>OX383296.1:2550000-7550000 GCA_947523025.1 Dryobota labecula | reverse complement strand
TTTGGCAACAGTATTTTTGTTTTGTATTTTGTTTGCATACTTCTAAAAAATATTTCATTTTTATTTTATAGATGACTAGCAGCCCGTCCCGGCTTTCGCACGGGGTAGACATTTATCATTTGAAGACTCATTTTTCTACACCTTCGGTTACATTGTTCACATTTTACCAAGGATCCCTAATTTTTTTCAAAATGAAATGTAGCCTATGTCAAATTGGAAGAATGTAGCATTCTATTGGTGAAATAATTTTTTAAATCGGCCCAGTACTTTTTGAGCCTATTCATTACAAACATACAAAAATAGGTACAAATCTTTCCTCTTTATAATATAAATATAAATATATATATTAAATATTATATTATATAGTGTAGATTATTTACAAAAAAAAAAAAGATAAAATGCTTTGCACCACTGTCCTGTCATTTTGGCAGTGACATTTCTTGACATCACTTTGTTTACATAAATTATCTGAATTAGAGACTTTGGGTATAAGTCAAAATAGTTTATTAAGATAGCAGTTCTTTCACCTGCGGGAAAAAGAACATTTAAAGAAAACCTAAGATACAGCATAAAAAATATTTTTATCTCCACTTTCATTCATAATTCCCGTGATTTTGGTTTGGCGGGAAATCTGAAAGTTTTTAACACTTTAATACCTACTACAAATACAATATTTTAAACTATAAATATATACTAAAAGGTAAAGATGTAATATTACGTCCAGTGAAAAGTGGAACAAATTTGCTGCCAGCGCTATACATACACTCTAATAAAGCATTCATCTGAAATGATTGATGAAGGTAATTTATTTTACTGGCGTACAATTTTCCTCTGAAATGGGGAAGTATCCGAGTAAAAAGTAGGCAGCACTGAGCTTGGAGGTTATGTAAAGAATAATAAATAATAAAAACATAATTCAGCTCTGATTTTATCTTGAAACAGCTGTATATTTATTTTAATAGTTTAAAAACCATATTAGTTGAAAACTTCCACTGTATTTCACCGAGTAAACTAAAATATTTAGCTACTTACGAATGAAAGGACAATCCGGCAATTTTCTTCTCACTATCGCTTTTGCAACCAAAAACACTGCACCTTACCATTTTGCAGCAATAACTAAAGTCAATCCTCAACAAAAAACACAAAATAGTTAGTATTTTACGAAATAACAAATTAAATAATTTATAATTTCGTCGCAACCACTTTTCGAACGCGTATCAAACGTCAAACTTTGTTTAGCAACTGAAGTGCTGTCCTTGAAAAACGCGACACGCGATAAGGGACAGAAAATGTTAGGCTTTGTCTCTTTTCTTTACAAGCATTTTGTATATATTTTTCTTTTTCTTGTGTAAGTGAGATAGAAGATTACCAGCGGTCTATCGTTTTCTCTGTCTACGTCAATTTGTCTATAGCATTCTCCGTCTATTCATTCATTCCAGGCTCTTTTAAACTCAACTCTAGTGTCAATTTGACGGACTTGTCGTCATTCAAAATTTTGACATTTTTATAAGGTCTGTGCATTCATTCGTTCTCTCGAATACTCTCGATTCACTCATTTTTTGTAGTCGGACGGCGGACGTGTTTTATGTTGTTAATTTCAGAACTTCTTTATTTACGTTATTATATTCGATAAATAACAGTTTTATGTGCTGAATTTGGATATAGTTTACAAAGTATATTTAAATCAAAGTGGAGAACTGTGTAAATGCTGTGACTGGCAGAGAACTGGTCCGCCCTCATTTATAAATTAAAATTGTGTCGTGTTTGGTCTAAGTACCTCCGCTAGTTATTTTTCGTAGGTGTGTATCGCATGTGTGTACTCTATGGCGTCACTATCCTTGCCTCGAGTCCTCCAGCTGAAGAAGAACAGCTTGGATGCTGAACGTGAGCAGTTTGAGAAGTTTCAGGTATGTTTGTTGACCTTCTCAAACTTGCAATTTTGACCTTGCCATATTTCGTTTTGTTTTTGTTATTTTTTTTTGCCTACAGCTGTATGTAGGATTGTGTATTAAAACTGTGTCAAATATTTGTCTAGTCGAGTCTGGTAAAGTAGTTGTAACACTAGCTAGCAAATTAAGAATATTTATATTATAAGTTAAACAGAAAAACTATACTTCAATGACTTATACTACATGCCAAGGTTCCAAATGAATGGTCTTGCTTGGAGCATGCTGAGCAAGATCATTTTGGAGCCAAAAATATGAGTTATTTATTATGATAATGAAAAACTTAAATCTTTATTACTCATTCAAATAGTAAAATGTTTAATACATGTATTTTGTGTTGTGCGATAGCTGCGCAGTTATACCTAAATTGTTCCTAGTATTTTTTATTTTTCATTATTTTTTATTTTACGATGAGTTTGCTCTTGACTCTAGTCTAGGTCAGAGGTAACAGAGACAAAGTCGACGATGGAGTGAGCTTACCCAGAAGAAGCCTCTTCACTCTGACTTTGAATTGATTAGGCTTTTATGCGTTCGGAAATACAGACGCAGGCACAGAGTTCCACTCCTTTGCTGTGCTCATAATAAAAGACATTTAAAAACGCTTAGTGCGAGTTGGTGGAATATCAACTAGGTAGGGGTGGTAACTTGCAGTGCGTCTAGGTTTCCAATGGTATAAGGGGGCCGGTGGAATGAGGTAGTGGAGTTCATGGGCACACTCGCCAAACTACTACAATCTGTCAAATTTCTTTAATAGATTTTCAACTTTACCTCTACAGTATAAGGTTCAAGGTTGGACAAATTGGACAGTTTTGGGTAGCTTGACCTGCTGGCGTCTGTACAATCTGTAGAAGACCGACAAGCACACATTATTTAATAAAAAAAATAAAATAAACGTTTATTTTATTTATTTTAATGTGTTCAAGGAATGATTATGTCAGAGGAAGGTTGAATTGAGCACTGGTGACAGGAAAACTTGTTGTGGTATGCACATCTGATGTAGAGGAATGAGGACCATCATAATGTGACAAGAAAAGTGTTAATGATGATGGAGGGCTTAATAATAGCTTAATAACCAGAGAAGATAAGGTTGGATTGTTGTGGGCTAGGATGGAAGTGAATTCTGCAATTATCCCTGATAGAGATACAAGACAAAGACATTGTGCTGACTGACCCCCTAAAATTGGGATAAGGTTAGGCAGGAAATAAATAGTGGCAACATTTGTAAGTAGATCATAGATACACCTGCAAGGAATAACATTGTAACTAATATTTAGTAACTTTACAGGAGAGCGCGTCAAAGATTTAAAAAATCTCTCAGATTTCGGTTAAGTCTTATTGCCAATCAACCTTGAAAATATAGGTCAATGAGGGTTTAGCTACACTTTCGTGTGATTATATTATTATATATATGTATATTTTAAGACTTTTTTGACACACTCTCCTGTAAAGTTACTAAATATTAGTTACAATGTAATTCCTTGCAGGTGTCGACATAACAACATCACACTTTGTTTCATAGTAGTTGGGCAGAGGTGTGCCTTATAGTAAGTACCTGCACCCATATTTTGCCAGTTATGCTTAATTCCCATAACAATAGGGGGCAAGCCTATTGCCATCAACCGGCATAACAGATAGTTTTGTTTATTTTTTCATTACTTAGTAGATAAAAAAATAGTGTTGTACTATTTTGCATAGAAGTTTGTGTAGCTCACATGATAATTTAAGAAATTCCTGACTTGACTTCCTTGACTTTTCCACCACAGTGTGAAAATTTATATAAATCCAGCTAAGCAGAAGTATTTTGTTTGTGCTAGTATTCAGACACTAGCTTTTGCCCGCGGCTCCGCCCGCGTGGATTTCGGTTATCGCGTAAAAAAGTAGCCTATGTCCTTCTCCATATCCCAGGCTGTATCTCTGCCAAATTTCATAACGATCGGTTCAGCGGTTTAGGCGTGAAAACGTAACATACAGACAGACAGACAGATAAACAGACAGACAGACAGACAGATAAACAGACAGACAGACAGAGTTACTTTCACATTTATAATATTAGTATGGATGAGGAACCCCTGGCTCCAAGGGCCCTCTATGCTGAAAGACATGAGGTTGCAAGCCAAAATCCATACTAATATTATAAATGTGAAAGTAACTCTGTCTGTCTGTCTGTTTATCTGTCTGTCTGTCTGTATGTTACGTTTTCACGCCTAAACCGCTGAACCGATCGTTATGAAATTTGGCAGAGATATAGCCTGGGATATGGAGAAGGACATAGGCTTCTTTTTTACGCTATAACCGACATCCACGCGGGCGGAGCCGCGGGCAAAAGCTAGTCTAATATAATTACCATTTGTGTTAACAACAAATAAAAAATTAAAAAATACAATATTTATAATAAATTATCTATTTCCAGATTTTCTTTCTGAAATAAGCACATACATGTAGACCTATTGCAGTAAAGACTGCCCTGATACCTTAAATAATTTTCTTAAAATGTATAGTATGAAAATAATTGAAAGTATTTTTGTCAAGCTGTAGTTATTGTCCTCTAGCAAATCATCCCTAGATTTGTTTTGTAAAACTATTGTTTTTTAAATTAAAAATACAAAGTAAGCTTAAAAAAAGAAGAACTAAAACATGCTTATTTCGACGCTCAATTAAACTAAGGCCAGTTTCATAAATTAAGACTTGCATTATTTACTTCACAGGCCACGGACATACCAATTTGGAGGGAAATTGTCAGTTGCGCCACTGTTGCGGATACGGTACGCGGTGACACGCTTGTCGCAAACCATGTACCTAGGTTACATCATCTCCCCTACCTGTGTATATAAACACTGACATAGCATACGAATAAAAACAGCGAATATATCTAACTAATCGCACTATCCATCTCTTTGTCTATGCCACATTGTAACCACGTCTAATTACCGTCGTTCTCTATGTTACATCAATGTTTCCATAAAACATCGCGTTCCCTTTGTCCTGTAAATCTTATCCAAATATTGCCACACTACAATGTGGTTGCGTCGCCACTAGAGGATCCATATCCTGACCAGAGCTTTGATTCATAAAAGGGGCATAGGAGCATATCAAACCAAGTCTACCAAACCAATCTTTCTGCATTTCAATCAGCTCAGCCTTACAAAGTCTACTGCTGTCTGCTGGGCATAGTCCTAGTCCCAAGTTGCGTATTCTCCACTTTCTGTATCCAGCCTGTCCCACCCAGCAGACTTTCGGTCGTCGGTCCATCCACCTGGGGGGCATCTCACACTATTCTGATTTACGATCAACCATTTGTTGAATTTGAATCATATCTGTAGTCTATTCATAATAATTAATATCGTTAGATAATGATAGGATAACACCTGAGTAATCCACAGGCAGTTTTTTTACTGAAATTCTGGTTGCCACACATGGATTCTTGAAACATGCCTCGACTGCCTCGTCATTTTCAACTGGTTATAGGCATTGTAATGTTTTTATGTAGGTACCTACTGATAATCCAATGCGTTATTAATTAATAATTATTCACAACCGGTTTTAATACACTGCAATCAGATGCTAGCAATTTTATTAATCCAATACGCTTTAATTCTTGTTATTTGTTCCAAATTCCAATAATGTTTTGTTTCTTGTTCGATTCCTCTTCGAGAACTTATTACGTCTACAAAACAATAGTAATGACTGCAATCTTGCCAAGCTATTTTATTCGATACCTATTACTACTCAATAGCTTGCGAAAGTGATAAGCAAGTGGTCGATAGTTTGCTATTGCAGAGTTTTTGTTATCAAACAGATAATGGACGTTGTGAGGACTCGCGTTCGATAACTTATCACTGCGATACTTTGTTCGCTGACAACACTCAATTTAGTTACAAATAGATTCCGAGGATTATACTCGTGTTATCAGAAGTTTCTAGCTAAAAAATTGTATTGTGAAAATTAGTGTTGTTCATTATTGAAACGTCTGCAGTTATTTTGGTAAGAGTTTTGCATGCACTTCAGCGTATCCAAGATCTAATCCCGGCACAAAATGTCGGGTGAACGAACTGCATTTTGGAGATAAATATAGTTCTTTGTTTGAGTCGCTGACTCTGAGTGAAGTAGAACTGAAAACAGTTTCGTAATTAATATCTCAACCGCAGTAGAAATGTTGCTACCGTTTCTCCAGTGAAAACTATATCAGCTCTTACCGGTTTACCACAAAATTGCGGTTTCGAGGAGACGTTATTTGTAATCGTTTTGGTTTTAAATTCATAAAACCTACACGCAATTTAGCTGTTAATTTAGGTGTCAAGGACTCACGTATTTTTTAGTTACAGTAATAAATATGTTTTACGCAACAAGCCCTTAAACCAGTTAAGTGGGTGCCACTTAACGGTAGTCTTGAGCTTCAGATTGATTTCTGTCGAAGCAGCTGAATCCCCCTAATCTTCACACTGAAGGGTTCTTATGTTCTTAATAATTCAATGGTGGGCGAGTTATTCATCGTCAGCTACCTATATTTATTGGTTGCCGGTTGTTCGAGTTGTGAATTGTCCAGTAAAATGATCCTGATTACCCGCTTCCGCCCGCAGTTTGCTCCACAATTTTATTCGTACTGCATAGGAAACGAATATTTGTCACTTGTAGATATGTGGAATCGAACTTTAAAGTCTCTATACGGCGCTGTACCTACGCGTTTGTGTACTTAGATTTTACAAAAATGTCTGTATACCTTGTACTTGTAGTATAAGTTTTGTCCTACATGTTACAATGCGTGCCACGAAAGATGAGACTTGACCGCGCCTCCCGCGCCCTTTCCATCGCCCCGATGATGACCGATCCCGTGCCGCGCACAGACCTCATACCGCTAAAGAGACCTAAAATCGTGTACTACGCAAGTCAAACAACGTGGTGTGTCAAGTCTCATCTTTCGTGGCACGCATTGTACAGAGGCTCGTACGTAATGCCTGACTGAACTAAAAAACTTTGCTGCGCTGCGTGTCGCGGGTTCGTTTCCCGCACGGAACAAATATTTGTATGACCTACAAGTAGTTGTTCCGGGTCTGGCTATTTGTGTATGTGAGTTTAAATGTTTGTAAACGCACCCAATACAGGAAAAAATCCTAGTGTGGGGATTTGTGACTACAATCAGGATTCACACAGGCTCATTATTACCTTTCTGTAAATAAATTCACGTTAAGAAGAATAAAGAAGAAAAATTTGTTTATTAACATTAGAACATTAAGATAAAGGACACACACCTTTAGTTTATAAAATATTTCCGCCTACCTGCGTATTAAAACATGGGAACTTTGAGAACGTTGTTTTTCTACCACCATCATTTTATTTGTCTTCGTGTCGCACTTTGTTCTAATCGTGACGTAAACAGAACACGATGTATTTACTAAGATTATAACTCACCTAAGAGGTGAGTCATGTAAATGTCATATGAATGTCTAGGTACCTACTACGTAGAATAACACACAAAATGGTAGGAACGATTACAAACTAAAGTCGTATGGGAGATAAGCAAAATAGAGTAAAAAAAGTAACTTATATCATGTGTCTAGGTTAATGACCAAAAGATCTTATCAACAATTTAGTAAAGAATCTTAAATCTCTCTTGACATTTAGATAAAAAACAAAATCATTTATATTCCATTTGAAATAAGATTAGACATTTCCATCCGTTCAAACGATTTTGAATTCTATTCCGTAGTCATAAGGTTGTCATTAAAAGCAAATAAAACCGGCCAAGTGCGTGTCGGACCATGCACAATGAAGGGTAAATTCATCCCAACTAACGTTGTAGTTGAAAAACATGTTTTCCCATACAGAATGTATCGGAGACATGTTTTTTAACTGCAAATCTAAGTTGGTTGACTATTTCTCGGTAACTTGTAAAGCCTACTTAGCTGTGATAGTTTTCCTTATAACTTCGTTATTATACATATATACAATACTGCTGTAAATTTTTTCACGTATCCAAATACAATCATTATGCTGACACTTGACTAACAAAAAATTAGCACATTAAGCTTAATATTACGCAAACCCTGAATCGCAAAATGGTTTTCATAAACCCGTAATATTTTTGAACGGCTTATCCGACGAGACCCCACACCATGGGATAAACGAGAAAAAAAAATATCGTCCCTACTTTACGTGTAGGGGAGGTAGCCTAAAAAAATATATTTTAAAACATTTTATTTTACCACTTTGTCGGCGTGATTAATATATATACCCAAACCCATACCAAATTACAGCTTTCTAGTACTAAGAGTCTTTGAGCTAAACCGCGGACAG
Source organism: Dryobota labecula (assembly GCA_947523025.1). NCBI lineage: Eukaryota > Metazoa > Arthropoda > Insecta > Lepidoptera > Noctuidae > Dryobota > Dryobota labecula. Next base: position 7,541,763 of record OX383296.1, on the reverse strand, counting down.
ACAGACAGAGAGACAGACAGACGGACATGGCGAAACTATAAGGGTTCCTTGTTTACTACGGAACCCTCAAAAGGGTTACAATACGAACTGTTAACTGCAGCTGCCATTTGTCATGCCACCAACGCAATAGAAGTCAAAATCAGTTGAACGGACTGTAAAAAAGGTCTTATTTCAAACGGAGTATAGGTAGATCGAGTTTTAAAGTAGAGAAACTACAAAAATGGGAACAATATAGAAGTCGTCAATACGATATTATGCTCATTAATAGAAATCTTGTGGACAGGTAATAGGTAATATGGGCTGGTCTCCACAACTCCACGTCAAACCGCGTATTTTGCGTACGTAAGTCTTGTGACTAAGCAACACAAAGATATCGTTTAAACTTAACTGAATCAAGAAATACATCTGCATCTGCAAACCTGTAGGCGTTAAACAGCTATAGAGGTCAAGATTTCGATTCAGTGAGGTCAACCTTGCAGTTTGCCTTATAAGAAACGTGAGCTGTTGCTCCCGTGGCTGCGATATTTTGAATAAATGCCACGTACATGTCGCAATCCAGACCGGAATACTCAGAAATATTGGCATTTGTTACTGAGGAATTGAACACGAGAAATTTAGATACAGTGACGCGAACACTTATTGCCTTTTATTTAGGTATAATTTGATGTAATTCTTGGTATAGATTGGTGGTGTGACGTAGTTGTATAATGTAGCCGTTTTGTCTAGGTACCTATATAGCATTTTACCTAGATGGCAAATAAGGCAATTGCATCCTCCCACTTGGGTTATGAGTCTTTGAGCGGTTTCCAAGTCTACCACAGAAGGTTACGTTATAGTACCTACACTCACTAATTATCCTTAAATGGTAAAAGACCAACTTCCTGCCTGTTACCAATGACTGCTATTTTCCTCAAAACATCCGAAAAACTGCCCAACTCTATGAACTTATTATTATTAATTCTAATCTTTTACCGTTGCCCTGCCTTGAACTGCATCACTATTCTAATACTATTATCAGCAGTGTGTTTTGCTATGACTAAATGGACTGAGGAGTTTTCCAGTACCTCCATGTTGTTAGTACTTGCAAGGTGACTAAGCTTGTATGAATGTGCAGCGCAGGACTAATGCTGCTGGTTCTAACCGGTTCTGTGACGGAAGAAATATTACCACACTGACCTAGTGTTGCGATGTTTAATATTTTGCAATCTGATGTAAACTGTTCTATAGTATGGTAACTAATTTATACACTATTGATTACCTCTTTAGCTAAAGATGAATGATTAGATGTTTTGGTCAACGTTATCGCACTCTTTTTATGTGATTGAGTCTTTATCTTTGTTGGAGTATAAATCATAATAATGCCAATTTATACTCCATGTCGAGTTTATTCGAAGGTTGCCTATGTCTAGCTGCAAACTGTAATCGCCGTAATCGGTCAAGTTCGATGCAACGAAGATTATCCGACTATCCGAATTCACAGCATAAAAATACAACCAAACTGTTTTGCTGGATCGCTACTAAAACAACTTACGCACTCCCAAGCATGTTAGGGCCGGTTGGTGGCTTGAGGAGTTAGAAATAAGTTGTTCTTACATTTTCTGTTCCGCTATTAAACACGTCCGCAGCTTTCTTCCAAGTTCCAATGCATTTCTCGATGCATTTCGCCATTCCCAGTAATGCACTATCTACATTTAACCAGCTTTCTATAAACTTTCGCAACAATAATTTCTCAGATTTCTACTGCACTTTTATTTAATCTTACAACGTTATGTGGAACATGGTGTCTATTTAGATCGTTATCTCATTCCCACTAATGTCATAGAAACGTATAAAATGAGGAATTATGATCGAGGGCATATGAGTTTTGAAATTCATTTATAGTCAAATGAGTTTATTTTGTACGCTTGTTAGCAACACATGTTGTTTTCGGTCGTTCTTGTTTATGAGGTATTGTTTCTTGTTTTGATGTATTTATATCTTACCCAGATTATCGAGTGTCATCTTCAATCCCAAATTCCCAAGTTATTCTAAAAGTAATAGCAAGTATTTCAATAATTACAACTACTGAAAAGATAATTCCCATTCACCATAAAGAACTCTCAAATACAAAACTTTCTCCTCTCCGATTCCCATGGAACATTTCAAAGCGGGGTCCAATTAGCATAGTTCAATATTGGCACGGGCACTATAAATGTTTGCTGTAAACTGGCACGCCAGATGGGAAGTGGATCGGTCCGTAGCTCCGTAGGTAGGTACTCAGGGGGCAATCACCGCAGCATCCTCTTCCGCTCTGCCTCTACACACGGTTGATATCATTACGATCCTCGTAAATGCTGTTAACTGCGTTAATGATGTGTTTAATGTTATCATTAGATGCGGTTTTGCGGCTATAAAGTATTGCTTCCATAATTTATTATGTTTATTGTGTATGTAAAATATTAAATGTAATGCAATCAATATGTATCATAGGTTTTTTTTACAGTGGTCAATGGTACTCAGCCTATTACCGTGGCATTTGTGGCAAAATAACGAAATATGTATTTGGCAAGTCACATCGGTAAAATTAGCGGGATAATCGAATTTTATTTTTAGTAAACCATGTTTTTTTTTAGTTTCATAGAACTATGTGTCCTTATCGTAAAGGAAATGGGTCATTAATTAAGGTTTTACATTCAAATTAAGTTGGTCATTTGTTGAAGAGTTCTGTTAGGTCGTGCCTTGAGTCGCAATCAGACCATTTCAAATTACTCTCCCTATGTATGGCATGGTATATGTCCGTTTGTGCATAGGCATAACTAACGGTTTCCCACAGTTTTCGTTCAATACAAATGAATTGAGTGTACTAAGTGCTGCGGCGCTGGCTACCTCTATGGATTTCCCGGTTGTAAAATGAATTTGAATGACAAACGGTCAGGGTATGGACATTATGATGCGGGAGAATAAAGGATATCTCGTGAGGAAAGTTTTGAGTAAGAATGTGGATGGATATAAGACCAAAGAAATTATGGATGGATTGTCTGAATGACTACTGAGATGACGGCTATAATAATAAAGAGGTTACGGCAGAAAAGGCGAGGCTAGGGCAGGAGGATGATGATATCACTCTACAAAGTATGCTTATTAGATATGCGAAAAATAAAGAGGGTGCAAATAATATGATATCCCCATCGATCACTAATATTATCGATGGATATCCCTATAAACATAAGTAAGGTTTCGTAACGAAATCGAAACCACTATTATTGTTACAAGAGTTTTGTAATTGTAAACAATATTTCCCGAGTTTCTCTTAGTCAGTTTCTAAAGATTAGTTTTGAATAGAAATATGATAAATTCGCTTCGTCTGTCGATTTGCTACGCATTTCGTGCGACTGTTATCGTTACGGCCCGCAACCGACTCCGGCGCATATTCATGCTTTCCTCGCATCGGCATCGGTAACGGATCAGTGATAGTTCGATGGTCGATGTAACTGGTTACGTGTTGTTAGTTGTAATAGTGGAGCTGGGACAATCGGGGCGTAACACTGATGTATGGGCGCAGACCTGGAACTGATTGTTGCTTTCAAGTTGACTGACTGTATGGCCTAATGTGCAATTGATGGTTTCTTAACTAGGTACACAAATATTGGAGTACTGTTTTTGTACTGATTATTATGTTGCTTTGCGAAAGACGGAATAATATCAGTGTTCAAATTACCGTGAATATCAAAATTCGATTTTCAATGAATTGAAATTCATTGCAGCATTCAGTTCATTCAAAGTCAAATCATTTATTTCAAATAGGCACGTAAAATGCACTTTTGAACGTCAAAAATTACAAAAATAGTTAATTGATTCTAGTTGCCCCTTCCAAAAGGTAGTTAGTTATGTATGGAGAAGAATGGGCAAGAAACTCATATATTATGCATCTGAAGTTGTAAAAAACCCCGTTGATTTCTCAGTTGCGTGCCTTTTTGACATTAAAGAAAATGTAACGATGGCAAAGACGGCAAAGAAATTTAATAGTTTTAATGGTTCATGAAACATTAACGAACTTTCTCTTCGGATTATCAGAGAAAGTAAATTAATTTATAATTATTTAGTCTATTAATTTATCGGACATCACGGAAACACGAAGTTACAGTTGCTTTAGTTATGGTTAGACAGCTAGTGTAATAAAAATCTGAAACTAGATTAGTTACAGTCCGTCAGCCGCTAATCCTTTTCCTAATGCTACCACGAAGATGTGAATGACACTAATTGTATTTGTGGATGACGCTAATGTTAATGAAATGTGTTAATTCATTAAATTAGATTAGTCGTACAGGCTTTTTGACGATGATGCTTCATGTCTATTGGATTTTTGCGTTTTGAATTCTTTTTTTGCTTTGATCGATTGGATTTAACGAACGCTATTCTGTATTAGTACGTCAGTAGGCCTATTAATAACTCTTCACTCTCGACTGCCACAGATATTACTCCTTCCACATCCTTATCAAATCTCACAGTTGCATTGTTAATTACATCTTAAACTATGTATTGTGTTTAATGATGGGAATTTTAATTCAGCGTTGTCGAGTATCTTTATGTTGTTCGTACATACAATGGCTTAGTTGTGAAATCGTCACTATTGTGATTGTGAATGTACGATTGTCTTGGCAACTGCCGGCGTGGGTGATACCGGGTTTTATATCATAGAGCCATGTTATGGAGACATGGTTTACGTGGGTTAAGAATTTATGAAGAGCCTTAAAACTATCAAGAAATTATGGTCTGCTTTATACAAAACTACCGGATTTAAGAGGAGTTTGTAAAAGTGGTTTATAGAACATTTTTTTATCCACAACGGGGAAGCTCTTGGCCTTCATCTCACCCTGATGGTAAGTGATGATAAGGCCGAAGGTGGAAGCGAGCTTCACCCGTAATCTTCAACCACAGAGGAACTGGCTATCTTACCTTTAACTGAAACACAACAAATACTGTTAACATTGTTGTTATGGCGACAGACTTAGATAAGATGGTGGTAGCTAGCCAGGCGGACTTAGAATAAGCCCCGCCACCGCCCCGAATGAATTTACAGAAATTAATATCATTACACATCACACACGGTGCAGAAATTAAATCAAGCGTGAGTCATGGGACTGTATTTGCATGCCCTTTCCGTATGTAGTTGCAGTTTAGGAATTAACCGAATTTTAATTTATCCCCAAATGATGTCACGTTTCATACAATACAAATATTGATATGTCCGTTTTTGGGCATGTTAGTGGAAATTGTAAAAAATATTCAGTTCATCAAATTCAGCATTTCATAAAAAAAGAAAGAAAGAAAAAACGTTTATTTGCGGTAAACATGACGCAAAAAAAGAAAACAACACAAAAAAAAAAAATTGTTTGGGGTAAATATGCGTCACATCCACGCAAAACGGCATCGGCAACGGTCATCTGATCTTCGATGAACCGATCAACCGATACTAAATCGATTCAAGCCTAGCCAGGAATTATCCACTTCTGGGTTTAGGCGTCTTTCTATTTCCACACGTCTCCACTTTTGACAGGTTTGAACCGACTCGATGGAATCTTCCAAATACTAAAGTGTAGTTTCTTAATCTATTTAAGTATGCATACACTCTAACTGCAGTCATCTGGGCTTTTTTTCGGTCATCAAATCACTGTTCTTGATAGATTAATTTTAGAACAGCAAATTACCCGCGTGAATGGTGTTAAAAACAGATGTTGTTAAACCCAGTGATTCGGGGCACGACTGCATCCGTCAAGCGGATCAGTGTGTTCGAACGGAGATTGTATCTTGTAAAGTGCAGTTTCCTGATTTAGATGCGCCGACGCACGCCCGTCGTCCGTTGCGTGGGACACGCCGAGATAATTGTAACTGTTCATATTTTGTTTATGGGCGGTTATAATTCTACGGATTGGAGGAAATGGGTGGGAAGTGCGAAATAAACTATTGAAAATCAGTAACGTGGTAGATAAGTAATCAAAATTACTTCAAAAGTGATTCAGATTTCACAAAAGGTTAGGTTAGGCTGGAGAAGTAGGGTTAAGTACATGACTCAACTCAGATACTCGTTCAGAACTTAGATTTTTACAATATGCTCAATGTTTGGTGAAGGAAGTAGGTAAGTATTTTTTATCAGTACCTACTTCCTTATACTTAATTTAATTGCTATGATAGGAATCTTAATAAGCAATGTGAGTAGCTGTGGACTTGCAATATATTACTGAAAAAAAAAAAAAAAAAATCGGGATAGTATACCTTGCATGTATGATGAGTAAACAGAATATTCTCTCACGGAGAATGTTCTCCGATCGAGAATATTCTGCAATATTCTTTTCGACGCGTTAACTCCAGCAAAATAATGTCGAAAATAGTCATTTAAATATCTAGATAATTAGTAGCCCAGCTTCTGTAATTGTTGCGCACATTTTAAAATTAGTTGCACTTATAGTTTTCTAGTTATTTCACAAAAAACATTTCCTGCTGGGGTAACGTTGCCGCAGCCAGACATTTTCTTTTTTAATAGGAATATTGAACTAAATATTAGCTATATAATTAGTTGTCTAGACGAGGTAAATGTTGCAACTTGTTTCGTAAGTATTTGTTCTTTCTTCGGCTGCGAAGTTATTCGAGATCCTGCTGGAATAACGTTTGTGGTTTTGCTGGATCTTTGAAACGGTTAAGCGGATTCTTAATAATCATCTTTTTTATATGACTTCTTAAGAATTAGTTTTATGATTAGATGGCATGGATCAATTGTTATCAATGGACTAATAGCTTTTACAATTTAATTTGATTTCAAGAATTGTTATGATTGTGATTGTTATTTTGTGATTAATTATTTACGCTATACACCTTTCTTATAATATTTTTATTTTATTAAAGCTGATTATTCGTAACTTATAACCATAAGTCATAAAGTTTGTTTTAATGCAGAAAACCTAATTTACCATTAATACCATACGAAATTTAAGAGAATTTAGTTAATTATATTAATTATCTAATAATTCTTAAAAATTCACTAAAATTAAATGATTAAATGAATAAAATTTAATAGGTAATTTAATTTTAGAGAATTATATATAAGAGAATATAATTATTATGAGAATTTTCTCGGAAATATCCTCGGGAATATTCTCGCTCAGGAGAATTTACTGAGAATTTAAGTTGTAGAGTACATTATTTTGACGTAAACTTCGTAAAACGTTTAAATGCACTCAAAACTATTACTCTAAAAATAGATTGATACAATAATAAATTCCCTTCCAAAAAGAATATTCTCGAGAACAAAGCAAAGTTCTCGCAAGGAGATTATTCTCATTTACCATCACTACTTACTTGCATGTGTATCCAGTGTATCGTGATGCGAGGTCAACATCTGAAATAATTCCACTAAACGTATTAATTTCATTACTTAGCCAAAGGTTCATTCATGAAATTTTAATGCTGAAAATAATTTTATAAAGTTGGAATCACGCATAGATGACCTAATTGTATTACCTATACATAATTTCGTCTATACAATTTAGACACGCGATGTAGTTACTTAATATAATGTATATTTACGCTATGCAAGTAGGAATGTATGAATTCATTTACTCGCATGGAAATGTAAATAATGTAATGTGTGTGTGTATGTGTGAGGGTGTGTGTGTGTGTGTAATGTATTTATTGTATATATGTAAGTGGTACACCACTAAATACCTGCAGTATTGTCTCTCCTTCTACTTTTTGATCCATCCAAAGGTTGTCTGTAAAAGATCGCTTTTAGCGATAAGACCGCCCATTGTGACACCCTATGTAACAGTTCTACATTTATATCTGTAATTTTTATGGTGTACATAATAAAGAGTATTCTATATATCTAAATATGTCTCATAATTTTCTTTCTAATTGAAACGCAGCGCGTGTTTACGGAACCTTCAATTATAATAAAGCGTTTTCCGTCAAAGTTGGCGTTGGAAAGAAAAACACATTTTCTGCACTTCTAGTTTCCTGATAAGTTTTTAACCTTACAAGTCTTTGACTCTGCATGGAAAGTTTAATTCTTTCGAATCGAATATTTTGGTGTGAACTTGACAGCATATTTGAGTGCAAAAAAAATCTCCTGAATACCTCGTCCAGCTATATCACAGAGTGCAAAACATACTTCTGAATGTTTTAGCAGTATTTTTTGCAGTAACAAATATTTAGTATTGTTAGTCAAGCTATATGTCCAAACTTGAAGCCACGTTACAGTTAAATTGAGGATCGAAACAAGAGCTCGTAAAATTAGAGCAGGCTTATTGGGGCTAATAATGTTAACTGCCGAGATATTGGTAGTTCTATCTAAAATCTCTATTGTCGGACGTTCGAATTGGGCCGCATTCAGGGAGCTCACTTACTAATTCAACTCCATTTGACAGCAAACTGCGCCTAATCTCCCAAAACAGAATATGAAAGTGTGCCAAGAGAAGCCTCACTTGGCTTACTAAGTGACGCCCACTTATTGATTTTATACTGCTATTTTGGTACAAATATACTCACAGTATGTGTACATAGCATCTACAAGCCTCAAACTGGCTATAGAGCTATGACCAAAATTATGCGTACACCTCATCTTCTTTGACAATTGTGACTTATGCTGAGCTATTCAATTTGGAAGATGATGGTATGTATAATTATGGTTTTTAAAGATAGAAATGTGATAAAGGGAGCAAACGCATGTGACGAGGAGTGTGATGAAGATAAATGTGGATGGATGGAGAGGGAGAGGAAGGCCCAAAAAAATATGGATGGATTGTGTGAGGAATGATAGAGAAGGGAGTGAATGATAGAGTGACGGTTGACAGGGGGGAATGGAAAAAGAAAACGTGTTGCGCCGACCCCAAGTACCATGGGACAAGGGCAGGAAGAAGAAGAAAGATAGAAAAGTGATCATATTATTACGAATTCAATTCCGGGAAATACTTAAAACACTTCACGCGTAATTACTTCCCAGGCAGAAACCTGTCTTGCGAAGTTTGAATATCTACTAGAAAACCTTCAGTTTTTATGAAACGAATTTTAATATCTCAGAAAGAAGCATGCTTTATTAGAAACTATATGTATAGAGTTTTGTAACAAGCGCCATGTTGAATCGGATTCAGGATAGTTTATATTTGTGAATAAGAACGGTAATAAACCATTGCCCCTATAATACAGTTCACTCTTTTATTTCACCCAAAGCTAACAGCCCAAGTTATAACAGGTGGATCAAAAGCGCTAAGAAAAAAACACTTAGCAGAACATCTGATTTATGACTTTATAAGCCTCCCTGTTTTAGCCACCTGTCTAAAACAGAGCTGCCAGTACCCAGTAGATATCACAGTATGCCTCAGTGTTTCGCTTACATTTTTGGCAAATTATTTAGCTTTGAAGCCGTCGCACCGGTTTCTTATATTCATTAAATTCTCGCAACGCACCAATTCATATATATTTTTTGTTTGTTGCAGGTAAGGTGTTCCGATCCAATGGACTGGTGATTTTTTGCAATATACTCTCAGTTCACATCTGCATGAACGCTTGCTGTACCTAAGAACGTCAGTTGCGACCTTTGTCAATAATTTAGAAACGATCCCGGTTTGAATTTTCAAATCGTGCATGTAAATACTTTCATGAAAATAATAACTGTTCATATATATGTATATACTTGTACCGTAAAAGCGCATACACTTATCGATGATACAATGTAACTTCTGATTGCTAATTAGTTCCACGTCTAGGAATGTCTAATGAAAACGGTGACGTCTTGACGTCGTATCGCAAAGATAAGTGTACGCGTTGTTTGCATGATTGAGAGTTGACTAAGACTGATATTGTGCTGCAAACAAACTGGATTTTGCTTAATATTATGTACATGCCAACTGCTGTTCTATACGGCACACGCACTACTGCCTACGTGGACCAATATACAGCCAGTATTGATAACATTGTCACCTTCACTAACAGTACTAATCGAGCGTGGCGCGTCTTCATTTCAGCGCCACAGCTCGGCACTTTACTAATGCATGCAGCTGATTCAGCCACCGCTGACCATTAAACACACGCTATGGCCAACCCCAACGACAAGCGCTTCTATCATCTGGTGAGTGTACATTCACGTTACTTTACAAAACGTACTAGAAATACTGAACATCCTTTCGGTTCCCGTTAATCCCATTTTGGGAGTAGGTAATCAAAAAGCTAACATAGATACTAATTTACATTTCCTCTCTGCCATAAAATGGCCAAATTAAAGAAAGCAAATCTTAAATATCTTCCTATTGATTCTTTAACTATGTATGAATGGTTTGAAGAATTGTATCAATGAAATACGAATACAATACAGATATTAATGAATACTTCTCGTCTATAGACTTACTAACATTTCTGAGTTAACACAAGGTATAGTCTCACGTTTCTGAACGAGTATATTTGCCACTTAACAATGCACCTGTTATCACGCATCATCGATTATTTCTATCATGGTTCCGTTTCGTTCCACAAAAACGGAACGATCGATAAAAACTCATTTAATTCCTCTACAAAGGATCCTAAGGTGAAGGCATTCATGAAATCTTACAAGTCGTGTCACGACTTGGTTTACAAAACGACAAAAATGTCGCTCTCATGGCACGGTGGTAAATCTAAAACTATCTTCACGCTTCGTGCCTCCCGTTTCAGCTGAAAAACGTTTGTTGAAATGTGGATAAAAAGCTTAATTGACCTTAGGTAACAACCTTATCTAACTTTGAAATGTGGATTTAATGAGGAAAATCATCTGTTTACTGTTCACTGTGACTCAAACGGAAACATCGCCAATAACCACCAAAATCTCTGTATATTACTTGTGTTTATATAAATACATTTGTATCAATTATTACCTAAAATATTTGGAAGCATTTTCCTCTCGAAGTTGTGAAATCTTAGTTAATCTTACAATTAGTTAGCCCATTATCGATCTAGCAAACCATTTTGTCATCATCATCTTCCTGCCCTTGTCCCATGTTTGGACACTTCACTCGGGGTCGGCGCAACACGTTTTCTTTTTCCATTCCCCCCTGTCAACCGTCACTCTATCATTCACTCCCTTCTCTTTCATATCATTCTTCACACAATCCAAGTTGTGAAATCTTAGTTAATCTTACAATTAGTTAGCCCATTATCGATCTAGCAAACCATTTTGTCATCATCATCTTCCTGCCCTTGTCCCATGTTTGGACACTTCACTCGGGGTCGGCGCAACACGTTTTCTTTTTCCATTCCCCCCTGTCAACCGTCACTCTATCATTCACTCCCTTCTCTTTCATATCATTCTTCACACAATCCATCCATATTTTTTTGGGCCTTCCTCTCCCTCTCCATCCATCTACGTTTATCTTCATCACTCTCCTCGTCACATGCGTTTCCTCCCTCCTCATCACATGCCCATACCATGCCAAACGACGTCCTTTCAACTTTTCTGTCACCGGCGCCACTTTCAAACTTCCCCTTATATACTCATTTCTGACTTTATCCATTCTCGTCACTCCACACATCCATCTCAACATGCTCATCTCCGCTACATGCAATCTTTTTTCATCCGTCCTCTTCACGGCCCAGCATTCCGATCCATACAATACGATAGGCCTTATCACAGACTTGTAGATTTTCCCTTTTAACTTAAGGGGCATCCACTGGGTCGCAAGTTGTTCCTGTGACCTGTCGCTATTTCATCCATTTCATTTGTCAATCTGACTAATATTCAGTTGATATCTATTCTTGTTAGTGATAGTAAATTCCCGAGAATATTCTCCTTGCGAGAACTTTGCTGTTAAGTTCTCGAGAATATTCTTTTGTAAGGGAATTTACGAGGATGAAAAAATTGGATGACTATTGTATCAATCTATTTTTTGTGTAATAGTTTTGAGTGCATTTAAACGTTTTACGAAGTTTACTTCTAAATAATATACTCTATAACTTAAATTCTCAGTGAATTCTCCTGAGCGAGAATATTCCCGAGAATATTTCCGAGAAAAATCTCATATATTCTCTTAAATTTCGTATGGTATTAATGTTAAATTAGGATTTCTGCATTAAAACAAACTTTATTCAGAGTAATTATGAGTTACAAATAACCTGAAATCTGTCAGTCTGTCCGTCAGTCCTTCATTCCGTCAGTCCGTCTGTCCGTCAGTCCGTCAGTCCATCAGTCTGTCCGTCCGTTAGTCCGTGAGTCTGTCAGTCCGTCTGTCCATCAGTCCGTCTGTCCGTCAGTCCGCCAGTCCGTCTGTCCTTCAGTCCGTCAGTGCATCAGTCCGTCAGTCCGTGTGTCCGTATGTCCTTCAGTCCGTCAGTCGGTCCGTCCGTCTGTCCGTCAATCCTTCATTCCGTCTGTCCGTCAGTCCATCAGGCTGTCCGTCCGTCCGTCCGCGGCTAAGCTCAGAGACTAGAAACTTAGTACTAGAAAGCTGTAATTTGATATGGGTATACATATTAAAACCCCGACAAAGTGGTAAAATGAAGTCTCTGATATTACATTTATCTAAAGAAATATTAGCAAATTTTCACTCTGAAACCTTTTTCGAATAAAATAATTAAATAACAACAAAAGCAGTTGATGTTAGGACCTTGAAATCAAAATATATCAATTTTACTTCCATATTAAATTCTTGTAAATTCTCCGTCGAAAAGAATATTGCAGAATATTCTCGATCGGAGAACATTCTCCGTGAGAGAATATTCTCTCGACCCATCACTAATTCTAGTAAACCAAAATTATCTCATCATATTTCCCTTATACAGGGTGTTTGGCAGAACGTTGAACATACGAAAATGGTGGATAGGTGGGGTCATCTGCTACTTACTCAGGCCTAATTTATTTGGCCCTGGCCCCCTGGATATTAAAAAAAAAAAATTTTTGCTTTCTTCTAGTTTCACCACTTTCTTAACTTTAAAGTGTAATTTGTATTAAAAATGGGTAAAACAGGCAATATTTTTATTTATTACATCTTTCTGTAAGTTTGAGGAGTCATAACTTTTTTTCTAGCTAACATCTGAATAAAGCAATAATTTTATAAGAATCTGCCAATATTAAAGATAAAAAAATAAACTAAAATATTGCCTGTTTTACCCATTTTTAATAAAAAAATACACTTTAAAGTTAAGAAAGTGGTGAAACTAAAAGAAAGCAAACAAATTTTTTTTTTATATTCAGGGGGCCAGGGCCAAATAAATTAGGGCTGAGTAAGTAGCAGATGACCCCACCTATCCACCATTTTCGTATGTTCAACGTTCTGCCAAACACCCTGTATTTCTGAAGCGAACAAGTCGATCAACGAAAACTTGCAAATGTTATCCGATCGGCGAAATACGCAAGATATTGCGCAGGATTGAGCCCTTGTATGTTGGCTAAATTATTTTTGTACGATAGTAACAAACAAACATGGTGATGGTGGGGAAAATCAAGATTATTCGATTCCACGAAAAGACGTAGGGGAATGCTAAAGTAGTTCTGGGAAATGATGTGTATTTATGGCTCGTACAGACTAGTGCGATATCGTGGGCGCGACGCGACAGTAGTAGCACAATTTCTTTGTCGGTGCCTGTCGCGCCCGCGATATCGCGCGAGTCTGTACGAGCCTTTATATGAAGATACGAAAGGTTTTGCGGTTTCTGTTCGCGAATTTCGTCGCGCACACAAAAATTTGTTCATATTATAATTTTTTTATTGTTATAAGTAGCTAAACTTCGTAAAGAATTTTTTAGGAGCCCAAAGAAGCTATCTTCTTTGGCGGCTATCCGCCATTCGAGCGCTGCATAACTCTGTTATTTTTTTAACCCATTCCGGAGCGACTAGCAAGCTTCCACTTAGAAAAACAATATCTACGTAAAAGTAAATAACATCAATGACGTCCAATCGAGTCGTTATTAATTTGTCCCTATTCATAAAACTCTTCTACAACGAATACAAATTAATGTAACATTCAAAATTGTATTGTAACTAAGTATAAGTATATAGTTTTAATTCATGCAACATGTGTTGTGATGATTTCATTTATTCATTATCATTAATTATGAACGATTGTGACAATCTCGGTTCCTTGTTTATGCTTCTAGTTCCATATGTAGATAATTTGTGCTGTTAATCAGCCTGCCTACGTTTTTTTAAAGTCTGGTTTATAATAATCCAGTAGGTATTTCAATCCAACATTTGAATCCTTTCGACCAAACAAAAACACTTATCATTCAATCCAGTCTAGTGTTCAGTCATCAACTCATCAATGTAAATCAGCCTTAATGGATCAAGAATTCAAGATTGAGCTATTTTAAAGTAATTCAGAAGTTCGAAGATGAACGGAAACAATTAAATGAGGAAACTTCTACAATCTGAGTTTCCGAATTCTAATTTTGTATGTCAGCGGTGCATGGTTAAAAGCCTTCTCATGTACCTATGTTTATTTGCAGTGCTGCAGTATGCTAAATGTTCCCTATGACTTTGGCAGTTTCACCGGTCAGTGTACCCTTCGTCCATATATGAGTCACCAGTGCACTACAGACAAATCACGAGCTTGCATGTCTCGATTAAACCTTTTAATTAAGATAAGAAGTCTTTATCCTTTTCGGAAGTTTCGTTTAGCTTAGAACTCAAGATCTTTGTTTGTATAGTTTGCTCAAGGTTAAGCGCAATAAAGACGTTCTTTCATCTGTTCTGGGAACAGAATCTTTGTATAATCGTTGACTATTTCTTGTACAACTCTACTGACGATGTTGTTCCAAAGTGTCTGATGGAAAGTTATGGTTATCGTCGCATATTATATGTTTAAAAATATGCCTAGGATAAGCATTCTATGTATGCTTAAGCATAAGAGTTTCTATGGTTTGTAGGCTTATGAATTTATGATAGAGCAGCTCACCCGAAAATTGCGTTTTGTTATTTCTGCTCGAATGTTGTTGTACCTATGCATACTTATTCCCTCATTTATACACGTAGTTTTTTACGGTTTCCTCAACGTATTTACTGTCTAAAAATATCGAGCGGGCAACGCTAAGCCAACATGTGTTCAGTTGCACTTACACCCCGCTTCTTGTTTACACACAAACATCGGAATCGCTATCAAAGTTGGAGTGTTTGTTTGTGTTGCTTTCTATAAATGTCAGTCGTATTTTGGTGTAAAGGAAATAGTAAAGATTACAGAAGTTTGTAAAGCAGATGATTTGAGAGTTGTTTGTTTTAAAGTAGATGAACATCGTATTTATGCTAATTCAATGAGATAAACTATTATAGTTGACTCTGCACAGGACGCAACGAATTTGTTGTTTTGTGGTGAATATAGACAAGAACAAAACTAAAAGGAAATCGTCGCCGCAGGACCAAATTAGATTCACTGATTTAGGTATTACAGACAGATTAAGAAACACTTCATTTCCATTTGGTTGGATCCGAAATGCGACTTACAACCTTTTATGAATTAACAATTGCAGTATTATCATTAACATTCTTTGACCTTGATTTATGTCCTTTGAGAACATAAAGATCATTGCTATGCAGAGCTGAACGCAAAGCCGCTATAAATAAGTATAAGGATATGTCATACATGAGTACTTTATCCATTTAGTTATAAGGAAATCAACATTTATATGTAAGTGCGTTTAACTCTTAACGTCAGTTCTGATTGGCTAATTTACCTTAGTTATTTGTATTTATTAGATTATTCACATGACGAAGCCTTAGCCCTAAATATATCGATTATTTGGTGATAAACAGTGTGTCTTAAGTGATTCATACAAGATTAGGATGCCAAATACTATCTGTCTCATCATGGAGTCAACTTGGTTAACACTTTTTATTCTTTAACTTAAAATAAAATAGTTTAAAATAACATCAAGCCTTTTAGAAGATCTTTAGTACCCTTTTAAAAAGCCTAAGAAAAGCTTACGGCTTTTATAATAATAACAACGCTTACCAATTCAAAACTAAAACTCAAATAACTTGGATGAATGATGCCATTTCAAAGTTTACAGATTTTAGCGTAAATTGGTATCTGTCTGAGAAATCTCATTTCCTTGGTCCTAGTAGATAGCTAACTTTGCTTTGGTAGTTGCTATTTAGTTAACTAACTGGCTGACTGGAACTTTGAATATTATTCCAAGTTTGAGATTGTCATTATCAATTACATAGTTTACTGTCCTATCAATGCTTCTTGGTTATAGTTAATTGATCAAGGAATGACTTGCAAGTCTCCAGAATAGATTGTTTGTTTTTGCAAGTTTTTGTATGTTCTCTTTGTTTTTCTATAGTCGAAGGTTAGCTTAGAGTTAGACATTTCCAGGCTTCCTGCAACTATTGTATTATTTTGGTATGTTTTCTTTCATCTTCGCTGTTTGTCGTTTTATTTTTTCTTGATTTAGTGCCACTGTTGAATTTTTTTTTTCAATATTTGAGTACAGCATCAGCTATGGCGATGTTATTATAATGGTTATATATAAATGTACAATTACCGTCATCAATGTCATCTCATACGATTAATTCAACATTCAGACATACGGTTTTGTTGAAGTCAAAGTAATCAGTGAGGCGTGGTATTGAACTTGTTTTTGTGATAGCTCTTCATTAATTACAAATTGTAATGTCAATTCATCCATTGAGCGCTATGAGAATGTTGTGAATCTCTCTAAGAAGTATGGTTGTCATTAGAATATTATGCAGCAACATTAGCAATGCCGATGACGCAAGCCCCAGTCGTCATTGCATACGAATTTACTTGTTGGTAGCGAATATTTCATGAACACCATTCTGTGAACACATTCCATAAATTCGGAAGTTTAGAAGATATTTTAGCGTAGCTTGTTTTTGGTTATCTCTTTACATTCTAGCTGACTGAGACTCGATTTTAACTTAGTTTTTCTTTTGTTTTAACTAAATTGACGTTTTTACCTTCTTTATTGATAAGCTATTCAAATTGTTGATTAAAAACGACATTAACCTCTGTTTTTTTTTTTCACTGTAACTATTACCTCTTTAAAAAAAACACACTGTAGGTACTGTACACTATACAGTATCTTTAAAAAGGCCGACATGCCTTATTTAGGTTAACTCTAAACACGTAATAAAACCAGGTCATTGGACCTGTAGTACAATACAGTGCATTTCTCCATTTGCTTTTAAAACCATTGCATGTTAGGAATTTTTATTGTTTACTGTAAAACGCCCGAAGTTGCGACTTTAGAACACATAACAGTTTGACCCCATATTCATATCAACTGGCAATCTGTATCATGTTATACGATAAAATAATGTTAAAATCTATTACCAAAAATCAATTTAAAAGTTTTATTGTTTCCCTGCCGATTGATTCCTGAAATTGATTTACTTATGTATAACAAACCAATTTCTGGATCGATTAATTAGAAACAAAGACAGGAATCAGGAATAGGAATGTAAGTGTCAGAAATAACCATTTCCAATTTTTATTCATTTCTTTCTACCTCGGAATATCCCCTTTTCATCTTGATTATGTCCCACTTGCTGGAGTGTCCAGAGTGCCCGTTCACTTGCACTAAAGAAGAACTAATGAACGCCACTGATGCCGCAATCAACGTGGCCACCTACTGGCCGCAAACAATATAAAAACAAAGTACCATCAACACTAAAAGAAGATTAAAATGATAAAATGAGCATTTTATTTTATAGATGTGCTTTAGACAAAATAAGCCATGGTTCCGAAAATCAGTAACCGACGATGTAGTAGATGAAAAAGATGGTAGGACAAGACTGGCCTCGCATTGCAGTGCTGGTAAAAATGGAACGAAACAAGTCCCAGCATTTGCCTCGCTGGCCCATAGTCATTAAAACATAGTATTTTTTTTTGTTATCTTTGCTAAAACAGCTTATTAATTTTCCAGACATTAGCCATACAGAAAGCGATCAACGCCATCGAGACGCCTGTCAAAGAGAAACATGTTCGCAGCACACTCATCGGCACCTTCAAGGAACAGAGCGCCATCACATATTGGGTAAGAACTTCTTGTTCGTCTTTCTCTTGTCCTTATCCCAATTTATTTGGAGTTGGCACAACATATTGTCTTCTTATTCCATACTTCTCACATAACAACACTAACTGACTAATAACTAATAACTACTAAGACTTCAGTACTTCTTCTTTTCTTCTTCTTTTCTTTGACTTCTTTTTTCTTTTTTGACTAATAAGTCATCATCTCGTAGTCACCCTTTCCTTTTCTAGCCATATCATCTTTCAAACATTCCATCCATCGTTACCATCCACATTCATATACCCAAAACTTTCTTCACAACATTTTCTCATTTTTCCACATCACATGCCCATACCATGCCAACCGATTTTCACACAACTTTAAATAAATAACAAAACTATAATTAATAAGTCATTGCAAAGATAAGATCTCTGTAGTTATTGTTTTGACGCGCCGCATTTCCTTGTGGCAAGCGAAATACAATAAATAAAGTTAGCGCAGGACCAAGTAATGTGCCTTGAGGTAGTACTGAAGAGCCAACGTATAATTAAAATTGTTATTCGATATTCTATCTACAAGTGGTTTGCATTTGCCCGATTAATTACTATTGACACGTCCTTGCTGCATTAGGACCTAACGACAAGCAAATACAAATCTTCTTAGCCTAATCCCTTTTAACACTAGACAGCCACGTCTCGAACGCGATACAAGTTATATTTCCTTTTGTATTTCGAGTGTTTAAGCCATTCAAGTAAATGTTGACGAAGAAAGCCCGACGTGCATTCCCCAATAAATCACGGCTAATGTATCGGATCTATTTGACATAATCTCAGGGTATTAACAGCTTCTTGCCTGTTTGATCACCATGCTCCTCTTTAGTGATACACGAATCAAATTAAACTCGTGATGTTGTGACCCGATGTCGTGTGTCCAATGTGTTGCTACCAGATGGTTTTATTGAGCCAACCAGATGACAGCATCTACAAACATTTCTATTGTAGATTGGTCGTGGCCTCGGATAGATCGAAGATGAATACCCACGTATTCATCTTTTTACAGCATTATAACAGCCGGGTAGAAGGAGAAAATGAAATCCCTAGTGTCGTTAGGACTTTTATTGCATTTTTATCAGGTGTCGATTTTTTTAATAAATCCTTCTTTTATAACCCTCCAGATGGTGGCCATACGTCTTCCACTCCAAGAGAACCGCATCGTGGCATGGAAGTTCTGCCACGTGACACACAAGCTGCTGCGGGAGGGCCATCCCGCCTGTCTCGATGACTCGCAGCGCCATATTGGCATGATCGAGAACTTGGGCAAGCTATGGGTAAGTTTCATTTAGTCTTTCGACATGGCTGTGATTTGTGATTTCAGGCAACGTTCTGCCTTACCGTAGCTGGGAGAAACATACCTAAGGGATCGAGATATGTTTGGCTTTTGCATACTTAGCGAGATAATAAAAAAAAAAATGGTGTCCTAGCTTTGTCTAGCTGCGGGCAGTAGGCGTCGATGAATGTAGACTGAAACATAAGACAATCGTAATCTCTGAATAATATACTATGAAAATTCTTGTGATTCTTTCACTCGTAGGTATGTTCTAATTAATTCGCAACACATTTCCTTGGGCAAATCTGACAAAATTGGCTTACATGAACACCTAATCAATCATAAACATATAAACATCGACAGCCAACTTAACATAAGTTTCTTGGAAAGCTAAATGCATACTTCTTTGTCAATCGAAAAGTATTTGGTAATCCATTGTGTTATTGTTTCCGAACAAGCGTTCTTGGTAAATGGTAAATAGCCGTTTAGCCTTGATAGTATCACAGTTACATTTTAATGTTTGAATACCAATAATCTAAAAAATTACGTCAACAAAATGAAAATAAATGATGATACGAGAAAAATGAGGATATGTTTCATTCTTCACAATACATGTGTTAACATGCATAAGCATAAACCGGTACAAACCGTATTTTTGGGGCACTTGAAACTGCCATTGTGCTGTTGTATAAAATGCGCTAACTAATCCAACTCATCCATTTCTACGCTAGTTCAAGTACTTTCAGTTTTCAAAGGTTATTAGTGCACGGTTCCAAAAAAAGATCTTATGGAGAAGAGCAAAAGCTTTATGGTTTCTTTAAATATTAGGTTGGGGAAAAAGTCTTTTCGCTATTTGTATCTGGCTGGTTTTGGTATCATTGAAAGTTAAAATTTTAAAGAACATAATTCCAAATTCAAATTAGGAAAATGTGTGATTTTCATTTGTTTTTCGTACTGTCAAGATGAGTGAATCTAATGCAGAAATTCGACACATTTTAAAATTTTACTACAAATAAGGTAAAAATGCAACACAAGCCGCGAAAAAATTTGTGATGTTTATGGACTTAGTGCAGTGTCTGTGAGAGTAGCACAAATTTGGTTTAAGCGTGGTCGCCCTATTACGGATAAAATGGATGCCATTTTTGAAAAAGTGGAGCAAGATCGGCATATCAGTAGTTACGACGTAGCTGAAGAACTGGGAATTGACCACAAAACAGTTTTGGCACATTTGAAAAAAAACTGGGTACACAAAAAAGCTCGATATTTGGGTACCTCACGAGCTCACTGAAAGAAACCTAATGAACCGTGTACTCATTTGTGATTCTTTATTACGACGTAACCAAACCATTTTTGAAGAAGCTGATAACTGGTGATGAAAAGTGGATCACGTACGACAAGAACGTGCGAAAAAGGTCGTGGTCAAAGGCCGGTCAGGCTTCACAGACTGTGGCGAAACCCGGGTTAACTCGCAACAAGGTGATGCTGTGTGTGTGGTGGGATTGGAAGGGTATTATTCATTATGAGCCACCAGGCAGGACCATCGATTCTGAACTCTACTGCGAACAACTGATGAGATTAAAGCAAGAAGTTGAGAGAAAGCGGCCGGAATTAATCAACAGAAGGGGTGTGGTTTTTCATCATGATAACGCTAGACCTCACGCATCTTTAGCCACTCAGAAAAAATTAAGAGAGTTTGGCTGGGAGGTGTTGCATCCGCCGTATAGTCCTGACCTTGCACCTTCAGATTTCCACCTGTTTCGGTCTCTTCAGAATTCTTTAGGCAGTGTCAGGTTAACATCACGATAGGACTGCCAAAACCACTTGTCGCGGTATTTTGATCAGAAGTCCCAAAATTTATATTTAGATCATGTCCCTACCTACAAGATGGCAAAAAGTTATCGAACAAAATGGTACCTACATACTATAGTTACTCGTAAATGTAAATAAACTATGTTAAAAAATGTTTTGAATTTTCTTAAAAAATGCGAAGATACTTTTTCCCCAACCTATTATTAATAATAATCATGAAAAGAAGCTACAAATTCCTTGATAAAATAAGATTTGTTTATTTATGTATATTATTTATTATAGCCAAGCGCTATTACTGAGCATGAGGTCCTGGTCCCGGGTAAAGTGGTATTGGGTTTTTCGTCTAGATTTGTGCCCGACGCCAATAGGCTCGCCCCTATTACATGGAACTGAAACATGCGAAATGTGGGTATAGTGTACTGTAGGTCACCTCTACTTAACCCTTCGGGGAAAACAAGCGTGATGTTATGTTGGGTTGGTGTTGTGTGTGCTAGTAACACTGCTTAGGTTCTAAGCTTTCCAGGGTTTTCTAACCTGGGGTTCGCGGACCCCTGGGGGTCCGCACACCTATCCTAGGAGGTCGGCGGATAAAGTAAAAATTAAAATTATAAATTAAAAAACAAAGCCGCGCGGCGCACTACGCTGCGCTGTGGCGACTGTGATAAATAGTTCATTCGTTGCAAAAATAAATACAGAAATAGACTACGAGTAGACGCTGATTTGAGGATCCAATTAAGCAATATCAACCAAACATTACGACTTTGGTCGCAAAAAGGCTACACCTACCATCTCATTAGAATTTAACGGCTTATTCCACAAATCCCCCCTGAAATTCCCCCTTAGGAGGAAAAGTGGAATCTATAAAAGTCTAGAATTCCTCTCTGATAATCCCCCTTAGGGAGGAAAACTAAAATTAAAAAAAAAAAAAAACCATAGATCCCCTGAAAGTGGTTTTTTTTTACATTATGGTTCAGTTTTCCGCACTGAGGGGGATTCTCTCAGGGGTGATTAGTGGAATAAGCCGAATTTAACCAACAAAACCGTGGGTAAAATAGACCTAATTAAATATAGCAAATAAAAATATTCATGGTTAGGTTGCGCTAAGGGTCCGCCCTTGAAAAGATTCGAGGTTGGGAATCCTTAGAATAAAGGAATGAGGCGGTATTACAAGGTTCTAAGCCTTAGAACATTTTCATATCGCCTCATTAATCTTTCTCAATCTCAAACTAAATCCTCCCCAGGTACACTTACGCGAAGGCTACGGCAAGCTAGTTCACTTGTACTGCAACCTGTTAGTATGCAAGCTGAAGTTCCACGCGCGGAACCCTCGTTTCCCGGGCAATATGCAGCTAACAGCTGAGGAGTTGGACGCCATCGCAGAGAATGATGTCAATAATTAGTGAGTTATTTTGAGTTTTTATTCTTTGGATGTAGGTGAGGCTGAGGACAAATAAATAAATTTGGTACTTGCCAAACTTAAGTGGCAATGGGCAGGGCACATTGCTCGTAGAACAGATGGCCAATAAGGCTGAAATGTTCTGGAGTAGCGACCGCGTATCGGAAGACGTAGCGTTGGAAGGCTTCCCACGAGGTGTACCGTGACCTTGTTAAGGCCGCAGGAATCCGCTGGATGCGGGAAGCGTAGAACCGGTCGAAGTGACGGTGCTTGGGAGAGGCCTGTCAAGTCCAGCAGTGGACGTCTTTCGGCTGAAATGATGATGATGATGATGATACCTCATCATCATCAATCTCTCAATTCAATCAATTCTCTTTGGGACCTCACCTAGCCACGTAACTATAGACTATATAACTTATTAGATCTTTGTCAAGTTATCAATTTTCATTATGAAAATTGGCTCTTGTTTTGAAGATTTTATTCAATAGTATATCGTTAGGATTTCAATACATGACAGTATTTTTGTTACAGTTTCCAACTATGCGTGGAATTGTTCGACTATATGGAAGAAATCCTCAACTTGCAAGCGTCAGGTCAGTAATAAGTATTTATTCCCATATTGTTTTAATACCGTGTAATTTTTGTTTCAACAAACCGTGCATTTTCTTGACTGCATTTTTCAAGTGTACTGCTTAGATCTTCTGAGTAGCATGTACAGTCAGGTAAATTGCGACCCTATGACAATAGGGATGATGCCTGGGTAAAAAAAGATGGTAGGCTCACTTTTTCTTGATATACACAAAAACGTAAAAAAAATCGAATAAAAAATGTGTATCTACTACTTACTATGTAGATTATTTACGAGTACCTACTGTTCTTTATAAGTTTGTATATTTCGTATTAAGATAAACTTGTATTTCTCATGAAAGAAAGTAGGCCGTCCTATTTTTACATGGAATCCTAAAACAGGACATGACGTACTTCAGCAAGGAAATCAACTTTTGGATGGACACGGTGTAACGTTACATTTTTCCGGGAGGGGAAAAATGTAAGGTCAGAGATAGAACTACCACCTACCTGTCATCAGAACTGGAGGAGTCCTAACTGTAGGATAATAAGAGGCCAGGGAAACCGGGGAGAAGTTACGTTGGAGGTCCGTCCTTAAGAGTGAGAGATGCAGGGGTTTCTTGGAGGGAAACCTCGAGTCAGGCTTCCAAGTCGCCGACTTCGGAGGAGCGATATTGACAAGAACCCTGAAACGTATAGTAGCGAGATTTCAGACGAGGAAATTGGAAACAGTAACGTGTAACACAATATAAAAGCAGCACAACAAAGAGTCGAGGATGCAGCTGGACCTGATTGGAGCCGAGCTGAAAAGATGCCCTCCCATAAATAAATATTACCCGTCTCTCCACTATTCCTTTGCCTACTCAAGGATGCATATCCGGTACGGCTCTAATAATCCTTCCATATCCTATGGGCACATCTTCCCTACCATTATCGTGCCCCTCGGTCTACTGGATATGTAATGGTCACTGTAGCACCATGAAACATGAGGCTCCAGGGGCTAGTGCGAATCTTTGGGTTCATTGGAGTAATCGAGTCTGGTTTAACCACACTGGGATCGGTGCATTTCATTCATTCATAAGTGAATTGTATTCTTTTTGAAGAATAAATGTGTTAAACCGTAAATGTGTTCTCTCGACTGCAGTATTCGACAGCCTGGGCAACGCTCGCGCCAACTCCATGACAGCTAGCGGCCAGTGCCGCCTAGCCGCCCTCATCCCGTGCGCACAGGACGCGTCGCAGATATACGACTGTAACGTGCGACTGTTGTTCCGACTGCACGCCTCGCTGCCTGCCGACACCCTGGCGGGACATCGCGAGAGGTAACCGACCATAGAACACTTGTTCTATCTGCAATTCTTTTGTGAAACTAAAGTATGTATGTGCTTGTTTGTACAAATTTTCAATTTGCCTTAATACAAATTATTTCATAACTTATAAGGGTGCTGGTTGCAACACCTACCTGTTTTGTTAACTAGCATAAGTCAAGTGTACCTACATACTATATTATTTAATGTTAACATTGTAACTTTGATTACTTAAAATAGTAGATTATTATACAACGGGCTAAAATGACCCATTTGTACGAGGTAGTTTTACTCCCGAGCTCTAGCGAGGGAGTAAATAGAAACCGAGTTATAATGGGTTTTTAGCGCCGTGTGTTACACTCTACTTTTCACTACGATTGCGAGAAAATAAGATAATCCAATACAATATTAAAAATAAATTACGGCCACTTATTCAATTTGCAAATTAGAGAAAAGTTCTAAAGAATTCGCGCCAATGTCTTTTTTTATTTCTTCTGTAGCCGCAACGCATTGCATGCATTCTAACAAAGAGATCGCCGATTTTAGTTCCTTTTTCAAATATAAAATGTTGTTCTTTTTTTATGAAATAGGAATAAGTAGAGTCTTTATTCATGATTATACTTATGACTAAAGACTTTTTCGTTTTTGTAGGCTCATTATCATTTGACAGACAAAAATTAAAAAAAAAAAACCTTTTCTCCTAGAGGAAGAAATGCTGTTTTTTTTTTCGCTCTGGTACGCCACAATGACGGTCTTTTTGAGCAAGAGGAGTGAAAAAAATATTATTATAGCATAGCATAGCATAATGTCATATGATGCACATAGTCCAACTACGAGTCAATCTAGGTACTCGACTTAGTTTTGGAACGTATCAAAGCAAGCAATAGGAGACTAAAGAAAACTTCAGATTTATCTATTACTAGCGATCTACCTCTGCTTCGCACGGGTGTAATTTAGGCTGAGGCCTCATTAGGATGTTGCGTCGTCGCAGCGTCAACGGTGCGTCGATTATGCTTGGTCGTGCTTCGCCCTTTTGCATTGCGACGTCGTACATCGTCGCAACGCAGGTGTGGCATACAATGCTTTGACCAGTTGCGACGATGCAACACAACGCACTAATGAAGCCTCAGCCTTACAATGTGAAGACGCTATTCTGTTCACGACACGCTGTGCACAAGTTCTGAGGAGTAACCTGACAGAAAGTAAGTAATAGGCTTAATAATATAGCCTATGTCCATCCATACTAAGGGCGGGTTGTTTCACGTCCACTTGGCAAGACATTGGCATTTGGCACTTGGCGTCATAAATGGCGCTAACTATCGTCAAACGGTTGTTTCACAAAATTATGCCCTTGACGTTCGTTAAAAAATGACGATTACAGTAACAGGTGTCATACCTGGTTAACGTCATTTTATTCTTTTAAATTTGAACTTTGACGATCGATTTTTATGCATCAGTGAAACAACGCTTTGTATTTAACGAACGTTAAACATCATATGTAATCGTTATTATTTGACGTACGTATGTTACGTTAACGAACCGTTTGAAACAACCGGCCCTAATATTATAAATGTGAAAGTAACTCTGTCTGTCTGTATGTTACGTTTTCAAGCCTAAACCGCTGAATCGATCGTCATGAAATTTGGCAGAGATATAGTCTGGGATATGGAGAAGGACATAGGCTACTTTTCTACGCGATAACTAACATCCACGCGGGCGGAGCCGCGGGCAAAAGCTAGTCTGGAATAATGTACCGTTCAAATGAGCTGTAATTCCGGAGATTATCCCCCCAACATATACACAACGTCTCGAAATTGGCTCTCTCTCTCTTTATAACATTATTATTATTAGGTAAGACACACTAGCAGCTAATAAACTGATGCGATAGCTTGGAGATATTTAATCTGTCCAATCGGTTCTTGCAGCATGTCTAGTGTGGGAGCCGTCACAAAATGTTCTGATCCGATAGTATAGTTATAGATATTGCCTTTAATATCTTATAACACCAATTTATAAATATCCGTCAAACAATAGAATATATCGTTTCAGATTCCGGCAACAGTTTAAGAAGCTAAGCTCGTTCTACAAGCACGCCAGCAGCTTACAATACTACAGAAACCTCCTCACACTGCCAGTTCTACCTTCCAATCCGCCTAACTTCCTGCAACAGGTAAGAAAAAAAGAAAAAGTATTTATTGTGACTCGCACCGGAAGATCACAAAGTAAACACACAATGATAAAAGTATATAAATTTTTATTATATAAAAATAAAAAGACAGAAGGTCCTATACGAGGGCAAAAAGCTCCTATCCGAGCATGATGCTGCGACATTTAAAAATAAGATTCGCAGCGCTAGTGCCGTCGCGCATTTTATGAAAAACTTGCTTCGGAATTTTGGCTTTATATAAATTAGTCAGCTTCTGGCCGCGACTTCGTCCGCGTGAAATTTCGGCCCACCCATCCCGTCGCTCGCTCGCGCTGTAACTTCATTATCGCTTAGCATTCTTTCTGACTTTTGTTCTTTTCGCTTGGCTCCTAAGGATCATAGCGTGATGTTATATAGCCTTCCTCGATAAATGGGCTATCCAACACTAAAATATTTTTTCTATTCGAACCAGTATCTAGTTCCTGAGATTAGCGCGTTCAACCAAACAAACAAACTCTTCAGCTTTATAATATTAGTATAGATAAAAAAAATAGGAAAAGGGAGACCGCTATAAACTACACTATATTCTCCACCACTTAATAAGTAAAAGTTGTCGAGGTCTTACAGTTACTCAGAATAAGAACGCCAAAGTTGGCCATTTAACGCAAAAATCACGGTCGAAATGTAATAGGCCTCTTAGGCTTTGTGGATAATTTGAAGGCCAATCGTTGGGAATTTCTTGAAATTATAACAATTTTTTTTTGGTAATTTGGTCCTTTCGTCCGCAAAGTTATAAAGTCAAAGTCAAATCATTTATTTCAAATAGGCACGACGATGCACTTTTGAAAGTCAAAAATTACATGAATAGTTCATTGATTCTAGTTGCGCCTTCCAAAAGGTAGTTATGTATGGAGAAGAATGGGCAAGAAACTCCATACTTACTCTTTTAAAATGTTAACAATAGTTTGTATACATTAATTAATAATTATAGGTGAAGACGATGTACCTAGAATATTTTTTTTTTTTTTTAATTACAATTGGTAAAAAGAATGAAAGTGAAGTAATGACAGAAAAATTAATAAATGCGATAGGTACATGGTGCTCACATATTTACAAACATTGTATATGATTTTCAAAAAAAAAAAAAAATATATAATAAGTCAGTGTGTGAGTTAAATTTATGGGGATTCCTGGAATTCCTGGGGATTATCATAGACAAGAACTTTTCTTGGACTGCCCAGCTACAGGAGGTTAGCCGCAAGCTGTTTGCTTCCGCTGCGTCTTTGAGGAGACTGCGTAATTTTCTACCGACTGCCACCAAGATTGCGCTTGCACAATCACTTCTACCCATCCTTGCTTATGCTGATGCCAGCTTTCGTGACCTTACTCAAGACCAACTCGATAAACTTGAGCGGCTTCAAAATTTCTGTATTAGGTTCATGTACGGTTTACGCAAATATGACCATGTTTCCGAATTTCGTATGAAGCTCAAGTGGTTACCAATTCGCCTTCGCCGGAATGCTCATATTGTTTCCCTTTTGTATAATGTGCTCTTCTCCCCTTCCACCCCTCTCTATCTTAAAAAAAGTTTCCAGTTTCTTTGCGACTCCCACACGAAATTTTTAAGGTCATCAGATAACTTGAAGCTTAAATTGCCCATGCATTCCACAACTTTCCTTTACGGTCCAGGCCGCTCGTTTGTGGAATGCATTGCCAGATCCAATAAAACGCGCGCAATCGTTGCCTGTGTTCAAAAGACTCGTGAAGGAACATTACTTGTCGTTGTGATTACGTTCTCGTTGATAGCTGTGATAATCTATACTTACACTTCATTTATTTTCTTTACTTATATAGTTAGTATGTATGTATCTATTGTATAGCATATATCTGTGTATCTATTATAGGATATTGTGCTGTTATACTTTTTATTTGCACCAATGACAACCCCATTTTATGTCCACAAATTCACTATCCATGCCAAGGTTGCCTGGAAGAGATCGCAGTATGCGATAAGGCCGCCCATTGTATATTTTATAGTGTTTATGTTTTCCTTTTTTTTTGTAATGTGTTATCTGATGTACAATAAATCATATATAAATAAATAAATAAATAAATTTATATTAATCACAGAAAATAAAATTTATATCATAAAAATTATAAAATATACAGTTAAATTAGCAACCAGTTTGATTTTGTCTAGACTCTATATCTCTATATCATGTTGCACTGTAATACTAAACTTACTAATATTTGTCCACAGTCTGACTTCGGCACATACGTGACTCCAGTGGTGTCTATTCCTGAGCCCTCGCCAGATGAAGTAGACTCCGTGGCCTCTCTCATCGACACTTCTGACACTATGAGCCAGGTAACAACTTGATATCCTATAAATAAGTTTGGTCCAGCATAATTACGGAGAAGTTACTAAGTGTTCTTAAGCTTATGGTTGTAATTGCTATCAATGCCATCTTAGCCGAGAAGATGTCTATTGCTGAAGATATCGATGGCTCCACCGAATAAACGTGCAATGCTTCTTACACGATTTTTTTTTTTTCCTTTCTTTTGCCTATCTTGCACCCACTTAATGTGACTAGATATGCTACTTACAATATGAATCTAAGAATGAGAGTTATAATATTAGTATTGTTGAAGATGTAAAAAATTTCAAAAATGTTTAGGTCTCCTGCATTGTTACCAGTATCATAAAATATTTTATACTAAAAAATCTCCTTTTTTTTAATAACTTTGTTTAAAACTGAAAATTTATAAAAGTAATTATGGTATGATTATTTTTAAATTATTATTTCTTAAAATCAGTACTTAAAAGAAAATAAAACCTCTTTTTTTGTAATTTTATGTGAATTACCATTACGAAGAGATTTTTTTGTTATGTTATCCCCTTTGTTTACATTAATTATCTGAATTTGAGACTTTGGGTATAGTGTAAATAATTTTTTGTATTTAGTTCAGTGTGTAATATTTTAAAATTGTATTTAATTAATTAGTTATAAAGTTGAATGTTTTAAATCTTTTGCATGCCTGCGTGGTAAAATATGGCTGAACTCATATTTTTTGTCATCATTTGCTGTTACCCATATTTGCAAAATAAAATAATCTTTATCTTTAATAATGAAATAATAATCTACGAGTGAGAGGGCATGATCAGCGCCACCATTTTTAATTTGTTTAATTAATGACGCGGGTTTTTTATTATTTATTTATTTATGCACACAAAATACTTGACAGGACAATATATGTATTAACATAGAAGAGCAAATATAAGGGTATGAATGATAAGGAAATAAGAACTTAAACAAGATTATTTGTAAATAGATGTCAGTACAAGATAACCTAGAAGACTTCGAAACTCGTCCCAGTCAGTCGCCGCAGCCCGACCCCGTCGTGGAGCGAGACCGACTCATTGACCATCTGCAGAACGAACTACAGAGAATGAGGTACACACAACACATCATTACGTATACGAAACAATTATTTATGCTATTACAGATGGAAGTGAAATAATACGCAGAGTTAGTTCCAGAATCAATTTGGAGGGTGCAGGTGGTTGCCGGGCTTCGAAATAAAGCTTTTGAACTAGATTTTAATTTAAATATTTTAGCGACGTGGTGCTTGTTCACAGTGAAAAAACGAAGTTACCAACAACAAAAAATACTTTAGGCCGGGACCACTCGCACCTTGCAACATTGTACTTTATTTAAATAATGTTTTCACGCGTTGCCGACAGATGGCACTAAGAGTCCTTAACATATAATTATAATTTACTTATTATACCGATATTGAGGCGTGCGTCGTCCACACATGCTGTATGAGTTTTCTTAAGCCGGCAACCCACGGTGCGTGATTTTATAGACGAGAATGCACGGTGTAAATATACTTGTTAGATGTGCAATTGTGCATGTGCATAAAATCACGCGCCGTGGTAAGACATTCATTTATACCTAACTTACAAGAATAGATTTTTTTAGACCTAGATATTTATACCGTGATTGATTACCAAAAACTAGCTCAAGCTGTGGTAAACATAGCAGCGAAGCTTAAAGGTGGAGACTGACTTGCAAAGTTTATTTGTAACCTATCATTCGAGGCGAGCTTGGTTACAATACGGCGACACACAAGACGCGGCGAACACTTGCTTCGGGCACATGACTCAAGCGCGCTCCATTTCTTGTTACAAAACGGCGATACACTAAGCGTAGCGTACGCTCGCTTCGAGCACATGGCTCAAGCGCGCTCCATTTCTTGTTACAAAACGGCGATACACTAAGCGTAGCGTACGCTCGCTTCGAGCACATGGCTCAAGCGCGCTCCATTTCTTGTTACAAAACGGCGATACACTAAGCGTAGCGTACGCTCGCTTCGAGCACATGGCTCAAGCGCGCTCCATTTCTTGTTACAAAACGGCGATACACTAAGCGTAGCGTACGCTCGCTTCGAGCACATGGCTCAAGCGCGCTCCATTTCTTGTTACAAAACGGCGATACACTAAGCGTAGCGTACGCTCGCTTCGAGCACATGGCTCAAGCGCGCTCCATTTCTTGGTACAAAACGGCGATGCACTAAGCGTAGCGTACGCTCGCTTCGAGCACATGGCTCAAGCGCGCTCCATTTCTTGGTACAAAACGGCGATGCACTAAGCGTAGCGTACGCTCGCTTCGAGCACATGGCTCAAGCGCGCTCCATTTCTTGGTACAAAACGGCGATGCACTAAGCGTAGCGTACGCTCGCTTCGAGCACATGGCTCAAGCGCGCTCCATTTCTTGTTACAAAACGGTGATACACTAAGCGTAGCGTACGCTCGCTTCGAGCACATGGCTCAAGCGCGCTCCATTTCTTGGTACAAAACGGCGATGCACTAAGCGTGGCGTACGCTCGTTTCGAGCACTTGACTCAAGCATCGTATTTTTTTAAATTTGTTATAGTGATTTGGATGTCTAGGGTCCCATAAAATGGACCTTTATATGTATTTTTCAATAAATAAAAGTGTTTTATTCATTATCCCATTGCATTTTTACTTTGGAAAAGTATATTTTTATTTGGAAAAGAGAGTAAAAAGCGTCGTGGCAAGCACAACGTATCTCATGTTGTGCTTGCCACGGCGCGTCAACCTGCACTGACTTTTTTGTTAACATGCGCTCGCATCGAGCGGCTCGGCTCGCTGCACTGACTACTGTAACGCGTTACAAAAACTCGATACATTACAAACAAACGTTGCAAGTCAGTCTCCGTCTTACCGCGCCGTTTTGATTATTTTTTATATATATTTATTATTTTTTATATATAGGTATTTTATTTGACAATCGTTAAGATTATTTTTTTGTCTTCAAATCATAACTTTTTTAAACCATTCTAATGTTATAATAAATAAATAAATGATTAACCTTTTGACCGCCACAGTCATGTATAGATGACAAACCAAAATATGCCCAGCACGCCACGGTGATAATTTTGTAAATAAAGCCCATAAAACATTGTTTTTTTTATTTCCTTTGCTAATTGTGATCCTTCACTTATCTTAATTTATATTAGTTGAACTTCTTTCTTTATATTTCATTTATATTAACATAAGATGAAAAAAACTCGAAAGGATGAATTCGTATCTTGGCGCCAAGGGCACGTTTTTACTTTTTGGACGTAGCGGTCAAAAGGTTAAACTATTCCCATTTTTTTATAATAGGTCCGAGGTGTCACAGCTTGTTCAAGAGAGAAACACAATGATAGGATCCATGAGGGAACATTGCACTCGTATTGAAACACAACTACATAATACCAAGGTAATAGAATAAAAACCTTTTAAAACCTATGCACCGGGACTTCATTATGAGTATGACACATCGAGCTTTAGTATAGTCTATTTATCTCACGAAGCGACGCGCACGTTACTTGTGGTAACCAAATGTATAAACACGCTGTGAATGAGTGCGTGAAAACGAGTAGCGCCAGCACATAACACGCACACACACACTTCCGACTTCGACACTGTCTCAAACGGTACCGAGAGCTCCTGCGCTTACACACATTCACAGCGTGATGTACACTTGGTTACTACAAGTGGACGTAGTTAAACGAAAAGGATCCAATCCACACAAAGTCCTTTTAGAGATATTGATGTTGGAATTTTAAAAGATATAACATACTAGCTTTTGCCCGCGGCTCCGCCCGCATGGATGTCGGTTATCGCGTAAAAAATTGCCTAAGTCCTTCTCCATATCCTAGGCTATATCTCTGCCAAATTTCATGACGATCGGTATAGCGGTTTAGGCGTGAAAACGTAACATACAGACAGACAGACAGAGTTACTTTCATATTTATAATATTAGTATGGATTTTATATTTCCGTGCATATGGGCTGGTTCTGAGGTTGATCAAAAAGATAAACTTTTGTGTTTTGCTTGGATCTATTTTACTCGCCGATAGTATCGATATTTAGACGCAATTTGCTACACTCAACTCATTTTTGACCAGGTTGTGGATTGGATCCTTTTCGTTTCACAACGTCCAAGTAAAGTGCGTTGGTTCGTGAGATAATAATACTTTAACCTCTCGTATGTCGTAATTAGAGACACAATTAAAAACCCATTGTGTCTCGCGTAGATCTACGTTCCGGCATATGAAGGGTTAAGAGACTGTCACACAGGTATGAGTGACGGAGACGACGCTCTAAGAAACCGATTATTTTCTGAAACTCGTTGGCTTTCCTGATTTCGATTCTCATGTCGGGCAAAGTGTTATCGTGATTTTTCATTAGGAATTTCCCAGTAGCAGCCCGGAGGCTGGATTTGTGTCCGGTTGATGGTAATAGGTTCGCCACCTATTACATGGAACTTAAACTTGACTGGCGAAATGTGGTTGTACGATAGGTACAGTCACGAGCACCAATATGAAAAATTAGAAAAATTCAAAGGCAATTTTCATGATGAATAACGATTGCAACTTTGAGATAAGACCTATTTTATAATAGTATAAGTTTATACTATTGAATAATAGGTCTTATCTCAAAGTTGCAACCGTTATTCACGAGAAAATTTTGCTAAGTGTATACATATTGGTGCTCGTGACTGTACACCTCTGTCTAACCCTCGGGAGAACAGTCGTGATGTTATGTCTTGTGTCAATGTACTATTTTTACGGTTCAAAAGTTACACACATATGACATATGTTTCTGTTTACAGGTAGAATTAGAAGAAGAAAAACATAAAGCTGACATATTAATGGTGCAGACACCCGAAATTAAACGTAAGTGATTTTTTTTTAAACACATTAAAAAACAAGAATAACGTTTATTTGGTCACAGTTCGTGAAACACAAATAAAAACTGTACCTGTTGATACAGACATTTGATATGTACCTATGTGATACAGAGAAATGAAACACATAATGAGTGCTACCGTTTTTGTGCTCACCAGTTGGCGCCACTGTCGAGTAAGGTCCTGAAGTATAGCTGCCAAAGTTTGTTACTACCCGTAGTAACAAACTTAAAAACTAAGTTTACATTTAAATCATATTTAATACCTTAAAACCGTACCGTAAAAATATTGACCATGCCGCAGTGTTGCGCAGTCCCGTTTTGTTCGGGAAAAAAGAGGACATAAGTTTCCGAAGGATGGACTGTCTCAAAGCACTGACATTCATTGACCCGTAACTCATATTTGCCATAATTAATCTCAGGTATTGCAAAATATTCACAACATTATTGTAATTTGAAATAAACCCGCGTAGTCCTCCCACAAACAGTGATATTTGACATTTCGGAGACCTCACACTACAGTAGCGCCTCTAGCGGCGAATTCATACGCGATAGCCCTCATTATAGGACGGTAACCAATCAGTTCACATTTAAAGTGAAAGCTCGGGAGCACATACACAAGAAGTTGGCAGATTCGTCTCAGAATTAAGTTGTTGTAGGTTTTCATTTAACTCTCATAACTTTTTTTTTTTGTTGTATGTATGTATATATGTATTTATTCTTGTATCTTAGTTATTAATATCTTCTAAATTGTTTTCTATTATTGCACCTACTGTGTATTGTCTCTGCTTCACCCTAAGGTAGAATGGTAGAAAATGCCCAAGGCATTAATTATGTCCGCCTTTGTACAGTTTTTACTTGTGCATAAAGTTTTAATAAATAAATAAATAAATTATATATAATTAATAGGCTATAATTAAGGGAAAGAAGAAGAAAGAAGGGGAAGAAAAATAAATGATGGAAAAGTGTGTGAAAGATGATATGTACAGAAAAGGGCTGAATTCAGCAACAATGAGGGTGTATAAAAAGACTAATTTGTATGAGTTCATGAAAATTATGATTTATTCGTAATTAAATTCGTAAGTTATAAATATTATTTTACTGTAGAAAAACTAAACGAGACCGAAGAAAGAGCCAAACTGACAGACGAGAAGTTCCAAAAGCTAAAAGGAGCGTATACGCAGCTAAGAGAAGAACACATCACGTTGATTAGACAGGTCAGTAACCAGTATTTCCCCTATATGAGGCCATTTTTCTCTTTTAGTCGAAAGCGCAGCATCCATCATAATTCGCTGTTCCACATGATTTCTGACATTCAAACGTTAACCCCTGTACGTTTCTATTCTTCGAAGTCATCTAATATACCAGCCCAGTTTAATGTTTATGACATTTTACTAGGTTCGTCTGCCAAGGATGATATAAGATATTGTGTTGTCTAGTAAGTGTCTGCAACAAACTGGTAATCTAAAGCCAGCATTTCATCACACATAATAAATTTTCGTTATAGAAAGCCGAAGTGGACAAGTTGTCAGCAAACTTGAGAGCAGGTGCCGCGCAGCATGAAAGCGCAAAAGTAGCGCTACAGCAACAACTTAACGATAGGATCAAGTAAGTACCGCTGTGTTATGTACCGGGCTTATGTAGTGAGACTATAATAGTTATTTATGCAACTGTTGTATAATAAGGGGTATCAAAACATGAATGTGGGTTATGTGGGTGTGGGAATAATAGTATCACATGAGTGTTTTAATACCTAATTATTACATTTGCATACAAGACTTTTATCTACACCCATGACATGAATCCTCTATAAAAGGTTCTGAAACAGTTTTTGCAATACTAATATCGAACAAAAATGGCGGGATACGACGTATAGTATAATGAAACGCGCGTGCGTGACAATGTTCTTTTTTTGAAATTCATAAAGATACCACGAATTTAGTAGTTAGAATGGATCATCATCCTCGTAAAAGCAAAGGAATTGCATTATGAAATTCAGTACAACATTATAACTCCCGCTTGGATGCTATTATGGTTACTATGACACTGGGTGTTTTAATGTTGGCAATAAGCTAACTGTTTCAGAAACTTTTATAGAGGATTTATAGCATGGGCGTAGATAAAGATATTTGGGTACTGATTAGGCTGGCTACTATTTTTAACATTATAGAAAAAAGGATCACTTATATTAAAAACACAATCTTGTTTAAAATACTCTCTATAAAGTTGTGTAGTTTTCGTATTTAAAAGAAAAACATAACACTACTTTGCACAATATATTATACACTCATTATTTACGTTTATTTCACTCCATATAGAGATGTCGAATTACTACAGCAAAGTGCTTCGTCAAGCGAAGAGATAGAAGCATATAAATCCGAGATATTGAGCCTCCGATCAGACCTAGAACAGTCCAGACAAAAGGAACTCGAGTTAGAAACTGTAAAAGCTTCCATGGAAGCTTTAGAAATAGAACACACAACAGCAACGAAAGAACAAGAAGAAAAACTAACAACTGTAACCAACGAATTGAAAGAAACCACAGAAAACTTAGCAAAGATAAAACAAGAGAAGGAAGAAAGAGAATTAGAGTTGTCTAGAGTGAAAGAAGAGTTAGTAGGACTTCGGGAGAGCAGCGGAGAAGAGTATCAAAAGGTAGTAGAAGAAAAAGCAGCTGCACTTAAACAGGTAGAGGAGTTGCAACAACAACATTTACAGGAAAAGGAGGTCAGTATTGTATATTTCTTAGAGTCATTTATTTCTTATATAGGAGTAGAACTGTAGAAGCTTGCTAGTGAGGTTATTGCATGATCAAGCCATGTTTAAGCATGAAATGTTGAGATGCTTATTAACAGAATGACCGTTATTAGTGCCAGACTTTAAATGCTTTGCTGTATAAAAATTCCGTGTCTCACTCAGTACCTAACAAAAATTAATCTTCGTGTAATATTATAACAACCAATTCATATCAGCTTGATTTTATTAGGAAGTAACACAACTAAATAACTGCATTAATGAATTACAATCAGAGATAGATAGTTTACAACAAAAGCTTACTAGTACCGAAACCGAGTATAGCGCAGAATGCCAAAAATTAAGCCAAGAGTTGACGATTAAAACACAGGAATATGATGAAAGCCTCAGTGAAAAAGAATCTGAAGTAAAAAAGGGTTTAGACCAACTTGAAGAGTTGCGTCTTGAGTTAAAGAATACTAAAACTAACTACGAAGGTAGAATCACTGAAAACGTCACTGAGATTTCTGAACTTCATGAAAGAATCGACGAATTAATGAAATACCAAGAGAAAGCAGAATCGTTAAAAGCTGAACTGACAGAAGGTAGAAATGAATTGAGTAAAGAATTAAAGGAAGTATTATACGAAAAAGAACAGTTAGAAAATAATGTTCAAGAAAAGATGACGGAAATATCCGAACTGCAAAATAAGTTAAAAGACTTGGCAGATAGTAAGAATCAAGAAGTGATGAAATTAAAAGAAGAAACACAGAAGACGATCGATGAAAATAATACCGAAATTGATAACTTAAAAACTATGCTTGATGAGAAATCTGAGTTTGGCAAAAGGCAACAATCTGAAATCGAACATTTGTCTAAAAATATCCTTGCGCTTGAGACTACTATAAACGATACAAATATTAAATTACAGGAACAAAAAGCGTCGTACGAAGATCAACTGAAAGAATGTAATAGTGAAATTACGATTCTAAAAGATAAATTACAAAATGTTACGGAAAGTAAGGACGAAATCATTGATAATTTGAACAGTATGGTGGCTGAGAAAGATCGACAAGTTATAGCATTAAATATAGAAGTGACTCAACTGGCTGACGACAACGCCAGACTTACAGACGAGTTAAAAGAATCGCAGGCAGAATTGGAAATAGGAAATAATGAACTTTATTCGCTGAGGGAAGAACATGAAACAATCGTGGAAAGAAATGAAAGCAACTTAATATTGAAAAATCTAGAACTAAGAGAACTACATGATAAAATTAACGAACTTACTGAACAGAAAACAGAGTTAGAACAAGAAAAAGAAAAAGTATCAAATAAACTGAACTCAGAAAAAGAGGTTTGTGTTATAAATAATATGTCTGTTGTTTTATGTGACGTCCTAAATAAAGAATATTGGTTTTAATTAATTGTATCTTTGAATAGGTATTAGAAAGTAGAATTTTGGAACTCACGATAGCCCATGATAATTTGATGAAAGACCATGAAGATTTTAAATCTGAAAAAGAAGCTTTGACCATTGAGCTGAACAACGAAATAAGTAAATTGAAAGAAGAATTTGATCAACTGAAAGAAGAAAAAGAAACTGAGATCCAATCGTTGAGCGAAAAGATGCTAAACCAAGAAACTGCTTACAATGAACAAGCTGCTCTGAAGGACGCAACTATTGCAGAAGCTGAAACAAACATACAGAAACTGAGAGATGATTTGGAAGAATTACAGAAAGAAAAACAGAAGGAGAAGGAAGATATGGATATTGTAATATCTGAGAGAGAACGCGAGAGACAGGTTAGGAAATCAGTGACGTTGAGTGAAATGTGTGTTGATACACCGCGTTGTTTTATGGACACCTTCAGTAATATGGTGCTGGATCATTGTGTTTTGTGTCAGTTCTCATTTTCACGAACTACGATTATCAACACTGTGTCAAAAAGGTTTTGGGATCATTTGTGGTTGCGGTCATTCCTTATGTTATCTTTTGTAGTGTTTTTTATTAAATTAAGAAACAGTTTCCAAAAAAGAATTTTAAAGTTTTATTACAAAACACGTCATGTATAAAGCTCGTACACTGTTTTATTTGCTTGTTCCTTGCCTGTATTGTAAGCATGTAACGATATCTAAACTGCATGTTTTATTTCTTTCCTCTACATCTACGCAACCTGCCGCGCTGTGCATGGATTCTACTGCGCTCTTGGACTTGCTTGGAACCTTCGGACTTATCTACGTTCCTTCTATGGTGGTATAGTTAGTGGAAACTAGGCTAGGCCACGCGGAGAGTAAGAGATTGAATGCCGAGTGTGAATTACAGGACTTGTTGCAACACAATACTGTGCTTGAAGATGATTTGAAGTCTGTGAAGCGACAGCTCGAAGAGGCGCGGAGGGCGTTGGAGTTGCGTTAGTATTACTTTAATTGTACATACTTTTGTATAGAACTTCTTCAGAATCTCTTTTGGAATTTTTGCTTGTGTAAATTGAATTAAAACCTTAATCCGATATTGTATAATGTATTGATTTGTCAAGCATTACGCATCTCAAAATAATGAGGAACCTTTGTTTTATCTTCCGCAATCACCTAACTGTATAATTTACCATCGTTATAAACACATATTTGTTCAATTTTGTGTTCTAAACTTAACGATATCAACAACAATATTCGGTCACACAGAAACATCGCGGCTAGTAACATGCGCTGGAGAGGCAGCGCTCGAAGTCGCAACCGGTGCCCTAACTTCATTCGAGAACGGTCAGGCGCGCGACACAGTTGGCGCGGCCGCTGAGCTCGCTGCTAAGGCACTGGATGAACTGTCCAGACATTCCGAAGTGTCAGGGAATGAGGAGTCGGTCGCAAGGTCGGCCATAGCCGCGGCACATAACACTGCGCAGCTGTCTGCGTATGTCGCTGATGTCTCCAATGTGTCTACTAACTTGGCGCTAGCTGAAAGTAAGTACAATAAATATTATAGTAACACACATACATACATTCATTGTTGTGTTGTGTGAACATGTGTTGGATCATTCGGTTCCCTACAAAATGGTTGAGCTGGATGGTGCTGATCCATGCGTCATGTTCGTGAACGGGCGCCGTCAGTTGGGACTGGTCATCTCTTGACTGCCAGGGCTTATTTTTAATTTGTAATATTTTGAATTGTTTTATTAGTTTTTACATTGTCTCACATATAGAAGCAACAAGAATAATGTACCCAGGATTATGTAATATCTTGATTAAAAAGAGTGTCCTTGGAGTTTCTTGTCCGTTCTTCTCCATAGTGATCTACGTATTGGAATGGGCATCTAGCTTCAACTTTCTGACTAACTGACCGTCTCTTTGACAATTCAAAAGTGCCTGTAAATGGTTTAATTGAAATAAATGCTTTTAGTTTGAGTTTATTATGCGCACAGCCAAAGTGTGGAACTCTGCCAGCGTCTGTGTTCCCTTCCACATATAACCCGTCTGCCTTCAAAGCAAGAGTGAACAGGCATCTTCTGGGACCTTATCTATCGCTTTCCATGAGGTGAGATCGATGTCAAGAGCAGGTCCAATCAGTAATAAAAAAAATTGGTAAAAAGTGGTCCGGATAACGAAAAACGAAAACCTTAACAATTATTGCTTTAAAGAAGTTGAAAGTTTTGACTAACTTCGGGATATTAGAAATCGAAAAAAAGGAGACTAGCCTTCTTCCTTATCTACATAAGGAAGCTCTTGACTCCTTTTCCCCCGAATTCATTATGTTAGCCTGCCAAATCGTGAACAGTAAATCCCAAAAAAACAATCATCATTCATAAACTGTATAGTTATTGTATCGTATAACCGTGATTGCTCAAAGATAATTATGTAGTACCTAATCTAAGTTATCCGAAGACCTCCATATTTTAAACTATACCCAAAGTCTCAAATTCAGATAATTTATGTAAATAAAGGGGATGACATAACAAAAAAATATCTTCGTAATGGTAATTCACATAAAATTGCGAAAAAGGAGGTTCCATTTTCTTTTAAGTACTGATTTTAAGAACTAATAATTAAAAAATAATCATACCGTAATTATTTTTATAAATTTTCGGTTTTAAACAAAGTTATTAATAAAAGGAGATTTTCTGGTATAAAATATTTTATGATACTGGTAACAATGCAGGAGATCCAAACATTCAACATTTGTATTTTGACAGTGACATTTCTTGACATTACTTTGTTTACATAAATTATCTGAATTAGAGAGTTTAGGTATAGACATTTCCCAAATACTTGCTCATTTCTACCCGACTGCAAAGAAGGGTTATTTCTTCTCGACTTAACAACTTTAAATCTTATTCTCCTTACAGAACTGAACACTGAATGTCGCTCAATGTTAACTGCCACAAAGGAATGCCTTGAGTCCATCAAGAGTGGTTCCGTAGTGAGCTCGCATTGCTCCGACGCGAGGAGTCGAGTGCGTAGCTTGATGACTGCTGCCGTGGCTGCTGATAAGCTGAATAGTGGATCCAGGAGCGTTGATGATGAACTGGCTGACATGGATAGGGCTATCGAAGAGGCTGCGTCGCAGATTGAGGTCAGTATAAAAAGAAAAATAATTTGTTGGGACTAGTACTGGAAAAGCAACCAACCGATTTTCATAACAACTCATTTTTGTCAGTTGCGTGTATAAATTCGAATGTTACTTTATGGTCATATAAGTAATTTTCACGGTGTATATTAATTTCATAATTATTAGCTACTAGCTAAAAATTTTTTCTGGAACCTCCGGCGCGCACACAACAGCTTACCAAAGTTTCATCGCAATCGGTTGAGCCATTTTCGAGTTTTTGCGAGAAATTGATCTCCTTAATATCTTCAATATTATGCTCTAATTTATAAGCTATTTAAATCAATTATTTAATTATAATATAAATAAAATAATTATTATTCAAATAATAAATCTAAATAAATAATTTTTTAAATCTATTAATTTGATAAATATTATATGCCATAGAATTTTTTTTTTTAATTTTTACTATACCAAAACCTCTATATAATTTAACTCTATATAAGTTAACTCTTCAACCTAAATCAATTTTTTTTATAAATTTTGACCAAAATTTAAAAAATTATATATATATTTTTTTAACCATAAGTAGATAAATTTGGTATAAATAATATAACACATAAAAAATTTCTTAAAATATAAGTTATAATAAATTTATTAACACAATATTTTTTTATATTTCTAATCAAATAACCTATAATTCCTTCAATTTATTTTTATTAGATTGATGGTTCAACTAAGACAATTTAGGATTGCCAATGCACCGTTCCTTTCATATTGTAGAATTTGTTACCAATGCATGTCGGAACTATGTCGATTCTTTTGACATGTAACCTCTGATGAGTTCTGGAAACTGGAGAAATTGTGGCCCATTTTTCTCAATATCACATCTTCTAATATCAGTTCAAATCCACAGAACATGCTAGCAGCAACCCGCGCCGGCGGCTCGGGAGTCAAACTCGAGGTGAACAGCAAGATTCTCGACGCTTGTACCACACTTATGGGCGCCGTTAAAATTCTAGTACAGGATGCTCGCAAGCTTCAGAACGAACTGGGCGATCCCAAAACTCGCCAGAAGATGTACCGGAAGAACCCACAGTGGTCCGAAGGACTTATTTCAGCGGCTAAGGCTGTTGTTTTCGCTGCTAAACTGCTAGTGTATGTATTTCTTGTATTTAGTCCCTATCAGATAGCTGCGGTGTTTATCTTTTAAATATCGCAGCATTATGCTGAGATAGCGAGCCTATTTGGCCTCGCAAAGGTATTTTTTTTTTTAATCCTCCTTTTTTAATGTTTGTATATCCCGTGCGTGTCCCAAATAAAATGTTTTTCTTTCTTTTAGTCGGTTTTCTTAGAAAGTGTAGGTACTGTTCGCATCTAAATCACATCAGTGATAGTATTGCGTCCCAATTTTGGTGTCTCTTCCATAAAAGCCACTAATGAAGAGTTGAAGTTGAAGAGTCAATCTTGCGCAATCGCTAAGTGGTGTCTTATAAAGAACTAGCTTTTTCCCGCGGCTCCGCCCGCGTCAATGTCGGTTATCGCGTAAAAAGTAGCCTATGCAAGTATGCCTATATTATCCACTAGCAGCCCGTCCCGGCTTCGCACGGGGTAGGCAATTATTTATTTCCCCCACTCCTGTATTTCAGTGCCCCCTCCACCCCGCCCGCCGCGATGCCCGGCGCGCTTTTCAGACTGCATCGCAAACAACGGCCACGGCGCTATGGCGGTTTTGTTTACTGTTTGAATTTTTTAATTCGTAATATCTTTTGAATGGAAAGTCCAATTTAAATAATTTAAAAACTATTTTATAGGTAGTTAAATGGTCTTGACCATAAAATAATTTATTTGGATAAGGATTAATATAAACACATAAATAGCATGGTTTGAATTTGGTTAGCATTTTCATTAATGTTTAAAATGAAAAAAGTTGTTGTAGTGACATAACTACAATAGTTGGACATATGCTACCGTGGAGTTTTTTGTAGACATTATGATGTTCTTCAATATTGTTGTACATTATTTTGTTCTATCGCTAATAGTTTCGGCAGCGCATTCGACGAAAGACATTTTAAGACTCATTTTTCTACACCTTCGGTTACATTGTTCAAATTTTACCAAGGATCCCTAATTTTTTTCAAAATGAAATGTAGCCTATGTCAAATTGGAAGAATGTGGCATTCTATTGGTGAAAGAATTTTTTAAATCGGCCCAGTCCTTTTTGAGCCTATTCATTACAAACATACAAAAATAGGTACAAATCTTTCCTCTTTATAATATTAGTGTAGATGTAGATATATAAGGCTATATCTCTGCCAAACATGACGATCGGTTCAGCGGCTAGGCGTGAAAACGTGACAGACAGACAGAGTTACTTTCGAATTTATAATATTAGTATGGATTAGTTTTCAATCGTCAGCCTAAACACAAAATTTGAAGATCCTAACTTCAAAACTGACGGACTTTCATATAAACTTCCATCCCCTATTTTACCCCTTTAGGGGTAGAATTTCCAAAAATCCTTTCTTAGTGGATCTCTTCACTCAGAACACACCCTCCAAGTTTCATGTCTCTAGGACCAGCGGTTTGGGCTGTGTGTTGATATATCACCCAGTCAGTTTACCATTGTATATATATAGATATGTAAACAGTAAAATATTTTATAGCACTGGATTTGGTAGTAGAAATAAGAATTTCAGGCTCTTCCGCGTGTGGCAGTTTTTGTATGTTTTTGGTCAATGGTGCCGAGTCCCTTGTTCACAAACTAAACTAAATTTAAGTTCAGTGCATCTTTTTCTGTCTATTTCATTAAGAAAAGGACAGAAAATAAATTTTAGTTAAGTCCTGTCAAATTAAGCAGCGCTTGACGTAAATTGACGTAATTTTAGTAGGCAAGTTTTTAATCACGTCTAAACTTGTATGGAGTAGTGACAGGCGCTGATTAATTTAACAGGACTAAACTAAAATTTATCTTCTGCCCTTTTCTTAATGAAATAGAAAGAAAAAGATGCACTGAACTTTAATTTAGTTTAGTTTGTGAACAAGGGACTCGGCACCATTGGTAATTTAGTTGTTCTGTTAGTGTATTTTTAAAACAGTTGCACTTGCACAGAAATAACAAATCACTACTGTAAATTAAGTAGTTCATATATGTAAGCTTAGAACTAAAGCCACGTTATAACTTTGTGGATTTCACGAACGCAAAAGCGTTCAAAAACTCAAACAATCTAGCTAATCCAAAAATATTAATTACGCTAATTCACCAATGCACAGTTTGTGATGCAATGTCTTAAAAATAAACACAATGTGTGGGCAACTGGCACGAAGTCACCAAATTACCTGCATTTGTAGAACTATACTATAGTTGTCTTTACGTCACCATTTTTTTTTTCAATGCAATGGGTTTCATTTTAACAGTTCAACAACATTAATTGCGATACTTACGTTTTTGAGCAGAGAGTCGTTTCGAACATAAGAAGCAATGGATTAGCAATATCCTTCAAAATCATTTAGATTGTGATTGATAGGCTGCAGCAGC
This sequence comes from Dryobota labecula, assembly GCA_947523025.1. Classification (NCBI taxonomy): domain Eukaryota; kingdom Metazoa; phylum Arthropoda; class Insecta; order Lepidoptera; family Noctuidae; genus Dryobota; species Dryobota labecula. Next base: position 7,497,173 of record OX383296.1, on the reverse strand, counting down.
CGCCATTCAAAAACACTCGAATGTATGATACAGGACATCTGCAGACGAAGCCGTCGGTGCCTCAGGCCAGGTCGAAGGCGTGTCGGCCGCGGCACATGAAGTAGCCGGCAGTACCGCACAGCTAGTGGCCGCGTCACGAGCGCGCGCGCCGCCCGAGTCGCCCGCACTGGCGCGACTCACACAAGCCAGTCGGTCAGTCGCCGCGGCTACTGGAGCCCTAGTCGCTGCTGTTAAAGCTGGTTCCGCACTTGTGAATGAACAAGGTATGATACTAATGCTGCTAGTCGATGAAACAACACATGGATATTGAAATTGTTTATTTAACTATTTTTATTTCAAATAATTTATATTTTATTTTTCACCAACAATGCCATCGTGTAGACAAAAAATAAAAAAACAGTTTACTAAGCGTGAGCTTTGAGCGCACTTTCTTATGACACGATACAGATGAAAAGTATATAACTCGGTTCAATAACTCTGCCGCGCTAACGAAGAATACAATAACTCGGTTTTGCCGCTTCCGAGAATTGTATTTTTGATTAGTGAATTTGTTATGCATTCTTGCTTACTGAAAAACCGAATTCCTGAAAGATTCATAAAAGTTACTTAGAGAGAGTTAATAGATCTCGATTCGCTGATTCCGAAAATATATATATATAACTCAAAATCGTCCAAAATCGAGTTATTGTATTCTTCGTTAGCGCAGCAGAACTGATTTACGTCCTTCCCCAGCTTGAGTTTAGGAATTAATTTAATTAGACACATTATTTTGACCTTTAATATTTGGATCAGAAACTTAATAGAACTTTCAAAAGCCATACGTATATACTATTTTTAACCAACAGAGGCTTTGGACACGTCATCTCTATCGCTGACGGCAACTCGTCGTCTCGAAATGGAGAGTAAAGTGCGTTCGCTCAAGTTGGAGACATCGCTGGACGCCGAGCGTGCTCGCCTCGCCGCGCTGCGTAAGAGACATTACCAGCTAGCGCAGTTAGAAGAGGTCAGTATAGTAGAGTAAAAACCACAGTGTAAACGGATCATTGTCTATACATTTGACAGGATGAAAGAAATGTCAATTTTGTTGATAAATCTTTAAGTACCAAACTGCCATTTCAATTTGAGACTAATGTTAATGTTGTGTCAACAGCTCGGTTGGAAAACCTAACGGTTGGATATCACGAGCTGTGCACGCACGCAACGAGGTAGAGGATAAAATTGACTTGTTTTCATGTTCTCTGAACGACTTTACTTTAGCGACCTCTAGTGTGCTATGCTATAATTAAGTTAAATTTAGGTGTTGTTTGTTTAGTTTATTGTGAATTTAGTTTATAAAAGATAATTAGAAAGCATGGAGATTTAAGGTACGCGTCCATTGGCCCGCGCCGGATGCACCGCACGCACGGCACGCAACGGATTGAACGGATTTGCCGATGTCATGCGTCCACTGTACCCGGATTTTGTGTTTAGTTATGATTGTTTTCTTGTCGTGAGTTGACGTATTCGGTCATGGAGATTGACGAAGATATTATTATTATTAGTTGCTTGTTGGAAGATGAAGAAAAACCTAAAACTAAACGTAGAACGTGGGTTCATAATATCAATTTGAAGCGACCAATTTTTGGAGAATACCATTCATTATTTGTTCCCGATTTACTTCATGATGAAGAAAGATTTAAATAAATAAATAAAAAAATATATATATTATCTCTTAATTTTTGTATTATTTTTTTCTCAAATATTGTCTCTTCTTTGCACACATTAAAATAATGTGGATGTTTTAATTTTTTTGTCGTAAGCTCAGGTAAAACAAAACAACACTTGCGGCAGTGGGCGATGTCAGCGGCTAACTGATTTGTGTGACGTCACCAGCACGCAACGCATTTTTTGATGATAAATGCACGCAAGGCTTTCGATGCGGGCGGCGCGGATAATGGACGCAGCGCTATGTAAAATCATACAAAGAAAACTAAAATCCGTTGCGTGCCGTGCGTGCGGTGCGTCCGGCGCGGGCCAATGGACGCGTACCTTTATACGTAGGCTTAACTATCGCATTAGGGCAACCTATAATAATACATTTTAGTTGTTATAATAAAAAATAAAAACATAATGTAGGTCCCAGTTTTGAGTTGCATACGGGAACAAGCCTTAAATTTTAATGTCATGATGTTTAGGTATTATAGTCTAACATTTTTTTGTTTTGTTACAGAATGGAAACATGGAAAACGGCAAAGATTGAACATCTGCCAAATTACAAAATTGAAAATAACCATCAGCTGACATGATTGCTACACATTTTTAGTAAGCTTTTGATCAGTTTCCCGTACTCTTTTCTTTTGAAAATATTTTGTACTCGCATTTTTCTACTCTATTATATACAACGATTTTTTTACTGTCATGCTTGCCGATTGCTCAGTTTACTTTAGTGACGGATGAGAGAACACGTCTTCCTTGGGGATGACAATCAATAATTTTACAGTTTACTGTATGACTATTATATCATTGTAATTCAATTAATAATTCAACACTAGGCGCTTATTAGCCAACTTAAAACTAATTGATAGATATGAAATTCTAAAAATTACACTGTCCATATAGAAATACCTATAGCAACTTATGAATACGTAGTAGATTTAACTAACGTAATAACACTGTATAGGAATCCGCAAACAAAGGAGGAGAATAGAAGCAGCCCGTTCATTCTAAGTGTAACCGAGTCACAATATCGATTAACCTTGGATGTCTGCAGCTAGTGTGACGAACTATGATTACTGTACGATTTGCACATTAGACTTATTTTAGTCACTCAATTTGTACGATAACAATCAATTATTATTAAGATCGACAACCTGCACCCAAGTTGCGTAACACACTATTAATCGCAATCTGAATGATTTTGAACAGATTGCTAATCCATTGCTTCATATGTACGAAAAATTTGTCTACTCAACAACGTAAATAACGCAATGTTGTTGAATTGTCAAAATGAAACCCATTCCTACTGATAGTGTGTTAAGCAATGAGGGCTATCGTTTTTGTGCTCACCAGTTGGCGCCACTGTCGAGTAAGGTCTAGAAGTGTAGCTGCTAAAGTTTGTTACTACGGACATGAAAACAAAGTTTAAATTTAAATCATATTTAATACCTTAAAAATATCGAGCATGCCGCAGTGTTGCGCTGACCCGTTATATTCGGAAAAAAGAGCACGTAAGTTTCCGAAGAATGAAACTGTTTCAAAGCACTGACATTCACTGACCCGTAACTCATATTTGCCATAGTTAATCTCAGGTATTGCAAAATATTCACAACATTAATCTAATTTGAAATATACCCGCGTAGTCCACCCACAAACAGTGACATTTGACATTTCGGAGACCTCACACAACACTAGCGCCACTAGCGGCGAATTCATACGCGATAGCATTACCCCGCTGTTTAGCGGAGGTTCGTTTAAATTGTAGGTAGTAGTATGCATGTAAACCTTAGTGTCTTTAGTATACGACTGAGGCATGCGTCAGGCCCGACACGCCTTTAAACTGGTCTGATCCCCACGATGGAGTCCGCATGATCACGAGACTATAAGCTTTAAGCAAAGAGACTAAGGTAAGAAATTGTGAATTGTCTATGTACCTTTATCTATAGATATTTTATAATTATGTTAGTTTATACACAATGTGTTATGACATGCGCATTGTCTGTACGAGTAGCCGAGCGTGTCATGCACATTACGATACAATTTTTGTGTATTTTAGCTAAGTAAGCGTGTGATCATTATATGAAGCCCCTAGGATACCAATAATGTTAGATTTTACTCCTAAGTGTACGTAACTGATTTATATACCTAAATATACTATTGAATAGATTCGATCAGATAATCGCCTGCACGGCTCATTTGTATTATTTATTCCTTATTTTTTACATTTAAGTATTAATAAAATATATACATGTGAAACAACCGATTTAGTTTTATTAAACGTAGTTTGAATACTGCATTAGATGTGATTCTTAGGGATTGTAGTCGCGATCCCTTATTTGGCGAATGCGAAGTTGTAAGTGACCCTACAGACTATAAATCACCTGACGCAACGACAATAAGAGGAAGGTCAAATTAATTAATATCTCGGTTTTTCCAATAATCCTATATCAACGGATAATCTTAGATCTACTGCACCGCTCGAAACTAGATTTTAGTAACGAGCGTAATATGAATTTAGTGTGGTGTCTACTTGTGATAAAGAATTATTATTAGACTTTTATCGCATCAATTTAACTGAAGTACGTACATTTACTAGAAAAATCGGCAAAAATTGTTATCAGATTACGATGAGCTCAGTGAGCGAGGTGATAAGCGATAGCGCCACCATCATCTGTCATAGTTAGGGCTGCCATCTTTTTGTACATGAAATCGTTTTTTTTTTTTAATAGGTACATTGGTAATTAATTAGTGCTACTCGCGTAACTCATAAATTTAGAAGGCTTCGTAGCTGCACCAAATATACGAGTAACAATTGTGTTGGAAGCTCGTAATCCTGTCGTCCCACCACTTAGCATTAATTACTGAAACCACTCATTCTGTGAATACTGAGGGGGCGGAACTAACTATAAAACTAGTATCTAAAAGGTATTCTGATATTAATTATCTATTTACTATGTCCCAGTTTCATTCTGGCTAGCTGAACCACCGCGCCCATGTCCATGTTCTACATAATAGATGAAACTTTTTATTTAGGTATAGCTCTGGATATCAGTGAAACATATACTAACATATATTCATAAGCATATACTTTATATTTGTTGTTGGTATCCAACCCTTGTCATTGGTATCATACAATCAAGTGAAATTGAAAATTAAGGACGCAATAAAACAAACTGATAGCTTACATATATTCCATATATTCGCTGTATTACCTAATACTGCTAGAAAAATAAACAAAAAGCATGACAAACGCGTTGATTACATGGTTTAATAAAATACTTCCTGTGAACAGGCTTACGACAACACAGTATCAAAATAGAATATTTATTAAATATACAACAACTATTAGACTGAATTCAGCATAAATAAAGAGAATAGTTGTGGAATGCTAGTTCATAACTTGCGATTATTTTTCACTTAAATACAATAAAATACAAATAATTACAGAAATAAGAATAAGAATGAGATTATTATGAATTTGCCAACAACCTGATCAACATAACACTCCTTAAACAGATCGCACACATCACTAACCAGCAGCACTTCGTATTTGTGCAATATTACATGCTATCATTAATATTATATAGTTGATACATGATGCTTAAGTACAGAAAATACATGAGTAAATAAAATTAGGCCAATCATGTTGATGCTGCAATCATTATCACTATCATACAATTACTGTAAAGCTTACTACTCTTGGTGCAAGAAGCCAGTTTCCATTCACTGTGTGAATACATTGGTTATCAAAATCTTAAGACGATGGTAAAACCCTCGAAAATTTAGCACCACAAGTTGGCTTCTCACTATATTTAAATACTGAATTCAATTTGCAATCAATATACAAACGCGAATGTAACCTTGGTCTTTTCAATGCTTTTGATTAAAAACAAATGAGCAGTAGAATTCGTTATTTTCTTGAGTCCAATACATTGATTGGGTTATAGACATGTACAATAAATTGACAAAGTTGCATTCGATTCTGTTCGACAGTTACTTAATACGGCACAATACCTATATATATGTATAAGTAGTTATATAATCCTAGAAAGTAAATACAACTGGCTTTACACACATTTATATGATGAAAGATAGGTAAGATATGACACTAAAGAGAGATTTGGGGAGCAAGGGACCTTGAAAATGATATTCAAGAGTGTGAGGGGAGAACGGCGGATGGATCAACACAGTGGCGTCTCATCCCACTTCAGGTGCTTCTCAGGTGTCAGGTGGACAATGCGGACATGGACAGCTTGGGTCTTTTCAAACTTGGGAGGTATTGGACAGAGTCGGTATATAACTTCATCGCCTGGTAGTGGAACATACTCGCCTTCAATGCTGCAAAAGATAAAAGAAAATGTTTAAGGTCACTTGTGGAATCATACATATATGAAAAAGTGCAAACTAATATTGCATTCATATTAAAATAGAATATTTTATTTCATAATATACTGCCTACTTGCAAAAATACTGGTAGAGACTGTCATGTCAATTACAAAGGACAAATTCTTATCTTTATGCTATTGTTAACCGACTTCAAAAAGGAGGAGGTTATCAATTCGAATGTTTATATTTTTTTTTTTTATGTATGTTCGGGCATAACTCCGTCGTTTATGAACCGATTTGGAAAATTCTCTTTTTGTTTGAAAGGATATACTTCCGGATTGGTCCCATTTTTTTCAAAATTCAGTTCTGATGATGGGATCCATGAGGAATTGAGGGAACTCCTCAAACTTTATAGGCATTTATATAGCGATTTTTATATTTTCATCAACAAATCAAGCATTTGCATTCAGAAAGTATCATTTCGTGAACCGGAACTGATGAAGAAGACCACAGATGGCCACCGGAACTCGTCAATGATACGTATTTCACAGGTAGCGATAAGATATCTCGATTAAGATAGTTAAGCGACTATGATGAAGCAAATTTAAATAAATGCTGATCAAAATGGTACCATCAAACTGATCTGATGATGAAGCCGGAAGGTAGGCAATGGAACTCCGTAATAAAACAATGTATCCTAGCCGTGTTTGGGCTTATTGGATTTGTCATGAGATGCACTCTGGCTATAAATGATGTTTAACCGACTTAAAAAAAAGAGGAGGTTCTCAATTCGTGTATATGTATAAGGTGTTAAAAAATTTACTCTAAAAACTAAGAGGTGCTTTAGACCAATCAATCTGCCTAGCCTTTTCCCAACTATGTTAGAGTTGGCTTCCAGTCTAACCGGATGCAGCTGAATACCAGTATTTTACATGGAGCGACTGCCTATCTGACCTCCACAACCCAGTAACTGGGTAACACGATACCCCTGGGCAATGAGCCCCTGGGTAAGACTGGCTGCCAGACTTTTGGGCTTCTGACGACCCGTAACGACTGTCAAAGATCCACGAATAACAGCCGAGACCAACGGCTTAACGTGCTTTCCGAGGCACGGAGGAGTCTCGGTATGTAAAGATGGTCACCCATCCACGGACCAACCCCGGCAAGCGTAGCTTAACCTGACGGATCGACCCGTGCGGCTGTTATTACTTAGCCACGAGCTCCTCAGAGGTGCTTTACACCATCGAACTGAATAACTTTTACTATGGGACCAGTTTGAAATCGCGAAAAAATAAACAGCTGTACCATACAATTTAGAACACTAGGTAAACATTACTATGGAACAGCTTTTTTATTAATTAATTTAATTTAGCTGGTATTTAATGCACTCGGTATATGTTCATGATGTTATAAGATTTCCTGTCACTATTGTGGTCACTTTTTAGTTGTGGTACCTACCCCACACCAATGTGTGGGGTAGGTACCACAACTAAAAAGTGAAAAATAAAAAACTTTTTACAAAAAAAAAAAAACCGACTTCAAAAAAAACACAAAAAAATTGAAAAATAACTTAAATTTTGGAAGTCGGTGGCAAAAAACGAAAAACCGGAACCAAAGACACCGACTTCCAAAATTTAAGTTATGCTATTGTTTTATAATGAATTCACCTTATGTTCTTTAATTTAAGAAGACTAATTCCTATGCACATGTGTCATTAAAAATACATTGCCTAAGAGGAAAATATTAGTATATTAAGCCAAACATATAGTTTCTAGAAACTTGGTATAATAGGTATGTGGAAAAGAGACACTAGCTAGAATATATAATTGCCTGAAACAATGTTTCAATAATGAAGTCTAGTCCAAGAATATCATGTCTTTTTGTGTACTGGACTTTAATTAGGTATTTAAAATCCAGAAACACAAGTCAACAACAAAGACATACCAAGACCGCTCACATTTGACCTCCAAAATGTGTTAACACAAACAGTCTAAGTGTATAAATATACCTGTTATCAGTTTCAAATTGGAACAAAGCTTCTATAACAAGTACATAATAAATGGATGAGTTAATTTATTTATGTTCACATGCTGCACGGAAGTTGTTTGCGTTTACTGAGCCAACTTTTTGTTCTTCTACTTTTTGAATGGTCCTACATTCATCATGTCTGTAAACAAAGTCTCAAGAAAACACATTTTTTGTTGTTAATGGCATGCATGATGAAATATTTAAAATTAATGTTGTTTACTTTATAGAATTCTAGAATTAACTTCCTTTATTTTAGAGTGAACTTTTTTTATTCATCCAAGGCTTATAGCTTCTTAAACTGGTAGAAATTGTACCATGTAATATACACAAAACTTATCTGCATAAGTATGTATTTAATAATACGTAAAATAAAGTATACTTACTCGGAGATATGAACAAATATGTCTTCGCCGCCTCTTTCTGGAGTAACAAAACCATGGCCCTTCGCTCGGCAAAAAGATTTAATTTTACCACTTTCTATTGGATTTCCTAGAGCCCTTTCTGACCTGAAACGAAACAAAATTTAAAGAAGCTGGCACAGATCCGTTATTAATCAGGATTTAAGAGTAAATAACCTAATTAATTAATTAATAGTAGCTACACCAATAACTTACGTCGATGCTGTTCGGTTCCGCCGCGTAATTATTGGGCTGGGCAACTGTAGATGTGAATTTGTTTTATTGGGAGAATCATCACTATTGAATCCGTAATCATTGGACATGATTACAGTACACAAATTGTTTTCCCAGAAACAAATTATAAACAAGAAGAACTTCGCAAGAAGGAAGAAAAACAAAATGTCAATCAATCTCCCCGTGTCGCTTGCTTGTGTGAAACGTCAAGACTTAACGTCAAATGAAAGTTTTTCGTCCAAAAACCCCAGAAACAGAGTGATAAACTGACTGTTTAGAAATGTATGATTACAATTTTTAATTATTTGTAATCAAAAGTAAAAAAATTAAATAAAACAAAATTAGGATTAAATACGTACTTTGTTGACAGTACGTTATGATAAAATGGTAACCAACCATCCCTTGGCCAAAGTGCTAAGAAGAACCTGAAGAACTTGAACTTGACCCTTCTGTGCTCATGGGTTCTATTATGTACTCTTTTCCACATCCACTTAAGCGGCTACTGATGATGATGTATTAACAAATATAATTTTAGCATTTTTTTTAAAGTTGCGCCACTAGGAATTTCGCCTGTATTGTGGGTGCGTTTATAAATATGATCTATTTTCACACAAATGGTTTGGATAGGTACTGGAGTCTGGATTTATTGTGCTTGGTTGATGGCAAAAGCCTCGTCCCCTATTACATGGGACTTAAACATAACAGGCGAAACATAGGGCACTGTAGATACAGTGGTCAGCACATCAAGCTACACGAAACTGTCAAATTTCTCCAAACGATTTTAAACTTTAAAATGTTGATGACTAAGTTCAAAATCGAACGAGAAAATTTGACAGTTTGTGGTAACTTGATGTGCTAGCCACCGTACAATCGCGGGCATCCAACTCGGCACACTTTCAAAACTAAATCCCGTGCTCATGATGTCCACATCTGTTTACCGCTCCTTTTTACGACGACCAATAAAAAAAAACTTTGTTTAAATAAATTTCTCAGGCTCTGTTACAATGATCACAGATGTCTAACCACCTCCGCTAGTTTAGGGTCTTTTTTTTTTCATTTACAAAAATATGAAGCTCAGCGAAAATCTGATGCTGCGATGCTATTGCTTGAAAGAGGTAAGCGTTATTATAGCCAGGGTCGGCTTTACCATATGTGTAGGGTGTGCGGCGCACACGGGCGCAGGGTATCAGGGGGCGCCGAGCACCGTGTGCCGCTGTGGCCGTGTGGGCGAGTCTACCTGTCTACCTGCGGGTCCTCGGGGGCGTACCGTGAACGAAGAGAATGGGCTATTGATTCCCAACGTCATTTGTAATTTCAACATTTTCACCCAAATTTCCGATCACTAGGGATAATGTGTGTAAGTATTCCATTTTGATCGCGCGCCAACTAGAGGGCGCCAGGGTATTTATTGCACCCGAGCTAGAGCCAGCGCTGATTATAGCTATAGAACGTACACCTCTGCCTAACCTTCGGGGATTACAGGCATTCTATGTTTCGCTTCGAAACTTAATGTACAGTTACCAGCACATCAAGTAAGCTTCACAAAACTGTCAAATTTCTTCAAACGATTTTAAACTTTAAAATGTTGTTAGTTAAGTTCAAAATCGAATGAGAAAATCTGACAGTTTGTGGTATCTTGATGTGCTGGCGACTGTACCATTTTGCAGATTGCTAGTGGGTTTAGAATAAATACAGTCAACTAATCAAGTTGTTAATATTTTATTGAAACATCTACTGTACATTTACATGTTTAGTATTGCGTAATGTCACTTATTTAGTTAAATATACATTTCATATCCATAGGTTGTTAGTAGACATTCATGGCCAACCTTTTGGTTAACAAATTAATTTTATATACAATGAATAAAATTAAAACTATATCACAACAAGTACTTAAGATGAAACTAGTCGTTTCTTTTTTCCATACAAATTTCGGGGAGTATTACTCCACTGTTTGACATTGTACATGTAAAGTTAAACATGATATCTTTTTGTCCTATTATTAATTTTGTCTGTTCGGAAGCAGAATATTAAAATAAAAAGCCATTAAAAGTTATGAGCCAACAAAGATGGTTTTTCCTGCTAATTTTAACGCAACTTTGGGCGTAAATAAGTGATAAAAGAAGTGTAAAATCAAAATCAAAAACAAAGTTCGCTCCGACAAAGCTCAATTGTCGAAGATTTCAATAAACTTTATTTGTAATTGATTTATCCAGTAGTTTTTTCATAAAACTCAACCTTCTAAAGGACTTTTCGTAATTTTTTACGCGCGCGGTTTACTATGAATCATCGTGCATTTCACTCAACACACGATGACGGACACGATGCTAGGTGAGACAGCGTGCTTTTTGGCCACGCCCACCAGTGAGTTCGAGCCCGCGACTAGTTGGCTCTTAATAGCCTATGACTTATTTTAAACATTTAATCATGATAAATATCACGCTAAATAGAAGTTTATAGAACGCTAAGCTGAATAGAAGTGCCTTCGTAAGTCTAGCGTCATCTCACATATTAACATTATACAGGGTGATAAATATTACACCTATTTTTCTATTATCGTATCGGGGCAAACCCTTTTTTCGGCCGGCAGGGGTAACTTGATCTTCGGTATCGGTATTCCTTCCCAGTCTCCCTGAAAAAGGGGAAATATATTAACAAGCCTTCAAACATAGCCAAAACTTTTGCGAGGTCGTTCGTGTTACTGCGAAGAAACTACTCACAATACTACGCTTTTAACGTGCACGTCTTTCTAGACAGTTCTCACATGCATAATTTCAACATGAATGATGTAACCAATATTTTGAAACAATATTTCGTTTTTAAAGAGTGTCCGTGAAGTTTCATACCCGTTCTTCTCAACAGGAACTTACTACGCTTTGGAATGGGCAACTAGCTTGATCTTTCTGACAGACCGACCCCTTGACAATTCAAAAGTTCGTGTAATTGGTTTATTTGACATAAATGCTTTGAGTTTGAGTTCTAAAAAGCCACGTAGAGTATTTTGGTCCATTTAAAAATGATAATATGTTTGTACTGTGTGGTGCCGAACGTAAAGAATAGCATCATCCCATTTCCTCCCGTGGGTGTCATCAAAGGTGACTAAGGGACTTACTAGAGAATGGGCAGCAGCGTTCTCTATGCATTTTTAATACCATACTGCGATCGCCAACCCGACTACCAAGCGTGGCTATTATGGCAACCCCCCCCCCATCCCCATTGGGAGAGGCTTATGTCCAGCTGTGGACGTCTTTCAACATCACTTGGATTATTATGCAACGAGGGCAGGATGATAGGTATAAGGAAAAACAAAGGTGAAAAAAGACTTGATGACCATGACCATCATCTAACAATCATAGTTAATGCTGTTTCTGTTTTTCCACGTGGTGGACCGAAGAGTTAGAGAAGGTCGCGAGAATCAGGTGGATAAGGGCAGCAGGGTCGAACCAAAGTTGTCGACATAGCTCACAGAATAAGCAAGCTGAAGTGGCAATGGGCCGGCCATATTAGCCGTAGAACCGATGATCGTTGGGGTAGACGTGTTCTTGAGTGGAGACCGCGAATCGGCAAACGTAAGGTAGGACGCCCTCAGGTAGGTGGAGCGACGATCTTCGCAGGGTGGCTGGTAGCAGCTGGATGAGAGTTGCCGAGAATCGAGCTGAATGGCACGTATTTCTGTGAAAAATTAACCTATTTTTCTTTCTTTCCACCTAAAATCTACCTGGAATCGACTGCCATCAGACTTGTTGCACTGCATCGACATAGGAGACTCGGAGTAGAGGGCATGCAGCGAGTTGGCACGCAGGTGTGTCCACGGCTTTATGGACAGGTAGTTAGCACGAGGTGCCGCATTGTATGAGATAGACATGTTGTCCCATCTGTAATGGAAGTGCAAAGAATTTAACGCGGCTGGGTTGAAATCTGGGACCACGGAACGCATATTATTTTTAAAATTCTGTTTTCAAAGTAAATAAAATTATGACGAGTTTTCGTTTGAAATCCGAAGTTTAAATCTTTTTTTGTTAATTTTCTGCAAGTTTTCACAGAAGCGGCCAGTCGGTCTAAAAAAAATGAGAATCCCAACTTCCTGTTGGGATTCTCATTTCTTACGAAATGTTAGGGAGAAGTTTTTTTTTTTGCGATTTCTGACTTTTCTAGTACTCAAACCTCAGTTGGTCTCCAGTTTTTTTATCCTTATAAGAAACAGGATCGAATAGTATCAAAAAAAGTTTTTGTGAAAATGGCCCATTTTCTTTCTGACTGTACCTTTTCTTCAAAATCTGTGAATGGGGATCAAAATTTCTCAAAAAAATAAGGACAGTCTCCTAAGACCGTTTTCTTGTAGCTACAACGGTTAGGGACCCTGCTCTTGCCGCCACATCTCAAAAATCCATCCTGTATAAAACGCATCACTTCTGTGAAGTTTTAGTTATTAACTAGCTTTTGCCCGCGGCTCCGCCTGCGTGGATGTCGGTTATCGCGTAAAAAAGTAGCCTATGTCTTTCTCCATATCCCAGGCTATATCTCTGCCAAATTTCATGACGATCGGTTCAGCGGTTTAGGCGTGAAAACGTAACATACAGACAGAGTTACTTTCACATTTATAATATTAGTATGGATTAAAAATGCCCAGTATATTGAGACGTACAAGATACTTACAAAACACTACGAAGTGCCCAGCCTTCAATACCTTTACACACTGAATGCCAACAAACATTTGCGTGGACATTCCTTAAAACTTTGGGAAAGTTCGTCAAGGAAAAAGCCTTTGAAGCAATTCTTGCCTAACCGAGTTGTAACAGAATGGAATAAGCTCCCGGAAAATGTTGTGAAGGCTGCCACAATAAACTGCTTCATGAACCGATTGGACAGATTAAATATCTCCAAGCTATTTGATACACACGCATCAGCGAATTAGCTGCTAGTGTGTCTTACAAATAATGAAAATAATACAAATAATAATAATAATACAAATAATAATAATAATACCCCCACCGCCGTATCTCTACGTTGACGTCGTGGTGGGGCTTGCGCGCTCCGAACTCTAGGTCTGTGCCGGTAGAGTTTACTTTCCCGGAACAGGTCTAGGGTGAGGAGCCAGACCAAGAGAGATACAGAAACCTGCAGGGCAGCATGTGGCGAGCTGTTGGGCAGTTGCGACCCCACGGACCCTATCTCCTGGGAGTCATGTTCCTCATCTCTGGCTTGCCTTTATTGGCCGGCTGGAGTGAGCACTGACGAGGAACTGAGCTCCCACCTCATTCTTGCCTTTATTGACCGGCTTGAGTGGAGATTCGCAAGAGCAAACGTGCTCGGAGGAAGGAAGTATTCCAGTAAGTGCTTGTAGGGATCTTGACCATCTTCCGGGCTCTGGGATTGTTCTGAGAGCCGTGGAATACCTCTCCACTCCTCGAGCACCTCAGGACATGTTGCTCCCTTGTCGCTACGTCACTATGTGCTAGCGACCGTTTTCGGGGGCCCATTATTGAGTGTGCAAGTCACCCCCTGCCATTTTATCCGTGTATAATAAAACATTGATCAGGCAGGGGCCATAGTCCTTCCATAGTTTTAGGTAACCAGTCCATTTTAACCACCCAAAACCCATAGTCCAATATCGTTGTTTCCATGTCCTACAATAGTCCTACACAAACCGGGGGTTGTCCTTGGGTGCACTTACATAGTGCGTACAGGGATAATCGTCGGTTGGTGCCTCATTTAATTAAAAGCGTCTAACGGGCCTCTGCGAGTTGGCTTCGGCCCCTCGTACGCCTTCCAAAGGCCCGGGACCTCCGGGTCCCGAGATAAGTCAAAGACATTTAAAAATAATAATACAAATAATGAAAATAATAAATAATGTTTCCATATCCTGCAATAGTCCTATACCAACCGGGGGTTGTCCTTGGGTGCACTTGCATAGTGCGTACAGGGATAATCGTCGGTTGGTGCCTCATTTAATTAAATAGCATCTAACGGGCCTCTGCGAGTTGTCTTCGGCCCCTCGTACGCCTTCCAAAGGCCCGGGACCCGAGATAAGTCAAAGATATTTAAAAATAATAATACAAATAATAATAATATTACAGCTTACCGTTCCTCAAACTTGAAGTAACTCTCAAGCGCAGCATTGGATACTGCACTCTTGCAGACTTCGAGTTGCGTGGCGGGGTAGTAATGCATGTAGTTGACGCACATCTCGTCTGTGATAGCATGGCCGCCAATCGTAGCGTTGTCGTTGTCTTCTGTGTTATAGATGCAAGTTGTTTCTAGGTAGTCACCCTGTATTGATAATGGTACTTCATGGAATAATTAAGGCAAAATAGTGTTTTCGCATTTGACGTTAATTGACGTAGGTAGACGCTGCGCTAACCTTGCGAAACCGTGATTGCATGTAAACAAACGTCACATTAGCGTGCGTACTCGTATATGTTCGACGAACGCTTATGCTGGATACGAAGGGTGCCTTAGAATAAAAAAATATTATGAATGGAGATCGGATATTCGGATGCATATTTACCTAAAGTTAATTTTGAGCTATGAAAGTATGGAAGAGGCTTCCTAAAATATTTTATTGTAAAAAACATCCCGTGTCGCCAGGAACAACGGGAATGCGTAATTAGTCGAGTGTGTAGTATGTGACTTCTAAAAAAATATTTATTAAAAAAAAAACCCGGGTTCTTGGATTGCATAACTAATCTGATGCATATTTATTTAAAATTGGGATTTTTACCAACATTTGAAAGTAAGTAAATATACCAGAAACATATATCAGAAACCCAAAACTTGTAGATCCCAGGAACCGCGAGATTTTTTCGAAGCGCATTCCATACTACCCAACATCTCAACTTTAGGTGAATATGCATCCGAATATCCGATCTCTAATTATGAAACAGACCGTTGTGTCTCTGATGAACCAACTTAAGATCCCATGTTTTCAACTCAGTTTTTTCAGCAAGATCTTCATTCACGGAATCTTGCCAAGGATTTTATGAAGTACCAAAACTTCTATCATATTCACTTACCGGTAAAACCTTAACAGGTCGATGCAGGATCCTGATCTCCTGGAAATGCGTGGAGTAATGCAAGTCTTTGTTGAGGTAGGGCAGCTCCACGCCTTGTCTAGAGTGCCTCGTCCATACTGCCACCCCGGTCAAGTGCGTGTGCAGCTGACTACCGAATACTACGATGCCGTCTGATGGTAGACCCTAGAATTTAATTGAAGTGGAGATTGAAGTAGGGAGAAGACTATCTAACTATAAAGGAGTATGCCCACTACACCGTACCATACCATGACCGTGCTATGAACGTCAGGCACGCAAGCATGACACTACTATGTCTACTATGCCCACGAGAACGTATCAACAGCGTATCATACCCGTGTATAACGGTTTCAGTGACCGTATCATCCGCGTGTCATATCCGATGGTACGGTTCCCGTTCTCTTGGTCGTAGTAGTTCACCTGTGTTTTCGAGTGAGGCAGACGCTATAGGTCTTAGCCTCACTGCAGAGAATATTTAATGTTTTGTTTTTTTCTGATTTATTATAAGGAATACTATAATAGAATAGTTTTAACCACTAAGTGAAAAAGTGTCATTAAAAAAATTATGTTATTATGTACAAAAAAAAGGAGCTACGTCTACCAAAAAACTGCTTTGCAGTTTGGCGGAGGTATATATATCGTGTAAACAATTATTGTTTCTGTGAATAAACGCATTTTCATTATTTTTTTTATTTTTTTTCCTATCTCTACTCGCTCTTGCTAGTGAACATTTTCGTTGAGAAACTGATTTCCTATACTATACCTATACAATGGCTATTAGAAAATTGTCCATGAGAGAACTGGCAATGATAGCTATTGTTTTAGACGAGGAAGAACGAGAAAACAATAACATCAAACGACCACGACGTTACTGGGTTCACGATGCTTTAAAAAATAATAAAGTAGAGTCAGAAATCTGGATATTATTTAGGCACCTACTAGATGAAATGATGAGAAACATTTTATATCTTCTTCTGTGTCTTATTGAACTGACGGTAACAAAGTGGCAAAACAGTGGCAACACGTTTATACGGGTTTAAACGGTAAATATACGTGATTATAACCCGTATGCTCAGCGTTTCGCCACCTGCCTATAGACAATCAAATGTGCATGGCATGCGACGGTGTTAGTTGGTAACAGAACGGGCTAGTGGGCAGTCTCATACTTTTGAATACAAAGAATATTTTTTGCCTGAAACGTACCTAGTACGGTCATAGTATGATACGGTGTAGTGGGCAGACTCCTTTAGTCCACAACAGTCAGTCAGTGGGGTCAGCCCTTCAGCCCACTGAACCGACCGCCAGAAAAACCGATTATAGTAAAAATGGTTAAGGTAGACTTCCGAGGCTAGCGACCGAAGCGTCGAACGCGCGGGTCTAAGTCTAGTTACCATTTACTGATTTTGGATCACAAAGTGTTTTGGACACAATGCTCAAGTTTAAACTGAGAACTTTTAAACAAAATCTGTATTTTTTTAATCGAATCTGTATCTCTTGTTGATCTGTAACCACCAAAACATCAATCAACTCAGTCTATTGCAGTCCACTGCTGGACATAGGCCTCTTCCAGGCTACGCCACAACACCCAATCCTCCGCCTTCATCCAGTCCGTCCCAGTCACCTTTTTAAAGTCGTCGGTCCATCTAGCTGGGGGGCGTCCCACACTATGCTTGCCGATACGCGCCAAAGCTTACCTTACATGAAACTACAATATCGGTCTAGAAATAGCGTCATATCACATACCACCCCTGTACACTGCGGGATGCAGTAAGCCGTCAGCGGGAAAGCCTTCTGCCTGCCAGGGATAGCCATTTTGTCCGTGTATTCCAATCCGAGTTCCATGATAGCTGCATCGAATTTTCGTCTCTGGCCCGTTACGTGGAGAATTATACCTGAGCTGTCTACCCAATCTGGAAATAAAACAACGAGAGGTGTTAGCAGGAATGAAAAAAAAAAAAAGAATTTTTGGAGCCATTATTGCTGTATTGTATTATTTTCACTGTAACTGCTTAGCAGGTATACTGGGATGTGTACGTAATGTACAGTCGCCAGAACATCAAGTTACCAAAAACTGAAAAAAAAAAAAAAAAAAAAAAAAAACGATTTTGAACTGAACCATCAACATTTCAAAATCGTTTGGAGAAATTCGACAGTTTGTGGTAACTTGGGTGGCCGGGACATCGGCGCACCACCTGTTACCATGTATTCAGTACATAATTCTGGATCTCCCAGCGTTGTAATTTATCGTCAGTTATTGAAAAAAAAAAAAAAAACTGCTTATCCTACAAAAGTGCAATACCTACGCGGCCAAAATGTATGGAACAGCAATTTTTGATGTGTAACATCTTTCCTGTCGCTTGAGTGATTTCGGGAAGAGGGACGGAAGTGTTTTTTTATTTGTATTGATGTATAGACTAGCAGTGTTAATATAGCAGTTTCAGGAAAAGGTTTCATTCAATGATACAGAACAGAAGGTAAATTACTGCCTATCTGACTTCCACAACCCAGTAACTGGGTAATACGATACCCCTTGGTAAAACTGGTTGTCAGACTTTCGGGCTTCTGACGACCCGTAACGACTGTCAAAGATCCACGAATGGCAGCCGGGACCCGTTGGAACGTGCTTTCCGAGGCACGGAGGAGTCTCGGTATGTAAACATGGTCACCTATCCACGGACCAACCCCGGCAAGCGTAGCTTAACCTGATGGATTGACCCGTGCAGCTGTTATTAGTCAGCCACGAGACCTCGAGAACTTATGTTTTCATTTCTTGACTCTCCCTCTTCCCCTATTTATGTAGTCCCCACTTTCAGTACATTTGCGCCAACCACAATAGAAATCTACGTTCATCACACAATCGTCTTCTTCAATATCCCACTTACCGCACTTTCTTCATTCACTGTTCCTTCTTCGTTCTATCTCTCTGTGAAATGCGCTCCCCCAGGAAATCAGGATGGCAACCAACCGATTATCCTTTAATGTTAAAGTTCGCGAGCACATTCGTAAGAAGCTGGCAGTATCATAACAACGGTAATGTTGTCCCATTGTTTGTCTTATTTGTTTTAGTAGATAATTATATTCGTGTATTTATGTGTATTTATTTGTTCTTTTAACTATATAATATTAAAATGGATTGTCGTTTGTTAGTCACACAAAAACTCGAGAATGGCTGAACCAAAATAGTTTTTTTTTTGTGTTCGTTATTGTCAGGACAAGGTTTGTATATATTTTTACCATACGTCATAATGTAAATTTTGTATGCGCCAGGGAAGGCTTTAGGTAGGGTAGGTTACGGTAAAGAATAGCACCACCCTATTTCGGCGACTAAGGGACTTACTAGAGAATGGGCAGCAGTGCTCTCTATGCATTTTTAACACCATACTGCGATCGCCAACCCGCCTACCAAGCGTGGCGATTATGGAAACCCCCCCCCCCCACCTTTTGGTGGAGACCTATGTCCAGCAGTGGACGTCTTTGGGCTGAAATGATGATGATAAGTATAACCACAGATAAATACATACCTGACTTCATTTCCGGATTATTGTAGTGTACTTCAAGCATTACGTATTTGTTTGCATTTGGTCCGCCAAGAGGTAAGCCTGCTTCCTTTGGGTATATGAATGGAGGAGCGCCCATTGCCCACGCTGCTTTTACCTAAAAATATACACATATTATTATCTGCCTGACACATGCTGAGCTGGACTCCCATTTGGTGCAACCTTGAGACGCACACCGCACCTTGTATATTTGTTATTTAATAGAATTATGTCATGTTTGTCTGTTTAATAATATTCATGAAATTTTTAATCGTTTGTGCTCTTGTGTGTTGTGCTATGTCTTTTGTGTGCACTGAATAAATGTTTTATCTATCTATCTATCTATCTCTGCCTCATTTTTAAGGTAAAAATGCCTATGGGATAGCCTGAATCTTTTTTATAGTTCAAAATGTCATAGCATGTAGTTTTTTGGGTTCCGTAGTCAACAAGGAACCCTTATAGTTTTGCCATGTCCGTCTGTCTATCTGTCCGCGGTTTAGCTCAGAGACTCTTAGTACTAGAAAACTATAATTTGGCATGGGTAATTATTAATCACGCTGACAAAGTGGTAAAATAATATCATGAAATAATAAACTGTTTGTTGGGTAGGTACCTCCCTTGCACGTAAAGTGGAAATAATTATTTTTATTTTTCGTCTATCCAATGGTGTGGCTGTGGGGTATCGTTGGATAGGCCGTTCAAAAATATTGCGGGTCTGTGAAAACCATTTTTCGATTCCGGTATCCGTTTGCGTAATATTAAGTGCTAATTTTTGTTCGAGTCAGGTGTCCCCCCGCCAGCTAAATGATTGTGATGATTTCTTCATTGTGCGTGGTCCGACACGCACTTGGCAGGTTTTTTAAATTATAAACTTATTTGTAAAACCGTGGTCATAACTTACCTTCGAACATGTTTTCGTGATTTCAGGTCGGTTTGGGGCGAAACAGTTGCCTTCATACAGTGGTATCTCTTTCTTGGGATCAGCATCGCAGTGAAATACTTCCATATGGTGGACTAGCCCTTCGTTGCCTTTTGAGATCGTGGATTCGAACTAAAATCAGTATTTGAAAAGTTAGAAGATATATTTGCTGGAAAGTACACACGGCCACAAATCAAGCTATACATTTCCAGTTTAGGCTGATCTCGCATTGTATAGGATTTCCTTACAATAAGACGTCAGCTTATACTGGAAATGTATAGCTTGATTTGTGGCCGTGTGTACTTAATATCTTCATTTAAGTTGAAAGCGTCAGGGTAGCCCGCGAAATTCAAATTTTCTGGTCCCTAGACGGTCAAAATTGCTTGACCAGTATGTGAATTTTTCGTGTTTATCAAGCAATTTTGGCCGATTCATTCTTTCTTTTTTTTTTAAAACGTTGCCCCACACTAGGAATTTCACCTATATTGTGTGTGCGTTTAGTCACATAAAAAATCAGACCCGGAACAACTACTTGTACTTGTCGATTAGAACGAAGCTTGATGTGCTTGACAAACAAACTACGTACTTGATAAGGCTTGATGAAAAATTATGTTTTTGCAATGCTTCAAGCATGCTTGCATGGCCATATAGATGCATGCTTGTCAAGCAACACATTCAGTGTGCTACGGAACATCCTGGCGACTAAAATGAAAATGAGTGCGGATGCTTGAACAAGCATGCTTGACGTTGCGTCAAGTCTCGTCAAACATGCTCGTCAAGCAATTTTGACCGTCTAGAGACCCCATTACACTTGTTTGAGTCATCTTTTTTATTCTTACCTCAATAATATGATGAACTTTCTTCGTAATAAAATCGGGAAGCTTGACCACTTGACACCAATAGGTGGTGTCACCACCTGGTACTTTCAAGTTCTTATTAGTAACACGTAATTGGTACGCATCGCCAACTCTCTGGTTTCCTATAGGAGTGAAGAGGCGTACTCTGATGAAGCCATGGTCTTGAGATGGGGTGCAGGTTAAGCAGAGGCCTTTGGATGAGAATAATTTGTCGTTACCGTGGGCCCAAACTACGTGTACTGTGCCTTCCTGCAAAGGAAACGATGTCATGTGTTTTTGAATGACAGAAAGAAAGAAAAGTACCTAGTTTATTTGGGGCACGCATAGGATATACAAAAAGTAAATGAAGGAGCATTTAAAACAAAATTGACATATTTGTTCGAATAAACAAAACAAAAAAATCGAAATAAAGACCTGTGCGACGTCAAAAAGGTTCCTACCTCGGCATAATGCTGCGATATTAAAAAATATATATATATTCCGCAGCGCTGGCGTGTATTTGCTAAAGGAGATATCCATAGATAGGAGAAAAGAATATACTATAATAGTATAATCCGATCCAGCCCGTTCCTTACTGTCCTCCCCCAGCGACGCCCTAAGCCGAGGTCTGTATCCCCCTGGAGGCCCTTATTAGCGTGTAGTCGCTTAGTTTATAAGTTTTTGCCCAGGTTGGAGCCCTTAATTTATTGAAGTATCCACAGGAAAGTTCGGTTACAACCTCCTAGGTTGGACTGCGAGAGAGACATTAAAAGAAAAAACAAAATAAATATATTTAAAGGAGTGTAGGTTTACAGTTGTTAGCATTTCCCAAATCAAAAGAGTCGAACCTCGAAAATATTTTTAATGGACAGTTTGTAGGAAGTCTGTTGGGAGGCAAAGTTGTACTTTTTAGAGATAATATGAATAAAAAATCCCTACCAGTAGTCACAGATGGTCTGTTACATGAGTTGGGACCCCGAGGGTCGCATAATAGTATTGAAATGAGATAGAATTATTTATCTATTGATTTACGGATTTTCGATTGGTTGTTTACAAGTGGCGTAACTAGTCCAATATCAAAACTTTGTTGGTAGGGCCCACTTTACCCGACAACGGCGTAGCTCAAAAGCAGGGAAGGTAGTTTTCATTGTGATTGTACTAAGAAAATGAAATAAGCATGACGGAAATGAGCTTGAAAATTGGAGCACCTTGATTTCGATAGGTTAGAATTTCTGTGTGATTTTATTAAATAAATGCAAGAGCTTGAGAATTGGGCCGCATCTGGGCCCTGTAGCTTGGGGGCCCCGGATCATTGATACGGTTGATACCGCAGTAGTTACAATCGCGTCACGTAAAAAGAACGCTGGCCAACCGCACAACTGTGACGTTGTTTATACATGGTGATTTTTAATTCACTGTTTACCTTTCAGGGCGTGAAAGTACTCATGATTATGAGCAACATTCACTATGAGACCAACACCGAAATATCGAAAAAAATATCAGCTGTTTCATACAAAATTGCATTATTTACGCGATCAAAATATATGAAACTGATGTATATTTTTTTGTTATTTCGTAGTTGGTCCTATAGTGAGAGTTGTTTATAATCATGAGTACTTTCACCTCCTGAAAGGGTAACAGTGAATTAAAAATCACCGTGTATACATCGTGTCACGTGAAAAGCGCGCTGGTCAACCGCAAAACCATACGTTGTATTAGTTCGCATCACGTAAAAATGGTATATTATGGTTGTGTGGTTGGCCAGCGCTCTTATTACGTGACACGATCTATACCACGGTACAGTTCGCTGGCCAGCGGTCTTTTTGCGTGACGCGAACTATACGCCTCTGTCGTTCACTTACCTCAATGATATAATCGTCATCATCGCAAGTGTCAAGGAATCTCTCAAACACCAAGCTCTGAGTCTCAGCGTCTATATAGAACGATTCGCAATCTTGTTTAGCGTCCCGCAATAATTTGCCTTCGTTGTCTGCGTACATGTCCTACGAAGTTATAGTTGAATAAGTTAAAATATGTTTGAATATAAATAGTAGAAATGATTAAAATCTCTTATGCTACTTGGCCTGTTACACTGCATGGCCACTTCAGAATAAGTTCCTGTTAACATCTCTGGCAGATAATTTCATATAAATTACTAGCTGCTGCCCGCGCTGAGCTGTTACTCCTCATCAGCTATCTGCCAGTGAAATTTCCGTCATAATCGGCGCAGCCGTTTTGGAGATTAGTCGGAACAAACATACAGACAGAAAAATAAAAATATAAAAGATTTTTGTCGGGGCTATTTGGATTTTCGAGGGTTATTTGGAATAAAGTAATTGTAAGATTTGAGTTTACATAAATTCTACCAAAACACCATAGACAGCTTTTATTTTATTTCTGGTCTTGTTTACTTTTACAATTTTGCGTACGAAGATCACGATTCGAATTTATGTCAACTCAAATCTTACAATTGCTTAGTTCCAAATAACCCCCGAAAATTCAAATAGCCCCGTTCTACGGTACCGTGTATACTTTCATATGCATTGAGTAAATTTTTTTTATTAAGACATTACAAACAGACACTTTTATTTATTTGTATAGATAATATTGCATTTATGATTTATTTGTTGAATAGTGTCTATCTGGAGACTGTAAGGGCCTGCACACCACATTTTTAAAACGCGCCTTTGTTGCGCGTTTGTAGCAATACAGACGCGATACGCACGCGAGTCAGATAAAACTCTGTAGGATAAAACGCGCGTCAACGGCGCGTTTAAAAAACGTGGTGTGTACAGCAAGTGGTTAAAACAAGCCCTTAAAAGTTAAAGTAGGTAAAAAAGTATTAAACCTAACAGCTCAAAATATTTCAAGTTCAAAATATCGGATTTATCTAAACGTACAAATAAATAAAATTGAAGTGTCAAAAAAAAATATTATTAACATTTTTGTCTGTCTGTCTTTCTGCCTGTCTGTCTGTCTGTCTGTCAGTAACGGCTGGACCGATGTTATAAAGAGTAACTTAGGCTACTTTTATTTTTTAATAAAAAAAAAAATAAGTATAACTACCTCAAAATGATGTTTTCGTTTATAATCAGTCCAAAAAAGGCAGACATCAGAGTTATTCCAGTTTCCTCTATCAGAGAATCCTAGAGCAAACCAGTAGAATGTTGGAGCTTTTTCTGAGATCACTATTTGAAACTGAATTTTCCGGATGGAGTAATCAATACGCCATTTCAGTAAGAATGCGCCGTTTGAATCCAGTACGGCGTCAGATTCAGCTATCCTTTGGTCTGATGGGAAAACACAATAAAATCATAATATACCTAATCTACCACATTGAAAATTTAATTAAATATAAGTACATACAGGTTGAAATTTTAAACATGCGACAAAATGAAATGGGAGATTGTACTCATCATTATGAACAACTTTTACAAAGGGATCAAAGCTGCAATCGCGAAAAAAAATCAACTGTTCCCTACATTTTGACGAGCTATGCGAACATAAATGTAGGGAACATTTTCGCGATTGCAGCTTTGATCCCTTTGTAAAAGTTGCTCATAATGATGAGTACAATCTCCCATTTCAGTTTGTCGCATGTTTTCAATTTCAATCTGTATAATCGGCCTTAATGTTCTGCTGGGTCACAGGCCTCCTCTCTGTGAGGAATGGGCCATAATCCATGACGCGGGCCCAATGCGAGTTGGTGGATGTCACTTCTTCAAATTTTTTGGTTTCAGGACATGCCAGTTTCCTTACGACGGTTTCCTTCACCGTTTTGAGAGCAGAGGTGATGAAATTACATACACAAATTAAAGTGCCTGGGTTCGAACTCACGACATAAATCGTGGCCACTGAGCCATCACTGCTCTTAAAATAAAATATACATTGCTTTTGTATTCAATAACGGGTCTAGTCGTCGTCGTTTCAGCCGAAAAACGTCCACTGCTGGACATAGACCTCCCCGATTGGGGGGGTTGTGCCATAATCACCATGCTTGGCAGGCGGGTTGGCGATCGCAGTATGGTGTGTTAAAAATGCATAGAGAACGCTGCTGCCCACTCTCTAGTAAGTCCCTTAGTCGCTTTACGACACCCACGAGAGGAAATGGGGTGGTGCTATTCTTTACGTCCGGCACCACACGGCACCTAGAAATTGAACTTAGTAGACACTCATTAAACGGACATAAAGCTCGACTCCGAGCTTTTTCATTTCCCATATAATAAAACTAGAACACCACTTGATAGGAATCGAACCTATGACCTGACCCTCGGTAACCGCGCTATAATAACACGACAATTTTAGAAATAAAAGACATAAAGTTACTTACCACCATTCTTGTTGATAGTATACGAAAAATGTGAACACACAAACAGCGACAATATCGTTAGTATACACTTTAGAGCCATTTTCACCACTTGTACATTTGTTAGTACATCACTTCGGGACTGGTCTGCTTCGGTCCGCAGCCAGGGAGACAATGAGGGAATAACTTGAGGTTCCCAACTATGTCTGTGAGCTATATAGCTATATGGACTTCTTTGAGGGAAGCGTCGGTATGTCGGTCGTACAACCGAGTGGAACAAGCGAAAGGCTTTGTACAGACGGGGAGAAAATTGTTTAAAATTAGAAATCTATATATACATATAAAAATCATCTGCGTGCCTTGGAAAGCACGTACAGCCGTTGGTCCTGGCTGTCATTTGTGTATCTTTGACAGTAGATGTTACGGGTCGTCAGAAGCCCGAAAATCTGACAACCAGTCTTAACAAGGGGTATCGTATTACCCAGTAATGGCTGGTATTCAGCTGCTTCCGGTTAGACTAGAAGCCGACTCCAACATAGTTGGTAAAAGTCAATGATGATATATTATAGGTACATAAAAATCAATTGCCTTGCGTTAGTCTCGCTAAAACCCGAAAATGGCTCGACCGGTTGTGATGAAACTTCGGTAAGTTGTGGTGTGCGCGCCAGAGAAGGTTCCTAAAATATATATATATATATATATATATATGAAAAAGGCATGGCAACGCATGCCGCAGGCATTAGCTAGTTAGAAATATAATCTATTGTTTTCCTTTTTTATGCAAATATGTTTTAACATTATTTTTAGGCAAAAATCTTTAAGGCGAGTTTCTTCGAGCGTGCAATTTTGTTCTAGAGGTGGCAGCTGGGCGCGAGTAAATTTCGCCGTGAATTTCGTTAATTTGGGATTGAAAATTATATGTTTTACGATATTAACAATGTTAAACCCGACGGACATTACATCATCATAGACGTTTATTTTGATGTGATTTTCAATACATAATGTGGTATAATATTGAAATAAACTGATTTTAATCTACAAAATAATAAGGGTATGTTTGGATTTTTTTTTTGTATCGAGCGAACTTTATCCAATTATGTAACGAGTACCCGACATACCTACAAAAAGATCTCAAAAGCAACATATAACTTTTTCACGTGTTTAATCATTACCGTTTCTAAATAAAATTACATTTCCTAGAGGTTAACTTGAAGATCCTCGTCTTAAATGTTTTATGAATATATATTGATGCGATCATCCCTTTTTACGTAATCACTCTTTCCGCTATCAGTAAAGTGAGTTCAAGCACAGAAAGCTAAGGTAATCACCACGCTCGAGGGAGAAAAGAGTGTTTTTGGCTTATCGGATTTGGATTTAAAAAAAGTTTGAGGAAAAGTTAGAATTTGAAATAAGCAACGATGGAGTGTTTGTCAAGGTAGGTCAGTACTTTTTTAAGTAATGGATTTTTGGTTTAATTATTTTTAGTGTATTTAAGAATAAGAATAATGTATTGTATAAGAAATTACTTTCGAGTGTGTTGATTCTTGGAACTCACACTAGGATTCCCTGAGTCGTGAGATCCAGGCTCCTATTTATTAGAGTAGGTATTCTTTCTATTTATTAGAGTAAGTCAGTGAACATCTCTAGAGGAAGCCCTCTAAATCTGAGCAATGGCTCTTTTGAATTTTGGTGCCGTGTGGCCTAGCTCTAATACTATTAGAAAGACATTCTAGTAAAAAAAAAAAAAAAAACATTTTGTTGACCAATAAAATACAACTAAAATGAAAAAAAAAAAGAAAAACCAGACATATTCGGGTGTCCTAACTAGTCTAACTCAAAACCTAGTACGTGACAATATGTAGAGGATCCATATTATATATTTATAAATACGAAAACTTATTGAAATGTTCTCGAGGCTTCGATGGTGGAATGCACCGGGCGACTTCGTCGCTGCTATATTAAATTCCTGCGGGAATGGCACCCTCCCGAGATGAGGTCGCACAGATTAACGTTTTATTTAATTATGGATAGCTAGACTGTGGTGGAAACTACGGTTAGCAATTATTTGGGATCTTGTAGCTTCGAGGATCGTATTTTGTATTTAGAACTGGAACATAAAATCTTAGATAATTTACACGTATTGCCGCTTAATTCATTTAAAAACAACGTTGATTTTTAATTAATTCATTATGGTGTCTTTGACATATCTCGGGACCCTGGGGTCCCGGACCTTTGGAAGGCGTACGAGGGGAGTCCCTCACCAACTCGCAGAGGCCCGTTAGACGCTTTCAATTAAATGTGGCAACAACCGAAGATTATCCCTGTAAGTACTATGGAAGTGCACCCAAGGACGACCCCCGGTTGGTGTAGGACTATTGAAGGATATGGAAACAAAGATATTGGACTGTGGATTTTAAGTGGACTGGTTACCTAAAACTATGGAAAAACTATGGCCCCTGCCTGACCAATGTTTTATACATACTAATTTATTTATTTATTATTAGGCTCTTCAACTATTTGGTACACTGTTACTTTACAATTTGTACATTGCAAACTTAAGTCTAAGACTTAGATTTTTTAAAAATAAAAGGTTAATGAGGCGCTTATACTACTCTAAGCGCCTCATTAACATTTTATAAAAAAAAACCTAAATAATTTCAGCTGCATTGGAATTTGAACTTTGTCTTGTATGACATTGATTTGGTGTTCCCAAAACTTGTTAAGTATCTGAGATTTTGAATTCAAGTATGAGCATGGCAGTTTTGTTATTCCGTGGATAATTAATAAAGCTTTTATTCTATTCCAACAAGCTAGTCATTCCCTTTTAAGCTTGCCTATTGAATTTAGTTACTAATTACAGTGGTCATGGTCTGTCTGGCTCGTTTTAACAAAATAAGACCCAAAAATATATGCCAACGAATTCTTTGTTTTCTTTTGAGTTTGTTGCTTCATCTTCTTCCCAGCTAAAACACAAAGAAATGGTGAAGTGAGGGCATTATGGGGGACTGTCTTTTAAATGTAAATTTGACATTCAAAAAGTGCCGATTCTCAACCTAATTTGAATAAATAAACGAAATATGATTTTGAAATTAAAAAAAATAAGACAAATCTTGTGTTTGATGTTTGTTAAAAACACACACATTAGTCACTTTTTTATAAGATTAAAGTAAGGTGTGTAAGGCGCCTGTTACACGCAAAATATATACTGCGATTCGTCAGTTCAGTATTTATTGATAGACGTCTATATTTATTGATGGATTAATACACCAGACACACGTTCAATATTTATTACGTCAGTATTTAGTCCGGTTTCTTGCTGTATACACGTTAAAATGGACATACAGCTAAAAAATAAAGCTTGTGTGGCTTATTATTTTTGCAATTGGTTTTAAAAAAAGTTAAAAGAACACGGTGGTCAAAAAACTGGTACCTACAAAGAGAAAGGTACACCCATTTGAATTTAATGGCCGAAATGAAACTACATGGCGAAATGAATGATAACGAGAACTATTTTCGAAAAATATAATTTAATAATAATTAAATTAATTTAAATATATATATTATTATTTTTTCCGTCTCCATCGCTAGTGTGATGCGTACTGACACTACTGACGTGATATGACATTCCGAAGGATCGTCAATACGGAATCAAGAAATCTAGAAATCCATGATTAAATATTGACATTCATCAGTACGCTAGTTACACGTACAATAAATACCACGATACATTAGTATTTATTGGAGGAACACAGTAAATACTTTACGTTTAACAGGCGCCTAAAAGGGAATAAAATAACACACAAAATTAATGATCATTAAACATTTAATTACAATAATCAACAAATGCTATGCTACATTAGTATCATTATTCTCTTTCATATCTACTTCATTTACTACGTCACTTATCTCATCACTTTGTACTTTCGTTTCTTCGGACTGTGCAGTTTTCTCTTCGACGGGATCCACCGATTTCTGCGAAAAAAAAAAAAAAAAAGTTTATTATGTTAAAAATAATAAGTACATAATTGCAATCAATAAATCCTTTTGAAGATAGCATTATTATTTTATATGAATGAAAATAACATAACATCACGCCTTGATTCCCCGAAAGGTTAGGCAGAGGTGTACCCATAGTAGGAACACCCACATTTTGGGCAGTTATGTTTAAGTCCCTTGTAATAGGGGGCGACCCTATTGCCATCAACCGGGCACAAATCTAGACTCCGGGCTGCTACTGAGAAATTCCTAATGGAAAAACCCAATAACACTTTTCCCGACTCGGAAATCGAACCCATGACCTCATGTTTAGCAATAGCGCTTGCAAGCATTAGACCAACGAGGCAGTATGTGAATGAACCTACAGTTAAACTAGAAAAGGTTTGCGCTTCGGTAATCTTCGTATTTCCGAATTTACACAAACGGAATTTACACAGCGCCTCAAAGTAACTCCTCACAGAAGCAAAGCTTCTAAGTTTTGTACTGCCGCGCTTTGTAGTAGTTGCGCGTTTGATTGTAGTTTCGTCTCTGTCGAGTTACCAACTTCGGTCGTAGATCGTCATTTGTCACTCAAAAGGTTTTGGAATTGCTTAGGAGTTGTTCATCTGTAATTACGGTAATACAAAAAAAAGAGAAGTACTTCCTAGGTTCGAACAGTTCGAAATCAGATCACATTATCGCGTGTTAGAATTTCTGAAGATAGACGATAATTCCCGAAGCGCATACTTTTCTTGGGATGTCTGTACCTATCACTTAATTTCCTCTCGGGAATTACTCGTAAAAAATTATGATATCTTACCTCTCTCTCAAACAATACAGCCAGTTCCACATGCTTAGTCTGTGGGAACATATCCACGGGCACGGCTCTCACGGGCAAGAAGGGGGCTCCTCTCAACGTCTTAGTAGATGGACGGGTTAAGTCTACGAAGTTCTTCACGGCTGATGATGGACTGCATGAGATGTAGACTAAACGCTTGACCTTTTGCGTGTTTCGGAGTTGTGTTACTGCGCGCATGTCTGTGAGGGCAGATAGACGAAGAAATATAGACAATGAAGATAGTTTGTATGTTTTAACTAGGGGACAAAATGTTATCTACGGTTAGTAGGCCAATTCAATGAAATGTCGTCAAGTAATGCCATATGCTACCATCATAAAAACTTGTTAAATAAACTTACTTCATTAAAAAAAGCACACGATTCTTGAGAAATTAAATATGGTTTGTCTTTACTTTCGTGTTCAGTACAAAAACGCGTACAAGGCGCTTTGGGGTTGACACGACATTTCCGGCATGTATAGACGACTTTTACACAATCATGCCAAATCGTGTCGCCTACCTGGTGCGGGCAGTTCCAACAGCCTCTTGGTCACTGTGGCCGATTGGACGGAAATTCTAATACTTAGGCACTGGACCAGAACACAAGTAATGCCTTTAAATTGTGCTATGAAATAATGTTGTTTCTTGTACCTCTTGCATTTTTGATTATTGATGTTGTATTGTATTATTAATGATTTTGACATTAATATTAATTATTTTGACATTATTATTAATTATTACCAATGTACTAACACTAGTGTTTAAGATGTGTATATAATTAAATGATTTGCGTTTGATTTTATAATAGAAATACAATAACATTACATCTGTATTTCCCGAAGTTTCGTTAGTTATATTCAAGTTCCATTATTTGGGATAAGCTTATTGCTATGGAATGCCTTGGATTTGGGCGATCAATCTAATTAATAAAATTCTTAAGTGCTCTCTGGGTCCGCCAGACCCAGATCATGAATGGGATCATGATGGGGTGACTGTCTCTTGGGCCTGGGTGCCAGGTTATTGATAAAACACTAACAACTTGTAGGCCTGTATAACTAACATCATAAACAACAACATTAGTTCCATGACTTTCAAAACAACATAATGCATTTACCAAAAACAAACGTTCAAGATTTCGTTGTTCTATCTAAAACATTTCAATTCTGTATTTTGTGTACCTACTTACGCCTTCCGTGAACTGTCGCCTATTTTTTTTTTTTGGGTGTGAAATTATGAAATAATTTGAGGAGGGCGTGTCAGACTCACTCAAACCCACCCGTGTTCCTTCAGTTGCCTGTGTGTCAGGGCCACGGTATCCCTTTCGGACAAACCTGCCACCCTGGCAGGCACTGGTCCTGGCGGACCCCGTCAGTGCGTGCTGACATCTCATTAAGGCGCGCGTGGAACACAACGCGCCGGCGACCTGGGCCTGTGAGCTGCGCACTGCCGCCCACGGCAGTTTGTTTTGCTACGCATAGAGTTCGTAACATTTAGAGCGTTAAATTTAAATATTTTTATTTTTGTATGAAAATATATATATTTTTTTTAATGAATTATTAAAAGTCATAGAACAAAATTTGTTGTTTATGATGTTAGTAATATAGTCTGAGAGGTTTTTAGTGTTTTACCAATGACCCTGTATAACGAAGGTGAGCACTTAAGAAGTTAGTAAAGATTAAATTGAGGATGTTTGTATGGAAGCTCGTCTCTTTTGCCAATGGGAATGTGAATATGATTACACAAATAACTCACGTAGTCCAGCTCTAGGCGGGTCCACAATAGCTATGATATCGTCACCAGTAGCCCTCGCGAGGACTGAGGGCAGAATGTCTTCCGCCTTACCAGTAAAGAACTCGCAGTTTTCTATGTTATTCAGCTCGGCGTTAGATTTAGCATCCTTTACTGCTTCTGCTATCATTTCTAAGCCTAAAACTTTGCCGCAATGCTGAAAAATTACAATTATTAAGTCTCTCTTGTAAATAAAGATACAGTAGCTTTCACAAATTAAAAGAATGTGTTAATGGGCTATCATAAGGAAGTGAAAGTCATCATTTAGTACAAGAAAGAGATAGAGCTATATTGGACAAATAGCGCCATTTCTTTTACCCTGACCCCATGAACTTTATGGCAGTCAAATGGGCAAGAATGAAGAAAGTTTTTACTTTTGAGATAAGAGCGAAAGCCTCTTCGACGATCAAACGGATAGACAAACGGAGGGTAGACGGACCCTCAGATATAAATGAAGGGAATCATATAATAATCGATTTTAGTAATACACTGATATTTAGCCGGACAGTTAAAGTTTAGGCAGATGTTGAGGTACTAATAAAAAAACGGGAGTTGTCGTAGAACACACGGTTGAAACGAAGTTCCTTTCGCTGTATATTATGTATTAATACAAAGCCATCTAGTATGGTCTCAAGTCAGAGAGCCAGACAGAGCTATCTAGTATTCGTTTTTAGCTTTAGCTTGCTAACAACTTATACTGGATGGCTATGTATTGAATAGCTTGCTAAAAACTTCTACTAGATGGCTCTGTATTAAATAGCTTGCTAAAAACTTATACTAGATGGCTCTGCCGTAAATAGTTTGCGCAAAACTTATAATAGATGGCTCTGTATTAAATAGCTTGCTAAAACCTTATACTAGATGGCTCTGTATTCAAAAAAAAAAATACAATCGTAACTCACTTTTTCGAACCTAACGCTTTCTCGCTAAGTGATTTTTGCCAGGTTACTCCTACCCCAAACCACGTTAAAGAATTTCGTTCCAAAAAATACAAGATATAAAGGCATATTTCCTACCTGAGCAAAGCAAAGTCCAATAGTTCCAGTCCCACAGCATATATCGACGACAGTAGAATCTTTCTGCACCTGGCTCATCTCTATCGCGCTCCGGTACAACACGTCAGCGCCCGCGGTGTTCACCTACAATCAAACTTGAAACATAAGACGTACATTTGTTAGTTCGAATGTTAGCTACTAGCTAAGCTACGGTTATTGCTAGTTTTTTCTACCGTGCAATGGCGTAGTTTAACTACCAAAACGTGTAACGATTGTAGGACCAGTAAATAAATAAAATAAATAAACGATGTGACTTTTACCTGGCGTAGTAATGAGAAAGTAAGATGTGCGAAGATGTGGTGCGAAAGGAAGCAAGCGTGGTGCAGGCAATGAGGGTCAATTTCAAGTTAGCATTCGTAAATAAATCGCGATTTTATAAGTCTTTTAAATGTGCAGGAATGAAGTAGAAAAAAATTGATTAAAAAAAAAAACTAAATTAAAATGTGGACCATGGTGTGGATTTATTACAGAACTGGAAATAATTTCGCTTCGAGTTCAGGCATCCTGTATACATAATTTTAACCTATAAAATGTTGAGGAGGTATTGGGCGTTAATTTTCACACACATTGCTTTTCAATCATGCACAAAAGATAATACAATTAACTTACCTGGAAGAAAGCTTCAGGCGATATCCTGAACTGTTTTCCGAGAATAGTGTCAATAATGTGTGTGGAGCCTGACAGATGAATTGGTTTAGATGCGTCTTCGCCAACCCGTCTGAAAAGTAACGTATATTTCAAGCTTATAAAATTAAATTATTGGACCTAACGCTACGCTACGTTTGCTGCGGTTGGTCCGTGGATGGGTGACCAATTTTACATACCAAGACCCTTCCGTGCCTCGGAAAGCACGTTAAGCCAATGGTCCCGGCTGTCATATGTAGATCATTGACAGTTGTTACGATTCGTCAGAAGCCCGAAAGTCTGACAATCATTCTTACCAATTCTTATCGTGTTACCCAGTAACTGGGTTGTGGAAGTCAGATAGGCAGATGCTCCATGTAAAATACTGGTATTCAACTGCATGTGGTTAGACTTGAAGCCAACCCCAACGTAGTTGGGAAAAGGCTAAGCATATGTACTTAAGGCTATAAAAAACGAATGATCTTAATAACATCATCATCATCATCATTTCAGCCGAATAACGTCCACTTCTGGACATAGGCCTCCCCCAAAAGGGGGGGATTTGCCATAATCGCCACGCTTGGCAGGCGGGTTGACGATCGCAGTATGGTGTTATAAATGCATAGAGAACGCTGCTGCCCATTCTCTAAGAACTCCCTTATTCGCCTTTTACGACACCCACGGGAGGAAATGGGGTGGTGCTATTCTTTACGTCCGGCACCACACGGAACATACTCTTAATAACATACCTTTTTACAATAAGCTCGAAGTATAAAGACTTGATTCCACACGCGATTGCTTCCTCAGAATTAAAATATTCAATTAAATCCTTTTTGATTTCATCAAGTTCAGTTTCTGTGAGTGCCTTAAAACAAATATAATGTGATAAATAAATAAAAGAACAGTAAAGTTAAAGGCAGTTTTTTTTTTGGCGTACGTTCGTACGTACGTACTACAAAATGTAACAACTTTACTCTAGGTGTTGTTGTGACAGCTGATTTTAGAGCTTTGCTGTTTTTGCCTTTTGGGCCTTCTTTGAACAAAAAATCCAGAAGGCAAAAATAGCAAAGCATTGTTCCGATTTTTTACAAATTAAAAAGGCTCTTTTAATTATTATTTTTTTCCAAGACTTTCCAGGAACTACTTTCCCGCATCACCTTTATTATTAGCAAAAAATTTATAATTAGCATAATATTAAAATATCGTAAGAACTTACCTGAGGATGCATAACTACAATGAGCATGACTTCACCAGTAGAAGTCGAGTCCCGTACAGTAAGATACCTCCAATGTCCAGAGTAGTCTGCTGGAGAAAACGGCGCCAGCTTTGACTTGCGCACAAACTCTTGGAATAGCTGAAATGCAGCTAAATTAATACAACATTACAATGTTGAAAATGTGCGAAAGCTAAATAATATGTGGATGAATAATAGGTGAATACAGAGCGCCGTATCACGCTGGCGATTTTCGAGCGTGTTTCAAGCGGGGCGGAACATGTGCATACAACTCGCCCGTTGTATGCACATGTTCTTTGCAGACAAGATATTTGCCCTTAGATCTAGTTTAAAAATATGAAAACCATGTTGTACTAGGTGGTGCATAAGTAATCACATGATTTCCTAAGGCTATAACTTAAATAATTTTTTTTTTTTTTTTGAAAAATAACTTTAATTTTGGAAGTCGGTGTCTTTGGTTCCGTATTTTCGTTTTTTGCCACCGACTTCCAAAATTAAAGTTATTTTTCAATTTTTTTTGTTGATGACTGTTGTATTTTTCTTGTAAAAAGTTTTTTATTTTTCACTTTTTAGTTGTGGTACCTACCCCACACGTTACACTAGTAAAAAGTTATGCGTGGTCATACATTACAATCAGTGCGTGAACAATCAGTCATCCCCTGTTTTCCTACCCTTAGGGTTGGATTTTTTTTTTCCAAATTTATATGGGACTAACTTCGGGATATACCCTTTCCAATAAAAAAAGAATTATCAAAATCGGTAACTGTAAAAAGTTATGCGTGGTCATACATTAAAAATATATATATACGCGTCGACTTGAGACCTCCGTTTTTTTTCGTCGGTTAAAAAGTAAAATGTTTCTAGTTATTGTTTATTAGAACTTATAATTTTTTCACGGAAGATCTTCAAATCCCTCACCAATACACGTCGTCTGATTAATGTTAGCAGCGATATTCTCGGCAGTACCTACGAATGCTCCGAGGGCGGCCATGCCTAAGACTATCCCGTGTTGACCCAGCCTCCATGTTAACGCCTTACATTTATGTGTGCAAGTCCGTGCACACATATGCAAACAAAGCATGTCAGCGTGGAAAATTCCAGAAGCCTGTGCAACCGAGGTGCGCGTTATGATACTTATCTCCTAAGATGTTGATTGAAATAAAGTGATGTCAAGGACAATTTTGTTTACATTTAAATACTTCTGATTAATAACATATTTATTTGGATAAGGATTAATAATATTATGTTGACAAAACTCCTTAATTTCGATAAAAATTGATTACCATAAAAAAAGGTTATAGTGAGTCAATCTTAAAAGATAGACATAATGCTGTCGCGGACTTTTTTTTAAGAACTTTTAAAGAGAAACAATTCCATCATACATGATATTTGCGTAACTTAAACCGTTTACGCAGCGCACGCAAAGGAAACACTCAAAAAAGAATATTTTTTCCCGTTTTTGCAACATTTTTCATTTATGCTCCGCTCCTATTGGTCGTAGCGTGATGTTATATAGCCTATAATATTCCTCGATAAATGGACTATCAAACACAAAAAGAATTTTTCAATTCCACCAGTAGTTCTTCAAACAAACAAACTCTTCAGCTTTATAATATTAATATTATAAGATGTCACATTATTTTTTAAATGAACAATTTTGTTGTGTTTTAATTAAATTAATATATATTTAATCGGGGACCCGTTACTTATTATTATTTATTTTTTCATTCATCGCCCTACATGCACGAGAATCACATACACTCAATAAGACGAGTGGCCAAACGCCGCAATGTTTGCGCAGTTGGTGTTGCACGATCACGAAGGGAATTGACGACGAAATTCACTTTGGTTTAACACCACTGACCGAGTATTGGTTAAAAGCAATGAGACAATTATTCCACGTTCTTGTAGCAATTATTTTACGATGTGTATTTTGCATTTGTGTACTTTCGGGTGTATCGTTGTTTTTAATCATTTTATTTTTTACAGGCTCTTTAGTAAAATATATATATATATATATATATATATATTTTATTATTATAGTTTGAGATGGGGCAGTAACTAGACCGTTTTATTTACATGAAAACGGTCTTAGGATACTGTACTTCTTTTAGAGAAATTTTGATCCACATTCAACGAATAAAAAAATAAAAATAAAACAATTGTCAGCAAGAAAATGGGTCATTTTTACAAAAACTTTTTTTGATGCCAATCGATCCTGTTTCTTATAAGGATCCAAAAACTCTGTGGGACCAACAGAGGTTTGAGTACTAGAAAAGTCGGAAATCACAAAAACTTTTCCCATACATTTCGTAGGAAATGAGACTCCCAACTTACTTTTTAACTATGGATAGACTGGCCGCTACGGACCCTTACTGATCCGTCAAAAAAATCCATCCTGTATATATTTGGAATTGTCTAATTACTAGCTTTTACTTGAGACCAATATTGTTGTAATTTATTTTAAAAAAAACCTGCGCCTCCCTTTTTTGTATTTACAGATGCAATATATAAATATTATATAGCCTATGTCACTCCCATAATTAAGATTAACGACACCTCATATGTTAAAATCCATCAAGCCGTTTAGGCTACAAAGCGTGCCAAAAAAAATAGACATACACACATACTCTCGAAAAACATTACGCTCTTTCTGGGGTAGTCGTATAAAAATGTCAAAGTCGCAATGACTAAACATTCCATTTTCAAAAATGAGAGCATCTTCCAGAGAGGTGATAACTTATGCACCACCTAGTACAAGTAGGGATTGCAGTTAGTGCTTCCAAAATTACGGATTTGCTAATTACGTAACTAGTTACGCATTTTGATGCTTCAATTACGTAACTACGTAATTACGTACTTAACTGTTTTGATTTTTTAAAGCACGATAAATTCTGGGCTTATTACGTATTTTAGAAGTAAAAAATCAAACAACTTCAAATGAAAAAAATTATAATATTAAGGAATTAAAAGTAAATTACAGATTAAAATGATAATTTTAAAATTAAACTCAAAATCAAAATCGTCAATCAAATCAAAATGTAATATTTTGATTTGATTGACGATTTTGATTTTGACTAAACTCAATCAACAATTCAAACAAAACATGTACCACGCACAAATGGTTTAAAAGTAAGAAACAATATAAAATATGGTTATTTTTCCAATCTTTGTTCTTGATAATATGATCTCATAAATGATAACGAATGCAATGTTCTGTCACCAAGGGAACTTCTTAGTTTAGAACAAAGATAGCCGGCAGAAGAAAATGCCCGTTCTGCTTCAACACTAGTAGGCATTATACATAGTAAATAATTATAAGCTGCTGTTAGGAAAACTTCACGACCGCCGCCAGTGCTATCGTAGATACACATTTCAACTCTGATGATGGATTCAAGATCTGTGTTTACTCCAGATTTGTTTACTGTAGACATAGTTTTCTGTATTTCTTTTTCTAGTTGCTATGCAACAGTCAACTCGTCGCCACAACCATCATTAGCATCATTGTCATCTGCTTCGGAATCTAAACTCATTTGTGTACTTGTAGGCGGTGTAAATTTGAGCCTTTCTAATAAGTTTGCAACATATGTTCTAATATAATCCGACGTCGGTTTTGTAAAAGTTTCTGTTTCTTCGGTTTTATAATATTCTTCATTATTATGCAAATACTGCAAGACACCAGACACATTTGTTCGCCTTTCTTTTATTCTTTTTCTAAGGGATACAGCAAGCTTGTCACTGAGCCCATTGGACTGAGCATCAAGCTTATTTAACATAAACTGAAGCGCAGCATCTGCTGCTAACAAATTCGAGTCACGGCGACACAATGCCATCACTGTAGTTTTTATTATATCTAAACTATGATGAATGTTATGTAGATCTTGTATTTCTGTGTCTGTGAAACTTATATTTGATTTTAAGTCTAATAAAGCCTTAAATAAACTTGATTTCAATTTCAGAAATCGTCCAACCATATCTGATAAGCTGTTCCATCGCGTTTTGCAGTCTAGTATAAGATCGAGGCTTTTACCATGCTCTTGTAAAGAATATTTTTGCAACAAATCGGTCTTCAGTGGTGATTTTTTGAATGATTTAACAAGTTTTCTTACTTTTACTATAATATCTTTGTACAGAAACTCTGGTTCTAGAACTCTAGGTACTTCTATGAAAAGTCCGCCATCGTTTTCTTCAATTTCTTCAGTGTCAGTATCTGAAGCTTCATCTTCTAGTTCTGGTTCAGTAGTTGTACTTTTCCGTGTCTTATATAATACGTCCAGCACTGCAAGTTGTATTCCGTGAGCAAAACACAACTGATGGTGACCATCAAAATTTTTGCCCATTTTAACCATAACACTGGCTCCGTCCGTTGTGAATGCAATTATATCTTCAAGTTTCAAATAAAAGTCATTTAGATGATTTTCTAACAGTACAGTTCCAACGTGAGCTGGCATTGAACCCTTTATCCTTACTAACAGTCCTAAATTTTTATATTTAGCTGGTTCTAGGTCTTTATTATGAATATTTATATTCATATACCTCCGGTTCCGGGTAGAGGTCCATTCATCAAACGTTATAGTAAACCGTTTTTTTTGGGACT
Source organism: Dryobota labecula (assembly GCA_947523025.1). Classification (NCBI taxonomy): domain Eukaryota; kingdom Metazoa; phylum Arthropoda; class Insecta; order Lepidoptera; family Noctuidae; genus Dryobota; species Dryobota labecula. Next base: position 7,457,755 of record OX383296.1, on the reverse strand, counting down.
TCATATCTTTAAACTGATTTATTAATTGTTTTTTTATGGCACAACTCTGTTCCAGGACAATTTTGGTAATAGTTGAAGGAGATTTCGGTAGATCATAGCCAGATTTTTTGAAAACATACCTTAGATCTTCAGAAGTACAAAATTTGCTTAATGGGATGCCATCCAATGCTGCCATTCTAGTCACTATAACGTCCAAGGAATACTCAGTGGAAAAGTAATCCGTTAGTTTAGTTTTCTTCGATGGAGGTTCTAAACTTTTTCTTGCTTGAAAGCACGATGAAGTACTTGCCCTTTGCGCATCTTGCTCTTGTGACATCTCGCCAATATGTTTAGCACGCATATGTGTATGTAGTGCTCCAGTAGCACCACCAGGAGTCTTCAAAAATTTTTGACAATGTTTACATTGGACACTTTGCCCATTTTCAGCCCTCAAAAAGTGTTCCCATATAGCTGATTGTGTGCGTTTGTTCAAAAACTCCTTATAAATAGTCTTCTTTACTGCAGACCTAAAACAATATATAAATATTTCATAATTTAATAGTTAGGTAATACATATAAATAGCATCTATAGTTAGGCACTACACTTAAAACGGGATACATTTACATACGTACCGTGAACTCATAATCAATGTCTATTTGCACAGACATCTAACAAGCAACAATAAAATAAAATCGCACATATTTTTTTTTTTTTTTTAAACGTCGCACCACACTAGGAATTACTGCTGTATCGTGGGTGCACTCACAATCATGTAAACTAACATACACAAGACACCCAGACCCGGAACACCTATCTGTAGGTCATACAAATATTTGTTCCGTACGGGAATCGAACCCGTGACCCGCAGCGCAGCAGCCAATCACTCAACTACTGCGCCAACCGTGCCGTCAACAATATAAAATCAACTACTAAATTATATGTATAAACTCTCACACAATACCCTAGAAACAAAGTAAGTAGACAAGTAAAGTAATGTTAAAATAGGTACTTACATTTTCGTTGAAGTATCTCTACTCGTGTATGGTGATATCTACTTAGAAACTTGTAATGAAAAGCTTCTGAAAACCAAGCGTCAAACTTTGCGGCACATACACAAAATCACAAAAGTCAATAAAATAAGCTTAGACCAGGCAGGACAGTATCTCGCAGGTGTACGTAAGACGACTGAGTACCGAGTATTGAGATTGTTTCTAAATTCACGAAAGTAAAGAAAAATGTAGGGAGTTCCCTTAGCTTGCTCAATCCACAATATTAAACTTTATTATCTACGAGGTAGATCAAATACTTGCGAAACACTTATAAACTTTGATTGTGTTACGTACCGAACTATCCACAACCAACGGGGATTCCCTTCGTTTCCCGATTGGTCAACAATGAACTCTATTCTGTACGACTAAGAAATTAAATCTTGCGGACTCAAATTGGAAGTTATAAAATAAACCCCGGGAATTCGGGGGATACCCACAGAAAGGGTTTTGGTGTTGTCATAATGTAAGTCGTAGGTTAACTAAATTAAGGTAAATTGTAAATACACAGATAAACCCATGCCTTTTTCCCATGGAGTAGGCAGAAACTATAGAACTAAATAAATGGGTACCTAAATTAATTAATATTATCCTATAGTTACGTTATTACGGACTGCAGCTCTTCAGTTACGTATTTGTGAGATTTCTAAAATCTGTCCGTAATTACGTAATTGCGTAATTACGTAATTACGTAATGGAAGCCCTAATTGCAGTCCCATTTGAAGTACCTACATAGATGAATGCTTATTTACGACGGAAGCCGTAGGCGTGCGTTTCAGATAACAGGTGCATTAATGGAGAAAACTAGTAGTGATTTGTGATTTATAAAAAAAAATTAAAAAAATATTTACCAAAACAGCCTTCTTGGTCTGCTCAGAGATGTGAATCATCCCTTGTATAGGTCCAACACCAACAGTTCCTGTAACATAGCTGCCCAGCCTGAATCCTACAGTGGGCAACTTGGACTCCTCATCAATCCCAACAGTGAACTCGCACTTGTTTCTATAACCCTTAGTCACTGGGGATTTCTCAATGGGCCTCAGCTCAAAACTTAAACCTGCGTGTTGCTTCCTTTTAGTCTCAATTTCATTACGCCTTCTTTTGTCTATTTTCCATATCTCATTATCGAATTTCATTAGAATGTGTTTTATATCTTTTTCTTTCTGTTTTAGCTGTAAAAGATTGAATAGTAGCATGAAGCAAAATATTTTTTTTTTAATGATTAGATCTGTATATACACTTGCCAGTAGCTTGCACAATGGCAAGCACGCCAAGCCAAACTAAGCTAAGCTGACTGCGTTATTATTCGATTTTTTTTATTATTGTATAAAATACTTTTAAATGATAAAAATATATGACAATAAAAAATTAAAAAAATGGTTGTCTGTAAAGTTGGTTTACGGACGATAGTTTAACGTGACAACGTCATAACAAAACATTGATGCGGCGCAAGAGTACAATGAGCGTAACGGGACAATGAGTCATCCTTTTTCGTGCATGCAGCCGGCGTTCATCGATTTATTAGACGTTGTCACGTCAAAATGTACATGAAATATACGAGAATTTATTTTATATCAGAATGGCTTAATTATTAATGGTTAATTTAGATGACAATTTTATTGTTAGTCTTTACGACTGCATGATTTATTTGAAAATTATTTTGTGTTTTTGTTTTTATGACTTTGCATGCCGTAAGTTAGAATATAGCGGAAACTCCTAGTGATGTACCATCTTATACCTGTACCTACATTGTTGGCAAATAAATAAATCTGAATCTGAATGGCATGCAAGTACATAGGTTGACTACTTCTGGGAGATTACACTGCACTCAATGTGTTAAACTGCCTTGCCAATGATGGGCAAATCATTGGGAAGGCAGTTTGAAGTCTGAATGGTGATAACAACAATGGTTAATGGCATGCCATTGTGCAAGCTACTGGTGTTTCCAGCTTGTATAATGTAAAAGGGGTACAATCACACAGTATACCTGTTCCTCATAATCCATAAGCCAGAAAGGAGTGGTGGCATCCTTCAATCGTTCCTCTTGGCTCCTGCTAAGATCTTCTTTCTTCTTCTTAGGGTCTGTTACCTCCTCATCTTGTTTCCTCTTTCTTACTAGAGGATCTGGAGCTGGCTTAGCTTCTTCTGCTATTAAGGTTTTTCCTAAAATGATACTTAGAATTATAAAAGAATGTTCTTAAATTTGTATGAAATTACCATGACTTATTTATTATCTAGTTTGTTGGTGATCATGAAAAAATGAAAATGGTACTTGTATCCATAAAAAAGGTGAATGTTAAAGTCGAATGCCTGGCCAGACATAAGTGCCATGCTTTTAGTAGTCGTGGAGTTGCGTGACAGCTCATAGTCCATAAAATTAAAATATGTGTAAAGTAAAAAAAAAAAATATGCTTTATGCACAAGTAAAAAATACTGTTCAACAGCAGACTTAATGCTCGAGGCATTTTCTACCAGTCAACCATAGGGTGACACAGAGACAAAACATGGAAGCCTAGGTGCAACATACAGGATAGATAATTCAAAAAAGCAAAAAATTACATCTACCTTTCCATAAATAACCATTAAGTGCTTCAATAGCTTTCTTACGCTCCACATCATTCTGGAAGCATGCATACAACCAGTGGCTGCCATTCTTGGGTCTCTTGATCTTGCTTGTGTTTAGTCCTAGTTTTTGATTCATTAGTTTTTTTAATTCCTAGAAATTATAATTGAAAACATACAGTTAAAAATATGGCCTTCATTTAATACTTTTTTCCTTAATCCATCATTATCTACTGTAAGTGATAATTTCAATACAATATTGAAACATTAAAATAAAATAACAGTTAACCTGAAAGTGAATCTAATTAAACATAAATAAAATAAAAAAAGTTAATAATAATAATATTTTAAATCTAATTAAATATGAATTATCTTGAAAAATATATTAGTGGTAATCATAGTGGTAATACGCTGCTCGTATTCTTGACATTTCTTGTGATTCTTTTTCAGTTCAAGTGTTATTTTATTTCCATGTTCAATGTTTATTCACAAGGTTAGATTTTTTTAAACAAAGTTTGCAAGTTTGCGGTCCAGTGCAGTGTACATTATTAATATTCCAGTCATCAAAGCTTCATATTTTAATAATATTCACTAAAAAACAAGTTGTAAACATACAGCTATTCCGTAAAACTTGGGTAGTCCACGCAGTTCAATTTTAAACTTTTCCGAAGAGAACCCTCCTCGGTCTAAATATGCATATTCTTCTTCAACTTTCTCTTCTTCAGGTATTTCTTTAGTCATCTCAACTGTTTCATTTTCCTCAGCCATTCTTAAAACAGAAATAGGTAAAACTAAATAAAATTCTTAACAACTTTTTACTTCCGTACAGTTTTGAGGTTATCTTTCTGACGTAATTTCAAGCATTTTCTGTTGACAAGCATTCATGGGGAAATTGTGGAAGTGTGACAGAGATAGAAGAACAGCAAATGGATTACGATTCTAAAGCTGCATTCCGAATTGCGCTGTAATCGATTTGAGCGTGCTTACACCCGTTTCGAATTGGCGTGAGCGAGATAACCACGGAATAGAAAAAATTGTGGAAGCGCCATGCAGCTATCGCGCGTGAGTTACAATTATTATGAGGAGCTTCGCAACACCGACTCAGTCGCGGTCGCGATTAGCTGCTTGCTGAGTTGCTGTGAGTGCTGTGACACGTCTCGAACGTAACGAAATGGTTCGGTAACGGAAAGTCGGAAACGTTCCTAGTTTTCAGTCGGCTAAGAGCAGATGGCGATTACAAAATAATGGTCTCCCTCAAGGCAGTATGTTGGCACCAAAACTTTTTAACATATATATAAACGACCAGCCTCTATCACCCAACATACTGAGCGCTTCCTGTACGCGAATGACCTGGCTTTGGCGACTCAGTCGACAACTTAATGACAATGTTGAACATAAAACTGTCACTAGCATTAGATTCGCTAGGAAAATACTATAAAAGTAATGCCCTTCGACCAAACCCGTCCAAAACATAAGCTTGCGCATTTCACCTTCGCAACAGACCCTCGAATCGGACGCTTAATATCACGTGGCGAGGAACAAACGTCAACAAATCCTAAATATTTAGGTGTAGGTAACCTTAGACAGAGCCTAAACCTATAAGTCGCACGCAGTGTTATAAAATAAGACAGAAGGTCGGGAGCCGAAACAATCTGCTTCGTCGCATCATTTCCACCAACTGGGTTGAACCACTGTGCCCAGTGTAGCACCGATCCACTCACGCAAAGCAAGTTAACATTGCTCTGAACGAGACGTGTCGAATTATGTTGGGATGCCTACAACCAACTCCGCTCAACAAGCTCTACTCGTTGGCCAGTATCGCTCCACCTGTAGTACGAAGGGATTAAGTCACATGCGCGCTTGAGAAATATAAGAACATCCAAAAACACTGGGTAACAACTTCGTTGTTCTCAGGTCAACTAAGCACATGCATTATGCTGAGCGATTGCCGTTTTGTGTAGATATGACACATATTTTCCCCCACCTTGTTCTTTTCGTGTTTTTTCTTTGCGTCTTGTTTACCGCAAATAAACGTATTTTCTTTCTTTCTTCTTTTCTAAGACCAACCGCGAAAGGTAAGAATACCGTTGTGGGAAAACTATCACCCGCCACCACCAAACTTCGTCCAGCCCCAGGACCACCTGCCACCCAGACGTGACCTGCAGTGGCCTATTAGCCTATATCGACCCATGGATATGGGTATGTGGATATACACTCAAGTATGGCCGCTGAAAGCACAATCTAGCGAAGTGGGGAATTATTGATTCAACCAACACCCAGTACGAATGCGGTGCTCCCCTGACCAAACCATGTCCCATATTTTAGAGTGTGCAAAGTACACCTGCACTTGTGAGGACCTAAAAACACCACTGATCGACTCGAAAAGAAGAAGTATTGTAAGTTAATTGTTTTTAAGTGGTCTAGTATCTAAGAGCAATTTTTTGCGATTTATTGGTCTATGTTGAGAGGAAAAGTTTATTTATTTCCAGGGTGACTTGCTAACCAGGGTACGCCGGCGCCGCCGCCAGTATCGCTACTCGAGGAGAAGTTAATAGACCAAACAAACATCATATTAAACAAGTCATATAATTTTTTAAGACAATAAATAAAGTTTAAAATAAATTAATAATTATTATTCATAATAGATTATGAAAATTCATGGTACAAAAGGTTAATCTAGTTACATGGAAGTGTGATAGACTAGTCACGACATTAGAATAGCACATTATGAGGTATAAAGTCTCTAACTAGGTAAACCTATTTTAAATGTTCTCTGAGAGCCCACAAAAAGTAAAGTCCCATATAACATAGTTTCAAGATTTTGGGAGATAAACGTTGATTTTCACTATCTGATATTTGAAAATAAACTTTTTCTGCGTAAAGCTCTATATCCGGCTATCTATCAAGAGCCGCTTGATATGTCGGTGTAGGCTCTTGGCAACCAGGCTTTTGGCCCCACATGTTGAGATTTTTGCTTATTGGTGCTCTCAGTTTCATTTCTTCTCCAAATCATTAAGCGTAAGCGTAGCATTTTATATAAGTACGTCTACAGATTATTGCGTTACATACTCAGGTAAATAACATACAGACTTTAGAGCCTTGGCCTCAAAAATAAGGCTTCGGTGGCGCTACTATTATATTCGGAATACTCTGTCAGTTGTAACGCAAGATCAACTATTTTACATAGTGATAACTCGCGAATATGTGATCATTGCCTAACAATAAAATGGAAACTATATTTTACAATAATTTAATTTAATTATGTCATTCAAGTTTTTAAATTATGCTGATATTTATATCAGCATAATTGATTACATGAAGGAATAGATAAGTATCAAAAATAGCAATCAATTGGACTGCCTCGCTGTCATAGAGGACTATAGCCAAGATTTTTTTTCCAAGAAAATAAACACAACACAAAAACTTTTATAATTATTCACGAATTATTGTAAGTACTAACCTTGTTTTATTAAAAAGTATTTTTTTTTAGAATCACAGTGATAAAACTCAACCACAGGTTTGTTACAACTCACCTTCTGGTTTAGATTCTTGGAAAAAAAGGTATACAAATATACATTTACAAGTAAATAATACTACACTATTGCATAACCCATTGACGCTGTTGGGCTGCACTACACACCAAAGAAGTTACAGCAAGTAAGTGCATAGGAAAAGAAATGGGATACTCCATAAAGAAGCCAAACTGTGCGTATCATACGCCCTGAACTGTACCGGGTTTTGCTTCTATAAAAAGTACTATTTTTCTTTCTATGACAAGTGCAATGCGCCCGCGCCGTGTATCGTTGCATTGCCTAGTCTAACTACTAAGTGGTCCCATTCTTCACAAACATATTCTTAAGCGCATCTTTGTCCTGATCCTCTTTTTCTCTTCGTAATTTCTTGATTTGTTCTAGTTCTTTATCGACTGTGCCAGCCATGGAAGGATTCAGTGACTTTAATCTTTTGAAGTCTTCTTCAGCGTCGTCAGGGTTCCATGCACCGATGTGCGCCTTACCTCTTCTGTATAGTGCTTTTTCATTATCTATAAAGTAAAGTAGGTAAAATAATATGAATTAAGATACAGAAAATGGATGCCAATCCAGCTTGGTATTCGAGAGTAGTAAGATATTTTTTTTTGTATTACTATGATTGCAAACTTGATTAAATAATTACCTTTTTCAAATTCAAGAACAGTGCCACAATGTTCGATAACAGCATAGTATTCTCCATTTAACAGTTTACACTGAGCATAGTTGAGTAATATAGGCAATTTTATTTTATTTAAATCCCCCCATTCGTCATCGCCTTTTCTTTCCCTGCAATGATTACATGAATTAGATAGGTTTAAACAGTTAGTTAGTTAGCTAAATATGTGATTCAAAACGCGAAATAAACTTTGCCCAAAATGCATATTCAAGATATTGGTCATGCCCAAAACGTATTTTCACAGAATTAACCCTTGCCGAAAACATATATTCACAGAATTACCCCTTGACGAAAATGTATATTCACAGAATTACCCCTTGCCGAAAATGTATATTCACAGAATTACCCCTAGACGAAAATGTATGTTCATATAGTTATCCCTTGCCGAAAATTTAAGTTCACAGAATTACCCCTTGCCGAAAACATATATTCACAGAATTACTCCTTGACGAAAATGTATATTCACAGAATTACCCCTTGCCGAAAATGTATATTCACAGAATTACCCCTTGACGAAAATGTATGTTCATACAGTTATCCCTGGCCGAAAATTTAAGTTCACAGAATCACAAATTGCCGAAAATTTATGTTCACAGAATTTTATTATCAACTCAGCCTATCGCAGTCCACTGCTGAACAAAGGTCTCACAGAATTACCTTGTCCAAAATTTTTAACAATAGATTGATTTTGCCAATAGTTTAATCCGAAATTCAGAATATAGAGTGAAAATGTAATTTCAATCATAATTTGAATGTAATGTACATGGTTTACCTGATCATAAGCTGTTCACATATAGCTAAAGCCTCATTGTATGCCTCCTCTGCCTCTTTGTACTTTTTCTGTACATACAGCTTGTTGCCTTTCTCTCTGAGGGTAGGTATAAGGTCTATCCGCTGCTGAGCATTCAGCTGCCACAACTCTTTCTCATACTCATCTGACCTCTCTACTTTCAGAATTTCTAGAATGAGAAAGAAAAAATCGTGTTTAAAAAAAAATACATAGTTTACTTCCGAGAATGAGAAAGTGATGTATTGTCACAATGAAACTCATAGCAAGAATGGAACTAGGAGAATTTATTAGCAATACTGGAAATTAACTGGAATACATTTTCTAAAATTCGATAAATTTTAGAAAATGTTGAATCTTCCAGTAATAAACAAGTTGTTTATTGATGAGAGCTTCGAGGGCATTGAGAATCAAATAGTGCGAAAAAATATTAAAAAGTACATCCAGGGAAATCACAAAATACTGGTAGGAATCTACTTATTGAAACCAAATCATTATCAATAACAATCAACCTTGGCACCTAAATTCTAATCACTTGATTAGATATCAGTGAAGTGGTCCTATTGCATTGATTAATATTCCAATCCATGGGCCTGTTAAAGTTCTGTAGAAGTTGCCTATAGAATTTTCTGTTTTCTGATAAGAATTCCTAAAGACAGGTACAACACCAAATACAAGCAATTTTGTTCATAAACCAGTATAAAACTAACACGCAGATAATATGGTTCAATACAAAGTAACTATTCCATTGATTTGAATGTAGGTTTGCTGCTCTAAACTGTTCCAATTTTCCTGGCATATTCAATGGAGGTATTTTTTTTTTTATCCTACTTAATAACTCCCATTTGCTGACTTGCTGACTAAAGAATACAAGAGTTTTTGTATAATTCAAGCTTACCAAGCAAAGAACCAGCTTAGTATCTTTATAATTTTAATGTAAAAGTTTATGTTTAAAAGAAAAAGTCTCACCTATAATAAATTCCAGATCACAAGGGTTCTTCATCAAATCATCTAAGTCTGGGTGACCCAGACCTTCAGTGTGCAGGGTCATGGTGCAGGAGTGCTTTATCCTTTTGGGGTCCTGTCCCAACTCCCGCAGGGTTTTTGATATGAATGGGTAACTGAAGACTAGCTGTGGGTACAAACATAATTGTTTTTAGTATATTTGGGTTAAGTGTCCTGTGGTTTTCTTTCAAATCCATACTAATACCCATACTTCCATACTAATATTATAAATGTGAAAGTAACTCCATCTGTCTGTCTGTCTGTATGTTACGTTTTCACGCCTAAACCGCTGAACCGATCGTCATGAAATTTGGCAGAGATATAGCCTGGGATATGGAGAAGGACATAGGCTACTTTTCTACGCGATAACCGACATCCACGCGGGCGAAGCCGCGGGCAAAAGCTAGTTATCTATATAATAAAAAAAATGAGTGCTGTTCGTTGGTAAGCGCATAACTTGAGAACGGCTAGACTGATTTGGGTATTTTTTGTTTTAAATTGTTCATAATAGTCGAAATTTGGTTCTTAAGGGAAAAAATATATATTGAAAGTTACTGGGAAAAAAGGTGACTTTTCTATGGGATTTTGTATGAATTATTGAAATTAGGACCTCAATAAAATCAAAACAAACCGGAATAGGCATGCTTTTCAAAAAGTACTTGTGTTTAACATGTTGACTGCCATACAACAGACATGAATAAAATTTGTAATTGTTACGGACGTTAACGTGGTCGGAATAGAAGTTTGTAACTGTTATTTCCTTGTTTATCCTCAAAATATCTTTTTTGTATGATGCTAAGGGATGTTTTCCCTTAGCATCATACAAAAAAGATATTGTCATAGTATTTTGGTTTATGTAGATTCTGCAATTTGATGTTTGTTTACATATCAAAACTTTCTTGGAAATGAAGAAGCAAACCATAACACAATAGAAATGGTTATTTGTTTTTTTTAGTTTGTTCACTGAGTCTGCTCATTTTCTTCCACATGATAAAATCAAAAGTCATATTCAAATTAGGCTGAGAATCAACACTTTTCTAACATCAAGATTACATATCGCACCTTCATTTCGAAACAGTTATTAAAAAAAAAAAAAAAGTAATTGTATATATATATTTTTTTATAAAATGGCGTTATTAACAAAATTTCGTAAAAATTTCGTTTAGTAACGGTTCCGAAATAAATTTGCGATATATACATATAAGACAGTCCCCTAAAACGCCTGCCCTTCACCAGTTTCTAGTGCTTTAGCTGGGAAGAAGTGGCCCAACAAACTACCCAGCAGCACAGCTGATTCTATACAATAGTAGATATGAACAGTAGATAGATAGATAGAATACCCTTTATTATGTACAACATAAAAATTACAGATATAAATGTAGAAATGTTACATAGGGTGACATAATGGGCGGTCTTATACCTAAAAGCGATCTTTTACAGACGACCTTTAGTTAACATTACGAGACACAGACCAGTAAATTAAATTATTTGCCATATGTCAGCTAGCACACGCCAATATATCAGCAAATACAATGAAAACTTTAATCACTAATAAAGTTAAATAGTTCCTTACCTCTTTCTGAACCTTGAAGCTGGACACTTCTCCAACAGCCATCATCTTAACTATAGTTTCCCATACCTCCAGCTTGAACTTGTGTCCCATCACCAAAACCATGGGCTCTTTCTTTCCTATCTTCCTGCTGTCATCCAGAAGGACTCTCTCTTTCCCAAGCTTCCATGTTTGAAAATGAAAATGAACCTGCAGTGATAACGTTATTTTTAGCTAAATTGTTTATTGTGAAACTTCAGTGGTTTTTAGGTAAATAAAGATTTTAGGTACCTTACTGCCATTTGCGATGGGGATGTATTTTTGTCCAGCGTGGATTAGATTTTTGACTATAGGTGCGACTTCAGTCATTTCATAAGATTAATATGGCAGAATTTACAAGGAAAGATGTTTGTTTATATATTATTCACAATCACAACCAATGGTGAATTCATTGATGGATGAATGACAGCACAGAGCATGTAAGAATGACAGCTGGATGCTATAGAATGACATTGCTCTAGAGTCCAATGTTGCTGTGCTTATCACTGTAATTATGTACAACTAATTTTAAATATTGTACGGTGGCCAGCACATCAAGTTACCACAAACTGTCTTTCTCATTCGATTTTGAACTTAATCATCAACATTTTAAAGTATAAAATCGTTTGGAGAAATTTGACAGTTTCGTGTAGCTTGATGTGCTGGCCACTGTATTATTCAGAACTTTGGTAAATAAATTGGTCTGGTGGTGGAAAATTGGCACCACTATTACAAGCCTCTATGATCAGCACTTACTCACTGGGTGAAGCGCAGCACTACGCACTAGACCAGGGATTCCCTACCTTTTAATATACGCACTCTCAAACATTCTTTTAAAATCACTACACCCCCGAGTCACTGTCAACTTATGCAGAAAAGCTAAAGAATGTAAGAGCGTGTGAAAGCGAGCTCGAAAATTTGTGTATCCCTTCGGATATGTTAGATTTCTTTTGATCATTTAAATAGAAAAGAAGTTTTTTCGTCGAATTGTGCAGAAAAACTCAAAAATTATTATAAAGTAGAATGCAAGAGCGAGCAAAGTGAGCTCAAAAATGTAAGCATGTATTGGATACGTTGGGCCATTCATACAAAAATAGTTAACATTATTTTGTCGATTTAAGCAGTGACGCTGAAGCTCATTTTACAGCACCTAAGTATTATTTAACGTATGGGTTTTCGAATCTAGCCTTAACTTTTTCTAATACCAAGAAAATAAAATTTAATAAGTTTATCGTTTAGTTTTGGAGCGCGCTCCCTTATTCGTCACTCTATGAACTCCAAGGGGCCGCGTCCCACCGGTCCGGAACCCATGTCTAGAGTCTACTCTAATTAAAAAGACTAAATCAATGATTAGATGTGTTATTATTACAAAAGAAATGAAGTGAAAGAATCTTATTTAAAAACTTCAACTCCGGACCTGTAGGTACAGTGGCCAGTACATATATCAAGCTACACGAAACTGTTAATTTTCTTCAAACGATTTTAACTTTAAAATGTTTATGACATCGAACGAGAAAATTTTACAGTTTGTGGTAACTTGATGTGCTGGCCACCGTACATACAAAAAAGCTTACAACTTCAAATTAAAAAAATAAAATAAGATAAATACGAATAACTTTGTGTTTGACAATACAAAATTAAAAAAAAAAACAATGTTGCCAGCCTTTTTACTCAAGTTTTAAGGTTTGGTTTCACTAAGTTTTTCAGTAAATAAATTGAATGACACTATCGATAAAAACCGTAAATCATTGATGGTAATAGAATACCATCTCTTGGTGTTTCTTTCCGGTAGTAGTTCGTTCTCACTCTTTTCATTCGTGTCATATTTTCAAGCGAAAATTATAGTTTTTAGTAAATTGTAGAATTTACAATTATTTTAGCATTTAATTAGTTAATCAATTATTTAAGTTTATAGTATTACTGATTCTAGTTAACTCTAAGTTGTAATGGCTGATTTTCTGGAATCTGAGGCGGAGGAAAGCGAGGTTAGTGAAAACTTCATCGAGCTTGTGTTCGTGAAATGGGATTAATATTGCGTAGTTTCTAACCACGGTTGTTGGTTGATTGTAGGTTGATTCTGAAGATGAACAGCCAGCGGAGCGCAAGAAACCAAAGCGCAAAGCTGCCGTGCAAAGTGACGATGAGGATGAGGACGAAGAAGGTATTGTTGACATCGTGCACTTTCTCTTGCTTTACAAAGTCATTTTTATCATTTGGTAAACATAATTGCGTGACTCCGCACCGTTATGTTGATAGACGCCGTTTATGACGCTGAATTATTCTGTATAGACCATTTTCAATAAGAATGTAATGTGGCCTGAATTTGCAGAAACTAATTTGACACACTTTTCTAGCCATGTGACTAAATATATATTTACAGTTATTTGAATGTTCTATACAACATAGCATTTTCTTTGTATTGTATATAGAAGTACATTATCAGTTTTGCCTATAGATATCCTTGGTAATGATTTTACTGGTTGACCATTGTCTCCACATTTTGCTCCCACCTAAGTTAACAACAAGGTTTTTGCTTTCTTTTATGCCTTAAAGAATAAAAAAAGATGGTGCTATAAAGACCCAAAGAAATGTATAAATAAATAGTCTAATCTTGTCATAAAAGAAAAATTTACAATGACATACAATATGAAAAACCATTCGCCTAACAGGAACTACAATGTAAATATTGTTATAATATAAACTATACACAAATTGTTTCATACAATTTTCTGTCTTTATTGATAATACATACCTATGAAAATCGATTGCTAACCCGCCTGCCAATCATGGCGAATATGGCAAACCCCCCAATAGGGGGAGGCCTATGTTCAGCAGTGGACGTCTTTCGGCTGAAATGATGAATGAAATGACCTATGAAACATTTTTTTTTTTCATAACCATTCACCACCACAAAATCACTACAACATTGAAGAAAAAAATCTACATTGCTGTTGTATAAATTGAGTAGCAAAATAACATAAATTATATTATTTGTTTTGTTTGAACATCTTTTTACTAATTAAACATACCTTTTAGATGATGAAGAGCGTCTCCGAGAAGAACTTAAAGATTTGATAGATGATGCTCCTATAGAGGAGTCAGGCAGTGATGGAGAGGATTCAGACGCTAGTGCAGGACCAAAGAAAAGAAAGAAAAGTGACGATGAACTGGATGACCGGTTGGAGGATGAGGATTATGATCTTATTGAAGAGAATCTTGGCGTCAAAGTTGCAAGAGTAAGTATTGTGTATGGGGCCTCACATTATAATTTATCCTGTACCAACCCTGTAGTTGTCTCTGAGTGTCTATAAATCCAGGGTGTGTGTCAAACCTTTTACAGGATTGTGAGCTTTTACCTACCACCACTAATCTATCAATGTTCCAAATAAGTTTTTTTTTAAAGGTATTTTTAAATCCTTGAATCAATCATACCCTTTTTAATTATTAACTATACTGCATTGAAAATAAGTTTAGACATTTAAAGCAACCTTTTTTATAGTCCGTTCAACCGATTTTGACTTTTGTTCCGTAGGCTTAAGGAAGGCATTAAAAGCAAAAAGTGGTTACAATACCAACTGTTTACTGCAGCTGCCATTTGTCATGCCACCAACGCAATAGAAGTCAAAATTGGTTGAACAAACTGTAAAAAAAGTTTATTTTAATGTCTAATGTTATTTCAAATGGAGCATAGTATGATTAGTTGATTACACAAGATAAGAAATTTTTTAAAGCCACGCGAGCGGTTACTGCTTATAACACCAGCTAACTGCGATTGAAAGTACTGTCAAAATCGGTTCAGCTGTTTCGAAAATTTGCCAGAACAAATACAGACAAAAAAAAAAAAGTATATATGCACCATATATACTTTTAACTAATTGCCTAAGGCATTTAGTAAAAAAATGTTATTTAAACATTACAAACAGACTTCAATTTTATTTATTTGTATAGATAAAAATGAGATGATACAATGTATTTTTATCCAACAGAACAAATTCAAGCGTCTGCGTAGATTGGAGGATGATGACAGTGACAATGAAGGGAATGATGACCCAGAGCTTGAGAGAGAAGTCATTGCTGAGAAGTTATTTGTTGGAGGATCAGATGAGGTAAGTCATAATTAGAATAAATATATTTATTCATGGTTTTCAAAGACTGCAAAACCTTGTTCTAACTTATTTTTTTTATAAATTGTTTTTATATATTTTATTACAATATTCAGATTCAAATTGTTGCAAATTGCAACATAATTTGTAACTCCGACAGTTCACAAAAGAAACCATGTTGTCTGGTAATTATAAAGCCTATTCAATTGAATAAGTGAACTTGTTTTTGTTCAACAAATCATATTAGCTGTAGATTTGCTGGTCAGAAACCAAATCATTCATTTAGGCACTGGAAAGGCGAATGTCTTATTATATTATGATTCATTTGTTTAAAATAAACTCAAAACTGTCTGGTGTCTAAACAATAAGTGATTTACTTTTAGGAGGATGAAAACCGCTCAGAATCAGCTGCGCCGCGTGGTGAGGCTGAATATGATGATGACAATGAGGACCTGGAGTCAGATGCAGATGACTTCATTGTAGATGATGACGGCAGACCCATTGCTGAGCGCAAGAAGAAGAGAAAACCTATATTTACTGATGCGTAAGTATGAATGAAAACTTGTTAACTTTAAGCCATTGGTCCCGACTGTCTTTCGTGGATCTTTGACAGTCATTACGGGTCATCAGAAGCCCTAAAGTCTGACAACCACTCTTACCAAGGGGTATTGTATTACCCAGTTACTTGGTTGAGGAGGTCAGACAGGCAGTCGTTCCACGTAAAATACTCGTATTCAGCTGTTGGGAAAAGGCTAGACAGATGATGATGAATGAAGGGGCTATAACCCAAAAGCTAGGGCCTAAGTATTTGGGAAAAGTTTCAGCAGCAACAACATAATATGCACACCTCAAGAGATATTTACTTGTATATAAAAGTATGTGCACCTGTACAGTCGCCAGTACATCAAGTTACCCCAAACTGTCAAATTATCTCATTCGATTTTGAACTTAACTATCAACATTTTAAGGTTTAAAATCGTTTGGAGAAATTTGACAGTTGGTTTTAACGTGATGTCACACCGTACCTACATGATTTTTTTATAGGGGTTCCCTAAATAGTATCTCGAGTCTACTGGAGAATATAATCATGTCTGACAAGAAAGCGAATTTCGGTTCATCAAGTAACATGGGACCGGATACGCAAAAGAAGAGTTTCATTGACGAAAGTTGTTAACTTTATTATAAACGCGGAAGTTTGTGAGGATACATGGATGTTTATTATTCAATCACGAAAAAACGGCAGAACGGATTTGGATGAAATTTGGCAAACACATACTTTATTGCTTGGATTAACACTTAGGATACTTATTTCCACGGAATCGAGACTATGCGGGGGAAACTGGGAAGTTTTTATCGCGATATTTCCATGGAATCGAGTCTTATGCGGGTGAAACCGCGGGGCGCAGCTAGTAATATATAAACAGCATTAAAAAATATCGTTATCGTTGTTGTTATTTTCTTCTTCTTCAGCTTTCCTTATATTTTAACAACAATAATAACTATACAAACTTCAAAAGTTTTAATAATAATAATATCTGTGCAGATCCTTACAAGAAGGTCAAGATATATTCGGCGTAGACTTTGACTACGATGAGTTTGAGAAATACGGGGAGGAGGATTATGAGGACGAAGAAGAGGAGGATCTAGATGAGTATTTAGAAGACGAGGAGGAAGAAGGTGAGTCTCTATGAGTTAACATAACATGGCAATAAGGCCGATTGGCCTTTTTATCAGGTCGAATTTGTTATTGGAAGTGAATGACACCGGATAAAAAGTTGGTCGGAATCGGGGAAAAAAAACCGGCCATGTGTGTGTCGGACCACGCACAATGAAGTTTTCCATAGTTGGGATGAAGAAAGAAGAGAAAGAATTATCCCAGGAAAAAACTTAAGTACTGTAGTTGAAAACATGTTCTCCCATACATTCCAACTGCAATTAATGTAGTTTGTATGCACAATATTGAGAGATTTGTCATGTTATTTTAAGACCATAGGCTTCATATAGGTTTTCCTGTAATCTATAATAAGTATAGAACTATTCTCAGTATTTTTTTTTTTCAACGTTTTTGGCTCAGTAATTTCGGAGATAAGGAAGATATGGTCAATTTTCATATATTTTGTTAAATAACTTTAAACAATTTATTTTGAAATTATAAAAAAAGTCTATTTGAGACCCTCACAGTTAGCCCTTTCATTTAATATGTGACACGGTACAGTTTGCATTATTTTTTTTTTAATTACTTTCCATTTTCAAAATTCATTTATTTACTTTACACACCTGTGTTTGGGTCATTTAAATTCATATTATGTGTACCAAAATTAAACTTAATTGGTCCATTAGATTCTGAGCAAATTGGCTGTGATAGATGGACAGACACACAAACACACACACACAAGTGGTCCTAAGAGAGTTCAGTTTTTTCCTTTTGAGGTACGGAACCCTAAAGAGAGAGCAGGAATATGTGAACTGGTTTTCACTGGGAAAAATTGTAACAACCAATCATACAAACTGACATGAGATTTTTCAATGGTACCACTTTCTGAAATTGATTACACCTTGTAGGGATTACTCCCTCCTTAGTGGTTTTCTTAGGTAATGACAAATGAAGATCGGTAGCGTTTCGCTAACGCTGATGCAGAACGTAGGTTGGTGCGATAATATTACCCACACAGTTTAACTAAATAACTTTTCAGCTGGACTAAACTATTTACTAAACTAGGTTCTTTTTAATTAGGTGAAAAGCGTAGAACAAAGAAAGGCAAACCTAAGAGGCCGAGCAAGAAGTCTATATTCGAGATATACGAGCCTAGCGAGTTGAAGAGGAGCCACTTCACTGATTTGGACAATGAGGTTTGTTATTGTTATCTCAAATATTTTCGTCATACATTTTAAACACTCCCTGCTATAAGATCTATGTATATACAATGACTATTTCTAAACATAATATTGAAATGTCTTTTTGTATGAAACAGTATCATAATTAACGTGCTACCTTTTGGCATTAAAAAAGCTGAAAACAAATTTACTTTTAAAAGAAAAGTTCGTAACCACTACATAAGTCAGACTAAATAACTCTCAAATAATAGTCTAGTCATAGTAATTATTATTAGTCATTATTATTAGTTATTAATTTTTTTTTTTTTTTTTTTTAAATATCTATTAGTTTATTTTATTTGTATATGTGTATTAGTATCAATAAAACTATAAATTCTCGTAATCAAGAAGTTAGTATTTTAGACATTATTTTTGTACCCTATCACTATGTTTTTATATTTAACCCAAAGGTTGACTGGTAGAGAATGCCTTGTGGCATTAAGTCCGCCTATGTACCACTATCGTACATGAAGTTTAAATAAATAAATAATTGTTATGATTGGCAGAAATGAATTTTCTTTTAAGGCGGTATGATCTGACAGAGACCGCGCTTACTAGTTTTTTGAATCCATGGGAAACATAAAAAACAGTGTTATAACATTCTGAAAAAAAGATATATTTATTTAAGGATCTGGGGGACATGCATTTTACTAACACAATTAGATTAACTTTGCTGGATAGAAAAAAATCCCAAAGTTACCCCTTTTCGTAATGTTTAATCAATCAGCTACAAAAAAGACGTTTTGTTCTTATTTTTTTATGTAAATGAAAAGGTAGTGAGATTTTTTAGCATAATTCGCTGAATTTGTCTTGATAAAATTATTAAAATAATTACTATTTTTAAATACCTAACAATTGCGCGAGCCATACACTCGCGACATCGCGAGCCTTCTTCAGTCGGCTCGAGCGCCTCAGAAATAAAGTTATCACTAATTTTGTTAAGTGAGATGTCGTGTGACCTGTATACAATGTATACAGCTCTTGACTGTATTGTGTATAGTATACATTAGTGTATAACCACAATACATTCTAGTGTAACCATTTATTATAGCAACAGTAATGTTTTCTCTATCACACATCAGTATTCTATCTATGTTCTAATACGACTGTGTCCTACAGATTCGTAAAACTGACGTGCCGGAGCGCATGCAAACTCGTGAAGTACCCATCACACCAGTAGAAGAAGGAAGCACAGAATTAGAAGATGAGGCGGAATGGATATACAAACAAGCGTTCTTGAAACCGCCCGTGTCTAAACCAGATGCACAGGAGGCTAGAGAGAGAACCCGCAGGTTGGTTTATAAATATAGTAGGTTTTACTCGCGGCTTCGCTCCTGTGTTGGGTATTTTTCCAATATAAAATCTTTAAAAAAAAAATACAACTGGTTTCCAAAAAAATACAACTGGTTTCCAAAAAATACAACTGGTTTCCAAAAAAGGCACTGCAAAGTGAAAAATAACTTTAATTTCGGAAGTCAGTGGCAAAAAACGAAGATACAAAACCAAAGACACTGATTACTAGCAAAAAAGATTAAAAATATCAATTAAGAAATTAAACCGAAAACACAGATTAATACAGTTGGGACACTCCGCAGTTTAGGTATGTAGCTACAAGTACGCGGCGGGCCCATCTCACTGGGCCACTTGAGTGGGACTGAAGCGCGCCACCGGTATATGAGTTACGCGTTAGAAAGAGAGGCAACTTGTAAGTGAATATAACTGTAGGTAATAAGCGTTGTGCGACCTGAATTGCACTTTAATGTGTCGTAGCAAGAGTCGCTTTTTATTTAAATGATTTTGCGGAGTGTCCTATCTGTATTCTCTTATCTGTACCGAAAATAAACCTGTATATTTTTCTATTATATTTCTATTATAGAAGAAAATTAACGAAGTAAGCAATTAATAATGATGTGAAAAATTTAATTTCTTAGTTTGAATTATCCGTCTAAAGTCTGGAGTAAAGTGGTCCAGTCGACCTCAGAAAAGACAAAGCTTGAGCTAAATTACATGACTTAATTTTTTTATTTTTAGATTAATTTCTTGTTATATATTTACCTGTTTTCTTAAGGTCTGCACAGAATAGGTCGGCGGTCCCTCACCAGACCTCGGTCCGCCATTTGGTGACTAAGCGTTATGTATCTTTTAAGAACCCGACAGATTTGTAACACCCAAAACCCCACACTCTTCAGTGAGAGAAACCTTAAAAAATCTCGTCACTTTACGTAATAGCCTCTGATATTACTAGTCCATTATCGATCTCTATTACGATATTAACATTTACAAATATATTCTCAGGGGTAACAGCACAATAACAAAAATCCGTCAAGCATTAGACTTCATGAGGAATCAAACTCTGGAAGTGCCTTTCATAGCATTCTACCGCAAGGAGTACGTACAGCCAGAGCTCAGTATTAACGATCTGTGGAAGGTCTACAAGTATGATGCCAAGGTATGTCAACAAGAATTTGTGTTCTTACATTTAACAATTGCAATCGCAGTTTCGAATCGGTCGCTTTATTCGTAACTAGCTGTTGCCCGCGGCTCCGCCCGCGTGGATGTCGGTTATCGCTTAAAAAAGCCTATGTCCTTCTCTATATCCCAGGCTATATCTCTGCCAAATGTCATGACGATCGGTTCAGCGGTTTAGGCGTAAAAACGTAACATACAGACAGACAGACAGAGTTACTTTCACATTTATAATATTAATATGGATTAGTATGGATTTACTTATTTAGTCCATAAAAGTTGATCCATAGGCGATTTACTCCTGTTCCGTCCCTTTAAACTATGTGCAGTATGCTTTATTCTTGAGAACACTATGTATAGTTATTGTATTTCACCCGAGAGCTCATTAAATTAGCTAGCGAAACTTGAAAGTAGACGTGTTAGCTATCGATATCTAAACACGATAAAACACAACAAAAAAAAGATATTTAGAGTTCTTTTTTGTGTAAAAGTGTGGTTACTTGAATGATGAGTTGAGAAAATCATTTATTTTTATTAGTCATGTTCTGATATCGATACCCATACGTCTGGGAAGTTAAGACAAAAAAAAAAACAGTTTTTTTTTAAACAGATATTTCAGGTGACTACACTACCAGCGGTCGTTGACCTCAAAAAAGGACTTTTTGTATTGTTATGTTTAGATATGATCCCTGACGTCTGAAGAGTTTCGCTAGCTAATTTAATTGGACTCTGTTTATCTACTATGTCAAAATTCTCTACTGGTATTCATTTCTTTCGCCCAGTGGTGCCAACTGAAGCAACGCAAGGAAAACCTTTTGAAGTTATTCGAAAACATGCGCGACTACCAACTGGACAAAGTGATGGAAAACCCTGACGCGCCTATCCCGGATAACATGCGGCTCATCAGAGATGAGGACATTGATAGGTATGGGAGACATGAAATGAGGAATAACTTGTTAGGTAAACTTTTAGATCACTATATGTTTGTCACCACAGCAACACAATAACCTAACCCTATGGACTTTGTCTGAAATAAATCTATTCTATTAGCTAAATATCTACTTCAAGACAAAGATCACTAGAAAAATTGAAATTTGAAAGATGAGTGCCTATATGCTTTATTGTATATGTAAATGGTACACCATTGACTACCTGCAGTATTGTCTCTCCTACTTTTAATCCATCCAAAGGTTGTAAAAAGATCGCTTTTAGCGATAATACCGTCCATTGTGTCACTCTATGTAGCATTTCTACATTTATATCTGTAATTTTTATGGTGTACATAATAAGAGTATTCTATATATCAATCTAAGACCACATAAAACACCTTAAAATATGGCATACTGGAACTCCACCAAAGGAACTGAATTGTTCCCACATGTAGATAGAGCTATTCACTGGAATGGCAATAAAAAAAAAAACAACCCAGACCACATCTAATTATGGCTAAACTACCGATTGTAGAAGGAGAAAAAATGAAAATTTTCATCAAAAATATAAATTGGTCTCAGTGGGTCCCGTTAAGTGGATGATTATCTCATCATAAATTAACTAAAAACGTAAAAAAACAGTTATTCTTGACCACTAGTTACCTCCGTAGTAAAATGGGCAGGATCTGTTGACTTTTGTTTTGTGTTAAGACTTGTAAACATTACTTGTCCGAATACAGGGCAATGGACTCTTCTATCGTAGAGTAGGAATAACTTTTAGACTATAAATGCGGAATTTTTCAGTTCATTCCTGAATAAGAAATAAAAAAATCTAAATATTTTATGTCACATAAATCTACATGGGCACTTATGAAACTTCAGAAGCTAGGTGCACACAGTTTTAATTGGTCGTTTCCTATGGAGAAGAGCCAGCAAGAAACTCCATGGTTACTCTTTTAAAACTAGTAATTGGTTTTTCAAATAACTGTGTTAGTAGGTTTGGGAGAACGGGAGGAGTGTAGGCCTTTCAACAAGTACCAGCTACTTAACAAAATAGAAAATGGTCAACAAATCTACAGTCTACTAGGTCAACAACGTTCTCACATTCACAAAATAGAAAAGAATCTATAAAAAATATTTAAAATACAATATATTGTATAAATGAAAACCTATTTAAACCAAATAACATGATTACAACTAAAGTAACAATTGTATCATGTCTACAAAAGCCACAAATAAGAGTTAAAATTAGGATTGTAGGACTAGGATAAACTTAGCAAGTAAATAATAGTACATTATTGCAAAGGCCGGGAAATAGGCAATTGCAGGTCGAGTATGAGTATGAAGGCCGAGCCGTAGGCGAGGACTTCACTAATACGATATAGGCAATTGCCATTTCCGCCGAGGCATATATAGTGCTTTTCTCAAAAGTATGCAGGGAAATAAAACATTGCTGGAGCGTTGTAATGTTCCAAATTAAAAAAAAAAAAGCTCCTGCAATGGATTTGATTTCCTTGTCTGTAAATTCGATACTTCGCGTGTTCTTTTTTCGAAAATAATGACAATATTTCCATGCATGTTTGAGAAAACATTATTTCTCTAGGTTGAAGAACGTGCAGACTCCGGAAGAATTACGCGACGTGCACACTCACTTCCTACTGTACTATTCTACCGACCTGCCCGAGATGCAGAAAGTGCAGCGCAATAAAGAGAGGAAGAGAAATTTAGAGGAGAAAAAGTGAGTATATAGTCTGTTCAAGTTGAGCAGAGAAGAATTACTGAAATTGAAACCTTATGTCAATGTCATAAGGTCACAGTTCGCGCTCGTGAATTGCAACGGGTATACCATGAAACTTTCCCAATTATGTTGAGGTTGGCTTCCAGTCTAACCTGATGCAGCTAAATACTAGTATTTTACATGAACTGACTGCCATCTTACCTCCACAACCCAGTTACTGGGTAACAGGATACCCCTTGGTAAGACTGGTTGTCAGACCTTTGGGCTTCTGACTACCCGTAACAACTGTCAAAGTTGTACGGATGATAGCCAATGCCGGATGACAGCCAATGGCTTAACGTGCTTTCTGAGGCACAGAGGTGTCTCGATATGTAATGGATGGTCACCCATTCACGAACTGACCGCGCCAAGCGTGGCTTAACCTACGATTGACCCGTGCGACTGTTATTATTTAGGATCAGTAATATACAGGGTGTAAAGGACAGCCCTCCGCAAACTGGCTGCATTCAGCTCCCTATTTTGAATCATATTCCACCGGAAAATTTATCAGGTTTTTAAAAAAAATCGTTTTTTCAGTTATTTCAATGTAACATTACATTCTCTGTACGCAGCACTCCATGTATGTAAATAAAACAGCTAAAATAAAAAATGAATATTGAAATATTCTAACGAACGACGCGTGAAATCAGCTGTTCACTTGCTGCCTAGCTACAGAGTGCATTGAACTTGCCGCGCCCCGTGGCGGGGAGAGCGGCCGAAGGCTCGCTGTGCTGCCATTCGCTACGTGCGTTTGGCCACGGTAACAATACATTGCGTGTGAGGTAATAAAACAAATTAGGTTTACTGGATTCCAATAATGTTCCTGTAATAATTTCATGGACCGGTCATCTTAGTTGATATACTGAATTCACCCCATCAGTCTGTGGAGGGCTGTCCCTTACACCCTGTATTGCTATATCTCCAATTACTCAACTATCTACTTTAGTGTTATGTATTCTAAGTTGATTTTTGAGTGACCAGTTGCACAAAAATGTCTTCAAAAATTGAGTTGCGATGGAACTTGAACTTTGTCATGAGTTTGTGGTTCCAAAACATGACAATTTCATGAGCTTGCGTCAATCGGTGCAATTGAAATGTCAATGTCATAGAAGTCACATGCATTTGAAACGACTAATTAATTTCCTAGGCGACAAGCACGTGAGGATGCTGATAGGAATGGTGAGGACCCTGAAGAGGCAGCCGCAGCAGTGGAAGCCGCTGCACCTGATGAGGAACAGATTTCGGAGGTCAAGTACGCAGTGCGTTCCGGACCTTATGAGTTGTGCAGGAAGGCTGGCATTGGTGAGATGATGATGATTTTCTTATCACCCGACTACGGCAAGGCCAAAGGACGGTTGTGATTTTAGCAGGCTATGTGTATGTATTTATTAATTAGATACTTTAAGCTCACAAATGTACAGAGGCGGACTTAATGCTAATGTCTGTTCCGTCATAACTCCTAAACTACTCGTCGTATTTTGACAAACGAGGTATCGTTAGAAGCGTCATGTTATTTGTTGTTACTTTTGGAGGGCAATTTCATGTGTGATTGAAGAGAGAAAGAAAAACTGTTTATTAAATGCTAAAATAAGACGCACATTATAAAATAGACATATTGACGGTTGACGGGTTAAACAGCTTGTTTGATTAAAATTTGGACCCACTAAGTAATTATACTCACATGGGCTTTCTTTAAAACTAGAAGTTTTCTGCCAATCTCGATCTAAACTAGTAAGCAAACTTCATACTAAAAGATAGTAGAGCGATTTCTCTCTATGAGAGGGAGCGAGCCAAAATCCACCACCAGGCCCAGTGCGGGTTGGTGGATGTCACATGTCTTCGAATTTTTTGGTTCTAGGATATGCCAGTGTCCTCACTAAGTTTTCCTTCACCGTTTTGAGAACAGTAGAGATGAAATTAAATATTCAAAGTGCCTGACTGGGTTCGAACTAACCACCCACTCGTAAGTCGTGGCCTAAACAACTGGGCCACTACTGCTCTGTAATAAGATTGTTATTAAAGCTTATTAGATAATATATCTCGTGGTTTAATAAGTGCCAGATCCATTACCGTATTCGTATGTGTATGTATACAGAACCTCTGGTAAAGAAGTTCGGTCTGACTCCGGAGCAGTTTGCGGAGAATGTTCGCGACAACTACCAGCGACACGAGGTCGAACAGCAACCTGTACCACCGCTTGAAGCCGCTGCCGAATATGTGAGTAACTTCTCTTTGATAATAATATTGTAAACACCTCCCATCAATGTCTTGCCTTTAGCCCAGTTTATTTGGAGCCGGTATAGGACGTCTTTTTCTTCCATATATCATCACACCATTATTCACTGAAACAAAATATGTAACAGAGATGTATTTTCCTATCTAGACTGGTTCAATCGGGTCAGCACAGGAAGTGGTACGCCGCGCAGTATACATGTGTGGCGTGCAACTAGCTCGCGAACCGTTGTTGCGAGCCACGTTGCGAGACGCGTTGCGCGACCGTGCTACACTCACTGTGAAGCCGACGCTTCGAGGACTGAAGGAGATTGATGAGAATCACGCGTGTTTCGGGTACGTTGCTCAAGCGTTAGTAGTTGCATGTTGTGTGGAGTGCAACTAGATCGCGAACCCCTGTTGCGAGTCGCGTTGTGCGATCGTACGACACAAGCGACCACGCTTGATTCGGGTAAGTTGCTGTAACTTGCGTTGCAGGTAGAGTATGTAAGGAGAGTTTGAAAAAAAAAAAAGCGACGGTTTTTGTGTACCAATTAAATCAGCTCTCACCGTTAGCCCGTCACCATGGTAAAAAAAGTGGGCCAAAACTGTCTACCTTTGATATCACGGTCTGTAGTAATACAGGGTTATTAAATTGGCTAGCTAAACTCCGCAGACGCGATGCGTATCAATATAATAGAACACTATAAAAAAAAGATTTGAAGTTTTTTTTGGGAGGTCAACGAACGCTGTTACTGTTGTTATTTGTAGTTGAGAAAAACAGTTTTGTTTTATCGTGTTTAGATATAGATACTCATCATGTTTAAGAAGTTAACACAAACAGATTTTTTAAACTGATATTTCAAGTGACTACAATAACTGCCACAAAAAAAAATCATCATTTTATTTTTAAATTTTATCATGTTTTTTATTTATTTATTTGCTAACATGTAAAACACTGGTTAGTAGGCATGCCTTAAAAATTCATGACACAGTATTTGTAAAGGCACTGCGAATGTTTCATATCAAACTATTGAATTACATAATATAATATTGATTCTAATTATTACAATTCATTACATTATAATAAATAGTAAACATTAATCAATAATTTAATACATTTTATTTCAAATTAATCATTTTAATATTTTTAATTCTTTATTTTATCTATATTGGTATTATTTTATTTATTATCACTGTAATATTTTTCAACACAATGTATTTTGTTATGAAAATAAATTACATAAATAATGACTTATCATTTCGCATTTTAGTCAATACGCATATCATATCGTTTAGATATCAATACGCATCACGTCTGCGTAGTTTAGCTAGCAAATTTAAAATAACCCTGTATAGCATAGTCATAGTAACCTCAAAGGCAGAATTTTAAGAACATACGCGTTTTAAGCGCGGCTCTTTTATTCTGAAAACCTTGGAACACAAAAAAAAGGAAGAAAACAGGATTTTACAAAGTTTTCATCCATAGTTTTTTAATGCACTTAATTTTTTTTTTTGTATACAGTTTGAAATACCTGAAAAAGAAGCCAGTACGTGACCTAACAGGCGACCAGTTCTTGAAGCTGACGATGGCTTCGGAAGACAAACTGCTTGAACTGAACATCAGCGAACAGATTGAAGGGAACACCACTATCAGCTATCTTGAGGAGCTCAAAAATCTTTATCAGAAGGTATATTGCTTGCTCCTGGGATTTTAGATGTTCTGTAATGTCCTTCCTCAAAACTATGGGAGGATCTCCAAATCCTTATGACTATGGAGAATAAGCTTTGGTGGTTTTAGAATGTTATAATCGTCAATAACACAGATAAATAATCGAAATATATAAAACAAGTCGAGTTAGTTACACCAGTTATAACTCGGCTCACTCGGAATCATTTCCACACCTACGAGGTGTGGGAATGATTCTGATAGTTTTTGCCACACCTCGTAGGTGAATGGCGCAAAAAGTACAGAGGCCCTAGTGTGAGTTTCTTTTAACCATCTCGATTTTACGCATCGAGCGCGTTCGGCGTTCCGATTGGCCGCATAATGGCCACTAACCAATCGGAGTGCTGAACGCGCTCGATGCGTAAATTCGAGATGGCTAAAATAAACTCACACTAGGGCCTCTGAATAGATTATGTTCATATTTTTCGCAAATGTTGCCTATACTTTTTCAAAAATAATCGAATATACAGTTTTGACTTCGTTACTGAAGATATAGATTCTTGACAAATGAGAATACTCTTTTCAGGTCTTTCTATGTATTCAACTGAACTCCAGCACATAATCAACTGTTCCTTCCTCATAGGACGAGTTCGCAGCCACAGTAGAAGCGTGGAACGAGTTGCGAGCCGAAGCTGTGACAATAGCGCTCACCAAGATCGTGATGCCGGAGTTGAGGAGAGAGCTACAAGCCTTGCTACTGCAGGAGTCCAAAGAATACATACTTAAGTGAGTACACTGAAAATATAAAAAAGAGTGGGTGTCTTTTTCATTATAAGACGGCGGGTATGGAAACCGGAGAGATGTAGTTATTTATTTATGTCACACCAATACGTACACCATCTCACAGTAGATTCCAAGACGACGTTATACTACTTATAAAATACATATAGACATTCAAATTCACCATAAAATTAAAACTAACATAATAATGATTACAATATTGTCTATAATTGTATGCCTCCTTCAATGGACCTTTGTGTTATACGGCACAAGCACAAAGGCATATTGTTTATTACTAGCTTTTGTCCGGGGCTCCGCCCGCGTGAATGTCGGTTATCGCGTAAAAAAGTAGCCTATGTCCTTCTCCATATCCCAGGCTATATCTCTGCCAAATTTCATGACGATCAGTTCAGCGGTTTAGGCGTGAAAACGTAACATACAGACAGAGTTACTTTCACGTTTCACTTTTACTTTCGTTATTATTATTATTATATTATTATACGTGCGGTCCTGCATATTATTAATGTCAGTGTAGTGGCCAAAAGCTCATACTTTTCGTGGTAGAACGATAAGGTTAGGCAATTTTCAAATAACATTTCATTTCATTGGCTAAGTAATTACAGCCGCACGGGCCGATCGACAGGTTAAGCTACGCTTGCCGTGGTTGGCTCGTGGATGGGTGATCGTCTTTACATACCAAGACCCCTCCGTGCCTCGGAAAGCACGTTAAGCCTTTGGTCCCGGCTGTCATTTGTAGATCTTTGACAGTCGTTACGGGTCGTCAGAATCCCAAAAGTCTTACCAAGGGGTTACCAGTGTTATTCAGTAACTGGGTTGTGGAGGTCAGATCGGCAGTTCTTTCATTTAAATTACTGGTATTCAGTGGCATCTTGTTAGACTGGAAGCTGACCCAACCTAGTTGGGAAAAGGCAAGGCAGATGTGTTTATTTCCACATAGCGGGAACATGTTACCTTTTCAAACTATTATAGAGGTATGAGGAACAGGGTGTAAAGTTCACTCATCCTCTATTGAAAAGGGAGGATCCTCCGACCAGACGGGTGTTGTGTCTGGTGGGCAACTACCCGACGGTTGATGTTGGGATGTTGTTTATAAACTTGTCACGCGGTAAACTTTGATTGCGTGATGCAGGATTTGCGACGTCTGGTCTTTGATGCGTAGTTCGCATGTGGCGTTGTTGATACCACCGTACTATTATTCGCACACATAATTTTCGCTGTACGTAGTCGGATAAATAATAAGTGTCATGCACTGTGCACATAAAAATGGCTCTAAATGTGACTTAGCCTTTTTATTTCTCAACTGTACATAATTTTCTTTTGTATAGGTGCTGTCGCCGTCGCCTGTACGATTGGCTCAAGGTGGCGCCGTATGAATCCAGAGTGTCCGACGACGATGACGAAGAATGGTCAGATTCTAACGGTAAGTTTACACGCTGGTGCCACGTCAAAGCTTTGAGTTCGAGTTACCACACACTGGCGGACTAAGGAGAGGTGGGGTGGTTAGGGGGGGCGCTGGCGGAGCTCTCTTCGCTCGCTTTTCCATCCAACCTTCTCTTGTTACTCAAACTTTTTTGCATAAGCTATAAGCTTTTTTCCATTTACTATAGCATTAGACAAATAACCGCTAAATAACGACAGTTATTGTGTAATATTGTTGAAATTACTGCACTTTAGAGTTATTTTTTTAATGTAAATGGTAAATAGATTACAGTGCTTTGTATTTATCGTGAAATAACGGAGTTTATTAAACATTTACATCGAAATAACGAAAGGGTGAGAACAGTTATTTGTCTAATGTTATAATAAATGGAGTATAGTAATTTTTATTTCTGTTTGAATGGTCAAAATAAAAATTATACAGGATAAATTTTTAACCAGTGCCTAAATTTTTTTTGATGGGTCAGTATCAATAATAGAACACATTTCCATTATTAGTTCAATACTTTTTTTTTGGTCCTACTTGAAATCAGCAAAATATGGATACAAATCTATTCGTAATAATATCAATGGACGAGCGCACAGCTGATAGGTACCTACTACTGCGTTCCGCTTCAATGACCGCGCCGCCGGCGCGTTGCGCGACGAGTATCCATTATACCAGTTTCAAAATAAACATCTTTCGTTAACGATAACTTCATTTTTTTGTACTGAGACATATCAAAATAAGAAATAGGTGTATAATTATACACGTTCAAGTTTAATTTGTCAAAATTTGCGCACTGATTAAAAACTTCCTGTATATCCGAGACGAGATGCAAAAAATGTCGAGCTTGATTCGCTCGCCCTTGCATCCTGCATTCTCGCGTGGTGGATTATGGCCCACTCCCTCTTACAGAGGCTTGTCCCGGTAGTGCGAACATTTAGGCTGATTATGCTATGTGGATTTTATACAACTATAAATGTCACTTGACCTTTGCACCTTTCCTCGTAGGTCTCCGTGTAATGTCAATCGCTTACGTGCCGGATAGACAACACAGTGCGTTCGCGTGCGTCGTGGGAGGAGGCGGGGAGTTAGCGGACCATCTGCGTCTACCTCATCTGTTGTACCGACGTAATGCGTGGGATGCGCTCGAGAGACAGAACAAAGAGGCTGATATGACCGCGTTGCGCAGGTAACTACTGAACACTTGCGAATGCCAAACAGTATAACACTAACGTGGATAGTGTCTGGTATTTACGAATAAGTCGTATAAGTGAAATTGCCTGTTAAAAGAACCCCGGACTTCTATAGAAATTTTGTTTCGAAATTGAGTACTGCAGGTCAAACGATTTACTATGAGGTCAATAGTTCTAATGTACATGATATTTTATTAGTGGGGCAAACGTCTGACCTAAGGTTGGTTACCTCTTTTTATCAAATTGTCTGTTAATCATAAGCTTAAAGATGCGTCTTCAAATAATTACGTTACTTATAAGTATATTCCTTTTAATACATGTTTTCCTTCACAGATTCATATTACGCAAGAAGCCGCACGTCATCGTTATCGGTGGGGAATCTCGCGAAGCTATGAACGTAAAGGCAGACGTATCGGACTGCGTCCAACAGCTCGTAGAAGACGAACAGTTTCCTAGGATACCTATAGAGATCGCTGATAACCATATCAGCAAGATTTATAGTAATAGTATTAAGGGACGGGTAAGTAACATTGCAATTGCCAAGAAATATAAAATATAAATAAATCAGGTTAACACGTTGACTGCCAGACTAAAAACCATGTTTAGCCCAGTGGGCCGTGGCGGACCCCTCGTGACCGCCAGTATATCGGGTCCAGGGAGCCGCGTCGGACACCATGTGTCCGCATGCCCTCGATCACTTCAGAAGCCTCTAGGCGGCCGACGGACAGCGTTACGACTGGCAATTTTTAGACAATTCTCGATTTATTGATGCGGCTCCGGGGGAAAGTATGCTGTCAGACACATGGTGTCCGTCATGGCAGTCAACGTGTTAAAATCAAAAAGAAATGCCTCTTTGACACTGTGACTTGATCATGCTATGAAAATTTCTTAAATATTACTATATGGACAAGTCTACATCTATTTTAGAGCTTTTAAAATCTAAAACTGCTTTTGGGATTTTTTTTTCAATTTCAATGTCAAAAATAGACCCAACAGAATAACCTATGACGAACTTGAAAAGAAACTGGAATTTTCTTAGTGTAACATAACTTCTCAAATCAAGTCTTCTATTAAAACTCACTCTCGCAAACAGTAGCATCTATCGATTCGTATTTCGGTCGCATCGCATCTATTTGGGCTTTTTTGTTTGAATGGAAAATTCAGCAGTCATTTGTTTTGTCCACAGCACGATTTCAGAGAATATCCTGACATTCTTCGTCAAGCTATCTGCCAAGCCCGCTTACTACAGGACCCTCTAATGGAAATATCACAACTATGCGGACCGGACGAGGAAATACTCTGCCTTAGATACCACTCACTGCAGGACCAAATAACCAAAGAGGATTTACTTGAAGGCATAGAGCTTGAATTCGTGAACAGAGTGAATGAAGTAGGTGTGGATGTCAATGAAGCGGTCTTAACAGGCAGAGGGATGGAACTTTTACAGTTTGTCTGTGGTTTAGGACCAAGAAAAGCACAAGCACTAATAAAACTCTTTAAACAGACCAATCAAAAACTAGAAAACAGAACACAACTCGTCACAGTATGCCATATGGGTCCAAAAGTCTTCATCAACTGTTCAGGTTTCATCAAAATAGATACGAGCAGTCTCGGTGACAGTACGGAAGCGTATATAGAAGTGTTGGACGGCTCCCGAGTGCATCCGGAAACGTACGAATGGGCACGAAAGATGGCCGTCGACGCGCTAGAGTACGAAGATGAAGACGCAAATCCTGCTGGAGCTTTAGAAGAAATTCTAGAAGCACCCGAAAGACTAAAAGACTTAGATTTGGATGCTTTTGCTGAAGAGTTAGAGCGGCAAGGCTTTGGTAACAAGAGTATTACGCTGTACGATATTCGAGAAGAATTAAACTCTAGGTATAAAGACCTTAGAGTTTCTTATCGCTCGCCGACTGCGGAAGAACTATTCGATGTTTTAACGAAGGAGACACCAGAAACTTTATACGTAGGAAAGATGGTGTTGGCGTCAGTAGTTGGTATAACACATAGGAAGCCACAGAGAGAAATGTTGGATCAGGCCAATCCTGTGAGGAATGATGAGACGGGACTGTGGGAGTGCCCCTTTTGTCACAAAAATGACTTCCCTGAGCTTTCTGAGGTAAGAGTCTTTTGAAATCTTTATTATTTGCCATTACATTATAGCATTGTGCAGGTTAAAATTAAATATTTGCACACCAATTATGTAATAGTAGAATGTAAAGGGGCCATTATAGTTTTAAGGGCATACCTTGTAAACCTACATTCTGGCAAATAAATGGATTTGATTTACACAACAGGCAAATATGTTATGAAATATGATAAAAAATTGTATAAACATAAAGAAGTTCAAAATTTTATTTCCTTTCATTGTATTCTCTAAAATGGTTTCTGGTCCATTGCTGATTGCATATTCTGTTCGATATTTTACGGTAAAAAGTTGGGATGACACGTCACCAATCCACGGTCTACACAGTCCAAAAACAAATACAGTACGTAACTGCCATGCGATTCCAAAATTATACAGTAAAATATCGTACTGATCATTGCCGAAAACCTAAAATCTTTATTTTTCTTTACTTTTGCTGATTAGTAGTAAATCAATTTATTTACTTTGTTTTCGTTTTTTCTTTACTAATAATTAATTCCCTTTAACTCATCAGGTATGGAACCACTTCGACGCCGGCGCCTGCCCAGGGCAAGCAACAGGCGTCCGCATCCGGCTCGACAACGGCTTATCCGGCTACATTCACATCAAGAACTTGTCGGACCGGCACGTTTCCGATCCGACCGAGCGCGTCAGAATCGGACAGACCGTACATTGTAGGATACTGAAGATAGATGTGGAGAGGTTCTCAGTGGATTGCTCGTCCAAATCGTCGGACTTGTTAGATAAAAATAGTGAATGGCGGTGAGTTTGAATAGAATATTGTACTTTTACTGCAATAGAGAGTTGTCTATTAATTTATGATTTAAGGTTTAATGAACAATATCTTTTATTGACGACCCGAATATGTTTAATAACCAGAGATCGGAATAGTTATAGTTAATTGACCTAAACTTCGAGGAAGGATGTAACAGAGTAGATAATACCTCCTCTAAAATCCCGAAATAATTATAATGACGTTTAAATCCCGGGATTTAAACGTCATTATTATAAATATATAAATTAGTTAGTAAAATAGTTTTAGTACGAAACCATAAAAAAAAATTATATGTATTTTAAAATCAATAATTTGTAACTATAAATAAAGTCCAATAAATAATTCGTGGTTTTTTAAATCCCGGGATTTAAAACGTCATTATAATTATTACGGGATTTTAGAGGAGGTATTATCCACTCTGTGTTACATCCTTCCTCGAAGTTTAGGTAAATTAACTCTACCTATTCCGACCTCTGTTAATAACATAAACGGACCCTTGTTTCGCCAGCTTCGGATAAGTTCCGATTACATGGTTACAAGTTCTGTTTCATTTGTGAAACTGGCCCATCAATATAAGTATTTTGTTATAAAATAGAATAGTGTGATATTAAGTGCATAAATAGCTCTAAATTAGTCACAACACACGCTGACTAACTATTTAGAAATATCAACATCATCATCATCATTTCAGCCAGTAGACGCCCACTGGTGGACATAGGCCTCCCCCAAAAGGGTTGCCATAATCGCCACGCTTTACCGGCGGGTTGGCGATCGCAGTATGGTGTAAAAAATGCTTAGAGAATTCTCTAGTAAGTCCCTTAGTCGCCTTTTACGACATCCACGAGAGGAAATGGGGTGCTGCTATTCCTTACGTCCGGCACCACATGGAAATACGTTAATTCGTACGTAAATACTTCAGGACTAATCTTATAACTAAGACCTAAATCTATAGAACAATATAGGTACCCGAGAATAACCGAACTTTACTAGTGAAACCAAAGGTCCGGCCGCTCGCCGGTCGAGTAGAAAGTAAATAAATTGACAGTAACAGTCCACTAGGCACCTATTTATATATAATGTGCTATATATTAGTTTATATGCTATAGAATAGCCATAATATAACCTAAACTATCCTAACAAAATCTTATAGCAGACATGTGTCCACACAAACATTCACTTACATACCCCTTTACTTTTAGACCATCAAGAGACCCATATTATGACCAAGAAACCGAAGACAAAGACCTTCGAAAAGAGAAAGAGGCCAAACAGACAAAAGAACGTATGCAGTATGTAAAGAGGGTCATAGTGCACCCGGCCTTCCATAACATATCATTTGCGGAGGCCGAGAAACTCATGGACAAAATGGCGCAGGGAGAGGTCATCGTTAGGCCGAGTAGCAAGGTAAGGCTTTGATCATGGTCCTCATTACGTTTCATTTATTTTTATTTCATTAGGGAAAACAAGCAGTAGTAAAAAAAAAGAAATGCCTAAACATCTAACTTGACATATATTATTACCCATTACATTTTCCACAGATTACTACTTTAGACTACGTTTCGAATGTGTAAAACGTCATTTTTTGTGGAAAAACAACCACCCCACTAAAAGTCCATATAAAATATTTATTTATAATAGGTCGTTCTAGATGCGATGTGAACAAATTACCGAGTAAATAAAATACAATGGGTTTAAAAACTAAATAACTTTCTGGTTTGCATTCAACTAAAAACATTACATTCTTTACTCAGTCAATTAGCGTTGTCGTGACATTTTTTTACCAAGATGTAGTAATGAATGCTGATGTTAATATTGACTCTGTTGTTTCAGGGTTCGGATCACCTCACAGTTACCTGGAAAGTAGCAGAAGGCATTTATCAACACATTGATGTAAGGGAAGAAGGGAAAGAAAATGCATTTTCATTAGGTTTGTACTTATTTTGTGCTTGTATGAGTATAATGAAAAAGCTTCGCTTAAAAGAT
This sequence comes from Dryobota labecula, assembly GCA_947523025.1. Taxonomy (NCBI): domain Eukaryota; kingdom Metazoa; phylum Arthropoda; class Insecta; order Lepidoptera; family Noctuidae; genus Dryobota; species Dryobota labecula. The sequence goes on along the minus strand of OX383296.1, from coordinate 7,422,231 downwards.
ATTTATTACACTTTCCTTTTTTGTAGGCCGAAGTTTATGGATCCAAGGTTCAGAATTCGAGGATCTAGACGAAATCATCGCGCGACACGTGACACCCATGGCGGGGCTCGCGCGTGACCTCATCGGCTACAAATACTACAAGCCGCTGCTGGGTATGCGCGACAAAGCAGAGGAGATTCTCAAGGAGGAGAAGTCGCGCAATCCCAACAAGATTCACTACGTCATCTCCGCCTCCAAGAACTACCCCGGCCGCTTCCTGCTGTCGTACCTACCGCGTGCGCGCGTGACGCACGAGTACGTGTCCGTGACGCCGGACGGCTACAGGTACCGGCAGCGCACCTTCGACTCGCTGGCCGGCCTGCTGCGCTGGTTCAAGGAGCACTTCCGGGAGCCGCCGCCCGCGGCCACGCCGGCCGCGCGCACGCCCGCGCGCACGCCGCACACGTCGGCCTACCACACGCCTGCCGGCCACACGCCCGCCTTCCACACGCCCGCGCACACGCCCGGGCCCGCCTACATCAACACGCCCTACACGCCGTCGGCGCAGACGCCCTACATGACGCCCTTCGCCGCCACGCCGCGCGCGCCCGAGTTCCTGCCGCCGCCCGGCCGCGCGCGCCCGCAGCCCGCCGCCTACTCCGAGCCCGCCGACTGGCAGAAGGCGGCCGAGGACTGGATGCGGCGCAACAACCGCGAGGCGTCGGGCACGCCACGCGCGCCCGCAACGCCGCGCGCACCGCGCACGCCGCGCGAGCACCACGCGCACGGGCGCGACGCGCGCACGCCGCACGCGCACACTCCGCACGCGCACACGCCGCACGCGCACACTCCACACGCGCACACACCGCACACGCCGCACTCGGGCCGCTCGTCGCGCGCGCACTCGCTGCGCTCTACGCCGCACACCAACACGTCGCCGCGCTCCATGTCGCTCGGCGACGCCACGCCGCTCTACGACGAGAACTAAAGCGTCACGCGTCTCCTCCGCGACAGTAACGCTGCCGACACCGCGCGTGTCGACCGAGCGGCCTCTCGGTTCGAGGATGTATACAGTATTTTGCTAACGTTATTCCCCTGTTACGTTTCCACACCTGTATAAACTCCCTCGTATATTTAGTTCCGAACTAGGCCTCGTTCCCTAGGTAGGTGGTAGTTAGTAGCTCGGCCGGCCGGAGCCGCTCGACCCGGCCCTCCCGGCCGAGTTAGTAGATAGCTAGAATCCGTTTATGATGTATATTGAGAGTTTTGACTGTGTACTCCTGTTATCGTGCCGACCTTCGTCGTAGTACCGAGCCCTAGCTCTATGGCGTCTCGACAAACATTCTAAATGTAATGTTTTTATAACTCAAGCGTATTGTATCCGCTCTTTTGAAATTATGTCAACTTTATTTTACATTAATGTGTAAATAATTACAGGAATACGTAGCCAATTGATTTAATTTTAAATCTGTACCAAGGATATTGGTAAGTTAGGTTCATGACAATGGAAAATATTAACTGTTAAGACTGCTTTCATATAATGGTCAAATGCATAAATAATCTATATCCGTGCGATGAATTAATTACATAGGTCGTTAAGCTGCATGTGGCAACTTTTGTAATGTTTTACGCTTTTGATATGTTGATGCCTAACTTTTATTTGAAAGCAAATATAGTAATTTATTGTCATTATAAAGAGCAATTTAATTTGTATTATGACTATACGACTCAAATAGCAATAATAATATTATTTGTCGTGTTTTCGTGAATGATAATTTTGTCAAAAACGCAAACTCCACAGGAAATGCCTTAGCTATGGTTAGTGAGCAATGGGATCTTTCATAATTTATTCACGACATTACTCTTGGAAAATAATAAAAATTATGACAATTCGAAAAAGGAGTTTTATTCAAGAGCCAAGAGGGTTTTTCAGCAAGCATATTCAAGCACGAAAACTGTATAGCTGAGTAGGTGGGGCCTGATGAGAGAACGTGGGAAATGTACTCCCGCATCCAGCGAATTCCTGCGGCTTTCATAAGGTCATCGGTCCACCTTGTGGGAGCGCTACGTCTTCCGATACGCGGTCACCACTCCAGAACCTTTCAGCCCCAACGGCCATCTGTTCTGCGCGCAATGTGCCCTGCCCATTGCCACTTAAGTTTGGCAATTCTTCGAGCTGTCGGTTACCTTGGTTCTCTATGCTGTCGCGGACTTTTTTTTTTAAATTTAAAGACGAGCAATTCCATCATACATGATATTTGCGTAACTTAAACCATTTACGCAGCGCACGCAACGGAAGCTCTCAAAAAGGAATATTTTTTCAACATTTTTCATGTATGCTCCGCTCCTTTTGGTCGTAGCGTAATGTTATATAGCCTATATGTTTCCTCAATAAATGGACTATCCAACACAAAAATAATTTTTCAATTCCAACCAGTAGTTCCTGAGATTAGCGCGTTCAAACAAACAAACAAACAAACTCTTCAGCTTTATAATATTAGTATAGATATTAGTATAGATTATTATTAACGCCGTACCTAGTTGTGGAATTGGCGCGCTGAACACAATGGTGAGGTAAGTAGACTAAGTAGCAAGTCTGTATCACGTTACTAGTACACTCGACCATATGATTCAGTGCTTGATGAATGAACTGTCTATATGCTTCTGCTCAGTAGCGGCGTTAAGGTAGGGCGCGGTTGGGCGACCGCCCAAGGGCGCCAGGCATGAAGGGGCGGCCCTTCATTGCTGGTTTCCCGTCTCGTCCTTCCATTGAGAATATTTGACACTATACCTGTAACAGTAGCGAGTATAGAAAGGACTTTTTCTAAGCTTAAGCTGATACAAACCTATCTGCGATCGATAATGGTGCCGATTCCCTTGTTCACAAACTAAACTAAATTTAAGTTCAGTGCATCTTTTTCTTTCTATTTCATTAAGAAAAGGACAGAAGATAGATTTTAGTTTAGTCCTGTCAAATTCATCAGCGCCTGTCACTATTCCATACAAGTTTAGACGTGATTAAACACTTGCCAACTAAAATTACGTAAATTTACGTCAAGCGCTTATTAATTTGACAGGACTAAACTAAAATTCATCTTTTGTCTTTTTCTTAATGAAATAGAAAGAAAAAGATGCACTGAACTTAAATTTAGTTTAGTTTGTGAAGAGATGACAAACTTGGCAATTTTGTCAATCTTAAATGAAGTTGCAGAGAACATAGACTTCGAAGCCTTTACAAGAGAGTGCGGATAGAAAGGTTAAAAAAGTTTTTTTTTTTTGAAAAGTTGAATTGAAATGAAAGGTTCTTAAAAAAAAAAACTGTTTTTTTTTCACATGTGTGAATTGGCAAGTAGAAAGAGGGCGCCGGTAATTCTAAAACCGGCACTGCTTCTGCTAATTTTGGCTGTTTGCTTAGAATTATAATCAATCCATACTAATATTATAAATGTGAAAGTATCTCTGTCTGTCTATCTGTTTGTCTGTCTGGCTCTCTGTCTGTCTGTATGTTACGTTTTCACGTCTAAACCGCTGAACCGATCCTCATGAAATTTGGCAGAAATATAGCCTGGGATATGGAGAAGGACATAGGCTACTGTTTTACGCGATAACCGACATCCACGCGGGCGGAGCCGCGGGCAAAAGATAGTCCATACTAATATTATAAATGTGAAAGCAACTCTGTCTGTCTGTCTGTCTGTCTGTCTGTCTGTATGTTACGTTTTCACGCCTAAACCGCTGAACCGATCGTTACGAAATTTGCCAGAGATTTAACCTGGGATATGGAGAAGGACATAGGCTACTTTTTTACGCGATAACTGACATCCACGCGGGCGGAGCCGCGGGCAAAAGCTAGTTTTCTATAAATGTCCATGATTTTGGTTGTGAGAAATTCGTGAAGCAGTGTATTATGATCGGAGTTGCAGACGCAGCATGTTTTTTTGAAGCACATTCCTTGTACCTACTTGTATGTATATTTAAACAGTTTTTGCATAAATTGTATTTCGCAACTACTATCCATTTTGCGTCAGGCTGTGTAACAGTGTAATATGAGAAATGTTTTGCACGAAAACAACTTGTGCTCTTGTTTGCAATGTTGACAGTTTATTGCACTTATTGTCTTTGGTCAACGAATTTGATTTAAAATTTATTATTTATGTTCTGATTAGCGCTGAATGCTTTCTACGAATGTTTCTTGTTTGTCTGCAGGCTCTGACTGAGATGTTTTTGTTGTTTCTGGCCTACGAGTCCTACGACGAGATGATCCCATATATGATGTAAATTTTCCTTCTAGAAAATCGAGAAAATCTGCTATGTTGGGTAGCTCACGTGGCTCCGCCAGTGACTCTAAGTAGTCGTTAGCATATAAAACACTAGCTTCTGTCCCGCGACTTCGTCCGCGTGAAATTTCGGCACCCGACCCTCCGCGTCACATCCCGTTGCCTACCCGCGCTATTACTTCGTTTTCGTTCTTTCTGACTGTTTTTTCTTTTTGTCCGGCTCCTTAAGGTCGCAGCGTGCTGTTAAATAGCCTATAACCTTCCCCAGGAATTGGGCTATCAAATATAAAAAGAATTTTCAGAATCCGTTCAGTAGTTTCAGAGATTACCCCCTACATACATACTTACAAACAAACTTTACCTCTTATAATATAAAGTATAGATTGCATAATCAGCCTTTATTATTCCCACATCTGAGACATGACCTCCTCTCATTGAGGAGTGGGCCGTAATCCACCACGCGGGTTCAGGGCGGGTTGGTAGGAATCTCATGTCTTCGAATTTTTGGTTCTAGGACATGCCCGTTTCCTGACGTTGGTTTCCTTCACCGTCTTGAGAGCAGTGTTGATGAAATAATCTACACAAAGTAAAGCACTTGTCTGGGGTCGAACTAGATTAACCGGGACTTTGGCAATCAAAGTGCGGGACATAGCAAAAAAAAAAGCGGGACTCAGCTGTCAGGATATATGGAGCCGAAAAATACAATAAGAAATCATTTTAAATGGTTTTATTGAATGTTTTACTTTGGCACAGAAGTACAACACAATAAGGAAATCTAATAAAACATGATTGTAACTTCTGCCCAAAATGTATAGCCGTACGACGTGTACCGACGTGTGCGGGACGCATCCTCTAAAGCTCCAGAAACGGGACGTCCCGTCTCTCGCGGGACGGTTGGCAAGCCTAGGTCGAACCCACGACCTACAACTCAAAAGGCGCGATCGTTACCACTGGGCTACCACTGCTTAAGTAGTCGTTAGACACCACACATAGTAGTTCTTGGTGTAGACGTGGGACCCAAGTCCCACGATAATGTGTCTACACCAAGGTTCTTGATGGTATTGATAAATTTTTTCGTCGTATCGTGGAGTTTTTTGACTTGCTGCTGAGAAATGTTGAGTGATAGGAACACTGAGCAATAAATTGAGATGTGACGTTTAGACCAGTTTTCTGTTGTTGTATCTGCGTTTGAGGATCTCCCATGCAGTCTCATAATTTTCCGAACTGATTAATAGATGCTGAATGAGTTTCTCGGCTTCGCCTTTGACTTTGCTTTTGAGAAACTTCTTTCTTTGTGCGTTAGCAAGAGACGGACAAGAATGGATGGTCTCAACATATAAATCTTTGAATGCTGTCCAGTGTTCGTAGCTACCTCTAAATGCTGGAATTACGATCTTTGGCGTCGACCATTCTCGGTGAGTAACTGACCACATTTTGGAGTTGATGTTTGCTTTTGTGGCGGTATCAACAACGCCACATGCGAACAACGCATCAAAAGACCTGACGTCACAAATCCTGCATCGCGCTATCAGAGTTTACCGCGCGACTAGCATATATACAACATCTCGACATCAACCGTTGGGCAGTTGCCCATCAGACACAATACCCGTCTGGTCGGAGGATCCTCCCTTTACTATAGAGTATGAGTGAACTTTACACCCTGTTCCTCATACCTCTAAACTTTCATTTGGTCGTAAGCAGGTTCGCACGTATTGTAAGACATTTCATATTGCACGTTGGCTTCACTGGGAAAACTGTCAAGGTCCCAATAAAGTGAATCAATTGCTTTCTACCTTGACTCTAATACCTTTAAGGTGTCTTTAAACTGCCAATTTTCCTACTTCAGTCTTCAGGTGCAGTATCCATAATTTGAACACCAAGAAAACATTAAGAAAAAAAAAAAAAAAAATTTGATACGCTCTTTATGCAAAACAAAACAAATAATTATAATTGATTTTTAGATACTCCAAAATAATAAAGCTTGTTGCTTCTTTAAGATCGACCAAACTCCGAACTTTTTCTTTCTCAGATTCGTGAATTCTAAATTGGAACAATGGTGATACCGACATGAAGACCAGTATGTCAGCTTCAAAACTGCAAAGCTGTCTTTTCTGACTTGTTATAATTTTGATGTTTCAGGCCTTTATACATAAAAATGCGCGGTGATTCGATTTCGGTCTACCCTTTATAGCAGAACTTTTTATGTTATAATATTATTTTGCATAACAGCGGATAGCATAAACTTCATTTCGCAGAAAATCGTTTGGCATACACTCATTTGGCATACATTCAAAACTTATAATTTTGTAAGTCAGAATCATCTTTTTAAGCATACATAATAATTAAAAAGTAGAACCATCATATCGCAGAAAGTTCACAGTCAGAATCATCTTTTGGCATACATTTCATATCGATAGTCATTAAAAGGCAGAATTACCATATCTCAGAAGGTTTACAGTTAGAATCATCTTTTGGCATACATTTCATATCTATAATTGAAAGACTCATCGTAACACATGACAGAAATTCATAGTTAAAATAATTTTATAGTACTTACCCTAAATAATAATGCAGCATGCAAGCAAGCATGCAGCATACAAACAAGCATACACCATGCATGCAGCAAGCATGCAGCATACAAGCAAGCATATATAGCGTGCATACATGCAAACAAGCAAGCAAGCAACAGGCATGGTTTCTGTCACGGCTCCGGCGCTGCGGGGCTCCGGCGGTCCCACGCGAGCTTATCATTTGTTTGCAGATGCAACTGCGATGCAGGGGAAATAAATGGATAGTAGGTATCTAATGTAAAGATGCCATGGATGAGTTTATGCCAAGTTTAAACATGAGATAGGTAATCTATAATTTTCTGTAAAAATTGCCTATACATATATACCATAGATAGATGTTTTCTTTTCGCTAAATAAGTAGATACATATTATCCAAACTATCATATACCTATCATATTATTCTAACTATCCATACTAATATTATAAATGTGAAAGTAACTCTGTCTGTCTGTCTGTATGTTACGAGTTCACGCCTAAGCCGCTTAACCGATCATCATGAAATTTGGCAGATATATAGCCTGGGATATGGAGAAGGACATAGCCCTAGGCTAGTAGCATTTTCCGTTGGCATTTAGTTGGGCCACCTTCAGAGGTATGTGGCCCAACCAAACGCCAACAAAAATGCTACTAGGGAGGCTACTTTTTACGCGATAACCGAAATCCACGCGGGCGAAGCCGCGTGCAAAAGCTAGTTATTATCTAAACTGTTCTAAAATCACAGGATGTGTTAGTTGAACGATAATCTTCTAGGTAAGTACCACGTGAGCTGTCGAGAGTCATCAAGATCATTGCTCTATCTAGTACCTAGCTAGCTAAGCTCGCGATTATTGGAGTGTCGCTGAGTTCAGTCAGTAAGAGATCCGTGGTCGCGCATCGCGCGTGCTATTTTCATTTGTTTTTTATTGCATTTTCCGCGCGTTTTGTGAAATTGAAATGAATTTTAATTTGACTTGTCCCATGTTCATTGTTCATAGCTGGTATGTAAATGTTTATTTTTTTGCTTTTTAGAGATATTTTAAAGTTTTTAATTTACCTAGTGTAATATGAAAATCGTTTAATTGAATGAAAACTCTGTAACATCACGTTATTAACATGACATGTAGGATTAACAGGTAGAACGGGGCTATTTGGATTTTCGAGGGTTATTTGGAATAAAGTAATTGTAAGATTTGAGTTGACATAAATTCTACCAAAACACCATAGACAGCTTTTATTTTATTTTTGGTCTTGTTTACTTTTACGATTTTTCGTACGAAGATCACAATTCGAATTTATGTCAACTCAAATCTTACAACTGCTTAGTTCCAAATAACCCCCGAAAATCCAAATAGCCCCGTTTTACGGTACTAGAACAATGTACCTAAAGAGGGACCCATAGGTTTATGGAATTGGTGTAGGAGAGAATATACCTAAAGAATTGAAAGGTAAAGAAAAGGATGATTATTTTACCAAACGGCTCCACGGTGTTTTATGAAGCCCATTTTTTCGGATCTCGCATTTTTATTAAAAAAGGTGATAGAAATAATCATTGGCACGGTTTGCGCAGTGGTTAAGCGATTGAGTGCTGCGCTGCGTATCGCGGGTTCGACTCCCGCACGGAACAAATATTTGTACGACCTACAATTAGTTGTTCCGGGTCTGGCTGTCTGTGTATGTGAGATTAAATGTTTGTAAACGCACCCACAATACAGGAGAAATTCCTAGTGTGGGTCAACGTAATTTACTATCTGGGCTTATGGTTGGAAGCTAATGCAACGGTGTTGTTAGAATTTCAACCCTTCAGGGGTGAAAAGGGGGATGAAATTTTGTTTTTAATTAAAGTTCTTTATTTTTTAAGTTAAAATCACTAATATTTCGGCTTATGGTTGGAAACTAACACAATGTAAATCGATGTAATTTTTTATTTCAACCCACAAGGGTCTGAAAAGGGGATGAGGTTTTTTATTGAAATTGTTCATTCGCTAAATTTTGTATCCAAGTAAAAATAATATAAGTACACGTGTACTGTTTCTAACTTTATAGTATTTTACATGGAGCGACTGCCTATCTGACCTCCACAACGCAGTTAGTGGGTAATACCCCCATCGTAAGAATAAGTAAATAAAGGCTTTTTTTTGCAAAATGACTCAAGCAATTTTAAAATTATAATAATTATGTAAAAATATAAAACACTTAGATAAATTTTTTTTTCGTTGCTGTCTTTTTTGCCACCTATAGATGTTTCCCTTATAATATTTCGCGTATGAATAGATTAGACACCTTATTATCACTAAGGTCAAGACCGTGGTCAAGTGCAAGCAAAAATTAGCCCGATATCCACAGTTGGATGTTAATATGCTACATCAATGCTAAGCTTCGCTACGTAATTTTTTTTTGATATTTCAATTCCGGAATTGAGAGGAGTAATATCGGAATTCCGATATCCATAATTTTTTGGCATTTAGTTTTTTTTTTTAATCTAAACGCAACCAAACTAGTCTGTGGAACTTTCCACAAGCCGCTAGACGGTCAATGCTTAATTAGAGTAATAAGAGAGAAAGATGTTTAATTTGTTACTAAAAATGATTAAAAGACTGATATAATTATAAATCTTGTTTGATTTGAAACAAACTTTAAAAGTTACATGTTCTGGAACCAGTTCCGGAATTCCGGAATCAGATCTCCAGTATTGGAACTCAGTTCCGGAATTGAGAACCTTCCGATATTGAATGCCCTAGTGCCAATATACAAAAGGAAAAAACATACAGAAATAGTTGTAGATCACAGATAGACAAAGTTTTAATAGAACAGAATGATCTTCAGATATCGATAGAGAATCTGTTCCAATGCGAGGTGACATGGTGTATGTCATCTCGCAGTGGAACAGAATCTCTATCATGCAAAAACATTATAAAAATATGTTTTTAATTTGTCTTGTGTCTAACCCTAGTAGCATTTTTATTGGCGAAGGTGGCCCAACTAAATGCCAACGGAAAATGCTACTAGAGAAGCGAAGCAAAATTACCTTGAATATAATATACGCATCTTTAAAATTATAATTAGGGTTTAAAACCGCCTCGTATGCCGTGACGGCAAACGGCAAGACAGCGTCATGCCGTGATGCCCCCTCTACGCCACCGCTCTCGACTACCTTGTGTGTGCGAGTGCGTATTCTATATACTTTGTCGCTTTTAATTTCTTTATTGTACTCCATATTTCACTATAGGTTTTTATTAATTATGAATTCTAATATTAAGGCCAAGATATATGCCAGTAACCTTGAGTGGTTAGCTTGCGTGTTCTGTACTTAGTTTACGCAACGCATCGTACGTCCAGCCAGTAATAGGACTCGCCCATCCAGGAGCGCTGTCCCAAATAAGACGCATTATTAATTTATTATACATAAAACAAAAGATATTTTAATAAAACACGTATACTAAAAGATCAATAATTAAATTATCTTTAAAAAGGTGAAGTTTTCAGAAAAATACGCTTGATAGATTTTGCGTGATTCTGTGTGAGATATAACTTTAGCAATTAATTGCATTATGTAATATAAACATAATCTAAAATATTCATATACTAAGATATTAAGCAAATGCTCTAATTTAATTTAATATACCATAATATAGATGTTTCTCATCTGCTGGGCGAGTCGTGACGGTTACGTTTTTATATTGGTAACACTGACTTGATACTATCTTTTAAAATCTGTTTTCTAATACAAAATAAGTTTTGTTTGAGATTCGACCTCTCTCGTTTATTATGGAGACTGAATGAAAAACTATTTCGCAACAACGCGTGGCTAGGACCACTGGTCATTGATAATGGCATAAAATAAATGTTTTTATGACAAAACGTGTTGCAAGTGTTTAGACGAGTATCTTAACACAAAATTATTAGTTAGGCACGTTAATGTGTGCCAAGAGCACACATGTAATTTATGACATGTAATTTATTTCATTTCATTGGCATATTCAATACAAAACGTGTTTGAAGTTTTTGTAAAGACTCACCTTTGGAGTGTACCTTCATTGATTGTAATTGGATTTTTGTTGTAGATTAATTTCTAGAAAATCTATTCGTAGGTATAAGCTGTTGCTGCCCATAGCAGTATGCTAGTGAATCTGTATAGGTACCTACCTACTCATAAAAGTAGGTGACTATTCACATTTTTGATATGTTATTGATAGGGCTTTCAAATACCGGATATTTTCAATACCGGTATCAATACCGGTAGTCAATACCGTGATCACGATATCAATACCGATATTGAACACAAGTTCAATTAGGACACTAATAGAATTTATGTAAACAAAGGGGATAACGTATCGAAAAAATATCTTCGTAATGGTAATTCACATAAAATGGCGAAAAAAAGGTTCGATTTTCTTTAAGAACTGAATTTAAGAAATAATAATTAAAAATAATCATACCGTAGTTATTTTTATAAATTTTCGGTTTTAAACAAAGTTATAAAAGGAGATTTTCTGATATAAAATATTTTTTGATACTGGTAACAATGCAGGAGATCCAAACATTTTCAATTTTTTTACATCTTCAACAACACTAATATTACAACTCTCATAAATATAATCATATTGTAAGGAGCATATCTAGCCACATTTTGGATGAAAATGGCTGTAAACGGTTTCGATTGGAAATCGATTTTGGGACGCCTACGTCTAGCACTGGGCTTAAAAGGGCTGATTATGACTATCGTATACCGTGTCTCCGACACACTACAAAAAACATTGTTTGGCACCGGTATTTTGTATGCATAGTTCTTATAATTAATTCACTTTAATTTTATATATGATTATTTACAAAAACATTTAAGGATAAAATGTTTTGCACCACTGTCTTGTTATTTTGACAGTGACATTTCTTGACATTACTTTGTTTACATAAATTATCTGAATTAGAGACTTTGGGTATAGCAATCATTTGGTGTTCATTTTAATAACATTCTTATAATTATCCAATAAAAAACGTCATAAGTTCAGCTTGATTTCGAGTATTGTCTCAGGCGGGACGCGGGAGGGTGAGCTAAAGATAACAGCGGGACGCTAGCGCTGGTGAAAACAAGTGTGAGAATAAGATTACATCGAATGTTTGTAATACCGTAATTACGGTATTGGGGCGTCAATACCGGTATTGAAAAAAGGCAAAATAAAATCCGTGATCACGGTATTGGAATATCGGTATTGAAAGCCCTAGTTATTGACAAGCACTATGAAGAGACAGCGTTTTTTTCTCTCATGTAGTACCTATAGCGAAGGATAGGTCTCTACTGGGTAGCTGGTATTGAGTTAGACTGGAATAAAAATACAATACTTAAATGAATCAGCTGTCAGGACAACTACATGTACACGAGTTGGTATATCATACACCAATCGTACGATTCGTTTCAAGAAAATTGGTAATCGTGATGCCGCCCGTAGATAGACTAGCAATTTTTCTATTATACCCAAAGTCTCTAATTCAGATAATTAATGTAAACAAAGTAATGTTAAGAAATGTCACTGTCAAAATGACAGGACAGTGGTGCAAAACATTTTATCATTATTTTTTTTGTAAAAAATCATCTATGAAATTAAAGTGAAATAATTATAAGATCTATGCAAACAAAATACCGTTGCCAAACAATGTTTTATGTAGTGTGTCGGCGACACGGCCTATAATCGTCATAATCAGCCCTTTTAAGTCCACTGCTAGACGTAGGCCTCCCAAAATCGATTTCCACTCGAAACAGTTTACAGCCGTTTTCATCCAAAATGTGGCTAGATATGCTACTTACATTATGAATCTATGAATGAGAGTTGTAATATTAGTGTTGTTGAAGATGTAAAACATTTGAAAATGTTTGGATCTCCTGCATTGTTACCAGTATCATAAAATATTTTATACCAGAAAATCTCCTTTTTTTAATAACTTTGTTTAAAACCGAAAATTTATAAAATAATTACTCTATTCTTGAATTATTATTTCTTAAATTCAGTACTTAAAAAGAAAATAGAACCTTTTTTTTCGCCATTTTATGTGAATTACCAGTACGAAGATATTTTTTTGATATGTTATCCCCTTTGTTTACATAAATGATCTGAATTTGAGACTTTGGGTATAAGTAGGTCTAATGTGGTAACGGCTCCATGTAGGGATTTTTAAAAACAATCGAATATAAAAAAAAGAACGTAAAACTGTTTTTTGTGAAAGATTATTTTATTTTTTAAATCGATTATAATTATTTATCAATCCATCTTTTTATTTTATGCGTCGCCGGTTTTCGATATTTATCAATCAAATCAAATTTAAAATATTTATTTGCTAGGATATGGGGGTTTATTTATAAACGCTGCTTAAAGTTAAGTAATGATTAGCGACTGTTTAACCATACATTTTTGACGTTTGAACGTCACTTAACTTTAAGCAACGTTTATGAATAAACCCCATTGTTCATAAGGTGTTACAGTTTAAGTTTGTTTCAGCATATCTTGCCATAACATGGCGACAAACTTTCTACTGCTATTAAAAATAACAAGGCAACAACGCTACCCACTTTGTTCGCGGGTTCCCGTTAGTTCAGGTTTCTCTATTCTATTCTATTTTTTATTATGGCAAGCAAAGCCGATGTCGACTATTCTGCCAATGTTTATAGTGAATTGGAAATCAAGAGTGCATTGTATAAAAAATAAAAATAAAAAAAATTATCCATGACGATACGGTTGAACTTAATGTAGATCTTGTGAGGTTAGATAGATAGATAGAATACTCTTTATTATGTACACCATAAAAATTACAGATATAAATGTAGAACTGTTACATAGGGTGTCACAATGGGCGGTCTTATCGCTAAAAGCGATCTTTTACAGACAACCTTTGGATGGATCAAAAAGTAGAAGGAGAGACAATACTGCAGGTAGTCAGTGGTGTACCACTTACATATATACAATAAATACATACATACACAAAGCATATAGATACTTATCCATATATATATATCGCACCTTTGGGAACAGAGCGTCACTCCTGTAAAGTTGGAAAACATGCAGAAGTGACCCTTTGTTCCCAAAGGTGCGATATATATACATACAATTATAAACATGATACAAGAGCAAGGAAAGGAAACAAACGAAAAGATAAAATTATGTACAATATTAAAATAGTTAAAACATTAAAATACGTATAAAATACAGAATACCCACACAGAATATTTGGGGAAACAAATCATAATTTTATATTATTGTGACGGATGATGATCATCAGCGGCACAAGCAGTTCAGAAGAGGGATATGTTAAAAGGGAGGGGAAATTAATTGGAAGAGGAATTTTAAATTTAGAGGTGGTTCAGGTTTCTCTGTGTTTATATCTTTATCAAGGTTAAGTCAAAAGTTATTAATGTCATATTGACACTGACTTTGACTGGGTACCAAGTTCATTCATTTTGTTCTTATCTTTAGTATATTTTAAATTCTTGTTTCTCATTCGTACGTTTTGTTTTTTATTAAAGCCAGGAACCGCATATTAGAGCCGAAGCTTTTGTTTCTTAATTCTTTGCCAAGCAATATGTGGTAAATTATTACTAAACAATAGCTTCAGCATTGGCTCCAAAGAAATGATTACTGTAAATAAAGATTATTTAATCTGGTATTGTATTTTTTTATTAATCGACATAATTAACAAAAAAAAAAAAAAAAAAAAAAACGTTTATTTTAGTAATATCGATTATTATTTTTATAAAAATCGATGTTTACATAATCCATTTTATAGGGACAAAAATAAAATCGATTATTAATTAATCGATTTTTTACCGTTAAGTCTCATCCCTGGCTGCATAATTATCGAGGGATTTGTTGTAGTTCGTTGTGCTGGTGCTACGAACTCTTTAGCGTAACCTTTAATAAGTACAATCAGGAAAATTGAATATACGGTCAATTAAAGTTGGTACCTAGTCAATTTGCTAAAGAATTAAATTCATTGATTACATCCTGTTACTGATGATGATCATTCGGCTAAATAACTATAACTTTACTAATGCATTGAAGAAGAAACTTGAAGCTGCATAATAATTTGAAACTCTTGCTATTGAAAAGGTTACATTATTGTTGAATAGATAATGTGCCGTTATTATTGTGTTGTTAGATTTCTTTTATTTGTTTTTACTATCGAAAATTTAAGAAAACAAAAAAACCTACCTAGACAATTACTCAATCTCCCATTTGAGAATTCAAAAGAAATTAATAAAATATTAGGTACGTGAATAATTGACAGCTTTTAATGATAATCGTCAAGATTTGTTCTAATTATAATAAATAATACATTAACAATAATTTTATTCACGATTAGTTCCTATAATTAGGAATGAAGAAGAGTTTGCGTCTGACCTCTACAACACAGCCAGTAGGTACATATATACATTAGAAGACCATTTTTTTTTGGGTGGGAAATTATCAAATAACTTCTCCCGCTCTTGGCGGAGCGGGAGGGCGTGTCAGACTTTTACTGACTAAAACCCACCCGTGTTCCTTCAGTTTCCTAAGTGTCAGGGCCACGGTATCCCTTTCGGACAAACCTGCAACCCTGGCAGGACATTAGGTGACCCGACGTTGCTTATTATTCATAATATTTCAATCGTAAAATACTTAGGAATTAACGATCGAACGTCGTTATATGGGATCTTTAGCTATCTGCGATTCGGAAATTATGTAAGTACTAGCTTTTGCCCGCGGCTCCGCCCGCGTGGATGTCAGTTATCGCGTAAAAAAGTAGCCTATGTCCTTCTCCATATCCCAGGCTATTTCTCTGCCAAATTTCATGACGATCGGTTCAGCGGTTTAGGCGTGAAAACGTAACATACAGACAGACAGACAGAGTTACTTTCACATTTATAATATTAGTATGGATTTAGCCTGTATTAATGTTTTGGCGAAAAACCGGTATTTCAGTTTTTTGTAATATAAATACATTAGGGGTAAAGGTCATCAACTCATCATGTACGTTCCTTAATAGTGTGGGTGGATAAACAATCGAGACACCTCTGCTAGATCATTTATCATTAGTAGTTTTTGTAGGTGTTCTTGTAACCTTTAAAATAAATTGAAATAACTAAAATAAAAAGTGACAGCATCTGAATGTCGCGTCGCGTCGCACAGACGGGTATTAGACCCTAAAACGTGGTCAAAACTATTTAACAATATTTTTTTAACATTTCGGTGCTTATATGTATAGCCAAAATTATTAAAAAATCATGATTCAAAGCCTAGTTGATGGCAAAATATCAATTGGAAAGGAATCTAGGTGTTTGGGAAAAACAAAAGAAAAAAAAATAGTTAAATTCTTACATTTTCTTTTGCCCGCGGCTTCGCCCACGTGGATGTCGAAAAATATGTATTATTTTTACTTCAATACAAAACTTCATAACCCTTTTCAGACCACAAGGGTCAAGGGTTGAAAAAAAAAAAAACAAAAAAACAACAATTTACGTTGTGTTAGTTTCCAACCATAAGCCGAAATAAAAATAAAGAACTTTAAATAAACAAAATTTCATCCCCCTTTTCACCCCCTTAAGGGTTGAAATTCTAACAACACCGTTGCGTTAGCTTCCAACCATAAGCCTAGATAGTAAATTTAGTGATTTTTCTTCGAAAATTAAGGACTTTTCACATTCATCCCCCTTTTTAACCCTTCGGGGGTAGAATTATCAAAAACGCTGAGACACGTATAAATTAATTTTTAATCGTCAGCCTAAAGACAAAATTTGAAGATCCTAACTTCAAAATTGACGGACTTTCATATAAATTTCCATCTCCTATTTTACCCCTTTAGGGGTGGAATTCCCAAAAATCCTTTCTTAGTGGATACTTACTCCTCATAAAGAACACACCCTCCAAGTTGCATGTCTCTAGGACCAGCAGTTTGGGCCGTGCGTTGATATATTAGTCAGTCAGTCAGTCAGTCAGTTTACCATTTTATATATATTATATAGATTCAAAAACAACTATAAAAAGGTACGATAAGTACTCCTATTCTTCTTTATTTTTCTTGTCCGAGCCACCACTGTCGTGAAATGGCAGTAAAACTTTATCTTGCCAAAGAGGTAAAAGGTTACTTTACTTAGGTCTAGGCCTAATTGAACTTAGATACTGGTCTGATGTGAGCTGCAGCCTCTACAAAATATCTCTATTACAGTATTCACGGGAAAACTTTATTTTTTAATTTAAACTTCATGTACAATAGTGGTACATAGGCGGACTTAATGCCATAAGGCATTCTCTACCAACTTTTGGGTTAAATATAAAAACATAGTTATAGGGTTCCACCAGGCCTTTTGGCAATTACAAAGGAAACTAAACCCTCGAGGTTGTTCCGCCTCCATGCCCCCACTGATCCGCCCAGACGCGTCTATCGCTTTCGAAGACATCGACAAAGCCGAATGCTTAGCCGAAAGTCTAGAGGCCCAGTGCACGCCCAGCTCTCAACCAGTAGACCAAGCTCACCTCGATGAGGTCGACGCTGAAGTCGAACGTAGAGCCTCCCTCCCGCCCGTTGAAGACCCTGAGTATCCCCTGCCTCCCGTCACGCCAGACGAAGTGCAGGAACTCATCAAGGGTCTGAGACCTCGTAAAGCCCCTGGCTCAGATGGAATCACCAATAGGGTACTCCAATTGTTCCCCGCCCACCTCATAATGCTACTGGCCACCATCTTCAATGGAGCTATGAGCAATAATATCTTCCCTCAAGCGTGGAAAGAGGCCATAGTTATCGGCATCCCCAAACCCGGTAAACCCAAGGCGGAGCCCGCGAGCTACCGACCCATCAGTCTGCTCAAAGTCCTAGGCAAACTCTACGAGAGGCTTATTTATAAGCGACTCAGAGAGTACGCCGAGACCAAGGGCCTCATCCCCGATGAGCAGTTCGGTTTTAGAACCCAACATGCCTCGACCCATCAGGTCCACCGTATCGTAGAAGACATCAGCGCTGGTTTCCAGCGCGGTCTTAAGACAGGAGTGATCTTCTTTGACATAGCGAAGGCATTCGACAAAGTCTGGCACAACGGCTTATTATACAAGCTGTACCAACTCGGTGTGCCGGAACGTCTCGTGTTCATCTTACGAGACTTTTTGTCGAATCGCACTTTTCGCTATCGCATAGACGGTACTCTCTCCGCCCCCCACCCATTACGCGCAGGCGTCCCTCAGGGCTCTGTGATTTCTCCCCTCGCGTTCACGCTATTCACCAGCGATATCCCGAAGCAAAGACAGGCTCAGTTGGCTCTGTTCGCAGACGATACGGCCATCTATTGCAGAGGGACCAGTCACGATAGGATCTCTAGCACTCTCCAGACCGCAGCCAACAAGCTTGGCGAGCGGTTTAGAAAGTGGCGCATAGAGGTAAATCCCGACAAAAGTCAAGCGGTACTCTATACGAAACCGCGTCAGCGCCCCCCTAGTATCCGACCGATCACCATGTTCGGCAAGCCTATCCCTTGGGAGAAGCGAGCTAAATATCTGGGTGTGATTCTCGACCACCATCTCTCCTTTTCTGAGCACCTAAAGAAGGTACGCGCTCGCGCAGCCTTCACTCTCTATAGGCTCCACTCCATCCTAAATGCAAAAAGCAAATTGTCGCAAGTGCAAATTGCGCATTTACACCGCGTGCATCCGCCCCATCATGACCTATGCGAGTCCAGTCTTTGCACACGCCAAACCCCATCTCATCCATAAGATGCAAACCCTACAGAACCGAGTCTTACGTAAAATCATCGCAACGCTCTAGTTGTGAAGGCCGCTAGTTATGTCCCCTCTAGAATTAGTTCGACCCGCGGTCCAAGGCATGCACTGACCGACCCAGACGACCCCACTACTCTCCTCCAGGAGAGTCGTAGGGAAACTAGTACAGTTCGCAAGATAAGAGCACACAATACACGATCTTCATTCCGACCTCGCCGCCGAGGCCCCGCGCGAAATCCCCGACTAACGAATAGTCCTCCCCGACCCTTGACTGTAAGTGAAGCGCCAGCACGCGTTTTAGCTGAGCAGCATGTAATCCAAACTCCCCAGGATAATAATCAAAACACTGATTTTATCCAGCCACCGTCGGTCCCTTGCCACCCTCCCTCCGACTCAGCTGCCCTAAGCCGAGGTTCGTACCCCACAGGGGGTGCCCTTAGCGAGCAGCAGTCGTTTAGTTTGTAGTTTTTTACGCCCTGGCTGGAGGCATTAAGTTTCGATAGGAGCTTAAGGCAACCACAGGAAAGTCCGGTTAAAGAGTCGGAACCTTAGTGGTTACACTCTGAGATGCCCTAGATTAAAAAAAAAAAAAAAAAAAAAAAAAGGTTTCTCTCGTAATCATCAGCCATATTATAACTACTGTGGGCGTACTGTGGGTAGTGTTGGGTATTGCGCAATAGAAAAACCGAATTAAACTCAAATCAAAAGTCATTTACTCAACCTAGGCATTAACTTTAACTTTAAATTTACACAAGACAGCTCCCCCAAAACGCCCATCCCATCCAAAGAATTGGTAATCTCGTACATAATGACAAATTAAACTTCCTACTAAACTTCCAACTTCTGACCGACCAATGATCGACCATTATGGATTTAGCAGATTACGAACTTTTAGCGAAATGACAATGGGATCGTGTTGGAGTGACGAATTTAAAAAAATAGCAGACTTGGGCCCCAGGTTAAGCTACGCTTGTCGTGGGTGACCATCTTTACATACCAAGACCCCTCCGTACTTCGGAAAGTACGTTAAGCCGTTGGTCCCGGCTGTCATTTGTAGATCTTTGACAGTTACTTTATAGGTCGTCAGAAGCCCGAAAGTCGGACAACCAGTCTTACCAAGGGGTATCGTGTTGCCCAGTAGCTGGGTTGAGGAGGTCAGATAGGCAGTCGCTCCATGTAAAATGCTGGTATTCAGCAGTATCCGGTTAGACTGGAAGCTGACCCCAATATAGTTGGGAAAAGGCTAGGCAGATGATGACTTGTGTAGTTTGGCAGTGTAGTTACGGCATTACAAAATAAACTTGAACAAACATTTTAAATATTCGCTGATACAGCAGCAATGGAACATTGATTTATATTAACACGTGTGATCTAAAACTGTCTTCGTATCTACATATTAAAAGTCTTAACTAATATTATAAATGTGAAAGTAAGTTTGTCAGTTTGTTTGTTACCTTTTCAAGCCTAAACCGTTGAACGGATCTTCCTGAAATTTTGCATATACGTTGTCAGGTGTACAGAAACGGACATAGAGTACCTTTCATCCCGAAAAAATGTACTGTTCCTGAGGAAAACAACAATAACGTTCTTATGATAATAGATGGCGCCACGTGTCTTTCGAATCATGATTGAATTATATTATTATCGAAACTTTAGTAGTGTGTTAAGAGTTTTTTTTTAAATTTAAGTTCGAGCGGAGCTGCGGGCAAAAGCTAGTATTATATAATGTTATTTATGCAGGTCTATACCTAATTAAGCCTTCAAACAAGTTATGCAAAACTGAGCGGTTTACACGTGCTTCTTATAGCTGCAGCCACATTTGTCGGATATTTAGAAGGATCCAAAATATGCCGAGAATCTTTTATTTTTATACATAATTTTTGTGAGCCTCATGTCAGTTTCAAGAATAAAATAAATTTCTTCTTTTTATTTTCATAATTAAAGGACTAGCTCTTTTTAATATTTTTTTTATTATAATGTTCTAAATACTCACGTTACATTGACCTCTTAAAAACCATTTACAACAATAGCTCAGGGGCCCAAGTCTGCTATTTTTATAAATTCGTCACTCCAACACGATCCCATTGTCATTTTGCTAAAAGTTCCTTATCTGCTAAATTCATAATGGTCGATCATTGGTCGGTCAATGGTCTCGTAATAGAATTGTATTACAATGGCATTTTGAACATTTATTTATGCCAGATTTCATTTATATATATTTTTACATATTATTTATTCGTGTTATAAGCAATCTGAAGTAGTAGGAAGTTGGAAGTTTAGTAGGAAGTTTCATTTGTCATTATGTACGAGATTACCAATTCTTTCAATGGAGTGTCAGTGGCTGACCATTGGAAAGTCATAATGACGCCATTATATTAGTAGATTACCAAACTTGTCAAAATCAACAATTATGAAATCAATGATAGACCAATCTGACACTATAATTGTAATAGCAGACTTGAGGCCCAGCAAACATAAAACTAAACACTGCTGGACCTTCATTCCAAATTCAAAAAAGCATTAAACATGGTGAGCCGCTCTCTCCCAAATTGTTTACGAGCATACTTGAGGAGATATTTAAGTCACTAGCAGCCTCATGAAAAACCAAGGGCATTGACGTCGGCAAGAAGAGGCTGACAAACCTCTGATTTATATTTTAGCAAACTTGTCAAAATCAACAATTATGAAATCAATGATAGACCATTCTGACACTATTGTAATTGCAGACTTGAGGCCCTGGCGTAAGTACACTTAACTCTTTGGTTATTATGGTGTTAATTGCGTAAAACGCGGCAAGGTCCAGCATCTGTTCATCAGAAACCTATCCCACGCACTTACTAATAAAAAAATAAAATAAATTGGACAGTTAGAGTATTCTTAACTCTAATTGGCCATAACACTGTGGCTGTTACTATGGTATTTACAAGGAATAAGCCATTTATCTTAATGACGTAAAACGCAAGTTGTTGATGTGGCAATGGATTTGAAGTACATGCTAGTTTAAATGGTATGTTTCAGAGCGTGTACACTATCTATTTATAACGAGAAGTGTATGTTTTATCTTGTAGTAGGATGTTTAGTTCATATGATGGTAACAAGGTACCTATGTACCTAATTATTTTTAGGGTTCCGTACCCAAAGGGTGCCAAACGGAACCCTATTACTAAGCCTCCTCCGTCCGTCCGTACGTCTATCTGCCAGCAGGCTGTATCTCATGAACTATAATAGGTAGACAGTTGAAATAACAATATAGTCACGAGTTTGTAAATACCAATTTCTGCACGTGTGTCATACAATGTTTTTCAACACATTTGCGAGAAAACAGTACAATATGTAATGAAAAATGAATGAAAAATTATGTTAATAAATTATAACATTATGATAGGACATTTAGGTACCTTATATGTTTTTTTAGTCAAGAGACTCATTCAAAATATCAGGTGGAGTAGATTCCATATTACTCGTAATATCAGATTCCTCGCTTGAACTCATATTACCTATTATTTATTTATTTATTTATTTAACAATTTATGTACACACATATAAACAGACAAGAAGAAAGGAACAGAAAAATACGTACAGTCAGCTGCAGAGAAATCTCACCCCCTAGCAATGAATAAATACATTGCGAGGGGGTGAGATTTCTCTGCAGCTGACCGTACAAAGGTGATGCTTATTTCTAATGAAATCTCTTCCAGCATACCTGCGATAGGAAAGTAGATATAGAGATGTAGACAACGTGTGTGAGTGTAGAAGAGAAAAAAAAAATATACATAAAATCAAAATAGCTATACCCTAATATAAATACTAATAAACATACAATAAGAGAATATACATACTTCCAAAATAAATATCACTCAAATATATACTTAGAACTACAATAAAAAAAATAAAAAATATTTTGTTTAAATGTATCAATCGGAAAGTCGCAACAATCTTTGACGTTTCTAATAAATGAGACAAAATAATCATGTAGTTCTAATTTTCACCACGTGCATGTGGCGCCATTTGCAAATTCGCGCCATTTTCATATTATGAAAATAAATTAAAACTACATGATTATTTCGTCTCATTTACTCTTTTAGTATTAAAGAGTACAAACGTATTGAGCAAAAGCGCTTCCAAGGTGGTTCAATCAGTCAGTTTATTTATTCTCGTAATGTGAAACTTTTTGGTGGAATTCTTATAATATTTTTTATGACTTGGCCTGCTTTTGACCTCGATCACGTCTGATGAAAAGCGATGGATGAGGTCTATGATGGAACGGGCGTACCCAGAAGATCCCAGTTCACTCTTGCTTTGAAGGCAGACGGGTTATATGTGGAAGGGAACACAGTCGCTGGCAGAGAGTTCCACACTTTGGCTGTGCGCATAATAAATGTAGAGGAGAAGCGCTGAGTACGACTGGACGGGATATCAACCAAGTACGCATGGTACCCTGCAGTACATCTGGTAGTCCGATAGTAAAAGGGCGATGGTGGGATCAGGTCATTATCAGTAAGATGCTCAAAAACTGTAAAAAAAGTATATAAATGTTGGAAATAAATTGATAGGTGATTATTTATTTGATTTGCAATTAATAGTATCCTATTTAAAATTGCACGCCCCTCCTCTGCTTGTTGCATACACATTTAAAATGTTTGTATATAAATTTTATTGGAGGGTCGCGAGTCGTTCAGTTTTAAATAAGACTATTCCTACAATAATATGCATTGATCCCTGGTTTGTAATGATTCCCTGATGTTTTTGTGTAAGTGACTACCCACAAACATAGATATACACTACATAAAAATAGTTTACAAGCACACGGGTGAACAATCGTAACCAAGCGTACACACATCAAAAAAAGTTTGCGATCACTTTGAAAAATCTAAATATTTTTTGTTACGGTAGATTATATATATAGCTCATAGCACAACAATATCGCGCACCATACATTGTTATGGACACGTTCACACTGTACTGTACTATATATTATTGGAATGTATGGTGCGCGATATTGTTGTGCTATGAGCTATATACTATACGCTATTATATTATAGCGTAGTCTGAAAGCAGCTTTAGACTAGAAGACTAGACTGGCCTGCCGGCTCGTCTGACTTAAACCCAATAGAGCACGCGTGGGATGCTCTTAGGCGAGCTGTTTGGAATTGTCAGCCTCGTCCCCAGACAGTGCCAGAGCTCAGGGAAGCCGCTATTCAAGAATGGGACAGGTTACCCCAAGAAATGCTGGATAACTTGATTCTCAGCATGCCCAGGAGGATCACCGCATATGTTCGAGCTAGGGGAGGAGTTATATTATATTGAATAAAAAACCTTTTATTCATAAATTGTTGTTTAAGTTTAGTTAAACAGTCTTATTCTTTCTATCTAATTTATGTTACAATTACATTATGATTACTTACTCAATTTTTTTTATAAAAAATAAAAAATTGTTTTATTTTTTAGTTTCCAACAGGGTATTTCTATTTAAAGAAAACACACAACAAAGATTTTTCTTGATAAAGTTCCATTTATAAATTATATCAGCTTAATATGCTAGTGATCACAAACTTTTTTTGATGTGTGTAGTTTCTACAAGCAACCACGTCTATGACTGGTGCAAGTTGCCTAGAGGGGGGGGCTACGAGCTACACGGCTGTCTATGCTACTTTTTTCTAGTATCCAAACAGAACAAACATTACAACTCTGATTTGCATTCTAATTGCTCCATCGTAGATCTTGATGGCATTTACCGGAAAATGTCAAATGTGCAGCAGAAAACTATTATTGTATCTATCTGCATTGTATCTAAAAAGTATGCAACGTATTATTTATGAATATGCATATTTTGTAAAGAAAATGTTTAGTTCACTTTTTCACGATTAAAGGCTCGTACAGGCTAGTGCGACATCGCGGTCGCGACGCGACACTAGTAGCAAAATTTCTTTGTCGGTGCCTGTCGCGGCCGCGATATCGCGCGAGTCTGTACAAGCCTTAAATCTGGTTTGTTTTTGTAAATGGTGTAGAGTAAAAACCACTGCACGAGGCAAAGAATCCAAGGTGACCTAGAAAATATCTAGGTAAATTAAAAGTGTAAATTACAGGAAAAAAGTGTAAATCATGGTGAATTTACACTTTTTCCTGTAATGTTTCGTAGTTTAAATTCTTAGATAGAATACTCTTTATTATGTACACCATAAAAATGATAGATATAAATGTGGAAATGTTACATAGGGTGACACAATGGGCGGTCTTATCTCTAAAAGCGATCTTTTTTCCAGAAAACCTTTGGATGGATTAAAAGTAGAAGGAGAGACAATACTGCAGGTCAATGGTGTACCATTTACATATAAGTACCTACAATATGTAAATAACATTCCTCCCCGACCCTTGACTACAGTCAAGGGTCGGGCTGGCGCTTCACTTACAAGTGATGCGCCAGCACGCGTTTTAGCTGAGCAGCATGTAATCCAAACTCCCCACGATAATAATCCAAACACTGATTTTATCCAGCCACCGTCGGTCCCTTGCCACCCTCCCTCTGACTCAGCTGCCCTAAGCCGAGGTTCGTACCCCACAGGGGGTGCCCTTAGCGAGCAGCAGTAATTTAGTTTATAGTTTTTACGCCCTGGCTGGAGGCATCAAGTTTCGTTAGGAGCTTAAGGCAGCCACAGGAAAGTCCGGTTAAAGAGTCGGAACCTTAGTGGTTACCTCTGAGATGCCATAGAAAAAAAAAAAAATAAAAAAAAAAAACAATACAATAAATGAAATTCTTCACGGTTTTTATATCATAAGTCTGCCCGCGTCCCTCTCCGTGTGTTTTAATATTATAAAATATGTCATGGCACTCGGCAATAGCGTAACTTTCTATCAGTATTAAATTTTTTGAAATGATGATTAGTTTCGAAGATTACCTCCTACATATGTACAAACTAACAAACTTTATCTCTTTATGATGCTAGTATAGATAGTAGGTATAGATGTAAATTATATATGTTATTATTAGTATAATAATAATAATAATTACATATGACATAAATATATATAATACTAGCTTTTGCCAGCAGCTTCGCCCGCGTGTATGTCGGAAACAATTCCACGGGAATAAAAAGTATCCTATGTCCGGGTTATAAACTATCTGTGTGCCAAATTTAATCCAAATCAGTTCAGCCGTTTTTGCGTGATTAACAAACATACAAATTTTCACATTTATATATAGTAGGATATATCTTAAGTAATTAACGTTGGTCTTTCATTTTTTTGGTTTTGTTAGACAGCTATGAAATAAATCTGCTTATTTCCATCTCGAGGAAAAGGATTATCTCTAAAAAACAAAAATACAAAAATAAAGTAATTTATTTCTCTCAAAAAGGTACAATTTTGATTCATAGCATAAGTTACATTTTCCGGTATATCCTTTGTGAGAGCTGGAGTCTATACTGGGTTCGGGACCTGTATGACAGATCTCCAGGCTCACACCCTTAAAATACAATATTTAATTGCACTTACGTACTACAACATTGAAAACTCCACTAATAAAAGGCTTATATCTTAAAGGTTTTTATGATGTGTGCCTGCCAAAAATTTAAATGTAAAATAATCGGTGTTGGACGAAGTATAGACTCGAGAGATCTACAGATATACCTACTTTAGTGAGTTTTAATACGTCGTTATGAATTTGACAATACTCGAAGTATGAGCAACTCTTGTCAGATTTCGAACATTTCAAGTCAATAAATTATAGTGCATCAGGTGGAGTTCACACTGCCAACCTCTCGCTTGCCAGTCCGACACTAACTCCTAGATCGCGTTTAACCTTACTAATCACACACAGACACACATTCACTTTCGGGCAAGTAGGTGCTCGCGCCCTTCGCGGGCGCTGGGCGCGAGGACTTATATTGCACTCACGGACACACAACACTCTCCAAAGACACACAGCACATCTCCTTTGTATTGTCTTAATTCTATTCCTCTCAGTACTTGGAGTTTTCAATGTTGTAGTACGTAAGTGCAATTAAATATTGTATTTTAAGGGTGTGAGCCTGGAGATCTGTCATACAGGTCCCGAACCCAGTATAGACTCCAGCTCTCACAAAGGATATACCGGAAAATGTAACAGCTATGAATCAAAATTGTACCTTTTTGAGAGAAATAAATTACTTTATTACTAACTGTTAAGGGAATTCCGCTTCTTAAATGACGTCTTTTGTTAATTAATAAGGTCAAGGTGAGCTGTATCTTCCGCATTATACCCAAATGTCAGTTTAGTAGATTACGGAGATAAGACAAATGCGCTTTTTACACTAGGTACTTTAATGTAATGTTGAAATATGTTCACGCTAGCTAACGATTGTTTGATGAATAGTTGAATTTAGTCAGATGAATAAAAAATGGATTCGGTGTGATTTCGAAAACTTTTGGGTTAAGTAGGTATTCCCAAGTAGGTAATTTTGTTGGTCATAGTTATGCTATTTTGTTTCATGTAAATTATCTATGATATAGGTACCTAACAATTTTAGTCGTACCTATCTGTAAGTATGCCAAAGAAAATGTAGATCATAATAGTAGGTAGGTAGTAACTGAGAAAATTGGCCCTGACATAGGTAATGAGTAGTGATATGACGTTACCAGTAATTTATTCTAGTCGAGTATTTTCCCAGTAACGACAACGGTAACAGGGTAAAAAAAAAAAAAAAAAATTTTGTAATATTTGGAAACAAAACGTTATTCTTAAATTTCATTTGTGATTATGAGTGATCCGATAAAACTTCTACCACTTCTATACTCTATTTATTAAAGCATTAGACATCCCACCCTTTCGTTATTTCGATGTAAACGTTTAATAAACTCCGTTATTTCACGATAAATACAAAGCACTGTAATCTATTTACCATTTACATAAAAAAAATAACTCTAAAGTGCAGTAATTTCAACAATATTACACAATAACTGCCGTTATTTAACCGTTATTTGTCTAATGCTATATTAAATGGAGTATAGTTTGTGAATTTATAAAAATTTGACAGTTTGTGGTAACCTGGTGTGTGGTAACCTGACCGTACCTACATTATCCGTTGCAAAAACAACAATCAACAACAACAACAACACAACAACAACAATACAATTGATTAACGTAATAAACTTTACATTATTACGTTAATAAGTTGTAAAATGGTGCCGATTCTATTGTCACAAATGCCTCTAAACTAGACTAAAATCACCAAAATGTTATTACTTTCAAACGACGATTTCCCATTCTGAAATTGAAATTGACAGCACTAAGATGGCACTGTTACTTATAGTTACTTTTAACTCCAACTCCAAATAAAAATGAAATGCTGTTCGCTGGGAAGCACATCACTTGAGAACGGCTACACAGATTTTACTATTCCTCATTGTAGTCCGAATAAAGTTTTTAGGAATATTCGGGAAAAACTTAAAGTGCCTTTGTCTAAGGAATTTTTGAATAACGTCTGTCAGCTAGTTAAGGATATAAAC
Organism: Dryobota labecula; assembly: GCA_947523025.1. Classification (NCBI taxonomy): domain Eukaryota; kingdom Metazoa; phylum Arthropoda; class Insecta; order Lepidoptera; family Noctuidae; genus Dryobota; species Dryobota labecula. Next base: position 7,394,214 of record OX383296.1, on the reverse strand, counting down.
AGCTGATACATTGTATGCGTCATTAACCTTGTTGACACATCATAATTTATAGGTAATACACGTGTAGATGATATAATTGCTCTTATATAAGTGTTAAGTGTGTTCGATTTAGTTATTATGTCGGTCAATTAAATAACTGCCTGCGTGACTGAGGCATCAGTTTCTTATACCGCGATCTTAGCCCACGATGAATGCGTGATTTTGTGCTGTTTGAGATTTCGATTTCCGTGTTGGATAAAGGATTAATGTATATAGTTTTTCTGCGAGGGAACGGTAAAGGGTTACCGAGTTGGTTCATTATTGTTCAATGATGCTCAAAAGTACTAGAAATCACCATCATTCTGCTGTGGGTGAAGCGTGAGCTCCTCGACTCGCTATAAGGCTCCTGCAAAGGCACCGTTCTGGGCGCTACCAGCGCTGTCTTTGTGTTGCATCGCGTGTCGCGCCTCTTTGTAGGAGCCTTTAAGATGAGAGTTGATCGGATTGCTGATTGATTGAAGCGAGCTTAGCTATGCTATTTAATTTACCTTCTGACCGTTATTATAATCATGTATCATGTAACTGTATAATTTATAATTTTTATGATATTAATAATATTTTCTGTGATTAATATAAATTTAACTCACACACTGACCTATTATGTTTTTTGGGAAATCATATACAATGTTTGTAAATATGTGAGCACTATGTACCTAACGCATTTATTAATTTTTCTGTTATTACTTCACTTTTCATTCTTTTTACCAATTGTGGTAAGTAATTTTAATTATTATTTTTTATTTTTTTATATTTTTATTCTAGGTACATCGTCTTCACCTATAAATATTAATTAATATATACAAACTATTGTTAACATTTTAAAAGAGTAAGTATGGAGTTTCTTGCCCATTCTTCTCCATACATAACTACATTTTGGAAGGCGCAACTAGAATCAATTAACTATTCATGTAATTTTTGACGTTCAAAAGTGCATCTTCGTGCCTATTTGAAATAAATGATTTGACTTTGACTTTGACATAGATCGGAATAGGTAGAGCTAATTTACCTAAACTTTGAGGAAGGATGTAACATAAAGTGGATAACACCTCCTTTAAAATCCCGGACTAAATATAATGACGTTTAAATCCCGGGATTTAAAAACCACGAATTATTTATTGGACTTTATTTATAGTTACAAATTATTGAATTGAAAAATCATATAACCTTTTTTAGTGTTCTTTACTAAAACTATTAAAATAATGAGGTTTTTTAGCCATTTTAGTAGGTACTTTTTATTTTTTTTATTTTACTATGGGTTTGCTCTTGACTTTGGTCTAGGTCTGGGTGACAGAGACAAAGTCTACGATGCAGTGAGCTTACCCAGAAGAAGCCTGTTCACTCTCACTTTGAATAGATTAGGGTTGTATGCGTTCGGAAACACAGACGCAGGCAGAGAGTTCCACTCCTTTGCTGTGCGCATTATAAAAGACGTTTGAAAACGCTTAGTGCGAGTTGGTGGAATATCAACTAGGTAGGGGTGGTGGTAACTTGCAGTGCGTCTAGATGTCCGATGGTAGAAGGGGGTCGGTGGAATGAGGTCGTGGAGTTCATGGGCATACTCGCCGAAGTACAATCTGTAGAAGACCGACAAGCAGGCAACCTTGCGGCGATGAGCCAAGCTGTGAAGCTTGGCATCCACCAGTTTTACGTCGCCAATGAGCCGTAAAAAAAGTAAAAAAGCATTTGGGAGGTTTCCAAATGATTTTTAAGACCTAAAACTAAATATTCAGTGGCACAATATTAGAACTTATGAAAAACTAATAAGTAAAATTGTAATGCAATATAATTAAAAAAAATATGTATATATAAATTCTAAACTAGTTTGTTATAAAGAAATCATTATGACAAACTACTTACGTCCTATTTTAAAACTGTTCCTATTAGTAACCGCGGACAAGTAAACTATAATAAAATGTTAGTTTAATTAGCAATAAAGACTTATCTTGGGATTAGCGTCCTCAACAAAGATAATGTTTAATGCAATCTGTAATACAAATAGCTAAAGTCAACTTATTAAGGTTGGTTTATTAGTTTTATCTGTTCATATTTGCAGAGGTCTTGTGAGAGTTCAAATAAGAAACTAAGCAATGATCCTCTTGGGGACAAAGCACTAACTGGTGGCAATGAAACACGATATGAACACTACTACCAGATTTATTGTCGATATCCACATGTTAAAGAATAATACCTACACTGTTTTTTTTTTTTTGAGGAGCTCGTGGCTAATTAATAACAGCCGCATGGGTCGATCCGTCAGGTTAAGCTACGCTTGCCGGGGTTGGTTCGTGGATGGGTGACCATCTTTACATACCGAGACTCCTCCGTGCCTCGGAAAGCACGTTAAGCCGTTGGTCCCGGCTGTCATTCGTGGATCTTTGACAGTCGTTACGGGTGGTCAGAAGCCCAAAAAGTCTGACAACCAGTCTTACCAAGGGGTATCGTGTTACCCAGTTACTGGGTTGTGGAGGTCAGATAGGCAGTCGCTCCATGTAAAATACTGGTATTCAGCTGCATCCGGTTAGACTGGAAGCCGACCCCATCATAGTTGGGAAAAGGCTAGGCAGATTTTTGACTGATTTTGGGCAAGCATGGCGTCAGTTAAAAATACCGTGTCCTATGTATTACATACCTACACTGATTTTGGGCAAGCATGGCTTCAGTATGACTTACGGAGCCGAAACGTGGACACTCACGGTACGGCTGGTCCATAAATTTAAGGTCGCTCAGCGAGCTATGGAACGGGCTATGCTTGGAGTTTCTCTGTGGGATTGAATCCGGAACGAGGTGATCCGGCAGAGAACCAAAGTTGTCGACTTAGCTCACAGAATAAGCAAGCTGAAGTGGCAATGGGCCGGCCATATTAGCCGTAGAACCGATGACCGCTGGGGTAGACGTGTTCTTGAGTGGAGACCGCGAATCGGCAAACGTAAGGTAGGACGTCCTCAGGCTAGGTGGAGCGCCGATCTCCGCAGGGTTGCTGGTAGCAGCTGGATGAGAGTTGCCGAGAATCGAGCTGAATGGCGTGCAATTGGAGAGGCCTATGTCCAGCAGTGGACTGCTATAGGCTGATGATGATGGCTTCAGTTAAAAATACTGTGTCCTATGTGATTTCGTAAGATTAATGGCGATTGTTAATTAACTACGAGTATCCTGTTTGCTTCTTGTAATTTTATTACATTCTAAAACTGTCAGAATCTAATACAACTTTGTATCTCCGTAGACATAGCCCGAAGAATTGCGAAACTTAAGTGGCAGTGGGCAGGGCACATTGCTTGTAGAACAGATGGCCGATGGGGCCGAAAGGTTCTGGAGTGGCGACCGCGTACCGGAAGACGTAGCGTTGGAAGGCTTCCGTGTTCCTTAGACTTAGGTACAATTTTAATTCGGCAACATTGTATTTCTTGGAGGGACGGTGCCTTCGAGGGCCTACGGGATGGACTACCATTTTAATTCGGCAGCATTGTATTTCTCGTAGCGACCATGGGTAAAAAAAAATACCCGTGGTACCTTCCAACGGGGAGACCCCACGCTCAGCAGTCGCGTTTGCGCCCACGAGACTACGGTAAGACCAAAGATAAGGCATAAAGGCTCGTACAGACTAGTGCGATATCGCGGGCGCGACGCGACACTAGTAGAACAATTTCTTTGTCGGTGCCTGTACGAGCCTTTATGAAGTGCAGACAGCACAGGCTGTGTCTCAAAGCTTTATGTTATTAAGGTGACGATAACCGACTTTTAATGATTCTATACTGAAGATCACGTTTAAACGAGTAGTGATAATGATTTGGAAAAAATATATGTAATATATAATATATGAATATTTTAGATTATATTTATTTTACATAGTGAAATTAATTTTGTAAAGTTATGTCTAACGCGGATAAAAAACTGAGAATCACGCAAAATCTATCAAGCGTAGGTATTTTTCTGAAACCTTCAACCATTTTAATGATAATTTAATTATTGATCTTTTAGTATACGTGTTTTATTAAAATACCTTTTGTTTTATGTATAATAAATTAATAATGTCGTCTTATTTGGGACAGCGCTCCTGGATGGGCGAGTCCTATTACTGGTTGGACGTAAGACGCGTGAGCTCAGTACAGAACACGCAAGCTAACCACTCAAGGTCACTGGCATATATCTGCGTCTTAATAATAAGAAGAACCTTTGAAGCAACATTGACGATGCCATGTCACTTTCCTTGTATCCAGTAAGGAAAGACGGCAGTTATAATGACCCAGTCTAAGGTTGACGCCGAGGAAGTATCTCCGGCTGTCTGCTGATTATAAAGAGCACATTTTTAAATTACGCTTCCTGAAATAACTTAAAGTAAGGTTGACCTTTGTATAATTTAGGAAAAGATCGCGGAAAATTACCGAATTTTTGTTTAGCCTGAGGATGAGACGAATCTAATGACGTATCTGATGATGTATTTCGGAAATCGCTTCCGTAAAATTATATATATAACATTGATAAATAAATTATAATTTGTTAATTTTATTTAATAATCAGGTGTTGACGTCATGAATAATTAAGGAAGGCGTTAGAACAATAAAAAAAACCGCCCATGTGCGTGTCGTGCCACGCACAATGAAGGGTTCCGTAGTTGGGATGAATTTATCCCAAAAACAAACTTAATACTCCCATGCTTCGATATACGTGACGGTCAATTCTACAACAGCAAAGGTAAAAAATAAAATGTATATATAAACATACAAATTAATGATTTTCGGACTTTTTCCTTTACTTGTGCTGTGAGACCTTGCTTCTTGTCAGATTTCATGATTCTAGGTCAAATGGAAGTACCTACCCTGTAGGTTTTGATTTATTTGCGAGTATCAAAATATGTCATATAAATTACTGTATATTTGAAGTGAAAACTTCTTTAGGCGCGTTGAGCGATTTTTGGTAGGGGAAAAACTTATGTGTGTACTTTTTGGGTGAACAACAATCATGGAACTCGCGTAATCTTCACCGAACGCTTTCCATGAGCTATATGTAATTGTATACTGTGTACTTTTTGGGTGATCGAAAATCATGGAACTCACGTCATAGTCACCGAACGCTTTCCATGAGTTATATGTATAAACTAGCTGCGCACCGCGGTGTTACCCGCGAACACTACATTATTTCGGGATAAAAAGTCTATGTGTAAATCCAGGGTGTCAGCTACGTCCATACCAAATTTTATCAAAATTGGTTCAGACGTTTGAGCGTGAAGAAGAGACAAAATACACACACACACTCACAAACTTTCGCCTTTATAATATTAGTGTGAAGAACAGTTATTCCAAAGTTTTGTGTTTTCACTTCTGTCGGCAGTCCTTATGACTGCCAATTTTTATTTTATTGCATTGACTTAGAAGCTTGATTTTTTCAGAGCTCCAGGGGACAATAGCTACGTATTTGATATTAATTTCTACTGGATACCTCAACGCGTTCCTCAGTAAAAGGGTCTTGACAGACTGACAGACAGACGGACAACGAAGCGATCCTATAAGAGTTCCATTTTTTTCCTTTTGAGGTACGGAACCCTAAAAATGATGATTAGAACGATTCATATTTGATTATATTATTATTGGCATTGATATTCTCCGCTACATACTGTACCGATCGAAGGCTCAGTCATATACATTTATTTCTTCTAAATAATATAGCATCTAAAATAAAAGGAAGACCATGAAATTTAACATTTATTTAAAATAATATAAGGTACACACGGCTACACATCAAGCTATAAATTTCCAGTATAAGCTAATCTTGCATTGTATAGGATTTCCGTATAGTGAGAGGTCAGCTTATTCTGGAAATTTATAGATTGATGTGTAGCCGTATGACAATGGGATCGTGTTGGAGTGACGAATTTATAAAAATAGCAGACTTGGGCCCCAGACCACATAAAAAACCAAGACAGAGCGCTGTCTACAGTGACGTGAGGCCGGTTTCGCAAAAATGTGTGTACTTAGTGAAGCGTAGTTTGATTGTAAATGTGTGCGTATGAGCGTGTACGCACAGCGCGGAGGTGTAGTTTTGGTATGCTTCACTGTATTGTTCGCAGCGCTCTGTCTTGGTCTGAGATCTACAGTACCTATTTAAGGTACTTTCCCTCCATGTGGCAAAGTCGTGGGACGCCCTGTATATGTTAAAGGCTACCCACAATTCCCACAAACGTAATATCTATCTAAGATTCTAACTTCAAGTAAACCTTGGAATTGGAATTGCCCAATAATGGTGGTACGCCCTTGCCCTTTCGATCACACCAAGTACTTCAGTGCCGTGCTGGACATTTTTCTCTACCGATATGCGTTTATTCTTCAAATAACTCACGTGCCGGCAATTTTCTACAGCAGAAGATGAGTAATTAGGTTATTAGGTACGTAATTGTGGTTAGGTATTGTTTTTCCGGTTTCCATAATTACACGTGTGAAAATAAAGATAAGTAGTCATAACAATTGTCTTAAGATGCACAGATTATAACAGGATTTGCTTTGTGACTGGCTCATCTTTTGTAATGATAAGATGCAGTAGTACTTATGTAGGTTAGCAGAAAATCTTTTTATGCTGATCCATGCGTCATGTTCGTGAACGGGCGCTGTCAGTTGGAACTGGTCATCTCTTAGCTGCCACGGCTTATTTTAATTTTTGAGTTGTTTTTTGTTTTTAGCACGGACGCTTCTAACGTGCACGTCTTTCCACATTGTTCTCACATGTTTCAATATGAATGATGTACTTAAGACTGCGCCGAGTGCGCAGTGGCACCCTCATCGTTATTTCGGTGATTTCTTTTATTTTAGAATGAAAATGCAGAAAATAAGCTCGTCAAGTTGTCATTAAAACGGAGCTTAGTGGCCACTATTTTCCGTTTTAATGATTACAATAAAACATAACAATTTAAGCACAACTTGACGAGCTTATTTTCTGCATTTTCATTCTAAAATAAAAGAAATCACCGAAAAAGCGATGAGGGCGCCACTGTGCACTCGGTAGTCTCTTAACCAATATTTTGTAATAATATTTTGTTTGTGTCCGTGGAGTTTCTTGCCCGTTCTTCTCCATAGGAACCTACTACGCTTTGGAATGGGCAATTAGCTCCAACTTTCTGGCTAACTGACCGATTCTTTGACAATTACAAAGTGCCTGTAAATGTTTGAATTGAAATAAATATTTTGAGTTTGAGTTTAAGTATAATAAATATTTTAGTTCTTTCTTTTTTTTTTTGAAGTGAAATCTTCTTTAGGCGCGTTGAGCTCTTTTTGGTAGGGGAAAAACGTATGGTTTCGCGATCGTCACCGAACGCTTTCCATGAGCTATATGTATACTATGTACCTATGTATGTGTACTTTATGGGTGAACAAAAATCATTCTGCATTCGATTAGACTGGAAGCTGACCCCAAACATAGTTGGGAAAAGGCTAGGTTGAGAGATGTATCAGCATCTGGACATAACAGGATCTTGATGACACCTACGCATAAGAATAGAATATGTAAGGTAAGAGTCTGTTGGTACGAAAAGACGACCCCAGCAAAGTTTCAAAAATAAATTCCCTTACATGTGCGAGGTTTCTACAAAAATGTTTTCCTTATTTTTACAATTTATGAGTACATTATGAACGGCCAAAGTTCAGGTAAAATTTGTGCAAAAAGCAGATTTTTGGAGGCTTATACTGAATTTGTTTCTCCAAATTTTATTTTTTCTTTCATAGAAACCTAGATATAAGCACATAATACCTATTAAATCAAGATTAAAAAAAAAAGATGCGTTACAACGCCATGATCAGTGGATTCCCGCTGTCCCCATTAATGGTAATTCACATAAAATGGCGAAACTAAAGGTTCCATTTTCTTTTAAGGCGAGGTTCTTCAAGATAACCTCTAGGAAATGTTTTTAATGTCATTTTATTTAGAAACGGTAATGATTAAACATGTGAAAAAATTATATGTTGCTTTTGAGACCTTTCTGTAGGTACGTCGGGTACTCGTTACATAATTGGATAAAGTTCGCTCAATTGGGATTAAGAGATTTTTTACATAATACATTGATAAGCCGACAATCCGACAATGATTAAGACATTAGCTATTCCGTCGATTCATTGAAATTGCCTATTTATTTGAGACATAACATCACGCCTTGTGTCCCCGAACTATTGGGCAGAGGTGTACCTATAGTACGGACATTTCGCCAGTTATGTTTTAAGTCCCATGTAATAGGGGGCGAGCCTATAATTGCTATCAGTCAGGTACAAATCCAGACTCCGGGCTGCTACTGAGAAATTCCAGAAAAACCCAATAATACCAGTTAATTGGTAATCATAACAAAAAACGTTGTTATAACATTCCACATCGTGTACACGGTAAAGGAAAAAAAAAATGTTTTGATTGACTTCACACAGAATTACAATAGCTGCAGGCTTAGACAAAATACATCCGTACGTTTTTCCGCACCCGCTGCAGACTAAACGTTAGCGTTAGTAAAATGGTAGACAAAATAGCAAGCTCACGCCAGACGCTTATTCCGCAGCACGGGATGGAAAAAGTATAGATTCTCTATGGAAGTTAGCGTGAGAACGAAAAAAAAACCGAACCTCAATGTCAAACTGAGAGTGATGTCATACGTCAAACTAACTAACGTAAATATTGGCGGGATTATTATGTGTAATACGTGTTTCATTTTGGTATGAGAAGTTCTCTAAATGATTTCAAGAAAAGATATCGAGTTCCTGTGAGTAATAGGGACATTTTAAAATTGAATATGGAATTCAGACTACGGGCGAACCCAGAACAATTTACATTATTGTTAGATTTTATGAGAAGATAAGTAGAGTTGATTTGAGCTCATTTGTTTACGTTATTACATTTTTGTTCAAGTGCAGCTGTAGCTCTCAACGCCATTATTTTTATAAGTGGTTTTTATGTTCTAAACTTAGAATACGAGTACTCTAAGGTTCTAAAAGAGCATAAGTATATCGTATTTAAAAAAAATATAAACAATAGAATAATTAACAATAGAGGTAAGCAGGAATCATGACCTCATTCTTATGAGCCCCTGTGCTTAAATTGTTTATCTTTAAGATAACAATGTATCAAAATGTTCGTTTATTCATCCTATAACGCTGAATAAACTCAAATTCCGAAATTTCGGCGATAACCGCCGAAACACCGACGTTACGCCGATTTAGTCATATTCAACCCCTAATCCACGCGTCCTCAATATTTGCCGTACTTAACAGCTTCAGGCAATGCATTTAAACAAAAATAAACACTTTTTTTCTTAATGAAAATACTCCACAACACGTTAGCGGCAGGGTCCAAGTCTCCGCTAGCGAGCGTGAACAATAAACGCTAAAATTAACGTTAGCGTTTGTCAAAAACACCACTTGTCTACCGCTTTGTATGAAAGACGCCACGCTAACGCTGCGTTAGCGGCAGCGTTTCGTTACAAATGTTTAATTGTCTACGAACTTAGCGTGACATTACGTTTCCTTTCCACACCTAATGTCATTGCCATACATTTTGTCGTTAGCGTCTGGCGTTTAACGCTACAGAAAAGTTTTTTGTCTAGGCCTGCTGTACATGTTTGATGTTATCGAGCGGTAAACTTTAAACTTATTGTTAGTAGAGCCACGAATATGGCGGGAGAGATAGCGGAGAGGAGACTAAACTAAGCAGCCGACCGATTTATTCTATGAAAACTTAGATGAAGTGAGCAGACAATAGTGACAATCCCTAGGTGGAATAACAGCTCACTTCAAGCTCATTTGAAATTAGAATCCTAACTGCATAGGACTATATTCCATTTGAAATAAGATTAGACATTTAGGTAAACCTTTTTTTACAATCCGTTCAACCGATTTTGACTTCTATTGCGTTGGTGGCATGACAAATGGCAGCTGCAGTTAACACTTGGTATTGTTACCACTTTGTTGCTTTTAATGCCAACCTTATGCCTACGGGATAGAAGTCAAAATCGGTTGAACGAACTGCTAAAAAGGTTTTTAAAAGTCTATGTTATTTCAAATGGAGTATAGTATGTTTGTGGAGAATCTTTCATTTTAATTCTATTCTGTTGTGTATAGATAGTAAATAAACAATAAAATACAAGATAAAAAAAATTAGAATCCCTACAATAAAAACAGATCTTAAGATGAGTGAACTTGTTGTTAGAGTTGCTGACGATACCTGCATTCATCGTCTTTATCATTTCAGCTGAAAGACGTCCACTGCTGGACATAGGCCTCCCCAAGCACCGCCACTTCGAACGGTTCTGTGATTCCCGCATCCAGCGGATTCCTGCTGCTTTCACAAGGTCATCGGTCCAGCTTGTGAGAGGCCTTCAAACGCAACGTCTTCCAGTACGGGGTCGCCTCTCCAGACCCTATCGGCTATGTGTGCTGCGAGAAATGTGCCCTGCCCATACCTAAGTTAAGATAACTAAATATTAAAAAACTGTAATCTACAGGTATCCGGCTCGAAGGACCACAAATATGATTGAGTATCGCGTATAGCTAAGGACGCTTTTGAAGTTTCCTATTCAGAAACAGGCTAAAGGATGGTAAATTGAAAGAGTTCAGGTACTCATGGGATGCTGGGAGCCAGGAGATCACCACACAGTATCACTAGCAGTCATATTTCACTAAATTTTGGTGTTTATTCTCCCCGCGCGCGCGGGATATTCTGACGTTGAGTTCGAACTAACTTTTCTTCTTCCCGCCGTCAGATGGCGGGAGCGATGCGTTGTCTTTGTCGCACTCACAGCATTGGCGAGTGCAAGCGGCGGCAGATTTAAAACAAGGAGGAAAAAGGGACTGGGAAAGCATCCCGAAGCCTGTTTACATGCCATAGTATTAAGTGAAGCCTCAGTAGGTTGATAGCGTGATTAATTGCCCACCAGTATTCGCTGGACCAACGCTTTGTTCCGACACTTGTGGAGGGTCAATTAATGCAATTGTTCGGCATTAAAAAAAAAGGTATGAAAGTATTCAATAATTGACATAGTTCTTTCGTTTGTTCGTGATCATAGAGCAATTACGTGACTATTGTTTATTGATCTGCCAACGCCGTCTAACGTAAGCGGCGTGAGGCTTCAACCGGCCGAAATGCAGCGCTGACGGTGGCACCAGCTTTGTGGATGGCGGCCGCAAGGAATAGAACATTATAAAAAATAAAAAAATGTGTAGAAGGAACTGTCATTATAATTTTTTTCTTATGAATTTCTTGTAATTTGCTTAAGACTACGCCGAGCGCACAGTGGCGCCCTCATCGTTATTTCGGTGATTTCTTTTATTTTAGAATGAAAATGCAGAAAATAAGCTCGTCAAGTTGTGCTTCACAAGACTATACGTTATTATTACTACAAACAGTAGTTTTAAATTGTTATGTTTTATTGTAATCATTAAAACGGAAAATAGTGGCCACTAAGCTCCGTTTTAATGATTAAAATAAAACATAACAATTTAAAACTACTGTTTGTAGTAATAATAACGTATAGTCTTGTGAAGCACAACTTGACGAGCTTACTTTCTGCATTTTCATTCTAAAATAAAAGATATCACTGAACAAACGATGAGGGCGCCACTGTGCGCTCGGTAGCCTCTTAATATAATTAAAGTTTTAAAGTAATGCAATTGATTTTCCTTCTATTACACACACTCGTCGCATCAATATACGAGTCAGTATAAAGGGAACGCCAAGCAGCCATTTATCGAAGGAATTTATGAGGTTTGGCGAGGCGCCCGAACAACTGTTAACTCTTGGTTCCTCAAGGAAACAAAGGCCATTGAACAATTCCAAAGGCCATCCAGTGAAAACCAACCTGAAGCTCCTCCTTATTTCGTAATTGAAGAGTTTCCCGGAAACCGCTACCTACATAGTACGCCACAGCTGACTTCATGGCCTTAAACGTAGTAACTTCAAACAATAGTATCGTTTAGAATCTTACACTCAGCGGTTAATCCCACATTAAATGGGTTTTTGATACATATACTTATCTTAGCCGGATTTTCAGTTAAAAATTAGATAAAAAATAGCGCTTCTTATTAAAAACAAGGCCGATGATGTTGCAGATATAATTGTGATGCGCTTGCGCCAATTCAGTTTATGGCTAGGGGATCTTACGTACGGTCGCGTGTCGTGAAGCAAGTCGAGGCGAATTGTCGAAAAAGTTAATTGGTTAATACAAAATGATGACTATAAATTTATGAAAAAATAAACTAGTTACATTTCAAATTAGGAAGATTAATGACATAAAATTAAATTAGTAAGTTTTTAGTATAATTTTTTCTTTATTTCATTATTGTTGTTGACGCTAAATCACAATTTAAAACTTTTTTTTTGTTCTTTTAGCTGCCGTTATCAGTAACTTAACATTTTTTTGTTTTGTTTATCATATAATCATGGAGTGTGTCCGAAACGAGCCGCAAAGTCGAGATTTGTTAGTGTAATGTAATAATATGTGCGAGACTGGGATATGTAACAGCGTCCTTGCTGCTCCTGCTTCGGAAGCAGCCAGGATGCTGTACAGGCTCGTAAATATTGGAATTATTCGTAGAGGTAGATAATTTTAAGTAGTAGTAGTAGGTTAAGTCGATTTGTAACGATGAGGGTGGCATAATATGTTTAGATCAAAACCCTCTCTAAATAAATAAAGGAAAAAAAAAACATTTTACAACATTTTTATGATGGTTTTTCGTTGTTTCAGGCGTAATCAATCGGCAGAGTTTTCAGTGAAGTGTAATTAAAGAAGAAAGTCAATATAATGAGCAGAATAAAATAATTTTCAATGTTGTGTTTACTTTAGTGTATGTACCTATCTATTAAAATAATAGTGAAAAGTTAAGTGGGCCATTTAATTCTTTCCTGAAATAAAGTATCTTAATAGCAGTTGTTACAAGTGAAAGTGCTGAAGTATGACGACTGAAAAAAAGTCCCCGGGGGACGATTTAAAGCCGAAAGAAACATGGAGGATCATGAAGAATGTGGTGGTTATCAGTCTAGCATTCATGGTTCACTTCACAGCATACAGTGTAAGTTTATCTATACATACAAATAAATAATAGTTATTTATGCAACTGTTGTATAATAAGGGGTATTAAAACACGAATGTGGGTTTATCACATGAGTGTTTTAATACCTAATTATTACAGTTGCATACAAGACTTTATCTACACCCATGATATAAATCCTCTATAAAGGGTTCTGAAACAGTTTTTGCAATACTAATATCGAACAAACATGGCGGGATACCACGCTATGGTATAGTATAGTGAAACACGCGTGTGTGACAATGTTCTTTTTTTGAAATTCATAAAGATACCACGAATTGAGTAGTGAGAATGGAAGGGAGGATGATGATCCCTTCATTACTCATCAAACAGATGAGTAAGGAAGGGATCATCATCCTCGTAAAAGTAAAGGAGTTGCATTATGAAATTCAGTACAACATTATAACTCCCGTTTGGATGCTATTATGGTTACTATGACACTGGGTGTTTTAATGTTGGCAATAAGCTAACTGTTTCAGAAACTTTTATAGAGGATTTATAGCATGGGCGTAGATAAAATACTTAACAGCTTTTTTAAATTTATGTGAAGGTATACAGAGTTATACAAAAAAAAAAAAATTTTTTTTAAACATTTTGTCTGTGTGTCGGTTTGTTTGTCTGTCTGTTTATTCCGGCTAATCTCCGAAACGGCTGGACTGATTTTGACGGGACTTTCACTGACAGATAGCTGATGTTATAAGTAGTAACTAAGACTACTTTTAAATTAGAAAAACAACGCAGGCGAAACCTCGAGCAGCAGATAGTTAATTTTATGTTAATGATACAGTAGGCCACACGTCAGTGGTAACAAAACCAGTATAAGCTGGGCCTCTTCTTCTATTGAAACTCTGCAAGGCCATCTCAAGGTTAAGTGTAATCACCGACCGGTTGATAAAACATTGCAGGTAGTTATTGGCTGCGGTAAAATACTTATGTACATACATTGAGAAGCGTAAATAAGCGTGCTATGATTCGCAGGTAGTTTTTACAGACATAATATGGATGGTCTTTATTGTGATGCTAACGATAAATTAGCTATACATCGGAACGTTCAAGTTTTTACATCGAAGGTTCTTTTTGTAATGGCATTTTCAACTCCATTAAAAATATCTGCCTCAGTTGTCGTGCCGTGAATAATATTATCAAGAATCAAGAAGTTTTTCATACACTTCATAGCTTTTATCTACTCCGCAAATAAAAATCAACACCTGAGCAGTATCTGACACATCCGTTGACTCATCTAAGGCTAGAGAAAACCACTTAAGATGTCCATTTTTGTCAGACAGTTGAGATGATATATTTTGTGCGATGTTTTGCACCCTCAGAGCCACGGTGTTTGCTGACAAACGGTCACTTTTAAATAAATCTACCTTTTCGGGGCATATTTCTTCGGCTACTGCAATCAAGCATTATTTTATAATTTCTCCATCGGTGAATAGTTTACCACGTTTTCCGATTTCAAGAGTCACACGAAAGCTGGCGTGAGTTGCAGACTCTTGTTCAGTATTCGCTTTGGCAAACAAAGATTGCTTCGATTTCAGTCCGCGCTTCAAAGCTTCAATATTTTCCGTCCGAAAACTTCCTGTATATTTGGAGTAATATTGTAGATGTTTCGATTCATAGTGTCGTTTAATGTTTCTTTGAGAATAGCTATGGTTTCATTACAAATTAAACATAGCGCCTTATTACTGGACTCAATCACTAAATACTGAAAGTTCCATTAATGAAATAGAAAGAAAAAGATGCACTGAACTTAAATTTAGTTTATTTTGTGAACAAGGGAATCGGCACCATTATCTGCTTAAAAGGAGGCGCCATTCACCAACAAACTGTTAACAACTACGGTCAAGAAATAAACATTTGTATTTTTGTTTTGTATTTGGAAAATAAAGGTTGGTCGAAGCCATGGAGGGGGGGGGGGGAGCAACTGCACCCGTTCGCCCTTCCCCCCCGTATCCGCGCCTATGCGGAAGTTTGAAGATCGAGTTATGTCTATCAGTTCAATAGGTTTTTTCAAGCCTTGATAACTTTGTACTACTTTTTATGCGACGCTTCCATCTGTGGAGACCTTTGCAGTCATAATTATTCAAAGTAAACTTTTTTAAATGTGGTCTTAATGCGTTTAATTGGTTTTAGTTTTTATGATGGCACAGTCTTCTGTTGTGTTGTTGGATGAGGAGTCTTAGTCGTGACTGATAAATTGATAAAAATCGACCTTAGACATTCTGTAACATATTTATATAATCCGGCTATAATTAGCTTCAGATTTGCGTATATGTTCAGCTAAGGCCTGTGTTCACCAACATTTAAATCAACTGTTTAGATATTTAATCAGTTCTTTACTTAGGAAATTTGACATAAATCAACTGTTTAAATACCTAACAGGTGGTTTGAATGTTGGTGAACACAGGCCTAAGTTGTCTTCGTGTCTACCTATGATAAATGATTAACCAGTCTGAAAGATTGGTAACGGAGGTGATTGTAAAAGGTATGCAAAGGTATAGTGTAGGATACACTAATGATACACATAATTGTGTTTCCCCCTCATTAGGGGTTTCTTAAGTCCGGTTTCTGGAACAAAAATCAAAGGTATGCTGATTTTCGTTCCAGAAACCAGCAGCTGTGTATCGAAACATAAACGATAAAAACATTGTGATTACAGGGTGCTGCTAATCTACAAAGCTCTATCAACGCGGAGGCTGGACTGGGTACCGCGTCATTGGCAGCAGTGTACGCTGGGCTCATCTTCTCTAACATATTCCTGCCTGTTGTTGTTATAAAGTAAGTTGTGATAAAACTTTGTTTTACTCGACCAATAAGTCACTTCTGGTACTCGCGATACGGGCAGGCGGAAGTATTACTTTTCTAGAGGTTGTCATATTCCTCTCCCAAGTAGTTTCAAGTTGGATTACAAAACAAATACTCGTTGCGGCGATTCTTGGAGGAGGCCTTTGTTTTGCAGTAGGTACCGAAATGTATTTTGGCTGAATGGATGATGATGATAAGAAGTAGGGATGGGCCGAATATTGTTCGGTATTCGGCATATTCGGCAGGTGCACCAAACATTCGTATTCGGCCGATTATTCCGCAAAAATACTGAACATACTACCGAATAATATTGTATTAAAAAGTTGCCTCTGTAAGTCTGTAGCAAATATGAAGTAGCACAATAAAATAACATAATTGTATCAAGGTATACCAAGTGTGTCTTATCATTTATTCTGTCTATGTAAAGACAAACTGATTCTAATCTGACTGATTCTGATTAGAATCAGTTATGGTCCAATAGAAGAAATAAAAGTGGTAGGTTTTGTGTTTTAATCTTATAATTATTCAACACTAGCTGACCCGACAGACTTCGTTCTGTCAAAAGCTATTTGACTGTGGCAGTTTGTCTACGCGCAAAGGAAACTACCTACCTACCCTACCCTACCTTACCCTATCCTACCCTACCCTACCTACCTATCTACCCTACCCTACCCTACCTACCTACCCTACCCTATTCTACCCTACCCTACCCTACCCTACCCACCTTACCTACCCTACCCTACCCTACCCTACCAACCCTACCTACCCTACCCTACCTAAAACCTTCAATTTTTTTTTTTTTTTTTTTGATAAAATCTATTCTCAGACCTACCAAATGATGACTGACACATTATGTCAAACGCCATAAAGTTACATTAGAAGATAGAGTTACCTACTTATTATTACAATAAAAATGTAAATATGGTCGTTTTCTTACAATTTTTTTTTTTAACTTTCTTAAATTGTTCTTACATAAGAACCTTCTCCTGACAATAAAAAACACAACAAAAAAATAATTAGCGAAATCGGTCCAGCCGTTCACGCGTGATGCCGTGACCAAGGGAAATAGGGATTCATTTTTATATATATGGATTAACACGTGTCAATTTTTGCCGCTAACTATACTCCATTTGAAATAAGATTAAACATTAAAAAAAACCTTTTTTACAGTCCGTTCAACCAATTTTGACTTCTATTCCGTAGGCATAAGGATGGCATTAAAAGCAAAAAAGTGGTTTCAATACCAACTGTTTACTGCAGCTATAATAATAATATTCGGCCGGATATTCAGTTCGGTAAACTTTTAACCGAACATTTGGCTGATTATTCGTAATCGTTAAAACCCGTATTCGGCCCATCACTAATAAGAAGACAACTTAGGCTGATGATTTACTGTGAATACCGTCATAACATGATTGTCTACCTGGGCTTAAAGTTAACGAGGTAAGTTCGAGACCCCAAGAGCATTTCGTTAGGTATAAAAATGTCTAACCATCCAAGATTTTGGTTGTGAAAAAACATGCCTTCTTGAATGAACCTTCCACTAATCAAGATAAACCTCTATTCCAGATGGCTGGGCACGAAATGGGCGATATCTCTCTCCTTCTTAACGTACATGCCGTACATAGCCGCACAGCTGTACCCCACATTCTACACCATGATCCCGGCAGGGCTCATAGTGGGGCTTGGTGGGGGCCCGCTCTGGTGCGCCAAGTGTACATACTTGTCTGTGGTGAGTGGTTTTATTATTTATTAAATATATTGTATTCTTATTTTATTTGTGAACATGAGTGTTGCATAAAGTTGCTATACGCAGCGTATGGCCGAGAAATGACTGCGACTAAAAGCCGAATTGTGTGGCTATTACGGCCTCAAAATCGATTGCCTGAGAGGATTGTTAGGCCGGAGCAATACTTAACTACTTGAAGCAAATGGTAAAAACTAAACAGTCCCCACTCTCACCACTTTTTAGACTAAGTACGTCGCTCTAGAGTGCTAGAGCTCTTTATCTGCATCATTATGAAAATATGAGTCAATTTCAACAACTCGATTTTTTACCTAATTTCCATGGACATTTTAATTTTCAGGTTTTTTAACATGTGCACTACCGTTCTCACTGTGCGTAAGCGCACGATTGTCTCTTGCCGGGCAGGGATTAATTGTTCGTTTAAACGCATTGATCGAAGCTCAAACTGCGAAACAAAATGACCATAGAAATTAGGAATTTCGCTCGGACAAAACTACCGTTGACATGTACTCGTTAACTATGAGTCTAAACATTCAAAAATAATTAGCTTCTTGTAGGTCAATTATTACTTAACGCAATTAAAATACTTTTTCCTATATTTGTTGGAGATTATCTTCTTGAGAGGTAAATGCTGTGTATGAAAGTGATTGTGGACAAAACACAGAAATTGATAATTCATCATTTACTGATGTTTTTCTTAAAAAGTATTACGTAGTCTTATAAACATAATTTAAGTGGCTTCATTTAGATTCACGACTCTTTAATTCTGAGAAAAAAATATCGTTGCATTATTTGTAAAGCAGCACTGCGTTTTCAGCCTAGACGCGTAAATTTTTCGCCTGAGAAATTCACTCATATAAGGAAAATCATCGCTGGAAAATCTAAAAAAAAACTCTTTTAATTTTTTGACAGGTATCAGAAGCACACAACAAGATTTCCAAGATATCAGCTGAAGCGCTTCTGACACGTTTTCTGGGATTGTTCTTTATGATCTTCCAAATGAATCAAGTTTGGGGCAACCTCATCTCTTCACTTGGTAAGTCAATTTATGATCTAATCCGATTCTAAGGTCTGTACCCTGGACCCAACATAGGTCACATGGTGGTGGTCATGTTGGTATACAGGACACAAGTTCGCCCGTATTCATAGGAGACCTGCAATTATAACTGGTATAGTCCAGTCTCCGATAAATAATTTTGTTGGAAATTTTGAATCAGCTCAAAAGACAGTCCTCAGTGAATGAGGAAATGATTTTTGTCACAGATAGGCCAAGAGGAGATTCCCCACATATCTGTTCAACTCATTTCTTCCTTTTTTTTTTGGTTGGGAAATTATCAAATATTTTTTCCCGCTTTGGGCGGAGCGGGAGGGCGTGTCAGACTTTTACTGACTAAAACCCACCCATGTTTTTTCAGTTGCATGTGTGCCAGGGCCACGGTATGCCTTTCGGACAAACCCGCAACCCTGGCAGGCACCGGTCCTAGCGGACCCCGTCAGTGCGTGCTGACATCTCTTTGAGGCGCGCGTGGAACTTAACGCGCCGTCAAAGAATGATTCTATACTAGCTTTTGCTCGCGGCTCCGCCCACGTGGATGTCGGTTATCGCGTTAAAAAGTCTAAGCCTATGTCCTTCTTCATATCCCAGGCTATATCTCTGCCAAATTTCATGACGATCGGTTCAGCGGTTTAGGCCTGAAAACGTAACATGCAGACAGACAGAGTTACTTTCACATTTATAATATTAGTATGGATTAATTGTTCATACAAGTCTTTTATACGATCTTCTTTTGCTTTCAGTGTTGTCGTCAGACAACAATACAGCAGCAGTAACGTCAGTGAATGAGACGATGATTCCTATCCTGTGTGGAGCCAACTTCCTGCCCAGTGCCGATGCTGGTGAAGCACTGCCCACGCAGCCGCCAGAGAAGATACAGATGATCTCAGGTAAGATGGAATTTAAGAGTCAAAATCGTTTAAGTACACAATAGTTTGTGTGATTTAAAACCATCGCGTTGGTAATATGGTCGTGATTAGGGTTGCCAACTTTTTTATACCAAAATATAGTAATTTCGAAACCATTGCCTGTAAAAACGTAGTAGATGGCGAAACAATTTTCAAAAACATTTCTTTTTCTTTTAATGCATATTTTTTGGTACTATGAACCTTTAACAGGTTTTTTATTATTAATGTCTCGTAACTATTTTTACACTCTATATTAACTGTTACAAAATACCATTACTTTAGCTTTTATGAGATTTATACTGGCCTTACTGCGATCACCTCGCCATTTGTATTGAAATAAAAATATGGTAGTTTCGCCTACTATATTTTTCCTTTAGAAATATAGTATTTAGGCCTCTATTATAGGAGGATACTATAATATATTAAATAGTAGGGTTGGCAACCCTAGTCATGATATCCAATTTTAACGTTAAATAATAAGTTAGTTATCAGTCAGAGAACAGTATCTGCCTATTTCGTAGTAGTAAAAAAATTATGGACATGGAAAACTAACCTTAGCCGGAAGCCATAGAAGGCAGACGCTGTGGCCGACATGGCGACAATGACTAGATGACATCCTCCCCGCCATATTATTAGAAATCGTAATATTTGAATAATATGATGCTTAACAAAGTAAATTGTATCGTGACATCAATAAGCATACAAATACCTAAAACCTACAGTTTCTTCTACAACAAGTACAAAAAAAATAAATAAAAGAACATACAACGCATAAAATAAACCTTAGCTCTTTGTTATTTTTATTTTTACAATAGGTAGTACAAGTAAACAAGGTTATTGTAACAAAATACATGTCGTATTAGGTATGCAAATTCAGCAAGAAATCATAATGAATAGCCAAGATTTTTACGGCACTCGATGCCATACAATTTTTAACAAAACTCCAATTATGTCAATTAGATGAGACCGACGACATCTTTTCTTACAAAGGTATCATTACCTCCAATTAGTAATTTATCAAAAAACTAGAATTTCTTGTTTTATGTACCTATTCCAGGCATCTACCTCACTTGTATGGCCGGGGCAGCCCTCATTGTTGCTGTAGGAGTGGACTCTATGAAAAGGTGATTTTATTGCTAACGTACTTTTCCCTCATGTTTCGTTTATCAGTCCGTAAAGGCATAAATGGCTAATCGGTACCTATGTGTATAGATGTATGAGGAATAGGGTGTAAAGTTCACTCATTCTCTATTGAAAAGGGAGGATACTCCGACCAGAGGGTTGTGTCTGGTGGGCAACTGCCCGACGGTTGATATCGGGATGTTGTATGCTAGTCCCGCGGTACACTCTGATTGCGCGATGCAGGATTTGTGACGTCAGGTTTTTGATGCGTAGTTCGCATGTGGCATTGAGGTACCACCACATATGCATGAAAGAGTACACCCACTACCTAGATCGTATTTAAATGGTGCCAAAATGGTATTTAATCCTCCTCTATGGTCCAGTTTAGTCTCATTTCGGATTTATAATTAATTTTTGTCACAGATACGACTCAGGTCGCACTGGTTCAGGCGGAGGCATGTCAGGTATGGCCCTCTTGGCTGTGACCCTGAAGCTTTTGATAGAGCCTACACAGCTGCTACTCGTCATCATAAACATCTTCATTGGACTGCAGCAGGCTTTCTTCGGAGCTGATTTTACTGCGGTAAGCTCATTTGTGAATATTTTTACAGTACCCGGGCGTTAGAGAGAGGCTGCCACACAGACTGTATCAGTGGCGACGATTCAGCTCAAGAACATTTTCATGCAACTCTTGTAGATGATCTAATCGCAGCTGCTGATCAAGCACCCGAAGTTCAAAGTCAAAGTCAAAGCATTTATTTCAAATAGGCACATAAATGGCACTTTTGAACATCAAATTTTACACGGAAATAAAATTGATTCTAGTTGCCCCTTCCAAAAGATAGTTTCGCATGGAGAAGAATGGGCAAGAAACTCCACCATTACTCTTTTAAACTGTTTTACAATAGTTTGTATACATCAATTATATAATTATATGTGAAGACGATGTACTTAGAATAAATTTACTATACCACAACAGGTAATAACAAAAAAAAAAAAAAAAAATTAAGCATTGACGAATAAATTAACCATGTGTTAGATACAAGGTGCTCACATATTTACAAATTGAGTTAAAACTGAACACAAGAATACAATTTGCTGTGGTTATGTTTGCAGGCGTTCGTGTCGTGCGCAGTCGGCACCGGTTCGGTAGGCTTCGTCATGATGACGTATGGTCTATGTAATGCCATTGGATGCATGCTCACCGGGTACTTGGCTAAGGTAAGGATAATTTGATGTAGGAATTGTACGTCCAACGGAAACTATTTAATTTGACAGGAATAAACTAAAATTTCTCTTCTGTCCTTTTCTTAATGAAATAGAAAGAAAAAGATGCACTGAACTTAAATTTAGTTTAGTTTATGGACAAGGGAATCGGCACCAATCTTCATGTGGTCAAACTATAACTAAACTACCTACCATCCTACAAATCTCGACATCATTGGCACAAAGGGGGATCCAGGATCACTAGTTGTATGCCTGTCTTTCTTTGCAAAACTTAAGGAATCCTGCTTCCTAAGTAGGTTCCGCTAAAAATAAAGGCAGCCTTCGAACCTCCTCATGCACAGACTCCGTCTGGGGAGAACGGAGGGTTATGTCGGACTCTTACCGACTAAAATCCCGCGGTTCCTACCACTAGACGGGGGCCCGGGACATACGCGTACATTCGCACACACCTCCGACTGACCCCTCGAACCTGCACAAAAACTAATAGCAATACTGCTATTACGTCTACTATTAGCGATAAAAATACAATTAGGTACTTAAGTACTACGGAATGTTTGGCTGAGCTACACTTTTGCCAGTGCCATGAAAACCAGTGCCAGTGCTATTTTGAGAAAAATCTTTCTTTCGAACTAATTTATTTCGTAATTCTCTAGATAACTGGACGTGTCCCCCTCATCTGCGGTGCGACGATAGTCCATGCGGCATTGTTCAGTGCAATTCTGACATGGCGGCCTCATGCAGGAGAAGACTATGTGCTGTACATCATAGCCGTACTGTGGGGCCTCTGCGACTCCGTGTGGGTTGTGCAGATAAATGGTAAGTTGTCGATCAGTAAAACATAGTTGTCATGATTAAGCCGATATCTGACGCTTTATTTTTCATTCATTTTGCTTTTCATTCGGCATCTTTCACTCGAAGTGAAACGTCCAAACACAAAATGAATAAAAAGTGAAAAAAAAAAAAAACATTAGTGAACCGATCCAACGATGTTGGTTTTCGGCAGTCGGTATCAATCACTCTCCTACAAAATAATCAAAAAGAGAAATAAAAGGAGCGGATGAACCGTTTATTCCTGTACCTATAATAACGTCGGTATCGTCTGAACGTGGAATGAAACAAAAATAAACCTTCACTCGGGTGAAGCGTCTGATATCGGCATTATACTAAACATGAATTTCTGCCAAGGCATATAAGATACAGAAAGTTATGGAGTCAAAAGCCTCGAATCGTGTGGAGTAGCTGGGCTTAGACCTCTCCTAAAAAGGGAGTTGATTGACTAAGTAGGCCTCATTTAGTCTGGTCTGGTCATTGATACTGTGCTGTAGTAAAGTGGCTTCTGTAAATAGTGTATGCGTGACGAAAATCTCTGGGAAGTAAGATCTGTTATTAGCCTTGCATATACAGATATGGCCGTTCAAAGTTTCACATTGGTATCATAAGATGCCCGATCACACATACCACGACCACACCATCGCAGCGACAAAATGTGGGCAAGCAGTGGTTACGTGGGTATAGTATCACTACAGCTTCTTGCAGTTGCGTTGTGGCAACTATAAATTTCGATGTGGTTGCGTTTTCGCTTATAGTTGCGATGTGGTTAAGTTGTGGCTAGTGTTTGCAGACAGACAAATCGACACCGACTTTTATATAGGACCTTATCAGCGAATAAATCTGAGTCGAAAGTCCGCAGGTCTCGCTGGTGGTTGCGTTGTGGCCTTAATGTCGTCAGTATCACACATATACACGGTTAATTTTGACAGCCAAAAGTTACGAAACAAAACCTAAAACCTCCTTCCGCATCCAATCTTCAATATTACCTTTAAAAAAACTATCTCCTCATTACAGCATACTACGGCATCCTCTTCCCTGGTAGAGAAGAAGCAGCCTTCTCAAACTTCAGGCTCTGGGAATCCGTAGGCTACATCATTGCCTACGTCATGTCCCCATACCTTAGGACCAGCGCCAAGACATACCTAATCTTTGGCATGATGATCATAGGAGTAGCATGCTACTTCATAGTGGAATACCAGCAGTACAAGATCAAGAGGAAACTTCAGAATAAGAAGAAGGACTTGTGTTACATTAGTAATAGTGTAGGGTGTGATAATATTGCTTTTCAGACTGTTGAGTGATGTTTTAGGTTGCTTTATTTTTCGGGAACAATGTATTTGTGACTTATAGATAGATGGTGCCATTTGATGGCCATTAACCCTTTGGATGCCAAGCACCCAGCATTTGTGGTCGAAAAATAATTCGTTCGTGTGCCTACAACCCGTATTCGAGCAGTCGCTATAGATGACTTCTGTTCATGCCCAGGACCCGACTAGCGACACCAAATCTAAGTATGTAAATTTGCCAAACAATTTATGGCTTACAAGAAATAAATATTTTTAAACTGGGCAGCAAATGCGCCAGAGTCAACTGTTTGTAAATATACTATTGATTTTATAGTTAAATGTAGTGTAGGTACTGGGTGACTAGTACAATCGCTGGTATTGCTCTAAACAAGGTCAAATCATTACGGCATAGGATTATAAAAAGCCTGAGGACATATCTTTTATATATCCACAGCTTTTGCCCGCGGCTCCGTCCGCGTGGATGTCGGTTATCGCGTAAAAAAGTAACCTATGTCCTTCTCCATATCCCGGGCTATAATCTCTGCCAAATTTCATGACGATCGGTTTAGCGGTTTAAGCGTGAAAACGTAACATACAGACAGACAGAGTTACTTTCACATTTATAATATTATTAGTATTAGTATTAGTATATTAGTATGGATTGAAAACATGAATTTAAACTTAAGCGCCTACAAAACATTTGAAGCAAATGTTTGATTTGGAGGCGTGTCCTCAAATGTATAAAAATCTATATATACTAATACTAATATTATAAAGCTGAAGAGTTTGTTTGTTTGTTTGTTTGTTTGAACGCGCTAATCTCAGGAACTACTGGTTGGAATTGAAAAATAATTTTTGTGTTGGATAGTCCATTTATCGAGGAATATTATAGACTATATACATAACATCACGATACAACTAATAGGAGCGGAGCATAAATGAAAAATATTCTTTTTTGAGAGCTTCCTTGCGTGCGCTGCGTAAACGGTTTAAGTTACGCAAATATCATGTATGATGGAATTGTTCCTCTTTAGAAGTTCTAAAAAAAGTCCGCGACAGCATATGTCTATCTTTTAAGATTGACTCACTATAAAATCTCTGTAACTACCAGTTGGATTTGAAAATATCTTTTTGGGTTTGATAGCACAATTCTTGAGGAAGGCTATAGGCTATTTAACATCACGCTAGGACCTTTAGGAGCAGAGCAAAAAAAAATGTCTGAAAGGCTAAGCGAAAACGAAGTAAGAGCGCCAGCAGGCAAAGCGAAGCGACGGGGGTGGGTCGGGGGAGCAAGAAATTTCACGCTGACGAAGTCGCGGGCTGAAGCTAGTATAATAATAATAATACTTTATTTGCCAAAATGTAGGTGTACAAAGTAGTATGATGTTATTATAAATGTGGCCCGTTTACATTCTACCATTATATGTGGTGTGCAAAATATTTAATTTCAGAATACATTAATTATTATTAAAAATGTCATAATATTCCTTCAGTTATCACTATAAACGTTACAGTCAGATTAAATAAATTAATTGCAAATATTAATTTTACAATAGGTAGGTTATATAATTAAAATATGTCATAACATTTACATCAGTTAGCAATATATGATCGTTAGTTACTAACGATCATATATTGCTTGCTAGCATTATTTCCCCAGCATCTCTTCTACTACTGTAGTAGAAGAGATGCTGGGGAAATAATGCAATTAATTAAATAACATAATCAGGTTGTACATATTTAATTATCTGTAACAAACTTGATAAATACATGCAAAAATATAGTTTGAATATCTATGCGGTTTTCGTGAAAATGATGCCAATGTACAGAATTTAATTTAGGTAGAATAACTGGCTAGCTAGCTAACTAGAATATAATAGAAGATATAGATGTAAGTAATAGTAAACATGTTTGTATATCAATCTCCTATAGAAATATAGGTACCTAGTATTTTTATCTCAAACCATAATTATACGTAAATAATGTATCTAATGGTTGTTACCATGTTGTTATAGTAACCGGCATAAGTCGTGAGCACAAACTGACACCTGCGCAGTAGTAAATTTTTAGGTCTCTTTTGCGGAATGAATAAGCTGGGGGGCGCCGAGCTGCATGCGATTGGTTCGTCAGCCGATACTCGTCATCTATTGGACTCTCGCGTCTCATTTTTATTTAGCCGAAAGTGTAAATGCGCGAGCTTGCTCCCACTACTGCCCATCTGTGCTCACGACTCGTGCCGGTTATCCATATACATAGAGAACAGACTGACCGTTCCGTATTCAGTTGTTATTACCAATGATATTATAAGTAAAAAAAGCCGGCCAAGTGCGTGTTGGACCACGCACATTAAAGGGTTCCGTAGTTAGGACGAATTTATCCCAAGAACAAACTTCTTCTTCATTTCCTTCGTCGTTCTCTCAATGCTGAGAATCGAAAACACATACGACGCATCTCCGAGCTAAGCGGTCTTCTGCAGTGGGGACCGTTCGGTAAACGCTCCCTCCAACAGCCTTCTTGATCGCGTCTGACCATCTTGCCGGTGCTCTGCCTTGTGCGCGTTTTCCTTCCACCCGAACAAACTTAACATTGTAGTTGAAATACATGTTCTGCCATACTCACCAACTGCAAATGTAAGTTGGTTGACTATTACTCGTTATCTTGTAATGCCTAAGTTTATGTAATAGTTTCCCTTTTAACTTCTTTTTCACATATCCCAAAACAACCATTTAACTGGCTGGGGGGGGATGCTTTAACAAAAATTAGCATTTCAAAGCTTACTATTACTCAAACGGATCCATAAATCGAAAAATGGTGTTTACAGATCTGCAATATTTTTGAATAGCCTATCCAACGACACCCCACACCACCCCATGGTGTGCAAGAAAATTTGTTTTTACTATATTTTAGGATTTTATTTTACCACTTTGTCGGCGCAATTAAAATGCCAAATTACAGCTTTCTAGTACTAAAAGCCACTGAGTTAAGCTGCGGACAGACAGACAGACGGACATGGCGAAACTATAAGGGTTCCTTGTTGACTACGGAAGCCTAAAAAACACGTATACCCAAAGTCTCTAATTCAGATAATTTATGTAAACAAAGTAATGTCAAGAAATGTCACTGTCAAAATGACAGGACAGTGGTGCAAAACATTTTATCATATTTTTGTTTTGTAAATAGTTATCGCTAAAATTAAAGTGAATTAATTATAAGAACTATGCATACAAAATATCGTTGCCAAACAATGTTTTGTGTAGTATGTCGGAGACACGGCATATGATCGTCATAATCAGCCCTTTTAAGTCCAGTGCTAGACGTAGGCCTCCCAAAATCGATTTCCACTCGAAACCGTTTACAGCCGTTTTCATCCAAAATGTGGATATAATGCTACTTACTTACAATAAGAATCTATGAATGGCATTGTAATATTAGTGTTGTTTGGTTGAAGATGTAAAAAATTTGCAAATGTTTGGATCTCCTGCATTGTTACCAGTATCATAAAATATTTTATACCAGATAATCTCCTATTTTTAATAACTTTGTTTAAAACCCAAAATTTATAAAATAATTACGGTATGATTATTTTTTAATTATTATTTCTTAAAATCAGTACTTAAAAGAAAATGAAACCTCTTTTTTCGCCATTTTATGTGAATTACCATTACGAAGATATTTTTTTGTTATGTTATCCCCTTTGTTTACATAAATTATCTGAATTTGAGACTTTGGGTATAGATAGGTTACCCAGATAGCAGTGTAAACTTGTTTCAGACTTGCAGCAAGTTAGAAATATCAAATGTGCAAACTTGCATCAAGTTTGACGAGGCAAGGGACAAACTTGTGGCAAGTTTGTATCAAACTTGTATCAAATGTCTAGTTTCCCTCTTTCAAACTTTGCATAATGTTTGCCAATGCAAACTTGACAAACTTGTGGCAATTTTGTATCAAACTTGTGGCAAGTTTCTATCAAACTTGTGGCAAGTTTGTATCAAACTTGTATCAAATGTCTAGTTTCCGCCCATGAAACTTGTATAATGTTTGTTTATCAGGAGGCTTACTCGCGAACGCAAACCACTACGACAAAAATTAAAAATTGTGTCGTCGTTTGCGAGTAGGCCTCATGAAGAAACAAAAAACTTGACGACATTTAAAGTATGAAATGAAATCCATTGAAATTAAAATTGAATGGGTTTATTAAAAAAAATATTATTGTATTAAAAAAAAAGTAGGAACTATAAAGGACTAAACTAAACTCGCATCATAGTTGATTTTGTTTTTGTCTCTCGGCCCTGAAACAATGAAATAAAATGGCTGTTAGTCAATAAACACCTGCGAAACTAACTTTTAAATTAATGTACCATTGAAATACAACACAATTACAGTCACCCTGAACGAGCTGTCTTGTTATGAAATAAATAAATGTATGCAACTACCTATACAACTTTCAGTCATTGGTGTCAGCGCCGGGGTTCGAACCCAGTACCAAAGGCCCCACTAGACTATCTACACCCGCTCTACAGAGTATTATTATAAGAAGAGAGTAATTTACCTTCTTGACAATCTCACTTTGCCTTGGTTTAGCCAGTCACTGATTATCTCTTTCTGCTTATCGTCAGTAGCAGTTCCATGCACTTTCTTACACATTTCTGAAAATATAAATAAAACGGCTATAGTAATGATAGTTGACAATAAGCAGCATGTTTCGTAATGTGACTGTTGGTTATGTAGGAATTAAAACAATAATAAAAATAAACAGATCTACCGAAATAGGTAGGTACTTACGAAATATTAATTTGCAAGTTTCTGTGTCAAGAAATGATTTCTTTTGAGTTCTTCATTTGTTTTCCCATCAGAGAATATTGCTCAACTACTGCATCCAGCAGTATTTTTCTCAGCATGTTTGTGGTGAAAGGACGGAGGTTTTTACTGCCAATACCTGTCAAGAGAAAAATTTTGGTAATGGCATATATATGGTACCTATAAATACATGTTGGGTGCATCATAAATATAAATATATATATTTTTTTTTTTGTTAAATAAGGTTTATACATACAAAGTCAATAGTTAGTTGTGCAATTACTCAAGTAAAAGCCAGATAAAATGGCATGGAATTGAATTGACCCTTAATATTAAACATTATTATAAGTGTATTTAATAAAATGTCACCCTTACCATTGCCTGTTGATTGTCACTATTTTTAATTGTCCATTTAAATGACAGAAACTGTCATCGTCATTTACTGGCAGGTTTGTTAAAAACTGTGGCAGTGAAAAGGGATCATGCCTTCGTGAAGTTAATGGCTCTTCCGGCCGCACTAAAATCAGGTCCATTTTTTTTTTTGTTAGTTTCTGACACTTGTTTTGACAGGTCAGTCACCATCTGTATGAGATGACTTTGCTGGATTGCCAATTGTTTGCTTGTAGCACAGTCTGTAACAAAAATATTAAAATTAAAATATCATTAACATCCTCTGAATACTGCATACATCACACTAATATTATAAAGGCGAAAGTTTATGTGTGTGTGTGTGTGTGTGAGGGTATTTGCGTATGTGCTTCATACTCAAACAGCTGGACCAATATTGATAAAATTTTGTATGGAGGTAGCTGACACTGTAGGTAGCTGTCATGTTATTTTTGTAGCTGAGTATGATATTTCTTCTTCTGATTGGTTGTCACCTCTAGTTGCTGAAGCAAATGTCATATTTTCTCTTTTAATGCTCTTTAACAGGCCTTGTCTCGACATTTGTACAAACGGTTTTTGAGACATTTTTGCCGAGTACTAACCTACAAAATTAAGAGCTGTATGATTCCAAAAACGAATTTTATACAAATTAGGGGTAATTGGAGCAGTTTTACATGGGAATTGTTAACAACATTGTTAGCATCAGCTTGCTAAAAATGAAGAAAATTTTGAGGAAACATTAGGAAACCCGAGTACCTGAGGTGTTTATACAGGCAGCTGTGGGCATACAGTAATTTCCCTCTCTCTGAGAGGCCCGTGCCCTACATTGGGATGTATGTTGGCTGGTATTATAATTAGGGAATCGTACCACATTGCGAGATAGTTAGCAGCCATCTGTGACAAAAACTGTTATCAGATTATGGTAAGTTGGGATTTTTTTGAGGTTATGTGACTATACAAAGTTCTCAGGGGGTCTGCATTAGCTCTAATTGATTAAAATGATCACCACACTGTAAAGCCGTGTCCGCTGAGGTATGTTTTAGTGTTTTTCTAACACATAACGTGTTATCCATTCGACTCTGCAAACAAACTGCGAACGAATAATGTGTTATTATCGAAAGTCGTGTTATTTTGTTAGCATTATACGAAAACATGCCGCAGCGGACCCGGCTACTACTAACCAAACCAAACTTACCATCAGTCAGTAGGGATGTTTTATCAAGACGATACTTAGTCCAATAAAATGCAATTTTCTTTTCATACACTTTTTGGAGGCTTCTTCAACAAACTCCTGGTTTTTCAATTTACAAAACCGTTTCAGGCATATTTATAGCAATTGTGCTAGATAAAATTTTGTTCATCATTAGGGTTGTAATGATCCTCACACCTCTTTAGCCAATCTGTATTTATGTTTTCACAAGCTTTAAAGAATTTAATTTAAAGTTTTCATGTCAATTTCGCACTGTAGAGTTTATCTCGTAATGATTATGGCAACAGGTTTGAAAACACAACACTATAGGGTCAATTTCGCACTGTAGAGTCTATATCTCAGAGTGGTTAAGACAACAATTATTCACAAACAATGTAAAACCGGCAGAAAATACGATTTGGAAAAACGGGAACAATTACAACAAAAAGTATCAGAAACAAATCCGCCATGTTAGAAATGAGTGTGGCCACTTCATAAAAAAAAATCGCCATACAATCATTATTTGGTTCTAAGTTTTTTCTTTTAGTCTGCATTGTACGACAAATTGAAACACAAAATAAGGATTTTAACTGTTTTAAATAATTGCTTTACAATATTCGAATGCACATTAAAATTATCACAGCTCTTTATCTCGAATCTGCATTTACCGAAATGGTGGGTATCTGTTCAACCGGGCATGTGACATCACTGATCTTGTTATCACTTTCTATTGTAGAGCAGTATTTCGTTTTTGCAAATAATGCCAGTGTTGGCATTGGCAGATACGAAAGCTGACTCCCTGTGGTTGTTGGCTTAAGGGTCCGTGCACGAAAAAAACTCGTTTTTATCAATTTCTTATCTAATTGTCAGAAAACTTGAAATAATCGAAACATTAAGTCTGTGTAACTATAAAAGTACAGTTTTCATGGTGCTAAACCATTCGTGTCAGTCACAGCAGCTTTTAATAGTTTCATCATTTTTGTGCTCTCCAAAGTATAGTTTATTTCGCCATTGATTTACTTAATGAAGATATTGTTTAATCATTAAATAAAATTTCGATTATATTTCAAGGATAGCTGAAGACTAATTTGTGATTTTTAAATTTCTTGATATGATTTGCTAAATAATAGGAAAAATATATATTACTGACGAGGTTTAAAACAAAAAAAGGTTTTTTCAATATAATTTTTCTGCTATATTTTGTATGGAAGTTAAAAAAAGTGGTTACGCCACATGCAAGTAGACCATATAATGATGTTAATGATAATTTTTAATGTTCAAAATCAAAAGTAGTTTCTTGTAGAATGATGATCAAATGTCAGTCTCGCGTCATTTTTCGGAAAACTTGTTGCAAATATTAGTGATTTACCGTGAGTACTTAATTTATTTGAAAAATCCCTTTCAGCCACATGAAAAACAAAGAACACGACTTTTCAAATCTCAAATAATTTTGTTTAAATTATGTTTCCCTTTCTCACAAAAAATGAACAAAATTGATCAAAATCAGTCGATTTCGTGCACGGCCTCTTAACAAGAAACAAAAAAGCTCGTAACTCGGAAACGGTGCGTCGTAGGGCCTTGCTTTTCAGAACCGAAATGGTTTTATGGTCAAGGTCAACCTGGTACTGTAATAAGATTGCAAATTATCATTAAAAAAAAAAAAAAAACGAAATTTTACTAAGTCCCAAAATAAATTTTTACGAATTTTTTTTTTTTTTTGGATTTATTTGCTGCCCATAGTAGGGTTGCCAACCATACTTTATAATAACGTATCCTACTTTATTTTTGGTAATTATACTTTATACTTTTACATACAAATAAAGTATGCAAAAATACTTTATTGTCAACCTTTACTGTGGTGCGTAAAACAAAATACTCATTATGGGTACTTAACGATTCATAATTGCTGAACGAAATATTTAAAACGGATAATGGAAACAATTTTTAATTACTGAACGAAATGTTAGATGTCAGTTGTGACATTTGTCACAGATGTCTTTCATTATCGACGAAATTGTACAAAACTGGTCCGTTAGTTTTGTTTATAAGTGAAGAATGCATTTTAAAGTAAATATTAATGCTGAAAATGACGAGTAAATATTAATGCTGAAAATGACGAGTAATTCTGATAGCGACACACCAGTGACTCCTAAAAAAGCTAAAATATATAGAGAGATAGAGATTACAAAAAATTCAAAAGTCATCACCCGAAACATTCAATACAGTTGTCAGTAACTTTTCGCTTTTTATTGATATGAGCTTAAAATATATGATAAAATGGTTTGAGTTTAGCGAAGATAACTGGCTTTCAATACTTCCTAACATGTCTTTGAAAAATGAGGTAAAATTTGAACATTTTGAAATGGTTATTACAAAGACCAAATTACAAGACAGATTAAATATTAAGATGGACGATATGTATTCCGAATCTATAAGACTTAGAGAAATCCAAAGAAAAGTCACTAATGATGATCAAGAATTTTTAGTGAAAAGTACAGTAGAAAAATGGCAATATATACTTAAAAATGCATCTCATAGCTTACCAAATATAAAAAAAAATATTTCTTACCTACTCTCCGTTCCTGCAACTTCAGCTTTTACTGAAAGAGTTTTTCTGTAATGAATCTGAAGTGGCGAGAAGAGAGAAATAGAGCATCAATAAATTTAATTAAAAACGAATTGTTTATCTATTTAAATTTAAATATTGATTGTCAAACAAGCTTTGTAACATTTAAAGATAACCAGAAATTGTTATCATGTGCTAAAAGCACACAAAAATACGTTTTTAAAGCAAAAAAAACATAAAATTTGAAATATACTTTTTTTTCTTCCTAATACTTTATTTTTTTCCTATCCAAACCACTTTTATACGTTTTATTTGTCAAAAAAAGTTGGCAACCCTAGCCCATAGTGCCCCTAACCGTATACTCCAACTCCTAAAACTCCGCCCCTAAGATGACCCACTGACTCGGAACTGATGGATGATGATTATGGTACAGGCCGAACCCTTGATGAGCTAGTCCAACTATCACTTGGCCGGATTTTATGGTTGTTATATTGATGACTGTAACGTTTAACGTGACAAGTTTATAGTAATAATGAATCAAACTTGACAGATCATACTTACATTAATAAGATTGCCACAGTATTAAAACAAACTTGCCGTATCTTTTTTACATTTGGAAGTATACAGCAAATTTGAAACAAATTTGAAACAAATTTGCCACGACAAATTTGACGTAACAACTCAATATCAAATAAAAAACAACCTTGCAGCAAACTTGAATGCTATCTGGGTACCTACCCAACATTCGATCTTCAAAAACTGCACAATGTGACACTGTTAGTTGATACGTGGATGTAGGCTGACATGTCGTAATTATTGGGAGTGAAAAACAGACAAGACAAAGTAAACTTGGCTAATTAGCCAAGTTTTGACGTTCCTTCCACTTGCGGAGAGCGTTTTTTATAGTTTTAACCTATCTACCTCTTCTTACTTATAATATTATTGGTTTGTACGTTTTTAAACAAGAATTGTCGAATATTGTCGCAGTTTATTGTGATGATTAATTATGATAATAATTATAACATTAAAATTGTTTTTTTCCCTATTCATTGTTTGTTATTTATTACCTCATATTTTTCCAAACAACACCAAACCAACAAAATTCACCCAAAGGGCAATGGAGAGGGCTATGCTTGGAGTTTCCCTACGGGATCGAATCAGAAATGAAGAGATCCGCCAGAGAATCAAAGTAACCGACATAGCTCGAAGAATTGCCAAACTTACCTAAGTGGCAATGGGTAGGGCACATTGCTCGCAGAACAGATGGCCGTTGGGGCCGAAAGGTTCTGGAGTGGTGACTGCGTACCGGAAGACGTAGCGTAGGAAGGCCTTACTGCCGACGGCCGACTGATGACCTTGTGAAAGCCGCAGGAATCCGCTGGATGCGGGAAGCACGGAACCGTTCGAGGTGGCGGTGCTTGGGGGAGGCCTTTGTGCAGCAGTGGACGTCTTTCGGCTGAAATGATGATGATTTTTCCTAACATTCATTCCTTAAACCCTTCATAAAAATAAAAAATAAACAATTAAAAAGCCATTATGTTTCGCTTGGATCCATGTTTATACGAAGGGTTAGGTAAACATCATCTTTTAATGGCGTGTGCTAGCTGATATTATGGTAAGTAATTTAATTTAATGTTCTTGTAATGTTAATTACTTTGCATACCTACTATTGTATAGAATCAAGTTTCTCTAACTGAACAGACAGCTGTGCTGTTGGGGAGTTTGTTGCGCTACTTCTTCTTCGCAGCTACAGCACTAGGAAGTGGTGAAGGGCGGGTGTTTTCGGGGACTGTCTTATGTAATTTTGACGTTTGAATACTGCTGATTCTTAGCCTAATTTGAATAAATGACTCTTGTGGAGTCTGAATAAGGTCGCTTGGTAAATAAATTTAAGTAAATCGAAGGACCGTAATGTTGGTGAAAAATGCTGTACCTAAAAACCCCCTATGGAATAAAGATCTTGCTCAATACACAGGGGAGGCAGGGGAGACATTAAGCCATCCAGCCACTAACTTATCGCAATACGGAGGATCTTCTGCTGGGAAATTTTAGAAATATTTATAAATAGTTTAAGGTTTTTTTTTATAAAAGAAAAACTATGACTGATATACTCGTGCATACGCTCGTACACTCACCACAGAGCACCTTATAATACTGGATGCTCACTCATACCTCACTCACAGTCACTCTCACTCTTTTACAATCATTCACACACCTTCAAACATCCATACGCATATAACTCCAGTCAAACACACTCGAGACATACACAAAACGTTAATGTTTTTTTTTTTTTTTTTTCGATTTTTTGTAAGTTTTCTGTTTTTTTTTATGTTTCTCTTGGACTTGCCCTAATGTATAATGTGTCCTATTTTTTTATATCCTACATCACTTTGAAGGGACACTGGCTTCTAAGATACAGGTATATAGACCTAGTTTAGAAGTCAGGGTTTTTCACTCTGGAGCACTACATCATGCCAGTTTTAGATCAAAATCATGTAAATGCATTTATGGAGAAATAAAGATTTATTTATTTATTATTATTTATTATCCACCGATTTCCAAATGCGGGTAGGAAATACATGAATGGCAAGCCAAATTAAAACTACACTATGCTTTTGAGCACAGATCGAACAACTCTTGATTTTGATTTAAACCTTTGTAGAAGAGCCGTACATCAGTGGATTGATTGTCGGCAGTCAAATCATAGCAACTGTAAGGAGCGTAGAATGTGCAACAAAATGCTCAAGCATGCTCTTCCAGCTAAAATTTAATTCTTTCATAACTTTAAGAATTTATAAAATAGGTTTAAGGAACCACGATTTGCATACTAGGAAATACCATAAAATGTACCAGTAGTGCTTGATACAAGTCAATTTAACTTATGAGCGCTGTGGTAAGTCATCAACGTGGGTAGATTTGTCACTAGCGTAAATATAGGTACATGTATACTGTACTTATATAGTTCCTTTTATACTCGGTTTTATTAAATTCTGTATTGCAAATTACTTATGGAAAATATGCGTGTTTCCAATTTCATACGAGTTACGATATGATAAATATCAACACCAAACGCCTCGCATCGCATTGGATCGGAACGCATTTTAAAAACTTTAAACGATATTAAATCGTGTACCTACACAGTATTTAAAGTCTATATTACCAAGCCGCGCACAGCAGCTTGACCGCGGGCGTCTTCCGCGACACGCGATCGGCACCGTTCGCCTGTCGTCAATGCAATAGCCAACAATACTACGTCTTCAACCATTTTGAAAAATTAGAACACGTCAACACGGTAGGATTGAAAGAAACTATTTGACTAGACGCAAAAACGGATACGTTCGCAAGCGACGCCGACGGTACGGAGCCGATCGTATGCGTCGACATCCTGCCGGACGCGATAGGCTGTCGCCGCATCCGTTCGTATCCTTTCCGATCCAATGCGATGCTAGCCGTTTGGTGGAAATCATCCTTTTGACGGATTATTGTTTCTGTTTGATATTCAAAATCAGATATAGATTATTAAAAACAAAACAATTACCTTCAAAACTTTGAAAGAGAAGGCTGCAAGGAATTAAAATGTTTCAAATTTCAACAATTAGTTTAAGAATAAAAAAATAGAGTTTGTGTTTTGTTTTGTTTCAGTTTTTTTTGCACATTCTGATGTTCATTAGTATTTTAGACGTATTAAATTACTTTTTTTTTCAATTACTAATTTTTAGACGTTACGTTACGCACAATACTTCCTTATCGTACAAAACACTGCAGAGTAGGTATTACAATGAAAACGCGCCAAATCCTTCGTACAGCTGCACAGGCTCTCTAGCTCCATTTACTTAGTTAGGCACCTATCATCTTGTGGTTCGGACACACGGATACATTGCCCAGTCATCCATGCGGTTACGGGTACTCGAAATAATAGCTTACTGAATAAAAAATAAAAAATAAATGTTGTGCAAAAAAACAACACTGGCTGAATGTGAAAAATTTTGAATCTGTGGTCTTGTGCTAAATTGGCGGGCTTAACGAAAACAAATGAATGTATTTTTTTCTTGAAAAGTTATTTTTTATTATCCTTACGAAAGTGGTGTGTTTTGCATAAAAGTAAAATGAACAGTTTAACGTGTTACATACGAAGATAATTATTGCAGAACTATTTCGGTAATTTATGTAATTCGAAACAAACGTTCATTATTTTGTTAAGTGAATTTTCGAAGGACGTTTTTATTCATAGTTAAATGAAAGGTGAGTAATTTTTTTAATTAGACCTCGAGTTTAAAAATCA
This sequence comes from Dryobota labecula, assembly GCA_947523025.1. Taxonomy (NCBI): domain Eukaryota; kingdom Metazoa; phylum Arthropoda; class Insecta; order Lepidoptera; family Noctuidae; genus Dryobota; species Dryobota labecula. The sequence continues at coordinate 7,356,931 of OX383296.1, read as the reverse complement.
ATTGCTTGTATTATTATTATATTACGTAATATTTCTGTCGGTAATAGTTTAATAGTCTCGGTATAACCAAACAATGAAGAAGCCTATGACTAAATGTGTAAAATATTTATTAAAAAAAATTGTCCAAGTGCGTGTCGGACCACGTGACGGGTCGATGATGGGTTCCATAGTAGGGACGTATTTATCCCAAGAGCAAACTTAATATTGTAGTTGAAATACATGTTCTTCCATATATTCCAACTGCAAATGTAAGTTGTTTGACTATTACTCGTTATCTTGTAAAGCCTACGATTCTGTATATATTTTTCACAACATCACTATCACATCACACTGAACACAAAAAAATATCACTAGCTTATGATCACTAAACTGAATCATCATAAACGTGTGGTTTGCCTCCTTCTAATATTTCCAGTAGTGTGAATATATTTATATAGGTCTTAGGTGGTTAACCTGGTGTCAGAGTTTTTACGCCGCCCATGGGCCTCTGACTTGGCTTCACAATCTGTTGAGGAATAGGTAAATAGTGTAGATATAATAAAAATATAATAACAAAGCTACGGTTAAAATAAATTAACAATAACTAATTTATTATATTTTCAGAATAATTAATTAATATTTTTTTATTTATCCATACTATCCATACTAATATTATAAATGTGAAAGTAACTCTGTCTGTCTGTCTGTATGTTACGTTTTCACGCCTAAACCGCTGAACCGATCGTTATGAAATTTGGCAGAGATATAGCCTGGGATATGGAGGACATAGGCTACCTTTTTACGCGATAACCGACATTCATGCGGGCGGAGCCGCGGGCAAGAGCTAGTTTATTATATTTCCGCACGCTACGCGTCTATTAAAACTCGCATTTTGGCCAGGTGAAGACGTAAAATTGTGTACACACCACGGGCGGTAAAAAGGAAGCCCTCTATCGCATATTTAAAATCCTCGCCTGCAGCTCGGGTCACAAATACCTGCGATTTCAGGCTTCCTTTCTTTTACAGCCCTTGGTAAGTAATGTGGGTATTATTATCAGCTCTATGCAGATTTTGTTACGAAGTTTTACCTAAAACCTGACTTGAAATCAAGAATACATAATAGTAGATAGCAAAAACAAAATCAGCATTATAATATTCCCACTGCTGGGCCGCAGGCCTCGTAATCGTAATCCACCACGCAGGCCAAGTGCGGGTTGGTGGATGTCACGTCTTCGAATTTTTGGTTTTTGTCACCGTTTTGAGGGCAGTGGTGATTACACAAAGTAAAGTGCCTGCCTGGCTTCGAACCTACGACCTACAACTCGTAAGTCCCGCCGTTTCCACTGGGCCACCACTGCTCTCTGCTCTGTAGGTATGTAGTTGTGTAGTTATTTGTTGTATAATAGAGCCTATTTTTGGTAGAGGCCAAGCGCAACTAAAATAATTGTATATAAATAAATTACGTTTGTCACAATGACGTGAGTGATTTTATAATGTCATTGTCATTGAGACCGTAACCTGTGTATAACACTCCAACTGTCAAGGACATGGTTGTTCCATAGATTGACACTAACAGCCCATCATGTTAACCATATAATGTCATAAAATAATCAACTCCAGTCAACTTTCAACAAAGCAATGCGAATCTGATTTCGATTCCCAAGAATTGATATTTTTTGTGCTTCTTTTTTTACTTTTTGTTACTGTTATTGTGATAGTTAGAAGAATGTACACAGCGTAATACACTCCCGGACTCCGAAATCGATCCACCATGCATTCTTATGTTTATAGGTCTAAAACATCAAAATAATGATAAGTCGGCGAAAAAGTTTTTATGCAGTTTTGAAGTTGACATACTGGCCATCAATTGGATATCACCATTGTTCCATATATGAATTCACGAATTCGAAAAAGAGAAGAAAATCGGAGTTTGGTCGCTGTTAAAGGAACAAACACCACCGGCCCCCTTCTACCATCGGACATTCTTCTAGGTAAGCTCACTCCATCGTTGACTTTGTCTCTATCACCTCTGAGCTAGACTAGAGTCAAGAGCAAACCTATCGTAAAATAAAAAAATTAACAAAAATAAGCTTTGATTAGAGCATTTTTATGTAAATAGTTATTTCGAAATTCCGATGATGAGTGGAACTTCCAATGAAGGAAAAACTGGCCTTGAACACTGGCCTTGGATTCATCTAAATGACTGAACTTTACACCCTGTTCCTCATACCTCTATAATTCTATGCCAAACCGCATGACGGCCGTTGTAAATATTCTTGGAGGTTTAGTTACCTCCAAGAATATTTACAACGGCCGTCAACCGTATAACCGTTTTCTCTATGTATACCACTGATTTCTTCAAAAATTCAACGTTAATTTTGCCCCTGAGAAACGCGATAAGACGACTTATTGCAATTAAACTAGTTTTTTTTAGGTTTTCCGATATCAAATTTGGAACAATGGCAAACGGAAATGATAGTGAGTGACTGGCTTCATGCACAAACTTTTATTTTCTTTTTACTAACATTATTTAAAAAGATAGGGATCTTTCAACAAAAATATGCAGGGTGGCTCGATTCAGGTGTCCGGGAGTGTAATTAAGTTAGACCTCTTCTGTCGTATAAGGTAAAATAAAATACCGTGTTTACAATTACAATTTACTGATACTATATTAGTGATTTAGTTAGGTAGGTTCAACTTCGAGAAAGAGGTCAATCGTCGAATCCGACTCGGCTGGGCAGCGGTCGGGAAGCTACGCAATATCTTATCGTCCTACATTATACCGCAGTGTCTCAAGACGAAAGTCTTTGACCAGTGCGTGTTGCCAGTGATGACATATGGCACTGAAACGTGGTCGCTCACAATGGGCCTAATTAGAAGGCTAAAAGTCACCCAAAGGGCAATGGAGAGGGCTATGCTTGGAGTTTCCCTACGATCGAATCAGAAATGAAGAGATCCGCAGGAGAACCAAGGTAACCGACATAGTTCGAAGAATTGCCAAACTTAAGTGGCAATGGGCAGGACACATTGCGCGCAGAACAGATGGCCGTTGGGGTCGAAAGGTTCTGGAGTGGTACCGCGTACCGAAAGACGTAGCGTTGAAAGGCCTCCCACAAGGTGGACCGATGACCTTATGAAAGCCGCAGGAATCCGCTGGATGCGGGAAGCACGGAACCGGGCGAGGTGGCGGTGCTTGGGGGAGGCTTATATCCCGCAGTGGAAGTCTTTCGGCTGAATAGATGAATGATGATGATGATATTAGTGATAGGTGTTCGTCGGGAATAATCAGTAAGAATGTCAATGAGAAACATTCGATGTGTCAATGTTGACCCATTAGTGTATATGCAGGAATGCAGGCCTTCAATAATTCACTAGAAAAGAGCAGGTGGACCTCAACACCGGGCAGCAGACAGTCCAGGGAGGCTATGCCATTCCTGGATGGTAGGCTAACCAGGCGTTTATCACCCCTAGACAGGACCGGCCTGAGTCTGTTGACGGAGATCATCACTGCTCCGCTAAACAAACACTTCCACCACAGTAGGCATAACGGACAATTCTCTATGCAGGGCTTGCATGGAGGCTGAGGAAACCGTCGCGCATGTGCTCTTTGAATGCACAGGCGTCACCCAAATTAGAACAGACACCCTCTGGGCACCCAGATCTTTCACAGATGTTCTAAACAGACCGGGAGACGTAATTAACTTCTGGCCCAATGGTTCACCTGAAGGACTAAGTGCGGAAACCAAACCCTTTATCAAAGAACATAGAACTGTACGTCGCTTGCTCTCGCGTCACCAGTCCTGACTCTCTGTATATTTTGACTGCTGTGACCAAAACTACAAACGTAGTATTCAGGGAAGTTTTATTAAAATGTGATTGGTATTTTAGTATATTGTGGTGTCTTAAGACTTACACGCGAACGAAGTCGCGGTCAGAAGCTAGTGATTATAATAAACCACCCAAACCCATAGTCCAATATCTTTGTTTCCAAATCCTGCAATAGTTCTACACCAACCAGGGGTTGTCCTTGGGTGCACTAGCATAGTGCGTACAGGAATATTTGTCGGTTGGTGCCTCATTTAATTAAAAGCGTCTAATGGGCCTCTGCGAGTTAGCTTCGGCCCCTCGTATGCCTTCCAAAGGTCCAGGACCCCAGGGTCCTGAGATATGTCAAATACACTTTAAATAATAGTAATTTTGACATTACAAACAGACTTCAATTTTATTAATTTGTATAGATTGGAGAAGTAAGAACGGTATAACAAATGCCAGTAACATACCTACATTTTATATCGTCCAAACACATTGATTCTAGTATTTTCTTTCCGGACACACTCTATCAGAATATAAAAATACACCATCAACCGCTCTAGTCCATCGCCAATGGTTCGAGTGCCTAAATAGGTTATTTCACCCGTGGTAAACACTCTGCTTTTCATTTCGAATATGAGGAAAGTAAATAAAAACCTCATTAGTTAATAATAGTTATTTATGCAACTGTTTTATAATAAGGGGTATAAAAACACGAATGTGGGTTTATCACACGAGGCGAAGCCGAGTGTGATAATAGTATCACATGAGTCATTTTTTATAGAGGATTTATAGCATGGGCGTAGATAAAATACATATCTGAATCTGATGAACTCTTTTACACAAACGAATAAGTACCTAAATAATTAGCAATCGACAACTGAAGATCAAATTGCCGCTTTCCCGTCTTTTTATGTTTCTTTTCCTGGAGCATTCTACCAGCCAGTATTTTTTATCATTGATGATATTTATATAGCTCACATCTATGTAAATTGAATAATAATTTAGTGAAAAGTAAATTGTAAGTACCTATAAGGTCATGTAACAAAATTGTTAATAATATTTTTTTAATAACAATTTTAGCCGTGATTTACTGGAGTGGCTGTATTAAAAGTTGGGACATGGCTTGCATAGCTTTTACATTTTTTGACAGCAGGGAAAATCGTTTCCCCGGGACGAAAAGTTCTGTTCTCATCCCCCTGATCAGGTAACTTCAAGTGTACTTTCCAAGTATGAGAAATGAAAAACTTATTTTTTAATTTCATGTTTTCTAGACCCATCGGTTTAGGCTGTGCACTGTCTGTTAGTGAATGAATGAATAAGTCGAAATAAAGATTTTTAATAAGTAGACAAGCCGTGTCCGACGGAATTTCCACCGGTTATTTGACGACCTTCCATACAAACTTTCATACCCTATTTAAACTCCTTAGCGGATAAATTTTCACATTGGTATAAGGAACTCTTGTGCAAAATTTCAAGCTTCTAGAATCTAGACCCAGCGATTTAGGCTACCCGTTGACTGTTAGTGAGTTTAAGATTTTTATTAAGTACTAGGTTTTGCCCGCGGCACCGCCGGCGTGGACGTCGGTTATCGCGTAAAAAAGTAGCTTGTGTCCTTCTCCATATCTTTGCCAAATTTCACGACGATCGGTTTAGCGGTTTAGGCGTGAAAACTTAACAGACAGAGTTACTTTCACATTTATAATATTTATTTATTTATTTTATTAGGTTCACCAACAATAGAATACACTAAAACACACATAATACATTTTAAAGTAAAATAACAGTGCATCAATTACTTATAGGTAAACACCACATGCATAAAACAATGAATCATAGAAATAAGCTGACTAGTAACAAGCACAAATTTATAAAAAAAATAAAAAAAATATTTATGAAATTCTGATTGAAAAATTGGTAAAAGTAAAATCGAATAATCTTTGACATTATAAAATTGATAAGAATTGGTTAAAAATATTTAAATAATTGGTATTAGTATGGAAGTATGGATATGATGGAGACAGTGAGCAAGCTTTGTTTAGCTCTTCATTTTTAACTTTCACAGTCGTAGGTATGTATCGTAAGAAAAATAAAATAATCTTAAATTACGAATAAAAAATAATCTAAAAATATGCATACATACCTAGTCGAATTAGTTTCGGTTCGAATAAGAATTCCGTAAAAAAATGTCGAGCTGTTCTGTTTTTGTAACAATCCCTTTATTTTTTTGTTGTTCTTTGTTCATTGCGTACAATAACTAAAAAAAAAAAACCCGCAGCTTGGTCCGGTAAATAGGTACTTTTGTGAAACAATCACCTCTGTTGGTGTTATTTATACTTTACTCTAGGAAATTGCTACAAACTAACTTATTTATTATGGTGTATACAATTAGAATGATATTTTGTTGTTATATCATTCACATTCTTATAATCTTCATTCATAGATACTTAATCAATGTCATATTGCAAAAAACTAAACAAGCGTTGATAAATCTGTTAATTGGTAGGTCGGGGCCACACACAGTGAGTAGGTATGTGCCTTACCAATTAGCGAAAACGTTACAATTAGGTGCACTTGGGAAAAAAGCTCTTTGTTTTAAACCAACTGCATAATTAAGGGGTACATAGTAAATAAGCTAATTATGTTGCTGTAACGAAACCACAACAACTTTCTTCAAAAAGTGTGCAATTTAATTAATTATTTATTTATTTAATTTTATGCACAAGTAAAAACATACCGTACAAAGGCGGATTTAATGCTTGAGGCTACTTTCTACAGTCATCGTTAGGGTGATGCAGAGCGGTGTCAGCACGCACTGACAGGGCCGCCAGGACCGATGCCTGCCAGGGTTGCGGGTTTGTCCGAAAGGGATGCTGTGGCCCTGGCAAACAGGCAACTGAAGGAACATGAGTGGGTCTTAGTCAGTAAAAGTCAGACACGCCCTCCCGCTCCGCCAAGAGCGGGAGAAGTTATTCGATAATTTCCCACCCAAAAATAAAGGGTGATGCAGAGAGGAAACATGGCAGGTGCTTATGTTGATAAGGGATAGATAAAATGAAAATAACTAGATATACAATCCAAGAATAAATACTTATACCCAAAGTCTCAAATTCAGATAATTTATGTAAACATATCAAAAAAATATCTTCGTAATGGTAATTCACATAAAATGGCGAAAAAAAAGGTTGCATTTTCTTTTAAGTACTGATTTAAGAAGTAATAATTAAAAAATAATCATACCGTAATGATTTTTATAAATTTTCGGTTTTAAACAAAGTTATTAAAAAAAGGAGATTTTTTGGTATAAAATATTTTATGATACTGGTAACAATGCAGGAGATCCAAAAAATTTCAAATTCTTTACATCTTCGACAACACAAATATTACATCTCTCATTCATAGATTCATGTTGTAAGTAGCATATCTAGCCACATGTTGGATGAAAACGGATGTAAACTGTTTCGAGTGGAAATCGATTTTGGGAGGCCTACGTCTAGCAGTGGACTTAAAAGGGCTGATTATGACAATCATATGCCGTGTCTCAGACACACTACACAAAACATTGTTCGGCAACGGTATTTTATTTGCATATTTCTTATAATTAATTCACTTTAATTTTATAGATACAAAAAAAATTATGATAAAATGTTTTGCACCAATGTCCTGTCATTTTGACAATGACATTTCTTGACATTACTTTATTTACATATATTATCTGAATTTGAGACTTTGGGTATAGGTATATATATATAAACAGAATAAAATTTGTCAGGAGATATAACGATCTGTAGAGGAGAAATAACGATCAGTAGAGGAGAAAACGAATCTGGCAAATCAGCGCTGGGATGTTTCTGCCAACTTCTTATGTATATGTATGTTCACGTTCTTTCACTCTAAAAGACAAAATGGTGTACGAAACGTAATAGATTTTAGCACGTTCTGATGGTCCTGATTGAAAAAGGTTACGACAGACATGATTACCATGAACCTCAAATCAACAACTTTTGTGTATCGGTGCAGGAGGATTCCGGATGTAGTTAAAAGGATCTGGAATTTCAATTAACTTGATGAAAATCATAATAAAACTTAATAACTTGATGTATTACTAACAACAACGCTGCTTCAAATTACCAATTCAAATGTATCAATAATAATCAATACAGCGTTCATAATTGACAGTATTCTGTGCAAAGTATTAAATCAATACACGATCGCAAGGTCTATAAAACTAAGAGTGATTTAATAAATAATAAATATTGTAGGTAGTTGACGTTTATAATGCGTAAGTTCTACTTGCAATAGCAATATAAATAAGAAAAAATTCTAGAAATATTAACAATCAGTCATTTTAACAAGCCTATAACTATTGTGCTCCGTTTCAAGTTTCAATGAAATTATGTTTTTTTTTTAATAACTCATTTTATGTCTTTGCGTTCTTTTATAAGGTTATTTAATACCAATTAGTTTAAGTTAATAGAGATGTATCTTTCCCCTCCGTGCCTCGGAAAGCACGTTAAGCCGTTGGTCCCGGCTATCATTCGTTGATCCTTGATAGTCGTTACGGGTTAAGGCCGAAAGTCTGACAACCAGTCTTACCAAGGGATATCGTATTACCCAGTAACTGGGTTATGGAGGTCAGATAGGCAGTCGCTCTATGTAAAATACTGGTATTCAGCTGCATCCGGTTATACAGGAAAAGTTTTTAATCATTGCGCAAGTTTTGACAAATTAAACTTAAACTTGTTTTATTATACACCTTTTTCTTATTTTGATATGTCTTAGTACTAAAAATTAAGTTACCGTTAACGAAAGATGTTTATTTTGAAAATGGTATAATGGATACTCGGCGCACAACGCGCCGGCGCGCGGTGGCGCGGTCAATGAAGCAGAACGCAGTAGTAGGTACATACCTATCAGTTGTGCGCTCGCCCATTGATATTATTACGAATAGATTGTATCCATATTTTGCTGATTTCAAATGGACTAAAAAAAAAAAGTATTGGACAAATAATGGAAAATTTGCACACTAGTTAAATACTTATCCTGTATATGTATACTGGACGCCGACCCCAACATAGTTGTGAAAAGGCTAGGTAGATGATGAGAGATATATCATTGATGAAAACAAATAAACTACTAATCTTAAGACCCTATAATGTACCATATTCTGACAAATAAATGATTATTATTATTATGTTTGTATATCGTTTATATATCTCGGGACCCTGGGGTCCCGGACCTTTGGAAGGCGTACGAGGGGCCGAAACCAACTCGCAGAGGCCCCTTAGACAATTTTAAATGGAATGAGGCACCAACCGACGATTATCCCTGTACGCACTACGCAAGTGCACCCAAGGACAACCCCCGGCTGGTGTAGGACTATTGTAGGATATGGAAACAAAGATATTGGACTATGGGTTTGGGAGGTTAAAATGGACTGGTTACCTAAAACTATGGAAGGACTATGGCCCCTGCCTGATCAATGTTTTATTGTACACGGATAAAATGGCAGGGGGTGACTTGCACACTCATTAATGGGCCCCCGGAAACGGTCGCTAGCACATAGTGACGTAGCGACAAGGGGGGCAACATATCCTGAGGTGCTCGAGGAGTGGAGAGGTATTCCACGGCTCTCAGAACAATCCCAGAGCCCGGAAGATGGTCAAGATCCCTACAAGCACTTACTGGAATACTTCCTTCCTCCGAGCACGTTTGCTCTTGCGAATCTCCACTCAAGCCGGCCAATAAAGGCAAGAATGAGGTGGGAGCTCAGTTCCTCGTCAGTGTTCACTCCAGCCGGCCAATAAAGGCAAGCCAGAGATGAGGAACATGACTTCTCCCGGGAGATAGGGTCCGTGGGGTCGCAGCTGCCCAACAGCTCGCCACATGCTGCCCTGCGGGTTTCTGTATCTCTCTTGGTCTGGCTCCTCACCCTAGACATGTTCCGGCAAAGTAAACTCTACCGGCACAGACCTAGAGTTCGGAGCGCGCAAGCCCCACCACGACGTCAACGTAGAGATACGGCGGTGGGGTTATTATTATTATTATTATGTTTTTATACTTTTACGTATCTCGGCGTTGCGCCGGTTTTATGGGATAGTACGGGCCGAAGCCAAGTGCTACCCCTGGAAATTGATTATATTATGATGAGATGATAGTGTGATTGGATCATGTGATGGTGAGTGTATCTGTTCATGGGATTGTGTTCGTACGGTTGCTGCTCGTGTGTGTGAGGTGAGGATGGATGTTGCGTTGTCATTTTGCAGAAATTTTCTGACAATCCTGCAGGTATTCAAGATTGCTGCTTTCTGGAGAGTCTGATAAGTGTATGGTGGTAAATCGAGTGTTTTTAAAGATTGGTGGAGCTGTTTAGGTATTACACCTGTGGTTGACAATACTATAGGAACTATGGTGACATTGCTAAGTCGCCACATTCGGCTGATTTCTATTTTAAGGTCTATATATTTTGAAAGTTTTTCTGCTATAGTACTCTGTAGATTGTGTGTATTAGGAACGGCTATGTCTATGATTTGTGCAGTTTTGTTAATTTTATCTAATAATGTGATGTCTGGTCTATTGTAGTGTGTTGTTTTGTCGGTGAGGATAGCTCGATCAAAGTACAGCTTGTATTATTACTATCCCATTTACCTATCATACCTAATTGTTTTTAATGGGCACATAAGACAATTCAGATTGGTCTCTGAAACGACAATGCATAAGTATGCGATGTGATGTTACTACCACTGATAATTAAGAATATTTTAGGAGACGAGTGTCTTGCTACTATTGTTATAAAGCTAAATTAGACTCATAACATAACATTATAGTTTAGTGATTCTGATAACGATTTTACGCAATATTACATGTGTTCTGCATAACAATTTATGAATCCAACTTGATTGTCGTATTGTTGCGTAATGTAATCTACACACATAGAATCACGAATAATTTTTAACAAGGAACGCAAAGGTATTTTTATTGATAGTGTCAATTGAATAGGTAATACTTAAACGTAAGATTTTTAAGAAGAATCTTCAAGAAACCCCATTCATTATAGTACGCCACAGATTTTTGATTTTGATATCAAACAACAATTTATTAACTAAATAATTATGTACTTTGATTTAATGTAACACTACTAGTTATTGCACAGAGATAAAGTTATTGTACTATCAATCAAAATCTGAATGATTTTGAAGGATATTGCTATTAATCCATTGCTTTATATGTTTGAAAAATTTGTCTTCTCAACAACGTAAATAACGCAATGTTGTTGCAAATTGTTGAACTGTCAATGATAGTCTAGTCATAGTAATTATTATAAGGTGGTATTTGTTAAAATATCTATTAGTTTATTTTATTTGTATATGTATATTAGTATCAATAAAACTATATAAATTCTCTTAATCAAGAAGTTAGTATTTTAGTCATTATTTTTGTATCCTACCACTGTTTTTATATTTAATCCAAAGGTTGACTGGTAGAGAATGCCTTGTGGCATTAAGTCCGCCTATGTACCGCTATTGTACATGAAGTTTAAATAAATAAATAAACTGTCAAAATGAAACCCATTGCTCCTGATAGTGTGTTACGCAAATATCCCGCAGGCCGATGCGTACTTTGTTTGAAAAATTTGTTATGTCATAACTGCTTTAAGAATTATGAAAGAGAACATCATGATGAACTCAACAATAAGCTGCTATCATACCAAGAAAAAAATTAGTTCCGCCGTGACCACCAGTATGGCTTCCGTCGTGGCCGGTCAACTGGAGATCTTCTTGTGTTAGCTACGCAGTGCTGGGGCGAGGCCATTGAGAGATACGGCGAAGCCCTTGCTATGTCGCTTGATATCTCAAAGGCCTTTGACAGGGTCTGGCATGCTAGTCTGTTGGGTAAGCTTCCCGCGTTCGGCATCCCTAATGACTTTTGCAACTGGATTCCTGACTTCCTGAATGGGCGATCGATCAGAGTGGGTCATAGATGCCGCCGGTGTTCCTCAGGGGTCTGTTCTTTCTGCGACCCTATTTTTGCAGCACATTAACGACCTGCTACAGATTGGTGCTATTGGGTATGCAGATCACATCATAGTCTCAGAAAGACACCTGTCAAGCAAGAGCCAGCAGAGACGAAACAGCCATTCTTAGAGAGGCCATGGTGGAGCGAATGAATTTGACCTTAAATCTCGATTCCCAGTGGAGTGACGACAATCTGGTCAAATTCAATGCTCTGAAAATACAGGCGTCTCTTCTCACTGCTAAATGGAGCCGGTTACAGTTATCTTCTTCTTTCTGAGGTGCATCTGTACTAGTTACCGATCGCCTTGCTTTTGGGCATGGAGTTGAGGTCTGATATCAACTTCGGCTCAAACATCGAGTCAAAAGCACAGAGTGCAGCTAAGAAGCTGGGCATCCTAAATAAGGTGAGGCGATACTTCACATCTGGACAGCTTTTATGTTTGTTAAAGCACAAATCCGTTCCTGTATGGAGTATTGCAGCCACTTATGGGATGGCTCAGCAAAATACCAACTTGCTGCGCTTGGCTTGGTGGAACGCAGAGCGAAAAGGTTTATAGGTGACGAAACGTTGGTGTTTAGGCTTCACAGTCTGGCTCATCGGCGTAATGTTGCATGCCTGTCGGTCTTCTACAGACTGTACTTCGGAGAGTGTGCGCAGGAGCTCCACGTCTTGATCCCACCATAGCTCTTTTATTACCGGACTACCAGACGTACTGCAGGGTACCATGCGTACTTGATTGATATCCCGTCCAGTCGTATTCAGCGTTTCTCCTCCAAATTTATTATGGGCACAGCCAAAGTGTGGAACTCTCTGCCAGCGTCTGTGTTCCCTTCCACATATTATTGCCTTTAAAGCAAGAGTGAACAGGCATCTTCTTGGTACGCTCGTTCCATCATAGACCTCATCCATTGCTTTCCATCAGGCGAGATCAAGGTCAAGAGCAGACCCACACAGTAATAAAAAAAAAAATGAAACCAGCTTTTCCTATACCAAAAAGTTGGGAGACATGATTGTGACATCCAACCAACCCGTACTGGGCCCGCGTGGTGGATAACAGCTTTAGAATTACTTATAGAGTGGAGGCTTGAGTTCCAGCAGTGGAAACATGAATGTTTGATTTACCGGAAGCATTTGCTATTTCAATACTGAAACATTTTTAATTAAACTTAATAAAAGCGTCTTTTTGCATGGGTGTGTCATGCTATTATAAGTGTATAAATATCAAGTAGCTGTTTAAGATACAATTAAAGCTTTGATTTATTTAGTTCGTGCAAACAATTGACCTCAAATGTGTACAGGCAGGCCAAGGTTACGAGGCTTGTATTGTATCCGTGCGAATATGTTTATAATGAGTATTTGATTTATTTAGCTTAGTCTTTTAGCTAAGTGCGACACAGATTTTTTTTTATATTGTTGACGTTTGGTTTTAATAATATACCTGAAAAACGAGGACTCTATATTGTTTATTCTCAGTTTGTTACCAAAGAGTTGGATTTATTTATTATTTCCAAACTCAGGCAAAAAAAGAATAACCAAGCAAAGTTTATGTCAGTTACAAATATAAAACACGGAAACCCTACCTATAATATACTTCCGAAATTCAGATTTTGTTACTTTTACCGGGCGATTTTTAGTTTTATTATATAAACATACATACATGAATGTACAGTACAACTATTTTCTTAATGTCCCTCGGTAAACTTCGTGTTTCGTCAGTCGTCGGATTTCTATCAGTTACTCTTTGCACCTTTGCACTTGGTGCAGACCGGGTGCTCTCTATCGAGTTGGTAGTATATAGAGTTGTTAATACTCTTTTAACTTAATATAATTTACTGATAGAAATCCGATAACTGACGAAACACGAAGTTTGCCGAGGGACATTAAGAAAATAGTTGTACTGTACGAGTTTGTATATGTGTTTGCAAAACTTATAGAGGTATGAGGAATAGGGTGTAAAGTTCACTCATCCTCTATAGAAAAGGGAGGATCCTTTGACTAAACGGGTGTTGTGTCTAGTGGGCAACTACCCGACGGTTGATGTCTGGATGTTGTATACAGGATAAGTTTTTAACCAGTGTGCAAATTTTTTTTGGTGGTATCAGTAATAGAACGCATTTCCATTATTCATTCTATACTTTTTTTTTGTCCGACTTGAAATCAGCATAATATGGACACAATCTAATCGTAATAATATCAATGGGCGCGCGCGCGCCGTATGGCGCACGTTCGAGTGACGTCACGTCGCTTTCCTGCGCATGCACCGCAATGCAAATGTTTTGAACTTACTACAACGATGTCAGAGTTTACTGCCGTGAGTTTTACGAGATAGTGCGAGTGTATTTAGTAAGTGGTTAAAAAAAAAAGTGGAATGTTAGCAGCCACTCAAAGGCTGCTTAATCAAATGATCACAGACATGAGACAGTTCAGGATCCCGAATAAGTGTAAGTGTTATAACTGTTATAAGTGCCTTAATTGAATTTATCACAATGCTTCATTTTCTGCATTTTGATGATTCTAAGCCCATGAAAGTATGAAGGAAAAATTAGAATTACTCTTCAAATAACTTCAGGTCACGGCCTAAATGAATGAATGAATGAAATGCACCGACCCCAGCGTGGTTAAACCAGACTCGATCACTCGAATGAACCCAAAGATTCGCACTAGCACCTGGAGACTCATGTTTCATGGTGCTACAGTGAACATTACATATCCAAGAGTAGACCCCGGTCTACTCTTGGATATGGTACACGATAATGGTAGGGAAGACGTGCCCATAGGATATGGAAGGATTATTAGAGCCGTACCGGATATTCATCCTTGAGTAGGCAAAGGAATAGTGGAGAGACGGGTGATCTTAAAAAACTAGTTCGAACCAGATAAAATTAGCGATTAATAACCTGCATAAATACCTACGTCGGCGAATTGCGCGGGCACACATCTGATAGGTATCTACAACTGCGTTCTGCTCAACTGCAAGCGTCGTCGCGCGGCATGTAGGTATCAATATCTTTCCTTAAAAATAACTTTATTTTATTGTATTAAGACGTATCAAAATAAGAAATAGGCGGTTAATAAAACTCGTTTAAGTTTAAGATGGCGCTGTTGGCCACGCAAACCAGTGCTCCACGTATTTTAATGATTAAAAGTAGTTTAAGGACTATTTATGTGACAAAATATTTAGTACTCCGTCTTTTGTTATAAGTGTAATTAGTGCGAACACATGTGGGTGTAAACTTCTAACAAGAAAAACTTGAGGAAAACCAAATAGTAAAAAAGAGTGAAGTGCGACTACGAAGGTGCAAAATTAAACAAAATTATACTAGTTCAAGTGCATTGTGATAATAACAGATCAGTAACAAGATCACCCCTACCACATATTTGACAAAAAACCAACAACGGGTGAATATTTATCTTCGTTTACTTTTTCAAGCACTGATGACATGCATATTTTGAACTTTAAACGGATAACGATTTGACACTACAACAACAAATGACATATGTGACTGTAAATAGCGACATCTATGATAAAATGACAACATCATTGATAGTGAAATTGTTAAGGCGGGGTAAAGAATAAAAGGAAAGTAATAAAAGCTGTACCATCTGAAATATGCGACCATTTGTCTCATATTTCTATCTATGTATCTATGTATTGTAGCTGGCACGATTCCTTACGCACAAAAGATAGCGATAGTTAAGCAACTATTTAAGAAAGAAGATAGAGTGCTCATGGAACTCTACAGGCTTATTTCTCTGATTTCTATCTTCTCGAAAATATTTTAGAAATTCATTCAAAAGGAATAATTATACGGTTACATAGAAAAAAAAAAAAAATGTTATGAGCAAAATACTTTAAATAGTAATCTGTGGAGAACGTAGTGGGTAGCATAATTGTTTAAATTGTAATATTTAAGATATTATGAGTGTTTCTTACTGTAAATAAAAGGGATTTCGCAAAAATATGACTACAAATATGGCGATCTACGACTTTTTATACAAGGTATTGATTAATGTGGACAAAAAAACACCTGTATGTGCTATCTTCTGCGATATGACTCAAGCATTTGACTACGTAAATCATGACATTTTAATAAAAAAACTTGTCGTATATGGTATAAGAGGTAATGTTCTTAATTTAATTAAATCCTATTTAGACAATAGAAAGCAAAAGACAGAAATCACTAGAATTAATATAACCACTAAAGAGATATACTTATCAGATGAACGTCAAACTACTTTTGGTGTTCCACAATACCTTGTGGAACACCAAAAGTAGTTTGACGTGTATTGCGACCTCCACTATTTACACTATACATTAATGACTTGCCAAAATTAATTCCACACCCTATGACTTTATTTGCAGATGATAGCACAGTGACAATTTCTAGTAATAGCAATGACATGATCCAATATAAACTTGATATTCTCAATGCTATAATAGAACGATTAAACAATAATAATTTAAAGATTCATTTAGATAAAGAGCCTGTATTTTTATCTTTATGTTATCTTGTACACATGTTTGAGCAAATAAATATATCTTATCTTATCTTTGTCAAAGTTTGCGCACTGGTTAAAAACTTTTTCTGTATAATATGCTAGTCGTGCGGTAAACTCTGATTGCGCGATGCAGGATTTGTGTGACGTGACGTTTTTAGGACTTTGATCCGTAGTTCGCCTGTAGCGTTGTAGATCACTACATCACTTCTCTTCGGAGACCGGTAGTGGGCTTAGTCAGTGCATAATATTATGCTTGCTAGGGTGATTCCAGTATGTTGGAACCGGGTGCCACGTAGTTCTCAGTGGGTCGGAACTGTCTGCGGAGTTCAGTCTAACTGCTGGCGTCGACGAGGAGAGAGTTGAAGGGCTCTGCTTGTGGACCGGCCGAAAATGCAGTGTGCTGTGCCAAGGTTGCTGATGAGGCTGAGGGTGATGACCAGGTATACGCTTTCGCTGCATGCTGGTAGTCAGGATACCCGTTGAAGCCGTGGGTGCTGGCTGGCTGTGTGACTCGCCGCTCGAAAGCTGAAGGAAGCGATGATGACGTCACTAGCTGCTTGAAGGCTGCGCTAATGTCCATGTTCGGGGTCACCAATATAGAGGTATGAGGAACAGGTTGTAAAGCTCACTCATACTCTATTATAGAAAAGGGAGGATCCTCCTAGCAGACGGGTGTTGTGTCTGGTGGGTAACTGTCCGACGGTTGATGTCGGGATGTTATATATAATATGCTAGTTGCGCGGTAAACTCTAATTGCGCGATGCAGATGTTGCCACAAACTAAAAGATCAATTTACGTTTTTAGAAATAAGTCATGTACACCAACTTACATTTTATTAATTATAAAGTGTAATTTATATTTACAAATAGAACATTTCAAGAACATAACAATCATCTGTGTAGGTGACAACTACTATAGGTATTAGTATTGAGCTAACAGTTATAAATCGATTAGTAACTTGTATGTCGTACATACTAATTTCAAACTAACGGACGGATCCGGCTTAGAGTTCATTTAATCAAATACAAGAAAAATATAACGTAGCTATACCTAGTGGTTAAACCTAAATTGTTTTTCCACGAGTGCGATAGAAGCTCGAAATAGCTTCTATTGTTGTGAGACTCCTCCCGGGAGTCTCACAACAATAGAAGCTCATTCTTCTTCTTCGCTGGCACGACTGTATTTCAGATCGTGTTGGCCCAAAACTTAGCCACATCTACGGCGTCTTTGGTGTCCGTCTCATTAGTCGAAACTTTATTTAAAGTTAAAGTGTGGTTCCAGCCAATCTTTAGAAAACAATTTGAAGACTATTTTTATGTTATGCTTAAATTTCAAATATTTTATAAGGAACTTGGCAAAAATACGCTTCAAGCATTCTCCACTATATCAATTAGTTAGGCCATTTACATCTACGATTGATAGCTAATAGGCTACATTTTGTTTCAGTCAATGGTGCACATAAACCGGTTAGCTCCGGTAGTATCGACATACAATCAACTATTTCCGATATCCTTGAATGTAAATTAGGAGAAGGGAGTGTTTCGCACGTATTGTGAATTGTGATACTGTTTTAAATGACATAAATAAATTAAACGAATGTTATTGGTTTGACCTGGCGGCCTTTCACCGCTGTTTCTAGACATGTGTCATGGTTAAGTATGCTGTTTCATACAGAAATCGAAGAAATTTATTCAAAATTCGGAGTTCATTTTGCTATGAACGCTGCCTGGCAATTATAGTCCAATCTAAAGTTAATTAAAGTATCGCTACAGGTTGATTTCTCTTATATTTTCGCTGTAAGTAGAAGTGAAACGTATTTTCTTTGATACTTTTCACAAAATGGAGGCTAGAAGAAACGCAAAATTTTTATGTGGGTTTCAATTTAATTTTGTGTTTGCGTATAGTGGTTTTATAAAACTCACACGACTCTTCATGGACAAAAAAATCTGTGTGATATTAATATAATAGAATATAACCATACATTTCAGATTAATCCACCAAAATGCCAGAAACATCAGTCATCTTCGGCACGAACGAGAAATGGCGGATCAACCGGAACATCCTGGTCCTAGGGTTCGCTTTCATGGTGCACTTCACTGCTTTCCACGGGACTGCCAACCTCCAGAGCTCGGTGAATAGCGATGCTGGTGCAGGTGCCTTTACCCTGGCTGCCATCTACTTTTCGCTTATACTATCGAATATACTGCTGCCTGCTGTGGTTATCAAGTAAGTGCAGCTGATTACATCATTTACATTGCTGAAAAATTTGGTGATAAGTACATCAAAAATAATAGGTAACATACAAATCAAGCTCTACGCGCTTCAGGTTTTTTTTAAGCGCAATCAAATGTCATGATATCCTCAGTTTGATTTGTGATTTAGGAGTTTGTGGTTGCTTTTTAAACGGTATTTGAAACCAGCTATCGGTACAGATTGCATTTAAAATGCGAATAACTAAAACGGTATGGAAGCTTGTAGGTACTAAAAATATTCTGAACATTTCATAAACGCGTAATCTCAAAGTTTCTTTACCTACTTCTTCGTATAAAACTAGGAATTTTCCACGAGTAAAATATACAATGGTGCCGATTCCCTTGTTCACAAACTAAACTAAATTTAAGTTCAGTGCATCTTTTTCTTTCTATTTCATTAAGAAAAGGACAGAAGTTAAATTTTAGTTTAGTCCTGTCAAATTAAACGGCGCCTGTCACTACTCCATACAAGTAGAGACGTGATTAAAAACTTGCCAACTAAAATTACGTCAATTTACGTCAAGCGCTGATTAATTTGACAGAACAAAACTAAAATTTATCTTCTGTCCTTTTCTTAATGAAATGGAAAGAAAAAGATACACTGAACTTAAATTTAAATTAATTTGTGAACAAGGGAATCGGCACCAATGACTCTTAAAGGTTCCTGATTGTCTTTGCAATGATATCATTAGAGTTAGTACCGGATACCAGTTGACTCAATTGGATTTTTGAGTTACGACATTCAATTGGTTTATGTTATCGCTTTACGAGCATTATTTTATATCTCGTTGATCTGTATCGGATAGTTAGATATGTGTGTAGTATGTAGTCATGAAACAGCTATATCGATCTAATGAATATATACTTATACAGTGTGGCGATTAGGTTATCACATTAATTGAAACCACGTATTTTAAACAATTCAAATAATTAAAAACAATTAACATTCTAGCCGCTGGACCTTTAATATTGCCTCCGCTGGGAATCGAATCCGGGACCTCTGGGTCTGAGACAAGTGGTCAGAGGCGGTTAACTAGTTGGCGGTTATGGTGCACAAGTTTCTGCGCAGACACAGGGGCATTCCCTCTTCCCTCACTCCCACAGTCCAAAGGGACGGCAACCGACACGACCGGGGAGAGATCAAGAGCAGGACCGACGGCTTTACGTTCTCTCTAAAGCACAATGGTCATGTATCCATGGATTAACGTCAAGCGTAAATTATTCTCGCACCTTAAATAAAACTTAAAAATAAAACGTTTATTTCGACCAACAATGGACCATAGGCATAAAAATTACAAAATTAACAAACAAACAAAACAAACATACAATTAAAAATACGTAAACATATTATAAAGAAAAAAAAAGAAAGAAAGAATACATGACGCAAAAAAAGAACAACAAAAAAAAAAACGGCCATCGCTCAGCATAATGCTGCGACCCTATGCGAGACAGAGCCCCAGCGCTGGTTTTCAGCGACAGCCGGCGTTGACGTGATGTTGGGTATATACTTCGATTGCTCTGTATGTGTACCATACAGCAATGGTTCAGGTACTGACAATCGAACCTCTGCACGAATGCTCTCAGGTTGCCGCTGGAGCTAGCCCGAACCCTGCGCACCAGGGATGTGCATCTTTTCCGCATAGTAGACTAGAAACAGTCTACTTACGACTCGTTGAACATCCCTGATGCGCTGCAGCCGGGCAGCCTCATCAGCACCCTGAACGAATTATTATAAATGTGATAAAGTGTATCTGTAACTCTTCTTCCAACAGATGGCTGGGCTGCAAGTGGGCTGTAGCAGTATCTTTCATAGCTTACATGCCGTTCATAGCTGCGCAATTCTACCCCAAACTGTACACCCTGGTGCCAGCCGGTATGATGGTGGGATTCGGGGGTGGACCACTGTGGTGCGCTAAGTGCACTTATTTGTCTGTGGTAAGTTACTTTTGGGGATGTTCTCTCTTGTATAGATTGGTCATGTTGTGTTTATTTATTGAAACATTATTTTATTTTATTTTTTATTTTTATTTCTTCAGGATAACAAACAATTGCGCAATAATGCTTAACATTTAGGTACAGATATTTTATAAAACACTTAAGTAATCACGCAACCAGCATCGTTATCCACAAATTAATCCAACAGTAAAAATTGTTTGAGCAACTTACAAGCAAACTTAGCAAACAATTTGTCTATCATAGATCAACTATTGTGTCTTGTAAAAAACCGTGTGACATACTAGACGTGTGTATATAACAACTAAAAACTAATAGGATTTTTTATAAACACAATTTTTAAACTGTGCAAGTGACAATGCAAATATATCAATATCAGCAAAATCATCGTTGTAACTTTTCATTAGTCGACGTAAAGGAGCTCGCTCTCCTGCGTTGGTTCTGCACCGCTTCGGTGCGAATAGACTGTGAGTGTAAGTATCACGATTATGCACAGGTAAAAAAAAAAAATCGTACAAAGGCGGACTTAACGCCTGAGGTATTTTCTGCCAGTCAACCTTAGGGTGATGCAGAGACAAAACATGGCAGGTGCAACATACGATGGATATGAATTTCATCGTAGAAAAGCTTTTGGGGAGCCTTCGCAACTTGCGTTGGTTGGCATAGCGTTGAAGTTGCGAAGACGCGCGTCGTGTGGACATGATCAAAACTCGCCTGTGTTGCTTTGACAAATGCCAACGCTAAATGAGAAGGGTGGCTAATAATGTGTCCATGACCATGAGTATCGTTATTGATAAATAAAAGTATAGTATTATTAAATTGGTTAGTAACACGGGTACCTACTTATATATTTTAAACTGTGACAAATTTATTTTCTTGTAGACCTACATAATTATGTCTGTCTGTCTTGTTTTGTTGTCAGACAAAAGTTGACGTGATTGAAGTAAGGTTGATGTGTGTACAGTCGCCAGCACATCAAGTTACCACAAACTTAACCTTCAACATTCACAATCATGGTTTAAAATCGTTTGGAGAAACTTGACAGTTTCGTATAACCTGATGTGCTGGCCATCGTACCTTCATATTCATGGCGAGGCACACCAGTTTCAAGCCGAGGCTTATGTTGCAAACCGTGCATGGCGGCGGTGAACGCCTCGCAAAGTGTGTATTTACTAGGGATGGGCCGAACATGGGTTTCACCGAATACGAAATTTGGCCGAATGTTCGGTAAAACTTTTACCGAAACGAATATTCGGCCGAATATTCGGCATAATTGATTCCCTTACGTGAACAGTATACAGGTCTGAACTTGTTCACGCAAAGCGCGCGGATTGGCGCTGGACCCTCCCGCCCGCTACCCCCGCTGTACCAGATGTTGTTTTGTCATTGCATCATCTAGTAAGGAGTAAAACTTCGCCAGAAACAGCTGCATACTTATATTTTGTTTTTAATAACCATCGTTTTTATCTACTGTTATTGGAAATAAAGTTACAGCGTCGACAAAAACATAAAGCTGAACTGTAAATTACTTACCTAATAAAAATAACACATTTAACAATCAATTCATGATAAATCATACACGGCTCAATACAGTATAAAATTTGAGTACCACTTTACCGAACATTCGGCGATTCAGCCGAATATTCGGCCGAATACGAATATTCGGTAAACCTGCCGAATATGCGTAAACCGAATATAAAACGAATATTTTACCCGTACAGGCCATTAAAAAACGAGACAAAGGCGTCAGTCATAACTGTTTGTATTCAAAGCAGTTTGATAGTAACGAATATATACTGGCTAACTGCCTCAATATAGGTGCTGAATATGTATGTCAATACTTACGTTTATTTTACGCATATACATTATACGGGCGTATCTAATAAATACAAAAATACTATGCGTAATATTTTTTGTGTTTTATGCTATGTTGACGGCCCGTATATGACTACCATTCAGAATTAAGTTGGGAATTAACATAATAAACCTATTTGGACCTCTGGAAGTCTTGTATTTTTACAATATGAAATAGCATGCTTCAAGAATATTTATTGCTTCATAGGGACCCGTTGATACTACTCGTAAGTACAGTACAGCCAGCACATTAAGTTACCACAAACTAAATTTTTTCATGTAATTTTAAACTTAACTGTCATCATTTTAAGGTTTAAAATTGTTTGGAGAAATTGACAGTTTGGTATAACCTGATATGCTGTACATTGAACATTATTTTGAGCCTGACTACGCTTTTAAAGAGATAGCGAATCCTTTTCCGAAAATTGAAGAACAGGGCCTCAAGTCTGCTATTACAATAGTGTCAGAATGGTCTATCATTGATTTCATAATTGTTGATTTTGACAAGTTTGGTAATCTACTAATATAATGGCGTCATTATGACTTTCCAATGGTCAGCCACTGACACTCCATTGAAAGAATTTGTAATCTCGTACATAATGACAAATGAAACTTCCTTTTAAACTAAACTTCCAACTTCCTACTACTTCAGATTGCTTATAACACTAATAAATAATATGTAAAAATATAAATAAATGAAATCTGGCATGAATAAATGTTCAAAATGCCATTGTCATACAATTTTATTACGAGACCATTGACCGACCAATGATCGACCATTATGAATTTAGCAGATTACGAACTTTTAGCAAAATGACAATGGGATCGTGTCGGAGTGACGAATTTATAAAAATAGCAGACTTGGGCCCCTGGCTTGTTCCTCACAACTTTTCTCTTCACATCCCACCAAAAATAAAGAAGGACTTTCTTTCTTTGGTAAGCCTGACCTTATTCCAGAGTTAGCTAACTGAAATTACGTACAATATTACAGGTAGCTGAACCCTACGCCAAGCTGTCAGGGGTGTCAACTGAGGTGCTGGTTGTGCGGTTCTTTGGGCTTTTCTTCATGTTCTACCAGATGGCACAGATCTGGGGCAACCTTATTTCGTCAGCCAGTAAGTTACTCGTTGTTTTTATAGTGGGGCATGGGGCTGAATGGCTACCCAGTCCGTCTACCAGCTTGCAGTATAGAAATGAGTCTCAGGTCATGGGCCTTCAGCGGGATTGTCCGAAAGGGGTACCGCTGCCCCGGAACATAAAGGGCCAAGGAAGGAACACGGGTGGGTTTTAGTCAGTAAGAGTCTGACACTCCCTTCCGCTCCACCCAGAGAGGGAGGGGTCATTTGATGATTTCCCATCCCCGAAAAAAAAAAGGTCATGGGTCTCATCTTAGAGGGTGGCCATGACCCTCGTAAGCTTCCTAGATCTCTCAGTAGGTCTTATTCAATTTCACTGTTTGAGATAAAGCTCCTATCTACTATAAAAATAAATAAAATTGAAGTGTCTGTTTGTATTGTCAAAATAACAGCTTTTTACTAAATACATACGAAAGTACATACGATATAACAAAAAAACAATTTTTAACATTTTCGTCTGTCTGTCTGTCTTCTTGTCTCTCTGTTTGTTCCGGCTAATCTCCGGAATGGCTGGACCGATTTTGACGGAACTTTCACTGGTACTTAGACTACTTTTATTCTAGAACTAGCAACGCGGGCGAAGCTGCGAGCAGCAGCATACTCCATTTATTATAACATTAGACAAACTGTTCTCACCCTTTCGTTATTTCGATGTAAACGTCTAATAAACTCCGTTATTTCACGATAAATACAAAGCACTGTAATCTATTTATCATTTACATTAAAAAAATAACTCTAAAGTGCAGTAATTTCAACAATATTACACAAAAACTGTCGTTATTTAGCCGTTATTTTTCTATTGCTATAGTAAATGGGGTATAGTATGTCATAAAATAAAATAGTTATAATGCCACAATGCCTAACTCAATTCGATGGACAACACTACTTCCTAGAGTTCAATATTTGGGACAAACATCGATTTCCTCACAAATTCCCCCGTAGCTATTTATAGGGAAAATGTCATGGGTAACAAAAAACCAATCTGAATGATTAGTCAAAAAACCACAAAACAAACAAGAACATAATCCTACCACAATACAAGGTCACAGCAATTCGGAACCCACTACCTTACAAAGACAACTGCCAAGTGAAAGTTAAGACAAAATTCACGACCTAACCGACCTCGCGACCAAAATAATGTAATGCTGACCAAATTGAGATAGCAGGAAGTAAGGCAAGGCATGTGTTAGGAGTTAGGAAGTAGAGTTTGGTGCTATCTAGATTTATTAATTAGTTAATAAGTTTCTATTTTTAATTTAGATTTAAATCGAGGAAGTGGAATCACGGACGTTCAAAAGAGCAATAACTAGTCAGAGTTCAACTTAAAGATATACATAAGTATCTATATATAAAATACTATATACTATTCAGCAGAATGTGATTTTAAATCTATCGCAATTTAGAACTAGAATGATTTTTATAATAATTTACGAATGTTACTGCGATCATCTGTTTTTTAAGCGATGTATCTCAGGTGGTTATAAACTGACCTGTGCTCTCCAATAAGAAAAGACACTCTTCGATAAGTAACAAAATATCTATATATGGTGTATCTATTCATACACGAAATATTTTAAGAGAACCATCTATGTGGTAAAAAAGCAATAGCAGCGAAAACTTTTTTTTATCTATACTCCATTTATTATAACATTAGACAATTAACTGTTCTCACCCTTTCGTTATTTCGATGTAAACGTTTAATAAACTCCGTTATTTCACGATAAATACAAAGCACTGTAATCTATTTACCATTTACATTAAAAAAATTACTCTAAAGTGCAATAATTTCAACAATATTACACAATAACTGTCGTTATTTAGCCGTTATTTGTCTAATGCAGTAAATGGAGTATAAGTGTTTTATATTTTACATAATTATTATAATTTTAAAATTGCTTGAGACATTTGGCAAAGGAGTTGCATTTTCCAAAATTTTACTTATTCTATGAATGACCCGCCCGGACGCGGCGACGACGGTGGCGGCACGAACGCGGTGAATTCAGATAATTAATCATCATAATATGATGATTAATTATCTGAATTCACCGCGTTGAAATTACTTGATATTATCAAGTAATTTTAAATTATTTAATTTTTTAAATAATATACTCAGATATAAAAAAAAATCGTTTCCATGGCTTCTTTACCACCTATAGGTGTATCTCTTAAAATATTTCGTGTTTGAATAGATACACCCTATGTACAGGATGGATTTTTGAAACGTGGGAGTAAGGGAGTAACTACCGTATCCGTTGTATTTACAGAAAAATGGTTTCAGGAGCCTGTCCTTATTTTTTTAAGAAATGTTGATCCCCATGCACAGATTTTGAAAAAAAAAAAAAAAAAAAACAACTTCAAGGAAATGGGCAATTTTCACAAAACTTTTAAAATTTGTATACAAAAATAGGTGTATCCCCGCTGTCCCCACCGCCCGTACCCATTAATGGTAATTTTCATAAAATGGCGAAACTAAAGGTTCCATTTTCTTTTAAGTACTGATTTTAGTAATAATAATAAAAAACATATACACCAAATAATTCTATCAGGCCAACTGAGGTTTGCGTACTAGAAAAGTCAGAAATCGCAAAAAAACTTTTCCCATACATTTCGTAGGAAATGAGACTCCAAATTACTTTTTTATGTTGGATAGACTACTTTTATTCAAGAAAAAGCCGCGGGCAGAAGTTAGTTTTACATAAACTTTTCAGTCCTATCCTCTAACCTGGGCGATGCACCAAAACTTTCGAATGAGACAACTCCAAGCGTTGCTGCTCTATTCAGCAACGTCACAAGTTCCCCTACCGTGGACTTTGGAGCTACTTGTGGAGTCAACTTCTGCAGTGCCAGTGCGTCACATGTATGTATCTTTTACGTGTTTTTTTGTATGTTTTTGTATTCATTTATTGAAATGAAAACTTCTTTAGCAACTGCAACATCATGCCTTCCAGCACAGAGGGCCCTTGGGGCCAGGGGTTCCTCATGTCTGAATACTAGCACAAACAAAAATACTCCTGTTTAGCTGGATTTAGATAAACTTTCATACTGTGGTGGAAAATTCCAGGAACTTCTATGCAAAATATTAAAACACAATTTTTGAAGTGACAACTTCTTTAGGCGCGTTGAGCACTTTTTGCATGAACAAAAAACATGGAACTCGCGTCATTGTCACCGAACGCTTTCCATGAGCTGTATATTGTGTTTTTTTCATTTATTTTTGCCGGAGTGTCGGTCGGCGCTTGCGTCCCTATGCTTGTCACAGTGATGCCACAGAGTGCCACAGACACTTAAAGGCTTATTACACTACTCAATCGGTAGGGCCCTAGCTATTGATTGCGAAGCAGTAAGCTTGCGAAGGAGGAGGCGGAACGCGTGAGGGAGCGGCAGTCGGTGCGCCCTCACGCCCCAAGTCGCCGCAGGAGACGCCCCGGGCGGCGGGAATCGGTAGTCGATTCCCGACCGTCGTAGGCGCCGGCTTGCGAACGGCGAGCTATGGGCAGCTCGCCGTCCGGTAAGGACCAGGCCCGGGTCGACGGCGCGTTGTGTTCCACGCGCGCCTCAAAGAGATGTCAGCACGCACTGACGGGGTCCGCCAGGACCGGTGCCTGCCAGGGTTGCGGGTTTGTCCGAAAGGGACACCTGGCACACAGGCAACTGAAGGAACACGGTTTTAGTCAGTAAAAGTCTGAAACGCCCTTCCGCTCCGCCCAGAGCGAGAGAAGTTATTTGATCATTTCTCACCCAAAAAAAAGGGCCCTATTGATGGTGGACGTAGTGTGTCAGGTGCGGTCGGAAACATCCGATTGACCTAGTAGGGTTTTTCTCTCTATCTGTTACTACCTACCCTACCTAGGAGATAGGGACCCTACCGATTGGGTAGTGTAATAAGCCTTTTAATGCAATTTGCACAGAGTAATGAGGATGCGTCGAGTTCTGACTCGCGAATTAAATCATTACTTTATTTTTATTTGTTTACATTTGACATGTTATTATATCTATTTTATTTATAATTATTGATGTATTTCTGTATCCGCCCGTGACATCAAAGCGGGCCTTATTAGAATACCAGCCCAGCGAAACTTTTTTTGAAGTAAAAACTTCTTTAGGAGCGTTGAGCACTTTTTGGTAGGGGATAAACTTATGGTTTTGGAATCGTCACCGAACGCTTTCAATGAGCCATAATATGTATACTGTGTATATATATGTGTACTTTCTGGGTGAACAAAAATCATGGAACTCGCGTCATTGTCACCGCACGCTTCCCATGAGCTATATGTATACTGTGTACGCATGTGTACTTTTTTTGGTGAACAAAAATACAAATTCCTATACAACAGTAGACAGACTATTTCGATGAATGTAATGTGTGTAATGCGTGAAAACTTCTTTAGCCGCGTTGAGCAATTTTAGCTAGGGGAAAAAAGTATGGATTCGCGTCACCGAAATACGCGACATGCTCGTGACGTGTAGCGCCAGACTGTCAGTTATTCCAAAGTTTTGAGTTTTCCCTTCTGTCGGCAGTCCTTATGACTGCCTATTTTTTTTTTTATGTCGCAATATCATGCTGAGATAGGAGCCTTTTGGCCTTGTACAGGACCTTCTGTTTTTTTCTTTTTATATTATTTTGTTTTTTATACTTTTATCACTGTGTTTAGTTTACTTTGTGATCTTTCAGTGCGAGTCATAATAAAAACTTTTTCTTTCTTTATTTATTTAAGTATTCTATAATTATCAGCTTATAGAAGTAGATTTTCGCTACCATTATTTTTCAGACCATGACGCATCCTGGGCACTCAGTCAGCCTCGCTTCCTATTTAAGTCTCATATAGTTCGTGTCGATACAAAAGAAGAAGCCAACTAAAAGTTATATTCATATATTCCAATAATACCGCTGTTTCCAGGGCAACTCTAACTTGGAGCCTCCGTCCGCGCTAAAGATCCAGGTGATAGCCGGCGTGTTCCTCGCGTGTATGGCCGCTGCAGTCCTACTGGTCTCTGTGGGAGTTGACTCGCTTACCAGGTTAATGTTATCATCAACTTATTACTAGGGCTATCATGCACGTGACGCCGTTGGTCCCGGCTGTCATTTGTAGATCTTTGACAGTCAATCAATCAATCAATCAGTATATTTGTGAAACAGGTGTTTACATAGGTGTTTACATAAATAGGGGGTGCGCTATGTTTTGTCATAATTAAGACATACAAATTTATAAGTGACACATTAGGTGTCATTAGATTATGTGATTAAGAAAAAAAAAACAATACTTTAAATTAATTAAATACATTAACAGAAAAGAAAAAACCATCACATAAAATAAAATCAATAAATTGTCGTAGTACATAGTATCAAAAGGTAAAAAAAAATGCATTTTATAAAGTCAAAGTCAAATCATTAATTTCAAATAGGCATGAAGATGCACTTTTGAACGTCAAAAATTACATGAATGGTTAATTGATTCTAGTTGCGCCTTCCAAAATGTAGTTATGTATGGAGAAGAATGGGCAAGAAACTCCATACTTACTCTTTTAAAATGTTAACAATAGTTTGTATACATTAATTAATAATTATAGGTGAAGACGATGTACCTAGAATAAAAATAAAAATTACTTACCACAATTGGTAAAAAGAATGAAAAGTGAAGTAATGACAGAAAAATTAATAAATGCGATATAATAATGGATTATATTTAAAAGTACTTCAATTTTATTTAAAAGTACTTCAATTTTATTTAAAAGTACTCCCATTTCATTTACCTAATTTTGCCTGTGTTCCACCAAATATACTGAATGTGCACCAAAATATAACCTAACCTAACCTAACCTTTAATATTTGGTGCACGATCAGTATTTTTCGGGGAAGAATAAAATTTTAGAAATGCATACATAGATGTACCTTAAGATTTTTGGTGAACACAAAAATATTATCCTATAATAATTGGTCGTTCAAAAATTCGTCTATAGTATAATAACATTTGTCAATTAATAACTTAGAAAGAGATTTTTTAAACTTATATAATGTCGTTTTTATGTCATCAGGAATTTTATTAAATAATTAATAATTATAATTTTATTTATAATTTTATTATTTGTTTTTTATATTCGTTACGGGTCATCAGATGCAACAACAGTCTTACCAAGGGATATTGTCGTATCCAGTAGCTGGGTTGTGGTGGTCAGATAGGCAGTCACTATAAAACACTGGTATTCAGCTGCATCTGGTAAGACTGGAAGCTGACCTAAACATAGTTGGGGAAAAAGCACGTAGACGATGACTAGGACTAGGGCTATCATATTAAAGATTAGAAGGGTTTTTTTGTTAAACTACTTCGCTTACTTTATACAGGATTTGAAATAACAAGGAAAGCAGTTGGGATAGATGAATTATTATGTGCCAGGTACCTGGTCATAATAATTCATCTAAGTTGACTAATATATCGTATGTAAGGTTCCAAATTCACGTCAAGTGACATATTTTAAGAATACATAGAATAAGAATAATTTATTTAAGTACATTTATAGAGGTATGAGGTCGGACCAGGGGTCGGCACTCAGCCATTACCTCTTCGTGGTGGTTATAGACTCTTACGTCGGATATCTAAGAAGAGGCTCCCTGGTGTATGCTATTCGCCGATGACATTGTGCTGGTTGCCGAGAGCGGCTTAGAGGTCCAAAGCAGATTGGAGGTGTGGTGGGAAAGACTGGAGACCGTTGGCCTGAGACTGAGTCGGACCAAAACAGAGTGCATGTTTTGTGATTTTGGCGGTCTGTCCAGTTCTGTGCCCATATTTCTCGCCGGAACGCCCTTACCGATCTGCTCCGACTTTCGGTACCTCGGGTCGCTTGTCCAAGGGGATGGTGAAGTAGACTGCGACGTAACGCATCGGATCAACTCGGGATGGATGAAATGGCGACAGGTCACAGGAACAACTTGTGACCCACGGATGCCCCTTAAGTTAAAAGGGAAAATCTACAAATCTGTGATAAGGCCTGTGGTATTGTATGGATCGGAATGCTGGGCCGTGAAGAGGACGGATGAAAAAAGATTACATGTAGCGGAGATGAGAATGTTGAGATGGATGTGTGGAGTGACGAGAATGGCTAAAGTCAGAAATGAGTATATAAGGAAAAGTTTGAAAGTGGCGCCGGTGACAGAAAAGTTGAAAGGACGTCGTTTGGCATGGTATGGGCATGTGATGTGGAGGGAGGAAACGCATGTGACGAGGAGAGTGATGAAGATAATTGTGGATGGATGGAGAGGGAGAGGAAGGCCAAAAAAATATGGATGGATTGTGTGAAGAATGATATGAAAGAGAAGGGAGTGAATGATAGAGTGACGGTTGACAGGGGGTAATGGAAAAAGAAAACATGTTGCGCCGACCCCAAGTAACATGGGAAAATGGCAGGAAGATGATGATAGAGGTATAAGGTACAGGCTGTAAAGTTCCTCATCCTCTATTGAAAAGGGAGGATCCTCCGACCTGACTGGTGTCGTGTCTGGTGGGAAACAACTGCCCGACGGTTGATGTCGGGGTGTTGTATACAGGTTGATATTGATTTTTTTTCGCGATTTCTGGTTTGGTCCCATAGTGAAAGTTGTTCATAATGATGAGTATTAGGAACCCTTAAGAGGATGCCCATGAATTCAATTTCATCCTGTATATGCTAGTCGCGCGGTAAACTCTGATTGCGCGATGCAGGATTTGTGACGTCTGATCTTTGATGCGTAGTTCGCATGTGGCGTTGTAGATACCGCCACATACATAAAGGTTTTGCAGTACATGAGGGACTTAGAAAGTTGGCAGCGTTATAATTTATATGGTGTAGGTACAATTAATTGTTGGGTGAATCGCTGCTCTCTGAGGAATCTGTATTTCAAGACCACACATCACCCACTTACACACCCTCTCATTAATCTCCATTCACACACGACCACACTCCACATATCAACACATTAAACACGCACTCTTTACACTTTACACTCACACAAATGTAAAATGACAATATTATAAATCAAGTGTTATCATAATTATTACTTATTTATTTATTTATTTAAACTTCTCACACACAATAAGGTACAAAGGCAGACTTAATGCCATAGGCATTCTCTACCAGTCAACGAAGGGGAGTGAAGAGGGAGGAGAGGAGATAATAATAATAAAAATACTATTACTTCTCTTTGTTATCATGTATTTAATAATTATTTTAATCATAAATTAATAAATGTAGTACTATTAATGTAATTCTACTATGTTGCTATTTTAATTATAATGTTTGTTTATTTATTTAAACTTCATGTACAATAGTGGTACATAGGCAATTTTTGTTTGTTTGTCGTAAAGTAAATTCAAGCGATGTGTGTTTATTGCAAAAAATCCAGAACCTACTGATTGGGAGAAGATACTGGCTCCTGTAACACAGGTGTTTTACCTAGCGCAGGAGTCAGGGCTTTCACTTTGTTTGTACACATTTTTTTATGCCAATAAAGAATTATTATTATTATTATTTAAGAGAGACAGTTTCGACTCCCAATTTGAGAGCCGAAACTGTCTCTAGACCAAGGAACTATATGTAATGATGATGTTTAAGGAGACGAAGTGATAAGCACGAATACGAAGAGGCCTCATCAAAGAATGCTCTCCCTTTTCCCAGATACACAGCAGGTCGTAACACAGCCTGCCAGGGTAAGTCCGGAGTCCGCTTACTAGCAGTGACTCTTCGACAACTACGTCATAAGTACCAGCTGCTGTTGTTACCTGTCATCGGGTACATCGGCGCTGAACAGGCTTTCATGGCTGCTGACTTTACGCAGGTGAGTTGTGGGCATCGCTTGTTAGGGTTGGGTGGGGAAAGGAAAGTCTCTTAGAGAGAACTTATACAATGTATAACTGAATTATTGACATTATGGAAGTAGTTTGTTCAGGTGACAAACACACGTACAGAAGAACTGTATATAGGGTTATTGATAAAACAATAACAACCTGTCAGGATTATATTACTAACATCAAAAACAGCCCTGCAAGGTTTTTAGTGTTTTTTATCTACACCCATGCTATAAATCCTCTATAAAAGTTTCTGAAACAGTTAGCTTATTGCTTACATTAAAAATCCGGTGTCATAGTAACCATAATATCATCCATAAGAGTGTTATAATGTTGTACTAAATTTCATTATGCAACTCCTTTGCGTTTTCAATCCCTTCCTTACTCTTCAAACAGCTACATTTATGAAAGTCAAAAAAAGAACATTGTCATGCACGCGCGTTTTAATACCACAGCGCAGTAAGAAAAAAAAAAAAAACTTTTAGTGAACTCGAGTAATTAATTATTCGAGTTCACGTCGCATCCCGCCATTTTTGTTCAATATTAGTATTGTAAAAATTTATAATTTTATGTTTACAAAAATGAGTGATACAAGCTTTGATAACACACTACCAGATATTTCTAATGCAGCAAAGGATATTTCTAACCAATTATTACCAGAAAAGTCGAGAAAACAATATGAAAAGGCGTACCTACCAATATTAATTCATGAATTGGAAAATATCAAAGAGTAGATAACATGGTTGTAGATAAAGTCGTGTATGCAACTGTACACAATTAAGTATTAAAACACTCATGTGATACTAATATCACACCCACATTCGTGTTTTAATACCCCTTATTATACAACAGTTGCATAAATAACTATAATAATAACCTAAAATAATAAAAAAATTGTGTAGGTATGTATTATGATTATTACATAAAATTCTAGAAGTGTTTGGTGGTTTGTGTTAATTCCGGGACATGTTGTATACATAACATTTATGATGTTCATTGTTTTAGGCAAACAGTATTAGCACTTGAAATACATACATCTTTCTCTTTAGGTATCTTTGGTTTAATGTATTGAACTGGACAACCGGGATAAAAATGGTAGCGCCTATTTTCATGAGTCACACATTATATTTTGTGTGCCTGCCATATAACTTAGAGCAAGGCTTCGTTATTACCTTTTGAATTCCTTATAGCAATCCTTCTATTATAACAATGCTATTGCTTCTTCGCCATATGGTTGTAAGTTTAACGGTAGGTACTATGGCGTCAAGAGCGTTCTCTATGCATTTTTTTACACCATACTGCGATCGCCAACCCGCCTGCCAAGTGTAGCAATTATGGCAAACCCTCCCAATTGGGGGAGGCCTATGTCCAGCTGTGGACGTCTTTCTGCTGAAAGGATGAATGATGATGACTATGGCAATCTGCTGACGATGATCAAAAGAATTCAGTATTTTTTTTGCAATTGTTAAGGCGAATTACACTTGGTCGTTACCCCGTATTTGGGTGCTCGAAAGGACTTTATCCGAATTCGGGCACCAGATGCCTTAATTACATTAATGTAGGAATTTGTGAGTCTTTTGTTTCTTTCTCAGTTAGTTTTAATGATGGTCTGGCAGTTTGAGTACAATATGCGGCCTACCCAAATGTCCTTTCTTTGGTATTATTCGTCGAGTCGTTTAGCTCCTTAAATTTTGAGTTGAGCTACACGATTACTGACAAATGCTTGCACTGACTGGACAGGTCAACTCAAATCTGTTTAGTTCTTTCCTCAAAAGACCATTTAAGACACTGATCTACATTGTCCTCCATGATCTGAACAAGATTATGTCTGGACTTTAAAAGAGACTTTGACGTCTGATTTTGTTTCGCTATTTCTTCTTAGGGGTAGTCAGATAGGAAATGTCGACCTAGCTTTTGTAATATGACGATTGAAAGTGATTCTGAAGTCCTATTTCCAGGATAAACAATTTCATTACACTGGTCATCGCACTGGAATACGGGCTTAAGAGGGCGTACAATGGTCCACTGGCGCTACTCCTTTAAAAAAGTATTATCTCGTGACTGAGATGGAATTATGAAAATTGGCTCAATAATGAACCTCATTAAGTGTGTCTAGAATTTTCTAATTCCTTTTATAAAGTTTCATATTGAGACACGAAGCTACAAAATACGATATAGAGGAATGTGACCGCTTTTCTTCAGATCGAATTTTGTTGCTTCGTGTCTCAATTTGAAACGTTATAAAATGTATTACACTTACCGAGGTTCTTTATTGAGCCGTTTTTCATTATTCTTTCTCAGTCACAAGATAATATTTTTTTAAATGTGGCGCTAGTGGACCGTTGTATACGCTCCTAACGAGTACGAGTAGGTTGAATGAAGTCGACATTACTTATTATGACGACTTTCAAAGCATTTGTAGAGGTATGAGGAACAGGGTGTAAAGTTCACTCATCCTCAATAGAAAAGGGAGGATCCTCCGACCAGACGCGTGTCGTGACTGGTGGGCTACTGCCCGACGGTTGGTGTCGGGATGTTGTATATTTATTATGCCAGTCGCGCGGTAAACTCTGATTGTGCGATGCTGGATTTGTGTGACGTCAGGTCTTTGATGCGTAGTTCACATGTAACGTTGCCGCCATACACTGATAGAAGTCAAAGGAAAACTAGCGTCGGTATCTGAATTCGGGTACCTATAGCCCGTTTTCGGCCTACATTAGCTGAAAACGGGCGTAAACTCCGTTTATTTGAATTCTACAGGGAATTGAATTCGGGAGAACGACTATAGAGGTATGAGGAACAGTGTGTAAAGTTCACTCATAGTCTATGGAAAAAGGAGGATCCTCCGACCAGACGGCAATCGTGTCTGATGGGCAACTGCCCGACGCACAGAAGGGTATTTGATCCTAAAAGCTGGCCAAAAATATTTTTTGTCTTTAGTCGGGCGTATAGGTGTTCATCATTACAAATTTAATGTATTATCATTTATTTCGTCACATATCATATATAAAACCAAAAATTAAAACCTATATAAAATCGTTTAAACGAGGTTGTCACTATTTAAGTCTGTGTCAGTTTCTTAATCAGAATCAATACTTGGCGTTTCGGCAGGTAATAATAAGTTTAAAGTTTCTTGATGGAACGGTTTGGATTTCCTTTTCGGTATTTTTCTCATACCTGTTATGAGAGGGTCTGACGTCAGAAGGAGTCTGTTTATAACATCCAGGTTACAAGCTTCTCGAGAAAAATTTCTTGAATAATTTAGCCTGTAATCTCTAAAATGTTTATTTCGGGCTTCTGCAGCCTCCTCCGAGAGCTGACCGATTGGGAGCAGGACTGACGAAATTACTTCTGCACCGTGTCGCAGAATTTTATGAATGGTAGGGGACATTGGATGCCATTCATATAAATGAACATACAGTTCTTCAGTTTCTCTTGCATATTTTTCAAATGTTTCTATGTTGATTTTATATCCACTAGATAAGGCTTCCAAGATAATTTTGAACCTAAATATTAGATTTACGTCTACGCCAGTTATTGAAGCAGATAGTTCATGGTCAGCAAAAAATCGCCGGCATGTGTTTCCGTCATTCGAGTTTCCAAAATTGGCTCTAGGAACATCCACAATCAGCCCCATCTCACTTCTGAATCTATTCTGTAGTTCTTTTTTTCTTTGTTTAGCTACATCTTTATCAGACTCTGTTCTAAGTTGCCATTTTTTGAGAGGTAGTTTGTATGATAAATGCAAAATGTTTTCGAAAAATCTTATGCGAGCATGTAGTATCGAAAGGCCAAATTTTAATGATTCCTTTTTTTTGATAAATCATTGAACTCCTTAGAGGTGGCACCACATATGTAACACCTCATAGTCGATTTCGTATGTGTTGCTGCGTTACATATTTTGCCATCCACCATAGTAAAAAGCATAGCATGGCCTATTTTCCTATCTTGAAATTCCGTGGGCTCGAGAGCATTAATTTTTGAATTTATATACCCAATCTCTTCGTTCGTGATATCAACAGACTCGTGTAAGAATCTTATTCTAATGGGTCTACAGTACCGCGGCGATGAGGGCGTTGGATTTTGCCAAACAACGTTTTTCTTTTTACCGGTCACTAACTGTAATGGTACCATAGAGCTCTGAAAAATGTTAGAGTCTGAATCCGTCTCATTTTCAAACTTCTGCTTATATTGAGCTTGCTGTGAACCATCGCACCCCCATTTACATATCAATTCCATTTGTTGTTTATCGTCTTTATTTAACGTAGCCACAACTTCCCTTAAATAAATAATTAATCTTGAAGCAGTATGATTCAGTAAGTCTTGTAAGTTTATTTCGGCACATGTAGCAGTAACCCTGTAGGATTCTCTAATAGGGTAGCAATCGTTTTTCACCCTCTGAAGAATGGTATAGCAAGGATACAACTTCTTATTGCTTAATCTGACTATTTCATATTGTGTTCTTGTTAGACCAGCTTCCACATACATAGATAAGGCCTCTAAACTGGATAATTGACCATTATTATCTTCATTGCTCTTTCTAAAAGCTGATTTATATTTTCGAGCTCGTGTTGGACTCTTTATTAAATCCTTGACAACATTCGATGCGTCTACATTACCTGAAGCTCTTAATTTCATTTGAGTCGCATAATTCAGCAATTCAACATCATGTAACCGAAGATTTTCAGTTTTTCGGCGTTTGCTTCTCTCACTGGATTCTGTGAATGTTTTTTCAGGACGACCAGGTCTTGTTTCTGGAAAGAACATTTAGATTTAGGTATTAGGTAGGTAGATATAAACAAAAAAGGATAAATTAATATCCTAAAACCACAGTAACACATACCTGACAATGGCAATTGTAATGAAGTCATTCCATCAAGCCAATCATTGTTGTTCTTTTTGAATATATGTTTCTTTTTATGTGCTGCATGCCATCTGGATTTAAACTGATGCTTAATCAATGATAATTTTTGTTTCCAATCTTTCTTTTGATCTTCATCTTTACAGAACTTACTGATCAGGGTTTCTTCCATAAAACTCAACTTTCTATCAAAATTTGGTTCCTGTGAACTTTCCACCACATTATAAATGTCTTTTTGGGATAAGTATGCGACACCGGATGGCCCTGACAGAAAATAAAGAAAAATAAATTTCATTTGCATTTTTTTCTCAATATACCCTATATACTAAAAAAATATGTGAAAAATACATCCACGGTATTCCACGGCAACTTTTGCATTAAGTGTATTACTAGATCTGTCTTCTTCAATTATATGTATAATTCATTGCATAGAAAAGCTTAGAAGTTAAGTAAATCTCTTAAAGATTAAATTCAAAACGCGTAAATTTACGTATTTTCTAGAACCTTTTGTTCTTTACAATAAATACTAAAAATCTAAGTATATTTAACAAGAAATGGTTAAAAATGTAACTACATACCTGGTTTTGACGGATCCATCATAAATATATTTTAGCAGAAGTTTCAAACACAAAATAATAACAAGTATTGTGAGATCACAAAGGGCGAATATCGAACAATTACGCGCACACTTCAAGCGAACGGTAACTTCCGACTGATGCCAGCGAGCGGCGCGGGAGTCGAGTCAAATACAATGGCTGCCACATGATGCGCGATACCTTTAGTTATTTAAGCGACTAAATTGTTTTTCAATACCGAAGATTACGCGAAAATGATTTTTGGCCAGCTTTTAGGTTCAAATACCCGTATGTGCGACGGTTGAAGTCGGGATGTTGCATATATGCAAGTCGCGCGGCAAACCCTCATTGCGCGATGCAGGATTTGTGATGTCAGGTCTTTTTGATGTGTAGTTTGCATGTGGCGTTATAGACGTCACACGACTGAGTGTAATTACGTCATTATGATGTTTGAAAGTAAGGTTATAGTCCTTTGGAGTATTTTCATCTTACTGCCTTCAGACTTTTAGAAGACTTACGTCTAACATAATTTCCCCAGGCGTTCATCGGCTGTGCATACGGTATCAGTAACATCGGCTATGTGATGATCTGCTTCGGCGTGTTCAACGCGTTAGCTGCACCCATTGCAGGAACGCTCGTCAAGGTCACTGGAAGATTCCCTGTCATGGTCACTGCGTTGGTAAGAGAAATACAATTGAATGATAATGATTTCGATCCAACCGTTTCGGAGATTAGCCGGAATAAACAGACAGCAAAATAAAAAAAATAAAAAAATGATTTATTATGACTACCTTCCGTAAGTAATAACAAAAAAAAACTATTTTTTAAATAGATGTAAAATAATGTTTTATATATTTATTTATATGACATGGAAGACTTAAAGCTAAAACAAACAGCTCAAGGACAGTACAATAGTCTAAAAGCCAATTACACGTCTCCACCGAAAAAAAAAAATGCTATTTCCTACAAAAGTGCAATATGGGACAGCAATTTATTTTTTTAAATTACAATCGAAAAATTTCAATGCAGGCGGTCCAGAATCAGGGACTCATTTCATTTCATTTTCATTTATTTATTCATTAACAATTAACATTGTGTTGAACATTACATATTAAATAAAATTATCACATGCAGAGACAAAACATTCAAAAGCCTAATTAAAATTGAAGTGAAAAGTTATTTCAAGAGTCAGATTAATTTAAAATATGTCAACAAATAAATACAATGTCAAATTTATATCAGAAGATAATTATGTAAAATTCAATGTCAAAAAAAAAAAAAAAAAAACTGAGTCCATGGTCGCTTAATAATAATAAATTCATTTATTTCAGGTGAATAACACCCATTGCCAAACATTTAAAATCATATAAAATAAATCAAATCAAATAAAAACAAATAAATTAAAATCAAAATAATCGAATCAATTGGAAGAAAAAAACATAAATCAAATCAAATTAAATCAAAATAACGATGGCGCCGATGTCCCTGCCACCCTGTAGATAAGCTTTTCTTAATTCTGATGGAACAAGAATGGGTCCTCATTGACACCGCCAGTCTAGTCTTTGCTGGTAACAAATGATATCAATACCTAATGCTTCATATCTTTCTAGATACTCAACGTATGCCTCCTGTCTGCCCTGTTGTCGTGGCGCCCGGAGCCTGAGCAGTGGTTCGTGTTCTATGCACTGGCTGCCATCTGGGGCACAGCTGATGCTGTGTGGCTCGTGCAAGTTAATGGTCTGTATCTGAGACGTTCTTACAGTTTTTTACAAGAAGTAGGATAACCTTGGTTCTCCTGCAGAGCTCTTCATTTCTAAGACCGCGTACCGGAAGCATTGAGTTATAATGTTCTACGAAGAATGGTAGTACATTATAACTCAATGTCTGGAAGACGTATCGTAGGAAGGCCTCCCACAAAGTAGACCAATGACCTTGTGAAGACCGGACGAATCCGCTGGATGAGGGAAGCACAGAACCGGTCGAAGTGGTGGTGCTTGTGGGAGGCCTATGTCCAGCAGTGGACGTTTTTCGGCTGAAATGATGATGATGTTGCATAACCGTTTTCTCAATATCCAACTATTGAGACGATAACACTTACTAATGATAAAACTTTTCGGCCTAAATGGCATCATAACTGTTGTAATCCGATGAAATTACAGGCTCGTGAGACTTTTTTAATTCTACGCTACTCTACTCTATCTCTGCTTTTTCTGTGTATCTTTTCTACTCTCTTTCTACTCTTTCTTTCTTTTCTACTCTCTTAAGAAAATAATTTGATTCGCATTATTCATCACTGCAACTCTTCCTTAAATTCTTTTAAGGGCAGTAAACATTAAAAACAGGAGTCCTACCACGAGCTCTTAACGCGATCCATTTTAGGACCTAAACTGAACTGTTCTTATAATTCGTACCATGACGTCAGTTTAACTATTTAATTTAGGGATGGCATCTGACAGCGATTTTCCCAAACTGAGTCGCAAGTTTCGGTTTCATTCATTGGTACCATGACGTCCATAATGCAGTTCAACTGAAACGCTCAACTGTCAAAATAAGCGATTCAATAAAAGTTACTATTTCTCTAACATAAACTGAAACAATGAACTATTGGAGAAAATAAAGTTTTTAAGTGCTATTTTAATGGAATTTTACAAAAATTAATGTAAGTGTACTTTAATCTTTCCTTTAAAGTCTAAAATACCTATTTTACCGAATTCATTCGACTAAATAAATATCTATTTTGACTGAGAATTATTTTAACAATAGTTACCGAATTAACGTAAAATCTTAAAAACAATAGTTAAGCATCTTTTTTACTTTGAAGTAATGATACTGAGTTGAGAACAGATATACTACGAGTATTACTTACTTCTGAACGTGTAAGCCGCAATTGAAACGTTTTTGGTGAAAATGAGACAACGCTATTAATATTGAATAAGTTTGTTTCGCCCCCTAAATGCGGCTCAGACAGAAATTGCGATCTTTCATTCACATAAAACGATTCAAATTCCGCTGAGTGGATTGGACGTCATGGTACGATTTTGAAGCGATGCAGTTCAGGAACCTAAACTGAAATGTCTTGCTTTTTAATAGTTATTAATTAGATCATGGTAGACCACCAGGCCAAGTGCTTGTCGGACCACGCATAGTGAAGAGTTTCGTAGTTGAGATAAATATTTACGCATGCACAGTACTGATTTTATCAGCGCAAAAATAAGTTTGTATTTCATAGTATTTCTCGAAAAAACTTTTGACTTTAATAGCAATGTCACGTAGGAATATCTTATTTTTTATTGCATTGATTTTTTTTTTTCAACTCTCGGTTGCATGTTTAGAGAGTGCCAACTCTAATCATATATCATTCTTCGTCATTTCAGTACACCATTTTTTTGCGGTGCTAAAGTGCAAATACTCTACAAGTAAAATAGTTATGTTCCTTACGGACAGACGGTCAGACGGACATGTCCAAATTGTATTTTATTGTGTAACGGGCTGGCGTCCGAAACTCCACTTTGAAGAGCGTATTTTGCGTACGGCGAAATTATAAGGGTATCGTTTTTGCCATTTGGCTTGGGTACCCTATAAAATAGCCTACTTCTAAAGGTTGTCTGTAAAAGATCGCTTTTAGCGATAAGACCGCCCATTGTGGCACCCTATGTAACAGTTCTACATTTATATCTGTAATTTGTATGGTGTACATAATAAAGAGTATTCTATCTATCTAGCTACTTCTACCCGATTCCCACTTTCCCCGTCATTTTTTCGGTGTGTTCCCGCTGTCCCCACCGCCCGTGTCCCCATTAATGGTAATTCACATTAAATGGCGAAACTAAAGGTTCCATTTTCTTTTAAGTACTGATTTTAGAAATAATAATTAAAAATCAGTACTTAAAAGAAAATGGAAGAAAGTGGTTTTTCGCCATTTTATGTGAAATATGATATGTATACCATTAATGGGGACACGGGCAGTGGGGACAGCGGGAATACACCGAAAAAATGACGGGGAAAGTGGGAATCTGGTAGAAGTAGGCTATTTTTTAGGGTACCCAAGCCAAATGGGAAAAACGGAACCCTTATAATTTCGCTCTACGCAAAATACGCTCTTCAATGTGGAGTTGCGGACGCCAGCCGTTATAAAATAAAATACAATTTCTTTATGTCCTTCTGACTGTCTATCCGTAAGGCACATAGCCATTTTACTTCCCCTAGTTGATTTTTTCTGTCCCTAACAATTATTCACTATTTTAAAATAAATTCTTGGTCTATTTACAGCACTATCAGGCATCCTGTTCCCCGGTAATGAAGAGGCCGCCTACTCCAACTTCCGCCTATGGGAAGCGACCGGTAGTGTACTGTCCTATGCAACTGCACCCTACTTGTGTGTCAGGACTAGGTAAGACTGATATAGGACTATAATGTTACCAAAACAGACCCGTAAAACTTATAGCATACTGCAACGAAGACGATATGGATATGTCGCAGATGGTTTGTCGAATCTGCTGTTTTACATAACTGATAGCTGTTAAACAAAATATTTACTGACATAACTTTTCATGTATTTGATCCTAGTCTAAAAGACAGGGTTATGTACATTTTGTACAGATTTTGCAACTTGTAATGAATAGGGATGATGACTAGAAAAATATTTTTTGTCCGTCATGTAGATTATTAAAAAATATTGGACACGTATTTGGTCTTTTTTTACGTATTCAAAACATTACAGCTACACATTGAGTTCAAATGTGGTATGACGTCACTTCTCAGTAGATAGTATACGTAGCTGTGACGTAAGGAGCCCCACTCCCCAAGTTTAATGTGTTTTATCTAAGTAATTTTTCATTATGATAAAGCAAAAAATACGTGTCTAATATTTTTTTTCAACACACTTGCTCATAAAGTGGCTCTAATTTCACCGCAATTAGGCACATAATGACACCTGTAATCAAACTGTGACTTTTTCATTGCTATTATTCACAAGTGAGTTATAGAGTTTTTTTATTTTTATTTTATTGGTTGAGTTGCTTTGTTCTTAAAAAAGTTTCGATACAAAAAAGATCGTGTTCAATACAACAAATAAATTAATGTACCTATTGCTTGCTCATTTCATGCAACTTCGTATTTAAATAGATAATTTCAA
The DNA here is from genome assembly GCA_947523025.1 of Dryobota labecula. Taxonomy (NCBI): domain Eukaryota; kingdom Metazoa; phylum Arthropoda; class Insecta; order Lepidoptera; family Noctuidae; genus Dryobota; species Dryobota labecula. The sequence goes on along the minus strand of OX383296.1, from coordinate 7,314,045 downwards.
CTTGTACGTGTTTAATAAATAAAACTTTCACTCAAATATAACTTTTGTTTTCTCTGTAATAAAGAGAACTTTAAATTCCCCATTTTGTACGTGGCTAAAACGCTATCCGCGGAAAGCCAAAAAAATAAACCTCATTCCTTTAGTCTATAGCTGATCGCCATTGTTAGATGCGCGCGCATAGGAAAACTGATTAGTTTTTCCCGCCATAGCGAAAATAATTTGACAACTCGTTTTCACTGTTGAAATTTAAGTTATTTATTAATTAAAATGTCTACAAGTACTAGTTATGAAGAAAATGATTTATGTTGTACACCGCCCGATATAAGATGTGAAGCCCTTAACGTTATGGAAAGTTTACTACCTGAAAACTCCAAGGAAAAAATGATTTATTATTATTATTTTCTTCACAAGTTTGTTGAAAAACGTCGTATGATACACGTGTGTATTGACGATTACCGTCCTCGGTTCTCTTAAGACCCTCACCTAACGGCTCGGGTTTCAATGGCGCCTCAGCGGTAATCACCAACATTACACACTTGTACCATAATGTACTATTATTATCTGATTGACGGACTTTGTGAATAAACCTTTATTATTATTAGTTTTTATTTCTTTTACAATTTAGTGAAATCGAAAAATCAACAGAACATGCTGCTTAAAGCCCATTCCGCCTTCTCTTTCCAGGTTATACTTCCTCTTCGGATTCCTTATAGTTGGCTTCACAGGCTACAGCATCATCGAGCTGATGGAGTACAAAGTGAAGAAGGCGCATCATCTCGAGAGGAACTTCGAACTCGTCAACAAGAAGTCGGAAAATGAGTCGTTCAGGAAGACTAGGGATACTGACAGCGATTACTAGATATTAATCTGTATTTTTTATACTTAAACTTAGTTAAGTAAACAAAATCTCGTTGGTTTAGTGGTCGCAAGTGCTACGGCGGAGTATATGGTCCTGGGTTCGATTCCCACGGCATGTTGTGGGCTGTTCCATTAGGAATTAGTCAGTAGTAGCCTGGAGTCTGGATTTGTGTTCTGTTGAGGCGAAAGCGTCGCCCTCTGCTACATGGAACTTCAATATAACTGGCGAAATTTGAGTGTACTCTAGAGTACATCTCGGCCTAACCCTTCGTGGATTGCAGTCGTGATGTTATGTTACGTATGTTAAGTTGTATTAGTTATGTATACAAAAGATGGGAAAGTCAAAGAACCTAGGATAAAAATTTTTTTTTCTTGCTAAAACACGAGTGGGAAGTTCATTGAGCCCTTATGTGCCCATTCCAAAAATTCACCCTGTGGCTTGGTGCTAAAAGAGCCTAAGTATGTTTTTGTGAAAAATGATATCTAACTGCGAAAAAAAAATTACGAAAAATTAAAAATATTAATATACTAAAATAAAATATTAATATACTTGTGTTGCTCCGCATCGTTGTCACTGCGGTGAAGCCGTCGACAGCCTCGGGCACCATGGCCTATCCTGTTGCAGGAGCGCAGGTCGCATAGCACGGCACGCCAGCATCAACGATATTATTCGTCGAGCCCTTGTCACCGCCGGCGTACCAGCGGTATTAGAACCAAGCGGCTTGGTACGTGACGATGGCAAGAGACCAGACGGCATGACTTTGTTGCCTTGGAAGGTGGGTAGGCCTCTGGTGTGGGACACAACCTGTGTCGACACCCTTGCGCCATCTCATGTTTCAAGCACGGCTGGCTGTGCTGGCGCTGCTGCTGCGGCTGCTGAGACCCTCAAGCGGCGCAAATACTGTAACCTTATGGGTAACTACAGTTTTGAGCCGTTTGGGGTCGAAACACTCGGGTTATGGGGCCCGAGTGCACGTCTCCTTTTTAAAGAAATTTCCCGCCGACGGGTCGACACTTACCGTGACCAGAGGGCTGGTTCGTTCTTTGGCCAAAGAATTAGCATTGCCATTCAACGTGGCAATGCTGCCAGTCTTCTGGGCACGTTTCCGAGTGACAGCGATGCGGACGAATACTTCGACGCCTATTAAGTGTCCTTTTTGTTTTTCTTTGTATTTTTTTTTTGTTTTTGTTTTTATATATATAGTTTGTTAGTCTTTTAGTTCTAGTGTATATAGCCTGTGTACGGAAATAAATATTAATATATATTAAAAAAAAAGTTATATATTTATGTGTGCTAAAACGACGTGTGCTAAAAAGTGTAATGACAATATCTTAAAAGATACCATGTTAAAAAGGCCAATGTGGTGTGTTCTTTATGTATGTTCTTTTTTTCTTTTTCTTCTTTCTTTGTTAGATAAAAATGATTAAGTATTTAAAGGGCTGCAGTGTACTTAAGCCACTAGGGAATTAAAAAAAGAAAAACTATGCTGGTAATAGTCGGAAACGATCAAAGTTAACCTATGCCATTTTAAATTATATACATACTTGTTAGTTCTAGAAAGGCTTAAGTAGCAAATATTTTCAAAAATATTTTTTTCTTGAATATGAATATTTCATAAACTCAAACTGAAACTCAAATCATTTATTTCAATTAAACCATTTGCAGGCACTTTTGAATTGTCAAGGAGTCGGTCAGAAAGAAAAATGAAGCTACATGCCCATTCCAAAGCGTAGGTACCTATGGAGAAGAACGAGCAAGAAACTCCATGGACACTCTTTTATTAAATTGTAACAAAAGTATTCATTACATCTATAATGTTGAATTTATAACTAAATGTGAGAACGATGTAAAAATAAAAATAATAAAAACTTACACGTTAAAAGCGTCAAGCGTAGGTACAACAAATAGAAACAAAATAAAATAAAATAAAATAACCCGTGGCAGCTAAGAGATGACCAGTCCCATAAATCAACTTACAAATCTGTATCTCGGAGGCAAACTATCATAAGTCACATTAAAGCTAATTATTCAGTGCATTCAGTGCACATGTTTTAAGTCTCAATTTGAACATTATTCACGTATGTCACTTGGCTACACTATTGTGTGAAATTCAAAGTAATTTTTTTTATTTAAAATTAGGTTAATAGGTAGTTTTTTTTTATACCAAAAAGATATTAGAACTTTTACGATACTTATATTATATTTGGACTTAGGATAATTTGCCTCCGGTATACAGAAATATGTATCAAATAACAAAAATATATTTTTGGCATTCTACAATATAACATGTAAATAATAATTATCAATGCTGGTTTATTGATCTAATGCATATTATTGAAAATAAGGATTATTGATATTGGCCCTTTTAGCGCTAGGAAACAGATTTGTATTTTACTCAAGTATTATTTAAGTATTCAAAATCAAAATCAAAATCAAAATATTTTATTTCACATAAACCTACATGGGCACTTATGAAACGTCAGAAGCTAGGTGCACGGTTCGAGTTAGTCGTTTCCTATGGAGAAGAGCCGGCAAGAAACTCCACGGTTACTCTTTTAAAAATAATTGGCTTTACAATATTATTAAATAACAGTGATAATAGGTATGGGAGGACAGTGTGTATTAAGCGAACGACTTCAATTTTAATAGGTGTATATATGTTAATCAAAACTCTTAAGAGTCTGTGATAAATAATTTTGGACAATTTTGTTATAGAATTGCGAGAAAGTTAAAAATTATTGAAATATAGATCTCTGTAAAAGTACAGGGCCTCAAGTCTGCTATTACAACAGAATGATCTATCATTGATTCCATAATTGTTGATTTTGACAAGTTTGGTAATCTACTAATATAATGGCGTCATTATGACTTTTCAATGGTCAGCCACTGACACTCCATTGAAAGAATTGGTAATCTCGTACATAATGACAAATGAAACTTCCTACTAAACTTCCAACTTCCTACTACTTCAGATTGCTTATAACACTAATAAATAATATGTAAAAATATATATAAATGGAATCTGGCATGAATAAATGTTCAAAATGCCATTGTACTACAATTCTTTTACGAGACCATTGACCGACCAATGATCGACCATTATGAATTTAGCAGATTACGAACTTTTAGCAAAATGACAATGGGATCGTGTTGGAGTGACGAATTTATAAAAATAGCAGACTTGGGCCCCAGATTTCGTGGCGTAAAATCTTTCGTGCCATGTGTTAATAGACTCATCTCTTGCACTCTTTAAAATATAGAGAATTTTATATTTGATTTACTTAATGAACTTTTGACGTTCAAAAGTGCATCTTTGTGCCTATCCATACTAATATTATAAATGTGAAAGTAACTTTGTCTGTCTGTCTGTCTGTCCATCTGTCTGTCTGTATGTTACGTTTCACGCCTAAACCGCTGAACCGATCGTCATGAAATTTGGCAGAGATATAGCCTGGGATATGGAGAAGGACATAGACTACTTTTTTACGCGATAACCGACATCCACGCGGGCGGAGCCGCGGGCAAAAGCTAGTTTGAAATAAATGATTTGACTTTGACTTTGAACAAAATGTATTTTCATAAAACAAAAGGTTTATTTAAAGGATATTCGAGGTTAATGTGTGATTTTTCTTCAAAGTTTTGCTAAATACTATACAAAAATACATTTGTGACATTAGTATTATTACCTGCTTGAATAAACGTTGATTTTTTTTGTTTAGTAATTCAATCAATGTTGTTTTATTTACAAAATATAACACCAATACCCAACTAGGTGTAGTTTTCATTTTCATTACTTTAAGCATTTTTCGTGTAAAAAATCGCATAAAATATATGAAGTACCTAAGCGAAATCTCGGTCTCGAAAATCTAAGAATCGAGATCTCGACAGATTGCCGGGCGAGATCTCGATTGAGTTGGGTCGATTCGGGGTTCAGCCAAGCGACATTTCAAAAATGTTTACTTTTGAAATTTGGTAGCATCAATATTTATGGTAACTACTTCCCCCCCAGGGCCCGCTTGAGCTTCTAGACCGATTCTCGATGGTATCAGAAATCCGATTATCCGATATTGAGTTTTTGGCTCTTTTCTCGCAAACGGGACATCCTAATATAATGAAACAGTACACTAACACGCACACACAGTTCAGTTTCAGTTTCGGTGTGTTAGCGGTGTGACACCCGCTAGGGTGCAAGGAGCTAGATCTATGGATGACCTTTGACTGACCTTGACCTTGACTCATTAAATTAGAGGCTGTGTTTTAACAGAGCTTCTGAATATTTAGCTAGCGACTGGTTTTTGCAAAACGACCTCTGGCTATTTTATTTATATGTTATGAAAGTGATTAACGATTTCATTTCTGTAAATAGGTTTGTACAAACACTTTTACACGTCAATCGTATTTTAAATAAACCGGCCAAGTGCGTGGACCACGCACAATGAAGGGTTCCATAGTTGGGATGAATTTATCCCAAGAATAAACTTAATATTGTGTTGAAAAACATGTTATCCCTTACAATGTATGGGAGAACATGTTTTTCAACTGCAAGTGTAAGTTGGTCGACTATTACTCGGTAACTTGTAAAGCCTACTTAGCTGTGATAGTTTTTCCTTTTAACTTCGTTTTATATACTATTGCTGTGAATTTTTTCACGTATCCAAATACAAACATATAGCTGGCACCCCTGCCAGCACACACAGACAAAAATTACAACACAACAACAGCAACAACAACAGTTGACTCTAACAAAAATTAGCACTTTAATGCTTATTATTACGCAAACGGATCCCTGAATTGGAAAATGGTTTTCACAAACTAGCAATATTTTTAGACAGCCTATCCACACTAAGTCACACCATGGGTTAGACGAGATTTTTTTGTCAAGCTTTTATATTACCACTTTGTTGGCGTGATTAATATAATACCCATATCAAATTACAGCTTTCTAGTATTAAGAGTCTCTGAGTTAAGCCGCAGACAGACAGGCAGACAGACATGGTGAACTTACGTTGACTTCTGGGACAAATCTATACTTATTTCGGCGATCTGTGATGCTGTCAATGCTGAAATACCTGTCTCCTGGGGCCTAAGTCTACTAATTTACAAACGTTTAACGTTTACTGGCCATTGTGAGTATTTGACAGTGTTTGTATGGCTAATCTGTCAAAAACTCACAATGAAGAGACCATTGCAACGTTTGTACATTAGTAGACTTGGCCCCCTGGTCGTTTTCTTGTTTAGGGATTTTGCAACTAAATTAATGCACATTATTAAGTAGTTTATTTATTTAGTAGTAGGAGTAGTTGTAGTAAAGAATAGCACCACCCCATTTCCTCCCGTGGGTGTTGTAAAAGGCGACTAAGGGACTTACTAGAGAATGGGCAGCAGCGTTCTCTATGCATTTTTAACACCATACTACGATCGCCAACCCGCCTGCCAAGCGTGGTGATTATGGCAAACCATCCCAATTGGGGGAGGCCTATGTCCAGCAGTGGACGTCTTTCGGCTGAAATGATGATCGTGATGAATCGCCACACTGTATATTCATAAGATCGATATAGCTGCTTCATGACTACATATCTAACTATCCGATACAGATCAACGAGATATAAAATAATGCTCGTAAAGCGGTAACATAAACCCATTGAATATCGTAACTAAAAAATCCAATTGAGTTAACTGGTATCCGGTATTAACTCTGATGATATCATTGCAAAGACAATCAGGAATCTTTAAGAGCGGCCAACCCGTCATACTTTTCATACAAACGCTCGTACGTGATTACGGCGTTGGAACACATCTTTCAATGAAAATTTTAAACGAATTGGTATTATGTGCACTATATCTAGGTTTCTATGAAAGCAAAAAAATAAAATTTGGAGAAGCAAATTCAGTATAAGCCTCCAAAAATCTGCTTTTTGCACACACTTTACCTGAACTTTGGCCGTTCATAATGTATTCATAAATTGTAAAAATAAAGAAAACATCTCCACAGAAACATCGCACATGTAATGGAGATTCTAAATGACACACATTTATTTCACAAAAGGCTTTCTTAAAAACACGTATTTCCTGGAACAAGTTTTATGAAATTTCCGCACACTATTTTTCGTTCAATATTGTTGCGTTCTCACTAGCCTGTTAGCATTAACATTGCGCTGAATGAAACAACAAGCTTTTCAATCAAGCTCGCGTTGACGATAGACTGACCGGGAAGGGCCCTCTTAAGAGTCATTGTATATTCCCATTTGGGGGAGGCCTATGTCCAGCATTGGACGTCTTTCGGCTGAAATGATGATGATGATTAAGTAGTTTGTTTAAAATCGTTCACTGATAGGATTTTTTTGCCCCAAAAATAAAAAATAAACTACGTAAATTACAGTCACACTTCCGCTGTATAGTCAAAACAAACCAAAATGGACGAAGTACCTACTACGCTAGACCCTTATATGTGTGCGACTGTGTGCGTGCGTAGATTTGTTATGTGACCACAATTTTCTCCCACAATCAGCACAACTAATGTAATAAATAAACAATGTTTTACACATAATAGTAAAAATTCAGTGTGTGTATTATGATTATTATAACATAATATTCTAATTTGGGTGTTTGGTGGTGTGCGATTTCGGGACATGTTGTATATGTATAAGGGTTTTTATTTGATGCTTCTTGAGTGCCGAAAATATAGAATCATGCGGGAAGTTATCGTAAGTTTGAAAGCCTTTGAGTATTCCATAAACGCCAGGTATGGAGGTAAATTGAGCTCTTATTAATAAACGCGGTAAGAGATATCCCTAGTAGCATTTCTTATTGGCACTCAGTTGGGCCACTTATAGAGGTAAGTGGCTCAACCAAACGCCAAAAAAAAATGCTACTAGGGATGCCAATTTTTTTTTCAATGTTTTGAAAATCTGAAGCTAATGTTACTTTACATTGCGATTAACAAGAGGCTCGAGGTTTTTTTTTATTATCCTATTCTGTCCCACTCCACTCCACTCCACTTCCTATTTTGTCCCACTGCAAGGCAGATGCCTCTTTTTCTCCTTTCCACTTGTCTAGCCGCACATAGACAATATCGGATGAAACCGCGATCGTAAAGTTAACTCATAACATTTTTGTTTATTTACTTGTCACTATATGGCGTTGTACCATTTCGACCGATTTCTACATTGCCGTGGCAAGAATTTCCGCCGATAGTGTGTTAGTGTGTGTGTAGTGTCTTAGCATTAAGAAATTTTGATTCTAAGGTGTAATTACTGCATCTGCGAATAAATCAGACTTGTGGTGACAGAATTTTATTTTTGATCTGCACTCCCAGGTAAGAATTGAATACTTTTTTCAATCTCAACCCCCGGTTTCTAACCCCTACGATAGCGAGGGTTATTCACCAGTTTCACCATTCCTTTCTGAATTGAGCTAGTGTGGACCAATCCTGTCTGTAGGGGTCAAGCTCCTCCCACCATCTTCTAGTAGTTTTAATAATCTGATTTAATTACATTTGAAAGGAAACGTAATCATATAAATAAAACAATAAAAATAGTTTCATTACATTGTCGCTTTTATTTCTCTTCACATAAATACTTAAAGGGTTGGATCAAACTCGACCGGCTAAACAAGCTAAATCATTAACTAAGTACAAATGTTCGCAAGGAAACTAACAAAGTGACTAAAACCTTGTTATACACAATAATTATACATTAAAAATAACAATAACCAAAGTCTTGTAGATAACAAGTAGCAAATTACAAAAATTGTTATCAAATCTTAAAAGTACACGAAGATTTTCTTCAGTATGAAACTTTAAGTCCGGACTTGTTTATCCCATATTGTTATTTTCATACAAGTACTTAACACAGAATATCTATAGATACAAATTTACACACTCTATATACTCAATAAGTCACTGGTCCATTACAACGTTAGTTACGTAATAAAAGCTGTGATCAAATCTATAAAGTCCTATTAAAATAATCACTTATCAACAATAATTCGTCAAGTAATCTATAGAAAACTATTAATTATTATCGTCCAATTTAAAGCGTACAACCGTAATACTTTTCTGAAAGTGTTATGATTATTAGAATTATTGTAATTATATTCTAATTTTAAGGAAGACCGTTTAAGGCACAGTTTTTATATCTACGTACCGAAATAGCACCTTAAGTTTTTGATGATATGTTGGTCATACTACGATTAAAAGGTCACTGGTGATTTTCGATTCATAACAAAGAACATTATCTATTTGAACTTGTGAACACAACTTTGCCAGCCAAAAACACTGGGACTCGAATACGACTATAAAGTAGAAATACGGCTATAATGTATTTTCTTTAAATTCTCCAAAATGGGGTTTATAGGCAATATTATTTTAATGCATTACTGGGTGTTATCAAAGATGTTTTTGAAAAGGCAAAGGTTCCAAGTCAATTTTTTTTAAGTATCTTAAAAAAGCTTTAGCCCAAAATAGAGCAAGTTATTACAAGCACAAGTTGTATTTTAACCACATTTGAGATATATAAATGTGCATTCAACATCCCCAGTAACCCGCTTTACCTACTAAATAAGTATGTATATTGTTTATTTAATCATTCTATTTTGGCAATTAAGGAGATTACCACAGGAAAACCGTGTGTTTTTTTTTACAAATATCTGTAGCTATTACCATCTAGATCTATTTTAAACGACTTTTGTGATCGTAACTGGCCAAGATGAGCTAAACCTCGAAGTTAAAAAGGATTAAATTAAAGTGAAGCAGTAATAATAAGAGAAAATCACAATAAGAAAAGTTGTATTAAGATATGGTACTATTTTCAATTAAAATATCAGTTATTCAGGGCAAAAGCCTATTTTTATATTGAAAAGGAAAGGTAAAAAAAAAGCAGTATTGCAGGCTTCCTTTTTTAAATAAAAAATGATCCAGAAATTAATGAATATCTCCCAAACCAGTTACGTCAAAGTAAACTGCAGTCGTTGGAACGTTTATTTACATAATTCTCCACATTAAAGAAAAAATAATTATAAAGAAAATATTATGCTCACTGAAGTTAAGTTCTTTATACAACTAACTAAACATTTTAAACTACAATACATATTGTAGAACGGTATTACTGAGCTTTCTTCAGGTGTGGTGTAAATAAATGCTATCATAAATCCACGTATGTATATATAACTATACATCTATACAACTATTGTATTTACATACACACCGCTATAAAACTTTGTGACCCTGTGACATGTAGCCTCGATTATTTAAGCAATATTTTTTACAAAACGGCCATTATATACAATATATTTAAGTAAAACCGGGTCTTAGCACCAAAATAATTTCGTTGTTAACAAAATATTTTTGTATACAGGTTCGATTCGGGGCGGATATAAAATTTTGAAAGTGACCCCAGATTTTAAACTTCAATTACTAATTAACATACAAAAATATTCCTTACGCAAGTATTACATTTAAAACATTTGGACGGCAACTCGTTTATTATATACAAAACAAAAATCTTATGAAACTAAAAGTAAATCTAAAGCGCCTTATAATAACTAAATGCAAAATCTATGAACAGGAAGACTGACTATAATTAAACTAGTATTATTATGATTGTTAAAATTGTTTCGAAATGTGTCAAATGAAAATCAGGGGCCAAGTGTAAATCTTATACAACTCTAGCGACCCTATTTTATGGTTCCAGATGTCAATACGTCTTAGATTTAAGTATCTTAATACAGCTCTTTATTTCCAAAGAAAATATGAAAAAGATAACAAGTGATAAAATATGTAATTCCATACAAAAATTCTCATCTGAAACACGTAATTCAAAATCGAATTTTAAAACAAAGTCTTCTACATTTTCTATGTAAATAAAAAGCGAATGTGCAGGAACGATACGCATTAAAAATACTACTTGTCCGGAGTCCTAACTGGGGCTGGTCGTGTTGCTCCGGGGCTCCGACTTGAGCGCGGCGCCGTTCATCCTGGGCGCTATAGCTAGGTTGCTCGAGTTGGCCTGACATTGAGCGCAGGGCTCGAGCCGCCTGGCTAGAACGGCTCGAAGTTTTAGAGCCGGTCCTAACTTCATCTGCAGCATCCCTGTTAGGTGGTCTTCTGTGAGGAGGGGTAGGCCGGAGCCGTCGATTCGCTGCTCGCGGAAATTCTGGAAAAGAAAGCTTCGTGTTATTTGACGGTTAAAAACTTAAGAGGAATGCATATCTGTAAAACTGAAGAGGAAAAAAAGAAAATGTATTTGTTGTGACATGCACAGGAAGCTCACAAACTGAACTAAACACACAATAATAAAAGTATAAAAAACAAGATTATATAAAAAGAAAATAACTGATTGGTTGACAGATAATAGAGTTACACTGAAGTTTAATTGAGCTCATAGCGTTAAGTATCATTATTCATTACTTCTCTTTTAAAGGTCTATTTCATAAACTAATCTTACACTTATTATAAAATAGCTCAAGGGAAAAAAATATTTAGATCTAAAAATTATGAAGTTTTCGATCTAAATAATTTTGAGATTACAAGGTCTTAACAGTGTATTAGACATCAACGCGTTGCCGGCCGAAGTGCACCTGTCGCGGGCATTCTTGACGACGAAACGTCTTGATATTTTTTATTACTTTTCTTGGGCCTTCATTAAAATAATTACTGAGATTTATACTAGATGACATGTAGTACTATTCTACATATGTATTATTAATATTGTGGACGTTAACATTAATTACCTATCTCAGAACTGTGTCAATTCTTGTACTACAAATGTGAAGTGTGCTACTCCATTACTCTAATTATAGTGCAGTACCGACGTATTCATATCTCATCAGAAGCATCTGAGTTAATGAGTCTTAGCCGGATAAACTTAATTTATATCGGATGCCAAGCCATAACTGTTGAGAGATATTAATCTATAAAAATGTGGTATTTACTTCAAATAATATTTTTGCGATAATTGTATTGTAGTAAATTAATGGAAAGCATCAAGACGGCTTGCGGACAGGTCGCGGCGCGTCCAGCGACCTGTCATCTCCGCGGGAACGTTGACAAAAACCGCGCCGCCTACGTGACGTCCTGTGCCCACCGCACCCCGCGCCTCACACCCGCGCGCCCGCTCACCGCGCGCTCGACCACTTTTTACCGCGCGACATTTGCCCGGAGTTCGATCCGTGTCATCCGACTTATTTCTTTTTTAAATTGCGCCGACGTTCGATTATTTTATTTTTTAATTTTATAAGGCTTCAACCGGCCGTCGAGCGGTAAAAAGCGATAGCGTATAAAAAAGTCTATGAATAATTAAAGTGAGATAGCTACTGGCTAGATGATGGGAACGTAGCGGCGACAGGTCGGCGGCTCGGCTGAGGGACAGGTCAATTTGCGGCGCTCGTTTTGTTCCTTTTGAGATTGCCATTAGCGTTATCCCGGGCTTGGGAGCAAATTTACTTTTATGCAAATGTGAAGCCATTCCGCCGGCGAGCAAGATTAGAAAACTTCACGTTCTAATGTATTGAAATTAAATAAAGTGGAACGAAAGACGGAGCATTGGGACGTTCGGTGCGAGTGGTTTGGGGGCATGTTTATGTTTAATGGGGTTTATGGAGCCACGGAATCGGAGCGGGACTCTAATGTGTGCCCCGGGGTCAAGAGTGACCCCAACCGTTCAAATGAAGCGGAATGATATTCGAGAAAATTGTTTAATTGTGGCTCAAATTACTGGTTTGGGGAAGCGAGCCAGACCTGTTTCGGCTTTGACCTTTTTATCTGGACAGTTCAAAGTCAAAGGGAGAGTCTATGGTGGTTTTTTGTGGAGATATATTACCATAGGAGACGTAGGTCGGAAATTATATGGGTAAGAGGTAATGTATGGATAAAACTACATTTTGTAAAGAAAGATGATTGGTATTTTAATATCGGGATTTATAATCAAAGTAAATATCTCTCAGCTCGGTCATGCAAATAAGGTAATCAAATACTTCAGTATGTTTTTACTGCTTTAGTAAGTAAATTAGTAGATAAGGAAGTGTACAACATAAGATCAATAAGATAAACTTAGGTATGTTCGACATAGGTGCCGATTCCCTTGTTCACAAACTAAACTAAATTTAAGTTCAGTGCATCTTTTTCTTTCTATTTCATTAAGAAAAGGACAGAAGATAAAGTTTAGGCTAGTCCTGTCAAATTAATCAGCGCCTGTCACTACTCCATACAAGTTTAGACGTGATTAAAAACTTGCCGACTAAAATTACGTCAATTTACGTCAAGCGCTAAGCGATAAGTTAGAGAGAAGTTATAACAATAATAATTATCATAAATTAAACTGTTCATTTAGATACTAGTTCATTTTAAATGTAGTACCTACAATATTCTAGGATAGACAACATCCTTAAATGAACCACAATTTTTGGTCCGTTTAAGATTTATCTTAATAGACAACTTTGTCTTAATTAAGAAATCGTTTCAAAATCGAAACACAAATCATCCAACCCTTTCCATAAAAAATCATAAGTTAATATCACATTTTGACGAGGACAGCTGGCTTCGATATAAATTGGTTATTATCACGTAAGGCTGCGCCTGCGCTTGTTTTGTGCGCACTGTGGGAGCCTGTGGGTAACTAACGTCGAGTCTAAGTTATTACGCGCCCTGTGCACTTAACAGGTTGCTCAGGGTTGCTGGGTACAGGGTACATACTCAAATGGTTTAGATTTATCGTGGCACCAAATTTTGGTAGACCTTGTTTGATGAATGTATGTTTTTATTGTATGTGGGAATAGTGAGTGATTTTACGGTTAGTCTAGTTGTCATTTTTTAAAGTTGAGACATTTAATTTATGATCTAAAGTTTTCTGGGACAAGATAATCCAAAAAGTAAAGTCAAGTGTACAGTATAAATAGATCAAAAAGATATAAATATACACTGCATCCAACAAAAAAAAAAGAAGGATATTTAAACTTTATTTAAAGTGCACTTTTATAGCAACATTCCCTTCCATCTCCATATAATTACAACCAGTTACGGACAAAAACAAACGCGTATACTTAGCAGCCCTATTTTGCAGATACTGCGTATCGCCCGCGGCCATGAACCGCAGCGCGCGCGCAGCAGCCGCGTCCCGAACAGGTTGCAGGGGAGCAAAAAAGGTTAAAGTATGTTCCCCTGAGGTCGAGCGGGGCGCGGCGGGCGGGGGGGGCGGAGGGGCTAATGACAGGGGCGGCGCGGCGCCCGCGGCCGCTACCGCGCGCAAATTGATGCCTGCGCCCTCTGCCAAACCTTTGCTCCCGGCTAGTGATGCGCCGCCACGATAAATTGTGACAAGCACGTTCTCGCCAGAATTATACCGACGTTTATCGACCGGGCGATCCGAGCGCGAGTTATTGAAGTGCTGTTTGTTGCTCAGTTAATTTTACAAGTGAATATTTTATGGTAAATAGCAATCAGTGGTTTGAATTTTAAATTGCTGACGTCTAGTTTGCAACGTAATTTATAGTAAAAATAACAGGTACTCATAAAACTGGAATAAACAGAAAATAACTTGGAGAGCACAAAAGCAATTTGCCTAAGCTCAAATCCTAGACATATAATTAAAACCTTTAGAGCTTCTATAAATGAAACCGCAAATCACAGGTAGCGCACTCCAGTAATTTAATCAACACACCATAATTAAGTTCAAAAACAGGTTGCAACAATTAAACAAATGTTACAAAGAACAATACGTAACACGCAATTGTACAATGTAATAACACATTATCGACATCGGGTATCGAACGATAACATCACTATTCGGAGGCCAGGCTATAAAGATTGCTATTAAGTTTAAAGCATGGAACGCACAGGCTTCGGTTAGGGCTGGCACACATAGTTAGAGTAAATATAGCACATAGTAAAGTGCGTTGGGAAAACAATGGGAGGGCGGAATTAGACTGAAGAGTGGTGGGTTTGGTGTTATGTGAAAGGGTTTAGGGATTGGGAGTTCGTTAAGGATATGTTTTACGAAGTAATAAAGCTTCTCGACTAAACTTTGAGACCATGTCTAAAGCAGAACATGGACGGGTTAAACGTTATTGAAATCGATAAATGGAAGAGGTGGTCTACCACATCATAGTATAGAGAAGCAAGAAAAGATAACGAAGCCGCTTATCTACAGATAACACGTTCTAGGAATAGAATAAGAAATAGGATAGTGAAGATATTCCAAATAACGCAATGGCGAAAATTTCGTCTGCATTTATCCAGTTGGGTCAGTTTAGTCCCATCTAAATCCACCCTCCCCTAGGCTCCCTGTGGGTACTGAACCTTAAACAAGACAATATTTTACTTAGAAAATGTAATATCTCAACCCTATTACACTTTCTAAGTTCGAGTCACGTCTATACGAGAACAATACTCAAGCATCAAAGATAGCTGTTCAAATCAGGTGACAGATAATCTCGAGTAAGTATAAGACTTCAAACTTACAAGAATTGGTAATTCATGCAAAATTACCTACACTAGGATGTGTTTCTATACTATTTGGCTAGGCACTCGTTTCTTAGTCATCTATAAAAATAGAAATAATAGATTGGAATATTTCGTGGGCATGATAAATAAATTCAATCAATCAATTTGCCTGGCCTTTTCCCAACTACGTTGGAGTCGGCTTCTAGTCTAACCTGATATAGCTGAATACCAGTATTATACATGGGGCGACTGCCTATCTGACATCCACAGCCCAGTTATTGGGTAATACGATACCCCTTGGTAAGACTGTTTGTCTGACTTTTGGGCTTCTCACTACCCGGAAGATCTACGAATGACCAATGGTTTAACATGCTTTCCGAGGCTGTAATTATTTAGCCCGGAGCCGGACAGGTAAATCTAAAAAGGTGTTGCAGTTTCGAGACCTCTCTTCTTTTCGGTGGAGGATCGATTCTTTAACAGTATTTTTCTCTGACTAACGGTATCACGTTTATTTAAGTTTAAGTTATCAAGTAGAATGACTGGTAACCCTGTGTCTTATATTTAGTGGTGAGTGACGGTGCGCGGGTGAGCTCTACCGACTCCATCGTAATTATAATCTGAGACCATCGCCATTTCTCAAGCAAACCTTTTATTTTTAGAGTTCCGCACTTAAATGCTCGAGATTACTGTGTGACTCAATATTTGTAGGGCAATTCTGTTTTGGGATTCGGAAAGATCGATCTTGGGACCGAGATAGGCAGAGATGAAGATAAAGATGCTAAATTGGATGAGATTAAATGTGATGATGAAGAAGATTTAGATGTAGATTTTTTTTTTTAATTTCACTATGGGCTTGTTCTTGACTTTGGTCTAGGTCTGGGTGACAGAGACAAAGATGATGGAGTGAGCTTACCCAGAAGAAGCCTGTTCACTCTCACTTTGAATAGATTAGGGTTGTATGCGTTCGGAAACACAGACGCAGGCAGAGAGTTCCACTCCTTTGCTGTGCGCATTAAAAAAGACGTTTGAAAACGCTTAGTGCGAGTTGGTGGAATATCAACTAGGTAGGGGTGGTAACTTGCAGTGCATCTAGATGTCCAATGGTAGAAGGGGGCCGGTGGAATGAGGTCGTGGAGTTCATGGGCACATTCGCCGAAGTACAATCTGTAGAAGGCCGACAAGCAGGCAACCTTGCGGCGATGAGCCAAGCTGTGAAGCTTGGCATCCACCAGTTTTACGTCGCTAATGAGCCTCTTAGCTCTGCGTTCCACCGAGTGGAAAAGAAGAATATAGAATAGCAGGCGTTAATTGATAACTTTGGGGAGAAGTACAACAATCAAAATGAGAGACTACGAATGATCTCTTTTCATAAGCAGAGTCATAACAATAGAATTCAGATTGTGTTCAATTTAACTATCTTAACTTTTGAGACAGTGATCATATTCATTCTTATTATTATCATCCATAGCCTGTTCCAATCCGCTGTATCTGCTTATGTCTCCACACTTTAACGAAAATTCCCTGTTTCGATATACCTATACGTTGAAGATGTTGCTAGCTCCCAACTCTTTAAATATCGTCTCCAACCAATTCAATCATTCTGTTAAGTGGTGTAATTGAATGAATGCTTTGAATTTTTTTATTAAGACGAGGCTTGTAAAGTAACTAACAAAGTAAGTCTAGTCCAAACTTTATCTGAACTATTTAGCTCAATGTAAGATTTAGTTTGTTTTGTTATCTAGATCTGTGTTGCGAAGTAAAAATATTTAGGTTGCATTTAGTTCAGATGTCTTGATTAAATAATTACTGTGTGTTTCTCTTACTTCGTATTACAGTCATTCATCTTGTATCATTCTTGATTTCGGTATTGTTTTATCATCATCAAATCTCCTTTTTCATTTTGTCTATTTTCCAGTATTTGAAATCTCACACCATCTAACTTGTATCCTTTTTCGTTGTAATAGATTTCTTATCAAAAAAATTTACTAAACAATCTAGATCTTATATGACAATAGGCGCATATGGAATCAATCACATAACACAACAATAGTTTCACAAAGTAAGAGGTAATAGGTCAGGGCGTTGGGCTAGCGCCATTTTTTTTAATCAATTGTCGTTTTGTACTTTTGTTACTTTCTAACTTTTACTCTGTAATGGTGTCCATTAGTACTTCGGCACTTATGTTATTAATTTTTTACGTCTTTAGTATAAAAAGTCGTTTAATTGCGTGAAGGTATGCCACCGCGTGAACTATCATTTTTTTAATAATTGCCTTTGCTTCGTTGCCGTTTTTTTCTTGTGGTTGTATTTTTAATGGTATCTTATTGTGATCTTTGAGGGAACAGCAGAGGTGTGTTTTGTGTTCGAATGCTTCATTAGTTTGAATATAACAAATATTAACTTCGTGGACGGAATTAATATTTTGTTTCTTGAATTTTGATCTTGTTTAGAGTCTATTCATTAATGAAAAATGTTTTTTTTATACGATTATTAAATGTCACATTCTTCGGTGTTTGAACTTGTTATTATTATACGTCTTTATGAATGAAAATAATGTTCGTAATTCGTATGAATTTATTTATTGTAGGAATACAATTTTTTCTTCGTATTTTGGAATACGGTACATTTTGGTTTTTGGAAGTTTAAATACCTGTAAATAAGAGTTCGTACACATTTTGTAGGTGATATGAATACCAAAAATGGTCTTTAGACAAACAGCAATACCTACAAACGAGTTTTATAAATAGCTCCAGTCCAAACTCTTGTCTTACAACAACAACAATTACCTCACTCATTCTGTTACTAGAAAGCTTATCATTGTTGGCATCGGCGCGCGCGCAAAAAGCTCCTACATAATAATTGGAAAATAGCCTAACGCTGATCTGTGGGTGTGGCGACCGGCCGAGCTAGCGGCGCGAGATAGACTGACGCAGGGCCACAGGAGGGACAGAGATAGGGACGGGCGCGCGCGCAGGTGGGCGGGGCTAACACACCCGAGTGTTGCCGACCATTCCCGATCACAGCCGAATAGAGAACGCCCAGTCGCTAATGTTAGCGTACTACCGTCTGGTTTACTTGAGCTGTTGTTCTCCACTATCGTTACGTGTTGAGAGGTCTTGTAATGTTGGTGTTTTGAACAATGCGAACTATGTTTGAGCAATGTAGTGCCATTATATAGGTATTATCGGGCTAATACAAGTCTGGATAATGGATTGTTCGGAACAAGCATGTGTTGTGATATCCCTTATTAAATAAATTAATCGTGTGTAATTGCATTTCTATTGTTAATTTGTTAAGTTATCTTAGCTTCTACATAACTTGATTGGTGCTTTGAGTAATTGTTTTGTTATTTATCTATCTTAAAAGATCTTTTACACTTTTCCAATTTAAAAAAAAAAAAATTTAAGCATTTTCCCACACTAGGAATGTCTCCTGTATTGTGGGTGCGCTTACAAACATTTAAATTCACATACACAAACAGCCAGACCCGGAACAACTACTTGTAGGTCATACAAACATTTGTTCCGTGCGGGAATCGAACCAGCGACACGCCGCGCAGCAGTCAATCGCTTAACCACTGGGCCAACCCTGCCGTCTATTTGGATATGCTTCCTTCCTACGTGTCAAGAGAGTGAGTTTGAGTGGTTTATATATTTAGCTTTTTAGTCAAATGAAGACACAAAAATGGTAGGGTAGGTAAAATTTATTTTGGTAGGTCCTGGTTCGGTTAAAAAAAAAAATAATTTAAAAACCATGAAAATATTGCTGCAAACAATATAATGTACCTAGTAAGTCATAATCTTTCCCTTTACTTTACTTTACTAGGCGCTGACCACAACGGCTAATGAACTAAGCTATTCGAAGCAACAGCGTTCGTTAAACATAATTGATTTACCCATTGCAGCTTAAATGAAACAAGCTGGAGGTTAAGATAGGTTATTTAATAGTTAAACTTAATTATTGATTCTGAGGGGCTTACTATGAACTTCGTTAAGTAACTGTTGGAAATACTTGTTAAGTGCTTGACTTAACTGTTTGGATCAGGGCTTTAAATACCGGTAAATTTTCATAACGTTACCTTGTATTGACAGAGTTAACGTTATTATTAAAATAACGGTAATCGATTTAACGTTATTTATGCGACTATTAATTTTATCGTTATTTTAAACAGGTGAGATGTAAGTAGTGGGACCTGAGGCGTGCGGCGCGGCGGTAGCCCGCCCTCGCGCCTCTCTGATGCGGTGCCGATCAAAACGTTGCCTGAATCTGCCTGATTCTTACCCACAGAACGGCAACGTAGCTAAATTAACGTTAGTTATCGTATTTTTGTTAATGTTAATTAACGTTGTACAACTGTTAATGTTATCAAGTAACGTTAAATTTTTGTAACATTGAAATTTAACGTTATGTAACGGTTATTATTTTGTTATTTGCTAACGTTAACAAGCCTTGGTTTGGATGTTAACGTTTTTGTACCGGAACCTGGATGTTTCTAATAGAATTTATTTTATATTTACTTTTGGTCAGTTATTTTTTTAAAGCCATAATTTACTTTAGTTTGATTAAAGCGTGTTACATTTCTTCAAAGATGGTATTTTTTGCAACTTCAGTAAGTAGATTGCTGAAAACTCCAGAAGTCACATGTTCTTTAGACACGCAATAAAAGTATTATAAAATCTACATAGGTAAGTAAGCACACTAAGCACATATATTGCTTAAAATGATAATATCTTGGTACCAACATTCTGTTTATATAATCTATTTTATTATTGATTCTTACATATTGACTCGATAAATCTATATTTATTTTGATTGCTATTATAACACAGATTTTGGTATATCATATCGCTATAAAGCAAACTACACACTGGTGAGATCATAATTTCATACAAAAAACAGCACCTCCGGTTTTTAATGTCGGTTAAAAACACAATATTTTTCCACATCACGTCCATAGTAGCCCCCTTCATAATAGAGGCGGCGCGCGACTCCCGTTAAGTAAACAGACTTGCGCAGCCCGTTATTCAACCACACCGAGTTATTATAAGTTATTGCATTGTTACACCTGCTTTATTATGCACAACTAAGTGATTCCTTGTTGGTACTGATCATCATGATTCGTGGAGAAAGTTGGAGGGGATTTAAGTTAGCAATACTTATAGAATACTAACTTGCAGATGATTTTTTGAAGAGAATACTTCTTTAACCGTGTTAAGCAATTTTTGGTAGGAGAAATACTTATGGGTTCGCGTCACCGTCACCGAAATGCGCTACATGCTCGTGACGTGTTGCGCCAGAATGGCGACGCGTAACGATTTTAAAATTCAAAACTTTGTAATACCAAAGTCTTGAGTTTTCTCTTCTGTCGGCAGTCCTTATGACTGGCAATATTTTTTTAAATTAATGGCGTCTCGCAGGTCAATCTTGGAGGTTGTGCGCTGCTTAACCAGACTTTTTGACGGGTGTCTCAATAAATTTAGGCTTCCAGCCAGGGCATCAAACTTAAAAACTACGCTACTACACGCTAAATGCACCCCCTGTTGGGTACGGACCTCGGCTTAAGGCGTCGCTAGCATATCACAGGTTTTATATCAGTATTTGTACATTACCACTGTGACTGTAACCATACTAATAAAGGTTTCAGAATTATAACGTGTATTTTTTGTAGTAAAATAGTTTTTGTTAATTCTACCTAATGATAAACATCTCTGTACCAATTACCTGAAAACGCACAACTAAAAAACCAACTAACAGTATAATTAGCCGTAAACCTCAACCAACCTTAAATTCAAACCACATTTTATTCCTCTATTTAAATCAAAAGCAGCACTTTCGAAACGTGAATCGATACTCACGATTAAATCGTATTATTAACAAATCGAGTAAATAGTTCTCGGTATCTGCAGAACGGTGTTCCGGTGAAACAATCTACTTGTATCATCGGTTGCTAGATTCTATCGGCTCGTGCCACTTGTGTAGATAGTGATGTCAATGATTTATTGCCGGTTGTTTAGTCGATGTTTGGGCGAACGTGTATCGACTATCGATAGATTTTGCCTTAATGTAACAAAAGGTCAGATTATTATTACATTATTATGAGTGTTGGGTTGTGTACAAATGTGGACTAGAACACGGATTGTTTTTAAAATCATTTTATGATAATAATTTAAATTCACTTGTAAACTCTGAATAATTCTGTGTCAAACTATGAAAAGTTTGGGTAGAATATTAAAAACCTTAAACACATTTCGTGACTTACCTACCTTTCAGCGTTCATTAGCAAGGGGATAACTTTACTCTCATTATGCTTTCATTACTTTTCAATCCATTCAGTTTTTTTTTTCTGTAAGTGAGATCAATGGAACGATTCTTGTTTACACATTAGCCGCCTTACTTATAAATGCGGAATAAAGTCATACTAAGAATAACTTCGATATAACCATAAATTTTTGACGTTTATACCTAGTATAACTTTATTCTGCGTTTATAAGTAAGACGGGCAGAGTTCAAACTAAATGGATGATTAACATAACTGTCATAAAAAAAAAAAGAAATTGGTTGTCTGTAAAGTTGGTTTACGGACGATAGTTTAACGTGACAACGTCATAACAAAACATTGATGCGGCGCAAGCGTACAATGAGCGTAACGGGACAATGAGCGTAACGGGACAATGAGCGTAACGGGACAACGAGCGTTACGGGACAATGAGTCATCATTTTTCGTGCATGCAGCGCCCGTTCATCGATTTATTAGACGTTGTCACGTCAAAAAGTAAATATAAATGAAAAAACCAACAACTTTATCGACATACACGAGCACATCTCTCTGTTGGCACGAGTAGCGGTCGCGTGCCGGCGCGCCCTCTCGCGGCCGATTGAAGAAAGTGCGCCGACACTCGACGCGGGACGTACCGCGGATTCCTATCTATGCGTTTTACTTTAATCGAGCTCTTTAGCCTTTAAGTAGTCGTTAGCTGGTGGAAAAACTACTGAATTAAGTCTAGTAGAATTAGAGGAAAAACGGCTGAATTAAGTAAAGCAGGTTTTGAAGAAAATCTATTGAAAGTAGTGTTTGTGAGATGTCTTTGAAGAATGATTTAGCGTAGCTTGTTCAGGTTAGAAGAAAAACGATTAATTGGCATGTCAGAATGGTTAATGTAATGTTTGCATTGGAAAGTGTCTAGTCAGAATTCTTCAGTAGCGCGTAGATTGGATGATGACTTCAGATAAGGATTTAAGAATCTACAAAACAGCTGGTTATAGTCCAGCTGTTTTGTAGATGTTTTATAATATGTTACAAGCTTTTATTTAATTTATGATTTTGAAGACAGTCGAATCAATTTAAATATCGACAGAACTCAAGAACTTGAACAACTTTGAATTAAAAAGAAAGATTTTATTTTAGTTTGGATAATCAAGACGCATATTAAAAAAAAAAAAAAAAAAAAAGACAAAATACACACACTAATACAGAGTAGCCATAAGCAAGAAATCCAGAATTAGTAAATGTTTCTAAATTAAACTCCTATGTTTGACATTGGTGCCGATTCCCTTGTTCACAATATAAACTAAATTTAAGTTCAGTACATCTTTTTCTTTCTATTTCATTAAAAAAAGGACAGAAGATAAATTTTAGTTTAGTCCTGTCAAATTAATCAGCGCTTGACGTGAATTGACGTAATTTTAGTAGGCAAGTTTTTAATCACGTCTAAACTTGTATGGAGTGGTGACTGGCGCTGATTAATTTGACAGGACTAAACAAAAATTTATCTTCTGTCCTTTTCATAATGAAATAGAAAGAAAAATATGCACTGAACTTAAATTTAGTTTAGTTTGTGAACAAGGGAATCGGCACCAATATTTCATAATTGTTTTTACACCAAAATTATTTTCAGCATGTAGAAACTTAGAGAATGAAACTTAGTAGCCTCAAGTTACAAACCCAATCAAGAAATTCCCAAAAAGGACTTCCATTTTCAGGCAAGATTTCAAACTCGCCTTATTCCTACCATGTACTGGTAAGTGGGTTTAATGTAGTATTAGTTAACACGCTCCGCTTCGTAAAGAACCCTTGTTGTGTGGCTGGTATCCGATAGTTGCATTAGCGGTCTTGTTTATAGCTGGCTAATGATATGTAGGCTTGCTTTCGGTACCGTTAGAGGTGAAGATGATTGTAAAGCTTTTGATCTAGTATTTTATAAAGTGTTAGTTTAAATTAACGGACTGTTTTATTACATTGATAATGTCTACCGTCCTTGGTTTTCTAATAGTTTGATCAAGTATTTGATGAGTTAATCCTTTGTTATCAGAAGGCCAATTCTCGTACTGTAAATATGTGAGCACCATGTATCTAGCGCATAATTTAATGGTCTGTCATTGCTTCACTTTTCATTCTTTTTACCTATTGTGGTATAGTAATTTTATTCTAGGTAAGTGCATTGTCTTCACATATAATTAATAATTAATGTATACAAATATTGTTAACATTATAAAAGAGTAAGTATGGAGTTTCTTGCCCATTCTTCTCCATACGTAACTACCTTAACTAGAATCGATTAAATATTTTTGTAAATTTTGACGTTCAAAAGCGCCTTTTATGTGCCTATTCGAAATAAATGATTTGACTTTGATTTTGACTTAAAAAACGTTGAAATTCAACTCGTAATATCATTTCAGAGTCAATCAATGTCAAAAACTTTTCAGAAATGTAGGTAAATTAGAGGATTTTTTGACAAATTGAGACTGCAATTTAGAATGCCAACGGTCTTAAAAATACGGGAATTGCCCATCTGTTGTGATGTGTTGACCGAAATAAAAACTCCCACTTTGTTTTTAGGATCAAAATTGAACACAATTCATGAATAAGGTACTCAGCTTTTCCGGGAAATTCTTTAACTGTAATACGTTGTTTATGACAAACTGCACCATTGGTCTCGTGGTCGCAAGCACCGCTAGCGTGACTGCTGAGCGTGGGGTCCTGGGTTCCATTCCCAGGTCGCGCAAAGTGTTTTTGGGTTTTTCCATTAGGAATTTCGCGTTAAACTGTTAGTCCTGCGCCTGATCTCTCTCCGGTCGTGTAGGATGGCCGTCCCATCGGACTATGACAGTGAAGGAAGAGCTAGTTCATCTGTGTCTGCCCAAACACTTGTGCACTATAATATCTCCCGCGCCGAAGATTAGTCTCTAGACTATTTCTACATGCAAGTCTTTTGGAGCACAACTTAACTTTGAAGTATCAACGCAAATAAATACCCCAGATCTTTCCGCCGTTCCCCATCTTTTAAGACTCTCATTTAATTACATACTCAGTCTACGAGAAGCACATAACTGATCGGTGTAGGTACCAGCTAGATATCGTATTATAACTGGTATAGTTATTAGCTGCGCGGCTTTCATCCGCAACTAGACCGGTGGCAGAATTCATGGGCCTTATATGGAGCTCGCGGACATGTCGGCTGGAGGTGACCATGGTGAAAGGGTTCATGGTAAATTATTGTATTCATAGGATAGGGAAGATGTTGAGTTCATTGAAGATTCAAGATTTGTTTGTAAAAAAAACTATGGTGGCCGCCACATAAATCTGGAATAAAGCTCATTGCTCTTTCCCTTATTTCTCTGCGTTGGTACCCCGACAATACATTATGAATCGTTTTTTATTACTGGAAAAGGTCAAGGATCACGATAAAGGTCGTTTCGTGACAAGTTTATGTCATTATTTCTGTTTACGGAATTACGTATTTGAATAAATGTATGCGTCAATAAGTGTATGGGTCAATGAACTGTATTCCAGATTTATGTGGCGGCCACTTTAGTAAGTATGCAATCATACGGTGCATGTAGGTTGTTCAAATACAGGGTGGTGATTTGGTCAACTGGATTTTTTAAGGGGGTGATTCTACACGTCATACTAAACAACTTTAACTGGGAATATTTGATATATATATATAATTATTTAAACAGGGTTATTCCTAAAACACTAACAACCTCTCAGGATTATATTACTAACATCATAAACAAAAACTTTTGTTCTATATACTTTTAATAATTCATCAGACTTTCATGAAAAAATCAAAATATTTAAATACAACGCTATAAAAAATAAAAAAAAATCTTTATTCAGTTCAGAAAAAAAAACACGGTACAATATTTAAAAAACAAAAACTAGTAACACGTTACATAAAACCTTAGGTACTAGATTTTTACAAATTCCCTTTTTCCCCACACTAGGATTCTCTGTGTCGTGGGGAAAAAATGTATAGAACAACGAAATCTTGAAGGTTTGTTTATATTATGTTTTGTAAAAAGTAATAGAACAAAAGTTGTTGTTTATGATGTTAGTAAAGACTTCTACAAACAGGCGCGACACGCGACGCGACACAAAGAGACCGCTCGTCGGGCGGCACGCGGTGTGTTTGTGTCGCGTAGCGTGTCGCGCCTGTTTGTAGACCTTTATACAGTCAAATATGGGATTAAGTTCCAGGTTTCCAATATTTTTCTATCTGTGATCTTCGCAAATCTAGGGTTGACCACTGACAAGTGATGTCCTGATAGAATAGCAAGAGTCCCTGCTCACAATACCCCAGTGTGGTCCCCCTACAAATTACAAGTCCATATCTCGGGGCGGTGTGCGACAACGACAAGATAGCTCATACGTTTGTTTGTACCATTGAATATACATGAGGCTTGCTTTATTTGCGGACCTACGCTGTCCTACTACGCATTAGTGTCGCTTCGCGCATTGTATATTGTAAGCGAATTGTTTCGGGAGCGAATTGGTACAGAGATTGCAGCGGGATTAAGGTAATGAGATGGCTATCAGTTTTGTTATTTTTAATAATTATAAATAGCATTTTTGGCTTTGGGGTTTAGCTGCCTTTGCTTAGTTTGGAATTTAAAACAAGTAAAATAAGATCTGGTAACAGGATGAAGTTTGAATTGTTGTCATTTTAACCTTTAGTCAAAGTATTTTATATGGTCTAGATAAGTAGGTATAAAAACAATTACAATGAAGAAAAAAAAAATTGCGTAGTGCTCTCAACCGGCGTGCGTGTATGACCAGATGTATGAACGTAAACGAAACAAAAGGAGTATTTGTAAGGAGCGTATATAGTTCAAAAGCGTTCTAAAGTTACTGCCTACCCATGGGGGAAGAAGGCGTGAGTGTATGTATGTATGTATTTCCAAAGAAAAATATTCATGAATAAAGTCGCACCTCTAACCATAACTGCCTACCTTTTCACCTCAGACTAGTGGGGGGATATTACAAATCACCTTTTACGGGTTAAACAGTCGATAAATCTGCTCAATACACCCACAGAGCGATACTATCGCACCTCTAGTGGCTTTGTGGTGTCTCAGGCTCTAAACGAACTTGCCTTTGGCCACTTAGATTTAAGAACGATAATTATAACATTTTCAAATTCAAAAGTGCGTTCTGAATTCTGGTTTAGTAGTAACGTCATGCTTGTTATGATTCATTCTTTATTTAAATGGTACGAGTAGTCTGTATGGCCAGTTGTAGATAAAGGAATTTGGTTGGTGATTTTTTTTACCTATTGTTAGTATTTTTTGTTGCCAGTGCTAAATTAGAATGTAGGTTTCTTTAGTTATAAATTCGCTTGATAACGAAACATGCATGGACGATTTGTCACTTAAGGTCATGGCACATTATACCGGCACCGCAACTGCACAGCTGTAATTCGGCGTTGCCTCGAATTTAGGCTACTGCTAGCCGCTAGCGCGCTAGCGTCGTCCCCGAGGTGCAAGCTCGCAGTTCGCGCGCTGGCCGCGAGTTGCAAGCTTGCTGTCACCGCGAACACAATTGTTATATGGCATTTATGATTGAGCACGCCTAGGACTTGCACGTTTTCATAATGTCTCGGTTTACATTGCGACTCGTAGTCGGCGCGCAGTTAGCATGCGGTCGGCACGCTATAAGCATGCGGTCTGCTCGCTTGCAGCGCGCGGGCTGCGAGTCGAGTTGTATGGTAGCGGCATGCGTGCTGACTGCCCGCCGTTGGCTTTTTCACATTGACATATATAATATACGATACACGATTTAATGCTCTAATTTGAATGACAAGTTAATTGCTGGGTTGAAGCGGTGACGTTGCGTCGCCGGTATAGTGTGCCATGACCTTTAAGTGTCACCTATGAATTAGCTGCAAAAAGAATGGAAGACCCTTGAAAAAGTACAACAGTTATAATTATTTTAAAGAGCATTTAACTTTAATAACAGTTCTTAAATAAACTAGGCTCACTTTTCAGTACAGGATCCTACTAAATAACAAGAAGCACTGCGTCGATAAATGGCGGTATTAACTCGAATGCTAGTGTTGAAATTATAGCGAGTTAACGAACTACTAACTGTGCCTCGTAAAAATAACCAACCAGCTCGTAACCCAAGTAATGACACGTCTACAGTTCAGCTCATTATTATTATAACTAATAAATACTTTCGATTAATGTGGCATTCTTTGTGCAGGGCTATTTTACTCCGATTTTTCGAAAAGTTCATTTAGGGGAAAGCTTTTCTTTTATAGCCAAATCTTCTGCCAGAATTTTGGAGATATTCTATCAGCCTACTGATCAGTTTTCAAGTTTTTTTTTTAATATTTACGCTGCTGTGTTCTGGCTTACAAAAATACAAGGTGCACTTATAATTATTTCTAATTTTAATTTGTTGACTTTGCTAATTTAATTTGTATGTAATAATGAAATTGTGTATTGTGTTTTGTCTTATTTTTATTTATTTTTCTAATAATTTTTATTTAATGTACCTACCCAATGCTATTATGATCCAATGTTGATTGAAATAAATGAATTGAATTGAATAACATAACATCCTGTATTCCCCGAAGGTCTTTTTTGGAGGTGTACCTATAGTACCTACACCTCCAAAAAATAAAAGGTCTGGTTTGGTTTGGGGTGCCAAATAAAAAGCTTGTAAAATAATTACAGAATTTGACAAAAGTTCACGGACTGGACGAAATCCTCTTTACGGATAGTAATTTTACTCAAGAAGTTCTATCTACGTTTAAGTTTCAAAATATCTACCTTTTTTATATACATTCATTCATAACTTTCCTCAGACGTTCATAAGACCACACTAAAACAACCGCGGCGTTGCGCGCCCGCACCCAGTAATTTGTATTACATGTAAAAAGCCACGCTGCGCGGGCGCAAGTAAATAATGACATCTATAACGCGTCGGGAGCAACGATCATGTAGGTTTCCTTCTACAGAGCCATCGACATCCGGCCGGTAAACGGACCGGTCAGGGTTGTCACGTAAATGCAGCTATTAGACTAGTGTTGCCATAGGAAAAGTGTTTTGAAGTCAACAGAGCTCGAGAGAGTGAAATATTTCAGAGGCAATTTCCCGAAGATATTTATGATGAAAGTAAGCATCCGCTTAAATACTTATTCCAAAAACTAGGTCCACGAGTATTTAGGCGTATCTAGTTTAATGACGTTTTCTTATCTAGCGAGTCTCCGTAATATCGAGATCTAGTAATGGAGTATTTTCGGTTTATGGATTATTAACGTCTTTATGCCTACGCGTAAGTAGATATTCATACCTTTTGATTTATTCCGTTCTAATACCAAAAACTAATACCACTATGTATATTTTTCAACAAATTTGATGAAACAAATACCAGTGGTATTAGTTTTTGGTATTAGAACGGAATAAATCTATCTTTTCTACATTTATAAAAGGTAGATTAAATCGTACTGAAACTTTCTTTCATAATTTACAGACTTAAGGACTCAGCGTATTTTATAAACATGATATTAAAAGAAACAGAAAATAAAAATTGTTGGTGATTTCATTAAAGAAAAGCAGTATTTATAAGGTTTCAATTGATTTTATGTACATTTGAAAAACAAATATTGCTAAACATTTTCACAAAGTATTGTATTGGTAAGTACTTCAATTAATAATTCACGCTGCTTACCAAAGTAATAGTGATTCTATTAGTATGGACATTAGGTTTACAAACGACAAAAAAATAAATCGACTCGCCTCAAGTGCCGAACTGACCGAGCTCGTTGGTCGCTAACTCGCAACTAGACGCGAATATGGTAGTACGTGATACGCTTAAATACTCAAGATGCGTTTATGTGAGCACGGAATAGGTCTTTACGCGCCAGCCAAAAACCTATTCCAGTAAATACGTCTCACCTCTAATCCCTCCACCACAATGCATTACCGTTGCTTCTTCATCAAATCATAAATCTGATAGTCCAGGAGCCCAACCCTGCGACCGATCGGATCGCAACGATCTCTCTTTAATTATATTGTTACGTTGGCCGACCGGGAGGTCGCGAGGTTATACCAAATAGATTATCTTTAGATGAGGCCGCTGCCGCTGGTGAATAGTCCCCTTTCATATCTGTTCCATCGAATTCTTTTTCTACCCGCGGGTCATTATCGATACTGAGTGGATCACAAGACACTCTGATTGCTTTTTGTAATTTGGACCATTGAATGTTTGAATTATTTTTGAGAATTCTTTTTGTGGTGTTGGCACGATACTCTCTGGTCAGTGATCGATATTTTTTTTCGTCGTGAATCTTGGTTGATTGTCTGTGCTCCAGTTTTGAAGTTTGTGTTAGTACGGTTGATATTTTCCAATTGTATATTTTTTTGAAGTTATCTTTGCCATGATCTTTGAGCGGTTTGATTGAAAAACTGAAATTGTTCCAAAGCGACGAGCAATATTTAACTGGTTTGATCGTCATTGCTTAAAATCGACCATACCTGTACCTTTTACAAACTTGTCAAACTTTTTGCCAATCACGTTGGGGAATCGCGTACAAATCATTGGCATTGCTTATACAATGAAGCTTTACGAGCTGAAATACATTCGTTGACATAAACCATAAATTAAGACAATATAGGACATTATAGGACATTATAGGACATTATAGGACATTATAGGACATGTTTCAACAAAAATCTGCTACCAACAGATGTTCTTTATGATTAAACAAATGTCAAACGACAGCAGTATTTTATTACGAAACATGTTATTCTTGCAGTTGACATTACAAAAAGAATATAACACAAAGGTTAATAAATTACCTCTGATTAATATCGACGCTTATAATACATGCTGGAAGGAAGTGGACCCGTTTGTTGGTACACATCTGTGTTTTGCGTAAGAGCGGATGTTGGTCCAAATATTCGGCCCAATGGATGGCACAAAAGTTTGTAACCAACGTTCGTTGATCTAGTTCACCATTTGCCAAATTGCTTAAATTTTCTAAAGAAATTATTCATAGGCGGCACCACGCCATTAGTGAAATCTTACGACTTTACTTCATAGGCATAGCACATAACATATACATGCAAACACGTGAAAACCATTACCCTCCTTTTGACCAAGTAAAAAATGTTTTTTTTTGGACACAAATAAATAACTTGGGCAGTTTGGCTAATGACATCGCATATTTCATGTCGCGGTTATAAAAATAGTATGACCGCACATTCCATGGTTTGCATAGCTGTTACAAAATCGCTGCGCAGACGCACCTGCCGTACAATTACGAGTGGCGACACGCACGCGACTGTGATGAAAAAGCGAACTAATTTCGGGCTTGGTCGTTTGGATGATTTAGTTTTTAGTAGTGTGGGTTTGGGAGTTCCACTTTATGATGTCGGTTAAATGATGATGTGATTAGGCGCACGATTATTTTTGAAAGCTTCCTATTGAAACGGTTTACATTTTTGAAAGACTTTATAGACTATAGTTTTTAAGACTTTATATTGATGTGATTCTACTTGAAACTGCTAGTCGTTTGTGGTGCGGGTTCCAACTCAGTACCTAGTAACCTTCATGAAGGAGGGTTTTGGCCGAGAGGTGTGACGTACCGACGATTGCGGGTTAAGGCTCCTACAAACAGGCGCAACACGCGACGCGACACATAGAGACCGCTCGTCGCGCGGCACGCGGTGTCTTTGTGTCTCGTCGCGTGTCGCGTTTGTTTGTAGGAGCCTTTACGGGAAGGTTACGCGATACCAAGCAGCACGAACACGGCGTCGACTCAGTCATCCTCATCACTTCATTTGTGCACATTAGTATGTTTTTAGCATTAAAATATGTATGTTTAGGTTAAGAAAGTTATATATGGGCCTGCGTCGCCTGAAATAAACGGCTTATTATTATTATTTCAATGTCTTTGAGATATCTCGGGATCCTGGGGTCCCGAACCTTTGGAAAGCGTACGAGGGGCCGAAGCCAACTCGCAGAGGCCCGTTAGGTGTCTTTAATCAAATGAGGCACCAACCGACGACCATCCGTGTATGAACTGTGTAAATGTACCCAAGAAAAACACCCGATTGATGCCGCAATATTGCAGAACATGGAAACAAAACATATTGGGTTATGGGTTTGAGTAGCTATAGTAGATTGGTTGCCTAGAACCATAGCACTTACTAATTCATTTTCATTTTTTTTTAAATGGGGATGTTTTGAGAGATACAATAGTAGACTGTTATACAAGGGTCGAAAGGAATTAATTCCCATACGAGGTATTAAGACGTCCGAGCGCAGCGAGGGCGGCTATAGTCGGAGTAGGAATTAGTGACTTTCACCCGTGTTAAACACTCTACTTTTCATTTCGAATATAAGGAAGGTACTTGATAATAATAACATGTTGCTCGCCA
Organism: Dryobota labecula; assembly: GCA_947523025.1. Lineage (NCBI taxonomy): Eukaryota > Metazoa > Arthropoda > Insecta > Lepidoptera > Noctuidae > Dryobota > Dryobota labecula. Next base: position 7,282,081 of record OX383296.1, on the reverse strand, counting down.
CTTCATAAAACCATTGCATGTATTTATTTAAGTAGGTATATTTCCTTTGAAATTTCTGGCAAAATATTTTCGATTACTGTATATCTTTAACCGAATCTGGGGTCAACATTTCAGAATCGGTTGAACTCATTTTTTAATCAATAGTCTATAAAACCGATAATTATTTTGAATATCGGTACAGCTTACCTACGGAGTTATTATCCTTCCAAATTATATAGTCTTTTTAAAATGTTAAATATGGAACACACCGCGTCACCGCCGCGGGCCGTCCCGCTTAATAGGTTTCTTTTTAATTCACGCTGGATATTTGTACACTCTTAAGACCGCAGCATTTTTTTTTAATATATAGTTTTCTTAATTATGTAAAAAATTTCGTAGCCAAAATTAGTTCTATTTTTAAAATTCATTCTCGCCCTAGAGAGAGAAGCAATCGAAGACTCATAGTAATGAGACTTTCCCGCCCAAAGGTGGGAAGCAGCGTCTTCCACCCAGTACTTGCACCGAACAAATACTACTTTCCGAGTATGAGAAATGAAAAAGTATTTCCTAAGTCCTATAATAAATTAGCCTCATTTACTTACAACATAAGTAAGTAGGTAGGTACCTATTGTGATCAACATTCGTTTTAAAGGTGTGGCAACAAAAGATGAGGTCGCTTCGCTAGCCTTTTGCCAGGCTTAAAGAGTAATCCATTATTCAAATAGGTACATCATATTGCCACGAGCCAAAATAACTCATATCTAAACGTATTGATTTACAATTAATAGCCGCGAGGCCTAGACAATGCGACCTCGCTTGTTTCATTTGACATTTAGCCCCAGCGACCTTTCGGCTTCTTTCGGACAACTTCGGGTACACCTACGTACAAAATTACTATTCAAAGTAGGTGGTATGTTGAACTATTTGTGAGCTTTTTATTAGATTAGCGGTACAGTCGCGAGGACAAGCTTTTGCGATTTTAAATATTTTACTTTGTAAACAACATATATTGGATAAACTTGAAAAGCGGGTTACCAAATAAATTCAATCAGTCAACGCTGCATGTTAATTTCATACAAATTAATTACTTTTGTGGGTAAAGCCAAATCACCGACGCGGATGTAAATAATTTTAAATAATTTTTATTAGGCACAGATTGTTCGCCGTGCCTCGGAGTCGAGCCGTCAGCGTCGCTCGAGCACAGTCTACTATCCCTCGTACACTCTCTGCGCTCAACGTTCTCTTGGACGCTAAGCATTATTCATGATCTCAAGACATTTTCGTGGTTTCGGAAATTTCATCATCATCATCATTTCAGCCGAAAGACGTCCACTGCTGGACATAGGCCTCCCTCAAGCACCGCCACTTCGACCGGTTCTGTGCTTCCCGCATCCAGCGGAACCCTGCAGCTTTCATAAGGTTATCGATCCACCTTGTGGGAGGCCTTCCAACGCTACTTCTTCCGCTACGCGGTCGCCACTCCAGAATCTTTCGGCCCCAACGGCCATCCATTCTGCGCGCAAATCGGAATTCGGAAATTTAAACCTTTCTGTTGATGAGGTAAGAGATAACTTTATTGTCATAAGAATAAATTAATACTACCTAAATAATACAAGAACAGCGACACCAAACCTATTTAAGTTCAATACACTCCAAGGATTACTTCACTTATCACGATATGCCTCAGTATGAATAAATAACAAGTTTCATATCGGTCTAAAACATATCTTCTCGCAGGTACCACAATGTACCGGCCGTCCCACACCACCCCCACGTGTCGCACAAACTAGATCCTCAATTGTTGCCTGCACCAGTTTTTGCTGAGAGAAATCCTGGTATTTATTGGCTGGAGGGCTTACGATAAATTCGTTGTGCTGGTCAGATTAGGTGTTAATGAAGTGCTATGTTGTTCTACATACGTGGAGATTGATGAGTGGAAATATAACTATATTTCAAGGGTGCAGAGCTTATTTAGAAGACCTAACTAGTTTGATTGCAGAATCACTAGACTGCTAAGGAATAAAAAAATGATAGAAAAAAAAAAATTGGCGACCAAAGTGGAAACTCAAACTAACGAGGCGGCAGTAGAAGTCATTCAGAGATCAATGACTTCAAATGTTTTAGTCTGAAACTAATGGATTTCTATTTAGCGTTTATTTGAACACTCTTTTGCCGCTAGATGCTAATTTGCTTAAAATTTGTCATAAAGATATTGAAGCAATCTAATTTAATCATCATTAGTGATAATTAGGTACGAACTAAAATCAAAAAATGTTCTATTCCGTTATTATGGTTTCCTTCTGTATCAAAACAGTTTTTTTAATGTGAGAAATAATTCGCCTATAAATAAATAAACAATTTATATCAATCAAGTCTCTTATTAAAATATTTTATTATGACAGAATCAGATTCGCGTCTGTTAATTACATTTAATATTCTTGAGTAAAAGTCGCTTAAAGCCGTAGTAGACGCGTTTAATGTTTTTGACCTCTTTTCATTAGTATCTTATGTAAGTTGATCAGTCGGTGGATCAGTCAGTTTGTATAAACCCAAGTAGAGTTCGTTCTTTTTTGGGTGTATTCCCACTGTCCCCATCGCCCTTCTCCTCATTAATGGTAATTCACATAAAAGGGTTCCATTTTCATTTAAGTACTGATTTTATAAATATAATATAATGAAAAAATCAGTACAAAAGTAAAATGTAAGTAAAATTAAACCATTTTTTTTCGCCATTTTCTGTGAATTACCATTAATGGGACACGGGCGATGGGGACAGCCGAAATACACCCCTTTTTGTTATATAACTGGATAACTACTGACTAAATTGCTGTCAAGAAAGTGTTCAGGATTTTCTCCGTTTTCAGATTGACACTCAGTCTGAAAATCCTGCATCCCAGTCATGCATTATGATTCAAATCTTATTTGCTAAAACTATTCTATATTATTTTCACGTGACTTTACGTTGTCGTATGCATTTTGATAATGCATACGACAACGTAAAGTCGCATTCGGCATAAATTAACTAACCATGATTCCCTACCTGTCTATACAAATGAAATTGAAGTGTCTGTTTGTAATGTCAAAATAACAGTTTGAAAGTCTATGCGGTACTTATAACAAAAAACAATATTTAAAATTGTTGTTTGTCTTTCTGTCTTTTTGTTCCGGCTAATCTCCGAAACGGCTACAACGATTTTGACGGGACTTTCACTGGCAGATAGCTAATATTATAAGCGAGAAAAAGCCATGCGGGCGAAGCCGCGAGCAGCAGTTTAGAAATATAAATAATCACACAAAATTAAATTCAATTTAGTGCGACAAAATCTAGTTACACTATCTATCGATCATTATCATAAAATTAGCACATTAATGGCTAATATAGGCACAGAATATTGCGCGTGAGTGATCTCCGGATCTGTGGTAGGAAGCGGCATCCGCCATACATCATGGTGTCTAGTGTGTCGGCGGAAGGAAAGCTAATATATTACCGTACTATCATTAAGGCTGTTGTGTTAGGTTTTAGCTTTTTCTTCTGAGATTCTTCGTTTTTTTTAGTTAATTTAAAGCCCAGATATATGCCAGTGACCTTGAATGATTAGTTTGTTTGTTCTGTACTGAGCTCACGCAACGCGTCATACGTCCAGCCAGTTATAGGACTCGCCCATCCACGAGTGCTGTCGCAAACAAGACGCATTATTAATTTATTATACATAAAACAAAAGTTATTTTAATAAAACACGTACCTATACTAAAAGATTAATAATTAAATTATCTTTAAAAAAGGTGAAGGTTTCAGAAAAATACGCTTGATAGATTTTGCGTGATTCTCAGTTTTTTATCCGCGTTAGACATAACTTTACAAATTAATTTCACCATGTAATAAAAACAATCTAAAATATTCATAATTATATTAAGTTATTAAGAAAATGCTCCAATTTAACATATTTTTTTCCAAATCATTAACACTACTCGTTTAGACGTGATCTTCAGTGTGAAATGATTAAAAGTCGGCTATAGTCGCCTTCTAGATCGTCCTGCGCTGGTATCTACGAAACGGAAATAGACGCCGTGGCAGACCATTGCAAAGATGGCGAGACGATATCGTCGCACTGGCAGGGATAGAGTGGACCAGAACGGCCCAAGATAGATGCAGATGGAAACAGATGGAGGAGGCCTTCATCCAGAGATGGATGATAGGATAAGTTATTAAAAAAATATATATTAAATATATATATTAAAAATATATAAAATATATACTTAAGCAAATCTCTCGCGAGATGTTGAATGGAGCGCAGGAAGAACGCTGCTGTGTTGCAGAGAAGATTCCGAAACTTTTGTGCTAAAACGTCTAACGCATTGAAATTGATTTTAATCAATGCGCGCATGATTAAGTGGCTGAATTGATTGAATAGCATAATTAGCCTATAATGTTCCACTTGCTAGGACGCAGGCTCAGACTCAGGCGCTGTGATAGGGGGTGGGCCGTAATCCACACCGCGGGCCGAAATCCACACCGCGGGCCGTAATCCACACCGCGGGCCGCAATCCATACTTTGGGCCGTAATCCACACCACGGGCCGTAATCCACACCGCGGGTCGCAATCCACACAGCGGGTCGCAATCCACACAGCGGGCCGCAATCCACACCGCAGGCCGTAATCCACACCGCGGGCTCAGTGCGGGTTGGTAGATGTCACGTCTTCGAATTTTTGGTTCTAGGACATGCCGGTTTCCTCACGATATTTTCTTTCACCGTTTTAATCATAATAATAAACATTTATTTTAGACCAGGTCCATATTATTCTTGTTAGTAACAATACACAGATTAAACTGCGTCATGAAGCCGCACCCTTCTTCTCAGCATGGGGTCTCCCCTCGATCTGCAAATACACTCAGTGTAGAGTTGAAACTACCACGAACGCGAGTGAGTAGGGAGGCACATTTTTTCCTTATGGCAGCGGCAAATCAATCAACCCGCACCTCAGCAAATATCTCTGACGAACTGCAACGCCATGGCAGTCCCAACAGTACCCTGAGTGCATTGTTGTTTTGAGAGCAGTAGTGATAAAATAATTTACACAAAGTAAAACGGCTGTTTTGGTTTGAACCTACGACTTACAACTCATAAGTCGCGCTGCTCTCATCTTATGATTGCTGTCTACGACCACAGTTTATAATAAACGGAAGGAGGCGCGTCATGCAAACTTTTTGCCGCCACCATTTTCAATCATCGCCTAATCGATCATCAGTCAAAGCCTGACGACCTGTCCAAATATTATGAATTAAAAAGAAAAACTCCATCAGTTAATAAAAAATCGTTCAACCGATAGTTGAGCACCGTTATAGTTGGTAATGGCAGCAAGGCGCGAGCCGCGGGCGAATGGCGCGTGCGCTGGCCGCGGTTTACAACAAACATGGTATAATAGGAATAAGTTAGAAGTATCCGTTTGTTTGTTTCTTTGATGGGATTGCAGAAAGGTGTTAGTAACCTGGTGGTTTTGTTTCAGTAAGTATGTACTTGAGTTAAGGGGAAATTAACAAGATTTTTAAATTAGAACCATTCAAAATATTTTATTTCACGTAAACCTACATGGGCACTTATGAAACGTCAGAAATACTTCTGGTACTAGGTGCACGGTTCCAATAGGTCGTTTCCTATGGAGAAGAACCGGAAACAAACTCAACGCTTACAATTTTAAAAATAATTTTCTTTTACAATATTTTCAAATATCAGTGTTAATAGATATGGGAGGACGGTGTATAGGCCTTTTAACAAATACCAGGTACTTAACAAAATAGAAAATGGTCAAGAAATTTACAGTCTACTAGGCCAACAACGTTCTCACATTCACAAAATAGAAAAGAATGGTTATATAAAAATAAAAATAAACCTATTTAAACCATACGACATGGTTACAGTAACAAAGAATAAATATCATGTCCAGCAAAGCAACTAATAAGGGGATGAAATTAGAATTGTAGGTATTTATAATGTCAAATAATGAAATGATTATTTAATTAACACACAGCACATCTCCCTTGTATTGTATTAATTCTCTTCCTCTCAGTACTTGGAGTTTTCGCGTGTCGCGGGTTCGATTCCCGCACGGAACAAATATTTGTATGACCTACAAGTAGTTGTTCTGGGTCTGGCTGTTTGTGTATGTGAGTTTAAATGTTTGTAAACGCACCCACGATACAGGAGAAATTCCTAGTGTGGGGCAACGTTTAAAAAAAAAAAAAAAATATATATATATTGTATTTTAAGGGTGTGAGCCTGGAGATTTGTCATACAGGTCCCGCACCCAGTATAGACTCCAGCTCTCACAAAGGATATACCGGAAAATGTAACAGCTATGAATCAAAATTGTACCTTTTTGAGAGAAATAAATTACTTTATTATTATTATTATTATAATTATGTAAAAATTCATTGCATTTCTCCTTTCGCAGGTCTGCTGGAAGAAATTTCTTAAGAAATAAGCAGTAGGTACCTTTGTACTCAAATTATTATTATGTCGTATCTATTTTACTGCGTGTTTTTTTTTTATTATTATTATTTATGTACGGTGGCCAGCACATCAAGCTACACGAAACTGTCAAATTTCGCCAAACGATTTTAAACTTTAAAATGTTAACAATTAAGTTCAAAATCGAACGAGAAAATTTGACAGTTTGTGGTAACTTGATGTGCTGGCCATCGTACATAAATAATAATAAATAAAAAAAAAATAACATCGCTATTTGGGAACAGTTAACAGACACTTTCAAAGCACTTAAACTCTGATATTGAATACCAAACTCTGATTACTGCTGTATGAGAAGCCAAACTAGACCAGACTCAAATTGATTGAATGTTATCTCGAAACTTCCCATTACACATGAATTAAATGGACATTTTAGTTTAACTAACGTTGGAAAACCTTTAATGGACTTCGTGAACATTCTGTTCTAACAATTTTAACGTTTTTCTAGAGCATAATAATTAAAGGATCACGGTCAAAATGTGCATTATAAAACAAATGAAAGAAAAGAAAAAAATACTGTATTGAGCTGCTCTTAAGGGGCCGTGCACGAAATCGACTGATTTTGATCAATTTTGTTCATTGTTTGTGAGAAAGGGAAAAATTATTTAAACAAAATTATTTGTGATTTGAAAAGTCGTGTTCTTTGTTTTGCATATGTCTGAAAGGGATTTCAAATAAATTAGGGTTCACGGTAAATCACTGATATTCGCAACAAGTTTTCCGAAAAATGACGCGTGACTGACATTTGATCATCATTCTACAAGAAACTACTTTTGATTTTGAACATTAAAAAATATCATCAACATCATTATTAACCACTTTTTTCAACTTCCATACAAAATATAACAGAAAAATAATATTAAAAAAAAAAAATTGTTTTAAACCTCGTCAGTAATATACTTTTTCCTATTATTTAGCAAATCATATCAAGAAATTTAAAAATCACAAATCAGTCTTCAGCTACCTTTAAAACATAATCAAAATTTTATTTAATGATTATACAATATCTTCGTTAATTAAATCAACGGCGAAATAAACTATATTTTGGAGAGCACAAAAATGATGAAACTATTAACAGCTGCTGTGACTGACACGAATGGTTTAGCACCATGAAAACTGTACTTTTATAGTAACACAGGCTTAATGTTTCGATTATTTCAAGTTTTCTCACAACTAGATAAGAAATTGACAAAAGAGTTTTTTTCGTGCACGGAGCCTTAACCTTAATCATGCTGGATGGAAAGCAATGGATGAGGTATATGATGGAATGAGCGTGCCCAGAAAGCTTTGAAGGCAGACAGGTTAAATTGCTCCATAAAATAATGTAAGTATCACTTACCACGACTTAAAGCATAAACATTCTAGTATTCAAACGTCTTACTCTAGCCTATACTATAGCATATAAACTAATACATAGCACATTGTATATAGATAGGTGCCTAGTGGACTGTTACTGTCAATTCATTTACTTTCTACTCGACCGGCGAGCGGCCGGACCTTTGGTTTCACTAGTACAGTTCGGTTATTCTCGGGTATATTGTTCTATAGATTTAGTTCTTAATTATAAGATTAGTCCTGAAGTATTTACGTACGTATTTACGTATTTCCATAATATGTGATGCTGGGCGTAAAGAATAGCAACATCCCATTTCCTCCCGTGGGTGTCGTAAAAGACGACTAAGGGACTGACTAGATAATGGGCAGCAGCGTTCTCTATGCATTTTTAACACCACACCAAGACACTGAGGCGTGTCGGTATGTAAAGATGGTCACCCATCCACGGACCAACCGCGGCAATCGTAGCTTAACCTGATCGATCGACCCGTGCGGCTGTTATTTCTTAGCCACGAGCCCCTATTTACGTAAAATGAAAATGAATAACGATTTCCAGATTGCACAGAAAATCAAGTCAAATTTTTTCTGATTTGGGTTTAGAACACCATGTTGAAATGTTTTGCTTAGGCCTAAAATGTGTTTGTGTGCATGTTTTATCCAAAATGTTTTGATTTATTTAATGAAGGCCAAGATATAATAATATGCCAGTGACCTTGAGTGGTTAGCTTGCGTGTTCTGTACTGAGCTCACGCAAAGTGTCGTACGTCCAACCAATAATAAGACTCGCCCATTCAGGAGTGCTGTCTCAAATAAGACTCATTATTAATTTATTATATAAAAAAACATAGGTATTTTAATAAAACACGAAAACCAAAAGATCAATAATTAAATTATCTTTAAAAAGGTGAAAGGTTTCAGGAAAATACGCTTGAAAGATTTTGTATGATACGCAGTTTTTTATCCGCGTTAGACATAAACTTACAAATTAAATTCACTATGTAATATAAACATAATCTAAAATATTCAAATATTAAGTTATTAAGAAAATGCTCCAATTTAACATATTTTTTTTTCAAATCATTAACACTACTCGTTTAGACGTGATCTTCAGTATAAAATCATTAAAAGTAGGTTATCGTAGCCTTAATGCAATTTGATGAATTTGCAATTTCCCGGTAGTGGGTTAACAAAGGTCAATGAAAAAAAAAAAAAAAAAGTTTAAACTGCAATGTATAACATTTTGCAAAGGCTTTTTTTTGTCTCCAATTCCAAAATCAAAAGAAAGCCCAATCCTATCGTTTACGATCCAAGCAAAACCTTTTACATTGCGACGAAAATAAGGGCTATAATCTATATCGGCGGCGGCCAGACCCATGAATCTGTGAAACGCGACAAATGACCATCATCTGAGTCTGTGGCCATCTCAGCCGCGGCTGGCTTATGTATGTCATTCTGTGCCCTGCCTGTCATTTGCCTGTCATTCCACTTTGTGGGTGGCGGGTAAGTTTATAGAGTTATGTAAAGATTTAGGTACGGTTTTGTGGAGTAGGTATATAATTGCAAGAACTGTTTATTGTTGTTTTTTTGTATAACAACTTTAGTTTCTTTATTCCCAGTCGCTCCATCATTTTATTTCCGGCGGCTCCAAATTAAAAAAAGCAATATAATAATAATTTAGTATTTGATTTTTTTATTTATAAAATTATGGAGCTAGTGAAACGGAAAATAGTGGCCACTAAGCTCCGTTTTAATGATTACAATAAAACATAACAATTTAAAACTACTGTTTGTAGTAATAATAACGTATAGTCTTGTGAACCACAACTTGACGAGCTTATTTTCTGCATTTTCATTCTAAAATAAAAGAAATCACCGAAATAACGATGAGGGCGCCACTGTGCGGTCGGTAGCCTCTTAACATTTTTGATGTCTGACAACGTTCTCTCTGCGTTCGTTCCGACCGGCAAGTCCATTTTTTTTTCATCTTTGTAATTTTACTAATTTGAAAGTAATCAATTGCAAACTATTTTCAACGCATGAGTTTTAATAATACACTTATTGATAAAACAAATAATAAGTAACTATTAAACCACATAAACTAATACGAAGCAATTAAAACGAATATAATATTAATATAATTCATGCAATTAAAAGGAACAGCCTCAACCCATACATTTCAGGTCAATTTCTAGTAAATGTACCACGTAAAGGCAGTAGCTAAGAAAAGCCAGCTACGAGTATAATTTATGATTTTCCAGCTCATACTCACAAGGCATCGCTGGGAGCTATCTTAGTAATCAGGCAAATACAAATTTATGTAAAAGTATGCAAATTCTACAGTTTATTGTATCAAATTGCTAGTTCATGTTGTGTAGCATATAATTAACCTACGTATGACTACATGACTAGTTGAGTTTGTTTCGTTTTTATGAGTTTTCAGTGACCTCCTGTGTTGAAGCTATTACGGGATGATCAAGAGACGGAAGTTTTGGGCCAACAAAATTTGAACATCGCCGTGCTAGCGACATGAAGATGAAGAAGAACGAGACGCGTAATCAAACTCATTTTTAGGGTTCCGTAATCAACAAAGAACCCTTAGGGTCAATTCATACTAGAGCAGAGTCGAAGCGTAATAATAATACATTCTACGTACATTACGTATATTCTACGTACAGCCGATTCCCGTATTCACAAACTAAACTAAATTTAAGTTCAGTGCATCTTTTTCTTTCTATTTCATTAAAAAAAGGACAGAAGATAAATTTTAGTTTAGTTCTGTCAAATTAATCAGCGCTTGACGTAAATTGACATAATATTAGTAGGCAAGTTTTTAATCACGTCTAAACTTGTATGGAGTAGTGAATGGCTCTAATTAATTTGACAGGACTAACACTAAAATTTCTCTTCTGTCCTTTTCTTAATGAAATAGAAAGAAAAAGATGCACTGAACTTAAATTTAGTTTAGTTTGTGAACAAGGGAATCGGCCCCACTATACAACATGGCTAGGAATTAACGCGCAACACTTTATACCCCAATTAGAATATTATATTAGAATCATAATACATAAACAGAATTTTTACTATTATGTATGAAACATTGTGTTTTTATTTAATTAGTTATGTATACTGGTTGTGGGACAAAATTGTGGTCACATTACAAATCTACGCACGCATACATTTGAAAATCTATAAGGGTCTAGCGTTGTAATTCACATATTTTTGGGATAAAACGATATCGATTCAGTAAAAGATTCTGAAAAAACTACTATCATTAATTCAGTTACACATTAAGTAACCAAGACTAGAGATATAGGTAGGTCAAATAAGAAACTCCACCAAACATCTCTTTGAAATTACTAATCAAGCCGTCGACCTATAGATTCCGAAGGCATTTGAATATTGAAATACTACTAATGAAGATCTTACTAATATGGCCCTGCCATTGCCTCCAATATGCGAAGATGAGATTTGATCCTCAACGTATTGTCGAATGAATATTGGATTCCGACTCGGAATGCTGCATTTTCCGAAGAAACTATCTCTCAATCTATGTTTAAGTCTAGTTTAAACTGTGCTTGTAAGAGAATGCAAATGGCTGTGATCAATGATCGAGGGATCAGAGAAGCTAGGTACGGGTTGCGTCAGGTTTAGTACTGCAGTAGACATGAATGTTGAAGTAAAGAGCTGTCTAATTTCAACCGGGCATCATTGCTTGCCGGGTTAATTCATTATGTTATGTTTTTATTATTAATATTATCACCTCTCAATCAGAGCACCTGCTATCTCATTTCTTCACCACCTATGGTTGACTGGTAGAAAATACCTATGGCCACACAATACACAATAGTGTGCGAGAAGTTTAAATTAATATATATACCACTGACGCATGACGTGAGGCCGACAGTACCCAGATGAATATTTTCTTGATAGTCCACGATAAAGGTCTGATGATGATCACACATAGATTGAGACTAATGTGAGATATCTCACACGTACTCTTTAATCTTTATGGGAGCAATAAAGTGAGTAATTATAATATTCAATTTGGTTTGAAGAATTTCGTGGGGAGATTATGATCTGATGATCTTGAATCTCTTTAAGAGATAGGTAGAAATATTCTATAACTCTGTGACTAGATGTTTCGTTTCAGAAATTGCGTTTTACACTATATTATTTATTTATTTTATGTTTATGTACACACAGTAAAATAGATACAAATAGGTACATACATATGTATTGAGTAAAAAGGTACTGTTTATTTCTTAAGAAATTTCTTCTAGCAGACCTGCGAAAGGAGAAATGAATAAGAAATGTAGACAATAGTATGTGAGAACAAGAAGAAAAGAATATGATTTTGTAATGTCTTAAACTAAAATATAAAAAAATAAAAAATAAATACTTGAATTTCAGACAAGAAAGTCAATAGGTAAGTAAGGCAAGGTTGTTTGACAAGAATTTTGCTTGTAACTAATGTTAGTAATTAATAAGTAAAAAGAAGGAACTGGATACCGTCGTGGTAATATCTACATTTTTTTTTTTAAATACATAAACTTAAATAAATAAATATGATAAAATTTAAAAATAAATCAAAGTCATTAGGCTGAGAATCAGTACTTTTAGAACGTCAAAATTACATAAGACTGTCCCCCAAAACGTCCGCCTTTCACCAGTTAACTCTTTTACTCGATATTAATTGTTTATTTTATATTTAATTCCTTTTTAAATAAATTGTCATTGCCATTGGGCAAGGTTAATGTTAAGGTTAATTCTTAATTCTTCAATTTAAATTACACAGTTTTATGTCGTGGAAAAAGCATACACCGCTCGGATGACCATGAGGATACGGAAGACAGTCACCATTATATCTAAACACACTATGCAGATTAACTATAGGTACATACCTACATAAATTTAGTGAAAGGCGGACAATATATCTGGCATCGTTATCATTGACGCAGGTTCGAGTCCCAGTAGTGGAGGTTTGAATAATGAGTGTGGTCTAGAGATAAACTCGTTTTGCCGGCGACAGATGTCACTGTGCGACTTCGACAAATGATAGCGCCTAAAGCCTCGCTGTTTTACATAACGTACTAGCTACTGGTTGCTTGTTGCTGCTGTTGCTCTACATGGTAGGAACTAGCTTTGATTGGCGGTTCTACTTGACCGATTGGTTTTTGTTTCTTCATCAAAATAAACTTTGGTGATCGTATTTTGTTTCTGGCTTACGATAAAGAGCGTTTATCCCGCGCGGGCTGGTAACGTGGCATTTCTAGAGGACGATAGATTAAATTTAAATCAAAGTACTATTTTGTTTCCAGGCAAGCACTAGATCGTTGTATTTTATAATTATTTTTACTTTATAGTAAATACAAATATTTAGTCTTAATACTGCAAATAGAAAATAATTGACAATCTGACAACTTTTATGAGTAAATAACAAAATAACTGTAAAAAATTGCATACATACTTATAAATACCAAAGATCTTGCCAGCCCACGCGGGATGAACGCTCTTAACGCTGGCTGATGGTTTCTCGTTTTTTTTTATGAAGATGATATAATTATTATGACTGATGATAGTCTTCGTTAGTGTTGGGCCAATCTCATCAAGTTATCCCCAGATTTTTTTTTGTGGACACCTTTGAATACAAGACCTTTGACTTGATCTTAAAATAGGATCATTTAAACGTGTCATCATTTCTAAGAAACCGGCCGCTGGTATATATAGAAATGCTGGTCAACTGCCCAGGGCTTTTAATTCTTAATGAGGTAATTATAACTTTGGAACAAAAGTTTTTGTTGCCATAGAAGCGGAAACAGCTGAGGTTGTATATCATGATATGAATATTAATTGTAGCATTACCATTAAAGAAGAGGAAGAGATTAATTTAGGAAATACTTTTCATGGCAAAGTTCTATTGTAATCAGGCTTAATAAATAATAACGGAGCTACTTGTAGATAGAATACAAAAATTCCAACCATTCAAGTTGAATAAATTAGCCAAAAGAACGCTCATAAACATCCTAAAATACTAAACTTCAGATGAAATAAATTGATTTTAAACCGCAGTAGGCACAGAGTACAATCAATGTATATAAATATCAAAGGCCGTGCGTTAGTCTCGCAAAAACTCGAAAATGGCTCAACTGATTGTGATGAAACTTGGGTAAGTTGTTGTGTGCGCGCCGGAGAACCCTAACAATAAAAAAAAAAACTGTCAAAAAGACATGCCATTCACATAAAAGATGTTATATGCGCAAATAACGAAAGAGAGTATATAACACCTAATAATTAAACACGACGTAATCAGATAGATTTTAATTAATCTCGCTTTTAAAACATCACATAATATATTAAAAAGTGAAAACCTTGTTTAATTTAAAACATTTACTTCAACTTGTTAAAATTATAATTCTGATACGTAAAAGATAAAACTGGAACTACGAGTAACTTATTTCTGAGGTAACTTGCATATTATTTGAATAAACAAGGTTTATGTAACAATATTCATGTCAACTTTAGTTATGACATCGTTTGCGATTTTGATAGAAATGATAATCTCACTAGGGAAGAGGGAGAAGAAAATACGAATATCTATAAGACAGAGTGCAAAATCAAATGACAAAACCAGGAAAGGAACTATAGTTAATAGTTAGGATAAGGTTTGTACGAAAACGGGGAATATGAAATACAACAAGATGTAAAAAACCCATTAAAAATGAAAATATGAACATCTTCCAAAGGGTTAAGTGAATAAATTAAACAAGATAAGTACCTGTTAATTACTGCATTAAAATGAGTGTGAGGAACACTTGAGAAATTGTTTTTAAAAGGATATTTCCTTTCTCCATTACTGTAGTTATTAAATAGGAATAAAACGTTTGTAATAACAGTTATTAAACGTACGAAACGAGGAGAAGATTGTGTAAGCTGACAAGATTTAACCATGTTAACTAACACTACATTTAGTTTCTCTGCTTTCGCGTATGTAATGTTTCAAATCATTTTCCCACTTACTAACTAGAAATTGTATTCATAAAAGACAGATTTCCAAACTCAAAAGACTGAAATTTGTCAATGTTCATCACTTGACAGGACATGGTCATGGACATTTATCTTCAACTCAAATATTAGGTCATCTATAAAATTCATTTCATCTTCCTAGCACGGCGGGCTGTGCTGGGTCGGCTGCTGCAGGTGCAGAAAACCTCAAACGGCGCAAATATAACAACCTTATTGGGAGCTATATGTTTGAGCCGTTTGGGGTTGAAACTCTAGGACCATGGGGTCCGAGTGCCCATTTAGTTTTTCGAGACATCGCTAAGCGGTTGGTCGACTCTTCACGTGACCAGAGGGCTGGCATATTTCTTGGCCAAAGAATCAGCATTGCCATACAACGTGGCAATGCTGCCAGCGTTTTGGGCACTTTTCCTGTTGACAGCGATGCGGACGAATTTTTTGATGCCCTTTGATTCTTTCCCCTCCCTTTTTTATATACTTGTATATATTATTACTACTTAAGAATTAATTAATTATAATGTTTTCTCTTAATAAAAAAAATCACTTCATAGTTTTCGAAAAGGCAAGTTTATAGAAGCAAACTAGATATAGAATAAAGTGCTGAAGCTGAACCTGCCAATCTCCTTAATGTCAATAAGGTTTCTCCCGTTAAAGTCAACTAAGCGGTTAAAAGTAACACGGTCTACCCGGTAATCGAACCCCACAATGAGATAAAACTGTATCATGAAATAGCACCGGACAATCGCGGTCGTTACTGCATTATGACTTGACATGCCGACAATACTTTGATTAATGTAAAACAGACTTTATTAGAGTGGCATAAGGTGTATGTTGACCGCACGTAAAGTATAGCAGTACTTTCGAAAGACCACGGGCGACGTCATGATAGGGTTGGTGGCTGTTGGAAAATACAAAATTTATGAACTGGTCATAATTTTATGTTTATGTATATCTCTAAACGTCTAAGTAGTATCTCATAGATCATAGTTCAAGAACATGGATTTCACGTATTAATGTATTTAGTAGGTAATGCTCGGCTAAAACGGATTACCGATTTGCATATCAAACCATCCTCAGTGATCACATCAATGAAACGAAAATTAGCATGATAAATGTCTGTCAGCTGTATGATTTATACCCTATCTGGGATCATAAATAACCCATACACGGCAGCCCTGCTCTAAGTTGACATTCCTAGATTGAAAGGTCGCAAACTGGTCCGACTATTACCACAGCCATTACAGGCGGACGCCGGCAGTGGTCGCGTAGATTGCCGACCATTCCCGCCATCTGCGACCATCTGCCGGGATTACCACGCCACGGTATTACCACCGCCAGATTACGGCGTATTATTCCCGCACGCGTCCTCTACGTTTCCGTTCGAAAGTCGGTAATGCTGATTGGTCACCGTAAAATGATCGTCTGAAGGTATGCGATCGGTGCCATTGATGAGTTTTTTAAGTCATTTATCACTGTCAGTACTTAGGTTTCTGTTAGAATGTATGAGGTTTCCATGGTACCTAACTTGTTTCTTAGCGAAGAATGTTGCAATTTTTTTTTTACATGGTTTGTCACAGTTTTGCTAGCTATTGAAGCTAGTAGATAATGATAATAAATGTCAGAATTATTCAAATATTACAAAACAAGATAGCACTTTTTGACATCTTGAACCTGTGTCTTGAACTAACCCTGAATAAAACAAATTTGTTTTCGATCTATTCAAAAGATGTAGATAAAACAAAGGAGATGACCGACGACGTGTGTTCGACGATATAACGATGCTTGTTTATTCTTCGTCACACGCCCGCGTGGGTGGTACACTATCTACATAGCACTTAATAACTTGTTCTACTGCCAATACTGTGACTGATCTTTTGCAAATCTCTTTAGACGATGTATATATTAATATAGATAATCTGAGAATTATGATCAATAAAAAAGACACAAATTTGACACTCAACCTACTGCTAAAGTTCACGTTGTTTATAAAAAATACGAATGTAATCAATTTCCAAATGACATTTTCACCTTCCGGGGTAAATATATCCAATATGCTCGGATTCGAAGCTGCGTCCATCAGGTTCAGTCCAAGATTATTCCACATTTAGTACGTGATACAATTACCTAGTGCTCTGTCGGCCACATGTCCAGCGGTGTCGCTTGAATCCAAAAGGAATTGCGCCGAGATGAAGGATGGCCGCCCTACGTGATGTCCGACCACTGGACGATTTAGAAAATTATTTTATAGCTTAGCAATCTTATAGGAATTTGATATATAACGTCATATACGACGAAGTGATTTACATTTACAGATTTCAAAGTTATATAAAAGTTGCGTGTTTCAAATACTAAATAGTATTGTTTGAATACTGAAAGCTAAAAGCTTTGCACTTTTTCTTGCATTTATAAAGAGAAAAAAATTGCATGCCTTTAAGAAAAACGGGGCGGTAATAACGTTATAAATACCGTAGCAACTTTATTTCCTCAGTTAGCTTTTATGATTAGTGCCGTAAGAAATGTATAACGCTCTGGTGCGTTCTGCGTCTCTCTATAACTTAGAGGCCACTGGTCTTTTGTGATAGTTCAAATTATACAAGGAATATTTTTTTTTTTTTTAAATTTGTGATCTAAAGTACAACATTCTTCTATAAATCTTTGTAAGTAAAATCATCTAACATACACAAGCAAGACTTAGAAAAACGATGGTTGCCTCTCGTCTCGGAGAAACTTACAAACGAGGGCTCCAACTCCCGAGATAGCATCTCTGTAGCCCGCTCCCAGCTCCTATCTCGGCATCTAGACGTCTCAATTTAAATACACGCCTTCCGAGACTCGATTGAGCTAAATTAAATGTTCTTACGTATATAGAAGCTTATTCTATACGCTATTAGCTTAGGAAGTCATTAGATGGCCAGCTCAATTTATGGCTGAATAACGCTTATGTGGTTAGCATCTGGGTGGTGGCATTTTACTCAGCAGGTTAGTTTTATTTCCAAAAGGGCATTTGATTTTCTCGAACGATGTTGTTTATTAACGCAATAATGAGATCATCTACATGTGCAACGCATTTATGGTCTGTGGAATGTAATTAGTACTCTGATTATGTCATATAATTGTAGTTACTTGTTGGTAATAACAATATTTTTAATTATCTGCGTTTTCTAGGACATTGAGGATGACTTCTATTAGTTTTTAATATGCTATAAGATTTCATCGCTACTTGATAATAACCGAGGTCGAGATCGTATATCTTGGGATGCGCAGAGGGGGGCAGTAGTTCCGTGGCTTCTCAAAGATTATTATTATAGCCGATTATACTAGTCAAGTGTAGCACTGTAACGCCGGGGTACTTTAATTACACTCCCTTTCATGGGCTTGCTGCGAGAGGAGCAATTCTATAAGGGATTTACGATCCAATATATTCGCAACATCAGCGTGAAAGTGGTAGGCGAATAACTATTACAGCAACGATTGAGCTTGTGCAGGTATAAAGTACTGAATTATAGCGAAATTAACGATCGAATAACAGATTTATGTAATGGTGTTACTGCTTGTTATTAATTATTACAATTAATGAAATGTGCATTGTGCTTCGAGCTAAGACTTATAGATGGAGATAAATTTTGTTGTATTTGGTTGACATATTACTCTTGGTCCAACAAAATTAATATTTAACAAATGATTAACAGATTTATCAACAGTGCTTCTTTGTAACATATGTATTTAAACTTAGGTATCGATAATTCCAATTAATAAAACAGTAAATATTCAATGATCATTGAACATGGCAATAATTATAAAGATATTAAAGCTGATATCATGTCGCCGTTAAGTTAGAGCTAAGTTCAACTTAGTTCACGGCTTGCATGTTAATTAGAATTCACGTTCAATTAAAATAATCTATAAGTTACCTTACTATAACTTCTGGGTTTAAATTAATATATTCTTGTTCAGATAACAGCTATTAAAGTTCTATCTCGTAACTTTGTATAAGGCATAATAGCAATTTAGTTTTAACTTATACATGCGTGATAAATATCTTCTGGTGAACGTTATTATTGAGATTATACTATAAGACGTTATATTAACATCTTCTTTACGTTCATTCCGGTCGTTATTGGTTTATTAACATTTAAAGTTTCACGAGTAATCCTAATCTGAATTCCTAACACATATATTGTAGAAATGCTGCTACCCTTTTTGAACGTGTCAACTTAAAATGCCAATACTAACCAACTAGCAAAACTCTAAATTACACCGGAAGAAACACACTTACAGCACTAAAGCACAAAACGCAATCCCGCCAACCATAAAATAGAACTACCATTTATAAATTGCGATTCTAATACACATCTGAGTTGCGATACCGTGTCGCAGCGGTCGTCGAGTCAACTTTATTGGTGGTCCCCTATTAGCCGGCTCTTATCCGGCATCAGACGGACACACACGTTCCACGGACGTTCGCTTTTGCAACTTTTATTACGATATAGAAGACATTGAGAGGTTTTGGGATCGACAGTTAGATGCTTTTTATGAGGGTATTTTAGCGTCCGTCCTTCAAGGGTTGTGATTATTGTGATGTGTTAGGTGTGATCGTCTAATTTAGGAGGCCTCTGTTCAAACGTTAAGACGACATTTCTAACCATTGAAGAATGGTTAGTAATTTCATCTGTCTTTCTTGAATGAATCTTGTCAGCCACATAGCTGTCATTGTAAATATTATTTTATAATAGAAATAAGATACTTTTAGGCAATCTACTGTTTCATGTTTGTTTGTATTGTCGTCTTACTTCTTAATTATTTACAAAAAAAAAAAAACAACTCTATCTACTCATCTTTGCTAATGGACAATATACGACTAGGAAATTCTTATCTGCTTTCGTTCCAAGTATGTCGAAGGGACACAGGTGTTAGCAAGGGCTATAGAAAGCTGTCATTAATCACGCATGCGTTATTGCATTCTTTGGAGACTTGTCACATCACACGTCATTGGTCAACGAGGTCTTGTATAGTGTCAATTCTTGTTGATATTATTGTACGTTAATGTGTTGAAAAAAGAGGAGATTGGTGTGATTTGTGAAACCATTATGGAAGAAAGGGCCTAGTATTGGTCCTAGCGGTACTACTTGATGGATGTATTTTTTAAATAAAAAAATCTGGAATTGATTTCGGAATTGAAAATAGTTTAATTCAGTCCATTTAGTAGATCTATACTAATATTATAAAGAGGTATTTGTTTGTAAGTTTGTATTTAGGGGGTAATCTCTGAAGCTACTGAACGGATTATGAAAATTCTTTTGTATTTGATAGTCCAGTTCCTGGAAAAGGTTATAGGCTATTTAACATAACGCTGCGACCCTAAGGAGCCAGGCAAAAAGAACGCTATATGAAAACGAAGTAATAGCGCGGGTGGGCAACGGGGTGTGACGCGGAGGGTCAGAGGCCGAAATTTCACGCGGACGAAGTCGCGGGACAGAAGCTAGTAATGAATAAACTAATTGTCTTTAATTCTGTTAAACTTACATAAAATCAATTACGACTATTATTAGAGTAATTATGTTATCAGATAAAATTAACCAATATCAATATATTCAGTCTAAAATACATACAATTAATTGGACCCAATTTAACAAATTACACGTTCCATAAATATGGATCGAACGATAAAATCGATTGTAAGTAAAATAGTTAATTAATCGATTATTTTAATTGACGGTGAATATCGGTAATAGCTCAGAAGTTACTTGATACAGGGCTACAGGCATGCCGATTAAATGAGCGAATAAATAGTTTCTGTAAAATCTTAGTTGAGTTAGGTCGTATCGGGGCATTTAATTGTGGTCAGAGGTCGGACGATACGCTCGGGGCGATATAGATGTCTGGACTATCAAGCAGATTGTCAACGGTAGTTTCGTTTCGTGCAGAACGTTTAACTGAAGCACTTCAGTTGACGTTAATTGTTATTAGGAAATTGTTGAATCATTGCTTGTTAGACTTGTTGTAAATATTGTGATGGATACAGTGGAGTGAGGAAAAACTCTACCGAATTAAATTCATAAGATATTGTGACTTTTGCGTCAAGTTATGGCAAACATGAATGAAATATATTTCATTTTAACATTGATAAAGATGTATTGGATGAAATCAGACATCATTTCAGGTAGAGTATTTTCTTAAACTAACACGACTTGTAACATTCACTCCTATAAAACACCTAACATGAAAATCCTGAACTTCTGTGCTACCCGTACAGTCAATATCTGTCCAGCAATCCGACTGTCTCAACTTGTTAACGACGAAGACAGTGACCAGACGACACACTTCTAATGGATATAGTGCTCTTGTTACGTATAATGCATACAATAAACACTGATTGATTCCTGAACTGTTTACGATTTGCCCGTGTTTGGTCTACTGAACTATGCGGTACTGTTGAACCAAATGATTGGTAATTTAATTCTCTCTGTTTACTTATAACGTCAGGGCATTTGATCAGTGGAGACTTATCTATGGAGAAATTGGAAGCAAATACAGTAGTAATGTTCTTGTTTAATGTCTTATTTACTTTAGTTTTCACGTTAACTTTTCCATTTATTTCGTGGTTCGCGTTAGCGTTTTGATCTTTGTCCCTTTGACCTTTGTGTTTAAAGGGCGAGTTGTCTTCACTGCGTCAAGTGTCATTTGATGCTATGAGCTGTTAATATTTACATACGTAAAGTCAAAGGGCATCGGGAACTTGAGAATTAACATATAATGTTGATGCTTTTATTTGGTTTCGTGTTGTTACTTGCTAAGTCTTTGCATTGTGTGGTATTTGTATTGCCATCTGTTGCTTAGATGGCTATACCATTGACGATAATAACGATTTAAGCCATATTATGTAAAATCAATTACATCTTATCTAACACACTAATGACTGCAACCAAAAATTAAGTATCAAACATTAATCTACTTAGCCGAAACGCGATATGCAAATATGGTAGGTGCCCAACAAAAGTCGCCTCACTACGATCGGTTGCACAATGTCAGGTGCTTCAGATAATCGCGGGTGTGTGGCAAGTCCAAATGTCATCATCTCTTCAGCTGTCACTAACTGGTAGAGAAAGCCGTCATGATTCAATTTTGTTTAGTCTTTAATACCGTTTGATCGTTGAACACCTGGAACTAATAAGTTGAAGGTTTGAGTTGATGTTGGGTTCTGTGGGCTTAGCCTAAAACTTGGGCTGGTGTGTCATAAAAATACAAGCATTGTAGAACTTATCTAATCTAACTAATCGCCTTCGGGGAAGCGTTGTAATTATTTTTCTTGAGCTTATAAATGAAAATAATTAAGCAATTGATTGATAAACGTAACCAGCAGTTTCAGGACTGTATGTATTGAATTAATTCAGCCAAGACAGATTTCTTCTTTTCATAGAGATAACAAGAAAAAGGTACTCTCTATGAAGATCTTTATTTTTTGTAAGTTAAAAAAAGTTTGGCTATCTGCCGCTGAACCCAAATTAAAAAAAAACCAGCGGCCTCGCTTCTCGCACCTAATTTACTAGATTGCAATAAATCTAAAACATCATTAGAGAAAAAAACGAGATGAGCTGAGCTGCGGTACATGAGCGTCAATTTATTAGTGTCGCGGAGAAATTATGTTCCACAGAGCGACGCCATTTTATGAAACTGTACGATTGATATATCGCACCTTCATTTCGAAACCGTTATTAAACCAAAAAACTTAATTTTACAGGAGAAATAATTTGCGATTTTCGTAAAAAAAAAAAAAAATTGTTTTTAAATAAATTTCGAAATTTCGTAAAAATTTCGTAACGATTTCGAAATAAAGGTGCGATATGTGAAATAAATATTATGGTTATGATTTAATGGAGTTTGAGTCTCTTGGGTACTAATGTAATCCAGTCGACAGCAATGCGAATGAATTTACGCCATATTTCAGTCTGCTAATAGTTTTAGTTAAGTTAAGATATTATATAGTTATTTATATTAATTAACTGGCTGACCCGATAGACGTTGTCCTGGCCAAATTTGAGTTTCCCCGAATTTTTGCATTTTCATGACAACTATTCAAATTCTTTTCAACTTTCTTCAAATTTTTTTAAATAAAAATTTGCCAAATGGGTTCCAGCCGTTCTGAAGTGATGCGCTTACCAACGAACATCATTTAATTTTTATTATATAAAATAGCTTTTGCCCGCGGCTCCGCCCGCGTGGATGTCGGTTATCGCGTAAAAAAGTAGCCTGTGTCCTTCTCCATATCCTGCCAAATTTCATGACGATCGGTTCAGCGGTTTAGGCGTGAAAACATAACATACAGACAGACAGACAGATAGAGTTACTTTCACATTTATAATATTAGTATGGATATTAGGTATAAGTTGTTATTTATGTATAAGTATTTCATTTTAATTCTGAATAAATAATTTTACGATTGAATTTGTATTTTTTTTTATGAACTTAAGAAGTTAAATAGAATAAAATCGATTTCCTGGTAATTCAAATCACGGTGATCGAATATATTGTTGATTTGTTTTTTAAACCGTTTAATAAAAGTTGTAAAGTTTAAAAAGTAAATGTCTAGCATCTAAAACTTTCTTCTCTCTCTTCTTAGTTACTAATAATTTCGATACTAAAGTAAACTTGACTTGATTTACTCATTTTTTAATCCACCAGTGGAAATAATTAACCCAATAAATTTTTCTTTTGTCTGACTTTCTTTTACCAAAACTACAAAATCCATTTAGTTAATCATTTTAACAACATTTTAGGCGTACATCGTGTGCGCAAGAGCATCGAATTATAGTCGCTTCTTTTGACACGACGACGCGTTATAAATTGAGCCCATTTACACCTCACGACGCGAGAGCGGCACGGATGCGATAAGTAGCAATAATATATATAAATGGGACTAATGAAGTGTTTATAGCAATTAATAATTATTGTATAAGTAAAGATAGAAAGTGGACTAGACCAGATGGATAGATCGTGTTTCTATCGTGAATTAATTATAACTAAACATTAATTATTTTGAATAATAGATAAAATTATAGTTGAAAATTAAAATAACAAGCGAATGTTTGATTAATTTATCAAATATTCTGAAATGGTTTTTTAGTCAGTAGTTCAGTAGAAATATTGAACTCATTAATGATTTCTGAGACATACGAATGACAAGAATAATACAAACCCTTTCGATGCCAAGCACCCAGCATTTGTGGTCGAAAAATAATTCGTTCGTGTGCCTACAACCCGTATTCGAGCAGTCGCTCTAGATGACTTCTGTTCATGCCCAGGACCCGACTAGCGACACCAAATCTAAGTATGTAAATTTGCCAAACAATTTATGGCTTACAAGAAAAAAAATATTTTTGAACTGGGCAGCAAATGCGTTCAGAAATTGCATCAGATTTAATCGTAAGAACTAGTTTTCCTTTATTGTCTGATAAATCAGAAGAAACCTTGGAGTCAAAGGTAATAAAGAAGTGAAATACTTGCTTTACTATATTTTTGACAATATTAATAAGGAAGTCTGATGAAAAACAAAATAAAGTGGTCATAAACCTTCTGTAATTTTTTTAACCAGTAATTGGACGTGGAGGCTAAAATTATATTCGGTTTAAACGAGACGAAATCTCAATTTCGCCACATTTCACATAATGTCGTGACAAACGTTGATAAACTAGTAATAAAATTGTTGGACGAGTAACTTAGTGTTGGGACAAGGAACAGCCACTCATCACTGTCATTCGAATTACGATTTTAGAATCGATTATTTGGTATGCATTTCATGCAAAAAAAATTGATGTGTCCAGATTAAGGGTTAATTTGTGAATAAGTGACAAAGTTATATTGATAAATGATGATATCTTCAGACACATAATTCATATTACAACTCCATTCATTATAAAAACCCATTCACAAAAACGATCAAGCACCATTCAATCCGCCAGTCTAATTTCGGCGATCGATTAATCGAATAAGTATAATCGAAATGAATCATTCGATCGCCCACCTCTAAGTGAAATCGTGTTAGCCCCAATCATTTTGCGCAACGAATACTCACATGGAGATGACCCGTGACCATTTTCGATTTCATGTCTAAAATCATAACAATATACGTCGACTGATCACGATACTACGCCCATTATAGTAATTACATCTCAGACAATACCAAGTTTCGCTTGCAGTTGGGACGATGAAATTGTGGAGTAATTTTCTTTTACTTGAAGTTTTGGCATGAGAATGTTTAAGTTTGTAATCTGTTTAACAATAGTTGAGGCTTTTGCCGTATGAGTCGTGTATGGCTTCGGGTGATGAACATTGTTTGTTTTGGGTGATATTAATGCTAGTAACGGATGTTATAACGTGATTATGAATAGCACTGATGGATTGTCTGTGTGTGGCATTTTACGGACGTGATCCGCGACTTAGAAGGGCTCGCAGAGAAATATGTTACTGGAGGTCCTTTCTCTTTGTTGCTAACATTCTGAAACACTACATATATTGAAACGGTTTTCTTAAGTAATTGTCAGTGCCATACATTTCCTTATCCGAGATTGTGAAATTGCTACAACAGCTTTGAGACTAAGTAAGATATATTGTGTTACAGTTTCCGAAGTGGAATTTAGAGAGTTTGTTTATCCTAAAGACTTACTGAAGAAATCCTACGTAGCTGAATGAACAGGTTTGATATAGTACATTGATGAGATGATACTGAACTATCCTTAACAATTCCCTTCAATATTGCGAAACCTATAACTATCAAGAGCACTACTATCGACACTATATTAATGGGCTCCTTTCATCTCAATCAAGCTTACAATATTTATCATAGTGTTACAAATGCGTCATTTATCAGCGCCCTCTGTCGCACGCTCGCGTCGTGCGCAAACACTTAGCTTCGCCGCTAATTGCGCGGGCGCAAGCTTCGGGCCTCATTTATTTTCATACGGAATTCCAAGTCACCGATATGTATTGCTGAGAGGTAAAGTGCGTAATTTACAAGTATTTTAGACATCTCATACACGGTGGTAAATTCGTTCTACCAGTTGTAAGGGCTTGATGTGTTTCTTGTTTATTCTGCGACAAAACAAGTAGATATATTTTCAGTAGATATGTGTTGGAAAACAGGTAGTTTATATGTAAAAAATCTACAATAATAATAATAATAAACAATAATAAAATTGTTTTATTCGGGACAACATAGGAACCACAAATTTGTGGAATGGTGTCCACATTTAGACTATCCTCAATAAATATGCAGCTGCTTCTGGTTAGACTAGAGGCTAACCTCAAGGTATAGTTAAAGGGTTCAGGGTGAAAAGTATTCAATTAATCAATCAATCATTTATTTTGTTAAACATAGGTATGGTTACAGATAATATATTGTCTAAAATATGTGCACTATGTTTTGCCAATATATGGCGTACAAAATTAACATAAACAAGCAATTACAATTAAGGTGACATTAAGGTGTCCATAGATTACAAACACAAAAAAAAAAACATTCAATTAAAAATATGTCAGATATGTAAACAGGTAATAAATAAAATCATAAGTGTTTAATTAGAAGCCTCTGGTTATCAGTAGTAAACTCAGTGATGGAGTAGTAACATCTATCTAAAAGGAATTTAAATAAAGTACTCTTAAAGGTTCCCAGACACTCTTTATTTCTAATAGCTGCTGGTATACTATTATATATTTTTGGGGCCATACCTAGCACACTTTTGCCGAAAAATGTGGTTTTATTAGAGGTAACATGAATGGTTCTAAGTGGTAATTTGTAGATGTATTCAGATTGTTGACAGTTCCTTCCGTCAGGGTTCTGAATGTCGTTCTGTTTCCGGTAACAAAATGACATGACCGCCTGTAGCAATTAAATTATTATAATATTTCCTGCTTTTTTTTTAGAACATATTAAAAAGAGTTGCATGTTTTTCTTTGGTCATTTAACCTAGTTGAGATTTCACTATCACTCATAATCAGATTTAAAAAACATTAGAACCAACTCATACTTTTGTTTAAGAAGGAAGAACTAAGGCAGCTCATTGTCTGGGTGTATGTTGATTATAGTAAGATTCGCGACAGTAACAAATATGTATTGACAGAATTATAATAATTAGAATCAGTAATACAACTCCTAAATTTACTTAATTCCTCACATGTCAAGATTTCATGAAATAGTCATTCAGGTAAAATGAATGTAATTACAGAGTTATATTGATAATTTTAATGATTATCCATACTAATATTATAAATGTGAAAGCAACTCTGTCTGTATGTTACGTTTTCACGCCTAAACCTCTGAACCGATCGTCATGAAATTTGGCAGAGATATAGCCTGGGATATGGAGGTCATAGGCTACTTTTTTACGCGATAACCGACATCCACGCGGGTGGCACCGCGGGCAAAAGCTAGTAATTCTATCAATCAGATTTGTTACGGTCGCGAATAATATTCAAATCAACAAATAAACAAATTGCAAAAATGCGATTTCCAATGTTGCTTTGCTGAAACATTGAAGAATCTTTAGAGACATTTAACCGACATGCCGTTTGTCAGTGCGCAACACAGGATACATACTCGTAATAACACAACTACCTGCAGCTTGCAGGTATAAGATGCGACAAACAAGATCTTTGTCACCATTATGAAAACAATATTACACACGGCTTTATTGCACCACAATCTGTCCCAGTGCGCAAGCGATCCCGATCGAATATTGCTATAATTTAAACGTTATATATTTCGCATACACAGTGGTAATTTGTATAAATCACGGTTCGTTGCGACACTGCGTCACGATCGCACGAGCATCCGACGGTGCGCCAGCGCAGGTGACAATGCGCAATTAGGATTATGCGCATCTAGATCAAAGTATTTCAAGTCATATTAGAGGATCGTGTGATTTGTGATCGGGATTATTTTTGCGTGCGTGCAGCGAGTGGCCTAATGGATTGAGCAAGGACTACGAAGCTACCTGTGAGTGAAGTCATTCGTAACTAGTGCAGATTGAAATAGAAGAGAAGATGATTTCAAGCCAAGCAATTGGCATTTTGCGACTATTCTATATTCTATTCTTCGATCTCGCATGATGGAAAGCGATGGATGAGGTATATGATGGAACGAGCGTGCACAGAAGATGCCTGTTAACTCTTGCTTACGTCTTAGTTCCACACTTTGGCTGTGCGCATAATAAATGTGGTGGAGAAGCGCTGATTATGACTGGACGGGATATCAACCAAGTACGCAGGGTACCTTGCAGTACGTCTGGTAGTCCGGTAATAAAAGGGCTATGGTGGGATTAGGTCGTGGATCTCCAGCGCACATTCTGTAGAAGACCAACAGGCAAGGAACATTACGCCGATGAGCCAGGCTGTGAAGCCTAGACACCAACGTTTCGTCACCTCTATGCCTTTCCGCTCTGCGTTCCACCGAGTCAAGTGCAAATATAATAGTGTAATATAGTGTAATTTTAGTAAGTCGATTTCGAATAAGGTTAGAATCAATGCTAAACATAAACCTGCACTTATTAACGCCGATGTTCCGACAAACAATAGTCACAATTGAACCCCTAAATTCAATTATTTCGGTATTATTAAGATCCACGTGATAGGTTCGGTGTCAACTGCATTAGTTACTGATGGTGTGAGCGCCGCGTCTCGCACGACGTCTTGCGCAAACGCACGGATTGACTGACGTATACCTACGCTGCGCGGGCGCAGAACCCGATGCCATCTACAAATTCGTGGGGCAGGTTAGTTTGCGTGTCGGTTTGTTTATTGCTCACGACATCCACAAGACGAAAAGCTTCAATTTCAATTGAATTTATTAGAAGTATTATATTTTGGTGGTAGTTTTATGGGGCTGCCTGCTGTTTATATTTCCAGTTAAGTACCCTGTTTTCTGGATTTGTACTACTACCTAGCATTATAGAGTTTCGAATTATTGGCTATCGTAAAAATTTTAGTGTCTGTATTTTGTCCGTTTGTAGATATTTTAATTGAGGCATCATGCAGTTACACTGAATTATTCATTTCTAATATTTTATAATTATTTTATTGAAATATATTCATGAGTTTTCTATATTTTCTCAAGTTTCACGCCCTAGGGGCAGAAACGAGGTTTTAGTTCGAAACGGCGGGAGATTCCTAATTGATATTTTATAAGTTATAAAAGTCGTTTATGAATTAATTTATTGGCAAATTTATATTATTAAAATTAGTCGAAATTGGCCGAAACGCATTTTCACACGCTTGTTATTTTTAACCGACTTCAAAAAGGAGGATTTTTATAAAATAAATATTGCTTATATGTTTCTATGTAAATAATATGATAGCTGTTTCACTTAAAGCAGTCCTTACTTAGTCCTTAGTCTACTGATGGTTTTAAATTATAACATTTTTCAGTAATCTTACTGTGTGTAATAAATTAATAATATAATTATGTTATACTTAAGAAATATACAATGTTTAAAGGCTCTCCGTGCCCAAGCATTTTTTTCTAAATAAAGTTCACACCGACCAGCAATTAAGGATGCAAGAACTGCCAAAAAGTATCGATACGTATCGTATAGATGTTTAAAAAAAAAAAACGATTTCGATATATCGAAAAAATAAACATCGATATATCGATAAAACTTTCGGAAAATTATTTGTGCCATTTGAAATTCTATTGTGTTTGCTTTTTCATTAGTTATCATTTCTAATGTGAAAAATCTTAAATTAATAAAACATTGATAAAAATAAGTCTACGTTTTTACGGCTCTGAATTCCAGCGGTTTTAGTCAGTGGCAACAACGGTGTTGGTATTGGAAATAATTATATAATAATTATTAATTATTCGATACTTGATATTTTTTATTAATATATCAAAACAATAGATATCGCCAAAAAATATCGACATACAGAACAAAAAATATCGTTGTGTCGAAACATCGATATTTTTTCTACAAGCCCACCAGCAACTACTAAACGACCTTCGACAGAACCTAAACCAGGGTATTGTTTTAAAACAGTAACTGACGTTTATTGCAATCTATAAATAAATCACTACTTACCAGGATAGCCAGCCTACAAAAGTCTACAAAAACATTAATCATTTGTGGTTAAACGATTTTATTATCCGGCTAACAATTAATTCAGTTGCCACAGTTCGCCACGACACTTCTGTGTATAAATCATTTGGTAATCCGATATTGCTACCGTAATTTTATGTGGTACAGTGTTGGTTTGGTGAGAACATGCTTGTGAATTGAAAAGTTTTGAATGGAAGAATGTTTTCTGACAGATATAGTCATGTGTGAATGAATTAGCTTGTACGTGAAAAAGCCCGTTTACACAGTAATAAATAAATAATAATAAATAATAAATTCTTTATTTACTCCTCACAATGACAAACTTATTCTAGGTTTTTACATACATCTAGTCAAAAGTAAGATTTCCAAAACATGTATAATGCCTAAAAATAAACTAAAACTAAAATAAGTTTAATACAAGTGCAAGTATTGATGGTCCGGAATTACAATATTTGGTAGCAACCCGCCCGATCTAGGTTAATTTAAACCTGTGTTTCAGGCCATCACTTTACATCTGAATTTAATTGGAACACTAAAAATTTAAAGTTAATCTGATATAAAATAATCTATTAGCAACTATGAGAAAAAGCATATTGCTATTGATACATTAATATCTAAAACGAAACCTATGTAAATATACAAAAGTAAATACTTACGAGGGATAAATTATCATCATGACAAAATTTCTAGAAGTTTTTCTGTATCTGTGTAATTGAGTATCGCTAAATGTTCTGATAACAGTAGCGGCTTTAGTGCTGCTTGCGTTTGTTTTTTTGTTCAGTTTCAGTTGAATTTTTATAACAAGCTCTTGAACCTTAAAACGTACTGTGTAAACAGGGATTTATGTAAAATGGTATTTTTACTCCAATTTACTGAGAGTTTGAAATTAATCTACCATACTTGCAAAAACGTTTATTCTTAGAAGTTTTGTTCGATCCCATCCCTACTAAAAGGCATCAAAGGTTATTTTCTATGGAGAATGTGTTACGATGTGTCATTTCTACTGTTTAATGACGTCACGACTTGTGCGTGGGGAGTCTTGTTTTAAAATTACAATTACATTGCATACGTCCTTTGCGCATGTTATCATGTATGTGAATTTATTGACCTTACAAATGATTAACATATTTCGATGTATTTGTGCTTGCTATTTTAGTATTAGCATGAATGAGCCTACGAGATTTAAATATCGTGGACATTTGCACGAATCAATATTTTATTGGAATTAAAAAATATTGAACTGTTTTTAATTTTGTTTAATATAAACTGTACGCATGGCCTCGGCCTCGTGTCTCAAGACGAAAATCTTTGACCAGTGCGTGTTGCCAGTGATGACTTATGGCACTAAAACGTGGTCGCTCATAATGGGCCTTATTAGAAGGCTAAAAGTCACCCAAAGGGCATTGGAGACGGCAATGCTTGGAGTTTACCTACGTGATCGAATCAGAAATGAAGAGATCCGCAGGAGAACCAATGTAACCGATAGAGCTCGAAGAATTGCCAAACTTAAGTGGCAATGGGCAGGGCATATTGCTCGCAGAACAGATGGCCGTTGGGGCTGAAAGGTTCTGGAGTGGCGACCGAGTACCGGAAGACTTAACGTTGGAAGGCCTCCCACAAGGTGGACCGATGACCTTGTGAAAGCCGCAGGAATCCGCTGGATGCGGAAAGCACAGAACCGGTCGAAGTGGCGGTGCTTGGGGGAGGCCTATGTCCAGCAGTGGACGTCTTTCGGCTGAAATGATGATGTACGCACGGCAGTGCGTTGAAACCGATTCCATTTTCGACTAACCAATTTTCGGTAAAGCACTTCAACCAAAACATTGGTAGTTCCTCAGACTTGTATGTAACAAGGGCAAGTGTCGCTCAGGGTCCCGCTCACCAACATTGCACAATTTCGCGATACAAATATTATGGAAATTTAAAATCTCCAGCTCGTTTCCCACGTCTTTGTTGCCTCACATTGACATAATGCATGCGATGCCATGCTCGACGCTTTGTGCATTATACTTTGTTGTGTAATGTGATGCATGTAGTTAGGGCTACCAAATGCTACGTAACTTGGTACGAGCATGTGGTGGAGTTAAAATACTGAAGAGATGAAAATGGTATTGCTTGTTTTTAGGAACTATGTAGAAGAACACCCAATGGTGAATTCCGTGTAGTGTGGCTGGTGGGTTCCGGTATTCCGATTTTGGGTATTTTATTTGACTTCGGATGTTTAACTTCATAAATTTATTGATATTTTGAAGCAATACTTTAATTGAGGTCTGATGAATATATGTATTATAATAATAAAGAGTTTTTATCGCGGGGAGTACAGGTTACTACGATTACTATCGCTGAAAACCAGTGCTGGGGCTCTGACTCGCATAGGGTCGCAGCATTATGCTGAGCGATAGCCGTTTTGCGTGGATATGACACATATTTTCGCACAACTTGTTTTTTTTTTGTGTTTGTGTTCTTTCTATGCGTCATGTTTACCAAAAATAAAAGTATTTTCTTTCTATGACAAGACGAATATGACGACTGATTGCTATAATCAAGATATTTCAATACTGCCAAAACACCTTGCAATTATTTTACATAATATACAATAAGATCATATTCTTCACCAGTCGTTAAAAACAAGTGAAACTCTTGTTTTGCATCGTACAACCCTAAATAGGGCAATATTATGGGTATGATTCGCGTCACGGCACTCATTGTGCTCAAGCGCCGCCAGAAAGCGATGTTTATTTTATTACTCAATCAGCTAATAGAAATGTTTTATAACAATATGCTTGTTAATGTTAACGTACATCTGTTTTAATGACAGTTCAATTGATTGGTTTATGTTTGTTGTTTATTGTTTTGGAATTATTTTTTGTATATTATTTTGGAGTTCTGCGGACTATGAGGAGTAAGTAGATAAGTAGGTTTCAGACTATTGATATATTTCAGGAAATGTGTTCTTCAAATAATAATGAGCTGATTACTTAAATGATAATGTACTTTACAAAGCGAAGCCACAGTATACCATACATTTTTAAGGCTTGTGTATTGACAATATTATGTAAATACGGCAAAATAATTTAATGACTCAAAAGTTTGATCGAGCCAATCACATCAAATATATAAGTAGTTATTTCAAATCGTAAAGAGATTAAGCTTTAATTGCTTAATATTATTCAATATTTCCTTTACTATCCTGTCTAGATAACCTACAATGAACTATAATATCGCCGGGTTAAAGCCGAAACCGATTAATCCGGTTTGATTAAACCGATTATCTTATAATCGGTTTGCACATTCGGTAACTCAGGCGCAGTAAGTCCTGCGGTTTAGTTGGTTTTACCATTAGATAAATAATCAAATACCGATTCGAATGGTACTTATATTAAAGTGAAAAACTAAAATCGCAGATAGTCGGTTTTGCCTTTAGCCCGGCGATATTGTAGGTTATCTAGAAAGGATAGTAAAGGATCTTAGGACAGTATAATATTTAAAATATGCAAGTGCTCCCGAAGACGGGTGACACAGCCGGTTGACAATAAGCCGTAGCTACTTAAAGCTGTAAACTTTACTAATACTCAATAGAATCGCAAGTTTATTACCGATACCGACCAATGACCGTACAATAATGAATTTGACACAGAACCAATATTATGCAGAAAGTCAGAAACATACAATAAATATTGCAAGGGGGACACGATGTTATGTCGAGAAAATTTTATGTTTTGTTATGTTTTAGATATTACGATGATTCAAAGTCGTTTATTAGGAACTTAGGAAGTTAATTGTATGCTTTCTCATTTAAATTGTTTATTGTTTGTTTAAGTAGACAGCGTATTAAAATTATGTCATTTTGTTATTAAGCCACTGGTCTAATAACAATACGATAGTTATAATCAAAATTCATTGCTTAAATTAGAGCTTATAATCGACATTGCTACAAAAACCCTAAACACCCTACCTCGTGTCTTTGTTGTTGTGATTGTCATCGAATTGAAGCTACTTTTTACATTTATGCCAAAAACTTTCTAACACAATGCAAATAAATAGGGATGTAACGATACATGAATTTGCCGATACGATACCGATACCGATTATCGAAGTAAATATACGGTGATACCGATACCGATATCGATGGCTTAGTAGTTAATACACCCAGTAAATAAAGAATGATGTACTTCATATGCATAAAACTTACTTATGTTAAATAGTATAAATAGACACTCGATTTTGTAAAGTGTGACAAAAATTGAAATAAAAAATAATGAAGAATGCCAAATCATAAACAAAGAAAACATTTATTTAGGTAATTATCAAGCAATCAAATCAAAAGTAGAATAGAATAGAATAGAATAGAATAGAATATATTTTATTGTAAAAACATGAGTATACATCAAATAATATTCAATATTAATAATCAAAGTTCACTTTAGGAAGATTTTTGTTACGGAAACAAAGTTTATTCAAATTACTAACAGATAATCTGTTGCGCAAATCATTTTGTATGAGGCGCGTCGTTCTTTTCAAACTGTGATATCGTTTGTATTTAAATCGGCGATGCCAATATATCGGCCGATATATCGGTATCGGTATCGGTATCGTTACATCGCTACAAATAAACCTTCTATAAAACAGAAGAAACACTTTTTTTTTACAAATGAGAATGAGTACTTCATTTTTATGATGAAACGCGGTAGCTATAGAAAGGTACGTTAACAAAGATGAACTTACATAACATCAGCCTCCGGATAATTAAAGCAAGTTATGATTCTTTTTCAATACTCTTGTTTTTTTTGGTCCCTTTCACCGCGGTACGCAATTAAGATTTAATAATAAAAAAAAAAGTGTACAAATATGAAAACATGTAACCGAACTTGGCCGGGTTTTTAGACACTTGAGTTTGTGTGACGAAGTATGGAGGTAGTATGACCGTGATGGGTCTTGATAAAATGGTGGTATGGTGCGGAACGGTGAATGATTATATTAGTATCTAATCATGGTTATGGGTCGACGTGATGGAGTGACGTTTTATTGTAGTGACGGGCATGTCTCTATTGTTACGCCGGAACTTGTAAGGGCGATGCGTAATGCTGTCGTAGGAGTAGCTTTACTAATGTAAAAGTGTATACCGGTAGAACGGGGCTATTTGGATTTTCGGGTGTTATTTGGAATAAAGTATTGTAAGATTTGAGTTGACATAAATTCTACCAAAACACCATAGACAGCTGTTTTTTCTGGTCTTGTTTACTTTTACAATTTTTCGTACGAAGATCACAATGCGAATTTATGTCAACTCAAATTTTATAATTGTTTAGTTCCAAATAACCCTCGAAAATCCAAATAGCCCCGTTCTACGGTACTTTTAAGCAATTAATAATATTAGGTAAGGTAAGGTTTTGGTTGGTGGTAGGGCTTGTTCTAAGTCCACCTGGCTAGCTACCACCATCTTATCTAAGTCTGTCGCCAAACAACAATGTTAACAGCATTTGTTGTGTTTCGGCAGTTACAGCTAAGATAGCCAGTTCCTCTGTGGTTGAGGATTCCGGGTGAAGCTCGCTTCCATCTTCGGCCTTATCATCACTTACCATCAGGTGAGATAAAGGCCAAGAGCTTCCCCGTTGTGTGTAAAAAAAAAAAAAAAGGTAATAGGAATATGCTACCGTCAAATGTGTTAGAGAAGAGTATCCTAAGTTTAATCCTAATCCATACTAATATTATAAATGTGAAAGTAATTCTATCTGTCTCTTACGTTTTCACGTCTAATTCGCTAAACCGATTGTCATGAAATTTGGCAGAGATATAGTCTGAGATATGGAGAAGGATATAGGCTACTTTTTTACGCGATAACTGACATCCACGCGGGCAGAGCCGCGAGCAAACGCTAGTAAGGCTATAAAACGCAAATATGTGGTTCAATTTTTTTTTATCCTTGGTCTAAAGCACAATAATTATGCCCTTTCTCTCGTTGTAAGAGTGACAAAATAATCGTAAAGATTTTTGTTCTGTCAATATATTTTATACCTTAAGATTACTCAGGTTGCACGTTTGATTTTATCTGCGCACGCTTCTTCAAAGATCCGTTGGCGTGTAAATCGACCCTATCTGCCTCCGAGAACAAATTTGTATCGACTTGCACTTTATACTATGATAGGATCCGATGAAAGTACTTAATGGGAGATGAAGAGTACGTTATTATATTTGTAATAGAACTTTATTTTAGTAGCACATTAATTATTGTAGTACCTGATTGACGCCCTCAGCTGAACTCTCTCGCTATATTTATGACTCATCAGCTTGTTATAGATCATCGTGTTATAAAATTTATAGATGCAATTTCCTGCTTATAAACTTATCTACTAGATTGTATCGATATCGATCGATATATCTTACGTTTTACTATTAATAAATAACATTTGCTCCTCTCTATAATATCTGTCAACCAATCAATATGTGTTCTACATTTGAATTTGGGAATAGTGATGTGCACTTACCGTTGCGTATTCGGCGCAGATATCGATGGAATTGATAAAGTCGCAGACTTCATCGACGGACCAGGCGGAGAGCCGCGCGCGCGCTTCGGCGCAGAGACATTCGCCGCGCGCATCACTACGATCTAAGAGAAAAATTTACGTCATATAACTTTAATTTATTGCTACTTTAAATCACATTTTGAAAATTATTTAAATAGAAATGAAGTCTACTAAGTTAAGTAATCGAACATTCAACTTGGTTTATACTTTAGTGAGCGATCGTAAAATTAATATATCCCCATGATCATGTGTGTCACGTTTCATAATGAATACTTATGCGATAATATGACAATAATACGTTATAATTAGTTGATATTTAGCACTTTGGCATTTTAATACCCATATGATTTATTGTTAACACAGAGACGCTGTTGTTATTATGAGAATTAATATCATCTATTCGCCTTTGAAGATTATTATTTTATAATGAGTCATGAATTATGGTATTGTATTGATGACACACGGATAAATGCTTTTGTAAATGAATAAATTAAAAGCTTTTGTAAATAGCAATATTTCTCTACCTAATTAATTCAGAACCTACAAGGATAAATAATATAGACCATATTATTATTTATTTGACATTACATTTGAACAAAAACCAAAGAGTTGGCAGGATCTTGATATTTTAAAAGGAATTCTTGGGCTAAAAGAAGTGCATCTTTATACTTATGAAACTGATACCAAAGCCTATATCCATCATGTATTCAATACAATTTCGATATTCCACGAACTCTCTATGGTTAGATGGTTAGCAGATGGCTAAGCCATTGTTGCCAGCCACTGCTGAAGCCTACTTTGGGTTGCTCACTACCCCGTGATACGACCTACACGCTCAAGCGACACGCGTCTTGCGATTGCGTTTTGCGTCGCATCGCGGTGACTCGTGGCATGCTCTAAACCAGTGGTTGGCACACTTTTTTCATCAAGGGCTAGAAAAGCGTAGGTAAAGAGTTCAGGGGTCCAGAATAAAAATTAAAAAAACATTATGTTTTAAGTTGCAACTTATCGTAAGAATCTTCGAAGGCTAAAATGCTACCACACACCTTGAAAATAATCGTGGAGCGCACCAGCGCAATTTTTTTATCATACAGTAATTTTAATGTGGTTATGTTTAGTTAATAAAGTTCACAATGGCCCTAAACGCCAGAATATAATTTCTGAGAGCAATACACTCTTATGTCAAAATGACGATGGGCCAGAGTTGGCCCGCGGGCCGCAGTTTATCCATCCCTAGTCTAAACAATTTCTTTTATTTGTTTTCTCTGTAGTCGTCGTCGTAAGACGCGTGTCGCTTGAGCGTGTAGGTGGTATTGGTCGAGGCCGTGAATGGGGCCTTAGGCTAACACCTAAAGCTAAAACACACAGTACTCACCATCATTAGACACCCTGTCTCTCTCATCGCTGTCACTCCTAGTACTTGGGCTGGCGGAAAGACGTGCGCGCTTGGCTGCGCTCTCGCCGGCCGCTGATAGGTCGAGCGGCGAGTGCTCGGGTGCGCCTGCGCCGTTGCGCTTGCGACGCGACCTCCCACCTCGACCGACCCGCGATATTGCTAGTAGGGTCTGCGGAGAAATGTAAGCGATCAGTTTTGCTGATGGGTTAAATTTGGAAATGCTAATTTAATTGGCAACATGAATTTACTGGTAGAAGTTGTTTAATGATAGGAACCTTTTTTATTTTGATTCAAAGTTCAAGCAATCAATATTAGATTTAGGTACCTACTCCAAACTTGATCAGTAAGCCAGTTTCTTATTAAAAAACTCAATTACTCAGAAATCCATCAAGCGGCGCATATAGTACAAAGTTAAGCAAACATGAAAGGCGAGCCAGTAGGCTATTATCTGATCGAGAGCACTCTCGTATCGTAAGTGGCGAGCATTCATCATAATAACGTTCGGAGCGTCACGCTCCGCGCCTGCGGGTCAAATTGCAATCTATCTTTTTTAATTGCCACGCGTACTAAAAAAGGCGAATGCAGGGTAATTCCGAATAAAATTCAGACGGAGGCGCGCGCGCGTGAAATGAACACGGCTGTTATAGTGGGCACGCGGCCGCTCGCGCCTACCGGAGCACCGGCTACGTGCTGATACAGAGCACCCGCCATAAATCTTACCGATTTATTTCCGCGTCGCCCCTGTTTCTCTTTATAGGTGAAAATAAATTTAAACTACTATTTATAGATCGCTTTAACCGTAAAGAGAAATGTAACAAATCATGCCCCGACGGTAATTTGATCTCGATTGCGTATCATATGAAATTACGAAAAAACACGTGATGATCACTTTATGTCGCTGCAATTTAGCTAGAAAGTCGAAATCGAATAACTGTTATGATTCCACGCTGCAATTTTA
Source organism: Dryobota labecula (assembly GCA_947523025.1). Lineage (NCBI taxonomy): Eukaryota > Metazoa > Arthropoda > Insecta > Lepidoptera > Noctuidae > Dryobota > Dryobota labecula. Next base: position 7,243,260 of record OX383296.1, on the reverse strand, counting down.
TCGTGTCTTATTGCACTCGTGTGCAAAAAGTCAACTAATTTTAAAGTCGAGTTGTGTTTCGATTTCACATCCCATCACTAGCGTGTCGCGGGGCGAGCCGGCGCGCATGCGCGGCGCGTGCCGCGGCCAATTAGTGCAGCTCCAGTTCCTTTTACAGTGGAGAGTCGAGTCGAGTCGGTTCGCTGGCGAGCAGGGGGCGGGGTAGCACTATTACCCTGCCGATTGTGCGCGCACCGCACGCTCTGCAGACGAACGGCCACTATGTCTATGCAACACCGAAGGAAGTGTAAAGGTCGGGAGCCTTATCAGATTTAATTGCGTCCATTATTACTGGAAAGGAAGCGGGGTGCTCACCGCGCATTATGATTTTAAAGAGCTTCAAATTAACATAAACGAGGCTCGCTCAATGGAGATGCGTCGCGCGATAAAGCCTTATGAATTTTACGAGACGTTTTAATCACAGCCGTGAACTATGAAACGGTGTATGATGTGTAATTAAAACAGGAAGGTCAGTGAGCACTTGTGTATATAATTAATATGAATTACAAATGTACTCTTTTGAAATGAAAACTCATCTGAGCGTAAATTATTTCATAGGGGCAGTGGCCTTGCCTTAAGTAACGTATATTATGAAGTAATAAATATGAAACTGTATTTTTTTCTTAAAATATAATTATCTTAAGAAATAGCTTGTAAATAATTATAGGGATTTATGTAACGTCTTTTTGAATTGTTTATGATTTGAAACTTCCTGCTTGGGAATCAAACATATTAAACCAAAAATTTAATATTTGAAAAGTAGCCAAATTGCTTCTTATTATACTAAATTAAATAAAGTTATGTTTCGTTTATATGAGGGTAATAGAAACCACAATGTCTTTCTAAATTAAACATAATAGGAACGACAATCCAATATGAAATTGCTCCAAAAGTTCAAACATCAATCTATTCTTTTATTTACGATTTGAAAGTCTAAACTACAACAAAATCAGTTTCCTGTTTCCAAAGCAGTTTTCAAATATATTATGTGGCAATTGCATTTGATATCTTAAAAATTACACTGAGTCTGAAAGCAATAACTACTAAGAATCTATAAAATGTATCCCGAGATCAAGAATAATCCCTAGAAAACAGTACCCGCCCGATATATTACTTATATTAGATAGCCACATCGACCTATAGAAAAAGTTAGGTTAATATTCGTGCAGATTCCCTTGTTCACGAACTAGGGAATCGGCACCAATGTCTATGAGTCATTGTAACTTGAATTAATAAATGAGTTAAAAAAATAATGAAAATTTTTAATTTTGAGTTATTATTATAGCAAAATCAAAATCAAAATATTTTATTTTACATAAACCTACACGGGCACCGATGAAACGTCAGAAGCTAGGTGCACGGTTCCAATTGGTCTTTTTGAGTCACCTAGCTGTCACCTGTGTGACAGTCTCCTATAGCTCGATCGAAATTCAAATAATATTTAAATTTAAAAGAGTATCCATGGAGTTTCTTGCCCATTCTAATCCATAGGAACCTACTACGCTTTGGAATGGGCAACTAGCTTCATTTTTCTGACTGACCGACCCCTTGACTGTTAAAAAGTTAATTGGTTTGATTCAAACAGTTCCTTTTATTTATTTTAACCCGTTCTCGAAATATCATCAAAAAAGCCGTTCCATTAAAAATGTATGAGAAAATGAATTTCCGTCATAATTTTTACTTTCGTGAATTTTTTCTGATGTTTTAATAGATAATCTGCTATTCGGGGTGGAGAGAAATCCAACAAATCAACATAAAAATCGGTTCAGCCGATCTTGATTTATAAATGGTGTAAATAACCCGACTTTGTTTTATTTATTAAGATTTACAACAACACCAACAAGTACCCATGGACTCAATGTATTAGTAACAATATTTCTTAACAACTATGTCAGTAAACTTAACCTATACTTACATTTAACTTTGCTTTGAGTTTGAGTTTGAAAGTTTTAAAGTAGAAGTTTTTACAAAATGTTCCTTACCTTAGTAGAACTCATATCCAGCATGACAGGGAAGGCTGGCAGTCGGGGCGGACCCCCCTGCTTGCTGGCCAGCTTCGTGAACAGTCCACCGAGGGGTGCGTCCGTCGCGTCCTGCGCAGGCGCCGCGGTGCGCACCTCGCCAAAACCATTCATGCGGTGGAAGTAGCTGGGTAAAGAAGCCTATGGTTAGAAGAATTAAATTAAATACTGCAGCAAAAACGGAAGAAACTTAAGACAAAACATTATGAGATTGTAGAAAAATTTCTTCGGCGGTTGCGCGGTGTCAAAAATTAAGAAAAAAATAGTTTTTTTTTAGATAAAGAGATCTATTCTCTCATCGTTAGTATTTATCGTGGAGTAAAGATAGAAGTATAAATGAGACGCGTGGAGGAAAATCGTTGAGGACGATGAGAAAAATTCGTGGGAACACTAGTTTTTCAGAAAAAAGAATAGCTTTCATTTTCTGTAAAAGGAATTTTGTGGTTAGAATTTGTAATCATGAATATATTTTCGGTATAAACAATCAAGTAATACATAGTATTTGATTGCTGTGCAATTTGTAGGCTTATTCCACAAATCCCCCCTGAAAAATCCCCCTTAGGAGGAAAAGTGGAATATATAAAAACCAGTCTAGAATTCACCCCAGATGATCCGGCTTATTTCACTAATCCCCCCAGAGAATCCCCTCAGTGAGGAAAACTGAACCCTAATGTAAAAACATCACTTTCAGGGGGTCTTTTTTTTCAATTCTAGTTTTCCGCCCTAAGCGGGATTATCAGGGGTGAATTCTAGACAGTTTTTTATAGATTCCACTTTTCCTCCTAAGGGGGATTTTCAGGGGGGGATTTGTGGAATAATCCAATTTGTACAGCAATCAAATTTACTTTTTTACTTTACTCCAGTTTGTACAGTACAATCTGGAGTAAAGTTCAATAAGGACGTGCTTGTCTCTGTCAGCTTATTAGTGAGCTAAAATTATATATTTTTTTCGTTTATACAAACAAACTCCAACCTTAATTAAATCGATTTTAGATTTCGTTTCTCATGTTAACTTAATTGAGTTATACTCGTAAACATCCAATTTTTACATTTTCACATTTGAGTATAATTTTAATTTCTCTGTGAGGTTATTATGTAATAAATTGGAGATTACATTCGTTATTTGTAGTTAATTTGGCTTTAGGGACGTGTTCCTACTGGTATCTTTTTGTTATAAGCTTTGAAGAATGTTACCTATTATTTGAACGATTTGTAGTCGTTAGGTATTGTTTATATTAATTAAAACTACATATGTAATGATCGTAGTAGTGGCGTTCCATCGTTTCTGCCTACCTCCATGGGAAAAAGGCGTGAGCTTATGTATTAATTATTGATTTTTGTCATAACACGTGACAAATAAAGACGTGATAACTATTATTATTTTATTATATTATTATTTGTTATATTATTATTTATTATATTATTATTTATTATATTATTATTTATTATATTATTATTTATTATATTATTATTTATATAGATAGGTATTCGACAAACCAAACTTATTTAAAAAAAAATAAAGAAACGAAATACGACAATCATAATATTTATGCTAATATATCTGAGTTCATAAATTCAACAGGCCAGTGATAATTATCTCGCTATCAAAACAATTCCGATGTTATTTGATGAAAATTAATGAGTATCTGGTTAGAAGTTTATGTCTCCCGGCCCCAATAAAAAACCGAATTAATTACCTCATCTTATACCCTGTTTTATTAGAGTTCCGTACCTCAAAGGGAAAAAATGGAACCCTTATAGGATCACTTGTGTGTCTGTCTGTCTGTCCGTCTGTCACAGCCGATTTGCTCCGAATCTACTGGACCGATTAAGTTGAAATTTGGTACACATAAGAATTTGTGTGACCAAACACGGACGTGTGATGTAAATAAATATTTTTTTAATATGGAGGTCACTTTTGGAAGGTCAACGAGAAAATTAAAAGAAAAATATATTGCAAGCTGTACCGTGTGACATATCAAATGAAAGCAACTGTTGTGCTTTTTTTTAATAATTTTAAAATAATTCGTTTTTAAATTTATTAAAGAAGAAAGAAAATAAATTTATTTGACGCAGTTTAAAAAAAAAGAAAAGAAAGAAAACAGATGAAAACTTATCTCTGAAACTGATGAGCCTAAATTTTTTAAAATAATACAGAGAATAGTTCTGTATTTATAGATTACAGGAAATCCTATAAGAAGTTTATGGTATTAAAATAACAAGGTAAATTACTCAATATTGTGCGTATAAACTTACATTTGCAGTTGGAATTTATGGGGAATATGTTTTTCTACGTTGTTATGTTTGTTTTAGTTGTTGTTTTCTTGGGATACATTCATCCCGACTACGGAACCCTTCATTGTGCGTGTCCCAACACGCACTTGGCTGGTTTTCATACGTTCATCAGTTTTTGCCCGGAAGTTCTTTGATGTTAAAGAGAAAAGTGACAAAAGATTGCGATATTTTTATTGAGTTGACATAACCATAAAACGAACGAACTTACGAAGTACATAGCTCATTTTAATTTATTATAGCCAAGTGAAATACAACAGGTAACCTTTGAGATTTTCTTGAAGTTTCATCTGTTTTTAAGATGCGACACAAACGATTCACAATTTAGAAAATCCGTTTAACGAATGCAAATAGATACGACAGCCGGCGCGGGCGCTCACGTTGTCGTATTTGGTAATTAAAATAGACGAAGTTCAGCGACCGCAGATGACCAATTCATTAATATAACATAAGTTCACACGGACAGTTTCGGTTCTCACGAATCATGTAAATTTGTCGACTAAACGTAAGTTTTCAAATCGATTAATATGCTAATCGATGTTGGGCATCACTAGCATCGGTCGGTGAACCGCGGGTCGCATACTATTGTGACACCGACCGTGTGAAAAATGATTGATGAATGCGAGTATCGAATCGAGAATCGATAATCGGAAATGGATTATTCGATAACGACAGCGTATAAACCAAGGAATTTTATACATGTATTAATACTATAAATGAATGTAGGTAATAATTTAAAATGGAAGCAAGGTTAATGTCGTAATTTCGGACTACAAACGAAGAGTGTAATTTGCTTATTCTTTTTGGACATTAAATGAACTGCATTAGTGGTTTATGCCTCTAATTAATTTGGATCCGTGTACAATTACGTTCGTATGTGTAATTAGGGTGTTTTAATTGTATTTTCAGCCTCTTATGTCAGTTGCGTTTTTTAATCGGAGTTTTATGATTCTGTTTTTTTATTGTACCTACACATTGGATCCAAAAATATTTGCGCAAAATTATATGTATAACATTTATGGCATTGGGTCTTGTAGATGTAAGGAGATAAATAAAACGCAGTTATTTTTCTAAAATTTTCAGAAACTAAATCTGCAAGTGTGTGCCTTTTACTATAAAGGGGTATTCATAAGTATTATTTAGCTGAATTCCCTTGATTATAATCAAAACCCTGATCTTATCCAGCCACTACCTGTCCCTTGCTGTCCTCCCTCCGACTCTGCCCTAAGCAGAGGTTCGTACCCCACCCCAGGGGGTACCTTTACTGTGCAGTCGTTTCGTTTATAAGTTTTATGCCCTGGCTGGAGGCTTTAAGTTTTTATGAGCTTAGGGCAACGACAGGAAAGTCCGGTTAAGGAGTGACGATGTCTAAAGGGCAAACTCCGAGATGCCCTAGTTAAAAAAAAAAAAAAAAAAATTCCTGTCGTCAATGGCGCCCAGCGGGGTAATAGTATAAATACACTAACAGTAACAGTGGGTTTTATTTTGACAGTTCAACAAAATTCATTGCGTTATTTAGGTTGTTGAGTTGACAAATTTCTCGAACATATGAAGCAATGGATTAGCAATATCCTTTAAAATCATTCAGATTGCGAGGGCCTAAACCAGTGGCATTCACTTTCAAAGTGTTTCGTATTCATACAAGGACTGCGCTAAGCTTTTCGATAGCTTAGGTCAGCGCCATTTTTGACGATTCCGTGATTTGTCATGTTAACGCTGATAGAACGCCACTTGTCTTGGCCCTCAGGATTAATCACGTGATTTGAAGACTCCTAAGGCTTCTGCCTCGAATCTTGCGGGCAGCGCAGCGGCGGCGGCGGCGGCGCGAGAGCGGCGCGGGCAACGCAGACCCGTTCTCGAAACCAGCGGGCAGATCTCGCGGCAGTAAAGCGGCGTAGTGTTGTGTTCGTGGTTGTGTCGAGATATTTGTTTTTATTCGGGAACTAAATGTCTGAACAACGGCGACATCTTTTTGATTCAAATTTATTCCTAATATCACAAAAATAAATTGCATAACACTGCAATGCAGACGCGCGGGCGGTCACCGCTTGACTGGAGTGTACCGCTCGTTACTCGCCCCCGCGCCGCTGCCGCGCCGCTGTTTTCGAGGGCCGGTCCATTTGATTTTACTTATTAGATCCTGCTGCTCCCGCGCCGCCGCCGCTGCCGCTCTGCTGCCCGCAAGTTTCGAGGCAGAGGCCTAAGTTTTAAAAAGCATGCTGCTTTCAAAGAGGTCCTTTACTAACCGCCGCGCTGGGGCAGAGTACCAGGGTACGATGAGGTGGAGGTGAGGAGTCACGCTGATGTAATACTTACTCGTTATTATTGTGAGTGTTGTACCGCGCGGCCAGCGAGCGCATGATGTCGGAGTAGTTGCGCGGCGGGTGCGCGGACGCAGGTGGTGCGGGCGCGTGCGGGCTGCCGCGCTCAGGCGGGGTACCAGGGTACGATGAGGTTGAGGGAGTCACGCTGCGGGACCTGGTGGTGAGACGGGAATAAAGACTTATAACAATTTGATCATAAAGAGTAGTACCTATGTGGAGTAATAGTACATTATTGCAAAGGCCGGGAAATAGGCAATTGTCATTTCCGCCGAGGCATATATAATTATATAGTGCTTTTCTCAAAAAAATGCAGGGAAATAAGACATACTTTCATGTATTTTTCTTTTGACTTTGCTGGAAGCAGGTTTTCAATTGCCAATTTGGCTTCTGATCTTAAATCTGGTGGAGTACAATCAATCTACATTTCACTCTCTGAACCGTGGGAATTCATTTTAATTAAATTTATATTTATTAAGAGACGAGTTTTCAGCTTTGCCGCCAATTTTCTATTTGTCATCTGTGCCGAAAGGCAAATGCATTTATGGCTATACAGCCATGTGAACGCAATTTGTGCTAAGCAAAGAGACATACTTTGGTATGCCAAGAATGATAAGAGATCCAATCAAAGAGTATTTATTAACCCCAGCACGTCATTTCATACAACATTGCTGGAGCGTTGTAATGTTCCAAATTCGAAAAACGCTCCTTGATTTTCTTTGTCCGTAAATTCGATACGTCACGTATTCTTTTTCCGAAAATAATGACATATTTCCATGCATGTTTAAAAATTATTTAGTCTTTGTGGTCTTTGGACATTAACAGTTCGCTGCAACAGTCTACTGCTGGTCCAGTTACTGCTGCTGCATGAGTAAATTAAGCTTAGCTCATTGCATTGGTGATACTACTACTGTCTGGCACGTGGCACCTATTGGCCAGCATTGCAGCGCCAGCTTTGCTTGCTACAGTAAGATGGATTTTTATTAATCTCCCTGGCCGCCATTACAATGTTGGAGAAAAATAGCGAGCCATCTGGATGTACCGTACTGCAGATGCGGTTTATGCTCAATAATCATCTTGAAGGTCTTAGATCTTCCCTTTTCTTGTATCGGCGTCATACAACTAGTTTCCTACTCATAACAGATGAGGCTCTTTTTTATTAGGAGGTTTATAGAGGTATGTGGAACAGGGTGTATAGTTCGCTCATTCTCTATTGAAAAGGGAGGATCCTCCGAGCAGGGCCTCAAGTCTGCTATTAAAATAGTGTCAGAATGGTCTATCATTGATTTCATAATTGTTGATTTTACCAAGTTTGGTAATCTACTAATATAATGGCGTCATTATGACTTTCCAATGGTCAGCCACTGACACTCCATTGAAAGAATTGGTAATCTCGTACATAATGACAAATGAAACTTCCCACTAAACTTCCAACTTTCTGCTACTTCAGATTGCACTACTAAATAATAATATGTAAAAATATATATAAATGAAATCTGGCATGAATAAATGTTCAAAATGCCATTGTAATACAAATCTATTACGAGACCATTGACCGACCAATGATCGACCATTATGAATTTAGCAGATTACGAACTTTTAGCAAAATGACAATGGGATCGTGTTGGAGTGACGAATTTATAAAAAATAGCAGACTTGGGCCCCAGACGGGTGTTGTGTCTGGGGGACTTATTTTATAAATGGCATCTCAGAGTGTAACCACGAGGGGCTCGGACTCTTTAACCAGACTATCCTGTGGTGCCTTAAGCTCCTAACGGATTTTAAGGCCTCCAGCTAGGGGTAAAGGCCTCCAGCCAGGGGTGTCTGGGGGACGATTCAAGTCGGGATGTTGTGTATATGCCAGTCGCGTGGTAAACTCTGTTTGTGCGATGCAGGATTTGTGTGACGTCAGGTCTTTGATGCGTAGTTTGCATGTGGCGTTGTAGATGCCGCCACAGGTTTGAGCACTTTTCCATGGCACCTATCTTCTGCATTAAGAAGCTAATGCTATCTTCTCTTCTTTAACTTACCTAGATGCGTTAGAGTCATGCGGGCTGAGGCGTTCGCTCTTGACGGGCGCGTGCGGCGCTGGGGTGGGCGTCGGCGGCGGTGCGTGCGCGGGCGACGCCGCATCGCGCGCGCACCGCCGCGCGCCCCCGCCCCCGCCGCCACCGCCTTCACCTGAAGGACAAAGAAAACTTTCATTAGTAACGGAAAATAGCATTAGCATAATCAGCTTCAAAATCTCTTAAATGTTCCCACTCCTGGGACACAGGCCTCCAATGACCGCAATACGAAACGGGGACAGAAGAAACTACTACACGAATTGGTGATGACAGTCATCATTAACCAATTGTAAATAGCATAATCTAGACTATAACCCTACCTAACCTCAGGAAAAATTAGTACCGCACAGACTCGTGTGTTAGTACAGAATCTAGCTGGCGGCATTTACTGACAATAGTTCATATAAAAAAGCGTGAACCTAGGTTTTAATTTAGCCGATACCCTAAATACACTACTGAACAGGCTACTTGGCCTTGACGAAATCCGCAAAGGAAATAGTAATAAGCTTGGTCTTAAGGCGACGATAACTGACTTTTAATGATTTTATACTGAGGATCACGTCTAAACGAATAATGTTAAACATTTGAAAAATAAATATGTTAAATTAGAGCATTTTCTTAATAACTTAATATGTGAATATTTTAGATTGTGTCTATATTACATAGTGAAATTAATTTGTAAAGTTATGTCTAACGCGGATAAAAAACTGAGAATCACGCAAAATCTATCAAGCGTATTTTTCTGAAACCTTCACCTTTTTAAAGATAATTTAATTATTGATCTTTTAATATACGTATTTTATTAAAATACCTTTTGTTTTATGTGCAATAAATTAATAATGCGTTTTATTTGGGACAGCGCTCCTGGGGGCCAAGTCTACTAATGTACAAACGTTGCAATGGTCTCTTAATTGTGAGTTTTTGACAGATTTGCCATACAAACACTGTCAAATACTCACAATGGCGAGACCATTGCAACGTTTGTAAATTAGTAGACTTAGGCCCCTAGATTGGCGAGTCCTATTACTGACTGGACGTACGATGCGTTGCGTGGGCTCAGTACAGAACACGCAAGTTAACCACTCAAGGTCACTGGCATATATCTGGGCCTTAACACGATAAAAAGTTATACTGTACAATTTCCGATCTACGAAGCCGGCAAAACTGACTAAACCATATCCACCTGTTTTATACTTTGACACATAGATAAAGCACATACTTTGACACACCTTGACTTCAGCCGCGGTACTTCAAGGGCGGATCTAAAGTTTATCTCTTACTCATGTTTATTCGGGTACTGGCACGGATCTGCAGGAGGTGTCAAAAGCTCAGTGGCCGGGGCATCTCGACATTCCGATAGAATCTCGCGGCTCGTTTGAACGTGAACCGGAGTGCGCGAATCTCGAAGTACTCGGATACTTTCGTCCCGATCTCGGCGATCTCCGGAATTAATGAGCACCGAGGTGTGAAGTGTCGCACTGTTGATAGCGTTCGTTGCACAGGTTTTCCAAATTCTTTAGTGATTTTGATAAAGAATTTCGAGATTTTGCGTGATTTTTCGGTGGTGTAATGTTAAATGTTTGTTGTGACAAAAATGGTTTATTTTAAACTGTTCAGCTTTTTGAAAAAATCCAGACTGCATATCGTACCCCCAGTGCGAGAAAGGCGTAAGAAGAATATACTAACTTTCCAGGAGAGCAAAAAAAAACTGTTTGGTCTGGTATATCTATTTAGCATTTGATCTTATGATCTTTTGTTATATACCATTAAACAGTAAAAAAATCAACCTTTTTTACAACAATATTTCAGATACCTCAAATTGTCGTGTATAAAGAATAATTAATATTTTAAGTTTTACGCACGTTTATGGACCCTTTTATCTGAAAAAATGAAAAACTTATGTGACGCGACAAATGTCTTTTTGGTACAATGGCTTAATTTTTCGTCAGATCTCAACGGACAAATTGAGCATTGTGTATCTTTATCTGCGCTATACGAAACTGCAATTAAAAAAAAAAGGGACGCTGGGGGTACGATATGTAGGTAATGAATGAAAGAATTAATTTTAATTCTATCAAATTGGTCTCACTAATAGTTATTCTTGTAATCCGTACGATTATTTCCTTAGATTCATTCAATCGCCAAATCAGAGAAAACTGAATAAGTCAGCTTATAACCTCGCAGTCAAAAAATCGTGTGAAAGGATGAACAAATTAAAGTAGGCCTGCCAAATAAACTAACAAAACTTTTCCTCTTTAATTACGACTGCGGACATAACTTGAAATGTCACAGTAATTATGCAAGCTTGTCACATCCAGTTGTTGTCTATAAATCACAATGATTCATTGTGAGAATAACCTGCTACTTGTCGCAGTGAACTAAGCGTTATTAATAACACCTTTTACGCCAGTTTTAGACAGTAACCTAATACTAATAAACGTTGTATAGCGTCTGTATAGTTACACACCGATTTCTCTCTTTCACTCGTCAGTATTTTGACTTTCGATAGAAGAAGACAAAGCGTTGTGTAACTATACAGACGCTATACAACGTTTATTAGTAAGGAGGTAAGAGATTTTGGTAGTAAACAGCTACGGCCACTGCTGTGTACTCGCATGGCGGTAGCTCGGCTTGCATCAATCGGTCACACGATGAGCTGTGACGGATTTACACATTTCGCAAGTACAGGCTGTTATTTTGTTTTTTTTTTTTACATCTATTTATTTATTGCAATAGTAATACATACAAAAGATTAAAACAGAACAATAAAAAGTACTAGTATGTATACCTATTATAGGTGTACACACGGCCACAAATCAAGCTATACATTTCCAGTTTAGGCTGATATCGTATTTTATAGGATTTCCGTAATGTGTTTTGTAATGTGTAATCTGATGTATAATACAGTAATATAAATAAATAATACCTAAATCGGAAACGAATTACTGACGGACTGCTTGTGATAGAAAATCGAACGATGCTGTCACACAGTGTGACCGAGTAACTGCCTGAGTCAGATCGCACGCTAGCTCGTTCTGTGGAACCAAGCCTTTCCTCAACAACTCGGTAACATAATATTTTTCACAGGTGTTACTTTTGATTGCAATTATGATAATGTTAACGTCGTTATTAATGTCGGTAAACATGGGGATTTGCATGTCATTTGTGAGGTGTTGACCTGAAATATGTTTTTGTGAGGTCAAGAAGAAAGTGACAAGAGTGGTTTACGTGAGAGAAGGTGAAGTTTAATGTGTTCCCCTGTCTTAAAAAAAAAACTAATTTATGTTTGTTAGGACATAATAAATATGTCAGATTTACAAATAGAAATGTTTGAGTTCAAGAAAATGTATGGTAAATACTTAAGAGGGTACCGAGCGCGCAGTGGCGCCCTCGTTTTTTTTTTGTGATTTATTTTATTTTAGAATGAAAATGCAGAATAGACAAACCCAAACTTATCACTGAAAACTGGATCAAAATCGAACTAGTAGTTTTGGTGAAAAATGGCAACATGGATTTGCACAAACAATGTTTGCTACAGCGCCCCCTGGTGAGTTGTTACCGTAACACCTATCTAAGAACATGCACCAATCAAACCCGAACTCATAACTGAAAACTGCATCAAAATCGGACAAGACATTTTGGAGAAAAATGGCAACATGTATTTACACAAACATCCTCTCACCCCAAACGCATATACTGTCTCTGTTCCGTCGTGGGTAATAAAACATAACAATATAAAACTACTGTTTGTAATAATAATAACGTATAGTCTTATGGAGTACAACGTAACATGATTATTTTCTGTATTTTCATTCTAATATAAAAGAAATCACCAAACAAATGAAGAGGGCACCACTGCGCGTTCGGTATGTCATTGCGATTTGGTTATCGGTTCGATTTCGAGGAAGAGTAATGTTACAAATTATAGTCATTCACTAAAGTTTTGTAACTTAAACGGAAACATAAATAGCCGATCTAATCATAAGTTATCTTCCTCTCTCACATTACTTAATAGATGTTACTGACTTCTTATTAAGTAATAGCAATATAACATTTAAAAATAGTCCATTGTCGACCACCTAAATAATAATATTAACCTCTATTGAACACGCACAAGGCAGGTACCATAGCGTATAATGTTATGAGAAAATTATAATAAATTGACGTTTTTGTATGAAAAGAAGCGCCCAGCGTAGGCGGCAGATATTTTGTTAAAGAATGATATACACAAGTGTAATGATAACATAATATTTATAAAGAGATTATGGGCCACATACGTAGAATAACGAACGTAACAATATATGGACAGATCCGGGTGATATTTTCTAAATTTCGGACTTAGGATGTCAAAGTGGGAGTTCCGTGGGCTAGATATATGGGTTCACAAAGTTGATCCGCATAATATGTTGTATCGGTCTTTATTACAATAGAAACGAGTTGTAATTTATCAGGTTTTAAGATCAGATAAAAGGTGACAAGGTTTTTCGTATTTGTCTAAAGTGATGGTGTTTCTTGTAGAATATAATCTGTGGTTGCTCCGATTTCTGACATATTTAAGCTAAATAATGCATTAAACTACGTGGTTTGTTATATGTATCTACCTAAAAATTGCGTTAGGAATCATCCGGATGGCCAATGGACGTTAAATTTTGCGTCAAAAAACTCTAAAATGCTGCGGGGTTTTCCGAAATTCGTACAAACTTAGAGACAATTTGACTCGATCTCTTTTTATCCTCCAGTTTCTGAGAGTGCTCAAACTAGCGAGGTTATTGGCAGACGACAAATATAGCCAATAGGATAACTTTTCAAAAATGAGATTTGAATAAAGATTACATTGGCTGTTAGCTTTTAGAAATTGAAAATCGAACGAACTGTAAAAAAATCTCACAAAAATGTCAAATAAACAACTAAACTCGATCCTCATAATCATAAAACAAACACAACATGTCTACAATATTTATCAAAAAAATATTAAATGTTGAAATTTTGCAGGAAGTGATCGGTATTTACGATGGCGACCAATGAACGGTGGTTTCCGGCGCCGAAGAGAGTCTATAATGAGAGGAAATGATCCGTTAGAGTAGTAGCCTTGTGTGGCCGTAACCACTGGCCAGCTGGCCATGTCAACTGATTATCCAAATTACTTAGCATGTGAATATGAGAGTGGAAGTATGAATTTAAATATGGAAGGTTTCTTTAAAAATGGCCGTTCGTTTTGTTGTCGTGAATGTGTCAAATTATAATTTGACATGTTTTCTGAAACTTGTTATTTTTGGATTAGGTACACGATTAGTAATTATTTTTTTTAAATTGTATTAGTACTTATTCGCTATTTGGAAAATAAATAATAATATAATTACGATATGGATTGATGTATGCTCGATAATGGTTTTAATGGACTGGAACTATGTAGGTAAATAAGTGATAAATACAAGGTCGTCAAGTACTCCTCATAGAAAATAAGCTTAAGACAACATCTAATCCAATATACTAAATCCCAATAAACTTATCAGAATCCATCAACAAAATAGAAAACTCGTAACTATTGAATAACAACTAACTAGTCAGTTAACCAATAGTAGTAGAACAAGGTTCAATTAACCTTTGGTTAGAATAACCGATGGTAATGCAGCTTGTAACACCACATTGTTACCGGTCGAAGCGTTTGACTTGACACCTTAGTAGTGCGTGTGGTCCAAGTAAGGGACGATGGCGGGGGTCTTACTTAAGTTCATTGTTTTTTTTTTTGTTGTTAATAAGTATTGATTGTTTACAAGATATTGAAGGAGACTATAACCGACTTCCCAAACGGTTTTCCTAGGAATCACGCTAGACGAGAAATTACAATGGGGACTTCATATAACATCTCCTGCGGGGCGCCCAGGCTCGGCCGCATATGCTGTTAGAAAGATAAGACAGTTAACAGATGTAAAACCGCGCGTTTGGTCTATTTTAGTTACTTCCACAGCATAATGTCGTATCGTTTTATTGTGGGGTCGGGCGGCTGACATTGAATCCATTTTTATTTTGCAAAAGCGAGCTGTCAGAGCCATTTATAATCTAAATCGCCGCGAATCTCTTAGGGATCTATTTAAAAATATTAATATTATGACCGTACCTTGCCAATTCATTTATGAAAATATTATGTATGTAAGAAAAAACTAACATCTCTTTAATAAAATAAGTGATAGACATAATTTTAATACTAGAAATAAAGATAAAATAGAACAACCATTTTTCAGATTATCTAAAGTAAGTACATCTTTTATGGTGTTCTGTGTTAAATGTTACAACAAAATACCTTGCGATGTATTGCAAATAAATGAAAGAAAATTTAAAGCACTTGTTTACAAAGTGTAGTTTTAATATTATTAAAACTACACTTCGTAAACAAGCTTATTACAAATTAGAGGATTATATTCAAGATAAGAATGCTTGCAAACATGAAGGTCTTGCTCCAGAAGAAAATGTAGAGTCTAGACAAAATCAAACAGGTTGCTAATTTATGTATAATGTATTATTTTTAAGACATTAATTTTATGATAAGTTTAACTCGCACGCTGACTTTGTATTTGTACAAAATAATACAATATTTCGTCGCATTAGTGGTGAAGAGAGCGAAACCACACTTTTGACCGAATTGAGTTATGAACACCACCATACTCGTCGTTAAACGGAGATTCTAGTGGTGAAGAGATCTAAGTGATAGTTCAACTAGAGGTTTGGTTTTTCATTCAGACGTGAAAGGAGTTAAATGAAACTAGGAACAAAAATCAAGAGGTTGAATTTTTGATTTGTCTTTATCTTGGAATCAGTTTAGTGTGGAATAGCTCCCTTCACTACGATTTGTAAATATGTGAGCACCTTGTATCTAACACATGGTTAATTTATCCGTCAATGCTTTTTTTTATTGTTAGTACCTGTTGTGGTATAGTAGTTTTATTCTAGGTACATCTTCTTCACATGTAATGATATAATTGATGTATACAAACTATTGTAAAACAGTTTAAAAGAGTTGTGAAGTTTCTTGGCCATTCTTCTCCATGCGAAACTACCTTTTGGAAGGGGCAACTAGAATCAATTTTATTTCCGTGTACATTTTGACGTTCAAAAGTGCCATTTAAACACATTTAACGTGAATTAACAACTTTGATTTCACATTTAATGTGAAATCAAAGTCAAAGCATTTATTTCAAATAGGCATACCTATTTGAAATAAATGCTTTGACTTTGATTTTGAGCGGTTTTTAGTGGGGGAAAAACTTATTGGCGGACTTATGAACGCTTTCCATGAGCTATATGTATAGGTACTCTGTATGTATGTGTACTTTTTGGGTGAACAAAAATACAAATTCCTATACAACAGTAGATAGACTATTTCGATGAATGAATGAAATGCTTTTTCGAAGTGAAATCTTCTTTAGCCGCGTTGAGCGATTTTAGCTAGGGGAAAAACTTATGGAGCCGCGTCACCGAAATGCGCGACATGCTCGTGACTGTCAGTTATTCCAAAGTTTTGAATTTTCACTTCTGTCGGCAATTCTTAGGAGTGCCTATTTTTTATTTGTGTAATGTTTAATCTGGTGTACAATAAAGTATATACATAAATAATTGCACTCTTTATCGTCTCCGCCGGTGTTTTACGGCACAACATTGGTAGGGTCACCACCGTCGTCAAACAAGGTACCGTTGGCAGCGCACCTGACACGAATGACGGCACGTCCACCAAACAGACTGCCTAAGTGATCGGTCCGTTCACAAATATGTGTTCGAACCGCGCGATTATCGTGTGCGGAACTTTTTACTGCTGGATGCGGTATTTAGCAGGTGGGCACTTTAAGTACCCTGGGGTAGAGACTTAGAGAAAAGTTATTTTTAGTAGGCAGTGTACCTAGGTACCTACATGGCAGTAGGCCGAACGTTTAGGATTTCGCAGACAAGCTCAACGCGACGGTGTGTCGCTATTCTGGTAGAACAATCTACAGTACTACTGTATCACGTTTCGCTTGTCTGCGGGAGCCTTTAGTGGTAACACCCTGACGTTGAGCTGGCCTAGCGTAGTTCAAAGTTTCAATAGAATACGAGGCCAGCTTATACTGGTTTTGTTGCCAATGATGTGCGGCTTACTGTACGTATGATATTCAATTATTATATACTAGTTGTTGCCAGCGGCATCAGCGGCCTGCGAAGTAGAGCCTAGGTTACTCCATATAATATCAGCTATCTGCTAGTGAAAGTCCCATCAAAAGTGGGCAAGCTGTTACGGAGATTAGCCAGAACAAGCAGACAGTCAAACAGAATGCGTCTTATTTGGGACAGCGCTACTGGATGGGTGAGTCCTATTACTGGCTGGACGTACGACACGTTGCGTGAGCTCAGTACAGAACACGCAAGCTAACCACTGAAGGTTACTGGCATATATCTGGGCCTTAAATAGCGTACGATGCGAAAGACCTATGTCCAGCCGTGGATTGCTATGGGCTGACCCAGACAGTGATGTTAAAAATGTAATAAACTATCGACAATTTTTCTCACATTGTTATGTCTATGTGATGTTATTGAAACATGTTTCTTCATAGATCTTTCGAATAATCCTATCAGCTTCTAACACAAATATAAGCACAACTAATTCCACCTCACCCACTCAGTACCCACCCAACTAATTGATTGCCTCAATAATCATGTTTTCTTAATACCTCCTCCACTCCTGCGCAGTTGAAGATGTTTTACGTTGATCAAACAAAGATGCCGTCCGAGATTGTTGACTGAGTATCGGTTGAGAGGCTGTATGCAGTGAACCGTGTCTGGTTCGGGGAAATGAAGAGGTTTTAGAGAATGACAAACTAACTGTGAACCTATGGACTTTGGTTGGTTGATGTGATGATGTTGACTTGGTAAGGAGATAAGTGGGGTGGTAAGGATAGAAAAGTGGATGATGGTCGTGGTAAAAGACAGATAAGAGGGTGTTCTTTTTAGAAGATATGATAAGGGTTAATAGTTCTTACTTAAAGTCAAAGTCAAAGTCAAACTTATACTATCCATACTCATAAAAAAAATAAGTGTCTGTTTGTATTGTCGAAATACCAGCTTTTTAATAAATGCATATGAATTATACGGAACTTATAACTAAAAATAAACGATTAAGAAATTGGTATGATTTTGTTAGACTAATCAGGGCGGCATAATCGCATGTGCGACAAAAACCTTTCATTATGAATTTAAAAAAAAAACTTTTTTGTCTGCCTGTTTTTTCCAGCCAATCTCCGAAACGGCTGGACCGATTTTATGGGACTTTTACTGGTTGATAGCTGTGTTATAAAGAGTAAATAAGGCTACTTTTATTTTAGAAAAAGCCATGCGAGCGAAGCCGCGGGCTACAGCTAGTCGATATTAATATTATAAAGAAGTATTTTTTTTGTTGTAAGTATGTATGTAAGGGGTAATCTCTGGAACTACCAGTCGGATTAATAAAAAAAAATTGAGGAAGGTTATGGGCTATTTAACATCACGCTTCACAGCGTGATGTATACCATAACGAGCAGAGTAAAAATATTTTTTTTACAAAAAATGCTAAATGAAAACAAAATAATATCGCGGACGTAATATGGGTCGGGAAATAAGAAATTTCACGCGGACAAAATCGCGGGCAGAAGCTAGTATTAAATATTTGTGGTTTACCGTGTATGGGAAGTCGCAAAGGAATATAGAGAAATTGACATAACAATCTAAGGGACCCATCTAGAGACATGCATAATGATGGATTAGGAGGATTTTAGACAAAGCTGATAAGGTTAAACCCACAAATAGATCGATGTTGATTTGCTGATTAATTGAAATGAACTATAAATGGCTTCAAGTTCCTCAATTAAGAACATGACTCATATTTAATTATTTTTACGTGTAAGATCAATATTATGATTAAGGTGTTTGTTGATAATATCATACTTATTACGTCTAGAGGTTGGCAATACGTATACAGCGTGCTTCCGTTCTTCTTATATTTGTTTATTTTCTATACAGGAAAAGTTTTTAACCAGTGCGTAAATTTTGACAAATTAAACTTAAACGAGTTTTATTAACCACCTATTTCTTATTTTGATACGTCTTGGTACAAAAAAATTAAGTTATCATTAACGAAAGATGTTTATTTTGAAACTGGTTTAATGGTAATTTGCCGCGTGCAGTGTAGCAAAACGCAGTAGTAGGTACCTATCAAATGTGCGCCGTCCGGCAGGGTTCCCCGCCGGCACCCGGCGCACGCGCTCATAGATATTATTACGAGTAGATTGTGTCCATATTTTGTTGATTTCAAAACGGACGTGTTCTATTACAGATACGAACCACCAAAACAAAATTTGCGCACTGGTTTTGTATTGTATATATAAAAAACAATTTTCGTGCGTTTGTCTGCCCACAAACCCGTACTGAGTCCACGTGGTAGATTACAGCCCACTCCCTCTCGAAGAGAGGAGGCCTGTGTCTCAGCAGTGGGAACATTGGGTGGGTTGTCTGTAAAAGATCGCTTTTAGCGATAAGACCGCCCATTGTGACACCCTATGTAACAGTTCTACATTTATATCTGTAATTTTTATGGTGTACATAATAAAGAGTATTCTATCTATCTATCTATCTAACATTATTGGCTGATTATGTGCGTTAGTCTCGCAAAAACTCGAAAATGGCTCGACCGACGTGAATAAAATATTTTTAGTTTCTGGAGCGATTGAGAAAAAAAAGAAAATTAGGTATAACCCAAAGAAACAACCGAAAATCGAAAAAATCTAAATCTTGTCTCACGTGGTACAAAGTTCATCGGGTCATGCAATAAAAACGATTTTAAGATATTACTTATTCTGTGGTTCTGGAAAGGTCTTGAAAATAAACTATGTCATTGCTCATGCTAACTAATATCATATTATTTTATGTATCAAGGGTCAACCCTATGCCGATGCGTGGGTGGGTTGACGTTGTGACCTCCCGTGAGATAGGGTTGTCACGTTTCAAGGATCCATAATGTGATGTGACCTGTCTAGTCGGGCGCCTAGAACAGAAAAAAAAAAAAAAAAACAACGGTATTTTTGGAGGATTTGTCAAACTAGAAATATCAGTTTAATATTTTTCTAAAGTATTTTTACACATACATAACGTATCGTATTTAAATTCATGTCTTTTCCCATGGCGGTAGGCAGAAACTACAGAACGCCACCTGCTATGATCCCTACATACTCTTTTGCTTTGTTTACGTTCATTAGCGATCAACACGATTATGAACGATCCATGTGCTCCCGATTATCTAAAGAATTATTTCAAAGTGTTGGGCAGTTGTCATAGTCGTAACCTACGAGCTTCAAAGAATCTACTTCTCCAAATTCCTTCACACCGTACCGGTTTTATGTCAAATTACGCTATCTCTACTATAAAGCTCTGGAACGCGCTACCTTTTGGCATTAAAAAAGCTGAAAGCAAATTTACTTTTAAAAGAAAAGTTCGTAACCACTACTTAAGTCAGACTAAATAACTCTCAAATAATAGTCTAGTCATAGTAATTATTATTAGGTGGTATTTGTTAAAATATCTATTAGTTTATTTTATTTGTATATGTGTATTAGTATCAATAAAAGTATATAAAATCTCGTAATCAAGAAATTAGTATTTTAGACAATATTTTTGTACCCTATCACTAAGTTTTTATATTGAACCCAAAGGTTGAATGGTAGAGAATACCTTGTGGCATTAAGTCCGCCTATGTACCACTATTGTACATGAAGTTTCTATAAATAAATAAATACATCTGGTCGTACACGCACGCTGTAAGAATTTTTAATATTAATAATGTGTTCCAAATGAGGAAGGAGAAAAATTATGTAGGTAATAGCGTCTAATGGGAATATTGCCTATGGGATTAATTTTATGAGATTTGCGAAACGTCTCAATCAAAGTAAGTACTCCTTATGAAATCAGCTATCTGCCAGTAAAAGTCCCGTCAAAACCGGTCCAGCCGTTTCGGAGATTAGCCGGAACAAACAGACAGGCAGACAATTTTTTTTTAAATTGTCTTTTAGTTTTAAGTGCCGTATATACATACTACCGTGTATATACGTACTTACATTTTACTTTGCATTTTGTAAAAAGCTGTTATTTTGAAGTTACAAATAGACACTTCAATTTTATTTATATGTATATATAAATTATAAGTTTGAAAGTGGCGCCGGTGACAGAAAAGTTGAAAGGACGTCGTTTGGCATGGTATGGGCATGTGATGAGGAGGGAGGAAACGCATGTGACGAGGAGAGTGATGAAGATAAATGTGGATGGGTGGAGAGGGAGAGGAAGGCCTAAAAAAATATGGATGGATTGTGTGAAGAATGATATGAAAGAGAAGGGAGTGAATGATAGAGTGACGGTTGACAGGGGGGAATGGAAAAAGAAAACGTGTTGCGCCGACCCCAAGTAACATGGTACAAGGGCAGGAAGATGATGATAATATATTATATTTCACTATGATAACGTATCAATTTACGTCGAATTATTGATAATTGAATTTGTTATTGGATCTGTAAAATTTATTGCGTGTGATGGAATTGTTTAATACTCGTAATATCATCCGTTTGATTTTAATCAAATTTTTCAATCAATCAAACAACTCAGCCTATCACAGCTCAATGGAAATTGGATCATAAAATATATAAAGTTATTTTTATTTGAACACATAAGGCGCCGTCTCCACGGGCGAGAGAATCGCGGCGATATTCACGCTGGGCCTTCAAATAATCGCCGCGATGATAACGCCATGTGGAGATAGATTCATAGAGCTTCTATTGAATTTGATGGCACGGCGAGACTAATGCCGCGATTTTCTCGCCCGTGGAGATGGCGCCTAAGACATCTGTTCAGTCTGATTAAATATCATAAAAAATTCTGAATAATTTCATCTTGCTTTTCAATTAAAACTTTTATAAACATCAAACTAAAAGTATCATTATTTCAAGATTCTACAATGATGACATGATGAATGATGCTCTCTCTTAACGAAAATAATCAATCTCTATTATTTTTCTTTTTTTATCATTATAATTGTTTTGTTGTCTGTCGTTAATTCAGAAAGAAAGTTATTTATTTTGAGTTTATTATTTATTACAGCCTTCATGTACATATTAGCAGCATCAATTCCAAATCAACCACCATAAAACTCATTGACATACCACCTGAGCAATATTGCCCAATCAATAACCAATATTCATGAATACATTTTTCTATGACCACTCCACGCTATCCCAGGCACGTCTCGGCACCTGTTGTTTGCCCAGTCGAGGGCGGTCCAGTGTTCAAACAGCTTTATTTGTGTTTGCATAGCAACCACCTGCATGTTGCCGGTAGTGGCTGGTTGCTGCGACCTTGTGGGTTGAAGCAACCATATGCTTCAGAGTTATAGGAAATAGGAGTATGGAGTAAAGAGTTTTGATGTGAATGGTGGTTTGGTGTGAATAACACAACAGACAACAGGACTTTGTCCGTTGTGTTATTCAGGGAAATATTTGTTTATTCATATTTTATGAATTCTAATTTTCCTTTTCGGAAAAACTTGTCACAATGCAAAGAAGTCAGGGTTTTTCACTCTTGAGCACTATATTATGCCAGTTTTACATCAAAATTATGTAAATGCATTTATTGAGAAATAAAGATTTATTATTATTTTACTCTGAGAAGAAAGGCCGAAACAAACTCAGAGTCTCTTTTAAAGTCCAGACATAATCTTGGTCAAATCATCTGAAGACCATGTAGATTGGTGTCTGAAATGGTCTTTTGAAGAAAGAACCACACAGATTGAGTGGACCTGTCCAGTCAGTGCACGCATTTGTCAGTAATCGCAGTATCGCCAGTCTGGATGATGATCCTCACGATAAATAGCTAAGATCTTATACGAATGTATGATAAATTTTAATAGAATTTAGATCAATCTGAAAGCGGTATCTCAGTACGTAGAACATGGTACTCGTACTAAGTATCTGTGATAGCCAATCAGCCACCTGCGTTGTCGGTAGTGGCAGGTTGTGGCCTTGTAAGGCAAGCAACCAAACGTTGTATGAATGCTTTTGTTTGTGTAGATTGTGTAAAACAAGCTTAACTTGATTTAGATTGCAATTATTAACGTACAATAGCGTAGGTATAAACTTAATATTGGGTAGTATTTCCTTGACTCACATAATATTGATTTAGATAACATAACATCACGCCTGTATTTGTCCGAAGAGTTGGGCAGAGGAGGGTACCTATAGTAGGTACGCTCGGCTACAAATCAAGCTATTTTGCAGTATAAGCTGACCTCTAATTGTACGGAAATCGTATACAATGCGAGATCAGCTTATACTGGAAATGTATAGCTTGATTTGTAGCCGTGTGTACACCCACATTTTGCCAGTTATGTTTAGGTTTAAGTCCCATGTAATAGGGGGCGAGGGAGGGGAGTGTGTAGGGGGACGCAAGTGTGTAGGAGGGGATGTGTGTAAGGGGGGGAGGGGAGTGTGTAGGACTAGGGGAATATTGATTTAGGTTTTGTTTTTATTTTAAAAATATTTAGAAGAAAAAAAAAGCATTACCTTGATCTTATTGTTGTTCTTCAGAAAGGACAGGTGCGTAGTACTCGCGATTGGCGTACGTGTATGACCAGCACCCTAGCGTAACACACTATTAACACGTTGACACTGTCCAAGCAAAATTTACTACATACCACGAGACGTCCGTATTATTTCTTTCGATTTTTTTTTTGGTGTTTAATTTCCTTGTATCCTTGTCTATACGTCTGCAAAAAGATTTTTTCAAAAACTCATTTTATTTAAATATTACCTATATGTACTTACGTACATATATATTGAAAAAAAAAATTAAATGAGTTTTAATCTACAAAATAAGGGTAGCTTTGGATTTTTTTTCTATCGAGCGAACTTTGTCCACTTATGTAACAATTACCCGATGTACCTACAAAAAGGTCTCAAAAGAAACATTTTTTTTTTCACGTGTTTAATCATTACCGTTTTTAAATAAAATGACATTTCCTAAAATTACATTTCCTAGAGGTTAACTTGAAGAACCTCGCCTTAAACTTGTTTAGGTTCAGGAATTACTAACTTTTTCAAACACCTCTACCATTGTTTCAAAACATCTCACACAAATACTCTTGTCAACGCTCCAAAAACTAAGCAAGCACTTACTAAGTACCTCCCTACCTACAGGCAGTACCTACCTACTGGCATCCCAAGCGTGGGGTACACAAACTAATGTAGCACACCAACACAAACATTGACTCACTACGTCACCTGCTTAGCACTAAACTGTTAGCGTCGTTAAGATTCCGAGGAACGACTCTCGGGGGATAGTGATGCGGTTAGTCGATTATCTGAGCGGTTATCGATGTAGTCGATAGTCGGTAGTTAGAGGTTACATTTTTATCTCCCAATGGCATGACGGCAAGCAAAGCTGAGGTTCTTTAAAAGAACTTGGAAGGTAAGGTAGACGAAGAAGAATAATAATATTTAGAAGGTGAATAATTTTAAGTCTCTTATTTACCGAAAAATGAAAATTTACTGGGTTGTGGAGGTCAGATAGGTAGTCGCTCCATGTAAAATACTGGTATATTCAGCTGCATCCGGTTAGACTGGAAGCCGACCCCAACATAGTTGGGAAAAGGCTAGGCAGATTGATTGATTTACCGAAAATTGGCAACAAAGAACATTATTACTTCGGAGTCTGTTGGTTACAGGCATTTTTGAGAAGAAAATCATTTGGATTGATTTGTTATATGATGAAATCAATTTTTTTTCTATATTTAATTGGTAAAATAGTGATTAAATTTTAATTGCTTTCTTGCTTACAAAAATACATGTATATTTTTTTTATAGAAACGTGGATGCCTTATGTAATTAGATTTACAAAGAAAAACTGATATTATCTTGCACATTTAAAAATTTAATTCCAAACACACGTTATATTTCCACTTAAAACATTTTCGACACCATTATTTCAGTCACGTCCCCTCACTAGGCCCTTTAATAAGGAGTGCCCTTGACGTGTGGTCAAACGTTTGTGTCCAAAGGAAAACATTTGCTCCAACGAGGGCCAACCTCTCGACCGGACGAGAGAGCACCTGTGTGGTAGCATGTGTAGGGTTACGCGATGTTTTCGTATACAAGCCGGGCTTTAAACGGGATTTTTTTAAGCAATGAACATTTTTTTTGGTCTTCTTCTAAAAAGAACCTCAATATCCTCCTGATTATTGAAACAAGATGGTTCATTCTAAACATTTGCGGATGTTTAATTGCTACCATAGGATAGGCAGGTTTATTCCGTTCTAATACCAAAAACTAAAGGCTCGTACAGACTTGCGCGATAGCAGCGAGGCAGCGACAAAGAAATTGTGCTACTAGTGTCGCGTCGCGCCCGCGATATCGCAGTAGTCTGTACGAGCCTTAATACTACTATGTATGTTTTTCAACAAATTTGATGGAACAAATATCAGTGGTATTAGTTTTTGGTATTAGAATGGAATAAATCGATAGGCATAGTATAAAGGCAAAAATATACTTCAACATGTCGTTGCCATAATGGAAAAGATCAATTTATATAGATCAATACAATGATACAATAATGCACTGAGAGTACTGCTGCGGCTGCCGTGGCGTTTGCGGACAACAACATGATGATTGTTTTGCCGCCATTATTAGAGAAATATGTGCATCACTGAAGTCGCGGGTTCGCGGCAGCACCAACAATATTATCAGTGTGTTCGCAGATCGCTGGGATTCTCCGATGTGGCGGAGGTGGACGCAGCTCCACACTGAATTTTAATTGTTTGTTTGTGTGTCTGTACTAACACTAGATGTTAAGTAAAATTGTTACTAATATGGACTAAATTGTCTGAAATAAAAATATTCTATTCTATTCTATAGAAAATGGAACTCACCCTGTGAAGAAAGAACGCGAAGACTTATCTCCAGACATTAGGAATCAGTTTGGTTGATACTGTACGATCGTTTAAGGCTATGTTTTCCAAAATAAAGTGGTGAAGGTAAACATCGTGAGGAAACCGATATGTCTGAGAGATATTTCTCGACGGAAGATGTGTAGCCAAGTTAGAAGCATAAAAACTCTGACACCAGGTCCAACCACACGAAAAGAAGAAGTGCATATTAGTAGGCATTTTTTAAATATCGAATTAAAAAAAGAAATAAAAGTAGTGAACATAACTGATTAAAAGCTATCTACAACACAGCCACATCATCGCTCCACACTTTTAACACAACAAAAAGAAGTTTTAATGGCGAGTTAAAATTCCACTCAGGTCTCTGTTTTCTAAAGCAGGGTCGTTGTGAATCTGCAATTAACCCGTATTTGCATTCGAACCGACGACCCGGCCGACGAAGGCGATTCCGACTACTGCTGGATATACCGTTGGGTGTTTATACTGTGGCCCATTGACGCTTAAAGGCTTGTTCAGACTCGCGCGATATCGCGGGCGTGACAGGCACCGACAAAGAAATTATGCTACTAGTGTCGCGTCGTGCCCGCGATATCGCACTAGTCTGTACGAGCCTTCAAGCCACGAAACGTGGTATTTTTTTTTCATACATTTTGTTCTGATATAATGTTTTGTTACCACCCAGAAGCTTGCTGCAGCGAAAGTGTTAAGTTTTCGTAGAATTCCTTCTATCCTCGCGGAACGAAGTGTAGTGTACAAAAGGCCTTAGCAATGTTTGAAAGTCGAACGTTCTCGAGATCCGTCGGTACTTCTTGTTTTTTTTTTTTTTCTTGAAGAATGATTTGGATGCGCATTGAATCCAAATATGGTATTATTCTGTAGACCAGAGTAAAAGGGTTTTTTCTTGCCACCGACAATACAGATCTAGCGGTCATAAAAAAAGTTGATGCGGTTAACGTAAGTCGGGCTTCTGGCTTCTGAGCAGTCAGAGGTAGTTAACAAAGGTGGAAATTGACTGGCTGAGTTGACTTCCTAGGTGACACTTTAGAAGTCGTCTTTTACACTTACGGTCTAGGATAATTACGTCCGTTAGTTAGCGGTAGTCCTGTGTAAGAAAACCCAAGCTTTTGCTTGCTATAATATGTTTTCAGAAACTTTTGTTTCAGAATTATTCGAGTCATCTCTTAAAAATTACGTAGATAAACTCCGTCTTTAAAAAAATTGTTAATTACTAATGTTTACTTTCTTCTATACTCCATTTATTATAACACTAGCTTTTGCCCGCGGCTCCGCCAGCGTGGATGTCGGTTATCGCGTAAAAAAGTAGCCTATGTCCTTCTCCATATCCCAGGCTATATCTCTGCCAAATTTCATGACGATCGGTTCAGCGGTTTAGGCGTGAAAACGTAACATACAGACAGACAGACAGACAGAGTTACTTTCACATTTATAATATTAGTATGGATAGACAAAATAATAACTGTTCTCACCCTTTCGTTATTTCGATGTAAACGTTTAATAAACTCCGTTATTTTACGATAAATACAAAGCACTGTAATCTATTTACCATTTACATTAAAAAAATTACTCTAAAGTGCAGTAATTTCAACAATATTACACAATAACTGTCTTTACGTCACACCTGGCCATAATGTGAGTTTTACCGCACGCTACGCGTACAGTAAAACTCGCATTGTGGCCAGGTGAAGACGTAAAATTGTGTACTCACCACGGGCAGTAAAAAAGAAAGCCCTCTATCGCAAATTTACAACCCTCGCCTGCGGCTCGGGTCACAAATACCTGCGATTTCGGGCTTTCTTTCTTTTACAGCCCTTGTTAAGCAATGTACTATTATTTAGCCGTTATTTGTCTAATGCTATGGAGTAAATGGAGTATAGTGTATGTAATTGATTAAAAATGTATTGTATGTAGGTAGAAAGAATACTAGTAAGACGAATTTTAAATTAAACATTCACTTAACTTTAATTTCTTGATTATGCTATTTAAAACCAAGCAAAACTTGAAAAACGACAAAAACAACAAGAGTTTTTTTTATACCAAATGAACTTTTGAACTTCGTACGACCCGTGTGAAACTCTGTGAGAACGTTGGAAGGTCAAACAATAATAATAAATTATTACCATCAAAACGGTCATACGCTACGGGTATTTAACCTTTTAGCCATTTAGATATTCAGCCTACCGCTCATTTACTTAGAAGAGCATTCAAAAAACCATCTCTACGTAGATTAGACTCCGTCTAAACAAATATTTACATGGAGACGCTCAAAACGATAAGGCATTAAACTAAATGATCATATTGATTTACATTAAAATACAGTTATGTCACAGGGGTCATCTATGAGGTACGTGGAGACATGTTTTTTTGTTTATGTTTTAGTTTTCATCAAGTTCTTGTAGTCTGTAGAAATCGCGAAGCTGTGTCAAAAGGGATTATGGATATTTTGAGTTTTTAAGGAGAAGACTTGATTGAATCTAGTTAAGTAAGCATGTGGTTGCCCTTAAACTAAGCTAACAAAGGTTTCAATGAACACATTTCATACAAAAATTACCAATGTGAAATCTATTGTGTGTCTGCGAAATTTTATCCATACCTGTGTGTCCTGTGATTTACATTATTTTAGTTTTTAAATAAAGATTTTTGAATTAACAATACTTTTCAGGGCAATGGAGAGGGCTATGCTTGGAGTTTCCATACGTGATCGAATCAGAAATGAAGAGATCCGCAGAAGAACCAAGGTAACCGACATAGCTCGAAGAATTGCCAAACTTAAGTGGCAATGGGCAGGGCACATTGCTCGCAGAACAGATGGCCATTGGGGCCGAAAGGTTCTGGAGTGGCGACCGCGTACCGGAAGACGTAGCGTTGGAAGGCCTCCCACAAGGTGGACCGATGACCTTATGAAAGCCGCAGGAATCCGCTGGATGCGGGAAGCACAAAAGCGGACGAGGTGGCGGTGCTTGGGGGAGGCCTATGTCCAGCAGTGGACGTCTTTCGGCTGAAATGATGATGATGATGATGAATACTTTTCACTCACGAGTCTACCCCGCAGGGGCGTACCGCAAGCGAAGTAAACTGGCTATTGCTTCCCAACATCATTTATAATTGCACCATTTTTTTTTTATTGCAACCACTCATATACACAAACAGCCATACCCGGAACAACTACTTGTAGATCATACAAATATTTGTTCCGTGCGGGAATCGAACCCACGACACACAGCGCAGCAGTCAATCGCTTATCCACTGCGCCAACCGTGCCGTCAAACACCCTTTGCACCCTTTGATCGCGCGCCTACTATAGGGCGCCAGGGTATTAATATTGCACGCGGCCGCTACATGGGCTGGAGCCGGCTCTGTTCATATATAAACTCCATTTGAAATAAGATTAGACATTTAAATCAACCTTTTTTACAGTCCGTTCAACCGAATTTGACTTCTATTGCATTGGTGGTATGACAAATGGCAGCTGCAGTAAACAGTTGGTATTGTAACCACTTTTTTGCTTTTAATGCCATCCTTATGCCTACGGAATAGAAGTCAAATTCGGTTGAACGGACTGTACAAAAGGTTTATTTAAATGTCTAATGATATTTCAAATGGACTACATACAAAAAAAAAAAAAAAAAAATTAAGGCGTCTGTTAGTATATTTTTTTTTTTATACATAATTATGTAAGTATAAAAGTAGGTAAAGACGGTACTTATATTTTTTTTTCTTGTCTGTTTGTTTCGACTAATATCCGAAACGGCTTGACCAATATTGATCTTGAAAATTACGGGACTTTCACTGGCAGATAGCTGATGTTATAAGAATAAATTTATTTAGCTAAGTTTACATTCAGGTGGATTGAATTACTAGACCTCACACTAGGATTCCCTGTGTTGTGAGATCTGGATCTCACAACACAGATCTGGATCTGTGAGATCTGGATCTCTGGCTCCTTCGTTCCGTTAACATTTATACAAAAAAATATACATTTTTAAACTTAAAATAGTAACCTATAAAAAGAGTGTATGCATGGTGGTGTAATTTGTGTCAGCTGTGTTGGTGCTGTAAGAGGTTGTCTGTATGTTACACGGAGGTATAAGGAGTAAATTCGTTGTTTTATTTTTTTAGCTATGCGGGCGAATCCGCGGGCAATAGCTAGTTGTAAATATTCAAATTAAGTGTTTCTATCCATAATTAATTACAAATAAAACAAACAAGAACAAATTGCATTTCAGATAATCTTTGGCTTCTTTCATTAATTTCGTATCTACTGCAGTCAACTCGTTTGCAGAACAGCTTGACGTTTCGCGCCAAAATGTCAGAGGTTGCCAACCTTCGACCGGCTGTGAATCAACAGGCGTCGAACCCGCGTCTCACGACCCGCGTGCCCTTGAACCTGACCTTGGCATTGATGACGATTTTGTGTAAATATTAAGAGTTTTGTGCTGTGTAGTATTGGAGGAAATTGTTGAATTGTATTTGGTTTGGTGAGTTTTGGTAATTGCTGTGTCATTTTATGTATGACATAATTGTTTCCTATGCTTTTACTTATAGCAATTTGAAACCATGATCCTAAACCATGATGTGAGTAAAGAGAAGAAATATTTTCAGAAACTAATCTTTTAGTTCGCAGTACTAAATTCATATTATACGAGTACTACCAGGATCTTCCAGGACTAAAATTAGGCAAACAATAGAGTCCAGGCCGCTAAGTACGTACTGGTAAGACAAAATATTTTTATTAAGTCATCGATACAAGAAGGAGCAACAAATATTCTAGAAGCTAACTAAACAGTATTCCTAAGTAATGAAAAAAAAATAAAAGTCAAATTTTCCACGTGCTAAATATTTTCCAATAAACCATCATACATGAACTTAACATTTACGATACATCTGTACCCAATACACATTGACAATAACATTTCCATACAACATAGTATATGGATGTTCCGTTAAGCGATTACGTAGAAATGTCAGAGGTGCTGAACCTTTGGCCCGAATGAATCAGCGCTCATCTCACGACCCCTGGCCGTGATCCTCACCCTGACCCTGACGACCAACATTTTTACGTTTTCAACGATTTACATACGTACTCAGCTGGTTTTACTGTTTTTGTTGGATATGATGTGATGTAAGTTATTCTTTTCAAAGTATTTTTATGTTGTAGGTATTGATGTTTCAATGCATGTCTTGTGTGTTGCATTTGTTTGCCTTTTAATGAATTTGTTTGAATTAAATTCAAGAATGATGCTTATGCATACAACTTGGTTCAACATAACATCATGCCTGTTATCCCCGATGGGCTAGGCAGAGGTGTACAGGAGGTGTATGTACGGGTGTACTATACACCTCCTGTACACCTCTGCCTAGCCCATCAAAATTTACAAACATTTAATTTCGCATACACATACAGCCAGACCCCATACCATTGCCATTTGAAATTAACTAAGATTGAAAACCGTCTGATTTGAACCAAGTTCAAATGTGGGTACATTTGAACTTTGTTAATTTCAAATGGCAATGGTATGGGGTCTGGCTGTATGTGTATGTGAGATTAAATGTTTGTAAATTTGTAAACGCACCCACAATACAGGAGAAAATCCTAGTGTTGGCCAACGTATTAAAAAAAAAAAAAATATCAAAAGGCACCGCGCTCACGCCGCCACCGCGCACCGTCGCCGCGTCCGGGTGGGTCATTCATAGAATAAAGTATGTAATGATTTTTTGCATAATGTCTGAAGCAATTTTAAAATTGTAATAATTTCGTAAAAATATAAATGCTTATATAAAAAAAACTTTTTTTCCACCTATAGATGTTTCTCTTAAAATATTTCATGTATGAATACATGCACCTTGTATAGCCCGCTCCATAGCGCGCTGAGCGACCTCGAATTTGTGTACCAGCCCGACTGTCAGTGTTCACGTTTCAGCACCATATATCATAACAGTATTGCAACAGTAACAGTATTATATGTCGTATTGCGTGCAGAACAGATGGCCGTTGGGGCCGAAAGGTTCTGGAGTGGCGACCGCGTACCGGAAGACGTAGCGTTGGAAGGCCTCCCACAAGGTGGACCGATGACCTTATGAAAGCCGCAGGAATCCGCTGGATGCGGGAAGCACAAAACTGGTCGAGGTGGCGGTGCCTGGGGGAGGCCTATGTCCAGCAGTGGACGTCTTTTGGCTGAAATGATGATGATGATATCATAACAGGTAGGATACACTGGTATTCTGGTATTGAGGGATGAATGATGAAATGAAGCAGGGAAGGAAGGAAGCATGGCATAAAAGGGATGATGGGTCTAGAAAGGCTGCCAATGATGATGAAGATGATGACGGTGATAAAGATGATGATGATGATGATGACGATGATGATGATGATGAATGATGACATGCGTGCTTTACGTATCAAGTGTTTTTAAAATGTGTTATGCACATCTTGCATCTCAAGTCACAGTGTTATTGCTATTGCAATGATTAATTTTATACTCATGTGATGCGTCATAGATGTGAATCTCTCGTTCTTGTTCTCTTCAATGACCTTTTGCCCTAACTATACCCTTTACCTTGACTAACGAGTTATGTTTGCAAAGATAATGCAGATTGTGTGGTTTTTATTTCAAATTACTATCATTTTGTTGACAATAGTCATAATTCTTTATAATGACGTACACACGGCCACATATCAAGCTTTAATTTCCAGTATAAGCTGATCTCGCATGGTATATGATTTCCGCATACTGAGCGATCAGCTTATACTGGAAATGTATAGCAAGATATGTAGCCGTGTGGACATACATAATGACATTGCATTTTCTTACGAAAAAAGCCATGCCCGATGGGTTTCCCATCCGCAATGAACTTCCATGTAAGCTTTCATCCCTTTTTTGAACCCCTTTAGGGAATGAATTTTCAGAAATCCTACCTTATTTATTTATTTATTTTATTATTTATGTACACACAGTTAAATACATAGAGATACGACATAATTATAATTTCAGTACAAAGGTATTGCTTATTTCTTAAAAAATTTCTTCCAGCAGACCTGCGAAAGAAGAAATGAAAAAGAAATGTAGACAATAGTGTGTGAGAACATGAAGAGAAACAAACATTTCTTGCACCCTATTCCCGATACCGGTGAGCTACTATTTTAAATATGTGTAATTTAAAAAAAATGTTTTTATAATAATGTAAATTATATGTTTATAAATGAAATAAAGTTGTATTATTGCTGTTACATTGGATTTTAACTTTAAGTCAACATCCAAAGTTTCAAAATAAGTGGTGCAACTTGACAAGTAAGTTCTAAGATAGCGGCAACACTTCTTTTTAATTGACGTCATGTATAATTTTATCGTCTGTTAATACTTACTCGTAAAATCTTGTCGTGTATAACATTATAAATCTTTTATTACTTGAGGCTTGCAACATTTGTACTGTTAGAGGTGACAAAACATCGTGTTGGTTGTTAATTAATACAGGTAATTAATAAAAAACGAAACATTTTTGTGAAGGATTGCGTTTTTTGTTCCACGGAATTTTCTTCATCTCCGAATTGTACTTTTATCAAAAGAAAACCGAATAATAGTAATTCTTATGAAGCATTAAATAAATGTTATATTCATTGTTAATAAGACATTGCAGTGATATAAAAATGACACCGCATCGTGTATTGGTAACTTCCTTCTTTAACAGACTTCGAAAAAGGTGGAGGTTCTATGTTCAACTGTATGTATGTTGTTTTTAGGCCCCTCGCCCACGGCGACTTTTTGTAGCGATGGAGTAGCGATGCTGTCGCGCTTCTGTCGCGATGCAAACGCGATTCAGTAACGGCACAAAAATAACACAGTTGCACTGATGCTCGGTTCTCCACTCACGCGCCACCCTTCCTCCGTTCTCTCCCCGATGTGGTCCGACACCGTCTGTGCATGTGCATCGATACAGTCGCGATGCTGTAGCGCGTTAGTAGCGCGTTGCAAATGCGACTAACACGCGTTAGTTGCGCGCTTCGTAAACGCGCAACAGCATCGCTACAAAAAGTCACCGTGGGCGAGGGGCCTTAATGTATGTCCACCGATTTCTCCGTCATTGAACCGATTTTGAAAATTATTTTTTTTGTTTGAAAGGGTATACTTTCGAGGTAGTCTCATATAAAGTTTATTAACTTTGCTTGGATAGTTTTAGAGTTAGTTTCGATAATACGTATTTAATCCACTTTGTGTATCTTGATGATGTTATCTTCCTGTCACTGTCGTTTATATTGCAAGTAGTGGTACCATAACTAAAAAGGGAAAAAAATCTTTAAAAAAAAACGACTTCCGAAAAAATAAAAGGAAGTCTGTGACCAAAAAAAACTAAAATAGAGATCCAAAGACACCGACTTCCGAAAATAAAGTTATTTCTTACTTTATGGTGTATTTTTTGTAATTTATTATATTTTAAAAGATTATAAATATTATTTAGGTTTTTGAACCTGTTGGGGGCACTGCCATGCACCCACGTAATTTTTCACTACAATAATATGCAATTAACTTGAACTTAAAGTACAAAGAAGACGTCCTTTACTTGATTGAGACACCAACTTGTTGATGTTGAATGCAATAAAATAAATTATTACCATTTAAGTTAAAACTTATTCAGTACTTAGTTACTTTTTGCTTAATGACTTTTATAATGTTTTATTTTTTGTTATTGAAGGCTTGATGTAGACATCTTAAGTCTTTATTGCTTAAGTTAATACTTGAGTTGAGCATTCTTGGTATGAGTTAGTATCTATTAATAAGATGGATTGGTGTCCAAAACTCTTCGTCAATGCGCGTATATATCATACGCGTGACAAAACTCGTGAGAGCTGGTGGCTAAGTAATAACTGCCGCACGGGTTGATGCATCAGGTTAAGCTACGCTTGCCGGGGCTGGTCCGTGGATGGGTGACCATCTTTTCATTGCGAAACTCCTCTGTGCCTTAGAAAGCACTATAAACCATTGGTGTTGGCTGTCATTCGCCATCTTTGACATTTGTTACGGGTCGTCAGAAGCCCGAAAGTCTGACAATCAGTCTTACCAAGGGGTATCGTATTGCCCAGTCACTGGGTTGTGGAGGTCAGATAGGCAGCCGTTCCAATGTAAAGTATTGGTATTCAGTTGCCTCCGGTTAGACTGGAAGCTGACCCCAACATAGTTGGGAAAAGTGCTTTTTGATTTTGGGTAAAAAAAAAAAACGATCTATCGATTCGCCCCAGCTCCTCAACGAAGGCCAGCAACGCTTTGGTGTTACTGACAAACACATATAACATTTACTTTTCCCTGTAGTTTAGCATTTTTAGTAGGTTTTCAATAATACAGGGTTAAATTAAATTAGCTAGCTAAACTCCAAAGCCGCGATGGGTATAATATCGTAACATGATAAAACAATAAGAAATTAATTTGATGATTTTTTTTTGTGGGGTCATCGATCGCATTTATTGTAGTTACTAGAAATATCAGTTTAATTTTTTTTTTTTTTTTTTTGTGTTAACATTCATTGTGTGGGTGTCGATATCTAAACACCATAAAATATAAGGAAACAGTTTTTCTTAACTCAAACTTTAAGAAACAACACTAACAGCGGTCGATGATAACACAAAAAAAAATACATCAAATCTTTTTACTTTTTATTTTATTATTGTTTTTAATGAACAGAGAATTGAAATTTTATTAATCACAGTTTCATTTTGGGTTTTTATATGTTTTAAAATAGTATAATTATAATTTATAATTTTAATTTCAATGTTTGTGTGTGTCTATGAACTGTGAATGTCTGAATTAAATAAATAGTAATTATTATTATTATTTATCATGTTTATATCCATCGCTTCTGTAGAGTTTAGCTAGCCAATTTAAAATAACCCTGTATTTATAAACGTCGATAATTGTTCTAATGTTTTTGTATTTGCTGCGGTAGCTTGATAAGATTGTATTATTGGTGAATGTATGAATGGAACTATAAACATTCTAAAACTAATAATTTTAATGAATGGAACTGAAAAGAAATAAAACTCTGAATCTGCAAGTCTCGTTCGCTAAGCAGCTCGTAAAAGTCTAATAAACTCTTTACAACAATATGTATACGGCCTATACATGTATACCACGTACAGATGTTTTTAAATACTACAATATTATATACATATAATGTATGTACACTCCTACAAACTGCGTGACTCATTTCCAAAAAGGCGTTTTACAATTCAATCGCACTTTACAATAGATCTTTGGCCCATTGTTAAACTCCTGCGCACATCCCAAACTATGACCGTTTCGCCCGTATTGTCGCGATTTCCTGCCTATTTCGAAAAACGAACACTATTCAGGTAAGGTCAGGTACCAAACTACCCAGTTTTTTTTTAAAAACAGGTACATGTTTCTCAGAATTTTGCAAAAAAATTGGTAATTTCTGTGTCATTTATGTCAATAGAGTAAGGTTTAAAATTGTGAATTGTTTTTCGGGAAGTTTCTATTGTTGAGAGGTCGAATGTTTGAGGGTGCATTCTGGGAATGTAAGATAAATTACGCGTGTAATAAATAAGGTAACCGTACGGTATTTATAAGAAACTATGAGTGTTTTTCATGGCGTCCCGAGTTGACATTACCGTCGGTTGCCGATACAACATTCCTTATGGTATTGCATGAAGTATGGTGTAAACGGGAAACTTGTAATGTGCGTCGTATTTGTACAGAATCAACCATTATTCCTTCTTTATTTTGTTTCTGAGCTACCGCAGTAGCTAAGTATTAGGTTACTCCTTAAAAAAAATATTATCTCGTGACTGAGAAGGAATTATGAAAAACGGCTCAACAAATACCTCGGTAAGTGTGTCTAGAATTTTCTAATGCCTTTTGTAAAGTTTAATGTAGAGATACGAAGCAACAAAATTCATTCTAAAGAATAACGGCCACATTCCTCTCGATCGTATTTTGTTGCTTAGTGTCTTATAAAATCTATATAAAAAAATAAAATAGTAATCAAGAATGAAAATGGGGATATGAAGATTGTTGTGTGTCACACACTCACACTCCTACACTTACAAACATAAATTACCTAATTAATGTTTTTAAGTGTAGGAGTGTCAGTATAAATGTGCGAGTCACTGAGACACTGGTTCCTCCCCGACCCTTGACTGTAAGTGAAGCGCCAGCATGCGTTTTAGCTGAGCAGCATGTAATCCAAACTCCCCACGTGAATAATCAAAACACTGATTTTATCCAGCCACCGTCGGTCCCTTGCCACCCTCCCTCCGACTCAGCTGCCCTAAGCCGAGGTTCGTACCCCACAGGGGGTGCCCTTAGCGAGCAGCAGTCGTTTAGTTTATAGTTTTTACGCCCTGGCTGGAGGCATTAAGTTTCGTTAGGAGCTTAAGGCAGCCACAGGAAAGTCCGGTTAAAGAGTCGGAACCTTAGTGGTTACACTCTGAGATGCCCTAGATTAAAAAAAAAAAAAAGACACTGATTTTAATAAGTTTTCAGTGCCAATGTTGTTCAGATAAATAATAAATAATATACGGTTATAGTAATTATAGTAATAGACGGTGTGAATGCTTGCCATAGACTGTGAAAATTTGCAATGTATCCATATTTTGAAAAGATGCACATCAAAGCCAGCAGTGTCAGGTCGCTTACCCGCCGAGAACAATAATAACCTTTTGATAATCCATCAATAGGATTTGACATTTGAAAGTAATGTCAACTTAAAGTCAACATAAATACTATTTAGGCAAAAAAATATTTCAAAGTGTTGTCTAAATTAACCTATATACCAATATTATAAAGCCGAAATTTATTTTTGTTTGTACCGAATAAGCTCCGAAACTACTGGACCGATTTTAACCACTTTTTCACCAGTAGAAAGCTAAATTAACAGGAAGTAACATAGGCTATAATATATTTAAAAAAAAATCGTGATTCAAATTGTGTTTTTTGTAAATTGCAATATGTTACAAGCGCGGGCGGGCGATGTGATGCGACGGGGGGGTGGAACGGGAAAACAAGAAATTCCACGCGGACGAAGTCACGGGCAGAGGTAGTTTATTATAAACTAGCTTTTGCTCGCGGCTCCGCCCGCGTGGATGTCGGTTATCGCGTAAAAAAGTAGCCTATTTCCTTTTCCATATCCCAGGCTATATCTCTGCCAAATTTCATGAGGATCGATTCAGCGGTTTAGGCGTGAAAACGTAACATACAGACAGACAGAGTTACTTTCACATTTATAATATTAGTATAAGTAATGGATAGCAAGTTGACGAGTTAAATATTCAACAACTTTAATCTAGAATATTCCTTACCGCAAAATCTAAAATCCGTTACGCTTTTTAAATGCGGTGGGTCCAAAAGCCCGAACAGGAAATCGAAATCTTGCAAACAATTGACCCTTTTGTTTAGCAAACCCTTGAACTAATCCCGGTCCTTTGTACCTGTCCCTTTCCCTGGACCTTTCTTTATCCCTAATTGGTCTGGTCCAAGGGGTCCTTTGTACCATCCGCAGGGTAGGTAAGGGTTGACCATAAGGTATTTCGTTTCGCGTTTACCTGTTTGCTATTAAATTCGAAAGTATGGTATTATTTTGGCTTTGTGTATTTTTTATGGTTTTTGTTAAGAAATGTGAATACCAATGTAGTAAACGTCAGGCGCAAGGGATAATATTTTTAGAATAAGAAGGAAATCTTGACGTCATATATCGTCGGTTTACTGCAAGAACTTATTAAGGCGAGGTTCTTCAAGTTAACCTCTAGAAAATGTAATTTTAATGTCATTTTATTTAGAAACGGTAATGATTAAACACGTGAAAAAATGATATGATGCTTTTGAGATCTTTCTGTAGGTACGTCGGGTACTCGTTACATAATTGGATAAAGTTCGTTCACTACATAGAAAAAAAAATCCTAACATATCCGTATTTAGTAGATTAAAATAATTTTATTTCAATATTATACCACATTATGTATTGAAAATCACATCAAAATAAACATCTATGATGATGTAATGTCCGTCGGGTTTAACATTGTTAATATCGTAAAACATAATTTTCAACCCAAATATAACAAAATTCACGGCACAATTTACTCGCGCCGAGCTGCCACCTCGAGGACAAAAATGCACGCTCGAAGAACCTCGCCTTAAGTGACATAGTCAAAACTTTGAAATAAGCAATAAATTAGTTTTAGTTGTGTTGATTGCCCTATATCATCATTATGCTTATGTTAAAGAAAAATTAAACACAATGAGTTTTTGCATTATATAAAACTCGCCAAGATAAGTTCAAGGCGTTAAGTCTCCTAGAAATAAGCGCGACACGCGACGCGACACAAAGACACCGCGTGCCGCGCGACGAGCGGTATCTTTGTGCGTGTCGCGTGTCGCGCCTGTTTGTAGGAGCCTTTTTAAACTTTATGATTTTTTGCCATTAATGAGTTCTTGCAGAAAACCAACGATATGTATTTTTTTGAGTCTTATTCTTAGGCCCGTATTACAGAACGTCACTCAATACTCAAGCATTACTTAAAACTAGATTCAAGCCATTTGATTGGTTGAAACTAGTTTTAAGTAATGCTTGAGTATTGATTGACGTTCTGTAATACGGGCCTTAGTCTGAGTCTTTTCATGCTTGTCAAGCAATTCTATAGTTCAAGTCTAGAACGAAGCTTGATGTGCTTGACAAGCAAACTACGTGGTTCATAATGCTTGATGTAATTTTTTTTTGCAATGCTTGATTAGTTATTACTATTCCGAAACGGTATTAATGGGAGTCAATTAATATAGCAATAATAAAAGTTTTTAATCGTCAGTTTTAACTTTTAAAAAACTTTTATTTTTGCTTTATTGCTTTATTTTTTGCTTTATTAATACCATTTCGGATTAGTTAATAATAATAATTAATAAACCTACGTAATAATAAGCTTTATTAAACTGAAATAATAATTAATAAATTGCCATATAAGTTTAATAATACAGTTTGTTACTTTCCGTCGGCAGCATTGCGTCGCATACAAAAGACATCAACGCGCGGACACAATGAGTGCTTCCAATTTTATTAATATAAATAATATAATAAATAAATAATAATATAATAAGTAAATAATATTATATATACTTATTAACTACATTATTTGAAATACTTGGTAAAACATCAAAATACAGTAAAAGCGCAATAATCTGTGGTTTGAGCCAACAACATCTAAAATATAATGAATTTTAATACTTAATAGCATATTATGGCTTGACATGGTTATATATACTTATTAACAACATTATTTGAAATACTTGGTAAAACATCAAAATACAGTAAAAGTGCAATAATCTGTGGTTTGAGCCAACAACATCTAAAATATAATGAATTTTAATACTTAATAGCATATAATGGCTTTTCATGGTTATATATACTTATTAACAACATTATTTGAAATAATTGGTAAAACATCAAAATA
Organism: Dryobota labecula; assembly: GCA_947523025.1. Taxonomy (NCBI): domain Eukaryota; kingdom Metazoa; phylum Arthropoda; class Insecta; order Lepidoptera; family Noctuidae; genus Dryobota; species Dryobota labecula. The sequence goes on along the minus strand of OX383296.1, from coordinate 7,203,082 downwards.
CAGTAAAAGCGCAATATTCTGTGGTTTGAGCCAACAACACCTAAAATATAATGATTTTTACTTGTAAATAGATCTTGAATACGTAATGTTCTTTTTAGAAACAAAGTCAGTAAAAAGCTTTAACCATTTCATCAAAAAACTGTAGTGTTACAGTTCTGAAATCACATAATTATATACGTAGGTATCCGTCATCGACATAATATCGATGTCTTTGATTTATTTTTAACACGAACATTGTATTCAGTAGATAACAATTTATTTTTGAACTTCAATTCATTCAATAAATTTTCATGTTTTCATCATTATGTATTATAAATGTTTTCTTTTTAATTATTATGTACTTACGGTCGTCTAATTCCTCTTCATAGTCTGAGAAGCACCTGTCTTCCTTGAGCGCCTGATTGTCAGGCGGTTGGTAGAACCTCTCCGATTTTATGTACATTTTCAAGTACATTCCTAATCACAGCATATACACATAAAGAGAATGTATAAAAAACTGTTTTATTGTTATTGTCACTGAGAAATAAAATCACTTTGTTTTTCCGAGTCGAATGCAGGTATATAAACAATATCAACACGGGTCTCCACATAAAATAAGTTTCAATTAAAATAAACAACACGATACCACTTCAAATATTTAAAAACGGAATGTCAAAATAATAATCACCGTCCAATGACATCGCAGGTCACAACCTTACGTCCTTAAGTCCAAACAAAACTGTATAAAACCAAAAAGTTTGCATCACAAAAAACGTTCAAATTAAAAATGTATTCCACTTTTAAAAATAACTCAAAAACAATCGGTAGTGAAAAAATAGGGTAGTCGGGAATAACACCGATGTGTTTGAAAATGGAACGGTACGCGCGGCCGAGCCGAGGTGCGCGCAAACACTGGCGACCCGCATCACCCGACGAATCGGACCTTTGACAAAAAAAAGCACACAGGTAGTGGACGAGGCGTCGGCCGGCCACAGAAGAGGCTATACAGCCATAATATAGCCAGTGTTTATAGCCACGTTCACGTGGTGTTTTGTTTGCGAGTTTAGGTGACGGATTTTAATTGATGTGGGAGTATTTTATAGGTTTTGTATTAAGTGAAATATCGCATTTATATTTTTTTGGGATTTGTTTTTAATGGTTGTGGACCTCATTGTAATTTTTTGGGTTTTTCAATGAACTCATCCGTTCGTTAGAGATTTCAAAATAAAAGAATATCTATTTTATTGCAATAATTTTTGGTATTTAAGTTGTAGTTTTTATATACATAAGTATAATGTTTTATGTATTTATTGTATATATAAATGGCACAACACTGACTACCTGCATTATTGTCTTTCCTTCTGTCTTTAATCCATCCAAAGGTTGTCTATAAAAAATCGCTTTTAACGATAAGACAGCCCATTAAGAGCGGCCAACCCATCATACTTTTCATACAAACGCACGTACGTGATTACGGCGTAGGAACACATCTTTCAATGAAAATTTTGAGCGAATTGGTATCATGTGCACTATATCTAGGTTTCTATGAAAGCAAAAAAATAAAATTTGGAGAAACAAATTCAGTATAAGCCTCCAAAAATCTGCTTTTTGCACACATTTTACCTGAACTTTGGCCGTTCATAATGTATTCATAAATTGTAAAAATAAAGAAAATATCTCCACAGAAACATCGCACATGTAATGGAGATTCTAAATGACACACATTTATTTCACAAAATTATAAGGCTTTCTCAAAAACACGTATTTCCTGGAACAAGTTTTATGAAATTTCCGCACACTATTTTTCGTTCAATGTTGTTGTGTTCTCACTTGCCTGTTAGCATTAACATTGCGCTGGATGAAACAACAAGCTTTTCAATCATGCTCGCGTTGACGATAGACGGACCGGGAAGGGCCCTCTTAAGTCGCCTTATGTAAAATGTATACATTTATATCTGTAATTTTTATGGTGTACATAATAGAGAGTATTCTATCAATCTATCTAGTCCAGTTAATACAGAATTTCACTGTTATTTCCGTCTTTTTGAAAGATTATTAGGTACGTGGGTAAATGTAAGCTATCTTAACTGCGATTTCATTTTAATAGATTGAGTAACTAATAAATCCACAATAACATAGCACCCTTATGCATTTTCGCAACGCTAATAGTATTTTGCATCACTTTTAGTCGACTCCATTAACATGCCCATATAAATCACTGGAATGCGACATTTAAACCGAACTAAAACTGTCCAGTTTTTGTATGAGAAACACATTTGATGATATATGACAGCTATTTGGCTAAACACAATATTAAGTCGTTATGACTGTGGTTTCCGCCTAATGTTTGTAAAACCAGATCATTTTGTTAAAGCTTGGGTTTGTACACACGGCTACACATCAAGCTAAATTTTTCCAGTATAAGCTGATTTCGCATTGTATAGAATTTCGGTATAATGAGAGGTCAGGTTATTCTGGAATTTTATAGCTTGATGTGTAGCCGTGTGTACACGCAGTTTCTGTGAGTAAACGCATCGTGAGAGTTACGTAACATCGTCAAATCAACTGGTAAATATTTACTACTGATTATGGGACTTCCAATGACCGCAAAACGAAACGGGGACAAAAGAAACTACCACACGATTTGGTGATGACAGTCATCGTTGAGAGCGTTGTCACCGGTCCACTAGCGCCACTCCTTTAAAAATATGTTATCTCGTGACTGAGAAGGAATTATGAAAAACGGCGCAATCGACTATATCGGTAAGTGTGTCTAGAATTTTCTAATACCTTTTATAAAGTTTCATATTGAGACACGAAGCAACAAAATATGATCTAAAGGAATGCGGCCGTTTTTATTTACATCGAAAATATCGCTTCGCCCGCGTGGATGTCGGTTATCGCGTAAAAAAGTAGCCTATGTCCTTCTCCATATCCCAGGCTATATCTCTGCCAAATTTCATGACGATCGGTGCAGCGGTTTAGCGTGAAAACGTACAGACAGACAGAGTTACTTTCATATTTATAATATTAGTGTGTATAGTATGGATGGATTGGGGAATTTAAAGCTACAGGCTCAGCTGCGGCGCAGGCTGGCATGGCGCTTCGTCGAGCAAGGGTCGGGGGGAACTGCGTGTTGCCACTGGATTTTGAGTTATAGAAAAACCCACTGACATTTTGCCCGACTTAGAATGAAAAAAAAAAAAAGTACGATTTAGCGTATGTTTGTGCATCTCGGGTTTTTATGAGTAAGGGTCAAAATAACGGGATCTTGCTATAGTGCAAGCATTGTGAGTTTTGTTGAATATCATTGCTTTTAACCATCAAGATCGTTTACGACCATACGACCTAGAGGAATGTGGCCGTTTTTGTTTAGATCGAATTTTGTTGCTTCGTGTCTCAATATGAAACGTTATAAATGGTTTCAGAAAATTCTAGACACTTACCGAGGTTCCTTATTGAGCCGTTTTTCATAATTCTTTCTCAGTCACGAGATAATATTTTTTTAAAGGGGTGGTGCTAGTGGACCTTTATATTATTACTTAAGGGATTAAGTAATAGTATTTATTGTAGGTACTTAATAAGGAATGGAAAATAAATATGTCATTTATTATGGCGCTATTACTTAATATCGAGTTATTACCACACTTATTGACCACTGGCCTCAAATATGACGAGGATGTTGACAGGGAGCGGAGGGCGTTGTGTTTGAGAGCTAACATGATTGCCCACAGATTCAGGCGTGCCTCTAAAGAGGTCAAGCGCACTATATTTAGTGTTTACTGCACGTCTGCAGTCTGTGGGCTCATTATACTCAGAAATCATACAGCGCCCTTCGCGTTCAGTACAATAACGCATTCAGGGTGCTGTTGGGGTTGCCCCGATATTGCAGCTCATCTGGGATGTTTGCGGAAGCTCGCGTTGACTGCTTCTACACTGTGATGCGGAAGCGGTGCGCATCCCTGGTTAGAAGGGTGCGGGGCGGTACCATTAGCATCCTATCTATGGTAGCAAGTAGGCTGGATTGTGCGTTTGTGAACCACTGCTGCAGGGTATCAGCATATTGTTACTAACACTTTGAGTCTTGTTGCTTGAATAAATGATGATTATTATTATTATTTCCTTTATTCAAATAAATACATATCTACACTATCTACACTAATATTATAAAGAGGAAAGATTTGTATCTATTTTTGTATGTTTGTAATGAATAGGCTCAAAAAGTACTGGGCCGATTTAAAAAATTCTTTCACCAATAGAATGCTACATTCTTCCAATTTGACATAGGCTACATTTCATTTTGAAAAAAATTAGGGATCCTTGGTAAAATTTGAACAATGTAACCGAAGGTGTAGAAAAATGAGTCTTAAAATGATAATTGTCTACCCCGTGCGAAGCCGGGACGGGCTGCTATAAATTATATTTTTAAATATAAGAATATAAAAAATATAAAAACATTTCACAATATAAAAAGTAGGAAAAAAAAATATACGTATTATTATTATTACAATTGTCGAACAGCTGTGCTGCTGGGGAGTTTGTTGTGCCACTTCTTCGTCCCAGCTAACGCACTGAAGAAGGGCGGGCGTTTTGAGACTGGACCGTGTTGAATTGTCTTACATAATTTTGATGTTTAAAAAGAGCAGAGCAAATTTAAAAGTCATTCATTCAAACCGGGATTCTCAGCATGGATTGAATAAATGACTTTTCAATTTTATTTCGGAAGATGACTAAATCTCCATCGTAACTAATGAAATTAATATGAGCTTAAAGGCCCCCGCAGGCAGGCACGACGCGAACGGTGTGAAACGATTCAGGTAGAAGAATTTCCACGAAGTTTTCATATAAATTGTTCGTCTAGAGCAGTGTTTCCCAACCTGGGGTCCGCAGACCTATCCTAGGGGGTCCATGGATAAACTAAAAGTTATAAAGCAAAATACATAGCCGTGCGGCGCACTATGCTACGCTGTGGCGATTGTAGCAAAAAGTTCATTCGCTGCAAAAAAAAAAAACATGCATTCTGCATGTAGAGGCTGATTTAAGACTCGAACTAAGCAACATCAATTCAAACATAACGACTTTGGTTGCAAAGAGGCAGCACCAACCATCTCAATTAGAATTTAATAAACATAGATACACCAATATGAGTAAAGTAGACCTAAGTAAATATAGCAAATAAAAAGATTAAAACAGTGTTTCTTGTTTTATTTTAGGGGACCGCGAGTCATGGTTAGGTTGCGCTAGGGGTCCGCCCTAGGGAAAAGGTTGGGAAACCTTGGTCTAGAGTCGCGTTGCGCTGTTGCGTCGCGCCTGATTGCTGGGAGCCTTGATTGCAAAAGTTAGTTGGCAGTGTAGTCAGACACATCGCGAACAAATATTGTATTCAGTCCATTTAATTATAGTAGAACAACCCTTTCATTAAAGAAAGTGACTGAGTGAGTAATAGTTCGGTTTAATGTAAATGTCATACAAAATATTTTTATTTTTTATTTTTCCATATTATTATAAAACCAATTTAAACAAACTCCACGGGATATTTCCCATCTATTATATTATTATGTTCACACTAAAATCAGTAGTATAATTGCCAACGCTTATCGTTAACGAAGACTAAATAAATAATCCTATTATTAATAATTTATATTATTATTAACCCATCATTGTCCGAACAACACTAAACGATCAGTTTTTATAATTTATTTCGTAAATCAGTGTAATATTATTCTTAAATCAGTGTAATAATGTATAACATAATAAGGTCGATATTCTATTAAATTATTCGTTTATAAATTATGAATTTATTCGTAGTTCTAGCTACCGTGTTACCGCCATTATAGATTTATATTGATAACATACTGGGCTTGCGTTATAAGAATCGATCAGCGACCGATAGCCGAATAATATAACGATTTTCCATCTAGCGACCATTTGGACTATATTTATATATTATATTCGTCTATTAATAGGATGAAAGAATCCGATTTATTACTCGATTTACATAGATGTGGAGTGAGATTCGGTTCTTTATTTTATCTAAGTATCTATCTATCTATATAAAAATTAATTGCCATGCGTAATTCTCGCGAAAATTGGAAAATGGCTCGACCGATTGTGATGAGACTTTAGTAAGTTGTTGTGTGCGCGCCGGTTCCTAAAAGCCGGGCATTAGCTAGTATATAATAATAATAAAAATTAAATTTCGTTCGTTGGTAAGTGCATCACTTCAGTACGGCTTAACCGATTTGGCAAATTTTTATTTTAAAATGTTCGTCATAGTCTGAATCAGGTTTTTGTGGAAAGAAAAATTTGATAAGTTGCCAGGAAAATTGGAAAATTCGGGAAAACTAAAAGTGGATTTTCTATGGGAATTTCGTATGAATTATTGATATTTTGACAGGACAACTTCTGTCAGGTCAGCTAGTTGTACACAGCCAGCTCTTTCGAAGACGGTGAAAAACGGCTATATGGCTGTGAGTGGTGTATTTCTTACCACCACCTATACATATTATATTAACTGTTATTAAGACACGCTAGTTGTATGTTACACCTGTTATTTTAGGTTTTAACGGATAATATGTTAGAACGAGACAGAAAGTATAGGTACTACATGAATAAATGTTAAAAAATAATAAATAAAATAAAATAAATAATTTATTCACATAAAAATAATATTTGTCGTGGCATGGCGTGGCGTGGCGTATACTAAGCATGTCGAAGCTCTATATCGCCGGTTTATGGTAAAATCACAATAGATTGTCGCGTGGGCGCCGTGACACATTCTACAACTTATCAAGGAAACTTAAAATTATATCGATTTTTACCTAATTCGGACAATAATGTCCGGCATGATACCATTTGCTATTATTCAATCACAATAACTTTGACTTATTTAAATAAATTATTGGTTTTTATAAGACGAGAGAGTTCGCACTCTAGAATCAAAACAGTTTCGTCTGTGGTAGGTAGAACAGTTTTGGCTTGACTCGGAACATTTTTGTCTCGAGTCGAAACAGTTTTGTCTTGAGTCGAAACAGTTTTTTCAGCACTTTGATTATAACTAGAGATCGGATATTCGGATGCATATTTACCTAAAGTTAATTTTTAGCTATGAAAGTATGGAAGCGGCTCATTAAAATATTTTATATTTAAAAAAAAAACCCGTGTTGCCACGAACAACGGGAATGCATAACTAGTCGAGTATGTGTAATATTTAAGCGATTTCTAAAAATAATATTTAAAAAATCGTGGTTCTTGGATTGCATAATTTTATTATTCTGATGCATATTTATTTAGAATTGGGATTTTTATCAACATTTGAAAGTAATTAAATATGCCAGAAACATATATCAGAAAGCTAAACTTGTAGATCCCAGAACCGCGGGATTTTTTCGATACAAAAGCGCATTCTATATTAGCCAACATCTCAATTTTAGGTGAATATGTATCCGAATATCCGATCTCTAATCATAACTTATATGGATGAGCGTGCATGAGTGGGCCTTCATTGTATTCATCAAGCGACAGTTATGCCAATTTTCACTAACACTAGGCGACAAAGTGAATGCCTAGTGCTAGTGAAAACGGACATTAGTCTAACAAAGTCTTGACTCAGTCTGCACCCAGCCTTAAATATACATAATAACGTTATCTAATAAATAAATAATACTTTTTTGTAAGCACTTAGCGTGAATAATTACTTTAGTTATGTGACGTTAAGGTTGTTTTGTTTGTCGTGAAGTTCAAAGGATGAAAGTTTACACAAAGAACTGCTGGGATTTGTGTTGTTAACTGTGCTTTTATATTTATTTCGCTTTAAACACTTCGTTCCTTTTTGTCTGGAATATTTATGAATCTTAAAGTTTTTTTTTTGCATCTCAGAGTTAACCTTGAGAGGTTGAGACTCTTTAACCGGACTTTCCTGTGGTTGCCTTAAGCTCCTAACGAAACTTAATGCCTCCAGCCAGGGCGTAAAAACTTATAAACTAAACGACTGCACGCTAAGGGCATCCCCTGTGGGGTACGAACCTCGGCTTAGGGCAGAGTCGGAGGGAGGATGGCAAGGGACCGAATTTAAAGCTACAGGCTCAGCTATAGCGCGTGCTGGCGCTTCGCTTACGGGCAAGGGTCGGCAAGGATCATTCAGGCCTCGGCGGCGAGGTCTGAATGATCTTAAAGTATGTTTAATTTAATTTAAGTAGGTCTTCAAGACACACATAACATAATCACTAAACAGCCTATAATATTTCCACTGTTGGGACACAGACCTCCTTTCTGTGAGAGGGAGCGGGCCATAAGCCCAATGTGCGTTGATGGATATCACAATCATGTCTTCGATTTTTGTTTCTAAGACATGTCGGTTTTTTCGCAATCTCTTTCAAGAAACATACTTGCTGATTTGCAGCTTAAAACTTTAATGAATGACATGATATTATATCCGTGCCTTTTCTTTATTTTTTTTGGGTGTGAAATTATCAAATAGCTTCTCCCGCTCTGGGCTGAGCGAGGGCGTGTCAGACTTTTACTGACTAAAACCTACCCGTGTTCCTTCAGTTGCCTGTGTGCCAGGGCCACGGTATCCCTTTCGGACAAACCCGCAACCCTGGCAGGCATCGGCCCTAGCGGACCCCATCAGTTCGTGCTGACATCTTTTTGAGGCTCGCGTGGAACACAACGCGCCGTCGACCCGGGCCTGTGGTGCTATTATATAAAAGTCGTACCGTGGTAACTTATACACCATCTACACTTCTACACTAATAATATTATAAAGAGGAAAGATTTGTACCTATTTTTGTATGTTTGTAATGAATAGGCTCAAAAAGTACTGGGCCGATTTAAAAAATTCTTTCACCAATAGAATGCTACATTCTTCCAATTTGACATAGGCAACATTTCATTTTGAAAAAAATTAGGGATCCTTGGTAAAATTTGAACAATGTAACCGAAGGTGTAGAAAAATGAGTCTTAAAATGTCTTTCGTATTGTCTACCCCGTGCGAAGCCGGGACGGGCTGCTAGTAATAAATAAAACAAAAACTTAACTTTTCTTATAACATTAGACAAATAATTGTTCTCACCCTTTCGCTATTTCGATGTAAACGTTTAATAAACTCCGTTATTTCACGATAAAAACAAAGCACTGTAATCTATTTACCATTTACATTAAAAATAACTTTAAAGTGCAGTAATTTCAACAATGTAACACAATAACTGCCGTTATTTGTCTAATGCTATAGTAAATGGAGTATAGGTGAAGTGAGAATGAAGTGAGCCGTCAATTGTGACAATCTCTAACATCAGGCAGTATTACAGCTCTCCAAGGTCACTTCATCTAAGTTTACATGGTGAGATTTTTGCAGAATACACCGGCTGGTCCTTACTGGACGGCGAGCATTATAATTTATTTTCTGTGGACTTTCACCTATTAGAGGAAAACTGATGATCTGTACCTAACCATATCGCATTCCGTTTGTAATAGTAGGTTTGCGTGCACATTTACATTAATCTCTTCGTTATAACCTTATGACCTTTGTTTGTACAGATCAAGATGTTGACGCCTGCTGGCAACCTAATTGTGTAACACGCTTTCATTCACAATCTGAATGATTTGAACTATAGTGATAATCAGATATCGGAATAGGTAGAGTTTATTTATCTAAACTTCGAGGAAAATACATAGAGTGGATCCTCTAAAATCTCGGAATAATTGTAATGACGTTTAAATCTCGGAATTTTAAAACCCCGTTTTTTTTTTCTTGCGCATCTCAGAGTTGTTCATTAGAGGTCGTGACTCTTTAACCGGTCTTTCCTGTGGTTGCCTTAAGCTCCTAAAAACTTAAAGCCTCCAGCCAGGGCATAAAACTTATAAACTAAACGACTGCGCGCTAAGGGCACCCCTGTGGGGTACGAACCTCGGCTTAGGGCAGAGTCGGAGGGAGGACGGCAAGGTACCAACGGTGGCTGGATAAAATCAGGGTTATGATTATTATCAGGGGAATTTAAAGCTACAAGCTCAGCTACGGCGCGGGCTGGCGCTTCGTTGAGCATGGGTCGGGGAGGACTATTTAGTAGGGGATTTCGCGATGGGCCTCGGCGGCGAGGTCGGAATGACGGTCGTGTTTTATGTTTGCGAACTGTACTGGTTTCTCTACTGCTCCCCTAGAGGAGAGTTGTGGACCCCACAACTCTCTGGGTCGGTCAGTGATTATTTATTGGACTTAATTTATAGTTATAAACAATTGATTTAAATAATCACTTCTTTTTTGTATACAACTACTAATTGATTTGGCGGTTTGATTAATGGTAATTCACATAAAATGGCGAAAAAATTGGTTTCATTTTCTTTTAAGTGCTGATTTTAGAAGAAGAAATATAATATTCATACCATTAATGAGGACACGGGAGGTGGGGACAGCGAGGAAAACACCATTGATTTCACTCATTTTATGTAACATTATAATTATGCGGCCTACGTTTTCTATCTGCCGTCTTAAACTTTTGCTTGACCATTTATATGAAAATCAATTATAATATATTCGGTCAGAGAAGGCAAGACGGCATTTTCTAACACTTTACACGACAATAGGCTAACGACTACGAAGCTGGCTGGCGATCGAGAGGTCGAGGGATCAAATCTTAACCCCTCGGACTAGTATGGCGAAACTACATACTTCGGGGATAGGCTTGTTCATAAGACTATTGCATATTTTACATCAGTTTAAGCTTGTGGGATAGGTACCCTAAAAAACAATATTTTAAGATTTTATTTTACTACTTTGTCGGCGTGAATAATATGTATACCTATACATGTACTGTGTGGTGCCGGACGTAAAGATTAGCATCATCCCATTTCCTTTCCATCCCCCTCCCGTGGGTGTCGTAAAAGGCGACTAAGGGACTTACTAGAGAATGGGCAGCAACGTTCTCTATGGATTTTTTTTTAACACCGTACTGCGATCGTCAACCCGCCTGCCAAGCGTGGTGATTATGGCAAACCCCCCCAATTGGGAGAGGCTAATGTCCAGCAGTGGATGTCTTTCGGCTGAAATGATGATGATGATGATGATACTTATACCAAATTAAAGCTTTCTTGTACTAAAAGTCTCTGAGATAAGCCGCGGACAGACGGACAGACAGACAGACGGACATGGAGAAACTATAAGGGTTCCTTGTTTACTAGAACTCTAAAAAGGGCCAAGGTGAGTTCAGGCTTCCTAAAAACATACGGACACCAAATTCATAAAGAAACATTATTGCTATAATGTAAAAGCTACACCAGACAAAAATATATACCTACTTTTCTATATTTACTGTCAGTTACTGAAATTAACTGACCTTGCATAAATGGTTGAGATTTTTTAGAATACGAATCGATAGAATTTTATAATTCTTAATTTTATTTAAATACCTATACGAAATTTACCCAAAACTAGAAATACACAGTGTGTCTTTATAATGTTCACATATCGAAATGAGGGGTCTATGCTTAATTTTATCTACGGCAAAAATATAAAAAAAAATCTAAATTTTTTCATCCTTACCAAATGACTCAATTTTCTTGAAACAGTTGAAATCTCTGTTAATAAAGAAAGGCTACTATACCGTTGAAGAATTTAAAGCTGACAAATTGTGAATAAATTGACCTTGTAATAATGCATGACGTAAATGTGAAATAAATGACTAATAAACTGAAATGAAAATAGTGCTTAATCTTAAATAAATGATTGATTAATGTTTAGTATAATATAATGTAATGAATAATTGTAATAATTTGAATCAATAACATATTATGTAATTCAATAATTTGATAGGAAACATTTGCAGTGCCCTTACAGGGTGCATGTCTTAATACTGTGTCACGAAATTTCAATGCATGCCTACTAACCAGTGTTTAACATGTAAGCAAATAAATAAAATAAAATCTTGAAATATTGTGTTTTAGGGTAGGTACCTACCTATTCTACACGTAAAGTGAGGATGATATTTTTTTTTCTCATCTATTAAATGGTGTGGGTTATCGTTGGATATAAGCCGTTCAAAAATATTACAGGTTTGTAAAAACCATTTTTCAATTTAGGGATCCAATCAATCTGCCTAGCCTTTTCCCAACTATGTTGGGGTCGGCTTCCAGTCTAACCGGATGCAGCTGAATACCAGTATTTTACATGGAGCGACTGCCTATCTGACCTCCACAACGTAGTAACTGGGTAACACGATACCCCTTGGTAAGACTGGCTGTCAGACTTTTGGGCTTCTGACGACCCGTAACGACTGTCAAAGATCCACGAATGACAGCCGGGACCAACGGCTTAACGTGCTTTCCGAGGCACGGAGGAGTCTCGGTATGTAAAGATGGTCACCCATCCACGGACCAACCCCGGCAAGCGTAGCTTAACCTGGCGGATCGACCCGTGCGGCTGTTATTACTTAGCCACGAGCTCCTTTTCGATTTAGGGATCCGTTTGCGTAATATTAAGATACTTAAACACATCTTAAGTGATGTGAATGAAATTCGTATTATTAGAGTGAGTCTAAATTCTTGCGCTCTCTATCTATATAAAAACCGCATTATTTCGTGAATTCCGTCTTAATTGACCCGTCCACCGTCGTCGGAGAGTTCGTCAGTTTATTTATGAGCCGTCAGAATTATATGGAGTGCCTCTAAAATCCGCGATTTTGAATTTATTTTTCGTGGGAGATACTGAAATTACATTATTTATTCTATTAAGACTCCATCGTCGACTTTATCTCTGTTACCTCTGACCTAGACTAGAGTCAAGAGCAAATCCATCGTAAAATAAAATAAAAATATTCTGTACTGGGTCATGTAAATCAGTTGCACACACGACAATAAATCAAGCTATACTGTTCCAGTATAAGCGAACCTCTCATTGTTCGGAAATCCTATACAATGCAAGATCAGCTTATACTGGAAAATTATAGTTTTATTTTATTTATTCGGGAAAACAAACAATTACACATTAAGAATTACAAAAAGATAGGATAAAGAAGTGATACAAATGTGAAATCAACCACGTTCTCCACAGATACACAATGAGACAATTTGGTAAATTTTAAGACCAGCGTTGTAAACAATAAAAGAGAGGAATATCAATATTAATAGTATATAGCTTGATATGTAGCCGTGTGTACATGTCACATTTTCCTAACTGCGTAGCTGCAATCACAATTTTCTATCTGACTTCAACTATCAGTGATTTCATAAATTACAACCAGACAGTTATGTACAGTGGCCAGCACGTCAAGTTACCAAACTGTGAAATTTTCTCGTTAGATTTTAAACTTAATCAGAAATATTTTAAAGTTTAAAATCGTTTGGAGAAATTTGACACTGGTCCTTACCGGACAGCGAGCTGTCCATAGCTCGCCGTCCGCAAGCCCGCGCTTTACGGTGGCCGGGAATCGGCTATCCATACCCGCCGCCCAGGGTGTCTCCTGCGGCGACTAGGCGCGTGAGGGCGCACATACTGCCGCACCCTCACGCGTTCCGCCTCCTCCTTCGCGAGCATTACTGCTTCGCAGAAGGAGGTGACTGCCTCCCATGCACTCTCGCTCCGGACCATGGCCGGGCAAGTGCCTGTCTGGGTTCGAACTTTTTTTATTTTATTTTTTTATTTAAAGAAATTATAATACAGATGTTACCTACTAAATTCAAAACTCGCCAAACTTTAACGTTTGATGGTGAACTTACTCGTAAGTCACGGTTGTTTCCACTAGGCCACCGCTGCGCTCAGAAAATTCCTCTCCGCTTATTCAATGGCCCGTCAGACAAAAGTAAGTGGACCGTATTTGGACATTAATGTCAATTTTGGCGGAGGCGTCGCATTATAGAAAGTATCTTAGATAGCCGATATCCAATAGAGACTGTGTTTATGAAGACGCGGGGAATTTAAATAGAATGTGTATGAGAGGCACGTCACGACATGTCGATATCATATAATGTGCCTATGATACAACTTAATACAATAATCCCAGCCTATTTGTGTCTCACTGTGCTTGTTCAAGATGGGTTGGCGATTTTAGACTTATATTAACTACTAGATTATGCCGGCGACTTCATCCACGTGAAATTTCTTGTTCCCTGACCCAACGTGTTGCATCGCATCGCCTGCCCGCACTATTACTTTGTTTTCGCTTAGGGTTATTTTTGTCATTTTTTCTTTTTCTTCTTGATCGTCTCCTAAGGGCCCTAGCATGATTTTAATAGCCTTCCTCAAGGATTGGGCTACCAAATTCAAAAATTATTTATCAAATCCGACTGTTAGATTAGAAAGTCCAAACAAAAAAAAAAAAAATTTACTCTTCAGCTTTAATATATGAGTAGGTATATGGATAGATAAAGCATTTAATACAAAGCTAGTCAGTATAATAATTAATGTTCTAACATTATAAAATAGAGGATTTTGTTTACCTCTCCTTATGACAAAACATCAACAATATTAGTACAATCGTAAAATTAACATTTTGATGTTGATGTTTTGTCTTGGAGAGGTACATAAAATCCTCTATTTTAACCCAAAGCAAAGGCAAAAGAGTTTCTTCTTTCATCATCATCATCATTATCATTTCAGCCGAAAGACGTCCACTGCTGGACATAGGCCTCCCCCAATTGGGAATCGCCACGCTTGGCAGGCGGGTTGGCGATCGCAGTATGGTGTTAAAAAATATATAAAGAACGCTGCTGCCCATTCTCTAGTAAACCCCTTAGTCGCTTTTTACGACACCCACGGGAGGAAATGGGGTGGGGCTATTCTTTACGTCCGGCACCACACGGAACTCTACTCGTTTCTCCTTTAGATTTAATTAATTGCAGTCATTGCGGACAAAATATTTGCGTTAGTTGGATTGGCAATAGAGGAGCTTGTGGCTAAGTAATAACAGCCGCACGGGTCGATCCCTCAGGTTAAGCTACGCTTTCCGGGGTTGGTCCGTGGATGGGTGACCATCTTTACCTACATACCGAGACTCCTCCGTTTCTCGGAAAGCACGTTAAGCCGTTGGTTCCGGCTGTCATTCGTGGATCTTTGACAGTCGTTACGGGTCGTCAGAATCCCAAAAAGTCTGACAACCAGTCTTACCAAGAGGTATCGTGCTACCCAGTTACTGGGTTGTGGAGGTCAGATAGGCAGTCGCTCCATGTATAATACTGGTATTCAGCTGCATCCGGTTAGACTGGAAGCCGACCCCAACATAGTTGGGAAAAGATTAGATTGATTGATTGGATTGGCGATAGACTTACATCGTTCAGATTTCTTGAATTTTATTGCATATCGATCGTAAAAAAAATATGTTAAAACATACTAACATTTATCATGGTTCCGTAAAATAATACCTTAAATGCACATTCTAGTTTCAAATCTTAATGTTATTTAGACATCCGACGAAATACGACATCATTATAGTCTAATCCCAATATACGATGTCGAATCCATTTCATTATAAAAGGTCCTTAAATCATTTTGTCGGTAAATCCGGATTTGTTTGCCAAAAAAGGACAAGTCCAAAGATATTACTATTTAGAAGTGTCAAAAATTTTGTTTTTGAAATGCTTGCTAGAGAGATAATATGAATGTATTAAAACTTATTTGGTCTATTGGTTTGAAATAAATAAAATCAAAATAGTGAGAAGGTAAACGAATAATTTTGCAAAACCACAAATAGGTTTTGGTTACTGTTGTTCACAAAGGAGTCTGCAAACTGTCATTATTTTATTAATGTAATTGGCATTTCAGAGCATTTTTGCGATATTTATGTTTTTTATTAAATAGAAGATCTCATTGAAATCAAGTTGCGTTAACAGTTTATTGGAACGAAGCCGTTAGCGTACTTCAATATTTAGAACGAACCTGATTTTAAGGCGAAAGCATCAGGATAGCCCACGAAATTCAAATTGTCTTGCGCAGTATCAGGGCCTCAAGTCTGCTATTACAATAGTGTCAGAATGGTCTATCATTGATTTCATAATTGTTGATTTTGACAACTTTGGTAATCTACTAATATAATGGCGTCATTATGACTTTTCAATGGTCAGCCACTGACACTCCATTGAAAGAATCTCGGACATAATGACAAATGAAACTTCCTACTAAACTTCCAACTTCCTACTACTTCAGATTGCTTATAAAAATAATAAATATTATGTAAAAATATATATAAATGAAATCTGGCATGAATAAATGTTCAAAATGCCATTGTAATACAATTCTATTACGAGACCATTGACCGACCAATGATCGACCATTATGAATTTAGCAGATTACGAACTTTTAGCAAAATGACAATGGGATCGTGTTGGAGTGACGAATTTATAAAAATAGCAGACTTGGGCCCCTGGTTTTATGTTGATAGTTATATAAATGATTTGCGAGCCTATCAAATATTTATTTCTAGAATTATAATCATAAAAATCATCAATACGAGTACAACTCACTAAGTTCATATTACTTTATTGAACGACTATTTCATGAAGTATTCGCCACATTTGAGACCAATTCTAACTTAAGGAGTTGTATTGCTGGATTCTATTGATTATAATTCTGAAAAGCCATATTTGTTACGGTGGCGAATCATATTTATTACATTACATATTATTATTATTTTATTACATTTTATTTTTATTTTTCTCCTATGGGGCCTGAAGTGAGCCTGCGTGCCGCAATGTCGAACACACTGGTGTACATCTCCCGCCTGCACTGTACCACTAAGGCGGAGGACATCGAGGAGTACGTGCGCCAGAAGACAAGGTACACGCCGAGGGTGCAGTTACTGAACTCGCGCCGCAACGCCAACTTTAAGGGGTTCGTGGTGCGCGTACCTCAATTGTTATCTGACCCTTGTCATGGAAGAAGACTTTTGGCTGCAGAACGTGGTGTTCCGTCGCTTCCGCGGATAAGTACCACTGACAGCACATAGTCAAGGTAATGCAAAGTGAAATGATACTAACATATTTTTAAGTCTTATTTACTAACACAAGTTTACAATAAAAATATGTATGTTTAGGTTAAGGTATTTATGTATGGGCTTGCGTCGCCTGAAAATAAATGGATTTATTTATTATTTTATATTTTAATTAACATACAACCTAACACTGATCTGCAGTTTGCAAAAAAGCGCATGCTAACTTATTGCATCCCCCTTAAGGTAGATTACGAACAAACTTGACCAATGCAAGTGTTTAGCATAAAATGTAACCGATTAAATTCATCTCAGTTTATAAATCAGTTCCCATATAAGGCATAGAAACAGCTTCCAATATATAACCGATAACCGCAATTGTCTTAAGTGTAAAATACTTCAAGATTATCATCTCGCAGGCAATCATTTATATGCTTTACGCTGTGTCTGTCAAACAATCTATTTATTCTCTCTAACGCCTATACATTTGCCATTATCAATTTTAAAGACAATATTATAAAGTGTAAAATAACCATTACGTTCAAAAGATTATCATTTGACAATTTTATGGTCGTGCTGGGGTTATAAACAATGTGAAACAGACAACAAAAGTTGTGCTTGTAACTTGAGATTTACGTAAAAAGTGTCTCTTTGACAAATAGCCGTAGACGCAGAACGTAGTATGTGCGTTTTGTGTTGTCAACCGTCACGGCGACGATTATCGCAGACTTGGATGGAGTTATTATTTTGCTGTGTGTATGTTTAGCTTGCGTGTGTTTTTTAGGGTTCCGTAGTCAACAAGGAACCCTTAAAGATTAGCCATGTCCGGCTGTCTGTCTGTCTGTCCGCGGTTTAGCTCAGAGACTCTTAGTACTAGAAAGCTCTTATTTGGCATGGGTATACATACTTTTTTCCCTACATGTAAAGTGGGGATGATTTTTTTTCTTGTCTATTCCATGTATGGTGTGGTATCGTTGGATAGGCCGTTCAAAAATATTGCGGGTTTCTCAAAACCATTTTTCGATTCAGGGATCCGTTTGCGTAATATTAAGCTTTAAAGTGCTCATTCACAGTCAAGTGTCCCCCCTGCCAGCTAAATGGTTGTATTTGGGTATGTGACAAAATTCACAGCAGTAGTATATAGCGTGTTACGGAAAGGGTTTATACATATCAAAGGCACGGATTCTTTTGGTGATAACAAACTACAGGGCAATATTTTTAATACCTATACCTACATAAATAAAATGTTAAGAAACATTTAACTAAAAATCAAATGTTTCCAATTGAATTCTACACATCACTAGACCAAGTCAGCTGATCGGTGTCAATAAACTACACACAAAGAAACGGCGGTAACACGTTTGTTATGATTTAAATTTAATAAACTATTGAAATAAAAAAAATATTAAGCATTTTCTAGTTAGTGCTTTTGAGTTGAAATTTTGTACAGAGATTCTGAACCAGATACACTCTTCACCCCGTTTGTATGGATATACCCTTTCCGTAACACGCTGTATATAACGTAGTTAAAGGGAAATCTATCACAGCTAAGTAGGCTTTACAAGTTACCGTGTAATAGTCGACCAACTAACATTTGTATATTCTCCATACAGAATGTATGGGAGAACATGTCGCTGCTTTGCATGAATACCCCGCACAAACCAAAATTTTGAAAATATTGGTTTATAACACAGCCAAATGCAAAATAGTTCTCATTTAATTAAACGTTGATTAATGCCCTTTCGATTTATACGTTATATTTATTCTTCTATTGATCAAATACATGAAAAGTTATGACAGAAATATTTCGTTAATTTTCAAATAGCTACCCTGTAAAATGTGTGTTTTTGGATTGTGCGGATATTCATGTAAAACAGCGATGTATTTCAATTACAGTATTAAGTTGTTCTTGGGATAAATTCATCCCAACTACGGAACCTGTCATAGTGCGTGGTCCGACACGCACTTGTCTGGTTTTTATAATTTATACGGTTTAAAATGTTGTGTTTATCTATCATTACCATCATCTGCAGTCTAAACCTACTTACTGCTGGACTTAAATCCCTCTTTGCATAAAATTTACTCTCTTCAGATGAGTAATCGCTTTCATATTAATCCTGGAAAACTGTCCCATCGTGTGGCTACTGTCCAAGTTTAATAATTTATTTATCTTCATTCGTTAAAATGTCGTAAATTAGTCTTGTATATCTCAAAAAGAAGGATATTTCACGCTGCGATGTGGTTTTAGTTTGCATAAGTGCTACTGGTTCAATAATCCGCAGTGTTGTGAATAGTTCTAGCTTATTGCTTGCTATAACAATAACACTTTTCATTGTAACTTACCGTAGAAAGTGCGACAGAAATCTGAAAATTCAATGAGTAGCAAGTGGCATTAACTTGTCCGTCTTTATGCTTTAGGGGGGCTGTGGACGGCAAACCCGGATGATTAATTAATCATGAGTAGGTTCCGAGCACGAATGCTGTGCGTTGTGTTCTGAGCCCAATCTCCAGGTCGGGAAAACTGTTTCCTAGGTATTAGACATGGGTGAAATAGCTCACTGAAAATAAAAAAAGAGTGATTAGCTCTTTCACTCTAAAGAGCTATAGCACTCTTCTAGCTCACTAGCTCTTCTATAGCTCAGTGACTCAGACGCCGACTGTTAGCTCATTTGACTCACGCCGCACGCGCGTCGAAGGAGAAGGCTCGGCTCGGTCAGTAGTCAATAAATAGCTCTTTGGAAGTTTGGACTCTTTGTTACTTATTAGCTCTTCTATAGCTCAGGGCCTCAAGTCTGCTATTACAATAGTGTCAGAATGGTCTCGCCATTGTGAGTATTTGACAGTGTTGTATGGTAAATCTGTCAAAAACTCACAATGAACAGACCATTCTGACACTATTGTAATAGCAGACTTGAGGCCCAGATAGCCGACTCGACTGTTAGATCATTTGACTCACGCCGCACGCGCGTCGAAGGAGACGGCTCGGCTCGGTCAATAGTCAATAGCTCTTTGGAAGTTTGGACTATTTGTTACTTATTAGCTTTTCTATAGCTCAGAGGGCCGACTCGACTGTTAGCTCATTCGACTTTTCGTTGAGAAGCTATCTTCTAATTAATATTAATTCAAATGTTTACACTTCACAGAAATATTTAAAAGTCCACTGTGGTTCTTCACGAAATCTGAAGTAATATGTAAGTAATTATTTACGCCACTTTACTAATCAACAACACTACTCACAAAGTCTTATATATTTATAAAAATACACTAAAATAAATACTCTATGTACTTTGTCCGAGTGAGCTAACTGAGCTATTTAGCGAGCGAGTGAGTGAGCGAGAGTGACGTCAATCGAAAAGAGCTAGCTCTTTTCTATCACTCGCTCACGAGCTACCCATGTCTACTAGGTAATTATGTTTTTCCAGTAGGATCAGTATAACAGCGGAATCGAGTTTGTAGACCCAATTATTGGCAACAAGCTAGCCGTCTAGATAGTGTACACCTCTTTCCCGCTATGTCTCTTTATTCTCTAAAGATTTATATTATGAAAGCCAATCAACACTCATCGATTCATACGTTACTATACATTATGCGGTTCCAAATACAGAGCTCAGTGGAAGTCTCTGTACCTCGTAAGGGACAGCGCGCTCATTGTTCCAGCGCCTTGCGCCCACATTACATTTCTATATCCTAAACCCGATTGAATTGTTCGTTTGCACAATTCTAGTTTAGTTTATTTTAGTTTACGACCGATATGGGAGAGCTGGGTGATTTTAGTTGTGTATTAATGGTGGAATAATAAAGGACTGCCTCGTTGTTCTAGTGCTCGCAAGCGCTTCTGCGGAGCATGAGGTTTCCTGGGTTTGATTCCCGGATCGGGCAAAGTTTTATTGGGTTTTGCCATCTGGAATTTCTCAGTAGCAGCCCAGAGTCTGGATTTGTGCCCGGTTGATGGCAATAAGACGCAGATATATGCCAGTGACCTTGAGTGGTTAGCTTGCGTGTTCTGTACTGAGCTCACGCAAGGCGTCGTACGTTTACGTTTACTAGATTTTGCGTGATTCCCAGTTTTATATCCGCGTTAGACATAACTTTACAAATTAATTTCACTATGTAATATAAACATAATCTAAAATATTCATATATTAAGTTATTAAGAAAATGCTCTAATTTAACACATATATTTTCCAAAGCATTAACAGTACTCGTTTGGACGTGATCTTCAGTATAAAATCATTAAAAGTCGTTTATGTCGCCTTAAACATAACTGGCGAAATGTGGACCTTACTATAGGTATACTTCTGCCTAACCTTTCAAGGATTAAAGGCTCCTACAAACAGGCGCGACACGCGTCGCGACACAAAGACACCGCTCGTCGCTCGACACGTGGTGCCTTTGTGTCGCGTCGCGTGTCGCGGCTGTTTGTAGGAGCCTTAAGGCGTGATGTTATAAATGTAATAAAGGACTGCTGTTGGAAGATTGGTGCTAAGTTTTGAATAGAATGCATTTTTTTCAGATAGATTAGAAGGACACAACTATATGATAAAAAAAAAAATAAGATTATGTATGTGTATTTTTTTTTTTTTTTTTAAAACGTTGCCCCACACTAGGATTTCTCCTGTATCGTGGGTGCGTTTACAAACATTTAAACTCACATACACAAACAGCCAGACCCGGAACAACTACTTGTAGATCATACAAATATTTGTTCCGTGCGGGAATCGAACCTGCGACATGCAGCGCAGCAGTCAATCGCTTAACCACTGCGCCAACCGTGCCGTCAAACATGAAATTACAGTTTAATGTTGGCTACACCAACATAATTTAAGAACTCTTTAGATTCATTATGCATTTTGCATTATGATTATCTAAGTCTTTCCAATAGGTTTATTTGCTTAGAAAATATTGTAAGTAGATACTTATCAGAGTATAGACATACTGAAGCACACTTGAATTTAGACTCTAGTCAGACACTGCTATCGAATTCGAACAATATCACTCTCTCTCTCTCTCTATCTATCTCTCTTAAATCGACTACGAAAGTTTTTATAAACTCGAACCATTCAAACTATTAAAGCATAAGGTCACCAATCGCCATAATTTCCGGGTGCAGCGGTGGCGTTCATACGGTCTTATTGTACGGCTGCGCGGGCGCCGATTAGCATTGAGAAGGTCGCAGGGTGCGTAGGCTAGGCGCGCCGAGGAATGCCGAGCGCGCTTCGTGGCATTTCGGCTGAACCAACTGGTTATGTGATTTAAAACGCCTGTTTACACCCTGGCTGGACTGGGTTGATTGTAATTTGTTATTATGAGGAAAGACTAACCTGTTTTGTAGCTGTGATAGCTGATATACATAGGTAAATTATGTGTATCAAACCTAATATAGATTTGTATCTTTGGTCATAGCTAGAAGATGCGGACTAAAGATTCTCCTTCCATTAATTATAAATAATTTTCTTGAAGAAATCAGCCAAACTGGTGGTCTTCCAAAATTACCTGAAACAAAACAAAAAGTTGATTTAGTAAATGATTCATTTTAAAACAAGGGTTTTTCTCTAAATGCTTATAATGACTAATTGATAACTTTTTCTAAGAATGACCTTCCAAACGAGAGCGGTTAAAAAACCTACTACGCTTTGGAATGGGCAAATATAGCTTCATCTTTCTAACTGACCGACTCCTTGGCGATTCAAAAGTGCCTGTAAATGGTTTAATTTAAATATTTGAGTTTTTAAAAAAACGTTAATGTCCAAGATCCCATAGAGATCAGTGTCCAAGATTCCCATAGGGATCAGTGTCTAAAACCCCCGTAAGTCAAAATCAAATCATTTATTTCGAATAGGCATATAAAAGGCACTTTTGAGCGTCAACAATTACAAAAATAATTAATTGATTCTAGTTAGGTACCCCTTCCAAAAGGTATGGTATATTTTTTGAAATGTTAACAATATTTTGTATAAATAAATTCATAATTATATTCCGCCGATAATAATCATTACCCTGATTTTATCCAGCCACCGTCGGTCCCTTGCCATCCTCCCTCCGACTCTGCCCTAAGCCGAGGTTCGTACCCCACAGCGGGTGCCCTTAGCGCGCAGTCGTTTAGTTTATAAGTTTTTACGCCCTGGCTGGAGGCATTAAGTTTCGTTAGGAGCTTAAGGCAACCACAGGAAAGTCCTGAACTCTGAGAGGCCCTAGATAAAAAAAAAAATGTTGTGACGATGGAATAGGTAAAAACAATGAAAAGTGAAGTAATGACAGAGAAATTAATTATGTGAAAGATACATGGTGCTTACATATTTACAAACATTGTAAAGGTAGATGATTTTCCTAAAATTGTATTAAATAATAAGTCTGTGTGTGAGTTAATTGCGTAGGGAACAGTGTCCAAAATTCTTTGATAAAATTACATCACTTTCTTTGTAAGTGCACTGACTAAGCCTGATCAAAAGGCCACTAATACCTTTTTACTTTCGCAACGAATAGGTCATCGTCGTTCATTTTTTTGTAACAAAACTACTTGACAAATATCGAAGTGAAAGTCTCATAGACAGGTCGGCTATAAGGATTATGTTAATGTAGTCGCTGATAATCTGACGATGGCCGTCCATTAGCCGTTTGATAAGTAAAGGTCAGATTTGAAACGGCGGTGGCCGCCAATGGACTGTTTTTATATTCTTTTTGTATTGCTGTTGGTTTTTTCCTTGTGGTTAGTGATGTCGTGTCGGACTATGCGGGTAATAGAACAGAGAGTGCGCACCTGTGTTTGCGCATACACATTGTGCACTATAATATCTCCTACGAACTTGGCAAATCTCTGTTGATATTGGACACCGTGGTCGGTCGGGAAGATATTATTCGGGTAGGTTACAGACGAATTATGATCAAGTCCCTCAGTTCAGCGTAAAATACGATTACTTTTTTAAGGATTATCACCTTGTTGATCACGTTCCAAAATTCGAATTTTTTTCTTTCTCATAAATTGGCACACTTATGAAATGTCAGAAGCTAGTACACGGTTCCAGGGCCTCAAGTCTGCTATTTCAATAGTGTCAGAATGGCCTCTTCATTGTGAGTTTTTGACAGATTTGCCATACAAACACTGTCAAATACTCACAATGGCGAGACCATTCTGACACTATTGTAATAGCAGACTTGAGGCCCTGTTGGTCGTTTCCTATGGAAAAGAACCGACTGGATATTCCAAGGTTACTCTTTATTTATTTTTTTTCTTTTACAATTTTTTCATAATACACAATATGAGAGGACAGAAGTCAGAATCTATCTTTTACAATCTATTTCCACTACAATTTCCTTTAGTTAATATTTCCATAACTTGGATTTATGTTAACCGACTTATTTATCTGACCTGCTTTCGTTAACATCTACCTTGCAAACGTGATGATTTGCATTAAAGATGCTGCATCATTCATTGTATAATACTGGTCTTAAATTGACTTACTGCAGAGCTAAAGCCACTTCTCATATCGAGAAGAAAGTTTAAGGCCGATCCTTAGCTTTGATACGGATGCCTGCATTAATTGGCTCCCCCGTTTTCGATCGTATTCTAATTCATGGTTTTGAACCCACAACTTAGTGTATATGAAGCGGATTTGCAAAACTCCGGGTCACCACGACATCCAGTGGATAACGAACAAAATTTATTATGTCGCTTGCCTTCCATTTCGATTTCTATTCGTTAAATTTCAACCTCGTTTATTGCAACTACTGGACAGTTGGACACATGCTAATCTGTCGCAGTTTCAAAGGTCAATGCGATTCTGTACGCGTCGCTTGTCTTCTTAGAAAAATGTGAGCCGACGCCTGACTGCCAATTGATTTTCTATTGTGGTTTTATATATTTGGAATAAATAATTAAAGTTTGTTATCGATGTGGGAATAAAGGATGGAGACTTCGATTGGTCTATTTGTACAAAAGTATTGTTGTGCACCGTAGATAATAATCAGTATATAATATAAGGTGTATCTATTCATACACGAATTATTACTATATAAATTCTCTTAATCAAGAAGTTAGTATTTTTGTCATTATTTTTGTACCCTACCACTGTTTTTATATTTAACCCAAAGGTTGACTGGTAGAGAATGCCTTGTGGCATTAAGTCCGCCTATGTACCACTATTGTACATGAAGTTTAAATAAATAAATAAATAATTTTAAGAGAAACATTTAAAGGTGGTAAAAAAGCCAAAGCAGCGATATTTTTTTCATCTAATTGTTTTTATTTTTAAATAATTTTCATAATTTTAAAATTTCTTGAGACATTTTGCAAAAAAAAAACCTTTACATAAAGTAAAGCCGCGTCCTACGCGGCGACGGTAGTAGCACGAGCGCGGTGCCTTTTGATAATAATTAATCAACATATCAAGTCATTTTAAATTATTGAATTTGTTCATTAAAATACTCAGATTAAAAAAAAAATCATTTCCATGGCCTCTTTACCACCATTTTTTTTGGTGTATCTGTTAATATATTTCGTATTTGAATAGATACATACACCATATAGAGGAGTCTTATCAGCTTATGGCTTTTATAACATTGTTGTACATCACATCGTACCTACAACAGCAAGACTATTATTTCATAAATTTTAGGTTCGGGACAGAAAACCAGGCTTGACCTAATTCAGTATTCTCACTATGTTTTCCTTCAATCTTAAAGTAGAGGTGATATTTTTTCAAGGCACACAACTTTCGTCTTTCGCCACGACTCCAACGAAGACGACTCGTATAGTCATATCATAGTTTATCTTAGATTTTGCACCACAGTGATCTTTATTTCCGTTGGTATTACAAATAGTCCTCTTGACAGAATTTCGGTCACGGCGGCCAATCTTAACGGAGACTAGCCATCTACGCGAGTGATATTATAGTGCCCAAGTGTGTGCGAAGACAAAGGTGCACTCACTCTGCTCTCACTATCAATCGGATGGGACGGCAATCCGACTCGACCGGAGAGAGATCAGGCGCAGGGCCAACGGCTTAAGGTCCAGATACATGCCAGTGACCTTGAGTGGTTAGCCTGCGTGTTGTGTGTTACGTCCAGCCGGTAATAGAACTCGCCCATTCAGAAGCGCTGTTCTAAATAAGACACATTATTAATTTATTACACATAACACAAAAGGTATTTAATTAAAAATTAAATTATCTTTAAAAAAGTGAAGGTTTCATAAAGATGCGCTTGATAGATTTTGCGTGATTCTTAGTTTTTTATCCGCGTTAGATATAACTTTACAAATTAATTTCACTATGTAATATAAACATAATCAAAAATATTCACATATTAAGTTACTAAGAAAATGCTCTAATCCATACTAATATTATAAATGAGAAAGTAACTCTGTCTGTCTGTCTGTCTGTCTGCCTGTGTGTTACGTTTTCACGCCTAAACCGCTGAACCGATCGTCATGAAATTTGGCAGAGATATAGCCTGGGTTATGGAGAAGGACATAGGCTACTTTTTTACGCGATAACCGACATCCACGCGGGCGGAGCCGCGGGCAATAGCTAGTTTAACATATCTTTTTTTCCATATCATTCATTCATTTATCATTCATTCATTTGCTACTCGTTTAGACGTGATCTTCAGTATAAAATCATTAAAAGTCGGTTATCGTTGCCTTAACGAGGCACGGGCCTTTCTGAGGAACGGGGGTATCACACCGCCAACTTCCAAACTCCGAGATGTTACTGAGAAATTCCTCACTTTGCCCGACCTGGGAATCTAACCCAAGACCGCACGCTCAGCAGTCGCGCTTGGTTGCTGTCAAAGGTAAAATTACTGTGAAAGGACTCTACTCGGGGCCATATTGGCCACCCACACACTTCATATTTCAATGACTCCCATTCACCATTCGAATCATCCATAAAAGCATTTAACCGATACCAAACACTTCCAATCAATTACCTACCATTATACTTACTTTACCGAGCAAAATATTCTATTAAAAGCCTTGTGCCTTCTGTAATCTATTAGATATTTCATTAACCGGAAAATTACGATCACGAGCCTAATAATTATCTAAAATCCTGGTTCTGGTAACCGTTGTAGGACTTGAACCGTTATTTGTAACTACAATAGGATGGAGCGTAGTGAATTGGTTTTGATTAGTGGTCGGTGTTATTGCGGCTTCTTTGGTGTTTATTAAGTCGTGGTCATCTTCCTGGGTTTCTGGTCCAGCGGTCGAATGCGCTACCGATTGTGACTAGACTTTTAAAAATGTACTATTAGACAGTCATTTGGGCGCTTTTCCTATTGACTGCGATGCGAACTAATTTTTATGTTCTTTTCCCTTCTTTTTAGGGTTCCGTAGTAAACAAAGAACACTTATAGTTTCGCCTTGTCCGTCTGTCTGTCTGTCTGTCTGTCTGTCCGTCCGAGGTTTAGCTTAGAGACTATTAGAGCTAGAAAGCTGTTTTCATCAATTTGGTATGAGTATACATATTAATCACGCCGAAAAAGTGGTAAAATAAAATCATGAAATAGATATTTTATTAGGTTACCTCCCCTACAGGTAAAGTGGGGATGGTATTATTTTCCTCGTCAGTCCCATGCTGTGGGGTATCGTAGGATAGGCCGTTCAAAAATTTTGTGGGTTTTTTGAAAACCATTTTTCGATTCAGGGATCCGTTTGCGTAATATCAAACTTTAAAGTGCCCATTTTTTTTAGAGTCAAGTGTTCCCCCCCCCTTGTAGCTAAATGATTGTATTTGGATATGTGAAAAAATTCACAGCAGTAGTATATATAACGAACTTAAAAGTAAAACTACCACATCTATGTGGGCTTCACAAGTTACCAAGTAATAGTTGACCAACTTACAATTACAGTTGAAAAACTTGTTCTCCCATACATTGAACACCGTATGGAAGAACATGTTTTTCAACTACAATTTTTGTTGAGATAAATTCATACCAACTACAGAACCCTTCATCGTGCGTGGTCCGACACGCACTTGGTGGATTTTTATATGAATGTACATTTTTTTTAAGACTGTTAGCTTATTATCATGTTTGAACAAAATAAAACTACTCTACTGTATTGGTTTTTTCCCTAGTGAAGGGTGATAATCTGGGCCTTGACCGCTAAGATTGATTTTCGGAGAATTCTGTTAATTGGTATGATATTTGACTAGGGAATCCCAGCACACTCCACCCACGGTGAGACTTACGTACGAACGAGTTTTTGACTAGTTTGTGATTGGTTGCATCGTGTGCGAACCGCTATTGAATTACTCTGACATTCTGGCAAGTTATTGATGTACTGGTTACTTTTAAGGAAATTCAAGGAAATGAAATCGTTTATTCTGTAAATAGGATATCGGAATCACTTTTACACGTCATATAAAAAATATAAAAACAAGCTTGGTGAAGTCGACATTTCCCATCTGACAACCCCTGAGAAGAAATGGCGAAACAAACTCAGGGTTCAAAGTCTCTTTTAAAGTCCAGACATAATCTTGGTCAGATCATGTGAGGACCATGTAGATCCGTGTCTGAAATGGTCTTTTGAGGAAAGGACCACACAATTTTGAGTGGACCTGTCCAGTCAGTGCAAGCATTTGTCAGTAAACGTGTAGCTCAACTCAGGATTTAAGGAGCTCAACGACTCGACGAACAATACCAAAGAAAGGACATTTGGGTAGGCCGCATAAAGTGCTCAAAATACCAGACCATAATTTAAACTAAGGCGCTATGATCTGGCGCTCAAGCCGACTGAAGTATAGGCCCGCGAAGTCGTGAGTGGTTGTGTCGCGCATTTAAACATAGTAATTATTTTAGTTTATCAAGACAAGCCTAACAAATCGTTTTAAATAATCTTACTAACTTTACATTTATATAAAAAGTAAAAAAGACGTCTATTTCGTA
Source organism: Dryobota labecula (assembly GCA_947523025.1). Classification (NCBI taxonomy): domain Eukaryota; kingdom Metazoa; phylum Arthropoda; class Insecta; order Lepidoptera; family Noctuidae; genus Dryobota; species Dryobota labecula. Next base: position 7,174,310 of record OX383296.1, on the reverse strand, counting down.
GCTATGAGATTGATTAAACATTACAAAAAGGGGTAAACATTGGGATTTTATCCTATCCAGCAACGTTATTCTAATCGTGTTATTAAAAGCGATTGCATGTCCGCCAGATACTTAAATAGATAATACCTTTTATAAAGTTTCATATTGAGACACGAAGCAACAAAATACGATCTAGAGGAATGTGGCCAGTCAAAGTATTTTTTTATTTTTTTTAAAAGGCATCTCAGAGTGTGACCACGAGGGGTTCGGACTCTTTAACCGGGCTATCCTGTGGTGCCTTAAGCTCCTAATAGAAATTTAAGGCCTCCAGCCAGGGCAAAGTATTTATTAGTGCGATTTTTGGTGATATAACAAAGCATACAGATTTTTTATAGATACTCAAAAATCGCCCCTTTAGGCATACACTAGGCTATTAATTTAACAATATTAGAAATTACATAAGACATTATAAACGATACAATTCTAACAAGTTCAATACAATTCTAATAAATCTTTAGGTACAAAGATTTAGATCGAATGTTGCTTAAATAAATAAATAAATAAGCCTTTTATTTTACGCAAATTTCCATGCAGTTTTAAAATGATATGATAGCATGGATCAAGTTTAATATATTATTCAATTTTTATTTACATAATAAAAGCAATATTTTATGATAGTATTTAATATTAGGTTTAAATAATTGTTATTAATTAATTCGATTTTTCAATTTATTATTAGGTACATTTAATTGGTTTAGTTTAATTTTTAATGAGAACCCCTCTGTTGGGTAAAAGCCTCCTCCATTTTTTTCCATTGTTTTCTGTCTCTCGCTTTTATTTGCCATGTATTTCCTGCTATATCTTCGATATCATCGACCCATCTTCTGTATGGTCTTCCTCACTTTCATTTTCCCTTGGGTCCTTCCTATACTACGGCACTGCTCGTCCACCGGTTGTCTTCCGTTCGAGCTAAATGTCCTGCCCATTTCCGCTTTAGTTTCATCGAGCTTGATGTTGTTGCTTAGTGTCTTATAATAGGTATTAGAAAATTCTAGACACACCGAGGTTGCTGATTGAGCCGTTTTTCATAATTCATTCTCAGTAGACCGGTGAGTGCCGTCTTATGTAGCGTCGTGAACGACAGGCCCAAGAAATTCCTATTGCTACTTGGACACAAAGCTAGGTGCCTCCAACATATACCCACTTGTAATGATAAATGCGTCGTTTAAACATGTTTTAATATGTTTTACACGGTAAAGAGCATATATTTAGGTACCTGCATCTTGCTTTGTGGCCATGTTTATTGTTAATAGGCAGAATATGTGACGGTTCATCCGTCACTCAGGCTAAAAGGAATATTATTTTGATTAATTTTATTTCCATTAATGTGTCGTTAATGCTGCTAATTTTGACATGTTTTTGAGATATGTGAAAGTCGCTTGTAATGCGAAAGGGAATTTAAGATAGTATTACTTTAAATGAGGATTTATTCAACTACTTTTGAACTATTACAGGAGTATTGTGACTGTTATTGACGGCCTTATATTATATTGTAATGTCAACAGTATATTTAATTGTGCACAAATAAATAAATAAATTAGGAATGAATTCAAATCAAATCAAATCATTAATTGGTTTGCAAACATGGGTAATTAGTACATAGATGTTTAATTATAACAGTCCTCCATGTTCTACCGTGACACGGGCATGCAAATCATATTGTTATTAAATTTACTCAAACTTTAAGATATTATAATTTTAAATAACAATTAGGAACATTTAATAATACAAATAGTTTGAAATACATAAATAAATTCATAATGATACATCATCATCATCATCATTTCAGCCGAAAGACGTCCACTGCTGAACATAGCCTCCCCCAATTGGGGGGGGTTTGTCATAATCGCCACGCTTGGCAGGCGGGTTGGCGATCGCAGTATGGTGTTAATATGCATAGAGAACGCTGCTGCCCATTCTCTAGTAAGTCCCAGCTTAGTCGCCTTTTAAGACACCCACGGGAAGAAATGGGGTGGTGCTATTCTTTACGTCCGGCATCACATGGTACCATAATGATACAAAATGTCAAATTTCAACAACGTTACAGTAATAAAAAATTAAAAATGTTATGTGAAAAAAGGTGGAATAATAGCATGTCAATCAGTCAGTGATCTACATTAAAGAAGTCATCAATTGTGTAACAACTTTTTTCAGTTAATATTTTGTTATGTGCCCTTTTAAATTTGAATACAGTCATAGTTTTAATCATATTAGTAATTCTATTATAAATGCGTGGGCAAATATCAAAAAAACCTTTTTGCATTAATGCAGTTTTACATTTCACTTGGCATAGGTAAATGATTTACATAAAAGATGCGAGTATATCTTAATTAAATCAAAATAATAGGTACTTACGTTCTTGTCAAGACTAAATTACGACATTATACCCAAGTACCAACCTAATCAGTATAAAATAAGCTTTCAAGCCATTATCATTTAAAATTCAATTCCTTTAGATATCATTTAACAAAGGTACAAAACCATCTTTATACTATCAGTAAACACAATAATTCGATATTTCCATGTAAATAAGACTTGTAAATCAGTTACGTGTTATGCTAAACGTGTCGTTAATGTATATGGTGTGAAATGTAACGATATTGGTAGCCCTTTGACGACGCAATCTTTAAATGAAGACGGACTTCGTAAAGTACATTTAAATGTAAATGTAAATTAATAAAAGTGATAGATGTAGCTCGTTTGAAGAGGGTTATTGTTAGTTAAGTTTTGATATTTGAGAAAGTTTGTCTGAATTTAGCTTCTATTCATTTGCTATGTTATTTACTTAATATAGAAACACTATTTTTAACTACGTATTTTTAGCACAACTTAAACAAAGTTCTAAACCACTATTATACATATATTTGGAAAATCTCCAGTTACCTACTAGAAAAAGAAAAAAAGTCACGTATTAATTCATACACTTTTATTGTATTAGATGATTCATAGCCTGCATATCTAAGCTGTGATATTTATTTATTTAAACTTCTCGCACACAATAAGGTACAAAGGCGGACTTAATGCCTTAGGTATTCTCTACCAGTCAAACAAGGGTGGTGAAGAGATGAGATAGCAGGTGATCTGATTGAGTCATTGAGAGGAGAAAATAATAATAACACATATTAAAAACATGATACAATGAATTATGATAGTTAAAATAGACACATAAATACATAAATAGGTTATAAACTTATAATACACAATACACATACATACTACTTACTATAATATATACCTACATTATATATATACAAATTCAAGGAAAAGAGATTATTGAGATGACTCTACGCTATTTGTTTGGAAAATAACTCTGCAATTTTCGCTTAAATGCATACCGTCCTTTTGGCCGTCCTGATATCAAGAGAAAGCGCATTCCAGAGAAGAATGGACTGAATATGAAAGGAAGAATGAACAAAGTCAGAAGTATGAGAAGGATAGAGTGGAAGATTGTAGTATTCATGTTGATTCTTTTTAGACCAACAAACGTAAGCAATAATCGAGAGAAAAATCAATTTGATTAGTACCTCTTTCATTACGTTTCATGTCTCAAATCTGTTCTAACAAACAACAAACGAACGATATTGCAAAATAATGTTATTTACAAAACTTATAAGCGTTTTGCACGTAGGCGCAGTGGTCAAAAGTCGCGGACGCGTGGGATTTTACGTTCGGGTCCTGGGTTTGACACCGGGGTCATTACGTCATCGTCACCCACTGCTGGGCCCCTTTCCCACGCTGGCCCTAAACTGTTCTCAATTAGTTCTGCTATTGAAGAGATTGTCAAGGAATCGTATTGGGTAATCAAAAGTTTAACTAAAATCTGTTGAACGGTAGATATTTGAATTTTGGATGATGATATTGAAACAGGAAAACTTCAAATAAAATAAGAATGTAAACTGAGAATTTTTTACGTACTTTGTTTAATTTTATTAAATAGGTGCCGTGTGGTGCCGGACGTAAAGAATAGCACCACCCCATTTCCTCCCGTGGGTGTCGTAAAAGGCGACTAAGGGACTTACTAGAGAATGGGCAGCAGCGTTCTCTATGCATTTTTAACACCATACTGTGATCGCCAACCCGCCTGCCAAGCGTGGCAACCCCCCTAGCAAGCCTATGTCCAGCAGTGGACGTCTTTCGGGTGTAATAGGAACAAAAAACAGGTACATTGTGCAATATTACATTCAGGAAAACATGAATAACTTAATAATGTAGCCCACAGCGCTGTTCACAGATTACCACTAATAAATAGAACCTCAAAATCACTAAGAGGTAAGAACTGTTCATGCATGGCAGTTATACTAATATTATAAAAACAAAATAAAAAAGTATTTTAAAAACAACAACAAAATTATTATTCCATGAGTTCAAGTAGCTCACGCAAAAAGTTACGAAACCTTATCAAAGAGCATGTATGTCTATGTGTTCGAATGCGTCATTGTAGGTTGCTGTCATTCGCCAAACTGGTGAAGGTAGACTGAACTGAACTGACCGTACTTTTAACTGGATAGCCAAATTTTTCAAGACAAATCGATTTTAGTTACCTATTTACAACATTTTCAGCGGATTCTTCAGAAGTTACAAAAGCTCTAATTCTGCTTTTTGACATATTTCAGGGCCCTATGGCCCCGGACCTTTGGAAGGCGTACATGGGGCCGCAGCCAACTCGCAGAGGCGCCGATTATCCCTGTACGCACAATGCAAGTGCACCCAAGGACAGCCCCCGGTTGCTGCAGGACTATTGCAGGATATGGAAACAAAGATATTGCATTATAGGTTTGGGTGGCTAAAGTAGACTGGTTACCTAGAACTATGGAAAAATTATGCCCCTTGCCTGACCAATGTTTTATATAATGTAAAATACACTGATATAAGGTACCTACTATGCTTTGGAATGGGCATGTAGCTTAATTTTTCTTACTGACCGACTCCTTGACAATTCAAAAGTGCCTGTAAATGGTTTAATTGAAATAAATAATTTGAGTTTGAGTTTGAAATGGCAGGGGGTGACTTGCTCACTCACTGGGTTTGGGTGGTTATAATTGATTGGGCACCTTGAACTATGGTTGTAATTAATAATTGTTTAACGAATTCTCCTTTTTTTTGTTACAGTTTCTCGAAACTAAATGTGTGAAAAGTTATGCAAGTATTTCACAATGAAATATCTTTCATAGAGCATTTACCATCTAACGGAGGACACAACAGGCGACACTATTATTTGTAAAAGAAGGGACACACCTGTCGTGACACCTGGGCCACATAGCAAATAAAACTGCCGTTACACCTAAAAACTTTGTCCACATTGTTGTTAACAATCAAAAAGGCATATAATATAATACCGTGGCGCATAATTCTGCATAGTTTATTCGCGACAGACATAATAAGCCGCTAACGCGGTGACCTGCGCCCACGCAGTCGCGGACGTGTTTAGACACGGTCGTGTTGCATGAGCAGAGTTAGGCCGATTGCACGGTGACGACTTTTCTGTGTTGACAGATTTGACTGGAGAAAGAGTCTTTTTGATGTGACACATCTATTGCACCTTGGGAGTAAAACCGACTCGTATGCCGTGACGGCAAACTGACGCTCTCTTATGTCGTGATGCCCCAAAGTATATAGGATGTATCTATTCAAACACGAAATATTTTAAGAGATACTCTTATAGGTGGTAAAGAAGACATGGAAATGTTTTTTTTTTAATCTGAAGATATTATTTAAAAAAAAAAAAAACTTGATAATTGATTAATTACCAAAAGGCACCGCTCTCGTGCCGCCACCGTTGCCACGTCCGGGCGGGTCATTCAAGAATTAAAGAAATAAGTAGGTAAGTCAAGCAATTTTAAAATTATAATAATTATGTAAAAATATAAAACACTTAGATAAAAAAAAAATCGTTGCTATGGCTTTTTTACCACCTATAGATGTTTCTCGCAAAATATTTCGTATATGAATAGATACACCTTATATAGTAAAGATATTTATTGGTCTTTTATTTATACTCTGTATAAGATTCATTCACATTCTAATAAGAAAAATATATTTATTTTTTCTCCATATTTATTGGTTTCCTTTATTCATTCAATAAGCATAAATTTCGATGTTTCACATCTGCCTGTCGACCCGCGACGGCCAATATTTTTTAACTTCTTTCTTCAGAAATAATTGCAATTCCTTCTGAAGCTTCGGTTGTGTTGAGATTTCAGAATTTATTAAGTGTAATAGATACAAGTATTGTTTATTTATTTTGCTGTTGACTTTCAGCATGCACGTTAGTGAGCGAGAAATTCACTTGGCTGAAGAAAGGGAACGATGTTGTTTACACAACAGTCGCTCTAAGAGACGTGAAACGTAAACGCATTGTTCAGTGCGAAAAGCAAAATGGTTGTCAAGAAACAGTGCAACATAGAATAGAATAGAATATATTTTATTGTAAAAACATGAGTAGGAGTACATCAAATAATATGCGAGGTCTTAAAATAACAGGTACATCTGCATGTTTTGCCATTTATGGCGTACAAAACAACATATTTTTGGTTTAGAATAAACCATTAAAAATTGAGTCTACACAACAAACTAGGAGATTGATAACATAATCCATAAAGACATGTAAGAAAGCCACAAAGCACGTACAGATAAAATAGGTATAAACGATGAAAAATTTTGATTGTCACCTTAAATCCGACATTATTGACCTACTTTCAAAAAATTCATAACACTGAAATTAAATGTCATACCAACAAAATTACACGCACAGTTTACAAATTAATCTTGAAATATACATTTCATATACAATCGCAATTTACAAATTAATCTTGAAATATACATTTCGTATACAATTTAACCGAATAACAATACATTGTCGCCGGCGCGGTTTTGCGACAAATCGCCGACAATTATAATTTACTAGTCGCCGTGTCGTGTAGGCGGACGCATGCGGACGGCTAGCCTATTCAGATCTTAATGTCGCCTAAACAGTCTGGATGGCTTTTCAACCTTTATGTTCAACCTAAACTTAGTTATGTAGATATTCGAGCAAGATTTGCGATCTGTGCCAAGCTAAAGTTATAAATTTTTATGTGTTTTTCTTACGATTGACAGTAAAAATTCCGTGTAATAGAATACCTACCTGTTGAACATTTTTGTTTTCGGATATAAGTTATGTAAAAAACAGTTTTAAAACTATAATAATAATATAGAAATCAGCGCTTTCAGTTTATTTTATACACGAAAACGATAACTTTTTTTGTAAAAGAATCTCCTTTGCTTTGGCAACCTAGTAATTAGATACTCTGCACAAATTCATGAATTCCACATCAATGAATATAAACCTATCTAGCATATTAAAGTTCATCAGATAGCACAATATTATTAGATCCCGACAACTATACACAACAAAGCTTACTTAATCCAGGCGACATTACCAGAGATCAACCACGTTTGCCTATAAATGGTCTCTAATAAACTCCTAACATTATCGCCTACAACTACAATATACAACATGAGGTATATGTACTGTAGGATTTGTATATGTGTGGCGATGACGTCACACGCTGCACTTACGGGGCAAATGTCACGCCCGCGGCCCACGTGCGCGCCCTGACGTGTGCCAGCGCAGCTAGGGTTGGCGTGATCAAGTTTATTTGTTTCTTTTTTTTAATGCATGTTTGAGTAGGTTGCGAGGTTGTATGTGGGTTTTTTGTATTATGTTTTGTTGTAGTTGGAGCTGTAGGTTCAATATTATGTTTTTATTTTTGAGTAGGTAGGTAAGAATCAAATATCAAGGCAATGCAGCCCAATATTCAGAGGGACCTAGTAATGGGACCACAATTTAATAAATAGGCATTCTGTTCATCCTGAAATTTCTGCTTGAAGTTATCCTTGCTAATACGCTAAACTTTTTATGGAAAAGCTCGAGCCGGAAAACCACTTTTTTCTTCTTTTTCATTGAATGAAACTCAAGTAAGTATTGCCGCCTCAATTTGATTCTTAAATTACATTTGAGAATCAAATTTTATTTATTGGCTAATATAATTTTATCTAATCTAATCTTGTCCAGTGCCAACCCTACAAAATCACCTAAACTCCGTAAACGATCATCGTGTAGGATTCAAGAATGGAAATTGAGATGTTTCTTTTTAGACATTTCGTTATTTCGACTCTTCTGACTCATGTGTTGTCCTATGGATTTCCTCATGTTTTTGAGTCATTTTCACAGTTACTATAATGGAGCATGACGTGAGGTAATTGTTAGATTCCAATCCTTTAAAGGTTATGTCGATTTGAGTTCATTAAACTTTCAAGATCGAATAAAATTCATGTGGAGGATAGACTGACAGCATCCTGTATTCTCTTTGCCTTCATGCAGTGTTACATATCTATTGCATACTTATTCTGTTACCGAACAGTAGTATAGGAGTTCTACTAACATATCCATTAATTGCTTATTTGTATCAATCTTATAGGAGACTTATATTGAGCAATGAATGAACGTCCGATTTGATGATATCATAACTGTTACCGTAAATAAGAGAATTTAAAGCACTGGGAGGCACATAAAGTAGTCAATTTTGATTGATCCTAACTTCGCATAACCGTCAAATCATATAATACGTTTATTGCACATTATCTTTGCGATTATTTGGACAGCATACTCCGAGGTCAAAATACAGTGATTCAGGTATAACGTAATCAGTTTCTAGTGCGATTTGTGAGTGGACTAAAATGTACTTATGCGCTTGACTCGCGAACTAAGATATAATCTCTTCGTTTGTGATATACCGTGATACGAGTAGCATGACAGACAAATAATAGCGGAATTAAGTGAGATCTCCAAAATCTAGATATGTGTATCACTTACGCTTTCTAGATTAAAAAGTTAGTGCCATTTTTACACTTTCTCGAAATTTTGCGCGCTTTAGATTTACGATAATAACGTTCTGGGTCTTTGATTGGCTAATCAAAATCTGTTTTTGATATAAAAGTGAATGTTTCGGAATTATTCCTGAATAATTTTCCTTAATGAGTAATTATTGCCTGCAATGGAGGTGCTAGGTGTTATTAATACAGTGACATTACCAAATACGTCTGTGCAATTAAATACTCTGGTATAGGTAAGGCAATAGTCTGCATTCTTTACAAAAGGTATGTTGGGTTGATATTTGCATTACTATATACTGTTCAAGTTAAGAGCGTTGTCACCGGTCCACTAGCGCCACCCCTTTAAAAACATTTTTCAACACACTTGCTCATAAAGTGGCTCTAATTTCATCGCAATTAGGCACATAATGACACCTGTAATCAAACTGTGACTTTTTCATTGCTATTATTCACATGTCAGTTATAGTTTTTTATTTTTATTTTATTGGTTGATTTTTCACAACTCGTTTTCACTGTTGAAATTAAAGTTATTTATTAATTAAAATGTCTACAAGTACTAGTTATGAAAAAAATGATTTATGTTGTACACCGCCCGATATAAGATGTGAAGCCCTTAACGTTATGGAAAGTTTACTACCGGAAAACTCCAAGGAAAAAATGATTTTTTGTTATTATTTTCTTCACAAGTGTGTTGAAAAACGTCGTATGATACAAGTGTGTATTGATGATTTCCGTCCTCGGCTCTCTTAAGTCCCTCACCTGACAGCTCGGGTCTCAATGGCACGGTGGCGCCTCAGCGGTAATCACCAACATTACACACTTGTACCATAATGTACTATTATCTCGTGACTGAGAAGGAATTATGACAAACGGCTCAATCAACTATATCAGAAAGTGTGTCTAGAATTTTCTAATACTTTTTTTAAAGTTTCATATTGAGACACGAAGCAACAAAATTCTATCTAAATAAAAACGGCCACATTCCTCTAGATCGTATTTTGTGACCGGTGACAACGCACTTAAGAGCGAATACGAAAATTAATATTGTGATGTAACTTTGATCATGCATTTTTTACTTACTCGTACATTGCCACTACGTCTATTGTAGGTATTTGAGCTCAGAGCAAGAAAAACAAATTATGCATAATGTATAAGCATAAATAACAAATCTCGACACTTTAATCGATCATAACCAACACCAACAACAACACAAAGACACATTGACATTTCTGTTGAAAAATGTCACGATGCATTCATTACACAAATTATAATCTCGATCTCCTGACGCATGCGCCCTACCGTTCTCGGAACTGCCCGAGCGCACCTTGACATTCGCATGTCAAATGTCAACCGGCCATTGACCCCGTGCGTGATAGTTCACCACAGATTATCGAGACTTTATTTTGATTTTTTTTTACTTTCGACACGTCTGCGTTAAGAGTGAAGACACCGTGTGAAACTTTTCGTCATTTGACATTTTAAGACATGGGGATTAAGTCAATGTTCGATGGATTAAGTCTATAGGATACATTTATTGATGCAGTAATAAAACATTATTTGACACCATAAAAGATATAGTTCCTCTTCATTCGACTCCTTTAGAAAATTATTCATCTAAGCTACACTTTCTAAATTGCTGTCTAGATTTCTAGCATTACTCTTCACAGCCTTTATATCCTAAGCTTAATCTGCAGTTTAACTAGAACTGGTTGTAAACTAATTAGCAAGTCAAAATAACAATTTCTTCCTGAGCCAAATGTAGCCAACGATTCGTAACTGTATCAGAATTAAAGCGGTACGAGACGAATTGAGAATATTAAACCGATTTAAACCAATTTGGGATAATACTTTACAATTACGTAAATGTCTCAATTATTGACTTGTTTTTACGTATTTGTAGTGTAATGTTTTGCAAAAAAGGATGGTCTTTGTATTTTCTACTAGCATTGCCCAGCTAAAAAAAAAAACATAAACCTCCACTCTTTTTTTCAAATGCGTTGAGTATTCTGATTTGCACATACATTAGCATCATTTCTGCCGAAAGACGTCCACTGCTGAACATAGGCCTCCCCCAATGGGGGGGGGGGGGTTTGCCATAATCGCCACGCTTGGCAGGTGGGTTAGCGATCGCAGTATGGCACAGACTACTTAGCAGTATGGTGTTAAAATGCATAGAGAACGCTGCTGCCCATTCTCTAGTAAGTCCCTTAGTCGCCTTTTACGACACTCACGGGAGGAAATGGGGTGGTGCTATTCTTTACGTCATACATTAGCGATTGTCCATTATTATCTCCATAAATATGAGTTGTTTGTGCTGTCGGGCATCTACTGCTGGTAATCTGATGAAATACGTATAATAAAACTGAAGAGTTTGTTTGATTTTCAGTTAAACGCGCTAATCTCTGAAACTTTCAGGCCGTTTTTTTTTTTTTTTTTGCATTTATTAGCCCATTTCTTGAGGAAGGCAATAGGCCAATTTTTTTGCCCCACACTAGGATTTCTTCTGTATTGTGGGTGCGTTTACAAACATTTAAACTCACATACACAAACAGCCAGACCCGGAACAACTACATCATACAAATATTTGTTCCGTGCGGGAATCGAACCCGCGATACGCACCGCAGCAGTCAATCGCTTAACCACTGCGCCAACCATGCCGTCAACGTATTTCATATCACGTTACGACCCTTAATAGGACCTGACCTGTGTATTCAGATTTATAACAAGATTCCTAATCAAATCAAAGAACTTCCAATGATCCGCTTCAGAAGGGCTTTACGCAGTTGGTTAATTGAGAAATCCTTATAGAGTATAAAAGAATTCTTTCAATTTAAATTAAAATGATCTAATTTTATACCTACCAAAAATTTGCATGTCATTATGTTATGATTAAATATGTTAAGCTACATTATACTACCATTGTTAAGAACTATTGTAACCACATTTATCTGCAAATAAATCTTTGACTTTGACTTTGACTTTGAGTAAAAAGAAAAAAAGTAAAAAGAACGCTAAGCGAATACGAAGTAATTTATAAATAATCAGATTTCTTTTAAACTAAACGGCTGGTGAAACCGTGGGGCACAGCTAGTATAGGCCTATAAAAATGATACTCGTAGTATTTATCAACTCCTATAATAGACCATTAAAAAAAAAAAAACAGTACATTTTCTGGCATCTGAACTAAACAACCAAAAAATACGAGCCAACTATTTCTAAATAGGAGTGAACTTAAAAAAATGCGGCCAAGTGCGAGTCGGACTCGCACCCGAAGGGTTCCGTATCAATGTACATTATTTAACACTCCATAAAAAAAAATACGTTAGTACAAAAACAAGTTTCTTGTATTGGGTCCCCTTTAATTTTTAACTTTATATTATTGGTATTATTTTTTGTTATAGCGGCCATGGTAGTACACACTTTGTGAACATTTCAAGCACCTACCTATTACGGTTCAAAAGATAAAGCCCTGTGGCAGACGGACGGACAGCGGAGGCTTAGTAATAAAGAAAGACAGAAAAATTGTTTATTCAGCACAAACAAAACGCACATGACATAAAAAAAAAAAACTAAAAAAAAAAACACGTAACAAAAGTAGCCAAAAGCCTCGTATCCAAGCAATACAAGTTTGACACACCCGTTTGGTACGGAACCCTAAAAAGGTCAAACTTTTAAAATATAGTCTGACAAATTGTCACTTAGTTATGTAAATACGGGACTATTTAAGATAAAAACCGCCATTACATATCACATTCAGATTGTCAATTATATTATAAATTATTTAGGAAGCTGTTTACCGTAGTTCACTTAAAAGGTGAACCAGTTTTTACAGTATATTGCTCGATATATGAATATAAAATGCCTATTGCTGGACTATTTATTGTGACGGGAAGCATTTCTGGTAGTGTCGGTATTAGACTAATGGTTGTTAACTGCATCCTGGTCAAAGTCAATTGTACCTTTTATAAGTGTTTGGCACGCTAAGCATGTTATGTTATAGTGATGGAGATCCTGTATACTTATTCTTGGTTTGTGAATGAGATGGTTTTGCTATAATTTTATCATCTATATGTCGGAGACGGGTTGTATCCGGTATACCAGCGCCATCTAGTGGCGTTCGATGTTTGATGTTATTGGAGTTCGCGCCATCGATTCTTGACTAATCGGGACGTCAGCGCTGCCTAGCGACGCATGACAGAGTCTACAATATAACGCTCGACCCGCGGCAAGTGATCGCCGCACATTTGACAAGTGAAGTTGGTCGGTGGCGGTCAAGCAGTGGAGAAGTCTAAAAACTGTCGCGCATTCGGTATGGTTGTATCGTGTACCTACATTAATTACTTTGCATACCCATTACTGTATAGAATCAAGTTCTTCTAACTGAACAGACAGTTGTGCTGCTGGGGAGTTTGTTCCGCTACTTCTTCTTCCCAGCTAAAGCACTAGGAAATGTTGAAGGGCGAGCGTTTTGGGAGACTGCCTTATGTCATTTTGAAGTGCTGATTCTCATCTTAGGTTGAGTAAATGACTTTTGATTTTTAATAACGGTTTTTCTATTGCGCAATAACCAACACTGCGTACCCATAGTAAGCCCACAGTAGTTAGAAATATGGCGGATGATAACGAGAGAGACCTACCGTTTCTTCGACGCATATCTTCTTATGGCTTGTGACCATCTTTACATACCGAGACTCCTCCGTGCTTCGGAAAGCACGTTAAGCCGTTGGTCCTGGCTGTCATTCGTGGATCTTTGACAGTTGTTACGGGTCGTCAGAAGCCCGATCCAAGGTAAAGTCCCAAGTCTCTATCTGAATAGCCTTTTTTCAAGTATGTTTGGGTTGGCTTCCAGTCTAACCGGATGTAGATGAATACCAGTATTTTATATGGAGCAACTTTGTATGGACGTTGGGGCCGAAAGGTTCTGTTCTGGCGACCGCGTAATGGAAGACGTAGCGTTGGAAGGCCTCCCACAAGGTGGACCGATGACCTTGTGAAAGCCGCAGGAATCTGCTGCATGCGGGAAGCATAGAACTGGTCGAAGTGGCGGTGCTTGGGGACGTATATGTCCAGCAGTGGACGTCTTTCGGCTGAAATGATGTTGATGATGATGACATGGAGCGACTATCTATCTGACCTCCACAACTTAGTTACTGGGTAATACTATAACCCCTTGGTTAGACTGGTTGTCAGACTTTCGGGCTTCTGAGGACCCGTAACGACTGTCAAAGATCCACGAATGACAGCCGGGACCAATGGTTTAACGTGCTTTCCGAGGCACGGAGGGGTCTTGGTATGTAAAAATGGTCACCCATCCACGGACCAACCGCAGCAAGCGTAGCTTAACCTGGTCGATTGACACATGCGGCTGTTATTACTTAGCCAATTTAGATACAGTGGGTATGAGGATTCTAAATAAAATTTGAGAATTTTAATTTAAGAAGTAACTATCTCTACTCAGTTCGGAACACCAAACCAAATTAATCAAAAGACATTTATTCAATCTAGTCTGGGAATCAGCACTTGTCGAACGTCAAAATTACATAAGACAGTCCCCCAAAACGCTTTAGCTGGGAAGAAGAAGTGGCACTACAAACTCCCCAGCATTAATATCTAACAACCATACATGAACAAACAACAAAACTACCAATATCCAGAAGATCTCAGTAAATTCACTATACGGAAAATTTACGATCTGTTAGCAGCAGCTACATAACAGCGGTATTCAATGAGCTATTGTAAATTAGTTTAGCAGAGGTTACGCGGCGCTCTGAAGCTAGGCGCGATATATGGCCGGAGTCGGTGTGGGGGTACCATGTTGACCATAAGTTACGGGTTTCGTACGAATTGCATTTTTACTTGGGCCGCATTCCGTATTACACTGTAATCGATCGCGTACCGAATTGGCGTGAGCTCGATAACGATTTCCCGTGAATCGACATAGGTGACGTCATGACATGCGCCATCTTGCGATAACGCCGACCATATCCTTTATTAATATCACCGTGAGCGCTGTCAAACAGCTCTCAGCTGTCATAATCGTGATATACTAAATCGGAACGCAAATATATAAGTGAGTGCTATGAGCGATAACGGCCTATATCGGAACGTAGCGTTATTATTTCTTGTTGACGAACAAAAATGCATACAGATATTATTTTGTTGAACATGTTGTAGCTGAAAACGTATCGACCTCGGCGCTACCACTGACAATGATTTTAAAAATGGTTGTTTTTGTAGTATTAAGAAATTTTTTGAACATCATTATTAAAAATTTGTATAATTATAAGAATATTAACTAAAAAAATTAAAAAGTAAATAAATGCATGGTAATTGTATATAAGTATACTAGTAGGTAATAACTATAATAAGAACGTATGTAAACTTAACAACATTTTGCACGCTTGCTTGCAGGCAAAATACAATGACACTTAGGTCATAAGATCTGACCTTTACCAAAACAATGAATTTCTAACAAATAAACGTTTGATTTGGTTTTTTTAGTTTTTGTAGAACAGATTTTACGTTTCTGATTTTGCACTCATGATTTAAGTTAATTAGGTTGTTGAAATGAAGAAGGTAAAAAGCAAAAATTATGGTACGGAACCTATAATTATGAAGGACATATGAAAGCTCATCTAAAATACTGTTTTGTTACAGTGCCTTATGATTGTCTGTTAATTAATATTAAAAAAATTATCAAGCCAGAGTAACTATTTGGATTTATTCTTCATTTGGTCCGCTGAGCTTTTTCTTAAATAAAAAAATCCTGGGTTGTCCCAAACAATTTATGCTTAATAATTTTAATTATTATATTCCTGCTTCGTCCTGTTTTATATTCCTTCTACGTATTTTCCTTCCATATTTTTTTTTATATATGCCAAACTTACTCTTTTTTTACATAACAATAACAATAGAAATAAAATACACCAAGTTGCAATACAATTGTAGTGTCTGTTTGCAATGTTAAAATAAGAGCTTTTTATTAAAGGCATATGAAAGTATAAACAGTACTAGTAACAAAAATACTTTTATTTTTTCTGTCTGTCTGTTTGTTCCGGCAATCTCCGTAATGTCTGGACCGATTTTGACGGGACTTTCACTAGCAGATAGCTGATGATGTAGGGAGTAACTTTCACCTAAAAATAACCTAGTCCTGCAAACATCCAAACCTCATGTCCCCCCTACTCATACAACCACAGTCCTGTACCGCAGCGTCAGTGCGATTGTTTCATTACGCACAATGTGTGGTTACCGTGGTCCCGGGGAGCGCTCCTATTTTATGCTATTGAGTTATCTAATATAACGATATGGTGGTAGCAGTACGGAATTCTGTTTTATTTTGTAAATACTGTGGTTACGTATCTGTGTGTGTATATTTATAAAGCAATGCCTAAGCAGCTCAGTGAAGCTCTCTGATCATACTTTACAGCTCATGGAGGAGAGGCGTGAGATGATCCTGCAGTCTTCAGACGATGCGTTCAAGTTCCGACAGTTCAATAGACGGATCTCTAAGTTCTTGAAACACAATGGGCCTTATTAGAAGGCACCCAAAGGGCAATGGAGAGGGCTTCCGTTGGAGTTTCCCTACGTGATCGAATCAGAAATGAAGAGATCCGCAGGAGAACCAAGGTGACCGACATAGCCCGAAGAATTGCGAAACTTAAGTGGCAGTGGGCAAGGCACATTGCTTGTAGAACAGATGGCCGTTGGGGCCGAAAGGTTCTGGAGTGGCGACCGCATACCGGAAAACGTAGCATTGGAAGGCCTCCCACAAAGTGTACCGATGACCTTGTGAAGGCCGCAGGAATCCGCTGGATGTAGGAAGTACAGAAACGGCTGAAGTGGCGGTGCTTGGAGGAGGCCTATGTCCAGCAGTGGACGTATTTCTGCTGAAATGATGATGATGAATGCCTAATAAGACTTGATGGAAATTAGTCCTATCTCATTCAGTTGGGCTTTCATCCCGGGAATCTCGGTCACGAAATTTTCGCGATTGTCGACGATATTTGGTATTTTCGAGATTCTAGACTGATATTTTCGGTCGCGGGAATAACGAGACTTTTGCGACTTGTCTAATGGTTTAGGGAAATACCTAAACCATTGTTACAATGACTTAATATTATCTATCCGCCCACTAGCGTAGAAGCAAAGAGAGCTTTTTCTAACGCGGGTTGCTTTGAAACTGCATTAAGCGCCCTTTGTTTTTAACGTGGCCACTATAAAAATGAAAACTCTCTAATATTATTTTTTTTTTGACTTGATAGAAATATCTTGTTTTGACTGCCTAAAAGCCTAACCAAACCTACTTTTGAAATAGTCTCGAAAGTCTCGTTTTTCTTCGAAATTTCGAGACGGCATCGAGTCTCGATTTTTTTCCCGGGACTTAGAAATGGAATGAGACCGAAAGCCCTAGTGGTGAGTTTGTGGTGTCGCAGAAGTACTTATATGGAAGTCACTAAAACGCTGTGTTATAGCTAATCTGTTATGAACGTTATGATCATATAATTAGAAGGTGGTGATGTAAATATTCTAAAGTATCCAAATAATGTTTTTTTTTTTTTTCAATGTAAGTCTTCGTCAGAAAGGTAAAAGTTTTCAATTATTTATTATTTGTCGTTTTTGAGGTCTACGCGCATTTGTCAACAGGAACTGTGATGAATATTATTCCTCTTATACAACATATCCCGGAATTAACGCACACCATCAAACACCCCAATTAGAATATTATGTTATAATCATAATACAAACAGTAAATTTTTATTATTAAGTATAAAACATTGTTTATTTATTAAATTAGTTATACTGATTGTAGAAGAAAATTGTGGTCACATTACAAATCAACGCACGCGCACAGTCGCACATGTATAAGGGTCTAGCGCAGTAGGTACTTCGTCCATTTTGGTTTGTATTGACTGTACAGCGAAGTGTGACTGTAATTTACGTAGTTTTAAGTATTTTTGGGATACAAAATTACGTATGTTAAAAATGTCAGAAATCGATTCAGAAAACGATTCTTAACACACTACTTTCATAATGTGAATTAATTCAGTTTTACGTTCCATTAAAGCAAGCATGGTGGCCAGCACATCAAGTTACCACAAACTGTCAAATTTTCTCGTTTGATTTTGAACTTAATTATCAACATTATAAAGTTTAAAATTGTTTGGAGAAAGACAGTTTCGTGTAGCTATTTGTGCTGGCTACTGTACATACATGTACGCTTCAGACGCGGGATTCGGACCAGTTCTTGAAATCTTTGCAACTTCTTATATTCCAGGGCCAGAACATAGCAACACAAATTACAACAGTTATGTATCCATGACTCAAACAAGACCATGTTTGTGTGTAAACAAATTTCGCACATGTTTGGCTCTGACTAAACTTATTGACATAATTCCTACCGTGTCGGAGCCGACGAGCGAGATGCCAAAACATCATTACCGAATAAGATAACAAACAAAGAGGTAATAATAGATGCTGCACATAACAATGATCACATGCTATGGCCAAACTTTGTTGGTAAACAATGAATCGTCATGGTTTGATGTAATTTTGTTGAGGTCAATGGTAGTGTATTATTATTTTATCTTTTTTTAATAGGTCTGGAAATTACTTACTACTGGGGTACTTGTTTTGACATTGCAGTTTTTATTTGAAATTTAAATTAATTGTCAGGAGAATATTATTGATTTATCCAACAATCTTCAATCTTTCTATAACTTTTATTTGATATTGTGAAATTAATAATGAATTAATTCAAATTGGTACTAACCTTTGTACGCCTAATGGCAAAGCATAGAGAACTTACAAAAATGTAACATCTCACACACCTGTGTATCTGTAACCTATGTTTACAAATAAATAATCTGAATCTGAATCTGAATTGGGGAAAAATATTTATAACTAGATAACCCAATAGGTTCGTAGGTTCGATTTTCTCGATTTTTTGGCTGTATTTTTGGGTTTCCTAATTTGATTTTTTCCTAAACCAGCTCAGTATTGAGACGGCGAAAAAAATTTTAATTCGGTCGAGCCATTTTCCAGTTTTTACGAGACTAACGCACGGCAATAGATTTTTTATACAGTGGATTTGTCGATAAAATTGATCAAATTGCTTTGCCTTAAGGAGTCGGACACCGGCGACCAGACACACTGTATTTATAGTATATTTTTCACCCCTCTATCATTAGCATGTCTCAAAATGGACTATGTTATAAACCATTGGCAATTTCGAACTCTGGCTTTGATAAGACTTGACGGCAACATTTTCACACAATAGGTATAACGGACAGCCCTCTGTGCAGGGCCTGCATAAAGGCGGATGAAACCGTTGCGCATTCGCTCTTCGCACTTCGAATGCACGGGCGTCACCCAGATCAGAACGGAAACCTTCGGGGCACCCAGATCCTTTACCGATGTTCTGAACAGACCAGGAGATGTGATTAGTTTCTGGAAGGAGGTGGGCTGGTTGGAATAACCACCGACGGCCGCCACGGCCCACGCACAATGGTCCATCTTAAGGACTAAGTGCGGAAACCAAACCCTCTATAGATCATAGAAGACTTAACGGCAACTTTATTTGTAAAACATCTTAAGATTGAAAGGCTTTCTACTCTATGATAAATGTATGTGAAAACTAACGTATTTCACAAGATATGTTGACAAAAATATCGGTTGAAAAACTGCTTAAGTATAAAAAAAATTCAACCGACATTCATGTTTTTAGGGTTTAGTCCCATCTCTTCCCCAATGCGATTATAGAAGAGATGGGAAATTTTTGTAGTTATAAACGCATAGGGAAGAGATGGGAAGGGGAAGAGATAGGACTTAACCGTTTTCAGTACAGTTTTTGAATACGGGAATAAAGGCCAGCTGATTCTAAAGCTAAGAAATCTCAAGTAAAATTACAAATCGAGCCACCAACTCATCCCCCTTAAATCTTCAACCGCGATGACTATCAGACAGACTACAAGTCAAACTGCATCTTACACAAGTAATGAATCAAAGGAGAACGACCTCGACTCAGTGACAAGTCTTCGATCATTGCACCTCCATTGTTCAGCAAATACGTTATAGGTGTAACCTTTGGGAGTGCGCGTGGGTGCTCCCGCCCTGGGCGTGACCCGGCCACAGATCAAGTGGGTGCGAGAACCTGTTTGTGCCTATGGAAATTAGGAAGGCTGAAGTATAATGTTGTTGGGATATATTCTAAAGGGCAGAAATGATTTATGATAGTGCTATAGTTAAGTGGATATTAAACGGAAAATATTAAAGCTTCCGAAAAATATATTAATTTCCAGCGATCTGTGGTTGACTGTAATACTAACTAAGCTGTGTAAAAATACTAAACTTTCGAAAAAAATACTAAGTTTCCGAAAACATAAATGTTCACCGTTCGCTTCGCTCGCTCGGCTCACGTTTCTGCGGCAGATTGTAGGTATGATTTATCATTTTGAACTGGGTGAAATAGGTTAGGTTAGGTTACAACTGTGACCAACCGCGCTTGAGCCGAGCGAGCGTAGCGAGCGGTGCCGCGGCAGCGGCCG
Organism: Dryobota labecula; assembly: GCA_947523025.1. Taxonomy (NCBI): domain Eukaryota; kingdom Metazoa; phylum Arthropoda; class Insecta; order Lepidoptera; family Noctuidae; genus Dryobota; species Dryobota labecula. Next base: position 7,153,851 of record OX383296.1, on the reverse strand, counting down.
GCGAACACTAAGCTGGTGGAAAAATATTACGTCAGCAAATATTGTATAAATTTTTCGGAATTTTCAGTATTTTATTCGGTCGTTTCTTTATTTGTATTCGCTTATAAGTTGTCGGAAAGTTTGTATTTAAAGCAGTTCATATTTTGAGTATGCTCATATTAAATATATTTTTTTCGGAAATTTTAATACTACCCGTATTAATAATAATTGCTAATAAGTTGCCTGCTTAGGGAAGGTGGAAGGCTATTTTGGACATTAAAACATGGTCGTCCTCAGAAAATCATGAACAGAGGTCCGATAACATTGATTGAACATACCAGTGTCCCATCCCTATGCACCTAAGATACAGTAGGAATTTTAAAATGTATAATTTAATCTAATGTCAGTAGTAAAATAACCAGTGTAAGCTGAGTGTTACCACTGACATGCAGTCGACTGTACGTCCTGAAGAACAAACAATAAGTGGTATTTGATGAGTTTGGAATCGATCGTCTATATAACGTTAGATCTAACAAATAAATAAAATTGAAGTGTCTGTTTGTAATGTCTTCTTCTCTTCTTCTTCGTCGTTCCCTTAATGCTGAGGATCGCGACCACATACGACGCGTCTCCAAGTTATGCAGTCTTCTGCAGTGTGGACCGCTCGGAAACGCTGCCTCCAACATCCTTCTTGATCGCGCCTGACAATCTTGCCGGTGCTCTATCTTGAGCGCGTTTTTCTTACACCCGGCCCAGTATCATAAGCCAAAATAACAAAAAGGTATAAAGGGTACTTATAACAAAAAAAAACAATTTTTTTAAATCTTGTCTGTCTGTCTGTTTGTTCCGGCTTATCTCCGGAATGGCTGGACTGATTTTGACGTGGTAAATAGCTGATATTATAAGAAGTAGCTTAAGCTACTTTTATATTAGAAAAAGCCACGCGGGCAAAGCAGCGAGCGGCAGCTAGTCTTCGTTAAATGAATACATTTTGGTCAAGTCTGATGTTGATAACATTCCAAGCATAAAGACAATAAAACAACTCCGCCATTAAATTCAGACTCAGCTTCCACAAACTCTAATGCGACACTAATACGCCTCATAAACAAAAAAGTACCACAATCAAATCGACATCCACGCCCAACACCTACAAACTTAGTCGTTGTCACAATAAATTCCTCTGTCGTATCTGTGATAATAAAGTCAGCTCTTTGGTAATAAGCAGTGCTTAGCGCGTGGGCCGAATAATGAAGACATTTGTCGCGGGCCCGTACATATGTTATCCCCTTATAGTTCTTGTATTGGGATATGTTCAGTTACCCTCGTTTGCTTTCAAATTTGAGGTTGTATTCAAATCGGGAGGTGTCGTTTTACGGCCACACACGTGTTTTTGATGCTAAATGTTTAGTTTGGTGGGAATAGGGATGTGTACTAAGAGAAAAAAAAAACTGTTTAGTCCGTTAATTAGATAATAAAAAAATATTAGACACGTATTTTTTGCTTTATCATATTAAAAAAAATGACTTATATAAAACACATTAAACTTGGGGAGTGGGGGCTCGTTACGTCATAGCTACGTATAAAATCTAGCGAGCAGTGACGTCATGCCCACTGACCGACCCAGACGACCCCATCACTCTCCTCCAGGAGAGTCATAGGTCTACTAGTACAGTTCGCAAAAGAGTACACACTACACGATCGTCATTCCGACCTCGCCACCGAGGCCCCGCGCGAAATCCCCGACTAACGAATAGTCCTCCCCGACCCTTGACTGTAAGTGAAGCGCCAGCATGCGCTTTAGCTGAGCAGCATTTAGTCCAAACTCCCCATGATAATAATCAAAACACTGATTTTATCCAGCCATCGACGGTCCCTTGCCACCCTCCCCCCTCCTCCGACTCTGCCCTAAGCCGAGGTTCATACCCCGCAGGGGGTGCCCTTAGCGAGCAGACGGAAATTATTTAGCTTATAAGTATGCCCCTGGCTGGAGGCCTTAAAATCCGTGAGGAGCTTAAGGCACTACAGGATAGTCCGGTTAAAAAGTCCGAGCCCCTCGTGGTTACACTCTGAGTTGCCTATACCAAAAAAAAAAAAAAGTCATGCCACATTTGAACTCAATGTATCGCCGTAATGTATTGATTACTTAAAAAAAGAAAAAATACGTGTCCAATATTTTTTTATAATCTACATGACGGACAACAATTTTTTTTTAGTCATCCCTATTGTAAGACTATGAATGACTTATGTAAATATGTTTTGCTTTGCAGGTTTCGTTAAAAGACTCCAAAGATTGGCTTTCATCGAAGAAAAGTGTAGTGCTTATGCTTAGAAATGCTATTCATCTATCGGTAAACTATAGGGTTGAAACTGACGGAAGAAATATACGCAATGAACTTAAGTTTTCTATAAAATTACACCTCTGAAACAGGAACACTGACTGTCAAGCATTTGTCTTGCGTCGCTTTAAAGGTATAAGTTGAATGGTAAGTATACACAAGCTACGCAACGCCCCGGAAGCAGTACGCCAGGGATAGTGAACATTTCCACAACCAGTCTTGGAAAAGCAAGCCAAGTGCAAGAATGACCACATCAAAAGCCGGAAAACTCACATTTGGAACCATCATACGGTTCTCAAAATACATGAAGGATACAATTTAAATATATAATGTATTATTGAAAAAGTAAAAAAAAAAAATACTTTGTTCGCAAATTTTGATTTGTTTACATTGTCTGCTAATAGGTTTAGAGACTAATAGATTAAAAAAAGTTACTAACTTTTTAAAACAAGAACTGTAGTTTTGATATATTATTTCTTTAATATTGTTTAAAAAATATGTTTTTCTTTAGATTTTTCCCCTTTAATTTTCACTCGTGTGCAAATAGTTCCTTAACAATAATGTAGTATTTATGATGTGGATAACGTCGTGAGCTACACATATCAAATCAAATCAAATCATTTTTATTTCAGGAATACACTCATATAAAATTTACACCAGATTACCAAAATTATTTACACCAGATTACAAAATTTCAAAATTATTATTATTAATTACAAATATATATTTGTAATTAATAATAATAATTTTGAAATTTTATTTAATCTCTTTTTTTTTCTCACTACCTGTTTATATTAAGATATTCGTGAAACTGTTTGTTTTCCGGAATAAAATTAATAAACAAGGTAATGAATTTCGTACAATTTTGTGCTAAAATCAGTGTCATGCCTAACATTTTCTGTCCTGTAGTCACATACTACCCATGTACGCAAAATACGCGCTTTGATGTGGAGTTGTGAATAGCAGCCCATTGTATTACCTATTACTACCAGTTCAAAACCCACATCAAACGTGTCCTTAAGCAAGCATACTATAAAATTTAAGAATACGTTGAAGACAAAGAGGTTTGGCAATAATTCCTTCTGCACACGTGGCTTCCCTGGTAACTCATTAACGAAATTTGTGTCTATTAACTGCTCCCAAATAACGCTGTTTTTTTTTATTTTTTACATTCTTCCGTGACATAATCAAATAATCATCTCATTATTTGACATTGTAATAGCTACAATTCTAATTTCAACTCTTCATTAGTTGCTTTTGTGGACATGATATTTATTCAGATTTGTTATTGTAGTTTTAATGGTAACCAACCATGTCATTTCGTTTAAATAGGTTTTTTTTATTAGTTTTTTTTATATTTTCTGTTTTGTGAATGTGAATGTGAGAAAGTTGTAGGCCTACTAGATTGTAGATTTTCTGACCATTTTATATTTTGTTAAGTACCTGGTACTTGTTGATAGGCCTCCACCTTTCTCCATGTAACTTGAAAATATTGTAAAAGCCAATTATTTTTAAAAGAGTAACCGTGGAGTTTCTTGCCGGCTCTTCTCCATAGTAAACGACAAATTGGAACCATGTACCTAGTTTCTGACGTTTCATAAGTGCCCATCTAGGTTTACGTGAAATAAAATATTTTAATTTTGATTTTACCCATGGCATGAATGCCAAAAGTTCACCATCCCTGCCACCATCGATTTTTACCAGGCTTACATAAAATGCAGAAGTATTTACGTCATATAGAGCAGGTATCAATTTTAATGCGACATAATGGCGAGGTTTCACTTATTTGGAGCAAAACCGATCGCTCGGTGAAAGGTGGCGATGGTATCTGCGGTACTTTCGAGCGTCTTTGTCTTGCTGTATATTATATTAACTGTAGACTACTGTGGCTGGACGCTCGGTAAGTAGACGCTGCGGTTTTGGTTGGCTGACTGGGTTTTTTTTTTGTCGTGAGTGTACTTAGATGTGTGCCACATCTGGTCATAAGTATGTCTGTACTGTTTATTTTACATAACATCACGCCTATATTCCCGAAAGGGTTAAGCAGAGGTCCCCTTATTAGTCTATCCACATTTCGCCAGTTATTATTATTATTATTATTATTTATTTGTGGGTAGTATTTAAACGCAAATTAAAAAAACTTTTTGTATACAAAAATAATCCGAATTCCAATCAAAATTACTGGTTGCACAGCAAAATACTCAACTTAAAATATAACTAAATAAGTAACAATTTATCTCCAAAAGTGACATCGAATGACCTAAACAGCGAAGCAGGTCTAAAGTTTCCAAGCAATAATAATGAGTAGTCGCCGGGCCCCCGCTTCGCGAGGACCCTATTTCTGGGTGGTAAAAAAAATAACCACGAAGGGAATGGCGAGGTCTTTGTTCGCTGGCTACCTCGCCATCCCCTTCGAACCTAACCTGTCCGATTCGGGGTGCCGGTTGCCCCAAATCCCGATTAGTTTATTTGAAGTGAAATAGTATATAAATTATGGATATAAATAATGTTCTTCCATTCGAATCTTCCTTCACTTCCTTTCTATATACCCATCCAATCCATCAATGTTTTTTTTAAAGATTTTAAGTATGTTTTATTTCATATTAGCTGCTGCCTGCGTGGCTTTTTCTAAAATAAAAGTAATAAGTATCTCCGTTTCGGAGATTAGCCGGAACAAACAGATAGACAGAAAGACAGACCGACAAAGAGATTAAAAAAAAATATATATATAAGTACCGTATAAACTTTCATATGCATTTGAAAGTATGTACGGTAATTATAAAAAAAAGTTTTTTTGAATATATAGTAAAAAGCAGTAATTTTGACATTACAAACAGACATTTCGATTTTATTTTTTGTATAGATATAGACTATGATGTCACAAATGTTGCAATCTCTGCATTTCTATTAGTATTAATTTCCAGAATTTCCGCCATTTTATCCGATTTGCATCAATATGTTCAGTGGTCCATATCAGCACAGCTAGTTTGATCCGTTACCCATTTAATGGCCCTGTAGATTAAGTGTGAAATTGAGATGAGAGCGAACATAGCCCGTTAAACTTAGAAATGGTTTCATGGTTGGTTAGTCAAAGGTCGCCTGACAGCGGGGACGGGCTTTGAACTTTGATGGGCAATACTAAACTTATAAGTTGCTGAGAACTTGTTGAAAATATTAGTTTAATTAGCAGGCGTTAGGAGAAAGAGACAAGATGACCTAGACAAAGTGGCTATAGAGGTATGAGGAACATGGCAGGGTGTAAAGTTCACTTATTCTCTGTAGAAAAGGGAGGATCCTCTGACCAGACGGGTGTTGTGTCTGGTGGGCAAATGCCCGACGGCACTCATGAGATCGTAAATCAGTGGAGGGATTGGTGTTGGGGTTTTTGTCCCCTTGCCCGACGGATTGTTCTTTCTGGAGACCGGTCTTTGGGTGGGAGTGCTCTATTGCACACATAGTCGCTGGGGGTTTACGTCTCCTGATCGTTCAGAAGTGTGTTTCCTGGGGTGTAACTGTAGGAGCGCCCGTCAGGTCTTTGATGCGTAGTTCGCGTAAAAAATACAATTTTAGTTTTAAAATTAAAAGGACCTACATAACACGCACTCTTTGGAGGCAAGAAGGAGGAAGATGAGATATATAATACTTGGCAGGCACTCTGAACTCCGCGTCAGGAAAACTCCGCAAACCAGTAGTTCAAGGCAGCTCCGAATAAAAGACGTCAGCGCAATCTCCGCAGTGTCCAAAAAAAAAAAACTCCGAGAAGTGTAGAAGAGTCATAGTTATACTCTGTTTCTTCCATACAGCTCAGGATTTGAGCTGTATGGAAGAAAATAAGTATTGCGTGGACCCAAAATAAATTGGGATAAGGGAGAGAGACTATCAATGGCAATCCCCAAAACACAAGGCACTTGTGATACAAAAGTAGAAAGTCCCTACCGCGAAGCTGCTATATTTTCGCAAAAATCCTTTCACACTCTGTTAATATTACGTCGGCATTATCACTGAAGCCCACAGTGTATTGCCATGCCAACTAAACATTACCATTCTATTAACTATCGACACTTGTACGTTTGTACCATAAACTGATGGTGTTTAAACCCTGAACTAGTTTCTGTTCTATCTGAGGGACAAATGGAATGTACAGTCAGCGACGAAAATATAGAGACTGTTCAAAATGACCAGAACAACTAAGGGCCGATGTTTTCAATGTTCAGATCTGTTATCTGACAATTGAAAAATCCGCCCTAAGAAAAGAAAACTATATCTCATTCAAAATCAAATTCTAGTTAGAATGATAGTAGTTGGCGACAATGACTATGTTTATCCCCTTGTGCCATTGAGATACACTTATGTGTCTTAATTTCTCAGTTGTTATGACCATTTAGAACAGTGCATTAAGGCTACAGCAGACATGAAACTTTTAGCACTGTTGGTACGCAAAGTGACGTCAAAACGCGATGCAGCATTGATGCAATCACCGATCGTCGATGCTAAAAGCATCATGTCTGCCCCTTTGCACATATATTTTTGAAGCTGACTGTACGAGCGACTTACAGACAAAACAATGGGACTGTAGGCGAACTGGATAGCTCGGAATACTTTCTTAACTCAAGGGGGTGATGATAAAACTTGGAGTTATAAGTTTAAGTGGATTTTTGTCGCTAAACTAACAACAAACTATTGTAAAATAGTTTAAAAGAGTAATAATGGAGTTTCTTGCCCATTCTTCTCCATGCGAAACTACCTTTTGGAAGGGGCAACTAGAATCAATTTTATTTCCGTGTAAATTTTGACGTTCGAATGTGCCATTTATGTGCCTATTTGAAATAAATGCTTTGACTTTGACTTTGAATTTGTCGCGACTGGGAATTCGAGGATTAAAATAGCTAGTGAGAGAAAGGGATTGATTGGCTTAGATCTTCTTTGGAGCTTCTCTATTTATAATTGAAATTGGGGTTTTTTTACTCTGACGTTTTCGGGCAGGTCTTTCCATATCGTAAAAATGGTTTATTCCATTCTAATACCAAAAACTAATACGACTTTGTATGTTTTCCAACAAATTTGATGAAACAAATATCAGTGGTATTAGTTTTTGGTATTAGAACGGAATAAATCGTAAAAATATGTATTGTAAGTTGTGAGCACATCATCAGAATAAACTTGCTCACAAACCCATTGCAACACCATGTGTCTTCTCATGAATCAAAACCACACAGCATTGACACATCACTGCGCCTAATCCCACGATGCTAACTCAAATAAATTAATATTTAATTGGCGCGATCGTATCTGCCTTCAAAATGTCGAGCCGATATAAAAATGTCACAGCTACTGACATTTTGGAAGGTAATCCGAGCCAAGCATGTGATCTCGTTAGACCTTTAACCAGCATGCGCTTGCGACAAAACTTTGATGTCACACTATCTCGCATTAGAACGAGATATTATGACAATGCTTCACATAGTCATTTCTCGTTTCGTCACGAGATAAAGTGACGACAAAGTTTTGTCGCCCTGTGCTATTTGCCTGGCATTAATTGACGGACGAGTCTGCCTAGCCTTGGTGGCGATGGATTGAAGATATGGATCGCTCTCATTGTTGTCAAATGTCGGTTCATGAGTGATTGGGTAGTTCTAGTGTCGTAAGAGTTGCGTGTGATGAAAAGTTGTTGCGAAATCGCTTCTGTAGGTTAGAATGTGAACAAGGATATAGAGGGTGTTCTGTTACGAACGGCTGCCTCATTGGTTTAGGTTGCAAGCGCTACTACTTGAGGTCCTGGGTTCGATTCCCGAGTCGAGCATAGTGTTATTTGGTTATTCCATCTGGAATTTCTCAGTAGCAGCCTGGAGTCTGGATTTGTGCTCGGTTGATGGCAATAGGCTAGCCCCATATTACATGGGACTTAAAAATAACTGGCTAAATGGGGATGTTCTAATAGTTGCACTTCTACCTTAACCCTTCGGGAAATACAGGCGTGATATATATATTACTAGCTTTTGCCTGCGGCTTCGCCCGCGTATATGTCGGTTATCGCATAAAAAAGTAGCCTATGCACTTCTCCATATCCCAGGCTGTATCCTGCAAAATTTCATGACGATCGGTTCAGCGGTTTAGGCGTGAAAACGTAACAGACAGACAGAGTTACTTTCACATTTATAATATAACTAGCTTTCATGATCCGAAAGACATGTGGCGCCATCTATTATTATAAGAAAGTTATTCTTTTTTTTCTCGGGAACAGCACTTTTTTTTTCGAGATGAAAGGTACTCTATGTCCGTTTCGGTACACCTGAGAACGTATATACAAAATTTCAGGATGATCAGTTCAGTGGTTTACGCGTGAAAAGGTAACAAACAAAAAAAAAACTTATTTTCGCATTTATAATATTAATATATATATATATATATATAAGGTGTATCTTACACGAAATATTTTAAGACAAACATCTATAGGTGGTAAAAAACCCATAGCAGCGAAAAAAATCTTTTTATCTATGTACAAGTTTTGAAACTGTCATGGTCACTAATATTATTATTAATACGAACGGGATATTTACCATGTTTATTATTTGTTGTCAGTTCCCGGTATTTCGGCGCTGTTGCAAGCACCATGATCACGGATAAACAACAACAATTAATAAACATGGTAAATATCCCGTTCGTATTAATAATTTCATCAATGTGTTTTATATTTTTACATAATTATTATAATTTTAAAATTGTTTGAGATATTTTGCAAAAAAACCTATACTTACTTTTTTTTTAATTCTATGAATGACCCGCCCGGACGCGCCATCGGTGGCGGCACGAACGCGGTGCCTTTTGATAACTGATTATAATATCATGTAATTTTTTTTTTAAATATACTCCGATTTAAAAAAAAAATCGGATCCATGGCTTCTTTACCACCTATAGGTGGTAATATTTCGTGTTTGAATAAATACACCCTATATATATATATTAGTTAGGATATATTATTTTGAATGAAGTACTATTTTTAGCAAACCCATTGCGTTGTTTAAGTCCACTGGGCAATACTTCTGCCCTTGTATGTCACACAAGAGGTTATTTTTTGCCAACAATCAGACGATATCACCGCCCAACATTATGCATAAAATATGAGTTCCTATTATTCACAAAAGCAATCATATTTCGTTACAATAAAGCCATTCATAGCTACCAATAAACTACCTATATCATTTTCATTGTTTTTTTTTTTTTTTTGTGACTGGCAAACAAAAGTATTCTAAACAGCCAGTTGACACGTCCTATATAGAACCGAACAGTCGATTATTAAGTCAAGTCTGGTGAGGTCTCGAATCGATAAAGTTATTCGATTATGTCCATTGTTCCGAATCGATGAATATCTGAATCAATAATTCAATTATACTGTATAGATATTCGTAACTGATATTTTGAATTGTTTAAGAATCTATACTTAGAATTATGGTAATGTTCAGTTAAAAGACGTTAAAAGGTTTGACTTTTGACTTTCAAGGATTTTAAATTTTAATTTGGACAATGGAAAATTGGCAGTTGCAATTTGTTAATGCAATATTTGGCAATGAAAACTAGTTTATATTAATTTGTAATAAATCTTTTTGTCCAAATTAATGTCTTTTACTATTTTAAACTACGTACACATGGCTACATATCAAGCTATATACATTTCTTTTATAAGCTAATCTCGCATTGTATAGGATTTCCGTACAACGAGAGGTCAGCTTAAACTGAAAATGTATAGCTTGATATGTAGCCGTGTGTACATAAAACACTACTACACAACACATGCTCAATTATCTATACTAATATTATAAAGCTGAAGAGTTTGTTTGTTTGTTTGAACGCGCTAATCTCAGGAACTTCCAGTTGGAATTGAAAAATTCTTTTTCAAAGTCAAAGTCAAATCATTTATTTCAAATAGGCACGAAGATGCACTTTTGAACGTCAAAAATTACATGAATAGTTAATTGATTCTAGTTGCGCCTTCCAAAACGTAGTTATGTATGGAGAAGAATGGGCAAGAAATGCCATACTTACTCTTTTAAAATGTTAACAATAGTTTTTATACATTAATTAATAATTATAGGTGAAGACGATGTACCTAGAATAAAAATAAAAATTACTTACCACAATTGGTAAAAAGAATGAAAAGTGAAGTAATGAAAGAAACATTAATAAATGCGATAGGTACATGGTGATCACATATTTACAGACATTGTATATGATTTTCCATATAGATTTCAATTAATAATTTGTGTTGGATAGTCCATTTATCGAGGAAGGTTATAGGCTATATAACATCACGCTAAAATCAATAGGAGCAGAGCATAAATGGAAAAATGTTGGGAAAACGGGAAAAAATATTCCTTTTTGAGAGCTTCCGTTGCGTGCGCTGCGTAAACGGTTTAAGTTACGCAAATATCATGTATGATGGAATTGTCCCTTTTTTTTTGTTATAAAAAAGTCCGCAACAGCATATGTCTATCTTTTAAGATTGACTCAGTATAACCTTTTTTATGGAAATCAAATTTGTTCGAAATTAATGTATTATTTGCGAAGGAGTTTTATCAACAGAATATTAATCCTTATCCAAATAAACAAGTATTAAAACAACAACAAGTATTTAAATGTAAGCAAAATTGTCCTCACATCGCTTGATTTCAATCAACATCTTAGGAGATATCATAATTTTAAAATAACTCCGCAACAAAATAAGTATAGGCTAGGGTTTTTCATATATCAATGGCGAAAACGAAGTAATTGCGCGGACGGGCGATGCGATGCGACGGGGTGGGTTGTGGGCCGAATATTTACGTGGACGAAGTCGCGGGCAGAAGCTAGTATACAGCGTGTTACGGAAAGGGTATATTCACAAACGGGGTGAATAGTGTATCTGGTTCAGAATCTCTGTACAAAATTTCAGCTCAAAAGCAATAACTTTGAAAATGCTTAATATTTTTTATTTCGGTAGTTTATTAAATGTAAATAATAACAAACGTGTCACCGCACTACGAGGGTTATTATCCATTATCTGTATCTGTGCGCCAAGTACACACACCTGCCATAGAAGTTCAAGTGTTTGATATTTTGTGGAATAAAACTAACATGCGGAACCCATTTCGCAAATAATACCAGGAAAAATAAATCTTTTACGGAGTTGTTTCTTTGTGTGTAGTTTATTGACACTGATCAGCTGACTTGGTCTAGTGATGTATAGAGTTCAATTGGAAAAAAATGATTTTTGGTTAAATGTTTCTTAACTTTTTATTTATATAGGTGTAGGTATTAAAAAAATATTGCCATGTAGTTTGTTATCACCCAAAGAGTCCGTGCCTTTGATATGTATATACCCTTTCCGTAACACGCTGTATATATTAAAAAAAAAAAAAAACACTAACGTTCCTTTTCACATTTCCAACTACCCAAGCGCAATAAAACTACAGGATCGTATAAACATTCATTCAATTACAGCTCGTTTCACACTACATAAACTGCAAAACAACAACATTCTATTATTTCCCATTTATTCCTAACAAGTATAATTTTCAAATAAATATAAGAACGTGTAAACTATGGCTGGTAACCGCCACCCAGGTACTCAGTTCGTTAGTATATAGCTTTGAGTCTAACAACATTTGAACTTATAATAAAATGGTTTGAGTGAAAGGGTTGGACGTGGGAAAAACAAAAGAGGTTCTTTAACTTTACTACGGTCAATAAAGAGTTAAGTTTTTTAAATTGCTTTCACCCAATATCTACATTTTCTAAGTCAATTATTATTGACTTATAAATAAAACATCATCATCATAAATAAAACCGATTGCTTTCATGATTCAAAATCCATCCATACTATTCATACTAATATTATAAATATGAAAGTAACTCTGTCTGTCTGTATGTTACGTTTTCACGCCTAAACCGCTGAACCGATCGTCATGAAATTTGGCAGAGATATAGCCTGGAATATGGAGAAGGACATAGGCTACTTTTTACGCGATAACCGACATTCACGCGGGCGGAGCCGCGGGCAAAAGCTAGTAATATTATAAATGTGAAAATAACTCTGTCTGTTACGTTTTCACGCTTAAACTGCTGAACCGATCGTTATGAAATTTGGCAGAGATATAGCCTGGGATATGGAGGAGGATATAGGCTACTTTTTTATGCGATAACCGATATCCACGCGGACGGAGCCTCGCGTAAAAACTAGTAAAATATAAATTATAATTTTACACGCTTGCGCTATACTACCGCCCACGCAAATGAAAGAAAATTAATTTTCCCGATCATCGCTACAGCATTATTTACTACAAACCAAGTCCCGTACACTGGCGGCCACAGGATAGTATGCCCCGCCTACGCGCACTTCGCACAAGGTGCAGAGCCTCCGGTCAGCACATTACTTACGTAACATGTGATCTTCGATCCTGACCTAGAACTCTGCACACCCGACCCCAGGGTAATATGTTTAACAATAAAATTGTACGTGAAAATAGCTTGGGATGCGGAAGGAGCCTTTTTACTAGATCTAGGTAGGCTAATTTATTGAAACTTTTGTTTATACTTTATTTTGACCTCAAGTGTAAGGTGTTGAAAATATATATTATAAATAAAATATATATTATTATATTTTTATTTTAAATTTTTGTTAGTTATTTTAGACGTCGGTTGTTAATTTTCCCGCACCGAACTGCGGTTATAGTTTAACGAATAAAGTAACAAAGTATCACTGCACGAATCGCCTTTGGCCCAACAGTATCACCTGCTGGTTATAAATCTACGTCTATTGGCAACTAGCATATACAATCCAGAGTATTGTACAATGTCGAACAGTAGCCGTGATTTGTATCACTAAGTATCGACTTGATAACAAGAACAGATAGTGGGAGCACATCGATAACACCGTGGATTTATGGGCGCAGCTCTAGGGCTGATCAATGGGGGCAGCTCTAGCGGCTGATCAAAGGGGGCTGAGTTTTTGGTGAGTAGATTAGTCAAAGTCAAAGCATTTATTTCAAATAGGCACATAAATGGCACTTTTTAACGTCAAAATTTACAAGGAAATAAAATCGATTCTGGTTGCCCCTTCCAAAAGGTAGTTTCGTATGGAAAAGAATGGGCAAGAAACTCCACCGTTACTTTTTAAAACTGATTTAGAATACTTTGTATACATTAATTATATCATTACATGTGAAGACGATGTACCTAGAATAAAATAACTATACCACAACAGGTAAAAACATTAAAAAATTAAGCAATGGCGGAAAAATTAATTATGTGTTAGATACATGGTGCTCACATATTTACAAATATTGTTAGAGTAGATGATTTTAATAAAAATAATACAAATTAAATAATAAGTCAGTGTTCGAGTAAACTTATCATAGAGTGTAAAACAGAGTAGTAGATAGGTACAGGTGAAAATGTACAAAGGATTGGGAATGGGAATTTTAGACAGGTGAAGTACCAATGAAATCTATTTGTTGATGATAATTGAAAGACGTTTAAAAGATTCAATATGAATGGATCAAGTCAGGACCAGAAAACCAGGATCTAACAAAAAAAAAAAAAATGATTAAAACTGTTTTGACGATCAAAAGTACTTTGTTCTAAATCATGGACTAATAAAGTTCGGCTATCAACTAATATGTAATAAATTTAAACTAGCAATATATCTACGATAGTAATAATAATGTTTTAGAGGTATGAGGAACAGGGTGTAAAGTTCACTCATACTCTATAGTAAAGGGAGGATATCCTCCGACCAGACGGGTGTTGTGTCTGGTGGGCAACTGCCCAACGGTGGATGTCGGGATGTTGTATAGATGCTAGTCGCGCGGTAAACTCTGATAGCGCGATGCAGGACTTGTGACGTCAGGTCTTTGATGCGTAGTTCGCATGTGGCGTTGTTGATACCGCCACAATGTTTTATTGGAGGCAAAATACCCATATACAAAAAAATTAATAGAATAATAAGTAAAAACAGTGAAAAAAAAAATACATTATAAATTAAAACATAGAGGTATGTTACCAGAGGTGTTACGAGGTGTGGTACCCATAGTCATCAAAAACAAAGTCTCTCGTCATTTTTTATTCTCGCTTAGGTGAACAGAAATCCACTGCACAAATATGGGGCTTGTTAGGTTGCATGAGACAACCCTCAAAATGATGTTACTGGAGCGTCCAAAACTCCGCCAAAAAGACGCGACCCTCGACCTCATGATGGCGTAAAAGTCCTCGACCCTCACTTCGGCAAACATGCTCGAGGCACTGCAGTATCTTGGCAATTTCATAAGGGTTCGGTAAGCATCGTTGTACTAACCAGAGTATAAAAACAAACTCCCCAAGATTCAAAGGCATCCAGCGTAATAAACCGAAGTGACGATTACAATTTCTGCGAACATTTCCCTCACTTACATAACTTGCTGCATTGTAGCAGGTCCCTCCAGTTCGTAACGAGAAGCACAATAATTTGCACCCAACTAAAACCGCAGACATTTTGAATTTCAAATCGAAGTATTTATAATCAGTTTGATCGTTATCCGAGCGAAGGGAAAGTAACAGAAAATGATCTCTCCCGTGAAATCTAAGTTGGTCCTATCATAATTTAGCACTTGATTCTACAATAGCGAGTCCTGTCCGGTAGATAAAGGTCTTAGGAACGGTGCACAGATTAATGTACGCACAGAGACCGCGGTGCGGACTTATTTCACCAATTCCACGGCTGTCGCACTGATGATTTCTGGTCTGTAACTTATCTATGCATTTTAACGTACAATGGATGTTGCAATTAGAACTTAATGGCTCGTATTGTGTGGGTAGGTTATTTAGAGGAGATTTTTTGTATTAGATTTTCTTTGTATGTGCATATTTATTATGGAAGGTTCTTGCTGTATACTTGGAATGACACAAGTAGACTGATATAATCAGTTCAGAAGTATCTGAAGAAAAATGCAAAAATAGTAGGGGAGCCTATTCTAGGAATCATTTAACTCCATAAACGGTGTCTATTTAATTCATCCTCGTTATTCGATAGGTATTAATATTTATTTCAATCGAATATTGTAATCAAATCAATTGATTTTCAATTACTAATACGAGATTTATTGATTCCACTCAGAAGGTCGTATGGAAACGATATCTTAGTGCAACTGTTTTGCTTACTCTGCGGTGTTACCCGCCCACGCCTGTCGCGGCCCGCCGCGTAAATATAGCGCAGAATTAGAACTACCCGCGGTTATTTATCGCTTGCGCGCGCGCAGGAGAAATCGACGCACGGACCGCTCAGTGTCACTTCCTGCTCGGACGCCGCCGTGAACGCACGCTCGTGCCGTAACGCTCATGTAATAGTCCTTTATTTGATGCCATAAAACTATATCAGCCTGCCCCGTAATACCGATCGTAATCGTTTATCTGATTGTTGTTTGATGTTCGTTATTTATATTTTCGTGTTTCTTGCGAGTTCTCAAGTGAATGCACCCGGTTGTGTAATCCGTGGCGAATTGAGCCGGCAACTTTGTTGTGCCGTAATAAAATCATTAAGTGCTTCTTATGCCTTAATTATTTTATTGCAATTTGCATGTTTTGTTACTGAAGTCACGATATTGATGGGTCGTGTTCCACGCGTTTACTGTGATGACTAACAACATCAGCTATCTCAAACAATGCCTAACGATTAACCTTTGAAATCAGTCAGATATAATTATAACCGTACAAATTATGATGTTGTTTTTACTACGGACTAAATCACACTAGTAATTAGTTTAAAATAATGACTCCAATCCACGAGTAGGACGTATCATGTCATACCTTATTTAATTTATTACACACTACATTAAATTCTACTATTTCGCGTTATTCATACCGACTTAAATGCCCATAAAAAGTTGCGCGGTAATAAATCTAAGTAGAGAATTGTCACAGTGTAGTTACGATGTCAGAGACAGCTGCCACTGAGTAGTTACGGAAGTAGGTCCTTGTGTACGCATGACCGATGACTTTTTATGTGTTGGCATTTACTCGACATTTGACATTACCGCCCGCCATACGTCTAATTATTATTTGTGGGTGTGGGCTGACGGTGCTGTCCTAACTGGGTTATTTGGGTCCCACAAGTATTTGGTTCAAGTTTTTAAGTACTTTTTTACTCTGGTTCGACGAAGCTCTCTGTTTACTTCAAACTTACAATTTTCAACACTAGTGGCGAAAGTATGTTATTATCTTTTATTTCATTAATATACATATAAATTACATTTTTAAATATTTGAATATAAAAACATGTAATTGCATTAGGAACAGGGTCCAAGCTACCGGTGGTCAGGGCTCCTGAGAGAGGAACCTTCTTACGATACGCGCCGTGTCCAGAAGTACCGCTTTCTGGATCCAGCCCTTGATCCAGCTACCTAACGAGAGCGTCTTCAGATGTTGGTCGAGGCTCTTGGCTATTATGCCATTGGCCGTATTAATTATTATTATTATTTTTATGGTGTGCAATAAAGAGTATTCTATAATTGTTGTTGTTATATTATTGTAATTTTTGTTTGTTGTTGTTATTGTTGTTGTTGTTTATTGTTGTTATTGTTTGTTGTTGTTGTTTTGTAATTGTATTGTTGTAATTGTAGTTCCATAATTGTAGTAGAACAGTTGATTATTTATTTGTTTGTTTGCCATCTGTATCCAAACGTAGTCTAAGAAATAGAGTTCTCGTTCAGTCAATAGGCAAAAGAGCGTATCTGCTATGCACATTATTATGAGACCAATACAACAATATTTATGTCGTTATTAAGCCAAACACAGTTTGCATATTTTCGATAAACTTTGAGCCAACACGCGACAGAGGAAATCGAATAATCGTACTGCGTTGTTCCCCTGGAGGAATACTAAATCGAGTTTAAGGACATCGATAAAACAGTCTGTGGCAGGTTATTAGTTTAAGCCCGCGAACACTTTAGCGACCTACTTTTATTAATTGTTCAGATGCTGCGCATGCTCAGCCTGTGGCCAGAGAGCAGGCAGTGACAGGTTAGTGGCCAACCGGCGGATTTTATGGACTTTACATTATTTAATACCGAACCACCTGAGGCAGTTTAGCCGAGTTAATGTTGTGTGCCTCTTGAATTTTGATAAGGCATTCTAAGAGCACGAGCTTCGTATGTGTAAGATGAGACATATTGAGAGATTTTACTACGTATATGTGTATTTATTGCAAAGTTATTTTTGCTATGCATGAAAGGAGAAAGGTAAATCATAGGAAAACCAATAATGAATATTACTCTCTGAGCATAAAGAGCCGGACGTAAAGAATAGCACCACCCCATTTCCTCCCGTGGGTGTCGTAAAAGGCGCCTGAGGGACTTATCAGAGAATGGGCAGCAGCGTTCTCTATGCATTTTTAACACCATACTGCGATCGCCAACCTGCCTGCCAAGCGTGGCAACCCCCCTAGCCCTGGGGGAGGCCTGTGTCCAGTAGTGGACGTCTTTCGGCTGAAATGATGATGATGAAGCTACCTCATTGAAGCTACCCCGAAAATGAAAGAAAATCAAAACCATCTACGGAACCTTTGCTCAACTCCTATACTCGTGTACCACCACTTTTATATGATGGATACAGTCGTCGCTTTAAAACCTGTTCGTGTGATTAATGCATTACCCGGTGAATGTCATGCGTGTGTTTTGCTCTAATTAAATCTCTTCCTTTGTGAAGCATTGCTTATTATTTATTTTGGCCGATGAATATTTATTAGACCTTCGGCTCCAAGTGTCCAGTGCTGAACGGGTTATAAATCTTAAGTCGTGCTGCTACTGGTCTATTTTGTGAGCTTAAAGTTCAAATATTATTATTGGTGGTATAGTTTATTTCATCATGAATGCAGTTAGATAGTTCAGGAGTGCGGAAGAAATCTAATGAGTTCATGGTTTTCGTCACCCTGTACGCGTCATTCATTTTTTTTAATTGTCATAGGGGCAAGAAAATTTGTATTCTAATCTCAGTTTCAGGCTGTCAGAAAAACCTCTAACCTACCTAAAATATTGATGAGAAAATTTTGAACGTTTTTAATTACGAGAATATTTCTTCTGATCTTTTTATTTTAATCGTTTCGAAAAATGTAATGTTATTGTGCTGTTTTTAATCCATTCGAAACATCACTAACTGTATCTAGCAACCGTCAAGTTAAGACTCGCGCAGACTGCCGCGATATCGCGGGCGCGACAGGCAGCGCGACCCTTGTCGCGGCCGCGATATTGCGCCAGCCTGCACGAGCCTTCACAAGTATAAACTCAAATCCCCCCTTAAGTGTGGTTTATGTTATGATGCCTAAAGCAATCTCTGGTTTAACGGCCAATGCAGTAGGCCTTATGTTATACTAAAACGGACTGGGATGTATATGTTATGGCCTCAGACCGCAGGTGGTCAGACTTAGTGCTGCCCTGGAAGAATTGACATTGCTCGTAGCCACTGGGCATAGCTGTTTGAGAGTGAATTATTAGCTTTGCCCGAGTAATTATGGGCAGATAACTGCTGCTGTTAGCTGTGTTGCAAAATTTTGTTGTCTTGTCTATAAACATTTTTAGGTCTTAATACAATTATCATAATAAAGCTGCGTATTCTGCGTTCGTAGTCTAAGGATGAGCAGCCTCGACTAAGGAATTTTTGGTCGATTTTGCCTCTAGTGGATACGAAGCTCAATCAACGGAATCATTTGACCCATACATATAGCTAAAATATGTAAAAGATGTCCCAAAATGTACGTAAGATTTGAATTAAATAGAAAACCATAGTTTTTTTTCTTTTGTTATAATTTATTTATTGAATCATAAAGTAGGTACATAAAATATGGTTATATAAGGAATAGCACATCACGCAAACGGCCCTTACGGCTTAAGTGGCACATACCCACTCTTTTGTCGAAATTTTCCATGACTATTTGAATAAATGTGGCTGAATTTCATTGATGCAGCGTTGAATCATTTTCTTCAATGCACGGGTGGTCGTGGGCTTGTTGGCATAGACTTTTGACTTCAAGTTACCCCATAAAAAGAAATCCAGTGCTGTAAAATCATATGATCTCTATTCAAATATCGAGCTTTTTAGCTTAATTTAAGTATAATAATATGTCATATTCAATATTTTAGTTTAAGACTTTGCATATTCATATTTTCCTCTTCTAGTTCTCAGACACTATTGTCTACATTTCTTTTTCATTTCTCCTTTCGCAGGTCTGCTGGAGGAAATTTCTTGAGAAATAAGCTTTGTACTGAAATTATAATGATGTCGTATCTCTATGTATTTAACTGTGTGTAAATAATAAAATAAATAAATGATCTTAGGGTCCAATTCTGATCACCAAAACGAAAGAGTACAGTAGTGCTATTTTGTAAAAATCTCACCGTGACAACTTAGGTGCAGTGAGCTGTTATATCACCTGATGCTTGGGATTGACACTAGTGGCAGAGCTCACTTTAAACTCACATCACCTAAGTTTTCACGGTGAGATTTTTAAGAAAGAAAGAAAAAGTATTTATTGTGACTCGCACGGGAAAATCACAAAAAAAAAAAAAAACAATTATAAAAGTATAAAAAATAAAAACAGAGTCCTGTACGAGGCCAAAAGGCTCCTATCTCAGCATGATGCTGCGACATTTAAAAATAAGTACCGCAGCGCTGGTATTCTGATAGGGCCCGCTATATTACAGAATAGACGGGCAGGACCCGGAAATGTCTCATGCAGTAACTGAATTGTTTAACAGCCGTGGATGCCAATTACTCGATGTGCTATTCCATACATAACCCTAGCCTTTGTACTGTATGATTCTATAAATAAAATATGATAAAAAATAAAAATGTGTTTTCTTTTTAATTCAAATCTTGTGTAAATTTTGGGACATCCAATGTTTTTAAAAGAGTAAAAGTAGAGTAAGTAGCACTTGGAGTTTCTTGCCGGCTCTTCTCCATAGGAAACGACTAATTACACGAAAATACACACACACACATTTTTGTATTGTCTCAGTTTTTGTTCTTAAATTCATTGATGCATCTTTTTGCATGTCTTTTGGGGCTAATATGTATTATTGTCAGTTTTGAGGGGTCTGGCGCTGTATGCCGAGATACAGGACTCGCCCTAGTTCGGCTACAGATGCTCCCATGTTAAGTAATCCCATGTACTAGCCTATAAGTATATGTAATCCGTTGTATTATGTTTGATGATGAAAATAAAAATTGGAACCATGCACCTAGCTTCTGACGTTTCATAAGTGCCCATGTAAATAGGTTCAGGTATAATAAAATATTTTGATTTTATCCTCAGCTGACGAAATTGGTCTTATATCGCGGCGAACCTTAGATTGAGGCAACATCTCCCTTCGAGGCTGTCTCTTAAAGATATGTAGCTTTATATTGTCGTAGAATCTCTTTCAAAGCTGGCCAAACTTGTGCGGTCGTTACTCTACTAAACAATCTCCCAACTTCGTCAAGAATATTCGATAGGTTAATGATATCATACATGATAAATGGTTGGTGTAGGACGTAATTATGTAAATGATTGTTCTTCATTAAAATTGGATTGAATCCGTTGACAAGCACGGAAGTATGGTAGTTGTTTTTATCACCTGTTATTGAGTTATGTCTGTCGACCTCGCCCGTGTCGCGGGGCCGGCAAAAAGAGGAGATTAGTTTTAAGAGTAGGTGTGTACGTTTGAGGTTTCTTAGGAGACATTTTTGACGACTTTCAAACAGAATTATTTTAAAGTCATTTTAAGATTTATGATAGGAAGAGGAAACTGAATCTTTCTAAAGTTAATTCTGCAATAATGAACAATTATAAACAACCTCAGGCCTTTCTTTATATGAAACTAGCTTTTGCCAGAGGCTTCGCCCGCGTGGATGTCGGTTATCGCGTAAAAAAGTAGCCTATGTCCTTCTCCATATTCCAGGCTATATCTCTGCCAAATTTCATGACAATCGGTTTAGCAATTTGGGCGTGAAAACGTAAAAGACAGACAGACAGAGTTACTTTCACTTTTATAATATTAGTATGGAAGTATGGATGTTGGTCCTAAGAGACGGTTAATTTTCTCAAAGTTTCATATTGAGACACGAAGCAACAAAATACGATCAAGAGGAATATGGCCGTTTTCATTTAGATTTTGTTGCTTCGTGTCTCAATATGAAACTCTAACAAAGGTATTAGAAAATTCTAGACACACTTACCGGTATAGTTTATTGAGCCGTTTTTTCATAATTCCTTCTCAGTCACGAGATAATATGTTTTTAACGGATTGGCGCTAGTGGACCGGTCACAACCCTCTTAATATGTGTGTGGGAGAAGTGAATGTAGTGTAAGGTGAGTATAGTGTAAGGGTGAGTGTAGTGTAAAGGTGAGTATATTGTGAGAGTGTGTATGGGTGTGAGTTGATTAGATACGGATTTGCGGTTTTAGGTGCGTGCGATATAATGTAGATCAGCCAATGATCCCAGACAGAAAATTCTCCTGAAGCAGTGGATTAGTGATATCCTTCAAAATCATTCAGATTGTAATGGATATTGTCTTACATAAATAGAATGCAGGTCTTGTTAAATAAAAGAATATGGTCACATTAAAGACTTAGTCATAACATAGTTTTTACAAGTAATGCCTACGAGCAATGGCCAGTGGCCAATGGTCAATCGGTTTTTTGTTTCAACTCAGCATAGAATCGGTAACAATATTATGTATGTATATGTAGACCTGTACATGTATCGAGATAAGAATGAGGAATGTATTTGAAATAAATTAGCTTGCATACTTTGTCATTAGGAGCAGGATCTTCCTGATAAGAATTACTCAATGGGAAAGTCTAATTTTTGAGCCTAATCTGATTGGGTACCTATTTTTGAATTGGGTAGCACTTTGGTGTAGGAAAATAAAATAGTAGATACTTGGTAGATAGTCTGGTTGTTTTGACTGTCATAACAATTGCACGCCTCATAACGTGGAACGTTGGTAGTGCTTTACTCCCAACTTGTCAAGGTCAAGCCATTATCTGATCTCGACTTAAATTGCTTCTATCATATATATATATATATATATATATATTGAACTTTCAGGGTAATATGAGTTCACGGATATCAAGAGGAACAAAAAATGAAAACGAAAACGAAAAATGACATGCATAAATAAAAAATTAACTTATGAAAGCCGCAGGAATCCGCTGAATGCGGGAAGCACAGAACCGGTCGAGGTGGCGGTGCTTGGGGGAGGCCTATGTCCAGCAGTGGACGTCTTTCGGCTGAAATGATGATGATAAAGAGGAACACTTTTTTTGTAATATTACATACTCCTAAAAAACATAACGGTTCCATAGATGCACAATTGATTAACTATTAGGTCTTGCCAACGTAGTAAGCGTCATCGTCGTATTTTTGAATTGCCTGCATTACACCACCACCTTAAATTCCACATTTAATAGCCCCTTAACACGTATGTATGGCCAGGCAATATAATGAAAGGTCCAACTTGACAGATTACCCTATTGATATTTTCTCCATGAGTTTCGCTTCATACAGACAGATTCCTTATATAAATAGTGCGAGGAGCGCACTTCTTTGTAGCTCAAATTGGCTTGTTTTGTAGTATTCTAGATTCTAGATTTAGGTCTAATATACACACTTTGTATTGTTCTTTTGTCTCTAATATTCATATACTAATGTCATGCATACCTGTTATTTGCATGGTTACTAAAACGACATTTTAAGATGTTATTTTTATTTGAATTGTAAGTGACTGTACTGTTGGTGTGCTTATTATAAATAAATACATTTGACATAATATAAAGAAAAAGCTAATTAATTGTTTTTTTCCGTGGACGTCGGTTTGTTTGTACGTTTGAATCTATGTATGGTCACGATAACGCCCGAAAAACTTAACGTATCGAGTAAATTTTTTTTTGCATACGCTTCAGAATCCTCATAAATTAAGGCCTATTGAAAATCACAGTCTAATTCAATGTAGTTTAATAATAACGACGACAAATATGCGTGTGTGGTCGATTTTGAAACTAACTAAACTATTGTTATTAACATAATCGGGATATTGTTTATCCGTGATCATGGTGCTTGCAACAGCGCCGAAATATCGGGAACTCAGAACAATTAATAAACATGGTAAATATCCCGTTTATGTTAATAATAGTATTAGTGACCATGACAGTTTAAAAACTAACTAAACTATGCTCACAGAGTATTTTTTTTATAAATTAAACGAGCGTTATGAAGCGTGTTTAAAAAAAATCTAAATTCGACTGATAGAGTTTATTATACACTAAAACTACGACTAAAATGCTACCATGGCATTTTAGTCGTCTTACAAAGATAGCCCACTTCATGTATCCAATGAGTAGTCATTGGATACATGAAGTGGGCTATCTTTGTAAATGTTGTTATTCATGTAAAAATATTTTTTTTTGAACCTTTGTATTTTTTGTTTTTATTTTTAATTTTTATTAATTATGACGCATGATATAGTTTAAAACACCCTGTTACGAGTGCAGTCCGAGCCTTGTGTTACAAGAGCGCCGCGGAATGGAGCGGCGACAACTTTATCAGAGTTCATTCACCCTAACGCAAAAATGTGTTTCTTACTATTGCAACTTAAACTTAATCTAAATCCATTCTGCGGCGCCCCCAAAAGGCTCGGACTGCACTCGTAACAGGGTATTTTTAAACTATGTCATGCGTCATAATTAATAAAAAAATATGAAATGTTCAAAAAAAAAAAATTTTTTTTTGTTCGTGAATAATTAGTAGTCATTGGATACACGAAGTGGGCTGTCTTTGTAAGACGACTAAAATGACCACGGTGTATAGTAGGATAATAAAATCCTTATTGATTGCATAACTGACTGCAAGGTACCACTGCACTTAATTCGTTCTGACTACGAATCGCGGTATATTAAAACATGTTTATTGCCCTTAAACAACCTAATTCACATCTCCATAATATCTCAATATGTATGAACAGCCAGATAATAATTACACATGCTAATATCTTTATCAACGAAGCGACAGACAACTTTACGGTTCCGATGTTTATTGCCGAGGTAATTGGTATTCGGTATCGGTACCGGTATCGAGGTTGCGGCGCGTCACTAGCCGATAAAGTGGAGTGTCAAACAACGCGGGCTTAATTAAGGCGTTCAGTCAATTTGATTAAATATACATATTATATATGAACTTTTATTATGTGGGTGGAGTGTGAGATTTTGTTAAAAGCACCGTTTCATATGGTAATTACTGTATTTATTACGTATCTGTGCTCGCTGCACGTTAAGATGGTAAATGCTTTCATTTTCAGGCAATTACTAAATGGAGCTTGTTGTAAGATTTATCAGCTGCACAGGTCGATCGGTCAGGTTAAGGGCCTATACTACCTCAAATGGCTTAGCATGATCCTCCGTTATGTCGAAAATACTGCATCATTAATTTTGAAATAAATATATGGTAAAGTTGAGGATTAATGTTAAGTACTGTGTTAGCCGAAAACACGATTGCATAAAATTTTCTCGATAGAAAAAAAATCCAAAGTTACCTCCAAACCGAACAATAAACCGCTGGTATTCAAAAAAATAATTCAAATTAGATAGTGAAACTTTGCATATTAACTGAACGAACTATAAAGCAGGTCTTATGTTTTTTTTTTTTTTAAATGACCATTATTTTCACCGTAAAACGAAATTACCTAAACTATCGGCGCCTTGGAGTCTTTTCCCTGCCGCCCTGTCTCGCTTGCTCGCGTAACCGGTAGCAATAGTGTGCGAGTGAGATACAGAGTGAGATGGCGCTGAGGTAGTATAGACTCTTAAGCTACGCTTGCTGCGGTATGTAAACCTATATTCTGACAAATAAATGGATTTGATATGATTTAATAACGTGCTGATTTGATGACGATGACTAAAGATATGGAGTATTGTGATTTTTCCTTGATTCCGAATAAAAATTGCACTGAAGGTGACTCAGAAATGAAGATCCCATACGTTTATGTTAGTAATAATATGTAACTAGAGCACGCAACACGTAACAACTGCGTCAGAGTTGTTTATTGAAGGCTAACACAATAACACGTGTGTGTATGAGGAAAATATGAAACAATTACGTTGTTTTGTGGTACGAAAGGGTTTAAAAACAAAATAAACAAGCTTAAAAAAAAGTTTTTTCATAATACCACTAGCTTTTGCCCGCGGCTTCGCCCGCGTGGATGTCGAAAAATATCTGACGGGAACCTACTACTGGGATTACAAAAATAACAGGTTCATCCTGGTTAATTTCATCCCCCTTTTCATCTGGGGTTGAAGTTCTAACAATACCGTTGCATTAGCTTATAAGTCTAGTGTGTAAAGTAAAAGTGTTTATTTTTTTATTTTTTCGAAAATTAAGGACTTTTCAACTTCATCACCCTTTTATCCCTTCGGGGGTGGACTTATCAAAAACGCTGAGACAGGTATAAATTAATTTTGAATAGTCAGCCTAAACACAAACTTTGAAGATCGTAACTTCAAAACTGACGGACTTTTATATAAACTTCCATCCCCTATTTTACCCCTTTTGGGGTGGAATTCCCAAAAATCCATTCTTAATGGGTACTTGCTCTTCACAAAGAACACACCCTCCAAGTTTCATGTCTCTTTGATCAGCGGTTTGGGCTGTGTGTTGATATATCACCCAGTCAGTCAGCCAGTTTACCATTTTATACTCGTATAAATAGATTTTTAAAGAGCTGGTAAGAAACACTGATCTGTTTTTCAGGCGACCGATGTTAGGTTCATGTTTACTATAATGCAGTAGTTATCTCGTATAACCTAATGTATAAACGGGTTACACGCGTCATCGAATACTGAACGAAGCATAAAACGTCATTCATTCATTTATTGACCGACTAAAAGCGAACTCTGTTGTACATACTAATTCCATGGCTCCACTAGTTTTTGGGGTTCCGTAGTAAATAAGGAGGTCCTTATAGTTTCGCTTTGTCCGTCTGTCTGCCTGTCCGCGGCTTAGCTCAGAGACCCTAATTGCTAGAAAGCTGTAATTTGGTATGAGTATGCCGAAAAAGCCCATTTCCTCCCGTGGGTGTCGTAAAAGGCGACTAAGGGACTTACTAGAGAACGGGCAGCAGCGTTCGCTATGCATTTTTAACACCATACTGCGATCGCCAACCCGCCTGCCAAGCGTGGCGATTATGCAAACTCTCCCCTTTTGGGGGAGGCCTATGTCCAGCAGTGGGCGTCTTTCGGCTGAAATGATGATGATGATGATGCCGAAAAAGTCGTTAAATAAAATCTTGATAAATATATTTGGGGTTTGTGAAAACCACTTTTCTATTTAGGGATCCGTTTACGTACCTAATATTGACCTTTAAAACTGCAAATTTTTGTTAGAGTCAAGTATCCCCCCGCCCTGCCAGCTAAATGCTTGTATTTGGATATGTGAAAAAATTCACAGCAGTATTATATACAAAGAAGTTAAACAGAAAACTATCACAGCTAAGTAGGCTTCACAAGTTACCGAGTAATAGTCGACCAATTTACATTTACAGTTGAAAAACATGTCCTCCCATACATTCCGTATGAAAGAATATGTTTTTCAACTACAATGTTAAGTTTGTTCTTGGGATAAACTCATACCAACTACGAAAACATTGTGCGTGGTCCGACACGCATTTGGCCGGTTTTAATTGCATGGAACGACTAATTTAAACCTAGTCTGGACTTCGATATTTGAATTATAGACAGAAACACTCTATAAAACATTCCAATTTTAAACGCATCAAGCGACCAACCTCACAATTCAGACTCGACATAAAATTCCGATCATTCCATCATTTATCGATCTCGGAATACAGACCTCACATGAATCTACATGCCACACCTCACGAATGAGGTAGGTATCCATTTCCACCGGCACTGTTCAATGAAGTGTAATTACGAATGTTACAAAACACAACCGCTCCAGTTTCCAGAGGCTGTGTGACAGGGTGAGTGTGTGTGTGAGTGAGTCGGGGTAGTGTGAGTGAGGGGACAGTGACCCGAGCTATCTCGAGATCGCAGCCTCCGACCGGCCAGATGCCGAAAGATGTCAGCCAGGCACGGACTAGAGCGGTTCGCTTGATCTTCTTCTTGATTAAATAATAACAATATAGGTACGGTCAACTATGGCATCTTTACTTTTCATGAGCAATTATACTCATGAGTACTGTACTTAAATATCTCTCGATTACTAAAAATCTGTTGCCGCCATTTAGGTATCAAAGCAATAAAAAAAAAACATTTATTTGTTACAGATTTTTAGTAATTGAGAGATATATAAGTACAGTACCCATAGGTAATGTTCCTGATGGAAGTAAAGATGCCATAGTTGACGGTACTTACGTTAACAAATTTTATTAAACAGTAAAACGATTTAACTTTTTAATTTTGAAGTAGTTACTTTTTTTCCCCTATATTAACAAGAACAAACTTCTTAATAATTGTAACCAATTATTAAGAAGTTCTTAACAATCGGTTACAATCTAGCCTAATAGACTGATAAGCTAATTAGCTATCTCTACCTTATGAATTTACGTGACGCGTGATTATGTTATAACTAGAATAGTGTCGATATGCACTTTTACACAATTCCGTAACACTTTATTATGGCCTGATAATTGAAAAAAAAAAAAAAAAAAGTACTTTGTTCATGTGTTATATGTACAATTGTACAGTGTATATGTAAGTGGTAACTGATGTCTAAAATTAAACTGGTACAACGATATGTCATATTTTGTTTCCTGTGTAAAAGTTGGGAAAATTCAGTGACGGAAATTTTGCAATGTATAGACATTTATCTTAAAAGTTGACCTATTTAAGACTCGTATGTAATTAAATTGAAATCAAAATATCTCATCACCTTGGTTAGATTTATCATGATATCAAAATTAATTATTTTAATGTAAAACAAAAACCTGTTATGTCTGATTAACATTATAGCACTAAGAGCTATCAAAGTCAGTCCAGTGTTATTAGAAAAATCATCACATAGAAAAATAATATTAGTTATTATAACTTATCTATTGTAATTTAATAATCAATTCGTAATAATGATGATGTGTGATGTCAACAGATGAAGCTAATAAATTGTTTTAAAAATAACTGAATATTAATATATTCAGATATTTTAAATATCATCAGAAACGATCCAATTTATAGTCATGTTTATATGAATTAATCGATATGCTAATATTATTTTTATTTTTAAATATTTTTTCTTCATTTCTCTTTGGAGTAACTGAATATAAATCAGAGGTCAATGCATAAGGTTACGTTAGTTGCACAGTTCATTACCTTTATAATCAAATTGTATAAACTGGATTTTAAATTAAAAAACATCATAATCAAACATAGGTCATCGGAGATCAAAAAAATTGATTGCATACGTGAGGAAATTGAGCAGGAGCCTGATAACAAGAATTAGGTAACTTAAAAAAAATATATTATATATTTAGTCGCCGTACATGAGTTTTTGGTGGAAAAGACATGCGCTGCATGCACAGGAGACAGTTTTTCTTTCAAAATGCGTTGAATTGCGGATGGTTTAATTAAAAATGGCATATAAATAAACAAACAAAAGCAGTTTCTCTGAAGTATGGCACACACAACTACAGTACAAACATCAAGCGAAAACACAGTCACAAACCATCACTCAAAGACTAAAATAAACTTCAAAGATGGAACACAAATTCCAGACTCAAAAATTCGAAATCGGAATTCGTCTTCAGTCCGTCTCTGGGTTAACCTTTAGCTCGCGGCTATCGCATATAAAAATAAAAGTAGTTGTGTTAATAACGTATTTTTAGTGCGCGTTTGGTAGGGAGCTACCGCAGGTGCGTTGCCCTGCCCCCGCGCAGCCCAGCGACGCCCCCTGCGCTTGCGCACCGCAGTTTTTGTTTGTAATTAATTATGTTTTGGCGATGCTGCACGATTGTCTAGGTGATTGGTCGGTTTGGAGGTTGTTCAAGAATTAGTTTTGTGATTGATAGTGAGATTAAAAAGAAATGTTTTATTACTTCTGTTGCTGAACTTAATTAGATTTGTTAAATGGTTATTTAATTAAATGTTGCCGTAAAATAAATCGTTTTTGTTATGCTCAATATTCATTACTGGAATATGAATATGTATCTACGTCTTTTTAAAATTAGTATCTATCGTATAGTGGCCAGCATATGAAGCTACCCGAATCTGTCAAGTTTCTCCAAACGATTTAAACTTTAACATGTTGACAGTTAAGTTCAAAATCGAACAAGAAAATTTGACAGTTTGTGGTAACTTGGTGTTCTGGCCACCGTACCTTGATAATTTTACGACTGCGAGGTTGACACATGATATCAATATTCATAGAGTTTTCTAAAATCTGATTAGAAATATTTAAATCACATAAGGAAAACACGATTCGGTGGAAAGCGCTGCATACTTTCGAAGAAAACTCAAGGAAATCCAACTCATCGTAACATAAATATTTATACGTCATAAAACAATTTTTAATTAAAATCTATTATAAGTATCATTATCGGCTGTCGGTTCAGAATGGGTAGTAAATTAGTTCAGTGTTGGGGGACAAGATGTCGCTACCGGAGGCACGTCTCAAGCGCGCAGGATGGCAGATATTCATCAGACGGGGACGGACGCCTTCCGGCCTGCGCGTGAGTGTCTTATTAGCCTGGCTTAGAAGTCGCCGTCTACGGAATATGTTGGCGCGATGATCTGCGCGGATCTGTCGTGTTTGCATGTGGAAGAGACAGGGTTGAATAATGATGGGCTTTCTTTGATTTTTACGGACATTTTGGAATTATGTATGAAGAAGAAAATAGGCGACTCAGCCGCGAGACTGGCGAAGGATCGTGAAGACAGTCGCATCTTTTTCTCTTATCGGTTTAAGAGCCAAGACACTATTAAATATTCTTAGCACTAGGTGTTGTAGATTATTAGAGGGATATATCTACCTACATAACGCAAAAAATTGTGTCAGTTTGAACATTAAACAAACCCTGACATTATATTCAGTTAAATCATCTGTTGACAATAAAGATAAGATTGAAACCAACTATTGAAGAGTGTGTAGATGTCAAACTTCGTAAAGGCTCGTACAGACGCGCGCGATATCGCGGGCGCGACAGGCAGCGACAATGAAATTGTGCTACTAGTGTCGCGTCGCGCCCGGATATCGCACTGGTCTGTACGAGCCTTAAATCTCACATCCTCCAAAATGTATGAGTATACTCGTATACACACGGTGGTTTCTTTGAGATGGGGCAGTTAGGGCAGGTACATTAACCGTTGTGGTAGCTACAGGAAAACGGTCTTAGGAGACTGTCCTTATTTTTTTGATAAATTTTGATTCCCATTCACAGATTTTGTAAAAAAGTTACAGTCTGCAAAGTGCAAAATCGCAAAAAGTTTTCCCATATATAATATTTCGTAGGAACTGAGACTCCCAATTTACTTTTTTATTATGGATAGACTGGCTGCTACGATAAAAACTGGCCGAAAAAAAAAAAAAACTTTTTGAACAAAAACGCGTTATTTTATTTACTTTGAGAACAGAATTTAGATAGTTAATTTTTTTTTTTTTTTTAATCTTTATTTATTTAAGGGATTTTTGTACACATATGCGACGATGTCAATCCCATCGTACTTTTACAAATACCAACTTACTTCTACACTTAATTAACAAATCTAAGTCACACAAAACTTAATCTAATTTCTTATTTAAAAAAGTATATAATATTTTTGCTGCTTCAGAAGTAGGCTTGACTAAAATACCATGGAACATTCCAACATCCATTACCGACAATTTCATTGAGTTGATAACTGCGTTTCTTTTGTTTGTATATCTGACACATTCCACCAACACATGCTGGGCATCCTCAATTTTACCACACACATCACAGTTAGGAGACTCCGATTTTCGCATGAGATAAGCAAAGTTGTTTAGTGGAATATGTCCTGACCTCAAAGGATGGGCAGGAACAATTTGACAGCGAAAATTAAAATTAAAATTTTATTTATTTTTAAGAATGTAGTTTTACATAGTATGGTGTTAATTATTTTGTTAAGTTCTATACATTCTACCACAACAGGTGTACAAAATATATTCAAATGTCATTCTTAATCAATACATTTTAAGATTTGTGATTTACAATAAGTCCATTAAGAATTAATATTATTACAATTAGATAATCTAGTTTTGTTGCTTGTGATTTCGGTAATTCTGAAAAAATGTCCTTTAATAGTTTAGACCGTTTAGACTGTTAAAGGAAAGGTTTTTTGCGATTTCTGGCTTTTGTACCTATCCATCATAAAAACGTAAGTTAGTCTCATTTCCTACGAAATGTATGGGAAATGTTTTTTACGATTTCTGACTTTTCTAGTAGGTACTCAAACCTTTGTTGGCCCGATATATTTTTTGATCTTTATAAGAAACAGGATCGATTGGCATCAACAGTTTTTGTGAAAATGGCGCATTTACTTGCTGACTGTACTTTTTTTTTATCTGTGGTTGGGGATAAACATTTCGCAAAAAAAAAAATAATAATAAGGACAGTCTCCTCAAACCGTTCTTCTGTAACTACAACAGATAAGGTACTACTATTCTTACTGCCCCGTCTCAAAAATCCACTCTGCATATGCCACTATCCCATAAATTCCCAAGAATGAATAATGTATCCTTACAATATCTCAGATAATACCATTCCACATAACTATACTCTTCAACAGGTATTTAATAAGATTGAATTAACATACACCTAGTCGGAGATGTTGATACCACTGACTTCTAGCCGTAAAAGCCGGCTGTAATCAAAGTTATGATAAAATTATGATAAGAATACCACTTAGTACCTCAAGCATCGTAGATTTTTTCTCATACCTAATCAACAGCCGATGAGATGTACTCGATGATTTTCGCTTTAAAATCGTAGTATGGAGATTATGTTAATTGAATTTCTAATTTTAATTGATAATGAATGCATTCATTTTATTTATAGTACTTTAATATGCGGAGGCTTTAAAGGAAGTTACAATTTTCTTTTGGTTTCCCGGTTTTCTAATGTTGAATTGAATCTTGTCAAATCCATGCTAATTATCATAAATGCGAAAGTAACTCTGTTTGTTACCTTTCCACGCCTTAACGGCTGTACGGATTTGGATGAAATTTGGCACACGGATAGCCATGACCAAATTCAAACTCAAACTCAAATAATTTATTTCAATTAAACCATTTACAGGCACTTTTGAATTGTCAAGGAGTCGGTCAGTAAGAAAAATTAAGCTACATTCCCATTCCAAAGCGTAGGTACATATGGAGAAGAACGGGCAAGAAACTCCATGGACTCTCTTTTAAATTCAATTGTTACAAAAGTATTCGTTACATCTATAATGTTGAATTTATAACTAAAAGTGAGAACGATGTAAAAATAAAAATAATAAAAACTTACAAGTTAAACGCGTCAAGCGTAGGTACAACAAATAGAAACAAAATAAAATAAAATAACCCGTGGCAGCTAAGAGATGACCAGTTGCCTTTAGATATAAAAAACGCTATATCTACTCAAGCTCTTTTAAAAATCAACTTAAAAATTTCCTGTTGAAGAAGTGTCTTTATGCTGTTGAAGAGGTGTAACGAAATTCCTATGTATTTATGCATTGTTGTAATATTTAACGTGTTTTTTCTTCTTATGTAATTTGATTTTCTTTTTTACACCCTGTTATTTCAGATACAATTTATTGTTCATGTATAAATGACTTATGACTTAAATAGGTACCTAAGCCAAATGTTAAATAGGTACCTAAGCCAAATGTGATCTGCTTCCTCTTATAAAATACGTATCTATTATCTAAGTATATATGTTCCTACATATAATTGCTACGTTCCAATATGTAATGTAGCTGTCATACCAGTAGCAGGTGTTAAGGAAGTGCCTAATTTTATAGCTATCATAGTAATGTAACAACTTTCAATGATAGCTTCTGATGGTAGGGTTACTACCGACATGGAAGCTTTCATTATTTATTTATTTAAAGGTAATTAAAACGGTACAACACCAATTACATTCATTAACATAGAAACATTAACATATATTAATGTATACAAGGTGTTATTTTTGATATCCCATAACTGTAGGGTTATGAATGAGACCATATCAAAGAATCAACTGGCATATGAATTATTTTTCTTTTTTTATGTTTTAATTTTTCATAAAAAATTATACGACAAAGTCACGATTCATCATCATCATCATCATTTCAGCCGAAAGACGTCCACTGCTGGACATAGGGCATAAGCGTCGATGTCCCTGTCACCCTGTATAATAATTTTAATGTATTTGAAAATAAATGATTCCTTTTCTTTAAAATTTTCCGGGGTAAATGTACCAATCGTTGTTAATACAATTTATTCAATACCACTTAACAGCTATCAATATGAAACAAATTATTATGAAAAGCTGCAATAATTATTCATGCAAGCCGTCACGCAATATTTATCATAGCTCTAATTATATCTGTTATTAAGATAAATAATGCAAATCTATTGCAATGATAATAAATCTAAGCTTTCTTCGAGTAAAGTGGAGTTATAAGGTTGGTGGTTGCGTAAGTTCCGTCTAAGTGCAACTGAGAAATTGTGTGGCACTTTATGTAATGCAGGTCAATTGGTTTGTTATATTTTTTATATACATACCGACCAGATTTATCAAGTTTTTAGACATAACGATGCCACAGTGTAAAATGTACATTAATTATTTTGAAATACCATGTAAACTGCCAGCTTTATTTTTGTATTTTTCTTATGCACAGCAAGGCAGGGTTGCAATGAGTCACCCGGTTGCAACTCTGACGAATAGAAAGTGACAGGAAAATTCGCGTAGCGATAATTTTGTAATATCTGGCAAATCCATAGATTTAACCACATACCTCATCCAGTCTTTTTCATTTTGATTTTTTTTTTCGAGCAATATTTCATATAGGGTTAGTAACCTTGTTCTTAAAACTAAGTATTAGTAAACAACACGATACGATCGCGTATGTATCTTACAGCAGTGTATTACATACGAACAAAGTCAAAGTCAAAGCATTTATTTCAAATACGCACATAAATGGCACTTTTGAACGTCAAAATTTACACGGAAATAAAATTGATTCTAGTTGCCCCTTCCAAAAGGTAGTTTCGCATGGAGAAGAATGGGCAAGAAACTCCCAAGAACAGCCTAGTCTGTCATCAATTTTAAACTCCCCGCTAAAATTCTCGCGGCTTAAATCATTATTTTTACTTATAAATACGGTCTAATGTCATGTGTGGACAGTTTTACTCTATTGTCCGATTGATATTCTCGTGAAAAAAAAAATATAACAAAAAAAAAAAAGCCTGGCAACAAAAAATGCCACGTCGCTGGCGGGTACTTGACAGTTGTTTTGAAGTAAACATTTATTAGTGTAATTCAGGCAGATCAAGCGGCATATATGCATTAACAACTCATCCCCGTTGGATTTTGAAGATAAACATGAATGTCTTCAACAAGCGGCTCCATGAAAGACCTCGCCACCCATTATACCACAGTACCATGACTTTATTTTATTGTCCCTCTAAACGTCCGAGGTTTTATTTCGCGCCATTCAAAACATTTTTGCTTATCATTACTTCCAGCTATTCAAAGTTACGCCAGCAAGATAAACGTTCCTCATACCGCTCTTGCGCACGCCAGACATCCAGATTGTACTGTAACCTACACATTAATAGTTCCATTCATTGCCAGGTGAAAGTCCTATTATTTACTGGCAACACTAATGTATTTAGCGACAAAGAAACTATTGCAATTTTATTGAGAACCCAAGTATTCCTGTGCTGTCTGTTTTGTTGGGTCTGAATTATGTGGAGAGTTTCTGTGTTGGAGGCTGTGTTTGTGGTCCTTGTGTAGTGATGATAAGGTTGGTTTTAGTAAGAGGTGAAATGGAGAGAAGGATTTTGTGAGGTGAGGTTTAAATGCAAGCGGAGGCGGTGTAAGATAAGTGGCTTTTAGATGTGATCGATGAAATTTTATAAGAATGCATTGAAAAATCAAAATGTTAAAATGTCACAAGCAGTTGCTGGTTAAAATACATAGGTACTAACAGTAGACGGCAGCTCGATGGTAACACTTTGACCTTGAGCTGGTGAAGCGTAGTACGTAGTTTCAATAGAATAACAGGCCAGCTTATACTGATTAGTTACCACTGACGTGCAGCCTACTGTAACGTAGGCTTGGCTTCACTGGAATTTACAAGTATGATTATCAGACATTATTCCTTGAACAAACCATCATTCGACGAAGTTATTTTCAATATCGGATAATTATCCCATTCTTTTTATAATCGCCCGCTTAGGTTAGCAATTTCTTGACTGAAAAAGATAGAAAATCTGCTTCGCTCACAGCCGGACCTAGCATCAAATGTAGCATAGTCAATAAACCTACTCGTTTAATTGTGTATACACCCGGTATGTGTGAACTGCTAGCGACCCTGTAGTACTCTCTAAACGGTAATGTTGCTAATATGACGGTTATATTGCCGGCAAAACGACAGCTCGCCACATAAGACTAATTCTGCCGGCTAAGTTACGGCAACGCCGGTTTTGACGTTAATTTCCAGAAAAGTTACGGCAACGTCGCTAATATGACATTCATATTGCCGTCAAAATTATTACTCTATGTTTCTACGTTTGTTTTAGAATAAGTTTACCTATGTGTTTAATCTTTTAGAGACGAGCAAATTATTTATCTTAAATTTATGTTACATTAACGGTTTAGCGTTGACAATAAATGAATTCAGTTTCGTACAAGTTCAAGTTAAGTTCAAGTTATTTTATTTCATAACAAAAATACATTTGTGTCGAAAATATTTGCAGTAGGTACACAAAAAGAAGCAACATAAACAATTTAAATACAAGTCACCTCGTCCCTCACCTAAAACTACTAACTTTACAAACATTAATATTCTTATTGATCAATCCAGAACTAAGACCCTAACAAAGTGCTTCAAAAATACACAAGCGACTATTCATCACACTGTCGACGAATTTATTGACGATACCTAAGGTAGGTACCTACTTGAGTCAAAGTCAAAGTCAAATCATCTAAAAGGCACTTCTGAAAGTCAAAAATTACCAAAAGTAGTTATTTGATTCTAGTTTCTCCTTCCAATAGGTAGTTATGTATGGAGCAGAACGGGCAAGAAACTCCATACTTACTCTTTTAAAATGTTAACAATAGTTTGTATACATCATCATCATCATTTCAGCCGAAAGACGTCCACTACTGAACATAGGCCTCCCCCAATTGGGGGGGTTTGCCATAATCGCCACGCTTGGCAGGCGGGTTGGCGATCGCAGTATGGTGTTAAAATGCATAGAGAACGCTGCTGCCCTTTCTCTAGTAAGTCCCTTAGTCGCCTTTACGTCCGGCGCCACACGGTACCATTATTGTATACATTAATTAATAATTATGGGTGAAGACGATGTTCCTAGAATAAAAATTACTATACCACAATAGGTAAGAATGAAAAGGAAAGTAATGACAGACAAATTAATAAATGCGATAGATACATGGTAACATTGTATATGATTTTCCATTCTTTATTTCATGACCGTATTTTGTCGTTGAATGAGAGGCATCGAATCGTAACAATTATTCATTAAAGGCATTTTCATCTATCCGTAAATAATCCCGCCAATCGCTTGGATCATATTTTAAATCCTTGAGTAGATTTATATGGGAACCAGCTTTTGCCCGCGGCTCCGCCCGCGTGGATGTCGGTTATCGCGTAAAAAAGTAGCCTATGTCCTTCTCCATATCCCAGGCTATATCTATGCCAAATTTCATGACAATCGGTTCAGCGGTTTAGGCGTGAAAACGTAACATACAGACAGACAGACAGACAGATAGAAAGACAGACAGAGTTACTTTCACATTTATAATATTAGAATGGATTAATTTTTCTATTCAACAACCATTTTTTGTCCACTTTTGATAATTTACGCTTTGACTTTTGCATTGTCTTTTTTTTTTTCGACTAGCAAACCCTTGAAAAATATTAGCAGAAGAAATCGTTCTTCAATACTCCATATCTTTATTGCTTTACCATAATATGTACTTAGGTGGTAACTATATAATTTAGATCATTATGGACCCTGTAGGGCACAGCAAAAGGGTAGGAGAGAGGAAGCCCTGTTTTAGGAGATAATTAAACTGTTATTGTGAAAACAAGTTTTAACTTAAATATAATCAAAGTCAGGAGATCGCGAATAAGATACTAAGATTTCGCTTACCTATCTCATTTCATCCGAAAAACGTCCACTGCTGGACATAGGCCTTCCCGATTGGGGGGGGTTGTGTCATAATCGCCACGCTTGGCAGGCGGGTTGGCGATCGCAGTATGGAGTGTTAAAAATGCATAGAGAATGCTGCTGCCCATTCTCTAGTAAGTCCCTTAGTCGACTTTTACAATACCCACGGGAGGAAACGGGGTGGTGCTATTCTTTACGTCCGGCACCAAGAGGCAAAATTTCGCTATCTATTAATTATGTATTATTTTATCTACAAATGTACTTAAATATTTTAGATTTATTGGGAAACATTGTTTCCATGCCGTCGATTTCGACAAGAATGTGCCTTGCGCGTACTTAACTCTGTCCGTGTACTTTTTTCATGCGAGAAGCTTGCGCAGGCAGAACTGTGGTGAAGCTTGTGCGTGTGGTTGGCCTTTTAAATAAGATATAATTTCTTTCAGACTTTTATATCACTTTTTTTATGTTGCCCATGATTTCAAAAAACTATTAAGCGCGACCGGGCTAACACACATTGTTGACTACATTACAGCGGTATGATCCGACAGAGACCTCTGCCAGATCATAAAGCCTTCATCAGCATAATTTCAGCCGAAAGACGTCCACTGCTGAATATAGGCCTCCCCCAATTGGGAGGGTTTGCCATAATCACCACGCTTGGCAGGCGGGTTGGCGATCGCAGTATGGTGTTAAAAATGCATAGAGAACGCTGCTGCCCATTCTCTAGTAAGCCACTTAGTCGCCTTTTACAACACCCACGGCAGGAAATGGGGTGGTGCTATTCTTTACGTCCGGCTCCACACGGCATAAGGCCTTAATGTGGTCAAACTTTTCATCCTAGTCTAGCCTACCCTTAGCTTTGAATATGATTGTGATTATTACTAAGCCATTTTGGTAGAATACAGACCTTAACTAATATATTTCTAGCTGAACTCGTCTTTAATCTAAACACAGTCTCAGTATAGGCTTGCTTGAAATTCAAAGGCGGTTTTGCATAAATCTGGTACAATTAATACCAATATATTGTAAAATTAATTGGTCTGCTGATAATATGTAAATGGCCGCGGTACTTTGTTCTCTAATCTACATAAACATGTGATAATAGAGCCTCTGTATTGAGACTATGTATTTTATATTATTATTTACATACTGATTTCGAGTTGAGAAGATGTTTATTGAATGTGATAATTGTAGAAAAAGATATAATTAAAATTATATAACGTTTGTCACAATCAATCAAAATCTGAATGATTTAATCCAATCCATTAATCTATTATGATAATCCATTGCGTCATATGTTCGAAAAATTTGTTTGAAGTCAAAATCGGTTGAACGGATTGTAAAAAAGGTTTACTTAAATGTCTATTATGTTATTTCAAATGTAGTATAAGGTGTGTTGTACACAAATACTCCACCGCGCTGGCCTCAGTAATTTTGTTGTTTTTCCTAAGAAAAAGTTATTGGCCAGGAGTTCTGATTGCGTACGCTGTTATAGATATCTTGATTTATTATTAATTGTGTATGCTACTTACAACTGAAAATCGTCTTGAAAACTGCTAATATTTACCTGTAAACAAAAATAAAAAAAATTAGTCACAACACAAAAATAATATTTACGTCACACCTGGCCATAATGTGAGTTTTACCGCACGCTACGCGTACGGTAAAACTGGAATTATGGCCAGGTGAAGACGTTTAATTGTGCACTCACCACGGGCAGTAAAAAAGAAAGCCCTCTATAGCACATTTACAACCCTCGCCTGCGGCTCGGGTCACAAATACCTGCGACTTCAGGCTTTCTTTCTTTTACAGTCCTTGGTAAGTAATGTACTATAACATCTTAAAACGTAAAGCTTTGTTCACACTAGCGCGTAACGACTAGGATTAAATACTTTTTTAAAGTTACGAAATTATTCTTTTGATTCAATAAAACTAGAATGACGGAATGGATAACGTTTATTTGATTAGTTATGTATTACTCGTAGTAACTACATAGCTACTTATTTTGCTACAATGTAAGTAGTACATTCGACGCTCAAGTGGTATTAAATTAATTAAAATATTGCCGGCATTGCACATTGTAAATGTACATAAATGACTACTGTGTAACCTCTTTGGAGCAAGATAGCTTTGAATATATAATAGTTCAGATATTTTCTACACAGTTGTTGGACTTGTTGTAAATCATCTATTTCGCTATGACACAAGTACTCATTTATGTTTTATATCGAACTAGAAAATGGCCCGAGACACTTTACTTTTAATAACTCAATACAATTTCCCATTACTCAGAGTAACAGTAACAAACCGATTAAAATTGCATTTAACAAGAGAGAGTAACAATTAAAATTTTATAACTGAAAAGCTTAAATAAAACTCAATCAAAATAATTTCATAAAGTCTTAAAATCAAACATTAAATATTTGATTCGTTTATCTGGATCGTGCACTTTCGAAAACATTTTGAGTGCACTTTCTAGACTTTTTTTAATATGTCATAAGTATCTTTTTTAGTCACGATGCGCGAGTTGCGCGAGTTAACTTTGTAATTGTATAAATTACTAATTAGTTCAAACGCCTTCGTTGGAACACGTACGGCCCTGAAAGTTCAACAAACATTGTTGACAGAAAACTGGAGTTTAGGCGGTTTTGCACTCACATTCTTGAATAACTTGGTCAATTCAGGATGTCATTTTCAATTCCGACCAACGAAAAACTGAAAAGTTGCACTTATTGTGCAACTAACATCTCATAGAGAGTAAATATAAGCGTTTATCAATGCAATGTTATCTTATTATTTAGATCTAAGATAACATTTTTTTTTCTAATGTTTTAACTAATTAATTGCTGTCAGACACAAAAAACTTACAACCAGCAACTTATTTCAAAAAAATAAAAATCCCACCTACAATATTTTTTGTCCATGAGTCCATTCAGTTGTTTTAAGCCTGAGGCTACAACTACGATCAACAGTTGCAGTCGCTCATTGTTAAAAACAATTCATTGTGTCGAAAGTCGCGACACGGCAGCGAGTGGCGGCAATTAGGTGATTACAGTATTATTGTTGAGGCGGGGACACATTGGAGAGAAATGAATAAGTTGGAGCGACTGTCGTGTAAGGTCGCAAAAAGAAATGAAGTAAAAGTTCAACTTAAATGCTCCTGTCATAATATTTTCCGGTTCCAATGATGCATAAAAAATACTACCGGTGTATGTTACAAACCACTGCTCATGCAATAAAACATGATCCAAGCCCTAACTCGTCTGCTACGGGACCAAATAATTCTAGTTGTTACTTTAATTTGCACAATAAACTGACAAGTAAATTACATTAGGTACTTACTAATGCTTGAATATGAAATTTGTTGTCAAATCAGTTAAAACGAGATAAAATTAAAGCTCATTAATTAAAATAACATAAGTTTATTTCCTTTTTTTTAATAAAATAATATGCCTATACCATTTAGAATGAAATAAAATGAATGCCTGGCATTCAGTGTCCCATATAAGTACATGCAACATTCAGATTAAATCATTATCTATCTCAAATCTCAATGCAAATATCGATGAAACATATTAATTATTAAACTAATTAATTTTCTTGAATGTTAATTGAATTTGCTTTCAAACAGCTTGACATTCTTAAGTAAACATTTAACAAGATTTAAATAAATTATCTTTTAAGGCTTGACATAAAATTATTCTATCATACATAACATATTTCCTTAACTATTTTATCAAAAACATGTAGGTCAGACTGTTGTGACATAAAATTTCTCAAAAACAAAACCGCGAACTGAACAAAATAACCTAGGAGCAATTCTCCTAGTAGTAAAACATTGTGTTCTAAGCCTTAGTTCAGCAAAAACACTAGATAATAATATAAGAGGCGCACGTACGGTCAGTAGGAATGATTATCACTAATGATAGTGATTTAAGAGAGAGGACTAGTGACTACTGGAACAGGGTTAACTAAAATAACACCTGCTTCACAAAGTGGGTCAGTTGCATTAGGTGTTTTGACATTAAACTGTGACATTAGTGACTTTAGTGAGTACCTAGCTGCCCGGAGTCTGGATTGGTGCCCTGTTGATGGTAATAGGCTCGCCCGCTGTTACATGGGACTTAAATATAAATGGCGAAATGTGGGTTTAGTATAGATGCTCCTCTGCTTAAACCTTCGGGGTTTACAAGCGTAATGTTATGCTATTAACAGAGATCGGAATAGGTAGGTAGAGTTTATTTACCTAAACTTCGAGGAAGGAAGTAACATAGAGTGGATAATACCCTTTCTAACGCAATATATTAAACACACATTAACCAGACAACTTTTCAAGAATGTATGTTCCTATAATATGTATAACAAAGCTCTTTAATTGAATAGTTTTAGTGCGGAAAAAAAGAATAATTTGTGTTTTTTAAATCCCGGGATTTAAACGTCATTATAATTATTCTGGGATTTTAGATGAGGTATTATCCACTCTATGTATTTTCCTCGAAGTTTAGGTTACTCTACCTATACCAATCTCCGGTTATTAGAGACTTTTTGAAAATGAAAGATCGCTTCGAAAAATGCGTAGGTGTATAAGTAGACACGTCGAAAATAAAATCTTTTGAAAACATTGTAAAATAAACTGAAGTATAATTTTCGTAATATAAAAGAGTCCACATTCCAATATTATTAAGTACGTGCAATAGTGCATAGGCAGGTAATTTAATCGATGAGTTCAATAGGTCGCTCCATAAAACTGAATCTGTCGGAATAATAACTGTTGAACTGCAAGTTGAAGAGGCCGTAAAGAAAATAACCAAGATACAACACTATTTACGAAGCAATGCAATAAAGGCGCGACCACACTAACGCGTTGGCGGAGCGGCTCGTTACCGCGGATTAGTCGCGCCTCATCGCGACATTCGAGCGCACGTGAATCACATTTATTGTGACAACAGAATGTTACTCCATCTTTGATTTTAATACCTGCCTGCTTCAGATAAGTTTCTTATGTCTCCTAAAATTACGCGATAAAGATCTTTATGTTTATTCATTTCATATTACAGGTATAATTTACACATTTTCAGGTAACAAATTGTTACGCATGGTAGCACTTCGTTGTTAATTAATAGACATGTTCTCTGTCCAATAAAGTGAATTGTTAAGTTTCAGTTTGGTTATTTATATTGTAAGCAGACACCTGAAGTCAGGATACCCAATCACACAAATCTCACTGAAGTAATTAATTACATTAATTCCCTTCTCCTTTATACTAAAGTTTATCTAAGCTAATGTACAAAATAGGACTCACTCTATTGCATTTTGTAACATTATTATGGTGGACTGTATGAATAAAAGATGGTTCTTGCTTTCTTCTTATTTATTTTTCTTGGTTTTCTTCCCGTTGTTGCTTTTTGAAGAGCTGGAGACCGACTGATGCCTAGTCGCCGAACGGCACGCCTTTTATACTCGCCGGTCCGACCCCTCCTTTACCTTAACGAGGCCCGCGTTTTTCGGGCTCGATTTACATGCCATTTTCACTTAAGCTAGGACATTTAAAGTTCCATTTTCAATACTTTTCCTTACTTGATTCTTACAATTCAACTTGCATTAGCTTTCTAAGGTATTTTCCTATCATAATCAGTAATTACGTTTTACATATCTAATGATCTCACAAAAATCGTAGAACAAAAACATGTTATAATTGCGGCCCAGCGGATTTTCACTATGCTATTTTGCTCATATCTTCTAAACGCGTGGACCGATGTTCATGATTTAAACGGTAATCTTAGTTTTAT
The DNA here is from genome assembly GCA_947523025.1 of Dryobota labecula. Classification (NCBI taxonomy): domain Eukaryota; kingdom Metazoa; phylum Arthropoda; class Insecta; order Lepidoptera; family Noctuidae; genus Dryobota; species Dryobota labecula. Next base: position 7,110,365 of record OX383296.1, on the reverse strand, counting down.
AATTATTCCTTTCATTTAAAACTAATTTCGTTAAAATATTTTCATAAACAAGAAATCACATTTTCAAGTTACGTAATTATCACATACTTTTATCCTACATTAAAATATTATTGTAAACCTACTTAAATCTACCTTATTGGATTACAATACGAACATGTGTGACTAACTACACTTAGGAATCTAATTAGAACTTACTAAAATAAGCTAATTAAGAAATTTTGATTCTTATTGATACTGTGTATCACAGAGCTCCTACCGCTACTTGTGCCCATGTGCACAGATAGGGTCTCGAATCAAACTTATTATCTAGACGTGCTCGGCGTCCGTAACAATTATAATGAGGTGCAATTTGATAAACATGTGTATCTTCAAATCCATCAGCCACGGCTCTTCGAACAAATCGCTTGTAAGGGCTTTAGTGAAAACTCGCGGTTGTCACGCGTGCGCCGAACGTAATCACGCGGAACCAACGAGATGTGACCGCGTAAAACAAAAATTAACCGTATTGTTTGTGTCAACAGTACTTCCCTTGTTACGCAAGTGTTCTTTTTGAATCACCTGCAGAACTAATGACTTACGAGATTAGTCTAGATTTAAAAGAGAAAATGATGTTGACTTTTATCCACCCAGCTTCGCAGGCTTTTAACGTATTGACAAAACATGAAGATATCTTCATGTAAGTTTAATATTAATGTATTTATTATACACACAAACCTTCCGGAATAAATTATCTAAATGATACTGAAAACTGCATCAACATCCGTTATCTAGTTTATAAGAATCTCGTGGTCACACAGATAGACATGAGATGCGACGTTATTTTATGTATGTATAGATAGATATAGAATTAGGTTCACTGAATTTTTTCATTCTAAAATGGGCTCTATGAAAAGACAGGAAGAGTCGTAGCATTTTAATGTATAGGAGAAGAATGTGGTCGTGGTTGTCCATCATACTATTAGATACACATTTTTGCAACGATAATCCTATTACTGCAATTTAAAAAAACATTTGCAGCACTAACCCTCGTAAGGGGTAAATCATGCATGATATATCGATTCAACTACATTAGAATTGATGTGCCACGGACCACGGTGAAAGAGTAATTTCGAACAAATCGCTAGACGAGCGTCGTCGACCGTTCGTCGCGCGTGCGGCCCGTCATAATCATGCGTGTCTGATCGCGTAAAACAAAACTCACCTTTATGTGCCGTGAATGTCGTGTCGTAAATCATTTTTAATATACGGAAGTTTAAATTTCTATGTCACGCATTTCTGTTTCTACGATAGAGAATTGTTGATGTATTGGAGTGACGATGTTTAATGCAGTTTAGTGATAAATAAATGGGTTTTAGAAACATGTGATTCACAATGCTTATATCGTCTGTTTGGTATTGGGAATTCCTTGTCTATAACCAAGCGCAGATTTAGTAAAGGGCCCTAATAAATAGGAGAGAAGAGGGATTTCTTTACATACATACATATATACCTTCTTCTCATAGGGGTAGGCAGAAACTATAGAACGCCACCTACTACGCTCCTTATATATCTGGTCATACACGCACGCCGGTTGCGAGTAGGACTACGCACCTGACCATTTTAAAGAACATCACCAATTAAGTCACTATTATGTCCTCCCAGGGCGTCCCCTCCCGTCGTTTCCACTCACATCTGCCTTGTAAATACCTTTTGTTAGTCTCCTTTCATTCATCCTCTCAACATGACCAAACCATCTAAGCATACTTTTAAAAAAAATTGTCACTACATCTTCTTTTAAACCGCACCTTGCCTTACCATATAATTTTTCAACCTATCATTCATAGGATTTCTTTATTTTCTTTATAAATGTGCCTACTATAAGGCCTGTGTTTAAATACCTAACCGGTGGTTTGAATGTTGCTGAACACAGGCCTAAAGCTACCATTTACTGGGTATGCCTTTCTTTGACTTGAATGTGCCCAGCGGCTGAGAATATGTCATGCTCACTCTAATGTCTCGCCGATGGTGGCGCGTGTGTTGGATCATTTAGCTCCTTTCAAAATGGTTGAGCTGAATGGTGCTAATCCATGCGTCATGTTCGTGAACGGGAGCCGTCAGTAGGGACTGGTCATCTCCAGGGCTTATTTTAGTTTTTTTTTTATCTATTTAATACGGACGCTTTTAATGTACTGCACCGTTCTAACATGTATAATTTAAACATGAATGATGTTACCAATATTTTGTAACCATCTTTGATTTAAAAGAGTGTCCGTAGAGTTTCTTGCCCATTCTTTTCCATAGGAACCTACTACGCTTTGGAATGGGCAACTTGCTTCATCTTTCTGACTGACCGACCCCTTGACAATTCAAAAGTGACTGTAATTAGTTCAGTGGCGGATTTACCAGTAGGCTGAGTAGGCTTGAGCCTAGGGCGGCAGATTTTAGGGGCGGCAAATCTGGCAACCGATTTTTTCTCTTCTTCTGATTCTTTCTTAAATCTTTCCGAAGATTGCGACTTTTCCCTCTTCCCTTCCTCCCTTTCAATTTCGAGCTCGACTTTTGCATCCCATATCCTTCCATATCCCTTTTGCTTTTCAATGAAAATGTCCGTATTTTTTTTATTTTTTGTCATTGTTCAATTTCTGCAAAATGTTACTAGAAAGATAAGATAAGATAAGTATTTATTTGCATTAAACATGGTATAAAGTTGTTACACTCTGGTTTTTATATAATGTCCACATGTTTAGCTATACAGAATATTGTATCAATTGCATGCAAAATAATTAATAAATGAGTTAAAGGTCACAAATAAATTATGGTAATGTCACAGATTAATTGTTCAATAATACAATAATAGTCATTCAGATACATCACAAACATTTTCATTACATAACACTTTATATATTCAAGTCAAAGAAATCTTTAATGTCTTAAAAATTATGTCCATTCAGCCATTTATACAGTTTGTTTTTAAATGAGTTAGGATTATTTAATAATTTTAGTTCTTTTGGTATTTTATTGTATATACGAACACACATCACACGGCAGCTTTTAGCATACGTGGCTGATTTAGGATTATCCTTTAATACAAGTCTGTGTGGATCCCTTGTTGGTCGAGAGATTACTTCATTTGCTTTTGTGAACAATCCCTTATAACTGTACACAAATTTACAGATTTCGTATATATAAAGTGAGGGAAGTGGTAATAAACCTAGCTTTTTAAAAAACGGTTCGCAGGACACATCAGGACGGAGTCCACAAAAGGCCCTGATGCATTTTTTTTTGTGCAATAAATGCTCTGTCCTTATCCGTACTGTTCCCCCATATAATAAGCCCATAACGTAAAATGGATTCTATATATGCGTGGTATGTAATAATTGCTGTTTTTCTATTTGTCACGTCTAAATGCCTACATAAACTCAAAAGACCGGGCGGCGACCTCATTTTGTTTCGCCGCCTTACATTACCCCGCCATACGAGTATTAGTGGTACATGATTGATGAGCTTTGATTATCTCAGAAATTTACCAAAAATACTATTTCTTGTGCAATTTCAACAAAATTTTTGATTTGTAAAAATAATCTAGAAACTGAGAATTGTAGAGACAAGGGCAAAAAATATACAGCCTATACTTGGAAAATGTGTGAATTAGTTTATTTGAAATAAATACTTTGAGTTTAAGTTTGAATGCATTGGGAAGAAAACATGTAACTTACGGCTCGGTTAAACCACATGGTTAAATTCAACGTGCTGTAAACTATGATTTTAATTTAATAAAAAAGTTTTGAACGATAAACACCGTTATTTTTCACCGTTTTATGAAATTATAATTAATCTAATTATAGAAAGTGGTTATTTAAGCGAAGAACCTTGTACGACTGCTTACCTCGACGAATCAAAAGTATGATGCGTAAAACTGTACAACCATCTTCAGAAAAGAAAAAAAAATTGTTAATAAAACGTGTTTTTATGTTTTCATTTCAAAAGTGAATCTTTATGGCGCTTCTGCATTGAGTTTAACTGTTAACTTTTTTTGCAAAAAAAATCATGCAAGCCGTTACTCGATAACATGTAAAATAAAAATTATTTATCGCAGCTGTAAATGCGATGTCATCAAGTACAAGAATGTGTTATTTTTAGCTCTTTTTGCTTGGAAGTTTGTTTCCCGCTGAGAAGTTTGTTGCGCAACTTCTTCCCAGCTAAAGTACTAGGAAGTGGTGAAGGACGGGCGTTTTGGGGGACTTTCTTATGTTATTTTAACGTTCGAAAAGTGCTGATTTTCAGCCTAATTTGAATAAATGACTTTTGATGTTGATTTCATTGAACAAATCATGAGCACTGGGACCCCAAAGCCCGAGGGTTTCAACCCCAAACGGCTCCAAAATAAAGTTACCGATAAGGTTACTATACTTTTGCCGCTTGAGGTTTTCAGCAGCCTGGGCAGTCCCCCAGACTGTTGAAAACCTCAAGCAGCGAAAGTCAAAATAACACAAGAAAGTCCCCTAAACGGTCGTTTAGGGGACTTTCTTGTGTTACTTTGACGTTCGAAAATACTGATTCTCAGCCTAATTGGAATAAATGATTTTTGATTTTGTTTTTGTTTATAAATAATTTATAATATTTTTTGCAGACTTTGAAGACATATATGTATATTACACATATACTATTACACTTGTCGGCTTCATAAGCAGCTGAATTAGACATGGAGCGATATTGCCACAATTTCACATTTTTTTTATTTCTGCACGCGCGTGATGCCTTCGGATTATTTTGTGTTTTTTTTTATTTTTATCTAATAATATTTATATCTGGTTGTATAGTTAGATTATATTCTGAGTACTGTTTGTTTTATTTTATATAGTTGCCTATTTATGTTAATTTCTTTAAACCTGACTTGGTTTCCGTATGTCTTTTCCGGGTAACCACTGAAAATCAGCGCTGTGCTGTGGGTCCCTCATAGCACAGCATCATGCTGAGTGGAAGCCTTCTTGTCACAGTCATGACGTGCAACTGCCGACTATTTTGTTTTGTGCTCGTGATTGGAATGTAGACCTATTTTGTTTTATTTTTCTGTATACCACCTACTCAAGTTAATTATCTTTTTGTATGCACGTGTTTCTGTGACAAATAAACCAATTTTTCTTTCTTTCTTTCTTCTTTCAATTGAGATTCACTGAAATTTTAAAATTTGTCATTTGTGTAAGTGACTTAGCTTTATTTAAGAGGATCCTTATAATTAATACGGACGGCACGCGTTTTAGTATTCTAATTAAACCACATAAGTCAAATTGCTACTTAACCGTCATGTCGTTTACGGAACGCTCGTTAAAATGTTTGTGTAATCTCCTAAATTAAACAGCTTGTCAGGTTATGTTTCTATAGAGAAATAGAGCCTTTGATATTATAGCCTTTTCTTAATGATTAGGCAGGTTGCATAGTACTTACCTATAAGTAAATTTTATTGTGTTTTTAGTTTTATTGGAGTGGAGACCGCGTATCGGCAAGCGCAGTGTGGGACGTCCCCCAGCCCCCGTCTTTACGGCGGTATGATCCGACAGAGACTGCACTTGCTAGTTTTTTGAATCCATCAACATCATCATTTTAGCCGAAAGACGTCCACTGCTGGACATATGCGTCCCCCAATTGGGGTTTGCCATAATCGCAACGCTTGGCAGGCGTGTTGGCGATCGCAGTATGGTGTTAAAAATGCATAGAGAATGCTGCTGCCCATTCTCTAGTAAGTCCCTTAGTCGCCTTTTACGATACCCACGGGAGGCAATGGGGTGGTGCTATTCTTTACGTCCGGCACCACACGACACATAAAAACAGTGTCATAAAATTCGGAAAAAATAAAATAAAACATATATTTTATTTAAGGATCTGGCGGACGCGCAATTGCTAATAAAACGATTCGATTAACTTTGCTGAATAGAAAAAAAAAACCCAAAAAAAAAACCCCTTTTCGTAATGTTTAGACAATCTCATAATCTCATAGCTACAAAACAACACACGATATTTTTTCTTTTCTTATTTTTTATATAAATGAAAAGGTAGTAAGATTGTTTTAAAATAATTACCTACATGCATTGAAGGTGTTGCTTCTATGCCTACATATTAATTTTGATGGCATAATTTCTACAACTAGAAAACGAAGTATTCCTGTTTGAGCACCTTTTTTTTGAGCACCTATGCATTGAGCACCAAAGGTATTCTCAAATAGCAATACCTTTGGTGCTCAATGCATAGGTGCTCTAACGGGAATACTCCTAGAAAACTGCCGCTCTTTTGCCGTTTTGTGTTCCATTCACCTAATTGGCGCCATACATAAGTACAAGTATTAATAAAATCATACTTAATATTAACAGTTCACACGTATCAAAGGTTCGTTATTGGCTAACAGCAGGTAGCGAAGTGTTAACAGATTTCTAGATATCAATGTAATTTATTGAGAGAAGAAAAGCGAGGTAATTTATGACAACATTTTATGAGCATCTGTACAACTCGCCTTATACATGAATGGAACGACCAAATAGAGAACGAATATAAATAAATGTAGAAAAATAAACAAAAATAAAGTACCTATGTCCACTTTTTTATCTTCTTAGAACATTTAAAGAACATAGCAATAAAAGAATCGGCGAGACACGAAAAGGTCGCGCAGCGTAGGACGCTGAGCCATGGTTTATTTTCATCGTAAAAGCCTAAAGAGACATCCTTACCGGTGTCCCCAGGGCACAAACTTACGATTAAAAAAAAAAACATTTTTGCAACCTTAGTGCACGCGTAAACATTCGCAAGTCGAGAGAAAATAGTGTAGCTACAGCAACAAACATCGATTTCTACCTCATATCGATTACTATCGATACACATATTCCACTTTATTACTAGAAATCGATTAAAGAGGTCAATAATACTTGAAACAGTTTAGTACATCGTAAAATAATTTTGCGTACACCATAGTTAATTGCTTGTAAACTCTGCTACGTTAGTGTCCACTCTCCAATTTAATACGTCCGCAATTGTAAACTTCATTTGTGTTAACATTCTATAAAACTTTATGGTAACACTGTAGCCATTAAAACAAACATGTACTGTCGTATAAAACTTAACGGTTCGCGTGTCAAGAGAATACGGAACAATCTCTATAGTTAAATTAGATTTATGTCGACGACACATCGCGTGGTGTTACGATTACACGAGTTACATAATACGACACTAGGAATAATCGTAAGTGAGTAAACAAAGCACTTCTCTATGCATTAATAAAGCTATGGAGCAGTGACGGCCGCAGTAACATGTCGAATTTACGACAACCGTTAGGGCTTGACATAAAAGTCGATATAAAGGCGTTTTTATCGATACCCGCAATCCGCGGCTCGTTACTGACTCGATAATTTCTTCATTTTCATAAAATAAGTATCAGGTTATATCGAGCGAGTCCAAGTTTGAACCAGTTTGTTTTTATTATTGCATAATACTTGTCAGACGTTTTTGGTAATTAACTAAAATTATCATTAATGTCAATTTTTAAAGTTCACTTTCGTATTAACAAATCGAATTATAGTGATGTAACGCTAATGTATTCGATGTCAAAGCCATTCGTTATATGGAAACGATTGAAAAGGCGGAAAAATGCCTTATAATTACGATTGATATGATGTTTACGCGAATTTTATACGTTACATTCGAACTAATTTGATGGATTATTTTGTAGTTATTTATTTTTTACCGGGCATCAGTCATGATAACTTTACTATTGTTGGTCATGAATATGATAACATAATTCACTTTTATACAACCAACATGAATAATTCTGTTATTCTGATCAGGATTTTTTCAGCAGTGCCATTCCAGCCTATTTCAGAAAGTAGCCATATTTTCCACACATTCATAACTCTTCTGTTTGGGTCCCTGGACCGTTTAGATTACAATTAAACCCAGTAGGTGGCGCAATTCGGGCATTACAACGTCTCTCAAGTCCGCTAGTAATGTTTGTATGTACGGGGTAAACTCTGAAACTACTGGACGGATTCTGAAATTTCTTTTTGTATTTGATAGCCCAATTCCTGGAGAAGGTTATAAGTTATTAAAAATCACGCTGCGACCCTAAGGAGCCGGGCAAAAAGAAAAGAAATAACGTTATATGAAAACGAAGTAATAGAGCGAATGGGCAACGGCATGTGACGCTGAGGTCCAGGGGCCTAAATTTCACGCGGATAAAGTCGCAGGACAGAAGCTGCTAGTACCTATTATAAAGAGGTTTTTGTGAGTTTGTATGTAGGGGGTAAATCTTCGGGATTACTGATCTGATTCCAATTTTTTTTTTACTAATTTGTAGCGATAGTATTGCCGAGTATCATAGGATATAATTTAATGTTAAAATAATTTCTCTCGGAGGAACTCGCGTTTGATTACCAAATTACATAAACCTATTTTGGAATAATGGTCCATTACACAGAAGTGGTTTAACATTTAGGTACTAATTAAGGCTGGTAATTCGATCGAATGATACTGTAATTGTACTATAATAATCGATTGTGCTATCGGTACCGGTAGCCACTCTATAAGATTAGGTGAAAGTCCCAATTATAGAGCGCTATTATTTTATATAATTGTGTAATGTGGTATTTATTGTGTTCTTGAAAGGTTTTTTTCTTGTCAATAGAAGTCGCCAGAAAAATACTTGAAATTATTGAACTACGTATAGTCAGGGAAATTATTTATTTATGAATTTGACACACTATGGCAATTTGCTGTGAGCTGTCAATAAATTACGGTTGAGATTCCAATCATCATCATCATCATTTCAGCCGAAAAACGTCCACTGCTGGACATAGGCCTCCCCCAAGCACCGCCACTTCGACCGGTTCTGTGCTTCCCGCATCCCGCAATCCGCGGTAGCATCACAAGGTCATCGGTCCACCTTGTAGGAGGCCTTCCCACGTTACGTCTTCCGCTACGAGGTCGCCACTCCAGAACCGTTTGGCCCCAACGCCCATCTGTTCTGCGAGCAATGTGTCGAGCAACTTCGGTTACCTTGGTTCTCCTGCGGATCTCTTCATTTCTGATTCGATCACGAAGGGAAACTCCAAGCATAGCCCTCTCCATTGCCCTTTGGGTGACTTTTAGCCTTTTAATAGGTAAGGCCCATTGTGAGCGACCACGTTTCAATGCCATAGGTCATCACTGGCAACACACACGATCACCACCACCAGCACTAGGTTCTAATATACAGACAATTTAATTTGGTAGGTAGTCAATTTGATAAATAATTTTCATCCTTTCCAAATTGTGACGGCATAGTTGGCGCAGTGGTTAAGCTATTGACTGCTGCGCAGCATGTTTAGGTTTCGATTCCCGCACTGAACAAATATTTGTATGACCTACAAGTAGTTGTTCCGGGTCTGGCTGTTTGTGAGTTTAAATGTTTGGAAACACACCCACAATACAGGAGAAATTCCTAGTGTGGGACAAGGTTAAAAAAAAAAAAACTTCAATCTCGTAACTTCCTTCTCAAATTGATGTATCAATTAAACAACATAACCTACATTAACAATTTTTACTACGGTTTAATATCACAAAATAAACTATACACTGGAAGTGTGGCGATTAGGTTATCACATTAATTGAAACCACGTATTCTAAACATACAATTCTTTATTAGTGGCTTTTGTGGACATGATATTTATTCAGATATGTTACTGTAGTTGTAATTGCAATCATGTCATTAATATTTTATATACTTAGATTATTTTATATTTTGTGAATGTGAGAACGTTGTAGGCCTAGTAGAGTGTAGATTTGTTGGCGGTTTTGTATTTTGTTAAGTACCTGGTAATTGTTGAAAGGCCTACACTGTCCTCCCATACCTATGATCACTGTTTATTTAATAATATTGTAAAGCCAATTATTTTTAAAAGAGTAACCGTGGAGTTTCTTGCCGGCTCTTCTCCATAGGAAACGACTAACTCGAACCGTGCACCTAGCTTCTGACGTTTCATAAGTGCCCATGTAGGTTTATGTGAAATAAAATATTTTGGTTTTGATTTTGATACACGATTTAAATAATTAATAGAAACAATCTAGAAGTGGAATTTCGTTTTTTTCGTTTTAACTTAATTATATAAATGTTTATTATTTATCAAAACTTCTCACATACAATAAGGTACCTACAAAGGCGGACTTAATGCCATAGGCAATCTCTACCAGTCAACCAAGGGTAGTGAAGAGATAAGACCCATACAGGCTAGTAGTAAGCAATGCTCCTAGGCTTGCAAAATATAACAAAAGCTGCTTAGCTATGTGAGTACGGATTTATAATAAATTACCTGGTGATTTTAAATTGTTAAATACGAGATACTGTTTTAAGCGGAAATTGAGTGCATGGCTAAGCCAAAATAACTTTTATAGTCTGAAACAGTTTTTTGACACAAAATGTTAGTTAAATACTTATTTTTTTTTATTTTTTTATTTTTACTCTCGAATTTGCATGCTGAGTCTAAACCCGGCAAAACATGTTTGTACTATTTTAAACTGTAAGACCTTTTATACCATGTTTTGAGCAAATAAATATATTATTATTATTATAAGATGGCAGGAATGGAATGGAATTATTTGTGACTATTTCGTAACAATACCATAAAGTTTGAGTTCAATTGTCGATACCATCGTCGCCCCGCGCGTGTCTAGTGTCTTATTATTACCAAGGGTGGTTTATTTCGTACCAATTTTTACGCTACCGTAGAAAGCTATTTGGATTTTTGGGGATTATTTGGAACAAAGTAAAGAGTTGACATAAATTCGAATTGTGATCTTCGTACGAAAGATTGTAAAAGTAAACAAGACTAGAAATAAAATAAAAGCTGTCTATGGTGTTTTGGCAGAATTTATGTCAACTCAAATCTTACAATTACTTTATTCCAAATAAACACGTGAAAATCCAAATAGTTCTACGGTATTTATTTTGTTTGAAAAATGTTTTTTATTTTTTATTTTGTCAGACTGATACCAACTTGTAATAACTGCTGTACTATTTAATGTGATAACTTGATAACCTAATCGTCGCTCTATATAAATTACGCTAGCAAGTACCAGTGATATCCGAAGGCAGTTACTTATGTTACTATGTTGCAGAACTGGTATGCAAGCAAGTTTGAGACTTATGAAAGGAATAAACATACATTACATTTAGTCGTTTTTGCTTTCTATAGTGATAGGTTCTGGCGCCATTTGTATGACAAAGTTCATATCCTGTAGTGCAAGAAGTAATTAATTGATGTGTCTTAAGCAAAAGGGCTGTGTTGAGTTGGAACGCTCTTTGCAAAGTGAGACTATTTTACGGAAGCATTTTGAGAAAAGTCAGTGACACTGACTTCAGATTGAAATAGATAATACTATAACTATTTTGGGGTCGGATTCCAGTCTTACCGTATGCAAAGGCCTCTTCTCATACAGAGAAGGCACGAGCATTGATCACCACGCCTGCTCAAGACGGTTTGGCGATTACAGACTTATATTAACTACTAGCTTTTGCCTGCGGCTCCGCCCGCGTGGATGTCGGTTTTCGCGTAAAAAAGTAGCCTATGTCCTTCTCCGTATCCCAGGCTATATCTCTGCCAAATTTCATGACGATCGGTTCAGCGGTTTAGGCATGAAAATGTAACATACAGACAGACAGACAGAGTTACTTTCACAATTATAATATTAGTATGGAAGTATGGATAAGTCCAGGTTTCCTCACGATATTTTTCCTTCACCGATGTCAGTAATGTCCAAGATAAAATCTGAAAGTACATATGAATTGAAAAAGTCACATTGGTACTTGCCCGCATTTGAACCCACAACCTCATGCAAGAAAGGCGAGGCCTTAATCAACGAGCCATCACGTCACACATCGAAAATAATGCACAACTTCAATTTAAAATCTTCAATCTTTCAGCCCTGATTTTTTTAAATATTTCTGCTTCTACGCTAGCCTGCAACGCCTGAGCAGAAAATGGCTATTTGGTAGTATCTATCATATTTCCAAGGTAACCCACATAGCTCGAAGAATTGCCAAACCTAAGTGGCAATGGGCAGGGCATATTGCGCGCAGAACAGATGGCCGTTGGGGCCGAAAGGTTCTGGAGTGGCGACCGCGTACCGGAAGACGTAGCTTTGGAAGGCCTCCCACAAGGTGGTCCGCAGTAAGCCGCAGGAATACGCTAGATGCGGGAAGCACAGAACCGGTTGAGGTGGCGGTGCTTGGGGGAGGCCTATGTCCAGCAGTGGACGTCTTTCAGCTGAAATGATGATGATGATGATCATATTTCTGTGGTCAGTTTTTAAGGCTGTGCGTAATCTTGGTGATTATTTTAAGTGCCCACAACTCATAGGGATCTCAATCAAAAATTTCCAATAAACATGGCAACTTCAATTTACAACGTTCAATCATTTCAGTAGCCCTAATTTTTTATATATATTTCTTTTTCTACGCTAGCCTACAACGCCTAAGCAGAAAATGATGAATTTGGTAATATCTATCATATTTCTGTTGTCAGTTTATAAGACTGCGTAGTCTTGGTGACTATTTTATGTCCCTACAAGTCATAGGGATCTCAATAAAAAATTTCCAATAAACCTGTTACTCGTCTCACGAAAAAAAAAGTCACGCTACGACTCCCATAAAAATAAAATAAGTTACTGAAGAACAAATGAGCACCACTTATCGATATTTAACGCTCCATAAAAAACAAAAGCAAGCCTTTGTGAGAAACAGTGAGTTTTTGCAAAGTAAAAGGAATGCCCCCGAGTGTCCATATACATAACTACGTAAACGGGTTCCGTCGAGGTCATTAAGGTTATATTCGGGTTTCCGCGAGTGTAGTTACATGATTGTTTATGTCGCGTTAGTGTGGGGGTTCGGTAGTCCTTGTGGGGATTAGGGCTGGCACACAGTGGAACGAATGTATGGGAGCGGTTGGACGTAGACATGTCCGAAAAATAAGAGTAAAATTATGACAAACTAATGATGCCATCTTATTCGATTACTTAATGCCTTCATAAATTGTGGTGATGAATTTCTTCATAACTCCCATATTTCGGGAGTAATTTGAGAAAATGTGAAATTTTACTATGAAAATGAGTGTATCGAGCTCTCTCCCTCCTGATTCCGGGCTTGTTTCAAGTAGCGGTCTCTAATATCGTAATGCTATTACTATGAGCTATATTTAATACTAAGACACATAGTGCGCCAAATGTGCACTTTCTGGGATAAAAGGAAATGAAAATTTAAAAAAAAAAACGTTTTTTCCCCATTTGTATTTACTTTAAACCGCAGACAGACTTATTAAGAGGTCTATAAATATATTATATATATACAGAAATATATATTAACAAAAATATTCACAAGAACTGATGAGAGTATGACTTTTAAGTAAGTTGATAATAAATTACCTAGTTTCATTAAAAGTACAATAAATAATTAAGATGTAAGCTCTAATTTACTAAGTTACACATTTTAAAACAATAACATCATTTAATTATCTTCGTCATCATCATCATCATCAATTAATTCAAATTCAGAATCGATGTCCGCTAAATCATTTATGTTAACAAATTCGATATCACTTTTCTCAGAATCCGTAAGCTCATAAAATTCCTTAAAAGAAGATTTTTTTACAAACTTATTTCCTTTTGGACGGATACTTGTAACAAGTGGATCAGAAGACAGTAAAAGATTGTGCATAATATCTTCATTGCATGAGATACTGCTATGCTTTCGAGAATGCCCCTCTCTATATTTTCTAAAATCTTTATTTCTAGCCTCAGATGCCTCTTCGGATAGAAAACCAATGGGCACAATTGACATGTTCTGAACTATGTCTGGCCCATGCATTAAAATTTTATGAAGTGAAGAAGGCATATAATACCATGGGTATAACTCCACGTAAAGCTTAGCAGTATCAAAGCAGAACTCTCGGAATTTAGTTACGTTGATCTTCTCTCCTGATGAAATACACTGCAAGATCACACAGATTTTTCTTAAAAGCATAGCATCTATTCCGGTCAGTTCAGCAGATTTAGTGTAGTTTTCAAAAAATCTCCTTGCCGAGTTGCCATTGTTGGTGGATCCACTGCCTTGTTTCACAACATCGAGAAGTAAGCCCGTTTCTCTTCTTACAGCCTCTTGAACTCTTTTCTTCCTGTCATCAACTTGCCTTTTTGCTATATCACCCCTTACTTGCCATGATTTTATGTCTAATTTGTAGGAAATGTGTAATAAGCATTCCATTGAGCGAATCCAAGCGTGAAGGGTGCTTAAGCTATATTTATACATGTCCTCGTTTGCGTGTTTATCTTTGATTAACTCTAAATTATTCATTTCTTTAGGACAAGCCTTGCATATGTCACACACTGAAGCTGCTGTATTGGATATAATGGAATGAATTTTACCATCAATCATTGTCAACAGCAGTTGGTGTTTGACACTAATTCCATCAGTGATGGTGGATGGAGTTAAGGCTTCAATCTCTGCTTCGATTTCAGCCATCTCTCTCTGCACATTTTCTTTGGTTTCCTTTATAAACTTAAACAATATTGGCCGGCAAAATGAAGTGGAAGATGGTCGCTCGTTTTCCCAAATTGTTACACCTTTTGAGACGAGCCGCAGTGGTACAAGACTAATCATAAAATTACTAGCAAGATCGATTTGCTCATCTTCACTCGTCCTTTGATGATAAATGCTTTGGCTAGATGATCCGTCAAAACCCCATTTGCTGGTCAATACGAGCTGTTGATTGGGATCAACAGGGGTTTCTAACGACCTAATAAGTCTTCTTGAGGTTAAATCCATCAAGGCTTGTAATTTGATTTTTGCAGAGCTCTCTGTAACTGTGAGATCTTCTTTGGCCGGATAGCACTTAATTTTTTCTTTAACCAACATGTAGTAACTCGGGTATTGAAGAGCTCCTTCTTGAGTGTTGAAATCCCGAAGAGTGTTATAGCGCCATTTCGATAAGTTCATCGATACATAAAGAGCCAATGCCTTCAAAGGGGATATTTCCCGTACCTGAATTGATTTACCTTCAATGAAGGCTTTGATTTTTGAGGCCTCTTCTGGATTCTCCGTCAAGTATTTCATAACATAAGCTGTATCGCTTTGTCCTGCCTTTTGAAGCGCCCTTTCGGCCGAAAACATAATTTCAGCGCTGCTACTGCTGCATGAAAGACTATCTTCAGTGCGTCTTCTTTTTTGCCGGTTACTAAGGTCCTCAAAAGATTTACGAGGACTAGGATGTGTACAAGTTGAAGCATCAGATTTAGCAGGAGAAATTATGGGCTCGATGACGTCACTTATATTTTCTGTAGAAGGTTCCATATTTTCATTCTGTAATTCCGGCCATTGAATTGCAGCCTGTAGCCAAATCTCATGTTTCGTCCGAAACTTATCTGTGCTTCTTCCAGACTGTGTCCATTTTGCATAAATGCGGTAGCAAAATCGACGACACCAGTCTTTTAAACTTGTTTCAGCACTTTCACATAACTGAACACAACTGTTATCTTTTAAAACACTGAACAAATAGTTAAAGTCGCGTAAATCTTTATGTGCGCGTGCGCATAAAGCAACGTGAATATCAAGATTTGTATTAAAATTTGGAAAATACATTGCGAGATTAGCTTGGATACAACGAGGTGTAAATCAACACTGATTTTAAAGTTACTAATAGTGACCTATTTATATAAAATCCAGGTATCCCAGGTATCCTTTGTTAAATATTGCAAGGTAATTAGTTATTGTGATAATTAGTAAATGATGCATGCTAAATTAGTGTATTAAGAGCCATTTAGTAATTAAATAATAGCAATGTTCTTATCAGTAATCATTAGTGCATCAGTTTTATATGTAAACCTTAAGTCCCTAATTATATATCCTAATTAGCTTATATCTTCTCTAATTGGCTGCTCAGAAATGTTATTGTAATAAGGTAAACCTTTAGAAAAACGGTTTTAATCAACAAAATAAACAAAAAATAAAAAAATTGTGTTATAAAATAAACATCACTCTTTATCCCAGAAAGTGCACATTTGGCGCACTATGTGTCTTAGTATTAAATATAGCTCTTAGTATTAGCATTATGATATTAGAGACCGCTACTTGAAACAAGCCCGGAATCAGGAGGGAGAGAGCTCGATACACTCATTTTCATAGTAAAATTTCACATTTTCTCAAATTACTCCCGAAATATGGGAGTTATGAAGAAATTCATCACCACAAGTTATGAAGGCATTAAGTAATCGAATAAGATGGCATCATTAGTTTGGCATAATTTTACTCTTTTTTTTCGGACATGTCTACGTCCAACCGCTCCCATACATTCGTTCCACTGTGTGGCAGTTCTGATGTGGAAGAAAAATTATTTTTTATCCATAAAATAGAAATAAGTTTAGATACTTTGTTTGGTCGCTTGAAAATTTGCAGTTTATTGATTTTTGCTGGTTAAATACAAGCTTAGCGAGAGAGTTGGTTTGTTTTTGTTTATTAGGTATATATTATTACCGACATTATTATTATTTTTTTACATCGTTCTCACGTTTAGTTATAAATTCAAAATTATAGATGTAACTAATATTTTTGTAACAATTTAATTTAAAAGAGTGTCCATGGAGTTTCTTGCCCATTCATCTCCATAGGTATGTACCTACTACGCTTTGGAATGGGCATGTAGCTTCATTTATCTTACTGAACGACTCCTTGACAGTTCAAAAGTGCCTGTAAATGGTTTAATTGAAATAAATGATTTGAGTTTGAGTTTGTCCAACGATCATTTATTCGAGTTTACTAAAAAAAAAAAATATATGCGTGTTTCTGTAACAAATAAACCAAGAAGAAAGAAACAATTTTCTTTCCTTCAATTTAACCGTACTACCAAGGAAACAAGTGACCACAGAGCTAAATCTACTGCAAGGGTAATCTACATAATTGTCAACCTGGGCCTCAAGTCTGCTATTACAATAGTGTCAGAATGGTCTCGCCATTGTGAGTATTTGACAGTGTTTGTATGGCAAATCTGTCAAAAACTCACAATGAAGAGACCATTCTGACACTATTATAATAGCAGACTTGAGACCCTGGTCGATGCATATATGATTACTACATGTCGCATGAGAAGGATTATACCTACTAGCCAATTTGTTAATTATATTATGTAAATATCAGACGTTGTTTTATCAAACAAAACATTTTTGACGCTTCTTGTGATACCAATATCTGCAAGTAAAGGGTGTATGTAACCTACATAATTAAGGTCGGCGATCAACCAATGACCATAAATTTAAAATGATTTGCACTAAAAATACAGTGCAAAAACTTTTACTACAGCCCGAAACATAAAGCTCTCTCGTAACCGCGTATCTTATAATCAAAATACTCCAATTTACGTACAACTCCCTAAGTCCGGTCATAAACAGGGCTATCACCTCAAATGGAGACGTCCGAATACAGATACCGAAATTATATCAAAAACATTAAAACGGAACGGAGAAAATAAAAAATAAAAAAACGCCAAAAATTTTAATTGTGTCGTAATTTTTAGTGTCAATTTCGGTTTAAAATATTTTTAAAGTAATGCCTTTCGTAAAATTACCGAACGATAATATATCGGTAATGGAGTTTTCAATTTTTCTCTCGCGTGTTATCGTAATATCGGTGACCTCGATTAACCTTATCTGGTGGTTTGAGCGAACCTTCAGTTTTTTATTGTTCTGACTTTGTTATTGATTTTGGTTATACTTTTTCATTGCAGTAGAATGTGGCGCCTTCGTGATCGGAGTACTTGAAGTAAATTATGTGCCGTACAAGGATTGGCGTTTATTCAAGATATACACGATTGGCAATACTGGATAAGACATGTTTTATTTTTAGTATTTGTTGAAAACAGAACTACAAAAGATCATTGTCGGTGATTATTTAAGTCCATGTTAACTATTAAATAGAAGCCTATCTTTTGAGATTTTCTATAAGGCAAAAAAGGGCTAGGGTTGTCCGCAAAATTCAATTTTTCTTACGTTTTTTTGCAATTTGCTGGACAGTATCAAGTTGTAATGTTGATCTGAATATGATTCGCGGCCGTAACAAATCTATATTTATAGAATTACTAGCTTTTGCCCGCGGCTCCGCCCGCGTGGATATCGGTTATCGCGTAGCCTATATCCTTCTCCATATCCCAGGCTGTATCTCTGCCAAATTTCATGATGATTGGTTCAGTGGTTTAGGCGTGAAAACGTAACATACAGACAGACAGACAGACAGAGTTACTTTCACATTTATAATATTAGTATGGATAATCATTAAAATCATCAATACGAATGATGGTTGATTAAAATTGTATATATTTATATAGATAAGTATAACATGTTTTATATATGTATGTATTTATTGTATATAAATGGTACACCACAGACTACCTGTAGTATTGTCTCTCCTTCGCCCTTAATCCATCCAAAGGTTGTCTTTAAAAGATCGCTTTTAGCGATAAGAGCGCCCATTATGTCACCCCTTGTAAAATTTCTACAAATAAATCTGTAATTTTTATAGAGTACTAGCTTTTGCTCGCGGCTCCGCCCGCGCGAATGTCGGTTATCGCGTAAAAAAGTATCCTATCTCCGTCTCCATACCTCAGGCTATATCTCTGCCAAATTTCATGACGATCGGTTCAGCGGAATACGCGTGAAAGCGTAACATACAGACATACAGACAGACAGACAGAGTTACTTTCAAATTTATAATATTAGTATGGATTCTATCTCTGTATCTATCAATACAACTCTCTGACTTCATATTACCTTATTGAATGACTATTTCATGAAATCTTGACATTTAAGGAGTGTACTAATCATAATCCATACTAATATTATAAATGTGAAAGTAACTCTGTCCGTCTGTCTGTCTGTATGTTACGTTTTCACGCCTAAACCGCTGAACCGATCGTCATGAAATTTGGCAAAGATATAGCCTGGGATACGGAGAAGGACATAGGCTACTTTTTTACGCGATATAACCGACATCCACGCGGGCGAAGCCGCGGGCAGAAGCTAGCTATAATATATAAATACATACTTTTTACGGTCGCGAATTATACTTTAATCAGTTTAAATCAGGGTTCGCCGATATATATCAGCGGATATACATATATCATGATATATATCACGATATATTACAATTGATTTTTTCCTGTCTTCTGAACTAAAAATTTTGGAGATTAATGTTTACCCTGGCAACACGTAGCGAAAAACTACAATTCAGAATAATTTATTTTTAATTTTTTTATGATTACAAATTATTATTAAAATTAGTTGATTTATCTTACAAACAAATGAAGATTATTATAATAATAGGTACTTATTTTTTCAAGTGTTCATTAAAAAATTACTTCTCAAATAAACACTCATTCTTTTTTTACTTTTTTTTAATAAAAAATGTGGTAATTTGACACTTATATTATTTTACAAATTCCTTTCACATTTTTAAGTGTTTAATCCGCTTACAGAATGAAATTCGGTTCTTTTTCAAAAAAAAAAAAAAATTCGAACCCTGGTTTAAATCCAGACAGTGAGCTGCAAATTGCAAAAATCGTAAGGAAAGGCTACCTTAGCGCTTCCCTCTGAAGTACAGTACAGTTTAATTTATCTGCCGTACCTAATGTAGTTTTAACTAAAGGAATGCCTTTAACTAAACAGTAAACCTATCGACTACGTATTTGAACGGCAAGCACGCAAAAAGTGAATTTAATTAACCTTAAAAGTCATGAACTTGACCCTTGCTCGTCAAGTACCTACTGCTGTTTATCGTGTAGGTTCTGTATGACTCGACGGAATATGGTTTGGAGGCGTAAGTGACCCCATGCGTGTGCGCATCTGTTATGAAATAACAGTCCACTCATTCATGTTTGAGTGTCAATGACAGCGTGTTATATTGGTGGATAAAGTTTATGGTCGGTTCTTTATAAAATTAAGTACCTAGCAAGTAGTCAGTTTTCCACAAATAACATTAAAAATGCCTTAATACTTTGCAGCTATTTTATTTATTTATTTATTTATATAACAATTGATTGCTGCACTAACAGTAAATACCAAAGCGTGCAGCAAGCCAACAACAAACATTCAACTAAAAAAGTTCATGCAAACACTAATCACAAATTTACTGCTAGACAAAAATACATTTATATCAAAATTCGGCTCCTGAGCAATTAGGGCATTCAACAGATTGATCGCCTGGGTTTTGGGAGCGTATCGAGCAGTATGGGTACTGGCGATGGCGGTGCCGCGAATTTTAAAAGAGATAGACAAAAATGTGATTTTTTACATATTAAATAGAGTATAACACAATGAATATAAATGACGCGATAAGTATATTCATAAGTTGGAAAGTGTAGGAAGAAAAACACACCCCGAATTAGATGATGATTATAAATAATTCCGATTTTGCTATGGTGAATATTGCAAGAATAACCCATTCTAAACATAATTTACCCGAACACCTTGATCTCCACTACGGAACTCCAAAAAACCTGACCGCGATACTAGGAACTATTTGGCTTTTCCATTGACACTGTCACTCAATAAATAATAGAGGTAAGGTGCGGCGCGTGCGCTACCCACGCACACATTACCAATGTAAATATCATAGCAATTCATGTTATAAGTCAGCACTAGCCCATGAATAAAGAAACGGAACAGAGACAAAACTTCATACAACCGCACTATGATAGGTAGGTACTACTGGCATGAGGCGCGTGTGTGCGTACCACTGGCGGCTTCGTCGCGTACGAAGAAAAACCGCTTTATACAAGCTCGGCCAGTTGAATAACTCAGGGCTGCGCAGGGATACGCGTCGCGCGTCGTGTTTGTGTACGTTTCACGTTTTAATAATAGCACATGAGTAAAGAATAATAGTGTTTTAATATAAAAAAGTGTAAATATGGTTTACTGTACTGTGTGTATGAACAATAGTTGAAGGAATTAAAACATATCATTTTTGAATGACTGAACTTGATTATAATTTACTAACATTCAAGAACAAAAAAATAACGACAATTTGAGAACTTTTATTTTTACAATTAATGCCAGATGAATGGGTGTCCATGATTTGAAATACGTAGGTAATACCTGAAATACGTTAGTAATACCTACCGACCTATTAGTGATTGAATTGTTTATAAAATGATACACGTAAGCTGAATAATGTTCTGGGTATTTAGTTTTATCCTCCTATGCCAACCCTACCAAAATAGGCATCAATATTGCTCAGTCTCTGTTCCGTTTCTTTACTCAGTGGTACAAATGACCGACGTGTTTTTGTAGAGCCTTTTTTGAGTTAAGGTATCTGAAGAGGTAGATTTTTGGATGTCATAAAAAATAATGTTGACTGACTCCAAGATTCTTTTTCGAGTATGTGCTATTGGTAGAAAATCATTTAGCTGTAATAATTGTATAAAATAGAAAACCTAAATAATAAAATTGAAGAGCAGTTTAGGCCCAGTGGTAACGGCCGCGACTACGAGTTGTAGGTCTAAGGTTCGAACCCAGAAAGGCGCTTTACTTTGAGTAAATTGTTTTAACACCACTGCTCCAAAAACGGTAAAAGAAAACATCGTGAGAAAACCAAAAAACCTTGGGCCCTTGGAACCTTTACCTTTGGTTCTTAGAACCAAAAATTCGAACACGTATTTTTTTCTTTTTTTTACGTAATCAAAACATTACGGCGATACATTGAGTTCAAATGTGGCATGACGTCACTTCTCAGTAGATTTTATACGTTGCTGTGACGTAACGAGCCCCCACTCCCCAAGTTTAATGTGTTTTATCTAAGTCATTTTTTACTAATATTACAAAGCAAAAAATACGTGTCTAATATTTATTAAACTAAACAGTTTTTCTTTTTTTTACCCAGGACACATCCGTATTATTTGTATGACCTACAAGTAGTTATTCCGGGTCTGGCTCTTTGTGTATATGAGTTTAAATCTTTGTAAACGCACCCACAATACAAGAGAAATTCCAAGTGGAGCAACTTAAAAAAAAAAAAAAAAAAAACTTGAATATAACTAGCAATGAAACATTTCTCAGTCAGGTATTTTGGTTACTCCATGGCTACCATTATTGACTGCCTCAACAGTTCGATTAAGCAAGGAAGGTTCTCAAATTAAACCAAATGTCACCATGGTGACGCGTGTGTAATGCCTCAAAACCGTGTCTAGAAATGTAGTCTAACATCCTAGACCAACCGGCAGTAGCCACTTAGCCACAAGCACACGCAATCTTACTTTTCATCATTACGGGGGCTCGTAAATCACAGCTGAACATAGGCCTGGGGGGCTCAATGATCGATCCTGCAGAAATATGGCTGTAATTACCACGCTTGGCAGGATCGGTGATTATTGCATGGTGTTATTACTTCGATTGGTAGCTCGTCTTCACGATAATTATGATTATATAGAAATTGTTGGCTTAATTACTTACTGGGATAAACAGGGGATGAGATTAGGAAGGGATTCATTTGAACGAGGGATAAAAATACATAAATTAAGAATTCGTTTTCCATTAAATATAATAAGCCCTTTTAAAATATATTTATTTACAGTGCAGTATACCTAAATAAATTATAAAAGCTAACCTTAAAATATGACTATATATTATGAACAAGTAATTATAAAAGAAAAGGGGAAGCGTTTATTGGTCATCATTAGCTGTTTGATTTCTATATATTATGCTGAAGAAAGACATCTCAAAAATAACAGATACAACGACTACTAACGCATGTCATTATTTTACTTAAAAGGTTATTAGAGAGGGAGCAACAAAAAACACCGAATAAACACGAAACACGAATCGCAAACACAAACACCAAACACGAATGTTTTAGCTCCCATGATGCATCTTGAACATCTTCACATATTATTAACGCATAGTTACTTACAGCGTCATTATTCCACAACTATGATGATACTGACAGCTCTTGGACGCTGTTCATAATCTGATCGCATTTAGATCGAAGGTTTCATTGGTGACATTCGCTCTAAGTAACTATGCGTTGTTGTTCTCTGCCTTTTCACCAAAAATTGTTTGCCAGATTTTCACTTGCCAACGAACGTTTCGCAGAATTTAATTCCGCCGAGTAATCATTTGCCAACTCATCATATAATTTTGTTTTATTTCCGAACCTCACAGTTACCAACTGTACGTTTGGTCTGCTTTTCATAATGACACTTTTTAAAATGCCAACTTTCAAGTAGCAGAATGTTTTAGTTTGTTCCTTTTACAAAAGCGATTCGCTTCTGGCACATCGCCGGCCGCTCCCGCGGCACGCTCGCTTCGCTCACTCGGCTTGTGCGTTGTTTGTCATACTCTAACCTTACCTAACCTATCGTAATATGGCTCTGCATTGCTGCCAATTTAAAAGTTTAATGTTATTTTTGAGGTTCTTAAATAAAAAAATTACGTAAATATTACACTGACAAAACGTCATTCGTCTAATAGTTGTGTGGCCTAGTGAAATGTTTGACGAATGATAAATGTCCCAAACGTTTTTTGTCATTATAATAATCAGCTTAAAAAATATTCTACCAAATGAAACGTTGTCATACAAAAATTTGCTAATCGTTAGTTGTCAAAGTGAAACATCGGCGAAACGTTGGTTGGCAAGTGATAATCTGCCAAACAATTTTCGGCGAAAAGGCAGGATACCGTTAATAATATGGTGCAAATGCTCAAGATGCATTATAGGATCTAAAACATTCGGTGTTTCATGTTGTACCCTCTTTTATAAACGCGAATTAAAATAATGACATGCATTATAATAGTCGTAGTATCTGTTTAACAACGTTATTTTTATTTATTTATTATTTATATATAATATTTTTAGACGTACCTACCCTTGTTTACATTAAGAGCGTACTGAGTGCGCAGTGGCGTCCCCGTCGTTTGTTTGGTGATTTCTTTTATTTTGGAATGAAAATGTTAAATTATATTTACATGTTACATTGTGTACATTGTAATCCTTAAAACGGAGCTTAATGGCCACTATTTTCCATTTTATGGATTACAATAAAACTTAACAATGCAAAACTACTGTTTGTAAAATAATAATAACTTAAATAGTCTTGTGGAGCACAACGTAACATGCTTAGTTTCTGCATTTTCATTCTAAAATAAAAGAAATCACCAAAAAAACGATGAGGGCGCCATTGAGCGCTCGGTATCCTCTTAAGAGCAAATGTCCTCAATGTTAACAAGGGTAGGTATTTCTAAAAGTAGACCAGCTGATCTGTAAACGGCTGTTTGTTATCCGTATCAACATTTAAGTATTTTGTGATAGTTAGTACTTGAGTTATGTTAAATTATTGCCATATTTATGCTAATGAACTGTGCATTTAATTTACTAAAATATCCGTAGCAATCTAATAACATTAAGATAATATTAAATAGGTGAAGCAATCGCTTTATTCGGTGCAGCAGTAAACAAGTTATTGTTTTAGAACTTAATTTAAATGTTGCCTTAGGACAAAACTCGATCACTATCTAAATACAACTATGAATGCAGGACATTAAATATCGAACAAAAACAATCATGGCGCCCGTAAAAGTACCAAAGAAGGCTCTGAAACCAACTCCAACAAAGGACACCGTCGTCAGACCAATAATGAAGACGAAGAAACTCAAGAAGAAAACTACCAGAGCTTCTCCATCTACCTCTACAAGCTACTGCGAATGGTAGCACCAGAAAACTTGGGCATCTCACGAAAATCAATGCTTATAATGAACAATTTTCTGAATGATATGCTGGAGAGGATTGCGGTTGAAGCTGGCAAGTTGGCTGTTTATGGCAAGAAGTCAACGTTGAGTAGCAGGGAGATTCAAGATGCTGTGAAACTCGTCATCCCAGGGGAACTCTCAACCCACGCGAATATAGAAGCCGTGAAAGCCATTAATATGTTCCATAAGAGCCACGAACGTGACGCAGCGGCGAAGTAGTGAAGAAAATAAATGTGACAATCTGAATGTGATAAGTAGATGTGAAGTCAATGTGACATTAATTAGGGTAGGGCTGTAGTGTTAAGGATACAAGTGATAATTATTGGATTTAAATTATTATTATTATTGAAAGTTGATTGATGATTTGATTTGATTAATAAATGATTGACATGGACTCAAAATATTACCGTTGCATCTGTAGAAAGACAAAAAAGGTGGCCTGAGATACAGGAGTAAGTCGATTTGTGAACGATGATGATATATATATATATATTTATATAGATTATGACCCTTACATTTTAGAGCAATAATATATCTATATAGTAAGGTGAAATTAAAAGCTTTGAAAAAACTGTCACATTCACTCTTTTATGCAGACATAGAACATGTCCTAACTCAACTTCTTAGAAAACTTCTTACAAAAGAGGAGCCACCGTCTATGAGAAAATGAATATACTCCGTGTACGATGAAAAGAGGAAGACTCAACGACAGGTTAAAATACCGTTTGGCAACCAAGTTTAGAAAACATTAAGTGTTAATACACTAGTAGGAACAGTGAAAATAAATCTATAAAACATGAACGTTTAAACTCGTTTACAGACTTAAAGCTACAGGCTAGCTTCCTCTTGGAAAGATTTCTACTCATTGTTTTCAATGGCTCTTCATGGGATTTTATCTTACTTTGAAATGGCCGAATAGCTAAATATTGATGATGTTTGAATGGAAGGAGGTTTTGTAGGTGCCGTTGTAATTAGTTGGGTTAAAGATGAAAAGGGAAAGGATAATTATAAGACAGAAAATAGATACAAAGCCAAGCTAGAATAGATGTGGATTGAACAAATATGAGAAAAATTGCTAAGAATAAGAAGTAAAGTAAATAATACTGTAGGGTTTTAGTCGATAAAAGTCCGTCATAACCTTCCATTTTTTCCAGACAAATGGCCCATGAGTATTCTCCACGACAAAAATGGCTGCTAAGTAAGATTTAATGCTCAATCGTACCTAACATAATAATTACCATAGGTTAGAGGAAATCATATTAAATATTATACAATTCAAGTTCCGTAACTTATAACGGTGAAGTTATGAAACTTGACTTATTTAATATTTATTTAATTTTCTCTAACTAAATAATAATATTATCCTTGATAACATGAATTTTGACACAGGAAACCGTTCAGACATTTGATCCGAATAAATCTACATTTTAAAACAACATAAAGCATAACCTTTTTGTTAGTTACCTATTAGCCATTAAAGTGGTTTAAATAAAAATAATAAATCAAATCTAAAGAAGTCTTACCATAATAGGAATAATGAATGAACGAAAAATGTTACATAGGTAAAATAGGTATCAACCATACTGGCATCCACGATCATGCTAAAATGACTTTGGATCTTGTTGACGAAACTAAAGTTGATGATGTTTTTGGAAAAGGTTCTTGAAACAGCCATGTCATTAGCCTAAAAACACAAGAAAATCATGAACTCGAAGATATTACTCATAATTATTTTATAAGCCACACAGACTTCTACAGCATGCAATTATTTATGTACAATAAACAACCTCAATGAATGAAGTTCTGAATATAAAGACAGATGGATTTAGAATTCAGGAAGACCGAATAAACGATGAAGCGATTGTGGCGGAAGACGATATGGGGAATAAAGTGAATGAATACTGAGATGACTGCTAATAGAGATGAAAATAGATAAATAGCTAATAGAGACAAAAGATGAAAATAGATAAAGAGCTTAAAAAAAAAATTGCTAATAGAGAATAAAGGTAATGAATACTGAGATGACTGCTAATAGAGATGAAAATAGAAAGAAGATAAAGATTGTGATGTACCGAGACAATATAAAATGGCAGTAAATAGTATACATTCGAATAAACAAGACAGGACATAAGCTCACAAACTCTCAATCACCGATCAATGTCGAGCTATTGGGCTACTAAACTTCATTCCAGTGTCCCTGTATCGTAAATATAAAATCGTGTGATGTCAGATGTTCATAAATCGCTCTATGAATACGACTCGACATTGGAATAAGTTATAAGTAGAACCTGGTGAAGAGCTCATAAATAAGTAATCAGGTGATGCTCTGGCCTCGGTAGAATCTTCGGATGATGTAGAACTGTGGTCTGAGATGAGATGTCGAATAATTTTGAGTAAAATGTGGACTAAATATTTTTTTTGGTATAGTGGTATTTTTTTTATAAATGTCCGTTTTCCCAAGATTTTTTAAGCATGATTTTCATTTGTTGTGTGCATGATTAAGTTAAAAAAAGAAGATAATCTAATCTTTCCAGTTTAATGTTAGCCTTTTTTTTACTGCTGGCATGTACCTTTTCCACACAATTTTGTCTTGCTAGTACAGGAAAAAAGCGATAAGTAATAATGATTAAATTAAAGAAAAGTGAAACAGGTCCTAATTTTCTTTTTTTCTCATATTTTGTCCAAGTGGCATGCAATAACAATAACAAACATAATATTTTAGACTCGTAAATCCGAATTTTAAGATTGAATGAGTAATAAATAAAATTTATTATAATAACGGTAAACATTTTAAATGCAGAACTTGTTGAAAAAGTAATAAATAACAATACAGGTGTGGCAACACTGCCAACTGATATAATAGGCTGCCAGTTAATTTGACTGTGCCAAATTAGTTAGAGCTGGAATACCGCGAAACGTAGAAACGTGATTTGTTTAATAATGCCAAGAAAAATATTTATTGTAGCTTGTATAATGAAATTGCTCTAAATAAACAAATTACTATAGGGAAAAAAATAATTTCGTTGTGGAACAAAAAGTCACGAATCAGAACTTGTAATTATTACTAAACAAATAGATATACTGGGTAATCAAAAACTCGTATTTTTTCTAGATTTACGTCATCATTTTTTTTATTTTTTATTGTAGCAATCTGCCATTTTCTAAGTCATATCTGCTTAGTATTTAGTAATCGAACTTCAGTCACAAATATCATGATGACTTTCAAAAACAGTGTGAGAAGTGATCAGTTCAAAGTGTTCAATTTGCACCTAAAGTGACTAGAAGGTGGCACTTTTTGGTACCCACTTAGCACCGTAATTGGTAATTGTCGGTAATTTTACGGCAATCGGCTGTAAGTACAAACAACCAGAACCTTTATAGCTTTATAGAAATTCTTTCTGTAGTTTGAAGCTAAACTCTCACGATTATTAATTGAAAAGTAGGTATGTTTATTGGAGAATGTATGGGAACGCGAGAAAATGTTTTGCACGTTGTTTTATTACATACCTTTTAAAGGGAATAAATAACGGACTTTTGTGCCTTAACATTTTTCTTAATGACCGGATGAAGGCTTAGCGAAATATCTCACCGCTAACACATTCCGAGAAAAAAAAAAAAAAATTACAATAATATTTCCCAACAAAATCAACCACAAATTCCTGTAACATGCGAGCCTTTCTAGGCGCACCGAAAAAACTCGAGCGTCGCGTCACTTGCGTCGTTGAGGCGTGCTCTTGCGCACGGAAGACATATGGAAATGCGCGCGCACCTGCCACTCCGCCACCCACTGCGCGCAGATAAACCAGACTTAGTACCACGAAATAGGGAGTCGCAGCAGTCTCAGTAAGACTTGTATTAATAAAAATACCACAAGAACCTGTAGTGGTTTTACACTCAGGGTAGTAGCCCAAAAGGTATTCAGTCTACGGAACGAGACTGCATGCTTTTGTATACACTTTTTAGGGTTCCGTAGTCAACAAGGAACCCTTATAGTAATATTATAGTTATGCAGAGACTGAAAATTTACTAAACATCCTAAAATAATTTCGTCTATCGGTAATATTCACCCATTCAAATTAATCCTAGATCGCGTTTCACCATACTAATCACACACAGACACACATTCACTTTCGGGCAAGTAGGTGCTCGCGCCCTTCGCGGGCGCTGGGCGCGAGGACTTATATTGCACTCACGGACACACAACACTCTCCAAAGACACACAGCACATCTCCTTTGTATTGTCTTAATTCTATTCCTCTCAGTACTTGGAGTTTTCAATGTCGTACTACGTAAGTGCAATTAAATATTGTATTTTAAGGGTGTGAGCCTGGAGATCTGTCATACAGGTCCCGAACCCAGTATAGACTCCAGCTCTCACAAAGGATATACCGGAAAATGTAACTTATGCTATGAATCAAAATTGTACCTTTTTGAGAGAAATAAATTACTTTATTATTATTATAGTTTCGCCATGTCCGTCTGTCTGTCTGTCCGTCTGTATGTCTGTCTGTCTGTCGGTCTGTATATATGTCTGTCTGTCCGTGGCATATTTCAGAGACTCTTAGTACTAGAAAGCTGTAGTTTGGCATGGGTATATATAGGGTGATATATAGGGTGTATTTATTCAAACACGAAATATTTTAAGAAATACACCTATATGTGCTAAAGAAGCCATGGAAACGATTTTTTTTTTTAAATCTGAGTATATTATTTAAAAAAAAAAAGTAAGTAAAGATTTTTTTGCAAAATGTCTCAAGCAATTTTAAAATTATAATAATAATGTAGAAATATAAAACACTTTTTTTAAGAAAAATTTTTTTTTTGCTGTTTTTTACCACCTATAGATGTTTCTCTTAAAATATTTCGTGTATGAATAAATACCCCTTAAACACAACACACATCTTAATCACGCAGACAAAATAGTAAAATAAAATCTTGGAATATATTATTTTTAGGGTACCCTTCACGTAAATTGGGGATGATATTTTTTTTGTTCTCGTCTATATCATGGTGTGTGGGGTATCGTTGGATAGGCCGTTCAAAAATATTTCAGACGGCGATGGCGAAAGTACCGATTTGTTAGGCTAACTTAACAGCTACAGCTATGCAGTTGAAGTATTTAGTGTATCTTCTAACCCTTTTCTGTCCTATGACACATCTCCTTGTTGCTAACTACCTGTTACAGTAGATTGCCTACCATTTTTTTTCACTTACGTCCGCTACCGTTTTCAAGAAACATTTAGATGACTTATGGTGTCTAGATAGTTAGCAGCAGTTTCCTGGGCGTAATAATTGAGGTTCATTGCCTATTCGTTACCGACATTACGCTGGAAATGGAGGAGTTCGAGGGAAGCGATGTGAAATGGGATTCAGAAATTGTTTTTCTGAGTACGCCGCCAGACGAGATGGATACTTTGAAAAAGGAAGCTGAGGTAGACGAAATGAGTTGATTCGAAAAACCAATCTTGTGTTAAGCGACAACTTCCATGTTATGATGGGTCTTGTAGTAATTTCTTTTTTTAAAGTATCCTTTATGATCATGTTACATACATACATAAACTCACGCCTTCCTTCCATGGAGGTGGGCAGAAACTATAGTACGCCACCAGCTACGCTTCTTACATACTTCTTTTGCTTTGTTTACGTTCATACATCAGAGGCCCTAGTATGAGTTTATTTTAACCATCTCGAATTTACGCATCGATCGCGTTCAGCACTCCGATTGGTGAAGGGCCAATCGGAGACCAATCAGAGCGCCGAACGCGGTCGATGCGTAAAGTCCCCACATTCATGGTCCTTCGAGCCGGATCAGTAGAAACAGCAAGAAAGAAATATGCCACAAACGAGAAACCAGAAGACTGCATCCGAAAAAAAGATGAGCGATAATTCGAAAGTCACCGTCGTTTCGAACAACACATTCTTCGGTTTCATTCATCAACCAGCATAATCCGCCCAGTTTAGTTGTGGGTCAGTGAAGGGGCCCCCATTCATGATGGTTAAATAAAACTCACACTTGGGCCTCTGGTCATACACGCACGGCGGTTGTGAGTACTACGCACCTGACCTTTCTGAAGAACATCACCAATTAAGTCACTATATGTCATACGATCATGTTTGTAGGTAAAAATGCCAGTGGCTGAGCTTATCAATTCGTTTGCTCGTGGCCACGGCCTTAGAGAGTGACTTTTAAATATATTTGTATGGTTATGACCCTACTTAACTTGAGCAGTCAGAAGATGAGAGACAAAGTGTCAAAAACATAAAATAGGATATCGGAATCACTTTTACACGTCATTTTTTTTTTTTAATGTAAGCTAGATGGAGTCGACATTTCCTATCTGACTACACCCTTTTTTTGGGTGGGAAATTTTCAAATAAGTTCTCCCGCTCTGGGTGGAGCAAGAGAAAGCGGCTTAACGTTTGTTATTCTACTTCCTGCTTTCGTTTTGTTATTCACCATATAAATATACCTGAATAGCACCATGCGGGCCAGACGACCGGAGTTTCAGCGTCCACGTCCCGGCGAGCCGACAGCGAGGCGATCATCAGTACTGCATGTCAGCCGCCGTTGCTGCCCGACATCGCAACACCCTACAAATTGATATCATACACTGGTCTTCAATGGCCCATGGACTATGGAGATCCCCGTTAGTTCTATGGCCCTACACTCAGGTATAGGGTGAATGTTGGTTAGCACATTTGGTTACACACAATGTGCATTTAATACGTCATTACGTGGCGTGCTGTGATTGGTCCCGTATTTTTTTAAGTCGTTATTAGAGCGTTTGAATTTAGAACGTTAGATGACAGATTTTGAAAATTATCTACACAATTAAAAAATTAAATATGTTCCTGTTTGTAATTTCAAACAAACATCTTTTTACTAAATGCATATGAAAGTATATTCGATGCTTATTAAAAAAAAAAAACGTTTATTTTTAGTCTGTCTTAATTTTTTGTCAGACCTGTGTGAACCGATTTTGACGGGACTTTCACAGACAGATAGCTGATATTATAAGGAGTACCTTAAGCTACGTTTATTTTAGAAAAAACCACGCGTGTGAAGCCGGGGGCAGCAGCTAGTTTAAACCAAAATTAATTATGGTATTGGATCCGGTTATGCCTGTTGATATCTAAAGGCTAGTTAACAGTTCGATTGGCGAAGTCTTAACTAGGTGCAGTTAGTGACATTTTTAGATATTTATGTTACGATATTGAGTATAAAACAATAAAAAATTGTTTTGTAGAAAAAGTAATAACGAGGCGCCGACGTAACAAGTCATAATTTTTCACAGAAAGACACCAAGGAAAAATCGTAAGAATCAGTGTTAACTTGAGAATTGAAACAGCTGTGAGAAGTATTATACCTTAATCAACCAATTACTGCGTTTAAAGTCGATGATGACAAGGCCATTGCATCTACAATTAAAAGGGAGTTAAACACAACTAACTACTACAAAAAAAAAATGTACGCGATGACAGGGCTTATTGAATCTACAATCATAAATTAGCGTCTACTTAATGTCCTATTTAACAAAAAAACATGTTATCGATACCACTAACACGCTAGTTAGACATTAAAAACTACTTATGTATGTCGAATTCGGTCCAAGTTCATTTAGATTCCAACATGCGTGTGCGCAAAGCTACTGGGCCTCAAGTCTGCTATTATACAATAGTGTCAGAATGGTCTCTTCATTCAATACGAGTTTTTGACAAATTTGCCATACAAACATTGTCAAACACTCACAATGGCAAGACCATTCTGACACTATTGTAATAGCAGACTTGAGGCCCTGTACGATTGCTCGCGACCACAAAAATGTTCTATAGAACTAAAAATAAGTGTTGATATTTATTTGGGCTAACTATTTTTGTATTGAAATGTTATCAATAAACCAGTAAATGAAAATTTATCAAAAGCAATTGGTGAAAAAAAAAAGGGGGAATTTTTGAAGTAAAAACTTCTTAAGGCGCGTTGAGCACTTTTTGGGTGAATAAAAATCATGGAAGTCGCGTCATCGTCACCGAATGCTTTCCATGAGTTATATGTATACAATATATGTATGTGTACTTTTTGGGTGAACAAAAATCATGGAACTCGCGTCATCGTCACCGAACGCTTTCCATAAGCTATATGTATACTGTGTCCCCAAAGACAGGCCGGTTTTTTTTTTTTTTTACGAAGTATTTTTCGTATTTGTGTAAGTAAATGAAAATAATTGCATTCAATATAGTGAAGCCAGTATTATAAAGGTTGTTTTTCAGTTTTTTACTCGAGGAAAAACAGTACTGGCCCGACAAGAATGCGTGAAAAATTGATCATTTACGGTTCAGATAAATTCTTTGCCGGTGATACTTTACCGAGACATACTCCATTATTTTCGATTATGATTGGTCAACTGCAAAAAGCTAGCTCCTAGACTAGTTTGGCAGCTTTGAAGTGTACGTTTACTGTGTTTTTTGTTGTAGTTACTTCATGGTTTTTGCTTATTATGGGGTAAGATGAACTATGAGGGTGTTGACCTCTCATTTAAATTGGAGTAAACGAATCAAACTTCTGAATGTAACGTCTTCAAAATATCTTCATTTTAGCTTGAGGAGGTTTAGATGAGCAGTACTCAGTCCTGGTTTTTCTAATATTTAAGGTTCTGGCTAGTAAAAATAATAATAATATGAGCCTCGACCATCATCTGAAGAGGCTCTCGATAGGTAGCTGGATCAAGGGCTTGATCCAGAAAGCGGTCCTTCTGGACACGGCGCGTATCGTGAGGAGGATCGCCCTGACCACCGGTAGCTTAGACCCTGTTCCCGATACCGGGGGGCTACTATTTTTTGTGTTTTTTAATATATATTTTTTTATAAAAATATATAAAAATGTAAATTATATGTTTTTAAATGAAATAAAGAATAATAATAATATAGGCCACCCATTGTATATTTTATAGTGTAAATGTTTTCTTTTTCTTTTATAATGTGTAATCTGATGTACAATAAAGCATATATAAATAAATAATAATAAATAAATAAATAAATAATAATAATAATAAATAAATAAATAAATAATAATAATAATAAATAAATAATAATAATAAATAAATAAATAATAATAATAATAATAAATGTATTTAGTTCAAATAAGTTACAGACGAAAAAACATGTTGTTGTTATGGTTAAAATTAGGTAAAAGATGGATTACAACTGGTTGGCAATAGGTATTACATAGTTATGCTGTAACCACAAGGTCTGTACATGACTTGGGTGAGCCCTGCCTCTCCCAATTCATGTATAGACCTTGTGGTTAGAGCTAAGGCAGAGTTGTAATATATATACAGGTTGGAAAAAAAAAGACCGTGGTTGGAGGAAAAGTACCCTTAATATTGATGATGGCAAAAAACATTTTTTTTTTTCTTCATATTTCACCGGTTCTATTCCCGGCTCAAGCAGGTGATTTTTCAAAAATCTTTAAATGCAGTTTTAATTTTTTTGAAAAATAAAGGAATGTTTCCTTTTAGTGAAATTTGCCATCATCAATATAAAAGGTACTTTTCCTCCAACCACGGTCTTTTTTTTCCACTCTGCACATATTTATTTATTTTTTGTTTTTATTATTAATCAAACGTCTCTCAAATATTATCAAATACACTCCTTTTTTGTGCCTATAACCCAGAAATTATTTCTAGCTCATAATCATAATGAATTCCCAAACGACTTTCGTTTGGGTTCGTGGCCTCAGTTTCCGTGACAATGGTCAAATTTAAATGGCGTCGGTCTAGTTTCTGAAGGCGTGTTCGACGCACGCGCCGCGCCCGCTCTGCGCCCGCGCCGATTGTGTGCCCGCGAGCGTTTGCAGGGTTGCCACTTACAAACTGTTGCAGTTTTCTTGGTACTTGAGTAATGTAACGATAGATACAGTAGTGGGTCACGGTTGTTTATGATTATGTTGTTTATGTTATAGGTTCTGACTACCTGTAGATAGGTATTGTTTACCTCTGTTTTTGTGGCATTGTTGAGTACTTTTATCGCTAAAAGTGACACTGAAATGAAAGTTTTTCAAATTAATAGCGTTCATCCCTCGCGGGCTCGCTACGTCGCATTTCTAGAGGTTTTTCGAGATTATTTTATTAAATTTAAATCAAAGTACTATTTAAAAAAATATATATATATATATTTAATAAAACACTTGGTCGTTGTATTTTATGATTATTTTTATTTTTTGCTTTATAGTTAATACAAATATTTAGTTGTAATAATTTTTATGACTAAATACCAAAGTATTTAGTCATAAAAATTGACAAATTGTCAACTATTTTCTATTTTCAGTATAGAATGTATGCTATTTTTGTACATTTAATTTGTTAAATGTACAAAAATACCATACATTCTTTTATATACCAGTTCTTGGTTGAAAAAAAAAATTGTACTTTAATTTAAATTTAATAAAAGAATCACGAAAAACCTCTAGAAATGCGGCGTTGCCAGCCCGCGCGGGATGTATTCTATCATTACCAAAAAAAGAGAAGAAAGTGAGAGGGACTGTTAAGGTATCTGCACACAGCGAGCGCGTCCCGTCCCGCCGCGCCGCGCCCGCTGTGTGCAGAGACCTCTAAACATAATTTTGAAGATCCCCGTAAGGGGTAACTGCTATGCAATAAAACGTTGGCCAGAGGCCATACAACGTGACACTGCCAGCAGTCTCTTGGGATCAAGATTACCAGTTGACAGCAATGCGGAGCAATTTCTCACCGCCATACTTTAGTTTGTTAATAGTTTTAGTTAGGTTAGGTTAGAGATTATTTTTATGTTTGTTGTTTGTTAGTTAGTTATTAATAATCTACAAAATAAATGAAAAAAATTATAATATTACAATGGAATTTTCCTTTTACTTTAGCAACTTAATTACATTTTAAACTTAAATTTGCGTTACGGTAAGGTATCCGTGAATATCAATAGGTACATGGTATTCCTCACCACAAGCATCAGCTATCATTTTCCAACAAAAAATCTAACAGTTCTATTCGACTTGTCCTAGCGTAAACCCTGCGCGCGCGCCAGGTGTTGCCGTCGTGCGCAGATCGCCGGTAACTCGCTGCCCGTCAATTGAGCGCAATTGAGGCTTTTTTCCGAGCCGCCATTAGAGACGACACGCGAGCTAGGTGACAGTCTGCGTACAGCATGTTTCATTTAGTTTACAGAGATTTTTTTATGTTATAATGTTGTTGGTTTATGATATTGATATGAATGATGAAATATACCTAAGTTCCTATCGTTAATTTGTTGTGGCATCTTCAATGGTTCATTTAACTCAAAGTTTGAGAAGAAACACTAACTAAACGATGTCAAATGATCAACGTTTGGTTTTACCAAAAACTAGTCATTCGTAAAGATTAAAAAAAATACTCTATAAGCCTTTTAAAACGTTACTTTCACATATTAATCTATAAAAATGAATAAAAATTAGGGTGTCTGTTTGTAATGTCAAAATAACAGATTTTTACTAAAAGCATATGAAAGTATGTATATACGGTACTTGTATCAAAAAAACATTTATTTTGATTTTTGTCTGGCTGTCAGTCTGTTTGTCCCGGCTAATCTCCGAAACGGCTGGACTGATTTTGACGGGACTTTCACTGTCAGATAGTTGATGTTATAAGAATTAGCTATTTTTATTTTAGAAAAACTCGGGCGAAGCCGCTGGCAGCAGTTAGTTTTAAATAAGCACACAAATGGTATACCTAATTAACAAACACTTATTATAAGTTTGTTTGCTTTCACAAAAATGTACGTTTTCCTTTTCTTGCAGTATTACTAAGATATGTGTAGGTATGTGTGTGGTACCTATACCGAGGTCTGGCACACAAAAAAAAAAAACAAAATTGAAAGTTGCCCGCAATACTAAAACTGAGTTGGGTATTTTTTTTTCTTCTTTAATGGCCAATCAACAATTGTTTACACTGTTTCAATGATAAAATTATGTTTTACTAAAATATATGGTTAGTATAATAATTTCTTATAGGTTAGCACCGCATGCTCCATCATACAGTTCACTGCTGGACATAGGCCTCTCCAATTGCACGCCATTCAGCTCGATTCTCGGCAACTCTCATCCAGCAGCTACCAGCCACCCTGCGGAGATCGTCGCTCCACCTAGCCTGAGGACGTCCTACCTTACGTTTGCCGATTCGCGGTCTCCACTCAAGAACACGTCTACCCCAACGGTCATCGGTTCCCATAAACGCATGCCCCATAAACGTAATCAATGTACAACAAGCACTAAAAGGTACATTATTTCCGATCACAATGTCCTTTACCTTGCAACAAACGGTATCCAACACGAAAAAATCAAAACACCACGCTGTATACGGTCCGCATATAAGTGTATAACCAGAAAGCGGTGCCAATTACGTGGCACTCCGCTGACAGACCACCGCTGCCAACTGTAGCATCCTGTCTTTATCGTGATGCATCTCTATATTCACGTGTGTCGTATTTACTGATTCGTCTATTTAGCTGATGGTTTGGTTAACAACTTTAGATAGTTGTTAGGGATTGACAAATAAAAATTAAGAAAATTTATTTATTTAATACTTTAAGCACACAAAATGTGCAGATCCGGACTTAACGCCATAGGCATATTCTACCAGAATTTTTTTTTTGACAAAGTGGTTAAAAAAGATTTGGTTTTTGTAGATCCCGTTTTGGTATTTGCCCACTTTGCCAAAAGGTAGAGCGGGCAAATGGCACTTGATCAAGAGGGAAGTCGACGGAATCATGGAATAGATGGCTTTTGGTCTTTGATTTACACATTAGGATTTTATTTGGCTCATGATTTCCATCAAGTTTGCCATTATTTTAAAACAACCGTTTGCAATTATTATTAACATAAGCGGGACATTTACCATATTTATTCCTTGTTCTGAGTTCCCGATATTTCGGCGCTGTTGCAAGCACCATGATCACGGATAAACTGAAGTCACTGCGGGTGGGTGTTTATGAGCAGACAAAACGGTCTACCCTCTTTCTTGCTTTCTCTTTTTTTGTTTCGTGATCATGGTGCTTGCAACAGCGCCGAAATATCGGGAACTCAGAACAATGAATAAACATGGTAAATATCCCGCTTATGTTAATAATAATATTAGTGACCATGACAGTTTAAAAACTTAAACCATGTGCAAGATGAGAATATAGACAACAAACAACTATTTAGGACATATACTGAGTGACTTGTAATTCATCGTATTTTTTTCAGGACGTAATAGTGTAGTGACCCCTTTGCACAAAAATATAGCCTAGCCGTACTATATTGTAACTAGAATTTGAGAAAAAAAATCGCTTTATAGTTTAAAATCAATATGATACTTTTTTTTTTTCGTGAGCACACTCGCAAGAAGCTGACAGTATCATCACAACAATAATGTTTTCCCATTATTTATCTTATTTGTTTGAGTATATTTATATATATTATGATGTATATATCATATTTGTAATTTTTAATAGGTACCTATATGTATATCTTTTTATATAAATAAATATTACCTCTGACATCATACCATAAATTATATCATTTGACTTTGAGCCACTGGAAATAACCTAAAACACTTCTGCGCATTCCAATAAATTCAGCTTTAATTCGTTAATTGCTGTGATAAAACTAATAAATTGGTTTAATTTAAATAAATAAACACTTACGTATATAGCTGCAATAATCATTTCGTTTTATTTCTGAGAAAAAGTAGCTCACACTACCTTGTGAAAAGAAAGCCATCCGTTGGATTATCTATAACAAATTTATGTACCGAGATTTATTGTTAGTTCTGCTAAAGATTTCCTATTGAAATCTTACCTAGCCAACTAACAAACATAACTTTTCATGCCAATTTTAGATATCTACATGAGTAAAACCAAGTGGTAATTTCAAATTCAAGAAATGGGAAAAATAAGCAAAAGTCAAATAGTAGCATTTCAACATACTTATGTGACGTTGCGGACATTTCTCCATTAGGTAATTAACAGCGGCGGGGTATCAATTTTTGTAAAAGAGAAGCCAAAGCGAAGCCAATTTTAACTTAATTAATAACAATAAAGTAAAAAATAATTTATTAACATTCAAATAAGTCCTTCTTTTACTGAATCAACACCATCTATCGTCAAGTAGCAGAATCCAAAAGATGCTATCACTACACAAACAAAATTTTCAATGTTTTACAGAAAAAACCCTCACCTCTCGTAGTGGACCTTGAGAGATCGTAACTAATTAACCGGACTTTCCTGAGGATGCTTTAAGCAAACTCAAAGCCTGCAGCCAGGACATAATATTACCTAATTACAAACTAAGCGACTGCTCGCTAAGGGCACCCCGAACCTCGGCTTAGGCCGTCGCTGTAGAGGGGCGGGGAGGACAGCTAGGTGGGACAGGCTGGATCTGAACTGGATAATTATTATTATCAGGGGAATTTAAAGCTACAGGCTCAGGTTGAGGCGCGAACTGGCGCTTCGTCGAGGAAGGGTCGGGGGGAAAGAAATAAACTCAACAACTGAACACTATTGACTGTGCCATTTTTCAAAAGCGGTAGAGTTGTTGATGTGAACCGAACTTTGTCTAATTTATGTATGATTTAGTATTGTTCTCAAGTAAGTGATATGTATATGTCTTTATTGAGAATAAAGTTTCTTTAAACCTAACCACCGAAGTGAAGCCGGTTGGAATCGTGTTATAAGGTGCTTTCGCCACTGGTAATTAAGATCCCATTTTCAGAAAATCTGGAGAAAATATCCTTAAACAATACCAATAGGTACCTAACCAACATTGTAAAGATAGTCTACGCAAATATATTTCCGTAACCTCTTAAATAATGTAACAGGTTTATATGCAAGTAAACCTCACGACTAAATCAGTCGGTCGACAGTCGATATCTGCTAGGGATGTAACGGTGTTGTTCCTGGCCGACTAGATTTATGAATGAGACCTCCAGTGCGGTAGGTTCAACTTTACATTAAGATCAGTAGGGATGGGATATGGTGGAATGAATATCGTTATTTGTTTTTTTAAATCCAGCTTTTCCAGGCATTACTGTAGGTATTTCAAAATTGGTAAGTATTTTAAAGTGATGATAGGCACATTAGTCTAAATCAAAATCTGTTTGTTAATTTTAAGGATTGAACTTAGTAAATACCACACCTTAAGAAAGTTAGCGCATTACGTGTAGCTAAAAATGTGGAATATAAATAAAAAAACAAAATCTGTCAGAAGTTGATAAAATGTCTATAAAAATGGAAGACCTGTGTTTTTTTGTAAAATGATTAATTTCATAGGTCCATTCAAAAACACTAAAGTATTTAGAAAACAAACTTCTCTATTTAATCTTGAATAATTATAGAAATTAATCTCGTAATCCACGTGATTTATATTTTGTGAAACTAATAAAAATATATCACCACAAACACACGGATTATTCCCATAATTTATTCAACGAAATAAAAGATAACATCGTTATTCGAATTTATATTCTCTTAAAATGGTAAAGACAAAAAAAAAAAAAAAAACGAAAAAGTATTCGATTTTATCTGAACCATCGACTAATATATTTGCATAAGTCGCATCACTACGAGCCCTCACAAGCGGTCGCTACTATAACTATCGCAGGTTGTTAGAATCCTTGTCTTTGTATTTCATTACCCCCCTGTATAACAAGAGGGGGAAGAGGGGTTAGTTTCTCAGCTGGTCAAGATAGGAATTAATGTTATTGCGAAATTAGGGCGCGATATTTTATACATTACGGTGTATTGGAACTTAGGTCCCAAAAATCACTAAATACCTTTAGCCCGTAAGTAATTTAAATTACCGTTATTTTTTCAATCGTCTGATGATGACACAGACAGAATGATGTTTAAGGCGCTATGATCTATGATCTCTCTATGATCTATGATTGCTCACTTCGAGTGACTCGGCTCGCTGCACTGACTACTGTAACGCGTTAAGGCTCCTACAAACAGGCACGACACGCGACGCAACACAAAGACACCGCGTGTCGCGTTACTGGCAGTGCCTTTGTGTCGCGTCGCATGTTGCGCCTGTTTGTAGGAGCCTTTACAAAAACTCGATACATTACAAACAAGCGTTACAAGTCATTCTCTGCCTTAAGGCGCTATGATCCGGCGCGCGGCGCTCGAGCTGACTGAAGTAGGCTCGCGAAGTCCCGAGTGGTTGCCTTGCGTACTTTGTAAGTATTTAAACATAGTATTTAGTTGTTCATTGTTTGCTCCGGATCGGCTGCGGCGGTCGCGCGCCTGTGCCTCGCGGTGCCTGTTCGCGGCTCCGCCAGTGCGTACTCATACTGCTCGATACGCTCCCACAACCCAGGCGATGAATCTGTTGAACGCCCTTATTGCTCAGGAGCCGAAATTTGATTGATATATTTTTGTCTAGCAGTAAATTTGTGATTAGTGTTTGCATGAACTTTTTTAGTTGAATGTTTGTTTTTGGCTTGCTGCACGCTTTGATGTTTACTGTTAGTGCAGCAAGCAATTGTTATATAAATAAATAAATAGTTATTATTTTATTAAGACAAACTCAGCGAATTGTGCTAAACAATCTTACCACCTTTTCATTCATTCAAAAAATAAGAAAAAAAAATCGTCTGTTTTGTAGCATTGTTCAAAAAACGATAGTTCGCGCGGTCTCTGTCAAATCATACCGCCTTAAAATAAGTTTAGCGCTAAGCGTATTGCGTCGTTGGTGGTGCAAGCGGGCCTTAAAATCGGTGCAGACTGTCACACTACAATGGCTTGCGTTTTCAAACGCAATGACAAAGGTTACATTTGACGGCTATCTACCAAGAACACCGCAGCAGCAGTACAGCTGACAGTTGAATTGAATAAGATCTTGTCTAAATATGATTTATGAGACGTTTCAATTTTAGTTTGTATCCACGATTTTCTACTTCGCAGTGCTAGACCGATCACCACGTGTCGATAAAGGAATGAAAATTGTTGAACTGTCAAAAGAAAATTAAAAGCTTGCCAGCCAGCTCTACTGTTAAAAGTTCACGTTCACGTTTCACGTTCTTTTTTCACGATTCTTTATTTATTTATTTAAACTTCATGTACAATAGTGGTACATAGGCGGACTTAGTGCCACAAGGCATTCTCTACCAGTCAATCTTTGGGTTAAATATAAAAACATAGTTATAGGGTACAAAAATAACGTCTAAAATACTAACTTCTTGATTACAAAAATTTATATACTTTTATTGATACTTAATACACATACCTAAACAAATAAAATAAACTAATAGATATTTTAACAAATACCACCTAATAATAATTACTATGACTAGACTATTATTTGAGAGTTATTTAGTCTGACTTATGTAGTGGTTACGAACTTTTCTTTCAACTTAATATATATTTACACAATACAAGACACATAAATAATGGGCAACACAGGTCTGTGTACACCTACACTTATAGGAGACCACAGGCCACAGCATGCACAATAAAGTTAACAACTAAGCTAACAAAGTAAAAATATTAAGGCGCTATGATCGGCGCGCGGCATCACGGTGCTTAAGCCGACTGAAGTCGCTGGTTGCCTCGCGTATTTGGTAGGTATTGAAACATAGTAAGTATTTTAATGATTTTATCAAGACAAACTCAACGAATTGTGCTAAAGAATCTTCTTTTCATTTTTTTTAAAAATAAGAAAAAAAAAACTTGTGATTTATAGCTATGAGATTGATTAAAAGTTATGAAAAGGGGTAACTTTGAGATTCATTTCTATCTAGCAAAGTTAATTATCTAATCATGTAATTAAAAGCGATTGCATGTCCGGCAGATCTTCAATATTTTTTTTTTTCTGAATTTTATAGCACTGTTTTTTATGTTTACCATGGATTCAAAAAAACTAGTAAGCGCGGGCTCTGTCGGGTCATACCGCCTTAAATCAAAACTTTGAATGTGTCTTGTGAGACTGCGAATATAACTGAAGCTAAAAGAAGGGTTTATTAGCCAATACTCTTC
The DNA here is from genome assembly GCA_947523025.1 of Dryobota labecula. Classification (NCBI taxonomy): domain Eukaryota; kingdom Metazoa; phylum Arthropoda; class Insecta; order Lepidoptera; family Noctuidae; genus Dryobota; species Dryobota labecula. The sequence goes on along the minus strand of OX383296.1, from coordinate 7,067,579 downwards.
GTCAACAAACCAACAACCTTATAAAATGCTAACATAACTTCAGTGTGGTCTCCGAACACGCTAATCGTACTCGTAACATAGTCGGCGAGCAATTCATTAAGGCTGTACCGAGATTAATGGTCGGGTCGAAGGTAATACCGGCAGATATCAAAGCGGGTCAGACCGCAGGTGGTCGCGATCTGCTCCGCACGTGTGTCTGATGGAGTAACGAGATGGTCGGGGTGCTCAACAGTTTTTACGTCAGTGAACATGCTGACATTTGTAAGTTTATGGTCAAGTTGCTGGCAGTAAATAAGGAAAAATTATGAGGCAATGGAGTACTAACTAAAACGATGATGAAGTGTTAATAGGAGAGCAGTAAATATTATAATAACGACGTTTAAAACAACCTAGTTATTAAGTATAAGTTATAAGTTTACTAGCTTTTGACCGCGACTCCGCCCGCGTGGATGTAGGTTATCGCGTAAAAAGTAGCCTATGTCCTTCTCCATACCCCAGGCTATGGAGAAGAGCCGGCAAGAAACTCCACGGTTACTCTTTTAAAAATAATTGGCTTTACAATATTATTAAATAACAGTGATAATGGGTATGGGAGGACAGTGTAGGCCTTTCAACAATTACCAGGTACTTAACAAAATAGAAAACCGCCAACAAATCTACACTCTACTAGGCCTACAACGTTCTCACATTCACAAAATATAAAATAATCTAAGTATATAAAATATTAATGACATGATTGCAATTACTTACTTAATTTAATATTCATTACGCATTAAAAATGAAACCACCAGTGAAAGTCCCGTCAAAGTTTCGGAGATTAGCTGGAACAAACAGACAGATAGACAGACAGAAAGAAAGAGACATAAAAAAGTTTTTTTTTTTTGTTATATCGATGGTCATACGTTGACAACTCGCAACCCACATTTTTTCGCAAAATGAGATAAGTACATAATTATTATTTTTTAATTAAGCGCCAAATCTTCCCATTGATAACTCGTAATGCACAAAAAATGTGGGTTACGATTGTCAACGTATGACCATCGATATGTACTGTATTTACCTTCATATGCATTTAGTCAAAAGTTATTATTTATGACATTACAAACAGACACTTAAATTTTATTTATTTGTATACATAAATTAACCAGATTTCGAACTCAAATCGACTTTGTATACCAAAGGGAGAAGATTTTCGAAAAAAAAAAAAAATATGAACTTGATTTGTGAAGTAAACGAGCAAAAAGTTTAGCATCCCTGATCTTTCTTACTCAATACTGTTAACGTTAGCAGAATATTTGTTTAAACATAATATTTTCCTGGTTGAAGAGAATAGGACTGGCCCACCCTGTTGTAGGTTCGAGGGGTTATAGGTACAGGAAATATAACCAGTATACCATGAACTACTTGTCAAATCGATTACCAGCATCAGTCGACCAGATATAATAGACGAGCTGTGCCCGCGATTTATTCCGTGTCTCCGACATACTACACAATACATTGTTTGGCAACGGTATTTTGTTTGCATAGTTCTTATAATTAATTCACTTTAATTTTAGCGATGACTATTTACAAAAAAAGAATATGATAAAATGTTTTGCACCACTGTCCTGTCATTTTGACAGTGACATTTCTTGACATTACTTTGTTTACATAAATGATCTGAATTAGAGACTTTGGGTATAGTGAGTTCTTGCAGTAAACTGACGTTATGTACCTTCTTTGTGCCTGTTTTTTTTTTTCTTCTATCTACAAAAGCATAATATACTCTAAATCAGCTATAAAACTGATTTTTCTTGCTAACCTGTTCGTAAATATTATTGATGGATTTTTCCGGAGAGGATTTATCGGTTTTCCTTAGACTTAATTCTTGGAATAAAACGCAATTCAAGATAAGTAATGATTTATATTGCAGTAGTACATATTAATGGAATATTAGCATTGCTACGGAAGAACATAACTAACTAGTTAATGAATAATTAATATACAATTTCCTTAATTTATTCAGCGTTGAAAGTTGTGTGAATCTGTTGAATGGTGCAGTCACCATCTATGTGATTAGTAATGTTACTCTTATTTTCTTTCTTTCTTTTATTTTAGCTCTTTCTTGCTTAAGAGGGTGTACAAGGGTCTACTAGCGCAACTCCTTAAAAAAAATATCATCTCGTGACTGAGAAGGAATTATGAAAAACGGCTCAATCAACTATATCGGTAAGTGTGTCTTTACTTTTGTTTGTAGAAATAAAGTATACAATATGTAACAAAAACCCTGTCCGATCCAATAAAGGCGTATTCCTGGTTCAACATACGTACTAGAAAAAATTGTTATAAAAATGTAACTCATAAAAACCAAAAGTTATTGTTTTTTTTTTTATAATCCATGCATTACACTGGATATGCCAAATTTTCATAAGTTGACAACACTCCACCCGCCGTCAAAATCTTTTTATTTTTACCTATTTTTATTTCAAAGAACACCGCCCTACAATACCGCTACCGCGTTGTAGGCACTATTTCAGCTAGTCGCCGACTCTTTTGATGTCGCCGACAAGTTGCCTACCGGCGCGCTACTGTAGGTAAGTTAACACGTGAACATTGTCGAGCGATCAGTGTTGCCTTTGATACGTTTTTATTTTATTTTTTTATTTAATTATTTTCACTAGGGAAAAATATTAATCTCAAATCCATTAAATGGTTGCGTATATGTGTACGCAGTACGATGCCGAATAATACTCTTAAGGATCGGACAGAGTTTTTGTTACATGCTGTATAAATAAAGTTTTTTTTTAATATCAAAGAATATTTAATTTCTCAGAGTTTACTCGTAAGTCAAAGAAAAATGAAGCGCAAATTAATATATGTTTGTCTTTGATGTAGGTACGAAACTTAAAGTCGTTTTAAGATAGATGGATAGAATACTCTTTATTATGAACATCATAAAAATTACAGATATAAATGTAGAAATGTTACATAGGGTGACACAAAGCGATCTTTTGCAGACAACCTTTGCATGGATTAAAAGTAGAAGGAGAGACAATACTGCAGGTAGTCAGTGGTGTACTATTTACATATACAATAAACACATACATACATAAAGCATATAGGTACTTTAACCTTATTAATTATGGATCTTAAGACGTAGATATACTTATATTAGAAACCAAATTGTCTCTTAAATATAGTTTTCTCTTTTGAATAATGATAACGCCGTCATCTACCACCAGACAAAAAAATCTTACATCAATCAGACATTAACATGGCTTCAAGGCATCATGAATCAAAATAACCATTTTATTATACCCCATTACACCTAATTAAGTATTCTCCGTAATACCCGCTTACGTTACGCACATTGACCGGACAAAACAGCTGTCATTACGGTGATTGATGTTGGTTAAAGTACGAAATGACCGCACCGACTTTAATCATGTTTCTTAACCCAATTAATAATGATATCTGTAGTCTATCATTAATTTGAAGAAAGTATCCATTGTTCATTTGTGTTAAGGCGTAGTTGCATACGTTTTGCAATAAAATAAAATAAAATAAAAGTTGTACGGTCATTTTGTGTTGCAATTTTTATTTTTGTGTCAATCACTTAAGAGTTGCTTTGTAGTTCATAATGCTGAAAGAATTCAGTTTTTTAAGTGGATTGCCTCAGTGCAGTATCTTTGGGGGGCGGGGATAGAATTGGCTAGTTTATAGGAAGATACCGTACATTCTTATCCGAACGTGCTAACGTCCTATACCTAGTTCTTTTTTTTTTCATATATTTCTCGACGGCATGGGAACCCAAGTCAGAGGCCCATATACACCAGGTTAGTGAGAATTCAGTTTTGTAAGTGGATTGCCTCAGTACAATATCTTTGGGGGGGGGGGGGAATAGAACTGGCTAGTTTATAGGAAGATACATTCTTATCCTAACGTCCTATAGTTCTTTTTTTTATATATTTCTCGACGGCATGGGAAGCCAAGGCAGCAGGTATGTCACTATAACCACACGAACAAGAAAGATAGAACTTAAATTACGTTAAATAGTTTTTTTTCATTCACCTAAGTATTAGTAAGATAAGTATACCATACTTTAATAAAATTAAGTAAGTGTTCTTGCTCATTGATGGTACATTATAGTGTTGTTTTATTTGTCTTACGTTTAGTATCAGTTTCTCAATTGATTAAAAGTTATATTTTATCTGTGTCAGTTTCATATCAGTTGATCAATTGATTTAAAGTGTTGGTAAAATGAGTGATTCCGGAAGTTACGCTTTTTGATAAATAAAATGAAATGGTAGTAAAGCAATGGTGTGAAAAAGAATGGCGGGAATAGTTTAGGTGGCAACCGTTTTGACCTGAGCGCGGCTCATTCTTTCTCCAGCCGTTGCGACATAAACATTATTTAGTAATAACAAGTGCAAGTATATTTGTTGGGAAAATACGACGAAGAAATAAGAAAAGTAACACTGTGCTTTACTTCATCTCCTTACTTCTGAATTGATTATAATAGGTACTTCCGTGATCAGTCTTCCCCTTAAAAAAATCTTTAAAATTATTTTGATAGGCGCAAAATCTATAATGATTTCTATGTGCACGCAATAGAACTTTTATTAGACAACATATGATGCCAACAATGGGATCTTTTGTTATTTTTCTCAGTGATAATTAAGACATGGTTTAACAAGTTAATCCATGGTATAACATGATCATTTGGGAGGTCAGACATTAACGAAATTGTTGTTTGTTACATGTAATACCTAAATGTTTTGATTTATGAAAATCGCAGATGATTTGAGCAGTGATGGCCCAGTGGCCCCGACTTACAAGTTGAAGGTATTGAGTTCGAACCCAGGCAGGCAATTTACTTTGTGTAGTTCATTTCATCACCGCTGTCTGAAAACGGTGAAGGAAAAACATTGTGAGAAAACCGGCATATCCTAGAACCAAAAATTCGAAGACAAATTGTGACATCCACCAACCCGCGCTGGGTCCGCGTGGTCAATTATACCTAAATGTTTATAATTGTTTTATTATTGAATTATTGTTTAAAAAATTTCAAATAAGTACTTTTTTTTTGTTGGTTGTACGTTTAAGGTGCGTCCAGACCTGGCGAATGCGCCGCTCGCGAGCCGCTTGCGGACTGCACGCATGTTGCAACTGAACGCATGTTGCTCGGGTACGGTTACAGCCTACATTTGGTGCGCCGCTTTAGTGCAACCCTAGCAAGGCTCGAGTGGGGTGCGCGTGCAGCACATACGCGTGAACTATGAGCCTCAGTAGTGAATTTGTTTCGCGCACCTCCTGCGTCGCTCGAGTACGGCGCGTAGCTCGACGACGCAAGGGCTGCGTACGAACATGAAAACCACGCGCGCAGTTCGCAAGCAGCTCGCGAACGACTCGCGAGCGGCGCATTCGCCAGTTCTGGACACACCTTTAAAGTACTTGTAATTTGGGACGAAGCACAACTTCAATAGTGATATGGGACAAACTAAGATTTTTTTTAATGTGGGACAAAACTTCAAGACGAACGAAGAATAAATCGAATTATGTACACAACTTTTACAACCCTAGTACTTACAAGTGGGTTAGCTAAATATACCATTATCAGTGGATACACCTGCTGTTTTCTTATATCAATAGAATTACAAGGTGCTAGGTCAAATAGGTATACAGACAGACGCATCCCGCTAATAGCTTGTTTACAGTCATAATATAATATATTCTTAGTTTATTTAAATTAGCAGACAAGGAGGAGAGAACAAACGGAATGCTAATGCGACAAACGTGTGCGCTAGACACATGCGCAAACACTGCGTTTGTTGGTGACAGCCGACAACGGAAGCTGCGGACTCGATGCTTTTAATGGTTATTTTATTTTTTTTTTTTTCAATGTCCATTTTAACACGAACCGATTACATTTCATGGGAAAGACTGATACATATTATTATAACCGCCGACTATTTCTGCCAGACAAGTTCATAGGACACCATCCGAGACGCCGCCGCCGGCACAATCTGTTTGCGTAACCATCATCAATAACTGTCGCCAGAGCTGAATCCTCAGTGTGTCGTACTTTGAAGATGCTCATCGCCCTTATGACTGCCAACCCTGATGGCCTGATGGTATTTGCGGATGAATATAGTAAAATTATACGTATACCTATGTCTGGTATTCTGTGAGAGAAAGTATGCAAGGGAGTCCACTGTTCCATGGTAATTTTAATTAATTTATATACAAAAACTGACAATATTAATATATTTTATTTATCTATGTTAATTAATGTAAATCAGTAACAAAAACAATTATTGTTCTTGTAATCTTTCGAAGTGAGACTGGTCGGTCTGGTAACATGGTAGCTATTTTAAAAGATGCTAAAACACCTATGAACATTATCTTCTTTATATCTCAATTGAGACAGCAGATACCTAAAAAATTTGAGTACATGTATAACCCAGCAGTTGAGCTTTTGTGTGCAGTCTTAGTGACAAGACCAATGATGCAGTTAGCACTTCATTTGTTATTAACTCCGTGCCGTAACTATGCGGGTGCCGATCTAAGACACGGTCGTACACAATTATCGGGCCAAAGGTGTCTATGTCATAGTTATAATATTATACGTTGACCTCGAGATTTCGCATAGATATTTATTATGAAGAAGAAGTTATTATGTTTCATTAGAAGGACCGTTCGACGGTTGTGGCAGGATATTGTTTAGTGAAAGCCAGTTTAGCAGGGACGGACAGGGAAAGCTGGACATTAAATTTTTTAAACAAAATATGAACTTGATTTGTGAAGTAAACGAGCAAAAAGTTTAGCATCCCTGATCTTTCTTACTCAATACTGTTAACGTTAGCAGAATATTTGTTTAAACATAATATTTTCCTGGTTGAAGAGAATAGGACTGGCCCACCCTGTTGTAGGTTCGAGGGGTTATAGGTACAGGAAATATAACCAGTATACCATGAACTACTTGTCAAATCGATTACCAGCATCAGTCGACCAGATATAATAGACGAGCTGTGCCCGCGATTTATTCCGTGTCTCCGACATACTACACAATACATTGTTTGGCAACGGTATTTTGTTTGCATAGTTCTTATAATTAATTCACTTTAATTTTAGCGATGACTATTTACAAAAAAAGAATATGATAAAATGTTTTGCACCACTGTCCTGTCATTTTGACAGTGACATTTCTTGACATTACTTTGTTTACATAAATGATCTGAATTAGAGACTTTGGGTATAGTGAGTTCTTGCAGTAAACTGACGTTATGTACCTTCTTTGTGCCTGTTTTTTTTTTTTCTTCTATCTACAAAAGCATAATATACTCTAAATCAGCTATAAAACTGATTTTTCTTGCTAACCTGTTCGTAAATATTATTGATGGATTTTTCCGGAGAGGATTTATCGGTTTTCCTTAGACTTAATTCTTGGAATAAAACGCAATTCAAGATAAGTAATGATTTATATTGCAGTAGTACATATTAATGGAATATTAGCATTGCTACGGAAGAACATAACTAACTAGTTAATGAATAATTAATATACAATTTCCTTAATTTATTCAGCGTTGAAAGTTGTGTGAATCTGTTGAATGGTGCAGTCACCATCTATGTGATTAGTAATGTTACTCTTGTAATCTTTCGAAGTGAGACTGGTCGGTCTGGTAACATGGTAGCTATTTTAAAAGATGCTAAAACACCTATGAACATTATCTTCTTTATATCTCAATTGAGACAGCAGATACCTAAAAAATTTAAGTACATGTATAACCCAGCAGTTGAGCTTTTGTGTGCAGTCTTAGTGACAAGACCAATGATGCAGTTAGCACTTCATTTGTTATTAACTCCGTGCCGTAACTATGCGGGTGCCGATCTAAGACACGGTCGTACACAATTATCGGGCCAAAGGTGTCTATGTCATAGTTATAATATTATACGTTGACCTCGAGATTTCGCATAGATATTTATTATGAAGAAGAAGTTATTATGTTTCATTAGAAGGACCGTTCGACGGTTGTGGCAGGATATTGTTTAGTGAAAGCCAGTTTAGCAGGGACGGACAGGGAAAGCTGGACATTAAATTTTTTAAACATTTAATTTACCGTAGAACGGGGCTATTTGGACTTTCGGGGGTTATTTGGAATAAAGTAATTGTAAGATTTGAGTTGACATAAATTCTACCAAAACACCAAGTACAGCTTTTATTTTATTTCTGGTCTTGTTTACTTTTACAATTTTTCGTACGAAGATCACAATTCGAATTTATAATATCAACTCATTGCTTTGTTGCAAATAACCCTCGAAAATCCAAATAGCCCCGTTCTACGGTACTTAATTTTTTTTTTTAAAGTAATATTGGAACACTGCCTAGTACATCGTAGGATTTCATTTCTGTTTAATATGTAAAATTGATTCGAGTAGGTAATTTGCCTAAGTCGTTAGTTAAACAAAAAAATGAAAAAAAAAATTATAAGCAGTCATAGGAACTGCCGTCAGAAGTGAAAACTCAAAACTTTTGAATAACTGGAAGTCTGGCGTCACGTGCATGTCGCGCATTTCGGTGACGCGAACCCGTACGTTTTTCCCCTACCATATTTTGCCGTTAATAATAAATAATAATAAATTGATGTGCTGCCCACTGTACCTACATTAGATTACAATAGGTTCCGTTTTTTGGATGACAGACTTTCAAAACCACAACGATTTAAAAAAAAACATGTGTCCGTTGTGTCCAAAGTGCAAAATTAAATGCTCTATTTAACTAATTAAGTTAATTGATTCGTTATTTAATTTAAAAAAAAACTATCTCAGCATCAACGTGTAAATTACTCCTCATTAAACCTAAACAGGTTAAAACCTCACTACAAACCATATGAAGGAAAACATAACTTAAAGTGAGGATGCTATTAATTATGAATTATGAATTATTATTAAGCAGCTTCACCCACACACAACCGGAACAAACAATGGTGATGTGGAGCGAGGATGCGCGGAGGTCGGGCCAAGGTTCGATGCCGGCCGGTGCCTTTTGTTCCTCACAACGCTATGTAGGTTAGACATGAAAACACTTCAGTTTTATTGTTTTCAAGTTTCATGGTAAACGGAGTGTCGATGAGGTTATTATTAACATTAAGGGCTGGTTGTTTCAAACGGTTGGTTAACGTAACATACGTACGTCAAATAATAAAGATTACATAATGATGTTTAACGTTCGTTAAATACAAAGCGTTGTTTTCTTGCATAAAAAACCGATCTTCAAAGTTCGAATGTAAAAGAATAAAATAACGTTAACCAGTGGGTATGACACCGATTACTGTAATCGTTTTTTTTTTTTAACGAACGTTAAGGGCATAATTTTGTGAAACAACGCTTTTTTTGGTTTGACGGTAGTTAGCGTCATTTATGACGTATACGCGTGCGTCAAGTGGACGTGAAACAACCCTCTTTTAGTATTAAACTGACAAAGGCTGTTTAACAATAGAACTATAGAAGTGTTTTCTATACATCTGCTTCCAAAGGGGTGGAGACCAGGGCCTCAAGTCTGCTATTACAATAGTGTCAGAATGGTCTATCATTGATTTTACAATTGTTGTTTTTGACAAATATGGTAATCTACTAATATAATGGCGTTATTATGACTTTCCAATGGTCAGCCACTGACACTCCATTGAAAGAATTGGTAATCTCGTACATAATGACAAATGAAACTTCCTACTAAACTTCCAACTTCCAGATTGCTTGTAACACTAATAAATAATATGTAAAAATATATATAAATGAAATCTGGCATGAATAAATGTTCAAATTTTGTAGTAGTTTTTCGAAAATCATTTCTACTAACGGGTTTTATAATAATGGCAATACGACAATGCCATTGTAATACAATTCTATTATGAACCCATTGACCGACCAATGATCGACCATTATGAATTTAGCAGATTACGAACTTTTAGCAAAATGACAATCGGATCATGTTGGAGTGACGAATTTATAAAAATAGCAGACTTGGGCCCCTGGTGTCCTGAAATACTGGCCTCACGCCAGGTTTAGGCACCAGTCTCCCACAGTAAAATAACGTTAAACAAAAATTTTTGTTGAATTACTTATTGATTACAGGAAAACCTATAAGAAGTCTATGTGTTAGAATAGTAAATCACACAATATTGTGGGTACAAACTTACATTTGCAGTTGGAATGTATGGGGGAACATGTTTTTCAACTACAAAGTAAGTTTGTTCTTGGGATAAATTCATCCCAAATACGGAACCCTTCATTGAGCGTGGTTTGACACGCACTTGGCCTTTTTTTTTTTTCATCTGCTTAGTGAATTTCAGAACCATCTTTTTATAATAATACTAAACCGACACCACTTAACTTCAACTTTATAATAATGTGTTTTATGAATCGTCAACCGATTAGACAAATCCTTCTGTGGAACATCTAAGTAATAGGTAGTTACTGTTTTCCTATATTCTTTAATAGATCTGTTATACATTCAACCACGTAATATTACCCAACTCTATTACCTACTCAAACCTACGCCATAAGGCTCAAATTCTCGTGCACATAGCATCACGTTCGAACGACAATCCTTCGCGAATCGTCGGCGCGTTCCGTCCTACATTCGACCTTCGATCCTGACAGGTCGCGGCGGTGACCGGCCATCCACTATTAGCATACAGACAAAGCCTTCGCAATGAATAAGAACACTTGACGCACAGCAGTCTGTGAGCGGTAAAATGCTGCTACTTGAAGTTTTTCTTAATGATGATGACTGGCTTGGTAACAACGTTTGCTTAAATATGTACCTATATACATATTGGTCTCCGTTGGTCTAGTAGTCTCAAGTGTGACTGCTGCTTCCCCGGAGCAGGCAAAGTGTTACACGGTTTTTCCATTAAGAGTTTCTCAGTAACAGCCCAGAGTTTGGAAGTTGGCGGTGTCCGTGTTTCGGAAATAACGTTAAGCCTAGCTCTACGCCTGATCTCTCTCTGATCATGTCGGATTGCCGTCCCGTCGGACTATGAGGGTGAGAGAAGAGAGGGTGTACCTGTATTTGCACACACACTATAATTATCTCACGCGCCGAAGGCTGGTCACCGCTAAGATTGGTCGCCATGGCCGAAATTCGATCTGGAAGACCGATTATTATGTCATAGAAGGAGATTTGGCAGTGCGCTGCAAATGGGTGTAATTATTTGTGGGTGATACTGCTCAGTTACTTTGCTATATGATGGAGCCATTAGTCCATCCATTTGAGAAATATTTTTTTCTCAAGTAGAGCATCACTTAAGATACTTAAATTGCAATAACATTATCGGTACGAGTACCACCACAATTTATGAGTTCAAATGACGAAGCATGAGCGTAAAAAAGCTGTTGGACAATTTTGCTAATAGAACTGAAACTGGATGCTACTGATCTTATTTTTGTTAATGTCCACTAGTCTACTTTAATTCCAGCTGATAAACCACATTGAAATAAAACTTTTAGGTATACACAAAGTTCAAAAGGACATGAGATTTTTGGTATTGTTTGTGTGAGTCATCATCAGTATTCAGTATGAACGCAGTTTTTTCTTCAAAAATAATAATATCACACTTGATATTCCCAGTGCATCATTTTAGCGGCGCCATTGTGAATCGGCTGCCTTTATCATGCAAACGCGACACTTTTGGCTCAGTTCAGATTTCTCGGTCGAAACAATGTTATGGTTGCGACAACCTCAAGTAAAAACCGACCATTGCGTTGCTAGAAAATAAATTAAACGTTTTGCGACCATTTTAGGTTTTGTAATTTAAGTGTGTAAAGTACCTAGTTGAATAAAATCTAGTCGTTTCCATGATTCTATCACATAACTACGGCGATCGTGGAGGAGCTCGTCCACACTGGTCGAACTATCAGGTTAAGCTACGCTTGCCGGGGCTGGGCCATGGATGACTATCTTTAGAGACTCCGGGCTCGGAAAGTACGTTAAGCGGTTGGTCCCGGCTGTCATTCGTGGATATTTGACAGTCATTACGGGTCGTCGGAAGCCCGAAAGTCTAAGAAACAGTCTTACCAAGTCGTACCCAGTTTCGGAGTTGTGGAGGTCAGACAGGCAGTCGTTCCATGTAAAATACGGATATTCAGCTGCATCCAGTTAGACCGGTCCGGTTAGACCGACCCCCTTATCAACTGTCAAAGATCTACAAATGACAGCCGGTACCAATGGCCTTACGTGCTTTCCGAGGCATGGAGGGTCTTGGTATGTAAAGATGGTCACCCATCCACGGACCGACACGCGGCAAACGTAGCTTAACCTGATCAACGACCTGTGCGGCTGTAATTACCTAGCCACAAGTCCCTGAATATTGAAGCCCTGATATATAAGCATTTACAGAATAACACTGGTCTAATCCTAACTACGTATATAATATTATAAATGCGTAAGTTTGTCAGTTTATCTGTTACCTTTACACGCCTAAACCACTGAACTGATCATCCTGAAATTTTGCATATACGTTGTCAGCTGTACAGAAACGAACATAGGGTACATTTCATTCCGAAAAAAAAAGTACTGTTCCCGAGGAAAACAACAATAACGTTCTTATGATAATAGATGGCGCCACGTGTCTTTCGAATCATGATTGAATTATATTAGAAGGACATAAGCTACATTTCATCCTGGATCGCCGACGAAGTCGCGGGCAACAGCTAGTAAAGAAATATTTAGACTTTTACATAAGATCACATTCCCTCCTAACAACATCTACATTGAAATAGCAGCCAGAAATTAACACATACATGTTTATTGCGCCATATCACCTTCGTACACCTTGGGGTCAGGAGTCGGGTGGCGCTGAGGGCACCGCGACGGATGCACTTCATCAGATTAACGTATTGTTGGGTTCAGTTTCGAATTAACCTCCATTTTAGGATACTTTTTAAGGAACTCCGCAGTACAGTACAGAACGCGTCGCGTACAGTTATACCTACCTACTTTATATGTTAAATTAAATTGTAAGGGTTTGCTGTAATAACTTATTATTCCGGTAGACCCCTAAAGGCTACTGTGTGATGTTGTATAGGGGAGATATATTTTTATAAATATAGGTTATTTCAGACAGTTCATTGTTTCCTTGTATTTCGATAACTAACCACCTTGCATCTGTACTTTTGTTCCTTTACAGCTAGAGGGACAAAATCTCATATGTAACAGTGGCATGACAACTTGGTTTATAAACATGTACTGAAGACGAATTCATTCTATCTATTAACGTAGATGATTGTCCCCATTGATCATGGCACCTGGACCTGGGGCCTTACTCCCTAAAACGATTCGAGTTTGATTTGGTTTCCGATTCGAACTCGTTTCGATCCGAACTCGATTTAAAACCTTACTCCCGAACCAATTCGAATCGTAAACCAAGATCGACATAGGTTCGAGTATTATTAGCGTCGTTTTATGCGTATCCGGCGGATTGCGTCATCGTCAAGTGCTCTATGTCTTTTAAATAGTTATCTCACTCGATCTGAATAAAGTAGCTTCTTTGATATCGTGTAAATTGACGTTTAGTTTTGATCCAACAACTCGATATCTATCTGTCAGATGGCGTGCGGAGTACGAACTTTTCGATCCTCACGAATCTTTCGATCGAAGTTAGTTTCGCTTTGAACCACCGCACGATCGTGCATTAGTGTCGGATTCAAGATTATGGATTGTCTTTAATTCGAATCCGATTCGATTGATTCAGAACTCGATGCTGTCGGGAGTAAGGCCCCTGTACCATAATCGTTTGCAGGGCGAATTGACAGTAAAAGCTGCACCGCACATGGTTTAAAATCGTTTGAAACCACATGACACCCACGTTTTTGACACATAACATACATTATTGGCCTATAATGTTCCCACTGCTGGGACAGGACTCCTCTCTGTAAGAGGGAGTGGACCGTAATCTACTAAGCGGGCCCAGTACGAGTTGGTAGATGTCACATTATCTTCGCAGTTTTGGCTCTAGGACACGCCGGTTTCCTCAAGTCGTTTTCCTTTACCGTTTTGAGAGCAGATGATGAAATTAAATACACAAAGTAAAGTGTTGCCTAGGTTGGAACACACGATCTACAACTCGTGAGTCGTGGCTGATACCACTGGACCAGCACTTCTCCCATACTCGTTTTGTTTCGTCTCGTTTCTCATTTTTGACGGTTTTTGTCAAATATAGAAAATCCGATCATCAATACAAAACAACAAATATTTGTATGACCTACAAGTAGTTGTTCTGGGTCTGGCTGTTTGTGTATGTGTGTTTGTAAACGCACCCACAATACAGGAGAAATTCCTAGTGTGGGGCAACGTTTAAAAAAAGAATACTTTACTACATTACTCCATAACCACTTGCACTTGGTTGGCCGATGAAAGATGTCCCTACGCATTCCATTGACAATAATTATCCGTTAGAATTAATACATGTGATCAATTAACTCTTGTTAATTGCATCACATTGACATCACAGACCTATGGGTCAAGCCCCAGGGTTCATAGCATAAGCTAATAGCAAGGCAAGCTCTTCATCAGTTTATGTGGTAAATGGAATTTGTTAGGTTTAAGTAACAAATACAATATTTTTCTATTAGTGCCATACGATAACTCGAGGGTCCTTGTTGAATTTGAGTGGAAAACACTAATGAGAAACATTTAAGTTCGTCCAATTTTTGCCACAATTCGGCAGGACACTCGAAAACCTCCACGACGGTACTCATACTCCATAATCACTCGATTTTTTTACGTATCCATATGACGAAAAACGTACAAATGCGATGAAAACAGAACGCTAACCATTAAACAAATGACTAATTTTCAAAAAAAGAATTCCATACTTTAAAAATAAAAATAATTTGAACTTGGAATACTTAGCGAAAAAAGAAAAAATTGGACTTGAAATAGCCAGTACGGCAGATCGGCAATTTCATGGGTAAAAACCTAATTTATTTGAAAATAGAAGACCCTACAATCGAATTAGAAAAATCAAAAATCGTTTATTAAAAGTCACATAACAGCCATCAAAACGTCTGCCGCTGGGGAGAGGTACCGCAACAAACACCCCTAATACGAATTTGAATGATGAAATAGGGATGCGCCTCCCATGCATTCCAATCAAAATCTAAGTTACCACGTACTCCTTCAATTAAATTAACACAAGTTTATTGCATCATATCACCTTCGCAGACCCCCAGGTCAGACCGGGGTGCGTGAGGCCATGGCGACGGAAACGCTCCATCAGAGTAACGTATTGTGTGGTTCCAAGGGTCCTGGGGGCACCTGCAGCTCCTCGAAAGTGGGTTGTTTATAGTCATTGTTGCGATGCTTTGTTGCCGTCATATGATATGCTTCGGTTTTGGTCGAAAGTGATTGGTTTTGAACTTTTGATTCAACGGAGTTTACCACTTCTACGTCAACGTCTCTGACGTCAACGGACGTTTTCTGCTTCGGTCAGTAAAAAGAAGAGTTCTGATCGAAAAATTACTTACTGTAGTATTTTTTGTGCTTTTGGTAAAACGAAATGGTAAACATGACTAACATTGAACTTTTTACCTAAATAGTTTAACTTAGGGTTAGTATATCCTGGCATTGAAAGGTTGATTATGAACAGCTCGCTACTGGATTAATTCAGTACGCATTCTACTACAAGTAAAATTGTATAGGATGTGAAAAATAAAATTGTGATAATTATTATATTTATCGACTAAGTAAAATAAGGCTGTAGTTCCAAAACGTTCACATGAAGTGTTAAATGAATGACGATACGCAAAAAAAAAATACCGAAATCAAAGCAAGCTGTTACAAAAATAGTTTAACAACAATAATATGCGTCCTTACCTGAAAAATACAGGTGTATTATTAAAAAACATTTTCACACACATTAATACATAATTTAACATGCTTATAATACAAACAATGCTCAGAAACTAGATGCATTACGTGTCAAACATGAGTGTTGCGACCTTGCAACGGGCGGCGACCGGTAACAAGGCACTGTAAAATAGTGTTGCAAAAGTTCAGTTGCGTTCAAGTCAACAAACATTAGATTGAACTGACAAAAAAGTGAAAGTGCAGGTTGTAGAATAGTACATTATGCTACAAGGGTGGGAAGTAGGTTATTGCAAACGAGGTGTCATTAAAAACCCTCGCCCTTGCTACTAAACTTTTTAAATTGTCTTATAAATTTAAAACTCAACTGCAAAACAAAATGATCGAGCTTGTAAACAAAAGTCAGGACCGCGTAACAGAAAGATGCCTATGCAAAAGATTTGATTTTCGAATCATAATTATAGCCTCCGAAAGTACGCCATGTTTAACAATTGTATTGAAAACAATATAATGTAGCATGACTTGCGATTCTAAACGACGGATGATCCATTTCCGATTAAATGAATTGGTACTAAAAGAGACCTCTTCAGATTAATTAACGTGTTAAAGCCCAATGCAGAGATCAGCAGGGTATTAGCGTACCACATTAAGGCGAGGTTCTTCAAGTAAAGGGTCCTACAAATAGACAAGACACGCGACGCGACACAAAGACACCGTTCGTCGCACGACGAGCGGTACCTATGTGTCGCGTCGCGTGTCTCGCCTGTTTGTAGGAGCCTTTAACCGCTAGGAAATGTAATTTTAATGCCATTTTATTTCAAAACGGTAATGATTTACACGTGAAAAAAATATTATGTTGCTTTTAAGACCCTTTCAGACCGGCCTGCGTTTGGTGACGGGGACCATCACGGGACAATGCTCGCTAAACAAGCACTTTCACATAATAGGCATAACGGAGAGTCCTCTGTGCAGAGCTTGCATGGAGGCTGAGGAAACTGTTGCGCATGTGCTCTTCGAATGCACAGATGTCACCCAGATCAAAACAGAAACCCTCGGGGCACCCAGATCTTTCACAGATTTTCTAGGCAGGCCAGGAGACATAATAAACTTTTGGAGGGAGGGGGGTTGGTTGTTATAATCACCGATGGCCGCTATGGTCCACG
This sequence comes from Dryobota labecula, assembly GCA_947523025.1. Lineage (NCBI taxonomy): Eukaryota > Metazoa > Arthropoda > Insecta > Lepidoptera > Noctuidae > Dryobota > Dryobota labecula. The sequence continues at coordinate 7,050,569 of OX383296.1, read as the reverse complement.
GACAATGGTCCACTTGAAGACTAAATGCGGAAACTAAACCTTCTAACATAACAGTCTGAAGGGAGTATGTAACTATGCAGAAATAGAAGAATAGGATACTCGTAGATAATTCAGTGGCAAACTACTCAGGATGGAAAGAAAAATAATTCGAAACGTGGAATACTCGTATGCCAAGTTAATTGGTTTGTTACATTTAATATTAACCCGTTTAAATGTTTTACTATTTCATCAGTTCCTTCAATGCTTTCTGCCTCATTGATGTTATCGATAACACAAGTATATAAGACAAGAACATACAACATAAACAATGAACTGAAACTATGTAGTAGCATTACGTGTCGAACATGAGTTTTGCAACCTTGCACTGTGCGCCCGTGCGGTAACCTACACCGTGTTCAAAGTTATTCAGAAGTTTAGTGTTGCAATTGCAAAATATCCTTCAAAGTTTTTAAACTGTCATGGTCACTAACATTATTATTAACATAAGCGGGATATTTACCATGTTTATTCATTTTTTTTTCTGAGTTCCCGATATTTCGGCGCTGTTGCAAGCACCATGATCACGGATAAACTGAAGTCACTGCGGGTGGGTGTTTATGAGCAGACAAAACGGTCTACCCTCTTTCTTGTTCGTTTTTTGCACTCAGTACCGCTACCACTGTCACTCACAACTCGATTCTGTTCCCGACACACGAAACTCACTGTGTCCGCTCGCGAACTTTTTTCGGCACTTCTTCGGTTTTTACACAGCTGAACCACTGGATTCCAGGCTCTCGACAGTTGAAACCCATCATCCCGGTTGAAGTTCCTATATTTAGTAATCTCAATACCTTCTCTAACCAGTCTAGGAATATAGAAAAAAAAAAAAAATGAATAAACATGGTTAATAATAATATCCTTCAAAGTTTGAAAATAAACTGCTTCTGAAGATCTTTGATAAAAAATATGGGTTAAGCGGAAATCAGGGCAGTTTACGATAAAAAAAAAAACTAACTTTGTGCCTTATACTTTAAAAATTGCCAAGCGGTAAGCCAAATAGAGGTTATTTTTTCTTTACGAATTCCCATTTAGATTTCGCGGGTTTTGCCCTGATGAGGTCGCTATGACCTAATAAGAAGTGAGTCATGTCATGTCATTCTAATATGCAATAAGTGAATGGCCAAACGTGTTAGTTTTGATGTAATTTAATATAACATTTAAAATTATTTAAAAGCTTAAAATAAAAAATGTACAAGTATTTAAAAAAGTGAGGGGAAAGAATCGTAGGTCAGGAAAAAATTCGACCGCATTGCTGTCAACAGGGAAAGTGCCCAAAATGTTGGTAGCATTGCCGCGTTGTATGGCAATGCTGATTCTTTTGCCAAGAAATAGGCCAGCCCTCTGGTCACGTGAAGAGTCGACGTTAGGTAATATTTTCGTCCTTTGTTTTCTTTATTGGCTTACTGTATCACCTGTACAATGTCTAATTCAACATGAAACCACTAACAAACGTTCATGATGAGCTATTTACTACCAGATGATAAGCTGCATCGTATTTATAGGATCTACAAAGGACAATGCCCTACATTTTCCTGTGACCTCTCGTGAAATAGTTTTTACAAGGACTGTTATACTGAAATGGTTAGTACTGTTTACTGATAAACACAATACCTACAGCAGAGTCAACAAAATAATTGTTTTATTTGCACAGTGTTATATAAAATATTTGAAATCAAATAATTTAATGATGTATTTTCGAGATGGAATCAATTTGAAAACACTGAAAGATAAGAATACGGATGGATCATCAGCTCGCTTCTATTCGTTTCTAGTTTAGATGACACCAGAACGTTGCGGAATTGTGGCTAAATATTGGATTATCATTATTTCTTCAGGGTTTTTTGTATTTCTACTCAAGGGGCAGCCCTTTCCTAAGGTTTTTTTATGTAGCTAATAATAATAAAATTATACAGGGTGGAAAATTTTCTTCGGTTAATTAAAAAAAAAAAAAAAATACGGATATTTCCTACAAAAGTACAATATCTTCGCGGTCAAATGTATGGGACAGCAATTTTTTATTTAATTACTACTGACAAAAATTTCAACGCAGGAGTCCAGAATCAATGGTAACAGGCTTCGCGTCGAAGTCCCTGTCACCCTGTATAATAGATTGTTGTAACAGTTTTATTAGAAACATCCACTAACGAATCACTAAAATTCACGTCAGTGATTATAACAAACCATTTTTATAGAACCGTGGAACAGTAAGTACCTCGTCAAAACCTGACAGCTGTTTAGAGGTATACCTGTACCTACATCAAACATAAAGCGTAAATGATATCGATTACCTGTTAACTACGCACAATGATAAAAACGTGACTTTAGTAGACCCGTCCTGTCAAATAGGGCCTCCGAGCACGGCATCACGAGTGTCCGTGAACCATAACTGGTATAGGTTTTATTGATACGCGCGGGAGGAAAATACTCGACCCGACGACCCGAAGTGCGGGCGAAGGTCAGGCGGGGGATTGTGGTGTGAGGCGTGAGCGGATAGCGGGGGAGACTCTTCTATAATTATTTTATTTTGACGTGATACCGGTTTATAAATAGATGAACGCCGGCTGCACGCACGAAAATGCATGACTCATTGTCACGTTTCGCCTGAGCCGAGTGTGCAAGCGAGAGCGCGGAACAAGCGATAGAGAGGCACGATCGGCCTAAGCGTTCGGCTTGTGTTACGTTATCACGTAAAATTATCGACCGTAAACCAACTTTACAGACAACCAATTTTTCTTTTTGATGTGAATTTATTTATGTAAAATAATAAGGTGGGCTGTTGAATGACTTTTGAATATTAGACTGTATGAGGTTCACATAAAGAAGAACAAATCAATGGTAAAAGGCACAATGTATATCGCGTGTCATTGTTATTTATTATCCAAAGATAAATTGTTAGAAAAACTGCCAATATTGAAACTGTACAGAAAACCTCACCGGTACAATTATTCTGTGAATGAAATCAGTATTGTCCTGTGAGAGTCCTAACACTTAGACTCCAGACACTTTACTTCCAAAAAATGAAGAATATCGTTACTCTATACTACGTATACATACAAATAGGCCTCGGGCAAAGAGTACCTTATACCTACGTATACAATGAAATCATCGCGGAAGACGTATATTATCAAAGTTCATATTTAATTACAAATTGTAACGATTTTTTTCGCTGTCGCTTTCACCATTACAACCACAGTTAATCGCTTATCGCGAGTTATGACAACCAGCGTTACATATTTGCATGTTAAAGTATATCAACGTTAACTAGTTTGTGTACTTGAAGCGAAACTGGGCGAGTGTTGATTGGATCAAAAGGTCACAGGTTCAAAGCCTGCATAGTTGAACTGTTGAACCACACCTAGAGCAAGTTCCTATGTGTTAGTAATTGTGCTAGGTATTGCCGCAACGTGTGGTATTTTTAGTTTGATTTTTATAAAATTTCTTGGAGGCTGGTCTTTCTATTAGAAGAAACTTTGCTAGCCATTTGAAATTATGGTTGATGATCCAAAGCTTTTACAGATTTGGTTGACTCGTAAAGTCAACCAAATCTTTGGATTAGTAATAAAATATTGGTAGAGAGCTAAGATAAATTCGAAAAAAGGTCTTTGGTAGCGTTTCTCAAGTTATTCTTGCGATTTTTTAAACGGTACTAATTCATGGTTTTTTATTCTTTTATTTTACGATGGGTTTGCTCTTGACTCTAGTCAAGGACAGAGGTGACATGACAGAGACAAAGTCGACCATGGAGTGAGCTTACCCAGCCTCAAGCCTGTTCACTCTCACTTTGAATAGATTAGGGTTGTATGCGTTCGGAAACACAGACGCAGGCAGAGAGTTCCACTCCTTTGCTGCGCGCATTATAAAAGACGTTTGAAAACGCTTAGTGCGAGTTGGTATATCAACTAGGTAGGGATGATAACTTGCAGTGCGTCTAGATGTGCGATGGTAGATGGGAGCCGGTGGAATGAGGTCGTGGTGTTCATGGGTACACTCGCCGAAGTACAATCTGACTAATGACAATCATTCTTTGGCAGTATCATTGTCATCACATAATGGTGATTTCTCTATTTCAAAGTTATGCGGTCCCTTCACTTGACAAAATTCTTTATTTATAGTTACAGCACCATGGGACTTGTGGCTAAGTAATAACAGCCGCACGGGTCGATCGATCAGGTTAAGCTACACTTGCCGCGGTTGGTCCGTGGGTGGCTGACTATCTTTACATACCAAGACTCCTCCGTGCCTCGGACAGCACGTTAAGCCGTTGGTCTCGGCTGTAATTTGTATATCTTTGGGAGCGTTCAAGTATTAGGGTATAACCGAAGATATAACCGAAATTCGGCCGAAGACGAAGTTCGGTAAAAGCAGCCGAACTTCTGTAATACCGAATATGAAACGAATTTCGGTGCATCTCTAATTTACAGCACCAAAGGGTCTCGATGAGGAAGGATACTGGGCACCTTTATCTTTCGTCGTTTCTTCAATACGCTAAGCCAATAGCTTATACCTCACTCATCACACACAACTGCGGATGCGCTTGCGATGCACCTCGCTATTATGTAATGCAGTAAAATATGTCAATGGTGATGCTAGTCGCGGCGTGTGTACGCGGCCTTAACCCGGTCGGGTCGTCTGAAACGGCCATTAAGACTGGCCAGACCTGTTTGCTTTTATGCTTATATTTAATGTTGTACTAAAGATTATAGCTATAGGTTATAAGTACGGAGGGTAGTCTGTCTGGGTGGTTGTTCTAAGCATTGCTCGGATAACGGTATATTTTTCGAAACGGTCTAGTCTTAAAAACCTAAGAAACGATTTGTTTCGGTTACGTTCGATCGGAACGTTATAAAAACGTTTTTGAAGCAGCAGAACATTTATATCGTTCTCGGTTAATAAAACGTTTCAAACCGACTTTTTTTTTTGGTTGATTGATAGGAAACTCGCAACACAACCCTAATCAATACGTAAGGGGCAAGCGCATTGGAATCAATGATGTTATGAAATAAAGATAAGGTACGGTCAGCTGCAGAGACATCTCACCCCCTTGCAATGTATTTATTCATTATATACTCTATTTATTATAACATTAGACAAATAACTGTTCTCACCCTTTCGTTATTTCGATGTAAACGTCTAATAAACTCCGTTATTTCACGATAAATACAAAGCACTGTAATCTATTTACCATTTACATTAAAAAAATAACTCTAAAGTGCAGTAATTTCATAATATTACATAATAGCTGTCGTTATTTAGTCGTTATTTGTCTAATGCTATAGTAAATGGAGTATAGGGGGTGAGAATTCTCTGCAGCTGAGTCTACAATAAAATTTTCATGCGTATAATATATACATATTATGCAATAAACCAGTTTTTGAAAACGGTCTCATTTCGCTTTCATTCCCAACAAAATGTTGTACAAAAAAGAACGAAAACTGTTAGAAACGTTTTAAAAACGTTATTTTAAATAACGTTTCCGAGCCCTAGTTCTAAGATAAGGTTTTAAGGGTATAGTGATTGGTAATTGGTTTGTGTTGATGGCTTCATTGGTATAGCTTCCAAAGGTTTTAAGCCTTCAATTAGATAATTGATAGAAGACAGTTGTTTTCATTGGTCACATAGCTAAGGTCAAAGGGTCAGGGTAGTCCGCGAAATTCAAATTATCTTACGTCTTTTGAAATTTTCCGGTTTTTATCAGGTTGTATGTTGATCTAAATATGATTCGTGGACGTATCAAAATATAATTTTTACGTCACACCTGGCTATAATGTGAGTTTTACTGCACGCTACGCGTACTGGCCAGGTGAAGACGTAAAATTGTGTACTCACCACGGGCAGTAAAAAAGAAAGCCCTCTATCGCATATTTACAAATACACAAATACCTGCGATTTCGGGCTTTCTTTCTTTTACAGCCCAAAAAAAAAAATCGCGGGTACCCAGTGGCGGATTTACCAGCAGGCTGAGTAGGCTGGAACCTGTGGCGGCAAATTTGGCTCAATTTTTTTTTTGTCTTCCAGAAATAAAGTAAAAAAACATTATTAAACACAATTTGCTGCAAGTCCAGATTGATGAAGAAATTACTTATTGGGAAATGTTCTGAAGAGAGCTGTTGGCGTAGTGAAGCGACTGCGTTCAAGAGGCCTCGCTTTCACAAGAAAACATGTAAAGTTTGGTGATCCGCAAAACGGAAATTGTATGATTTTGGAACTGGTAGCGGAATTCGATCTATTTTTAGACTGCCATATTGAGTAGTACATGATTGAGCTCCTCTACTTCTCTTATCCCAGTAATATAACCAAAAACTATTTCTTGTGTAATCTTCACTAATACGTGGCTTGTAAAAATAATCTAGGAACACACACACACACATCCATCGCCTAGTTCACAACACAATCATACTAATAACGGGAAAAAGCTGATGTATTGACGACGTGCAGAAATCATAAAGTTGCACTTTCATTGACAATTTTTTTTAAAATAAATATGATTGTGAACTAGGGTATCACATTATAGAGGTCGGTAGGGGCGGCAAAATTTGGATAGCCTACTGGCGGCCAATGTGTAAATCCGCCACTGGGGCTACTCGTACCTTAGCGCTTCCTCATAATAGTCATTGCTTCAGATGAGATCTATAACTTGTTCTAAGCTACCTACGGTATCATGTATCATACTTTACTTACCCCGTAGGTATTTCAGCACACGAACAGCGCATTTGTCAGTCTTCAACTCAACTCTTTCCAAGACTATCCGACACTTTTCCGCGCAACAGACGTGACAATAGCCAACTTTGCCTGCACCCGTCAAAAACTGCCCTCATGGGGAAAAGCTTTTTTTAATGGCCCCGAGAATAAACAACAAAATACCACAGTCCTATAAAGCCATGACAACAAATCAATTTAAAATAAGATAGAATAGATTAGAATAAAATAGAATAGAATAAGATTCGAAATTTATTAACAGACAAGTGTTAATACAATATAAATGACATTTTGACAAATACCTTTTGACATGCGTGAACTTTTGTAATTATTTCTAATATTATTCTCATAAAAATTAAATTATGAATGTTATTGAACCAGTATAGTGAATTAAATTATTTATTTGATATATAAAAATAAAATAAAAAGGATGGTATTTAAAAGTACTTCAATTTTATTTAAAAGTACTCCCATTTCATTTACATAATTTTGCCTGTGTTCCACCAAATATACTGAATGTGCACCAAAATATAACCTAACCTAACCTAACCTAACCTTTAATATTTGGTGCACGATCAGTATTTTTCGGGGAAGAATAAAATTTTAGAAATGCATACATAGATGTACCTTAAGATTTTTGGTGAACACAAAAATATTATCCAAATAAAAATATGTACGCCTCGTCAGGCAAAACATGTACGGACTTATTAACTATATTTAAGATATTGCATGCTTGATTTGTATGTAAACGCATGTTTGACAAATAAATATCTTTATCGTTCGTTCGTTTCTCGTTTTGCCTACTCCTGATCCATAGTAAACATTATCAGAATTCATTGCAAAATTGACCTCATTTTTTAATAAAAATCTCTGAAAGCGGCCTTATCAATCGTGTTAATGGGTAATGCCTCATTTATCAGTCACTATGAAGGTCGGTCGTGGTCACCTTTGAGGAAAATATTTACCTAAACCTACATTATTAGTATTTATTTAATAATGATTAGCGCAAAATGACAAGTTTTTATAGAGTTTGTTCTGTGTATTAACATGGATTATGATCGTTGTTGGTTAAAGGTAATTATTAAGTTTATTTCTCTTCTTTAAGGTGACGATAACCGGCTTTTAATGATTTTATACTGAAAATCACGTCTAAACGAGTAGTGTTAATGATTTGGAAAAAATATATGTTAAATTAGAGCGATTTCTTAATAACTTGATATGTGAATATTTTAAAATTATAAATGTGAAAGTATAAGTCTATCTGTCTGTCTGTATATTACGTTTTCACTCCTAAACCACTGAACCGATCGTCATGAAATTTGGCCGAGATATAGCCTGGGATATGGAGAAGGACATAGGCTACTTTTTTACGTGATAACCAACATCCACGCGGGCTGAGCCGCGGGCAAAAGCTAGTTAACATTATAAATGTGAAAGTAACTCTTTCTGTCTGTATGTTACGTTTTCACGCCTAAACTGCTGAAGCGATCGTCATGAAATTTGGCAGAGATATAGCCTGGGATATGGAGAAGGACATAGGCTACTTTTTTACGCGATAATAGACATCCACGCGGGCAGAGTCGCGAGCAAAAGCTAGTAATGTATGTATGGGAAATAAATAAAAGCTTTAAGGCATAGTGTGATGGAACTTAGTATATGTGCATCTTCGAGTGGCAGTCACTTCTTTCGCTAAAACTCACCGCTGAACTTCCTACACTGAAAAAAATATTTAGCCTAACTACTTCGGCTATTTCAGGAATAATCAAAGTTTGACAAGACTTTATAAAAGTTAACTTGATTTAATAAAAGTGATACACAACAGCCAGCACAGGTTTTGGTTACATGTTGCATAAAGTTATGTGGTCACTTTTTTGTGTTACATGTTGACGAAAGTTTGGTTATGTATAACTAAACATATTTTTTTTTTCAGTGTAACCCTTATAAAGAAACGCCTACACTAAAGAAAACGTTTTCAATTGAGGAATTTTCCCATGAGGTAATCATCAATAGGAAATGGCAACCACACCTCGGTCTACTCGATGTGAGGTCGAAGTTAGGCTAGTCGTATAGAAGCGATTAATAATCGTCATGCGATTAGTCGGCCATGACCGCTTTTTTGACTTAAGTGGAGTCGGTGAGACTGGATCACTGAAATGTAAAGTATTTTCCGATTCCGACTGTACACTCACCTGCAAAATTGCATGGATACCTTAGTGTCTATTTTCCAGTGAACGTTTGAGTTCAAATTTTCGAAAATAGAACTAGATTTCGCTTTTCGCTTCACACGATTTTGTTTCTGTACTGTCAATGGATTTTTGCAGTCGACCGTACATTTCAAATTTAGAATTCAAATTTCAAATTTATTTATTATTATTATTAATTTTATACAAGAACAGATTGGACGGTGACCCCCAAATTTAGGCATTTGCCTGTATCTTGGGGGTCGAAATTGCGACATGATGATTATTGTATAATAGACATAAACTAAAATAAACATAACATAGTTAGGGCACAGAAGGTATACATATGCATAGGTATCTAGATCTACTTACTGTATATACTAATAATATTATATTATATCTACACAAATTTAAATAAAAATTAAAATGTCTGTTTTTAATGTCAAAACAACAATTTTTTACTAAATCAAATCAAATCATTTATTTGGTTGAATATGGGCATTAAATGCATAAGAAAGTATATACTGTAATAACAAACACACTATTTTAAACGGCTGTACCGATTTTAACGACAATTTCACTGGATAGCTGATCTGATGTTATAATGAGTAACTTAGGCCTGTGTTCACCAACAGTCAAACCACCGGTTAGGTATTTAAACAGTTGATTTATGTCAAATTTCCTAAGTTAAGAACTGATTAAATATCTAAACAGTTGATTGAAATGTTGGTGAACACAGGCCTTAGGCTACTTTTAATTTCGATTAGCAGCCTACGAGTTCACCCGGACGGGATTTTAACGACAATTTCACTGGCAGATACATACCTAGCTGATGTTATAATGAATAAGTTTAGGCTACTTTTAATTTCGATTAGCAGCCTACGAGTTCACCCGGACGGATAAATAACATTACTATTATATTTATTATTATTTTTATATCTTTACATATCTCGGGACCCTGGGGTCCTGGACCTTTGGAAGGCGTACGAGGGGCCGAAGCCAACTCGCAGAGGCCTGTTAGACGCTTTTTAATTAAATGAGGCACCAACCGACAATTATCCCTGTACGCACTATGCAAGTGCACCCAAGGACAACCCCCGGTTGGTATACGACTATTGCAGGATATGGAAACAAATATATTGGACTATGGGTTTGGGTGGTTAAAATGGATAGGTTACCTAAAACTATGGAAGGACTATTATGGCCCCTGCCTGATCAATGTTTCATTATACACGGATAAAATGGCAGGGGGTGACTTGCACACTCAATAACGGTCGCTAGCACATTTTTTTTTTTCTATTATTATTGTTTTTCGTAACATAATTAATTATATTACGAAAAACTGCTTAGTTGTTGGTAGTATGGTTTCACCGTCCAGAAACAGACACTTCAATTTTATTCATTTGTATAGAAAAAGCGGGACAAGCCGCGGGTAGCAACTAGTTAACAATATTACCAGCCTGAAACTTTCCCGATGCAGGTCATGCAGGGCAATGGAAGCATACTCATGGTTGACCATAAAGTACAAGTTTTCCCACGATTCATCTTTGATTTCCTTTGTTATGTCATTGCTTAAACCATAACCATATACCTACTTTAATATTGAAATTTATAATATATAATTTAAACTTTTACTCGGAACAGTACTGGCTTCATCTCCAACTCCCCACGACCTTAGTTCTTTCTGCTGAAGTTTAAGCTGGCTGGCATTAATAAGTGGCTACTCCATAATCCATACTTCCATACTATACTACGAGTATATACTATATACTATATATACTATATACTATATAATATTATAAATGTGAAAGTAACTCTGTCTGTCTGTCTTTCTGTCTGTCTGTCTGTCTGTATGTTACATTTTCACGCCTAAATCGCTGAACCGATCGTCGTGAAATTTGGCAGAGATATAGCCTGGGATATGGAGAAGGACATAGGTTACTTTTTTACGAGATAACCGACATCAACGCGGGCGAAGCCACGGGCAAAAGCTAGTATAGAATAGAATACTCTTTATTGCACACCATAAAAATTACAGATTTATATGTAGAAATTATAACCCGTACCACAGATTAATACCCATAAAATAAATAATAATAGTAGCCTATTTTTGTCCCACAGCTGGGCAAAGGCCTGTGCTCATATTCAAACTCAAAACTCAAACTCAAATCATTTATTTCAACTAAACCATTTACAGGCACTTTTGAATTGTCAAGGAGTCGGTCAGTAAGAAAAATTAAGCTACATTCCCATTCCAAAGCGTAGGTACCTATGGAGAAGAACGGGCAAGAAACTCCATGGACACTCTTTTAAATTAAATTGTTACAAAAGTATTCGTTACATCTATTATGTTGCATTTATAACTAAAAGTGAGAACGATGTAAAAATAAAAATAATAAAAACTTACACGTTAGAAGTGTCCAGAGTAGGTACAATAAATAGAAACAAAAAAAAAAAACCCGTGGCAGCTAAGAGATGACCAGTCCCAACACTTCCAACTGACGGCGCCCGTTCACGAACATGACGCATGGATTAGCACCATTCAGCTCCACCATTTTGAAGGGAGCTAAATGATCCAACACACACGCCACCATCAGCGAGACATCTAAGCGAGCATGACATACTCTCAGCCGCCAGGGCACATTCTAGTCAATGAAAGACATATTACCCGGTCAATGGTAGCTCTATAGTACATAGGACTCACACCTGTGTTAAGCAATTATATGTATAATACAAAGGAGATTGAGTTTATACAATGCAAATATAGTCCTACACTCTTCAGCTCCAACATTATTGTCAAATATATCAATTAGCTGTGGTTGTGGAGCAGGACCAGCAGGAGCATACAGAGAAGGCACGAGCGTTGATCACCACGCTTGCTCAAGACGGGTTGGCGATTTAATATACCCGTACTCACTATGCAAAGCCTCGCTTTAGTGATTGTATCTACTTACACAGCTTGTTACATTATTTTTCTGCAACAAATCCTACTAATAAACCTATATCCCACGTCCATTTACTCATCAAACATAATATATGTAAATTATAAAACACAACAATTATACACACGGTGCGACAAGTCGTGCGACACATCTGTGCGACTGTCGCGACAAAGGGTTCAAGTACTAGGTGGGTTAGGCGATAGGTTGGCGCTGTTTACGAGCGACTCGTTACACGGACATGTTTATTCGGACGCCCACGAATTACCCCACGCGTGGCTCGTGCCTGGTTTGGGTGCAAGTTAGAAGCGGCGTGTGAATGGGTAGCTTTATGGGTGATAAGATGGGAACTTACAGCAGATTCGTGTCTTTAATAGCTTGTTAGTGTATGCTGTATTTTTTCTATTACACACACATCAAGCTATACAATTCTAGAATAAGCTGACCTCTCACTATACCGGAATCCTATACAATACGAGATCAGCTTATACTGGAAACGTATAGCTTAATGTGTAGCCGTGTGTACTACTGTTCAGAGATCGGTATATAAACTATGTTTTTTTTTTTTTTTTTTTTTTTCATAAAAAAATAAAAAAATTGGAGAGCGGTGAAAAATGTGGCGGTGCTGGGCGAAAATGATTTGTTTAAATTAATTCAGTTGATAACAAATTATTAACTGAATTAATTCAAACAAATCATTTTTGCCGTCAGTACCTACAAAAAATACAAATAAAGGTATCAACAAAGGTAAACAGCCTTAACTGCCCACTGTGACAAAAAACATGAAAAAGAAAAAACAATAAGATTTTCTTATCTACTCCACTACTTTACCATTCATAAAAGCCCAAACAATGAGCAAGCCTACACTCTCTCTATTGAGCCGTCATCACCCACGCAATCAAAAATCATCCAAGTGTCAAATTGCATAGACAATCTTATCTCGAACACTTGGACCACCATAGAGTCCGGTACACAAATACCATAAACAATGCTAATAAAGTAATCTAAATTCATCCAAACACTACGAAGGTTTTCTTATTTATAAAGTTGACATAAAACCGTCTAAATACAACTTAATACTGGTAGGCTTTTGTGGCAGCTACGTGTGGGTCCGGCCTTAAAAATGTGTGTGTATGTCTGTCCCGATTGTGCGGGGACGACGGGATCGATTTGAATGAAGTTTAGCATTGTGGATCGAGGGATTATGGTGTAAGCTGGGGAATATGTATGAGTATTATTGTTAAATTATGCTTAAAGGTTGTGGATATGTCAACATTTTGTATAGAAGTTATCCAGAGTGTGAATCAATGTGTATAATATTGTTTTATTGAATTACAGTAGCAGTAAGTGGATATTTATTTATTTATTTATTACGGCTCTCCAACGACTAGTTCACAAAAAACATTAACAGAGAGAGCATATATCTTATTATAACTTATCTACTACAGCGAACTTTTCTATTTATGATTAAAGTGATAAAAAGAATAATAAAATAAAATAAATACGTTAATAATAATACACACACTATTATCTACATTTTTTTTTTCATTTCTCCTTTCGCAGGTCTCCTGGACGAAATTTCTTAAGAAATAAGCAGTACCTTTGTACTGAAATTATAATTATGTCGTATCTCTATGTATTTAACTGTGTGTACATAAATAATAAAATAATAAAATCAATTAGAAACAAATAAAGTATCTCGACTTAGCACACGAGGTTGTTGACATGTGGAATGTGAGCTCAGCTATCATTGTGCCGATTGTCGTGACGGCCAATGGCCTGATGGCCGAAAGCCTCGATCAACATCTCTCGAGGGTTTCGTTAGGCGGTTGGATCAAGGGCCTGATTCAGAAGTACTCCTTGATACGGCTCGCATTGTGAGAAGGTTCCTGTCTCTGCAGCCCTAACCACCGGTAGCTTGGACCCTGCTCCCGACACCGGCGGACCACTATTTTTTATATTTTTAAATGTTTTTTATATATTTTTTAAGAAATATTTAAAAATGTATTTCATATGGATTAAAAATTAAATAAATGTCATAAAATCAATTAAATTATTAAAAATAAAATTAAATAAATCAATGAATCATATCAAGTTAAATAATTATTGTAATTAAAAGTTTATTACAATAATTATTTAATAAATTTAAGATTAAGATTTTTATTTATAAAAAGTTTAAGATGTAACAATAAAATGCAGAACAGTATCTATTAATGATGGAATTCAACAAAAATCAACTGTCAGCAATTAGCTATCTACAAACTAATTACCGTGGATTTAGGTGTAATATATTTATGTAGCAAAGGACAAAAACAGCTGTATTTTATAGGCAAGCGATTTTTTTATTGATACTTATGGTTATTATTATTATTCTAAAACCTTTAACGATCGGCAACATCGATGAGTAAAGGCTCGCGAAGACTAATGGGAAAATGCATTAATAAACAAAATTCCCACTCCCAATTTTCCCCACAATAAGAAACCTAAAATAATTACACAACAATTATCCTAAAGAGCACAAGCATAAAACTTAATAATAATTATCCAGACCTGATCCCCATTCTATCCCATCTTGCTGTTCTCCCCCAGCGACGTCCTAAGCCGAGGTCCGTTCCCCACAGGGGGTGCCCTTAGAGCAGACGCACGTAATGGAGAAATTGGTCCTTAGCTGGAGGCTTTCAGTTCACTTCTTTCACAGGATTGACCGGTTAACGGCTCCTACAAACAGGAGAGACACGCAAGGCCACCGCTACCAAGGCACCGATCTGCGCGCGACGAGCGGTGTCTTTGTGTCGCGTCTCGAGTCGCGCCTATTTGTAGGAGCCTTAAGTCGTCACGACCTCTCTAGGTCAACAACGAGATGCCATATATTAAAAAAAAAAAACTTAAAAACATTTACCTCTACCAAGTAGTTTCTAATTAACAACTCCATGCAATTTTCCATTTCAAGATAAAAGAGCATTACTGACTCATCTCCAAGCATTTAAAGCAGTTGTTTTCCTTTTACAGAGATAAGCACGGAAAATAACTGGAATGCCTTCATTCAAAATAAAATTACAAGAACGATTGAAATTGCTTACAAAAACGTTCTGAAACGCCTAAAAAGGAACATGACGATAAGAATTGAAAACAAAACATTTTTCCGACACGGAATTTTCAACTTTAGCTCTTAAAGTTTAGGGTACATTTTTGGGTGCAGGTGTGTAGTAGTTATGCCATTATGTTTCGGGGGGTAAAGGTTTGTAAAGGGGTCATGTGATAAGCGTCAGTTACAAAGGTTATGTGGAAATAAGAAAAACCTGGAAATGTTAAATGTGTTAATTAAATTACTTTGCTTATTTAGCTAGATACGTACTTATATCGTGATTCGAGTGTTTAGTGTGGAATCTATTTTGATTATGATATCAGTGCTTAGGTATACAACCTATATAAGCACCATTTTTTTTTTTTTTAACTTTGCCACACACTAGGATTTCTCCTGTATCGTGGGTGCGTTTATAAACATTTAAACTCACATAAGCAAACATCCAGACCCGGAACAACTACTTGTAGGTCATACAAGTATTTGTTCCGTGCGGGAATCGAACCCGCGACACGGAGCGCCGCATTCAATCGCTTAACCACTGCGCCAACCGTGTCGTCAAAATTATGATTGTGCCAATGAGTACATAATTTACCGCAATAATGATGGGAAAAAGACAGGAAAAGATCTTTACCAATCTGTAGGAGGTAATATTCTGGTAGCAGTGGTATTGCCCCTTTTTTTGTGGGAAATTATCAAATAACTTCTCCCGCTGTTCACTTTTACTGACTAAAACCCACCCGTGTTCCTCCAGAGCCACGGTATCCCTTTCGGACAAACCCGCAACCCTGGCAGGCACCGGTCCTAGCGGACCCCGTCAGTGCATGCTGACATCTCTATGAGGCGCGCGTGGAACACAATGCGCCGTCGACCCAGGCCTGGGCCTCAAGTCTGCTATTACAATAGTGTCAGAATGGTCTCGCCATTGTGAGTATTTGACAGTGTTTGTATGGCAAATCTGTCAAAAACTCACAATGAAGAGACCATTCTGACACTATTGTAATAGCAGACTTGAGGCCCTGGTCCTTACCGGACGGCGAACTGCCCATGGCTCGCAGTCTGCAAGCCCGCGCCTACGGTGGCCGGGAACCGCGGCTATCGCCCAGGGCGTCTTCTGTGGCGTCTAGGGACGCACAAACTGCCGCTTCCTTACGCGTTCCGCCACCTCCTTCGTGAGCCTTACTGCTTCGCAGAAGGAGGTGACTGCTTCCCATGACCTATGATCATGGCCTGAGATTTAGTTGGGCTAACTTGCACGCCAAAAGACTGAGCCCAAGCGCTGATACAGATACAAACCAGAAGCCATGATTCATTGCAGCAATTGCAGAACCCGCGTCAGCTACAATAAAATGTCTACTAATGACTAGTCTATGATTTACTTCTAACTGATATCAAAACTGGGCTTAATTATTTTATTTTAAGAAAGTGTTTGGTAAATTGTATGGTCTATTTATTAAAATTATTTATTTATTTATTTAAACTTCATGTACAATAGTGGTACATCGGCGGACTTAATGCCACAAGGCATTCTCTACCAGTCAACCTTTGGGTTAAATATAAAAACAGTGATAGGGTACAAAAATAATGTCTAAAATACTAACTTCTTGATTACGAGAATTTATATAGTTTTATTGATACTAATACACATATACAAATAAAATAAACTAATAGATATTTTAACAAATACCACCTAATAATAATTACTATGAATACACTATTATTTGAGAGTTAATTTAGTCTGACTTAATTATATTATATCAGCTTGTGTGGGTTCCACTGTACGGCAAGTGCCACTCTCACACAGAAAGCCTTACATTTAACTGATAACGAAATATTATGTGATGGCAAAGATAATATAGATAAGCGTCTAGATTTTTTAAAGAAATACTACGATTCTTAGCAGCGATATCGTGTATACCCTCCTCGTCTTTTTGAATTGTAAAACGAAATAGCGACCCATCCCTGCTTCGCGCGGTTTTTACGACTTGACGAAACATCGAGTTATCTCTATTTTATGTAAGTTTAATATTAATGTATAATAAAACATAAAATAAAAATAAATAAATAACATAAAACTTTTGGATTGAAATCTCCAAATGATGGTGAAAATTGCGATAATATCCGTTGCGTAGTTTAGAAGGATAACGTGAGGATAGAAGTCCACACATAAAAAAAAACACACTGAAAAAATTTATGAGAGAGAGAGAGAGAGCTCTCTCTCTCTCTCTCTACTCTTTCATTTCATTTTTTTTTCTATTTTTCTGTTTGTTTTAGTTAATTGATTCACCATTAAATTACACCCACATCTTCGAAAATACTCTACTATACTTTTGGATTCCTCAGTTCCCCAGCGACGTTTCTTGGCAGTTTCCCACGAGTTTATCGTGATGATAGGCGGTGACACGCCATCCATCACTATCGTTCGACACTAAAATATTATTTGCACGTTTTCACGTCATGTCTCCAACGGAATCATCATAATATCTAGCTAATACAATATTTATAATGGCGTAATGCTATACTGAAATCTTTGTGGTATCTATGTATGTGACTGTTTATTTTTTTAAACGGAATCTGTAGTATTTTGGCGTAGGAGCCAATAGTTGATTCAAGCGAAAAATATTTAAGGCATTTGAGAAAGCAGTATGGAATCGAGTTGTGGGACAAACTGCGTGTTTACTGCAATAAGAGATTAGCGATTGGCGTAACGCAAAATCGACTGATCTCAACAAGCCAGTGTCCGCAATATGACGAAGATTTTTAAACAAAAATATTAGTTTACGGACTCTAGTAATTGTAAGTATTTCACGGGTGGCGATAAGATATCTCGATTAAGATAACTAAGCGACTATGAAGTAAATATAAATAAATAATTCTGATGGAAATTGTACCAACGAACTAATCTGAAGATGAAGCCGGAAAGTATGCACCGGAACTTAAAAAGATTTTTGATTAATAAAAAAAAATAATTAATAAAAACAATGTATCCAAGCAGTGTTTGGGCTTATTAGAATTATCATGAGATGCAAAATCGGTTAATAATCATTTATAGCCCGAGCTATAAATGGTTATTAACCGATTTTTATTATCTTTTCTTGGGTAGTTTTTTTTAGTTTTCGATAACACGTATTTAACTTCGTATGTAGGTATATCTTGTGGCACTGTTGTTTGTGCGGTGTAGAAAGTAGTGGTAATCGAATTGTTGTAGGGTAGGTACCATAACTAAATAGGGAAAAATAAAAAATTTTAACAAAAAAAAAAAAAAAAAACAATACAAAGTGAAAAATATCTTTAATTTCGGAAGTCGGTGGCAAATAACTAAAATACAGATCCAAAGACACCAACTTCCGAAATTAAAGAAATTTTTCACTTTGTAGTGTTTATTTTTTTGGAAGTCGTTTTTTTTTTGACGTGACAACGTCTAATAAATCGATGAACGTCGGCACGAAAAAGGATGACTCATTGTCCCGTTACACTCATTGTCCCGTTACGCTCATTGTACGCTTGCGCCGCATCAATGTTTTGTTATGACGTTGTCACGTTAAACTATCTTCCATAAACCAACTTTAAAGACAACCAATTTTTTGTTGAAAAGTTTTTTTTTTAAATCCGTGGTAAAGTTTAGGAGAAACGCGTTCAGACAGACGAACATGAAAAGCGACTTTTATTTATAATATACAATGTGTAACTGAATGAATGCATGAAGTAGTTTGTTCAGAATCGTTCATTGAATCGATTTCTGTAATTTTCAATATAGTTAATTTTTTATCCCAATAATAAACTACGTAAATTATAGTCACACTTCCGCTGTACAGTCAAAACAAACCAAAATGGACGAAATACCTACTACGCTAGACCCTTATACTGCGACTGTGTGCGCGCGGAGATTTGTAATGTGACCACAATTTTGTCCCACAATCAGTATAACAAATTTAATATATAAACAATGTTTTAAACATAATATAAAAAAATCTGTGTATGTATTATGATTAGAACCTAATATTCTAGTTGGAGTGTTTGGTGGTGTGCGTTAATTCCGGAACATGTTGTATGTAGATTTTGCCTTAACGACTAGTATAGCGAAACCTTTTTTGATTCTTATACTGTAACAATTTATATACTCTCCAAGAACAGAACATCCAATACAAACGCTACTCCTCATCGCGCATATGAATACTTAAAAAAAACAATTAGCACCAAAACAAGAAACAAGGTATTTCCAATAAGAAACAATATTGTATAACGTATGTGCAATTAGTTTCGAAGAGGTCGCACGGACAGGCGTTGGCCTCCGCCAATGTCAATTATCACAATAGCCAAGTGTTAGAACAAAAGAATACAGCCTGTATGTAAGCTGTGTGTTGTTAGGAATATTATGTAGGATACGCATATTATTAACGTAATCGTAAAGATATTGTTACAATGTCTCATTAGGATAATACTGTTGTGTTTTAATGTAGTGCTATATTTTTTATGTCTTAGAAAATTGTTTGTAGATTTTGTAAAAATCTGATTCAATGGTTAATAGTGTAGAGAATAGCTAGAAGTTCTATAATCATCATCATCATCATCATTTCAGCCGAAAGACGACACTGCTGGACATAAGCCTCCCCCAATTGAGAGTTGATTTGGTTTGATTGAGGGTTGGTTGGTGGATGGTTTTCCATAATCGCCACGCTTGGCAGACGGGTTGACGATCGCAGTATGGTGTATTTTTTTTAATATATATTTTTTTAATTTTCATTAAACAGTAATATCAAAATATTTTCAGGTAGTTCTCATTATTTTATATTCTATATTTATTTATTTAATACTTCAAGCACACAAAATGTACAGAGGCATTTTCTATCAGCCAACCTTTGGGTGATGCAGAGACAAACAGTGGTAGGTGCAATAGCGAGAACTGAGGAGTAAATATTTATTTATATATACATAATTACATATACCTATTCTTCTTCTTTTCTTTTCGACGGTACATATATATTGTTTGGGCCCAGGAGGCGGCCACATTAATTGCGGTGTCAATGGCGTTGTTCAAATCGTCAAGGGTGCAGGCGAACAGACAATTGGGACACTCCAGCAGATGGGACATAGTCTGTTCAGGAGCACCGCACTCGCATTGAGTGTTAGGTGAATCGATTATGCCCCACTTCGCCAGGTTATGTTTGCAGCGGCCTACTTGAGTACGCAGTCGATTGAGAGCTTTCCAAGTAGGCCACTGCAGTTCACAACCAGGAGGCAGGTGCGCTTTACGAAGTCTTGAGGTGGTGGATACCTCTCTTCCCACAGTTAACTTCGCTCCCTGGATAGCCTGTCTTTGATCATAATCATATCAATATGTTTATTATACCTATTAAAAACTATAAATATATTACATATATCTTATATTCATCACCGCAACGGAGAGCGCAATTAAGACAAATATTAACATAGATGAGGTTCGCAGCCTTCGGCGCGAGAGCAAGGTCGGAGCACGACGTTGTATGTCACAACCTATTGTATACCAGGTAGCCATAACTCTTGTTTATTACGTTTTTACATCTCATGGTGAAAATGAGTGGGTCTTTGTAGTTTTTGAAGGCAGGTATGAATTATACCTGTGTCACGTAATCAATTAATCATAATATACAAATAAATAAAATTTAAGTGTCTGTTTGTAATGCCAACCATTACAGCTTTTTGCTAAATGCATATAATGAAAGCATATACTGTACTTACAATTTAAAAAAAAACTGTTTTGATATTTTTTATCTGTCTGTTAGTCTGTTTTTTCCGGCTAATCTCCGAAACGGCTGGACTGTTTTTGACGGGACTTTCACTGGCAGATAGCTGATGTTATAAGAAAAAACTCAGGCTACTTTTATTTTAGAAAAAGCCACGCGAGCGGAGCCGCGGTCAGCAGCTAGTTTGTAAATGATACAGCTGTTGGTCAAAATAACTATTATATAAATAGTTGGAACCTAAATGAAATGTTAGGAGGTCCCACTATCCTGCCAGAGTTGCGGGTTGGTCCGAAAGGGATAACATGGCCCTGGCACACAGGCAACAAGGAATGCGGGTGGGTTTTAGTCAGTAGAAGACTGACACACCCTGGAGCTCCGCCCAGAGCGGGAGAAGTTATTTGATAATTCCCCAAGCAAAAAAAAAAGAGGTGCCACTATCAGTAGCCCTGACGGCCGGAACACCTTTGGTATCTTTGGATCTTTGGCTTCGGGCTTTTGTTGATCCTATGTGCTGAATCAAAAAAAAAAAAAAAAAAACAAAGCCATGTAAAGTTGGTACTTAAAGAATACCTAGATCATCATCTGCTTAGCCTTTTCCTAACTCTGTTGGGGTTGGCTTCTGGTCTAACTTGATGCAGCTGAATCGAGCGACTGCCTATTTGACCTCCAAAACCCAGTCACTTGGTAATACGATACCCCTTGGTAAGACTGGTTGTCAGACTTTCGGGCTTCTAACGTCTGTAAAAGATCCACGAATGACAGCCGGGACCAACGGCTTAACGTGCTTTGCGAGGCTCGGAGGCGTCTTGGTATGTAAAGATGGTCACTCATCCACGGAGCAACCGCGGCAAGTGTAGCTTAACCTGACCGATCGACCCGTAGTGCGGCTATTATGACTTAGCCACGATTAATTACAAACCTAATGCGACTTATTTATAACCGTTAATAAAATCGTTTTTCTTACGAAGTTTAATACTTGGAAATAACAATAACATTGTCAGAACCACAGATATACCGGATGACTTTTATTACCGTCTCGAAAAAAATTGGGTATACTAGGTGAACGGAGTAGAAGCCTATGGCAGAGCAATTTTTTTTTTTTTTTTTTTTCAGAAATAAAACTAAAATAAAAGATAAAAATATTGAAATTTGGGTGCGTATGATTTAAATTTAAATACTATTTATCGTATTTATTTATTGAATTATGTTTTTTGTTAAATTTCTGTGTTTATTGTTATAGTATGATAAGTTTACTTCAAATGTGTGGTATTTATCCATAGATCAATTTCTTTCTAGGTTAAAGAAAAAATAATAAAAACTATGCCATAGGCTTCTACTCCGTTCACCTAGTATACCCAATTTTTTTCGAGACGGTAAAAAATGTCATCCGGTATATAGACCTAGATAACACAAGAGCATCTACTTCGCGTGCCCAGCTTACGTACAAAAATCGTAAGTTACTACTACTTTGTCACAAAATCGATGAATTAATCTATTTAAACGATTCTTATTAATTCTTTAATGTACAGACGCCAATGTCAAATTTCTTTAATAGATTTTCAACTTTATCACTACAGTATAAGGTTCAAGGTTGATTGCGAAAATTTGACAGTTTCGGGTAGGTTGACCTGCTGGCGTCTGTACAAAATTACTCAATAAATCTATATGTATAAAATGGTAACTTGACTGACTGACTGGGTGATATATAACCACACAGCCCAAACCGCTGGTCCTAGATACATGAAACTTGGAGGGTGTGTTCTTTGTGAAGAGTAAGTAACCACTAAGAAAGGATTTATGGGAATTCCACCCCTAAAGAGGTAAAATAAGGGATGGAAGTTTATATGAAAGTCCGTAAGTTTTGAAGTTAGGATCTTCAAATTTTGTGTTTAGGCTGACGATTGAAAATTAATTTATACGTGTCTCAGCGTTTTTGATAATTCTACCCCCGAAGGGTTAAAAAGGGGGATTAAGTTGAAAAGTCCTTAATTTTTGAAGAAAAATCACTTAATTTACTCTCAATTCTTATGGTTGGAAGCTAACTCAATGGTGTTGTTAGAATTTCAACCATTAAGGGGGTGAAAAGGGAGATGAACTTTTGTTTTTAATTAAAGTTCTTTATTTTTAAGTTAAAATCACTAATATTTCGGCTTATGGTTGGAAACTAACACAAAGTAAATCGTTGTTTTTTTTTTTTTTAATTTCAACTCACAAGGGACTGAAAAGGGGGATGAAGTTTTGTATTGAAGTAAAAATAATTTTTTTTTTTTCGACATCCACGCGCGCGAAGCCACGAGCAAAAGCTAGTAGTATACAAAGTACAGTATACGAACTTTCCCATCACTAAATAGTGCTTGTGACGTCATAGTAGGTAGTCAAAAAATGGCACGCTTGCTTTTCATTCAGATCGTGATACTTGCGTTATCTAGGTCTATCTATATCTGTGGTCAGAACAGACCAAAACCAAGGTTTCCGTAATGTTTCCGGCTTATATTTTGATATAATTATATCAAAAGACTATAAATAATATTTAAACAACTCGGCCTTCACTCATTACTGAACCTTATTTGGGGCAAATTCATACTACCGTGTCAACATCGTAATTTATGTTTATACATATTGCGGAAGTAAAGTCATATAAAAATGATATTGTGAAAATCGTCGCATTAGTGGAGAAGAGAGTTAAGCCACACTTTTGACCGAATTGAGTTATGAACACCATCATACTCGTCGTTAGACGGAGATTCTAGTGGTGAAGAGATCTAAGTGATAGCTCAACTAGAGGTTTGGTTTTTCATTCAGACGTGAAAGGAGTTAAATGAAACTATACTCCATTTACTATAGCATTAGACAAATAACGGCTAAATAACGACAGTTATTGTGTAATATTGTAGAAATTACTGCACTTTAGAGTTATTTTTTGTGGTAAATGGTAAATAGATTACAGTGCTTTGTATTTATCGTGAAATAACGGAGTTTATTAAACGTTTACATCGAAATAACGAAAGGGTGAGAATAGTTATTTGTCTAATGTTATAATAAATGGAGTATAGGAACAAATAGCTCCCTTCACTACTAAGGCGAGAAAATATTCGTCAAGAGTTTATAATAACTGCTTATGTTCAAATCTTCTCTCCTCTTTAAATCTTGAAAGTAATAAAGATTTTTTTTTCTTGTACCTTTTGCCCGCGATTTCGCTCACGTTAATGAGTTACTTATTTATTTATTTTTACTCTTATCACACTACTAAAGTTTCTATAATAATAAAATTCAATCATGATTCGAAAGACACGTGGCACCATCTATTATCATAAGAACATTATTGTTGTTTTCTTTGGGAACAGTATTTTTTTTTCGGGATGAAAGGTACCATAAGTCCGTATCTGTACACCTGACAACGTATTTGCAAAATTTCAGGATGATCGGTTCAGTGGTTTAGGCGTGAAAAGGTAACAAACAAACTTACTTTCGCATTTATAATATTAGTTAGGATAATATCTCAACTTGTTTCCCCGAAAGGTTGGGCAGAGATGTACCTATAGTACACTCACAGGCAGAAAAAAGGAAGGAAAGGAAAGGATTTATTTAGATTTTAAAGAGATTTATCATATTACATTGGCGTCGTTGGTAACTTTTCTGGTTGACAATTCTTTTTAGCACAATGCGGGCCGCATTTACAACGCCACATGCGACTTACGCATCAAAGACCTGACGTCATAAAGTATACAACATCCCGACATCAACCGTCGGGCAGTTGCCCACCAGACACAACACCCGTCAGGTCGGAGAAAGCTCCCTATTCAATAGAGGATGAGTGAACTTCACATCCTGTTCCTCATACCTCTATACTGGTGGTGGTGACCCCGAATATGGACATTAGCGCAGCCTTCGAGCAGCCAGTTCAGCGTGACGTCATCATCATTCAGGTGAATAGGCATCCGAATATCCGATCTCTAGTGATGACCCTCATTAGCTGGCCAATATCGGTCATTTAATATTGCCACATTTAAACAAATTTCTCAATGATTTAATAGACAAACTTAAAACCAATTTTGACATTTATGTAGCTAATTAACTTTTTAATGAAACATTTATTAGTTGATAATAAGCGCGGTCAGCGGATGTTACAACAGAATATTAGAGAATATTATGTTGATTCTTAGTCAGACATCGTTAGGCAGGAGTTTGTACAAATGTCAGTGTCAACCACATTGACAGGGCAGCTCAAATTGACTGCGCACGAGTCACCTTAGTCATATGACATGTAAATGTTCGCAAGTTAAGTTTAAAGGTGGGTCGACACAGGTGACACGGATGATCTAATATAATTTTTTACTAAAATCAAAACTGTTCTAAAATCCATACAAATCCTTGTTTCCAATTACTGTTAATTACACTCAAACTGATATCAGATTTAAACTAGTGTAAATTAAATTGATTTCAAGAATGACGATTAAAAACGTCATAAAAATGTTTTAAGTTGTAGCGTAAACTGAACATCATACGTGGGTATTGAAATAATTTTTCCATAACAAATATTTGTTTAGATCACACAAATCAGAGTGGCGTCAGTGAGAAGTGCGATGCAATTTTTGTTATATGATTATTTATTTATCCAAACAATTCGTAAAAATATCCAATAGGTACTGAAAATGTAAACAAAAAAGACGTAATCGTATTTAAGTCCAACTTAAACGACCTCTGACCCGTTTCAGAATTACCTCATCCTTGTTATGTATGAAATGTTCACACTATCAAGTTCATACCTAATTCGAACCTTCCTGAAATAGCTCCAGTAGGTTATTTAATTACATAGTGTTATCGCATTATGTCAAAACACTATTCGTGATGTCAATGTCATTGCTTCTCATTTGCAAACATATGTACATACTTACAGTGTGAGTAGAGTGTCCGAAAATAGTCTTTAAAAAAAAAAAAACGAAAATCACATTTGAAAACAAAATATTTCGTTTTTAGATTCTACATATCTACTTGAATGACGCTGTCCTACATAATCAGCCTTTTCTATTATTGAGCGAGTTAATAAGAAGATACTTTTTTAATAAAAAGGCTAGTATCTAAGGAAAACGGTATGGAAATATTAAAAGTCAGAACTAGTAGATTTTTTGTAAAATACGCACATGCTAGCCAAAAGCTAAACATAATTGTTTAAAAAAAAAAACTAAAACAAAACTGATTCTTTTTGTTCCATTAATAAATTAACGCCCTACAAAAATACCACAAGATCAAACAATCACAATACATCACTATCATTTAGCCCACACCGATATTTTTCAATGTAATATCTTTTTAAAGAACCATAAATAAGCTAAACGTACTGTCAAAAGGACACAAGGAATTATTAGTTCGGTGGCTAAGGTTATAGGAGTCACAGAGGTCGAATGCGCGTACGCAAGGCAAAAACGTTGGAAATCAGTGTTACGTATGTAAGTGCTGCGTCATGTTGAACGACTGCTTTAATTTTTAAATTGGGAATTGTTTGAATACATTATATGGAAAAAAAAAAAAGAGAAAAGTAATTATAATGTTGTTAGGTACCCTACGCACGTACGTTGAGAGTACCGTGGACTGCCAAACGCACCAATGCATCGATCTTAACCCAGCTTCGCATAAAAACTCGCTCGTCGACCATATTTCAACAAGGCATTCTCTCCTATTTCGGCCACATAGGCCCCTCGCCTACGCGGCTACGGCGACTTTTTGTAGCGATGCAATAGCGATGCTGTCGCACGTCCGCATCGATACAGTCGCGAAGCGGTCGCTAGCTGTGTGCCCTCGCCCACGGGCCCAGATTCAGTCGCGATGCGAACGCAATGCTGTCGCGCTTCTGTCGCGATGCAAACGCGATTCAGTAACGGCACAAAAATGCCATGCACTAATGCTCAGTTCTCCACTCACGCGCCACCCTCCCTCCGTTCTCTACCCGATGTGGTCCGAAACGGTCGCGCGTTTGCATCGATACAGTCGCGATGCTGTAGCGCGTTAGTAGCGCGTTGGCATCGCTTCTGTATCGATGCAAACGCGACTAACACGCGTTAGTAGCGATGCTGTTGCGCGTTTACGAAGTGCGCGACAGCATCGCTACAAAAAGTCGTCGTGGGCGAGGAGCGAGGCTTTCACGCAGAGGCGATGAAAGTTTGGAAAAACCGATGGCAAACGATCGCGCGGTCATTCACCAACACGGTGGACCGATCAGGTGAAGGAATCATCGTCCTCTAAATTCTACACGGTGGTAAGATATGCGCTGGACAGAAACCGGTGGAGTCGGATCATCCGCTCCAGATGCAACTCCTAAGCTGACCACGATCCTCAGACATGAGGGACCGAGCACAGAGAGAGAGAGACCCTACGCAATTTAGGTAATGATAAGTTTTTTTAATCTAGTAGTCTTTGTACTAGCCTCACTCAAAAAGCTGATAATCCTCTTCGCGTTCAGTATAAGAATGCATTCAGGATGCTGTTGGATCGCGGACGCGCAGACTGACGGGTTCGCTACGATCAGACGCAAGCGTGCAGCGTCCCGTTGCGCAAAGTGCGTGCCAGTTCCAACAGTCTCCTGGTTGTCATTGCTAGCAAGCTGGATTGCCCTACCATTTACTATTTAAGGCTCCTACAAACAGGCGCGACACGCGATGCGACACAAAGGGAGCGCTCATCGCGCGGAACGCGGTGTCTGTTGTAGGAGCAGTAGTTTGTAGGAGCCTTTAAGCTAGCTGATGTACCTGCTAATAGGAACTTAGTTGTTTAAGAACTTGGAACTTGATTGTTTTTGTTGTGGAGTTATGTTTTGTAAACGCTACTATCATAGATTGCAAGTAAATTATTACTAACGTTATGAGTCCATGATACTAGAAAATATTTTTTTTTTTTTTATCACGGGAACATGGGGTCCCGGTACTTTGGAAGGCGTGCGAGTGGCCGAAGCCAACTCGCAGAGGCCACTTAGAAATTTTTATAAAACATAGTCAGATTTCATCCTTTTAATAACTCATGGATATTCCTTAACAATCAATCAATCAATTTGCTTAGCCTTTTCCCAACTATGTTGAGGTCGGCTTCCAGTCTAACCGGATGCAATTGAATACCAGTATTTTACACCGAGCGACTGCCTATCTGACCTCCATAACCCAGTAACTAGGTAACACGATACCCCTTGGTAAGACTGGCTGTAAGACTTTTGGGCTTCTGACGACCTGTAACGACTGTCAAAGATCCACGAATGACAGTCGGGATCAACGGCTTAACGAGCTTTCCGAGGCACGGAGGAGTCTCGTTATGTACTAAAGATGGTCACCCATCCACGGACCAACCCCGACAAGCGTAGCTTAACCTGACGGATCGACCCGTGCGGCTGTTATTACTTAGCCACGAGCTCCTCAGGATATTCCTTAACGTAACCGATTTATGTTCTCATACACTATGTAGTAAATACATGAGAAAATAAATCGGGTATTCCACATAAATATGACAAGATATGAACCACAAGTAATGATAGATAGATATATCAATAACTAAGTTCGATTCAACAAAAACTAGCGGTGGACTTATATCAGAAATAAATCAATTATTATTTTCATTTTCAATCAATTGGCGGCCATTAGTGCCAGTATCAATTTAGCCTCCACTCTGTTCACACGTACCCACGTGGCCTATCATTATTTATTGCAGCTACCTCATAAATTGCATATTTTATTTCTGCATATATTTTTGCGCGTAACACGAGAATTGCTAGCCCGTCTCCCATGCGATTTGTGCTAATTAAACATAGGTTTATTTGTTTATATTTTTAACTACCTTTCGCCCGCGGCTCCGCCCGCGTGGATGTCGATTGTCGCTTAAAAATATAGCCTATGTCCTTCTCCATATCCCATGCTATAATCTCTGCCAAACATGACGATCGATTCAGCGGTTTAGGCGTGAAAACATAACAGACTGTCATGATTTCCAAATATTATTAAGATTTGTAGTGATTTTAAATACTTTAGATAAAATTGAAAGTATGTGTTTCATGTAGCCATGAAGTTTAAAAGTATCTCATTTGACATTTACCGCCAAAAGTACTGGTTATTTTTCGGAATGGAACGGAATGGAAACATGATGTTTGGAGTGTCGTCTAGATCCTAAGACCGTTCTCTTCGAGCGTCGGAATCTAAAGGTTGTCTTCAAGAAGTCTCTAGTCTCCTAATTAAGTAGTTTGTTAAATACTACTTGTATATGTTTAGCATGATTAAAAGATCATTGATCAACAACAAAAAACAAATTACTATTCACAGTACTTTTACTTTTTTATAGAAAATATTTGCATAAAAAATAAAAGTATCCAACATTTTATGCAAATACTAAAGTAACATAAAACAGGCACATATTTACAACTAAATAGAAAAATCGTGCAATAGTTTCACTTTCAAATCTTGGTAGGTACAGAAATCGTGTAATCATTACCAATACACTTGCGGCCACAATTACTGGCAATTTTTTTTATTAGCTCCATTTATTAGTACGTTTGACCCGCAGGGTTACGTTGACAAGGTCAAGGTCAATACACAAAGGTGTTGCTGTCATTTGTCAAGCTGTGCTCGCCGATAATTACCTGTCAGTGCTCGCATGATGGCGAATTAATGGCTATAATTAAATGAGGAGACATAAAGTTAATGAGGTTAGGGTACTACCGGCTTTCTCTTAAATTACATTAGATTTTTAAAAGAAGCATATTTTATCTAGGATGCTTGTGTTCCTAAGTTGTATTTGTTATAGTTTTTAGAAGAATATCGGTAGTCGATAACAACGTGGTAATTTGCAACAAAAAAAAACTCGTCTCGAAGTTTTCAATAGTATCCACAAAACTACTATTGAAGACATTCATGAAACGTTATTTAACGGATATTATTTATGCTGCAAAACCATATTTATATTTTTTTATTTTTTTTAAACCTTGCCCCACAATAGGAATTCCTCCTGTATTGTCGGTTATATATTATACTTTGTTTATAATCAATTACATTATCTATAAGTTATACGTTTTCCTTTTAGAAATAAATAACCCTGCGTCAACCGACGCCGCGATTGAAACAAAAATTAAATTAATTAGATATTATTTTATTTCTGTATTAAGTCATAATCAGTTCACCTCATGCACAAGTGTGAGAACTGTAGATGACATAGAT
The DNA here is from genome assembly GCA_947523025.1 of Dryobota labecula. Classification (NCBI taxonomy): domain Eukaryota; kingdom Metazoa; phylum Arthropoda; class Insecta; order Lepidoptera; family Noctuidae; genus Dryobota; species Dryobota labecula. The sequence goes on along the minus strand of OX383296.1, from coordinate 7,020,725 downwards.
TTTCCGTCAATTAATTATTTCTTGAGCAACTTACTGGAGTGACATTAATAATGTAATATTATTTTGTAATAAATTATGTTACTCTACATTCTCGAACCAGTTAAAAGTTTGAATGAAAAATATAACATAAACGTTAAGAAAAATCACGATATTAAAAATATACTTACGCGTTACATATTATAAATTAAGGTCACTTTTCGTATCGGTCAACGAAGATACGGGCTCGTCCGAAATTAGTTGTTTCGACGAATTCAATTTAAGGATAGACAAAAACTCATCTGTAGTAGGACAACTTTCAAATTGAACACTATAGTTTTCAAATTGCGTTTCGGAATTTTTGGTACCTACTCAAAGGGTGCCAAACGGAAACCTATTACTAAGCCTCCGCTGTCCGCTCGTCCATCTGTCTGTCAGCGGGCTGTCTCTCATGAACCGAAATAGGTAAAATTTTTAAATTTTCACCAATTATTTATTTATTTATAAAAACTTTATTCACAAGTAAAAACTGTACAAAGGCGGACTTAATGCCTGAGGCATTTTCTACCAGTCTACCTTAGGGTGATGCAGAGACAATACACAGTATATACAAACATACAACAAAAAAATTAAAAAGTTATGAGAGTTAAAAGGAAACCTACAACAACTTAATTCTGACCGAATCTGCCAACTTCTTGTGTATGTGTTCTCGAGCTTTCACTTAAAATGTGAACTGATTGGTTACCGTCCTGATATTCTGAGGGAGCGCATTCCAAAGGACAAAGAAAGAAGACTTTATAAAACCAGAGCGATGAGAAGGACAACGAAGAAGACGATTATTCTCGGACCGAAGATTCTTGCTGTGTGCAGCGCATAAATATTGACAAAGAGAAGTCAGATAAGAAGGAGAGTGGGTTTGTGAACGAGAGAAAACAGGGTTTTCAAAGCCACTTTAAAAGCGATCGATGTGCGGAATTATGTATTTCTATTGCTGCTACGAGTATAACAATAAATAATAAAAATTAAACAAAGTTAATAATTAAAGGGGGTCCACAAGAAACGTGTTTTTTCGGCGTTTTTTGCTCGATCTTAATACGGTACGGAATCCTTCCTGTCCGAGTCCTACTCGCACTTGGCCGGAAATGTTTATTTATAGAAACCTTTACACCGTTCCCCGAAAGTTTTCAATACCAAAACAAATCCGGGGAAACTTAATCTAACCTAACCCTTCCGGTAGTAGAAACATCTATCATTTAATTTTAATGTCGTTTCCCAATTTTATTACCTCAAGTTATCAGCTGTGAATAATCAGTAGAAGGCGTACCTATTACCAATGAATCCATTTCACTGGTCCGGCTAACGATCAATTTGATTCTAATTCGTTAACCTCTAATTTATCACTTGCACTTAAACTTAGGTAAGGTTTTATCTAATTAAGATTCACAGAATTACCAACGTGATAAGTGATCGGTTAGTTTTAGTGATAGTTTAGATTTTATGCTTGTAATTAAGTAGTACGTTATCACTGGGCATTAGTGCTCCACAGTCACACTCTAGGCTGTGGTGTGACCGTCGGGCTGCCAAGTCATAGTCTCGAGTTCGAACCCAAGGCATCTCTGACTTTTCGGATTCATGTGCGTATTGTATTAATTATCACTTGCTTTAAGGGGCCGTGCACGTAATCGACTAATTTTGATCAATTTGTGTTTGTGAGAAAGGGAAACATACTTTAAACAAAATTATTTGTGATTTGAAAAGTCGTGTTCTTTGTTTTGCATGTGGCTGAAAAGGATTTTTAAAATAAATTAAATATTCACGGTAAATCACTAATATTCGCAACAAGTTTTCCGAAAAATGACGAGAGACTGACATTTGATCATCATTCTACAAGAAACTACTCTTGATTTTGAACATTAAAAAATATCATCAACATCATTATATAGTCTACTTGCATGTGACGGAACCACTTTTTGCAACTTCCATACAAAACATAGCAGAAAATTAATATTGAGAGACCTTTTTTTTTTTTTGAACTCCGCCAGTAATATATTTTTTCCTATTATTTAGCAAATCATATCAAGAAATTTAAAAATCACAAATTAGTCAAAATTTTATTTAATGATTTTACAATATCTTCATTAAGTAAATCTACGGCGAAATAAACTACATTTTGGAGGGCACAAAAATGATGAAACTATTAACAGCTGCTGTGACTGACACGAATGGTTTAGCATCATGAAAACTGTACTTTTATAGTTACACAGACTTAATGTTTCGATTATTTCAAGTTTTCTCACAATTAGATAAGAAATTGACAAAAGAGAGTTTTTTTCGTGCACGGAGCCTGTTCTGCCTCCCGCTTGCGAACTGCAGTGGCCTATTTGGAAAGCTCTGAATCGACTGCGTACTCAAGAAGGCCGCTGCAAACATAACCTGGCGAAGTGGGGCATAGTCGATTTACCTAACATTCAATGCGAGTGCGATGCTCCTGAACAGACTATGTCCCACCTGCTAGAGTGTCCCAATTGTCCGTTCACCTGCACCCTTGACGATTTGAACAACGCCTCTGACATCGCAATAAATGTGGCCACCTACTGGGCCCAAACAATATAGATGTACCGTCGAATCGAAATGAACAAGAAAATCACTTGCTTACTTGAAACTGGCATGCCTGAGAGATATTTTTCGACGGCATGTGTAGCCAAGTCAGAGGCCCATGAACGGCAGAAAAACTCTGACAACAGCTTAGTCACCAAAAAATCAATCTGCCTAGCCTTTTCCCAACTATGTTGGGGTCGGCTTTCAGTCTAACCGGATGCAGCTGAATACCAGTATTTTACATGGAGCGATTGCCTATCTGACCTCCACAACCTGGGTTGTGGAGGTCAGATAGGCAATCGCTCCATGTTTGTTAATTACTGGTAATTGGGTAACACGATACCCCTTGGTAAGACTGGTTGTCAGAATTTTTTGGGCTTCTGCCGACCCGTAATGACTGTCAAAGATCACGAATGATAGCCGGGACCAACGGCTTAACGTGCTTTCCGAGGTTAGTAACAACAGGTTAGTCACCAACCAACCAAAAAAAAAGAAAAAGAAAGACTGGGAAATGAATGGTATATGATGAGTTTTTGAGGTACAATTTATCTATTACTTACTAGAAAATAAACAAGCATAATAAACGCTAAAAAGGTCTATACATATGTAAATTTCTGTATTGTATTTGTTATTTTATTAATCTTATTATATGATGCACGTCATCGATTGACGTCATCACGTCAAACGGCTGTCGCTGAAAATCAGCGCTGGGGCTCTGTTTCGCATAGCCCCAACACGCAGCGCCGCCCCAACCCCTCGCCCCGTCCCATTGCAAGTGTCTGCAGCCCTGGCGAACGCAACGGGATTCCGCTAGCGTCACGACGAGTGCCCCTGGCGCTCCTAGTATCAAGCCCATGCCAGAAAAGGCGCTGAATAGCTGATAATGATGATGGTTTCGTGACGGTGCAAAGGAGGAAGCGCCGTTCGCGAACGAACAAGAACCGCTGCGGCAAAGCTCCTCCGGAGCCCGAAGTGAGTCTGCTTGCCGCAAAGCCGAACGTACCGGTGTACATCTCCCGCCTGCAATACACCACTAAGGCGGAGGACATCGTGGAGTACGTGCGCCAAAGGACAACGTACACGCCGAGGGTGCAGTTACTGGAATCGCACCGGAACGTCAACTTCAAGGCGTTCATCGTGCGTGTTCCGAATCTGTATCTGCCCATCGTCATGGAAGAAGACTTTTGGCCGCAGGACGTGATGTTCCGTCGCTCCTGCGGACAAGTTCCACAGGACAGCACATAGTGCAGCTAGTGCAAAGGGAAGTGCTACTAACATAATCTTAAGCCTTTTTATTATTTTTATACGCAGGGTGCGTGGGAGCGTCAACGGCATTCTGAAGGTCATCAGTGAGAAGCCATGTTGCGCCATTATGGCGCATTGGGTGCATGTACATGTGCACGTACCCAGTGCGTCAGGTGAGCGCAACAAATATATGAATTAAAGTAATAATAATGGTTACTTATGGATCAAGGTCTGAATTAAAGTAAAGTTGAAATTTAAGTCAAGAGCAAACCCAAAGTAAAATTAAAAAAAAAAAGTTTTTTTATTTTTTATTAACTCAAGCTTTATATTAAACTATGTATGTTTAGGTTAAGGTATTTTTCTATGGGCCTGTGTTGCCTGAAATAAATGGTATTATTATTATTTTATTATAGGGTCACAGCATTATGCTGAGCGATGGCCGTTTTGCGAGGATGTGACCCATATTTTCCCCCAAGTTGTTATTTTCGTGTTTGTGCTCTTTCTTTGCGTCATATTTAGGGGCTTATTCCACTAATCCCCCCTGAGAGAATCCCCCTCAGTGGAAAAAACTGAACACTAATGTAAAAAAATCACTTTCAGGGGATCTTGGAATAAGTTATTTTTTGTTTTTTTTTTCAATTCTAGTTTTCCCCCCTTAGCGGGATTATCAGGGGTGAATTCTAGACTGTTTTCAAATTCCACTTTTCCTCCTAAGGGGGATTTTCAGGGGGGATTTGTGGAATAAGCCTATTTAGGTACCACAAATAATCGTATTTTGTTTCATTCTTTTTTTTCTTCTTTAAGTACGCAGGGCTACAAATCAAGCTATAAAATTCCAATGTAAGCTGACCTCTAATTTTACGGAAATCCTATACAAAGCGAGATCTCGAAATGTATAGCTTGATTTGTAGCCGTGTTTACAACCCATGTCTCATGGGTGAAAGGGTCACGTGGCAGCCTGCTAAACATTTGCATTGATTTTTTGGCGCCCGGATGACGAAGTTGGTAAAAATTCGTGAAATTGTTTAAAAAACAATATTGAGGCGTCAGTTCCCATTTTTGCCACGCGCAAAATTCAGATACCTACTTAACAAAATATAAAATGGTCAAAAAATCTACAGTCCTACATCGTTGTAGGTATATTTCACCCATTTTGTGTCAACCCTATGAAAATAGCATTTGTGCAGCAGCTCACTTTCTCTGATATAAACGGTATTTCACTAATGCGATCGGTCCTGGCGGTAGTTCCATTATCACCACTTTGTAGGCGGATCCATGATTATAGTGCAGGGCCTGCACTGGCAGGGTGAATGCTGCTACTTTTAGAGATATGTATCCCTTTAAAACTAGCAATAGAGCTACCATCTTTATTGTTTTCTAGCTGCTGCCTGCGGCTTCGCCCGGCTTTTATCTAAAATAAAAGTAGCCCGAGTTAAGGCTCCTACAAACAAGCGCGACACGCGACGCGACTCAAAGACACGGCGTATCACGCAACGAGCGATGCCTTTGTGTCGCGTCGCGTGTCACGCCTGTTTGTAAGAGCCTTTACTCCTTATAACATCAGCTATCTATATCCATAACATCAATCCATACTAATATTATAAATGTGAAAGTAACTCTGTCAGTCTGTCTGTCTGTATGTTACGTTTTCACGCCTAAAGCGCTGAACCGATCATCATGAAATTTGGCAGAGATATAGCCTGGGATATGGAGAAGGACATAGACTACTTTTTTACGCGATAACCGATATCCACGCGGGAGGAGCCGCAGGCAACAGGTAGTTATCTATAAACGTTGTTTATAGTTAAGAGACATTGAATCATCCAAAGTTTTACAATTGAGCAGACGTCAATCAGACGTAACTACGTCTAAATCACAAAGACTTCTTTCTACTTGATTTTCTTTTCCAAACTTCCTTCCTGTTTCAAACCAAAGTTTCAACTTCTATGTACTGCAGCTAAATTAATATTCTAATTAACTAACTAATATAGCTGACAAGTCTATCAACAACAGGTGACTGCCCTTTCACCGGTGACATGCACCAAGCCTAAATATCCGTTAAGGTCACACCACACGATATTCGTTCTGTTTGTTAAGCAGCGCACGCGCACACCGCTTGTGGAATGTTACGTTTTCTCTGCGTAAGCGCGCATTATGTACAAAGATAAATGTTGCTGATGTTGAATTGTTGTGGGTTTAGAATTGGACACAGAAATTGCTGTATTTTTGTTATTATGTTTTTTTGTTATTCTGTTTTGTCGCGTAGGAGAGGTGCGATACTGACACAAGTCTGAAATTGTGAAATCCAACGTCTGTGTTCCCTTCCACTTATAACCCGTCTGCCTTTAGTTTAAGTGCGCTGTCTCGGGTCCACTAGCTAAAAATATTATCTCGTGACTGAGAAGGAATTATGAAAAACGGCTCAATCAGCTGTCTCGGTGTGTCTTATACCTTTTATAAAGTTTCATATACACGAAGCAACAAAATACGATCTTAAGAAAAACGGCATTGCTCTAGATCGTATTTTGTTGCTTCGTGTCTCAATATGAAACTAAGTCTACGGAGATTTCTAAGTTGCGACCTGCAAGGTGCATCCGAAGGACGATCGTAGGAAAAGCGTACTTCAAAACGTTTTACTGTTCCCTTCTTCTTGTCTGTTTATTTGCGTGTACATATTATGGTTAAATAAATAAATATGAATCTGAAAATTATCTCTTATGTTTACTCAAAGTATCACATAAGATTAAGTATCAAACATGGTAATAGGTAATAATTATAGAATCTATTGAACATAGGTTAGAAGCCATAGGTCTCATACACCTTGTCACATACTTATTACGAGAATTATTCTGAGCATGTATTAAATTAATAATATCCATAAAATTAATGAAGGTAATTAATATAAAAACAACAGCGAAGTGTGATCGGAAGCCCAGCAGTAACAAGTGAATAGTTATAACACATTATGATGATAGAAATTATCTCTTTAGGATCTTCAGGTTGAACAGACTTGATTCATTCTTGAACAGGCATATTCCATGAAATTATATCTCAATCAAACGGTGATTATACGAAGAGTCTGTTCAGATTCATAGCCCGAATATAATACGTAGCAGTACCTATGTATTTAGGGTACGATTTGTGTGGACTGCCTCGAGGACACGGCGTAACATACGCTGGTGGAGCGCTCGGCTTGGACCCAACACCGCTGTGCCCTCATCGCGACACTTGGTGTGGGTGATCTCTCGCTTCCAGCCATGGTTAAGTCAATGGTCGGTAGCGAAAACGCGTGGGATGGTGTCGCCTCTTTTTGCGAGGAGATGATGCATACAAAGGAGGCGGCGGAGTGGGTGAGAGAGCATACTTCTCATTCCACCCGCACTAGAAGAGCAGCCGGGCGTCGAAGGGCGCTTAACGTTCTCCGGCCACCATAAGGAGGGGCCTAAGGGTGTCGAAATTGGGGCTGTGTCGTCGTTCGAGCACTCAGGCTCAAAGAGATGGCACGTAGTATTATAAATTATTGCCATAAGCCGTAGTGGGAGGACGTGCGGTGGTGCAATCAGTCGCATTTGGTAACGAGCCGATACCAGTCGAGTCGCAGCGAATGTACAAGTATCTCCCGAGCCCCCGACTCATAGTACTAGGAGGATTTGGGGTTTGAGTTGGCAGGAGTCCGACAAACACAACAACACGACAAGTTGGAAGGGTATACATGAGGAATTCCCCGAGGAAAAAGTATATTAAAAAAATAGGTACAATGGTACCGTCAAATGCATTGCGATTATAAAAGTTCCTAATTAAGAAATAGAAAAAAAAATATGTGAATAGTTGCTTTAGCCAAGTTTGCACCAACGTCGACCGCATCATCGATTAACATGAAGTAAGATAAGGATTAAGCGCTAGCCAATTCAATATGAAAATTATACCCAAATGTAAAAAGTCGAAAAACTAAAGACTGCTGTAGTTCTTTTGGACGACTTGTATAATTAATTATCCCCATTATTATAATCAAAATTATTTGCCAGATGTAGCTCCTTCTATTCTATTATATTTAAAATCAGTGTATTCTTGATGCTTCGCGTTGCATTCGCAGCTGCGATTGATCTATTTCATAAATACGACGTCTTTTATCTTACAAAACCATCAAAATAAATATCGTTTCGATATAATCATGCATACTTACAAGAATTATCTAAGAAACTCGTTTTGTTTTGATACGTACAGATGTCAAATATGCAATAAAACATATTTTATGTGTCCTGCATGTAATGGTTTCCGCCAAGCAAATTACGTTTTAAACAAATTCATTAGCAATACGAAATATATCGTTGCCAAACGTATTATTAGGATCGATGATAATAATCGATTTAAACTAATCGATCATAAAATGTATCGACTCAAATGTGTGCAATAAAACCTAATCTTAATTTGACACCAGGGTTTATAACTGAGGTCAAGTTTGTTAAATGAGCTGATTATAATTATGTGCAAAAACATACACTAAAGTAATTTTTTTCTTGACTATTAAATTCAGGTATCTAACTATGTAAGTAAACTTTACTGTAAGGAGAATTTTTGGGCCTAAATATTGACTTATTGCTGAAAGAAGCCATTATATAACTTATTGCATTACGAAAAATAAAATAAATGCTAAAAATTCGGCTCCTTCGGTCTTCATTGGATTGCCATTTCAAATCATCAAGTGACAACATCAATTGAAATATTACCGGCTAATAAATTTACAAGGTGTCTTAAAGTATGGTTAAGGGAAAATAATTTGTACTCAGTAAGCGACATATTTAATAAGAGATTGAAAAATCAATAACAACCAAATATAATAATAAAATAAATAATCATCTACCCTTTGACATTAATAATATTTTCACCTTTTTTAATGTATCTAATAATTATAATTATAATAATATTGCTACTCAATTTTAATTTTAGTTGAATTATAACTGTGAGTATAATTATAATATTTAAACCCAAATGTTTGCATGTCCCACTATTATGACTAAGTGTTATGGATCTGTATTTATTTATGATAAGACCGAAATTGTACCAACACTTATGGCAAATAAATTGATTTGATTTGAATTGCTATCACGCTGTAATCAAAAGCTGCAACTGGTGCAACGCACTCCATGTCCATGTCCGCATCCAGGTGACACGACTAGTCGCTTCGTTACCGACCAATCGCGATTAAACGTCAATTAGACCCATTGTCGCACGATCCCCTCATAAATAACCTAACAGTCAATCCGCTGCAATCCGGTTCAATCTAGTTCGATCTAGTTGAGCTTGCTCGCGTTAACGACTTCGTATCCGACACCGCTGACACCCGGCGTCCTTAAGCGACGAACTGCTGTCTCATTTACTTCGTGAACGAAAAATAAATTGAGCTGTGACTAAATTAAAGTGTATTGTTAATGGGTGGAATGCGGCCGGCCTTTACAGGAGTGCCCCAGTTGATGGATTGTTTGAAATTGCGGAATTGATTTTGTGTTGAGCCTGGTGTCCATGTCCATCGTTATCGTCGTTAGGCTAATCTTGAATAACAAGGTAAACTATTTTAGAGGTTCATCATCGTGGTTTACCCTGTAAACAGGGTTTTTTTAAAATCAAAACTTAGGAAATCCATAAGCGAATAGGTACCTCTGCTCCACCCAATTGCAGACAAGATTTAAAAGGAAAAAATGGATATACCTATATCTAACTTTATTGAACGATTCATTTCTATAAATAAAAATGGCTTCATTTGATGCCCTTTTAAAAATAAAATAAATTTACTTACATACTTACTTTTTTATTTTATATATATATATATATATATATATATATATATATATATATAATAAAATAAAAAAGGTTATAAATGAATATATCTTCATTTTGTGCCTTTTTGATTTAACTTTTCAATATTTTAATTCTGATTCTACTATCAAACGGTGTCCATAAAACCTTTATATATTTTTCCAATAAAAACTTTATACCATCATTGTACGTTATGTAGATACTAAAATTTTTGGCTAAATAAGATCATCGTAAACATTATGGGCTATAAAAACGAAGCGAAATGAACGAACTAAGTTATTTCATGGAGAAAAACCCCAAAAATATAGAGATTTAAAGGTTGTTTCGATTGTAGAATTTAGTTTAAAATCTATAAATTCGCCATAAAAGTTTAATAGTTAGAAAAAGAATTTGGTTCAAAGCCATTTATATCATAAACTTAATAAAAAATTACTATATACAAAGGATGTCTAAAAACATAATCTGACACCTACGGCTTTATAAACATATTATGTAAATTTTACCTATTTATGACAACATCACAAATTCTCTTTGATTTCAGTAGGATTCATCTTTTGCCAAACATATTTTTTATATACATACGTACCTAATCATTTTCAAACCTCATCACGCACTCCATCATTAACACATTGACTGTCACCGCGGTCATCGGTGACCGCTAACAATAGTTTTTCTATTGTGTCTGTTGTCTGGCAGTCAAAGCCTTAAAAACATAAGGAAAAAGAAACAGCTAAATAAGTAATATTGACCAAACATTTACCTACCAAATATCGTCACGAATACAACAATGAAAAGACAATCTAAAATGCCTATATAAATGAAGACAGTATAAGAGAAACTACGTTTAGTTCAATGACCGTACGCAGTTTTGTGCAATGCAAGCAAAAGTTGCTTAGGTATTCTGGTCAGTTGCGCTTGCGTCGGTGACATGGCGACCTCGATCTGACCTGCTAGGTAAACGACCGACTATATAGAGCATTATCGCAATAAGGACATTCTTGACGTGGCTGATTTGGAGTATCGGACCACTGTCACGCTTTTTAATTTTGATGATCTGAATTAACAAAGGTGTAGTGTTGACTCTTGAGTATTTTTTTTTCGCGCCATTTCATGTAGTCGTATGTAAGGAACTACGGAAGTCTTGAATAGTTATACTCCATTTACTATAGCATTAGACAAATAACGGCTAAATAACGACAGTTATTGTGTAATATTGTTGAAATTACTGCACTTTAGAGTTATTTTTTTAATGTAAATGGTAAATAGATTACAGTGCTTTCTATTTATCGTGAAATAACGGAGTTTATTAAACGTTTACATGGAAATAACGAAAGGGTGAGAACAGTTATTTTTCTAATGTTATAATAAATGGAGTAAAAAAAATGGAGTATAGATTTATTCCGTTCTAATAAAAAAAAAATACCACTGGTATTTATTTCATCAAATTTGTTAAAAAACATACCAGTGGTATTAGTTTTTCATATTAGAACATTAGAAATCAATAGTTATGATATACTTAACAATACCAAACTCATTTGAGTAAGTATCATTCATCTTTTGAGATGATTTGGACTTAAATCGTCGTCAAAATCAGTCTATCCTGCGTGTCTTATAATCTTTAGTTTTTTTCTTTCTCTTTCTTTTTACTGGACCCCACGACACAAAGAATCCTAGTGAATTTGTAAAAATCTAGCACCTAAAGTTTATGTAACGTGTTACAATTTTTTTTTTAAATATTGTACCGTGTTTTTTCTGAACTGAATAAAGTTTTTAATTGTTTAAAAAAAAAAAGATCAAATCTTAACAAAAATCTTCGCGGTCATAAAACTCGTAATAGAATAGAATAGAATTTCTCTTTATTCGAGTATCCATGACTATAAAGCTGTTAGTAAAACTTATGACTATACAAAGTTAAAGTTAAAGGTAAGCACTGATAAAACAAAAAAAAACACAACAAATAGCGGTGGATCACTGCTGCGACAACCCATGAGTAATTGCACAGCAGCGACCCACATAAACACAGTGCAGGCAACTGGCAATCATGCCTAAGATACTGTTGGTGCTGCCCCATACCCTGCGCACCAGGGCAGCGCACCTTTTACGCATTGTTGCGTAAAAACAACCACATGCGCAACTGCGAACATCCCCGATGCACTACAGAAGCGGGGCAGCCCCACCAGCATCCTAAATGCGTTATTATACGGCCCTTCTTTAAAGCTATATCCGGAGTAATTCTGGGTGTGACAGCAGACATTTAAAATCTGTTATGATGATGAACAGCGGTATTAACTCGTTTTCATTATTTTTCTCCTGCAATCTTCAAGAGTGTGGTTCTACCTGTCATACTATACGGTTAGGTAAGTATAGGTTTCATAGAGAAAGTTGTACAGTATGACGGGTAAAACCACCCCCTTAAATTGCAAATAACTGAATCAACAGCCTATGTACTTAACTTTAGTTTTATAACAGCTGTTAAGTTCTCCAAGTAGCGTACAAATCTTATGAAGACGTAACCATTGGTAATCGGATTTTCTAGTAAAATTGTTTATATGTTTAGACGGTATAAGTTTTATGATTAAGACATAAAACGTGAAGATTATCAGTTAACAACTTTATTATTTGTACCGTAAAAAATACAGAACAGGTAAGATATTCTGATAGTGGTCGGCTTCTATAGTGCCCGTTACTGACGAAGAGGTAGTATCTCAATAGCAAGAAACTGTTTTTATTTAACCTTTAGAGGTATGAGGAACTGGGTTGACTGACAGAGAATATACATGTTTGATGGTGATATGCAGTACCTACTGTCTACGTTTAGAGACGAGTTGGATAGACGTATTCAAGAGTGCAAGTGACAATCAACATAAAACCATTAACAGCTCTTGATATGCAAACCAGAAGTAACATAAAGATACCCCAGGTAGATACCCCATAACTACACATTTCCAAATGCTCCATGAACTCAAACAAACACAGTTTAAAGCCAACAATGAAACAAACGATACACGGTTTCTAGTTTTACAAAATCGCAACGACTCAAACGATTACCTTCACAAAACGTTGCAGCCAATTCTCTTAGTCCATCTAACATAACTGTCGCGGTCTGAAGCCGGTGACATGAGCCATGAGCCATGTGTAGATAATTGCGAGCTATTACTGCCTGACAATAGAATTGGGCGGGCTACAACCAACTCCCCATGAAATTGCGTTCTTTTTTTTAAATACTTTCTACGGCGCACGCGACGTTTGTCGACTTGGCGAGGATCTTGGTAAGTAAAATGTTACTACGTACCTAAGTAGGCCGCTTCACACACAATTGGTCGAATTGGGGTATTATTGACCCATCCAATACCCAGTGCGAATGCAGTGCTTCTGATCAGGCCATGCCCCATTTATTGGAGTGTACTAAGTGCCCGTTCACCTGCACCTCGGATGATCTAAAGAATGCCACTGATGCCGCAACCAACGTGGCCAGCTCTAAAAATGATAAAAAAAAAAACAACTAATAAGAGTACCATCGACACGAAAAGACTGATAATAGAGTGTAGGAAGAAGATGCTTAAGATGTATGTAAAGATAAGGAAAAGGTTAAGAAAATATAAATAAACGATCGGATTACAATAAATTATAAACAAATTACATCACCAGAATATGGAAATTAATTTTGATCATAATAAATCTTCGTGAGGCTTTACTACATTTTTTTTATTCTTCTATGAGTTTGCTCTTGACTTTAGTCTAGGTCTGGATGACAGAGACAAAGTCTACGATGGAGTGAGCTTACCCAGAAGAAGCCTGTTCACTCTCACTTTGAATAGATTAGGGTTGTATGCGTTCGGAAACACAGACGCAGGCAGAGAGTTCCACTCCTTTGCTGTGCGCATTATAAAAGACGTTTGAAAACGCTTAGTGCGAGTTGGTGGAATATCAACTAGGTAGGGGTGGTAACTTGCAGTGCGTCTAGATGTCCAATGGTAGAAGGGGAACATTAATGTTAGACTGAAGTTAATCTGAATTGATAATTAAGATAATCACTTAGTTAATCGGTATAGAAAAATATTATTCATCGCTTGTACTTTGTACTCCATTATGTATTTAGTCGATGCTTACGTCACAGTAATTATCAACAACAACTCGTGAACTTTTAAGGAAAACGGTAACCTTTAATTAAAATCTCAAATCACGTGACACTCTAATAAATCTAATCAAGCAACATGACAAACAGGCCAATTTAAAACTGAGCCAGTTAAACAATCGCTCTATATTTAGGCGAGCGCAACGTACAAGGCTTATCATTCAATCTAAACGTGTCCTAAGCCCAGCAAATTAAAATCGACGACAAATAACCCGAGATAATTGGAGCACGGTTTTAAAATAACGTAATTATTTTATTATTATAAGTGGAATGACGTAATTTTAAGCAACCAAACTTAATATTTACTGGTTCATTTCTCATCCATTTTTGGAGCGTTTTCGATGAGGCCTTCGGTCGCTCGGGTCGAGTTCCGCCAATCACTTCAGTCCACACTACTTTCGCTCAGATTTTTCTCGACCTCTATACGTCTTGTAATCTCAAAATGCTCTTGTTTTGACTGCGGTAACTTTCAAAAACAAACTGTATCGTGCTGACTACCAGTTTGCGTCGATATTTTAATTTATGTAACGACCTCATATCGTGTGCTGTTGAACCCAGAAGTAAATGTCTTATGTTTCATGCTCCCTTACCTTAAGAATTGGACATGTCGTCAACCAGCAACGGGTCATGGTTTTGCTAGCGTACTAATCTACAACTTGATCTAACATTACTGTTGTCTATATCTAAGAATAAACTGGTATAAGTAAATCGACTGTCTTTGTTTTGATCAACCATTGACAAAACAGATTCTATTGCATACTAAAAATAAAAGCTATACCCAAAGTCTTAAATTCAGATAATTTATGTAAACAAAGGGGATAACATGTCAAAAAAATTTCTTCGTAATGGTAATAAACATAAAATGGCGAAAAAAAGTTCCATTTTCTTTTAAGTACTGAATTTAAGAAATAATAATTAAAAAATAATAATACCGTAATTATTTTTTTAAATTTTCGTTTTTAAACAATTTTATTAAAAAAGGAGATTTTTTTGTATAAAATATTTTATAATACTGGTAACAATGCAGGGTATCCAAACATTTTCACATTTTTTGTAGCATATCTAGCGACATTTGGGATGAAAACGGCTGTAATCTGTTTCGAGTGGAAATCAATTTTAGGAGGCCTACGTGTAGCAGTGGACTTAAAAGGGATGATTATGACGATCATAGGCCGTGTCTCCGACACACTACATAAAACATTGTTTAGCAACATTATTTTGTTATAATAAATTCACTTTAATTTCATACATGACTATTTCCAAAAAAAAAATTATTATAAAATGTTTTGCACCACTGTCCTGTCATTTTGACAGTGACATTACTTGACATTACTTTGTTTACATAAATTATCTGAATTAGAGACTTTGGGTATAGTAAAAAGCATCAGAAATCTAATAATATTTGCCCAAGACAACAATAAACAAGTTATAAATAAGTTGTATTATGAAATTGATGATCATTGAAACACTAAAGTGCTATGAAATAATTCGTGAGATGCAATTCTGTATAGGTCTTAGAGCAATCATGAATAAGCGTTTATAAATGGGATAAATGATCAGTGATCCGCGCATCGTATGAGTGAAAGCATCATAGAAACATGAAGACAGTACATAATGACATAGTTTGGGACATTAGAAACATAAAATTATTACTAAATAATTGATCTGCCCGGCCTTTTTGGAAATAACCAATCTCTCGGCATTAACATGGCTTGAAGTTATGTAAATTCTGGACGATTGGTTGGATTCCTACCTGAAAAGTTTTAACGCTGCCTGTAGCTTCTCAAACATTTGAGTTTTCTCCTTTTTAGGGTTCCGTAGCCAAATGTCAAAAAACGGAACGCTTATGGATTCGTCATGTCTGACTGTCCGTCCGTATGTCACAGCCACTTTTTTCCGAAACTATAAGAAGTTGAAACCTGGTAAGTAGATGTATTCAGTGAACCGCATTATGATTTTCACACAAAAATAGAAAAAAAAAAACAATATTTTTGGGGTTCCCCATAGGTACTTAGAACTGAAACACAATTTTTTTTTTCTCATCATTCCCATACGTGTGGGGTATTTATGGATAGGTCTTCAAAAATGATATTGAGGTTTCTAATATCATTTTTTTCTAAACTGAATAGTTTGCGCACTCCCACCGAAAATTGGTCTGAACGAGATCTAGTAAGTAGTTTTTTTTAATACGTCTTAAGTCGTAAACCGCGCTTGCTGCTACGGAACCCTTCATGGGCGACTCCGACACGCACTTGGCCGCTTTTTGTATTTTGTATCTTAAAGTATGTAGTTGTATTATTTAGTATTATTAATAAATAAATAAAAACTTGTGAAAAAAATCCTACCTCTCATTCAAATGAGAGGTAGGATTTTTTTCACAAGTTTTTATTTATGTAGTTTATGTTCAAATAGTTTACTCTCCATATCTTCCTAACTGTTAGTTTTTCTTTGTGATGTGCTTAGCCCTCTTCATCTTTCTTCCCTATTTTAAACTCTTCAATATTCAAAATACATTCAAAATTAACTATATCATCATCATTTATATTCTTATTCAATTTTCTAAACCCAGCCAGTGTTTCAAATATCTCAAAACTAAAGATGTAATAAATGAAATAGAGCACGGCCCATTGATCCGTGTCATGCGATCGGTCCATGTCTCGATGATTTTTTACTCAGTTTCCATCGAAACCAGTTCAAAGAGCACACGAAATTTGAGATCGTAAAAAGAATGTAACGAACATTTGCCTTTTGTTTGGTTCTGTATAAAAAGTAGTGAATTAATTCGGAGCTGAAAAAAACTTGGTAGGTATTTTTTTCGTTGGAATGAGGTGAAACTTTAAGCAGTAGGCGATATTGTGCAAATAGTCAATATAAAAAAATATTTCAGAACAACTGAACTGAAATATACTAGCTTTTGCCCGCGGTTCCGCCCGCGTGGTTGTCGGTTATCGCGTAAAAAAGTAGCCTATGTCCTTCTCCATATCCCAGGCTATATCTCTGCCAAATTTCATGACGATCGGTTCAGCGGTTTAGGCGTGAAAACGTAACATACAGACAGACAGACACAGAGTTACTTTCACATTTATAATATTAGTATGGATTATGGATTATTAATTCAAAAATGAATTTTTTTACTGAAATTCTTTCAATTACAATAGGCATAAATCTATGATTAGCCTCACAAATTACTTTCAGAACATTATCCATAAAAAATACTAGGATGATTAATAAAAAAATTAGTTTGATTAAGTCGTCCAGCGTTAAAATTATGGATACAGAGGTATAAAACCATAGGACCATATTAACTAACACTCTTATGTAATGTTTTCCACATTTGAACCTGTTAAGATTCCAGAAAGATCACGTATCCCCATTAAAAAAAAAGTTTTAAATACCGAATTCTCGATCACACTTGAATTATGAATCGATTCCATCCTGAATAACTTTAACGTGGCGTTACAGCGCACATCACCGATTCGTCGCTCGTGACTTCGTGCACTTGTCGCGACCTCCACCTGTAGCCGCGACTAATCGCACAAAAATGTCTTTTCACTTGACAAAAACGCGATCCTATGGCACTTGTCGATAGTGACGAAGCTCTTCGTGACGCCAGAACGTGACCCGCACCTGCTATGGGACACTCAAATATGTTGTGTGACAAAAACGGGCCATGGGACAAAAACGTCCCGATTGTAATTATGTCACGTTTTGGATCAAATGCTCCAACAAAATGTAGTAAAACATGAACAAGTTTTGACCTTCGTGGTGGTTTATTTTTTGGACCTAAAATCATTTAGCCGAGATAGCTGGTTAGTGCACTACTATAAGTATCTACTACATAGAGAGACATATACTGTGTAAAAAATTAAAAGTTGACCTTCATTTAGTCGCTACGCTCTAAAGTCTGCGTATGGGCAAGATAATTCTTAAAACCTGGATGCTATACAAACGTTTACATTAAGGTGAAACTAGTCGATACTTTGTCCATACAAATTTCGGGGGGGGGGTATTACTCCACCACTGTTTGGCATTGTACGAGTATGTACATCCAAAGTTAAACATGATATCGTTTTGTCTTACTATTTATTTTGTCTGTACGGAAGCAGAATATTAAAATAAAAAGCCATTAAAAAGTTATGAGCCAACTAAGATTCGTTTTTCCTGCTAATTTTAACGCAACTTTGGGCCTAAATAAGTAATAAAAGAAGTGTAAAATCTCCAAACTAAAGTCCACTCCGACAAAGCACAATTATCGAAGATTTCAATAAACTTTATCGGTAATTGATTTATCCAGTAGTTTTTTCATAAAACTCAACCTTCCAAAGAACTTTTCGCGCGCGGTTTACTATGAATTATCGTGCATTTCACTCAACACACGATGACATGCACGATGCTAGGTGTGACAGCGTGCTTTTTAGTCACGCCCACCAGTGAGTTCGAGCCCGTGACTAGTTGGCTCTTAAAAAATCTTACTGATGTTGAGTAATGAATGACACATCAGCAGTCTAATTTCGTGACACTCTTTCCATCACAATCTGAATGATTTCGAAGGGTATTGCTAATCCATTTCTTCATATGTTCGAAAAATTTGTCTGCTCAACAACGTAAATAACGCAATGAATGTTGTTGAACTGTCAAAATGAAAGCCATTGTTACTGTAAGTGTGTTAGCAATTACCCCGCACACAGATTATTTTGGAGTATTCCCATTTGAGCACCTATGCATTGAGTACCAAAGGTATTCCCATTTGAGAATACCTTTGGTGCGCAATGCCTACTACCTATATTTATTGCGGATGCATATTATTTATTTTATTCTATTATTATCGATCAGAACGATTTTTTTCTAAACAAAAAGCCTAAAACCGCAGGTCCTGAATTAGTTGCGCAACCAGGAAGCGATCATCAGGTGCACCGTAGCAAGAGTTCCCATCGTTCGGTCACGTCGTGCGGTCGCCGTGCGGTCGCCGCGCTGCCGGACCGCGGTCGTGACCTCCTGCGACCACGGGCCGGAACAACTCGTAAAAAACCTATCATGTTACCACTCAGCAGCATTTTGCTCTTATTTCGAGACAGTTCATCAAGCCCAAGTCAACTTTTTTTTTTTTTCTTTTTTCCTAATCGAACGCAGTGGTTAAACAAAAAATTGCGTTCGAATTCTAAAAATCTTGTTTGATGTAGTTTAGTGAGTAATCGCGTTCAGAAAAACTGCGACGCTGAAAATTGATGGTATGCTTACTTCCTAATCTTTTGTTGGGACATGACCAAGCTTGTTAGGTTTTATAAAAAATAATATAATGAGTTTACTAAATCGATGAACGGGATTTTTTTGATACGATACGTCCATTTCGCTCTTTATTACAAAAATTGCAATAAAATGGCAAATGTATTTCAATAGTAGTCTTGTAAATTCAAATACAGTTAAAACTTTTATTTAATCTAAGGTTGTCTGCATCTTTTTTTTTTTTTTTTTTTGAGGGTTGGAAGTCATCAAATGACCCCCTCCCGCTCTGGGTGGAGCGGAAGGGAGTGTCAGACTCTTACTGACTAAGACCTTGGCCCTTTATGTTCCGGGGCAGCGGTACCCCTTTCGGACAATCCCGCTGGGTTGTCTGCCTCTTGTTTTCGGTTTGTTATTTAGAATGCATTTCTTCCGAGAAAATGAGTATTATAAGTAGCTGATCCATAGCATTTTACCAAACGCGATTCCCTACTGCACGCAATACTTTCTGTCTATCTTGTAATCTTACTGAAGTGGATCTCTTTTCGATAATTTTTCTATTCCTCCTAAAGCTTGCGTTTCCTGAAAATAACACTGCAAACAGAAATCTTAACAGTGTTCATTAGGCCAATGTTCTTGACGCCATGTTTTATAGGACTAAAATCTTCCAGTCTGATGAAGCATTAATTACGGAACCTGGGTCTTATGTGGGTATATTTTTCGTCGCTCAACATTCCAGTAACGTCATTCAGTAACATAATCAGGCATAAAACATCACGTGAAGAACATTGGCCTAATGAACACTACATTAGGCCAATGTTCTTGACGCCATGTTTTATAGGACCTAAACGTTCTTGGCCGATGAAGCACTAATTACGGAACCAGGGTCTCATGTGGGTATACTTTTCGTCGCTGAACATTCCAGTAAGGTCATTCAGTAACATATTCAGGCATAAAACAACGTGAAGAATATTGGCCTAATGAAGTGTTCATTAGGCCAATGTTCTTTACGCCATGTTTTATAGGACCAAAATCTTCTAGTCTGATGAAGCACTAATTACGGAACCAGGGTCTCATGTGGGTATATTTTTCGTCGCTCAACATTCCAGTAAGGTCATTTAGTAACATACTCAGGCATAAAACATAACATGAAGAACATTGGCCTAATAAATTGTTTATTAGGCCAATGTTCTTGGCCATGTTTTATAGGACCTAAATCTTCTTGGCCGATGAAGCACTAATTACGGAACCAGGATCTCATGTGGGTATATTTTTCGTCGCTTAACATTCCAGTAAGGTCATTCAGTCACACATACTCAGGCATAAAACATAACATGAAGAACATTGGCCTAATGAAGTATTCATTAGGCCAATGTTCTTGACGCCATGTTTTATAGGACCTAAATCTTCTAGTCTGATGAAGCACTAATTACGGAACCAGGGTCTCATGTGGGTATATTTTTCGTCGCTCAACATTCCAGTAAGGTCATTCAGTCACATACTCAGGCACAGTGCAGTCGTCTAAGGTTATGCGGATGCCGCGCCGGCGCGTGCGTCGACTGCGAAGCGTCGCCCGAGGTCGCGGCCAGGAATGTTTTACTTTACATTACTTATCGGACACGAATCGATGTGGAACTTGGAAGGAGCTGCTTTTTGTCATTTGTTAGGGTTGTGTGGTGGACGAAGTTTGAAGGAGAATCGGGGTTCAGGGCGGAGTTTTAGGCTGGCTAGCATGGTTTCCTAAGTTATTAAGTAACATTTTTGCAATTGACTTAATCTTAATTGACAGAAATATTATTTCTAGCCCTATTTGATTTATTTTGTGAGCTATCTAGCAAAAGTGGCCTTGTCACTAAACACATTATGTGTGTTTCTCTTCGATAACTTTCCTCTTTCTTAAATTAAATTTAATTCGTATTTAATTTAATAATATTCTGATATCATACTATGCTCCAAAAAAAGCAGAGATCACAGACAAATAAAGATAATAATTATAAATAAATAATTTTGAAATATGAACAAATTACCACAGTCTTCATTCAGTCTTTAAAAAAGAAAACCATTCACTTTGCAACATTTCCTTTCATTTTTATTTTTTAATAAAATATCGTCTGACACCGCAGCAAGTATGTACAGTAGCCATCAGCATATCAAGCTCCACAAACTGTCAAAATTTCTCATTCGATTTTCAACTTAATTCATCAACATTTGAAGGATTAAAATCGTTTGGAGAAATTTTACAGTTTCGTGTAGTCTGTGCTGGCCACCGTACGTTTCGCGGTGCAGTAGCGAAAATGCGATATTAATAAAGTCGTGTCTTTACTTGAGGCTTTACGGTGCGGTGTAACTCTACACCTCGCGGTTTGAACCCAGGACATACGACCGCTGTTATTGTTATAACTTATATTGCTTAGGTTAAATTTTGTGGGGTATAATATAAATTGTGGTCATCGCAAGGAGGCACTGATGTGGAATCGTAATAATATTATGTTATATAAGCATGCTCCATCAGTTATTAGCTTTATTCAGACAGATTGAGTCGCACTATATGGATCCCTTTTTACATATTGGTACGGAACCCTAAAAAAATCAAATCGGTCGAGCGATTATCGAGTTTTTGGGGGACTAATGCACGGCAATTGATTTTTATATACAAAGATCCAGATAGCTATTTCCAGCATATGTGAGGCCTGTGTCCAGCAGTGGACTCTTTCGGCTGAAATGATGATCCAGATACGTTATACTCCATTTATTATAACATTAGACAAATAACTGTTCTCACCCTTTCGTTATTTCGATGTAAACGTTTAATAAACTCCGTTATTTCACGATAAATACAAAGCACTGTAATCTATTTACCATTTACATTAAAAAAAAATACTCTAAAGTGCAGTAATTTCAACAATATTACACAATAACTGTCGTTATTTAGCCGTTATTTGCCAAATGGAGTATAGGTCGGTAAACACTAGCCAAACTTTTGATTCCGGCTGAAAATTATACGCAATCATTCTCAGTACGTCCTTCATTATTTTTCTTTCATAAAATAATACAGTAGCAATAATACAACTTCAATGCAGACACTTGAAGTGCAACAAGCCTACAACTGTAACGAGACACCTCGTGGTTTGAACCCGCGACATACGACTGTGACTACCATATGCGCAATTATGTGTTTATTCAATACGTTGTTGAGTTTATTGAAGAATATTATAACTACTGATTTAAATAATGTGTAATGGTTTGTATGGCAATAGAAGATCTCGTGGCTAAGTAATAACAGCCGCACGGGTCGATCCATCAGGTTAAGCTACGCTTGCCGGGGTTGGTCCGTGGATGGGTGACCATTTTTACATACCGAGGCTCCTCCGTGCCTTTGAAAGCACGTTAAGCCGTTGGTCCCGGCTGTCATTCGTGGATCCTTGACAGTCGTTACGAGTCGTCAGAAGCCCAAAAATCTGACAGCCAGTCTTACCAAGGGGTATCGTGTTACCCAGTTGGTTGTGGAGGTCAGATAGGCAGTCGCTCCATGTAAAATACTGGTATTCAGCTGCATCCGGTTAGACTGGAAGCCGCCTCAACATAGTTGGGAAAAGGCTAGGCAGATTGATTGGTTTGTATGGCAATACTGATTCTTTGGCCAAGAAATAAGCCAGCCTTCTGGTCACGTGAAGAGTCGACCAACCGCTTAGCGATGTCTCGAGAAACTAAGTGGGCACTCGGACCCCATGGTCCTAGAGTTTCAACCCCAAACGGCTCAAACATATAGCTCCAAATAAGGTTGTTATATTTACACCGTTTTTTGGCATTCTCTGGAGGAGGCCTTTACCCGAAAAGGGGTCCAATTAGCATAGTCACTATTATTATTTACGTATATATGTTACCATAATACCTAATGTCATGATTTGTATAATTTATCATTTTTGCATGTTTTAATAAATTCAAAATGGATTATTGACTTAATTTAAATTATTTTGCTATGAATTTTTTATCTATTAACTATTATGAATGTTATCTCTATAACTGAATTTTATGCAAGGAAAAAAAAAAAGATAGTTTTTAAATAACACATAAAATCAACTCTAGTTTCGCATGTTTATGATCAAATGTAATATTGTTATGTAATTTTATCAGCTAATGGAATTAAAAGGCTTTTTTATTTTATTATTATTTATTTATTCGCACTGTTTGAGGTTTTCTGCACCTGTAGCAGCCAACCCAGCACAGCCGCCGTGCTAGGAAGATGGGATGGCGCAAGGGTGTCGACACATGTTGCATCCCACACCAAAGGCCGACCTAACTTCCTAACTTTCAGTATTGCCATACAGCGTGGCAATGCTGCCAGCCTTTTGGGCACTTTTCCTGTTGACAGCGATGCGGACGACTTTTTTGATGGCCTTTGATTCTTTCCCCTCCCTTTTTTTATAAAATGGTTTTTTGAGTTTCTGAGTTTATCTTGAACATTACTGACATCAGTGAAGGAAAAATATCGTGAGGAAACCGGGACTTATACAGGGTGTTTGGCGCATGGATCGACACAATTTTTTGGGGGGTTGGGAGGGTCATAAGCGAGGTTTCATCCAAAGACCCCATGTCCTAAGTGTCACGGTTCTTTCCTAAAATTACCCGGAATCTCGCCTTTAAATCGTCATTACTTTTTTATTAATGGTTGTAATTGCACGAAATAAATTTTATTGTATTCTACAATGTATTTTTATTTTAAATAGATCATTATTTGATGCAGTTGATCTATAAAATACTTATGTGCTTCCAAAGTCAATTTTGTTTTTAAACGTGTAAAAAATTGCAACTTCTAAATTCAGTATTAAAAAATTTGAACTTAGTTTTATTTTAAAAAGTTCTTTGGATGAAGCCTCGCTAATGACCCTCCCAACCCCCCAAAAAATTCTGTCGGTCCATGCGCCAAACACCCTGTATAGTTAACCTTTTGACCGCCACAGTCATGTATACATGACAAACCAAAATGTGCCTAGCACGCCACGGTCACGACTACATGACAGACTTTTATACGTAAATCTGTAAATAACGCTCATAAAACAACGTTGTTTTTTTTTTTTAACCGATGAACCGACCGTCATGAATTTTGCCAGAGATTACAGCCTGGGATATGGAGAAGGACATAGGCTAATTTTTTACGCGAAAACCGACCTGCACGTGGGCGTAGCCGCGGGCAAAAGCTAGTAATATTATAAAGAGGTAAAATTTGTTTGTAAGTTTGTATGTAGGAGGTAATCTCTGGAACTACCAGTCGGATTTGAAAAATTATTTTTACATTTGATAGCCCAATTCTTGAGGAAGGTTATATGCTATTTAACATCACGCTGTGACCCTGAACCGAGCAAAAAGAAAAAAGTAAAAAATAGTGAAAATAAAATAATATCTATCGCGGGCGGGTTATGGGTCGAGGGAACAAGAAATTTCACGCGGACGACATCGCAGGCAGAAGCTAGTATTACATAAATATGACGAATAAAAGCACATACACCTATCCTCTTATTCCTTTTATACCTACATGGTAATAAACTAGATAAATCCGACCACATAGTAAGCCCCTGTTTACCATAGACTAAACGTTTAGAAATAACACAAGAGGATGAAACATTATGCGGACACGGCCCACATCCGAACCGAGCCATCATTGTTTGTGCCTGGCGGTTAAGGGTACGTTCTGATAGATAGACTACCGAAATAAAATTCTCTGGGAGAACAATTTAACTGGTTAGTAAAGGATGTTGAACGTTGAAAACTTTTTTGTATTGAATTTTAAAATCCATATTCTTGTGGGATATTATTCCGACCATTACATCGGCGAAGCTGCGGGCAAAAGCTCATAATATATAAAAGCTGTATTTGCGAGTACTGTACAAAAGATTCCCCGAAATATCCACTGTATTTCGGGGTACTGTCAGTGCTGAAGTAACCAGGTCCTTTTTTATGCATTTTTTTTTATTCTACAGGCAATACAGTCACAGATGCCAAATAGCATAAAGCATGAAATTCGTCATCTTAAAAATATCTGCGTCATACTAAAATAAATTGTACCTGAACTAGTCACAGCAATATAGTCATAAGTTTAAATAAACATTTCGCCAAACAGAATATTGTTTATTTTGACCTAAGAGCATAAATACGTGAAGATAAACACGAAAACTAAAGAAAACAATCATTTTCAGTAAAGATGGACAACTGGTATTGAAATAAAATGTAGTTTTGCGCAACAGGATTGTTTATATTGCAGTCACGCAAAAACTATTAATTTTAAAATGTTAATTTAAATGAAGTGTCCACTTAATGTGCACATTAGTAGCTTGGCAATAAATATTACCTACTCTAGGAACTTTTAGATACTACTAGTAGTTACCAACCGGTCAGAATATTAGTTCTAGCATTTTTCAAAACCAGAATACGAGTAATTTCATAGACAGTTTAAAAGATTCTAAAGTACATCCCAAATTGCATTTTGAATAGAATAAAAAATAGGCACATCATTCATCATGTCAGCCGAAAGACGTCCACTGCTGGACACAAGCCTCCCCCAATTGGGGGGGTTTGCCATAATCACCACGCTTGGCAGGCGGGTTGGCGATCGCAGTTTGGTGTTAAAAATACACAGAGAACGCTGCTGCCCATTCTCTAGTAAGTCCCTTAGTCGCATTTTACGACACCCACGGGAGGAAATGGGATGGTGCTATTCTTTACGTCCGGCACCACACGGTACCGGTACGGTAAAAATAGACACAAATACTAGAAAAAAAAAAAAAAGATTTATTTTAAAAGGATACGGAGTTAACCTTTTAAAGATTTTTTTTCTGAGTCTCATTTACAAAAAAAAAAAATAATATATCAAAGCATGTTTAATTACAGTGTAAATAAGTCTTATTTTCTTTTCTGGTCAATCAAAGTAAATAAATCATGGTTATCAATTTATTGGTATTATTTTTCTGTTGCACGTGAGAACGAGCCCTTAACATTGAATATTGAAGACGTGCTAGGGAGGTGACACGCGTGTCAGTCCCGCGCCCGGCGTGTCAATGAGCAGCTAGTGTTGTCACTTCCGGGACGGAGCGTGACCGGCCCTGATGGTAATAAGCAGCGATCATCGTTGTACGGCCTATTAATGTCTTGTAAGTATTTATGGAGACGACTGTACTTCGAATAAGCTTCACTGTTGAAAAATAAATTAATACGTTTTCTCTTGTGTTTTTTTACGAAATGCAGTTTTAAATGACTTTGTAGACGTGCCTAAGAGCAGATAAATGGGACAGATTAACGATTATTATTATTATAAACTAGCTAACCCGACAGACAAATTCCAATGAATATAATTCCCATAATTCATACAAAATTCTCAAAGAAAACGCACTTCACACTTCAAATTTGGTTTACCATAAAACCTGATTTGGACTATTACGAACATTTCAAACAAATATTAACCGTTCTGAAGTAAGCACTCATTAACAAACAGCATTTAATTTTTAGGGTTCCGTAGTCAACAAAGAACCCTTATAGTTTCACCATGTCCGCCTGTCTGTCTGTCTGTCTATCCGCGGCTTAGCTCAGAAACTCTTAGTACTAGAAAACTGTAATTTGGTATGTTTATATTAATATTAATATATATTAATCACGCCGACATTTTTTTAGGCTACCTTCCCTACTCGTAAAGTAGGGATGATATTTTTTTTCTCGTCTATCCCATGTGTGGGGTATCGTTGGATAGGCCGTTCAAAAATATTGTGGATTTGTCAAAAACATTTTTCGATTGAGGGATCCATTTGCGTAATATTAAGCTTTACAGTGTAAATTTCTGTTGAGTCAGTTAAAGTATCTAAATGGTTTTTTTTTACATACAACGGGGAAGCTCTTGGCCTTCATCTCACCTGATGGTAAGTGATGATAAGGCCGAAGATGGAAGCGAGCTTCACCCGGAATCCTCAACCACAGAGGAACTGGCTATCTTACGAGTACCTCTAACTGCCGAAACACAACAAATGCTGTTAACATTGTTGTTTTGGCGACAGACTTAGATAAGATGGTGGTAGCTAGCCAGGCAGACTTAGAACAAGCCCTACCACCAACCAAACCGAGCAGAAATGGTTGTGTTTGAATACGTGAAAAAATTCACAACAGGAAAACTATCACAGAAATGTAGGCTTTACAAGATATCGAGTAATAGTCGACCAACTTACATTTGCAGTTGGAATGTATGGGAGAACATGTATTTCCACTACAATGTTAAGTTTGTTCTTGGGATAAATTCGTCCCAACTACGGAATCCTTCATTGTGTGTGGTCAGACATGCACTTGGCCGGTTTTATTATATAAATATACTAGCTGCATGCGTTGCAATGCCACGTTAATTTTGGAAGGGGCAATTAGAATCATATAATTATTTTTGTAAATTTTGACGTTCAAAAGTGCCTTTTATGTACCTATTTGAAATAAATGATTTGACGTTGACTTTGATAAAGTCATATGAATTGAAAAAGTCTCATGTTCGGTATAATTTAATGTCTTTGTGTTCGGATTTTTCATACAATAGTTATGTTTTACAACGTATACTTTTCAATTAATTCCTCTAGCCTTAATTACTTGGAAAGTATGCTTATGATAAGTTACAATTACTCCATAATGAAGTGTAAATAAGTCTTATTTTCGGTTGCACGTTGTTTCATAGCTAATAGTTTTATAGAATTACGTTTCACATACATTTTTTCTCATCTTTTCGTTTCATAGAATAATCAATACGCAGAATACTTACTTTGAAGATTGTTGAATCAATAAATAGTCTTTGAAACAATAATATTCGAACTAAACATACAAGGACCAAATATTATTATGAAACATTTTCTGGGAAACTAAATTCTATGAAATTTCTGTCTGCGAAATAAGGGACACCCTTATTTTCTTTTCTATTCAATCAAACTTTCATAAATCATGATTATCAATTTATTGGTATTATTTTTGTGTTGAACGTGAGTACGAGCCCTTAACATTTAATATTGAAGAATAATATTAATATTGTATTTGTATTACAAGCACTTTTTCCCTACTAAGTAGAAATTAAGGTTAGGTACCTAAACAATTTATTGACATTAGTTTTCACTTAGTCTCACATCCTTACGCACAATATTATGGTTTAACATGACGTCAACAGGATTATCTACGGCTTTTCGAAGAATAGCAACATTTAGGTACACACTTATAACTGTTTTTCTATTTTTAAAAATCACATCATGTAGGTAGTCTCCTTGTTGACTAGTTAATTCTTTTTTTTTGTACACATTAGAGAAACTCTTGGCCGTCATCTCACTTGATGGCCGAAGGTGGAATCGTAAAAGCTTGCACCTCGTATAGCTCATACAGAAAGGAACAGTGTTTCTCCATATTTTAATGTAGTCATTTTTTGTTTTTCAAATCAAGCGTTTAGTCCTTATTTCTATACTTTCCAGGAAAATTTACGCAATAATAATAAAGGTAGGTAGAGTAATATTCCCTCTCGTCATAATGAATTTACCACAATCTCATTTTATGTAAATAAAGCATGTAATACTGTGTTTATGTAATACTGTGGGAGTATTCATAAAAATCCCTACTGAAACTTGCACTAGGGTGTCATTGGTTTTTACTTTCTAAGAATCTTATCAACAAAGTGGTTCCATGGTTAGCCATTTGCTAGTCATGCTTTTTTTTTAAAATGGCTTTAATATGCTCCTAAAAATAAAGTTTCTGGCTTTCAGTTTTGTTTTCGGGGATGCACGAATATAAAGGAATTTCTCATGTAAGTTAACATAAAAAAAACTTTAAGCAATTTCTAAAAAAACTGCCGTAACACAGCCTAACTTTCTGTTAACCTTAAAAAAGCGTAAGTAAAACACATGTCTCAACTCTCACTACGTCATTAACAAATCTTTTGACACGTTGGAAACAATATATCATGCAGTTACCGTGTGAAAAGAAAAAAAAAACTTGACATTTTTGACTTACATTTGACACCTGACGTCTCACTCATTAGCTGGTAATGACACCTTTACATAATGGTGTAAGTTGGTCGTACTTTAGGTTCCATTCATAGATGTTTTATTTTGAAAATTATCTTTATCACCAATGGAAGGACCGGTAGGGACTATAATGATGCTGGTTTGAGTTGGTTCCCTTACCTACATAATTATAAGAGTTGGACTCTTGAGTATCTATGTATATTATGATTTGGAAATATTCTGTAACTGTAGCCGACTTTTTTTTTTTTTTTTGATTTCTTGGGGAATCTTTCAAAAGGCGGACTTTGGGGATAAGACCGGAGAGTGTGGGATTTTTACCTTACTAACCCCTCTCCCCTCCCGTTGGTCACCGTCTGCACATGGTTGGGGCACCGTTACCTCTCAAAAGACCGATCCGAAACCCCCTCTGTGCAACACCTTTGTCTCTGTCACCCAGACCTGGACTAGAGTCAAGAGCGAACCCATAGTAAAATAAAAAAATAAACACCTGTCAAGGGGCCATTCCAGTATTACGTAAGCAGAATTTTAGTAATTCTAAACCCTCACCTCCCCCTTGTCAGCAAAAGTAAACAAAGCTCGCACCCCCCCCCCCTTTGCTTACGTAAACATTGGTATTTTTTTAATCTGTTCAGGTTTCTTTACAGTTATTCATGAGTCTAGAAATAAGGTATTTATAGACTAAAAGTAATTTAATGCCCATTTAAGTAAATTCCCTACTTCGGTTTTTTCTAACCATAAAAAATCGTGTGAGAGCGAGAAAGTAATATCAATTATTTTGAGGAATCTCTAAACATTGGGATGCCATCTTTGTTCAAATCAAATTCTATTAAATTTTGCAATTGAATCTGAAAAGTAAATTAATAAATATTGCTGACGTAATCCTACTATCCAGACCCCCATCCCCCATGTCATCAAAAATAATCAAAGCAAAGACCCCCACCCCCCTTTGGTGCTTACGTAATAATTGAATGACCCCCAAGGCACATCTCTGGAGAGACTGTAAATTGGTCTCCCCAAAACCTGACTATGTAAGTGTGCAAGGTAGCACATGACCACTGTGCACTGTCTTCCCTGAGGTCACTCAGTGGGTGGACTGAGAGTCTCCACTCTGGGGACCTTTCCGGCCTCATCGGCCATCTGTTCTGCGAGTAATGTGCCCTGCCCATTGCCACTTAAGTTTGGCAATTCTTCGAGCTAGTCGTTACCTTGCGGATCTCTTCATTTCTGATTCGATCATGTAGGGAAACTCCAGGCCCTTTCCATTGCCCTTTGGGTGACTTTTAGCCTTCTAATAAGGCCCATTGTGAGCGACCACGTTTCAGTGCATAGGTCATCACTGTCCGAACTTATACAAATCTTGGCCCACTGTGTAAACAGCCAATCAACTCATCACATTTCAATAACTACTATAATTGTATATAACTGTTCTCACGCTGACGTACTTCAGTGGCCCACCAATTACAGCCAATTACAATTGTAATCGATAGATGACGTAAAAGAAATATCTACATAATATTAGCTCCTTAAGGTTTTATGACTAAGGAAAATATATAAGATAATTAATGCTTTGTAATGACTTCGGTGTTTCTATAGAATAATACGTGGTCTTAATGGTTATTATAATGTTCTTTGGATGGGGAGGTGTATGGTTGATACACCTGTGATCATTAAAGGGTTAAAAGAGAGTGCTGTTATTTAAAATGACAGTTTTTTTTATGAAGGTTAATATGACAGAAGACTAGAACTCAAGCAAAACTGGTACGATGAAATTGACGTCACAGATCCCCATGTGTGTGAGACGTCAGTGTTGCTTGAAACAAGACAAAAGCAAAGAAATAAAAATAACTTTAATATATCTGTGTATATATCTATATCTATACTAATAATAAAGCTAAAGATTTTGTTTGTTTGTTTGTTTGTTTAAACGGGCTAATCTATGTAACAATCAATCGGATTTAAAAAAAAATTGCGTTTGATATGTCATTTCTCGAAAAAGGTTGTAGTCTATTTAACATCACGCTACGACCATTAGGAGCAGGTAAAGAAAAAAAAACAGAAAGAACGCTAAGCGAAAACGAAGTAATAGCGCAGGCGGACGATGCGATGCGATGCGACGTGGTGGGTTGGAGGTCAAAATTTCACGCAAACGAAGTCGCACGCAGAAACCAAGTAATTCATTTACGAGTATCACCGACACAATAATACATGTATCTACACACTGTCACATTATAAGTTTTATCAATTTTATTTGCAGCGAAGTAAAATCTGCGAGCAGATTCAACTACGCTACGTAGTTTCTACTACGAAGACTACGCTAAGAAGTTTGCGCTACGTAGACTGCGCTACGAAGACTGCGCTACGAAGTTTACGCTAAAAAGACTGCGGTTTATTATTGGTTTGCAATTCGAAGGCAACTGATTTAAAAACTAGGCCTTAAGAGATATTGTAAGTTTGAAAATTAAGAAATACGTTAAACTGGATTAACTTATTGCACGTGGAGGCTAGCTAGACTAGCTGGCTAGTTGTATTGGGTTTCCACCTGTAAAAACAAATGTAAGTGGTAATATAGTAAAAAAAAAAAAAAAAAAAAATAATAAGAAAAACATTAGCGGTGGTGTTTAATTCTGACAGCTACTAATCAATTGCTTAGCAACCTCTTAGCGCTAAATAGCGTTTATGAATAAGAATTTTGCTAATCAGTTGCTTAGCAAATGATTAAAATTTAAGAGGCGTTTATGAATAAGACTGTAGATGTAGAAAGATATTCCATTTCTGGATTGAGTTTATACTTAGCTTCTAAGTAACACACGGCTTCCTTTACTTTAAAAATGCTAAAAAGATAGCATTGAAGACGTGTTTATGTATTGGCAATTATCTAAAATAAAAAATAAAAATTATGATGTTTGGCAAAGCCATGTAAGTAAAACCGGGTTAGATATCTTTTTTTTTTAATAAGTTCGGTGACTTACACATCACCCAATACATTTAGCGCTAAACATAAAATATAAAACATCATTCTGACCTTTTACAGTCTAGATTCTGACCCTGTTAACTTCAAACAATTCACAGAAATAGAGCAGTTTTAAATTCGATTAGCGCAAAACTACGTTTCTAAAAGATTTTTGCTTATAAATTTAGTCATAATTATGTCTATTAAGGTAGTTAAGTTAGCAAGCCACTAAATTGTTTTCGAAAAGAACTGCCTTATTTAGACGTATTCAAGCATTCTATCTATCTTCTACCTAATAGAGTAAACCAATAGTCATAATATAAATATCACTCCAATTAGAAGGATTATAGACTCACCAATAAACTCGTTAATTGATCGTCACTAATTTATTATACTATTAAAATCAATTGGAGCCCTATTAAAATCCTACCCCTGTCACACTGGGCCGACTCTAATCAATTTATAGCATATTAATTAATTCAATTGATGTCATATAAATATGACATTAGAGATATTTCAATGAATTACGACCGTAATTATATGCAATATCGTGCTATAAATTGTAAAGGATTACATGCTAATCATAACCACTCGATATATTTACAACTCAGATGAGGTAAAGCAACATTGTATTCGCAATAATATTTAAAAACTTGGACCGAATTCACAAACAAATAACCCCAAAAACAAAAACATACCTTTTATGTATTTCCAAATGTATTCTTCGGTCGAAATATTCCTCAGTTTGGATAACGAAACGTCCAAAGTCACTGTAAACACTTTCTATCACTGTCCACTTAACGAAAATTCTGTCATTCAATAAGAGCAAAAAACAAAAAATGGCTAAACAATGGTTTCACCAGGACATAGGCACAATGTTATCGGCAGTCAAATGTCAGCGCGCACTTATCAGTAGAGTCAATTAGCATTCAGTGCGCACACGTGGGTACGAAGCGCGGAATGTCCGAAGCAAGACGATACGACCAAAGCGCGCCAAACAGACCAACCAACTGAAACACTACGCTCGCACCCACACACGCGCGCCGCTCAACAGGTGAAAACGCAACAGTGTGCTACAAATGAACTCGCACGCGACCCTATGTGGAGGTTACTCAGGTGAACCGCGCCGCGTGTGTGCGTGCACCATTTTGTTCGTGTTGTTCAGATTTATGACCGCGAGCGTGCGTGTGTGCGTGTGTGCGAGACGCTCTACAGGTGGTACTCTTTTGTGTTTGTTAGTAATCACACTTGGTCACATGTCATGTGCGTATGTATGCTGCCTACCTGTTGTGCCCCCGCAACTTATCAGTTTTGCTCTTTTAGGGCTGTTCAGAAAATATATTACCTTTAAAAACGTCCACCTTCGCCATTGTTTTGACGGGACAGAGGTTCAGTTATCAGTTTATTCAGTGCCGGATTAAGCAAGCGAGGGGCCCGTAGCAAATTCTACCGAGGGGCCCTTGATCTGCTATGGGTTCTCAAGTATAAACGGGTAAAAAAAACAAGGTAATGCCGAAATAAAGACCCTTTAAAAATGTCAGCCCTTAATATTGATATTTAGAAGTCACAAATCGAAATTTCCCATGTTCCATTTAAATAAAATGAGATAATATATGTATTTTTCGCCACCGAAAAAATCGGTTACCGATTGTCTGACGAGGATTGTCTTAGTCGGAAAGGGAGTTACGTTTCACGTTTTGTGACATCAAGTAAATTCAACATTCATTATTAAGTTTCACTAAAAAAATTACGTTTAGGCGGAGGTGGCCAGGTTTGGATGCGCGGGGCCCCCTTTTGCGCGGGGCCCGTAGCAATTGCTACTCTTGCTACGTGGTTAATCCGGCACTGAGTTTATTAACAAAATCTGACCTTTATGGGTCAATTATGTTATTTTGCACTCACACAGACGTAACAGTCATTACATGTTTACATAGACGAGTGCAGATCATAAAGCGCGTAGCGAATTTTCCGAGAATTTTCCGACGATTTAATTCGGTAGCATTATAGTACGTGTTCATAGATGTGGGTAAATCGTGCCTCCTGCACTTAGTGAACTTTGTACATCTTAAGGTCACGGATGTTTAGCACCAATACAATAGGTATTAACATCTCATGTCACCTTGACGTAAGCGCAAAGACACTAATATTGAGCGAAGAGAAGGAACGTAACACTCGGTAACATCGAAGCATTTTTGAACTCTACTGCTCTAAATTTAGAAATCTAAATTATGTAAACATTACGTGGTTGTTAAAACGTTTTGGGTAAACACATCGATTTAGGGCAGAACGTTTGAACTGGGTTCCTATTACAAACGATTTTAGCTCATGTTGCCTACGGCTGTAAGTCTTTTTTGCGAAAATGTTTAACAAAAAGTTAAGTCATTTTTTTTCAACAAATATTTAGATCGTGACTGGTCTATTTGTATTGTAATTTGCACCTAATCAGATGTAAAACTAGATTGATTATCGTAGTACGGGCCACTTAAGAGTGGATTGTTGTTTCTATTGTTATTCTGTGTGACAATTCGAGTATTGTGGACAGGTTCATTACTATTGTTTGGGCATCGATTCATTTTATTACGCCTACTTGTGACATTTTTTGTTCAGATTACAATTTTTTTTTCTGTTGTGTTCTGAATTAAAGGTTATGCGTGAGTACTTTGGGTTTTGCCCTCGGTTTTGTTTGGTTTTATTTTTCAATCGTGGCTGGTCAATTCCATTATTAGCTAATGTCATATTTTTCTATACAGGCTTATTGGTTAACCACTAACAACCTGTATTAGTAGCATCATGAACAACAACTTTTGTTCTATGGCTTTTTATAAAACATAATACATTTACCAAAAACAAACCTTCAAGATTTCGATGTTCTATCTAACACATTTCAATTCTATATTTTTTTGTACCTGTCTACGCCTCCCGTGCACTTTCGCCCCTGCCTTTTGCACTAGACACGGCAGTTTGTTTGGCTACGCATAGAGTTCGTAACATTTAGAGCATTGAATTTAAATATTTTTATTTTTGTATGAAATTGTGATAAATTAAAATCTAATGAATTATTAAAAGTCATAGAACAAAAGTTGTTGTTTATGATGTTAGTAATACAGTTCTGAGAGGTTGTTAGTGTATAAACTACGTCAACTGCCTACATTACCTAAATACATAATATAACCGTAGATTACCTACTACGACCGTCTATAAGACTTACTGTATATCTTGCACAAAAAAAAAACTGGTCTTTATTTACTCCAACCTGACCTGCGGGATAACTGCGTAACACACAGTAGCAATGGCTTTTTCCCCCAAAAGTGAAACCCATGTTCAATAGTAGATTATTATACAAGGGTCTAAAATTACCCATTTATACGAGGTAGCGAGGGAGTAAATAGAAACCGAGTTATAATGGGATTTTAGCGCCGTGTGTTACACTCTACTTTTCACTACGATTGTGAGAAAATAAAATAATCCAATTCAATATTAAAAATAAATTACGGCCACTAATTCAATTTGCAAATTAGAGAAAAAATCTAAAGAATTCGCGCCATTTTTTTTTTTTTTATTTCTTCTGTAGCCGCAACAACGCAATGCACGCATTCTACCGAAGAGATCGCCGCTTCTAGTTCCATTTTCAAAAAAACAACAAATATAAAAAATATAAAAAAAACACTTTTTCCCCTAGAGGTATATAATTACATATATGGTATTTTTTCCTCAGTCTGGTACGATACAATGACGGCCTTTTTGAGCAAGAGGAGTGAAAAATTCATTTGTTTACGTTACACGTTCGTGTTTGGGTCACAAAAACTCATAAATGTGTACCAAATTTCAACTTAATCGGTCCAGTAGACTAGGAGCAAATCGGCTGTGACAGAAGGACAGACAGACACAAGAGTGATCCTATAAGGGTCCCGTTTTTTCATTTTTAGGTACGGAACCCTAAAAAATTCACCTAGTTTCTACATAAGTTCTTGTTTAACTTAATCGCCGTGCTTGCTTTAGGTTTACGTTTGTAATTGGACCAGCGATCTCGAAAACAATCAGATATCGGGCCATATTAAGCTCAATAAGTTAGCTTATCATGTACTCCATCGATAGCAATACTATAATCAAATGGTGCATGTTTTTGTTATATATATATATTTTTTTTATTATTAC
This sequence comes from Dryobota labecula, assembly GCA_947523025.1. Taxonomy (NCBI): domain Eukaryota; kingdom Metazoa; phylum Arthropoda; class Insecta; order Lepidoptera; family Noctuidae; genus Dryobota; species Dryobota labecula. The sequence continues at coordinate 6,984,613 of OX383296.1, read as the reverse complement.
CGACGATATTTTTTTTATTTCCATAAGATTTTTGTTTTACGATGGGTTTACTCTAGTCTAGGTCAGCGGTGACAGTGACAAAGTCAATATAGATATATATACTAGCATTACAAATATTTGCATGCGTATCATTAAGTTTTAAGTAAAATGACAAATCATAGCCGCTTTTGATTAAGAACTATAATTACATCTGTCTACCCCACATCTACAGTTATGATCATTGCTTGAATTAGTATAAATGTTAATATTAATATTTATCCTTTTCATCATAAAGTGAGCTGAGGAAAGCGTTAAATGGTAGGTATACTAATAGGCAAAAGGGGTATCCTGCCTTTTCGCCGAAAATTGTTTGGCAGATTATCACTTGCCAACTAACGTTTCGCCGATGTTTCACTTTGACAACTAACGATTAGCAAATTTTTGTGTGACAACGTTTCATTTGGTAGAATTATTGTTAGGCTGATTACTATAATGACACAAAACGTTTGGGACATTTATCATTCGGCAAACATTTCACTAGGCCACACAACTATTCGACGAATGACGTTTTGTCAGTGTAATTTTTACATACATTTTTTATTTAAGAATCTTAAAAATACCATTAAATCTTTAAATTGGCAGCAATGCAGAGCCGTATTACGATAGGTTAGGTTAGATTAGAGTATGACAAGCAACGCACGAGCCGAGCGAGCGAAGCGAGCGTGCCGCGGTAGTAGCCGGCGATGTGCCAGAAGCGAATCGCTTTTGTAAAAGGAACAAACTAAAACATTCTGCTTTTAAAATGCCAACTTACAAGTTGGCATTTTAAAAAGTGTCATTATGAAAAGTAGACCAAACGTACAGTTGGTAACTGTGAGGTTGGGAAATAAAACAAAATTATATGATTGAAGTTGGCAAATGATTATTCGGCGAAATAAAATTCTGCGAAACGTTAGTTGGCAAGTGAAAATCTGGCAAACAATTTTCGGTGAAAAGGCAGAGAACCGGTAAAAGGTTATGTTAGCTTTTTATTCAGAGATTCGACATTTTTTGCAATACTTAAACTACGTTAAGGCTGCAGTCTTTCAAAATTCACTCGCGGCGAATTATTTGCGCAACTATGTATTAATGATGTAACTTGAAATATTATTATTGCACATAAATAAACATAATATATGTAATAGCTATTTTTTTTTTTAAAGTTCATTGCGGTGGATTATGTTAGGTAAATCCAGCGTTAAATACAGATCTTTCTGCCCAACAACATTTCGAGTTATGTTTGTGCACCACCTACTTTAGGGTAATAAATAATTATTTTCAAAATATGTTCAGCGCATAATTATTACTATGCGCTGATTACTATTTTTCTAATTATCTTTCATTTTCTTATTTCGGAGGTCACCAAAATTCTCTGTTTTTATCTCTTTATAAACGGTTAGTTTCATATTAACAATGCATCGTATGTATGTAAAAATTAGATTATTTTAATGCCAATTAGATTATATTAAAATAGCACCTAGATAAATCACCTTACTCAACAATAATAATAATCTCAAAAGACCTAAAAATCTTCTAGTGCGCAACATAACTAAGAGTCGCGTGTGGCGAGTCCTCGCGCCGAGCATCTTTTTAGGTCTTTTGAGATTGTTATTATTGTTCGATTAAGGTCATTTAGGTGTTGTTTTTTTTTTCTTTTAGTATTTGTTTTATTGAACCTTTGGCATTAAAATAATCTAATAAGGAAAACATCGTTGCTCACAATGTTTTCCTTTACCGTTACCTAGAAAAACACCATGCAATTTGGTGCATGCATGCCACCCCAAATAATTACTACAATTAACATAACATAACGCCTGCAATCCCCGAAGGAGTAATAGGAAGCAAGCGTATTAATGGGACTTAAACATAGCTGGATCAACAGAACACAAATCTAGACTCCGGGCTGGTATTGAGAAATTCCAGATAGCCCAACACTTTGCTCGACCCGGGAATCGAAACCTCGTGCTTAACAGTGGTCGCAAGCGCCAGTCACAATAAAAAAGTACAGAAAAAAAAAAAAGGTTTTCTGTAAAAGATCGCATTTAGCGATAAGACGCCCATTGTGACACCCTATGTAACAGTTCTACATTTATATCTGTAATTTTTATGGTGTATATAATAAAGAGTATTCTGTTATATTCTACACACAACAAATAAACTACTAATAAGTAGTCCTCCAGACAGTATTTCGGCCATGGCGGCCCATCTTAACGGAGCCTTCGCTTCGGCGTGGGACAGGCGCGCTCGCTCCTCCCTCACTCTCATAGTCGGATGGGACGGCAATCCGACACTCGCGGAGAGAGTTCAGGCATAGGACCAACGGCTTAACGAGCGCACCGAGGCACGGGGGTATCACACCGACAACTTCCAAACTCCTGGCTGTTACTGAGAAATTCCTAATGGAAAAACCCAATAACATTTTGCCCGACCTGAGAATCGAACCTTGAACCCAACGCTCAGCAGTCGCGCTTGCGACCACGAGACCAACGGGGCAGTCAAACTAAACTACTACAGAACGTGTGTACTACAATTTACTACGTTTACGAGTATAAAACCTTTACTAATAAATTTATCAATACTTATACTTATATCCTAACTAATATTATAAATGCGAAAGTAAGTTTGTTTGTATGTTTGTTTGTTACCTTTTCACGCCTAAACCACTGAACCGATCATCCTGAAATTTTGCATATACGTTGTCAGGTGTACAGAAACGGACATAGAGTAACTTTCATCCCGAAAAAAAGTACTGTTCCCGAGATAAACAACAATAACGTTCTTATGATAATAGATGGCGCCACGTGTCTTTTAAATCATGATTGAATTATAATATAATTCTAATATAACGTAACTGTAAGATATTCGGGGAGTCAGGTGTTGTAGGCGGGGGTGTCGAAAGGTTACCAACGCACTTACTCGTAACCAGTGAAAACCACACTGTCAGATTAACCACTTGTATAATCAATAAAATAACACACGATAATTACAGTCAACAAAAATAGAGTCACAATATATAAATCAGCACTTACGAACTAATAGAATATCTAGAAACTACCTTAAACTGAAATTATTGGCTAACTTAAACTGACTTTATTAAAACTATCTAAGCGCGGAGCGACTAATTCTCGAATATATGTGGAGAGCAACTGAATCGTACGGAGAGATTATTGCTATTGAGAGATTTACTTGATGTATTACTGATGTACTACCAATGTACTACAAAAATCAACTTGCTCGGGTTCCCTTTATAGGTTTTACACATGATCACAAGTTGCGGGTAACCCTTGGTCGTATACTTAATGAAACTCACCAGTTACAAACATTCCTACCTGATGAGGGGGTGTTGAAGGGGAACGGGTGTCTGCGGGGTATTGCGCAGTTAGCTCTCCTTAGACGTAGGAGGGGTACGGGAGACGTGGTTCTACGCAGTATGAAAATGGTACATAACACTGTTTACTTTTCGACACAATGGATTTTACTTTAATCGGTACCCCGGGGGTATATACTGTTATATAAAATAGGTAATTAGGGGGTAAATGCTCCAACTAAGCTAATGGCAGTGTTCAAATTACGCTATCTCTTTACAGTTCTGAGATATCGATCATTTTCGTTAGTATATAAAGCTATTTAAGCAATTTATATTAGAATATTCGTCTCCACGGAACAATCGATACATTTCAATGATTTGACGACATATATAATTCATTTAAGCTCGAATTATGGTGCTTTCCGTTACATTCCACCCCCTGTAAAAGGGTTCAACCGCATTACATCATATTTGGTCGGTGGGAAGCACGATAATCTTTGCTACGGGCCGACGCAGGACCACATTTAACGTCCTAATGTCGACTACACGAACAATACCGTCATTGCCGTAATATACATTCTTAATTACACCTTTTGTCCATACATTCCTGTCCTTATTATTGTCTATAATCACAACTACGTCGTTGACCCGCACATTGGGTACGTTGTTAATCCATTTGTCACGACGTTGCAGCGTTGGGAGGTACTCTCGTAGCCAGCGCCGCCAGAACATGTCGGCGAGCGCGTTCACGCGCCGCCATTGCCGGCGCGAATCGACGTCCTCGAAGTCTCCCGGCAGGAACGGAGTACTCCCGGACGCAGTGCCCAGGAGTAGATGGTTAGGTGTCAGGACCACAGGCTGGTCGTGGTCGTCGTAGACATAAGTTAGAGGCCGGCTGTTTACAATCAGCTCGGCCTCGGTGAGGAGGGTATACAACACCTCCTCTCGGGGAGCACGTTCCTTGAGCGTGCTTCGGAGTGCGTTTTTTATGGAACGCACCAGGCGCTCCCAGCAGCCGCCCATGTGTGGGGCTGCCGGGGGATTGAAGTGCCACTCGATGCCTCGGTTGATGGCTTCGGCCCTGACTAGACCGTGGTTAAGGTCCTTTAGGGCTGCTCGTAGTTCGGTGTTGGCGCCAATGAAATTGGTACCCTGATCTGAGTACAGATGCGCTGGTTGCCCGCGGCGCGCAATAAGGCGCCGCAAGGCTAGTATGGCGGAGTCGGCGCTCAATGAGGCGGCCAACTCGAGGTGGACGGCGCGTGTGGTGAGGCAGGTGAACAAGGCACCCCACCGCTTTTCGCGACGCCGCCCAATTGCTACCTCCATCGGGCCGAAGTAGTCGACGCCCACTCGGACGAAGGCTCGTCGCGAGGTCTCGACTCTCGCCAGCGGAAGATGGCCCATCTTGGGCGGGGCTGGTTTAGCTCTGGAAACACGACATAATTGACACTGGGCATGGTTGCCCGCTTTTACTGAGGTTCTTACCCTTGTGATCCAGTACTTTTCACGAAGGTTGTTGACGACGGTCTCATGGTTGGCGTGTAAAGCCATCCCATGGTAAAATGCGATCAACTTTCGCGTTAGAGGGTGGCGTCCCTCTAATATTATCGGGTGCCTTTCCCCGAAGGTGAGCACCTCGCAGGCACTCAGGCGTCCCCTCACCCGAAGCAAGCCGTCCTCGGTTATCATCGGGTCTAGGGCCTTGATGCTGCTGTTGTTGGGGACGGGCAGGCCTTCTAGTATGGCGGCCCGCTCATCCCGGAAGCTGTCTTCTTGGCACAACCGCATAAGGCAGTTATGAGCTTCTTCCTTTTCTTGAGAAGGTTTTCTTTCAGCTGTACTAGCTCCTTTTCAGCTTCATACTCTATGCGTTTCCTGATATACTCGACGCTCTTGCGGCTAGCTTTTGATGACGTTCTGCTTCGCGGCGACGTATGGCGACCTCTTGCCACTGCCTGTCCTCCCTGGGGTCCCTCTGACGTACTTCCAGCACTGTAGTCGATTACTCGACCACCCGTCAGGGGGATGTTGAGGGCAGACGTTGACGCCATGGTCGGTGCGACAGACGGTGAACCCGGTGCCCTTTCAGACTGCAACCCGGAGTCCGATACTGGGTCATCAATTCTGCGTGCGCTCTGCTCTTCAGCCAGCTTTCGCAGCCTGCTGCGTGTGGTGATAGTGCTCCTCTGACTCATGGTTACTTGTAAACCTTATCCGGCTCGTAAGGACCAAAATGTAAGATATTCGGGGAGTCAGGTGTTGTAGGCGGGGGTGTCGAAAGGTTACCAACGCACTTACTCGTAACCAGTGAAAACCACACTGTCAGATTAAACACTTGTATAATCAATAAAATAACACACGATAATTACAGTCAACAAAAATAGAGTCACAATATATAAATCAGCACTTACGAACTAATAGAATATCTAGAAACTACCTTAAACTGAAATTATTGGCTAACTTAAACTGACTTTATTAAAACTATCTAAGCGCGGAGCGACTAATTCTCGAATATATGTGGAGAGCAACTGAATCGTACGGAGAGATTATTGCTATTGAGAGATTTACTTGATGTATTACTGATGTACTACCAATGTACTACAAAAATCAACTTGCTCGGGTTTCCTTTATAGGTTTTACACATGATCACAAGTTGCGGGTAACCCTTGGTCGTATACTTAAGGAAACTCACCAGTTACAAACATTCCTACCTGATGAGGGGGTGTTGAAGGGGAACGGGTGTCTGCGGGGTATTGCGCAGTTAGCTCTCCTTAGACGTAGGAGGGGTACGGGAGACGTGGTTCTACGCAGTATGAAAATGGTACATAACACTGTTTACTTTTCGACACAATGGATTTTACTTTAATTGGTACCCCGGGGGTATATAGTGTTATATAAAATAGGTAATTAGGGGGTAAATGCTCCAACTAAGCTAATGGCAGTGTTCAAATTACGCTATCTCTTTACAGTTCTGAGATATCGATTATTTTCGTTAGTATATAAAGCTATTTAAGCAATTTATATTAGAATATTCGTCTCCACGGAACAATCGATACATTTCAATGATTTGACGACATATATAATTCATTTAAGCTCGAATTATGGTGCTTTCCGTTACAGTAACATACAGACAAACAGACAGAATTACTTTCACATTTATAATATTTGTATGGATAGAAACTTTACTAGTGTGTTAAGAGTCAAATTCTAAATTAACGCGAGCGAAGCCGCGGACAAAAGCTAGTAATATATTCAATGTGGAAGTCTGTCTACCTGTGACGTTTTCACGCCTAAACCGCTCAACCGATCGTCATGAAATTTGGCAGAGATATAGCCTGGTATATAGAGAAGGCAAAAAAAAATGGCTACTTTTTTACGCGATAACCGACATCAACGCGGGCGGAGGCGCGGGCAAAAGCTAGTACTAAACATAAATATTATGCATATTATAGAACAATCGCAGAATTGGCATAGACAGCGACAGTGCCCTTAATAAGCCTGTTTCATAAGAGAACGAACGCAGCGAATATTTACACGCATTTCAATTAACTAGCTGGTCAAACATCGAGGTATTACCACCAGAAAAGGTAGGTTAAGAAGGTCTAGAATTTACTATAATTAAGAAAAACTTAACATTAGTAAGGGACAAAGCACATAACCTAAATGAAAAAATTAAATTAGAGCATTTTCTTAATAACTTCATCATCATCATTTCAGCCGAAAGACGTCCACTGCTGGACATAGGCCTCCCCCAATTTGGGGAGTTTGCCAAAATCGTCACGCTTGGCAGGCGGGTTGGCGATCGCAGTATGGTGATAAAAACACATAGAGAACGCTGCTGCCCTAGTAAGTCCCTTAGTCGCCTTTTACGACACCCACGGGAGGAAATGGGGTGGTGCTATTCTTTACGTCTGGCACCACACGGCACCTTAATGCCGGCGAAAGTGGCCTTTCTTAATAACTTAATATATGAATATTTTAGATCATGTTTGAAACAGTGAAATTATTTTGTAAAGTTGTGTCTAACGCGGATAAAAAACAGAGAATCACGCAAAATCTATTAAGCTTATATTTCTAAAACCTTCACCTTTTTAATGATAATTTAGTTATTGATCTTTTAGTACACCTACGTGTTTTATTAAAACACCTTTTGTTTTATGTATAATAAATTAATGGTGCGTCTTATTTGGGACAGCGCTCCTGGACATACGACGCGTTGCGTGAGCTCAGTACAGAACACGCAAGCTAGCCACTCAAGGTCACTGGCATATATCTACGTCTTAAAGCAAAATAATGGCGTTCAAAGCCACAATTTATGCGTAAATTGCTTAGATTGGATCTTCTGCACCTCTCTAATTTGTGTTATAACTGTTTGCGCGCGCGCAGGATTTGTGGCAGAGCTACGAGCGTGTAGGAATATAGAGTGGGAAGTCAATAAGTTTCATAGTTAGCGTTACGAGATTACGCGCAAATTATGACTACTGTAACATAGTTAGAACGGAGTTTGCTATAGTTACTACCGTCCTTTCACATAGATCCTTCAGGATAGTAGTAGTAACTTGTCAAAACCTAGATTTTACAAATTGGGTCATCTTTGGACAGTAATTAAATACATACATACATAAACTCTCGCCTTTTTTCCATAAAGGTAGGCAGAATCTATAGAACGCTACCTGCTACGCTCCTTACATATTCCTTTTGCTTCGTTTACGGTCTGGTCATACACGCAGACCAATTGCGAGTGCTAGGTACGCACCTGATCTTTCTGAAGAACATCACCAATTAGGTAACAGACACGAGTCTCCGGATTCGGTCGACGAGATGAACGGGTCAGGTTTTGTGCGAAAACCTCATTCCTGATCCACGATTGACGGCAATTTCGATACAGTTTATAAACCGCGTAGAGTCCGACGATACCGAGTAAAGTACAAATAATGAACATCACTATGCTAATGTTCGATAAGGGGTACTCCTGCATAGAAGCCGAATTTGAACCACCCGATGCACTTTGTGCTATAAAAACGTCCTCCTTTTCCACGTTTGACCGGCACATTTTTTTTTAATATTTAATTTAAACGGCAAAGGTGATCAATGTCCACGCGACCGAACTCGGCCTGGCAGGGTCGCCATGTAAGGTTGTGAGTCCGGGAGATGAGTTAAACAACCTGTACATTAGGAATCATGTTTAATACTGACCACTAATATTCTCTACTATATAAAAATAAGCTATAACTCCAGAACGCACGAACCGATTTCCACGGTTTTGCATTCGTTGGAAAGGTCTCGGGCTCCGTGAGGTTTATAGCAACTTTTTTTTTTTAATGGTTTTTACGAAAAATTAGGGTAGGGTAGAGTAGGGTAGGGTAGGTAGGTAGGTAGATAGGGTAGGGTAGTTAGGTAGGTAGGGTAGGGTAGGTAGGTAGGTAGGTAGGTAGGGTAGGGTAGGGTAGGGTAGGGTAGGGTATGTAGGTAGGGTAGGGTAGGGTAGGTAGGTAGGTAGGTAGGGTAGCGTAGGGTAGGGTAGGTAGGTAGGTAGGTAGGTAGGTAGGTAGGGTAGGGTAGGGTAGGGTAGGTAGTTAGGTAGGTAGGTAGGTAGGTAGGTAGGTAGGTAGGTAGGTAGGTAGGGTAGGTAGGTAGGTAGGTAGGTAGGTAGGTAGGGTAGGTAAGGTAGGGTAGGGTAGAGTAGTGGAGTTTATACTATAGCTTTTAACAGAACGAAGTCTGTCGGGTCAGCTAGTTAAAGTATAATGGTTTATATAGGTTATTTAGTACACATACATAAGTCTTATACACTACAATTATGTCCTCCTAGGGCGTCCCCTCCCGGCGTTTTCACTCACATCTGCCTTGTAAATACCTTTTGTAAGTCGCCTTTCATTCATCCTCTCAACATGACCAAACCATCTAAGCATACCCTTTTCAATTGTTGTCACTAAATCTTCTTTTAAACCGCACCGTTGTCTTATCACATCATATTACAGCTTATCATTCATAGTCACGCCACACTTGCTTAGCATGGAACCAATTAAATCATTGGATTTTGGAGACGCAAGCCGAAATATGACAGTCACAAGAGTCATAGACTCAAGTTTTACGTAAGTCACTGCTAGACACTACTGCATACCGCACCGCTGCCGTCTTTTCTAACCGACTACGCTTTTCACAACGGCTTGAGGTATGAGGAACAGGGTGTAAAGTTCACTCATACTCTATAGTAAAGGGAGGATCCTCCGACCAGACGGGTATTGTGTCTCGTGGGCAATTGCCCGACGGTTGATGTCGGGATTTTGTATATATGCTAGCCGCGCGGTAAACTCTGATAGCGCGATGCAGGATTTGTGACGTCAGGTCTTTGATGCGTAGCTCGCATGTGGCGTTGTTGATACCGCCACATTAGAAAAGCTCGCAATATAACAAAACCGGCCAATTGCGTGTCGGACCACACATTATTCTTCGGGTCGAGTCTAAGCGGGTCGAGTGGGCATGGACCCGCACAATGAAGGGTTCCATAGTTGGGATGAATTTATCCCAAGAACAAAACTTAACATTGCAGTTGAAAAACATGTTCTCCCGTACATTCTAACTGCAAATATAAATTTGTACTCACAATATTTGGAGATTTACCATGTTATTTTAAGACCATAGACTTTTTATAGGGTTTTCTGTAATCTATAAGTATAGTTATATTTTCTTCAAATAAATATTTTTAAAGTTATTAAATACAATAGATGGAAATTGATCGTTCCTCTCCCGAATGGTCAATTTTCATCAATTTTCTTAAATAATAATAATTATTTATTTCAAAATTTAAAATAAAATTTAATTGAGACCCTCACAGTTCGCCAAAAAATAAGAATATAAATAAAATTGGGAGATTGGATATAGATTAGATATAGAGATTTTAAGAAAATAGATGAAAATTGACCGTTCGGGAGAGGAACGATCAATTTTCATCTATTTTCTTAAATAAATGAAAAAAAAAATTATTTCAAAATTTAAAATAAAATATTATTGAGACCCTCACAGTTCGCCCTTTTATTTGATATGTGACACGGTACAGTGAGCAAAAAAAATTTTTTTTTTCTCCCAAAAGTGATATTCAAAATTCATTTATTTATGTAACATGTCCGTGTTTCGGTCACAGATGTTCATGTGTACCTTTCAACTTAATCAGCCCAGTAGTTCGGAGCAATTTGGCTATGACAGATGGACAGACAGACAGACAGATACACGAGTGATCCTATAAGGGTTCCGTTGTTTCCTTTAGAGGTACGGAACCCTAAAAAAGCAAAAATTTATCTTTAATTTTCACAGGAAATTTAATGAACAGCCACCTGTCTATTCAACAACATACACTACACTATCTCAAACCAAACTACGTGTACAAATACATAGTAACATTAGTACCCCTAAGCGGTACAAGCCGTATGCGATAGCATTCTTGTTTTAATTTATTCGGAGTGGCAATTAAGGCCGTGTTCCCATAGCACAATAGCTGGTCAGATGCGACAATTGTGCGCAAACCGGGCTATCAGCATCGGGTCGCGCCGCTCTCGGTAAGATACCCTGCCTGTTTCGGGGAGATTAAAATGTGGGTACATTGGTAGATGCGTAAGTGTAGCCTTAGCTTAGGGAACATTGGAATAAAACTGGTTTACACTGTTTTCAGTGCGTCGATTGTCTGTTTATTGTTTGTTTTATTTTGCTGTTGTGTTTTGGCCTGTTTCTGATAAAGAATTTCGAATCGTCATGAAATTGAATGAGACGGGAAATAACCTTTACTCAAACATGTATGGAAATATTGTCATTATTTTCGAAAAAAGAACACGCGAAGTATCGAATTTACGGACAAAGAAAATCAAACCCATTGCAAGAGCGTTTTTTGAATTTGGAACATTACAACGCTCCAACAATGTTGTATGAAGTGGCGTGCTGGGGTTAATAAATACTCTTTGATTGGATCTCTTATCATTCTTGGCATACCAAAGTACGTCTCTTTGCTTAGCACAAATTGCGTTCACGTGGCTGTATAGCCATAAATGCGTTTGCCTTTCGGCACAGATGACAAATAGAAAATTGGCGGCAAAGCTGAAAATTCGTCTTCATTTGTTATTTACATACATAATAAATATAAATGTAATTAAAATGAATTCCCATGCGGTTGCGGTTCCAAATGCGGTTCAGAAAGTGAAATGGAGATTGATTTTACTCCACCAGATTTAAGATCAGAAGCCAAATTGGCAATGGAAAACCTTATTATTATTAACATAAACGGGATATTTACCATGTTTATTCATTGTTCTGAGTTCCCGATATTTCGGCGCTGTTGCAAGCACCATGATCACGGATAAACTCGAATTTTGAATTTTGAGTTTATCCATGATCATGGTGCTTGCAACAGCGCTGAAATATCGGGAACTCAGAACAATGAATAAACATGGTAAATATCCCGTTTATGTTAATAATAATATTAATGGAAAACCTGCTTCCAGCGAAGTAAAGAAAAATACATGAAAATATGTCTTATTTCCCTGCATTTTTTGAGAAAAGCACCATCGTCTCGGCGGCAATTGCCTGTCTCATATTAGTGACCTGCAATTGCCTCTTTCCCAGCCTTTGCAATAATGTAGGTACTATATACTACTTGATTTCTTACAATGCAATATTCAAGTTAAATAAAAGGGGAAATAACCTTATAAACACTTCATTCCTAACAATGTAGGTAGGTAGCTATCAATTGCGTGAATCAGAAGTCATTGTCGTGTACCGAGTGTTTAATAGATACATAGATACATACTAGTAAAACAGCTGACAAGCACTTTTGACATTAAAACATGTTCATAGTTTATGGTCTACAACGTAGTGTCGTGATTATTACGTGTTTTGGAGTTAGTACGCCGACACTTGGCCATCCTACGACGCGCCGTAGGATGGCCAGGTGTCGCGATTTAATTAAAAAATAAAGAACATATAGTGACCTAATTAGTGATTGGTGATGGTGATGAAAAGAGTATGCTTGGATGGTTTGGTCATGTTGAGAGGATGAATAAAAGGAGACTAACAAAAGGTATTTCCAAGGCAGATGTGAATGGAAACGCCGGAAGGCCACGCCCTAGGAGAACATAATAGTGACCTGATTGGTGATGTTCTTGAGAAAGCTCAGGTGCGTAGTACTCGCAACCGGCGTGCGTGTATGACCAGATGTATGAATGTAAACGAAGCAAAAGGAGTAGGTATGTAAGGATCGTTGAAGGTGGCTCTCTATAGTTTCTGTCTACCCTCATGGGAAGGAGGCATGAATATAAAATTCACACCTCCATACATAAAGTACGTAATTTATAAAAAAATAACTATAATATCCACTTTGACAATACTGTCAAAGTAAATGATTAATATTGTACCAAACTATTCAATGAATTCTCATTATGGCAACCGAAACTATTAGGTATTTACTTTTTCCCCACCTAGAAATAACGATGTTATCATAAACTGTTATTTCTAAGTGTTGCCAAAGTTAAATAATACAATCACACATTTATTAGTTTGTTACAATATCAATAATTTGTACTTTGACAGTGTTGCCACAGTGGATATTATAATTCGGTATTAAAATAATAATTTAAAAAAAAATACCGTTTATACACCTACAGAAAGCTGCCATCTTGAACACCTGCAGAATAGTTAGGAAATTCATGCAGTTAGAGGAAACACACCCTCAGCTTAAATACACACCACACGCTGCATTTACTTGGCTTTCTCCCGTAAATGTAGCTAAAACCAGCCTAAGATCTGAGAAAAAAAAAACACTCTAGATAATAATAATAAATTATTAAATCAAAGAAATCACGACATTAGGCACATATTCTAGGCTTCTTGTTTTGCTTGTCTATGCCGTTGTTTTGCTGAGCTTATCATTCGCAAGACCAGTCCTAGCATGATATGGCGAATTTCTGGTTACACGGACAGCCTGACCTTCCCAACCCATGGGGAAATCAGGATATACTGTATAATGTTATCGGTATTACAGATGAATGTGCTGCTCAAGACCTGATCCTATCCCATGGGAACAGATGAGATGGCATTGTCACGGCCGAGACATAGGTAGTATTAGAACTAGCTTTTCTCGCAACTTCGTAGGTAGTTCTTAGTTTTAATGATGACTTCAAAATAGATTAACTTAACTATCTTTACTTAGTGAATTTTATTTTTTATTTTTATTTTTATTGACATTTTGTATTTGATTCTTACTATCTTTCTAACATGATTGTATTCTGATTATTATTTTAATGACGTGATGTATTTGACTTTAATTTTTTATTTTATTTTATTGAAATTTTGTTTTTGATTATTGCCATTGACATGATTGTATTTTGTTTATTATTTGAACGACATGATGATTTGACTTTATTTTATTTTATTTTATTGCTATTTTGTTTTTGATTATTATCTTGTTGACATGATTGTATTTTGATTATTATTTAAATGACATGATGTATTTGACTATAATTTTTTTTTATTCTCTAGTTTATCTTTTTATTTTATCCTTTGACTTTATTTCCCTATTTAAATGAATTTACGAATTTTAATTTTAATTAATGATGATTTTTAAATGGTAGTCTCTGTCAAATATTATAAATTGTTGTGCCCGACAGGGTCCATGTGAACTTTATTTTAATTTTAAGATCTTGTAAACACATGTGATATGCAATAAAGAATTGAATTGAATTGAGTTTATCGGGATTTAAATGTGACCAAACTTTACGGCATAATATGACTTATTAAGGGGGAAGCGCAAAGGTAGCCCGCGAAATTAAAATATCTTACGATTTTTACAATTTGTAGCTCATTGTCTGGGAGTTTGTTGATTTAAGTATGATCCGCGAATATGTATTTATGAAGTCAAAATCAAAATATTTTATTTCACATAAACCTACATGGGCACTTATGAAACGTCAAAAGCTATAAAATAAATAATAAATAAATAATTTTTATTTACTTAAATTGTACAAAAACACATAACAAAACAAAATGCAGGGTTACAACTAAGACAAAGAGTGTTTTAGATGAACTCTGGCACCCAGAGTAAGATTTAACTGGTGCACAGTTCCAATTAGTCGTTTCCTATGGAGAACAGCCGGCAAGAAACTCCACGGTAACTCATTTAAAAATAATTGGCTTTATAATATTATCAAATACCAGTGAATTATAATCATTAGAATCAGTAATACAACTCCTTAAGTTGGTATAATCCTAAATGTTATGATTTCATGAAATAGTCATTGAATAGGATTATATGAACTTAGAGAGTTGTATTGATGATTTTTATGATTATAATTCTATGATGATGATTATATAAATAAATATTTGATACGGCCACGAATCATATTTATTTATTTATTTAAACTTCATGTACTCGTACAATAGTGGTACATAGGCGGACTTAATGACACAAGGCATTCTCTACCAGTCAACCTTTGGGTTAAATATAAAAACAGTGATAGGGTACAAAAATAATGTCTAAAATACTAACTTCTTGATTACGAGAATTTATATAGTTTAATTGATACTAATATACATATACAAATAAAATAAACTAATAGATATTGTAACGGAAAGCACCATAATTCGAGCTTAAAATGAATTATATATGTCGTCAAATCATTGAAATGTATCGATTGTTCCGTGGAGACGAATATTCTAATATAAATTGATTAAATAGCATTATATACTGATGAAAATGATCGATATCTCAGAACTGTAAAGAGATAGCGTAATTTGAACACTGCCATTAGCTTAGTTGGAGCATTTACCCCCTAATTACCTATTTTATATAACAGTATATACCCCCGGGGTACCGATTAAAGTAAAATCCATTGTGTCGGAAAGTAAACAGTGTTATGTACCATTTTCATACTGCGTAGAACCACGTCTCCCGTACCCCTCCTACGTCTAAGGCGAGCTAACTGCGCAATACCCCGCAGACACCCGTTCCCCTTCAACACCCCCTCATCAGGTAGGAATGTTTGTAACTGGTGAGTTTCATTGAATATACGACCAAGAGTCACCCGCAACTTGTGATCATGGGTAAAACCTATAAAGGGAACCCGAGCAAGTTGATTTTTGTAGTACATCAGTAGTACATCAGTAGTACATTGGTAGTTCAGTAGTAATACATCAAGTAAATCTCTCAATAGCAATAATCTCTCCGTACGATTCAGTTGCTCTCCACATATATTCGAGAATTAGTCGCTCCGCGCTTAGATAGTTTTAATAAAGTCAGTTTAAGTTAGCCAATAATTTCAGTTTAAGGTAGTTTCTAGATATTCTATTAGTTCGTAAGTGCTGATTTATATATTGTGACTCTATTTTTGTTGACTGTAATTATCGTGTGTTATTTTATTGATTATACAAGTGTTTAATCTGACAGTGTGGTTTTCACTGGTTACGAGTAAGTGCGTTGGTAACCTTTCGACACCCCCGCCTACAACACCTGACTCCCCGAATATCTTACATTTTGGTCCTTACGAGCCGGATAAGGTTTACAAGTAACCATGAGTCAGAGGAGCACCATCACCACACGCAGCAGGCTGCGAAAGCTGGCTGAAGAGCAGAGCGCACGCAGAATTGATGACCCAGTATCGGACTCCGGGTTGCAGTCTGAAAGGGCACCGGGTTCACCGTCTGTCGCACCGACCATGGCGTCAACGTCTGCCCTCAACATCCCCCTGACGGGTGGTCGAGTAATCGACTACAGTGCTGGAAGTACGTCAGAGGGACCCCAGGGAGGACAGGCAGTAGCAAGAGGTCGCCATACGTCGCCGCGAAGCAGAACGTCATCAAAAGCTAGCCGCAAGAGCGTCGAGTATATAAGGAAACGCATAGAGTATGAAGCTGAAAAGGAGCTAGTACAGCTGAAAGAAAACCTTCTCAAGAAAAGGATGGAAGCTGATATTGCAGAGATAGAAGCAGCTGCCGAGAGTGACGACTCAAATACGGAAGCAGGGACGGCACAGCGCGTGGAGCAGTGGATAGACACAACGCCTCAGGTAACGCAACAACAAACAGTGTTGCACCAGTCAGGCCCAGTGTTGTGTCAATCGGATGCAGTGTTGTGTACCCCGTCTGCAGCGCGCGCGCCTACGGAAATGGCCGCGCCCCGTAACCCACCCGTGAGTCAAAGGCAGCTCAATGTAAGTACGCTTGAAAGTAATATAAATGTATACCGTGATAATGTGTCGCATGTAATAGGTCCGTCTGTGTCAGTACCGTTTTCGAATCTAACGGTACCTATGGCCCAGACGCATACGCCAGTGTCTCAGGATAGAGTAACGTTCCATTTACCTGACAGGTATCCCGTCTTTACCACCCCGGTCGCAAGTGTACCTCGAGTTTCGATACCCGAGTCGGATACACGGCGGCAGAAGAATTACGGGGCGGATGATAAAGAAAGACGAAGGGAAATGTCGGGCGATAGGGACAGCAAGATAGACAGATTGGCAGAGGCTATTACTAGTATGTCGCGACCGCGTCCGGTACCTAGACAGGCGTACGAGCTACCCCATTTTAGCGGTGACCCAGCTGAATGGATTTCTTATAAGAATATGTATTGGGACACAGCCGAACAGTATAATTTCAGAACGCATGAAAACTTAGCCCGGCTTAAGACGTCATTGCATGGCGACGCGAAGACCTCAGTTGAGGACCTACTGCGGTCAGGTACAGATCCTTCCGAAATAATGCGCGCACTAGATGAGGAGTTCGGTCATCCGACGTTAATATTACAAAGTGCACTCAAGAAAATTAGGGATCTACCTAGGATAACTGAGAGTGGCCGTGAGTTAAGGCGGTTCACGTCTACTATAAGGAATGTTGTGTCCCTACTTAAAAACATTAGAGCCGACGGGTATATAAATAATCCGCAATTAGTTAGTGAGATAGTTAACAAATTAACTCCAATACAGCGCGCGCAATACGGCGATTTTGCTATGGGTATAGATAGCTCACAGGGGGTGGACCTAAGAGTGTCACCGGACCTAGAATTAATGTCACACTTCTTAAAACATTTAACTCGCTCGACTTCATATTACGTTCAAGCCAGTATGTTCGAAGCTAGTCCAGCCAAGCCACCTGTGAGGCAACAAAAGCAAGCCGCGCGCTCAAGTAATAATAAAGTACCGCCGGCTCAGCGGGTACATACGCATAGTGACGAGTCTAGTGTACCTAAAGAATGCCTAATTTGCAAAAAGGAACATGCCATTGAACACTGCGACGCATTCGGTAAATTAAGCGTGCAACAACGATGGGACACTATTAAAGAGAAAAATACATGTTTCAAATGTTTAGTTAGTAAACACCCTAAGAGGTTTTGCCGCGCCAAAAGGTGCGAGAAATGTGGCTACAGCCATCATATTTTATTGCATGCAGATAAACAGAACAAAGACAGCAATAAACCGGAGGCCGGCAAAACAGTTAGTGAAAAAACGGAAAGCGTCACTAACATAGGGGAATGGCGAGCTACGGCTCTATTAAAGATAATTCCAATTGGAATAACCAATAGCAATGGAACGCATCATAAATGTTACGCGCTACTAGACGACGGGGCAACAGTATCACTGATCGACAGTGCTATAGCTTCAGACCTAGCGGGCCCCCGCATACCTCTTACATTAAAAACAGCGGGTGGCTACGGAGTCACTGATTTAACTTCGCGAGCGGTACAAGCACGGATCACAGGGCCAAACGGACAACAACATGAAATCAAATGCCGTACCATGGTCAACATGAATTTGCCAATACAAACTGTGTCCGCTGCTATGCTGAACGATAACGCTCACCTCCGTGACTTGGGTTGCGTGGAGATGAGGGGCGCTAAGCCGATGTTGTTGCTTGGGCAGGATAACTGGCAGCTTTTGGTCAGTCAGGACATCCGACATGGACGATCCGGTAAACCAGTTGCCTCCCTCACGAAGCTAGGTTGGGTCGTACATGGACCATTCGATAGTGCTAACGATGTTAGCGATCAGTCAGTAAATTTTGTGACAGTTCCCCTTCCTGATCTGCATGACCTAGTCAAAGCTCAGTTCGAGCTAGAAGCTATAGGTATTTCGCAAAACGCTCGTAAAAATAAAAAGAATGAAAGAGCGTTAGAAATCCTAGATAATACTAGCCGCCGCGTACCTGATAGTTCACAATGGGAAGTAGGGCTATTATGGAAACATGATGATGTGGAATTGCCTAATAATTATAATAAGGCTGTCATGGTAATAGGGAAAGCGCGTGTAGCACCTCAAAAGGTGATATCTATCCCTAGGCTCGAGCTACAAGCGGCCTTGTTAGCCTGCCGACTAGCAGACACGGCCGAGAGAGAGCTAGGGCTATCAATAAAACGTAAATTTTACTGGACAGACAGTAAAACGGTTCTTAGATGGATAAACTCTGACGCCCATGAGTTTCAGAGATTCGTATCACATAGACTAGCCGAGATTGATAAATTATCGGACCGAGGCAATTGGCGCTGGGTGCCATCGGAGGATAACCCTGCTGACAAAGCGACCAGATTGTCTTGGCCCGATAACCATGCGGTGTGGCTTTCTGGCCCCCCTTTTCTATGTGATCCACAGGAGCGGTGGCCGGTGTGTCATGAGGCTGAAGCGGCGGAAGCGGACCTCGAGCGCATTCAGCGGGTCCACGCTACATCAGCGCCGATGGCGCCACTCCTTCTCTACGAGCGCTATTCTTCATGGACGCGCATACAGCGCGTTATGTCACGCGTGCTAATATTCATCGGCCGATGTCGTAAGCATCGGTCAACAGCAGAGCTACAGCGTCCCGACCTGGAAGAAGCTCACAACTGCCTTATGCGGTTGTGCCAAGAAGACAGCTTCCGGGATGAGCGGGCCGCCATACTAGAAGGCCTGCCCGTCCCCAACAACAGCAGCATCAAGGCCCTAGACCCGATGATCACCGAGGACGGCTTGCTTCGGGTGAGGGGACGCCTGAGTGCCTGCGAGGTGCTCACCTTCGGGGAAAGGCACCCGATAATATTAGAGGGACGTCACCCTCTAACGCGAAAGTTGATCGCATTTTACCACGGGATGGCTTTACACGCCAACCACGAGACCGTCGTCAACAACCTTCGTGAACAATACTGGATCACAAGGGTAAGAACCTCAGTAAAAGCGGTGGTTGCCCAGTGCCAATTATGTCGTGTTTCCAGAGCTAAACCAGCCCCGCCCAAGATGGGCGATCTTCCGCTGGCGAGAGTCGAGACCTCGCGACGAGCCTTCGTCCGAGTGGGCGTCGACTACTTCGGCCCGATGGAGGTAGCAATTGGGCGGCGCCGCGAAAAGCGGTGGGGTGCATTGTTCACCTGCCTCACCACACGCGCCGTCCACCTCGAGTTGGCCGCCTCATTGAGCGCCGACTCCGCCATACTAGCCTTGCGGCGCCTTATTGCGCGCCGCGGGCAACCAGCGCATCTGTACTCAGATCAGGGTACCAATTTCATTGGAGCCAACACCGAACTACGAGCAGCCCTAAAGGACCTTAACCACGGTCTAGTCAGGGCCGAAGCCATCAACCGAGGCATCGAGTGGCACTTCAATCCCCCGGCAACCCCACACATGGGCGGCTGCTGGGAGCGCCTGGTGCGTTCTATAAAAAACGCACTCCGAAGCACGCTCAAGGAACGTGCTCCCCGAGAGGAGGTGTTGTATACCCTCCTCACCGAGGCCGAGCTGATTGTAAACAGCCGGCCTCTAACTTATGTCTACGACGACCACGACCAGCCTGTGGTCCTGACACCTAATCATCTACTCCTGGGCACTGCGTCCGGGAGTACTCCGTTCCTGCCGGGAGACTTCGAGGACGTCGATTCGCGCCGGCAATGGCGGCGCGTGAACGCGCTCGCCGACATGTTCTGGCGGCGCTGGCTACGAGAGTACCTCCCAACGCTGCAACGTCGTGACAAATGGATTAACAACGTACCCAATGTGCGGGTTAACGACGTAGTTGTGATTATAGACAATAATAAGGACAGGAATGTATGGACAAAAGGTGTAATTAAGAATGTGTATTACGGCAATGACGGTATTGTTCGTGTAGTCGACATTAGGACGTTAAATGGGGTCCTGCGTCGGCCCGTAGCAAAGATTATCGTGCTTCCCACCGACCAAATATGATGTAATGCGGTTGAACCCTTTTACAGGGGGTGGAATGTAACGGAAAGCACCATAATTCGAGCTTAAAATGAATTATATATGTCGTCAAATCATTGAAATGTATCGATTGTTCCGTGGAGACGAATATTCTAATATAAATTGATTAAATAGCATTATATACTGATGAAAATGATCGATATCTCAGAACTGTAAAGAGATAGCGTAATTTGAACACTGCCATTAGCTTAGTTGGAGCATTTACCCCCTAATTACCTATTTTATATAACAGTATATACCCCCGGGGTACCGATTAAAGTAAAATCCATTGTGTCGGAAAGTAAACAGTGTTATGTACCATTTTCATACTGCGTAGAACCACGTCTCCCGTACCCCTCCTACGTCTAAGGAGAGCTAACTGCGCAATACCCCGCAGACACCCGTTCCCCTTCAACACCCCCTCATCAGGTAGGAATGTTTGTAACTGGTGAGTTTCATTGAATATACGACCAAGAGTCACCCGCAACTTGTGATCATGGGTAAAACCTATAAAGGGAACCCGAGCAAGTTGATTTTTGTAGTACATCAGTAATACATCAAGTAAATCTCTCAATAGCAATAATCTCTCCGTACGATTCAGTTGCTCTCCACATATATTCGAGAATTAGTCGCTCCGCGCTTAGATAGTTTTAATAAAGTCAGTTTAAGTTAGCCAATAATTTCAGTTTAAGGTAGTTTCTAGATATTCTATTAGTTCGTAAGTGCTGATTTATATATTGTGACTCTATTTTTGTTGACTGTAATTATCGTGTGTTATTTTATTGATTATACAAGTGTTAATCTGACAGTGTGGTTTTCACTGGTTACGAGTAAGTGCGTTGGTAACCTTTCGACACCCCCGCCTACAACACCTGACTCCCCGAATATCTTACAGATATTTTAACAAATACCACCTAATAATAATTACTATGACTAGACTATTATTTGAGAGTTGTTTTTGTTGTTGTTGAGTTGTTGTTGTTTTGTTGTATTTAGATCAACATACAACCTGATACTGACCTGAAATCGCAAAAAACGTAAGAAAATTTGAATTTCGCGGACTACCCTGACGCTTTCGCCTTAAAAGCGTTTTCACCGGTCCACTAGCGCCACTCCTTTAAAAACATATTGTCTCGTGACTAAGAAGGAATTATGAAAAACGGCTCAATCAACTAACTCGGTAAGTGTGTCTAGACTTTTCTAATACCTTTTATAGTTTCATATTGAGACACGAAGCAACAAAATACGATCTAGAGGACTGTGGCCGTTTTTATTTAGACCGAATTCTGTTGCTTCGCGACTTCGCGAGGCCACTTCAGTAGGTCCAAGCGCCGCGGCGCCGAATCATAGCGCCTTATAAAAAATTTTAACTTACACTTTGTAACATACTAGCAGCCCGTCCCGGCTTCGCACGGGGTAGACAATTATCATTTTAAGACTCATTTTTCTACACCTTCGGTTACATTGTTCAAATTTTACCAAGGATCCCTAATTTTTTTCAAAATGAAATGTAGCCTATGTCAAATTGGAAGAATGTAGCATTCTATTGGTGAAATATTTTTTTAAATCGGCCCAGTACTTTTTGAGCCTATTCATTACAAACATACAAACATACAAAAATAGGTACAAATCTTTCCTCTTTATAATATTATTATAGTGTTGTAGAAACACCTTACCACAGTATACAAACTAAGTAGCAGGTACAGCTTAGCAAAAGATTGCTTTATCTCGCCGCTAGTAAATCAGCTGAGCAGGAAGCGGGTGGACGATGAAAAATGCTCTGGCAGCCCCTCGGAAGGCAAGCGTGATGATACGTGTGGATCGCACCGGACGATTTATTGGTAGACGGCCGATAACCGGTCGTAGGGTGTACTTAGCGTGAGATTTTCATACTAGTTCTGGCGTCATGTAAAAAGGCATAATCGACCTTTTGTTTTATATGGAGTTACGCCCTTTTAATTTCGACAGTAGTTCTTCGAGTTCAGTTTTTTTGTTTTTTTTTTTTTGTTTTGTGGAGTAGATAAAATTTATTTCAGCGTCAGGTGGTATACCTTGTGATGTCATCTGACATTCTGCTGAGCTGAAGCCCTTGTGGCATTATAAATATTTATTTATTTATTTACGTACACACAAAATACTTGACAGGACAATATATTAACATAAAAGAGCACAAAGGTACTGCATATTTCAAAAGAAATTTCTTCCAGCAGACCTGCGAGAGGAAAGTTGGATAAGAAATATAGACACAGTGTGACAAAGTTAAACAAGAAAAATTTAAATTAAAACACTTAAAACAAAACTATAACTATATAAAATAAACATACATACAAACAAATACATACACATATAAATATTACCTATAATATACATACATATAAATTATATGTAGAATATTACTGTATAGAAGAGAGATAATGCTCTTTGACTTGCTTTTTAAAGAGAAATAAAGTTTTACAATGTGTGTTTTCAGGGTTTGGTATGTCCAAAGAAAAAAACGGAACCCTTATAGGATCACTGGTGTCTGTCTGTCAGTCCGTCTATCACAGCCAATTTTCTCCGAATATAAAGGGCCGAATAAGTTGAGATTTGGTACACATGTCAATTTCTATGACCCAAACACACTGTGACTGTCACTTTTGGGAACAAAAAAAAAATAAAAAAAAATAATGGTCTCAAATATATTTTATTTAAATTTTAAAATACATATTTTTAAGAAAATAGATGAATATTGACCCTTATCTCCGAAAATACGGAACCAATTTTTTTTTTAAATACTGAAAATTGTTCTATACTTATAGATTACAGGAAGTCTATGGTCTTAACATAATATGGTAAATCTCTCAATATTGTAAAAACTAACATTTGCAGTTGGAATGTATGGGAGATCATGTTTTCCAACAACAATGTTAAATTTGTTCTAGTGATAAATTCATCCCAACTACGGAACCCTCCATTGTGCGTGGTCCGACATGCAATTGGCCGGTATTTTGTTCTAATGCCATAAACGCATTTTTCTTTCTTCTCTTTTAAAGACTCCTACAAACAGGCGCGACACGCGACGCGACACAAAGAGATCGCTCATTGTGTCGCGTCGCGTGTCCTACCAGGGAGTGAGGTTTGTAGGAGCCTTTAAAAGAGAAGAAAGAAAAATGCGTTTATTGGCATTAGAACAAAAAACCGGCCAATTGCATGTCGGATCACGCACAATGGAGGGTTCCGTAGTTGGGATGAATTTATCACTAGAATTTTAACATTGTTGTTGGAAAACATGTTCTCCCATACATTCCAACTGCAAATGTTAGTTGGTTGTGAAGAGTCTGTTGAGTAGGTAGTCTCTTCTGAAAGTGCATTTATAAACTTGTTCTGAAAATGTTTGTGAAGGTATTACAATATTAAAATGAAGTATTGCAACATTGGAAGTGTGTCATTATTTTTTATTTGCATTACTTAAGAGGTAATTGACAGTTCAGAGTTAGTGGTATTATGTAAGTAGTAAACTAATCAATAAACGATACAATCTCAGATTTAAATTCAATTAGTCTACTTAAAACTGAGATTTATTACTTCCAGAAATTAACAAAGGTTCACAATTTTCCGATCAAGTATTTTAAAACATTCTGAACAAGAGCAATTAAAACGAAAACAATAAACGGTAACAAGAACAATAAGCGTTTAAATTACCATAATCGCGATCATAAAACAGTGTCACCGGAGAATTATTCCAATAAATGTGACAAAATATCACTTCAGAATAAATCTACCTGCAATAAATTTATAGGCCCAAGCTAGAATTTAAATCCTGTGTTTGTAGAACACAAAACATGGAGCAGGGTCGTTTACATTACACACAAAACGGCATAACAACCACATTGGTATACAAACCAAAACAATCTAAATTATACGAATTATTAAAGCTATAGGGCTGATTATAGCGTGTATGGGTCGTTAGAACGGTCGGAGAGCGAAGGTCGTTGAAGGTTGGCGCGCTTTTCCGCGATCAACGGCACTAGATTAAACAAGATGGCGGGAGCGGCGCGTGCGCAGTGGCCGCAGTAACTTAGCTGGAACGATAAAATGTTGCACGCACTAATTTATTTGTTTTAGTGCAAAATTGGTCCACATAATTGTTGCTGTAAATTGTTTGGCATTCTTAAAATATCTGCTGTATGTAATTTTGTACAGAGATAAAACTCAAGGCTTCTATTGGCAACATAATTCTACTGTTTAGTTATGTGTTTATTATTCGTGTTTGGAGAATAGCAGCCCTATTAATATGCCAACTAACTTACAGCTACATTTATCAACATTTTACCTACAAATAACCTCAGGACTAACCGTAACCAGTCCATTTAGACTTCGATGTATTAGGAGGATCGTCTTTCTGTGGGATCATCAAATACCCAATCTAAAAGGGTTAAATGTTTATAAAATCTATTTTCTGTGCATATTAAACATATCGCAAATAGGCAACGAGAGTGTCACAACAAAATAACTAAATGTAATTATTGGGAAATCACTATTTTATTTTTCTTAGACAGCTTTGATGTGTCACTTTTTACGCTGTAAGAGGTAGGACAGTGGCTCGATGATAACGGGTATTAAAACGCGGGTCTCGGCGAGGACTCGCACTATAATTATGACGTATTTTTAGCAGTTTGTGATTGCCTTTTTCATGGGATAATTATCTCAAATTCTTATTTTTATGTTTTGTGACTCTCTTGTTGCCGATATGCGATATGTATGCTTGCTTAACTAAAAAAACAAAATAAACATGCCAACACTTCCTACTTCAAAAATCAGCAGCAGCATCGTAGCAGCCCTGATTTAGCTTTAAGTCGCCATTATAAATGTGCTTTTAATGTAACGATACTACGGCACGAGCGGGTCCCGATACCATTATGAATTTCGTCCAATCCGCGTTCAACTTGCACTTTAATTTTATTTAATATACGTATTTAGTTTAGTTTAAGTTCAGTTTTACGAGAGCTCAGAGTAAGGGATGCTGTGATTTCTTGGTGATTGTTTGGCTGTAGTTGCTAATATACGTAGTTTGATTTCCAGAAACACGAAAATCACTTTTTTTTACTCGATATCTATGGTAAGCCCATAGTTAAGAGGAAAACAGGAAATCAAGATCATAGGTGCTCAGGAAAAAATTAGATAATTATGTTGACCCGACGTTAAAGTCGTGAAAGATATAAGGTCAGGAGGAAAATAGATATTTTTCTGTACCCGAGATACAGGATTGATTAAAACAAAACTAATAAATATTCAAAGAAACCGCTCTTGTGGTTTCCGGGTATGATGGGTCGCACACCTACTATACCGTAGCTGTCACAAACATATTAATTTTGTCGATGTCCGGTAATATAACTGGCGAAATATATGTTTGTTGTGTGTGTGTGTGTGTGTGTATACTATACGCCTCTGCATCACTGCACTGACTGGACAGGTCCACTAAATCTGTGTGGTTCTTTCCTCAAAAGACCATTTCAAACACCAATCTACATAGTCTTCACATGATCTGATGAAGATTATGTCTGGACTTTAAAAGAGACTGACCGTTGAGTTTGTTTCGGCCTTTCTTTTCTGAGTAGTCAGATAGGAAACGCCGACATCATCTAGTTTTGAAAATATGGTTGACGTGTTTGTACAAACCTACTTACAAAAATAAAAGCATTTATCATAACCCTTTAAGAAGATAAAAGAAGAAAATAATTGATTATTATATTGAAAGAAAGAATGATTGATTGATTTGCTACAGCTAAGCATGAGGTCCTTCCTGGGTTCGATTCCCAGGTTAAACAAAGTGTTATTTGGTTTTGCCATCATTCATTTTTCAGTAGCAGCCCGGAGTCTGGATTTGTGCTTGGTTGATGGCAATAGGCTCGCCCCCTATTACATGGGACTTAAACATAACTAACGAAATATGGATTACTTGTACAGGTACATCCTCATCATCATCATTTCAGCCGAAAGACGTCCACTGCTGAGCACAGGCCTCCCCCAAACACCGCCACCTCGACCGGTTCCGTGCTTCCCGCATCCAGCGGATTCCTGCGGCTTTCAAAAGGTCATCATTCCACCTTGTAGGAGGCCTTCCTACGCTACGTCTTCCGGTACGCGGTCTCCTCTCCAGAACCTTTCGGCCCCAACGGCCATCTGTTCTGCGCGCAATGTGCCCTGCCCATTGCCACTTAAGTTTGGCAATTCTTTGAGCTATGTCGGTTACCATGGTTCTCCTGCGGATCTCTTCATTTCTGATTCGATCACGAGGGAAACTCCAAGCATAGCCCTCTCCATTGCCCTTTGGGTGACTTTTAGCTAAGGCCCATTGTAAGCAACCACGTTTCAGTGCCATATGTCATCACTGGCAACACGCACTGGTCAAAGACTTTCGTCTTGAGACACTGCGGTTTGTGGGTCGAGAAGATATTGCGTAGCTTCCCGAACGCTGCCCAGCCGAGTCGGATTCGACGATTGACCTCTTTCTCAAAGTTGGACCTACCTAACTGGACAGTTTGTCCTAGGTAAAAATACTCGTCCACAACTTTGAGTGTAGCGTCTCCGATATTCATGAGAGTGGGTGTTACATGGGCATTTAACATGACCTTTGTCTTGTATTGTAACGTTACAAAAAACGTCAGCTCCTTCTAAACTATCCTTATCCTTACTAATATTATAAATATGAAAGTAACTCTGTCTGTCTGTCTGTATGTTACGTTTTCACGCCTAAACCGCTGAACCGATCGTCATGAAATTTGTCAGAGATATAGCCTGGGATATGGAGAAGGACATAGGCTATTTTTTTTATGCGATAATCGACATCTACGCGGGCGGAGCCGCGGGCAAAAGCTAGTTTACATATAAAGACAAGATGATGTGGTTTTTTGGACACCGCCAACTTCCGAACTCCGGGCTATTACTAAGAAATTCCTTACCACCGCGAGACTAACGGGGCAGTAAAAACCTGCTGAAATCATCGATAATCTGCCAGCCAATCATGGTGATTATGAGAATATCCTCTCTGTCAATATTTCATTTTTTGGAGCTCTATTAACTTAACAAAAGCAAACAATCTTTCGTTTGATACGCTCCTACGCATCCGAATATATAATTTCAAGCGCACAGATGATTTCTAAATATAATACTTAGTATAATATCGGGTCATAATTCCGAAGATAACAGTACTGTGGACGAGTAGGAAGTTTATTTGTTTAGCGAGACCATTAATCATAGGTCGGAGACACAGTAGGATAAAGAACAGAAGGTACAATATTCCACGCACGCACTCATGATACCCTCAAAAATATTAATAATAATGAAATTCTTGTCTCGGCCGGATCGGGCGAGACTCAGCGGCCGAGTCGCCTACTAAGCCCACAACTCATCATGTTCCTAGACAAGAGCATGAGGATCTACGACGACCCTGGCTTCCTGTGGTTGAAGCCTCTGAAGGTTGTCAGTAAGCTCTGTTAAACCAGCTTTTTCTTTTGACAATTTTTTATTGTCCCTATACTCCATTTTTCTAATCTAATCTACTTGATTCTACTAGAGTGCTTTGTATTTATCGTGAAATAACGGAGTTTATTAAACGTTTACATCGAAATAACGAAAGGGTGAGAACAGTTATTTGTCTAATGTTATAATAAATGGAGTATAATGTTATTTCAAATGGAGTATAGATAGATTGAAGGTGGCGTTATATTGTTGTTTACTCTGTATGATAATTCTTGGGCCTTCTGCATCTCTCTGTCCTACAACACAGGTTGAACTGTGCCCTAATAGAATTAGCATTGATTAAAAAATATCACGATCACGTTCAATTTCTAGTTTATTATTGTTTTAATTTATTACTTAAATTATTAGCTATTCAAGTTTTGTAGGTTAATAACAGATTGTCTGACCTAGTACTGAGTTCTATTCATAGGTTTTGCATTTCTTATTATACTGTTCAATGATTTATTATTTCTTCTGATCATGGTTTAAATATTTAAAAACTGTGTTTTTTTTCTCGTGACTTTTGGCTTGTTAGTAAGGACTTGAAAGAATCTTGTTAAGCTGAAGAACAATCTGGTATTTTGCTGGTGTTTTCTCTGATAGTGGCAACGGTCTCAAACGTTTGTTTTTTCTTGTTACAATACCGATAAAACAGTGTTACCGTTTGTGAAATTCGGCTCAGATTTATCCCCGCCTAATATGTTTTCAGGGAGGTCTTAAATTGACGAACTAAAAGCAAATCATAATACAAACAACTCATCAGTTAGTTGATTACGTAATAGTCGTCATACAGTTATAAAACAATGACGTTACGTTATGCCAAATTATAAACACATCGCGCTGCTCGACATACCCAGTTACGTGGTACAATGAGTTAATGCTAACATACTGAGATTACACTACGTGATCGAATCAATTCCACAGGTTTGTGGCTCAAATATAGTCTGTGGTAGAAGTGCAGAGATTTTTATTTTGTTCATAGTTTGTGGTGGGATACGGAAGCATTTTCGTTGTATATTGCTATTTCATACCGATACCTATACAATTAATAATAATGCTTACAATGTTTCAGGAAGCAGTGGATAAGTTTAGTTCTGGTTTGGTAAAAAGAGAATTTCTTAATAAACGAAACCCAATAAGCGTTATCATTGCACTTTTACACAGCAAATACCGCAAGCCAGCTGTAGCCTAGCTGTGACAGACACGTACAAATAAGAACGCATTCCATAACATAAGCTCAACATGTAATAATTTTACAATATAAGTGTTGTGTCGCTCGATGTAATTTTATAAAATTGACGTCTGATTTCTCTCACTCTTCCGTATTAGTTACACTCATTCGCTGGCGATTAACTGGAACCTGGTACAAACAGAGAAAGCCATGATTGTGGGTAATGTAGCAATGTTGCACTAGTTAATGTGAATGGGAGGAAGTGTAATGTATTTATGTTACATGTTGAGATAACACCCTTTAGTTAACTACTATATGGAACTGAGTGCTGGCCGATGAGCACGACGGATGAACAGAAAATTCACACCACATACATGAAGATGCTACCCTAGTCTAGTGGAGTTTCAAAAATGGATTAAATAAGAAACGAATATATCCATGGTACTTTTAAAGTCACTAAAATACGTGAAAAACTTAGTGAAAATCGCTGGCGCTGGTACGGATATTGATATATGAAGAGGAAAAATGATGACCATATGATATGACTAAAAGAGTCGTGAATATAGAAGACGGAAAAAAAGGCCGAAGATGACCATCAATAACTTGGCTACGAACAATCAAAAATGATATGATAGCGAGCAACACAGCAAAAGAGATAGTCCACAACCGTGCGGTGTGGGGCAGAAGTACTAGGAGGGCAGAGAAATTGAGATAATAGCCAGGAGAAAGAGAGAGCTGAGATAACACCCTCTAGCTATGGGGTAGGGAGGTACAGAACGCCATGTACTGCTATCGTTACACATACAGAACCAGCTGTAGGTATCTCTTGGCTTCGGTCGTATAAAGGTAAAATCTTCAGAAAATCTTGCTTGGTAGATTCCTGCGTCATTAAAAGCCAAGTCATATTTTTCGACCCGTGTTTTTTTTTAATACTACTTACTTAATTCTATTTTATTATTCTTTAAGTTTGTCTAGCTAGACACTTTTTTTCTTCGGTAAGACTGAAAACTGATTCCAACAGAGTTGTGAATAGGCTAGGCAGATGATGAAGTTTGTCTACTTTGTATTTCTACATATTTCATTTCACTACAAAACCAAAATTCATTAAGTCATTTATTCAAATTAGGCTGACAAATCACCACTTTTAGAACGGCCAAAATTACTTAAGAGAGTCCCCCAAAACGCCTGACGTTGACCACTTCCTAGTGCTTTAGTTAGGAAGAAGAAGTGGCGCTACAGACTCCCCAGCAGCATAGCTGTCTGTTCAGTTAGAAAACTTGATTCTATAAATATCATTCTATGTATATTCATAAATTAATTTGCAATGATAACCGTAGTTAAACATGTATCAATGGAAACGGTAGTAAGTTTCAAAGTTAAACCAAACCACTTGTAAAGTTGAGCACGATTTCGCTGTCATCATGAACACA
This sequence comes from Dryobota labecula, assembly GCA_947523025.1. NCBI lineage: Eukaryota > Metazoa > Arthropoda > Insecta > Lepidoptera > Noctuidae > Dryobota > Dryobota labecula. The sequence continues at coordinate 6,953,989 of OX383296.1, read as the reverse complement.
ACGACTGCCACTCCGCCAGGGTGCTAACTTTGTACTATAACTGACAGACGGTTCAGTTTCTCTACTTATTCCTTTGGTAAATAATTACAATTCACAATATTTAGAAAACACTATGTTGTTATGATAGAATATTAATATATCTTAACATCTAAAAGCCGGAAATAAAGTAAAGAAATGCTGGTTTTAAATAATTGATGCGTTCCAGGAATAAGGGGTATTTAAAGACAAATAAAAAAGTAGTTCCAAACGACTCGATAGGTGGCGCAGCCTAAAAGTGTCATAAAATGTATTTCTGGAAACACTAGATATATATTTTTTTTTTATTTGGGAAAAAAAAAACGATACTTCTTTTTTTGATTCGTTTTGTATGCGCAGTGATTTCGTAGTTTTCTATTATTTTTCTTGATATTATCCAACGGACCTTGTTACCTTTCTGATTCTGACAAACTTTCATGACATTCATGCCTCACATGTATTATTGCTAAGATCCATTGTTCTTTCCGTAATTAATCCTTAGGGAAACGGTGTGTTCCTATATTTTTACAATTAGCTACAACGTATGGGCTGAAAATGTTAAAAGTTGAGTGAAACATCAAGCTATTATTAACGTTTTGTAATTTAAGTAATGTAGATAAAAAACAACACGATTTAGACACAACATTTTTTATTTTTTTTTGAAATTATTTTTGGGTTTGACTCGAATTTTTTAGCCCACAGACACAGAACAAGAAATCGCTACCTACAGATTAAAAAATAATCCTAACTTTTTACGTTGACCCTTGAAAGCACGGTAACGCCATCTATAGTTCATAAATGGATAACAAAAAAGATAAGCACACAAAAAACAATAAATTTAAAACAACAAATATAAATAAATTAATAAGTTATTAGGGATGTAATATGTTAGCTTGTTAAATAACCTAGTATTGATATAAAAAATGTAAAAATATAATACCGAAAAATTTGACGAACTGAGGCAACCGCTTTCAGGAACGCTCCACTTCCTAAAGCAATACTGACAAGGATAAAGATAAAACAGAACGACGACAATCAAAAATCATTGCCAAAAAAAGGTCTCTGATCATGTCAGAGGGACACGCAGGAAAAGCAGGAGTGGGTTTTAGCCGATAAAGAAAGAAAGAAGAAAAGAAAGAAAAAACGTTTATTTGCGGTAAACATGACGCAATAAAGAACATAAACACAAAAAATAATAATTTAAGAACTATGGGGGGAAAATGCGTCACATCCACGCAAAACGGCTATCGCTCAGCATTATGCTGCAACCCTATGCAAGACAGAGCCCCAGCGCTGGTTTTCAGCGATAGCCGGCGTTGACGTAATGACGTCGTCCGGTGCAGCAAACAATTATTAAGACGCTGTACCAGCACAGCGTACTTAAAGAAAATAAGTATAATTTAACACTGCCCAGACTGGCACATCAGTGAGGCAGTCTTGGCGTCTAATACAATAATAATATTAATACATCTGAAAGCTTAATCAAGGTCGCATGGAAAAGTGCTATTTGGCAGTTGCACTTCAGTCGTTTAATGGACCTCCTTCCCACGAGGTTCACGCCGGGAAGTCCTGCCATCATACATAGATAAAAAGGTATGGTGGCAGCATTTTTGTTTAATCCGATCCAGTCTGTCCCTTGCTGTCCTCCCCCAGCGACGCCCTAAGCCGAGGTTCGTACTCCACAGGGGGTGCCCTTAGCGCGTAGTCGCTTAGTTTATAAGTTTATGCCCTGGCTGGAGGAATTTATTGAGGCACCCACAGATAAGACCGATTAAGCAGACTCTTAGAGATACAATTCCTGCAAATGCTGCATTTTTGTTCTAGTTCTAAAGGTGCTGTTGAAATAACAGGCAAATGAATCTTCAAGTTTGTTTCTAGAGTTGTCAACTTACCTATAGACAATCTCCATGGTGTTGCACTATCTATATGCAACGATAACCATTACCATCGGGTGGGCCGGTCGCCCCATTTGTAAACCAAGATTACTGCTTACAAATTAATTAATTCCACCTCATATTTTGCAAGCAAACACGACAATAACCCAGATACGAATGGTTATCGGTAATCAACAACAATCATTCAAGCCATCGGCTGTACGGCCTTCAGAGCTGCCTTCAGAGGCTGGTCTAGGCACATTCCGACTAAAACAAATGCTAATTATATGGTAATCAGCTGTTTGAATATTGCAGCATCGGCATTGTAATGCGCTATGGTATGTCAATGAAATTGTTGGTGTTTAATTGTGGCTATCTCGGAGATTGTTGCGAGGGTTTTGATTGTAAAAATATAACTAATTATAGCTTTCTGTTTTCATTATTATATCTTTCATATTACAATTGAAGCGTTCCGAAGATATAACTAAATTGTCAGAACGTTGATCCGAATGGACGAGAAGAAGTTTAAATACGTGTATGTAAAGAATAGCACTACTCCATTTCCTCCCGTGGGTGTCGTAAAAGGCGACTAAGGGACTTACTAGAGAATGGGCAACAGCGTTCTCTATGCATTTTTAACACCATACTGCGATCGCCAACCCGCCTGTCAAGCGTGGCGATTATGGCAAACCCCCCCAATTGGGGGAGGCTTATGTCCAGCAGTGGACGTCTTTCGGCTGAAATGATGATGATGATGTTCTGTAGAGGCTTTAACATCTCTAGACATCAAAGACTTGTTATAACCGCTCGGCTAAAAAGTGTACTAAAGAAATGGCTTCTGGTACTTACATACACCGAAACAGAATAATTTCTCTAATGTTTGTCGACAAGCTAAAGTGCCAGAAAACAACATCCCTCTCTCATATTCTCACACTCACATACACTCACACAAACACTCACAGTAACACACACACAACATAATACACGCTTCACTAAACTAGCCTGTAAACAGACATATTATTTCTGCTCAATCGTACTCCGACCCCCAAGATACAAGCCCTGCTTAGATTGGGGGTCAACGGCCAAACCAAAATATTGTGATGTACAAACTTGATTGTATTTTGCTAGATCATTGTCTTCATCACCTTTTCTTTTTGCTAATATTTTTTTTGTATTATGTGTTTGTATTTGTATATAATGAAACAGCCGTGGGTTTTTTTAAATAAATAAATAGCATGAATATGACGTGACAACTTGACAAGCATTGGTTTGTGTTAAAAAGAGAATAAAATATCAGTGAGTCGGCTACCGAGCTGAAAAGCGCATGTTATAAAACATAATATAATATAATATAATAAAATACGAAAATATATATACTGAAATCTAAAGAGGACCGAGCGAGCAGTGGCGTCCTCATAGTTTGGTGATTTCTTTTATTTTAGAAAGAATATGCAGAAAATATTCATGTTACGTTGTGCTTGACAAGACTATACGTTATTATTATTACAAACAGTAGTTTAACATTGTTATGTTTTATTTTGATCCTTAAAACCGAGCTTAGTGGCCACTATTATCAATTTTAAGCCGTTGGTCCCGGCTGTCATTTGTAAATCTGATACTGTCGTTACGGGTCGTCAGAAGCCCGAAAGTCTTACCCCTGGGCTGTGGAGGTCAGATAGGTAGTCGCTCCATGTAAAATAATGATATTTAGCTGCATTTGGTAAGACTGGAAGCTGATCCCAACATAGTTGGGAAAAGGCTAAGCAGATAATGATTAGAATATAGGGGTTTATTTATAAACGTTGATTAAAGTTAAGTAATGATTATCGACTGTTTAACCATACATTTTTGACGTTTAAACGTCACTTATGGCACAGAACATACATGTATCACAAAATATTAAGAATAAAAAAAAGTTAGGGTGTGCGTTAAACAACGTTTATGAATAAACCCCTTAATGTCCAGGACGTACAGTCAGCAGCAGAGAAATCTCACCCCCTAGTAATGTATTTATTCATTGCTATGGGGTGAGATTTCTCTGCAGCTGACTGTACTATCTACAGCGACATCTATAAATTCCCACCACAGCAAGAACACCACATATTTCTCCACATACTTAAACACAGCACCCCACATTACACCACCCTAACACAATGATTACGTGTACAAGCTCAGATAACACCGGGCCTACCATATCTTCCACAGTAAATACCAATCTACACATCCAATTAATAGTAAGACAAGAGCAGAGCCTTCTCGCCCTCGTAAACTAGTATCGATACTTCGATAGGTTCGCTCGCCGATCGTAATTATCGATAGCGCAACACTAATTGTGGACGTCGATATCGAAGTATCGAGTGACGATGACGGGTGATGGGTTCTCGATAAGGTGTCGATAGAATGGTGTTTGTTGTGGCTGGTTTGGGTTTTACGTTGGGTTATCTTTGAATAGTTTAAGCAGTTCGGAGTTTTCATTTGTAGTAGTGTACCTGAAAAGTGTTGCTTTGCTCCCCGGGATGTATTATAAGTGTGGCACAGATGGGAAAGGGGGTCCTGGCCTGTTCTTTGACCTTCGATCTTCGATCCTTGAGTTTTTTCTGTTTTAACACTAAACTCCCATAGACGTCATAACAATAAAACGTCTATTGTGTCTCGTTCAGTGTCCATAGGGATTTTTTTTAAACTTCCTTAGATTGCAAATCTTGGAAATACCAAATTCTTACCTCCTGGAGACATCACATATCATCGCAATACATTAACCCTGAAAAAGAGATGTGCCCTGGGTAAAAAAAAAAACTGTTTAGTCCGTCAATCAGGTAATAAAAAATATTAGACACGTATTTTTTGCTTTATCATATTAATAAAAAAATACTTAGATAAAACACATTAAACTTGGGGAGTGGGGGCTCATTACGACACAGCTACGTATAAAATCTACTGAGAAGTAACGTCATGCCACATTTGAACTCTATGTATAGGCGTAATGTTTTGATTACGTAAAAAAAGAGAAAAATACGTGTCCAATATTTTTTAATAATCTACATGATGGACAAAAAATATTTTATTAGTCATCATCCCTGTAATGTCAGTAGATATATCAACACTATAAGACGTACGTACATCAGTTCGTCACATCCCTACATCATTGTTTTACTCTCATTGCGCGCTACCGCAGGAAATTGTGCGCGCGCGCAGCTTTTTGTGACGAAAGGCTTTAATGTTCTATGAAATAGTTTTATTGTTCGCCTGTCATTACCGGCGTCATAAAAATGAAAGCTGTCATTAAGGTATAAAGAATTTATTTTATATAATTGTGGTGAACTGCGTAGGTAAATAATAAAACGAATTATTAGGTTTTATTGTGCATTAAAGGTGTGTAAGTGGAACATTAATTAGAAAATAAGGATTCAGTGATATGTTGAAAGTTAATTTGAAAGTCATGTACTGTTTACACAAGGAACGTTTAAATATAGCTACGACAATGCTCACTTGAAAATCAAAAATCAAAATCAATAGTACATTATTTACCAAGGGTTGTAAAAGAAAAAAAGCCCGTAATCGCAGGTATTTGTGACCCGAGCCACAGGCGAGGGTTGTAAATATGCGATAGAGGGCTTTCTTGTTTATTGCTCGTGGTGAGTACACAATTTTACGTCTTCACCTGGCCACAATGTGAGTTTTACTGTACGCGTAGCGTGCGGTAAAACTCACATTATGGCCAGGTGTGACGTAAAATATTTTGATTTTGATTATGGCACTTATGAAACGTCAGAAGCTAGGTGCACGGTTCCAATTAGTCGTTTCTTATGGAGAAGAGCCGGCAATAAACTCCACGGTTGCTTGCTAATTCATTGTAGGATATTCTAGATATTTTTCAGTCAACGGTTGACCTTTCAGCCGCTGGTGATTTATTTTGAAACACATTTTTGCTTTATTGTAAGATTTTAACTCAAAGCAGTTTTTGTCAAACATCGAAATTTTTATCATTCATTTCACTTAAAGTAGTTTTTAGGGATCCGTACGTCCGAATGAATAAATGGAACCATGTCACAGCCGATTTGCTCCGAATCTATTAGACCGATTAAGTTGTTTGGTACACAAATTAATTTCTGTGACCCAAACACAAACGTGTAACGTAAATAAATGAATTTTGATTATGGGGTTCACATTAGGGGCAGAAAAAATAATAATTGCAAACTGTACCTTGTGACATATCAAATGAAAGGACATGTTATAACGATTTCCTAAATACTTTTCTTTTTTTAATAAATTTTGTTATTTTGTTGTTATTTTAGTTATTAAAGAAAATTTATGAAAATTGACCATTCCCCCGTATTTCCGAAAATGCTGAGCATTTAATTTTGAAAAAAAAAATACGGATAATAGTTTTATTCTTATACCGGATGACTTTTTTTACCGTCTCGTAAAAATTTGGGTATACTAGGTGAACGGAGTAGAAGCCTATGGCATAGTTTTTATTATTTTTTCTTTAACCTAGAAAGAAATTGATCTATGGATAAATACCACACATTTGAAGTAAACTTATCATACTATAACAATAAACACAGAAATTTAACAAAAAACATAATTCAATAAATAAATACGATAAATAATATTTAAATTTAAATCATACGCACCCAAATTTCAATATTTTTATCTTTTATTTTAGTTTTATTTCTAAAAAAAAAAAAAAATTGCTATGCCATAGGCTTCTACTCCGTTCACCTAGTATACCCGATTTTTTTCGAGACGGTAAAAAAAGTCATCCGGTAGATTACAGGAAAATCCTAAAAGAAGTTTATAGTCTTAAAATAATATGGTAAGTAAATCACTCAATATTATGTGTAGGTACAAGCTTACATTTGGAGTTGGAATGTATGGAGGAATATGTTTTCAGCTACAATGTTAAGTTTGTTCTTGACATAAATTCATCCTAACTACGGAACTCTCCATTGTGCGAGGTCCGACTCGTACTTGGCCGGTTTTTATACTTACTCATGTGTTTCTACTACTACTTACATCATTGATTCTGCGTCACAACTACAGCCCTACCTAAAATCAGTGAATAGTCTCAGGGGGTACTGCCGTACTGGCATCAATCACTATACTCGTGGGAACTCAGTGTAAAATTTAACTATACTCCATTTGAAATAAGATTAGACAATTATATAAACCTTTTTTTCAGTCCGTTCAACCGAATTTGACTTCTATTTCGTAGGCATAAGAATGGTATTAAAAGCAAAAAGTGGTTACAATACCAACTGTTTATTGCAGTTACCATTTGTCATGCCACCAACGCAATAAAAGTCAAAATCAGCTGAACGGACTGTAAAAATAGTTATTTATGCAACTGTTGTATAATAAGGGGTATTACCACCATAAATTATTACCTATTCTATGTCTATACGTGAAGATTTGTAATTGGGTCTCTGGTGACTATGGTTTCCTATTTTGTTTGTTTTTATTAGCTGTAAGTCCTCCATGTACTAAATAAATAAATAAATTAAAACATGAAAGTGGATCAGCCTCGTGTGATAATAGTATCACATGAGTGTTTTAATACATAATTATGTACAATTGCATACAAGAATTTATCTACACCCATGTTATCTACTCTTTGATATTTTCCAATTCATGAAATCTTGGTACGCCTTTTCATATTATTTTCTCGACTTTTCTGGTAATAATTGGTTAGAAATGTCCTTTGTTGCATTAGAAATATCTGGTGGTGTGTTATCAAAGATTGTATCACTCATTTTTGTAAACAACAAACTTATATATTTTTGCAATACTAATATCGAACAAAAATGGCGGGATGCGACGTGAACTCGAATAACCTACAAGTATTTTTTTTTTTAAATTACAGCGCAAAGGAGTTGCTTAATGAAATTTAGTACCTAACACTCGTTTCGATTATATTATGGTTACTATGACACCGGTTGTTTTAATGTTGGCAATAACTGTTTCAGAAACTTTTATAGAGGATTTATAGCATGGCTGTAGGTAAAGGTATATTTTAATGTCTAATCTTATTGCAAATGGAGTGTAAGTAAGTAGGATATTATATAACCGTAGCAATAAGTTCTGGTACAAGTCTTACAGATAAAATGTCCCATTTCCTTCAGGTAGTGTAACGGACAGCGTGGGTAGGTAACAACTGATGTTAGTAATATTTATGCTATGTACTTCATTAATAAATCATAATTTAATACGGACAGATCGAAATCCGGTAGAAAATATGAAGCGAAGATTATTGAATTATACCTACAGTTCGACATAATTATGTAAAGCATGGTGATTATTATGGCTATTTCGCCTTAAGAGGGCATACTATAGGGTCCACTAGCGCCACTCCTTTAAAAAAAAATATTATCTCGTGACTTAATTTTTTTTTAAAGAGTGGCTGTAGCAACAAAATTAATTCTAAAGAAAAACGGCCACATTCCTCTAGATCGTATTATGTTGCGTCGTGTCTCAATATGAAATTTTATAAAAGGTATTAGAAAATTCTAGACACACTTACCGAGGTCGCTGTTGAGCCGTTTTTCATAATTCCTTCTCAGTCACGAGATAATATTTTTTTAAAGGAGTAGCGCTAGTGGACCCTTGTACGCCCTCTTAAATGACTGCAATAATGGTGGGTGCAACAAAAACAACAAACAAACTAATTCGCCTCTTTTTTGTGTTACATTTCATGTTGCATTGCAAATATTTGGACGGTGTTTGTTTCAACGTATGTTTTAAGTTACATTTCATGTTAAGTTTCACATATCGATGGTCATACGTTGACAACTCTTAACCCACATTTTTTGTGCATATTAATGTGCAGTTATCAATGGGAAGATTTGGCGCTTAATTTATAAATAAAAACTATGTACTTATCTCATTTTGCGAAAATATGTGGCTTACGAATTGTCAACGTATGACCATCGATATGTGTATCTACCCACCATTAGCGTATTGGTGACTGACATGAACGAATCGAAAAAGCATTAGACACATTGCAGGAATCAATTCACGCCTAAACAGGCATAGTTTAGACAAGAGTGTATACGCAGTGAAAGTTGAAATAACAAAACTCATCATCAATTTCCGATTAAGTGTTTAATGTGAGCTTTTATGAAGTCATCCTCTTATCCAAACGATTTCATCTTATCTTGTTTATCTAAGCACATCTCAACCAGCAAAAAATAATTGCTTAGATCCGTTTGCAAAACATCTTATTACAAAATCACCAAACAGTCAATCAAATACTTTGTAATAAGGCCGGAACCACATCAGCCTAAACGTCCTGCGTCCGTCCGGTCAGTGTGGCAACGCCTCAATAAAGCTCAGTTCACATCCTTCCGACAATACGTCACTTCAAGGAAATGATTTCGAAAAGTTGTGGGAACTATTTGAATTTCGAACGGCTTTTAAATGTCAGCCTATTGAGTTCAGAACTTTTGTATTTTGAAATTCGAGAGACTGAGAAACTTTGTGATATATTGTGAGACAATTTTTATCGTTAAGATTCTTCGATAAAAAAACATGTATTTTACTGCGTGTACATAAATAATAAAATAATTAAGTCATAAGTCATAAGTAAGTAAAAGTAAGTAAATTTGGCAAAGGTAAACATTTACCTCAGAATACCAGCGCTACGGTACTTATTTTTAAATTTCGCAGCATCATGTAGTAGTCAGATACGAAACGCCGACCTCATCTAGTTTTAAAATATGATTGACGTGTAAAAGTGTTTGTAAAAACCTACTTACAGAAATAAAATCATATATCATTTATCATGCTGAGATAGAAGCCTTTTGGCCCCGTACAGGACTCCGTTTTAATTATAATTTTAATAATATATAATATATATTATTAAAATTATATAATTATTAATAATAATTTTATTTTTTTATACTTTTATAATTGTGTGATTATTTTGTGATCTTCTTGTGCGAGACACAATAAATACTTTTTCTTGCTTTTATCGAATTAAGTATGTAGGTTTAGGTAGAGGGTGGAAATTCAAATTTGTTTTTTAACATGACGCGATGATGCATCGAAATAAATGAAAGTGTCGACTAGTTTGCAACATTGTCTTACCTTGTCACGTCATAAAAGTCCCGTCTTGAAAGGACTTTCCAATGACAAATAAAGTATATTCATTTAACTAATTATTGGCAGAAAAAACCGCTTGGCCGCCAGGACTGGCCTTGACCGAAATGACTAAATGAGTTAGCACATTCTCTCTATGTAAATCATACCTAACGCTTCAACTGAAATTAGTCTGACAGTGACATTTAAACGTCACAACATAGCGAAGGGTTAATCATATTCTAATTTTAAACGCAATCTTTAAGCTCCCTGCTTAACCAGTCTACTCTCATATCAGTGTACAGAGTACAAGAGTACATAAATAGAGGTAATCTCAGTGCAACCCCATTACTTTTACCATAAGATACCGCGTTCCGTTACTACATGATACATTAGCTAGGCTGTGACACGGTAGCCATTAGAATATGCCTGTCCACCAGGATATCGTAATAGCCGCTATGTGTACCAGGCTTTACAGTTTTTGTGGTACAGGTCGTTTAGTAAAATTGTGCAAGTTATGAAGCCAGTTTGACGACTTCCGCCTCCCGATGATTTTCTATTCAGCGGGAGCTAGGGGTTGGACCATAATCCAATATCTGGCTGCTACAGATAATCAAATTAAATTAACAATGAATACCTAATTAATTAATTAATTTAGAACAACGAAACATAAAAATTAAAAAAAATGTGGCCCACCGGTATCGGGAATAGGATCCAAACACACCTAAATAATTAATTCATTATTTTTTAGTTATTAATTTATTAATTGTTAGTTAATTAATTATTTTTTAATTAATTAATTTATTATTATTATTATTATTACGAAATGTATTTTTTTTTTATTGCTGGGAAGAAGTGGCGCTACAAACTCCCTAACAACACACCCAAGGTAACATCGTCCAAAACTGACCTATAAACCATGGATTAGAATTTGTGAGTTAACACTCAGTAGAGTCAGTAGCTAAGTTTGCAACCACTACATCAATGTACCACCAAATAAAATAAGTTTTACCCATTCACAGGCTTTAATTTTCTTTACCTTTCACATTTACTAAAACCTTTACGTTCAGCAGCTATAAATATCAAAACAGAAACCCACATCACAATACAAAATCAGCGAGAAAATAAACAGACCTTTCTAAACATTTCCCTTGACACCACCAATGATAATATAAAGGTAAAGAAAGCAAACCACTTTAATTCGATCAGCTATTACGCGTAGAGGAAGCAAGGCAAGTGTGTGTAACCCGACTAACTGAAGAAGGAGTTTGGTGTCCGGTCGCGTTACACCGGTCAAGGTGACAACTCAAATGCGCCGGGTGTTACGACCCGAGAGCGCTGAACTTGGCTGACCATTAGAAAATCTAATCTCACGCCGCTTCTGTGTGGGTCGTTGGGTGCGGGAGATAGAAAGTCCTAGACCATTTTTTTTTTTTTAAATTAGATTATTTTCTATAATCACACATTCTACGTCCACTCGCTTAGGTAAGTCTAGAAATAGAGGAAAAAAGTTTGTCTGTTTTGTCGTAACATTACACATAAGAATTCCCGGCACACATCGCACTTCAGAGTAGGACTCCATATATTTTATCCATAGGACGCTGGTTCAAATTCGGCTCGAAGGACCAAATAATAAATATGTGGAGTCCTACCGCTTTTTTTTTTTTCGATGATGGAAAGTCATCAACAAATGACCCCTCCCGCTCTGGAGCGGAAGGGAGTGTCAGACTCTTACTGAATAAAACCCACCCGTGTTCCGTCCTTGGCCCTTTATGTTCCGGGGCAGCGGTACCCCTTTCGGACAATCCCGCTGACCTGGCAGGCTTGGGCCCAAATGGGCCCCCTCGTCGTTGCTGACGTCTCTTTGAGACGCGCGTAGAACACGTACGCACCGTCCAGCACGGGCCTGGTCTTGATCGGACGGTGAGCTACCCATTACTCACTGCCCGCAGGCTAGCGCCTACGGTGGCCGGGAGTCGTCACGCGGCTCCCGACGCCCGGAGTGTCTACCGCGGCGGCTGGGACGGGAGGCCCTCTCCCATCCCGCCACCTCCTTCGCTAGCATGACTGCTTCGCAGAAGGAGGTGACGAGGTGCGATGTGTGCCGGGAATTCTTATGTGTAATGTGGAAGAAAACACCGACATGTGTATTCACCAAGCAGCGTTATTGAACTGAATAAATTACAGTAACTGAGTAATGCGCATGTCATGTAATAATGTATAAACGTAAGTATATGTGATCGCGGGCGTCAGCATAAAATTGTCGAGCGGGCTCGTACATCTGCCGTGTAAATACCTTTTGTTAGTCGCTTTCATTCATCCTCTCGACATGTCCAAACTATCTAGGCGTCCTCTTTACAATTTTTGTCACTACATCTTCTTTTAACCACACCGTTGCCTTATTACAGTGTGACACTCCCTGGCCGGCCCACAGAGGAAAATTAAAAAAACATGTTTCTAGATAAATTGTACCGTTCATGTACGGTACCCACGTGTAATGAAAAAAATTGTACCTCAACGAATAACGAAATATAATGAAGTTTTGGTGGCGCGGCTGGGAAGTATCACACCTTATTACATCAATTCATTTCATATATCAATGAATTGTCTATGGTAAATAACCTGGAAATAACCCTCCCCATTTTAAAATACAAAAATATTTTAACCACCGCAGTATATAGAAATAAGTATGTAACCATGTTTCTTGCATTCAATATTCAATCAATTTTATAGGTATGAGGAACAGGGTGTAAAGTTCACTCATACTCTATAGTAAAGGGAGGATCCTCCGACCAGACGGGTGTTGTGTCTGGTGGGCAACTGCCCAACGGTTGATGTCGGGATATTGTATATATGCTATACCCAAAGTCTCAAATTCAGATAATTTATGTAAACAAAGGGGATAACACAACAAAAAAATATCTTCATAATGGTAATTCACATAAAATGGCGAAAAAAGAGGTTCTATTTTCTTTTAAGTACTGATTTTAAGAAATAATAATTAAAAAATAATCATACCGTAATTATTTTTATAAATTTTTGGTTTTAAACAAAGTTATTAATAAAAGGAGATTTTCTGGTATAAAATATTTTATGATACTGGTAACAATGCAGGACATCTAAACATTTTCACATTTTTTACATCTTCAACAACACTAATATTACAACTCTCATAAATAGATTCATATTGTAAGTAGCATATCTAGCCACATTTTGGATGAAAACGGCTGTAAACTGTTTCGATTGGAAATCGATTTTAGGACGTCTACGTTTAGCACTGAGCTTAAAAGGGCTGATTATGATTATCATATACCGTGTCTCCGACACACTACAAAAAACATTGTTTGGCAACGGTATTTTGTTTGCATAGTTCTTATAACTAATTCACTTTAATTTTATCGATGATTATATACAAAAACATTTAATGATAAAATGTTTTGCACCACTGTCCTGTCATTTTGACGGTGACATTTCTTGACATTACTTTATTTACATAAATTATCTGAATTAAAGAATTTGGGTATAGTCGCGGGGTAAACTCTGATAGCGCGATGCAGGATTTGTGACATCAGATCTTTGATGCGTAGTTTGCATGTGGCGTTGTTGATACCGCCACACAATAATAAAATTAATATCCATAACAATTGAATTATGAATGCTCTGTCTTGAAATGTTGTCTTATTTTTTTTTTTCTTCTGTTTTCAAAATTTATTTTCACTATTTTTATTACTTATTATTTTTATCCTGTTAACAACTAGTTGTATGTGCATGATGTGGTCTCCTGTAATTAAAGGAGCACACGTAAAAGAACCTTTCATATTGTTGTGATTTATAAATTATACTGTGTCTGTGTATCCTCTGTTGGTGATCCCAAATAAATAAATAAATTCTCAGCCTATCATCGTGTATTTTACACATAAAATCTGATACATCCGAAATCCTTGAAGTTGGCAGTACTTTCTTGTTGCCGTGCAGCTGTCGGTGGCACCTGGGCCCCGCCCAATCGCGGCTGCCCCGTCCGACACTTACCCTGATTGAAACTATTAAAATGGGCGAGGTGAAAACCAAACACCATAGTGTTTAGCTTTCCACTCGCTACAGATACGATAACTACACGTTTAGTGTTATGAATTTTATGCCGGTGCTACTCATTTTTATGGAGACCTTGTTTGTTAACTACTTACATAGTACTTATAATAAAGAGTAAAATTGGTGCAAATAAAAATTCTAAAAAATTAAGATAGAAGAAAATAGAACGTTATGATGGAATGGTCAAAGTCAAAGTCAAATCATTTATTTCAAGTAAAAAAATTACAAAAATTACATAAATAGTTAATTGATTCTAGTTGCCCCTTCCAAAAGGTAGTTATGTATGGAGAAGACTGGGCAAGAAACCCCATACTATACTTATATACTTTTATATACTTTTTATGTCAATGTCTATTAACTGCTCCCAAGTAACGATATTTATTTAGAATTTTTTTATTTTTTTTATTTTACATACTTCCTTGACATAATCTTTTCATTATTTGACATTATTTACCTACAAATCGAATTCCAATTCTTTATTAGTGGCTTTTGTGGACATGATATTTATTCAGATATGTTACAGAAAATAAAATTAATATCATAAAAATTATAAATTATACAGTTAAATTAGCGACCAGTTTGATTTTGTCTAGACTCTAAATGTGGTGTTATAGAGGTATGAGGAACAGGGTGTAAAGTTCACTCATACTCTATGGTAAAGGGAGGATCCTCCGACCAGACGGGTGTTGTGTCTGGTGGGCAACTGCCTGACGGTTGTTGTCGGGATGTTGTATTATATGCTAGTCGCGCGGTAAACTCTTATTGCGCGATGCAGGATTTGTGACGTCAGGGCTTTGATGCGTAGTTCTCATGTGGCGTTGTAGATGCCGCCACAGTGTTACTGAAAATTGACGATTTTCAGTCCTCTGTCAAGATTTGATTCATCTTCTTTTTTATCCTCTACGGGGCAGCTCTTAGCTTTCATCTCACCTGATGGTGAGTGATGATAAGGCCAAAGATTGAAGCAAGCTTCACCTGGAATACTCAACCACAGAGGAACTGGGTATCTTAACTTTAACTGCCGTAACAATCATCATCATCATCATTTCAGCCGAAAGACGTCCACTGCAGGACATAGGCCTCCCCTAATTGGGGTGGGGGGATTTGCCATAATCGCCACGCTTGGCAAGCCGGTTGGCGATCGCAGTATGGTGTTGAAAATGCATAAAGAATGCTGCTGTAACAATAAATGCTTTTAACATTATTGTTATGGCAACAGACTTGATAAGATGGTGGTAGCTAGCCTGACGGACTTAGAGTAAGCCCAATTTTGCTCCCACTGGGAACCGAACCCGAGACCTCTGGGTCTGAGACAGGTGGTCTTACCCCTAGACCATAGAGGCGGAATCATGGAGCGATCAACTTTTATTTCCTTTTCAACCCATCATCAGCAGGAGGCACTCGTAAGTTTTCTTTTCCAAATATTTTTCATTAATTTTCCTCCATAGAACTGATTCTAATATCCACCTGAATGGACTGCGCTATCACCGAGTGTATCCGAGCAAGTGACAGGCGGACCGACCTGCAGATATTATAGCGCTGCGCCCGCGCCGGGCGTGGGCATACCTCCCGAGTTATTGCTTGTCCCACTGCCTGTTACCGTTATCTTATAGCCCTTTATTATATAGGACTTGGCTTGGTTGGGAGTTGCGTGTTTTTATTTACCCAACTGCAACGCCAGAAAACAAAGGTTATGCATTTTCTTTCTTTTTTCTTTTTTTCGTTTCTACTACCTATCATATTTTATAGCAGTGTTTTTCAACCTTTTTCATAGTGTGGCCCCCTTAGTATGGAAACGTTTCTAACTTGGAATTCAAGTCTGTCACTTTGTTTTTTGGTTAAGGGTCCGTGCACGAAAAAAACTCTGTTTTGGCAATTTCTTATCTAATTGTGAGAAAACTTGAAATAATCGAAACATTAAGTCTGTGTAACTATAAAAGTGCAGTTTTCAAGGTGCTAAACCATTCGTGTCAGGCACAGCAGCTTTTAATAGTTTCATAATTTTTGTGCTCTCCAAAATATAGTTTATTTCGCCATTGATTTACTTAATGAAGATATTGTATAACCATTAAATAAAATGTTGATTATATTTCAAGGATAGCTGAAGACTAATTTGTGATGTTTAAATTTCTTTATATGATTTGCTAAATAATAGGAAAAATATATATTACTGACGAGGTTTAAAACAAAAAAAGGTTTTTTCAATATTATTTTTCTGCTATATTTTGTATCGAAGTTGAAAAAAGTAGTTCCGCCACATGCGAGAAGACCATATAATGATGTTGATGATATTTTTTAATGTTCAAAATCAAAACTAGTTTCTTGTAGAATGATGATCAAATGTCGGTCTCGCGTCATTTTTCGGAAAACTTGTTGCAAACATTTACCGTGAATACTTAATTTATTTGAAAAATCCCTTTCAGCCACATGCAAAACAAAGAACACCACTTTTCAAATCCCAAATAATTTTGTTTAAATTATTTTTCCCTTTCTCAAAAACAATGAACAAAATTGATCAAAATCAGTCGATTTCGTGCACGGCCTCTTAAGCAGAAAAACAGAACACTCACAATTAACCACAGAAGCTTCGAAGTGTTTGATTCCATTTGGAACCTCCTACTTGTGCGAAATAACGTTTTCATCGATGGTGCAATTAAAAGGCAAACAGAGAAATCGACAAAATTTAGAGAACGAGTTAATCGTATGTGTAAAAAAAATTGGTTAACAAGAAACAGGCGCAACCATCACAATAATGTGAAAGAGTGCATATGTTCAACTTCACATTAAAAATTCATGTGACTACTAGGTATTTGTTGATTTGCCTAAGCTTTCAATATTTTTTTTTTGTGTTAACAAATATATACTAAGCTCAATAGACCGTTCGCCTTAAGTGAAGGTACTTAAGACCTTGTCGACAATACTGCAACTATTATACCACTACACAGTTCTAATGCCCCCTCCCTAATAATAATAACACTGATCTTATAAAGTTTGTTCATAAAATATTAAGTAGCTTAGGAAAGTATGTACAGACGCTGCGTATGAGTCACGCAACAGTTGACACTGAAAACGAAGCCTCTCTTTAATTTTGAACTATTATGATTTTATTTATGAGCTTTAAATTTTAAAGTAATGGCGACCCCCTTAAAGAGGCTTGGCGACCCCCTAGGGGGTCGCGACCCACACGTTGTAAAACACTGTTTTATAGTATTTAGCTTTCTAGACAACTCTGACGTTAGCCTCATTGAAATCTTGAAATGTGGTTGTGGATGATGTGCAGGAAATTGGGGCATATCCTCTGAACGGGACTTCACACTGACATTTAGCTTCCAAAGGCTTCATTGTAATTTATAGGGGAAAAAAATGTATTTTATTTTTTAACAAGCTTTTATTTAAATGCTCTAAAAAGAAAAAAAAAGAAACTTTAAATTAAATCAAACCCATCAATGTATTATATTACACAACTAGCTTCTGCCCGCAACTTCGTCCACGTGAAATTTTGGCCCACCCATCGCGTCGCATCCCGTCGCTCGCCCGCGCTATAACTTCGTTATCGCTTAGCGTTCTTTCTGACTTTTGTTCTTTTCGCTTGGCTCCTAAGGATCGTAGCGTGAGGTTATATAGCTTATAGCCTTCCTCGATAAATGGGCTATCCAACACAAAAATATTTTTCAATTCGAACCAATAGTTCCTGAGATTAGCGCGTTCAAACAAACAAACAAACAAACTCTTCAGCTTTATAATATTAAAATATATATATATATTATACCTAGATTTATATGAAACTAGCTTCTGCCCGCGACTTCGTCTGCGTGAAACCTAGAAAGAGTAAGTACAACACATAATAGCTTACCGCTCCTTCTAGTATTAAAATGGAACATTAATTAGATGTTGATGTTTAGATAGGCCGGTAAGTATTAATAAAGTTTACGCGTAGTTATTTATTTACACCGTACTTAAACAAATCGTTATTTACATAGATCATAGGAAGAGTTGAACCTGAAGTTATTAAACTACCTCGTTAGCGTTTTAAATACTAACTGATGCACATAAAATATATACCTACATAATTATATCGTAAAAGCATGAATATTATGTGTGTTTTTCTAATAAAAACTAGAAATTAGCACTTGATTAATGGCTGGAAACTCACTTCTTCATCGGTTTATTCTATATCTATTGGTGGTTTAGCCACCGTCTGAGTATCACCAGAATTTTCTTTTATTTTGTGCAACTGCTCATTATTCCAGAAAAGTTCTACAACTCCAATTTCACCCACAAAAAGAATCTGCATACTAATTGCGTATCACACTGTAAATCACAATCTGAATGATTTTGAAGCATATATTGCTAATTCATTGCTTCATATGTTCGAAAAATTTGTCTTTTCAATAACTTTAATAACGCAGTGAATGTTGTTGACTGTCAATTAATAATATTATATAAAATTCTCCTGTCACAATGTTAGTTACCATACTCCTCCGAAACGGCTTGACCGTTTTTTATGAAATTTTATATGCATATTCAGTAAGTCTGAGAATCGACTTCTATTTTTTTTAAGTTTTATGTAGGTAAGGTAGTGTAGGGTAGGGTAGGTAGGTAAGGTAGTGTAGGGTAGGGTAGGGTAGGTAGGTAGGGTAGGGTAGGGTAGGGTAGGGTAGGGTAAGGTAGGTAGGTAGAGTAGGGTAGGGTAGGGTAGGTAGATAGGTAGGTAGGGTAGGTAGGGTAGGGTAGGGTAGAGTAGAGTAGTGGAGTTTACACTATAGCTTTTGACAGAACGAAGTCTGTTAATAATATATTAATATTATTAATATTTATATAAAATATAAATATATATTTATATTATACAGGAAAAAAATAATCAGTGCGCAACACACACAGCAGCCGACCTATTCTGTAAAATCTCACCGTGAAAACTTAGGTGAAGGGAGCTTGAAATGAGCTGTCATACAACCTGATGCTTGGGATTGATACTATTATTAGGTCACTACAAGTTCATTTCACCTAAGTTTTCACCATGAGATTTGTACAGAATCGACCAGCTGATAGACTGCGTTCCGCTTCACTGCACATGCCGTCACGCGGCGTGTATCCAATAAACATTTTTTTTTTCTGATTTAATGTTCTACTTGAAATCAGCAAAATATGGATACAATCTATTCGTAATAACTAATAACATCAATGAGCTAGCGCACAGCTGATAGGAACATATTACTGCGTTCGCGAAACTTGTATAAAGGATACTCGCGCATTGCGCGACGAGTATCCTTTATAACAGTTTCAAAATAAACATCTTTCGTTAATTGTACTAAGACATATCAAAATAAGAAATAGGTGTATAATAAAACTCGTTTAAGTTTGATTTGTCAAAATTTGCGCACTGGTTAAAAACTTTTCCTGTATATAGATATTAATATTTTTTTATTATTAATATTTTGTAATTTTATTTTCTGTGATTAATATTCTTTAACTCACACACTGACTTATTAAATGTATAGGAAAATCATCTACTCAAAAAATATTTGTAAATATGTGAGCATGTATCTATCGAATAATTAATTTGTCCGCCATTATTAGTTCATTGCTTTTACCTACAGAGAGAGATGTAATAATAGTTCGTCAATCAATTTAAACTTAATGTCTCGAGTACCTAAGTTATGACTCTATAGTCTATCATTTAGATATTCGTTCACCGAGTAGTAGCTTTTATTTAGCAAAAATTGTCGAAGTTTTTTTAGAAAATATGTTAAGTTTCTCTTCTTTTTTTAATGGTGCGGGTAGTTTATTATACAATTTAATGGACATTACATAGTTCTTCTGAAGTTATTCCCTTAACACACAGCCCTGCAAACAATATAAATTGATTCATCTCATTCCCATATCATAGGCTTCCTGAAATCGTGATTCCAGAGGTCGAAATCTTAGAAACCATTGTAAGGGAACCGAATATCTTACATTGTTAGTCAGCGGTGCTCAACCTTTAAAATCTTATCGGAGTCCTTTTATTTATTTACTAGCTGCTACCCGCGGCTTGTTCTAAAATAAAAGTTTCTCCTTATAATATCAGCTATCTTCCAGTGAAATTCCTGTCAAAATCGATCTAGCTGTTTCGGATATTAGCCGGAACAAACAGAAAGACAGATAAAAAATTAAAAGTTTATAGTTTTTGGCTAAAAGTACTGTATATACTTTCATAACCATTTAGTAAAAAGTTGTTATTTTGACATTACAAACAGACACTTCAGTTTTATTTATTTGTATAGATTTATTCTTCAGAAAGCTTCCAGTCTAATATATAAGTAAATAATGTACAATTGACGCTTACAGTTGCCATTTACAAGCTTCGACAAATTAAAAACTTTGTACCTAAAGTAAAAACAAAAAACACATAAATAGATTCTTCTTAAAAAAAATAAAACAGAACAAATTCTTCTATAAACAAAAACTAATTGAACGACAACTTTAAACGTCGAGGCAATTCAGCTGCTAGACAACACAAATATAGTGCGAAGACTAAAACGAACAAAACCCTTTGAGTTAGTGTAGTGTAAAAAGTGTAGAAATTAAAGTGACAATGACACACATATAACACATGAACAAAGTGTTTTTATTATTATAACTATCAGACTCTAAGAAAGTGTAACGGACTTGTGTAAAGTGCAATAAACACTATTCTAAGTTTTAAAATAATTATCACGTAAAAAGTTAAGTTAGGTTAAAATTGCTTATTAGTCTTAAAGTCTTAAGATTGTAATTAATTATTAAGAACCTAGTTCTTTTTAATAAAACATTTAAAAAAAACTTTAAGTATTAAAAAAAAAAATGGTGAAACGGATTGTGTCTACAACTCGTAAGTCACGGCCGTTGGCACTGCTTTAAGCCCCAGATATATGCCAGTGACCTTGAGTGGTTAGCTTGCGTGTTCTGTACTGAGCTCCCGCAACGCGTCGTACGTCCAGCCAGTATTATAGGACTCGCCCATCCGGGAGCGCTGTCCCAAATAAGACGCATTATTAATTTATTAGATAATAGATATTAACTATTTAATAATAAATAATCCATCACTGAATGCAGTTTGGCATTAGACATTTTATGGTATATTTTTAATTATAATTATAATTGTTAATGAAGGGATAAACTGCTTTTAAAGAAAATTAAGAGGTGTGTTTGAAGATTTTTTTGATGCATTAATGTATGTTTAATTATGATTTGAGTTCCATCACCGTATTAAAATTAGTAAAAATATTTTAATTTTTTTGGTCAAAATTATTTACGGTTTAAGACATACACTGCCTTAAAAAACACTTCTTGACCGTTTTCAAGAAATCTCCGCCTTAACATAATTAACATTGATTACGTTCATCATTGATAGAAAAATACATAACATATACATAGCACTACTGGTTGTCACGCATAACCATCTCAGATAAATGTTGAGTATCTCTGGTCCAGATATACCGTGTGTACGGGCCGCAAGGCAGCCGACAGGTAGGCTGACCCCGTGCGCGGCCGCGTATAAATCCCATTGTTTCAGCAGATAGATATTATTTAATATGTACGGGAAATATATAATACTGTGTGTTATAGCCTTACATTGTAGACCCTTTCACACCTCCGTATTTATGTTTTGTTGAGTCTGAACGGATGGCAGAATTGTGTGATCGTCGTCGCTGGAGGGGTGTAACACTCTTGTCTAGGTACTGTTTAGGTCTGAGCTTTTCTTCTCCATACGTGACGGACAGACACACGAGTGATCCTATAAGGGTTCCGTTTTTTCCCTTTTTAGGTACGGAACCCTAAAAACGAATAATTTAGTTTTCTTTGCTAAGCAGAATATCGAGAGGTTATAATTAAGGGTATTATGGTTTCAGAATATTGAAAAACTAATAAAATTTTGTTGTTGATTGTACTACTGTAATATCTGAAACAAATGTTTTAACGATTTCTTTCGCAAACAGCAATTGGGTGCCAGTAACTACATAGTTAACCGAGTAACTAAGTCCCTGTGGTTTGATACGATCTCTATACTATGTATCATCGGTTTAATCGATTACGATACAATCGATTGTCAACTCGCTTGGAAGGCGTAAAGGGCGCAAAGCGAGCGTACACCCACGTGTTCACGTCGTCTCGGGTAGCATCGGAAGCTGCGGTAGCCTATTAAGTCGCATCTTGAGGCTTTAAGATAGCCGCAGAAGTCGGAAGAGAGGTTTACTTAGGCTGGTTTTATTGTTACGCGTTTCGGCAGCGCCGTTGGAACGCGCGCGTTCTGAGATGTATGGGGTAGTAGTTGCGTTTCACAGTCGCGCGCTTGAGCAGCGCCGTTCGGTAAACGCGCGCTGTTCGCCGGCGCTGCCGAAGCGAGCGTCGCTCGTGCGCTTCTACGGCCAGTATGCGTTATAGTGTCGCACCGTTCCGTTCAGACGCGCCGTAAGATATTTGTTTACAAAATGAATTACATCGATACGCATTAAAGTTCATATTATACACGACTGTCTCACAGCAGCGGAACGCGCGGTGCTAATCTCGTTTCACAGTGCACCGCTGCTCAAGCGCGCGCTGTTAGCAGTGCGCTGCCCAGCGGCGCGTTTAGCAGCGTATAAAACCAGCCTTAATTTCTTAACGATAACTATATGTACATGAGTAGTGAGTAGGTACCCTCACTTTTATGGGTAAATATCAGATATAATAACCGGCACGAGTCGTGAGCACAGATGAGCAGTAGTGGGGGCAAGCTCGCGCATGTACACTTTCAGCTAAATAAAAATGACACGCGAGAGTCCAATAGACGACGAGTATCGACTGACGAACCAATCACATACAGCTCGGCGCTCCCCCCGGCTTCTTCATTCCGCTTAAAGAGACCTAAAAATGTATTACTGCGCAGGTGTCAGTTTGTGCTCACGAGTCATGCCGGTTACTATACCACTGTTTATGCTTCATCATCTGCGTAGCCTTTTTCCAACTATGTTAGGGTTGGCTCCCAGTCTAACCAGACGCAGAGTATCAGTATTTTACATAGAGTGACTGCCTATCTTCTCATCCATATCTTATTATATCTTCTCGTCCCATATACCGCAGTGTCTCAAGACGAAAGTCTTTGACTAGTGCGTGTTGCCAGTGATGACCTATAATGGCACTGAAACGTGGTTGCTCGCAATTGGCCTTATTAGAAGGCTAAAAGGACTAAGAGGGCTATGCTTGGAATTTTGCTACGTGATCGAATCAGAAATGAAGAGATCCGCAGGAGAACCAAGGTAACCGACATAGCTCGAAGAATTGCCAAACTTAAGTGGCAATGGGCAGGGCACATTGCGCGCAGAACAGATAGCCGTTGGGGCCGAAAGATTCTGGAGTGGCGACCACGTACCGGAAGACGTAGCGTTGAAAGGCCTCCCACAAGGTGGACCGATGACCTTGTAAAAGCCGCAGGAATCCGCTGGATGCGGGAAGCACAGAACCGGTCGAAGTGGCGGTGCTTGGGGGAGGCCTATGTCCAGCATTGGACGTCTTTCGGCTGAAATGATGATGATGATGACTGCCTATCTGACCTCCACAACTCAGTTACTAGGTAATACGATACCCCTTGGTAAGGCTGGTTGCCAGACTTCTGAACACCCGTAACGACTGTCAAAGATCCACGAATGACAGCCGGATCCAATGGCTTAACGTGCTTTACGTGGCACAGAGGAGTTTTTTTATGTAAAGATGCTCACCCATCCACGGACCAACCGCGGCAAGTGTAGCTTGACCTAATCAATCGACCCGTGCTGCTGTTATTACTTAGCCACAAACCCCTCCACTGTTTATGCTTCATATACCGATTACTGATGGTTTTCCCTAGTGTAATAAATATCCTATAAAAACACTACTAATCCATTATAAGATAGATATTATATTCTAACTTCCTAACTAATATTATAAATGCGAAAGTAAGTTTGTTTGTTACCTTACGCTTAAACCACAGAACCGATAATCCTGAAATTTTGCATATACGTTGTCAGGTGTACAGAAACGGACATAGGGTAACTTTCATCCCGATAAAAAGTACTGTTCCCGAGGAAAATAACAATAACGTTCTTATGATAATAGATGGCGCCACATGTCTTTCGAATCATGATTGAATTAAATTATTATATAAACTTCAGTAGTGTGTAAAGAGTTTTTTTTTAAATCGAAAGTAACGCGAGCGAAGCCGCAGGCAAAATCTAGTGGTGATATAAATACTAAACCATTATTATCTAATAACCTTATTGGGAGCTATTATGTTTGAGCCGTTTGGGGTTTAAACACTAGGACCTTGGAGTCCGAGTGGCCACTTAGTATTTCGATACATCGCCAAACGGTAGGTAGACTCATCACATGACCAGGGTAATAGTGTCATGGCCAATAGTGTCAGAATGGTCTCGCCATTGTGAGTATTTGACAGTTTTTGTATGGCAAATCTGTCAAAAACTCACAATGAAGAGATCATTCTGACACTATTGCAATAGCAGACTTGAGGCCCAGAGGACTGACCTGTTTTTTGGCCAAAGAATCAACATTGCCGTACAACGTGGCAACAGCGATGCGGGCGAATTTTTTGATGTCCTTTGATTCTTTCCCCTCCCTTTTTATATACTTATACTTACATATTGTTATCTTTATTTTAAGATTATTTGCTTTTAAATTTAATGAGATATTAACCAAAAAAAAAAATCACACTGGTTTAGTTTTTCCCGTATATGAAAATCTGTTTTTCATTTTCAGTTCTCATCCTTGAATTACATGGTTTTACACAGACAAAATATGAGGGTAAGTGATATGCTTGATTCTTTGTAACAAAACAAAGAACAATTATTTTTGTTATCTATCAGGTTAAGAACCTACCATATCAAATTCAGTAATAACCCGCTTTACGAGATCCACACAGCGCGAATTCGTGCTAATTTACCCCGCTTTAAGGCTCCTACAAACAGGCGCGACACAAAGACACCGCGTGCCGCGCGACGAGCGGTCTCTGTGTCGCGTCGCGTGTCGCGCCTGTTTGTAGAAGCCTTTACGTGGATGCACTATTCACGAGGCAAAGTCGAAGATTTATTCGTGTCTTGAAATTTTATAAAATACAGACATTGATATTAATCGCATTATAACTGTCGGCAAGCAATACCAAGCAGTGTTTATTTATTTAACAATTTATGTAAACAACAAAACTATAAACAGACAAGAAAAAAAGAAAGGAAAAATACGTACAAGTGTTGTTTGCTACGAAATACTTTTGCAAGAACGCAGACAAAATGCTCTCAAAAAACCTTAGATAACTATTTCTCATGTAATTCTAAGGATTAAATAACTTAAAAAAAATCTTTCACAATTAATAGGCTGATTCTGTTTCATTTTTGCAATTAAAGCACTTTAATTATTTGGCTTGTTATTTCTTCATACCCCGTTTTACGCGAATTTCGCTAAACGCGTTTTTGTCCGGAACGCATCCCTCGCGCAAAGCGGAGTATTACTTACTGTAGTAAATCTTCGAATCATTTTCAACTCTCAAACCAACATAGGTACAATAACATTGCCTTAAAAACTTAACATTTCGAAACTGCTATAGTTTCACGAACGCATTTGTAATTCTTCCGAAGTTTTGAAATATAAGCACTTTAATTATTTGGCTTGTTATTTCATCATACTCCGTTAGGCGATTATCACACTACCACGCATCACGCTGCATCAGCATCTGAATGAACGCGCGTGGATGCATTTTATGTGTGTTGGACTGTGCGTGTTTTCTATACAAACGGAGATACTTACAAGCAACGTTAAAACACGCATTCACGTCCTACGCTGCGTGGTGCGTGGCAGTGTGTTAATCGCCTTATACGCGAATTTCGCTAAACGCGATTTTGTCCGGAACGCATCCCTCGCGTAAAGCGGAGTATGACTGTAAATAAATCTTCGAAACATTTTCAACTCTCAAACCAACATACATTAACATTTCGAAACTGCTACAGTTTCACGAACGCATTTATAATTCTTCCGAAGCTACATACATACAAACATACACTACATACATAAAGACAGTTATTCTTTAAGTAACGTGGACATATCCAGAGCAGGATTCCAGCCTTAATTAACCAAATCGAATGTAATTGATAAGTCCACGTGATACCTTTTTGGATAATTAATATTGTGTAGTTAAGTGTAGTCGATTCGACCCGTTTTGTAAGAGAATACAGTAGCCAGAATTTTGGTATGTTTTACGAAAATGGTAGTGACAGACTACTGGGTTTTGTAAATCAGTTAGGTACTATTGATTTCTACAAATTCTCACGCTAGACAAACTGGTATCGAGAATATAGGTAAATTCTTAGTCAAAAGCTTGGAATTCACAATACACAGAAAAAAGAAAAACACAATGACTTCACATATTTATAACTAGTTTTTGCCCGCGGCTCCGCCCGCGTGGATGTCGGTTATCGCGTAAATAAGTAACCTATGTCCTTCTCCATATCCCAGGCTATATCTCTGCCAAATTTCATGATGATCGGTTCAACGGTTTAGGCGTGAAAACGTAACATACAGACAGACAGACATACAGACAGACGGACAGACAGACAGACGGACAGACAGACAGACAGACAGAGTTACTTTCACATTTATAATATTAGTATGGATTTTCTCTTCTTATTCTCACACACTATTGTCTCCATTTTTTTTCATTTCTCCTTTCGCAGTTCTGCTGGAAGAAATTTCTTAATAAATAAACAGTACCTTTACACTCAAAATTATAATTGTGTAGTATCTCTATGTATTTTACTGTGTGTACATAAATGATAAAATAAATAAAGGGAACAAAAAAAGCCCGATTAAAGGACCTAAATAACTTTTTATGAGCTGTTCTGCACCTGTGATATCTAAGTTGTAGGTACTATCGGGGACATTCAAATCGGACCACCGTGAGAACTATTCTGCTTGCAGCGCTCGGCCAGAAGAGTAACGCTTACATAAGCTGATCAACTTGGGGGTCTTTTATTGTTCTATTCCTACTGGTCGAAAAAGGATGGTCAGACATCTGTGATCATTGTAACAGGGCCTGAGAAATTTATTTAAACAAAATATTCCTATGTATTTTTGTTTTATTAGTCAACGCAAAGAGGGGCAGTAAACAGATGTGGACACCGAGAGCACAATATTTTGTTGTGAAAGTGTGCCGATTCCTATGTCTGTGATAGTACTTAATTTCTACACGTCAGAAATTCCTAGGCAAGACTATGAATTGAACTCCCGACCTTCGAACCGCAAGTCGACGCTATAGCCGTTAGTCAATTATCACCTCTTTCTATCCTAGTTCATAAAAGTATCCGCCTTTCTAACTCAACACATAAGCTCTGCTGACACCATAAAGGATAACCATCTTGAAGATAAAAGTTACAAATAACTTATCTGCATCACTCGCACCATTACTTGCAGACTTACATATGATCTGCTCTCAAATCTTAAAAGGCTATAGTCCAAACGTTAACGGTACATGCATAATTATTGTTATTGCACAAAAATGTAATTACTTGCAGCGATATTTATTGATAAAAACATATAAAATATGACAGGGCGACCGCTTTGGCCGGCTGAGATAAAAGAGGATCTGCACTTACGCGACTCGTATGTGTAGTCTTGACCTTACTTTACGAGACTTTCGCGCAAAGCTCCGTAATATACTTTCTTGTGCTATGACTAGAGATCGGATATTCGGATGCATATTTACCTAAAGTTAATTTTGAGCTATGAAAGTATGGAAGCGACTTCCTAAAATATTTTATTGTAAAAAAAATCCCGTGTCGCCAGGAACAACGAGAATGCATAACTAGTCGAGTGTGTATGTAGTATGTGACTTCTAAAAAAATATTTAATTAAAATAAAAAAAAACCGGTATTCTTGTACTGCATAACTAATCTGATGCATATTTATTTAAAATTGGGATTTTTACCAACATTTGAAAGTAAGTAAATATACCAGAAACCTAAACTTGTAGATCCCAGAACAGCGGGATTTTTTCGATACAAAAGCGCATTCCATATTACCCAACATCTCAACTTTAGGTGAATATGTATCCGAATATCCGATCTCTAGCTATGACACAACACATCATAATGAAACACATAAATCACGATCTCAAGTACCATAAATGTAGATTGCCAATCTTATTGTTTTAATTATTATCCTTTCAAATTATAATTACAGTCTCAATTCTAATATTAACTTCATCAATAAAGATTTTAGATGTTATTAGTTCACCACTTCCTTCTTTCATTATACTAACGAACCCCCGGTCTTTCCGTATCCACAGATCTGTTTTCCACTTCAGTCTCATAATTTAATTAAACATAATTACAGCACTTATACTTTACGTACATTCTAGCCATTCACCTTTCATTTCCTCGCAGCGGTGCAGTCAACGGCTCCAACCTTACTACACTCTCCATAACCTATAAACAATTAATTAAAACAATTTATCGCGCCTGACTACAGATACGCGACAAGCGATGGAATGTGCTACAGTTTAAATGAGGCTGCGCGGGAGTTGAACCGGTCGGGGGCGATCGGCCGCCTCCGCGCAACTTCGGGGAAAGGCCGACCATGATTTATAGCTAAAATTAAACTTCGAGTACAGGTCGCAGCAACCGTCGAATGCAGGGAAATGAGATCACGACCGAAGTAGGGATCGATAATTTGACGGCTCTGTTATGAAATATCTTAATCGTTACAAGTTGGGTATGTCAAAATATATAACGTGATGTAAACCCGGTGTTACCTTTAAAAGGCTTTAAAAGTTGGATACAATTAACGGTTTTCTCATTTCCTGTTTAATACATGTGAGAAAGTTATGCCTTCCAAAATCGATTAAAAATTAGGCGTTAAAATTGTCGTATACGGTACCGTTCTTTAAATAAAGTGAGATACCTTACGATCTCTGAATTGTTTGAACTGCGAACACCGCTGAAGTCCGGACGTCGTAAAATCTAGTTCCATAAAAGGGTGACAGAGCATTCGCAGATCATTCCCACCTAGCATGGATATCAATTTGAAACCAGAATATTATCTGATCTGTCATCGTGAAATAAGACCTCTAAACACTCATGCGCACTATCGTATAATTCCCTAATTCGCATTGTTCTTATTGGTCCATCAATCGCCGGCGCATGCGCTGTACAGTCCAACGCAGGGTATATATTGCTGGATGAGATAAAATCGCGCCAGTCGAGCTGCAGCAGCGGTCGCGTTATCTCGATCTGGGAGCTAGTAACTGCGGCCCGCAGGTCGTTCCATACAAATTGTATGGCATATCTACTACTACTTTTGGGCATAGTTAACCTTATAGTTTTCTTGTAGCATGTTCTCGGCCGCTAATGGGAGCGATTCATCGCGTCAATGGTGTGAGAAACGCGTAAATAGTCCTGCCCTGAAGATGGAGCCTGCTGATACTATTCGAATTGTATCGGTGTGAATGTAGGAAATTGGATTTAGTTACTGGCTGAAAAATAATAAATGGACATATAGGGAACTGACCAACGACCATTTAGTACGAGATGTTCACATGTGAACTTTTTAAAGCCCTGCTTGTTTGTTTATCCCTTCATGCCACTTATTAGCTTAACTTTTTGATGATAAAATTAAAACGCCAGTTACCATAATACACATAAACACGGAATAAAGTCATGCTAGGTATAAACGTCAAAAATGTATGGTTATATGAAATAATTCCTAGGATAACTTTATTCCGTGTTTATTTTTATGGCCCCTAGAGTTACTAAAGTTGCATCCGCACTGGTATTGTTTATGCCACCATTCCATCAATCATAAGCAACAACATTTCATGGCACACAACAATCACTTTATAAGACCAAAATCGATAACTATAAAACTTGATCATAACACCAATAAACTAAAAAAACGAATGAAAGCGATGAAGGCAAAGTCATGTGCACTAACCATAGTGGAAAACATGCGTATTTCAAAAACGAGGCCTGATTCGATAATATCGTACCTTATCGTTGGATGTAAGAAGAATCCTTGATCACCTCACGGTAGCCTGTAAGACCTAACGGGAACGTATCGACTGCCCAGAACTCCATTGCGTTTTCTGCCGATTATTTGAGCCCGACAAAAAAACCTGGACAGGAACGGTCTGCGCCTGGTGACGGGGACCATCACGGGACACTGCTCGCTAAACAAACATTTCCACACAATAGGGATAACGGAGAGCGAGAAACCGTTGCGCATGTGCTGTTCAAATGCACAGGCGATACCCAGATTAGAACAGAAACCCTCGGGGCACCCAAATCCTTTACTGATGTTCTGAACAAACCAGGACACGTGATTAGCTTCTGGAAGGAGGTGGGCTGGTTGGAATAACCACCGATGGTACATCTTAAGGACTAAGTGCGTAAACCAAACCCTCTAACATAGATAGAACATACATACATCGGACACCGCCAGAGCCGCTGGCACAATCTGTTTGCGCAACTGCCATCTAAAACTTGTAGCCAGAGTTGAATCCCCAGTCTGTCGTTCTCTAAAGATGCTGAATGCCCTTCTGACTGCCAACCTGAATGTGATGTGTCTGCGGATGAATGGAGAAAAATTATGCGAATATGTCTGGTGTTCTGTGAGAACACCAGAGCTTGAGGAGCTCATGGCTAAGTAATAACAGCCGCACGGATCGATCCGTCAGGTTAAGCTACGCTTGCCGGGGTTGGTCCGTAGATGTGTGACCATCTTTACATACCGAGACTCCTCCGCGCCTCGGAAAGCACGTTAAGCCCGTGGTCCCGGCTGTCATTCGTGGATCTTTGACAGTCGTTGCGGGTCGTCAGAAGCCCAAAAGTCTGACAACCAGTCTTACCAAGGGGTATCGTGTTACCCAGTTACTGGGTTGTGGGTGTCAGATAGGCAGTCGCTCCATGTAAAATACTGGTATTCAGCTGCACCCGGTTAGACTGGAAGCCGACCCCAAAACATAGTTGGGAAAAGGCTAGGCAGATTGATTGTCTGGTGTTCTGTGAGAGAAAGTATGCAAGGGAGTCCACTGTTCCATGTTAGTTTAAAATTAAATTATATACAACATAATTATTGTCAATGTAAATATCTAATTGTTTCTTTGTTAATTAATGCAACTGGTGTTGTACTGTTTTAATTAATTATAAATAAATATATAGGTACATTTAGTTGGTCTTAAAGCTATCCTCATGAAGATTTCAGACTGTTTCTAATGTCTACGTAATAGCATTATACCCAGAACATTTTGTTAGATGTTAATTACCATCAGCCATGAATTAAACTTTCAGAGTATGGAAAGTTTTCATGCGGACTTTTTGATAAGAAAGTCTTCATATACAGGGTTATTTGTAAAACACCAACAACCTCGCAGGAGTAGATTACTAACATCATAAACAACAACATTTTGTTCTACGACTTTTTCGAAAACAGGAAAAAACACGACTTTTCATACAATACTCGATCAGCTGTTCGGACATATGTATGGAGAGTTGAATTATTTTTTTTGTCTTTTTTCGGAAAAGTCGTAGAACAAAATGTTGTTGTTTATGATGTTAGTAATCTACTCCTGCGAGGTTGTTGGTGTTTTACAATATACAGGGTTATCCCTGTATAGGTATTTGGCACCGAACGACGAAACGGGGATGGATCCTGTCCAGCAGCGCTAAATAGATGTGTTCTATTTAGCGCTGCTGGATCCATCCCCGTTTATTTAATAAAGTCATCTTTATACTTCTATCTTTTTTTCCTGGGTAATACGGTGTTGCAGTATACAAAAATAGCTGTTTCTATTTCAAATTCCCTGAATCAAAACTGACCCTAGAAAACACCATGTCAAAAACTATTTCAAAAAACTCAAAACACAATTTCTACTTAGCCACCGCATATCACTTGGCCTCTCATACAAGAATAAATTTACACAGCAATAAAAAGCACATAAAGTGACATAATAGCACTGCATCTGCCGTCCCTCCTGCTTCTAAATAGCTTCATAATACGGTTGATAGTCATATCTAGTCCATCTTACATTAACATATAAAATACAAGCGCGCTTTATGCGTTTATAACACGAGAATCGCTGAACGAATTTTGATAGAGCTTTTAGTCTTATTTTTCTTATTGTTTGGTTTTGTTTTGACGTGAATAAATTGAAATACATTTTTGAGTAACTTTCGTCACATTTATAGGGTTGAAAAGTTAAAAGACATTTGGGCTAGAAATGTTTATTTATTTATTAAACAACACCAACGGCATATACATTCAACATTGGTATACAAAAGTATTTGGGAAAGGTATTATTACTGCCAATGTATACACAAATTATAGGTGTTCACACGGCTACTTATCAAGCTATAATTTCCAGTATAAGCTGATCTCGCATTATATAGGATTTCCGTACAATGAGAGGTCAGGTTATCCTGGACATGTATAGCTTGATATGTAACATTGAACAGAGACTGCTTAAAAAATAAAAGTAAATTTTAAATATAATTAATAAACTTCGATAAAATAAAATATGACAAGAGTTAATGAAGGGCTCATGCTCATGAACTCTTGTTAAACATTTGAATTATGTAATAAAAATACTTGACAATTATCATTTAGACTGAGACTAAATAATAATTGTCAGGTATTTTTTTTTTTTTCGAATTCCTCCCAATGATTCATGCTCATGACATATATCCAGGTTTAATTTTAATTTTTTGTTGAGCATCCTGTAATGGTTAATAGCTCGTATTAGCGGACCACGACCATGGTTGTTATTCTAAATATCTAAAACTATATTTGAAATAACATTAGACATTTACAAAAACCTTTTTTACAATCCGCTCAACTGATTTTGACTTCTATTCCGTAGGCATAAATAAGGATGGCATTAAAAGTAAAAAAGTGGTTACAATACCAACTGTTTACTGCAGCTGCCATTTGTCATGCCACCAACGCAATAGAAGTCAAAATCGGTTGAACGGACTGTAAAAAAGGTTTACTTAAATGTCTAATCTTATTTTAAATGGAATACTTATAGGTAAGCACGGTTTGTGATATCTGAAAAGAGACTTGATTATTGTTTTCACACACGACCATTTGTGATATTTTGGAATATATTTTATATTACTACGATTTGGATCAACCAAGCCCTGAAAGCATTTTATTGAAACCTAAAGAACCGACCAAGTGCGTGTCGGACCACACACAATGAAGGGTTCTGTAGTTGGGATTAATTTATCCGAAGAACAAACTTAACATTTTAGCTGAAAAACATGTTCTCCCATACATTTTAACTGAAAACATAAGTTGGTCGACTTTTACTCGTTAACTTGTACTACTTAGCTGTGATACTTTTCCTTATAACTTCGTTATTTATATACAACTGCCGTGAAATTTTTCACATATCCTTAAACAACGATTCAGCTGGCAAGGGGGGACACTTGACTCTAAAAAAAAATTTGCACTTTAAAGCATAATATTACGCAAACGAATCCCTGAATCGAAAAATGGTTTTCACAGACCCACAATATTTTTGAAAGGCCTATCCAACGATATCCCTTACCATGGGATGGGCGAGAGAAAAAAATATCATCCCCATTTTACGTGCAAGTACATTTTTTTTATAGATTTTATTTTACCAATTTGACCGCGTGATTAATGCGTATACCCATGCCATGTTACAGCTTTGTAATACTTGAACTAAGCCCCGGACAGACAGACAGACGGACATGGCGAAACTATAAGGGTTCCTTGGTGACTACAGAACCCTAAAAATGAAGCGAGTTTGAAAACTTCCTTCACTGTGGAGTTCAGAATGAAAATATAACAGTACCTAAGCTTTTCATGCTATACCTACCTACGTCTGGGATTTTTGGAGTTACGTAGTAGTTTAGAGCCTAAGTAAAGCCACTCTATTACAAAACTAGACCCAGCAATTTAGATAAAAGCCAAAAACATCTTATCTAGCCACAATCTCAAACATAAACAGATAAGCTAGTTAAAAATCTGAGAAAAATTCAACATTACAACAATGCTTTCTTGCTAAAAACGGTTGTTTTAACTTTTCACATCAAGATTACCAATGAAGATAGCACCAGCGAATTAATTCGCGACATTGAGAGTGTATGCGACCTCTATGCTCGTAAAAAATATGAGAAGAGCCCGAGTTCAGATCTCAAGAATACTGAGACTGGGTTCTGAGAAACTGCAATGTAAGATCTTGCATTATGTGCGAGTCTGTGCGAAATTATCTAGATTTCGAGTATCTTACGCGCGATAGTGAACATTCGAAATTCAAAAGCGATTTTGTTTTAAGATCCTATAGAAGATAAATTGTGAAATAGTGCCGTAGGATCAGTGATGTTATAATTTCAATCGATAAATTGAAATATAACTGCTCTCGATCGTACTTTGTTTATAGGTGACTACTAGCTAATTATGGCTGTTTAAAATCCTACTAATCCTACTATAACATAATAATATAATTATTAACACGAACGGGATATTTACCATGTTTATTATTTGTTGTGAGTTCCCGATCCCCCGAAAAAGTTCCCGAGGGGACACAGTGAGTTTCGTGTGTCGGGAACAGAATCGAGTTGCGAGTGACAGTGCTAGCGGTACTGAGTGCAAAAAACGTACAAGAAAGAGGGTAGACCGTTTTGTCTGCTCATAAACACCCAACCGCAATGACTTTAGTTTATCCGTGAT
The DNA here is from genome assembly GCA_947523025.1 of Dryobota labecula. Lineage (NCBI taxonomy): Eukaryota > Metazoa > Arthropoda > Insecta > Lepidoptera > Noctuidae > Dryobota > Dryobota labecula. The sequence continues at coordinate 6,919,202 of OX383296.1, read as the reverse complement.
CATGGTGCTTGCAACAGCGCCGAAATATCGGGAACTCAGAACAATTAATAAACATGGTAAATATCCCGTTTATGTTAATAATAATATTAGTGACCATGACAGTTTAAAAACTTATATAATAATATAATAATAATATAATTATATACTCATACTAATATTATAACCGTGAAAGTTTGTGAGGATGAATGGATGTTTGTTACTCAATCACGAAACACGGCAGAACGGATTTGGATGAAATTTGGCACACAGATAGTTTTTAACCTAGACTAACAAATATGGATACCTCCCACGTAAAAAGTCGTAACATGTTTTTTAGTAAAACGAGATTTTAGTACCTACTATAATGTAATATTATATAAACACTAGACATTCTTAAAAACGATATTTTCACATTTTCACTAAAAACCGAGTTTCTGACCCGCTAATGGTCTTATTATATTATGTTTTGCGGCTGATCAACAGAAAGATGACGTTAAAAATCTCTCTCTAAAAATCACAAATTAAACATACGACCTTATGCGCGGGATGTCGATATGATTATTTTATCCCGGTAGTACGTTCCCGTGGGATAATTTCCGACGTCAACGCGGACGAAGCCGCAGCCAAAAGCTAGTAAAATCATAAATCAAAAACGTAACTGCTATCAGATAAGTTTTTACGTAAAAGACATCGTTAAAGGTCAAAAACTGTAACTTGTAACCCTGGGGGCGTCTCATAGATTAAAATATAAAATTAAATGCGTCTAGACATAACCACGAAATGTGGCTAGACCGACTTTATGCGGACAGAATTATTATGTAAGCGTCTCTTTTTAATAAAACGTTTAAAAATAGGTTACCTTTTTGTTTCTATTTGTGTTCAATTTTATGTATCAAACAATTTATTAAATTAAAAACTTTTAACAAAAAAATAAAACACCCCGACTTCCAAAAAAAAAACTTTAAAAATAACTTTCATTTCGGAAGTCGGAGTCCTTGGTTCTGTATTTTCGTTTTTTGCCACCGACTACCGAACTGCCGAAAAAAATACAACCGAATTGAGAACCTCCTCCTTTTTGGAAAGTCGGTTAAAAATACTGAAAAGTGGAGTAGAGGACTAAACCCTAACTTAAGGAGTAAAGAGGGTCATGGCTCCTCTTCCACACTGAATCTGAATCGGAGAAGTTCAAAACTTTGAATACTAATAATACGCTCTCGCAAACTCATCAAACCACACCACATAAACATATAATATAAAAAACTTTTCCAATAAATTGCTTTGGGGACCGGTTGAAAGGTAGCCGGTCCGAACAATGTACCGAACGAGATGCGACCACTGATTACCAGTAATTATACCAAACGGCTTCTTGTTAACACGCATTCAACGAATAAAATAAAAAATAATTTAGGCTACTGTCCCCCGCTGTAATGTTATACTTTTTTTGGGTGGTGTATGTTGTACATATGGTGGAGAATCCTGCTGGTTCCTTGATATAAGAGGGGTTATGTGGACGCCTTGACTAATGGGGGCTATGTTTTTGTACTCACCGGCGCCACTGGCGAGTCAAGTGCTGTCAGTACTTTTATTTGTTTTTTTTTTAATATGTATAAGTACCCATTATTTCCTATAATGTTTATTTTATTACATTTTAAAACATCAATCGAATATTTATATTGTATTTTTCCTTAAATTAGCAAGCAGACAATAGTACATTACTTACCAAGGACTGTAAAAGAAAGAAAGCCCGAAATCGCAGGTATTTGTGACCCGAGCCGCAGGCGAGGCCCTCTATTTGCGATAGAGGGCTTTCTTTTTTACTGCCCGTGGTGAGTACACAATTTTACGTCTTCACCTGGCAACAATGCGAGTTTTACTGTACGCGTAGTGTGCGGTAAAACTCACATTATGGCCAGGTGTGACGTAAATATTATTACTTCCTACAATTGCTACCAAATTAGATCCTAAGTTGTTACTTAAAATCTTAAGCCATAATTAATCGGGAATGGCACAATCTTTACAATTATGAATAATTAGTAAAAATTCTCGATAGAAAATCCCGCAAACAGTGAACATTCCGGTCACATTTGACATGTCTAGAGACCTCACTCTACACTAGCGCCTCTAGCGGCGAATTAAAGCACAATAGTCCTCATTGCGTTGCATTTTACAGTATTTTTCCTCTTCAACGCTTTTGACCAGATGTGGTTGTGGACTGCCGTTCTTGCCACCCTTATACAGGAGGGCGCACACCAAACCATGATAAAAGGAAGTATACTTAGTGAAAGGGCTAACCAATTAAATAATGGCTATCCACAAAAAATGCGAATTATGAAATGGTGACCATGATGACGATGACGAATTTTTTTAATGCATTCAAATATTCATGTGTCTACAATTAAGTATATCTGTATTTTTGATAAAGAGTATAATCACATTCACGACGCCAACAAAAGTAAACATAATATTATAATTAACTCCGTTACGCCACACTCCAAACTTTCGAAGAATCCGGTAGCTCCAGCTATGTAATTCAATAGACTTAAGGACACTACCAAATAGATATCTGGACTAATAACAATCTAGAACAGCTCCATATCTATAGAGAACAAGGAAACGTATGAAAAGATGTAGATTACAGCGTATAGCGCCGGTAGCGGCGGGTGAAAGGTTTCATTGTGGTGTCATGCGCCTGCGCAGCGATGAACAGACCGAACAGTGCGCGCCGCACAAGTGTAGTCGACATGTTGCTGAGGCAGTGAGGTGGGTTAAAACACAATTTATTCTTATTATTTTTGGGCTGCATGATACCTATTGACAAAAGCCTAACTGATCGCCTTTAATCCTAACAAACTCATTAATAAACGTGAAGTAAAGCTTGTAGAAAAAATATCGATGTATCGATATTTTTTGTTCGATATATCGATATTTTTTGGCGATATCTATTATTTCGATACATCGATATAAAATATCAAGTATTGAAAATGTATCAAATACGATATATTCTATACCAATAGCAACACCGTTATCCTTGCTGCCACTGTCTAAAACCGCTGGAATATATCGATGGCCCCACGAATAAACGTACAAGAGAAAAATGACAACTTTTCAGCAAAAAATAAAAACGTTTCAACTTCAATAACGCGCATTTCATTGTAAATAGGTATAAATAATGTATAATCGAATTATTGGTAAAAAAATAAGCTATAGACTTGTATATTTACTTTCTTGGCGACTCAAAAAGCATGTAATTATAACATAACTATTATTCCTATAATTTTAAAATTAATTATTTCCCTAGAATAAAGAAATTCACTATTATAATAAACGTGTTTTGAGTCTAAAATTCATTAAAAAAAATTAAGTGGGCAAAAGAAACGAAAAATGGTAAAAAAAAATCGTGTAAGAAGCACGTTTCTTTTTTTTTGGGCCATCGATATAGCCGTATTTTTTTAAATCAATTGTTTTACATCAGAAATGACGTTGGCAGTTTGTTATTTTTTAAAGATTAAGAAACAAACATAGGTAATAGAATTTCATAAACTACAAATATTTTTTTAGTAATTTTAAATGTCACCGTTGAATTGATGTTTTTATTTTTTATTTTTTCAATATATCGAAATCGTTATTAATATTTTTTTAAATATCGATACGATATACATATATCGATACTTTTTGGCACTTCTTGCATCCCTAATAAAATTGCACCTGTATGAGTGTAATGTAATTATAACCAGACATTTTTCGTGGTTTAAGTTTGGCATAAAATTACACTATTTTTAATAATAGGGACAGTAGTTAATGCCCTGAAAACTTTGTCAAAAGATAAGGACATACTTATGTAGCCACGCAGATAATCATCTGTGTCTGACTTCTAACATAGTAGTCAGTCATATAAAACCGACTCCTGCTACAACGCTGGTTCTCTTTTCTTATTTTAGGAAGTCAACGAAGTAAAATGCTTTACCTACCTATAGTAAGATTTTCAATTATATGTTACATTTGGGTTACATACAAAGTATAGTGTAAGGAAAAATTCACGAGAAGTGAAATTTAAATTGTGTGTTTGTCAAGTGTATTATGTATTTTGTGTTTTTTTTTTTTACTGCTTACGTAATTATCACTTACCGTTACTTGAAGTGAAGGCAAAGGTATCCCGTTGTGTGTTTCCTGAAAACAATGAAAGCGATGTTATTTTTTATAATGATTTTTCTTACTTTACGATAACTTAAGTATTTAGTTTTCTTAAAAAATCGGCAGTCAAACGACAGAAATGAAAACTAACTTTGGAATAACTGACTGGCGCAACACTTCACGAGCATGTCGCGTCTTCGGTGACACGAACCCATAAGTTTTCCCCCTACCTACCAAAAATCGCTCAACGCGGCTAAAGAAGTTTTTGCTTCAAATATTGAAATAACAACAAAAACATTAATTCAGAATAGATCTTTGAGCTTGCACCTACTTATTAATTTTAATGTAGGAAAACAGAGGACAACTGATATTTAAAAATCATACACGTGCCTATTTCGTCAAATTCTAGTGTACAATATTTTAGTTAAGTAGATATTTCAGATTTACACCTCAATCAACATAATAAAAACGCACGTAGCCAGTTTATCGGTGAATTGGTGATTACAAATTCAGTTTTATATATCAGAATGAAATTAATTCAGAGTAATGAAGTGTAGTATTCGTGAAAAAGCATGTTTTTTTTTTCTACAACATATTGTATTTAATGTCAATATAAAAACACTGATTACCTCTTGTAAGCAACTCGAGCAGTTTGCTAGAAAAATGAAACTCCGGTCTGAACATATCTTTACACATAAAATCCAATAAAAACACCGGCAACCTAATAAAAACACTAGTACTTAACAAAACCCGAAAACCACTTTTTTTTTTCAAATTTGGAAACTTCTTTTTCTGCCGTATTCAAAATCACGCAACGAACATTCGTTATCAAATTCCAATTTCGAAACCTGACGTTTGAAAATGGCGCGTTCCAATTGATACGTATTGAATTACAAAGTTCGAAGTCAAAGTCTGACGTCACACGTGTTATGTCAAACAAAATATTAGTGTAACATCGACCGACCGATTGTCGCCAACTGTTTAATTATGCCGACTGTCCCGATTCATTAGTGCACTATGGCTTCAGGGACGGCTTCCAAATGAGTATTTTTATTGTTTTTTTATTTTATTTTTTAGGATGGGAATAATTATGTGATGGAGTACTAAAAAAATCGCATTAACGACTTGTCTGTCGTAATTAGAGACACAATTAAAAACCCATTGTGTCTCGCGTAGATCTACGTTCCGACAGACGAGAGGTTAAATTATATAAACTAGGTAGGTGCCTACCTTTCTCGTTGACTAGAGAATTTCAGCGCGCTTTTCAGTATTGAAAATTACGGAATAACTTGTAGTCTATTGCGTCTGTTTTGGAAACGTCATAAATTAATTTATTTTCTTAACATATTTTGTAGATTGAAAACCATATAAAAGTAATTTTATTTACTAAAGAGTATATTTGAACCATTAGTCACAGGCGAGACAATCGACAAATTAAAATGAAAGAAAAATATTACAAATAGCACAAACTAAATTCACCAAATCAGTAAAATAAGGCACTGAAAACATTCGATTCAATACATCCTTTTTTGTAAGTCCCAAGTACGGCCCACGAGCCGTCTGGAGAGGTCAGGGTTGCCGACGCTCGTCTTTTGACCCTCATACCTCCTTCCCTCACCGACATACGATAAAATCATACATCTGTCCCTTTCCTACAGGCCGCGACACTTTGCTTGACTTTTAACCCTTCACGTCATTGTCAGTACTGTCCTTTTCTCACATACCGTCTTTTTAATATTGCCGTTTCATTCAAACAGGTTACGACATATCGGTCGACATATGACCCGAGCATCGGTGTTTCTCTGTCCTTTTTTATCGTTTTGTTTAAGTGTATGTGTGTCCCTGTCTGCTGTGTCACGACCCTTACGACTAGCCACTTGAATAGATTAGGTGTTTTCGTACGAATGCGGGTTCAATATTCATTGATAATCGGTTCGTTGGCATTTTATATGCAAGAAATGTATGATTGTTTTCTTTAGCATTCATTGTAAGTAATGGTTTTATAAATCGCAGTACCTATAAAGCTGTTAATATTTATTTGCATAATGTTTTTGAAATTCTCAATGGATTATAACGTTTTGATACTCGTAAGATCATAGTTCAAGCATGAAATTACTGGTGACTTGACTTTCAATCTACAAAGTCTATCCAAGACCTACATGCAGAATTTCACGTTTACTAAAATGATTATATATATAAATATGACGCAACTAACTATTTACACTATATTCCGTCCACTGAGAGAATGCTTTTTTGACACCTGTCAGTTTCATACAAACGAATATTGTGTTTTACGAACCTTTATTAGTTCCAATTCTTGTACAACTGACAGTTGTCAAATAAGCATTCTCTCGGTAGCCGGATTATGGGTACTTTAGTAACCATAATCCTTCTACCGTCCGTTTTTGTATTAAAAATAACACAACAAAATTCTTGTCGTGTACATGATCAATTGGTCCTGTCTGCAGCAGACACGGTTAATTTTCTTAGCGTGTACAAGCGGCCTAAGAGTGTTTTCAAACACAATTAAGAACATGAGGAAACATTGGGTAACATCGCCCATTTGCTTATATTAAAGTTACTGTCGATTCTTCAATTTCTGAATCTAGAAGGCAGCGACGACGGTTATCCATTGACAAGACATATTGAAAGACTCCTTTTCTTTAGTAAAATTCTATTTCCCCCGCTGAATACCCATTGGACTGGATATACCTGCCGTCATTGATACTTTATATCTTCCAGAAGTGTCGAAGAATCCCGGTCTGTACATTTCACTCGCTCACACCCACGGTGGCTGGTTCAACGTTTTTCTAACAGGTGACCTGAGACGAGACGGAGCATTCCGACCAACAACCGTACGGTAGGAGCTGCGAATGTGTGGTCACGGCTTTTTTTTGTAAAAGATATGTAACTGTAACATTCTTGAGTAATTTTAGAATCGCGTCTCTCAAATGTATGTGAACAATTTTTTTTGTGGCCATTCGCGACCTGTTTTGTACTGTTGTCTGTTTTGTAGTTGGAGGTAAACATTGGCGGGAAGAGCATGGCTCCAGCGAGCCATCTACTCAGTATTCGTGCTTAGGTCCACACAGGTTCGGATGGACTACACAATCTTTCTTTCCTTTTGAGTCTTTTCCAGTGATTTCTTCAACTGTGAACAATATAAGACTCTTTAATTTGAAGGCCTCAGATACCGTTAAATAAAAAATATATTAGATACGTGTTGGTCTAAAATGTTTGCCACCATGTCATAAAAGGGAATATTCTGGTTGACTTTTGACTGCCAAAATATTACATTCGTAAGTTACGGACACAAACACCACGCTTGGCAGAATGATCAGTAATTGCCTTGTGTTGTTACGTGTGAAAAACACCATCAAGGGGTAGACCGTATAAACGATAACCTCTCCGTCTAAGAATCAGAGTAATTTTCATTACCTAAGGGTAATGAAAATTACTCTGATTCTTAAGAGTAGCTCTTTTTGGTCCAGTTTCTCGCTTTTGAGGTCCAAAACTATATGACACGAACATTCACATTCTACATAATATCTGGGAGACAGAGGTAACAGACGTACACTGACCGACCCAGACGACCCCACTACCCAAACTAGTACAGTTCGAAAGAGAGTACACACTACACGATCGTCATTCCGACCTCGCCACCGAGGCCCCGCGCGAAATCCCCGACTAAATAGTCCTCCCCGGCCCTTGCCCGTAAGCGAAGCGCCAGCACGCGCTATAGCTGAGCCTGTAGCTTTAAATCCCCCTGATAATAATCATAACCCTGATTTTATCCAGCCACCGACGGTCCCTTGCCATCCTCCCTCCGAAGCTGCCCTAAGCCGAGGTTCGTACTCCACATGGGGTGCCCTTAGCGCGCAGTCGTTTAGTTTATAAGTTTTAACGCCCTGGCTGGAGGCTTTAAGTTTTTAGGAGCTTGAGACAACCACAGGAAAGATAGGTTAAAGAGTCTCAACCTCTCATGGTTAACTTTGAGATGTCGTAGTTAAAAAAAAGAAATGGTCAGACGTAACGCTTTGCCCAAATTCCAATAGTCAGGTTATTTTTTAAATACTGATTGGGCCCGCTCTGGCCCTTGATCTCGCCTGATGAAAAGCGATGGATGAGGTCTATGATGGAACGAGCGTGCCCAGAAGATGCCTGTTCACTCTTGTTTTAAAGGCAGACGGATTATATGTGGAATCCGAACACAGATGCTGGCAGAGAGTTCCACACTTTGGCTGTGCGCATGATAAATGTGGAGCAGAAACGCTGAGTACGACTGGACGGGATATCAACCAAGTACGCATGGTACGCAGTACGTCTGGTAGTTTGGTAATAAAAGGGCGATGGTGGAATCAGGTCGTGAAGCTCCTGCGTACACTCTTCGAAGTACAGTCTGTATAAGACTGACAGGCAAGCATTACGCCGAAAAGCCAGGCTGTAAAGCCTAGACACCAACGTTTCGTCCCTATAAGATCATGCTGACTAGAAATCAAAACGTCTATGCCAAGTAGTGCCTACACCTTATATTGACTAGGAAGCACAATGCCTACCTTGCAATATGTCTATACAGTATTTGAACTAAACCTTATTCTGACTATGAACCAAAATGCCTATCTTGCAATATGTCTATTATTTTAGGAGAAGAAAGGGAGTACCGTTTCTAGTTGTGTGGTCACAGTTCTAACCTAACCTACAGTTCAGAGGCCCGTAGTGTGAGTTTATTTTAACCATCTCGACTACTTAGAAATTATTGCATTTTAGGCATTTTGCTTCTTAAAAATTTTGATCTCTAGGCGTTTTACAGCTTATACCCAAAGTCTCAAATTCAGATAATTTATGTAAACAAAGGGGATAACATATCAAAAAAATATCTTCGTAATGGTAATTCACATAAAATGGCAAAAAAAGGGTCCATTTTCTTTTAAGTACTGATTTTAAGTAATAATAATTAAAAAATAATCATACCGTAATTATTTTTTATAAAATTTCGGTTTTAAACAAAGTTTTAAAAAACAGGAGATTTTCTGGTAGGAAATATTTTATGATACTGGTAACAATGCAGGAGATCTAAACATTTTTTTTTTTTTTACTTCTTCAACAATACTAATATTACAACTCTCATTCATAGATTAATACTGTAAGTAGCATATCTAGCCATATTTTGGATGAAAACGGCTGTAAACTGTTTCGAGTGGAAATCGATTTTGGGAGGCCTCCCTAGTAGCATTTTCCGTTAGCATTTAGTTGGGCCACCTTCAGAGGTATGTGGCCCAACCAAACGCCAACAAAAATGCTACTAGGGCTACGTCTAACAGTGGACTTAAAAGGGCTGATTATGATGATCATAGGCCGTGTCTCCGACACACTACACAAAACATTGTTTGGCAACGGTATTTTGTTTGCATAGTTCTTATAATTAATTCACTTTTATTTGTAGATAATTATTTACAAAAAAAAATTATGATAAAATGTTTTGCACCACTGTCTTGTCATTTTGACAGTGACATTTCTTGACATTACTTTGTTAACATAAATTATCTGAATTAGAGACTTTGGGTATAGGCAGTTTGCTGTGTAGACATTAATTTTAGGCATTTTGCTTCGTAGACGAATTAAAAGTTAGACACTCTGGTCATAAACCGTTTCGTCGTCGTGGTTATTTGATTGATTTTGTTTCTATAAAGATATCTTGAATTTATCACAAACCTATAACTAAATAAACCACCTCATCTCCTTCCCACATCGTTGAGAAGAAAGCGCGCTGGCCATCGCCGCGCGTGCGCTGCTTTTTTGCCGCGATGAATATTTATCGGCCGCTGCGGCCATTAGCAAACACAAGCGATACACTTTCAGACTGATTGGTGCTGTCTTACTGGTTACTTTATACTAGTTTATATTACATTATCTACAACTATCTCATCTGTTGGGGGTCTATACAGCGTCATCAGCAACCTCTCAGGAATATATTTACTAACAGCATAAACAGTAACTTTTATTCTATGAATTTTAATTTATCAAATTTTCATCTATATATATAAAAATGAATCCCTATTTCCCTTGGTCACGGCATCACGCGTGAACGGCTGGACCGATTTCGCTAATTCTTTTTTTGTTGTGTTTGTTATTGCCAGGAGAAGGTTCTTGTGTAAGAAAATTTAAGAAAGTTAAAAAAAAAAATTGTAAGAAAACGACCATATTTACATTTTTATTGTAATAATAAGTAGGTAACTCTATCTTCTAATGTAACTTTATGGCGTTTGACATTACGTGTCAGTCATCATATGGTAGGTCTGAGAATAGATTTTATCAAAAAAAAAAAAAAAAAATTGAAGGTTTTAGTTAGGTAGGGTAGGGTAGGTAGGGTTGGTAGGGTAGGGTAGGGTAGGGTAGGTAGGTGGATAGGGTAGGGTAGGGTAGGGTAGGGTAGGGTAGGGTAGAATAGGGTAGGGTAGGTAGGTAGGGTAGGGTAGGGTAGGTAGGGTAGGGTAGAGTAGGATAGGGTAAGGTAGGGTAGGGTAGGTAGGTAGTTTCCTTTGCGCGTAGACAAACTGCCACAGTCAAATAGCTTTTGACAGAACGGAGTCTGTCGGGTCAGCTAGTACAAAAATAAAAATATTTAAATTCAACGCTCAAAATTTTACAAACTCTACGCGTAGTAAAACAAACTCATATACATATTCGTTTATTTGCGTTCCACAATATAAAACAAGATGTTAACAAATGTTTAGAGCTAAGAGACGTTGTAATTTCTTAAATTTTAAAATTAAAATTATAAGTACATAAACTGAGTAATTCAATTCAGATAAAAAGTTACTATTAATAACATAAATAATAATATAATTGGTCAGCTGTTTTCACAGAATTTAAACTGCCGTGTCTTACGACTGACAGTGCACGGGAGGCGTAGGTAGGTAAGTACAATAAAACACACAGAATTTAAATGTGTTAGATAGAACAACGAAATCTTGAAGGTTTGTTTATGGTAATACATTTACCATAATGTATATGTTTCGTAAAAAGTCATAGAACAAAAGTTGTATTTTATGATGTTAGTACCTAATACAATCCTGCAAGGTTGTTAGTGTTTTACCAATAACCCTGTATAATTGAATTGTTAATGGATATGAAGCTGAAATCCATTAACCAAATCCAAATCTGAACTTAAGATTTTAAGTTAACACTTAGAATCTAATTTCGTAGCACTTGGAGGGAGAATAATATTTGTCTGCTTAATGCTTGCAAATTTTAGGAACATTATAACGTAAAGATTTATTATTTTGATGTTTTAAAATTTATTAAAATATTTTTTTTTTTTTTAAAGTAATGATTACTTATAAATATCCAAAACACACAAAATAAAAGTATTGACAGGACCTTACTCAACAGTGGCGCCAACTAGTGAGCACAAAAACGATTGAATTCACTCAAGGAGGTTGCGATCTTTTCGCCACCAGTCATGGCCACTTTTTTTTTAAATCGCACCCTGGAAAAAGGACCATTTATGGAAAACATTGAATAGAGAAGATTTTAAGTTCATATGCTTAAGTATTGCTTTGCGTGTAAAGCATATATAATTCACCTAACACTCATCGTAGTGAATAATCAAAACATTTATCCACTTCATTCATCATGATAATATTCAATTTAAATTCGACAACTACCTACCTATGTAATCATTTAATCATACATAGTACCCATTAACCGTTGTTCTATGCAAGAAGCGTAGAAAGACAATTGACTGCAATATTAGAAAACATACTAATTCTAATAAGAGCGTACCGAGGAAACGATACGTAATTGCGAAATAATTGCGTTCGTTTGATCCCTTGCTGCATCGTTATTACTTAACCTTTAGTTATGCAATTAATATGTAAGATATTTAAGGAATCACTCTAAAAATCGTTCCCTATAGAAACACAATTACTTGTAGTTTGTTCGATAGAAAAAAAAAAAACAAAAGTAATCTCTAAAAAACAAAATAAACCCTTAGTACCCTTAGTATGGCGTAAATACTTCACGGAAGGTAATCAGTTTTTTAACAATAACAAAACGACATGTTTTCCATAACGTATACATTTTATACTTTCAAAATGTGTACTTAATAATAATAATACCAGCCTATAACTGTCCCACTGCTGGGCAAAGGCCTCTTCTCATACAGAGAAGGAACGAGCATTGATCACCACGCTTGCTCAAGACGGGTTAGCGATTTCAGACTTATATTAACTATAAGTCCAGGTTTCCTCACGGTGTTTTTCCTTCACCGATGTCAGTAATGTCCAAGATAAACTCAGAAAGTAAATATGAATTGAAAAAGTCACATTGGTACTTGCCCAGATTTGAACCCACAACCTCATGCATGAGAGGCGAGGCCTTAACCAACGGGCCATCATGACAAAATGTGTACTTATTTTTTTTTTTTAATAATACGAATGAAATACCTAAATTAGCCAGAGCCGCCACACTCCCCTTCCACCTATTAGCGCCAGAAACTCGATGAACTATGCTCATAGAACATTTTCCTGAAAATACTTCCTTAAAGCCCAGATATACACCAGTGACCTTGAGTGGTTAGCTTGCGTGTTCTGTACTAAGCACACGCAATGCGTCGTACGTCCAGCCAGTAATAGGACTCGCCCATCCAGGAGCGCTGTCTCAAATAAGACGCATTATTGATTTAATATACATAAAACAAAAGGTATTTTGATAAAACACGTATACTAAAAGATCAATAATTAAATTATCTTTAAAAAGCTGAAGGTTTCAGAAAAATACGCTTGATAGATTCTGCGTGATGCTCAGTTTTTTATCCGCATTTGATATATAACTTTACCAATTAATTTCACTATGTAATATAAACATAATCTAAAATATTCACATATTAAGTTATTAAGTCCTCTAATTTAACATATATTTTTTCCAAATCACACTACTCTTTTAGACGTGATCTTCAGTATAAAATCATTGAAAGTCGGTTACCGTCGCCTTAAGGCGAAAGCGTCAGGGTAGCTCGTGAAATTCTAATTTTCTTAAGTTTTTTACAATTTGCAGTTCAGTATCTGGGTATGCCAAATATGACTCGCGGCTGTATCAAATATTTATTTATAGAATTATAATCATAAAAATCATCAATACAACTCTCTATATTATATACTTTATATTACTATTTCATTATATCATAACATTTGAAGACAGGAGTTGTGGATTCTAATATTTGTTACAGTCGCTGAGTCTGAAGAAAAAAATACTTTTTTCGGGCTATCTTAGCGCATCCTCCTTAGGATATTCGCAATCGATACATCCCAGTAACTGCTTCTACAAAAGCTTAGGTACTGTTATATGTTCTAAGACGTAACTTTGGTCATTCTGAACTCCACCGTGAAGGAAGTTTTCAAACTCGCTTCATTTTTAGGGTTCCGTAATCAAGACAGGCACCCTTACAGTTTCGCCATGTCGGTCTGTCTGCCTGTCTGTCTGTCCTTGGCTTAGCTCAGAGACTCTGTACTAGAAAGCTGTAATTTGGCATGGGTATACATATTAATCACGCCGAGAAAGTGGTAATATAAAACCTTGTTTTTTTTTTTTTAGGGTATGTACTTAAATTGGCGATGATTATTTTTTTCTCGTCTATCTCATAGTGTGGGGTATCGTTGGATAGGCCGTTCAAAAATATTGCTTGTTTGTGAAAAACATTTTTCAATTCAGGGATCCGTTTGCGTAAAATTAAGCTTTAAAGTGCAAATTTTTGTTAGAGACAAGTGTCACCCCCTGCCAGCTAAATGGTTGTTCTTGGATATGTGATAAAATTCACGGCAGTACTATATATAACGAAGTTAAAAGGAAAACTATCACAGCTAAGTAGGCTTTACAAGTTAACGAGTAATAGTCGACGAACTTAGATTTGCAGTTGGAAAGTATTGGAGAACATGTAAGTTTGTTCTTGGGATAAATTCATCCCAACTACGGAACCCTTCATTATGCGTGGTCCGATACGCACTTAGCCGGTTTTATCACTTTAATTTCATTCAAGTCGCCAATATTCTCATAAACTCTACTGATATTTTAAGGAGGTCTATAATCTTTTACGAGTATTATTCGTAAGTCCATCGGAACATGTTCTTCCTAGACCGCTTTCTAGCCAGGAACTGTTTCCCTGTCCAATAAAATGTATGCTTTGAACTCTTTATGCGATTTCACAGTTAAATCTACTATTACGGTTATTAATAGGACCATCAAATGATCATTTTCTTAATTGGACAAACATACTATGAGCAGATATTTTATTCAAAAGAGTATGGTCAAGATGTCTGTAGGTACTTCTGTGTGTTCATCAAAAACTGGAAATTATGAACTGGATTTCTATTCAGATTCATTTATATTGACGTTATGAGAGACTTGCTGACGACTCGGACACGATATATTCGGACACAGTGTCCGAATCCGATTTTTTGTTACTGATTATTTGGACACCAATAAAAAAAAGCTGTTTTGTACAGTCTGTACGAGCATCGCCACATGAAATGTATTGTTTTAGTTTTTACCGCAATAAGCATTTGCTTATTCGCCGATTACTTGTCTACATTCGCTGAATAAGCTATCGCGCCCACCTTAAGTCACCTACTTTACATGTATATATTTGAATGTTTTTCCTAATAAATTGTGCAATCAATAACGGACACAAAACAGTGATTTTATTTCCTGTAACATCCCGTGTGATTCGTATCCGTCAACAAGCTACATACAAGTACAAAATCTCAGTGTACGGACAAACTGCCCGTACACAGTCAGATAAAAAACTTCCAACGATACCTTAATTGTAGAAATCCATCCTCCGCCCGAGCCCTGCTTAAAGACACCATAGAATAGTTTTGGAAACACTTTTTTTCTATATGTTATATTTTAAATTGTTTACATGACTGTATAAACGGCTTCACTAATTTGATGGTGTCCGAATTGTTAGTGAAAAAAATATTGAAATTAAAATGTGTCAATTCAAAAACTGTGTCCGAATATGTTGTGTCCGAGTCGTCAGCAAATCTGGGAGGCCTGTGTGATCTCATCCAGAAAAGTGTGTGGCGGAAATATTTTCAACGCACACTTGTCAGTACCTACTTTCCCTGGGGACACTATCATCGATGAACTTTCCTGTTTTTTCTGATTTCCATTATCTAACGTTGAACTTACAAACAATATAATGCTTCATCAACCATAAGGAGAAGTCAGGTGCAACACCTAGCAACCAACGTCCCTGCCCACAATTTGAATTTGAAATCAGAACGCAGGTCATTACGCGCTGCGCACACGCATAACTTCTTCACAGTCCACCGAACAAATCGTATAGGCCCATTATATTTGCATTTTACTTGTAAAACCTTTCATTAATCTCATTAATATTGACGAAATTGATCTCGTGCCCGTAGAGCGAAAAGTTACTACGACACAGTTTTGCTATTTTGAGAGTTTTTAAATTAAATATGTAATATGGAGTTAGATATATTTTGTTTTTGTAGGAAAGTAGCTTTTGCCCGCGGCTTTGCCCGCATGGGTGTCGAAAATAACCTAAGGGAACGTACTACCAGGATCAAAAGTACCCTATGTGTTAACCCAGGTTATAAACTGTGTGCCAAATTTCATCCAAAGCCGAACAGCCGCCAATTGCGCCAATCCGGAGCACACATCCAGACTCGTTTCCACACCTCGTAGAAATTACGTAATATTTTTTTTTTTTCAAAAATATTCAATTTACAATTTTGACTTCGCTACTGCTACACGACTGCCCAAAAAAAGGAGTGCTATATATAAATGTATGCATTTGTAAAGATATAGAAAATCAAGGTTCTCTATATCTACTTTCCTATCGCAGGTATGCTGGAAGAGATTTCATTAGAAATAAGCATCACCTTTGTACGTATTTTTCTGTTCCTTTCTTCTTATCTGTTTATATGTGTGTACATAAATTGTTAAATAAATAAGGTTCTATAAACTTGTTGAAATAATACAAATGATTAATATTTAAGTCGTGGTATCTATACTCCATTTATTATAACATTAGACAAATGTTCTCACCCTTTCGTTATTTTGATGTAAACGTTTAATAAACTCCGTTATTTCACGATAAATACACACACTGTAATCTATTTACCATTTACATTAAAAAAAAATATATAAAGTGCAGTAATTTCAACAATGGTGCCGATTCTCTTGTACACCGAACTAAACTAACTAAACTATCACTAAAATTCCTTACTTTTGGCTATGAGAATCTTAAAGCTATTCTGCAAACAAAATTCTCTAAATTTAAAAATAAGTTTGACACAACTAAATCGAATTTGACAATCGTGACTCCACGTGGTATTATTTTTTTTTTTTGGCTTCGCAACTTTGTACTTGTTTGCCTATGATTTTTTTTAGAGCCGGAGACGCGCAGGGGGGGCAGCCGCGACGTGTTTTAATGGATTTTTTTACTTTTTGTGTGGAAAATAAAAAAAAGGTTACCTACATGTAGAGTAATAGGGGTTCAAGGGACTCTAAAAGGGGATCGAAATTTTCATTATTTTTGCGATAGGACGCACCATTTTGGAGATATAAGAAAAAGAAAAGAAAAAAAAAATAGGGATAAACACGAAATATTTTAAGTGATTTTTAGTGGTAAAGAAGCCATGGAAATGATTTTTTTATTATTCAGAGTATATTATTTAAAAAATTAAATAATTTAAAATTACTTGATATGATGATTAATTATCAAAATTCACCGCGCTCGTGCCGCCACCCCACCGCACCGTTCGGCGTCACCGCGTCGAGGCGGGTCATTCATAGAATATGTAAATAAAGGATTTTTTCGCAAAATGTCTCAAGTAATTTTAATATTATGATAATTATGTAAAATATAAAACACTTAGATTTAAAAAAAAAATCGCTGCTGTGGCTTTTTTACGACATAAAGATGTTTCTCTTAAAATATTTCGTGTATGAATAGATACACCTTATATACAGTACTGGTTTTGCACCAGAAGTCGAGGAGTTTTCATGAACTAAAATTCATACCAATCGGTATGAATTTTAGTTCATGAAAACTAATTTTATTCCACACCTTTTTAATCGCGATTAAAAAAAGTCAGATTTAGTTAGAAAATCTAAATTTTAGTTTAAAAACGTCAAATTCAGAATAGCAAAATTGCCATTTTCACTAAATTTAAAAACTCAGTACCATCTTAGAGCTGTCAAACTAAAATATAGTTAAGTTGTGTCACTTTAGTCAATTTCAGAATAGGAAATGGTCGTTTGACAGGAATAAACTAAATTTTGGTGATTTTTAGTCTAGTTTAGAGAATTTTGTGACAAGAGAATCGGCACCAATATTACACAATAACTGTCGTTATTTAGCCGTTATTTGTCAAATGTTATATATAGTACATAGAGTATAAGTAGGTATATTTTTCTTCATAGAAAGTTCGACACCACCAATTAAACTAAATAACTGTCCGTCTTGAAAACCTCAAATTTTTTCACGACTGAGATTTGAATAGTTCTTTTATTGAGATATGGCCTTTTTATGACTTAGTGACTTTTTACTCAACGCAACGGGGACAATTTATAAGATATCATTTCGATTTAGTAGTAAAATGATTTCGTACTTAGTATTTTGAGATTGGAGGTTGGACCACGCCCACGGATTCAGGTCACAGACTAGATTTTGTGCCGGTTCCGCTTGCAAGGTTTTAAGATAAGACCGGCCTGCAGTACGAGTACTATCGTGTTTGATAAAGTTACTTATTACGATTGGTCATTCAAGCTTAGTTAATTTATTTGCTCCATTTTAATTAAGTAGGTAATACAAACTTGTAACTGGTTCTATTTTGTGTTGATTAAACTTTAAAGGTAAGCACCACTGCAATCTGTAATCAAGTAGGTATACACAGCCGTGTATACCACTAGTAGTAGCCACATCAAGCTATTCAATTCCAGTTTACGCTGGTCTCCCATTGTATAGGATTTCCGTACAATAAGAGATCAGCTTATACTGGAAATTTATAGCTTGATATGTAGCCGTGTGTACCTTTTCATGAGGCTGTGGTTTGTTTTGCGTAGAGATTTACTGACTCTTGTAGGTAATCTATTAATTCATTATGATAATGAAAGTACCGAATTAATGTCTTTATATACCTACTAGCTGACCCGACAGACTTCGTTCTGTCAAAAGCTATAGTATAAACTCCACTACTCTACCCTACCCTACCCTACCTACCCTACCTACCTACCTACCTACCTACCTACCTACCTACCTGCCTACCTACCCTACCTACCTACCTACCTAACTACCTACCCTACCCTACCCTACCCTACCCTACCTACCTACCTACCTACCTAACTACCTACCCTACCCTACCCTACCCTACCCTACCTACCTACCTACCTACTTACTTACCTACCTACCTACCAACCTAACTACCAACCTAACTTCCTACCCTACCCTACCCTACGCTACCCTACCTACCTACCTACCCTACCCTAGCCTACCTACCTACCCTACCTACCTACCTACCCTACCCTACCTACCTACCCTACCCTACCTACCCTACCTACCCTACCCTACCCTACCCTACCCTACCCTACCTACCTACTTACCCTACCCTACCCTACCTACCTACCTACCCTACCCTACCCTATCTACCTACCTAACTACCTACCCTACCTTACCCTACCCTACCCTACCTACCTACCTACCTACCTACCTACCTACCTACCTACCCTACCCTACGCTACCCTACCCTACCTACCTACCTACCCTACCCTACCTACCTACCCTACCCTACCCTACCCTACCTACCCTACCCTACCCTACCCTACCTACCTACCTACCTACCTACCTACCTACCTGCCTACCTACCCTACCTACCTACCTACCAACCTAACTACCTACCCTATCCTACCCTACCCTACCCTACCCTACCCTACCTACCTACCTACCTACCTACCTACCTACCTACCTACCTACCTACCTACCTAACTACCTACCCTACCCTACCCTACCCTACCCTACCTACCTACCTACCTACCTACCTACCCTACCCTACGCTACCCTACCCTACCTACCTACCTACCCTACCCTACCCTACCTACCTACCCTACCCTACCCTACCTACCTACCTACCTACCTACTTACTTACCTACCTACCTACCAACCTAACTACCAACCTAACTTCCTACCCTACCCTACCCTACGCTACCCTACCTACCTACCTACCCTACCCTAGCCTACCTACCTACCCTACCTACCTACCTACCCTACCCTACCTACCTACCCTACCCTACCTACCCTACCTACCCTACCCTACCCTACCCTACCCTACCCTACCTACCTACTTACCCTACCCTACCCTACCTACCTACCTACCCTACCCTACCCTATCTACCTACCTAACTACCTACCCTACCTTACCCTACCCTACCCTACCTACCTACCTACCTACCTACCTACCTACCTACCTACCCTACCCTACGCTACCCTACCCTACCTACCTACCTACCCTACCCTACCTACCTACCCTACCCTACCCTACCCTACCTACCCTACCCTACCCTACCCTACCCTACCTACCTACCTACCTACCTACCTACCTACCTGCCTACCTACCCTACCTACCTACCTACCAACCTAACTACCTACCCTATCCTACCCTACCCTACCCTACCCTACCCTACCTACCTACCTACCTACCTACCTACCTACCTACCTACCTACCTACCTACCTAACTACCTACCCTACCCTACCCTACCCTACCCTACCTACCTACCTACCTACCTACCTACCCTACCCTACGCTACCCTACCCTACCTACCTACCTACCCTACCCTACCCTACCTACCTACCCTACCCTACCCTACCTACCTACCTACCCTACCCTACATACCTACCCTACCCTACCTACCCTACCCTACCCTACCCTACCTACCTACCTACCCTACCCTACCCTACCCTACCCTACCTACCAACCTAACCTACCCTACCCTATCTACCTACCTACCCTACCCTACCCTACCTACCCTACCCTACCCTACCCTACCCTACCTACCTACCTACCTACCCTACCCTACCTACCTACCTACCCTACCTACCTACCCTACCCTACCCTACCCTACCCTACCCTACCCTACCTACCCTACCCTACCCTACCCTACCCTACCCTACCCTACCTACCTACCTACCTACCTACCTACCCTACCCTACCCTACCTACCTACCTACCCCACCCTACCCTACCCTGCCCTACCCTATCTACCTACCTACCTACCCTACCCTACTCTACCCTACCCTAATTTTTCGTAAAAACCATTAAAAAAAAAACTTAAAAACCATCCTTGGACTTCAACGAACATTAAAAAAAAAGAATTGGTTAAATCAGTTCGTGCGTTCTGGAGTTATAGCGTCAGGAAGGAAAACCCGACTTATTTTTATATAGTAGACTACAAAAATGGAGAAGTTCTACGATTCAATTATCTTTTTTTTCTAAGTTGAGTAATGTGAAGTGCTTTAAGTTTATCTATATTTCCTGGCCTAAAAGAACAAAACTAACTAGTGTATCTCGGTGAATACCTGATGTTTCTCAACAATACTTTATCCATAATATATGCACTTTACATTGGTATCCTGCCTTTTCGCCGAAAATTGTTTGGCAGATTATCACTTACCAACCAACGTTTCGCCGATGTTTCACTTTGACAACTAACGATTAGCAAATTTTTGTTAGTATGACAACGTTTCATTTGGTAGAATTATTGTTAAGCTGATTATTATAATGACACAAAACGTTTGGGCCATTTATCATTTGTCAAACATTTCACTAGGCCACATAACTATTAGACGAATGACGTTTTGTCAGTGTAATTACGATAGGTTAGGTTAGGTTAGAGTATGACAAACAACGCACGAGCCGAGCGAGCGACGCGAGCGTGCCGCGGCAGCGGCCGGCGATGAGCCAGAAGCGAATCGCTTTTGTAAAAGGAAACAGTTAAGTTAGGTTAGGTCACATTAAAGATAAAATTAAAAAAAAAAAAATAATAACAATAACTACCTATATATGTATAATTTGTCCCAAATGAAAATGGCATCCTTGTAAATACATACCTTTAAAATTTGATCGTAGACTCAGTACAACCCTACATGATTTGATATACAATAAACAACTAAATAAATATTACGCAAACTAAAACATTCTGCTACTTGAAAGTTGGCATTTTAAAAAGTGTCATTATGAAATGCAGACCAAATGTACAGTTGGTAACTGTGAGGTTGGGAAATAAAACAAAATTATCTGATAAGTTGGCATATGATTTTTCGGCGAAATAAAATTCTGCGAAACGTTAGTTAGAAAGTGAAAATCTGGCAAACAATTTTCGGCGAAAGGGCAGAGAACCCTTTACATTACATCTTTAATAAGTTTTTATCTACATACTACAAAAATTCTAAGATTCAATTCTCTTTATTTCAATTTTTTTTTTCTAAATTGAGAAATGTGAAGTGCTGTGTTTATCTACATATATTTTCTGGTCTAAATGAAATAAAACTAACTGGTGTGTCTCTGTAAATATCTTATGTTTATCAACACTGCTTAATCCATAAACACTTTACGTTACAGCTGATCTAACTTACCAGAGATCAAATATAGTCAGCAATAGTGCTTCATCGTGCTAAAACCGCAGTATCTCTGCCCACCCCTTTTGGTCTAATAGCAGCTAGTCGGCATAGTTAGTGCATGCCCATATTAACACTTAACAGCTGTATCAACGACCAGCTTTTCCCGACATGTTATGGTCTATGTGTACATGTATGAATCTATGTAGTTCCTCCTTTTAAAATAAATTTGTAATCAATACATTTTTTGCGTGCGCTATGAGGCAAATTGCTTGAAAGAATGTATCTGTTGAAAAGACTGTGATAGGCTGAGTTGTTTGAAGCTATTGTGGTGCCATCTACAATGCCGCATGGGAACTGCGCATCAAAGACCTGACGTCACACAAATCCTGCATCGCGCAATCAGAGTTTACCGCGCGACTAGCATTTATACACCATCCAACATAGGGCAGTAGACCACCAGACACAACACCCATCAGGGGCCCAAGTCTGCTATTTTTATAAATTCATCACTCCAACACGATCCCATTGTCATTTTGCTAAAAGTTCGTAATCTGCTAAATTCATAATGGTCGATCATTGGTCGGTCAATGGTCTCGTAATAGAATTGTATTACAATGGCATTTTGAACATTTATTCATGCCAGATTTCATTTATATATATATTTTTACATATTATTTATTAGTGTTATAAGCAATCTGAAGTAGTAGGAAGTTGGAAGTTTAGTAGGAAGTTTCATTTGTCATTATGTACGAGATTAACAATTCTTTCAATGGAGTGTCAGTGGCTGACCATTGGAAAGTCATAATGACGCCATTACATTAGTAGATTACCAAACTTGTCAAAATCAACAATTATGAAATCAATGCCATTCTGACACTATTGTTATAGCAGACTTGAGGCCTTCCCTTTTTTATGGAGAATGAGTGAACTATGTTTTTATGGCCGATCAACGATACTTTTCTCATCAATGTTAATTTTAATTACTAAAACTATTAACTAATCTCAACCTGTCTATAGTTTTAAACGGTGTTATTTAGTTTGTCCTGTCATTTGTTATTTTTATATTAATTAAAAAAATAAACTGACTTGTGTTTTATTTATTTTACCTTGTTTTTTGAATTCAATAGGCGTATCGGTATCGGTATCGGTATCGCCGATATTTTTATAAGAGCATCGGTATCGGTATCGTATCGGCAAAAAGGCGTATCGAGGCATCCCTAATTTAAATAACCGGACTTAACCAATGACAGCGTGTATATCTCCCAGGTCTACAGCACATAGTGTTTCAAAACCCAATCGCAGGCACCCGACCTTAAAACCCACTGCTAACAAGTCAAGATAAATTTCCTCATGTCCCAAAGCTTTCCACCACAAATGTCTTAGAACGGAAATTGGTTCCACAATAGTATCTAATAAACTTTTATATAAATGTCTGAGGAATAACCGGCTAGCTTTAGAAGGCCTGCTTTCATTCCAGCCTATTAACAGGTTAGGTGACGTCTAGTTTTTGTCGGTTATCCGGCGAGGTGTAATAATTACTGTTCGGAGGCATTGATGGACGTTTCCGCTGTTTTTTATGGCGAAGCTGTGTGGAAGCGGAGGCGACAGCGATTAAATAGATGAGTTAGTGAGTTAGCTTGTGTTCTTGTTCAAACGGTTGATGTCAGTATACTTCTTATGAATCGATTGTTCACTGATAGGTCCGGATGGCGCCAAACAAAGAATACGGAATAGAAACTGACTGTAAAAATGTATCGCCATCCGCCCTTCTATGTGGGCGCAATCTGCAACCGCACACTAAACCCAAAATAGTTGTAGAATAGAACAAAATATATTTATGGTTGTTACAGGCTTCTGAAAAAGATCGTTAAATTATAAAAGCATGTCTGTAACAAACCCTTCTGTATTTCACAATGTCTTTGCAGAGGTTGGTAACCTTAAGGAAAAAAAAACGAATATAACAAACTCAAACTCAAAGCATTTATTTCAAATAAACCAAATACAGGCACTTTTGAATTGTCAAGGGGTCGGTCAGTCAGAAAGATGAAGCTAGTTGCCCATTCCAAAGCGTAGTAGGTTCCTATGGAAAAGAATGGGCAAGAAACTCCAAGGACACTCTTTTAAAACAAAATATTGATATAACATGATACCGACGCCAAAAATTGCCTAATGAACGGCGCTTCTTCTCCCGCGCTCCTTATCAAATCTTTGACAGTAATTCCATCATCAAAAATGCGTCCCGTATGTGCGTCATTTCCGTACAAACTTTATTTAAAAACAGTACAGTGACGCTATAAGTATGACAGAGGGGCGTCATCGTCATGGGTCGCGTGCTATAATATTACCACAGCCCTATTATCTACCGTCTTACGCCTACCCATTGTGTTCCAAAGTTTGTGTACAATACCATCGTGTTTGCAACTAACTATGATTGTGTTATATGCTATAGTTGGATCACCTAAGTGAGGCGAATGATCGCTTGTCATGAAATGCGTGACGTTAATGAACTGTCTTCGAAGTATGTCTTTTTCTCTGCGTTATTTTTTTTATCTGTCTGTTCAATGAGTCCTCCAAGAAATGTAGACTAGACGGTAACTACAAATAGTAAGTACACGCATATTATTTTCTCCACCTATTTTCAAAATGCTCTTTTGTTTACTTTTTTCAAAACACAATTATTTCTTTCGTATTTTCCAGAATTGCGAAAAAAGATAATAATAATACAATTTTGCCAAATTCGGTTAGCCACAAACTAAGCGTCGCTTTCTTGTATCTCAGAAATAAAATAAACTACTGCATTCAGCTAAAACATTCTGTATTCAACCCAAAACTCCTTTAGGGTGTGATTTGCAGTTGCAGTTAGGGTTGCCAATCCCACTATATTTTTATTTCAATACAAAATGGCGAGATGATCGCAATAGGGCGAAGAACGAAGGAAGGACAGTAAAAGGTTGTCTGTAAAAGATCGCTTTTAGCGATAAGACCGCCCATTGTGACACCATATGTAACAAACAGTTCTACATTTATATCTGTAATTTTTATGGTGTACATAATGAAGAGTATTTTATCTATCTATCTACAGGGCCAGTATTAATCTCATAAAAGCAAAATTATTGGTAATTTGTAACCTACAGTGTAATACTAATAATATTACTTTCCAAGGGCTGTAAAAGAAAGAAATCCCAAAATCGCAGGTATTTGTGACACGAGCCGCAGTCGAGGGTTGTAAATATGTGATAGAGGGCTTTATTTTTTACTGCCCGTGGTGAGTACACAATTTTGTTCAAAAATAATTACGGGATATTAAAAAACCCTGTTAATAGTAGCAAAAAATATGCATTTAAAAATAAAAGTTTTTTGAAACCTACCTACCATATTTTTCGCCATTTACTATATTTTAAGAGGCAAAGGCTTCGAAAATACTTTGGTATAAACAAAGTTGGCAACCCAACTTTTTTATACCAAAAATAGTTGCAGTATGTTTTTTATATAAATAAAATCACAACCTTTTCCTACAACCAGGTAAACAATAGACCACGTTCTAAGTAGCAGTTAGCCCGCTCAGCCGACGTAAACCAAAGGAAGCAGAGATACAAGGGGCGGGTCACCTTGGTACACCACAAACGTATCATTTGCCACGGTCACTGCCCAGCACTATTGAATTCTAAGGGTTCACAGTGTGACATATGGCAATTGTGGGTACGGCCGTAAGTAGGGGGTAGGGTTAGACGCTTGATGGACTTGTTGTGTTGATGTTTGCGGAAACGATATACGAGTATTTTTTTTAACCAATATTTTGTTATAATAAGCTATTCGCTGGAAATACTATATTCGAATTCTCAATACTGAATATATTTATTGCTTCCACATGTGAACTTAGATAGATTTTACAAAGATAATTATGATAATTGTGGATCCTGTCGGGCACATCAAAAATAGGAGAGAGGCAGAGATTCCCATACGGTCATGACCCATTCAATCTAACACAGCAGATAGAGAACATCTTTGTTTGTTTAATTAACTCTGAAGTAGTTCATGATAGACGTACGCCTCCCGCAAATTGCACGCCTCGGGTCTTCGTCTTCGACATTCAGTCTGCCCCCGTTGCCTTTTCAAGATCATCTATTCAGCCGTATAAACCTCTCAATTTGTTACTCATTTCTATTCATAACAGTTTTATATTATGACCAAGAATAAAAGAAATGACTCAAGAATAGAAATATTACATTTCTAGTCTGATCGATTAATCAAAGATCACCCAAATACCAGACAGTGCAATTATTCAAAGCGATTCATCTATCCGTGTATCGGTTTCATTAAATATCTAAACACGCTGCGTGCGATCGCACCAAACTTGCTTATTTGCTGCTTGAGCAGTTTTTGTTCCTTTTTTCATGAAACAAGAGAGCCGCATTTTTTATTTAGATTCAAGTTAGAATCCCGCTTACGGTACGTAGTTCCATGAAGATATACCATCGCTGCGTTGCTGCGTTATGGAAGTGTGATCACAATTTGCTGTTGGGAATAACAGCGTGTATTTGCCTTTATAGCAGGACGGTGAATAAAAAAATATAAATACAATATCTTAAAAATATGTCGGAGACGGATTGTATCCGGTACGCTAGCGCCATCTAGTGGCGTTCGATGGAGTTAGTGAAGTTCGCGCCATCGAGTCTTGACTAATCGGGACGCCAGTGCTGTTTAGTGGCGCATGAAGATACAACATAACGTTCGATCGGTGGCAAGTGATCGCTGCACAGTTGACAAGTGAAGTTCATCGGTGGCGGTCAAGCAGTGAAGACGTCTAGAAACTGTTGCGCGTCCGGTATAGTTGTGTCGTGTTCCTACATTAATTACTTTGCATACCTATTACTGTATAGAATCAAGTTCTTCTAACTGAACAGACAGATGTGCTGCAGGGGAGTTTGTTCCGCTACTTCTTCTTCCCAGCTAAAGCACTAGGAAGTGGTAAAGGGATGGGCGTTTTAGGGGACTGTTTTATGTAAACTTTAAGGTTCTCAGGTTGAGTAAATGACTTTTGAGTTAAATTCGGTTTTTCTATTGCGCAATAACCAACACTACCCACAGTACGCCCACAGTAGTTTAAAATTTGGCTGATGATAACGAGAGAAACCTACCGTTCTCCGACAAATATAATAAATAATGAATTAATATAATATAATAAATGATGTGATTGAAAGGCGACTAACAAAAGGTATGTAGCAAGGCAGATGTGAGTGGAAACGCCCTAGGATATAGTGATATAGTGACCTAATTGGTGATGTTCTTGAGAAAGGTCAGGTGCGTAGTACTCGAAACCGGCGTGCGTGTAGGACCAGATTTATGAACGTAAAAGAAGCAAAAGGAGTTTGTTAGAAGCGTAGCAGGTGGCTTTATATAGTTTCTGCCTACCCCCATGGGAAGATCATAAATGTTACAGGTACAGAAAGTGGTAAGATTTTTGTCCGAAGAAGGCAGAGAATAGAATGGATGATAGATCAATGTCTTCAGGGTTTTCTAGATTAATGAGTGGCTTCCACATTAATTTTTCACTACCTACGACAGCATCGATATCATTTTATCTTCCAATTTTCGCACCTGATTTCCAACAACACTCTCCTAAGCGGCAGTAACAGTAATGGCACTGGCAGGGCTCGCCATAGATCACAACTATACAAATATGGAGACAGGCTGTTAGCCTATAACCTATACTTCATTTACTATAACATTAGAAAAAAGAGGCTCGTAGAAGCAGGAGTGCGAAACATTTTATTCAAAGTTAAAAGTTTAAACAATTAAACTAAAAATGTTTTAACATAACTTTGATAAATAGGTCGTAATAACATCTTCATCACACATTACTTACAACAAAACAATGAATGAAACAAACGATTACGTCGTGTTGATTTAAATTTAATTAAGATTAAAGGAAATAAAAGTTTTTTTTTTACAATATTTTATTTAAAACAACAACTTTCAACACACAATAGTTGGTGTAACTTCTTCGTCTTCATCATATAATTTAGTGACTACGAGTATCATCAGAGAATAAAGATGAAGAAGTTTCACCGACGTTACCTAATAATAAATCTTTCTACCACATCATCCATTATGCTTTAACTTTTCCTCTTCTTTAATTGCATGAGCAACGCAAGAATGCCATCGTTCTAGCGTAATACTATCCAGATCTTGTGGGAGTAATTGTTTCTCCTTGTCTAATTTGAACGTTTTGTTATGTTGAGCCACATACCCCATCATTTGAGCCCATATTAATTCTATAGGGTTGAACTCGCAGTGGTAGGGTGGGAGGCGCAATACTGAAATTCCCTTCTCTCTAGCCAGATGGCTATCATCAACATGGCATCTACAACAAACTTTTGGTATTTGTATTTTTGCTTTTTCTAATAAAGTTGCCCTAAGATATTTTTCCTCAAAAGGAATATTTTTGCTTTTAAACCATTCCTGTATATCTGCCTTTCGTGTAGCTGTGGTTGGCAGCTTCTCCAATGTCCTTGAGTGGTATAGCGCATTGTCCATAACAATTACAGCGCCACTCTCAATTTTTGACAAAATAAACTTGAACCATTTTCACTTTTGTCTATCGCGCTTCTATAACATATTCCCTGTAAATTGAGAGCTCTGGCTCTTATGAAACAGGAAATCCTAGTACAAGAGTCAGGGCTACACAGATGATTGTGTCTTGAAGTGTAAATAAATAAATTATTATTATTATTAAAGTTGAAGGCGTCCATTTCGGAGTGGTCATCTTCATCACCTTTCTTTGCATGAAATATTAACGCAGCATCCATTAAAAACCCTTCACAAACCCTGTGAAATAAAATTAATACAAGTCAATTATTCCATACCCCCTATATAATTTCACTGCTGGAAATAGTTCATAGATAAATACTATAACAAAATTTATAACTTTAAAAGTTCGCTTTGCATGCGTTAATTCATAATACAATATAATATGTATTACTTAATTAATAGTCAATAACAATGGGGTGTTCATTTTTTTATGGCGAGGACAGTCCATAAAATACATACCAGTATGACCGATTATAAGTTGGATTTTTTAAACCAACAGATAGACCTTCCCAATGTGCTTCTTTTGAAGACTTATTATTAGTGTCATGCCATATTAGGCTTTTCGTGTGACTTGTTTGTATGATAAAAGGTTATTAATATAAATACCATTCATTTCACGAACCAATTTTATGAAATTATGTTTAACTGTATAATTAATTATAATGTTATTGAATGCAAGAGGTCATACACTGCTTAGTGCATAAATAGCTGTTAAGAAATTTAGAAGCACTGTACCTTCATTTAGCCAAGTGTCATCTAAATAATAATATATTTTCCTTCCTTTATTCCTTAGCCTTTTTATTTCATGAAGATATTTTAGTCTCCAAAGGACGATCTCCTGCTTGTCTATGACTTCTATGAGTGCACTTTTTCTGCTCCGTTTGATTTATGTGAACTTTAATGTTTATTTAATTATTTTATACAGACTGCTTTTTTTTAAATCTGGCAGAGACTCGTCACTGTTAACTGCTTCCAGCATCTTTTCCAAGGTGGGCAACTCATTATTAAAGAAGAAGGAATGAATTTTCCTGCATATTCCACTAAATGTGATGTCATCAAAATCATCACGTTTCATGTGCTTCTGTTGGGGAGGGGGAGATTGCGGGCGACTTTTTATGTTGTACTCTTTGAGAATATTGGACAGAGTAGCCCGAGATACGCCTGTAAATAATAAAATCATGTGCGGAGTTTCTAAAATATAATACATTTTATCACAATGCATGTTAGTTTCAAATATTTTTATAGTAATAATTTTATGAATCATCCTTACCGGCAACTTCTGCGATTTTGTTTATCATCTCAGTCCTATAATGAGGAGTATCTGCAGGCCAGGACTCCAATTGCTTAAAAATATTTATCACAGGTTGTTTTTCTACAGCACGCAGCGTGAATTTTTTTGGGAGACATTATTATTTCGTCGGAGTCAACTTTTGGACCACGTTTTTTTCGCCGTTGGCTTTGGTCAGACTCAGCACTTATATGTTGTAAGCCACTCGGTCCCGCACCGGGATCACTCATAGCTCAAAAAAAAAGTAACGTTTTGTAAAAACAACCCAATGACAACACTGATAACAATACAATAATAAAGAAATAACTAAATATTATTTATTATTTTAATAAATAACAACAAAATCACGAAAATTAAACAATAACAAACAAAGTATTCACAAGTAAATGACATACATGACAATCTTAAAACATTGTCAAGTCAATTTCACAGACGACATAAACCAGTAAAATTAGAAATCCCCGGCTGTCACAGCTTATGAAGGGATTAAGTAATATTTTAGATTTGGTAGGATTATAGTGAAACAAAAAGCGTTGCAGTATTTTTGACTCCTGCTTCTTTTAGGTTTTTAGCATAGGCACTGTAATTTTAAATTGGAATGAAATAATATATCTAAATGAAAGCTACTTAATTTCATATGGTTGTTTTTTTAAATGATTACAATTAAGTGTGATAGCTGATATATAAATTCATTTTAATCGATTTGGCGTCAATCGTAACTATAACAAGTTTATTGTACTTTTTTTATAAAGTGTGCATCAAAAATAACCTTTTTTAACTTCTGTCTAATGCTATTATAAATGGAGTATAGCTACAATACACGTTTCCTGTAGGCAATTTCCGTTGGATGACAAACTACATATTGTTATTAATTTATGAAAGAAAGTTACTAAAGCAAGCCAAGTTATGTCAATTTAAGTAAAGCAAAGCTCATTCATTTCTTATTCTTTTTCATGCGTTTCATTTCTTTTAGACTAATTTCAACGAGTCATCGTTAAACGATTGATTTCAGTCTAACAAACAGCTGGATATCTAAAATCTATGTTCCTTTCACAAGTTAAAATGTACCTAAAGGACGATTTCCACCAAACGCGCATCGCATCGGATCGGACATTATTTTACAATCTTTAAACGATATTAAATCGTGTACACAGTATTTAAAGTCTATATTACCAAGCCATGCACAGCAGCTTGACCGCGGGCATCTTTCGCGACACGCGATCGTAGCCGAAAGTATGCTGCGACGCGCGATCGGCTCCGTTCGCCTGTCGTCAATTCAGTAGCCTACAATATAACGTCAACTTCAATCATTTTTAAAAATTAGAACACGTCAACACGGTAGGAATGAAACTATTTGACTAGGTGCAGAAACGGATACGTTCGCAAGCGACGGTACGGAACCGATCGTATGCGTCGACATCCTGCTGGACGCGATCGGCTGTCGCCGCATCCATTCGTATCCTTTCCGATTCGATGCGATGCGAGCCGTTTGGTGGAAATCCCCCTTTACTCGCTAATTATGAGCGCATAAGCATCCTTCTGTATTGTAATATTAATACCATTTACCATACGCCATGACAGAATATGTTTATCAATGGAAAACAATTCAAAAATACTTAGCTTGCTTAGCTAGTTTTCCAACCGTTCCAGCTAAAGTGGTCATTACAATAGTAACGTTTTCCCGCCCAAAAGAGCAAGATGGCGTCATGGGAGAGTGCGCATGCGCCAAGTCACGGGAGCATAAACCACAACTGACAATAAAGCACAGAAACGCAGAGCATATTAACGATGCTATAACTTTAGTCTGTTATTAATATCTGACTGTTTTCCCATAACAGTAGCCTGCATTCATTTGCTTCTGAATTTCTAAAGATTTCAGTATCATGGTGCAATAAATCCAGAAAAAACACAAGGTTCTTATAAAATATGCTTTAGTGATGGTTTTTCTTTGTAAATAGTACCTAACTACATACTATCATAAATGTATAGAAAGAGAAATTAGTCAGGTTTGCTTTAATTTTAAAAAACGACATGGAAACTAGCAGATTCCGTTTTAAAATTAAGTTTAATTTTAAAACGAACCTTCCGTTTAAGAACTAAATCCACATCCACTTTTAAGTGCTTGGAGAACCTATCAGGTATGTCAGTGTGCCTTGGGCATTCACGATTCGTATCAAACAATTGGTAAGGCGGTGTAAACACACTCTTTCCACAAACACAGATCATAATGATCTCTTGGCTATTTCACCTCACCAAACTGATCGGCAAAATAAGCGCATATCTCAGCCATCACTAACCGATCAACTTTGTTTGCAAAAATTACAACAGACGTTATATTTGCAAACAAACAGCAATCAGTGCGTTCTTGTGGCGCGCTTGAGAAAACCGGACGGGCGCGCGTTCTCACGGAGAGCGCGTTTTCCATAGATTTCGACACGTTAGGGAAAAAGCATCCGAATTTAGTGTGACTTTTTTATTTTGTTTGTGTCAGTGTGTTTAAAATCAAACATATTTTGCCATTGAATCCTCTTGATGAAGAGGTAGTTCAGACTAATAGATCGTTACGTTATTGCAGTACTGAAACGTGTACCTACTTGTATGCTGAAAACCACATAAATATTCTCAATAGCAATTTAGAGACGCTTTATAGGAGTATTTTTTGGCTTATTTCTTTGGAAAGAAAATAAAATACATCTTGAAAAATAAACGGTGTTTAAAAATACATACGAGAACTGTATCTTATATCATTATAAACACGTCAATTAACAACACGTGGTGTTATAATTGGATTACGAATATAAATGTTTTCAATTAGCATAATCTCATATTAATGTTGCTATTGCAGCGGTGTTAGCAGTTTTATAAGACAGTTTATTACAAACAAGACATACATACTTATTGACAGGAAAAATAAATGTTGAGCAAAAGCATTTATTCTAACTTTTAAATGTTGTGTCCCCACGTTACAATGTCCGGTTTAATATTGTCTAAGAGGTCACAATAATTGTAGTTATATATATTATTATGTTATACTTAAATATTGTAGATTGATTTCAAAGTTTTTATAAAACATTATAATAAATTAACATTTTGTCTGACTTAGAAATCAAACCCTGACCGTTTCCCACAACAAAACCATTTCAGTACGTACGGTCAGCTGCAGAGAAATCTCACCCCCTAGCAATGTATTTATTCATTGCTAGGGGGTGAGATTTCTCTGCAGCTGACTGTACCAACATGCTATTGTTGTTTTATATAAATTGCAATCAGAATTACACCAATCGGACATCGTGGAAAGCACCAATTTTTCTGTCCCCTGTGATATATGCATTTACTGTGTAATTGCCCGCGAGGACTGTATTTTGTAAAAATGAGTCTCTTCCCGGGGAACTATACGAGTTTTCATTTCACAGTGCCCTGTACTTTGGCAAATTATACACCATTTGCAATGGTATAACGTGCCTATGAGAAAATATTTCTAGGGTGTGTCAAATTCAAGGGCCTCATCAGGTGATTTGTAGGCAGGAAGAAGCTTTATGATTTCTAAGATATTCTAGTACAGGGCATTTTATTTTGTAAAATTCTAGTGCCTAGGATTCCTCTAGAGGAATTTAAAAACTGATAGAAGGAGGGAGATATAGAGAGAAATTATGCCCTAATTTGCAAGGAACTCTAGTAAGTAAGCTCTGCAATTCCTAAAGATTTTACGATTCTTTTAATTCTGTTTTTTTGGATTATAATCTCAGCCACGTGAAACTTCGTATGAGCCATCTAACGAATTGAATACGGAAGCGTAACGACTACAACAGCTGCAACTAACAACCTTATCAAGTCAACATCTTATTACCCCTGAACCTTACCGTTTCTTTTGACATCATAATAACGATTCAATTCTCAATTCCATACAGTTATTGTTCCGGCCACTGATTCCTTAATAAAGTGGGTATACCATTGAGCTTGTACCTGTCCAGGTACAAGCACATCACTCACCGTATAACTATGTGATTGCCCAATTTACTGACAGCTAACTACCGTAGACAATAACTGTTGTATAGATTGAGATGGTTAGTTTGACGACGGTTTAAGTGACGGCGGATTAATTAAGTTATGGATTTGTGAGCTTCGTTTTTGAGTAACTTGTCAAAAGAATATAATAACATTTCTATATGATTAGGGTAAGTATACGTAGTTCATCGTTTTGGGCAAGTCATACCTTGAGTTTGGCAGATGATTCCTCACCTCCATTATGGAAAATTAACATTTATGTCAATTTATAACAAGATTTTAACTGTCAATGTCACTGACGTGGAGTGGATTGTAGGAAATTAACTTAGAACATTCGTGTTAATCTCCCCCATTTTTAGAAATAGGTATTAAACAAATACACCTATCTATTTACCTTGCTTATAAAAACTCGTTAAGTCTCATATTTAAGTGAATCGAAAAACAAACCGAATTTTTCAATTATACTTTAGGTACATAATCGGAGGTGGCTTAATAATATTAGCTGCACGGATAACGATTGATCAGTTTAAGCCAGGCTTGCCGCGGACGAACCATGGATGGGTGACCATCTTTACATACCGAGACCCCTCCGTGCCTCGGAAAGCACGTTAAGCCCTTGGTCCCGGCTGTCATTCGTGGATCTTTGACAGTCGATACGAGTCGTCAGAAGCCCGAAAGTCTGACGACCAGTCTTACCAAGGGCTATCGTGCTATCTAGCAACAGGGTCGTGAAGGTCAGATAGGCAGTCACTCCATGTAAAACAATGGTATTTAACTACATCCGGTTAGCCTGGGAGCCAAACCCAAAACTTGTTGGGAAAAGGCTAGGTTGACTTTAGATACGTTTTCCAAGACAGGAGTCAAAATATTTGAACATAAAATTCTTAATACCTTTATCTATACAATATGTCTTCATTCATAAGCTTCAGTCCATGCGTCATCTTGAACAATAACGCAATTCCACGTACGGAACCCGATGCATCATGTAGTGTCAAAATAAATGGCGGCCAGCTGTCCTCGATATAATAGAGTCGTTGATTGTCAAAAGACAGTATTGTTTTAATGATATTATTCGCTCTGATTCTATCTAGATTTATTGTTTGCGCTTCTGGACGGAATTGAACTTGTGTTTTGGTTTCGTTGCTGTTGGTCTAAGAGGCAAATTGTGTTTGTATAAAAAGCTGAGCAATCAAATAATCTAGCTGATGGCTTTGATAGCCGCAAAGGATAGTGGTAATAATCCGATAGATGAATATGGGGATATAATTTTGTAAAACAATAAGGGTATTAATGAGCGGCTGAGCTATGCTCAAGAAAATTCCTCACAAGTTCGGATTTGTGATCACAGTTAAATTTTATAAATATGTCACCATAAGATTGTGAGTACCGTTAGTTTGTAATCTATATCTAGCGAGATTAAAAATTATCGAAAAATTTCAAAAAACTTTGTCAATATAACGCATTCATTTTCGGTAGTTTATAGTAAATCTATCAATGTCAAATTGTCAAATTGTGAACCAACCTGCACTTATCGACAGGGTTCATAAGCTATCCGATTTTATCACCCGTAAAATTGTGAACCGAGGGACGGTTCACAATTTTCTTAGCGGTGACCGAATTGGTCACAGTAACTAAGCAACCCCCGACCGAATTGTGACCAATCGCTTCTTCCAAGTTAGTCGCAGTTACTTGGCTATTTAGTATTAGCGCAAGGTACGTTCGTCACGTGCAAGAAAAAAGTAGCCCCATCGGTATCGAGCACCGTATAACCTAGAAGTCATATTTGTTAAACATACATTGCTTGTCACGCTAATAACCTGTCGAATTAACGACCTGTCGACCAAACGACCTGTTGACCTAATGACATGTTGCACATTTGTTTGTCGAACTAATGACATACACTCAAGTTTGATACCAGTTCACAATTTGTTCACAGTTTAATGTAATTTAAAAACGCCTACTTTGTTATTAATATTTTTGTTATAATTTTTTGTGTTTTCTTCTTCTCCTTATACATACCTGCGTTGGGTACCATCTACTGTTATTGAATCCTTTGGGTTAGGTTAGATTAGAACAGTGGCCGTTATTGTTGGTGAAACACTTGGGTTGGGTTAGGTTAGAACCGTGACCATTAAAGCGCGAAGGTGAGCGAGCGAAGCGAGCCTGCCGCCGCAGCGGCCGTCGAGCGCCAGATACCGTTCATTTGTCTTGCTATTCAATTTTACAAGGCGTTTTTATTTCGGAATTCTAATTAAACGGTACATTAACAATCGGAATTCGTATTTTTGATGTTTCGAACATTGAAATTATGGAATTATAAAAATAGGATGAATGATAAATCGAAGGTGTTATATTAAGAATTTTGAAAAAATCGATTTGGAATTATAAATATCGCTATTTTGAAATTCGTATTTGTGACTGACGGAATAAAGTTTTTCGTATAAATTTACGTAGTAATTATAAACTATCGAAAAATAATGCGTTAAATTGTAAATGGTTTGTGTATTCACAATTTTTCGGTAGTATATAATCACGCTAGATAGATTATAAGCTAACGATATTCATATTTGGCTTTCGCCAACCCGCCAGTCAAGCGTGGCGATTTTGGCAAACGCCCCCAATTGGGGGAGGCTTATGTCCAGGCAGTGGACGTCTTTCGGCTGAAATGATGATGAATGATGATATTCATAATCATACGGCGTCATATACATTTTTTTTTTTTCTCACGATTCCGTAAAATCGACTTGATTTATCTTAGTCTTAGTTCCTTTAGTCTTAGGTACCCCTGCAGTGTGTAACACTCTGTACCATATTCTCTTACGATGAAACACAGAATTTCCTCATTAATATCAAATTGAAGAAAAATATAAACATGCACACAATTTTGTTGAAAAGAACGTGGGGCTATTAGAAAGCCCTGTTCTAATTGGTGGACAGAATAATAAGTTAATAACCATGTTTTATACTAAACAACGGGCGAGCCGCTCGTGTGCACTCGCTAACTAATCATTTTAACTGTTCGTTACCAGTAACCATGTGAGTTTAATTTATAATATTATACCCATCTTTCATATGGTAATATAACGACCGGTCTTTGATCTAGTTTGCCATGTGAAATTCAATTTGGGAGCTGTTAGTTGTATGTGTTGATTAGAGGGCATAAGTAGGGGTTTCCAATGCTACATAGTAATGATAGTGATCATCATTATTCTAATCGTTCTATGTTAGAGGATTTGGTTTCCGCACTTAGTCCCTCAGATGGACCATTGTGCGTAAGCCATAGCAGCCTTTGGTGGTTATTCCAACCAGCCCTGTTCCCCTGCCCTGTCTCCCACTCTGTCCAGAATATCGGTGAAGGATCTAGGTGCCCCGAGGGTTTCTGTTCTAATCCGGGTGACGCCTGTGCATTCAAAGAGCACGTGCGAAACGGTTTCCTCTACCTTCATGCAGGCCCTGCACAGAGGGCTGTCCGTTATCCCTATTGTGTGAATATGTTTGTTTAGCGAGTAGTGTCCCGTGATGGTCCCTGTCACCAGTCTCAAGTCGTTTCTGAAGTATGTAAATTCCTGACAACTTCCTGTTAATATTTTTCTCGAAACTACTGCAATTTGATTGAACTCAACAATGTAGCTACTTGAAAATCTAAAATAAGATAAGTTTTGGAACTCCAGTCCTGTGACAAATCAAGATCAACCAACGATCTTTAATAACCTAGGCAAACAGCCCTGCTACTGACTAGTACTTACTGACCTTGGTGATTGGCCAGTTTTGGAACTCCTGTCCTGGAAAGCTAATTATTTTTAAAAGAGTACCTAACCGTTGAGTTTTTTGCGGGCTCTTCTCCATAAGAAACGACCAATTGGAACCGTGCACCTAGGTTCTGACATTTCATAAGTGCCCATGTAGGTTTATGTTAAATAAAATATTTTGATTTTCATTCTGATTTTGTCCTGTGAGAAATCAATGTAGGATCCTTAATAATTGCGACAGGCATCGCAGTATCGAGCTTACTGATTGGCTAAACTTTCCTCAACAGCTACGTACTCTCGTATAATAAATATAAAAAATATATAAAAAAATATTCACTTCAGAAAAAGCACGGTACATTATTAAAAAACTAGTAACAGATTGCATAGAAGCCTTGAGTGTTAGATTTTTACAAATTCCCTGGTCCACGTACTAGGATTCCCTGTGTCGTGGGGTCCAGTCTCTTCCCAATTAAGGCAAACATTTTCATTTGTTTAGGTGAAGCCATAAATTTGAAAATATAAAAACAAAAGTAAAAATAATAATTAAAAAATTAAATACAAGTGTGGGGTGTGTTTGAAGTGTAGGATATGTATGGTAAAAATGGGTGGGTTGTTGCGCGCATGTTCTGAATTTATGCTTTATTGATATA
This sequence comes from Dryobota labecula, assembly GCA_947523025.1. NCBI lineage: Eukaryota > Metazoa > Arthropoda > Insecta > Lepidoptera > Noctuidae > Dryobota > Dryobota labecula. Next base: position 6,881,168 of record OX383296.1, on the reverse strand, counting down.
TCAGACAATGTTGTGTCCCCACGTTACAATGTCCGGTTTAATATTGTCTAAGAGGTCACAATAATTGTAGTTATATATATTATTATGTTATACTTAAATATTGTAGATTGATTTCAAAGTTTTTATAAAACATTATAATAAATTAACATTTTGTCTGACTTAGAAATCAAACCCTGACCGTTTCCCACAACAAAACCATTTCAGTACGTACGGTCAGCTGCAGAGAAATCTCACCCCCTAGCAATGTATTTATTCATTGCTAGGGGGTGAGATTTCTCTGCAGCTGACTGTACCAACATGCTATTGTTGTTTTATATAAATTGCAATCAGAATTACACCAATCGGACATCGTGGAAAGCACCAATTTTTCTGTCCCCTGTGATATATGCATTTACTGTGTAATTGCCCGCGAGGACTGTATTTTGTAAAAATGAGTCTCTTCCCGGGGAACTATACGAGTTTTCATTTCACAGTGCCCTGTACTTTGGCAAATTATACACCATTTGCAATGGTATAACGTGCCTATGAGAAAATATTTCTAGGGTGTGTCAAATTCAAGGGCCTCATCAGGTGATTTGTAGGCAGGAAGAAGCTTTATGATTTCTAAGATATTCTAGTACAGGGCATTTTATTTTGTAAAATTCTAGTGCCTAGGATTCCTCTAGAGGAATTTAAAAACTGATAGAAGGAGGGAGATATAGAGAGAAATTATGCCCTAATTTGCAAGGAACTCTAGTAAGTAAGCTCTGCAATTCCTAAAGATTTTACGATTCTTTTAATTCTGTTTTTTTGGATTATAATCTCAGCCACGTGAAACTTCGTATGAGCCATCTAACGAATTGAATACGGAAGCGTAACGACTACAACAGCTGCAACTAACAACCTTATCAAGTCAACATCTTATTACCCCTGAACCTTACCGTTTCTTTTGACATCATAATAACGATTCAATTCTCAATTCCATACAGTTATTGTTCCGGCCACTGATTCCTTAATAAAGTGGGTATACCATTGAGCTTGTACCTGTCCAGGTACAAGCACATCACTCACCGTATAACTATGTGATTGCCCAATTTACTGACAGCTAACTACCGTAGACAATAACTGTTGTATAGATTGAGATGGTTAGTTTGACGACGGTTTAAGTGACGGCGGATTAATTAAGTTATGGATTTGTGAGCTTCGTTTTTGAGTAACTTGTCAAAAGAATATAATAACATTTCTATATGATTAGGGTAAGTATACGTAGTTCATCGTTTTGGGCAAGTCATACCTTGAGTTTGGCAGATGATTCCTCACCTCCATTATGGAAAATTAACATTTATGTCAATTTATAACAAGATTTTAACTGTCAATGTCACTGACGTGGAGTGGATTGTAGGAAATTAACTTAGAACATTCGTGTTAATCTCCCCCATTTTTAGAAATAGGTATTAAACAAATACACCTATCTATTTACCTTGCTTATAAAAACTCGTTAAGTCTCATATTTAAGTGAATCGAAAAACAAACCGAATTTTTCAATTATACTTTAGGTACATAATCGGAGGTGGCTTAATAATATTAGCTGCACGGATAACGATTGATCAGTTTAAGCCAGGCTTGCCGCGGACGAACCATGGATGGGTGACCATCTTTACATACCGAGACCCCTCCGTGCCTCGGAAAGCACGTTAAGCCCTTGGTCCCGGCTGTCATTCGTGGATCTTTGACAGTCGATACGAGTCGTCAGAAGCCCGAAAGTCTGACGACCAGTCTTACCAAGGGCTATCGTGCTATCTAGCAACAGGGTCGTGAAGGTCAGATAGGCAGTCACTCCATGTAAAACAATGGTATTTAACTACATCCGGTTAGCCTGGGAGCCAAACCCAAAACTTGTTGGGAAAAGGCTAGGTTGACTTTAGATACGTTTTCCAAGACAGGAGTCAAAATATTTGAACATAAAATTCTTAATACCTTTATCTATACAATATGTCTTCATTCATAAGCTTCAGTCCATGCGTCATCTTGAACAATAACGCAATTCCACGTACGGAACCCGATGCATCATGTAGTGTCAACTCACATGGTTACCAGTAACCATGTGAGTTTAATTTATAATATTATACCCATCTTTCATATGGTAATATAACGACCGGTCTTTGATCTAGTTTGCCATGTGAAATTCAATTTGGGAGCTGTTAGTTGTATGTGTTGATTAGAGGGCATAAGTAGGGGTTTCCAATGCTACATAGTAATGATAGTGATCATCATTATTCTAATCGTTCTATGTTAGAGGATTTGGTTTCCGCACTTAGTCCCTCAGATGGACCATTGTGCGTAAGCCATAGCAGCCTTTGGTGGTTATTCCAACCAGCCCTGTTCCCCTGCCCTGTCTCCCACTCTGTCCAGAATATCGGTGAAGGATCTAGGTGCCCCGAGGGTTTCTGTTCTAATCCGGGTGACGCCTGTGCATTCAAAGAGCACGTGCGAAACGGTTTCCTCTACCTTCATGCAGGCCCTGCACAGAGGGCTGTCCGTTATCCCTATTGTGTGAATATGTTTGTTTAGCGAGTAGTGTCCCGTGATGGTCCCTGTCACCAGTCTCAAGTCGTTTCTGAAGTATGTAAATTCCTGACAACTTCCTGTTAATATTTTTCTCGAAACTACTGCAATTTGATTGAACTCAACAATGTAGCTACTTGAAAATCTAAAATAAGATAAGTTTTGGAACTCCAGTCCTGTGACAAATCAAGATCAACCAACGATCTTTAATAACCTAGGCAAACAGCCCTGCTACTGACTAGTACTTACTGACCTTGGTGATTGGCCAGTTTTGGAACTCCTGTCCTGGAAAGCTAATTATTTTTAAAAGAGTACCTAACCGTTGAGTTTTTTGCGGGCTCTTCTCCATAAGAAACGACCAATTGGAACCGTGCACCTAGGTTCTGACATTTCATAAGTGCCCATGTAGGTTTATGTTAAATAAAATATTTTGATTTTCATTCTGATTTTGTCCTGTGAGAAATCAATGTAGGATCCTTAATAATTGCGACAGGCATCGCAGTATCGAGCTTACTGATTGGCTAAACTTTCCTCAACAGCTACGTACTCTCGTATAATAAATATAAAAAATATATAAAAAAATATTCACTTCAGAAAAAGCACGGTACATTATTAAAAAACTAGTAACAGATTGCATAGAAGCCTTGAGTGTTAGATTTTTACAAATTCCCTGGTCCACGTACTAGGATTCCCTGTGTCGTGGGGTCCAGTCTCTTCCCAATTAAGGCAAACATTTTCATTTGTTTAGGTGAAGCCATAAATTTGAAAATATAAAAACAAAAGTAAAAATAATAATTAAAAAATTAAATACAAGTGTGGGGTGTGTTTGAAGTGTAGGATATGTATGGTAAAAATGGGTGGGTTGTTGCGCGCATGTTCTGAATTTATGCTTTATTGATATATCAGACATTACGACGATATATACAATAAGAGAATTGCCGGCTCCAAAAATTAAGAGCATGTTTAGAGTTAGTTCACTACTTCGTCTTAACATTATCCAGGGCTCGCTCTAACTACTCATAATTAGTATTTTCCACATGGCTCACTCTTATAAGAAATGGCATCAATTATAATAAATCACCCTCTTGTAAGTCGGTTGCACCGGATGTGGTTCAACCACGGCCTCCGGGTCGCTGGGCACCTAACTGGTCATTTTTGTCAACCGACTGCAATCATAGCGACCATACGATCCTATGTGTATTGGTGTAATAACGGTATATGTTTGTCTGCCTGTCAATAAGTATGGATTTAACCAGGAACTAGCTGACCCGACAGACTTCGTTCTGTCAAAAGCTATAGTATAAACTCCACTACTCTACCCTACCCTACCCTACCTACCCTACCTACCTACCTACCTACCTACCTACCTACCTACCCTACCTACCTACCTACCTACCTACCTACCTACCTACCTAACTACCTACCCTACCCTACCCTACCTACCTACCTACCTACCCTAGTAGGTAGGTAGGTAGATGGATGGTTTTTACGAAAAATTAGGGTAGGGTAGAGTAGGGTAGGCCCTACTCTACCCTACCCTAATTTTTCGTAAAAACCATTAAAAAAAAAAAAAACGCCGAGACCTTTCCAACGAATGCAAAACCGTGGAAATCGGTTCGTGCGTTCTGGAGTTATAGCGTCAGGAAGGAAAACCCGACTTATTTTTATATAGTAGATTAAATGTAGACCCAGTTGACGATTTAAAAACAGTAATGGAAAACATAGTGAGGAAACCAGCATGTCCTAGAACCAAAAGATTGCATTATGCTTATACAAAATGAAGATTTGCCACAGAGAGCAAATGAAACTACTAACACCACTGAATATTTCCCTGGGTACCTGAAGTCTGAAGACTACTTAGACGAAAAAACAGCATTGCCAAAAGTGAACGAGCAGTGACCACAAACTTATTTTAACCGATACCCTAACAAAAATAAGTTGGGTAGGTATACGTCATAGACTCCAAAAACAAGCTTAACAAGCTTGTTTTCAACTTAGAAACAGAATCAAATAATCTAACACTAATCATAAATTTTTTCAACAAGAACAAATCGAAAATATAAAAACTAACAAAACTGCACAAGATATATTATCATAAAAACTGTCAGTTTTTATGATATATTATCATAAAAACTGTCAGTTTTTATGATAATATATCTTGTGTAGTTGACATGTGCATTATGCTTATACAAAATGAAGATTTGCCACAGAGAGCAAATGAAACTACTAACACCACTGAATATTTCCCTGGGTACCTGAAGTCTGAAGACTACTTAGACGAAAAAACAGCACTGCCAAAAGTGAACGAGCAGTGACCACAAACTTATTTTAACCGATACCCTAACAAAAATAAATTGGGTAGGTTAGGTCATAGACTCCAAAACCTCATAGTTTTAAAATCGTCGTCCAAAGCTTAACAAGCTTGTTTTCAACTTAGAAACAGAATCAAATAATCTAACACTAATCATACATTTTTTCAACAAGAACAAATCGAAAATATAAAAACTACACAAGATATATTATCATAAAAACTGACAGCCGAAGACATACGGAGCTATTTCAAGAAGCAGTAGTTGCGGTCAACCGACCGATCTGTAACCATCAGTTAGGTTAAAAAATGCAGGCAGAGCCGCTAGGCGCGCCTAGTTCGCGAGTAAAAACTAACCGTGTTGACCTGGCAGGCGATACACTCGGGTGCGCATACTCAATCATGACCTTGGATCGAAGAAGGGAAGTGGATGCGGTGTTTTAGATGTAAGGATTTTAATATACAGGATTATTGGTAAAAACACTTAAAATCTCTTGCAGGTATTTATTACATTATATATAACACATTTCAATTCTGTATTTTGTTGTACCTACCTACCCACACCTCCTATGCACTGTCACTCGTAACTGATCACACGTACCGAGTAGATGAGCGAGACAGTAAAATGATACTAGGCCGAGAGAGTTGGGTGGACGAGTAGGTGTTTACAAGTATTTTTTTACTTGGCACCGAATCAGTCAGTCAGTTCATAAAAATCGCGGGAAACTGTAGCGTCACAGTTTAATGCGAGCGACACGTGAGTGTGCCGAGTGGCGAGTATACACCGAGTGCATGTTTATACCTACCGAGTGGACAAGCGAGGCAGTGCGGGGTTGCGCGGAGGTGGGCACTCGGTCTAGTAAATAGAACAGGGTCCGAGTGACTGTCTCGACCTTTAACTCTGCCGAGCGTTCGACCGAGTACTAGGTGATGTGTTTATACCTACCGAGCACTCGGCCGAGACCACTGTCTCGCCCATCTACTCGGTACGTGAAATCTCAGTACTTGGTATGTAGCTAGGTCATACAATGTAAGATCCGGTGCCTTTCGTAAAAGACTCCCATACTGTGAGACCTCATGCAAAAGATTCTGGATTTTTAAAGTCAATGCTGCGAACTTTAAATACGATACAATGCGAAATATTCGTTGGCTTCCAGTCTAAACGGATGCACTGATTACCAGTATTTTACATGAAGTGACCTATCTGACCTCCGCAACCCAGTAATAATACGATACCCTTTGGTAAGACTGGTTGTCAGACTTTCGGGCTTCTGACGACCCGTAACGACTGTCAAAGATCCATGAATGACAGCCGGGAACAACGGCTTAACATGCGAGGCACGGGTCTTCGTATGTAAAGATGGTCACCCATCCACGGGCCAACCGCGGCAAGCGTAGCTTAACCTGATCGATCGACCCGTGCGGCTGTTGTTACTTAGCCACAAGTCTCTCAAATATACTTCGTCATTATAAACCCAAAAAAAACTTCATGAAAAAAAAAAAAAAGATAAACTTGACAAAAGTAAACCACCGCATCCTCCACTTCACGACTCGACACCCAAGTCTAATGAGCGTTCTTGTAATAAAGGCGAAGATGTGTAATTGGTCGGTAGGCACGCGCCCGCCACGCGCTGCGCTCGCGCCGACTCGCCTCACCTATCGCGATCCCACTTTTTACTCCACAACTTTTTATCTACCCGCCGTTTTTACCTTTTACATCTCTCCCGGAAGAATTGCATATGCAGGCAAAAGTTCATGGAGTTTTTGCAGCCATTGATTTTACTGGAATGTGATTTATGGCAGCGGAAGACATTAAATTAAATGATGGGTTTTTAAAGGTCATGTTATATTAAATAGAAGGGAAAAAAGGCCGAAAGTTGATATTTCTAGAGGCCATAATAGTCTAGAAACGTCTGATATTACTATCAAATGTTTCTAGACTTTATATTTTGTGGTTATTGGCGACTGGCTGGGATGCCACCTTTTTTTAAAAAGTATATATATTTTTATAATGATTTTTATATTTTTAGAATAGAAGAAATATTTTTGTTTTAAAAAGCTGTTAGTTGTCAAATGTCAGTTTGCCTTGTACATAGTTATATCGTGATAATATTGTTAATAAATAGCAATTACTCATATTCTAAGTGTTTCCATCATCCTTCAATCATTTAAAATACATACAGTCCATTTGCTCATCAATAGTGGTCATCTTAACTTTATCGGGCATGGCTGCTAGCAGGAGGTATTTGTTATCATCATCCATTTACATTGCTGTTTAAAGAGCGTAACCATAGGCAGGCATTCTTAACAATCATTACAACATTCTGAAACATTAAAAAAATATAGGTAGAGGTAGGATCCATAAAAGAAAACGATCAAGTAAGATCAAGCATGAGCTTCTTAGCTTCATAAAATAGATCCAAAAATAGTTCTTGATACAGATTTAGAAAGTCAGGTCCGTACTCTCATTTCACTATAGAAAATCAGACTATTATGAGGAAACTATAGACAACTAGCTGTGGCCCACGGTTTACCCCGCATATTTCTCGATCCCGTGGGAATATCGGGATAAAAAGTATTATATGTCCCAGCCCAGGTCATGGTGTATTCATGTGCCAAATTTCATCCAAATCCATTCAGCCGTTTTAGCGTCAAAGCGTAACAAACAAACAAACTCACTTTCGCATTTATAATATTAGTTAGGATTGGGATAAGATTTATCATTCGGTTTCGGATTCTTAAAATCTAAATCATTGCTACAGTTCCGCCCAATCAATCATTCGCGAAATGATCTTCTGTCAAAAACACAGTCATTATAGGCTTGTTGTTAGTGCTACCAAGATCTTATCATTTCTTTACATGCACAAGGCAAGCAACGGATCATATCATCACGCTCTGTTTAACAGACGGGGTAAGCAGAGGTCCGAGTGGTAGTAATATCAGGTAAAATCTGATTCATCATTACAAGGAACAGTTTCAAAGACGCTTATACATACGTTTATGTATAGTATGTATAGCGTGATAAGGAAGCCCATATATGGACAACAATGAAGGTATAAAGGCTGACTGAAAACCGTAACTAGAAAATATTCACCTTGCACCATAATTGAACCAAACAGTAAATCACAGTATAAGTGAATCACAGTATAAAGCACTCAACTAAACAAACAAGGTAACAATAAAACTAATTATTGCGTCCAATAAAGGCTTTCTTCTCAGTGCAAAGGTTGTTAGTGCATGCAATTGTTGGCTGCGCACGCGCCGCGCCGCTCCGTCGCTTTCACGATAACCGTATTATTTTATTAGATCTCTTTATTGTTTCTAACTGGAATGGTTATGAATTGGTATTCTTTAAGACTAGCCATAGAAATAATGCTTTATGTGCCGTTACGCAAATTAATATGTCTATATCTTATTGTCATTAATTACAGAATGATATGTGCAAATATTTGGAACGGTACGGATTCGAATTCGTAGCCTCAAGCATAGAAACCGGAGCTTAGGCGAGGTCAGTATTTACACATTTTGGATACCGATAAAAAATATGAACTGTATTTTGTAGGTTTCTCTCGTTTCAGAGCAATAAGACTCTCTTTATCTTACTAACTTTAGGTATCATACTTAACAGATCTCCGACTTCTGCAAGCCTAACAGAATGCTTAATTACGAGTTTGGTGACCTTACAATTGAATCCCTAATTCACGTCTTTAAACACCCAAAGAAAAAATTGGGCAACTTTTCACATCCATATATTACATTAACAAATTATTCAAACACTTAACTCTGCAGAACTTAATAAACAACAATAATTTTCAATTGCAAGAATAGCAGCAAAATAAATATTTATTAAATTGATCCCCCAATCGATTTTACATATTCTATATAGAGTGCAAATGGGTAGGCGTATTCATAGCCCGGCTAGGCGGCCTGGTGTGCCGGCTAGCGGCTCCATAAAGCATATATTCAATTATCATCAACAGAGCCTTCACACTTGGTAATTGGTGAGTACTTCAACACTTACGATACTGCTATAGGGTGTACCCAGTGTTTTGGTTTTCTGGAACACCATAAACTGTCTCGAGACTATTGGAGATTGCTGAAATCACTGATAGATATAATATATGAAAAAGTTATTCGACAAATATTTGATTTTATTGAAACTCGAAAGAAAGAAAGAAATAAATTTTATTTGCTCGAACATGTGTATACATACAGAATTAAAATAAATACGTGCATGCAAGATCTTGAAATAAGAGTGGCTCCTGACATGTCTGCCATTTCTCATGGCGTGCAATAAATTAATGATTTTTAACTATTACACTTATACATATTATATTATTATGCTTATACATTATCCAATTATTTATTAATTATTTTCCTTGTCCAATATTACAGATTACAACATCACAATAACGATTTATATCACTTTTAATAGGCATTCACTTACTTATAATAAAGGTATATTTAAGTTCTTCACTACTACCTGACCATAGCTACTATACCTAATCTTAGTTATACTTATTTGTTTGTTTATACTAATCACCATGAGTCATTCAAAAATTCTGTAATACTATAATATGCTTTTTGTGCCAATAACAATTTCATTGTGTGTTTAAGTTTATAGGTAGCTCTTTCCAACTTTTGACTTTTGACTTTTTTTCGAAGATGACGGATTGGGAGTACATCAACTACACAATACCAGAGACCACTATAAATATAGCAATCGACAACTGTGTTGAATAGATAATGCTTAAGAATTTTGCGATGTTTCTGTCCAACAATAGGATAATTAATCGTTTTTTTTTTTTGTTATAGGTCCTCTATACTCCATTTGAAATAAGATTAAGACTTTTAAATAAACCTTTTTTACAGTCAGCTCAACAGATTTTGACCTTTATTGCGTTGGTGGCATGACAAATGGCAGCTGCAGTAAAAAGTTGGTATTGTAACCACTTTTTTGCTTTGAATGCCATCCTTATGCCTACGGAATAGAAGTCAAAATCGGTTGATCGGACTGTAAAAAAGGTTTATTAAAATATCGAATGTTATTTCAAATGGAGTATAAAATCGTCGACCGTAGGTTCAATTGACGTAAGGGACAAAATACCCAAAATGAGTTGAGTATACAGTTTTGTTCAGAATTTTTCGCTCTTTCGAATGGTGTATATGAAAAAAATATAGCTTAAGAAAAATGTCCCTTACCCTACTGATTTTTTGGATACAAATTTCGAATCGGCCCCGTAATAACAATGTATCTGAAAAACCATGCAATATAGTAACTTGAAATGGTGTAATTACCGCCGCCAATCGAATCAAATAAGGTAAGGTAGGTAACGATTTCCAAATTTAAGATATCCAAACGCCAAAAGTGTGTACTTAATTTTCTGTCAACAATCTCTTTACACTATTTTTTCACTATTTTTACACTATTTTTGATCTAACGTAGAGGTCAATTTAATGTAAGGGACGGGACTACCAGATACTTGGTCAGTAAGGGACATTACTAACAAAATACGTTGGTGTAAGGGACGTCTATTTTCATAAATAGATAACTTATTTAAATAAATGTTACACAGGTAGATAGAGCACTAAAATACAAGATTATGTGTCAAGTCAGATCCGAAAAGGGTTAATAACAAAAAAAGTTATGCGCGATTTAGTCCGAAAAAAAACTTTGTCGGCCTCTCCTGAAAAATCGTATTTTGTCCCATACCTCAATTGAACCTACGGTCGACGAAATATTGAAAGATTAGGTTCTAAGCAAATTACTGTACTAAGCAATAGCTATTTACTTTGTGAAGTATTCTTATATTATTTTAATTATTGTGAATGTGAAGTTTATGTGGGTCATCGTTTTTTTTTTTTTTTCTCTCAGCTAGTTTTAATCATGGTCTAGCAGTTAGGTAATTTATGCGGCTTACCTAAATGTTCTTTGTTTGGTATTGTTCGTCAAATCGTTGAGCTCCTTAAGGTGCTCACTCACTTGGATCATTCGCCTGTGTAATGTAACGTTTCAGAGTCGAGCATTACATCAGTGAGGGTGGAGAACCGAGCATTACAGTGCGCAATATATGTAATGTTACAGATTCGAGCATTACATTGGTGTGGGAAGAGAACCGAGCATTACAATGCACAAGTTCCTAATACAAACTTAAATGCTTATTTGGATACATCCAAATAAGCATTTAAGTGTAATGCACTTGTAACAACATTTTAAATTTACTTATGGGTCGGTTGATTTTTTGTAAAATATCCAAACCGCTTGTATTTCGTCGGTTTTGAAATAATTCATGGCACCAATATCGTTTCTTGTTTGTTTTTTCATTAATAACAATGCCGAATCAGTATTGCCGCGCTCAGCACAAAGACCGCTTCGTCTGACATTGTGAAATCAACTAAATGCTCAAAATCGAATCTAATATTATTACAGGCGAATAGTCAGGGAGGCAGTTTTTTTTTTTTTAAACATTGCCCCACTCTAGTAATTTCTCCTGTATCGTGGGTGCGTTTATAAACATTTAAACTCACATACACAAACAGCCAGACCCGGAACAACTACTTGTAGGTCATACAAATATTTGTTCCGTGCGGGAATCGAACCCGCGACACGCAGCGCAGCAGTCAGCCGCTTAATGTAATGCTCAAAATCGAATCTGAAATGTTACATTACAGGCAAATGCTCGTCAAGTCAGGGAGGCAGTACTGTAATGTAATGCTCAAAATCGAATCTGAAATTTTACATTACAGGCGAAGGCTCCAGGTTAGGGAGCACCATCTATTCAAAGTTAGTGTGAACAGGCTTCTTCTGGGTAAGCTCACTCCATCGTCGACTTTGTCTCTATCACCTCTGACCTAGACTAGAGTCAAAAGCAAACCCATCGTAAAATAAAATAAAAATAAGTTCTGAGTTGAGCTACACGATTACTGACAAATGCGTGCACTGGCTAGATTTGAGTGGACCCCACTCAAATCTGTGTGATTCTTTCCTCAAAAGAACATCTCAGTCATCTACATGGTCCTCGTATGGCCCGACCAAGGTTATGTCTGTGACCTCTGAGTTTGTTTCGATCTTTCTTCTCAAAGTAGTTAGATAAGAAACGCCGACCTCATCTAGTTTATAAAATATGATTGACGTGTAAAAGGGTTTGTACAAACCTACTTACATAAATAAAATAAATTATCATTTAAACCTATCAAAACCATCTAGATTTCTTAAGAAAAGTGATACAAAAAATTAATTTAAAAAACAAATTCTTAAGTTCACTCTCCCTCCCATTTAATTTCGTTCCATGTCCCGAGATTATTGATTCTCCTGTAACATGGTCACCCTTACCGGATAACACTGAATTATAATGACCATTGGTTAACGATTTCGCACTCTACCCGGCTTTCAGAAAACGGTACACACAAAGTAAATCAGAATTGTACTCAAAGATTTTAATGTTTATTAAAATCAACGGCTATGAATCATTTCGCGGTACATATTAAGACCGCAAAATCAATAGTAAAGACACCACCGACGGTCCCTTGCCATCCTCCCCCCGACTCTGCCCTAAGCCGAGGTTCGTACCCCACAGGGGGTGCCCTTAGCGCGCAGTCGGATAGCTTATAAGTATGCCCTGGCTGGAGGCCTTAAATTTCTATTAGGAGCTTAAGGCACCACAGGCTAGCCCGGTTAAAGGGTTACTCTCTGAGACGCAATTTAAAAAAAGAATAAAGACAACCTGTTCGAAATAAACGGCTGACATAAATGCGATGAGATTTTCACTTGATACATAAGGTATAATAAAATACTGAAGAATGATACATGGTCATTCCAGAATAAGACAGTCTTCCAATAATTAACCTGATTATAAAACCATGCTCATACTCGTACCTACCCGTAAGTGTTGCGAAAACCGGTGGATATTCAATGATAGCCGAATGTGGTATTAGTTAACCATAAAAGTTTATAAATAATCGTTCCACATTCCCGCTAGATAACTACTGTAAAAAGAAGATACATAATTTAATTATTTATTTAAACTTCATGTACGATAGTGGTACATAGGTTGACTTAATGCCACAAGCATTCTCTACCAGTTAACCTTTGGATTTAATATAAAAACATAGTGATAGGGTACAAAAATAATGTCTAAAATACTAACTTTTAATTTTAATTAATTTATTATTTATATTTATAACTTTCTTAATTATTATAAATTACATGAAAATTTTATGTTTGTTCAGACCCACACTCAATATTATTAAGGTCAAATAAGCTATCGTTTTCACGCATACATTTCCAACGAGCTTTAGCCCCAGGCCTTAAGCTTTACCTTGAGAATTTATCGAGCAGCTCCTTCTAAGTTCTAATCATAGGAAATCAACACACTACCATTGTAACTACTTCTTGTTCTATTTAAGTATCCGGGTCCTAAGTATCACATTCAATTATTATTCCGTCTGGCTTCGTAGCATTGTATTTAGTAAATTAACCAAAAGACACGACTTTGTGAGTAAGCGTGTCAGCAGGGAAATTAGTTAAAGCTGTGGTCCGAAGAACACAAACAATATTCATTAATTTATGATCACAATATTGATGCATTAATGATAACGTTGGTGTTTTTCAGAAAGGTCAAGTGTGTAGTAAACTCAACCGGCGTGCGTGTATGACCAGAGGGCCGATTCTACTAACAAAATTGTTCAAAAATCGCAATGGAACTGCAGCTGACGCATTCTACTAATGAACAACGATCCACAACTGCTTACGTTTCAGTTGACGACAACGATCGATCGGACTTAAAATCTATTCTGCTAACAAAATCGAACATGAGCGTGACTTTTAGTCAAATACAACAAAAAAAAAATTACAATGGGTTTGCTCTTGACTCTAGTCTAAGTCAGAGGTGACAGAGACAAAGTCGACGATTATTGACACTTCTCGGAGTTTCCTTCTCAACACTGCGGAGATTGCGCTGACATCTTTTCTTCGGAGCTGTCTTGACGCCTGTTCTTCGGAGCTGCCCTGTCTACTGGATTGCGGAGCTTTCCTGGCGCGTAGCTGGGAGTGCCTTTCAAGTATTATAAATTTCATCTTCCTCCTTCTTGCCTCGAGAGTGCGTGTTAGGTAGGTCCTTCTAATTTTAAATCTAATTACTGTATTTTTTATCTTCCTCTATAAATTTATTAAATTGTTCAGTCTACTTTCACCTTTTTATTTGTTAGGAATAAGTAAAGTCAAAGTCAAATCATTTATTTCAAATAGGCACGAAGATGCACTTTTGAACGTCAAAAATTACATGAATAGTTAATTGATTCTAGTTGCGCCTTCCAAAAGGTAGTTATGTATGGAGAAGAATGGGCAAGAAACTCCATACTTACTCTTTTAAAATGTTAACAATAGTTTGTATACATTAATTAATAATTATAGGTGAAGACGATGTACCTAGAATAAAAATTACTTACCACAATTGGTAAAAAGAAAGAAAAGTGAAGTAATGACAGAAAAATTAATAAATGCGATAGGTACATGGTGCTCACATATTTACAAACATTGTATATGATTTTCCAAAAAAATTAAACATATAATAAGTCAGTGTGTGAGTTAAATTTATATTAATCACAGAAAATAAAATTAATATCACAAAAAATATAAACATAAAAAGTAGACATGACAGTTTAGCAAGATTATTATTATTTTGATAATTGTTAAAATCGAACCAAATCTGAAATTCAGTGGTTCATCTGTCAGATATATGAACGTTATGTTAGTAAGTGCCGTTCTGTAGTTTCTGCCTACCCCCATTTTAAAAAGCCGTAAAGTTCATTTAAGTGTGTATGTAAAATAGCCACCGTGAGTGGAGACAATAATGTATAATAATGTATGGCGCTCTCTGGATAGTCTACTGAAGAACGTTGCTGATTGGCAAATATATATATATATATATATATATATTTTTTTTTTTTATGCCGGTTTTCGGTTGTCGCGGAAAACCAGCGCTGAGGCTCTGTCTTGCATAGGATCGCAGCAAAATGCTGAGCGATAGCCGTTTTGCGTGGATGTGACGCATTTTTCCCCCATAGTTCTCATATTATTTTTTTGTGTTTATTTTTCTTTATTGCGTCATGTTTACCGCAAATAAATGTTTTTTCTTTCTTTCTTTCTTTCTTTCTTTCTTTCTTACATTCTGTAATTACTCTAACTCACACACTGACTTATGATTTTTTTTTAATTTTAGTAAAATCATTTTCTTTTACAATGTTTGTAAGTATGTGAGCACCATGTATCTATCACATAATTAATTTATCTGTCATATTGTGGCATAGGTATTGTATTCTAGATACATTTATCTCCTTCAGATATAATTATATAATAATTAATGTATACAAAATATTGTTAACATTTAAAAGAATAAGTGTGGAGTTTCTGCCCATTCTTCTCCATACCTTTTGGAAGGGGAACTAGAATCAATTTTTGTTTTGTTTTGTTTTGTTTATTTTGACGTTCAAAAGTGCCTTTTATGTGCCTATTTGAAATAAATGATTTGACTTGGACTTTGACATAGTTTTTGCCGATCAGTAGGTATAAAGAAAATAAAATAACATTACCTATTGAGTATTACATGGTATTACAAAATCAAGTTACGAGATGGCTTCTTTTAGTGGACGGCCACACCTTTGAATTAAATATAACAGTATAAAACATCTGTCAACCTCAACCTGTCAGTACAGCTGGTATAATCCAGTCTTTAATACGTTAGTGGACGGACAGGCGAAATGAGAGGCCATGTACCTTTAACGTTATCTCTCAATACGATTACATATTGTGACAGCCATTAAAATCTCACCTTTTACGACCTCCGAAGTTTGGATAGGGTTGGCAAGAAAAAGTTTGGTCAGGTTCTGTTTTTTTGACGTGACAACGTCTACATCGATGAACGCCGGCTGCATGCACGAAAAAGGATGACTCATTGTCCCGTTACGCTCATTGTCCCGTTACGCTTATTGTCCCTTTACGCTCATTGTACGCTTGCGCCGCATCAATGTTTTGTTATGACGTTTTCACGTTAAACTATCGTCAGTAAACCAACTTTACAGACAACCATTTCTTTTTCATTGTTTTTTAGTAAGTTTTAATTTGAAGTCTTTCGTTCTAGAGAATGCGGAGTTTAATCAAGCGTAGAGATATTTTGTTATATTTTAAGTATACCATAGTTAGAATGATCTATAGTATCTAGTAGCTCTATTTACTAAAAAGAGCCGGTTTACGTAAAATACATCCTCTGTGGATAAAGCACTGTACTCTTTCCTATATTATCTATATTATATTATTATCTATGCCCGCGGTTTCAACCACATGGCTTTTTCTTATATGAACGTGTGCCTACGTTACTTCTTATAATGTCAGCTATCTGCCAGTTAAAGTCCCGTGTAAATCGGTTCAGCTGTTTCGGAGATTAGCCGGAACAAACAGATAGACAGACAAAAATAAATGTTTTTTTGTTTATAAATACTGTATACTTTCATAAACGTTTAGTAAAAAGCTGTTATTTTGACATTACAAACAGACACTTAAATTGCTGTATACAGGTTGAAATTTAAAACATGCGACAAACCGAAATGGGAGATTGTACTCATCATTATGAACATATTTTATTAAGGGACCAAAGCTGTAATCACGAAAAAATTATCAGCTGTACCCTACATTTATGTTCGCATAACTCGTCAAAATGTAGGGAACAGCTGATATTTTTTTCGCGATGGCAGCTTTGGTCACATAGTAAAAGTTGTTCATAATGATAAGTACAATCTCCCATTTCGGTTTGTCGCATGTTTTCAATTTCAACCTGTAGATGAGGTCTAAAATGATAATTCATCATTAGACTTTGAAAACTCTCATTTTCATTCAGTTGCTCATCATCCTTTATATACAGAATTATTTAAGTCGATCAGATCTCTATTATGCAATGGTCTAGTTTTAATGACCAGTATAAATCAAACATGCAATTATAGCTAAAAGCTGGGTTCATTATTCTGTCTGTCATTGACTAAGTCTCTGACTCTAATGGATTCAATTAAATCACCAAAGTTGGTCCCAGTTTGCAAACGATAATATACCAAACCTTTATCAACCTATTTTTATTCCTATTAACTAACCGTTAAGCAAACAATCAACATTAGAAGAATTTATAATTTTCCCCGAACCGGAAAAACTTTGCGACAACCCTAGAGTTTTCGTAGGAAAACTTTAAATATCATATTTTTATTCATGTTTGCAATTCTTCGTTTTTGACGAAGTTTCGAAACGTCCTTATTATTTTATCGAAACCTGTGTTATTTTAATGTCAACGGTTGACTACGATCGCTATCTCACGAACTCCTACCTGCCAGGTTCCCAGCACTTCCTGGAAATACCTCGCTAAATAAAGCTGATTCTTAGATCATAACCACGGAATCCTGTCAATTTACAAGATCAGAATGTTTCCCTGGCAACCTTAGAGTTGCGTGGAGCAGCCGCCGACCGGACGCGGCAGGTGCTACTGCGGGTTCACTCGGGTTCACGCCCTGCCCCCCGCGCGCACCTACCTCACTCCATACCCCCGCGTCCCCGCAGCATCCGTGCAAACCCGTTCCTCTAATAATATAACGTAGAAATGAAAGATTAATGAGAGCAACCAGTGCACGCCTCTTTCACTCGACCGGTAGGGCTAGGGTCGTGTCGATAAACTATTAGATGCTGATTTTGTGGCGATGATCAAAATGATTATTATTAATAATAATAATTAAGTCTCGATCAACATCTCTCGAGGCTTTCATTAGGCGGTTGGATCAAGGGCCTGATTCAGAAGGCAGTACTCCTTGATACGGCTCGTATTGTGAGGAGGTTCCTGTCTCTGCAGCCCTAAGCACCGGTAGCTTGGACCCTGCTCCCGAGACATCGGTGGACCACATATTTTTAATAATTTTCAATGTTTTTTTTTTCATATTTAAAAATGTTTTTTATAAGGTTAAAAAATAAATGAACGTCATAATAATTGAAAATTAAATAAACGTCATAATAATGTTATTATTAAATATGGATAATAATCAAATAAAGGAAGTAATAATAATAAAATCTTTAATTATCTCAACATAATATTGCAGGCACTGGTTAATAAAATGCGCAATTAAATAGACAAAGGTGTCTGAGGTAGGAAGGTTTTATCATTGATCATAATTATATTTATGAAACCCTGCAATCTATTTGTCTTTGTGAAAATACATTAAAATAAATTATCCTCAAACGTTGTCAAATATTATCGGGCAATCGGTTTGAAATAAAATCCAGGGCAAATACATTTTTCAGCATAAACTTAAGATTTAGCTTCAACGTGAAAAGTATCTAAAGAGAGTGTTTAGACAATTAATAGTTCGAAAACGATTTTTTTTTAAATTAGGTACTAGAGATTCATATTGAGTAATTTACTGCATAAATAATAACCCACGTTGCTAAAAATCTCTGCTATAACTTTCCTTTTTCAATATTTCTGCACCATAATACTGTGATTCTCTATCAGATGTAACCATCGAATCATAATCGACAAAACATCAAGAAAATGCCACAAAACACAAAACTATCGACAATTTACATCCCAACCCTACATCAACAGGTCCCGATTGCAATGAAGACCGCCCATATAAAATATTAGCCGCGTGCCGAGCCGGTAGCGGGTGTAATATATCGACCGATGACAGTCGCATTGTCGCGGCACAACACTAGAATGTAAGCTTTTACTCAGCGACTATCGAGACGGTTAGCGCGTCGTAAATTCAGTTCAGAATTCGTTATTATGTTGGGGAATCTGGCTTTGTTTATATTTTTCAGTTGCTCCATTTTGGCTGCGGAGAAAAATGGAGAAAATTTTGTGTAGTCATACTGTTTTAAAAATTCTTAGCTTTAGGGTAATTTGGGTAGAGTTGATAGTGTCATTATTTTAAAATGCTATCTGAACATGCAAGAATATGGTGATAAAACTGATAACATACCAGTAGATGCATTGGAAATTGACTTTTGCGCAGGCACATAGCGGTATTTAGTCCACTGCCATTCACTGGGTAGACTTTAAACACCTGCAGGCTACTGCTTAGAAAATCTTTAACATGAAGCTCAAAAATCCTTCTAATTTAGAAGCCACGCTACTAGACATTGTACCACTGAGATAATCTCCTATCAATACCAATAGCTAATGACAATACTGATGATTACAATGATAAGCAACACACCATAACAAAGATTAAGTTGTAACATACTCCCATTTATCGGAGCCCAAGAATTTCCTGCCGGAAAACCCCATGTCTTGTGGTCGCCTGCGGATTGAACCAATTTCTAATCAGTTTACATTCCTCGCTGTAACAATGTAGCTGCTTAGCATTCCCGAGGTCGTTAGAATGGAGGCGGAACACATACCTGGAGAAAGGCTAGGAGAATGATGACAGTGGTCTTTTGTCGCGGATACAAATATCAAGGAATAAACGCCACAGACTTTCCGTTAAAGAGAAAATAATTTTCACCCACAAGCTCGGAAAGATTCTGTTTATCATTCGAAATCTAAATGCAAAACTGCTTTTTATTCAATTAAAATTTGAACCTTTATAATTAATCATTGTCTATATGGCCAGTCCGCTGAAAATGCATAAATACTTATCTCATGTCAGAACGCCAACGTCATTTTTAGAATAATCGCACTGCCCAGCACGAAGAAAATTAAAAAAAAAAAAAAAATCCTATAATTAATTCAATTTCCACCATTTTGGTTTGTTTTTTGACAAAATCGTAAGAAATCATAATACATGGTGAGTCCAGGAGCGACGAAGATATAAATTTAACACCTGCAGAGTTAGTGCAACCGGTACATATGCCGAATTGAGTTCTACCGGAAAAATCGCGCGAAGCAGAAAAGAACATAAAAGCACACAATTTGTTCAATGCATGGAGACATAATGCTGTGACTATTATATAATGCTATCATACTTCATTGAACTTTCTAAAACAAGGAAATCAAGCACACTTTGGAGCATTTACTCGATGCCACGATCAAAACAAACACAAATTTAATATATTATTTAAGCTGTTTTTCTTGCACCTAGCATTTTCCTCGCTGTAGTGAGGTAAAAAGTTGTGTGTATCACACGGTAGCAAACTTATTCTGTGTCTCGTCCGTTTGAAACCCTCGCTACGCTCAGGTTTTAATACAAGTACTCGCGCCAAAAAATAACTACTACGTACAGAATCAATGACAAACAGGAAATGGATTGACGAATGCAGATAGTTTTTACAAACGCACAGTGGGATGATTTTGTCCACCTTTAACAATTAATTTCCCTAGAGGTGGCAATATTCTGCAACATTCCGATCCAAATAACACAAAAACAGTTTACAGTCCTAACTAATATACTAAAGAAGGCTACACAGTTTCATATGGTCATAATTGATACCAAGATTACCAACTCTTCCTCTCCCGATAACTCTAACCTAGTCATCACTTAAGAGATGCATCACATAAGAATATTACCTCGGTAAGTGTGTCTGGAATTTTCTAATACCTTTTATAACGTTTCATATTGAGACACGAAGCAACAAAATTCGACCTAAAGAAAGGCGGCCACATTCCTATAGATCGTATTTTGTTGCTTCGTGTCTCAATATGAAACGTTATAAAAGGTATTAGAAAATTCTAGACACACTTACCGAGGTAATATTTTTTTTAAGTAGTGGCGCTATTTGACGGTTGTACGCCCACTTAAAGTAAACAATATCTAAGATGAATAGCCAACTCAACAAAAAGCGAGCACGCTCTCATTCACCACCCGACCCGCCCATAACAGTACCAGCAGAGAAGTAGCGTAGCATGCAATGATTAGCATTGCCATAAAAACTGATGATGCACTCCATCGAGCAACTTGTGCCTATCGACCGGAACTACGTCAGAAGGTAATAACAGGATATAGCGATATGCTCCCTGAACTGAATTCTGTGCTCATGCTCATGAATAGTTTAATTAGTGATGTTATGGTGTAGATACGTTGAAGATTTTTTGCGCTGCTTCTATCTTTCCAGCTTGAATGATAGGTGAATTGTTATAGACTTAATAATAATAATACAATTTTATTCAAAAAATTACAAGGTATAAAAATGAGTACAGTTTTGCTTAAATGTAAATTATATTCCTAAGACTTACGTGCCTGAACTAGGTAATCCTGCGTTTCAGGTGAAAAGTACTATGACAGTCTTATAAAAATTAATAAATAATCTAAAAGTTGTCAATAGACAAATAAATTATAATTATGTTCAGTAGCTTAATTCTTAGTTTCTAAATTTGATAAATACTTATCGTAGGTGAGTATACATATACCGGATGACATTTTTTACCGTCTCGTAAAAATTTGGGTATACTAGGTGAACGGAGTAGAAGCCTATGGCATAGTTTTTATTATTTTTTCTTTAACCTAGAAAGAAATTGATCTATGGATAAACACCACACATTTGAAGTAAACTTATCATACTATAACAATAAACACAGAAATTTAACAAAAAACATAATTCAATAAATAAATACGATAAATAATATTTAAATTTAAATCATACGCACCCAAATTTCAATATTTTTATCTTTTATTTTAGTTTTATTTCTGAAAAAGAAAAAAAAAAAAATTGGTATGCCATAGGCTTCTACTCCGTTCACCTAGTATACCCAATTTTTTTCGAGACGGTAAAAAAAGTCATCCGGTATATTTACTTTAACACAGTTAATAAATTATCTGTATCTTCGTAAGATATACTCTGGAGAGCTTCCTTGAGAATTCTCTTACAATTTGTGTAGTTCAGGGAGAAAATGTTTGCTTTCTAGTTTAGTCTATGTAATAGACTAAATATAATGGTTATCTCCTCTCCTGTAGGAGAGGAGATAACCATTATTATTAGAGGAGAGAACTGAGCTACATTACTATTATAGAGGACCGAATTCTATAGGGGATGCATAATTATAGTAATGAATGAATGATTATAGTAATTTTCGTAAGTAAAGTTCTCTTTCTCAACTTCTATTAAATGTTCTTCGTAAAGCGTAGTTTTCGATAAAGTAGTTCTGTTTGTTCAAGCAATTTTGGCCATCCTGATTTTTGGCTTTGTGTAAGGGATGGAAGAGGGTCCATCATTACACTGTTGCTTTTTGTAGGAAGACAACATAACATAACATCTTTAACTTCATAGGTACGCCATTAAGTCGATAAACATCTAAAACTAACATAGGTAAAATCGATAACTTTTGTGTTGGAGTAGCCAAATTGACAGATCCAGACCCTACCGTCCGACCGAAAAGATACAATGGTGCCGATTCCCTTGTTCACAAACTAAATTTAAGTTCAATGCATCTTTTTCTATCTATTTCATTATGAAAAGGACAGAAGATAAATTTTAGTTTAGTCCTGTCAAATTAATTAGCGCCTGTCACTACTCCATACAAGTTTAGACGTGATTAAAAACTTGCCTACTAAAATTACGTCAATTTACGTCAAGCGCTGTGAAATTTGACAGGACTAAACTAAAATTTATCTTCTATCCTTTTCTTAATGAAATAGAAAGAAAAAGATGCGCTGAACTTGAATTTAGTTTAGTTTGTGAACATGGGAATCGGCACCAGTGTATAACACCGAAGCTCTAAAGTCATGGTCCAGTCATCTTTTTACCTCAACAAGAGCCGTAAAGTTATAATAGACCGATAAAGTTAGTGACATAGGAGCGGCGATAGTGTTCGTCGTTTTGGCGCTCTCAGGTCCGTAACGGCGAGCCGCGCAGTAAACAAAGTACGCAGATAAGGTAAACTCTAGCTATAGCTCCGGTTAGCCACTGTTCACATGGGATAAAAGTGTTATCATTTTATTTAGAAAACATTAACCCTACGTATGATTTTGGAACTTATAAAGGTTGGAATTTTCAAGGGTTCTCTCTGTTAGTCTCTTCGTTTCAACATTGTTGTCAACTCTTATTGACTCCTCAGGGACTCATTCGGTTTTTTCTTTAAGTATCCCTACTCATGTGAGCTGCGATTTAAGGCTCCTTCAAACAGGTGCGACGCGACACAAAGGCACCGCTCGACGCGCGACACGTGGTGTCTTTGTGTCGCGTCGCTTCCCGAGCCTGTGTTTTTTTTTTAATAATATCGCTTGTATTATGACTTTTGTCAATCAATCTGCCTAGCCTTTTCCCAACTTTGTTGGGGTCGGCTTCCAGTCTAACCGGATGCAGCTGAATACCAGTATTTTACATGGAGCGACTGCCTATCTGACCTCTACAACCCAGTAACTGGGTAACACGATACCCCTTGGTAAGACTGGCTGTCAGACTTTTGGGCTTCTGACGACCCGTAACGACTGTCAAAGATCCACGAATGACAGCCAGGACCAACGGCTTAACGTGCTTTCCGAAGCACGGAGGAGTCTCGGTATGTAAAGATGGTTACCCATCCACGGACCAACCCTGGCAAGCGTAGCTTAACCTGACGGATGGACCCATGCGGCTGTTATTACTTAGCCACGAGCTCCTCCTATGACCCATCCTCCTATGTCCTATTATGACTTTTGTAGGAGTCTTAAATCGTAGCTCACATGAGTTAGGTACTTACGGCGATAGCGCATTGGAGTGTATCGCTACCTCCATCATTATCATACTAGACATACTTAAGTCAGTTTTCAAGGACAGTGAAAGAGGTATCGCACAGTTTTGGTTCCGAAACTAGACGTCTACCAACAGATGCTTTTTTTTTTGCATATAATTTTACTTGGTTCCAAAAATATCCCTAAATAAACACACCCTAAGTCTATTGTGTGCAATACAAACGATAGCATTTCACCTCGCGTATCAAGATGGCAGCGGACACCTCGCGGGGAGATACGGCTAATTGTAACATGTGGTCACGCTTTCTGCGGCGTGTGTCACTGGCATGACTCGACGGATCGCACTAGGCAGCCGGTGAGGTATCGGACATTCCACATTTACCCGAGATTATAAGAACCGTATAAGTATTTCAATTGCTCGTAATTTCGTGAAATTCGATAAATTCGCGAGAAGAAAAAACATACACACATCAAAAAAAATGCGATCACTTTGAAAAATCGAAATGTTTTGTGTTAGGTACTATGATTCGGCTCGCCTGACTTAAACTCAATGGAGCACGCGTGGGATACTCTTAAGCGAGCTGTTTGTGGAACCGTCAGCCACATCCCCAGACAGTGCCAGAGCTCAGGGAAGCCGCTATTCAAGAATGGGACAAGTTACCCCAATAAATGAAATGCTGGATAACTTTATTCTCAGCATGCGCAGGAGGATCACCGCATGTGTTCAAGCCAGGGGAGGAGTTATATTGAATATAAACCTTTTATTAATAAATTATTGTTTAAGTTTCGTTAAACAGTCTTTTTATTTCTATCAAATTTCTATTACATTATGATTAAAATCTCAATTTTTTTTTTTATATTTTTTTTTTTTTTTTTAAATTTCACACGGGGTACCTATTTCTATTTAAAGAAAACACACAACAAAGAATTTTCTTGATAAGTTCAATTTAAAATATTATATCAGCATATGCTAGTGATCACAAACTTTTTTTGATGTGTGTACGTACGTTTTTATGGTGGAAAAATCATATCAAATTCCTCATCTTTTTCGAAATAATACCGGTATTCCAAAGAGATAGGCAGTGATGCATAGAAAACCCACATTTGAGCAGTTATGTTTCAGTCCTATCCAATGGGGCCAATTACCACAAACCGGGCATAAATCCAGGTTTCGTGCTGCTAATGAGAAATTCCTGACGGAAAAACCCAATAACATTATACCCCATCTGAGATTCCAACTCATGGACTCAACACTCAGCAGCCATGCTTGCTTTTTAGGTTTTCGTATTCAACAAGTCAACAAGGAACCCTTATAGTTTCGCCATGTCCGTCTGTCTGTCTGTCTGTCTGTCTGTCTGCGGCTTAGCTCAGAGACTCTTAGTACTAGAAAGCTGTAATTTGGTATGGGTATTCATATTAATCACACCGACAAAGTAGTAAAATACAATCTTGTTTTTTTAGGTTACCTCCCCTACCCGTAAAGTGGGAATGATATTTTTTTTTCTCGTCTATCTCTTGGTGTGGGGTATCGTTGGATAGGCCATTCAACGATATTACGGGTTTGAGAAAATCTTTTGTTTTTTTTTTACATGTAACTTCTTGGCCTTCATCTCACCTGATGGTAAGTAATGAGAAGGCCGAAGATGGAAGCGAGCTTCACCCGGAATCCTCAACCACAGAGGAACAGGCTATCTTACCTCTAACTGCCGAAACACAACAAATGCTATTAACATTGTTGTTTTGGCGACAGACTTAGATAAGATGGTGGTAGCTAGCCAGGCAGACTTAGAACAAGCCCTACCACCAACTAAACCGATCAGAAATTTTTGCCCCCGCTGGGAATCGAACCCCCGACCTCTGGATCTGAGACAGGTGGTTTTACCACTAGACCACAGAGGCGGGTTTTTCGATTATGGAATCCGTTTGCGTAATATTAAGCTTTTTTTTATATTTAAGTGTGTCCCCCCTCTTCCAGCTTACAACTACAATTTTGAGTTGGTTCTTGGGATCAATTAATCCCATCTACGAAACCCTTCATTGTGCGTGGTCCGACACGCACTTGGCTCGTTTTTTAAATACATAATTATAGTATTTTTAAGGTATTTTCAGGCACCATACTTTTGTAACATCCACTCCTACAGAATCAAAAAGGGAATATGTTCGAAATGCGTGCGGAGCCGTCGAGAGCTCTTCTAAGGATCAAGCTCTTGACCCGACTGCTGCGACTAACGAGAGGTGTTGATCTAGCCTCTTAGCCACCAGGGCGATGCCCGACTCTATGTTACGAATTATCAAGTATGCGATTTCTATGATTATGACAGGTCTTTTTTGTATGAGCAGGAATATGTAACCACAAAAAACTGAGACGTATTTTCCTAACTTAAAATTACTAATTATGTTTATTTTTTATTTTTAGGTGGATATTATAGCGACATAAAAATGAAAATTCAAGATTGTAACAATATAATAAGTTGACATCTTAATTTTGAAATGCTACTAAATTCATGGTCTTCCTTTTATTTTAGATGCTATGTTATTTAGAAGTAATAAATTAATGTATAATATATGATAATGCCTTTCGATCGGTACAGTAAAATTACTGGTTTTTTTTACATTGCGCGAGTTCGATTCCCGGTTCAGACAGGTGATTATTTAAAATTGATTAATAAAATAAAAATGAAGTCTTCATTCAGTAATTATTTCTATCTACAGTATTTATGGTACTTGCCCTCCATGTGACAAAGTCGTGGGACGCCCTGTATATTCTTTCAGTGTTGAATTTTCATTTTTATATCGCTACATAAAAGAATATACACATTACCCTGTCACGAACCTACGGTCAATGTTAGCAGAATATGTTGGCTAGGCGTACACTATATGGTGACGAAACTTCTCCAGATCTTCTGAAGTAGTATTTTTTCTGTAAAGATCGCTCCTCGTTTTTATTAAATGCCGTGTGACTAGTTTCATCTCTAGGACCACATATTTCCTCCAGGACTGTGATTCTGTCCACTCTTCGCAATATCACATAAAAGATATTCATAAATAATCACCTCTTGTATGAACGGACTGAATCTTTCTACGGCATTCCTCCGTAATTCTCCAATATGTATGATATTACCAATGTGACTTTTTCGATTCATATGTACTTTTTGAGTTTATCTTGGACATTACTGACATCGGTGAAGGAAAACATCGTGGGGAAACCTGGAAATCTAATCAATATAAGTCTGAAATCGCCAACCCGTCTTGAGCAAGCGTGGTGACCAAAGATCGTGCCTTCTGTGTATGAAAAGAGGCCTTTGCCCAGCAGTGGAAAATAATGGGCTGGTCTTATTATTTATGACCAGTTACTCCATATAATATCAGCTATCTGCCAGTGAAAGTCCCGTCAAATTTAGTAAAAAGCAGTTATTTTGACATTACAAACAGACACTTAAATTTTATTTATTTTTATGTTATACTAGCTGACCCGACAGACTTCGTTCTGTCAAAAGCTATTTGACTGTGGCAGTTTGTCTACGTGCAAAGGAAACTACCTACCTACCCTACCCTACCTTACCCTATCCTACCCTACCCTACCTACCTATCTACCCTACCCTACCCTACCTACCTACCCTACCCTATTCTACCCTACCCTATTCTACCCTACCCTACCCTACCCACCTATCTACCCTACCCTACCCTACCCTACCCTACCTAACTAAACCCTTCAATTTTTTTAATTTTTTTTTTATAAAATCTATTCTCAGACCTACCAAATGATGACTGACACGTTATGTCAAACGCCATAAAGTTACATTAGAAGATAGAGTTACCTACTTATTATTACAATAAAAATGTAAATATGGTCGTTTTCTTACAATTTTTTTTTTTTTTTAACTTTCTTAAATTTTTCTTACATAAGAACCTTCTCCTGACAATAATAAACACAACAAAAAAATAATTAGCGAAATCGGTCCAGCCGTTCACACGTGATGCCGTGACCAAGAGAAATAGGGATTCATTTTTATATATATAGATTATAAAGAACAATATTTAAAAGTATGTTAAACAAAATCTAATTTAAAATATGCAAAACAAACATAGTTATCTACAAGCACAACCTACATATGTAGGTACACATTGCATGACACTCATCCATACAAAATCTTCACTAATGACGTGCTCAAGTAATTGCGCTGCATATATTTTAGCTATATTAACTTGGCGGTTCATAATAATGTAATTATTATCGTCGGATCTCACTCATCGTATGAGGTGAGGTAAATTAATTTACTTAAGTAAAGATCGCTGAGATAGCACCAAATGTGCAGGGCTGCCGACTTTGTCTAGATTACCTGGTTTGAAAGTCTAGACAAGATGACAATCTTCAATGGCTAGTGGATATATCGTCGATGAAGTGCGCATTTTTTAAGTAATAGGTTGGCAAACAGGTCCTCAAGTCTGCTATTACAATAGTGTCAGAATGATCTATCATTGATTTCATAATTGTTGATTTTGACAAGTTTGGTAATCTACTAATATAATGGCGTTATTATGACTTTCCAATGGTCCGCCACTGACACTCCATTGAAAGAATTGGTAATCACGTACATAATGAAACTTCCAACTTCCTACTACTTCAGATTGCTTATAACACTAATAAATAATATGTAAAAATATATATAAATTAAATCTGGCATGAATAAATGTTCAAAATGCCATTGTAATACCATTCTATTACAAGACCATTGACCGACCAATGATCGACCATTATGAATTTAGCAGATTACGAACTTTTAGCAAAATGACAATGGGATTATGTTGGAGTGATGAATTTATAAAAATAGCAGACTTGGGGCCCAGGTCGTCGGACAACCTGATGAAGAGTGGTTGTGGCCTCATTGGTGTCAAATTCAAAAACAAGAATATTTCCTATGTTTTGTGGGGGTTTTGGAACAGCCGCACCAGTCGATCAATCAGGTTAAGCTACGCTTGCCGCGGATGGTCCGTGGATGGGTGACCATCTTTACATACCAAGACCCCTCCGTGCATCGGAAAGCATGCTAAGCCGTTGGTCCCAGCTGTCATTTGTAGATCATTGACAGTTGTTACGGGTCGTCAAAAGCCCAAAAGTCTGATAACCAGTCTTACAAAGGGGTATCGCGTTACCCAGTTACTGGGCTGTGGAGGTCAGATAGGCAACATAGTTGTGAAAAGACTAATAGGCAGATGATGAGGAACTTTTATCATATACGGCAGCTTACACTCTAGTAGCATTTTTGTTGGCGTTTGCTTGGGCCACATACCTCTGAAGTTGCCCCAACTAAATGCCAACGATAAATGCTACTAGGACATATTTTACTTTTTCATGCAAACTGGTAGGTACTTTACATACGATCGCACTGCTAACATTTTTACTCTTGGCTTAAGACTTGAGCCCAATTGTCATTCATGGTGAATTTTTAGACCATCGGTTTTCACAAAAGGCTGCATAAAACATTTACTATCATTTAGTGTTTTTGACGTGACAACGTCTAATAAATCGATGAACGCCGGCTGCATGCACGGAAAAGGATGACTCATTGTCCCGTTACGCTCATTGTCCCGTTACGCTCATTGTCCCGTTACGCTCATTGTACGCTTGCGCCGCACCAATGTTTTTTTATGACGTTGTCACGTTAAACTATCGTCCGTAAACCAACTTTACAGACAACCAATTTTTTTTATTATCAATGTTACTATGAGTGTGTTTAGTTCAAAATGTGATCTTCCTGTATGAGTCCCAATAAATACTTTTGACGTGACAACGTCTAATACTCGATGAACACCGGCTGCATGCACGAAAAAGGATGACTCATTGTCCCGTTACGTTCATTGTAAGCTTGCGCCGCATCAATGTTTTATTGTGACGTTGTCACGTTAAGCTGTCGTCCGTAAAACAACTTTTTTCTTTCTTACTTTCTATTATCAGTTCAGCCTTTTTGCAAACCTTTTGAAGATGTCTACGGCTATTACCAGTGGATTGTATGACTCAATGACCTTTCGAACAGCACTGCCAGCCCTACTAACGAATAATTAGACCATCTCATAAGGATTGCCGCGCACTGATTAGCAGCAGTACATGGACGTCTTGCAATTTCGATTCGCTACCAACTACCAACGTTATAAACTGTAGGTTCTTGATGTTTTTTTCACCTTTCACATGGCCATGACAAGCACGAAAATGGTGCGAAGAGAAATTTTTGCAAAATGCTGGTCTAAAAAGTAAAATGATAATAATCATGCCAATTATTCTTCGTATAGATATAAGTTGACATGGGTGTCCAACTATTTGGCTGAACAACCATATTTCATTGGTCATTCGTTGGCATTGTGTGCCAGTCAATTTAACTATTCGCTTCTGTAACCTCAAATGCAAGCAAGGACGCCCTCAGTTTAGGTGATGTAATGATCTTTGTTTGTTGGATGAGAGTAACTGAGGATCGAGTAAAACGGCGTGCGATTGGAGAGGCCACAGATGACCAGCAGTCGATTTCTGAGGTGAAAGACCTGTAGTATCTACTAAACTAATAGTTAGTAAAAGCTTGGGAGGTGACAGTGGATATCATGTACAGAAGGATGATCTCGTATGTCAACGATAATCATTTTCTCCTTTTATGGCTCTGTTATCTGAATGTAACCTTGCGTTTCCTAGATAAATCGTCTAAGAAAAGTTTATCTTAATAACAAAAGAATCCTGAACAGAGTCAGCAACCCGCGACCCGCGTAACCAGAGCAAGGTCCATTCGTCCGAGGCGAATATCGATCATTATAAATTTGCGGCGCGCGGTAACGGCGCGGGCGCACGCGACCTAGAACAAAGACTACGCGCTTCGCAGATGTGCTAGTTTAGTTTAATTTATTGTTATGATATTAGTGAGTTGTGAGAATATATTTTTACGTAGGTAGTGATGCAGTTTGTTCAGGTAATGTAAGATCGTCGATTAAATTGTATGAGTAGTATTATCTCCGTATTCTAATAGTAGGTATAATTATACAGCAGAGTAGCCAACAAGCTTCATATAATATTTGCATTACATACACAAGCACCAATAACTAGAGACATAATTATATTTTTTCAGTATTCACTTTGCCTAGGTACTCAACGCCGGCCCTGGGGTAGAGCGAGAGGAGCGGTCGCTCTAGGAGCCAGATGACAAGGGGCGCCAAAAATCCAAAACAAAATTTTTATGGCGCTTTTTAAGACGCAGATAATTATATGCCAGTGACCTTGAGTGGTTAGGTTGCGTGTTCTGTACTGAGCTCACGCAACGCGTTGTACGTCCAGCCAGTAATAGGACTCGCTCATCCAGCAGCACTGTCCCAAATAAGAAGCATTATAAATTTAAAACACATAAAACAAAAGGTATTTTAATAAAACACGTATACTAAAAGATCAATAATTAAATTATCTTTAAAAAGATGAAGGTTTCAGAAAAATACGCTTGATAGATTTTGCGTGATTCTTTATCCGCGTTAGACATAATTTTACAAATTAATTTCACTATGTAATATAAACATAATCTAAAATATTCATATATTAAGTTATTAAGTTAAATGCTCTAATATAACATTTTTTTTATTTTTCAAATCATTAACACTTCTCGTTTAGACGTGATCTTCAGTATAAAATCATTAAAAGTCAGTTAGCGTCGCCTTAAGAGGCGCGGGAGCAGTGTTGCTAACTCAGATATTTTAATGTTGAAGAAGCAGGAGTATACTAATTTAAATTCAATAAGTATATTATTTGCCATAAAATTTGATCATTGAAAATTTGGGAATTATTATTTATTTAACATAAAACCGAAGTAGGATTAACGTGAAGTCAAAGCGTCGACCAAAGGGAGCCTAAAGGCAATCTCGCTCTACCCTGATCAAAGACTAGGGCTGGCGTTGTAGGTACTTGCTGACACTTAAAGTAAGTAGCATTTCATTATCATTCATGAATCCAACACAAAACTTAGCCAGAAGTTAAAATAAACATAAATAATCAGTACACTATTACATTATTCAAAAGAAGCCATATTCATGAGTGAAGATTCAGAAGGGCAAAACACATTTCGATCACTTTACATAAATCTCGATGATTATGACAAAAAACAACATAAATACCCACAATCGGGCGTTGTCTCACTTACACGTACACGTCAAGGCATTGATAAGCGCCCTGTCACGGAGTAACCATAACTATAGCGTTATCATTCGCCCTCGTATCACGAATCATACTGATTTGTTCAACCTCAAGTGTCCGTGAAGTTCAGGTGAAAGACTATTGCCATTTAAGTGCTTTATTTAATGTTTATTGCCGTTATCAGTGAGATAAAATAATTGTATGGAGCTGAAGCCGTGGACTGAAATTGTGATCTCAAAATAGCTCAACTCTAATTTTGCTGTGTATATATATCTTAAAGAAAGGATTAGAGATTGAGAACCAAGCCAGCACATCAAGCTATGTACACGAAACTGTCAAATTTCTCCAAACGATTTTAAACTTTACGATAAATATCACCCGTCTTTCCACTATTCCATTGCTTGCTTTAGGATGTATATCCGGTAGGCTCTAATAATCCTTCCATATCCTATGGGCACGTCTTCCCTACCATTATCGTGCCCCCCGGTCTACTCCTTGATATGCAATGGCCACTGTAGTCCCATGAAACATGAGGCTCCAGGGGCTAGTGTGAATCTTTGGGTTCATTCGAGTAACCGAGTTTAGTTAAAGCACGCTGGGGTCGGTGCATTTCATTCATTCATTCATTCATAAAATGTTGATGATTAAGTACAAATTCGAACGAGAAAAGACAGTTTGTGGTAACTTGATGTGCTGGCCACCGTACCTAACCGTCTTTGTGGACCAACTCTTAAAGCGCTCCCGCATCGCCTGCATTCGCCTGTAATGTAACAATCCAAGATTCCTCTGGAACGGCTTGGGCTGTAGACTGCGCAGGCCGTCAACTGCTAGGTAGTGCAGAGATGTAATTGAAACCAGCAGGATAAGATAATACATTTATAATTAAATAGGCAAAAGTAACAAGGCTAGGTCACAGGTAAAGGTTACGAACAGGATAACGAAGAACTTTTGTAACCATATTAATCTGCAAATAAATTTTTGACTTTGACTTTGACTTTTTTTACATTACAAGCGAATGCTCCCGGTGGGGGAGCGCCTTTACTTACGCTGAAACCACACCAGGAGTAATTTCAATACGAATTCATTACGATTTTGGTGCATAAAACTGATCAATGATCATACATAGATCATTTGGTAATTTGCTCAGGACCAAGACTGACACCAATCAAATCCATGTAGCAAAAGCTACTTCAGCGCAGGTGATGACCATTGGTTCTTCATATTAATTTAATTAGGTGTAAGCTTCTTCTAAATTACGCACGCCAGTTTAACAGTCTGTGTCCTATCTCATCTATGTCAAGTCTACGCTGCGGCGATAGCAGCGCGCGCGCCGTCTATACATCACTGCGCTTGCTCTCTATATTTGCTCACGACCGATAGAAATTATCGCCAGACCACCTCGCAAGCGAATACCAATCTTATATGTGAAGTTTTGAGTTTATTTTTGTATAGGGGTTAGGTGAGGATAATTTTTTCAAGATGTGGTCGTAGTTGACTACCATTTGCCGTATTTCAGCGCGGAAGGTACATAAATCGAGAGCGCCGATTAACGTTATCTGCTCGGGGGAGCGAGGTGTGGCGGAGGGGGGACTGACGGCGATTTATTCATTCATTAACTAAACGACCCTTAACCGATGGATTAATTAGGCCGACTTGCAATACCGCTTCTGTTTTAAACCGTTTTATGTGAAAGCTGGCGGGCATTTTAAGGAGAATATTGTAACGTGGGTAGAATCTCATCTAAGTTTTTTATTAAAATTTTGCCATTAGTTGCAGATTTTGTCAAAAGACAGGTTTTTATGTATATCATCTTTTGAAGTACATGCAACTCTTAACTTTAGAAAAAGATTGACTTCTGGCCATATTATTTATCTTATTCTTTTAAAGAGCGTAATTCGGTTGATTTTACATTTCTGCACCACATAAATTACTGTTTCCAGACACAAAGTACTGTAACATTCAATTATTCGCTAAATTACATATATTCCTCGACTGTAATGACAAAAAACAAGACAAATGATCATTAATAGAGCCGGCCAGATGATTGCGCTGATTAGTTCAGCGGCAATGCGCGCGCGCCGGTGGCAGCACCGTCGCTCAGTTAGTAGTGCTATGCATAGGGCTGGCGCTCAACCTGGCTATTGTGATGTTTCAATAGAAAATTCTGCGATACGATTTCTAAAAAAACCTAACCTAATTTCTAATATGCATCGGAACATGTCACCATGGACCATGTATGAGTCGGAAATTCATTAGTCAGTGATTTGACTAATCGGGACGCCCCAGCGCCGCCTAGCCGTGCTCGAGAGAGTCTAGAACATAACGCTTGACCGGAGTTATTCATTTTGTCGATGGCAGTGAGTACGTTGTATCGTGTACCTACAGTGTGTGAATCACTAGTGTTATTAATTTAATTGTAAATTATGATTTGATTTGAACTGCAAACGGTTTTTCTATTGCGCAATAACCAACACTACGCATAGTAGTTAAAATATGGCCGATGATAACGAGAGAGACCTTCTCCGTATTTTTTTTTTTGTTTTTTCTAATTCATCTTGAACAAATCCATTCTCTTGTACACCGAACTAAACAATTTTTTTTATTTTTATTTTGTCACAACTAAAATCGAATTTGACAATCACGACTCCAGGTTTTTTGCTTCGCAACTTTGTTATTGTTTGCCCTACCCATGAATTTTTTTAGAGCCGGAGACGCGCTGGAGGGGGCAGCCTCGACGTGTTTTATATGGAATTTTTCACTTTTTGTATGGAAAATAATACCTTCATGTTGAGTTTTAGGGGTAAACCTATACGGCTTTAATAATTTTCATTATTTTTGCGATAGGACACACCATTTTCGAGATTTAAGCAAAAGAACCTGAAGTCGAGGTGTTGGTGTGAATTTTAGTTCATGACAACTAATTCTATTCGGCACCTTTTTAATCGCGATTAAAAATAGTCTGATTTAGTAAGACAATCAAAATTTAAGGTGAAAATCGTCAAATTCAGAATAGCAAATTTGCCATTTTCACTAAATTAAAAACTCAGTGCCATCTTAGTGCTGTCAAACTAAAATATAGTTTAGTTGTGTCACTTTAGTCAATTTCAGAATGGTAAAACGTCATTTGATTGGAATAAACTAAATTTTGGTCAGTTTTAGTCTAGTTTAGAGAATTTTGTGACAAGAGAATCGGCACCGTTTTCAACATCTCAGCTTTTTAACCGTTAGTATAGTCGTATGTCATGTGA
Source organism: Dryobota labecula (assembly GCA_947523025.1). Taxonomy (NCBI): domain Eukaryota; kingdom Metazoa; phylum Arthropoda; class Insecta; order Lepidoptera; family Noctuidae; genus Dryobota; species Dryobota labecula. Next base: position 6,846,280 of record OX383296.1, on the reverse strand, counting down.
TCTTGGCAACCATCTTTAAAAACATTCGAAAGTATGTGATACCTACTATCAAATGTTTTCAAAGCTGACACCTACTTTTCAGAACTCACGTGCTTACGATGCTGTCGCCGATAAATGTCACTCCTTTTTTCAATTAATTCAGTATAAGGGCTAGAAAAAGACACAGCCCTAAGTTTACACGCGCGGCGTGTTACACTTCTAGCGCTAGTTAAAGAGACGACGCCTATGCTACTTTACGAGGTGAAAATACAGCAATTGTATCAGAATGTAGAAATTACTCTACGTAGGTCATTCTAATCTTACTGTTTACTGACAAAAGATATAACATTAATTCAGAAACTGAGTACCTGCGTGAAAAATATGCTTATTTAATATTTCCATGTCAAATAATGGATAGTCTCCAGCACCTTCGAAAATGATTTTCCTATTTTAAAATTAACAGCTAAGTTACCTGTCAACTTTAGAAGCTAGAGTAGGTGCTTTGGCTTCATCGTATTAACGATGATAATTATTGGTGCGTATCTGCCATAGTAATACAATATGAAAGACTAATGCCGGAAAAAAAAAAGACTCAAGGGCTGGCTTTTACCTTGGCCAGAGGCTAAGCATTGCCATACAACGTGGCAATGCCGCCAGTCTCTTGGGTACATTACCAGTCGACAGCGATGCGGAGGAATTTTTTGACGTCATATTTTAGTTTAAGTATTTTGTTATTAGGCATATTTTTGTAACAAAGAATTTTTCTTGATAAAAACAAATATAAATTGCAAATTGCTAGTGATCACAAACTTATTTTGACGTGTGTATGTTCGTAAAACAGCAAAAAGTTGCAAAAAAACATACATAACAATTTCCACTGCCCCACATCATAATCAGAGCCTGCAAGCCTAGCCTTAACCAAACTAATTCAGAGCAGTTCCCGACACAGATGCGGCGATACCCTATCAGAGATCAGCGCCATTGTTGCCAAGATTTAAGGTGCACACCGCCGAAGCCACTAATTGTGGCCAGCGGTACACACGTGCCCTTTGTCTGTTGTAATTACTTTTATAAATCTACTAAGCGATTTACATGAACACGATAAAATCGTAAAGGTTAGTTTTGTTCTCGTCACGGTTGAAGACCTAGCGTGGTTTATGGGAAGTGATGCTTTAGCAGGTCGAACCGTGTTTGAAAACATGTGTTGAATCGTGAGCATGGGCCTTAACATAACCCGTCGGTTGAGATGCAATTTTCTTTGACTTTTCAACAAGAATGGAAAAGTCAAAAAAATAATTGCATCTTACTATGTTTTAAAGTAGCAGAACTTACTGCTCCAACTTAGTAGACAATGGTGCCGATTCCCTTGTTCACAAACTAAACTAAATTTAAGTTCAGTGCATCTTTCTCTTTCTATTTCATTAAGAAAAGGACAGAAGACAAATTTTAGTCTAGTCCTGTCAAATGTCACTGAACTTAAATTTAGTTCAGTTTGTGAACATGGGAATCGACACAACTGCCACCTCCTATGCTTTTAGTCAGGACTATAACTTAGTTTTATGTATTAGCCTCACAAGGGGTTAGTTATAGACTATAATTAAATAAGATAGACTGATACTCACAGTGACCTGGCGTGGGTTCAGACTTCCGACTTACTTCTGACAGCAAATAGCTGTCGGAAGAATTTACGTCTTCATGTTGAATGTGAACTCGAAAAAAAATCCAGTTTTAGATTTGTGAATGGCGTTTAGCAAACTCCTACGATACAGTTTGCAAAGAATGTTTATTCAAAATAAGAAAAACATCATTTGTTATTTTATAAACATAATGGTTTCCTTTTTTAATCAATCACTCACTGTATTTTTAATATTTGCACTCAAATTATGTTGCTAAATAATTCTTCATTACAGCCGAAAGACGTCCACAGCTGGACATAAGCCTCCCCCAATTGGGGGGGGGGGGGTTGCCATTATCGCCACGCAGGCGGGTTGGCGATCGCAGTATGGTGTTAAAAATGCATAGAGAACGCTGCTGCCCATTCTCTAGTACTTACTAGAGAATGGGCAGCAGCGTTCTCTATGCATTTTATTTCCGTGTTTGACGTTCAAAAGTGCCATTCATGTGCCTATTTGAAATAAATGCTTTAACTTTGACTTTAGTTATTCATTGAGAAGTGAAGAATATGCACATAATGCAATACTGCTCATCCCTCATAGCAAATAGCGTGATAATTTATAGACTACAGACTTACCAGACGTATAGAGAATATCTATGCAAAATTCGAACAGAATATATCCGGTAGTATTTGAGTGACCGGAACATACATTTAGAGCAACAGTAAAAAATATAAAAAACTATATTTTCGGCATTGAGGTAATATGTACTTACGTAAGTACATTTTACCTCAATGATTTTCGACATTAGAATCGTACCCAGACCTCGTGGCAAAAATTACTTTTATTCGAAAATATTTAATGTACAGAATACGATTTTATTTTATGTTTATGTCAAACTCAAACTCAAATCATTTATTTCAATTAAACCATTTACAGGCACTTTTGAATTGTCAAGGAGTCGGTCAGTAAGAAAAATGAAGCTACATTCCCATTCCAAAGCGTAGGTACCTATGGAGAAGAACGGGCAAGAAACTCCATGGACACTCTTTTAAATTAAATTGTTACAAAAGTATTCGTTACATCTATAATGATGAATTTATAACTAAAAGTGAGAACGATGTAAAAATAAAAATAATAAAAACTTACACGTTAAAAGCGTCAAGCGTAGGTACAACAAATAGAAACAATATAAAATAAAATAACCCGTGGCAGCTAAGAGATGACCAGTCCCAACTGACGGCGCCCGTTCACGCACATGACGCATGGATTAGCACCATTCAGCTCAACCATTTTGAAGGGAGCTAAATGATCCAACATACACACCACCATCAGCGAGACATTTAAGTGAGCATGACATACTCTCAACCGCCAGGGCACATTCAAGTCAATGAAAGACATATTACCCGGTCAATGGTAGCTCTATAGTACATAGGACTCACACCTGTGCTATGCATTTATATAATAAAAAGGAGATTGAGTTTATACAATGCAAAGATAGTCTTACACTCTTCAGCAGCTCCAACATGATTGTCAAATGTTAATCAACTAGCTGAGGTTGTGGTATGTCGCAGCCAACTAGCTTAATTAGCGTTTCTTAACTGAAATGCTAATTAAGCTAGTTTAGCAGCCTAGCCTTTGGAAGTAGCCCTCACCGGTCGCGGTAGCGCTCGCCGGCCGCGGTACTGCTCGCTTCGCTCGTTCGGCTCGCGCGAGGTTGTTCACACTTCTAACCTAACCTAACCCATTTCATCGGTGTGTTCTGGCTTAATTACTGCAACCAATATGGCTCGCGTGTGGTTGGTCACAGTTCCAACCTAACCTATAATGAATATCATTCAGACCGCTAGTTGAACAGCGCCGTTTATTATAGTGTTTTACATAGAACGACCGCCTATCTGACCTCCATAACCCAGTACACATGTTTATTAATTCAATACAAAAATCTTACCTTTCATCTTGCTCTGGCACCGCAGCTGGTCGATGATGCTGGTTAGCCGGTTCTCCCGCTGACTTCCCCGACTGAGGACCTCTTCATCATCCTCGATCTTCACCGACACTTCACTCTTTACGTCATCCACATCATCACTGCACTGCACTTCAGGAGACTGACGGTTTGACTGAACCGCTTCCATATTTGTTTTTGTAAAAAGTATGTTGGCACTTTGTTTTGGGCTGTAAGCACTGGCGTAACTGCAACAAACACAAAATAAATATTCAAATGGTTAAATATTTAATCTACTTCGATTATTCAATCATTATAGATATGTAAAGTCGACAGCACATCAGGCTACACGAACTTTAAAATGTTGATGGTTAAGTTCAAAATCGAATGAGAAAATCTGACAGTTTGTGGTACATACAGGGTGTAATGGACAGCCCTCCGCAAACTAACAGGGTGCATTCAGCTCTTTATTTGGAATCATATTCCACCGGAAATTTTCTCATCTCAATCAGCAATGGTTGTTGAAATACTCTAACAAACGACGCTCGAAATCAGCTGTTCACTTTCTGCCTAGCTACAGAGAGCGGCCGAAGGCTCGCTGCGCTGCCGTTCGCTACGTGCGTTTTGCCACGCACGGTAACGATACATTGCGTGTGAGGTTATAAAACAAATCAGGTTTATTGGATTCCCATAACGTTCCTGAAATAATTTCATGTACCGGTCATCTTAGCATGATATACTGAATTCACCCCATCAGTCTGCGGAGGGCTGTCCCTTACACCCTGTTTAAATTACATGTTTAAACATTTTAATACAAAAAAAAGCCCACCGGTATGGAATCCCGGCCCAGCTACAGCTAAGGTCTGGGCTCCAGAGAGGAACGTTATAAGAATACGAGCCGTGTCCAAAAGAACGGCTTTCTGAATCAAGCGCTTAATTTACTGTATTATAACTTCAAAGAGCTTCTAATTAAATCATCTATTAACGTTAGTAATTGAAATCGCAACAGCGAATGGTCCTAAGAAATAATATAGGTAATTCCCTCGGCCTCGTAGGAAGTTATCGCAATATGATTTTAATCTTACTAAGATTAATCTTTGTGTCCATGCCCTTGGTATACACGACTGTGTAGCCCCTTTTCGCACCCCGAGAACTAAAGATCATCTCAAGTGTTTTCTGTTTTTCTGCCAAAAATAAATAAAATAATAAAAAATGTGAGGGATTTCAAAAATATACTGCCTGTCCAGTTTTGGGCGATTTTTCAACCCTCATTTTGCTCTACAAGGTTATTGGTAAAACAACTAACTATATTAAATTACTAACATCGTACGAGTAAACAACAACTTATGTTCTATGACTTTTAATAATTCATCAGATTTCAATTCATCAGACTTTCATACAAAAATAAAAATATTTATATTCAACGCTCTAAATGTACAGTGGGCTGCATCATTTGGGTACCTACCCCATTTGTATTAAAATTTGCTTTCAAGGGACCCGTACCCACATCGTGACGCTGACTGTACAGAAAGACGAAATCTTGAAGGATTGTTTTTGGTTAATGTATCATATTATATAAAAAGTCATAGAAAAAAAGTTGTTGTATAAGAGGTTAATAATTGGGTGGGAAATAATCAAAATACTTTTCCCGCACTGAGCGGGGAAGGAGCTGGGAGGGCGTGTCAGACTTTTACTGACTAAAACCCACCCGTGTTCCTTCAGTTGCCCGTGTGCCAGGGCCACGGTATCCCTTTCGGACAAACCCGCAAACCTGGCAGGCATCGGTCCTAGTGGACCCCGTCAGTTGGTGCTGACGTCTCTTTAAGGCGCGCGTGGAACACAACGCGCCGTCGACCCCGGCCTGGTTCTTACCGGACGGCGAGCTGCCCATCGCTCGCCGTTCGCAATACCGCGCCTACGGTGGCCGGGAATCGGCAATTGATTCCCGCCGCCCAGGGGCCTAAGTCTACTAATTTACAAACGTTGCAATGGTCTCGCCATTGTGAGTATTTGACAGTGTTTGTATGGCAAATCTGTCAAAAACTCACAATGAAGAGACCATTGGAACGTTTGTACATTAGTAGACTTGGCCCCCTGGGCGTCTTATGCGGTGACCAGGGTCATAACCTAACCTTAGTTGCCTTGCCTTCCGAGCGTAAATTCTTACTTTTTTACATCCAATTTTTTTGCAACATAATTATAGTCAATGTACGATTATACTCCTTCAGCAGAAAACCTGTAAAGTTTCTAACAGTATCTACATGGACTTGAACTCACACGATAGTGTAAGTATTACACACACAATGATAAGGTTATCACAAAATGACTGACGCGTTTCGATCAATCACATTGTGATGGACAACAATAATTTTCGATTATCATTTACGTATATTTCACTCGTCAGAAAAAGGCGTATACCTAAAACACATAACATCACACCTGTTTCCCCGGAACGTTTAGGCAGAGGAGTACCTACCTCATAGTTTCCAGCATCCTGTGTATGGTAGCAAGCAGGCTAGATTGTGCGTTCGTGAACCACTGCTGCAAGGTATCGGCTGGCCCTGGTACCTTGTAGCAGTGATGTCAAAAATTGCTTTTGTGTTAATGTTTTACTAACATAGATTGTAAGCATATTGTTACTAACACTTTGAATCTTGTTGCTTGAATAAAATTATTATGACGCTTACGAGTATTCAATTTTTTTCATATATAATAATACATTTTTTAAATATTTCTTAAAAAAAGATATAAAAAACATTAAAAAAAAAAAAAATTGTGGTCCGCCGATTTCGGGAGCAGGGTCCATGCTACCGGTGGTTAGAGCTGCAGACACAGGAACCTCCTCACAATGCGAGCCGTATCAAGGAGTACTGCCTCCTGAATCAAGCCCTGGCCTTGATCCAACTGCCTAACGAAAGCCTCGAGAGATGTTGATCGAGGCTTTCGGCCATCAGGCCATTGGCCGTCACGACAATCGGCACGATGATAGCTGAGCTCACATTCCACATGGCAACAACCTCGTGTGCTAAGTCGAGATACTTTATTTGTTTCTCTTTCTCAGCTTTCACGAGGTTCTCAAAATTATTATAGTATTCCCACATTATTTTCGCCAGTTACGTTTAAGTCCTATGTTAATATGAGAGGGTTGTGGCTAAATAATAACAGCCGTATAGAGGTATGAGGAACAGGGTGTAAAGTTCACTCATACTCTATGGAAAAGGGAGGATCCTCCGACCAGACGGTGTCAAGTCTGGTGGGCAACTGCCCGACGCCGAGGTTGATATCGGGATGTTGTATATAATTATGCTAGTCGCGCGGTAAATTTTGATTGCGCGATGCAGGATTTGTGACGTCAGGTCTTTGATGCGTAGTTCGCATGTGGCGTTGTAGATACCGCCACAGCCGCATGGGTCGATCAATCGGGTTAAGCTACGCTTGCCGCAGTTGACCATCTTTACATTCCAAGACCCCTCCGTGCCTCGGAAAGCACGTTAAGCCGTTGGTCCCGGCTGTAATTTCTAGATCTTTGACAGTTGTGAAGCCCAAAAGCCTGAAAACCAGTCTTACCAAGGAGTATCGTGTTACCTACTAGTAGCTGGGTTGTGGAGGTCAGATAGGCAGTCGCTCCAGGTTCATTCATCATCATTTCATCCGATAACGTCCACTGCTGGACATAAGACTCCCAATTGGGGGATTGCCATAATCGCCACGCTTGGCAGGCGGGTTGGCGATCGCAGTATGGTGTTAAAAATGCATAGAGAACGCTGCTGCCCATTCTCTAGTAAGTCCCTTAGTCGCCTTTTACGACACCCATGGGAGGAAATAGGATGGTGCTATTCTTTACGTCCGGCACCACTACTACGGTCGCTCCAGGTTAAATACTGGTATTCAGTTGCATCTAGTTAGACTGGAAGCTGACCCCAACATAATTGAGAAAAGGCTAGGTAGATGATGAGTTTTAAGTCCGATATTATAGGGGCGAGCCTGTTGCCGTCAACCAGACACATATCCAGACTCATACACAATTGTGCTTTAATTCTTCAGCGATAGATACTCGTAAGTAATCGATATGTTATATACCTGTGGAGGCTTGTAAGTCTGAAGAAGGCTTCTTAAAAATAATAAAATAAAATAATAATAAATAACATTGCTGGACCTGGGAATCCAAACCAGAACCTGATGCTCAGCAGTAGCGGTTACGAACACTAGACCAATGAGGTCTGAAACCCAAAACACAACCCTAACATGGAAGTGTCGAGTCTGACGTCTGTAATAAAAATCCAAGAAAAAAATTAATTTGTTTAGTTTAAGAAATTTTCTTTTTAGGGTTCCGTACCTCAAAAGGAAAAACGGAAACCTTATAGTATGTCTGTCTATCCGTCCGTCACAGCCAATTTTCGCCGAATCTTCTGGGCCGATTAAGTTGAAAGGTATATGAACTTCTGTGACTCAAACACGGACGTGTTACACTACCGAAATAAAAAACAAAAAAAAATTAATAAAAGTTTTGCGAACTGTCCGTGTGACATACATCAAATGAAATATTTATTGTAAGGATTTCAGATATATTTTATTTAATAATTTTAAAATAAATAGTTTTAAAGTTATTTAAGAAAATACATGAAAAACGACCCCTTATCTCCGAAACTATTGAGCATAAAATTTTGAAAGAAATACCGAAAATAGGTCTTTACTTATAAACTACAGGAAAACCTATGAGAAGTCTATGGTCTTAATATAACATGGTAAATATCTTAATATTGTGCGTACAAACTTAAATTTGCAGTTGGAATGTATAGGAGAAGAGAGAAGTTGTTTTTCAATTACAATGTTAAGTTTGTTCTTGAGATAAATTCATCCGAACTACAGAACCCTTCATTGTGTGTGGTCCGACACGCACTTAGCCGATTTTTTTTCTAGTCGAGAAAGTGTAATTTTCGGAAGAATTTTGACATTAATAGAGTTTTTTTCTTTTTGTAAAGATTCTAGAAGTCCCATTTTCACAGAAACTGTAGATATTTTTATTATACGCAATATTGGTGTTATTAAAAGCATTCCTGAAATTTTATTCACATGAATACCTGACTTTTCGTTGAATTTATTATTGTGCCTTACAGTTTCACATACGCATGTGTTTCAGTTCTGTGCGTTATTGCTATGCTGAAAATGTCTGGAGTACTGCTTACCATTTTATGTATAATGGATTCAAACTTTACAATTTATAATTGTAATGTTTGCATTCTGTGATATGATTACCTATGATTGCTTATTTCTGAAAAGTATCTTACACCTATTTATTAAAATGCTGGAAAAGTTGGATAAAATGTTTTATAAGATTCATTGCATGGCGAAATGTGTCTTTGCACCGAATATTATATTAAACATTTTTTGTACCCACCACATTTTATGCAAATAAAAGATTTTGATTTGATTTGATTTGATTACAAATGTCTAATTTTTAACACTAACAACTATGCAAAATATTCATAGATGAGAATCACAAGTGAAAACTGCAAAGAACTATTTATAGGCAGGCATCCATTTCATAGAGTTTGTATTTAAAAAATACAAGGCTTGTGTCAAAAAACTACTTTTGATAAACAGACTACATACTATATTCCGTCCACCGAGAGAATGCTTTTTCGACATCTGTCAGTTTCATACAAACGCATATGTGTTTTATGAATTTCAACTTTATTAGTTCCAGATCTTGTACAACTGACAAACAGGTGTCAAAAAGTATTCTCTCGGTGGACGAAGTAGACTACTATATCGTTATATAGGTGTTATTATCTTATTTATACGTTTGAGAATTCAAATCGATGACAGCTACACCACTGCAAGGCTCCTACAAACAGGCGCGACAAGCGACGCGACACAAAGACACCGCGTGCCGCGTGACGAGCGGTCTCTTTGTGTCGCGTCGCGTGTCGCGCCTGTGTGTAGGAGCCTTAACTCTACCAACTATGCACTAACCTCACATTTTCGTACGTCGCTAATTGAATCTAACAAAATGTGTCGTTATTATTGAACGTTTGTAAAACATGAGATTCTGAATATCCGACAACTTAGGATATTGATACATAAGCCTTTGACCCTAAAGGTCAAAGTGAAAAATCACCTCGCTTGCCACCTGGCTTGATTTAACTATTAGATAGATAGATACAGATAGAATACTCTTTATTATGTACACCATAAAAATTACAGATATAAATGTAGAACTGTTACATAGGGTGTCACAATGGGCGGTCTTATCGCTAAAAGCGATCTTTTACAGACAACCTTTGGATGGATCAAAAAGTAGGAGAGACAATACTGCATTTATTTAATAACTAGCTTATGCCCGCGACTTCGTCCGCGTGAAATTTCTTGTTCCCCCGTCGCACCCCGTCGCATCACATCACCCGCCCGCGTTTGTTACATTATTGCAATTTTTTTAAGGATCTCTAATTTTTCTGAAAATAAATTAAGTCTATGTTACTTCCTGATAATTTAGCTTTCTATTTGTGAAAAAATGGTTAAAATCGGTCCAGTAGTTTCGGAGCTTATTCGATACAAACAAACAAACAAAAAAAACTTTCCTCTTTATAATATTAGTATAGATGACAGACAGGAAAACTCTGCGTACCAGCTTCTTGAAGTAGGTAATACCTTGGTTACTATTAAATTACCCTAAGATAGGGAGAGGGCTGACAATTATTTTGACGATGTCATTTAAACAACATACCTAAGTAGGTACCTAACTACCCAATTTTAAAAAAAAGGTAATTTTCTTCCAACAGACCGACAGAATTAATTTGACTTTGTTATATCTAAATCATATGTATAAACATACGATATGAAGTTGTATATTATATATATAGGTATACATACCTGTATCACAACAGTACCGTTTACCCTACACCGCTGAAATTCCACTCCAAAAAATCAACTACACGCGCGACGAACTTCTAGAGTTCACCACATAACCTTTGTATTGAAACAAACACACGTAAACTATACGATAACACCATCAAATAAACCATAAGATCTAAAACACTTCAATAAATAGCCGTGCACTTTGGGGATGCAAGAGGGTCTCAAAAACAGAAGACACAACGCGGTTTTTCGGTAAACTATTTCAAAAAAAAAAAACACTTAACAACAACTGTTGAAAAATAAAAACAGGTACACCGTGACGGTAGAGCGGTTATCGCCGTGGTACTGATAACTTGTGTCAGGTCAAACGAACAAATGGGGCGTCACCAAGGTACGGCTGATAACATTTGATAACGGGCTCTTAACCTTCCGACTGTACTCTAGTTGAAACGGTGTCATCAATATGGCATGCTATAAACACTTATGTGACTGTACCAATAAATGTGTATGATCAATTATATATTTTATATTCTCATCTTACATCCTTATGATTGCTGAAAGATGAGCAGAGTTCATGTCAACCGATTCCTATAATTAACCATCAGTCGACAGTACAGTACCTTTTATAGTTAACTAATTTTTCCCACGGCTCCGCCCGCGTAGATGTCGGTTATCGCGTAAAAAAGTAGCCTATGCCCTTCTCCATATCCCAGGCTATATCTCTGCCATATTTCATGACGATCGATTCAGTGGTTTAGGCGTGAAAACGTAACAAACAGACAGACAGACAGGGTTGGCAGGTACTTTCACATTTATAATAATAGTATTAGTATGGATATATATTATTATAAATGAGAAAGTAACTCTACCTGTCTGTCTGGACAGAACTGCTTACTGTTCAACACCGAATTGTTTTACGGATTAATTTAAAAGCCTAGTATGAAGAAGAAGGAAGGAAGAAGGTTAAATACAGACTCCAACTTTAAATTCAGCCTAGTGATGGCCTAGTGGTGTGAGCGTCGCGGCGTCGGACTGCCAAGTCATAGCTCTGGAATTCGAACCACCTCTGACTTTTCGGATTCATGTGCGTATTGTATATACTAAATAACACTTGCTTAAAAAACGGTGAAGGAAAACATCGTGAGGAAAATATCGCCTCCGTGAGGTCATAGCGGTACTCTGCCCAAGCCATACTTCCACCGTATGCTCCACCGTGTCCTCCGGGCGATCCACAAAGTGGTAACACCCGGGCGTTTCGTCCCGCCTTATCCGAAACAGGAACCTCCTGAACCAAATGTGTCCGGTGAGGACCTGTGTCAGGCGGAAGGTGAGGACGCCGTGGCGCCTCTCTAGCCTCTCCTCAAAGAGAGGACTTATCGTCACAATTGTGGCGTGCCCAGCGCTGGGTTGCGACAATCGCACCCTCCATGTCGTCATGAGATCCCGCCGGAACTCAGTCCGCTGTGCCGTGATTTCTCGCGACAGCAAAGTTACGTCCCGGCCTCCTCGCGCCACTCCCATAAGTGCGCGAGGATTTTTGCCTGCAGATCCCATGGCGGCAATCCGGCTCGCCGCCTCACCAGAGACCGTGTGGTATCCCCGGACCAGCCTGATGGCCATGAACCTTTAGGACGCGTTCAACCGGCGGGCTGGTCGCCGCCTCAAGGAATGCGCTCACACCGGTACCCCCGCATAGAGCCTTCGGAAGGAGGCGTTTGGACCCCCTAGATTGGGCAGGAGCCGCTTCAAGGCAGCCCCGGCCCGCTCCAGTCAGGGAGCCAAACGTCTGAAATGCTCCACGAAGGTCCACCAACCCTCGTTGACAAGTCTTAGGTACTTCATCGTCGACTCGACGCCAATGTGAACCCCACCTACCGAGGAAACCATGTCTTAGAGATATTTCTCGACAGCATGTGTAGCCAAGTCAGAGGCCCAAGGGCGGCATAAAAACACGGACACCAGGTTAGTCACTAGCTACACAAAAACAAGACTTTATATTAGTGTCATTTTTAACTACTTTTGCTTAATTTATTCTATTATGTAGTTCAATAACTTGTGTCATGGTTTAAACAGCTGAGTTTCTTCGAGATTACGTTTAAATATTGGTTGCTGCCATATCCAATTATTCACGATTCTTTTCACAACGTCAGAAATAGTACCTTTTCTTCTAATTTCAGTTACAGTTTTGCATAGCTATCGCAAATGGTGACAAGGCAGTGACATACGAGTACCATCGAAGTTACACAAGGCTGTACCCATATAGCTAGTAGAAATAGTTATTATTCTTTGCTCATAGTACCTACCATGCCTAATTCTACTAGTGTCATTACAAAATTATAATCGTTCTGAATTAGAAATAGAACCTTTAACTTGTTGCCCTCACTTCTCTACTTTTCATATCGTTTTCCAATTTTCATTTGATCTCCCATCATAAACATAACCACTTTTTTCAGAAGACAAACACTATCTTCCTTTTTTATTTATCAGGACTTTTATAAACAAGTAAACAAGAGAAAGCTCCAAATTAAAATTCAGTCTTCAATATAATAGTACCTCTACCTACAGGTCGTAAGTGGAAAACGTATGGTACATTAATGTCACTACAAACATACAAGATAATATCCTATAATAAGTTACTTTACACCGCAAATAATGTGCAGCTATAAACCCGCCTGTCAAGACACGACCGGTCATGTAGACAAAAGATAAGACCCGATATGACACACAGATACACGGACAAAGGAAACTCCTATCAGTTCTGAGGAAAATCAGTTGATAATGTTATTTGTAGCACTCTATAAGTGAGACCTTTAAGTACCGGCTTACTGGTCACGTTGAGGAGTGGAATGTCATGGAATAACACAGGTGGAGTCTGTTAACTTGAAAGTTTAAGAGGAATTCCTTGCTGGAGTCTGATCTTTCTGCTACCTATAACTAAGGAGTCTTCAACGAATGGTTTCCTTCCAGGCGATCGTGCACCATCGTCGACCGCATCATCGCTTACTATAAGATAAGATAGTCAAAAGAGCGAACTTATGCACTTAGAAAAAAGTATTGCATTTGCATAATATATTATGCAAATTCAATAAAAAAAATAATATCTCAAGTTTCAAGCTGAAATAACAAGCAGTCCGTTTGATGAAACACTTATGAACAATGGACCAGATGGATCGTTGATTGAACTTAGTAAACATTGCGTGGGAAGCCTGAAAAAGACTGAAAAGGGCTAGGAGTCGGCCTTTATTTTGTGCAGCAGTAGACAAAGATTTCAAATACGTTTAATTAAAACTTGAAAGTTTTTACTTTTCAGTACGTTTGTGTCCATGCATTAGAGAAATTATTTCGCAAACTTGTTTCTTGCTTGCTCATTTTTTGAAGGTTCTCATGTCAGTAATGTGCATGGTTTCAAATACATCGTTATTTTCTTTTCTTCTATCTTTTGCTTTTGTAATTGAAAACTTAGCTCCCTTTCATCCTACATTCTAGCCCTTCCTTAAAATCGTCTTCCAATCGGAATAATCAGTATTTTTGTAGCTATAACCACATCGTGTATATTTGGAGTTGTCATTTACGTCGTGTGTGTACTGGCAGTTGGCAGGCACCTGGCTGTGACGTCATAAGCTAATTCCGGCGAGACGAGGTCGTGACCCGACGCCCTGCGCGCACGCACACACGCTAACCGTGCTCTGCTACCCGAAAATACGTGCCTACGGCTTACAGTGTTTATCTTGATGTCTTATTGAACATAAGTTTTGAGTGGGCTGCTTTATTATGAGATTATAGGAAATAATAATTTTGATGTAAAATTATTGATCTTGTATTTCAGGAAGCTGAATAAAAAGTATAGAATGCGTTGGTAATATATTTACTTTTACACCTAACTTTCGTTAGTTAGGTTTGTTTTCAGGAGTTCATAATACTTAAGTTGTTGTACCTTATTTAATATTTATTATTTGGGGTAAAACGTCAGTACCAAGAGTCCATATTGCGAAACTTACAGACCAGAGATGGACCGTGAGAACGACAGAGTGGCACAAAGCAAAAGGAATAAAGGAAGAAGAAATTAGAAGAACAACTCTGGAGACATGTAGCCCAGGACAGAGATAAATGGAGATCTTTGGAGGAGGCCTTCACCTATCCTGAGGTTCATCTAGATTAAGAATTTTATTAATAATTAATATTTAACAATAAACTTCTACTAATCTTAAATATATTAAATGTAAAACTAATAGAACTAAAATAAGAAGAATACTAATACGAGAAATAAGAAACTGAAGTTATAGATAAGAAATATGTTATAAAGATTTATATTAAGTAGAGATATATTTATAGAAATTGTATTATCTACAAGAAGTAAAAGGCTTTTTTATTTATTTTATTTATTTATTTTATACCTTGTTTAATTTTTATTATTTGGGGTAAAACGTCAGTTCCAAGAGTGTAATAATTCGTAGATTATCTATATCTAAGCAATATACCTCATTTTCATCTCTACGAGATCACTAAACAAAACAAACATAAACGTAAACATTACTACAACTGTCTGAATTTAATACTAGTCTCGTGATCTATCGCGGCTTTTAACTTCAATTCCAACCCATAATCGTTTTCAGGAATTATATGTAATGTTATAATGAAAAAGAGGGGCTTGCGGCTTAGTAATAACAGCCATACTGGTCGATCGATCAGGTAAAGCTACGCTTGCCGTAGTTGGTCCATGGATGGTTGACCATCTTTAGATACCGAGACCCCTTAGTGCCTCGGTAAACACGTTAAGCCGTTGGTCCCGGCTGTCATTCGTGAATCTTTGACAGTCGTTACAGGTCGTCAGAACCCCGAAAGTTTGACAACCAGTCTTACCAAGGGGTATCGTATTACCCAATACCTGGGTTGTGGAGGTCAGATAGACAATCGCTCCATGTAAAATAATAAAATGAAATGAATAAATATTACAATGAAAACTCTCTTCGCAGGATATCTACAAAGGTATCGAAGTATTAGTCATAATAAATGTATTGCAGTTGGCAGAAATGCATCCGCGGCGCGTTGGTAACGATCACAGTAACAGGTGCGGTTATCTGTTGCCGTTTTCAGCGCTTTCAGTGTACGCGTTTATTTGTCTGTGTGTGTGTGACTGTGTGTTTGTAGTGATCTACTCTGCTATACTTATATAATCCATAATCCAGCATTGCGTATGTAAGCGGGCACGCCCTTTATTCAAATTAAAAAAATATATTTTGGGACAACTAGATCCAAAGGTTAGTATACAAAAACTATTGTTAGTTCTTAAAATACAATTATAAAGACCAACACTATCATCTAATTCTATATACGAAGCCCCTGTGCTGAGACACACTGCCCCATCACGATAACCAATAGGGAAGATCAAATAATAATAATAGATCAGCAGACGAACGAAATGCCTCAACACAGGACCACGCACATCTTCAGCTACAGTTTTCAGAATGCTGTTGTGACTCCCCCGCACTCTCCTCATAAGTGACACGACTTTTTTTCGAATGACGGCATGAAAATCATCCGTACGAGCCTGCGCGAAGATCTCGGAGGCACTGCAGAAACGAGGAAGTCCCAACATCATCCTTAAAATCTTATTGTATTGGACGGGCTGTGTCCAGGGATTTTTTGGTTTAACTTAGGGATGCATCCGATACCGATACCGATGCCGATATATCGGCGATACTCGAAGTTTGCCGATATGTCGGCATCGGCGATATTTTTATGGCCGATTCAACGATACTTTTCTCATCAATGTTAATTTTAATTACTAAAACTATTAACTAATCTCAACCTGTCTATAGTTATAAACGGTTTTATTTAGTTTGTCCTGTTATTTGTTATTTTTATATTAATAAAAAAAAATATTATACCTTCATTTTTGAATTCAATAAGCGTATCGGTATCGGTATCCGCCGATATTTTTATAAGAGCATCGGTATCGGTATCGTATCGGCAAAAAGTCGTATCGAGGCATCCCTGGTATAACTAACCCATAGAGCCAGAATACTTTTATTTAGGTTTTTTTTTTGCTTGTGTAAGATTTTCACTATATTTGTTGGTATATTGGCGTGAGCAAGCTGACATATAGCAAATAGTTTAATTTACTGTTATGTGTCTCGTAATATTAATTATTTTGCGTAACAACTATTGTATAGAATCAATGTAATTGAACAGACAGATGTGTTGCTAGGGAGTTTGTTGCGCCACTTCTTCTTCCCAGCTAAAGCTCTAGGAAGTGATGGAGGACGGGCGTTTTGGAGGACTGTCTTATGTAATTTTGACGTTCGAAAAGTGCTGATTTTCAGACTAATTTGAATAAATGACTTTTGATTTTTGATTTTATTGCTGGCTGGAAACTGGACGAAGAAAATCAAGTTTGTTGTCAAGATGAATATGGAAGCCGGTAAGTCTCGAGCCAAAAGGTTTTTTTTTTTTTAGTCAATGTTATTTAAGACAGTCTTTGAAATTTTTATTGTGTGTTCGATCCTACGGCTGTAGTTTACCTACCTAATCAAACCTTCAGAAAATTATTTCTTTATTTCGATAATTTTAATACCTATTCATTTTATACGAACCAAAAACTTAAGCAGTACCAAATTGCATGACCTTTCGTATCTGTGACGGTTTACTTTTCTCTAATATGGACCCGCTATACATGAGCGCCGGGAGAGGGGTGCAAGAGGCACTTGCACCCCCCTGGCTTGAAAATACATACACATATTGGTGCAAAAACATTAAGAAAAAAAAATACGAAAACGCCTTTTTTTGCGTTTTCAAACGTCTTTTATAATGCGCGCAGCAAAGGAGTGGAACTCTCTACCTGCGTCTGTGTTTCCGAATGCAAACAACCCTAATCTATTCAAAGTGGGAGTGAACAGGCTTCTTCTGGGTAAGCTCACTCCATCGTAGACTTTGTCTCTGTCATCCAGACCTAGACTAAAGTCAAGAGCAAACTCATAGTAGAATAAAAAAAAAATAAAAAAAAAACGCCTAATATACCTACTCAATCTATATTCTTCGCTCGCTACTGCATCCTACTCTCTCCTAATTCTTAAGGTTCTTTGTATAAATCGAAACAGTCAGTCCTCTCTCTGTATGAATGGACAAACGAAAACCTAACGTATCCGAGGTGGAGGTTATCGGCATATTGTTTTTGTTTAGATCGTTTGTTTGTTGACATTTTTGGTAGTAACGCAACACAGTGTAACATTGTGAATTGTCTTTAGTCCGTGGTCCTGACATCAAGCAATGGACTAAATTGTAAAAAAATTATTGCTTGAATAAGAGGCTTTTGGCTACTTTAATGTATGTATTTTATAATTTTATTTTTATTAAGTGCGTTTTGTTTGTGCAGAAGAATAAACAAATTTTCTTTCTTCTTTCTTTTAGGTATAGTGCGAAAATAATCGAGCTCGCTTCGTAAGCTGAAGATGCATCCCCCTGAAAATAAACCTACTTCGAAAATTTTGCAGAATATAAACCACTTGATATTTAATAACAACACAACGTAACATAATACATTTTTATTAGTTATCGTTTGTAATCGTCTCTCATAGCGGAACGCTGGCAGTGTTCCACGGCGGTTGGCGATATTTGCCTACTCCACGAATAGATGGTAAGGATGTGACCTGTCCACCTTCGTCCCCGTTGCCCTACCGTGACGTCCAGTGGCCAACAAATCAAGCTACACGAATCTGTCAATGTGTCCAAATGATTTTATACTTTAAAATGTTGATGATTAAGTTCAAAATCGAACGAGAAAATTTAACAGTTTGTGGTAACTTGATGTGCTGGCTACCGTACAAGTGTACCTCACTCACAAACCTACTTACCATCATACTAATTACTATATCGATCCATCAAGAGGTAAAAGGGGAGAAATTCCCAATGGAAAAATTTCGATATCACGGAGTTTTCCATCGGGAATTTCTCAATTGTAGCTTAGCCCAATCTCGATTTGTGACCGATTGACAATGGGCTGGCAATAGGCTCACCCCGTATAATATGGGACGTTAACATAACTAATAAAAAATGTGAATCCGAAGTGTATACCTTTGTCTCCCCTTTTGGGGAATGAAGGTGTGATGATATTGTATATTATTATGTTGTGCTATCAGAGGGGTGAAGAGGGGTCTCCGCACGCATCGATCTACTCGGTTAAGCTACGCTTCTTTTTTACCTACGGTTCCGGCTGTTAGTGAATATGTTAACTAAAAGCATCATACTAAACCATACTGTTGCTGGAACCGAACCAACAAGAACATTTCAATCCACACAATAGCTATGTCATCATAATCAACTACCGAAATAAAACCAATTAATCCAATAATGCTAATCAGGTAACGTAACCACGAACAATGTGGACGCATAAAAAACAACAGAGCACCTGACCTATACAGTTTGTGTAACCGGTGTTGGGTAGTCATTAGAACCAGTGCTGCGTCAAATTCCGGCAAACGTCCACTTGAATTATGAAAATCCTCGATCATATCAAACTGGTACGTTTTGTTTTTCTTAATTACGTTATAATTAAAGCTAAACAAATAACAGTTTTAAGGAAAAAGTCTGTAATTTAGGGGAAAAAAACAACCGAATGGATAACTTCAGCCATTTAAAAAAAATTGCTAAGTTTAATAAGCATCTCTTTACAAGTCCAATCTTCGTATTATATTCTAATATTTAAAAATAAAAATATGTTTCAATAATTTCTTGAAAACTTTTTATTTTATTTTTTATAATAATTAATTAGCATAAAGGCCGACAAAAACCCACATTGAAGCATTACGAGAAACCTATATCTCTCCAATTATTGTTCCATTTACAGATTTTGCTGTTCCAACTTATATACCAACTCCAAAATGCTCGCTCAAGTTTCGAAGATTCTGCGTCCGAGGTGGAGAACTCCAAAGAGAACGAATCTGCTGCTTCATCGGAGGAGCAGAAACATTTCCACAAACATCGCCACGTCCACCGATCGGGACAACGTCACAAAAAAAGCCGCAGTCACAGTCATGACCATGACCATGATCACGATCACGCGTATGCCAGGGCTACGAGCAACGAGTATGACGACTGCGAGTGTGCTTGCAATAAATGTGACTTGCCTTCCGACTGCTGCAAGAATGCCTGTAAAACCTGTTCAAGCAACCCTTACCAGCAGCCATCGCGAGGGATGACCGGTCAGTCTAGTGTGGTGTTTGTCCCGTACCCGTACCCTATGATGATGCCCAACCAAGTCCTGAGGCCTGCCCCCAACCATCACGAGATGATGCGTGCACATGATACGACGGTCACGCAACAACCCACAACCACAAGCACGACCACGTCCACCACCACAACCACGACCACCACAACCACTACCACCACAGAATATCCGACCAATCTCATTGACTCACAACATAATAACAACATGCTAGAGCAAGCGCTCAGGAGCGTCGTGGATGACTACTCTAATATAATAGCAAAGACGCCGGATAAAATGCAGAACGGGAATAATAAGTACATGCTGACGTCACTGAGGAAGACTAAACCTACGTGGATACCCAAGTACGGCATCGTACCAATCTCTGACAACATCGCCGAGAAACTCATGTCGAAGATGTTGAGGGCCCGCGTACCTCTTCGCAGCCAACAAAACAGAGTCCCTATGCACAATATATCGTACTTAAGAACTCTTGGTAAGAAGTTATAGTGAATTTTTTACAAATGTTTTGTAAAATTTTTTGTTACGTGAAAATATTTATTAGGAGTGGAGAAAATTGTAATTTAAGTTTGTACAAATAGATGAAATCAGTTTTTATACGAGCAAACAAATTGTGCGTACATAAAAAATATAATAAAATTGAAAATATAACCATAATTTCGTAATTTATTGCATTATTCACTCAAACTATATCCTGTAGCAGCTATTATAACAATTTCATGGTGAAGGAACCATGCATGCATTGTTTGTGTTGCTTAAAACAAATAATTTTACATGTAGGTATTAATATAATCAAACAAATCTAGACATCTTGTTTTTGTGATTTAATGATAATATTGTATAGCAGATAACTATTTAGGTACTATGAATTTGGTAAGTACCAACGTTAAAGAACACTTATTGATGGAAATAACAAACCACATTTTATAACATAACTGTATTTTTCAGATGTACAATATCCTACCAATATATCTTCTGCTGAAAATTTGTGTTTCTATGAGAAACTTTCATTTACCTCACGGTGGTGGCTACTTCCACCATTCCGACCTGGCGATGCAGGACGACATTAAATACCAGCATTACGACAGCTACAGCAGCGAGGAAGTAGTGATGCGTCAGCGCCATTCACCGCGCCGTACCAAATACTACCGCCAATTCGAATACTCCGATTCAGGATATAACTATAAATGTAAGTGCAGCTGTACCAAGTGCCAGAAGCGGAAGCCGAAACCGAAGCCATGCTGCGAGGATTTCTGTGCTACCGAGTGCGCCGTACAGAATAACATCCTAGTGGTGCCCTACCCAGTACCGTTTATGGTTTTTAACCAATCAGCGCCGTCGGAGTTCCAGACGCCCCCGATGCCACCAATACCCACGCCATCATCAACGACAACGACTACTGAGCGATCAACAACAGTGCAAACGACACCACCATCTAGGAAAACGATTGCAGGGACATCTTCCACGGCACCTTACTATGACGGCAAATCTTACAAACGTTTTCAAATCATAAACGAGAAGAATCTGAGAAGGAACATGGGCATGGGAAACAACGGCTTACGCTCACCTCACAAGTTCGGCAGATTACCGAAATATGGAATTGTACCCATACCTGAGAACTTAGCGCTTAACTTGATGCAACAAATAGGGAAAGATCAAAATCATGATCAATTAAGAAATAGGCTCTCTCTTGATAAGAATATTTTCGATTACACTGGGCTACCTGTTAGACAATAAGTAGGCAGTAGAGATTGACCAATAAATCGACGCCCAAGGGAATGACGGCAAATTTAAAAAATCTTCAGCTTGTAACACGAAATAGGTCTGATAAAGAAAACAATTTGATATACTTTTGTATGATGTTCAGTTTATTGATGTAAATTAGTTTGTTGATATGAGTAGGAATGTAGAATTATGATAACATTTCAGACTATATTTCATGTTACCAGCTGAACATTTTTTAAATTTGCCTTCTATTCCTTGTGCCACGACTCGTTGGCCGAACTATATCATACCTTTTCTTCAGCATTTAAGTTTTGTTGATTTATCTTATATTTTTTTAGTAAAACTGCCCCAAGCAATTATCATATTTCATTAGATTTTTGTATGAAAATTAAAACCGCTCATATTATGCGTACATTTATGAATGTACGCATAATATAATAAAACTGTGAAAATATCTACCTACGTATGCGTAGGTAGATATTTTCGCAGTTTTGTAACACAAATATAAATACCTAAGATAAAAGATTGTTTGTAAACTCAAATTTAAAAAGGGTTTTACTTAAACCACAGAATAAATAAGTTTTAGCCCTTTATATTAATTTTACTATAAATGTGTGTGTGTGTGTAATAAAAATAACAATTATTCTTAATTATTTGGTATTTTATCAAATAACTAAGTTCAGATAAGGTAAGAAATTGATTTAGTCACAACTTATATGATTATTACAGTTATAACCGAGTACCGTACCCACTTGTTGATGTCAATAAATGTATTTCATGTCGCTACTTACTTCCAGTTAGTTAAGAAACCGATGTGACCAAACGCACTTCAAACACACTTTTCAGTAGCTCCCTAACAATCCACTGACACCGTAAAACTAATAAACACACGTAACATTTCAAACTTTGTAACACAAAACGCACGAAATTACTGAAAACTGTAAAACAAGCGCACAACACCGCAATCCCTTGTATTTTTCACACTACTCCGGTATCGATCGCTGATTTCTTTAATTAATTATCCATTTTACTATTGTTTAGACAATAGGGCGCGACACGTTCAGCGTGGCTTGACCTTTCAGAAGTCAGCGAGACTGCGCCAGAGTCGCGCGGGGTCACCAACGATTTATTTTTAGAGTTTAAAGTTCAAAATACGACTGTTTGAAGACGCGATGACCGACGCGCGAGCTTCCGTACATGATCGCGTTACTTATTGGAAATAGATTAAATATGAACGTAAATGGGCTTTCATTAGTCTAAAAAATACATTTTGTAAGAGTTCTAACTTCTAAGAAAATGATAGGTGAAGTAAATCCAATGAGAAGATTAAGAAGAGGAAAATGGTAACAGCTTTAATTGAGAGAATTTTCGCTTAAGTTTTTCTTCAACCAGTATGGACTGAAAAACAATGAATAATTCAAAACTAAGTAGCTAGTTTTGAAATAAAATTCTACTTAATATTTACAAATAAAAACTGAAATTCAGACAAACTGAGTCCGTACATTTGAACAACACCTCACTAAATTATGGAGTCCCATCGCGAATCTCGAAAAATTCGATCAAACTATGCTAAAATCCCGCCAAAAATGTTTACGTCACTCCAAAGGGAATTTGCCATCATTGAATGCGCGTGCGCAAAGTCGCTAACGGCGACAGGTCAACGGTGGGCTATTTTCGCGACGACCATCCGGGGCGCCACCGTATTTAAAAGCAATATTGCTCGATCGAAACCAAACGAATTAGGTCACTTTCATAAAACTTGCGGAATAAAGTGGCGTGTTCCATAGAAAGTGATGTCAGATGAAATACGAGGAACGACGGTTCAATCTTGATGGGTCCGCATTTAGCTTGATATATTTATTTATCTAAAAAGACCCAATTTTCGAAACCACCTAGCCCCTAGCCATGCTATCCTTGCTTTTAATAACCATTCTTAAGTTAAAGGTGTTCTGGTAAGGCGTTTTTGTAACTTTTTATCTTTAGAACGAACATAATTTTAACCATATGGCTTTGTAGGTACAAACACTGGCACTTTTAAACACTTGAGTGTGTTAAAAAACTGTCTCGCTCTCGTTAACTGGAAGCCAAAAATAGCAGATATGCACATCAGCAAAAGGGTTCAATCAATCAATCATTCAATCATTTATTTTGTTAAACATAGGTATGGTTAGAGATAATATATTATCTAAAATATGTGCACTATGTTTTGCCAATATATGGCGTACAAAATTAACATAAACAAGCAATTACAATTAAGGTGACATGTCAATAGATTACAAAAAAGCAAAAAAATCATTCAATTAAAAATATGTCAGATATGTAAACAGGTAATAAATAAAATCATAAGTGTTTAATTAGCAAGACGGAATCGTCATACTACTGTTTAACAGTAGTAAACTCAGTGATGGAGTAGTAACATCTATCTAAAAGGAATTTAACTAAAAGACCTCTTAAAGGTTCCCAGACACTCTTTACTTCTGATAGCTGCTGGTATACTATTATATATTTTTGGGGCCATACCTAGCACACTTATGCCGAAAAATGCGGTTTTATGAGAGGTAACATGAATGGTCAAAGTCAAAACGCTTATTCCGAACTAAGTGTACAATGTTGGTGTTATGTTATGTTAGTAAGTACTTATGACTTAGCAGCCTTTTACAAGCATTGCAATTATCTTTCGTCTGCCCTTATCATCCCTTATAATAACGGCGAGTGGGCAGTTTTTCAAATAAATGCAGGTTACAGCGGACAAATACTCCCATTTCATATATGTACATAGACGGTAGAGTGAGAAGACTGTTCCTTAAATACTGATTTACAACTGGTTCTACACATACCTTACCTAAGTGTTGAAGATGTGCGCAAAGATACACAGAAATCTGGCATTTGTCCTTGTTCAACATTTTCAGCTGATAGAGTGGCAGAGTACGTAAAATCAGCAGCGGAGAAAAAATTAATAGTCGTTCATCTTCATTGTCTCTGCGCTTTTTGGTGGTCGCCACTGTACCTACGTGGTAGATGCAGTCGTTGGAAATAATGTGGCGTGGTTGGCCAGAAGTCTTTCATTAATGAATTTAATGAATTTGATTTTTGTTAGGTTAACCTAACAAAAATCAAATGATAGTTAACTTGTTTTTAACATCACATGGTTTACCTCTATCTAACCGTTTGAATCTGATTCTGTATCTCACGATAACGTCTATGTACTAAATGACAAACGTTTGACACCGAATATTAGTATTGCACCTACCTTTAAAAAATCAATTGCTGTTCGTTTGTCTCGCTAAAACTCGAGAACGGTTGGGCCGATTTAGCTGAATTTGGTTTTGAAATGTTTGTCGTAGTCTAGGGAAGGTTTAAACGGTGAGAAAATATGGGAAAAACAAAAGAAAAAAAAACTATTTGTGAACGGCTGGACCGATATCGCAATTTTTTTTTAAGGTTTTAGGTAGGTAGGGTAGTTAGGGTAGGATAGGGTAGGTAGGTAGGTAGGGTAGGGTAGAGTAGTGGAGTTTATACTATATTTCCTTTGCACGTAGACAAACTGCCACAATCAAAAAGCTTTTGACAGAATGAAGTTTTCGTGTATGCATTTTAATAGTAGGTACCTATCCACATAACAGGGGCGTGGCTACCGACGTGTCAGCCGTATCAATGGTACTGGGCCCCCAAGCTACAGGGGCCCCACGACGCGACGTGTGGAAGCAAAAAAACGTAAAATATTTTCCAAAACCTCAAATTCTTTTAAGGTAAGAGGCCCATATTGAGTAAAAACCTACCTTATGAAAATTAACAGAAACAAATTAGGTACGTAAAATTAACATGCGCGGTCTAATTCTCAAGCTCTTTTATACATTTATTAAAATCACACAGAAAATCTAACCTTTTAGTCAGGATTCTCGCTCTCTTTCTCTCTTGCATTCTCTTAGTAAAATCACGATGATAGCTTAACCTACGATCACAGTCGGGATGCTCCAACTTTCCTCTTACACGTTATATAAGTTAAAAAAATAATACAATAACAGCTTTACCTAGTATCCGAGTCAGGATGCTCACATTTTCTACCTCAACTTTACCTATCTCGGTCCTTAATGCTTAAATTTTCGGGCTCTCTTCGCTCGCTCTTTGATAGATCCGATCAGTCACAATGCTCAAAATTTTTAGCTCGTTTCGCTCGTTCTTGCATTTTCTCAGTAACATCACAATGACAGCATTGGCAGTTTGACCTTCCAAGCCAGTATGCTAATTCAGTTATTTTGTACAAAAAAAAATCAATAGGTATTCTTTTGGAGCTTCTTTGCAATCAGGTAAAAAGGGCCCTCTACTATTGTTGATACAGGGCCACTATCAGCTCGCCGTCCGGTAAGGACGAGGCCCGGGTCGCCGGCGCGTTGTGTTCCACGCGCGCCTCAAAGAGATGTCAACACGCACTGACGGGGTCCGCTAGAACCGGTGCCTGCCAGGGTTGCGGGTTTGTCCGAAAGCTATAGGTACCGTGGCCCTGGCACACAGACAGCTGAAGGAACACGGGTAGGTTTTAGTCAGTAAAAGTCTGACACGCCCTCCCGCTCCGCCCAGAGCGGAAGAAGTTATTTGAAAATTTCCCACCCACAAAAAAAAAAGTTGCCCCCACTATAGAACTAGCTTACGATTCATGTTTTATAAACTTGGTCAAAACACTTTGGTTCAAAAACGTAAACCACCCTAATTTTCCTTTTGAACTTTTTTTTTAAGTCAGTTCCATTCATAATTTTAAGTTATTTATAATTTCCCTTGTTCATCTAGTTTAACTAAGTAGTTTGGTGGTTTCTGCACTGAAGTAGGTGCCTAAATAATAGATAGTGGGGGATAGATAAGATTATCAAAAAACGCCTGGGAATAGTTTATACTAAACATTCTGCTCGCTATTCGTAGCGCCCATTGAATTTTATTCAGAGCAGTGACGCCTGTTAAGGAAATAATATCAAAAAGTCGAGGTAACGCGAATGTCTTAGGAGATTTCTGTTTTGAGTTATAAATAAAGGACAACAAGCCGTGCACCCAAGGGGATTTCCTATTGGCAAAAGTTCAAAATTTGACACAAACTCTGATGCATTTTCTAAAATCCTCCCCTGGTGCTCACCTTTGTTACAAAAGGAAGTTTAACCAAAATTGGATGCTTCTAAGCCCAGGGGTTTAGACTGTGCTGTGCGTTTAATTTGACGGAACTAAACTAAAATTTATCTTCTGTCCTTTTCTTAATGAAATATAAAGAAAAAGATGCACTGAAATTAAATTTAGTTTAGTTTGTGAACAAGGGAATCGGCACCATTGTCGTCGTACCAGTCCAAAATACTAAAGCATGGCAGTTCATGGTCAGCATCGGCCCTGGGGTGGAGCGAGAGGAGCGGTCGCTCTATGCGCCAGATGACAAGGGGAGCCAACATCAGCTATCTGACAGTGAAAGTCCCGTTGAAATGGGTCCAGTCGTTTCGGAGATTAGCCGGAACAAACAGACATACCTACATACAGACAGACAGACGAAAAATCAAATAAAAATATTTTTTGTTATTAGTGTCGTAGGTATAGCACTGCATTCTGTTGCGAATTGTGCAATAAAAAAAATCATACAAACTTCCAACCCCTACTTCACCCCTTTACGGGAAGAGTTTCCAAAAATTCTTTCTTAGCTATCATCTGCTACTCATAATCTACCTCTGTGCCAAAGGAGATTGTTCTGCATCCATACATTGTTCGCCCCAGAACCAACAGCAAAGGAAAATTACTTTTCGTGTTCTAAATTACAAGTATATGCCCATGAAGACAAAGTTTAATGACGGACAGCTTGCAGACAGGATTTATTTCAAAAGAAAACAATGATTTTGAGGTTATATTTAGTAAGAAACAATCCTTTCAATACTTCGAAATACATGCTAATAAATTCATGTCACTATTATTGCCTGTATGTGGTTAGTTAAGCTAAGAGAATCAGAAAAACATTTAAGTACTTACCTAAGTACCTATTAGGTATTTGGTAAATCTTCTAGTTTTTGTATTACGTGTAAAATAGGTGGGTAGGTAAATAAGTACTTATTATTGAACTTCAATACAAACGACTTTATCCTAATGTTTTTATTTTATTTTATTTATTTATACTTAGGCAGGAAGTCATATTACCTCATCTATATTATGTTAGTCATGTTAAGTATTGAAAGATTGGACATTACTAATTGTCATGTCTAATATAACTGTCAAAGATGGCGGCATATTTTATGTTATGTCGATAGTCGCTCTTTTAATTGTTCATTATGGAACGCAGAATGTCCGTTTCATACAGATATTCGCAATTAGTCTAATATAATATATTTAGAATTATTATGTAAGTCAGATGTTTCTTGGTCCTGGGGCCATTTCCGACGATGTCCTTTCATCTTCATAGATCCAATTCTTTGATATTGTTCGTCGAATCGTTGAGTTCCTTATGTTCTGAGTTGAGCAGCACGATTACTGACAAATGTGTGCACTGAATGGATAGGTCCACTCAATCTGTGTGGTTCTTTCTTCAAAAGACCATTTCAGACACCAATACTACATGGTCTTCACATGATTTGACCAAGATTATGTCTGGACTTTAAAAGATACTGTGACCTCTGAGTTTGTTTCGGCCTTTCTTCTCAGAGTAGTCAGATACGAAACGCCGATCTCATCTAGTTTTAAAATATGATTGACGTGTATAAGTGTTTGTAAAAACCTACTTACAGAAATAAAATCATTTATCATTTAATCGTTTTTGAGTTTTCGTGATTAATCAGTGAGTGAACGAATGTATGAATGAGCGACCTTTCGCTTTTACATACAGGGGGGATTTTTTTGACGGAGCAGTAAGGATTTGAATTTTTGACCTTCGTTGGAGTTACAGAAAAACGGTTTCAGGAGACTGTCCGTAATTTTTTGAGAAATTTTTATCCCCATTCACAGATTTAGAAAAAAAAAAATATTCAGTCAGCAAGAAAATGGGCAATTTTCAAAAAACTTTTTGATGAAAATTGGTCCTGTTTCTTATGAGGAGCTCGTGGCTAAGTAATAACAGCCGCACGGGTCGATCCGTCAGGTTAAGCTACGCTTGCCGGGGTTGGTACGTGTATGGGTGACCATCTTTACATACCGAGACTGCTCCGTGCCTCGGAAAGCACGTTAAGCCGTTGGTCCCGGCTGTCATTCGTGGATCTTTGACAGTCGTTACGGGTCGTCAGAAGGCCAAAAGTCTGACAGCCAGTCTTACCAAGGGGTATAGGGTTACCCAGTTACTGGGTTGTGGAGGTCAGATAGGCAGTCGCTCCATGTAAAATACTGGTATTCAGCTGCATCCGGTTAGACTGGAAGCCGACCCCCAACATAGTTGGGAAAAGGCTAGACAGATAGATTTTTAGGTCCTGTTTCTTATAAGAAACAAAAAAATATATTCATGGTATAATTTGAGGTTGACAACGCCTTTATTTCCTAGCAGGAAGGTTGGTTTTAGTTCGAATGTTAGTAGTCACCGGGTTAAGTCTGGAGGTCGCAGGAAACGAAAAAAAAAAACTAAGTTTAGTAATAATAATTTGTATTACCTATTCATAAGAAGTACACAGCCGTTTTTAAATATATAAACTTTTCATACTAAAATAATCACTTAAAATAAGGTAACTAATTAAATAAATAAATACCAACAATATTTCTAACGATTAAATTTACCATTCACATGATCGAAATGTTACAATAATGTTTTATTAAATAAGGGAAAGAGGTACCGTTGAGGGTTGTATTTGTCTTTAGTAAGAATTGCTTCTTCACGCTTAGTCACTTGCGAGGTAAGCAGATTAAGTTAGGGAGCGTTCAAGTATTACGTACTTAACGAATTTGGGGGGAGGGGGGTCTTGTAAAACGCTACGATGCGTTACAGGGGGGGGGGGGGGTTAACTACGCTTTACGTAACAATTTTTTTTTTTTTAACTCTTCAGAATGGTCGCGTAGAGATTATCTTACGCATTTATTAAAACTTTTTTTTATTCAAAACTAAACAAAAAAAAATATGGTTCCTTCCCAGAAGTTTTTTAGTTCTTCGCTAGATCTATAGGATGAAAGGATAAAATATAGGTGACCTCAATTGAAGCAAAATTTTACAGTGTGCAACGGTACACCTCTAACTCATGAACGATTAATTAATTAACTATCTATATTATTAAATCGCCACTCTGTTGACTTAACTTGGCACTTCGAGCCGTTGACGTCACTAAAATAATACAGGACTACGGGACGAACGACGAAACATAAAGGACAAGTCAGATCAATTGAGTAGTACAATACATTTTTAACTTACTTACAAAATTAAAACTAAACTTTCACGTCAAAATCACCAAATTAAACAACGGAACTAGGTCCCATTTATACTCAAATGTTCATTCAATGTGTACTCAAAGTACCATCACAACAACACAACAATATTATAAAGTTAAATGCACAATCAAAATACGCCTTAAATTCTAATCTGTGCGACGGTTAATAAGGCACAAATTGGCAATCATTATATCACAATTAAAAACAAAAGATTCAGTTGGCAACCTTCGTAAATCCGAACATCTCCGAATGAAGCCGAAGAAGTATTCAATTTCCGAACGCGGACTAATCTACTAATAGAAAGCAGTGATGTATTCTTTCGTTCAAATTCCTTCAATCATTCGACTAGTTAACACTTGAATTTATTAATACATTTTCCTTAAACACATAAGGCTATCGCTTACTATATCCATATTGTGGTCTTACAATGTTTGTTAATATAAGAGTGGCAATCTGAGCTCTATGTCAACGTACTACGGTACGTTTTTCAGCGCACGAGTAATTTGTTCTATAAGTCTTGTAGATTCACTTGGTCTGCAGGGTGAGAGAAGTGATGAGTTCTTGGAAGTCGGTGACGTACCATGGAGCGCGCTTTTTGACCTCTTCACGGATAACATTGCCTCCGAAACCTGTAAATAAGGAAACATAATGTTAGTTATGTAGAAGGTAGTTTTATTTAAATAACCTGCCTATAACGTAACACAGACCTCGTCTCTGTGAGAGGGAGCGGGCTATAAACCACCACGCGGGCCCAGAGCGAGTTGAGGAGGTCACTTATATTCGAGTTTTTGTTTTGGTTTGTGGTTTCCTCACGATATTTTCCTTCACCGTTTTAAGGACAGTAAAAAAAAAAGAATCTTCTGTTTCCTACATTTTGACTGTCTTATGCGAACATAAATGTAAGGAACAGCAGATTTTATTTTGCGATTTCAGGTTTGGTCCCATAGTAAAAGTTGTTCATAATGATGAGTACTTCCAACATCCCTTCAACATCATCATCATTTCAGCCGAAAGACGTCTACTGCAGGACATAGGCCTCCCCCAATTGGGGGGGTTTGCCATAATCGCCACACTTGGCAGGCGGGTTGGCGATCGCAGTATGGTGTTCAAAATGCTTAATCGCCTTTTACGAGACCCACGGGAGGAAATGGGGTAGTGCTATTCTTTACGTCCGGCACCACACGGCTAATGATGAATGCAATGATCCCTTTTGAGGATCTAAACGACTTTTTGATCCTGTATATGACTGTGGCAGTCAAAGGTTAAGAAGACCTAAAGTCTTTGCTCATTGGAGAGGCATATGAATACAAAGTTTTTTTTTTTTTTTTTCCCTCCTAAAGAATTACTCTCTACTATATACTCCTAAAGACTACTCCCTTGGTCTATTCACATAGCGTACGTAAGTGGTACAGCTAAAAATGGGATCCTGGGTTCGATGCCTATGTTATCCATCAAGAATATCTCAACACGAGCCTGGAGTCTAGATTTCTTGCCGGTTCATAATCATGTTCTGCTAGGACACAGGCCTCCTCTCTTCGAGAGGGAGTGGGCTGTGCGGGCCGAATGATGGTTGGAAATGTCACTTGTCTTCGAGTTTTAGGTTCTAGGACATGTCGATTCCCTCAAGATGTTTTCCTTCACCGTTTTGAGAGCCTTCTTGCCACACATGGTACTTGTTCATAAAATACGGACGTACCATACACCTCTGCCTGACGTTTCGGGGAATAACAAGCGTGAACATAGATACTAACCAATAAAGCCATCAGCGGGAGGGCTGGCCTCGGCGTCTGTAGCGCCATCACCGATCATGAACAGTCTCTGGTAGCCATGTTGCTCCTTCAGCCGCCTGACCACCAGACCTTTGCCACCAGATCTGGAGGTAGGCTCATTCTCATCGAAGCCAGCGTATTCACCTGGAACAAGGAGATAATTGGTTAGACAAAGTAAAGTAACAGTATTCGAAGAATATGTAACGATGTTGCAAAGTACCCAATATTGTTATTTTTGGGTAAAAGACCGGTTGTCTTTATTGGCTGTTTTTTTCTTATATATATATTTTTTAAACCTTGCCCCTTTTTAGGAATTTTTCCTGTTTAATCTCACATACAAAAACAGCCAGACCCGGAACAACTACTTGTAAATCATACAAATATTTGTTCCGTGCGGGAATCGAACCCACGACACGCAGCGCAGCAGTCAATCGCTTAACCACTGCGCCAACCGTGTCGTCAAAAAAATCCAAATCATACTTCCTTTACTACTCTGATTGCTAATAGTTTAAAATTTCGACGTAAAGTCTTAAAAAACTTATCTAGTTAAGTGGATCTATATGCAAAACCATGTATGTACTCGTAGACCAGTTACAAGTTGCCAATTTGAAAAATGTTGTGTTTATTTCAGTGCACAGATATGACGTCAAATGCTGACCCCCTGTTATCTTTGTAATGTAGTACGATTTCTTTTGATAAAGTAGACCACGGTCACTGACATCCGAACTGACATAAGAAAGTAAGACCCATAACCATGTCAAAGATTTAATTAGGTAGTTTTTATTTATATTAAATTCAGTACCATTAAATATAATAATATTAGATATGCAAAACGTATTCTAATAATTCAATAACTGCCCTCGTATACAAATAACTGTCATAATCTTATCGATCCGACCGATTAAACAATAAATTCAGAAAAATAAAATTCAAACTTATGTCAAACAAAATAAAGATTATTTTTAATAGTAAGTGCTATGTTAGAACATTTGTTATCTCTCTATTGTCAATGCCAATAGATGTTTCTGAACCTACTGCTATGCTAGTATGAAGCAATATTGTGCAAGAACCTATTTCAAGGTAAATATACATGTTTGTGATTGCAAAAATATAATGAATACATGTCATAGTTGTTATTCAACACTAGATAAACTGATAAATAAATGCTATCGGTCATCAAAGTACCTAATATGTTCTTGAGTTGGAATTGACACAAACAAAACAATTAAAGTTAATCCTATTGTTCCACGTGTTTTGGATATTAAAATTACGCAATAAAATTTTCAAAAAAAGTAGCTCATTAACGTAACGTAGTTTTTATGTCTTGAAAATTAATAATTATTGAAAGTACAATTATTTTTCAACTAAATACATAACTCCTATTCTACAAATGTCTAAAAAACATTTAACGTTGCTTAACTGTAATTCATTGAATTCTAGTCATAGGATAAAAATAACCAGACCCCAGACGTACAAACATAATTTCATACTACAACCGACGTAATAAAAACATAAAATACAACATACAACAAAAACACGCGATTTATTTTCGTATTGACCCACGCTGATACGCAAAGTGGACTATCTTTGCAAAACATAATGTCATCAGTGTCCCAGTTGCTACAAACACGGTACGCAAGACTGCGCGCGCGCCCGTCATAAACGCATGCAGTTCGTGCGTGCGAGAGATACGGACACAGAGTAGGAAAGATCAGAAGGCTCTCTCATGTACAGATTAGTGAAACATAACATTAAATGTCTTGTTCTTTGAATATATTATGTCATTTTTCTATTTATTGTGATTTAAATGATTTGACAATAATTTGTAAATTTAATTATAATAATATTTTAATTGTTATTTTAAAATTATATTACCTAATTGATTATGATTTGCATGCTCATGTGACGGCAGAACATGGAGAACTAACTTCTATGACAACATCTATGTACCAATATGAATACCCATGTTTGCAAAGAAATAAATGATTTGATGATTAATACATTACACAAAGCAATTTCACAAATGGTTACCACCAGCGCCCCCTGTCAACGTCATTAGACCACCGAAAGATCCTTGTAGCAGTGTAACTAATAAGTCGTCTTAATTTATACAATGCAACATGAAATATAAAACAACAAGTACTCGCATTTGAAATAAGATTAGACATTTAAATAAACCTTTTTTACAGTCTGTTCAACCGATTTTGACTTCTATTACGTAGGCATAAGGATGGCATTAAAAGCAAAAAAAGTGGTTACAATGCCAACTGTTTACTGCAGCTGCCATTTTTCATGCCACCAACGCAAAGAAGTCAAAATCAATTGAACGGGCTGTAAAAAAGTTTTCAATGTGTATTACATTGCATGTTACATTCACCAATCAGTACCGCGCAATAACGCGCGAATAGTCTTGAAGAGATACAGACACATACGCGTTTTTTTTATTAGGAATTTTTTTTTGAAGAATGAAACTAACAAAAAAATTAAATGTAATAAGAAATTAAACTTCTGTAACAATTTATTTTCTGATAAGAAACAATTTTATTGACGTATGACTCATTTAGGTATCTTATATATTATGTCGATTTTTTAACATATTGCGTCTTCGCCAAATCTGTTTGTAAATAATTTTGGCTACATCACGCGTTATGATAAACATACTAAGGTAATGGAAAGTTACATGATATAAATTATTATGAGTAATTTTTATTGTATCTAATAAACAATTGCATGATAATTATCTATTTCATAATGGTTTTTCAATAATAATATAAAGTTCGGCTGTTCTATTCGGCCGTAATTGCCAAATAATAATTACCAGAATTTAATCCTCCAAGTCCTCCAACAAAGCGAAATTATTATATTTAACCAAGAAATCGTTCAACAAACTACTTGTTTGTTGAACGATTTCGAGATTGCGAGAACTGTTTGCTTAGTAAATGCAGACATGCAGTTATTATCATATCACTAACAATAATAAACTTTATACCAATACAAATACAGTTTATTTTATTGTAAACTGATTTTAAAAAGTGCGTAAACATTATCTATTAAACTGGGGGTGACATTATTGACTCCTGCCTCCGGACCGAGGACGGCAAATATTACATCAGAAAGTACACATTAATAATAATAATACCTCTCCACTCCTCAAGCACCTCAGGATATGTTGCCCCCTTGTCGCTACGTCACTATGTGCTAGCGACCGTTTCCGGGGGCCCATTAATGAGTGTGCAAGTCACCCCCTGCCATTTTATCCGTGTACAATTAAACATTGATCAGGCAGGGGCCATAGTCCTTCCATAGTTTTAGGTAACCAGTCCATTTTAACCACCCAAACCCATAGTCCAATATGTTTGTTTCCATATCCTACAATAGTCCTACACCAACCGGGGGTTGTGCTTGGGTGCACTTACATAGTGCGTACAGGGATAATCGTCGGTTGGTGCCTCATTCCATTTAAAATTTTCTAAGGGGCCTCTGCGAGTTGGCTTTGACCCTTCGTACGCCTTCCAAAGGTCCGGGACCCCAGGGTCCCGAGATATATAAACGTATATAAAATAATAATAATAATTATTATTATTATTGTTAATAATACTCAGTGACGAGATCGTCGTGAGGGGTCTGACGCTAAACAACACTATAAAATTAAAACTATTTTTATTAGCCATTTTTCTCATTTGTTAAAATAGGTATCTATGCAAAAGTAAGGATTTTTCACTATTTTTACTCATAAATTAAATATTCTGCGAAGGAATAATGAATAAGGTATGTAAGGCATCACGAATAAATTATCGGAATTACCTTCATGCATTTTCCTGCAGTTCAAACTAGGTCAATTATCACTAACTCACATAACCCGTAGAAGGAAAATATATATATACTGAGCAGTTCTATGATCTGACTCAGTCTAGGTACCTACTTAGCGTGGCAACAAATGAATATGACGATAATTAAGATAAAACAAAGTACCCCCTGTATCGGCAGGTTAATATCTGATTAGCATTTGTTTTTGCTATTTTTGTGAATAGGAAAATTTCCATGACCTTATCGATATTTACCGCATTGTTCTTATGATAATTATGATAGTGATAGTACGTTGCTATCCAATGATAATGATTGTTCAGTTAGCCATTTGACTTTTACAGGTTTTTTTCTTCTTCTGACTAGAGATTTTCAACCCGGGCGAGTACATCAAGATACATGAAACTATCTTTCTCCAAACGACTTTATACTTTAAAATGTTAATGATTAAATTCAAAATCGAACAAGAAAATGTGACAGTTTGTGGTAACTTGATGTGCTGGCCACCGTACACATATACAAAAGTTACAATAGCCAATTTTCCAACTCCCACTACATTGAACGAAACAAAATTTAAATCTTGTATAAAACGCACACTATGCAGCCAAGCATATTATAAGCTGAGGGATTACATCGCTGACAAAAATGCTTGGCTCAATGCTGGTCCTGCTCTATAAGGGCGTATAAACTAACTGATTAGCGTTTAAAAATATTGGAGCTGCTGAAGATTGTAAGACTATCTTTGCATTGTATAAACTCAATCTCCTTGAATTACATAATTGCATAGCACAGGTGTGAGTACTATGTACTATAGAGCTACCATTTACCGGTTAATATGTCTTTTATTGACTTGAATGTGCCCCTGGCGGCTGAGAGTATGTCATGCTCACTCAAATGTCTCGATGGTGGTGGCGTGTGTGTTGGATCATTAAGTTCCCTTCAAAATGGTTGAGCTAAATGATGCTGATCCATGCGTCATGTTCGTGAACGGGCGCCGTCAGTTGGGACTGGTCATTTCTTAGCTGCCACGGCTTATTTTATTTTTGAATTGTTTTTATTACGGTCGCTTCTAACTTGCACGTCTTTCTACATGGTTCTCACATGTATAACTTCAACATGAATGATGTAACCCATATTTTGTAACAATATTTTGTTTTTTAAGAGTGTCCGTGGAGTTTCTTGCCCGTTCTTGTCCATAGGAACCTACTACGCTTTGGAATGGGCAACTAGCTTCATCTTTCTGACTGACCGACCCCTTGACAATTCAAAAGTGCCTGTAATTGGTTTATTTGAAATAAATGCATTGAGTTGAGTTGATTTATGTTTAACAACAAATAATTCCTTATATGGGATGTATCTCTTTACTAATAAGGACATTGAATTTTTGCAGACAAAGAATCTATCAATGTTATCAAAGTAGAGCAACTGTCAGATAAAACAAACATCACAGCTGTATTGAGGAAAACTGCAGTTTTTCTAAGATTTTTTTGTGAAAATTATGCTCTTAATCTATACTAATATATAATAATAAAGCTGAAAAGTTTTTTTTTTTTTGTTTGAACGCGCTAATCTCTAATGTGGCTTTAATATGGCACAATATGACTTTGTATTGTTTTTAAGAGATTTCTATGTAAGTAAACATATTATTTACTTATATTCTCTCTCAGAATATAATGAAGTACATACAACATTGTAGAATAAGAAATCAATACCTAAAGAGGTAAGTTACTCTATTAGTTTGCACATGACGAGCTTGCCATATTAGTGCATCAAGTATGCCACGAGTATATTTGTCTCTGTACTGAAAAACCAGACTAGTCATTATTTCTACGTGTTGCTGTGTAGTTACATGCACAGATAACAAGTACGGTCTCATGTCGGCCATACAAAGAAAAATACTGTCACGGGATCACTCTAATATAATTTAAAATATATAGGTAACTAACTTTAGCTTTAAAAAAAGTAGTCTATCTCCTTCTCCATATCTCAGGCTACATCTCTGCCAAATTTCATGACGATCAGTTCAACGGTTTAGGCGTGAAAACGTAACAGACAGAGTTACTTTCACATTAATAATATTAGTATGGATGGGTTAATATGTAAAATATTATAATTTTACTTTTACCCTAACAACTTTACTTTTACCCTAAGACAATCTTGATTGCTATATATACAAGGAACATTAAATTATCATGGCCCCATTAAACTTGAGCTGATAATTGTGATAAATCACAAAATAGGCAGTCTTTTGTTGAGTATCATTGTGATTGCGCAGATGGTCAATTGAGTAATTGAGCCAATTCACCACTTGATAACTGATTGGTCAATTTAAAAGATGTATGTTCTCGATAGTGTGAATTACTTGCAATTGTATGAAGTATTATCTAGCAACAACAAGATACAGGGAGAAAACATTATAATAATTCGTCGCCTTAGTAGTGAAGGGAGCTATTCCACACTAAACTGGTTCCACGATAAAGATAAATCAAAAATTCACCACTTGCTTTATTGTTCCTAGTTTCATTTAACTCCTTTCACGTCTGAATGAAAAACCAAACCTCTAGTTGAGCTATCACTTGATCTCTTCACCACTAGAATCTCCGTCTAACGACGAGTATGGTGGTGTTCATAACTCAATTCGGTCAAAAGTGTGGCCTAGCTCTCTTCACCACTAAGGTGACGAATTGTTTTTTATTAGAAGTAACTTAAATACTTAACAACAAATTGTTAATCGCAAACGATATCAAAACAACCTCTGTGTAATAAAATTAATTTCTGTAAATCCCTTATTGCTATTGTCATTAATACTATGAGTAAGCCAATAAGTATTTAATTGATATCTTTAGGCGAATATAACCTTATCAGGCCCCCTGCTAGTTGGACCGACTATAGATACTATAATCTCTTAGCTACACTAACTACACATTAAATCGGTGAAATAATCATCAAAATAGGTAACTAATTGGACCGTGCACCTAGCTTCTGACGTTTCATAAGAGATGGGCACTAAAAATTAATTTCTGTAAATCCCTTATTGCTATTGTCATTAATACTATGAGTAAGCCAATAAGTATTTAATTGATATCTTTAGGCGAATATAACCTTATCAGGCCCCCTGCTAGTTGGACCGACTATAGATACTATAATCTCTTAGCTACACTAACTACACATTAAATCGGTGAAATAATCATCAAAATAGGTAACTAATTGGACCGTGCACCTAGCTTCTGACGTTTCATAAGTGCCCATGTAGGTTTATGTGAAATAAAATATTTTGATTTTGAGGTGTTGTATTTTTCAAAAAATATCGTATGAACATAAGCTAAAGGTCCTTTTATAAATCGATTTTAAATATCGCAAGATAGAAAACAGAACAGTGCAAATGCACATGAGAAAGTGAAAAATTAACTATATTATAATGAACCATAATGACATGGTTCATTTTGCACTCTCATTTAGACGTCTTAAGAATCAGTTGTCCTAAATAACAAACCTAAAAGCCTGTAACAAAACCTGAATCTCGATGCCAACAAGATTTAAAAGTAAAAGCTGTCCATATTTAATAATAATAATATTTTTATATTTGTAAACGTTCTTGACACAATTGGTTAAAATTTAAACCAAGTCGAGAACTGAACTGATAGCGGTGGAGTGACCCAGTTGCCTTCAGGGGCGTGACCACTGACACCATCTTTCTGGCGTCATCTTGCAGAAGAACTATTACATCCTTATATAATTTGAAATGTAACATCTCTGAGTCTGTCTAATAGTGCGCTTTATAAGATTTAGATTAATGAAAAGAGTTATTGTTACCCTCAAGTTAGGTTAGGTTAGAGAATAAAGATAAAACATAAAAGATACTGTCGCCTCTAAACTCCAAAAACAAATGAATACGTTCCGCTTGCATTTACGCCATTTAAAACAAATTATATTTTATTTTAGTGGTATTCATCATCATCATCATTTCAGCCGAAAGACGTTCACTGCTGGACATAGGCCCCCAAGCACCGCAACTTCGGCCGGTTCTGTGCTTTCCGCATCCAGCGGATTCCTGCGGCTTTCACAAGGTCATCGGTCTACCTTTTGGGAGGCCTTCCAACTTCGAGAAAGAGGTCAATCGTCGAATTTGACCCGGCTGCGCAGCGTTCGGGAAGCTACGCAATATCTTCTCGTCCCACATACCGCAGTGTCTCAAGATGAAAGTCTTTGACCAGTACGTTTTGCCAGTGATGACCTATGGCATTGTGGTATTCATACTTTAGAATAATTAGCTGAATAATTTTAGTCTCTTTAATAATCTTTATCTCTCACATTATAAAAGCTCAGATGGACAGAAAAATATTTTTCTTTAAAAATCAAATGTATCAATAAAGTATCACTTAGGTACTCAAGATAGTGAGCATGATCGCCTCATCGGTAATGGGCTAGCAACAAGTTAAAACATATTATATCTCATCACTACAATTAACTTTATAGTTTGTAGTTTGAACGGAGCATAGTGCAGCTGCGTGGAACGGCTTTATGAGAATTCAAGTCTTTTCTGAATCAAATGTAGGGATCAAATAATTCCAAATAAATAAAGTTTTTGTTCTTAACTTAGGATTGGCTCGCCATTGACATCTGATATTAAACACGATTGCTTGAAAGAAGCCCAATCGCTCTTGACTTGATATTATACTGAGCCTTCGAGCCTTGGGATCTGTGACGACGAAAACCAACCATTCAAATTGCCTCAAAATATTATTACGCAATATTAATTTTAATATGAATTACAAACTTTTACTAATTATTGATTCGGAAATAGTAACAATCTATTTATAAACTACTGAAGTACTTACTACTAATTCACGAACTATTTCCGTTTGATTCATGTGTAATTACATCAGAGATCAATTCCTACTAATAGGCGAGAGAGTGTGACCTTTGGCCGCGACTGCCGATATTAGTGATATTGGCTATAACACTAACGCTGATAGTCATATCTTGTTCCGCTACACGTGTGTGATATGGTAGAATACTCGTAGTAATTAGTAATACATAATTCTGTAGGTTACGGAAAATTTAGATTACTTGTTATGTTTTGAAATTTTTGTAGACCTTACTCGTAGGATGATATTGTGAGATTTAGTGTGAGAGACAGAGAGAGTTATATATTTCTTCTCTCTCATGTAACGAAATGTACCCACAAACGGACGCGTCCTTGAAAATTCACTCTCAATTCTTGTCCAATTATTGAACCGCCGCCTAAGAAGTTTCACTTTAAAAAAAAAATAGTATAGTAATCTATTTTGTGACTACAGATAATAATTGAGTTCTAGATATAAGTTCGACCTCCTAAAGATGACGAAACGGATAACGATAAAAATATCTGAATCTCAACAGACGTCATAGCTTTCTTAATAATAAATTAAATGTTTTACCCAAGCCATAGAACTGCTTAAGATGCATTCAATTTGTTTCTCTTGTACGCATGTTATATAAATAATGGGTCTAACCTTTTAAACTCTTATGAACATGGAAACGGGTTACTGCCTGCAAAACTGCAACCTACTTCCTATAACAAGGCCACATTCTGAGATTTCTTGCAATCTCACGTGAAATCGAATTAAAAACCTCTAAAAATTCCAATGATTAATAATCAGTTAACGTTAAAATCCCAAACTAATCCTGTATAGTGAAAAGATCCAAGACTGATACTAAACTATAAACTGGCACCGTCTGACCAGAACATTGCCTTTGTCATTGATTATCACCACTAGCATACAATACAGCGCTTTAATGTTCCCACTGCGGGGATCCATGCCTACTCTCTGTGAGAGGGAGTGGCCGTAATCCACCACGAGGACCCACTGTTCAAAGGTAAATAAGTATTAAATGTCTAAAATAAAGTTATATTCCAAAGGACTCACCATTAAAGTAGAATTTAAGTCTGTTAGCGAAGATGTTGGTGATTGGAATGCCCAGTAGCTCGGCCACAGGCTCGATAAGACTCCGGAACCCGCCGGAAACCAGGTACACCTCCACTCCTCGCTCATGAAGCACCTTGACTAGGTCCCTGGAAAATTAATAGACAATTAGATGTGGGATTCGTAACCGGGAGGTTATGGGTACAAAAGAACTACGAAAATCCAGGGCAGATACCATAACAGATATCTATGATAAATAAGATGTCTGAAGTTACCCTCGTGGGTGTAATATGAGATATCTAAAAAACCCTTGTAGCTAAATGGAAACATCTTAATCTTGGAGGTGTAAAATCAGACTAGGGTAATTTAAGCTCCCTTGTAGGTGTAAAATAAAATATCTAAAATCACTTTGAAGGGTTAAAATGAGACATCTGAAGTAGCTACCAACAAACAAAGAGAACAGATGTTTTCATTCCTGCATGCCATACCATAAATATTTAAATGATTACCCGTTCTATCGTTATCAACAATGGCGTGCTTTACCTCCTTATTAGCTGATAAAGAACCTAGCAGAAGCGAGATGTAATAATCTGGAAGTCATATTCTGGAACGATTCCGAAATATGAGTACAGATTTCATACTCATTTCGACACAAATCTAATTTTAAAATTAAAGTTCAGGCTAATCATCGTTCTAGAATATGGGTGATGAGAAACATAATTGACGAAAAATAAACAAATAATACAAGAGTCAACTACGCACGCGAAAATTATCTCAATATGTATGAGTAACTATTGAGGTCAGGAAATTGAAGATTACATGAAGTTCTGAAGCGGAGATAACTAGTAACAGATATTTTTATTATTTTACGGATCACGAGCAAAGATGATGTTCCATTTGGTAAGTATTTTATGTTTTCAGATGTTTTTCTTCTATTTTCGGTAGAAAATTATTAGGAACCAATCAACAGCTGACTTGATGACTTTCAAATAAAAAGTAATCTCAGTTTGGAGTAGGACGCGGTGCCTTTGCGTCGCGTCGCGTATCGCGCCTGTTTGAAGGAGCCTTAAAGGATGATGATATTTATTTATTTATTTGATACACTCAAATAAATAAATATCATCATTATCCGAAGTCTAAAAACTATTCTTTTTGATACACTGCTCTAATTCGAGACAGAGATTAGTAAGTCTAAACACAGTT
This sequence comes from Dryobota labecula, assembly GCA_947523025.1. Classification (NCBI taxonomy): domain Eukaryota; kingdom Metazoa; phylum Arthropoda; class Insecta; order Lepidoptera; family Noctuidae; genus Dryobota; species Dryobota labecula. The sequence goes on along the minus strand of OX383296.1, from coordinate 6,803,903 downwards.
TATTTATTTATTTATTCAGGGACAATAAACAGCTACAATATTTGTTGGAACAAAGAAAAGATAATACAAAATATTAATATTGCAGCCCACTATACCCAAAGTCTCTAATTCAGATAATTTATGTAAACAAAGTAATGTCAAGAAATGTCAATGTCAAAATGACAGGACAGTGGTTTAAAACATTTTATCATAATTTTGTTTTGTAAATAATCATCTATGAAATTAAAGTGAATTAATTATAAGAACTATGCAAACAAAATACTGTTGCCAAACAATGTTTTATGTAGTGTGTCGGCGACACGGCCTATGATCGTCATAATCAGCCCTTTTAAGTCCACTGCTAGACGTAGGCCTCCCAAAATCGATTTCCACTCGAAACAGATTATAGCCGTTTTCATCCAAAATGTGGCTAGATATGCTACATATAATATGAATCTATGAAAGAGAGTTGTAATATTAGTGTTGTTGAAGATGTAAAAAATGTGCAAATGTTTGGATACCCTGCATTGTTACCAGTATCATAAAATATTTTATACCAGAAAATCTCCTTTTTTTAATAGGTTTGTTTAAAACCGAAACATTATAAAAATAATTACGGTATAATTATTTTTTAATTATTATTTCTTAAATTCAGTAGGTATTTAAAAGAAAATGGAACCTTTTTTTCGCCATTTTATGTGAACTACCATTACGAAGATATTTTTTTGATATGTTATCCCCTTTGTTTACATAAATTATCTGAATTTGAGACTTTGGGTATACATTATCCGCATATTAACAAAACAAAATATGGGTATTAAATAATTAATAATTAATTACATCACATTAATGATAATGAATCATGCAAAATAGAAATTCCAATTAATTGATTGCTTGGCAACAGAGTAGATAATAATTAACACTAAAAACAAATAAATAACAAAATCTAGACTAGTTTACATTCCTAATAACATTAACGGGTCATAATAATTTTCATAACATTACATTTAAATTTAGATTTTGAGCATACAAAAATATCAATGTCAACAAAATTACCATTGTAAGATTCAATCATTCGACGGATAATGCAGCGCAAACCAGAGTTAGTTCGACAGGCATTGACAGCAAATAGGGTACCTGCACGGGTACTACGTATATTGACAGTGCGTGGAACCACATAACATAGTTTGCTCGTGAGATCGATACAATCAAAATCACCATGAACAATACCATACAGTACACTCTAGATACTTACGTCTAGATTCAAGGTTGACCTGCTTATATTTATCTAGTAATTGAGAGTACGATAAATACGCTTTATGGCATCTGTAATGCAGATAGAAACTTACGCTGAACTTTTTCAACCTCGTCTATGTATTTCTGGTAAAACGGGTTCCAGATAGGGATATTCTAATTGTGATCGTACAAGGGTCTTATATAGGTAAAGATATGTGGAGACCCGCTTGAACCCAGTGGACGATCTCATAACGGAACTGTTCCTACTCCAAACAGAGATTAGGGTTTATTTGAAAGTCATTCATCAAGCCATTCGATTGGTTCCTAATAACGACACGCATTTGTGTCGCGTCGCGTGTCGCGCCTGTTTGTAGGAGCTTTTATCGTGATAGCATGTGCAAATAGCAACCAAAACAGTAATAATAAAACAAAACAAAGTCTTAAAAGATTACTTTTTACGTCACGATTCTTAGCACTAAAAATAAACCTCGTATAAAGAGCCATCTTGGGTCACAAGGCGTGAATAACACAATACAAGCGATGAAAGTGTTTATTTACACTTTCTTTGAAACTACGACTTTTAATCAAAAACTATCGGAACTGTAATTATTTTTAGGTACAAAATTATAATTCAATCAATTTTTATCAGTTGCTATGTAATTGTAAATGACGATATGCGAGTTGCTATGACACTTTTATGAGTAATAATCACATGTCATACTTGGATCAATCACTAAGTGATCTGATGTATTATCGTCGATTTTTGTTTTGTACTAGGATTAGTAATAAGCCCCCTATTAAACATAACTGGCAAAATGTAGGTGAACTTTAGATACTCTTCTGCCTATCCCTTCGTGGAAAAGTCGTGATGATAATGTTAAATTGCTTAAATAATAATAAAATCTTACGCTACTCCAGGTGTGAGGTGAATAGGGAAGGTTTCTAGAAACCCTCTGATCTGGGATACACTGGGTCTGATGATGTCCAGCCTCTTCTTCAGAGCCTCTTGGAAGGTCATGCCACCACCCATAGCCTCGGCAGTCCTGTGAAAAAAACATCGCTTCAGTAAAATGTCTTTGTGTTAATATTTAGTTGATTCAAATGATGAAATGGGCTTATTCCACAAATCCCCCCTGAAAATCCCCCTTAGGAGGAAAAGTGGAATCTATAAAAAAACAGTCTAGAATTCACGCTTGATAATCCCGCTCAGAGGGGAAAACTAGAATTGAAAAAAAAAAACTTATTCCAAGACCGAAAGTGGACTGAAAGTGATTTTTTTTACATTAGGGTTCAGTTTTCCCCACTGAGGGGGATTCTCTGGGGGGATTAGTGAAATAAGCCGGACTATCAGGGGTGAATTCTAGACTGGTTTTTATATATTCCACTTTTCCTCCTAAGGGGGATTTTTCAGGGGGGATTTGTGGAATAAGCCGATGAAATAATTGTGTTCTACTAATATTATGGGTATTTACGTGTTTTGTATTAAGAAAATGATAACGTAGGTAAAATACACAAACTTCTGTTATCAGCGGGGAAGTTACGAGTAACAACAATTAAGAAAACAAGATTTACAAAATCAACATGTTACGTAAAACAAAGCCAAGTTCGGTAGCGTTCGTAATAAAATAATTGTACAAAATATATCATTTCTACAACTTTCTTTCTTTCTTTTTTTTTCATATCGGCCTGTAAATATTTACTTAACCAATATTAATAATAAAATATTTAAACTTAACCTAACCCATCACGATCCCCCTAATCACGATTTTACCAATCACTACTAGTTAATACTGGACTGGTACCTAAATAATTTTTGCCTTCCCTATCTCTTGACTGCTCCCGATGCGGAAATGACATGGCAAATGGGCAGCTACATTCATATTTGAATAATCTAAGAATAATAATTATCGAATCACGCATACGATAACAAAGACATGACAAGGTAAACATGAGTTAGAGATTATCAGCTATTTACAACCAAATGTATCAGCTGATTGCAGTTGCCCATGCACGTACGATACCACGCTTTTATTTGCCCAATATTTTGTAAATAAACGGCGTAAATGCGTAATTTGAACTTAATTGAACTTAGCAACTCCCTTAAACTTAATTTTAAATACAAAATATATTTATATGTTAAGATACCTACAAATATATAACGTTACCAAAGTTCTTTGGCCAAAATCGATTCCTCCGTAAGATCACGGGAGCCCCCTGGTTCGTTCGGAACACTAACCTCCACTTGGAGCTTAAAATCCCTACCATAGCCCAATTCTTAAAACGCGCTTCAAAGCGTTTCTTTGATTCTGCCGCCACTCACCGCAACCCCCTGGTTGTAAAGGCCGCCAACTATACTCCCTCTACTATTAGCAGGACCCGCCGTCCACGGCATGCACTGACCGACCCAGACGACCCCATCACTCTCCTCCAGGAGAGTCATAGGTCTACTAGTACAGTTCGCAAAAGACTACACACTACACGATCGTCATTCAGACCTCGCCGCCGAGGCCCCGCGCGAAATCCCCGACTAACGAATAGTCCTCCCCGACCCTTGACTGTAAGTGAAGCGCCAGCACGCGCTTTAGCTGAGCAGCATTTAGTCCAAACCCCCCATGATAATAATCAAAACACTGATTTTATCCAGCCACCGACGGTCCCTTGCCACTCACCCCCCTCCGACTCTGCCCTAAGCCGAGGTCCGTACCCCGCAGGGGGTGCCCTTAGCGAGCAGACGGAATTTAGAATTTAGCTTATAAGTATGCCCTGGCTGGAGGCCTTAAAATCCGTTAGGAGCTTAAGGCACCACAGGATAGTCCGGTTAAAGAGTCCGAGCCCCTCGTGGTTACACTCTGAGAAGAAATTTAAAAAAAAAGTTATTTGGACTTTACCGCTGCCTATTTGGTTTTTCGCCCGTTCCTTAAATAATTGCAAATATTCAGAGTTATATATTCGCAAGGTTAAATCTTTGATTAAAATTACTCAATGAACAAATTCAATTCCAAGGCGATGTTTAAACAGTACTTAATTGTTTACGCGAATTGAAGATGATTACAATCTTGAAACTGCACTAAATCAATGATGAGGAAAAATAATCAACCTTCAAATTTTATATTCCGATCCGTTTGTCATTTTCTCGAACACATTAAAATTGTACGGCTCAAGAACTTGACCCATCTGTTAGTTGTTGCTTAGCATTAGAAAAAAAAAAAGAAATGTATACTCACAGCTTCTTAACTTCATCTCCTTTTCCACAGAACTTGGCCAGCTCGTCAATTCCCTCGTCTTTTATGACTGTGGAGTCCACATCAAAGCAGACGCAGTCAGCCGTACGGAACAGCTCCTTAATGGACTGCTGAGGAGACATGACGCTGATAGAGACCAGCGACAGGGTCTTCAGGGTCGCGTACTGGATGTTGGAAGACAGACTGTTGACGAAAAAAGTCGGAGGTTAGGCGATAGGAAATTTTACCGCAGCTGAAAATGTTTCACTACCAAATGTCGACGCTGTATTGAAGTAAACGAGTTCTTTTACGTGAACAAACTAATACATGCAAATTAGATTGGATATTTTTTGATCGGCTGATTTGTTACCGTAAACAGGCAGGTATTTTGTGATGTAATATGTATTAGGTAGTATGACTACCACAACCGATACGCGATAACAATCAACTGTCCTAAGCAACACAATTATTATAGTATCTACACACTTCAATATTGCGTAACGGAACCTAGATACCACGCGGGGCAATAAAGTTTCGTCAATTGGAAATTAAATCAATCACCATTCAATCAGGCTTTGAATGTGCCGCGCCATGATGAGACTACTCGATTCTTGAGTGAATTTTAGTCTTGCACGCTAGAAAAAGTGAACAGTTAACGTACGCAAAATATACAAGGGAGAGTGCCAAAAATAGTTTATCTTTTTGTTTACTATTAGTATATTGTCATCACATGATGCTGCCAAAATATGATAGAATAATAGAACTTATCAAAAACTTAGTTCAATAACAGAGAGACACGGAGCGTTTGAAATGAGTAGTGTGCAAAATGTATTGAGGGCAGTCCTGGGTAACTGCGAATTGGGTGTAATAATTATTATAATGTTTGAAAGTCTGAATTTATTTTTTACAATATTAAAATGGGGATTTATTAGTAACATTATTATTATTAAGCGCTTATAAGTAGGTACATGCTATAGGAAACGGCGCATTATGGAAATTATTTTGTACGCCCGTGCCATTGCCCGAGCCAAAATATATGTTGTTGTTTTTTTATAAATTTCTGAACATATCTATATTTTTTTAAATAATTTAAATAAAAATAATAATAAAAAATAAATAAATAATAATTTTTATTTTATTTTAGTAAATTTTTTTTTTTTTTGTGAAGTAGGTAATTTTGACAAGTTTACCTACTTCACAAAAAAAAAACGGTAAGTTTTTTAAAATACCCTTATTATTAAAAATATTTTTTTACCTTGAACCGAAGACTAAACAACACAGTGTTTACAATATGAGCTTTACTCTGCATTTATAGTAATTGAAATAATTCATATTTCCTTATTAACACTTGCTTTTATACGCTAAAAACCACACAAATAGGGCAACACCCTGCAATTGGTGGTACAATCGAGTGCAAAATGTGGTCAGTTGACCTACTTTCGTCTATTTTTGATGTTATATTTATTATACATTTATGACAGAATAGACAAAGTTATACTGGAGTAGCAAGCTAATCAAATAAATAAAAAAAGAAGGTAGACAATACCATTCAAGCAGATAAAAAAATACAATTCACATGACATCATTTTTGCGTATTCTAGAAACTACAATGGATTACTGACTCAGTATAATAGGTATAAATAATAAATATAGTAACATTATGAACTTAGCGATTGTTGTGGCCTACACTCTGTCGTGGACTTGACAATGAGACACTAGAAAATGCGTTTTATACATATTCCATTACTATGAACAACAAATAGCAGTATTGAGGTAAAACAATGGATTATTATAATTATCAGTAATTAAGTAAGGAATCCATTAAGTACTTTGAACACTTAATACCGAAATATATTGCTGGTTTTTTTTTTTGTTTTTTTTTTATTAATAAATCTATAACATTTTTAATTCATGTGCATGCACAAAACCCGTTTTAAAAATTTCTACCTGTAAAGGGCCATCTTCGTTGAGTCTTCTTTTTTTACTAACCAAAATTAAAATGAGCGTTGCACTTTAATCGATTTAAATCGATCCTTATTTAGTAATCTTCCGTTAAAGGTTAATAGAGCAATAAGACCCACTTGGCGGGATACACCGAGAACACGCCTCCGTCGAGAGTGATATCACTTAATACGGCACATTGACGCGTTTATCGACTTATATCCTCAAGACTCGCCGAGATAAACTGTATGGCGAGCTACAGCACTACCATCTGAGAGCTACGTACTATGAACGACGTCACAGCACTGTCTTTCGTTCAAAGACGTACGGCCAGACAAAGAATATGCTGTGAATTGAAGCGACGAAACGATACCTATCTCGCTCTCGCGCAATAGAAGCGTATGGAATATTTTGTGGAACCACTTGTTTTGCAGATTGCGTCGGGTGCAAAGACGATAAACTATCATGATAAAAATAATATTTTCGTTCATTTAACGCATAAATAAAATACAAAAGGGAAAATGAATTGACGCACACGCGAGCAACATAACAAATATTTATGTTTTTGGAAATATAATTTATTTGTTTAAAACGCAGAAATAAAAAATTCAAAATAACTACTGCGAAATAAATCGTCATATATTCATGTTCTCAACACTTATTTAATTACGACTTTTCAAAACTGTTTTATTGTTTCTACACCTAAGCTATCCATTAATCATAAAATATTTATAAATAGCAATCGCAAAAAAAATTGCGACTTTTAAAGGATCTACTTCGGAAAATAAATTAAGCCTTTTTTTTATGTGAACCATGTATTTTTTTAGAAATATCCTACATTATTGACACCTTTAGTGTAGGTCCTTAGCATACATTTATCCAACATATAAAAAAAATATATGCCTGCTTACAATCATATTCATATGTCACGGAAAAAAAAGTAATTTCCCAAAAAAAAAAAACTGTTCTGTGGTACTTCTAGCTTTGGTTTTATAAAGTGGTACTTTGTTATGACGCGCAGTCGGCGTAGTGGTACTTTTAGTGACGCGTAGTGGGTGTGTCTAGTGTTATCAAATACAGCTGGTACTCGTTACGCCGGCTTATTGACATTATGATATACAATCCCAGGAATTCCCAGACAGCATTTGATATCTGACCAGGCACTTATATCGTTTATTTGACCATTATGCCACCATAGTACTTACAGATATAATATTATTTTTGGTAATCTGGTGTACAATAAAGAATATATAATATTTAAATAAATAAATATTATTTTCATTTTAAGTAAGAATATAATGGCAGGAATGTTGCTTTACTAGTGATTTGATAGACCAATAATAATTTAACTAAATAGCTACTGGCCACAAGTACCGTTTTTGACCCGATTTTCAACAATTTATTAAAAAAAGAATCAAAAGGATAAAAATCGTTTTTAAAATTAGTATACACACTTTTCCAAGAAAACTATAATTATATTGCTTATTAACTTTATTTTTACCTGATTATCGTTATTATTTTCAACTTATAATTACTTATACGAGGTTATCATTATTATTATCTCTAGTCGGCTGCCGCACGCCTTCAGCGCATGACTTTTATTTACAGTTTGTTCATTGATAATTAATTTATTTGAACTATAGATAATGATTACATGTAATTTTAAATCTTGTTACATGTGCATCTCATGAAATAGATTCCATTTGTTAATTGAATATACCTATGATAACATTATGTAGCTACACGATCTGCATACAGAGCGTTATTTTTTAATGGCAGTAATGCCATTTGTAGGAAAAAAAGATTTTTGTACTTATATCAATATCATTAAGCCTATATTTATTTGATTTCTTCATGATTAATAAAGGGTACTCAATTTTTTTTAATTGAATATTTAATTAATAAAAAATAGCTAAATTCCTACCTAAACCTAATAATTATAATGTCAAATCAACCTTAATCAAAATATTGTTTTAGTTTTCATAAAATTACTGTTATTACAATATTTGAAAGTGTGAGAACCTCAGGTAAATCAGGAGCATAAATATTATCCAAAAGATAAAGAGAATGCCTGATGTAATGCAATTTTTTGTTTTCCTTAATACCATATTTACAGTTTTATAATCTTGAAAAAAAAACAAAAGATTGTAGAATATCGAGATTTTTTGTATCTCTATCTTAGGATGGGCATAGCTGCCAGAGATCCCCATTACAAATAGCCCTAAATAATGTAGTCTTAGTCGAAACATAGTCATAAAATAATAGAATTCTGATTTAAAGCAGCATCTGCAATAGTATGTATTATTGCTTTATTTTGCAGATTAATTAATAAAACAAATAAGTTCGCAGTTTAAAACTGAGATTTTCTTTTTGTGTGATTTCTTTTCTGAGTTTGTACCACATATAAGTGTTTACATGACTATTATCTATATCCATGACTTAATTTCAATTGAAATATTTATTAAGAAAAGGCCTAATAATAGTAAAAATTACCCTGAGATTATTAAAAAAGCAAGAGTGAGAATAATTCAATTTATTATTTAAATTCAGGAAGATGAATTCAGGAGAATGAATTCATGGAAAATTTGAAATGTGTGTCATCATGAAAGTGCTATAAATGATCAAAATGGCTTAAAACATCATAATCATGTCTGTGTGATAATACTGAAAACCAAATATATCCAGATAAAATTGGTTCCAAAAGCCATTGGCTATCTCAAAATGTGAAATTATCAGTGTTCAGACAAGAGATTGTGGTAATGGATCCAAGGCAGATAGACTGTACAAGTAGGCAGGCAATAACAGCTATCTATTGAGTCACACGCACCTAATTAAAATAAATATTTGACTGTTAATATTTATTTTTTATGTGTAATGTGCCGTATAACGGCAGATAACGTTTTGCACACATAATATTTGGTACTCCTGTTATTGTTTTTGTTTTGAAGATATAAAAAGTACCATTTCAGATGTTGGAATCAACCCATCTGTTTATTATAACTAATTCAATTTCAAGAATAGGTCGTAAACTATTTTTCAGATGTTTATTTTCATATCTATTGTTTATCAACAATTAAATTAAAGTTTCTATTTATTCAGTTGCATTAGAGTACTGAGGGCATTGAAGTTGAAACCTACATCTCCTACACAAGATTACTTGGGATTGTATCACATGAACCAGATTTTAATTGTCTGTCATTTGTGTCGATCTCAAATGACTTTTGGTCAATAGTAAATTGGTTATTTCAAAATATGTTCAGTAACTTACCTGCAGGGTTTGAACCTAACTCACACATCTATAGAGAATGTACGATAAGCATACTTGAGTATTTATTTATATAGGCACACTTGAAACGCCAGCAGATGATTACCACGACAGGATAATAACATGTTGTGGTATGACCTTCCTAATGAAGGTTAAAATATTCTAAACGCAAGTCATACTTACTTTATTAAGGTTCCAGAAAGTTCCAGATGGTATTCTCTTCTCAAAGAATTTGTTTCTTTTGCGTGTAGCTCCTTAATTGGTTGTAGTTTCTTCCACAAATTATTTTGATGATAAAATACCTAGAGGTTATCAAGGTAAGGATTTCATGAGATTATTTTATTCCTTAGACAATAAAGTCCCGGTTTGATTTTTTACTATGGTTTATATATTTTTGTGGCTTCAAAAATAAAAATATCATGGTTGTAAAACTCAAAAAGATTAATTTAAAATTACGCACCAAACGCTAATGCTAGTTTTGACGTTTGCACTTTGACGTTGACAGTCTCCCTATGGGGTGCGTTTATGTCAATTATCCAGTTTAAAATAACGAATAGACTAAAAGTCAAACACCCCGTTCAAGCACACAGCGAGGTGAAAAATTAAACTGACTAAAATTTAATCTGCCCGTTCACGGTCGTCCGCTGGTATAAGTTTTCGCCTGACTAGGATAAATTTTAGCGACCTTTTTACCTCGCTAAATTTTATTCTGCTGTCAGATTGACGTTGACATTGAGCTGTTTGTTGTTTTATTTGCTCGATTCGCGCCTTAAAAACGAATATTTCAAACGAGTACTAAATTCCTCATCTGCGTCAATTTTATTTGGGAATCATCATGGATAATAATTTCAGCGTGCCACATTTTTTGGAGGTTTTGCATCGCTGAAATAGTATACCGTAGTATTGATTTTTCATGTTCCGATCCATTTTTACTGTGTAATAATTTCGAGATCACAAGCAAAATCGAGATTACAATTTGAGTTGAATTGATAATTGTTACTACTTTTGTTTGACAAGCTAAGCTGTCAATTGAATTTGACAGTTAACATTGATTTAGACCTATGACTCCGTTCAGCGAACCCTCGCTAGTTAAATTTTTATCCGGCGAAAATTTCGCCGGTTTACTTAAACGCACCCATGGTCTCCCTTTCCACGTGACAGCCAGGTCAAAAATACGTTCGAACTATGCACTGTCATGTAACATGGATTAAACAAAAAAAAATGAAAATAAAATATAATGTGTCCTCTGTCTTTCGTAAGCACATAAGTAAATTATTAATCATCATAAAACTCAGATTTCTCATCAAGTTCACATTACATTAATTTGCATCAAAAATTTCTTTCGTAGTTTGAATCTTTTGGCTATGATAGCGATTAGGATCAATGAAACCAACAACGCATCCTTACGTCCTGTGACGTCCTTTGTCAGTGGTACGGGCGGGAAAAATAACTTTTCAACAAAAGTTTTCCGTTGGTGGTTTCGCTACAATAGCAAAAGCCTAATTTTCCTCACAAAAAAGAAGTAGGTAACAGTAAAATGAACGTCGTGCCACGAGAAAAGCGAATTAATACTAAAGCCCAGGCACGGTTCAAAAATAAAAATGATTTTATTAGGAAAGACTCGTCGCTAGGTAAAGTTTTCATATTTTCATCAATACTTTAATTCTAATACTAAAATGTAAGTTAATGTAAATGATTTTTTTTTGCACGTTTGCGATAGGTATAAGGGGTGCGATTTCATTGTTTCCGCCACTCCATCCTTTTAGTGCTCCTAAAGTTATTTCTACGGCCAACAAAGCGCCAAAGTATCAATTCGATAAAGATGTGGTTTCAACGGGGCCACCCAGAAGTCCTACTATGGGCCCACCACCAGGACCACCAAGAAGTTTTAAACGCAGGTAGGCCAGTCAACTTTAACATCACCTTATAACAAATCAGCAACACAAAGAAAAGCGTCGTGTGAATCGGTAGGTACCTACTATCTAAAGTTGGTAGGTAAGTAGATAGCGATGGCGCCAAGCCGAACTAGTAGGTACCTATCTATAAATCAATGGTTTTATTAGCATACATAACATCACGCCTGTATTCCCCGAAAGGCTGGGCAGGAGTATTTCATCATCATCATTTTACCCGAAAGACGTCCACTACTGGACATAGGCCTCCCACAAGCACTGCCACTTCGACCGCTTCTGTGCTTCCCGCATTCTGCGGATTCCTGCGGCTTTCACAAGCTCATCGGTCCACCTTGTGGGAGGCCTTACCAACGCTATGTCTTCCGGTACGCGGTCGCCACTCCAGAACCTTTCGGCCCCAACGGCCATCTGTTAAACTGCGAGCAATGTGGCCTACCCATTGCCACTTAAGTTTGGCAATTCTTCGAGCTATGTCGGTTACTTTGATGCTCCTGCGGATCTCTTAATTCTGCAGAGGTATTTGGTACCTATATACGGTACTATTGGTACTAAGCTAGATGCACGGTTCCAATTAGTCCCTTCCTTTCCTTTGCTCCACCGAAGTCGGGTAATTCAATCACAATAGCAGGATGCAGACAGTAAACTCTACATTTAAACCCTTGTTCCCAGGATATTACACTCAACATCATCTCGAGCCGAGTCGTCATCCAGCGGCCGGCCACGCCCAAGAGTGCTGGCCAGCGATTCCGCCGCAGCCGATACGTCACACGATCTCTGTACACCGCAGAATAGACCGACTGCTCTTAGATACATCAGCAGTAGTAGCAGAGGTATGTATTTAGGCAGTGCCGGTTTTAGCATTACCAGCGCCCTGGGCGAGGTTTCTATGGCACCCTCTTTTTACTTACCAATTCACACAAATGTGAAAAAAAAAAAACCCCTGGTTTTTTTACACAACCTTTCTAAAAAACAAAACTCTTTCTAAAAAAAAACTACTACTACTGTTTTAGCCTTTCTATCGGCAAACTCTTGAATAAAGGCATCGAAATCTATGTTTTCTGCAATTTTATTTTCGATTGACAAAGTTGCCATGTTTGTCAATCTCGATTGAGATACGAGTATTGTCGATCGCAGATAGGTTTGTATCAGCTTAAGCTTAGAAAAAGTGTTTTTTCCACTCGCTACCTTTACAGGTGTGTCCAATATTCTCACTGGAAGGACGAGACGGAAAACCAGACATGAAGGGGCTCCCCTTCATGCCTGGCACCCTTGGGCGGTCGCCCAACCGCGCCCTACCCTAACGCCACTACTGTATTTAGGTTTTCTACTTCTAACCACAGCTAAATAAGTCTTATTTTTATTAACCGAACGAACTTCAAAAAAGCAGGCGAGTTTAAAATGTAAAACATCAATTGGCACGGCTTGACAGTAAAACCGACTCGTACACCGTGACGGCAAACGGCATGACGCTTTCATGCCGTGATGCCCCTCTACGCCACCGCTCTCGACTCCCTTGTAAGCGCGCGCGTATACTATATACACTTTGTTGCTTCTCTGTGTGCGCGTAAAAATAAATTGATAATATTTTATTCTGCTCAATTTTTTTTTGTTTTCTTTGTTTTACTCCATATTTTGTTATAGCTTTTAATTCAGGCGTCCCATGACGACCAATTTTTTTTTAAATGTTTCTAAAGTCCTACCTGTCCTGTGTCTGAAATACATTTTCAGACACTGGTAGGTATCTCCCTATAGGTACAAACATCCAGACAAGAAAATTATAATTAAATTACGGTCGGTAAAGTGTAGAACTGTAGATCTAGGGAAGTCGAATCCGCCAAGTTGTGCGCCGCCAACCGAGTCGTTCAAGCGAGGTTTCCTTTGATGTGGTAGACGTAGCAGATGGAGCTTGTCAAACTTTGGTACATCCATCCCGACCAGAAAATATTTAAAGCATATAATAAAGTATTCAAAAAAAAAGTACAATGTCCTATGAAGATACAGAGAAGTTATTACTAGTGCTAAAGTAATTGTTGTTTGTATTATTGTTATTTTTGTTTTATAATTAGTTAGCTAAGTTAAGATTCTTTAATTTTATACACTTTCTTACATATGTACCAATAATATTAATTTGATGTGATTATTTAATCAATTAATGTTACCTGCAATCGCCTGAAACACAGGATTACCTAGTTCAGGCACAAATAATGGGTGAACTTGAGATAGATTTAAGAAAAACTGTATTTAACTTTATACCTTATATTTTTGAATAAATTTTATTATTATTATATATATTTTGATGAATATTAGTAGCATGTTCCTTGAAGCATTATATCGCTTGTTTCTGGATCTAATCGGTAGGTAACTGCCATCTGACCTCGCCACCCTTGCCCCAAACTAGTTGTGAGCAGTCTAAGTTATCGTAGTTCGAATAATATGGGCCATGTCATTTGTATATTGTGTAACTACAAGTGTGTAGGTATTTTATCAGAGGTAGGTACTCTGGATAAAATTGAAAGGATTCTCGCAACAGTCCACGTTTATATGAGAGTCACATGGCGGATTAATATCAAGGCATAAGCAGTACCTAGGTAATGTCGCAACTTTGACAAAAAGTAGTGTGCTAAATTATGTAAGTGTACAATAAAAATCCATGTTCACGTGTTCTCGGTAGGCAAGTACCAAAAAGTGCCATTTCATTCCGATAACCACTTTATTTACTGAGCCCCGATGGGTGCAGAAAAATTATAATCTCTCCTTATTTTGGGCAGCCAATCAAATAAGTTTATTACAGGTAGGTAAACTTTCCCACTTCAATGTCGTATTAATTTATTTATTAAACTAAAGTATATTTTATAAAATGCATCATAATTATCTACTTACCTACTAAAATACAAACTCACGTGGTACAGTGGCCAGCACATCAAGCTACACGAAACTATCAAACTCCAAACGATTTTAAACTTTAATTTGTTGATGATTTAGTTCAAAATGTAACGAAAAAATTTAACAGTTTGTGGTAACTTGATGTGCTGCCCACCGTACCTAACAAGGGATAAGGTTTTCTGCAAAGGCTACAAGTGCATCCTTTACATCATCACAGACGATCAATTTCTAACTTCGCTTATGTCACAGCTTATGTTCCGTAGATATTTGCCCTAAACAATGCCACAACTCCACAACGACAACAGAATTATTCGACAATGCATAAAAATCCTGATTCTGAAGAATATGGGTACCTAAGTAGGTATAGTCTATAAGATATTTATGCATTCAAACGGATCAGGCATGGTTACTGCCATGACTAATCCGTTTGGCAAATAATGTGACGACGTTGACGCACAAGTCTCACACCATGCATGTAACTTGTCCATATAGAGGTAGATGGGAAGCCGATCTTAACACTAAACTTTTATCTAATCAGCCTAGGGTAATTTAGGAACAGTCACATAGCCGATCTTAACATAATTAGGAAAAATGAAACATAAGGACGGAAAAGTACATTCCCTTAAGTGACTGGTCCTAAATTGGGTAATATGTCTTTTATTGACTTGAATGTGCCCTGGCGGCTGAGAGTATGTCATGCTCACTCAAATGTCTAGCTGGTGGTGTCGTGTGTGTTGGATCATAAGTTCCCTTCAAAATGGTTGAGCAAAATGGTGCTGATCCATGCGTCATGTTCATGAACGGGCGCCGTCAGTTGGGACTGGTCATCTCTTAGCTGCCACGGCTTATTTTAATTTTTGAATTGTTTTTATTACGGACGCTTCTAACGTGCACGTCTTTCTACGTTGTTCTCACATGTATAACTTCAACATGAATGATGTTAACCCATATTTTGTAACAAATTTTGTTTTAAAAGAGTGTCCGTGGAGTTTCTTGCCCGTTCTTCTTCATAGGAACCTACTACGCTTTGGAATGGGCAACTAGCTTCATCTTTCTGACTGACCGACTCCTAGACAATTCAAAAGTGCATGTAATTGGTTTATTTGAAATAAATGTTTTGAGTTTGAGTTTGAGATTACCATAAATGCTGATAAAATTTTAGTTTTTCCTAATTATCTTAATATTATTGTTATGATCGGCTTGACATACCGTCTAAGGTCCTTGGCACAAGCGCGGGCGGGACGGGACGATCCCCGTGTGCGTACCAACTTCATCTCGATACTTAGTATTAATTTTATCTCGAAGATAATTTTGTATTTAATTCCTACCTACTTTTCATGTTATTTCCCTTTTACGTTTCATAAAAAACTAGTTAGGTTAATAATAATTGTTGTTGAGCGATTATAGTGAATACCCGTTGTTACTAAACAATATCAACTAGGTAGCAAATTGTACTTAACCGCTGTGTACTGTGTAAAAGGAAGTCCATTTAGATTTACATTGTTGTTGGTAGTGATGGCTATTCGGAACCTTGATCGTTTTGCCTACTCAACACATCTTGAAAGGATTAACGCCTACAAGTTTAGTGACACGTGTACAAGTTTAGTTTAGTGATAATAGACGAATAATGTAGGCAAGTATCAAAAGCATTGTACGAAACTTCTAATATAGGTGTTATTATCATGTATAAATATGGTATTATTAAAAGAAATGATAAAACTTTCAGGGACACTACCAATTAGTACACGCTGATATGCCTATCCTTGACTCTACTCCATTTATTATAACATTAGACAAATACTGTTCTCACCCTTTCGTTATTTCGATGTAAACGTTTAATAAACTCCGTTATTTCACGATAAATACAAAGCATTGGAATCTATTTACCATTTACATTAAAAAAATTACTCTAAAGTGCAGTAATTTCAAGAATATTACATAATAACTGTCGTTATTTGTCTAATGCTATAGTAAATGGAGTCTAGGTACGATGTTCTTCAGGCAACATTTTTCAGACAGCTGGAGGGTGCTTTATGCTGAATCATGCAAACTACGGTCCAATGTCGAATTTCAGAATGTATAAATCTCCGTCAGAAGAATACTCGTTTTGAATAAGCCTCAAAGTAAACCAGCTGCTTCGAACCAAAGCTGGGACTAGGCAGAAAATATAGGAACTAATTACTCAATCAATCAATAAACTCAGCCTATCGCGGTCCACTGCTGGACCTAAGCCTCTTCCAGGCTGTGCCACAACACCTTGTCCTCCGCCTTCCGCATCCAGTCCGTCCCAGCCACCTTATAAAGGTCATCAGGCCATCTAGCTCGGGGGCGTACCACACTACGCTTGCCGATACGCGGTCTTCACTCCGGGCTCGTCTGCTCCACCAGCCATCGGTCCTTCGACAAATATGGACAGCCCGCTGCCACTTCAGCTTGCTTACTCTGCAGGCTATCTCGGTAACTCCGGTTCTTTTCCGGATAAATAATTACTCAATAAAACGATATTTTTTAGGTGGATACAGCGGGACTCGTTCAGCAAGATCTACAAGCGTTTCAGCAGTAGACGCAAGTGTTATATTAGGTAATCGTCCTTCCTATTATGCGCATGAACGATAAATTTTGCATACGCTGAAATTAAGCAATATCTGCCAGCTGGCTATTACGTATTGATCTTGAAATGAACAAAGCATGTCATTGACCACCAACTGAGGGATAGGTAGTCTAAAATATTCTTCAAATTAGAGATTCCATATACATTGGTTCTAGTTTCCCTAAGCTAGCTATTCCTACCAAATCTTATTAAAAAACTGTGGATTGCTCAGTAAAATTCTCCCCATAGCAATGTAATACAAAAAGACTTTATATTATAAATAACGATGGTACCTGAAAAACAAGCTTGGCAAAAATCGAATTAAGCTATTACTTTTTCAGCTATATCCGAAGGCAGAGGCATGGCTCGTGGAGAAATCGGAATAGCAGCAATAGATCTAAGACATCCCCATCTAGTGCTATGTCAATTCAGTGATACCCTGCTGTATACCCATACACTCACAAAAATTAACTTCTTCAATCCCGTAGAGGTAAATAATTTAGTTATTTACCATATTCTTTGATCATGCACGTTGTTAAAGATAAAGATTTGCACACGTCTTACTGAAGATTGGTAGAATAACGTTTTACTACACGTGATTTTACTAGTCGGCTTACGTCAGGCTCTGCACATGGACCACTCTATGTTCTCTCTCTATGTTACTGTAGGGAAGACCATATGCAGCGGTGAAGGTACAATCCAAAACAGTGCAAAACCAGAATCAGCTTACTTATGTTTTGGACACACGGTTTAGTGATTGCAGTGCGGCAGTGAATTTAATTTTCTCCCTACTATTTCGGCTCCATTTAACAATCTCCATTAACGGCTAGGTGTTTTTTTAAGATTTTCAGTTTTTATGTCAAATTTTTAATTATAGTAGGTAGGGTCTCCCGGCTACCATCAGTGACATACACGGTTACATGGAGTCACAGAAAACCAATGGCTCATTCAAAAATTCACGCTAATTATAATATGTTCCTATTCTTTTTACAGATTATAGTTCCCCATACATTTTGCGAAGGTGTGCAACCGAATCAATTATACCAGTTGATAAGGGATCGATATCCATTAGTTAATTTGGTGGCAGTTCAAAGAAGACACTTCAATGATGCAGCAGGTCGTCAACATATACAAACTTTGTGCGCTCCTCAATACAACGGGGTTTACCTTCAAGTAGTGCATAAGTACGTAAAACACGAATAAATCAACTTAAACTCGCAAATCTAGTAACAATCTATCCCAACGACGAAATTTGAGATTCGAATATGTACTTGATAGTATCCCGACTATAGGTTAACAATGTTCAACAGATTTTATGCTGTAACTGCGGCTGCAGCTGTGCTGAAGTATGTTGAATATATCCAGTGCATAGTTTTTTCTAGAGAATCGCTGAAAATTGAATACCATTCTTCTGAAAACACAATGATAATAGGTAAATAGGATGTCAATTATTTTTGTTAAACTTTTCTTTTTGTATCCGATGTACGGCGGAATAATGTTGGAATTAAACGATATCCTTCTCAAGGCTTATATAGAATGACAATATTTTCCCGTCGAAGTTAGACGTGACCAGATAGAGACTTATTAATAGTATTTGAAGAGGATCCAACACGAGTATAAATGCGGGGGGTCGTCGGCTATAAGTACTTCTGTACAGAGATTTACGTTAAACACGAGATTTATCGCCTTATCGTCACGCTCAGCGCGATAAGTCATTCAGGTCAATCGTAGGAAATTGAAACATCCACTATATATGAAGTCATCCAGTCTGTTAAGTAGGGATTATGAACAATGATTTAATGTTCTCATTCGGAAATTCCATATGTTTTACTGTTACATAAGCATATACCCCTCATCATAGGCTTATCGAAATTATTATCGGTATATATGGTTCCATCACTAATTGTCTACACGTGGTGAAAAACAAATACCATGCATTAAAGTCGTGAGTGTAGATTCACAGAACTTTTGAATAAATATCCATTTTCCGCCTTGTACAGACCCTAAGTCACCTCTCACTAGACTTCACAACAGGAAAAAAATATCATTAGGAAGATGAATGCACCACTAATTATTCCTTTTCTAGATGTAGGTACAGCAAACCAACTCGAACTAGTGCAACCATTAGTACCATCTGCGGGACCTACCTGCTGTCTTCTAGGCGTACTGGGTCCTACTTATACAGTAGGTGGTATAAGAGCATTAAGAGCCTCTATACTTCAGCCTTCGTGCAACAAAGAGTTTATTGAATCTAGGCTGGACGCTATACAAGATCTGATTGAGAATGATACAGGACTTATGGTTGATTTGCAGGTATTTCTAGAACCATGTTTGATACAGTTTAAATAGCAGCAGTAGTATTTTGAATGAATGATCTATTTTAGGACAAATTTGGAATTTGGAAATAAATTTGCGTAATAATAATTGAAATGGTTTTGTAGGATGTGATCAAGAAACTTTCAGATATAGATAAAATCCTCCTCTTATGCATGGAGTCAACAAACCAGAACATGGACAAGATAGGAGAGGCTCAACTGAATCAGACGCTCCTACTGAAAGTAACCATGGATATGGTGCCGAAGTTGGTAGAGGCACTGAATGGAGCTGTTAGTGGAAGACTCAGGAAAATTAAATTGGTAAGAATTTAAAACATAGGTGGTAGGTTTTAAATGTTTTGAGGTAACATTTCAGTAGGCATAGGAATGACGAAAGATTATATTTATAACAACTATGTATTGAAATATCGTACTTAACTATGATTGTAATCCTAATTAGGATTTCGAAAACCTTCACTACAATGAAATAACAGAGCGCATCAAAAGAATAATCCAAGATGACGCACACTTAGAAAAAGGTGCCATGGGTAGTCTTCAAAGATGTTTCGCAGTCAAGCCGGATATCAATGGTCTTCTAGATGTAGCTAGAAGAACTTATTCTGAACTGATAGAAGATATACAGAAGATTGTAGAACAGCTCAGTGAAACACACGACCTGCCTTTGAGGTTGAATCAGAATATGATGAAAGGCTTTCATATAGTCCTGCCATTGGCACCGAAAAATAGGAGGTGCTTCAATATAGAAGATTTACCGCCAATATTTATACAGGTTAACAATATTCAATATTTATACTATATACGTTATCCTAAACATATAGAAAATAATAGTCTCCTCCATAACAATCTTATCTGCATTTTTTTAAGACCGGTTTAAAGAAAATTCTTCAAAGTGGTTCATTCAGAACCATGGTCATCAGTGGGCTAAATTAATCTCACTTTCTTGTGTCAGGTCCACCACAGTGGTGCCAGCGTAACAATGACTACTGAAGAATTAGTGGTACTAAATCAGCAAGCAAAGGAGTCGTTAACCGAAATACAAAAAATGAGTAACATGTTAGTGGATTTAATATTATTGTAAAGCCGCAGCTTAAAACATATTGTAATCACCCGTTGCGTATGAAAAAAGGGAAAATCCCTTCAAAAATTTTTGGCGCTCCCTGACTGACACACATGCGTTATCGATAAGACATCGCCTAAACACCGATATTTTTTATAATTTAATTTTTGTTTTGCTCCAGCGTAATTTCATCTTTACTAAAAGATCTTCGTCCGTTCATGTCGAGTCTCTACACGCTTTGTGAAAATGTTGCTGAGTTAGATGTTCTTCTAGCCATGGCTCAAGTACAATTTTTAAACATAATTCATCGGAATATTTAAGTAACAATAATTCGAATTAAGTAGATACATACATATTCAAATAAATATTTTCTGGTTTCCAGGCAAGTTCGATTGGTTCCTACATAAGGCCGGATTTCAACAGTTTCATGGATGTAAGAAATAGTGTGCATCCTCTTTTGGATTACAACAGCCCAGTTCTACCTGTTCCGAATGATATTGTAAGATATATATACCTACTATTTCAATATGATTAAATTTATTAAGAGTCCTACTTAGCCCATCTCAAATATAGTATGATGACATTTTTATGCTTGTTTCAGTTTGCAACACCCGAGCATAATTTTACAATCATTACCGGACCAAATATGGGAGGCAAAAGTATCTACATAAAACAAGTTGCTATTATACAAGTTATGGCGCAGGTATGAGAAATACTATAAAAGTACCTAGTAAAGATACCTACTAAGAAATAAATAATCCTAAAGTCTTCTATATTTCAGCTAGGTTGTTTCCTACCCGCAACGAACGCAATTTTGAGACTTTGCGACAGAATATTTTCTAGGATAGGTTTCAACGATAGTGTTGAATTGAATGCTTCCACATACGTTTTTGAGGTAAATTCGATACCGAAAAATGATTATAAAACAAAGCATGATAAAGAGTATTGTAAAAGAATATGTATTTCAGATAAAGGAAACTCAACACATCTTGAAAGGATTAACGCCTACAAGTTTAGTAATAATAGACGAACTATGTAGGCAAGTATCAAAAGCATAATATTGTACGGAACTCTTAATATAGGTTCGGTGGCCAGCACAACAAGTTATCACAAACTGTCAAATTTTTCGTTAGATTTTGAACTTAATCGCCAACATTTTAAAGTTCAAAATCGTTTGGAGAAATTTGACAGTTTCGTGTAGCTTGATGTGCTGGCCACTGTCTTTTATCATGTATGGCATCAATAAAATAAATGATAAAACTTTCAGGAGCACTTGTGTGGAGGAGGGTACAAGTATAGCTTGGGCGATCTGCGAAGAACTCATGATGAGTGCTGCGTTCACTTTTTTTACCACTCATTTTATGTATCTGACGAGACTGCAAGAATTGTATTTCAATGTTGTCAAGTAAGAGCCTTCTTTTGAACAGCTGCTACTATTTTCGAAATATAAAAAAGAAATCAGGATCCAATAGGTACCTAAATGTTTTTTGTTCCAGTCGACATACAGCAGTAACTGAAGAAGAAGTAGGCAATCCTGAAAATCCACAAAAAAGATTGGTATACCAACATAAAATAGAACCAGGTGTAACCAAAATTGAGCATTACGGACTTGCCCTTGCTTCTAAAACAAATTTACCAGAAGATACAGTTAAATTAGCTATGGAACTAGCTGAACTCATTTCGAAGAACATAAATGTAAGTGTACGTAAATAATATTAAATTAAATGAAATGTAGCTTAGCGAAATAATCTTTGAAAAATTGAAACAGACAAGTTATTGGTTGTAACTTTGATTTATTGGTTGTAATAAAGCAGCACTTAAAATAAGTGGACGATAGTTGAGAAATTATGTTATACGACATTACTAAGCTAGATTTTCAGGGGACCTTATTTACAACCTAAATAGGTACTTATTTTTTCATTCCTGTCTCACGACTATATTAAAAATGCGCCTGATGAGGCAAGTCTTCGACACATCCTGCTAAAATGTGCATCTATGAAGCACGTGTTATTATTTATGACAGATAATTTATAATTAGCATTGCTACCAGTTCTTGTAACGAATTAATTGTAACTCTTGGAATATTTCATTGCAGGCGCAAGAAATTAGAACTCCACAGAGAAATGACGCACAAACTCTATACAATCTCAATGCAAATATTCAACTGGAATGTAGGAAATACGGTAACTCAGATGAGGTTACAAAGAAAATATTACAAAAATTCAAAGAAGACCATCCCCAAATACTCGGAAGATTAAATATTCTAAGAAGCAGAAGTGATAATAGGACTGATAGTAGTGCCGACTGTACTTTCATGCCAAATAATAATAATTCTAAAGAACAAACATCCATTGAAGCTAGTACCAAGAACTCGTTCATGGTTAACAATACTGTACCCGCCAAATCCCCAATAAACGAACAATTAAAAGTTATCGACGTGGAAGAGAACACAAATTACGCTTCAGTACGGTCATCAGAACAACTACTCAACAGTGTTATTAATAACGAAGATTCGGTTGAACATGAAGTTCACAATATTTCAGATGTAGAAATGATTGAAGATGGTAATGACGATAACACGATTGCTGAAAGCGGTGAAAACATTTTGAAGGCTAGTCATATTGATAGAATTAATTCTATTGAGAGTAATGAAATACGCATTAACTATGAAAATGCTACAAATGAAGAAGATACAAATGAAATAGAAACCTCTTCTATTGATTCCGACATAGCGGAAGCTCTAACTCAAATTGTTGAAGAATACTCTGCTATTAACGTAACAAATTCTCAACGAAGCGATGATTTGATGTCTGTAGACGAAGAACTGATGAGTGAAACGATTAACGAAATTAATGAAGAACTGATAAGTGAAGCCAGCGCGGTGGAAAACATTATTCTAACGCCTCCTTTGAGTTTTCGTGATACGTAGAGTAAAAACTTTTGTACAACTTTATTTGTATCATTTAAATTAGATGACTTCTTCACAAGACTTTAGGTAAGACATACGTAGTATCTCTAAGTAGTCTGTGGGTAAGACTGATCAAAACTCGTTCGTTCATTTGTTGATCGACAGTCTCAATCATCAACATTCGGCCCTACCTAGGTTCGATTCTCAAGTTGAACAAATGTTACCCGAAAATCTGTACGATTTCTAATTTTTAGTAAATGTTTTTTACTGGTCTCACTCGTCTCACATGCAAATCTGTTTATTGCATAAAGCATTTAAAGCTACCTATTCACAAAGGTTCGATAAGCTTTCGTGCCGTATCGAACGTCAATGTCATCGACGAACTCCTCTAATCGCTATTCACAAATCCGAAATTTTAAGCTATTGCATAGCTTCTATCGCGGGCCTTGAGCGCGGGGACCGAATCCAGAAATTCCGTAACGAAAAAACCTCACGCTCCCCACTCCGACGGGCACGGAGGTGTGGCTTGAAGGCCGTGCATCGTCTAACGTCGTTTCAGTTCGGCAGTCTTCGACACGGCGTTGTGTGCGTGCGATTAGACGTATTGTACGACTCTACGAAACTCTGTGGTGGATTTACCGCGCAACGCAACGCCATCTAGTAATCGCAGGTAGAACTAACTAAATAGAGGTGACATTGGCGTGGCTTGTGATTCGTAATCGAGACAAGCGTTGCTCTGTTGGTGGTCTCAGTTGTGTTTTGTTGTCGGTTTTATCCACTAGATGGCAGGCATCGTAATTCAAAAGTTTTTGAAAGGTTGTTGAGGTATGTGAGCAATTTATTTATAAATCAATAATTTTACTCGTGTTTATGATTCTCCTAGCTAGAATTAACATTAAACATTAACGTTCTTCATAGCTTATAAAAACCACTTTTAAACGGTTCTCCAAAGTTCTGGGCCGATTATGGATTGACTTTACTTTCTTATCGGTCACCACGCTCAAAAAGTGTAACTTGAATTAATATCAAAGAAAAAGAAATACTGCATAAATAAAATAAATAAATAATTATAATTGCATAAGTTGATACAAAATGCTATGCAATAGCTTTACCGCGGCAGTCCTCGAGTGCCACACGTCTTTTTTACAGTTCAAATATGCTAAGACATCAATTCTTCCGACAGGTATTTGCTATCGGAAGAGATATCGAACAACAAATATTGTTAAAAAATATTTAAAGTTTTATTATTGTTGTGACCGCTGCAACGTATAACACATAATTAAATGTGATATTATTTATTGTAATTTTATTAGATTTTTAATAATAACAATATTTTAATTCCTGTTTACTTTATTTATTTTGAATCATCTTTATTTATCTTATAATATTTCACCCTGCCGGACACAACAATTTTATCAATTGATTTAATTGTTGTGTGACCACAGACTACAATAGTATATGTGTGACACACTGTACAGTGGTCAGCACATCAAGCTAAATTGAACTGTCAAGTTTCTCTAAACGATTTATAACTTTAAAATATTGGTTCAAAACCGAACTAGAAAATTTGACAGTCTATGGTAACTTGATGTGCTGGCATGCTGACATTATCATAATGCCAGATACACACGCAGCGATTTACTGGTGATTTCCGTCCACACACAGATCTAGAAAGCCAATTTATGACTAGCGATCTCCTTTAATCCATTTTTTTTTTCATTGTGTAATATTGTTGAAATTACTGCACTTTAGAGTTATTTTTTTTATGTAAATGGTAAGTAGATTACAGTGCTTTGTATTTATCGTGAAATAACGGAGGTTATTAAACGTTTACATCGAAATTACGTAAGAGTGAGAACAGTTATTTGTCTAATGTTATAATAAATGGAGTATAGTGATGTAAAATCTGTGCTGTGAACGTGATATTTCAAAATCACCAGCGACTAAAGTTGCTGCGTGTGTAACTGGCATTAGCAGGCGTATCTAGATGAAAACCAGCAACTTTTTTATAAATCATGTATCGAATATTCTTGTGTAGGTTTTAGTTGTCTAATAATATCTCATTTTATTATCTATAAGCAGATACTGGCAGAATCAAGACATAAAAAGTCAAAAATGCCAATTCAAAAATGTTGTATGCCTAATGGTACGCTATATTATTATACCATGGTACGCTAATGGTTTTACAAATCTATGCTAGATATGGTCTGCCAGTACTATTTGGTATTACTTTTAGTCGATTCGTTTCTAAAAAAGATCGACTAAAAAATAGGTTGAAACTTTAAAGACAATAAGCGAATGTCACAACTCTAAAAAACAATATTAAAAAAATGAAATTGCAAATGGCTTCCAGAGTAGCTTTTGCAATTTTAGTTTTTCGTTAGTATATTGCCTAAAAAATACTGTTTTTTTTTTGGAAAGTGAGTGAAATACAAAATTTGACGCTGAAATAGAAAAAGTAAGTACTATAACGTTAATTAAGCAACTTCTGTTTTACCAACCGGCGTCTGTTTACCACGCTGCCTCGTAGCTTGTATCAATCAAAGTTCGTGGTATATTTTTGTGAAATCATGAAGCTGTTGTAGCCTTGTAGGTAATGTGAGTTTTGTTGTGATAGAAGGCGGTCAGCCATGTCGCTGCCGCCGTACCTGCTGGGGCCCAACCCGTGGGCCACCATGATGGCGCAGCAGCAGTTGGCGGCAGCGCAGCAAGCGGCCCTGCAGGCCCACGCTGCTGCCGCTGCAGCTGCGCCACCGGTGCCGCCCTCACAGCCCCCAAAACCTCATCATATACCAGAAGAGAAGATCAAGGAGAAAGGTATGTGCTACTTTATTCGGTTGTTTCTAGGTTATTTGGTGTATGTGGATATATTTTTTTATTTCTTTTTGGAACAAATCTGGATGACGCCAATAGAATTCCTAAACTATTGCATCCAAATGCCAAATTTGGTCTGGCTCAATCTCAAACTTGTTTTTTGTTATTGATCATAATGTGTTGTTTTTTGGAAGTAATTCAGTTTTTTATATCATAAACAAAAAAAAGGCTTGCATAACAGAACACACTAAATTACTAAGTAGCCACCATAACAGGATCGCAGAATAATAATGACTAATGGAGATAATTATGGAAGCATAAGATTATCTGCTCCATCTCCAAATAAATTGGGCTAAATACAGGATGGTGATATTAAATCAGATATAAATGGTAAAATAAATTGAATTCAAAAGCAGTAAGTAGAATTAGAAGATAATACCATGATGTTTATTATTTCTTGTTATTTCTTTCATATTCAATCTAATTTATTGAGAAGTCATTGTGCTTATTTCCTGACATAGTTTCTAGGAATTTGATTATTTTTATTTTCCCATAGTATCTATTTGGTATCCAAACAAACATTGTAAAAAAATGCTGTCTGGTGAAAAACCCCCATATTCATATGTTTTACTTTTAAGCAATAAAGTAAAATGATTTCCTGTGGGGTAGATTATAAACTGCAATTGGTATTCTTCTCCATCCAAGACACAATGGAGAATGCTGATATTGCAAACAAATTTACTTATTACAATTATTTTTAGGTTCAAGGAGTTAGTTACTTATTGCAGCATTAATGGTAGCTTAAGTAAGCTGCATAAGCATGGTATTTCACCATAACTTCAAAGTGTCAAGCAAAGCTGATTGAAAAAAAAGACGTGTGGCACTCGGGGACTGCCGCGTTAAAGCTATTGCATAGCATTTTGTATCAACTTATGCAATTATAATTATTTATTTATTTTATTTATGCAGTTTTTCTTTGATATACTTTCTATATACTTTCTTTGATATACGGAATTTCTGGATTCGGTCCCCGCGCTCAAGGCCCGCGATAGAAGCTATGCAATAGCTTAAAAACAAAATAAATAAGTGCTGAACGTCGTAAAAGTGTATAACTACGTAAACAAAGTCAAATACTATTCAAATATAAGCATAATAACAACTTTAAAATAGACGAAAGTGTTGAACCTAAAGTAATTTTAAATAAAAAAAGAGTGACAAACTGTTTTGACAGCGAAAAAATTCCATGTACATGAGTCATTTCCAACCGTCTAGTCCAGTTTAAAAATTGTTCAACTGGAATGGTATCAACTATTTGGCAACCTTTAATTAAGTCATTGTAGCCTTGCGGTGCAACAGGGGAACTGAATGTACTCATAATCGACTGGTCGTGAGTTCAAACCCCACTATCAACAATCACTTTTTGTGAAGATCATAATTTTATAAACTAATATTTATAAGAATAAAATACGCAGTACACAGAAAAAGGAACTGCCAGAAATTATTAGATCACTAGAGGGTACTGGTGTAGTAAAATAACCGTCGGAGTGGGGAGCGTGAGGTTTTTTCGTTACGGAATTTCTGGATTCGGTCCCCGCGCTCAAGGCCCGCGATAGAAGCTATGCAATAGCTTAAAAATCTTCATATCAATTTACAAAATCATGCATAATATTGTGCAATTGATGAAGTTATTAAGTTATCTGTTCCTACAATTAATACATTTTTTAATATGCAATCTATTTGCATATGGTATTTTCAGTTGTCTCCATCATGTCGCACATCGGCAAGAAGAGTGTCACAACACAATACATGTAGTTTTTGGGAAACCTCTTTTAATTATTTTTTTATTACCTAAATGACCATTTAAATGTTTATGAGAGAACATATTGGAGAACTTAAGATAATAATATATTTAAGAAGACTATTTAATGCTCTATTATATTTTTTATGGAAATTAAAACTTCGTATTTTTATGTGTTGTGACACTCTTCTTGGCCGATGTGCGATGTCTTTGGTCATTTAGAAAGACCAAGACAAAAAAAGGGTGTAAATGGGCAATATGTGGCTGCAACACAGTGACCGGTAACATTGCCAGCGATACCAGACAGACTATTAAATATTGCAGTAATGTCATGGTCATAATAGCCACACTTGTTTAGTATGGCCATGCATTTTCAGGTGTGGTCGGCAATATAGCCGAACTATCACTTCACATTCGAAAATACTGAAATATTGCCAGGCCGGTTATATTGTTGTTTCGTTTACCAGTATAAGTGCATCCGTCTCTGACTTTTTATTTTTGGTCAGAATTTGTTTAAGAAACTCAGTCACTTTTTGACATTCTAGTAAAGTTCGTAACAATACATTTGATTTTCTTTATCTTCTTTCCTGTCTAGCCCAAAAATGGATGCAGCTCCAATCAAAACGCTTCGCCGAGAAACGAAAGTTCGGTTTTGTGGATGCTCAAAAAGAGGATATGCCTCCAGAACACATCCGCAAGATCATCAGGGACCACGGAGACATGACCAGTCGCAAATACAGGCACGACAAGAGAGTATACCTTGGTGCCTTGAAGTATATGCCTCATGCGGTTATGAAGCTGCTAGAGAACATGCCTATGCCCTGGGAACAGATCCGTGACGTAAAAGTCCTTTACCACATCACTGGAGCTATCACCTTTGTCAATGAAATCCCATGGGTCATCGAGCCTGTTTACATAGCTCAATGGGGCACTATGTGGATCATGATGCGTCGCGAGAAACGAGATCGTCGGCACTTCAAACGTATGCGGTTCCCGCCGTTCGATGATGAGGAACCTCCTCTAGATTATGCTGACAACATCTTGGATGTAGAACCATTAGAACCTATCCAGATTGAACTGGATCCTGAAGAAGATGGAGCAGTTGCCACATGGTTCTATGACCACAAGCCTCTATTAGGTACAAAACATGTGAATGGATCTACATACAGAAAATGGAATCTGACTTTACCACAAATGGCTACATTATACCGTCTTGGCAACCAGTTACTGACTGACTTGGTAGATGACAACTACTTCTACCTCTTCGATTCGAAGAGTTTCTTCACCGCTAAGGCTCTAAACATGGCGATACCTGGAGGTCCGAAGTTCGAACCCCTGGTGAAAGATAATTCGGCTGGAGATGAAGACTGGAATGAGTTCAATGACATCAACAAGATTATTATACGTCAGCCAATCAGGACAGAGTACAGGATCGCGTTCCCTTACTTGTACAACAATTTGCCGCATTTCGTCCAGCTGTCCTGGTAAGTTCATATTATTCACAATAAAGATATAAATAATGTTGTGTTCTACTTTACAAACAAACATGGTCTCAATATCTATTAAACAATATTCTTGAAAGAGATTTTAAAACCTTATACATTTTTATAAAATTAATAATCTTATGTAAAATTGCACCATAACTTCTTTAACTAAGGTCTTTTCCTCTAGGTACCACACACCAAACGTCGTTTACATCAAGACTGAAGACCCTGATCTCCCAGCCTTCTATTTCGATCCCCTCATCAATCCTATCTCCCACCGTCACTCAGTCAAGTCCTTGGATCCTCTGCCTGACGAGGAAGAGTTCTTACTGCCGGAAGATGTGACGCCATTCCTGCAGGAGACTGCCCTGTATACTGATAATACGGCTAACGGGATCGCGCTATTGTGGGCGCCTAGGCCTTTCAATATGAGATCAGGTAAGCAATAACTACAACATTAAATTATAATTTTCATCACTATCCACAGCTCTTTGCTTGTACGAATCTCCTCACTCCTGTGCTAGTCTCATCCAGGTTTCAGACCAACAATGTCGATCTCCAATCTCGACACGTTTTCCATACATAAAGTATATTATCAGCATCTTCTTAGGTTCCACAACACATAAATCAGATACTGAGAGGTTATTGTAACTTCCTTTTTGCATAACATATCAGTCAGTTTAGTAATTCAATAATAATTGCACTGGATAAATTGCTGAGCTCAGAGGACTGAACTTCAACAAATCCAATTTATTGCGATTGTGTCATTGTTACGCAATTGGATGCAGGAAATGCAATAAAGATACGATGAGTCATTCAATGCTAGGAGGATTTGATGTGATCAGTTTTTAAAACACGATGTGCCATATTCCGGCCCATATACTGTCCTCAGATTTTAGAGCAATATTATCAGTACTGAAACGCGTTAACCATGACACCTATGTTCCTAAATAAGTATTCTTCACACAGGACGAACTCGCCGCGCTATCGACGTGCCTCTGGTAAAGACATGGTACAAAGAACATTGCCCGCCTGGCCAACCTGTCAAAGTGAGGGTTTCGTATCAGAAGCTGCTCAAGTATTATGTGCTGAACGCACTGAAGCACAGACCACCAAAGCCACAGAAGAAAAGGTCAGTCAAAGGAAGTTTTATTGCATTTTAAATAATTATTTCTATTTTTTGTGTTGTTTTTCATGAAATAAATATTTTACAGTAAATACTTTGCTAAAACTGAAAAGCATATTGGTTACTCTGATTCTCATTAATCTGATCCATACAGTTTCTAGCAACAATTAGTGCTCATATGCACGAGCGGTGAGCGCTAACAACAGAGCCGACTCCAGCCATCGACACTGGACGGTAGCAGTTGCCTCAGCCGTTGACGCGTGCATATGAGCACTTAGGGACTGACCACACTTTTTCAGCTCTATTCAGCTTTTGTCCATAGAAAACAACGGTTTTGTATGGAGATGCGTACGCATCCGTTCAGCTTTCCGCGTCTATCCGATGCGTACGCATCTCCATACAAAATCTTTGTTTGTTAAGGTTTTGATTCTTTGAAGCTAACATTCTATTTACGCAATCACCATTCAGTCGAATTTCTCCACCCATAGGTACCTCTTCCGCTCATTCAAATCCACCAAGTTTTTCCAAACCACGACCCTGGACTGGGTGGAAGCTGGTCTACAAGTATGTCGTCAAGGGTACAATATGTTGAACCTGCTCATCCATCGCAAGAACTTGAACTACCTACATTTGGACTACAACTTCAACTTGAAACCTGTCAAGACCTTGACTACCAAGGAGAGGAAGAAATCTCGGTTTGGTAATGGTAAGTAATCAAATAAACACACACGCACACACTGTAAACACTTAAAGAGGGATCATTTAGATAATTGTTTAAATTATCCTCTGTAAAAACTTTTCATTGATAGCATAAACTCTGTCTAAACTTAGTTTTTGAAAGACGGATTCTATCTCAGTAGAATTCTGTACTGACATTTTTCTTTTATGGGAATGATTACAT
Organism: Dryobota labecula; assembly: GCA_947523025.1. Classification (NCBI taxonomy): domain Eukaryota; kingdom Metazoa; phylum Arthropoda; class Insecta; order Lepidoptera; family Noctuidae; genus Dryobota; species Dryobota labecula. The sequence goes on along the minus strand of OX383296.1, from coordinate 6,772,451 downwards.
ATGCTTTATGAACTAACTCAATTTTCCTCTACAGCATTCCACTTATGTCGCGAGATCCTCCGCTTGACGAAACTGATCGTGGACTCCCACGTGCAGTACCGTCTGAACAACGTGGACTCGTTTCAACTGGCCGATGGCTTACAGTATATCTTTGCGCACGTAGGACAACTGACCGGCATGTACCGTTACAAGTACAAGCTCATGAGACAGATTAGGATGTGCAAAGATCTCAAGCATCTGATCTACTATAGGTTTAATACGGTGAGTTTTCTGTTATTTTCCCCTCTATTTCGCTACGTAAGGCTTAAAGAAGCTTGAAGAATCACGGTAATTGGAAATCAGATTTAGGCAAGAAGTTCCATTCTTTAGCCGTGCTCTGTTATCGATAAGTAACGTAAAAGTCGCACATGTTACTTTATCATTTAACTTCCTGACTTTTTATGATTCGAATACCTCTCAATTCTACATGTTTGCCCACTGGATAATTAAATTGGGAAGTGGAAGCAGATAATATTAAAACATGAATTTTGGTCCTAGGGTCCAGTATCCAAGGGTCCTGGTTGCGGTTTCTGGGCGCCAGGATGGCGAGTATGGCTGTTCTTTATGCGCGGTATCACGCCACTGCTAGAACGCTGGCTTGGAAACTTGCTGTCCAGGCAGTTCGAAGGAAGACATTCTAAAGGTATGTTGAGTTTCAAAATGTGTGTATGTATAGCGGTATGAGGATCAGGGTGTAAAGTTCGCTCACCCTCCATAGAAAAGGGAGGATCCTCCGACGCTTGATATCGGGATCAAAGTTTACCTCGCGACTGGCATATGTGACTGCTCGCGCTATGCAGGATTTGTGTGACGTCAGGTCTTTGATGCGTAGTTCGCATAATGGCATTGTAGATTCACCACACTTGATATATAGGAGCATAAAATATAGTAGTGTTCTTAGATTGAAAGCAACTTCTGGACAAAAGATCCAATGGTTGACTGATGGATCCCGCTGTCGGCCTTATGTGTATAACTGTAGAAATAAATGAGCATGCTATAAATGCTATCTAGCGGAATGAAGTAGTTAGGAGTGACTGGCTGCCCTTATCTCCCAAAAAAAACATAATTTAATTATATATATATATATATATATATATATATATATATATATATATATATATATATATATATATATATATATATATATATATATATATATATATATATAAATATATATATATATATATATATAAATATATATATATATTTTTTTTTTTAATAATAAATAAATAAACTACCATTTTTCTTTCTCCTAGGTGTCGCAAAGACGGTAACGAAACAGCGCGTCGAATCTCACTTCGACCTAGAGTTGCGCGCGTCAGTCATGCACGATATCGTGGACATGATGCCCGAAGGTATCAAGCAGAACAAGGCCAGAACTATCCTGCAGCATCTGTCGGAAGCCTGGAGGTGCTGGAAAGCTAATATTCCTTGGAAGGTAAGAGATATATATTTGTTTTTGTGTACTCTGTTTATAGGATGATTATTTTGTTGTAACAATGTTAGCTTTAATCAAGTTATTGAGGAAACATTGGTAGGGTTGCCACTAACTGAAACTCACACACGTTAAAACACTGTAAGACCTGTTGTATGACCAAAAATCGCACTAATAATACTTATAATACTTTGACTTTAAATACTTTGACTTTGAACACCCAGCTGTTTCTAAGTCTTATTTTAATTAGTTCACTAATCTGCCAAAGTATCAATATGTTTTTTAAAAAATTAATTTCCACATTAAATGCGAGTTATTACAGCAATCATAATCACATTTTTAGAAGTCGAGAACTAAAGTACACATAGTTACATGCTCAATACAGTTTATTCTAAATGATTCATAATACTTTCCTAGGTACCCGGTCTCCCAACACCAATAGAGAACATGATTCTCCGTTACGTCAAGATGAAGGCTGATTGGTGGACGAACACGGCCCATTACAATCGTGAACGTATCCGCCGCGGCGCCACCGTCGACAAGACTGTCTGTAAGAAGAACCTTGGGCGACTGACTAGGTTGTACCTCAAGGCAGAACAAGAAAGACAGCATAACTATTTGAAGGTAAGTTCAGCTTAATAAAATTATGAATTCAAAATTTCATCAGAAGTATCTGATGAAATTTTGAATACACTGAAAAGTACCAGGCTGTATTTCACAAATCTATAAATTATTCATTTACCTCCTTACTAATAAACGTTGTATAGCGTCTGTATAGTTACACACCGATTTCTCTCTTTCACTCGTCAGTAATTTGACTTTCGAAAGAAGAAGACAAAGCGTTGTGTAACTATACAGACGCTATACAACGTTTATTAGTAAGGAGGTTAGTGTATTATTATTTATTTGTGGTGTATTTAGTGTTTTGTGCAGACCCTAAGCAGGGCTAAGTGTAATTTGGCTTTTGAATAAGAATCGGAATGATCATTAAAGTATTCCCAGTTTTAGGTTCTTGTTCTTAAAATAAAAGAAAGGAAACTGCACATTATAACTTTATTGTTTTAAATAATTTTCGAAAAAGTACCAACAACCATTCTAAAGAAACACAACTTTACAGGACGGTCCATACATTTCTCCTGAAGAAGCCGTCGCCATCTACACGACAACAGTCCACTGGCTGGAGTCCCGGCGCTTCGCCCCCATTCCCTTCCCGCCTCTCTCCTACAAACACGATACCAAGCTCCTTATCTTAGCGTTGGAGCGGCTCAAGGAGGCTTACAGCGTCAAATCCAGGCTGAACCAGAGTCAAAGAGAAGAGCTCGGACTTATAGAACAGGCATATGATAATCCTCACGAAGCTTTGTCGAGAATAAAGCGTCATTTACTCACGCAGAGGACATTTAGAGAGGTATGTATTTTACTTATACTTTGAAATAGGTTTGCGTTTTATTCTTATTATATTGATGGTAGTGAAGAAATCTTCATTGATAGCTCTGAATATTGAATTGAAAGTTTCTTTAGTTAATTCATAGCAAGATGGTCTTACTCATCGTTTCAGTTGTTAGTCCACCACATAGTCACAGACTTATTTGATAATTAATTTTTACTTTATTAGCTACTAATCCTATCATTTTGAGTGAAATTATGTAAGTTGAATCATGTGATTCTCTAACAAACCATCACAAAACTTCTATGCCTAGTCTATACATATTATAAATAAAAAGCTGCTAAAAGGTTTCGTGTGTTCACTTCGCAACTGATTTTGATGCGTTTTTCAGTATCATTTAGAGATTTTTTTCCGGAAGGTTTATGTATATGATACAATAATATTAAATTAACATTAACTAGCTTCCGCCAGCGGCTTCGCCCGCGTGATATCTTTATAAATTAAAGCCTATGTTGCTCAGTGATAATATAACATTCTACTGGTGAAAGAATTTTTTAAATTGATCCAGTAGTTTAGATTTATTCATAACATACAAACTTACAAAAATACAAATCTTTTCTCTTTACAATATTAGTGTAGATAAATAAATCGCGATGTTTTTTCAAGTCGTAAAAACCGTGCGAAGCAGAAGCGGGTCGCTATTAATTACTAAACATTCTATTCTACCAGGTTGGCATAGAATTCATGGACCTGTACTCTCACCTGGTCCCAGTCTACGATGTGGAGCCTCTAGAGAAGATCACAGACGCGTACTTAGACCAGTACTTATGGTACGAGGCTGATAAAAGAAGACTACTGCCTCCGTGGGTGAAGCCGGCGGATACGGAGCCTTCGCCACTGCTGGTCTACAAGTGGTGTCAAGGTTTGTGAAGTGGCATTATTTACTGTCTTAAATAAAATTGTGTTGACCTATGTATTATTTATATTATACTAGCTTTTGCCTGCGGCTCCGCCCGCGTGGATGTCGGTTATCGCGTAAGAAAGTAGCCTATGTCCTTCCCCATATCCCAGGCTATGTCTGCCAAATTTCATGACGATCGGTTCAGCGGTTTAGGCGTGAAAACGTAACATACAGACAGACAGACAGACAGAGCTACTTTCACATTTATAATATTAGTATGATGTTATGAATTCAGCGGATTTTTTGGAAGTAATCTTAGTTATCTTGTTGAGGGGCCGTTCAAGTATTACGTAAGCACTATGGGGGGGCGGTTCTTTGTTTTGCTTATTTTGGATGACATGGGGGGTAGGGGAGTCTAGATGATGATTACGTCATCGGTAGTTATTTACTTTTTTACACGAATGGCAACCCTCACATTGTCTATGCTTGAAAACGAAACGAGAAGATCCATAAAAAAGTAAACACGCACACTGATAGGAAAGTTAGACCTGTAAGAGTCGCTGCTCGTCGTGCTAATGAACTGACGTGAATTATTCAACATTTAGAGCACCATGATGTTGAATGGCTCGATGAGAATGACGTAGACATTCCAAAATCGGATGAAAGTGAGCAGACTCACAACACTGAGCAGCAATCCAAGCAATCCAATGTCATCGAAAACTTAGAATCCTGAATTCGGGTTTCATGGACTGAAGACTGAATTTGAATTTAATATGTGTATCAAAAATAAGTTTGTTATGTTCGTAAGATTATAATATTTTTGTCCCTTACTCTATGTTGAATACTGTATCAGTAAAATCTAATCTCTATCCTAAATCTATTTTCTTATTTTTAAAATTATAATTATAACATTATAATTATAATATAAAAAAATACATTTATAATTGAATAATGTTTACGTAAGCATGGGGGGAGGGGGACTTTGCTTACTTTTGCTGACAAGGGGGATGGGGGACTTTGCTTACTTTTGCTGACAAGGGGGATGGGGGTAAATAATTGTAATAAATCTGCTTACGTACGAGGGCGGGTCAATAAGTCCGTGACTTTTGGAATAAAACACAGATTTTTTGATAAAAAAATAATTTTATTTTTCAACGTAGTCTCCCTTGAGCTCTATACACTTTGTCCAACGCTTCTCCAATTTTTTTATCCCTTCCAAAAAAAAATGATTTGTCGAGGTCCTCAAAATAGGCCTTTGTTTGCGAGATGACTTCATCATTGGAGGCAAATCTTTCTCCACCAAGCCATTTCTTCAGGTTTGGGAACAAGAAGTAGTCGCTCGGAGCCAAATCTGGAGAATAGGGCGGATGAGGGAGCAATTCATAGCCCAATTCATGGATTTTTGCCATGGCAACTGCACATGTGTGCACCCTTGCATTGTCTTGGTGGAAAAGAACTTTTTTCTTGGCCAAATGAGGTCGGTTTTTTTTCAAATCGTCATTGAATCGGTCCAATAAGTTGGCATAATATTCCCCATTGATTGTTCTTCCCTTTTGAAGGTAGTCAATGTGGATTATCCCGCGTGCATCCCTAAAAACAGTCGCCATAACTTTATTGGCTGACAAACCCACCTTGGCCTTCTTTGGCGCCGATTCACCCTTAGAAACCCACTGTTTTGACTGTTGTTTGGTTTCTGGTGTGTTGTGATGGATCCATGTTTCGTCCACGGTTACAAAACGGCGCAAAAACTCCTCCATATTGCGATTAAACAACGCCAAAGCTTCCTGTGAAGTTGTTACACGATTGCGTTTGTGGTCAACTGTGAGCAAACGCGGCACCCATCTTGCGGAAAGCTTTCTCATGCCCAAGTGATCATTCAAAATTGAAACCACTGAGCCATGCGAGATCCCTACGGCTTCCACAATCTCTCGCACTTTCAATTTTCGGTCGGCCAACACCATATCGTGAATTTTTTCGATTGTTTCGGGTGTAGAGACCTCAACTGGGCGTCCAGGACGTTCGGCATCTTCAGTGCTTGTACGGCCACAACGAAATTCAGTAAACCACTTTTTTACCATTGAAATCGATGGTGCAGAGTCCCCATAGTATTTATCAAGCTTAGCCTTGGTCTCAGTAATGGTTTTTTTTCGCAAGAAATAATGCTTAATAAGCACACGAAATTCACTTTTTTCCATTTTCTCCTCAAATTAGTGAGTAGTCTGATAAAAATAGCTGTCAAACACAAACTAACTGACGCAGCAAGTTTAAATTTTGACAGGAGTCAACTGACAGATGCCTGTTGACAGGAGCAGTGTTGCTGTTTCAGTAAAGAGGTCAGAAATTCAAAAAGTCACGGACTTATTGACCCGCCCTCGTAATATTTGAACGGCCCCTGAGACAATATTTTAGGCTTATGATGCACTTTAATCGAAATATGCTCTATCATGTCGCCTAATACTATCATCCCAACCTCCTTTTCGTCTCTTTTCATTTCGTGATTTATTTTGTCTGCACGACTTTTTGCTACAATAGCTAAAGCCGAAGTAAAAAAAATAAACTAGGTAACTGGGGGCCTTACGGGATATCGTGAAGATAGCGGCATTATGAATCAGAATCGCAGCACGCCTACAGAAACAAACATAGCAACCACTCACATGGGCGCGCGCTTGCTATGCGTGCCCAACTGCCATCAGCCGACATTAGGCAAATACAAGGAGGGGCCCATATTTATGGGCTACCGCATCCCCTTCGCGGGTGGGGGGCGAAGCCCCAGCACCGCATGCCACGCCCCCCGACGGGGTTGTAGCGACATCCAAAGAAAAAACCAGTCACGAAGGCTAGGAACTAACTGTCCTGAGTGTGCCGAAAGTATTTACATACTTCAGTAATTACTATATTGACGTTATTCGTGGAAGCTCTTTTAGGTAATGCTGTGATAACAATTTCAAACATAACTGTGTGCTTGGGAATACTGAAGAGTGCATTAAATCATTGAAGAAAGAAAATAGAAGTTGTATGCGACCGCCCGGGGTGTGCGTTGTGGCAAAGGAGATCTGCCTCGTCGATCATCCCCTTGTTACAAACCTCACCTCGGTCGGTTGCGCTTTCCCCAGATCCAGTAAAGAAGATATACAGAAGAAGGAAGAAGATTGTCTATTGTGTTTGTAAATGTTTGTCGTTTCAATCAGGTGATACGAAAATAACTGGATTTGTCTATCATGTCAGAACAAGGCAACAAATAAACTCATAACCCCTTGCGTACTCCAGTACCCGAGGTGCCGACTATTGGCACGGCCAACTCGGCGGATTGTTACGACGCTGCATCGTCACTTGATTCATAGTCCACTGCAGTCTGACTCGGGAGATATTATGCAATATAACCTCTGATATAATTTTTAATTATTTCGAGGCGATGTGGGCAACTTGAAGCCAAGGTTACTCCAAGTCTGAAGTTGAAGTTGAAGCCACAAACCTAGTAGACTACGATAGAGCAGGATCACGCCCGTAACTCCACCCCGTTTTTTTTTGGTGTTTTCTACTAAAAACCCTACTAAAACCTTGTGTGTAACAGTTATATGCACTGTGTGTCTGAAATAAAAATAATATTATTATTATTATATAAATGTCTTGGACATAATTATCTCGATATTGCCTTTGGAAGGCGTACGAGGGGCCGAAGCCAACTCGCAGAGGCCCATTAGACACTTTTAATTAATGTGACCAACCGACGATTATTCCTGTATGCACTATGCAAGTGCACCCAAGGGCAAGACTGTATGTCTTGTACCAAAGACAAAAATCTATTCCATATTTCTCACATGATATACCACTTTTAGGTATAAACAACCTACAAGACGTGTGGGAGGTCGGCGAGGGCGAGTGCAATGTCCTCCTAGAGTCGCGCTTCGAGAAGTTGTACGAGAAGATAGATCTGACCCTCCTAAACAGGCTACTGCGTCTTATCGTCGACCACAACATCGCTGACTACATGACTGCTAAGAATAACGTTATCATTAATTATAAGGTAATGTACTAATCTAGATCCTATATTCGTTTTTTCAGTTATTTGTAAAAAAAAATAGAGATTAAATGTCGTCAGAGCATTTTCAATGCTAATGCAATGTATTGGAAGTAAGAGCACTTTCAATGCTAATGCAATGTATTGGAAGTAATGTACATATTTCTTTTTGCGTGTGTGGCTGATACCGCCGCGATAAATGTACTGAATAACTGAACTGCCCAATGTCAATTCTACTACATAATAGTTGTTTCATATATTAAGTTTGTTATTTTATGGCTGAAAAACGCTTTTACATAAAAGACTGATCATTTCAACAAAGTACTGCTTAAAACTCATTCTATTACATTCTCATCATACCATTTTCCTACAGGACATGAACCACACAAACTCTTACGGCATCATCCGCGGTCTTCAATTCGCCTCGTTCATAGTCCAGTACTATGGGCTGGTACTCGACCTGCTAGTGCTCGGGTTACAACGAGCCAGCGAGATGGCGGGGCCACCACAACTGCCGAACGACTTCTTGTCCTATCAGGATCGGTCGACTGAAACTGCGCACCCGATTAGATTGTACTGCAGATATGTTGACAGGATTCATATTTTCTTCAGGTTGGTATAACGAAAGCGCAGACAAAACTTTTTCAAAGTCATTTGCAGTAAATGTGGTAAAAAAGATGGTAGGTATACAATATGTAACAAAAACCCTGTCCGGTCCAATAAAGGCACATTCCTGGTTCAATATACGCACTAGAAAAAATTGTTATAAAAATGTAACTCATAAAAACCAAAAGTTATTGATTTTTTATTTTTATAATTAATGCGAAATTTTACACTGAATATGGCAAATTTTCATAAGTTAACAACACCCCACACGCCGTCAAAATCTTTTTATTTTTACCTATTTTTATTTCAAAGAACACCGCCCTACAATACCGCTACCGCGTTGTTGCCAGCTAGTCGCCGACTCTGATGTCGCCGACTGGTTGCCTACCGGCACGCTACTGTAGGTAACTTAAGACGTGAACTTTGTCGAGCGATCAGTGTAGCCTTTGATACGTTTTTATTTTATTTTTTTATTTAATTATTTTCACTGGGGAAAAATATTAATCTCAAATCCATTAAATGGTTACGTATATGTGTACGCAGTACGATGCCGAATAATACTCTTAAGGATCAGACAGGGTTTTTGTTACATGCTGTATAATTTGTTAGTGCGATGACACATTTCGCTATAAATTGGCATGCCAATATTAAAGTAAAAATATGCTTTCAAGATGATTTCAAGAAGCAACTCTTCACATCAATCTTAGAACGTAAGTTATATTGGCATCGCAACTACTTGAAATAAATACCCTTACTTGAAGACAACAATAACAAATTGCAAGTTATTGCAATGCACAATATTGAAGTAATCCAACAAATCAGAGGACAGATTTTTTTTTTTAATTTGTCACTATTTCTTTGTCTGCAATAATGTGACTTGTTATCTTTTCTAACACAACCCATTGATGTCTTCAATAATGCCAATCCTTGCAAAGTTTTTTTTAAATAAAATTCACCAGAACTCTAACTTAACATTTTATGGAACAGATTCACTGCAGAAGAGGCTCGCGATCTCATCCAGCGTTACCTCACAGAGCACCCGGATCCCAACAACGAGAACATAGTAGGATACAACAATAAGAAATGCTGGCCACGAGACGCGCGCATGCGACTTATGAAACATGACGTCAATCTGTGAGTGTTCAGAAAAAATCATTTGTAACAAAGATTGTTTCAAAGATCAATTTTTATTTTTTCTGCCATTAATTATTTGGTCATTTTAAATGCGGATTAGGTAAATATTGAGTTGTGGGATAGGTTAATCCAGAAATAAAGCATTCATGTTAAACTTCAGGCTTTTCAAAGGAGTGCAGTTTTTATAAAATAAGCTGTGAATTAAGAATCATATATTTATTTATAGTTAATTAATACGGTACAACACCAATTACATTAATTAACATAGAAACAATTATTACATTGACAATAATTATGTTATATATAATTTAATTTAAAACTAACATGGAACGGTGGACTATTGCATACTTTTTGTCACAAGACACCAGACATATACGCATAATTTTACTCCATTCCTCCGAAAACACATCACATTCACGGTTGGCAGTCAAAAGGGCATTAAGCATCTTTAGAGTACAATAGACTGGGGATTTGCTCTGGTTACAGTTTAGGATGGCAGTTGCGCAAGTAGATTGTGCCATCGATCATCGATTGTGATGTCATGGATTGGTATGCTGAATACTGATACCGAATCAATAACAAATATTCTAAAATATTACAACCAAACAATTTTACTGCATCTCCACAACACACCGCTGACTACCCGTTCGGAAAAGACAGGTGTGTTGTTATTTTATATTGTGTTCCACTATTTTATCCTCATCTCCTTCATCAGTGGTCGCGCCGTATTCTGGGACATAAAGAACCGGTTGCCTCGCTCCGTCACCACTATCCAATGGGAAAACAGCTTCGTGTCAGTCTACTCGAAGGACAACCCCAACCTGCTGTTCAACATGGCTGGCTTCGAGTGCAGGATACTGCCTAAGGTAGGATTAGTTTTATACACCAAATCGTTCATGAGCATACGGAATACGGGTAGATCTTTTGTGGTCTGAGTTTTTACTGGCTTGCACAAGAGTTTTTTTAAGTAATCATGTTTCTCCTTATCTTTTGGGTATCTTTCAAGTAAGCTCGAATGCGCATTGATGCGATCAGCCGGCCGATTCGGAACTGTGGCCGTAGTCGCATTGGTGCTCTTTTGCTAACCACTGGTTTTACGTATCTGTTATCCTTGTAATAAACTAACAAATCGACACGCCCTATTATTAATTTAGGCTCTGCAAATACGCAACTTTCCAGCAGAGCAGTTTAAAGTTTAACCGCCGGAATAACTTCGGTATAACCATACATTTTTGACGTTTATAACTAGTATAACTTTATTCCGCGTTTATAAGTAAATCGGTTAAAGTACAATAAAATTGTCATCGTAAGGGATTATGAATTTTGGAATGACTGTCAAGTATCTCATTGTTAAACTAATATAATAGATTCACTAATTTAATGGAAAAACTGGTAAAAATGACATTTTACCAATTTTACACAGAAATATATTCCGGATGTGGTCGTGATGTGGTCATATCAGACATTTTTGATTGCATAAAAATCTTTTTTTTTTATATTAAATCATTTATTTGAACCAAACACTTGTACACTTTTTATAAACCTGCCAAACTGCGTGACAGTTTGTCGGCAGGAAATCTGTTTCATAAATCAACGAATATTGGTGGTATGACGTAATTATCTTTGCAAATTGGTTAAAATAAATTTTATTTACTATACAATTTTTAGTGCTTATCCGTTTTTTTTATTTTTTTATAATTAATATTCAAACCCTAAGTTGTCGATAATGTCGAAATATCATTTGTAAAATTTTGAGTTTTCAATTAATATTATTTTAAAAGATGACATACCGGTTTTGGTTATTATTTAATTTAGTTCAAATTAATTCCAATTCTTCAGTGTTCCATTCATCTCAATTATAACTTGTTCCCTATGTAGTGTCGCAGTCAACACGAAGAGCTGTGCCACCGGGACGGCGTGTGGAACTTACAGAACGAAGTGACAAAGGAGCGAACAGCACAATGTTACCTGCGCGTCGACGACGAGTCTCTCGCAAGATTCCACAACAGAGTGCGACAGATTCTCATGGCGTCAGGATCTACGACCTTCACTAAAATTGTTAACAAGTGGAATACGGCACTTATTGGTGAGTTGTCGTGTTATTATTTTATACTAAGCTGTAAGTTTCTGTACACGGCAATTTTGAATGGTTTTTTTTATTTTAAAGTAACTATGGCGTTTCTTGCCGGCTCTTCTCCATAGGGAACGATCAATTGAAACAGTGCACCTAGATTCTAACGTTTCATAAGTGCCCATGTAGGTTTATATGAAATAAAATATTTTGATTTGATTTGAATGATGAGTTTTTAGCTCAAATATTAGAGAAGCTGGCATTTTGCTACTATACTGAGATCACGTATCAGTCGTTCTATGTAGAACTTTGATATTCAGCCACTTTTGAGTGGATAATCCTAAGTAGCTACTAGTATTATTTTACTGAAAGTCCAATGTTCGCTACGTCTATCGGTAAGATAATTCGGTCTAGTCCAATCTATATTCCAACAACTAAATCTGCTTCATTCGTACAGGTCTAATGACGTACTTCCGCGAGGCTGTCGTCAACACACAGGAACTCCTCGACCTACTCGTGAAGTGCGAGAACAAAATTCAGACTCGTATCAAGATCGGTCTCAACTCTAAAATGCCTTCCCGTTTCCCGCCCGTCGTGTTCTACACGCCTAAGGAGTTGGGCGGACTTGGTATGCTGTCTATGGGACACGTGCTGATTCCACAGGTGAGATATAACTGAAGAAATTTTGTTATAAATAACAGTTTCAATCTAAAGTCTTTGATATATGTCTAATGCCGAACTAGTAAGAATTACTCTATCAAATAAACGCATTTCTAGAAGTTGCTCCTTTGACGACATAATCACAATAGGTATAGCTAGTTGCTGTTATTATAGTATTTCAAAATCTTTTCATTACTAAAGCTAAAAGATTGTAGATGTTCACAAAGCTCATACTTTCATAATAAATAATGCTTTCTAATGAAGATATAATTATTATAAATAATAGAATCATTCTATAACCTGACATATTCTAATTCAATACTTTTCTCAACAGTCCGACCTCCGCTGGTCCAAACAAACAGATGTGGGTATCACTCACTTCCGCTCAGGCATGTCGCACGACGAAGACCAGCTGATCCCCAACTTGTACCGCTACATACAGCCGTGGGAGGCGGAGTTCGTGGACTCGCAGCGAGTGTGGGCCGAGTACGCGCTGAAGAGACAGGAGGCTAATGCTCAGAACAGGTAAGATGTTAATAAATTGTGTAAATTAAAAGGCGATTCGACACTGTAAAACTGTAAAGGGAACTATTATGACTAATATATTCATGGTTTCATGGTAAAACAAAGTTGAGAAACGCTATAGCAACGTATTTTTGTTTTGGCAATACAGTGTTGTAATGTTGTTAGCTGAATATTATTAAGTTGCCAATTTTACACTGTCTGCGGTCAAGAAAGTTTAATGTAAATATTGTTTCCAGGAAGTTTTGTAGTTACTATCAACTATTTTATAGCAACTGGCTTTATTTACACTCAACCAACGCCTATTTATACCGAATTTTAACTAAATCCAAGATTATAACCTGTTTTAGAAACACACACATCCTTTTATACGCGGACGATATGAAGATCCTTAAATCGGTGCATACATTATCTGATGCTGAGCAACTCCAGTCCGATCTGGACAGGTTCGTGGTATATTGTAGGGATAATAACCTGCAGCTTAATGTGTCTAAATGTTTTCATGTGCCGTTTACACGGCAAAGGCGTTTAATTGATTCCGCGTATAAATTAGATGGTCACTACATAAATAAACTGCATAGTGTTAGAGATCTTGGTGTGATACACGACAGTAAAATGATTTTTGACGAACATATAGAATCTATCATAAAGAAAGCCTCCAAAGCTATGGGATTCATAATGCGAACTTGTTCCGACTTTCACACTCTAAAACCAGTAAAGGTAATTTATTGTTCTTACGTGCGCAGTACCCTTGAGTATGCTTCCCAAGTATGGAACCCCCAGTATGAGACGTATAAATCTCGTATTGAGTTAGTTCAGAGGAAATTTATGAGATACCTAGATTTCAAGGCGCAGAAGTTTTCAGACGACTATGCACACCGGTGTAAGCGTTATCATTTTTTACCATTAGAATTAAGGCGTAATATTAATGATATTTGTTTTCTTGTTAACATTGCAAATGGAACAATCGATTGTCCCGATTTACTTCGTAAAATCTATCTTCGCACCAATCAAAATAACCTAAGATTGCGACCATTATTACAAGTACCGTTTACAACGACAAATTATAGGCGTAACGCTTTTTGTATACGCAGTGCAATAACATTCAACAACCTGCCATCGTATTTAGAAATTGATTTATTCTGCACAAGTGCGTTAAGAATCAGGACAATTTTGAGCAAGGAATATTTCAATGGGTGAATATTTTGTGGTTTATCACGGCATACCTACCTATTTTTCCATACCTTTTCCTTTTGTCTTTTTTTGTTTTCCCCTTTAATCTTGTGTTACAACATTGTCATATATATGTGGAAGCTTGTAATTAGCAATTGTCAGATGTTTACTACTTCGTTACCATTTACGTGTATTAGTCTGTAAGCTTTCTTAAAATTGTATAAATAAATAAATAAATAAAATCGTACTGAAATAACCATCCACCAATACACACAATATTGAAATGATGAACTGCGTAGGGGTCCTGAAACCAGAGAGTTTCTGTGCTCTGGAGTGTCGCGAGCGTGTGGTGCTTGCTGATCGCACTGACGTCACACGTCGCGGCACTGATATAACGCTATCTGATCATATGAACATCAGCTACTTTCAAATATTACCATACAACAGATATTAATACAGTATTACTTTCACAGACGTTTGACATTGGAAGATCTAGAAGATTCGTGGGATAGAGGCATCCCGCGTATCAATACGCTGTTCCAGAAAGACAGGCATACGCTAGCCTATGATAAGGGATGGCGTATCCGAACTGAGTTCAAACAGTATCAGGTAATTAAAATCTGGTTTTTATTGTCATTGGTTTTGAGTTATTTTTATATGCTTGATTGTCTAGGGGCAGTATTATGAAGCGTAAAAGTGGATGGTTCTGACGTCACAGTTACGTTGCGAAAAGTGATAGTGCTATTCGTCCTGTATAGCTCCATAGTGGGCTCTAGCTGTGAAACAATGATGGTTCTGAAACTTCATATACGGCCTCTGGAGTGTAAAAATATTCATAGTAAATGTTGAATTTTCCAGTTTATTACCAGTAAAATTTTAAATGTAACTAGAGCCCTTTTCAATAAACCTATGTATGATTTCCTCAGGTCTTGAAACAAAATCCATTCTGGTGGACGCACCAGCGCCACGACGGTAAGCTGTGGAACCTCAATAACTACCGTACGGACATGATACAAGCTCTTGGGGGTGTGGAGGGCATCCTCGAGCACACGCTTTTCAAGGGAACCTACTTCCCAACCTGGGAGGGTCTGTTCTGGTGAGTTATCATAATCTATCATAGATTACTGTTGCATCCTTGTTTTTTCGGGAAGTTTCGGTAATTGGCGATTCCCTGCACTTGATTAGCGGTCTGGTCGTTGCTGCATGTCTAGGGATGGGATAAGTGAAGGGGAACTCATATTCTATGATATTTTATTGATATGTTTGAGCTTGCAAGTTAACTGAATGATTTCTTTCACCCTAATGGTCCAGCAACATTTGGTCTATAGTTTCTAAGCCCTTTTGAGTAGAATTTTTGGGGATGAGATGTTCAAAATCACAGTCTAAACTTCTATTTTGTATATTATCTGTGCAGGGAGAAAGCGTCAGGTTTCGAAGAGTCGATGAAGTACAAGAAGCTGACCAACGCGCAGCGATCCGGTTTGAACCAGATCCCGAACCGTCGGTTCACGCTGTGGTGGTCGCCTACTATCAACAGAGCCAACGTGTACGTCGGTTTCCAGGTAAGACGAAACACATGATAACAATACTACTCTCTGGGGAAAATAATAGTAGGAGCTCATCTGAGAAAGACCTACCATGCCTATTACTGCCGCCAAGCAGCGTTGCTGTGTTGGGTTGAAGGGTATGGATGCTTGTGTAATATATGCACAAGAAACTCTCCCTTACGTGCTAGCTTCTCTATGATGGCGCCATCATAGAGAAGCTAGTACGTGTGATGCCCTCTGGTATTGCAGATAAACAGCTTGTTTGCCACCAAAAATGTAAAGCTTCCTGTAATAGACGTTGCTGTTAATGTTCCTAAGATTTAAGGCAAATAATAACATTGACAAGGAATTGAAAATAATGGCCTTTTTCTTCCAAAACATGAGACACATAAATATATATAGCTGGTATAACCTATATTTTCTTTTCCACAGGTACAACTGGACCTGACGGGCATATTCATGCATGGCAAGATCCCTACACTCAAGATTTCGCTCATCCAGATCTTCAGGGCTCACTTGTGGCAGAAGGTCCATGAGTCCATCGTCATGGACTTGTGTCAGGTAAATATTTGTGTAGTCTACATTTTCTTGAGATTCAGTTGAGGCCATAAAATACTTTCTTTGGTGTGAAATTGAGGTCTAGAATGGTTTGGCCAAATAATTAAATATTGAGAATTTATGCATGACAGACACTTTGGGTTTTATTGTATTAAAGCTCATTGTACCGGAGATATTTAGGCACGGGGGTAGAAAAACACATGTATGCAATAATCGCCTGAAAGCCTGACTGGTATAGGTTACACATTCTCGTCACAAAACGAATGAGAAACTTCATGTAAATGAACCTTTATAAGATTACTAAGTTCTGTAAAAAAAATCCCCAATACTAAGCACATTTTCATTTACCCAGGTATTCGATCAAGAGCTAGACGCGCTTGAGATCGAGACGGTCCAGAAAGAAACCATTCACCCGCGTAAGTCTTACAAGATGAACTCGTCGTGCGCCGATATTCTGCTGTTCTCTGCCTACAAGTGGAACGTGTCCCGGCCGTCGCTGCTCGCTGATACCAAGTAAGACGATGTTTTATGTAGAGATTTGGCATAATATGTCCTAGCTATGGAGGTAATAAGGTTAATAATGGATGATAAAGTCACGAAGCTATACAAAATAAATCTTAACAAACTAATTAGAGCATTTTTAGTATAGTAATTGTAAAAGTGCCTTGACAAAAGAGCTAAAAAGTGTGAGAAAGTCTAACTGCTTAGCTAGCGTGCTCATATTGCTCGGTCCACGAATTAGTAAGACGATCTACGTAATTGTAGATGAGATGCTTCCCTATTTCCATCACTCACAGACTACCCTACCCACAGAGACACAATGGACAACACAACAACACAAAAGTACTGGCTGGACATTCAGCTGCGTTGGGGCGACTATGATTCTCACGACGTGGAGCGATATGCTCGCGCTAAGTTCCTCGACTACACCACCGACAACATGTCCATCTACCCGTCGCCGACTGGATTGCTCATCGCTATTGATCTGGCGTACAACTTGCACAGGTAAGGACTTTACATAAAACTAAGTTAAGGGGCCAAATTCCTGCAGAAAATCAAATTAAAAGGCAAAGAAGTTATCCCAAAATACTTCACTATATTATTCTATCAGATCATTGTCAAATATGAAAGGCCATCATTATGACAACCAAATGAACTCCACAGTAACACGTAGCCATAATTATCTCAATGACAATACTTGCCAAAGGGTTTTACAAAAAATAAATTCAATAAAAGCGTGGCGGCATCTACAACGCCACATGCGAACTACGCATCAAAAACCTGACGTCACAAATCCTGCATCGCGCAATTAGAGTTTAACGCGCGACGAGCATATATACAACCCGACATCAACTGTCGGGTATTCAGAAACATGCATAGATATCTTATCACAGGACCCGCGATTGCCCGCGGGTCCCTCAGCCGCAAGTCGTATTAGGAAACCCCCAAGGTGGGGCCCATCTTAATGGGCCACCGCATATCCTCCGTGGACGGGGAGTATAGCTCCGGCTCCGCTAGCCACGCCCCCTGCCGTAGCGACATCCCACAACCGTCGGGCAGCTGCCCACCAGACACAACACCCGTCTGGTCGGAGGATCCTCCCTTTTCTATGGAGGATGAGTGAACTTTACACCCTGTTCCTCATACCTCTATAAAAGAAAATAAACATTTTAGTATGCTAAGGGTTTATAAATAACTAACACAAGATTGAACTTTTGGGGCCTTACAAATAAAGACTAATAAAGTTATGCAAGTTATAAACGTCATAAAATATAATTTAGAAATATAATTATCCGTGTTTATTTGTAAGGGCCTAAATCTTTATTGGAGACACAACTTCTACTATGTTTTAAAACAATAATTATCTTCGCAGTGCATACGGCAACTGGTTCCCTGGCTGCAAGCCGCTCATCCAACAAGCTATGGCGAAGATAATGAAGGCGAACCCCGCGCTGTACGTACTGCGCGAGCGCATCCGCAAGGCACTGCAGCTGTACTCGTCTGAGCCCACCGAGCCCTACCTGTCCAGTCAGAACTATGGAGAACTCTTCTCCAACCAGATTATTTGGTAAGTACTCATAAATGTAGAAAATAGTGCATTTGCATCTATTGAAAGTACCCGGCTGTTACTGTAGCACATTTTTGGTTCGTGTTTTCGTGTCTGTCTCTTATGCCTGTGTGAGTCTCTTTCTAAAGAGGTGTCCCATTAACGCCAGGGTACTGTATTTCTGTTAGTTTTGTTCGAGAGAAGTAAAATGGAAAATGACACGTCAAATAAATGGAATACGTAAACGTTTCTTTCACTCTCCCAATGTCAGAAGCACTCGGACTATGGGTCGCATACGGCTAAGTCCGATTGGCTGCTGTAGTAATTTTTGTAATTATACATTATTTTTACGGTTTTATCTAACACTTCATGATTACCCAAGTTAAACTATTCTATTTTGTCCACCTACACAGGTTCGTGGATGACACAAACGTGTACCGCGTGACGATCCATAAGACGTTCGAGGGCAACTTGACGACCAAGCCCATCAACGGCGCCATCTTTATCTTCAATCCGCGTACCGGACAGCTCTTCCTCAAGATCATTCACACCAGCGTGTGGGCAGGACAAAAGCGTCTTGGACAGGTAACTTCATGACGACATTCTGTATTATAATAACTTTGTCTAAACCTTCTCTATTTCTGCCGCCAAGTAGCGTTGTTCTATCTAGTTTGAAGGATGTGGTGTGTGTCATAACAGGAACACAAAATAATGTATCCTTTCATTTTCTTTTCTGTAAGAAGGATGGCAACGCATGGGCGATGCTTCTGGTATTGAATATTTCCATAGGCACTGGTCACCACCAACCAATTTACATTCAGGTGGTTTTCTGCTTGATTGCCAATTGAACCTTAAAAAAGAAAACAAACAAACTCAAACCTACAGAAGTGTATTTACCTGCCTTTGTAAATCCTGTGCTCATGAAGTTATGTACTTCGTTTCGTTCAGCTCGCTAAATGGAAGACTGCTGAAGAAGTAGCAGCGTTGATTCGTTCTCTACCCGTTGAGGAGCAGCCTAAACAAATCATCGTCACCAGAAAGGGAATGTTGGATCCCCTTGAGGTAAGAGGAACTAAAAATTATATTTCTATACGAAGCTCGGAGCTCGTGGCTAAGTAATAACAGCCGCACGGGTCGATCCGTCAGGCTAAGCTACGCTTGCCGGGGTTGGTCCGTGGATGGGTGACCATCTTTACATACCGAGACTCCTCCGTGTCTCGGAAAGCACGTTAAGCCGTTGGTCCCGACTGTCATTCGTGGATCTTTGACAGTCGTTACGGGTCGTCAGAAGCCCAAAAAGTCTGACAACCAGTCTTACCAAGGGGTATCGTGTTACCCAGTTACTGGGTTGTGGAGGTCAGATAGGCAGTCGCTCAATGTCAAATACTGGTAATCAGCTGCATCTGGTTAGACTGGAAGCCGACCACAACATAGTTGGGAAAAGGCTAGGCAGATTGATTGACAAATCTACAAAAAATCCTTTTATTACTTGTAGAATTCGAAGTTTACAATAAATTTGTTAAAATGATAGTTTTCATCTTGAAGACTCGCCAAAATTATAAAGTGTGACATTTCAGAAATATTGGGGCACACTGTTATTCGGATTCTCAGGAAACAAGCTTCTCAAAATCATGATTATTGTAGAGTCCTCAATCAAACAAAACTATTTTAGATCTGTTACTCAACTTGTTATATTTTCTCATACAGGTGCACTTGTTGGACTTCCCTAACATCGTGATCAAGGGTTCCGAGCTGCAGCTGCCTTTCCAGGCGTGTCTCAAGGTGGAGAAGTTCGGCGACCTGATCCTGAAGGCCACTGAGCCACAGATGGTGCTGTTCAACTTATATGATGACTGGCTCAAGACCATCTCGTCGTACACTGTAAGTTAAATGATAAAACAAACACAACAACACGCCTGTATTTCCCGAAAGGTTTCATGTTATAGGGGGAGAGCCTATTGCCACCAACCGGGCACATACAAATCAAACTCATAGAGGATTATGGAGGAATAGGGATGATGTCTAAAAAAAAATGTTATCCGTCATGTAGATAATTAAAAAATATTGGACACGTATGTTTTATTTTTTTATTTTACGTAATCAAAACATTACGGCGATACATTGAGTTCAAATGTGGCATGACGTCACTGCTCGCTAGATTTTATACGTGGCTGTGACCTAACGAGCCCCCACTCCCCAAGTTAATGCGTAAGTAATTTTTTATTAATATGATAAAGCAAAAAATACGTGTCTAATAATTTTTTATTATCTGATTGACGGACTAAACAGTTTTTCTTTTTTTTTTTTACTCAGGAAACATCCCTATTATGAGACTAAACAAATATGGCACATTGATTTTAAGAAAAAGTTTAAGTTTGCTGAGTGTCACCTTTGTCACATAAGCCTGCGTGAGTGTCTATTCCTATAGCTCTGAAATAAATAGTCAGTCTGGTTGTGACAAACAAGACCTTATAATAAGCAAATAAATTTGGCCGGTTTTCCCATAATATTATACAAAAATAATGTTGATACAGTCAATATGAAATGATGAACCGCGTAGGGGTCCTGAAACCAGAGAGTCTCTGTGCTCTGGAGTGTCGCGAGCGTGTGGTGCTTGCTGATCGCATTGATGCGACACGTCACGGCACTGATATAACGCTATCTGATCATATTGACAACAAAATAATGCAGGCTCAACATAAAATTCATTTTGCTATGCAATATTGTTACAAATGACAATGTAAATTGAGACCTAGATAGAGAATAAATTCCGGAAGGTTTATGTGTAAAATACATTAATTTTTAACTTAGATAAAGCACAGAAACATCGATGTTTTGACATATCGCCACATCAGCCGTGTGAAGCAGGAGCGGGCGCTAGTTCATCATTAAAAATGTTCACTGTCTGTTCTCCAGGCATTCAGTCGTCTGATCCTGATCCTTCGAGCCCTCCATGTGAACACCGAGCGCACTAAAGTTCTGCTGAAGCCTGACAAAACCACATTGACGGAGCCGCATCACATCTGGCCCACGCTGTCGGATGATGACTGGATCAAGGTTGAGGTGCAGCTCAAGGACCTTATTCTTGCTGATTATGGCAAGAAGAACAAGTAAGTGAAAATGAGCGTTTTGGCCTAAGCTCGGTAGTATGGTGTTTTACCACGCGTTTCTAAAGGATGGGTAATAAATATGTAATGCAACATGCTCCTCGGCTAGGCAAGCTAACTAACTTTGAGCTTTGGAACAACATTTTAATTATTATTTAATCCCTTGAGCTTTTGAATGGTTGTTGTTATTATTATCAACAAATCAATCATTCAAGTTAACAAAGAACCAGATCCGTTTTGTAGAAACCTTGCCTATTCCTACATCTAATTCCATGTATCTACAAGTAACAATTACAATGTCATTATTTTTCCAGCGTAAACGTGGCCTCACTCACACAATCGGAAATCCGTGATATAATCCTGGGTATGGAGATATCAGCACCATCAGCTCAGCGGCAACAGATAGCCGAGATTGAGAAGCAGAGCAAGGAACAGAGCCAGCTTACTGCCACCACTACTAGGACTGTTAACAAGCATGGAGACGAAATTATTACTTCCACCACCAGCAACTATGAGTCGCAGACCTTCAGGTGAGAATGTGCTTCTATGATTAATACGTCGATATTTTATCAAAGCAAAATGCCAGAATTTGTAACTTTTACTTTATGTTTAGTGCCTCTTGCGACTGTGTGGGGCCAAGAATCTGAAGTCTGAAGTCCAGTTACTTGCACCGTGTACAATCTTTGGTCCATTTATGGTGTTAAATTGCTATACTATAGATTACGCTCTTGTTATGATCTTGAGCCGTCAATATGAAATGATGAACCGCGTAGGGGTCCTGAAACCAGAGAGTCTCTGTGCTCTGGAGTGTCGCGAGCGTGTGGTGCTTGCTGATCGCACTGACGTCACACGTCGTGGCACTGATATAACGCTAGCTGATCATATTGACAACATTCGAATCTGGCCAGGGTAGCATTGTGTGTGCGACAAGTTTTTGTCCTCACATTCTCTCGCGCCAAAGCGAGGCATGAGTATGCGTATACATTATTCATATCTTGTTACGGCGTGAGATGATGCGACGGCAGAATTTGGTCACGCTGCGCATGTAATTTTTCAATTTTATACATGTTTCGTTCACATTATTAACGCTGAATAACATTTCAGCTCAAAGACGGAGTGGCGTGTGCGTGCAATATCTGCCACCAACCTACATTTACGAACAAACCATATCTACGTCAGCTCGGACGACATCAAGGAAAGCGGCTACACCTACATCCTACCAAAGAACTTGCTCAAGAAATTCGTTACCATCTCCGATTTGAGAGCACAGGTCAGTAATCAATAAATTACAGTAATTAAAAGTCTATGTCAATACAATATATTATGAATTCGGTACTTTAATCTGCTGTGATATCAGGTTGTCCTGTTACCATGTAATGTAAGAATCTTACTGTAACTCAAGATATTAGAACAGTATTTTGTTGAACATTAACTTTATGAACAAATTGATTTACAGACTAAAGTTAAGTAATAACTTTTAGCAGTCTTTATAAATACAGAGGTCGAGAGCAAGTGGCGCAACCAACTGCGTTCAGGTTTAATGTAATTAGAATTAAGCGAGTGAGCTGAACCTTCCGCCCGCAGATCGCGTGCTACCTGTACGGCACGTCGCCGGCCGACAACCCCATGGTGCGCGAAGTGCAGTGCGCCGTGGTGGCCCCGCAGTGGGGCACGCACCAGCAGGTGCACCTGCCGCGCCACCTGCCCAAGCACCCCGCGCTCGCGCACCTGCAGCCGCTCGGCTGGATGCACACGCAGCCCAACGAGCTGCCACAGCTCTCGCCGCAGGTACGCACACTCATTACTTATGAAAAACTAGCTTTTGCCCTGGGCTTCGCATTTTTTATATTAGTATAGATCAGCTGAATGTTAACATACAAGACGGATTGAGATTCTACTATTAACAAATACTTGTAATGGAAACATTACTGATACCAAATATTTATCCATTCACAGGACATTACAACTCACGCTAAAATAATGGCGGAGAACCCGACTTGGGACGGCGAGAAGACTATCATAATCACGTGTTCGTTCACGCCCGGCTCCTGCTCCCTCACAGCGTACAAGCTGACCCCGAGCGGGTACGAGTGGGGCGCGCGCAACACTGACCGGGGAAACAACCCCAAGGGCTACCTGCCCAGCCACTACGAGAGGGTTCAGATGCTGCTGTCCGACAGGTTCCTCGGTTACTTTATGGTTCCGTCGCAGGGAAGCTGGAATTACAATTTCATGGGTATGTCTTTTTTTTTAATGAAATTTTTAAACTCAAACTCAAAGCATTTATTTCAAATAAACCAATTACAGGCACTTTTGAATTGTCAAGGGGTCGGTAGCTTCAGATGAAGCTAGTTGCCCATTCCAAAGCGTAGTAGGTTCCTATGGAGAAGAACGGACAAGAAACTCCATGGACTCTTTTAAAACAAAATATTGTTACAAAATATGGGTTACATCATTCATGTTGAAGTTATACATGTGAGAACAATGTAGAAAGACGTGCACGTTAGAAGCGTCCGTAATAGAAACAATTCAAAAATTAAAATAAGCCGTGGCAGCTAAGAGATGACCAGTCCCAACTGACGGCGCCCGTTCACGAACATGACGCATGGATCAGCACCATTTAGCTCAACCATTTTGAAGGGAACTTAATGATCCAACACACACGCCACCACCAGCGAGACATTTGAGTGAGCATGACATACTCTCAGCCGCCAGGGCACATTCAAGTCAATAAATAACATATTACCTGGTAAATGGTAGCTCTATAGTACATAGTACTCACACCTGTGCTATGCAATTATATAATTCAAGGACATTGAGTTTATACAATGCAAAAATAGTTTACAATCTTCAGCAGCTCCAACATGATTGTCAAATGTTAATTAACTAGCTGAGGTTGTGGAGCAGGACCAGCATTCAGCCAAGCATTTTTATCAGCGATGTAATCCCCCAACTTATAATATGCCTGCCTGCATAGTGTGCGTTTTATACAAGATTTAAATTTAGTCTCATTCAGTTGAAGTATGTGGGGAGGAATTTTATTGTAACATTTTAAACAGTACCCCATGAAAGATGAGTCTACTTTAGCCAGTCTGAAACCTGGTTGAGCTAATAGGTCCCTATTTCTAGTACTATAATTATGTCTTTCACCTCTTTTTCTAAAAAGATGTAAATTTTTCCTTACGTACATGATGTTTTCGTAGATATATTGACAAGGTACCGTCATGATGTTAATATCCTTAAACAGTTCCCTTAGAGAATCGCGCCTGCGGAGATTATATATGGCTCTGATGGCTCTTTTCTGCAGAATAAAAATAGACTCGATGTCTGCAGCCCGTCCCCAAAGTAAAATACCGTAAGACATTATACTATGGAAGTAACTGAAATAGACTAGCCTCGCGGTATCTACATCAGTAAATTGACGGATTTTTCTGACAGCATATGCTGCTGAACTTAGCCGTCCTGCAAGAGATGTTAAATGAGGACCCCATTGTAGTCTTGAATCGAGCGTGATCCCCAGGAAAACAGTTTTATCGACGAATTCTAGTTTCTCTTGATTCAATACTATCTCACAGTCACTACTTTTGACATTTGGTAAAGAAAATTTTATGCACTTCGTTTTTTTCCCATTTAACACTAAATTATTAGCAGTAAACCAATTTTGGACCTGCAATAGAGCTTATTCTTGTTGATATCTGTAACAGTACAAACTAACATGCTTTGTCATTATAATCGCTGTGGGTTAGGACGCGGCTTAAGACCGGCGACGGTATGCTAGAGATAAAACAAATATGACATGCGTGAATGAAAGAAGATTCCCGATAAAAACCTACCTCTAGCTGGTTCCCTAACTGCTGACTTTTACCGTGGCCAGAGGCTTAAGCATTGCCAAACAACGCGCAGTGCCGCCAGTCTCTTGGGTACGTCACCAGCGATACGGAGGAATTTTTCGACGCCATATTCTAGTTAGGTTAGGATATTTTATTGAAACGAAGTTCCTTAACGCGCCTTGCGGAGGAGTTGACTGGTAGAAATGCAAATAAGGAAAAATCGTTATGTGTTCCCTCCATGCGACGTACTCTTTCTCGTTCTCTCTTTCTATTATATACGAGTATGTGTGCGTGCGGAACTTCTTTCCTTACGGAGTTACCCCGACCGCACGCGTTTTATTTTATTTGAATAGTGTGTCCTCTATAATAAAATCTCTAGCTGTAACTATAACAATGATCTTCCCCCAGGTGTCCGCCACGACCCGAACATGAAGTACGGCGTGCAGCTCGGCAACCCGCGCGAGTTCTACCACGAGGTGCACCGGCCGGCGCACTTCATGAACTTCGCCGCCATGGAGGACGCGGCCGCGCCCACGCTCGCCGCCGACCGCGAGGACCACTTCGCGTAGTGTTGCAACAGTGTTTAGTTCTAAGTGATAGTGTAAATAAGGGAAAATAAAAGATTTAATAAATTTGCTATGCTGCTTTTATTTCCTAGAGTAATTAATCAAACCCTTTCACAAACTGTATCTTAGGCAGGTGTCCCAACGCCGGCGATTAATTAGAAGCGATTAGAGCTAGCAATTAAAAACGAATCTTGTACAGTGGCCAGCACATCGAGCTACACGAAACTGTCAAATGATCAAATTTCTCCCAAACGATTTTAAACTATGTTGGTAGGTAATTAAGTTCAAAATCGAACTAGAAAATTTGACAGTTTGTGGTAACTTGATGTGCTGGCCACTAGGGCTTCCATTACGTAATTACGCAATTACGTAATTACGGACAGATTTTAGAAATCTCACAAATACGTAACTGAAGAGCTGCAGTCCGTAATAACGTAACTATAGGATAATATTAATTAATTTAGGTACCCATTTATTTAGTTCTATAGTTTCTGCCTACTCCATGGGAAAAAGGCATGGGTTTATCTGTGTATTTACAATTTACCTTAATTTAGTTAACCTACGACTTACATTATGACAACACCAAAACCCTTTCTGTGGGTATCCCCCGAATTCCCGGGGTTTATTTTATAACTTCCAATTTGAGTCCGCAAGATTTAATTTCTTAGTCGTACAGAATAGAGTTCATTGTTGACCAATCGGGAAACGAAGGGAATCCCCGTTGGTTGTGGATAGTTCGGTACGTAACACAATCAAAGTTTATAAGTGTTTCGCAAGTATTTGATCTACCTCGTAGATAATAAAGTTTAATATTGTGGATTGAGCAAGCTAAGGGAACTCCCTACATTTTTCTTTACTTTCGTGAATTTAGAAACAATCTCAATACTCGGTACTCAGTCGTCTTACGTACACCTGCGAGATACTGTCCTGCCTGGTCTAAGCTTATTTTATTGACTTTTGTGATTTTGTGTATGTGCCGCAAAGTTTGACGCTTGGTTTTCAGAAGCTTTTCATTACAAGTTTCTAAGTAGATATCACCATACACGAGTAGAGATACTTCAACGAAAATGTAAGTACCTATTTTAACATTACTTGTCTACTTACTTTGTTTCTAGGGTATTGTGTGAGAGTTTATACATATAATTTAGTAGTTGATTTTATATTGTTGACGGCACGGTTGGCGCAGTAGTTGAGTGATTGGCTGCTGCGCTGCGGGTCACGGGTTCGATTCCCGTACGGAACAAATATTTGTATGACCTACAGATAGGTGTTCCGGGTCTGGGTGTCTTGTGTATGTTAGTTTACATGATTGTGAGTGCACCCACGATACAGCAGTAATTCCTAGTGTGGTGCGACGTTTAAAAAAAAAAAAAAAATATGTGCGATTTTATTTTATTGTTGCTTGTTAGATGTCTGTGCAAATAGACATTGATTATGAGTTCACGGTACGTATGTAAATGTATCCCGTTTTAAGTGTAGTGCCTAACTATAGATGCTATTTATATGTATTACCTAACTATTAAATTATGAAATATTTATATATTGTTTTAGGTCTGCAGTAAAGAAGACTATTTATAAGGAGTTTTTGAACAAACGCACACAATCAGCTATATGGGAACACTTTTTGAGGGCTGAAAATGGGCAAAGTGTCCAATGTAAACATTGTCAAAAAAATTTGAAGACTCCTGGTGGTGCTACTGGACCACTACATACACATATGCGTGCTAAACATATTGGCGAGATGTCACAAGAGCAAGATGCGCAAAGGGCAAGTACTTCATCGTGCTTTCAAGCAAGAAAAAGTTTAGAACCTCCATCGAAGAAAACTAAACTAACGGATTACTTTTCCACTGAATATTCCTTGGACGTTATAGTGACTAGAATGGCAGCATTGGATGGCATCCCATTAAGCAAATTTTGTACTTCTGAAGATCTAAGGTATGTTTTCAAAAAATCTGGCTATGATCTACCGAAATCTCCTTCAACTATTACCAAAATTGTCCTGGAACAGAGTTGTGCCATAAAAAAACAATTAATAAATCAGTTTAAAGATATGAAGTCCCAAAAAAAACGGTTTACTATAACGTTTGATGAATGGACCTCTACCCGGAACCGGAGGTATATGAATATAAATATTCATAATAAAGACCTAGAACCAGCTAAATATAAAAATTTAGGACTAGTAAGGATAAAGGGTTCAATGCCAGCTCACGTTGGAACTGTACTGTTAGAAAATCATCTAAATGACTTTTATTTGAAACTTGAAGATATAATTGCATTCACAACGGACGGAGCCAGTGTTATGGTTAAAATGGGCAAAAATTTTGATGGTCACCATCAGTTGTGTTTTGCTCACGGAATACAACTTGCAGTGCTGGACGTATTATATAAGACACGGAAAAGTACAACTACTGAACCAGAACTAGAAGATGAAGCTTCAGATACTGACACTGAAGAAATTGAAGAAAACGATGGCGGACTTTTCATAGAAGTACCTAGAGTTCTAGAACCAGAGTTTCTGTACAAAGATATTATAGTAAAAGTAAGAAAACTTGTTAAATCATTCAAAAAATCACCACTGAAGACCGATTTGTTGCAAAAATATTCTTTACAAGAGCATGGTATGGTAAAAGCCTCGATCTTATACTAGACTGCAAAACGCGATTGAACAGCTTATCAGATATGGTTGGACGATTTCTGAAATTGAAATCAAGTTTATTTAAGGCTTTATTAGACTTAAAATCAAATATAAGTTTCACAGACACAGAAATACAAGATCTACATAACATTCATCATAGTTTAGATATAATAAAAACTACAGTGATGGCATTGTGTCGCCGTGACTCGAATTTGTTAGCAGCAGATGCTGCGCTTCAGTTTATGTTAAATAAGCTTGATGCTCAGTCCAATGGGCTCAGTGACAAGCTTGCTGTATCCCTTAGAAAAAGAATAAAAGAAAGGCGAACAAATGTGTCTGGTGTCTTGCAGTATTTGCATAATAATGAAGAATATTATAAAACCGAAGAAACAGAAACTTTTACAAAACCGACGTCGGATTATATTAGAACATATGTTGCAAACTTATTAGAAAGGCTCAAATTTACACCGCCTACAAGTACACAAATGAGTTTAGATTCCGAAGCAGATGACAATGATGCTAATGATGGTTGTGGCGACGAGTTGACTGTTGCACAGCAACTAGAAAAAGAAATACAGAAAACTATGTCTACAGTAAACAAATCTGGAGTAAACACAGATCTTGAATCCATCATCAGAGTTGAAATGTGTATCTACGATAGCACTGGCGGCGGTCGTGAAGTTTTCCTAACAGCAGCTTATAATTATTTACTATGTATAATGCCTACTAGTGTTGAAGCAGAACGGGCATTTTCTTCTGCCGGCTATCTTTGTTCTAAACTAAGAAGTTCCCTTGGTGACAGAACATTGCATTCGTTATCATTTATGAGATCATATTATCAAGAACAAAGATTGGAAAAATAACCATATTTTATATTGTTTCTTACTTTTAAACCATTTGTGCGTGGTACATGTTTTGTTTGAATTGTTGATTGAGTTTAGTCAAAATCAAAATCGTCAATCAAATCAAAATATTACATTTTGATTTGATTGACGATTTTGATTTTGAGTTTAATTTTAAAATTATCATTTTAATCTGTAATTTACTTTTAATTCCTTAATATTAAATTTTTTTTCATTTGAAGTTGTTTGATTTTTTACTTCTAAAATACGTAATAAGCCCAGAATTTATCGTGCTTTAAAAAATCAAAACAGTTAAGTACGTAATTACGTAGTTACGTAATTGAAGCATCAAAATGCGTAACTAGTTACGTAATTAGCAAATCCGTAATTTTGGAAGCACTACTGGCCACCTTAGGTACAGACGTCAGCAGGTCAAGCTACCCAAAACTGTCAAATTTACGCAATCAGCAATCTATTAAAGAAATTTGACAGATTGTAGTAGCTTGATGTGCTGGCGTCTGTACCTAGCAAGACTCAGTGACCTCGCAAAATCAATGTGAGTAAAAAACTCGATTCATGCCGTCCGCCATATTGAATGATAGTCGAATCGAATGAAAAATCAAAATGTATTATGGTTAGGATTTTCAATTTCATTAATGAAATTGAAAATCTTAAACGTGTTTTTATAAACATGAAAAAAAAAGTATAAATTTTTTTTTACATATTTTTTTTTTGTAAAAAGACGTTACCCCACACTAGGAATTTCTCCTGTATCGTGGGTGCGTTTACAAACATTTAAACTCACATACACAAACAGCCAGACCCGGAACAACTAATTGTAGGTCATACAAATATTTGTTCCGTGCGGGAATCGAACCCGCGACACGCAGTGCGGCAGTCAATCGCTTAACCACTGCGCCAACCGTGCCGATGCCGATGAATGATTATTTCGTTCAATAGGTAAGTTTAACGTATTTAAACGCTTTTTACAGGGATTACCAGCAATTCATCCCTGTAAAAAGAGTTTAAATACGTTACAAGTCATTTTCACCGAGCTACGCGCACCTTGAAAACGATTTTCGAAGTGCGTTTTAATCTATATATGTAGGTACTCTTTGTTTTAATCGATTTGTAAGTAGTTTTACTAACGTACAGCCGAGTTCTAAAATATGTGCACGGACAAAGTGATCAAAAATATGTGAACACGACTTTATTTTCAAGGTCATAAGTTTGCTCAGATATTATTGAACCTTTGGGAATGTACATATATTTATGAACTCGACTGTACTTGAACATTTGTTCTTGTACTTTTACAAAGGGGGAGTGTTCGTAGGGCTTCTCCAGTGTTTTAAACTCATAGGGGTTTATTCATAAACGTTGCTTAAAGTGACGTTCAAACGTCAAAAATGTATGGTTAAACCTGGTTAAGCAGTCGCTAATCATTACTTAACTGTAACCACTATTAAACAGCATTTATAAATAAACCCCTAAGCCTCAAAACTAATTCTACCAAAAAAATAAAAATAAACCTTTCGAACTAAGCTTAGCTAACAGGTTTTTTGATTTGTTACTAGCCGGTCCAATTTTACGTCAAAAAGTTTGCAATCTGCATTTCAGTTTCAGTGTTTTAACCATAGACTTACGGTTACGGTTCCTTTTGATTGAGAGTTGCTAGGCTATGATTTTTTTTTTCAATTATCAACCTGTCAAGTC
Organism: Dryobota labecula; assembly: GCA_947523025.1. Classification (NCBI taxonomy): domain Eukaryota; kingdom Metazoa; phylum Arthropoda; class Insecta; order Lepidoptera; family Noctuidae; genus Dryobota; species Dryobota labecula. The sequence continues at coordinate 6,741,657 of OX383296.1, read as the reverse complement.
AAGTGTCAAGTCAACAGTGTCAACTGCTGTCAAACAATCAAACAAGTTGATTCCTGTGGACTTGAACTGTGCTGTGTGATAATATTTTCCATTTATCATAATCCTATTCTACAATCAGTACAATCTACATTATTTTCAAAAATGGGAGACCACGATGATTTCGAAGACAACCAGTATCCCGACAACGATGAGTTTGTACCGTACGTGACAGCCGGTAACCTCGGTAAAGTTGGCGCGAAAGTCACACTCTGGGGCAAAGTCACCAAAGTGACTGCTACCGAAGGTTTCTATGTCAAAACTGTGGATGACCAGGAGATACTTATAAAATTGAAACGGCCTCTGGATGAGCCTTTAGAAGGTTGGTACGAGATTTACGGCGTTTCGCAAGGAAAGACAGTGTTGTGTGATGAATATGTTCCATTCAATGAAGAAATAACAAAGAATATTGATCTGGATGGGCATAAAGGGTTGGCGAGGTTGCTGGTAGCTATCGACGAACCTTGGAACTTGGGCGACGATTCTGTTAATTCCATGGCTGGAGTAGTACCAATGGATCAAAACAACTGAGGTTATTAAAATAAGTTTATTTGTATGATGGATAACAATTGATATTTTAAAACAGAACTGTATAAAATCAATTTCAAGAGGCATTCCAATTTGATAATAAACACCTAACTCCCTATCTATTCTGTTGAAGCTCCATCATCGTGTAATCCAACACTTGGCAGTCAAAATACTGAATAGTATAAAGATTAATATTTAAAAATATATTTTGTATGGTGAATGATATTTATGATCTTTTATAGGGTTTAGTTTCCGCACTTAGTCCTTCAGATGGACCATTGTATATGGGCCATGGCGGCCGTTAGTAGTTATTCCAATGTTATGGTGAATGATATTTCACAATCTGTTTTTGTAAATGTTATATTAAGTGGTAATCTGTTGCTAAAGAAGTCACAAATGAATCATGAGTGTTGATTAACCCTTCATATGTCTGAACGTGGATCCACATGAGACACAATGGTGTTTTAATTGTGTCTCTAATTACAGCATACAAGAGGTTAAACCAGTGGCACTATACGATGGCACTGTCCTGTGACAGCTTAAAAAGTATGAAAATATAGCTTATTACTTGTACAACAATGTAGTATGGCATCTGATTTTTTAAAATGTTCATATGTCACACTCTATCATACAGTACCACCATTATAATTGTCATGTAATGTATTATGTTTAAAACTGGAAGTCCCTTACATCCTCTGTTTTTTACATACATAGTAATTAATGTTACATTTAGAGGCAAGTATTGCATCAATTGAATTGGCATTTTGTACATTTTCTAATTTAATACTGATAGCTTTACATAATATAAGTATTCTACATAATTCATGTCTTTTTTATTTTATAAATTCAATATGTTTATTAAGTTGAAGTTAATAATTACCTAATTTAATTAAACCAATACATCATAGGTAATCTGATTTACTGACACAGGTGTCATTAGATTTTTGGGTACCTATCACCAGTAAATATAAGTACTGTATAAATATAATTGACACTTTTTTTACTTATTCTAATTCTATGTGACTGGAAAATAATTATTCTAAATGATTATTCTCATTATTATAGGATAGTTGAATTGATATAAAAATTTCACCTAAAATTAACTGACAAGGTGCATCATACACCAAAATAACTTTGTAAGTGTGTGATGTGATACAATTCCAATCACTTACCTAATTACCAGAGAGATAACACAGTAAACAGATTAAAACCTAAATTGTTTCAAAATGCTAAAGTAAATCTTAGTAGGTATCTATCTGACAGTACAACATAGTTTGGTAAACATAAACATGATCAAAACCAGCAAAGGAGGTTCAACATCTAAGTTCCTGCTAGAAATTGAAGAAGTATGGCAGTATTATGCCGACTGCATCCAGCACTGCACGCGTGGGTATGCTCTGATCTCGCTGTCCCGGTTGCGTCGTTCGAACGTACGCATGCGCTTCTCATGCTGTACCGCGTTCGATAGCGCACCTTCTATGCACGTCACTGGACGATTCCTAGACAGACAAATAGGATTTGGACTTAGTAAATTATTAGTTAAAAAAAAAAAGTTTTTAGATGAATATTTTTTTCCCGCTAATCCTATGTAGGCAAGATCATGCCACTCTGATAAACGTGATATTATTAAGTATGATGATATCAAAACTTCGTTCAGTGCATTTATTATTAGGTAGGTACACTTACGCATCTACTCAATCATCGAAATTTTGGTAAATACGACAGTTCACATGTCTAGAAATGTAGGTACTCGTACCTACTTATGTAGCTACAAGCTACTTATTATCTTATTTGCTTGTCATTTTCAATTATGAATCTGTCCCCATTTCGCCCAGGACAGGACGAAGAAGGCTAGTTTTACCGAAACCGCTGTACCGTGCCTAAAGGCGCGGGCCCACCGCGGTGCACGGAGAGGCTACACACGTGTATAAGCTTCGCTTTGTAAGAAAATGTATGTGGTTGTGTCCACTGCAACCCACGGAGAGGCTACGCATGAATTGACGTCATTGATACATGCGTGGGCTTGCTCGAATAGGCGGTTACATAGCTCAACGCTGTCGAAGTGGGATTACGTTTCCACTGGAGTACCTACACGAATATGACCCACGACTATGTACAGCTCACTTATCGCACACCTCCCGCAATGAAGCCCGTGTCCGTGGATTGCAGTAGCAAGTGCGTAGCCTCCGTGCGCCGTGCCACGCTATACATAGTCGTGGGTCATATTCGTGTACTCTAGTGGAAACGTAGACCCACGTTGTCAAACAAATTAATACACGCATCTAAAATGCGCCGCGTGCCCGTGCTCAGCATGCGCCGCGGTGGGCCCGCGCCTTAGGGAATGCGCGGCGAGACGTGGGGCGAGGCGCCGGCCGTCAGCTTCATTATATAAATGTACTCTGTGGTCAGCGTTGACGGCGGACTGCCAGGAACGGAGCGGCCTGCACTGCCCCCCCCCCCGTCTCGTCGCGCACATACCTAAGGCGCGGTACAACGGTTTCGATCAAACTATATTAGAGTCTTCTCCATCCCAATTGCATAAATAAATAAATCAGCCTATGTCGTCCCACTGCAGGACAGAGGCCTCGCTTTCCTTTTTCCACTCATCTAAATCCTGCGCCAGCAAGGACCAATCCCGTCTATAGGTATCAAGCTCGCCCCGCCATCTACGCCTGGGTCCGCCGCGATACCGTTGGACGTAGCATAAACTGAGCTAAAACATATTGGCATCCGAAAATGATAAAAAATGCATACAAGGCCTTGGTATCAATCTTCGGCACCTCCGTCCTTATCCTCATGCTCAGCGGCCTGTCCTTGCCCTTCAGAGCGAGGTCCGTCAGGTATCTCTTGATGTAGTTCTTCAGCTGAATATTCTCCTTGACCAGCTTGGCTTTCTCAGCCCTCAAGCAAATCGTCTGGACCTTCGCTCTGTTCACTTTGAGTAAGAACTTGTCCATTTTGCTGTATTCCTTGCATTCATCCTATGACAATTATGGCAAACAATATTCGATTGAATGGGATTACAAAAATTCCAAATGAATCAACATGGAAATTGCGTAGGAGGAATGGCAGTGGTAGCCTAGGTACCTACAACTGTCCAGTGCCCCACAGTTAAAAACATAACCCTGTCTTTGCTGCCGCGTAATCGGGTAAAAATAATATCACTCTGCAGGCGTAATGTTATTTATAACTGTTTGATATTACACCAAACAGTTACCTATCTGCTACTGTAAAACGGGGCGAGCCTTTGCCTTTGCAATTTATTAAATATCTTGTATTGTAATTGTAATCGAAATTGTATACCAAATAATCTGTATGAGTTTGGTTACTTGATTATGAATAAATAATAATAACAATTTGCCTACTGAGAAATTCCTAAAGGAAAAACACAGTAAGTACTTAACACTAAACCGGTCTGGGGATGCAATTCAAGACAATGCTCCACAGAAGCGCTTGCGATTACCAGATCAGCCGTGGCGGTCAACAGGTTGAATTTGAGTTGGTCGACGAAAAGAGAACTGTTAGGCGATTATCACACGGCACCGCGCACCGCCGCGGAGGGCGGTGGCGGTAAAGCGGATTTTGTAGCGGTGCCCCGCGCGGTAAGGCGGTTTACGCGCCTGTCCGCGCGGATGGATTTAACACGGTTTTGACCAGTTTGATCACAGACATCCATTTTTAAATAGCAACACGTCCTGCACACACGATGATCCGCGCGGTTAAGCGGCGCCCCGTGTGTGAGGCGCCGCCCCACCGCGCGGACGGCAGCGCGGAGGGGCGGTGGCGGTGAGAGCACCGCTCGACCGCGCGGTCGTGCGGTGTACGTGTGTTAGGCATCTACGGATTTATTAGAGGCCAATGCGACATGAGATCCGCTTCACCGCCTACCGCGGCGGCGCGCGGTGCCGTGTGTTAATCGCCTAAATGGAGCTACCCAAATATTTTGTTCAGAACTACTTACGATCATATCTTTATCCAGGTGTTCGAAGTCAACTGAGTCGAGGTCGTATTCTACGTTTTTAGTCAGCTCGTCGCCTGCATGCTCGTACTTACTGCAGATGTCGGCCAGTTGCAGCACTTTGTTTAGCTTTTCATGCATATCTTCGAGGTGCTGAAAATCAATATTATATTTACTTATTTAGGTAAGTTAGTAGGCAAAATTGCTACCTATTTTTGAAGATTAAAAAAATCATCTGTATATTGCCATGTCATGTCTTAAGGCATTTTGCAGTTTGGGTTGCCCAAAACTGCAGGTGTTTATGGCACTTTAAAAATATAGGGTGGTTTAAAAATATAGTTTCAGGCTTCGAGCAGCGCGGGCTTCCGTGCTCGAAGGTTTCGGGTTACCAATCCTCTTCTGTTTAACCTGTTAAAACGAAATGCGAACTTGCGAAGCTTTAGGGTAGCGTACCTACCTACTCCTTTCTGTTCTAATGCCTGTTATGTGATGCGAAATAAACAGGTTACTGTAAAGGTCGAAAAATAGCCTCTAGTTGCCAATCAAATGCCACTCAAACTCTGGCAATGGCCACTAGCAATGAGAGCTCAAACAAAGGCGTGAAAACCAGCGGTTGGATATAGATTTTTACATGGATATTTACGAAAACAATAGACTGGAACCTTGATAGCATCCTGGCTGGAATTAACCATGACGTTGAGCTGCTGGCTACCCTTGCTCCTCTCGATCTTGGAGTTCTTTTTCATGTGCAGGTACTTGTTTGCCAGGTCCTCCTTTCGACTCGCCATGCGTGTCAGTTTGTCTGTCATCGTACTGGTCGTCTTCTGCCATTCGTGTTGCAGGTTTAACAAGTTCTCCTGAAAATGCAAGGATATTGTATTCTTCGATGTCGGTAGTTCAAGATAGACAAAATTATATTGAAACTAGCTGCTGCCCGCGGCATGGCCCGTATCTTTTTCACTAGGCTTTTTCTAAAATAAAAGTACCTAGGTTGGTACTCCTTTAACATCAGCTACCTGCCAGTGAAAGAAAGAACAAACAGACAGACAGACAAAAAAAAAATTCTTATATGAAATTCATGTCACAGGACTACGTTTTGGCATAGCTAAGTGATGTAAGTATCTGATCTATGGGAACCATCAATCTATCTATCTTTAGACCAATTCATCAGAATTGGTCTGATGTGTTATTGAAATTTTAACCTCAAATCAAGTCTTAGCTCCATGTTTTATTTGTCTTTTGTCTGTCAATAACATTTTTGCCACGCTATGCAGCGGCACGTGGCTGGATCAAATTTTTGTGTTTGGGTTTAATTTATTTATTTATTTCTGGTTTTTTGGTTTGTGGCCCTTTAGCGAGGTTCATTCGTGTCCATTGGCATTAAAGCCGACCGATCTGTTGGCTAATGATTCAGTGATGTCGCGTGCCCTACGGAAATAACAACCTTGCTTAGATTTATTTCAAAGAAATACTAAATTTTACAACTTTCTATAGGTATTAAGGTATTATATATGTTATTAAATAAAAATGGACGCCTGACTGAATTCTCTTGGCGTTCGATGGAAGAACAACTTATTCCGTCTCATTACAAAATTAGTTCTAACTTTCGGGCCAGTTTTTATATCTCGAACCTTATTCCAACTAGTATAAAGTTCTCAATACAAAATTGACGACCTGAAATTACTATTACAGTCAGTTTTTTAACCGACTTCAAAAAGGAGGAGGTTATCAATTCGGAAGTTTATATTTTTTTTTTTTATGTATGTTCGGGCATAACTCCGTCGTTTATGAACCGATTTGGAAAATTCTCTTTTTGTTTGAAAGGATATACTTCCGGATTGGTCCCATTTTTTTCAAAATTCAGTTCTGATGATGGGATCCATGAGGAATTGAGGGAACTCCTCAAATTTTATAGGCATTTATATAGCGATTTTTATATTTTCATCAACAAATCAAGCATTTGCATTCAGAAAGTATCATTTGGTGAACCGGAACTGATGAAGAAGACCACAGATGGCCACCGGAACTCGTCAATGATACGTATTTCACAGGTAGCGATAAGATATCTCGATTAAGATAGTTAAGCGACTATGGTGAAGCAAATATAAATAAATGCTGATCAAAATGGTACCATCAAACTGATCTGATGATGAAGCCGGAAGGTAGGCAATGGAACTCCGTAATAAAACAATGTATCCTAGCCGTGTTTGGGCTTATTGGATTTGTCATGAGATGCACTCTGGCTATAAATGATGTTTAACCGACTTAAAAAAAAGAGGAGGTTCTCAATTCGTGTATATGTATAAGGTTTAAAAAATTTACTCTAAAAACTAAGAGGTGCTTTAGACCAATCAATCTGCCTAGCCTTTTCCCAACTATGTTCGGGTTGGCTTCCAGTCTAACCGGATGCAGCTGAATACCAGTATTTTACATGGAGCGACTGCCTATCTGACCTCCACAACCCAGTAACTGGGTAACACGATACCCCTGGGCAATGAGCCCCTGGGTAAGACTGGCTGTCAGACTTTTGGGCTTCTGACGACCCGTAACGACTGTCAAAGATCCACGAATAACAGCCGAGACCAACGGCTTAGCGTGCTTTCCGAGGCACGGAGGAGTCTCGGTATGTAAAGATGGTCACCCATCCACGGACCAACCCCGGCAAGCGTAGCTTAACCTGACGGATCGACCCGTGCGGCTGTTATTACTTAGCCACGAGCTCCTGAGAGGTGCTTTACACCATCGAACTGAATAACTTTTACTATGGGACCAGTTTGAAATCGCGAAAAAATAAACAGCTGTACCATACAGTTTAGAACACTAGGTAAACATTACTATGGAACAGCTTTTTTATTAATTAATTTAATTTAGCTGGTATTTAATGCACTCGGTATATGTTCATGATGTTATAAGATTTCCTGTCACTATTGTGGTATACGAATTGGTGTGGGGTAGGTACCACAACTAAAAAGTGAAAAATAAAAAACTTTTTACAAAAAAAAAAAAACCGACTTCAAAAAAAACAAAAAAAATGAAAAATAACTTTAATTTTGGAAGTCGGTGACAAAAAACGAAAAACCGGAACCAAAGACACCGACTTCCCAAATTAAAGTTATTTTTCATTTTTTTTGTTTTATTTGAAGTCGGTTTTTTTTTTTTTGTAAAAAGTTTTTTATGCAATATGATCTTTTTGGAATAAAAAAAACGGAATTATGTTCGAAATTCAAAAATAGCTCGATGCTTTATACGTGGGTCTTAAAATAAACCTTAAGGCCGATTGACCTTTGTACCGTTACTAACTTTTGCCCGCGGCTCCGCCCGCGTGGATGTCGGTTATCGCGCAAAAAAGTAGCCTATGTCCTTCTCCATATCCCAGGCTATATCTCTGCCAAATTTCATGACGATTGGTTCAGCGGTTTAGGCGTGAAAACGTAACATACAGACAGACAGACAGAGTTACTTTCAAATTAATAATATTAGTATGGATTCGGTATTAACTAGGTCAATCGGGCTTAGGGTTTATTTTACCTTAAAGACAAGTTACCAAGTTCCAAGCAATCTCTTACCGTAGCTAGTTGTATCTGGAAGTCGTTCCTGGCGATCTCCTTCTGGTAGAAGTCATCCTTCTCTCGCAGGCTGTGGTAGTGGCTCATAATGGGGTTGTGCTCTTCCTGGTACGTGGTGTAAACCTCACGGAGCTTGCTCCAGTACATCTCGATCGTCAGCTGCTTCGGGACGCTGAAGCTGCGCAGTTCTTCTTCATGCTGTAATTGAAAAGATATATTCAATAACTGCATAAGTGGCTTTTATGGTAGCCAGGAAAGAAAACAAGAAAATCCCCATCGACTTTAGTAAAAGGATTGATCTTTGTCAAGAAGTAGAAGCTGACGAATCTGAAGAAAAACTAAGTTGTTACAGCCTACCTAATATTGAAAATTGATGCCCACACAGTTTATTTAAATCAAATCAAATTATTTATTTGCTTAGTACAGGTAGGTATAAACAGGTGTTACAAATAAATATAAAGTACTCTGTATCAGTACCTAAAAAGGTGTGCGAATATTATATTATAGTTAATCTAATTAAATAATTATTAAAATAACATTACAAAAATTCAATATTAAAATTAAAAATTAAAATAGTCAGATGAATAATAATACATGCACGTGTGTTTGTATGTGTGTATGATGACTTGAGAAATTAAGATATTGGTCCAAATTAAAATAGAATTATACAGATGTCATTTTAAATAATAAAGCATGTCACAATATTTGTATTGTTTTACGCTTACTATAAGTATCTTTCTATATTTTTATCCTGTAAGTACTCCTTGACATTATAATAACTTTTATTCACCAGGAATTTGTGCAGGTTCGACTTGAATTGATGAACAGGTAACTTTATATCATCATCAGGCAATTTGTTGTAAATTGATGAATTCCAGGGATTAGATAAACATTCAGATTGTAGCGAGAATGACGTATCTATTAGGTATTATTAATCGCCAGAAAGGTGGGTACCAAAGCACCGGAGATTGAAATTCTCCATGGCTATACAATTTGGAGCGTCAAATTAACTGAATTAAAGCGAGGAGTCCCCTGATTGTATAAGCTGTAGATAAATGAATGAATGGTGCTAGTACTACATGTGGCCAAAATAATGACGTAGCAAAATAAGTTAACAACATAAGATACAATCTGAAATGAGACAACTTAATAGACATAATAAATAGTCCCTGAACACCATATTTTCTGATATACTTGTTATTGTGGTGGTATAATATTGCAATTTCCAATTGGCCACATGAGGTTTTCCTGTAATTAGTGGCTCTGGTCCGAACATCCGACCATGTAGGTTGACAGCTTGACAGGCGTGACTGATGACTGATGAGCATTGTTTGATATGATACTGTGTGAGTTCAGTATGTATGATGAAATTTGGAGCAGGATTTATGGAAATTCTTAATAATATCTATATTCATGGTGTGATCAAAATGTTAGTGCACCTGTTATTTGATGAAGCATGTAGGAAATATTGTCAAAGGCTGATGAAGATCAACTTGATGTTGATGGATTGCTTATATTTAGATTTTTAAGAGAGGAGGTTGTCGTTGCTCCAGCGGATTTTAGAGTTCCTTTTATAATAGGCAAGACTACAAAGTGAGCGAAGATTAAATAAATCTTTGACAACATGCAAAAATAAGGAGAGAAAGCGATATCAATAAAAATCATTATTAAATTATCGAGACCACCTACCACGCATGTCGTCCAACAATTAGTCATATTTGGATGGAGCTTGTCACCTTTTGTGTCTGCGGGAAGTGATGCGTGGACGCCACTATCATATATACAGCGTGGCATGACCAGCAGTCGACATTGTCAGTGTTGCAACCGCTATGACCATGTGCCTCGTTAAGTACCACGTGCTGATATTCTGTTTAATACTCGTGGAAAGCTATGTGAGTAGCAATTGGTATTATTTAAATTTAAGACCCTAAAGGTAGCCACCTAACCATAGAAGTTTCTTGGTATGATAATTTATAAAATCTGTTATTGAGAGGCTTGTCTCCTGATGGAGTGATTTAAGTAAGCCAAGATAGTGATACAGATGAACCGTAACCTTTCCTCAAAAACAACAGGCACCAAATTGTATAACTTTTTTACTCAGGCTTTGAACTGTCGATCAAGCGGAGGACCGAAAGAAGCCGAGCTCAAGAATATTTACAAGAAATGCTTAAAGATGCAAGAAGGAAAGAATTCAAGCAAAGGAAATTCTGAGCAAGACTATAAGGAGCCACGAGGTCAAATACAAAGGAGTGACTGGGAACGAGGTCGCACTACGGGAAGTAAAGAAAATAAGAATAGCAGAGATGATAGAACGAATGGTAAAGATAGAAAAGGAGGCAGCAGTATGAGAGATAGAGATGACATGATGGGCAGGAACGGTGATAGGATGGATAGAAATGATGATAGAAAGAACAGAAATGATGATAGAATGAGCAGTAACAATGATGGGTCGGGTGGGAGAAGTAGAATGGGGGGTAAAAATAACAGGAATGATATGACCGGGAGTCGCAATGAGAAATATGGAAGGGATGATTATGTGAATGGAAGAGAAGACTTCCCTCAGAGCGACGAATATGGAGGCGTGAGTATTTTGTAATTTCCTCAATTATTATATTGTTTTCCTTCACTGAAAATGTTCAAAGATTATGATAAGACTAAAATTTGTATTTCACCAGGACATGGGCCAAGGCCAATACAATAATTATTACTCTACGACCCCATCTACTAGAAGATACAAAAGGGAGAGGCGTCCAGAAAACTCAGGTCAAAGGAGTCAGTACAATCCGAACAGTCATAAAATCTCAGGCTACGAAGATAACTTTCGCTCAGACGAGAAGAACACCACTGAAAATAACTCAAGCAAGGAAACTGATAATAAAGCGTGTGCGCTGCACTGCTTCTTGGAGAGTTTAGAGATGGTATGTATTTTGCTGATAAAAGGTAAAACTTAGATAACGTCGATGGCTATACAAAGAATTCTCCTTGGATGACTAATTTAAAGATATGGAGATGAGCCTTGGTTACACCTTACAGCATTATTGTCACTTTAAACACTTTTTAGGATTCCATGCCAGGAACCCTTATAGTTTTGCCATGTCCGTCTGTCTGTCAGTCTGTCCGAGGCTTAGCTCAGTATATAGTCTTACTCTTAGTACTCTTCTACTTCTACAGTATCTTAGTACTAGAAAGTTGTAATTTGGCATGGGTATACATATTAATCACGCCGACAAAGTGCTAAAATACCTTGCATGTACATATAGTGGGGATGATATTATTTTTCTCGTCTATCCCATCGTGTGGGGTATCGTTTGATAGGTCGTTCAATAATATTGTGGGTTTGTCAAAACCATTTTTCGATTCAGGGATCCGTTTACGTAATAATAAGCTTTAAACTGCAATTTTTTGTTAGAGTCAAGTGTACCAGTTAAATATATGGTTGTTTTTGGATACGGGAAAACATTCACGGCAGTAGTATATAATGAAGTTAAAAGAAAAACTATCACAGCTAAGTAGGCTTTACAAGTTAAGAAATAATAGTTGACCACTTCTATTTGCAGTTGAAATGTCTTTTAGCGTTCAAAATAAAATGCAAAAAAAAAGCTTAATGCGTTTTCAAACGTCTTTTATAATGCGCACAGCAAAGGAGTGGAACTCTCTGCCTGAGTCTGTGTTTCCGAACGCATACAACCCTAATCTATTCAAAGTGAGAGTGAACAGGCTTCATTTGGGTAAGCTCACTCCATCGTAGACTTTGTCTCTGTCACCCAGACCTAGACTGGAGTCAAGAGCAAACCCATAGTTAAATAAAAAAAAAATGCAAGTTTAATAATATTTAGATAAGTAGAACAATAACACAGTAAGCTTGCTAAAATAAATTCTGAGTTGCAACTTATCTACTTATGATAGCGTTTTACTTGAGCTTGAGATTTTTTTGTGTACTATTAAAATGGTTAATATCGAGAAACTAATGAACCCAACTTTGTATTCAATTAATACAATCTCCCACTAATTGCTTTTGATTGTTTCAATGAGCAACGAAGCAGCTGTAGAGATTAATTTCTTAATTCTCACGTAGACAGGGGAGGATGGAATGCCGGACAGATATCTAGTGACGCATGCTATTACCAAGGATGTTAAAAACGAAGATCTGAGGGACTTCCTGCAAGAGTCCATTGAAGAGTGTTTCCAGATTTTGGATAATGGTAACTCTTATGTCGATTTGATAATATTGTACTTATAGTCAACATTTTAAGATTGGAATCTACAACGGTCAACTATAATTTGCGGGATAATTGCGTATCAGGCTAACAATGGGTTTTATTTTGACAGTTCAACAAAATTTATTGCGTTGTTGGGCAGACGAATTTTTCGAACATATGAAGCAATGGATATGGCAATAATCCTTCGAAATAATTCAGATTGTTATTGATTGTGTGTTACGCAATTAGGGACTGTTTGTTTGTCCCATAACTTTTGTTTCATGAGCCCCTAAAATCTACAAAAACCTTTATATTGAGTTACTTTGTAATTCATTATTTTATTGTGATTTTTATTAAAAAGTCTTACTTGTACTTTTGTTAAAAGTCGACTATGGAATTAACTAGAGAATGGGCAGCAGCGTTCTCTATGCATTTTTAACACCATACTGCGATCGCCAACCCGTCTGCAAAGCGTGGCGATTATGGCAAACGCCCCCAATTGAGGGAGGCTTATGTCCAGCTGTGGACGTCTTTCGGCTGAAATGATGATGATCACTTTTATTTCTGACTAATGAGGGTAAGCAAAAGATCTACTAATAGTTCAGTTACTTTGTTAATGAAAATTTCTTGTCATTTTTCAAGCTGAAGCCTATGATTTACCTTATTATTACTAATAATTGCAGAAAACACTGAAGACAAGTGCGAGTTCTCTAAAAACCTTCTGATATGTTTGTCAGAGAAGGGCAGAGCTAACTGTGACGACTGGAAGGATGACTTGAAGTTCTAGCTATGAGCAGTCTATTTATGCTGTATTTTTATTATAATACTTAATTAATATTTAACAATAAACGCTGTTTGAGTATTCATCTCTTCATTCATTATTTCATCATTTCATTTCTTTAATATTTTATAACATAGGTCAGTGCCGGATTAACCACGTAGCAAGAGTAGCAATTGCTACGGGCTCCGCGCAAAAGGGGGCCCCGCGTATCCAAACCTGGCCACCTCCGCCTAAACGTAATTTCTTTAGTGAAACTTAACACGTGGAATATTAAATTTACTTGATGCCACAAAAAGGTGAAACGTAACACCCTTTCCGACTAAGACAATCCACGTCAGACAATCGGTAACCAATTTTTTCGTTGGCGAAAAATACATATTTTTTCTCATTTTATTTCAATGGAAATGGAAAATTTCGATTTGTGACTTCTAAATATCAATATTAAGGGCTGAAATTTTTACAGGGTCTTTATTTTGGCATTATCTTGTTTTTTTTTTACCCGTTTATACTTGAGAACCCATAGCAGATCAAGGGCCCCGCGGTAGAATTTGCTACGGCCCCGCGCTTGCTTAATCCGGCACTGACATAGGTACAACAATTAGGAGGTATGTTTGTACTCTTCAAAAACTATTAAAAACTACAATCGTTAAGCCTACATTGCTCTTTAGTACAATTAAAGAGCGTTTATTCCAAAAAACACTACAAAGTAAAAAATGTATTTAATTTCGGAAGTCGGTGTCTTTGGTTTTTTTGTATATTTATAATCGACTTCAAAAAGGTTCACAGTTACGAAGACGAACCTCCACCTTTTTGAAGAGGTCTGTTAACATTCCTTGCCAGCATAATTTTACAAACTCAAAATTATTCTTAAACAGTTCTTACTTCAAGTCTCGCATCATTCTTCTCCGTCGCCCTTTGCATTTCTATGCTCTTCTTCAAAGCCTGGAAGTCCCTGTCATTTATGTATGCAATCAGCTTCAGTTTGAACTCCGCTCGATCCTGACTGTCTACCAGGTCCATTTCTTCCTTGTCCCAGTTTTCTAGGAGAGTATTCTTCTGGTAGTCGTATTCCGCTTGTAACTTGTCTAGGCGTTGCGAGCCTATGCCTGAAATTATGGTTATGTAACATTGTTACACCTTAGGCGATTAACACACTGCCACGCATCACGCTGCATCAGCGTCTGAATGAACGCGCGTGGATGCATTTTCTGTGTGTTGGACTGTGCGTGTTTTCTATACAAACGGAGATACTTACAAGCAACGTTAAAACACGCATTCACGCGCTACGCTGCGTGGTGCGTGGCAGTGTGTTAATCGCCTTAATATCGTAAATGGTACTTTATCCTACACCGGGGCCGGGCATCTAAAATTCGAAACACCTACCTTCTATTGTCATGGATAAAGCAGTAATAGTTCAACGGCTAAGGGTTCATTCAAGTATTGCGTAAGCACCAAGGCCCCCCCCCCCCCTTTGATGCTTCCGCAATACTTGGGCTCTTATTTTTGATTACATATTATGGGGGACCGGGGGTTCCCCGGTGAATGCTGATTACGTCAGCAATATTTATTTATTTACTTTTCAGATTTTTCTGCAAAATTTAGTTGATTTTGACTTGAACAAAGATGGCGACCCTTTGCGACCCTATGTTCAGGGACTGCCCAAAATAATTGACAGGTATTGCTTACTCGCTCTACGCGGTGTTTTATGGTTAGAAAAAACCGAAATAGGGAAATTACTTAAATGGGCATTCAATTACTTTATCCATACTAATATTATAAATGTGAAAGTAACTCTGTCTGTCTGCTGTATGTTAGGTTTTCACGCCTAAATCACTAAACCGATCGTCATGAAATTTGGCAGAGATATAGCCTGGGATATGGAGAAGGACATAGGCTACTTTTTTACGCGATAACCGACATCCACGCGGCCGGAGCCGCGGGCAAAAGCTAGTAGTCTATAAATTCCTTATTTCTAGGCTCATGAAAAAAAAAGGCTAGGTTAAAGAAACCTGAACAGATGAAAAACAATGTTTACGTAAGCATAGGAGGTGGGGTATGAGCATTGCTTACTTTTGCTGACAAGGGGGAGGTGGGGGTTCAAAAATTCGAAGCCCACATGTACCAACCCGCACTGGACCTGCGTGGAGGATCGCACAGCCCATTCCCTCGCACCGAGAGGATGCCTGTGTTGTTCATATTGTATACTTCACCGGACGATCTTTCACAAAGATACAATGCGTGCCACGAAAGATGAGACTTGACACACCACGTGGTTTGACTTGCGCAATACACGATTTTAGGTCTCTTTAGCGGTATGAGGTCTGTGCGCGGGACGGGATCGGTCCTCATCGGGGCGATGAAAAGGGCGCGGGAGGCGCGGTCAAGTCTCATCTTTCGTGGCACACATTGTACCTATGCTCTGCTTCTAAGTACTAAAAATAAAGTGAAAATGGTCTTACTAAGGAAATAGCTGACGTTCTCAGTATGCGCCTGGAATGCTCGGCGATGCTGCTCATCGGAGTCATCAGTAGCCTTCATTAGCGTCTTTATCAGCCGATCCTTGCGCTCCATCAGGAAGTTGAAACTCGTCAGCATGTTCTACAATGACAAATGATTCACATAATAATTCGAAGAACAAAGCGCCCATAATTAGGAGGTCATAAATAGCAAGTGGACGTCTTTTGGCTGATATATCGATGACAGCAACATAGAACATTAGATATAACTAAAGATTTAGCTATAAATGTTCTATAGAAAGCAATACGCACCATTCTGGATAAACGCACAGTTTGTGATCGTATTTGAGAATTTGCAAACAAGGATGCTCCTTTTTCTTTTCTTTTTAAGGCTCCTACTAACAGGCGCGACACGCCTCGCAGTGCGGTCGCGTGTCGCGCCTGTTTGTTTATAGGGACCTTTAGGCCTTCGTCAAGCAAGTCCCGAATTTCATGCTCAGTCACAATAATTTTCTAAATAGGTAGGTTAGGTAACATTAAATCAAACAGGGCAGGAATATAATCGAGTCAATACACTATAAATAAATACCCTGTCTAAATAAAAAACAACAATTATATGCTAAGTTTACCTGAATATCCACCGCCATTTGTTTGCATTTTATCTTGCGCAATATAAACCTCCATTGTTGATTTATTTTGGCTGTGTTAAGACGACTGAAGGCTTCTTCTTTGTCGAGTTTGTTCTGTAAAATTAAGATAAGTAGCAGCGCTAGATTATTGGTAATTAGGAATCTGATTGCGAGAAGACGATACTGATATTTAATGCCGTCATGAGAGTTGTTAAAGAATAATGACATTGCTAGATCTAAATCGGCGAATACCTCCCACTAAGCATGAAACTTACAGAAACTTCCTACAATGTTGATAGACCCCCAATATGAACGTTTAAAAAGAAAGATCATATAAACATTACGGCTATTTTCATTTAACATGTATGTTTTAACTTACCAAAATGTTAAAACAGATGTCGTAACAACATTACGTATAAAAGTTGTTTTTATACTTTGAAGAAACAAACTTTTAAAAACTTACTTTATGTTTATGATATTCCTACAATGTCATTATTACATGTCTACATTGCCGTTAAGTCCATGTAACGATGCAATAACAACTATCAAGTTGTTGAAAGTTTTATCTGATCTATATGAACAACATTGCATTTAGGGGTTTATTCATAAACGCTGCTTAAAGTTAAGTAATGATTAGCGACTGTTTAACCATACATTTTTGACGTTTGAACGTCACTTAACTTTAAGCAACGTTTATGAATAAACCCCTTTATGTTTCTGGCGTTGCCGTTAGGGCTATTTAATCTATGTTCGTGTAACCTTGCTACAAGATTGCACCTTTGCATTTGTACTTTCAGCAATGTTTATGCAACATATTCGTGCTTAGTGGGTTAGTTTGCTAAAGATTTGAAGACGCCATCCATCGATGGCGTCTTCAAATCTTTAACCCGGTTGTTTATGAAACGAATGGGAAATAGCAGCAGGCAATCATGAATTAGGGCTAACCAGGGCTAACCATCTGCTCTAGTCATAAAAAGAGGTCTTGAAACATTGCTAGTTTTTGTCAGTTGTCTAGTTTTAGAAATAAAGAAAGAAGAAAGAAAGAGGCTAGGCTTTGATTTTAATTGTCTTATCCATACTAATATTATAAATGTGAAAGTAACTCTGTCTGTCTGTATGTCTGTATGTTACGTTTTCAAGCCTAAGCAGCTGAACCAGTCGTCATGAAATTTGGCAGAGATATAGCCTGGGATATGGAGAAGGACAAAGGCTACTTTTTTTCGTGATAACCGACATCTACGCAGTCGGAGCCGCGGGCAAAAGCCAGTTATTAAATAAAAGATGGTGACCTTGATAAACCTATGGACGAGCTCCTGCTTCCTCCTTCGCGCCTCCTCCTCCATGTCAGCTCGATGCTGCAGATACCTCGCCCGTTCCTCATCTGACATTTTAGCCAACTTGTTCACTTTGCCCTTCTTCCCCATTTTGAACTTTTAGTTACTTTGCTCTGAAAAATGTGAAATAATAACTGGCTAATAGAAATTAAGTAGAGCAGTGGTTGCGCAGTAGTAACGGCCATGACTTACGAGTTCTAGGTCGTAGGTTCGAACCCTAACACACTGAAAAAAAATATTCAAATCAATCAATCAACTCAGCCTATCGCAGTCCACTGCTGAACATAGGCCTCTCCCATGCTGCGCCACAACACCCTGTCTTCCGCCTTCCGCATCCAGTCTATCCCAGCCACCTTTTTGAGGTCGTCGGTCCATCTAGCTGGGGGGCGTCCCACACTACGCTTGCCGATACGCGGTCTCCACTCCAGGACTCGTCTGCTCCACTGGCCATCGGTCCTTCGGCAAATATGGCCAGCCCACTGCCACTTCAGCTTGCTTACTCTGCAAGCTATGTCGATAACTCCGGTTCTCTTCCGGATAATTAATTCCTGATTTTATCGCGCTGCTGCCATAGCGCGCTGAACGACTTTAAATTTGTGGACCAGCCCGACTGTCAGTGTCCACGTTTCACTGCTCTCAAAACGGTGAAGGAAAACATCGTGAGGGAACCGGCATGTCCTAGAACCAAAAATTAGAAGACATGTGACATCCACCAACCCGCACTACCGGCCCTCTCACTCTCTTATAGAGGAGGCCTGTGTCCCAACAGTGGAAACATTATAGGCTGGTTATGTACTTATAAGCAGCAGCGTCACCTTGCTAAAAGGCTAATAAAATAACACTATCATGCCTGTTTTCCCCAAAGGGTTAAGCAGAGGTGTTAACTACACCCATATTTCGCCAGTCATGTTTAAGGCCCATGTGATACAGGCCGAGGCTATTGCCACCATCATCAGCCTATAGCAGTGGCCTATAGCCTAGTGGCTTATTGGAGAGGCCTTTGTCCAGCAGCGGCTGGACATAGGCCTCTCCAGTTGTACGCCATTCAGCTAAATTCTCGGCAACTCTCATCCAGCTGCTACCAGCCACCCTACGAAGATCGTCGCTCCACCTAGCCTGAGGGCGTCCGCGAAGTCAAAATCAGTTAAACAGACTGTAGAAAAAGGTTTATTTAAATCTTATTTCATAATCTTATTTCAAAAGGAGTATATGTAAAGCGTGGTGATAGTGGCCTTTTGTCCTTTGTCTGTAAGTAGACAGAACAACTGAAGCAGCTACAGGTTCTGGGGTATTTTTCATACAGTCCAGTTATCTAGTGTCATAGAAAACATTTTTAGAGATTTTTGTTTAGAAACATGAACACGAAGAATATTATAGCTATCAATATACAATGTGCATGTCGTAGTCCGATCGTAGACATGGTCATATCGATATCTGCTTGGCCATTTCACTATACGCCACCATTTCATGATATGGCCATATCACGAATATCACGATGTGCCTCATCGAAAGTCGGGCGGATTGACGAAAGTAACCTATTTATCGATATTCCCAGCTGACCACTGTACATATAGCAAAGTATTTGCATTTCAGGTTAGGTAGAACCGTAACCAAACGCGCGCGAGCCGAGCGAGCGAAGCGAGCGGAGACGCGGCAGCGGTTGGCGTGCACTACATCCAAGTTGGTCGCGGTTACTTGGCTATTTGACCCTCGAATAGGAATTATTCGAGTAGAAATTGGTCGAATAGGAATTATTACCCGACTGCGCGGTAGCAAAGACAGGGTTATGTTTGTTACGCGTATCTGGGTCGATATGCCCATGAGCATCGCTGGGCATATCATCGAACGCTGATGTTAGATGGTCAAATCATGAAATGGTGGCGTATCGTGAAATGGCCAGGCAGATATGACCGTTTCTACGATCGGACCACGACATATATAAAAAGGTTTGGTCGTAAGTTAAGATGCAACAAGTAGATATTTATCTGAAAAACACCATAGTCCCTACGATGCACATGGACACTACCTATACCGTCTATTTCAGTTAATAAAAAACACTATCATAGATGCTTTAAATTTTCTTACCTTTGATAAACAAATGTATAATGTTGGAAGTCGTTGCTTCTATTCTAGACAGTGCTATGCAGTTATCGACCAAACTAGAAGTAATCACGTAACACGGCAACAAGGTGTGTGTTGTTTCTATTGATTGGTCTGTGCTATGGTGCTATGCGAAACCTTGAAGATATATATTTATTTTAATTTTTTTTATATATCAGTATAAAGCAATACCTTGGTACCTACCTAGGTATTGACAAATTTTTTCCGTCGTTTTTGGATATTTTCGGGTGATTTTGAAACATGTTTATCTCAATATTATTATTTGCGTGAACGTGAAAAAGAAATCCACCCAACATCCGCCATACCTACCTAGTACCATCAAAATATATTTATTAATTATTTTATTTAGAGTACACCAACAGCATCTATCTATGTATATCTGTCTATCTATCTTTATATATATAAGGTGTATCTATTCATACACGAAATAATGTAAGAGATACACCGGTGGCAAAGTATTTTTTTTTTTGTTAATAAATAACGTTCCAAGTCAATCATTTATTTAATTAAGAAGATAATGAATAAACCATAAAAATAACAAAAAGTTTATGTTCAGTTGCTCAGCTTGAACTTAATTTATTTTTCAACCAGTAATAACTTGAAAAGGTCAATCCATTAAACATTTGTATTGTTATCAATTTTTTTTTTCAGAAGTAACGGCGAATTTGAGTGATTAATTATTTCAGTAAAATTATTTTATTATGATAATAAATTGTAATTTATAAAGCAACATAAATATTCATAAAACAGGCAATAAAAAAAGAATAAAAGCAGATTAAAACAACATAAACAATCGGGTTTCCATATTATAGCAACTGTTACCATAGTAACCAAATCCGCGACCCGAATCAACCAAAACATTATTAACTTGTTTGGTAAAGGAATATACCAAAATGGAACCATCAATTTCGGGAACGTTTCAGTCTTCCTCCACGTTATCGAGCTCGAAGAACAGCAGTAAGAAGTCTGGCACTAGTTCCGATCGAGAGATTGACCTCACGAAAGATAATGGTAAGTTAAAAAATCCTGATGAATGAATTCTTGGTGAGTTATCCACAGCCAACATTTAGTTAGGAGCTACGACGTAGGTCGTGACCACCTTTGTTGGTAAACATGGAAAATTTTATGAAAGAAACTTCAATCAATAATAGGTATCTACTCTGATCGAAGAACAGTACACCCTCAATGAATGGGTAAAGAGATTACAATTCGCAAGCAGATTGGTGATCGCAGCAAGCATCTATGTCACCCACGTATTGTGTTCATGAACTTAAAACTATTGATGATAATAATACTAAAATAACGAACGTTTCACAGGACCTTTCTAAATCAATCTATGCCTTTTAGAAAAAGTATACGCGCTTGAAGTCATTTCATAATATTTATGCAATAGCAGACTCCCTATGATGATGTATTGTGTAAAGATGAGTGTTTGACAAAACAAACAGACTCAATGGATTTAGTTTAAATTAATTAACTCCTTTAACAAACGCTTCAAAATTCCAGTGGCATCACCAATCGACCTCGAGTGCCACATCCAATGCGAGCGCATCACAAAGATTCTCAACGACGCAATCTACAAATGCAAGCTGTCCATCTGTTTGGCGGACCTGGTGCAGGAGTACCGTCTCCTCAACAGTGTCCTGTCTCCCACGCACATGGATGACCTGATCTTCATCTTCGAACAGTACGATAATCCTCTGTTCTCTGCCAGTCTATTGAACATGGCGGTTATGGAAGATTTAAAAGCTGTGAGTTTTGATTTATAGCCACCTCTAGTTTAAGTTGGACCAAGCTTTTCAGATTTTCAGTTCTTACCTTCGAGGGAAAATACAATAATATAGAAGTGGTTAAGCAAAGTATCGCGCGTTTCACTGCAATAATAATTATGTTTCTTAAATAATACCTCTGTTTTGTTCTTCTCATACATGTTCAGACTCGAGTTATTAAAGGTTCCTGTGATGATTTAAATGGATAATCCCAATTAAATCATTTTAAACGTTTAACCATACAGTTTAATTGGAATATTAGCAATGGCAATGATTTTGTATCTATTCCTATCTCAACTTAATTTCCAGGGTGACTTATCGCTGAAAAATCGCCTGAATCCGGAATTGGGGCACCTCCTATACATAATGAACAGCTATCCTGAGCTTCAGCCCACAATCGATGACATGATAGCCAAGGTGTGTAAATATTCAAACTATTTGATTCAAAGGATAGTCAGTTCTGTTTTTTTGTTTTGAGAAAAACATCAACTGCAAAGCGGCAACAAACCTGCAACAATGCAAGTTTCTTCACAAGAAAGGAAGTGAATATCCAAACTGGGTAGATCAAGTAAATGTAACCTACTTATTTGTTGGATAGCTTTCGACTTGTCGGGAACCGTATTGATGATAGTACAGTTTACAAGAACAAAATCAAACTCGTGATTTTTCATGTTGATTTCAGATGAGAGACTCAATAGAGAACCAAGCTGGCGACGTAAGTTTATCATGTGACTGAACTAAGCGCTTTGTCCTTGATGGAGCAATAGAAAAATATGAAAATAATTTAAAATAGTTCAATAGTCTGTAGGGTTGACCTCAGCCATTGGGATCTTTGGTCCCTTCTTACACATTAAATGATAAGATATTACGTATCATCTTGTTGATTGATTTAAACTAATGGGCAAGGCGTTTGCATTCTTAACTTTAAATGGTCTTAGAAAGCATGTTGTCGTCAAATTATTTGTTTCTAGGCCAAGGTAATGCCGCCTGGTTTTGACTTTCTCTTGGAAATGGAGCATTTTCGAGAACTAATGATAAGGCAGATGGAGACCACGGCAGCAGAGGAACTGTCTGCTAAGATTAACACTAAGAAGTTGGAAGCTTCTAATGATCATCTCAAAGGGCGTATCGCAGGTATAGAATAACAATTAAGCTCAGTTGGAATCAAAACTTATACTTTGCTGTAAACCAGGAGTCATACGATAAGTTCATTTAATAACCTGACCAGATACCCTACAACAGACTTCCACCAAGGGTATATGTAAATGAACCAAGGGAGTATTATGAAAATGAGACTGAACTTCTAGATGAGTAAACTGATTATCACGCTTCGTAACCTCTATAATATTTCCTTACGATTATTTCATTCAGATGTCACGTTTTGATTTATCAGAGTGCTCGAAGACTTTGAAAGAAGAGACAGAACGCTTCGATCACACCATGGCGCTGAAGACGGAGATCATCGCTAAGTTGGAGCATGAACTAGTGCTGCTCAATAATGAAGCCACTGTCAAGCTCAAAAAGAAAATGTGAGATATTACTTTGAATTTTGTTAATATTCTTGTAAAATATGGCCCTTAGTGGGCGGGGCACTTTGCTCGAAGGATTGCTGATGGGGCCGAAAGGTTCTGAAGTAACGACCGCGTCCCAGAAATTGCATCGTGGGTAGGCACAAGTAGGACTGACAACCTGGTGAAGGCCGCGGCTATATGCTAGATACGAAAAGCACAGGATTAATCGATGTGCATATATTTGGGAGAGGCTTATGTCCAGCGGTGTCTTGCAGCTGAATTTATCTTTCCATTTTCAGATAGCCATTTTAGAAGTTTCTAATAAACAAAATTGTGTAAAAGTCTAACTTGTATGTATGTGTGTGATGTGTCAGTGTTTTTGTGTGTGTTCTCTTACTAATTACATTCTTGTTTAGCTTGGACTCGGAGCGACAGATGGTACTAGCGACTCGAAGTCACGCAGTTAAAAATGAGATGTTGAAGGAAGAGGAGGTGGAAAGCCGAGAGGCGTACGAACAGCTGTTGAGGCAGCACCTCATTGAGGAGAAGAACCAGAGAGCGCGCCGGTAATATTCAGAGCTTTTCTTAATAGTAAAGTATGTATGTAGAAACCAGTTATCTCTACAAATATAAATACTAATAATAAAACTACTACTACTCCTACTACTACTTATAGTAGTAATCGTATTAAATTGAGTTACTGTATATTTGTAGAGGCAGACTTGTTGCGCGATTTAACTGTAAATTCTAGGGAACACGGTCAAGCTGGTCCAAATGGGACGCATTTTAATGCGTCAGAGGATTTTAGGACCGTTGTAACCATTTTTAAATTACCTAACCATTTTCCAAGTCAATGAACCAATACCTACCATGAATCATGACGATTGTCTGTTTTGCGAACAGTGAAAATATTAGGTAGGCAATTAATTTCATACTTTTTTTTAGGTTCAAAGTAGAGACGCAGCTGTTGTCGTGGCTGCAGAAGTATGACCTCGAGATGAGTGATAAGCAAGTGGAACTGGACGAGTTCACGCAGAAGCATGAAGAAGAAGTGGAGAAGTGCGAGGAATTGGAGGTGACGCATCAGACTACCTCGAAAATCTATGACAAAAAAGAAATATAGTTATTGTTTCCGTAATAGTGATAGGTGGATACAAGTTTACTTAGGTGAAGGTATTTCGTCCCCAGCGAGATAAATAAAAAAAAAACGATATCAATAATAATAAATATACCGTGAGTAGATTAATCTAAGAGAAAATATCTACATAACTATAGTTAAATAGTATGTCTTTAACAATACGTGGAGATGAAAATGTCAATCAAACAATATTCTCAACAGAAAAAGATAGCCGAACAAGACATCGAGTACATCCCGTTAATGGCGGAGCGAGAAGCGGAATACCACCAAGAGATGACGGAAAAGATGAACAAGTTCATGGCGGACCACGCCGCGAGGGTGATACAGACCGCCTGGAGAGAAGTGCTGGCCAATCGCGCAGAGAAGAAGAAGGTATAAAATACTTGGGCGAACTAATACTGAACTAATTTATTTAAAGACCCACTTGCAAATCACTAAATTATTTAGCGCTAAACGCAAAAATTTTACACATCGTTCCATTTCTGTAAACCGGTTGAAGATAACAGAGACAAAATTATGTTTTAAATATGTACGTTTAGCGTTAAAAGCATTTTGTGGTGCAAGACATAACCTCCAGAATTTATTTATTAAAACTTTGTGGACAAGTAAAAAAATACTGTACAAAGGTGGACTTAATACCTGATGCATTTTCTAGACAAAACATGTCACTCATGTCATAAATATGTCACTCCGCCTCTAAGCTCAGTGATCCATGTTTTTGATGATTTTTATCTTTTTTGTTCATGCAGCTAAAAGGAAAGGCCAAAAAAGGAAAGAAGAAAGGTTAATTAAGAGATCCGTTCCTAATCATTTTACCAAAAATGCCTTTAGTTTAAAACATACATACCCATTCCTTCATTTGAATTCTTTAGCGAGATATATTTTTGCCTCTCTACCTTCGGTAAAGAATTTAAAATTCCTTGTTCCTTATCCTGACTCCTATTCCTTTCTTACAGTTGAAGAAATTACTGAAGAAAATACAAGCTGCTGCAGTTCCGACAGATCTAGTAAAGGGGAAAAAGAAATAACTGTTACACGAATACCTATTCGTGTACCTAACAGTTATTTATTATTCATTAGAATTAATCAAACTGTCGTTGTGTATTCAATTTGATTATTTTTTAATTGCTATTTATTGTTTGAGGGAAATAAAACAATCTATCATAATCAGAAAACAAGATATACATTTTATTTACTTAAATAAAAGGTTTTGCTTCAATTAATTCTTAGGACTAATTGATTTTACAAAATTCTATAAACAGACATTGTATTTATGATAAGTATAAAACGTATTCACGAGAGGTCACCACTGTACCTAATATTCAAGTATTCGAGGTAATTATGTCATCCACATAAAAAGGCAATTTTTAAACATTCATTTTTAATATCTACATGCATAATGTAACTGCATTGCTTTAACGATGTATTTACCATAAGTTTATGTATTATCCTAACAAGTTTATTAGAGTATAGACATCTAATAAAAGTCACGAAAAGTTAAAAGAGAGACAGAGTATCGACATGCATTTGGTAAAACGCTTTTTGCAAATCTTTATATAAATTTTCATAACCAGGATACGAAATGCTTTAAATATTTTATTTTTTCATTTTATATGAGAGTAGATTACATAATGCTGCACAGTTTTATTAATTATTCTCCTAATCATCAGATCATAATTTCTCTTCATCATCGAGTATTTTCAGATGTCGTATAGCTCTGACATCAATGAGTGTGTCGGATGAACTTTTGGTTGTTGGGACGAAGGATAAAGCACGACGTGCTCTCTCACCGTTTCGGAGCACTGGGTTCAGGTCCTGAGAACAAACAATATTGAAGATTATTGTCTTTCTGCATCCAAAACTAAGGATAGCTAATGTGCCCAACTTGAAAAGTACTGTAGGACAGGTCTGCCGCAATGAACGGCACAGATATCACAAAACTGGTGATCGATAGAAAGTTCCGGCAAATCACGAAGGAGAGAAGAGAAATGGAAAGAGTAGTGTGGTGGCCAGGAGTAGGAAATAATAGTTGACCAAAAAAAAAATATTATTACAAAAAATTGTTGACAGAATATATTTAGTGCATTTAAACAGGTTTGGAGTTCTTTTTCATCCATCTTAAAAGAGTTACTTACTCTCAGCTGTACCTGCAGCGCATGCGCCGTGTGTTCAGTCTTAGAGATTTTATGTTGTGCTGCTTTCAGTTCAGCATCCAGCCGTTGTTTCTCTTCTTCTAGCTCCTTCAAGCGTTTTTCTGCTTCTGCAAGTAGAAGTACATATATAATTAATGAAAGTATTAGTAAGTCCTTATTTCTTTTTCTAGTTTTTTTATCATAAACTGCGATCGCCAGCACATCTATCAAGAGCTACAGAGGCACTTTATAATAAATATTAATACTTCATTACCGTTAAACTGCGTTTCCTTCTCAGCCTGCAACATTTCAAACTGTTGACGTTTTAATCTTTCTTCCTCTAGCATTTTGTTCTGTTCTTCTTGAAGTCTTTCTAATTCTTCACGCCTCTCCCATTCTTCTGCTAATACCCTGACAAGACAATACATATCATTAGCATTCTTTGCATTATTTTTTCTAGAAATAGTATAACAAATAGGTTTAAAACTTACCTAGCTTGTAATGCTCTAACAATTTCTTCGTCTCTTTTAGCTTGTGTTTCTTCTTGTAATAGTTTTTCAAGTTCTGCTTGCGCGTGTTTCAATTCTTCGAGCTTTTTGTTGTCTTGCTGTGCTAATTCCACTAATTCCTGAAATGAAAGTATTATTCTCGTTATTAGGTATGTTCTGTAAGTCCTAAGAGAGTGTCCCTTTTAGCCAAGTAAGAGTTAATGAGGCCTCATATAAAATTGAACAGCATCTGAATCAATTCCTTTAGTGTTTCTGATTCCGTAGCTTCATAAAGGTTTTCTCTCCTGCCTTATCGTGTTTTGTTGTTGCTTTTTACTTAAGTTGTCAATGTAAGAGTATCTCTCTTTTTGTAGCTTCATAAAGGAGACCTCTTCTTGATATCTCTTCTGTCAGTGCGTATGGAAGAATAAGAATAGCTAGTAGGGGCAGTAGTGTCGTGTACCTGAGCTTGTGCCTCAGCGGCGAGGCGTGCTTTAACCTCGTGTTGCAGCCGTGCCCTGGTCTCCCGAACTTCACGCTCACGCCTGGCACCTGCACCGCGTCTGACAGCCCTCGCGCGCCTCTGGTAACCTTCCACTCCACCAGATACAGCTGCTGCTTGCCGGAGAGCTGATATCCATTGTAGACGACTCCTATGAGGAAAAAACAAAATAAGCTGATGGACTCGTTAAGTTTTTTAAGTACCTACATTTACACGTAATGTAACATCACGCCTGTAGTCCCCAAGGGTAAAGTACACTTCTGAGTTTATTTTTAAGAAACATGGTTCTAAACTGGAATACTGTGAAAATCTTTAACCAGGGCAACGTGTGTATAAGAACTGTACATATCAGAACAAAAAATTATGAGTATCCAACGTTACTTACCATCTAAAATAAACTCATCAGACCCGAAACAGAAAAGAGGAGAGAAGAGAAAAGAGTAATAGGCAAGCTTCGATATTATATTTCCTCGTTACAGTCTGTTCTGGGATAAAGATTCAAAGAGATAAAGTACAGCTACACTTACTTGTGATCCTGAGTGCCGAACTCAAACGTCCTATCCGGCGTGATGAGCTGGAACCTCTGTATCTTGCCCTCCCCGATGGCTGCCTCAACGGAACAGTATTCATCGATGACGACCCGGCCACACTGTTCCTTCTGAGAGGAACTCTTGTAGTAGGTGAGGGCACACGGCTGAAGGACGCACCAGTACTCCCGCATGGTTGGGAGGAGGTAGCCGCGTTTGAATAAGTAGCCCTAGGAAGAGAAGATAGATGATGTTCGATAACGTTTTCAAATAACACGTTTTAATTCGCTTCACTGGACAGTCAATGTTTTAACATTTAATTATTGGAGTTGGCAAAAATCAATTCTGAAGTGACCTACTACGATATATGTTTTTTTTTATAAATTTCGTCTATTTCATCTGTGTTACCTTTTTAATAATATCCTCAATGAAGACATCGTATATCTCATCGACAGCTTCGACCAGAGCCTCTGAATGTAGCTGCTGGTCTCCACAATATTTAGCTTCAAGCACGGCAAGGAATGCGGCCCACTTGAAGTGTCCTATTGAGGAGCCTAGGGCTTCCCAGTCAGCTGTATCCCAGCGGAGGCCGAGGCAGTGGACTAGTTGTTCTGCTACTATACCCGCTTCTGAGGGTTGGAGTACCACCTGAAGGAATGATGAAGCAGTCGATATTATTTGCTGCAAAGTTAAGTCGAGAACGAGGGATGAGTGGTAAAATCTTAGTTATCATGATGTAATAGTCCAGACCGAATTTCAGTCATGGCGACCAATCTCAGCGGAGACCAGCCCTCGTCGCGGGAGGTATTATAGTGCAGAACTGTGTGCGCAGACACGTGCACTTTCTCTTCCCTCACTCTCATAGTCCGATAGGATGGCAATTCGACACAACCGGAGAGACATCAGGCGCAAGACCAACTGCTTAACGTGCACAGCGAGGCACGAGGGTATCACATCGCCAATTTCCAAACTCCAGGCCGTTAATGAGAAATTGGTAATGGAAAAATCCAATAAAACTTTGCCCGAACCGATCATTAAACCCGCCAGGACCCCATGCTCAGCACGCGCTTACGACCACGAGACCAACGGCGCAATGAATCTTATCATGATGTACCTACATGACGAATAGGACAGCCCAATATTTGTGTCATAGTTGACATCCGCAAATAATCCGCAATAGATCATTAAGCCGGAGTCCTTTAGTTCCGCAAGTTTCTGGAACTCTTCCCACTAATTGTAGCATGAACATAGCTGCTCTTCACTGCACGTAAGAACATTTTGTTTTATAACTTAGGTACTACTATTGTTCAACAAAGCATTTTAAATGGACTCTTATTCACTTACCTATTCTTCTAAACTCTCATAATATATTAAAATAAATGGTCAGTTCAGTTAGCAGCCTACTAAATACAACGCAATGATCCATTAAATTGTAGTTTAATTAGGAATTTGAAAATTAAATATTCTACGGATTCATTTTAAGGAAGATTAGATGAGAGATTAGATTAGATTCATTCCGCTCACCGGACCACTAGCGCCTCATTGAAAAAAAATATTATCTCGTGACTAAGAACGAATTATGAAAAACGGCTCAATCAGTAACCTCGGTAAGTGTGTCAAGAATTTTCTAATACCTTAAATAAAGTTTCATATTGAGACACGAACTAACAAAATTCGATGTAAATAAAAATGGCCACATTCCTCAAGATCGGATAATATTTTATTAAAGGACCGGTGAGACAAATATGATAAGACAAGAGAATTTCAAGTTTCAAAATACGCACTCGACAAACAATCTGAAAACGAGTGAAAGTGTAAAGTTACGCAAGTTGTGTTCCTAAAAGACAAGCGTTATGAAACTTACTATTGCGAAATTGTAATCTACACACGAACGTGTTATGATAATAATGGCGAGAAATTAATTCTCCTTTTAAGTGATATTCTAAATCTGTATGACTAAGTATTTATTTTTATTTAATAATTTTTCAACTTACGTCTATCCTTACAGGTTAACCCATTGCGATAGCGTAGGTACTTATCTAATCTTATTCTAACTTATAATTAACTTATTATTATAATTACATTTTGTAACTTAGTACAAATAAAGCATTATTTGTGAACTCACTCAGAGAATAACAAAATAGGTCCGAGTCACTAGCTATAGTAGCTATAAGGTTAAGAGTGCGGAGTGCACGCGTCAGTGGCACCTCACTTAAAAGATTGGTTCGTGCGCGCGGTAGTGTCTAACGTAGTCACATGATAAAAGTGCTGATGATATAAACCAGCCTTTCCCAAAGTGTGCAATAACGCCCCCTTGTGGGCGCTGCAGGCCTAAAGGGGGGCGGTAAGAGACCTAGAAAAAATATGGGGACGTTGTGTAGAGGCTTGGGGGGCGATTTGTAATTTCATCTAGGAGGACTCTTCTTAGACATCGCTGAGCTCTCGACTCTCAAACAACTTGTGAACATCAACTAATATTAATTAAGAGATTGCTCAAACTAACTCGGTTCGATATTTCTCTCCGCGTAGTTCACTATAAAGTTGCGTTTCAATAATCATTCTTATTGGTAGGTGTAGCCCGTAAGAGTTAACTTGAGACCAGGGGCCAAGTCTACTAATGTACAAACGTTGCAATGGTCTCTTCATTGTGAGTTTTTGACAGATTTGCCATACAAACACTGTCAAATACTCACAATGGCGAGACCATTGCAACGTTTGTAAATTAGTAGACTTAGGCCCCCAGGTCTCAACTTAACTCTTGCGGGTTATAGTAAAAGTTTCGTTTAGAATGAATCTCCGCTAATATAGCTCACAATAATTAATTTAATTTGAAGTTATAGCGGTTTTTAGGTAATTGAAAAAATGGGGGCGGTAAAAAATAATTTATTCTCAAAGTGGGCAGTAGACAAAACAAGTTTGGGAACCCCTGATACGAGTATAAACGATGCACCTATGTTTTTAGAAATAAATTTAGAAGTGGTAGGGAATACTGCATAATATATGTATGTAATCTCATATGAAATTTTGATTCCTATGACTTTAAGTACTTAAATTATGTAGTCTGAACTTCGGACATACACGTTGAGAGAGCTTAACTACTAACGAGCCTATAATGAATGTGGTCTACAAATTAGCAAAGCTTGAGTTAATAATTAGCACACTGAGCACAGAGCAAGCTTACTATCTGAAACAAACTGGCGTTTGCATACCAACTTCTAGTCTTCGTTTGACCCGGGAGAGTTGTTTTGTTCAGTTTACTTACCTATGCCATAAATGAATGTCACTACTGATTTTAAGTTATAGCCGTCGTGATTCTTATTAACGCTTAAGTGCTCGCTCTTTGGCAAAATACTGTCGCATTTATGTAACAGTGTGTGTAGGCGACCCACACGTAATTCTAATTTTAGCCTATCTGTTAAAAAGAAGTGAAAGTTTGTGAATTAGAGTCCTGAAGAGAAATCATTTTATAATATCCGTAGATTGATTGTTTATGTATGATCCATAGTTCCACGTATACATACAATGGTACGTACCTACATAAGTACACAAATGAAGTATTTAAAGTTCCAAAATACTTCATTAGGAGATACGGCGTGATGTATTGAATCACAATATTACTGTAAGACTATTCTAGTTTTAGGATTATTGTGTAGTTACAATAATTTAAGTTAACCTCATCCATATCCACACTCATCATCATCCACAGCTCGATGTTCTCACTCACCCACTGCTGGGCATAGTGGGTCATAGGCCTCTCTCGGCTTGTGCCAGTCCTTAGATCTAGCGCGTACTGCTGAGCGGTTTTTTAGCTCATAATCTGTGAAGTTTGCCGCAAATAAACGTATTTTTTAACGCATGCGGTTAAATAACAGTGGGTCTCCCTCTGCAAATTTGCGGTGACTCCAATGCACATATTTTGTATAGCCTAGCTAGAGATTTATGAAGTACCTACCGCGTGAAAAAATAACCGAGACACCGACCAAGCAGTAATATCTGAATTTGTTTTTTTGGATATGCCCATAAATCTTTATATCTTACAAAAAAGTAGACGTTAAAAGGCCTTAAGGCCGTCAAGGGATGCATCCAAAACTGTTTGAGTACTCTTTTTTGTTTTAAAAAACCTTGCATTTTTTTCACCGCCATGCCAGTGCGCTAACCCTTGACTGCGTTTGTTATACAGTGCGCGCTAGCCCTTAGTCGGCGTAAATTAAATAAGAAAACACTAGCCTAAACAACGTGTTTCTTTACCAATTGTTACGCTCAGCGCAAAACATTGATAAACCCTCGGTGTTAATTAAAACTCTACTCGCTGAGAATAGAAATGAGAGTAATTAATAAGTACACAATACAAGAAGTGTGAATGACCTATTTGTAATACAATATAGGTACAATGGCTATAAGGCAGCAGCACATTCGTTAAGCGACGGCGAAATTTGTATACTTCGAAGGATTTATTCCGTTCTAATACCAAAAACTAATACCACTGGTATTTATTTCAACAAATTTGATACAAGAAATACCAGTGGTATCAGTTTTTGGTATTAGAACGGAATAAATCCTTCGAAGTATACAAATTTCGCCGTCAATTTAAATCTCAAGCCCGTTTGTTTGATCGTTTTACGTTCGTAATATTTTTTCATTAATTGTCAAGTAATTGATAATGTTTTTTATTCAGGTATCGTCAAAATACTCCATAATTTATTTATTTGGTTCACCAACAATTGTTTACACTGGTATAAGCAAATTTAACAGCAGCAACAAATCAGAATTCAGAATAAAGTGTAACAATCACTTATAGGTAAACTCTACATGCACACATAACGTTGTTGTAACTTAAAAAATATATATATAGAAATAAAAGACTATATATAAAGTTGCGCTGATAAGAACTTAATAAATTAATTAAACTAAATTAAAACAATCAAAGTAAACAAAGCTAGGCAATACAAAAAATACGTATTAAGTTTATGTAGCCTATATTGATATAACGCAGGGCCAAGAAACTAATGTTCGGGGAAATACTTATAAATATAATAAGGATGTTTTATGATTCAAGTCGCTATCCGCTGATAATATGCCAACATCCTTTAGTATTGAAGATAAAATACTTTACAGGGACATGTGGTCAACACATGAATGAAGTTATGGTGATTTTAAAATGTGTTGATAAGAATTGACTGCTTGTACATTACTTTTATTTCGTTTAACTTTCGATCGAATTGAATTTAAATACCGCTTTATTTCTTAAATATTTTATGACAGTGCATGGTCAACTTGTGTGCAGAACTGCAGGTCTTCAGGGACTTAAGTGTTACTTGACTTTGCTTTCTCTACGTAATAAAACTGTGTCAAAATGTTATTATGCGTATTAAAATTTTATTGCACCTCATTCCATAATTTAGGACCTTTATGCAAAGTTCATGAACCTTTTATAAGTTTTACTATATAAAGCTAGGGTGAAAGGGATTCCAATAACTCTTTAGCAAAACTTTTCCGTATGAACTCTTTTGTTGTCTGGGTAAGCATCCACTACGACCATTTCAAAAATTTGCACTAGTCACGGCTGACTCTACGTTCTACAATCAAACTTTGCTACTTAATAATCGTATCTCTCTTATTTGAATGAGACGTGGTAGCCTAGCTGGGCATCAAGTCTGCTATTACAATAGTGTCAGAATGGTCTATCATTGATTTCATAATTGTTGATTTTGACAAGTTTGGTAATCTACTAATATAATGGCGTCATTGTGACTTTCCAATGGTCAGCCATTGACACTCCATTGAATGAATTGGTAACCTTGTACATAATGACAAATTAAATTTCCTACTAAACTTCCAGCTTCCTAGTACTTCAGATTGCTTATAACACTAATAAATAATATGTAAAAATATATATAAATGAAATGGCATGTTCAAAATGCCATTGTAATACAATTCTATTACGAGACCATTAACCGACCAATGATCGACCATTATGAATTTAGCAGAATACGAACTTTTAGCAAAATGACAATGGGATCGTGTTGGAGTAACGAATTTATAGAAATAGCAGACAAGGGCCCCAGGGGGTCAAGTCTACTAATGTACAAACGTTGCAATGGTCTCTTCATTGTGAGTTTTTGACAGATTTGCCATACAAACACTGTCAAATACTCACAATGGCGAGACCATTGCAACCTTTGTAAATTAGTAGACTTAGGCCCCAGAGCTATTGATCAATGCCTAAGCAAAATATACACAAGAAATATCGTTGTTCCATTTATAAACTACACCTGATGAAAAAGCCACTCACCACATAATGTTTGGAGTCATCAGCATCTTGTACCAGGTCTCCCAGCAGGCAGAAGATCCTGAAGAGTTTGAACACGGAGTCATCGCCGAACACTCCCGGGTCACGTCCCAGTAGACTCTTGCGGCAGACCAGCCAGCACACCTAGGTAATAGAATATAAAAGTATGAATAATGGGGACAAAATCTGC
Source organism: Dryobota labecula (assembly GCA_947523025.1). Lineage (NCBI taxonomy): Eukaryota > Metazoa > Arthropoda > Insecta > Lepidoptera > Noctuidae > Dryobota > Dryobota labecula. Next base: position 6,707,503 of record OX383296.1, on the reverse strand, counting down.
TTGATTGTCCTATTAAGAAGATAAAGCCAGTGCTTAAGAGCGTGTACGACGGTCCACTAGCGCCACTCCAAAAATATGATCTCGTGACTGAGACGGAATTATGAAAAACGGCTCAACCTCGATAAGAGTGTCTAGAATTTTCTAATTCCTTTTAAAAAGTTTCATATTGAGACACGAAGCAACAAAATACGATATAGAGGGATGTGGCCGCTTATTTTGTCCTTTGGCTTGTTGCTTCGTGTCTCAATATGAAACGTTATAAAAGGTATTACAAAATACGTATAAAATAAGTTAAGAGGGCTTACAACGGTCCACTACCGTTGTAAGCCCTCTTCATCATCATCATAATTTCAGCCGAAAGACGTCCACTGCTGGACATAGGCCTCCCCCAGTTGGGGGGTGTTTGCCATAATCGCCACGCTTGGCAGGCGGGTTGGCGATCGCAGTATGGTGTTAAAAATGCATAGAGAACGCTGCTGCACATTCTCTAGTAAGTCCCTTAGCCGCCTTTTACGACACCCAAGGGAGGAAATAGGGTGCTGCTATTCTTTACGTCCGGCAGCACACGGTATAAGCCATCTTAACTGGGCTTATTTGACGCACGCGTGACTCTGTGAGGCACACATTACTGTAATTTTTTTACAACGCACTATAATGCACTTTATGTTGCACAGAATAATTATGTAGTCTGCCTTTTAGTGCTTTTTTTATCTAGGGCATCTCAGAGTGTAATAAATTTATTTTATTTGTTTCTTCTTCTTTCTTAACAAGGATAAGCATTGATCGCTAAATTAAATACGCTTTTAGCAATGCGTCCACTCCAGATTTTCAGGTACCGTCAAATCATTGGTACATGTTAACTTACGACATAGATAAATAAATGTTGAGATATTATAATAAGTGGGTATGTTAGCAGTTACCTACGTGACCTTTTACACGGTTGCAAGAATTATGACACGACGGAAATAAAATAATCAAGGAAAACGGTTGCTGTGAACATCAAATAATGCTAAAAGAAGACGTCGTCGTGTCATAGAGCAAATTCTCACTACTGACCAAAATTGCGCAAATTGAATGTAAAACCCATGAACGAAATATTTTTCCGGGCTGTCATTCATATTATAGTGGTTTTCATTTCACACAAATTCAGTCGTAACATCACCATAGTGTGTAATGTAGGTTTTTTCCCAGATTAGTCATCAAAGACAAATTTAAACAACTGTTCCTAATAATGCTACCCAATTTCTCAAAAGTTTTTATACAAGTCTGAACACAGATATAGCACGTTCGATTATTTACTCGTGTGGCAGTAGGTTGCATGTAATTACAAACCATGTGATAGGCAAATCGTCCCTCGCCTCATCGACCTACTTGCACAGCTGCACAAAGAAGTATTGTGCCAAGTTGATTCAATAACGAATTTCGAATTAAAGTGAAGATAGTGGCTGCTTTTGGCGACATGCCTGCAACCTATAAAAATAGTATTGTTCGTACAGAGCCATGTGTCCCCATTAAGCTATAAACTTGGCAGAAATAACTGGCGAAATGTAGGTCCACATCTGCCTAGTCTTCCTGGGAATATAGGCGTCGTTTCGTAGGGTTCCGTAGTCAACAAGAAACCCCTCATAGTTTCGCCGTGCTCGTCTGTCTGTCCGGGGCTTAGCTTAGAGAGAAAGCTGTAATTTGACATGGGTATACATATTAATCACGCCGACAAAGTGGTAAAATAAATACACGTAAAGTGGGGATGATATTTTTTTTCCCGTCTATCCTATGGTGTGGGGTATCGTTGGATAGGCCGTTCAAAAATATTGTGGGTTTGTCAAAACCATTTTTCGATTCAGGGATTCGTTTGCGTAATATTAAGCTTTGAGTGCTAACAATTTTTGTTAGAGTGAAGTGAAGTGAGAATCCTAGTACAACCATTTAGCTGGCGGGGGATGGTTGTATTAGGATATGTGAAAAAATTCACAGCAGTAGCAAATATAATGAAGTTAAAAAGAAAACTATCACAGCTAAATAGGCTTAGAAGTACTAAGTAATAGTCAACCAACTTACATTTACAGTTGAAAAACATTTTCTTCCATATATTCCGTATAGAAGAACATGTTTTTCAACTAGGTACAATGTTAAGTTTGTTGTTGAGATAAATTCATACCAACTACGGAATCCTTCATTGTGCGTGGTCCAATACGTACTTGGCCGGATTTTTTTTTGTATGTATGTTATGTGCTGTTATGCAGAATGCAAGGCATAAAATATTGCTAACCATCCTTAACTGTCTGGAAAATGTAGGCTTACATGCTCACACCTTCGTTATATTTTTTATTGCTGGAGTACAAAAATGCTGTTGTATTGTGGCGAACTTGGTAAAAGCCAGCAAACAGAACATCTAGAGATTCGATCAAAACAATTAAGTCCTCCAGAAAATTCTGAGAAATCACTCCATAAATAATCCACATCAATTTTTACGAGTGACGCGATTGCTCTACTTGGACACATAGATAAACAGATACATTATTAGTTTTGTGGCTAGGGGTGCGACTATTAGGGAGGCAGTGGGAAGGGCAAGTATTTTCTATGTCAACAGACGGAGGACGTAGTACTGTATATCACGCTCCAGACAATTTTAGCGGAAATCAATACCGTGGTCTCGGTGCCGAGAACCTAGACGCTTGAGTACCTACGTTTTGCCGACTGCATTTGAAGCTGGAAAACTTTAGCGGACTCTTGCCTGTTCTAGACATTTCGTTTTGCTGAGAAAATAATGGAGATTTGTTTTACTTTTGGCTAAGTATTAATATTACTTTGACAGGACTAAACTAAAATTTATCTTCTGTCCTTTTCTTAATGAAATAGAAAGAAAAAGCTGATGCACTGAACTTAAATTTAGTTTGTGAACAACGGAATCGGCACCAATATCCTGTTTTGTAAGTCCGCAACTTGACGTTAATTTAAAAAGCAACCATATCATTAAACTGCTTTTTAGGCTGTTCAAGCAAGTAGAAATCCGCTTTTGAGTTCACCATTCAAGAAGTTTTAGCAAGATTGTGGACAATATGTAGATGTACTTACATTGTAAATGAGATATTACAATGAACGACAAGCCATTAGCTAATAGATTGTTTTGAAACTGATTTCGTAACTATGTTTGTACAGTCGAGTGCACGTCGTCGGTGTTAACACTGACATCGAGCTGGTCTACCGTAGGTAGTACTACGGAGTAGACTCGTGAGCGAGTGATAAAAAAGAGCTAGCTCTTTTCGATTTATGTCGCTCTCGATAAATCTAGCTACTGAGCTAAGTAGCGAGCAAGTGAGTGCACTTGCTCGCTACTTAGCTCAGTAGCTCATTAGTAGCCCGTCCTCGGTACGCGTCACCGTGACACCGATGACAACGGCTCATTCGGCTCGCTTTGAAATACTTCGGATCGCATGGTTCGCTTTTCAACAATTAGCTTTGCGGCACAATACGCATTGTTTTTTTAAAAAAATAGGTATATATAATATTGATAATACGACAGGACCGTTCTTAATATCAAATACGCCACAAAAATAAACAAGATATACTCTAACGGTAATCGTCACAATTCCCTTATTTGCTATGCGTGTGAACGTCGAACCAAACTTAAAAAGAGCTATTGGACCATTGAGTGAGCTGCAGGCTTAGACAAAATACATCCGTACGTTTTTCCGCACACGCTGCAGACTAAACGTTAGCGTTAGTAAAATGGTAGACAAAATAGCAAGCTCACGCCAGACGCTTATTCCGCGGCATGGGAAAGAAAAAGTATGGATTCTCTATGGAAGTTAGCGTGAGAACGAAAATAAAACCGAACGTCAATTTCAAACTGAGAGTGATGTCAAACTAACTAACGTAATTATTGGCGGGATTATTAAATGTACTTACTAAGTGTTTCATTTTGGCTCAGAGTTCTTTAAGTGATTTTAAGAAAAGATAATGAGTTCCTGTGAGTAAAAACAGGACATTTTAAAATTGAATATGGAATTCAGACTACGGGCGAACCCTAACAATTTACATTATTGTTAGATTTTATGAGAAGGTAAGTAGAGTTGATTTGAGCTCATTTGTTTACGTTATTACATTTTTGTTCAAGTGTAGCTGTAGCTCTCGACGCCATTATTTTTATAAGTGGTTTTTATGTTCTAAACTTAGAATACTCTAAGGTTCTAAAACAGCGTAAGTATATCGTATTTTCGAAAATATAAACAATAGAATAATAAACATTAGAGGTAAGCAGGAATCATGACCTCATTCTTATGAGCCCCTGTGCTTAAATTGTTTATCTTTAAGATAACAATGTATCAAAATGTTCGTTTATTCATCCTATAACGCTGAATAAACTCAAATTTCGAAATTTCGGCGATAACCGCCGAAACACCGACATTACGCCGATTTAGTCATATTCAACGCCTAATCCACGCGTCCTCAATATTTGCCGCCCTTAACAGCTTCAGGCAATGCATTTAAACAAAAAATAAACACTTTTTTTCTTAATTAAAATACTCCACAACACGTTAGCGGCAGGGTCCAAGTCTCCGCTAGCGAGCGTGAACAATAAACGCTAAAATTAACGTTAGCGTTTGTCAAAAACACCACTTGTCTACCGCTTTGTATGAAAGTCGCCACGCTAACGCTGCGTTAGCAGCAGCGTTTCGTTACAAGTCTTTAATTGTCTACGAACATAGCGTGATATTACGTGTCCTTTCCACACCTAATGTCATTGCCATACATTTTGTCGTTAGCGTCTGGCGTTTAACGGTACAGAAAAGTTTTTTGTCTAGGCCTGCAGAGCCGTCTCCTTCGATGCTCGTCACGCTGAATCACGCGTGAGTCAAATGAACGGGAGTCGGCATCTGAACGACTGAGCTATAGAAGAGCTAAAGAGCTAAAAGAGTGATATAGCTCTTAAGAACGAAAGAGCTTGTCGCTTTTTATCTTTTCAGTGAGCTACATCGCCCATGTCTAGTACGGAGTTTCAATATTCCTTCTTAGGCACGTTTTTAGTTTTATTATTTAGGTACAGCAGTTTCATATCAGCTGACGTGACAATCCAGCAAACATAAAACTACTTTATGTAAGTTACTGCACCTGCCTACTTAGTATTTTCTGAAACTATGTAGATAAGTTAGAGGAAATTCTTGCATTCATGATTCATGATCCTAGCTATCTTATTGTTAGTCTTAGATTTACGCGGAACACATACTTAATTAATCACCAGAGATCGGAATAGGTAGAGTTAATTTACCTAAACTTCGAGGAAGTATAACTCCTCTAAAATCCCGGAACAATTAAAATGTCGTTTCAATCCCGGGATTTAAAAACCACGAATTACTTATTGGACTTTATTCATAGTTACAAATTATTGATTTAAACAATCATACGATATTTTTAGGGTTACGTACTAAAATTGAAAAAAAAGTTCATAGCTCAAAAGTCATTATAATTATTTCTGGATTTTAGAGGAGGTATTATCCACTCTATGTTACATCCTTCCTCGAAGTTAAGACTTTAGGTAAATTAACTATACCTATTCCGATCTCTGTTATTCACTCTTACAAAGGATTGTCTAGCACGAAAATTAGCACTAACGTTTTCCTTATTATGAGTAATGTCCTATGACTTTGACCTCCCAACTGGATAACAGTTTAGGTATTTATTTATAAATTTAATTATTAACTTAAAGTTTCGAACAGTCATAACAAAACTCATAAAAGGCCATTCATGTGACAAAGTATTACAATATTTTTTTATTATATTTTATTAGGGTTTGTTCTCGACTCTAGTCTAGGTCAGAGGTGACAGAGACAAAGTCGACGATGGAGTGAGCTTACCCAGAAGAAGCCTGTTCACTCTCATATTGAATAGATTAGTGTTGTATGCGTTCGGAAACACAGACGCAGGCAGAGAGTTCCACTCCTTTGCTGTGCGCATTATAAAAGACGTTTGAAAACACTTAGTGCGAGTTGGTGGATCAACTAGGTAGGGGCGGTAACTTGCAGTGTGTCTAGATGTCCGATGGTAGATGGGGGCGGTGGAATGAGGTCGTGGAGTTCATGGGCACACTCGCCGAAGTACAATCTGTAGAAGACCGACAAGCAGGCAACCTTGCGGCGATGAGCCAAGCTGTGAAGGTTGGCATCCACCAGTTTTACGTCGCCAATGAGCCTCTTAGCTCTGCGTTCCACCGAGTCAAGCGCAGGAAGTTGGTACTTAGCTGAGCCATCTGAATTTATTCAGATAAAAGACTATTAGGTACATAAAGTAGGAAACATTGTGTTTGAAACTACATACATACATAAACTCACGCCAACTTCCCATGTGGGTATGCAGAAAGTACAGAACGCCACCTGCTACGATTCTTAATACTTCTTTTGCTTCGTTTACTTTCATACATGGTCATACACGCACGCCGGTTGCGAGTACTACGCATCTGACCTTTCTAAAGAACATTACCGATAAGGTCACTATTGTATGTCCTTCTAGGGCGTCCCCTTACGGCGCAGAGGCGTTTTCTCTCACATCTGCCTTTTTCCTTTGAAACTAATTGTGTATTTTAAAGCTAATAGTTCCATCGCACTAATTTACCACCGCCTGAAGAAAGTCCTAAGCACAGAATCGTACCATGGGGTACAGTCACGCAATCCGAAGTAAGTAGTCGAAGTTCATTAGGGTCGACTAAACGTTTCAATTCATTGGGGGACCACTAATGAATGGTGTTTGGAACGTATATAATCTACTTAATTTGCAATTGAGTAATCCATACTAATATTATAAATGTGAAAGTAACTCTGTCTGTCTGTCTGTATGTTACGTTTTCACGCCTAAACCGCTGAACCGATCGTCATGAAATTTGGCAGAGATGTAGCCTGGGATATGGAGAAGGACATAGGCTACTTTTTTGCGCGATAACTGACATCTACGAGGGTGGAGCCGCCGGTAAAAGCTAGTTATCTATATAAATTAAAGTGGCTTTTCGTGTCTGGCTGTGTGACCGCGTTGTAATTCTTAACTACGCAACGAATTTTGGTGCGGTTTTCACAATAATTTAGAGAATTTATTCCGGAAGGTGTAAATACATTTAGATGTATTAAAGACATTATCATGTCTTGTCGTGGCGAAAGCACTGGTGGCCCAGCGTTAAGGCTACGATAACCGACTTTTAATGATTTTATACTGAAGATCACGTCTAAACGAGTAGGTAGTGTTAATAATTTGGAAAAAATATATATTAAATTAGAGCATTTGTTTAATAGCTTAATATGTGAATATTTTAGATTATGTTTATAAAACATAGTGAAATTAATTTGTAAAGTTATGTCTATCGCGGATAAAAAACTGAGAATCACGCAAAATCTATCAAGCGTTTTTTTTTATGTCTTGAGGCTGTGACAAATTGACGTCATCTGATAGGACCTCCCGACGTCAAGACATGACGTCTCTTACGTCGAGTAGTACCGTAAACGGGCGATATAATGACGTAAAAATGCTACCTGGGTAACCTTTTGACCGCCACATCAAAAAAGCAATAACGTGCCCTCGGCACCAAGATACGAATTCATCCTTTCAAGTTTTTGTCATCTTAATTATGTTAATACATATGAAATATAAAGAAATAAGTATTTTTTTTTAAGAAGTCACTGATATTGTAGTTTGATTTATTTCCTTAAAATATCTGTTATAATAACATACCTACCAACTAAATAAAACTAATAACAAAATAAACTAAAATATGGCGTCGAAAAATTCCTCAGCATCGCTAAGAAAGAAGTTCAACTAATATAAATTAGGATAAGTCAAGGAAAATATCGTTCTTTCCTCGTGGTCAAACTAATTGGTCAAACTGATTTGACCACGAGGAATTATGTTCCGGATAGTCAAACTACTTATTAAGCAAAGGAAATAAAAAAAAACAATGTTGTTTTATGGGCTTTATTTACAGATTTACGTATAAAAGTCTGTTATGTAGTCGTGACCGTGGCATGCTGGGCACATTTTGGTTTGTCATCTATACATGACTGCGGCGGTCAAAAGGTTAATCAGAGGATCACAGTGCATGATGGAAATTTCGAATGTATTCTAAGGAATACGAAAAGAAAGAACATTGGTAAATGATAAAGAAAAAAATCAAATAAGACAGCGACGAATACAGTGAATTGAATTTGATGTGTGGCAGGCAGCTTATATATATGCACATAACTTTCCCTCGCTCGACTTCGCCGTACGTCGGAATCGAATCGAATATATTTATATGATGAAGTGTTCGCCGTATCTTCGTATTTCTTATGGAGAATTTACCGTCTCTCCCTTACCCGCATTTTCCAAAGGTCACTGGAAAAATTCCGGCATAGAATTGTGTTCCCCTTCATTATTGTGGAAGACTGGATTATATCAGGAGAATCGGTAATCGGTAGGTAGTAGAAAGCTCGGGAGTTTTTGTCAATATTGTCTTGTACGTAGGTACTGTATACGGACAGTGAGAAACTTTGTGTTTTGTTTCTGCATGACTCTTTATAATTAAGTTACTGTACAGTAGCATGGTTTTTGATGTGAAACATCTATTGGCGCGCCTTAGCAGTAAAACCGACTCTTATGCCGTGACAGCAAACGGCATGACGCTGTCATGATGTGATGCCACTTCTACGCCGACGCTCGCAACTCCCCCTGGGTGTGCGCGTACACTATACATTTTTTTTCTTTATTTTACTCCATATTTCATCATAGGCTTTTATTAATACCAGCTTTTGCCCGCGGCTCCGCCCGCGTGGATGTCGGTTATCGCGTAAAAAGTAGCCTATTTCCTTCTCCATTTCCCAGGATATCTCTGCCAAATTTCATGACGATCGGTTCAGCGGTTTAGGCGTGAAAACGTTACATACAGACAGACAGACAGACAAACAGAGTTACTTTCACATTTTTAATATTAGTATGAATGAATTCTAATATTAACATAGATGTTTGATATCTGCCAGGGGTCCCTTGACAACAAAATTTTATTTTTATTTTTGTTGTGTATTCCACAATCCCGTGATCATTATCTTCCCATACTTATCCTATATCCGATTTCACTTGGGATCAGCGCTGCCTTGTCTTCTTTCATACAACTCTGTCAGACTTCTCATTCACCCCCATTCTCATTATACATAACACATTTACACTATTCATAAACCAGATTAAATTTTAAAGAAAATTCCGAAAATTTACCTCACTAATCTTCTTTTCATATTCCCTGACTATTGGCAATGTGGTGGTCTTAGGCAAGGAGCTAAAGACCTCATGCTGCAGGTAGTACCGGAACTCGTCGAAGGTAAGCTCCTGTGAGGATCTGAAGTGGTCCAGTCCCTTCTCGACTCCGTATAAGTCGAGTAGAGTTCCTATGTTCGCTGTCAGCACCTGGAAAGATAACGTAGGTAAGTAATGTTGCTAACAGACAATTTTTAGCTGTCAAAGAAACTTTAGTTTGAACTCGCCACAATATGGTTATAAAACCAAGCAGGTCTAAAACGAATATAGGTTTATGATATTACACTGCCCTAGTAGCATTTTTGTTGGCGTTTGGTTGGGCCACATACCTCTGAAGTTGGCCCAACTAAATGCCAACGGAAAATGCTACTAGGGTGGCAGGTCTTAACGTTATTATTAGTGATACCTGCCATATCAGACTTTCAAAAGTTAATTTAAACGGCAGGGTGTCATTTGTGTGTTAAAGTTTAGTAGTCCAACACTGACGCATGTGGTAAATAGGTTTAATTATATCTAATATTTTAAGAGAGGTCAATGAACTATGACGCTAATCATCATGCCCTAATGAAATCTCGTTGAGTGTTTGCGACTGTTCTAGAGCATGCTTTACTTAGTCGGTACTATAAATGTAAAGCATGCTCTCGCAGTTGGGACAAGTATGCTCTCACAGTCGGTACAAGCATGCTCTCACAGTCGGTACAAGCTTGCTCTCACAGTCGGAACAAGCATGCTCTCACAGTCGGTACAAGCATGCTCTCACAGTCGGTACAAGCATGCTCTTACAGTCTGTACCTACCTACTATTTGTAAGGCATGCATTCACAGTCAACATTTACAACATATCCTAGACTCCTAAACAAATACTTTCGCCACTGTCATAGGCACAGAAATCTAACTTTATGTTCAGAGGTAATACGTGTGCAAACATCAATAATATTCAATTTTAAACAGTATATCTTCAGTTGCACGTGCCTTTCTTTGTACAACTCTCTGTTTATTTGCCCCAGAAGTTAAAACAAACGCTACCATACTTGTATACATCTATACCACACTAGAAACATAACAAGTTTGAAGTAGCACTGCCACTAAAGCACTATACAAACAGATGAAATCACCAGTTGCAAGTTACAACCGTTGAGTCATTGTTTCTGCTGCTATCAGCTAACTCAAACGCAAATTGACACGTTTCGGGTTTCAACATCAATCATAGTATTGTTCAGAAAGTTTACGCCATTATTGCCTTTAGGACTTATGCCAATCAGGACAATATAATACACATTATAATGAGTTAATGTAGCTTCGGTTAAGTGCATTTTTTTTATTGTTCCGTTTTAAATAAATATGTTTGAAAATGAAATGCAAACTTAGAGGAACGATTTTCCTTTGATTGAGAATACCATGAGTGGTTAGTTATTCTTGATCTCTCGAGTCGCCTGAAGCTACTTTTGAGAGAATATTATTTGTATGCAGGTAGCTCATAGCTGAATGTTGTTAAAAACCAGTCAGAATATTGGTACTTAGTTAGTAGCACAAGCAGAGCTAACTCTCAAGTCGAACGCTTAGCACCTTTACAATATACAGGGTGGCCAATTTGGAAGTATACAACTTTAAATTTTGATTAGTTTTTATTAAAAACGAAAATTACAGGATATTTTTTTTTATAATTATGTTACTCAGACTTGGCAATTTTATACGAAAATTAACATCAGCGTAATCTCTTCCTTTTTTATATCCAAAAATGCGATCGCTTTTCATTGTGTTATTTATTAAATTTTCGCATATTTTGTTAGTTATCCCTCTAACAAAGTCACAAATATTTTGCTTTTTGAAATCAAGATTGACCACGACACGTCCCTTTGGATAACCCCATACAAATAACGTCAGGACATTTCGCGAAATCCTCAATGATCAAAATGGTATTCGTTACTCTTAAATGATTTGTTAGAAAAATTGGTTCGATTTTAAATTCGTTTAAGAACTTCAGTATAAAATTATTGGAAGTATTGCGGTGGTCATGGTCTTATAGACTGTGCTTAACGAATATGCCGCATTTTAACTAAATAATAAACACCAAACAACTGCAAAATTTGGCTTTAAATCAGAATGGGGGCTAAAAAAAGTTGTATATCTACATCTGAATTGGCCACCCTGTACTTACTTAGTGGACCTTTTATCTTAATATTGTAACTCCAAGATATTCTAATGAGTAGTTGTTAAGTCATTAGACATGCAACTTAAATCAATACGTTTCGGGTTACGTTGACTTATCTAATGAGTGGTCATTAGCTGGCTTAATAGTAGTCAAATTAGTCATCAACATTTTTTAAAGCGGAGATGAGATTGTGTGGTTTGATGACGTAATTATTCTGTGGTAGATTATTATAAGCAACACCATGTTTTAATGTGATAACAGGATGAGCAGAAGCATCCTCTATGACTAAACAGTATAAGTTAGTACAATAATAGTATTCATTTTTTCTTTAGGGTAGTCTGGGCTCAGTTTGGGTTGCTGCCCGCACTCCGAATTTGTGCCCGACTAATAGAAATATGCTCCCCCCTAATTAAAGAACACTCAATTTAAGATGTGGCCTGCCATCTTACCAAGTTTGTTGTGATGGTTATGGCCAGGTCCGGATTAGCCAAGTAGCAGGTGTAGCAAATGCTACAGGCCCCGCAATTTGCAAAACAACAAGTCTTGTTACCACCGGTAGGTCCAATGGAATGTTTGAACGGTCAAAAGAAATCTAACCTCTCCGAGGTGGGATACTATAAATGTTCGCATCCAAATTTCTGTTTATTCTTCTGTTTTCCTGTATATGTCGGACAAAGCTTCCATTTCTGTATGAATTGTCGAAAGAACCTTCAAGAGGTGGAGTGCTTAAAATTTTCGAGCTCGCTTCTCTCCCTCTTGCCTTGCTTTTAATTTCCCTTAGCTCTTAATTTTTTCTGCGTAAGTCGACATAGTACCTCATATTTCAGTATGAATGGCGAAAAGAAAACCTGACCTATCCAAGGTCCAAAATTTTTTAAGACATTGCTCAATGTCTACCATTGCCCCTTGGTAGAATTTGCTACAGTCCCCGTGCTGGCTTAATCCGTCGTTAATTATGGCAACATTCCTGGTTGAGCAGTCTTTGGGTTCCGTTCAGTAGATAGTAAACGTTTACAATCTGAAAATATTTAATAGGTATTTGGAAAGCCTTGAATTATCAATGTAGGTAATGTGATATTATGTCACCATGGGCGTATCAGAGATTGATAGGTACTTCGTTTGTCAAACTCATTACAATGATTGACACTCCAGTAACACGATATGTCTGCTAACCTCGCAAGAAATGTGTATATGCGTCATGTTTTGTGGTTGTTACAATCACATTTATATTTAAATTGCTTGACAACAGGATATTACTGTACTTGTAGAGCGAAAGGATTTAATGGACATTTCAATGAGATAAGTAATGATGACTAGTTATTGCTTCCGTTAGTCGATTTTCAAGTGAATTTTAGTAAAATTCTCTCGAATACTTAGAGTAAACGATTTTGAATACAATATTCCAACATAACAAAGAAAACATCACGCCTGTATTCCCGAGGAAGGGTTGGGCAGAAGTGTATTAAAATAGAACACCCAAATTTTTCCCCTGTTATGTTTAAGTCCCATGTAATGCGAGCTTATTGGAATGGCAATGTTCCAAGATGTTCTTCGCTGGAAAATGACTTGTTTTTCGCTAAAATAATGCACATGTAAAATGTAATGTAGTTAGCCATATTGCTAGTCTCAAACACAATGTGATATCTAGATTTTTAATGAGTAACTAGCAGCGACAGACGATGAATAACTGACTGGTTTCTATATCTGGGAATAACAGTCGCTGACGCCAAATAACAAGGACTTCATAAAAAATAAAAGCAAAATAAGTACCTAACAAAATGCCGACAGTGAAAGACTGTGTCTTAGCTATAAGTCTGCGCTTCAAGCAATGCATCCGTTATTATTATTCAGAAGCTTATTAGTCAAACTGTATACAGTGTTTGTCGTATACTTGTAGGGTTACCCCAATGTTAATTCCACAGAATACTGATTGATTTGATTTGGTTATGTTACGATTTTTCTTTTGAAAACTAAGTGAATCGATATTTAGTCCAATCGTTTCTTGATGCGTTCGCGTATAGAGTATCTTTTTTCAATAACCAATTATTTTTTAGAAACACAACTTTGATTGTTTGTATGCTTGGACACAGTTCAGAGCAAAGCATGTTGTTTTAAGTACGATTCACCAACCTTCGTTTGCAAAAAACTAAAACGCGGTTTTTTTGTACAACCCGAGATTCATTCATTATTTTTGAGTACTACAGGCAAGAATCATTACAAAAAAATCATGCCTGCTGTTGTCATGCTACAATGTCGTTTAACTTACCGATTTAGTAAAAAATATGGTAACCCTGATCGGGTTCAATATCCGACGATAACTTAGTGATTCATGCAATGTTTTGTTGCTCGCAGCAGCGGGGGTTTCTCTGTCGGTGCGTAATTCACCAATAATAAATATGGACAGTCTTTGATTTCTGCCGTTGTATCTGCAAGAGCTTCCTTTTTTCTCTATTGCAGAAATGATTCATATATGTACACACATAAAAAAAAAAGTTTGCGATCACTTTGAAAAAACGAAATCAAAATTGAATTAATTTAATTTGACTTAAACCCAATAGAGCACGCGTGGGACGCTCTTAAGCGAGCTGTTTGGAACCATCAGTCACGTCCCCAGACAGTGCCAGAGCTCAGGGAAACCGCTATTCAAGAATGGGACAGGTTACCCCAAGAAATGCTGGATAACTTGATTCTCAGCATGCCCAGGTGGATCACCGCATGTGTTCGAGCCAGGGGAGGAGTTATATTATATTGAATATAAACCTTTTATTAATAAATTGTTGTTTAAGTTTGGTTAAACAGTCTTTTTCTTTCTGTCAATTAGGTACTCAATTTTTTTTTTAATAAAAAATAAAAAATAGTTTTACTTTTTAATTTCAAACGGGGTATTTCTATTTAAAGAAAACACACAACAAAGAATTTATTTTGATAAAGTTAAATTTAAAAAATTATATCAGCTTATGCTAGTGATCACAAACTTATTTTGATGTGTGTATAGGTACGTACCTACGAGTACATGCCTAATTTATTCTGTACCTACCTCTTTTCTGTTTACCTACTGACACCATCATTGTGTTCAGTAGAATATTTTTCTGTTCCATCTAGCATCTAGTAGTGTACCTACTCTACATGACGCTCATTCTTTATTTTGCTAATGCGATGTTATACATGTATAATGTTTCGATTCTATAATTTACCCAGTAGGGGAAATTACAGTACTTACGGGTTAGCAGAGCTTTTATTCATCTCCTTACTTTTGGTAAAGGTCCAAACCCAAATCATTGGATTTTGTCACTGTGTTAAGAGAGCGCTTACACGACAACTAGCGCCAAACCTTTAAAAAAATATTATCTCGTGACTGAGAAGGAATTATGAAAAACGGCTCATCAGCAACCTCGGTGTGTCTAGAATTTTCTAATACCTTTTATAAAGTTCCATATTGAGACACTTAAGTAGGGATGGGCCAAATATTCGTTTTATATTCGGTATTCGGCATGTTCGGCAGGTTTACCGAATATTCGGCTATATCGCCGAATGTTAGGCAAAGTGGTACTACTGTATTGAGCCGTGTATGATTTATCATGAGTTGAGTGTTAAATGTGTTATTTTTATTAGGTAAGTAATTTACAGTGCAGCTTTATGTTTTTGTCGACACTGTAGCTTTATTTACAATAACAGTAGATAAAAAAGATGGTTATTAAAAACAAAATATAAGTATGTAGCTGTTTCGGGCGAAGTTTTATTCCTTACTAGATGATGCAATCATGCAATAACAAAATCTGGTACAGCAGGGGTAGGGGGTGGGAGGGTGCGGCGCCAATCCGCGCGCTTTTTGTGAACAAGTTCAAACCTGTATACTGTTCACGTAAGGGAATCAATTATACCGAATATTCGGTTCGGTAAATGTTTTACCGAACATTCGGCCGAATGTTCGTATTCGGTGAAACCCATGTTCGGCCCATCCCTCTTAAGCAAATCCTAGGATTAAGAAGTTACTGTAACGTAGAGCACATCATTTCAGTATCTACCTAGGTTCTTTGGCTGTCTTATTATTTTAACGAGTCATTGAGTTTGTTGTACAATTGCACGCTAAACGCTTGTGTTGTGGGAGTAATCATAGTTGTGCGTCTAGTATGAATCATAGCTATTACTACACGAATACTATGCTAACTGGTAATGGGAAGTAGAATGACCTTACACCCACACGTCTGACAACTCTTTAGCGTAACTATCAAATGAATTGATTTACTCTGTTTTCTATTATGATTTGCAATATTATTAAAATGGGCAGCTACAAATTAATGAAAGAAAGAGAGAAAAATTATTTCTTGTGACTCGCACAAGAAGATCACAAACTAAACTATACACACAATGATAAATAAATTTAAAAAATATATATATTGAAAAAAAAAACTGAAGGTCCTGTATGAGGCTAAAAGGCTCATGATGCTGAGACATTTAAGGGAACGATAGCCGACTTTAAATGATTTTATACTGAAGATCACGTCTAAACGAACAAATTGTTAACGATTTGGAAAAAAATATATGTTAAATTAGAGCATTTTCTTAATTAACTTAACTAACTTAGTATGTGAATATTTTAGATTATGTTTATATTACATAGTGAAATTAATTTGTAAAGTTATGTCTAACGCGGATAAAATACTGAGAATCACGCAAAAACTACCGAGCGTATTTTTCTGAAATTTTCACAGTTTTAATGATAATTTAACTATTGATCTTTTAGTATACGTGTTTTAATAAAAAACCTTTTGTTTTATGTATATATTTGGGCCTTAAAAATAAGTGTCGCCGCGCTGGTATTTAGATAGGGTCCGCTGTGATGTTACGGGCAGATACAAAAATACATAAATAATAATCAATAAAATAGATATATTTATATAATAAAATGTTAACAAATAAAAATAAAATATTCGTTTAATCCACGTGTCAGTTTAATTCTATTATGATTCGTTTTTCTGACTCTGATCTTCTTAATTCCCCAAAAATTACAATGGCACCCAGCACCCTAATAGCGTAACACACTATCAATAACAATCTGAATGATTTTCAAAGGATATTATTGCTAATCCATTGCTTCATATATTAAAACAAATTGGCTGCTCAACAACGTAACTAACGCAATGAATGTTGTTGAACTGTCAAAATGAAACCCATTGCTAAAGTGTGTTACGCTATAGAATAGAATAGAATTTCTCTTTATTCGAGTATCCATGACTCAAAAGCTGTTAGTAAAACTTATGACTATGTTAGTAAGCACTGATAAAACAAAAAAACACAACATATAACGGTGGATCACATGAGTAATTGCACAGCAGCGACCCACGTAAACACAGTCCAGGCGACTGGCAATCATGCCTAAGATACTGTTGGTGCTGCCCCACACCCTGCGCACCAGGGAAGCGCACCTATTACCTCGCTGCATCCCTTTTTCCTTTTTAGATATTATGTGAGTTAAATATGAGTGACTGTATAGATGTATGAGGAACAAGTGTGTTAAGTTCAATCATCCTCTATTGAAAAGGGAGGATCCTTCGACCAGACGGGTGTTGTGTCTGGTGGGGTTTGATGTCGGGATGTTGTATACACAAAAATTGTTATTGTCGTGGTAAACTCTGATTGCGCGATGCAGGATTTGTGACGTCAGGTCTTTGATGCGTAGTTCGCAAGTGGCGTTGTAGCCACAACTGTTTTGACGTTCTTTTATATTATACCTATAAGTCTGTAAATATAGAAAGGATTGTTTTTGCATTGACATTTATAGACATGCAGCTATTGAATAATAAGTACCTACCTACTCGCTAACTAGCAAGACGTAGTCACCACAACACATAATTTTCTAGGGTTGGGTAAGGTCGATAATGTGTAAGCACGATAAAGGAAAATCTTAATAAATAAATAAAAATGAAGCTGTTGCCTGCGGCTTCGCCTGCGTGGCTTTTTCAGTCGGTCTAGTCGACACACAGACAGATAGTAAGACAAACAGACACAAAACACATACACACACACACACAAAGAAACACAGACAAAAACACACAAATACACACACAGAAAAACAGTCAAAAATTAAAAAAATGTTTTTTGTTATTAGTACCCTATATAAACTTTCATAGGCATTTAGTCAGACACATCAATTTTATTTATTTGCATAGATGTATTAGATCAGTAGAACAAGTAATATTCGGTAAGCTACACTCAAGCGGCCGTTGCTCATAGGTCTGTAGGGTCACGTCAGGGTCAAACTGACTAATAAGGACAGCTGTTCTCTTTAGGGTCTAATATGGTCACCGGATGTGACCTTTACTTTTATTATGTCAAATATATTTAAATCACTTTATGGCATGGTCTTACAAGTAAATCTTTTGCCTTTAAGAACTTACGAATTACGATAATACTACTTTTATTAATATGATGATGCCTTGAAAAGGCTGACGCAGTGTCCAGTGGCGTGGCATTGCACATGCCAATGCAACTAATGCGGCCGCAAGCGGTTCAAGGGGGCCAGCGGGCCACAAATTAATTATTTATTAAAAAAAAAAAAAAACGAGTACCTACGGCCTTTATAGAAGTTTAAAAAAAAACCGCATGAAAAACGTCTCTTAAATTTCGGCATATTATTTTACAAGGGTCACGAGGAATGTGATCGTATCTATCCATACTTCTATTCTTAATATTATTTTGAAAGTAACTCTGTCTGTCTGTCTGTTATGTTTTCACGCCTAAACCGCTGAACCGATCGTCATGAAATTTGGCAGAGATGTAGCCTGGGATATGGAGAAGGACACAGGTTACTTTTGTATGCGATAAACGACATCCACGCAGGTAAAGCCGCGAGCAAAAGCTAGTGTTCTATAAAACGATGAATGGTCCTCTAAGCTCAGCTTTTTTACTATACTCGTTCTTCCGTGAGAGGTTTGAAATAAGTGAGAAGTTCGAAAACTGTCTCTGTCATAATTCGTAATCCACATTCATTTTCATAATAGGCAAAGGGCATTAATTCCGTTTCTTTATGCATTGGGGCCCAAAAAGGCTAGTTACACCACTGGCAGTGTCTGACTTGCCGACGTGCCCATCAGATTAAGCTACGTTTGCTGGGGTTAGTCCGTGGATGGGTGACCATCTTAACATACCGTAACTCCTCCGTGCCTCGGAAAGCACGTTATGCCGTTGGTCCCGGCTGTCATTCGTGGATCTTTGACAGTCGTTACGGGTCGTCAGAAGCCCGAAAGTCTGACAACCAGTCCTGCCAAGGGGTATCGTATTACCCAGTTACTGGGTTATGGAGGTCAGGTAGGCAGTCGCTCCATGTGAAATAGGTACTGGAATTCAGCTGCACAGGAAGCCGACCCCAACAGTTCGGAAAAGCCAAGCAGATTGATTGAGAGCCACGAACCACACTACCAAACATGCCAATGCATGCATTGGCATGTTTGGTAGAATTCTGAATAGATTTAACTTTACACATTAAGGTAAAATTTTAGCCTGCCTAAATGTGGATTGTAGTCTAGTAACATTATGTATATCATACCAAATTGAATAATTCCAATCTACTCACGAATATGGTGTGTTCCTACAATAAATTATGAATTATGTCTAGACAAGTAGCGGCCTTCATAGAATGGAAATGTTAATGAAACTAATGTAGAATATTGTCTGCCGTTTTGCTGATATAATTAATTTAAGAGGGCTATCACCGGTCCACTAGCGTCACTCCTTTAAAAACATATTATCTCGTGACTGAGAAGGGAATAGAGGAATGTGGCCGTTTTTCTTGAGATCGAATTTTGTTACTTCGTGTCTCAATATGAAACTTTATAAAAGGTATTATAAAATTCTAGACACACTAACCGAGGTTGCTGATTGAGCCGTTTTTCAAAATTCCTTCTCAGTCACGAGATAATATTTTTTTAAAGGATTTGGCCTGGCCTGGCGCTAGTGGACCTGTGAGTGCCCTCGTCGTTTGCATATTCATATTGTCCATAGTGTGTACTTAATCGTGTGTTAAGCATTTAGTAGTTACTGCGACATAGTGTTATTGCAATAATTAACAAGTTAATATTGCTAGGATATTGCCTGTGTCAGGAATTCAAATTCCTAAGAGTTTTATGGCCTTTACCTGCATTGCAAATAATGACTCAAGCATCGATCTATACAATTTGTTTTATCAGTTTTCAAATCCATACTTATATTATAAAATTTATAAATATGAAAGTAACTGTCTGTCTGTTACGTTTTCACACCTAAATCGCTGAACCGATAGTTATGAAATTTGGCTGAGATATAGCCTGGGATATGGAGTAGGACATAAGCTACTTTTTTACGTGATAACCGACATCCACGCGGGCGTAGCTGCGGTCAAAAGCTTGTAATTCCATAAATTTGAAAATCCTTAATTAACTAGTATTTTACCAGCACTAATATTTCTATAGATACTTAGGTAAAGTATTAATAGATTTTGTATCAATAAAGTGGGTACGGTGGCCAGCACATCAAGTTACGACAACCTGTCAAATTTTCTCGTTCGATTTTGAACATAACCGTACACTATTTAAAGTTTAAAATCGTTAGGATAAATTTGACAGGTTCGTGTAGCCTGATGTGCTGGCCACTATACATTTTAAATGTCATTTTTCGCGTGAAAGTAGGCGTCTACGCTTGACATTTTCAGCAGTGTCAGGGCTGGCTCCTAATTACAGTTTATAATATTTTAATTTACTACTACAAGTGCATGTAATTATTTTTGATATCTTGAATTGCAATTTATTTTTGAGTTATTATCGGTTATTTATTGTTGTGTAAACACTGCAAACCACACAAACCGCACCTATAAGAATTACATTTAATTTTGGTTCATCAATTTTACGGTAGGTACGTCGCCAGTTCATCAGGTTATACGAAACTGTCAAATTTCTCCAAACGATTTTAAACCTTTAAATGTGTATGGTTAAGTTCAAAATCGAATGAGAACATTTGACAGTTTATGGTAACTTAATATGCTGGCAACTGTAAATATTCAGTTTACCTTTCATTACAGTTAGTAGTTAGTTTTTTTTTGTATGTATGTATATATGTATTTATTCTTATATCTTAGTTATAAATATTTTCTAAGTTGTTTTTTTAGGGATGGGCCGAATATTCGTTTTATATTCGGTATTCGGCATATTCGGCAGGTTTACCGAATATTCGTATTCGCCCGAATATTCGACTGAGTTGAGTGTTAAATGTTTTATTTTTATTCGGTAAGTAATTTACAGTGCAGCTTTATGTTTTTGTCGACTCTGTAGCTTTACTTCCGATAGTAGTAGATAAAAAAGTTGGTTATTAAAAACAAAATATAAGTATGCAGCTGTTTCGGGCGCAGTTTTACTTACTCTTTACTAGATGATGCAATACCAACATCTGGTACCTACAGCGGGGGTAGCAGGCGGGAGGGTCCGGCGCCAATCCGCGCACTTTGCGTGATCAAGTTCAGACCTGTATACTGTTCACGTAAGGGAATCAATTATGCCGAATATTCGGTTCAGTAAAAGTTTTACCGAACATTCGGCCGAATGTTCGTATTCGGTGAAACCGTGAAACCCATGTTCGGTACATCCCTAGTTTTTTTGTAATTGCCCCTATATTGTGTATTGTCTCTGCATCGCCCTAAGGTAGACTGGTAGAAAATGCCCAAGGCATTAGGTCCGCCTTTGTACAGTTTTTACTTGTGCATAAAGTTTTAATATATAAATAAAGTTGTTGAATGGACACTTTTGGTACAGTAAGTATTTACCTACTGCGGTTTTTCCTTGCCATTTCTAATAAATAAATAACATTGTTTTACTAAAAGCTCACAATCTCTAGGCAAAACCCAGTGACTCGTGTTGAATCATCATCATCATTCATCATTTCAGCCGAAAGACGTCCACTGCTGGACATAAGTCTCCCCCAATTGGGGAGGTTTGCCATAATCGCCACGCTTGGCAGGAGGGTTAGCGGTCGCAGTATGGTGTTAAAAACGCATAGAGAACGCTGCTGCCCATTCTCTAGTAAGTGCTTAAAGTCGCCTTTTACGACACTCACGGGAGAAAATAGGATAGTGATAATCTTTACGTCCGGCACCACACGGTACTCGTGTTGAATAACAGTACCTATTTAAGTAGGCCAGGGTAGTACCTATGACTGGACACTAGGTATAGTTAGTGGATCAAAGAGACATTGTTATAACAAAAATACCAGCTTATAACTGTCTCAGTACAGGGCAAAGACCTCTTCTCATAGGTACAGAGATGGAATGAGCGTTTATCACCAAGTTTGCTCAAGACGGGTTAGCGATTTCAGACTTATAAAAACTACTAGCTGCTGCGCGCGGCTTCACCCGCGTGGCTTTTCCCAAAATAAAAGTAGCCTAAGTTACGTCCCGTCGAAATCGGTCCAGCCGTGTTTTTCTCGTTATAAGTACCGTATATATTTTTATATGCATAAAGCTATTATTTTGAAATGTACCGTGCTGAGCACCACCGCATTTCCTTCCGTGGGTGTTGTAAAAGGCGACTAAGGGACTTACTAGAGAATGGGCAGCAGCGTTCTCTATGAATTTTTAACACCATACTGCGATCGCCAACCCGCCTGCCATGCGTGGCGATTATGGCAAATTCTACCTTTTGGGGGAGGCCTATGTTCAGCAGTGGACGTCTTTCGGCTGAAATGATGATGATGATATTATTTTGACATTACAAAGAGACACTTCAATTTAATTTATTTGTATACTTAGATAAAGTCCTGGTTTCCTCACGATGTTTTCCTGCACCGATGTCAGTAATATCCAAGAAGTAGATACATAATACGAACTCAAAGTCACATTGGTACTTGTTCGGATTTGAACCAACAAGGGCCTTGCTTCGTGCACAAGAAACAAGACCCTAACTACTGGACCATCACGACATTGTTAAATTGAATTAAATAATTACCATATCAACAAATCCATTTTGAGATGGCAGACAACGTACCTTGGTATATCCTCTATGTTTTGTTAAATAGAGCGAGTTAACACGACAGGGAAGAATTTTCTTGTTATCGTTTGCAATGGATATCTTGATATCGGATATCATAGTCTTAGCGAATGATTCATGAGTTGCAGGGCTGGCCCTAGGCTTACAAAAATTACTTTAACGCCTGTGTTCACCAACATTCAAACCACCGGTTGTTTATTTAAACAGTTGGTTTATGTCAAATTTCCTAAGAAAATTTTAAATATAGAACTGATTAAACATCTAAACAGGGCCTCAAGTCTGCTATTACAATAGTGTCAGAATGATCTCTTCATTGTGAGTTTTTGACAGATTTGCCATACAAACACTGTCAAATACTCACAATGGCGAGACCATTCTGACACTATTGTAATAGCAGACTTGAGGCCCAGCTGTCAAATACTCACAATGGCGAGACAATTCTGACACTATTGTAATAGCATACTTGAGGCCAGTTGATTTAAATGTTGGTGAACACAAGGCATAGTCCTCGCTATGATTTAAGTTAATCAAGGCCAGACACATCTTTATCAAACGATTGTGCAGACACATGCTGCTAAGGGATTATAATATTTGCATTGCTTATAAGGATGAAAATTGCTTCATCTACAACCTACAAGTGCGAAACACAACACTGAATAGCTAAGCGCACATTATAGCTAGGAAAAATTTGCCATAGCACATGAGGAGCCGCGGCGGGTCGCAACTCAACGCAGATATTGTTTCAGACAGGTTCAAATTTCGAATTTGAATTTGAACTGTTTCCACTCCAGTGCAATGAGGCTCGCGCACATTTTGACTGGCCGCGGCGCATCGCAACGCAATTGCAAAAATAATAATTTGACAACCCTATTCATGATACTGTCGTATCGTCTCCAAAAGGGGAATTTCCTTACCTGTAGCGATGCGTGAAACGAATGTGAGACTTGCGACATTTATTAAATTAAGCAGAAATTGTGACTTTTGAGAGAATGCTTCATGAGACTATGAAGCTATGAAGGATTAGAATCAAATTATGAGCAGTTTATTGACTAACCAACATGTCATACTGCTATTAACATTTGTACTTATACTTAATACAAATTTGTTAGTGGGTAAAACTAACCTATTCCAAGCGAAAATAATGTGAGTCTTGCGACAAGTATTAAATTAGGCAGAAATTGCGACTTTTGAGCGATTGCTTCAAGAGATCATGTATAGTTCCATGTAAGATTTGGCTCGTACAGACTCGCGCGATATAGCGGCCGCGACAGGCACCGACAGTGAAATTGTCCTACTAGTGTCGCGGCGGGCCCGCGATATCGCACTAGTCTGTACGAGCCCTAAACTCTATCAAAAAACGTTTTTGGTAGGTAATCAATACTTTTATACCTACCCCACAGTTTTCTGTGGGGTAGGTATAAAAGTATTGATTGAACGATTTTTCGTTTATCACTACTTGCATAAAAAAAAACACCTACAGACGAACATAGAACCTCCTCCATTTTTAGGGTTCCGTAGCCAAATGGCAAAAACGGAACCCTTATGGATTCGCCATGTCTGTCTGTCTGTCCGTCCGTATGTCACAGCCACTTCATTCTGAAACTATAAGAACTATAAGTACTGTTGAAACATGGTAAGAGGTAAACTTGGAAGATGTATTCTGTGAACCGCATTAAGATTTTCACACAAAAATAGAAAAAAAAAAAACAATAAATTTTGGGGGTTCCCCATAAATAGAAGTGACCCTCAAAAAAAAAATTCATCTAACCCATACGTGTGGGGTATCTATGGATAGGTCTTCAAAAATTATATTGAGGTTTCTAATATCATTTTTTTCTAAACTGAACAGTTTGGGCGAGAGACACTTGTAAAATGTGTCCCCCCCCCTGTAACTTCTAAAATAAGAGAATGATAAAACAAAAAAAAAAAATATGATGTACATTACCATGTAAACTTCCACCGAAAATTGGTTTGAACAAGATCTAGTAAGTAGTTTTTTTTTAAAACGTCATAAATTGTAAACCGCGCTTACTGCTACGGAACCCTTTATGGGCGAGTCCGACTCGCACTTGGCCGCTTTTTTTAAGTAGGTTAATAAAGTAGGTACCTACCAGATTTTTATCAAGCCAGTCTTATTTTATCACACATCAATCACTCTGATTAGGCGACACTAAATAAAATACTGATATCACCGCAATATAAAATAATGAGATAAATTGATTTGCAGCATGCGAAGCGGGTACTCAGCTAATTTGATTTTATTGTCGAAAGGAAGTCATTCAATTACGAAGAAGTTTGTACTCAATACATAAATGACGTATCTGTATCTATTTTACTGTGTGTACTAAATAATAAAATAAATAAATAAGTTTTCCACTGGGTCTACGTCCTTCTTGGCAAGTGGTACTGCCATTTTCAGCTATAATGTTTTTTGTGCCAGTCTGGCAGTGTATTTCGCCACCATAAACCTAGATTCCAGTAGCACACTGACTATTGCATGGAGTTTTTATTATCCTTATATTTTTCTATAGCAGATAGAACGTTCTTCTTCGCTTCGATGATAGGATAATTAATAAAGACCCAAAACTTTACTTATTTTACGGTGTGGCCTAACACAAGGGTCGAAATAGGAGGCGCGACCCATCTTCTTCCTACTTGACATACCACGTTTTAACGTGGTATGCCAAGTAGGAAGAAGATGGGTATAAGATGGGTGGATATTTTCGTTCTAAAGAACGAAAATATCCACCCATCGCCGCCCTACAACGAAAACCAATTAAATCATTAAAAGTGCAAACGGAGATGTGGCGATTACAAAGTTGAAAATACCCTTGGTTATATTGTTATTATTACTTCATAGCATCAGTACATTGATAAATGTTCTATTTAAACATGTCTATTGAGATTTAAAAAAGTTATTGCTTTGTAATGAAATTTTCAATAATTGTCACATAATCTGCTTAATGTTTTGTATTTGAAAACAAACCTTGGAAATGCTTGAGATAATTGGTTATCTTATTAGCTAGCAGCGAAACTATAAGACTTAGCGATTAATGGGTTTTCGAAGACGAAAGAACACAACATTTTAAGTACTTTGGCATTCATAAGTCATTTTCGTAAAAACTTCGATTTAAGGCTCGTACAGACTAGTGCGATATCGCGGGCGCGACGTGACACTAGTAGCACAATTTCTTTGTCGGTGCCTGTCGCGCCCGCGATATCGCGCGAGTCTGTACGAGCCTTTAATTGGTTTTCGTTGTAAGGCGGCGATATCATTCTTAGATACCTACTACGTGGTACAGTTGGCTTCACGTCAGTGGTAACACTTTGACCTTGAGCTGGATTAGCGTAGTACGGAGCTTCAATAGAATATGAGGCCAAGCTTAAGGCGCTACCCCGAGCAAAACGCGTTTTTCAGAGGCTATTAACTTATTAGTTAAGAGAAATAAACTACATCTAAAAACACATTATTAATGTACGATATCCTATCATCACATTGCATGTTCTTATTTATTTTTATGTGTTGAAATTACATTTGAATTCTCCGTGTGAAAAAAGTACTAAAATTATTGATTGCATGCATCTTTTGGCAAAGTTGACGTTCCATTAATTTGAGAGTTACACTAATGGATAGATAATTAAAAAATCTTAATAATTCACGTTTTATTTAATTTCAAAAGATCACTCTTCTTTTTTTATTAAAATTATTCCAAAAATTGTGTAAATTCGGCGTACGCAAGGAGCGGGACAGAGCGTTCCCGCTGTGACGGGATAGAGAAGGTCCGAACGCTCACGCTAGGGGATCGCCTTAATATACGTAATACTGGTTTCATTACCACAGACGTGCCGATGAATGGTTTGCCATTTTTCCTTATATTTGCATAGTGTGCTGTAGACACTGCCCCATTTTCTGTCCCCAAGAGACAGCAAAACCGCAATAAAGTATGACACAATCGTCCTACTTTACAAGAAATATCAACTTAATTACTTTTATAAAAATTACGAGCAGTTTTCGACCGTTGAAAGTGACAGAAATGCTCGTGGAGAAAGCAACCCCCTGTAATTATTGTAATTTATGTCAATTATTACTTTTTGTGCCTTTGAGCCGGACACGGAATGACAAGAAGATTATATAGCTATGTTAAATATTTTAACTGCAGTCTTATAAGAAGGTGTTGAAATAACTGCATGAACTTTTAATGAACAAAATCTTTCGGCAACATTGTTGCGTGCTTTTTGTAAAATTCTTTGGAGGTGACCGTAATAACATTCACGAAGTAAAATAGTTGCATTTTAAAACTTTTATGAAATGCAGTAACTACCAGTTGCTGAAGTTCATAAATATCTGCTGCAATTTTGTAGCCACCAATCGCAACACCATCAGTCCAGTCGTCGAGGGTGATTCGCATAATGAGCTCTGTGTAGGTACTGAATAGGAGTGGCGATACAATACATCCCTGTCGGACACATGCACTAGGATGGAAGCTGTCCGAAATGTGGTCGTCTGTTCGTACTGATGCTGTTCCTCCTTCGTAGAGTTCTCTAAGAAGGTGCACAAGGTGTTTTGGTGTGCCCATTTCTAACAGCGTCTTCCACAAGGTTGGCCTTTGCACAGAGTCAAATGCTTTTGAGAAATCGACAAAGCATATGTAGGTCGGCTTGTTGAATTCTCTTCCCGGAGAAATGAGAATCTGTTCCCGGGTTTCCCTTCCCTTCACAAAACCAGGTTGTTCTTGTGCAATCTCTCGCGACAAGTGTGCTTTCAAACGTTCGTTGAGAATGTGTAGCAATATTTTGCTTGCGTGGCTGATCAGAGCAATAAGGCGGTAGTTGATACATTTTTTGGTGGACCCCTTTTTGTGAAGAGGAATGAAAATTGTGTGAGCCCATTCTGACGGCCATTTTCCTGCCAGCCATATCTTATTGCAGATGGTGTGAAAGATATGAACGCCGCGTTCTCCCAATGCTCGAATAGTCTCGATTGGGATACCATCAGAGCCCGTAGCCTTTCCATTTTTTAAGTGCTTCTCTGCTAATACTCGTAACCTCGTGCTTACACTTATTATGATCAATGATTTTTATTTTTGTGAACACAAAAATAACTAGATGAGTTCGGTGTTACCTTACTCTGAGAAGAAGACCGAGGCAAACTCAGAGGTCACAGTCACTTTTAAAGTCCAGACGTAATCTTGGTCAGGCCTTATATGAGGACAAATGCAGATGAGGACAGATGCCTTATATGCAGATTAATGTCTGTGATGATTTTTTGAGGAACCATATCTACAGATTTAAGTGGACCTGTCTATTATAGTCAGTGCAGTGGCGTAACTAGCATTTAGAACCCCAAATGCAAAAAAAAAATGGAAGTGTCCCCCTTTGCCTATTATGAAAACGAATGTGGATGGCTAAGCGTTGAACGAGAAGTCAGCTAGTCGGCAGTAAAAACCTGATACCTGACAAGAAGATCGATGAAATATAGTTAACTAGCTTTTGCCCGCGGCTCCGCCCGCGTGGATGTCGGTTATATCGCGTAAAAAAGTAGCCTATGTCCTTCTCCGTATCCCAGGCTATATCTCTGCCAAATTTCATGACGATCAGTTCAGCGGTTTAGGCGTGAAAACGTAACATACAGACGGGCAGACAGACAGACAGAGTTATTTAATATAATAGTATGGATTCTACATTTTTTTTTTAAACTGCTTGAGCCCTGCCGCACTCTTATACAGTGTGAGTCTTTATAATGTGCACATATCGAAATGAGGGAACTATGCTTAATTTTATCTACGGAAAAAAACTATTTTTTTTATGGAATTTTTATTTTTAAATTTTTATTTCAAAATTTCTCAATAAGTCGCCCCTTATTGACAAATTTTACAATTATTGTAAAAAATTATGAAAACAGAAACTGATTTTTGCTAAAAAAAAAAACATGTTTCTTTTCAATTGAGGGTAGTTTTTTCCCCAATTTTTATTTTATGAGGACGCCTAATTACCTACTTCCAATCACTATGGAGTTTGTTTCATCGTGATAGATCATTTAGTTTAAAAGTTACACCGTTTTGTTTACATTGGGAACAATTTTTTTTTATTAAAAAGACTCACACTGTATAGGTACTTGAATACGATAGAGATAGTTTTCGAGTTCCTCACTTTTTTCAAATCGCTCTCACGGAAGAATGGGGAGAAAAAAAACCGGCTAAGTGCGAGTCGGACTCGCGCACGAAGGGTTCCGTGCCATCCATACTAATATTATAAATATGAAAGTAACTCTGTCTGTCTGTCTGTATGTTACGTTTTCACGCCTAAACCGCTGAACCGATTGTCATGAAATTTGGCAGCGATATAGACTGGGACATGTAGACGGACATAGGCTACTTTTTTACGCGATAACCGACATCCACGCGGGCGGAGCCGCCGGCAAAAGCTAGTTATCTATAAAAACGAGCAAAAAAATCACGTTTGTTGTATAGGAGCCCACCTTAAATATAATATTTACCTTTTCTGTTTTTTAGTATTTGTTATTATATAGCGGCAACAGAAATACATCATCTGTGAAAATTTCAACTGTCTAACTATCACGGTTCATGAGATACAGCCTGGTGACAGGCGGACAGCGGAGTCATAGTAATAGGGTCCCGTTTTACCCTTTGGGTACGGAACCATAAAAAAACCGAGCTTAGAGGACCATTCATTGTTTTATAGAACCTAGGTACGGTCACATTCCTCGTGATCCATGTAAAAAATTACGAGTATATGAAGAAAAGGACACTACTTGCGGTTTTTTTAAATCTTCTATGAGGGCCTTCCTCGAAATAATGTTTTGAAATGGAAGAATCGTTTGTGGCCCGCATGGGCCCCTTGAATCAGGGGCCCCATGCAATCGCATTGGTTGCACGCATTTGTCCAGTAATCGTGTAGGTCAACTCAGAACTTACTAGAACTAACTAGAGTCAAAAGATTGGGCATAATTTAATTTTGTTTTGCCTCTAATGGCTACTCTTGCACTATCGACTAGATTTAGACAAATAAAGTGTGGGCGCAGATTGGTATACCTACCATATTTAAAGTAGTTTCTTATAAAGATTTCAAATAAAAATCTATTCATTATTTTGGGTATGTGTGGCAATGTAGCCTTTATAATATTTCGTAATACGAAAATACCTATTCCGTCCCAGAATTATTATAATTCAGTCCTAAAAGGAAATGATTCATAGTTCTGTCTCATTTGTATTCATTTCTTGCTTTTGTTTCTTTGATATCCACCAAATGAATTAATAATAGACACATAACTTCGTCTGCGGAAACTGGCGAAGTTGTAGGTACTAAACAAAAAGATAATGAAAAAAAAAAAAGAACGATGACGTAGATCAGTTTTACTGAAATAAATCATAATCTACAGAGCGAATTTTTTATTATGATGAAATTAATGATTCAAAAGACTACTGGCGAACTTCTCGGTGACATCATTGTACAATCTTGCCCGGCCTTCGAGGTCAAAGACTTCAATACATCACATAACATCACGCCAGGGCCTGTAATCGTATTGGTACACCTCAGCCTAACAGAGGTGTAGGTACATGTAGTACACCGACATTTCGCAAGTTAAGGGAGACAAGCCTATTGACATCAACCGGGATTAGAAATGTTTCAGTTTTAACTGAAATATTTCTGATGGAAATCCCAATAACATTTTACCCGACCTGGGAATTGAACCCAGGACCTCATGCTCAGCAGTTACCACTTGCGAACAATAGACCAACGAGGCAATAATGTAACATTATCTAGCTATACGAACTGAGTTCTAGGCTTCTAGAGGATCGCGTTCAGCCTAGATGACGACGGGGTGTCGCCAGCCTGACACCCTTGACCGGGTCACAGCAAATAGCTAAGTAGAGCAATCGCATACTTCGCAATTCGCAACATAGCAGGTTTGTTTATTTCATGCTAGATTTTGCCTGCCGCGTCGCCCGATGTGGAGGTCGGAAATTTTCTCACGGGAATGTTCTACGGGGGTAAAAAAGTATCCCATGTTCTAACCTTGATCATGATCTACCTGTCTGCGATTTTTCATCGAAATTCGTTAAGCCGACCCATTCGCTGCCCAGCACCCAGCATATATGTCAAAAAATTATTCGTTCGTGTGCCTACAACCCGTATTCGAGCAGTCGCTATAGATGACTTCTGTTCATGCCCAGGACCCGACTAGCGACACCAAATCTAAGTATGTAAATTTGCCAAACAATTTATGGCTTACAAGAAATAAATATTTTTGAACTGGGCAGCAAATGCGTTAAATGATAAATGATTTTATTTGTTTAAGGCGACGATAGCCGACTTTTAATGATTTTATACTGAAAATCAGGTCTAAACACTAATAATTTGGAAAAAATATATGTTAAAATCTCTAATTTTAAGTTTTTTTTATAACTCTTAATATATGAATATTTTAGATTATGTTTTTATCACATAGTGAAATTAATTTGCAAGTACAGTCATGTCTAACGCGGATAAAAAACTGAGAATCACGCAAAATCTAACAAGCGTATTTTTCTGAAACCTTCACCTTTTTAAAGATAATTTAATTATTGATTTTTTAGTATACGTGTTTTATTAAAATACCTTTTGTTTTATGTATAACAAATTAATAATGCGTCTTATTTTGGACAGCGCTCCTGGATGGGCGAGTCCTATTACTGGCTGGACGTACGACGCGCTGTGTGAGCTCAGTAAAGAACACGCAAGCTAACCATTCAAGCTCACTGGCATATATATATTATATGGGCCTTAAATAGATTTGTACTGTGACCATGGCCTCAAGTCTGCTATTACAATAGTGTCGGAATGGTCTCGCCATTGTGAGTATTTGACAGTGTTTGTATGACAAATCTGTCAAAAACTCACAATGAAGAGACCATCGCAACGTTTGTACATTAGTAGACTTGGCCCCCAGCACGTCAAGCTACACGAAACTGTCAATTTTCTCCAAACGATTTTAAACTTTAAAATGTTGACGATTAAGTTCAAAATCAATCGCGAAAATCTGACAGTTTGTGATAGCTTGATGTGCTGGCCACCGTACAAACACATTTACACGTCGTATTTTAAAAACTAGATGAGATCGGCGTTCCCTATCAGACTAATAATACTCTGAGAAGAAAGGCCGAAACAAACTCAGAGGTCACAGTTTCGTTTAAAGTCGAGACATAATCTTGGTAAAATCATGTGAAGACAATGGTGCCGATTACCTTGTTCAAAAACTAAACTAAATTTAAGTTCAGTACATCTTTGTCTTTCTATTTCATTAAGAAAAGGACAGAAGATCAATTTTAGTTTAGTCCTGTCAAATTAATCAGCGCTTGACGTAATTTTTGTCGGCAAGTTTTTAATCACGTCTAAACTTGTATGGAGTAGTGACAGGCGCTGATTAATTTGACAGGACTAAACTAAAATTGATCTTCTGTCCTTTTCTTAATGAAAAAGAAAGAAAAAGATGCACTGAACTTAAATTTAGTTTAAGTAGTTTGTGAACAAGGGAATCGGCACCAATGTAAGAATGTAGATTGGTGTCTGAAGTGGTATTTTTTAAGCCGTGAAAATGTAACAGAGAGACAGACAGTTACTTTCGCAATTATAATTTTAGTATGGTTTGGATGTATGGATCACCATGTTATTATGGGCATTGAGAAATACGATTTCATATTGTTATAGGTATCTAAAGACAAAGCTAGTGTAGGCGTAGCCCCGTGTAGCATAAAATGAATGAATTCTTTATAATACTGAGGAATTTAACAATGGCAACACAATGACATTTATCACTATCACTATCACTATCACTACATATTATAAAACAAAGTCCTCCGCCGCGTCTGTCTGTCTGTCTGTCTGTCTGTCTGTCTGTCTGTTCGCGATAAACTCAAATACTACTGCACCGATTCTCATGCTGTTTTCACCAATGGATAGCTTGGTTCTCTAGGAAGGTTTTAGTATATAATTTGTTATGTTTTTGTATGCATTTTTGTATGAATTAACGATATTTGTTGGAGGTGTCGGAAAAAAATAAGCCGTCTGGGAGCTTTCAACGAAAACGCTGTCTAAACCCTTTGAGATATAACAAAATAATGTATGGTGGAATTGTGTATCATAAAAAGGTCTTCAAAAAAGTCCGCGATGGCATATGTCTATCTCTTAAGGATAACATACTATATCCATTTTATTGACTTTTTGTAGGTATTTGTTTGCCGAATTTTACTCTTGGAAATACGATTACGATAACAATACGCTATAATATCAGTAGCTATTAGCCAAATTATGTTCGTAGATAAATAAGCTAGCTACTTACGTGTATTTCAAACAGTATACAAGAATATTTATCATAAAAACATTACTAAACACGGCGGCCTTATGATCAAAATTTGTGCATTCCAAAACTTTCGTTACTTTTTCACTGACATATTTATCACTTTTCGATAAACTAACACTCAATACGAAATCTACACTTATTTCTCAGTAATTCTGTATAAGATTCTTCTAAGATTAAACCGTTTTCTCATTGAATCCTTTACTTTACGCACGTATAACCTTGATGAATGTTTACATTAAGCATCGCGTCACACCGCCACACGACCACGACCACAGAGTATAGACGTATTTTGTTTTCTTTTTTCGTTCGTTTAGTGGTGTTCCCGCTAAAATGTCAACCGGTCAATTATTAGTCGATTAATCGAATTCTACATCCAGATCGTGTTGCAAGTACAAAATAAATGTCTAATATTTCGTCCAATTGCGAACGTGACCCTGAGAAAAGTTAGTACTTACGTGAATTATTCTAAAATTATTATTTGTGTCGCAATTTTATTTCGTGTTGTATTTGGTACAATTGATTGCTTTAAGAATTTGAGTGAAATTTCGTATTTTGATTTTGTGTTTGTTATCTTTAGGTAAAGACTCATTCACGTTCAGAACATAAGTACTTTTACTATATTAAATCATTTGTTTCGGTTTCTATTCACATAGTGTTCATGAAGAAACCATAAAACCATAGTTATTATTGTGAAATGTTAAGAGTTTGATGTCAAGCACGATAGATGGCGTTGACGTCGAAATAGATCTCGCTATGGTTTCGTTACCGCGATTTGGTTGGGGTCTCGCAATTTTAATTAAATATACCAGCTTAGATCAGTACACAATTGTGGTTTTATTTTCAACCCTATTAGTGTGCACATTAGTTCGATAGTTCAACTCATAACCAGCTCGGTAATAAACACATAGTGAGTCACATTAAAATTAATATTAAGTTAGAATTTTGAGATATAGCCTGGGATATGGAGAGGGTAGTACATAGGGTACTTTTTTATGCGATAACCGACATCCACGCGGGCGAAGCCGCGGGCAAAAGCTAGTTAATAATAAACTTGAATGCCTGAATAAGATAAAAGGAGGACTTTTATAATAAACTAGCTGATACTCGCGACTTCAACCGCATGGCTTTTTCTAAAATAAATCCTTACAACATCAGCTATCTGCCAGTGAAAGTCCCGTCAAAATCGGTGTAGCCGTTTCGGAGATTAGCCGGATCAAACCTATTATAACACTGTTATTTGAAAATTTTGTAAAAGCCAATTATTTTTAAAAGTGTAACCGTGGAGTTTCTTGCCGGCTCTTTTCCATAGGAAACGACCAATAGGAACTGTGCACCTAGCTTCTGACGGTTCATAAGTGCCCATGTAGGTTTATGTGAAATGAAATATTTTGATTTTGATTTTAATATGCTTTACCGGGAAGTTCTAACTGGCCAATAGATACTCAGAACAAAATAGTACGCATTTAATTAAGATAAAGTTAAGTGCTTGCGAAAACTTCACGTGGGTAGCACTGGCTGTCTAGATAGTCAGCCAAGTTCCTAATCTAGGGTCGGTGAACCGGCTTCTAGGATAATTTTTAGCTTACGCTCGCTAATCTTTTTTTTTTGCCTTCATTTCGCAGGTCAACCTAGCAGTTTGTCTTCTGCTTTATCGAACTTTCCCCTGGATGCCTTAATAAATTAAGGCCTACAGCCAGGGCATAAAATTATAAACTAAGCGACTACCTACGCGCTACGGGCACCTCCTGTGGAGTTCGGCCTCGGCTTAGGGCGTCGCTGGGGGAGGACAGCAAGGGACAGGCTGGATCGGATTATGGCTCGCTAATAGGCAAGTAAACAAAGTTTTCAAGCTAGGTTAGAAAAATTCCAAACAACTACAAGATTAAGTTATCTCTTTTCTTGTATTCTTATTGTGTTTGAATGCACAAAATGATAATCTTTGTGTTTCCGTACTAGTCTCTAAAAATCGTATCAGTCTGATTGACATTTCGGTATTGATATCAAGAATCCATGTGTAGATACAACATACGCAGATAAACAACATTTGTTTATCACAGACTAAATTCATATCTCATAGATAAAATTGTTCAAGAATTTGTTTATGGCATTGCCAGCACCCTATTGTGTAACATACTTACTTTCAATCATAATCCGGGAGTTTTGAAGGATATTGCTAATCCATTGCTTCATAGGTTTGAAAAAATTGTCTGCTCAACAACGTAAATAACGCAATGAATGTTGTTGAACTGTCAAAATGAAACCCATCGCGATCAATGTCATTCTAGCGAGCCAGCACGAACGAAATTAGTAAAATCTGCTACGATGTGAACTATACCCATAGTCTCTAATTCAGATAATTTATGTAAACAAAGTAATGTCAAGAAATGTCACTGTGAAAATGACAGGACAGTGGTGCAACACATTTAATCGTTATTTTTTTTTGTAAATAATCATCTATAAAATTAAAGTGAATTAATTATAAGAACTATGCAAACAAAATTCAATTTAAGTTAATAATAATTAGAGCTAAATTAATGAATCATTGCGTCTATAATAACAATAAACTTTGTTATGTTTATCTAAGTAAACATTTTTGAGAATACAGTGTGTATGTAAGCAAAACAGAGCCAGTACGTGTAAATACACATTTGATGTTTTTCCTTGTTTCGCAAAGAATTCAAGTTAATTTTAGCAAAGTACAACTTCAACATCTGCGACTTCACCATCTCGGATCAAACTCAATTCGGTATCGTGTCCCATAAAGCCTCTTCTTGGCACGAACTTTGTTAAAATAGTCTCTCGCCATCCTAAAAATATTAGCCAGTGGGTAACTGACCTCACTCTTGGAGATAAATTGTATGCACCCCCAGGCATGTCCATTGTCGGCTAGAAATGCAAGAAGTGCCAAAAAGTATCGATATATATCGTAATGTTTTAACAATTTTGTGAACTACATACTACTTATAGCAAGTGCTCTCTTGATAGAATTGATTAAAATTGACTTAGGATAGCTATAGGATGAGATCCGGTCTTACCCTCGTATGGAAAAGATCGTATAAAAAATGTCCGATCTTATTTTGTGAAAATTTCTTTTCACAGAATAAGATCCTACCTAATTAGATACCTACACACATACATATTTAAAAAAAAATCGGCAATTAAGATATCCTTTCAGTGTTTACTTATGACGCCGAGGAGTATCAGCACAAGTTTGAGAAACACAATCATTACTAATCCAATATTATAAATTTGAAAGTAACTCTGTCTGTCTGTCTGTATGTTACGTTTTCACGCCTAAATCGCTGAACCGATCGTCATGAAATTTGGCAAAGATATAGCCTGGGATATGGAGGACATAGGGTACTTTTTTACGCGATAACCGACATTCACGCGGGCGGAGCCGCGGGCAAAAGCTAGTTTCTTTATATTTTGGTTTATATGGTAAGATCGGACTACCCAAACATACAAAATAGGGACTTCATCAGACTTTTAAGTAATATCTACGTAATTAGACTGTTATCGGTGTAACAGAAAATTCCGGATTATTTGCTTGTTGTGAACGTTATCAAAAGAAACGTTATTAGAACGTAGTCCGAAATTACCCTGCGAACGTCCGGCATTTTCAATGCTTTTTTTTGGCAATTTTTTGAACTGCTTTCAAACTAGAACTGTTGAGAATAGGAAGAAGATAAACTATTCAAATAAAGTAGATTTGTTAATAATCAGTTTGATGCAAACTATACAGAGATAATTTAAATAATTACGTTTTGAGAAAGAAAAAAAATACATCCTTTCAACTGGCTTATTCCACAAATCCCCCTTAGGAGGAAAAGTGGAATCTATAGAAAACTGTCTAGAATTCACCCCTGATAATCCCGCTTAGGCGAGAAAACTAAAATTGAAAAAAAAAAGTTATTCCAAGACCCCCCTGAAAGTGATTTTTTTACATTAGGGTTCAGTTTTCCCCACTGAGGGGGATTCTCTCAGGGGGGATTAGTGGAATAAGCCGGATTATCAGGGGTGAATTCTAGACTGTTTTTTATAGTCCAGCTAAGGGGGATTTTCAGGGGGGATTTGTGGAATAAGCCTTTCAACTTATCGAAAATCGTCCGAACTTAGCCGAACGCACCTTACCTACTGTCGAGGGCTATTGTATTTTGTTACCTACTGTAGATAGATAGATAGAATACTCTTTATTATGTACACCATACAAATTACAGATATAAATGTAGAACTGTTACATAGGGTGTCACAATGGGCGGTCTTATCGCTAAAAGCAATCTTTTACAGACAACCTTTGTACTTTTACCAACAACAACTGTAGCTTGGTCTGTGCTGTAGCTGAAGTAAATCGTTCCTCTCCATTGACTATAACAACCTGCGCATAATAAGCAGTTGCTATTCTTGGCTATTGTAACTTAGGTCACAAATAAGACTTCAACTTAACGTAGGTATGTACCTTTATTCTAATCCTAATATATTTCCGATTTTTCGCAACCGCTTCAGATCGTCTCAAGATTTCCACTGTCTACTTTGTAAAATCTTGGGTTTTTTGTAAATATTGAGTGTTAGTGTTACTACCTATTTATTAGCTCAGTATATACAGGGTGTTTGGCAGAACGTTGAACATACGAAAATGGTGGATAGGTGGGGTCATCTGCTACTTACTCAGCCCTAATTTATTTGGCCCTGGCCCCCTGAATATAAAAAAAAAATTTGTTTGCTTTCTTTTAGTTTCACCACTTTCTTAACTTTAAAGTGTATTTTTTTATTAAAAATGGGTAAAACAGGCAATATTTTAGTTTATTTTTTTATCTTTAATATTGGCAGATTCTTATAAAATTATTGCTTTATTCAGATGTTAGCTAGAAAAAAAGTTATGACTCCTCAAACTTACAGAAAGATGTAATAAATAAAAATATTGCCTGTTTTACCCATTTTTAATACAAATTACACTTTAAAGTTAAGAAAGTGGTGAAACTAGAAGAAAGCAAAAAAATTTTTTTTTTAATATCCAGGGGGCCAGGGCCAAATAAATTAGGCCTGAGTAAGTAGCAGATGACCCCACCTATCCACCATTTTCGTATGTTCAACGTTCTGCCAAACACCCTGTATATTCCCGAATAAATTCTCGTAAGAGAAAAAAAGTTAAGAAAAGTGTAAACGTACCTTTAACTTCGACTTGTGCACGAAGTCTTTATTTTGCAAGGAATCAAAAGCATGCCAGATGCAATTAGTTACGTTTTTCAATAATGTAGACATTTTCTCATTCCAAAATTCTCAGCACCATAAATTTTTACTAAGTATTTTCTAAAAGCACAAACACATATTATTTCTTCAATCGTTCAAAATATTAACACAAAAAAAAACCAGATAACGAAATTTAATTAAAAAAATATAAACAGAACACGCCTACTATTAATTAAATCCACTATTCCAATTTCAAATTATAGCATAGCGCGCGGAATATTACTTTTATTGTCACAGAGCGATAATGGTAATGGAAGGACACGTTCTAACTCCGCCCGCTTAAAAACCAGACTGGCAAGGCAAACGTACCTACGTAGTGCGATGTGCGATAACAAGCCAAAGGAAATGGCTTACGCTGAATGGAACTAGCACGACTGACAAAGTCGCTTGTTACATTATGAAGTTAATTATTGATAACTGAGAACTTTGAAAGAACAGTTAAAAAAAATTAAATTATGTCAATCAGGCAGGCTAAAGCTTGCAAAGGCTACCAGCATTGTTTCGTACAAAAATTAGATTGATTTAAATTTAAGATTTCGAATAAACTAAGATTGGTATGGTATGCATAGTTATGGCAATACTATTGTTGTAATAGTGTGTTAATACTAAACCGCCACTTTAAAACTAGGTAGGTATTGGTGCCGATTCCCTTGTTCACAAACTAAACAAAATTTAAGTTCAGTAAGTACATCTTTTTCATTCTATTTCATTAAGAAAAGGACAGATTTTTTTTGTTTAGTCCTGTCAAATTAATCAGCGCCTGTCACTACTCCATACAAGTTTAGACGTTATTAAAAATTTGCCTAGTAAAATTACGTCAATTTACGTAAAGCGCTGATTAATTTGACAGGACTAAACTAAAATTTATCTTTTGTCCTTTTCTTAATGAAACAGAAAGAAAAAGATTCACTGAACTTAAATTTAGTTTAGTTTGTGAACAAGGGAATCGGCACCGAGAGTTTTCCCTATACATTCAGACTTGCTATTCTCATTTCCACCTAATTACATATCAAAACTTTTGCTCCTGGCCTTAGTTTTAAACAAACGAATGGCGTTCGGAAGCTATCACAATTACCTACCTATGCAAAATGCCAGTAGGTAAATAAAACTACGCCTGACATCGAATAAAACTGCTATAGTTGTGCTCAGACTAATAATAAATGTGCAAGTAGCACAATAATACCTACTCGCTAAGTGCTGCATGTTGACATTAAACATGTGTTACATTACATGGCGTTAATCGGGCTTCCTTACGACCGCGACATATATCCATAGTGACTCTACTAATTTGCATGACACGTCTGTTGTATTAAAAGCCGATATCTTTACCAGTTACAAAAAAAAAATAAAAAAATGCTGTCTCTACAGATAGCGATCAAAATAAGAATAGGTAGAAATCGAATAATCCTACAATTTTGAATATTTTTTTTTTCTCATGTACACTTGTTTTTCTAACTCACTTTAGACATTGGCAGAATAGTCGACATCGGCTTTGCTTGCCATATATTAAAAATAGAATAGAATAGAGTTGACCTTTTCGTTTTTGCCATTTAATTACATCTAATTTATAGGTATGGTATAGGTATCAATGTGAAATGAACCCATTAAAGGCCAGTCTTTGGGCTGTAGGTACATATTTCACTTTTATTATAATTACTTAGTGTAAAAATTCAGTGTAAGTTGTATGTATCTAGTCTAAGCCTTGGCATGCTGATCTATGTAACTGGAGAAGGTTGAGACCTGATTGATGTAAACACGTTACATCAATCAGGTCTCAACCTGATTAATTTGACAGGACTAAACTAAAATTTATCTTCTGTCCTTTTCTTAATGAAACAGAAAGAAAAAGATGCACTAACTTAAATTTAGTTTAGTTTGTGAACAAGGGAATCGACACCATTGACCCACCTTTCTTCTGGTGCCGCATTGTCTGTCACCTCTGCACTTGAGGATCTTATGACTGCATCAGCGAATGGAGTTCGCATGGCTGAATTTTGGGTTAAACATAATATTTGAATTTTCACAACAAATTTCTTATTTGCCAGCGACACTATAAGAAGACTGTCAGGTTTGTCCGACTCCTCAATAGATTGCATCGTCTTCTAATATATGTACTTATAGGTTCCTAACAGGTTATCAACAGAACCTTCAGTTGTTAACTTGTCAGTTAGATACCATCGCGGGCATGCGAATCGGACCACCGTAAGGACTAATCTTGCTTGCAGCGCTCGGCCACTATAGTACCGCTTACCTACGCTCATCCACCAATAGCATCGCAGCATCAGATTTTTGCTGAGCCAGTTGTTTTTGCAAATGAAAATAAAAAAAAACCGTAAGAAACCAGCCGAGGTCGTCAGACATCTGTGATCCTGATCATCATTGTAATTGTAACAGAGCCATAGAAATTTATTTAAACAAAATACTTTTTTATTGGCTGTCGCAAAACAGAGCGATGTGGACATCGTAAGCACGGAATTTTGTTTTGAAAGTGTGCCGATTTGAATGCCCGCGATTGTACCTACGATATTACGATAGGTCCTATTCGACCTATAAGACCACTAACTACTGCATCCTGCCTTCACTTGATTTCCGCAATAAAAACAGCGGGCTTGCGATATCCTTTGCATATCGGCAGTTTGATCTCACTGACTGCACAGCCTCCCTCACATTATAATTACATTACTCATCATTCGAGATGCCGCTCGCCTTCAGATGTTTTCACCATAAGTACACGCGCCGGCACTGAGTCATGTCATGAGGACATACGACTCATTTAAATATACCTTACCAAAGATGTGTTGAGTGGATAAGTATACCAGATTGATATTGGCAATATTTACCTAATAGTTGTTATTTTAGATTTTAGGTATTTAAGAGGGTCATTTATTTATTTATTTATATATATATACAATTATACATCAGATTACACATTACAATAGAAAATAAAAACTTATACACTATAAAATATACAATGGGCGGCCTTGTCGCGATCTTTTCCAGGCCTTTAAAAACATATTATCTCGTGACTGAGAAGGAATTACGAAAAATGGCTCAATTAACTATATCGGTAAGTGTGTCTAGAATTTTCTAATACCTTTTTTAAAGTTTCATGTTGAAACACGAAGCAACAAAATTTGATCTAAATAAAAACGGCCACATTCCTCTAGATCGTATTTTGTTGCTTCGTGTCTCAATATGAAACTTTATAAAAGGTATTAGAAAATTCTAGACACATTTACCGATATAGTTGATTGAGCCGTTTTTCTCAGTGACGAGATAATATGTTTTTAAAGGAGTGGCGCTACTGGACCGGTGACAACGCTCTTAATAGCCATTAAATACCCTATTTTGTAACACCTAATATCGTAGGGCTATTGAGAAGAAAAAAAAACTATTAGTTCTACCACAGAACTGTTTAGTTGAACAAGCGGGAACAAACGAGCAGCTATAGATAGATAGATAGAATACTCTTTATTATGTACACCATAAAAATGCTATGTTAATTATCTCTCTCAGAAATACATTCCTGACAAAAAATATAAAGTTTGCGTTCACATACACTAACAAAGCAAGCATGATAAAATCATTTACGACACACCTGGCCATAATGTGAGTTTTACAGCACGCTACGCGTACATTAAAACTCACATTGTGGCCAGGTGAAGACGTAAAATTGTGTACTCACCACGGGCAGTAAAAAAGAAAGCCCTCTATCGCATATTTACAACCCTCGCCTGCGGCTCGGGTCACAAATACCTGCGATTTCGGGCTTTCTTTCTTTTACAGCCCTTGGTATGTAATGTACTATTAATCGATTTCTAGGTAGGTACTGACGTATAATGTGGGCAGAGATACCTACCTATTTATTTTCAAGCCTTTATTTACGTAATAAAGCCATTTTTGGAAGAGCACATGATTACTATTGCCTACAGGTAGTAAGTAACACTTCAAAGATAAACTGACAAGTGACAGCTGTGTAACATTTCACATGTTCGAAATTTAAATATTGCCGCGCAATAACATTCCTTTCGACCGCGCGCGCGTACCCAATGCCCTACAATAAACACAATTACCCTCATTCTCGAGGTCGCCTGTTACCAAACGAGTTGCAGGAATCATCTCTGTCGTGTCCATAATTATGTGTGTAGGTCAGACATGCAAATAACTACTTCTATCGGAAGCAAATCAAGGCTTTGCCCTTCTGTGGAGCGGACAGTTCACGATTTCAAAAGATAAGATCTTGTTTCTCAAATAAATGCATGAATGAATGGT
This sequence comes from Dryobota labecula, assembly GCA_947523025.1. Lineage (NCBI taxonomy): Eukaryota > Metazoa > Arthropoda > Insecta > Lepidoptera > Noctuidae > Dryobota > Dryobota labecula. The sequence continues at coordinate 6,665,197 of OX383296.1, read as the reverse complement.
GCAATTTTTGCGAGCTGTTATTTCAAGTAGGTACGGCTTTGTAGTAATGAAATAAATCACATTGCTTAATGTAACATATAAATTAACATTTTGTTTATTGACATTATAAATAAAATAAAAACCATCCTAAACCATTATAAACCATCTATAAGGAATTGAAAATTCGTGTCAAATAAAACACGCATTTCTTTGGTAAGTGTTTATTAAGGTATATACTACTACACATAAATTACATATAGATAAAAATTACGATTACTTACAAAAATGTACCGTCTTGTCGGTTGTCATCAACCTCCCTCGATAAGGGCCAGCTGCCAATATCTCAGGGTTGTCAGTCTTGATAAAAAGCCAGACATTTATGTTGTAAAATCGCGAAAAGCCTATGTTAGCTATTCCCTTTTAGGGCTAATTTGAGCATGTTTATAAGTATGCCCAAATTAGGTCATTTTTCTAGTTAATTTTCTAAAAGCACTTTTTCCTTTGCAAATAAATAATAATAATAATCTGACAACCCTGATAATCCCTATTCCTTAAGTTAATTGGCTAATAAGCGCCACAAAAAGCCGAAATTATGCTATGCATGAACTAACACTATTCCAATATATGCGAGTAGAATAAATAACCAATATTGTAATGTTTTCTCAAAATATTCACAACAAAAAAAAGTTGTGCAGTATAAGTACGATTCCCGTCCCAAACCTTTCTCGCTCCGAAACACGTGAAAAGAGTTAAGCATTTCTAAATAATCTCATGCTTACAGAAACCTTATTGGAATGTAAAATATGTTAAATTTAACAAACCATCTGAATAAGTTTAATTAAAAAATAAAACTAAGTGCGACAATGGCAAGGAATTCTGTTTGTTAAGTTACACACAAATTATTACTAAATTAATCGTTTATAAGGCTTGTTTACAACGGCTAATGTTCTGCAGAATGTTCTGCATGAAAATTCTGTCTTGACAAACAATGAATGACTGCACTAATGTCTTTATTCAAAACTGGCCTGCCCGTCTGAAGCTCGGAATATTTGGGAAAATATGTGTTACGAGTGGCAACACTAAGATGGGTATTTCAGACGTACATCACTTCATGTCCTTTGGAAGTACACACACATTAAACCTTTGCTCCACAATTCTCTAACTTATAAATTATAGAAGTATAAATTCATTTTATTTAAAAATAATTGCTTTTGGACTGACCAAAAGCAATTATTTTTAAAGTTATGCTATGTTGCAATAACATAAAAATAATATGCCAATCACAATGAGATTTTAAATAGTCATTTTCTACTCATTATTTATCCATTTTCTGGAAAATAAATTTAACTTCGAGTTAGTATTTGTATTGCAATACTTATAACTGGTAGAGATCTTGAGAGATTAAGAGCCTTAAGATATTACAACACAACCTTCGTAAGCTAAAAAATAAATTATCTGTAGATTTCTAACTTAATTAATAGCTAAAACATACGACACATGTGTTTTCTCGTCCCTTTCATCCGCTTATTACAATAAACAAGTCCAAATAATTATTATAAAAAAAAAAACATTTATTTTATTTTATTTTACATAAAAATAAGTAATCATACCTAAAAAAAATATTTGTACAAATTTTAACCTAAGAATATCAAAACAAACGGGATTTCTCCCATGTTATTATAAAATTTAAAAAAGTAAGTAAAGTGATTGTCATTTGACATGAAAATCTTAATCAATCTAAGACAGGTTAGCTATATGTAATTCTTATTTTTAATGACTTATTATTCGGTCAATTTAATGCAATCTGCCACGATTATACGAGGGCCATCTTACCAAGGAGTATCGTAATACCCAGTAACTGGGTTTTGGAGGTCAGATGCAGATTGCTTCATGTAAAATAGTGAGTGCAGTGAGAGCAGTCATGGCCTAGTGGCAACGGAATTGTAGATTGTAATTGTAAGGCTGGTTTTAGAGTCACGCTGACCGTGCGCTGACCGTCGGCGCTGACAGCCGAAACGTATGAACTTCTAGGAAGCGTTTTAGAATAACGCGTGGCTATCAGTGCGTGCGTTTGTCAGCGCTGACGGGTCAGCGGCCGTACGCGTCGCGCGTCGGCGCCGCATAGCCGTCGGAGCTGACCGCCGCACGCGCGCCTCTGTCTTCAGTGAGAGGCGTGGGTAATCTTTATTCCGGAAAGTGAATTGATTCACTTATTCCGACTCCGAGTCCGGTACCGGTTCACCTTAGTTATTCCTTTGGCACCGTCACTCACTCGGTGATTTTGGTTCCCCGGTTCCCCCAGAACATTTTAATCATTCGGTTCGTTGGATCATTTCGCACATTTTGAATTGAAAATTACACATTTATGCGTGCCAGACAATTCATATTAAACTCTAACTTTGGATCAGTACCTCCGGGTTACCCACCGCTAGTCAGCGTTCTAGTGTCGAGCCGAGCAGACGCCGTCAGCGTGAACAGTCATGACGAATCGCGATGTGGACACAAGTCGAGTGATCGACGAAGTACGCAGTGATCAGTACGATACTGAAACGCCTGGCGCTGAGCTGTCAGCGCCGATGGTCAGCGTGACTCTAAAACCAGCCAAACTCGTACTTATTTTTAATTACTGTGTTACGCAATTTTTTCAACACTTTAACAATTGTAAAGAATGGTAGACTTGTAAACTTTTGTGGTGTCCAACATGGTCGTAGCGGTAGTCGTTATAGTGGGTGGCTCACCTGGCGTCCGCTTGTTGACGCAGCCAACCATACATTTTGTTGGAGACGTGACCTGGCCGCGTCGCCATGGCGTCCCGGTGGGGTATGGCTCTTATGATATGGCTTGATTGAAGCGCGTCAGAAGGTTAAAATAAAAACCAAAAATGGTTTCCCTTTTGCAGAGTTTAAAATTGCAACGTAATTTTAGACTCTGCAAAAGGGAAATCATTATTGGGTTTTATTTTATTCGGATCGCTTTTTAGCTCAGCTTAATAACAGGAAATTTTCTCCGAGTCGTTTCTTATGTCCAGATTTGCTTGGGTAAATTCCCTTAGATCACTACGCTGGTAGTGGTATTTAAAAAAGGTTTTGGTATTTAAAAAAAAGACGAGATCCCGAGATAAATACGAACTAAGAAGCGATCTTCTTAGTTCGTATAATTTTTTTATAATTATCTCGAGATCTCTTCTTTTTTTCTCGTCATGCCTCTCATCTGACGCGAATTTATTTGTACTAAGACCCGTATAACACGACCCCAATCAAGACTCTCGAACGCGTTTCAACCAATCAAATGGCTTTTCACTAGTTTAAAGTAATGCTTGAGTCTTGAGTGAGGTTCTGTAATACTGGCCTAGGTGGTAGTGTGGTAGGGTCCAATTTTTTGGTATTTTTTATTTGTACTTAAACTTAAGTTTCCTTTGCATTAAATTGACCGAACAACGCAAACATTTGACACGTAGTTACATTTATGATTTTAATTTAATTATGTGGAATACTAGTTTATGATGACTAGACTCGTCACAGAAACGTGCCTTAAGCTAAGAGTACAATTCAACGACTATTACATTCATTATTATTATTTTGTGCCATCTCACTTTGGCAATAGCTATTGAGAGATTTGCAGTATTCAACCAGCGTTTGGATCAGTGTTTGAAATTTTGAACTAATAATATTTTGACTAAATTCTTATAACATGCCTATGTAGGCTAGATACAAAAATAATCTGTATTTTTTTTAATTATTAAAATAATCATGTTAAATTGAGAATGGTTCTCTTGTCACAAAATTCTCTAAACTAGACTAAAAATTCACCAAAATTTTGTTTATTTCTGTCTAACGATGATTTTCCTATTCTGAAATTGACTAAAGTGACATAACTTAACTATATTTTAGTTTGACAGCACTAAGATGGCACTGAATTTTTAATTTAGTGAAAATAGCAATTTTGCTATTCCGAATTTGACGATTCACCTAAAATTTAGATTTTCTAACTAAATCTGACTATTTTTAATCACGATAAAAAAGGTGTGGAATAAAATAAGTTATAAAAAACTATAATTCATATCACCACCTCGACTTCAGGTGCAAAAACAGTATTATATCTTTGTTTTTCTTTTCTTTTGTTTATATCTCGAAAATAGCGTCCTATCGCAAAAATAATGAAAATTACAACAACCTTTACAACACCCATAAACCCCTAACACTTAAAATGTAGGTAATTTTTTTAACACCCCCTGAATGCCTCCAGCTCAAAAAAAAAAAAAACATGGCATAGGGCAAACAAGAACAACGTAGCGACGCCAAAAGAAAAAAAAAAAAATAGCACTTGGAGCCGCGATTGTCAAATTCGATTTTAGTTGTGTCAAAGTATTTTTTTTTAGAGAATTTTGTTATCAGAATAGCTTTAAGCTTCTCATATCCAAAAGTAAGGAATTTTAGTGACAGTTTAGTTAGTTTAGTTCGGTGTACAAGAGAATCGGCACCAATATACAAATAATTTCATGAGATATGTATCGAATTTATCGCTGAACTTGTAAAATTGGAACTGAATATTCAAAAGTTGTGAGCAGCTGTATTCCGAACGCTGGCGTGGGTGTTGGGATGACGTCAGAATAGACATCAACTGCGTTACTGTAAATTGTTCTGAAATCTGTTGCAGTGTAAGGAATATGCTTTACATATTGAATGTGGTTAATACATCTGTGAAGATCCATGCGGAGCGACGTATTGTCTGTTTACACTTTGAAAAGTACATAAAATCAGGACTAGGTAGACGCAAAATACTTTAAGTACATTTTTACTTTTTGCCACCAGAGTCTATTATGAGCAATTCTCAACAGGTGTCTCGCATCTGAATGAATGGAATGGGTGTCCTTCAAATTCAAGTTAAATTTTATGACAAAATCAGATGCAATTATTTACCAAAACATTTTTTTTTTGCAAATAAAAATTGTTTAATTTTAGATTAATGCTAATAATTACCATCAAAAGGTCAGGAAATAATAAAAATATATTTTTTTCTTCCGAAAGATTAATAATTTCAATGTATGCAGTTTCTGGTGTCTTACCCCAAACTCTTAGTTACCCTGATTTATCCTGATATAATATTAGGATAAATCGCGGTAACAAAATTGATACTCAAAATTGAGTGTTATCTAGGACAACAGTTAATTGATTAATGTTTATTCAAATGCATTATTAAACTTATAAACAGCAACACAACTGTTCAAAATAAAAATATTTATTCTGAAAAATAAACTCTTTGAGAAAATGAGTTTTCAAATCATATAGTTTGGGGTAGGACACCACAAACTTGAACACTTGTTGCGAATTGCTCTTATGTAGTATTAATGCCATAATTTTTCCAGTGCGAGAGAGAGATGGAGTTATACATGACCTGCACCATCCTTTTTTCGCAACGGAATCTTGATGGCGTTAATATTTCATAATACGCCCCTAGTACTATTTTATTTGACTTACATAACTAAGTGTAAACCGGCCATTACTCAAACACCCCGCGCTACACGTTTGAACGATTAAAATTGTTGAGATTTTACGGTTATTTTGAAGACTGATCTACTTTAAGATTTTACGTTCAAAAATGACCATCTACTGACGATTTCCGTACACAAATAAAAATAAAAAAAATATAAAGAGATTTCAAGAATTTGGGAAAGTGCGGAAGGTACTTAGTGAGAGTATTAAATGTAAATACAAAAGGGATTCCTTTCAGATTTGCTATTCCGTAAACGCGCTGAAGTTTATTGATAGAAAAATAACTTTGTATAGTATCTCAATAAAGTGAATACTATAAGTATTCATTTTATTGAGATACTACACTAGTTGTTTGTTTTGGCAGTGTTTAATTTGGTAATTTATTATTCGTTTTCAGTAAATATTGGAGGGATCATTAATTTTAGGATGAAAGCTAGTTTCGCCATGAAGTTTGGCGAACAGGGCCAGTATATGTTACTAAAGAAATGGCAGGGCCAGTTAGTTTAATTGTCAGCCCTACAATTTCTCGTGTAGGTGGGCAGATGTTAATCGAAACAGTGGCAGAGACAACCAGTATCGATCGGGTACAACAACATCGGAATGTTCATGGCATTCTTAACGAAAATAGCCATCTGAAAGGGAGCCATGATCATTGGTTACATTTGTAAACTAATTTGCAACAAAATTCGCGAAATATTGGCAGGGATATATTATAGAGTTCAGTGGTCCAATCGATATGGTCTAAAATTACAGTAGAAAGCGCTCCAAGCGCCTTCGAAAATATAAATAGGATTGGGTAACTAGGGTAAATCGTCAGTCTCGAGAGGTACGGTTCAGTCCGTTTTAGCAAATTAGACCCTGTATTCAGATAAAATATCTCTTCAGTCCCCTGTGCAGTCTCAATTACTCTGTTTATTGTCATATATGTGAACACTGACAATGTAAGAGTAACATAAATAACAATACGTGCCGTTTGGCGTGAATATAAGTATGGTGTGCGCAATTGATATTCAATTGGAAACTGACAGGAGACGCGTAAAAATTTAACAAACGCGGCCGGGTAAAACGCGTTATTTAATAACATACCTGGCCAATATTTAGGCTGTATCTTCACAGATGTATAACCGCGGTTAGACAGGTGTCGGTCGGCAACAGAGTTCAGTGCTGGTAGATGGGCGGGGCGGGGGCGGCGTGTGGGGCGGCGTGCGGGGCGCTATGCGGCTCGCGGGTCACGGGTGGGCCGCGCGGGTCACCGCGCAGCGCCGCGCCCGCGCCGCCCCGGCTTGCCACGCCGGTTGAAGCCCCTGCAAGGAAACATCATCATATTGGGGTCCCTTGCCGGTCGAAATAGCTTGACAAGCAATTTACGTGCTTGGCAAGTACGCTTAAGGCGACGCTAACCGAGTTTTAATGATTTTATACTGAAAATCACGTCTAAACGATTACTGTTAATGATTTCGAAAAAATACATGTTAAATCAAAGCATTTTCTTAATCATTTAATATGTGAATATTTTAGATTATGTTTATATTACTTAGTGAAATTAATTTGTAAAGTTATGTACAACGCAGATAAAAAACTGAGAATCACGCAAAATCTATCAAGCGCATTCTTCTGAAACCTGCACCTTTTTAAAGATAATTTAATTATTGATCTTTTCGTATACGTGTTTTATTAAAATAACTTCTGTTTTATGTAAAATAATAATGCGTCTTATTTGAGACAGCGCTCCTGGATGGACGAGTCCTATTACTGGCTGGACGTACGATGCCTTACGTGAGCTCAGTACAGAACACGCAAGCTAACCACTCAAGGTCACTTGCATATATATGTGCCTTAAGTAGGCTTGACGCAACTTCAAACATGCTTGTCAAGCATCCGCATACATACATTCTGAGGCAATTTTAGATTTTTCGTAGTTTAGTGATCGGCTGCTACCTCTAACACTGATCAGAAAACAATGCACCACTTAAAGAAAATATAGTTTTAGGAACAATAACATCAAGCATTGCAAAATTATAATTTTTCATCAAGTATTATCAAAGCACTTAATTTGCTTGACAAGGACATCAGGCTTCGTTCTAAACGGTCAAAATTACTTGACAAGCACGCGGTTTTTCGTGATTGTCAAACAATATTGACCGTCAAGGGACCCCAAAAAAGGCGGTTTTTCCACACAATATTTAAACAGAGAACAAGACTGTATGTTTAGTTTGTCCACTAAATTAGTGGCGGTACAGCCACCACCTGCGATCGATGTTAATAATAAAACATTCACTAGGTACCGATATAATAGTTATTTATGCAACTGTTGTATAATAAGGGGTATTAAAACACGAATGTGGGTTTATCACAAGAGGCGAAGCCGAGTGTGATTATAGTATCACATGAGTGTTTTAATACCTAATTATGTACAGTTGCATACAAGACTTTATCTACACCCATGTTATCTACTCTTTGATATTTTCCAATTCATGAAATCTTGGTACGCCTTTTCATATTGTTTTCTCGACATTCCTGGTAATAATTGGTTAGAAATGTTCTTTGCTGCATTAGAAATATCTGGTGGTGTGTTATCAAAGCTTGTATCACTCATTTTTGTAAACAATAAACTTATAAATTTTTGCAATACTGATATCGAACAAAAATGGCGGGATGCGACGTGAACTCGAATAACCTATAAGTATTTTTTTTTATTACGGCGCTGTGGTAGTAAAACGCGCGTGCATGACAATATTCTTTTTTTGAAATTCATAAATGTGGCTGTTTGATGAGTAAGGAAAGGATCGAAAACGCAAAGGAGTTGTATAGAAATTTAGTACAACTCGTTTGGATGATATTGTGGTTACTATGACCCCGGTTGTTTTAATGTTGGCAATAAGCTAACTGTTTCAGAAACTTTTAAAGAGGATTTATAGCATGGGTGTAGATGTCAGAGGCGGCATCATTTTATTTCAAAGAGGTTTTCCTTTGATTCTAGACGAAACATGGTATTTTTTTTTAAGGGCGCCACAGTTTAATTGCATTGACTATACCGGTCGAAACGTAATTGTAACCAAAGGCTGTCTAGTTACCTGTAAGGGCCGCGGTATGCAGGGCGAGCAGCCGGGGACCCAGGAGCAGAGTTATTGTTGGATGAGTTTCCATTCTGTCGTCCGTTGACGATCCCGTTGCTAGCTTTCGCTCCTTCATTGGAGGCCCCAGGAGTTCCGTTAGTATTCTCCTGTACATAGTACAATTGTTTTAACACATAAATAATATAGTAAGTACCTATAATAGAAACAAACTAAAAAACAAAAAAAAAAAAATGCATTAACTCAAAAAGGCACACCGTTTTATTGCTAAACATGTCAAGGCTGAACATAACAAATACTAACTCTATTATTCAATTAAGAGTTAAAATATAAATTAGATATTTATAAATACTTATATCTAAAAATATTATATTCAATGTTTTACATAAGTTGTTAATATTAAATTAGTGGTAAGTGGTAAGAGATACATTTTGAATTGATGGAGTCACTTTTAGATTTTCGTAGTTTAGATAAGAAAACAATACACCACTTAATGAAAATATAGTTCTAGGAAAAATTGCATCACTTGGTGTGTTTGGAATGTGAATATTTAAAATTTTAATGATTTTAATGAGGTCCTAAGTTCGACTTATGACAATAAAAAAACGGAATTATGAGTAGGTTTCAACATATTCACTATGAAACACATTGAAAAATAGTGCAAATAGTGCATTCTTTTGGGTACGAGTATATCCACCGCGGGGGACAATTTTCGCATTGTTTCGTTTTATGTAACGACCTCAAGTTTAGTTTGCGAACAAGAAAATCTAATAAAACATTTAGGAATGTCAGCATTAAGTTTAGTTATCGACATACTTATATCTACTAACTCCCTACGACTAATCAGGCTTTCAAGCTAAATATTAACGATTCTTATTATGATTCAAATTTTCTCGCGCCGATAGATATAATACATATTTTTATTGGATAGATGATGGACGAACCTTTTGAGAGCTCGCGTAATCTCTTGCATATCAACATCAACCTGAGATGAGCATACCTGTGACAAATAGTCCAAGTTACTGCGAACCAACATGCCGGCCACGCATACACTGGGAAACAAACGGGCCAACCTTGACTTAAACTCGCGCGACGTTGATATAAGTCATCTTGCCACTCAGGTCTGGCCTGAGTGGCAAGATGGCCTAGCAATAAACCCCATAGTTCTCAATTAAGCCATTCTTAAATGTTTCTGCCGCTGCCATACGCTTCAAAGCGACAACAAGATTTAAAGCGAGATGTTTGTCGCCTAGTGAATGTGAAGCTCTGTACATCGTAATGCTTTTATCATTTTCAGGACGCAGTATTTCTCTGTCCTCTGTGCTGTGTCATTAATTTATTGTTTTCTAAAGATTTTTTAATTTTATAATAAGCTTTTTTTGAATTGGACAATAATAGAGCAAAAGCGCCCATGTGGAATTTACCGCGCGGGAAAATGGCAACAACATTATTTTGGTTGTAATGTTTAGTGGTCCTAAATCCTACTCAATATTTTTCGATTTCTAAATATTGTCATATTATGCGGTTTTAGTAATTTTAGTTAGTTTATCCAAATTTTTCATGGATAACATTTCAACAAGTGTCTGGTTGGGAATGGAGTATTGAGTTGTACCTAATAACATATTCGTTACGCAGTGGGTTAATGAAATTTACTAGTTAAGTAGTGAATAATAATGAGTAATGGTCGCAGTTGTGAACCTTGTGGCACTCCACAAATACGAGTTGCGACTACTAAACTATGTATTCATAAATCTATTGTGATGATGGATATGCATACATATATAAACGCACAACTTCAAAACACAAAAAATACCACAACCACCACCAACAACCACAATTTTTTGTGTTCAACATTGTCAAACGCTTTGCTAAAATCCTTAAAACTGCTTATTCTTAAGGCAGCTTTTTCCGAGAATACATCGCATTCGCATGGTCGCTCACAATGGGCCTTATTAGAAGGCTAAAAGTCACCCAAAGGGCAATGGAGAGGGCTATGCTTGGAGTTTCCCTACGTGATCGAATCAGAAATGAAGAGATCCGCAGGAGAACAAAGGTAACCGACATAGCTCGAAGAATTGCCAAACTAAGTGGCAATAGGCAGAGGGCACAATGCACGCAGAACAGATGGCCGTTGGGGCCGAAAGGTTCTGGGGTGGCGACCGCGTACCGGAAGACGTAGCGTTGGAAGGCCTCCCATAAGGTGGACCGATGACCTTTTGAAAGCCGCAGGAATCCGATGGATGCGGGAAGCACAGAACCGGTCGAAGTGGCGGTGCTTGGGGGGAGGCCTATGTCCAGCAGTGGACGATGGTGAAATGACGATGATGACATCGCAATCAATAGCAACGTATCACATATTCACATCTTATAAGTATGAGAATTAGGCATAGTTTAATTTAAACCCACCACCACGAGTCACTAAATTAAAGGGACGATACCTTTCGAATTTTTCTTACTCAGCTCCAATTATTATGTAGGTAAATATTTTGTTAATACATGTGTTAACTAATATTCCAGGGTTTATAATGATAATAACTATTATATACCCTTAAAATACCTATATACGTAATGGAAATCTAGTCTAATAAAAAAAGTAAGTAAGTACATTATTCTCATTGTCCTCAGGAGTGGTGATGGTCAGCGGGGGCGGTCCAGAGTCACCACATCCAATCACGCCGCCCTTGGACATCTGGTAAGCCAGGAGTTTAGCCATCTTGTTCTGCAACTCCTATAAGAAAAGAAAAAAGTTCCTCTGAAAATACTAGCAACGTCAACAGTTCATGAAATGGGTATAGGTAGGTACTTGTGGGAATGAAAGGACTGTGTGTTAAACTCTGGTGCGAGCGAGATAGAGAAGAGTGGAATATGGCGGATTGCGCAGTCTTGTGCTATGACGTAATCTGACTAGCCTTTCTCAAATATGTGGGGTCGGCTTCCTGTCTAACCGGATGCAGCTGAATACCAGTATTTTACATGAAGTGACTGCCTATCTGACTTCCACAACCCAGTTACTGAGTAACACACACAATACCCCTTGGTAAGACTGGTTGTCAGACTTTCGGGCTTCTGACGACCCATAACTATTGTCAAAGATCTACAAATGACAGCCGGGACCTACGGTTTAACGTGCTTTCCGACACACGGAGGGCCTCGGGATGTAATGGATGGTCATCCATCCACGAAACGACCGCTGCAAGCGTAGCTTTACCTTTGATTGACCTTTCCGGCTATTATCATTTAGCGACGAGCCTAGCTTGTGGTAAGACGTAAAATATATGAATAAAACAAAAGTGTTTACGTATTCTAGTGATCGAATCAGAAATAAATAGATCCGCAGGAGAACTAAGGTAACCGACAGCTCGAAGAATTGCCAAACTTAAGTGGCAATGGGCAGGGCACATTGATCGCAGAACAGACGGTCGTTGGGGCCGAAAGGTTTTGGAGTGGCGACCGCGTACCGGAAGACGTTAGCGTGGGAAGGCCTCCCACACGGTGGACCGATGACCTTGTGAAAGTCGCAGGAATCCGATGGATGCGGGAAGCATAGAACCGGTCGGAGTGGCGGTGCTTGGGGGAGGCCTATGTCCAGCAGTGGACGTCTTTCGGCTGAAATTATGACGAATGATGACGTATTCTAGCGTTTGATTTCCCACATAACTGATGACATCGAAATCGAAAAAAAAAAAAAAAAAACAAAATGCGTCTCATATTATGAAATCTAAATGGCAGTGTTAAAAAATAAAATAATCTGAAGTTAATTAGGTTAGGTTTAATGCCTAATTGGCATTAAACCTTTAACTTCAGATTATTTTATTTTTATTTGTTAATAGAGTTTTTTCCATTTTTGTATAGATCCAACTAAATTGAGTCGTCCACCACGACCCATGATGTTACGGTGTTGCTGAATCTCCTGCGACACTTGTCCGCTAATTCTTGGCCTACCATAATCATTTTCACGGAAGTTTCAAGGGCAGAGCAGAATAAATTAGTTACACCGGACAAGGTTCAAAATCGTCCAACAATTCAAGTTTTAAATTGACCTGCTATAATATCCTTCCGACAGAATTTCGGTAACGGCGGCCAATCTCAACGCAAGTACGCACGACATATTTTAAAGTGTGTGCGCAAACACAGGTGCACTCTCTCTTCCCTCACTTTTATAGTCAGATGGGACTGCAATCGGACACGACCGGAGAGAGATCAGAAGCAGGACCAACAGCTCTTCGAGGCAAGGGGGAGTCACACCAAGAACTTAAGAACCAAAATCCGGGGTGCTTCTGAAAAAATCTTTTGGCCGATCTGGGAATCGAACCCATGCACCGCTCAGCTGTCGCACGATACCAACAGGGCAGAACTGCTTTATAAATGTTTTGTACACTTACTTTCATTTCGTCGGTCAAGAAGAACGGCGCTGCAGTGAATGACGCCACGGGCGGCGGAGCGTCGGCCAGCGTTTCCACCTCGATGGTAGTCAGCGTGATTCGGCAGACTGGGCAGCTCTCCTTAACACATGGAAATCACCTTTAATATTGTTATGTTTTATTGTAATCATTAAAACGGAGCTTAGTGGCCACTATTTTCCGTGTTAATGATTACAATAAAACATAACAATTTAAAACTACTGTTTGTAGTAATAATAACGTATAGTCTTGTGAAGCACAACTTGACGAGCTTATTTTCTGCATTTTCATTCTAAAATAAAAGAAATCACCGAAATAACGATGAGGGCGCCACTGTGCGCTCGGCGCAGTCTTAATGATGACGACGCAGACATTAGAAAATAAAAAAAAACAGCCAAGCGCGTGTTGGACCACGCACAATGAAGGGTTCCGTAGTTGGTATGAATTTATCCCAAGAACAAACTTAAGATTGTAGTTGTAAAACATGTTCTTCAATACAGAATATTTGGGAGAACATGTTTTTCAACTGTAAATGTGAGTTGGTCGACTATTACTCAGTTAGGTACTTGTAAAGCCTACTTAGCTGTGATAGTTTTCATTTTAACTTCGTATGTACTACAGCTGTTAATTTTTTCACATATTCAAGTACAACCATTGAGCTGGCAGGGGCGGACATACTTGACTCTAACAAAAATTAGCACTTCAAAGCTTAATATTATGCAAACGGATCCCTGAATCGAATTGAAAAATTGTTTTCCCAAACCCAAAATAATTTTGAACGGCGTATCCAACGATACTCACAATGGTATAGACGATGATTTTACATGTAGGGGAGGTACCCTTAAAAAATGTATATTTCAAGATTTTATTTTGTCGGCGTGATTAATATGTATACTCATGCCAAATTACAGCTTTCTAGTACTAAGGGTCTCAGAAGATTTCTATTTACAGTATTTAAGGTACTTTCCCTCCATGTGGCAAAGTCGCCCGCCGGGGCTGTGGGACGCCCTGCGTATTAATATATCAATTGGACCCTAATCCTGATGTAGTGTGATAAGAAAAATAATATGACATTCAATTTCAAGGTCTAGCTGTTTGTGTATGTGAGTTTAAATGTTTGTAAACGCACCCACGATACAGGAGAAATTCCTAGTGTGGAGCAAGGTTTGAAACAAAAAAAATAAAAAATGTAGTTTCTGTAAATGAGACTTACCTTAAATGGTGACCTGGTCACCTGTTGCCAGTTCGGCAGTAGTTCGAGCTCTTCTTGATAATACCGCCTGCCAGAAATCAGGTGAGCGGCAAGGCAATGGCTATGAAAGTAGTGATAGCATTGGGTCCTGATGAACTCATCCCCTTTTGTGAAGCCAAATAGGCAGATCATGCACTGACCGCTTGGCAAGTTGCTCTCCGTAAGACAGTCGCGGATAAGCTGTAAAATACCTTTATTTCAGGTTTTTTTTTTTAAGTAGGTACAGTTAGTTCGTAATATAAGTCTTTATTTTTTACTCGACTGCCCCAGTAGAAGGGTAATGTTTTTCGAGAGTATGTATGTATGAATGTGTCTATTTCTTTGTCACGCTCTGAAGCCTAAACAGCTTGATGGATTTTAACATATATGAGGTGTCGTTAGATACGTCTTAATTGTGTGTATAATATATATATATATATTTATATTGCGTGTGTTCGCAGATCTCTGGGATTCCCCGATGTGGCGGAGGTGGAACGCTGAATTTTAATTTTAATTGTTAGTTTGTGTGTCTGTACTAACACTAGATGTTAAGTAAAATTGTTACTAACCCACAGACTTTAAATTGTCTGAAATAAAAATATTCTATTCTATTGCATCTGCAAATACAAAAAAAGAGGGAGGTTTTTTAAAATAAATTACAACAATATTGGTATCAAATAAAATTTAGTAATGAGACAAGTCCAGATATAAGTATTTAATAGGTATATATAATTAATAAAAATAAAAAGCTTGAAAAAAAAAAAAAATATTAATTAAAAAAAAACCTGACTGTAAAAACACAAATGAAAAGAAAAACAAGCATAAAATTCTATAGAATTTTGGTATTGCAGGCGGGGACAAACCAATAACAAGGAATATGGTCTAACTTTTGTTTGTCTGCAATACCTATATTCTATAGATTATAATGCAATGCTTAATGTGCTGGAAGAGATTTCATTAGAAATAAGCATCACCTTTGTACGTATTTTTCTGTTCCTTTCTTCTTGTCTGTATGTGAGTACAGACGCCAGCAGGTCAACCTACCCGAAACTGTCAAATTTTCGCAATCAACCTTGAACCTTATACTGTAGTGTTAAAGTTGAAAATCTATTAAAGAAATTTGACAGATTGTAGTAGGTTGATGTGCTGGCGTCTGTACATAAATTGTTAAATAAATAAATAAAATAAAATAAATGCTTGTTTTCTCTTTTCAATTATGTGTTTATGCAGGCAAAAAAAAAACAGCAGGTTTATTGTAAATAATTTGCTTTTTTATATGGTATGTTTAAGAAATATACAGGTATGTATAATATTTTAATTCAAGATTTATTTAGAAGCTTATTGTACAGTAAAGGAGCGAAAATGTAGAAAAGCAAATTTTGAACTGTCATTTTCATTAAAAAGGTTATCAATATCAGAAAAATAATAGGTTGGCCAGCTAGATGGACCGACGATCTCAAAAAGGTGGCTGGAATAGACTGGATGCGAAAGGCGGAGGACAGGTTGTTGTGGCGCAGCATGGGTGAGGCCTATGTTCAGCAGTGGACTGCGATAGGCCAAGTTGATTGATCAAAAAAAAAAAAAAAAAACGTCATTTTATTCCATTATATTATACGGGCTTTCTTAAAATATTATTTAAATCAGTTCGGATTTCAAGAAGAATCCGAGATTTTTATTATGTTTATTTTGCATAGGAATAACCAGTCCCAGTTGCAGTTGTCTCATTGGAATAATCAGTCTGAGCTGCAGTTGTCTCATTCACGCTCAAAATCAAAATATTTTATTTCACATAAACCTACATGGGCACTTATGAAACGTCAGAAGCTAGGTGCACGGTTCGAGTTAGTCGTTTCCTATGGAGAAGAGCCGGCAAGAAACTCCACGGTTACTCTTTTAAAAATAAAACCATGTTTCCTGATAAAAGGTAACAAATACCAAAGCATGGCAAGTTCCAGAATCTTGTAACTAGTCAAGACCTTGGATTTGTTTCTTCAATCACCATATACACTAAAAATGTATGTCAATGTTACTACGGTTTATTTACCTGTTGCCCATGGTCCCACTTGTATTAGTTGCTTCCTACAGAAACTACTACATAAATAGTCCTACTACTACTACTTTGGATAAAGTCTTAAATACTTAATTCCACTTAACATGCTTAAAAAAAGAATTTCATACTTAACTAATTCTAAAGGGAATTCTTATGAGCTAGCAGCACTAGACACAAACTTTCAAAATTGAGTCAATTGCTTTAACAGTACAGGACAAGGGCAATCAACACTGGTTAGTTATTTATCATAACTAACCAGTGTTGATTGCCCTTAAGTAGTGAGGTTTCTTTCTTCCTTACCCTACTTCCCACTGTTGGGGCAGCACAGGCTTCCTCGTTTCGAGAATTAGTGGGCTGAAATCTACCACGCAGGCAGTGGCATAACTACAGGGTGCCAAGTCGGCAAAATGCCATGGACCCCCAGCCAGAAGGGGCCCCCGGTCAGTGGACAATCCATTAAAAAAGATAGTATCTCGTTTTCCAAGCAAATTCTCAGTTTTCGATCCACTTTTAGATACAAAATAGAAACGTCATCTTCTATAAGAGAACTTGCTGACTTATTAATAATAAAGAATCATATTATATCTTCAAGCTTTCCTGAAGTGTGCACTGCATTTCTGTTATTTCACACCATTGCATTCTTGTGTCTACCGTTAGTGCTGAGCGATCATTTCCAAAACTGAAATTGATCAATTTGCACATCCAATGAATTTGCCACGGGCCTCGAACGGTATAGTTACGCCAGTGCTGGTTGTTAGATGTCACATGTCTTCGAATGTTTTGGTTCTAGTACGTGCCGGTTTCCTCACAATGTTTTCTTCACTGTTTTGAAAGCGGTGATGAAATTATTTACACAAAATAAAGCACCTGCCTGGGTTCGAACCCACAACCTACTACTCTTAAGTCAGGGTTGTGACACTGAGCCACCACTGCTCCAAAGATCAAAAATAAACTTGACCTTTATTTTATAAAAGTATGATCAAAGTCTACAACATTCCATGGAAAGGAGCATATTTAAACTCAGGAAAATACAGAAAACCTGAAATGAAGAGATCAGAAAAAGAACTAAACTAACAGACGCCCTCCTGCACACTCTACGATTGAAATGGAAATGGGCAAGTCATATTTCGAGATGTAGAGATCAAAGGTGGACATTGGAGTCAACGACGTGGTCTGGACCGGGAGGCCAGAGGAGCAGGGGCAGATCACGCAAGAGATGGGCGGATGACATCATTGAAGTAGCTGGTCCGAGTTGGATGGAGTCGGCACAAAACAGGGAAAATTGGCACAGGATTGAGGAGGCTTTTACCTAAAAGGGATCCATATTCAAATAAAATATAAAACTACGAATTTGTAAAAACATAATGTAAAGAAAAAATGTAATAAATGAGCTTTATTATTATTATGATCAAAGTCTTACCTCAATCAGTTCAAACACCACAGGCTCACCACGACAATCAGCGAGTTTCTCTCGGATTTGTAAGTGAATGTTGGTCAAAATCTCATCGTCGAGTCCTCGCGGGTTCCTCAGCGTCACCTCCGGGCTACTGTCCGGGTATCCAGGCGTCAATTTCACTACCAGGGTCGCACAGACGTACTGCCGGTCGACGTCATTTCCCGTCGACGGATGAAGGACGGTTTCGATTATATGGGGCACGTCCCCAACACGTTTAATAACAACATCATCCATTAAAATTGCTTCCAGAGCTTCGATCTCATCCGACACTCTGAAAAATGCAAATATCGATAACTTTGCTCGTATGATAAGTTCAAGATCTACAACAAATTACACACCTTTCATCCATGATGGACGACATATTGACTGGTCTATACAATAGCTAGACCCGGGAATCAGGGTGCAATCAGTTCAGACAGGCGCACTGCAGCTATTGCAACGAAACAGCTGGGTTTTCAGTGGAATTCAGTACGAAAATCAATCATGACCTCCATAGATTAAAAATATTTTAGGGTTGTGCTTGAGTCTGTTTATTTGAGTTACTCGACTAAAAGTTTAGGCGAATTTTGTATTCTTGGTTAATTTAAAATAAGGTGCAAATGAAGACAAGTGATGTCACAAAACGTAGATAGAGAATGAACTATCTACGTCACAAAACATGTAAGCCCAATCAATCATTCTCTATCTACGTCACAAAACATGTAAGCCCAATCAATCAAATAATATTCACAACCACTCGATTCATTTTCGAATTCGATTTTAATCGGTTGAAGGCTACTGAACGTGATACAATAGAAGCAAGAAGTTTTGATAATACGCTTATCTTTATAGGCGCATTCGGGTGTTTAAGTTTTTTCCCTCAAACTGATATGGTTCGTTTAGAGGTAACGCTACAAAATGGTAACTTATAAGGTAGAAAATGTTTAAGTGGTAAATAAATTATCTATACTAATATTATAAAGCTGAAGAGTTTGTTTGTGTGTTTGAATGCGCTAATCTCAGGAACTACTGATTGGAATTGAAAAATTATTTTTGTGATGGATAGTCCATTTATCGGGGAAGGTTATAGGTTATATAACATCACGCTACGACCAATAGGAGCGGAGCATAAATGAAAAAATGTTGCAAAAACGGGAAAAATGATTCCTTTTTGAGAGCTTCCGTTGCGTGCACTGCGTAAACGGTTTAAGTTACGCAAATATCATGTATGATTGAATTGTTCCTCTTTAAAAGTTCAAAAAAAAAAGTCCGCGACAGCATATGTCTATCTTTTAAGATTGACTCACTATAACATTTTTTTATGGTAATCAAAGTTCGAAATTAATGCATTATTTGCGTAGGAGTTTTATCAACATAATATTTGCGAAGGAGTTTTATCAACATAATAATTTTCGGGAGGTTCCTGTTTCGGATTAAGAAAGTTTTTTTTTGCAACTGGGACATAGCTGGGTTTAAAAAAATCAAAGTGGGGCTACTAGGGCATGTGGGGTATCGTATGAATGTGCAAACACATTCTCAAACATTTTTTTTAGTCCGCATTGTTTTCGACTAATGACAAAAAAATAAAAAATAATACAGTTCCCCCTTATCTCCGAAGTTTGCATAGATAAAAATCAGAAATTATTCTATATGATAGAAATTTATGTAAAGATTACAGGAAAAATATAATGATTTCTGTAAATCACACTTTTTCAGAAATCATCAACAAAACTTACATTAGTTCCACCAATGAGAGTTCCACTATCGGTCAAGAGACGGCGTTGACCTAAAACTGCAATGTTCTACACCGCAGTGTTAAAATTCTGTGACGAGGAAATGATCAAATAGGTAACTTCTCCCGCTCTGGGCGGAGCGGGAGGGCGTGTCAGCCTTTTACTGATTAAAACCCACCCGTGTTACTTCAGTTGCCTTTGTGCCAGGGCCACGGTATCCCTTTCGGACAAACCCGCAACCCTGGTGCCTCATCGGTCAGTTCGTGCTGACATCTCTTTGAGACGCGCGTGGAACATAACGTGCCGTCGACCCGGGCCTGGTGCTTACCAGACGGCGAACTGCCCATTGCTCACCGTCCGCAAGCCCGCGCCTACGGTGGTCAGGAATCGCCAATTGATTCCCGCCGCCCTTGGCGTCTCCTGCGGCGACTAGGGGCATGAGGGCGCACAAATTGAAAGGCTTTAAGAAATAAGTGAATAAATCATTAATTCATTCATTCATTAGACTACCTCTCTCTCACGCGTTCCGCCTCCTCCTTCGCGCGCATTACTGCTTCGCAGAAGGAGGTGACGGCCTCCCATGCACTCTCGCTCCGTCCCATGGCCTGGACCAGGGCCGGATGCGAGAGATCGTCGCCACCGATCGCATTCGTGAGGACACAGCGGTGCTCTACCCAAGCCGGGCAGACCTCCACCGTATGCTCTACCGTGTCCTCCGGGTGATCCACACAGTGGTAAAACCCGGGCGTTTCCTCCCGCCTTATCCTGAACAGGAACCTCCCGAAACAATCGTGTCTGGTGAGGACCTGCGTCGGGCGGAAGGTGAGGACGCCGTGGCGCCTCTAGCCACTCCTCAAAGAGGGGACTTATACTTGACTTCCCGTGTGTTTACAATTACATTGTACTGTTATATTATATTAGTGAAAGGTAGCTGTTCGTCAGGAATAATCTCTAAGAATGACAATGAGAAACATTCAATGTATCAGTGTTGTGCCATTAGTGTATATGCAGGAACACAGACCTTCAATAATTCACTAGAAAAGAGCTGGTGGACCTCGACACCGACTTGCAGACAGTCCAGGGAGGCTATGTCATTCTTAGATGGTATGCTAACCAGGCGGTTATTACTCCTGAACAGGACCGGTTTGCGCCTGGAGACAGGGACACTGCTCGCTAAACAAACACTTCCACACAATAGGCATATCGGATAATCTTCTGTGCAGGGCTTGCATGGAGGCTGAGAAAACCGTCGTGCATGTGCTCTTTGAATGCACAGGCGTCATCCAGATTAAAACAGAAACCCTTGGGCACCCAGATCTTGTACAGATGTTCTAAACAGACCGGGAGACGTTATCTTCTGGATGAGGTGGGCTGGTAAATAAATGATAAAATATATAAATAAAAATAATAAAAAAATGTAAATATATAACGTCATTGGAATACCCAATGATGGCCGCCATGGCCCATGTACAATGGTCCACTTGAAGGACTAAGTGCGGAAACCAAACTCTTTACCATAGAACATGGAACTGTGCGTCGCTTGCTCTCGCTTCACCAGTCCTGATTCTCTGTATATTTTGACTGCTGTGACCAAAACTACAAACGTAGTATTTAGGGAAGTTTTATTAAAATGTGGCTGGTATTTTAATATATTATTTATTTATTTAATACTTTAAGCACAAAAACATGTACAGAGGCGGACTTAATGCCATAGGCATTTTCTACCAGTCAACCCTTGGGTGATGCAGAGACATACAGTAGTAGGTGCAATAGCGAAAATTGAGGAATAAATATTCATTTAAATATAAAGATATACATAAACCTATTACAAACTATAAATTCAATATATAAATCTTATTATATAAGCACAAATAAATACACATAAATATGTATACTAAAACAAATAAGACACACAATGGGAAAACATTACCGTTATGATGATACTGCCAGCTTCTTGCTATTATTGTGTCGTCTTACGACTTCCACGCGAACAAAGTAGCGGGCAGAAGCTAGTTGACATAATATATACATATGTAGATGCTCTAATCAAAGCTTGTACTTTTAAGAGCGACCAAACTCCTATTTTCTTCTCTTTTTTGAATACGTGAATTCAATGGTGATATCGAATTGATGGCCAGTATTGGCCAGTATGTCAACTTCAAAACTGCATAAAAACTTTTTCGCTGACTTATCATTATTTCGATTTTTTTTTAAATGCACGGTGGATCGATATATTTTCTTATATAAAAAAAAAAAATACTGTGCTACAGGTATTCTACTTTATACCAGTTTCATTTTCTCGCAATCGAAGTGAAAAGCAGAGTGACTCGGGCATAAACGAGCCATTTTATCCCTCGACTTAACTATCCATCCTCGCCTGCGGCTCGGGCTTTTTTAATGCATTAACGGTACAATCTAACATTATACCTACTTACAAAATAAAATCATTTATGATTTACTGTCTACAATGGTCTACAATTCCTGTCTACTGACGTGCGCGGTGCGGTTTACCTTACCATTCCTAGTAGGTTATTAATTTTAATTACAAAAATTTGGCCAAGTGCGTGTCGGACTTTTGTAATGTGTAATCAAGTATATATAAATAAATAAATAAGGAAGGGTTCCGTAGTTGGGATGAATTTATCCCAAGAACAAACTTAACATTGTAGGTGAAACACATGTTCTCCCTTACATCCTGTATGGGAGAACATGTTTTTCACATTGTCTACTATTAAGTCACTTGTAAACCCTACTTAGGTGTGATAGTTTTCCTTTTAACTTCGTTATATATACTACTGCTGTGATTTTTTTCACATATCTAAATACAATCATTTAGCTGGCAGGGGGGGGGGGACGACGACGACACCTGACTAACAAAAATTAACACTTTCAAGCTTAATATTACGCAAACGAATCCCTGTATTGAAAAATGGTTTCGACAAACCCACAATACTTTGGAACGGCCTATCCAACGATATCCTATACCACACACCATGGGATAAACGAGAAAAAAAGAAAACAAGATTTCATTTTACCACTTTGTCGGCATGATTAATAATTATATACTTATACCCATACCGAATTACAGCTTTCTAGTACTAAAATTCTCTGAGCTAAGCTGCGGACAGACAGACAAACAGACCGACAGACAGACGGACAGACAGACAGACAGACGGACATGGCGAAACTATAAGGGTTCCTTGTTGACTACGGAACCCTAAAAACACAACGCAGTATCACAAATGACTAACAAAACCCTACTTTTCCTCCTAACTTACAGATAAGGGGAATTGAAACATGTAATTCAAAATTATATTCTAATTTAAACTCAAAGCATTTATTTCAATTAAATAACAATTTAACAGGCGCTTTTGAATCGTCAAGGAGTCGGTCAGATAGAAAGATGAATTATGTATCATATCACATAAACACCGCACTTCCTTTCATAGTTATTTATCTCTGATTTTGTATCACTGTCTAACCGACAGGGATCTTTATTGCCGTAGCAATAAGGTTGTTATTGGATTGCTACCATTGTCTGTCAAAATCACAGTGATCTTGATCTTTGTTGTAATAAGGTTGCTATTGGATTACTACCATTGCCAAGTCCATCAAAATTAAAGTGATATTTATATTTGTGGCAATAAGGTTGCTACTGGATTGCTACCATTACCAAGTCTGTCAAAATCATAGTGATCTTGATTTTCGTTGCAATAAAGTTGCTATTAATTTTGAAAGGACTGTACAAGATCTTTGAAAACCCGATATAACCCTAACCCTACTTGACCAGCGAGGTAATTACATAACACACTTACAGTACCATGGGTTTCATTTTGACAGTTCAACAAGTTCAAATTGAGCAGACAAATTTTTCGAACATATGCAGCAATGGATTAGCAATATCCTTCAAAATCATTCAGATTGTGATTCAAAGTGTGTTACGAAATTAGGGTGCCATAACTCTTCTGTAAACTTAATCCCTCAGGCTCATTTTTCAGAATTCTTCAGTGCAGGGATTGTAGTATATTATATTAAGAGAGTGCATCCTGAAAGTTGGCAAAGTCCCAAATAGCTGTCAAATATTTCGCTGTTTCGTTTGCTTGATTGATTTGGCAATTCTTCGAGCTATGTCGGTTATCTCGGTTCTTCTGCGGATCTCTTCATTTCCGGTGGCAATGGGCAGGGCACCGTTGGGGCCGAAAGATTCTGGAGTAGCGACCACGTACCGAAAGACGTAGTCTTAGAAGGCCACCCACAAGGTAGACCGACGACCTTGTGAATCCGCTGGATGCGAGAAGCACAGAACCGGTCGTAGTGGCGGTGCTTGGGGGAGGCTTATGTCCAGAAGTGGACGTCTTTCGGCTGAAATGGTGATGATGATGATTGATTTAATTTTTAAAGGTCTTTATTAACAGAAATAAACCTTTCTGTTAATAAAGAAATACAAGCTAACAAAAATATCTTATTTTAAATGTAAACTAACATAATCCGAGTAATGTTAAATAGGCTAAATCATCTCTTTTAACATAAAACATGATTGTGACTACTAATTTAACAGATACATATAAGACTGTACTAATATGCACGGTTTAAGATCAAGCGAAAGTTGCAGTCGTTGAATGACTAGGTCTATATCGTCAGAAGAGGTGTATGTTGCAGTGTCCTCGGCGTGAACAGTGAGATGCGCTAGCCTTTGCTTCGGAATATAATTGAGATACAAAATAAACAGGTTCGGTCCTAATATTGATCCTTGTGGTACTCCGGCGGCAAGTTTTCCTGTTTGGATGTATTATTTACAATAGCTGCAGAAAAAGTTCTTTCTCCAAAATATGACTGGAGAAGCTTAACAAGGGATTTATGTCGTTGATTATTAATTTGTGGATTAAGCCCGCGTGCCAAAATGTATCGAAAGGCTTTTCGATGTCTAATAGCACCATACGTGTGGATTTGTTATGATTGAGGTTGTCAGCAATGTGCTCGGTAACTCTAGCTAGCTGTTGGACTGTGAACTGGGTTTTGCGGAATCCAAACTGTTCTGCGATATGGGTAAGGATATGCTCAGTAATTTTGGAGAGGCTGCCCAAAATCAGGGATTCAAAAAGTTTCGCTAAGCCTGGGAGGAGGCATAAAGGCCGATAGCTAGAAGGAATTGTTTCGTCTTTGCCAGGTTTCTTAATAGCAATAACTTTAGCTAGTTTCCAAGAGGAAGGAAAGTAGCCCAGTTGCAAACAGCCATTAAACAATTTGGTGAGGAGGATTACATATTTTTGTGATAACTTTTTAAGCAAAGAGGTGTCGATCTCATCCATACGGAGCCTTGCGAGTTTTCAAGGCATTCAGTTTTGTTCAGTTTGTGAATTTCTTTGGGTCTCACTGGAAATCAGAAATTATTCATTTAGTACCTGTTTAGTTTTTCGGTCGATTCTCTAACAGTAGCTTTAGATTCTGGATTACTATTCCAATCTCTAAGTACCATAGCGTTTCCAAGAAAAGCGTCTGCTAATGCTTCGTATTGCTCCTGAACAAGTGGCGGAATAACAGTAGGTTTAAAGTTGAGTGATTTGACTATATGCCATAAATCCGAGGCGGGGTTATCCACTTTGGATAGTTTTTAGATCTCATTATTGTAATTAAGTAATAAATGTTTGATGTTTTATTAAGTAAATTGACTTTCCCCGAGATAATCTTTTTCTCCATAAGGTTTTTTTCTTTAATAGCAAGTCTACGCCACATGTTTTTAGTTTTTTATCGTGGTTTTGATGCACCTGGGAAGTTTAGTTTTACTATTACTCTTTAATGTGGGGACACTTATTATGCGAGCGTCAATGATACTCGTAGTAAGATTTTGAATAGCGTTATTTATTTCAGATATTTCCTTAAAAGTGGCTGAACTTAAAGTAATAAATGCTGATTAAAGAATCTAAACTTTGCCCAGTTCGCATCTTTATAGTTAAAAAAGATTTCGCTCGCATGCATAAATTCACCACCAACGGTAAATGTTATAAGAAGATGATGTAGACTAAGTATGACTACATCAGGTGTTGAAGGGGTTATAGATAAGTGATGATCCAGGTCTGATTAGGTAAGACGAGATGAGACCGTCTCACTATTTCATGATGGAGCAGGAAAGAAAAATAAGACGCGGATGTTTTAATTTTAACTCTAATCTTGTTAAATGCAATAAAATATAATAAACGAAAGGAAAATAGTTTTGGCCCCGTGTTTTAATCTTAATTTTATCCTTGTTAAATGCAATAAATAAAAATAATAGTTTTGCCACGTATCTACATTAAGATTAAATAACTTTTCTAACTTTTTTGGATACAAATATCATTCATAACATATTTAAAGTTGTCCTTATACAATACATCATTTTCTATCGCCATTATTGACAATGAATTTAAACGGTTCTGAGACATTGACGAACGAAGGCAGTTTTTTAATAGTTTTAATTTTGTAAAGTTTCGTGCACCCGTTGCGTTTGATATCATCGTACTTCTGTATATTTGAATGCGTAACATTTGGGAAAGTTGATTGTACCATATTATCAAAAAATTATGTAAATGATTCCTCGGCAGTCACAATTTTATCTTTCCCCGCAATCCCCGTATCCTCTAATAGTAAGATGAAGAACTTGAACTGTAGCATCTCGTTTATAAACTCGGGCTCAATATCCTCAGGAACAATATCCTCACTAAATTTTGTACAAGCCTCTTTAATTTCACTTTTGTGCGCGTGCGGGGCCCCTAGCCGATGCGGGCCCCCTAGGCAGTTGCCTACTCTGCCTAGTGGTTAATCCGGCCCTGCGGGTATCAGCATCTTACCATTGAGTATCTAAGAAATGCAGGTGTTTACCTGCCGCGCGTACTCTCCATGTTTTACTTTTCTCCATGTGTTATTTGCCCGATGGACTTACTAGAAAGATAGATGTTTCGGTTGTAAAACACCACAAGATCTATGGAATTATGGCAACTATGGGGCAAAGGTGTTTGACAGCTTGTTTAGTAGATAAGCCTCTAAAACATACAGTTACGAGCATAAATACATTAGTATGGACAGATCAGCAATAATATCTGATTTCATGATTTATTAATTAATATATGTTCTCAATAAGATGACAAATATATGTGATCATCTGTGGAAGGCATATACAAGTCGCGGTACAAATATGTGACTTCGGAGAAACACCAAATTATTTGACGAGACAAGTGATGCCAAAATATAGGATACCGTATCGGCTTCAATAAGATGTCACCTCAGAATGCATAAATATCGGGCATGTCTTGCGCTATAAATATCTGCCTACTCAGTTAAGTTGTGATCAAAAATATCTGGCATCTTTTTGACCGCATAAAATCTGACAGTAAAATGTTTCTAGCCGTTTTTTTCTACATTTCTGAAAGCAGTGACGCTCGTATTGCAAAAAAAAATGACATCCCACTGGCAACATAAATATCTTAAAACACTTTGGCACTATAAATATCTGACAGATAAGTTTTGAGCCGTTTTTTTTTAATATAGCAAGAAGTGTCGTTCATATTGTAATGCTACGGTTACATTGTCGCACAAATATTCATGACGTATTGCTGCGATAAAACTTCGTGTCCGATCTACGACGTAGTATATTGGCCACATGGTTAAAAAACATCGCAGTTTCGCATTCGTGCTCGCCTGGATGATTCGCGATGTGACGAATTGCTTGTACAAACGTGTCGCGACAACGCAAATTTTCGCTTTATCGCGACAATTTGGCCATAGCATAAAAATATGTAACATCCCACTGGCAACCCTAGTAGCATTTTTTGTTGGCATTTAGTTGGGCCACTTACCTCTGGTTAGTTGGCAAATGCATACAATTGGCGGGCAGTTTGCGGGTTGGGCCAACAACTGATGGCCTACGTGGATTTGCCTACGAAGGCCCAACTTGCAATGGGGCCAACGTACATTGCCCTACGAAGGCCCGACGAAAACGTGTTATGGGTAGTCCCAACGACACATAAAACATTTAGGCAAGCGGTTGTATGTTGGTTGGTTCTATGGCTGGTTTCAGAGCGATGCGACTCGCCAGCGCCTGCCGTACGCGCGTCGCTATACATGAACCTTATCGGCTTCAAAATAAGGTTGGCTTTAGTGATTTGTTTTAAAAAAACCAACCTTATTTTGAAGCCGATAAGGTTCATGTGCAGCGACGATTTTTACACGTTTTGTAACACACATGCAATGAGTCTTCCGTGGCGTCATCCGTTCTTCATGCACCACACCGAGTTCCCCACCGTAACCATCATCATCGTAAAACTCCACAACTTTATACATTTAACACTTTCACAAACACTAAGGGTTAACTAACTAAACTAAAACACAGCCTGCCAGCCTGATATCAGGCTAATATCTTTGTTGATGCGAACTAAACAAACACTCACAAACACTCTGCAGCCGCAGGTGCACAAATGAATAACAAAATGGCGGGCGGGCCAGGCGACGCGTGCCGCCGCCCGCTCCCCGCGCACCCCGCTACCACCTCTTTGGAGTAGCAGTAATTGGCTCTACAAAAATCTCCCAACAGTAAGAATAGAAGCAGTAGGCCCGCGTTAGTTGGCCCAATGTTGTCATTATACCTTAAATCCCTACAAAAATCTCCCAACAGTAGGAATAATAATAATAAATTTTAGTGCATAAACAAAATCACATTACTCTGCATACATTCAGTTGACATAATTCAATACAACTAGCATAGGAGTACAATAATTTTAGACTCTATCCCTTAAACTAGGTCTGGCCTGTATCTTAAGAGATGGGGTTCAGCCATTATGTTGGACTAAATTATTCTATTTATTTTAAGACAACAACACAGTGAAACAAGCGACGATGTAAAAAATAATAGTAATAAAAAATAAAAATAAAACTAATAGTTAAAGTACAAAGGTATGAGTCGGTTGCGTTTTTTGTGTGGATGTGGGTGTGGTGTTGAGTGTGGTATTGAGTGTAGTGTATGTGTAGAGTATGATGTGATGATAGGGGAGAAGTTAAGTATGTTTGAGTTTAAGAAATGTATGTCAGTAGATTTTCTGTTGTGATGTAGTCCTGCAGAAGTAGCCACTGAGTGATCTTGTGTTTTAGCGCATATCTGCTAGAATCAAGTAAGTTAAGTTTTCGGTGTAGTTGCTTGTATAAATGTGTACCAATAACGTAGTATTGGTGCCTTACAAAAGATGTGTTATGTCCTACACCAGAGGGGATGTTCGTGCGCTTTTCTGGGTTAGACCTGGGCATGGTTCTATGGGTTCTGAGGACAGCTTGCAAGATAAAGAGCCCTAACCGTTAAAACTTTGCATTCCTCGTATAAATGTCCTGTAGGAAATATATACGGTTTACGAGTCATTATTTTGAGGACAGCTCTTTGAGCTCTCTCTACCCTCAAGAAATTTGTTTTCATTGCACTACCCCAAGCAGTAATACAGTAACCGATGATCGATTGGCATAGCGCATAGTAGACCATTATTAATATATTGACGTCAGCAGAATCTCTTAGGGATTTAAAGATGTAGACGAGACGCATTGTTCGGTTCGTTACCGTTTCAAGTTGTCTGTCCCACCTTAACCCACTATCAATTTGAAGACCCAGGCATTTCACACAGTAAGCTCTTACCAACGAGGGACAGGAGCACGAGGTTGGGTTCCAACAGGAGTGAGCAGATATTGTAAAATCCGACGACGGCCTTGTACTGCGCTTAATTGCAAAAGGAATGTAACTGGATTTATCTAGGTTCAGTGTAAGTAAATTCTTGTTGAACCAGTTCATAATAGTTTTCAAAGCAGCTTCCGCCCTATCTTTGAGCACGTCCCAAGTTGGTCCGTGGACGAGAATCGTGGTGTCGTCGGCATATGCGGAAATCCTACAATTCGGAAGGATCATCTTACAGAGGAATAGAAGCAGCAGGCCCGCGTTAGTTGGCCAAATGTTGTCATTATACCTTAAATCCCTATAAAAATCTCCCAACAGTAGGAATAGAAGCAGCAGGCCCATCGTTGGCTATCCGTTGGGCAAATAGTGCATATTTATGACAATGGGCCTATTTTAAGTTTAGGTTGGCGGAATAACTAACCGTCTGCCAATACATTCCCAACTGTTGGCGTATGGAAGCTAATGGCAAATGCTACTAGGGAAAGAACTGACAGTAACAAAAGTATGTATATGATAACTAACATTATAATATATTTATTAAACCGTTATTTTTTAGAACCGATTTTTTTAGTTTTTGGCTTTTTTTATCTGTATGCACGTTATCAAAACCTGAAATTACACCAAAATTAAATTTCTAAAGCCTCTATGACAGACGGACAAAACAGTGATCCGGGAATGTTTTACCTTTTAAGTTTGGAACCATAATATATTTGGCCGGAAATGTTATCAAATCGACATTATTCGACGATAGGAACTTAATGCCGTTGGAAGTTTTTACGGTTTTCCTTTTAATTCTCTAATAAATGTAGATTCTGTTATATAATGTTTCCATTTAAATCTTTTCTATTTCTAATAACGATATGTGTTGCAAAAAGTGAAGTGGACAACACAGTTTGGTGCAAAAATGATTATAGAGATGGGTACAATAATCAAATCGATGTGTTAGAATATTGTTCTAATAAACTGTGCATCGAGAAATGCTGTGGTCCAGAGGAAATGATTTATATAGATAACAAGTCATGTAAGAATAGAAAGAAAATGTTTAAAAAAGTAATGAAAATGTTCCCTGATGTTGAATCTAGATTCAATTCCATCAATATTTTATCTTCTCTGGACAAGGAACATAATGAACCGAAGAAGAATTTTGTTTACGTTCACAATCATAGAAGTTTTCATAATTGCACTTCTGAGCAAACCGAAGCCAAAGATTATGAAATTTCAGAGGTAACCACTTTTTATTTTATTTTTCTGAGTGCCTGAGTGTGGCGATGCTCGAAAGGAGATTAATGTTTGACGTGACTAGTAATCATTAACTGTCACGGGACTTGTCCGGCATACGCTGTATTTACACAACTGCAAATGTTTACAGTACAGGCTCTTCAGACAAAGGAGTAAGAAGAGCTTGTCTTATATATCGGCGCAGCAGTGTCGGCAAACAGTTTTCTCAAACATGCATGGAAATATTGTCATTATTTTCGAAAAAAGAACACGCGAAGTATCGAATTTACGGACAAAGAAAATCAAATCCATTGAAGGAGCGTTTTTTGAATTTGGAACATTACAACGCTCCAGCAATGTTTCAACTTTCCAGCAATGTTACAGCGCTCCAGCAATGTTTTATTTCCCTGCATTGTTTTATGCAGAATAAACATTTTTTTTTTCATTTTTTTTTTCTTTTTCTAATGCCTCGGTGGAAATGGCAATTTAAAAAAAAGTATATTTTATTCAAGTATAAAGTAAAAGTTAGATTAATTGCCTGTCTCGTATTAGTGATGTCCTCGCCTACGGTTCGGCCTTCATACTCATACTCGAATAATGTACTATTGGCTGTCAGTCTGTCTTAAATACCAGCAATTGTGGTACATTGCAATACGAGTAGGTGCCTACTTAAACTTGACTACCTGGTTGGTCTAGTGGTAGCAAGCATCTCTGCTGAGCATGAGGTCCTGGGTTCGATGTCCAGGTCGGGCAAAGTGTTTTTGGGTTTTTCCTAATGAAATTTCTCAGGAGCAGCCCGCAGTCTGGATTTGAGCCCAGTTGATGGCAGTACGCTCGCCCCTTATTACATGGGACTAAAACATAAGTTGCGAAATGTGGGTGTACCTACTATGAGTAAAATTCTGCCTAAACCTTCGAGGAAACAAGGCGTGATGTTATGTTACGTAAGATCATGACCGTTGAAAAATGTTGAACTGTTACAGCATTCATGTTATATACAGGGTGAAATTGAATTCATGGGCATCCTCTTAAGGGGTCATCATACTCATCATTATGAAAAACTTTCACTATGGGACCAAACCTGAAATCGCCAAAAAAGAATCAGCCGTCGCCTAAATTTATGTTCGCACTAGCTGCGCCCCGCGGTTTCACCCGCATAAGTGTCTATCCCGTGGGAATATCGGGATAAAAAGTAGCCTATATATTAATCCAGGGTGTCAGTTACAGCCATACAGCATTTTATCAAAATTGGTCGAGCCGTTTGAGCGTGAAGAAGAGACAAACATACACAGACACTCACAAACTTTCGCCTTTATAATATTAGTGTGATGTGATAGCTCGTCAAAATGTAGGGAACAGCTGTTTTTTTTTTTCGATATATATTATCCTGTTTGGTCCCATAGTGAAAGTTGTTCATAAGAACAATGCTGGGTCTACTATCAAAGTTCCAAAGATTTGAATTTCACTTTGTTCTGTCATTTTCAATTCGATATGAAAAAAGCTTGAGATAGAAAGAAGTCGATTCGAATCGATTTTCAAATTCGATACCTAGTAAGTAGTAGTAATATTAGTAGTAATAAATCTTTCGGATACCGATAACCGCAAAATTGCAAATCATCTGTTAAGGTTTTAAATATACCTAATTATTATATATTTTTCTGAATAAGTATTCGAATATCTTATACATAATGTATATGTTTTCGCTGCTGAGGTGAAAAGTTGTATGTATTTTACGAGACCAAAGTTATTTGCATCTCGTGTCTTTGAATCCCTCGCTGTGCTCAGGATTCTAACCTATAATCACTTGTTACACTCGTGATTCAATTATAGAATCCTTCGCTAACTCGGGACCCAAAATCAACACTCGCAGCAAAAATCTACTTTGCTTTTTAGAGGTATGAGGAACAGGGTGTAAAGTTCACTCATACTCTAGTAAAGGGAAGATCCTCCGACTAGACGGGTATTGTGTCTGGTGGGCAACTGCCCAACAGTTGATTTTGGGATGTTCTATATATGCTAGTCGCGCGGTAAACTCTGATAGTGCGATGCAGGATTTGAGACGTCAGGTCGTTGATGCATAGTTCGTATGTGGCGTTGTTGATACCGCCACATTACTCCCCTCCGGAGACCGGAGGTCGATAGTGGTCTGAGTCAGTGCATATGATGCTTGCCAGGGCCAGTTGTGATTCCAGTGAGTCGGAAGCGGGTGCCGCATAGTTCACGGTGAGTCGGAACTGTCTGCGGTGATTCCCCAGTGAGTCGGGGTGGCGCTGCGTTTTTTGATTCAGTGAGTCGGACGTCGTACAGCGCCGGGTTGAGGCTGACTGCTGGCGTCGACCAGGAGAACGTTGAAGGGCTCTGCTTGTGGACCGGCTGAAAGTGCAGTGTGCTGTGCCAAGGTTGCTGATGAGGCTGAGGGTGATGACCAGGTATGCGCGTTCGCTGCATGCTGGTGGTCAGGATACCCGTTGAAGCCGTGGGTGCTGGCTGGCTGTGTGACTCGCCTCTCGAAAGCTTGACGAAGTGATGGATGACGTCACGCTGAAGTAGTTGCACGAAGGCTGCGCTAATGTCCATGTTCGGGGTCACCAATTTAGAGGTATGAGGAACAGGGTGTAAAGTTCACTCATACTCTATAGAAAAGGGAGGATCCTCCGACCAGACGGGTATTGTGTCTGGTGGGCTACTGCCCAACGGTTTATTTCGGGATGTTATAGATATGCTAGTTGCGCGGTAAACTCTGATAGTCAAATATGCAGGATTTGTGACGTCAGGTCTTTGATGCGTAGTTCGTATGTGGCGTTGTTGATACCGCCACAGCTCTCTTGTTGCACAAATAACTATTTACCTTTTGTGACTTTTTACCTAAACCTTTTTAAACCTCAGTTTGTCCAAAGAGTCTTTGAATCCTTATATGAAACAGCATCGCTTGGCGTCATAAAAATAAAATGTAAGAATTAACGTTTTTCTAGCTGACTGTTCCATTTTTCCAAAAGCTGTGAACGCTGTTAACAATTACTTAATAAGTTAAGTACAGTCTCGTAAGAATGTTTTTATGTAGCTACAACGGTTAAGGTACCTTCCCTTATTGCCTCGTAGCAACTTCCACCCTGTATTACTCTGATCGGACAAGGAATCAAGACAAAGGCCAATGCAATTCTTTTACTACATCGGTTCATTCAAGAAAGGAATCTAAAATGGCGGTGCTTATCATGTTTTCTCGCTTGCACACTAGTGCCGTCTATACTCACTCCCGCGCGTACCGTAGGCAGAAAAAAAATCAGTCTTGATTTTACGCTGTCTTGTCGCGCTCAGTAATCCTTTTTACAAATTCCTTGTCAGTTTTCTGTTATTGTTCCGTTGTTACCTGTTCTGGCAGAAGCTAGTTTGAAATAAATACGGCCCGGTCATGATTTGAAAAAAAATCTTTGACTTGAAATTTTATATGCTAACTGTACTATCTATCATATTATTTTTACTTGAATACAAAATTTAGCGAATGAACAACTTTAATACAAAACTTCATCCCCTTTTCAGACCCTTGTGGGTTGAAATAAAAAATAACATCGATTTACATTGTGTTAGTTTCCAACCATAGGCCGAAATATTAGTGATTTTAACTGAAAAAATAAAGAACTTTAATTAAAAACAAAATTTCATCCCCCTTTTCACCCCCTTAAGGGTTGAAATTCTAACAACCCAACATTACATTGCATTGCATTGCATTAGTTTCCAACTATAAGCAAAAACTAAAAACTCTGTAAAACTATGTGTGAACACACCACATTCAAAACCATTAAACAATCTAACTTTTATACCTTTAGAAATTTTGAGTAAACAACTGATTAAATACCTAAACAGTTGATTTAAATGTTGGTGAACACAGGCCTTAAAGGTATAAAAGTTAGATTGTTTAATGGTTTTGAATGTGGTGTGTTCACACATAGTTTTATTTACAACAGAACTGTCCGGTACCTACCAAATTGATTGGTGATTTCATAATGTAGGTAACTATACATATTAATTTTTTTCCTTAAATAAGTACAATACGAACTAACATTATTTTAATATTGTTGTCCTCATAGCTAAGGAAAATTAACTATGACATAAATGTGTGTGTGTATTACAATTATTGCTCAAAAATTAAAATTAATGATTTACCATTGTCTTTCACATAAAAAAGTTAAAAACGAAAGCTCAACTACGACAAAAACGCCACCTAAAAACGTCATTAAGGCATTAAAGCTCGCGCAGACAGCCACGATATCGCGGGCGCGATTTTGGTGGTCTTATTTAGACCTTGTCCGGAAAGGGCGAATTCGCCGCGAATCTCTCACGCGTATTAAGCGCACATGTTGCGTCCAGAAGGAGCGTAGTAACGTGCGTATTCTGTATCAAAATTTTGCCGCTCCATTTATCTTGATACGTACAATCGCTCTGAAGCTCGTGCGTATCCTGGACGCAACAAGGAGTCTCTAGTATCTCAACTCGCGCGTGTCGAGAGTCTGGCGAAGTGAACGCGATTTAAGCGCGTATTTTAATTTCGTGCGATGCTTGTGGACGCAATGTATTGATGACCAGGGGCCTTATTATGAAGTATAAATGCCATTATGATTCCAGATCAAAACAGGGATGGTGCTAGCGGTCATGTATAGTTCCATCTCTCTCTTGCACTGGAATCATGATGGCATTAAAACGTCATAATACGGCACCAGTAACCTCGCCAACGCGCGTATGATTTCGCGCTAAACGATTCGCGGCGAATTCGCGCTTTCTGGACAAGGTCTTACCTTTTTAGTTGGCGTTTTTGTTGTAGAGGGGCTTTAGTTTTTATTTTTTATTTTTATTTCAATTATTTTGTGGTTTGGGAAAATTCAACAGTTTGGGGGTTTATGTATAATATTTAATATGATAATATAATTATAATCATTAATAGCCAATATATTTTAAGAGTAGTCATTAATAATTTTCATTAGATAACAAAAACACGATAATAGTTTTTTTTTCGGGATCACTTTTCATCAAATAAAAGCCGTCATGGTGACGTCATATAGCCTTTAACCTGCGGAACAACATGACGATCCAACGATACCTCGTTTGTTAAAATACGACTAGAAGTTTAGGAGTTATAAGGATAGACATGAATACACGTACACAGGCTATGTACATACATAGCCAGGTTGTGTAAGTCAAAGTCAAAGTCAAATCATTTATTTCAAATAGGCACGTAAAATGCACTTTTGAACATCAAAAATTACAAAAATAGTTAATTGATTCTATTTGCCCGTCTTCGTCGTCCGTATTCTAGTTGTACTATCGAGGAAAAGTATAAAGGCTCTTACAAACAGGCGCGACACGCGTCGCGACACAAAAAGACCGCTCGTCGCGCGGCACGCGGTCTTTGTTTCCCGTCGCGTGTCGCGTCTGTTTGTAGGAGCCTTAACTACGCAGTTTGAAAATAAAATCCAGTGAATACGATGACCACATCTGTTAACGCCCCGTTTTGCGTCGATCAATGAAACAATAATATTTTTGTCGTTTTAGTTTTTTGATGTCCGTGTATTTGTAGGCTCTGTTACAATGATCACAGATGTCTGACCTTTTTTAGACCACTAGGAATAGAACAAAAGAAACAAGATGAGAAAGTTTTTAATTGAAATGTTAATACTTTACATTTTGTTTCAACTAATTTCTCGGGTTCAGTCAGTTGCAAATTTGTTGTTGGTAATTAGGTGCATTCCTTGAAAAGGGGTTATGACTAGAGCTAATTTAAAACAAACCAATATGACCGGTGGTTATCGAGTTTTGCGCTTTTAAAGTTTTATGGAAATATTCCGCCTCTCACCCTAATACTGCTTGTTGTGAGAAATATACTCAACTGAGATGCTAATTTCATACTTTTCGAATAGCATAGAAAACCCATTCATCAAAATAAAACCTTGTTCCAAGCGTGCTCGAACTACGACCGAAGGAAGGTTCCCATTGATATTTTATTATATTACCAATGAAAAAAACACACCTTTTATCATTTACAAAAAAAAATATAGCGGCCGAGCGCTGCGAGCAAAAATAGTCCTTGCGTTGCTTAGTTATGCATTTCCTCGATAGTATATATGTAAATAGCCTGTTAAAATCATAACCCTCCTTCGGCTTTTCCGTAGTTGGGTAAAAAGGGTAAAAGGGTGGCTCACCGGTGGGTACCGTGAGCCACCTACCTACACCACCCACTACAGTCCACACAGAAGTTCTATATGATAGGAATATTAGGGTGCCAGGGTTGCGGGTTTATCCGAAAGGGATACCGTGGCCCTGGCACACAGGCAACTGAAGGAACACGGGTGGGTTTTAGTCAGTAAAAGTCTGACACGCCCTCCCGCTCCGCCCTTGAGCGGGAAAATGATAATTTCCCACCCAAAAAAAAGGTACAGAAAATAGGAATTAAATCTCAGAATGATAAGGTACAACTCCACAACCCTCGTCTGTCATGAAATGATGATGATTCTAAATCTGAATGATGGCACCTATTATTTGACAGGAAAGTGTACAAATTAATATTCTTTGAGGATATTCATTATTTATTCAGGTTTGTTAGTTGATTATAGTTTTGAATAGCCGTCTAGAAACCGGGCGTTAGTGTCTGAGTTTGTGTTGTTTAAATAAGTACTGTTTCTACAAATTGTCATTAACATTAAATTGAATGTCGACAAAATGTTGATTGTTGCTTTTCTGTTTCTCATAATGTTCTCTGTAGCAAAAAGTAAAGAGGAATATAAAACTTCGTGTAAAAATGATTACAGAGATCTAAATAATACTCCTATCGATGTGTTGAAATATTGTTCTAATAACTTGTGCATAGAGAAATGCTGCGGTGCAGGCGAAATTATGGATGTAATTAAGGATAGGTGTATGAATATGGAGCAATTGTTTCAAATAAGGAAAAAAGTTGCTTATCTTAAATCAAAAGTCAATTATTCCACCAATATTTTATCTTCCCGCGGCGAAAATAAGAAATCGAAGTATAATTTTGCACTCGTTCATAATAATAGAGATCTCCACAAGTGCTCCTCTGAGCCGACCAGTGATGCCGAATATTACATATCAGAGGTAATATTTTTTATTTAGCTTAGCTTGCTTCTGTGTTCAGTATTCTGCACGTCAGTGGTACAACAAAACCAATACCTATAAAAGCTGGCTCCCTATTCTATTGAAACTGTACTACGCTAGGCCAGCTCAAGGACAAAGTGCTACCATTAACGTGCGACCAACTGTACCTATAGCATAAGCAGAAACGGCCTATATTGTACACTGTTTGGTCACTTGCCTCAGTTTCTGTGAGAGGGCCGGCCGTTAGCCCAGTACCGCACGGGCGATTTTTAACACAACGATTTTTTATCTCTTTCTGGATTTTCAGCCAATAATTAAGCTAAATGATGAGGACCTTTTTGAGGGTTCCATAGTCAACAAGGAATCCTTATAGTTTCGCCATGTCCGTCTGTCTGTCTTTCTGTCCGCGGCTTAACTAGGAGATTTTTAGAATTCGAAAATAATTTAGCATGGGTGTACATATTAATCACGCCGACAGTAGTAAAATAAAATCTTAAAATATATGTTTTTAGGTTACCTCCCCTACACGTAAAGTAGGTGTGGCGGTATCAACAACGCCACATGCGAACTACGCATCAAAGACCTGATCTCACAAATCCTGCATCGCGCTATCAGAGTTTACCGCGCGACTAGCATATATACAACATCCCGACATTAACCGTTGGGGGTTAGAGTATGAGTGAACTTTACACCCTGTTTCTCATGCCTTAAGCTCCTAACGAAATTTAATGCCTCCAGCCAGGGCGTAAAAACTTATAAATTAAACGACTGCGCGCTAAGGGCACCCCCTGTGGGGAACCTCGGCTTAGGGCAGAGTCGGAGGGAGGATGGCAAGCGACCGACGGTGGTTGGATAAAATCAGAGTTATGATTATTATCGGGGGAATTTAAAGCTAATTACCACTGGACCACCACTGCTCTTAAATACATGCCATTTAATAATGCTGTCTTGCTCTATCTAATAGGAGTATAATTAAATCTATTCATTCTATTTTAAACAAGATACACACTCCGATACAAAACACGACTAAACCTACCAACATCCCGCTTAAAGATGCATTCAACAGGCCCTCTAGTTATGTCTATAAAAATATATAATAACTTACCCGAATCAATAAGAAAAGAAAAAAAAAAACATCTTTTTACAAATAAATTAAAAAACCTATTGATAAGTAAATGTTATTACAGTGTTAACAAATATTTAAATGATAAATCCCTTAAATGCAATTAAAATACAAATGTTTTATTTTTATTATTATTTTAAATTATGTTAGATTATAAGTCGTCTTCTCTACTTCCTGTTTCTTTTGCTGTGCCCGACAGGGTCCACGATTGTTTCTTAATTTATGTTTACCACCTAAGCTTATACATTGTGGAATGCAATAAAGATTTGAGTATTTGAGTATTCCATTCACACAAAATCTGCCTTATCTTAAAGACTCCATCTGTAAAATCTGTGTTATTATGAATGTTTTCGATTCTAGTGGTCGAAGTTTGACAAAAGTAAAACTCCGATCAATCATCATCATCACCTATTCATGGTGTTTGCGTTGTTTATTTCAGGACAATGGAATTATTATTTATTTATTTAAACTTCATGTACAATAGTGGTACATAGGCGGACTTAATGCCATAAGGCATTCTCTATACCAGTCAACCTTTGGGTTAAATATAAAAACATAGTGATAGGGTACAAAAATAATGTCTAAGATACTAACTTCTTGATTAAGAGAATTTATATAGTTTTATTGATACTAATACACATATAGAAATAAAATAAACAAATATATATTTTAACAAATACCACCTAATAATAATTATTATGACTAGACTATTATTTGAGAGTTATTTAGTCTGACTTAAGTAGTGGTTACGAACTTTTATTTTAAAAGTAAATTTGTTTTCAGCTTTTTTAATGCCAAAAGGTAGCGCGTTCTAGAGCTTTATAGTAGAGATAGCGTAAGAATTTGACATAAAACCTGTACGGTGTGAAGGAATTTGGAGAAGTAGATTCTCGGAAGCTCGTAGGTTACGACTATGAGAACTGCCCAACATTTTGAAATAATTCTTTAGATAATCGGGAGCACATGGATCGTTCATAATCGTGAAGAGCAGGCAGAGAGATCTGAGGGACTTCCTGAGTCGGATAGGATTGTTTGTTTTAGGTTATTTACTAAACATTAATTCCAAAAAAACCTCCTATTCCTAACCTAACCCTGACTCCTGTAATTTTTCATAATTTATTTTACATGCAACTGGGTTACCAAAAGTGTCTCTATGTTTACAGGATGGATCGATATGGTGGCAAGATAGTGAATCAGGAAAATGGAATCAAATCAAAAAACTGAAATATTGTATTGACTACAAATTAGTTAAACTTCAAAAAGCTGGAAAAGACGTACCAGGCATAAAAATCATCATCAGACAAATGACTGTGGATCCACTAGATTCGAAGGAAATAGAGACTTTTGAAATAGTTGGTTAGTAACTTTAAGACATAATTAAATTGCAAACCGATTAAGTACGACAAATGGGGTCAACGGTCACTAGGTAAAATTATAAAAACTATTCATTGAAATGTTAATGAAGTAAAGACAGAAACCTTGAAGGTTAAAAAGCAATATTAAATAGGTAGGTACGAAAAAAAGTAAGTGTTAAGTATACAAGCCTAAACCTCTTACGGGGCCATTGTACAGATCATTATGAACAACTTTCAACATGGAACCAATCCAGGGGGCCAAGTCTAATAATGTACAAACGTTGCAATGGTCTCTTCATTGTGAGTTTTTGACAGATTTGCCATACAAACACTGTCAAATACTCGCAATGGCGAGACCATTGCAACGTTTGTATATTAGTAGACTAAAGGCCCCTGAAATCGAGAGCAATGATTAACTGTTCAGTAGATTCATTGTGTTCACATAAATCGACAAAATGTATGAGGCAGCAGATTTTTTTTCTCTCGTGAATTCCGAGTTGGTGCCATCGTAAAAGTTGATCATAATGATAAGTACAATGACGAAAAACGTACAAATGCGATGAAAACAGAACGCTAACCATCAAACAAATGACTAATAAAAAAAAAAAAAGAATTCCATATTTAAAAAATAAAAATAATTTGAATTTAGAATTCTTAGCGAAAAAAGAAAAAATTGGACTTGAAATAGCCAGTACGGCAGAACGGCAATTTCATAAGTCAAGACCTATTATTTGAACCCTTTACAATCTACAGAATCAATTACCCTCATAAAATACCAGCGACGTGCAGACAACATTTTCGAACATTTATTAAGCAATGGCTTAGGAATATCCTTCAAAATCATTCAGGTTGTGATGGTGCATTACGCAATTAGTGTGTAGGTATGAAATGTGTCACGTGTTACGTTATTAATGAGTGGAAAAGGGCAGATATCCAAAATAATAATGTTGTTA
Organism: Dryobota labecula; assembly: GCA_947523025.1. Classification (NCBI taxonomy): domain Eukaryota; kingdom Metazoa; phylum Arthropoda; class Insecta; order Lepidoptera; family Noctuidae; genus Dryobota; species Dryobota labecula. Next base: position 6,624,368 of record OX383296.1, on the reverse strand, counting down.
ATTTCCAGCTCTCCTGATATCATCATTCTTCCTGGTGTTGGTGCTGGTGGTGTATTGTCTGCTACCTGATCTCAGAAACCTCTCCGGCCTAGTTCTGATGGCCTACACGTTTTCCCAACTCTTCGCTTTCGTAAACAAAGTGGTGATGACTTTTATTAAGAGGAACCCACCATTGATGTTCTGCAAAAGATTTAGTAAGTAGCAAATTATTGAATTATTATATAAGTTGACCCGTCTTGGCTTTTTTATGGTTACTCGCACAGTTTCAACAAAAAACATTTAGGGCTAAAACTATACAGAGTGTAAGGGACAGCCCTCCGCAGGCTGATAGGGTGAATTCAATATATCATACTAAGATGCCCGGTACATGAAATTATTTCAGGAACATTATGGGAATCCAATAATCCTGATTTGTTTTATTACCTCACACGCAATGTATCGTTACCGTGGCAAAACGCACGTAGCGAACGGCAGCGCAGCGAGTGAGTTCGATGAACTCTGTAGCTAGACAGAAAGTGAACAGCTGATTTTGCGTCGTTTGTTAGAGTATTTCAACATCCATTGCTGGCTTTTTGATTTTAGCTGTTTTATTTACATAAATGGAGTGCTTCGTACAGAAAACGTAATTTTATATTAGAATAAAGGAATCCTAACTGAAAAACGATAAAGAAAATGAAAAAAAAATCTGAGCACCAGTGGAATATGATTCAAAATAAGAAGCTGAATGCACTCTGTTAGTTTGCGGAGGGCTTTCCCTTACACCTTGTAGGTTATTTTTTATTTTTTTTATGTGTTCGAGCTTTAAGCGAGCGCCCGCGACGCGCACCCGTTGCGTGTCTACGCGCATGGACACGCGGGTGAGCACCGTGGGAACGCGACGGTCTTGTCGCGGGTACCCATCGCAATTACCCGTAGTTCAATTTTAACGGTGTGCATGTACAGTCGTGTCAATAGAGAACTTATTATATTATTACGTTGCAAAACGATGACTAGCAAAAAAAAAAAAAAATACACACCGACGCCCGCGCTGGTGCCCGCGACGGAGCACTTTTGTATGGAACCGCGCGGGCGCAGCTTCAGGCCTCACAAACAAACTTTATTCTGCGGTCCCAAAACATTTAAATAATAATACAAGTTTGAAAATGGAACGAAGTTCTTTAACGTGGTTTGCGGCAGGATTTGACTGGTATTCTAGAAATTGTGACGTAATGAAAAAGCGTTATGCTCCATGCGACTTGACAGAAAGTGTACGTGTTTTTAATACACAACTGTCAAAAGATTTTGTTTTATTTTAAGGGGCAAACGATAAGGTAGTCCACGAAATAGCTGACTGACAACTGTTGACTAAGGGCGGGTTGTTTCACGTCCACTTGACGCACGCGTATTCGTCATAAATGGCGCTAACTATCGTCAAACCGTGGTTTTACAAAATTATGCCCTTGACGTTCTTTAAAAATGACGATTACAGTAACAGGTGTCATACCCACTGGTTAACGTCATTTTATTCTTTTAAATTTGAACTTTGACGATCGATTTTTATGCATCAGTGAAACAACGCTTTGTATTTAACGAACGTTAAGACGTACGTATGTTACGTTAACGAACTGTTTGAAACAACCGGCCCTAACTGTTGTTACGCCGGGTACTGACACGCGGATTATGATGATTTTTATTAAATATTTATTTTATTTTACGTTATTTCACACTGTATATCTATTTTTTCGTTTATTTTTATTGTACTTTTTATTTCTGTATCTGTCCGTGACATCACAGCGGGCCTTATCAGAATACCAACGCTGCGACACTTATTTTTAAACTAGCTTCTGCCCGCGACTTCGTTCGCGTGGAAGTCGTTAAACACCATAATATACTAAAATACCAGCCACATTTTAATAAAACTTCCCTGAACACTACGTTTGTAGTTTTGGTCACAGCAGTCAAAATATACAGAGTCAGGACTGGTGACGCGGGAGCAAGCGACGTACAGTTCTATGTTCTATGGTAAAGGGTTTGGTCTCCGCACTTAGTCCTTCAGGTGGACCATTGTACATGGGCCCTGGCGGCCATCAGTGGTTATTCCAACCAGCCCACCTCCCTCCAGAAGTTAATTACGTCTCCCGGTATGTTTAGAACATCTGTGAAAGATCAGGGTGCCCCGAGGGTCTCTGTTCTAATTTGGGTGACGCCTGTGCGTTCAAAGAGCACATGCGCGACGGTTTCCTCAGCCTCCATGCAAGCTCTGCACAGAGGATTGTTCGATATGTCTATTGTGTGGAATTGTTTGTTTAGCGTGTCCCGTAATGGTCCATGGTACGAAGCGAGAGTGCATGGGAGGCCGTCACCTCCTTCTGCGAAGCAGTAATGCTTGCGAAGGAGGAAGCGGAACGCGTGAGGGAGAGGTAGTCTGTGCGCCCTCACGCCACTAGTCGCCGCAGAAGACACCCTGGGCGGCGGGAATCAATTGCCGATTCCCGGCCACCGTGGGCGCGGGCTTGCGGACGGCGAGCAATGGGCAGCTCGCCGTCTGGTAAGGACCAGGCCCAGGTTGACGGCGCGTTGTGTTCTACGCGTGCCACAAAAATATGTCAGCACGAACTGTGACGGGGTCCGCTAGGACCAATGCCTGCCAGGGTTGCGGGTTTTTCCAAAAGGGATACCGTGGCCCTGGCACAAAGGCAACTGAAGTAACACAGGTGAGTTTTAGTCAGTAAAAGTCTGACACGCCCTCCCGCTCCCCCCAGAGCGGTAGAAGTTATTTGATCAATTCGCACCAAAAAAAAAAAATCCTATAAAGTTCTTCGAACTATCACGATTACAGTAACAAAATGTAAAAAAACCGGTCAAGGGTGAGTCGGACTCACGCACCGAGGGTTCCGTACCATCATAATTGTAAAGCTTTATTCGTATTAGTACCTAAATAGTTATGTGCACAGAAAAAACTACAACTTACTGTGCTTAACCAAAGCAATCTGCGAGTAGGTAGGAAGGAGGACATTTTGGTTGTGAACCGTGAAATGTTTTTAAATTTTCATCGGCGAGGTCAATATTTATCACAGAATTTTAACACTGCGGTGTACAATATTGCAGTTTTAGGTCAGCGCCATCTCTTGACCGATAATGGAACTAATGTAATTTATTGATGATTTCTGAAAAAGTGTGTTATTTAGAGAAATCGTTTTATTTTTCCTGTAATCTTTACATATACTACTATCAAATAAAATAATTTCAGTTTTTTTCTATGCAAACAACGGAGATAAGGTTATTAAGGATATTTTTTTTTGTCAAAAGTCGAAAAAATTGGGCTTAAAAAAAATTGTGAGTATGTGCAAATAGCGCTCATTCATACGATACCCCACATACCCTAGTAGTCCCACTTCGATTTTTTAAGACACCCATTTAAGTCCCAGTTGCAAAAAAAAAAAAAACTTTCTTATTTGCAACGTAGTTGGGCAAACGTCATCTAAAATTATTCCAAATTTCAAGTTGATAGCATTAGTAGTTCTTGAGATATCTAGATGTGACAGACAGACGGACAGACAGACTGAGTCGCACCATAATGGTTCTTTTTTACCAATTTCGTACGGATCCCTAAAAAGAAGCACATAAATATCAATTCTTTGGAATCGAAATCAGATTTGCATTGCTTTGTTGAAAGTTGACTGAAATAGCGTAGTATGTCATAATTGACTGCTTAGATCCATAAGGTATGATAATCATTTAAAAGATTAAATCTGTAACTATCTGATAAATTCGTTTCCTATTCAACACAGCGAAGTAGTAATGGAATAATTCGACTGTTGTCATACACTGATACATTGTGTTCGTTCTCATCTCAGTCTCACCTACGACCTGTGTGGGAAAACATTTTTTCGATTTCAGAATTTTCTAGTACTCAAATCTCAGTTGGTCCCATAGAGTTTTTTGATCCTCGTAAGAAACAGGATCGATTGGCATCAAAAAACTTTTTTGTGAAAATTACCCATTTTCTGGCTGACTGTACATTTTTTTCAAAATCTGTGAATGCAGATATATTTTTTTCTAAAAGTTAAGGATAGTCTTTTAAGACCATTTTCTTATAGCGACCACGGTTAAGGTACCTGCCCTTATGCACCCATCTCAAAACATAATGCAATACTGCTGATCCCCCATAGCAAATAGCGTAATAATTTATACGTAGTAATTTGACCAAACCTATAGGAAAGATCTATGCAAAATTTGAACAAAATCTGTCCGGTAGTTTTTGCGTTTAGCTGGAACATACATTCAGACAAACAGACAAACATAAACAGACAAAAATTATAAAAACTATATTTTCAGCATTAGAATCGTTCCCAGACCTCGTGGCAATTACTTTTTTCAAAAATATTCAATGTACAGTTTTGACTTCGATACGTTTTTATTATAGATATATAGATATAGATAGATGTATAGATAAAAGATATAGATGTCGCAGCATTATGCTGAGATAGGAGCCTTTTGGCCCCGTACAGGATTTTATTTTCATTTTACTTTTGTTTTTTATTTTATTTTTTATTAGTGTTAATATGAGTGTGTTTAGTTTAAAATGTGATCTTCCTGTATGAGTCCCAATATAATTATTTGTGCAACAAGAGAGCAAAGTCGTTTTTTGCTGCGAGTGCTGATTTTGAATCCTGAGTGTGGTGAGAGATTCAAAGGCACGAGATGCAAAAAAGTTTGCTCTCGTGTAACACACATAACTTTTCACTTCAGCAGCGATATCCCATTAGTTCTAACAAGTGGGAAATAGAGACTCCCAGTAGTTATACTATTTTGTAATATAGTATATAGTAGTACTAACTAGTGAGAACAAAACAAAAAACTCCCATTAGTTCTACCGTGGAACTGTTCAGTAGAACAAGTCGGAATAGAGGGAATTGAGAATCCCAATAGTTCTGCTATTTTGTTATACCTAATATCGTAGTACTAGTGAGAAAAAAATTCCCATTAGTTCTACCGTAGAACTGTTCAGTAGAACTAGTGGGAACAAACCGCGAGAACACTTTAGGAGATAATAAAATAATAAACAGGAATAGATTGAAATAACTATTTATTGAGAATCAATAAATATTTACAGGTTAAATATCAGTTTTATTTGCAGAAAATACTTGTTTTCGTTTAAATGCTACAATAAGTTAAAAATTCAATAAATTACATTAAAAGACATAATTATCTTTTTGCAAAATTTCTTTAGTAAGTACGAAATTCCGAATGTGTTTGTCTTTGAGGTCGAATTCAAAGTCGGTACATCCAAAGGGCTGGTCTTTGTCTCTCTTTCTTTCTAATGGCGGGAAAGAGATAGTGTGAATGTTTCGAATTGTATGACTAACCCAAGACTGAATAAGAAATTCGCGGCTATCTGAAAAAAAAAAAAAAGTTGGTCTCACTCAGTGAGCAAAATCGCATTTTGCTCACTGATTTCAGGCAGCAAAACCTACATGTTTGAGCTACTGAAGTGAAAAATACTTTGTCTTTCTTTATTTCTTTCTAAATTCAAATGTTGTTTAAATTTTTGCAATTTACAGCTCATTGTCTGGGTATATTTATTACGCGGACTACCCTTACGCTTATGCCTTAAATCATTAAATCATGTGAGAAGGTACTTAATTCCTGATGATGATACCCCGACCGCACAAGTTTCTTTTTTTTACAAAATACGAAACCCTCGCCCTTTGCTGGTTTATTTATTTACTTAATTTGCTAACATTCTTTTTCATTTATTTTCAGCTCCAATCGTGTATTACGAGTTTCTGTCTAGTATCTTTTGGTTGAGTGTCATATCGTTTGACGTTTGGTGGGGAATAAGGTAATTAACGAATATGTTTTCATTTATTAAATATTTATTTATTTTCCTTTTAAAATGTTCAAATCCGGCAATTATCTTCACAATGTGAATTTTTCAATTTACACTGAAAAAAAAAAAGTAGATGCCACAATCAAGATTTTGTTTAGATTGACTAAGTAACTTGCTTGTATCTGAGCCTATCAAGCACAATAATCACAGGCTACTACTTATATTTGATTGAGATTTGAAACGGGATCTTGATTGGAGTTATCACAAAACCTATTTGCAGCAATCAAGTCAAAACATAGTTGCTTCAACCAAGATTATTAGAATAAAGTATCAATGATCTTTATTGAAGTAATCAAAATGCTTGATTGACACAACTAACTTACTTTGTTACAGTTAACATTTTTTTAACTTGTCTCTTATTTAACTCTTCTACAAGGATGTCATGTTAAGGGTAATCGAGAAGGCTTGACTTTGGTATCCAGTGGCACGAAGTGAGGGGTGACAGTGGTTGAAGGTGGTAGGGGTTGGGTCTCTTATTAAAACGTTATCACTCTTATTAACAGAGAATGCATATTTTTCGAGAAAAATAAAAGAAATGTTTCTAACCTCAAATCAGAAACAGTGTAACGAAATCTGTACCAGTATATTGTCTGTGGTGTAAAATGTTGTGTAAAATCGTTGAAACGGAACGTAAAAAAGAACTGTGTCAGTGTCAATATTGTCATTTGTTTTCACCCACTTTATGGTTAGAATAGGTTGAATCTGTCCCAAAATCGAATCGGGGCACCCCGACTAGTCCTTTTGGCTGCACCCTAGAGTGTATTTAAAAATCCGGAGGCGTGGAGGGAGGGCAGCCCCCGCCCGCTGTACGTAAGGGCGAAGGGGCTGCACTTCCCGCAGCGCCGGAGACGTGCAGAAGCAACTTTGTTTTGAAAACAAGGTTAGTAAACAAAATTTTGAGGTTAGGTTACAATTTTTTTTTTTTTTTTTCAAAAATGGTGCGTCCTCTTTTGATAGGAGTGGTACCAGGGGGGAGGGTTTTCGTGCCACCGGATACTAAATTTTTACCTAATTATGTCCTAAAGTTTATCTTGGACGATATTGACATCAGTGTAGGAAAACAACATGAGGTAACCTGGACTGATATATACAAATAAATAAAATTGAAGTGTCTGTCTGTAAAGTCAAAATAACACTTTCTACTAACAAAGAAACTATTTTTTATTTTTATATCTGTCGGTCTGTCTGTCTGTTTGTTTGGGAGTTTGTTGCGCTATTTCTTTTTCCCAGCTAAAGCACTAGGAAGTGGTGCAGGGCGGGCGTTTTGGGGGACTGTCTTATGATATTTTGACGTTCGAAAAGTGCTGATACTCAAACTAATTTGAAAAAATGACTTTTGATTTTGAAACAAGAAGAAACAAAAATTTGTAAATCTGGGGACTTACTTCCGAAAACGATTTGAGTTTGATTTTGATTCCGATTCGAACTCGTGTCTGGGACCTTACTCCCGACAGCAGCGAGTTCTGAATCATTCGAATTGGGTTCGAATTAAATGCCGATCCATACTCTTGAATCCGACACTAGCGCACGATCGTGCGGTGGTTCGAAGCGAAACTAACTTCGGTCATTTTAAGTTTTAAATCGAGTTCGGATCAGGGGGTCTACTCCCTAAGCACGAAGTCCGTCGTTTCGGGCTTCGTTTCGGGCGTTTCCTACTCCCTATCACCAACGGACGGACGATTCGTTCGGGGCCCGACGAAGAATGAATGACAACACGATTTGACAACTGTCCCTACTCCCGATGCGTTTTTGCCCGTCCGAAAAGTTGAACTTGACGCTTGTTTTGACGGAACCTTGTGTCAGTTGATACGAAATCAAAATAGTTATCGTTCTGTCGACGAACGATTATAACTGTTTATACTATTTAGAGACAAAGTAAGGAATTCCTAAGTATGGCTGCTTTTTTATTGCTTGACAAAGCTCTAAAGGAAGAGCGGAGGCAACGTCGACAATATTTACGCCAAGAATTTAGGTTGGCGAGTATTCCCGACGTTACTGACTTATCTTAAGCTATTTGGCAATTTTGCTATTCTGAATTTGACGTTTTTAAACTAAAATTTAGATTTTCTAACTAAATCTGACTATTATTAATCGTGATTAAAAAGATGTAGAATAAAATCAATTAGTTGTCATGAACTAAACTTCACACCAACATCTCGACTACTGGTACAAAATCAGTACTGTTACTGTATATATTTTTTTTCTTTTCTTTTGCTTATATCTCGAAAATGGTGCGTCCTATCGCAAAAATAATGAAAATTTCGACCCCCTTTTAGACACCCCAAGCCCCTAAAACTCAACATGTTAGTATTATTATTATTTTTTTCCACACCGAAAGTGAAAAATTATATATAAAGCACGTTGAGGCTGCCCAGCTCCTGCGCGCCTCCGGCCAGAGTCCGTGTCCGTGAGTTTCTGCAGCGGTTGGGGCCATTTTACGAAATGAATAAGAAACTAAAATAAAATAATTTTCAAACTTCCCGGCTAGTATCGTTGAATTAATTTGAAAATTTCCGTCAAAATGTCAAAAAGGAAAAAGGCAAAGGTATCAACAGGATAATGCCGGTTTCCGGACAAAAATGTCAAAAATAATTCTAATCTTTATAATAAAAAGTATATTGTTAAAAATGTAGCCATTTTCTACAGAAAAAATATAGATTTTTGTTTATTTAGCTTGAAAACCACAAAATTATTAAACCGGTAATCGACCGGTAAAATAGCACAACTCTATTGTCATCAATCGCCATGCGTCTTTCGTTCACGAATATTGTCTACGATTCCGTTGGAAACTGATGAATCCGAAATTACTAGGGAGTAGGGTTCAGTCCGACGTGTCGGACTACTAACGGACGGGCCCGTTACTTCGTTGACGGACTTAGGGAGTAGACCCCCAGAAACGAAATCGAATCGGAATCAAAATCAAACTTGAATCGTTTTCGGGAGTAAGGCCCCAGGTTATCAATTCTGTACCTCAGAGGTATACAACATTATGTGATGAAACGAAAATTTTACAGGAGAGGCAAAAAAAAAAATGCGCGGAGTGAAACTTCGAATACAATTTTGACACAACTAATACTGTTGAGTTCAACAGTATTTTTTATTATTATTAGATGAATCTTATCGTCATTTGAGGTCCTATACCCATTAGACGTAAGTGCACTGAAAAAAATATTTAGCCTAACTACTTAGGCTATTTCAGGAATAATCAAAGTTTGACAAGACTTTATAAAAGTTAACTTGATTTAATAAAAGTGATACACAACAGCCAGCACAGGTTTTGGTTACATGTTGAATAAAGTTATGTGGTCACTTTTTTGTGTTACATGTTGACGAAAGTTTGGTTATGTATTTAAAGTAAACATTTTTTTCAGTGTGGATTTAATGTCATATACGATTGGATATTTCTTTTCATAGATGTCATAGAACTTAATGTCGTATACCAGTAAGTAGAACTGGTTCTTGCGATTTTAATGGTGCAAGAAACATATTTTCGAAAAAAGTGGAGTTACTATTGTATACACCTCTGAGGTACAGAATTAGAAACCCATCACATCTCCGAAGTTTTGAATTTAGAACGTTTCAACTGTATGTTGTAATCTTCTAAATACACATGAAGGTCGCGAGAATTGGATGCAAGAAGCAAAGGACCAGGGCCTCAAGTCTGCTATTACAATAGTGTCAGAATGGTCTCTTCATTGTGAGTTTTTGACAGATTTGCCATACAAACACTGTCAAATACTCACAATGGCGAGACTATTCTGACACTATTGTAATAGCAGACTTGAGGCCCAGTCGTTATGGCGATGCTTGGGGGAGGCCTATGTCCATACGAGCCTTTTGGTAGAGCCGTCAAACATGTACTCAGAACGAAATGATTTATTCTTGAATGAACATGACGCTGCTCCAGGGCCTCAAGTCTGCTATTACAATAGTGTCAGAATGATCTATCATTGTTTTCATAATTGTAGATTTTGACAAGTTTGGTAATCTACTAATACAATGGCGTCATTATGACTTTCCAATGGTCAGCCACTGACACTCCATTGAAAGAATTGGTAATCTCGTACATAATGACAAATTAAACTTCCTACTAAACTTCCAACTTCCTACTACTTCAGATTGCTTATTATGTTAACACTAATAAATAATATGTAAAAATATATATAAAATGAAATCTGGCATGAATTAATGTTCAAAATGCCATTGTAATACAATTCTATTACGAGACCATTGACTGACCAATGATCGACCATTATGAATTTAGTAGATTACAAACTTTTAGCAAAATGACAATGGGATCGTGTTGGAGTGACGAATATATAAAAATAGCAGACTTGGGCCCCCGATGTTAGCGAGTGTGGCAGTAGCTAGCGTCTATAAATATGCATTGGACAGAACTTGTATAGGAATTCCGTAAAATCGATCCACGACACTAAAACACTACACCAAGGCAGCTATGATACGGTTCATATTGTGTAAAAATGTACAAAATGTATACAAACCGTACCATTATACTTAGTTTAGCCTACGTCGTGTAGACCTTGATCCCCTTGATGTATACTAAGAGTTCACGTTTACATTTTTTTCTCTTTCACAGATCTTTTCGTATTAAGCGTGGCTCTAAGCGTGGCGAGCTGGTGAAGTTCATGTGGTACGGTCTGTACGCCTGGGGGACCCCGCTTCTGATAACGGCATTAGTCACCACGTTGGATAATATGCCTTATTTGGATATAGTCGAACCACGCTTTAAAGATTGCTTAGTGAATGGTTTGTATAATTTATTTGGACGTGTAAGAATAACTTGTTTTAGCTATGTTGATACTGACCGACTGTGGCGGTAACTACGCGGTAGTCAGCGCTAGTCGTCATTGACACATTTGGTGGGGCTCCGGCAACAAGCGTGAAATATAGTCGGTGGCAGGGCACTGCTCGTGCTACTTGAACAATCGTTACGTTGATGCAGCCTTTCCAAGGGTGGAGAACCAGGAGACACTCAGAAAACATGACAGTCCCTTGCCTCTGATGTGGCTACAAGAGATTTAGCGTCTGTTCTCCGCCTTTCCGAGGCCTCCTTCCCGGTGCTTCAACTCCGAATGCTATCGGTCCTGTCCTCAACATTAAGGAGGAATTTGGGAGCTCCCAGTAGAATGCATTCGGAATTAACGGATCCTATGGCTACAGTCAAACATTGCCAAAATAAAATGAACAGACGAACCTACGCCAGTTCGGATGCCCGCCGCAACTGACCTTTGCTACTGGAACCGTCGTATTTGCCGCCCTACTGGAGAGACGGCCACGGCAAGGGATTTCTAGGTGACGAATTAAGGTCTGCCCGAACTGAGGTGAATCCCAAACGGGAAAACAGACGAAATTGTGTCAACTAACTTGCATGGGGGTGTTAAAACTGGCGCATATAGTTGCGTGACTTCTAAATCGTCAAAACAATGGACGTTAAGTCGCGTCCCGCATCCCGCGCGTAATTCGCGCAGAACTTGATGATTACGATATTATAAGGGATATAAGGGATGGTCCGAAATTCGTATCACATTCGGTTTAATCGAAATTCGGCAATTGGCCGAAATTCATTTTCATTCACAATTAAATAATTCGCCAAAAATCATGTTTTATTTTATTTTTACAAAAGTGTTAAATGAAATCATAATACCTACTTTACTGGTATTTAAAATACCAAGGATTTTGCGTTATCTGGGAGGAGTCTGTTAGGTTTTTTTTTCGTATACATTTCCTGCCTCTGAGAAATGACGCTCAGAATATACGGAGTTTCCAGAAGGGGATAAGACTCTCGGGAAAGCGCGGTGAAAATAACCGAAGTTCTTATTTTTACCCAAATAGAACTTGTTATTTTTACCGAATTTTTGGGCGAAGTTCGTATTCGGTTCAAACCACGTTCGGCCTATCCCTAGATATATTATATCGTCACTAATCTTACTAAGTGATGACGTAACTGATTCGAAGCATATTTTATAGGACAAGTTATTTGCCGTTGAGGGTTACCTATGATTGAGGGTAACTTGCTCTATATAAATTCTACTGATACAAAATTGAGCACGTGTGTTGTTTAGACGCCGATTAGACAGAACGATTTGACTTGGAAAATGTATCAAATTACTATAGTTAGGTCGGTTTAGTCCAAAATATCAGATACGTCAGTTAGTTAGATTAGCGACGATATCATAGCATGTCTAGTTGTACCTACTGCACCACAGCGTGTCTATATTCCGTCCACAGAGAGAATGCTTTTCTGATACCTGTCAGATGTTTATGATTTGGAAATAATAAAGTTTAAATCCGTAAAACTATTTATGTGTTTTATGAATTTGAAAACTAACATATGTCACAAAAGCAGTCTCTCGGTGGACGGAATAGACACAATCATGTCATAGCATTCCGCTAGTGTACATCGGGCCTTATTCTTTTTAAGTACCTACCTACATTAATGGCGTTTTTTTTTTTTTCAGGAAAGTCATTTGACTATTACTATAAGATACCAATAGGGATATTAATTTTCATTAATATTGTACTGTTCGCCATGACTGTCTACAACATATGGATGGTCAAACGTGCTATAAAAAATTGTCAAGATTCCAGAAGCAGCAAGCAGCAAACCAACAAGTAAGTACCTACCTGTGTCGTTGGGTTGAAATGTGTCCTTATCCAGAGTATATTTATGTTGTACATTGGCACACACGGCTACACATCAAGCTATACATTTCCAGTATAAGCTAATCTCGCATTGTATAGCATTTCCGTATAGTGAGAGGTCAGCTTGTTCTGGAATTGTATACCTTGATGTGTAGCCGTGTCTACCTGGTACCTACCTACCTCAGAGCAGTGAGTATAATTGCTTCATAGGATGTGAATGCTAAACAGGCCAGTTGACAGTTTTTTAGAAACCAATTAGTAATGTTGACTGCCTCGTTGGTCTAGTGGTAGTGGTGGGGGTCCTGGGTTCGATTCCCGCGGGTCGGGAAAAGTTTCATTGGGTTTTTCCATTAGGAATTTCTCAGTAGCGGTCCGGAGTCTGGATTTGTGCCCGGTTGATGACAATAGGCTCGCCCCCTATTAAATGGGACTTAAACATATCTGGCAAAATGTGGGTGTTCCCACTATGGGTACACCTCTGCCTATGATATTAATTTTTATTTTCTGTGATTAATATAAATTTAACTCACACACTTATTATATGTTTATTTTTTTTTTTGGAAAATCATATACAATGTATGTGAGCACCATGTACCTATCGCATTTATTAATTTTTCTGTCATTACTTCACTTTTCATTCTTTTTACCAATTGTGGTAAGTAATTTTTATTTTTATTCTAGGTACATCGTCTTCACCTATAATTATTAATTAATGTATACAAACTATTGTTAACATTTTAAAAGAGTAAGTATGGAGTTTCTTGCCCATTTTCTCCATACATAACTACCTTTTGGAAGGCGCAACTAGAATCAATTAACTATTCATGTAATTTTTGACGTTCAAAAGTGCATCTTCGTGCCTATTTGAAATAAATAATTTGACTTTGACTTTGACTTTAACCTTTCGGGGAAACAAGGCGTGATGTTATGTTATTAATAATTTTCCTTGTGGTTTATTTACCTCAAAACATCAGTGAAATATTAACATTATCAGAATTTAGAACTCATTTTCCATTTTTATAACGCAATTTAATGTTGATTATCATAACTGTCATGTGTCTATGGCGTGGCGGCTCGAATGTCGTCATACTTTTTTTTCCCGTCAAATTCTTCTTTTTTTCAGTGTTATCTGCACACAAACATCAAATATTACTTCTGTCGGAATATTATAAATAGCAAACGTTTTTAAATATATTATTTTTAAAATAAAATATTTAAAGAAGAAACATTATATTTGTGTTAATGTTTACTTTGAAAGTCTTATGTTAAACGATTTCCATTACCAAAATTTTAATGTAGTTAGATAATGGTGCCGATTCTCTTGTCACAAAATTCTCTATACTATACTAAAAATCACCAAAATTTAGTTTATTCTTGTCAAACGACGATTTCCTATTCTGAAATTGACTAAAGTCTATATTTTAGTTTGACAGAATTAAGATGGCACAGAGTTGTTAATTTAGTGAAAATGGCAATTGCGCTATTCTGAATTTGACTGTTTTCACCTAAAGTTTTGATTTTCTAACTAAATCCGACTATTTTTTATCGCGATTAAAAAGGTGTGGAATAAAATAAGTTGTCATGAAATAAAATTCACACTAACACATCAGATGCAAAAACAGTACTGTATCTTTTTTTTCTTTTCTTTAGTTTATATCTCGAAAAAGGTGCGTCCTATCCGCAAAAATAATGAACATTTCGACCACGTGATTTATCCTTAAATTTTTTCAAAGTATCATAAAAAAAACCACTTGGAGTCGCGATTGTCAAATTCGATTTTAGCTGTGTCAAAATTATTTTTAAATTTAGAGAATTTTTAGATTCTCATAGCCAAAAGTAAGGAATTTTAGTGATAGTTTAGTTAGATTTTGTGCTGATTCTCTTGTTTACAAGAGAATCGGCACCAAATCTAACTGATCGGCACCAATGTTATAAATACTACTAGTTTATTAGATTAATAAACAGTGCCACATTGTGCGAGAGGGAAACACTTCAAATCAGTGTTGTTCCTTTCAAGTCCAATAGTTTCATGCGTCAACTAGTAATGAAAAAAAAAAAAACCTTTTGTTTTCTATTAAATTTTTTCTTTGAAGTTTTTTCTATTTTCAATTTGAAACACAGTCAATTGCAAGAAATAACGTGTTGCGCTCTGATTCGTGTGTGAAGGCTCGTACAGACTCACGCGATATCGCGGGCGCGACAGGCACCGACAAAGAAATTGTGCTTCAAGTATCGCGTCGCGCCCGCGATATCGCACTAGTCTGTACGAGCCTTAACGCGAATTCTCAAATATTAAATTAATCTTAAATTATTTACAAAAGTTGAGTTTTTTATATTTTTATCTCGGAACCTGCATTCTCAAAACAATATTCATAGGATATTTGTCATACTGTCAACTAGCCTATCGTGAATAAGCTAATTATTAGGTACCTAAATAGTTTGTCCATCTGCCTGCAGTTTTCTAAATGACTATAATAAGTAGGAAAAGACTTTCGACTCAAAGATTACAGTATAATTTTGACATACCATACTTTTGTATGGTATGTCAAAATAATACTGTAATCTACTACAATACCGTATTATTTTGGAATGTTGCCATTTTAAATATGATATTTATTTAAACTTTTAGAAGTATTGTATTTATTTTATTTCTTATTTTGTTATTTTTTTCTCATTATATGCTGCACCGGTTGACGTCATCGCGTCAGCATCGGCTATCGCTAAAAATCAGCGCTGGGGCTCTGTTTCGCATAGGGTCGCTGCAGCATTATGCTGAGCGATGGCCGTTTTGCGAGGATGTGGCGCATATTTTCCCCCAACTTGTTATTTTCGTGTTTGTGTTCTTTCTCTGCGTCATGTTTGCCGCAAATAAACGTATTCTTCTTTCTTTCTTTCTTGTACCTATACTCCATTTGAAATAAAATAAACCTTTTTTACAGTCCGTCCAACCGATTTTGACTTCTTTTCCGTAGGCATAAGGATGGCATTAAAAGCAAAAAAGTGGTTACAATACCAACTGTTTACTGCAGCTGCCATTTGTCATGCCACCAACGCAATAGAAGTCAAAATCGGTTGAACGGACTGTAGAAAAGGTTTACTTAAATGTCCAATCTTATTTCAAATGGAGTATATTATGCACAATTTATTTTAGTCTGGTATATTAAATAACTGACCTAAGTACATTTCATTTTATTTTATTTTAGATTCTCCACATACGGAAAGTTATCTGTGATGATGGGACTGAGTTGGGCCTTGGAGCTTCTTCCTGGTATAAATAAGTTATGGTACTACATCTTGACCAATTTGTATAACCTACTCATCGGGGTCGCCATATTCTGTTTGTTTGTGTGCAACAAAAAAGTATTGGTGCAGTTGTGCAAAAAGTGAGTTAATTTTTTATCGCCCGACATGTCTGGCGGCATGAATTTCATAGTTTTCTATGCCGCCAGACTGCTTTAATCTTAATATTGGTATTCACTATACCCAAGGTCTATTCAAATAATGTATGTAAACAAAGGGGATAACACCAAAAATATTTCTTCGTAATGGTTATTCACAAAAAAAGGCGAAAAAGAGCTTCCATTTTCTATTTTTATTAAAAAAAGGAGATTTTCTGGTATACAATATTTTATGATACTGGTAACAATGCAGGAGATCCAAACATTTTCTAATTTTGTACATCTTCAACAACACTAATATTACAACTCTCATACATAAATTCATATTGTAATTAGCATATCTAGCCACATTTTGGATGAAAGCGGTCGTAAACTGTTTCGATTGGAAATCGATTTTGGGAGGTCTACGTCTAGCCCTGGGCTTAAAAGGGCTGATTATAACGATCATATACTGTGTCTCCGACACACTATACAAAACATTGTTTGGCAACGGTATTTTGTTTGCATAGTTCTTATAATTAATTCACTTTAATTTTATCGATGATTATTTACGAAAACATTTAATGATAAAATGTTTTGCACCACTGTCCTGTCATTTTGACAGTGACATTTCTTGACATTACTTTGTTTACATAAATTATCTGAATTAGAGGCTTTGGGTATAGATTGTATGCGCACTTTCGCAAGCAAATTTTAGTGTGATGAGCAGTGATCGGAGTAGGTAGATTGATTTGGGGTCAATGAACTGGCACGTATATTATTAGTATGGATATGCCTCCGGGAAACCGGGATTTTGAAATTATTAAGATTTTTTTAAGGAATTTCAAATGTAATGTGTAGAATAAAGAATACATCAATATGAATAAGAAATGTCTAACCCTTTTGCTGTCTTTTTAATAGTATATAGGTGATCGGCCTTCTATAGTAACTCGGCAAACGTAGTTGGCACTTTATTATAGACTCTGTACGCACAACGCGATGCAACTACCAATTCTATAAAGGTGTTGATTTTGATCTAAACTGCTTTTTATTTAATTTTCACCTGTTTTCATATTCATAACTTACTTATTTTGCACTAAGATAAGCACAGTAAGGACGTTCTTAGCCCAATCATTTTTTGTGAATGATGCGCCGGCTAGTGGTTCTTAAACTCATATGTAGCAGCTTAAATTAAGTAAATAAATAAACTACCCTAACCTGCTTACTTATGTACACAATTGTGCTTTAATCGTTCAGTGATAGATAAGTAATCGATATGTTATATACCTGTGGAGGCTTGTTATTAGCAACCTGATATTTTGTTGTTGTTACCTATTATTTGTAATTAGTCTGTAAGCCTTCTTAAAAATAATAAAATAAAAAATATAAGAAAAAAACAATTTTAAATGTTTATCTATCGCATTCTATAAATTTATAATTTAGTAGTTTAAAAATCCTTACTTTTACAATATTTGATTCAATCCCGTAAGTACCAAAATGAAATCCCGGAAAAAAGGCTTATCCATGTTATGATTTCTATGACTATTCATGATGCGAGTACGTAAAATCAATCTACCTAGTCCGATCACTGGTGATGAGCATACGGCCGCATCGTAAAAAATCTAGATTCATATCCAGCGATGGACGTATAACTAGGTAGAGATTTATGTGTCATAGGCTTAGATTCCACGGAACGGTTTTCACCCGCGTCCGCTGAGTGAAAGCGGTACCTCGACCCCATCGGGAAGAGCAAAGAGACGCACCCGCCGCGGACAAGAACCGCGTCGTGAAACTAACTCACTGTCCGTATGTTGTGATGAGTGATAGATGATAATAAAACTGAAAGTCCACTTCTGTGTCCAATACCGCATACTTCTGTGTGTGCGATGACCGTTTTGTGTGGATGTGACATATATTTTACCTAAATTTGTTCTTTTTTGTTTTTGTGTTCTTTCTTTGCGTCATTTTTTACCGCAAACAAACGTTTTTTCTTTCTTTCTTTTTCTTTCATTAACAGAGCTGTGTGTTATTTTTATAGGTTTAACATACAAAATGATTTGACAAAAAAACTGGGGTTAGAAATATCCCAGCACACCAAAAGTGGAACTACCAGATCTACGGTGGTCGCCAGCTCCATCGTCAAGTCTGAGGATCAAAATCCAGAAATGACTCTTTTGGAAAATTGCCCGAAGGAAGAAAGTACTACAGTTTGATTGTGTATCACTATGTGATTGCTGAAGAATATAATATACTTACCTAGTGGTGGGTCGGTATTATTTAACCGTCAGTTTGATCTTTAGTCTCTGGGAATCGCAGTATCCGGGCTACATATTATGTACAGTTCGCAAATAGCTTGCCTATATGTGCGAAAATAGATTACAATTTTAATAAAATGTATGTAAAGGTATGCTAGATCGGGTCTGTCAAATTCAATATTTATTTATTTATTTTATGATTTAGGTACACACAGTTAAATACATAGAGATACGACATAATTATAATTTCAGTACAAAGGTACTGCTTATTTTTTAAGGAATTTCTTTCGGCAGACCTGCGAGAGGGGATTATTATGTCCGGCTGTCGCTGAAAACTAGCGCTGGGGCTCTGTTCTGAATAGGGTCGCAGCATAATGCTGAGAGATAGCCGTTTTGCGTGGATGTGACGCATTTTTCCCCCATAGTTTCCTTTTTTTTTGTGTTTATGTTTTTTATTGCGTCATGTTTACCGCAAATAAACGTTTTTTCTTTCTTATTACTTTGTATGTGCTGAATTTTTGACATCAAAAATTTAATTTTTTAAAGTAGCACCGTGGTAATACTAAAGCTCCGGCCAAACTGAGGTGATTCCCACGCGTCGAATGTTTTATGATTACGACGTCAAGTGATTATTCGCGCCAGTTTAAATTTGAATACCTCCGTACAGGTTCGTTGACACAATCGGCGCGAGCGAATTTCGTCTGCATTCCGCGCGGGGGATTCCCATCAGAGTTTGGCCCGTGGTGAAATTGCGTAACACACAGTAGCAATGGGTTTTATTTTGACAGTTCAGTTGTAGTGTATAGCTATTTTGATTTTATGTGTTTTTTTTTATCTTCTACTCTTACACACGTTGTCTACATCTCTATATCTACTCCTATCGCAGGTATGCTGGAAGAGATTACATTAGAAATAAGCATCACCTTTGTACGTATGTTTCTGTTCCTTTCTTCTTGTCTGTTTATATGTGTGTACATAAATTGTTAAATAAATAAATAAACATTCATTGCATTGTTTACGTTGTTGAGTAGATATTTTTTCGAACATGAAGTATGGGATTAGCAATATCCTTCAAAATCATTGTTCATTAATTAAGGATTCCGTATTTCGGATGAATTTATCCCAAGAACAAAGTTAACAATTTAATCGAAAAAATATATTTGTAAAAATCTAGATATGTGTACCAAATTTCAACTTAATCGGTCCAATAGATTCGGAGAAAATTGGCTGTGACAGACGGATAGACAGACAGACACACACACCAGTGATCCTATAAGGGTTCCCTTTTCCTTTTGAGGTACGGAACCCTAAAAGGAACAAAATATTAAAGTCTTTGATTAATAATAATCAGTCTTACCACATAAAACAGTGTTTTTCTAACGGAGTCAAAATCGATAAATAATGAACAGTTGTTTCCATTAGAACGGTACGGTCGACTGCAAAAATCCATGGACAATACAGAAACAAAATCGTGTGAAGCGAAAAGCGAAAGCTAGTTCTATTTTCGAAAATTTTAACTCAAACGTTCACTGGAAAATAGACACTAAGGTATCCATGCAATTTTGCAGGTGAGTGTACCTACGCGTGAGAGGATTCCCATAGCGTCGCGTCGCTCTAGATGTGACATCTCGTAAATGCATTATTGGTGAATTTTAAATTTTGCTGCGAAATTGTCCATCTCGTAATATTCCATCTTTCTGGTGATACCTTGTGTGTACTTACTTGACTTACTTCACTTAAAAACTGACTTTTAGTGACGTCTAGCAAAACTTATCGGAATTACTTGTTATGGTGAGAAATCGTAAACTACAAATTGTGATTCCTTGTATCTGCGTGTGATGTTGATGCAATATGTGACATATCGACGGTGAAGTGCCAATCTCTTAACAAAATTTTCTCTAGAATTCCCTTTTTTATCATTTTGAATTTAAAGGGGTTACTCGCATGTTTTAGTGTAATCTCTTAAGTGTATTTTTTGTTGTTAAACTATATGTGGAATTACCTCCAACTAAACCAATGTGCCTATTTTATGGCATTACCGCCAAGCATGTATCCTCATTCAGTTTGTGTACATTTTTGACTTTGTCAGTTAGGTGTTATTGGCACTTCACCGTCGATATACTTATATGTACATATATTTTATGCGTATACAATATTCAAAATGTCGGCAAGGAATCGACGTATTTTGCAAGTCCTGTTTTTTTTTATAAAATTGATAATTTAGATGTTTTAGCTATATATGAGTTATTAGTTAGTTTTTGTGTATTAGATACAGTGACGAATTTCTTGACCTTCCCAAAAAAAGGGCTAAGAGGTCTGGTGTTGTTGTGTTCCTTCCCGCAGTTGCATAAACAAAGAATCACTATCAAAAAACAAAAATGGTTGCATTTACACGAGCCTAAAACAGTGATCTTTAAAGACTGTCATGCTTTTCATGATAATTTGCCAGATAACTAGTTTTCAAACCAAATGTTAAAATAATTTTGAGACTAAGGTTTTCAAAAGTTTACTCAAACATGTATTTATTATACCAGACTTTTTATTGTTACCTTATTGTTAAAGGTCTGAGATTTTCATAATGATCTTTAAATTATCTACATCATTTCAGCCGAAAGACTTCCACTGCTGGATATAGGCCTCCCCCAAGCATCACCACTTCGACCGGTTCTTGCTTCCCGTATCCAGCAGGTTCCTGCGGCCTTCACAAGGTTCTCGGTCCACCTTGTCGGAGGCGTCCCAACGCTACGTCTTCCGGTACGCGGTCGCCACTCCAGAACTTTTCGGCCCCAACAGCCATCTGTTCTGCGAGCAATGTGCCCTGCCCATGGCCACTAAAGTTTGGAAATTCTTCGAGCTATGTCGGTTATCTTGGACCTCTTAATTTTTAATTTGATCACGTTGGGAAACTCCAAGTATAGCGCTCTCCATTGCCCTTTGGGTGACTTTTAGCCATCAAATTAATAAGGCCCATTGTGATCGACCACGTTCCAGTGCCGTAGGTTATCACTGGCAACACACACTGGTCAAAGACTTGCGTCTTGAGACACTGCGGTATGTGGGACGAGAAGATATTGCGTAGCTTCCCGAACCGCGAACGCTGCCCAGCCGAGTCGGATTCAACAATTGACTTCTTTCTCGAAGTTGGATCTACCTAACTGGACAGTTTGTCCTAGGTAAACATACTCGTCCACAACTTCGAGTGAAGCGCCCCCGATCTTCATGAGAGTGGGTGTTAAATGGGCATTTGTCATGACCTTTGCCTTGACAAGTTAAAGTCCTATTTTGTTTAATACAATTTAAGTATTATTTATTTATTATTTATTTTATTATTTATATGCACACAGTTAAATAGTAGTTAGTTTTGTATTTTCTTTAAAAAAAATTGTATTAAAAAATAAAAAGTGAGAGGTCTTGGAGAGTTGTTAAGAGTCTGTGAGGCCTATGCTGGTGTCGTCACATGGCCTTGTATAAAATGTAAAAAAAAACTGAATATATGGTCTTTAGGGCCGCCGGTGGATGTCCCGAGTATTCACATAATATTACCCTAAACGGCTTGTGCATAAATCGCGTCACGAAATTTAAATACCTGGGGCATTTAATTACCGAAGGTCTTGAAGACGACCGGGATATTGAGAGGAAGCGCAGGGCTTTAGCTGTCAGAGGTAACATGCTGGCCTGCAGATTCTCCTGCTGCTCTAAATTAGACAAGATAACGTTATTTAAGGCGTATTATCAAAGCTTTTATACGGGAAATCTGTGAGTTAGCCACATCAAAAGATCGCTGGATGTCCTGCGCGTCCAGTATAATAACATCTTCAGGATGATGTTCGGGCTGCTTCGCTTCTGTAATGCATCGGGGATGTTTATGCTGTATTGCACCGATGGCTTTCATGCCGTCATCCACAAGAAAACTGTATCCCTGATCTGCAGAATGCGTGGTAGCTGCAACGGAATCCTGAAGACTCTAGAGGATAGGATCTCTTCCCCGTTATGGAGATTCTTTATTAAGCGGGTGATATGATTGTATTTTATTTTAATAATTAGTCTTAATTTAAATCGGACTGTATGGATTTAATTATCTAAAATATAATAATTTTATTTATTTATTAAGTAATTAAAACAACTGAAGTTTTATGCTTTATCTTTGATCTTATTTCAAATTATAATTAATATTTTTTTTATTGTTTGCAATTAATTACCTTTTCCCATAACAATTCAGGTCTCCAAGATACAGGCACGGGACCACCGCATATATCAATGAATGTCACCAACAGTTACAGACAGAATCATCTTGTCAAACTAATTTTAAGGTAAAAATTGTAACAATGTTTAAATAAATTGTAATATTATTATTTATTTATTTATTTTTCAACTTACGTCTATCCTTACAGGGACGGGGGCTATTGCGATAGCGTACTTATCTAATCTTATTCTAACTTAGTACAAATAAAGCATCACATTATATTATTACTATAGTTATATCTTTACGATACTAAAATATCAGTTTATCTTTGAAATTTAATCGATATATTTATTAATAATCAATCAAATAAAGCTATCAATAATTTAATTTTTTTTGACTTTTAATGCTAACTAAATATTATTTAGTTAGCATTAAAAGTCAAAAAAATAAAATAAAAAAATTGTCTCAATTTCTCTTGTGAAAATAAATCTTTCAATAATAACAGCACCTATACTCCATTTACTATAGCATTAGACAAATAACGGCTAAATAACGACAGTTATTGTGTAATATTGTTGAAATTACTGCACTTTAGACTAGTTTTTTAGTGTAAATGGTAAAAAGATTACAGAGCTTTGTATTTAACGTGAAATAACGGAGTTTATTAAACGTTTACATTGAAATAACGAAAGGGTGAGAACAGTTATTTGTCTAATGTTATAATAAATGGAGTATAGGCTAGGTCCTAAATATGTAAGTACTTAAGCAGCTTCTCTGATACCGTGCCGATCAAAACATTGCCTGAATCTGCCGATTCTTACCCACAGAACGGCAACGTAGCTAAATTAACGTTAGTTATCGTGTTTTTGTTAATGTTAATTAACGTTATATTACTGGTCATGTTATCAAGTAACGTTATTTTTGTAACGTTAGTAGGTATAACATTGAAATTTAACGTTATGTAACGGTTATTATTTTGTTATTTGGTAACGTTAACAAACCCTGGTGTGATCCTACTTGATAACTTAATTTACTTTATTAAAATTACAAACTAAAATTATTACCAAACCAAGTGTCACACTCAATAGTAGCGCGCAAAAGTACCTCCTGACACTCGGGCTCATTTCAAAACACACTTTCAAAACAAAATCCTGTGCCCACGGATATCAACATCTGTTTACCGCCCCTTTTTGCGACGAACAATAAAAAAAAACTTTGGTTTAAATAAATTTCTCAGGCTGTTAAAATGATCACAAATGTCTGACCACCTTGGCTAGTTTTTCAGGTTTTTTTTTTTTCATTTGCAAATCAAGGGGAAAAAATCACAGGAAAAGGTCAGCAAAAACCTGATCCTGCGATGCTATTGGTTGATGAAGGTAAGTAAGCGTTACTATGGCGGCCGAGCGTTGCAAGCAAGAATATAGTTCTAAGGCCTCTGCCTCGAATCTAGCGCGGGCAGCGAGCGGCGGCGGCGGCGGCGGCGCGGGAGCGGCAAGATCTAATGCGTAAAATCAAATGGACCGGCCCTCGAAAACAGCGGCGCGGCTTGTGGCGCGGGGCGGGCAACGGGCAACGAGCGGTGCACTCCAATCAAGCGGTGACCGCCCGCGCGTCTGCATTACAGTGTTGTGCAATTTATTTTTGTGACGTCAGGAATAAATTTGAATCAAAAAGATGTTGTCGCCGTTGTTCAGACATTTCGTTCGCTAATAAAAACAAATATCTCGACGACACAACCACGAACACAACACTACGCCGCTATAGTGCCGCGCGATCTGCTCGCTGGTTTCGAGAACGGGTCTGCGTTGCCCGCCGCACTCCCGCGCCGCCGCTGCCATCGCCGCCGCTGCCATCGCATCGCTGCCCGCAAGATTCGAGGCAGAAGCCTTATGGTGGTCCGATTCGGTTGTCCCCGATAGTACATGGCCGCCATATTCGATCTGCGGGATAAATGCGTAACACACTTACAGTAGCAATGGGTTTCATTTTGACAGTTAAATAACATTCATTGCGTTATTTACGTTGTTGAGCAGACCAATTTTTCAAACATGAAGCATTGGATTAGCAATATCTTTCAAAATCATCCAGTTTGCGATTGATAGTGTGTTACGCAATTAGGATGCGGGGTGTCGACCTCATTTTCTTTCTTATTTTTTTTTTTTTTTGTCTTTCTGCATAAAGCCCTTGAAAATTATGGTAATCTTTGAGGCTTGACATACTTAGGTACGTCTGTGGCGGTATCAACAACG
The DNA here is from genome assembly GCA_947523025.1 of Dryobota labecula. Lineage (NCBI taxonomy): Eukaryota > Metazoa > Arthropoda > Insecta > Lepidoptera > Noctuidae > Dryobota > Dryobota labecula. Next base: position 6,599,769 of record OX383296.1, on the reverse strand, counting down.
CCACATGCGAACTACGCATCAAAGACCTGACGTCACAAATCCTGCATCGCGTTATCAGAGTTTACCGCGCGACTAGCATATATACAACATCCCGACATCAACCGTTGGGCAGTAGCCCACCAGACAATACCCGTCTGGTCGGAGGATCCTCCCTTTTCTATAGAGTATGAGTGAACTTTACACGCTGTTCCTCATACCTCTAAATTGGTGACCCCGAACATGGACATTAGCGCAGCCTTCATGCAACTACTTCAGCGTGACGTCATCCATCACTTCCTCAAGCTTTCGAGCGGCGACTCGCACAGCCAGCCAGCACCCACGGCTTCAACGGGTATCCTGACCACCAGCATGCAGCGAACGTGCATACCTGATCATCACCCTCAGCCTCATCAGCAACCTTGGCACAGCACACTGCACTTTCGGCAGGTCCACAAGCAGAGCCCTTCGACGCTCTCCTGGTCGACGCCAGCAGTCAGCCTCAACCCGGCGATGTACGACGTCCGACTCACTGGATCAAAAAACGCAGCGCCACCCCTACTCACTGGGGAATCACCGCAGACAGTTCCGACTCACCGTGAACTATGCGGCACCCGGTTCCGACTCACTGGAATCACAACTGGCCCTGGCAAGCATCATATGCACTGACTCAGCCCACTATCGACCTCCGGTCTTCGGAGGGGAGTAATGTGGCGGTATCAACAACGCCACATGCGAACTACGCATGTGGCGTTGTTGATACCTGACGTCACAAATCCTGCATCACGCTATCAGAGTTTACCGCGCGACAAGCATATATACAACATCCCGACATCAACCGTTGGGCAGTTGCCCACCAGACACAATACCCGTCTGGTCGGAGGATCCTCCCTTTACTATAGAGTATGAGTGAACTTTACACCCTGTTCCTCATACCTCTAAACGTCTATCCTTTCATTAAAAACTAGCGACTTCGTTCGCGTGGAAGTCGTAAGGCACCGTCATCATTCTCCTGCCCCTTAGTCCTGCCTTTATCCCAATTTATTTGGGGTTAGCGCAACATGTCCCTTTCTTCCATAGGTGCCTACTTCTGTATTAGTTGTCATTTCGCTAGTCAAAACATTCCTCACGACATTTTCCTCTTTCCTCGGCATCACATGCCCATACCATGACAACTGATTTCCGTACAACTTTTCAGTCACCGGTGCCTCTTTCAGACTTCCTCTTATGATTTCTTATTCTATCCATTCGTGTAACACCACACATCCCTCTTAGCATTCTCATCTCAGCTGCATGTTTTAGGTAGGTCACACGCATGATAGGTACAAATATTATTATTAGTGATAATGACTATAAAGACAGCTAGGCGAAGACTCCCTATTTTTTACCTGTATTGAAGACTGAATCTTTAAGTAACTGCAAAATTGCCATTTCCACTAAATTAATAACTCAATGGTGCCGATTCTCTTGCCACAAAATTCTTTAAACTAGTCTAAAAATCACCAAAATTTTGTTCATTCCTGTCAAACAACGATTTACCATTTTTAACCGACTCTCCAAAAAGGAGGAGGTTCTCAATTCGGTTGTTTTTTTTTTCTTTTTATGTTTGTTACCTCAGTTCTCCGTCGTTTATGAACCGATTTGAAAAATTCTTTTTTATTTGAAAGGATATACTTTCAGATTGGTCCCATTTGTATTGTCATCAACAACTCAAGCATTTGCATTCAGAAAGTATCATTTGGTGAATTGGAATTGATGAAGAAGACGACAGATGGCCACCGGAACTCCTCAATGATTAGTATTTCAAGGGTGGCGATAACATATTTCGATTAAGATAGCTAAGCGACTATAAAGCAAATTTAAATAAATAATTTTGATGAAAATGGTACTATCGAACTGATCTCAAGATGAAGCCGGAAGGTATGCACCGGAACTCTGTAATAAAACAATGTATCCCAGCCGTGTTTGGGCTTATTGGAATTGTCATGAGATGCACTCGGGCTGTAAATGGTTAATAACCGATTTTTATTAACTTTGCTTGGGTAGTTTTTGAGTTAGCGTCGATAATACGTATTTAATCCACTTCGTATATCTTGTGTCACTGTTGTTTGTGCGGTGTAGTATTAGTGGTAGTCGAATTGTTGTGGGGTAGGTAGCATAACTAAAAAGTGAAAAATAAAAACTTTTTAACAAAATAAACAACCGACTTCCAAAATTAAAGTAATTTTTCACTTTTTAGTGTTTTATTTTTTGGAAGTCGGTTGTTTTTTTGTTAAAAAGTTTTTTTTGCAGATTATGTATGTTATGTAGTCGCGTGACTTCGTAATCATAAAACATTCGACGCTCGTGAAATGAAATACGCCTTTTCAGTATGAACATTTCCTTATTTATATTCTTGCACACATACAAACTTAGTATATACACCGTGGCATTTTAGTCGTCTTACAAAGACAGCCCACTTCATGTATCCAATGATTACTTATCATTCATGTTTTTTTTTTTAATTAATTATGACGCATGACATAGTTTAAAACACCCTGTTACGAGTGCAGTCCGAGCCTTGTGTTACAAGGGCGCCGCGGAATGGAGCGGCGACATCTTTATCAGAGTTCATTCACCCTAATGCAAAAATGTGTTTCTTACTATTGCAACTCAAACTTAATCTAAATCCATTCTGCGGCGCCCTCGCGTCATAATTAATTAAAAAAAAAAAAACAAATGTTCCAAAATTTTTTTTTTACATGAATGATTACTTAGTCATTGGATACATGAAGTGGGCTGTCTTTGTAAGACGACTAAAATGCCACGATGTATAATATATCGTAATATTTAACAAACTACTTAAGGCGACGATAACAGACTTTTAATGATTTTATACTGAAGATCACTTCTAAACGAGTAGTGTTAATGATTTGGAAAAATATATGCTAAATTAGAGCATTTTCTCAATAACATGATATGTGAATGTTTTAGATTACATTTATATTACTTAGTGAAATTAATTTGTAAAGTTATGTCTAACGCGGAAAAAAAACTTTTAGTCACGCAAAAACTATGAAGCGTATTTTTATGAAACCTTTACCTTTTTAAAGATAATTTAATTATTGATTTTTTAGTATACGTATTTTATTAAAATACCTTTTGTTTTGTGTATAATAAATTAATAATGCGTCTTATTTGGGACAGTGCTCCTGGATGGGCGAGTCCTATTACTGGCTGGACGTACGACGTGTTGCGTGAGCTCAGAACAGAACACGCAAGCTAACCACTCAAGGTCACTGGCATATATCTGGGCCTAAATAAGTAAACTTTAGACTTCTAGAAGACAACCTTTAGATTCCGAGGCTCGAAGAGAACTAATCTTTTGAACTAGACGACGCCGAAAGATCATGTTTCCATTAGAAAAAACCAGAGTCAAATGAGATACTTTTAAACTTCATGACTACGCTAATAAAAAAATCAATTAAGGCGATCACATACTTTCAATTTTATATTTAGTATTTAAAATCACTTAAAATCATGAAACGCGGGATTCACCTCAGTTTGGCCAGAGCTTTAACATTACCAAGGTGCTAATTAAAAAAAAAAAAAAAAAAAAATACGTCGTAAATTCAGTACAGACTTACAATTAAATTACTTTATTAACAAAAAATATTGATTTTGACAGACACGATCTAGCATAGGAACCTTTACATAACTTTTATTGAAATGATATTCTATTTTCGCGTATTCAAGTTACTTGCGAACTGTACATAATATGTGACCCGGATGATGCGACTTCCAGAGACTAAATATCAAACTGACGGTTAAATAATACCGGCCCATCCCTAGGTAAGTATATTATATTCTTCAGCAACCATTTATTGATACACAATCAAACTGTAGTACTCTCTTCCTTCGGGCAATTTTGATTCATTTCTGGATTTTGATCCTTAGACCTGTTCTTAACGCTGGAGCTGGCGACCCGCGTAGTTCTCGTAATTCCACGTTTGGTATGCTGGGATAAATCTAACCCCAGTTTTTTTGTGAAACCATTTAGTATGTTAAATCTGTAAAAATAACATAGCTCTGTTATTGAAAGAAAATGAAAGAAAGAAAATACGTTTATTTGCGGTAAAAAATGACGCAAAGAAAGAACACAAAAACAAAAAAGAACAAATTGGGGATAATATGCGTCACATCCACACAAATCGGCCATCACACACACAGAAGTATGCTATATAGAACACAGAAGTGGACTTTCAGTTTTATTATCATCTATCACTCATCACAATATATGGGCAGTGAGTTAGTTTCACGACGCGGTTCTTGTCCGCGGCGGATGCATCTATTTGCTCTTCCCGATTGGTTCGAGGTACCGCTCTATCACTCGGCGGACGCGGGTGAAAACCACTCCGTGGAATCTTAGCTTATGACTAGAGATCGGATATTCGGATGCATATTAACCTAAAGTTAATTTTTGGCAATGAAAGTATGGAAGCGGCTCGGCTTCTTAAAATATTTTAATTGTAAAAAAAAAAACCCGTGTTGCCACGAACAACGGGAATGCATAACTAGTCGAGTGTGTAATATGTAAGCGACTTCTAAAAAATATTTATTAATAAAAAAAAAAAACCGGGGTTCTTGGATTGCGTTACTATTCTGATGCATATTTATTTAGAATTGGGGTTTTTAGCAACATTTTAAAGTAAGTAAATATACTAGAAACATATATCAAAAACCTAAACTTGTGAATCTCAGAACCGCGGGATTTTTTCGATACTCAGCGCATTCCATATTACCCAACATCTCAACTTTAGGTGAATATGCATCCGAATATCCGATCTCTATTTCTGACACATAAATCTCTACTTTGTTATACGTCCAACACTGGATATGAATTTGGATTTTTTAAGGCTGGCCGCCTTATGATGATCGTACACGCATCACACTGGAATTTGTTTGCACACTTTTATGCAAGTGGAAACATAAAGACTGCGCAAGTGCGCATACAATCTTGTGAATACCAATATTAAGATTAAAGAATGCCACGTCTGGCGGCATAAACTATGAAATTCATGCTGCCAGTCATGTAGGGCGATAAAAAATCAACTCACTTTTTGCACAACTGCACCAATACTTTTTTCTTGCACACAAACAAACAGAATATGACGACTCCGGTGAGTAGGTTGTACAAATTGGTCAAGATGTAGTACCATAACTTATTTATACCAGGAAGAAGCTCCAAGCCCCAACTCAGTCCCATCATCACAGATAACTTTCCGTATGTGGAGAATCTAAAATGAAATGTACTTAGGTCAGTTATTTAATATCACCATACAAGACTAAAATAAATTATATCTAGGCCATAGTCTGAGTACCTAGGTATGTCAAAATAATACTGTAATCTTTGAGCCGAAAGTGTGTTCCTACTTATTATAGTCATTTAGAAAACTGCAAACAGATGGACGAACTATTTAAGTATCTAAAATTTTGCTTATTCACGATAGGTAAGTTACTATCAAGTAAGAAAAATATCCTATTAATATTGTTTTGTAGAATGGTTCCGGGCTAAAAATATCAAAACTCAACTTAATTTTGTAAATAATTTAAATAGTTTAATGTTTTTGTTTTGTTTTGGTTTGTTTTATGTGTTTGTTGTTTGTGTTTTTTTGGTTTTTGTTTGTTGTTTAATTGAACGAGAATCAGAGCGCAACATGTTATTTCTTGAACTACTGTGTTTCAAATCAAAAACAGAAAAAACTTCAAAGAAAAAAAGAATATTATAGAAAATTTAAAGTTTTTTTTCCATTAGGTACCAATAGACGAACGAAAATAATGGTCTTGAAAGGAACAACTCTCTCTATACTTACTTTACTCTTTGGGAACAACACTGATTTGAAGTTTTTCCCTCTCGCACAATGCGGCACTGTTCATTAATCTCCTAAACTTAGTATTTATATAACGTTAACCAGCATGGTTACGGTGCTATGGTGCTACCAGCATTGAGTAAAATATATGAAAAAATCATGCTAGACCAGATGTTGTCACATTTTAATTCAAATGGGATTTTACATAGTCTCAAGTTTGATTTCACGAAAGGTAGGTCGACAACTGACGCAGGAGTCACATTTTGGAATCCTGGGAGAATTCTCAGGATGCAATTGGCATTTTCTGTGACTTCTGAAAAGCGTTTGACTGCGTTGACCACAATACAATGATCTGTAAATTACGCCACTACGGAATTCGTTGACAAGCTGCTAGTCTTGTTCATTCCTATCTATCAAACAGGCAGCAAACAGTAAACGTTAACGGGGTGACGTCCTCGGGGTCTAGTTAAGATGGGCGTGCCTCAAGGTTCAATTCTTGCCCCTTTTATATTTCAAGATTATATTAATGACCTTCCTTACATGATGGCTAACTTATCCATACTAATATCTGTCTGTCTGTCTGTATGTTACGTTTTCACGCCTAAACCGCTGAACCGATCGTCATGAAATTTGGCAGAGATATAGCCTGGGATACGGAGAAGGACATAGGCTACTTTTTTACGCGATATAACCGACATCCACGCGGGCGAAGCCGCGGGCAGAAGCTAGTCGGATATAATTCTATTTGCTGATGACACTTTGGGCTTATTGGAATTATCACGAGATGCACTCTGGCAATAAAATAATGATGTCTAAGTATGACATGAGTATGACGTAAGTATGACGACATTCGAGCCGCCATGATAGTTGACAGTTTTGGTAATCAAAATTATATGACGATATAAAAAAGAAAAATGCATTCTGTTAATGTTAAAATTTCGCCGATATTTTGAGGTAAGTAAACCACAAGGAACATTACTAATTGGTTTCTCAAAAACTGTCAACTGGCCTATTTGGCATCCACATCCTATGAAGTAATTATACTCACTGCTCTGAGGTAGGTAGGTACCAGGTACACACGGCTACACATCAAGGTATACATTTCCAGAATAAGCTGACCTCTCACTATACGGAAATCCTATACAACGCGAGTAGTGCTTCCAAAATTACGGATTTGCTAATTACGTAACTAGTTACGCATTTTGATGCTTCAATTACGTAACTACGTAATTACGTACTTAACTGTTTTGATTTTTTAAAGCACGATAAATTCTGGGCTTATTACGTATTTTAGAAGTAAAAAATCAAACAACTTTAAATGAAAAAAATTATAATATTAAGGAATTAAAAGTAAATTACAGATTAAAATGATAATTTTAAAATTAAACTCAAAATCAACAATTGAAACAAAACATGTACCACGCACAAATGGTTTAAAAGTAAGAAACAATATAAAATATGGTTATTTTTCCAATCTTTGTTCTTGATAATATGATCTCATAAATGATAACGAATGCAATGTTCTGTCACCAAGGGAACTTCTTAGTTTAGAACAAAGATAGCCGGCAGAAGAAAATGCCCGTTCTGCTTCAACACTAGTAGGCATTATACATAGTAAATAATTATAAGCTGCTGTTAGGAAAACTTCACGACCGCCGCCAGTGCTATCGTAGATACACATTTCAACTCTGATGATGGATTCAAGATCTGTGTTTACTCCAGATTTGTTTACTGTAGACATAGTTTTCTGTATTTCTTTTTCTAGTTGCTGTGCAACAGTCAACTCGTCGCCACAACCATCATTAGCATCATTGTCATCTGCTTCGGAATCTAAACTCATTTGTGTACTTGTAGGCGGTGTAAATTTGAGCCTTTCTAATAAGTTTGCAACATATGTTCTAATATAATCCGACGTCGGTTTTGTAAAAGTTTCTGTTTCTTCGGTTTTATAATATTCTTCATTATTATGCAAATACTGCAAGACACCAGACACATTTGTTCGCCTTTCTTTTATTCTTTTTCTAAGGGATACAGCAAGCTTGTCACTGAGCCCATTGGACTGAGCATCAAGCTTATTTAACATAAACTGAAGCGCAGCATCTGCTGCTAACAAATTCGAGTCACGGCGACACAATGCCATCACTGTAGTTTTTATTATATCTAAACTATGATGAATGTTATGTAGATCTTGTATTTCTGTGTCTGTGAAACTTATATTTGATTTTAAGTCTAATAAAGCCTTAAATAAACTTGATTTCAATTTCAGAAATCGTCCAACCATATCTGATAAGCTGTTCCATCGCGTTTTGCAGTCTAGTATAAGATCGAGGCTTTTACCATGCTCTTGTAAAGAATATTTTTGCAACAAATCGGTCTTCAGTGGTGATTTTTTGAATGATTTAACAAGTTTTCTTACTTTTACTATAATATCTTTGTACAGAAACTCTGGTTCTAGAACTCTAGGTACTTCTATGAAAAGTCCGCCATCGTTTTCTTCAATTTCTTCAGTGTCAGTATCTGAAGCTTCATCTTCTAGTTCTGGTTCAGTAGTTGTACTTTTCCGTGTCTTATATAATACGTCCAGCACTGCAAGTTGTATTCCGTGAGCAAAACACAACTGATGGTGACCATCAAAATTTTTGCCCATTTTAACCATAACACTGGCTCCGTCCGTTGTGAATGCAATTATATCTTCAAGTTTCAAATAAAAGTCATTTAGATGATTTTCTAACAGTACAGTTCCAACGTGAGCTGGCATTGAACCCTTTATCCTTACTAGTCCTAAATTTTTATATTTAGCTGGTTCTAGGTCTTTATTATGAATATTTATATTCATATACCTCCGGTTCCGGGTAGAGGTCCATTCATCAAACGTTATAGTAAACCGTTTTTTTTGGGACTTCATATCTTTAAACTGATTTATTAATTGTTTTTTTATGGCACAACTCTGTTCCAGGACAATTTTGGTAATAGTTGAAGGAGATTTCGGTAGATCATAGCCAGATTTTTTGAAAACATACCTTAGATCTTCAGAAGTACAAAATTTGCTTAATGGGATGCCATCCAATGCTGCCATTCTAGTCACTATAACGTCCAAGGAATACTCAGTGGAAAAGTAATCCGTTAGTTTAGTTTTCTTCGATGGAGGTTCTAAACTTTTTCTTGCTTGAAAGCACGATGAAGTACTTGCCCTTTGCGCATCTTGCTCTTGTGACATCTCGCCAATATGTTTAGCACGCATATGTGTATGTAGTGCTCCAGTAGCACCACCAGGAGTCTTCAAAAATTTTTGACAATGTTTACATTGGACACTTTGCCCATTTTCAGCCCTCAAAAAGTGTTCCCATATAGCTGATTGTGTGCGTTTGTTCAAAAACTCCTTATAAATAGTCTTCTTTACTGCAGACCTAAAACAATATATAAATATTTCATAATTTAATAGTTAGGTAATACATATAAATAGCATCTATAGTTAGGCACTACACTTAAAACGGGATACATTTACATACGTACCGTGAACTCATAATCAATGTCTATTTGCACAGACATCTAACAAGCAACAATAAAATAAAATCGCACATATTTTTTTTTTTTTTTAAACGTCGCACCACACTAGGAATTACTGCTGTATCGTGGGTGCACTCACAATCATGTAAACTAACATACACAAGACACCCAGACCCGGAACACCTATCTGTAGGTCATACAAATATTTGTTCCGTACGGGAATCGAACCCGTGACCCGCAGCGCAGCAGCCAATCACTCAACTACTGCGCCAACCGTGCCGTCAACAATATAAAATCAACTACTAAATTATATGTATAAACTCTCACACAATACCCTAGAAACAAAGTAAGTAGACAAGTAAAGTAATGTTAAAATAGGTACTTACATTTTCGTTGAAGTATCTCTACTCGTGTATGGTGATATCTACTTAGAAACTTGTAATGAAAAGCTTCTGAAAACCAAGCGTCAAACTTTGCGGCACATACACAGAATCACAAAAGTCAATAAAATAAGCTTAGACCAGGCAGGACAGTATCTCGCAGGTGTACGTAAGACGACTGAGTACCGAGTATTGAGATTGTTTCTAAATTCACGAAAGTAAAGAAAAATGTAGGGAGTTCCCTTAGCTTGCTCAATCCACAATATTAAACTTTATTATCTACGAGGTAGATCAAATACTTGCGAAACACTTATAAACTTTGATTGTGTTACGTACCGAACTATCCACAACCAACGGGGATTCCCTTCGTTTCCCGATTGGTCAACAATGAACTCTATTCTGTACGACTAAGAAATTAAATCTTGCGGACTCAAATTGGAAGTTATAAAATAAACCCCGGGAATTCGGGGGATACCCACAGAAAGGGTTTTGGTGTTGTCATAATGTAAGTCGTAGGTTAACTAAATTAAGGTAAATTGTAAATACACAGATAAACCCATGCCTTTTTCCCATGGAGTAGGCAGAAACTATAGAACTAAATAAATGGGTACCTAAATTAATTAATATTATCCTATAGTTACGTTATTACGGACTGCAGCTCTTCAGTTACGTATTTGTGAGATTTCTAAAATCTGTCCGTAATTACGTAATTGCGTAATTACGTAATTACGTAATGGAAGCCCTAAACGCGAGATTAGCTTATACTGGAAATGTATAGCTTCATGTGTAGCCGTGTGTACCAATGTACAACATAAATATACTCTGGATAAAGACACATTTCAACCCAACGACACAGGTAGGTACTTACTTGTTGGTTTGCTGCTTGCTGCTTCTGGAATCTTGAGAATTTTTTACACCACTTTTGATCATCCTTATGTTGTAGACAGTCATGGCGAACAGCACAATATTAATGAGAATTAATATCCCAATTGGTATTTTATAGTAATAGTTAAATGACTTCCCTGAAAAAAAAAAAAAAAAAGTCATCTATGTAGGTAGGTACTTAAAAAAATAAGGCCCGATGTACACTAGCGGAATGGTATGACCCGTCCACCGAGAGATTGCATTTCTGACATATGTCAGTTTCATACAAACGAATTTATGTGTTTTACGAATTTAAACTTTACAATTTCCAAATCATAAATAACTGACAGGTGTCAGAAAAGCATTCTCTCTGTGGACGGAATATAGACACGCTGTGGTGCAGTACAACTAGACATGCCATGATATAAAATGATATCTAGGGATGGGCCGAACGTGGTTTGAACCAAACACGAACTTCGGCCAAACATTCGGTAAAAAAGTTCAATTTGGGTAAAAATAAGAACTTCGGTTATTTTCACCGCGCTTTCTCGAGAGTCTTATCACCTCCTGGAAACTCCGTACGTTCTGAGCAACTTTTCTCAGAGGCAGGAAATGTATACGAACAAAGACGTAACATACTCCTGTAACGCAGAATCCTTGGTATTTTAAATACCACAAAGTTTTATGATTTCATTAAACACTTTTGTATTAATAAAAAATAAAAATAAATTGGCGATAATTATTTCAATGTGAATGCAAATGAATTTCGGCTGAATGCAGAATTTCGGTTAAACAGAATGTGAAACGAATTTCGGACCGTCCCTAATCAAGTTCTGCGTGAATTACGCGCGAGAGGCGGGACGCGACTGCACACTTCCATTTTTTTTGCGATTTAGAAGTCACGCGACTATACGCGCCAGTTTTAACACTCCCAACCCCATGCAAGTTTGTTGACACAATTTCGTCTCTTTTCCCGTTTGGGATTCACCTCAATTTAGGCAGAGCTTAATTCGATATCTAGAAGTCTCTTACCGTGCCATCTTGCCAGAAATGTCAGTTGCGGCAGGCATTTGATCTGGCGTAGGTTCGTCTGTTCACATTATTTTTGCCAAGTTTGGCGGTAGCCTATAGGATCCGTTAATTCGGAATGCATTCTACTGGGAGCTCCCAAATTGCTCCTTAATGTTGAGGACAGGACTGATAGCATTCGGAGTTGAAGCGCCGGGAAGGAGGCCTCGGAGATGCGGAGAATAGACGCCAAATCTCTTGTAGTCACATCAGAGGCAAGGGACTGTTATGTTTTCTGAGTGTCTCCTGGTTCTCCACCCTTGGGAAGGCTACATCAACGTAACGATTGTTCAAGTAGCACAAGCAGTGCATTGCCACTGACTGAATTTCACGCTTGTTGCCGAAGCCCCACCAAATGTCTCAAAGACGACTAGCGCCGACTACCGCGTAGTTACTGCCACAATCGGTCAGTATCAGCTATCAACATAGCTAAAACAAGTTATTCTTACACGTCCAAATAAATTATACAAACCAATCATTAAGCAATTTTTGAAGCGTGGTTCGACAATATCCAAATAAGGCATATTATCCAATGTGGTGACTAATGCCGTTATCAGGAGCGGGGTCCCCCAGGCGTACAGACCGTACCACATGAACTTCATCAGCTCACTACGCTTGGAGCCACGCTTAATACGAAAAGGTCTGTGAAAGAGAAAAAGAAAACGTGAATTCTTAGTATACCGAAGGGATCAAGATCTACAAGGCTGTAGGCTAAAGTAAGTATAATGGTACAGCGTATGTGTATAAATTTTGTACATATTTATAGCAGCTTCGTACTGGACATACTCGCTTACATCTGGAGCAGCGTCTTGAATTTTCATTCAAGAATAAATTTGAGATTTTTATTTATTTATTTGTACTAAAGAACGATATACTAACGTCTCATCCGTGCTCACTTATTTCCCATTTTGTTCCATGTGATGTTTGACGCAGAGATCTGTCATTGTGAGTATGTGTGTTTGAGTGCTTTGATTCGTATTATTTGAATACTTAAACCCGAAATTCTAATTGTAAATTACCTTAAGAGGGCGTACAATGGTCCACCAGCGCTACTCTAAAAAAATATTATCTCGTGACTGAGAAGGAAATATGAATAACGGCTCATTAAGGAACCTCGGTAAGTGTGTCTAGAATTTTCTAATACCTTTTTATAAAGTTTCATATTGAGACACGAATCAACAAAATTCGATCTAAAGAAAAGCGGCCACATTCCTCTCGATCGCACTTTGTTGCTTCATGTCTCAATATGAAACTTTATAAAAGGTAGGTATTAGAAAATTCTAGACACACTTACCGAGGTTCCTTAATGAGCCGTTATTCATATTTCCTTCTCAGTCACGAGATAATATTTTTTTAGAGTAGCGCTGGTGGACCATTGTACGCCCTCTTAACATAATTTACAATTAGAATTTCGGGTGCAGCTGATTGAGCCGTTTCTCATGCGTTTCTCATAATTCCTTCTCAGTCACGAGATATTTTTTTTTTTAATCGTGGCTCTAGTGAACCCGATACAGTGCTCTTAACGATTTTTTAGATATTTTTCAAACAAACTCATCATCTGCATTGCTTTATCCCAACTATGTTGGGTCGGCTTCTAGTCTTACCGGATGCAGCCGAATACCAGTATTTTACATGGAGCGACTGTGATACGTATGGAGATCGGGAAGAGAAAGAAACGACCGTTTTGCTTGCACACTCGTTTATTACTGACTCATGGCCGGCGGCGGCGTGGCGCGACGCGGGTCATGGCTGGCTTCATATATATCAGACTATCTGACTTCCACAACCCAGTTACTGGGTAACACGATATCCCTTAGTAAGACTGGTTGTCTGACTTTTGGGCTTCTGACAACCCGTAACAAATATCAAAGATCTACAAATGACAACCCGGAACCAACGACTTAACGTGCTTTCCGAGGCACGGAAGGCTACACAGTGACTAAACTATTTTAAATATATGATTAAATTTGCGTTTTCAGACTGGGAACGACATTAGAAGTACGCAGTTTCATTTATTGTCGTATGTCGTCTCCACTTTGTATAAAATGAAACGTATACAGGGCAAATTAAATTAGCTAGCAAAACTCAACAGACGTTATGGGTTTCTAACTGATAAACTGATTTCCTAAACTCATCTAAAATGATTAAATCTGAAAAATGCCACAGTCATTAGTGTCTACTATTGCCAAAATATATAGTTACTAGTTACATGGTATTTAATTCACCATAAAATACAATTCAAACAACTAAAACGCCTATTTTTACTTTGAATTACAACAACAACAAAAATGTTCTAAAATAACCCGGCGTCAAAACGTCATAATCGGAAACTAATAATTCACTTTAGATCACGTCGCACCACTTGATATGGACGAGAATAAGCCGCTGTACAACGGGATATGTGTATAATATACGATAGAGAGAGATATAGAAAAATGCATCAGCGAGTACGGATGGGGGAATATTGAAAGAAAAGAAAATAAAAGAAAAATAATTTATTTGGGACACGCACAGGAAATACAAACAGTTAAAAAAAGGAGCATTGAAAACTAACAAAATACTAATAAATAGCAAAAAAAAAAACATAGTAGAAAAAGACCTGTGCGAGGCCAAAAAAGCTCCTATCTCAGCAAAATGCTGCGATATTTAAAAAAATTAACACACACATTGCACATTTTATTTATTTTTGTTCTGTATTGTATTCGATTCTTTATATTCCTGTAATCATTTTAAATGAATATAGAATGACAGTAGGTAGGTACCTAATTAGTTCGGTTTATTTTAGTGGCGTGCACTCCATACATGCAAATAAGTTCTGGATATCCTGGAGTCCCATATATATACGCCCCTCTAACTAAATTAAAATATAATAATATAAACTGATAAAACCGCACAGCACTGGCTTCGCGTGTTTATTTACGCGCCATCTATTGCTTTTTGTTGTGTTAGAACTAACTCCTTCGAGCAACGAACATCAGCCGCCATGCGTCACCGCGCAGACACAGAACTTCCGTGACCAAAAAGCAGTACTACGCCTTGCTTTTTCTTCAGACATCGCATCTCGTGTAGTACGCAGCAAAAGTGTGACAGTGTGCGTGTAGAGTTTTGGAAGCATAGCTTGCATTGCAACCCGTCAAAATTAAGAAACCGTAAAAGCACCACTTCGTTATTGCTTGCAAAGGGTCGATTTTTTTCTAACCGGTTTTTTTCGGTTCCAACTGGTGCCGGACGTAAAGAATAGCACTACCCCATTTCCTCCCTTGGGTGTGGGGAATGGGCAGCAGCGTTCTTGCATTTTTACACCATACTGTGATCGCCAACCCGCCTGCCAAGCGTGGCGATTATGGCAAATCCCCCCTTTTGGGGGAGGCCTATGTCCAGCAGTGGACGTGTTTCGGCTGAAATGATGAATGATGGTATGGTCGATTTTTTTAGTCGGATTGACCGATTGATTCATTAGTTCGTAATTGCAGTTTTTTGAAGTTTTTTCGCCATATTGATTTTGTTGGCGCAAGTGATTGACTGTCTGAAAAGACGCTATCGTCTTTTTCGTTTTGCTGTGACGATAGATGATGTTGAATTCAGTTAAGACTTTTACTTTGAAGTTATAGGGTTAGGAGCAAATAAAGAGTGTTTATTGGTAACTCGCGTATAGGGCTGCCATCACCTAAATTGCCGACGTCGGACAAAAACTTATAAAATTGTTTTTTAGGGGTGTCCGGGAAAAATAGGTACTCAATTTCACCTAAATGACCGGCATTTAGGTGAAATTGAGTACCTATTTTTCCCGGACACCCCTAAAAAACAATTTTTGCAAACAAAGTTTATATTCTAATTTTTTTATTCATTTAAACAGCATATTTGCGCTTTATTTAACAATGTTAAACAAAAATTTACAACTATATTTTATAACTATATTCAAATAAAACAAATAAAATTATAGTCTTCACTTTTTAAGGTAATCAGAATACCTAGAGTGCAGATCACCATAAGCACTCTTCTTTTTGGCATCAAATCCTCAAATTTTTATTAGAATTTTTTGGTTTTGTTCTTGTTACTTATTATGGTACTTTTCAGACTTTCAAATTTTTGCTAAAATGTCTTTCTTTTCCATCAGGAATCTGTAAAAATCTTTAATTTATTGCTTATCTTCCAATTAATTGGGACACTTTTTGAAATCCCCTTCCGGACGCCTCCCGGGCGCCCTCTAAACTAGGACAAATCCGGGGAAACCACGGGACGGATGGCAACCCACTCGCGTAGAACTAGTTCGTAGCGCCGACTCGGTTGGGAAATCAAAAATATTCGTTCGCCGTTGGCCCGCACGCCTCAGCCCCGCTTAGGTGTGCGGGCTGATGGCGAACGAATATTTTGCCTTGCTACAAAGTTAATAAATCATTTTTTACATTATTGATACCTATGTAAGTTAAAACGGGTTTCCTTTCGCCTTCTCTCTTTCAAAAATCACACCTCGCCGCTGATCGCTACCCATCAAGTCTGCGCAGCTACGCTATTAAATTAATTACATAGGTAATAAAAAAATTAAAAAAATCGTAGGGCACATTATTTATAGGTTTTTAGGGTAGCACACGCTATTATTCCCACTGCAGGGGAAAACCCGTTTGCCGTGTTATACCGGACGTAAAGAATAGCACCACCCCATTTCCTCCCGTGGGTGTCGTCAAAGGCGACTAAGGGACTAACTAGAGAATGGGCAGCAGTGTTTTTAACACCATAATGCGATCACCAACCCGCCTGCCAAGCGTGGCAATTTAAGGGAGGCCTATGTCCAGCAGTGGACGTTCTTTGGCTGAAATGATGATGATGAATGAGGGGAGAGGCCTCTTTTCATACAGAGAAGTTGTCGATGTTTTCTTCACCGATGTCAGTAACGTTTAAAAATAGATACATCGTCACATTGAGTAGATACTTGCCGGATTTGAACCCACAACCTTATGAGAGGCGATTCCTTAAACACTGGGCCTTCACGGCATTTTTAGTTGTAAAAGGAAAATAAATAAATCTTAATATATAAAACAAAGTCGGATTATTTACACCATTTATAACTCAGGAACGGCTGGACTGATTTTTATGATCTTTGGATTTGTCTCCACCCCGAATAGTAGAATAACTATTAAAACATTACAAAATTATCAAAAAAAAAAAAAAAAAAAACAATTTTTCAAACTTTTTGTATGGAACGGCTTTTTTAATGATACCTATCTCGAGAACGGATGGCGTGGGTAGGCTATGCGATGTGACGGGGTGGGTCGGGGAACAAGAAATTTCACGCGGACGAAGTCGCGGGCAGAAGCTAGTACCTATTTAATAAATGAAAACATTCGTTAATTACCTTATTCCCCACCAAACGTCAAACGATATCACATTCAACCAAAAGACACTAGACATAAACTCGTAATACACGATTGGAGCTGAAAAACAAAATTTGTTATTTAAGTACCTAAATAAATAAACCAACAACGAGCTAGGGTTCCGTACCTCGGAAGAAACAATAAACGTATGCGGTCAGGGTATCACCGTCAGGAATGAAGTACCTTCTCACATATGTTTTCAAAGAAAAACAAAAACTTTTGACACGAAGCAACAAAATACGGTCTAGAGGAATGTGTCCGCTTTTCTTTAGATCGAATTTTGTTGCTTTGTGTCTCAATATACTAACTTTACAAAAGGTATTGATAATTTTAGAGGCTTACGAGTATTCCACAAATCCCCCCTGAAAATCCCCCTTAGTAGGAAAAGTGGATTCTATAAAAAACAGTCTAGAATTCACCCCTGATAATCCCACTTAGGGGGGAAAAATTGAATTGAAAAAAAAAAAAATCCTAGACCCCCCTGAAAGTGATTTTTATTACATTAGGGTTCAGTTTTCCCCACTGAGGGGGATTCTCTGAGGGATTAGTGAAATAAGCAGGGGTGAATTCTAGACTGGTTTTTATATATTCCACTTTTCCTCCTAAGGGGGATTTTTCAGGGGGGATTTGTGGAATAAGCCAATTTTAGACACGCTTACCGAGGTTCCTTATTTAGCCGTTATTCATAATTCCTTCTCAGTCACGAGGTAATATTTTTTTAAAGGAGTGGTGCTGGTGGACCGTTGTACGCCTTAACGTAGTTTCAGCCCTAAAGGTGTTTTTGTTGAAACTGTGCCAGTGACCGTAAAAAACCAAAGGCGGGTCAGCTTAAAGAATAATTCAATAATTTGCTACTTACTAAATCTTTTGCAGAACATCAATGGTGGGTTCCTCTTAATAAAAGTCATCACCACTTTGTTTACGAAAGCGAAGAGTTGGGAAAACGTGTAGGCCATCAGAACTAGGCCGGAGAGGTTTCTGAGATCAGGTAGCAGACAATACACCACCAGCACCAACACCAGGAAGAATGATGATATCAGGAGAGCTGGAAATTAACAACATTATTATTTTGGATGTCAGCCCTTTTCCACTCATTAGTGACGTAACACGCGACACATTTCATACCTACACACTAATTGCGTAATACACCATCAATCACAATCTGAATGATTTTGAAGGATATTCCTAAGCCATTGCTTCATATGTTCGAAAATGTTGTCTGTACAACAAAGTAAATAACGCAATGAATATTGTTGAACTGTCAAAATGAAACCCATTGCTACTGTTATTGTGTTACGTAATTACCCCGCTGGTATTTTATTAAGGTAACTGATCCTGTAGATTGTAGGTTCAAATATTAAGAGCGCCCATGTCTACTATGAAAATGCGAGCACAGTTCAAAACTACGTAGTTTTTGTTTGCCCTAAACTTATTAAGGGGTCATTGTACTTATCATTATGATCAAGTTTTTCGATGGGACCAATCCAGAAATCACGAGAGAGAAAAAAAAAATTGGTTGTCTTTAAAGTTGGTTTACGGACGATAGTTTAACGTGACAACGTTATGAACAAAACATTGATGCGGTGCAAGCGTACAATGAGCGTAACGGGACAATGAGTGTAACGGGACAATGAGCGTAACGGGACAATGAGTCATCCTTTTTCGTGCATGAAGCCGGCGTTCATCGATTTATTAGACGTTGTCACGTCAAAAAATCTGCTGCCTTATACATTTTGTCGATTTATGTAAACACAATGAATTTACTGAATAGCTCATCATTTCTCATGATTTCAGGATTGGTTTAATGGAAAAAGTTGATCATAATGATGAGTATAATGGCCCCGTCAAAGGTTAACACTTACTTATTTCTTTACGTCCTAATTAATATTGCTTTTGACGTGACAACGTCTAATAAATCGATGAACGCCGGCTGCATGCACGAAAATGTCCTGTTACGCTCATTGTCCCGTTACGCTCGTTGTACGCTTGCGCTGCATCAATGTTTTGTTATGACGTTGTCACGTTAAACTATCGTTCGTAAACCAACTTTACAGACAACCAATTTTTAACCTTCAAGGTAATACATTAACATTTCAATGAATAGCCCTGTGTAGTTTTTACAATTTTATTGACCGTTGACGCCATTTGATGATTTGACGTACTCGACCGGTTTGTAATTTAATTATGTCTGTTTCTGTGTAACTTGTGCTTCTACCCAGACTCATTCCTTGGGACTGGACAGTTATCACTCAATGACTACTTTTGTTAGCTTGGGTATTACCTGTTAAAACAAATGTATGTTTAATGAATAAAATAAATAAATAAAGGTCTAAAACTGTTACTAACCCACTATTTCAAAAGCCTCTATCTCCTTCGTTTCTAGTGGATCCTTATAATTATGTCTGATTATGATTTTTATGCCTGGATCTAGTTTGTTAGTTTTTTGAAGATTAACTAATTTGTAGTCAATACAATATTTCTGTTTTTCAATTTGATTCCATTTTTCTGATTCTCTATCTTGCCACCATATTGATCCATCCTGTAAACATAGATACACTTTTGGTTACCCAGTTGAGTGTAACAATATTATAAACAAACCGGCCAAGTGCGTGTCGTACTACGCACAATGAAGGGTTCCGACGTTGGGATGGATTTATCCCAAGAACAAACTTAGACCGCAAAGATGTAAGTTGGTCGACTATTACTCGGTAACTTGTAAAGCCTATAGCTCAGCTGTGGTAGTTTTCTTTTTAACTTCGTTATATACAGGATGGAAAAAAAGACCGTGGCTGGAGGAAAAGTACCCTTAATATTGATGATGGCAAATTAAAAAAAAACGATTTTATTTTACCACTTTGTTGAAGTGAGTAATATGTACACTCATGCTAAATTACAGATTTCTAGTTCTAAGAGTCTCTGAGCTAAGCCGCGGACAGATAGACAGACAGACGGACATGGCGTAACTATAGGGTTTCCTTGTTGACTGTGGAACCCTAAAAAAGGTCCTCATCGTTTAGTTTAATTATCGGCTGATAATCCTGACAGAGATAAAAAAAAAATCGTTGTGTTAAAAATCGCCCGTGCGGTACAATGCGTGCCATGAAAGATGAGACTTGACCGCGCCCTTTCCATGGCCCCGATGACGACCGATCCCGTCCCGCGCACAGACCTCATACCGCTAAAGAGACCTAACATCGTGTACTGCGCAAGTCAAATCACGTGGTGTGTCAAGTCTCATCTTTCGTGGCACGCATTGTATTGGGCTAACGGCCCTCTCACAGAAAAGAGGCCTGTGACCAAGTAGTGGGCTATATAGGCCGTTTCAGCTTATGCTATAGGTACAGTTGGTCACACGTAAGTGGTAGCACTTTTTCCTTGAGCTGGCCTAGCGTAGTACAGAGTTTCAATAGAATAGGAGGCCAGCTTTTATAGGTATTGGTTTTGTTGCACAACTGACGTGCAGAATACTGAACACAGAAGCAAGCTAAGCTAAATAAAAAATTGTTACCTCTGAAATGTAATAAGTATTCGGCATCACTGGTCAGCTCAAAGGAGCACTTGAAGAGATTATTATGAACGAGTGCAAAATTATACTTCGATTTCTTATTTTCGCCGCGGGAAGATAAAATATTGGTGGGATAATTGACTTTTTATTCAAGGTTAGCAACGTTTTGGGTGTATATTTTCTGTCCACATTATTGGTAATTCATATAAAATGGTAAAATAAAAGAGGACAGTGGGAAAACACCACCTTTTTCCTTATTTTAAACAATTCCTCCATGTTCATACATAATTTCGTTAGATCTCTATAATCATTTTTACACGTAGTGTTATTATAACACTACGTGACGTGTATACGTAATAGTCCTTTTTACTTTTTGCTACAGATAACATTATGAGAAACAGAACAGCAACATTTTGTACATCAACATTTTGTCGACGTTCAATTTAATTTTAATGACAATTTTTAGAAATGAACGAATGAATGAATGAAATGCACCAACCCCAACGTGGTTAAACCAGACTCGATTACTCGAATAAACCCAAAGATTCACATTACTGTAATCGTTATTTTTAACGGACGTTAATAGGCCAAAATTTTGTGAAACAACGCTTTTCTTGGACTGACGATAACTAGCGCCATTCAAGACGTATACGCGTGCCTCAAGTGTATTGACACAAAAAACAAGTCCCAACAAAAAGGTTGGTTACCTGCACACAAACATTTATATAAATAGCTTAAAACAGACGATAAGTGATCGCGTGTGGCCCGAACTTCTAAACTTCAGTAGTCACTTCAAACACAGTCATCTATACTAATCTATACTAATATAATTATAAAGCTGAAGAGTTTGTTTGTTTGTTTGTTTGTTTGAACGCGCTAATCTCAGGAACTGCTGGTTGGAATTGAAAAATTCTTTTTGTGTTGGATAGTACATTTATTGAGGAATATTATAGGCTATATAACATTACGCTACGACCAATAGGAGCGGAGCATAAATGAAAAATGTTGCAAAAGCGGGAAAAAATATTCCTTTTTGAGAGCTTCTGTTGCGGGCGCTGCGTAAACGGTTTAAGTTACGCAAATATCATGTATGATTGAATTGATCCTCTTTCAAAGTTCAAAAAAAAAAGTCCGCGACAGCATATGTCTATCTTTTAAGATTGACTCACTATAACCTTTTTTTATGGTAATCAAATTTTTTCGAAATTAATTCATTATTTGCGAAGGAGTTTTATCAACATAATATTAATCCTTATCCAAATAAATATGTTATTAATCACAAGTATTTAAATGTAAACAAAATTGTCCTTGACATCACTTGATTTCAATCAACATCTTAGATATCATAATTTTAAAATAACTCCACAACAAAATAAGTAGAAAATTCATTACTTAAACCACTCTCTCTTACGAGTAGGTGACGCAGACGAAGTTGCGCGGGTCAGCTATATAATTTGCTAGCTTTTGCCCGCGGTTCCGCCCGCGTGGATGTCGGTTATCGCGTAAAAAAGTAGCCTATGTCCTTCTCCATATGCCAGGTTATATCCATGACGTTTCACATTTATAATATTCGTATGGATAAAGCTGAAGAGTTTGTTTGTTTGGTTGAACGCGCCAATCTCAGGAACTACTGGTTCGAATTGAAAAAATATTTTAGTGTTGGATAGCCCATTTCTCGAGGAAGGCTATAGGCTATAATTATATCTACGCTACGATCCTTAGAAGCCAAGCGAAAAGAACGGAAGTCAGAAAGAACGCTAAGCGATAACGAAGTTTTAGCGCAGGCGAGCGACGGGATGCGAATGCGACGCGATGGGTGGGCCGAAATTTCACGCGGGCGAAGTCGCGGGCAGAAGCTAGTATATAATAAAATAATAATTAAACGACTGACAAATACTTCAAATTCGCGTCCAGACCTTGACCAAGTGAACTCTACCGCCCTCGAAATAGAGTCGAAAACCGAAATGGTCCTAGAAACAATTTATGCGAAACCGTGGAAGATCTGGAGTTACCGTTGCAGTTAGCGCTAACCATGAGCTTGAATTATTATGGGAACCAGATTTAGTGACTGTGACTAGTAAGCAAGTCACTGAATAATTTGGAACGATCTCACCAAGATACATAATTCAGTCGAGGTCTCAGGATCCCTTGGCAGTTCCTCGTAAGCACTGGTTCGTATGTCCACCATATCTTTGCACAGCTCTAACGAATTTTATTTGGTGACACCGATATAAACACGCAACAAAATAAACACGGACACGGACAATAAAAGGCGCAAAACTCAACATGTGCACATGCTGCTAAGGGGAGCAGTAATTTTTTTAAACTTTGTCGGAGAGCCCTAGTGACACGACCGTTCGCTACGGCACCCAACGACCGACCTTAATGACAATTTTTAGAAATAGTACTTATTTAAACAACACACAGTCAGACACTAAGTAATGAATATCCTCAAATAACAATGATTTGTATAAAGTTTCCTGTCAAAAATTAGGTACCATCATTTAGAATAATCATCATTTCAAAACGTGGTTTGTAGAGTCAGTGTACATACTGAAAAACTACTACTGAAAAATCAATCCCAGAATGAATTGGTAAACTTACAAGTTTACCAATTCATTCTGGGATTGAATTCCTATTTTCTGTACCCTACTATTCTTATCTTATCTTTCCTTTCTTTCTTCTTATCTTCTTCTTCTTATTCCTTCTTTCCTTTCTCACTCACAGACTCTTAAATCGAACTCGATTTAGGCGTGCGGGACTATAATGGGTGGTGTAGGTAGGTGCCCTTTTACCCTTTTTACCCTATTACAAAGCCGAAGGATCCAGGGTAATGATTTTAACAGGCTATGTATGTACGTGTGTTCATGTCTTTACTTATAACTATAAATAAATAAATAAATAAATAAATAAAATTGTTAATTTGCACCTTCAGGTAAAAAAATGGTTTATAATTAGGGATTGCAATCTCGCAGCTCATTCAATCCCGCGGGATTGATATGCGGGATTACTCAATCCCGCGCAGGATCCCGCGGGATCCCGCATCTTTGAAATCTAAATATATAAAAGAAGAAACTGACTGACTGACTGACTGACTGACTGACATATCAACGCACAGCCCAAACCGCTGGGTCTATAGATTCCAAATTTGGCACGTGGGTTCCTTATGAGGTCTAGGGGTGCACTAAGAAAGGATTTTTGGAAATTCCACCCCTAAAGGGATAAAATAGGGGATGAAAGTTTGTATGAAAGTCCGTCAGATTTGAAGTTAGGATCTTCAAATTTTGTGTTCAGGTTGATGATTGAAAATTAATTTATACGTGTCTCAGCGTTTTTGATAATTCCACCCCCAAAGGGTTAAAAAGGGGGATGAAGTTAAGTTCCTTAATTTTCGAAGAAAAATCACAAATTTTTACTATCTAGGCTTATGGTTGGAAGCCAAAGCGTGTTGTCGGATTTCCAACCCTTAAGGGGATGAAAAGGGGGATGATTATTTTTTGTTTTTAATTAAAATTCTTTATTTATTAAGTTAAAATCACTAAAATTTCGGCTTATGTTCAGAAACTAACACAACCAACGTAAATAGTTGGTTTTTTTAACCGACTTTTCAAAAAGGAGGAAGTTCTCAATTCGGTTGTATTTTATTTTTAATGTTTGTTACCTCAGAACTCCGTTGTTTGTGAACCGATTTGGCAAATTCTTTTTTATTTGAAAGGATATACTTCCAAATTGGTCCCAAAAACCAGTTCTGATGATGGGATCCATGAGGAATTGAGGGAACTCCTCAAATTTTATAGGCAAACATATAGCGATTTATGTATTTTCATCAAAAACTCAAGCATTTGCATTCAGTAAGTATCATTTGATGAAGTGGAACTGATGAAGAAGACCACAAATGGCCTCAAATGTTCCTCAATGATAAGTATTTCACGGGTGGCGGGTGGTTCACTCGGGCTATAAATGATAATTAACCGATTTTTATTAACTTTGCTTGGGTAGTTTTTGAGTTAGCTTCGATAATACGTATTTAATCCACTTCGTACATCTTATGTCACTGTTGTTTGTGCGGTGTAGCAAGTAGTGGTAATCGAATTGTTGTGGGGTAGGTACCATAACTAAAAAGTGAAAAATTAAAACTTTTAAACAAAAAAAACAACCGACTTCCAAAAAAAAAAAACACTATAAAGTGAAAAATATCTTTAATTTCGGAAGTCGGTGGCAAAAAACGAAAATGCAGAACCAAGGTCACCGACATCCGAAATTAAAGCTATTTTTCAATTTTAGTTTTTTTTTTTTTGGAAGTCGGTTGTTTTTTTGTTAAAAAGTTTTTTTTTTAATTTCATCCCACAAGGATCTGAAAAGGGTGATGAAGTTTTGTATTGAAGTTGTTCATCCGCTAAATTTTGTATTCAAGTAAAAATAATATAAGTACACGTGTACTGTTTCTAAATTTACGGTATTTTACATGGAGCGACTGCCTAACTGACCTCCACAACGCAGTTACTGGGTAATACAATACCCCTTGGTAAGAATGGTTGTCAAACTTTCGGGCTTCTGACTTCCCGTAACGACTCTCAAAGATCCATAAATGACAGCCGGGATCAATAGCTTAACGTGCTTTCCGAGGCACGGACAGGTCTCTGTATGTAAAGATGGTCACCCATCCACAGACCAACCGCGGCAAGTGTAGCTTAACCTGATCGATCGACCTGTGCGGCTGTTATTATTTAGCCATGGGCCCCTCCCCCGGAGAAACCCCCTATCCCCTTCTCCGGGAGAATCGATATAGATTAGGATAGGATACTAACTGAATGCGATAGTGCTCATCCAACTGATACAATACATAAATAGTAAAGATGCAATTTAAGCAATATGGCTTTTGTTACGGCTCCGGCGCTGGATGTATCTATTATCACTCAATAAAACAGTTGATTGTTGTACATGGAGTTTCAAGCATACACTATGCATTCAGCAAGCATGCAGCATGCAATGCGCAAGCAAGCAAGCAAGCATGCAGCATTTTGTCACGGCTCCGGCACTGGATGTATCTATTATCATTCAATAAAACAATTGATTGTGAACATGGAGTTTTTATTTCCCTGTAAGCATGCAAACAAGCATACACTATGCATGCAGCAAGCATGCAGCATGCAAGCGAGCATGCAAGCGAGCATTCAAGCAAGCATGCAGCATACAAGGGAGCATGCAACATGCAGCAGGCATGGGTTCTGTCACGGCTCCGGCGCTGCGGGGCTCCGGCGGTCCCACGCGAGCTTATCGTCGCAGATGGTTTAACGCTCACCACCGCAGCTTCGTCTTGCTGGCCGGCTTCGCCGGCCAGCCTCAGCCGCGGCGGCAAGCGTTACAACCACCTGCTCCTCAACTCGCGGGCCGCCTCGCCCCTCCGCGCCTACGCGATTCTAAATTACACTCTAGGGGTAGGGCACGTGGTGTACTCTACGTGGAGTCGGATTTACAGCGATTCGTTTCTGTTACTAAAACTTAATTTTTAGCAAATGCAGCGAACAATCTTTATATATACAATTCAGTAGATAGTAAAGTTAGATTAGGTTAGATTAGATTAGGATATAGATTAGAACACGTCAGCTAAGAAAGTATTTTTGAAAATTCATCCTTTAAGGGGGTAAAAAGGGGAGATTTCGTTTGTTTGAAAAATCTTATTCCTTGAGTTTATAAACTTGAGACTAGGCACGAATGCTTAACTTATTAAATAAAAAAGTTTAATTATTTCAATATTTTTATTAAACTGCCCCATAAAGGAGGTGTCAAAGTTTGTATGGAAAAACTGATGACTATCAACACATATAGCTCAAACCACTGAACGGATTTCGCTGAAATTTGGCAAACAGATATTTATTGTGACGCAGGCATCCGCTAAGAACGGATTTATGAAAATTCAACCCGTAAAGTGGTTAAACTTGGCACAAGGGGGGATTGGGGGATGTCATAGATTGTATGAAAAAAACAAAAAACCTTAACGGACTGATCTATTTCAGAATAAATTTCCATTCCATACATTGTAGACTCTAAGAAGGGCTTTAAAGGGGTGAAATGGGGGAGATTTAGATTGTATGAAAAATCTTTTTTTTTTTATTCATAAACTTGAAACTCAACACAAATACGTTCTTAATACATAAAACACAAATTTGTCATAATTCGTTTTTCAAAACATGGTCATGGGTCTTAAGGTGCTTATTCTTTTCAAAGAAAAAAAAAAGGATTACGAGTATATGGGGTTTTCGAGAATTGATCCCAAACAGGGGAATGAGGGGTAATTAAGTTTTTAGGGGAGTATTTAACTGCGTGCCTTGAATAACTCAAAAGTTTTTATTTTTAAGTTTTTGAATTACTCAAAAGTATTTTTAATCCCGGTCATAGGGTACTTTCATTTGCGTTAGTACGTTCCCGTTGGATTTTTTCCGACATTCACGTGGGCTAAGCCGCGGGCAAAAGCTATCTCTATGTCTATATATATAAAATTCAAAGTCCTGACTGACTGACTGATATAACAACGCACAGCCCAAACCGCTGGGTCTAGATATTCCAAATTTGGTACGTAGGTTCCTTATGAGGTCTAAAGGTACACTAATAAAGGATTTTTGGAAATTTCACCCCTAAAGGGGTAAACTAGGGGATGAAAATTTATATGAAAGTCCGTCAGTTTTGAAATTAGGATCTTCAAATTTTGTGATTATGCTGACGATTATCTATATACTATAATGTGAAACTGACTGAAGGGCTGATATATAATAGATATATAAAATTTTAAGTACTGACTGACTGACTGATTTATCAACGCACAGCCCAAACCGCTGGGTCTAGAGATTCCAAATTTGGCACATAGGTTCCTTAGGAGGTCTAGGAGTGCACAAAGAAAGGATTTTTAGAAATTCCACTCCTAAGGGGATAAAGTAGGGGATGAAAGTTTGTATAAAAGTCCGTCAGTTTTGAATTTAGGATCTTCAAATATTGTGATTAGGCTGACGATTTAAAATTAATGTATAAGTGTTTCAGCGTTTTTGATAATTCCACCCTCGAAGGGTTAAAAAGGGGGATGAAGTTGAAAAGTCCTTAATTTACGAAGAAAAATCACAGAATTTACTATTTAAGCTTATGGTTGGAAGCTAACGCAACGGTGTTGTTAGAATTTCAACCCTTAAGGGAAAAAAGGGGGATGAAATTTGGTTATTAATTCAAGTTCTTTATTTTTAAGTAAAAATCACTAATATTTCGGCTTATGGTTGGAAACTAACACAACGTAAATCGTTGTTTTATTGTTTATTTTCAACCCACAAGGTTCTAAAAAGGGGGATGTAGTTTTGTATTGAAGCAGTTCATTCGCTAAATTTTGTATTCAAGTAAAAATAATATAAGTACCTACACGTGTATTGTTTCTAGCTTTACAGTATTTTACATGCAGCGACTGTCTATCTGACCTCCACAACGCAGTTACTGGGTAATACGATACCCCTTGGTAAAAATGGTTGTCAGAGTTTCGGGCTTCTGATTTCACGTAACGACTGTCAAAGATCCATGAATGACATCCGGGATCAACAGCTTAACGTGCTTTCCGAGGCGCGGACGGGTCTCTGTATGTAAAGATGGTCACCCATCCACAGACCAACTGCGGCAAGTGTAGCTTAACCAGGTGGATACTGGTCCTTTACAGTAGGTATTTCTTTACAGTATTTCTCAAATATCACACGTAGTGGAGGACAATTAGCCATGAACAAAGCTCTATCCTGTTATTGTTATAATAATTCATAATTATCTAGAAAAAAGAATTTATACTGTACGCAGACGAAGTAAAATAAAATAGTAACCAAGTCAAACCTTACATTGAATATTCGAATCTGATGCCGAAAATATAGTTTTTAGAATTTTGGTCTGTTTGTTTGTATGTATGTTTCAGTTTGCATAAAAAACGGATGGACGAATTTATATGATATTTGGTACACAGATAGTTTATAACCTGGATTAACATATAGGTTATTTTTTAATCCCGGTAGTACGTTCGGCTTATTCCACAAATCCCCCCTGAAAATCCCCCTTAGGAGGAAAAGTGGAATCTATAAAAAACAGTCTAGAATTCACCCCTGATAATCCCGCTTAGCGGGGCAAACTAGAATTGAAAAAAAAAACCCCAAGATCCCCTGAAAGTGATTTTTTTTACATTAGGGTTCAGTTTTCCCCACTGAGGGGGATTCTCTGGGGGGATTAGTGAAATAAGACGGATTATCAGTGGTGAATTCTAGACTGGTTTTTATAAATTCCACTTTTCCTCCTAAGGGGGATTTATCTGGGGGGATTTGTGGAATAAGCCGTACGTTCTCGTCGGCTTTTTTTCGACATCCACGCGGGCGAAGCCGCGGGCAGAAGCTAGTTATGTTATAAAATAACATTGAAACTACAGATTTTTGTGTAAAAATCAACTTTTATTAAACATTTCTTCCATGTTTGGCATAGTTTAATAGTTTTGTTTAATTTTACCCTTACTCCTAACAACAGTTTTATATTTTTAATTCAATCTTATTCATATAATGACTAATAAATCAAATCACAACTTTCTCTCGGATGTTATTACTATGATAATATCAACTTATGGTGATAACTTTTGAAAATACGCTCTTAAGAAGCAAATGGCATTTATTGTATCACCTCCGAGCCTGCTTCTGAGTGAACTGCAAATATATCCCGATGCTGAAATCGCTCTCTTGGCTTCTACGGTGTACGTTACCCCAGCAGGAAAGTGTCTCCTAGAGTGATATGACTGGAACGTATAATTAGTGTACGTGGTTATTCGATCCTTCTTGGCGCTTTTAATAACCATAAAAAGTTTCAAAAGTTTACGTTATTGAATAATATTGCTAAAAGTCAAAACGACGGTGTCATTACTTTGACGGCAAAATACAAGAAACCGGCTCAACCCAAGATGTGTGGGTCTTAACCAAGAATTAGTGCGTTTAGTCAAAAATATATAGTGAAAATATTCAGCTTGTTTAATACGTCCAATAAAGATGGTCATCGTTAAATATGAAATCGTCGCATTTTTCTAGTCATTCGAATTTGGTCGGATAACCAGCCGTTGTGTACATGTTTTGTTTTTTGTTTATATCTACTTAATGCCAACATTTCCAAGCTGAATATTTTCACTATATATTTTTGACTAAACGCACTAATTCTTGGTTTAGACACACATCTTGGGTTGAGCCGGTTTCTTGTATTTTGCCGTCAAAGTTATGACACCGTCGTTTTGACTTTTAGCAATATTATTCAATAACGCAAGCATGTACACTTTAGAAACGTTTTATGGTTATTAAAAGCGCCAAGAAGGATTGAATACAGTTTTCAGCGAGCTTATACGTTTTCTCATTTAGGCGCTACGATATTTTTTCGGGTTTTCAAAAAAGCGCGATTACTTGAAAATTATAAATATTTTCTTAAATCTAATTCTGTCACAAATACACGCAAATAAAGAGGTACTCGTATATGTTTATTCTACAGGCGCACATATAATGGTTTTAGAGATACACGATTCTGCAAAACGTTACTCCAGCAGGAAATGCAATATCTCGAAAACCTGAAGACGCACAAATTATATTTTCGGCGCACATTTTTGCACAAATATAAGCTTTCTGCCAATGCAAAATATTTCTCTCTCCGACTTTTCGTTTAGAATTTTCCTGCTGGAAAAACGTTACTCCAGCAGGAATAGTTTTTTCCGTTTTATTCCAAAACGACAAAACACAAATTTTTTATTTGGCGCACATTTACAGCAGATTACGCACTAATTATACGTTCCACTCATATCACTCTAGGAGACACATTCCTGCTGGGGTAACGTACACGCTTCTACGCTAGTAGGCTGAACCGTCAGGATATGTTACGGCAACGTGTAGCTCGTGCTACTCGCGATTTACGTGAAAGTTTTAGCGCCAAATTTTTTATTTGCGGGATCGTGGATCCACGTTTTGAAGGTGCGGGATCCCGCAGATTAATAAAAGCAGCGGGATCCCGCGGGAATGCGTGATCCCGTTTTGCGGGATTGCAATCCCTATTTATAATACAAATAGGCCTTAATAAGGTAAGTAAAGTTGTATGATAGAGTTGCAGCCAATACCTAAGCTAACATAATATCTTGTATCCTCGTTATTGTGCCTAGCCAGTAGAATAATTTGAAACGGATGAGAAAAACTCCTAAACTTCTATAGTCGTATTTTGACAAACGAGGTATCGTTGTCGCCCTAAAAAGAATAAAAGTGGAAAGACTGCAAGAATTGAAAGTAAAGGAGGAATATAAGATGGAAGTAAAAGTGAAGACGGATAAAATATTTGATGATACGAATGATTACAGTATAGTAGAAGAATGGAATATAGCGAAAAGTAGTATGGTCCAAGTGGCCACAAAAGAAGGTGGTCTGACTCAGAGGAAATGTGGTAGTAGAACCATTGATTCTTGGGTAGATGGTGAAGTTAAAGAGGTTGTGAGGAAGAAGAAAGAGGCCTGGCTTAATGTGTTAGCCTGGTAAGACCCAAAATAGGATAAATCAGGCATCGAGTGTGGCAGGTGATTTGGAAAGAGTGAAGAATAAATACACCAAAATGAAAACGAAAGCGAAAGAGATTGTAAAACATGAAGAACGATGAAAAGGAAGAAAAGTATAACAGGAAGTTCTCTGATAACTTCAGGGCCAATGTTAAGCTGTACTGAAAACAGGTAAGATTGTTTTGCGGAGTGACAGGAATATCAAGTATGAATTTCATAAGAGCAGAAGATGGATGTTTAATAACAAAGAATGTAAGGTTTTGGATGGGATATTTCGAACGTTTATTTAGTAGGCAAGATAGTATGCAAGGAGTGGGTAACTGGGCAGAAGCCGGTTTTGAAGACATGTCCTAGATGTCATAGATGAGATTGTAAAAGCGTTGAAAGTAATGAAAATTGGGAAAGCTGCAGGGTATGACAGAGTATAGAGTATCTGCTGAAATGCTGAAGGGTGGTGACGGGGTGGTAGCAAGCCTGTTGTGCTCTTTAATAAGTGTTGGAGATATGGCCGTGTGCCGGATGACTGGTGCAAGGCTGTAATCGTACCACTATATAAGAGAAAAGGCTCTCAACAGGAGTGTAAGAACTACCGCGGCATTAGTGTTTTGATTGTTGTCGGTAAACTGTATGCGAAGGTTTTAATCAAAATATGGGATGTGCAGGCAGGATTTAGAGAGGAAATGGGCTGTATGGGTCAGATCTTCTCCTTAAGATGAATAGCCGAAAAACATCTGGCAAAGCACAAGAAAGTTTATTGTTCTTTCGTTGACTTGAGAAGGCCTATGACAGTGTGCGGAGGGAAGAACTGTGTTCGATACTATCCGCGTACGGTGTGGATTGGCGCTTGATACGGGCACTGAAATCTATAAACAAGGGTTCCAGTGCTTGTGTTAGGATAAATGGGGCATACACAGACTGGTTCTGCATCTCAAGGGGTGTTAGACAGGGTTGTGTAGAGTCACCGTGGCTGTTCAACTTGTACATGGATAGTTGTCTGATAGATTTGACAGAGGGTGAGTACGGATTGAGGATGAATGAGTTGCCTGTTAAATGCTTTTTCTATGCAGATGATCAAGTTCTACTTGCATCGTCAGCAGAACAGTTGTAGACATGGTGGTGATGGATGAAGCATATAAGATGAAAAGGATGAATATAAATGTGAATAAGACGAAAGTCATGGTGTTTGAAAGAGAAGAAGATGTAGCGGTGTGTGATGTAAAAATAAATGATAAGAGTGTGGAGCAAGTAAGTGAGTTTGTATATTTGGGGAGTCAGTTTACAAGGGAAGGAAAGAGTGATGAAGATGTGGAAAGGAGAATAAATGCGGGGAATAAAGTGAATAGTGCTATACATGTAATTGCGACCAACCAGTCGATGCCCAAAAAGGCTCGACTGGCTGTTCACAATGGTGTGCTGGTACCTACGCTTATGGAGGTGAATGTTGGGTGTGGCAAAAGAAGTATGAAAGTTGAATAAATGCTGTGGAAATGTGTTCCTTGCGAAGCATGTGTGGCGTGACTATGAATGATAGGCTAAAAAATGGTGTGATAATGCAACGGTGTGGTTTAAAAGAAGATGTAGTGACAAAAATTGAAAAGAGTATGCTTAGATGGTTTGGTCATGTTCAGAGGATGAATGAAAGGCGACTAATAAAAGGAAGGCTCCCGGCGTTTCCACTCACATCTGCCTTGTATATTTACATCTAAGCATACTCTTTTAAATTTTTGTCACTACATCTTCTTTTAAACCACACCGTTGCATTATCACACCATTTTTCAGCCTATCATTCATAGTCACGCCACACATGCTTCGCAAGGAACACATTTCCACAGCATTTATTCAACTTTCATGCTTCTTTTGCCATACCCAACATTCACCTCCATACATAAGCGTAGGCACCAGCACACCATTGTGAACAGTCAGTCGAGCCTTTTTGGGCATCGACTGGTTGGTCACAATCGCATGTATAGCACTATTCACTTTATTCCCCGCATTTATTCTCCTTTCCACATCTTTATCACTCTTTCCTTCCCTTGTAAACTGACTCCCCAAATATACAAACTCACTTACTTGCTCCACACTCTTATCATTTATTTTCACATCACACACCGCTACATCTTCTTCTCTTTCAAACACCATGACTTTCGTCTTATTCACATTTATATTCATTCTTTTCATCTTATATACCTCATCTTTCATGCGTTCTTTGATGCGTAGTTCGCATGTGGCGTTGTTGATACCGCCACATAATTGTTAATTTTCCTTCCTTCAATAGCTACGGGGAAAAAATCACACTAATATTATAAAGGCATAAGTTCGTGAGTGTGTGTGTATGTTCGTCTCTTCTTCACGCTCAAACGGCTGGACCAATTTTGATTAAATTTTGTATGGAGGTAGCTGACACCCTGGATTAATATATAGGCTACTTTATATCCCGATATTCTTACGGGATCGACACTTATGCGGGTGAAAAATACCTATGAATAGATACATTATGAAATCACTATTCAATTTGGTCGGTACCGTTCTTGTTGTACATAAAACTATAATCATGACAATCTAAGAAGTCGGATTTGACAGCTATAAAAATACTTTGTGTAGTTATTGGAAAAAAAAAATCTGTTGCTTTATAAACCGATTCTCGAGTCATATCGATTTATCATACTTTGACTTTGTAATCGACAATTTACCGAAATTGCTTAAAATTGATGTTTATTTATTTATTTATTTATTGATTTAATACTTTAGCACAAAAAAAAATGTACAGAGGCGGACTTAATGCCATAGGCATTTTCTACCAGTCAACCTTTGGGTGGAGCAGAGACAAACAGAGGTAGGTGCAATTATGAAATTGGAGGAATAATTGTATACATATAGGAATATCCTTAGATATACCTATGTTTGATGTTCGAGGCATATCGTTTTATTACACGTACAAGTTTATAATATTTAACAGTTATTACATAAATCCCAACTAAGTATTTGGGCGAGTTTCAAAGCCAAACCAAGCCATAAACTAATACCCGATATACTGATTTCTTCCGGAAGGTTTATGTATAAATACATTGTATATTATGCACCAGTGGCATACCTAGGGGCAAGGCCTAGATAGATAGATAGAATACTCTTTATTATGTACACCATAAAAATTACAGATATAAATGTAGAACTGTTACATAGGGTGTCACAATGGGCGGTCTTATCGCTAAAAGCGATCTTTTACAGACAACCTTTGGATGGATCAAAAAGTAGAAGGAGAGACAATACTGCAGGTATTTAGTGGCCTAGGCACGCAACTGACATGCATCCTATAAAGCCGGATTGGGACGCTAGTCAAGAATAAAATTAACAATAAATAAGTGTTGGTAAATTGGCTTATTCCACAAATCCCTCCTGAAAATCCCCATTAGTAGGAAAAGTGGAATCTATAAAAACAGTCTAGAATTCCCCCCTGATAATCCCGCTTAGGGGGGAAAACTAGACATGAAAAAAATGTATTCCAAGACCCCCCTGAAAGTGATTTTTTTACATTAGGGTTCAGTTTTCCCCACTGAGGGGGATTCTCTCGGGGATTAGTGAAATAAGCAGGGGTGAATTCTAGGCTGGTTTTATATATTCCAATTTTCCTCCTAAGGGGGATTTTTCAGGGGGGATTTGTGGAATAAGCCAAATAAATTCACTAAATGTAATGTTTGTAAAAGAATCAATTTTATTCGGTTAAAAAAAAACGGCTTATAACGGGCACAACACTACCGCAACGAACCCAAAGACATGACATTGTACTAATGGCTGCTACTGAGTAATTCCTAATGGAAAAACCCAATAACATTTTGCCTAACTTGTAACTTGGGAATCGAACCCAGGACCTCATGCTGAGCAGAGGTGCTTGCTACCACTGGACCAATCAGTTAGTAACGTTTAAGTAGGCACCTACACGTATTGCAATGTACCACAAATTGGTGGTATTTAAGACAGACTGACAGCCAAACTCTTCTCTTTTTCCGACGCCGCTCCTTTTGTCTCAAGAGCCTGTACTGTAAACATTTGCAGTTGTGTAAGTACAGCCTATGCCGGACAAGTCTCGTGACAGTTAATGATTAGTAGTTACATCAAACCTTAATCTCCGTTCGGGCATCGCCGCACTCAGAAAAATAAAATAAAAAGTGGTTACCTCTGAAATTTCATAATCCTTGGCTTCAGTTTTCTCAGCGGTGCAATTATGAAAACTTCTATGATTGTAAACGTAAACAAAATTCTTCTTAAGTTCCTTATGCACATCCAGAGAAGATAAAATATTGATGGAATTGAATTTAGATTCAACGTCAGGGAACATTTTCATTGCTTTTTTAAACAATTTCTTTCTATTGCTACAGGACTTGTTATCTATATAAATCATTTCCTCTGGACCGCAGCATTTCTCGATGCACAGTTTATTAGAACAATATTCTAACACATCGATTTGATTATTGTACCCATCTCTATAATCATTTTTGCAAAAAACTGTGTGGTCCAAATCACTTTTTGCAACACATATCGTTATTAGAAATAGAAAAGATTTGAATAGAAACATTATATAACAGAATCTACATTTATTAGAGAATTAAAAGGAAAACCGTAAAAACATCTAACGGCATTAAGTTCCTACCGTCGAATAATGTCGATTTGATAACAACATTTCCGGGCAAATATATGTATGTACTAGCTGACCCGACAGACTTCGTTCTGTCAAAAGCTATAGTATAAACTCCACTACTCTACCCTACCCTACCCTACCTACCCTACCTACCTACCTACCTACCTACCTACCTACCTACCTACCTACCTACCTACCTACCTACCTACCTACCTACCTACCTAACTACCTACCCTACCCTACCTACCTACCTACCTACCTACCCTACCCTACGCTACCCTACCCTACCCTACCTACCTACCTACCCTACCCTACCCTACCTACCTACCCTACCCTACCCTACCCTACCTACCCTACCCTACCCTACCCTACCTACCTACCCGACCCTACCCTACCCTATCTACCTACCTACCTACCCTACCCTACTCTACCCTACCCAAATTTTTCGTAAAAACCATAAAAAAAAAACGTTGCTATAAACCTCACGGAGCCCGAGACCTTTCCAACGAATGCAAAACCGTGGAAATCGGTTCGTGCGTTCTGGAGTTATAGCGTCAGGAAGGAAAACCCGACTTATTTTTTTAAAGTAGAATTAGGGATCCAAACTTGGTCACATTTTTGTTCGTCTGTCATACAGGCTTTAGAAATTTAATTTTGGTATAATTTTAGGTCTCGATGACGTGCACACAGATAGCCCAAGAATGAAAAAAAAAAAATCGGTTCTAAAAAATAATGGTTTAATAAATAAATCATGTTAGTTATTTTATATTTTTGTTACTGTCAGTTCTGGGCTGTTACATATTTTTATGCTACGGCCACATTGGCGCGATAAAGTGAAAATTTGCGTTGTCACGACACGTTTGGACAAGCAATTCATCACATCGCGAATCATACAGGCGAGCACGAATGCGAAACAGCGATGTTTTTTTAACAATGTGGCCAATATACTACGTCGTAGATCGAACCCGAAGTTTTATCGCGGCAACGCAACACGAATCTACGAATCTTTGTGCGACAATATAGCCGTATGATCGACACTTATTGCTATCTATAATATAAAAATGAATCGCAAAATGTGTTGGTAAGCGCATAACTCAACAACGCCTGGACCTATTTAACCAATTCTTTTTTTTTATGTTCGTTGAAGTCCAAGGATGGTTTTTACGTTTTGTTTTGTTTTTTTTTTTTTTTTTTAATGGTTTTTACGAAATATTAGGGTAGGGTAGGGTAGGTAGGTAGGTAGATAGGGTAGGGTAGGTAGGGTAGGGTAGGTAGGTAGGTAGGTAGGGTAGGGCAGGGTAGGGTAGGTAGGTAGGGTAGGGTAGGGTAGGTAGGTAGGGAGGGTAGGGTAGCGTAGGGTAGGGTAGGTAGGTAGGTAGGTAGGTAGGTAGGTAGGTAGGTAGGTAGGGTAGGGTAGGGTAGGGTAGGGTAGGTAGTTAGGTACCTACCTACCTACCTACCTAGGTAGGTAGGTAGGTAGGTAGGTAGGTAGGGTAGGTAGGTAGGTAGGTAGGGTAGGTAGGGTAGGGTAGGGTAGAGTAGAGTAGTGGAGTTTATACTATAGCTTTTGACAGAACGAAGTCTGTCGGGTCAGCTAGTATTTAATAAAAACGGCTCGAAAACTTATCCGTCACATATTTATGCTGCCAGTGGGATGTCATTTTTTTTTGCAATATAAACGGCGCTGATTTCATAAATGTAGAAAAAAAAAAATGGCTAGAAAAATGTTACTGACAGATTTTATGCTGCCAAAGTGATTTCAGTTATTTTTTATCATAACGAGGTACATTATCCAGAGCTTAACTGAGTATTCAGATATTTATAACGCAAGACATGCCCGATGTTTATGCATTCTGAGAGGTGAAATCTTTTTGAAGCCGATACGGTATCCTATATATTGTCGTCACTTGTCTCGTCAAATAATTTGGTGTTTCTCCGAAGTCACATATTTGTGCCGGTACTTGTATATGCCTTCCACAGATGATCACATCGACGCTTGAAAGGCAATATTGACCAAACGACATGTTGGCAACTTTACACTAGAGCATATTGAAGATTTTTTTCCAAAAAAAAAGACCTTTAAAATGCTTTTTTTTAGTCTCAAAAAAATCTTTAATATGCTCTAGTGTAAAGCTCCAACATGTCATTTGGTCAATATTGCTTTTCAAGCGTCGACATGTATTTGTCGTCTTCTTGAGAACATAAATTAATTAATGAATTATGAAATCAGATATTATTGCTAATCTGTCCATACTAATATATTTATGCTTCTGACTGTACAGTGGCCAGCACACCAAGCTACACGAAACTGTGAAACTCCAAACGATTTTAAACTTTAAGGTATTGAAAATTAAGTTCAAAATTGAAATTTGACAATTTGTAGTAACTTGATGTACTGGCCACCGTACCTATGTCAAAGTCAAAGTCAAATCATTTATTTCAAATAGGCTCATAAAAGGCATTTTTGAACGTCAAAATTTACAAAAATAATTAATTGATTCTAGTTGCCCCTTCCAAAAGGTAGTTACGTATGAAGAAGAATGGGCAAGAAACTCCATACTCACTCTTTTAAAATGTTAACAATATTTGTATACATTAATTATTAATTATATGTGAAGACAATGCTAGAATAAAATTACTATACCACAATAGGTAATAAAAAAAAAGACGTGTGGCACTCGGGGACTGCCGCGGTAAAGCTATTGCATAGCATTTTGTATCAACTTATGCAATTATTTATTTATTATATTTATGCAGTATTTCTTTTTCTTTGATATACTTTCTATATACTTTCTTTGATATACGGAATTTCTGGATTCGGTCCCCGCGCTCAAAGCCCGCGACAGAAGCTATGCAATAGCTTAAAAACAAAATAAATAAGTGCTGAACGTCGTAAAAGTGTATAACTACGTAAACAAAGTCAAATACTATTCAAATATAAGCATAATAACAACTTTAAAATAGACGAAAGTGTTGAACCTAAAGTAATTTTAAATAAAAAAAGAGTGACAAACTGTTTTGACAGCGAAAAAATTCCATGTACATGAGTCATTTCCAACCGTCTAGTCCAGTTTAAAAATTGTTCAACTGGAATGGTATCAACTATTTGGCAAGCTTTAATTAAGTCATTGTAGCCTTGCGGTGCAACAGGGGAACTGAATGTACTCATAGTCGACTGGTCGTGAGTTCAAACCCCACTATCAACAATCACTTTTTGTGAAGAAAATAATTTTATAAACTAATATTTATAAGAATAAAATACGCAGTACACAGAAAAAGGAACTGCCAGAAATTATTAGATCCACTAGAGGGTACTGGTGTAGTAAAATAACCGTCGGAGTGGGGAGCGTGAGGTTTTTTCGTTACGGAATTTCTGGATTCGGTCCCCGCGCTCAAGGCCCGCGATAGAAGCTATGCAATAGCTTAAAAAGACAATGCAAAAGTCAAGGCGTAAACGATCAAAGTGGACAAAAAATGGTTGTTGAATAGAAAAATTCATTCCCATATAAATAGGCTCACA
Source organism: Dryobota labecula (assembly GCA_947523025.1). Classification (NCBI taxonomy): domain Eukaryota; kingdom Metazoa; phylum Arthropoda; class Insecta; order Lepidoptera; family Noctuidae; genus Dryobota; species Dryobota labecula. Next base: position 6,560,528 of record OX383296.1, on the reverse strand, counting down.
AAAAATATGATCGATTTAAAATATGATCCAAGCGATTGGCAGTATGGTAGGAACACTATTTGTGCGAGCCCGACTCGCTCTTGGCTATTTTTATGATTTGGTGATTGGAGTGGGGTGGTGGATAAGTGGGGTGGTAGGTTGGTGGGTAAGTTAGGTAGGTTAAGGTAATTATTTGCTATAAGGACAAAAAACAAACACCAAATTGTATGTTATAGAATATGGGGAAACCGATGATAACGCTAATATTTTAATTTAATAACAGCCTAGGGCAACTACGGAACCTCAGACCCAATAAAAAATCAAGACAGAGCGCTGCGAAAAATACAGTGAAGCATGCCAAAACTACGCCTCCGCGCTGTGCGTACACATACACACGCACACATTTACAACCATTTACAATCTAACTACACCTTATTAAGTGCACACATGTTTACGAAACAGGCCTCACGTCACTGTTGACAGCGCTCTGTCTTGGTTTTTATTTGGTCTGAGTGCGGAACAATACCCACTCAACACCAATATTATAATAATATTTTATATTATTATTTAAAACATCCTTCTATTTAATAATGTGTATGTGTAGGTATGTGTTTGTTTCCTTAACATTGCGAATCATTACAGGGAAAAATTATTAGGTAAGTATTAATAACCATGTAACTCCACAAGCTTTGGTATTTAAATGAACTTTGACCTTGACCTTAGTAACTGATCAGGGCCTCAAGTCTGCTATTACAATAGTGTCAGAATGGTCTCTTCATTGTGAGTTTTTGACAGATTTGCCATACTCGTACAAAAACTGTCAAATACTCACAATGGCGAGACCATTCTGACACTATTGTAATAGCAGACTTGAGGCCCTGTTCAAGTGCGAAAGAATCAAGCTAACGACACTTTATGGTCAGTGTCTAACTTTCAATTCGTCTACGAAACAAAATGCCTAAAATTAATGTCTACACAGCAAATTGCCTAAGCTGTAAATCGCCTAGAGATCAAAATGTTTAACAATCAAAATGCCTAAAATGCAATCATTTCTAAGTAGTCGAGATGGTTAAAATAAACTCACACTAGGGCCTCTGAACTGTAGATTAGGTTAGGTTAGAACTGTGACCACATAACGCACGAGCCGAGCGTGCGGCGGTAGCAGCCGGCGAGTGCCAGAAACGGTAGTCCCTTTCTTCTCCTAAAATAATAGACATATTGCAAGGTAGGCATTTTGATTCATAGTCAGAATAAGGTTTAGTTCAAATACTGTATACTGTACTGTACTGTATTGCAAGGTAGGCATTGTGCTTCCTAGTCAATATAAGGTGTAGGCAATACTTGGCATAGATGTTTTGATTTCTAGTCAGCATGAGGGATTTGTCACCGATGTAATCCCCCAATTTATAATATGCTTGGCTGCATAGTGTGCGTCTTATACAAGATATAAATTTTGATATTAGCCTGCCCAAGCATCGCCACTTTAACCGGTTCTGTGCTTCTCGAATCCAGCGGACTAGTGAATTTTGACATTCATCATCATCATCATTTCAGCCAAAAGACGTCCACTGCTGGACATAGGCCTCCACCAAGCACCGCCACCTCGACCGGTTCCGTGTTTCATCCAGCGGATTCTAGCCGATTGCAATTGCGATTTGCGGATTTTAACATTATACAAGACAGATTTACACACACACACTTTCTTTTTCAATTTAATTTTTCTTTTTTTTTAATGTTGAGTTGTGTGACTTTTAGTCTGTGCTAAATACGAGTATAGTAGATTGTTATATAAGGGGCTAAAATTACCCATTATACGAGGTAGTTTTAGTAAATAGAAACCGAGTTATAATGGGTTTTTAGCGCTGTGTGTTACACTCTACTTTTCACGACGATTGCGAGAAAATAAAATAATCCAATACAATATTTAAAATAAATGACGGCCACTACTTCAATTTGCAAATTAGAGAAAAATTCTAAAGAATTCGTGCCAATGTCTTTTTTTTTTTTTCTTCTGTAGCCGCAATGCATTGCATGCATTCTACCAAAGAGATCGCCGATTTTAGTTCTATTTTCAAAAATAAAATGTTGTTCTTTTTTTATGAAACAGTAATAAGTCGAGTCTTTATTCATGATTATTCTACTAAAGACTAAAGACTTTTTCGTTTTTGAAGGCTCATTGACATATGACAGACAAAAATTTAAAAAAAAACTTTTCCCTTAGAGGAAGAAATGCAATTTTTTCTTCGCTCTGGTACGCCACAATGACGGTATTTTTGAGCAAGAGGAATGAAAAATCTATTTTCTTTCTTCCTTTATAAATAACCACTAGATTCCTCTCGGCGAGGCCTATATTCGTCAGAGTAACACTGCGGTGTAGAATATTGCAGTTTTAGGTCAGCGCCACCTCTTGACCGATAATAGAACTAATATACTTTTTGTTGACGATTTCTGTAAGTGTGCTATTTAGAGATATCGTTTTATTTTTCGTGTAATCTTTACATAAACTAACACATAGAATAATTTCAGATTTTTATTTATGTAAACTTCGGAGATAAGGCGGTAGAAACTGTATTTTTAGGGTGCCATACTCAAAGGGTAAAACGGGACCCTATTACTAAGACTCCGCTGTCCGTCTGTCTGTGTGTCCGTCTGTCACCAGGCTGTATCTCATGAACCGTGATAGTTAGTTGAAATTTTCAAAGATGATGTATTTCTGTTGCCGCTATAACAACAATTATACTAAAAAACAGAATAAAATAAATATTTAAGGGGCCTTCCCTGCAACAAATGTGTTTTTTTTGCCGTTTTTATAGATAATGGTTCCGTATCTATAAAAAGGGCAAAAAAATCCCCTTCGTGCGCGAGTCCGACTCGCACGTGGTCGGTTTTTTTATTTTCCTTTTTCGTCAAAAGTCAAAACACAAAAAGGTTGGCAAATGTTATCTAAAACTATTCTAAATTTCAAGTTGATAGCATTAGTAGTTCTTGAGATATTCAGCTGCTACAGACAGACGGACAGACAGACTGAGTCGCACCATAAGGGTTCCTTTTTACTATTTTGGTACGGACCCCAAAAAACGACCTAAAGTCAAACAAGCTACAATTTTCTTAAAGTACCGAAAGTCGGTTAAACTCACGTCTACGCCTCGATTGCTACGAGGTCACTACGAGGTCGCTACGACGTTGCTATGAGAGCTACGATCAGCCAGGAGACAGGCTAACTCACATTATTATGCGGGCGTGTCAAACTGCATTGCAAAAAAATCCTCCTACTGTCTGTTTCAGAAATATCAGATGTAATTTTAAACAAATGCATCAGAAAACGTACCTGTGGATGCCAATTTGCAGTGTCACTTACAAATTGGGTGCTTTCATTTGATTATTTGAATACTATACTATTATGTATGTAAGAAAAAATCTACATCTTTTTAATAAAATCATTGATAGGCATAATTTTAATACTAAAAATAAAGATAAAATACATCAACCATTTTTCAGATTATCTAAAATACATTCATCTTTTATGGGGTACTGTGTTAAATGTTACAATAAAATACCTTCTGATATATTACAATTAAATGAAAGAGAATTTAAAACTCATATCAAAAGCACACTTTGTAAACAAGCATATTACAAATTAGAGGATTATATCCAAGATAAGAATGCTTGGAAACATGCTGGTCCTGCTCCATAGGACAAGTGTAGACAAAATCAAATTTGTTGCTAATTTAACTGTATAATTTATAAATTTTTTGATATGAATTTTTATTTTCTGTGATTAATATAAATTTAACTCACACACTTATTATATGTTTTTTAATTTGTCTGTCATTACTTCACTTTTCATTCTTTTTACCAATTGTGGTAAGTAATTTTTATTCTATAGGTACATCGTCTTCACCTATAATTATTAATTAATGTATACAAACTATTGTTAACGTTTTAAAAGTGTAAGTATGGAGTTTCTTACCCATTCTTCTCCATACATAACTACCTTTTGGAAGGGGCAACTAGAATCAATTAACTATTCATGTAATTTTTGACGTGCAAAGGTGCATCTTCGTGCCTATTTGAAATAAATGATTTGACTTTGACTTTGACTTAAACCCGAAATTTTAAGTTTAAATCACCTTATAGATGTTTTCATGTGCCAATTGATGATCATTTTAAAACCTTAATTTTTGAAGATGATTTTTCAATTAAGGTCAATGGGGCGAAGATCGGCATACTTCATTAAAAATTCAATTCATTAGCCAGAAATGGCCATCTCTTTAATATTTAAGGCAAGTTTTATTATATTGGGTGATCGATCATTTAGTTGACTATTAATAGAAACTGTCAAATTTACTTTTACGTTATCAGTTTATAAAATAAACACTAGTTTTGAAAAAATTGCGAAATAGACGGATTTCACTACCATGTCGGATAAAACCGTCTAGTGGAAAAAAAACCTAGAAATATACGGTTTACACGAATACAGACATTGCGTACGCGTGTGTGTGCAACAGCAGTTCAATGTGTGCTGTCGATATTCTTATTATAGATTCTAATCGGCATAAATTGCAAAAAGAAGCGTTTGTCGGGTAAGTTCGGCATATTTCGCCATTCAGGGGTAAAAAACAATTTCATCACTTTAACAAAAAATCATTTTATGGTAAATCAGCTTTTATTTTTATATAATATTTTCAGTTTTAGAAAATAGAAATCACGAAAGTTTACATAATTAAGTACGAAAAACTGAGACGTAACTCGTATCTAATAGAGGGTCACAAAAATAAACTATAATTTTTTTTTTATTCAGGGCCTCTTTAATTAACAAATAACTAATGGGAAATAATCAAAAATATAATTGCAACAGCTTTGGTAATGGTAAAAGTTTTACTTAAGTTTACTTTCACTTTTTAAGTCTACTATTTAAGAGATCCAAAAAAACTTACTTATTTAAACGTTCTTTATAAAAATTGGATTCAAATAAGTTACCACTAAATTAAATCAGTCAGATATATATTTGCACCGGTTTTGGCAGTGATAGAAATATCTACCCAATTTTTTTCTGACTATTACGGAATAGTCAGTAAAAAATTGGTATTATTTTTTTATTCGGTTTACTTTTAAATTCTAATTACAGAATCAGAACTTAAAAGTAAACTGAATCCACATCAAAATACGTTAAAAAGTAGTTCAAATCACGAAAGTTTACATAATTAAGTACGAAAAACTGAGACGCAACTCGTATGTAAATGTACTAACAAAACCAACTTTTTTGTTTATTCAGGTAGCCTTTTTACTTAACAAATACCTGATGTGTAGCTTTGGTACTGGTTTGGCTTTGGTTACTTTTTATTAAGTCTTCACTTTAAGAGATCAAAAAAAACTTACTTATTTAAACGTTCTTTAAAAAAATCGTATTCAAATAAATAACCACTACAATAAATCAGTGAGATAGATTAAGTAAAATAATTAAAAAATATATTATAATATTTGGACCAGCATTGGCAGTTATCGAAATACCTACCTATTTTTTATTTTATTAGACCTTAAAAGTAAACCGAATCCTCATCAAAATGCGTTAAAAAGTAGTTCAAAGTTATGGGGTCTTGTGTAAAATCTATTTTTTTCACTATCAATATTGCAGGAACATCATCATCGCGATCGAATTTCTTTGTCATTCTAAATGTTAGTTTTGGTTTCTTAATTGTTTTATAAAATCGTATTGAGTAAACGAATTCCTTGTCTATTAATTTAATATTTTCAATTCGCCCCACATAGTATGTCCATTTTTGTCTGACATGGTATCTTACTAAGACGTCGTCCCCAGCATAATATGTGACGACTTTCTGATCTTCATTAGTATGTTCTTCATTAGTATGGTCTACATCAGTTGTGAAATCCTTTGCCGCGTCAATATCTTCTATGATATTCAAAGTTTGTGGTAAACTGTTTGTACTATTTAGTAAAACATCGTCCCCAGTATAATAGACATCTTCGTTACCAGGGTCTGTTTCAGGGGTGAAATCTATTGCCGCTTCAATATCTTCTATTATATTAACATTTTGTGGTAAACTGTTAGTACTGTTTATTAAAACATCGTCCACAGTATAATAGACATCTTTATTATCATGGTCTATTTCAGGTATGAAATCTATTGCCTCGTCAATATCTTTCAAGATATTAAAAGTTTGTTGTAAACTGTTAGAACAATTTTCTTCATCGTTGTCTAAAGTATTATCTGATACTATATCCATTACTTCTGAATCGCTATGGCTGCTGATCGTACCGGAAACACTAGTTGTAGAGGAAGAACGTCGTCTATATCTGGCTTTGCATAGTCCCGATGGTCCTGGGTTGGGGTTCTCATAAAGGTTCTCAGAATCGAAAACCTGACCTTTCCGTGTACTCGATGGTTTGACTTTTTTGCGTTGTTGAATCCTCGTATTCAAAACCTTATTTTCTGATTTGACGTGCTTGGCTAGTTGGATACTACTATCTAAAAACTTATTTTCAGTTAAACTTAGTTTGGCAGTCTTGTTATATTTTTGATTTCTAGTATTGTAAACTTTCACTTTTTCTTCGGTATTGGCTTGTTTAATGACTAAATTAGAAACAATTTTTATCTTTGAAGAACTAGGTTTTTGTTTCTGTAAACATGGAGGTAGGTTACTTACATCTTTAGCTGTAAATGGTCGCAACTGACAATCATTTTTGGAAGTATTTGCCAAGTAAACAACATCATCATTGATTTTGGGAGAAGATTGTGATAGTGTGTCTTTTTTACCTTTTTTCAGATTCTTTTTTATATGGGTTTTAGCTTTATGTATTTGTTCTTCCCTTATCTTTTCTAGAACATCATTGTGAGTAATTACCTCAGCACCTGGAGCTACTTTTCGGCGCGGTGGTTTTGGTGAGCTTTCGCCACGTTTAACTTTTTCTAGAAGTAGTTCTTCAAACGTAATTACCTGGTCTCGTGTATGACTTTCCAACGATTCATTAGCATTATTATTTACTACTACAACTTCAAGCCTCTCGCGCATCCGGATGTCATTGAACAAATTAAGTACTAACGTCAACAAACTTTTTGGGTTCCTCTTTATGGTTTCGTTCTGTACAATATTTCGTGAACTTTCCTGTTCTCTCCAATGTCTTAGTTTTAAGCTATCAAACTGATTATCTTTAATTTCTTCACGGTTTACAGGGTATATACCCGCTTTTCGGAATCCATTACGTAGCACTTCAGGATCTATCTCAGCCCATACTTGTCCAATTAGTCTCGCGAACTCACTTTTTGGCATAACACTCCCGACGTTAAGGCGCTGCCAACGAACCAATAAAGGATCCCAGCGGTCTTTAAATGACTTCATTACTGCAATGTCCAATGGTTGCAAGATATGACTGGTGTGCGGCGGCAATTTCAAGATTGTTATATTTTCTTTGCGAGCCTCTTCAATAATATTCAGCCCTACGTGTGTGGAATGCCCATCGTATATAAGAAGCACCGGGCGTTGGTGTTGGACAGCAGGTAAAAAAGTTTTCTTAAAAAATGCTTCAAATACCTCTGTCTCCATCCAGCCATTTTTTGTTGCGGCGTAAGATGTCCCTGGATATGCTTGGGAAGAGGTCCATGTATCCCAAACATTCTTGCCCTTATATACTATTAGTGGCGGTGTTTTTTCTCCTGAAGCGCTGGCACCAAGTAGCACTGTAGTATTATCTCTTCCAGGCGAAGAGATTACTCTGGTTGCTGCATGACCTTTAGCACCAACGATTTTTGTTTTAGACGGGTCTTTGGAAAAGCTTGTTTCGTCGAGGTTCCATATAGCAGACGGTTTGTTTTTTAAGTTTAAGTCACTTATTGTCTTTTCCAGGAGATCAAAATAGGGGTTAATAATAAATGGGTCAACAGCCCTCTTTCGGGCGTACTCTACAGCTTGAGGCTTTTTCATGGATAGACCATGACGTTCTTTAAAAGCCAAGAACCAGTCTTTTCCGGGTATACCGTTTTTAAACGGTGTAATCAGGTCATTTTGGTTGACATAATCTCCAACCATCTGCAAAACTTCTTTTCTGCTAAGCCCAAACCCATATTTTTCCATTACATGGAGACTCGTAGCTAACTTAAATTCAATTTCGGGTGACAGAGCTGTATTCCGCCCAAGTGTTACAGATTTCGTTCTTTTCTTATTTACATGATCCATTATTGTCATACGTGGTATTTGATATGTTTTTGAAGCACTATAACCACTCATTCTACCGCATTCAACCTCTCGTATAGCTTCTCTCAATTTCTCCTTAGAATATGATCCTCTATTGGATTTTCTTTGGTACTTGCCCATATTGATAATAGAGATACCTGAAAAAAGCATGAATACCTATATAAATACTTTCTTATGAAAACGTAAAATTGAAGGAAGGAAGCTAAAAAATAAATTGTCTCTGTTATATTTTTAATACATTCAACTGTCACACAAGTTAATAATACCAAATCTATTACAATAATTATTTCCGCATAATTCTACTTAATTATGAGCTGAACCACATAGATATTCACTTTTATAAAATTTGCAGCCATTTCTCGTAACCATATACCTTTCTGCCGCATAAAAAAATTTCGATCACTAGAGCAAGTAATATGGCTAGCAAGAACACAAAGTAGTACCTAGTGATTATAGAATAATCAATTATAAGTTACAGTCAAATATCTATACGGTCATATAATTATATAATTTCAAAATTTGCTTAGGCGTAAAAGGTTTATGATATCTGAAATCGGCGAAGACCGGCGTATGCCGATCTTCGCCTCCAAGAACTAGACGGACTTCTCCACTATTGCTGTTTGAGGTTAAGTTTTTTGCATCAGATGTAATTTCGTGAAAAATGAGTTAAATTCAATTCTAATATAGTAATTAGGTAAATATATTAATCATTAATGAACTTACCTATACAAATCCCTAGAAAACTCTTAAAATACCACATAAAACATTTTTTTCGACAGCGTGTACTGGTCTTAATGCAAGTTGATAACCCGACTAAATTTCAAATGTCATTTTTTCTCTTTGCGTCATAAATAGCGCCACCTGAGTTAAAAAATAGAAACTAAAACAGTTTTACGTTTAAGTATCTTGGGTTGCCATCTTTGTAATTATTCAGAATTCATCGTATCTTTTACTGTATGGTCTTGCCCGACAGACGATCTTCGCCCCATTGACCTTACAATTTAAAAGGGCGTACAACGGTCCAATAACTTAAAAAAAATATTATCTCGTGACTGAGAAGGAATTATGAATAACGGCTCATTGACGACACGGTTGGCGCAGTGGTTAAGCGATTGACTGCTGCGCTGCGTGTCGCGGGTTCAATTCCCACACGGAACAAATATTTGTATGACCTACAAGTAGTTGTTCCGGGTCTGGCTGATTGTGTATGTGAGTTTAAATGTTTGTAAACGCACCCACAAAACAGGAGAAATTCCTAGTGTGGGGCAACGATTTAAAAAAAAAAAAAAAGGAAGCTCGGTAAGTGTGTCTAGAATTTTCTAATACCTACCTTTTATAAAGTTTCATATTGAGACATGAAGCAAAAAAGTGCGATCGAGAGGAATGTGACCGCTTTTCTTTAGATCGAATTTTGTTGATTCGTGTCTCAATATGAAACTTTATAAAAAGGTATTAGAAAATTCTAGACACACTTATCGAGGTTCCTTCATCATTTCAGCCGAAAGACGTCCACTGCTGAACATAGGCCTCCCCCAATTGGGGGGGGGGGGGGTAGCCATAATCGCCACGCTTGGCAGGCGGGTTGGCGATCGCAGTATGGTGTTAAAAATGCATAGAGAACGCTGCTGCCCATTCTCTAGTAAGTCCCTTAGTCGCCTTTTACGACACCCACGGGAGGAAATGGGGTAGTGCTATTCTTTACGTCCGGCACCACACGGTACCATAGCGCAGTATAATAATAATTAATTCGTTTATTTGCAAACAAGATTCACTGTTACATAAAAAAGCTCTGCCTTCTGAAATAGGTAGTTAACCTGTATCTCAGGAGATAGTTCCCTTCCTAATTACATAGTACAATTTGAGTATAACTTAATCGGTGGAAGCACACTGAACGAGATACAATAAAAGCTTTTTTGTTATTACGTGTGGGGGCGTTTAGTGTCCCAGAAGGTGTTAATGTTGATATTGACTTATCTACTAATGACTAATTAAAATTAATAATAATAATAATCGTTCATTTATAAAAAGGGCACATTTACAATAAGTTTCTTAACGATTAAAATAGAACACAGTTGCTTATTTGCCTGAACTATACTCCATTTACTATAGCATTAGACAAATAACGGCTAAATAACGACAGTTATTGTGTAATATTGTTGAAATTACTGCACTTTAGAGTTATTTTTTTAATGTAACGGGTAAATAGATTACAGTGCTTTGTATTTATCGTAAAATAACGGAGTTTATTAAACGTTTACATCGAAATAACGAAAGGGTGAGAACAGTTATTTGTCTAATGTTATAATAAATGGAGTATAGGTTGAACCTGTGCTTCAGGCTAGGAAGTTCATAAATACTTAATGTAATAAATTAACAATGAGTATAAAGTGAAAACTAAATCTAATTTAGGTTATTAACAATAAAATTTCATGTTAGCGTTTCTATTTGCAGACAACAAGTAGGGCTTCTGTTTAGGCGATGGTTATTAAATGGTGCCGAATCCCTTGTTCAAAAACTAAACTAAATTTAAGTTCAGTGCATCTTTTTCTTTCTATTTCATTAAGAAAAGGACAGAAGAGAAATTTTGGTTTAGTCCTGTCAAATTAATCAGCGCCTGTCACTACACCATACAAGTTTAGACATGATTAAAAACTTGCCTACTAAAATTACGTCAATTTACGTTAAGCGCTGATTAATTTGATAGGACTAAACTAAAATTTATCTTCTGTCGTTTTCTTAATGAAATAGAAAGAAAAAGATGCAATGAACTTAAAGTTGGTTTAGTTTGTGAACCCTTGGGAGTCGGCACCATTATTTAAGTATAATTTTTTTACATCTAAAATTATTTAATTTATAGATACTTAGTTTTCTATTTAATCTATTGTACAGAAAAGGACCTAAAAATGTAAAAAGTTTTTCCACAAAGACATGTTTTGTAATTAATTAGTACTTAATTAAAATAAATACATGGCCTAAGTACATAAGTGATATTTATGTGATATGCTATGCTACAACCCAGGTACGGTGGCCAGCATATCACGCTACAGGAAACTGTCGAATTTCTCCAAACGATTTTAAACATTAAGGCCTGTGTTCACCAACATTCAAACCACCGGTTAGGTATTTAAACAGTTGGTTTATGTCAAATTTCCTATGAAATTTTGAGTAAACAACTGATTAAATATCTAAACAGTTGATTAAAATGTTGGTGAACACAGGCCTTAGTTGGTTAAGTTCAAAATCGAATGATAAACTCTGACAGTTTGTGGTAACTTATGTACTGGCGACTGTACCTTAATAAGAGGCATTTCGCACAGCACTCAGTACTTCTGAATTCCCCATTTCATTTCAGCCGAAAGACGTCCACTGCTGAACATAGGCTTCTCCAAATTAGGGGGGGGGGGGGGTTTGCCATAATCGCCACGCTTGGCAGGCGGGTTGGCGATTGCAGTATGGTGTTAAAAGTGCATAGAGTATGCTGCTCCCCATTCTCTAGTATGTCCCTTAGCCGCCTTTTACGACACCCAAGGGAGGAAATAGGGTGCTGCTGTTCTTTACGTCCGGCAGCACACGGTATAAGCCCTCTTAACTGGGCTTATTTGACGCACGCGTGACTCCGTGAGGCACACATTCCTAGAGTATGCTGCTGCCCATTCTCTAGTATGTCCCTTAGTCGCCTTTTACGACATCCACGGGAAGAAATGAAGTCGTGCTATTCTTTACGTCCGGCACCACACGGTATCTCTGCATTGTAGACGGCAAACACCTTGGTGATGCTGTCTGACACACGTCAAAAACATTTCTATAAAATATTTATCTAGTTGCTACATTCAATGTAATAAATTATATGAATATAATATTTTAATTCTTTGGATTACTGCTACAAATACATTAATATATTATTTGATTTACCTGTTGTTGTATAGCTTAAGTACTATTTTAAAACTACTTCCAACCAAAGCACAGTTTTACAATCCATACAGTTGAATCCATATAGATGGAATGATATATTGCCATATTTTTTTTATTTTATAAAAAGGTTATCCCACACTAGGAATTTCTCCTGTATCGTGGGTGCGTTTACAAACATTTAAACTGACATACACAAACAGCCAGACAACAACTACTTGTAGGTAATACAAATATTTGTTCCGTGCGGGAATCGAACCCGCGACACGCAGCGCAGCAGTCAATCGCTTAACCACTGCGCCAACCGTGTCATCAAATTTAAAATATTTTTTTTATAAAAACATTTAGTAATAAGTATTGTAAATTTATTTTATTTTTTATCTCACTGTATGCTGCACTGGTCAACGCCGGCTGTCGCTGAAAACCAGCGCTGAGGCTCTGTATCGCATATAGGGTCGCAGCATTATGCTGAGCGGTGGCCGTTTTGCGTGGATGTGGCGCATATTTTCCCCCAATTTGTTCTTTTATTTTGCGTCATATTTACCGTAAATAAACTTTATTTATTTCTTTCCTTTCTAATACAGAACTGCGTGTCAAATGTGCCTAAATTTTTACTCAGAGCAACGTGGTCAACGAGGCATAGATAAAAAATAATCAAAATTATTCTTTTAGTGAGCTACTTTAGTAGTATACGAGTAGTCTATAATAATTGTTATACTGTGCTCAAAACATGATTCATCACTTTATAATTGCAAAAGTTTTGAAAATATTATTGTATTTATAGATCCATAATAGTTCTGCCGTGTCACACACAACTCTTCTATCTTGAAAAACAGCGTTTTGAGTAAATCGTCTTTGAAATGTTAAATAAACTAATGTACATATTCCTTATGTAAATTGTTTAAAGTACTTAATTACTGTTGAATAAGTTTTTAAAAGAACTTAAGAATATGGGGCCTATTTCTTTTTTTGTAAATTTTGTTTATTAAACGTTTTATTCGAATAAAAAGAGTTGGGCATAACCACTGTTTCATACAAACGTGGTCACGCGTCATGTATTATCTTAAGTTAGAAGATTTTTGCGCAATAAAGTTTTACCACGTGATTCCAAGACCTATGTCTGCTAACTAATAGTTGTGTGAGATGTGTGTAACTTGTCAGGTCGGTCGATTTAGAATACTCATCTAATTTAAGGGTAAGTAGTTAAATAATAAACCATGAAATATGACAAAACTATAGTTTAATTTTTAAAATAATGTAGAAAAAAATAAAAAACAGGACTAAGTAATTACTTATTGAACAAAATAATCAGTCAAAAATGTTTTATTTCTTTTTTTGTGATTTGTTATGCTTAAAATACTCGTAGTATGTTAATTTTTAAAATAATCAATTAAACTGTTTAAGAAATCCATAAAACAGTTTCAACATAATTATATTAGTCTGTTGTAATAAAATAAACTAAACAAACTCCTATAACAAAAACTTCATATTAAAAAAAATTAGAGGTTGAGACTCTTTAACCAGACTTATCCTGTGGTTGCCTTACGCTCCTAAATAAACTTTATGCCTCCAGCCAGGGCGTAAAAACTTATAAGCTAAACGACTGCACGCTAAGGGCACCCCCTGTGGGGTACGAACCTCGGCTTAGGGCAGCGTCGGAGGGAGGATGGCAAGGGACCGTCGGTAGCTGGATAAAATCAGGGTTATGATTATTATCAGGGGGATTTAAAGCTACAGGCTCGTGCTGGCGCTTCGCTTACGGGCAAGGGTCGGGGAGGACTATTTAGTCGGGGATTTCGCGCGGGGCCTCGGCGGCGAGATCGGAATGACGATCGTGTAGTGTGTACTCTCTTACGAACTGTACTAGTTTCCCTACGACTCTCCTGGAGGAGGGTAGTGGGGTTGTCTGGGTCGGTTAGTGCATGCCATGGACGCCGGGTCATACTTATACGTGAGCGGGTATAGTTGGCGGCCTTCACAACTAGAATGTTGCGATGAGTGGCGGCGGAGTCAAGGAAGCGCTTTGAAATGCGCTTCATGAATTGGGCTTGTAGGGACTTTAAGTTCTAAATGAAGGTTTGTATTCCGAACGAACCAGGGAAACGGTTTTGGAGGGTCTGCATCTTATGGATGATATAGGGTTTTGCGTGTGCAAAGACTGGACCCGCATAAGTCATGATAGGGGCGGATACACGCGGTGTAAATGCGCAATTGGCACCTGAGTGACAATTTGCTATTTGCATTTAGGATGAAATGTAGCATAAAGAGAGCGAAAGCGGCGCGCGAGCGCACCTTCTTTACATGCTCAGAAAAGGTGAGACGATGGTCGAGGGTTACACCTAGATATTTGGCTCGCTTCTCCTAAGGGATAGGATTGCCGAACATGGTGATCGGTCGGAACTTAGGGGGGCGGTGGCGCGGCTTCGAAAAGAGAACCGCTTGACTTTTGTCGGGATTTACTTCAATGCGCCACTTTCTAAACCACTCGCCAAGCTTGTTGGCTGCAGTCTGGAGAGTGTTAGTGATTTTAATCTGACTAGTCCCTTTGTAATAGATAGCCGTATCGTCTGCGAACAGAGCCAACTGTGCCAACCTACTCTTGGGGGTATCGCTGGTGAATAGCGTGAAAGTGAGGGGAGATATCACAGAGCCCTGAGGGACTCCTGCGCGTATGGGATGGGGGGAAAAGAGAGCTCCGTCTATGCGATAGCGAAAGGTGCGATTCGACAAAAAGTCTCGTAAGATGAGCACGAGACGCTCCGGCACTCCGAGTTGGTACAGCTTGTATAACAAGCCGTTATGCCAGACTTTGTCGAACGCCTTCGCTATATCAAAGATCGCTCCTGTCATAAGACCGCGTTGGAAACCAAAGCTGATGTCTTCTACAATACGGTGGACCTGATGGGTCGAGGCATGTTTGGTTCGAAAACCAAACTGTTCGTTGGGGATAAGGCCCTTAGTCTCAGCGTAGTCTCTGAGACGCTTATAAATAAGCCTCTCATAGAGTTTTCCGAGGACTTTGAGCAGACTGATGGGTCGGTAGCTCGCGGGCTCCACCTTGGGTTTACCGGGTTTGGGGATGCCGATAACGATGCCCTCTTTCCATGCTTGTGGAAAGATGTTATTGCTCATGGCTCCATTGAAGATGGTGGCCAGTAGCATTATGAGGTGGGCGGAGAACAATTGGAGTACCCTATTGGTGATTCCTTCTGAGCCAGGGGCTTTACGGGGTTTCAGACCCTTGATGAGTTCATACATCTCTTTTACCTTACCAAAGTTTGCTATCTATCCGTGTACAGTATCAACCGCCATATATTATATGTGACCCGGTTCAAAATATACAAACTTTATTTTTTCAGCTGATATTAGTGACGGTGAATTAACCAATCTTATTATAGCCATAAACAAAATTGTTCTTATTTTGTGATGAGCAGTTAGCACAATAAAAAAAAAATTCACTATAGTCGCGTGCATTATTCATGACAAAATAAATATATGATGATGCAATGTTATGGGCTTTTCTCCCGCTTTCGCCTTCATGGCAAACTATGCAATATGCATCTTCATTTTTTCCTGGAGGAACGAAGGTTTCATTAAATAGTACAAATTTTCTGGAAAAGTAATAAATCTTTTATGGTTAATTTAGGCATGCAAATTGCCTTTTGCATATCTACCGTGTACACTGTTCTAGTTGTGCATTGGTTTTTGAGATCATCTTCTAAAGCTTTACAGGATTCCGTTTTGTTCAGTACATGATTAGGATATTCCTTGCATAATGCACATTTAAATTCAGAACATGTATGATTCAGCTCACTGTGGTTCTTTCTATGATTTTGGCATAAAGTACACAAATCTTGTATTGGGTTTGAAGTTGACCAATTCAAACCTTGATCACGCGCAACTCTTCTAACTAATATCTAACAGAAATTGAGATACGCTGCGACAGCTGCCGCGAGTAATGCACAACTATTCTAACTTGAGTTAAAAGAGTTAGGCATGATTCAATCATTAAAAAATAAAGTTGAACGAGTTTGCCATTACAAATATCTCGGAAACTAACTACAATTTTTGAAATTCTGTTTTAGTATGACGATGGTTATGGTGTATAAAACTATTTTGCAGTGGTTAGGCGAAACTCTATTATTTTAAGATAGCAGAGATGTGCGTGACACGGCAGAGTTACATCATTTACAAGCATTTGTGCACACTTTATCCTTTAGGGCAATCTTTCAAAACGTCCATTTCATGGTTTTGGTCCTTAGCGGTGGAGACTCTCGTTATTCTGGTAGTACCACTTCTGGTACCCTGGGATACCTCCGAATTTTTGGTGAATTTATTCTTTATGTTAAACCTAAAAATAACACATTGCTATTAAACTTGGACAGGGGGAGGATGGACTTACACGTTACGAGTACACCCGGTTGCTGGAACGAAAATCAATATCGTGGTCAGATTGGTCTGTTAACAGTTCAGTCAACTGATCAGATCACTTAATATCATCATCATCAGCCTACAAAAGTCCACCGCTGGACATATGGCTCTCCAATTGCACGCCATTCAGTTATATTCTCGGGCTATGCTTGGAATCTCTCTGAGAGATCGAATCCGGAACGAGGTGATCCGGCAGAGAACCAAAGTTGTCGACATTGGTGCCGATTCCCTTGTTCACAAACTAAACTAAATTTAAGTTCAGTGCATCATTTCCTTTCTATTTCATTAAGAATAGGACAGAAGATAAATTTTAGTTTAGTCCTGTCAAATTAATCAGCGCTTGACGTATTGTGACGTAATTTTTGTCGGCAATTTTTTTATTACGTCTAAACTTGTATGGTGTAGTGACGCGCTGATTAATTTGACAGGACTAAACTAAAATTTATCTTCTGTCCTATTCTTAATGAAATAGAAAGGAAATGATGCACTGAACTTAAATTTAGTTCAATTTGTTAGCTAATTTTTGAGTTGATTATTGTTCCAGAAGTCGGTTGTTAGACTATTATTACGTCTTGAAATTAACTATTCAATCTGCGCTGGTCTAGATCTACACCAGAACAGACTGATTCAAACCAATGTCGCATACAGATGCACTGGGCCTCAAGACTGCCATTACAATAGTGTCAGAATAGTCTCTTCATTGTGAGTTTTTGACAGATTTGCCATACAAACACTGTCAAATACTTACAATGGCGAGACCATTCTGACACTATTGTAATAGCAGACTTGAGGCCCTGTATGTACGCCATTGATGATGACTTACAACAGTTCATACAACTCACCTCTTACACAGCTTGACAAATATTCTCTTATTAAACACAAATAAGAAGAATATGGCAACCCCGATGAGTAGATTATATGTAGTGGTCAAGATGAACACCCATAATTTCGTATCAGGAGGAACAAGCTCCAGGCACCAACTCACTCCCATGACCACAGATAACTTTATGTAGGTGGCGAATCTAAAAATAGATTTAATTATTTATTTATGACATTCATAAAATTAGTAAGTATATAAACGAGTAGGTCTGGAGTTTTTTGCCCATTCTTCTCCATACATAACTACCTTTTTGACGACACGGTTGGCACAGTGGTTAAGCGATTGACTGCTGCGCTGCGTGTCGCGGGTTCGATTCCCGCACGGAACAAATATTTGTATGACCTACAAGTAGTTGTTCCGGGTCTGGCTGTTTGTGTATGTGAGTTTAAATGTTTGTAAACGCACCCACAATACAGGAGAAATTCTTAGTGTGGGGCAACGTTTAAAAAAAAAAGAAGATAATTAATACTAATTAAACCTTTTGGAAGGGGCAGCTAGAATCAATAACAATTTTTGTAATAAATGACTTGACTTTGACTTTGACGTTAGTATAGTTGATAAAAATACTTTCTTTACTGCACACTAAATAAAAGGAGAAATAAAGGACACCACAAAAGTAAAGTGGAAGAAGAGCATGGAGACACTTCGTCTTCATCGTCAACATTTTCCATACAAACCAAGCGTGTCACCGTTCGTTCGCACTACGACACTAATGGCATATAGAAATGACTTTGAATGGCGCCGTTAAGGCGCAGATCCACCGCGGCGCACGAAGAGGCTACGCACGTGTGTTAAGCTTCGCTTTGCAAGGAAATGTATGTGATTGTGACCACTGAAACCCACGGACACGCTAAGCATAAATTGACGTCATTGATACATGCGTGGCTTGCTCAAATAGGCGCTTACATATTGATACATGCGTGGCTTGCTCAAATAGGCGCTTACATGCTCAACGTTGTCAACGCCATGCACGCTGTGCATGTGCTACACAGCTTGTGTATCTCATCGCTGCGCATGCTGTGCACGGGCACGCGGCGCATTTTAGCGGCGTGGATTCATTTGTTTGACCACGTGGGTCTACGTTTCCACTGCGGTACATACTACACACGAATATTAACCCACGACTATGTAGGTACAGCTGTACCGCAGTGCTGTGAAGCTACGCACGCTTGGTACCACGTGTTCAGCGTGCATGGTAGTACGTACGTTGAGCTATGTAGGCAACATATTTGAGCAAGCCACGTGACTTCAATTCGTGCATAACGTGTCCGTGGACTGCAGAAAACACATGCCTAGCCTCTCCGTGCGCCGTGGAGGGCCACGCTACAGTCGTGGGTTAATATTCGTGTATAGTGTGTACTGTAGTGGAAACGTGAACCCACGTGGTCAAACAAATGAATCCACGCAGCTAAAATGCGCCGCGTGCCCGTGCACAGCATGCGCCGCGGTGGAATTGCGCCCTAATGCGTGCGTGCGTAATGCACGTGATGCACAATAATCAATGCTTATATTGTTCCCACTGCTGGGACACAGGTCTCCTCTCTTCGTGCGAGAGCGGACTATAATCTACCACGTGGTCCCAGTGCGGGTTGTTAGATGTCGCATGTCTTCGAATTTATGGTTATAGGACATGGCGGTTTCCTCACGATATTTTCCTTCAGAGCAGTATTGATGAAATTATTTACGCACAGTAAAACGCCTGTCTGGCTTCGAACCCACGACCTACACTCATAAGTCGAGGCCGTTAGCCCTGGGCCACCACTGCACTCTGCTCTCTGCGTGTAAACACCTTTGGGATGGCTCAGATAAGTATCAACTTGCTGCGCTTGACTTGGTAGAACGCAAAGCTAAGAGGCTCATTAGCGACGTAAAACTGGTGGATGCCAAGCTTCACAGCATGGCTCATCGCCGCAAGGTTGCCTGCTTGTCGGTGTTCTACAGATTGCACTTCGGCGAGTGTGCCCATGAATTCCACGACCTCATTCCACCGGACCCCTTCTACCATCGGACATCTAGACGCACTGCAAGTTACCACCCCTACCTAGTTGATATTCCACCAACACGCACTAAGCGTTTTCAAACGTCTTTTATAATGTGCACAGCAAAGGAGTGAAACTCTCTGCCTGCTTCTTTGTTTCCGGACGCATACGACCCTAATCTATTCAAAGTGAGAGTGAACAGGCTTCTTCTGGGTAAGCTCACTCCATCGTCGACTTTGTCTCTGTCACCTAGACCTAGACTAGAGTCAAGAGCAAACCCATAGTAAAAAAAAAAAAATTAAACATCGCGCTCATAACAATTTCGGCGCCACGAATTTAATTATTACTGCCGTTGACATTGCCGCGGCGCGGCGGCGGTTCTGCGTCCTACCACAGAACAAAGAGCTGCCGTACTGGACACGGGCCTTCAATCATAACCAGAACAAAATATGTTTGTCATAGGCCACAAGGAAAATTTACTACACAGACATAAATAGATACCGAAGTAGTGACTAATGATATGTGACATAGTGACTCATTCTGACACAAGTCACTGTAAGTAACTTGTAATGAAATAATGGGCTGATGGACAAGCTACTCAATATTTTACTAACTAACAATTTGACAGCGAATTTTAAAGTAACGTAGTTGCCACAATCTGGAAAGTGGAGTGTTGTGGAAAGGGTGTAAAATGTTTTTGAGGAATACTTATCAAAAAAGGGAGCTATTAAAAAAGCATACAAAGATCTTCAAAGTAGAACAAAATGGGCAACAAACATGGTGGACAAGAAAGGAAAGGTTATTTCGAAGAGATCAGATATAATAGCAGAAGCAACTAACTTTTATCAGAATCTTTACTCGTCACAAGAAGGATCCAGTTTAACGCAATACGTCAGAGGCAAAATCTATGTCGACGAACCATTGCCCGAAATACTAAGATCAGAGATTGGTTTTTCTATAGAAACTCAGAAAAAAGATAAAGTACCTGGAGAGGACAAGGTAACGAATGAAATATTGAAGTCTCTATCAGAACCCTTACAACACCCACTGGAAATCATGTTCAATAACATTCTAGAAAAAAGAGAAACCCCAACACAATGGTCCGAATCGTCAATAACTCTTCTCCACAAAAAAGGAAATAGATGTGACCTCGGTAACTATAGACCAATTAGCCTTATGACAAACATATATAAAATATTCTCAAAAGTAATATTAAATAGACTTGCAATTACTCTAGATGAAAATCAACCTCGTGAACAAGCTGGATTCCGCAAACATTACTCAACAACTGACCACATCCAAGTGGTAACACAAATAGTAGAGAAGGTCAAAGAATATAGCAAGACTATCTATTAATGCTTCATCGATTACACCAAGGCATTCGATTCTCTGGAACATAGTGCAATATGGAAGACACTAGAGGAACAAGGGATAGACATAAAGTATATAGAGCTACTTCATAGTATTTATTCAAAAAAATCCGCCAGAATAAAGTTAGAAATAGAGGGACCAACTTTTTATATTAGAAAAGGCGTCAGGCAGGGCGACCTGCTGTCACCCAAAATATTTTCGTCTGTTCTGGAGACAATATTTAGAAACCTTGACTGGGAATATAAAGGCGTAAAAATCAACGGTGAATATTTAAGTCATTTACGTTTTGCAGACGACATCGTTGTATTTGCGGAAGAGTCCGCATAATTAGAGAACATGTTGCAAGAGCTGGCGGAAGAAAGTAAGAAGGTAGGATTGACTATGAATGCTGCAAAAACCAAAATTTTAACAAACGGATCGAAAGTAACAGTCATTATAGATGGACAGGAAATAGAATATGTTAAAGAATACGTCTATTTGGGACAGTCTATTTCATTTGAAGATCAAACAGAAAAAGAAATATACAGGAGAATAGCACTTTCATGGAAAAAGTACTGGAGTTTTAAAGAAATCATGAAGAACAGCAAGATAAACATAAATTTGAAAAAAAAAAAGTTGTATGAAATAGCAATCCTTCCATGTCTTACATATGGATGCCAAACATGGTCTCTACGGATAAAAGAAGAACACAAACTTAGAGTTATGCAAAGAAGAATGGAGAGAAGCATGTTGGGTATTAAATTGTCCGACAGAATTACTAAGGAAATTAGAAGCAAAACTAAAATAACTGACATAGTAGAGAGAATAAGAAGTCTGAAATGGAAATGGGCAGGGCACATCTGCAGAATGGATAACGAAAGATGGACAAAGAAAATCATAGAATGGGTACCTAGAGATGGAAAAAGAAAAAGAGGAAGGCCGCGGAAGCGCTGGGAAGATATATTTAAGGAAAGATGTGGACCAGACTGGAGGAGACAAGCTAGAGATAGGGAAAAATGGAGAATGTTGGGGGAGGCCTACGCCGCAGAGGCGACTTCCATAAATAAATAATTTTACGTGCATGCTAACAATAATAATAATATTTGAACATTATACATATATAAATACTTATTTTAATTATATTTTACTTACATATTAACTTAAATAACCAACAATAAAAACCAATGTGATCTATACATATAATAAAATTAATATGATAAATTTGTATAATTACTATGCTTAAATTGTTATTTGTATTTATGGTAGAATAAAGGCTTTTTTTATTAGTTGCCACAATCAAAATTTTATACTGGTAACAATGCAGGGGATCCAAACATTTTCACATTTTTTACATCTTCAACAACACTAATGTTACAACTCTCATTCCCAGATTTATATGGTATGTAGCATATCTAGCCACATTTTGGATGAAAAAGGCTGTAAACTGTTTCGAGTGGAAATCGATTTTGGGAGGCCTACGTCTAGCAATGGACTTAAAAGGGCTGATTATGACGATCATAGGCCGTGTCTCCGACACACTACATAAAACATTGTTTGGCAACGGTATTTTGTTTGCATAGTTCTTATAATTAATTCACTTTAAATTCATAAATACACTTACAAAAAAAAAAAAATATGATAAAATGTTTTGTACCACTGTCCTGTCATTTTGACAGTGACATTTCTTGACATTACTTTGTTTACATAAATTATCTGAATTAGAGACTTTGGGTATAGTTGAAAACTTGCGCTTTTTTTTTAAATCTCGTCAAAGAAACTTCATGGCTAAAGGAATCCGCGCGTTCACTTTTTTTTTTTTAAATAGTCTGAATTGTCTTTGGTCCCAAAATTAACTAAAATTTATTTATCTTAAATCAGGAGTGGGTTGTAACAGGTAAAATCCCATATCTGTTCCGCCTGTTTCTGTTCCACATAATTAACAGTTCCAAAAACATGTTACAAAATAGCAGGCTGTTATTTCATACTATGTAGGAACAAACTATTGTGTGTTCTCTGTTACCACAGCTGCACAGTTATAATACACGGAGGTACTTCTCTTTCTAACTATGGTGTTACACCTGTGCGAGAAAAGGAAAGAGCTTGTGACGGACGATGTAACAGGGTGTCACAGTGTAACAGTAACATCTATTATCTATATTCTAACTAAGGTAACTGTCCGTCAAGGGATTATGCATGAATAGACAAAATTTTGTGACTGGATGGATTCTGTTATCTCGTCCTGGAATAGAAGCTTTTTTTTCAGTTTATTTGTCACAGTTACAGTCTCGTATCTTGTGATACCTGTTGTATTTAGCTGTTACAATATATACGCCTCACTCCTACCTTAAATTGTCCGTGGTCCCTCCCGGAACCAAATGGAAACGATCCTAACTGACGTTCTATTATTGCGGATTCTCAATGAACTAAAGTATATTTCTCTATGCCAATAGTACTTTCTAATTCCATACTAACAAAACCACGATCAGTCAAATTTTTTTTTTTTTTGAAGGCTATTTTGCACTTTCGCTAGTGCCTTTATTTACAACTGCGCGCGCATCGCAGCCGGGGCGCGCGGAAAAATAAATACAAAACCAGCGCGCCATTTTCCATAAATATTTGTTAACGTTTTCGTTGTGTTGTTAGTTACTATTAAAAATACGAAATCTAAAGTATTGTCACCAACCGACGTTAAACAGTTTTTAAAAAAACGTCCGGATACGCCTACGGATTGCCAGTACCTGGCAACAAAGGTCAGTTGAACTTTATAAATCTAAATGTATCATCTCCATAATTACGTTATTGTAGCAAGTTTTTACAACAAGTCTGTTTTTTTCCTCGCAAGTGTGTTGAAAAACGTCGTGTGAAACGCGTGTGCATTGACCAACACTGCACACTCGTATCATAATATACTATTATATCAGAAAATCTCCTTTTATTAATAACTTTGTTTAAAACCGAAAATTTGTAAAAATAATTACGGTATGATTATTTTTTAATTATAATTTCATAAAATCAGTACTTAAAAGAAAATGGAACCTCTTTTTTCGCAATTTTATGTGAATTACCATTACGAAGATATTTTTTTGCTATGTTATCCCCTTTGTTTACATAAATTATCTGAATTTGAGACTTTGCGAAAAATAAAGAATTGGAATTCGATTTGCAGGTAAATAATGTCAAATAATGAAAAGATTAGGTCAAGGAAGTATGTAAAAATAAAAAAATAAAACTTTATTTGGGAGCAGTTAATAGACATTTATGTACATAGTTATGTCGTTTATGAGGTACCAGGGAAGAAATAAATGTAAAATTTCATGGTCTTCCTTTTATTTTAGATGCTATGTTCATTAAGAAGAAATAATGTATAGGATTGAGCCTTTGATGATGGTACACCACTGACTACCTGCAGTGTTGTCTCTCCTTCTACCTTTAATCCATTCAAAGGTTGTTTGTAAAAGATCGCTTTTAGCGATAAGACCAGACCGCCCATTGTGTCAGCCTATGTAACATTTCTACATTTATATCTGTAATTTTTATGGTGTACATAATAAAGAGTATTCTATCCATATAACTATCAATAACATAATTATATCAACATTATATTTAGTAAGTGCACTGTTTTTTTTTAATTTGTGTGTTTTTTTTCTCTTCTTTTTTTACACACGGTGTCTACCTTCATCTATTTTTATCCTCAGTTTTATCGCAGGTATGCTGGAAGAGATTTCTTTAGAAATAAGCGTCACCTTTGTACGTATTCTGTTTGTTGCTCTCTTGTTGTCTGTTTTTTTGTGTGTGTACATAAATGTTTAAGTAAATAAATAAATGTATAAATAACTGTTATTATTTGGCCGTTATTTTGTTAATGGTATATAATAAATGGAGTATAGAGAGGCAGGATGCAAATTCTGTATGGTCCTCCTCGTAATTCCTTCACCACACTAAGGATGTCAGGTAATCAATGTGATAGATACTTTCAACCAAGTTTCAATTCACTGATAAGTTTGTCAATTGTGAAATTGAGGGCACGTGTCTAAATAATTAAAGCCACACGCGTCAATAGAAGGTTAAGCTACGCTTGTCGAGGTTACTTCGTGGATGAAAATTTATTACAAATCGAGACCCCTCCGTGCCTCGGAAAGCACGTTAAACCGCTGGTCCCTGGTGTTATTTGCAGATCTTTGACAATCGTTACGGGTAGTCTGAAGCCCGAAAGTCTGACAACCAGTCTTACCAAGGCGTATCGTGATACCCAGTTACTGCATTCAGCTGCATTCAGTTAGACCGGAAGCCGACCTCAACATAGTTGGGAAAAGACTAGGCGATGCTGATTGCAATCACGAGTTCAACTATTCAGTTATCTTAAGAGCCAATGCAACTAGTCGCGAGCTCGAACTCACTGGTGGGCGTGGCTAAAAAGCACGCTGTCTCACCTAGCATCGTGTCCGTCATCGTGTGTTGAGTGAAATGCACGATAATTCATGTTAAACCGCGCGCGTAAAAAATTACGAGACGTCCTTTGGAAGATTGAGTTTTATGAAAAATCTACTGGATAAATCAATTATAAATAAAGTTTATTGAAATCTTCGATAATTAAGCTTTGTCGGAGCGGACTTTGTTTTGGAGATTTTACACTTCTTTTATTACTTATTTACGCCCAAAGCTGCGTTAAAACTAGCAGGAAAAACGAATCTTTGTTGGCTCATAACTTTTTAATGGCTTTTTATTGTAATATTCTGCTTCCGTACAGACAAAATTAATAATAAGACAAAAAGATATCATGTTTAACTTTGGATGTACAATGTCAAACAGTGGAGTAATACCCCCCCCGAAATTTGTATGGAAAAAGTTTCATCTTAAGGGCTTAAACCAAATAAAAAACCAAGACAGCGCTGCGAAGAATAAAGTGAAGGATGTCAAAACTACACCTCCGCGCTGTGCGTACACGCTCACACGCACACATTTACAACCATTCACAATCAAACTACGCCTCACTAAGTGCACACATCATTATCATTTCAGCCGAAAAACGTCCACTGCTGGATATAGCCTCCCCCAATTGGGGGGTTTGCCATAATCGCCACGCTTGGCAGGCGGGTTGGCGATCGCAGTATGGTGTTAAAAATGCATAGAGAACGCTGCTGCCTATTCTCTAGTAAGTCCCTTAGTCACCTTTTACGACACCCACGAGAGGAAATAGGGTGCTGCTATTCTTTACGTCCGGCACCACACGGCACGTCCGGCACCACACGGCACACGGCACAAGTGCACACATGTTCACGAAACCGGCCTCACGTCAATGTTGACAGCGCTTTGTCTTGGTTTTTTATTTGGTCTGAGCTTAAGGGTACCTGTTTGTGTCCTGTTTGCTGCTTCTGGAATCTTGGCATCTATGAACAGCACGCTTGATCATCCATATGTTGTAGACAGTCAAGAAGAACAATATGATATTAACGAAGATTATTACCCCTATTGGTATAATGAAGTATAGTTCGACACTTTTTGCTAAAAATAAAGAAAATATATCATTAAGTAAAATCAGAATTTTTTGTCTAAACATTGCCATCTGTGTCGCATTTAATTTTTCTTTTCACTCAGCTTATAATATTCCCACTGCTGGGACACAGGCTGTGAGAGGGAGTGGGCCACAAACCACTACGCGGGCCAAAAAAACGGCAACGTTTTATAAAAAAAAAACAATGGTCACAGTTCTAACCTGGTTTATGATCAGAGTGTCTAACTTTCAATTCTTCTGCGAAGCGATATGCCTAAAACTAATGTCTACACAGCAAATTGCCTAAGCTGTAAATCGCCTAGAGATCAAAATCTTTAACAATTAAAATGCCTAAAATGCAATAATTTGTAAGTAGTCGAGATGGTTAAAATAAACTCACACTCGCCTCTGAACTGTAGGTTAGGTTAGGTTAGAACTGTGACCACGCAACGGACGAGCCGAGCGAGCGTAGCGAGCGTACCGCGGCAGCTGCCGGCGAGTGCCAGAAACGGTAGGTACTCCCTTTCTTCTCCTAAAATAATAGACATATTGGAAGGTAGGCATTTTGGTCCATAGTCAGAATAAGGTTTAGTTCAAATACTGTATAGACATATTGCAAGGTAGGCATTGTATTTCCTAGTCAATATAAGGTTTAGGCAATACTTTTCGTTTTGATTTCTGGTCAGCATGATCATAAAGGTCTAATCTAACCCAACCAAAGTGATTCACCAACAATAGAGGGGATCTGGCGTTAATGACCACTGTACTAACCTAACCTTACCCAAAGGATAACAGTAGATTGTACCTGACTGAAATAAGGAGACGAAAAAAAAAAAAACACGAAAACATAATATATGTATATATACATAATATATATATGTATATAGGTACACAAATATTAATAACAAGGTAGACGTTTTTAAATTAAATTAAACGTTACTTATAGATTTTGAATTTATATGCGTAACTGATTATTATACTGATTAAATCAGAATCCTAGTTTTAGCAGTTTATTCGAAGTATTGAAAATCGGAATGTCGTCTTTCGGGCCGAGAACCTATCGAGCATTTGATTCTTCGAACGTATGAAAATCGGATAACAAACAAATCGCATTTACAACAAGTAAAATAAATTTCGTGATTTTTGTTTTTTTTAGTGTTACTATGAGTGTGTTTAGTTTAAAATGTGAACTTCCTGTATGAGTCCCAATAAATACTTTTTCTTTCTTTCTTTTCTTTAAAAATAGACATAATTCCTAGGTATTATGAAAATCGGACATCGAAATTCGGAATAAAATATTACGGAGTATTTGGGTGTGCCTATAATACGGTGCTTGGGGGAGGCTTATGTCCAGTAGTGGACGTCTTTCGGTTGAAATGATGATGATGTCTATTATTAATCAAGCAGGAATACATACCAAAAACGAAGCAGTCGTCGAAGGGTGGTTTGATAATACGCAAATTAGAAAGGTCTATGTTATCCAATGTTGTGACTATTGCTGTCATCAGGAGTGGAACCCCCCAAGCATACAGACAATACCACATGAACTTCACCCGCTCGCCTCGTCGGTTAATGTCACACCTTTTACGATGACCTCTGTGAGAGAGAAAGTATACGATTAATAAGCCGAACAAATATCCTGGGTCAAATTAAATTAGCTAGCGAAGGGTCCGCAGACGTGGTAGGTGTATTAGTAATATAAAAAAAATTAAAAATTAAAATTATTTTAATTACAAATCTACGCACGCACACAGTCACACATGTATTAGGGTCAAACGTAGTATAATAAAAAAAAAAAATAATAATAATAATTTATGATTAAAAAAAATCGGGTATACGACCTTAGTCTGCTCTTGAAGTTTGAGTTTAGAAACCTATTTTTTTTATTTTATCCTGTTTAGATATTGATACCCATCACGTATGTGAAGTTTACACCACAACTGATCTAACTGAACTAATTTATTTATTTTTATGTTCAAGTAACTACAATATATTGGGTCGTGGAGCCCAATTTACTTTATCATCAATAAAAAAAAAAAACTCGTTATGTCATGTTTATAGAACATGTCCCGGAATAAAACACTACACCAAACACACCAATTAGAATATCTATACTAATATTATAAAGCTGAAGAGTTTGTTTGTTTGTTTGTTTGAACGCGCTAATCTCAGGATCTACTAGTAAAAATTGAAAAAAATATTTTTGTGTTGGATAGTCCATCCATAGAGAAAGATTATAGGCTATATAACATCACGCTACGACCAATAGGAGCGGAGCATAATTTAAAAATATTGTAAAAACGGGAAAAAATATTCCTTTTGAGAACTTCCGTTGCGTGCGCTGCGTAAACGGTTTAAGTTACGCAAATATCATGTATGATGGAATTGTTCATCTTTAAAAGTTTAAAAAAAGTCTGCAACAGCATATGTCCATCTTTTAATATTGACTCACTACGAGTATAACCTTTTTTATGGTAACCAAATTTGTTCGAAATTAATGCATTATTTGCGAAGGAGTTTTTAACATAATATTAATCCTTATCCAAATAAATATGTTATTAATCACAAATATTTAAATGTAAATAAAATTGTGCTAAACATCACTTGATTTCAATCAACATCTTAGGAGATATCATAATTTAAAAAAGCTAAAGAGTTTGTTTGGTTGACTGCGCTAATCTCAGGAACTACTGGACCGAATTGAAAAATTATTTCAGTGTTGGATAGCACTATTCTTTAGAAAGGTTATAGGCTATTTAACATCACGCTACGCTCTTAAGGAGCCGAGCAAACAACAAAAAGTCGGAAAGAACGCTAAACGAAATCGGAGTAATTGCGCGGGCGGGCAATGCGATGCGACGGGGCAAAATTTTATATGGACGAAGTCGCGGGCAGAAGCTAGTTATGTTATTATCATAATAAATACACTGAATTTTTACTATTATGTATAAAACATTGTTATTTTATTAAATTAGTTACACTGATTGTGGGGGAAAATTGTGGTCACATTACAAATCTATGCACGCACACAGTCGCACATGTATTAGGGTCTAGCGTAGTATACTGATTGTGGAATAAAGTGTGGTCACATTACAAATCTACGCATGCACAGAGTCGCACACGTATTAGGGTCTAGCGTAGTATACTGATTGTGGGTAAAGTGTGGTCACATTACAAATCTACGCACGCACACATTCACACACGTATTAGGGTCTAGCGTTGTATACTGATTGTGGGATAAAGTGTGGTCACATGGCAAATCTATGCACGCACACAATCGCACACGTATTAGGGTCTAGCGTAGTAGTAGTATCGTAGTAGTAGTAGTATTTTGTCCATTTTGGTATGTTTTGACTGTACAGCGGAAGTGTGACTGTAATTTACGTAGTTTTAATTATTTTTGGGATAAAAAATTGCTATTGAAAATGACAGAAATCGGATCAGTAAAGGTAAACGATTATGAACAAACTACTTTCATAATGTGCATTAATTCAGTTACTTAAACATTGTATATTGATACCCATCACATCTGTGGAGTTTCGCTAGCTAATTCAATTTGACTCTGTTTAGGGCTAAATGTAATAAGTAGATGAAACTTCACAGTCACCGTAAAACAAACAAAAAATAGTTTTTACACACTTATAATGCAAAGCATGGAGAAAAATAGCAAAACATGTATAAAATCAAAATCAATTTTGTTTTTCACATAAACCTATACATGGGCATTTATGAAACGTCAGAAGCTAGGTGCATGGTTCCAATTAGTCGTTTCCTATGGAGAACAGCCGGCAAGAAACTCCACGGTTACTCTTTTAAAAATAATTGGCTTTTACAATATTTTCAAATAACAGTGTTAATAGGTATGGGAGGACAGTGTAGGCCTTTCAACAATTACCAGGTATTTAACAAAATAGAAAAGTACCAACAAATCTACAGACTAGTAGGCCTACAACGTTCTCACATTCACAATAGAAAAGAATTTATAAAAAAGAAAAAAAGAGATATATATATACACCGTGGCATTTTAGTCGTCTTACAAAGACTTCATGTATCCAATAATTACTTATCATTCATGTAAAAATCATAATGCGTCATAATTATAAAAAAAAACGATAAATATTTTTATTTATCGTTTTTTTTTATAATTATGACGCATGACATAGTTTAAAACACACTGTTACGAGTGCAGTCCGAGCCTTGTGTTACAAGGGCGCCGCGGAATGGAGCGGCGACATCTTTATCAGAGTTCATTCACCCTAACGCAAAAATGTGTTTCTTACTATTGCAACTTAAACTTAATCTAAATCTATTCTGCGGCGCCCTTGTATCACAAGGCTCGGACTACACTCGTAACAGGCTGTTTTAAACTATGTTATGCGTCATAATTAATATAAATAAAAAAAAATAAAAAATTCAAATGTTCAAAATATTTTTATTTTTTTTACATGAATGATTACTAGTCATTGGATACATGAAGTGGGCTGTCTTTGTAAGACGACTAAAATGCCACGGTGTATATATATTAAAATGACAACCTATTTAAACCAAATGACATGATTGCCGTTACAACTACAGTAAAAAATCTGAATAAATATATCCTATGTATAACATCCATGTTGGCAAAAAATAAATGATCTGATTTGATTAGATAATTTCTAAAATGCTACAAGGATCTTTTGGCGTCTGAATGACATGAACAAGGCGTTGTTAGTAACCTTTTGTCATACAAATTCCGTTACTTTTGTGAAATTGACACATACATTGTTATGACAAAACAAGATGGTGGCATTAGTTTCAATTTCGGCCGCGTGCCAAAAGATTTTTGTACCATTGTTTAGTAGTGTTAGTATTTAAACTTCAATTACCTTAATGACCACCAAACGTCAAATGACATAATATTCAACCAAAAGAAACTCGACACCGCAGCGAAGTACAGCATTGGAGCTAAAATAATTGTAAAATTATATGTTAGCAATAATTATAGATTAGGTTTTAGCTATAATAGAAATAGTTAATAGCTATAATTATAGAAATAGATTTTAGATATAATTATAGTAATAGATATTAGCTATAATTATAGAAATGGATTTTAGCCTTGCAATTGTAAGTGCCTTGACATGGTCCCAAGTATCAAATATCTAGGCGTTTATATCGACGAGAGACTGGATTGGCGCACCCATACTGATACTCTATGCTCCCGGCTTCGCAAACTAATTTATTTATTTAAAGAGCTCAGACATGCAGCCGACATTGAAACAGCATCACTAGTATACCGTTCTCTATGCGAGTCGATAATTACTTACTGCATCCCGGTATGGGGCGGTACCTTCAAAACAGTGATGCTTAGGGTGGAACGAGCTCAGCGGGCTGTTCTCAAAGTTATTTATTTCCGCAAAAGGGACTACCCCACAGCTCAGTTGTACTCAGAAGCCCAAGTACTAACGGTGAGAAAATTATACGTCCTTCGCTCTATCTTACGCCGACATTCAACGATGCCACTAGATAGCAAGCTATGTAATCGACGGATTGGCTTTCCTATCTGTGAGTCTGTCCAATGTCGTACTGCACTTGCGCGACGACACTATCGTGCCCAAAGCGCAGTAATGTATAATAAAATAAACAAAAAACTTTCGATTTATAAACTAACCCTAAATAAAGTCAAGCAGACACTTAAGCCATGGCTACTGTCGCTCAACTATGACGAAACAGAGAAAATCATCATATCTATTTCGTAACATTAAAACCCCTCCTGATCAATCATTGACACAAACACATATACACTCACCCACAAACAAACACACCCGCACATACACACACACACACCCACACACACTTACGCTCACTCTGAGACACAAACATGCACACAAACACTCGCAAACTCAATACAGGTTTCTTTTAACCGTTAGTTTATTTAATTTTTTTGTTGTTACCATATTCTTTTTGTTAATCTTTTTGCATAAGATTCTGTAATATCTCCCACTGGGAGAGGGCACTGGCTCTTGTAACACAGGTATATCACCTAGCACAGGAGTCAGGGACTTCACACTATTTTGTAACCACTTTCTTGTGTAATAAAGATTATTATTATTATTTTTATTTTTATATATTTACATATCTCGGGACCCTGGGGTCCCGGACCTTTGGTAGGCGTACGAGGAGCCGAAGCCAACTCGGAGAGGCCCGTTAGACGCTTTTTAATTAAATGAGGCACCAACCGACGATTATCCCTGTACCCACTATGCAAGTGCACCCAAGGACAACCCCCGGTTGGTGTAGGACTATTGCAGGATATGGAACCAAAAATATTGGACTATGGGTTTGGGTGGTTAAAATGGACTGGTTACCAAAAACTATGGAAGGACTATGGCCCCTGCCTGATCAATGTTTTAATATACACGGATAAAATGGTATTATTATTAGCTATAATTATAGAAATAGATTTTAGCTACACATACATAGGTCTGTGTCTACAAACAGGATAACATCAGAATAATAACAGCGAAATAACGAAAGCTTCCTCCTAACACGAGCAATTCCTTGCTTAAATGGTGATCTGCAATAATTTTGTATCAAAAAGCCTTTTTATGATTGAAATACTTAAACATTTTTTTTTTACGTTGAAATCTTGATAAATGACTACATTCTTTTTTTAATTCTATTTTTTTTTTTTTATCTAGTGCATCTCAGAGTGTAACCACTAAGGTTCCGACTCTTTAACCGGACTTTCCTGTGGCTGCCTTAAGCTCCTAACGAAACTTAATGCCTCCAGCCAGGGCGTAAAAACTATAAACTAAACGACTGCTGCTCGCTAAGGGCACCCCCTGTGGGGTACGAACCTCGGCTTAGGGCAGCTGAGTCGGAGGGAGGGTGGCAAGGGACCGTCGGTGGCTGGATAAAATCAGTGTTTTGATTATTATCGTGGGGAGTTTGGATTACATGCTGCTCAGCTAAAACGCGTGCTGGCGCTTCACTTACAGTCAAGGGTCGGGGAGGACTATTCGTTAGTCGGGGATTTCGCGCGGGGCCTCGGCGGCGATCGTGTATTGTGTGCTCTTATTTTGCGAACTGTACTAGTTTCCCTACGACTCGCCTGGAGGAGAGTAGTGGGGTCGTCTGAGTCGGTCAGTGTTAATTCTATACCTACCTAAGCATATAAATAAGCTTATCTAATTACCATTTATACATAGTATAAATGGTAAAGAAAGAAACTCAGAGGTCACAGTCTCTTTTATAGACCAGACATTGCCTTGACATTGCTTGGTCAGATCATGTGAGG
This sequence comes from Dryobota labecula, assembly GCA_947523025.1. Taxonomy (NCBI): domain Eukaryota; kingdom Metazoa; phylum Arthropoda; class Insecta; order Lepidoptera; family Noctuidae; genus Dryobota; species Dryobota labecula. The sequence goes on along the minus strand of OX383296.1, from coordinate 6,527,023 downwards.
ACCATACAGATTAGCGTCTGGCAAAGTCTGATTATATACCGTCATAATAAAAAATAAAAAATATGTCTTACATATAATTTTGCAGTGCTTCGTTGTTAATGATTTGTTGCTTAGATGTAAGACGATTTTTACCAAGAATGTGACGAGAATGGATACGGTATAAGCCATCAGTACTAGGCCTATCAGGTTCTGCAGTTTGGGTAGTAGACAGTATACCACCAGCACCAAGATCAGGAAGAACGACGATACCAACAATCCTGGAAATAAGAAACATTAAATGGAGCAATTCGTTTTGTTATTATAGTCCCAGTCACGTAGTAACGCGACTGGGACTATAATAAATTGGATATTTATCTATTTTTGTTAAACCTGCAAAATATACAAGCCTTACGGTGATAAGAAGTCTCACTTACCCACTAACACAAATACCGATTTCGTGTCTTCATCTTGTGGCTCTGCATTATATTCTCTCACGACGAGTTTTACTTGTGGTTTTCTCTTTATTGTAGCTAATTTGAACTCTATGCAATATTCCAGCCTTTTAATGTCCGACCATGATTTTGATCCGCCTGTGTCTTGCATCCTTACCGAACCATCCTGTAAACATGTGAATGTTTTAGTTACCCAGTTGAAGTTGAATTGAAAGACAGTTGAAAAACTCCAGACCAAATATTGGTCACGGCGGCGGCGGCAGCGGCAGCGGGTCCAATATTAACCAAGTACGCAGGCGATATGATAATGAATAAGTGTGTGCGCACCACCATTCCCTCTTCCCTAGCTGTCATAGTTCGACGGGATGGCAATCCGACACGACTGTGGAGAGATCTGGCGTAAAACCCTACGGCTTTACGTACTTCCCGAAGCACGAGTGGCTATCCCCGTGACTCGAGAAGTTTGTGGTGTATCAAAACTCTGGGCTGCTACTGAGAAAGTCCTGATAAGAAAACCCAATAACTCTTTGCTGGTCCTGGGAATCCAAACTCAAACTTAAACTCAAATCATTTATTTTAATTAAACCATTTACAGGCACTTTTGAATTGTCAAGGAGTCGGTCAGTAAGAAAAATGAAGCTACATGCCCATTCCAAAGCGTAGTAGGTACCTATGGAGAAGAACGGGCAAGAAACTCCATGGACACTCTTTTAAATTAAATTGTTACAAAAATATTAGTTACATCTATAATGTTGAATTTATAACTATGTGTGAGAACGATGTAAAAAAATAATTAAAAGCGTCCAGAGTAGGTACAACAAATAGAAACAAAATAAAATAGTTAAAATAACCCGTGGCAGCTAAGAGATGACCAGTCCCAACTGACGGCGCCCGTTCACGAACATGACGCATGGATTAGCACCATTCAGCTCAACCATTTTGAAGGGAGCTAATAATCCAACAGACACGCCACCATCAGCGAGACATCTAAAAGCATGACATACTCTCAGCCGCCAGGGCACATTCAAGTCAATGAAAGACATAAAGACATGAATCAAACCTAGGACTCCACGCTCAGCAGTCACACTTGCGGCCACGAGATCACTAGGGCCAGTCAAGTTGTAGGTAGATAATGCAGCTATAACACAATACATGTCACACACATTATGAGTCAAGAAGAAAAATATAATTATTGAAAGAAGAACGTGAGATCACCCAAAATTGCCAGTTGGGAGGTTTTAGGTGATGTTGGGGAAGTGCAACCCGCGGCTTAGAGCCTAGAGGTGTTGTGGTGGGGCCGAAGGTAAGGTAGAAAAGGTATGCCTGAGAATACTCACGTTCGGCAGCTTGCAATACCAACTAGTTCAGTGTGTGTTTAGGCTTACATCAAGGTCTCGGCTTTCAGGGGAATCCGTGAAGGTAGCCCGCGAAATTCTAATTTAATTTCGCGAGATTCTATGAACGAATCTCCATGCCACAAACTTGTTGCTTGGTATCTTGCCTTATATTTCTATTACATAGAGTAACTAATCGACTAAGTAAAAATCTTAAATTAATTCAATTCTTAATTTAAATTCATTTCTGACTGATAAATTAATCAAATTTGTGTGAAATATCTAGATTTTATTCCTAACTAGCTTCTGCCTGCGACTTCGTCCGCGTTTCCCAATCCATTCGCGTTCTCTAGATATGTATCATCAAAATGTATGAGCAAGTAAATTTTGTATGAATTGAATGTTTTGAATAAAAAAAATAAATTAAAAAAAATAATACATGCAGACCTTGATCCATATGATGTTAGTAATACATACACACATATAATCTATGTTAGTAAGTAACAATGTTGGTAATATTTTTATTTTTATTTTAAATTCATATATTTGTTGCGCTCACCTGACGCACTGGGTACGTGCACATGTACATGCACCCAATGCGCCATAATGGCGCAACATGGCGTCTCACTGATGACCTTCAGAATGCCGTTGACGCTTCCACGCACCCTGCGCATCATGGCCGCCATCCTTTTTCGCAGGATGGTATTGAACCCATCAGTATGTGCTTCAGCAAACATTCCTGGGGCCCAAGTCTGCTATTTTTATAAATTTGTCACTCTAACACGATCCCATTGTCATTTTGCTAAAAGTTCGTAATCTGCTTAATTCATAATGGTCGATCATTGGTCAGTCAATGGTCTCGTAATAGAATTGTATTACAATGGCATTTTGATCATTTATTCATGCCAGATTTCATTTATATATATTTTTACATATTATTTATTAGTGGTATAAGCAATCTGAAGTAGTAGGAAGTTGGAAGTTTAGTAGGAAGTTTAATTTGTCATTATGTACGAGATTACCAATTCTTTCAATGGAGTGTCAGTGGCTGACCATTGGAAAGTCATAATGACGCCATTATATTAGTAGATTACCAAACTTGTCAAAATCAACAATTATGAAATCAATGATAGCTACCATTCTGACACTATTGTAATAGCAGACTTGAGGCCCTGATGCACTGCAGTAACGTGGAAGCCCCAACAACATTCTGAAGGCATTATTATATTGAACTCTGAGGGCGTTGTATGCCCTTTGCGTATATTGAACTCACAGAGTGCACGTGTATAGAGATTGGCAAAAAACCTTAAAAAGAGTCACTTTAACTTCTGGTGTACAACGAGAAAACCTGCGGGCCATGTTTTAATAGTTATTCTGCTATTGGGGCGGAGAAAAATCCAACAAATTCAAGATAATAAAAATCTTTTCAGCCGTTTTTGAGTTATAAATGGTGTAAATAACCACAATTGTTTTTAGGGTTCCGTACCTCAAAAGGAAAAAACGGAACCCTTATAGGATCACTCGTGTGTCTGTCTGTCTATCTGTCCGTCTGTCACAGCCAATTTGCTCCGAATGTAATGGACCGATTAGGTTGAAAGTTGGTATATACACCGAGAAATTTTAGTGGTTGTTTTCCCGCAGCAGAACAACTTGCCATAAGGAGTACTTTCGGAATATAGAGTGAAAGTAAAAAAATAAAGAAGTTTTTGTTTTAAAATAATTTAAAAAATATGCATCAACTCGAAAACGTGAGAATCAATAGTAACACTAGAGGTAACTTGTAGGTACTACTCGAAACGCACGCGCCGCCAACAAAGGGAACAGCGATTCATAAATGTTCAAAGCAAAATAAACTCTCGCACGTGGTGATTTTTCACAATAGTTAATCTGCCATTTTTTGTTTCTAATATTTAATTTGTTTATAAAACGATTGTATTACCAAGACAAAACCATTTCGCTGCGGGAAAACAACCATTTAAATTTCACGGTGTATATCAATTTGAGTGACCCAAACACGGACGTGAACCGTAAATAAATGAATTTAGAATATTGGGGTCAGTTTTGGGGGGCAAACAAAAAAACAAAAAAAGTTTTGCAAACTGTACCGTGTTACATATCACATAAAAGGGCTTACTATGAGTATTTTAAAATACATTGTTTTAGATTTATAAGTGAAAATAGACGAAAATTGACGATTCCCCCCTTATCTCCGAAACTACTGAACCTAAAATTTTGAAAAAAAAAAAAAAAATAGTTCTATACTTATAGATTACAGGAAAATCTATAAGAAGTCTATGGTCTTAAAATAACATGGTAAATCTCTCGATATTGTGCGTACAAACTTACATTTGTAGTTGGAATGTATGGGAGATTATGTTTACCAACTACAATGTTAAGTTTGTTCTTAGGATAAATTATTTCCAAGTACGGAACCCTTCATTGTGCGTGGTCCTACACGCACTTGGCCGGTTTTTTTTTATGCATTACATGACTGTGATAGATTTTAATGGATAGTTCGCGTCACGTAATAAGAACGCTGGCCAACCGCACAACCATACCATACCATTTTTACGTGACGCGAACTATAACAACACAATATCAAGTCAATTGTAATATCTTCTTTCTATTCATGTTTTGGACAAATTTATGATCTAATCATACTTTAATCACTGACAGACAACGCACAGCCTAACTAACTCGGTCTAGAAGCATGTTTTGCACAAGAGTTCTTTTAAAAACGAAATTGAGAACAAAGGAAGGGTTTTCGAAAATTCATCACCTAAATAGAAGATGACAGTTTGTATGGGAATTCGTAATTTTTACCCATGGAAAATCCCATCGGTTTCACGGCTTGTCTACTACACAAATCGAAAACAAGAAAACAAACAATAAATAATTACCTCGGAAATAAAAAAATCATTTGTTATTTCATGCTCAGACGTGCAGTTTGTCACATCTCTATGATTTTGAACGAAAACAAAATTCTTGTTCGATCTGTTTTTAGTATATCCATCCCACGAATATATAATAATTTTGGAATAGTCGACATCTGCAACCAGATCTTTAACCTTTCTAAATCTTTTGAACATTTTCTTTGTATTGATGCATGTAGCATTTGGAGCAAACATTTCACCATCTCCGCAGCATTTTTCGATACACATATTATCAGAACAATATTTCAACACATCGATCCGCTTATTGGTAAGAGTTCTATAATCGTTTGTACACATAGTTTTGAAGTCCACTTCACTTTTTGCAACACTTAGCATTAGAAGAAACGAAAAAGCTTTATAGGTAAACATTTTATGAACATTAATGAGAAATTGTATAAATAACATAGAACAATGACTAGGTGTTCACGTCGAGTGTAGTATAATAATGGATAACGGACACGTAAGCGGCTCACGGGATAATTAAATGAAAATTTTCCTGTTTTTATGCCAACAGTATTTTCCCACCCTTAAGCTTTTCCAATTATTTTTAATTCGTTCAACCACCCATTACAAATGGAGATACCTACCTACAAGTGTACAAAGATAAAATAAAAGCGGGGAAAAGACGAAAATATAGATATTAGCTATACGAGTATAATCACGCACACACACACGAGCACAAATGCGAGCCGTTTAGTAGAAATCATCCTTAAATGTACAGCACTTTAATGTGAGATAACAATATCAACGCGGCACCATTTACCAAGCTTGCCATGTGTGCGGCATGACCTCTGGATGCCCAAGGCATTAAGTCCGCCTTTGTACAGTTTTTACTTGTGCATAAAGTTTTAATAAATAAATAAAATAAATAAATGTGTCTCATGCGTAACTTTACCAAGGTGTGTCATGATCATTATTTTCCCACAGCATCATCTTTAAGCATGGATACTTCAACGAAATTTAAGGATATATTTCCAGGTTTTTTAGGATTCCGTACCCAAAGGGTAAAACGGGTACCTATTACTAAGACTCCGCTGTCCGTCTGTCACCAGGCTGTATCTCATGAACCGTGATAGTTAGACAGTTGAATTTTCACAGATGATGTTGCCACTATAACAACAAATACTAAAAAACAGAATAAAATAAATATTTAAGGGGCTCCAATACAACAAAAATGTTTTTTTTGCTCGTTTTTATAGATAACTAGCTTTTGCCCGCGGCCCCGCCCGCGTAGATGTCGGTTATCGCGTAAAAAAGTAGCCTATGTCCGTCTCCATATCCTAGACTATATCTCTGCCAAATTTCATGACGATCGGTTCAGCGGTTTAGGCGTGAAAACGTAACATACAGACAGACAGACAGACAGATAGACAGACAGACAGACAGACAGATGATAGACAGACAGACAGACAGACAGACAGAGTTACTTTCACATTTATAATATTAAGTATGGATGGTACGGTACCCTTCGTGCGCGAGTCCGAGACGCACTTGACTGGTTTTTTTTTTAAATGTGGTAAATGTATTATACTTTATGCCACATACACATCATTCAGTTCTTTCAAATATTTTGGGAAATAAATGGACAAACGTGACGTCCTAATTTTATGAGAAACATATTTCCATCCCGCACTACGCTGATATAGCATATTTACGGTAATAGTGATGGGAAATTTTATATTTTAAATTAAAACATCGGTATTCAAAAATCAACTAGATTTCATTTAATTTTGGTAACTATAACCATTTGTGTCTGACTTCATTTTCGAAAGACGTCCACTGCTGGACATAGGCCTCCCCCAAGCACCGCCACTTCGACCGGTTCTGTGCTTCCCGCATCCAGCGGATTCCTGCGGCTTTCACAAGGTCATCGGTCCACCTTGTGGGAGGCCTTCTAACGCTACGTCTTCCGGTACGCGGTCGCCACTCCAGAACCTTTCGGCCCCAACGGCCATCTGTTCTGCGCGCAATGTCTCGATCAAATCAAAGGCTTTCTCGCAGTCCACAAACGCTAAGCAGAGAGGCAGGTTATACTCCTCGGTCTTCTGTATAACATTCCGCAGCGTATGTATGTGATCTACGGCGCTAAAGCTTTTACGGAATCCGGCTTGTTCGGGAGGCTGGAAGTCGTCAAACCTGCGCGCGAGACGGTTCGTGATGACTCTTGAAAATAGCTTGTAGACATGGCTCAGAAGTGAAAAGGGTCTATAATTCTTAAGGAGGGCATTATCGCCCTTCTTAAAGAAAAGTATTACCACACCTCTCTTCCATGCCTCGTTTTGCCCTCGAGTATGACAGCAGCACACAGCTTCTGGAGGGCCTGAAGAACGGGTTTTCCGCCGGCCATTAGGAGTTCAGCCGTAATTCCGTCACTACCCGGACCTGCTTCAGAGACATCCTAATCTCGTACAAGCTGACGTCCGGCATGTCTTTGTCTAATTTTAATTAATAGGACATAATCACTAAATGTAAAATAGTAATAATGGAGTCTTGATTTGTGCCCAGTTGATGGCAATAGGCTCGTCCCCAAAACATATCCAAATTCTTATATTTTTTCTCTTTTGCACTCATGGAATATCTTATAGAAACCACGGTGGCAACTGCGATTTTAGGTGTCGCACCCTGGTATAATCGAGTATGGCCCCATACTGTTCATGACGCATGGTACGTGTTGAGTATTAATTTAAAACATTCCAATCAGGGTCTTAAAATACGAGGTTATTTACGTTGTCTTGCAGACAACATTTTCGAACATACGAGTATAAAGTAAGGATGCCTCGATACGCCTTTTTGCCAATACGATACCGATACCGATGCTCTTATAAAAATATCGGCGATACCGATACCGACACGCTTATTGAATTCAAAAATGAAGGTAAAATAAATAAAACACAAGTCAGGTTATTTTTTTCATTAATATTAAAAGAACAAATAACATGACAAATTAAATAAAACCTTTAAAAACTATAGACAGGTTGAGATTAGTTAATTGTTTTAGTAATTAAAATTAACATTGATGAGAAAAGTATCGTTGAATCGGCCATAAAAATATCGCCGATGCGATATATCGGCAAACTTCGAGTATCGCCGATATATCGGCATCGGTATCGGATGCATCCCTAGTATGAAGAAATGGATTAGCAATAGCTTTCAAAATCATTCAGATTGTGGTTAACAGTGTGATAAGCACTTACGGTGCTATTTAAAAAAAAAAGTTTTTTTTTTATAAAATTAATTAATAAATAATAATAATAAATTAAATATATTTTTATTATAATTAATTAAATTATAATTAATTTTAAATTTAATTAATATTGAATTTTTTAAATTAATTTACGTTACTTAATTTTAATCATATCTTTTTTCTAAAATTATTTATTTCATTCAATAAACATCTTCTCAATTCGAAATTAGTATGTAAATAATAATACAAAATACATAGTCTCAATACGGAGGCTCTATTATCACACGGTTATGTAGATTATAGAACAAAGTACCGCGGCCATTTACATTATGTCACATATAGTCTTTATTACAGACTACTAGAAAGGTGTCGTTTTGATCAAACTCCTACTTTTCGCGGTACTTCTGTTCCTGTAACTGATCGGCTCGAGCTCCTAGGCATGGAGTTGACATCAGGTCTCAACTTCGGCTCCACCATCGAGTGCAAAGCACAAACTGCGGCCAAGAAACTGGGCGTCCTAAATAGGGTGAAGCGATACTTTACGCCTGGACAGCTTTTAACCCTTTACAAAGCACAAGTCCGTTCCTGCATGGAGTATTGCAGCCACCTTTGGGATGGCTCAGCAAAGTACCAACTTGCTGCGCTTGACTCGGTGAACGCAGAGCTAAGAGGCTCATTGGCGACGCAAAACTGGTGGTTGCCAAGCTTCACAGCTTGGCTCATCGCCGCAAGGTTGCCTGCTTGTCGGTCTTCTACAGATTGGCGAGTGTGCCCATGAACTCCACGACCTCATTCCACCGGCCCTCTTCTACCATCGGATATCTAGACGCATTGCACGTTACCAATCCTACCTAGTTGATATTCCACCAACTCGCACTAAGCGTTTTCAAACGTCTTTTATAATGCGAACAGCAAAGGAATGGAACTCTCTGCCTGCGTCTGTGTTTCCGAACGCATACAACCCTAATCTATTCAAAGTGAGAGTGAACAGGCTTCTTCTGGGTAAGCTCACTCCATCGTAGACTTTGTCTCTGTCACCCAGACCTAGAACAAAGTCAAGAGCAAACCCATTGTCTGCTATGCTTTTAAACCATCTTATTGAATTTGCTGAATTTATTCATGAGTATGATTAGTAAAGTGAAGCCAAAGCTAGCCTGCTAGCTGTCCATTGGGCATTTAAGCTCAAAACTCGGTGTTGAGCCGAGCATTGAGAATCCAACAAAGATAATCCCAGCGTTAAAAAAAAATACACTGTTGGATTTTCAACTCTTGGTGCTAAGCCGAGCGTTGAGAATTCAGTGCGCAATAACAAGTCACCGTCGATTTTATTTAGAAACCAGCTGCTGTCCGCGGATCGTAGCTTTTCCTAAAACAAAATAAGCCTTAGTTACTCCTTATTACATAAGCTATCTGCCAGTGAAAGTCCCATCAAAATCGGTCCAGCCGTTTCAGAGATTAGCCGGAACAAACAGACAGATAGACTGAGAAACAGACAAAAAAAATAGTATTTTTTTTTTTGTCCTAAGTACGGTATATAATTAAAAAAGCTGATAATTTGACATTACAAACAGACACTTCATTAGAAATAATGCTATACTTAATATTTTTATGCAAACGCATGTTATGACAAATCAATTAATTATATTATCTTTATCAGTGATACTCCTTTGGTACATCCACATTCGTTTCTCGTCTTATCTGTACCTACATACTCGTACATGCACTTGTCCTTACTTACTTATTGAGTGTGCGCTACAGCGCACACTCAATAAGCACATTCAATACATTGAATGTTCGATTTATAACCATTCGATATTATGAACGTTCGAGTATTTAGACGTTCGATTTATAGTGGTCGATCAATTGATATTCGATTATTTGGTATTCGATTTGGCATAGCACACCCCTTACTTACTTATCGCCAACTACCTACTTTGTTAATATTTTCCTTCTGCTAAGTATTTAGTTTGCTCATCAGGCGGCACGGCGTGGCATGGCATGGTTAAGGATTTTTTGTAAGCGGAAATTATTTTGAATCTTATTTTCATTCCATTAAGAGCGTTGTCACCGGTCCACTAGCGCCATTTCTTTAAAAACATATTATCTCGTGACTGAGAAAGAATTATGAAAAACGACTTAAGTACCACTCACATTTCGTTAAAATCGTCATATGGGAACTTGAGCATACCGCGGAAGCAGCCTTTAAAAAACTACGTGTTATTCAAATAATAATTGTTCATTTTATTATAAATTTATCAATCACTTGAGGAAATAACTACTACTTGTAACCAAGTCAACATTTACTTAATTCATTAGCTAAATTAATTTGATTTGTAGTTTCTGATAAAGAAATAACATGCCATTATCCGTCCTAGTATGCGTTCTATAATGTAACTTTAGAGGTATGAGGAACAGGGTGTAAAGTTCACTCATACTCTATAGTAAAGGGAGGATCCTCCGACCAGACGGGTTTTGTGTCTGGTGGGCAACTGCCCGACGGTTGATGTCGCGCGGTAAACTCTGATAGCGCGATGCAGGATTTGTGACGTCAGGTCTTTGATGCGTAGTTCGCATGTGGCGTTGTTGATACCGCCACATAACTATAAAAGTTAAAGTAAACGCAGCTATTAACGACCCATTGAAAATTAGCAGGTATTACACATTTACAGATCCATTAGGTAATTTAATTTGCATTTTGAACGCGTAAATATAGAAGTTATTTTAATTTGTAATTTTTTTATGAGCGTAATTTGGTATTTTTCCATAGTCGCTTTCTCATAACTCAGGGGCGTGACTACGGCTAACAATTCTCCGAGTGCTGAGGCCCTAGACGAAGTGGCATTCTTTTAACGATAATGGAAAGGTCAAAAATGTATTGGATTGACATAAACCAGGGGTACCTAACCAAGCTACAGACGTTCATGGGCCAATACAAATTACGACATCGTAGACTGGCAGGCCGCAGAAAAACAAAAAGAAAAAAGAACAAATACAATAAGTATTTAGGAGACATCATTCACATGTAATCCTGTCAATATCAATGTCAACATTCGATGTAGCCAGACGCAGTGCGTGAACTTATCCGATATTGAAGACCTATATTTAGAATTTATAAAATTGATAGTTGAATACGCAATGTATGACGCAGATATATGCCAGCGACCTTAAGTGGTTAGCTTGCGTGTTCTGTACTGAACTCACGCAACGCGTCGTACGTCCAGCCAGTAATAGGACTCGCCCATCCAGGAACGCTGTCCCAAATAAGACGCACTATTAATTTATTATACATAAATAAAAGGTATTTCAATAAAACACGTATATTAAAAGATCAATTAATAAATTATCTTTAAAAAGGTGAAGGTTTCAGAAAAATACGCTTGTTAGATTTTGCGTGATTCTCAGTTTTTTATCCGCGTTACACATAGCTTTACAAATTAATTTCACTATGTAATATAATGTAAAATATTCACATTTTAAGTTATTAAGAAGATGATCTAATTTAACATATATTTTTTCCAAATTATTAAAACTACTCGTTTAGACGTGATTTTCAGTATAAAATCATTAAAAGTCGGTTATTGTCGCCTTAAATGAAATGTGGTACCTATACTGTGAGTGTCTCAATTAATTTTTTTTTACATTTAAAAATAAATAATATATTTTAAAGTTATTTAAGAAAATTGATGAAAATTGACCATCACCTCCTTATTTTCGCAACTACTAAGCCTAAATTTTTGAAAAAATACAGAAATTTGTTCTATAAATTATAGGAAAACCTATAAGAAGTCTTTGGTCTTAAAATAACATGGTAAATTACTCAATATTGTGTGTAAAAACTTACATTTGCAGTTGGAATGTATGGGTGAACATGCTTTTCAACTACAATGGCGCCGATTCCCTTGTTCACAAACTGAACTAAATTTAAGTTCAGTGCATCTCTTTATTTCTATTTCATTAAAAAAAGGACAGAAGATAAATTTTAGTTTAGTCCTGTCAAATTAATCAGCGCTTGACGTATTTTGACGTAATTTTAGTCGGCAAATTTTTAATCACGTCTAAACTTGTATGGTGTAGTGACGCGCTGATTAATTTGACAGGACTAAACTAAAATTTATCTTCTGTTCTTTTCTTAATGAAATAGAAAGAAAAAGATGCACTGAACTTAAATTTAGTTTAGTTTGTGAACAAGGGAATCGGCACCAATGTTAAGTTTGTGCGTGGTCCGACATGCACTTGGCCGGTTTTTTTTTTTTCTTTCCGTTATTGGAACCAATAGACTGCTACCGCGGATGCCACAAGCTTATTGTTTGTCATTTTAAATTGAATACAAATAGCAAACATAAATGATCTATAAAAATCGATTTGCACGGTACATAGCATGTATAGTTTCCTCTACATATTTTAGTTTAGAGGAAAAATATGGGTACTGTGTTCTAGTTTGTAGTCATGAGAATAACCCATGTAATGAGGCCATTTAATTTTACATCAGTGCTGTTTACAGTATTCTTGCTGGATGATGAAGAGAATATTACTATTAAATGAAAGAAAATTTAAAACTCAAATGAAAGAAAATTTAAAACTCATATTAAAATTACACTTTATAAACAAGCATAAATTATAAATTAGAGGATTATATCGAAGATAAGAATGCTTGGAAGCATGCTGGTCCTGCTCCATAAAAGAGTCTAGTCAAAATCAAAGTGGTTGCTAATTTAATTGTATAATTTATGTTTTTTATTATATTAATTTTATTTTCTGTGATTGATTCACTTTAAATCACACACTGACTTATTTTAAGTTAAAGTTTTAGGAAAATCATCTACTTTTACTATGTTTTTAAATATGTGAGCAACGTGTATCTATCGTATAATTAATTTGTCTGTCATTGCTTCACTTTTCATTATTTTTACCTATTGTGGTATAGTAATTTTATTCTAGGTACCTACATCGTCTTCACATATAATTATTAATTAATGTGTACAAAATATTGTTAACGTTTTAAAAGAGTAAGTATGGAGTTTCTTGCCCATTATTCTCCATACGTAACTACCTTTTGGAAGTGGAAGCTAGAATCAAGTAATTAGTTTTGTAATTTTTGACATTCAAATGTGCCTTTTACGTGTGTATTTGAAATAAACTATTTGACTTTGAATAGTATGCTTCGTATATTTCTTCTTTTTGTCATACCGTTTCATTTTACTTAATTCTTCATGCTGTTCATTATTATGGTATTATGAAATTCATGTGAGAGAATTAAATTATACTGTAACCTTTTTGTGGCGAGTGATGTTTATATTCCTATGAGCAAATGTTAATATGAGTTTCGTACTATTATGAACTTTATTTTTAGGATTCCGTAGTCACAAGAAACCTTTATAATTTCGCCATGTTCGTCTGTCTGTCTGTCCGCGGCTTAGCTCAGAGACTCTTAGTACTAGAAAGCTATAATTTGGCATGGGTATACATATTAATCACGCCGACATAATGTTTTTAGGGAACCTCCCCTACACGTAAAGTGGAGATAATATTTTTTTTTCTCGTCTATGCCATCGTGTGGCTTATCATTGGATATGTCGTAAAAATATTGCAGGTTTATGTAAACCATTTTTCGATTCAGGGATCCGTTTGCGTAATATTATGATTAAAAGTGCAAATTTTTGTTACAGCCAAATGTCCCCCCCCACCCTGTCAGCTAAATGAATGGCTATGTGAAAAAATTCACAGCAGCAGATAACGAATTTAAAAGGACCATCACAGTTAAGTAGGCTTTACAAGTTACCAATTAAAAAACATGTTATCCTCTAAATTCTGTATCGGAGAACATGTTTTTTAACTACAATGTTAAGTTTGTTCTTGGGATAAATTCATACCAACTACAGAACCCTTCATTGTGCATGGTAAGACACGCACTTGGACGGTTTTAATATATGTACTTAGATAACTTTGATAGTCGTATGAAACGCTTACTTTAACTGGCAAAGTAAAGTTTAATTATGGTCTGTGGTTTTTACTCGTGATAACGAAATGATTAATTTGAGAATAAGGAAATAAGTCTAGTGAATAATGCTAGGTACTTACACAGCGCTATGTTATAAGTAGGTATGCCAGCTATGTGACTACAGGAAACGGCGGAAATAAGTAAAAAGGAGATAACAATTATGTACATATTCGATTTAAAACACAGTTCTAATTAACTGTGGGAGTAAATAAACGTTGGATAAAAGGATAAAACTAAATAGGCTATAATCAAAGTCTCAAATTCAGATAATTTATGTAAACAAAGGGGATATAACATATCAAAAAAATATCATAAAAATAAATAAATTATTAATTATTATTTAATTAAATTATTAATTAATAGTAAATCACATAAAATGGCGAAAAAAAAAAAAGGTTCTATTTTTTTTAAAGTACTGAATTTAAGAAATAATAATTAAAAAATAATCATACCGTAATTATTTTTATAAATTTTCGGTTTTAAACGAAGTTATTAAAAAAAGAAGATTTTCTGGTATAAAATATTTTATGATACTGGTAAAAATGCAGGAGATCCAAACATTTTCACATTTTTTACATCTTCAACAACACTAATATTACAACTCTCATTCATAGATTTATATTGTTTGTAGCATAACTAGCCACATTTTGGATGAAAACGGCTGTAAATTGTTTCGAGTGGAATTCGATTTTGGGACGCCTACGTCTAGCAGTGGACTTAAAAGGGCTGATTATGACGATCATAGGCCGTGTCTCCGACACACTACATAAAACATTGTTTGGCAACGGTATTTTGTTTGCATAGTTCTTATAATTAATTCACTTTAATTACATAGATGATTATTTACAAAAAAAAAAAAAAAAAAATGATAAAATGTTTTGCACTACTGTCCTATCATTTTGAGAGTGACAATTCTTGACATTACTTGGTTTACATAAATTAACTGAATTAGAGACTTTGGGTATAGTTGACAGTAAGGCCTAGCACGCACTGCGACACCTCAACGCGCGATTCTTATTCGCGCGGTTTATATCCAGTGTACGGAGTACGTTTCAGCGCGTCCTTTAAATTGCCAGTGTGTCCTAGACACATATATGATACCGTGTGTTACAGTATTACAATAAAAATTTCGCGCGATTTTTAATTGTACTAGGCTAGGCCTAAGAAAAATTCTTTATGAATTTTGTTTTATAGAATGGATCCGAGCTAAAAATATCAACACTGAACTTAATTTTTAAAAATAATTTTAAAACGATTAATATTTTTGAGAAATAATTGCGTTAACGTGACTTCTATAATTGCAGTGGGGCGCCCACGTTAGAACTCTTTCAGGTAGATTAAGTTCAGCTGCATATGTAATAAGAAAACTAAGGTAGTTTACTGTTAGAGCAAAAGCTAGGTTAGTATACTTTGCTTATTTCCAGAGTATTATGTCTTACGATATTCTACTGTGGGGATCGGAAGCTGACGTAGATGTAGAATGTTCATCACACTAATATTATAAAGGCGAAAGTTTATGAGTGTGTCTGTATGTTTGTCTCTTCTTCACGCTCAAACGGCTGGACCTATTTTGATAAAATGTTATATGGAAGTAGCTGAAACCCTGGATTAACATATAGGCTACTTTTTAACCCGATATTCCCACGGGATCGACACTTATGCGGGCGAAACCGCGGTGCGTAGCTAGTATTACATAAAAGTTAAAAACTTAAAAGCCCCCAAAACAAACAAAAACCTGTTAAAAGTAAAAAAAAAAAATGTATTGGTCCTTTAAGTTTAATATAAGTTGTAGGTAATATTTTGGTTCAAGCGACGTCGTCGCTTCTGGGGTCGGCTAATCAAACTAGAAAGTTAACAGCAGCTTCAACAATAGCATACATTCATTTTTGCTAGGTCTAAGCCTTGTCCGTTTGACGTTTTCTTTTGCTGCTATCTATAAAATGGGTCCTCGCGAGTACCTTAGAACAAATTCAAAGAAATTGATATACTGACTCTGCCTTCGCTTTATATCATAGAGGAGGTATTTTGTATGTCCGCAAAAATTTAGGACTTTTCAAAATTAGAAGAGATTTTTATAATTATATACACGCAGTAAACATGAAATTGTGATAGGTAGGTACCCAAATTAAGATTGACTAAAACAAGCAAGTATTTTTTTATAAACAGTGTACGCTTTGATAAGTAGCCAAAGTCGGTTACAGAACTTACGAAGAAAGTTCAAAACCCACATCAAACTCGTCTTTATCTTGCTATATAATATATGTTCCCACTGCTGGCACCCAGGCCTCTTTGTGAGATGTAAGCCGTAATCTACAACGCGGGCCCAGTGCGGGTTGGTAGATGATACATGTCTTCGAATTTTCGGGTTTAGGACATGCCAGTTTTCTCACGATGTTTTCCTTTACCGTTTTAAGAGCAGTGCTGATCAAATAATTTACACAAAGTAAAGCGCCTGTCAGGGTTCGAACCTTCGACCAACAACTCGTAAGACACGGCCGTTACCCCTTTTTTTTTTGACGCTGAGAAATGCATTACGCATGCCCGCTCGTCGGGGGACGAGACGGGGTATGTGGGACTCCCTGCCAAAATGGCAGTATACCCACTAAAACTCAGCGGAGTTCCCTCATCGCCTTGATGGGAGGGTCATGGGAAACCGGCACAGCCTTTACGTGCACAACCCTCCCGGCGCATGCCGGCCCAGCTGGCGCGCCCCGCATGCCCCCCGTCTGGGGGGGATATGGGAATGGCCGGGAACACCTGGCCATTCCCGTCCGACACTGGTGGAGGCCTGTGCAATACAGGCAAGGGTGCCCCCGCACCCGTTGCTTGCTGGCCTCCACCTGGGACCCCGCGCCAGACGACTCTGCGTCCAGGCGCCCCCGGTCCTCCCGCGACGGGTCAGGTCAGTGGCCCCGCCGCCCACCACTTTTCGGCCGCAGAGGACGGGAGAGCGGCTAACGCAATACCGACACTCCTCTTCCTCTGCAGCCCCACCGCGTCCGACATTCAACGGTGGCGACCCCGTCAAGGCCGCGGAAGGTAGGGACCTCTCCGCCGGGGCCTCCCACACTCAGCCGCGATGCCGCCCATTCGACATGGCGGCCCGCATCAGTTGCGATGTCGAAGCGGCACCGCAACCTACGGCCGCTACGCCGCAAAAGCCCTGACGAGCGGCCCCCTCCTCGGGTTCCTCTTAGCTTCACCGTGGCCCTCCGAGCCACGGCTACTGAGCCCCCCCGCCTCGACAATGCGGGAACCCACCGGGGGGGGGGGGGTGCGGCCGTTACCCCTGGGCCAACATTGCTTTAAAACATGATTGGCCTTCAAATAAACAAATGTTAGTTGGGGTCGGCGCAAAATGTTTTTCTAGCCGATGCTCTTCTGTCAACCGCCAAACAATATGTATATCCGTCTTTTGTTCAGTCTTTTTTCCGGTTTATTCCCGCTGTCCCCACTGCCCGTGTCCCCATTAATGGTATCATATTATATTTCAAATAAAATGGCGAACAAAAAGGTTCCATTTTTAACCGACGCAAAAACGGAGTCGACGCGTATATATATATTTTTAATGTATGATCACGCATAACTTTTTACAGAGTAGTCCGATTTTTCTTTTAAGTACCGTAGAACGGGGCTATTTGGATTTACGGGGGTTATTTGGAACAAAGCAATTGTAAGATTTGAGTTGACATAAATTCGAATTGTGATCTTCGTACGAAAAATTGTAAAAAGTAAACAAGACCCGAAATAAAATAAAAGCTGTCTATAGATGGTGTTTTGGTAGAATTTATGTCAACTCAAATCTTACAATTATTTTATCCGAAAATCCAAATAGCCCCGTTCTACCGGTACTGATCTTTTAATTATTATTTCTAAAATCAGTAGGTACTTAAAAGCAAATGGAACCTTTATTTTCGCCATTTTATGTGAATTACCATTAATGGGGACACGGGTGGTGGGGACAGCGGGAATACACCTTCCTCCCCCTCTCCATCCATCAACATAATGAATTCACCCCGCGATGTTACAAAATTAATATTTTCTAAAGCTAAACTGTACTCTGAAATGGAATGCGAGATCAAAAATGTGTTGCCAATTTAAAACAATAACCTCAATTGTGTAGTTTGTTGAAAATCACTGTAAATAATATAGTCGAGTTCACGAATAGAATTAGTAGTATAGTCGAGTAGAATTCACTGGAGGAAACTGACAGGTGCTAGCTGTCACATTGTTAAATAATAATATTATTTAAAGTTAAATAATATAATAATATTGTATTCTAGACTTTTACACGTATACAATACATTTATATTAAACATTTATTTTACACTTTATAAATCAATGAAACTAAACGATCACCATTATAATAAATATGACCATTTTATTTCACAAAGTGACAGCTAGGACATGTCAGATTACTCCAGTGAATTGTTAAAGTGTTAAAATTGTAGCCATATTCAGGAAACGTTAGGCAGTTAAAATAATATAATATTGCACACAGTTTTCAGCTTTAAAGTGACGTAAACTACCCAAGAATAAAATATAACTGTTTCAAATAAAATCGTGCAAATTATTTTTATGATACTGGCAATAAGGCAGAAGCTCTAAACATTTGAACTTTCATTTATTATTTTCTATTTATAAAATGTATTTCCTCCTAAACAAGACAATCGTTAAAAAAATCGTAAATAATATTGCGTTATCCGAATAATGGATTCAATTAGGGCTTCCCTATTGGTCGCCATTTATTAAAAATAAATAATAATAATAGAGGAACGTACTAATGTCATTCGGTTTCTGAAGTTTGCCGTGATTGAGTGTGTCCCTCAGAGATTTTTATTTTTGTTGTTAAGGTTTTCTTTGTTTGTATTTAATATAATAAAGTCAAATTTAATAATAAGAATGACTAGAGACATGTTGACTACCCCTGAAACGTCAGTTTGAAAATGAAGTTTCTTTGTTTATATTTTTGGTCTCGAGTTTGATTTCCGAGTATATGTGTGATCTAGCAAACACTCCTAATTGATAAATAGATCGCAGTCTTGTAATTGCAAACATACCTACCTGGTCTACATCGTAATAAACGCATTGTGTATCTAAAATCAATACCGGCTGTCGGCATCGTCCGACAAGTACTTAAAATTAATCCAATGACATAACCCTTTGATGCCCCGACAGCCAGGATGCATCGAGCTCAGCTGTTGCTATGGATACGGCCAGGGCGGAGGCGGGGGCGGGAGAGTGCAACCCGCCACGGATCGATATTTGCATAACAATATTATACGCGGCGCAGGTGAGCTGTGTGTTTTCCTGCTGAATGCACTGTGCTGATTGTGCTCGGTAATTGCAGCGCACTAAACGTGTGTGTAGCACACTCTTACTGTGTGTCACGGAATCGTGTGTGTTAATTTATTCGAAAGCGAATCCAGTGTGGGCTGGCCTCAGTCTGTTTGAAACGGTTGCATATTAGAAAATCAAAACTTTCCCGAGCAATATTCAAAAGAACAATAAACGAAATAACAAAATTTAAATGACCAAATGTTTTATTTAGAAAAAAATTAGAATCCCAATGTATGTGACATCAAATGAACGACTGATCAAAAGTTGCTAGATGTAATTTTAGAATATCAAATCTATAAAAACCCACATGTATTTTTGTTCATTTGCTCGAAAGCTTAAAATCCTGAAGATCCATAAAATTTTGCGAGTAACTTGGAAGTAGCGTTCGCCGGCCGCTACCGTGGCACCACTCGCTACGCTCGCTCGGCTCACGCGCAGTTGGTCACAGTTCTAACCTAACCTATTTCACCCAGTTCAAAATGATGAATCATACAATCTGCCTGCACCTAGATAATTAGACAATAGTGAAAAAAAATCTGCGGCAGATTGTAGGTACCTATGCTTCGTTATTTTAACTGGGTGAAATAGGTTAGGTTAGGTTAGAACTGTGACCAACCACGCTTGAGCCGAGCGAGCGTAGCGAGCGGTGCCGCGGCAGTGGCCGGCGAACGCTACTTCCAAGTTCGTCCATTCGGGGTTTCATCCTTTCGGGCATTTGGACATCGGTATTTTATGTTTCGATATAACGGCTATCGGCATTTAAAACTTTCGGTATTTTGAATTTCTTTGTTTTGGACGTCGGTATTTCAGTCATAGTTATTATGACATTTTGAATGAAACCCTTTTCAGTCAATCCATTTGATAATTAATAATTTATCCAGTAATCCATTTTGACCTTTAAACGATTTGGTCAATAGTGTAATAAATAATTGAAACATTGATATTCCAGACTTTGGTCAGCTGAACTTTTGATCAAATGACCATCGTTATTTTAAACTTTGTTCATTTGTACGTTGTTCTTTTGAAATTTGCTCAGGATAGTTTTGATTTTCTAATATGCAACCGTTTGAAACATATTGCCATACAACGTTTCAATAGGACTTATTGTGAGGTTCATACCTTTTAAGAGGATTCTGCTATTTGGCAGACAGACGACCGAGATAGGACAAGCAGAAGTAATGAAAAGGTCTCTTTGTTTGGGAGTTGAAGGAGAGCAGGATACTTGCGTGAAAGACATTTCCGCGAATGGAATTTTGCGCGAAAGGACATTTGTGCGTAAGAGAGTTGCGCGAAAGGATATTTGCGCGAACAATTTGCGTAAATGAGATTCCTTCATAATACTACGCCTGTATTCTTTCAAACGATTGGGCAGGGTTGTATATTCGCAGCACCGTCGTGTCCTCGTAGAGGCGATCGACAGCGGCGGCGACCTCTCGTGCCCGGCCCTGGTTCAAGCCATGGTTCGGGGCGAGAGGGAATGGGAGGCAATCACCTCCTTCTGCGAAGCAGTCATGCTAGCGAAGGAGGTGGCGGGATGGGAGAGGGAGAGAGCGGAGAGAGCCTCCCGTCCCAGCCGCCGGGTGACAACTCCCGGCCACCGTAGGCGCGGGCCTGCGGGCGGTGAGTAATGGGTAGCTCAGCGTCCGATCAGGACCAGGCCCGTGCCGGACGGCGCGTACGTGTTCCACGCGCGCCTCAAAGAGATGTCAGTAACGACGAGGGGGCCCATTAGGGCCCAAGCCTGCCGGGTCAGCGGGATTGTCCGAAAGGGGTACCGCTGCCTCGGAACATAAAGGGCCAAGGGAACACGGTTGGGTTTTAGTCAGTAAGAGTCTGACACTCCCTCACTGCTGCTGCAGCGGGAGGGGTCATTTGACGTTATCCCATACTCAAAAAAAAAAAAAAAGGGTTGTATTAATTGTAAATAGTACATCCTGAATTCGCTAGATATGTTCAAGTTACAGACAGAGTGGAAGTAAATAATCCAATTAGGCGTCAATAGTTTGCCGTTCTAACTAAAACAATCGTAACTATACAAAGTATGGATTCGAGATGTACCATCGTATTTTTTTTTTCTTAAATTAAAGTTCAGTGTCGCAGTTTTAGAAAATCTTTATCTTGAATACTTCTTTTAATCGAAAGTAGCGATCGTTCTCTTGAAATTAGTTAATAATTATCTGATGATAACCTTGATACAGTAATTTTAATTTAACAAATAACCTTTACGGCTAGGCCAAAATAATTATTTAATGAACTTACTGTAAGCATGAGCGCTGTATGTCACATAGTTACGGTTTTTATGTCTAAGGAATTTTGTTACGGTATTCAGTAAACGGACTTAAGGCTCCTACAAACAGGCGCGACACGCGACGCGACACAAAGACACCGATCGGCGCGCGGCAAGCGGTGTCTTTATGTCGCGTCGTGTGTCGCGCCTGTTGCCTTTAAGCTCAAATTTTACTAGCCATAATATGAGCGGTAACAAATTAAAAAGTTAAGTTAATTTCTAGGAAATGTAAAAATAAAAGTTACATCGCAAACCATATATAAGGTTTCTCAGACCCAATCTTCTGGGTACGCCCTGGCTGGAGGTATTAAGTTTCGTTAGGAGCTTAAGGCAACCACAGGAAAGTCCGGTTAAAGAGTCGGAACCTTAGTGGTTACACTCTGAGATGCCCTAGATAAAAAAAAAAAAAAAAAAAAAAACTTCTGGGTAGTTCCCTACCCAGAAGATTGTAATTTAATATAATATCCGAAACATAGATGTACAAAACGTGTAACGTGTATAAAAAGATGCAATTTCTATTCTGTAAATGGTTTATATTTGTGTTTTTGTTTTAGAATAAAAGTTTGTGTTTGATTATTAGACGTTTTTATAGTAGGTATAAACTATATGCTATGGATATAAGGTTTGAATTTCAATAAAAAGCTAACCGGACTAGCACGTTATTTGGTGAATCCCCGAAACTCATGATTACATTGCCACTTCGATAATCCCAATTGTAGATTTTTGTCAAGTGTTGCTAAGGTAAACTTTGAGTCTGCAATTTTTTTAATTTTGACAATAAATTAATATCAATTAATTGTATATCCACATAAATATCTACTGATATACTTACATATATCAGCAAACCCTGCCCCGGACGAAAAACTTACAGATTTTCGTTGCTGGCATCTTGGATTTTGATTTGGACTCCATTTTCGTTGTAAGCGCCCTCGAAAACCATGAAACGACCTATGACGAAAATAAATAAAGATTTGAGTTGACATAAATTCTACCAAAACACCATAGACAGCTTTTATTTTATTTCTGGTTTTGTTTATTTTTACAATTTTTCTTACGAAGATCACAATCCGAAGAAATCGCGATCAAAACCGCCGCCGCAAACGCGCCTCTGTCTTCAGTGAGCGTTCTAGTGTCGAGCCGAGCGGACGCCGTCAGCGTGAACAGTCATGACGCATTTCGCATTTTTGTGCGTCTGTACTCTGCAGTGATCAGTACGATACTGAAACGTCTCGCGCTGAGCTGTCAGCGCCGATGGTCAGAGTGACTCTAAAATCAAAAGTTTTTAGAGTCACGCTGACGGCGTCCGCTCGGCTCGACACTAGAACGCTCACTGAAGACAGAGGCGCACGTGCGGCGGCCAGCGCCGACGACGGCTACGTAGTGCTGATGCGCGACGCGTACGGACTCTGACCCGTGAGCGCTGACAAACGCACGTGCTGATAGCTACGCGTTATTCTAAAACGCTTCCTAGAAGTCCATACGTTTTGGCTGTCAGCGCCGACGCGATGGTCAGCGTGCGGTCAGCGTGACTCTAAAACCAGCCTAAGTCCCATTTAATAGGGGCGAGCCTATTCCCATGAACCAGGCACAGAGCCAGACTCCGGGTTGCTACTGAGAAATTCCTGATGGAAAAACCCAATAACACTAAGCCCTACCTGGGAATCGGATCTCATGCTCAGCAGTAGCGCTTGCGACTAGAGCAACGAGGCAGTCATAAAGATATGCTTAGATTATAATTATCTTAAAGGCTTTAGAAACTAGAATTGATTATCTCATTATTTCGTATAAAAATATACTTACAACTACATAACGTTTACAGTGTTATCAGAAATTTAAACTTTTCAATAACATTGACTTCACCTTGATTTAAAGAAATAGGTAAAAATATTTTGTCAATCAACATGATTTTGTTTGTAATCTACCTAGGTACCTACATATTAAAAGTATAAATACATACATAGCACCTTTTCCCATAGGGGTAGACAGAAACAACAGAACTCCACTACCCAGTATTACTTAAGGTGAAGCCCGCGAAATTATTATTTTTTTTCTTTTAAAAACGTTAGACATTTTGCAATTCGGGGGCTACTCTGAAGAAATCATCTTAAAAGTAGGTTAAAGTAGAGTTTGACAAGTTCCCAATCTACTTATAGTTAGCCTAGTCTGGGGACCACCGCATATAACAAAATGAAGATCATTTTACAGTTACATACATATTACATTGTATTCAATATAATTAATTATAATAATTATATTATAATAATTATTAATTATACTGCTTTATTTCATTTATATATTTTTTTTTATGTTTCCAAATTTTTTGTTTTGTTTTGTTTTCTTGTATTCTTTTTAACTTTTTTGTGTTGTCATAAAACAACAAAATATGTGTCTTTTTATTACGGGAGAACACTGGCTCCTGCAACACAGTTATTACTAGCGCAGGAGTCAGAGAATTCTATTTTTTGTTGTATATTTGTTTTATGTCAATAAATAATTTTTATATTGTATTTTTGTATTTTGTATAGTTGCAGTACAACTGTTTTCTTAATGTCCCTCGTTCGCGCTTAATGGAGCATTTGGTCAGTCGTCGGATTACTATCAGTTGCTCTTTGCACTTGGTGCAGACCGGACGTTCTCAATCGACTCTCTTTAAACTAGGGATGCATCCGAGATGCAGATATATCGGCGATATTCGAAGTTTGCCGATAGGCGATATTTTTATGGCCGATTCAACGATACTTTTCTCATCAATGTTAATTTTAATTACTAAAACTATTAACTAATCACAACCTGTCTATAGTTTTAAACGGTTTTATTTAGTTTTTCATGTTATTTGTTATTTTTATATTAATAAAAAAAAAATAACCTGACTTGTGTTTTATTTATTTTACCTTCATTTTTGAATTCAATAAGCGTATCGGTATCGGTATCGGTATCGCCGATATTTTTATAAGAGCATCGGTATCGGTATCGTATCGGCAAAAAGGCGTATCGAGGCATCCCTACTTTAAACATTCAAATCGATTGATAGTAGATTGTACACTGTTTACATTTTCAAATATTTTTATAAAAAGAAAAAAATAATCTTTTTAGCTTCTCGCATAGAAACCGGGTAAAGTGCAAGTTGGTACTTAACCTACTAAACCTTCTTACATTTTACAACGAGTATTATCGATTTACTTGGTACAACACTTATAACTATAGTAGTTATTTTAAGTCAAGCAAGAAGTGATATCTCATACAAAACACTCGACTATTATCAGCATGTTAAAATTTATGTAGGTACAATCAACGTGAAAAATATGTATGCATTATCTGCATTTTATCAACTATGTTGGGGTCGACTTCCAGTTTAAACGGATGTTGCTGAATACCTGTATTTTACATGGAGAGACTGCCTATCTGACCTCCTCAGTACGATACCCCTTGACACAGATACATACAAGGATTCATATTTATTGTCTTAAATATTTGTTCCATAATATTGTAACCACAAAAGTAGTCAATTCAAAAAAAATATATATATATTTGCCCCCCTTGATGCAGATACATACGAGAATTCATATAATTGTCTAAAATCTTTGTTCTATACGTACGTAACTATTTGTAGCCACAAAAGTAGTCAATTGTAGCTACACACTGATACACTATTATGGAACACTGAACACAAATTGTAGACAATCAAATGAATTCTTGTCGATGTATACATCTTTTTGAGGTAGACTGTACCTTTGTACAGAATATAACAGTCATTCATTATTCTTCAAGTAGGTACGTTAGTAGTTACGTGGAAAACATTTAGATTACTACTTGAAATAATTATGTGCTATTTTCCGGGAAGTAACCTGTTTGCCTACATTTACTAAGTAGGTATCTACTCTCTACTTATCTACTAAAATATATCACACTGAGTATGTTATGTTACACATGAGTTCGGTATGCAATTACAATGAAACATAGTCAGCAACATGTTGCTGGCAGCATGGAATGTTGCAATGTTGCTAACAACATGCTAATGTTCCGTATTTATACTATTCATAGTAAACCGAAGCCTTGCAACATTGTTGCCGGCAACATTTGATGTTGTGCAAAGTAGCTTAACATTATTTTCAATGAATCCGGTGCTTACTCAGCATTCTCACAAAATAATACTTGTTGACTTTTATAAAGTATCACGGTTCTTGATACTTTATTCACATTACAATCTAGCTTATTCGCTAATTGAGTAATTTCAATATAACTTAATAATAATAATAATTATTATTATTATTATATAGTGGTGATAGATCGATTAGCGTGCCGCGCAACGATAGTTGATGTTACCATCCCACATGACGAGAACCTCGTGAAAGCTGAGAAAGAAAAACAAATAAAATATCTCGACTTAGCACACGTGGTTGTTGACATGTGGAATGTGAGCTCAGTTATCATTGTGCCGATTGTCGTGACGACCAATGGCCTGATGCCCGAAAGCCTTGATCAACATCTCTCGAGGCTTTCGTTAGGCGGTTGGATCAAGGGCCTGGTTCAGAAGGCAATACTCCTTGATACGGCTCGCATTGTGAGGAGGTTCCAGTCTCTGCAGCCGTAACTACCGGTAGCTTGGAGTCTGCTCCCGACACCGGCGGACCACAATTTTTTTATATTTTAAAATATTTTTTATATCTTTTTTAAGAAATATTCAAAAATATATTTTTAAGGATAAAAAATTTAATAAACGTCATAATAATAACGTTTATTTTGACTCAATAAAATATAGCCTAAAACAGTTTTACTCCTAAGAACTAGGATACAAATAATGTAAGTGAGTAGACGGCTAAAACTGTATGAACTCCTGATTTCCAAACTAGGTAAAAACCTGTAACTTGGAAATCAGTGCTCTTCCGTGGTACATTAGGTGTAAAATCTTACAAATCACATACATGAAAATTCCAAAATTAAATTACTTTGACTATGAAAGGAGTTACTTAAGTCTAAAACTTGACGAGTGAGTAATGTAAGTGAATGTATGTGGTGTGTTTAGTGTGGATGTAGGGTGAGAATGTGCGTGAATGTGTGTATAGTGTGGATGTAGGGTGTGAATGTGTGGGGACTTAAACTGCTAAGTAAATATAAAATTAAGAAATCGTCCAATAACGTTTTTTTTATTCACTTTATTTTAAGAGGAAGACACATAACTCACGTGTTCTTTAGTAACATATAATAAAAGTAAAATCATTCCTTTTGCCTTTTGCCGTAAAAAGGAAAGGCTCTAAAATGATTACACCTTTCACCAAATAAATAACTTTAATATCATAACAAGTGTGATATTCTACTATCATATTTTCATAATGTCTCAGGAAAGTGATCAACGCCTGTAATGTTAGGCACACACTGAATTCACACACACCAGATAAAGAGCGAATATTTAAATCTTTCAAATATAAGAAATTGAGTATAGTTTAGGAATTATCTAATATAATATAGTTATAAATTGTTACAGATTATTTTGTTGACCTTTGGCATATTTCTAAAATTAAGCACTAAATTCTAAAAATTTAATAATGTAGTTACTTTATCATATACCTAACACTAACACACTAATATATCTAACTATGTAGGTATTAGATATCTTGTTCCCACAATAACAACTAAATGATCTCCTAAAACAGGGTTTCCTCTCTCCTACCCTTTTGCTGTGCCCTACAGGATCCATAATGATCTAAATTATATAGATAACATCTAAGTTCACATTATGGTAAAGCAATACAGATATTAATTACTTTTTTACCTAAGACCTACATTGTACCTATGCATACTATGATATTATAATATTATTGTAATAATTATATATATATTGCATTGTTTATGATTATAAAAAAATATATATATCTAAACCCCGTAATTTTAATATATTATCTTTCTTTAAGAAGTTTAGTGTCATTTGCCACTAGCTTCATTTTTCCTTACATTAGGTATACCAATTGGTTTTGTTGAACAGGTTTAATTTCTTAAAATTATTATAAGTTTGAAACTATTATTAGGCCGTAGAACTATCATAGAACTTAAATTTAGTATGAGGTTTATATTTCTAAAGCTAGAAATATACTTGCCAGTAACTTGCACAGATGTATGCGTATCAAATTATTTTTGTTACCTATACCCAAAGTCTCAAATTCAGATAATTTATGTAAACAAAGGGGATAAAATATATGAAAAAAATATCTTCGTAATGGTAATGCACACAAAATGGCGAAAAAAAGGTTCCACTTTCTTTCAAGTACCTACTGAATTTAAGAAATAATAATTAAAAAATAATCATACCGTAATTATTTTTATGAATTTTCGGTTTTAAACAAAGTTATTAAAAGAGGAGATTTTCTGGTATAAAATATTTTATGATACTGGTAACAATGCAGGAGATCCAAACATTTTCACATTTTTTACATCTTCAACAACACTAATATTACAACTCTCATTCATAGATTCATATTGTATGTAGCATATTATATATATAGACACATTTTGGATGAAAACGGCTGTAAACTGTTTCGGATGGAATTCGATTTTGTGAGGCCTCCGTCTAGCAGGGAACTTAAAAGGGCTGATTATGACGATCATAGGCCGTGTCTCCGACACACTCCATAAAACATTGTTTGGCAAAGGTATTTTGTTTGAATAGATGTTATAATTAATTGACTTTAATTTCATAGAAGATTATATACAAAAAAAAAAAAAAAATATGATACATTGTTTTGCACCACTGTCCTGTCATTTTGACAGTGACATTTCTTGACATTACTTTGTTTACATAAATTATCTGAATTAGAGACTTTGGGTATAGTAACGATTGGTAAATATAAACATACGTCAATATTGGTGCTGTCACCTGTCAATGTCATGTGTCAAAAGTTTATGTCAAATAATTGTGCTCTTTGTCTATTTCTGTCCATCGACCATCTTGCACCTTGCGCTCTATGGCTCTGTATTAATCTATACAAATAAATAAAATTGAAGTGTCTGTTTGTAATGTCAAAATGACAACTTTTTACTAAATGCATATAAAACTATAAACGGTACTTTTTTTTTTTTTTTAATTTTGTCTGTCTGTCTATCTGTTTGTTTCGGATAATCGACTGGTCCAATTTCGACGGGACGTTCTCTGGCAGATAGCTTTGTATGTTATAAAAAGTTACTTAGGTTACTTTTATTTTAGAAAAAGTCACGCGGGTGAAGCCGCCGGCAGCAGCTAGTTATAAAGAGAAACTAAAGCTACTTTTATTTAAAAAAAGCGGGCATCAGCTAGTACATAATACAGGATAAGTTTTTAACCCGTGCGCAATTTTTTTTGGTGGTTCTGTATCAGTAATAGAACATATTTTCATTATTTGTTCAACACTTTTTTTTTTGTTCTACTTGAAATCAGCAAAATATGGATACAATCTATTCGTAATAACATCAATGGGCCAGCGCACAGCTGATAGATACCTACTACTGCGTTCCGCTTCACTGATCGCGCCGATACTGGTATAAAGGATACTCGCGCATTGCGCGACGAGTATCCTTTATAACAGTTTCAAAATAAACATCTTTCGTTAACGATAACTTAATTTTTTTGTACTAAGACATATCAACATAAGAAATAGGTGTATAATAAAACACGTTTAAGTTTAATTTATCAAAATTTGCGCACTGATTAAAAACTATTCCTGTATACAACGAAAGGAACTTCGTTCCCACGATACCTCCCGAGTTTTTCTATCTGCGTTATCTGCGTATTATTTACCCATAATCCATCAATAAAATACATACATGTATATATGTATGTTATTAACATATTATATACATACAAACATAATAACATGCATACTTTTGTAAAAGTTACTGGCATATGTATTCGTAACTTAAAGGCTCCTACAGACTAGTGCGATATCGCGGGCGCGACGCGACACTAGTAGCACAATTTCTTTGTCGGTGCCTGTCGCGCCCGCGATATCGCTCGAGTCTGTACGAGCCTTTAATCTGGTAATACAAATTGTCCCGCTGGCTAAAAATTATATAACGGCACAGCAAGTGGCGTCACCTTGTTTTGTTAAGAAGTTATTGGAACCGGTCGGATAAGACGGCACGGTTGGCGCAGTGGTTAAGCGATTGACTACTGCGCTGCGTGTCGCGGGTTCGATTCCCGCACGGAACAAATATTTGTATGATCTACAAGTAGTTGTTCCGGGTCTGGCTGTTTGTGTATGTGAGTTTAAATGTTTGTAAACGCACCCACGATACAGGAGAAATTCCTAGTGTGGGGCAACGTTTAAAAAAAGAGTGACGCTGGCTGGTGACAGTCACTCTAGCAGAGCGTCGCATCGATGGTTGCGTGGCGGTTGTCTTCTGATGACCGAGGATGAGGTCAGGGCCTCAAGTCTGCTATTACAATAGTGTAAGAATGGTCTATCATTGATTTCATAATTGTTGATTTTGACAAGTTTGGTAATCTACTAATATAATGGCGTCATTATACTCATTATGACTTTCCAATGGTCAGTCACTGACACTCCATTGAAAGAATTGATAATTTCTTACATAATGACAATTGAAACTTCCTACTAAACTTCAATCTTCCTACTACTTCAGATTGCTTATAACACTAATAAATAATATGTAAAAATATATATAAATGAAATCTGGCATGAATAAATGTTCAAAATGCCATTGTAATAAATACAATTCTATTACGAGACCATTGACCGACCAATGATCGACCATTATGAATTTAGCAGATTACGAACTTTTATCAAAATGACAATGGGATCGTGTTGGAGTGACGAATTTATAAAAATTGCAGACTTGGGCCCCAGGGCAGCCGCTGTAGTCTCACGTCCACGATGAACTGCAATATTCCGGCACAATTCTGATGATATTGAAGCTGCTGAACCATTAATACGGTAACCACTTCTGGTGGTTTTGCCGTTATATGTTATTTGTTAAATAACAACGGAACAAATTCTAAACAGTAGGTAACTAGGTACTTTGGTTAAATATCAGACGCACCCAGAAAATTAGGTATCCATTCTCCAGTCGTTTTTTTTTTATTATTAGTTCTGGCTATCGCTACATTTATTACTTTTAAAAAGCTATGTTACTCTCCAGTGTGCAATAAAACGTATTCTAAATCAGTACCACATAATATCTATCTACATACATACTGAGTACTGACTATAAAGCCAGGAATACACATGCCATAAACTTGAACAAAAGTATGCAAGTAGCTTCTTTGCCATAATGCCATCACAACTTCTGGGCCTCAAGTCTGCTATTACTCGTACAATAGTGTCAGAATGGTCTCGCCATTGTGAGTATTTGACAGTGTTTGTATGGCAAATCTGTCAAAAACTCACAATGAAGAGACCATTCTGCAATATTGTAATAGCAGACTTCAGGCCCTGATTTGTGTATGTCACAATGTCATGCAATCTTCTTGCATACCTTTGTGCAAGATTTTGAGAAGACGTTGTGTATTCCTGGCTTAATAGTACCTATTTAGACTTAGCTAAATAAGCTCGTGTCCAAATCGTGACCTTATTTGCCAGTATGGTTCTTATCCATTGATTGAGCTTTGCCACTATTCAAACTGATCAGTGATCGCCGAATGAATCTTGCAGTCTTTTAATGAACTTTTGTTGTTAATCCATTCCATTTCTAGAAACCATTGCGTATCCGTTCAGTCCATTTGGTTGGGATGACACCTTCGATTGAAGAGTTGCGGATTCTTGATTGGAATCTGAGATGCTGCTGGAATAACTCTTCGATGATGAATACCCGCGCATTTTTTTCATTCCCACGTAGCTGTGGGAACAGAAAATACTGTTTTAATGTAGGAAAAGTGGGAAAGTTTTGAGTGTGAAAAGACAAAAGAAACAATGGATGGATTGAATGAAAGACGATTTGGCTAGACAGGGATTGACTACTGAGATGGCGGCTAATAGAACTCTAATTTATTGCACGTAGTTAAACGAAAAGAAATAAAAAATGAGTTAAGTGTACCAAACTGATGTTAAATATTGATACTATCGGCCAGTAAATCAAAGATCAAAGCAAAACACAACAGTTTATCTTTTTGATCAACCTCAGAACCAACCTACAAGCACGGAAATATAAAATATGATGATATAACTTCTAAACTTCAAACGTCAATATCTCTAAAGTGACTTTGTGTGGATTGGATCCTTTTCGTTTAACTACGTCCAATTATACTAGGATAGAGGCAAGGAGGCTGAGCACCGTAATGCAGCGCTCCGATGGGCAAAGTGGGAGCAAATGTCTAAGATATTCCACTTACCGTTTACATAGCTTCCTTAGTATTTTCTTCTTACAAACGAATATGAGGAAAATCGCCAGGCCTATGAGGATGTTGTAGATGTCGGATAGCCACCATATCTTGAAGCCAGGGTAAAGGAAGCTCACTATTTCCAGCAACCAGTTCAGGCCCATCACTACCGACAGCTTCAGGTAAACCAGGAACCTGTAAGAATACATATTTTTGTCAAAAAATTATCAGTTTATAATGTTCCAACTGCTGGGAAACGGGCCTTCTCTGTGAGATCTGGGAGCAGGTCATAATGCACTATACAAGTCGGGCTGTATCTTATATGTAACGCACATAAACCTGTTTTATCGGGCATAATACATCGAAAGCTCTTTGGATGACGTACATAAATATGCGCGCACCAGCCCCAGCAGATAGTTGAAATCAATCAGTAAATTTTTCCAGCCCAGTACAAAACAAATCCAATGACGAGAAGAGTTTGTTCCTCTCGGATTGGCATTAGGTCTTTTTACATCCGCTTTATGTACACCTAATCGGTCCACTTACCGGTGCCTTTGAGTGCGATGTGCCTGTGGGTTGCCTGCAGCAGCTGAGTCCAGCACGGCAGTCCCTCGACTCAAACGCCAGATGTTGAACGCGGTCATCAGGTAAAACATCCAGTTGCAGATAATCAGGATAAGCATGGGTACGTATAAGTACAACAGTTTTACACCACCTGCGAAGCAAACATGGTTCATAAGAACTTAACATCAAAAAACGTTCTAAGTTCTAATGAACCATCATTAGAACTTAGAACATCCAAAAACTTCATCACTGTTTTAAATATATAATTTTGACCAAGAAAAAATGGCCGTTTCATATGTATGATTGCAGAAAGATCTACGCTTGTACCTATTTGTATATTTAAAATATATTTAGATCTATTTTTTTTTACAGAACCCTTTTTTAAAGTGTAGGTAGGTACTTATACCAAAGTAATTGAGTCCAGGGCCTCAAGTCTGCTATTACAATAGTGTCAGAATGGTCTCTTCATTGTGAGTTTTTGACAGATTTGCCATACAAACACTGTCAAATACTCACAATGGCGAGAGAGTCTATCATTGATTTAATAATTGTTGATTTTGACAAGTTTGGTAATCTACTAATATAATGGCGTCATTATGACTTTCCAATGGTCAGCCACTGACATTCCATTGAAAGAATTGGTAATCTCGTACATAATAACAAATGAAACTTCCTACTAAACTTCCAACTTCCTACTACTTCAGATTGCTTATAACACTTATAAATAATATGTAAAAATATATATAAATGAAATCTGGCATGAATCAAAGTTCAAAATACCATTGTAATACAATTCTATTAAGAGACCATTGACCGACCAATGATCGACCATTATGAATTTAGCAGATTACGAACTTTTAGCAAAATGACAATGGGATCGTGTTGGAGTGACGAATTTATAAAAATAGCAGACTTGGGCCCCTGTTTATAAACTGTGTAACGATTTCGTCAAAAGACTGCCAAATCAAGAGAATTGGCAGTATGTCTAGAATATCATTAGAAAACTCTGAAAATGTATTTGTACGCCGGAAACGGCAGAATACTAACTACTTATAATACGTTACAACTCTGTAAAAATATTATGACAAATAAATGAACTATTGTGCCAACCTTCAAGGAAGCATCCGTAGCCCGGCACATTAGGAGTGACGAACCAAGGCAGGTGCCTCAAGTCGTCCCTGATCTCATTCAGCACGGCCAGGCCAATGGTCATAATGAGCGGGACACCAAAAGCGAACAAACAGTACATCAGGAACTTAAAGAGCTCGCCTCGCCGATGGATAGCACGGGCTTTCGCATAACCTCTGTAAATATATTCCAATATGATTAACGATTTTCAAGGTTGTGTCGAAGTGGTATCTTGAAATAAAATTACACTGGGAGATGGAAGACTACTGTAGCGTGTGGCGTGCGACATTGATGCCGTAACCGACAAATAAAACAAAATATTAACGGGTACTGCTGCTAGTATTCAACGAATAATTTTGTTTAGAAAACCGGTTAGATAGAGTGATAATGAAAGTATTACCTAAAGGTCCACCAAATATCGTAGGACATGACGCTCATCCAGCAGAAAGTAGCCAGGAAGAAGTAATATATAAACATCGCTGGAATGAAGAAAACATTGTGTTAAATTACGATTTTCATTTCTTTACTGTGAATAAGCGACATGCGTAAAGGATGCAAGTTGTTATGGCCCATAGGCATGCAAGTAAACACTAAACACTTGTACATTTTGTTTGTTGCATACTTTATTAGAATAATAATATTCCCTAGTTTGTTTCTAGGACAGAAACCGCAATATTCTGCTTTCCATATTGCCAAAAATATGAGCCCGCATAGCAGAATGCATGTTCCTTAAAATTTTATTGGAACTAATCTTGTGCTTACACGGGCAACTCAACTGCACAATTCATGACAATTTTTGTTAATCTCATCTCAACACGAGCAATTTACAGCAATTCCAAGATTTTATAGAAATAAACAAGAAATGCGCAATTTTTGTTGAGCGTGTTAGTGCATCTTAACAACGCTAAGATGTACTTCCTTACCCTAAGAAGCTTTACTATAAGAATTTTATAGAGAAATTCCATAATGATCACTTACTCAGACAGATACAAGCGGTTGTGGTGTGAATCTGTATTTGAATGACGGCTAACAGCAAGAAGGCCATGAACAGACTGAAGACGTACGCCATCAGGATCAAGCCACACAAGTTCTGAAGTTCGGGCAGCAAGAAGTATACTATCAACACCAACAGCATAAAGAAGCATGATAGTAGCGTAGCTGTTGACAAAGAATACATGAAGTTAATTATTTGACTTAACATAACGTGGTAAGTTAGGCCAAAGAGTGTCCATGGAGTTTCTAGCCTGTTCTTCTCTATAGGAGCCTTTTACGCCTTGGAATAGGCAACCAACTTCATCTTTCAGACTGAACGATTCCTTGACAATTTAAAAGTTTTGAAGTAAAATGCTTTGAGTTTAAGTTTGCGTTTGACCCAACTTTATCTTTCAAGCGATGATGAGATTTGCTAATTTTTTAGGGTTTTTAAACCGACTTCAAAAAAGGAGGAGGTTTCTCAATTCGACCGTATATAGGATGTATTTATTCAAACACGAAATATTTTAAGAGATACATCTATAGGTGGTAAAGAAGCCATGGAAACGATTTTTTTTTTATTCTGAGTATAATTATTTAAAAACAAATGAAAAAAATTACTTGATATGATGATTAATTATCAAAATTCACCGCGCTCGTGCCGCCACCGTCGTGTCACCGCGTCCGGGGGGTCATTCATAGAATAAGTAAAATTTTGGAAAATGCAACTCCTTTGCAAAACGTCTCAAGCAATTTTAAAATTATAATAATTATGTAAAAATAAAAAACACATAGATAAAACAAAATCGCTGCTATGGCTTTTTTACAACCTATAGATGGTCCTCTTAAAATATTTCGCTTGTGAATACCTTACATAGTCGTACGTATATATATATTTTTTTAATGTTGGTTCGCGGATAACTTCGTCGTTTATGAACTGATTTTGATGATTATTTTCTTGTTGGAAAAGAGATATCCCAAGAGTAGTAAGAAAGGAAACCAGGATCTGATGATGGAATCCATGAGGAATTGAGAGAACTCCTCAAATATTATAGGCATACATATAGCGATTTTTGTATTTTCATCAATAACTCAAGCATTTGCATTCAGAAAGTATCATTTGATGAAGTGGAACTGATGAAGAAGACCACAAATGGCCACCGGAACTCCTCAATGATAAGTATTTTACGGGTGGCGATAAGATATCTCGATTAAGATAGTTAAGCGACTATGAAGCAAATTTAAATAAATAATTCGAAGCCGGAATGTATGCACCGGAACTCCGTAATAAAACAATGTATCCTAGCCGTGTTTGGGCTTATTGGAATTGTCATGAGGTGCATTCGGGTTATTAATGGTTAATAACCGATTTTTATTAACTTTGCTTGGGTAGTTTTTGAGTTAGCGTCGATAATACGTATTTAATCCACTTCGTATATCTTGTGTCACTGTTGTTTGTGCGGTGCTGTAGCAAGTAGTGGTAATCGAATTGTTGTGGGGTAGGTA
The DNA here is from genome assembly GCA_947523025.1 of Dryobota labecula. Lineage (NCBI taxonomy): Eukaryota > Metazoa > Arthropoda > Insecta > Lepidoptera > Noctuidae > Dryobota > Dryobota labecula. The sequence goes on along the minus strand of OX383296.1, from coordinate 6,491,043 downwards.
CCATAACTAAAAGTTGAAAATAAAAAACTTTTTAACAAAAAAATAAAACAGAATAAAATCTTTGTATACAAATATTTAAAAATGTAAATTATATGTTTATAAATGAAATAAAGGCTAATAATATAATATTTGGCCTATGTCAGCAGTGGACGTTTTTCGGCTGAAATGATGATGATGATGATGAATATAATATTATTTGCACGAAAAATCCTGGAAATTAATTCTGTTGTAACTTGTAAACATAGACATGATGTTGATGATTCATTTATTATTTATCTGCGGTTAAATGATGCACCTGTTTTTAACCTACCTATTAGTTGCTAAAAACTCCGGGTAGCAATTAATATTTATGATGGCATGAAAGTTTTTCTTGGTATTAGAGTATTGCACAGGCACACCCCTTGGCTTTTATTTATATAACTATCTTCTTTCTACAGGGGTGTTAAAAAAAGTTTGCAATCACTTTGAAAAATCGAAATATTTTTTCTTACAGTAGATTATATTATGATTTCTTCTTCTTTTTTGATTCTTTATTTATAAATATAGCCTGACTTAAACCCAATAGAGCACGCGTGGGATGCTCTTAAGCGAGCTGTTTGGAACCGTCAGCCACGTCCGCAGACAGCGCCAGAGCTCAGGGAAGCCGCTATTCATGAATGGGAGAGGCTACCCCAAGAAATGCTGGATAACTTGATTCTCAGCATGCCCAGGAGGATCACCGCATGTGTTCGAGCCAGGGGGGGAGTTATATTATATTGAATATTAATCTTTTATTAATAAATTGTTGTATAAGTTTGGTTAAACAGTTTTTTTCTTTCTATCAAATTTCTGTAACAATTATATTATGATAAATTACAATTTTTTTTTTAAATAAAAAATAAATAATAGTTTTATTTTTTTTATTTCAAACAAAACTTTAAAGAAAACACACAACAAAGAATTTTTCTTGATAAAGTTCAATTTAAAAAATTATATCAGCTTATGCTAGTGACCACAAACTTTTTTTTAATTTTAATAATTAATCAGATTCTAATTTATCATATTAACATATAAAAATAAAAATATTTAAATTCTACACACTAAATGTTACGAACTCTATGCGTAGCAAAACAAACTGCCGTCTCTAGTGCAAAAGGCAGGAGCGACAGTACACAGGAGGCCTAAGTAGGTACAAAAAAATACAGAACTGAAATATGTTAGATATAAATCTTGAGCCACTGCCTACTGTTCTTTATTACCATAAAGTAAGCGCACAAACATAACTCGCAATGTTGTGAATAGCTCGACGATCCAATTCACAAGTTACTTAGTTTTCACTTCTATCGGGAGTCCCCAGAGATTGCCCCGTTTTTTTTCTTTTTCCTTTAATAAAGAGTATTCTATTCTACTTTCAATACTACGTTCGTATGACGTCATTTTGTGTTAGACTAGCTTCTGCCCGCGACTTCGTTCGCGTGGAAGTCGTAAGACACCACAATATACTAAAATATCAGACACATTTTAATAAAACTTCCCTGAATACTACGTCTGTAGTTTTGGTCACAGCAGTCAAAATATACAGAGGGTCAGTTCTATGTTCTATGGTAAAGGGTTTGGTTTCCGCACTTAGCCCTTCAAGTGGACCATTGTACCATGGGCCATGGCGGCGATCAGTGGTTATTCCAACCAGCCCACCTCCCTCCAGAAGATAATTACGTCTCCCGGTCTGTTTAGAACATCTGTGAAAGATCTGGGTGCCCCAAGGGTTTCTGTTCTAATCTGGGTGACGTCTGTGCATTCAAAGAGCATGCGCGACGGTTTCCTCAGCCTCCATGCAAGCCCTGCACAGAGGATTGTCCGTTATGCCTATTGTGTAGAAGTGTCTGTTTAGCGAGCAGTGTCCCGTGATGTTCCCCGTCACCAGGCGCAGGCCGGTCCTGTCCAGGAGTAATAACCGCCTGGTTAGCCTACCATCTAAGAAAGGCCTCCCTGGACTGTCTGCAGCTCGGTGTTGAGGTCCACCAACTCTTTTCTACTGAATTATTGAAGGCCTGCGTTCCTGCATATGCACTAATGGCACAATACTGATACATTGAATGTTTCTCATTGTCATTCTTAGAGATTATTCCTGACGAACAGCTATCACTAATCGCACTAGGGTTCCTTTTTACCATTATGGTATGAAACTCTAAAAAGAAGCACAAAAAATATCAGTTATCAAAATCAGATAATATGCATTGCTTTGTTGGAAGTTGACTAAAATATCATAATATGTCATAATTGACTGCTTAGACCCTTAAGAGGCCGTGCACGAAATCGACTGATTTTGATCAATTTTGTTCATTGGTTGTGAGAAAGGGAAAAATAATTTAAACAAAATTATTTGAGATTTGAAAAGTCGTGTTCTTTGTTTTGCATGTGGCTGAAAGGGATTTTTCAAATTAATTAATTATTCACGGTAAATCACTAATATTTGCAACAAGTTTTCCGAAAAATGACGAAAGACTGACATTTGATCATCATTCTACAAGAAACTACTTTTGATTTTGAACATTAAAAAATATCATCAACATCATTATATGCTCTTCTTGCATGTGGCGGAACCACTTTTTTCAACTTCCATACAAAATATAGCAGAAAAATAATATTGAAAAAACCTTTTTTTGTTTTAAACCTAGTCAGTAATATATATTTTTCCTATTATTTAGCAAATCGTATCAAGAAATTTAAAAATCACAAATTAGTCTTCAGCTATCCTTGAAATATAATCAAAATTTTATTTAATAGTTATACAATATCTTCATTAAGTAAATCCATGGCGAAATAAACTATATTTTGGAGAGCACAAAAATGATGAAACTATTAAAAGCTGCTGTGACTGACACGAATGGTTTAGCACCATGAAAGCTGTACTTTTATAGTTACAAAGACTTAATGTTTCGATTATTTCAAGTTTTCTCACAATTAGGTAAGAAATTGCCAAGAGAGAGTTTTTTTCGTGCACGGACCCTTAAATAAGGTTACGGTAATCATTTAAAAGATTAAATCTGTAACTTTCTGCTATATTCGTTTCCTATTTAACCCAGCGAAGTAGTAATGGAATAATTCGACTGCTGTCATAGATTGATACATTGTGTTCGTTCTCATCTTAGTATCATTCCTACGAACTGTAGGGGAAAACTTTTTTGCGATTTCTGACTTTTCTAGGACTCAAACCTCAGTTGGTCCCATAGAGTTGAGTGGTTGAGTTTGATTGGCATCAAAAAACTTGTTTGTGAAAATTGCCCATTTTCTTGCTGACTGTACATTTTTTTCAAAAACTGTAAATGCATATCATTTTTTTTCTAAAAGTTGAGGATAGTCTCTTAAGACCGTTTTCTTGTAGCGACCACGGTTAAGGTACCTACCCTTATTGACCCATCTCAAACATAATGCAATACTGCTCATCCTCTATAGCAAATAGCGTGATAATTTATACCTGGTAATTTGACCAGACCTATAGGGAATATCTTTGCAAAATTTTAACAAAATCCGTCTGGTAGTTTTTGCGTGATGTTGGAACATACATTCAGACAAACAGCCAAACAAATAAACAGACAAATACACAAAAAATCTAAAAACTATATTTTCGGCATCAAAATCGTTCCCGGACCTCGTGGAAATTAAAAAAAATCAGCGTACAGTTTTGACTTCGCTACGATTTTATTATATGTATAGACTAGCTTTTGCCCGCGGCTCCACCCCGTGGATGTCGGTTATCGCGTAAAAAAGTAGCCTATGTCCTTCTCTATATCTCAGGCTATATCTCTGCCTAATTTCATGACGATCGGTTCAGCGGTTTAGGCGTGAAAACGTAACATACAGACAGACAGACAAACAGACAGACAGACAGACAGAGTCACTTTCACATTTATAATTCACATTTATAATATTATAGTATATAGTATAGACGACGACAATTGACGTTGACCAGGCGCTCAATCAAATGGCGGAAATACTCAGGGAGGAAGGGACGCGTTTTTGTAAAATGCGGCGTACAGGAAAGAAGTCCAAACTTTCGGAAGAGACTCTAGAGCTTATGACGGAACGATGTGAAAACCCACCTATCACTTCGTCGGAACAACGGGCACTCAACAAAAATATTAGAACGCTGGTACGACGCGACCTCCGACGCTGCAATACGCGCTATAAAGAGAAAGCGATCGAGCAAAATCGGGGGTAGAAAGTGTTCGTCCAGTCACTTGGGAGAAGCCACCTGACGAACTTGACCAAATCCAGTGGGGATATCGTCGTTTCGAAGCCGGAGATCCTTTCGGAAGTAGAAAACTTTTACGGCCAATTATACGCATCGCACGCGTCTCGACCTGATCCCGAAAATGAGGATTCCAGAGCCACCTTAATCCGCCATTTCACGGAAGACCTGCCAGAAGTCAGCCAAGATGAAATCGAGGCGACTCATAACAGCTTAAAAATGGAAAAGCCCCTGGTGAGGACAGGATTACGACCGAGCTCCTGAAGGCGGGAGGAAGGCCTGTCCTGAAAGAGCTTAGGGAGCTCTTTAACTCTGTCCTGTTCTCTGGGAGAACTCCAGAAGCGTGGCGCAGGAGTGTGGTCATTCTCTTCTTTAAAAAGGGTGATAAGACCCTTTTAAAGAATTACAGACCCATTTCGCTCCTTAGCCACGTATATAAGTTGTTTTCAAGAGTCATTACGAATCGTCTATCGCGAAGACTCGACGAGTTTCAGCCATCGGAGCAGGCCGGGTTTCGAGGAGGATACAGCACCATAGACCACATCCACACAGTGCGGCAAATTATACAGAATTCCCAAGAGTATACTCGTAATCGGCCCCTATGTCTTGCATTAGTGGACTATGAAAAGGCTTTTGACTCTATCGAGACCTGGTCTGTTTTGGAGTCTCTGCAGCGATGTCAAGTCGACTGGCTGAGTGAAGTGCTGAGATGTCTTTATGAAAACGTGACAATGACCGTCCAAACCCAGGATCAGCGAACTGAACATAATTATCCCCCTGCGTCGAGGCGTGAGACAAGGGGACGTAATTTCCCCGAAATTGTTCTCTAACGCATTGGAGGATGTGTTTAAGATGCTGAACTGGGAAAGACGTGGCATCAACATCAACGGCGAGTACATCTCACACTTGAGATTTGCAGATGACATTGTCATACTGGCTGAATCGCTGCATGACTTGCAGCAGATGCTGGATGGCCTAGTTGATTCTTCTGTACGCATTAGTCTCCGGATGAACTTGGACAAAACCCAAGTTATGTTTAACGAACACGTCACTCCGGGACCGATTGCTGTCAATGGCGGTGCTCTCGAGGTTGTTCGAGAATAGGTTTACCTCGGGCAAACTCTGCAGTTTAGTAAGAACAACTTTGAGAGGGAGGCTAACAGAAGAATTCAGCTGGGCTGGGCAGCATTTGGGAAACTTCGTCGAGTCTTCTCGTCGCGTATTCCACAGAGCCTAAAGACCAAGGTCTTCAATCAGTGCGTCCTGCTTGTTAGGACTTACGGAGCCGAAACGTGGACACTCACGGTACGGCTGGTCCATAAATTCAAGGTCGCTCAGCGAGCTATGGAACGGGCTATGCTTGGAGTTTCTCTGAGGGGTCGAATCCGGAACGAGGAGATCCGGCAGAGAACCAAAGTTGTCGACATAGCTCACAGAATAAGCAAGCTGAAGTGGCAATGGGCCGGCCATATTAGCCGTAGAACCGATGACCGCTGGGGTAGACGTGTTCTTGAGTGGAGACCGCGAATCGGCAAACGTAAGGTAGGACGTCCTCAGGCTAGGTGGAGCGACGATCTCCGCAGGGTGACTGGTAGCAGCTGGATGAGAGTTGCCGAGAATCGAGCTGAATGGCGTGCAATTGGAGAGGCCTATGTCCAGCAGTGGACTGCTATAGGCTGATGATGATGATATAGTATAGTATAGTATATATAGTATATAGTATTAGTATGGATAGATTAATTTTGTCTTACCGCTTGTTAAGTATATGTTGCTCTCTACGAAATCTCCTCCCGGCAGATGAGCCCAAAAGCGCGGCGTAGGCTTCTTCGTAGAGTTCGTCATAATACGATAGTCAACGCAGAAGTTGGCTGGTGGTATTGGGTTCCAGCGATTGTATGCATTTGGGAGCTCCAATTGAAGAACTCCACTCTGGAAATAATAAATAATTTTTCAACACACTTGCTCGTAAAGTGGCTCTTATTGAACCGCTTTTATGTCCATAATGCAGTGTATTAAAAACGCGTGCTTTTTACTTTACGTTACCATACGAGTGCTGTAACGCCACAGATAACTGTTTACTAGTCGAAAACTTGCGCTTTTTTTTTTAAATCTCGTCAAAGAAACTTCATGCCAAAAGGAATCTGCGCGTTCACTTTTTTTTTTAAGTAGTCTGATTTGTCTTTGGTCCCAAAATTAACTAAAAGTTATTTATCTTAAATCAGGAGTGGGCTGTAACAGGTAAAATCACATATCTGTTCCGCCTGTTTCTGTTCCACGTAATTAACAGTTCCAAAAACATGTTACAAAATAGCAGGCTGTTATTTCATATTATGTGGGAACAAACTATTGTGTGTTTTCTGTTACCACAGCTGCACAGTTATAATACACGGAGGTACTTCTCTTTCTAACTATGGTGTTACACCTATGCGAGAAAAGGAAAGAGCTTGTGACGGACGATGTAACAGGGTGTCACAGTGTAACAGTAACATTTATTATCTATATTCTAACTAAGGTAACTGTCATAAGCATGAATAGACAAAAGCTTGTGACTGGATGGATTCTGTTATCGTCGTGGAACAGAAGCTTTTTTTTTTCAGTTTATTTGTCACAGTTACAGTCTGGTAACCTATTGTATTTAGCTGTTAAGATATATACGCCTCACTCCTACCTTAAATATTGTCCGTGGTCCCTCCCGGAACCAAACGGAAAAGATCCTGACTGACGTTCTATTATTACGGATTCTCACTGAACTAATGTATATTTCACTATGCCAATAGTACTTTCTAATTCCATACTAAACTACGATCAGACTAAACATTTTTTTTATAAAGGTTGTTTAGCGGTTTTCCAGTGCCTCTATTTACACCTGCGCGCGCATCGCAAGCGGGGCGCGCAGAAAAAAAAAATACAAAACCAGCGCGCCATTTTCCATATATATTTGTTTTGTTAACGTTTTCGTTGTGTTGTTATAAGTTACTAAACGAAATCTAAAGTATTATCACCAACCGACGCTGAACAATTGTTTAAAAAAAAGGTCCGGATAGTCAGTACCTGGCAACAAAGGTCAGTTGAACTTTATAAATATAAATGTATGATCTCTATAATTTATTTATTTATTTATTTAATACTTTAAGCACAAAAATATGTACAGAGGCGGACTTAATGCCATAGGCATTTTCTACCAGTCAACCCTTGGGTGATGCAGAGACATACAGTAGGTAGTAGGTGCAATAGCGAAAATTGAGGAATAAATATTCATTTAAATATAAAGATATACATAAACCTATTACAAACTATGAATTCAATATATAAATCTTATTATATATAAATATAAGCACAAATAAATAAACATAAATATGTATACTAAAACAAATAAGACACACAATGGGAAAACATTACCGTTAATTACGTTATTGTAGCATAAGTTTTTACAACAAGTCTGTTTTTTTCCTCGAAAGTGTGTTGAAAAACGTCGTATGGAACGTGTGTGCATTGGTCATTACACACTCGGCTCCCTTTTCGCGCTCGTCTGCGACTCGCGCGAATAATACCGCCTCGAGTGCAATGACCAACACAGCACACTTGTATCATAATGTACTATTACTAGCAATATTATGTAATGCTATTAGCTCAACCAGGTTTCAGACTGGCTAAAGTAGACTCATCTTTCATGGGGTACTGTTTAAAATGTTACAATAAAATTCCTCCCCACAAACTTCAACTGAATGAGACTAAATTTAAATCTTGTATAAAACGCACACTACGAGTATGCAGGCAGGCATATTATAAGTTGGGAGATTACATCGCTGATAAAAATGCTTGGCTGAATGCTGGTCCTGCTCCACAACCTCAGCTAGTTGATTAACATTTGACAATCATGTTGGAGCTGCTGAAGAGTGTAAGACTATCTTTGCATTGTATAAACTCAATCTCCTTTGTATTATATAAATGCATGGCACAGGTGTGAGTCCTATGTACTATAGAGCTACCATTGACCGGGTAATATGTCTTTCATTGACTTGAATGTGCCCTGGCGGTTGAGAGTATGTCATGCTCACTTAAAGGTCTCGCTGATGGTGGCGTGTGTGTTGGATCATTTAGCTCCCTTCAAAATGGTTGAGCTGAATGGTGCTAATCCATGCGTCATGTTCGTGAACGGGCGCCGTCAGTTGGGACTGGTCATCTCTTAGCTGCCACGGGTTATTTTATTTTATTTTGTTTCTATTTGTTGTACGCTTTTAACGTTTAAGTTTTTATTATTTTTATTTTTACATCGTTCTCACTTTTAGTTATAAATTCAACATTATAGATGTAACGAATACTTTTGTAACAATTTAATTTAAAAGAGTGTCCATGGAGTTTTTTGAAATTAATCAGCGCCTGTCACTACTCCATACAAGTTTAGACGTGATTAAAAACTTGCCGACTAAAATTACGTCAATTTACGTCAAGCGCTGATTAATTTGACAGGACTAAACTAAAATTTATCTTCTGTCTTTTTCTTAATGAAATAGAAAGAAGAAGATGTGTGTGTGTGTGAACAAGGGAATCGGCACCAATGTCAATGAGTCTGATAAATTTTTGTACATCTCTGTGGAAATATCGGTAGGTATGTTATAACTGGTGTTATTTTTATATTTCAACTAGCTTTTGCACGCGGCTCCGCCCGCGTAGATGTCGGTTGTCGCGTAAAAAAGTAGCCTATGTCCTTCTCCATATCCCAGGCTATATCTCTGCCAAATTTCATGATGATCGGTTCAGCGGTTTGGTTTAGGCGTGAAAACGTAACATACAGACAGACAATTACTTTCACATTTATAATATTAGTATGGATAAAATAGAAATCTGCGAACACACCTACACTCTCACGTGTAGGTAGTCTTTTTACCTACCTACATCATTTACATCTACTGAGATAGCCTTATGTATACCGGGATGTGTTGTATACAATATATTTGTTTGAGCTCTTCCGGACTTTCTTGTGGGTGCCTCAATAAATTAAATCCTCCAGCCAGAGCAGAAAACTTATAAACTAAGCGACTATTCGCTAAGGGCACCCCCTGCGGGATACCCCACTTCGATCTCGGCTTAGTGCGTCGTTGGGGGAGGACAGCAAGGGACAGGCCGGATAGGATTATGATTATTAGGGGCGAATTTAGAGCTACAGGCTCAGGGGCGCGGGCTGGCTTGAGCAAGGGCCGGGGCGGGCCTCCTGGCAAGGACGGAAACATTTGTTAGCATAAGGACAAATTCGCTTTACGCCAGATTCGCTTATGAAAAATAATTAGTCGAATGAAAAATAATTTTATTCATTAATACGACACATCAGAGAGAGAGAAAAAAAAAAAAACTTTACAGACATGTATATTAACCAAAAATAAATTCCATGTACTAATTTTTAATCCTAATTTTTCTATATTAACCTTTAGAGGTATGAGGAACAGGGTGTAAAGTTCACTCATACTCTATTGGAAAAGGGAGGATCCTCCGACCAGACGGGTGTTGTGTCTGGTGGGTAACTACCCAACGGTTGACGTCGGGATGTTGTATATATGTTAGTCGCGCGGTAAACTCTGATAGCGCGATGCAGGATTTGTGACGTCATGTCTTTGATGCGTAATTCGCATGTGGCGTTGTTGATACCGCCACAAACCAAATTCAAACATACATTTTCATTAGACAAATATTGCTCCTAGCAGGATTCGAACCCCTTGCGTGGCAGTTGTGATACTAGACCGTTCGGCCACAGAGGTCGTCGAAATTGAAATATTATGGTGTAATAATCTGACGCAAATCGATTCTGTCCTTATGCGAACAAAGGAACTTTATGTTGCGGTCTGTACATATTCTGTCTTCAAGCGAATCTGAACTATCGCGAATCTGGCGTAAAGCGAATCTGTCCTAATGCTAACAAATGGACGGACGGACGGCGGTCGGTGTGTGTGTTTTTGAACTGTGCTAGTTGAGGGACTAATCTCCTGGAGGAGATTGGTAGCGTCATCGGGAATGTAGACAGTATGGCTCGGTCGGCGAATCCTACTAATGCTGAGGGAGTGTATCAGGTGGCTGCCGCAATCAGGTGTTTGGGGTTCTTTATAGCAGAGTCGAAGAAACACATTGAGAGGCGTTTCATGAACTGCTGGATGGTAGACATTTTGAGAAATATGTGTAGATCCAAATTGATTTGAACATAGAAGGGGACACCTATCACCTTTCTAAGGAAACGATTCTGGAGGATCTGCATCATATGGAGATGTCGTGCATTAGCGTACGCGAAGACGAAACAAGCGTAAACAACCGCGGTGTAGATGCACAATTTGCACTTGAGTGAAAATTTGCTGCGTGCGGTCATGAAAAAAATGCACTCCAATCAAGTGACTTTTTAGCTTGATTGACGATATCTTGTTTAGATTAATCAAAATCTTAGTTAAGTTGATCATTACGACCTGATTGCAGCAATACTAGTTCAAATGATTGAACTCTCAAACAAGTTTCTCGATTACCCTTAACATGACATCATTGTAGAAGAGTTAAAAAAGGGGCAAGTTAAAAAATGTTAACTGTAACAAAGTAAGTTAAGTGTGTCAATCAAGCATTTTGATTACTTCAATAAAGATCATTGAAACTTTAATCTAATAATCTTGGTTGGAGCAACTATGTTTTGACTTGATTGCTGCAAATAGGTTTTGTGATAACTCCAATCAAGATCCCGTTTCAAATCTCAATCAAATAAAAGTAGTAGCTGTGATCATTGTGCTTGATAGGCTCAGATGCAAACAAGTTACTTAGTCAATCTAAACAAAATCTTGATTGTGGCAACTACATTTTTTTTTTTCAGTGAAATTGAATCAAGCCTACCGACAGCGAAAGAGGCGCCCGAACGAGCCGCCTTTATGTGCTCACTGAAAGTAAGGTTGTTGTGGTCAAAGATCACACCTAAGTATTTAGCTCGCTTCACCCAAGGGATCGGTTTGCCGTACATAGTGATCGGACTGGCCAAGTAATGCTAGTACGATGGGGCTTTTAAGGTTAGCTGAGTCTTTAGTATGCGCTCCGCAGTTGGGCGCGACAGACTTCAGATAAGGTCGTTATCGACTATGCCAACACATTTGCGTTCTTGAGTTATTAGAACTAAAGAGAGGATTTTACTGAGAGGGAAATATTGTAACAAATTCCTTCCATTTTGATTCGTTTATCTGTATTTTGTAAGGCTTTTTGCCTGTCATTACTTCACTTTCCATTATTTTTACCTGTTGTGGTATAGTAATTTTTATTCTAGGTACCTCGTCTTCACCTATAATTATTAATTAATTTATACAAACTATTGTTAACATTTTAAAAGAGTAAGTATGGAGTTTCTTGCTCATTCTTCTCCATACATAACTACCTTTTGGAAGGGGCAACTAGAATCAATTAACTATTTTGTCATTTTTTAACGTTCAAAAGTGCCTTTTACGTGCCTATGTGAAAAAAACAAAAAAAACATTATTTGTCTTTGACTACCTCACTACATTTATGCCAAAAGTTTTTTCAGAACGCATGAGTTATCTGGAGCCATGTTTTAATCGGTAATGTAATCATTGGTTTCATGCCAGCAGCCATCTGGTTGTACGTACATTGAAACTGGACTGACATTCGATAGACGTAGAAGGTGAATTCGAAGCGTCCTATGTCTGTTATTAAAATGTGACTAAACGGACAGATAACACTGACTATTGATAAAAAGAATGAAGTACTCACACCAAATGAAAGACAAGGGCATCATAAAAAAAACAGTCCCCCATTATTGTCGCTTTTATCTCGTAACATAAATTAAGTTACAGTGAGCGCCTTTTGCGGAAAAGTTGTAACAAGTATTTGGAACATATTAGCTATACCTACCCAAAGTCTCAAATTCACATAATTTATGTAAAGAAAGGGAATAACATAGTAAAAAAATATCTTCGTAATGGTAATTCACATAAAATGGCGAAAAAAGAGGTTTCATTTTCTTTTAAGTACTGATTTTAAGAAATAATAATTAATAAATAATCATACCGTAATTATTTTTATATATTTTCGGTTTTAAACAAAGTTATTAAAAAAAGGAGATTTTCTGGTATAAAATATTTTATGATATAACAATGCAGGAGATCCAAATATTTTCAAATTTTTTACATCTTCAACAACACTAATATTACAACTTGTTCAGGCTTTAGCGCCTTTTATAAAAGTAAAAGCAACAACACGATGCGTTCAGTAGCTTTGATATTCGAGTGCCTTAACTTCGACCTATGCAGACCTTAACTACTTACGAAATAACCACCGTCCGGGTAACATTCTTTTTTATAAAATATAATATCTTTGCAATTCTTGGGGTTTTTATTGGCACCATTATATACTCCAATGACATAACACAACTCTCATTCATAGATTCATATTGTAAGTAGCATATCTAGTCACATTTTGGATGAAAACGGCTGTAAACTGTTTCGAGTGGAAATCGATTTTGGGAGGCCTACGTCTAGCACTGGATTTAAAAGGGCTGATTATAACGATCATATAATCTATGTCTCCGACATACTACACAAAACATTTTTTGGCAACGGTATTTTGTTTGCATAGTTCTTATAATTAATTCACTTTAATTTTAGCGATAACTATTTACAAAACAAAAATATGATAAAATGTTTTGTACCGCTGTCCTGTCATTTTGACAGTGACATTTCTTGACGTTACTTTGTTTACATAAATTATCTGAATTAGAGACTTTGGGTATAGCATATTAGCTAGCCGCGTGGTTAGCCGCCCCCGCGGTAAACCGCTAGTGTGTAGGAGCGCTTAAAGCTGTAGGTAAATAATCTGCGAAGAGACCCGCAGATATAAGAGTTTCAGTTTTTTACTTTCTGTGGGAAAAGAAATATAAAAAAATAAATACAACAAAACAACCGATTTCCATTTAAAAAAAAATCGGAAGTCGGTGTCTTTGGTTCTGTTTTTTGGTTTTTGCTACCAACTTCCGAAATTAAAGTTGTTTTCACTTTTTAACCGACTTCAAGGAGGAGGTTTCAATCCTGTTTCTTTTTGTGATTATTTTATGAATATGCCAAATTATGTTTGCAGCGGCCTACTTGGGTACACAATCGATTCAGTGCTTTCCAAATAGGCCACTGTAGTTCACTTCAGGGAGACAGGTGTTCTTGGGGCTTTAGAAAGTCTTGAGGTGATGGATAGTTTTCTTCTCACAATTTACTTCGCTCTTTAGGCGTTTTTACGATCCACGCAGGCAATACAAGACAGGCCGTCTTGGATTGCCTGCGTGGAGCGTAAAAACGAGGAGTACTCATGTAGTTTTTTCAGCGCGCATGCGCCATCCCTTCTTCGCCTTTTGGAAATCCCAACGGGCACATGCTTGTAGAAAAAGATTAAAAAACTTAAAAATAACAAGGCAATTTGTCCTCTTAAGATGAAACTAGTCGATACTTTTTCCATACAAATTTCGGGGAGGTATTACTCCACTGTTAGACATTTTACATCCAAAGTTAAACATGATATCGTTTTGTCTTATTATTAATTTTGTCTGTACGGAAGCAGAATATTAAAATAAAAATTCATTAAAAAGTTATGAGCCAACAAGGATCGTTTTTCCCGCTAGTTTTAACGCAACTTTCGGCGTAAACAAGTAATAAAAGAAGTGTAAAATCTCCAAAACAAAGTTCGCTCCGACAAAGCTAAAGTATCGAAAATTTCAATAAACTTTATTTGTAATTGATTTATCCAGTAGTTTTTTCATAAAACTCAACCCTCCAAAGGACGTTTCGTATTTTTTTATGCGCGCGGTTTACTATGAATTATCGTGCATTTCACTCAACGCACGATGACGGACACGATGCTAGCATCGCGTCCTCATCTAGGTGAGGCAGTGTGTATTTTGGCCACGCCCACCAGTGAGTTCGAGCCCGCGACTAATTGGCTCTTAAATGTTTGTTTTGCCATGGAAAACAATTAATTAACTGTAACCCGAGTTTCTATCTTCATCCTGTTAATTAAAAGCCCCATTAGTTATTTCTGGGAATGTTATGAATTTATTTTATTGAAAATTGATAGTCGGAAGGAAATAAACATATTTAATTACAAATAAATAATAATTGTTGTTGTTGAGAATAATGTGTTTGGTTTGCCACAAATGTGAGTAGTTAGCGTTCTCGCTAAGATTATAAAAGGAAACAGTCACCATGTGATGCATAGGCTATTTCTTTGTTTCAATAAATAGGTACCATAATAATACATTATAATACCAGCCTATATTGTTCCATGGCAGGGCAAAGGGCTCTTTTTTTACAGAGAAGAAGGCCTGAGTATTGATCACCACACTTGCTCAAGGGGGATTGACGATTTCAGACTTATATCTTACTGTCCTCATCATCAGTATCATTCCAGCCGAAAGACGTTCACTGCTGGACATAGGCCTCCCCCAAGCACCGCCACTTCGACCGGTTCTGTGCTTCCTGCATCCAGCAATCCGCGGCCATCACAAGGTCATCGGTCCACCTTGTGGGAGGCCTTCCAACGCTACGTCTTCCGGTACGCGATCACCAATCCAGAACCTTTTGGCCCCAACAGCCATCTGTTCTGCGAGCGATGTACCCTGCCCATTGCCCCTTAAGTTTGGCAATTCTTCGAGCTATGTCGGTTACCTTGGTTCTCCTGTGGATCTCTTCATTTCTGATTCGATCACAAAGGGAAACTCAAAGCATAGCCCATTGCTCTTTGGGTGACATTTAGCCTTCTAATAAGGTAAAGCCCATTGGGAGCGACCACGTTTCAGTGCCATAGGTCGTCACTGGCTACACACACTGGTCAAAGACGTCTTGTGACACTGTGGTATGTGGGATGAGAAGATATTGCGTGTCTTCCCGAATGATGGATCGGATTCGACAATTGACCTTTTTCCTACTACTATTATTATAATCGCAAAAATTGGTGAGGATGGATGGATGTTTGTTACTCAATCACGAAAAATCGGCTGATCGGATTTGGATGAATTCTGGCACACAGATAGTTTATAACCTTGATTAACACATAGAATACTTTTTTATTCCAATGTTTCTACGGAACCGAGACTTATGCGGGTGAAACCGCTGGGTTCAGCTATTTAATTATAAGTCCAGGTATCCTCACGATGTTTTCCTTCACCGATGTCAGTGATGTCCAAGATAAACTAAGAAAATTCTGTATATGAATTGAAAAAGTCACATTGATACTTGCCCGGGTTTGAACCTCGTGCATAAGAGGCTAGGCCAAACTACTGGGCCATCTCGACATTCATTAGATACTAAGTATAATTTCCTCATCAATACTATCCTCGTCTAATAATGTAGTCACTTAAGTGCACACGAAAATAGTTAAGGAAAATTAAGTAAGTACCGCTAGTTAATCAGGTCGTAATGTATGAATTTATTTTTAAATGTAAATACCAGGTAACTGATGACTTGTCACAGGACGGTTAGTTGTAAAACAAAATGTTTAGATAACAACAAAAAATGATATCCAATTACAATAGATTTTACCGGAATAAAAAAATAAATATTGTAATTACATAACATTTTGTATCATATCTAATTCCGCAAAGTAACGCCATGGTTTTACTTATCTTGGGTTACATTATTTTTGTCACCCGTCTCTTTCCGGCTGTGTGATCGCGGGTTTATGATAACAGACTCAGACTTCCAAATATTTGTAACATCTAGGTCCTAAAAATTACTACGCACTTAAATACATACCCAAATACCAATACGTCTTAGAGTTGGTTTTAAAACGGCATAAGTTACTGAAGGCATCTACTTGGCAAAGTTGCATGGGAAGTAGACTATGAACCAATAGGGACCAATGCTACGAATAGGTACCTACTCACTCATTCGATAGGTATTGACCAGTGCTATTATTACACTAGGTGGTGTCCAGGGTCTAATGATGGAGCCGGAAGGTGACCATAGGAAATCCTCAATCAAACTAGATAGCACAATCGTGTTTGGACTCATTGGTTCTGTATTGACAACTGCTTTTACCTACACTAAGTGGTGTCCAGGGTCTAATGATGGAGCCGGAAGGAGGCCATATGAACTCCTCAATCAAACTAGATAGCACAATCGTATTTGGACTCAATGGTTTTGTATTGACAAGTGCTTTTACGCTAGGTGGTGTCCAGGGTCTAATGATGGAGCCGGAAGGTGACCATAGGAACTCCTCAACCGAAAAAGATAGCACCATCCCCCATAGGTATTCAAAATTAATTTATTTACATTACACGCCCGTGTTGAGGTCAGAGAAATTTATATGTGTAAAAATCGTTTTTATTGTGACGCACCTATTGCATTTGTTCTTTGGCTGACTTATATAAGTTATCTATAGTTCATTGGCGCCGTTTTTACTTTCAATGTTGGTTTCATCTCGTACCTACGTGATTAATTCACTACATAAAAAAAGCTATCAGCAAGTATTATTATTGACTATATTATTATTATATACAATACGTATTCCATCAGGAAAAACTGGCACAATATCAAAAAGAATAAACATGACCGATATTACCACCTTTTTTGTCACCAACTCCACCATTTTATAGATCAGTCATTTTCACGAGCCTAACCTCAAAATATTAAGTAGGTAAATGGCAAATAAATAAGAATTGCGGAAATCTATTTAAAAAAAATATTTAACAATATAGGAAGAGCATGGAATTTTCCTCCAAACACACTGGGTTTGGTTGTGACACCGGACTTTTCGTTTGGTACAGAGTGCCCTATATTGGATGGCACTCTCCTTTCAACTTAAACGGTCCAGTAGATTCGGAAAAATTGGCTGTGCCAGTTAGACAGACGACACACGAGTGATCCTATAAGGGTTCTGTTTTTTTAATCGGACGTGCGGAACCCTAAAACGTACAATCAAAAAATAAATTTGGAATCTTCACAATTGATCAAGCGAAAAATATATACTTACTTTAATTTCTATAGAATCATATAACAAAACATCACGCACGTATTTCAATAATAATAATACTAAGAATATAAATTAAAAAAGATAAATCTATACATATAATAAAATCGTAGTGAAGTCAAAACTGTACATTGAATATTTTTGAAAAAAAGTATTTGCTACGAGGTCTGGGAATGATTCTGATGCCGAAAATATAGTTTTTAGAATTTTTGTTTGTCTGTTTGTCGGTTTGTCTGTTTGTCTGTTTGTCTGAATGTATGTTCCAGCTAAACGCAAAAACTACCGGACAGATTTTGTTCAAATTTTGTATAGATATTTCCTATAGGTCTGGTCAAATTACTACGTATAAATTATCACGCTATTTGCTATGGGGGATGAGCAGTATTGCATTATGTTTTGAGATGGGTCCATAAGGGCAGGTACCTTAACCGTAGTCGCTATAAGAAAATGGTCTTAAGAGACTATCCTTAACTTTTAGAAAAAAATTGATCTGCATTCACAGATTTTGAAAAAAATGTACAGTCAGCAAGAAAATAGGCAATTTTCACAAAAAAATAATTTTGATTCCAATCGATCCTGTTTCTTACGAGGATTAAAAACTCTATGGGACCAACTGAGGTTTGAGTACTAGAATAGTCTGAAATCGAAAAAAAGTTTTCCCATACAGGTCGTAGGTGAGACTGAGATGAGAACGAACACAATGTATCAGTGTATGACATCAGTCGAATTATTCCATTACTACTTCGCTGTGTTGAATAGGAAACGAATTTATCAGATAGTTACAGATTTAATCTTTTAAATGATTATCATACCTTATGGATCTAAGCAGTCAATTATGATATACAATTATTATTATTTATTTCAGTCAACTTTCAGCAACGCAATGCAAATCTGACTTCGATTCCAAAGAATTGATATTTTTGTGCTTCTTTTTAGGGATCCGTACCAAATTGGTTAAAAAAAACCCTCATGGTGCGACTCAGTCTGTCTTTCCCTGTCTGCCACAGCTAGATATCTGAAGAACTACTAATGCTATTAACTTGAAATTTGGAATAATTTTAGAT
This sequence comes from Dryobota labecula, assembly GCA_947523025.1. Classification (NCBI taxonomy): domain Eukaryota; kingdom Metazoa; phylum Arthropoda; class Insecta; order Lepidoptera; family Noctuidae; genus Dryobota; species Dryobota labecula. The sequence goes on along the minus strand of OX383296.1, from coordinate 6,472,770 downwards.
GACGTTTGCCCAACTATGTTGCAAATAAGAAAGTTTTTTTTTTGCATCTGGGATTTAACTGGGTGTGTTAAAATAATCGAAGTGGGACTTCTAGGGTAGGTGGGGTAAAGTATGAAAGAGCGCATACTTAGCACATACTCATACATTTTTTTTAGGCCCCATTTTTTCGACTTTTGACAAAAAAATAAAAAACCATTCCCCCCTTTTGTCCGTTGTTTGCATAGAAAAAATCTGAAATTATTTTATGTGATAGTAGTTTATGTAAAGAATACAGGAAAAATAAAACGATTTCTCTAAATAACACACTTTTTCAGAAATCATCAACAAAAATAACATTAGTTCCATTGTCGGTCAAGAGATGGCGCTGATCTAAAACTGCAATATTGTACACCGCAGTGTTAAAATTTTCTGATGACCTCGCCGATGAAAATTTAAAGACATTTCACGGTTCACAACCATAATGTCCTCCTGCCTACCTACTCGCAGATTGCTTTGGGTAAAGCACAGTAAGTTGTAGTTTTTTTTGGGCACATAACTATTTAGGTACTAATACGAATAAAGCTATACAATTATGATGGTACGGACCCTCGGTGCGTGAGTCCGTCTCGCCCTTGACCGGTTTTTTTACATTTTGTTACTGTAATTGTGATAGTTCGAAGAACTTTATAGGACTTTTTTTTTTTGGGTGTGAAATTATCTAATAACTTCTCCCGCTCTGGGCGGAGCGGGAGGGCGTGTCAGACTTTTACTGATTAAAACCCACCTGTGTTACTTCAGTTGCCTTTGTGCCAGGGCCACGGTATCCCTTTCGGAAAAACCCGCAACCCTGGCAGGCATTGGTCCTAGCGGACCCCGTCACAGTTCGTGCTGACATATTTTTGTGGCACGCGTAGAACACAACGCGCCGTCAACCTGGGCCTGGTCCTTACCAGACGGCGAGCTGCCCATTGCTCGCCGTCCGCAAGCCCGCGCCTACGGTGGCCGGGAATCGCCGATTGATTCCCGCCGCCCAGGGCGTCAACTGCGGCGACTAGGGGCGTGAGGGCGCACAGAATACCTCTCCCTTACGCGTTCCGCCTCCTCCTTCGCAAGCATTACTGCTTCGCAGAAGGAGGTGACGGCCTCCTATGCACTCTCGCTCCGTACCATGGACCATTACGGGACACTGCACGCTAAACAAACAATTCCACACAATAGACATATCGGACAACCCTCTGTGCAGAGCTTGCATGGAGGCTGAGGAAACTGTCGCGCATATGCTCTTTGAATGCACAGGCGTCACCCAAATTAGAACAGAGACCCTCGGGGCACCCTAGGCTGATCTTTCACAGATGTTCTAAACATACCAGGAGACGTAATAAACTTCTGGAGGGAGGTGGGCTGGTTGGAAAAACCACTGATGGCCGCCATGGCCCATGTACAATGGTCCACCTGAAGGACTAAGTGCGGAAACCAAACCCTTTACCATAGAACATAGAACTGTACGTCGCTTGCTCCCGCGTCACCAGTCCTGACTCTCTGTATATTTTGACTGCTGTGACCAAGACTACAAACGTAGTGTTCAGGGAAGTTTTATTAAAATGTGGCTGGTATTTTAGTATATTATGGTGTTTTACGACTGTCACGCGAACGAAGTCGCGGGCAAAAGCTAGTAGTGAATAAAATGCATGGTAATTGTATATAAGAATAATACTAATAAAATAAGAATGTATGTAAACTTAATTTAAAAAAATCACGCTTGCTTGCAGGCAGAATACAATGACACCTAGGTTATAAGATCTTACCTTTACTAAAACAATGTATTTCTGGCAAATAAACGTTTGATTTGATTTGGATAATGTAGTGGACTGCAATATTGTTAATATTTTGTATTATATTTTCTTTGTTCCAACACATAATTGTAGCTGTTTATTGTCCCTGAATAAATAAATAAATAAATAAATAACACTTGGCCCGACCTGGGAATCGAACCCATTTCCTCATGCTGAGCAGTAGCGCTTGCGACCACCAAACCAACGAGGCAGTTTCTGTAGATTCCAATGCAATTTATAAATTAAGACACTCACCTCAGTAAGATAAATGTTGAATTCCAACAATGTAATATCCAGGGCATCTTTCCTAAAGAGTGCATCTTTAAATTTGCTCGGTTGAAGACTGAATACATCTTCAAGTGACTTCTGGGTGTCTTTCATTTTGTCGTCATATACTGGTATCGTTGAAAAAGAAAGCGTTCCGTTGTATGGGATACATTTTTTCTTGTACCCCACATATTTCCCCGCTGGGCAACATTTAAATAAATGATTTTGAAAACCACTTTTTATTCGAGAATCTGGTTCAATGTCCAATGCATTGAGCCCTGTCGTAAGGACTAACAACACGTTGAATAATAACATGATAAACATTTCGTCACGTGTGCTTGTCAAGAAGCCTGAAGGAATTATGACAAATTAGGTATTCCAGTTATTTTATTCTGTAAAATATGACATTTATATGTCTGTGTGCGTGCAAGACCGCGTATATACAGTTTGTAAATGCTGCGTACTCGAGTTAGGTTATACTGTGTCTTTAATTTATTATTGGTATATTATATATATCGAAATATTATAAAACGAAATAAAAATTATTTTATGGTATATTTTTTGGGGTCAACGTCCGTAGGCACTAGTGTTTTTAGGGTTCCGTAGTCAACAAGAAATCTTATTCTGTAATTTGGCATGGGTGTACATAGTAATCACGCAGAAAAAGTGGTTAAATATTTACTTTTTATTTTTTGGTAGGTACCTCCCTTACTCGTAAAGTGGGGATGATATTGCTTATTCCCGTCTATCCGATGGATAGGCCGTTCAAAAATATTGCGGGTATGTGAAAACCATTTATCAATTTAGGGATCCGTTTGCGTATATTAAGCTTTAAAGAGCTAATTCTTATTAGAGTCATGGTTGTATTTGGATATATCGCCTCTTTACAAGAACAACGTGATATTTAAAAAAAAAAAACGTTTTTATGAGATGACACTTGCTCTTGTAAAGAGGCGAATTATCATAATGTATTGTCATTATATTTGTAAACTATCAATCCCTGTTGTTTTTCCTGCCAGTAGCAGCAGGTCATTTCGCCTCTTTACAAGCTCAACGTGTCATCTCATTAAAACGTTTTTTTTTTTTAAATATCACGTTGTTCTTGTAAAGAGGCGATATGAAAACAATCACAGCAGTAATACTTATAACGAAGTTAAAAGGAAAACTATCACAGCTAAGTAGGCTTACAAGTTACCAAGTAATAGTCGAGCAACTTACATTTGCTCTTATGTTTGTTCTTGTGTTACATTCATCCCAACTACGGAAGCTTTCATAGTGCGTGATCCGATACGCACTTGCTCAGTTTTTTAACTGGGATAATAGGGTAAAATCCGATTCCATAAGAGGTACGGGGAAACTGTCTTAGGAAATATTAGCTCTTTTTCATGAAACAATTTTCGTCAGCCTTAGTTTTTTTGGTCAAGTGCGAGTTGTCCATACAAATACTAAAATTGACCAATTTTTTATGTAATGCTCTTACTCATTTTCATGTGAAATGAAATGAATTCGTTTATTCTGTAAATAAGATGTCGGAATCACTTTTACACGTAATAAATAAAAAAATAAGCTAGATGGAGTCGACATTTCCTGACTACCCCTGAGAAGAAATGGCGAAACAAACTCAGGGGTCAAAGTCTCTTTTAAAGTCCAGACATAATCTTGATCAGATCATGTGAGGACCATGTAGATCCGTGTCTGACATGGTCTTTTGAGGAAAGAACCACACAATTTTGATTGGACCTGTCCAGTCAGTGCAAGCATTTGTCAGTAAACGTGTAGCTCAACTCAGGATTTAAGGAGCTCAACGACTCGATGAACAATGAAAAGATATTTTGGTAGGCCGCATAAAGCTCAAAATACCAGACCATCATTAAAACTACTTGAGAAAGAGAAAAAAAAAGAGATAATCTTAAAAGGAAACAAATAACCCACATAGTGCTCACATTCTCAATAATTAAAGTAATGTGTAATACTTTTCAAAGTAAATATGCAATTCATTTCTTAAATAATATTTAGTAATGTCAATATGTATATAAAACGTTATATAATTATTAAAATGTCAAGTTTTACGGTTTAATCACAAAGCTTTAAGCATAGCCAACAGCTCAATCCTAAGCTTTTTTTTTGCCTTTGTAAGGGTAATTTCATTGTATTGGAAGAAAACAATCTGACAGCGGAACTGGGTCAAATAAAATAAAAAACATGCTATGTATTTGTACATAAGTCAACAATTTATTGCACAAATGTTTACCAACAGCGCCCCCTGGTCAACGTCATGCGAGCGCCATAAGATCTAACAGTGTAAATTTACCCATATCTTTAGATTCCGAGTCAACTCATTCTCGCGGTTTTGCATTTAAAAAAGCCAGGAAAAGTGGTGTGCGACTTTTGCTTTATCACTGGTCGTGTTATGGATGAGATAGAGCAGAACAAGGGCTCTGTTTAAGAGGGCTTTTTATTAATAATAGTACAAAACGTGGTACAAAATAAACATAATTCCATGATAACCACCTATTTACGCCAAATCCTAATTTGGCGAATTTTGCCGGTACGCGGTATTTACAAAGTGCACTTACGCGGTTTTGCACAGGCACTGTCGAAATAGGAACTGTCTAAACTCGACGTCAAGCCTCGACCCACAAAACTCAACGTCACCTACGAGTACATTATTTTATTTTACCTACATTACAAATTTTTGTTTGTGTACCAAAAGTTTTCGGACCTGAGTAGAATTTGTATATGTAACATAATTTTTCATGCAGATGGTTGTTTTACAATTTCACAATCCATAGCAGTGGTCGCATTAAAAAAAAAAAACTAGTGTTTAATAGTCTCTACCTATTCACAAAAACATTATTTTAATTTTAATGATAATGAGATTTTTACGGATGGATAACAGAAATCGCTAAAGTGGTCAAAGAGATTAATTCCCGATGATAAACAATATTTTTTTAGAGGATAGAATGGCGAACAGTTTAAACATTTACTTTGAGTTTTCTAATTTAATAAAAAAGACTACAATTATTCTAACCCTTAAAATAATAATCTACAATTTATTTTAGTTTCATTATACTGAAATTTCCTATTTTTCTAACTTTAACAGAAGTAAAATCCCAAATGTAAATTAAATAGAAGAAAAAGTGCCAGGTGTTGTGGCGGTATCAACAACGCCACATGCGAACTACGCATCAAAGACCTGACGTCACAAATCCTGCATCGCGCTATCAGAGTTTACCGCGCGACTAGCATATATACAACATCCCGACATCAACAGTTGAGCAGTTGCCCACCAGACACAATACCCGTATGGTCGGAGGATCCTCCCTTTACTATAGAGTATGAGTGAACTTAACATCCTGTTCCTCATACCTCTAAAGTGTGAAAGTTGAAATCTTAATTAAAGGGCAGGATTTTCGTACAACTTTTTAGGTATGTAGGCGTTAATTTCCCTTACCAGTATGTGAAAACTGTAATAATAACCATAATAAGCCCCACCGCCGTATCTCTACGTTGACGTCGTGGTGGGGCTTGCGCGCTCCGAACTCTAGGTAACTGTGCCGGTAGAGTTTACTTTGCCGGAACATGTCTAGGGTGAGGAGCCAGACCAAGAGAGATACAGAAACCCGCAGGGCAGCATGTGGCGAGCTGTTGGGCAGTTGCGACCCCACGGACCCTATCTCCCGGGAGAAGTCATGTTCCTCATCTCTGGCTTGCCTTTATTGGCCGGCTGGAGTAAACACTGACGAGGAACTGAGCTCCCAACTCATTCTTGCCTTTATTGGTCGGCTTGAGTGGAGATTTGCAAGAGCAAATGTGCTCGGAGGAAGGAAGTATTCCAGTAAGTGCTTGTAGGGATCTTGACCATCTTCCGGGCTCTGGGATTGTTCTGAGAGCCGTGGAATATCTCTCCACTCCTCGAGCACCTCAAGACATGTTGCCCCCTTGTCGCTACGTCACTATGTGCTAGCGACCGTTTTCGGGGGCCCATTATTGAGTGTGCAAGTCACCCCCTGCCATTTTATCCGTGTATAATAAAACATTGATCAGCAGGGTACATAGTCCTTCCATAGTTTTAGTAGTCCTTCCATAGTTTTAGGTAACCAGTTCATTTTAACCACCCAAACCCATAGTCCAATATCTTTGTTTCCATATCCTGCAATAGTCCTACACCAACCGGGGGTTATCCGTGGGTGCACTTGCATAGTGCGTACATGGATAATCGTCGGTCGGTGCCTCATTTAATTAAAAAGCGTCTAACAGGCCTCTGCGAGTTGGCTTCGGCGCCTCGTACGCCTTCCAAAGGTCCGGGACCCTTGGGTCCCGAGACATAAAAACTATAATAATAATGATCGAAATTCTGACTGAAGCATTATTTTTATTTAATTTTTGTTTGCTGAATTCACTTTAAATTAATTTTATTGACCTGAAATTAATTATTAACAATCATAACTATTCGTATTTGCATGCTATAGAATGTGGCAAACATGTCTGAACCTGTATTTTCTCTTTATGTTATCTTGCATGCACTTTTTTTAAATTCTTGTATGTGTGCACACGTTTAAGCAAATAAATATGTCTTATCTTATGTGCCTTGACACTGGTGCCGATTCTCTTGTACACCGAACTAAACTAACTAAACTATCACTAAAATTCCTTCGTTTTTTTTTTTTTTCGATTTTTTACTTAATTATCAACAATTTAAAGTTTAAAATCATAAAGTTTGTGGTAACTTGATGTGCTGGCCACCGTACAAAGTTGCAAAGCCAAAATAAAAAATACCACGAGGAGTCGCGATTGTCAAATTCGATTTTAGTTGTTTTTTTTTAGAGAATTATGGTTACAGAATGTGCTGGCCACTGTACTTGTTTGCCCTACCCACAATATTTTTTTGAGCCGGAGGCGCGCAGGGCAGCCTCAACGTGTTTTATATGGAATTTTTTACTTTTTGTATGGAAAAAAATTAAATTCTCACCAATAACTCGACTTCAGGTGCAAAAACAGTACTGAACAGTACTGTTTTTGCACCTGAAGTCGAGTTATTGGTGAGAATTTTAGTTCATGACAACTAATTTTATTCCACACCTTTTTAATCGCGATTAACAATAGTCAGATTTAGTTAGAAAATCTAAATTTTAGCTCAAAATCGTCAAATTCAGAATAGCAAAATTGCCATTTTCAATAAATTCTCAAAATAAATTATTCTTCAAATATAAACTCAGAGCCATCTTAGTGCTGTCAAACTAAAATATAGGTAGTTAAGTTGTGTCACTTTAGTCAATTTCAAAATAGGAAATCGTCGTTTGACAGGAATAAACAAAATTTTGGTGATTGTTAGTCTAGTTTAGAGAATTTTGTGACAAGAGAATCGGCACCAATATCTAAAGAGCCTTTCGGTAGATAGTAGGATCAATGGATTTATTGATACAGAGATAGGTTATCGTGCAAAACGAAGACCAATTTCTCTGACTACCATAACAGGCGCAGTGATGGCTGTCATGAAATGATGGCAGCGGGGTTTACGTTTAACTTTATGGTGTCCAAAAACGCTGTCTATATTCCGTCCGATTTGGAACTAATAATGGTTAAATTCGTAAAACACCTATGGACGCATCAGAAACAGAGTGTAAAATTCACTCATCCTCCATAGAAAAGGGAGGATCCTCCGACCAGACGGGTAATGTGTCTGGTGGGCAACTGCTAACGGTTGATGTCGGGATGTTGTTTAAATGCCAGTCGAGCGGTAAACTCTGATTGCGCGATGCAGGATTTGTATGACGTCAGGTGTTTGATGCGTAGTTCGCATGTGGCGTTGTAGATGCCACCACACACCCTATTCGTTTGTATGAAACTGACAGATGTCAAAAAAGCATTCTCTCGGTGGACGGAATATAGGAAAACACACCATCTCACTTTCATATTTCTTTCTCCCTTGTCAATCTTATTGCATAATAGCTTCTGCCCGCGACTTCGTTCGCGTGGAAGTCGTAAGACACCACGATATACTAAAATACCAGCCACATTTTAATAAAACTTCCCTGAATACTACGTTTGAAGTTTTGGTCACAGCAGTTAAAATATACAGAGAGTCAGGACTGGTGATGCGAGACCAAGCAACGTACAGTTCCATGTTCTATAGTAAAGGGTTTGGTTTCCGCACTTAGTCCTTCAGGTCGACCATTGTACATGGGCCATGGCGGCAACAGTGGTTATTCCAATCAGCCCACCTCCCTCCAGAAGATAATTACGTCTCCCGGTCTGTTTAGAACATCTGTGAAAGATCTGGGTGCCCCGAGGGTTTCTGTTCTAATCTGGATGACGCCTGTGCATTCAAAGAGCACATGCACGACGGTTTACTCAGCCTCCATGCAAGCCCTGCACAGAGGATTGTCCGATATTGTGTGGAAGTGTTGGTTTAGCGAGCAGTGTCCCGTGATGGTCCCCGTCACCAGGCGCAGGCCGGTCCTGTCCAGGAGTAATAACCGCCTGGTTAGCCTACCATTTAAGAATGACATAGTCTCCCTGGACTGTCTGCAGGTCAGTGTCGAGGTCCACCAGCTCTTTTCTAGTGAATTATTGAAGGCCTGTGTTCCTGGATATACAATAATGGCACAACACTGATACATTGAATGTTTCTCATTGTCATTCTTACAGATTATTCCTGACGAACAGCTATCACTATTATAATATAACAGTACATTGTAATTGTTAACACACGGGAAGTCAAGTATAAGTCCCCTCTTTGAGAAGTGGCTAGAGAGGTGCCATGGTGTCCTCACCTTCCGCCTGATGCAGGTCCTCACCGGACACAATTGTTACGGGAGATTCTTGTTTAGGATAAGGCGGGAGGAAACACTCGGGTGTTACCACTGTGTGGATCGCCCAGAGGACACGGTAGAGCATACGGTGGAGGCCTGCCCGGCTTGGGTAGAGCACCGACGTGTCCTCACGGAGGCGATCGGTGGCGACGATCTCTCGCGTCCGGTCCTGTTCCAGGCCATAGTACGGAACGAGAGTGCATGGGAGGCCGTCACCTCCTTCCGCGAAGCAGTAATGCGCGCGAACGAGGAGGCGGAACACGCGAGGGAGAGAGGGGTGGAATAGTATTATTTTTTTTGGTCGAAAACAATGCGGCCTAAAATTATTTTTTGAGAATGTGCAAATAGCGCTCTTCCATACGATACCCCACATGCCCTAGTAGCCCGACTTCAAGTTTTAAAAACCCCATTAAATCATAGATGCAAAAAAAAAAAAACTTTCTTATTTGCAAAATAGTTGGGCAAACGTCATCTCAAACTATTCCAAATTTCAATTTGATAGGTTTAGTAGTTCTTGTGATATCCAACTGTGACAGACAGACAGACGGACAGACAGACTGAGTTGCACCATAAGGGTTCCTTTTTACCATTTTGGTACAGAACCCTAAAAAGAAGCACAAAAAATATCAATTCTTTGAAATCGAAATCAGATTTTCATTGCTTTGTTGAAAGTTGATTGAAATAGCGTAATATGTCATAATTGGCTATCAACTCAGCGAAGTAGTAATGGAATAATTCGACTGTTGTCACCTCAGTATCATTCATAAGAACTGTATGGGAAAAGTTTTTTTCGATTTCTGACTTTACTAGTACTCAAACCTCAGTTGGTCCTGTAAAGTTTTTTGATCCTCGTAAGAAACAGGATCGATTGGCATCAAAAAACTTTTTTGTGAAAATTGCCCATTTTCTTGATGACTGTAATTTTTTTTTCAAAATCTGTGTATGCAGATCAATTTTTTTCAAAAAGTTAAAGATAGTCTCTTAACACCATTTTTCTTGTAGCGACCACGGTTGGGGTACCTGCCCTTATGGACCCATCTCAAAACATAATGCAATACTGCTCATCCCCCATAGCAAATAGCGTGATAATCTACACGTAGTAATTTGACCAGACCTATAGGGCATATCTATGCAAAATTTGAACAAAATCGGTCCGGGTCCGGTAGTTTTTGCGCTGGAACATACATTCAGACCAACAGACAAACAGATACAAATTCTAAAATACTATATTTTCGGCTTCAGAATCGTTCCCAGACCTCGTGGCAATTACTTTTTTTCAAAAATATTCAATGTACAGTTTTGACTTTGCTACGATTTTATTATATTTATGTATAGATAATGTTTCTGTGACGTCATTAGACGGTATATTGCGGACGCTATGTGGGCGACCAGCGCTCTTCTTGGAAACCGTAGTTGAAGTGGCTACTCGTGGGTGTATGTCCACGCATGACTTATTCTAATAAGTCACAGACCACGTCATGCTACAAAACTAGCCACTATCTGTCACAGAATACTTAGTACGACTGCAGTCGGCGCGAAAAATAAGTCTAAGGGACACTTCACACTAACGTTTCTCCAGTGTAATGCAAAGTAAATGCATGTATTGAGGTGTTATTAAGGTTTGCTGATGAACAACCCGAACAAGTGTGTAGCACACCTTACGAACTTCTTTAAATTTGTTTTGGAAAAAAGTAAAAGGGTTTAGAAATGTCGGAAACGGGAGATGCGCGGTAATAATATGCCAAAATAGAATCAAATAAACAAGTCAAAAGAGAGTAGAGTCACTACTCTACTCTCTTTTACTAACTCTACTCTCTTTTAACTACTCTCTACACACTTGTAGAGAGTAGTTTATATAATCTTCCAAGTTCCAATTCCATCCTTATTCGCATTGTGAATATTACGCTGTTTTTATATAATATTTCTTAATTATTTATGTAATTAAGGGCCGATTTATTAATCGTCAGATAGTTTTTATCTGAAGAATAAATACGGTGATTTGACATTTATTTATTTATTGTTAGTTAAAATGGTACAACACCAATTACGTTAATTAACATTATCCATACTAATATTATAAATGTGAAAGTAACTCTGTCTGTCTGTCTGTCTGTCTGTATGTTACGTTTTCACGCCTAAACCGCTGAACCGATCGTCATGAAATTTGGCAGAGATATAGACTGGGATATGGAGAAGGACATAGGTTACTTTATTACGCGATAACCGACATCCACGCGGGCGGAGCCGCGGGCAAAAGCTAGTGTTCTATATCTGCCAAATCGCAATTTTTTATTCCTCAGATAAAAGACATCTTACCTTTTTTTTCTTTTTGAGGATGCGAAATCATTAAATGACCCCTCCCGCTCTGGGTGGAGCGGAAGGGAGTATCAGACTCTTACTGACTTAAACCCACCCGTGTTCCTTTCTTGGCCCTTTAAAGACATCTTACCTAAGGGCTGATTATCCAATATGAAGATAACCATTATCTAAGGACTTCTTCTTTTCGTTTCGATGGTACTGTTATTATATTGTTTAAGCCCAGTAGGTGGCCAAGTTAGTTGCGGCATCAATGGCGTTCATTATGTCTTCTTTAGTGCAAGTGAACGGGCACTTAGGACGTTCCAGAAAGTGGGATATGGTCTGATCAGAAACACCGCATGTGGGTTACTGACAGTGGGGGATTACTGACCCATCCAATACTAAGTGCGAACTGAGTATTGGATGGGTCAGTAATCCCCCACTTTGACAGATTGCGTTTGCAGCGGCCTACTTGTATAAATAAGATATGTACGCAATCGATTAAGAGCTTTCCATATACCACTGCAGATCCCGCCCGGGCGACAAATGTTCCTGGGGTTTGACGAAGTCGGAAGTTGGGAGGTGAATGCTTGTCTTATTTCATCTTGTCTTGTCTTTTTTATCTAAGGTATATGGCGGTTTAAAAGCTTTTGTGTAGGAAACATGTCAAACTGTCATATTTATTCTACAGCTAAAAGTTATCTGACTATTGAGAAATCAGCCATAGGTAGAACGAAAAAACATACCTCAGTAAGATATACTATGCAATCCAGCAGTTTGATATCACGAACTTCTCCTTTAAATGTTGTGTTGTTGAATTTGTTTGGTATAAGAGTAAATAGATCTTCAAATGACATTCCTGAGAGGTTGATATATATCCTCATTATATACTTTTATAACACATTTGCTCGTAAAAGGTCTCTTATTTCACCAATTTCAATATCGTAATGTATGTCATTACGTACTTGTGCGTTATTGTAATGTAAAACGCACGAGTTTCTCTAGAATAAGGTAAAACGTACGGTTGATCAAGATGCTCCGTCTAAAACGAACGGTACTTTTTTAAATCTTAGCAAATAGTTTTTATGACAGAAAAGTGGTCAACATTTTATGAATAAAATTAACTTTCTTAGATAAAATATAAAAAATAAACATTTAATTCTTTAATTTAATTAATTTTGACAATAAATTACAACCATTTATCTATAACAAAAACAAAAAAAAAATCTTTTCGTGCCTTTTCCTTAAAAAAAAAAAACGCTGATGCGCGCGCATCGCTAATTTGTGAACAAGTACAAATTATTCCGCGCGCTTTTTCTTTTCGCTGTATTGTTTTTATTTGAAAATTTCGTCGAGTAATGATGAATTTATTAATTCGAAACCGCCACAAGTCTCAGAGGTAGCGCCACTGACTGCAGAACTCTGTGGTCTCGTTTCTCCTACTTTCACTCAAGAGAGTGAGAGAGAGACTGCTGAAATTGTAACTAATAATAATAACTTGACAACATTAAAAATGCCAACTGGCAACGTAATCAATTTTACAAATTTTTCTAACTGCTTTAACAAGTGATTAAAGATTTATTCGTTTAAGAAAGTCCGAGTTTTATTTATTTCCTCGCAGATATGTTATAAAACGTCGTATGACATACGTGCGCTTTGATAATTACAGCCTCTGCTTTCTTGTAGCCCTCACCTACGGCTCGGGCTAGCAATATCGCCTCGGCTGTAATTTTCAACTTACCGCACTTATATCATAATGTACTATTATCTTGGAAAAAGCAAGCGTGTCGTTGTAATTCACACAAGTTTTCCTGAACCCCACATAATGTCCCTGATGGACAACATTTGTTTAAATATTTTTTTATACTGCTGGTATTTAGTGTTCTTTGAGAATTTGTTTCATTATAAATAGCATTAACACTCGTCATAAATATTAGCAAAATGTTTAAAATAATAAAGTCGCGAAACATCTTGTTACCTGTGCTTGTTACGAAGCGTATGTGATTTATAACAGACTGTATTCCTGTATTATTTATTTATTTCCTCATATTTTTTACACTAACCGTTTCCTGACAGTATTTTGAGACAAATTAGGACCCTTTTTAGGGTTCCGTAGTCAACAACGAACCCTCAAAGTTTCGCCATGTCCGTCCGTCTGTCTATATGTCCGCGGTTTAGCTCAGAGACTCTTAGTACAAAGAAAGCAGTAATTTGCATTTGCATATTACATATTAATCATGCCGACAAAGTTGTAAAATAATATCTTTAAAAAAAAAATATTTTGTACCTCCCTTGCACGCAAAGTGGGGATAATATATTTTTTATCGTCTATCGCATGATGTGGTATCTGGATAGGCCGTTCAAAAATATTGCGGGTCTGTGAAAACCACTTTTCCATTCAGGTATCCGTTTGCGTTATATTAAGATGAAACTATACCCAAAGTCTCAAATTCAGATAATTTATGTAAACAACGGGGATAACATATCAAAAAAATATCTTCGTAATGGTAATTTACAAAAATGTCGAAAAAAGATGTTTCATTTTCTTTTAAAAACTGATTTTAAGAAATAATAATTAAAAAATAATCATACCGTAATTATTTTTATAAATTTTCGGTTTTAAACAAAGTTATTAAAAAAAGGAGATTTTCTGGTATAAAATATTTTATGATACTGGTAACAATGCAGGAGATACAAAAACATTTTCAAATTTTTTACATCTTCAACGAAACTAATATTACAACTCTCATTAATAGATTCATATTGTAAGTAGCATATCTAGCCACATTTTGGATGAAAACGGCTGTAAACTGTTTCGAGTGGAAATCGATTTTGGGAGGCCTACGTTTAGCATTGGACTTAAAAGGGCTGATTATGACGATCATATGGCCGTGTCTCCGACATACTACACAAAACATTGTTTGGCAACGGTATTTTGTTTGCATAGTTCTTATAATTAATTCAATTTAATTTTAGCGATGACTATTTATAAAAAAAGACATATGATATTATGTTTTGCACCACTGTCCTGTCATTTTGACAGTGAAATTTCTTGACATTACTTTGTTTACATAAATTATCTGAATTAGAGACTTTGGGTATAGTCGATACTTTTTCCATACAAAATTCGGGGGGGGTATTACTCCACTGTTTGACATTGCACACCCAAAGTTAAACATGATATCGTTTTGTCTTATTATTAATTTTGTCTGTACGGAAGCAGAATATTAAAATAAACAGCCATTAAAAAGTTATGAGCCAGAAATTCCGCTCTGACAAAGCTCAACTATCGAAGAATTCAATAAATTTTATTTGTAATTGATTTATCCAGTAGTCTTTTCATAAAACTCATCCTTCCAAAGGACGTTTCGTAATTTTTTACGCGCGCGGTTTACTATGAATTATCGTGCATTTCACTCAACACACGATGATGGACACGATGCTAGGTGAGACAGCGTACTTTTTGGCCACGCCCACCAGTGAGTTCAAGCCCGTGACTAGTTGGCTCTTAAGAGGTCACCTTCCTGCTATCGTATACTGCGAAGACTATTTCATTTACCAGTATTGTATTCTGAGGATACTGCAAACAGATTGTAGCATTTGAATCTATAACAGGAACACAATATTAATAAATTGTAATGAAACTGTTGAAATAAATAAGAAACTATTTACATTATTTTATCGTTTTATTTTGCCGTATTCACTCTGTAGGTTCTTTGGAGGTACATTCATTGTAAGAAACTCAAATTTGAGTTTCCACTCAACGTTTACATAGCTTCCTTAGTATTTTCTTCTTGCAAATGAATAAGAGGAAAATCACAAGGCCTATGAGACTGTTATAGAGGTCGGATATCCACCATATCTTGAATCCAGGGTAAAGGAAACTCACTATTTCCAGCAACCAGTTCAGGCCCATCACTACCGACAGCTTCAGGTAAAACAGAAACCTGTAAGAAAACATATTTTTGTCAAAAAAAATATATACATAAGCATTATCAGCTTACAACGTTCCAACTGCTGGGAAACGGACCTTCTCTGTGAGATCTGGGAGCAGGTCATAATGCACCACGCAAGTCGGGGCTGTATCTTATGTGTAACGCGCATAAACCTGTTTTATCTCATGCCATGCTATAAATCCTCTATAAAAGTTTCTGAAACAGTTAGCTTATTGCCAACATTAAAACACCCAGTATCATAGTAACCATAATAGCTTCCAAACGGGAGTTATAATGTTGTACTGAATTTCATAATGCAACTCCTTTGCTTTTACGAGCATGATAATCCCTTCCTTACTCATCTGTTTGATGAGTAAGGAAGGGATCATCATCCTCCCTTCCATTCTCACTACTCAATTCGTGGTACCTTTATGAAATTCAAAAAAAGAACATTGTCACGCACGCGCGTTTCACTATACTATACCATAGCGTCGTATCCCGCCATTTTTGTTCGATATTAGTATTGCAAAAACTGTTTCAGAACCTTTTATAGAGGATTCATGTCATGGGTCTACACCCATGACATGAATCCTCTATAAAAGGTTCTGAAACAGTTTGAATTTTTTTCTTGAATTATTACAGTTACATACAAGACTTTAATCTACATAAAGTCTTGTATGCAACTGTAATAATTAGGTATTAAAACAGTTGCATAAATAACTATTATCGCGCGTTAAAAGCTCTTTAGATGACGTACATATATATGCGCGCTCGCGCACCAGCCCCTGCAGTTGGTTAACATATATCAGTTAATATTCCCAACCCAGTATAAAATAAATCCAATGACGAGAAGAGTTTGTTCCTCTCGGATTGGTATTGGGTCTTTTTACACCCGCTAAAGGTCCACCGAATCGGTCCACTTACCTGTGCCTATGAGTGCGATGTGCCTGTGGGTTGCCTGCAGCAGCCGAGTCCAGCACGGTAGTCTTTCCACTCAAACGCCAGATGTTGAACGCGGTCATCAGGTAAAACATCCAGTTGCAGATAATCAGGATCAGTATGGGTATGTATAAGTACAACAGTTTTACACCGCCTGCGAAGCAAACATGGTTCATAAGAACTTAACATCAAAAAAATTCATCACTGTTTGAAAAGATATGATTTAGACCACGAAAAGTTGGTCGTTTCATATGTATACTCGTAATTGCAGCAAGATCTACACTTGTATTCGTTTATTTAAAATTTATTCAGATCTTTTTTTTACAGACTTTTTTTAGGGTTCCGTAGCCAAATGGCAAAAAACGGAACCCTTATGGATTCGGCATGTCTGTCTGTCTGTCTGTCCGTCCATATGTCACAGCCACTTCTTTCCGAAACTATAAGAACTATACTGTTGAAACTTGGTAAGTAGGTAGATGTATTCTGTGAACCGCATTCAGATTTACACACAAAAACAGAAAAAATAAATTTTGGGGATTCCCCCATACTTAGAACTGAAACGCAATTTTTTTTTTTCATCAAACCTATACTTGTGGGGTATCTATGGATAGATCTTCAAAAATGATATTGAGGTTTCTAATATAATTTTTTTCTAAACTGAATAGTTTGCGCGAGAGACACTTCCAAAGCGGTAAAATGTGTGTCTCTGTAACTTCTAAAATAAGAGAATGATAAAACTAAAAAAAATATATGATGTACATTACCATGTAAACTTCCACCAAAAATTGGTTTGAACGAGATCTAGTAAGTAGTTTTTTTTAATACGTCATAAATCGTAAACCGCGCTTGCTGCTACGGAACCCGACCCGGCGAGTCCGACTCGCACTTGGCCGCTTTTTAAAGTGGGTAGGTACTAATACCAAAGTAATTGGCTAGGCCCTGTTCATAAACTGTGTTACGATTTTATCAAAAGACTGCCAAATCAAGAGAATTGGCAGTATGTCTAGAATATCATTAGAAAACTCTGAAAATGTATTTGTATGGCGGAAACGGCAGAATACTAACTACTTATAATACGTTACAACTCTGTAAAAAATATTATGACAAATAAATGAACTATTGTGCCAACCTTCAAGGAAGCATCCGTAGCCCGGCACATTAGGAGTGACGAACCAAGGCAGGTGCCTCAAGTCATCCCTGATCTCATTCAGCACGGCCAGGCCAATGGTCATAATAAGCGGGACACCAAAAGCGAACAAGCAGTACATCAGGAACTTAAAGAGCTCTCCTCGCCGATGGATAGCACGGGCTTTCGCATAACCTCTGTAAATATATTCCGGTATAATTAACGACGTTTGAGGTTGTGTCGAAGCGAAATTCAACTTAGTTAGGTACCTACTTTTACATTCTGCTAGAAGTGGTATCTTGAAATAAAATTACACTTGGTTATGGTATACTACTGTAGTGTGCGGCATGCGACATTGATGCCGCAACAAATAAATAGAACAGAATATTAACGGGTATTGCTACTAGTATTCAACGAATAAAAACCTTCAGAAAACCGCTTAGTTATAGTGGTAATGAAAGTATTACCTGAAGGTCCACCAAATATCGTAGGACATGACGGTCATCCAGCAGAAAGTAGCCAGGAAGAAGTAATATATAAACATCGCTGGAATGAAGAAAAAAATTGTTAAATTACGATTTCCATTTTTCTACTGTGAATAAAAGACATGCTTAAAGGACGTATACGTTACCTCTATACCCAAAATTTCTCAAATTCAGATAATTTATGTAAACAAAGTAATGTCAAGAAATATCACTGTCAAAATTATCATTATATTTTTTTTTTTTGTAAATAATCATCTATAAAATTAAAGTGAATTAATTATAAGAAATATGCAAACAAATTACCGTTGCCAAACAACGCTTAGTGTAGTGTGTCGGAGACACGGCATATGATTCGTCATAATCAGCCCTTTTAAGTCCAATGCTAGACGTAGGCCTCCCAAAATCGATTTCCACTCGAAACAGTTTACATCCGTTTTCATCCAACATGTGGACAGATATGCTACTTACAATATGAATCGATGAATGAGAGTTGTAATATTTGTGTTGTTGAAGATGTAAAACATTTGAAAATGTTTGGATCTCCTGCATTGTTACCAGTGTCATAAAATATTTTATACCAGAAAATCTCCTTTTTTTTTAATTACTTTGTTTAAAACCGAAAATTTATAAAAATCATATACGGTATGATTATTTTTTAATTATTATTTCTTAAATCAGTACATAAAAGAAAATGGATCCTTTTTTTCGCTAGTTTATGTGATATACCATTATGAAGATATTTTTTTGATATGTTATCCCCTATGTTTACATAAATTATCTGAATTTGAGACTTAGGGTATAACTTGTACTAATAACAAGTTGTTATGGCCCATTGGCATGTAAGTAAACACTATAAACACTTGCATACTTACTTTGCTTGTAGCGTAATTTATTATAATATTAATATCTAGTTGGTTTCTAGGACAGAACCCGCAATATTCTGCTTTTCATATTGCCAAAAATATTAGCCCGCATAGCAGAATGCGTGTTCCTTAAAATTTTATTGGAACTAATCTTGTGCTTACACGGGCAATTCAATTGCACAATTCTTGTCAATTTTTGTTAATCTCATCTCAACACGGAGCAATTTACAGCAATTCCAAGATTTTATAGAAATAAACAAGAAATGCGCAATTTTTGTTGAGCGTGTTAGTGCATCTTAACAACGCTAAGATGTACTTCCTTACCCTAAGAAGCTTTACTATAAGAATTTTATAGAGAAATTCCATAATGATCACTTACTCAGACAGATACAAGCGGTTGTGGTATGAATCTGTATTTGAATGACGGCTAACAGTAAGAAGGCCATGAACAGACTGAAGACGTACGCCATCAGGATCAAGCCACACAAGTTCTGAAGTTCAGGCAGCAAGAAGTATACTATCAACACCAACAGCATAAAGAAGCATGATAGTAGCGTAGCTGTTGACAAAGAATATATGAAGTTAATTATTTGACTTAATGTGGTAAGTTAGGCCACAATATTTTGACTTAAAAAAGTGTCGATGTAGTTTCTAGCCTGTTTTTCTATACCTTTTACGTCTTGGAATAGGCAATCTTCACTTCATCTTTACTTCATCTTTCTGATTGAGCGACTCCCTGACAATTCAAAAGTTTTGAAGTAAAATGCAGATTTTAAGTTTGAGTTTGACCTAACTTTAACTTTATATGTAGGCAAGCGTTGTTTCCCTAAGTGATCGAATTAGAAATTAAGAGATCCGCAGGAGAACCAAGGTAACCGACATAGCTCGAAGAATTGCCAAACTTAAGTGGCACATTGCGCGCAGAACAGATGGCCGTTGGAGCCGAAAGGTTCTGGAGTGGCGACCGCGTACCGGAAGACGTAGCGTTGGAAGTCCTTCCACAAGGTAGACCGATGACCTTATGAAAGCCGCAAGAATCCGCTGGATGCGGGAAGCACAAAACCGGTCAAGGTGGCGGTGCTTGGGGGAGGCCTATGTCCAGCAGTGGACGTCTTTCGGCTGAAATGATGATGAAGATGAAGCGATGAAAGCGTTGTTGCGATTTTTAATTTTTTTAAATTGGTTAATGTATACAAACTATTGTTAACATTTTAAAAGAGTAAGTATGGAGTTTCTTGCCCATTCTTCTCCATACATAACTACTTTTTGGAAGGCGCAACTAGAATCAATTAACTATTCATGTAATTTTTTGACGTTCAAAAGTGCATCTTCGTGCCTATTTGAAATAAATGATTTGACTTTGAATCTCGCTTCGTTGCCACTAGTAGCATTAACAGTTCCATGATGGAACTACTGATGTTTATTTTTAATCACTAGTTCCATTTTACAAGAATCTGAAAATAATGGAACTAATGTTGATTTTGTTATCACTAGTTCCACATTATTATTTTTGGCACTTAAATGAATAAAATTTTATTCAATAAAATAAACAAATGTTTATTTTTTCATTTATTATACGGATTCAGTATGGATTTAAAATAATCATCTTTGTAAAGAAGGATGGAAAGTAAATCCCAGTAATGCCAGTGCCTAAAATAATATATATTATATATATATATATATTATATTGTATATATATATATTATATATATATATATATATATATATAACATTATTTTCAGATTCTTTTAAAATGGAACTAGTGATTAAAAATAAACATCAGTAGTTCCATCATAGAACTGTTAATGGTACTAGTGGCAACGAAGCCTCATCTCGATAGTCACCCCCTTTCTTGCCATATCATCTCTCACGCAGTTCATCTATCGTTTCTTTGGTTTTCCATTAATCATATAGACATCCAGATTCATACTCAAAACTTTCCTCACAACATTTTCCTCATTCCTCCGCATCACATGCCCATACCATGACAATGACAACCCTACGCATGACACAAGCTGCAAGTATTTTTTTTGAGATTAAATAAATTATTATGAATTATTAAATTATTATTATTCGCTGCTTATGATAAGAACGGGTTAAATTTACCTAAAGTAATAACTAGAGATCGGATGCATATTTACCTAAAGTTAATTATTAGCTATGAAAGTATAGAAGCAGCTTCACAAAATATATTTTTTTGTAAGAAAATATCCCGTTATGCTAGGAATACCGGCAATACATAACTAGGTGTATAGTATGGAAGCGACTTCTAAAATATTATTTATTAAAAAAAAACCGGGATTCTTGGATTACATAACTATTCAGATGCATATTTATTTAAAATTATTTTAACCCCCTATGCAAATATGTGTATGTAGGTTGTAAGAGTAAGAGTGGTGTGTATTAGGCCCCTCGCCCACGGCGACTTTTTGTAGCGATGCTGTCGCGCGTCCGCATCGATACAGTCGCGAAGCGGTCGCTAGCTGTGTGCCCTCGCCCACGTGCCCAGATTCAGTCGCGATGCAAACACGATGCTGTCGCGCTTCTGTCGCGATGCAAACGCGATTCGGTAACGGCACAAAAATGCCACAGTTGCACTGATGCTCGGTTCTCCACCCACGCGCCACCCTCCCTCCGTTCTCTCCCCGATGTGGTCCGACACGGTCGCGCGTTTGCATCGATACAGTCGCGATGTTGTAGCGCGTTGGCATCGCTTCTGTAGCGCGTTGCAAATGCGACTAACACGCATTAGTAGCGATGCTGTTGCGCGTTTACGAAGCGCGCGACAGCATCGCTACAAAAAGTCGCCGTGGGCGAGGGGCCTTAGTTAAAATTAAAATAAAACACCGGAACCGCGGGATTATTCGATACAAAAGCGCTTTCCATAATAGCAAATATCTCAACTTTAGGTGAATATGCATCCGAATATCCGATCTCTAGTAATAACATAACATAACGTCTTATTTCGCCGAAGAGTTGGGCAGAGGTGTACGAATAGTACCCCTACATTTCGGCTATTATTTTTAAGTACCATGTAATAGGGGCCGCGCCTATTGCCACTGACTGCTCTCAAATAACAGACTCCGGGCTGCTACTGAGAAATTCCAGATAGACAAACCTAATAATGTTGCCCGACCTGGGAATCGAACCCAGACCCCATGCTCAGCAGTAAGTAGCGCTTGCGAACACGAGACCAACGAGGCAGTACAGCATAAAGTAATGGGTCATAATAATATTGATATCTGTTTGACACGAATTCTAGAAGAATGATAATAAATCAATCAAGTCAGCCTATCGCAGTCGACTGCTGGACATAGGCATCTCCCATGCTGCGCCACAACACTCTGTCCTCCGCCTTCTGCATCTAGTCTCTCCCTGCCACCTATTTGAGGTCGTTGGTCCATCAATAAACATGTAATAATATTGACATGAAAAAATCCTGGAAGTTAATTATGTTGTAATTTGTAAACATAGACATGATGTTATATGATTGATGATTCATTTATTATTTATTTGCAGTTAAATGAAGCAGCTATTTTTAAACTAACGGTTAGTTGTTCAAAACTCCGAGTAGCAATTAATGTTTATGATAACATGAAACATTTTCTTGGCATTAGGTATTGTACAGGCACACCCCTTAGTTTTTATTTTTATGTATTTATTTATTATTTATCAAAGTTTTATGCACAAGTAAAAAAATAATGTACAAAGGCGGACTTAATGCCTGAGGCATTTTCTACCAGTCAACCTTAGGGTGATGCAGAGACAAAACATGGCAGGTGTAACATGAGGGATAAATAACTCGAAAAAGAAAAAAAAATAATAAACTATTACATAGATACATACATACATAAATATAAGCGAAATAAACAGTGTCAGGTGAAATAACGATTGGTAGGGGAGAAAACGAATCAGCGCTGGGATGATTCAGCCAACCTCGTACGAATATGTTCACGTGCCTTCACTTTAAATGATAACCGACTGGTTGCGATCCTGATATGCAAAGGGAGCGTAATAACGCCACAGGTATGGAACAGAGGTGTGGTGGTACTTTTCATTACGAAGGGCGACAATACTCCTTAAGAATTATAGGCCATGTCTACAAGCTGTTTTCAAGAGTCATCACGAACCGTCTCGCACGCAGGTTTGACGACTTCTAGCCAAGGAACAAGCCAGATTCCGTAGAGGCTTTAGCACCGTAGAACACATACATACGCTGCGACAGGTTATACAGAAGACCGTAGAGTATTATAACCTCTGCTTAGCGGTTGTGGACTACGAGAAAGCCTTCGATTCGATCGAGACATGGGCTGTACTGGAGTCTCTTCAACGGTGCCAGACTATCGGTATATTGAGGTGCTGAAATGTTTCTACAAAAACGGAACTAAATCAGTCCGACTCCAGGACAAAACCTATCCTTTTGCAGCGAGGTGTGAGACAGGGAGATGTCATCTCTCCGAAACTGTTCACCGCTGCATTGGAGGATGTCTTCAAGGTTCTAGACTGGAAAGGGGTTGGCATCAACATCAATGGCGAGGACTTCACTCACCTTCGGTTTGCCGACGATATAGTTGTCATGGCTGAGAATATGGACGACCTCAGTACAATGCTAGATGACCTCAGTAGAGCTTCCGAAAGATTGGGTCTTAGAATGAACATGGACAAGACAAAGGTCATGTCAAATGCCCATGTAACACCCATTCTAATGAAGATTGGAGACGATATACTCGAGGTTGTGGACGAGTATATTTACCTAGGACTAACTGTCCAATTAGATAGGTCCAACTTCGAGAGGAAATGAGGTCAATCGTCGAATCCAACTCGGCTGGACAGCGTTCGGGAAGCTACGCAATATCTTCTCGTCCCACCTACCACAGTATCTCAATACGAAAGTCTTTGACCAGTGCGTGTTGCCAGTAATGACCTACGGCACTGAAAGGTTGTCGCTCACAATGGACCTTATTAGAAGGCTAAAAGTCACAAAGGGCATTGGAGAGGGCTATACTTGGAGTTTCCGTACGTGATCGAATCAGAAATGAAGATATCAGCAGGAGAACCAAGGTAACCGACCCAGCCCGAAGAATAGCGAAACTTAAGTGGCAGTGGGCAGGGCACATTGCTCGCAGAACAGATGGCTGATGGGGCCGAAAGGTTCTGTAGTGGCGACTGCGTACCGGAAGACGTAGCGTTGGAAGGCCTCCCACAAGGTGAACTGATGACCTTGTGAAGGCTGCAGGAATCAGCTGGATGCGGGAAGCACAGAACCGGTCGAAGTGGCGGTGCTTGGGGAGGCCTACGTCCAGCAGTGGACAACAGAAATGATGATGATGATGAGCCCAATTTTACCTATATACAGAGAGATAGACCCATAGGAGCCGAGCAAAAACAAAAAAAGTCAGAAAGAACGCTAAGCAAAAACGAAGTAAAAGCGCGAGCAGGCGATACGATGCAATGGGGTGGCTCGGGGTGACAAGAAATTTGACGTGGACGAAGTCGCGGGCAGAAGCTAGTATATAATATGTACATATAAATAACGCACGTCAATCGTACCACTTTGACCCTGAGCTGGCCCTGGGGTAGTACGGAGTTTTAATATAATAAGATGGTTTATACTGGTTGAATACCACTGATGTGCGGCCTACTGTTCTGTGGTTTGTTTATCGGCTTTGTAAATGTACAGCTTAAACAAAGTGTTTACTTTTAGTAGGGGTTTAACACAGTAGATGAGCCGTCATATTAAAGAATGGTTTTCATCAAGTGACAGCAAGCGAAGCTGCTTGAGTGGCTTCGCTTTAAAAGTTCAGATCCATGGGTTCTACATACATGTTTGTGTCGGCGTAGTTCGGTACAGCTGGGTGGAAAATCGAATATTATGTAGTTATAGTTATGTTCGGGAAAAAGCGGCTTAGCTCGAATTGTGTCGAGCCGACACAAACATTATTCAGCGAGAGTTGATACCGACCGGAGTTTGTGGATGTGCACGTGCCGAATGAAGCCGAATATGACGTGTAGTTATTGTTTTGGGCAGCTTTGTTGTTCAATAAATGCTGCCGAATCGAATCTGCTGAACGAACAAGTGTGTAGCTCGCTTCAGGTAGCAGATTTAGTCGTTTTTTCTCCTTTTTCCTTTAATAAAGAGTATCTATTCTATTCTACTTTAATACTACGTTCGTATGACGCCATTTTATGTTAGATTAATTTTGTCTTACCGCTTGTTATGTATACGCTGCTGACTACGACATCTTCTTCCGGCAGATGGACCCAAAAGCGCGGCGTTGGCTTCTTCGTAAGGTTCCTCATTATACGATAGTCAACGCAGTAGTTGTCTGGCGGTATTGGTTTCCAACGATTGTATGCATTTGGAAGCTCCAATTGAAGAACTCCACTCTGGAATTAATAGTGTGTTAAGTGCATATTATGTTGGTTATAAAACGGGACGAGCTGTCGAGCGTAAGGTCACAGGGCATCTGGCGTAGGATTGTGGTGGCATCTACAACGCCACATGGGAACTAGGCATCAAGGACCTGATGTCACACAAATCCTGCATCGCGCAGTCAGAGTGTATCGCACAGCTAGCATATATACAACATCCCGATATCAACTGTCGTGCAGTTGTCCACCAGACACAACACCCGTCTGGTCAGAGGATCCTCCGTTTTCCATAGAGTATGAGTGAATTTTACACCCTGTTCCTAATACTTCTATACTGGTGACCCCGAACATGTACATTAGCGCAGCCTTCGAGCAGCTAGTTCAGCGTGACGTCATCATCACTTCCTCAAGCTTTCGAGCGGCGAGGTACTTAGCCAGCCAGCACCCACGGCTTTAACGGGTATCCTAACCACCAGTTATGATAGTTCATTTTTAAGTCCACCATGACCTGATATTACACCCAGGATTGGCTCCAGACGAGGGATCTCTTCAACGTTCAAATTCTTCAAATTTTATATACGCATTTAATTATGGTAGTCCGTTCTAAAGTTAATATTGAACTTGCTGCTGCTCCCAGGATTATTTTTAGATAAGGGAAGCTCTTCAACGGTCAACAGCATATTCACGAAATTTTATATACGCTTTAATTATGATTGTCCGTTCTAAAGTCCATCATCACCTGGCTGCTGCACTCAGGATTGACTCCATACAAGAGATATCCTCAGCGGTCCATACACACGAAATTTTCAAGTACACAAGATAACCCGTCGAGTTTGGTTACATTGGAAATGTATTGACAAGTGCTATTACACTAAATAGTGTTTAGGGTACTTGATGATGGAGCCAAAAGGTGATCATAGGAACTCCTCAACCAAACAAGATAGCACCATCAAGTTTGGACTTATTGGCTTTGTATTGACAAGTAGGTAGGTACTATAACCCAAAGTAGTATCCAGAGTCTGATGATAAAGCTAGAAGATGACCATAGGAACTGCTCAACCAAACATGATAGTACCATTTTGTTTGGACTCATTGGATATGTATTGATAAGTGTTTTTAAACTAGGTGGTGTTCAGGGTCTGATGATGGAACCAGAAGGTGGCCATAGGAGCTCCTATGGCCACGAGGAGCTCTCAACTAAACAAAATCGCCTCGTTGTCTTATGGCTATTTGAAAAATTCAGTGGTGTCAAGGTTAAAGGGGATAAGTCAATAAACACTCAACAAACGCTCTTTGGTTTCAAAAGATAAATGTGTTTTATTTGAGAATATGACGGCGCATTGTTTAAATTGGTATTGGTTGGAATTCATAGATGTCGCTGTTAGTTCAGAGTGTCTTGGTTGTGCTGTTTAGCGGCGCATGACAGAGACTACACTGACTGTTTTTTTATATAACGCTCGAGCGGCGGCAAGTGATCCCCGCACATTCGACAAGTGAAGGTCATCGGTGGCGGTCAAGCAGTGAATACGTCTAGAAACTGTCGCGCGTTCGGTATAGTTGTGTCGTGATATCGTGTACCTACATTAATTACTTTGCATACCCACTACTGTATAGAATCAAGTTCTTCTAGCTAGACAGCTGTGCTGCTGGGGAGTTTGGGGTAAAATTTAGTATCGTGCGGCACGCGTAGGGGGAGGGGGTTGGGGGGGAGGAAAGGGGGGATCCCCTCTTGCCCCCTGGTACCACTCCCATTAAAAGGTAATGCACCATTCCTGAAAAAAACGGAAAAATGTAACCTAACCTCAAAACACTATAGTCGCTTAAAAAGGCGTAGTAGGGTTAAAATTTGGGTTGGAAGAGGAATGAAGAGGTGCCCGTCTGCCCTGACACCACTTTCGCGTAAAGGCAACACACCGTTCTTGAGAAAAACTAATAAATGTATCCTAACCTCAAAACGTTTTATAGTCACATAAAAAGCGCTCAATGTAGCGCAGTCGAGGGAAGGGCGGTCGACGGAGCCCCGCTTCGCGGGGCTCCTACTACTGAGTGGTTTAAAAAAAAAAAATCACGAAGGGTATGGCGGGGTCTATTCGCTCGCTTCGCTCGCTCATTCGACCCCGTTATACCCTTCTAACCTAATCTATCCGACTCGGGGTGCCCCAAGTCCAAGTAAGTACTTAAGTAGTCTGTGAACGGAATGAACATGAACAATGACAGTGACACAATAACATTAATATCTTTTTTTTTTACGTTCCATTTTGCCAACTTTTCACGTAATTTTGCACCATAGACAATATGTGGAACAGATTTAGTTGTCAATCGCCCATTTTAACGTTCCGTTTTCGCTATAAAACTGATTTGAGGTTAGAAACATTTTTCATTAATTTCTCGAAAAATATGCATTACCTTGTAATAAGAGTGATAGCGTTACAATCGGGGACCCAAACCCTACTAGCTTTAACCCTTTTTAACCCCCTCCGCGTGCCGCACGATACTAAAGCCAACCCGGAGTTTGTTCTGCCACTTCTTCTTCCCAACTAAAGCACTAGGAAGTGGTGAAGGGATGGGCGTTTTGGGGGAGCTGTCTTCTGTAATTTTGAAGGAATCTCAGCTTAGATTGAGTACATGACTGTTGAGTTTAATTCGGTTTTCCTATTGCGCAATAACCAACACTACCCACAGTAAGTACGCCCACAGTGTAGTTTAAAATATGGCTGATGATAACGAGAGAGACCTTCCGTTCTCCGTCAAATATAAATGGTGCAAACTATAAAGTATTATCTTCATGTAACGATATGCCTCTTGTTTATCGTAATTTGAAAACATATTTATATTCTGTGGTTAAAAGTGCAAATTGACACTATTCTTAGTTATGTAATCTATCACGTAAAATCATAAGTTAGAGTTAAATTGCTTATTAGTCTATTAGGCTAGATTGTAATAAATTATTAAGAACGTTATTTCTTATTAATAAAGGAAAAAATAAATATTATTAATCCAATAAATGTTTTTTTTTTCTCGCTCCGCTCACAACATCTTTGACTTGCTTGACACAACAATATGACTGCCGCGCAGTGATTGGTGGTGTAATGGCGTGACATTTCCGTCAATGTTGCCAGTAGTAAATAAAAAAAAGCATTTTATTATATTAAATAATGCGTTACTTGGAACACGCTCAGGAAATACAAACAGTAAAAAAGGAGCATTTAAAACTAACTAACGTTACATACTAAATATTTTTATTGTTTTTTCAAGTTTAACTTAATTAAAACATACAAACTAAAAATAAAATATTTATACTATACCTACACGAAAAAAAAAGAAGAATAAAAGGGGGGGGGGAAGTGCTCATTTTGCATAAAAAAAATCTTCCGCATCGCTGTCAGTGGGAAAAGTGCCCAAAAGGCTGGCAGCGTTGCCACGCTGGATGGCAACGCTGATTCTTTGGCCTAAAAATAGGCCAGACCTCTGGTCACGTGAAGAGTCGACCAACCGCTTGGCGATGTCCCGATATACACGATGAGCACTCGGACCCCAAGGACCTAATGTGTCAACCCCAAACGGCTTAAAAATATAACTTCCTATAAGGTTGTTATATTTGCGCCGTTTGAGGTTTTCTGCACCTGTAGCAGCTGCCCCAGCACAACCCGCCGTGCTAGGAAGATGGGATGGCGCGAGGGTGTCGACACAGGTTGCATCCCACACCAAAGGCCTACCCAACTTTCAAGGCATTATGGTCATTCCGTCTGGCCTCTTCCCATCGTCACGTGCCAAGGCACTGGATTCTAAAACAGCAGGCACCCGGGTGACAAGAGCCCGACGGATAATGTCATTAATACTGGCGTGCCGTGCTAACCGACCAGCGCTCACGCTCACCGGATAAGCCATGGTGTACGAGGCGGTCCACTGCTTCACCGCAATGACAGCGATGTGGAGCCCCGCAAGGAGCGCCCAGACGCAGACTTGTAGCGAGGCGGAAATAAATATTAATTAAAATAATTGACATGTCTCGTTTTTCCTTAACAAGATCAAAATCTAAATATTTTAATTCACATAAACCTAAAAGGGCACTTATAAAACTTTAGAAGCTAGGTGCACGATTCCAATTGGTCGTTTCCTATGGAGAACAGCCGGCAAGAAACACCACGGTTACTCTTTTAAAAATAATAGTTTTTATACAATATTTTCAAATAAAAAGAAAGAAAAGGTGCAAGCTTTTTAACAATTACCAGGTACTTAACAAAATAGAAAATGGTCAACTAACCTACAGTCTACTAGGCCTTCAACGTTCTCACATTGACAAAATAGAAAATAATCTATATACAAGATTTAAAAATATATAAATATAAAAATGAAAACCCATTTAAACAAAATTACATGGATGGTTGCCACAAATACAGTAACAAATCCGAATCATTAGGTACTGACTAAATATCCTGTCAACAATAGCAGCTAATATAGAGTTGAAACTACAATAATTGTAGGTATGTATATAATGTCAAATAATGAGATGATTAATTGATTATGTCATAGAAGAAAGTAAAAAATTTAACATTATTTGGGAGCTGTTAATAGACATTATGCCGTTAATGAGTTACCAGGGAAGCCACATGTGCAGAAGGAATTATTGCCAAACTTCCTTGTCTTCAACGCAGTCTTTAAATCTTATAATATGCTTTTTTGATATGTGGGATTGTGGGTTTTGAACTTTCCATCGCTAAGTTCTGTAATTAACTTTGGCAACTTGTTATAAAAGCGGATACTGTTTATAAGAAATTTGGGTATCACAATCTCATGTCTACTGTGTGTATTTATGTTATGGAAATCGCTTCTTCTTCTAAACAGTTTTTGCGAATATACAAAACACTTTCTAAGATATAATGAGAAGAAAAATAGATACTTAATAGATATATGCCGTAATTGACTCGTCTATTTACAGAATATTTTTTGTTTTTTTTTTGTTTTGATTATTATTCATAGTTTTAATTTATTTAATAGAATTTGGAAATATTATTAATTAATTATATTATAATTGGAACAGTTTAAAAGGACTTAAAAAAAAAAACGTCTTTGAACTCTTCAAGATCGGGATCTATGTCACTTGTGTTTGACAACTATATGTGAAGAATAGTTAAAAGGTCATTTTCTGCCTGACAAAAAAACTTAAAAACCTGACATAAGACCTAAAAATGTCTTCTAGTAGAATCGCGTGTGGCGATTCCACGAGCCGTCCGCGTCTTTTTAGGTCGTTTGAGATTATTATTATTTCTAGAGTAAGGTGATTTAGGTGCTATTTTTTTAACCCCCAACGGAAACAGGGGTGTTATAAGTTTAACGTTTGTATCTCTGTATCTGTGTCTATCTGATCTGCGCCATCGTAGCTCCCAAATGCCTTAACCGATTCTGTTTTTTTTTATTGTTTGAAAGCCGACTTGATCGAGAGTGTTCTTAGCTATGATTAAAGAAAATCGCTGTAGCCGTTTGAAGATTATCAGCTCTTTTCTAGTTGATGAATGGAGGTGAGCATCATCCACAGGTCTGATCAATTCGAAATTTGGTATTCTGTTACTTCAATTATATTAGAAGAACATAGTAACCTTGAACAGATGCTGCAGCATCATCTGGAATTTGCAGGATACCCAACTAACTCACCAACTTACAGCTCAGGTATCGTGATTAGGGTCTCATGATGGAGTAGCAAATACAAATGAGGATAAATTAGTAACTAGCTTTACTGTGAGAAAAATACGTTCGGCTGCGCGTACGCACATTTGCTTTATTGAACTCTTGACATTAAATTTATCTAATTATGACATACGATGCTTTGTTATTATTAAACAAACCGTTTATTAAGAGATAAAAACAGAGAATTTTGATGACATTGTGACCTCCGAATTAAGAAAATGAAAGATAATTAGATCAAACTTGTCAGCGCATTTTGACGACAAGAATATCCAGCTAATTATGCACGGAACAGATTTTGTAAATTAATTTTTATTGCCATAAAGTAAGCACACAAACATAACACGAAATGTTGTTGGGCAGAGGGGGGACGGACGGACTGTAAATACCCACAAATCCAGACTCCAGGCTGCTACTGGGAATTTTCTGATAGAAAAAACCCAATAACACTTGGCCCGATCTGTGAATTGAACCAATGACCAGTTAAGCAGCAGCGTTTGCGACCACCAATCCAACGAGCCAGTTTCTATAGATTCCAATGCAATTTATAAATCAAGACACTCACCTCGGTAAGATAAACGTTGAAATCTAACAGTGTAACATCCAGGACATCATTCCTAAAGAATGAATCTTTAAATTTGTTCGGTTGAAGACTGAATACATCTTCAAGTGACTTCTGGGTGTCTTTCATTTCGTCGTCATATACTGGTATCGTTGAAAAAGAAAGCGTTTCGTTGTATGGGATACATCTTTTCATGATCCCCACATATTTCCCCACTGGGCAACATTTAAATAAATGATTTTGAAAACCACTTTTTATTAGAGAATCTGGTTCAATGTCCAAAGCATTGAGCCTTGTCGTAAGGACTAAAAACACGTTGAATAATAATATGATAAACATTTCGTCACGTGCGCTTGTCAAGAAGCACAAAGGAATTATGACGAATTATTCTAGTAATTTTATTCCGTCTTAAGAAATTTAAGGCTCGCGCAGACGGAAGCGATATCGCGGGCGCGACAGGCATCGCGACCCTTGTGGCGCCCGCGAAAGTTATCTTTGAAATGGACACATCTATGCAGAAATGAAACAACCCAAAATGGTTTTTATATATATATATATATATATATATATAATATATATTGATCCAACTCCAAATAACTGTTGCTTTTAGTGTTCTAACGATAAAAGTTCATCAAGTATCATATTTTATTATCAAAGATCGAAAATTTTATTTTTATAGAATTGGACATTTTTATAGAAATGAAACAAACGATCTTAATGATTCTGATATATACAGGGTGTTTGGCAGAACGTTGAACATACGAAAATGGTGGATAGGTGGGGTCATCTGCTACTTACTCAGCCCTAATTTATTTGGCCCTGGCCCCCTGGATATTTAAAAAAAAAATTTTTGCTTTCTTCTAGTTTCACCACTTTCTTAACTTGAAAGTGTAATTTGTATTAAAAATGGGTAAAACAGGCAATATTTTTATTTATTACATCTTTCTGTAAGTTTGAGGAGTCATAACTTTTTTTCTAGCTAACATCTGAATAAAGCAATAATTTTATAAGAATCTGCCAATATTAAAGATAAAAAAATAAACTAAAATATTGCCTGTTTTACCCATTTTTAATAAAAAAATACACTTTAAAGTTAAGAAAGTGGTGAAACTAAAAGAAAGCAAACAAATTTTTTTTTTATATTCAGGGGGCCAGGGCCAAATAAATTAGGGCTGAGTAAGTAGCAGATGACCCCACCTATCCACCATTTTCGTATGTTCAACGTTCTGCCAAACACCCTGTATTTTGATCAAGTGGCAAAATATTAATTTCAGTGTATCGGTCTCCTTTTTTTCTCCATAGTATTTTCCGTTTATCCTTTATCTGAGTTGAAACATTTTTCATCAGTAAATATGACGACATTGTTTTGCCAATCGAAGTGCCGATATTCCTTCTAAAAATTTGGTACCATGTGCGATCATTGGAGACCCAGTCGTTCAGCCAGGTACTTACATCGGCCCTAAGGCAACCACCGATACGCGACAGGCACTCGCGGTCGTCCCAACGGTTAAGCTCACAGTCGACCTCGGTGTACCTCCACACAGCAAACATGAATGATCGAAATTTGAGACGTAATAGCGTCTAGATTTTGCTTGTATTATGGACGTGAATACCCTCACGATCATGTTCGTTGTTTCGCAAACTTGTTCATCAGACGCAGTGGCTTTGCTTGTTGCTACCGGCAACGGCGGAGTATGGTATTCACGCGCTGGACGTGACAGTTCGGATATAGATACAGAGGTAGTAGTCTACTCTCAATCGCATTCAATCTAACAAGAATTGTGTCCAGTATGATTATGAGGGCTATCGGGGCCATTACGCGAGTCATCGCAACGTCGTCACCGCCTAGGAGAACTACGATCGCGAACTTTGCGTAAACTGCTGCGATGATTACGCGATTTATCAGCTCCTTTGTTTGACCGCGAAGAACGTCCCGACATTAGGTACACTTATCCGATGTGTACACTTAACACAACACTAAAATATTTGAACAAAATTGCGGTTAGGTACTTACAATTTAAAATTAGGAAAAAAAATGCGTTTTTTTTTAATAATTCACCACAAAACAAGAAGCGACTACGAGCAAGGCGTCGTGTCTGATCCCACTTCTGATTTAGAATATCAGACTTAATTTTCTATTATATATCTATACTAATATATAAAGCTGAAGAGTTTGTTCGTTTGTTTGAATGCGCTAATCTCAGGAACTGCTGGTTGGAATTGATGGAATTTTGTGTTGGATAGTCCATTTATCGAGGAATATTATAGGCTATAACATCACGCTACGACCAAAAGAAGAAGAAGCGGAGCATAAATGAAAAATGTTGCAAAAACGGGATAAATTATTCCTTTTTGAGAGCTTCCGTTGCGTGCGCTGCATAAACGGTTTAAGTTAGACAAATATCATGTATTATGGAATTGTTCCTCTTTAAAAATTCTAAAAAAAGTCCGCGTCAGCATTATGTCTATGTTTTAAGATTGACTCACTATAACTTTTTTTTATGGTAATCAATTTTTTTCGAAATTAATTCATTATTTTCGAAGGAGTTTTATCAACATAATATTAATCCTTATCCAAATAAATATGTTATTAATCACAACTATGTCAATGTAAACAAAATTGTCCTTGACATCACTTGATTTCAATCAACATCTTAGGAGACATCATAATTTTAAAATAACTCCGCAAGAAAATAAGTAGAAAATTCATTACTTAAACCACTCTCTCGCTTACGAGTAGGTGACGCAGACGAAGTTGCGCGGGTCAGCTATATAATTTGCTAGCTTTTGCCCGCGGCTCTGCCCGCGTGGATGTCGGTTATCGCGTAAAAAAGTAGCCTATGTCCTTCTTCATATCCCAGGTTATATCTCTGCCAAATTTCATGACGATCGGTTCAGCGGTTTAGGCGTGAAAACAGACAGACAGACAGACAGAGTTACTTTCACATTTATAATATTAGTATGGATAAAGCTGAAGAGTTTGTTTGTTTGGTTGAACGCGCCAATCTGAGGAACTACTGGTTCGAATTGAAAAAATATTTTAGTGTTGGATAGCCCATTTATCGAGGAAGGCTATAGGCTAAATATCTACGCTACGATCCTTAGAAGCCAAGCGAAAAGAACGGAAGTCAGAAAGAACGCTAAGCGATAACGAAGTTTTAGCGCGGGCGAGCGACGGGATGCGAATGCGACGCGATGGGTGGGCCGAAATTTCACGCGGACGAAGTCGCGGGCAGAAGCTAGTTTATTTAATAAAATAAATATTAATAACAAAAACGATTTTTGTTCTAAGGAAACGTAATCACAATTCTAGCCACAACTAATACGTCCGTCACGTTCGAATGCCACCACATAAGTGAGCTCCGCTAGGAGTATATGTATTCTGTGTAAGTGAGTGCCCAGCGCCGTCGGTTGTTGTCATCCCCGCCATGCTCACGTGATACGTCACAATGACTCGATGTTAGGCCCCGCCCCACAGTCTGATTCCTATAACAGTATTATATGTATTCGAAAACAAAGCAATGATATAAAGAATGCTTCTTATGATTTTGTGAAAATACGAGAATGTCACCCTTAAATCAGTAGGAATATCGAGAATACCTTCTTATTTCTGGTACCAGAGGGCGCCGCTAATACTTTACCGCCATGTCAGCTGTCAAGCGTCATTGCATTCTTGTGATTCTTTCGAGTTAGATTGAAACTTTTTCTAATAAGAAAAAACTATTTTAAAGTACCTTTTGACCATTGTAACCAAGTTATATGAGTGTTAAAAGTGTTATTGAGAGTGTTTTTAGTGCCTTTTAGAAACACAGCAGTGTATTTCACCAATAAATGGAGCCGGTAGGTAGCGGTAATGAGAACCACGAGCGAGCCGGTATTGTTGCTCCGGAGGGAGAACAATCACCGTCGACAAGCTCGGGAGCATTGGAAAGCAGCTCCTCCTCATCCTCGGAGTTTGAGGAGGGCACAGCTTCACCACTGCCCAATAAACGTTCTCGTACCTCGGCGCGAAACCGTAAGTACAAGTCGAAACCAGTTCGCACCAATCCTCGCATTGATACTTTAATGTCGCAGATGTCGTATATTTCAAATTATTTAAGCTGTTGTCCCGTTTGTTATAATAGTGCAGACACACGAAATAGTGATACTGTAAAGCCTAGTACCTTCAGGTATTGATTCGCAACATCTTGTTAATTCGGAACCGTTCATTACTTTACCTACTCAGCCCGAGTCACTGTCTCTCAATTGGGGTTCATTAAACACCGATATTGACGATAAAAAGATTATCCCAGCTAGTGATAGGGATAGATTTGTAGAACTAAATAAGTTACAACAGTTTGACTCTCAGGCGTGGAAAGGCATTAGGTACAAGCAGGTCTTGCAAGGTTGCTTGGCGACCCCAGGATTTACAGGCCTTCATGTTAATGATGAATTATGTCACTTTAATAAAAACAAAGACTATTTGGCTTCAACTGAATTGATTTTAGCGGGTTTATCCAATAAGTTTTTGGAACAGAGGCAGATATTAAGAACAGGATTACAATCTATTGTTGACTGGGCTAGTACTAATACACAAGGCTTAAATCCCAATACTTAATTTGAAAAAAATTCTGTTCTTTTTGGACCGGGGTCTTTATGTCATAAGAACTCGGAAACTACCATGCAAATTATATGTGGAAAGCGTTCCGAGTGTATCGAGGTTAGACGTGAACGTGTTTTGAAGGAAATTTCTAATGAAAATCTGAGAAACACATTAAGAAATGTCCCACCTAGCTCTGAGTACTTATTTAGTAGAGAGGCTCTGCAGCCTATAATACAGTCCCTCGGAGGGTCCCAGGTTTGGTTGAATACTCTAACCTATTTAAAAGAGAAGAAGGTTTCAGAGCGCGGGGACCAAACTTTCCAATATAGGAAAGGCTACAATAAGAATAAGATTAGGAAGTCAGATAAAAAGTTTAAGCATATGGTTCGAAAGACTCGGCCCTTTCGTCAGCGTCGTTCCAATGCAGAGAGGTCAAAGTCCAAAGAAAATTGACTCACACCGGGATTTCAGAAGGGGATGCCTGAAAAATTTCACAGAAAAATGGGCTCAATTAGGAGCAAACCAGTTTATTATAAAATCAATAGCGGGTTACCGCTTGCCCTTCAGGAAGAAACCTCCTCTGAAATACCCAACCAAAAAATTTTTAGAATCTTTAGCCACCAAAGTTTCCCCAGAAATGACACATATGGTCAAAGAGTTGAAGAGCAAGGGTATTTTAGAAAGACCAATGACTCTAGACCCGGGCTTCTTCTCAAAAATGTTCCTAATAAAGAAATCAGATGGGGGATTGCGCCCAATTTTCAACCTCAAGGCTCTAAATATATATGTAACGACAAGGCATTTTCATCTAATTTCACAGATAGATGTAGTAGACTTTCTTCAGGAAAACGATTGGTTAGTGAAGATCGATCTTCACCAGGCTTACTTCCATCTGAGTGTCGCGGAGACTCACAGACGGTTTTTACGGGTTGTTTACGATGGAGAAATCCTTCAATGAACAGCGCTACCATTCGGCCTGTCCTCGGCACCCCGTGCGTTTGCGGCAGTTTCAAACTGGGTGGCCGAAATCCTAAGGGATCGAGGTGTACGCCTCTTAGTATACCTAGACGACTACCTCCTGGCTTGTCAGGACAAATCCAAGCTTACGGCACAGGTTGCGGAAACGCTGGCCATCTTGGAATCTTTGGGTTGGCATGTAAATTACCAGAAGTCCGTAATCGAGCCCACACGCAAGTTGGAATACTTAGGGCTGGTCTGGGACTCTCAGAACCAGACAGTAGCATTACCCACCCGGAAGGTTCTGGGTATAAAAAGCTCTCTGACAAAAATTCTGAACCGAGACAGCTGCTCATTAAGAGAGCTTCAAAGTTTGTTGGGCATGCTAAATTTTGCCAACCATGCGGTCCCTCGGGGCCGGCTTTACTGTCGCAGGGCACAGCTCTTTCTGAGAAGACTCACTCGGAAAGGCAAGAAGAAAGCACTGTGCCCCAGATTGCGAGAGGACCTGCGGTGGTGGTTGGATGCTATAGAGGGCAGTCCAACCCCACTACACAAGAGAGAAATAACACATTTCTTAACTACAGACGCACCGGATGCGGGCTGGGGAGCGAACTTAAAGAGTCAATACCTCTCAGGCAAATGGGCTACAAACCAAAAAGGCTGGCACTCCAATATGAAGGAGATGTATGCCGTTTTTGCCGTCATCAGGTCCCAGGGTGCGCTGTTACAAAATGCTCACATACTAATACAGTCAGACAACAGAACTCTGGTGGTATATATCCGGAATCAGGGCGGAACTCGTTCGTTAAACTTACTGGGGCTGACAACCAGGTTACTGGAATTGATCTATCGATTCAACATAACGATGACAGCATTCCACTTACCAGGGAACCTGAACGGCATCGCAGATTGCCTATCAAGGGGAAGACCAGTACGCGAGTGGCACCTGCTCCCACCAGCCACGGAAGCAATATTCAGACGGTGGGGTGTTCCCGAAGTCGATCTCTTCGCCACAAGGGAAACCGCTATCGTCACAAGGTATGTGACTTTAGACTCAAGAGATGGCTCGGCGCTTTTCTGCGACGCTTTCAGTCGAAGTTGGGTCTTTCAAACAGCGTGGGTATTTCCACCTCCGAGCATGATACCCAGGGTCCTGGCACATCTCAACACGGCAGTAGGGACGTACTATGTGATAGCGCCACGGTGGACACAGTGCTTCTGGTTCCCGGATCTCCAGGCACGCGCGCTAGTCCCCCCTCTGCCGATAGAGAACCTGAGGGAGGTTCTGTTAGACTGGACAACGAAGTTGAGCCCTCCTCAAGTAGACAAGCTAAGGCTTCAGGCTTGGAAAGTTGGGGGTGGGAGGATCAAGTAACTGATTGGAGTCGGGACGAGCAGCAGTTATTGAAAAAGAGCTGGCGTCCCTCTACCTTGAGCACCTATAGTGCCCCATTGAAAAGATGGCTGCATTGGAGTAAGGCACATAGTGTAAACAGTAAGTGTCCAGAAGGTAAGGACGTTGCTAGGTTTTTGGCCAATCTATATCTGCAAAATAGGTTTGCATATAGTACAATACTGTTACACAAATCAGCTATTTCGACATATTGTGCAGCGACGGTAGAGAACCTATCCAAGAACTTTTTTATTCAGCAAGTTTTAAAGGCTGTTTCTTTGTCTAAACCACACCCACCTAAGCTCCCTATATGGGATGTAAATATTTTGTTTAACTGGTTAAAATCATCTACTTGTTCAAATTCTCTTTTTGACCAAAGCAGGTGGACTGCATTGATCCTTTTACTAGCTTCTGGTCGTAGGTTACATGACCTTACCCTCTTGGAACTCAGTGAGCAGGGGTTTACAGAGTCTGAGGACACTTTGACATTTTGGCCAAGGTTCGGCTCAAAAACTGACACAGGTTCCCACAGGCAATCAGGCTGGCTTCTAATACGGCATCAAGACCCTAGAATTTGCCCAGTAACTAACGTTAAAGAGTTGATTAAGAACTCAGAAGCCAGACGCTGTCAGGATAGTCAAGTAAAATCTCTTTTCATCTCCATCATAGGAGTGGTCAGGCCTGCATCCAAAACAATGATTGCAGGTTGGGTGCGGTCAGCTTTTAAGCTTGCAAAGATAGATGCTTCCCCAGGCAGTATAAGATCAGCTGTAGCTTCTCGGGGATGGTTGGACAACAGACCAGTACAGGAAATACTAGAGAGGGGAAATTGGAAGTGTGTAGAAACATTTTCAAGATATTACTGCAAAGAAGTAAATAGATCTGTCAGTGATGATGCTGCAGTGGGTTTACTTTATAATCATTTTAAAACCGTTTAATTAATTATTATACCTAAGATTTCTTGGTGTGATCTCAATGTTAAAACTAAGAATTATTTTTGTTATTTTATTAATTCAAAGACAGAGGCTTTTTCGTTCTGTTATTGTGTTTATTTTATCCTTAGTTGTGTTTTTATGCATAATTATCTTAGCAGTAGATTGACTGCATAATTTCTTGAGATTATTGAAAAGAATAAGTTTTTATTTTTGTTTTGTTTACTTACAAAGTCAGTTGAATTAATGACTTTAGATGACTGATTAATTGTTAAATTTGATTTGTTTAGTTTTCCCAATATTAGAGCTTAAGAGTTGAATATATGAAAATTCAACAAAATATGGTTTTAATTAAATTTTTTTTGGGTTAATTTTAACAATTTGCATTCACATTGCATTCTTGTGTTTATTTTTTCTGGTCACCAGCAGATATCAAACAGGTCTTCATATCATTGCTGTGTTTTCGAATACATATAATATGACTGTTTTGCATTAAGACAAAACAGGTATTATATGTTGGAGAAAACACAGCAATGAAACAAGGAGCTTGCTGATGATGAAGACCGCAATGACGCTTGACAGCTGACATGGCGGTAAAGTATTAGCGGCGCCCTCTGGTACCAGAAATAAGAAGGTATTCTCGATATTCCTACTGATTTAAGGGTGACATTCTGTTGGAACTATTTGGTAGCTTTAAGCAACCTTCTTCATAGGTAATTTGATAGGTTCTAAATTTAGTTTTTAATTTGTATGTTTTGTCTATTTTTCGCTGTCACTCTATTTAAAATATTATAATTACAAGCATTAAAATATATATACTGTTATACACATTATTTATTTGGAATTCTAGAAACCCACTAAAAACAATAACCTCCTTTTGGTTATGGGCCCAGAACTCTAGAACTCCAATATTCTTCTTTAATAGTGTGTTTCAGAAATTTTGTGATTAATTTTTCGTATGTACTTCGAACTTCGAACATAAAAAAATGGAAGAAGATTCTTGCTCAAAACTTCTTTCCCATAAGAATGGAAGTAATACTAGTGTAGTACCCCATGTTTCAACTACACAAACTGTAAGTACTCCATGTTTTAACAAATTAGAAGGACGTTCGAACTACACGACATGGGCATTTTCAATGGAGATGATGTTGATTGATTGTGGACTTTGGGATTGTGTTAAGCATCCACCTTTAGATAATAGTTCACAAGAGACGCTTCGCCGTGATGACAGAGCTCGCTCTAAAATTGGCTTGTGCTGCCACGAGAGAGTCTTCTCAAAAATAATGGGATCTAAATCTGCATTTGAAGCGTGGAATAACTTAAGAAAATCATACGCAGACAGCGGACTTGTAAGAAAGCTCACATTAATGAAAAAACTAATGAATTCTCGATATACTGACAACATGGAAAGCTATGTAAATGAGATTATGTCAACACATCAACAGTTACAACAGATTAATCAAAAAGTAGATGATTCATTTCTCGCAATTATTCTACTATGTGGTCTACCAGAGAAATTCAAGCCACTTGTCATGGCATTGGAACATTCCGGCTCTGAACTGACTTCAGATAATGTTGTTGCTGCACTCCTGAAAGAAGACAGCCGTGATCTAGCTGCCTGCAGTGACACGCGTGAAGATAGTGCTTTGGTGATGTTACATAAAAAGTTGAATAGAGACACTAAGAACATATTTTGCAATTACTGTCGTAAACCTGGGCATATAAAAGAAAATTGCAGAATACTCAAAGCCAAATCTCAAAAGGAAAAGGTCAATATTTCTGAGGTAACACTTATGGTTGATGATCAGTCAGTAAGTAATTCTAATTTTGATAATGCTGAAACTTGTGAAACTTTTGTAAACTCTTTTGTTTGTGAACCAAGTTTTGATAAGACGTTTATTGTAAAGAGTGATGACTGGTTTATAGATTCCGGGGCAACGAGTCACATGACTAATAGACGTGATTGGCTATATGATACTAAACCTATTCAAAAGCGTATTAGAATAGCTAATGATCAAATAATTCTTTCAGATGCCATTGGTACTGTAAAACAAAACACTTCTAATATTACCGATGTTTTGCATGTTCCGAACCTGTCAACGAACCTGCTTTCAGTTAACTCATTGGTAAACAAAGGAAATGTCGTACTTTTTTCGAAATCTGGAGGTAAAATTATTGATGGTCAAACTTGTAAGGTATTTGGAAAAGTTATAAGAACAGCCTCAAACGTAAACGGTATGTACAAACTTGATTTACC
Organism: Dryobota labecula; assembly: GCA_947523025.1. Lineage (NCBI taxonomy): Eukaryota > Metazoa > Arthropoda > Insecta > Lepidoptera > Noctuidae > Dryobota > Dryobota labecula. Next base: position 6,431,491 of record OX383296.1, on the reverse strand, counting down.
TATTGATCAGGCGAATTTAACTGAAGTTACAAATAACTCAGCTTATTTGTGGCACAAACGTCTTGGTCATTTGAACTTCAGATCCATGGAATTACTAAGACTTCACTTAGCTCTTGGTGTTAAGTATCCAAAACCTGACGGATCTATTAAAGATAATTGCATTGCTTGCGTGGAAGGTAAACTTTCAAAGCAACCTTTTAAAATCTCAGATTCAAAATCGTCGAATCTACTGGAAATTATTCATAGTGATGTTTGCGGACCTATGAGTACCCAATCTTTGGGAGGTGCTTCATATTTCGTAACTTTCACAGACGATTTTTCTAGAAAAACATTTACGTATCTTATGAAACAAAAATCAGAAGTCGTTAAAAAATTTTGCGAATTCAAAAACTTAGTCGAGAAGCAAACTGATAAAAAGATCAAAGTTCTACGTTCTGACAACGGTACTGAATATTTGAATTCTGAATTTAAAGAAATATTAAAACAGTCCGGTATAGTTCATCAAACAACTGTTCCTTACAATCCAGAGCAAAACGGTTTAGCTGAACGGGTCAATAGAACTTTAGTTGAGAAAGCAAGATCTATGCTATCAGAATCTAGTCTACCTAAGACTTATTGGGGAGAAGCCGTCAATACAGCGACTTACTTGAAAAATCGCTCACCGACAAAGGCTATTAGAGGAAAAACTCCTGAAGAAATATGGACTGGAAGAAAAGTAAATCTTTCACATCTTCGTATTTTTGGATGTAAAGTATATGCGCACATACCTAAAAATCTTCGAAAGAAATTTGATGTTAAGGCCAAACTGTGCATATTTGTAGGTTATTGCACCGAAACGAAGGGATACAGAGTAGTTGATCCCGAGCATCCAAAAACTTTAATAAAAACAAGAGATGCCAAATTTTTTGAAAATGACTTTTTATATAAATCAAAGTCAACTAACCAAAACAATATGGTTGATAAAGTTGGAACTCAAGTATCAGAGTCTGTTCCTATTATATTTCAAGAAAATTCTGAAAATACGCCAACTGAAGGAGAAGTCAACAAAATTCTTACTGAACCTGTAATCCAGGAAACTCAAGTTATCGAGACTTTTTCTGAACCTTTAGTACAGGAAACAGAACTCAATATACCTGAAAATGAAAACATTGAAGAGGAATTTCATGACAGTATAGCAGAGATTCCAGATGATACAAACAATCAAGTTTCTCAACCTGATAGGAGATATCCTTTGAGAAACAGAATCAATAAAAAATGGTCCGAAGATATAGTTCTATATAAAGCTGCAGAAGATGAAACCCCTTCAACCTATAAGGAAGCCATGAATTGTGATGATAAAAATAAATGGAATGAAGCTCTTCAAAGCGAATATGATTCACTTATGAATAACGAAACTTGGATCCTTGTAGATAGACCAAAAGATAGGAAAATAGTTCGTTGTAAATGGGTATTCAAGATCAAGAAAAATGGAAACGGAGAAAACGTACGATATAAGGCGCGATTAGTAGCCAAAGGTTTTACACAAACTTACGGCATAGATTATGATGAAACATTCGCACCTGTGGCACGTCTTTCAACAGTCAGATTATTACTCGCTTTCGCAGCTCAATGGAACATTTCAATGGATCAAATGGATGTTGAAACCGCCTTCCTTAACGGTGATTTAAATGAAGAGATATTTATGGAACAACCTGAAGGTTTCACCAAAGAGTGCAACAAGGGGAAGGTATGCCAGTTAAAGAAAGCACTTTACGGCCTAAAACAAGCCCCTAGACAATGGAACCTCAAACTTAACGAAGCAATGATGCAACTAGGAATGAAAAGGTCTGAACATGATCATTGCCTCTATTATAAAGTCAAAGGAACTTGCAAATTAATTGTCGCAATCTTTGTTGATGATCTATGCATTCTTAGCAATAGTACTGACATGAAAGAAAACTTTAAAAAGAATATTCAAAATTTCTTTAAAGTCAAGGATTTGGGAAAATTGAAACATTTCTTAGGAATGAGGATCATTAAAGAGGAAAATGGAATAACAATTGATCAAGAAGAATATATTAAAAGGGTACTAGATCACTTTGCTATGACTGATGCAAAACCTGCTAGTACTCCTGCTGATCCAAATCTAAAATTAGTAAATCCTTCAAATGAAGAGAAAGAGGCAGCTCAACATTTGCCTTATCAGAGATTGATTGGATCTCTAATGTATTTGTCTGTCGGAACAAGGCCAGACATTACACATTCTGTAAGTGTGTTAAGTCAGTTTAACAGTAACTTTGGAACAATTCACTGGAATGCAGCAAAAAGAGTTCTACGATACTTAAAAGGGACAATGCATCTTAAACTTCAATTCCAGAAGAAAAATACACTTGCACTTACGGGATATACTGATGCAGATTATGGTGCATGTCAAATTGACAGGAGATCCTACACTGGATATGTATTTTATTTAAATGGACCTATTTCGTGGGAATCTCGTAAACAGCGAACAGTCGCCTTGTCAACAACTGAAGCCGAATATATGGCAATTAGTGATGCTTCTAAAGAATCTATTTATCTCAAAAACTTATTGATGGAAGTGTTAGGTTTTGACAATGGTGTCTGTATTTACAGCGATAATCAGGGAGCTCAAATGCTAACTAAAAACAACATTCATCACTCGCGAACTAAGCATATTGATGTAAGACATCATTTTATAAGGGATACTGTCGCTAGTGGTATTATCAATATAAAATATGTTCCCACAAATGAAATGAAGGCAGATGTCTTAACTAAGTTTCTACCGAAGCAAAGACATCTGTGTTTAACAAAAGAATTAGGATTAATTTAACATTAATTATAATGGCCTATTACCTATTCAGAAGTAGGGGAAGTGTTGGAACTATTTGGTAGCTTTAAGCAACCTTCTTCATAGGTAATTTGATAGGTTCTAAATTTAGTTTTTAATTTGTATGTTTTGTCTATTTTTCGCTGTCACTCTATTTAAAATATTATAATTACAAGCATTAAAATATATATACTGTTATACACATTATTTATTTGGAATTCTAGAAACCCACTAAAAACAATAACCTCCTTTTCATTCTCGTATTTTCACAAAATCATAAGAAGCATTCTTCATATCATTGCTGTGTTTTCTCCAACATATAATACCTGTTTTGTCTTAATGCAAAACAGTCATATTTTATACAGGGTGTAAGGGACAGCGCTCCGCAAACTAACAGGGTGCATTCAGCTCCTTATTTTGAATCATATTCCACCGGAAATTTTCTCAGAAAGTTTTATTAAAAAAAAAACCAGTTATTATTCCTTTACTTAAATGAAAAATTACAATCTCTGTGCGCAGCACTGCATGTATGTAAATAAAACAGCTAAAATAAAAATAAAACAGCAATGGATGTTGAAATACTCTCTAACGAACGACGCGTGAAATCAGCTGTTCACTTTCTGCATAGCTACAGAGTTTATTGAACTCCCCGCGCCCCGTGGCGTGGAGGGCGGCCGAAGGCTCGCTGCGCTGCCGTTCGCTACGTGCGTTTTGCCACGGTAACGATACATTGCATGTTTATTGGATTTCCATAACGTTTCTGAAATAATTTCATGTACCGGTCATCTTAGTATGATATACTGAATTCACCGCAACAGTCAGCGGACGGCTGACCCTTACAGTCTGTATGTTTTCTAACTTTTTTATTCGGTATATGAAGCATCATCGCCTTTGTTGTCTCAATGGAAGCCTCCGAAGGATAACAATGCACTACACGATGTCTCTATTTGCACCCTATTTTTTAGTGAAGGAGCTTAAATCCCTAGATATAGCAAAGAACCCTGGACCTAGCGTACTTTCGTCTTCTTCCTTAGCGACTTCCATCTGTAAGCCTCTATTTATTATCTTTTATTAAATAAAACAAAGTCAGGTTATTTACATCATTTATATTTCAAGAACGACTGGACCGATTTTTATGACCTTGGATTTTTTAGGTTTGTCTCCGCCCCGAATAGCAGAATAACTATTAAAAAAGGCGAAAAAAAAAATCACGAAAACACATTGATTAAGAAAATTCATTTTCTCATATATTTTGTATGGAACGCCATTTTTGATGATATCTCAAGAACGGATTGACTGATAAAATAAAGTAATAGCGCGAGAAGGCTATGCAATGTGATGGGGTGGGTCGTGAAAAGTCGCGGGCAGAAGCTAGTTTATAACAAATGTATTTTTGAGGGAATTTTACCTAAACTGTGGAAGCATACGTATATTGAGCCCGTTCACAAAAGTAGATCCAAACGCTAACACTATCGTCCCATTTCCATCATATCTGCATTTTTGCTGCAACTCTTTGAAAGGTTAGTCTAGAACGAAATTTATCCTGCAACATCATAATTCAACATCAGCACGGTTTCGTCAAACAGCTGTCGACAAATACTAATTTATTATTATTTTAAAGTTCTTGTTTTATCGTGTTGACAGTCAAGTCAACAAGTGGATGCAGTGTATGCGGACTTCTGTAAAGCTTTCGACAAGATAAATCATGAAGTAGCGGTCAATGGAATCCGTGGAAATCTTCTAAGGTGGTTGTCTGAATGGTACTTTTTACATATCAAATCGACGTCAGAAGGTGGTCAATGGTCACCAATCTAACATCGCACAGGTGACCTCTGGCGTCCCTCACGGCTCTATACCTACTTGGTCCCCTTTTGTTAATATAATACACTAATAACATCAGCCAATCCTCAAGGGGGAATGGCATAAAATTTCAAAGCATCATATTGTTTGGCATAACGTTTTCGTACAACTTTTATTAGCATAATAATACTGTGACACAATAATACTTTGGCATCAAGGTGTTACCATTGGCACCAAAACTGTACTTTTATTTCACCCAAACAAAGGCCATTAATTATTTCAACTAGACTAGGTACTCTTACAGACTTACTTTAGATAATAGATCGTGGTAATGCAATTCATTTTATTTTATAGGTGGACCTAGGTATGTATAAAATCTTTTTCGGAGATAAGGGGGGGTCAATTTTAGTCTTTTCACTTATAACTTATAGGAAAATCTGGACGTTCTTGAATATTTTCTTCTCTTCGAAAAATCCATTTTCGATTTCAAGTTTATGCTGTCCTCTGTCCTGCCAGTTATCTAACCAGCCAGGTGTAGTAGGCCAAGATGTATAAAACCTCCTGATCAAATTCTGAGAGTGCGTTTAAGAAACTTATAATTATAATAATTTAGAATTTAGTTATTTAGTAGACAACGTATTTAAGTATAAAAGAAATTTAGAATATCCAAAATTATATAAGTAAATGATTTTTAGAAAATACAAACTTAGTGCAACCTTCATTGAATAGGCTGGTAAGAAAATCTATGAAATAAGTAGACTTCAGTTTGACACTTTTGACGTAAATGTCGTTTAAAGAATAAAATTGTGTAATATGATGAAAAACTAATAAAAAGTATGATAAATGGAAAGAAAAACGTAAGTAGAGTGATATACTAACCATATCTGTAATAAACAGATACTATAAACTTTAAAGTGATTTATTTTAAAATTATAAATAAAATATATTTGAGACCGTCACAGTAAGACCTTTTATTTGATATGTCATACGGTACAGTTTGAAAACCTTTTTTTTAACTTTCTTAATTGCCCCCCAAAACTGACCCCAATATTCTAAATTCATTTATTTACGGTTCACGTCCGTGTTTGGGTCACTCAAATTGATATGTATAACAAATTTCAACTTAATCGGTCCATTAAATTCGGAGCAAATTGGCTGTGACAGAGGGACAGCCAGACAGACACACGAGTGATCCTATAAGGATTCCGTTTTTTCTTTTTGAGGTACGGAACCCTAAAAACCTTATTTTAGGTATAATAAAGGAGTTTTACGCAATTGTTTTTTTTAACAGAGATTGTTCACTGAGTGATGAAGTTTGATTTGCACGGAATAAAGCGTGTTTACGATCACTTTTTACTAGTTTTTTTTTAATTAAATTTGTACAGAATAATAAAACTAAGTCAATCCGTTCAACTATCGTAGGTGGGATGACAATAAGTATAGGTACAATTATACGAGTACAACTAGAAGTCGAATGGCAAAAGAGAGATCTGGGATCAGGTCGTGAAGCTCCCGTGCACTCTCCTCAAAGTATAATCTATAGAAGACTGATACCCAAGCAACAATGCGCCGATGTAGTAGGCTGTGTAGCTTGGCTACAAACGCCTCGTCGCCTATGCACCTTTTCCACCGAATCATCATCTGTACTGTCCATTTGGTTGAGAGGACACCACCGATTGTAGAGGGATGTTATCTTGGCTGGAGTCCGCTTTGCTGCGGCTAGTACTCTTGGACGACCAGCGCATTGTCATCTTTTCCCCGCCACTGTGGAAAAAACAAAATGTTGTTTATGAACTAAACGCCTGGAAGATATTGTATGATATTTGACGAAACGTTATTTGCTAAGAACTTTAATCTAGGCACTTAGCGACTATTTCGAAGACAAAGTTTGAGGCACCTTTTTGTTCGTATATTTAAATTAGATTGAGGATTTTGGGGTGCTAGTGTAATATAGAATTTTTATATAATTATTTAATACTATCTATTTGCGTATACTATGTATAGTAATAGAAATATCATGGTGGTTTCGCCGGGAAGGATACTCTGCAGCGCAACCACTTTAAATAAAAGTTTACGTCGAAACTAGGGATATAGACTTTTTTTTAATAGGACTAGAATTTTATAGACATTCCATAGAATTTTTCATGTAACTTATAATTGTTACAGCGAAGGTGGTTCCGCCAGGGAGCATGACGTAAAAATTGTACAGCCTATACTTGGAAAATTTGTAAATCCGCCACTGGGTGCACCCACCGATCTGGGCCTCAAGTCTGCTATTACAATAGTATCAGAATGGTCTCGCCATTGTGAGTATTTGACAGTGTTTGTATGGCAAATCTGTCAAAAACTCACAATGAAGAGACCATTGCAACGTTTTTACATTAGTAGACTTGGCCCCCTGGTGTCTTGTGTTGGCTATGCGGTGGATTTTCGTTAGACACGGACACACGATTACTGCCGCGCCGTCATGTCATCATTACAAGCTGAGTTTGAAACTGTGATACAAATATTTGCGTTTCTAGGTAACGGCAACTTGGCTTATTGGTACAGTCAACAGCACATCAGTTGTTCTACGAAAATCGCTCTTACTGCTTCGACATAAAGGCGCTGTGCGGATAGCACATACGTAAAAAAAAAAAAAACACTTACAGTTTACAGAGTTTCTTCCATATTTTCTTCTTACACACGAATATGAGGAACATCGCCAGCCCTATAAGGCTGTTGTAGGTGTCGGTTATGAACCACACATTAAAACCGGGCCACACGAAGCTTATTATTTCCAGCAACCAGTTCAAGCCCATCACCACCGAAAGCTTCAGGTAAAGCATAAACCTGAAAACAATATATTTTAGCATAACTAAATGATGGCCCTTTGTATACACCAGTGGCGAATGTACATAGGCCACCCCCAATTGCGGGGGTTTCCCACAATCGCCACGCTTAGCAGGTGGGTTAGCGATCGCAGTATGGTGTTAAAAATGCATAGAGAACGCTGCTGCCCATTCTTTAGTAAGTCCCTTAGTCGCCTTTTACGAAAACCACGGGAGGAAATGGGATGGTGCTATTCTTTACGTCCGGCGCCACACGGAACACAGTCATTAGTGTGACTAATGCCAAATAATCTATTCACATGAAATACCTACATATTTAACACACCATAAAATTAAAACACTACAAAACGCCTACATTACATTATTTGTCTACATTACTTTATATAAGCCGCAGGCGCGTTCGGCTTGTCGTGAATTCATTTTCTATACAAAATAAACTCGTCATGACGTCACTTCAGGTCACGTGACTTTTTAGCAGGCAGGTTAGCCGATGGCGATCGAGTTATGATAGACACAGGTAATATAGAAAATGCGTGCGCGTGAACGAGATGGAGAAATATAGCCATCGGTCGTTTTGTTGAGTTTCGAGCGTTCGGGTCGGAGTTCGTCTTTATACGATTCACGGTTTGATTTAAGGAACCACGCTAGACGAGAAATTACAATGGGGACCTCATATAACATCTCTTGCGGGGCGCCTAAGCTCGGCCGCTTATGCTGTTAGAAAGATAAGACAGTTAACAGATGTAAAAACCGCGCGTTTGGTTTATTTTAGTTACTTCTAAAGCATAATGTCGTATGGTATTTTATTGTGGGATCCGGGACCGTACCTTGCCAATTCATGTAAGAAAAAACTTACATATTTTTAATAAAATAAGTGAAAGACATAATTTTAATACTAGAAATAAAGATAAAATAGATCAACCATTTTTTCAGTTTATCTAAAGTAAGTACATTTTTATGGGGTACTGTGTTAAGTGTTACAACAAATACCTTGTGATTTATTGCAATTAAAGAAAATTTAAAACTCATAAGGTACACTTGGTAAACAAGCTTATTACAAATTAGAGGATTCAAGATAAGAATGCTTGGAAACATGTTGATACTGCTTCATATGACAATGTAGTGTCTAGACAAAATCAAACAGGTTGCTAATTTAATTGTATAATGTATTATTTTAATACCATTCATTTTATGATAAGTTTAACTCGCACACTGACTTTTTATTTGTATTTTTTTTATATAAAATCATCTTCTCTAACAATATTTGCAAATATTTGAGCACCATGTACGAGTATCTAACACAATACATATTATAATTAACGTATCCGTTATTGCGTCAGTTTCAATTGTTTTTACGTCACACCTGGCCATGATTCTTCAATGTCCCACTCACCGCACTGACTTCATTCACTCTTCCTTCTTCGTACAGTCTATCGCTGGGATCAGGAAATCAGGATGGCAACCAACCGATTATCCTTTAAAGTTCGCGAGCACATTCGTAAGAAGCTGGCAGTATCACAACAACGTTAATGTTATCTCATTGTTTGTCTTATTTGTTTTAGTATATTCGTGTATTTATGTATATTTATTTGTTCTTATATTTATATATAATTAGGTATATATATCTTATTTATAGTTAAGGTAAAATGTAAAAAAAACAATTTTCGTAATTGCACCTACCACTGTTTGTCTCTGCACCACCCAAAGGTTGACTGGTAGAAAATGCCTATGGCATTAAGTCCGCCTCTGAACATTTGTGTGAGAAAGTGTTAAATAAATAAATAAATAATGTGAGTTTTACCGCACGCTACGCGTACAGTAAAACTCGCATTGTGGCCAGGTGAAGACGTAAAATTGTGTACTCCACGGGCAGTAAAAAAGAAAGCCCTCTATCGCATATTTACAACCCTCGCCTGCGGCTCGGGTCACAACCTGCGATTTCGGGCTTTTTTTCTTTTACAGCCCTTGGTAAGTAATGTACTATTACCTGTTGTGGTATGGTAATTTTATTCTGGGTCTTCGGTTTATAGATATTTACTTCTCAAAATAAAAGAACATTACAGTTCACATAACATAATGAGAAAAGTAGGATAAAAATAAAAGTAAGTGCGATTCTCTGTGTTCACAATAAGAACATGGTGACAATCCGTATTGTTAGTGTTGTTTTCTAACGTGTTCTTCTAGGGCTTTTTTTTATAAATGGTGTCACTTCGTCTTCACATGACTGTAATGATATAATATTGATGTATACAGATGTATTGTAAAACAGTTTAAAAGAGTAACGGTGGAGTTTCTTGTCTATTCTTCTCCATATGAAACTACCTTTTGGAAGGGGCAACTAGAATCAATTTTGTGTGCCTGTTTGAAATAAATGCTTTGACTTTGACTTTAATTGACATAACCCTCTGCCACTGTCGTTACGTCTGTCAGACACCGCGACATTAATTTTAAATTTTTTCCTCATCGGTGTCGTTTTCATGGTTTTCGAGAGTGCTAGAGCCAATAGTGAGGTCAAAATCAAAATCCAAGATGGCGGCTGTGAAAATGTACAAATTTTTCATCATGGGTGTCGTTTTCATGGTTTTCGAGGGTGCTATACTCCATCCATACTAATATTATAAATGTGAAAGCAACTGTCTGTCTGTATGTTACATTTTCACGTCTAAACCGCTGAACCGATCGTCATGATATTTGGCAGAGATATAGCCTGGGATATGGAGAAGGATATAGGCTACTTTTTTACGCAATAACCGACATTCACGCGGGCGGAGCCACGGGCAAAAGCTAGTTTACTATAACATTAGACAAATAACGGCTAAATAACGACAGTTATTGGTGCCGATTCTCTTGTACACCGAACTAAACAAACTAAACTATCACTAAAATTCCTTACTTTTGGCTATGAGAATCTTAAAGCTATTCTGCAAACAAAATTCTCTAAATTTAAAAATAACTTTGTCACAACTAAATCGAATTTGACAATCGCGACTCCACGTGGTATTTTTTTTTCTTTTGGCTTCGTGACGTTGTACTTGTTTGCCGTACCCCATCATGATTTTTTTTTAGAGCCCGAGGCGCGCATGATCAGGGAAGCCTCAACGTTTTTTATATGGAATATTTAACTTTTTGTACGAAAAAAAAAAAAAAAAAAGGGGTTCGAAATTTTCATTATTTTTGCGATAAGACACACCATTTTCGAGATTTACCTAAGCAAAAGAAAAGAAAAAAATATACATTACTGTTTTTGCACCAGAAGTCGAGGTGTTGGTGTGAATTTAAGTTCATGACAACTAATTTTATTCCACACCTTTTTAATCGCGATTAAAATAGTCAGATTTAGTTAGAAAATCTAAATTTTAGTTTAAAAACGTCAAATTCAGAATAGCAAAATGCCATTTTCACTAAATTAAAAACTCAGTACCATCTTAGTGCTGTCAAACTAAAATATAGTTAAGTTGCGTAGATAGAGAAAACAATAGATCGCTGGTCATCTTCTATCTTACTTACACAAGAAAAAGAAAAATATATACAAGATGCTTGTAAAGAAAAGAGACAGAGCCTAACATTTTCTGTCCCTTATCGCGTGTCGCGTTTTTCAAGGACAGCACTTCAGTTGCTAAACAAAGTTTGACGTTTGATACGCGTTCGAAAAGTGGTTGCGACGAAATTTTAAGTTATTTAATTTGTTATTTCGAAAAATACTAATTATTTTGTGTTTTTTGTTGAGGATTGACTTTAGCTATTGCTGCAAAATGGTAAGGTGCAGTGTTTTTGGTTGCAAAAGCGATAGTGAGAAGAAAATTGCCGGATTGTCCTTTCATTCGTAAGTAGCTAAATATTTTAGTTTATTCGGTGAAAGACAGTGAAAGTTTTCAACTAATATGGTTTTTCAACTCTTAAAATAAATATACAGCTGTTTCAAGATAAAATGAGAGCTGAATTATGTTTTTATTATTTATTATTCTTCACATAACCTCCAAGCTCAGTGCTGCCTACTTTTTACTCGAATACTTCCCCATTTCAGGGGAAAATTGTACGCCAATAAAATAAATTACCTTCATCAATCATTTCAGATGAATACTTTATTAGAGTGTATGTATAGCGCTGGCAGCAAATTTGTTCCACTTTTCACTGGACGTAATATTACATCTTAACCTTTTAGTATCTATTTATAGTTTAAAATATTGTATTTGTAGTAGGTATTAAAGTGTTAAAAACTTTCAGATTTCCCGCCAAACCAAAATCACGGGGATTATGAATGAAAGTGGAGATAAAATATTTTTTATGCTGTATCTCAGGTTTTCTTTAAATGTTCATTTTCCCGCAGGTGAAAGAACTCCTATCCTAATAAACTATTTTGACTTATACCCAAAGTCTCTAATTCAGATAATTTATGTAAACAAAGTAATGTCAAGAAATGTCACTGCCAAAATGACAGGACGGTGGTGCTAAGCATTTTATATATTTTTTTTTTGTAAATAATCATCTATAAAATTAAAATGAAATAATTTTTAGAACTATGCAAACAAAATACCATTGCCAAACAATGTTTTGTGTAGTTTGTCGGAGACACGGCATTATGATCGTCATACGTGCCGATTCCCTTGTTCACAAACTCAACTAAATTTAAGTTCAGTGCATCTTTTTCTTTCTATTTCATTAAGAAAAGGACAGAAGATAAATTTTAGTTAAGTCCTGTCAAATTAATCAGCGCCTGTCACTACTCCATACAAGTTTAGACGTGATTAAAAACTTGCAGGCTAAAATTACGTAAATTTACGTCAAGCGCTGATTAATTTGACAGGACGAAACTAAAATTTATCTTCTGTCCTTTTCTTAATGAAATAGAAAGAAAAAGATGCACTGAACTCAAATTTAGTTTAGTTTGTGAACAAGGGAATCGGCACCATAATCAGCCCTTTTAAGTCCACTGCTAGACGTAGGCCTCCCAAAATCGATTTCCACTCAAAACAGTTTTCACCCAAAATTTGGCAAGATATGCTACTTACGATATGAATCTATGAATGAGAGTTGTAATTATTAGTGTTGTTGAAGATGTAAAAAATTTGAAAATGTTTGGATCTCCTGCATTGTTACCAGTACCATAAAATATTTTATACCAGAAAATCTGCTTTTTTTAATAACTTTGTTAAAAAATTTATAAAAATAATACGGTATAATTATTTTATAGTTATTATTTCTTAAAATCAGTACTTAAAAGAAAATGACACCTTTTTTTTCGCCATTTTATATGAATAACCATTACGAAGATATTTTTTTTTAATATGTTATCCCTTTTGTTTACATAAATGATCTGAATTTCAGACTTTGGGTATAGATGTTTTGTTTCTATTTATAAACCCTGTGCGTTTGTACAAAGTAGATAATAGAGATTGAAAAACATCTGAACATTGAAGAACATTCGGGGTAAAATCACTTTAAAGTGGGTAACCCTAAAGTTGCAAGTACCTTGATTTTCTGTCCCTTACAGCGACACGCCAAGCAGTGGTCTATAGTTTTCTAAGTCTATGTTAAGTTGTGTCACTTTAGTCAATTTCAGAATAGAAAATCGTCGTTTGACATTATAAACTTGTTGATTTTTAGTCTAGTTTAGAGAATGGAGATTTACCGGACCTAGTATCGTTATTTGTTCCGTGGTGACTTAAGTTTATAATGTTGATAATTCTTGTTTTAAAATATAATGATTTTATCTAGTAATGCGAATCCTTAAATTCTCCGCATAAAAAACATCATAAAATTATTAGTTTTTATTTCGATTTCGTATTTTACCCATACATAGTTTTTTTTTACGCAAGTAGTGTCACATGTCTCTGGCATGACATTCAAAGAGTATATTATAAACAATAAAACCTTGACTTTTGCAAAATAATTAAATTATGCATCCGATTATTGAACTTATAGTTGAATAATTAGTAACAAAAGATATTAATAACAACTAATTATTATTAGTACATTGTAATAACAATCTAATAAGGTGTTAAAAGTAGCTAAGCAAAACTTTTGGTTAATCGAAAGGCAGAATGTTTTCGAGACCTTTGCCTGTTTGATTCATCATAAATTAAGTTGAACACATCGGTAAGAGTTGAAAGCGACTTATATTTCATAACAGACTACATGTTCGTGGAAACCATGCTTTGATATTTTCGATGTTCCGTCCAAGATGTACAAATTGCTAATTGTTTGATGATTGTTACATGTGAATTCTCGAGCGAAATTAACGAGTATGAAAAATGCTCAATCGTGATTTTGACTAATTCTTATTTTGAATTTACCAGCATAGGTACATTGTGGCAAAATGTCACTAAGAGATTCGATTCGAAAGTTAGATTTTTATATCTAATTACTGTGTAATGCTAAGAATTATGATAAAATAGTAAATAACATTTGAAAGCCCTAAAATCATTCTTTAAATTAAACCATAAATCTTTGAGTCACCGCATGTTTCATACCGATACTCGGTTCCTTAGTCACTTGGTCAATGTCCTTTTAACCACACATTTCACCATTTTGATATTTTTTATCCTTAAGCTATCGCTCACTTGACGTCAAGTTGACAACTGAAGTCAGATATGCCTGTGGACATACACGACGTAGTAACGCGTTGATGCCGTACACTGCTGATCTAGTCCTATAAAAGATCATTGCAAATAGGTAATAAACTTTTGTTGTTCTCTGATTGGCTGACAAGCTGACGCGTCATCGCAGCCCGGCCAATCGCAGCTGTCGATTAGTGGTTTCAGTTTAGTTTTCCGTTGACACCGTAGTGACGTGAAATTAGTCAAACAATGCGGCAGCGTATTTGTTTATCAAATTGATACCCTACGTCAATTTGCAACTGTCAGAGATAATGTGGTTTGAATATACGGACAATTTAATTAGGTAGTCAATTAATTTCCCTGATTTCATATACTATTTACAGGTTTACTTACCTTTGTGATTGAGCACGATGTGCCTGCTTATTTCCTGCAGCAGAAGAATCTAGCACTGAAGTCCCTTGATTAATTTTCCAGATGTTGAACGCGGTCATCAGGTAAAACATCCAGTTACAGATAATCAGGATCAGTATTGGCATATAAAAGTACAAAAACTTAACACCACCTGCATAAAAATACAGTGCATAAAATACCTGCATGAAACATTTAAATGAGCAAGACAGAACGCTGCACAATTAGAAACTCTTTAAGACTGCACCGAGCGCACAGTGGCGCCCTCATCGTTATTTCGGTGAATTCTTTTATTTTAGAATGAAAATGCAGAAAATAAGCTCGTCAAGTTGTGCTTCACAAGACTATACGTTATTATTACTACAAACAGCAGTTTTATTGTAATTATTAAAACGGAAAATAGTGGCCACTAAGCTCCGTTTTAATGATTAAAATAAAACATAACAATTTAAAACTACTGTTTATAGTAATAATAACGTATAGTCTTGTGAAGCACGACTTGACGAGCTTATTTTCTGCATTTTCATTCTAAAATAAAAGAAATCACCGAAATAACGATGAGGGCGCCACTGTGCGCTCGGTGCAGTCTTAAGAGAAGGAAAAACGTAATATCCTACGTATCTTGGGAACGGATTAGTGACACATTCGGCATGCTAACCTTGTAAGAAACATCCTCTCTCGGGTATGCCAGGCGTGACGAACCACGGCAGGTGTCTCATCTTATCCTTGTATGTGTTCACCATGACCAGGCCAAGGGTCAGGAGAAGCGGGACTCCCCAAGCGTACAAGCAGTACATCATGAACTTGAAACGGTGTCCTTTCCGATGCAAGCTGGGTTTCATACTGCTTCTGTAAAATAAAAAGTATAAAATATGAAAATAAAATATGCACACTGCCTGCGGAGAAGGCAAAATATTGAGAGGAAAATTGAACCTGGTTTAAAACATTTGTACTAGAATTTGGTGACGTAATATTATTATAATTTACGTACAGCCGCCAAAACTGCCTTTACTGGAATGTTACTTTCGACAGTTTGCATCAATAAAAATCTTTGTTCTGACGCCTACGGTATTTGGTATGCCATTCCTTAGGATACCATACCAACTTCGCTCAACCAGACCCCCATACCAGTAACCAATGAGAATAGCTGTAGAGTACATTGACTATCTTAACAATGTCTGTTATGAATTTGCTGTGTCATTAATAGAGATCGGATAGTCGGATGCATATTTATCTAAAGTTAATTATTAGCTATGAAAGTATAGAAGCAGCTTCTTAAAAAAAAATTTTTTTGTAAGAAAATATCCCGTGATGTCAGGAACACCGGCAATGCATAACTAGTCGGGTGTATAGTATGGAAGCGACTTCTAAAATATTAATTAATAAAAATTTAAAAATACCCGGGATTCTTGGATTGCATAACTATTCAGATGCATATTTATTTAAAATTATTTTAACCCGCTATGCAAATATGTGTATGTAGGGTGTAAGAGTAGGGGTGGTGTGTCTTAGTTAAAATAAAAATAAAATACCGGAACCCCGGGATTTATTCGATACAAAAGCGCTTCCCATAATAGCAAACATCTCAACTTTAGGTGAATATGCATCCGAATATCCGATCTCTAGTCATTAATGAACATTGTCGCGTGGGTAAAGCCGCAGGTACAGCTAGTATTATTATAAAATGTTCCGTTACTTTCTAGCAGATCACGTTGGAAATTGAAGGTCCAATTATGATTTATGACCTTCCATAGTGACACAGAGGGTGTAAAGCACTAAATGGGGGGTTTTCAATACCCTAGAGATTACCGAAGAGTGGTTAGTACACGAACATACTTGTTAAGTATTTGATAAATTACCTGAAGGTCAACCACATATCGTAGGACATGACGCTCATCCAGCAGAAGACAGCCAGGAAGAAGAAATATATGTTGCTCGCTAGAAATATTCATAATGACATGTAGTTGTGTTTTACCTACTATTCGATACCTATAATGGTAGATAAAATACTACTAAGCCTTAATATTATCCACCACAAAGTCAAAGTCAATACTTTAGTTGTAAAACATAGGTGTAAATGAAATAGGTATAGAGATCACTATGTTTTGCCGCAGAAGACTTTAGTAACAAAAATATTGTTTTTGTTGAAATTAATTAGGTAAAACTCTCAACAGATTACAATTTCTAAACGAAGGGCTCGTTGGGCGCATGTGTAGAAATTTTAATCTGTTGATCGATTCGTTGACTTGGAGAAGGCCTATGACACTGTGTGGATGGAAGAATGGTCGACACTATCCATGTATGCTTGATACAGGCACTGCTGGTTACTCTATGGTGTGGTGGCTACGCTTGTATGGAAGTGAATTTTTGGTGTGGCAAAAGAAGCACGAAAGTAAAATGCTGTGGATATGCGTTCCTTGGATGTGAGTGTGTATGAATGATATGATAACGCAACGGGACAGTATAAAAGAAGATGGTACTGACAAAAATTTAAAAGAGTATGCTTAGATGGTTTGATGACCGAACCATCTAAGAATACTCTTTAAAAAAAATTGAGAGGATGAATGAAATACAACGATGAAAGGAGACTAATAAAAGGTTTTTACAAGGCAGGTGTGAATGGAACCGCCGGGAGGGGACGCATTAGGAGGAAGTATAGTGACCTTATTGGTGATATTCTCAGAAAGTTCAGGTGCGTAGTACTCACAACCGGCGTGCGTGTATGACCAGATGTATGAACGTAAACGAAGCCAAAGGATGTAAGGATGTAAGAGGTGGCGTTCTGTAGTTTCTGCCTACCACCATGGGAAGAAGGCGAGATTTTTTGTGTGTAACAAGTAACTGCTAGATAGGGGAGATACTTATTTCGGGGCACTGACCGTACTCTACTTGTTGCACTGGGCAGATGATGAAGAGGTAGGTACAGTCAGGCCAATTAATCGTTTAGCAAATTGACACCCTACATCAATTTGCAGCGTTAAAGCCATTTCAAACAAATGTCAAAGAATGACAGCTGTCATTTGAATATACGGACAATTTAAGTCGGTAGCCAATTTCCTTAACAATTGATTTCCTTGACTGACTATATGGTCATATTTTTTCTAAATAAGAGACAAGTAGATTTCCAGGGTGGAACATCATATTAATGTATATCTATGATCACTTACCCACACCTAGACATGCCTCGTGGGCGATGTTATATATTTGAACGACTGCTAACAGCGAGAAGGCTATGAACAGAGTGAAGACGTACGCCATCAGTATCAAGCCATGAAAGTTCCGAAGTTCGGGCAGCAAGAAGTATACTATTATCACCAGCAGCAAAAAGAAGCATGATAGCAGCGTAGCTGTTGACAAAGTAAAATATGAAATTATTCAACTAGATTAAAATACTCGCAATTACATAGGATTTAAGACGTGTACAACGGTCCACTAGCGCCACTTTTGACGTGACAACGTCTAATAAATCGATGAACGCCGGCTGCATGCACGAAAAAGGATGACTCAGTGTCCCGTTACACTCATTGTCCCGTTACGCTCATTGTACGCTTGTGCGCCGTATCAATGTTTTGTTATGAAGTTGTCACGTTAAACTATCGTCCGTAAACCAACTTTACAGACAAAAATTTTTTTTTTTAAACAATATTATCTTGTAGCTGAGAAAGAATTATGAAAAACGGAACAATCAGCGACCTCGGTGTGTCTAGAATTTTCTAATACCTTTTATAAAGTTTCATATTGAGACCCGAAGCAATAAAATACGATCTAGAGGAATGTGGCCGTTTTTCTTTAGATTGAATTTTGTTGCTTCGTGTCTCAATATGAAACTTTGAAGGACCTAGTGGACCTGTGAGTGTGAATCTGCCATTAGCGTTTCAGTACCTTCCTAAAATGTTTTACATCGTCTGTATGGATTCATCACGTAGCAGGTGTCGTAAATGCTACAGGCCCCGCAGTTTGGCCCCGCGCTTGGACGTACAAAAAAGCAAGTCTTGTTACCACCGGTAGGTCCAATGGAATGTTTGAACGGTCAAAAGAAATCTAACCTCTCCGAGGCGGGATGCTATAAATGTTCGCACCCAAATCTCTCTTTATTTTTCTGTTTTCCTGTATAAGTAGGATAAAGGTTCAACTTCTGTATGAATTGTCGAAAGAATCTCCAAGAAGTGGCGTGCTTATAATATGCGAGCTCGCTTCACTTCCTCTTGTCTTGCTTTTAATTTCCATTATTTCTTCGACAAAGTACCTCGTATTTCAGTATGAATGGTGAAAAAAAAACATGACCTATCCAAAGTGCTAAAATTTTTATGACAATTCCTAATGTCTACCATACGTCCCTTTGTTAGAATTGCTATTGCTGCAGTAGCTCTCTTCATTGTGAGTTTTTGACAGATTTGCCATACAAACACTGTCAAATACTCACAATGGCGAGAACATTCTGACACTATTGTAATGGCAGACTTGAGGCCCAGGCCTATTGCTGCAGGCCCCTTGCTGACTTAATCCGTCGTTGGCTCAATAGTACTGTTTTAGCAAGTCTTACCGATTGTTAAGTATGTGTTGTCGGAAGTACCGTTGGGGCTCTGTTTCACATGCAGAATTGCCCAAAACCGCGGTTCCTCACCGATACGGGTGTCTACGTCTATGCAGTAGCTATCTTTCGGTATTGTTCTCCATCGATCGTACGCGTTTGGGAGTTCCAATTGAATTACTCCGCTCTGGAATTAGTAATTACTTGTTTAAAAAAAACTGTTGAACTAATGGGAGGTCTTTTTTTTTTTTTTGAGTAATTATAAAAAAATACATAGTTTCCAGGAACTCTGTAGATGGCGTTGAACTGACTACGTTACTAGGTGCCAAAGCCAAAACGCTTGGGAAAAAAAACATTGCGTCTCGTTGACTGACACTTTAGGAAAAAGATGTATGCCTTCATTTTTATACAAATCCACGAGGCAAAGACTTCTCTTCTTTTTCTCTTGGGACATTTTCTTTCTGGTGTGGAAACCCCATAAAACGAAGGGTAAATATTTTTTTTCTTTTTTCTTGTTGTTATTATTTATTTATTTTCAAAGTGTCGTTGTGATTTGACAATGACATGACATTAATTACTTTTTTATGTACATTTCGTTTTACGATCTCAAAATTACATCCAAGTGAAATAATCAAAAAATGATGTGATGTTCCGTTCCTTGCAGTAACTTACCAAGTTCAGCGCCATCTATCCAGCGACTAGGGAAGAGCTTAAAAATAAATAAAAAGAAAATCCCTCATTACTAGGCAAAGCATTAGGTATAGGTAAGCTAAAATTAAAGTGTAGTGGCGACATTTTCACGATTGCACATCAAACTATACAGGGTTATTCGGAAAACACTACATCCTAGCAGGAATGTATTACTAACATCATAAACAAGAACTTTTGTTCTATGAATTTTTACAAAACATAATACATTTCCTAAAAACAAACCTTCAAGATTTTGTTGTTCAATCTAAGACTGCATTTTGTTGTACCTACCTACGCCTCCCGTGCACTGTCGCTCTTGCTTTTTGCACTAGACACGGCAGTTTGTTTTGCTACGCGTAGAGTTCGTAACATTTATTTTTATTTTTGTGTGAAACTATGATATATGTTAAAATCTGAAGTATTATTAAAAGTCATCGAACAAAACTTATTGTTTATAATGTTAGTAATATAGTCCTGAGGGGTTAAAAAAAGAAACTTCTTAGCACACTACTAAAGTTTCTATAATAATATAATTAAATCATGATTCTAAAGACACGTGGCTCCATCTATTATCATAAGAACGTTATTGTTGTTTGCCTCGGCAACAGTACTTCTTTTCAGAATGAAAGGTACCATTTATGTCCGTTTCTGTACACCTGACAAAATATACGGAATTTTTTTTTGGTGGTTCAGTATCAGTAATAGAAAAAAAAAAGTATTGAACAAATAATGGAAATGTCCATTATTTGTTCAATACTTTTTTTTTGGTGCATTGTAATTAGCAAAGTATTGATACAATATATTCGTAATAATATCAATGGGCGAGCGCACAGCTGATAGGTACCTACTACTGCGTTCCGCTTCACTGAACGCGTCGCCCGCCGCACCGGCGCGTTGCGCGACGAGTATCCATTATACCAGTTTCAAAATAATATCTTACGTTAACGATAACTTAATTTTTTTGTACTAAGACATATCAAAATAAGAAATAGGTGTATAATAAAACACGTTTAAGTTTAATTTGTCTAAATTTGCGCACTGATTAAAAACTTTTCCTGTATGCAAAATTTCAGGATGATCGGTTCAGTGGTTTAGGCGTGAAAAGGTAACAATCAAATAAACAAACTGACTTTCGCATTTATAATATTAGTTAGGATGAATATCTTCAGTCTCCTGAAACCGTTTTTCTGTAACTACAACGGTTAAGGTACAGTCAGTTATTGCAATTAGCTGACCACCCCTTGCATAAATGGTTGAGATTTTTTAGAATACGAATCGATAGAGTTTTATTACTTTTAATATATACTTTTTATTATATACGAAATCTACCCAAAACTAGAAAAATATGGAAATCATATGATTTATTAGTAAAAAACCTCAACCATTTGAGCAAAGACGGGTCAGCTTATTGCAATAACTGACTGTACCTTAACCGTTGTAGTTACAGAAAAACGGTTTCAGGAGACTGTCCTTATTATTTTAAGTTTTGAACACCATAGGGAAGTTGAAAAAAAAAATTACACAGCAAGAAAATGGACCATTTTCACAAAAAAAAAAACGTTTTTTATATCATTCGATCCTAATGATTAAATCCGCGCGATCTTTTTCATAATCCCGCCGATATTCAGATATTTTTTGTTATACAAAATAGGGCAATTCGTTCAATTTATAAATTAGGTCTCATACACTCCCTCAGATAATTTTTTAAAGGATTAATTGAATGACTCCTCGGTATAATTTTGAAAATCTTATACACCGTGGCATTTTAGTCGTCTTACAAAGACCCCCTTTTTTACATGCATGAATACGAGTAGTAGTCATTGGATACATGAAGTGGGCTGTCTTTGTAAGACGACTAAAATGCCATGGTGTATACGACATTGTTATATACAAAAACTGTCATATCACATTTTTTATTCCTCAGGTAAAATTTATAATTATGACCTAAGTAGAACGAAAATACATACCTTAGTAAGATATGCTGTGTGACCCAGCGTTATGACGTCAATAACTTTTACTTTAAAAGTTCTGTTGTTAAATTTGTTTGGTATAAGAGTAAATAAATCTTCAAATGACTTTTCTGCGACGTTAATATCCTCATCATATACATTGATCTTGGAAAAAGTAAGCGTGTCGTTGTAATTCACACAAGTTTTCCTGAACCCCACATATGTCCCCGATGGACAACATTTGTTTAAATATATTTTTTTACCGCTGTTTAGTAATCTTTCAGAGTTTGTTCCATTATAAATAGCAATAACACTCGTTATAAATACTAGTAAAATGATTAAAATAATAAAAACGCGAAACATATTGTTACGTGTGCTTGTTACGAAGTTTAAATGATTTATAGTAGAACGTATACTGCTACTAATTTAAAGCGACTGATGGTTATTATTACCTACCTTCTGACGTTTCATAAGTGCTCACATAGAAATGAAATATTTTTATTTTTAATAGGTAAATTTGTATGAATGTTATTATACTATAATATAAAGCTCGATTACCACTGACTGACATAATTGTTCTCCCAGATGGTGGAGGGGGAGAAAGGTATATTTTGACCGATTCGTAAAAAAGTAACTCTCACGATTAAGGGGAAAGTGCCAAACGCCCCCTTATTTGCCTCCCTTCCTCCCCTCCCTATCGTATCTCGGAAACTAAGAGACCCGTGTTCTGTTTTGTTACGGATTCGTATAGAGGAGGCTCGGGGATATAACAACCATTTTTAAAAATTGCCCCCTCCCCCTCCCCCCCCCCCCTTTAGGCTGATCTCGGAAATTAAGAGAATTCGATTTTTTTTCATATTTTCACAGTTTCGTAAACAAGTAACTCTCACGAGTAGGGGAAAAGTGCCAAACCCCCCTTTTTGCCCCCCTTCCCGCCCTCCCTAACGTATCTCGGAAACTAAGAGACCCGTGTTCTGTTTTTTTACGGATTCGTATAGAGGAGGCTTGGGGAAGTAAATAGCATTTTTCAAAGTTGCCCCCTTAACTCCCTTCTCCCCCTCTTTAGGCGGATCTCGGAAGAGACTTGGAACATTTTTTTTTTCAGATTCATTTTAAGGGGCCGTGAGCTAGTCAAAATGATTTTTCAAAACTCCCCCTTCTCCCCCTTCACCCGTCCCCCCATCGTATCTCGGAAACTAGGACACGTAGCGGCTTTTTGATTTTTACTACTGAAAATATTTCTGATTCTTACCTAAAACTATTGAGGGGCGTTGAAATTTGTATAGGAGGGTATACAAATTTCAACGCCCCTCAATAGTTTTCCTCCCCAACTTCCGCTAAAATTGAAAGGGCTGTAACTTCATAACGGTAAGAGATAGCCATTAGGTGTTTGAACAAATTTTATAGTAGGCGTCGAAACCTGTCTAGTGGTGGTACCGGTAAAGCGAAGGGAGGAGTGGGCGAGCGAAGCGGGCTTGCGACCCCCGTAGCGTAGAGATAAGGTCACGATAGCTTTCCGGTGGTAGGTAGGTGAAGGTAGGGGCGACGACAAGCAAACTTTAGGGTAATGTTTTTTTTAATGGGAAAAGGTCTGAGTTTTTAAATAAGGTTTTAGATTGTTTTAGGGGATCTTAAGGGTTCTTAGACTGTTTAAAGGGCTATGGAGTGTTTTCATAATGTATTAGGGGTTCTTAAGGGGTTTCAAATTCTTTAAAGAGCTCTAATGGTTTTTTTTAACGATTCTAATGAATTCTCAATTTTTTTATTTTACTTTTTTAAATCTCGAGATGCATACAACTGTGATGGGCGGTATTTGATAAGCCGGATCATATTTTTAGGGATCGGATGATCAACACAACGCACACAACGCCTGAAAACCAAATTGCATGAACAATGTGTCCTGCCTTCCATGACATATGGGGCTGAAACATAGACGCTCACTAAAGAGGTTGTTAGAGATAGGCTGAGTGATGCTTTTTCCGTATCAATGACTGCATGACAATGACAAAAAAATATCGATGACGGGAACAATGACAAAATCATCAATGATTTTTATTTGAGTATAAGATCGCGTCACTTTAATTGATTATGAGTGTTTGAGTTCAGTTATTCATTGGTAGGCATGGGTCGTACTTTTCAGTTAGCGAAATTCTATTTTTCTTAGTTTGCGACATTAATAATCATGCAAATCATCAATAAGTTACCATCAGTGATATTTGCTGCAAGATATGACTATTTAGTATTTCATGGCAATCTGGTGTTCTTGCAAGTAAATACCTGGTGTAAAATTAGTAATTCAATTTTAATTAAATAATCAAAATTAAATTAGGTAAGGGTGGTCGTCCTCGTCTAATCAAGACAATGATTCACGAAATACTAAATGCTAGATAAATAAATAGCATTCGCAAACAACGCAAGTGAAAGTATTGTTGCCGTTCCGTGCGCGCCGCCCAGCACCGGGCATTTTATCGAGACTTGTGAGATCTGTCATTCCTGACTTCAGTATCGCAACGTCGCAATTCGCATCGCAAAGAGACGGCCCGCGGCCCGTCCGAATCACCGAAGTTTTTCATAGCAATCCCCATATTTGAAACTCGAAACCAGCTGCCTACGAATGGTACCTACTCTACATAAGTTCATCAACAAATTAATTCAAATATAAAATGTTGTCATATTCATTTAGAAATTAATACCTTATTACGATCGATTATGTAATGTTGGTTAGGTACTGAATTGAATAACTACAAGTAGCCAAGAAGGAAAAACATGAGGAAAAATTATTGAATTTCAGATTTGATAAACTAGGAATTACAATTATTTATAAAATGGTTACAGCAAACATAAATAAATAAACAAAATAAGGTACCTTACTCTTAAAGAATGGCCAGTTTTGCATGTCAAATGGTAGCATGTCAGGTCAAATCCAAACATTATTTTGTAATAACGCGACTGTACTGTGGCGGCATCTACAACGCCAAATACGAACTACGCATCAAATATTTTTTATATATATTTTTTTTTTAATATTATATATATATATTTTTTTTTTTTAAACGTTGCCCCACACTAGGAATTTCTCCTGATGGTGGGTACGTTTACAAACATTTAAACTCACATACACAAACAGCCAGACCCGGAACAACTACTTGTAGGTCATACAAATATTTGTTCCGTGCGGGAATCGAACCCGCAACACGCAGCGCAGCAGTCAATCGCTTAACCACTGCGCCAACCGTGCTGTCAAAGACCTGACGTCACAAGTCCTGCATCGCGCAATTAGAGTTTACCGCGCGACTACCATACAGTGTGATTCTTTATGATGTGCATATCGAAATGAGGGAATCTATGCTTAATTTTATCGACAAGAAAAATATAAAAAAAATCTGAATATTTTTGAATTTTACAAAAACAACAATACAATAACAATAGTGATAGTAGATAGTGTGATTGAGTTATAAACATGCAATTTTCACTATTGGGTAGCTAATACAATGACGATTAATTTAAAGTAATAAAAACGTTAGGTAATGGGGCGTCTTATTGAAAAATTTTGCGATTATTGTAAAAATGGATTAAAAAAAAAAACGATTTTTGCTAAAAAAAAACATGTTTATTTTTAATTGAGGGCAGTTTTTTTTTCCACAATTTTCTTTTTATAAGGACGCCTTTTTACTTTCAATCATTATGGAGTTTGTTTGATCGTGATAGATCATTTAGTTTAAAAGTTACACCGTTTTGTTTACACTGGGGTCACAGTAGCGAACAAATTTTAAAAAAAATCCATAAAAAATCAAAATAACTATAATATTTAGTTTTTTTTTATATATTTTTCTGTCGTTAAAATTAAGATAGATTCCCTCTTTTCGATATGTGCACATTATAAAGAATCATACTGTATATACAACATCCCGACGTCAACCGTCGGGCAGTTGCCCACCAGACACAACACCCAGACGTCGGAGGATCCTCCCTTTTCCATAGAGTAAGAGTGAATTTTACACCCTGTTTGTCATAACTCTATAGTTCAATTGTACATACCTTCCCTACCTACATACACTAACAACCTTGCAAAACAAAACTGTATTACTACAGTAATACAGTTTTGTTTTGCAAGGTTGTTAGTGTTTTTCCAATAACCCGTACATAAATTATAATAGGTACTTACGAATTAATAGAATACAAATGAAAATGTTTATTTGCATAGAAGGTATGTACAATTGTACTATTGAGTTATGAGAAACAGGGTGTAAAATTCACTCTTACTCTATTGAAAAGGGAGGATCCTCCGACGTCTGGGTGTTGTGTCTGGTGGGCAACTGCCCGACGGTTGACGTCGGGATGTTGTATATACAGTATGATTCTTTCATCATCACAACAACTTTGGTTCTATGACTTTTTATATAACATAAATACATTTACTAAAAACAAACCTTCAAGATTTCGTTGTTCTATCTAACACATTTCAAATCTGTATTTTGTTGTACCTACCTACGCCTCCCGTACACTGTCTAACTCAAACTCAAACTCAAAACTCAAAACTCAAAACTTACACTCACAACTCACAGTTACTTAACCGCCTCCTGTGTTCTAGTGGTAAAACCACCTGTCTCAGATATCTGTATCTGAGACAGGTGGTTCGCTGGGAATCGAACCCGGGACCTCTGGGGCCCGGGTTCGATTCCCAGCAGAAATTTTTGCCCCCGCTGGGAATCGAACCCGGGCCCCAGAGGTCCCGGGTTCGATTCCCAGCGGGGGCAAAAATTTCTGCTCGGTTTGGTTGGTGATAGGGCTTGTTCTAAGTCCGCCTGGCTAGCTACCACCATCTTATCTAAGTCTCGCCAAAACAACAATGTTAACAGCATTTGTTGTGTTTCGGCAGTTAGAGGTAAGATAGCCAGTTCCTCTGTGGTTGAGGATTCCGGGTGAAGCTCGCTTCCATCTTCGGCCTTATCATTACTTACCATCAGGTGAGATGAAGGCCAAGAGCTTCCCCGTTGTACGTAAAAAAAAAAACAGTATTGTGTTTCTGTCGACCACAAAATAGTATATTATGATACAAGGGTGGGAAGTAGGTTATTGCAATCGAGCTGTCATTAACAAGCCCGAGCCGAAGCCGAGGGTTTTTAATGACACGAGTTTGCAATAACCTACACACCCGTGTATCACACGACGTTTTTCAATACAGTTGTAGGAAATAGTAAAAAACAAATCAAAGAATTAGGTAAACATGAAAAAAAAAAAAGAATATACTTCTTTACTAGATTACTGGAAAAATATAAGAAGTCTATGTATGATCTTAAAATAACATGGTAAATCTCTCAATATTGTGCGTACAAACTTACGTTTGCAGTTGAAATGTATCGGAGAACTTGTTTTTCAACGACAATGTTAAGTTTTTTTGGGATAATTTCATCCCAACTACGGAACCCTTTATTGTGCGTGGTCCGACATACACTTGGTCGGTTTTTGGTTTAGTTTTAGATTAACATTACAAAGTTATGATGCACCTGGTTTTAACTGGTTTATACACACGGCCACAAATCAAGCTATATAATTCCAGTATAAGCTGACCTCTCATTGTACGGAAATCCTATACAATGCGAAATCAGCCTAAACTGGAAATTTATAGCTTGATTTGTGTTTTGTATTCTATGACTTAGGTAAGTAAAGTACACTACTCATCAAATGTTATGTAAAGGAAAAAATATGTCGTATACGTGACTCTGTACAGGATCTATTGGTTGCTAACCTGTTTTTCAGTAAAAAAATACAGGTCCCACTCGAAGACACGGGTTTTCCAATTATAAAAATATTACGTCAATCGGCTCTGTAGGTACTGTAGTAAATAACTGGACAAATGACACACACCCTAGTAGCATTTTTGTTGGCGTTTGGTTGGGCCACATACCTCTGAAGTTGGCCCAACTAAATGCCAACTGAAAATGCTACTAGGGCTGATATGAAAAACACTCATGGAATGCATAACTTCTCCCAATAAAGGTATATGTTGCACAGTGCCGGATTAAGCAAGCGCGGGGCCCGTAGCAAATTCTACCGAGGGGCCCTTGATCTGCTATGGGTTCTCAAGTATAAACGGGTAAAAAAAAACAAGATAATGCCAAAATAAAGACCCTGTAAAAATGTCAGCCCTTAATATTGATATTTAGAAGTCACAAATCGAAATTTCCCATGTTCCATTTAAATAAAATGAGAAAAAAATATGTATTTTTCGCCAACGAAAAAATCGGTTACCGATTGTCTGATGTGGATTGCCTAAGGGCGGGTTGTTTCACGTCCACTTGACGCACGCGTATTCGTCATAAATGGCGCTAACTATCGTCAAACAAAAAATTACGATTACAGTAACAGGGCCTCAAGTCTGCTATTACAATAGTGTCAGAATGGTCTCTTCATTGTGAGTTTTTGACAGATTTGCCATACAAACACTGTCAAATACTCACAATGGCGAGACCATTCTGACACTATTGTAATAGCAGACTTGAGGCCCTGGTGTCATACCCACTGGTTAACGTCATTTTATTCTTTTAAATTTGAACTTTGACGATCGGTTTTTATGCAGTGAAACAACGCTTTGTATTTAACGAACGTTAAACATCATATGTAATCGTTATTATTTGACGTACGTATGTTACGTTAACGAACCATTTGAAACAACCGGCCCTTAGTCGGAAAGGGTGTTACGTTTCACGTTTTGTGACATCAAGTAAATTCAATATTCCACGTCTTAATAAGTTTCACTAAAGAAATTACGTTTAGGCGGAGGTGGCCAGGTTTGGATACGCGGGGCCCCCTTTTGCGCGGGGCCTGTAGCAATTGCTACTCTTGCTACTCGTAGATTGTATGATTCGTCATTTTACAAACGGTGCTATCCGTTTACAAACGTTCGCGGTTATGCAAAATGCTGAAGGAAAATAGCAACACGTTCAATTTTAGCCGTAGCAAGCCCATCGGTGGTCGGCGGAGGGCGGACAACACCCTTTTTCAGCCCCTCTAAATGGGTCCAGGGGCGACGGATCCGGGGACGTCCGTCGCCTCCCATACATTAGGACTTGAGGTGGCGGCGCGTAGTGTTCCACACGCGTCCCTCTTAAGACGTCGCGGGGGAGTTATACACCTCACTCCTCCCCCCCGACCTGAGGAGGCCCGCTATTGCGGGCATCAGTCGGGGGTTGCGGAAGAATCATACGTTCCCGCGACCCCCGGCTTAGGTGTGAGATGAAACACCTGGATGGTTTATAGTTAGTAAGAGTCTGACAGACTCTTTTCCAAACCAGAACAAAAAAAATCTTAGAACTGTAACCATCTGCGCGCGAGCCGAGCTTGCGAAGCGATTAATGCCGCGGTAGCGGGCATTTCTATTTACATATTATCTGCGAGCGTTTTTAAACGGAGGACGCCATTTGTAAAAAGCGGACTCATAGAATTTGCTTGCGACATAATTATAATTATACAATGGTGCCGATTTCCTTGTTCACAAACTAAACTAAATTTATGTTCAGTGCATCTTTTTCTTTCTATTTCATTAAGAAAAGGACAGAAGATAAATTTTACTTTAGTCCTGTCAAATTAATCAGCGCCTGTCACTACCCCATACAAGTTTGACGTGATTAAAAACTTGCCTACTAAAATTACGTCAATTTACGTGAAGCGCTGATTAATTTGTGATGCTAGACAGGGTTGTGCAGCGTCACCGTGGCAGTTGAGAGGATGAATGAAAGGCGACTAACAAAAGGTATTTACAAGGCAGATGTGAGTGGAAACGCATGGGAAAAAAGCGTGACTTTATTTAGGTATGTATGTCAATTATAAGTTTATAACCTATTTATGTACTTGATTTGTGATGTTTTTAATATTCTTATTATTATTATTATCTTCTCTTAAACACAGCAGACTTGGTTGACTGGCAGAGAATGCCTAAGGCATTAACTTTGTACCTTATTTTATGCGAAAAGTTTAAATAAATATTTTTTTAGAATATTTCATACACAAAACTTACACATGTGAACAGAGAGCATGCATATTAAAAGTAGTAATGTAGGAAAAAGTTAAAGATAAAAAAAATTAATGTGCAGTAAAGTCATTGCTTTTTAGCTAGAGAGAGCAAACATTTTCCAGACCTTACTTTGGTATCTCATTTGGATCGTTAGAATCTTTTGCATGGGATGCAGTCGTCACCTCCTTCTGCGAAGGAGTAATGCTCGCAAAGGAGGAGGTGGAACGCGTGAGGGAGCGACAGTCTGTGCCCTCACACCCCTAGTCGCCGCAGGAGACGGCCTGGGCGGCGGGAACGGTAGCCGATTCCCGGCCACAGTAGGCGCGGGCTTGCGGACGGTGAGCTAAGGGCAGCTCGCCCACCGGTAAGGACCAGGCCCGGGTCGACGGCGCGTTGTGTTCCACGCGCGTCTCAAAGAGATGTCAGCACGCACTGACGGGGTCCGCCAGGACCGGTGCCTGCCAGAGTTGCGGGTTTGTTGATAATTTCCCACCCAAAAAAAAAGGATCTGTTCTTAGGAAAATTCCACCATACGAATTCCAGCAAGTGAACTTGTTGGATTTTGCAAATCCCGTGTATCATAGAAGAGCTTTTTCATTGATGGCATAAGGTGTTCATCAAAGGCTTCTTCTCTCATACCAACCCTACAGTATTATATTCAATGTAATATAACTCCTCTCCTGGCATGCTGAGAATCAAGTTATCCAGCATTTGTTGGGGTAACCTGTCCCATTCTTTTATAGCGGCTTCCGTGAGCTCTGGCACTGTCTGGGGACGTGGCTGACGGTTCCAAACTGCTCGCTTAAGAGCGTCCCACGCGTGCTCTATTGGTTTTAAGTCAGGCGAGCCGAATCATAACACATATAATCTACCGTACTTTACAAAAAAGATTTCGATTATTCAAAGTGATCGCAAACTTTTTTTGATGTGTGTGCATACATATTTATCTACTGTTTTCTTCGTGTATTAGTATTAGTTTTCTTTGTGTATTCGTTTTTATTTTATGTTCCTCTTCTAGAAGATTACGAGTAGATTATATGAAATTAAGAATTGTAACGTATACCTAATTACTACAAGCCTGGATCTCACGATACAGGGATTCTAGTGTGAGTTCCAGGAATCAACGTACTCGAATGTAATTTCTAAAACAATAAATTATTCTTATTCTTATTATCGTAACGATATCAATTATTAAGTCGTTTTACACTGTTCAGCACTTAATGCTAACGTAGTAGGCAGCTACGTATGACTTAATATTATGTTGCTCGTTGTAGATATAGTTTTGCGCATTTTATACTGGTGTTGATTAAAACGTAATTTAAAGTAGGGTAGCATTCATCATCATCATCATCATTTCAGCCGAAAGACGTCCACTGCTGGACATAGGCCTCCCCTCCAAGTGTACACCATAGTTGCGAAGCTCATTACCATGATGTACGTTACCGCGAAAGTTTATCATCGCTACGTTCGTTGTTGGATTCAGTACATGTTTTTAGAAACATGTACTGAATCCATGGTAACTGGTTTTGCGTCGATGTCCCATCCACCCAATAGTCTATACCCAAAGTCTCTAATTCAGATAATTTATGTAAACAAAGTAATGTCAAGAAATGTCACTGTCAAAACGACAGGACAGTGGTACAAAACATTTTATCATATTTTTTTATTTTTTGTAAATAATTATCTACCTATGAAATTAAAGTGATTAATTATAAGAACTATGCAAACAAAATACTGTTGTCAGACAATGTTTTATGTAGTGTGTCGGAGACACTGCCTATGATCGTCATAATGGACTTATCCACTGCTAGACGTAGGCCTCCCAAAATCGATTTCAACTCGAAGCAGATTACAGTCGTTTTCATCCAAAATGTGGCTAGATATGCTACATACAAAATTAATGTATGAAGGAGAGTTGTAATATTAGTGTTGTTGAAGATGTAAAAAAATTTAAAATGTTTGGATCCCCTGATTTGTTACCAGCATCATAAAATATTTTATACCAGAAAATCTCCTTTTTTTTAATAACTTTGTTTAAAACCAAAAATTTATAAAAAATAATTACGGTATGCTTATTTTTTAATTATTATTTCTTAAATTCAGTATCTATACTAATATATAAAGCTGAAGAGTTTGTTTGTTTGTTTGTTTGTTTGTTTGAACGCGCTAATCTCAGAAACTACTGGTTGGAATTCTTTTTGTGTTGGATAGTCCATTTATTGAGGAAGGCTATAGGCTATATAACATCACGCTACAACCAAAAGGAGCGGAGCATAAATGAAAAATGTTGCAAAAACGGGAAAAATTATTCTTTTTGAGAGCTTCCGTTGCGTGCGCTGCGTAAACGGTTTAAGTTAGGCAAAAAAAGTCTGCGACAGCATATGTCTATCTTTTAAGATTGACTCACTATAACCTTTTTTATGGTAATCAAATTTGTTCGAAATTAATGCATTATTTGCGAAGGAGTTTTCATAAACATGGTATTAATCCTTATCCAAATAAATACGTTATTGATCACAAGTATTTAATTTTGAACAAAGTTGCCCTTACATCATTTAATTTCAATGAATATCTTAGGAGATATAACTGTTTTATAATAAGTCCGCAGCAAAGTAATGATCAACTCTGCGAGGTAGTCTATTCTAAAACTGAAGAGTTAGTTTTTAGGGTACCGTATCCAAAGGGTAAAATGGGACCCTATTACTAAAACTCCGCGGTCCGTCTGTCTGTCTGTCTGTCTGTCCGTCTGTCACCAGGCTGTATCTCATGAACCGTGATAGTTAAACAGTTGAAATTTTCACATATGATGTATTTCTGTTGCCGCTATAACAAAAAATACAAAAAAACAGAAAAAAAATTATATTTAATATATGGCTGCCATACAACGGACATGATTTTTTTGCCGTTTTTTTTGCTCTGCCCGCGTGGATGTCGGTTATCGTCTCAAAAAGTAGCCTATGTCCTTCTCTATATCCCAGGTCGATTGGTTCAGCGGTTTAGGCGTGAAAACGTAACATACAGACAGACAGACAGAGCTACTTTCACATTTATAATATTAGTATGGATAGCTTTTGCCCGCGGCTCCGCCCGTTTGGATGTAGGTTATCGCGTAAAAAAGTAGCCTATGTCCTTCTCCATGTCCCAGGCTATCTTTGCCAAATTTCATGACGATCGGTTCAGCGGTTTAGGCGTGAAAACGTAACATACAGACAGACAGACAGACAGACAAATAGACAGACAGACAGTTACTTTCACATTTATAATATTAGTATGGATAAGGATTTGTATGGATGGTACGGACCCCTTCGTGCGCGAGTCCGACTCGCACTTTGCCGGTTTTTTGTTTTTTGAACGCGCTAATCCCTGGAACTGCGAGTTGGATTTGAAAAAATCTTTTTGCATTTTACAGCCCAATTCTTGAGGAAGAATTACATTCCTATTAACTAGAACACCATTTTTAAAAAAATGAAAGTTTATGCGAAAACGAAGTAAAAGCACGGGCAGGCAATGTGTTGCGACGGGGTGGGTCGGGGGAACAAGAAATTTAACGCGGACGAAGTCGCGGGCAGAAGCTAGTTTAAAATAAAATGGAACCTTTTTTTCGCCATTTTATGTGAATTACCATTACGAAGATATTTTTTTGGTATGTTATCCCCTTTGTTTACATAAATTATCTGAATTTGAGACTTTGGGTATAGTAAGTATAGTTCTAATAATAATAATAACAACGACGCGGCGGGCGCACAGCGCCTGCGCATACAACATCTATTATTTACTTCCTTGTTTATTACCATAAAAATTACAGATTTAAATGTAGAAAATACACACAAATAATTATGTATAGTAAGTAAGAAAAGAGTGCTTTATTTTTGTAGCACTTTTTACTTATGAATGGGTTATCTCACAAACATTAGGCGTACCTTTGAGGTCAAAATAACTTGTAAAAATATTGTTTTCAACCGCATCAGAAAAATAACACTGATCACCAACCTATCATAGTATTTCTGAACGCTACTGTAAATTTGATACTTCCTCATAATTTATTTTTTAATTGGTGCAAAATAAACACAAACGCCTTTAGGTTAACTACTACAATAACTCACATCAACGTGATTTATTGCGGTTACACAAGTAGGTACTAACTTCTAAAATATAAAATAAAACATGATTGACTAAATTATCTTTAAAAAAAAAACATTGTAAAATAAATATGGTATCCCAAGATAAGACTGGTTGTCAGACTTTTAGAGTTCTGACGACCCGTAACGACTGTCAATTTAAAGAACCACGAATGATAGCTAGGCAAGGGCGGGCGTAGCTACCGCCGTATCACCCTAGTAGCATTTTTTGTTGGCATTTAGTTGGGCCACTTACAGAGGTAAGTGGCCCAACTAAATGCCAACAAAAAATGCTACTAGGGCAGTTATACGGGCCCCCAGGCTAGGGGCCCCCCGAAGCGACCAGTGTAAGCAAAAATCCGTAAAATATTATCCAAAACCTTACATTGATAGTGAAAAAAGGAATGAGTGAGTACCTAACGAAAATATGAAAATTACCGTAATTTGTTTATGGCTTACCATTGTAAGCCATAAACAAATTACGGCAAAATTTTACAGGCTCGGTCCAATTCTCAAGCAGGCATTGATTTAGTAAAATCACACAGAAATTCTTGGAGCCTCGCCGCAGTCAGATCCCAAACAAATGTTGGTACAGGGCCCTTTAGGATTTGCTTCGCCCGCCAGTACAGCCGAGACCAACGGCTTAACGTCAACAAAATATTTATAATAATAGTAACAATAGGTAAGGTTTGTGCGACATGGTTAAGTTTCACACATGCGACGAAGACGTAAAAAGCTTGAGACGAACACAATACCATTGAGTCCGCCCCTAGCTTTTCTCTTCTTCCGCCGGCGCGGCGGCATCGAGGACCTCTTCATCCGCCTTTGTAAATCCTGTATATTCGAAAATTATATTTTTCTTAAAATTCTGTCAGTTTTTGGTGCCCCTTTGCACGAGGGTACAGATGACGTAACCCTACATAAACATCAAAACCGTATCGCTATTGGTCCATGGACCCTTCCCATACAAAATTGACCAGTGTCCTTTCGGAATTGGCTAATGTTATCCTATCACCCCTCTCAGTGTCACTAGACTTTCAAAGACCAATTAGTTCAACCAGGTTTCAGACTGGCTAAAGTAGACTCATCCTTCATGGGGTACTGTTTAAAATGTTACAATAAAATACCTCCCCACATACTCCAATTGAACGAAACAAAATTTAAAACTTGTATAAAACGCACACTATGCAGCCAAGCATATTATAAATTGGGGGATTACATCGCTGACAAAAATGCTTGGCTCAATGCTGGTCCTGCTCCATAAGGGCGCATAAACTAATTGATTAGCATTTGAAAATATTATTGGAGCTGCTGAAGATTGTAAACTATTTTTGCATTGTATAAACTCAATGTCCTTGAATTATATAATTGCATAGCACAGGTGTGAGTACTATGTACTATAGAGCTACCATTTACCGGGTAATATGTCTTTTATTGACTTGAATGTGCCCTGGCGGCTGAGAGTATGTCATGCTCACTCAAATGTCTCGCTGGTGGTGGCGTGTGTGTTGGATCATTAAGTTCCCTTCAAAATGGTTGAGCTAAATGGTGCTGATCCATGCGTCATATTCGTGAACGGGCGCCGCGCGCCGTCAGTTGGGACTGGTCATCTCTTAGCTGCCACGGCTTATTTTAATTTTTGAATTGTTTCTATTACGGACGCTTCTAACGTGCACGTCTTTCTACATTGTTCTCACATGTATAACTTCAACATGAATGATGTAACCCATATTTTGTAACAATATTTTGTTTTAAAAGAGTGTCCATGGAGTTTCTTGTCCGTTCTTCTCCATAGGAACCTACTACGCTTTGGAATGGGCTAACTAGCTTCATCTTTCTGACTGACCGACCCCTTGACAATTCAAAAGTGCCTGTAATTGGTTTATTTGAAACAAATTCTTTGAGTTTGAGTTTGAGTTTTCACGCTTTTTTGACACAATTCTATTTTAAATAATCCGTAAGTAATTGAGTTCACCCATTTATATCGGCTATGATACTAAGTAGGTAATAATTTGATCGGTACTTACATAAACGCAAACAGACCTAATATAGAGTTATAAGCTAAATAAATCTTATCTTGGTTAGGTACTGCACAATGTCCAAAACTAGTTTGAAAGTAGGTAACGCAACTGCTACGGTGTTACCACAATGTATAGGTAGGTACGATTACTTTATATCTGTCAAAACAGGTAAAACCTTTTTAAGTTCAATACTGTATAATACGTACCTACCTACAGTGTGTACGACAAGAGCGTGTCCAGCATAAATTTAATTTTTGACTAAAATATCCAAAAAATATTTTTTTACCTACGTAACAAGTTGAGGGACTTGTTGTCTAGAATGCATCGTGACAACAAAGTTAATTCGTGCATTAGGTTTTGAGAAAAAGCATTTCTCCCGCCACGAGTGCTGTGTACGCTGTACCCTATGTTCGCATTCAAAAATACCTAAAATATCGCGTGATCAAGCTACAAAGTATTTGAAGTAACAAAAAACCAGTCATAACTAAGACGATTCTGCGATTTGTAACAACTTGAAACGTCAATAACCGACCAGACCGCGTTAAATTGAGTAGGATATTATTATGTCCCAGCGAGGAAGAAAAGCAACATACAACTTCAAAACCGGTCAAGAGCGAGCCGGACTCGCGCACCGAGGGTTCCGTACCATTATATAGCTTCACTAGCTTTCGCCCGCGGCTCAGCCCGCGTTTATGTCGGTTATCGCGTAAAAAAAATAGCCTATGTCCTTCTCCATATCCCAGGCTATATGTCTGCTAAATTTCATGACGATCGGTTCAGCGGTTTAGGCGTGAAAACGTAACATACAGACAGACAGACAGATAGACAGACAGACAGAGTTACTTTCACATTTATAATATTAGTATGGATAGTATGGATTCGTATAGGTACCTACCTCAATAGTTATGTGCCTTGAAAAAACTTCCACTGTGCTTCACCCAAAGCAAACTGCGAGTAGGTAGGAAGGAGGACATTTTGGTTGTGAACCGTGAAATGTTATTAAATTTTCATCCGCAATGCCTGCTGTATTTGTCCGAGAATTTTAAAACTGCAATGTAGAATATTGCAGTTTTAGGTCAGCGCCATCTCTTGACCGATAGTGGAACTAATGTAACTATTGTTGATGATTTCTGAAAAAGTGTGCTATTAGACACATCGTTTTATTTTTGCTGTAATCTTTACATAAAATTCTATCACATAGAATAATTTCAGATTTTTATCTATGCAAACTATTTTTTTTTAAATTTTCGTCAAGAGTAAAAAATTATGCGGCCTAAAAAAAAACTTGAGAATGTGCAAATAGCGCTCTTTCATATGCCCTTCATTCCCTAGTAGCCCCACTTCGAATTTTTAAGACCCCCATTCAGTCCCTGTCGCAAAAAAATTGGTTTACGGACGTTTGTTTAACGTGATAACGTCATAGCAAAACATTGATGCGGCGCAAGCATACAATGAGCGTAACGGGACAATGAGCGTAACGGGACAATGAGTCATCCTTTTTTGTGCATGCAGCCGGCGTTCATCGATTTATTAGACGTTGTCACGTCAAAAATATATAACATATTTTCTTATTTGCAAAATAGCTGGGCAAACTGAATTCACCCCATCAGTTTGCGGAGGGCTGTCCCTTACAACCGGGATAACAACAAGAATATAGAATTTTAGTAACAAAATTGTACCTAAAATTTATTATTTATTTATTTATTAATGACGTTAAATATTGACCATGAAGTTATTACTACATTATCCTGGGCTTGTTTATTGTGCCACGTAGTCAGTTAGATGAGCAGGCGGACGTCGTATCTATTCTTTCAGAACGACGCAGAGTCTCTGTCGTGATGTTCTATGGCTGGGAATCTCGCTGGCCATCTGAGTTACGATCATCGCCATCAACTGCATTGATGAACTCGTCGCCATCACTGTAATCAGCTTCATCTGTTTCTAAAGAAGATTCCCCAGCAGAAGAAAGGTGTCGATTAGATACGACAACTTCTCTACCACTGCTCAAACGCACACGAGAATGTTGAGGATTACTTCCCCAGAGTCTCCACTTCAACCAATGGATCATATTTACTAGTTCATAATGGTTTCGCATTAATACTTTTCCTGGGACGTTTAGCCATGTAGGTATTGACTGACCATTTGAGGATCTCCTGGCATGAGAGAACATCCGCTCATGAGGCGTACTGTTTGTAGCCGTGCAAAGAAAAGATCTTACAGAATGCAGAGCCTGAGTTGACTAAAAACTAACTACTAAATTGACTCCCATTTGGTTATAATTAGATCATGGCTTTTCAGAGCCAATTGTACCTACTGTTCGCCAAATAATCTCGTTATATCTCTCCGTTTGTCCATTAACCTGAAAGTTGTTCGGTGTAGTATAGCTTGTATAAATGCCTTTCTGGTAAAGAATGTCTTTCATCTCGTTTGAAAGAAAAGAAGTGATCTGAGTACGTAAGTTGCCATTCCAAATAAAGAAAATAAGTCAGTGAGTTTATTAATTACCGTGTTTGTACTTAAGTCTGGGCAGGGATATACAAATGGGAATCTGGAATACTCGTCCACAATCGTAAAGATATATCTATTGTTAATATAACCCATTGAGTTTTAGAAAAGAATTGTTTGGCAGACCTGGCAACTGGTCTACCCATATTATATTGGCTACTCTTACAAAGTAGAGGTCATATGGCATTGATGGCAGTCGCTGCATGTTAACTGCACATTGATATTCAGTATTTTCAGCCACATCTGGGACTGGAAACTGACCCCAACCTAGCTGGCAAAAGACTTGGAGGAAGGGAAAGGATTCTACTAAATGACGATTCAATTTAATGGTGCTTTTTTTATAACAAATGGCTAATAACAAGTGGTAATTGCTGTAAAAGCGTGTTGTATTTCTAAAACGGCTTTCTTACGGATTGACATAAACTTTTTGGTAGCTGGTCAGTCTCATACCTACATTTTTGACTTTTTCGTCATCGTAATCGCTGATAGAATGTCACTTTGTCTAGGCCCCAAGGTATTTGTTGCACATTGGCAGGCATTGGCAGGAACCAGGTGGAATAACGACTTGGTTAAGATAACAGGTAAGAGTTGAATGGGAGTTACCACGGAGGAGAAAAGAGGCCCAAGACTCGGAAAAATGGCTTGCAATTGAGGAAACCTATATTCAGCATCTGGACATGATTACGGTTTGAAGAAGAGAAGATATTTATTGAAATAACTTAACACATACATTCAAACATTGCTATAATTGCAATATTACAAATTGAATATTTGCGTGGTGAGCGATGAAGAGGACCTCTCATCGCGTAAATGAGGTTACAGACAAAATTGTAATACACAAAACACTTTATTTATATATTATGTTTACAACAACATTATTATTATAGGTATATATGTTATTTTTGTGATGTATGCACACTTAGCTGTGATGCCACTTTCTTGAGATCAAAATATTGCTATCTAAGTAAATGCGTAAGCAAAGATACAAAGAGCGAACTTAGACTTTACTCAAGCTAGGTACAGTAGCGTTTTATATGAATTTGAACCCATGGGTATTCCTTTAAGCGACTGTTTTCAAGCGTTACCTACATACAAATATGAACATTAATCTAATAATAGTGTTAAGGTTCATTTTACTGTTCTTAGCTAGAGTAAAGGCAAAATGAAATCAAATCACATCATCCATAAACACATAAACCTACATGGACACTTATAAAACGTCAGAAGCCCAAGGTCTCAAAAACAGATAATTTATGTAAACAAAGGGGACATATCAAAAAAATATCTTCGTAATGGTAATTCACATAAAATGGCGAAAAAAAAAGGTTCCATTTTCATTTAAGTACTGAATTTAAGAAATAATAATTAAAAAATAATCATACTCAATCATTTTCGGTTTAAAACAAAGTTATTAAAAAAAGAAGATTTTCTGGTATAAAATATTTTATGATACTGGTAACAATGCAGGGGATCCAAACATTTTTACATCTTCAACAACACTAATATTACAACTCTCATTCATAGATTCATATTGTATGTAGCATATCTAGCCACATTTTGGATGAAAACGGCTGTAATCTGTTTCGAGTGGAAATCGATTTTGGGAGGCCTACGTCTAACAGTGGACTTAAAGGGGCTGATTATGACAATCATAGGCCGCCTCTCCGACACACTACATAAAACATTATTTGGCAACAGTATTTTGTTTGCATAGTTCTTATAATTAATAAACTTTAATTTCATACATGAATATTTACAAAAAAAATATGATAAAATGTTTTGCACTACTGTGCTGTCATTTTGACAGTGACATTTCCTGACATAACTTTGTTTACTTATATTATCTGAATTAGAGACTTTGGGTATAGGTGCAAAGTTCCAATTGGTCGTTTCCTATGGAAAAGAGCCGGCAAGAAACTTTTACACTTTAAAAATATATTTTTTTACAATAATAATAAAAGTGTATAAACAATAATTTCAAATAATAGTGTTAATAGGTATGGGAGGACCGTGTAGGTATTTCAACAAGTACCAGGTACTTAACAAAATAAAAAGTTAGAAAGTTCGCTCTAAAGATCACAGTCTTAAGTTCAAGCTGAAATTTATTATATATATCGTTTCTAATTTTCGCTATTTTGAATAGGTATTATCACAATATATTTTATAATGGTTTCAGAAATAAAATATTTGTTCAATAAATATCCGGTCCTTCTGGCTGCCATTTTTTTTAAACAAACAAACTACGTTATAACAATAATAGCATAATATATCATTATATTAGGCGTTTTAACTAGTAAATGCTTCAAATGTTTATTCCACAATTACGTGGAGGTACAATACAGCAAAAAGAATATATCTTAAAGTACAAGATAATAGTATAGCTACCTTATAGCTACGAGTACAGAACAGTTTTGTCAATCATATCATTATAAGCTAAACAGCAAACTACAGTCAACATAATTAAGCCGTAAATACACAGGCCTGTAACTTGCACAAAAATATGTAAGTACCTTGCATGCTATTGTGCCAAACCTAGCATGTATGCTTTTAACCAGTTATATGTTCTTTTTATTTTCAAACAAGAGCATATTTACATAATGTACAGAGTGTATACGTAAGAAATGTGTAGTCATAATTAGGAGTTCGGTACAGATTATTTACTGAACAACTTTTTCCATGGGACTAACATCGTAATCGCGTAAAAAATATTAATCAGCTATCCCATACATTTCGGTCAAGTAGGTAATGAAGTTTATTTATTTATTTAATATTTAGCACACAAATGTATAGAGGCGGACTTAATGCCATAGGCATTTTTTACCAGTCAACCTTTGGGTGTTGCAGAGACAAACAGGTGCAATTACGAAAATTGGGGAACAAGTTTTATTTAAATATAAGGATATATCTGTAACCTATCTATAAATAATGATAAGTTAAATAATAAGTTTTATATGCTGAAGCTGATTATTTATTACGATGATGGTCCCATGGAGAAAATGGTTTAGTTTGATGATCTGTACCACACTCTGAAATGTGTAGTTAAAGTGCGAGACAATTTTTTAAATTATGTACTACTAAAAGAATAGCCACGTTAAAAATTTCTGACTGTCACAATGACATGCAAGTTACTTGCATACTTTTGTGCAAGTAACAGGCATATTGTATTTGCGGTTTAAAGTATAAGTTATTTTATTTAAAAAAAAAAAACAGCAATCATTTTATCGTTTAACTTAGGTAAATATTTGTAAATATTATAGGTAAATATTTAATCTACTGATCCAAAGATGATAGACTATAAATAACAATGTTCTAAGGCAAGTATTACGGCAATTTTTTTTTTTTTTTTTAACTTTTGCCGAAAGTGTGTTGGATATTAAAATCCTTGACATATTTTTTTTTTTAAAGTACGGACAAGACAACACTCATTTAAAAATTTGGTTTTAAATTTCATGCGCACATTAAACAGAATTTCGGCCGGTTTTCTCCGCAGAAGGCAATGTAATGGCACTAAACAACACATTTTCTCCTTCATACTTTTGTTGCGTAACCATTCATACGACCACCTCTCCTATACACTTACTTTGTGCACAGTGTAGTCAGTTAAAGTTAGCTTATAAAAGTCAATAAAAATTTAAATTGTAAAAGCTATAACAACGACAAGTAATTTAAAAACATATCTCGGTGACAAATCTGTTTCACGCGCGCTTACATTATGGCCCGGGTACACGTTCCATCTTACTTGCACAAGTAAGCATGTAACGTTAAGAAGGCAAAATGGTTTACCGTATAATTTTTCCCTTTATTGTGGATGTTGTTTGAGCATGCAAGCTGCTTCGTGTAGCCGGGCCCTAACATCATTCAAGTTGCTGCCAAATAATGATTATAAGATTAATATTATTTTTTTATGGAGTTTAGTTGCATTTCATCTTGGGACGTGGAGTGCTGCCTAATTGTCGACATGGTAGTCTGTGTCCTGGACAATGGGTCTCCTTTCAGCTGCCCGTATCTGTGCACAAAGAATTATGTTATTAGCGACAAAACATTTAGCAAGCAAAAAAGATGCATGTTATAGCAATAACTAGTTAAGAGTTAGAACATTTAACGATGAGATCAAATAAGGCAAAATTGTTATGGCAATTTAGTTTAATATCGCCCGTGGCGTAGACATGACTGCAATTAAAGGAAGTACATAAAGGAAATATGGATATTTTTGTAATTTTTGCAAAATACCACTGCGAGATTTCCACATATTTATAAAAAAATTGCAATAATTATAAATAATTTTCAGAAATGTCAGTAACAGTAAAATTTAAAGCGCAAACATTAGATGCAAAACAATGCAAAAAGTTATC
This sequence comes from Dryobota labecula, assembly GCA_947523025.1. Taxonomy (NCBI): domain Eukaryota; kingdom Metazoa; phylum Arthropoda; class Insecta; order Lepidoptera; family Noctuidae; genus Dryobota; species Dryobota labecula. The sequence goes on along the minus strand of OX383296.1, from coordinate 6,388,888 downwards.
CAATTGCGTTAGATATGCAAAAATCCCTACATCAAGTCATGACCTAGAATACTAGGATAAAAATGTATAGTTTTAAATCAATGAAGTTTGATGCAGCAATTTGCAAGCGCAATTAGCTTTTACAAAAGTTTGCACAAACAACATGTGTGGTGTCGAAAACATAGTCTTCATTTAGGCGTAGCCGAGCCATAAGAACTTCATTTATTATGTTCACTAAGTGTATTCGAGGCCATAGACTAGTTACAAACTCACAATAAATCACAATAAACAACAAAATAAGCATTATGAAGCTTTATGCTTTATGATCCTTAAAATAAAGCGCAACACTTTGATGTTTTTAGTCAATAGTCAGCAACAATCCACATACTTTGTATTATGTCTTCCTCCACCTGTCCTGTTTGCCGTTCACCTGACTTGCTTAAATTGTAAAATTAATCTAAAACGCTAAATATTAAAATCTAATTTTGATTGTGCACACTATCTTTTCCCAAACCAATATTGTTAACTAGAAGTGCAATTAGGAAATCAAATTGTTGTATAAAATACAAAGATTATTTCTTTTTATATAAAGGTTTATTAATTAAATATTTTATAAATTAATAGACATTCACAAATTCACCCTTACAAAACTGTGCTATCTACGTCAAAACCGTACACTGTTTTACACAAGCCCTTACAATTAGTTGCCGTTAAAGTTAGTATAAAACTACTAGTCCTATAAATTGCGAACAAGACTTTTCTGTACCTTTTCACTCGTATTTTATTCCATACATCTCAAATCTGCCTCAAGATTGTTTTGTTCAATGTTTTTAATGTTAATATTACCAGTCTTGTCTTTGTTGTCAACGATCGGCATCCATATTATTTGACGGTGTGATGTTTTGATGTTGTTTGTCGATTTAGTACTATTGTAATTGTCTTTAAAATGGAAATCTTATTTTCTCAGCGATGCCAACGGTTGAATTAATATTTCTTGTTTACTATAAATGCGTTGAGTTGTTGGATCTACTCAGTCTAGAGTCTCTTTCTACGCCGACTGTTGTTTTTACCGTCTCAAGGCTGGCAGTTCTATCTTGGTTAGTTTTCCACCGGCTTATTTTTTTATTGCTGACATTGTTTATGTTCATCTCTCTGCTATTCGAATCGGTTCGTTGAAAATCTTTAATCCTGGGTACAGAATGAGTCAATCTTAGGATTTTTTAACAGTTAGAAACATAATCGTACAGTAACACATTATAAATAAATGCAATCATGAGGTATGTGACTACACTAACTTATTTCGATATGAATTGTTTAAACTATGTCTTAATTATTCTTAATTATAAATGCTTCACAGTCCATTTGAATACTTCACTTACCTTTGATTAATTAGATTTTGTTCTTATTGTTTTTATTATGAACTGGTTAAAATATCGAAAAAAGCCCTATTATGAACTATGTTAGACATATTTTTTAAATTAACGTATTACTTATTAACTTCACGTTTATCTAATAGGTTCGCATAATTAATTGACTTAACAAAATTATAATTAAATTAAATGCATTGGTATCTGTCGCATAAAATACACACCAATGCAATGGTCCAACTAGCCTAGGTGTAAAAGTCAAAACTGCAGTAAATCATGCAGTTGGCTATGTATTGGCCCATCAGTCAACGGCATTGATGTGTATTAAGCACGTAATACACATGCCTACTTGCATGCTTTTGTGCAAGTTACAGGCATGTGTATGTGCGGCTTTACGCTAAAGGTGGGAAAACTTTAATTTATACGTAAACTTAAAATAAGGTAAACTTTTTTGTCAATTTAAGCCACTGCTTTTATCGTCTCTTCTGAGACAAATACAAAACAAGACGAACCTCTTCTTAATCATTTTCCAAGTTTTCTTTTTGCAGACGAAGATAATGAAGATAATAAGGCCGACGAGCACGTTGTAGGCGTCAGAGAACTGCCAGAAGAAATCAGCATTAGGGTAGAAGGAGCTAACCACCTCCAGGATCCAGTTGATGCCCATCACGGTAAACAACTTGACGTATAGAGTGAACCTGGAACATTTTAATTTCATACTTTTGGCCACAATGAAATTGTTTTTAGTAAACTTAATATTTAGTGTTACTTATTTATAAATTGGCTTAATTTTTATTTAACTGAGATATCATGCCTCTTAAGAAGGAGAATCATGTTATGTAATAAAATAGAAACAGAAAATATTGTGCGCACAAGCAGGAAATTCAATGATATATAATTATATGCAAGGAATATGATTTTGATCCATTCACAATTAGTGTGAATTCGGCCAGAAGGTGCCTAAGCCTCAAAATTTTCAAGTAGCGGTAGGTTATATTATTCGCTTTTGTTTTTTATTATTTTCTCTATTGTTTCAGTCATATAATTGCAAACCAAGTATTTATTCTTATTTTAATTAAGGTATGATGTGTTTTTGTGCTCACACCACAAATTATTATTATAAGTCTATAAGTGAGGATTTATAATTGATTAACTGGTGACTATGGTGTCCTTTTTTCTCTGTTTTGATTAGCTGTAAGTACTCCATGTACTAAAATAAATAAATCTAAAACAGTACGTATAATAATTATCATGATCTCTTGTACTTTCTAGGACATGCTGAATTCGTTTTCACTCGCCGTCTTTTGGGCAATGGAGATTAAATAAATTACACAAAGTAAAGCATGTGCCTGGGTTGGAGCCTCTCACAGAGAGGATGCCTGTATCCCAGCATTGTGAACATTTTAGGTTGTTTATGTTCTTCTTCTTACTTTCTATCATCACCATGATCGTTAGCAGTAACTCGATCCATTAAACTTTACTTTTGTATGGTTATTAGGTCATTATTGGTACATAACACCTTAAAAATGTAAAGGTTCAGGTACATACCTCTGAGTTTCCTTCCTGTCCTGGTCATGTGTTGAGCTTTCTTTGCCACGCAGCATCTTTGTCTCTTTCTTGATCTTCCATATCTTGAAGGCTGTCAGTCCGAAGAATGTCATGTTTGCCACACAGAGAAGCACAATAGGCCCATATAAGTAGAGCAATTTGCTGTTTCCTGTAAATTGTTAGAAAATGGCTTTAGCACAGAAATGCTATAGACTCATCAATCAGTCATTATTGGTACTATATTATTTTCTTTATTTCTTTTAGGAGGTCGTGGCTAAGTAATAACAGCCTTACGGGTCTATTCATCAGGTTAAGCTACGTTTGCCGGGGTAAGTTCATGGATGGGTGACTGTGGCGGCATCTACAACGCCACATGGCAACTACGCATCAAAGAACTGACGTCACAAATCCTGCATCGCGCAATCAGAGTTTACCGCGCGACTAGCATAGGGTGTATCTATTCAAACACGAAATATTTTAAGAGATACACCTATAAGGTGGTAAAGAAGCCATGGAAACGATTTTTTTTTAAATCTCAGTATATTATTATTAAAAAAAATTAAATAATTTAAAATTACTTGATATGATGATTAATTATCAAAATTCACCTCGCTCGTTCCGCCACCGTCGCCGCGTCCGGGCGGGTCATTCATAGAATAAGTAAAATTTTGGAAAATGCAACTCCTTTGCAAAATGTCTCGAGCAATTTTAAAATTATAATAATTATGTAAAAATATAAAACACATAGATAAAAAAAAATTACGTTGCTATGGCTTTTTTACCACATATAGATGGTCCTCTTAACCCTTCATATGCCAGAACGTAGATCTACGCGAGACACAATAGGTTTTTAATTGTGTCTCTAATTACGACATACGAGAGGTTAAAATATTTCGTGTATGAATAGATACACCTTATATACAACATCCCGACATCAACCGTCGGGCAGTTGCCGACCAGACACGACACCCGTCTGGTCGGAGGCTCCTCCCTTTTCTATGGAGGATAAGTGAACTTTACACCTTGTTCCTCATCTTTACATATCGAGACTTCTCGTATTCTGATAGGGCCCGCTATGATGTCACGGACAGATGCAGAAATAAAAAGTAAAATAAAATAAAATAAAAAATAAATATGTGGTGATCGGAGTAGGTAGATTGATTTTGAGTCAATGAACTGGCACGTATATTTAGTATGGATATGCCTCCGGGATTCCGGGACTTTGAAATTATTAAGATTTTTTTAAGGAATTTCAAATGTTGTAATGTGTAGAATAAAGAATACATCAATATGAATAAGAAATGTTTAACCCTTTTGCTGTCTTTTTAATAGTATACAGGTGATCGGCCTTCTATAGTAAAAAAAAAAAACTATGGTATGGCTAAACTTGAGTAAAAAGTAGCAAACGTAAAGTGGGATTCTATTAATAATAGTTACGTAGTGCGTACGACGAAAGATGGGACTTACCTCTCCGCTATCCTACTGATGCACGGTTGTCGACGACAACGGGTGGCGGAAAGAGCAAGGGCAGTACGGGTCAAGCCTCATGTTTCATGGTACGCACTATATATGTACAGTCAGTATACACAATTAGCTGACCCCCCTTGCATAAATGGTTGAGTTTTTTTACTAACAAATCGTACGATTTTAATTTTTTTTTCTAGTTTTGGGTAGATTTCGTATAGGTATTTAAATTAAATTAAGAATTATAAAATTCTATCGAACCGTATTCAATAAAATCTCAACCATTTATGCAAGGGGGGGTCAGCTAATTGTGTATACTGACTATACCTACTTAATATTAATGAAGAGAAACAGAAAAGGATAGAAGAGGTGGACACTGCAACGACTCCAAGAAAAGGATAGGTGTACTATAAAAACAATATAATATCAATAACTATCCTTTTCCCGATTTGTTTGGAGTACTGTAGTAGGAATAACTCGGCATAAAAAGTTATTGCATTGAATGCGAAAAAATATTAAGTTTATAAATATATTTTTATTTATTTATTCAAGAATAGTAACAATTACAAGCAGCAGATAATATACTTATAAGAAATAACTACTAAATTAGTCATATTATGTAAGTTTCGAATGGACGCACAACAGTAAGATTCACTTTATTACTTGATAAATAAGAAAAAAAACTATTTTAAATGTTTGTCTATCGCATTCTATAAATTTCTAATGTAGTAGTTTAAAAATCTATAATTTTACAATATTTGATTCAATCCCGTAAGTACCAAAATGAAATCCTGGAAAAAAGGCTTATCCATGTTATGATTTCTATGACTATTCATGATGCGAGTACGTAAAATCAATTTACCTACTCCGATCACTGAATAACATAAAATAAAATATTTATTTAATAAAAAGCCGCGTGTCAGTACTCGACGTAACAATAGTTACTTATATATTTACATGAAGCGACTGCCTATCTGGCCTCCACAACCCGGTTACTGGGAGAGACACAACTCCCCTTGGAAAGACTGGTCATTAGATTTTCGGGATAAAAACTTCGCGTCGTCGGTCTTTCTAAATAAAAATACTACGAACCATACAGGAAGCATCCCTGTATCCTGAGCTTAGGCAGCAGTGGTTGCTGGATGGGCAGGTCGGAGAACTCCAAGGCACCGAGTATGATGGTCAGCGCGGTCGGAACGCCGAACGCATATATGGCGTAGTACATGAAACGTTTTTTTGAAGACCTTGAACGACCGTGTGCGCGTTTGCCACTGGAAAGTAGATATAATAAATAATTAATAACCCTTTTACAAACAGCCTATTAGGTACAGGAGGTACCAGGCTAAGACTGGATGGATACAGTTCTCACAAAGATTAAAGTTTTTGGATGTGGCACCGAGCGTAACAAATCACAATCTAGAATTCTAGATTTTTTATAGGGTTGTCCAGAATATTTCTAGACCAAATCAAACTCGTTGCTAATTTAATTGTATAATTTATATTTTTTATGACATAAATTTTATTTTCTGTGATTAATATACTCACACACTGACATAGGTTATCAAATGTTAAAATTTTAGGGAAATCATCTACTTTTACAATGTTTGTAAATATGTGAGCACCATGCATCTAACGCATAATTAATTTGTCTGTCATTGCTTCACTTTTCATTATTTTTACCTATTGTGGTACAATAATTTTTATTCTAGGTAAGTGCATTGTCTTCACATATAATTAATAATTAATGTATACAAATATTGTTAACATTTTAAAAGAGTAAGTATGGAGTTTCTTGCCCATTCTTCTCCATACGTAACTACCTTTTGGAAGGGGCAACTAGAATCAATTAATTATTTTTGTAAATTTTGACGTTCAAAAGTGCCTTTCATATGCCTATTTGAAATAAATGATTTGAGTTTGACTTGACTTTGACTTTGAATATAAATAGACCTGATGGGGGAACTCCTGTGGGATTAAACTAGGATATCTATTGAAGAAAATCTCTCGTAACTTTGGATACGAGCTAATTTATCAAAAGAGAACCGTTGTATCATGTAAATAATGTTTTTATGAGGAATAGATCCTTTGAGAATGCTCAACATGCTATCCCATAGACGTTCAGGACAGTATTGTAGTTCTGCAACATTGTATTTAAAAAACTATGAAAACTCGAGACGCTGATGAGCTACCTACTTTATCAGCTAGGTACCTAATAATTCTGTGCACCGATAATACTAGAATAACAACTAAATCTAATAGCTAGTCAGACAGGTTCGCTTAGTCCGATTTCTACTTAAGTTGAACTTGTTTTTAGGGATCCGTAACTCAAAAAGAAAAAACGGAACCCTTATAGGATATAGGCACAGTCGATTTGCTCCGAATCAACTGGACTGATTGTTTGGTACACATAATTATGAATTTTTCTACACACACAAACATCCATACTAATATTATAAATGTGAAAGTAACTCTGTCTGTCTGTCTGTCTGTCTGTCTGTCTATCTGTCTGGCTGTATGTTAAATTTTCACGCCTAAATCGCTGAGCCGATCGTCATGAAATTTGACAGAGATATAGCCTGGGATATGGAGAAGAACATAGGCTACTTTTTTACGCGATAACCGACATCCACGCGGGCGGAGCCGCGGGCAAAAGCTAGTGTAAAATAAATAAATGAATGTTGCATATGGGATTCACTTTAGGGGAAAATATAGAAAAATAAAAATAAAAGTTTTGAAAACTGTACCTTGTAACACATCATATCACATGAAAGGACTTGTTATGAGGATTTCAAATAAATAATGTTATGAATTTATCCCAAGAACAAACTTAACATTGTAGTTGGAAAACATGTTCTCTCAAATATTCCTATTGCAAATGTCAGTTTTTACACAAAATATTAGAGAGATTTACTATGTTATTTTAAAACCATAGACTTCTTATAGGTTTTCCTGTAAGCCAATCGGTCCATTATATCCGGATTAAACTGGCTGTGACAGACGGACTGACAGATAGACAGATAAACGAGTGATCCTATACGGTTCCATTTTTCATTCGGACGTACGGAACCATAAAAACTACTATGTTTTCGAGTCATAACATACAAATAATTGCTTAGAATAGTGTTTACTGGCTGTTTTATTAAGTTTCTATAATGTCAACTCTAAAGTTCAGTCCCAAAGTCATCTTTCATATAATTATTATTATCTTTGCTACTGAAGACGAACCCTCATATTTAAAAGCAAATGGTCTGGCCTTAAAAACATACAGGTAAAGTTTGTAATATGTGCGCAAATTTTGACAAATTAAACTTAAACGTGTTTTATTATACACCTATTTCTTATTTTGATATGACTCAGTACAACGCATTAGTAGGTACCTATCAGCTGTGCGCTCGCCCATTGATATTATTAAGGCTCGTACAGACTAGTACGATATCGCGGGGGCGACGCGACACTAATAGCACAATTTCTTTGTCGCTGCCTGTCGCGCCCGCGATATCGCGCGAGTCTGTACAAGTCTTTACGAATAGATTGTATCCATATTTTGCTGATTTCAAGTAGGACCATAAAAAAATCAGTATTTATTTATTTATTTAAACTTCATGTACAATAGTGGTACATAGGCGGACTTAATGCCACAAGGCATTCTCTCCAGTCAACCTTTGGGTTAAATATAAAAACAGTGATAGGGTACGAAAATAATGTTTAAAATACTAACTTCTTGATTACGAGAATTTATATAATTTTATTGATACAAATAAAATAAACTAAGAGATATTTTAACAAATACCACCTAATTATAATTACTATGACTAAGACTATTATTTGAGAGTTATTTAGTCTGACTTATGTAGTGGTTACGAACTTTTCTTTTAATTTTTTTTTTCAGCTTTTTTAAGAGGCTACCGAGTGCACAGTGGCGCCCTCATTGTTATTTCGGTGATTTATTTTATTTTAGAATGAAAATGCAGAAAATAAGCTCGTCAAGTTGTGCTTCACAAGACTATACGTTATTATTACTACAAACAGTAGTTTTAAATTGTTATGTTTTATTGTAATCATTAAAACGGAAAATAGTGGCCACTAAGCATAAAATACCTGCATGAAACATTTAAATGAGCAAGACAGAACGCTGCACAATTAGAAACTCTGTAATCATTAAAACGGAGCTTAGTGGCCACTATTTTCCGTTTTAGTGATTACAATAAAACATAACAATTTAAAACCACTGTTTTAGTAATAATAACGTATAGTCTTGTGAAGCACAACTTGACGAGCTTATTTTCTGCATTTTCATTCTAAAATAAAAGAAATCACCGAAATAACGATGAGGGCGCCACTGTGCGCTCGATGCAGTCTTAATGCCAAAAGGTAGCGCGTTCCAGAGCTTGATAGTAGAGATAGCATAAGAATTTGACATAAAACCGGTACGGTGTGAAGGAATTTGGAGAAGTAGATTCTTGGAAGCTCGTAGGTTACGGTTAGGTTGAGTATTTTTTTTTTTAAACGTTGCCCCACACTAGGAATTTCTCCTGTATCGTGGGTGCGTTTACTAACATTTAAACTCACATACACAAACTGCCAGACCCGGAACAACTACTTGTAGGCCATACAAATATTTGTTCCGAGCGAGAATCGAACCCGCGACACGCAGCGCAGCAGTCAATCGCTTAACCACTATTAACCAGTATTGATCAAATAATAGAAATGCGTTCTATGACTGATACTGCACCACCAAAAAAAAATTGCGCACTGGTTAAAACTTATCCTGTATACTATAAAGACACAATTTTAAGTGTTTTAGGTTTTTCTATTAGGGATTTCTCAGTATCTGCCTGGAGTCTGGATTTGTGCCCGGTGGCATATTATAGGCCCGCCTCATATTATAGTATGTTTATCTTTTACTAGCTTCTGCGAGCGACTTTGTCCACGTAAAATTTCGGCCCACAACCCATCCCGTCGCATCGCATCGCCCATCCGCGCAAATATATACTTCGTTTTCGTCTAGCGTTCTTTCGGACTCTTTATCATTTTGCTCGGCTCCTAAGGGTCATAGCGTGACGTTGAAAAGCCAATAACCTTCTTAAAGAATTGGAATATCCAACACTAAAATAATTTTTCAATTCGAACCAGGAGTTCCTGAGATTAGCGTGTTCAACCAAACAAACAAACTCTTTAGCTTTATAAGATTATATACATATACCTCCTTACTAATAAACGTTGTATAGCTGCTGTATAGTTACACACCGATTTCTCTCTTTCACTCGTCAGTAATTTGACTTTCGAAAGAAGAAGACAAAGCGTTGTGTAACTATACAGACGCTTATTAGTAAGGAGGTTAGTATAGATCAGGGATCGCCAACTACTTTCATTGGGGGTCCGTTTAAAACAATAATAATTATGTCTGTCGCGGTCCGTTTGGTAGAAGAAAACTAGAAACCAAAATTAAACTAAAACCAAAAAAAAAAAGAAGCCAGAAAGTAATCAACAAATACTATGTAATGGACAAAAATAACAAAGTAAGTAATTAATATTAATGTGGACAGTGTTTTTTTTTTTTTACTTTGAACTTATTTGACTGAAGTCTGAGTAAAGATGGTGCAAATAAAATAAAATAAAATATTTTCATAATTTTAGATTAGATTTTAATTATACATTTTATTGCTTACTTAAGGTCAGCGGTCCGGATTCGGACCACGGTCCGCCATTTGGTGACCCATGGTATAGATTATGAAGACGAGTAGCGTCAGCACATAGCACACACATGCAAACACACACACACTTCAGACTTCGCCATTGTCTCGGACGGTACCGAGAGCTCCTGCGCTTACACACATTCATAGCGTGTTTGTGCGTCTTCGAGGAAATCAGGGCCTCAAGTCTGCTATTACAATAGTGTCAGAATGGTCTATAATTGATTTCATAATTGTTGATTTTGACAAGTTTGGTAATCTACTAATATAATGGCGTCATTATGACTTTCCAATGGTCAGCCACTGACACTCCATTGAAAGAATTGTTAATCTCGTACATAATGACAAATTAAACTTCCTACTAAACTTCCAACTTCCTACTACTTCAGATTGCTTATAACACTAATAAATAATATGTAAAAATATATATAAATGAAATCTGGCATGAATAAATGTTCAAAATGCCATTGTAATACAATTCTATTACGAGACCATTGACCGACCAATGATCGACCATTATGAATTTAGCAAGTTACGAACTTTTAGCAAAATGACAATGGGATCGTGTTGGAGTGACGAATTTATAAAAATAGCAGACTTGAGCCCCAGGCGTGATGTCATGCTGATATAATTTTAAACAGGTAGTGAGTTACCTGAACGTCCACCAGATGTCGTAGCACATGACGTTCAACCAGAAGAATGCTGACAGAAGGGAGAAGTAGATGATGAACGCTGTAACAAAAAACAATTTGAGAATCAATAAATGACAAGTGTGAAAGTCTTTTTTTTTTTTTGTTTCGTCGTTTTTTAAATCGATACCATCACACATCTGTGAAGTTTTGGCAGCTAATTTAATTTAACCTTGTATTGATTTTTTAATGCAAATAAACACGGAATAAAGTTATGCTAGGTATAAACGTCAAAAAATTTATGGTTATACCGAAGTTATTCCTAGGATAACTTTATTCCATGTTTATTTGTAAGGCCCATAGGGTATAATGGTAGACCTTGTGTATCTGCAGACCCGGGTTTAAGCAAGAGAGCCATTTTTTTATTTCGTACTTTATTCCGACTTCGTTATACTTAGTTTATTAGTTTTAAATACAAAACTGATAACTTAGTACCGGACATTAGTTTTAAATACAAAACCGATAACTTAGTACCGGACATTAGTTTTAAATACAAAACTGATAACTTAGTACCGGACATTAGTTTTAAATACAAAACTGACAACTTAGTACCGGACATTAGTTTTAAATACAAAACTGATAACTTAGTACCGGACATTAGTTTTAAATACAAAACTGATAACTTAGTACCGGGCATTAGTTTTAAATACAAAACTGATAACTTAGTACCGGACATTAGTTTTAAATACAAAACTAATAAATTAGTACCGGCCATTAGTTTTAAATACAAAACTAACAACTTAGTACCGGAGTAAGTTGTCAGTGTTATAAATATAAATGTATTTTAATCACAGTAACGTTCAAAATACAAAAAAAAATAAACTGGTTTGATGTTTAAAACATCACGTCAAAATAAAAACCTTGTTTTGTAATGAGACCAATGCTTGGAAAATCAAACAAAAAATACCACAAGTTTAACAAATCATAACGAGTAGCTTACTTACTCTCCACGCTTCATAATTACAGTATAGTTATCTAGGGATTACATGTCATATAAGACAAGAGCCTTGCATCTGTAGGTAATTATTACATGTAAGGAAAAATACTAACAATGACTTTCCATTTCAATTGTAAAGATTGTGGTCACAGTTTCACAATTACTTATTATGTTTGTCTTCCTGTGTAAGAAATCAAGTAAAATATTCACTGTTTAACTCATAATTTACATTCGTTCTAGAAAGAAAGAAAGAAAAAGTATTTATTGGGACTCATACAGGAAGATCACATTTTAAACTAAACACACTCATTATATTAATACATTAATAAAAAATAAAATAAAAAACAAAAAGTGAAATGAAAACGAAATCCTGACGGGGCCAAAAGCCTCCTATCTCAGCATGATGCTGCGACATTTCAAAATAAGTGTCGCAGCGCTCGCGCTGGTAGGTATTATAGATACCTACAGAAATAAAAAGTAAAATAAAATAAAAATAAAAATAGATATGTGTGAAATAACATAAAATACCCATTAATTAAAAATCATTGTAATTCTACATAAGATAATAATCAATTAATTACGAGTAGGCAGGTTAACAATACTGTTTGCTTGTTAAAATCACTCAACTGAGATGTATCAATTTAAGAAGCAAACGCTAAAAGTAACATGAGGTAGCTAATTGGCAAAAAAGGCTAGCCATTCTACATCAAAAATAGTACAAAAATTTGTAAGCAAAGACGCTCATTAACACAATATACTTACAACGGAGTTTCAAAGACTTAGCGTATTCTAAAATCGTTCGCTGCAGTTTCGATAAGAAAAACACTCAAAAACACAGAAATATCTAGAAATTCTGATTTTATAACCATTCCATTCGATAAATATTAGGAATTTACCTTTTAAAAGGTGACCCGAAGTCTACAAAAAGATGGTCATTTGCATTTTTTATTGCTGTTTACGAATTTTAAATGAGCCAGGCTAAAAATCACAATATTAAGAAAAATACCATGATAATTAAATTCAAATGGTATGACGCAAACACACTAATTTAGAATTGAAATAAAACAATACCTGCATGCGAGAATTAAATATGTTTTTAGAAGTTTGAACAACGATTAACTAGATTCCTATTCACGCTGAAGGCCGCTTGTACACGCTAAGAAAAGTCACCGGGCCTACGCAAGAATTCGTGTCGTTTCTACATGCAAACTGTGTACACTGCCACGGTGCTGAACAAGAAAATATCTTGTCTGCGCTAGACACGACGCACTCTGAGTTGCTGCGGTATAGGGAGGGACAGGGTAGGTGAGGTGGTTCAGGTTGTTAGTGTACGTTTAACGCGTGGACGTGTTCTTCAATCATAAACAATTGCAAATTACTATCAGACTTGACTAGAGCAGCCTACTATACCCTACACATGACTGCCCGAAAATAATCTTATCGTGTACACGTTCATATTTGTCTTATCTGCAGCAGACACGACAAGTTTTCGTACCGAGGTGCGACAAAATTCTTGTCGTGTACATGATGAATTGGTCCTGTCTGCAGTAGACACGGTAAATTTTCTTAGCGTGTACAAGCGGCCCAAAAAAACATTATTATTCCACAAATCCTGACTTGATCGCATAAGCACCTTTTACAAAACCCACGGAAATAAAAAAACCGGTCAAGTGCGCGTCGGACCACACACAATAAAGGGTTCTGTAGTTGAGTAGAATTTATCCCCAGAACAAACTTAACATTGTAAGTGAAAAGCAAGTTCTCCCATACATTTCTACGCACAACATTGAGAGATTTACCATGTTATAGTAGGACCATAGACTTCTTATAGGTTTTCCTGAAATCTAAAGTAAAGAGCTATTTTCTGTAATTTATACAAAATTTTAGACTCAGCAGTTTCGGAGATAAGGGGAATGGTAAATTTTCATCTATTTTGTTAAATAACTTTAAAATCATTTATTTTAAAATAATATAAAAATATATCTAAAATCCTTACATTTGATATTTCACACGGTACCATTTTACCTTTTTTTATAGTAATAGTCCATTTATTTGTCAGAATATTGTTACAGAGTTGTTAAATACATTTTTTAAAGTTCATAATATTCTGCCGTTTCCGGCGTACAAATACATTTTCAGGATTTTGGTTAGATTATTAGATATAACATTCAATAAAATAAAACAGGATAAAATTCAAATTGCAAATTAGTCAAATATTAGGTATGGAAATGTCAACAATATTAAATTAAGTCAGAGATAATAAGTATTCTTAATAGAGATAATAAGTAGATAATAAGTTTTCTTTCTAATTTGCCCCCCTACAGCGTTACACGTTTGTGTTTGGATCATAGAATTTTGTAAATGTATACCAAATTTCAATTTTATCGTTCCAGTAGATTCGGAGAAAATTGGATGTGACAGACAGTCAGACAGACAGACACACGAGTGATCCTATATGGGTTCCGTTTTTCCCTTTTGAAGTACGGAACCCTAAAAAGGTGGTGGTCTAATCTTCCACGCCTTCACCATAAGCTGGTTATTCACCGCGGAATAGATAAGTTTTTCTGTTATCCATACTAATCCATATTTCCATACTAATATTATAAATGTGAAAGTAACTCTGTCTGTCTGTCTATCTGTATGTTACGTTTTCACGCCTAAACCGCTAAACCGATCGTCATGAAATTTGGCAGAGATATAACCTGGGATATGGAGAAGGACATAGGCTATCTTTTTACGCGATAACCGACATCCACGCGGGCGGAGCCGCGGGCCAAAGCTAGTCCACTATAAATGTCCACGCACCTACATACTGTGCGTATCTGCTGTGTCGTAATGGCCCTGTTTAGGAAGCACGCACGCATAGTCCGCTTGGCTGAACTTAGTCGTCTTTTTAGGAAGAAGGGGAATATTTAAACTGATCACACTACACTCAATTAATAGCTGAATCCGTCTGCAAATTAAAATGCGACAGAGATAGACGTATCGAGACTTTTATTTCTTACAATTAGGTTTTTTCAAAGTGCTCTGTTGTATTTTCATCCCATCGAAAGCAAAAAAGTCAACAGCGCGCTTTTAGTTAGAGTGAAAACTGCATAACTTGCTGAATACGATCGTACACTTAATGCATACACAAAGGATATACGCGAAGAACAGTTGGTGCGCAAAAATAGTGAAATACCCAGCATCCCTGAGAAATGAAACTGTCTCTAAAAGTACTTACTTAGAATAGTGCAAAGATTTTGAGAAATCTGCTTCTGCAGGATAAGGATCTGCATGGTTGCCAGGAACAAGAAACCCACGAAGAAGCTGAGGAGATAGGCCATTAGAACCATTCCGTGAAGGTTGCGGAGCTCCGGTAGCCATGCGTAGACCGCTACCGTCAGTAATATGAAGAAACAAGAGATCAGCATGCCTGGAAACATTAATAACGAGTTATATTATGGGTGATAGTGACAGATTGGTTCTTTGACTAAATATAACAAATTCTCAACTTAGGGCTGATCTTTCAAACGCTAGATATCTTTAACATGGGAATAATTTTGATTTTATTGTAGTTATTCCATACAAAAACTATCAGACGTCAATTTTTATAATCTGACGTTGGAGAAAATCAGCCTTCTTCTATATAAAGGGGTTTATTCATAAACGTTGCTTAAACTTAAGTGAAACGTCAAAAATGTATGGTTAAACGGTCGCTAATCATTACTTAACTTTAAGCAGCGCTTATAAATAAACTCCAAAATGCTTCATATAAAATAAAATGCTTACATATAAACGTACATATAAAATGTTTCATTGTATAGTTAGATATTGAGATAGACTCATGATAGCACAAGTTTAAACCTTAGTGGTTTTTGGTTGCTATTTATTAAGTAATCCTGTGTTCCTTTGTATAAATGATAAATAAATTTAAAAAATAAAAAAATTAACTAAATTAGTATCTGGTTTCACGTTTGCAATTAGGACGCGTCCTGTATTATTTCCAATACGAGTTAAGGTCCTAGGATCGTTCTAGAACATGCGAGGAATGTTAATTATTAAAGTAGATTTTTTTGTTTGTCGGTAAATGACATGACCAGTGGGACTATGGGCGCCTGCCTAGGTATCAACATCAATGTGCAGCAAATAATGTTTTATTTTTGGAATTGTTATATTCTGTAGTTTACAGATAAAAAAGTTTCACGAGTCTAAAAGGTAAGGAAACTGAGAAAAATAAAGATAAGTTTTCACTAAAAAACTCTGCTTTTTGATAAGAGATGGCGCTAGGCGTTGTGGTTATCGAGTTTATAAATGATTTTTTACTATTCTACACGCCATCGAGGCGCTAGTTTTTTTTTTTCCATCAAGGGGCAAACGAGCATGCGAGTCTCCTAATGTTAAACAAGCAACGTCGCCCATGGACATCCACAACACCAGGGTTATTGCTGATGCGTTGCCACCCTTTTCCCACACCAAATCCTGGGCTATCGGTTCTCTCACTCACCATTCGAAGCGCAGCAACATAATGTTGGTACTTGACGTTGGTATTCTGTAAGATCGTGGTAGCTCCACGTTCGAGCCAACCCAATTACGAGCTACTGTCAGCTATTGACTACAATAACTAGGCTCTACGTGGCTCAGGAAACAAAAATAAGGCTTTATATTATTAGTGAAGGGATGAGGATTACATTGAATAATAAAACTATTATTTGAATGAATGAATAATTTTTTTATTAATGCAAACTAGGTTGAGTATCAGCACTTTTTGAACGTCAAAAATACATAAGACAGTCCCCCAAACCGCCCGCCCTTCACCACTTGAAGTGGCGCAACAAACTCCCCAGCAGCACAGCTGTCTGTTCAGTTACAAAAACTTGATTATATACAAGATAAATAATGAATATACTTGATTAAAAAATATATATATACTTAATGTACTTGATTTTTAAAACAAATTGTAACATTTTTCAAAAGAAATTGTACTGTTGATTGAAGTAAATTGAATAATGATGAAAGTCGTCTGTTGCTGTCACCAGTTCTTAATTTGATCAAATATATTGCTAAAGCACGTTTTGGTTTCTTAGCATAATTGGGAGGTATACTATTGTATAGTTCTAAAAACTCTGTGACTGTGAGACCTGTCCAATAATGGCAAACATTATTTGGCATTTCTTCTGCATTATCAAAATCTAAAACATCCACATTCGATTTTGCTATACTGATTATGTCTTCTATCTGTCTTGCATTGAATGTAGACAAAAGAACAGTATTTTGTGGTAACAAGTGCCACTTATTAGAAAATGTGTTTGACAAACTCTGCAAATGCATGGCTGCGGCAGCGGTGGTGGTGGTGGTGGAGACAGTGGTGTTGATGATCCATGGGGCATGGCTGGCTCCACATTCTCTTGTAAGCCCCTGGATGAATCCTGAATTAACTGACGATTCGCTCGAGTCCAACAGGCCCGACACGCATAGATTGTTGCAACACCCTAAAATAGAATGACTTATTTTAATATACATTTTTAAATGCCACTATAATGTTGATCATTGGTCATCCACCTACAGACTAAATATGACAAATACAGCATAGTTGTTAGTTGTTACCCATCACATAGAATTCAAGCACCAACAGCGCTTCGTATCATGAATAGCAGAATATTAAAAAGTTATTCTCTATGCAACTAACCATTTTATCATTAATACCTTCAATTAGATAATCAACAATCTTACCTGATAATTATCATCGGAAATAATAGGTAGTAATTGGCTGCAGGAATCACATAGAAACACAGTCCTGTGACATAGAGACCACACCCACGACAGACCATTATATGACCTAGCAATCTCTCATTGTCAGCCTGTTCAGTATTCAATAATTTGAAACAGGGGTGACAAATATATGCATCTAAAGGCATCTGAAAAATATAAATATCATTTAGTTAAAATACCTTTTAATTGAAATTCTATGAAAGTACAGACGTATGAGTATACTTGAAATAGTGACTATCCTATCCAGCCATGTGTAGCAATAAACATTACCTATAGATTGAGTATTCATAGGCCTGGGTCATCCACGAAATAAACGCTGCTTTGTTAAGTTTTGCTGGCTCACATGTGATCGAACTACCTACCAAACTATAGCTATTTTGTTGCTAAATAATATTATTTAATTGTAGTAACATAATATGTACCTGATTGTTCAGCCAACGAGATAAGTCTCTCTTACAGGGATTTCTCTTGCTTAGCGTTGACATAATATGCCTTTGAACGCGCCTTACGGATATACCACAGTTTAGGCACCTCATCATAATATCCATTTAACTGAACAGTACTGATAGTACAGCAAAACACAACAAAACAAACAATCGCACAGAACACAACGGAACTACAAATACTACAATGAAACCTGACGTGTTTTTTTTTTTTTTGGAATTTTATGATCTGGTTACTGGACCTCTATGTCAAAAACTTGACGTGAATGAAAGGGACGCCAAGTAGGGATGTGATTATGGTGATCTAAGATCGATAAATCGATACTTAATTTTTTCATGCATACTGAGATTTAAACGGTTTTTTTCGTAGATAACTCTGACCATCCGTAGAAACATATTTTACACTTATGTTATATTACTTCAGTATACAATGACATTAATAGGCAGTAAGAGCGTAAAGGCAGAAACACATTATTAAACCGCGACGCGACGCGTGTTGAGTCGAATCAAATTGTATTGTTTTCTATGACCAGACTACCACACTATGAACATCCGACGCGACGACATGCTCGCACACGCCACCCCGATCCAGATCGGCCAGATCGATGTGTTGCCGATGGTCGGGGTAAACACGCCAACCAACGTGGTGCGCGCAGTGTGTTTATAAACAACAACCAACGCCACGCGTCAGTCGTTCGAGAACTTTCTCAGAGCTTATAGTTTGTAATAGGTTTATGTATATCTTTATATTTATATGAATATTTATTCCTCAATTTTCGCTATTGCACCTACTACCGTATGTCTCTGCATCACCCAAGGGTTGACTGGTAGAAAATGCCTATGGCATTAAGTCCGCCTCTGTACATTTTTTTTTTTGTGCTTAAAGTATTAAATAAATAAATAAATAATAAATATACGTGTCAAATGCCATTTTTTTTCTTTCATTAATGATTTTTTTTATTCGCCCAAAAGGGCAGGCTTTTTCACTATGTGGGTCATTTTTTTTATTATTCTTTCTGTTCTGTTAGTTTTTGTCATCGTCTGGCAGTTTGAGTTATTTATACCTACCCAAATGTCCTTTCTTCCGTATTGTTTTTTTTTTTTTCTCTGGGATGCCATCATCAGATCCTGGTCTCCTTGTGATGGGACCATTTGGGAAATACATATTTTCCAAAAAAAAAAAAACATTTTTCAAATCGGTTTGCAAGCGACGGAGTTATGTGCGAACAAACATTTAAAAAAATACAAACATCCGGATTAAGAACTCCTCCTTTTTTAGAAGTCGGTTAAAAATAGCTTAATACATTAATACATAACTATAAACTATTTACTTACTCGTATTATTAATTAAACAGATAAAACGGTAAAATAAAATATCAATCCAAAAATCGATTTGAATTTTTTGTGAATTGATTTTTCATGCTTTGACTCGAATCGATTGAATTATCGATGTTATGAAACAGATTGCTGGCCATCTCTACACAGGTGTCCGCCACTAATGTCAGATCCATTGTGAAAGAAATGACGCTCCTTTACCCGCAGTGATTATTTAAAAAAAAAATGGTGTTCGATCATAGAATTACACACACGTGTCAATAAAAACCTAACCTGTAGGCGTGTCAGTAAATTAATTAATTAAAAACAAAATATACATAATATTCCTTTGTCATTAAAATTCATTTGATCGAAAATAGCTCATTAAACTCATTAAACATTAACATGTGTAGGTTATTATGGTTACCGGATGATTATAGGTACAATGGAACGTCAACAGCAGGAAATGCATAAAAGAGATAAGCGGAAGCAAATTAAAATACTGTATTCTTATAATTTTAACCTGGCCTTTATTCGGAATAATATAATAATGATAAATTAAGATTTTCATTTTTAAATTTTAGTGTAAAAACGGTAATCCTGCACAAATGTTCCCGAACTCGAAGGCAGGAACTGGTCATCTCCTTTGTTTTGTATTTTGGTTTTGAATCGTGTTTCTAATGTATGACATTTACGGTCAAATATGAATGACGTAAAACCAACCGGCTATTTAAGTTGGTTTTACGTTCTTCATTCAAATTTGATCGTAAATGTCCTTACATTAGGTATTAAATTGTTCTTTTTTTTCTTTTTTGTGGTTTTGTATTGTGAATATTGTGATACTGAGTTGTAAGGTATTTTTCACTTTATTTTGTTTCAATTAAAATAAGATTTTCGAAAGAATTCAAGACCTATCTACCTCAGGTAGTAAACGTGAGGCATAATGGACTTCTGCACTCATTGATTACATGTCTCCAATCTCTTTAAATAGTTGTCAGCAATATATTTAGGTACATAGGAGGCTCTTTATTTGTTCATTACAGTTTATATAAAAAGGCTTTCTTTAGGGAAAGTATCTCAAAATATTCCTTCATCATTTCAGCCGAAAGACGTCCACCGCTGGACAAAGGCCTCCCCCAAGCACCGCCACCTCGACCGGTTTTGTGTTTCCCGCATCCAGCGGATTCCTGCGGCTTTCATAAGGTCATCGGTCCATCTTGTGGGTGGCCTTCCAAAGCTACGTGTGTCTTCCGGTACGCGGTCACCACTCCAGAACCTTTAGGCCCCAACGGCCATCTGTTCTGCGCGCAAGTGCCTTGCCCATTGCCACTTAAGTTTGGCAATTCTTGGAGCTATGTCGGTTACCTTGGTTCTCCTGCGGATCTCTTCATTTCTGATTCGATCACGTAGGGACTTTTAGCCTTTTAATAAGGCCCATTGTGAGCGACCACGTTTCAGTGCCATATGTCATCACTGGCAACACGCACTGGTCAAAGACTTTCGTCTTGAGACACTGCGGTACGTGGGACGAGAAGATATTGCGAATATATTCCTTATTTAAATTCATTGATGACCAGCCGCTATCGAAACTTCGCCAAGTCATACAATGCAACCAAATAACAGTTTTTGCAACGGTAAATGAGAAATGCAAACATGAGACGCTCAAATATTTTATCATTAAAATTTTTAAATCGATTCGGGCACGTTCCTCGTTATTATCATCGTCAAAGGTTTCTCCTATTTGATGTATCTAAGGTCTATTATGATACTACATTCTTTCTGTCAAATTCTAAACTTCAATCACTTATTTCATAACACGAATACAAAAACCAATTTTTCATTATACCTACTTAATCAAACTCACTTTTTTAGTGTGCAGCTTAAAAATGGATGTGACATACGAACGGACACGCAGCTGGACAGGACGTAATTATAAAAGTTCCATTGCCAAATACGGAATCCTATACTTAACAGTAGATGCCAAACTTCAGTGGGGCTCAGATACTTATATCAAGCCTAGGGAAGGCTCAGTTCAGCCGTATACACCATCACGAAAGTAAGACAATACACTGACGTTGATACAGTTTGGTTAGTCTATTTCAATAATTTTCATAGCGCTATTATTATTATTATTAATTCATTCATTTATTTCAGATCATTAAAATCTATAAAATACATTAAATTAAAATCAATTAGCACACACAAAAATATCTGCCTAGTCTTTTCCCAACTATGTTTGGGTCGGCTTCCAGTCTAACCAGATGCAGCTGAATACCAGTATTTTACATGGAGCGACTGCCTATCTGACCTCCACAACCCAGTAACTGGGTAACACGATACCCCTTGGTAAGACTGGCTGTCAGACTTTCGGACTTCTGTCGAACCGTAACGACAGTCTAAGATCTACGATGACAGCCGGGACCAACGGCTTAACGTCCTTTCCGAGGCACGGAGGGGTCCCGGTATCTGAATATGGTCACCTGTGGCAACTAAAACGCCACATGCGAACTACGCATCAAAGACTTGACGTCACAAATCCTGCATCGCGCAATCAGAGTTTACCGCGCGACTAGCATATATAGGTACAACATCCCGACATCAACCATGGGGCAGTTGCCCGCCAGACACAATACCCGTCTGGTCGGAGGATCCTCTCTTTTCTATAGAGCATGAGTGAACTTTACACCCTGTTCCTCATACTTCTATACACCTATCCATGGACCGACCGCGGCAAGCTTAGGTTAAGGCGAGGTTCTTCAAGTTAACCTCTAGGAAGTGTAATTTTAATGTCATTTTATTTAGAAAATATAATGATTAAACACGTGAAAAAATTATAAATGTTGCTTTTGAAACCTTTTTTGTGGGTACGTCGGGTACTCGTTACATAATTGGATAAAGTTCGCACTATAGAAAAAAAAAACCAAACATACCCTTATTTTGTAGATTAAAATCATTTTATTTCAATATTATACGACACTATGTATTGAAAATCACATCAAAATAAACGTATATGATGACGTAATGTCCGTCGGGTTTAACATTCTTAATATCGTAAAATATATAATTTTCAACCTAAAATTAACGAAATTCATGGCACGATTTACTCGCGCCCAGCTGCCACCTCTAGAACAAAAATGCACGCTCGAAGAACCTCGCCTTAACCTGTTTGATCGACCCGCGTGGCTGTTATTACTTAGCCACGAGCCCCTCCAAAAGTATAATAAGTAATTAAAAAACTCACAACTACTACTCAGTCCATAGCTATTGCGTTCAGGTCTTGTGACGAAGCAGATGAGAGCGTTAAGATGTGGTTCGACGCCGTCCGAGACAAACGTGTCGACGCAATACTTGTCTGGCTCGTAGATGAACACATTCGGGATGCTAGACGGGACTTCCATGTAGAGATTGCCATCCTGTGAAATAATTTTGAAAGATTTGAGTGAAGTAATAGGGATGTCTAAGGGAATAGTAGATACGAATTTTATTATGGTACAAGAGGGATGATGACTCACAAAAATTTTTTTTGTCCGTCATGTAGATTATTAAAAAATATTGGACACATATTTTTTCTTTTTTTACATAATCAAAACATTACGGCGATACATTGAGTTCAAATGTGGCATGACGTCACTTCTCAGTCGATTTTATAGGTACATAGCTGTCCGTAACGAGCCCCCACTCCCAGTTTAATGTGTTTTATGTAAGTAATTTTTTATTAATATGATAAAGGAAAAAAATACGTGTCTAATATTTTTTTATTATCTGATTGACAGATTAAACAGTTTTTCTTTCTTTTTTTACCCAGGACACATCCCTATTCATTATAGCCTGCATAACAACTCAATATTTACATCAATCTACACTCATATTTCCAAAGATAAATAACCAACTGCCTTGTTGGTCTATAGGGATCTCAAACACGACTGCTGAGCGTGAGGTCCTGGGTTCCATTCCCAGGTCGGGGAAAAAGTCCAAATGTAAAAGTCCAATAATACTTTTATTGGGCTATAATACTTTTTCCAGTAGCAGACCGGAGTCTGGATTTGTGCCCGCTCACAATAATAATAATAATAATCTTTGTTCGTGAATATGAGACAATACAGAGTAACTCAATAATAAATGAACACAAGATATTCAAAAATCGTTTGAAATTATTTTGGCAATAAAGTTTAGGCAGGTCACAGTTGGAGAATGTGAAATGAAAGATTGTAAAAGTGGTTTGGTTGTCTTTGGACTGATTCGCCCTATCCCCTCGTACCTACTAGTATAAAACTGTATTACGAGCGGATAGTCTTCCTCAACTTTAGAACAATAGATTCCCACAAGCTTCCAGTTACAAGTCACATAGTTAATAGGCTCGTACCCTATTATATGGGATTTAGGCTTATTCCACTAATCCCCCCTGAGAGAATCCCCCTTAGTGGAAAAAACTGCACCTTAATGTAAAAAAATCACTTTCAGGGGATCTTGGAATACAATATTTTTTGTTTTTTCAATTCTAGTTTTCCCCCCTTAGCGGGATTATCAGGGATGAATTCTAGACTGTTTTCAGATTCCACTTTTCCTCCTAAGGGGGATTTGTGGAATAAGCCGGGATTTAGACATAACTGGCGCAATGTAGATGTATTATTATGGTACGTACACCTCTGCCTAACCCTTCGCGGAATACAGGCGTGATTTTATGTTATGTGTTAAATTATTGATGTAAATAAATGTGGTACAGTGCGGTCATTGCTTTGAATATAACGTTAATTTCTTACATTGTAAGAGTGTGTTATATAATTTTATTGCCGCATAGATATTGCCAAGATAAATCATCATACTAGGAGTGCAGATTATTAATAATTATGAAGTTTGCAAGTAGTAAGATACCGTTAAAAGATATAATTACGATGACGTGACTAGGAATTCCGGAAATGACGTTTCTTGACGTGTTTGACGTGTTTTCTTTGACGTGTTTTTTTTTTTTGACGTGTTTTCTTTGACGTGTTTGCAGAACTTACAAAGACATTGTTGATAAGCAAAGGAATTCGTTTTCTGTCATAGCTTCGTTCTATTGTTTGCATTATTTACTAATTATATAATTTTGAGGCAGGTATGAGATAATCGTATCGGTTTATCTCCCGGAGAGGTTAAAAGTGTTATAACCATTAGACCCCTTTTAGGAACAGACCAGCCAGATTGGCTCCTGTTGCTCCAGGCCCCGATCCTCGGAGGCCATGTTTCAAAAGGGGGCGTCCCCGACGTTGCGCTTTTCGCATCAGATAAATCGGCCATTGTGCGACAGTACGTCACATGGGATTCAAATGATGGCTTGGCAAGCTTTCTGCGATGATTTCAGTCAGAGGTGACAGTATTGACTTGAATGTTCTATTCGCCCAATTTAAGACCGAGTGCGAGAATCTGAACTCAGAAATGACACGAGGACGTACTATGTATTAATTGCTCCATACTGAACCCAGTGTGCCTAGCTCACGTAGTTGGAGAAATGGGGTAAGGACGTAACTTGTATAAGTCGCCCCATCCCATAGGACCCAGTGTATTTGGCTCCCGTACTTGGAGACTAGAAGTCTCGGAGAGCCAGTACCAATACAGGATCTGTGTAAGAACCTCTAAGACCTGAAAAGCTTGGAAATTGAGGGAGGGGGTGGTAAGCACATCAGGGATAGTCTATGACGAGCAATAAAATTGTATAGGCTTTAAAAAGAACTATTTCGGAAATTTAGGTAGCAATATGCCTTTATACATTTACGCCATGTATAGGTTGGTACGTCGGTCATCAGTCATGGTGACTGTGGCAAAAATTCACTAGTGAGAAGCCAACTAATGAGAGCCTATGGTCTGATACTAATACAGATTAGATCTACGATATAGAGGAGTGAGCCTATTTTACCACTGCTGGTTTACTGGACTTTTCCTATTTTCTAGGGGACTGTTCTACGTAAGTAAACGCCGTGAAGCTCGGTGGTAGACTGGTTTAATCAAAGAAAACAATAGGTATCAAAAATAAATAACATTCCAAATATAAATAAACACTGTACAAAATACACCAAAAAGTATAAAACTGTAAAAAAGGTGCGTCGCGCACAATAGCCATTACTTAATTTTCAAATACATACTAACACGTAATAATAATATTAATAATACATACTAACTAAATAGTTGTTGTAGTTGTTACAGGTGCTAAATTTTAAACATATTGAACTAGAAATAATATTAGAAAACTATGATGTCGTAATCGTAATTAATTTAAATGAGTCTTATATCACTCTTAATGGCATTAAAAATTAAGATAAAAGTGTGTGTCGTTAAATGTTGTGCACTCTGGCATTTTGGGAACGGAATAACCACGAAAACCAAATTAACAAGGCGGATGCAGTTTAGCGTGTATTTATTTAAATTGTTTTTAGTTACCAGTCAAGTGTTATTAGTGGCCAGAACCGAATTATATATTTCCTTATCTACACACTCACGCAGACACTCTCTCACACTATTACACACACTCACGCACACACACTCAAAACCCACTCGCATACATTGCACAAGTGCGCCCCTTTTTGTATTATCCTTTCTTTTATTTTATTCTTTTGTTTTCAATTGCATACATAATTGTTAGGTGGAAGAGCGGAGTCACCTAACACAAGCATCTTTTTGCTTAAAAGGTGATCTCCAAATCACGCATGTTAACGCTTTATGTAATTGAAATTTGATTTATAATTTGATTTTTGATTTTATCATATCATTATCATTTTTACATCTATAGTAATATCCGTAGAACATGTAACTAAAGGAAAATGTCGTGAGGAAAGTTTTGAGTACGAATGTGGATAGCTATAAGAGTAGGGGAAGCGGATGACCAAAGAAACGATGGATCATCATCATGATCATTTCAGCCGAAAGACGTCCACTGCTGGACATAGGCCTCCCCCAAAAGGGGGGGATTTGCCATAATCGCCACGCTTGGCAGGCGGGTTGGTGATCGCAGTATGGCGTAAAAATGCATAGAGAACGCTGCTGCCCAATCTCTAGTAAGTCCCTCAGTCGCCTTTTACGACACCCAAGGGAGGAAATGTGGTAGTGCTATTCTTTACGTCCGGCACCACACGGAACATATCATCTTTCACATGATGGATGGACTGTGTGAAGGATGATTAATAAGAAAAGACTAGCGAGGTGACGACTTATAGAGGAGTATGGAAGAAAAAGACATGTTGTATAGAAGTATGAGGAACAGGGTGTAAAGTTCACTCATACTTCATTGAAAAGGGAGAATCCTCCGACTAGACGGGTGTCGTGTCTGGTGGGAATCTGTTGTTGTTTTTAGGGTTCCGTACCTCAAAAGGCACAAACGGAACCCTTATAGGATCACTTCATTGTCCGTCTCTGTCAGTCTGTCAAGACCCTTTTTCTCAGGAACGCGTGGAGATATCAAGTTGAAATTAATATCAAATACGAAAGTTTATGCTCTCTTGGAGCTCTGAAAAAATCAAGCTTCTAAATCAACGCAATAAAAAGATACAGCCATTTATGCGACATTTATGCGATGTTCGCAAGTAAATCAAAACCTATAGGGTACTTCACGTTGTCCTAGAATCATGAAATTTAGCAAGAAGCAAGGTCTCACAGCACAAGTAAAGGAAAAATTCCGAAAATTGTTAATTTGTAGTTTTATCACATAAAAAAATCGTTTTTGCGTTTACAAACTTAAATTTGCAGATTCAGTACACAATCATGTGAATTTCTGTGACCCAAACACGGACGTGTAACATAAATAAATGAATTTAAATATGGGGTTCACTTTCGGGGGGCAAAATGGAAAATTAAAAAAAAAGTATTGCAAACTGTACCGTGTGAATATTAGGTAAATGAAAGGGCTTACTGTAATTATTTCAGATATATATTTTTTTATTGTTTAAAAAAAAATACTTTTAAAGTTATTTAAGAAAATAGGTGAAAATGTACCATTCCCCCCTCAACTTCCCCCCTTAACTCCGAATAACAGAGCCAAAAATAAAAAAATAAAAATACAGAAATAGTTCTTTACCTATAGATTACACGGAAACCTAAAATAAGTCTATGGTCTTGAAATAACATGGTAATTCTCTCAATATTATGCGTACAAACTTACATTTGCAGTTAGAACGTATGGGAGAACTTGTTTTAACTACAATGTTATGTTTGTTCTTAGGATAAATTCAACCAAACTACGGAACCCTTCATTGTGCGTGATGCGACACGCACTTGGCCGGTTTTTTTTTTAACTATGGCATCTCGAAGGTGATCTAGAGGTCGTGACTCCTTAACCGGACTTTCCTGTGGCTGTCTTAAGCGAAAACTTAAAGCCTCCAGGATACTAGTACACAACTAGTACCATTCCTACCTTCAGATAAACATACATTGTGTGTGGTTGTATTCCACGTTTAGTAATTTATTAGGGAATATATATTTGGAAGGCCTATGTTCATCCATGAAAATCTACAGTCTGTAATGATGATACTGTTAACCTTGCGAATATTATTAATATTCATAAGGTGTAAGTGAATCATACGATAACACTTAACTACACTAGCTGCATTTGCGCAGTCAACATGAAGTATTAATGGTTGCAATTATAGAGGTATGAGGAACAGGGTGTAAAGTTCACTAATCCTCTATTGAAAGAGAGGATCCTCCGTCCATACGGGTGTTGTGTCTGGTGGGCAACTACCCTGTTGTGTGCCCTTGTTGTGCACGTGTTGTTGTATATATGCTAGTCGCGCGGTAAACTCTGAAGGCGTGATGCAGGATTTGTGACGTTGTCTTTGATGCATAGTTCACATGTGGCGTTGTAGATGCCGCCACAATATAACTCGCAGAACTATAAATACATTCGAATTGAGCCACAATGGCGTACAGGTGGTGACCAAGTACTCTGTGGAATTGATCGATCACCCTAAGACGAAAATTTTCAATGACAAAAAATTTCGTATTTATAGTCACTTGGAGATCCGCAGGAGAACCAAGGTAACCGACATAGCTCGAAAAATTGCCAAACTTAAGTGGCAATGGGCAGGGCACATTGCACGCAGAACAGATGGCCGTTGGGGCTGAAAGATTCTGGAGTGGCGACCACGTAGGTACCGGAAGACATAGCGTTGGAAGGCCTCCAACAAGGTGGACCGATAACCTTGTGAAAGCCGCAGGAATCCGCTGGATGCGGGAAGCACAAAACCGGTCGAAGTGGCGGTGTTTGGGGGAGGCCTATGTCCAGCAGTGGACGTCTTTCGGCTGAAATGATGATGATGATGAAGTCACTTATCGGAACTCAAGATCATCATCATCTTCCTGCCCCTGTCCCATGTTACTTGGGGTCGGCGCAACACGTTTTCTTTTTCCATTCTCCCCTGTCAACCGTCACTCTATCATTCACTCCCTTCTCTTTCATATCATTCTTCACACAATCCATCCATCTTTTTTTTGGCCTTCTTCTCCCTCTCCATCCATCCACATTTATATTCATCACTCTCCTCGTCACATGCGTTTCCTCCCTCCTCATCACATGCCCATACCATGCCAAACGACGTCCTTTCAACTTATCGGAACTCAAGATAACTTACTGAAATTACAATTTGTGGGAAAAACAAGAAACTATAATTAATGCTACCAACGTGACTGAACCGTGATGTCGTCAAAGTAATGACGGGCCTTTTTTGCATAATCACAGTTAACCGACTTCAAGGATGAGGTGTATCTAGGTGTTACTAATTGCAGACGCAATGATTCAACAGATTTTTTCTCGCTATATATATTTTTTTCTCCTTTAAAGCGTTTACAATCTTTATGTATACAAATAAACAAAATTGACGTGTCTGTTTGTAATGTCAAAATAGCAGCTTTTGACTAAATGCATATCAAAGTATAGGTACATACACGGTACTGATAACAAACAAAAAAGGAAAAAAAAAACATTTTTTTGCCATTTTTGTCTCTCTGCCTGTCTGTTTGTTCTGGCTAATCTCCAAAACGGCTGGACTGATTTTGACGGGACTTCCACCAGCAGATAGTTCAAGTTATATGGAGTAACTTATGCTACTTGTATTTGAGAAAAAGTCACGCAACCATGCCGTGGACAGCGGCTAGTTAAAAAATATATATCAACTCGTTTTTCGAAGAATGTTGAAAATATGACCTCAACTTAAAAAAGTGAAATGCGGTAGCTTTTACTATAAATTATACTGTGTAATTATCGTGTTTCTTGAACTTTTGAGTTGGTGTTTGTGGACGCTAAGGCCGCGTTAGTAGTTCTGAAGATTACCCCATACATACAAACTTACTTTGTAATATTAGTATAGATTAATTCGGACTGCTACTGATTAGCTCGAAGAATTGCCAAACTTAAGAGGCAATGGGTGGAGTGGGTGGATGGCATTGTTCGCAGAATAGATGGCCGTTGGGGCCTAAAAAGTTCTGGAGTGGCGACCGCGTACCGGAAGACAGCTTGGGAAGGCCGGACAAGGTGGACCGATAACCTTGTGAAAGCCGCAGGAATCCGCTGGATGCGGGAAGCACAGAACCGGTCGAAGTGGCGGTGCTTGGGGGAGGCCTATGTCCAGCAGTGGACATCTTTCGGCTGAAATGATGATAATGAAGTCGGACTGCCTAAAGACGTAGGTTCAGACTTATGCGGCAATCCTTAAAGATAATAATAATAATACATGGTCGTAAAAAAACTGTTTACAAACAAACAAACAATAATAAACCTAAAGAATGTGTCACACGAATACTATGATACACACACGAGTCTTTGAACGATTTATACATACACTGATATTTTTATCTTTGTTCTCATACAAGGAGATTCCACAATATTATCTTGCATAACTGTTAATTAAGGTGTTTACTACTCGGTTTCATAATTTAATGAATGTATTCGGACAATTATCTTCTAGGTATATAATAGGTGCCTCGTGGATGTAGTAGGGTCGGGCAATATGTTATTGCGTTTTTAACGACTTATTCTTTGTCTGTATGTATGTTTTTTTATGTATGTCCACCGATTTCTTCGTCAATTGTGAACCGATTATGAAATGTATAAAAATTTTTTTTCGCTGCTGTGGCTGTTTTACCACCTATATGTAGATGTTTCATCTACACCTCATTTTTTATTTTTTATTTGTATATTTATATGTATAAATTTCACAAGACAGAATGGGTAGTCTTATCGCTATAAGCGATCTTTTACACCTTTGGATGGATTTAACGTAAAGGATCTCTCCTTTACGTTAAGTCTGCAGGTAGTCAGTGATGTAGGAACCATTTACATAAACAAGGTGTGTTTTTATGATGTTGTGTATAAAATTGTTGTATGTACGACCTACGAGTATACACACCTTTCCTCATTTCATATTTTTTATTAATCTTTTTAGGTATATTTTCTTGCATATTTTTTATAATTTTTTCTTTAACCTAGAAAGAAATTGATCTATGGATAAATACCACACATTTGAAGTAAACTTATCATACTATAACAATAAACACAGAAATTTAACAAAAAACATAATTCAATAAATAAATACGATAAATAATATTTAAATTTAAATCATACGCACCCAAATTTCAATATTTTTATCTTTTATTTTAGTTTTATTTATGAAAAAAAAAAAAAAAATTGTTATGCCATAGGCTTCTACTCCGTTCACCTAGTATACCCAAATTTTTTTCGAGACGGTAAAAAAAGTCATCCGTTATAATCTTTTAATTTCAATCATCAATCTGCCTAGCCTTTTCCCATCTATCTTGGGGTCGGCTTCCAGTCTAACCGGATGCAGCTGAATACAAGTATTTTACATGGAGCGACTGCCTATCTGACCACCACAACCCAGTAACTGGGTAATACGATACCCCTTGGTAAGACTGGTTGTCAGACTTTCGGGCTTCTGACGACCCGTAACGACTGTCAAAGATCTACGAATGACAGCCGGGAGCCCGGGACCAACGGCTTTACGTGGTTTCCGAGGCACGGAGGAGTCTCGGTATGTAAAAATGGTCACCCATCCACGGACCAACCCCGGCAAGCATAGCTTAACCTGATGAATCGACCCGTGCAGATGTTATTACTGAGCCACGAGCTCCTCATGAAAATCAATCAAAAATGAATCATGAATGAATTATCTTACAATTTCAATCATGCACCTCAATTCCGAACTTCACGAGAACTTTATACATTTTATTTGCTTTGATAATTATCATGCATGACTACTTAATTCAAAAGTGTCGTAATCACTAGCAACTCGTCATCAAACCGAAATTGGCCGAAAACGCTTATTCACAATTCAACACGGTTTTTAGGGGTTTTTATCACAAATGAAAAAGACGGAACGCTTACGCTTGGATCACTCGTGTGTCTGTCTGTCTATCCGTCTGTCACAGCCAATTTGCTCCAAATCTATTGGACCAATTAAATTCCGACGGACCGATTAAGTTGGATACACACATAAATTTCTGTGACCCGAAGTCGTACGTGTAACGTAAATAAATGAATTTAGAATATGGGGGTCACTTTTTGGGGCAAATTAAAAAATTAAAAAGTTTTTCAAACTACCGTGTATATATACTGTGAAAAATCAAATGAAAAGATGCTTGGTAGTCGTACATATTACTTTGCTGTTACAAAGTGCTTTTAACGTTATTAAAAAAAAAAAAAAACTGAAGTGTCTGTTTGTAATTTCAAAACAGCTTTTTACTAAATGCTTATGAAAGTATGTACGGTAAAAGTAACAACAAACAATTTTAATAATGTTTGTCTGTCTGTCTGTTTATTTTGGCTAATCTCTGAAACGGCTGGACCAATTTTGACGGAGCTTTCACTGGCAGAGAGCTGATGTTATAAGGAGTAACTTAGGCCTTTATTTTTGAAAAAGCCACGCGGGCGTAGGCGCGGGCTGCAGCTAGTTTTAACATAAATTTATCAAACTAAAATATATTTTTTATAACCTATCAGTTGTTTCTCCAATTGTTACATGTACCTACAGCAGCAGCAGACTTACAAAAAATAGGCCAAACGAAAGTAAAAAAAAAAATTGAGTACGAGTGACTGAAAATGCCCAATTTTGGACTTATAATGTATATATAAGTTTATAACCTATATATCGATGGTTAAAAGGTAATAAGGTAATAAGCGACATTTTATTCGAAAATGAGTCATGAATGCCATCCTACTTAGTCCTATTTTAAGGGGCCGTGCACGAAATCGACTGATTTTGATCAATTTTGTTCATTGTTTGTGAGAAAGGGAAAAATAATTTAAACAAAATTAATTGTGATTTGTAAAGTCGTGTTCTTTGTTTTGCATGCGGCTGAAAGGGATTTTTCAAATAAATTAAGTGTTCACGGTAAATCACTAATATTCGCAACAGGTTTTCCGAAAAATGACGCGAGACTGACGTTTGATCATCATTCTACAAGAAACTACTTTTGATTTTGAATATGAAAAAATATCATCAACATCATTATATGGTCTACTTGCATGTGGCGGAACCACTTTCTTCAACTTCCATACAAAATATAGCAGAAAAATAATATTGAAAAAACCTATTTTTATTTTAAACCCCGTCAGTAATATATTTTTTCCTTTTATTTAGCTAATCATATCAAGAATTTTTTATATTACAAATTAGTCTTCAACTATCCTTGAAATATAATCAAAATTGTATTTAATGATTATACAATATCTTCATTAAGTAAATCAACGGCGAAATAAACTATATTTTGGAGAGCACAAAAATTATGAAATTATTAACAGCTGCTGTGACTGACACGAATGGTTTAGTACCATGAAAACTGTACTTTTATAGTTACACAGACTTAATGTTTCGATTATTACAAGTTTTCTCACAATTAGATAAGAAATTAACAAAAGAGAGTTTTTTTCGTGCACGGAGCCTTAAGTAGTATGGCTATTATTTTCTTGACTATTATATTCATGACTTACCTTATTATTACTATTATTATTCATTATTACCTTTTAACCGTCGATATGTACTTGATTTGTGATCTTTTTAATATTTTTATTATTATTACTATCTCCTCTTAAACACAGCACCTACCATCCTAACTCTTCACCGCCCTTGGTTAACTGGTAAAATCAAAAATCAAAATCAAAATATTTTATTTCACATAAACCTACATGGGTTACTTATGAAACGTCAGAAGCTAGGTGCACGGTTCCAATTAGTCGTTTCCTATGGAGAAGAGCCGGCAAGAAACTCCATGGTTACTCTTTTAAAAGTAGGTAGAAAATACCTTAGGCATTAAGTCCGCCTTTGTACCTTATTTTGTGCGAGAAGTTAAAATAAATAAATACCAAGAACCACAGATTTGAAAAACCCCCGACTAACGAATAGTCCTCTCCGACCCTTGACTGTAAGTGAAGCGCCAGCACGCGTTTTAGCTGAGCAGCATGTAATCCAAACTCCCCACGATAATAATCAAAACACTGATTTTATCCAGCCACCGTCGGTCCCTTGCCACTCTCCCTCCGACTCAGCTGCCCTAAGCCGAGGTTCGTACCCCACAGGGGGTGCCCTTAGCGAGCAGCAGTCGTTTAGTTTATAGTTTTTACGCCCTGGCTGGAGGCATTAAGTTTCGTTAGGAGCTTAAGGCAGCCACAGGAAAGTACGGTTAAAGAGTCGGAACCTTAGTGGTTACACTCTGAGATGCCCAAGATAAAAAAAAAAAAAAAAAAAATTAAAATATCGATGTTCTTCCAAGTAAAAACCGTCGCTAGTACAAAATAAATAACTCGTTTCAATCGGTTGACTTTTAGAACTCGTGACCTTAAGACAGTCATATTTTTTAATGAAAAGTTTGCGGAAGCCTGATCGCGATTTTAAGATCTATTCATGCTTGATTAACAATCAAAATCGTTTAATAACAAAAAAATATGGCAATGGTTTCCGTCTCACCGTCGTTAAATTGAAGTTCTGTACAGCCGGATATACTGGCAGTCGCCTCTCTCCGACATCTCTGGCGCAGACCATTTTACCAGTCATGAAAATAAACTCTTTTGTAGCATTAAATCCTTTCTTGAATTTGAATTCATTATTTTTCTTTTCCAACACAGAAGGATCGAATTTCGTTGTTATATTTATACACCTTTTTGAATCAGATTTGTAAGCTTGCCCAAAGGGACAACATTTCCTTGCACACGTCCCCTTGAGGCAAACACATCCTCTTTCCGTCTTAGATTTTGGATCCACGTAAGTTTCATTTTTCCCGAATATTATACCTTCATACGTACGATTTACGAGCTCCACGCTTTTTTGTAATTCACATACTTGTGATTCAGACACAGTACCACAAACAATCACGAATAAAATAGTCAATAGGAACCACATTGCCGTAAATTATGGCCACTTGTATTTTTGACGACCGTTTCGTTCGGAGGCCTTTTCGTAACTGTTGCGTGTTCTATAAGAAATATTTGGGATTTCCTTGATCGCAAGCGCAACATTGCGACGATCGATATCAACAATTTAGCCGAGTGTATCTGAGAGAAACTTGTTTCAAACATGTCTACCACCAAACCAGATTATGAATCCACTTTGCCCAGAGTTTTTTTGTTTGTTTGTTTATAAAATACTGGTATTCAGCTGCATCTGGTTTGACTGGACGCCGCCCCAAAATATTTGGGAAAAGGCTAATAGGCAAATGATAATCTAGAATTATTTTTTCATGAATGTTCGCATACACTTTTAAATTAAAAAAAATATAGAAGGTCCTCATAAAAATGAATTATCAGAACATAACCCAAAAATTTAAAGGCATTCCTCGAATTGACTATACACAAAGTCTCTAATTCAGATAATTTATGTAAACAAAGTAATGTCAAGAAATGTCACTGTCAAAATGACACGACAGTGGTGCAAAACATTTTATCATATTATTATTTTTTTTTGAATTTAATCATCTATGAAATTAAAGTGATTAATTATAAGAACTATGCAAACAAAATACCGTTGCCAAACAATGTTTTATGTAGTGTGTCGGAGACACGGCCTATGATCGTCATAATCAGCCCTTTTAAGTCCACTGCTAGACGTAGGCCTCCCAAAATCGATTTCCACTCGAAACAGTTTACAGCCGTTTTCATCCAAAATGTGGCTAGATATGCTACATACAATATGAATCTATCAATGAGAGTTATATTACAAGTGTTTTTGAAGATGTAAAAAATGTGAAAATGTTTGGATCTCCTGCATTGTTACCAGTATCATAAAATATTTTATACCAGAAAATCTTCTTTTTTTAATAACCGAAAATTTATAAAAATAATTACGGTATGATTATTTTTTAATTATTATTTCTTAAATTCAGTACTTAAAAGAAAATTGAACCTTTTTTCGCCATTTTATGTGAATTACCATTACGAAGATATTTTTTTGATATGTTATCCCCTTTGTTTACATAAATTATCTGAATTTGAGACTGGGTATAAATAACTGCATTCGATTCGTTTTCAATCTTCGTAAATATGATCATGATTGTGTCCGCGAACCGATTGGTTTTAAAATGGTTGTCCATTCGTCAGCGCAGAGTTGAGGGCTCTGTCTATATTGTTTTCCATACACTGAAAAAAATGCACTCCAATCAAGTGACTTTTTAGCTTGATTGACGATATCTTGTTTAGATTAATCAAAATCTTAGTTAAGTTGATCATCAGTACATGATTGCAGCAATACTAGTTCAAATGATTGAACGCTCAAACAAGTTTCTCGATTACCCTTAACATGACATCATTGTAGAAGAGTTAAAAAAGAGAGAAGATAAAAAAAAAAATACTGTAACAAAGTAAGTTAGTTGTGTCAATCAAGCATTTTGAATACTTCAATAAAGATCATTGAAACTTTAATCTAATAATCTTGGTTGGAGCAACTATGTTTTGACTTGATTGCTGCAAATAGGTTTTGTGTCAAAGTCAAAGTCAAATCAATTATTTCAAATAGGCACGTAACATGCACTTTTAAACGACAAAAATTAGATATTTAATTGCTTCTAGTTGAAAAGTGAAGTAATGACAGAAAAATTTATAAATGCGATAGGTACATGGTGCTCACATATTTACAAACATTGTATATGATTTTCCAAAAAAAGTTAACATATAATATGTCAGTGTGTGGGTTAAATTATATTAATCACAGAAAAACACACGTTGTGATAACTCTAATCAAGATCCCGTTTCAAATCTCAATCAAATAAAAGTAGTAGCTGTGATCCTTGTGCTTGATAGGCTCAGATGCAAACAAGTTACTTATGCCCAAATACTCAAACGTCACTTTAAGACGTTCTTATAAGTGTTTCTGTCGCTACAAAACGGTTTAAAGTGACAGAGACAGCATTAGACTTAACGGCGACTTAAAATTGAATTGCGTTTGAGTATTCAGCAGTTAGTCAATCTAAACAAAGTCTTGATTGTGGCAAATACTTTTTTTTTTCAGTGTTGACCAATTGCAAGGTCTGCAATTAATGTCTTAAACTCCTTGTGTCATAGTTTGTGTAAATAATATTATATAATAAAGTAAAATAAACTATTCAATACTAGTATAGTACGGATATTCATACTAATATTATAAATGTGAAAGTAACTCTGTCTGTCTGTATGTTACGTTTTTACGCCTAAACCGCTGAACCGATCGTCATGAAATTTGGCAGAGATATAGCCTGAGATATAAAGAAGGACATAGGCTACTTTTTTACGCGATAACCAACATCCACGAGGGCGTAGCCGCGGGCAAAAGCTAGTTATATACATTTACATTATATTATACTAGCTTTTGCCCGCGGCTTCGCCCGCGTAGATGTCGGTTATCGCGTAAAAAAGTAGCCTATATCCTTCTCCATATCCCAGGCTATATCTCTGCCAAATTTCATGACGATCGGTTCAGCGGTTTAGGCGTGAAAACGTAACATACAGACAGAGTTACTTTCACATTTATAATATTAGTATGGATTTACTACACGTGGAAACTTGTAATTGGCCTTATTTTGCATAAACTATTTCTTACTGTATCTTTTTAGCTGTAAGTTTTCCTAAAAATAAAATAAATAAATAAATTGAAAGTGGGTTTTCCAAAGCACAAACAAATCTAATGATACCACTTATTCACGTAACTAACGAAGAAGTTAACTTTATTTACAATGAAATCCCTAAACCCATTAGAAAAATATCCGCAAATCTATAAACTATATCTAAAATAAATACCTGATAGCCACTCACCAAATGTTGTTATTATTACCTACCTCACAGAATTTTTAAATGATTGAACTTAGTTTCTATCATCATTTATTTATTGAAACTTTACGCACAAGTAAAAAAAAATACTCTACAAAGGTCATTTTCTACCAGTCAACCTTAGGGCAGCATAAAAATGACATCTCAAAACTGTAACTTTTTAGTTTTGAAGTTTTTTTATAGATTATGTTTTTAATCGACTGCGTGTCAGTAGGTTAAATAATTTGCTTTTTTGTTATGTATAAATTGAAATGACACTATAAAAAAATATTTTAAAAAATTCTCTATAAATGGCGAAATATTATGTAGATCCTGTTCCCGAATGTTGTTTTAAGCATGCAATTGTATATAACATGTACTCATGTTTTACAAAAAAATAATATAATAAATCTTTCTTTAATTGCAGATCAAAACAACGCTTTTCTCTACCGCTGTCAGATACGCGCGTTCTACTGCTACACGTAGTTCAAAGATTAAAAGAATACGGTTTAGCACTGAAACTTGAACTCAACTGCAATGACGCTCAAATTATTTTTTTTTTTTTTTTATTTAATAATTAATCGGTGTGTCATGAAAATATGTGAGTAACGAATTACTAACGCCTCCTATATTCATCTCCTGAAAAATGCCGGGCGCCTGAAAACGCAACTAGACTTAATATATAAAAAATCCGGTGAAAACGCAACGGGACTAATGATACTAACCCGAAAAATAATACACCATAGAAAAGTAGTGGCGGAATTATTTTAGGGTTCAATACCTCAAAAGAAAAAAAAAAACTGAACCTTTATAGGATCACTCGTGCGTCTGTCTGTTTGTCTGTCTGACTGTCTGTCCGTCTGTCACAGCCGATTTGTTTCCGTTAGTGATATTTAAATTTCTTTATTATTAACTAGCCTTTGCCCGCGGCTGCACCCGCGTGAATATCGGAAATTCTCCCATGGAAATATACTACCGGGATAAAAAGGATAAGTAGGTATGTTCCGACTACCTAAAAACAAAAAATACCTACAAAAAGACAATAAAATGGATATAGTATGTTATCCTTAAGAGATAGACATATGCCATAGCGACTTTTCTGTAGACCTATATAAGATACACAATTCCACCATACATTATTTTGTTATATCTCAAAGGGTTTAGACAGCGTTTTCGTTGAAAGCTCCCAGACGGCTTATTTTTTTTCCGACACCTCTAACAAGTATCGTTAATGTATACAAAAATATATACAAAAACTTAACAACTTATATACTATAACCTTCCTCGAGAACCACGCTTTCCATTGGTGAAAACAACATGAAAATCGGTGCAGAAGTTTTTGAGTTTATCGCGAACAGACGCGGCGGAGGACTTAGTTTTATAATATGTAGTGATTTCAAGGTTCTTCAAGGTGATATCAATGGTTCTTTGTTTTGACTTTCAAGTTTATAGCCGCGCAAAGGACATCGTCGGAAATGGCCCCAGGCAGGACCAACAAACATCTGACCTACATAATAATTATAAATATATTTTATTAGAGTAATTGCAAATATCGGTATGAAACGGACATTCTGCGTTCCATAATGAACAATTAACAGAGCGACTATCGACATCATATAAAATATGCCGCCATCTTTGACAATTAGATTAGACATGACAATTAGTGATGTCCAATCTTTCAATAACATGACTAACATGAGGTAATATGACTTCCTACCTAAGTATAAATAAATAAAATAAAAAATTAACATTAGGATAAAGTCGTTTGTATTGAATTTAAATAAATAAGTACTTATTTACCTACCTACCTATTTTAATACAAAAACGAGAAGATTTACCATATACCTAATAAGTAGGTACTTAGGTAAGTACTTAAATGTTTTTCTGATTCTCTTAGCTTAACTAACCACATACCAGGCAATAGAAATAACAGTGACATGCATTCATTAACATGTCTTTCGAAGTATTGAAAGGATTGTTTCTTATTAAATATAACCTCAAAATCTTTGTTTTCTTTTGAAATAAATCCTTTCTGCTCTTCATGGGCATATACTAATTGTAATTTAGAACACGCAAAGTAATTTTCCTTTGTTGTTGGTTCTGAGGCGAACGATGTATGGATGCAGAACAATCTCCTTTCATCAATAATCATTACTATTGTAATCTGTTTCGCGCATATTACAAGTGTAATATACAGTGTAAGTCCCAGGAAGTCAGTCATTACGTGTATACTACTTGTATATTTGTGTATATGTATTTTACTTAATTACCGTAACGACTTCAACTTGACTTAACTACTGTCAACTTGTTAAATCAATATACTTGATAATGTCAAACTTAATGACAATAATCATTTGAGGATATATGTACATACATAGGTCGGGTAAATGAGTAGAAATGCACATATGTATTATTGACTTTACAATAATTGGACAAAATATTATTTTGTTTTAATTTACGTTCGACTAGCTGCTACCCGCGACTTCGCCCGCGTGATTTTTTCTAAAATAAAAGTAGCCTTAGTTACCTACTAGCTACTAGCTAGCTGCCAGTGAAAGTCCC
The DNA here is from genome assembly GCA_947523025.1 of Dryobota labecula. Lineage (NCBI taxonomy): Eukaryota > Metazoa > Arthropoda > Insecta > Lepidoptera > Noctuidae > Dryobota > Dryobota labecula. Next base: position 6,348,894 of record OX383296.1, on the reverse strand, counting down.
GTCACAATCGGTGCAGCCGTTTTGGAGATTAAACCCGAACAAACAGACAGACATAGACAGACTGACAGACCGACAGACAGACAAAAATTTTAATAATTGTTTTTTATGGTTATAGGTAAGTACCGTATATACTTTCATATGCATTTAGTAAGAAGCTGTTATTTTGACATTACAAACAGACACTTCAATTTTATTATAATAAAATATTTATAATAAAGGCCACAATCGATCATTACACTGACCGACCAGGAGGGGAACAAGTACAGTAGCTCGCAAACATAATACACGACCGTCATTCCGACCTCGCTGCCGAGGCCCATCGCGAAATCCCCGACGAAATAGTCCTCCCCGACCCTTGCTCGAAAGCGAAGCGCCAGCCCGCGCTATAGCTGAGCCTCCCCCTGATAATAATCATAACCCTGATTTTATCCAGCCACCGTCGGTCCCTTGCCATCCTCCCTCCGACTCTGCCCTAAGCCGAGATTCGTACCCCACATGGGGTGCCCTTAGCGCGCAGTCGTTTAGTTTATAAGTCGCCCTGGCTGGAGGCTTTAAATTTTTAGGAGCTTGAGGCAACCACAGGAAAGATAGGTTAAAGAGTCTCAACCTCTCATGGTTAAGTATGAGATGCCCTAGCAAAAAAAAATCTATCATTAATTTACCGGGTTACTAACTAAAAAAAACTATAGTTATGCAACTAGGGCTTGCAATATTCGTCCATTTTTACTATCCAGATAATACGGATATCCGGATATCCGGATTGCAAGCGGGATGCAACTACCTCAATAAAAGTTTTATTTTTCCATTCTAAATCTTTTTAAAGCTTACACGCTGAGATATTTCAAGGTCACTATACTCTTTTTTTTTTGGCAAAATTTCTGCTGTTATTATTAAACCTTATAAGTATAAGCCTACTTTCATAAATGAACAAGCTGCACCTACATATGTATGCGTTGCAATGCCACGTACCTAAAGTAAGAAAGTGTTTGTCCGAACATTTTTTTTTTGGTCCAGACCCTCGATGCCTTCCTCAGGACACCCTACCAAAGTTTCATCACAATCTGATCAATGGTTTAGGAACGCATAGAGGACAAACATACAAACATTGATTTTTATATATATTGATAGATAGATAGATTGAGATGAAAGGTGACTCGGTCTCAGACGTTAAGATCTATAGAACGACTTTCACGATAACGTCATTCTAATAGCTTGATCAAAGCTCATTTCAATGCGAAAGACGTAGAAGGGTAACCCTATTTTGTCTATCAAAAGATAGACATAATAGGGTTTATCAGGCCAAACGGTAAAAATCTATAAACTTGTTGGACGCCCCTAAGATGTCCCACTGACCATAAGGACTTTATATAACGCTGAATAGAAGAATATGAATTCTTCTATTCAGCGATATAAAGTCCTACTAAACAGGACTAAACTAACATAAATTTAAAATTTGACTTTCTATACCGTTCTATAGGCCTCCTTCTTTTTTCGTATTCTATCACCAAAATTTTCCTTAATCTTAACCCTCACCGTTCTCAAATGAAAGTCCTCAGCGGCCGGAGCTACAGGCACTCTAGTCTCCAGCAGTTCATTTGAGCAATTCATTTTCCCGAACAAAAAGTGGAACTCTTTCGTGGCATTATATCCTGGTAGCAGTCGAGACTCTCTCCAAACCGGCGGATTGAAGGGTTCCGTGATGTTGAGGCATTGCCTCCGCGTCTGATGGTACGCCTGTCCCAAAGGACAGCACTTCCTGGCACAAACCTCCTTCAGGCAAACACAACCCCGTTCCACATTTGTCACTTTATCCACAAAGTATTCACCATGGTTATACTTAACACCTTTGAACACCCGATTTTTAAGTTCTACACTGTTTTTTTCATCACATTGCGATGCAGTTCTTATTATTATTACGAATATAATGAACAGTACGGTTTGCATTTTCTCACTGAGTACTAACTCTGTACGATCGGCGCGTACGCAGGTCTACGACTGACTGTTAATTCAAGATTGCTCAATGATGGTTTTCCGTGGTCGCACGGTAAATAATAATTGAATAAGCCTACTTGTAGGTACCGTACATGCAAAGGTTTACGAATTAACAAGGAAAATGTCTTTATTTATTTTAATTATATATTATATACAATGTGGAGTCGACAATAAATGTAAACATTGGCACTACTAATGCATAAGAGTATGTTGGAACTATCAAATAAATCCTAGCATCGAAATTGAAAAAGTCATTTTATCAAACAAACTAAATAGCCGACTATGGGTTTTGCCAATATTTAACTTTTGCATTTGACAAATAACGGCAAAAAAACGACAGTTATTGTGTAATATTGTTGAAATTACTGCACTTTAAGGCCCGTATTACAGAACGTCACTCAATACTCAAGCGTTACTTGAGACTAGTTTCAACCAATCAAATGGCTTGAATCTAGTCTTAAGTAACGCTTGAGTATTGAGTGACGTTCTATAATACGGGCCTAAGAGTTATTTTTTAATGTAAATGGTAAACAGATTACAGTGCTTTGTATTTATCGTGAAATAACGGAGTTTATGAAACGTTTACATCGAAATAACGGAACGGGGAGAACAGTTAATTGTCTAATGTTATAATAAATGGAGTAACTAAACTATTGGATAAATTTGGTTGAATTTTGTTGTATGCAAACTGGGAACGTCATTAGATATGCGAAGTTTAATTTACTGTCGTAATGTCATCTCCGCCTTGTAGAATTGACCAAAATATTGCTTTCAGTTAAATTCTACGGTAAGTGACTTAAGTAGTAAGAATTAGAAAAATCGTGTACGGTCGGGGGACTCCCGTCAGGAAGAAAGAAAAAAAAGTATTTATTGGGAATTAAAAAAAAACAAAAGTAAAATAAAAACAGAAAGCTCTGAACGAAGTTCCCTACGCGATACTCGCACGCACACACATACTCCTTTAAAATAGAAAAAGGCAGAGAAAGAGAGTAATGCATGAATGGGGCATAACACTTTTTCCTTACGCGACGATTTCTAACTGTCAACTCCTACTGCAAACCGCGTTTTGGCTCATTTTCATTAGTCGATAACTCGGTCGATATACAGCATGCGGGGACTCTCCGCAAGTGGGGTACCGCAGTCGGTACCCCATCTGCAGGGAATCCACGTAGCGGGCGTAGAGAAAAATGTAATTCATCAGTCGGTAAAATCCAAAGAAAATGAGTCTTCAAAGCGACTGCCAAACGTGCGATGCAGGTTCTCCGTAGTTAAACCGCAATCATTCCCTATCGACTCATAAAAACGGTTCCCCGAATACGGGCTCTCTGGCATGCTTTACAGAAATCTCCCGCAGCCCGCATTACCCTATCGACCGATGAAAATGAGCTTTTAAGAAACTTTGTTCCAATATTATAAAGTGATTTAGACTTGAATATTCACGTTGGCTTGAAAAACAAGTTTTATTTTTGGGCAAAAATATCTAACGTTTTTGTATGGAGGCCGCAGTAAATAGGTTCTTACTATTTTTAACCATCTTAAAAAAAACGGATACTTGAAAATGTTTTGACGTTTTTTATGGTTCACTAAGATATCTGTGTATCGTATCATCTATTTGTGCTAGTATGTTATTTTTAATTTATGTCGAAACGGCTGAACCGGTTTGGAATGGTTTTCGTTATTTTTATCAAAAGTGACTCATTAAATGATGGTTTTGAATGAAAAGTAGGTCTATAGTTTTGTTTTGTTATGTTTTTTGTGGTTTTAATTTAAAAAGAATTAATAGAAAGTCTTTTAAATGAAAACTGTTTTTTTAACAAGATTTCAATCAATGCATGTTGCAGAGTATAGTTTTAAACCTCTAGATTTCAACAGTGGTTATTGAACTTACGTTCTTGAAACACGGTTTCTTTCCGAAGTAAATAACACGTATGATTTTTACTTGTTTAAAAACTTGGTACAATGCACCAGATGAATAGGTTAATATAATATTTTTTTTATGTTTTAACATAGGTAATGTTGTTTTGAAGTTATTTACAAAGTGGTGGGTAAAATTTACAAAACATATTAATTTCAAATGTATTTTTCATTGATACGCGATTAATGCACAAACCTGTCTTTATTAAAACTAATTTTAAAGACAAAATTAACGCAATTATTAATCCTAAGACACTCGTCGCTCTTGGTAACTTAATATTTCCAAAAATAACCCGAATATAGGTGCCAGTTTCACAATAGTTAAACTAAGATTACAAAGTATTGAGCACACACGACAGTATTGAGTTCTGAACCATGACTGACCAGGCAAATTTCGTTCAGCTTTTAAAATTATTAAACGAAAGTGAAGCAACATTGGCCACTAGCCAGAGAGCGCAAACATTGTGGAACGGGTCCGTAGGGTGAGGCTAAAACACCACCTACCTACCTATGACGGCTTCATTTACGAAATTAAAGTCAACTTTTATTTGACGCTTTTAAGTTAACACTGTTATTGAATGTTTCAAGCGACGCATGTCTAGCACATATACATCTTGTGACTTTGGGCGGTGATATTTTAATGAGATGAAGCATGGAAATGGCAAAATCTCTGGAACACATTTACAAATAATTATGAAAAAAAAAGCGATAATAATTACAAAAAAATAATTGTTTTTTTTTATATTTTTCATGATTTAAGGCTCCTACAAACATGCGACGCGACACAAAGGCACACAGGTTGTTGACGGCAGCAACCGCGTGCCGCTTGAGTGTGTGAGCACTAATTGGCACCGAGACCGGCAGGTACAGAAACCGCAAAGCGTCAGGGTAGCCCACGAAACTATTATTTTCTTAAGTTTTTGGCAATAAGCAAAAAAAAAAATTGTTCATCAGTAAACCTGATACTGACCTGCAGTATCAGGTTGTCTGTTGATCTAAATATAAAATTCGCGGCCATATCAAATATTTATTCATAGAATTACAATCATAAAAATCATCAAAACAACTCTCCAAGTTCTTAAAATCCCACTGAATGACTATTTCATGAAATCATGACAGGATTATAAAAGGAGTTGTATTGCTGATTCTAATGAAATATATGGATTATATATATGGATTATAATTTTGTACATAAATACTTGTTACAGTCGCGAATTATATTCTGATCAACATACAACCTGCCAGTGATATGTAAATTGCAAAAAACATAGGAATATTTGAATTTCCCGGGCTACCTTAGCGCTTCCCTTTAAAGCTGGTCGCGACTCTAGTCGAACAACTTTACTAAGTAGCCTTTAATGCAACGGAAACCACAGCATTGCCAACGGCTACACGGGGTGTTTTTTTTTTTTTGTAATGTACCAGTTTTATTTACAACATGCCTATTAAGACCTAATCGAAGAAAATAAAAAACACTCACCGTCATCACACGTATGCTAATCTCGCTTATCGGAAACAGAAGACGTGTTTCATTCTTCTGTTCGGAACATTCCATCTTTCCATACAAAATATGGAATTTTTCCATAGCATTGAATCCTTTGATTGGCTGCTTATTATTATTACTATTATATATGGGTAAATGGAACTTCTGTGGTCCAGGTACACAGTCCAGTACATCGTCTGAGAAGTTGAACAATTGTCCGGGTGGACAGCATTTTCGAAAACACTTTTCTTTCATGCAAACACATCCTCTCTCAGCTTTAGTGACATTATCCACATAATATTCCCCGTCCAGGTACTTCATGCCATTGTATGACCGGTTTGTTAGTTGCACACTATTCTCATATTGACAGGACTGTGATGCAGTTCTTGTAATCAGCATTAATACCGTAAATGCAGCTAGCATTTTGTTTAAACATCTAATTATTTTTATTTATTGATGATTTTACACTTTGCACTGAAATATTTAAGCGGTATTGTTTGGAGCACAATAGCCGGAAAATTATAGCAATCTTAGTGTCAACATAGAAAAAGATTACAAAACAAAAATCAGAAAACAACCGTCTTTGAGCTAAAAATATCTTATTTAAAGTTCACACTTCAGTAAGATCACTTATATATATAAAGTGAGCAGGAAAAAGATTGGCGGAAACTAATATCTAAATTTCGGCAATCGTTTAATGACGTTCGAATTCACACGAATTCATCTGAATTCGAACGTCATCTAATCAACTTATGACCTGCGTCAACTTCAATAATCTTATTTATTACTTATCTGGTGAGATGTAATTAATATAATTATTACGTAGTGCCCACAACGCCGTCATCACTACCAAATTACGGGCAAAACCTGGAACGCTTACGCCAGTCCCGACCTACGCTAACATTTTTCTGCTATATTTACGGTAACGCAGTAAATCCATCTTCGAAATCATTAAGATATCAATCGAGTGTTCCCGATTATCGATAATAATAAAGGATAATTTAATTCTTACTGAAGTGGGCGAATCGTCTTTACAAATGTCTTAAAAAAATACTGGCAGTCATAAAGACTGCCGACAGAAGTGAAAACTCAAAACTTTGGAATAACTGTGTTCTATTTTTAATTTTGAAATCGCTACGCATCGTCAATCTGGCGCAACCCGTCACGAGCATTTCGGTGACACGAACCCATAAGTTTTTCCCCTACCAAAAATCGCTCGACGCGGCTAAAGAAAATTCAGTTCAATAATTGACACTATACTTAAAAGATGCTGCGAAGAATTTAATTCTCCAAAATTAACGTACAAAATAACTTTAGATTTTAAAGAAGTACCAACCAAATTGATAATGGTGCCGATTCCCTTGTTCACAAACTAAACTAAATTTAAGTTCAGTGCATCTTTTTCTTTCTATTTCATTATGAAAAGGACAGAAGATAAAGTTTAGTTTAGTCCTGTCAAATTAATCAGCGCCTGACACTACTCCTTATAAGTTTAGACGTGATTAAAAACTTTCCTACTAAAATTACGTCAATTTATGTCAAGCGCTGCTGATAATTTGACAGGACTAAACTAAAATTTATCTTCTGTCCTTTTCTTAATGAAATAGAAAGAAAAAGATGCACTGAACTTAAGTTTAGTTTAGTTTGTGAACAAGGGAATCGGCACCATTGTCGTCAAGATGAATAAACTAAACAAAACATGTTATTATGTAATCTTGTCAGTTTAACTAAAATTGTTATAGTTTTCTGGGTAACGTATATTTCAATATATATATATTTTTTGCAAAAATTCAATGTTCAATGATGAGCAGCATAAAAACTTCTTTACTACGAAAGTAAGACACAACCTTATTGCACGAGAAACAACACATTTATCAGCTATATTAATTAAAAAGAGAATTTATAAAAAAAAAATACTTATCTAAACGTTACGCACTTCTAGAAGCAACAGTGACAGAGACACTGAGAAAGCGACAGACTTAATGCGGACGCGAGCACATACTGAAACCCGAAATTAGGAGTAATTGGCTCCATATTATCGGCAAGGGAATAAAAATATATGTGACACCTGAAAGGTAATGGTAGAGGGACCATGAGTTTGCAACATTGTTCAAACATTTCTAGCATCAGTCTTAGAAACTCAAAATACCTAAAAGTAACTGAAAACTGGATTTCAGTGGATCTCCTCACGGTTTTGATAGAGCACTGAGAAGATGTTAAAGAGATGAATATGATGATGTGAGTGTTCATAACTGTTGTACGAACTGATTTAAGGGTTATTCATAGTAAAGGTACTATTTGGAACCGAGCTGCCAACTGCAACTGCCGTTGCACGTGCAGCGCTTGGAAGCCGATTGCACACTGACCGACCCAGACGACCCCACGACTCTCCTCCAGGAGAGCAGTAGGGAAACAAGTACAGTAGCTCGCAAACATAATACACGACCGTCATTCCGACCTCGCCGCCGAGGCCCCGCGCGAAATCCTCGGCTAAATAGTCCTCCCCGACCCTTGCCCGTAAGCGAAGCGCCAGCACGCGATATCATACCCCTGATTTTATCCAGTCACCGTCGGTCCCTTGCCATCCTCCCTCCGCGCTCCGACTCTGCCCTAAGCCGAGGTTCGTACCCCACAGGGGGTGCCCTTAGCGCGCAGTCGTTTAGTTTATAAGTTTTTACGCCCTGGCTGGAGGCTTTAAGTTTTTAGGAGCTTAAGGCAACCACAGGAAAGATCGGTTAAAGAGTCGCAACCTCTCAACTCTGAGATGCCCTAGCAAAAAAAAAAGGCAGATTGCATGCAATCGCTACACATGCTGTCGGTAGTGGCAGTCTGCAGCTCGGATCCAAATTGTACCTTAAGAGTGCACCAGAGAACGCTACGGCCCAGCCCGTTCTTCTACATAATTTTCTTTTGTTTTCGATATTTCAACGTAGAATCATAGAACGAAGTAGTAACATTGTGCTATTTTTATCAAAATAATTATAATGCGCAGACGGACATTATTATTTATTTTTTTATATTGCTTAGGGGCGCTTATTCCAGACATCGGTCACATCACTTATCTAGAACCTTTAGTCAAATAGAAAGTACTGAGTAATGTCAAAGTTACGAACTAGGACTTTTTCGTATAGCATGCGCTACGAAAAGGTGTAGCGGACTACAAAAAATTCCAAAATCCGCCAATGTAATATATTTTTGTACGGAGTAGTAGGAAGATTAGAATTAGACAAACATACTTGACATCAATGTCATTAAAGTATTGTCATCTGCATTCACTAATCTTATGAGATATTTCACTCAAAAGGTTAAATACAGAGGTCAATTAATTTTACAATGAAGTCGAAATTACGTTGTGTTCTCTGATATTATGAGATAACGATATGCAACGACAATGTGCTAAAGAGAGAGAAAACTATAACGTGTTCAACTGTCAGAATAGCCATTAAAAAATCGTATGCTGGAGATTTATTCTATCTGATAGAGATGCTCATATGAAAATCAATCATCAAAGCGAATCATTGTTTTCATTCATTGATTTTTTAACGTGTCTTTCCTCCATCCATACTTACAGATTATTCGTCTGTCGTCTGTTTATTGTTTTCCAGCCGTGATCTTTGATCAATATTTTTGTGGCAGCTGAAGTCACAGAGTTTGCTGACTCGATTATAATAAATACGCAATTCACGTGATTATGCTAGAAAACAATTAGAGCAGAATTACCGAAATGCTTCCCGTTTGGTCTAGATCCTGGCTCTTGTGATACAGGAACTCCTAGTATCCAGGGCTACACTGATGTTTGTGTCTTGAAGTGAAAATAAACAACAACACTACTCAATCTGTGTGGTTCTTTCTTCAAAAGACCATTTCATACACCAATCTACATGGTCTTCACATGATTTGATCAAGATTATGTATGTCTGGACTTTAAAAGAGACTGAGCTTGAATCGGCCTTTTTTCTCAGAGTAGTCAAAGTCAAAGCATTTATTTCAAACAGGCACGTAAATTACACTTTTGAACGTCAAAATTTACACGGAAATAAAATTGATTCTAGTTGCCCCTTCCAAAAGGTAGTTTCACATGGAGAAGAATGGGCAAGAAACTCCACTGTTACTCTTTTAAACTGTTTTACAATCGTTTATATACAGTCAGATACGAAACGCCGACCTCATCTAGTTTTAAAATATGAATGATGTGTAAAAGTGTTTGTAAAAACCTACTTACAGAAATAAAATCATTGATCATTTAACAGGTAACGGCCCCAACTGATAAGTTCTAAGTCGTGGGTTCGAACCCAGACAGGTGCTTTACTTTGTGTAAATAATTTCATCACCGCTACTCTTAAAATGATGAAGGAATACATCGTGAGGAAACCGGCATGTCCTAGAACCAAAAACTCGAAGACATGCGACAGCTACCAACCTGCACTGGGCACGCTTGATAGATTATAGCCCCTCCACTCCCTCTCGAAGAGAGGCGGCTTGTGTCCCAGTAGTGTGACACAAGCCCAAATTATAGGCTAATTATGATTCTCTTAAATTCTCAACCAGTTAAGTTAATAGTCATACATGACCCAGTGTCACAAAATTTTCTCTGACGCAGACGATCTATCAAAATTCCGATGACTTAAATTCGATTAAACCCGTCTCCTGTAAGGGTCACGTTTCCCTCAAGTGCGTGATATGTTTAGGATGGTGTCAAAAGAATGTCATGCACTGTATTCATGTGAAATAGCACCAATATTGCAATTACCAATAATACCGTGATGTTAGCTAAAACAATTATGAACACAATCGCATTCGAAACTGTCAACTGGAAGGCCCAATGCAGCGGTTATTTTAAAGCCAAATGATCAAAACTTGGTATAGATTCCGCTTCTATATTTAGCATCCAGTTTTCCTCATCGGTTCGGGAAAACGAAGCCATCAAAGAAATTGTACATAAAATATTAAAGATTTGTTATTCCAGCAAATTTTGATTGTTTTTTGTTTTTTTAATTGGCGCCTTGAGTTTGAGTCACGCTGCGGTTCCGGCCATGACTTTGTCATGGGTTTCTAATTACCAATGACGTACAGGAATGTGATAAACAGGTAAACGCAGTTCTTAAAGAGGATGATGAATGGTGTAACTAGAACAGTTTGTGAGATATCCTCAGACTAACACAGGACAATACATGAGAGTCATGAACAGTTTGGGTTTACTGCTAAACGTGGATTTCCCAATGAGCTATAATATTAACATCATTGATCAAAAATATTGACCGTCTATTGGTAGTAGTTGTTGATCTAGTAGTCGCAAGCGCTACTGCTGAGCATGAGGTCCTGATTTCAATTCCCAGGTTGGGCAAAGTATTATTGGTTTTTTAAATATTTTTTTAATGTATTATTTTATAGACATTATTTTTATTAGTTTAACTCGCACACTGACTTTTTATTTGTGAAAAATTTAGTAAAGTCATCTACTCTAACAATATTTGTAAATATGTGAGCACCATGTATCCTTAACACATAATTAATTTATCGTCATTGCTTAATTTTTTTTTGTTTTTACCCGTTGTGGTCAAGTAATTTTATTCTGGGTACATCGTCTTCACATGTAATGATATAATTGATGTATACAAAGTATTGTAAAACAGTTTAATATTAATGTAATACTTTATGTCCAGATAAAGCTTGACATTTTTCAGGACCCTGGGATTCCGGATCTTTGGAAGGCCTTTGAAAGGAGGGGCCGAAGCCAACTCGCCGAGCCCCCTTAGGCAATTTTAAATGATGAGGAGACACTAACCTACGATTATCTCTGTATGCACTATGCAAGTGCACTCACAGACAACCCCCGATTGGTGCAGGATTGGAAACAAATATACTGGATTATGGTTTTAGGTGGCTAAAGTGGTCTGGATACGTACAACTATGGAAAGACTATGGCGCCTTCCGGACCGATGTTTTTTATACAATACACAGATAACACTTATTATTATGAATGCCAAGTTCATTAATTCTTAGAAAATTTATAATAATGCGATAAGAATTCATTAATATTTAATTAAGATGAAATATTTATCTCGTTTACGCTTTTCAATTAAATATGTCGATTCTTGATTGTGGGTTCAAAACCTACTCGGTATTAATGTATCAGATAATAATTTAAGAGTGAGAGACCTGTGACTTATGGTAAAAGAAAAAGCAGTGAAGAAACAGTTCCAAATCGGTAACAGACACTCATTCTGCTTGCTCACTTTTGCCCAGCCTTAATTCACAAATAAATATTATTATTTTAATAAAAAATGAGTCATCCTATATTATTTTAAGGAAAAAAACAGCAAAACTGTATCTAGAAAAGAATTTGCGTCCATCCGTATATGTAGCACAGGAAAACAAAAAATATTTACATAGAATGTTGATAGACGGGGTCAAGGATCACGAGTCAACGCTTTTGAGATTTATTAGGGAAGTACCTACGTGTTACATACCTTCCCTACATGTGAAATTTTTGTTGACAAGTTTAGAAAACCATTATTTGGAACCTATTTCGTTCTTCTTAGCGTGCTTCCAGACCTGGCAAATGCGCCGCTCGCGAGCCGCTTGCGAACTGCGCGCGTGCATTTCATGTTCGTACGCAGCCCCTGCGTCGTCCGCGCACCGCTTGCGCGCAAGTTACGCGCCGTACTCGAGCGGCGCACGAGCTGCGCGCGCGCTGTACGTGCGCCCAACTCGGGCCTTGCTAGGGTTGCACTAGGCGCACCAAATGTCCCCCCCGGTGGGTTCCCGTATTGTCGAGGCGGGGGGGCTCAGTAGCCGTGGCTTGGAGGGCCACGGTGAAGCTAAGAGGAACCCGAGGAAGGGGCCGCTCGTCAGGGCTTTTGCGGCTAAGCCGACGACGTAGCGGCCGTAGGTTGCGGTGCCGCTTTGGCGACATCGCAACTGAGGCGGGCCGCGATGTCGAATGGGCGGCATCGCGGCTGAGTGTGGGAGGCCGCGGCGGAAGAGGAGTGCCGGTATTGCGGTGAGCCGTTCTCCCTACCTTCCGCGGTCTTGACGGGGTCGCCACCGTTGAATGGCGGACGCGGTGGGGCCGCAGAGGAAGAGGAGTGTCGGTATTGCGTTGGCCGCTCTCCCTATCCTCTGCGGCCAAAAAGTGGTAGGCGGCGGGGCCACTAACCTGACCCGTCGCGGGGGGACCAGGGGCGCCTGGACGCGGGGTCGTCTGGCGCGAGATCCCAGGTGGAGGCCAGCAGGCAACGGGTGCGGGGGCACCCTTGCCTGTATTGCACAGGCCTCCACCAGTGTCGGACGGGAATGGCCAGGTGTTCCCGGTCATTCCCATATCGCCCCCAGGCTGAGGGGCATGCGGGGCCCGCCAGCTAGGCGGGCATGCGCCGGGAGGGTTGTGGACGTAAAGGCTGTGCCGGTTTCCCATGACCCTCCCATCAAGGCGATGAGGGAACTCCGCTGAGTTTTAGTGGGTATACTGCCATTTTAGCAGGGAGTCCCACATACCCCGTCTCACCCCCGACGAGCGGGCATGCGTAATGCATTTCTCAGCGTCAAAAAAAAAAAAGGCGCACCAAATGTCCCCCCCGGTGGGTTCCCGCATTGTCGAGGTGGGGGGGCTCAGTAGCCGTGGCTTGGAGGGCCACGGTGAAGCTAAGAGGAACCCAAGGAGGGGGCCGCTCGTCAGGGCTTTTGCGGGTAAGCCGACGACGTAGCGGCCGTAGGTTGCGGTGCCGCTTTGGCGACATCGCAACTGAGCCGGGCCGCGATGTGGAATGGGCGACATCGCGGCTGAGGGTGGGAGGCCGCGGTGGGAGAGGAGTGCCGGTATTGCGGTGAGCCGTTCTCCCTACCTTCCGCGGTCTTGACGGGGTCGCCACCGTTGGATGGCGGACACGGTGGGGCCGCAGAGGAAGAGGAGTATCGGTATTGCGTTGGCCGCTCTCCCTATCCTCTGCGGCCGAAAAGTGGTAGGCGGCGGGGCCTACCTGACCCGTCGCGGGGGGACCAGGGGCGCCTGGACGCGGGGTCGTCTGGCGCGGGGTCCCAGGTGGAGGCCAGTAGGCAATGGGTGCGGCTGGTTTCCCATCACCCTCCCATCAAGGCGATGTGGGAACTCCGCTGAGTTTTAGTGGGTATACTGCCATTTTGGCAGGAGTCCCACATACCCCGTCTCGTCCCTCGACGATGCGTTATACATTTCTCAGCGTCAAAAAAGGCTGTAACCGCACGCGAAAGTGGCTCGCGTGCGGCGCATTCGCCAGGTCTGGACGCACCTTTAGCGAGTCAATGGCAAATCGTCGCTAAGGTAACGATACCGCGTAAATCGAAAATTTGCCATGTGACGTTTTATACTTCATTGGATAGATTTTGTTCGTGCCAGTTCGTCTCGTCGTCTGCGTAGGTACAGATGAAAAGAAAAAGCAAAAAAGTACATTGACTTAGCATAGACTAAAAGGCACACATGATACAATATAAATACAGCAGTTAAAACAAAAAAAACAAAAATGTGTAGGTACCTACATTGGACGATGTAAAAAATTTGCAGGAAAGAGTGCCTCGCGGCTGCATCCAAAAGGCCCCGTTCAAAAATGCCAGACAACTGACGCTGATTGGGGTGGCCTGACCCTGGGTTTCAACTGCAACGTATCATCATCATCATTATTTCAGCCGAAAGATGTCCACTGCTGGACATAGGCCTCCCCCAATTGGTAGGATTGCCATAATCGCCACGCTTGGCAGGCGGATTGGCGATCGCAGTATGGTGTTAAAAATGCGTTGAGAACGCTGCTGCCCATTCTCTAGTAAGTCCCTTAGTCGCCTTTTACGACATCCACGGGAGGAAATGGGGTGGTGCTATTCTTTACGTCTGGCGCCACACGGAACTGCAACGTATGTAACTTAAATAAAATAAATTTGTGTCAGATAAAAATTATAACGAATATGTATAAAAATTGTGTGATATTGAATAAAACAGCAAAATAAAACAAAAAAGACTGATAAATAAATTAGACGAACGCATGATAGAACAACTTTCGGAACAACGAAGGATTTCTGTCAGAACGAAAACGATGCCAGACTTCGAGAAAGTGGGTTGTTTTTGGGCTTATCGATTGATCATTGGTAATGTTAAACAGCAGAGGGGACAGTACACTACCCTGTGGCAGACCGTCCTTTTGGGTTCGGCACCTACTCTTATCTTCTCAGAGAATTCGACTAAATTTTCCTCAACAAGCGCTGAATGTTAACGGTGTCGTAGGCTGCGGACAAGTCTTGCTTGGTCTCAATCCAGCTTGCTTTGGAATGAGCTTTGGGTCTACGAGGCTTGTGAAACGAGCTAGCACTAGTCTCTCGAATAGTTAGTAAATGGATATCATCATTATCTTCCTGCCCTTGTCCCATCTTACTTGAGGCCGGCGCAACACGTTTTATTTTTCCATTCCCGTCCATTACCGTCACTCTATCATTCACTCCCTTCTCTTTCATATCATTCTTCACACAATCCATCCATATTTTTTTTGGCCTTCCACTCCCTCTCTATCCATCCAAATTTATCTTCATCACTCTTCTCGTCACATGCGTTTCCTCCCTCCTCATCACATGCCCGTACCATGCCTAACGACGTCCTTTCAACTTTTCTGTCACCGGCGCCACTTTCAAACTTCCCCTTATATACTCATTTCTGACTTTATCCATTCTCGTCACTCTACACATCCATTCCAACATTCTCATCTCCGCTACATGCAATCTTTTTCATCCGTCAATATTTTTGAAGTATAACTACGAAGTAATATTTTACTTCGCAGTTATACTTCACGTTGACTGCGCAAACGCAGCTAGTGTAATCAAGTGTTATCGTGTGATTCACTAACACCTTATGAATTTTAATAATATTCGCAAGGTTATTAGATACTCGTCTAAGGATTATTTAATTTTCTCTGTGTTTTGTCTGTGTCTCTCTGAAGTGATGAAACTGATCACATTGGCATTTTTATGCTTTGAGGAAACCTCGTGGATACCATCATGTCGGACTATACACCTCACGATTCCTACCACTACCATGAGTCGGGGCCCCGGGAGATACTTACTCGTACATTTTACGAATAAATAAAATTTATTTCCCAATTTTCGTAATTGCACCTACCACTGTTTGTCTCTACACCACCCAAAGGTTGACTGGTCGAAAATGCCTATGGCATTAAGTCCCCTCCACATTACATTCCCCCCATTCATCCCCTACAGTTGTGTGCTAAAAGTATTAAATAAATAAATATCCCCGGGCCCCCGACTGGTATCAGCCCGTCATGAGCTATACTTAAAACTTCTTGGTCCATGTTTTTTGTACAATAATAACGCCATTCAAAGAACTTTTGACGAAGTAGGTTTCTTATTAATCATCAATATTTACTTTTATTTTTATTTACAACTTTATTCAAATCCTTTATCCAATATATTTATCATGTAAAAATAATCAGCTGTCCCATACAAAACTTCAATACCCGACCAAAATGTATGGGACAGCTGATTAACTAACAAAATCTGTGTAGGAATTCTAGTATAAAAATCATGTCTAAGTATCCTTTTATCCGAAATTAATTCTAAGAAATTGACAAAATAAAAATGGTCCTAGAAAAAAAAAAAAGCCATAGTTAAAAAACTGGGGACAATAATATTCAAATACGAATTTACCCACTTTTAAAACAAACTGTTCTGCGTAATCAATTATTTATTACTTGTATCAAAATATGCCTATTTAACATAATGTTTCCTTAAAAGGCTACTACAAACAGGCGCGACACTCGACGCGACACAAAGGCACCGCGTGTCGCGCGACGAGCGGTGCCTTTGTGTCGCGCATTTGTAAGAGCCTTAATTGTATTTTTTTTTCTGCCCAGTACTGCAGTACCCGCTCATTATAAGAGTCATTTTTGTTAAACAATTACTGATAGACCATTCTGACACTATTGTAATAGCAGACTTGAGGCCCAGGAGTAACAAATGAAATCACTAATATTTGTAACCTGATTTAAACCATTGCACTTAATTGTTTTAAAGTTTCTAGTGATATTTCCCATGCCTTCTCGCAGTTCAACCTAGGAGGTTGTCGTCTATTTAACCGGACTTTCCTGTGGGTGCCTCAATAAATTAAGACCTCCAGTCAGCTAAACAACTAAAAAACTTAAAACTAAGCGACTACACGCTCAGGGCACCCCCCTGCAGGGGTACGGACCTTGGCCTAGGGCGTCGCTGGGGGAGAACAGCAAGGGACGGGCTGGATCGGATTTTAAATATTTCCCATGAGTAGGTTAGGTCAATTATATACCTAGCAAGATACCCACCTTAATAGATCAACATAAAGTATTAACTGCTCTATGTTTATTTTGGTTGTATAGAGGTATAAGGAACAGAGTGTGAAGTTCACTCATCCTCCATATATATATATATATATATATATAATTATATAACTTTATTTCGGGTGGCATAGACCCATAGAAAACTTAACCTAAACCTATAATACACATTTACCGAGCTATGAGTTTACTTGGCATGACTCGCCACACCTACACAAGACTTGACCCACTGGTTTTGAAAGGTACAGTCAAAACGTACAGCTAATGCGTTCAGAATGCCGTTGTTGCTTCCCCGTAAAAGGGGTAGCAGAGAAGCTGCTTTTTTTCGCATGATGGCCTGAAAACCATCTGTGCGCGCCTCAGCAAGCATGCCAGACGCGCTGCACCGCCACGGCAGACCCAACAACCTTCTGAACGTATATTATTGTACTGCGTGCGCAGGGCTCTGTAGGCTCGCTGCGTATATCTCACCCACAGGCCGCTTGAGTAGAAGGATTGGCAATAAGCTTTGAATAGCGTGAAAAGAAAAGAAAAAGAAAGAAAAAACGTTTATTTGCGGTAAACATGACGCAAAAAAAGAACACAACACAAAAAAAAAAATTGTTTGGGGTAGTTTGGCGTAACTTTCACTTCTCTCGTGCATCGTGTGAACCTGCGTGTGAGCATATTAGCTCTTACCGCCAGAGCCCTGCGCTCCCGTTCAACATCCTCATCGTCCCTGAGGTCACTAGTCACAATGTGACCCAGATATTTAAAAGCTCGAACCTACTTTAGGGCTATTCCATTGAGAAATACAGGCGGCAAATGGGTAGGCTGATGTTTGCCTGATAAAAAAGGGAAGAAAAGGGAGGATATATGCTAGTCGCGCGGTAAACTCTGATTGCGCGATGCAGGATTTGTGACGTCAGGTATTTGATGCGTAGTTCGCATGTGGCGTTGTTGATACCGCCACATTACTCCCCTCCGGAGACCGGAGCTCGTTATTGGGCTGAGTCAGTGCATATTGTGATGCTTGCCAGGGCCAGTTGTGGTTCCAGTGAGTCGGAACCGGATGCCGCATAGTTGACGGTGACTCGGAACTATCTGCGGAGATTCCCCAGTGAGTCGGGGTGGCGCTGCGTTATGCTCCAGTGAGGATTGGAGAGGTTTCTTGTGGACCGGCCGAAAGTGCAGTGTGCTGTGCCAAGGTTACTGATGAGGATGATGACCAGGTCTGCGCGTTCGCGACATGCAGGTGGTCAGGATACCCGTTGAAGCCGTGAGTGCTGGCTGGCTGTGTGACTCACCGCTCAAAAGCTTGAGGAAGTGATGATGACGTCACTCTGAACTAGCTGCTCGAAGGTTGCACTCATGTCCATGTTCGGGGTCATCAGTATAGAAGTATGAGGAACAGGGTGTCAAGTTCACCCGAGTCTTCGAATAGACGGGTCTTGTGTCTGGTGGGCAACTGCCCGACGGTTGATGTCGGGATATTGTATACAGCGTGTTACGGAAAGGGTATATACATATCAAAGGCATTGATTCTTTTAGTGATAACAAACTACAGGGCAATATTTTTTAATACCTATACCTACATAAATAAAAAGTTAAGAAACATTTAAGTAAAAATCAAATATTTCCAATTGAATTCTCCACATCACTAGACCAAGTCAGCTGATCGGTGTCAATAAACTACACACAAAGAAACGGCGGTAACACGTTTGTTATGATTTAAATTTAATAAACTATCGAAATAAAAAAAATATTAAGCATTTTCTAGTTAGTGCTTTTGAGCTGAAATTTTGTACAGAATTCTGAACCAGATACACTCTTCACCCCGTTTGTATGGATATACCCTTTCCGTGACACGCTGTATAAGGTGTATCTATTCATACACAAAATATTTTAAGAGAAATATCTATAGGTGGTAAAAGAGCCATAGCAACGAATTTTTTTTTGTATTTTTACATAATTATTATAATTTTAAAATTGCTTGAGACATTTTGCAAAAAAACCTTTACTTACTTTTTTTTTTAATTCTATGAATGACCCGCCCGGACGCGGCGACGGTGGCGGAACGAGCGCGGTGCCTTTTGCTAATTAATCATTATATCAAGTAATTTTAAATTAATAAAAAATAATAACATACTCAGATAAAAAAAAAAAAACGATTCCATGACTTCTTTACCACCTATAGGTGTATCTCTTAAAATATTTCGTGTTTGAATAGATACACCCTATACATGCTAGTCACTACCGCTACAGGCTACCGTTACAGGTATAGTGACCAATATTCTCAATGGAACGACGAGGCGGAAAACCAGACATGAAGGGCCCCTTCATGCCTGGCGCCCATGGGCGGTCGCCCAACCGCGCCCTGCCCTAACGCCGCTACTGGTTTTACAAACCGGAATGCAGCAATTTGGGATAATCTATACAAATATATAAAATTTAAGCGTCTCTTTGCAATGTCAAAATAACAGCTGTTTACTATGTATAAGCAAATGAAAGTATATACGGTACTTATCACAAAAAACTATTTTTTAAACTCTTGTCTGACTGTCTGTTTGTTCCAGCTGATCTTCGAAACGGCTGGACCAATTTGGATGAGACTTTTACTGGCAGATAGATGATATTATAAGGAGTAGCTAAGGCACTTTTTTTAAACCACGCGGGCGATGCCGCGGGCCTCAGCTACTCAGTTATTAACAATAATACTAAGCTACGCCAACGCAGATGGATCTGCATAATACCTATACATATTTTATTATTAACAAGTTGTCCGGTGTCGGGGAAAACCATCTTAACTGGTTATTTTACATGCTATGTGATTCCCCGGTTTATCCTAAAAAACATCGTGGAATGTTCCCATTAGGTAGGTACATTAATAAAATAAAATAAATAAATACAAATAAAGGTAAAATAGGTATTAAAATTTAAATCATCCATAATACCATTAATGCGACGTTAACCGACTTTTAATTATTTTATACTGAAGATCACGTCTAAACGAGTAGTGTTAACGATTTGAAAAAATATTATGTTAAAGTACCTAAAGCATTTTCTTAATAACTTAATATATGAATATTTTAGATTATTTTTATATTACCTAGTGAAATTAATTTGTAAAGTTATGTCTAACGCGGATAAAAAACGGAGAATCACGCAAAATCTATCAAGCATATTTTTTCTTAAACCTTCTTCTTTTTAAAGATAATTTAATTATTGATCTTTTAGTACACGTGTTTGATTAAAATACCTTTTGTTTTATGTATAATAAATTAATAACGCATGTTATTTGGGGCAGCGCTCCTGAATGGGCGAGTCCTATTTATTACTGGCTGGATGTACGACGCGTTGCGTTAGCTCAGTACAGAACACGCAAGCTAACCACTCAAGGTCACTGGCATATATCTGCGTCTTAATGGCAATCTAACCTAGAATGAACCTTAATATGGCAAGGCAATCTTATCATATAGGTTTACCAAACCTTGGGTAGAGTATGTAAGAACCTGTCTATATTGAAGTTCATTTGTTTCATTAGTAGGAAAGCAGGAGACAATGTGTTAGGTTGCCATAACAACGGAAATGCTACATCACCACTCAAATACCTAAATGTTATTGCATGTTGGTACCTACCCCTTTCTATCTGGAAAAAACCGTCTATCTACCATAGCATCCTACAGAACTATTGACTTAGAACCGTAAACTAGTCTGCAAAGGTTTCTAAGTATATAATTCAAATAATAATAGTTAATTAAAATAATAATCACATCGAGCGACGGGCGCGCGGCGCGGCGCCTGCGCATACAACACCTATAATTTACTTCCCACATAATATTCTCGGCATTGTATAATGCGGTGCAAAAAATGAGCACATCATTATAGCTATATCTGGCTGGAAAGCTTTTTTGTTGCTTTTTTACCTATGATTGGGCGATCGCACAAACATTAGGCGTACGAGGTCAAAATAAATAGTAAAAAAATTGTTTTCAACCACATCACACAAATTACACTGATTACCAAACCTAGTTTATTTGAGATAATCATAGTCTTTCTGAACGCTTCTGTAAATTTGGTACTTCCTCATAATTTATTTTTTAATTGGTGCAAAATAAACACAAACGCCTTTAGGTTAACGACTGCAATATCTCACATAAACGTGATTTATTGCTGTTACATTAGTTGAAGGCGCTATCTACTATATTACGTTTGGCGAAAGTTGAGCGCGAGCAATGGCGATGACCTCTTCTTTTATGAGATTTCAAACTATGATTTAAGTCAAACTAAGAGAGGTTATGTCTTTCGGAAACATCTGTGTCATTGTGGCCTACCTCGGAGATAATATGCACCAAACCAATGGGTTCTTCGATGAAAATTAAGCAAAAATAATGTTCTCGAATAAAACTTCCAAACGAATGCTACCCTACTTTAAATTACGTTTTAATCAATATAAGTAATTACTTAAAATGCGTAAAACTATACGAAGAAACATACATAGTAAGTCGTACGTAGCTACCTACTACGTTAGTTTTAAGTGCTGAACAGTGTAAAAGGACTTGATAATTGAAATCGTCACGCTAGTGTCGGCGTCATTGTGCGAAACACTTTGTTAGGAAGTTCATAAACGTAGGATGCAGTTATGACGAGTTATACTTATACGATTCCCTACCACAATAACTATCATATAACTCTTTCCGGGCAAAGAGTAGTAATCGTTTGAAGAAAAGTAAAAAAATTGTAGAAGGTAATAGTAGTTTAAAAATAGTAATAGTTTGAAGCGAGATATTTGATTCTAAGTAGCATGCTCAATCCGGAATTAGCAGTTTGCCCCAGAAAAACTAGATTTTCAATAAGGTATGATCATACCCTATTAAATAGTATAAGTTCCTTTCGGGAGCAAAGAGCCTGTTCGAGTCAGTGAATCCCCCGTTTAGACTCCGAAGTTATCTTAGCAAAATGAACACCGTGCTTTTGTTGATAGCGGTTGTAACGTTACATTTTTCCGGGAGGGGAAAAATTTAAGGTCAGAGATAAAACTACCACCTACCTATCATCAGAACTGGAGGAGTCCTAGCTTAAGAAGAAAATAAACAAGTTAAAGAGTAAACAATTTAATAAATAAAATACAATTTAGATGGTTTAATAGGCCCTAACGAATGGGTATTGGAGGGTCCTAACTGAAGGATAATAAGAAGGCAGGAAAACCGGGGAGAAGTTACGTTGGAGGTCCGTCCTTAAGAGTGAGAGGTCCAGGGGTTTCTTGGAGGGAAACCTCGAGTCAGGCTTCCAAGTCGCCGACCTCGTTACAATCTGGCGCCCCACGTTGGGCGCCAGATTGCAACCTTACATTTTTCCCCTCCCGAAAAAATGTAACGTTACAAGGTCTGACTTAGATCTAGCTCTCAGTTCGAGCCAGACCTAGGATGTTCGTGAGTATTGCCCCATTGAGCATTGCCATAATCGCGAAGCTGTGCAGAAGTAAGAGGCAGTACAAAGGAAAGATGAATGGATTGTGTAAAAGACCAGACGGTTGAATTGGGATACTAGCAGAAGGATGATGAGAATGATGAAAGACAGATTTGTAAAACTCAGTTCCTTAATAGAAAACAATGCGATAATGCTACTCATCCAAGACTTCTTTAGCCACCTTTTATGACTCAAAGAGACAATCAGACGGGCAATGGTGCCGATTCTCTTGTCACAAATGTCTCTAAACTAGACAAAAAATCACCAAAATTTTGTTTATTCCTGTCAAACAACGATTTTTCATTCTGTAATTTACTAAACTGACTCAACTTAACTATATTTTAGTTTGACAGCACTAAGATGGCACTGAGTTATTAATTTAGTGAAAATGACAATTTTGCTTTTCTGAATTTGACATTTTTCACCTAAAATTTTGATTGTTTAACTAAATCTGATTATTTTTAATCGCGATTAAAAAGGTGTGCAATAAAGTTAGTTGTCATGAACTAAAATTCACACCAACACCTCGACTTCAGGTGCAAAAACAGTACTGTATCTTTATTTTTGCTTATAGCTCGAAAATGGTGTCCTATCGCAAAAATAATGAAAATTTCGACCCCCTTTATAAAACACATAAAATTCAACATGTAGATAATCATTTTTCATATTTTACTTACAAAATGTGAAAAATTCCATATATAAAACACGTCGAAGCTGCCCCCCCTGCGCGCCTTCGGCTCTAAAAAATAGTCGCGATTGTGAAATTCGATTTTGTTGTGGCAAAATTATTTTTAAATATATTTAAAAATAATTTTGCCACAACAAAATCGAATCAAAACAAAATGGCCAATTGCCAAACAAAATCTAACAAAAGCTATTCCACAAAAAAAAATATTAACTATATATAAAGTATTTTTTTTTTTTTGTAGAATATCTTTAAGATTCTCATAGCCAAAAGTAAGGAATTTTAGCGATAGTTTAGTTCGGTGTACACACGGCTACATATCAAGCTATACATTTCCAGTATAAGCTGATCTCTCATTATACGGAAATCATATACAATGCGAGACCTGCGTAAACTGGAATAGTATAGCTTGATATGTAGCCATGTGTACAAGAGAATCGGCACCATTACATAAAGAAATAGAAAGTAAAATTAAAAAATGTTTTATTGTCCAGGTAATACAGTCAACAGCTTCACAGGTTAACACCAAGTTGAGACAACATAAGTAGCTTAAAATATTACGAGTACCTACCTACAGTCATTGATATATAACTTAGTATATCAATGCCTACGGCAGCTAGGTTACAATAAATTATTTGCCACTGAGCTCCAAACTAGATAGTTAGTCTCTATATAATTGTCTAGTTTGGGGCTCAGTGGCAGTTAGTCTATATCTAGCAGTGATAGTCTAGTGGTGAGACCGTCAGACCGTCTTGAGTTCGGACCCAAACCACGCACCTCTGACTTTTCATGTGCGTATTATATTATTATCACTTAAAAAACGATGAAGGAAAACATCGTGGGGAAACGGGCATGGTTGAGAGATATTTCTCGACGGTATGTGTAGCCAAATCAGAGGCCCGTGGGCGGCATAAAAACTGCGACAACAGGTTAGTCACTAATCAAACACAAAACGAGGAAGAAGAAGTCTCTATCTTAGGGCTCGATAGTTTCAAAAGCTATTGCTTCGGAACTGTTCTGTCTAGGAATATTAGTCAAATAAGGGCAAGAATCTCGGAATGAGAGATAGTCAGCAATAAACTGGTATAAACCTTTATTTTGGCACCCTAAAACTTGTCTCAAAACCTACTTATCGTAGGGTGTCCGCGACTGCAGATATTCCAAGGTCAAAGGTCAAAAATCGTTTTTTTACACATTTACTGCAAATATCTCGTTTCCAATGGGTTTTATGCTCAAAGTCAAAGTCGAAGTCAAATAATTTATTTCAAATAGGCACGAAGATGCACTTTTGAACGTCAAAAATTACATGAATAGTTAATTGATTCTAGTTGCGCCTTCCAATATGTAGTTATGTATGGAGAAGAATGGGCAAGAAACTCCATACTTACTCTTTTAAAATGTTAACAATAGTTTGTATACATTAATTAATATTTATAGGTGAAGACTATGTACCTAGAATAAAAAAATAAAAAAAATAATCAAAATTACTTACCACAATTGGTAAAAAGAATGAAAAGTGAAGTAATAACAGAAAAAGTAATAAATGCAATAGGTACATGGTGCTCACATATTTACAAACATTGTATATGATTTCCCAAAAAAATAAAAAATAAAAACAACATATAATAAGTCAGTGTGTGAGTTAAAATATTAATCACAGAAAATAAAATTAATATCATAAAAATTATAAATTATACAGTTAAATTAGCAACCCGTTTGATTTTGTCTAGACTCTAAATTGTCCTATGGAGCAGGACCAGCATGTTTCCAAGCATTCTTATCTTGGATATAATCCTCTAATTTGTAATATGCTTGTTTACAAAGTGTACTTTTTATATGAGTTTTAAATTTTCTTTCATTTAATTGTAATATATCAGAAGGTATTTTATTGTAACATTTAACACAGTACCCCATAAAAGATGTATGTACCTTAGATAATCTGAAAAATGGTTGATCTATTTTATCTTTATTTCTAGTATTAAAATTATGCCTATCACTGATTTTATTAAAAAGATGTAGATTTTTTCTCTGCTATTTGGATTGTAATCAGAACATACTTAGTGACATACATAGTGTCAGCATTTACAGTCGTGGGCGCAGAATCGGTATACGGGTAAACGAGAGAAATAACTCTTTTAAATTCTACACAGTTTATTGTTACAAAGTCAATTACTAACACTACTTTACTAATTAATACTCTGAACTTAAAAGGAAATACTGAGCAGTTCCTAGGCCAGTATGTGTCCAGATCACGTCTAAACGATCACTGTTGCTCCATGGTCCGTATGGAACACTCAATCCTAGAGTCCGCACAACGCTAAACAAAGGTGCTTGTGTCTCATTTTAAGTGCATACTCATGAAAGATCCAACACGGCCATCCTGCATGACACACGTACTCGTGTATAAATCTGCGAGAGAGAGATCAGAGATTTCTCACACAGAAAACTACCGTTCGGTCATTCTGACTTACTTAGCTTAACTAAGAAAGACTCACAAATTTCTCCTATTACCAAATTATCAGTTTAGCTAGGTCATTTAATCGTTATGGCATGTTATCATCATAATTAATTTATTTGTTTAGATTTTAAATCAGTCTGTTCAGATTAATCCGGACTATAGGTTGACCTCGAATGATACTCAAACACTACGCGCGCTCTGCCCTCTATCACAAAAAGGTTCAAAATATTTAAAAACAAAATCGAAACGAAAGTTGTACAGAATTTAATCCTCTACAATA
This sequence comes from Dryobota labecula, assembly GCA_947523025.1. Lineage (NCBI taxonomy): Eukaryota > Metazoa > Arthropoda > Insecta > Lepidoptera > Noctuidae > Dryobota > Dryobota labecula. The sequence continues at coordinate 6,323,292 of OX383296.1, read as the reverse complement.
TTTATAATAAATACAAATAGCATAAAACCCATAAGAAACGAGATATTTGCAATAAATGTGTAAAAAATCTAATTTTTGACCTTAGACCTTGGAATATCTCTTGTCACGGAAACTCTACGATAAGTAGGTTTTGAGACAAGTTTTAGGGTGCCAAAATAAAGGTTTATACAAGTTTATAGCTGACTATCTCTCATTCAGAGGTGAAACCCCTAATTTTCCTGGACTATTCGCAAACAACACGTGGCGGGTCACAGGTAATGTTTTAAAAATATACCAAATGACCCAGACATTGTAATAATAAGGAAAACCACCCGTATTACACACGATTTTACACAACATTGTGTTATTTAGGTTAAGGACGACTGCTCTCAAAGAATCCGCAGACGAATCTGTTTAATTTTAGATTTAATCGTAGGAGAGACCCAACAGTGTTTCATTCTTGCCAAGACGATAAACAAAATGTCTAATTAAATACTTGCACCATCTGACATTTTTGGGGAGATCCGCTGTTTTACGAGGTCAATACCTACATGCTTGATCTGCTTTGCCAAATCCAAAAATTTTATGCAAACAGATTTCTGAGTCGCTGTAATTAAATAATCATAATTATGTATTCATCTCCACATCTTATTACAGGCATTTTAATTTACAGGCGTTACCCTAGTAGCATTTTTTGTTGGCATTTAGTTGGGCCACTTACAGAGGTAAGTGGCCCAACTAAATGACAACAAAAAATGCTACTAGGGTAATGGTGCCGATTCCCTTGTTCACAAACTAAATTAAATTTAAGTTCAGTGCATCTTTATCTTTCTATTTCATTAAGAAATGGAGAGAAGATAAATTTTAGTTTAGTCCTGTCAAATTAATCAGCGCCTGTCACTACTCCATACAAGTTTAGACGTGATTAAAAACTTGCCTACTAAAATTACGTCAATTTACGTCAAGCGCATCAGCGCTACTAAAAGGACAGAAGATACATTTTAGTTTAGTCCTGTCAAATTAATCATAATTTGACAGGACTAAACTAAAATTTATCTTCTGTCTATTTCTTAATGAAATGAAAGAAAAAGATGCATTGAACTTAAATTTAGTTTAGTTTGTGAACAAGGGAATCGGCACCATTATTAGCTATGCGGATGACATGGTGCTGCTGGGCCCAACAGCAGGGTCTGTTTCAGAGATGTTGAAAGTATGCGAGAACTATACTGCTGCACATGGGCTCGTGTACAATGTTAAAAAGTGAGAGAACATGAGGTCTTTAAGGCCGCCGCAGCCGGTAAATGCACAGACTGTGCCCCTAATCTTACCCTAAATGGCTTGAACATAAAAGGAGTGAAAAAATTTAAATATCTGGGGCACATACTTACCCACGACCAGGGCTTTAAATACCGGTCAATTTTCATAACGTTACCTTGTATTGACAGAGTTAACGTTATTATTAAAATAACGGTAATCGATTTAAAATTATTTATGCGACTATTAATTTTATCGTTATTTTAAACGGGTGAGATGTAAGTAGTGGGGTCTGAGGCGTGCGGCGCGGCGGGAGCCCGCCCTCACACCTCTCTGATACCGTGCCGATCAAAACGTTGCCTGAATCTGCCTGATTCTTACCCACAGAACAGCAACGTAGCTAAATTAACGTTAGTTATCGTATTTTTGTTAATGTTAATTAACGTTATATTACTGGTAATGTTATCAAGTAACGTTAAAGTTTTGTAACGTACTAACCTTACAAAATTTCAAATTCCAATTCCAAATTTCAATGTTATACCTACTAAGGTATAACATTGAAATTTAACGTTACGTAACGGTTATTATTTTGTTATTTGGTAACGTTAACAAACCCTGCCCACGACCTTAAAGATAATGAAGATATTGAGAGGGAGCGTAGAGCATTGGTGGTCCGAGGTAATATGGTGGCACGTAGATTCTCCCGCTGTACCGACCAGGTCAAGATAACACTACTCAAGGCTTATTGTCAGGGTCTGTACACGGTGGATCTATGGGCCGGCTATACCAAAAGATCGCTAGATGCCTTGCGCGTCCAATATAAAAATATTTTCGGAATGCTCTTCTTGAGACTGCCCTGTTTCTGTAGTGCTGTTCTATTCTCCCATTTTGAAGAATTTTTTGGAGAGGATGGCCAGGTAAGATACTTACCTTACTTGGTCATCTTCTGTGCAAAATGCTTCAAACTTTTTAAATAATAACTATATTACTTACTAACACTAGCTATAAGGTATTACTAAAATTATAGATCTTTATTATCTAAATAAATAAATATATACATACATAACATTTAATGAAATGAAATTGATAAAATTAACCGTCGTCAAGAAAAAAAAAAATATTTTCTCTATTACCGTGTTTGGTAGTAGCTTGAGATATTAAATCAGTAGCAGTGCGGAGTCTAGGTCTGTGACCGTTTTTTTTGTAACTAGCTTTTGCCCGCGGCTTCGCCCGCATGGCCCTTTTCAACCCCTTGTGGGTTGAAATAAAAAAAAAAACAATGATTTACGTTATGTTCATTTTCAACCATAAGCCGAAATATTTGTGAGTTTTATTGAAAAAATAAAGATCTTTCATTAAAAACAAAATTTCATCCCCCTTTTCACCCCCTTGAGGATTAAAATTCTAACAACACCGTTACGTTAGCTTCTAACCATATGCCTAGATAGTAAATTTAATGATTTTTACTTCGAAAATTAAGAACTTTCCATATGCAACTTCATCCCTCTTTTTAACCCTTCGGGGGTGGAATTATCAAAAATGCTGAGACACGTATAAATTAATTTTCAATCGTCAGTCTAAACACAAAATTTGTAGATCCTAACTTTAAAACCGACGGACTTTCATATAAATGATAAATGATAAATGATAAATGATTTTATTTCTGTAAGTAGGTTTTTACAAACACTTTTACACGTCAATCAAATTTTAAAACTAAATGAGGTCGGCATTTCGTATCTGACTACTCTGAGAAGAAAGACCGAAACAAACTCAGAGGTCACAGTCTCTTTTAAAGTCCAGACATAATCTTGGTCAAATCATGTGAAGACCATGTAGACTGGTGTCTGAAATGGTCTTTTGAAGAAAGAACCACACAGATTGAGTGGACCTGTCCATTCAGTGCACGCATTTGTCAGTAATCGTGCAGCTCAACTCAGAACATAAGGAGCTCAACGATTCGACGAACAATACCAAAGAAAGGACATTTGGGCAGGCCGCATAAATTACTCAAACCGCCATACCATGAACAGGAAAAAAAAATGTATATACTGAGAAGGAAAAAAAAATAAAAAATAAACAAAGACCCACATAGTCTTCACATTCACAATAATTAAAATAATAACATTATACTTCACAAGTAAATATTCATGTCAATGTGTATAAAGCAATCACAATAAAAAAAAGTTTCAATATATAAAATTTGGAGCAGCTCAATCCCAAGCCTTTTTGTCCTCAATATAATCTTTAATGGTATAAAAGGCTTTCTGGCACAACTTACGTTTAATGAATGATTTGAATTGATTAATGCTTAGATCTTGAACGTGGCTTGGAAGTTTATTATAAAAGCGTATACATTGACATCTGAACGAACCACCTATTTTCTTGAGCCGTGTTTTAGGTACAACATACATGTGTTTGTTCCTAGTATTTATATTATGGATATCACTGTATTTTTTAAACAAATTTATGTTTTTATGGGCATATAAAAGATTTTCAAAAATATACTGAGAAGGCACAGTCATAACATTAATTTCCTTAAATTTCTCTCTGAGAGAGTGTCTCGAACTTAATTTATAAATTGATCGAACAGCTCTTTTCTGCAAAACAAAGATAGACTGAATGTCGGCGGCATTTCCCCACAACAGAATACCGTACGACATTACACTATGAAAATAACTAAAGTACACTAAACGGGCTGTCTCTATGTCGGTTAAATTACGAATTTTTCTAACGGCGTATGCTGCGGAGCTCAGCTTCTTAGACAATTTATCTATATGTGGGCCCCACTGAAGCTTAGCATCCAAAGTTAAGCCCAAGAATACTGTGCTATCTTCAGGATTCAATTATTCGCCCTTTATCAACACATTATTTTTCACCTGCCTAACGTGAGGTAGCGTAAACTTAATGCATTTGGTTTTTTTTTCATTAAGAAGTAAATTATTAACATTGAACCAATGAACTACTTTTGAGATCGCGCTATTTACATCGTCAGTAACCAGCTCCTGACGTTTAAGTTTAAACAAAAGTGAAGTGTCATCCGCAAACAACACTATTTCATGATTATCCTTTATGAGATAAGGCAAGTCATTAATATAAATAAGAAACAAAAAAGGACCAAGAATTGAGCCCTGTGGGACTCCCATTGTTACTAAAGATCCGGGAGATCTTTTCCCATTAACGTCAACGCTCTGAAACCTATTACTCAAGTATGAAGCAAGAAGATCCAGAGCGGTGTTCCGGATCCCGTAGTGGCGGAGTTTCCTGATTAACGTTTCATGAAGAACACAATCGAATGCCTTGGACAAATCACAAAAGATGCCCAAGGCATCACATTTATCTTCCCATGCATTATAAATATGTCCTAAAAGTTCAACACCGGCCATCAGTAGTTGAACGACCCCTTGTAAAACCGAACTGTTTACTGTGTAATAATTTATTTTTATTAAAAAATCTTTGCAATTGGTCTAACATTAATTTCTCAAAAATTTTACTAAAGGTAGGTAGAACTGAAATAGGTCTATAATTTGTGGGGTCTGATGTACTACCTGATTTAAACAATGGTATTATTTTACTATTTTTCATAAGATCGGGAAACTCCCCACAGTCGATACAATTATTAAAGATAAGAGCTAAAGTAGGTGCTACAATGTCAATAATAGACTTAGCAACTTCTACAGAATTACCCCACAGATCCGCAGTCTTTTTTACGTTTAAAGTGTGAAAGGTTTTAATTATATCTCTACAGGTAATATGTTCAAAATTAAATTCCGAATCGCAAACATTAACATTTTCCTTAAGCAAAGACTCAGCAACAGAAGGTGAAGAGTTTAGGGATTTAGTAGTTAAAACGGGAATATCCGAAAAGAAATTTTCAAAGGCCGCGGCGACTTGTGAGTCTGATTTTATTATTTTGTCATTAACTGATAGGCTGTAGTCAGTATTTCGGTTGCTAGACCTTCCCGTTTCACTATTAATAATATTCCAAGTCGTTTTAATAACATTACTACTGTTTTTAATTTTCGAACTCAAATAACGCGACTTGGCCATACAACAAACTTTTTTAAATAATTTTGAATAATTTCTAACATATAAATTAAATTCAGCGGTATTTACACAAGTCCTTTCATTGTACAGCTCATAAAGCCGTGTTCTACTTTTATGAATACCAATGGTAGCCCAATCACTGAAAGATGCGTTACTATTAACCGAGATAGTTTTGGGAATAAACGTGGAATGAAATTGTTTACAGTATATATAAAAAAAATCATCATATAGATGAATAGGATCAGCGTGCATAGACAAAGCTGGTAATTTATTAATGAGTTTAACTTTAAAAGCTTCCAAGCGACTTGCAGTTTTGGGGTTAACAGTGATATCCTTTTTTGCCATTTTGTTATTTTGGTTTTGGATAGTAATCCGTTGCCCGCAATGATCAGAATCTAGTAAATTTATAATTTCTTTGTGGCTTGGTATAATATCTGTATAAATATTATCTAGGCATGTGGCGCTAGTAGGGGTTATTCTTGTGGGCTCCAAAAATAGGTGTCCAAGATTGTAGGACTGAAAAAGACTTATTATTTTACTACAAGAACCTGATTTTTCTAATAAATTAATATTAAAATCACCGCAAGTGATAATGGACTTGTTCGAGTTACAAATCTTGTGTAACACTTCATCCATTACCTTTTCAAAGCAGTCATACAATCCTGAAGGAGGTCTGTACACACTTAATACAATAAACTGCTCCAATTCTATACAGGCTATTTCAACTATCCGCTCAACAGATAGGCTCACAATATCTTTACGGTCTATAAAATTCCATCCCCTATTTTACCCCTTTAGGGGATGAATTTCAAAAAATCCTTCCTTATTCCTTGTCTACATTATAAAGGGAACCTCTGTGCAAAATTTCAGCTTTCTAGGTCCAAGGGTTTGGGCTGGGCGTTGATGAGTCAGTCAGTCAGGACTTTTCTTTTTATTTATATAGATAGATACAGAGACTCGACCCCATTACCTACAATGGCCATAAACCAGGGACTGAATACCAATAATTTGGATACATGATACCAAAATATCGCTATAAAAACCAGTATTTGGGTATCGATATAATACCGCTATTATTAAATTTTCTTGCGTTTTTTGCAATTTGCAGGTCACTATCTTGATCAAAATATGATTCGCGACTGTAAAAAAATATTTATTTACTTAAGAATCATCAATAAAGATTCTGTTACGTCACATTGTAGCCTGATATCAGTAGGTACTGAGTATCGATAAAATTATCGATATTTTATACCGATACTCTAATATGTGATATAAAATACTAGTATTTATGCCAGATTTCGATACTGTTATCGGTATTTTCTTAAAAATATCGGTGTTCTTCGAGTATCGTTATCGGTCCCTGCCATAAACATAACACCTCTATACGCCCCTTTGGGGAATACATGCGTGATATTAAATTTTTATCCATACTAATATGATAAATGTGAAAGTACGTCTGTTACGTTTTCACACCTAAACCGCTGAACCAATCGTCATGAAATTTGGCAGAGATATAGCCTGGGATATGGAGAAGGACATAGGCTACTTTTTATGCGATAACCGATATCCACGCGGGCGGAGCTGCTGGCAAAAGCTAGTACTTTATAAAAGAGTTATAACTCTTTTATAAATATCTACTCCCTAAGGATCTATTGTCTCTTATTTATGATATATCAAAAGTGAAATTACGCGTGGGAAGAAATAATTCCATGAAATGTTGTGTAGACTTTAAAATTGCTGAATGACTCAACTATTTCAGTGAAATTAGATGACTCTATGCTTTTACTTTTTCAATGTCCAATAAATTAAAAAAATAAGAAAACTAAGGGAGCTTTCGCATTCGATGAAATTCCACGTTTTTATATATATTTTTTTACTTTAACCGTTTATATTTATAGACAAACATGTACTATCATGGATATCCGAATCGGACCACCATAAGGATTATTCATGCTTACAGGGCTCGGCCGCTATAGTAACGCTTACCTGCGCTCATCAACCAATAGCATCGCAGCATCAGATTTTTGCTGAGCCCTTGCTTTTATAAATGAAAAAAAAAAAGATCGTAAAAAACCAGCCGAGGTAGTCAGACATCTGTGATCATCACTGTAACAGAGCCTGACAAAAATATTTAAACAAAAGTTTTTTGACGTGACAACGTCTAATAAATCGATGAACGCCGGCTGCATGCATCCCGTTAAAATATTCCTTCCAATACAAAATAATAATTGTTTCTATACATCATTTTTAAAATATCATATTTTATTTCCGTTCAATATTTTCACCAGGAAACACAATCAGCGCCATCTATACTGTGTAGTTTAAACCATGAAGCCCGAACGATGACATGCAAAGGACACCCATAACCGGCAAAACAGCCAGCTTCCTGTACTTCACTAGTGGTAGACCCAGGATAATAGTCTCAGAGGAAAGACAGATGGCAGGACTGCCATCATTTAGGCTGATTCGTGTGAACAGTTCTTTAAAATTAACCAAAAAAATCATAAAAATTAATTCATCCATTGAGAGATATATTTAGGTGTATATATAAGTATACTAGCTCTTGCCCGCGGCTCCGCCCGCGTAAATTTCGGTTATCGCGTAAAAAAAAGTAGCCTATGTCCGTCTCCATATCCCAGGCTATATCTCTGCCAAATTTCATGACGATCGGTTCAGCGGTTTAGGCGTGAAAAGGTAACATACAGACAGACAGACGAAAGACAGACAGACGAAAGACAGACAGACGAAAGACAGACAGACAGAGTTACTTTCACATTTATAATATTAGTATGGAGTATGGATTTAGGTACACTCACAATTCGCCAGTTAAGTTTAAGTCCCGTGTATGTAGTTAAATTGCCAAAGATCAATGGAAAGGAGTACGACTGGTATTAAAAAACAAAACAGGATACGAAATACCCTGATAAGAGAAAAGACAAAAGCTATTGATGTTCTTACCAAAATAGACCAACAAAAGTGGAGATGGACAGGCCAAATGTTAAGAGGCAATCAAGACAAGTGGAGTAAAGCTGTAACAGAATGATACCCCAGAGATGGCAAAAGGAACAGCACCCGACAATATAAAAGATGGGCGCCTGCGCTCAGGGCCTCAAGTCTGCTATTACAATAATGTCAGAATGGTCTCTTCATTGTGAGTTTTTGACAGATTTGCCATACAAACACTGTCAAATACTCACAATGGCGAGACCATTCTGACACTATTGTAATAGCAGACTTGAGGCCCTGTTATGATGACAAATTATAATAGTCGACCGCAAGTCGCGTCGTTGGTGCTAACACTTTGACCGTTAGAGTTGTTCGTGATATTAAAATGCCCTTGAGCTGGCCTAGCGTAGTAAAAAGAAAGAAAATAAATAAAAGAAAGCAAGAAAAGAAAGAAAGAAGGAAAGAAAATACGTTTAAGGCTCGTACTAACTAGTGCGATACCGCGGGCGCGACGCGACACTAGTAGCACAATTTCTTTGTCGGTGCCTGTCGCGCCCGCGATTCGCGCGAGTCTGTACGAACCTTTATTTGCGGTAAATATGACGCAAAGAAATAAATACAAAAAAGAACAAGTTTGGAGAAAATATGCGTGACATCCACGCAAAACGCTTCGCTCAGCAAAATGCGGCGACCCTATGCGAGACAGCCCTGGCGCTGGTTTTCAGCGAAAGCCGGCGTTGACGTGATGACGTCGACCGGTGTAGTACGGAGTTTCAGTAGAATAAGAGGCCAGCTAATACTGGTTATGTTACCACTGACGAGCAGTCTACTGTACAGTACCTAATAATTACTTTTATGAGACTTTGATAGACTGCTGACAACGTTGTTGAGATTGTGTTTATTTTTCTGTAAATAAAATAGACTTGTATTGAATAATGACGTATTGCAAACAAGGAGGTACATACGTTTAGATTTATTTTAGTCGTTCGAAACCGAAGAATGAGTTTTAATGGAATGCTCTGGCCTTGTGCTGAAAATTTTATTTGCTTTGAGTAGATATCATCTTGACTTAATTTACTATGGAACTTTTGTGTTTTGACCTCCACAGTTTTAGAACTTTCAGAAAACTTCTTAAAATAAAATTCAGAGATGAAAGTTATTGACTAATTCGCTGAATCCATCCACTAAAGACAATTTTCTTGACAACTAGCAAATCCTTGGCACGGGTTATTAATAAAATTTATTCAAATTCTTGTTAAAACTCAGACACGTAGGTATTATTCTGAGAAAATAACTCATTGTTAGTACGATTTAAACCGCCGTTGGATTAACCAGATCTACTCAATAGCTACGTTTAAAGTTTAAAAAATATTTCAATGATCCAGAATTATTCTTATAACTACATAGCTTCTGCCCGCGACTTCATCCGCGTGAAATTTCTTGTTCCCCCGTAACCCAATCCGTTCTCGAGATTTGATCAAAAAATCCGTTCTGTACAAAATGTATGAGAGAGTGAATGTTCTATAGCCAAAGTCTCAAATTCAGATAATTTATGTAAACAAAGGGGATATCATATCAAAAAAAATATCTTCGTAATGGTAATTCACATAAAATGGCGAAAAAAAAGGATACATTTTCTTTTAAGTACTGAATTGAAAAAATATTAATTAAAAAATAATCATACCGTAATTATTTTTATAAATTTTCGGTTTTAAATAAATTTATTAAAAAAAGGAGATTTTCTGGTATAAAATATTTTTTGATACTGGTAACAATGCAGGAGATCCAAACATTTTCACATTTTTACATCTTCAACAACACTAATATTACAACTCTCATTCATAGATTCATATTGTATGTAGCATATCTAGCCACATTTTGGATGAAAACGGCTGTAAAGTGTTTCGAGTGAAAATCGATTTTGGGAGGCCTACGTCTAACAGTGGACTTATAAGGGCTGATTATGACGATCATAGGTGGTCTCTGACAAACTACATAAAACATTGTTTGGCAACGGTATGTTGTTTTCATAGTTCTTATAATTAATTCACTTTAATTTTAGCGATGACTATTTACAAAAATAAATATGATAAAATGTTTTGTACCACTGTCCTGTCATTTTGACAGTGACATTACTTTGTTTACATAAATTATCTGAATTAGAGACTTTGGGTATAGAAAAATATTTTATTCGTGAATTTTTCGCATCCTTCAATAGTTATTCTGCTATTCGGGGCAGAGATAAATCCAAAAAATCCAGAATCATAAAAATCGGTCAAGCCGTTCTTGAGTTTATCAGGTTACCGCAGACGGTCGAGTTTTAGAAATAAAAATAAAAGTTATAAATGGTGTAAATAACCCGACTTTGTTTTATATATTAAGATGTGACAGATTGCAATGATTGGTAAGTGCATCTGTCAGTGATCTCAGTCAGTCTTGTGCTAAAATCTGATAAAATAATCCATCACTATGACACCCGCTGGATGACAGGGCGTGGTAGACCACGCCCTGTTACCGCACGCACTGCCAAGGTTAGAACCTTGACAGAGAATTCGGGATAAATGTAGTGTGAAAGCAGAGTGCGTTTCCTCTGGATCTATTTTAGCTGATATTACGTCTGACCCTGACCCACCTTACTTAGGGAAGCTATGTCATAATAACTAGTAGTGCCGCATGATTTGTAGATGTGTTTAAGGTCAAAGTTCATAGAGTACGGTCAGATGCAAAGTTTCACCCATCTGCGCTATGATAGGTAGGTACACTACCTACTACAAGCATGTGGCGCGTGTGTGCGTGCCACTGGCGGCTTCGTCGCGTACGAACAGAAACCGGTTTCTACTGGCTCGGCCAGTTGCATCGCTCAGGGCAGCGCGTACGCGTCGCGTGTCGTGTTTGTTAACGTTTCACGTTTTAATTTAATAAAACGTGAAACGTATAAAATTATATGTTTTCGTTCCTTCAACTAGGGAGTTGAAGAAATGAAAACATATAATTTTTAAATGACTGAACTTGATTATAATTTATTTAGAACATATCCTCCTAATATATGATGTGATGACCTATGGCACTGAAACGTGGTCGCTCACAATGGGTCTTATTAGAAGGCTAAAAGTTACCCAAAGAGCATTGGAGAGGGCTATACTTGCAGTTTTCAATCAGAAATGAAGAGATCCGCAGGAGAACCAAGTTAACCGATATAGCTCAAAGAATTGCCAAACTTAACTTAACTGCTCGCAGAACAGATGGCCGTTGGCGCCGAAAGGTTGTGGAGTGGCGACTGAGTACCGGAAGACGTAGCGTTGGAAGGCCTCCCATAAGGTGGACCGATGACCTTGTGAAAGCCGCAGGAATCCACTGGATGCGGGAAGCACAGAATCGGTCGAAGTGGCGGTGCTTGGGGGAGGTATATATCCAGCAGCAGACGTCTTTCGGTTGAAGTGATATTATCGACTAGCGACCCGCCTCTGCTGCGCACGGTTTTTACGATCTGACGAAACAACGGAATTTCTTTATTATTTGTAAGATTCATACTAATTTATTATAAATGATGGTGAAAACTGCATCAAAATCCGTTGCGTATTTTAGAAGAACAACGCGCCCACATAGATAGTCGCGAAAAGTGACTCTAATTTATAATAATATCATCATCATCATCATCATTTCAGCCGGAAGACGTCCCCTGCTGGACATATGCCTCCCCAGGAAGGGGGGGGGGGGGATTTGCCATAATCGCCACGCTTGGCAGGCGGGTTGGCGATCGCAGTATGGTGTTGAAAATGCATAGAGAACGCTGCTGCCCATTCTCCCTTCTCCCTTAGTCGCCTTTTACGACACCCTCGGGAGGAAATGGGGTGGTGCTATTTTCGTCCTGCACCTACGTCCGGCACCACACGGAATAATAATATGTATTTTAATCCTTTAAATTGAATTAAAAATTTACTATTTGGATTCCAAGAAAGAAAATAAGGAGTATTCCCGTTTGAGCACCTATGCTTTGAGCACCGAATGTATTATCAAATGGGAATACCTTTGCTGCTCAATGCATAGATGCATCGAATATAACACGAGTTCGTCGTACTTATGTAATTAAGTTAAGGTATTATAATAATAATCAAGAACCTCCGGGACTGTTATAGGTACGAATAACTAAGCATAATTGTATGTATTCATAATAATTAATTAGCATAAATACCTACTACTATAAATGATTATGACCTCAACGTTTTGCATTACAAATAGGAAGGCACGTTTTATTTTAGAGAGCATAGCGGCATTCCGTTATTTATAAGTTATTTTTAGCTCTTTGGAAATATCAGCTGTCGCGATTGTATGAAAACAAATTGGAATTTCAGTGATCTACGGAACTTGTTTTCTTAATAAAAATCTCAAATTCATTCAATTATTCACTGACAGACATTAGGCACAGCCTAAAACTCGTGGTGTTCCTTGTGGAATACCACTGAAGAGGGTGGAACATTAAATATCTTGGCCCTCTTTCTCTACCCAGAGCGGGAGAAGTTATTTGATAATTTCCCACCCAATAAAAAGGCATGAGTTTGTGTACCTAATTCTATGTAATTTTAAATACAAATATAATTGTTCTTTTAAGCGGCTTAATGGCCTGCCTACACTAACTAAATACGTATCAAACAAGTCGTTTACTATAAATTATATTAATAATTATTAGCATTATGACCACGCTTGGGCGACTGCTTTAATACTCATCCTTCAAACCTTTAACCTTTGAATGAAAAGAACGGAAACAACAATATTTGTTTATGTGGAATAATTGCAGAATAAATTGCCGAAGTCCGTAACTACTTGTGAATTACTTATTTTACTGTAATCATAAAGATAAATATTTTCTACTAGCTTTTGCCCGCGGCTTCGCCCGCGTGGATGTAGGTTATCGCATAAAAAAGTACCCTAGGCCCTTCTCCATATCCCAGGCTATACTCGTATCTCAAAATTCTAACTTAATATTAATTTTAATGTGATTCACTATGTGAATAGAAACCGAAAAAAATGATTTAATACAATAAAAGTACTTAATTATGTTCTGAACGTGAATGAGTTTTTACCTAAAGATAACAAACACAAAATCAAAATACGAAATTTCACTAAAATTCTTAAAGCAATCAATTGTACCTAATTACAACACGAAATAAAAGTGTGACACAAATAATAATTTTCAAATAATTCACGTAAGTACCAACAATGTGAAAACAAAACGAAATCCTCCGAAATGTCACATGATACACCGTTTGTGCTGATAAAACGCTCGAAATATCTAATGAACACCAATCAATCTGCCTAGCCTTTTCCCAACTATGTTGGGGTCGGCTTCCAGTCTAACCGGATGCAGCTGAATACCAGTATTTTACATGGAGCGACTGCCTATCTGACCTCCACAACCCAGTAACTGGGTAACACGATACCCCTTGGTAAGACTGGTTGTCAGACTTTTTGGGCTTCTGACGACCCTTAACGACTGTCAAAGATCCACGAATGACAGCCGGGACCAACGGCTTAACGTGCTTTCCAAGGCACGGAGGAGTCTCGGTATGTAAAGATGGTTAGTTACCCATCCACTGACCAACCCCGGCAAGCGTAGCTTAACCTGACGGATCGACCCGTGCGGCTGTTATTACTTAGCCACGAGCTCCTCGAAATATCTAATGAACACCATTGGTGCATAACTTTTCTCAGGGTCACGTTCGCAATTGGACGAAAAATTTGACATTTATTTTGTACTTGCAACACAATCTGGCTGTAGAATTTGATTAATCGACTAATACTTGACCGTTTGACATTTTAGCGGGAACACCACTAAAAGAACGAAAAAAAAAAGAAAACAAAATACGTCTGTACTCTGTGGTCGTGTGGCGGTGTGGCGCGGTGCTTAATGTAAACATTCATCAAGGTTATACGTGCGTAAAGTAATGGATTCAATGAGAAAACGGTTTAATCTTAGAAGAATCTTATACAGAATTACTGAGAAATAAGTGTAGATTTCGTATTGAGTGTTAGTTTATCGAAAAGTGATAAATAAGTCAGTGAAAAAGTAACGAAAGTTTTGGAATGCACAAACTTTGATCATAAGGCCGCCGTGTTTAGTAATGTTTTTATGATAAATATTCTTGTATAATGTTTGAAATACACATATGTAGCTAGCTGTTTTATCTACGAACATAATTTGGCTAATAGCTACTGATATAATAGCGTATTGTTATCATAATCGTATTTCCAAGAGTAAAATTCGGCAAGCACATACCTACAAAAAGACAATAAAATGGATATAGTATGTTATCCTTAAGATATAGACAGGACTTTTTTGAAGACCTTTATAAGATAAATAATTCCACCATACATTATTTTGTTATATCTCAAAGGGTTTAGACAGCGTTTTCGTTGAAAGCTCCCAGACGGCTTATTTTTTTCCGACACCTCCAACAAATATCGTTAACTCATACAAAAATGCATACAAAAACGTAACAAATTATATACTAAAACCTTCCTCGAGAACCAAGCTATCTATTGGTGAAAACAGCATGAGAATCGGTGCAGTAGTTTTTGAATTTATCGCGAACAGACAGACAGACAGACAGACGCGGCGGAGGACTTTGTTTTATAATATATATTATATTATATTATGTAGTGATAGTGATTTACGCAGTTTAATTTAACATATTTATATACACAATTCTTCTGTGCATGTGAATGTATGTGACTGAATAACCCCTAAACGGCTGCACCACTTTTTTCCTGGGCCCTGGGTCCCTGGATGGTTTAGATTCACAATGGGCGCTGGTATCGTTTTTGTGCTCACCAGTTAGCGCCACTGTTGAGTAAGGTCCTGTCAGTTCATTTATTTTATGTCTTGGATATGTTTAAGAACTAATCCTAACTTTCTAACTAATATTATAAATGCGAAAGTAAGTTTGTTTGTTTGTTTGTTACCTTTTCACGCCTAAACCACTGAACCGATCATCCCGAAATTTTGCATATACGTTGTCAGGTGAACAGAAACAGACATAGGATACCTTTCATCCCGAAAAAAGTTACTGTTCCCGAGGAAAACAATAATAATGTTCTTATGATAATAGATGGCGCCACGTATCTTTCGAATCATGATTGAATTATATTATTATATAGAAACTTTGGTAGTCTGTTAAGAGTTTTTTTAATCCGAATTGATTGTCAAATTTTCAATTAACACGGACAAAGCCGCGGGCAAAAGCTAGTTACTTCATAAAATGTTTATTTGATTACATTTTAAACTATAAAATGAATATTTAATTTATAATGTTCCTAAAATTGGCAAGCATTAAGCAGACAAATATTATTCTTACTCCAAGTGCTAGTACAAAATTAGATCCTTAGTTGTTACTTAAAATCTTAAGCCATTAATTATGAATAATTAGTAACAATATGCGATAAAAAATCCCGCAAACAGTGAACTACGGATACACGGATAAAATGGCAGGGGGTGACTTGCACACTCAATAATGGGCCCCCGAAAACGGTCGCTAGCACATAGTGACGTAGCGACAAGGGGCAACATGTCCTGAGGTACTAGAGGAGTGGAGAAGTATTCCACGGCTCTCAGAACAATCCCAGAGCCCGGAAGATGGTCAAGATCCCTACAAGCACTTACTGGAATACTTCCTTCCTCTGAGCAGTATTATTATTATTATTATTAATTCAATCAACTCAGCCTATCGCAGTCCACTGCTGGACATAGGCTTCTCCCAGGCTGCGCCACTACACTCTGTCCTCCGCCTTCCGCATCCAGTCTGTCCTAACCACCTTTTTGAGGTCGTCGGTCCATCTAGCTATGGGGCGTCCCACACTACGCTTGCCGATACGCGATCTCCACTCCTGGACTCGTTTGCTCCTCCGGCTATCGGTCCTTCGACAATCATGGTAAGCCCACTGCCACTTCAGCATGCTTACTGTGCAAGCTATGTTAGTAAATCCGGTTCTCTTCTGGAAAATTTAATTCCAAAACATTATATGACAAGGTGGATAGCCCCTTTATTAGGCACTGGATGCGGAGGCACGTGCCACCATGCGTTGAGCCACGAAGCTATTAGTTTTTAAGTTTTACTAACATAGTTTTTTAATACTAATACTATATGAATTGTGTATTTTATGTGTGATCCGAAGTAAATGAGAACAATGGTAATAATATTATCCTTCAAAGAAACTCCGAGCATAGCCCGCTCCATAGCGCCCTGAGAGACCTTCAATTTGTGGAGAAGCCCGACTGTCCTTAAAAATTACAGTGGGTCAAAGTAAATGCATACACGCAAATCGATAAGAGCTTAAACACTTAAAAACCTGTTGAAACTAAAGTGAACACCTCTTATCTCTTCACCAGACAACAATGAAAAACATTTAAGTGAGCCTACAAGGTGTTGAACTATTGTGAAATGATAACTTCGCTAAATAATATTCCCTTACTTGTTTTGCATTGACATAATACGAGCATTTGTCTGAATAAAGAGCAATGAACTACATTGAACCGTAAAGGACCAGCACCCTCGACCTTGATTGGTGTAGTCTGTTCGGTATGTTACCTTCTTTTATTTGTGACTTACAGTTTAACATCGTTAGAAGTGGACTAGCCTTGAGCTTGAGTCATTGTTAGCGTCATAAAATGTTCAAACACATGACGTGAAACATACTTCTTCTTATTGGTTTAGCAACGTTTTTCGCACTACTAATAAAGAAACAGTTTTTATGCTATTTATACATAACAATCAGGCAACTAGAGCTTAACCCTCGTACCCACGGGCGATTTTTTATCACGTATTGGATTTGGTTGAAAATACAATAGTATATTTTTTGACGTGCTGAGATGCACTCTTTTTGATTCTCAATGCTCGGCTCAACACCGAGAGTTGAATATTCATTGTGCAATACAAAAACATCGCGTTAAAAAATCGCCCGTCATGGGAATTCTTATGCCTCTAGGATCGATCGAATGTGTCAGGTTATTGGAAACAACCTTTTATTGCTGACCAGAAACTGAGCACTTAGGTTACAAGAACAGCTTTTTCCAGTTCGTTCGTTGGCACAAGCTATACGAGTTAGGGACGGCGGACTTGGGGACGTCCGCCGTCTCCTATCATATAAGACTCGAGGTGGTGGCGCGTAATGTTTCACGCGCGCCTCTCTTAGACGTCGCGGGGGATTCAAACTCCTCACTCCCCCCGCTTGACCAGACGGAGCCCGCAGAGGCGGGCCGGGGCTAGGATCAGTCGGAGCTACGTTGAAGAGTGCTTTGGTGCCGTAGCCCCCGGTGCAAGTGTGCAAGGGACTACGGGGTGGTTTTAGTCAATAGAAGTCTCACAGATTCCTCCGTCCGCCCCAGGGCGGAGGAGCTTATTCAACAAATCCCCCCCGAAAATCCCCCTTAGGAGGAAAAGTGGAGTCTGAAAACAGTCTAGAATTCACCCCTGATAATCCCGCTAAGGGGGGAAAACTAGAATTGAAAAAAAAAAATACTTATGCCAAGATCCCCCTGAAAGTGAGTTTTTTACATAAGGGTTCAGTTTTTTCCACTGAGGGGATTCTCTCAGGGGGGATTAGTGGAATAAGCCGGGCAGAGGACGTCCATGAGGATTTCCACCACAAAACCAAAAAAAAAACTATACGAGTTCCAAAAGTCAACATTAGTGCATTTAGTTTTGCCTTGTGGTTGATAACAGGTTAACATACTACTAAGTCTGTGCATACAGAGGCGGACAATTAAAGTAATTTGTCACCAATACTATTTTTAGAAACGATGCAGACAGCAGGCGCGGCGGTCTTAGTGTAATCGATTTATTAACATACATGACAAAAAAGGTAGACGCAGAGTTGACGAACATTCGAACCTATAGTTAGTGTCTTAGTCAAATCGTGGGTGTAATTCATGGGCTTATTCCACTAAGCCCCCTGAGAGAATGGGGCTCAGTGGGGAAAACTGAACCCTAATGTAAAAAAATCACTTTCAGGGGATCTTGGAATAAGTTTTTTTTTTTTTCGTTTCTACTTTTCCCCCCTAAGCGGCATTATCAGGGGTGAATTCTAGACTGTTTTTATAGATTCCACTTTTCCTCCTAAGGGGTAATTTCAGGGGGATTTTTTTAATAAGCCTAATTCATGCATGGTTATATCAGAAGAAGTGTTAATTCATAAAGGTACTAGCGTGCCGCCCCTGTTTCGCACGAGTTTTATGTCTCGACATAACATCGAGATTTCTTTAAAATGTGTAAGTTTAATATTGAAATATCTATACAAATAAATAAAAATTTAAGTGTTTGTAATTTCAAAATAACAGCTTTTATCTGAATGCGTATAAAAGTATATACGGTACATATAACAATTTATTTTTATTTTTTCTCTCTGTCCGTCGGTCTGTCTCATTTGTTCCAGTTATCTCAGAAAGGGCTGGACCGATTTTGACGGGACTGCACTGTTACATTACTATTAGTTTTGACTGGCAGCAGCCAATTATACATATAGACCTTCCGGAATAAATTATCTAAATGATAACTAGTGAAAACCATATCAAAATCCATTGTGTAAAGAAAAACAACGCGGTCACACGGACACACTCGAAACACGACTTTATTTACCTATATCTTAGCACAGAAGAAGATATTGGTAAGCCCGAAAAAGCTGAATGCAAAAACCCAGTCAATGGACTATCTATGGATCAGTCATTATTGTCGACTTTTCGTCATGATCGTAGAACAGTGACGGATCTGAAATTTATGTTGAACTCTGCCGCGCGTGCATTAACAGCAGTAAGTATAATTTTTGTCCAAATTGAGTCAAACATAGATTCGGAATCAGCGCAATGAGCTGATTCCGAATCAATGCTCAACTAAATTTGGACAAAAATTATACTTACTTATATATACTTACCGGTGTTATTGCATGCGCAACAGAGTTCAACATAAATTTCAGATCCGTCACTGTTCTACGATTATGACGTTTTGAAGATAGAACATTGACCAGTATCTAGTATTTGCCAGTATTTGTGGTTGTTTATGGTTTTACCTTACTCAGGTTCCTAATAATTATGTTTTAGGATTATTTTAATGTATGATGATATACGACTTGTTTTATTTATTAGCTAATCAGCCCTGTTTAATAATGCTGACAGTTCGACATTTATTACCAAAAAATTTCAAAATTGTAGAATTGTCGCGCTTAAGCTGTTTAATAAAAGTGACAAATATGTTAAAAATCGACAGGTGATTTTTAAAAATAATTATTTGTCATTTATAAACGCGTTTAATAAAACTCTACTTATAACAAAAAACCACAGAAAAAAAAATCTTAAAATGACAATTGTCGGATTACCGTGACAATTATGTCAACTTTTGACATATTTGCAAATAATTTTGTTTTATGAAGCTAAATGAGGGTAAAATAGAATAAATATTAACAAAGTAAAAGAATGAATCAATCACTAAACCCAAAGTCTCTTATTCAGATAATTTATGTAAACAAAGTAATGTCAAGAAATGTCACTGTCAAAATGACAGGACAGTGGTGCAAAACATTGTGTCATATATTATTTTGTAAATAATAATCTATAAAATTAAAGTGAATTAATTATAAGAACTATGCAAACAAAATACCGTTGCCAAACAATGTTTTGTGTAGTGTGTCGGAAACACGGCCTATGATCGTCATAATCAGCCCTTTTAAGTCCACTGCTAGACGTAGGCTTCCCAAAATAGATTTCCACTCAAAACAGTTTTCATCCAAAATGTGGCTATATATGCTACTTACAATATGAATCTATGAATGAGAGTTGTAATATTAGTGTTGTTGAAGATGTAAAAATTTGAAAATGTTTCGATCTCCTGCATTGTTACCAGTATCATAAAATATTTTATACCAGAAAATCTCCTTTTTTTAATAACTCTGTTTAAAACCGAAAATTTATAAAAATAATTACGGTATGATTATTTTTTAATTATTATTTCTTGAAATCAGTACTTATAAGAAAATGAAACCTCTTTTGTTCGCCATTTTATGTGAATTACCATTACGAAGATATTTTTTGATACGTTATCCCCTTTGTTTACATAATTTATCTGAATTTCAGACTTTGGGTATAGTGCAACTTCGCATGTTTGTTTTGATTGATGTAAAATGGAATGCACCAAAAGCTTACCATTTTGGGCCTTATTTATGTAAATAGAAATATACTCTTTGGGAGGTTAAGAAATGAAATGAATTGAAATCGTTTATTCTGTAAATAGGATATCGGAATCACTTTTACACGTCATATAAAAAATATAAAAACAAGCTTGGTGAAGTCGACATTTCCTATCTGACTACCCCTGAGAAGAAATGGCGAAACAAAATCAGGGGTCAGTCACTTTTAAAGTCCAGACATAATCTTGGTCAGATCATGTGAGGACCATGTAGATCCGTGTCTGAAATGGTTTTTTGAGGAAAGAACCACACAATTTTGAGTGGACCTGTCCAGTCAGTGCAAGCATTTGTCAGTAAACGTGTAGCTCAACTCAGGATTTAAGGAGCTCAACGACTCGACGAACAATACCAAAGAAAGGACATTTGGGTAGGCCGCATAAAGTGCTCAAGTACTAAGTGACCAATTGACCCACGATATACCTTTTATAAACACTTTCTTACACCTTCAAATTAAAAAATATGATTTCGTGACAGAGGGTAAACATTGTCTGCGTAATTCATCATCTTTTAAGAGCGTTGTCACCGGTCCACTAATACCACTCCTGTAAAAACATATAATCTCGTGACTGAGAAGGAATTATGAAAAACAGCTCAATCAATAAAATATGGGTAAGTGTGTCTAGAATTTTCTAATACCTTTTTTAAAGTTTCATAGAATAGAATAGAATAGAATACTCTTTTTTGTTAAAGAAATTTATTTCTCAATAAGAAATTACAAGGATTTCACTTACTTGAGAACATTTTGAACTTAAAATATAGTATTAACTTTGACATACAATGTTTTTTCTTCATAAGTAATCACCAATTTAATACGCAACATTTCATTTCACACGCAAACAACATTGACCAAACACAAAACTTTTCAATCCACCCGCAAAATATATGATTACCGTGGTCGCAAATGTTCATAACAGATAAGGAATGCGAACCCAGTGCCACAATAAAGCAAAGCAGCAGTAGGGCTAGTTTATTTTTACTCTTTATTATATACACCATAAAAATTACGGATATAAATGTAGTACTGTTACATAGGGTGTCACAATCGGCGGTCTTATCGCTAAAAGCGATCTTTACAAGCGAATTGAGACACGAAGCAACAAAATTCGATCTAAATAAAAACGGCCACATTCCTTTACATCGTATTTTGTTGCTTCGTGTCTCAATATGAAACTTTATAAAAGGTATTAGAAAATTCTAGACACGCTTACCGATATATTTGATTGAGCCGTTTTTCATAATTCTTTCTCAGTCACGAGATAATATGTTTTTAAAGTAGTGGCGCTAGTGGACCAGTGAGAACGCTCTTAACATCAGGTCCCAGACTACTTATGAATCTTTCAAATATAACGGTCGGTTCAGTGGTTTAGGCGTGAAAGATAAAAGGCAGACAGAAAGACAGAATTACTTAGAATAGAATAGAATAGAATACTCTTTATTATATACACCATAAAAATTACAGATATAAATGTAGAACTGTTACATAGGGTGTCACAATGGGAGGTCTTATCGCTAAAAGCGATCTTTTACAGACAACCTTTGGATGGATCAAAAAGTAGAAGGAGAGACAATACTGCAGGTAGTCAGTGGTGTACCACTTACATATATAGATAGAAAGATAGATAGATAGAATACTCTTTATATACACCATAAAAATTACAGATATAAATGTAGAACTGTTACATAGGGTGACACAATGGGCGGTCTTATCGCTAAAAGCGATCTGTTACAGACAACTTTTGGATGGATCAAATAGTAGAAGGAGAGACAATACTGCTGGTAGTCAGTGGTGTACCATTTACAATATATACAATAAATACATACTATACATAAAGCATATAGATACTTATCCATATAAATATTTATATATATATATATATATATATATATATATATATATATATATACATACAATAATAAACATGATACAAGAGCAAGGAACTTTAAGTAATGATGATGTTTATGGAGAGAGGAAGTGATTTTTAACCAGAATTTTAAAAGTGGACAAAGATACTTTCGCATTTTTACTACCTATTAGTATGGACGAATGATAAGTATAAACATCGACACCCGCTAAGTATACGTATGTATCTGCCAGATACACGAAACGGTTTTTATTGCATTTTTGGCATCTATATACCTATATTTACCACATACAAGTTTATTTTATTTTTTCAATTAACCCAACATACTTTTTTCTCAAACGTATATAGGGGCTTAGCTACGGCGATTCAAAGAAATTGAAATCTTCAATTCGTTCTTAGGAGAACGAATTGAAAATTTGCATTTGTCAGTTAGTTGTACTTAGGAGGTGTCGGATGTTAAAAAATGCTTTAAAACACAGATACGTTTATTAATATCTATACTAAAACAGGCACAGCCCACCATATCCTCCCTACATCCTGTTATTGACATTGTGCTATCTGTTTTATCCTTGGCTTAAATAATTAATAATCACGCAAGGTTTCATGCATTTAAAATGATGTTATATTTGACAACAACTAGTTGCTGTCCGCAACATCGCCCGCGTAGCTTTTCTAAAATAAAATTATCCTAAATTACTCCATATAATATTAGCCATCTTCCACTGAAAGTCCTGTCAAAATCGGTCCAGCCGTTTCGGAGATTACCCGGAACAAACAGAGAGACAGGCAAATTTAAAAAAAAAAATTGCCAGGTGAATGGGCCTTGCTGACCTTGGGAACAAACTTGGAAAACCTAAAGTGCCAAATTGTCAACAAAATAATTAAGCTTAACCGGCAGAATTATAATGTATGATAATGCTGTTACAAAGAGAAAAGATGGAGGCCTTTACCCTGCAGTGGGATAAACACAGGCACATAACAATAAAAAATAAAAACCGGCCAAGTGCGAATCAGACTCGTGCACGAAGGGATTATCCATAAAAACGGAAAAAATATCATGTTTGTTGTATAGGAAATAAATATTTATTTACTTAAATATTTATTTTATTTTAATTTAACTATTTATTTTTAAAGTGAATATACTATAACTAAATATTCTATAAATATTTCAAGCGCCTACCTGTTACCGTTATCAATATCGACCAAAAACGTGCAAAAAAATCACGTTTTTTGTATGGGAGCCCCCTTAAATATTTATTTTATTCTGTTTTTTTATTTGTTAAAGTACCTATAGCTTAAAACATTGTGATAAAGATGTGCATTAAAGTTTCTCATTTGTAGGGGTTTATTCATAAACGTTGCTTAAAGTTTAGTGACATTCAAACGTCAAAAATGTATGGTTAAACAGTAGCTAATCATTACTTAACTTTAAGCAGCGTTTACAAATAAACTCCATAATGTATTAGTCTATGTAAAAGTTGACGAGACGAAGTGTTTAAGACTTCATAAAATTACCATTCAGTATGGAAATAAGTATCAATACATTAACAGTCAGTCATTAAAAAAAATCAAACCAAACAAATTAATAAAAAAAGTTATCGTTATTAACGAAAATGTAGACAAATATGATTATATTTACCTCCTGAATGTACCACTCATTATTATCTTCCACAAACATTGGTTCACAAGCTTTCCCATAAATCAAGTCGAAACTTTTCTTTCTCAGGTCTACATTCTTTATAAACCTTGATTTGTAATATGTGTCTATGCCATTATTTAACAGCACATCCATATTCGGAAACTCCGTACAATTTCTTCCGACATAAACAGATCCCAAAGGACAACATTTCCGAAAACAATCCTTGGTTTGACACAAGCACCCAAACGTTCTGATTTCACCATCAACTTTTTTTGAGTACACATATTTTGGCGGGAAAACGACGCCATCTTGCACTATTGAACCGTCCTCCGAACTTTTACCGTCACTAATATCGACACTTTCGTTATCCAAACACGGTTGGTCACCCGCACACGAAGCGACGAAAAACAGAAGTAGTAGGAACATTTTCTTTAGTCCGAGAAAAAAATTGATTTGATGCCAAGAGTGCGTTTACGATCTAAAGTTTTTGGAATCCGTGTTTGATACCGATGCGACAACGACCGGCTCATAATGTAGTACGTATTGCACTGACCAACTACTGAGTAACTTTTATTTATTTATATAAAGTTAGTATGGGGCATGAATTCATTAGAGGGAAGTTAATTGTTTCCTATTGTACCCTTGCGTAGCGTTCACATTGTGCTTCCGAAATACATTTTAGGTTCAGTAGGTCACCGTTTTTTAGGAAAAGTTATAATTAGACTTCCATTATAATCTAGTTTTGGTGGAATCGCCCTGATTTTTATACATTGCTATAGCCACTCGTGTAATGATATTGTCGACATGATCCACTGAAGAGCTTGGTGTCATTTGCAGACCTTAAAAATGTTTTAATTTATAAATAACTAGTAAACCTAACGCGACGTATACGATTATCTCGTGTACAATACATATTATATGAAATATAATAATAATATAATAGGTTTAAATAGGCAGAAACACGGAAAAAAATAGAATATTTAAAAAATCTGACTCATGCATACAAAAATAAATACACGCTGTAAATCGAAGAGTTATTGCGAATTATAAGAATAATTTAAATGTGGCATACCATCATCATGGCTGCCAAGATGATGGTATGCAACATTTAAATTTTCCCAACTCTGATGAAGTCTAACCGGATACAGCTGAATATCAATATTTTACATGGAGTGGCTAATCTGACCTCCACAACCCAGTAACTGAGTAACACAACAAGCATAATTATATAAGTAGGGTGTATCTATTCAAACACGAAATATTTTAAGAGATAAACCTATAGGTGGTAAAGAAGCCAAGGAACGATTTTTTTTTTAATCTGAGTAATTATTTAAAAAATTAAATAAATTAAAATTACTTGATATAATGATTAATTAGCAAAAGGCACCGCGCTCGTTCCGTCACCGTCGCCGCGTCCGGGCGGGTCATTCATAGTATTAAAAAAAAGTAAGTAAAGGTTTTTTTTTTGCAAAATGTCTCAAGCAATTATAAAATTATAATAATTATGTAATAGTATATTACTTACCAAGGACTGTACAGGAAAGAATGCCCGAAATCGCAGGTATTTGCGACCCGAGCCGCAGACGAGGGTTGTAAATATGCGATAGAGGGCTTTCTTTTTCACTGCCCGTGGTGAGTACACAATTTTACGTCTTCACCTGGCCATAAAGGCTCGTACAGACTAGTGCGATATCGCGGGCGCGACGCGACATTAGTAGCACAATTTCTTTGTCGGTGCCTGTCGCGCTCGCGATATCTCGCGAGTCTGAACGAGCCTTAATGCGAGTTTTACTGTACGCGTAGCGTGCGGTAAAACTCACATTATGGCCAGGTGTGACGTAAAAATATAAAACACTTAGATTTTTTTTTTCCGCTGCTATGGCTGTTTTACCACCTATAGATGTTTCTCTTAAAATATTTCGTGTATGAATAGATACACCTTATATAGTGCTAATATTCGACGATTTTTGAACTATTGTAATCTAATCCGTACCATAATTACCTAACACACTATCAATCACAATCTGAATGATTTTGAAGGATATGACTAATCCATTGCTTCATATGTTCGAATAATGTACTTGCTTATCAACGTAAATAACGCAATGAATGTTGTTGAACTATCAAAATTAAACCCATTACTACTGTAAGTGTGTTACTCAATCACCCCACTGGTACCTATCTATCTCTTATATCGACTTGACTGCCCCTTTTTATTTTTATTTTTTCAAAAAAATCAAGACTCAAGTATGGAAAATGATCAAATGACCCCTCCCGCTCTGGGTGGAGCGGAAGGGAGTGTCAGACTCTTACTGACTAAAACCCACCCGTGTTCCTTCCTTGGCCCTTTATGTTCCGGGGCAGCGGTACCCCTTTCGGACAATCCCGCTGACCCGGCAGGCTTGGGCCCTATTGGGCCCCCTCATCGTTGCTGACATCTCTTAGAGGCACGCGTGGAACACGTACGCGCCGACAGGTACGGGCCTGATCCTGATGCGACGGTGAACTACCCATTACTCACCGCCCGCAGGCCCGCACCTACGGTGGCCGGGAGTCGTCACGCGGCTCCCGACGCTCGGAGCGTCTACCGCGGCGGCTGAGACGGGAGGCTCTCTCTCTCTCCCATCCCGCCACCTCCTTCGCTAGCATAACTGCTTCACAGAAGGAGGTGACTGCCTCCTATTCCCTTTCGCCCCGGACCATGGCTTGAACCAGGGCCGGGTGCGAGAGGACGTCGCCGCTGCCGATCGCCTCGAGGGCACGGCGGTGCTCCGCCCAAGCAGGGCAGACCCCCACCGTATGCTCCACCGTGTCCTCGGGGCGATCATCGCATTGGTGACACCCGACTTGACTGCCCTGGATGCGGATTTAATTACACTCCATTTGAAATAACATTAGACATTAAAGTAAACCTTTTTTGGCAGCTGCAGTAAACAGTTGGTATTGTAACCACTTTTTTGCTTTTAATGCCATCCTTATACCTACGGAATAGAAGTCAAAATAGGTTGAACGAACTGTAAAAAAGGTTGCTTTAAATATCCAATCTTATTTCAAATGGAGTATAGGTACTTGTGGTTTTATTAATAAACGTTTGAGAAATCCAATCACTGATGGTTACATAACATCATAATATGTAACCCCAAAGCGTAAGTCAAAGGTATACCCACATTTCGCCAGTTATAATAATAATAAATCTTATATATATAAAATTCTCGTGTCACAAAGTTATTTACCATACTCCTCCGAAACGGCTTGACCGATTTTTATGAAATTTTATATGCATATTCAGTAGGTCTGAGAATCGGCTACTATATTATATATATATTTTTTTTAGTTTTGGGTAGGTAGGTAGGGTAGGGTAGGGTAGGTAGGTAGGTAGGGTAGTGTAGGGTAGGGAAGGGTAGGGTAGATAGGTAGGTAGGTAGGGTAGGGTAGGGTAGGGTAGGTAGATAAGAAGGTTGGGTAGGTAGGGTAGAGTAGGGTAGAGTAGTGGAGTTTATACTATAGCTTTTGACAGAACGAAGTCTGTCGGATCAGCTAGTATTACATATATTTCAGATCAAATTACAATATCCTTATGTTGTTAGTAAAAGTTTTCCTAATATTAGTAAAAAAACCATACTCTATAAAACTTAACATTGTAGATGAAAAACATGTTCTCCCATACATTTCAACTGCCAATATAAATTGATCGAATATTACTCATTGGTGCCGATTCCCTTGTTCACAAAATAAACCAAATTTAAGTTCAGTGCATCTTTTTCTTTCTACTTCATTAAGAAAAGGACAGAAGATAAATTTTAGTTTAGTCCTGTCAAATTAATCAGTGCTTGACGTAAATTGACGTAATTTTAGTCGGCAAGTTTTTAATCATGTCTAAACTTGTATGGAGTAGTAACAGGCGCTGATTAATTTGACAGGACTAAACTAAAATTTATCTTCTGTCCTTTTCTTAATGAAGTAGAAAGAAAAAGATGCACTGAACTTAAATTTAGTTAAGCTTGTGAACAAGGGAATCGGCACCATTAAATTGTAAAGCCTGCTGTGATAGTTTTCCTTTTAACTTCGTTGTATATAATACTGCTGTAAATTTATTCATATTATATATCCAAAACAACTATTAAGCTGGTAGGTGGGGGGACTTGACTCTAATAAAAATTAGCAGTAAGCAGTTAAAGCTTAATATTACGCAAACAGAACCGTGAATAGTTTTCACAGACCCACAATATTTTTGAACGGCCTATTCAACGATACCCCCCCATGGGATAGACGAGAAAAAAAAATATCATCCCCACTTTACGTGCAAGGGAGGTACACAATTTTTTTTTTTTTTTTTTCAAGATTTTATTTTACTACTTTGTTGGCGTGATTAATATGTTTACCCATATCAAATTACAGTTTTCTAGTACTAAGATTCTCTGAGCTAAGCCGCGGAAAGACAGATAGACAGCCAGACAGACGGATATGGTGAAACTATAAGGGTTCCTTGTTGACTACAGAACCCTACAAAAAATACAAATGACTGCCAGTATGTTTAAGCGATGCATAAAATAGTAGTACGTCTGTAAATCGGCATCCTTACAGAATAATAAGAATTTATTTGTGTCATTTATTTTGGGTTTTCCTTGAATGACGGCTTCTAGATATGTACGAGTACGAGTACATACATTGTTGTGAGTCATTGAACTTTGGGTATATCTAACATATTTTTTCCTGGATTCAAGTACATTACATACAAATGTTAAATATCTGCAGTAAGACTGAATAACTATTGTTTTATTTTTAGCTTAACCTTTTGACCGTCATTATGATTCTTCTTTGTTGGATTTTTTGTTAATGTCCTAGAAATAGGCTGTCGGTTGGAGGTTTTTGGCTAAGATAACCTGTATAACCCAATGAAGCAGCAAAGAAACGATGGATGGACTATAAGTTAGTTCACATTGTGAACGCAGCTTTATTCGAAACTAATGTAAATGCTGGTGTCGAAATAAAGTAAATTGGCCGAATTATAATGTGACAGCACCTCAGGGAACAACAATAAACTACTACTATTAGCATAAGGCGTATTCTTGATGGTTAGAAAAGTAATAAGTACTTACAACACAAGGTTGTTCATGATATTTTCCGCACGAATGTTTTATTTGGCGCTCTAGCAATTTTTCCTATAATATTTTGCACACAAACAGCCAAAACAACGATCTGGGCCTTAAGTCTGCTATTACAATAGTGTCAGAATGGTCTCTTCATTGTGAGTTTTTGACAGATTTGCCATACAAACACTGTCAAATACTCACAATGGCGAGACCATTCTGACACTATTGTAATAGCAGACTTGAGGTCCTGTAGGCAAAGCATTTAATTGTTTCTTGCGGGAGTCGAACTGACGCCACGCCATATCGCTCCGCCACTATAATTCATAAAGGAAGCAAGTGAAAAGTACTGATAGCACTTCGAATCACAAAGGTTACGCTGTCTTAGACACACACAGAATAAAATTGAATTGTTAAAGATTAAAATAGCCTTCCAGCCTTTCCCTGCCCTGGGACCTGTAGGCGAAGGTACTCGCGTCACTGTATCGGAGGCGCGATGAAGCGAGGGCGCGGGGGAGCGACCGATGCCTCGACATAAGGAGCAGCGTCGGTCGCAGCTTCGCCAGGTCCTAGTGGCGGAATGGTGGGACAGGCTTTCACGCCCTACCGGCCTCGTCACTATCGAGGCGGTCCCGCCAGGGCTCGATCTCTGGCTTGGGAGGAGGCACGGTTCCATGTCATTTTGGGAGACGCAGGTGCTCTCGGGATATGGTTGCTCCGGGGAATCTGTGTCGCTTAAACAGGGAGCCGGATGCCCGGTGTCACCACTGCGTCTACAGCCGGGAGGATACAGCACGGCATACGCTGGCAGAGTGTCTCGCTTGGGAGGACCTGCGCCGTGCCTCATCTCAGGAGTAGACAGTGACCTGTCGCTGCCGGCCATAATAAACGCGATTGTCAGCAGCGAGGAGTCCTAGGACGCAGTGTTATCCTTCTACGAAACAGTAATCTCGCAGAGGGAGGCTGCGGAAAGGGAGAGAAGGATCTCATCCTCTCACCCGGCCCATAGCAGGCGAACCGGGCGTCGGCGGAGGCCGGACAACGTCCTCTTCCGGCCCCCCTAAATGAGTCCAGAGGCGGCGGATCCCGGAACGTCCGTCGCCCCCCATACATCAGGACCCGACCCCTCTCTTAGACGTCGCGGGGGGAGTCAAACACCTCACTCCTCCCCCTGATCTGAGGAGGTTCGCTGAGGTGGGCCAGTCGCAGGTTGCGAAAGAATCGTACGTTTCCGCGACCCCCACGCGTATGTTGAGTTGGAACACCGGGGTGGTTTTTAGTCAATAAGATTCTGACAAACCCCTCCGCTCGCCACAGGGCGGAAGACATCCATGAGGATTTTCCACTCCGAAACTCCAGCCTTCCAGCCTTACAAGATATAATTACAGGATGTAGAGTTATCTGACTTCCTTTTGGCTGCTAGGTAATATTGATATCAGATAATAGAACTGGAGAGTCCGACAAAACTTGCAGAGTTAGCAAGCTAAAGTGGCAGTTGGCCGCCTAAGTCTGTCGTGAGGCCGTCACCCATTGGAGCAGACGAGTCCTCGAGTACAAATTATGTATCGGTCGCCTAACATTCTATGCACCGACGATCTAAAAAGGCGACTGAGGAGTCGAACGCTCAATCAACTGCGGACTGAAGTACGTCGCTGCAATATGGGGGATTATACTCGTAGTTCTATAATCCGGTCTGTGGTGCTCCTGAACAAACCGTGCCCAATCTATTGGAGTGACCAAAGTGCCCATACACCTATACTTTTGAGGACCTACAAAATGCAACGGATGCCGTGATTAACATGGCCATCTACTGGGCTCAAATGATATTTAAAGTACATTCATTATTTCGATACGCAAAGAAAAAGAAGTGGGAATTAAATGTATACAGAAAGCCGTAAACAGGTTGTGGCTGTGCGATTAAAGGCGAAGTCCAGACTTGCTGGACGCCGAGTTTGCTTGTTGACTGTCTGATATTCTAAAAACAGACGTGGTTAGCCTTTCGACCTTTTAATTAATCCGTGAGTAATTATAGACAGCTGATTAGTCAAGATAATACAATATCTCTATTACACGTAGGTATACACGTAGGTATTTATAATAGTACCTGCGTTCCTGCTTAGCTAGGTATTTTTATGCAAAGTACGTTTGTGATTCCTAGATATTAGATGTAATGTATTAATTTAATTGTGATTACTTATATAGATACAATCACGGACTTTTCCGGTGAATCACAATCATTATGCAACTCCTTTGCGTTTTCGATCCCTTCCTTACTCATCAAACAGCCACATTTATGAATTTCAAAAAAAGAACATTGTCATGCACGCGCGTTTTATTACCACAGAGCCATAATTAAAAAAAAAAACTTATAGGTTATTCGAGTTCACGTCGCATCCCGACATTTTTGTTCGATATTAATATTGCAAAAATTTATAAGTTTGTTGTTTACAAAAATGAGTGACCTTTGATAACACATCACCAGATATTTCTAATGCAGAAAAGGACATTTCTAACCAATTATTACCAAAAAAGTCGAGAATACAATATGAAAAGGCGTACCAAGATTTCATGAATTGGAAAATATCAAAGAGTAGATAACATGGGTGTAGATAGTCTTGTATGCAACTGTACAACATAATTAGGTATTAAAACACTCATGCGGTATTAAACCCACATTCGTGTTTTAATACCCCTTATTATACAACAGTTGCATAATCTATTAGCTCAGGCCGTTTCAAGTTTCAAGAGTTGCATCGTGTCAAAATCAATCTGCATATTTTCCAAACTATGTTGGGGTCGGCTTCCAGTCTAACCGGATGCAGCTAAATACCAGTATTTAACATGATGTGAGTTGATAATATGATACCCCTTGACTTCTGACGACCCGTAACAACTGTCAAAGATCTGCACAGCCGGGACCAACGGCTTAACGTGGTTTCTGAAGCACGAAGTGGTCTAGGTATAGAAAGATGGTCACCCATCCACGGACCAACCGCGGCAAGCATGGCTTATCTGTTCGATCGACCCTTGCGGCTGTTATTACTTAACCACAAGCCCCTTTAGAAATAACAGAATAAGGGTGTTAAAAGCACTTTTAATTTAGAGTTAACCCATTAAAGGAATTGTTTGTGGTGCTTTGTCCGCTTAATGCGCTTTGCATAATTAATTTGTAGGCATATACACCGACAAACTCATACCGCAGAATAATATACCTATACTGTTTGGGAGAAGAGTGAAGGAAAGTGACGAATCGTCACTCGTACAGGACACCAACTTCCCTATCCTTATTTTATATTGTTCGTACTATTTTTATGTTTTAATTAGTTAGCTAAGTTAAGATTCTATAACTTAATACACCTTTTTACATATCTATCAATAACATTAATTTTATATGTGATTATTTATTCAATGTGCCGTGTTTAAAGAATAGCACTACCCCATTTCCTCCCGTGGGTGTCGTAAAAGGCGACTAAGGGACTTACTAGAGAATGGGCAGCAGCGTTCTCTATGCATTTTTAACACCATACTGCGATCGCCAACCCGCCTGCCAAGTGTGGCGATTATGGCAAACCCCCACAATTGGGGGAGGCCTATGTCCTGCAGTGGAAGTCTTTCGGCTGAAATGATGATGATGATGATGATGATTTATTCAATTAATGTTACCTCCAATCGCCAGAAACACAGGATTACCTAGTTCAGGCACAAAACATGGGTGAACTTGACATAGATTTAAGAAAAACTGTATTTAACTTTATATCTCTTTATACTCTCTGCCTGCGTCTGTGTTTCCGAACGCATACAACCCTAATCTATTCAAAGTGAGAGTGAACAGGCTTCTTCTGGGTAAGCTCACTCCATCGTAGACTTTGTCATCCAGACCTAGACTAAAGTCAAGAGCAAACTCATAGTAGAATAAAAAAAAAAAAAAAAAAAAAAAAAAATTCTTATATTTTTGAATAAATTTTATTATTATTTATTTTTATTTATTTATTTAAAAATGTTAACAATATCCCAAAAGATATTAGGGAACTCCCTCTGAAATATTGAAAATCTAAATTACATAAATGGCTCATAGGTAAAAGAATTAGTGTGTATAATAATTATTTGATAAAAAAGTAAGTGATAAAGATTGTTACTGATTTACTGATACTTAATTAGATACTGCTTAGATTTAAAACTGTATATAGACATAGTATAATTTATTTTTAATTTAATTTTTTTAATACTAGATACAATTACTGTTCAATTGCCCTGTTATTATTGATGCTAGGTGCATAATTATAGCATGTTTTCTTTAAAATGTTGTATGCCAGTCCATGGCGAGACATGTAGATCATAACCCTATTATTAAGACCTTTAATACCTTTTAAACCTTTTAGACCTCTATTGTTTTAATTTTATATGGGTTTAAGACCTGTTTTTTTTTTTTTTTTAATGGACAATTTTTTTATGCAAGTAAATATATTAATTCTATTTGATTATATTCTAAGGTTTCGGTGCGTTTCGCGTTATTTTTCAGAGGCAAACAATATATATATATATATATTTTTTTTTTTTTTTCACTTCCGAAATTGATTTTACTTAAAAATAGAATATGTATTTCCAAACTACAGTTTTCTCGTTCTCATATTTCATAACGCTTATTTCTGTTTGCGTTGATCAATTTTGTATTCTATGTTATAAAGATAATCATATTTATACTAATTTATTGCATTCCATATTGTAAAAAAGATACAAATATGGACCTTGTAGGGGCAACAAGATAAATTTTAAATTTAAACAATACAAAAAAGACAAAATTAAAACTATTATTTAACAATAAAAAAATTGAAACTACGTATTTGTATAGATAACGTTCATATCAGCCAAAATTACCGCATCCGACGCCTCACCATGATAATGATAAACGGTTATATTTTTAACTGAAATTCCAACTTGAATATAAAAACAAATATTTATGACTATGTAACTACATTTTATAAATGTTACGTATTGATTAATTCCCTGTGACTACGAAGTGGGCCTTCTGCTATAAAGCTCTAACATAAATACTAAAGCAACAGTTCAGAGTTGATTCATAGTCGGTACTCTCTTTAAATACAGCAATGACACAGTTTGTTAAAACATACTCCTCGGTAACGGTATCATGTTTTTGTGGTCGTCAAGTACACTACTTACAAAGCCAACAAGTAGTCATAATGAGGACTTCCGTTACGCTCACCAGTTGGCGCCACTGTCGAGTAAGGTCCTAAAGTGTAGCTGCTAAAGTTTGTTACTACGAGCGTGAAAACAAAGCTTAGATACATTTGAATCATATTAATACCTTGAAACCGTACCGTAAAAATATCGAGCATGCCAGTGTTGCACAATCCCGTTTTGTTCAGAAAAAAGGAGGACTTAAGTTTTCGATTGATGAAACTGTCTCAAATCACTGACATTCATAGACCCGGAACTCATACTTGTCATAGTTAATGTCTACGAAGCATAATGCCCAAAATTTATGTCTACACAGCAAATTGCCTAAGCTGTAAATCGCTTAGAGATCAAAATGTTTAATCAGCAAAATGCCTAAAATGCAATAATTTCTAAGTAGTAAATCTGATGGAGGTCGCATACCTACATGACAGTGTAAGATTCGAGTATAACTGTTTTAGAATATGTCACTTTAAAACTGTTCTGTATAGGAGAAAAATTCGTGGTAATAAATGTGTTCGATCAAAATAGCCTCTTGATTTCAACAAAATCGCCTGGAGAACAAAATGATGAATCATACAATCTGCCTGCGACTAGATAATTAGACAATAGTGAAACTTTCTGCGGCAGATTGTAGGTATGATTCGTCATTTTGAACTGGGTGAAATAGGTTAGGTTAGGTTAGAACTGTGACCACCCACGCGTGAGCCGAGCGAACGCTACTTCCAAGTTGCTCGTGGGTTTACCTACATTTTTTCCACTCTCAGAATAAGGTTTAGTTCAAATACTCAAAAACTCAAAAAACTCAAGTCATTTATTTCAATTAAACCATTTACAGGCACTTTTGAATTGTCAAGGAGTCGGTCAGTAAGAAAAATGAAGCTACATTCCCATTCCAAAGCGTAGGTACCTATGGAGAAGAACGGGCAAGAAACTCCATGGACACTCTTTTAAATTAAATTGTCATAAAAGTATTCGTTACATCATAATTTTGAATTTATAACTAAATGTGAGAACGATGTAAAAATAAAAATAATAAAAACTTACACGTTAAAAGCGTCCAGAGTAGGTACAACAAATAGAAACAAAATAAAATACTTAAAATAAAATAACCCGTGGCAACTAAGAGATGACCAGTCCCAACTGACGGCGCCCGTTCGAACATGACGCATGGATTAGCACCATTCAGCTCAACCATTTTGAAGGGAGCTAAATGATCCAACACACACGCCACCATCAGCGAAACATCTAAGTGAGCATGACATACTCTCAGCCGCCAGGGCACATTCAAGTCAATGAAAGACATATTACCCGGTCAATGGTAGCTCTATAGTACATAGGACTCACACCTGTGCTATGCATTTATATAATACAAAGGAGATTGAGTTTATACAATGCAAAGATAGTCTTACACTCTTCAGCAGCTCCAACATTATTGTCAAATGTTAATCAACTAGCTGTGGTTGTGGAGCAGGACCAGCATTCAGCCAAGCATTTTTATCAGCAATGTAATCCCCCAACTTATACTGTATAGACATATTGTAAGGTAGGCATTGTGCTTCCTAGTCAATATAAGGTTTAGGCAGTACTTGGCATAGACGTTTTGATTTCTAGTCAGCATGATCATAAAGGTAGTTAATCTCAGGTATTGCAAAATATTCACATATATGATTAATTTGATAGCACTAAACTAAAATTTATCTTCTGTCCTTTTCTTAATGAAACAGAAAGAAAAAGATGCACTGAACTTAAATTTTGTTTAGTTTGTGAACAAGGGAATCGGCACCAATGACTCATACTTTGCCTCAACACTTGACATTCAAAAGTTTTTTGCAACCGAACGCGATTACTATGCAAATATTATGCGAACATTCGTCCTTAGGATGAAAACAAGTAAACAAAAGACGTCAAAATATTACATTGAGTTTTAAAACAGAACTCAAAGATTCTTAATTTTTTTGCACTGCATAAGTATTTGTACAGACATCAAACATGGTGATGAGATAATCGTAAATATGTATGCTAGACAGAAAAGACATTGTTTATTCATTGGAATTCAAAGAGAATTTAAATTATCTATAATGTTGTCTTTTGCATTGAAACAAAATATATAAGTCAGTCTCGATCGTTTACGGCGCTGTCTAAGCACCTGACTTATATAGCAACCTCGCAGTTTCGATCTTTTAATGGATATATCGCCGCCCTACAACGAAAACCAATTAAATCATTAAAAGTACAAACGGAGATTTATTTTATTTATTTATTTATATAATCACTTACAACTATAATCATGATATCGACATCATCGATTATCGATTATCGATTTTGATTATCGATGATATATATGATATCGGGATTACAAAGTTTATGGGGTTGAAAATACCATTTGTAGTATTATATTGTTATTAATACTTCATAGCATCAGTACATTGATAATTAATGTTCTATTTAAACATGTCTATTGAGATTTAAAAAGTTATTGCTTTGTAATGAAATTTTCAATAATTGTCACATAATCTGCTTAATGTTTTCTATTTGAAAACAAACCTTGGAAATGCTTGAAATAAGTGGTTATCTTATCAGTTAGTAGCGAAACTATAAGACTTAGCGATTAATGGGTTTTCGCAGACGAAAGAACACAAAATTTTAGGTACTTTGGCATTCATAAGTGACTTTCGTCAAAATTTCGATTTAATTGGTTTTCGTTGTAAGGCGGCGATATATTATGTATTGTTATGTTTATTATAACTTTAAGAGGAATGAGAGAACCACATCATCACGAATACAAGCTTGAGGGCACATCAATTGAGCGGGTAGAAAAGGTACGCGACCAGGGCCTCAAGTCTGCTATTACAATAGTGTCAGAATGATCTCTTCATTGTGAGTTTTTGACAGATTTGCCATACAAACACTGTCAAATACTCACAATGGCGAGACCATTCTGACACTATTGTAATAGCAGACTTGAGGCCCTGGGTGTGCGCTTGAACACTGAGTTAACGGAACCACATTGTAAATGTTTGTAAGAAATCATACAGAAGTCTGGGTTTCGTTCTTCGACGGGCATCGGGTTATCACACTTATCACTACATATTATCAAACAAAGTCCTCCGCCGCGTCTGTCTGTCTGTCTGTCTGTTCGCGATAAACTCAAAAACTACTGCACCGATTGTCATGCAGTTTTCAATAATGGATAGCGTGGTTCTCGAGGAAGTTTTTAGTATATAATTTGTTAAGTTTTTGTATACATTTAGGTATACATTAACGATATGTGTTGGAGGTGTCGGAAAAAAATAAGCCGTCTGGGAGCTTTCAACGAAAACGCTGTCAAAACCCTTTGAGATATAATAAAACAATGTATGGTGGAATTGTGTATCTTACATAGGTTTACAGAAAAGTCCGCGATGGCATATGACTATCTCTTAAGGATAACATACTATATCCATTTTATTGTCTTTTTGTAGGCATTTGTTGACTAGGTAGTCGGAACAAACTTATCCTTTTTATCCCGGTAATAATTTCCGACATTCACGCGGGTGAAGCTGCGGGCAAAGGCTAGTACAAATATAAAAGCAGTTGCAGCAGTGTATAATGCGCTTATAAGAACTCGGCTTGGGTATAATGCTGTCATATGGGCTCCGCATGAGACTAAATATAGTCTCATGTTAGAGCGCATATAAAACAAATTCACCAGATTTTTGTACATGAAGCTATACGGTGTCTCCCTTCTATCCGTTGATGTACCCAAGCTTATTCGTTATCGGTATGTTAGGGTACGTGGCGGCATCTAGAACGCCACATACGAACTACGCATCACAGACCTAACGTCACAAATCCTGCATCGCGCAATCAGAGTTTACCGCGCAACTAGCATATATACAACATTCCGATATAAACTGTCGAGCAGTTGCCCACCAGACACGACACCCGTCTAGTCCGAGTATCCTCCCTTTTCCATAGAGTATGAGTGAGCTTTACACCCTGTTCCTCATACCGCTCTAGGTACAACATACTCGATATAAGAAGGGACTATTACCACATACTAACTATTACCACATACATATGTGTTCAAACTATTATGTGGTAAGACCTATAATATAATACGCACAATGGTCCATCTTAAGGACTAAGTGCGGAAACCAAACCCTCTAACATAGAACATAGAAGACCTAGGCTATAATTCCGGTGTTTTGAAGGAGTTTTGTCTGAATGTGCCTGACAATTACGTATCGCGACGCTGGTAGCCACGGTTACTAGAATTATGCACGAACCAACTTGCTCAGCAAAGCGCCACTGACGCGCGCCTTGTACGCACTGAATGACACGACTGTCAGGATCGATTTATTTTCCTGCTCCCTGAATGAATTCACAAAAATAATAATGTATGTGTTATGTTATTTAAGATAATTTAATTAAGGACCACGCTACCTCATTAGGAATTTTTCTTGTAATAAATAAATAAATGTTTGTAACCATTACAAAATAATAGGCTATACCCAAAGTCTCTAATTCAGATAATTTATGTAAACAAAGTAATGTCAAGAAATGTCAGTGTTAAAATACAGGACAGTGGTGCACAACTTTTTGACATATTTTTTTTTATTTTTTTTGTAAATCATCATCTGTGAAATGAAAGTGAATTAATTATAAGAACTATGCAAACAAAATACCGTTGCTAAACAATGTTTTATGTAGTGTGTCGGAGATATGGCCTATGATCGTCATAATCAGCCCTTTTAAGTCCACTGCTAGACGTAGGCCTCCCAAATCGTTTTCCACTCGAAACAGTTTATAGCCGTTTTCATCCAAAATGTGGCCAGATATGCTACATATAATACAATATGAATCTATGAATGTGAGTTGTAATATTAGTGTTGTTGAAGATGAAAAAAATTGTGAAAATGTTTGGATCTCCTGCATTGTTACCAGTATCATAAAATATTTTATACCAGAAAATCTCCTTTTTTTAATAACTTTGTTTAAAACCGATTTTTTTTTTTTAATAATTACATATTGATTATTTTTTCATTATTATTTCTAAGTACTTAAAAGAAAATGAAATCTCTTTTTTCGCCATTTTATGTCAGTTACCATTACGAAGATATTTGTTTTGTTATGTTTTAGAGGTATGAGGAACAGGGTGTAAAGTTCACTCATACTCTATAGTAAAGGGAGGATCCTCCGACCAGACGGGTATTGTGTCTGGTGGGCAACTGCCCAACGATTGATGTCGGGATGTTGTATATATGCTAGTCGCGCGGTAAACTCTGATAGCGCGATGCAGGATTTGTGACGTCAGGTTTTGATGCGTTGTTCGCATGTGGCGTTGTTGATACCGCCACAATGTTATCCCCTTTGTTTATATAAATTATCTGAATTTGAGACTTTGGACATAGTTTGGTTGCCCAGCGTAGCGATTACGAAGCTATAATTGCTTCCTTTCAAGAGAAAGGCCTACGAAGTCTACGGGATGAGCTATGGCTGCTACGAGCTAAAGCTACGAGTCTATTGCATCTAGTGCAAAAGTTATATTTTTACTTTTTCTTCATCATCATCATTTCAGCCGAAAGACGTCCACTGCTGGACATAGGCTTCCCCCAAGCACCGCCACCTCGACCGGTTCTGTGCTTCCCGCATCTAGCGGATTCCTGCGGCTTTCATAAGGTCATCGGTCTATCTTGTGGGAGGCCTACGTCTTCTGGGACGCGGTCGCCACTCCAGAACCTTTCGGCCCCAACGGCCATTTGTTCTGCGCGCAATGTGCCCTGCCCATTGCCACTTAAAGGCGCGGGCCCACCGCGGTGCACGGAGAGGCTACGCACGTGTATTAAAGCTTCGCTTTGTAAGAAAATGTATGGTTGTGTCCACTGCAACTAGGGTTCCCAGATCAATATAATTGGTTTCCGGAGGAAAATCCGGACATTTGTTAAAATTTCCGGACTCTTCCTTCTAAAATTTAAATTTCGTGGCATATTTGTTTCTTAATGTGACTCAATATAATTTAAAAGAAATAACATGTCAAACTTTTACAAAACTATAATAAAGAGAAAGGTTTGTTGCAAAATATTGTGGGGTGCCTGAAATACAAATAACATAATCATAAATGTACAATCTAGTTGTTGAGTTTTGAATACAAAATAATGTTTTATTTTAACCTTCTTTTTTCGACTATTATTTGGAAATTCCGGACGCTTAAGGATTCCCCCCGCATTCCGGACAATGAGATAAAATTCCGGACTTGTCCGGAAAATTCCGGACGTATGGCAACCCTAACTGCAACCCACGGAGAGGCTACGCATGAATTGACGTCATTGATACATGCGTGGCTTGCTCGAATAGGCGGTTACATAGCTCAACGCTGTCGACGTGGGTCTACGTTTCCACTGGAGTACACGAATATGACCCACGACTATGTACAACTCACTTATCGCAGCCCAGTTTTCAGTCATACACCTTGTGGAACGGACGCGTAGCCTCTCCGTGCGCCGTGCCACGCTATACATAGTCGTGGGTCATATTCGTGTACTCCAGTGGAAACGTAGACCCACGTTGTCAAACAAATTAATACACGCAGTTAAAATGCGCCGCGTGCCCGTGCACAGCATGCGCCGCGGTGGGCCCGCGCCTTTAGTTTGGCAATTCTTCGAGCTATGTCGGTTATCTTGGTTCTCCTGTGGATCTCTTCATTTCTGATTCGATCTCCTAGGGAAACTCCAAGCATAGCCCTCTCCATTGTGCCCTTTGGGTGACTTTTAGCCTTCTAATAAGGCCCGTTGTGAGCGACCAAGTTTCAGTGCCTTACGTCATCACTGGCAACACGCACTGGTCAAAGACTTTCGTCTTGAGACACTGCGGTATGCGGGACGAGAAGAGATTATAGCTTACCGAACGCTGCCCATCCGAGTCGGATTCGATGATTGACCTCTTTCTCGATGTTGGACCTACCTAACTGGACAGTTTGTCCTCGGTAAACATACTCGTCCACAACTTCGAGTGTAGCGTCTCCGACTTTTGTTGACTATGCCAAATACCTAGTAAACGATCATGTAAGCTTAAATACAAATACATAAACGCACGCTTTTTCCCATGGGGGTAGGTAGAAAATTCAGAATGCCACTTTCTACGATCCTTACTTCTCATAAACTTTTTTTTTTTTTTTTCAGAGACTTTTGTTACTATTGTATTTAGAAAAAGTTATGTCGATGAGTTTCGTTTAACTCCTATTCGTAACGACGAAGTGCCAAAAAAATCCTAATGGTGGCTCCATCTATTTACTGAGTAAAGAATCATTTTGTTCTGTTGCCCGCGTGGATATCGGTTATCGCGTAAAAAAGTAGCCTATGTCCATCTCCATATCCCATGCTTTACTCTGCCAAAATTTCATGACGATCGGTTCAGCGATTTAGGCGTGAAAACGTAACACAGAAAAACATGGATGGATTTTGTATTAGTTTACCTTACATTATTACTCATTTTTACCGTTATCACTTAATGTTGACAGCAAAAGAATTGGGTCATATCTACACTCTACACTAATATAATAATATTATAAAGAGGAAAGATTTGTACCTATTTTTGTATGTTTGTATGTTTGTAATGAATAGGCTCAAAAAGTACTGGGCCGATTTAAAAAATTCTTTCACCAATAGAATGCTACATTCTTCCAATTTGACATAGGCTACATTTCATTTTGAGAAAAATTAGGGATCCTTGGTAAAATTTGAACAATGTAACCGAAGGTGTAGAAAAATGAGTCTTAAAATGATAATTGTCTACCCCGTGCGAAGCCGGGATGGGCTGCTAGTCTATCTATAATTTTGTTTCCTCATATGAACTCTCATCGGTCAGTAATTATTTTTTACTCATAGTCCATCTGTTTCTTCTCAACCGCTTACTATAAAATTAAATTTATCGCTACCTACCTACATAATCATAATTCACACATATATCTAAGCTATAATAATAAAACACTTATATAAAATGTTGAGAGTGTATAACTTACGATATCACAAGTTCTACTCCTACCGATTTATTTGATAGAGTGTAATAATTATAAATTACATATATTTTTATAAGATTTTGCTTCCTTAAAAAACATCTGCGTTTATCTCTCAATGTTGCTCTTAACTTTGACCTCCATTAGATTTTGTATTCTTTATTTTGGTCATTCGATTTATACTAGTTCGAATGCGTCTATCCTCTGCCTTTCTCTTGCTCGGATTTTCCTCCTCTCAACTCCATAGAAAAAATCAGGTTTTGGAGGTCAGATAGGCAGTCGCTCCATGTAAAATAACTGGTATTCAGCTGCATCTGGATAGACTGGAAGCTGACCCCAATGTACGTGGGAAAAGGCTGGGCAAATAATGAGTTTATTTAGTT
Organism: Dryobota labecula; assembly: GCA_947523025.1. Taxonomy (NCBI): domain Eukaryota; kingdom Metazoa; phylum Arthropoda; class Insecta; order Lepidoptera; family Noctuidae; genus Dryobota; species Dryobota labecula. The sequence continues at coordinate 6,280,678 of OX383296.1, read as the reverse complement.
TAGTTTTATTTATTTATAGGAGAACCAACAGCTATAACAGGCCGATAACATTTTGTATGTGAAACATAGAGCCAATTACAGGTTCTCACGGGTAAAAACAGAAAAAGCAGTAGAAATCTTAGAATCACTAACAAGCACGATAAAGTAAAGTAAACATTTATTTGCATAGATTATAGGTACATTACATAAGATGTTACAATTAAAATGTGGGTGATCCTTCTACAATCTACCTTATATAGACATGCAACATTAGTATTAAATGAATCATTAATTATTATAAAATGAAATACAATGATCAGTTAAATTATTTTGAGGTATTACAGTTGAACTTGCCTGTTGGCATGTTACGCGAAAAATCACAGCACAGCGGACAGAGCTCCGGCGGGATCTCATGGCGTCATGGAGAGTGCGATTGTCGCAACCCAGCGCTGGGCACGCCACAATTGTGGCGATAAGTCACAATCTTCTACAAGTTTTTGAGGAGTGGCTAGAGAGGCGCCACGGCATCCTCACCTTTCACCTGACACAGGTCCTCACCGAACACGGTTGTTTCGAGAGGTTCCTGTTTCGGATTAGGCGGGAGGAAACGCCCGGGTGTTACCACTGTGTGGATCGCCCGGAGGACGGTGGTGCATACGGTGAAGGTCTGCCCGGCTTGGGCAGAACACCGCCGTGTCCGCACCCAAAATAAAAAATGGTACATTCATATAAAGGAAAAAAAAAAGATTCATTGAAATATCTACAATACAATAGTAATAAAATAAAATAGATCGAAACAATGTCATAATTAGGTCATGTCAAAATTGAATTACATTAAATTATTCAGTACATAAGTCGGAGATAGAAAAGATTATAAATATAATAAAGGTACAATAAGCACTATCGATCATTTCTAAAGAAGTCATCGTTCAGCTGGGTGCATGCAGAATAGGTTTTGGTGGTAAATGGGTCAAATGAACTCTTTACAAAGAATATTAGGCCCGTATTATAGAACGTCACTCAATACTCAAGCGTTACTTAAGACTAGATTCAAGCCATTTGATTGGTTGAAACTAGTTTTAAGTTACGCTTGAGTATTGAGTGACGTTCTATAATACGGGACTTAAACTCCTTACTCGCTCGCACCATCTGAGTTTTGCCTATAGTTAGAAGAGCAAAAAGGAATAGAGATAGGTGGATTAAATCTGACTGATCTCTGGGGGACATTGAAGCGCAGTTTATGCAGGAGATCAGGGGGCCAAGTCTACTAATGTACAAACGTTGCAATGGTCTTTTCATTGTGAGTTTTTGACAGATTTGCCATACAAACACTGTCAAATACTCACAATCGCGAGACCATTGCAACGTTTGTAAATTTCAATTCAATTCAATTTATTTATTCACAAACAATTTACATTGTGTTTGAAAACTTCTATGGTACAAAAAATAATTAATAATATAAGTAGGTCACACAAAAATAACAATTTACTCACATACTTAATCATCAAAATTAACATCGCAATAAAAAATTACCTACAACATTATTATTTTTAATGTCCACTCATTAGGAATTTAAGATTAGGAATAGAAAATCATTTAAAAATATAAATTAGTAGACTTAGGCCCCAGGACAGTCAATTTCGTTGGAAATGACGGCACGGTTGGCGCAGTGGTTAAGCGATTGACTGCTGCGCTGCATGTCGCGGGTTCGATTACCGCATGGAACAAATATTTGTATGATCTACAAGTAGTTGTTCCGGGTCTGGCTGTTTGTGTATGTGAGTTTAAATGTTTGTAAACGCACCCACGATACAGGAGAAATTCCTAGTGTGGGGCAATGTTTAAAAAAAAAAAAATGGTTTTGTGTGTCAGGTTTTGAGTTCCTTATTTTAGTCCACAGCGAAAAATAGGAAAGCTAACTTTATCAATGTACAATGTACGGACAAAAACCATTTATCTTCGTTACTTAGGTAATGGAATTAGTTTTAATTTAATTAAATAAGTACCTACCTAAAATAGACATAGGTACCTATAAGTTTGTTGGTTGTTCACCTAAACATCCATCCTTACTAATATTAAAAACCAGCTGCTGCCCGGGGCTTCGCCCGCGTGGCTTAAAAGTAGTCTAATTAACTATTTAGGACGTGCGGGTTCGATTCCCGCACGGAACAAATATTTGTATGACCTACAAGTAGTTGTTCCAGGTCTGGCTGTTTGTGTATGTGAGTTTAAATGTTTGTAAACGCACCCATAATACAGGAAAATAACATATGATTTTATCGGGATCCTGCCGTTTTGCCGAAAAGATTTTGCCAAATTTTCATTACCCAAACAAATTTTAGCAACCTTTTTTTATACCAATGTAATATTTGGAATAATTTTAGTACGCACATTTTCATTTGGTCAAAATTTTACTTGGCACAATATTACTAAGTATAATGTCATTATGGCATTTGGTCTTTAATCAAATGATTTATTACAGCAAACAATCTTCAGACAATAAACGTTTGGTGAAATGATTTGTTAAACATAAACATTAAATGACCAATAAACATTTGACTTGTTGGCTATATTTGATGTCTTTTGTGTACTTCTTTGTAAGTTTTTGTGCTTGAATTTGTCTGAAACAAGTCAAATTTATGTTTACTTGATATTAGTTTATTTACGGAAGTAGTTAGAATAGGTTAATTATTTAAAAAAAATGGTTAGGTTAGGTTAGGTTAAAACTGTGATCTCATAAGCACGAGCCGAGCGAGCGAAGCGAGCGGTGCCGCGGCAGCGGCCGGCGAGTGCCAGAAACGACTAGCATTAATAGAAAAAAGATGTAGGTTACCCGGAACTATTTAGATTAGGTTAATTACTTATTTACTGACGATACTAAATATTTGGCTTATTTAATTTTGCGTAAAAACTGTTATTCCAACTGAAATATTTGACTAAATAAAAAATGTTAAAAGTACTAGTTGGTAAACAAGTTATAGTTTAAACGTTCATTTGCCAAACATTAGGTTTGCGTTATAATTTTTTGTAAATAGATTTTTTGCTAAGTAATAATTTGGCATATGAAAATATGCGATTTTTTTTTTGGGAAGGCAAAGTTTGTCAAATTCCTTTCGGTCAAACAAGGGAGACCCGATTTTATCTTCTAAACTTAAGTCAAACCTCAATATCTGTAAAGTGACTTTGTATGGATTGGATCCTTTTCGTTTAACTACGTCCAATATTTTTATACTTTTTGCTGTGCCCAACAGGATCCGTCATAATTTGTACCTCAACTTTAAGCCATTGTAGGTATCAACTTAAAATATCATAAAATTCAAAAGATATATAAATATAATATAAATCAATCAATCTACATAGTCTTCCCAACTATGTTGGGGTCGGCTTCTAGTCTAACCAGATGCAGCTGAATATCTGTACTTTACACGGAGCGACTGGCCTATCTGACCTCCACAACCCAGGTACTGGGTAACACTGACTACCCGTAACGAATGACAGCCGGGACCAACGGCTTAACGTGCTTTCCGAGGCACGGAGGGATCTCAATATGTAATGGATGGTCACCCATCCGCAAACCAACCGAAGCAAGCGTAGCTTAACCTTCGATCATCCCGTGTGCCTGTTATCATTTAGCCACGAGCCCTTCCTCAAATAAAGATAAGAATATGGATATGAATATACTATAGTAAGACAAAATTAGTCAGTCATCAATGTTATGTTTCGGGGCAGATTGCCTATACAGGGTGTGTCGTAAAGACTAAAGTAAATATCATCACTTTGGTGAAGGTTGCCCTTAATTTGGACGAGCACTTAGAGTTTGTTTGTTGCCTAAACAAAGAGTGCTACGATTTGAGTGATAACGTTCAAGCTTTGTAATTTTTCTACACTTGATATAGAATGGAGATTATGAAGAAACGGCTGAAAAATTAAGGGTCATAATTTATTATCGCTAATGCACTATTTTCGATACATTTCGTAAATCTATAGATGAAATGATTCAACGAAAATTGTTTAAAAAAAACCGCCATCTTGCCGCGGAAGGGCCCTGGGGCCCAAGTCTGCTTTTATAAATTCGTCACTCCAACACGATCCCAATGTCATTCAGCTAAAAGTTCGTAATCTGCTAAATTCATAATGGTCGATCATTGGTCGGTCAATGGTCTCGTAATAGAATTGTATTACAATGGCATTTTGAACATTTATTCATGCCAGATTTCATTTATATATGTATATTTTTACATATTATTTATTAGTGTTATAAGCAATCTGAAGTAGTAGGAAGTTGGAAGTTTAGGCGACGCGAAGGTGGGGGTGTGAGCGAGACATAATTATATTCTTGCGTAATGGTATGTTTTAGTGGATACCTACTTTATTTATTTATTTATTTCTACACGCGCGTGATGCCTGCGGATTATTTTGTGTTTTATTTTTATCTAATAATATTTATTGGTATATCAGGTTGTATAGTTAGATTATATTCTGAGTACTGTTTGTTTTATTTTATCTAGTTGCCTATTTATGTTCATTTCTTTAAACCTGACTTGGTTTCCGTATGTCCTTTCCGGGTAACCACTGAAAATCAGCGCTGTGCTGTGGGTCCCTCATAGCACAGCATCATGCTGAGTGGAAGCCTTCTTGTCACAGTCATGACGTGCAGCTGCCGACTATTTTGTTTTGTGCTCGTGATTGGAATGTAGATCTATTTAGTTTTATTTTTTATTTTTCTTATACCATCTAATCAAGTTAATTATCTTTTTGTATGCACGTGTTTCTGTGACAAATAAACCTATTTTTCTTTCTTTCTTTCTTTCTTAGTATGAAGTTTCGTTTGTCATTATGTACGAGATTACCAATTCTTTCAATGGAGTGTCAGTGGCTGACCATTGTAAAGTCATAACGACGCCATTATATTTAGTAGATTACCAAACTTGTCAAAATCAACAATTATGAAATCAATGATAGACCATTCTGACCCTATTGTAATAGCAGATTTGAGGCCCTGGAGACCTGTAATGCAGGTTTCTTTATATAAACCTACCTCAGGCACCAGTCTCTCCTTGTTCGTGCAGTACTGTCAAAGTTTAGCATTATGTTCATAACTTGTGTAGAGAAAATAAAGGATTTATATTTATTTATAATTAAGGTGAAAGAGCCAGAATAGTCCCCGAAATTTAAATTTTTCTTATTTTTATTGCAATTTGCAGGTTAGTATTAGGTTGTATGTCGACCTAAATTACAGAATTATAATAATTAAAAATCATAAATACAAGTATCTAAGACCAAGTAACCCTATTGAATGACTATTTCATGAAATCATTACATTTGAGGGCAATTCTAACAATCATTAGAATCAGCACTACAACTCCTTAAGAATTGCCCGTACAATAGGCCGTTCAAAAATGTTGCGGGTCTGTAAAAGCCATTTTTCGATTCAGGGATCCGTTTGTGTAATATTAAGCTATGTAAAAAAATACACGGCAGTAGTATATATAAAGAAGTTAAAAAGAAAACTATCACAGAAAAGTCAAGATAACGAGTAATAGTCAACCAACTTACATTTGTAGTTGGAATGTAAGGGAGAACATGTATTTCTACTACGACGTTAAGTTTGTTATTGGAAACCTTCATTGTGCGTATTCCGACACGCACTTAGCCGGTATGTTTTTTTTTTTTTTTTTTTTCTATTTAGCACCGCCATCGGCTTAGGTTTTTTGGTTCAAGAACATAATAATTTTATTTTATTTTGTAAAAAAGTTTTACAAAATAAAATAAAATTATTATGTTGTTTTTTCTATTTAGCACCGCCATCGGCTTAGGTTTTTTGGTTCAAGAACATAATAATTTTATTTTATTTTGTAAAAAAGTTTTACAAAATAAAATAAAATTATTATGTTGTTTTTTTCTATTTAGCACCGCCATCGGCTTAGGTTTTTTGGTTCAAGAACATAATAATTTTATTTTATTTTGTAAAACTTTTATCTGTGAAACAAACCCACTATTTGAAACTAGTGTGACTTGAAACTCATTTAATTAATCTCTCTCTCATCTAATTAATTCTAAAGCGGTAATGTTAGGTGTCCTCTGCCTAAAAACCTGACTAGAATTAATGGTTTCGATAGGCCGTTATACTGTTTTTTTTTTTTCATGTAATAGTTTGTTTTCATTGTATTCCGTTATAGGTACGATTAAACATCAAAATCATAATCAATTTTGATTATAATTGACACAGTCATACTGTGGTTGAATAGCTGGTCACGGGCTCGATAACCGTTTGGGGCAAATTGTACAAGTATCTGCAAAATATTTTTTTCTTGATCTGGCTGTTACCAAATTGTCTACCATACACAATGATAAAAGAGAATTTCAAATTAAGTATTTCATCAAATATTTTTGGCTTATCTAACTCAGTACTTTTATTTGTTTATACTATAGGTAAGAGCAGTGGTGGCCCAGTAGAAACAGCCGCGACTTATGAGTTAGGTCGTAGGTTCGAACCCAAGCAAGCACGCGTGTTCTGTACTGAGCTCACACAACGCGTCGTACGTCCAGCCAGTAAAAGGACTCGCCCATCTAGGAGCGCCGTCCCAAATTATCCATTGGCGACGTAAAACTGGTGCATGCCAAGCTTCACGGCTTGGCTCATCGCCGCAAGGTAGCCTGCTTGTCTTTCTTCTACAGATTGTACTTCAGCGAGTGTGCCCATGAACTCCACGACCTCATTCCACCGGCCCCCTTCTACCATCGGACATCTAGACGCACGGCAAGTTACCACGCCTACCTAGTTGATATTCCACCAACTCGCACTAAGCGTTTTCAAACGTCTTTTATAATGCGCACAGTAAAGGAGTGGAACTCTCTGCCTGCGTCTGTGTTTCCGAACGCATACAACACTAATTTATTCAAAGTGAGAGTGAACAGGCTTCTTCTGGGTAAGCTCTGAGTGCTCTTGACTCTAGTCTAGGTCAGAACCTAGACTAGAGTCAAGAGCAAACCCATCGTAGAATAAAAAATAAAATAAAACGCATTATTAATTTATTATACATAAAACAAAAATTATTAAAAAAAAAACACATATACTAAAAGAACTATAATTAAATTATCTTTAAAATGGTGAAAGTTTCAGAAAAATACGCTCGATAGATTTTTAAAGACGTGATCTTTAGTTATTAAATTAGTAAAAGTCGGCTATCGTCGCCTATAAGAGCTCTTTTGTATGCTTACCTACCTACGATACTATGCAAAGAAGGATGGGCACTTAATCCATATATTAGTACCTACTACGCTACGATAAAGCAACAATACCTAGGAAGCATGCTACTATCTACGTCTATATCTATACATATAATAAAATCGTAGCGAAGTCAAAACTGTACATTGAATATTTTTGAAAAAAAATAATTGCCACGAGGTCTGGAAACGATTCTGATGCCGAAAATATAGTTTTTAGAATTTTTGTCTGTTTATCTGTTTGTCTGAATGTATGTTCCAACTAAACGCAAAAACTACCGGACAGATTATGTTCAAATTTTGCATAGATATTCCCTATAGGTCTGGTCAAATTACTACGTATAAATTATCACGCTATTTGCTATGTGGGATGAGCAGTATTGCATTATGATTTGAGATGGGTATATAAGGGCAGGTACCTTAACCGTGGTCGCTACAAGAAAATGGTCTTAAGAGACTATCCTTAACTTTTAGAAAAAAATTGATCTGCATTCACAGATTTAAAAAAAAAATGTACAGTCAGCAAGAAAATGGGCAATTTTCACAAAAAAAGTTTTATTGATGTCAATCGATCCTGTTTCTTACGAGGATCAAAAAACTCTATGGGACCAACTGAGGTTTGAGTACTAGAAAAGTCAGAAATCGAAAAAAAGTTTTCCCATACAGGTCGTAGGTGAGACTGAGATTAGAACGAACACAATGTATCAGTGTATGACAACAGTCGAATTATTCCATTACTACTTCGCTGTGTTGAATAGGAAACGAATTTGTCAGATAGTTACAGATTTAATCTTTTAAATGATTATTATCATACCTTATGGATCTAAGCAGTCAATTATGACATATTATGCTATTTCATTCAACCTTCAACAAAGCAATGCAAATCTGATTTCGATTCCAAAGAATTGATATTTATGTGCTTCTTTCTAGGGATCCGTACCAAATTGGTAAAAAAGCACCCTTATGGTGCGACTCAGTCTGTCTGTCCGTCTGTCTGTCACAGCTAGATATCTCAAGAACTACTAATGCTATCAACTTGAAATTTGGAATAATTTTAGATGACGTTTGCCCAACTATGTTACAAATAACAAAGTTTTTTTTTTTTGCAACTGGGACTTAACATCATTAACAACAACTTTTATTCTATAACGTTTAATATATAATTCAACAGATTTTAATTCATCACACTTTCATACAAAAATAATAGTACATTACTTGCCAAGGGCTGTAAAAGAAAGAAAGCACGAAATCGCAGGTATTTGTGACCCGAGTCGCAAGCGAGGGTTGTAAATATGCGATAGAGGGCTTTCTTTTTTACCGCCCGCGGTGAGTACAGAATTTTACGTCTTCACCTGGTTACAATGCGAGTTTAATTGTACGCGTAGCGTGCGGTAAAACTCACATTATGACCAGGTGTGACGTAAAAATATTTAAATTCAACGTTCTAAATGTTACGAATTGTGGCAACAAAATTAGATCTAAAGAAAAACGGCCACATTCCTCTAGATCGTATTTTCTTGCTTCGTGTCTCAATATGAAACTTTATAAAAGGTATTAGAAAATTCTAGACACATTTACCGAGGCAGCTGATTGAGCCGTGTTTCATAATTTCTTCTCAGTCACGAGATAATATTTTTTTAAGGGAATGGCGCTAGTGGACCCGAGACAGCGTTCTTAATAAAAAAGTTTTGACATCTCAGCAAGCTAAAACTTATTCTATAAAGCAGTGACCCCAAATTACTTTGATCAGGAACAATCATTTGTTAACAGAATAAAAAACATGACCTTGTGACCTAGAACGCCAAACCCGCTTATCTCTTGTTTGGTTAGAGGTGAGATCAAAACATCAAACGTGCTGTTACTGTATCACAAATCTAAAAGATTAATGTATTACAGCATTATCAGTAAGTACATACCTCACTTCATATGGCCATACCTACGCTTATATAAATACAGGGGCCCAAGTCTGCTATTTTTATAAATTCGTCATTCCAACACGATCCCATTGTCATTTTGCTAAAAGTTCGTAATCTGCTAAATTCATAATGGTCGATCATTGATCGGTCAATGGTCTCGTAATAGAATTGTATTACAATGGCATTTTGAACATTTATTCATGCCAGATTTCATTTATATATATTTTTACATATTATTTATTAGTGTTATAAGCAATCTGAAGTAGTAGGAAGTTGGAAGTTTAGTAGGAAGTTTCATTTGTCATTATGAACGAGATTACCAATTCTTTCAATGGAGTGTCAGTGGCTGACCATTGGAAAGCCATAATGACGCCATTTTATTAGTAGATTACCAAACTTGTCAAAATCAACAATTATGATATCAATGATAGACCTTTCATCAATGATAGAGATTTCTCGAAATTGAGAATATAGTGCAAGTGCTAAAATAAGATAAATACACTGTGATTTTTAACACTGTGTCGTCAATAAAAGCGTGTTGAACTTAGAAAGGTACGCTGCTATCGTACGTGAGGAACTTTTTTTAAGAGTGCCAGTAAATAAAATGCAACAAAATGCAAAAGTTTGTAAACAACAAACCTTTTAACCTCAGAGCAATAAGGTAGGAATCCGTGCTTAGGAGTTCAAGTAAATAAAGTACAAAAGATTGTAAACAACAAAGCTTTAGAGCAATCGGGTAATAAAATACTCGACTCTAGCAATCAAAACAGTGAAAAGTAAATAAGTCTGCATTTTCCTGTTATAGCCTTATCTTTCTCAATTCGAGACAAACCCACAGCAATTTTAGTGTGAATTAGTAAATCAACAAAAAATGGGCGGAGTATTTAAAACATTCAACCCCAACAGATAAACAGAGACAACACAAACAGATAAGTGCTGTAAATGTCTTGAAAAAACAACAAACCTCTTGCATATAAAACGGATGATTCGATGCATACATCCTTTTACACGGCTTCCCATACAACATATTGAATGTTTTAGGTAAATAAACGTAATCTTTCACCGCAGTCCTGTCATGAATCACTTGCTTTGATTTGAAAATCCCGTCTTCCCCAGTCGCACATAAACTTTTCGAAGATCTACTCGCATCCGTCACTTTTGCAAACACCATCCCTTCAGGACAACATTTAGTAACACAGCTACCACTACACTTATTATCCGATTTAACCACCGATATTACAAAAGTTCGATTTACATCTAATTTGCACATAACGTAAGACTGATAAGTTAGAATCACTAAAAGTTTAAGTAACATATGGTCGGTTGATACCACGTTTTTTATAAGTTTAGGTACCGTTTGTGTCCGACGGCTGCACAATATGAACTGTTGCGGGCGCTTGTAACTTATCAAAAGTATGACTACTGGATCGAGTAACATTAACGTAACAAAGCGCTGGGAGGTGAATCCAAGGTACCTATAAATTTATCTGGTATGGAAATTGATATCGTGTCATCTGCTAATTGATTAGGTGACAGGCGTTAGGGTGAGCTCATCGGTGTTATCGAATTTGACTAATATTCCCAGTCGCCCCCACATGGATTGACACCAGGTGGTAATCGGGAAAAAAAAATTCAGTTGCCGCCGCAGTACCTAACAAAAGCTAGTCATCAGTCACAGATTTACACCAAGTTTATAAAAACTTGGTGTAAATCTGTGACTAGCGTTAAAAACAACTACGACGTAGAACATGTAGGTATAGGTAATTTTATTGTTAAAACAAAATTATTGTAAATATGTTATTTAATTACCTGTGACTGATGACTAGCTTTTTAAAGTAATTATTTTAAATACTTTGATTATCTGTGAAACGAATTTACACTAGGTTATTAATAAGTGATTAAAAGCAACAACGATGAAGAAAATTTCGTTTGTATGTCCCTAATAATGTCACTAAGTCTGATCGCCAACCCCCTCATCGCGGCCGTAAGACAGACAGCGATGAGGGGGGTTTGGCGATTCACGCCGCAGTGTACAGCGATTTAAAGTGGGGGCAATAACTTTCCAGTCGCCATCCGGTGGCAACTGGAAATTTTATTCCCGATTGCCACCTGGTGGCAATCCACTGACTGGGAATATTCGGAATTTGAAAGGGATACTGAGAGTCTAACACCCCGGCGGAAATTCTGAAAGAAAGAAAGAACGTGCATCAAACAAAATATTATATGAATTGGATATTTTTATTTATTTATTGGTATGGTCAACAAAGAATCAAATTAAATACAATTATTTAAAAGTACAAAAACTATTATGCATAATATTTTTAGCGAGTGAGAGATGGAGTACTTATTTTTATGAACAAGAATTTTATCAACGAAGAACATTGACAAGTCGTATAAAATGCGATGACCCTACACGATACTGATAGATAGGACAAATAAAACAAAAAAAATGTAAATGATAATTTTAATACTGTTAAAATTCAACAATACGAAACATAAGTAGGTAATAAAAACTATACACACAAGGAAATAATCTGTAACAAACTATACTCTTATTACAAAGACGAAAGAATGAAATATAAACTTAAAGTAACCATGATAATAATAAGACTATTTACAAGTAAATGCAACATCGTAAGTACATACAAAAGTCATTTGGATACAAAAAAAAAGTTTAATACAAATTGTAAAATTTTTCATCTCAACATTTTTATGATATTCTTTAAAGTCATTTTAATAGTTAAAGGATTAATGAATATAAACCTGAATGTAGGCGTCTCTACGCATTTCCTCATTCTAGGTACCGGCGCACCTGCGTGCATATTCCTATCGTGTGCAGCTATCTAACAGCGAACTATTTACAATTATATGCTGAAGTAGTATTCCAAAATCTCTGCGATTCAACAACAGTCATGAAATATCTAGAAGAATATGGCAAAACTACATTAATAAATAAGTATAGTGAGAAATCTAGTCCTTATTAAGTACACACTAACTAAACGGAGATCTCTAACTTGTCATGTCCACTTAATACACTATATTTCCACAGCGTCAGGGAACACATGGTCCAGGTAAGCCTGGTGACCGTAACTTTGTAGTGGTTTCGGTCGCTCCTTCTTCGTATTCAAGGTTACGTTCCCAGTGCTACACTTGTTGAACCTCGAAGCTATTTCCCTAACCTTTCCTGGCCGCGGCTTAAACTCTTCTTCAATATCCTGCTTCTTATTTCCTTCTGTAAAATCTTCAAAAGACCTCTCCTTCTCTTTTGTGCCTTTCCAGCTGCGATAAGAAGATCTTTTGTTATTCTGAAAATCCTTTTCAAAGCCATTCTGGTTCTTTCTATCGTTCTCCTTTCTTCCAGAATTATTCCTGTCGTACATTCGGGAATAATTTTTGGTATCTTTATGTTCGTTGTATATTTGTGCATTTTGATTCATCGAATCTGTACTTCTAACTTGACCGAAGTATGGGTCTTTGGAGTATTCTATATCATTATTTGTTTTGCAGATGTAGTTTTTGTTGTTTTTGTCATTACTTTTGTTGGATCTTCTGGCTTTAGGTGGTCCTGTTTTGAAAGTGGAGAATCTATCGTAATCATTATTATTGATCTCGTTGGTGATACTATGGGGGTCGAAGGCGTGAGTTCTTTGGTGAGTTAGCGGCTTCGATAAGGATAAATACTTAGGCGGCTCTCCGTGCTTATTAATCGTTATTTCGTACTGAATGTGCGGGTCTAATACCGCATATACATTCTCTTTGGCTTCTTTCTCCAGCGACGTTAAAGCTGCCTAGAAACGAAAAAAAAGATGATTTAGTATATAGATTGGCAGACAAAGTATCAGAAGTTTTAGAACGTTTAGACGAGTGGGACGAGAATTGCTTTGAGTGGTATTAGAACAAGGAATGTTAATACCACACGAGTAGATCACATAGACAGACATAAGCCTCAATCATGAAATTGTAATCGTGTTTGTTTTTTCAACGTTGTTATTAGTGAATACAGACATGAGTGCTGCTGCAGATCTTTTTAGGTATTATTATCGCCTCTTGGCCACACTTACAAATAACTAATGAATGTCTTTAGAGTCATGACTTATATTATTATATATCCTTGTTCAACAAATATTGATACTTTTCAAATCATTGCGGTCATTGTCTGGCTATCCATATTAGGTTGCCATTAAATCATTCATAAAAAGTCTGAAATACACAATATCAATTCTCAGTAGAACTATTAAAACAAAATTCCTGTAAGAGAAGTATCGTGCACACACGCACAGGCCCCTTGTGATTCGTGCTGTGCACTCAAGGTAATTAGACATCGTTCTAGCTGTGAATCATCGACTTATTTAGTAGTATTTTATTGTGGTTTGGACAGGTTAACACTTTTTGTTAATTACCCACACCTAGTGCGTTGTTGATTAGTTTAGAAAGTGAGATGTGTCTGGTTCCTTTTGAAGGTTTTTTGTGTGTCATGTTGTTTCTCTATTGTTTTTAGGTGGCTATGGTGCTCTCTCTATTTCTATAGGTGGGAAGAAAATCTTAGTTAGAGTTGAGTAAACCATTTTTGGATGTGCCGTTTTTTGAACACAATATTGATATCGTCCTGAGTATTAACCTAATGTCACAGACATATGGTTGAAGTCCTGGAACTCTTGCAGTGCAGACTTATCACGAATAATTTTGGATACTTAATTAAAATTTTGCATAGAAACCAGCTGTTGCTGATACTTATAAAATCGTCGTAATCATGTAGTTTGACACAAATGAGCCGAAACATAAAAAATTAAGTTAGATTGAATAAGGAATCTAGATTCGAAGTTCCAGTGATAACGATAACATGTTTGTCCACGTATCTGGGTAGTTTATTTTATTCGGCAACTAACTAGTAGGCAAGGGAGTGGCCTTGGAATTGATAGCTTGGTTGATAGATATAATGGATATATATCCCGTAACTGTCCCATTTAATTGCCTATTAAGGCGTTATCAATGATACAACTTCTCTCTATACAAAAATTTCTTTGTTATTCGGGGTTCCCTATTTATCATCAAAACGTGTCAAAGTATTCCTTGTTACCAAATGGGAGGACCTCTACAATTCGTAGAAACAGAGTTTTTTTGGGTAGGTATGATTAATAGCCGTTACCATATTATCATAAGGCACCAAGATGTATCATGTAAACACTTAACAACTACAAACGTAAACAACGCCGTTTTGGAAACACATTTTAAACAAACGGATAAAAAACTAGTTATGGTATTTGGTTCTCATGATTAAAGGACTCCGTTGCCCGTATGTTCTTTTATATTCAAGGTGTAGGCCTAAATAGAAAAAGAAAAATAGTCTGATAACTAGAAAAGAAGTAGAAAAGAAGTCATTGACTTGTAGCTTACGAAGCTTACGAAGTCAAAAGGCTGAAATCACATTGGGCTGGCCATGTCTGCTGAAGGACTGATGCACGCTAGAACCGAAGAGTATTCGAATGGTCATCATGAATCGTCATCGAACAAAAATCTGACCAAAAACCTCACCAGCGCGGGTTGTCTGCAAAAGGCTGAGAACCAGGAGTTGTCCAGTTGTAGATAACTATAGGCCAAGTGGTTTCCAAACCTTAGGTAGGATTCTCGCTTCTAATTTCTTAACAGAAAACTATGTGTGTGATAAAGTAAACCTAGGGTTAAGTCCTTCCTGCCAGGGTTGCGGGTTTGTCTGAAAGGGATACCGTGGCCCTGGCACACAGGCAACTGAAGGAACACGAGTGGGTTTTAGTCAGTAAAAGTCTGACACGCCCTCCCACTCCGCCGAGAGCGGGAGAAGTTATTTGATAACTTCCCACCCAAAAAAAAAGAGGGTTATGTCCTTAGGTACATTTTAGCGCCCAAATGGTTTTCAGCTTAGCATTCGTTCCAGGAACCCTAAACAAATAGACCGTGAATCATAAAATAATCCCACATTGTCAAACAGATATAAGTTACAAACAGACATCCTAAACAGACATTGTAGTAGAACATTCAGAACAAAGTGAATAATGATCACAATACGTACAATACAATAGTGGCGTACGTGATAGTATCGAATTCGTAACTGATCCGATTAAAAGAGTGTTGCCAATAACATATGCTGCAGAAAAGTGATACGGGAAAGATAATTAGGAAAATGGGATTGCAAAAGAGGAGGAAAACTCTGAAACTAATAATTTGGCAATCAGTTCTGACTTCCTGCCCGATGGAAATAAGTCTAACACCAAGCGGATTGCTGATCCTTAGCTGAATGCCGACATTAGCACGGCACGACACGGCGCAAAGTACCTGTTACCTATATAAAGTATCTGGTACCTATGTAAAGTACCTGGTACCTATGTAAAGTATCTGGTACCTATGTAAAGTACCTGGTACCTATGTAAAGTACCTGGTACTTGTTGAGAGACCTACAATGTCTTCCTATACCTACACTGAAAAAGGTGTTTGCCACAATCAAGATTTTGATTAGATTGACTAAGTAACTTGTTTGCATCTGAGCCTATCAAGCACAATGATCACAGCTACTACTTTTATTTGATTAAGATTTGTAACGGGATCTTGATTGGAGTTATCACAAAACCTACTTGCAGCAATCAAGTCAAAACATAGTTGCTCCAACCAAGATTATTAGATTCAAGTTTCTTTATTGAAGTAATCAAAATGTTTTATTGACACAATTAACTTACTTTGTTACAGTTTTTTTTTTTTTACTTGTCTCTTTTTTAACTCGTCTACAATGATGTCATGATAAGGGTAATCGAGAAACTTGTTTGAGTGTTCAATCATTTGAACTAGTATTGCTACAATCATGTCGTGATGATCAACTTAACTAAGATTTTGATTAATCTAAACAAGATATCTTCAATCAAGCTAAAAATGCACTTAATTGGCGTGCATTTTTTTGTGTTATTTTAAAACATAGTAAAAATAAATTATTTATAAAAGAATAACCGTGGAGTTTCTTGCCGGCTCTTGTCGTTATGAAACGACCAATTGGAACCGTGCATCTAGCTTCTGACGTTTTATAAGTGCCCGTAGGTTTATCTACATCTACACTAATATTATAAAGAGGAAAGATTTGTACCTATTTTTGTATGTTTGTATGTTTGTAATGAATAGGCTCAAAAAGTACTGGGCCGATTTAAAAAATTCTTTCACCAATAGAATGCTACATTCTTCCAATTTGACATAGGCTACATTTCATTTTGAAAAAAATTAGGGATCCTTGGTAAAATTTGAACAATGTAACCGAAGGTGTAGAAAAATGAGTCTTAAAATGTCTTTCGTATTGTCTACCCCGTGCGAAGCCGGGACGGGCTGCTAGTTTATGTATTAAAGAACACCAACAGCATGTACATACATACATTTAACAGTGCAGGTTTACAAAAAGTATTTAGGAAAGTGTTTTACTGCTAATGTATACACAAATTATAGGTGTACATATTGAAACCTAGCTAACCTAGCACCTAGCTTCTGACATTTCATAAGTGTCCATGTAGGTTTTGCTGAAATAAAATATTTTGGACAAGAATTTGAGTTACATACGCGGTGCGTGGCGCACACATTGTGGTCGTTTACACAATGCTCATACTCAGCGCAGGTGTCTGGAATTGCGCATGTAACATGCATCGTGTACAAGCACCATTACGGATAATTATTATGGATAATCATTATGGATAATAACATTTGCTTCTGACATAACTTCATTTACTTAATTTAATTCATTGTCCTATTTAATTAATTTTTATTTTGACATTAATTGAATTGATCTGAAATTTATTTGTTACGAACTCATATTTTTGTATCTTAAAATAAACTTTTACAACAACTAGGTATTACTTATAGAATTGACAAAGTTGTGAATTGTTTTTGGATTTAATATGGGTCAAGGAACTGAAATATTTTTTTATTTAGGAAGTGAAAGTTAAATACGCTCCATTTGCCTGGGATATCACCTACCATATGAGTCCAAAAATAGAGTCAGTAGACCCAGAATAGGCTCATGAATAGCTTTTACCTGCTACATTAAATAACAGTCACAACAACTATCAGGAAAAAACAGGAAAATTGCTTAAACATGAAATGAATTTTATCGATAACACTTTTTTCGTGTAATGTTATCAGTGTGTGGTGTAAAGTTGTAATTAATTTGGGAGTTAAGAGGATAATGTGTGACATGACATGCCTTATCTTTATCGTAGTCTAATGGTGCAGGAAATCCAATATCAAAATTATCGTGCCTGTTAGAGCGCGTCCACACGAAGCTTTACGCCCTTTCATACGTTTTGGTTGCTGTTCACATGGAAAACGTAGAAACTATTAATACTACCGCATGGCTGGCTGGCTTAATGTGAACACTCTCTTACATTTAAAAACTAAACCTCACAAACGTATCCCTCCATTACCAAGATTTTAAATACGATTTATGAGGAAAACTATGAGTAATTTCAAGGTCCCGGCAGGCAGAGAGATAAAGCCCTAATGATTAGCTGAGCCCTAAATAGGTGTGGGTTTAAAAATATTTAGAGATTTATGAGATTTTAACGATTTTAATTTTTGTTTACCTATTGTAGAATAACAGCTGATACTTAGTTCAGCCAGATGTTCACTGTTAAGTACTGTATAAGCGTGACATCTACTAGACCAGTTGTAATTTTCACGTGCAAGTGAACTGCACTAACGAATTTTAAGATTTCAACCGGCAACGAACTTGTGGAGAAAAAGTTTTCAATAGCTGGGTCCACACCGGACATACAGTGCGCTCCGATCGGGCGCAGTAGGATCGCGACGGTTGTGTAAGAATCGGGCGATCGGGCAATATGGACATTAGACATGGGTATTAGACGGCGACTTCGGGCACTCCTAAAGTCGCCGTCTATTACCCATGTATAAAGAACATATGTATTAATGAGTAAACTATAGGTTCAAAGTAAGACGCTGCCGTACGTGTGGCTCCAGTGCGTAAAAAAACATGTACGTGGATCGGCACTGGACCGCGCCGCAGGATCGCGGGTTTCTCTAAAATGGATCGTATGAAAGAATCTCCGATCCACGATTGGCGCTCTATGATCGTGAATAGTGGAGCTCCGATCCAAATTTGGATCGTTCGGTGTGGACCCAGCTGTTTCCTAAAACGGATCTTGCGAAAGAATCTCCGATCCATGATCCTGGATCGTGGAGAATCAAATTTGGATCGTCCGGTGTGGACCCAGCTAGTGGACATCGCGCTTAAGGGCCAACACAGATATAGCGAAGCGTTCTTTCACTGGTAAACAATCAACTTTGCAAAAGTTGAAATAAATGTTAAAATAAATAAAACTTACTTAGTCAAGTTTATTCCGAGAGTGCATCAATCAACATAGGAATGCGATTAAGGTTATTAGTTTCGACTTGATAATAAGACATGTAAGGTTGATATGTGTTAGGCAGGTAATAGGGATGATGACTAAAATAAATTTTTTTGTGCGTCATGTAGATTATTTAAAAATATTGGACACGTATTTTTTCTTTTTTTACGTAATCAAAACATTACGACAATACATTGAGTTCAAATGTGGCATGAAGTCACTGTTCGCTAGATTTTATACGTAGCTGTGACGTAACGAGCCCCCACTCCCCAAGTTCAATGTGTTTTATCTAAGTCATTTTTTATTAATATGATAAAACAAAAAATACGTGTCTAATATTTTTTATTATCTGATTGACGGACTAAATAGTTTTTCTTTTTTTACCCAGGGCACATCCCTATTCTGCGTTTTACTGCGCTTCACCAGATCTGCGCTGGCCTTAACAGTGCGAGAGTATTGTTAGTACATGCGTGCGGTCACACCTGTGCGCGTTGGTCACACGGTGGTGGGAGGCTGCAGCACCACGGCCGCGCGCCGCACCTGCAGCGCGCCCGGCGAGTAGCGCGCGCCGGCGCCGGCGCCGGCCGCCGCGCCGGCCGAGATGCCGGCTAGCGAGCCGGCGCCGGCGCCGCCCGCCAGCGGCCGCGGCGCGTCCCGCGGCGTGTATACCGCGTCCGCTGGCAACGCTGCTTTCTCGCTGTAGACATAACATAATAATAATAACACCAGCCTATAACTGTCCCACTGCTGGGCAAAGGCCTCTTCTCATGCAGAGAAGGCACAAGCATTGATCACCACGCTTGCTCAAGACGGGTTGGCGATTTCAAACTTACAAAGCTTACATATTATAAAACAAAGTCCTCCGCCGCGTCTGTCTGTCTGTTCGCGATAAACTCAAAAACTACTGCACTGATTTTCATGCTGTTTTCACCAATGGATAGAGTGGTTATCGAGGAAGGTTTTAGTATATAATTTTTGTATACATTAACGATATTTGTTGGAGATGTCGGAAAAAATTTAAGCAGTCTGGGAGCTTTCAACGAAAACGCTGTCGAAGCCCTTTGAGTTTACCCGTGCAAAGCAGGGCCGGGTAAAGCTAGTTAACTTTAAGTTTCCTTACGATGTTTTTCCTTCACCGATGTCAGTAATGTCCAAGATAAACTCAAAAGTACATATGAATTGAAAAAGTCACATTGGTACTTACCCGGATTTGAACCCACAACCTCATGCATGAGAGGCGAGGCCTTATCCAACGGGCCATCACGACACATCTATCATGATATTAGAGAACTGTACACTACACCCTACAATACTGCAATGTATACTCGGTTGTGGAGGTCAGATAGGCAACTGCAGTTGGTTAGACTGGAAGCAGACTTTGACATAGTTAGAGAAAGGCTGTGATGATCAGAGAATTGTATTCAATCTGATTTTTTACTAGCTTCTGCCCGCGACTTCCTCCGCATGAAATTTCGGCCCACCTATCGCATCGCATCCCGTCGCTCGCCCGCGCTATAACGGTATCGCTTAGCGTTCTTTCTGACTTTTGTTCTTTTCGCTTGGCTCCTAAGGATCATAGCGTGATGTTATACAGCCTATTACCTTCTTCGATACATGGACTATCCAACACAAAAAAAAAAAACTATTCCAACCAATAGTTCCTGAGATTAGCGCGTTCAAACAAACAAACTCTTCAGCTTTATAATATTAGTATAGATTAATGAGCAGTTTTGGCTCAAATATGTAAGGCCTGAAACTGCGTTAAGCGGGCTTCCGCGACGGGCACCCGTTGCGTGTGTACACGCGTGGATACGCGGGGGGCTCTGTCGGCAATTAAATACGGCGTAGTTTAATTTTAACGGTGTGCATGTACAGTTGTGTCGATGGAGAACTTAGCAAAACGATGACTAGCATAAATAAAACGACAACCAGTAAGCTGGCACTACCAGGCCCAGCGCGTGCCTCCGCGACTTACGCCCGCGCTTGTCCCTGCGACGGAGCACTTTTGTATGGAACCGCGCGGGTGTCCGCATAACGCAGTTTCAGGCCTAAGGAAGTTTATTTTGCATTAGGTATATATAAAAGTGCTCACCTATCTAAATCTTCAGTCTTATATTCCACGCTTTCTGCAACAAAAATAAAACATTTATAGCACCTACAACTTTGACGTATTTATTGTCTGTTATATTTTATCTTATTGGTGTGTGGTGTAGAATGTAACGTAGATAAAGCGTAGAGCACTTGTTTCTCCGTGAATAACGTAAAGAAATAAAGAAAGAATAACGTTTATTTAGTCACAGTTCGTGAAACACAATATTCAAATCTAAATACAAAGTCGGGTTATTTACACCAAAACTCAAGAACGGCTGAACCGATTTTATGATGTATGATTTGTTGGATTTGTCTCCGCCCCGAATAGCAGAATAATTATTAAAACATGCGAAAATTTCACGAAAAATTTTTTATGAAAAAAAAAACGATTTCTCATACATTTGAGAACGGATCAGGGAACGGGGGAATAAAAAATATAAAAAAGTGAAAATAATGTTCAACAAAAAAGTGTGTGCCCCAAAAAATGCAATCATTGTAAGAAAATCATCTTCATTATGATTATGTTAAAGAAAAATTAAACACAATGAGTTTTTGCATTATATAAAAAACGTTAGACGAGTTCAAGGCGTTATAAACTTTACTTGATGATTTTTGCCATTAATGAGTTCTTGCAGTATACCGACGATATTGCCTTTTTCAAAATGGCTTTAGTTGCCTTTCAAGATTTACTTTTAAATAGATATAAATACAGCTCACCTCTCCTTCTCCTACACCTGATGATGAGACACAGCACGATGACCAACAGCGCCGCGATCACCAGCGCCGCAGCGATGAGCGGCGCCACGTGCGCAGTCTCTGTTAGCGAAAAATTATCTGCGTGAACAAAATTATTACAATGTTATAACATGCAGTACACAAACAAGCTTACTTGCAGGGTTAAGGCGCGTTTACAAGAGGAGAGTTTTTCGACCGTCGAAGGGCGATATATTGGTGCCGATTCCCTTGTTCACAAACTAAACTAAATTTAAGTTCAGTGCATCTTTTTCTTTCTATTTGATTAGAAAAGGACAGAAGATAAATTTTAGTTCATTCCTGTCAAATTAATCAGCGCCTGTCACTACTCCATACAAGTTTATACGTGATTAAAAACTTGCCGATTAAAATTACGTCAATTTACGTCAAGCGCTGATTAATTTGACAGGACTAAACTAAAATTTATCTTCTGTCCTTTTCTTAAAGAAATAGAAAGAAAAAGATGCACTGAACTTAAATTTAGTTTAGTTTGTGAACAAGGGAATCGGCACCATTGTCCATTCGAGACTCGTAGGCGACAATCACCAGGCATTATCGTACTCGTGTAAACGACGTCTCGCCTCTCGAGGGGCGAGAAATACTCCTCGTGTAAATGGGGCGCAAGGAAGATTAGGGTCTCATGCTTTTTAAGATATTGGAATATTGTTAAAGGTTGTTTCGAAACTGTACGATAGCCGAAGGGCGATTCGCTTTGGCCATATAATGAATTACGAGTATATACTCCTAATTCATTATATGGCCAAAGCGGATCGCCCTTCGGCTGGTACATAGCTAGTAATTTGCGTTGGATTAAAATGGTAGTAACATTCACTAGTAGGTTTTGATAACATCCACTAAAATATTCATGCTATGATGCGTTTAAAATATCTGTCGCTAAAGATTTTTTTTTTTAACTTTCCCCCACACTAGGAATTCCTCCTGTATTGTGGGTGCGTTTACAAACATTTAAACTCACATACACAGCCAGACTCGGAACGACTACTTAGGTCATACAAATAAATTTTCCGTTCGGGTATCGAACCCGCAGCACGCAGTCAATCGCTTAACTGCGCCAACCGTGCCGTCAATTAGGCGGACTAAGTAGTATTTACCTAAATAAGTGTTGATTCTGTATGGTCATGAGTAAAAGCTCATTAGAATTCGACAACATACACGAACATCACAAATCCTTACCTATATTACAAAATAAGCTTAATGGAGTCGACATATTTTATCTGACTACCCCTGAGAAGAAATGGGAAACAAATTTAAGGGTCAAAGTCTCTTTTAAAGTCCAGACATAATATTGGTCAGATCATGTGAGGACCATGTAGATCCGTGTCTGAAATGGTCTTTTGAGGAAAAACCGCACAAATTTGAGTGGACCTGTCCAGTCAGTGCAAGCATATGTCAGTAATCGTGTAGCTCCGGATTTAAGGAGCTCAACTACTCGACGAACAATACCAAAGAAAGGACATTTGGGTAGGCCGCATAAAGTACTCAAAATGACCAATAAAACTAAGAAAAACTAAAAAAAAATGCCCCCCTTGTTTTCATTCATTCTCTTGACAGTCCTCTTATGGGCCTATCGGAGTAACCTTTTCAAGTTTCAGACAATGAGGCATTAAAAACGCTCCAAAAAGCAAATGCTTATGATATTCGATGGACACAATACGAACGATTTTAAGGTTGGTACTACTCTTTTAAAAACCATCGCAGAGTCATTTCGTTAAATATTCTACACTGAAGAACTCTCAAATCTAAAATAACAAATCACATAAGAATCAACTCACCATGCACAGTGAGCGAAACGGCATGAGACGAGAAGCCCCTCACGTTCTCCACATGTAGTACGTACACCCGCGCGTCTGCGATGCCTGTGTTGGAGATCAGCAGCGTGTAGCGGTAGCAGCCGCCGTCTGTTGCCGGCTCTAGAGTACGGTAGCGACCTGGTGGCGGAACGAGATTGTTTGGAATACAGCTTGAGTATATAACACTGGAGAAGCCTTACGAACACTTTCCCCTCTGTAAAAGTACAAGAGCAAATGTTCTAGTAATGAAAATTGGCCGACTAGTACTCGGTAACTTGTAAAGCCTACTTAACTGTGATAGTTTTCTGTTTAACTTCGTTATGTATACTACTGCTGTGAATTTCTTCATGTATCCAAATACAACCAAATAGCTGGCAGGGGGGGACACTAGACTCTAACAAAAAATGGCACTTTAAAGAATAATATTACGCAAACGGATCCCTAAATCGAAAAATGGTTGTGACAAACCCGCAATATTTTTAAACGGCCTATCCAACGATACCCCACACCATGAGAAAGACGAGAAAAAAAATATCATCCCCACTTTACGTATACGGGAGTTACTCAATTTTTTTTTTTTTTTTTTTTTTCAATATTTTATTTTACCACTTTGTTTGCGTGATTAATATGTATACCCATACCAAATTACAGCTTTTTAGTACTAAGAGTCTCTGAAATAAGCCGCGGACAGAAAGACAAACAGATAGACAGACAGACAGACGGACATGGCGAAACTATAAGGGTACCTTGGTAACTACCGAACCCTAAAAACAAGATGGCGACTTTAGTTCTAATTTTGTCCACGCGCCAAAAGATTCTTGTAACCGTAGTTATTTTCCGTCACCATATTGATCAATGCCACGTTCTTTCGCTGAGCCGAAACTAGTCTTTAATCAGTTTTTCCACATCCACGCGGATTGTGTCCCGGGCACATTATTAGTTGATGGTATTTCAGCTATTTTCTAACTATCACGCGGATGAAATCATATACAGAACCTAGAGTGCTACAAAGATCTTTTTGCGTCTGAATGACATTGTCAGGTATGTTGGAAAATATTTGTGAAATTGACACAGAATTTGTATTAAAAAACAAGATGGCGGCGTTAGATCCGCCATCTTGTTTATATGCCATACCGATCTGTGAGGGCACGTCGAGGCGCAGACTGCCCCACAGCCAGGCGGCGCGCAACGGCGGCGGGTCGGCGCACACGGTGGCGGCCACGCGCGCCTCGTTGCCGCTCCACGCGTGGGCCGCGCCGCTCTCCGCGCCCACGGGCGGGCCCAGCACGTTCAGGGTCACGGCTTCTGACTGGTGGTTCCTAACGATAAACGATACGATTAGGAATTTCTCAGTAGCAGACCGCAGTTTGGAAGTTAGTGGCGTGATACCCCGGGCCTCGGAGAGTACTTAAAACTGTTGGTCCTGCGCCTGATCTCTCCCCGGTCACGTTGGACTGCCGTCCCATCGGACAATGAGAGTAAAGGAATAGAGAGTGCACTTGTGTTTGCATACACACTAGCGTACTATAATATCTCCTACGTACCTGCAGTGGCGTGCCTATTAGGGGTCAAAATTAGGGCAAGCCAATATATATTTTGGATAAAAAAAAACATCCTACCCTATCGCCTGGCAAAGTGGCTCCTACCGACTGAGCCGTTAAAGAACTGACTAATATTCGTTTTTCATAATTGTAAGTAATTGCGATTTATTCTTTTGTTCCAAAACTAATACCACTATGTATGTTTTTCAACAAATTTGATGAAACAAATTTCAGTGGTATTAGTTGCTAGATAAGGTATAGATATAGACCTAAATATTTAAATATGAAATAGCAACAAAACATGACTGGAAAAATGTGGGTGTAGCTAGGTAGACATACCTCTGCTTAACCCTCCGGGGAATACAGGCGTGATGTTATGCTTAAATATAGGTAAATTTTAAATACGAAGAGTACCTACTGGTAATCCTTTAGAAAATCACAACTATTATAAGTACAAGTTATCAGTATCGTGTAAAATATGATACGTGAGCCATCTATTATCATTATTGGCACAACAACAATAATCAAGTCGAGTCGTCAATAATCAAGTATAGTTCGAGTCGTATTCATTCATATTTCAAACGCTCGCAAATTCGCAACAGTTGTTATGGGAAAAATATTACAATACGGCTACTAGATGGCGCACAAATAATTGATTGATTTGTGATTTCTAACTACACATTGCTTACATTTAATTCGTTTGATAAGTAACTGGGCTCCGGTTTGTTGCCATCTTGTTGCTGCATGTGTTTCTCTAAGACTAGGTCGTATAAAGAAAGCAAAGATACAAGCCCTGAGAAATTGCCTCTATTGAATGAGGTTTTAAACTCATTGTGACCTCGGAAAGGAAGTTCTTAAAGTGCTAAATGACACACAACATCAACCTAATCTTTGAAAAACAGCGCGATTGTGTTCGACACGCATAATGTATTCAGCGAGATTATATTTGTCTGTAAAACTCAAAGTATTTACCTTTTTCCAAGTAACGATTGCACACCAATACACACTTTAATCCTTCACAAGGAACAATTGCATGCGTTTCCGAATTCATTTTAATGATAAGAAACTTTTTCATCACTTCAAAAAGAAGGTAATTACAGCAAAAACTAATCACAACACAAACTCACAGAAAATTTAAAAAAATCAAAACATAAACGGCGTCAGTAACCGCTCAAAACAATTAATTTGAAATTACATCATGCAAATTCACGCTTTGCGCAGCGACTCGCGCACACATACTCAGGATCTACAATCCTACCACCTCCTACTACGATTCGTTTCATTCATAAAAAGTCAAAAGCCGGGCTTAAAAATTCGAACATTTGCAAAATGAGTACATACTACATCAAGGACGTTAACACATTTCTTTGCGAAAAAATGAGACGTTAGAAGCCCGATTTGAAGCCACCTTGTGTGAGCGAGAAAGCTATACTTCATTCATCGATACGATCTCGCCTCCTGCTTAGCGCTATAACGTTAGAGCGAGATCGCAACTGCGGCATCGGAGATAGTTTGGCAACGGTGCATGATGAAAGAGGCGATGAATTTAAATATTATTCCTCGAGTATGTAACTCTGGCAACGTTGCATCGTAGTACGTATCTAGCGCGCGGCCGGTACCACGTTTTTATTCTTGTGGCCGGTACTATGCGGAGAGTTTAATGTTATTATTCGTATCAATTCTTGCGACATTGAGTTTGTTTACAGGTAAAGTTTTTTTTATTAATAGGCTCACTTTTGATTGAAAGCCGGGCTTTTTGGCTTTAATGAAAGGAACGCCCCTGCGTACCTGGCTAATATCAACTGAGATTGGCCGCCGTGACAAAATTTCGGTCGGGAGTTAAAGTAACATTCAAAATATGTCTTTGGTGATCCAGTTTATCTTATCCTAGCAGCCTTTTTAAGGTCGTGAATCCATCTAGCTGGGGGCCATCCCATGCTACGCTTACGGAAACGCAGTCTCCATCTCCACTCTCGTTAAGAATCTTCTGCAATGTCTATCGATCCTACCACAAACATGGCCGGCTGTTGTGGTGACTTGGGAGAAACCTATGTCCAACAGTGGACTGTGATAAACTGAGTTAATTGACACTCAAAATCTA
This sequence comes from Dryobota labecula, assembly GCA_947523025.1. Classification (NCBI taxonomy): domain Eukaryota; kingdom Metazoa; phylum Arthropoda; class Insecta; order Lepidoptera; family Noctuidae; genus Dryobota; species Dryobota labecula. The sequence continues at coordinate 6,253,891 of OX383296.1, read as the reverse complement.
TTGAATGATTAATTGAACTGAATTATTAATTTATTCTTACCCACGAAATATGCTGGTGTGATGTTATGATGGCGAGAATTAGATAACAATAATCATTTATTTGGACCAAAAAACAGACAAAAATAAGTAACAAGTAATAATATAAACACTATATCACATACATTATATCTGTAATTCTATATCTTATTCACTTGGTATTTTATATTGTACAAATTTTTATTTTATTTTATAATGTGTAATGTGATTTACAATAAAGTATATATAAATAAATAATTAAAAACCAAATATTATAGAAAAACAACAAGAAAACAATATTAAACGATGACAACTCCGAAAATAACTGTGGACCGACGCGCGACTCCTTATGAGTGGTTGTTCCAAATATATAAACAATACATCGTGTGTATTGTTTATATATTTTTAAATAATTATTGTTGAAATACTTGTAAATGTATATTACCTAATGTTGAGTAAGAGAGGGTGTGAGTTTTTTCGAGATTTTCGTGATTTTACCACAAGTTTTTCGTGGTTTTAGCGTAATTCGAATTATGATGTATCTCACCTGTCTTCGAGTCCGATTTGGTTGGTGGCCACACAGGTGTAACGTCCATGTTGGTCGTAAGATACGTTGTGCAGTTGAAGCTGAGGCGTCATGGAGATCGGGTAGGCGCCATCTTGAAGAGAGTTGATGCGGGCTGATGACGCTGGGCTGGAAATAAATGGAAAAGTAACTTAGTAAAAAGAAATTGAAGGAAATTAGTTAAAAAAGCTTCTATAGTAATTAGAAAGTAATAATCGCTTCTGCATTGAATGTGGTTATGCGAAAAGAAAGACTCTTAAAGTTATTTTGGTATATATGTCGCAGTAAGATGTATCTTATCTTATTGATATATCTTATTGCAGCATAACATATACAGGAAAAGGTTTTTACCAGTGAGCATATATATTTTTTTTTCGATGGTTCAGTATCAGTAACAGAACACATTTCCATTATTTGTTCAATACTTTTTATTTCCGACTTGAAATCAGAAAAATCTGGAAACAACCTATTAGTAATAATATCTAAGGGCGCGCGCGCCCGCCGGCGCACGCGGTGGCTGTTACCCCCGCCGGCCAGCAGGGCAGCGCCGCACCCGTTGGCCGACAGTCCCGTTATGCACGCGTACGAATGACATGCATCGTTTTTATGCACCGTAATGCAAATGTTTTGAACTTACTACAACGATGTCAGTCTAAACTGCCGCGAGTTTTACGAGATGGTGCGAGTGTGTTTAGTAAGTAATTTAAAAAAAAGTAGAAAGTACCATTTTAGCAGCCACTCAAAGCCTGCTTGATCATTTAATGATCACAGACAGTTCACGACCCCGAATAAGTTTAAGTGTTATAACTGTTACTTACTTACTTTAATTTATCACAATGCTTCATTTTCTGCATTTTGATGGTTCTAAGCCCATGAAAGTATGAAGGTTTTTTTTTTTTTCCTGTATCTGGACTTAAGTAAGACTTCATTTCTATTAGACTTTTCATACCACTATGTAAACAAAGGTCAGAATAAGTTCACAGTGATCATACCGCAGATTATTCAAGTTATTATCTACGAATAGCATAATTAGGTTATAATGTTCGCACTGCTGGGACACAGGGCCCAGTGCGGATTTATTTATTTATTTATTTAATACTTTAAGCACAAAACATGTACAGAGGCGGACTTAATGCCATAGGCATTTTCTACCAGTCAACCCTTGGGTGATGCAGAGACATACAGTAGTAGGTGCGATAGCGAAAATTGAGGAATAAATATTCATTTAAATATAAAGATATACATAAACCTATTACAAACTATAAATTCAATATATAAATCTTATTATATATAAATATAAGCACAAATAAATACACATAAATATGTATACTAAAACAAATAAGACACACAATGGGAAAACATTACCGTTATGATGATACTGCCAGCTTCTTGCGAATATGCTCACGAACTTTTACTTTAAAAGATAATCGGTTGGTTGCCATCCTGATTTCCTGGGGGAGCGCATTCCACAGAGAGATAGACTGTATGAAGAAGGAAGAGTGAATGAAGTCTGTGCGGTGAGTGGGACATTGAAGAAGACGATTGTGAGATGAACGAAAATTTCTATTGTGGTTGGCGCAAATGTACTGAAAGTGGGGGGCTAGGTAACGAGGGGAAGATGGAGAGTCAAGAAATGAAAACAAGTTGGTCAGCGCCCAGCGGATTGGTCACATGTCTTCGAATTTTTGGTTCTAGGACATCCCGGTTTCCTCACGATATTTTCCTTCACCGTTTTGAAAGTAGTGGTGATGATATTATTTACACAAACTACAGCGACCGCCCGTTCGAACCTACGACCTACTCGTAAGTCAGGGCCGTTACCTCTGTGCCAACACTGCTCTCTAGGATTATGACTATGAAACTTACTCAAGGGCGATGGAGGGTGAAAGGCGGGCATTTTGGGGGACTGTTATGTAATTTTGACGTTCGAAAAGTGCTGATTCTCAACCTTATTTGAATAAATGACTTTTGATTTTGAATTACTATGTCTGTTAATTCTGTTATTACTGCGATACAACATATGAAAGGCGGGCATTTTGGGAGACTGTCTTAAGTAATTTTGACGTTCGAAAAGTGCTGATTCTCAACCTTATTTGAATAAATGACTTTTGATTTTGAATTACTATGTCTGTTATTACTGCGATACAACATAAAGTACGAGTAACTTACTTGTGATACCACGTGTAGGAGGGCGAAGGGTTGCCTTCTGCTTTGCACTCCAATGTGACTTGAGAGAAGAGGTTGGCTTCCACCACCGTGTCAGGTCCCACCCAGGTCACTCGCGGAGGGTCTGCAATATAAATAATATATAATAAATAAATAGTGTTATATTCCAGGCAAAATACCAGTATACAAAAAAAAAGAATAAAAAGTAAACAGTAAAAAAAATTAAAACATGGAGGTATATATACCCTTCAAAAAACAGAATAGTCTTTTGTCATTTTTTGTTCACGTTTAGGTGAACAGAAATCCAGTGCACAAATCCAGTACAGAGTACGGTTGGGTTCATTTATTTTGCAATATCTACTGACGAAGAGGTCCTATAGATATAAAAGTGATTGCGTTCGACAGCTACAAAAGTAGTCAATAAGTTGACATTAAAAATTTATCAAAAACTCCCATTTAAACCTTAAAAAAAAACTTGAAACGTAAAAATTGTGAAATAATATGGATGATTTTTTAACTTTTTAAATATTAAAAAAAAACTAGACCGTTTTTATTTTTTAATGCACTAAGATATTACCTAAAATAAAATACCAAAAAAAGGTAGATTTGTCGACAAAATTGATTATATTGCTTCGCCTTAACGGTTCGGACATCAGTGACCAGCCAGAAACACTGTATCCGTGATAAAGGTTTTGTTAAAGTATTTCTATCGACTTCATTAAGCCGAAATACGTTCAAATAAAGGATACTTTAGAACTAATTACTACGACAAAGACTAAAATTATACTTACACTTTATATCAATTTCAATCTTGACTGAATCTGATGTCCCCAAAGAGTTCCTTGCTTGACAGCCGTAGATACCTGAAAGATTAACCAAACAGAATGTTAGTACCAGTACGACATAAGTAATTAAAAAAAAAAAAAAAACAAAGAAATTAAGACATTAAAAGAATTATCCACAAAAATGATAAGTATACCAGAAGATTCTTAGTCAGCATTAGTCTTTCGATCGACTCACCAGAATGATTCCTAGACACGGGCGCTAGAATCAGCTTCGCTCCATTAGTGGCGATGACTTGTCCGTTCTTGGTCCACCACACGTAAGGACTGGGATTGCCGTCAGCTCGGCATTCCAGGGTCAGGGCACTGGAACCCTCTTCCAGGTTAGCCAGAGTACTGGCGTCACCACCAACTATGGACACTACCGGAACAACTGAAAAAGGAGGTTTTGTTGTTAGGTGAAGTCTTCGCGTGGAATTTTGTTCGTATAAGTAGACACGTGTTTTGGTCACGATAGAGATATTAAGAGAAATTTATCAAAGACGAAAAAAATTCGTGAATTGCCAGAGACATTACGTGATCGAGTAATTTTTCCAGTCTTTAAGAGAGTCGCTCTGCGTGATATCAATTCCATCGTGTAATAGATAGGCGCTTAAGAAATTAATAGGGAGTTGCATCTCTCCTGTAATGTAATCCTGTAAACGTAAATAAGTATTTTAAGACCCATAAAAAAACTAAAAAGCAAAAGCAGAAAAAAAGGTGGCGTTCTGTAGTTTCTGTCAATCCCATGGAGAAGAAGGCGTGTGTATAAAAATGTGTTTAAGTTAAAAGAAATCCCAATACCCCGTGTATTTATTTTCGTATACATAAGAATATCTTATGGTTTTGTAACCATAAGATATTCTATTCTATTCTATTCTATTCTATTGAAAAGTATTAGACACTTGTGTGTCTAATACTTTTCAGGACCGCACTTCGATACCAGAAGAATCAATTAACGTAAGGAACAAAACACGGTTTTTCAGGAGAGCCAAAAAACGATTTTATTTTTTTTAGCCTGTCTAGGTACCTTTTGCTGTCTGCTCCAATTTTAATTATGTCTAGAGCAAAGTTCCTTAGAATTTCCTATTATTTCATGCTATAAACGAAAAATTTACGAATGCCCAGTGGTTTAGAATACAGCATGTCCCTTATATTAAAAAAATATGTTTAGTTGTCCCTTACGTTACTGATATTTTATGTGTAAATCGTCGAAGATAGTGTAATATGATGATTTACGTTATATGTATTTTTTTTTTTTTCATAAATCGTTTTACGCAGTCCAAAAATGTGTGCTGTAAGGGACATTTTTACAATGATAGAGAAATTTTAATGATACGAATCGATAGAGCTGGAAATTCTGAATCCAATGATATATATAACTCATTTTCACCAAAATTTCCCTTACATTAATTGATTCTTCTGGTATCGACTTGTTGCAGGTGTAAATAGCAATCTACGAGTCAAAGTCGTACAGTATACAGTAGAAACAGACGTAAATCACGTAGTGCGACTGTGAGTTCAATCTCTAAGACGAGAAAGTCGCAGCCAATTGATATTTACGAGAACTACAAATACCTGCTCGTCAGATGTAGGTAGCTCAGAATCGCAGGTTAGGTTTTGACTCGGGTAGTAGCTGATATTTCTATGTATGAGTATGTTGCAGACCTGACATCTTGGAGCCAATATTATCTTTACTAACTACAATTTATGCAGTCAAATCTTTTGTCAACGACTGGTTCTGTTGACCGATATAACTACAGACACATTATGCGTGAATTCGAAAAAAAAAAAATACACTTAATCCCATATGGGTACATATGAATCGTCAGAAGCTAGGTGCACGGTTCCAATTGATCGTTTCCTATGTAGGAGAGCCGGCAAGGAACTCTAGGGTTACTCTTTTAAAAATAATTGTCTTTTACAATATTTTCAAATAACAGTGTTAATAGGTATGGGAGGCTAGTGTAAGCCTTTCAACAAGTAACAAAATAACAAATGGTGAACAAATCAACAGTCTAATTAAGGCCTACAACGATCTCACATTCACAAAACAGAAAAGAATCTGTATAAAAGATTTTTTTTTAAATGTGACCTTTAAACCAAATAACATGATTGCCATTACAACTACAGTAATAAATCTGAATAAATATCATGTCCACAAAAGCCTAGCCTAGTATATAATGTCAAATAATGAAAAGATTATGTCAAAGAAGTATATAAAAACAAAAACAAAATAAAAAACATTATTTGGGAGCAGTTAATAGACATTTACATTTGGCATTAGATGGACTAAATAGTCATCCAGAATCGTGGGGCTATTTTCACGTGTATAGTTTCTATCTTTATTTGGGGACAAAATAAATGTTTTTCTTTCTTTTTTTAATGTTCATTAAGCTCAACAATCGACATGTAGAAAATTACTCCTGAACAGACCTGTAATTGAAACACATGAAAAAGAAAATACCGAGAGGTTTGTGTTTCGATCCTATTTACGATTCCATATAGGATCAATTTGTGAGTGTCAATTGTTTTCTACTACAGCTATGCTCGTTTCTAATTGCTTATTGATTTGTCTCTATTTTAGCCCGAGGCGAGTCCTCGAGAAATATAAAACAAACATGTATGTATTGACATGGATGTGAATTTTTTTACACGTTCGACCTAGATTTCTATTCGTGGTTTTACAAGAGGTAAATAAAAAAAAATTGAGGTACAATCATCGTTAACCACGGGAGCTGTCTGGTATTCTAGTAGACACTAATGCTGGAATTGGTCTTAAATCATAAACCTCAAAAGCGGTGCTTTTAAGCGAATCATTAAAGCAATCGTAAACAGCATGTGTCTGTTCTTGAAGTTTAAACTTTTTATCAGTTTCGAGAATAGCCATTAATCTCAAAATAATTACACAAAGATGAAAAGAATAACGCTGTTCTTCTTCTTCGTGTCGATGGGAGACACTTTTTTTTTGTTTGCCCATAACTTTGTCACATCTACGGCGTTGTAGGTGACAGTGCAAAGGTCGGTTTGATTTTAGATAAGTCACAAATATCTAAAGCGTAAAGAATAGTCTTTATTATGTGCACCACAAATTTTACACAAAAATAAAAGGTACGCACGAAGACATTCAAGCTATAATTTCCAGCATTGTACGGAAAACCTATACAATGCGAAGTCATCTTATGCTGGACCACTTAGATTGCTACCAAAAGCCTTGTGTACCAAGGTATTAAAATGAAGTTAAGCAAAAATACTTACAAGTAACATCAAGCATGGTATACGAATCCCTGTAGTACGGCGATGGGTATGACGGATGATGAGCCCTGCAGGCCAGTTGACGCCCGTGCGCTGACCTAGTGGCTCCCAGCTCGAGGACCGACCGTGCAGCCCAAACTCGAGGTCTTTCCACCTCGGAGGCGTTGGTCTGCGACCAAGCTGTTAGGCGCTCTTTTTCTGAAAAAATTAAAAGTGGGATATTAGCAAATGGAGTCCATGTATCACTGCGCGTGTTTTAAAAAAGTTATTTAAAGCATTATTCGAATATACCTAGTAATTTGGTACGAGTAGGAGGAAAACTACTTTGTAAAAGTACTGTGATATTTTAGCTCTTAAACTTTAACACCTAAAACAAACCAAGTTCTATCAAATTTTATACTTTGTTGAATTTAGTACAGGCCCTGCGCTGACTCCGGCAATTCATACTTAAGTCATAAGAAAATCTGACCTATAGCCGGGTAGAGAGCTTAAATTTTCGAGCTCGCTTCGCTCGGTCTTGCATCTCAGGTTCTTTGCAAAAACTGTAGCGGGGTCCGTAAACAGCATAAAAAAACTAGCTTGATTATTCAAAAATAAAATTAAAATACGTTTGAAACTGCGTACTTTAGGGGACCAGAAGCGTCGTACGAGTATTCAGATCCCGCTCCTTAAGAAAACTAGCCTAGAACCAGCACTGCCTCGAATACAAGCGTGATTTTGTGTCGGTTTCTACCGACACAAAATCACGCTACCGATGGATAACGGTATTACTCGAATCTTTTCATTCACCCTTTCCATTAAGTATATACATTTTTACAAACGTTTTTTCACCGACTCCATTATAAAACTTACCGTCCGGCGCTGAACAATAGCTAATTATTTTTTAGAATAAAATTGTAATTACATTTTGGATTTAATAATAAGTCCGCTTCAGAACTTTTATGCTTTGGATAGTAACGGGTTGATCATTATGGTTTTACAATTTAATTTAATTTTTTTACTATGTTTTTGCTCTTGAAAGTCAACGATGGAGTGAGCTTACCCAGAAGCCTGGGCCTCAAGTCTGCTATTACAATAGTGTCAGAATGGTTTCGCCATTGTGAGTATTTGACAGTGTTTGTATGGCAAATCTGTCAAAAACTCACAATGAAGAGACCATTCTGACAATATTGTAATAGCAGACTTGAGGCCCTGTTCACTCTCACTATGAATAGATTAACGTTGGATGCGATTAGGGTTGTTGTTGTAACCAGGGCTTTAAATACCGGTAAATTTTCATAACGTTACCTTGTATTGACAGAGTTAACGTTATTATTAAAATAACGGTAATCGATTTAACGTTATTTATGCGACTATTAATTTTATCGTTATTTTAAACGGGTGAGATGTAAGTAGTGGGGCCTGAGGCGTGCGGTGCGGCGGGAGCCCGCCCTCGCGCCTCTCTGATGCCGAACCGATCAAAACGTTGCCTGAATCTGCCCGATTCTTATCCGCAGTACGGCAACGTAGCTAAATTAACGTTAGGTATCGTATTTTTGTTAATGTTAATTAACGTTATATTACTGGTAATGTTATCAAGTAACGTTAAATTTTTGTAAAGTGCGTAGGTATAACATTGAAATTTAACGTTACGTAACGGTTATTTTTTTGTTATTTGGTAACGTTAACAAGCCCTGGTTGTAACTTTGAACATAGCCATTCCAAACATAAATTCACATATCTAAGCATTGTTTTACCTAAAGTCGAACAATTCATTACCCATTATGTTTAACTATTAAATTCTTCACTAACACTATACTCCATTTGAAATAAGATTAGACATTTAAGTAAACCTTTTATACAGTCCGTTCAACCGATTTTGACTTCTATTGCGTTGGTTGCATGACAAATGGCAGCTGCAGTAAACAGTTGGTATTGTAACCACTTTTTTGCTTTCAATGCCATCTTTATGCCTACGGAATAGAAGTCAAAATCGGTTGAACGGACTGTAGAAAAGGTTTCTTTAAATGTCTAAAGTTATTTTAAATATAACAAGTTGCCAAAGTCGGTTACAGAACTTAGCGACGGAAAGTTCAAAACCCACATCAAACGTGTCCTTATCAAAAAAGCATATTCCCAGATAGCATTCAAGTTTGCTGCAAGTTTGTTTTTTATTTGATATTGAGTTGTTACGTCAAATTTGTCGTGGCAAATTTGTTTCAAATTTGTTTCAAATTTGCTGTATACTTCCAAATGTAAAAAAGATACGGCAAGTTTGTTTTAATACTGTGGCAATCTTATTAATGTAAGTATGATCTGTCAAGTTTGATTCATTATTACTATAAACTTGTCACGTTAAACGTTACAGTCATCAATATAACAACCATAAAATCCGGCCAAGTGATAGTTGGACTAGCTCATCAAGGGTTCGGCCTGTACCATAATCATCATCCATCAGTTCCGAGTCAGTGGATCATCTTAGGGGCGGAGTTTTAGGAGTTGGAGTATACGGTTAAGGGCACTATGGGCAGCAAATAAATCCAAAAAAAAAATTTTTTCGTTAAAATTTATTTTGGGACTTAGTAAAATTTCGTTTTTTTTTTTTAATGATAATTTGCAATCTTATTACAGTACCAGGTTGACCTTGACCATAAAAACCATTTCGGTTCTGAAAAGCAAGGCCCTACGACGCACCGTTTCCGAGTTACGAGCTTTTTTGTTTCTTATTAAGAGGCCGTGCACGAAATCGACTGATTTTGATCAATTTTGTTCATTGTTTGTGAGAAAGGGAAACATAATTTAAACAAAATTATTCTTTGTTTTTCATGTGACTGAAAGGGATTTTTCAAATAAGTTAAGTACTCACGGTAAATCACTAATATTTGCAACAAGTTTTCCGAAAAATGACGCGAGACTGACATTTGATCATCATTCTACAAGAAACTACTTTTGATTTTGAACATTAAAAATTATCATCAACATCATTATATGGTCTACTTGCATGTGGCGTAACCACTTTTTTCAACTTCCATACAAAATATAGCAGAAAAATTATATTAAAAAAACCTTTTTTTGTTTTAAACCTCGTCAGTAATATATATTTTTCCTATTATTTAGCAAATCATATCAAGAAATTTAAAAATCACAAATTAGTCTTCAGCTATCCTTGAAATATAATCAAAATTTTATTTAATGATTAAACAATATCTTCATTAAGTAAATCAATGGCGAAATAAACTATACTTTGGAGAGCACATAAATGATGAAACTATTAAAAGCTGCTGTGACTGACACGAATGGTTTAGCACCATGAAAACTGTACTTTTATAGTTACACAGACTTAATGTTTCGATTATTTCAAGTTTTCTGATAATTAGATAAGAAATTGATAAAAACGAGTTTTTTTCGTGCACGGACCCTTAAGCCAACAACCACAGGGAGTCAGCTTTCGTATCTGCCAATGCCAACACTGGCATTATTTGCAAAAACGAAATACTGCTCTACAATAGAAAGTGATAACAAGATCAGTGATGTCACATGCCCGGTTGAACAGATACCCACCATTTCGGTAAATGCAGATTCGAGATAAAGAGCTGTGATAATTTTAATGTGCATTCGAATATTGTAAAGCAATTATTTAAAACAGTTAAAATCCTTATTTTGTGTTTCAATTTGTCGTACAATGCAGGCTAAAAGAAAAAACTTAGAACCAAATAATGATTGTATGGCGATTTTTTTTTATGAAGTGGCCACACTCATTTCTAACATGGCGGATTTGTTTCTGATACTTTTTGTTGTAATTGTTCCCGTTTTTCCAAATCGTATTTTCTGCCGGTTTTACATTGTTTGTGAATAATTGTTGTCTTAACCACTCCGAGATATAGACTCTACAGTGCGAAATTGACCCTATAGTGTTGTGTTTTCAAACCTGTTGCCATAATCATTACGAGATAAACTCTACAGTGCGAAATTGACATGAAAACTTTAAATTAAATTATTTAAAGCTTGTGAAAACATAAATACAGATTGGCTGAAGAGGTGTGAGGATCATTACAACCCTAATGATGAACAAAATTTTATCTAGCACAATTGCTTGAAACGGTTTTGTAAATTGAAAAACCAGGAGTTTGTTGAAGAAGCCTCCAAAAAGTGTATGAAAAGAAAATTGCATTTTGTTGGACTAAGTATCGTCTTGATAAAACATCCCTACTGACTGATGGTAAGTTCGGTTTGGTTAATAGTAGCCGGGTCCGCTGCGGCATGTTTTCGTATAATGCTAACAAAATAACACGACTTTCGATAATAACACATTATTCGTTCGCAGTTTGTTTGCAGAGTCGAATGGATAACACGTTATGTGTTAGAAAAACACTAAAACATACCTCAGCGGACACGGCTTTACAGTGTGGTGATCATTTTAATCAATTAGAGCTAATGCAGACCCCCTGAGAACTTTGTATAAAGTCACATAACCTCAAAAAAATCCCAACTTACCATAATCTGATAACAGTTTTTGTCACAGATGGCTGCTAACTATCTCGCAATGTGGTACGATTCCCTAATTATAATACCAGCCAACATACATCCCAATGTAGGGCACGGGCCTCTCAGAGAGAGGGAAATTACTGTATGCCCACAGCTGCCTGTATAAACACCTCAGGTACTCGGGTTTCCTAATGTTTCCTCAAAATTTTCTTCATTTTTAGCAAGCTGATGCTAACAATGTTGTTAACAATTCCCATGTAAAACTGCTCCAATTACCCCTAATTTGTATAAAATTCGTTTTTGGAATCATACAGCTCTTAATTTTGTAGGTTAGTACTCGGCAAAAATGTCTCAAAAACCGTTTGTACAAATGTCGAGACAAGGCCGGTTAAAGAGCATTAAAAGAGAAAATATGACATTTGCTTCAGCAACTAGAGGTGACAACCAATCAGAAGAAGAAATATCATACTCAGCTACAAAAATAACATGACAGCTACCTACAGTGTCAGCTACCTCCATACAAAATTTTATCAATATTGGTCCAGCTGTTTGAGTATGAAGCACATACGCAAATACCCTCACACACACACACACACACACACATAAACTTTCGCCTTTATAATATTAGTGTGATGTATGCAGTATTCAGAGGATGTTAATGATATTTTAATTTTAATATTTTTGTTACAGACTGTGCTACAAGCAAACAATTGGCAATCCAGCAAAGTCATCTCATCCAGATGGTGACTGACCTGTCAAAACAAGTGTCAGAAACTAACAAAAAAAAATGGACCTGATTTTAGGGCGGCCGGACGAGCCATTAACTTCACGAAGGCATGATCCCTTTTCACTGCCACAGTTTTTAACAAACCTGCCAGTAAATGACGATGACAGTTTCTGTCATTTAAATGGACAATTAAAAAATAGTGACAATCAACAGGCAATGGTAAGGGTGACATTTTATTAAATACACTTATAATAATGTTTAATATTAAGGGTCAATTCAATTCCATGCCATTTTATCTGGCTTTTACTTGAGTAATTGCACAACTAACTATTGACTTTGTATGTATAAACCTTATTTACAAAAAAAAAAAAAAAAAATATTTATATTTATGATGCACCCAACATGTATTTATAGGTACCATATATATGCCATTACCTAAATTTTTCAGGTACAATTCTTGACAGGTATTGGCAGTAAAAACCTCCGTCCTTTCACCACAAACATGCTGAGAAAAATACTGCTGGATGCAGTAGTTGAGCAATATTCTCTGATGGGAAAACAAATGAAGAACTCAAAAGAAATCATTTCTTGACACAGAAACTTGCAAATTAATATTTCGTAAGTACCTACCTATTTCGGTAGATCTGTTTATTTTTATTATTGTTTTAATTCCTACATAACCAACAGTCACATTACGAAACATGCTGCTTATTGTCAACTATCATTACTATAGCCGTTTTATTTATATTTTCAGAAATGTGTAAGAAAGTGCATGGAACTGCTACTGACGATAAGCAGAAAGAGATAATCAGTGACTGGCTAAACCAAGGCAAAGTGAGATTGTCAAGAAGGTAAATTACTCTCTTCTTATAATAATACTCTGTAGAGCGGGTGTAGATAGCCTAGTGGGGCCTTTGGTACTGGGTTCGAACCCCGGCGCTGACACCAATGACTGAAAGTTGTATAGGTAGTTGCATACATTTATTTATTTCATAACAAGACAGCTCGTTCAGGGTGACTGTAATTGTGTTGTATTTCAATGGTACATTAATTTAAAAGTTAGTTTCGCAGGTGTTTATTGACTAACAGCTATTTTATTTCATTGTTTCAGGGCCGAGAGACAAAAACAAAATCAACTATGATGCGAGTTTAGTTTAGTCCTTAAGGCTCATTACGCACTGTCGACTTGTCGCCGGCGACTCGATCCCTCGGCGACCAAAACATAAGCAAGCGACCGGCGACCAAGTGCGCAAACACCTATTTAAACTATAGTAAGTCACAGTTGCCGTCGACCGAGTCGCTGACGACTAGTCGACACACAGTGGAACGAATGTATGGGAGCGGTTGGACGTAGACATGTCCGAAAAAAAAGAGTAAAATTATGCCAAACTAATGATGCCATCTTATTCGATTACTTAATGCCTTCATAACTTGTGGTGATGAATTTCTTCATAACTCCCATATTTCGGGAGTAATTTGAGAAAATGTGAAATTTTACTATGAAAATGAGTGTATCGAGCTCTCTCCCTCCTGATTCCGGGCTTGTTTCAAGTAGCGGTCTCTAATATCATAATGCTAATACTAAGAGCTATATTTAATACTAAGACACATAGTGCGCCAAATGTGCACTTTCTGGGATAAAGAGTGATGTTTATTTTATAACACAATTTTTTTATTTTTTGTTTATTTTGTTGATTAAAACCGTTTTCCTAAAGGTTTACCTTATTACAATAACATTTCTGAGCAGCCAATTAGAGAAGATATAAGCTAATTAGGATATATAATTAGGGACTTAAGGTTTACATATAAAACTGATGCACTAATGATTACTGATAAGAACATTGCTATTATTTAATTACTAAATGGCTCTTAATACACTAATTTAGCATGCATCATTTACTAATTATCACAATAACTAATTACCTTGCAATATTTAACAAAGGATACCTGGGATACCTGGATTTTATATAAATAGGTCACTATTAGTAACTTTAAAATCAGTGTTGATTTACACCTCGTTGTATCCAAGCTAATCTCGCAATGTATTTTCCAAATTTTAATACAAATCTTGATATTCACGTTGCTTTATGCGCACGCGCACATAAAGATTTACGCGACTTTAACTATTTGTTCAGTGTTTTAAAAGATAACAGTTGTGTTCAGTTATGTGAAAGTGCTGAAACAAGTTTAAAAGACTGGTGTCGTCGATTTTGCTACCGCATTTATGCAAAATGGACACAGTCTGGAAGAAGCACAGATAAGTTTCGGAAGAAACATGAGATTTGGCTACAGGCTGCAATTCAATGGCCGGAATTACAGAATGAAAATATGGAACCTTCTACAGAAAATATAAGTGACGTCATCGAGCCCATAATTTCTCCTGCTAAATCTGATGCTTCAACTTGTACACATCCTAGTCCTCGTAAATCTTTTGAGGACCTTAGTAACCGGCAAAAAAGAAGACGCACTGAAGATAGTCTTTCATGCAGCAGTAGCAGCGCTGAAATTATGTTTTCGGCCGAAAGGGCGCTTCAAAAGGCAGGACAAAGCGATACAGCTTATGTTATGAAATACTTGACGGAGAATCCAGAAGAGGCCTCAAAAATCAAAGCCTTCATTGAAGGTAAATCAATTCAGGTACGGGAAATATCCCCTTTGAAGGCATTGGCTCTTTATGTATCGATGAACTTATCGAAATGGCGCTATAACACTCTTCGGGATTTCAACACTCAAGAAGGAGCTCTTCAATACCCGAGTTACTACATGTTGGTTAAAGAAAAAATTAAGTGCTATCCGGCCAAAGAAGATCTCACAGTTACAGAGAGCTCTGCAAAAATCAAATTACAAGCCTTGATGGATTTAACCTCAAGAAGACTTATTAGGTCGTTAGAAACCCCTGTTGATCCCAATCAACAGCTCGTATTGACCAGCAAATGGGGTTTTGACGGATCATCTAGCCAAAGCATTTATCATCAAAGGACGAGTGAAGATGAGCAAATCGATCTTGCTAGTAATTTTATGATTAGTCTTGTACCACTGCGGCTCGTCTCAAAAGGTGTAACAATTTGGGAAAACGAGCGACCATCTTCCACTTCATTTTGCCGGCCAATATTGTTTAAGTTTATAAAGGAAACCAAAGAAAATGTGCAGAGAGAGATGGCTGAAATCGAAGCAGAGATTGAAGCCTTAACTCCATCCACCATCACTGATGGAATTAGTGTCAAACACCAACTGCTGTTGACAATGATTGATGGTAAAATTCATTCCATTATATCCAATACAGCAGCTTCAGTGTGTGACATATGCAAGGCTTGTCCTAAAGAAATGAATAATTTAGAGTTAATCAAAGATAAACACGCAAACGAGGACATGTATAAATATAGCTTAAGCACCCTTCACGCTTGGATTCGCTCAATGGAATGCTTATTACACATTTCCTACAAATTAGACATAAAATCATGGCAAGTAAGGGGTGATATAGCAAAAAGGCAAGTTGATGACAGGAAGAAAAGAGTTCAAGAGGCTGTAAGAAGAGAAACGGGCTTACTTCTCGATGTTGTGAAACAAGGCAGTGGATCCACCAACAATGGCAACTCGGCAAGGAGATTTTTTGAAAACTACACTAAATCTGCTGAACTGACCGGAATAGATGCTATGCTTTTAAGAAAAATCTGTGTGATCTTGCAGTGTATTTCATCAGGAGAGAAGATCAACGTAACTAAATTCCGAGAGTTCTGCTTTGATACTGCTAAGATTTACGTGGAGTTATACCCACGGTATTATATGCCTTCTTCACTTCATAAAATTTTAATGCATGGGCCAGACATAGTTCAGAACATGTCAATTGTGCCCATTGGTTTTCTATCCGAAGAGGCATCTGAGGCTAGAAATAAAGATTTTAGAAAATATAGAGAGGGGCATTCTCGAAAGCATAGCAGTATCTCATGCAATGAAGATATTATGCACAATCTTTTACTGTCTTCTGATCCACTTGTTACAAGTATCCGTCCAAAAGGAAATAAGTTTGTAAAAAAATCTTCTTTTAAGGAATTTTATGAGCTTTACGGATTCTGAGAAAAGTGATATCGAATTTGTTAACATAAATGATTTAGCGGACATCGATTCTGAATTTGAATTAATTGATGATGATGATGATGACGAAGATAATTAAATGATGTTATTGTTTTAAAATGTGTAACTTAGTAAATTAGAGCTTACATCTTAATTATTTATTGTACTTTTAATGAAACTAGGTAATTTATTATCAACTTACTTAAAAGTCATACTCTCATCAGTTCTTGTGAATATTTTTGTTAATATATATTTCTGTATATATATAATATATTTATAGACCTCTTAATAAGTCTGTCTGCGGTTTAAAGTAAATACAAATGGGGAAAAAACGTTTTTTTTTTTAAATTTTCATTTCCTTTTATCCCAGAAAGTGCACATTTGGCGCACTATGTGTCTTAGTATTAAATATAGCTCTTAGTAATAGCATTACGATATTAGAGACCGCTACTTGAAACAAGCCCGGAATCAGGAGGGAGAGAGCTCGATACACTCATTTTCATAGTAAAATTTCACATTTTCTCAAATTACTCCCGAAATATGGGAGTTATGAAGAAATTCATCACCACAATTTATGAAGGCATTAAGTAATCGAATAAGATGGCATCATTAGTTTGTCATAATTTTACTCTTATTTTTCGGACATGTCTACGTCCAACCGCTCCCATACATTCGTTCCACTGTGCGACAGTGCGTAATAGCTCTTATAGTTCCTACTTTTTTTTTAATACAATAATATTTTTTTTAATAAACCCATTCAATTTTAATTTCAATGGATTTCATTTCATACTTTAAATGTCGTCAAGTTTTTTGTTTCTTCATGAGGCCTACTCGCAAACGACGACACAATTTTTAATTTTTGTCGTAGTGGTTTGCGTTCGCGAGTAAGCCTCCTGATAAACAAACATTATACAAGTTTTATGGGCGGAAACTAGACATTTGATACAAGTTTGATACAAACTTGCCACAAGTTTGATAGAAACTTGCCACAAGTTTGATACAAAATTGCCACAAGTTTGTCAAGTTTGCATTGGCAAACATTATGCAAAGTTTGAAAGAGGGAAACTAGACATTTGATACAAGTTTGATACAAACTTGCCACAAGTTTGTCCCTAGCCTCGTCAAACTTGATGCAAGTTTGCACATTTGATATTTCTAACTTGCTGCAAGTCTGAAACAAGTTTACACTGCTATCTGGGTTATAAGATAAAAGACTACGTTGAAGACAAGGAAGTTTGGCAATAATTCCTTCTGCACATGTGGCTTCCCTGGTACCTCATAAACAACATAACTATGTCAATATCTATTAACTGCTCCCAAGTAACGATGTTTATTTAGAATTTTTATTTTTTTTATTTTACGTACTTCCTTGACATAATCTTTTCATTATTTGACATTATTTACCTACAAATCGAATTCCAATTCTTTATTAGTGGCTTTTGTGGACATGATATTTATTCAGATATGTTACTGTAGTTGTAATTGCAATCATGTCATTAATATTTTATATACATACTTAGATTATTTTGAGAATGTGAGAACGTTGTAGGCCTAGTAGAGTGTAGATTTGTTGGCGGTTTTCTATTTTGTTAAGTACCTGGTAATTGTTGAAAGGCCCACACTGTCCTCCCATACCTATTATCACTATTATTTAATAATATTGTAAAGCCAATTATTTTTAAAAGAGTAACCGTGGAGTTTCTTGCCGGCTCTTCTCCATAGGAAACGACTAACTCGAACCGTGCACCTAGCTTCTGACGTTTCATAAGTGCCCATGTAGGTTTATGTGAAATAAAATATTTTGATTTGATTTGATTTGAAATGAAGTATAAGAGTGTTAAAAGCAAGGTGTTTATCTACAAACAAAACTGAAGAAAAGCTCCTAGATAATTCCCTACTTTCCATACAACCAATATATTTTCAATTAATAATGGGAAAACATATCAAAGTAAATATTAAAGCAGTGTCAACAAATATACAAACAAACTATCACTTCGTACGCTATCGTTAGACACACACAATTAATGAATTCTACACTATCCAGTTAAAACATCCAACTGTTCTGACACGTGTAGTTAGATGTAATTAATGGATTATCGTAATTGGAAAATTATTTACTTAAAGCTTCATGTCAACACACAGGCTACTAATTCGGTAGAATAAATAGAAATCCCTTGTCAGCATATAATTTAACTAGGTTCTGGCCGTGACTTCGTCCGCGTGAAATTTCTCGTTTCCCGACCCACCGCGTCGCATTGCGTCGCCGGCCCATGCTATTACTTCGTTTTCGCTAGGAGTTCTTTCAGACTTTTTTTTGTTTTTGCTGATCTCCTAAGGGTAGTAGCGTGATGTTAAATAGCCGAAAACCTTTCTCAAGAATTGGGCTATCAAAGGCAAAAATATTTTTTCTAATCCGACTGGTATGTAGTTCCCCAGCGATTAGCGCGTTCAAACAAACAAACTCTTCAGCTTTATTGTATGACTAGCTTCTGCCAAAGACTTCGTCGGCATGAAATTTCTTGTTCCTCGACCCATCGCGTCGCATCGCATTACCTGCCCGTGCTATTTACTTAGGTGATTTTTCAAAAAACTTTAAATGAAGTTTTAATTATTTTGGAAAATAAAGGAATGTTTCCTTTCAGTAAAATTTGCCATCATCAATATTAAGGGTACTTTTCCTCCAACCACGGTCTTTTTTTTCCATCCTGTGTATATTATCTAAATGTTTAAGACCTTAATTTTTTTTTTAATATGTTTTAATATAATTAACTAACTATTTCACTATTCGTAAAACTTATGTTAAATATTGTTAAGAAATCAGTTGTCCTAATAGTAGTTGTAAGAACTCATGTCGCCTATGATACAGGTTTATCCTAGTATATACTTTATGTATTTATACTGTATTTTTTCTATTTTTATTTTTGCATAAATTTTATTATTATTATTTTATTATAGAGCGGATAATACCTCCTCTAAAATCCCGGAATAATTACAATGACAAATCCCGTGATTTAAAAACCACGAATTATTGTTGGGCTTTATTTTAAGAATCGAAAATTACATTTTTAGGGTAACGTACTAAAATTGCTAAAAATATCTTTAATTTAATAGTTTTATTACGGAACCCTAAAAAACGTTATATGATTTTTCAAATAAATACGTTATAATTATAAATAAAATCCAATAAATAATTATTGGTTTTTAAATCCCGGGATTTAAACGACATTATAATTATTCCGGGATTTAAGAGGTCCACTATGTATTTTCCTCGAAGTTTAGGTAAATAAACTGAACCTATTCCGACCTCTGGTAATGACTAAATAATAATATATTATAATAATAATAATCGTCTGATGTAATAATGACTAATCATACCTTTTCAACGAAACCCATTAATAGCGTCGATAGCAGGAACAAAACCAATGCACTGTGTATGCCGATCGCTGACAGTCAGGCCTCGTCCAAAATGCATGGCGCTTAGTAGGTTGCGGCGCGCGGCGCCCCGTTCAAACACATGACAAGGCATTTAGAATTTTATATGAACCTATCGGGTTAATCGGGTGCTGTTCTTTCCATGTCGAATTGATGAAAAACGTCGAAACATGGGTAAAGGTTAGTAGCCTCCTGAATAACTTTGATATGAGCATGGAAGCCTATATGTACAGTAATAAGGTATCCATACTAATATTATAAATGTGAAAGTAACTCTGTCTGTCTGTCTGTATGTTACGTTTTCACGTCTAAACCGCTGAACCGATCTTCATGAAATTTGGCAGAGATATAGCCTGGGATACGGAGAAGGACATAGGCTACTTTTTTACGCGATATAACCGACATCTACGCGGGCGAAGCCGCGGGCAGAAGCTAGTCATACATATATTCTGAGAAAAAAAGTGTACCCATTATTCCCTCTGTTGGCTTTGGTACAGTAAAGTTATTATTAGAAGCAAAAAAAATAATATTGTGCATTCTAGCGAAGGAAGTGTTTAAAAACAAAAGAGCATCATGCTGCAGTTACGCAAAGGTTAAAGGGAGCTCGTTCCTTAGAAAGACTACATCCTAGGAATACCGAATATTTCCTCTCCGAAACACCGAAAAAATACGTGAAACTATACTCTCTGCGATTATCTTTCAATTAGATACTTCTTCGACCACATCTGAAAACATCCTCCAAAAAACCAAAACATCCTTACCTAAATACCACTCGATGTACGCCGGAGGGTTTCCATATCTGGCCTCGCAGACGACGGTGGCTCTGTTCCCTGCTGGTACTGTGATGTTCTGGCCAGGCATCACGTGAGAACCGTTGAACAGGATCCGGGGAGATTGTGGGGGTACCCGAACTGCTAACGCCGCTGGGGGACTTGATAGAGCATCCTGGAGGAGATTTTTTAAAGTAACCTGTTTATTACTGAAATGCTGCTGGAGCTACACAGGAAATGCTCTTGCTGTTATTATTTTAAGTTTTTATAAGTTCTTGAGTCGAATATCCTCAAAATGTTTCTGACGACAACGCAAACACACGTTGTTAAAAGGCTCTGTTTCCGACTGTGTACTGGCAATCATCCGGCCACATTTATATTTGACAACGTTTAGAACACTTTTATTAGGTACATACACGTCGTAAGTAGTTGCTGGAAATGACCTGGCACTGCCACTGCTCGTCGTGTAACTGCAGCGTGGCAGCGCGCAACCACAGCGAGCAGTCCCCGCCCACAGGATTGTTCTCGTTTTCCCACTCATACTGTACCTACTGCACTATTACCTGCACATTATCTGCCTCTGCCCGTGGTCTAACTGCAGCGTGGCAGCGCACATCCACAGCGAGCAGTCAGCGCCCATAGGACTGTTCTCGTTTTCCCACTCATACTGTACCTACTACACTATTACCTGCACATTGTCTGCCTCTCCCCGTGGTCTAACTACACCGTGGCAGCGCGCACTAACAGCGAGCAGTCACCGCCCACAGGACTGTTCTCGTTTTCGCACTCGTACTGTACTGCACTATTACCTACACATTATCCGCCTCTACCCGTGGTCTAACTGCAGCGTGGCAGCGCGCAGCCACAGCGAGCAGTCACCGCAGGTCTGTTCTCGTTAGCCTACTCGTACTGCACTGCACTTTTACCTGCACGTCGTAGTTGCTGGCAGTAACCTGACACTGCCACTGCCCGTCGTCCAGCTGCAGCGTGGCAGCGCGCACCCACAGCGAGCAGTCACCACCCACAGGACTGTTCTCGTTTGCCCACTCGTACTTCCCGCGGTAAATGCCCACCGGCTAGAAAGAAAACAAAGGGTATGATATTACTAAGAATGCTTAAACTTTTCAAAGTATATGGAAAGTCTTGAAATCCAATTATTTTAGACCTAAATTACTCAATTGTTCAAAGGCAAATAGTTAGTTAATTGAAAGGCAGAAGTTGATTTAGACTAATTTATTTGATTATACGATTTTATGTTTTGATTATATACTTTCATTTCGTTCTCGTAGGTTTGTCTGTACTCCGTATTTTTACATCGTGAGAAAATAATACAAAACAACTTTAGAAAAATTAAATAGGCTATAAAATCTAAAAACCAATCAACATAAGCTTAACAATATCAATTTAGATGATGAACAAAATGAGTATGTTCATAAATAGAAGAGAATTAAACATGTAAGTAATTTTATTAAATAATGTAATACTGTTATTAGTCTAACGATCAAATTACATATAAATATAAGTATTAGTTTACAAGCTTGTCAGACGAGAGTCGGACCATGAATGGAGATCTCTAATTCAAAGAATAAAAACCAGGAAGTAGTGGAATCGTATGTGTATAGGGGCCGCTTTGTTCGGGTGAAGATAAAATACTTCTTGCTTATAACCCCGTGATTATAAGCATTTCGAGTTGTGTAATATTAATGGACACTCTAATAATAATAAAAAATATATAAAATATAATAATTAATGCGACTCTTTTTGTGAACTTAAAATAATTCCCATTTTGTTGTCGTAAAAATACTAAATAGGCAATTAACTGCGACCAATTTGGTCCCTCTTAGTCGGGGTGCCCTGGCTTAGTTACTGCGACCAACTTTGAAAAAGGTCAGAAAGTTAACAAGAGGCAAAATTTTTTTTTAGGGTACATCGTTAATAACAGCTCTAAAAGTTTTTAGAGGGACATTTGTAAAAAAAACCCGGGCAAGTGCGAGTCTGACTCGCGCACCGAGGGTTCCGTACAAACTCGTATGTAGCTGATTTGTCCATTACGGGAATCGAGTCTCGATGTTCCATTTTCTTTTTCCAAATTTCATTGCTGCAAGAAGTTTGTAAACGCAAAAACGATTTTTTTTATGTGGTAAAACTACAAATTAACAATTTTCGGACTTTTTTCTTTACTTGTGCTGTGAGACCTTGCTTCTTGCTAAATTTCATGATTCTAGGTCAACGGGAAGTACCCTATAGGTTTTGATTTACTTGCGAATATCGCATAAATGGCTGTATCTTTTTAATGTGTTGACTTAGAAGCTTGATTTTTTCAGAGCTCCAAGAGAGCATAAACCTTCGTAATTGATATTAATTTGAACTTGATATCTTCACGCGTTCCTGAGAAAAAGGGTGACAACGAAGTGATCCTATAAGTGTTCCGTTTTTTCCTTTTGAGGTACGAAACCCTAAAAAAACAGGCAAGTGCATGTGTGTGTTAGTGTGCCACACACAATGAATGGTTCAGTAGTTGGGATGATTTTATTCAAAGAACAAACTTAACATTGTAGTTGAAAAACAAATCCTCCCATACATTACAACTGTAAAAGTAAGTTTGTACGCACAATATTGAGAGATTTACCACGTTATATTAAGACCATAGACTTTTTATAGGATTTCCTGTAATCTAAGAACTATTTAATATATTTTTTTATTTTTTTTTATTAATTTTGGCTCAGTGGTTTCGGAGGTATTTTCTTGAATAACTTTAAAAGTATTTATTTTAAAATTATACTTTTTTTTATAATTTGGCCCCCAAAAATGACCGCTATATTAATTAAATATAATATATAATTCATTTATTTACGCTACAAGCTCTTGGGTTACAGAAGTTCATTAGAAGTTCAATAAGTTTTTAGATGATCAGTTAAATATTTCCCTTTATAAAATAAAAGGCTGGGCAGACATCCAAATTGCTGGTATTTACTGCCTGTTGTGTACTGATTAACCAATCCGTTTGCCAAGCTCTGTGATCGTGGCAATACTGTCACGAACTTTTATTACAGTGTTTTATTTTGTCCAATAACAAGCTATTAATTGCGATGATAATCTCCGATGCACTTAACTACGCAACCAGATATTCAAAGGTCAATCTCTCGAACTTAAAAAACGTTCAAATTTCAATCGCAATCGCATCTCAGCGACAACCAATAACAAAACTGGTCAAAAGTGTAGGTAAATTTGAGATTTTATTGATATAAATTGGACGTAAAACGAAAAGGATCCAATCCATGACATAGTCAAACATGAGTTAAGTTTAGGTACCAAACAGATGCTAAATATCGATACTATCGGCCAATAAAAAATATACAAGCAACAAACAACAGCTTATCATTTTGATCAACCTCAGAACCAACCCACACACAGAAACGTAAAACCACCACACCAAACTACGCCACCAAACCAAACCACGCACAGAAATATAAAATACTAGCTTTTGCCCGCGGCTCCGCCCGCGTGGATGTCGGTTATCGCGTAAAAAATTAACCTATGTCCTTCTCCATATCCCAGGCTATATCTCTGCCAAATTTCATGACGATCGGTTCAGCGGTTTAGGCGTGAAAACGTAACATACAGACAGACAGAGTTGCGCGCGTGGATGTTGGTTATCGCGTAAAAAAGTAGCCTATGTCCTTCTCCATATCCCAGGCTAGATCTCTGCCAAATTTCATGACGATCTGTTCAGCGGTTTAGGCGTGAAAACGTAACATACAGACAGACAGACAGACAGACAGACAAGAGTTAATTTCACATTTATCATATTAGTATGGATGATATATCTTCTAAACTTCAAATGTCAATATCTCTAAAGTGACTTTGTGTGGATTGGATCCTTTTCGTGTAACTACGAGTGAGATTATACAGCGAACGTTTAAAAAAAAAAAAAAACGGGAATTGCCTCTCAGGTATTGAAAGAGAGATCATTGTTAAAAACCCTTTTCCCTGTCATACGTCACTCAGCCTACGAATATAATTGATCCGTCAGCAGCGTCATTCACATCGCCATTTTATTAAAACACGAGTATTAATTAATTTCATTAATTGGTTCGGTTCAGTAAATTCTGTTATAATTATGTATCGAATGTTGTGGTTGAAATAATTTCGCGGGTCTCAAACCATATAGGAGCGTAGATGCAAATATGTGTTTTTTTTTTTTCGCTTTTAATGCCATTGGATTCTACTATAAGCAATAGGTACATCACAATCTACTTTAGGCCAAAGATGCGTGTCATAATTTAGCATAATGGCTAACTGGATCAAAGGACACAGTGGTTCGCTAAGCAACGATGCAGCCGATGAGCTTGCCAGAAGGGGGTCGAGCAAGACACCAGTGGGTCCTGAACCCTTCGTACCACTCCCCATCGGGTACTTACGCACTCTGGTAAGGAAATGCACCAGGGACCAACATCACAAACTATGGTCGGACCAAGGTGAGTGCAGGCAGGCTAAGGTAGCTCTCCCCACAATTGATGGCCACCTCACGAAACAGATTCTCCGACTAACAAAACAACAGCTGCGTACAGTTACAGCAGCTATAACTGGCCATGGGTCATTTAATAAACACCTCTTTGTCATAGGAGTCACAAACAGTCCGCTGTGCAGGGCCTGCATGGAGGACGACGAAACAGCAGCTCATGTGCTGCTAAACTGCCCGGTGGCCGCCACATACAGGGCCAAGTACTTCGGTAACCCAGGTACCCTACGTGAGATTGTCAGTAACACCAAGGCGTTGCTGGCCTTCTTTGAGGAGCTGGGATGGATCGAATAATCGAATTCCCATCCGTACGCAAAATACGCGCATTGTCGTGAAGTTGTGGACACCAGCCCGTATTATTTAAATATAGTGAACTTATGACTGTGTATCTATCAACAACTAAGAGAAATAATCGCCTTGCACTCTAGTACTGTAACTTTTAACTTAAATAAACTAACTACTTAGTGCATCTTAGTGGAACATGAGTCTCTATAACTAACTGAACTTACCAACTTGCACGACAAATCGGTGTACGGAGATAACTACTACAACCCGTACAGGTACGTAACCTCAATTTTTCTTATCTATTCTATATCTCATCATCATCATTTTAGCCGAGAGACGTCCATTGCTGGACATAGGCCTCCCTCAAGCACCGCCACCTCGACCGATTCTGTGCTTCCCGCATCCAGCGGATTCGCCGGATACGGCTTTCATAAGGTCATCGGTCCACCTTGTGGGAGGCCTTCCAACGCTACGTCTTCCGGTACGCGGTCGCCACTCCAGAACCTTTTGGCCCCAACGTCCATCTGTGCGCGCAATGTGCCCTGCCCATTGCCACTTAAGTGTGGCAATTCTTCAAGCTATGTCGGTTACTTTGATATTCTATATCTATACAGTGTGAGTCTTTATAATGTGCACATATCGTGATGAGGGAATCTATGCTTAATTTTATCTACGGCAAAAACATAAAAAAAATCTATTTATGTTATTTTATTTTTTATGGAATAAAAAAAACATTGTTCCCAGTGTAAACAAAACGGTGTTACTTTTAAACTTAATGATCTTTCACGATGATGCAAACTCTATAATGATTGGAAGTAATTAGGCGTCCTCATAAAATAAAAATTGGGGAAAAAACTACCCTCAATTGAAAAGAAACATGTTTTTATAGCAAAAACCAGTTTTTTTTTTTTTCATAATTTAAAAAATAATTAAATTTAAAATTTCTCAATAAGGGGTCGTCTTATTGAGAAATTTTGAAATAAAAAAAAATAAAAAAAAATCCATATTAAATAAAATAAAAAATAAGTTTTTTTTTTTGTATTTTTTCCGTATATAAAATTAAGCATTATAAATACTCACATTGTATATATAAAAATCATTGCCGCAAAAACTCCACAGTGGCTCGACCGATTGGTTTTTTTGTTTTTGTTTTGTGCACCTCAATACGGGGGTGGTTTAGGAAAAAGGTAAATAAGGAATAACTCAAAGGAACAGCCGAAAAACTGCCATCAATATTATCGATCTCGCGTGGTACGAACTTCACCGGAACATTTAGTAATTTAATATAATTACTTTTTGAATAAATTGCAAAATATTAATATGTGATATCGTAAGGGCCTTTGTATAATGTAATGATCCAGTAGGATTTAATTTAATTTTATAAGTATCACTGCTTCTTAGGGTTCCGTAGTCAACAAGGAACCCTTATAGTTTCGCCATGTCCGTCTGTCTGTCTGTCTGTCCGCGGCTTAGCTCAAAGACTCTTAATACTAGAAAGCTGTAATTTGGTATGGGTATACATATTAATCGCGAGGACAAAGCGGTTAAATAAAATCTAGAATCGAAATAATTGTAGGGTACCCTTGCACGTAAAGTGGCAATGATATTTTTTCTCTCATCTATCCCATGGTGTTGGCCTGTGGGGTATCGTTGGATAGGCCGTTCAAAAATATTGTGGGTCTGTGAAAACCATTTTTCGATTCAGGGATCCGTTTGCGTAATATTAAGCTTTAAGTGGTAATTTTTGTTAGAGTAAGTGTCCTCCCCCCTCCATCTAAATGGTTGTATTTGGATATGTGAAAAAATTCACAGCAGTAGTATATATAACGAAGTTAAAAGGAAAACTATCACAGCATAGGCTTTACAAGTTACCAAATAATAGTCGACCAACTTATATTTACAGTTGTTTACATGTACATGTTTTTCAACCAGCGCTGGGGCTCTGTCTTGCATAGGGTCGCAGCATAATGCTGAGCGATAGCCATTTTGCGTGGATGTGACGCATTTTTCTCCCATAGTTTTCTTATTTTTTCGTGTTTATGTTCATTACTGCGTCATGTTTACCGCAAATAAACGTATTTTCTTTCTTTCTTTAACTACAATGTTAAGTTTGTTCTTGGGATAAATTCATCGCATCTACGGAACCCTTCATTGTGCGTGGCGACACGCACTTGTTCGGTTTTTTAATTAAATTGGATCCAGCGAACTGTTATTTCTATCTAATAACTACAGCAGTGTTGAAGTTACGGCATAACGTGGATACGGATTTTTGAGTTGATTAAATAATGACAACTGTACGTACCTAATGACGAGCTATCTAGGCAATTTTACTTATTGATATACTACGAGTATGCGTCGATTTTAGTTATCGCTGAAAACTGTAATTATGTAACATATCATCGATTTACTGCAAGAACTCATTAGTGGCAAAAAATCATAAAGTTTATAACGCTTTGAACTCGTCTTGGCGAGTTTTACATGTATAAGTAATGCAAAAACGGTGTTTAATTTTCCATTAACATAATCATAACGAAGATGATAATATAGGGCAATCAATACAACTAAAACGAATTAATTGCATATTTCAAAGTTTTGACTATTTCACTTAATGAGTTCTTGCAATAAACCGACGATATATTCCTAAAAAAGCCTCTCAGTAGATTACCAGACCCTGTATTCAATACACACTCTATTTTTCAACATATGTAGTTCGAAAAATTTCATGTGTATACGCCCTAAAAATAAATAAAACCTTAATTGTGCCTAAATCATACATTAATGTGGGAGGCACTCACGCGCTTGGATCAGTATTAATTAAATGATACCAATTGTTTACAAAATAGGTTCATTAATTTGTCAGAGCAAACTACAACGCCCGTTTTAAATTATTCTAACTAACCGGACTAACCCGGGCTAAATATTCAAATTAATACGAGATACACACACCATTCATTAAAAAGATACCTGAGTTACACAGATAGGATTTAAATTTATTACTGAACTACAAACGAATCTGGCAGGCCATCCTAATAAATCTAAAGTTACCCTAATTAAATATAACTTTTGCGATACGGAAACAGATATTTTAATTACGTAAAAAGGCTCTCCGCTAATCCCGCAGCGTCTGTGCTGATTTTCTTTTGGGAGTTGCATTGTGTACCATTAAAAACGAGATTTCTACACTTTGCATAAGCGGGCACGGTTCAGCGGTTGCTCCTTTTATCTTTGCCAACGATTCGTGAAAAACATAAGGTCGGACGATTTGCTAAATTGCAGAGCGAGCGCTCACTCGCACAGAGGAAACCTCACTATTGTGATTGTAATGCAGGAACGCAATCTCACGTAAAGAGATGTGTTATGTGTTTCGATAGAAAATATATGTTGCAGATTAGCCCGTCTAGCCAGACAGACTTTCTCTTATTTGATTGCGGGCTTTTACCCGACTGCCCCAGAAGGAGGGTAATGTTTTTCGAGAGTATGTATGTATGGGCGGCTGATAAGTTTGCGGCCTAAGGTACTTAACGATGACTCATCATCTTTTTACTGTTAACAGTAATTGCGTGACTCATTGGTAGTATAAATACTATCCCCTTTTTTATTTGGTTTCCCTCCGACTCTGCCCTAAGCCTGAGGTTCGTACTCCACAGGGGGTGCCCTTAGCGCGCAGTCGTTTAGTTTATAAGTTTTATGCCCTGGCTGGAGGCTTTAAGTTTTTAGGAGCTTAAGGCAACCACAGTAAAGTCCGGTTAAGGAGTCACGATCTCTAAAGGTCAACTCTGAGATGCCCTAGTTAAAAAAAAAATATATATATATATATATTTAGTTCATTCCCCCCGACCCTTGCTCGACAAAGCGCCAGCCCGCGCCGCAGCTGAGCCTGTAGCTTTAAATTCCCCTATTAATAATAATAACCCGTATCTGATCCAGCCTGTCCCTTGCTGTCCTCCCCGCAACGCTGCCCTAAGCCGAGGTTCGTACGCCACAGGGGGTGCTCTTAGCGTGCAGTCGTTTAGTTTATAAGTTTTATGCCCTGGCTGGAGGATTTAAGTTTCCTTAAGGCAGCCACAGGAAAGTCCGGTTAAGGAGTCACGACCTCTTACGGTTAACTCCGAGATGCCATGGTAAAAAAACAAATTGGTTCATCCTACAATTATCCCTGCAGCAGGGCTAACATGCGCAAGTAGACAAAATTTTGTCGACGCATTATCTCGTGCTGAGACGACATATGTCTGTTTGTCGATAGGAGCTAACATGGCGACACTTATAGGTCGTGTCGTTCTGACATAGAACTCATGTCGTTCTGTCAAACCTGTTTTTTCGTCAGGCTCTAACATGCGCGCTATATTTAGTCGTATTATGACATTTTCCTATGACAAGTTTCTCGTCGATGGTTTTCGTAGACGAGAAACCGCGACAAACTGTGAGAAAAAACTGAAAAGGGGTAATAGTGTTCTGTGAACTAAACAATTTAAGTATAATTATCTATTAACTGTGTATGAGGAGAGGGGGAATAAAAATACAGAGGAAGGTGATTCGCGACGTCTGCTACCCATTCGACTTAAGGGATAACGAGTTGAGTTGAGTTGAGTTTGTAACTGGCGAATTACAAAGCCTATGGCTAATTATATTATAGAGAGGCTCCAAGTAGATTTGAACCCACAAAACGGCTGTGGCTTACCTGCCTATCAATCTATCTCTTTCAATTATTAAGAGCACTATTATTGTACAGTACACACATGACAAGTAAACTTTCGTTCGTATTACGAATAAAGGCTTGTACAGACTCGCGCGATATCGCGGGCGCGATAGGCACCGACAAAGAAATTGTGCTACTAGTGTCGCGTCGCGCCCACGATATCGCACTAGTATGTACGAGCCTTATGCCCAAATACTCAAACGTCACTTAACTTTAAGACGTTCTTATAAGTGTTTCTGTCGCTACAAAACGGTTTAAAGTGACAGAGACAGCATTAGACTTAACAGCGACTTAAAATTGAATTGCGTTTGAGTATTCAGCAGTTAATGTTTCACAGCAATGGCAGAACGTTGTACTTGCTGAATAGTCAACATTCAATGTTGATTTATGTATGGCATAGTGTTTAATTTATACATTACAGATAGTACATTTCATCGAGATAATTAATGTAACATAATAATATGTTTACATATCTTATAACTCGTAGAAAAATCCAGGGCTAACATGCGCAAGTCGACATATCTCATAAACGAGATGACAAAATTTGAATTTTGAAATTGCATTTTTAATTAATTACAGCAATATTGGTATCAAATAAAAGCTAGTAATGAGACAATTCCAAAATATACCTAAATATATATTAATAAAACTATAAAGCTTATAAAAGCAAATAAACCCAATAATTAAAAAAATAAAAAATAAAAAATTAAACCATGAAATATGGTGTTTTGCTTGTCCCCGCCCGCAATACCAAAATTCTATAGATATAATGCTTGTTTTTTGTCTTTTCAGTCATGTTTTTGCAGTCGGGTTTTTTTTACATAATTTACATTTTATTGTCTTATTCTGTTTTGCAAATAAAAATTACTAAGGATTTGGCTAATGTATACAAGTCTCCCGAAAACCCGTGACGATTGAAAGACTCATTACGTTTTATTCCCCGTTGTTACAGCCAAATTGCTTTGCTTAATGGTATTACGCAGCTGATATCACGAGACACATAGACCCCGATCCCACTTGCTTTTAAAAATACCTTACAAATCACCTAACTTAATATATTTACAAGCTATACATGACCGACTGAAAGTTTCCTTTCATAAAAATTCGTCGTTCCGGATTTATAAGCTTCGTTGCTCAGGAAAAAATATGAAAAAATACTCCATCCGTGTCTGAATATAAAATTCGAACATGTGAAATTATTGCAATGATCGTTCGGAGCTGGCTAGTCTCGGCTCGTAATTGAAATTCTTCTGCCCAATATTTGCACATAATAACTCGCGATTATGTATTCTGGAATCATTGGGGACTGAGGAACACGCAATAAAGGCACGAGAAAAAGAAAGCAAACTTATAAGGAAGATAAAAGATAATCTGGAAATATGTTCAACGTTATTGCTCTATAAGAGGTAGCGATGTTTTCAATGATGTAATTCTTAGCGTCCTCTATGGCTTTGTATAGTGCTCTGAGCCTTTTTCTCTTATGTCCTGACATGATTAACATAATAAGTACGTAAGATTTTAAGTATATTTCGTCATCTTTTCCAAGTGCCAAGTGTGCAAGTTAATGCAGCATAGTTCTAGTTAGTGAAGCAGCTGCATCTAATACAGCAGCAGGACATGGTATGACCAACTCCTGATTCCCGCCTAGGTCTACAAGGCCCTAGCATAGGGGCTCAGCCAGCCTAGGGCCCCACCCATCTAGCTACCGCAACCAGGTAGCTTGCCTGCCGGCAGGCTGACAAGGCCAGGATAACCACGTACCAGATGTAGCAAATGGTACAGACCCCGCGCTCATATCATGGTACCTATACCTCACGTAGATCCAATGGAATATTATCTTATTTATTTATTTATTTATAAAGGAACAACAACAGCTTATGCATACAAAATATCTAATAACAGTAGGTAACAGTCTTGGGCTTATACAGTTGTCAATAACAGGTGATTATCTTATATTATCAATGGTCAAATGAAATGCAAAAAAAATCGAGCTCGTTTCTTTATCATAGGTTCTCTTAATTCTTCAGCTTTTTTGCGTTAGTAGACATAGGAACTCCCATTTCTGTTTTAAATTGTCAAAAGAAATCTAACTCCTCTGAGGCAGGATGCTAAAAAATTCCGAACTCGCTTCGCTCGCTACTACATCTTAGTTACTATTAATTCATAAACTTTCTTGCATAAGTTGACATAGCAACTCCTATTACTGTATGAATAGTCAAAAGAAACCTAACCTACACGAGGTGCTGCGAGGGCCCTAGGTCTCTAATTGCGGGCCTGGATACGACTATTGGTAAGTACACTATTTATAGAATTCTAATCATACTTTTTATTCAAACTATTTAACAAAACTGCTACCTAAGATCTATCTAGCTTTTATTCTATTCCAAGATAGCTTCAACTAAAGCACTCCTAATAAAAATATGCCATTTCATTATTTTCCAGTGGGAAGATCAAGATATCTTACATCGTTATGATAACTAGTGTTACTGTAGTAGTTACATTTCATAAAGACATCCTCCCAAAACATAGCCTAATAACTCTAACGCTACTAACAAACGGCTAGATATATTTTACAATAATGTTAAGGCCCGTTAAAAAGGGGTTCTTAGTGGAGGAGCGAAGGAACCGGCAGCCTTCAATGGACATAACTTGTGGTTGAACTCAAATAAACGAGCGAACAATTTACGATTTGAAAACTAGGTAAGTACTTGTGTACAATCATGGTAAAAATACGTTCGTTACCTTAATTTTTTTGCTCCGTGCACTACATTATCTGCTTTGGTGCTTTACCGACTTATTTTTGTCATAATGTCACAGAGTGCCACTCAGTTGATTATTTTTAAAAAATATGACAATGGTGCCGATTCCCCTGTTCACAAACTAAACTTAATTTAAGTTCAGTGCATCTTTTTCTTTCTATTTCATTAAGAAAAGGACAGAATATAAATTTTAGTGTAGTCCTGGTAAATTAATCAGCGCTTGACGTAAATTGACGTAATTTTAGTCGGCAAGTTTTTAATCACGTCTAAACTTGTATGGAGTAGTGACAGGCGCTGATTAATTTGACAGGAACAAACAAAAATTTATCTTCTATCCTTTTCTTAATGAAATAGAAAGAAAAAGATGCACTGAACTTAAATTTAGTTTAGTTTGTGAACAGGGGAATCGGCACCAATGACAATAAAAAACAGATTTGTTTAATAATATATTTAACAAAATGGCATATCCATTCAGAAGGATTTAGGTTGATGTCAACTAGACATTGATCAAAGGTTTATGCTATTTTGAACTTTGTCTTCAAGTAATCATCACTATCACTATCACTATCACTATCACTATCACTACATATTATAAAACAAAGTCCTCCGCCGCGTCTGTCTGTCTGTCTGTCTGTTCGCGATAAACTCAAAAACTACTGCACCGATTCTCATGCATCACCAATGCATAGCGTTGTTCTCGAGGAAGGTTTTAGTATATAATTTGTTAAGTTTTTGTATACATTTTTGTATAAATAAACGATATTTGTTGGAGATGTCAGAAAAAAATAAGCCGTCTGGGAGCTTTCAACGAAAACGCTGTCTAAACCCTTTGAGATATAACAAAATAATGTATGGTGGAATTATGGTATCTTATAAAGGTCTTCAAAAAAGTCCGCGATGGCATATGTCTATCTCTTAAGAATAACATACTATATCCATTTTATTGTCTTTTTGTAGGTATTTGTTTGCCGAATTTTACTCTTGGAAATACGATTACGATAACAATACGCTATAATATCAGTAGCTATTAGCCAAATTATGTTCGTAGATAAATAAGCTATCTACTTACGTGTATTTTAAACAGTATACAAGAATATTTATCATAAAAATATTACTAAACACGGCGGCCTTATGATCAAAATTTGTACATTCCAAAACTTTCGTTACTTTTTCACTGACATATTTATCACTTTTCGATAAACTAACACTCAATACGAAATCTACATTTATTTCTCAGTAATTCTGTATAAGATTCTTCTATGATTAAACCGTTTTCTCATTGAATCCATTACTTTACGCACGTATAACCTTGATGAATGTTTACATCGCGCCACACCGCCACACGACCACAGAGTACAGACGTATTTTATTTTCTTTTTTTTTTTCGTTCGTTTAGTAGTGTTCCCGCTAAAATGTATTAGTACCAGTCAAGTTTTAGTCGATTAATCGAATTCTACAGCCAGATCGTGTTGCAAGTACAAAATAAATGTCAAATATTTCGTCCAATTGCGAACGTGACCCTGAGAAAAGTTATGCACCAATGGTGTTCATTAGATTTCGAGTGTTCGCACGGTGCACCAACGGTGTATCGTGCGACATTTCGGAGGATTTCGTTTTGTTTTCACATTGTTGGTACTTACGTGAATTATTTTTAAAATTATTGTTTGTGTCGCATTTTATTTCGTGTTGTAATTTGGTACAATTGATTGCTTTGAGAATTTCAGTGAAATTTCGTATTTTGATTTTGTGTTTGTTATCTTTAGGTAAAGACTCATCATACGTTCAGATCATAAGTACTTTTATTATATTAAATCATTTGTTTCGGTTTCTATCACATAAAAATTAATATTACGTTAGAAATTTGAGATATAGCCTGGGATATGGAGAAGGACATAGGGTACTTTTTTATGCGATAACCGACATCCACGCGGGCGAAGCCGCGGGCAGAAGCTAGTTAAATATAGTTTTCTATGCAGTAGACTGCTCAGTGCCGTAGCTTCAAACGGTAATATGTGTCGTCACCTGTTTACAGAAGAGAATTTTAAACCTGACGAAGGTATTAACAGCTCGACTGTACCTACCTATTTATTTGGTCTTGACGTAGGATCTCTCAAAAGAGATAGCTCTGAAATGTTAGGGCATGTTGTATAGGGTACTTGAAGCGTAAAGGGTCGGCTTTGGGCTGTCCACTAGGGTTCACGTAATTTAAACAATAGTCCGTTGACATTTTAGGTCTCAGTTAATTTATTTACGATATTGAGATGGCTGAGATAGTGGAATTAATTATTAAACTTTCCAAGGGGTTTGAAATTTTGATATTATCATTATTATGTTGGTTTGAACAAAGTAGGTAGGTACACACGGCTACGTATTCCAGAATAAACTGATCTATCATTGTACGGAAATATATCCGACAAAGTGGTAAAATAAAATATAGAAAAAAAAGGGGGCAATCTTTGGGGACTGTCGATAGAAGTGAAAACTAAGTAGGTAACTTGAAAGAGTTCGGTGACGATGACGCAAGTTCCATGACTTTTGTTCACCCAAAAAGTACGCATATACACCGTGGCATTTTAGTCGTCTTACAAAGACAGCCCACTTCATGTATCCAATTACTATTATATATTATTATTACTATTATTACACCTACACCGCACAGATATACACCCGCACACACTTATTGACTATGTCACTCTCTGTATTTTTTATTACTTTTCTGTGTACTTCGTAATTGGCGTAATGTTTAGAATAACAATTATGTTATATTTACTGTCAGCTGTGAAGCTACCTTATAAATAAATAAATAAATATATTAATCGGTCATGTAAAAAAAAAATATTTTTAACGTTTGTCTTTTTTTATTTTTTATTATTAATTATGACGCATGACGTAGTTTAAAACACCCTGTTACGAGTGCAGTCCGAGCCTTGTGTTACAAGGGCGCCGCGGAATGGAGCGGCGACATCTTTATCAGAGTTCATTCACCCTAACGCAAAAATGTGTTTCTTACTATTGCAACTTAAACTTAATCTAAATCCATTCTGCGGCGCTCTTGTATCGCAAGGCTCTTGTATCATAGTTTTAAACACCCTGTTACGAGTGCAGTCCGAACTGCACTCGTAACAGGGTGTTTAAAACTATGTCATGCGTCGTAATTAATAAAAAATAATAAAAAAAATAATCAAAGGCCAAAAAAATTTGTAGTCATTGGATACATGAAGTGGGCTGTCTTTGTAAGACGACTAAAATGCCACGGTGTATAAGCTGTATCTATTCATACACGAAATATTTTAAGACAAACATCTATACCTAGGAGGTAAAAAAGCCATAGCAGCAGAAAAAAAAATTATCTAGGTGTTTTATATTTTTACATAATTATTCTAATTTTAAAATTGCTTGAGACATTTTGCATAAACAAAACCTTGACTTACTTTTTTTTTAATTCTATGATCGACCCCCCCCCCCCCCCGGATGATTGATAATTGATAATCATATCATGTAATTTTAAATTATTTAATTTTTTTAATAACTCAGATTTAAAAAAAAAATCGTTTCCGTGGCTTCTTTACCACCTACAGGTGTATCTCTTTAAAATATTTCGTGTTTGAATAGATACACCCTATGTACACAGTATACATATATATAGCTCATGCAAAGCGTTCGGTGACGATGACGCGAGTTCCATGATTTTTGTTCTCCCAAAAATGCTCAACGCGCCTAAAGAAGTTTACACTTCAAAAAATGTTTAGGGTAGATACCCTAAACATTTGTGAAGTAAAAAGAAATATCATCCATGATATTTCTTTTTTTTTTTCGTCTATCCAATAGTGTGGGGTATTTTTGGATAGGCCATTCAAAAATATTGAGGGTTTATGAAAACTATTTTTCGATTCAGGGATCCGTTTATTGCATAATAAGCGTTTAAACTGTAAAGTGCTAATTTTTGTTAGAGTCAAGTGTCCCCCCCCCCCCCCCTGCAAGTTAAATGGTTGTATTTATTTCTAAAATATTGTAAGCATGATGACGTGTGTTATTAATGATAATAATAGGGGTTAAAGTATGAAATTGCCGTTTTATAGTAACACATACTTTAAATTGACATTAAAACTTCATGGTGTGAGATATTTGAGTAAAACTTTTTTTACATTATAATGTAAAAAAAGTTTTTTGTAAAAGAAAAATCTCAGGTATACTATGAGATTTTTCTTTTACAAAATGTGCAATATTCGATTTCGAATTTCAATTGTTTTTTTTTTTTTAATTCAACTTTGACGGAATAGACGGATACTTCGAAAATCCGAATAGTTTTTGAATACGAGTTCCGACGCGGAACTGACGCGGAACTAACGCGGCAGAACCGGCTCGCAATATCAATGCTGCGTTTGGAGAGGAGACTGCCAATAAACGCACCGTGCGTTTTTGGTTTAAACGCTTTCGTAATGGAAACTTCGACTTGAAGAACGAACCACGTGGAAGACCGTCAGACCCACACAGGTGAATAACGCTGAATTGAATGAGATGGTGGAAGCTAATCTGAGTCAAACTACCCAGGAATTAGCAGCATTGTTTAACATTACCTTACCTACAATATCGACTCATTTGCATCAAATCAATAAGATAAAAAAATATGAAAAATGGATGCCTCATGATTTGACTGATCTGCAGAAAGAAACGCGAAAAAGAATATTGGATCGAATTGTGACATGTAACGAAATGTGGATTGGTTGACCACAGGTCAAACGCCGCAACAGTGCCCAAAAGCAAAGCTTACCAATAAAAAGGTAATGGTAACTGTTTGGTGGTCTCTTCATGGTGTTATTCACTATAACTTTCTCAGGTCTGGTCAAGCAATATCAGCAGATGTTTACTGTGACGAACTTCGAACAATGATGGCGAAACTGGCAGTGAAACAGCCCCGACTCGTGAATCGATCTTCACCATTATTGCATTATAAATCGACAATTTCATACTTTAACCCCTAATATTATGTACCTACCAACTCATAATGATGTCCAGTTTATGAATAAACCAGCGCCCGTTTAGAGGTACTCGCAGATACAAGAAAAAATATAAAATGAAACACATTTCAATTTCGCTTTGCTACGGCAAAACTAAAAGGTAAAAAAACATAATAAATTTTCCTTTTCTATAGCGAAGGTATGCGGAAAAACTGTCATAAAACTAGGAGCAAAAAACAGAAACTGCAAAATTCAGTCTAGTTTTGTTTTCTATGGGAGTTTTGAAATATGTATACTAGGTAAGAAGGAATCTGGGAGGTCATCATTTCAGCCGAAAGACGTCCACTGACATAGGCCTCGCCCCCAAGCACCGCCACTTTGACCGGTTCTGTGCTTCCCGCATCCAGCGGATTCATGCGGCCTTCACAGGGTCATCGGTCCATCTTGGTGGCCTTCCAACACTACGTCTTCCAGTACGCTACACACTACGCTATACGCTCAATATATCTCAATAAGTTTACAAGTAAACAAGATACTCCAAGCCTTAGAGTGTCTTGTTTATTTGTAAATCTAAGAGTCTAAGGCTTTCTCGAAAATTTTAAATAAGTAGGTACGCTTCTGTGAACCGCGAAGTTATGGCATCGATTGAAATTACGAAACCTTTGCAGTTACTTTAAGTTGATTCTACAATCAAATACATAAAAAAAGTTGTATGAATAAATTCTGTAATTCTTCCCTACCCACTTCTTAAAGAATTCCAGGAATCCCTATAATAATACCCGAGAAAAAAAGAAAAAAAGTACAAAACACAATTTCCATTAAAAGAAAAGTAATTTCTTAACGAAACAATTTACAAAGCAACTATCCATTAAAAAATGTCTTATCTTACTTAAATCTTAATGAAGTATAACTAATTGCTTACCGAACGGTCCCCGACCAAGTAAAACATACCTTGTCCACTTCATTAGAAAGCATTTTAATAAATAAAGGGTAGACGTTTTAAAAGCATTGTCACTTTCTCATAGAGATGCTAATGAAGAAAGGTACTGTTCGCTGCTAATGAGCTCAAAGCGAGGGCTTAATTAGAACATGCTTATGAAAAACGAGTGCTTTCGTTTCCTAGAGCGGTCGATATAAGATACAGGTCATGTAAAATACAATGAGTTTTACAGTAATAACATGGTATGGTTTGTTTAAAAATACTGGGACAAAAAATACTCGAACATACATAAGTTGAAATGAGTTCCACAATCGTATTTTCCAAGTAATATTCTGGTCAAAGAATTCCATCATGTTTTCGCATTCAGTTTTGGAACTTCTTTCATCCCCATAAAGGAAGTAAAAGAAACAAGAAAAACAAATAAATCTTCAAATACAATTCGTAAAAAAGTTCGCGTTTTTGTGTGAACACACTAAACGCAAGTTTCACCTTCTCTGAAGCGAAGCGTGACGTTGTTAGGGAACACAAACAAAACAGCGACAGTTGTCTGATTAATAACCGAGGAGAACAATACGGGACGCAATATCCGCCTGTGTGGACCGCGCCTCGCGTTTATAGCGGTTTATGACCCGTGCTCATCTTATGAACATCTGTGAAGAAGGTACTTTTGCTTTCTATAGTATCATATCCCATGAGCCGGATACATTAATGCCATGTGTGAGACCTATTTCAGAGTTTGCGCATTCAGGAATCTTGGTTATAGCGGGTTTAGATCTGAAAATGGGAGCCCAGAATTACCTCGGATTAAACGTTAACGTGTGTTCCTAATGCTCAAATTCCGTGAGAAGAGCTTCTGTTCAAGTTTAAACAGTCTTTTTATGTTGATCGAAGTTAAAATTATGTACCATAGAACGGGGCTATTTGGATTTTCGGGGGTTATTTGGAACAAAGCAATTGTAAGATTTGAGTTGACATAAATTCGAATTTTGATCTTCGTACAAAAAATTGTAAAAGAAACAAGACCAGAAATGAAATAAAAGCTGTCTATGGTGGTTTTGGTAGAATTTATGTAAACTTAAATCTTACACTTCCTTTATTCCAAATAACCCCCAAAAATCCAAATAGCGGGGCTTCTACCGGTACGTTACAATAGGAGGCTAAAAGAAATAAAATTATCTTACGATGAACGATCACAAGTTCTACACCCTGTTTGACGTAAATCTATTAAGTCCAACCGCGTGGTTTTTAGGTTACAACAGACACTTATAACGCATCTAACTACAACATACTCAAGATTACCCTAGATTACAACCTGAAACGGAGGCAGAGTACATCAACAGCTTATCAGCCCGTTAGCTGCAAATCACGTGTCGGAAATGAGTGATACCAGTGCTCTGAACTGAGATCTGTGGCGCTAATTATGCAGTTACTGCATACAAACTAATGACGTAGGTAATTAGGTGTAGGTGCATGGTGTATAGGGAGAATACGGTGAATGGTTTCTTGTGTCGAGGATTCGATTGACGCATTGATGGTATCGTGCTTATAGAGATATCATTGACGTCTAGGTATATTTTTCATTTCATTGCCCTCATTAGGAACTTAGAAGTATTCTATTTGAGTATAGTACCTATTAGTGTAAATAGTTAGTTGGATAATAAATGTATACAGGAAAAGTTTTTAATCAGTGCATAAATTTTGACAAATTAAAATTAAACGTGTTTTATTATACACTTAATTCTTATTTTGATATGTCTTAGTACAAAAAAATAACGAAAGACGTTTACTTTACAAACTGGTATAATGGATACTCGTCGCGCGTCAGTGAAGCGTAACGCAGTAGTAGATACCTATCAGCTGTGCGCTCGCCCATTGATATTATTACGAATAGATTGTATCCATATTTTGCTGATTATAAGTAGGACCAAAAAAAAAAGTATTGAACAAATAAGTGAAATGTGTTCTATTACTGATACTGAACCACCAAAAAAAAATTGTTCGCTGGTTAAAAACTTATCCTGTATAAGCATTGTAATGTACGAAAAATTAATATTAATTACAAAGTTAACAACTATTAAAAAAACTAATAGTTTTCTGCAAAAAACTTGTGTGATAGAATAAATAGCTGACACTTTCGTCTTTTAGATCGATAGCGGAGACTTTTGTGGTTGTAATTTATGATGTTTTGTAAAGCTATCTCGAGTTGACATGATAGTTTAATAGTATCCAATTTCGAAGGCGTAAATAACATTGACGTCAGGTGTTTCAACCTTTTCTAAGGTCCTAACTACATGCGTCAGTAAATATCGAATACGATATCTACCCGATCAATCGTTAACGCTTCCAATTTTTTAAGGAGTCCTTTTAGAAGAACCGTCTCTACCTGCAATTTGTACGTGTCTAACCCACCACGAGCAGCATAAAAGAAACGTTCCATCGCTTGCAAGAAACGTGGGAATACTTCTAGTAGCAAGCGTCTGAAAATCTTTACTGAAAAGATACTTACTCGTAGTAAATATTACAACTTTTCAGGTATAAAATTGTTTGTAAGTGGTTTGGACGGACGCTTGGACAGTTTATAACTTTATCTTCCATTAAAGACAGATGTTTTTATCAGTGAATAATTATAATAAAAGTTAATTAAAATCTCAATGACTTTTGTAAGATTTCTGCTGGAGCTAGATGCCGAAATCATGGATATTAAAGGTTGTACAACAATTTTAAAAGCTATAATATTATTTATTTCACCATCTCGTGAACATTCTCATCGCTGAACAAGCATTGTGCCCATCAAAACAAAACGTGCCGAGCGCCTTACAAACACGATTAGCAAAGCCGCGCTCAGGTCAAGGATTGCAATTAGAAAATAAACAGTGATGGGCTGCCTATTTTTGATGAGCCATCACACACGTGTTCTCGGCGTTAGAAAAATACGGACAAACCATAATATTAACGCAACTATAAGGTGTGTATAAGACACGTAATGAGAGAATACTTTTTATTAAAGCGAAATAGTCAAGGTAGTCCGCGAAATTAAAATTTTCTTATGTTTTATGTAATTTGCTGGTCAGTATCAGGTTGTATGTTGATTTAAATATTGTCTGGGTGTATGTCGATTAAAGTATGATTCGCGACCGTAACAAATATATATTGACAGATTTATAATCATAAGAATCAGTAATACTTTCTTTCAAGATCAGAAAGATTTTGAAAAAAAATCCAGATTCATATGCTGCTTCATATGTTTGAAAAATTCGTCCGCTCGACAACGTAAACAACGCAGTGAATGTTGTCGAATTGTCAAAATGAAAGGCATTGCAATTGTTAGTGCGTTACGCAATTACTCCGCCAGTGTTTATGTACTATAGGGGACATCCGAATCGGCACACTTTCAAAACAAAATCCCGTGCTCACGGTTTTGCGACCAGGCTCTGTTACAATTATCACAGATGTCTGACCACCTCGGCTGGTTTTTTACGGTATTTTTTTTTTTTTTCGATGTGAAATCTTCTTTAGGCTAGTTGAGCACTTTTTGGGTGAACAAAAATCATGGAACTTGCGTCATCGTCACCGAACGCTTTCCATGAGCTATATGTATAAAAGAACAGTTATTCCAAAGTTCTGTGTTTCCACTTCTGTCGGCAGTCCTTATGACTGCCAATTTTTTTATTTATTTTTATTTTCATATGTAAGGGGCTTAACAAAAATCTGATGCTGCGATGCTATTGGTTTATGAGCGTAGGTAAGCGTTACTATAGCGACCGAGCGCTGCAAGAAAGTCCTTATGGTGGTCCGATTCGTATGTCCGTAATCGTACCTTTGTTCTTCGGAACAGAGCACCGACTGCATAGTACTCTATTAGGAAGTAAACGAACGTTTGTTTTAAAATTTCACGCTCATTTTCTACGTAGCGGAGTGTCAAAGCTCCGATTCGAGTCTATTGGGAACCACAACCAATTGTTCTTCAAAGGTAAGTGCTTACAGACTTAGCTGTATGGCTGTAAGCAATACCTATCGAAATGACTACCGAATGACTAACTAGCAAATGACCTACATGGAGTACCAAGTTAAATCTTGGGCTATTTGTACCCAGTGTGGCTGTATCAACAACGCCACATGCGAACTACGCATCAAAGACCTGACGTCACAAATCCTGCATCGCGCTATCAGAGTTTACCGCGCGACTAGCATATATGCAACATCCCGACATCAACCGTTGGGCAGTTGCCCACCAGACACAACACCCGTCTGGTCGGAGGATCCTCCCTTTACTATTGGGTATGAGTGAACTTTACACCCTGTTCCTCATACGTCTAAACCAGCTTGGGCCCGCCGTCTTACTGATGTCGTCCGCCCATCTCGTAAGCGGTCTTCCTCTATGGCATTGGCCCCCCGGGCCTCTCCACCGTGTCGCCCTTATAGTCCACCTCTTGTCTGACAGTCTTGCCACATGCAACGCCCCTTTCAAATTCACTTTTTGAGCATAGTTTAGGGCATCGGTAGCTTTAGAATACTTAATTTTTTTTTTTTAATTTTCCTTATTTTGAGCATGCTTGCATGCGTCATTAATATGTATACCTACTCATACCGAATTACAGCTTTCTAGTACCAGGGCTTTAAATACCGGTAAATTTTCATAACGTTACCTTGTATTGACAGAGTTAACGTTATTATAAAAATAACGGTAATCGATTTAACTTTATTTATGCGACTATTAATTTTATCGTTATTTTAAACGGGTGAGATGTGAGAGCCCGCCCTCACACCTCTCTGATACCGTGCCGATCAAAACGTTGCCTGAATCTGCCTGATTCTTACCCACAGAACAGCAACGTAGCTAAATTAACGTTAGTTATCGTATTTTTGTTAATGTTAATTAACGTTATATTACTGGTAATGTTATCAAGTAACGTTAAATTTCAATGTTATACCCACGTATAACATTGAAATTTAACGTTACGTAACGGTTATTATTTTGCTATTTGGTAACGTTAACAAGCCCTGTCTAGTACTAAGAGTCTCTGAGCCGCGGGCAGACAAACAGACAGACAGCCGGACATGGCGAAACTATAAGGGTTCCTCGTTTACGGAAAAACTGATTCTCCTGAACTGCACGACGAACTGTCCCATCTTTTTGCTCCAAAAAACTATAGCCGTAACAGGAGGCATAGATTGTTCACCGTGCCTCGGAGTCGAACCGGTCGTCCGAGTCCAGTCTCCTGTCCCTCGCATACTCTCTGCGCTCAATGCCCTCTTGGACGCTAAGCCTGACTATGATGTGTTTGCGGATGAATGGAAGATCTTGTCAGTATGTCTGGAGTATTGTGAGATGAGCGTATGACATGTCGAGCAGTTGTATATTTCTGTTATTGTTCTTAAATAATGTTTTTAAGTGTCTTTTTTGTTAACTAATGTAATTGAGGCGTCTAATTACAAAAATCGCTAAACCGATTTTTCCTTAAAATCGACCTTTTTCTCTCTTTTGAAAGTTTTCTCAATTCTGAACTAAGTGACAAACTCATTTCTGAGCAAATCCCTCTTTAGCAGTACTAATTTGAGCCTCCAACCTTATGCTTGATAACAAAATCCACTATAAATGGCATAGGTCAAATTCAAATTACACTTTAACTGAATCAACCAATCATAGCGCTTGCTTTTGCACCAACTGACCTTACGAACAGTATGGCGGACCAATGGCGACTTATGTTATTGTGTAGTGCAGCAAGGAGTGCGATTAAATTTGATTGAATTTATAACTCCTCAATAACTTTAGCTGGTTTTGAAATTAAACGCCTCAATTGGCCTTGGCCGTTTTATTTTAAATTAAAAATAATAAATAAATAAATGATTTTATCATACTTACCTGATGCTGTTTCTAATCTCCTCATCCATCCTTTGCCTACAGCACACACAGGCATGTATAACATTGTAATATAGCCAGGCCTACAGCAATGTAGTGTATGTACACAAAACATTAGATTACACACCTATGGGATGGTAAAAGCAAACAAAACAATGTTAATTCCCGTAGAACTACGCGTAGTAATAACAATTTGTTTTGATTGCAACACCAATTGTGTACACAATGCCAAATTATTTAACAATTAACGTTAAGGTAAACGTTTGGTATGTAAATAGAAATCGGATATAATATGTTTAACCGACTGAGTAACAATAAACATTGGAAATAACGCATTTCTCTTTCATTATACTGTTACAAAAATAAAAAGTGTTTAGTTGACAGAACAATGGTTTTTTGGTTGCGGCTTTTGAGTTTTTTTTCTATGCGGCTTTTTAGTTTTTATTCCTGGATTTGATTCCGATTTCGGACAAAGTGTATCTCAGAGTTAACTCCCCTTTAGCATATTAACCGGAAATTGGACTTAAAGATCCCGGAAACTGTATTGAAACATGTTT
Source organism: Dryobota labecula (assembly GCA_947523025.1). Classification (NCBI taxonomy): domain Eukaryota; kingdom Metazoa; phylum Arthropoda; class Insecta; order Lepidoptera; family Noctuidae; genus Dryobota; species Dryobota labecula. The sequence goes on along the minus strand of OX383296.1, from coordinate 6,209,028 downwards.
GAAAAAAAAGAACACAATATAACCAATTATCGAGACCTAGGTACAAATAGATACATATCTACATGCCTCTTTGAAGAATACTTAGTAATAGGGATAATGACAAAAAAATATTTTTTGTCCGTCATGTAGATTATTAAAAAATATTGGACACGTACTTTTTCTTTTTTTAAGTAATCAAAACATTACGGCGATACACTGAGTTCAAATGTAGCATGAGGTCACTTCTCATTAGATTTTATACTGAGCTGTGACGTAACGAGCCCCCTCTCCCCAATTTTAATGTAGTTTATCTAAGTCATTTTTTATTAATATATTAAAGCAAAAAATACGTGTCTAATATTTTTTTATTATCTGATTGACGGACTAAACAGTTTTTCATTTTTTTTTTACCCAGGCATCATCCCTATTATAGAATCTATTGATAGACCTTTAAAAGACCAGTATGCTTTGTAAGTCCCCCATAGCTAGCTCTCAAGAGCTAGTTTATTGTGTGTAGTTCCCCTATCCGACCAACCCATCAGTTACCTAAGCATGTTCCTACCGAACAATGAATACCGATAAGTATTCATTTGCCCTACTTGAGTTTTATATGGAGGTAAATGCACAAGTTATAGCGTTCTTTGTTTTTACAGTTCATAAGGAGAAAGATGGTATGCTCATCTTTTGTTATAAGCAGAAATAGGTATCAATTTGAATGTGAGTTCAAGTGTTCAATCAATCATCTCAGCCTATCGAAGTCCACTGGTAAACATAGGCCTCTCCCATACTGCGCCACAACACCCTGTCCTCCGCCTTCCGCATCCAGTCTGTCCCAACCACCTTTTTGAGGTCATCGCTCCATCTAGCTAGGGGGCGTCCCACATTACGCTTGGCGATACGCAGTCTCCACTCCAGGACTCTTCTGCCCCACCGGCCATCGGTCCTTCGACAAACATGGCCAGCCCACTGCCACTTCAGCTTGCTTACTCTGCAAGCTATGTCGGTAACTCCGGTTCTTTTCCGGATAATTTCATTCCTAATTTTATCCTTCAAAGAAAATCCAAGCAAAGCCCGCTCCATAGCGAGCTGAGCGACTTAAAATTTATGTCCCGACTGTCAGTGTCCACGTTTCGGCACCGTATGTCAAACGGACAGGACGCAGGACGCAGCTCAAATGTTACTAGGTACCGACTGATATTTGGCCCGTTTGACCGTACAATGACTAGTATTTACCGTAATTTCTACCTTATTTCACGGTGTAAAACTATGTGCTGAATGTCGTATTTAGGTATTGGTCATTGTGCTCATAATAAAATCAGCAGGAAAAAGTGACTTGCTGGAAAAGGCCTCCACAATGATAATTGTGGAAAATTTGGAGGCCTTAGTCCCATATGTACACGTACAAGTATCTATTTGTGTCAATTGAGCTCTGATGTGTACGAAGGTAGTACCTAACTATATGAATCACTTGTAACAGTAACTTACGCGGTTTAAACATAACAATGGCAAGATTAAGTGCCCCATATTGTTTATACTATTTACGCTTTAGTAATTACTTAATTTGTGTAGAACAACAATGAAAGCGACATGAAGCGCAACGGTTGAGGAGATAACCTGGCCTGAAAGGTTGGGCGTTTGAACGCTTGAACCACGCCTGTTGGTATTATGTTTTTTTTTATTTTTTATTACTGATTGGGCCTGCTCCTGAGCTCGCCTAGTGGAAAGCGATGGATGAGGTCTATGATGGAACGAGCGTGCATAGAAGATGCCTGTTCACTCTTGCTTTGAAGGCAGATGAGTTATATGTGGAAGGGAACACATACGCTGGCAGAGAGTTCCACACTTTGGCTGTGCGCATAATAAATGTGGAGGATAAGCGCTGAGTACGACAGGACGGAATATCAACCAAGTACGCATGGTACCCTTCAGTACGTCTGGTAGCCCGGTAATAAAAGAGCGATGGTGGGATCAGGTCGTGGAGCTCCTGCGCACACTCTCCGAAGTACTCTGTAGAAGACCGACAGGCAAGCAACATTACGCCGATGAGCCGGTTGTGAAGCCTAGACACCACAGGTATATAGTAGTGAAGCTAAACTTTTGCTACTTTGGGTTACATTATTGCAATTTTCTTAAGGAACTCAATTAAAAAGGATTTGTGCCCGGTTGATGGCAATAGGCTCGCCCCCTATTACATGGGACTTAAACATAACTGGCGAAATGTGGGTGTTTCTACTGTGGGTACAACTCTGCCTAACCCTTTGGGGATTACAGACGTGATGTTATGTTACGTTATGTTAATTTACAAATTTATTGCAAGCATGAAAGGGTTAATTGGAATGTAGAACGCCATTTTGTTATTGGAAAAGAGCTTATCAAGTTTTAGGCAATTCACTTTTTGGAAAGCAGATTACGGAGAAATAGTTCAATGAAGTGTGTTACGGAATTTCAACAGGCTCAACCAAGTTCACCCGAAACCAATGAACTGAATGAAGTAAAGGTATGACGTAATTATAATGTATCCCAAACGTAACTATAATGATCTAATAACTTCTGTCCGCCACTTCATCCCCGTGAATTGTTTTTTTCTCTTTGTACAGACGCCAGCAGGTCAAGCTACCCGAAACTGACAAATTTTCGCAATCAACCTTGAACCTTATTCTGTAGTGATAAAGTTGAAAATCTATTAAAGAAATTTGACAGATTTTAGTAGCTTGATGTGCTGGCGTCTGGACCTACTCTGGACGCTTTTAACGTGTCTGTTTTTATTTTGACATCGTTCTCACATATAGTTATAAATTCAACATTGAAGATGGAACAATTTTTGTAACAATTTAATTTAAAAGAGTGTCCATGGAGTTTCTTGCCCGTTCTTCTCCGTAGGTACCTACTACGCTTTGCAATGGGCAACTTGCTTCATATTTCTTACTGAGCGACCCCTTGACAATTCAAAAGTGCCCGTAAATGGTTTAATTAAAATAAATTATTTGAGTTTGAGTTTTGAGTTTGAAATTCAGACCCACCGCGTCGCATCGCAATGCCCACTTGCGTTATTATTTCGTTTTCACTTAGCGTAATTTTTTTTTTTTTTTTTTTGCTCGGCTCTTATGGTTCGATAGCGTGATGTCAAATAGCATAAAACCTTCCTCAAGAATTGGAGTATCAAATGCAAAAAATATTTTCAAATCTGGTAGCTTGACTGCCCAAGTAGCAAAATTGTCCTATAGTAATCGACTTATAAGAATAAACGTCATATAGGAATCTAATAGACGTTTTGACTAAGGCAGTGATCTTACAACAGCATTTAAAAGAGGATTTGCGCTACAAGTACATACGAACCTATAACTAATTTTATAAACGTTTACAGGATTACTTTATAAGATTCTTACTAGAACTTGCAGTCTTATAAGCGCATGTTATAAAACTAATTAGGAAAGTGTCACTTTTCGTCCTATAATCGCATTAAATATGATTGTTTGCTCTTGTTAACGTCTTGTTTCATTCTTCTATAAGACTTGCACTTCTATAGACGTCTTAGATATAACTGCTATAGGTCAAGGATATTATAGGATCAATTTGTCTTAGTCGTGACTTATAATGGATTGTTAGCACCAAACTAGCATGCCCTTCGATTTTTATAGGTAAGATTCTACTTAAACATGTCCTACATTTGCTATTACTAGAGTAATCATCCATTTTGCTTTCATTTTGTGATTTTTTAGAGAAAACAAGAGAAAATAGAAATGGATTTAAACAAATGGAAATGATTTAAGCGTAGTGGCAGTTATCGAAAACGAGTTTCGTTATCTATTTCGTAATCAATTTTAAGAAATGTAAAATCCTTTCAAATTCCTAATTCTGATACTATTCTTAAAATATTTGTTCTGTTTAAAACATTATCATACATATACTGGCATGCGGGGGGTTCTTTCTTTTGTATTCTCTTAAAGAACCCTGAAACTTAAATATGGTGGCGAAGTAGGTATATCCTGTAGTAGTCTTAACTTTGACTAAGTTGTTTTATAACAGTTTTGTTAATGCAATATACACGGGATCCAGATCCTATGGCGGCTTAAGTATTTCTTAATTATTATCGAATAAAGTTAATAACAAATATGTTTAGTTTTGAAGGGGCATGAAGATATGTTTATTATCATCGAACACTTTATCAATTAAATTAAATTCGCAAGTTGAGTAGACATTCTAAACACAACAGTCAAAAGACAAAAGTTCTAACCTATTGTAAATAGATATTAGAATGTGGAATTGAAAATATTTGAAAATATTATATTTTACTCTTAAGACACCCCAGCACATCACCGTTACAAAAAGTGATCGAATGAATGCTCTAGTAATGGCATCGCGCTGCCAACTGTTGGATCAATTACACCAGTAGCAGCACTCGTCATATCGTTAGAGGACTAATCGCGCTTATTCAATGCGTTTACTGGATCTTTATAGGGCAATTATATCTTGTAAAAACACCTAATAAGATAATTAAGTATAAAATCGAATTGCGCTTTACCAGACCGTAAAAAAATATTTTAGGGCATAATGGTCCTATAAACTGCGCCCAAATGCGGTTCTGTAAACGTTTTGAGGATTCCAATAGGACTAAAAAATACATGCTCCTAGGATATTTACATGACCAAATTTTACTACTTGGGTGGTAGTCCCAGAGATTAACGCGTTCAAACAAAAAAACAAATTCTTCAGCTTTATTATATTATACTAGCTGCTGCTCGCGACTTCACCCACGTGGCTTTTTATAAGATAAAAGTATCCTTAGTTACTCCTTATAACATCCGCTATCTGTCAGAGAAAGTCCCCTCAAAATCGGTCCAGCCGTTTCGGAGATTAGCCGGAACAAACAGACAGACAGACCGACAGACAGACCGACAGACAGACGAAAAAAAATATAATTGACTATTTGTATTACAATACAAGCAGACACTTCAATTTTATTTATTTGTATAGATATAATCTAATCAATGCTACTACTACAACATACCATGACTACCTTGATCATTATCGTGGGAAATGCACAAAGATAGTGCGAGAACGTCCATAAGAACATAATATTAAATTGTTCATAATTACTGGTACAGTGGCCATCACATCAAGCTACCCGAAATTGTCTTTCTCCAAACGATTTTAAACTGTAAAGTGTTGACGATTAAGTTCAAAATCGAACGAGGTAATTTGACAGTTTGTGGTAACTTGATGTGCTGGCCACCTTACAATCCGAATGTATGACAATGACATACATTGAGGTTGTGTGAATATTTCAAATAATTCATTAATTAACAAAACATTAATCTCAACTTGTATGTCACTCCGACCAATACTGCTCCTACTGCTTAGTTACTGATTACGTCTATAACTAAATATAATATTTCAATTATTGCGGGACACTAAACGCTTAGACTTAAGGCTCGTACAGATTAGTGCGATATCGCGGGCGCGACGCGACACTAGTAGCACAATTTCTTTGTTGCTGCCTGTCGCGCCCGCGATATCGCACGAGTTTGTACGAGCCTTTAAAGTTTAGTGTCCCGAAATAATTGAAAACCCGAAAAGGGTCATTACATGTAGATACTCATTATTAGCTGTTGTTGTAGGGTATTTTAGTCATCACTATTACAACACCAGCATTAAAATGTAAGTTTTTATATGATCTGTGGCAACATTCCCCTTACAACAAAATAACGTGTAACTAAGTAGGTAATGATACCTATTGTACCATATTCTGGCAAATAAATATTTTGATATGATTTTATTTACTTAACTTTTTATCTACAATAATCTACATGCCACAGCTTGACAACGGATCTGGGCCTCAAGTCTGCTATTACAATAGTGTCAGAATGGTCTCGCCATTGTGAGTTTTTGACAGATTTGCCATACAAACACTGTCAAATACTCACAATGGCGAGACCATTCTGACACTATTGTAATAGCAGACTTGAGGCCCAGTACGCTTGTCAAAAAAGGAAGGTATAACCTGGTATAACATTCAACAATACAACAACAAGGTAGACCTTACAGCGTACTCCATTTAAAATAAGATCAGACATTTAAGTAAACCTTTTTTAAGGCTCGTACAGACTCGCGCGATATCGCGGGCGCGACAGCCAGCGACAAAGATATTGTGCTACTAGTGTCGCGTCGCGTCCGCGATATCGCACTAGTCTGTACGAGCCTTTAATGGCATGACAAATGACAGCTGCAGTAAACAGTTGGTATTGTTACCAATTTTTTGCTTTAATGCCATCCTTATGCCTACAGAATAGAAGTCAAAATCGGTTGAACGTAAAAAAGGTATTTTTTTTTTGTCAAATCTTATTTCAAATGGAGTTTAAGCTACTTTTATTTTAGAATTTTAGAAAAAGCGACGCGAGCGAAGCCGTAGGCAGCAGCTAGTAGTAACTATAGTAAGTGATAGTAGTAACGCCAGTTATTTCGGTTACAACATCCACAGTTATTTATCGGATGAGAGATGGATGGCCAAGACATTTACCACGGCACACAGCCTCATCACTCATTGCTCAATATGTATGATCTTTTGCACTTGCTGTTATTATACAATGTCAAAGGTTAAGCAAGAGAATCGATTTTATGGTGACGGTCCCGTAGCTTTTCGTTACTGTTTTTTTTTTTTTTTCATGGTTAAAACATTCCCTTCTTAAAAATTACAAAAAAGTATAAGTAGGTATACACAATGTCCCGGAATTAACGCACACCACCAAGCAAGCCAATTAGAATATTATGTTATAATCCTGCAAATAAATAAAATTTAAATGTCTGTGTGTGTTATGTGTGTTTGTCCCAAAAAGTACACATAATATACACAGTATACATATTAGCTCATGGAAAGCATTCGGTGACGATGACGCGAGTTCCATGATTTTTGTTCACCCAAAAAGTACACATATATTCACAGTATACATATAGCTCATGGAAAGCGTTCGGTGACGATCGCGAACCCATAAGTTTTTCCCCTACCAAAAATCGCTCAACGCGGCTAAAGAAGTTTTCACTTCAAAAAAATATTATGAGTACTCTATAATTATACTTTCATAATTATGTGCATTTAGTAAAAATCTGTTATTTTAACAATACAAACAAACGAATTGCAGGGAACAGCAACCACCACCTAATACAGCGCTGCACAGCTGTTCCCTGAAAGTATGGGTCAGCTTATTTTTCTTCACGATATCAGGTTTGGTCCCATGGTAAAAGTTATTCATTATGGTCAGTACCTGCAATGGCCCCTTGTCAGGTTTTGAATTAACCTGCCAGGGTTGCTGGTTTGTCCGTAAGGGATACCGTGGCCCTGGCACACCGGCAACTGAAGAAACACGGGTGGGTCCCGCTCCGCCCAGAGGCCCTTGTGTGAGTTTATTTTAACCATCTCGACTTTACGCATCAATTGCGTTCATTACTCCGATTGGTTAAGGGTCAATCAGAGCGCCAAACGCGATCGATGCGTAAGTCGAGATACTTAAAAGAAACTCACACTAGGGCCTCAGAGCGGGAGAAGTTATATGATAACTTCCCACCCAAAAAAAATTTAACGATTTATTCCGTTCTAATACCAAAAACTCATACCACTGCTATTGAGTAGTAGATATGAGTTTCATCCAATTTGTTGAAAAACTTATATAGTGGTATTAGTTTTTGGTATTAGAACGGAGTACTCTTAAATCTTTTAAACTTATGTTTTTAAAACGGGCCCCTAAAAAGAAGCTCAAATTACTATTTTCATCATGCTATTAATAAATACACGAGAAAAATAATAGCTGTGTGTTTAAATCATCAAATCATCCGGTGATTGCACTACGTAACACAAAATGGTACAAGTACAACCAACTAACAATATACCGATTACCGATGGTAGGTATAGCTCTATTCAATTCTCGATTTATTCGCGATGACTAATTGTAAATAGCGATTCGTGGGCGGAATAACAATGAGTTATTAAGGCCGAAGTTATTTTATGAAACACCTGAGGTTAATTAGGCGTCTTTTCTCGAAGAATAATCTTAATTACAATAGATCAGGGATGGGCCAACAGTCGATCGCGGTGGACCTGTCGATCGCAAGCGTGTTTAGGATGGATCGTTCGATGGTCCTAGTTTATCATTTGTGTTTCAGCTTTAGGAACATAATCCAGCATTGCATACATACACACATCAAAAATAGTTTGCGATCACTTTGAAAAATCGAAATAGAGAATACGAAATCACAAGGTTAGACTGGTCTGCCGGCTCGCCAGACTTATGCGCAGAAAGGATTTAGATTAAGTTTAAGTTGCAATAGTAAGAAACACATTTTTATGTTAGGGTGAATGAACTCTGATATAGATGTCGCCGCTCCATTCCGCGGCGCCCTTGTAACACAAGGCTCGGACTGCACTCTCAACAGGGTGTTTTAAACTATGTCATGCGTCATAACTAATAAAAATAAAAAAACTCAAATGTTCAAAAAAAATAATTTTTTACATGATTAATTAGTAGTCATTGGATACATGAAGTGGGCTGTCTTTGTAAGACGACTAAAATGCCACGGTGTATATGCTAGCGCGCGGTAAACTCTGATTGCGCGATGCAGGATTTGTGACGTCAGGTCATTGATGCATCGCATGTGGTGTTGTAGATACCGCCACACTACTATGGTATAGAATCAAGTTTTTGTAAATTTTGACGTTCAAAAGTGCCTTTTTATGTGCCTATTTGAAATAAATGATTTGACTTTGACTTTGTTTATTTAACTGAACAGATAGCTGTGCTGCTGGGAAATTTGTTGCGCCACTTCTTCTTCCCAGCTAAAGCACTAGGAAGTGGTGAAGGGCGGGCACTTTGGGGGACTGTCTTATGTAATTTTGACGTTCGAAAAGTGCTGATTCTCAGCCTAATTTGAATAAATGACTTTTGATTTTTATTTTTACTTACAAAAACGTACCTACCTAAAAGTTTACAAAACTCTGTCAGGCCGGCCCAATAATAGCGCAAACACTGAATCAAATTCTAATAAGTACGAAACAGAGGTTGTTAATTTCAGCGAATTTGATAGACGTTTTTCTGACTTACGAAAATTAATGAAGGAACTTTCATGATTTATCCAATTTCTTGTGAGGATGTTGAAATAACTGCTTCTGAAATGTCGAATACCTTTGACATGGACTTGCCTTCTCTCAAAAACGTAATGATGCAGATCATATCAGACATACATTCAAAGCCAGAGCAACAGATACTAAATTTTGGTCTCTTTTAACCCAAGAAAAATACCCAAATCTAAAAAAAATCGCCCAGCAATTAACTGCTTTTTAGGGTACCGCAGTCAACAAGGAACCCTTACAGTCTTCGCCATTTCCGTCTGTCTGTCTGTATGTCTGTCTGTCCGTGGCTTAGCTCAGATACTTTTAATACTAGAGATCTGTAATTTGGCATGAGTATACATATTAATCGCGCCGACAAAGTGGTGCTCGCGCCGATAAAACTAAATCTTTAAATATTTTCTTTATAGGGGAAAAAAAACTACTAAGTGTAGGGGAGGTCCCTTACACTTAAAGTAGTTAATTTTTTCTCGTCTATCCCATGGTGTGTCGTTGGATATGTCGTTCAAATTTTCGTTTTCGTTAGAGTCTAGCATCCGTCCCCCCTGCCAGCTAAATGGTTGTATTTGGATATGTAAAAAAAGTCACGGCTGTAATAATATAACGAAATTAAAAGGAAAATGATCACAGCTAAGTAGGCTTTACAAGTTTCCGAGTAATAGTCAACCAGCTTACATTTGCAGTCGAAAAACATGTTCTACGATACATTCTGTATGGGAGAACATGTTCTTCAACTACAATGTTAAGTTTTTCTTGGGTTAAATTCATCCCAACTACGGAACCCTTCATTGTGCGAGGTCCGTCACCGCGTCCGTGGCCGTTTTGAAATGAAAATAATTAAGTCAAAATACCGCATACTGACTAACATCAGTTTTATGTGTTTACGTTTGGCACTTAGTAAATACGTGCCCTTCCTACAATAAATAAGCGGAAAACACGCAGTGCCATTAATCGACCTCTAAATAATATATACGTAGCTAGGTACCTACAATAAATTCCTTAATATAAAAAAAACTGCTTGCGTGTCGATCGCTTGTCGTCCAATTTTATTGTTGTAGGTTGCCGATGGTGTAAGTCTGCTCAGCCGTGCAATACATATTTAATATTCAATTCATTATTATAGTAGGTAGCAGTGGCGAAGGCACCGTACAACACGATTCCTACCTATAAGTAATATACCTTTATTATAAGTAAGTGAATGCCTAAAAAAGTGATATAAATCGTTATTGCGATAATTGTAATCTGTAATATTTGACAAGGAAAATAATAAATAAATAATTGGATAATGTAAATATAAGAATAATAATATAATATGTATAAGTGTAATAGTTAAAAAATATTAATTTATTATTAATAATTGTACAAATATATTTACACGCCATGAGAAATGGCAGACATTTCAGGAGCCACTCTTATTTCAAGATCTTGCATGCACGTATTTATTTTAATTCTGTATGTATACACATGTTCTAGCAAATAAAATTTATTTCTTTCTTTCTTTCTTTACCGGCTTCCTTTCGGAAATTCAGAACACAGTATCGAATAGAATCATGTTTCGCAAATTCGCATGAACCTCATAATTATTAGAAAAGTAGATCGAAATATATTATTGTTTTATATTCATTTTCTGCTCGGTTTGGTTGGTGGTAGGGCTTGTTCTAGTCCGCCTGGCTAGCTACCACCATCTTGTCTAGGTCTGTCGGCATAACAAAAATGTTACAGCATTTGTTATGTTTCGGCAGTTAAAGGTAAGATAGCTATTTCCTCTGTGGTAAGGTTTCCGGGTGAATCTCGCTTCTACCTTCGGCCTTATCATCACTTACCATCAGGTGAGATGAAAGCCAAGTGCTTCCCTGATGTGTATTAAAATAACAGCTATTCTAGAGGAAGTTAGACTCAATAATATTTGGGCAACATAAAGTTTCTCTAGTTAGAACACAAACTTAACACTGTCATTGACGTCACGGCCAGAGGCGTATTTTTTTTTCGTGTTTGTAAGTATGAATTGCCGCGGACGGACAGACAGACAGACGGACATGTCGAAAACACCGTTTTGAGAGCAGTAACCCAAATAACATAAACTCATTTAGCATTATAATTAAAATAATAATCACCATTGAAATATTCCGCAACACATTACGCATCTGTTATGAACGAACGCTCATAATTAGCTGAAATCTGACACTTGAACCGTTATTGTGTGAAGGGTATCTTTATAATACACCCTTTATTCATCATTTGATAGCGGAGGATAGGCGGTCAATATTAAGCCAAGTACACATTACCGCCGCAACGGGCCGCAGCGCAACGCATTTTCATACAAAAAAGTGCGTTCAGATCGGAATATAGTATTAAAAAAGCGGTCAAGTGCATATCGGACTAGCCAGGACCACGCACAATGAAGGGACCCGTAGTTGGGATGAATTTACCCCAAGAACAAACTTAACATTGTAGTTGAAAACCAAGTTCTCCCATACATTCTAACTGCAAATGCAAGTTTGTACGCACAATATTGTGAGCTTTACGATGTTATTTTAAGACCATAGATTTCTTATAGGTGTTCCGATAATCTATAGTAAAGAACAATTTTCTGTATTTTTATTTTTATTTTTTTAGTACGGAATGGCCAATTTTCATATATTTTTTTAAATAACTTTAAATGTATTTAATTTAAAATTATAAAAAATATATATCTGAAATCCTCACAATAAGCCCTTTTCTTTGATATGTCACACGATACAGTTTGCAAAACTTTTTTTTAAATTTTCTAGTTTGCCCCCAAAAGTGACCCCCATGTTCAAAACACATTTATTTTCGTTACACGTCCGTGTTTGAGTCACGGAAGTTCCGAAGTGTACTAAATTTCAACTTAATCGGCCCACTAGATTCGGAGCAAATTAGCTGTGACAGACGGACAGACAGACACACGAGTGATCCTATATATAAGGGTTCAGTATTTTCCTTTTGAGGTACGGCACCCTAAAAACAAATACAAAATGGACCTGCCCTCGATCTCGCCTGGTAGAAAGCGATGGATAAAGTCTACGGAACGAGCAAGCCCAAAATATACCTGTTCACTCTTATTTGAAGGCTGACGCGGTTAAACGTGGAAGGGACACAGACGCTGGAAGAGAGTTTCACACTTTGGCCGTGCGCATCTATGTATACTCGTATTTGGTTTAGTCCCATCTCGGCACCTTCCCATTTCACCACCCGTGAATTTATTTATGCCGAGATGGGAATGTTTCATGGGCATGATATATAAATTCATGGGTGCCGAGATGGGAAGGTGCCGAGATGGGACTAAAGCCTATCATCGGTTTAGTCCCATCTTGGCACTTTCCCATCTCGCCACCAATAAATTTATTTATGCTGATGAGATGGGAATTTTTCCTGGGCATGATAAATAAATTCATGGGAGCCGAGATAGGAAAGTGCCGAGATGGGACTAAACCCTATATCTATACAAATAAATAATTATAATTGAAGTATCTGTTACTAATGTCAAAATAACAGCGTTTTACTAAATGCATATGAAAGTATATATGCTACATATAATAAAAACGTTTTTTTTTTTTACTTTTACCCGTCCGTTGTCTGTCTGTTTGTTTCGGCTTATCTCCGAAACGAAGTAGTAGTCGTAGGTAGTAGTCATAGTTACACTACTATGACTACTACCTACGACTACTACTTCGTTTGGTTGGTTGATAGAAAATATACAAAAGTGGTGAGGATTTTTGCAATGCGTTGCTTTGCGATGCGGCCCGCATTAATTTTGCGCTAGCCTTTACTTGTCAGTTAGCCTTTTAATAACAACGCTGTTATGAATGTTTTAAAAAGTATACCTATGAATAACTAATCATGCTTTTATATTCATGGTATCGTGAAAGTTGATGTCCAATAAAGAGTAAAATGGCAATTCGCTTTTGTTACCACGCATAATAGACAGATCGGTGATACAGTGACAAATGAATAGGAAACTGCTCCTGCCTTTCCTTTTAAATGATAAATGGTATTTAAGTGTTTCTGCTGTGCCGTGTGGTGCCGGACGTAAAGAATAGCATCACCCTATTTCTTCCCGTGGGTGTTCGTAAAAGGCGACTAAGGGACTTACTAAAGAATGGGCAGCAGCGTTCTCTTTGTATTTTTTTAACACCTACTGCGTTCACCAACCCGCCTGCCAAGCGTGGCGATTATGGAAAACCCCCCCAATTGGGGGAGGCTTATGTCCAGCAGTGGACGTCTTTCGGCTGAAATGATGAATAATGAAGTGTTTCTGTAAATTGGTTTTAACAAACACTTTTAACTTGTACAATAGGTATGAATACCTCTGCCTAAACCTTCGGGGGTTACAGTCGTGTTTATTAGTTTTACAAAATGAAACGTTAAAAAAAAATTACTTGATGAGTTTAGATGATTCTACGGTGTTTCCTGTCCGACTAATCTGGAAAGAAAAAAATCGGGAAAAAGTCCGGGTCGGACCACAAACACTGAAGGGTGCCGTACCAACTTGCTGTGCTTGACTCGGTGGAACGCAGAGCTAAGAGGCTCATTGGCGACGTAAAACTGGTGGATGCCAAGCTTCACAGCTTGGCTCATCGCCGCAAGGTTGCCTGCTTGTCGGTCTTCTACAGATTGTACTTCGTCGAGTGTGCCCATGGACTCCACTACCTCATTCTACCAGCCCACTTCTACCATCGGACATCTAGACGCACTGCAAGTTACCACCCCTACCTAGTGTATATTCCACCAACTCGCACTAAGCGTTTTCAAACGTCTTTTATAATGCGCACAGCAAAGGAGTGGAACTCTGCCTACGTCTGTATTTCCGAACGCATACAACCCTAATCTATTCAAAGTGAGAGTGAACAGGCTTCTTCTGGGTAAGCTAAGACCTAGACTAGAGTCAAGAGCAAACCCATAGTAAAATAAAAAAAGTAGGGTTGAATTTATCCTTAACTTAACTTTAACAAACTTAACATTGTAGTTGGAAAACAAGTTCTCCCATACATTCCAACTGCAGATTTAAGTTTGTGCAGTAGTTTCGGAGATAAGGGGGGAATGCCCAATTTTCATCTATTTTCTTAAATAGCTTTAAAAGTATTTGTGTTAAAATTATAAAAAAATATTTCTAAAATCTTTACAGTAGTACACAGGTTTTTTTTTTTTTGCTACAGTTGGCAAAACTTTTTTTAAATTTTCTAATTTACCCCCAAAAGTGACCCCCATATTCAAAATTCATTTATTTACGTTACACATCCGTGTAGGGGTTACAGAAGTTCATATGTGTACCTTTCAACTTAATCGGGCCAGTAGTTGGAGCAAATCGGCTGTGACAGAGGGACGGACAGACAGGCAGATACACAAGTAATCCTATAAGGGATTCGTTTTTTCTTTTTAAGGTACAGAACCCTAAAAACGAAAATAAACTCAGAGGTAAAAAGATAATGTCTGGCATTATCTTTTTCAGATCATATGAGGACCATACAGATTAGTGTCTGAGATGATCTTGAGTAAAGAACCACACAGATGTGAGCGGACCTGTCCAGTCGGCGCATGCATTTGTCTTAATTCTCTTTTTCACTTTGAACGTCACCCAATTGATAAAAATAGGAAGAAATAAAAAATTGTGTTTCCCCAAACGCATTAACGCACACAGCTTATCTAAAATGGTAAGTACTATACCCAAAGTCTCAAATTCAGATAATTTATATAAACAAAGGGGATAACATAACAAACAATTATCTTCGTAATGGTAATTCACATAAAATGGCGGAAAAAGAGGTTTCATTCTCTTTTAAGTACTGATTTTAAGAAATAATAATTAACAAATAATCATACCGTAATTATTTTTATCGGTTTTAAACAAAGTTATTAAAAAAAGGAGATTTTCTGGTATAAAATATTTTATGATACTGGTAACAATGCAGGAGATCCAAACTTTTTCACATTTTTTACATCTTTAACAACACTAATATTACAACTCTCATTCATAGATTCATATTGTATGTAGCATATCTAGCCACATTTTGGATGAAAACGGCTGTAAACTGTATCGAGTCGAAATCGATTTTGGGAGGCCTACGTCTAGCACTGGACTTAAGGCTCGTACAGACTAGTGCGATAACGCGGGCGGGCGCGCCGCGACACTACTAGCACAATTTATTTGTCGGTGCCTGTCGCGCCCGCGATATCGTGCGAGTCTGTACGAGCCTTTAAAAGGGCTGATTATGACGATCATATGCCGTGTCTCCGACATGCTACACAAAACATTGTTTGGCAACAGTATTTTGTTTGCATAGTTCTTATAATTAATTCACTTTAATTTTAGCGATGAGTATTTACAAAAAAATAATAAGATTAAATGTTTTGCACCACTGTCCTGTCATTTTGAAAGTGACATTTCTTGACATTACTTTGTTTATATAAATGATCTGAATTAGAGACTTTGGGTATAAAGGTGAGGCAGTCTATACTTTGCCGGTGACCAAAAGCTAGGTCTTTGCATTAATCAACAAAAATACGATCTGAATTTCCACGCTCAACAAATAACTAATGCCATCGTGTGGATTGCCGTTATTTTTTACCCCGATCAGAGGAATGGATCCCTGGGGTGGAGTGCAATTAAACAATCGTTTCGAGTTTCATATAGATGGCGCTGTCTACTCATAAACGTGGTGGAGTAGGTAACGTTAGCCCGCGAGTGACGGGTTAATGGACACTCTTCAAGTAGTGGAGGGTTGAGTGGTATTCAGTAGCGATGCTCAAAAGTGGCTTAAAGGAATTTGATAAACATTTGGTAACTAATTATGGGCATCGAGGCTTCGTGTGCTTTGAAAATCAGTCGACTGGAAACGAGATACCGTTCTGTGACTGAGTATAATTTTTAAAATATGTAAATAATAAATATTTCATAAAACTTATGATCTACCTTTGTGGAAACATTTGTCGGACATAAAATGTAGCATATGTGGCAGCTAATTACTCATTGCCATACGCATATTCATTAAATGTGTGAGATCATTAATTCAGGCACTCATATTCATTACATATGTATCAATATGCTTTGTAAAATAAATAGGCCTCGTCTAACTCGTCACTGACTTATTATATGTTAAATTTTTAGGAAAATCAATTACAATGTTTGTAAATATGTGAGCACCATGTATCTATCGCATTTATTAATTTTTCTGTCATTACTCAAGTGTGGTAAGTAATTTTTATTCTAGGTACATCGTCTTCACCTACAATTATTAATTAATGAATACAAACTATTTTTGACATTTTAAAAGAGTAAGTATGGAGTTTCTTGCCCGTTCTTCTCCATACATAACTACCTTTTGGAAGGGGCAACTAGAATCAAAATCAATCTGCCTAGCCTTTTCCCAACTATGATGGGTCGGCTTCCAGTCTAACCGGATGCAGCTGAATACCAGTACTTTACATGGAGCGACTGCCTATCTGACCTCCACAACCCAGTAACTGGGTAACACGATACCAACAGGGGCAACTAGAATCAATTAACTATTTATGTACTTTTTGACGTTCAAAAGTGAATTTTACGTGCCTATTTGAAATAAATGATTTGACTTTGACTAACCAATATTGTAGTACCTACTCGTACAATGTTCTACTTCGTTTCTATTCCACTAGTAAATCCTGTACCTAGCTAGTTAAGAATAGATTCCCGACACGATACCCATCGACACATTAACTCCACAAAAAATCAAGCCACATTTTCACAAAAAAGAAAATGATTAAAAGGCACCAATTCGGTATCAACACAATCAATCTTGGTATCGTGTTTCGCCTTCATTTTTCAACGCGGACATTCCGAAGCACTCAATACGGCGTACCTTCGCCCACGTATGTGCTCGCAAACAATGATGGGATCGGCCTCATCCTGCCAATACGCCATGAAATCACCATGAGGCCCATTGAACCGCCGACAGTACAACCAAGGACGGCCTTTATCTACCTTGAAGATGGTTTGTGTTGAATTATTGGCAGATTTGGGTCATAGGTTAAATCGATCTGTTTGTCATAACCCAAAGTTTAGGTGTGTTTGTTGGTAGTAGAATGTATGCTATTGATTGAATATGTGTATTTTGATAATTAAAAACCGTTTCGGTTTTCATGAATCTATGTTTAAAGTTTCTAGCAGTTATATCCTCATTAGCGTCGCATAGGTTTCACAGGATCGTTTGTTTGGGTTGTCTTCAGTGTCTATTGTGTTTCGCTTTCATCAATCTATCATTCTCATTATAATAATACTAACATTCTGCCCGCGACTTTGTCCGCGTGAAAATTCTTGTTCCGACCCATAGCCGCCCGCGATATTACTTTGTTTTCACTTAGCGGGTTTTCTGACTTTTTTCTTTTTCCTCGGCTGCTGATGGTCACAGCGTTATGTTAATAGAATAGTCCTTTCTCAAGAATTTGACTATCAAATGCAAAAAAAAACGAATCCGACTGGTAGTTCCAGAGATTACCGCGTTCATACAAACTTACAAACAATTTTACTTCTTTATAATATAGCTATACCTTGGTACTACCTCTTGAACAATTTCCTTTTGTAAAGGCACTTGCTGGCTCGCTATGTTACCAATAGCTACCGATATCCATCTTATGTTTTACTTAAAAACTGCTTCTGTTTTAGAACCTAAAGGCAGGTAATACAAGTATTACAATAACTTATTGACTATAATTTTTAACGGACTAAAATATTTTCAGTCTACTTCTTCTATGAAACAAACCACTCATTCACGTAATTGACGAATAACCTGTATATTTTATAGCTTTTCCCCGCGGCTCCACCAGCATAGATGTCGGTTATCGCATAAAATGGTAGCCATGTCTTTCTCTGTATCCCATACTATACCTCTGCTAAATTTCATGATGATCAGTTCAGCGGTTTAGGCGTGAAAACGTAACAGACAGACAGAGTTACTTTCACATTTATAATATTAGTATGGACTAGCTTTTGCCTGCAGCTCCGCCTGCGTGGATGTCGGTTATCGCGTAAAGAATTAGCCTATTTCCTTTTCCATATCCCAGGCTATATCTCTGCCAAATTTCATGACGATCGCGGTTTAAGCGTGAAAACGTACCTAACAGACAAACAGACAGAGTTATTTTTACATTTATAATATTACTAGCTTCTGCCCGCGACGTCGTCCGTGTGAAATTTCTTGTTCCCCTGTTCCCCAATCCGTTCTCAAGATATCATCCACACAAATAGTATGAGAAAATGAATTTTCAACTTTTTTTTTTTTCGTGAATTTTTCGCATGTCTTAATAGTTATTCTGCTATTCGGGGCGGAGACCAACCTAAAAAATCAAAGATCATAAAAATCAGTCAAGCCGTTCTTGAGTTATATATGGTGTAAATAACCCGTTTTTTTTAATATATTTAGATATAGTAAATATCACTATCACTACATATTATAAAACAAAGTCCTCCGCCGCGTCTGTCTGTCTGTCTGTCTGTTCGCGATAAACTAAAAAACGACTGCACCGATTCTCATGCTGTTTTCACCAATGGATAGCTTGGTTCTCGAGGAAGGTTTTAGTATATAATTTGTTAAGTTTTTGTATACATTTTTGTATAAATAAACGATATTTGTTGGAGGTGTCGGAAAAAAATAAGCCGTCTGGGAGCTTTCAACGAAAACGCTATCTAAACCCTTTGAGATATAACAAAATAATGTATGGTGGAATTGTATCTTATAAAGGTCTTCAAAAAAGTCCGCATTGGCATATGTCTATCTCTTAAGGATAACATACTATATCCATTTTATTGTCTTTTTGTAGGTATTTGTTTGCCGAATTTTACTTTGGAAATACGATTACGATAACAATACGCTATAATATCAGTAGCTATTAGCCAAATTATGTTCGTAGATAAATAAGCTAGCTACTTATGTGTATTTCAAACAGTATACAAGAATATTTATCATAAAAACATTACTAAACACGGCGGCCTTATGATCAAAATTTGTGCATTCCAAAACTTTCGTTACTTTTTCACTGATATATTTATCACTTTTCGATAAACTAACACTCAATACGAAATCTACATTTATTTCTCAGTAATTCTGTATAAGATTCTTCTATGATTAAACCGTTTTCTCATTGAATCCATTACTTTACGCACGTATAACCTTGATGAATGTTTACATCGCGCCACACCGCCACACGAGCACAGAGTACAGACGTATTTTGTTTTCTTTTTTTTTTCGTTCGTTTAGTGGTGTTCCCGCTAAAATGTATTAATACGGGTCAAGTATTAGTCGATTAATCGAATTCTAGAGCCAGATCGTGTTGCAAGTACAAAATAAATGTCAAATATTTCGTCCAATTGCGAACGTGACCCTGAGAAAAGTTATGCACCAATGGTGTTCATTAGATTCCGAGTGTTTTCTCAGCACAAACGGTGTATCGGGCGACATTTCGAAGGATTTCGTTTTGTTTTCACATTGTTGGTACTTACTTGAATTATTTTAAAATTATTATTTGTGTCGCATTTTTATTTCGTGTTGTAATTTGGTACAATTGATTGCTTTAAGAATTTGAGTGAAAATTCGTATTTTGATTTTGTGTTTGTTATATTTAGGTAAAGACTCATTAGACGTTCAGATCATAAGTACTTTTATTATATTAAATCATTTGTTTCGGTTTCTATTCACATAGTGAATCACATAAAATTAATATTAAGTTAGAATTTTGATATATAGCCTGGGATATGGAGAAGGACATAGGGTACTTTTTTATGCGATAACCGACATCCACGCGGGCGAAGCCGCGGGCAAAAGCTAGTAGTATATATAGTATGGATAGTTAACCTTTCTGTTAAAACTTCTAAATTACTCACACATAAAGTTTAAAAACGAGTGATTAAATATTTAAATTCAAATAAAACTCAGACTCAAAAAAGACTGCGAGAACAAATAGGGGCTGAATTTGCAAACCACCCGCATAAGAGATTATTTCACGTGGATTACATTGAATCCTTTGATACGTTCATACCCATATAATCGTCCTGCTGGATTCGTCGAGCTTTGAAGTGGTCCCTCACATACAACGAGACATTCAATACTAAAGCATCAATTATGAACACGATTATCGTATATTAACATCGCTAATGTACTCGAGAACCGACGAACAGAGACGCTTTTATTCATAAGCAGTTGGGGGCGAAATGAAAGCAAGAGCTTGAAATAAAGGTCGACCACACAATACTTGAGCGTGTGTGCGTCCAACGAATCGCTATGAATAATACAACTGTCAACGTATGTTTTTTGCTACCCGTTCGGGTGAGTTTAAGGATTTATTGTGTTCGAACAATTAAAGGATTAACCCAAAGGGAGTTGCCTTTTGTTGAGCGCTATATCTTGCGTAATCGTTTTGTTTGGAGTCTTTGACAATATGCTAGTTGTGCGTAAGTGATGCGCGTAAAAAACGGTTACATTAAGAAAAAATTGAAGTGCCATTCATGATACCTACAAATAGAAATGAAAGAAGATCTTTGACAATAACTGGCATCGGCTTAGTAAAAAAATATATCTATATGACTACAGTGACGACGTTGACTATTGAATTTTGCGCTGTATCGTCGAATTTCCGCACCCATTAATAATAAAAATCTAAACATTCCTTAAAAATCTCTACCTGCGAAATCGCAGCGACATTTCAACCATATGAAAGACCTTTATACCTCTTCCATAAGTATCGATGTATCAACACATAGCAACGCGTCTCAGACGAGAATATTAAAATGTACAGTCACGAACACCGAATTATCGTGACGCCGTGTGTGAGACATTGCCTCTGCAATTAAGTAGAAACATGTGTGGTCTGCCCTATAATTTGTGGATCCGAAGAGATTTCATTCGCTGAGAAATAACGCGCTTTTCGCAACGTAATGGATTTAATTAGTTTGAATAAAAAATGATTTCATAGTGTTCGGAGCTTTATTAGTTTTTTTGCGGACGATATGGACCAGTTCATTCGGATTAATTTGATCGATACTGGATTATTGGTTGAGTTAATGTCTATGGTAGGTACCTATTATGTTTGTTATTCAATCACGGTCCAAATCTTTTTATGAAATCCCAAAAAGCTTTTCCTCCTCTGTGATTTCACCTGTTTGCATGATGTGTTCATCCATTACCGTTAGGTAACTCTCAGGGGGAATATTTCCAATAAAACTCCTGCGGAAAATTATATCCGCGAAAGAAAAGTAAATTCGTAAAAAAATAGGTAGGTACCTAGTCCTCTGGACTGCCGACAGAAGTGAAAACTAAAAACTTTTAAATAACTGACAGTCTGGTGGTGCAACACATCACGAGCATGTCTCTTATTTCGGTGAGGCGAACCCATAAGCTTTTCCGTACCAAAAATCGCCCAACGCGGCTAAAGAATTTTTCACTTCAAAAATATTACACCTATTGCAAAAGATACTTCAACAAAATAACAAATTTCTACCTACGCTTCTAAGACATCAAAATCGTGACAAAACACTAATATTTTATAGCTGTCAAACGGCCATGAAAGAAACCAATGCCGGCTACTTAACATTCGCAGCACGGTGTGTGACTCGGTTCAGGGAATCGGGTCACAATCGTGACACCATAGCTTTATATCCTACTACTTACTAGCAACCTGACACTTTTGTGCCGAGTGGCAGTCCTTGATACAGCTCGGTTAGACGGTTGATGAATCATCTTGGTTATTATAGGTCTTCATTTTGAATTATAACGGCTATATTATAATTCTATTGTATTCTAGAAATAAAATAGACACACAACAAATTCGTCAGATTTTAAGCTCTCTCTCATTTAAAGCTGTATGGGAGATACCCGAGATGACCGTTACCAAAAAGTTTTCAAGACTTACCGCTGACAATGTTAAAAAAAAATACTTTTCAAACTATTATTATTTAAAAGATATTATAGATATCATTAAGGACTATTTAGAAGACAAATCAATAGAATCTGTAATTTGTAAGTTAAAATAGTTGACATCGCTGATTGTGAATACATTTGCACGCCATGTTATGGCAGGATATGCTGAAACAAAACTGTAGTAAATCATTACAGAAAATCATGATAAACCTGTTATTGTATAGTTGATTATAATAGACGTTTAGATTTTAAGAATGTATACTGCGACTTACTGTGATTATGTCTGAAAATACTTTCGTGATCACAAAGATTCTAGATATAATTATTAATACTGAAACGTTGTGATACGTTGAGCCAAATTTAATAAATGTTGAATGCTTACCACTTATTTTCCCAGACAGAAACTTGTCAACAAATTTACTAAGTAACTTGATAGGAACAATGAGAAAATACCAAGAAAGTTACTGTATAGGAATACTACTAATACTAATACTACTATACTAGGAATACTAGGAATACTACTAGGAATATTGAGGAAAATAATATTTAAAATTAAAATTTTGGTTGTATTTAAACTAGAAGTGGTAGATGTCTTATCGGATCACTCATAATCTCAAATGAAATTAAAGAAAAACATTTTGTTATCCCATGTTACCTTAACCTTACCCCTAGTACTATTTTTTTTTTAAATATAATGGAATGTAATTTACTCTACATTCTATTCATGAAATAAGATATTACAAACGAATAAGATCGCAATGCTAAGGCACCTCGTAAAGCATTCTCAGCATACCTAAACTCCTTTGTACGACACAGAAATGTTGAAATCCAAAGAAAATCACAATACAAGCTACCTTCATAAAAAAGCTCACGAGTGCCTTATCAAAATCGTGGAGCTTTTAACTTTAAGTGCGGGTAATGACGACGAAATGCTCAAATTACTGGGATTTGAGCGTGGATCGTCGTGTACTCAATTTATCAATTAATTTTACAGTTTTTCGGTTAACCACATGAAGACCTTGCGACATTAGGTGGCATTGACAAATGTTTTTGAAATCGTTGAAGATTTTGATGGTAAACAGTTACAGTTGGTGGAGCGAGATAAGAGTATCCACCTTACTTACCAGAAACGCCTAACTGGGTAAGGTGAAATCTGTGTTCACTATTAAGTACTTACATCCACTACAAAAAAAAAGTCACCTAAGTACCGCGATGAAGTTTCAGCAGCTGAAGAAAGGAATCCCCGAGGAACTAAATAACTTCTTAATTAAATATAGCACTAAGTCTGAATCATGGATCAACTTCTGGCTAGCTTAATTCAGTTAATCTGGTACGAGTATATCTGATTTATTAACGGGTACCCGTATCAAGGATACCCTTGTTGAACACGTGTGTACTCGATGAAATGTCTACAAAGGGATTTAGAATTAACATATACAAAGAGATGGGATTTACTTCTCTAAGGGGCTATAAGAAAATAGAAAATATGCACGGCAACATAACAAGCTGTACAGTTCCAGTATAAGGAGATCTCCCCTCCCTTTGTATAGGATTTCCGTACAGTAAAAGGTCAGCTTATACTGGAAATGTATAACTTGGTATGTAGCCGTGTGGACATACGTCAAAATAATATGACAAACGCCTAAACTGGCTAGGTAATTTTCAGTGATGGTAGAGCGCAATAGATGCTACGATGAAGATTCATCCATTCCATTCACAGATTTTCAAAAAAATGTACAGTTAGCAAGAAAATTGCCATTTTACACAAAAACATTTTTTGATGCCAATCGATCCTGTTTCTAATACTGATTAAAAACTTCTATGGGATCAACCATCGTTGGAGTACTCAAAAAGTCACAAATTGCAAAAAACTTTTACCTTACATTTTGTAAAGAATTTGTGTAACTGAAATACAAAAAATAAAATAAAAGACAAATGATCACGTAGAATTTTACACATATCAAAAAGAAGGCGTATTAATTTTCTTTTTTATATGAACTAACATAACTTGATGATGTTATTCTTATTTAAAATCTTGCTGTTTTTGCCCTACGATATCAAGTGCTCGAAGTGACCGCCATTTTGACGAATAAAATTCGAGTTCGAAATTCGAATTGTTTTTAAACTTATCTTTTTATTCAGTCAATAAAAAGATCTCAACCGTCACTAAAAAAGCTTTTGCGTAAAATTTTCATACAAAATGTACGGGAAAAGTATTTTGCAATTTGTGACTTTTTGAGTACTCCAACGATGGTTGGTCCCATAGAAGTTTTTAATCAGTATTAGAAACCGGATCGATTGGCATCAAAAAATGTTTTTGTGTAAAATGGCTATTTTCTTGAAAACTGTAAATTTTTTTGAAAATCTGTGAATGGGGTTCAAAATTCCATAAAAAATGATGGATAGTCTCCTAAAACCATTTTCGTGTAGCTGCAACGGATAAGGTACTTCCCCTTACTGCCCCGCTGAAAGTTTCCACCCTGTATATACAGGTTGGAAAAAAAAGATCGTGGAATTTTACTGAAATTTTATTCCATTATTTTCAAAAATTATTAAAACTGCATTTAAAGATTTTTGAAAAATCACCTGCTTCAGCCGCGAATAGAACCGGTGAAATGTGAAAAAAAAAAAAACTCTATTTTATGATACCAACCGAAAGAGTCATTCATAAGTATCAATTCCTTTGAAATAACATAGTATCTTAAATTAAAGAAAGAAAAAGATTTTTTTTTTTTTTTTTGTTGTAAAACTTACTCACTATCTATAGAAAATAGTTCACTTAACTTATGAAATGCTCAAAATGAGACCCACTTTCACGTATACACAGACGTATTCTTTGACTAAATTCGCTACGTGTCGCCTTTTATATCGAGTTTTTTATCGTCTTTCTTTCATTTAAGATACTATGTTGTTTAAAAGAAATTGATCTTTATGAATGACTCTTTCGGTTGGTATCATAAAATACAGGAAGATTTTTTTTTTCCACACATTTGACCGGTTCTATTCCCGGCTCAAGCAGGTGATTTTTCAAAAATCTTTGAATGCAGTTTTAGTTATTTTTTTAAATAAAGGAATGTTTCCTTTCAGTAAAATTTGCCATCATCAATATGAAGGGTACTTTTCCTCCAACCACGGTGTTTTTTTTCCACCTTGTATATAGCATATATAGTCCAAACTACTGAGCTTATTTCAATAGTACATTGAAATAAGCTGAGTAGGTAGTTTGGACTGAAAATGTAGCAAACAGATAAACAGTAACTCACTTATCGGGTTCTGACTCATCTGTAATAGGCTAAGATTTTTGGTTAACAAATTTATCAATTACATACATACCACTTAAATGTGTCGCAGGTACGCCATCTAGTATCATGTGCTTTAATTTCTTTCTATTGACTCTAATGAAGAAAATTTGAAAATTTTAAATTCATATTAAAAGCACACTTTGTTAACAAGCATGAGGGTTATATCCAAGATAAGAATGCTTGGAAACATGGTGGTCCTACTCCATCGGACAATTTAGAGTCTAGACAAAATCAAACTCGTTGCTAATTTAATAATAATTTATCATTTTTATGATATTAATTTTATTTTCTGTGATTAATATACTTTAACTCACACACTGACTTATTATTATGTCAAAATTTTAAGAAAATCATCTACTTTTACAGTGTTGGTAAATATGTGAGTAACATCGCATAGGTAATTAATTTGTCTGTCATTACTCCACTTTTCATTCTTTTTACCTATTGTGGTGTAGTAATTTTTTATTCTAGGTACATCGTCTAATCATCATCACGTATAATTGTTAATAGTTAATGTATACAAAATATTGTTACTATTTGTAATGTATTGCCCATTCTTCTCCATACATAACTACCTTTTGGAAGGGGCAACTAGAATCAATTAATTTTATTTTTGTGATTTTTGACGTTCAAATGTGCCTTTTAGGTGCCTCTTCGAAATAAATAATTTGACTTTGACTGTTTTTGCACTATTAATAAGTAGGGCTACAGTATGAATAATTGTGCGAAACTTCACTTACCATCTGTCTGTCAAACGTGTCTAAAATATCGTTAACTTATACGTGTACCTTTGACACAAACACAAATATTCAGTATACGTGAGAAATAAGCAGTTGCTTAGAGAGGTATCAATTCCCGGCGGCAATGCGGTAGTATACCGCATAGGAGCGCGCAAAGCTGGATGCACTACGAACGGCCAATATGAATTATGTTGTTTATCTGTTTCAGCATACAGGTGACTGCATCGAGCAATCCACGCCAGAAAGGTAATCAGTGAGCTTACACCTCTGCTCCATAGATAGCTACATCTACGAAGGATTAGTTGGTTTCAATTTGTGTGCCTTTACCTATAGGTAGGGCTGCCATCCGTCCGGGTTTCCCCGGATTTGTACTAGTTAGAGGAGTCCGGGAACCGTCCGGAAGGGGTTTTCAAAAAGTGGACACTTTTTTTGTCAGGGGGAATCCCAATTAATTGGAAGATAAGCAATGAATTAAAGATTTTTACAAATTCCTGATGATAAAGTAAGACATTTTAGCAAAAATTGGAAAGTCTGAAAAGAACCGAAATAAATAAAAATATTATTATTTATTTTAGAAGTATGTATGTAAGTAGTATATTCTCTTATTGTATGTTTATTAGTGTATAGCTATTTTTATTTTATGTATATTTTTTATTTTATTTTTTCTCTTCTACACTTACACACGTTGTCTACATCTCTAATTATCTACTTTCCTATCGCAGGTATGCTGGAAGAGATTTCATTAGAAATAAGCATCACCTTTGTACGTATTTTTCTGTTCCTTTCTTCTTGTCTGTTTATATGTGTGTATATAAATTGTTAAATAAATAAATAAATAAATAAAAAGGGCTAAACCAAAAATTATAGTTAAAATTTGATGCCAAAAAGAAGAGTGTTCCTAATTATTCTGTTACCAGATTACTTACGGTGATCTTCACTATAGGTATCCTAATTACCTCAGAAAGAGAAGAGTCTATAATTTTAGTTTTAGTCGTATTTGTTAATTTTTGTCTAAAATTCTTAAATAAAGCGCAAAAGGCTGTTTAAATGAACAAAAAAAAAAAATTTTTTTGATGTAAACTTTGTATGCAAAAATATATTTTTAGGGGTTTCCGGGAAAAAAACACAATTTCACCAAAATTTCCGAGGTTTTATAAGTTTTTGTCCGGCATCGGCAATTCAGGTGATGACAGCCCTACCCATAGGTACCTTTTATGCCCTCACCATAGAAAGATCTTTAACCTTTTGACCGCCACAGTCATGTATAGATGACAAACCAAAATTTGCCCAGCACTCCACGGTCTCGACTACATGACAGACTTTTATACGTAAATCTGTAAATAAAGCTCATAAAACAATATTGTTTTTTTTTTTTTCCTTTGCTAATTATGTTCCTTGACTTATCCTAATTTATATTAGTTGAACTTCTTTATTTATTTATTTATGTACACACAAAATACTTGACAGGTCAATATATTAACATAGAAGAGCACAAAGGTACTGCTTATTTCAAAAGAAATTTCTTCCAGCAGACCTGCGAGAGGAAAGTTGGATAAGAAATGTAGACACAGTGTGTAGAAAAGTTAAACAAGAAAAATTTAAATTAAAACACTTAAAACAAAACTATATCTATATAAAATAAACACACATACAAATACATACACATATAAATATTACCTATAATACACATACATATATATTATATGTTACATATAAACTATATATTATATGTATAGAATATTACTGTATAGAAGAGAGGTAATGCTCTTTCTTTTTTATTTTTATATTTCATCTTTATTAACTGTTACGGCCCCGCCGTGCGCCGCCGCCAGATGGCGCATGGCAGTACTTTCTACTGCCGTGCCTGCGGAGCCATACCGCGAGCCCGGCCGCGCCCGCGCTTCCACTTCGCGCCGCGTCGTCGTCATCGCCAGTTGTCCCGCCAAAGCTTTGTCATCTCTCAGACATAACTTGTGAATATAGATTATTATGCACCTACAGTCCATTTATTTATTTAAATCGAAGCCTCACAGCGGCGACGGCCGAAACATTAACATAAGACGACAAAAACTCGAAAGGATGAATTGATCTTGGCGCCGAGGGCACGTTTTTGCTTTTATGACGTGGCGGTCAAAAGGTTAAATGGTATTTACTAATTAATTACTGATTCCATAGTGTGTTGAAAGAACGGATATGAATAAATTCCATAAAGTTACTTGTATTAAGTTATTCGATAAACTAATCGCTTGTACGATATTCCTAATGAGTCATTCAGCTCTGATTGCAATACTGAAAACTTGCCTGCAATATGTTTATTGTATGAAGTGAGCGTTATTCCAAAAAAGTATTCAAATATTTTTTATTTTTTTTATCTATGGCATCTCAGAGTTAACCACGAGAGGTTGAGACTCTTTAACCGGACTATCCTGTGGTTGCCTTAAGCTCCTAACGAAACTCAATGCCTCCAGCCAGGGCGTAAAAACTTATAAACTAAACGACTGCACGCTAAGGGCACCCCCTGTGGGGTACGACCCTCGGCTTAGGGCAGAGTCAGAGGGAGGATGGCAAGGGACCGTCGGTGGCTGGATAAAATCAGGGTTATGATTATTATCAGGGGGATTTAAAGCTACAGGCTCAGCTATAGCGCATGCTGGCGCTTCGCTTACGGGCAAGGGTCGGGGAGGACTATTCAGTCGGGGATTTCTCGAAATGACGATCGTGTAGTGTGTACTCTCTTTCGAACTGTACTCGTTTCCCTACAACTCTCCTGGAGGAGGGTAGTGGGGTCGTCTGGGTCGGTCAGTGCATGCCGTGGACGGCGGGTCATACTAATACGTGAGGGGGTATAATTGGCGGCCTTCACAACTAGAATGTTGCGGTGAGTGGCGGCGGAGTCAAAGAAGCGTTTTGAAATGCGCTTCATGAATTGGGCTATTGAAGGGACTTTAAGTTCTAAATGAAGGTTTGTGTTCCGAACGAACCGCTCCCGTGATTTTACGGAGGAAACGGTTTTGGAAGTTTTCTCAGTTTTAAACTTGAGTCTATATCACACTTCTTATTTTCTCCGTGTATGTGCAAGTTTCCCAGAGACAGCAGTACCGACTTTAAATTTTAATCCTGAGACCACCATCAAAACTACCGAGATAATTAAAGTTTCGCTAGAATTCAATTTCAATGCGACTCCTTTAAAATACAGGAAGTTTTAAAATACAGCAACTTTGTAATTTGTCGGTAGCACTAACTTGGAATTACGTTTCATAAAAATATGTCGCGGAGCCGAAACAAATTTTAAAGTTAATAACACTATGTATGTAATTAAGAATAGCTAACGTTCATAGCGTAGTTCTTGGTATAAAGTAATGCCTGTTTTCTAAGAAACTCTATTAAATTTTTATTATCACACTTCGTTTATTACGTGCGCATACGTCACGCTATTTTAACAGGGGCAGGCAGTTGCATGCATCTAATAACACAGAAAGGTTAATTTTGTTGTCATTTCCAAAATACCAGCGCTGTGAACCAAATAAGTGTATGTGCCGTTGGGAATTCTGCTTACAACGTTTGAAATGGAGTGATAAATGAAAAATGTACGCCGCAGGTGATCCCTGAAGGTGAAATTGGTAGTGTGAAGTAACTGCTTCGAATTATAGAAATGTCATCTGCCTAGCCTTTTTTTTTACTATGGGTTTGCTCTTGACTCTAGTCTAGGTCTGGGTGACAGAGACAAAGTCGGCGATGGAGTGAGCTTACCCAGAAGAAGCCTGTTCACTCTCACTTTGAATAGATTAGGGTTGTATGCGTTCGGAAACAGACGTAGGTAGAGTTCCACTCCTTTGCTGTGCGCATTATAAAAGACGTTTGAAAACTCTTAGTGCGAGTTGGTGGAATATCAACTAGGTAGGGGTGGTAACTTGCAGTGCGTCTAGATATCCGATGGAAGAATGGGGCCAGTGGAATGAGGTCGCGGAATTCATGGGCACACTCGCCGAAGTACAATCTGTAGAAGACCGACAAGGAGGCAACTTTGCGGCGATGAGCCAAGCTGTGAAGCTTGGCATCCACCAGTTTTATGTCGCCAATGAGCCTCTTAGCTCTGCGTTCCACCGAGTCAAGCGCAGCAAGTTGGTACTTAGCTGAGCCATCCCAAAGGTGGCTGCAATACTCCATGCAGGATCGGACTTGTGCTTTGTAAAGGGCTAAAAGCTGTCCAGGCGTAAAGTATTCACCCTATTTAGGACGCCCAGTTTCTTTTTAGCCTTTTCTCAACTATGTTGGGGCCAGCTTCAAGTCTAACCAGATGCAACTGAATACCAGTATTTTACATGGATCGACTGCCTATCTGACCACTACAACCCAGTTACCCAGTGACTCCTAAGACACAGGCACATACACCTTAAGGCCCAGATATATGCCCGTGACCTTATGTGTTCTGAACTAAGCTCACGCAACGCGTCGTACGTCCAGCCAGTAATAGGACTCGCCCATCCAGGAGCGCTGTCCCAAATTAAACGCAATATTAATTTATTATGCATAAAACAAAAGGTATTTTAATAAAACACGTATACCAAAAGATCAATAATTCAATTATCTTTAAAAATGTGAAAGTTTCAGAAAAATATGCCTGATAGATTTTGCGTGATTCTCAGGTTTTTGTTCGCGTTAGACATAACTTTACAAATTAATTTCACTGTTTAATATAAACATAATCTAAAATATTCATATATTAAGCTATTAAGAAAATGCTCTAGTTTAACATATATTTTTTCCAAATCATTAACACTACTTGTTTAGACGTGATCTTTAGTATAGAAGATTTATTATTATATGGGACTTAATAGAGGGAGGGGGGGTATATGGTGTCTAGGCTTCACAGGCTGGCTCATCGGCGTAATGTTGCTAACCTGTCGGTCTTCTACAGACTGTACTTCGGAGAGTGTGCGCAGGAACTCCACGACCTGATCCCACCATCGCCCTTTTATTACCGGTCTACCAGACGTACTGCAG
This sequence comes from Dryobota labecula, assembly GCA_947523025.1. Lineage (NCBI taxonomy): Eukaryota > Metazoa > Arthropoda > Insecta > Lepidoptera > Noctuidae > Dryobota > Dryobota labecula. Next base: position 6,177,983 of record OX383296.1, on the reverse strand, counting down.
GGTATAATGCGTACTTGGTTGATATCCCGACCAGTCGTACTCAGCGCTTCTCCTCCACATTTATTATTTGCACAGAATGTGGAACTCTCTGCCAGCGTCCGTGTTCCCTTCCCCATGTAACCTGTCTGCCTTTCCATTAGGCGAGATCGAGGTCAATAGTAGGCTTCAGTAATAATAATAAAAACTTAAGCAACGGAAAACGAGTTAAGGCTCGTGCAGACTCGTGCGATATCGCGGCCGCGACAGGCACCGACAAAGAAATTGTGCTACTAGTGTCGCGTCGCGCCCGCGATATCGCTCGAGTCTGTACGAGCCTACGAGCCTTTATGAAACTCAAATGGAGTTGGGCATGACACCAGGCAAGGTGCAGTGTTAATATTTTTATAACGACCGTAGGTAGAATAGTATTTTTATCATGTTTAGATATCGATACTCATCCCGTCCCAAGTCTACGGAGTTTCGCTAACTAATCTACAGCAGTAAAACAGCTGATAAAGCACTTTGTTCTAAATAAAACTTTATCTCAAAAACATGATCGTAGTGAATTTCAACTCTAGCTATGCAATCGATCCAGAAGCCTTTGCTGTTCTACAGCAAACTAGTTTAATACCGTTTGGAGTTAAAACTCCGCGGGAACATATAGAACTCTATTTATCTTTGCGCTAGTCCCTCAGTACGTGGTATGTACAGAGGTTTAAACGGTTTCGTCAAAGCGGAACGCGGGACAGACCACATTTTTCGGGAAAATCATGAATAGTAAAACTGACAAGAGAAAGTCAAAAGAAAAATCTTATGGTAGGTTGTAATAACTGGCAATTTTTTATTTCGGGTGGGTAATTATCAAATAACTTCTCCTGCTCTGGGCGGAGCGGGAGGGCGTGTCAGACTTTTACTAACTAAAACCCACCCTTGTTCCTTCAGTTGCCTGTGTGCCAGGGCCACGGTATCCCTTTCGGACAAACCCGCAACCCTGGCAGGCATCGTTCTTGGCGGACCCCGTCAGTGCATGCTGACATCTCTTTGAGGCGCGCGTGGAACACAACGCGCCTTCGACCCGGGCCCTGGTCCTTACCGACGGCGAGCTATGGGCAGCTCGCCGTCCGAAAACCAATAACTGGCTACTTACGTTACATTATGTACCTGCATAAAGCTTAAATTACTGAAAATCTCTTCTCACTTGGGTACATAAACTATGCTGATAAATCTCTAACTAAACTTTTAATACCAAAACTACCTCAAATGTTGAAAACTCGCTTGGAATATAAGTGAGTTTGAAATTGATATCGTTACACTGCAGGGTTTCCAATCGATCCACCATTAAAATACTAGGCAAATAGTTTGAGGCTTAATAATATATGATAAATGTTTCTTTTTTTTTTTTTTTTGATAAATATAAATGTGAATAAGACGAAGGTCATGGTTTGTAAAATAGAAGAGGATGTGTTATTTATTTTCACATCACACACCGATGTGTGTGATGTGAAAATAAATGATAAGAATGTGGAGCAAGTTAGTGAGTTTGTATATTTGGGGAGTCATTTTACAAGGGATGGAAAGATTGATGAAGATGTGGAAAGGAGAGTTAATGCGGGAAATAAGTGAATGGTGCTTTACATGCAGTTATGACCAACCATTCGATGCTCAAAAAGGCTCGACTGGCTATTCACAATGTTGTGCTGGTGCCTACGCTTATGTATGGAAGTGAATGTTGGGTGTGGCAAAAGAAGCATGAAAGTAGAATAAATGCTGTGGAAATGCGTTCCTTGCGATGCATGTGTGATATGAATGATAAGCTGAAAAATTATGTGATAAGGTAACGGTATGGTTTAAAAGAAATGTAGTGACAAAAATTGAAAAGAGTATGCTTAGATGGTTTGATCATGTGGAGAGGATGAATGGAAGGCGACTAACAAAAGGTAGATGTGAATGGAAACGCCGGGAGGGGTTCCCCTAGGAGAACATATAGTGACCGAATTAGTGATGTTCTTCAGAAAGGTCAGGTGCGTAGTACTCGCAACCGGCGTGCGTGTATGACCAGATGTATGAACGTAAACGAAGCAAAGGAGTATATATGGAGCGTAGCAGGTGGAGTTCTATAGTTTCTGCCTACCCCCATGGAAAGAAGGCGTAAGTGAATAATATGAGTGTTTTAATACCTAATTATGTACAGTTGCGTACAAGACTTTATCTACACCCATGTTATCTTCTCTTTGATATTTTCCAATTCATGAATTCTTGGTATAATACGCCTTTTCATATTGTTTTCTCGACTTTTCTGGTAATAATTGGTTAGAAATGTCCTTTGCTGCATTAGAAATATCTGGGCCTCAAGTCTGCTATTACAACAGCGTCAGAATGGTCTCGCCATTGTGAGTATTTGACAGTGTTTGTATGGCAAATCTGTCAAAAACTCACAATGAAGAGACCATTCTGACACTATTGCAATAGCAGACTTGAGGCCCTGGTGGTGTGTTATCAAAGATTGTATCACTCATTTTTGTAAACAACAAACTTATAAATTTTTGTAATACTAATATCTAACAAAAATGGCGGGATGCGACGTGAACTCGAATAACCTATAAGTTTTTTTTTTTTTTCACCTTATGGCCAGGTGTGACGTAAAAACAACGTCAAACGTCTTTTATAATGCGCACAGCAAAGGAGTGGAACTCTCTGCCTGCGTCTGTTTCCGAACGCATACAACCCTAATCTTTTCAAAGTGAGAGTGTACAGGCTTCTTCTGGGTAAGCTCACTCCATCGTAGACTTTGTCTCTGTCATCCAGACCTAGACTAAAGTCAAGAGCAAACTCATAGTAGAACAAAAAAAAATTAAAACACTTTTACACGTCAAAAATAAATTCTTTTTTTAAACTAGATGAGTTCGGTGTTTCTTAGCTAACTACGCTGAGAAGAAAGTCCGAAACAAACGAGTTCACAGTCTCTTTTAAAGTCCAGACATAATATTGGTCATACTCGTATTTCTCCTTTTGCATTAATTTGACGTTTCCAACTTTCCGGAATGATAAACAGCTGTACTCCCAAAAAAAAAGAAGAATCTATACTGATTTATCGAAATAAATCCTTATCACCTACAAATCATATAAAATCTATCCCGTATAATCCTAAAAGCTCAACACTACGCGTATTCGGGCGCAATGTTAAAAGTGCTAAACTAATTCGAAACTTGGTAAATATATCAATAAGTTGAGACAACAAGTTAAATGGGAAAACTTGGGAACTAACCGCCGCTGTTAGCAGTACGTGACAAGTGAAACTGTGAAAGTAAATATATGAAATCAGTTTTAACTGCTCCCTTTGATACAGCTAATGAATTTATGGATTACGTTGTGAATACAAAAGATATGGGGTTTATAAGTGTAACAAATGAGTGCGTAGCCATACCTATTCGTGGGGCAAGGGTGTTCTTTGTGTTAAAGGTACAGTCGCAGAATGAAAAGGTTGACCACCTTAAGATCTGTTTTTGCTTGCGCAGTTTAGGTTATCAGTATCTGCTTTATCGACCGAGTATGACAAATTCCGTCATAATGAATGTCATTTCACTACATGAATGAAAAAAAATGGCAATGACATTTGATATTGACAAGAACTGTTATTCACATTTATAGTTTTAATCATTAAAAGCGAAGAGGCTGTAATTAGATTTATCAAACTTGACACAACGTAATGGCAAGAACAAACTAATAAAAAGGTTCTAGTTCAACTATTAATAGTCAAGGAACATTCGCCTAAGCAAATTTGAACTTTGTTGTCAAACAGTTTAACATAATTTTCAATACAACACTCTCGTCTGTTACACAGTTTAAAAAGGTAACATGTGCTTGCAACGCGTAAATGAATTTATTTGAAAACTGGTCAACCTTTTCATTCCGCGACTGTACATAATAGCCCTCATGACATGAAGTGCAGTCCATTCATTCGTAAAAAGTTTTGTATTTCAAGGAGCAGGACTTCTTTCTGACCCTCCACGTTCCAATCGATTTGATCAATCTCTGATAATATCGTGTGGTATTAGTGGACCTTGAATAATCTTCTTTAATCTTTTCCATCCATAAAACACAATAGAGGTTTTCTCTTAGAGTTTCGTATTGAAATATCCCCCTGTAATATTTCCACTGCAATGCAAAAGCTTCTATTTATGAAGTTCTGTATTTCTATTAACCTTTTCAAGTTGTAATTTAACTTAACGTCAACGGATAATAATTTACTTCTTAACATACACGCGACTGTTATTTATAACAACAGCTTTTTTAGGGTTCCGTAATCCGCAAGGAAACCTTATAGTTTCGCCATGTCCGCCTGTCTGACCGCGGTTTAGCTCAGATACTCTTAGTACTAGAACGCTACAATTTGGTATGGGCATACATATAAATCACGCCGATAAAGTGAAAAAATAAAAACTAGAAATATATATATATATATAATATATATTTATGCGATAAGGCCGCCCATTGTATATTTTATAGTGTATAAGTTTTCTTTTCTTTTGTAATGTGTAATCTGATGTACAATAAAGTATATATAAATAAATAAATAAATAAATATATATTTTTTTTAGGGTACCTACACGCAAAATGGGGATGATATATTTTTTCTCGTCTATCTCATAGGTATCGTTGGATAGGCCGTTCAAAAATATTGCCGGTTTGTGAAAACCATTTTTCGATTCAGGGATCCGTTTGCGTAATATTAATCTTTAAAGTGCAAATTTTTGTTAGAGTCAAGTGTCCCCCCCTCCCGTCCCTGCCAGCTAAATGGTTGTATTTGGATATGTGGAAAATTCGCAGCAGTAGTACATATATATAACGAAGTTAAAAGGAAAACTATCACAGATAAGTAGGCTTTACAAGTTACCGACTAATAGCCGACCAACTTACATAAATTTAATTTAATTTAAAAACATGTTCTCCCATACAAAATGCCTGGCAGAACATGTTTTTCAACTGCAATGTTAAGTTTTTTCTTGGGATAAATTTTTCCCATCTACGGAACCCTTCAATGTGCGTGGCCCGACACGCACTTTGCCGGTTTTAATCAAGATTATTATGTTTGTTGTAAAACATTTTTCAACGGTGTGCCCGTGGGAAAAGCTACTATACCTACATAACATGTCCTGTATTTCAGCGCGGTGCACTTAAGCGAATAACCGAGTGCCTACCACGCCACGCGCTTTGTAATGTCGCCTGAAATAACGACTTGCAATATCAGGTTTTAATTTAAAATAGTAACCACGTGATATATGTATGGAGTAAGCTGTATGTACAATGTACAGTGACCCAGTTCCTTTTGCTGTCTCTCACAAACATCCCGCAGACAAATTCTAAAGTCTGTGTGTTCTTTCTTTAGCGAAGGAGTTTTCTGAAATAACTATGAAGAATAGTAGCATAAAGTGCGAAATATTAACGATAAACCTACAGGATATGCCCAAAATAAATACAGGATATTCCCTTCGTACGCGTTCAAGTAATGATGTGCATGTATCACACACACCTGGGTTTTGGTAATGGTTAAATATTTGAACCGATTCGCGTAAAATGTGGCCAAATTGTTGACAAAAATACTAGAGGTCGTCGCAAACGCCTGAATCTGCACAGGCTGCGCGTAAAAAATTCACATATTGGACTGAACGAATTGTTATTTGGTCCACAAAATATGACCTAGCAAAATAATGCGCGATCCTATGACCGAAATGAATCGGTATTTACTACCAATGTGCACCGGTTGCAGTGGTGACACACATTTAAATCTTCCTGTGCATTAATTCTTTGTTTATTTATTCATCACATTATACCTGATTATCACCCAAAGCACTACACGACTAGCAACAACAATAATAAAGGCGCAGATCCACCGCGGCGCACGAAGAGGTTGCGTGGATGTGACGCATAATTATTTTCCCCCAACTTGTTGTAATTATTTTTTTTTTTGTTTGTGTTCTTTTTTTGCGTCGTGTTTATACCGCAAATAAACGTTTTTTTTAATTTTTTTTACGCGTCTTTTGAAAGCAGTGGCACGAGAATCGAATATCGTCAATATTGTTACTGTCTTTTCAAATTTCATTGCAAAGTCAAGTAATAAGTAAGTAAGTGTAATTATTAATGAGATGGTGACTACTATGCTAAAATACCATGATATAACATAAAACCAATTCATAATTTCAATCCAATTTAGTCCGTTTTTGGCTCCACCTTTTCCATTAGTGAAAAATGTTGGCTTTACCTTTTTACAGAATTGAAAGTTACGCTCAAAAACCTCTACCTACGGGACCCCGCGTCACTTTCAGACTTAATTCCAAATTAGCATTGACAAACGCAGACCCATCTCAACACTAATCAAGCAAACCGATCTATATCTGTGACTTGCGTTCCCTTATCGATCCATCTCTATTATCGATACTTCTTTGTACTTATAGATACACTGCCTGTTTCTTGGGAATATGCAAAAAGACGGATGAGTCAGCTCACCAATGGATGAGTTCTTATACTACTTATCAGATATAGATGACTAATGGCCCTGTTATATATGGGATCGTGGTGACTGCGCAATAATGGGCTATTGTCCCTCTAATTGGCGTGACGGATGCCGTCCCTAAAAGATTAAGATAAACGAAAGGGCTTTGTCACAGCTTATTGGCAAAACTATACCGACAAAATATGTCGGCCTGTTCGCCATGTGTTTGTATATAAAAAGTCTTTTATGCATATATGGAGCCTTTTGTTCAGTTTTGGACGATACAAATTCTTTGTAAAGCTTTGATATTGGCTCTGGTATTTTGTGCGGTTATTAAAATGAATTACTTCTTACCCGTACAACATAAAATAAATTAAAAATTAGAGGAACTCGTGGCTCAGTAATAACAGCCGTACGGGTCGATCCGTCAGGTTAAGCTACGATTGCCGGGGTTGGTCCGTGGATGGGTGACCATCTTTACATACCCAGACTCCTCCGTGCCTCGGAAAGCACGTTAAGCCGTTGGTCCCGGCTGTCATTCGTGGATCTTTGACAGTCGTTACGGATCGTCAGAAGCCCAAAATTCTGACAGCCAGTCTTACCAAGGGGTATCGTGTTACCCAGTTACTGGGTTGTGGAGGTCAGATAGGCAGTCGCTCCATGTAAAATACTGGTATTCAGCTGCATCCAGTTAGACTGGAAGCTGACCCCAACATAGTTGGGAAAAGGCTAGGCAGATACGAAATAAATTTAAATACTTTTCAACGACTACCTATCGCTTTAATACCTATTTAGGATTAAAAATATCCTACCTAAAAGCATCAGATTTAAGTTTATAAACTCTTTCCCCAAATCCCGAACCAATTTATAACTTAGGATCCCAAAACTCATAACAGCTTCCATAATCCGCTACCAGCATCCCTTTCCACGAAAAACTAATAAAAACATAACTACTCGTACAACCGAAATACGGCCTAATCCGTCAAAACAAAAGTTAAACACGACAAACAAACATAAACAAAACTTGTGTTTTAACCAGTTTTAACCATACACCGATTTTTAAATATTTTACGTAACAATATGACACATATATATAGGAACAAAAATAGAGTGTCAAACAAAAATGTAATCACTATAAAAATTCGAGCCGTGTCAAAAGGTAAAAAGTGGTAAAAACTAAAAAGTGGTGTTTTTAGCAGCGTCAGTGGCGGATACGGACGTGTGGGGCCCAAAATGTCAGCCGCATGCTGGCGAATAACGCTTTCTGGTTTGACGTGAGACACAAACGGTTGCGGACATAATACTATAGAATAAAAGCTATGACCACCGCAGTCGACTGCGACAGAATTTTCAATTTTGCAGCACTCCTAAAAGAAAAAATATAAAAGCGAATAAAAAAAACCGGTCAAGAGCGAGTCTGACTCGCGCACCGAGGATTCCGTATCATAAAAATCATCAAAAAAAATTATTAGTTCCACTATCAGTCAAGAGATGGCGCTGACAGCAATATTAGAAAAAGTGTGCTATTTAGAGACATCGTTTTATTTTTTCTGTATTATTTACATAAACTTCTATCACGTTTCGTTTAAGACTTCGAATATTCATATTATTCTCTTCATGTACTCACACACTATTGTCTATATTTCTTTTTCATTTCTCCTTTCGCAGGTCTGCTGGTAGAAATTTCTTAAGAAATAAGTACCTTTGTACTGAAATTATAATTATGTCGTATCTCTATGTATTTAACTGTGTGTACATAAATAATAAAATAAATAAATAGAATAATTTCAGATTTTTCTCTATGCAAACTTCGGAGATAAGGAAAGGGAACGGTATATTATTTTTTTCTTCTAAAGTCAAAAACTATGCGGCCTAAAATAAAAAAGATAATTGTTTGAGAATGTGGAAATAGCGCTCTTTCATATGATACTCCACATGCCCTAGTAGCCCCACTTCGAATTTTTTTAAGCCCCCGTCAGTCCCTGTTGCAAAAATATATTATTTCTTCCTTATTTGCAAATAGGCAAACGTCATCTAAAACTATTCCAAATTTCAAGTTGATAGCATTAGTACCTAGTTCTTGAGATATCCAGCTGTGATAGACAGACGGACAGACTGAGTCGCACCATAAGGGTTCCTTTTTACCAGTTTGGTACGGAATCCTAATTAATGCTAGTAGGTACCTAATTTTGCCAATACTTGAGGTACGAGGTATCTACTCGTGATGTTGCACTTAGGAAAAACAAAAAATAAACCAATTTAATGTTAAAACTTATTGCATAAACCGAGGCAGTAATAACTTGAGGTCAATGTTTTTGCTCGTGAAGATCATAAAAACTATCGACAAAACATTTCATGGTTATGCGGTAATCGTCAATAAATTATTTATTATTAGCGTGGTAGGTAAGTACTTTTGAGTAAGTTATTATAGCGGCCATAATCAGCACCCCGTCTATTCGTGGGTGTATTCCCGCCGTCCCCATCGCCCGTGTCCCCATTAATGGTTATTCACATAAAATGGCGAAACTAAAGGTTCCATTTACATTGTACTTAAGTCTTCAATTATTTTTTGATTTTTTTCTCAATCTTATAATGTTATCACCTAAATAAATAACTGTTTCCCTTACTAGAGAAGAGACTGGACCTCACGACAGAGGGAATCCTAGTGTGGGGCCCAGGGAATTTGTAAAAATCTAGCACCTAAGGTTTTTAGTTTTTGTTTTTTAAATATTGTACCGTGTCTTTTTTTTCTGAACTGAATAAAGTTTTTTTCTTTTTCTTTTAAGTACCGATTTTAGAAATAATAATTAAAAAATCAGTACTTAAAAGAAAATGGAACCTTTTTTTTTTTCGCCATTTTATGTGAATAACCATTAATAGGGACACATGCGATGGGAACAGCGGGAATAAACCTATTCGTGCTATTAAGGTAATATCTCACTCTAAACTGTAACTCTGCATTTATGACCGCTAAGGAGATTTTTTTATTATATCCCCCTGGCAGGTTTTAACTTATTTTTAATAAAAAATAAAAATAGATTTTCTCGTTACTAAAAGTTGTCAACATTTTTACAACATAATATCACGCCTGTTTTCCCCGATGGATTAGCAGAGGTATTTACTAGTACACTCGGCTACATATCAAGCTATAAAAATCCAGTTTACGCTGGTCTCGCATTGTATAGGATTTAAGTACAATGAGAGATCAGCTTTTACTGGGAATTTATAGCTTATTATGTAGCCTTGTGTACACCCACATTTCACCAGTTATATGTAACTCCCATGTAACAGATGGCGAACCTATTGCCATCAACCGGGCAACAAATCCTCCGTGCAATTTTACAATTAGGTTAGTATTAAATTAATTGATAAAGTCCAGTTTATAAGTATGAGGGGAACAGGGTGCAAAGTTCACTCATACTCTATAATAAAGGGAGGATCCTCCAACCAGACAGGTGTCTTGTCTGGTGGGCAATTGCCCGCCGGTTGATGTCGGGATGTTCTATACATGCCAGTCGCGCGGTAAACTTTGAGTGCGCGATGCAGGATTTGTGCGACGTCAGGTCTTTAATGCATTGTAGATGCTGCCACAGGGTCACAACTTACTCGTCTGCTGCTTCATTGATATTTCTAACCTCCACAAAATAAAAAATACCTAGTTCACACTTTTTTTATTTCTAACTATAGGTAATAAAATAAAATAAAGTCGGCCATCACGGGACGCCCGCCGGCAGATGTCAAATTCAAATTCAAACGTTTATTGCTCAACACAGTACATATTCATACATTTCTAGATGTCAAGTGAATGCGCAGTCCACTGTGTTGCACCAAATTCAGGCATGCAAAATTATTATTAAAATTATAAACATGTGAAACATTGAAATTGATAGTTATTGAAAACTTTATAATGAAAGAAAACCAATAAATGAATATGGAAAACAAAAAAAATATCTTATTATTCTTATTATATGGAGAATTATATATACAGAATACAAATACAAGAAAAATATATATTTTTAATATGGTCTTTGGGGCATCACAGCATAAGAGAGCGTCATGCCGTTTGTCGTCACGGCATATGGGTCCGTTTTACTTCCAAGGCGCGCCTATCGGTGTTTTACATCAAAAATAACTTAATTATTACTAAAATTAAGAGCTAACAATCATTCATTTGAAAGAGATCCAAATAATATTACTATAATATTTTTATTTTTTTTTATTTTTTTTTACTAGAATCAATTAACTATTCATGTAATTTTTGACGTTCAAAAGTGCATCTTCGTGCCTATTTGAAATAAATTATTTGACTTTGACTTTGACTTTGACCCCCCAAAACATGAATGAACTGACAATCACGCTGTTTTAATTTTTTGATTTTATGGCATCCATAAAAAGTTTTTAAACGGTACTATACTCCATTTATAATAGCATTAGACAGAAGTTAAAAAAGGTTATTTTTGATGCACACTTTATAACAAAAGTACAATAAACTTGTTATAGTTACGATTGACGCCAAATCGATTAAAATAAATTTATATATCAGCTATCACACTTAATTGTAATCAATTAAAAAAACAACCATATGAAATTAAGTAGCTTTTATTTAGATATATTATTTCATTCCAATTTAAAATTACAGTGCCTATGCTAAAAACCTAAAAGAAGCAGGAGTCAACAATACTGCAACGCTTTTTGTTTCACTATAATCCTACCAAATCTAAAATATTACTTAATCCCTTCATAAGCTGTGACAGCCGGGGATTTCTAATTTTACTGGTTTATGTCGTCTGTGAAATTGACTTGACAATGTTCTAAGATTGTCATGTATGTCATTTACTTGTGAATACTTTGTTTGTTATTGTTTAATTTTCGTGATTTTGTTGTTATTTATTAAAATAATAAATAATATTTAGTTATTTCTTTATTATTGTATTGTTATCGGTGTTGTCATTGGGTTGTTTTTACCAAACGTTACTTTTTTTTTGAGCTATGAGTGATCCCGGTGCGGGACCTAGTGGCTTACAACATATAAGTGCTGAGTCTGACCAAAGCCAACGGCGAAAAATACGTGGTCCAAAAGTTGACTCCGACGAAATAATAATATCTCCCAAAAAAAAGAGAACGCTGCGTGCTGTAGAAAAACAACCTGTGATAAATATTTTTAAGCAATTGGAGTCCTGGCCTGCAGATACTCCTCATTATAGGACTGAGATGATAAACAAAATCGCAGAAGTTGCCGGTAAGGATGATTCATAAAATTATTACTATAAAAATATTTGAAACTAACATGCATTGTGATAAAATGTATTAATTTTAGAAACTCCGCACATGATTTTATTATTTACAGGCGTATCTCGGGCTACTCTGTCCAATATTCTCAAAGAGTACAACATAAAAAGTCGCCTGCAATCTCCCCCTCCCCAACAGAAGCACATGAAACGTGATGATTTTGATGACATCACATTTAGTGGAATATGCAGGAAAATTCATTCCTTCTTCTTTACGTAATAATGAGTTGCCCACCTTGGAAAAGATGCTGGAAGCAGTTAACAGTGACGAGTCTCTGCCAGATTTAAAAAAAAGCAGTCTGTATAAAATAATTAAATAAACATTAAAGTTCACATAAATCAAACGGAGCAGAAAAAGTGCACTCATAGAAGTCATAGACAAGCAAGAGATCGTCCTTTGGAGACTAAAATATTTTCATGAAATAAAAAGGCTAAGGAATAAAGGAAGGAAAATATATTATTATTTAGATGACACTTGGCTATACTTATACAGTTAACCATAATTTCATAAAATTGGTTCGTGAAATGAATGGTATTTATATTAATAACCTTTTATCATACAAACAGGTCACACGAAAAGCCTAATATGGCATGACACTAATAATAAGTCTTCAAAAGAAGCACATTGGGAAGGTCTATCTGCTGGTTTAAAAAATCCAAGTTATAATCGGTCATACTGGTATGTATTTTATGGACTGTCCTCGCTATAAAAAAATGAACACCCCATTGTTATTGACTATTAATTAAGTAATACATATTATATTGTATTATGAATTAACGCATGCAAAGCGAACTTTTAAAGTTATAAATTTTGTTATAGTATTTATCTATGAACTATTTCCAGCAGTGAAATTATATAGGGGGTACGGAATAATTGACTTGTATTAATTTTATTTCACAGGGTTTGTGAAGGGTTTTTAATGGATGCTGCATTAATATTTGATGCAAAGAAAGGTGATGAAGATGACCACTCCGAAATGGACGCCTTCAACTTTAATAATAATAATAATTTATTTATTTACACTTCAAGACACAATCATCTGTGTAGCCCTGACTCTTGTACTAGGATTTCCTGTTTCATAAGAGCCAGACCTCTCAATTTACAGGGAATATGTTATAGAAGCGCGATAGACAAAAGTGAAAATGGTTCAAGATAATTTTGTCAAAAATTGAGAGTGGCGCTGTAATTGTTATGGACAATGCACTATACCACTCAAGGACATTGGAGAAGCTGCCAACCACAGCTACACGAAAGGCAGATATACAGGAATGGTTTAAAAGCAAAAATATTCCTTTTGAGGAAAAAGATCTTAGGGCAACTTTATTAGAAAAAGCAAAAATACAAAGACATTTATACCAAAAGTTTGTTGTAGATGCCATGTTGATGATAGCCATCTGGCTAGAGAGAAGGGTATTTCAGTATTGCGCCTCCCACCCTACCACTGCGAGTTCAACCCTATAGAATTAATATGGGCTCAAATGATGAAATGATGATGATGGGGTATGTGGCTCAACATAACAAAACGTTCAAATTAGACAAGGAGAAACAATTACTCCCACAAGATCTGGATAGTATTACGCTAGAACGATGGCAGTCTTGCGTTGCTCATGCAATTAAAGAAGAGGAAAAGTTAAAGCATAATGGATGATGTGGTAGAAAGATTTATTATTAGGTAACGTCGGTGAAACTTCTTCATCTTTATTCTCTGATTATACTCGTAGTGACTAAATTATATGATGAAGACGAAGAAGTTACACCAACTATTGTTTGTTGAAAGTTGTTGTTTTAAATAAAATATTGTAAAAAAAAAAAGACTTTTATTTCCTTTAATCTTAATTAAATTTAAATCAACACGACGTAATCGTTTGTTTCATTCATTCGTTTTGTTGTAAGTAATGTGTGATGAAGATGTTATTACGACCTATTTATCAAAGTTATGTTAAAACATTTTTAGTTTAGTTGTTTAAACTTTTAACTTTGAATAAAATGTTTCGCACTCCTGCTTCTACGAGCCTCTTTTTTCTAATGTTATAGTAAATGAAGTATAGTACTATTGAAGGCAATAAGTTTTTATTGCTTGTTATCAGGAAAAAAAAGTAAAAAAAAAGATACTACTTACATACGTGTCTTTACGAACTCCAACTTCAAATACAGACGAAGATTACCGAAGCATGTAATTAAAATCGTACTCCGTTTTCGTCGCAGTGACTGAGAGCACCAGAAATGTCGAGATTATGAAAATCTTAATTATTACATATTAATATTTAGTCTCTGACTGAATCTTTTGCTCAAACTGCACGACCTCTCATGGTGTAGATAAAATTAACACAGAATTATGAAATGCGTTTTTATTACCAACTTGATTCTTCCCGCGACTTCGCTCGCGTGGAAGGCGTAAGACACCACAATTTACTAAAATAACAGCAATATTTTTATAAAACTTTCCTGTATACCTACTACATTTGTAGTTTTCTAGCCTTGATCTAGGTCTCAGCAGCCAAAATATACAGAGAGGGACTGGTAACGCGGGATCAAGCAACGTATACAGTTGTCCTGGTGAGAAGCAGCTCGTCCTGAGGTCGACACCCGCAGCCTTCAGTAGCAATTTCCTATTGCTTGCGAAGTTTTCGTTTTTAAAGTAATGAATACACAGGCCACAGGTTTTTTCCTAGTTCTTCCAACAGAGTTTTTGATCGTTATAAGAAACAGGATCAAAAAAGTTTTTGTTAATATTGCCCATTTTCTTGCTGACTGTATATATAAATCTGTGAATGCAGATCAAGTTTGTTGCCAGTTTAAGTCATCATCTTCCTGTCCTTGTACCATGTTACTTGGGGTCGGCGCAACACGTTTTCTTTTTCCATTCCCCCTGTCAACCGTCACTCTATCATTCACTCCCTTCTCTTTCATATCCTTCTTCACACAATCCATCCATATTTTTTTGGGCCTTCCTCTCCCTCTCCATCCATCCACATTTATCACAAGTTGCCAGTTTAAGTATGTTCTAAAAATCCTTACATAATTGGTGCACCGGTGCATACCTTGAAAATCTCATGTTTCTATGTTTTTCGTTTTAGAGTTTAACCTCCTTACTAATAAACGTTGTATAGCGTCTGTATAGTTACACACCGATTTTTCTTTTTCACTCGTCAGTAATTTGACTTTCGATAGAAGAAGACAAAGCGTTGCGTTGACTATGCGAGGTTTTTTAGTAAGTCTATCAGTCACAAAGTATTTTTAAATCTTTCAAAGGCAATACGACAGAGATTTCAATAACGATTAAAACCGCTGTCTTCTCCCACTTGCAACAGCCCACATAGGCTCGGAACAATGCTCTGTGCGGCGTGACCGCGAGGCGTGACTCTATGTACACGTACCTACACTCACGCTGTGTTTGCTGTGCTATATGCCATAATGACGTCACATAACCAATCCCGCTATTTTTGGACCGGCGACAAACATTCCGCCAAGCCAATAACCCGTATGCAGGTGCGAAATCCCGACCTAATTTATAATTAATCTCAAAGCTGCATTTACGCTTATATGTAAAGCTACAAGCGAAAGCTATAATCTGCTATAATTTGTATAAAGTCGTGGGGTTATGACAAAAGAAAGTCACAACATGGTTACTACATTAAGGCAAAGCATTAAATAGGCTCGCAGGACCTATAATTTTATAAGTTTCGCATAATACATAATATGAGGAAATTTGCGGTGGGCGGGTCGCAAATGTATGAAAAATTGCGTGATCTATTAATGTGAGACGCTTTTCCGTCCCGGTCTTGTAATTTCTATGTTATGATTGTTTAGTTTGATAATTATTACAGTAGGTACATATAATTCTGTAGTAGACTTCAGATTGTGTTTTTAATAGAGTTTAGTGTTGCTTTGTATTTTTAAAGTTTAGATTTTAAGTGTTAGCCGTAAATTGATTTTTCAATTTATTTGGTGTGTGTTTGCAAAGCACTATTGCATTGTATTGTTCCGTGTGGTGCCGGACGTAAATAATAGCACCACCCCATTTCCTCCCATGGGTGTCGTAAAAGGTGACTAAGGGATTTACTAGAGAATGGGCAGCAGCGTTCTCTATGCATTTTAACACCATACTGCGATCGCCAACCCGCGTGACAAGCGTGGCGATTATGGCAAACCCCCCCAATTGGGGGAGGCCTATGTCAAGCAGTGGACGTCTTTCGGCTGAAATGATGATGATGATGATTGTATTGGGGTCATCCGGTAAAGATTAAGGGGTTTATTTATAAACGCTGCTTAAAGTTCAGTAATGGTTAGCGACTGTTTAACCATACATTTTTGACGTTTGAACGTCACTTAACTTTAAGCAACGTTTATGAATAAACCCCAGTGTGTGTAAGTTAAAAAATAAATAATGTCTCTACTATATCTTACGCCTCAAATACCTACTATGCGCTATAAAATATTGATATTACAAGGATAAAAATCGTCCTGGCTTCATTCATTCTTCGTTCTTTGTCAAAGCGGTTTTTCTTTGGAATGCGTTCCCTCTGAACATCACAGCAACCACCTGGTTATCTTTTAAGGTGAACGCACGTGAACATATTCGTAAGAAGTTGGCTGAATCATATCCAGCCCTGATTTGCTGGATTCGTTTTCTCCTCTAGCTAACGTTATTTCTCCTGACAAAGTTTATTCTGAATATATATATGTATGTATTAGTATTTAATCTTTTTCGAGTTATCTTTCCCCTATGTTGCACCTGCCATGTTTTGTCTCAGCATCACCCTAAGATTGACTGGTAGAAAATGCCTCAGGCATTAAGTCCGCCTTTGTACAGTATTTTTTTTACTTATGCGTTGTATAAGGCGTATTGTCAAAGCTTTTATACGGGAAATCTGTGGGTGAGCCACATCAAAAGATCGCTGGATCTCCTGCGCGTCCAGTATAATAACATCTTCAGGATGATGTTGGGGCTGCCTCGCTTCTGTATGCATCGGGGATGTTTATGCTGTATCGCACTGATGGCTTTCATGCCATCATCCGCAAGAAAAATGTATCCCTGATCTGATCCAGACAATAGCTGATAGGATCTCTTCCCCGTTATGGAGATCATTTATTAAGCGGGTAATATTGTATTTAATTTTATTTAATTTTAATATTTAGTTTTAATTTAATATCGGTTTGTATGGATTTAGTTATCTGAAATAAAAGAATAGATAAATAGATAGAATACTCTTTATTATGTACACCATAAAAATTACAGATATAAATAATATTTTATTTTTTATTTTTTTTATTATTTATTTATAAAGTTATAATAAAAAATAAAATAAAAATGCTTATTAGTTAAAACAACACATATCACCTGCATGCATTCAATTAATAGAACATCCCTATTCTACATATAGTCCATTCACCTCATAAAAAATTCTATACCTGGTAATCCTAAGTCCTCGACAAACAGAATTAAACCCCTTCAAGTACCCTTTAATTTAAAGCAAAACGATTGAACTGGCAGTTGCCCCTCAAAGGGGACCTGATTAAAAATCCATCAAACGATTTCTTTGAAAACACGATTGATACGTCCGAAGCCCGTTTATCTCCGTAATTTACTATTCAATCGGTATTACAGTGCGACATGTATCTATAATTCCCACATTCGATTTCTGTATAGGGGTATTAATATAACAAGCTTTTAACGGTACAGTAAATACCATACGTATTTATATTTACCTACGGTAAATACCATAAATACGTTATACTGAAAAAAGAATACAATAAACTCTTGATTTTTCCAAGCCTTTTCCGAGGTTTTATTTTTCATAAGAAGTTACAACAAGAACTTGCGGGGCTGTTATTAAAATTCTGACTTACGTATTAATATTTTTATATTAGCTACGGTATGTTTGTTTGTATGTCTGCTCTCGTAATAATAACACAAGAATGTTACTGATGATTTTAACGGCAATCTTGACAGAAGTCCACATTTGTCCTCTTAATACTTACTTTTATAATGATTAACGTCATAACCCTAATTGCGTACCACACAATAAATCACAATCTGAATGATTTTAAGAATATTTATTTATCTATTTTATTAGGTTCACCAACAATTGAATACACTGGAACAAACATACAATAAATTTTAAAGTAAACTATGCATCAGTTACTTATAGGTAAACACCACATGCATAAAACAATGAATCATAGTAGCGATAATATAAAAAAAAAACCTTAGTGGAATTCTGATTGTAAAATTTGTAAAGGTAATTTTGAATAATCTTCAAAATTATAACAGTGATAAGAATTGGATAAAAAATATTTAAAAAATTGGTAATAACTGAATGAAAATAAAAATTAAAAAAAAAAACATAATATTAAGTAAATTCATAAAAAATATTAACATCGGCAAGTACACAGAGATGAAAATTAATATAAATGAAAATAGGATTAAAAATTTATCAACAAAAAAATTTCAATTAAATTTTTAACATTGGTAAAAAAATTAAAGTTAAAATTGCAATCCATTGCTTCATAAATGTTCCAAGAATTTGTTTGCTCAACGTTAACGCAATGAATGTTGTTGAACTATCAAGATAAAACCAAATAGTGTGATACGCAATTACCCCGGTGAATTTTTAAACGAAAATCTACACACAAAATTTGCTGACAAATTGTCAAGCTCGCGTAAACCGCTGTGATTGGTTGGATGAATTACCAACAGCCAACCGCATCACTTGACTTTAATCCCATAATACATTCGTATTTGAGCGTAATTTTCTAAAACCACCAACAACTGCATCAGCGCTCTATTCTCATCCATACTCCGGTGAGGTTGTGTTGCCCGGGGCCAGCAGGCTCTCTGCCAACTCTGCCAGCGTTCCCAGGGAGCATGAATCACGAGTGCCGACTCGTGAGGGGCCTGCTAATGACTATACATCGAGCCTTTGTCTCCTCCGTATTGTACCGATAGAAATAACCAGTCTATGACTGAGAAAACGTGTCAAATGTCAGCTGTGTAGAGATGAGAATACTTCGTCGTTGCAGGATAATTATGTGAAAAGAACCAAAAACCCGATTGCACCTAAAAAGTTCAAAAGAAGCTCACTTTTTAAGCAGTCTGATGATGCTGGGTTGTTTGTATAATTTTGTATTTCCAATCATTAATCATTATTCATCAATCCAGGGCCTCAAGTCTGCTATTACAATAGTGTCAGAATGGTCTATCATTGATTTCATAATTGTTGAGTTTGGTAATCTACTAATATAATGGCGTCATTATGACTTACCAATGGTCAGCCACTGACACTCCATTGAAAGAATTGGTAATTTCGTACATAATGACAAATGAGACTTCCTATTAAACTTCCAACTTCCTACTACTTCAGATTGCTTATAACACTAATAAATAATATGTAAAAATATATATAAATGAAATCTGGCATGAATAAATGTTCAAAATGCCATTGTAATACAATTCTATTACGAGACCATTGACCGACCAATGATCGACCATTATGAATTTAGCAGATTACGAACTTTTAGCAAAATGACAATGGGATCGTGTTGGAGGAATTTATAAAAATAGCAGACTTGGGCCCCTGGATGTAAACAATTGTCATTCGGATCTTGTTGCATGAGCACTGCTGCATACGTTTGTTGGGAGGCATCAGTGTGCAATTCTGTCTTTAAAGATGGATTAAAAAATTTAAGCACTGGACCCTGTGTCAACTTCTTTTTCAACTGATTGAAAGGAATTTGCTGCTCCTCACCAAAATGGTAAATACTGGTCTTCTTTAACAAATCTGTCAAAGGTCTTACAACCCATGAGTAACCTTCAATAAATTTTCCAAAGTAAGAAGTCAAACCTATAAAAAGCATTGAAGTTGTTTAATAGTTCGTGGCTCTGGAAACTTCATGAGTGCTTCCACCTTCTCACTTGAGGGCTTTACTGTTCCATTTTCAATAATATGTCCAAGGTACTCGACCCTGGTCGTTAGTAAATTACATTTCTTCCAATTGATTTGGAGTGCATGTACAGCAGCTTCAATACTTCTCTAAGTCTGTCAAGATCCGCTTGATAAGTCTCAGCCATTAACATAATATCATCGATGAAAATTAATAAATGACCCTTGACAATTATATCTCTGAAACAATAGTTATAAAGCGAGTAAAATAGTTTGGGCATATAGAAAGACCAAAAGGTGTCCTATTAAACTCATACTGCCCCGTTTGGGTCACAAATGAAGTATATTTTGTACTGCTTTCCCACACCTTTAAATGGAAAAAGCATCCTTGAGATCCAACTTACTAAATATCTTACAAGCTGAAAGTGTAAGAAAGTGCATTGTAATATAGTCTCGTCTCCTCAAGCCCTTTATTTTGAAACCCCACATGGTCAAGACACTAAAAATGATGTTTCCAAGACATTACTTATTGACATCTAAAATCTGCCGGGTCTCCCTTGTTTCATCGAAAAAAAATTGCCAAATTATCCCTTCCCAAACAATTTTCCGCATAATTTCATTTGCCACATTATCACTTAGCAAAAAATCTCTTCACAAATAATTGTAACGCAAACCTAATGTTTGGCAAGTGACGGTTTAAACAATAACTTGTTTACCAACTAGTACTTTTACCAATTTTTATGTAGTAAAATATTTCAGTTGGAATGACTCATTTTATCCAAAATATTTGCCAAAACGTTTTATTACAAGGGTGTTTTTTCCACTTGGGACAAATTCTAAACGGGTTTTTTTAATAGTAGAATTTTTTTTTTTTAAATAATTAATCTCGTTTAACATTGCATTGGTATAAAAAAGGTATGCAATTTTTTTTTTTTTTTTTGGGTATTGATATTTTGGCAAAATCTTTTCGGCAAAACGGCAGGATCCCAAAATCTGCCATTTTGATTTTATAAAAACAAAATCTTTAACCATCGCGCGAGCTAGAAGTATCGATAGACACCTCATATATTAAAATCCATATAGTCGTTAGAATGCTTCGAGGGTTAAAGAATCCCACGTACAAAGATAGATAGATACGCATAAAAAACATAACCCTGTCTTTGCCGTCGCGAAGACCGCAGTCGGGTAAAAAAACTGTGGCGATAGATATGATTTTCCGAATCCGCTGTATTGTCCGGAAATACAGCCAGAATTGTGTTAAAATGCAGGTCCTACACAGCAAGCAAACCTCAAAGAAAATCCTCCACATTGTACGATACACCTCATACAGCCCACACTCAACTCCCATTGTACTACACAAAAGCCATACTCGAACAAATATGTGGAACACGCAACCGAACTTCACAATTTGGACCGTAAACAGTTTATCATAGTTTTAATAGAACAATATTTTTTCGCAATATCGATCCGGATTCCGAAATTCCGAATAACTAACGAAATAAAAATTGTGAATCGTGGCCTGCTGTTAGATCGGCACACGTCGAATTAATATGGCAAAGCATTTTCTCGAAACCGGTGCACAGAGATGAAAACTGTAGCAAAGTACCGCGGATTTGGGATTAGCAGGAAGTATGCACAGATAGACGGACAAACGCGGTTTTGGCTCTTTGTTATAGAGTATAGAGATGTTATTTTAGCGGTCGGAATATAGGTAAGGTTTGTACCGATAAGTAAAACAGGGAAAATTTACCGAAACAATTTGTGTAAAGGCTCGTACAGACTAGTGCGATATCGCGGGTGCGACGCGACACTAGTAGCACAATTTCTTTGTCGGTGCCTGTCGCGCCCGCGGTATCGCGCGAGTCTGTACGAGCCTTAAATTGGGAATGCACAAGACATTCATATTATTTTATACCTACCTAAGCTTTTCTCTTTTTCTTTCATAATTATCCCTAGCTTGATAAAATGCTGATTGTAGACTTCTTCTTAAAAATATCATGAATATTTTATCCAGTCACTACAAATTCGAAACTCTAATTCATTCATAAATACAAAAGGTGTTCATAAAATCTTAATACCAATAGTGTCTACAGGATAAACATCAAACAATTAAGATAAACTCCATTTTAAAATCTAAATGGTAATGATATTCATGGAACGGCCGCTTTTAAATAACCTGGGCATAGACAAGAGGTTTAACAAACGAGTACCAAACAAGGAGATCGTTACCATAATTACTGATGCAACGATCATTGTCTAAAAAAGTCAAGTTTGGGACACAATGCCCAAGAGTTTTTTTTTTTGGTCTTGTTTATGGGAATAACGGTGTGATTAGCATATATAAAAACGATAGATGAGCTTATTGCTGAGTAGACATTAGTTAGGTTTAAATTATAAACAAATATACACTTGCATGCAAAAAAAATGGCCCACCATTAACATTTTTGAGATATTGTCTCTCAAATCACACAACTCTCAATCAACTCTCTATTTGAGAGACGATATCTCAAAAATGTTAATAAGTATTTTAATTATTTTATGTTGTTTGAAGGTAGGTAAGATAAAGTTTATTTACAGATAAACATACATAACATAACAACAACACGTAACAAGATAACAACATACATTGATAAAAGCAATATTCTTGACAAGATCGACTCAATTCTTTAAATGTCCCCATCACTCACTTTTGCTTAGACTGTTTTTGTCAGTGTAGTTGACAAAAACTTTTTTTTTTTCTCCGCGTTTCTTGATAACTAGCTTCTGTCTCGCGACTTTGTCTGCGTGAAATTTTGACCCCCGACCCTCCACGTCACATACCGTTGCCCACCCGCGCTATTACTACGTTTTTCCCGGCTCCTTAGGGTCACAGCGTAATTTTGAATAGCCTATAACCTTCTCCAGGGATTGGGCTATCAAATACAAAAAAAAAAACAGAATTTGTTCTGTAATTTCAGATATTCCCCTCCTTATAAACTTACAAACGAACTTTACCTCTGTAGTATCTGTCTAATAATTATAAGTAGCGGGTAGACCGCAAATAAACAGTTGGTTCGTTGACTTGGTGTTTCATTGTGTGCGCTCCCGAAAACCTTAATTAAACACTACTGGCGACGAGTAAAATTAAGTTAAATTACCACTAATAGTTAGTCTACAGTGTTATTGTGAAGTGACAATAAAATGCCGATCGGAAAAATAGAACAGTTCGATTTATCGAGTAAAAAATGGTTGGCATATATTCGACGCGTGGAACAGTTTATGGCGCTCAACGAAATCAAACCAGCATTACGAGTGGCTACGTTAGTCACGTTAGTGGGCGAAGCTACTTATGATCTGATGTGTGATCTTTGTGCGCCAGACAATCCGGAGACCAAAAGTTTTCAGGAGTTAGTGAACATCGTTGGCGACCATCTCGAACCAAAGCGCTCAGAGATAGCTGAGCGGCATATATTTAGAATGAGACGTCAAAATGGCGGCGAAAGTCTGAGCGATTATTTGCAAGTCCTCAAACATTTGGCCAGCACGTGCAACTTTAAAAGTGGTCTAGAAGAAAACCTAAGAGACCAATTCGTGTCTGGTCTTGTGAGCGATGACATGAGATCGCGGCTCTTTGCCGAGTCGACACTGACGTACAAGAGGGCGGTGGAGTTGGCTTTCGCACTGGAAGCGGCTGACCGGCACGCTCAAGCGAGCGGCACGTGCAGCGGAGCAGCGTCCGCGACGTCGACGAGTTCCGGGGCGCCCGAGTCGATGCATCGGCTCGCGCCGGGACGAGGCGCGACGAGGCGCGACGTCGACGAGGCGACGGCGCGAGCTGCGACCGGCAGCAGCGGCAGCAGAATCGAAGGAACGCGCGCTCCAGCCGCGCCCGCGGACGAGGCACAGCGCGCGCGGCAACAGCTTTGTTGGCGGTGCGGGAAGAGTCATCGAGCAGTGGTGTGTCGTTTTAAAAATTATTCATGTGACGTGTGTGGGCAAAAAGGCCATCTTAAAGTTATGTGCAAACGAAATCCCCGTCAGGGCGAGGTGCGGTCGTCGCGGGGAGATCAAAATTATATGGATAATAGTGATAGCGATTTGGACTCAGATATATATAATTTAAATGTGTGCAACAATAGTAATCGGCCATACAATGTGTGCGTAAAAGTCAACGGTAAGGCGATGACGTTTGAACTGGACACTGGCAGTAAGTTGTCTGCAATTAGTACTCATTCATTTAACGAGCATTTCAAGGCGTTGCCGCTTATTTCGCAGGATGTTTGTTTACATTCTTATAATGGCACTCGGATTGAAGTGATCGGTTATATTGTGGTTAATGTGGAGATCGGGACACACTCGGCGAGAGAGTTAAAACTATTTGTCATTAAGAATGGTGGACCACCTTTAATGGGTAGATCTTGGTTGAGTAAATTAAATATCGATCGCATTCAAATTAACGAATTGATGTTGAATTTATCCGACGACAAATTAGTAGATACTTTGCAAAGAGAATTTCCCGCCGTGTTTGCCCCGGGTCTGGGTACATGTACCAAGCAACTTTCACTAAGATTAGGCGACATAACTCCCGTTTTTATTAAAGCGAGATCATTACCACTAGCTTTACGTAAACCAGTGGAACTAGAGTTACAACGACTCGAGGCAGAGGGTACTATTCGTAAGGTGGATTATTCTGATTATGGTACACCTATTGTACCGGTTTTAAAGAAATCGGGTGAAATACGTATCTGCGGTGATTATAAAGTCACCATTAATCCAAAACTGATTCGCGACCCGTACCCTATGCCACGAATCGAGGAGTTATTTGCTGCACTAAGTGGGGGCGAATTGTATTCAAAAATCGACCTAACTAACGCGTACCAACAATTATTTTTAGATGAAAATTCGCGGGCCTGTAGTGCGATAACAACGCACATAGGCACTTTTATTTACCTTCGCACTCCTTTTGGTTTGACATGCATTCCCGAGAAATTCCAAAAGTTTATGGAAGAAACACTTAGGGGTTTGAAGGGCACTGCAGTGTTTTTGGATGACGTGGCGATCACGGGCGCCACCAGGTCAGAACATATTGCTAATTTAAGGGCTGTGTTGTCACGCTTATGTGAGGTCGGTTTGCGGATTAAACTAAAGAAGTGTAGTTTTATGAAAGAATGCATTACTTATTTAGGTTTTATTATAGATAAGCAAGGTTTGCATCCAGACCCAAACAAAATAAAAGCGATCGTGGATGCACCCCCCCCCGAAGATTTGACTCAGCTCAGATCATTCCTTGGAATGATAAATTATTATGCCAAGTTCATATCGCAGTTGAGTACTATTTTACATCCTTTACATAGTTTATTGCGTAAACAAAGTGTTTGGGTCTGGTCAGCAGATTGTGTAAAGGCTTTCCAGGATATAAAAGCGGCTATTCTTAGTAGCAAAGTGTTGATACACTATAATCCAAAGCTACCACTGGTACTCGCCGTGGATAGCAGTTCATATGGTATCGGCAGTGTGTTGTCACATCGTTTGCCTAACGGCGACGAGCGCCCGATTTGTTTCGCGTCAAGGACGTTAAATGCAGCTGAACGATCGTATAGTCAGCTTGACAAGGAGGCACTCGCGATTATCGCTGGCGTGATCAAGCACCACCAGTATATTTATGGTCATCGTTTTATTATTAAAACGGATCATAAACCCTTAACTTTTATTTTTGGATCAAAATTTGGGTTACCGCAAACGGCAGCTAGCAGGTTGCAAAGATACGCCACCAGGCTGGCGTCTTATGATTTTGAGATTGAGTTCGTCAAATCGAAGGATAATTACAATGTCGATGCACTTTCGCGACTGCCACTACCATATGAACGAAAATATTGTGATGACTCGGGTTCGGTATCATATATAAATTATGTTGAGGAAACAATCCCAATCAGTGCAAAAGAAGTGGTTTCATGGACACAGAAAGACAGCGTTTTAAATAAAATAAAAAGTTATCTTATCACTGGCTGGCCAACAAAAATAACAGCCGAGTTAGAAAAGCCTTATTACAACCGGAGAGATAATTTAGTGTTGGATCGTGGTTGTATTTTATATAATCACCGAGTTATCGTGCCGGAGCCACTGAGAAAACCAGTTCTATCCGAATTACATGCAGGGCATTTAGGAGTAGTTAAAATGAAAAATATAGCAAGGAGTTATGTTTATTGGCCAACATTAGATGTCGAAATTGAGACTCTCGCGAAAGATTGTAGTGCTTGTCGCCAGCAGCGTGATGCTCCTCCACGTTCCCTTCTGCATCCGTGGGAGTTCCCCGCACGACCCTGGCAGAGACTACATATCGATTTCGGCGAATTTCAGGGTAAACATTATCTCGTCACGGTTGACGCTCATAGTAAGTGGATCGAGGTGCAGAAAATGTCGGGCACTACCGCCTCGGCGACGATAGGTAAACTTAGGGAATTGTTCGCTCGTTTCGGTCTTCCCTCACAGGTTGTGAGTGACGGCGGCCCGCCTTTTGGATCGGCAGAGCTAGCAATTTTTTTTACAAGGAATTTCATCACTCACACTATTACTAGTCCCTATAGGCCGGCGGGTAACGGAGCGGCCGAGAACGCGGTGAAGTTAGTCAAGCGTGCAATGAAGAAAGCCGCGCACGAGACGGTCGACGTTGATACGGCAGTCACAAAATTTTTATTTCAATATCGCAATTGTGAACACACGACTACAGGCGTCGCGCCTGCTGATGCGATGCTAGGCAGGCGACTCCGAGGTAGGTTGGACGCGCTGCGGCCGAACGCCGAGCGCGCCAGCGAGCAGGCAGCGGCACGCACCGCGCGCCACAGCCCGGGCACCGAGCGCCACGCTGCGCCCGGCGACCAGGTGCTAGCGCG
The DNA here is from genome assembly GCA_947523025.1 of Dryobota labecula. Classification (NCBI taxonomy): domain Eukaryota; kingdom Metazoa; phylum Arthropoda; class Insecta; order Lepidoptera; family Noctuidae; genus Dryobota; species Dryobota labecula. The sequence continues at coordinate 6,151,473 of OX383296.1, read as the reverse complement.
AGACTACCGTGCGCGCGCTGACAAGTGGGCGCCGGCCGTGGTCACCGCGAGAGAGGCACCGTTAACCTATCGAGTGCGTTGTGCAAACGGTAAAGAGTGGAAAAGACATATTGATCAATTGCTACCCATTGGGACGTCTCGCACGACTAAACGGCATTCCGTGTTTACACCCGATTATTCTGACCGCGTCAATATAGAGGATCAGTTAGTGGACGCGATGGTGGATGATACCAATGGTCAGGATAGTAGTTCAACGGAACTAACAAAATCCCAGAAAGATATTTCTAATCCCCTTCAAGCCACAAATAAAGAAGTACAAATACCGAAACCAGGTCTGAACAATGAGACTCCTGAGAAGTCAAGTATGCGCCAACAGCGCGCTTGTACATTAATTAAAAAGAACTATAAATATTAATATCATTATATTAACATTTTGTATTACTATTTATAGAATAAGGTATCACTGGATTTTGCTGACTTTTTTATATATTGTCTTATGTACACACGGTTTGATAAATACCTATTCGGTATATTATATATATGATAACATTTTTAATCAGTAATAAGATAATAATTTAGTTTAGTTACGTTACAGAGTTTCACTCAGGGATAACGCTTTTCAATTTATAGGTATATATGACTATAAATATGAAAAATGCATAAGTAGTTACGGAAGCAAAACAAGCTTTAGTTTATAGCATTACAGATATCAATATTGTATACAAACTACGTAACAATTGATTTACAACCGTAAAAACAATTCGGTTAATGTAGATACCTACTGCCTATGCATATGTATTAGTTTTTATTTAAAGGGGGGACGTGTAGTATCTGTCTAATAATTATAAGTAGCGGGTAGACCGCAAATAAACAGTTGGTTCGTTGACTTGGTGTTTCATTGTGTGCGCTCCCGAAAACCTTAATTAAACACTACTATAATATTAGTATAGATTAAACTTGATTTTTTTAACCGTCTTCAAAAGAAAGGAGGTTCTTCATTCGTCCCGTTTATATCAGTTTTAATAACTCTGTCACTAACGTAATCTACATAATTTCAGGAAGGTTTAGTAGGTATAAAATATATTAGGTTGTTGTTAACAAAACTTGTTGAATTATCTGGTTTCGGGTCTGGCTGTTTGTGTATGTGAGTTCAAATGTTTGTAAATGCACCGACAACACAGGAGAAAGAAATTCATAGAGTGGGGCAACGTTTAAAAAAAAAATCGAAGAGCGCGGGGTGGGTAATTTTTTTTGCACGTAAGTGCATTAAATAATGTGATGATTATCATGCCCATAATTAATTGTTGAACACCAGCGTAAACTATTATTTTTATGAACATTAATTAAATACAATTTAGTTCCACTACAGCAAACAATAATACAAAATAAAACTTTAAACCAGCAGTCCAATGTGGCACGCATGACTGCCGCCGAATATTTACATAATTATCGCACATCATGAATGGCTAATAATAGTCCATAAATAAATTACCCTTAGAACATACGAGCGAGCAAGCGAGCGAGCAAGCAAGCAAGCAGGGGCCCAAGTCTGCTATTTTTATAAATTCTTCACTCCAACACGATGCCATTGTCATTTTGCTAAAAGTTCGTAATCGCTAAATTCATAATGGTCGATCATTGGTCGGTCAATGGTCTCGTAATAGAATTGTATTACAATGGCATTTTGGACATTTATTCATGCCAGATTTCATTTATATATATTTTAATTATTATTTATTAGTGTTATAAGCAATCTGAAGTAGTAGGAAGTTGGAAGTTTAGTAGGAAGTTTAATTTGTCATTATGTACGAGATTACCAATTCTTTCAATGGAGTGTCAGTGGCTGACCAGTGGAAAGTCATAATGACGCCATTATATTAGTAGATTACTAAACATGTCAAAATCAACAATTATGAACTCAATGATAGACCATTCTGACACTATTGTAATAGCAGACTTGAGGCCCAGGCAGGATGCGGCCTCATAATCCGTTTAAGTTAAACTTTAAAAACAATCGTGACTGAGGTTCGTTAAGATTCTGATCTCGCGCGGCAACGATTGCTCATACCAAACAGCGCGGTTTACGTTAACCCGCCTGATAAACACTGGTTAATGTTAACGTTTAGTTTTATCTGTATTCCCGGCGAGTTTTGTTTATCGCTGTGCAAGGATTGCTCGCCGCATTAAGGCATTTTAAGGTAAGTTGCGATTTCTAGAACTTCATTTGTAGCTGCAATGGTTTATTGTGGTGCTTTTAGTAGCGTTTGTTGCACTGAAAAACTTTTTAAGTTGATTTAACATTTTTTTAACCTATATTTTGGGTTAATATAGCACCTACCGACATGATTTGTTAAATCAACAAAATTTTTGTTAAATCAACAAATTTTTTGTCAAAACAAACGTCATGGAAGAGTTTTTTTAACACAATTTAATGTCAACTCAACCAAAAGGAACCAACAATCAAAAAATCAACTATTCGGTTTTTCAGTGTGGAACGACGAGTGCCTACAGGGACGGGTAAAAAACTACTCAGTGCGCCACTCATTCATTTATGAGTTATTTTGAGAATTCGGTCTAGGAATCAGTTGGTAGTCTAGAGTGTAGATAGTCTCCAAAACTATCTACACTCTAGACTAGAATGTACACTCTACAGTCTCATGATCAAAATAGTATGCTTTTTCTTAAGGCTCGTACAGACTCGCGCGATATCGCGGGCGCGACAGGCACCGACAAAGAACGAGACTTCTTTGTTTATTTTTGTATGATGTGCTTTTTGCTCTGTTTTTAGGGTTCCGTACCTCAAAAGGAAAAAACGTAACCCTTAGATCACTCGTGTGTCTGTCTGTTCGTCTGTCACAGCCGATTTGCTCTGAGTCTACTGGACCGCTTACGTGGTTTGTTACACATATAAATTTCTGTGACTCAAAAACGAACGTGTGTCGTTAATAAATAAATTTTGAATATGGGGTTCACTTTTGGGGAAAACATTTGAAAATTAAAAAAAAAGAACTGCGAACTGTGCCGTGTGACATTTCAAATGAAAGGACTTGTATGAGGATTTCAAATATATTTTAAAATAATTCGTTTTAAAGTTATTAAAGAAAATAGATGAAAATTTACCACTTATCTCCGAAACCGCTAAGCCTAAAACTTTGAAAAAGATACAGAGAAAAGATCTGATTACAGAAAACCTATAAGAAGTCTTAAGATAACATAGTAAATCACTCAGTATTGTGCGTACAAACTTACATTTGCAGTTGGAATGCATGAACATGTTTTTCAACAAAATTCATTGTTAGAATCGACAGCAAAATTGAATACTGAAATGGCTGCATATTCTTTTACAAGTCATTCTTAAATGTAGGTAAGAATGGGCTGTAGACACTCACATACATTACGTTCTCGGGAAAAAATGGTACCCGATCCGCCCTGATTCACATATCAGCAATTATGAACGACAGAGATACCTTAAGTACCTCGTAAGTACCCTTACAATATCAAGTGACTTACTCCTATTGTTAGCCAAACAAATCAGAGAACAAGTACAAGAGGTACAGGTAGTTAAACGACTTTTGTTTACGTGCAAGTGGGAATAAGCCGGCTTCCGTTTAAGGCGAAGTCTGTATGCCGTAAAAAAACGTATAAATTCTAGCAAATAAAACTGCGTTTTTACGTGTAGTTTTTACAACTCTCGACGCTTTTAGCTTAGGGTCAGCTCACACCGAGACGCGACGCGACGCGACGATACTGGAAGAGGCCAGTGATTTCGCGCTGCGCCGCGCGCCGCCGCGAGACGCATCGCAACGTCGCGAGACGCATCGCAACGTCGCGAGGCGCATAGTAAAATCGTTGGCAACACTACGCCTTGCTGCGCAGCGAGATGCCGCGCGGCGCAGAGGAACGTGTCTACATTCGCCACGTGCTCCCGCCCCGCCCCGCGTCCACCCGCAGTCTACCATTTGCAAGCGCATCATCGGCTGCGCCTCGAAGCGTGGCGCGGCGTCGCGCGGCTTCGTGATGCGCAGCGCCGCTCTTGCACGCCGCGCGTACCGGCGAAGCTCCGCTGCGTCGCTCTACGCCGCGAGGCATCACGAGGCGCAGCGCTGCATGGTGCAACGTATTCTAAATTCTCACAATGAAATGTGTATCTTTTCCTGTAGAAAATAAAGTTATATTTTGAGTCGCTCTTTTAAAGTGTGCACGCAGCGTCGCGTCGCGTCGCGTCTGGGTGTGAGCTGACACTTAGGCATTTCTGTAGTAGTGCTGTATATTTGTCAGTTTATAGGCACGCCGCTTGTAGAGGCAAATATCAACAATAATGATAAACTAGAAGTTTACCGCGACTTCGTTTGCATACAACCCACTCATGGGTACAATTTCACAGTACAATTTTTCAAGTAACATGCCTTCCAGCTGATATGTTTCTATGTCTAAATTTGTATGTTTTGCGTTATCTTTTATCTCCTAGAATTATTATCCTTTATCCTAAGTCACCGCTAAATGGACTTTCTTATTTCGCCAAAAGTCCTACAACACACTTGTCGCACTGTACTTGCCTGCACGTACGACCAGACATTCCAGTGTCGAAGGGCATACATAAACATGTACCGCCAGCACATCAAGTTACCGCAAACTGTCAGATTTTCTCATTCGATTTTGAACATAATCATCAACATTTTAAGGTTTAAAAAGGTTCGGAGAAATTTGACAGTTTCGTTTAACCTGATAAGCTGGCCACCGTACTCGTACTAGTCATGAGTCAATCAGGTAATACGGAATAAACCGCAATGGCGACGAATAAAAGACCTTTTCATAGCACAATACTAATGAGGTCACGGCATGGCTCAAAATTTTAAACATTGTGAATAAGAGTTCTGAGAAAAAAGTGACAAAGTCATTAGCTAAACGATTTGCTATCTATGTTCGTCCTTACTTGGAACTCAGTTGTTACAATCCTACTATAAGATGTGAAAAGCGTTAAAGAAATAATTCAACCTATAATTATCCAGAATCAGTCATCATTTTATCCCAAAAACGGTTTTTTTTTTTTACCGGAGCTACTGCGTTCCTGTTTTAAAGGCTCATGACATCCCAAGAGAGATATTATGTTTTAAACAATGTCCCAAAAATAAACGTAATTTAACATTTGGTGTTAGGAGTGAGTAGAATGGCAAAAGTAACAACATTTGATCAGGGCTGTCATACTAACAACCTACCGCATAAAAAAAGAGCTTCCCTACTACAATGAACAACAGTAAACATAATTTTTGTACGTGAATGTAGGGAAGGAGGTATCCTGAACCCAACCAAGACAACCCATTCCTCATAGCATAAGAAATTCATTATATTCCTGGAGGATAGTAAAACAGCTCTAACCAGATTTTATACAAGACGTATCACACTTGAACGCTGTAGATTCGGGGAGCAACGTGCCAAGCTTAGGCAAGTGGCAAACTTGGCAATTTGAGTCTTGGCTGACCCGCTTCGGTGTATAGACGTTAGTTAGGATGAAGAGAAGTAAAACTTGCACTAGTAATAACTTACGTGATAGATGGTGTAATGTAAACTAGATACGCTGAGATCACCGGTTCGTTTGTTGAACGAGGTGATAATTTTGCAGCATTCGTGGGTTTTCAAGACCAAAAACTTTGCTACTCATCAGAGAGCACTCGAAAGGAAAGAAAATTAGTGCTGGGTCGCTGTCATTGGGTATAGTGAAGAAGACTATACACCTTTGCTGACCAACAGTTAGGGACGCGTGTATTTTTTTTTTTTTTGATGATAGGAAATCAGCAAATGATGACCGCTCTGGGTGGAGCGGAAGGGAGTGTCAGACTCTTACTGACTAAAACCCACCCGTGTTCCTTCCTTGGCACTTTATGTTCCGGGGCAGCGGTACCCCTTTCGGACAATACCGCTGACTAACCCAGCAGGCTTGGGCCCTAATGGGCCCCCTCGTCGTTGCTGACATCTCTTTGAGGCGCGCGTGGAACACGTACGCGCCGTCCGGCACGGGCCCTGGTCCTGATCGGACGGTGAGCTACCCATTACTCACCGCCCGCAGGCCCGTGTCTAACAATGAAGGTCCTCATATGACCAACTATCCCCGGTTTCTAAAAGCCAATTCAAATTCATCTGTTTTCTAATCTCATATCTAGTGATTTGGTTCGCCTACTATCTGTTGCTAGATAGATCCAACTCAGAAGTTTGTTCAAGCTTTCACAAATTGGGACTGGTCATAAATTAACCTGGCTACATTTACATGCTTTTTGTCTACGTTCTCGGCCTTTCGGAAAGTTGCTTTTAAACTACGAATCAGAACATAACCGCAACCAAAATGGGCAGGCGTGCCACCAGCCTAAAAACACCATGGTACATAAATAATGGCAGTTTGCGAACACTTGCTTACGAACTCCATAACAGATCTATCATGGTTGACTCTTTTCAACTTTCTTGAAGTTACAAATTGACAAAGAGCCGATACACTGTTTTCTTTCTTTTTCTTTAGGTGTTTATAGTATGGAAATAAGTATTTCGATAAAAAATTTACGACTGCATACTGATTTATGTTGGACAAACCCATGGAATTATTATTATCTATACTAATATTAAAAGTTGAAGTGGTTGTTTGTTTGTTTGTTTAAACGCGCTTACCTCTGGAACTACAGTCGAATTTGAAAAATTATTTTTGCATTTGATAGCCCAATTCTTGAAGAAGGCTTTAGGCCATATAACGTGACGTCAGGACTTAGGAGCCGAGCAAAAAGTAAGAAAGAACACTAAGCGAAAACGAAGTACTAGCACGGGCAGGCGATGCGACGTGACCGGGGTGGGTCGGGGGAACAAGAAGTTTCACACGGACGAAGTCGCGGGCAGAAGCAAGTGTACTATATAGTTCAACTTTAGGCCAATATTTAGTGAGGGATTACTTGATGGATTTGAAGTAGGTATATAGCATTCACGAAGTCTGTTGTATAGTCTGTGGCTGTATCCAACAGGGATCCATCCATTTCAATATTCCTTAATTTACCAGGTGTTGCAAACATTAAGGAGAATGTTATGTTTATCAAGGAAAGTAAATGCTAAAATATTTTCGCTACACTTTCTTTTATGTAAAATATTACATTGAGCCTTACAAAATAATCTTTACTGAAGTATTATTAACTCTCAAAACATTCGTTTGTACGTAATTAATTCAAGCTTATTACAGTGTATTTTTTGTTAGAGTAAGCGGTAATTATTCGTACATTGACGTTGCAAGCCAGCCTGCACTAGATTCCGCCATTTTAAATTCTTCAAATAATTTTAATTCACATGGCAACATATTTTAAAAAGTGAAGAGGATTTATGAAAGACCCGGGAAATAGTTTTTTTTTTTTTTTTTTGTTTTGGCTTCGCACGGTTTCGGGAAATAGTTATTGAGAGCATTGCTGGGAGAATGTTGTAGCCTGTGGCATTTTAAAACGAAGACCTTGTCGCTATACGAGTATACTCATAGATGTACGAGTACTATAAGATACTAGGACATAAAAAATCAGGATATGTTCAACTGGGACATAGCTTATTAGTGCTTCTTTGCTCAAAATAATTACAAGCTTGTACATCAAAGTACTTACTGACTTACTGATGTAAGGATTGTCTATTATCAAAATGATAGACAATTTTCAGCATAAGCAAAACATTTATCTAGAATCTAGATAAATGTTTTAATCTAGATGGCCTAAACCAAGCCTTAACTAATCTAAAGCAAATTTTGAGAGGACGGAGAGTAATCTCCATATAGCCGCCATCTTCTATCAACAAGGGGCAACTTTATGTCAATATTGTTATGATATGAAATTGATCGGCAATGTGTGCCAATGTCATTATTTATATATGTTAAGTAGTGCCGTATGTGTTTTCATGGACACTTGCCAATAAGAATACGAGTACCACTAGACTTCATCTAAACGAGCCTGCATGAGAAAATGCACAAGTTTCAATTGGTAGTTCTTTAACCTTCCTATACTCATTGGTCTGTAAGACCGACAAAATACTCTTTCGTGATTTTTAGGGTTCCGTACCCAAAGGGTAAAACGGGGTAAAATAGGGTAAAACGGGACCCTATTACTAAGACTCCGCTGTCCGTCTGTCCGTTTGTCCGTCTGTCTGTCTGTCCGCCTGTCACCAGGATGTATCTCATGAACCGTGATAGTTAGACAGTTGAAATTTTCACAGATGATGTATTTCTGTTGCCGCTATAACAAAAAATACTAAAAAACAGAATCAAATAAATATTTAAGGGGTCCCATACAACAAACGTGATTTTTGTGCTCGTTTTTACTCGATATTGTTAATGGCATCAGGTAGACGCTTGAAATATTCACAGAATATTTAGTTATATATTCACTTTAAAAATAAATAATTAAATTAAAATAAAACAAATATTTAAGGGCTCCCATATAAAAATTTTTTTTTTTTTTTTTGATAATGTTACGGAACCCTTCGTGCGCAAGTCCGACTCGCACTTGGCCGGTTTTTTTTATTTTTTTCATCATTGCTGGCATTTTATATTTTCTGTTAGTTATCTGATGCGTTGCTACGTTTATTCTAGGGCGCAAAGTGCGTTAGTACAATTAGCACGTGTGGCCGTATTTGGCGAAAATTGGTCTGTGGAACCGACGCGGGTAAACGTTCCACGGTTTATTATTATTTCAGTTCAGTACAAAATTTACTAACCTGAAATGATGACACTTCTGCCTTAAATGTGTTGTATGTTTAATGTTCCTCATGACGTTCACTTTTAGATTTGTAAGTTTCTTTTGATTGTTAAAAGAAAACATATATTTTGTTATCTCTTACTATTTCAGAGACTAAAATAAAAGAGACCGTTACTCAGTAAAAAAAGCGTTTATAGAAAATAAATTGGGTTTATCTTGTACGCGATATTCCCTAGTTTCTGAAAACATAATTTCACGATCATCTTTTTTCAAAAGCATGACTTAAATTGGGTTCCGAACTTACGGTTTGTGAGACCGAGCGCGGGTATAGGAAGGTTAAATCATACATGTAAATTTTGTTATTTTTTGACAAATATGTCGCATTGTCAGCTATAGTATATAGGGCCGGAATGCTTATCTCTACCTACACTTACCTTGTTATCTTTCTGCCATGAGCATACCCCTTTCTTGTCGGATATCCTACACTTGAGCAGAGCATCTTCTCCAGGATTCACTTCAGTATACGTTGGCATCTCTATAAACCTTTGCACAGCATCTGAAATAGAAACAATATGATTAATATTTTTGGTCTGTGTACCACTAACAAGGTACACACTCAGACCAAATAAAAAACCAAGACAGAGTGCTGTCAGCAGTACCGTGAGGCCGGTTTTTTAAACATGTGTGCACTTACTGAGGTGTAGTTTGATTGTAAATGGTTGTAAATTTGTGCGTGTGGGCGTGTACGCACAGCGCGGAGGTGTAGTTTTAGCAAGTTTTACTGTATTGTTCGCAGCGCTCTGTCTTGGCTTTTTGTTTGGTCTGAGTGTGTACCTTGTTAGTATAGAGTGGTAGCAAGGGTAACCGTTGAGCTTCGGTTCTAAGCCTAGGTCGGAGAAAGTTTCATTGGTTGCCATTAGAAATTCGCAGTAGTAACACAGAGTCTGGATTTGTGCCAGGTTGAAAGCAATTAGGCTCGCCCTCATACATCGGACTCAAACATTTAATCAAACTGTATTCGCTCCCTTGTTCCGAATGTGCCGAAATTACAAGTTTTTGTAAATCGTCAGAAACCGACCTATATGGTGTATCAATTAACAAGTTTAGAAGATATGTCTCTGACGTACGGGAGTGCATATACTATTTTTTTTTTTTTTTTTCTTATATTCTTGTTCATATTAAACCTTAGATATCATTACACATCCTTTTTCACCTTCCACCTTTCGCGATATCATTTAAATAATTTTATTTAGTATATATGTACGAATATCCACCCATTTAAATTTTGTTTTCTAATTGTATTTTATGTCATATATATTTTTTTTTATTAAGATATTGTTTTGTGGTGATCGCTGTGTACACATATAAAAGGCATCCATACCTTACATTACAATTTATTGTATGTCCTGCTTATTTCTTTAGTTTATATATTTATTTATTGTGTACCAAATAAATAAATTAACTGTAGGCGTACTTTACATCTCTGCCTATCCCTTTCGGACATCCAAGCAATATTAATATTCGAGTTTTTACGAAGGGTAGTTGGCCAGAGAACTGCAGAGGTTGATTGATTGACAAAAGTCGCTGTGTTGCGTACAAACGGCTGAACTCAAAAATGTAGTAGGTATACAGTACGTCAGTATGCAAACTTTTTTATCGGGTTTTTTTTTTAGTTGGTTCTGATTCGCATTGCAGGCTCTCTAGGCTACGTCATCCGTTCGGGTGAACTTTAAGTGCGTATTTCGCGATCATATACCATCACATAGGTAGGTATAATCCGGGATTTTGATTGAATGTACTCGTAATGCGATAAAATCCCTTTTATGAAGAGGTAGTCAAAGAGTCAAGAGATTAAAGTAACAGAGCCAGTACATATTATATGCGCAGATGGGTAAATAAAAAGATTTTTCATGACTTCTGAAAGATAACTTGTGATTAGGAAAACTCACGATAACAGATTATTGGTGTTTGGTATTTTCATCAAGCTAACATGGGATTTGAGAGCAAAGTTACTGATCAGAAACTTTTGTTAGAATTCCAAGAACTGCTGGTCTCCAAACTTAATTATTTGGATTTCGTGGAGGTTATTTTCTTCAACATTAATATTTCATGATTGGCAGATTAGCTCAAAAGATTGAGGGTACATAAATCAGCCAGTTCAAAATCTAACACAAGTAGCATCATGTTTCGCTCAAAATTGCAAGATAAAGCAACAACGGAATCCCACAGGAGCTTTCATAGTAGCAGTTTGTAGTAGCCGGCCTATATTCGGGCATTTTCGAGCAACAGCCAATGTAACGATGCGGTGGGATACTCAATCAAACGTCAGCCAACTCACTGAACGGATGACAGAGAAGACAACGTACACGTAAACACTATACCTAGTACATTTATTAGGTACGGTACGGTCAACTGTACGAAAACCTTATCGCAACCATAGTAGGCGCGATGACAGTACAGTTCTCTGTCTACATAGATCGAAAACAGCATTAATGCACAAGAGTGTTTTCTGTATGGCCCCTAAAATTTTCAATAAACTCCCAAATAGTTGGAAGGAGCTTAATGTCCGCCAATTGAAAAATAAATTAAATAAAATGCTAGAAAGGAAAGTATACTACAGTATTCTAGAATTTCTTAATGACAACATCTAATACCGTGTACTCGTACTAACCAATATTATCAATACATCTTTGACATAATCTACATACATAAAGCAACATATTATTGCTATGATGATAATTTTAATTGACATTTAATAATTGTTACGGAACTACGACCATATATTTAATTTATTTGTTTTCAAAATTGACATTTGCTATCTTGTTCTTATGATGTAATCTAATACTTTATCCAATAACTGAAATGTAAATATTTGTACGCCACTAAGGCCAAACATGACTGATCTTAAACTATAATGTAATTTAATAACTTGCATGCTCTGTATACACATACAGAGCATGCAAGTTGTCACAAATAAATAATCTTAAATCTTAATATCTTAAATCTTAAACCATACCTAGAACCTTTGTGTCTAGCAGAAACGCGCGAAGTAAAAGTGCCGTAAATTAGAACGATTTTAAAATTATAAATAATTGTTTCGCACACAATATTTAATTCGTTTTAAGAGTGCTGTCTCGGGTCAACTAGCGCCACTCCTCAGCTTAAGAGGCCGTGTAGCTACCGCTGTATCAGCCGTATCAATGAAGTTCCCAAGGCGCAACGTGTAGAATCCAAAAAACGTACACTATTTTCCAAAACACCAACTTCTTTTTGGTAAGAAGGCCATAATGAGTAAAAACCTAATGGCCATAACCAACAGGCGCAGTCTAATTCTAGAGCACTTCAATAAATTTTGTAAAATCACAGAAAATCTAACCTATCCTAGTCAGGGTGCTCGCTCTCTTTCGCTCTTGCATTCTCTTAGTAAAATCGCGATGATACCTTAACCTAAGATCACAGTCTGCTCCAATTTTGCTCTTACATTAACTAAAAGTACTAAAAGTACTGAACTAAAAGTTCAAAAAAATACAATGACAGCTTTACATAGTTTCCGAGTCAGGATGCTCATATTTTCTAGCTCATTTTTGTTCGCACTTGCAAAATTAAAATGAAAACTACCTATCTCGTTCCAGAATGCTCCAATTTTCGAACTTGCTTCGCTCGCTCTTTGATAGTAACGGATCCGAGTCAGAATGCTCCAAATTTCTAGCTCGCTTCGCTCGTTATTCTTGCATTCTCTTAGTAACATCATAATGACAGCATTGACAGTTTGACCTTCCAAGCCAGTATTCCAATTCATTTATTTTGTAAAAAAAAGCAATACCCTCTTTTGGAGTTTCAGGGGAGTCGGGTAAAAAGAGCCCCCAACAACTGTTGATATAGGACTAGCTACGCCACTGGGGTACGGTAAAAAAATGACGCTATAAAAAAGCGCCCGCGCGGACGTAGGCTCATTCGATCACGGACGTCAAAAATGTATTGGCAAGTTACGAGTGTAATGTAACAAAGTTCAAAAGTGATCAATGTTTTTAATAAGCTGATCGTTCACATCTCTGAATAGGCCGCACTTCCTCGCTCTCGACATTTTAAGATTGTTATTAAAAAATTATGGTTTCCCTCACCAAGTTTTCCTTAGACATTTTAATTAATATAAATTATAAAAAGTCTGTACAAAAGAAATGTTTTGACATAAAGCTTCCTCGGTGTTTGTGTCATTTCTTTAATTAATTAAGTTCTTTATCATTTATTCAATTGCAGAAGTTATTCAAGTAATGTATTGAATGCTACAAAAGGTACTCGTGTCAGTGAAGTACATAATGAATTGAATGCGCCTTCGTCTTTTACTTTGAATGTAAGTAAAAGAGCAGGATGGAGAATTGGGCGTAACATTAAATACTTTAAGATGGCTTTAAGAGGCAGAACTAAATATGTTACAGTAACGAAGATTTATATTACATAAGATCCTACTTATACCTACCTTGTATGACTAAATCGTGAATGTTTCAGGAGTTTCATAAAGAGAACATACTTTCACTTCATCATTTTATGGGCACTCGTAATGTCCTGAAATTTCTCCTTTAATACGGATGATTACTCTATAGGTACTATAAGTAGGTAAGTAAGGTAAGCTAGAGTGAAAAGTAAGAACCTTATTATACATGACTGCAAGGAGATTTATATGCACGGAAGTCATATAGGTCAATGAAGGAAACGGTCCACCATTGAGCCAACCGCATAAAATACAATGTTTTCAGGTCAATATTCAAACTGCACCGAATATTGAGGTCAATATTTTTAAAGACTTCGAATTTTGCATTCAAATTTTAGTTTTGGACTTTGAATTCCAATTTCGAATCGTACTTTTTCGCTTTTTGAATATTCTCTTTAGCTCAGCCTTCTTATTTTAAATTCAAACGTATTTATTAGGCCTAGTTTTTGGGCTTGGAAAGTAGATTATGGTAATAATGGCTAAGTGCTCATTCGTAAGTCAGCATTTGCGGTGTCCCGACAACCTCGTAGATAAGCCAACACTAATGATGTCAACCTGTCACTAGTTATGCACATATTGTGATCTAAAGCCTACACGATTCTGCTGAGTAGGGAAGCAGTAAGTGCCACACAAACACAATCGATAACACTGATTTACACTGAGTACGCAATGCTTGATGTTCCAGGTACTGCAAGACGTGAAATTAACTATGAAACGCTACGGGCAGACAAAAATGTTAAACCTATTAATCAAGTACAACAAGGGGCTAATTAAAATACCATCATTCGCGTAAATGTAGTAGCTATCCAGTATCCAAAGGTTGAATGTGATGATAAATAAAGGTACAGTGCACGCCACTCTTTGCTTTCCACTTTCCTCAGTCCTTTGACAAACACTTCAATGGAAAAAATATGCAAGAAATAAGGGCAAACAGGCAACATCGGACTGGCGATAGAGGTGAAACATTTGAGCCTCTCTCGTTGCACTATTGACATGAATCCAATCCTGCCACGAGCATAATGAGCTCAGTTTGGAGAGGCTTACTTGAATACTGTAGCTATCCACGATCAATATTAGCAGTAAACGGCGATAAAAAAGATGCTGATGACACTCTCAAAAAACAACCATAAAATCACCCACTGATTCAATTTAACCGCCCTTTATTTCGAAGTGGCTAATGAAGGTTCCATATCGTAAGTTGAAAGCTTATTCGCCGCATAAAAGGGTAGGCACGAATCGTTAGGACCCCACGGCGCCATTACAGCAGTTTATGAAGATTACAAATATTTCACACAAAGCGCCAACCGCGGCCACCGACGTATCAAACCTTATTGTGTCTTGAATGGAGTTCACCAAGTACTTTTTGTTGTTCATTTTTAGTACTGAACAGTTATTTTGTTGTAAAAGGTTTAGCGGAGTTTTGAGAGAGGTAGTGGGATTATAGAAGTTGTTACGTGTTTGGAAACGGTTTAAAACGACATCGTTTTAACCGTTTTGAGGTGTCGGGAAGAAGGCGTCTTCTGTAGCTACTCGTATACGAGTATGGTGCAAGTTTCAACATTCGGTCTTTCTTCTAAAGCTCAATTAAAGATTGAAATTTTCCTACCTTTTAAATATTCCAAAATGAAAAATAATGTAACCAATCTCATTTGGTATTGTTCGTCGAATCGTTGAGCTCCTTATGTTCTGAGTTGAGCTGCACGATAACTGACAAATGCGTGCACTGAATGGACAGGTCCACTCAATATGTGTGGTTATTTCTTCAAAAGACCATTTCAGACACCAATCTACATGGTCTTCACATGATTTGACCAAGATTATCTCTGGACTTTAAAAGAGACTGTGACCTCTAAGTTTGTTTCGGCCTTTCTTCTCAGAGTAGTCAGATACGAAACGCCGACCTCATCTAGTTTTAACATATGATTGACGTGTAAAAGTGTTTGTAAAACCTACTTACAGAAATAAAATCATTTATCATTATTCTAAAAAGTCACCTGCGTTTCCAAATTTTCACTTTATAAAATAGTGCCAGTAGCTGCTTACATCAAATATCAAATGGAAAATGAAGAGGGAGCTCTAAAACGAGAATGGTATTAATAAAACGGGTCATAGAAACGAACACTAAAAGAATATCAAAGAAACCTCCACCTGACATGAAACTACAAAAGCATTCGACCCCTATTTAATAAAAAATAAAGAATTTTATACCCCAGTCGAATAGCTACATTGTTATTCATAGCATCGATATCGTAATCCATAAGAATAATCTAGAAATTTTCCTTTCGAATCGAGTATTGCACGAGTTTAACGGTTGCTCATTACGGGTGAGTCGAAAGGCGTGAAGATGGCCTGATAACGAGCGCAGTCACACACACGTGACTCTAGAGCAGATTCGAGCAGTTCTGAGCATTTTCAGCTCTCAAGTATTTGTTGCAGATGTTATTTAGTCTCGATATTTCCTGTCTGTAAAGACAGACCCAAAGGGGTTTTCTAACGTTCTTACATTTAATTAAACGATAAACAGCGGACATGTATCTCACAGTAAACAGGGGCCCTACTCCCGACAGCATCGAGTTCTGAATCAAGCGAATTGGATTCGAATTAAATGCCGATCCATACTCTTGAATCCGACACTAGCGCACGATCATGCGGTGGTTCGAAGCGAAACTAACTTCGATCAAAAGATTCGTAAGGATCGAAAAATTCGTACTCCGCACGCCATCTGACAGATAGATATCGAGTTGTGGATCAAAACTAAACGTCTAATTACACGATATCAATAAAGCTACTTTATTCAGATCGAGTGAGATAACTACCTAAAAGACATAGAGCACTTGACGATGACGTAATCCGCCGGATACGCTTAAAACGACGCTGATATTACTCGAACCTATGTCGATCTTGGTTTACGATTCGAATTGGTTCGGGAGTAAGGTTTTAAATCGAGTCAGGATCGAAACGAGTTCGAATCGGAAACAAAATCAAACTCGAATCATTTTCGGGAGTAAGGCCCCAGGACATAAATAACAAAACCATGGGAAATCGGTATTGCCCCGCAATTTGTTTCCGGACATCAGATGGCCATGGCGATGGACTTCGAGGAAATTATCGATATTAAGTCGCATCTGGTTCAACTGAAGGGCGATCCCAACATATTCCGGAATGGATACGGCTAATTGCCTAAGTAAAATACTCTGCTTATCGCACCTAGTTACAAAGCCATTAAACTTCAAAAGTCTTAAAAAGAATTACTCGTAAAGAAAACTATGAAAGTTGCAAAAACAAAGCTGTGAGATGGTCGGAGTTCGGATTCTCCTCAGTTCTACCTGCGTTGAATTAAATATTAGTGGAGATTGTGTTTGTGTAGGTGCTAAAATACTAATATTCAACCGTATCTAGATAGAATGGGGGCTGAATCAAACTAGTTGGGAAAAGGCTTGCTGGATTGATTGCGCACATTGATTGTGTAGCTGTGTCAGCGGCTGGATTAAGCGCACTTTTTTGGGAAAAAGCGTGAAATCTGACGGGTGCTCGGGTATCAAGTGGACGGGACATTTTCATGTATTGATCCAATCCTCGGCTGTGGTCACAAGCTCCCAATTAAGGATGTTATTAAAGGTACAATGCAATATTTTAAAAAATTGGTTCTGATACACAACTTAGGTAATTCTTCTTTTTCGTGTGGCTAGGACTAACCTGGTGCGTCAGAGTCTTATGTGTTATGCTAAAAATATTAAGAAAATGTATGTAGTTATGCTAAAAATATTAAGAAAATGTTTTTCAACACACTTGCTCGTAAAATTGCTCTTAATGAACCGCTTTTAGGTCCATAATGCAGTGTATTAAAAATTCTTCTTTTTTCGTCGCGCTAGTGCTGTAACGCCACAGATAACTATTTACTAGTCGGATAATTGCGCTTTTTTAATCTCATCAAAGACACTTCCATAATGCTGGAGCCATAATGCCATTATTTCACTTTTTTTTAATAGTCTGAATTGTCCTTGGTCCCAAAATTAACTAAAAATTTACCTTAAATTGTCTGTGGTCCTTCCCGGAACCAAACAAAAAAGACCCTGACTGGCAAACTCAAACTCAAACTCAAAGCATTTATTTCAAATAAACCAATTACAGGCACTTTTGAATTGTCAAGGGGTCGGTCAGTCAGAAAGATGAAGCTAGTTGCCCATTCCAAAGCGTAGTAGGTTCCTATGGAGAAGAACGGACAAGAAACTCCATGGACACTCTTTTAAAACAAAATATTGTTACAAAATATGGGTTACATCATTCATGTTGAAGTTATACATGTGAGAACAATGTAGAAAGACGTGCACGTTAGAAGCGTCCGTAATAGAAACAATTCAAAAATTAAAATAAGCCGTGGCAGCTAAGAGATGACCAGTCCCAACTGACGGCGCCCGTTCACGAACATGACGCATGGATCAGCACCATTTAGCTCAACCATTTTGAAGGGAACTTAATGATCCAACACACACGCCACCACCAGCGAGACATTTGAGTGAGCATGACATACTCTCAGCCGCCAGGGCACATTCAAGTCAATAAAAGACATATTACCCGGTAAATGGTAGCTCTATAGTACATAGTACTCACACCTGTGCTATGCAATTATATAATTCAAGGACATTGAGTTTATACAATGCAAAAATAGTTTACAATCTTCAGCAGCTCCAACATGATTGTCAAATGTTAATTAACTAGCTGAGGTTGTGGAGCAGGACTAGCATTCAGCCAAGCATTTTTATCAGCGATGTAATCCCCCAACTTATAATATGCCTGCCTGCATAGTGTGCGTTTTATAAAAGATTTAAATTTAGTCTCATTCAGTTGAAGTATGTGGGGAGGAATTTTATTGTAACATTTTAAACAGTACCCCATGAAAGATGAGTCTACTTTAGCCAGTCTGAAACCTGGTTGAGCTAATAGGTCCCTATTTCTAGTACTATAATTATGTCTTTCACCTCTTTTTCTAAAAAGATGTAAATTTTTCCTTACGTACATGATGTTTTCGTAGATATATTGACAAGGTACCGTCATGATGTTAATATCCTTAAACAGTTCCCTTAGAGAATCGCGCCTGCGGAGATTATATATGGCTCTGATGGCTCTTTTCTGCAGAATAAAAATAGACTCGATGTCTGCAGCCCGTCCCCAAAGTAAAATACCGTAAGACATTATACTATGGAAGTAACTGAAATAGACTAGCCTCGCGGTATCTACATCAGTAAATTGACGGATTTTTCTGACAGCATATGCTGCTGAACTTAGCCGTCCTGCAAGAGATGTTAAATGAGGACCCCATTGTAGTCTTGAATCCAGCGTGATCCCCAGGAAAACAGTTTTATCGACGAATTCTAGTTTCTCTTGATTCAATACTATCTCACAATCACTACTTTTGACATTTGGTAAAGAAAATTTTATGCACTTCGTTTTTTTCCCATTTAATACTAAATTATTAGCAGTAAACCAATTTTGGACCTGCAATAGAGCGTTATTTACGTCGTCAAAATTTGTAGCACGTCTATCTACCTTAAAAATTAAGGAAGTATCGTCAGCAAATAACACCATTTGTGGTTGATTTTTTAATAAATGGAGTAGATCATTTATATACACTAAAAAAAGGAAAGGACCCAATATCGAGCCTTGTGGAACACCCATTTTTACTTTTAAACCGAGTGAATTGATACCATTTATTTGAACTTGCTGTTGTCTATCATTTAAATAAGATTTTACTAAACTAAGTGCAAGTTTTCCAAGTCCGTAATGCTCAAGTTTCAAAAGTAAGGTTTCGTGATCGACGCAATCAAATGCCTTGGAGAGGTCACAAAAGATTCCTATGGCGTCTTGGGCCTCTTCCCACGCGTTAAAAATGTGTCTTAATAATGTTACACCGGCGTCGGTCGTGCAACGTCCTTTGGTGAAACCACAGTATGTTGTTCGTGAAGGATTTTATTCGTGTTAAAATGATTGAGCATTTGATTAAGCATTACCTTTTCAAACACCTTACTGAAAACCGGCGTTCTATTATTGCGGATTCTCACTGAACAAATGTATATTTCTCTATGCCAATAGTACTTTCTAATACCATACTAACTAAACTACAATTTGACATACGACAACACTATGATCAGGCTAAACATTATTTTGAGTTTTTTTTTTTTTATAAAGGCTCTTTAGCGGTTCTGCCAGTCCCTTTATTTAGGCTGCGCGCGCATCGCTAGCGCGGTACGCGAAAAAATAAAACCAGCGCCATTTTCCATAAAGTTAATAACAATACAAGTCTGTTTTTTCCTCGCAAGTGTGTTGAAAAACGTCTCATGAAACGCGTGTGCACACATGTATCATAATGTACAATTATAATTTTTTTTTCGACGGAAAAATTCTCGTTCGTGATTCTCGTTTTTTTTTTTTCGATTACTATTTAGATAAAAATAATATGATAAAATGTTTTGCACCACTGTCGTGTCATTTTGACAGTGACATTTCATGACATTACTTTGTTTACATAAATTATCTGAATTAGAGACTTTGAGTATAACATTCAACTGTAAATATCAATATGTGTTTGTAGTCTACTATTTGAATTGACAAAACACATTACAAAGAATATTGGGTAAATTGAATGCGTTCCTTTTCTAATAAACTTTGTTTTCCCATTTAGCTTTTCACACATCGTAGAAAGAATTTTCGCAATAAGAACTCTCGATGGTATCAATCAAATTCAACATTTCCGATGATTGGACCAAAAAGTTTTATTAGCCTGCAAACATTGGGTAAATCGTATCAACCAAAATAAACAGACAATCATACTAATTTGTAGAAAAAAATACATTTATTTTTACTAAACATCGCATTATTAGAAAACAAATTCAAAGATGTAAAACCCTACAAGAATAATTAAAAGTTTTCCAATTTCAAGCAAGAAGAAAAACTTTGCATTTCCTAAGTACCTACAAATTCGACAATCTGCTCCCTAATTTAGTATAAAGATTCAATTGTTTTTCTTTGTTGACAACGATTTTTCCCTAAAGGTATTGATATCGGAGTTTTTTACAACTACGAGAATGTCTAAAATTCACAGGAATTTTAGGCGTTCTGAATTTAGTACTTGCGAGTTTAGTTAGTCTTTGCGAGAACATGATGGGGTTTATTTATAAATGTTGCTTAAAGTTAAGACTGTTTAAGGCTCGTACAGACTCGCGCGATATCGCGGGCGCGACAGACACCGACAAAGAAATTGTGCTACTAGTGTCGCGTCCCGCCCGCGATATCGCACTAATCTGTACGAGCTTTTAACCATACATTTTTGACGTTTGAACGTCACTTAAATTTAAGCAACGTTTATAAGTAAACCCCACAATGTGTAACTGAATTAATACACATTATGAAAGTACTTTGTTCAGAATCGTTTACTGAATCGATTTCTGTCATTTGTTATCCCAAAAATAATTAAATCCACGTCACACACACACTTCACAGTCACACTTCCACTTTAAGGCTCCTACGAACAGGCGCGACTAGCGACGCGCGCGGTACGCGGTGTCTTTGTGTCGCGTCGCGTGTCGCTTCTGTTCGTAGGAGCCTTTACAGTCAAAACAAACCAAAATAGACGAAGTACCTATGCTATACTATGCTCCATTTGAAATAAGCTTAGATTTTATGGACGTGGACGTCCACGATAATGTCGACACGTTAGAAATTACAAAAGCGCATAACAGACACTTTTTTCTACCATAAGGAATATAAGGATAGTCAGCTTTCACCTGCATTAATAACAGAATCATACCGCTACCGTAGTGCCGGTGCCAAGTATGGTAATTAAGCCATTGTTTCTCCGAAACGCTGTGCTGAACGTGATACTGATGATAAATAGATTTGTACATAAAACCGTCACGCTTGCTATCGCTGTGGGGAAGCTAAGCACTAGTAATGATGTATGGTTTAAAGTAACATTGATCTGCGGTTATTCACTATTAATCAGAGACAATTTTAAGCATGGGTGAATCGAATTTTACTAGCTAGACTGGCTTCTGCCCGCGTCTTTTAAGCCGGTATGATTTGAAAGCGACCGCGCTTACTAGTTTTTGTATCTATGGGAAACATAAAAAACAGTGTTATAAAATTCTGAAAAAAGATATATTTTATTTGAGGATCTGGTGGACATGCAATCGCTTTTAATAACACCATTAGATTAACTTTGTCGGGTAGAAAAATCCCAAAGTTACCTCTTCGTAATGTTTAATCAATCACACAAGCTACAAAACAGTTATTTTTTTTTTTTAATTATTTTTTTTTTTTAGAAATGAAGTAAGATTGTTTAGGACAATCTCGCATTGTTTGGGATTTACGTACAATGAGAGGTCAGCTTATAATGGAATTTTATAGATTGATATGTAGCCGTGTATACGAGAGGTGGCCTGTGATTTGCTGAAGGGTCAATTACAAGCTAACCAGGGGCGTAGCTACCGCCTTATCAGCCGTATCAATGATACGGGGCCCCCAACCTACAGGGGCCCCACGACGAGTGGTGTGGAAGCAAAAAGCGTAAAATATTTTCCAAAACCTCAAATTCTTTTTGGTAAGAGGCCCATAATAAGCAAAATTCTAATGAAATTTAACAGAAACAAACTACATTATTATCAACAGGCCCGGTCTAATTCCCAAGCTCTTTAATTAACTATGTAAAATCACACAGAAAATCTAACCTATCCTAATCAGGTTGCTCGCTCTCTTTTGGTCTTGCATTCTCTTAGTAAAATAACAATATAAACTCAACCTATCCCGGTCCAGAATGCTTCAATTTTCGGGCTAACTTCGCTCGCTCTTTGATAGTACCGGGTCCGAGTCAGAATGCTCCAAATTTCTAGCTCGCTTCGCTCGTTCTTGCATTCTCTTAGTAACATCACAATTACAGCAATGTCAGCTTGACCTTCCAAGTCAGTATGCTAATTTTATTTACTTTGAAAAAAAAAATACCCTCTTTTGGAGCTTCACTGTAGTCGGGTAAAACGGGCCCCTTCAGGACTAGCTATGCCACTGAGGTTAACAATATTAAATAGCACTTTAGGTCTTACATTTCTCGACTGCTGGACAAAGGCTGATCCTAAAAACCGATATCTATTAACCGTAGTGAACGCGGGAGAGGGTGACAGGGGTTGGTGACCGTTAAGCCAGGATTATCTTAATTGTTAAATATTCTAAGTTGACGTGTATAATCACAATCAAACTTAATTGCTTAGCCACTTTTTTAAGGTGATGTCATAGTAAAGAAATGCTAATCGTCTTCAATGACTGGTAATAAGGTTTGGGACAGAACCATCGAACTAGTGCTTTGATCGTATTTCCTTAGGGGGATATTACACTATCATATGTCTAAGATCAAAAATCATAGTCATAGAAATATGACAATGTAATAAAGACATGATTGTGAATTTGTGAGCTTTAGTATAGTTTATATCTATATAATACTTATTATAAAAAGTCGCTATTCGTATTCGTGTGATGTGACCGCGTAGTTATTTTAAAAAACGCTACGGATTTTGATACTGTTTTCACTATCATTTAGATAATTTATTCCGAAAGGTTGGCTTCGGTTTAAGTGCTTACAAATAATATAAAAATCTCGATCTTACAAATAATGTCAAGTCGTAAAAACCAAGCGAAGCAGGAGCGGGTCGCAAGTTTCTTATATTTTGTATAGGATAAAAGATATGATCCTAGATATTATTATGATAGTATAATACCCCCCAATGTGTCAACACGATCAATAATAAAATGATAGTAGGTATATACTCAATTTAAGGCTCGTACAGACTCGCGCGATAACGCGGCCGCGATAGGCACCGACAAAGAAATTGTGCTACTAGTGTCGCATCGCGCCCGCGATATCGCACGAGTCTGTACGAGCCTTTAGTCTGAAACGCAACACTTCACGAACGTACAAAAGGAATTCCCCAAATGCAGTCTGATTTTTCAGTCAGTATTATATAAAACCAGCTTTAATCACACACAGTCCTCATTACTCATTAATGTTCAGTCATTTCCAATACCAATCGTACGTAAGTCAAACGTTTTATGAATAATAATGTTCCCTACAAATGTTACGAATTCTCATTAATCGTGTTTGTGATTCATATCAGTATAACGTATAATTGTTTTATTGTTGTTGATAACAAAGCTCACGGAAAAGTCGGAACATAACTTCCATTTTCCATTTTCCATTAACCGTTTCATCTATTTTACTTATCAGTTATCTTATCACTGTCTATTACTGGGGAACAGGAAACTAAATATATAGTCGTAATATAAAAGGAATGAAAGCAAAATTTTTGCAAATAAAATGTTATCGGAGCGATGTTTCGAGAACTAGAACGTTGGTATCGCAAAGGATGTGGAGGTCCACGGATGGGTCTCGACTGATTAGATAGGATACCGAACAGATATCCATATACGAAGTTGAAATACACCGACTGGATATTTGTGTACCCAAGGACTTTGACAAGAACAGAACAGAAAAAGTTGGATATTTGGAATAGTAGTTTTAGATGACGTTCGGCCAACTATTTTGTAAATAAGAAACTTTTTTTTTACAACCGGGACTGAGCGGTGTCTTAAAAAATCGAAGTGGGGCTACTAGGGCATGTGGGGTATCATACGAAAGAGCACTATATTTGCACAACCACAAAAAAAAAATGTAGGCCTCACTCACTTTCGAAGAAAAATGTAAAAAAAATACCGTTCCTCCCTTATCGTCTAAGCTTGCTTAGATAAAAATCTAAAATGATTCTTTGTGCTAAAAGTTTATGTAAAGATTACAAGAAAAATAAAACGATGTCTCTAAATAAGTAGCACACTTTTTCAGAATCAATCAAATACGATCTAGAGAAATGTGGCCGTTTTTCTTTAGAATGAATTTTGTTGCTTCGTATCTCAATATGAAACTTTATAAAAGGTATTAGAACATTCTAGACACACTTACCGAGGTCGCTGTTGAGCTGTTTTTCATAATTCCTTTTCAGTCACGAGATAATATTTTTTTAAGGAGTCACGCTAGTGGACCGTAGTATGTCCTCTTAAGTAATGTGCTAAGACGAGAAATAGATCCTAAGGGCTGGCGCACATCTGGCGAAGCGCAACGCAGCGCATTCGTCACTGCCAAACAAATATCGACCTTGCACTTTACAGGCACTTTTGAATTGTCAAAGAGACGGTCAGTTAGTCAGAAAGTTGAAGCTAGATGCCCATTCCAATACGTAGATCACTATGGAGAAGAACGGACAAGAAACTCCAAGGACACTCTTTTAAATCAAGATATTACATAATCCTGGGTACATTATTCTTGTTGCTTCTATATGTGAGACAATGTAAAAACTAATAAAACAATTCAAATTATAAAATTACAAATTAAAAATAAGCCCTGGCAGTCAAGGGATGACCAGTCCCAACTGACGGCGCCCGTTCACGAACATGACGCATGGATCAGCACCATCCAGCTCAGCCATTTTGTAGGGAACCGAATGATCCAACACACGCGCCACCATCAGTGAGACCACCATCAGTGAGCATGACATACTCTCAACTGCCATGCTCTTTCAGTGGAAAATTAATAAACTTCCATTACCCCAAGAGCGCGTCGAAGCGAAAGAAGCGCGTGTCTCATGTTATTTTATTCTCAACTTTATTTTTAGGCACGCAACGTTGATATTTGATATTTGCGTCGTAAGTACGTCCAGCCAGTGATAGGACTCGCCCTCCAGGAGCGCTGTCCCAAATAAGACGCATTATTAATTTATTATACATAATATAAAACAAATGGTATTTTAATAAAACACGTATACTTAAAGATCAATAACTAAATTATCTTTTAAAAGGTGAAGTTTTCAGAAAAATACGTTTGGTTGATTTTGCGTGATAATCAGTTTTTTATCCGCGTTAGACACAACTTACAAATTAATTTCACTATATAATATAAACATAATCTAAAATGTCCATATATTAGGTTATTGCACATTGTTATGAATTTAACCATAAATGCGCGAAGACACTGGCTCCTGTAACACAGGTTGCTACCTAGCTCAGGAGCCAGGGCTTCAAACAAAGTTTGTAAAAGCTGTATTTGTGTCAATAAAAAATATTTATTATTATTATTATTAAATGTCTTTGACTTATCTCGGGACCCAGGGGTCCCGGGCCTTTGGAAGGCGTACGAGGGGCCGAAGCCAACTCGCAGAGGCCCGTTAGACGCTTTTAATTAAATGAGACACCAACCGACGATTATCCCTGTACGCACTATGTAAGTGCACCCAAGGACAACCCCCGGTTTGTGTAGGACTATTGTAGGACATGAAAACAACGATATTGGACTATGGGTTTTGGGTGGTTAAAATGGACTGGTTACCTAAAACTATGGAAGGACTATGGCCCCTGCCTGATCAATGTTTTATTATACACGGATAAAATGGCAGGGGGTGACTTGCACACTCAATAATGGGCCCCCGAAAACGGTCGCTAGCACATAGTGACGTAGCGACAAGGGAGCAACATGTCCTGAGGTGCTCGAGGAGTGGAGAGGTATTCCACGGCTCTCAGAACAATCCCAGAGCCCGGAAGATGGTCAAGATCCCTACAAGCACTTACTGAAATACTTCCTTCCTCCGAGCACGTTTGCTCTTGCGAATCTCCACTCAAGCCGGCCAATAAAGGCAAGGATGAGGTGGGAGCTCAGTTCCTCGTCAGTGCTCACTCCAGCCGGCCAATAAAGGGAAGCCAGAGATGAGGAACATGACTTCTCCCAGGAGATAGGGTCCGTGGGGTCGCAACTGCCCAACAGCTCGCCACATGCTGCCCTGCGGGTTTCTGTATCTCTCTTGGTCTGGCTCCTCACCTTAGACCTGTTCCGGGAAAGTAAACTCTACCGGCACAGACCTAGAGTTCGGAGCGCGCAAGCCCCACCACGACGTCAACGTAGAGATACGGCGGTGGGGTTATTATTATTATTATTATTATTCAGAAAATGCTCTAATTTAAAATATATTGTTTTTACTACTACTACTCGTTTAGACGTGATCTTCAGTATAAAATCATTAAAAGTCGGGCTCCTACAAATAGGCGCGATACGCGACGCGACACAAAAACACCGCGTGCCGCGCGACGTGCGGTCTCTTTGTGTAGCGTCGCGTGTCGCGCCTGTTTGTACGGCTTAAGCACATGCAAACTGTTTCATATTATGCCTATACATAAGTTTGTTAATTCGCCACTGGACACTTACGCGGTTAGTTAGCTGGTAATAGCCCATAGCTGTCCTCTCCGAGAAGCTCCCTCCATAGACCGCTAAGTTAACGATCTTGGGAGGATAATATCGCTACTCATAACATGATTATATTGTTGTGTGCCCAGCCATTTGTAGGACACTATGACCTAATTCCTGCCTTCTACATATTGTATCCGGATTTCAGTTCACATAATATTATGTTACAGCAAAAAATCCCGACTAATTTTAGGTTCAAATTCGTTGTTTTATTAACAAATACTGTTGGGTGTTCTATGTAAAATCCTATTTTTTTTTTTTTGTGAAATACTTTAATAGTGTTTGTTAATCAATTATACCGTCAGTACTATATTATACTTATTTAAACTTTTAGAAGGTATTTATTGTATTTCTTATTTTGTTATTTTCGTCTCAATATTTATGCAGCACCGGGTGACGTTACACGTCAGCGCCGGCTGTCGCTGAAAACCAGCGCTGGGGCTCTGTCTCGCAGAGGGTCGCAGCATTATGCTGAGCGATGGCCGTTTTACGTGGATGTAGCGCATATTTTCCCCCAACTTATTATTTTCGAATTTGTGTTCTTTCTCTGCGTCATGTTTGCCGCAAATAAAAGTATTTTCTTTCTTTTATTTTTCTTTTACTAGTTTGACTCTATTGACCGCTACATAAAATACCATTTAATTCTTGGAATTTATCCCAAAAGTGTTACAATTCTCTTATTTGTGGACTACTTCTGAACCATTCCCACACTCCCATGTTTCCCATACCGAACGGCGAACGACATATTTTCTGTTTTTCTTCCACACCCAAGCCTGTCACTTGAAGAGAGTGTTATAATAAACTCCAAAACAAACGTACGAGTCTTCTGTGACAAAATAAAGGCATATATACTCTGCTTCGGTTAACGGAGCCACTAAGTACATCTCAACCTACATGTTTGACGCGCCTTACTTACTTACTGAGCGAGTTCGAAGGAATTTACATACGTTTGGTAAGTAACACGTAAATCACGCATGATGCCCAAAAACAATTCATTTCGAATGGCTTTATCTTTTTTTATAGAAACTTTGCAAAAAAATTGGTTTGATTAGAATTTGGAAAGCAATTTCTGTGAGACAATGGTGCCGATTCCCTTGTTCACAAACTAAACTAAATTTAAGTTCAGTGCATCTTTTTCTTTCTATTTCATTAAGAAAAGGACAGAAGATAAATATAGTTTAGTCCTGTCAAATTAATCAGCGCCTGTCACTACTCCATACAAGTTTAGACATGATTAAAAACTTGCCGACTACTATTACGTCAATTTACGTCAAGCGCTGATTAATTTGACAGGACTAAACTAAAATTTATCTTCTGTCCTTTTCTTAATGAAATAGAAAGAAAAAGATGCACTGAACTTAAATTTAGTTTAATTTGAGAACAAGGGAATCGGCACCATTTTCAATGAAGTCCTGGTTTGCTTATGCCATTTTTTGACTGAGCCCAGTGTAAAAAAGTAAGTATTCTAAAAAGGTATATGACGTTTGATTTAAGGTTAAAAAAAATACAGCCAAGTGTGTGTCAGACCACGCACAATGAAGGGTTCCGTAGCTAGGATGAATTTATCTCAGGAACAAACTTAACATTGTAGTTGAAAAACATGTTCTCCCAAACATTTCAACTGCAAATATAAGTTTGTCGACTATTACTCATTAACTTATAAAGCCTATACATATACTTAGCTGTGATAGTTTTCCTTTTAACTATGTATATGTATACTACTACCGTATTATTATTTTTTTTCACATATCTAAAACCAACCATTTACCGGGCAGGGGTGGACACTTGACTGTAACTAAAATGAGCACTTTAAAACTTAATATTACGCAAACGGATCCCTGAATCGAAAAATGGTTTTCACAGACCCACAATATTTTTGAACGGCCTATCCAACGATACCCCACAGGCCAACACCATGGGATAGATGAGAGAAAAAATATCATCCCCACTTTACGTGCAATGGAGGTAACCTACAATTTTTTTTTTTCTAGATGTTATTTAACCACTTTATCGGCCTGATTTTAATATGTATACCCATGCCAAATTACAGTTTTCTAGTACTAAGAGTCTCTGAGCTAAGCCGCGGACAGACAGACAAACGAACATGGCGAAAGTATAAGGGTTCCTTCTTGACTACGGAACCCTAAAATCGCGCATCTTAGTTAGATTATTCTTAAATTGAAACCGTTTTTCTAGAAGTTACGTCAATAGAATGGTACGCAACCAAGCCAGGTACCAGTTCATCATCATCATCATCATCATCGTTTCAGACGAAAGGCGTCCACTTCGACCGGTTCTGTGCTTCCCGCATCCAGCGGATTCCTGCGACCTTCATAAGGTCATCGGTCCACCTTATGGGAGGCCTTCCAACGCTACATCTTCCAATACGCGGTCGCCATTCCAGAACCTTTTGGCCCCAACGGCCATCTGTTCTACGAGCGAAGTGCCCTGCCCATGCCACTTAAGTTTGGCAATTCTTCGAGCTATGTCAGAGCCAAGGTACCAGTTCACAAGGATATTGTTCTAGCTTACTTTGATAAACCTAAAGTATTCATGTAAAAAGATAAGTTTTCTTTCCACTCACTTTAAACATAACATGGCTGAGTTTCGCTTCATCTAGAAATATGGCAACAATTTCTTTGGCCGATATCTTGGGAACACTATAAAATATTGAGATGAAAATGAACAGCTCCTTTTAGAGGCTAGACAATTTTTTGTAAAACTTTTAGACTAAAGATATTACCTATTTTGATAACAAAACAAGCGGTGTTGTTCATACTCATAATTTAACTTTACTGAAAATGTAAAAAGAAATTTATTGTGTTTTATGTTTATAGGGTCCACAAAAAAGGTTGTTCGGTGAATGTAGAAAGCCTTTTGTATCGTTTGACGTATTGTTTCGTATTTTCTGGCCGTATGTTGAGTCTGGTTGAGCCTATGGGTTGAGCCATGGTTATGAGCGTTCATCCCGCGCGGGCTGGCAACGGCGCATTTCTAAAGGATTTTCGTGATTATTTTATTAAATTTAAATCAAAGTACTATTTTATTTCAGGCAAGCAGTTCTGTCGAAGCAATGAGTAGTCGAACTATTGTTTTTCGAAATAATTAGGGTCGAAATAATTAGCTGCCGAAATTCAGAATGACACTCAATTTTTTGGTATATAGGCTATTATTTGGTATGTATGCTATTTTTATTTTTTTACATACAACGGGGACACACACCACACACACACTACAGTTATTTTGGTATTTAATCATGAAAATGGACAAATTGACAATTACTTTATATTTGCAATATTACGACAAAATATTTGTAGTTAAAAATAATTATAAAATTAAAATTAAATTAAATAATTACGAAAAACCTAACCCGAAATGCGACGTTGCCAGCCCGCGCGAGATGAAAGCTCTTCTGAAAAATAAATTCAGAATTGTTTGCAGAGTTATTTCGTTAGACTAATTAATCAATCCATACTAATATTATAAATGTGAAAGTAACTCTGTCTGTCTGTCTGTCTGTATGTTACGTTTTGACGCCTAAACCGCTGAACCGATCGTCATGAAATTTGGCAGAGATATAGCCTGGGATACGGAGAAGGACATAGGCTACTTTTTTACGCGATATAACCGACATCCACGCGGGCGGAGCCGCGGGCAAAAGCTAGTATTATATACTTTAAATTCTGATATAATATACCTAGATATTCGACCATGTTTTTAAAATTGACGCTCTTCTCATCTATAGGTACCGATTCTTTGAGCTCAATACTTAATAGAGTCGTCACTCGTTAGTATTAGGTACAATGAAAAGCATATAAAACTTCGCAGATACGTCGTTAGCTTTAGTTTTACATTTAGCTAGCTTTAGGGGACTTACAAGCGATGAATTTATTTAACAAAACCATCCCTGGAAAACGGTCTAAGTGGCGGAAACTGTGCCAGAATCCAGTCTGTAATTTTCTAGATTAGCCCCGAAGTACGGAAAGACAGTTTTATATTACTGTATGAGGAATAAAAGAGCTTTAGCAAGTCAAGTCGACCTCATCATTAACAATTCAACTGTTACGAATTTATGCTGTTATGAATATAAATTTGCCGTTTGAGTACTTTTTGTGGCCTACCCAAACGTCCTTACTTTGGTATTGTTCGTCGAGTCGTTGAGCTCCTTAAGGTCTGAGTTGAGCTACACGATTACTGACAAAATCGAGCACTGACTGGACAGCTCCACTCAAATCTGTGTGATTCATTTCTCAAAAGATCATCTCAGACATTTGCGTGGTCCTCGTATGGCCCGACCATAATTATGTCTATGACCTCTGAGTTTGTTGCGGTCTTTCTTTTAAGAGTAGCCGGTTCGAACTCATCTAGTTCGGAAACATGTTTTAATGTTGACGTGTAAAAGTGTTTTTTAACGAATTTACAGAAATAAATCGTTGGTTTACTGCAAGAACTCATTAATGGCAAAAAATCATAAAGTTTATAATGCCTTGAACTCGTCTTGGTGAGTTTTATATAGGTAATGCAAAAACTCAATGTGTTTAATTTTTCTTTATCATAAGCATAATGAAGATGATATAGGACAATCAATACAACAAAAACTAATTTATTGCTTACTAGCTTTTGCCCGCGGCTCCGCCTGCGTGGATGTCGGTTATCGCGTAAAAAAGTAGCCTATGTCCGTCTCCATATCCCAGGCTATATCTCTGCCAAATTTCATGACGATCGGTTCAGCGGTTTAGGCGTGAAAACGTAATATACAGACAGACAGACAGAGTTACTTTCACATTTATAATATTAGTATGGATTTCAAAGTCACTTAATGAGTTCTTGCAGTAAACCGATGAAACATAATTTATCATTTAACATTGTGTCCTTCTGAAGGCCTATACAAGTGGCAATCACTTTCAAACCGTTTCGTATTTCTACAACAACTTTCAACAAGATTCACATAAGCTTTGCGGTACCTAGCTTATGTTCCATCGTCATTATTGCTGATAGAAAGTCACTTTATCTAGGCCGGTCAGTCCACTTCTCAAGGATTAGGTATTCCTGCCATACGTTTGAGCATTTGCAAACTTCACTCAAACGTCGCAACGTCAATGGTCCTTTGACAGATCTAGTGACAGTAACTGCTTTAAACCAGCGTTTTTCTGACACCTGTCAGTTTCATACAAACGAATACGTGTTTTATACTAATTTTAACTTTATTATGTTCCAAATCTTGTACAAACTGACAGGAGTTCGTGGATATTGAGGAAAAATAGTTGAATGGATATTTCGTCTTTCATCGTCAGAACTGTGTCGGTCAAAGGATGTCTTGGATTTGGTTGATATTTCGGGAAAAGTGAAGGCTGTGCTCGTTCCAAAAATAGGAAGTAATACAAGGTAGGTAGAGCAGTTTAGTTAGTGAGAATAGCTTATTTATAGTTATGGACCGGAATTGCGAATGAAAGATTGCGAGTTCTATAAAGCAATCCAATCTTAGCCTAGCGCAAGCGTAAAAAGGAGAACTCTTTGTTTTGTGAGTACCTGCCTAAATAAATCCCAACTTCCTAACTAATATCATAAATGCGAAAGTAAGTTTGTTTGTTTGTTACCTTTTCACGCCTAAACCACTGAACCGATCATCCTGAAATTTTCTATACACGTTGTCAGGTGTACAGAAACGGACATAGGGTACCTTTCATCCCGATAAAAATTACTGTTCCCGAGGAAAACAACAATAACGTTCTTATGATAATAGATGACGCCACGTGTCTTTCGAATCATGATTGAATTATAAATTATTATAGAAACTTTAGTTGTTTTTTTTATGTTATTATTTAAATTGAGCGCCGATCGAAGCCGCAGGCAAAAGCTAGTTAGTAAATAATTCAACATAGTCATCATTTCAGCCGAAAGACGTCCACTGCTGGACATAGGCCTCCCCAAGCACCGCCACTTCGACCGGCTCTGTGCTTCCCGCATCCAGCGGATTCCTGCGGCTTTCACAAGGTCGTCGGTCAACATAGTAAAAAAGTAAAAGGTACATATTGTAAGGTATCTTTTTACCTTCCAACTATCTATGTAATTGATGCTACAGATTACCTCATATTTACTGTTTGATCCGTAAACGAAACGCAAATACAGTGAGAGCGTGTCGTTTTGCGCCAGTTACGGCCAATTGAGCGAAAAGCGATTACTTAATGGCCCAGTCCGTCTGTTTACGTACTCAATATAGTGCGGGGCTTTTATACTCGATTCGTTACTTACTGTTATTGAATCGAATGCTCCTCTCATAATGTAAACAGTGAAAAGGGGATGCGATAGGAGGGGAAAAGGGACGTTAATGATGTTAATATTTACTTATCAAATTTTATATGGTGCCAGGATTTTATGATTTTGTTTCGACTATTTATTTTATTTTTATTTATTGTTAACAGAATATCTTTGAAGTGAAAATTTCTTTAGCCGAGTTGAGCGATTTTTGGTAGAGGAAAAACTTATGGGTTAGCGTCACCGCGTCACCGAAATACGTGACGTGTTGCACCAGACTGTCAGTTATTCCAAAGTTTTTAGTTTTACTTCTATCAGCAGTCCTTATGACTGCAATTTTTTTTTTCTCGCAGTGTATATTTGGGCCGCCTCACATGCATTCCGATTTAGATATTAAGATTATGACAGCCGAGGGCTGTCAACAATTCGGAACGCTCGTGAACGCGCTCACAGTGCTCACTCAATGTCAAAACGATATTAGAGTATTTCTCTGTATATACACCAAAAATGTCTTCTTCTTAGGTTAGGTAGCAAGTGTAGCAACTGTAGCCATAACAATTTTGAAAATGCCACGTTATGATATGATGCGACTCAAAATAAAACAGCGCAACTGTCATTTTTGACAGCACTCATGGTGATATTATTAAAAGGCATGGTCGGCGTTATCGCAAGATGGCGAATGTCATGACGTCATCTAAGACGGGACATCGGACATTCACGGGACATCGTTAACGCGCTCAAGCTAATTCGATACGGGTTTTAGCACGCGAATATCGATATTATCGCAACTCGGAACGGACCTCAAGTATAGATTTGGCAGGCAGATATACCTCTACCTAGCTCTTAGGAATACACCCCCATTAAGAAAAACAGCTTCGTTATAAAAGCATAAAAGAAAGAATCCGATTTAATTCAAATATCAGCAGGCAACCATTAAAAAATGTTAATCTATTTTCGTATTTATTTACTCAGTCTCTGAACGAAATTGAACTAATTACGTCAACAGAAAAATTCCATTCAATATTATAAAACCGTCCATTATGAACGCGGGAAAAAATCAACCCAAATTCGAACGAGCAATCAAATAAACGCAAACATTCGCCATTTTTCAAACTAAACGCGACATAGACAATGAAGGGTCCATCAATCACCTGTCCTAACAAAAGGCGAACCATAGACAACTGCCCAGAGGCTGAGTGCTTATTCTATTATATCGCTTTATACTACTTACAAAGTTAAGTCTGCAGTCATTAGTGGCGCTAGTGGGCACACAATGGACCGTTTCTCCTAACAAATCCCGTAGTTCCATATTCAAACGCACGCAATGCCAGCTTTGTGATCGGAGTATCTTGATAATAGCCCCCGTGGGAAGTGTACCAAGTGTATTGAATGATTATTTTTTGGAACCGTTAATAGTTTTTCGTTGGTTTTGGTTACATAATTACGTTTTGTAGTGAGAATATTGTGCCGCCTATCTTAATTCTATGCTGTTCGCGACTGCATTCGTGCGAACTTTAAAGAAGTTAATTAGCCAACTTTAATGCCGACGCCGGACTATTTTAGTTCGTAAGTTTTAATGAAGCGTTAAAACAGTTATTAATATTTATAGTTTGTATTTTGATATGAAAATTCTGTTTAATCATAGGCCCGTAACTAAATTCAATTACCTACCTACTAAAACATAAAAAAATTGTAAATATTATAGCTAGTAGCTGAAAAGCTACTACTTATCGTAAACACAGGTAAAGGTCTCTGCACACGGCGGGCGCGGCGCGGCGGGACGGGACGCCGGCGCGACGCTGAGCAGTTGTAATGTACTAGATATTACGGACGAGGCCACACAGAGCGTCGCGTCACGTCGCACAGTGGTTCGAAATCGACGCTCCGTGGACATTGAAATCAAAATTTCTTTAGACGAGAAATAAAAATCGGAATGGCTTTATTTCAGTATTATTTATAATATTTGGTAATATGACAGCTATAGACAGAACCATCTCCGAAAAAATAAATATTTAATATTTTTTTGTATGAAGAAAAACACAAAAGTCGTTTTTTCTCATAACTTAATAAAACTTAAAGCCTGCGGCTTACATGGGGTGTTGTCCTACATGAGGCGATTCCGAAATGCTATAACACGCACACCCATGCGCGCCGCTTCACTCACAGCAGAGTGTTGAATTTCGAGAAATTCAGTTAGAGATTTTTACGTTGATTTATGTGTGATCTTGAAAATATACAAAGTAATTGACTTTAGTTTGCTAATTTGATTAGTTATAATGAGAAATAATGGAATATACAATATAAAAATACTAAAAAAAAACACTCAAATTGAGACTTACAATATAAATAGATTTTGCAATCTTTCTTATAATAATTTAATTCGGTGTTAGTAGATACACAGTTTGACTTCTTAATTAACATTAAAAAAAAAAAGTACAAAAACTTATAACTAATACAGAAAAATACTAAGAATAAGCAATTGTATAATTGAGAAATATATTATTTCACCACTTCACTCAGAGCAGAGTAATGAACTTCAAGAAATTCAGTGGATTTCTCGAAGGAATTTAATACTATATTATTTGATATCTTTGGGATAGGTGCACATACCAATGAGCAACGATAATTACATAGTAATGATTGTTTGATGTAAGCTGTTCGTAATCTCAAGTTTAGCAGGAAATCAATGCTTAATGCATGCTAATTAACTTATGATGGTAATTTAGTCTCATCTCATTAGTGCATGTTGCAAATATTGTTAACGAGTTAAGATACATTAGTTAAGGGCTATTTTTACGAAGTGTTTAACTAACTACTATTAATTAAGATACGATTAAGAGGGTACTTTTATATAAATAGGGACAACATCGTCAAAATCATTAGTTTTTGTCAGCAACTGTTCGCGCTATAACATTAACTTCTTGCTTACGTACTTACTTATTATCATGGAAGGATTTTATACAAATTTGGACATATTCATATTTGTGAAAACAAAAAGTTGCTTTTCGCAGCCTAGTATTTTGTTAGAAGCACTTCTAACCAAAGCGACAAATTTGTCTGAAGAAGAACAAAAAAAATTAAAACAGTTTTGTCAAGTGTATATGTGTGTTTTGCATAGAAATTGGAAATCGTGTAATCGAACAATGCATACATTTGTCAAGAAGTATGAGACATGGCTAGAAAAAGAGATCAAATGGCCCAACTTCATTAAAGACAGATTTGTACAAAGTGAAGAAATTGGATTGGTATCAATCGACTCTGTTACTGATACTGTTGAACCTTCAACCTCAAGTGCTAGTGGTATAAATGATGGTGCATCCACGTCCAAAGTAACTACATGTAATGTTAGCACTACAACACTAAAAAGGAGCCCAAGAAAACCTTTCTCAGAATTATGCCAAAAACAGAAGAAGAGAAGAATAGAAGAACTTTTAACGCACGACTCTCAGGAACTTGCATATGCTACTGCAGTGAGATGTGGTGAGGAGAATGAGGACGTGAAAGATTTAATAAAATATATTACCGAGCATCCTGAAAAAGCAGCAGAGATCAATAATTTTTTGAAAGGCAAGACAACTACTAACAAGTATTCAGCAGAGAAAGCGTTGGGTATATTTATTTCTTTGAAATTGTCGAAGTGGCAGTATATAACTTTAAGGGAAACTGCGAAAGAAAGTGGTGTAGATTTGTACCCATCATATTATTCGGTTTTAAATGCCAAGAAGGCATGCTATCCTCCTGAGAGCGATATTGAAGTGACCGAACGAGGAGTTAAAGTAAAACTTCAAGCTATTTTCGACATCACTGTCACTCGACTTGCCAAAACATTAAACTTGGACCATTTGCAAGATAAAGAACTGATCTTAATCTGCAAATGGGGCTTCGATGGTGCGTCAAATCAAAGCAACTACAAGCAATGCATGAATGCAGATGAAGACGACTCTAGTGTTTTTATGAGCTCTTTTGTACCCTTGCAATTGATGTGTGGTGAGGATTTGGTCTGGGAAAACCCAAAACCTTCTTCTACAATGCTTTGCAGACCAATTTATTTCAAGTTTGTCAGCGAAAATAAGTTGGACATGAAGGAGGAAATGGGTTTGATCGATGCTGAAATTAAAGCATTGAAGCCATCTATCATTGAAAATAATATACAAGTTAAACATTCAATGTTAATGACCATGATAGATGGCAAAATAACGTCTCACCTGTCACAAACCTCGATGCAAACATGTGACATCTGTAAAGCTGTACCAAGTGAAATGAATGATTTGGAGAAGATTCACATGTGAGTTGAATATTGGAAATGTATGTTAATTTTTTTTATTTTTTTCTTATTGAAAAACACTTTTAACCTTTTTATTCATATTTTAGGAAATCTGTATCATCTGATATTTACAAGTACGGTTTGTCGACTTTGCATGCATGGATCAGATCCATGGAATGCCTGCTGCATATCGCTTACCGATTAGATTTTAAAAAATGGCAAGCCAGAGATGAAGCTAGTAAAGCAGCTTTGAAAAGTCGCAAACAGACGATACAGCGAAAATTTCGAGAGGAAATGGGACTCCTGGTGGATATCGTAAAACAAGGTTAGTTGATTTATTTATTTTGTATAATATCAAAGGGTTTTTTAGTTAGTGTAATACTATAAAACTTATCTTATAATGTTCTCATATCAGTATTTTTTATATAAAGGTGCTGGGACCACGAATGATGGCAACACGGCTAGAAAAATTTTCCAGTGTCCTGAGAAGACTGCAAATATCACTGGATTGAGTCAGGAGCTCATCCAAAAATTCGCAACTATTCTCCGTGTTGTATCATCAGGACAGTCTATTAATATTGATTTGTTTGCCAATTATCTCGACGAAACTGCGCAGCTGTATGTGGAACTGTATGGCTGGTATTTCATGCCTTCCAGTATCCACAAACTTCTGCTGCATGGAGCTGAAATAATAAAAAATTTCAACATTTTGCCTATAGGAAAGCTATCAGAAGAGGCATCTGAGGCCCGAAACAAAGATTTTAGAAAACTCAGGGAACATCATACGCGGAAATTTTGTCGCAGAGCGACAAACCATGACATCTTTAATGGTTTCATCGTATCCTCAGACCCATATTTGTCAAGCATTCGAACTAAACTGACAAATAAGAGTAGAAATGATTTAACTGAAGAAATGATGTCTCTTCTTTTAATTGACCCGGATACCATGGATAAGGAAAACATTGAATTTGTTGAGGTGCCAAGTATGATGGATTCTGATTTTGAATTCTTTGATAGCGATGACGAAACTCAGTACACAAAATTTTAATGTTTGATGTTTTTGTGTAAATTTTATATATTTCTCAATTATACAATTGCTTATTCTTAGTATTTTTCTGTATTAGTTATAAGTTTTTGTACTTTTTTTTTTAAATGTTAATTAAGAAGTCAAACTGTGTATCTACTAACACCGAATTAAATTATTATAAGAAAGATTGCAAAATCTATTTATATTGTAAGTCTCAATTTGAGTGTTTTTTTTAGTATTTTTATATTGTATATTCCATTATTTCTCATTATAACTAATCAAATTAGCAAACTAAAGTCAATTACTTTGTATATTTTCAAGATCACACATAAATCAACGTACAAATCTCTAACTGAATTTCTCGAAATTCAACACTCTGCTGTGAGTGAAGCGGCGCGCATGGGTGTGCGTGTTATAGCATTTCGGAATCGCCTCATGTAGGACAACACCCCATGTAAGCCGCAGGCTTTAAGTTTTATTAAGTTATGAGAAAAAACGACTTTTGTGTTTTTCTTCATACAAAAAAATATTTTTTTTTTTTTTTTTCGGAGATGGTGCTGTCTATAGCTGTCATATTACCAAATATTATAAATAATACTGAAATAAAGCCATTCCGATTTTTATTTCTCGTCTAAAGAAATTTTGATTTCAATGTCCACGGAGCGTCGATTTCGAACCACTGTGCGTCGCGTCGAGCCGGACGGCTCTGTGTGGCGTCGTCCGTAATATCTAGTACATTACAACTGCTCAGCGTCGCGTCGGCGTCCCGTCCCGCCGCGCCGCGCCCGCTGTGTGCAGAGACCTTAACCGTTCAAATAACTAAAGCTCTGCACCGTAATGTCTAATAACCTATAACTTTCAGTACCTACTGCGATTGCCGTCAATATTTATCGTTTTATTATTGTATTTTTTGTTTTGTTTTCATACAAAAATACGTTTAGAAAAATGTAATAAAAATGTAGATGCAGCCAATTCGGCTGTACCAGATCGAGATCTATGTAAAATATATGCACCGTTGGACGCAAACATGCAATAAAAATATTATGTTTTATTCAACAGAGCACGCTCGAAAACAATATACCAGACCGGAGAGTTTATTGGATAGTTATATAAAATGAAATATGTAAATTTCATTACGGAAAAATACGTAGATAGAATTATTTTTTCGGCCGTTACGATTTTAGGCAATCTCCGTTATAAAGCCATCCGCACCGAGTTTAACTTGTTCTAGGTTTACGAGTTACCTTCATCACGAGAAAAAAGTTGTAAAAAGCTATTGTTTAGTTAGAAAATTCCGCACATAATTGAGTTATTTAGCTTGTTTTAATTGGATCAAATACTCACATACTCCAAAACATTCCAGTAAGGTAAGTTCCTACTGCCAACACAATAACTTCATCATTATTTCTCCTTCACGTTCCAGGCCTTATTAAAACTACATTCTGGCACACAAAACATTCAGCTACTCCAGTGTTTTTCAACGTGTGGGTCGCGACCCGCTAGGGGGTCGCCAAGCCTCTTTAAGGGGGTCGCCGTTACTTTAAAATTTAAAGCTCATATATATAAAATCATGGTAGTTCAAAATTTTATATTTGTTAACTAAAAAAAATTATTAAAGGCTTAGGTTAACACAAATCAACAAATACCTAGTACTCATATGAATTATTATTAATTTAAAGTTGAACATACGCACCCATTCACATTACCATTCACATTATTGTGATGGTTGCGTCTGTTTCTCGTTAACCAATTTTTTTTTTACACATACGATTAACTCGTTCTCTAAATTTCGGCAATTTTTCTGTTTGCCTTATATTGAACCATCGATGAAAATGTTATCTCGCACAAATAGGAGGTTCCAAATGGAATCAAACACTTCGAAGCTTCTGTGGTTAATTGTGGGTATTCTGTTTTTCTGCTTAACCAAAAAGTAACCAAAGTGACAGGCTTGAATTCCAAGTTACAAACCGCGAAGGATAGGGTGTCACAAAATATTTTTCCATACTAAGGGGGCCACACTATGAAAAAGGTTGAAAAACACTGAGCTACTCTACACGTAAGTACAGAGGTAAGCATGCATGCATGCACTGAATGTTCCAACTTGTGCAGATTATCTGTTAGTTTACAAACAAATTCCGCGTTGTTGACTAATGCTATATCGCGCCACAAAGTTTATACACCCAGATCATATTTCCAAATAACCAATCGATACATATTCAATAGCTTGCCGCAAACACCGGGGAAAGTGCTCACCTAACTATAACGGCCGATAACATCGGAAATTGAAAACAGACCATCCACATTGTATTATTGCAGTATACACGACCAAAGCAAACAGGACGGTCACGTCTAATGTCTTTTTAATAGCCACGCCGACAATCAATTATAGAATCATGTCCCAAACAGGCTCACTTGGCAACTTTTTAGGGTTCCGGACATGGCAAGGCCACATTTTAGGGTGAAGGAACCCTAAAAAGTTGCTATGCCATGTCCGTCTGTCTGTCTGTCTGTCTGTCCGCAGTTTAGCTCAAAAACTATTGGTACTAGAAAGTTGTAATTTGGCATGAGTATACACGTTAATGACGCCAAAAAAGTGGTAAAATAAAATTTTGAAAAAAACAATTATTTAGGGTACCTCCCCTACATGTAAAGTGGTGATGTTAATTTTTCGTCCTTCCCTTCCGATATAGTGTGGGATATCGTTGGATAGGTCTTTTAAAAATATTAGGGGTTTGGAAAGACCGTTTTTTGATTAAGTAAACCGTTCGTGACTTATCAAGCTTTAAAGTACCAATTTTCGTTAGAGTCAAGGGTCCTCCCCCTCTACCAACTAAACGGTTGTAGTTAGAAATTCAAATGTTACGGCAGTAGTATCTATATATAACGAAGTTAAAAAGAAAACTATTACAGCTAAGTAGGATTTACAATTTATCGAGAAATTGGCGACCAACTTAAATTTACAGTTGAAAAAAAAAAAATGTTCTCCAATACATTCTGTATAGGAAAACATGTTTTTCAACTACATGATAAGTTTGTTCTTTGGATAAATTCATCCCAACTACGGAACACTACATTGTGTGTGGTCCAACACGCACTTGGCCGGTTTTTTTCGTATAAATATCGATAGGCAGGCAAGGAAAAAGAATAAAAAAGCGTAACTAATAAGCGCGAAATCAGCGTGTGACGAAATACAAACACAAGCGCGGATAACCATTTGCTTGTACACGAATTCTTAAGAAATTCCATATTCATGGAAAACAATGCGTATGATGGACGTTATGCTTAAGTAGGCTTAAGTCTTGGAATATAAAAATCATCTGTACAATCTTACGAATTGCATTGTCACAGTCACGTCGGATATTTGACTGTATAGCTATTACCGATACTCACTACTCACAGCTCAGCATTAGCCTTACAAAAGAAAATAAGTTAAAAAAACTACGACAAAAAGAGTCTGATGTCACGCCCATGCAGTTCCGAAGGTTCTCACGCGATCGCGCGCGTCTCGAGCAAACAAAACCA
Source organism: Dryobota labecula (assembly GCA_947523025.1). Taxonomy (NCBI): domain Eukaryota; kingdom Metazoa; phylum Arthropoda; class Insecta; order Lepidoptera; family Noctuidae; genus Dryobota; species Dryobota labecula. Next base: position 6,109,893 of record OX383296.1, on the reverse strand, counting down.
GTACTGCGTCATTGTAACCCGAAACCCGAACGCCCACTTTCTTGAGCACTCAACACATCTCTCGTCACTTGAGGAACAACATTACTTAAAGTGGAAGGAAGGCAGCAATGTAAACGGAGAGCGGAGATACGAACGGCAAGGATGCGTTCTAAGGCTTCGTAACAAGAGTGACCGCAGTACAATATCCTACTGCGAGCCTAATGTTACAAAAAGCGTGAGCCGCGAGGTTCGACACGTTTGTATGTGAGTTACAAATTTTACCATCCCGTGGGAACTGTCCGGCGGCGATGCGATGTGATAATTGCTCAGTTTGCCCAAAGCAATGAACAAACCCTGGACCATGTAAAGCGAATATAAACAGGTAATTATAGGGAACCACGAGAAAGTATAGGGATGGGGGACGGGATTGATATGAATTATTGAAATGGATTTGTGTCGGACCAACTTAATGATACATCTCGCCGGTTCCCAAACTTGGAAATTGGAATTTATGATGATTTATAATAAGTTTAGGCAGTTTAGCGCGACGAAATGAATTATGGATATTTAGCGTTGATAAATAAATTTGTTAGATTCAACATTGAATAACTTTAGCAATGTTTTAAACTCATTTGATGTTTTTAATTCCAGGAATTTTTACAGACCATGATCAGCATTTAAAACCTGAGCTAAAAGATAATAAAAAGAATATTAAAGTAAAGATTCCAATTATCATAAAAGAAAAACTAAGGAACTCATCAATGAATTCATTAGACGAAGTACTAATTAACTTAATATGAGCTCTCATTTATATTACAAAGCGTACTGTAGAAGTGCTAAACAACCCAGTTTTCAGGTCAACTCATTTTAACACTACACTACTCCAATTTGGCGGAGAACAATCGAATTAACTGATGCTCGCCAAATTCCAGTCATATGCATCTGATATTTTGCACTTATGGAGGCGGAAATTAAATTTTTGGTATTCACGCCAAGTGGAACAGCAAAATATAAAGGATAGTTCTAGTGAATGAAGTCGGGCTAAATATAGCCCGAATGAAGATATTACTTATTATAAGTTTGCAAAGGAAATGAATCCGCAACACGACAATAAAAATGAGCGCTAAGTCGATAGTCGATATAGAATTGACTCGGCATCCTGCGCGCGCGCTCCCCGTGTCGTTGCTTGTGCAGCCAGGCGCGACTGCCCCACGTACACTCAATCTCGTTGTAAACAAATATTTGCTTTATAATCCCGTGACGCCTGTGGGATACCACTTTTTACTTCTATTTTAATTCGTTTTACATTTATTTTCATGGCAATGACTTGTAAAGTTGTTACAATAATTTTTTGTCAGCCTAAGGTCGATGTTAAAGAATTCACAAAAAATGTCAATAGAGTTTTAGATTCTATTAACGCTGAATAAATAAATCGACTAAACATTCAAGATGGAACAAAGAGTTGATAAAGATAGACTCTATAGAAAGCGATCGTAAAGATCAAGCAACTGAATTCTGTACAAAGATTTTGGGAGATAATTTACAATTTGGAGATAAATTCCGAATTTCAGACAGAAATTGTTATCAAGTCTTGATCTAAATTAAAGGAGCTAAGTACCTTTTTTGTTAAATGGGCCAGTAAATACCCTTCCTGTTCGAATAATATCTATTTCATCTACGAAGTCCAAATGCAAACGGATCAAAGGAAACAAACATTAATAACAGCAGGAACTAGTCAAATCACTGAGTTTCAAACATTTAATTCATCCTATCTATATCTGGGGTTCGTTCAAAGCCAGCGGAGTGAGACCCCTATTGAAATCATAAGCCGTGAGGCGGACGAGAGACCGGACGCGAAGGTTCGATGGAAAGGGCGAAGCACCCTCCTTATCAAAACTGCTTTCAAGTTCTATGAACAGTAAACCTATTTGCCTTCCAATCCATCAAAGTTTACGATAAAGGTCTTTATCGTATTTTCTATTTAAAATAGTGTATTGGACGAAAAGGGAAAGATCCTATTGATATCGGAGTCAATATTAGTTTTTAATATCGATATGCTATTATTTGTTCCAACAAAGATTAAGCTTTTTTACACGGTATATAAGTTCGAATGTAATATAGAACTGCCCCAGATATGAGGGATCAGGGACGGTTATTTTTCTTAGAATATTTCTAATATCTCTAGTAAATATAGGTATGTACAAGTTCTTAGATAAGCGGCTGCGACGAGGTTTATACAACTAAGTCGGTACTCAGGTACCTAACTTTATTTGGGATATACAATATAGATCCTTGTAGGAATACTCTTCTTGTAATGATAATTGTTGGAGTTTGCATGCATCACAGAGCATAATCTCTTTAGTAGATAATGTACTGGAGTTTTTTCTAACAGACTTTTCACTCCTTTTATCGATCTAATATAGTATAGAACAATATAATGTGCATCTCAATTATATTTTCTCTTTATTGATGATACTGTACCTAACTAGGTACCAATCTATCAATAGTTAACGGTAATTCGTCAATTCCGCCATTATTTCAAATGTAGTTCTATTTCTGTCATCACAACTCAATCCGTCTTACTTCCGTACGTTATACGTACGTACTTATCCGTAAAGAAACTTATGTTACCAGCTACCTTGCCAAGCATCGAAGAGTTCCTTTCAGCACCTTTCAAAAGAAGTATCGAGGCAGCATTTATAGCGTTTTACGTAAAGTTATGACTGTAACCACCAACACCAAATGATGACAGATCGCTGGCCAGCAGCCAAATAGTGCCATTAAGTAGCCACGTCTTTAAGTTGCCACTTATAACTTTGTGCGAACGGCAAGCGACTAAAACACTTCATTTTCTATTCTCGTTGCTTGCGTAAATATTTATGAAATGTATTTCAGGAGGAAATTGATATCGCAAAACATTTTATGCTCATGTATGCAAACAATATATTGAATGGGTTCACTCCCGAAATATTAGATATGTAACGCACACACACACACACGCCGCTAAGCTCAACTCTCGCCCCGTGTCACAGGTGTTCACAATAGATTGTTTTTAGCTAAATGCCTAAGCGTTCGGCTTTTGGTTAAAACCAACCGTTTCACCTTGGCTTTACGCCAAAATACGAAACCGAATGTACAACAGACTTACCCACGTACAAAAATAAGCACCTAAGTTATATTTTGTTGTATTACTCCTGGGGCTTCCGCGTGATACATCAAAATTTTCTTCGAAGATATAAGATAAAATATTTTCTATATAATAACCCAGCAAACGGCGAGTGGAACTTCGGTTTCTTTTTGCGGTAAAGAAATATACTTTGTTGTGGATAACCACAGCACTAGCGTTACGCTAGACATTGTTTCTTTACAAAACCAGGAAACGAACAATTATTTTTTGAGGTCAAATTGAAATCTATGTCAATTAATCAATACCACTTGATGATCATAAACGTATTAATGATCTAATCACGATTGTCGTTGGAGTACATAAAGACACAGACTTGTTTAACAAATTTAAAAATGACAACACAAACAAATCAGGGAATGGTACCGGTACGGGTTGGTACCGGCCTGATAAACCTCCTTACGATGTTAGGGTGAGGGTAGCAAGCGCCTTGATAACTCACAAACATGACTAGTTTAGGGACAAACACCAAATTGTGAATGACATGAAAATTCGCTTCATAAATGTTCCCGTTCAACGTTCAACCATAAATCACATCATTTACCAGACTGACACAGAGCTAAAACTATATTTGTGTTTCAATTTGGCATGTTAATTAGAATGTGATGTGACATACATTGGGTAGTTGGGTACTGGGTAGGTACAGTGGCCAGCACTTCAAGCTACACGATACTGACAAATTTCTCCAAACGATTTTAAACTTTAAAATGTTGATGATAAAGTTCAAAATCGAAAGTGGAAATTTGACAGTCTGTGGTAACTAGATGTGCTGGCCACCATACATTCAGTTACTACAATTAGCTGACCCCCATTGCTCGAATGGTTGAGGTTTTTTTTACTAAAAAATCGTATGATTTTCATATTTTTCTAGTTTTGGATAGATTTCGTATATTCAAATTCAAAATTTTTATTTTGCGACAACTAGATCCAAAGGTTAGTATACAAAAACTTAAAAACTATTGTTAGTTCACACTTTCATCTAATTCTTTATTCACCCCGCCCCATCACGATAACCAATAGGGAAGGTAGATTCCTCCCTAAAAGATCACCAGACGAACGAAATGCCTCAACACAGGAGCACGCACATCTTCAGCTACAGTTTTCAGGATGCTGTTGTGACTACCCGCACCCTCCTCATAAGTGACACGACTTTTTTCCGAATGACGGCATGAAAATTGTCCGTACGAGCCTGCGCGAACATCTCGGAGGCACTGCAGAAACGAGGAAGTCCCAACATCATCCTGGAAATGTTACTGTTTGGACGCGCAGTGTCCAGGGATTTTTAAGCTATTGCATAGCTTCTATCGCGGGCCTTGAGCGCGGGGACCGAATCCAGAAATTCCGTAACGAAAAAACCTCACGCTCTTTTTTTATTTAAAATTACTTTAGGTTCAACACTTTCGTCTATTTTAAAGTTGTTATTATGCTTATATTTGAATAGTATTTGACTTTGTTTACGTAGTTATACACTTTTACGACGTTCAGCACTTATTTATTTTGTTTTTAAGCTATTGCATAGCTTCTATCGAGGGCCTTGAGCGCGGGGACCGAATCCAGAAATTCCGTAACGAAAAAAAAAAAACAAATTAATATCAAAGAAAAAGAAATACTGCATAAATAAAATAAATAAATAATTATAATTGCATAAGTTGATACAAAATGCTATGCAATAGCTTTACCGCGGCTGTCCCCGAGTGCCACACGTCTTTTAAGCTATTGCATAGCTTCTATCGCGGGCCTTGAGCGCGGGGACCGAATCCAGAAATTCCGTAACGAAAAAACCTCACGCTCCCCACTCCGACGGTTTTACTACACCAGTACCCTCTAGTGATCTAATAATTTCTGGCAGTTCTTTTTTCTGTGTACTGCGTATTTTATTCTTATAAATATTAGTTTATAAAATTATGATCTTCACAAAAAGTGATTGTTGATAGTGGGGTTTGAACTCACGATCAGTCGATTACGAGTACATTCAGTTCCCCTGTTGCACCGCAAGGCTACAATGACTTAATTAAAGCTTGCCAAATAGTTGATACCATTCCAGTTGAACAATTTTTAAACTTGACTATAATAGACGGTTGGAAATGACTCATGTACATGGAATTTTTTCGCTGTCAAAACAGTTTGTCACTCTTTTTTTATTTAAAATTACTTTAGGTTCAACACTTTCGTCTATTTTAAAGTTGTTATTATGCTTATATTTGAATAGTATTTGACTTTGTTTACGTAGTTATACACTTTTACGACGTTCAGCACTTATTTATTTTGTTTTTAAGCTATTGCATAGCTTCTATCGCGGGCCTTGAGCGCGGGGACCGAATCCAGAAATTCCGTAACGAAAAAAAAAAAACAAATTAATATCAAAGAAAAAGAAATACTGCATAAATAAAATAAATAAATAATTATAATTGCATAAGTTGATACAAAATGCTATGCAATAGCTTTACCGCGGCAGTCCCCGAGTGCCACACGTCTTTTTTTTTGTATAACTAACCCATAGACTACCCGTGTACAGACCCTGACAATACGCTTTAAATAGCGTGATCTTGACTTGGGATGGTATAGGAAATAAAATAAAATTAAGAATTATAAAATTCTATCGATTCGTATTCAAAAATCTCAACCATTTATGCAAGGGGGGGGGTCAGCTAATGGCAGTAATTGACTGTATATCATAATTATGATGTGATGTCTGTGAAAACGTTTAAGGTTATGAAAATCCTTTCGCATAGCAAAAATAAGTACGTACTACTACTTTGTTACTCATTTGCAAGAATCCAAAATAAGCTACAATAAATTAACCCTTAAAACGGGCCACCCAGGCCAGCGTACTCATTAAGCCATCAAAGTCTTAAAAATAAAGAATTTACTGGACTAATCTCGATGAAAGGAAATCGTAAATTCCCAGCTGTTTTCTATAAAGTTATATAACACGGTGGTTATACTGAAAGAGTCCGTCTTGGATAATATAGGCATTGGTCACGCTAAGTTTAGAACCTACAGTAGCGTAATGACAGCTCCTGCCAGAAATCAAGAGGTCGAAAGTTCATGAGAGCCACACCCTGCTGGGTTGAGTTAAAGCTAGGGCTACCACAATAACATAGTTTGTAATTAGAATCACAAATATCGGCCAAAATTCAGTTCATGCTACAGGGTTATTGGTACCTATTATACAACATTAACAAAATTCGATCTTATAGAAAAGCAGCCACATTCCGCTTGATCGTATTTTGTTGCTTCGTGTCTCAATATGAAACTTTATAAAAGGTATTAGAAAATTCTAGACACACTTACCGAGGTTCCTTAGTGAGCCGTTTTACATAATTCCTTCTCAGTCACGAGATAATATTTTTTTTTAATAGATGGCGCTAGTGGACCGACGTACGCCTCTTAATATGCGCCAACTGTTAAAGTACCATACTGTTGAAGATGAGGATGACTAGATGCTTAATAGAAACACATTTTCATTTCTTTGGTGTATATCTAAGACATTTTCAAGAAGTGACATATGAAAACAAAACGTAAAATGGTGCCGATTCCCTTGTTCAGAAACTAAACTAAATTTAAGTTCATCTTTGTCTTTCTATTCCATTAAGAAAAGGACAGAAGATAAATTTTAGTTAAGTCCTGTCAAATTAATCAGCGATTGACGTAAATTGACGTAATTTTAGTCGGCAAGTTTTTAATCACGTCTAAACTTGTATGGAGTAGTGACAGGCGCTGATTAATTTGACAGGACTAAAAAATTTATCTTCTGTCCTTTTCTTAATGAAATAGAAAAAGATGCACTGAACTTAAATTTAGTATAGTTTGTGAACAAGGGAATCGGCACCAGTGTGAAGAAGAAATAAAAAGAAATATAAAAAAGGTTAGTTGCTGGTCGCCAACACATACAAAAAGAAAACAATTCCACAACCTATCTATTAATTCCTTAAGTGGCTGCTTGAACCATATTCATGGGGTACAAGCTAATCGATACTCGCATACCACCGTGTCATGCCTCAGAGGGCTCATACGAAAGCGATTCCCTCCACCAAAGCGGCAGAAAATGCACAAACAAAAATACAAGTCAATTTATAATCAAAATTCGAACTAGAACTGAAAGGGGTGCCATATCTGTCCTGCTCGGTATTTTGTCGGTCACAGAACCGGTAAAATGTACGAAAACTCGGCATAAAATGAACCGTGCAAAAGGTAGCTAGATGAACTCAGTATTGATAAAAAATAGATTCTTTTCGCTTTTGGGCCTTTGACGTAGGTACAGAATTGGGTAGCTATGGGTTAACTTTGTTCCTGTGTTCTTTTCCTGCCTTACTGTTTCACAACTGGGCGAAGGTCTCCCTCATACTCATCCATATTTATCTGTCCATTGCCTTCGTGGCCAATCTTAGGAAATTCAATCGACCTGCCAGTTCTTTCTCGATCTGCCTCGGCAGTGGCTTTCCTTTCTTAGACACTCACTGTACCGAAATCCTTTATACTTTCTTCGAAAACAATACAGGTATTAAAATCAGTTTAACAATGGGGACGCAATGAAGGAAAGTCTTAACTAACATAAATAGCTAAACAGCCGTTTAGTTCTCAAACCACAGTTACCCAAACTCGGGTTTTGAATTATTAATTCAGTTTTCTTGAACACAATTTGTTGATTGTCAAAGACAAATGGTTAACTTCGTAATGCAATAATTGTACTTAGATGATTTTATTGGCGAATGGTTCTAGTTACTTTCCGAAGTGTAAAGAAAGCTTGGCTTGGCTTGGTTTAATTTTTATTTATTACTAGCTTTTGCCCGCGGCTCCGCCCACGTGGATGTCGGTTATCGCGTAAAAAAGTAGCCTATGTCCTTCTCCATATCCCAGGCTATATCTCTGCCAAATTTCATGACGATCGGTTTAGCGGTTTAGGCGTGAAAACGTAACATGCAGACAGACAGACAGAGTTACTTTCACATATATAATATTAGTATTAGTATGGATATTAGCTTTTGCCCGCGGCTCCGCCCGCGTGGATATCGGTTATTGCGTAAAAAAGTAGCCTATGTCCTTCTCTATATCCCAGGCTATATCTCTGGCAAATTTGATGACGATCGGTGCAGCGGTTTAGGCGTGAAAACGTAACATACGGACAGACAGACAAACAGAGTTACTTTCACATTTATAATATTAATATGGATGGCACTCCAACGACTAGTTCACAAAAAACATTAACAGAGAGCATATCTTTTTATAACTTATATACTACAGCGAACTTGTCACTTCAAGGTGCGCACAGTAGGTACTAACAGTTTGCCTTTTTATGATTAAAGTGATTAAAAAAAAAAACAATAAGTTAATACGGTAATGAAACTCAGAGTTATCTACTAACATTACTAACATAGCAGATAAGCATAAATTGTTACTAATTACTAACAATCTATGGACTGTAACCTCTGAAATTTTTTTTTTTTTATAGGTAATAATAAAATCAAATAAATCAATAAAAGTACAATCAATAAATTAAATTCAGTTCAATTATTATTAAACAAAAAAAAATGCTGATCTGGCATATAACGAAAGTTTTTAAGTAGATATCCCAATATTGCCAAGCACGGTGCATAGGTAGTTAATATTCCAGGGTCCTTGCAGCAGGTCGGCGGTTCTAAATCACTTTTACTGGTCTATCATCAGACCGTGATGACTGCTGATCCTACGTAGGTATAACTACTCTGATATCTTTCCACCTAATAAATTATAATTTAGGACATTCGCACACACATTACATAACAAGTATAATTACTAATTTCATCAATTGTCAATACCGACTGTTAAACAAATAACAGATAAACATACTCAAATATCAATATTTGGTTTTAATAATGCATTTCCTGACAGATATGCATATTGACCGACTATTGATACGAGTTACCTGGACGTACTCGACGGACTCGTATTGAAGCCACCTCCTTAGGGAGGAACGAAGAGAATGAAATATACCACATGTTCGTTTCTTTCTTGTAACTTTCTCAAGTTAGGTACTTGAGAATTGAAACTGGTATCTGTCACAAGTATTTATGTATAAAATTAACCAAAACCAAATGCGATTTGTTTCATTATTTATGTACACACATTAAAATACATAGAGATATGACATAATTATAATTTGAGTACAAAGGTATTGTTTATTTCTTAAGAAATTTCTTCCAGCAGACCTGCAAAGGGAGAAATGAAAAAGAAATCTAGACAAGAAGTAAGAAGTGTGTAAGAACAACAAGCGAAAAATATGAATATGCGAAGTCTTAAACTAAAATATAACTTAAAGTTAAATAAAGCCAAAATATTTAAATACATAAAATACTATCTATTAAAATAATAATATTATTTTCTTTGCATCGATAAAGTTGCCAAAAATACATGTAATTTCATATCTCATGCTTTAAAATAGGTTTTGGAACTATTCGCTCATTAATTAAGAGGCTACCGAGCGCACAGTGGCGCCCTCATCGTTTGTTCGGTGATATCTTTTATTTTGGAATGAAAAGGCAGAAAATAAGCTCGTCAAGTTGTGCTTCACAAGACTATACGTTATTATTACTACAAACAGTAGTTTTAAATTGTTATGTTTTATTGTAATCATTAAAACGGAGCTTAGTGGCCACTATTTTCCGTTTTAATGATTACAATAAATCATAACAATTTAAAACTACTGTTTGTAGTAATAAACCTAGTAGCATTTTCCGTTGGCATTTAGTTGGGTCAACTTCAGAGGTATGTGGCCCAACCAAACGCCAACATAAATGCTACTAGGGAATAACGTATAGTCTTGTGAAGCACAACTTGACGAGCTTATTTTCTGCATTTTCATTCTAAAATAAAAGAAATCAACGAAATAACGATGAGGGCGCCACTGTAGTCTTAAACGTCTGTGGAAAATCTGCCTCAATCACTACTAATATTATAAATGTGAAAGTAACTCTATCTGTCTGTATGTTACGTTTTCACGCCTAAACCGCTGAACCGATCGTCATGAAATTTGGCAGAGATATAGCCCGGGATATGGAGAAGGACATAGGCTACTTTTTTACGCGATAACCGACATCCACGCGGGCGGAGCCGCAAGCAAAAGCTAGTCCATACTAATATTATAAATGTGAACGTAACTCTGTCTGTCTGTCTATCTATCTGTCTGTCTGTCTGTATGTTACGTTTTCACGCCTAAACCGCTGAACCGATCGTCATGAAATTTGGCAGAGATATAGCCTGGGATATAGAAAAGGACATAGGCTACTTTTTTACGCGATACCCGACATATACGCGGGCGGAGCCGCGGGCAAAAGCTAGTGTATTATAATTTCGATTATTTATAGGTACAGCAAATTACTCGAAGAACATCATAGCATTTTCTACAAAATACGGCAACAAATTCAAACTAGAACATTTTCAAAACTGCTTTTCACGCTAGCAGTTGAAAACTGTAGTGAATCCGACCGGTGGATTTTGAGATTAGGCCAAACATCAGAAATGGATGGTTTTCGGAACTTTGTTTTATGATATTCAGTGATCGCTGTTCCGTACCAGGTGAAATATCTATTCCACTAGCTTTATGTACTTTTGGGAACAGTTTTGTACGCTACGCAGGGAATTCCGGCTTTTTGATAAAATATTTTTCATGTGAAAATATACCTACTTATCTACAGTACAGAGTCAGTTTTTGATATATTATAATTATGACTTGGAGAACCGAAGTTATGAGGAATAGAGAAATATTGACATAGTAGCTAATGACACTTTTCTCTATTTATTTATTTATACTATGTTATACACCACAAAAATACATAACAAAAAATAAATTAAACACTACAAAATATACAATGGGCGGCCCTATCGCTTTATGCAATCTCTTCCAGGCATTTCCCAGGTAGCAAAATGACATCTGCGGGAAAAAAATGACGTCATTCATTTTAGGGTCCGTAGTTTATTCGTCGATTATGTACGTCATACTGACGTCATTTTAACGTCTTACTTAACGGAACGTCCTGGTATCGTCGATTTAGCGCCATGTCTTGAGGCTGTGACAAATTGACGTCATCTGATGGGACCCCCCGACGTCGAGACATGACGTCTCTTACGTCGAGCAGTACCGTAAACGGACGACATAATGACGTAAAAATGCTACCTAGGTTATCATGGTTTTAAGTGGGCTGTCTCGGGTCCACTAGCGCCACTCCTTAAAAAAATCAATTATCTCGTGACTGAGAAAGAATTATGAAAAACGGCTCTTTCAGCTGCCTCGGTAAGTGTGTCTAGAATTTTCTAATACCTTTTATAAAGTTTCATATTGAGACACGAAGCAACAAAATTCGATCTAAAGAAAAACGACCACATTCCTCTAGATCGTCTTTTGTTGCTTCGTGTCTCAATATGAAACTTTACAAAAGGTATTAGAAAATTCTAGGCACACCGAGGCAGCTGATTTAGCTGTTTTTATAATTCCTTCTCAGTCACGAAATATGGAGTGGCAATAGTGGAACCGAGACAGCCCTCTTAACACAGACAAGATCCACTTTCTTTTTCTTTTTTTTTTTTTCTTATCAGTTAACACCATTGCTATAGATATACCTCTGTGTATTACACAGATTATAACTGCAACTATGAGTTTATAATCTGTCTGTAGGTCCTGTTTTTGAAGTGATCTAAATCATTTTCAGCATGAGAAGAACTCGGTACCTGAATAAGTATTAAGACCTTTTTCATCCCGAAAAATTTTAACTTTACGGTCGGACGTAGCCGCTGGCCAATCTAGTCCCAAATATTTTCCGAATGCCACCTCCTACTATATGTAGATAAGTTATTCATGAATAGTAGTTTATTCTCTGTTCCTCCCAGCCTATCTTTACGCACGAATGCAAACTGATCGCCCGCTATTACAACATAAATATAGAATCTCTTCACTGAAGGAAGATTGAGAATTTCAGATAGCAAGTTTTAGGGTCGAAAAACTTACAGGATTCTAAGAAACTATACTCCGTTTACTATATAGCATTAGACAAATAACGGCTAAATAACGACAGTTATTGTGTAATATTGTTGAAATTACTTCACTTTAGAGTTATTTTTTTAATGTAAATGGTAAATAGATTACAGTGCTTTGTATTGATCGTGAAATAACGGAGTTTATTAAACGTTTACATCGAAATAACGAAAGGGTGAGAACAGTTATTTGTCTAATGTTATAATAAATGGAGTATAAATTAATATGATTGATTGAAATGGAGTATACATAGGTATAGATTCGGTAGAGTTTGCAGATATTTAGTAAACTATATCATTAATTAAACCAATCAGTTAGTTATTCTCTAAAGATCACTTCGAAGCTCGAACACTTCAAGTGACTTCGCTTTGACATTATGTGTCTGTGCCATCGACGCGATCGACGATAGTCGACTTTTAATGATTTTATACTGAAGATCACGTCTAAACGAGTAATGTTAATAATTTGGAAAAAATATATGTTAAATTAGAGCATTTTCCTAATAACTTAACATATGAATATTTTAGATTATGTTTATATTACATAGTGAAATTAATTTGTAAAGTTATGTCTAACGTGAATAAAAAACTGAGAATCACGCAAAATCTATCAAGCGTTTTTTTTTTTCTTTTTTTTTCTGAAACCTTTTCCTTTTTAAAGATAATTTAATTATTGATCTTTTAGTATACATACGTGCTTTATTGAAATACCTTTTGTTTTATGTATAATAAATGAATAATTGGTCTTATTTGGGACAGCGCTCCTGGATGGTCAAGTCTTATTACTGGGTAGTAATAGGACTCGCCCATCCAGGAGCGCTAGGACACAAAGACTACAATTTTTTTTAAAAACACATACAATTAAAAAGACCACATAAACATATTACATACTTCGATTGCGCAGTATGTTAACCATACAGCAATGGTTCAGGTACTGATGAGATATACTGAGAATCGAACCTCTGCGCGAATGCCCTCAGGATGCCGCTGGAGCAAGTCCGAACCCTGCACACCAGATGGATGTGCATCATTTCCGCAAACAGACAGTTGTGCGTTCTCCTACAAACAGGCGCGACACGCGACGCGATACAAAGAGATAGCTGGTCGTACGGCACGCGGTGTCGTTGTGTCGAGTCGCATGTCGCGCCTGTTTGAAGGAGCCTTTATAGAATCGAAATATGGGTGCCGCAATAAAATTAAGACCTTGTGTTTGTTCCAGGATAGGACAAGCAAAAACTATTTGCTTTTCTTAAAACTAAATAGATTACGTAACTTTATTTGTGATAGAACTCTTCGCGCTTAAACAGTGCCAACAACAACGAGTTTGGCAATTTACGATCAAAATACTTAAAGGTGAGTTAAAAGTTCAGTATCTGCCGGCTAATGGCACCTCTGAGTGCATTCTACTTTACGCGGTCAGCACTTAAGTAGTTAAGTAAATAATAAATAAACCGTTCACACTTTCAGCTTCACACTTTTTTTATAGGTGCTGTTACAAACACAAATCACAATGCACAAACAGCTAGACCCTGAACAAATAATGGCCCTAATACATAACATAACAACAACACGCCTGTTTTCCTCGAAGGGTTAGGCAGAGATGTACCTACAGCACACCCACATTTAGGCCTGTGTTCACCAACAGTCAAACCACCGGTTAGGTATTTAAACAGTTGATTTATGTCAAATTTCCTAAGTAAAGAACTGGTTAAATATCTAAACAGTTGATTTAAATGTTGGTGAACACAGGCCTTAGCCAGTCATATTTAAAGCGGCGATAACCGACTTTTAATACAAAAAAAAAACACATAAACCTACATGGGCACTTATGAAACGTCAGAAGCTAGGTTCGCGGTTCCAATTAGTCGTTTCCTATGGAGAACAGCCGGCAAGAAACTCCACGGTTACTCTTTTAAAAATAAATGGCTTTTACAATATTCTAAAATAACAATGTTAATAGGTATGGGAGGACAGTGTAGGCAAGACTGTGTAGGGTGTAATATATTTTTTTTTTAATAAAAAATACGTAATGATTTTATATTGAAGATCACATCTAAACGTGCAGTGTTAAAGATTTTGAAAAAATATATGTTATATCAGACCATTTTCTTAATAACTTAATATATGAATATTTTAGATTGTGTTTATATTACATAGTGAAATTCATTTGTAAAGTTATGTCTAACGCGGATAAAAAACAGAGAATCACGCAAAATTTATCAAGCGTATTTTTCTGTAACCTTCACCTTTTTAAACATAATTTAATTATTGATCTTTTAGTTACGTGATTTATTAAATTATCTTTTGTTTTATGTATATTAAATTAATAATGCGTCTTACGCTCCTGGATGGGCGAGTCCTGTTACCGGCTGGACGAACGACGCGTTGCTTGAGCTCAGTAATGAACACGCAAGCTAACCACACAAGGTCACTGGCATATATCTGCGTCTGTAATAGGGGGCGAGCCTATTTATTGGTCTCAACCGGGCACAAATCCAGACTGCGAACTGCCACTACCCAGATAGAAAACTCAAAACCACTTAGCCCGACCCAGGAATTGAACCCAGGTTTACTATTCTGTAGAAAACCACGATAAAACTCATATCTGTGAACGTATTATTAAATGATACTGTCAGTGTCTCCTCTGTTCTCATCATGGTTACAGAAGTGAACTAGATACTGAGTTTTACAGCTAGGTTGGTGACATTTTCAAAAAGACTGACTTGTGTCAACTTCCTGTTTCTTTTTGCCTGAAGATGACTCACACACGGAGATCAGAGAGATAAAAGTATAAAAAATATAATTATATAGGTACTAAGAAAAATGAAAAAAAGAGAAGGTCCTGTACGAGGCCAGAAGGCTCCTATCTCAGCATGATTCTGCGACATTTAAAAATAAGTGTCGCAGCGCTGGTATTCTGATAGGGCCCGCTGTGTCGTCACGAGCAGATACAGAAATACATAAATAATATTATAATAATATCGAATCAATTTCTAAATAATCTGCGTTACCTATTGAAATTATTGCTAAAGCTAAATTCATATACACGTTAACAGCGGATCGTCGACTAATATTAATACGTAATTAATTAGCTCCATGACGGTACCACAGAGTACGGACAGCGGCAGAGCTTCATACAACCGCGCTATGATAGGTACACTACTAGAAGCAGGAGGTGCGTATTTGCGTACCACTGGCGGCTTCGTCGCGTACGAAGAGAAACCGGTTTCTACCGGCTCGGCCAGTTGAATCGTTCAGGGCTTCACGTATGCGTCACGCGTCGTGTTTGGTTACGATTCACGTTTGTGATGGTACTGTGCTGTTTAATCCTTTCTGGGACAACATAATCCCTTAGTACTCTTTTAAGGTAGTCAAGAGAACTGCCGGGACAAACACCTTCATCGATGCCTGTAGTCCATGCCTTTTGTCCTCCCATGTATAAACTCCTACCTAATTAAAAAATCATACAATCAAACGACCTACAGTACTATAGCAGGTATTTGAGGTCCTAAATAAATCTATATTTTTGTCAAAAATTTGGTTTTGCATGATCAAACTGAATTTTTGCCAAAATACAGACTATTATTGTAAATCAATACACATTATACACATACACACATTTAAATAAACCTTTTTTAGGTAGGTCCCTTACTTACCTAACTACCAAAATACGGATTTTTTGCAAGCCTTTTTTATCCAACTACGGAGCCACAAATAAAGGATTGCTCTGTTTAGTCATACTTTCTACAACGTTAGTCAAATCCGCTTACATCACAGATTAATACAGATGGGACACTCCGCAAATCCATTTAAATAAAAAGCGACTCTTGCTACGACACAATAAAGTGCAATTCAGTAGGCCTAGCAAGTTACAAACGTTTCGTATCGAATCTCTTTCTACAATCGTTGACGCCTCGTCGTAAGCGACTATATAAAACGATAAGTTGGTAGCCAAGTTGACACGACTGAGTCAAACGCTCGTTCTACAACGTATTTAGAAAAAACCTATACTTGAGTCAATGGTGAGCGTTCCTACAAACGTCAAACTAACGTCAAAGTTACAGTTGTGTACTTAGTGCGCGGTCATTTATTCCGATCATTTATATGGGATGTAGCGATCAACGTTGTAGAAAGGATCAGATTTCATTCTAACATTTTGAACGATCTGATGAGTTGTAAACTTGTCTACAAATTTTCTGATCGTTTGTTCTGACCACGTGACTTAACATTGAGATGATGTTATTCCTATACATTTGATTAGTTTTCTATTAGCGTTATCGATTGTAGATTGTCAACTTGGCTAAGCCTACAGGTCGCACAACGCTTATTACCTACATTTATATTCACCTACAATTTGCCTCTCTTTCTATCGCGTAACTCTTATACTCGTACCGGCGCAACAGCGCGCGGCAATCCTACTGAGTTGGCCCAGTGAGATGCGCCCGCCGCGTACTTGTAGCTTCATACCTAAACTGCGGAGTGTCCCATCTGTATTACTCTGTGCTTACATTACAAAACAGTATCACGTCATTATCACATGGGTATCGGGTTATCAATAACAAAGGAGTACAAATATCATTGTGGCACGATTTGCTTGCGAGCGCGCACCGCAGCGCAAGGAATGCGCTAATTGTGACCGTGGGACTCCTTGTGCCCGGACTACTAATAATATGCTCAGTCAATACTTTTTGAAATGGATTGATTTACATAATGGACAAATGAAAAATGTTTGAAAGTACATAAAAAAAGTAAAAAAAAAATAGCATAGAAATTTCCTCAAGGACACTGAGTTCTTCCTCCCCCTGAGTTATCCCCTATATTACCCCCTTGGGGGAAGATTATACCAAAACGTAACTGAAACACGTAATTTTTTATTTCTTACCAAAAGCATAAATTTTTTATATCCCTAACTTAAGAAATGTTAAGTTTCCTATATAAACTTTCATCCCTTTCCCCTTTAAGTTTATTTTTGATATAAAAAGTAGCCTTAGTCCCCAGGATTCCATCTATCTCCGTGCCAAATTTTACCCAAATCCGTTCAGTGGTTTAGGCGTGAAAAGGTAACATACAGACAGACAGGCAGAATTACTTTCGAATTTATAATATTAGTATGGATTGTTCATTTCCTTTAATAAAAACCTTTTTTCCATTAGGCTCAACCTTCCGCTACATTTTTTATTCGATCGACAGAAAAATGCTATCTAAAATTGTAATACAACTAAATACATGACAAAAATATATTAAGCTTCATCATCCAATAATGTTAGACCCAAAATCAACCCCAATCTTCCTCCCGGTCCACAATATTTTCTGATTTAAGCCCTGTACATGACGGGGTGATTTTGGACACATTTTACCCCACTCTCCCCATATACATATTTTATTAACAAGGACAAACCCAGTGTTTTAAGACAAAATATGTTCATGTTTACCCTCACTGGCATAGATTAATATTATGAACAAGAATTAATCTATTGTGAAAGGGAAAAGGAGCAGAAAAATATCATTCACAACTTTTTTTCACGACTGAAAAGACAGGAGTGCTTTTTATACAAGTCATAGGAAGTGGAAAACCTAGTAAACCCACAGTTATGTTTAACTCCTATGTAATTATAATTGGCTATATATATTAATATATATAAAAATAATTTATTATATACCTGTATCTGTACCGCTTGACTTAACTATCCACCCTAGCTGCGGCTCGGGTAGATATACGTCTCGGGGTAAAATGGCTTCTATTGTGCACTAGCTGTACAATCTACTATTTCTAAACCGTAAAAGCAAAATAAAATAGAGAAATCTATTATCTATTACAACATCAGAAGGTCAAACCTTTATAGTGCCAAGTGTAAAAAAATTGAGTCAAGGACTCGACAAAGATCGGTGAACAGTTACACCTTTTTTCAGGCGTCATCAATCACGTTCAGGATCGATTTGAATACCTGCGAGTTCGAACATTTGTAATTTAAGAGGCTTTGTTTTACTTCTAAGAAAGTAAGTGCTTTATTTTTATAAGTCAGTGGAAACGCCGGGTGAGGATGCCCTAGGAGGACGTTATATTGTGATGGAGACGGTGATGTTCATCAGAAAGGTCAGGTGCATAGTACTCGGAATCGGCGTGCGTGTGTGACCAGAGGCAGTGCCGGTTTTAGCATTACCGGCGCCACAGGCGAGGTTTCTATGGCCCCCCTTTCTACTCCAAAATTCACACGTGACAAAAAAAACTTCTTTAGCTTTTCTATCGTCAAACTCTCATATAAAGGCATCAAAGTCTATGTTTTCTGCAATTTCATTTTCGATTAACGATGGCGCCAAGTTTGCCAATCTCGATTGAGATAATGTCGATCGCAGATACATAGGTTTTTATCAGCTTAAGCTTAGAAAAAGTCCTTTTTCCACTCACTACCGTTACAGGTATAGTGACCAATATTCTCAATGGAAGGACGAGACGGGAAACCAGATATGGAGAGCGCCTCTTCATGCCTGGCGCCCTTGGGCGGTCGCCCAACCGCGCTGTACCTTAACACCGCTACTGACCAGAGGCCTAAATGTGTAAAACACTATCAGTAGGAATCGATTTCAATTTGACAATTCAATAACATTAATTGCGTTATTAACTTTGTTGAGCGGACAAATTTTTCGAACATAATTATGAAGCAATGGATTAGCAATCTGCTTTTACATCAATCCAACCCACTTTGGTCCATAAACCTACAAACTACTTGCATGGAACGAACTGCGAATGGCACTAACTGGTATGAATCGGTTTCATTTTGACAATTCAATAACGTTCATTATTAACATTGTTGAGCGGACAAATTTTTCGAACATAATTATGAAGCAATGGATTAGCAATCTGCTTTTACATCAATCCAACCCACTTCGGTCCATAAACCTACCTCTTCCCTTACAAACTACTTGCATGGGACGAACTCCGAATGGGACCAACTGCGAATGGGACCAAGTGCAAATGGAACGAAGTGCTAATGTGACCAACTGCGAACGGGGGACGAAGTGCGCAACCCCATCAAAATCATTCATATTGCGATTGATTGTGTGTTACGCAATTTGGGTACTCCGGAAGGGGATGCTCTAGGAGAACATATAGTGACCTAATTGGTAATGTTCTTCAGAAAGGTTAGGTGCGTAGAACTCGCAACCAGCGTGCGTGTATGACCAGATGTATGAATGTAAACGAAGCAAAAGGACGTAAGGATCGTTGCAGGTTGCATTCTGTAGTTTCTGCCTACCTCATGGGAAGAAAGCGTGAGTATGTATGTTTGGGTACTTGTAAGTGCTTTATATTTTATAAGAAAGGTGTTTACTCATATTTGCTTTAGCTACAGGTGCACTTGTGCTAACTAAGTCTAGAATAATACCTAGATATACAAGACAGGGAAAACACACAATAGGGATGATGACTAAAAAATATTTTTTATCCGTCATGTAAATTATAAAAAAATATTGGACACGTATTTTTTTATTTTTTTACGTAATCAAAGCATTACGTGGCATGCGTCACTTCTCAGTAGATTTTATACGTAGCTGTGACGTAACGAGCCCCCACTCCCCAAGTTTAATGGCTCGTACAGACTAGTGCGATATCGCGGGCGCGACGCGACACTAGTAGCACAATTTCTTTGTCGCTGCCCGTCGCGCCCGCGATATCGCGCGAGTCTGTACGAGCCTTAATGTGTTTTATCTATTTTTTTTTATTAATATGATAAAGCAAAAAATACGTGTCTAATATTTTTTTATTATCTGATTGACGGACGAAACAGTTATTCTTTTTTTTTTTACCCAGGCATCATCCCTATTCTATGTTGAATATTTCATCTTCAGTAGAAAAACAACAACTGTTTATGTTGTAATTAAAATAACAATGACAGAAAAACCCATTTGAAGTCATCAAGTATTACGTACCTAAGCACCAAAGGGGTCTTCGCTTTGATTATTTTTGATGACATGGGGGACCGGGGGTCTGAATGGTGATTACGTCAGCAATATATGAAATAAAATGAAATTTTATTTATTTGCCAGAATATAGGTACTCGTACATACATAATAACGATGGTAGAATAATTTTAGTCTCACTATATTCGACTTATCAGTCGTTAAAATGTTTTTAATAGGTGCATGCAGTATTTTGAAATTACATCAATATAATTATCATTAATCATTAGTCACACACATCATAATCATAATAAAATTTACAGTCTTGCGTTATTAATTTATTAGGCACATTAACATTATAAAAAATATTAAACAAGTATATTAGATTTTAGCTCATAGTTAAGACAGTTCATCAATTTATTGATTAGATTTATAAATAATGTCAATAATTATAGTTTTGAGTGATCGTAAAATAAAGTTATACATCATTTCTGTTTAAAATTTAAATAATCATCTATTGAATAAAAACATCTGTCACAAAGCCAATTGTTTAATGTTTTATTAAATTCTAAGTTATTCATTTTTCTTATTTTTTCCGGTAGTTTGTTATACATTTTCACCGCCATGGTGTAGCAGTTCCTGTTACATAACTTCAATCTGCTTCGTACTACCAGAGGTAATATATATTTATTTATTTATAAAAAATTAATGCACAAGTAAAAAAAAAATACCGTACAAAGGCGGACTTAATGCCTGAGGCATTTTCTACCAATCCACCTTAGGGCTGATTTTTCAATCGTCAGATAAATTTTATCGGAGGAATAAATATGGTAGTTTGACAGCTCTTATTTATTTATTTTATTCATCTTTAATTCTATTATTATTATGCTTTTGCATAGAAAATATGTCAAAACGCCATTTTTATTGTTCAAATAAAACTTATCGGTTGCATATTAGAAAATCAAAACTTTCCTGAGCAAATTTCAAAAGAACAACGCACAAATCAACAAAATTTAAAATAACGATGGTCATTTGATCAAAAGTTCAGCTGACCAAAGTCTGGAATATCAATGTTTCAATTATTTATTACACTATTGACCAAATCGTTTAAAGGTCAAAATGGATTACTGGATAAATTATTAATTATTGGTTGATTAACTAGTCGCAGGCATGATTCGTCATTTTGAACTGTGTGAAATAGGTTAGGTTAGGTTAAAACTATGACCAACCCCGCGCGAGCCGAGCGAGCGAAGCGAGCGGTGCCGCGGCAGCGGCCGGCGAGCGCTACTTCCAAGTTGCTCGCAGAAATGTTTTCACCATTGTGTTGATTTGATATTCTAAAATTACATCTAGCAACTTTTGATCAGTCGTTCATTTGATGTCACATACATTGGGATTCTAAAAAATTTCTAAATAAAACATTTGGTCATTTAAATTTTGTTATTTCGTTTATTGTTCTTTTGAAATTTTCTCGAGAAAGTTTTGATTTTCTAATATGCAACCAACTTATCAGACGATTGAAAAATCGGCCCATAAGGCGCCATCTCCACGGGCGAGAGAATCGCGGCGATATTCACGCTGGGCCTTCAAATAATCGCCGCGATGATAAAGCCGTGTGGAGATTGATTCATAGAGTTTCTATTGAATTTGATGGCACGACGAGACTATCGCCGCGATTTTCTCGCCCGTGGAGATGGCGGCTACGGGTTATTTATTTACTTTTTCAGATTTTCCTGTAAAATTTTTTTTTTTTTTTTTTAGTTGATTTTGATTTGAACAAAGATAACAATCACAAGTTCAAGGAGTCCCCAAAATAATTGATATTGCATATTCGCTCTCACGCGGTGTTTTATGGTTAGAAGGTACCGAAGTAGGGAAATATCGGCGTTCAATTCTTTGTAGTCCATAAATTCCTTATTTTTAGGTTCATGATTAACAATAAAGAAACCTGGAAAGATTAAAAACAATGTTTACGTAGGCATAAGAGGGAGGGTTAGAGTTTTGCTTACTTTTTCTGACCAGGAGGCGGGCGGTGGGGGTTCAAATTTACTAAAATTCTGCTTACTTAATACTTAAATGGCCCCTAAGGACCTCGAACTTCATCAGAACCTACCTAATTAATTGTTAGTACAAATAGGGATATTTACTTGGTAAAATAAAATAAAAATCTGTTAAGTCCGTCAGTCAGATAATAAAAAAATATTAGAGACGTATTTTTTGCTTTATCATATTAATAAAAAAGACTTACCGTACCATACCGTGTTGTGCCGGACGTAAAAAATAGCACTACCCCATTCCCCCCCCGTGGGTGTCGTATAAGGCGACTAAGGGACTTACTGGAGAATGGGCAGCAGCGTTCTCTATATATTTTTAACACCATACTGCGATCACCAACCCGCCTGCCAAGCGTGGCGATTATGGCAAATTCCTCCCCTTTTGGGTGAGGCCTATTCCAGCAGTGGACGTCTTTCGGCTGAAATGATGAATGATGATGAAAAAAGACTTAGATAAAACACATTAAAATTGGGAAGTGGGCTTGTTACGTCACAATTCTTACAAACTACGTATAAAATCTAGCACAGAGTGACGTCATGCCACATTTGAACTCAATGTATCACCTTAATTTTTTAATTACGTACGTAAAAGAAGAAAAAATACGTGTCCAATATTTTTAAATAATCTACATGACGGAAAAAAAAATCAACATCATCCCCTATTGTTGTAAAATCCTCATAATGTAGACTATTATTTAAAAAAAACCTTAGATTGTTTAGTGACCTGCACCATAATTGCGTAACACAATATCAAACACAATCTGAATGATTTTGAAGGATATGCTAATCCATTGCTTGGATATGTTCGAAAAATTTACCTGCTCAACAACGGAAATAACGCAATGAATGTTGTTGGACTGTCAAAATGAAACCCACAGCGACTTTTATTACTACTTTTGCTATTAACCCGCGGGGTCACTAACTTTTGTCGCTGACTATACTTATTGGATATCACTGACCATTGAGTTAATACTCACAATAGTCTCATTGTTGTCATTTTTTGGCTGGTTAGTGAATAAATAAGGCGGAAGCCTCATTAGTGCGTTGCGTTGCGTCGTCGCAACGGATCAACGCATTGTATGCCACACCTGCGTTGCGTCAATGCCCGACGTCGCAACGCAAGAACACGGCGACGCACGACGTCTAGTTTGCCCCTCTAGCAGTGGAACACACACTGTCCGTCGTTGCACCGGAGCTCCGACAACCCAGCACAGCACATCACCCCTCCCTCTGCTTCGTCTCTCGTCTGTCGATCCGTTAAAACGTAGCGTGCGACGTCGCAACGCATAATGTGGCATGTCATTAAAAAATATATGTAACACGACGCAGCGTTGACGCTGCGACGACGCAACGCACTAATAAATCTGCTTTCAGACTACGCTATAATATAATAGCATATAGTATATAGCTCATAGCACAACAATATCGCGCACCATACATTCCAATAATATATCGTCGACCGTAGGTTCAATTGACGTAAGGGACAAAATACCCAAAATGAGTTGAGTATACAGTTTTGTTCAGAATTTTTCGCTCTTTCGAATGGTGTATATGAAAAAAATCTAGCTTAAGAAAAATGTCCCTTACCCTACTGATTTTTTGGATACAAATTTCGAATCGGCCCCGTAATAACAATGTATCTGAAAAACCATGCAATATAGTAACTTGAAATGGTGTAATTACCGCCGCCAATCGAATCAAATAAGGTAAGGTAGGTAACGATTTCCAAATTTAAGATATCCAAACGCCAAAAGTGTGTACTTAATTTTCTGTCAACAATCTCTTTACACTATTTTTTCACTATTTTTACACTATTTTTGATCTAACGTAGAGGTCAATTTAATGTAAGGGACGGGACTACCAGATACTTGGTCAGTAAGGGACATTACTAACAAAATACGTTGGTGTAAGGGACGTCTATTTTCTTAAATAGATAACTTATTTAAATAAATGTTACACAGGTAGATAGAGCACTAAAATACAAGATTATGTGTCAAGTCAGATCCGAAAAAGGTTAATAACAAAAAAAGTTATGCGCGATTTAGTCCGAAAAAAAACTTTGTCGGCCTCTCCTGAAAAATCGTATTTTGTCCCATACCTCAATTGAACCTACGGTCGACGATATAGTACAGTACAGTGTGAACGTGTCCATAACAATGAATGGTGCGCGATATTGTTGTGCTATGAACTATATACTATATGATATTGTATTATAGCGTAGTCTGAAAGCAGCTTAAGGCCTCAGCCTAACAGCCCCATTCATGAAATTCAATTATCAAAGTGACCATATTTCAAAATTTTCATTAATACGAAAACGCCGATTACTACCATCTCGTAGGTACCCATATCGTTTCCCGTCAGTCTGCCAAATCCACCTGGCGGGAGATCAATCCGAGTCAGGTATCACGGGGGCTTTGCTGCCAAATGACAGTGATTGCAATAATTTACCTGCGCCACATTGACTGAGCTGTAGATTTGAATTGGCACTACGCTGATGACGTCATAGTCAATCAATCAACTGTGTAATATGGAATTAATGTACTTATAGTATACAACAAGTACCAGAAAGTTGTGGTCAAATTTAAGACTGCAAAATTCACTCGCGGCGAACTATTTGCGCAACTTTGTATATTTTTGAAATAACATGAAATATTATTATAGCACATAAATAACCATAATAATAATAGCAGGTTATTTTTTTAGTTCATCTATGTTCAGCTCTTTCTGTCCAACGATCAAAATTTCATACAATTCCAACTTCAGGTTAAAATTACTGAAAGTATTGCAGTGGTCATGGTCTTATCTGTGCATAACGAATATGCCGCATTTTAACTAAATAATAAACACCAAACAACTGCAAAATTTGGCTTCAAGTCAGAATGGGGCTAAAAAAAGTTCTATACATCTTAATTGGCCACCCTGTACTAATTAATAACAATACTGCCTAGCCTTTCTTTTCCCAACTAAGTTGGGCTCAGCTTCCAGTCTAACCGAATTCAGCTGAACACCAGTATTTTATATGGAGCGACTACCTATCTGACCTCCAAAACCCATTAATTGGGTAATACGATACCCCATGGCTTACCATGGGGTATCGTAACCAGTCTTAACTGGTTGTCAGACTTTCGGGCTTCTGACGACCCGTAACGACTGTCAATGATCCACGAGTAACAGCCGGGACCAACGGCAGAACGTGCTTTCCGAGG
This sequence comes from Dryobota labecula, assembly GCA_947523025.1. NCBI lineage: Eukaryota > Metazoa > Arthropoda > Insecta > Lepidoptera > Noctuidae > Dryobota > Dryobota labecula. The sequence goes on along the minus strand of OX383296.1, from coordinate 6,084,568 downwards.
CATGGAGTCTCGGTATGTAAAGATGGTTACCCATCCAACGGCCCAACCCCGGCAAGCGTAGCTTAACCTAATGGATCGACCCGTGTAGCTGTTACTTAGCCACTAGCTAAGCTAGTAGTAATTAATAACCAAGACCAGTTAAAACAGTGAATGTTGGGTGTGGCAAAAGAAGCATGAAAGCAGAATAAATGCTGTGGAAATTCGTTCCTTGCGAAGCATGTATGAGGTTGAAAAATGATGTGATAGGGCAACGGTGTAGTTTAAAAGAAGACGTAGTGACAAAAATTTCAAAGAATATGCTTAGATGGTTTGGTCATGTTGAGAGAATGAATGTAAGGCGAGTTAGAAAAGGTATTTACAAGGCAGATGTGAGTGGAAACACCGGGATGGGACGCCCTAGGAGAACATATAGTGACCTAATTGGTGATGTTCTTCAGAAAGGTCAGGTGCGTAGCACTTGCAACCGGCGTGCATGTATGACCAGATGTATGAATGTAAACGAAGCAAAATGAGTATGTAAGGAGCTTAGCAGGTGGCGCTCTATAGTTTCTGTGTGTGTGTTTCTGTGTTTGTTTGTTTTTTTCCCCATGGGAAGAAGGCGTGAGTTTATGTTCATGTACACACGGCTAAATATATAGCTTACTATACATATCCAGAATAAGCTAACCTCTCATTGTACGGAAATTGTATACAATGCGAAATCAGCTTATACTGGAAATTTATGGCTTGATGTGTAGCCGTGTGTACCAGTTAAAACAACAAGATACCCTTTCGGCCGCCATGGCAACTGAGTTTCGCAATTGTGAAAAAGGAATTTTTATTCTTTCTTGTCAATTAGTTGCGACAGAAGACGACGAAGAAGATTAATTACGAATACTGGGTTTCGTACCGTGTGATGCCGGACGTAAAGAATAGCACCAGCCCATTTCCTCCCGTGGGTGTCGTAAAAGGCGACTAAGGGACTTACTAGAGAATGGGCAGCAGCGTTCTCTATGCATTTTAACACCATACTGCGATCGCCAACCCGCCTGCCAAGCGTGGCGATTATGGCAAAATCCCCCCAATTGGGGAAGGCCTATGTTCAGCATTTGACGTCTTTCGGCTGAAATGATGATGATGATGATGACTGTGTTTTCAGGTAAGATGCAGAAAAATTAAATAAAAAAGTCTACCAAATATTAAAACTCTCAAAACACAGACGAATGTTCGTATAATTATAGACGTGTGCAATACTTGCAGTTTTTGTAACAAAAGTAAAAAAACTTCCTTGAATTAATTATGAACCATTCTCGAGTCTTTAAAATAACTCTGACTCTACGCAAAAACATTCACTCAACACGGTTCGGAGGTTTTCGAGAAAATCCTGCACATGAAAATGTAATTACATACTGCAATCGAAATCTCTTTTGGCAGTCCCTCAAAATTAAAACTTAAAGCCAAAAAAAAAGCTAAGTTAAGCTTTAAGCTTAAGTTGAAAACAAATTCACTTTTAAAAGAAAAGTTCGTAACCACTATATAAGTCAGTCTAAATAACTCTCAATTAGTAGTCTAGTCATAGTAATTATTGTTAGGTGGTACCTATTTGTTAAAATATGTTATAGTTTATTTTATTTGTATAAGTGTATGAGTATCAATAAAAGTATATAAATTCTCGTAATCAAAAAGTTAATATTTTAGACATTATTTTGTGTACCCTATCACTATAAGGTTGACTGGTAGAGAATGCCTTGTGGCATTAAGTCTGCCTATGTACCACTATTGTTCATGAAGTTCAAATAAATAAATCTTAACTTCAATTAAAACATAAAATTACAAACGTCTGAACTGTCTACCTACTTATTTTTAATTAAAATGTTAAAATTGTAAGTAAAAATGCACAGTTATTAATACAGCTAAAATAATGAAAATCAAGTAAAATTCTCGTAATCGCAACAGATTTTTTTTTCAGTGAGTGAAATATAAAATTTATTCCTACCATACATCAATTTATAATTACATCGCGTTGCAATAATCATGCGATATGCTTTTGACATTTATTGTTATGTGCCATTGGAACGGAAGCTTTAATTTTTGGATCCATTTCAACGGGCACACAATTCTGGCAATAATATAAATCATTATCAATATTAACTCATTTTAGTAGAACGTCTGTTATATGGAATAATTTATGACTACATAGTTTAAAATATAACATGTGCTGCAATAAAAACAAAAGGCTTATGTTATTCGAATAGCAATCGCTCATGATAATATGATGGTTCTATGAGGAATTAATTCGTAACAAACAATTTGCTTAAAATTGAATTGCAATAGCAGACGCTAATCATTATTTAACTTTTCTCAAACACGCATGGAAATTTTGTCAGAATTTTCGAAAAAAGAACACGCGGAGTATCGAATTTACGGACAAAGAAAATCAAATCCATTCCAGGAGCGTTTTTTGAATTTGGAACATTACAACGCTCCAGGGCCTCAAGTCTGCTATTACAATAGTGTCAGAATGGTCTCGCCATTGTGAGTATTTGACAGTGTTTGTATGGCAAATCTGTCAAAAACTCACAATGAAGAGACCATTCTGACACTATTGTAATAGCAGACTTGAGGCCCAGCAATGTTGTATGAAATGGCGTGCTGCTTTGATTGGATCTCTCTTACCATTCTTGGCATACCAAAGTAAGTCTCTTTGCTTAGCACAAATTGCGTTCACGTGGCTGTATAGCCATAAATGCGTTTGCCTTTTGGCACACATGATATATAGAAAATTGGCGGCAAAGCTGAAAATTCGTCTTCATTTGTTATTTACATACTTCAGCCATCTACCACTACATCCAATGCCCACCTGCAAACCTCATCAGAAGTTCAACAAACAAACATAAATGTACCGGGGAAATCAACAACATTTTCTTTTAGTACGAGTAATTGCCCCAATATGACTAATGTAACTTTTAATATTAATTAAATTAAATGTATAATATAAAAAGTATGTTTTATTTACCTGCATTCTTTTGAGAAAAGCACTATATATGCCTCGGCGGAAATGGCAATTGCCTGTCTCGTATTAGTGAAGTCCACGCCTACGGCTCGGCCTTCATACTAATACTCGACCTGCAATTGCCTTTTTCCCGGCCTTTGTAATAATGTACTATTAAGCAACGTTTATCCAGCTTACAGGTTTATTTAATTCAGACGTAATAAATGATAGTAGGTTAATGAAACCAATCAGGGATATTGATTTTACATTCGAACGGAGTCGGTCGAAAACAGTGCTGAATTTAAAAACCGGCCAAGTGCGTGTCGGACCACGCACAATGAAGGGTTCCGTAGTTGGTGTGATTTTATCCCAAGAATAAACTTAACATTGTAGTTGAAAAACATGTTCTTCCATAGGGAATGTATGGTAGATCATGTTTTTCAACTGTAAATGTAAGTTGGTCGACTATTACTCGTTAACTTGTAAAGCCCACTTAGCTGTGATAGTTTTTCTTTTAACTTCGTTATATATACTACTGCTGTGAATTTTTTCACATAATAATATCCAAATACAACCATTTAGCTGGCGGGAGGGGTGGGGGACCCAAACGGATCCCTGAATCGAAAAATGGTTTTAACATACCCGCAATATTTTTGAACGGCCTATCCAACGATACCCCACACCATGGGATAGACGAGAAAAAAAATATATCATCCGACCTGTAGAGGGGAGGCAACATTAAAAAAAAAAAAAAAAAAAAACACTGTCGGCGCGGCGTGGTTAATATGTATACCCATTCCAAATTAGATCTTTCTAGTACTAAGAGTCTCTGAACTAAGCCGCGGACAGACAGACAGACGGACGGACATGAAGAAACTATAAGGGTTCCTTGTCAAAGTCAAAGTCAAATCATTTATTTCAAATAGGCACGAAGATGCACTTTTGAACGTCAAAAATTACATGAAATAGTTAATTGATTCTAGTTGCGCCTTCCAAAATGTAGTTATGTATGGAGAAGAATGGGTAAGAAACTCCATACTTACTCTTTTAAAATGTTAACAATAGTTTGTATACATTAATTAATATTTATAGGTGAAGACGATGTACCTAGAATAAAAAAATAAAAAAAATCATAAAAATTACTTACCAAAATTGGTAAAAAGAATGAAAAGTGAAGTAATAACAGAAAAATTAATAAATGCGATAGGCACATGGTGCTCACATATTTACAAACATTGTATATGATTTCCCAAAAAAAAAAAAAAAAAAACAACATATAATAAGTCAGTGTGTGAGTTAAATATTAATCACAGAAAATAAAATTTAAAATTATACAGTTAAATTAGCAACCAGTTTGATTTTGTCTAGACTCTAAATTGTCCTATGGAGCAGGACCAGCATGTTTCCAAGCATTCTTATCTTGGATATAATCCTCTAATTTGTAATATGCTTGTTTACAAAGTGTACTTTTTATATGAGTTTTAAATTTTCTTTCATTTAATTGTAATATATCAGAAGGTATTTTAATGTAACATTTAACACAGTACCCCATAAAAGATGTATGTACCTTAGATAATCTGAAAAACGGTTGATCTATTTTATCTTTATTTCTAGTTGACTACGGAACCCTAAAAATAGAAGCAGAAAATAAACAGCGCGCCTATACCTAAAAAATATTTCGATAAAGATCTCTATACAAACTTCCACTTAAACTAATGCGATTCATCTTAGTATTTATTTATCTTGATAATAATCACTAATCATTTCTCATCCGCCTACTAATGAAGCGGTAAAACGTAGGTGTGAAGAATGCTCATCTTCCTTTCTACCGCTAATGATATTAATAGCCTTATAAATCTCTGTGAGAGAGGCCGCCATGATTAATTTGTATTTAAAAGCTTTTTGATAGTCAAATAAACCGATCGACTGTTTATTTAATGGGTTTAAGTAATAAGTCGTGTTCTAATGGATGGACATTAGCTTGCACTCTAAGTTAAACTTACTGCTCATGCAATATGAATGAAAGCTACAGAGGTATTCGTACCCCCAACTCCCTCCTTCCCCTCGTCCTAAAATCAAATGCTGTTAGAACTGATTGATAGATACGGAGGGGTTTTTAGGACCATTTGGTCCTAAAGTCCTAATAGTAAAACGAGAGGCCTAGCCAAGTTACAAACGTTTCGTATCGAATCTCTTTCTACAATCGTTGACGCCTCGTCGACGCCTATGTCGGATATATTACTAAAATTCTGAGCCAACTCAAGAGCTTTAACGGCTTATTAAAAACACTATCGTTTCCATTATAATATTTATTTATTTTTTACAAAATTGTATAGTTTATATTTATCACTAAGTAAAATATAATACATCATTATTGTTCATATCGTATTATTAGCGATGGGGTTGTAACAAATGCAACAAGACAGTATCTGTATCAAATCGCAAAGACTGTCGAAAATGAGAACAATCCTATGAGAAAATTTTCATTAACTAAAAATACAAACAACAAAAACAAGCGAATCAAAAATATTTAAAAAAAAATGTACTTAGGAAGTATATGAAGTAAAACCGTAAACAACCATTTAACGAAACTTAGATTTGTACACCTGTACTTACAAGTGTACAAATCTAAGTTAGCAAAACTAGAAACTCTCTTACATTTAAAACTTTTATATATATAGATTAAAAATGTATAGAATTTAGTATCGGTAATCTAGAGCATGTCAAGAGATATTAGTTTCAGTACAGTTAACTCAAATCCCTGAACTAATTATTGCGAGTCCTGACTTGGCAAGCGCCTGGACCTGTATCATAGAAGATTGCGTTTTCATGATAGCTTTCTAGATCCAAATCTACATTATTATATAATGTTACAAGAACAATTTTTTTATGGTTTTGTCTAGAAATGGCAGAAAATGACAAAAATTATAGAATTATATTTATTTAATAATTTATATTATACCTACTTTATTGTACACCACAAAAATATAGAACAAAAAATAAATCAAATAAAAATAAAATCAAATAAATTATAATTGAAAGCATAACCGTAGTATTACAATATTTATAAATAATTATATTCTGTGAGGACTGTGGGACCACTTTACTTTGAACCAAATGATATAATTGTAGGTTTAAAAAATAACATCAAAGAATTGGGTCAAAGCGACAGCACTTTAGTAGACTCCGTGTACCGAAATTCCATTAGAGAAAACTATACATTTACTCCTAACTTATAATTAATTTAGACGATTAATAACAAATCCGATACTTAGATTTAATTATCGTGAAAATTTCCGAAGACATTTAGTCGATTTTAAAAATAGTCGACTAAAAGAAGCCAGTAATTAAACGTCACACATGGAAACCCTAGTATATTACAGTCACGGCAAGCTATCCTAGATATCGGGTAATAAGCTTTGAAATCGATTTAAAACTATCGTATGCCCGAGTGGCGAGCAAACAAACTAATAAACTTTCTCTTTTTATACTGCATAGTTTCAGACTACATATATTGATCCGATTTTTCCGGATACGGAAACTATCTACAATCTGCTCACACGTATTCGGAGATTGTAATAATTAACATCGGATTGTTTTGATGGCTACCTTCATTGTTTACAAGAAATATTTCCGTAACACAGTATTATGAACGCAAATGGCAGTCGAATCAGATAAGTTAAAACCGTTAAACTGAAGTTGATACCATCAACAAACGTTCTGTGATTACCAGAAGGGTGGAACTTGAATTAGGCCTTCTGGGGGTTACCATTAACTTTGTTTAGCAGGTCAATAATAGCCAAAAAAGCAAATTAATTAAATAAAACAAAAAACCAGACTGCAAAAACACACTGGTTTACACGGGTTATTGGTTTAATAACCTGAAATATGGTGTAACTGTTGTTTGTCTCCGCCTGCGATACCAAAATTCTATAGATTAATGCTTGTTTTTCTCCTTTCAGTTATGTGTTTTTGCAGTCGGGTTTTTTTGTTTTATTTAATAACTAGCTTTTGCCCGCGGCTCCGCCCGCGTGGATGTCGGTTATCGCGTAAAAAAGTAGCCTATGTCCTTCTCCATATCCCAGGCTATATCACTGCCAAATTTCATGACGATCGGTTCAGCGGTTTAGGCGTGAAAACGTAACATACAGACAGACAGACAGACAGAGTAACTTTCACATTTATAATATTAGTATGGATTTGCTTTTTTCAAGCTTTTAAGTTTTATTAGTTATAATCTTTATACTTATATTTGGAATTGTCTAGTTAATAGCTTTTATTTGATACCAGTATTGTTGTATTTTTTTTTTTTTTAATCCTTCCCCTCCCTTTTTTTTTGTATTTGCGGATGCAATATATAAATTTTATATAGCTTACTAGTCACTCCCATAGTTATGACGAATCTAACGACACCTCATATGTTAAAATCCATCTAGCTGTTTAGGCTACAGAGCATGCCGAAGTAATAGACATACATACGAGTACGTTCTCTCGAAAAATACTCGTATTACCCTCCTGGGGCAGTTGGGTAAAAAGAGAATTATCAAACGATTTTGTACCAAGTACGGAGCAACTATTAACAGTTACCTTGACTTGCCCTAAACATCAACTGTCCTGCAAAATGATGATGGTAATACCAGGATCACTGACATTCTTCGACAAATGAGCAATCTTGCTTGATTTGAATTTCATAATTGAAATAGCCATACCAGATGTAAATGCAAAGTATTTCAGCTTTCAGCAATAGGGAAGTCAGACGGCTAAAGTCTAATAAAAAGTTTTATTAGAAGCAAGAACTTCTACTCGGCGCGGGGACATTGGAGCTGGCGTAATATGTCATTTGTACTCGAAACTTTTTTACTATATACGCTTTAGGTACAGCGGGTTTTGGAGATCTAGGATTTCAATCTAAACATGCCATCTAAATAGGGTTAGTAGGAAAGTACCCTTTTCGTTTATTGAATACCATTGATTTTACTTGTTTCACAGTCTTTGGCTGGATAGGCAGCCTCTAGGTAGGTACTATGGGAAACATCCGAGTCGGCACACTTTCAAAGCAAAATCCCGTGCTCAATGAATGTCCACATCTGTTTACCGCCCCTTTTTACGACGACCAATTAAAAAAAACTTATGTTCAAATAAATTTCTTAGGCTCTGGTACAATGATCACAGATGTCTGACCACCTCGGCTGATTTTTTACGGTTTTTTTTTTTTTTTTCATTTACGCAACAAGGGGCAAAAATCTGATGATCCGATACTATTGGTTGATGGATGAGCGTATGTAAGCGTTACTACAGCGGCCGAGCGCTGTAAGCAAGAATAGTCCTTATGGTGATCCGATTCGGATGTCCCCCCTAGTACCAGATTAAGGCCTGAGTTTTCAATAGTTTGATAATCTTATCAGAAGAATAAATAAGTATGACAATTTGACATATTTTCTATACAATGCTGCCAAACCGCAATATTTAATCTTCAAAATAAAAGTTATCAGACTACTGAAAAATCAGCCCTAATTTCAATATGGAACAGAATTTTAAAATTAGAATTAGAGAGATTATCTACCAGAAAATTTATCTGAACTGGAGGTGTGGAAAGGTCTTTAATAAACTCTATTTAAAATGTTTGTGAAACTTCTAAGTTTACAAGAACCAAACTGTTGGCAATATATTATTTTGTAAGTTATACGATCTACGGACTCCACTGCTAGCTAAATGATCGCCTTTGGACTTTCTACTAGATACGATCCAAGTCTTCTTCACGATTATTTTCCAGAAAAGTTAGCTGGGAAAGTAAGGAAAGTTTAAAGTTTTAAAAGATGAAGTTTTAAAAGATGCCCTTAATTGCTACCTTTATCTTATGCAGGCAATTAGAATAGCTTTGTAAAGAAACTGCCAGCATCTCCGTCCCCAAGAGCGTTGGCTATCGCAGCCAAAAATTAACTTTTCACTTCTCATGCTCTAAAAGTTCGTCTTTATGTCGTGCGTAGGCGACATAAAGTCGCTTTTTATGCTCTAGAGTATAAAGTAAAATCTTCGTCGAAGACCAAAGCAATCGGTCCAACAGCCACACGAACAACTTCAACTTCATAGAATAACCTCTTTATTTTAATTCGTTTCGTTAGTATTCTAAGAACAAGGCAAGGATACCAACAGCCTAAGTACACAATAAAACTTCATGAAATAAACTTATATTTGTTTATTTTTGATAAACGTCTCGCGTAAAATGGTGCGTTTTATGCACTTGATGTACAATCTACTATTGCAGCATAGACACTGCATCTAGCAATCCATTTTTCCCCAAGGTTGGCGACCTCGGCAACGAACCTTTGTAGAACATTATTTATTTTTATTAAGTCCATATTGAACAATCTTCGAACATTGTATTTGTATAAACTCAGCCACATGCACAGTGACCACTGGACAGTCTCCCCACGGTGGATGCCTGAGAATGGATGGACGGCGGCGCCCGCCGTGGCCGGCCCAGGCAGAGGTGCCTAATCGATCTAGACGCGTACCACAAGGACTGGTTCGCAATTACTCAGGAAAAGTATACGTGGAAGAATTTTGGAGAAGCCCTTGCCCAGCAGTGGAACGGTGTCGGCTAACTAAAAAACTCCGATCCAAATTGCGACTGTGGCTGCTGGAAGTGTCACGAATTGACACAACGAACGAAAGTATACATCTTAGAAAAGGGAATATTGGAAACCGGCCATGTGTCGGACCACGCACAATGAAGGGTTCCGTAGATGTTCCGGGATGAATTTATCCCAAGAACAAACTTAACACTGTAGTTGACAAAACATGTTTTCAACTTACAATGTCCGGAGAGGCCCCCCTTTGTCAGCTAAATGGTTGTTTTTGTATTGTATGGGAGAAGATGTTATTCAACTGCATATTTAAGTATTCGGTAACTTGCAAAGCCTACTTACCTGTGACAGTTTTCCTTTTAACTTCGTTATTTGAACTACAGTTGTGAATTTTTTCATAACTCCAAATACAACCATTTAACTGGCAGGGGAGGAGACGCATGACTCTAACAATAATTTTCACTTTGAAGCTTAATATTATAAACGGATCCCTAAATCGAAAAATGGGTTTTACAAACCCGTAATATTTTTGAACGGCTTATCCAACGATACCTCACACTATGGGATATATTTCAAGATTTTATTATACCACTTTGTCGGCGTGATTAATATATTATGTATACCCATGCCAAATTATTGCTGTCTAGTACTAAAAGTCTCTGAGGTAAGCCGAGGACAGACAGACAGACGGACATGGCGAAACTATAAGGGTTCTTTGTTGACTACGGAACCCTAAAAAACCAAGCGTTTTCGGGCTGATAAGAAGAGGTAACTCTTGCATAGTCATGAAGTGACTAAGCTGAATGATTACCTGCTGGCTGCTCGGCCTCTTTAAAACCACGTTCAGAAATATAGCAGCTCAGGGAATGTTAAGGAGGCACCTCGGACGTTGATACGTTAATTACTCGATGTCGTGACAGGCAGACCATTAGGGTTCTAGCTCTATCTGTTAGTACAATGAGCCTTTCCGTTAGGGGATTTTTATCAGATACCTAGATAGGTAGGTTAGGTAGATTATGCGAAATTCTGTCAGCAATGCAGCTTTTATTCTCTTCCAGATTTTATTAGCAGTCAGAAATCAATCATATTTTTATAGGGTTCACGTTAATTTTAATATAGGCCAACCGGCCTAAGAACCCAGAACCTATATTTTTGAGATAACAGCCTCAATCATTGAGCTTTTCTGCGCCTCAAAAATCAAAATCAAAATATTTTAAGTATTTCACATAAACCTACATGGGCACTTATGAAATGTCAGAACCTAGGTGCACAGTTCCAATTGACCGTTTTCTATGGACAAGAGCCGGCAAGAAACTCTACGGTTACTCTTTAAAAATATAATTGGCTTTAACAATATTTTCAAATAACAGTGTTAATAGATATTGGAGGACAGTTTAGGCCTTTCAACAATTACCAGGTACTTAACAAAATAAAATATTGACAACAATTCTACAGTCTACTAGGCCTACAAGTTCTCACATTAATGAAATATAAAATAATCAATGTATAAGATTTAAAAAATATATATAAAAATGAAAACCTATTTAAACCAAGTGACATGATTGCCATTACGACTACACTAAAAACACGGGGCAGTATTTGGGGACTGCCGGTAGAATAGTGAAAATTAAGTAACTTGTGAATTGTATCGTTGAGCGATTAGATTATTAATTTCGAGCGTTCGGTGACGATGATGCGAGTTCCATGATTTATGTTCACCCAAAAAGTACTCAACGCGCCTAAAGAAGTTTTCACTTTAAAAAAAAGATTTTACACACGTGATGACTCTTTCGCCAAAAAAGTCACAACCAAAACATTTAATAAACCATCTCGGAAGGGTAATTCTTTCACAGAACCCACCCCATATTATCCTTCATTCATTCCCATAGCGAGTTGCATTAAATATCTGCGGGCATTCGATAAAATGATCATACCCGGCCCGGCCTTAGACCCAAGAATAACGAGTCGATATCCCAAATATATGTGGGCTCGGATCCCTGCCGATTTATTGAAAGTCCATAGACTAAGTAGAGGTTTAATGCCTTTGCTTGATGGAAACTTATAGCCTGTCCTAACGCTATGCTATCACCTTTTTTTTTTTTTTTTTTTTTTTTAACTTTTAGTAGCGTGGGATAACTGAGGTAGGTATATTCAGTCACTTTGGGATGATGTTAGGTTAGGTGATTACATAAGTGATAGATTCGTCAATGTTATTGAATAAGGTACCTTCTTTTTAGTTAGGTTAGGTTAGTCAGAAAACAAGGTGTCATTCTGAAATCTAAAAGCAAGTAATTGTATTGTGTTTAAGAGTAACTTAAGCTAAAGTTATTCTAAAATAATGCAAACAGTAAATTGCGATTGATGATTGACAAAACGTCAGCGCAACACTCTACAAACTACCTCGCCAGTAACGTTCACCAAATTAAAATACAATCTAAATCAAACATTACAAAATAAGACAAGCATCTTCACGTGTTGCAATGCACAAAATTGCAGCCATTATTCATACATCACATAATTCTATCATGTTTTGTTTCCCTTTCATGCCGTGTGTACGGGAGATCTTAATCGTTTTAAATTAACCAGAGACAATGAATGTTAAAATATTCGGCCTGCATGGTCAGACACCGTGAGCTATGATTGTTTTAGCTAAATTAATGTCCTGGAAATTTCTAAAATCGTTGCATTTTATGTAATTTAATTACGTGAAATTATAATAAGAATTTACAGTGGCCAGCACGTTCAAGTTACACGAAACTGTAAATTTCTCCAAACGATTTTAAACTTTAAAATGTTGAGAATTAAGTTTAAAATCGAACGAGAAAATTTGAAATTTTGTGGTAACTTGATGTGCTGGCCACCGTACATAAGTATGTTCTCTTTGTTTTATTTATAACCTAAAAGTGTGTTCTCTCTGTTTTATTTTTAATCTGATTTAGATTTTTTACTCTTGTAGCGTGTTAATTGAATAATAATAATTATTAATCAATCTTACATTAAAAAGGAAATTAATTAAACAAAAAATCGGAGACGGCGGCAATGAAAATATAACTATCTACGCACATCAATGAGTAGGTAATTTTCCGAGTGAAAATGTCACGGTACGGTACAGAAACTAAGTAGGTACCTACTTAGTTTCTGTACCGTACCTATTGTGTCAGTGCTATAAATGTAATAAATACTACGATGAAAATATTTAGAAAACAAATCCGGACAGGCTTTCATTATTTTTTGTTTAAATTTTGTCTGCCGTTTACTTACAAAACAAGTAATCATGCGAACTTAAATCAATTTGTTAACTTATTTTACATAAATAAAAATAACTTACCGACATACGTCGCTAATACAAATAAAACAAATAAATGTACTACAAAGTTCCATCGCATCTTCATCTTGATATTTTTATTGTTCACAAATCATTGCACAATTAATAATAACACTTAACGTACTTTATTATTAAACTATTGCCAAGTATCTGCACACAAATATAAAGTATTTCATAATAATCAGTCACTTCACAATCACGAAACTTTTTAGTCGATTCCTTAATTATTATCTAAACAAAAAATAATAAAAAAATCTATGCTTCCAAAAAAACAATTGTCCAAATTCAAATTTCGTACAAGAAATTTGGCGCGAAGCGTACACTGTGCTCGCGAGTAAAGTTCGGAATGTAGTGTGTAAAGGCACGCATACACTACGCAGTGGTGATCGACCCCACCGGAACCACAGTCGGTGGGCGCGCGACTGCCGACTCCATGTGCACCGCACCGAAACGTAACTTAAACAAAACAAACTTAACATTTGCTGCTGCGTAGCTCTTATTTTCTGTACGATAAAGTTCATTTTCTAAATCTACTTTTAATAGAACCTACTGTTAATGATAATGTTCGTAGTTTTGTAGAGCGTACGCGCATAGAAACGTTGTCACCCTATTGAAGGTATTGTTACGGAAGGCGACTAGAAAAACAAAGACTCGACTCATCGAAAAAAAATCGGTAGATAAAGACAGAGAATTACGCAGTAAAATGGAATGCGTTGGGCGCATTACAAATGAATGAAATATTATATATGCAGTTTTTATTAGTAATTGTTTACATTTTACCTGAAGCTTATGATTGCGCAGCTGACGTGCGGTTGTTTTTGATAGCAATAACATAATAAATGCAACCATTTTTTATACACGGTGACACCTGCGGTGAGCGTGTTATATTGACCAGTTAGACATAATGATACCTATGCAATGCAGTTTGTACATAGAGTTCACAGCTCGAATATCGGTAGTTTGAGTAACTATATATTATTATATGGTTCAGGTATGCGGTACGGATATCATTTGTCTAAATTAGTCTTAAATGCGCTCACGTAGGAGTACCAATAGGTTTAAATTACCTACCTTACCTACTTACAGGTAAATGAGTAAAATGTTGAGAATTCTGCTAGTTAGGATTTGTTTTCTTCCTACTTACTGTAGGTAGATACTTATCTAAGAAGTACTAGCTATATCGTACTGACAACTTTTTATTAATTAGGAAACAAAGGTGTAACTATACCCAAAGTCTCAAATTCAGATAATTTATGTAAACAAAGGGGATAACATAACAAAAAAAATATCTTCGTAATGGTAATTCACATAAAATGACGAAAACAGAGGTTACATTTTCTTTTAAGTACTGATTTTAAGAAATAATAATTAACAAATAATCATACCGAGATTATTTTTATAAATTTTCGGTTTCAAACAAAGTTATTAAAAAAAGGAGATTTTCTGGTATAAAATATTTTATGATACTGGTAACAATGCAGGAGATCCAAACATTTTCAAATGTTTTACATCTTCAACAACATTACAACTCTCATTCAATGATTCATATTGTAAGTAGCATATCTAGCCACATTTTGAATGAAAACGGCAGTAAACTGTTTCGAGTGGAAATCGATTCTGGGAGGCCTACGTCTAGCACTGGACTTAAAAGGGCTGATTATGACGATCATATGCCGTGTCCCCGACATACTACACAATATATTGTTTAGCAACGGTATTTTGTTTGCATAGTTCTTATAATTAATTCACTTTAATTTTAGCGATGGCTATTTACAAAAAAAGAATATGATAAAATGTTTTGCACCACTGTCCTGTCATTTTGACAGTGACATTTCTTGACATTACTTTGTTTACATAAATTATCTGAATTAGAGACTTTGGGTATAGGATAGAACAGAACATAACTTCCTCTAATGCTAAGCTTCTACTCTAGCCAAGGAACCGCCTAGCGCGCTATTTTGTTACACCTAATAAGTCATTTTATAATAAGGCAAAAAAAAGACGTTTTTCGGTCAGTGTATGCACAAACTTTTGAGGAAGTCAGGCGTAAGTTTTAGTAAAAACACGTGCTATTATGGTTTCGCACATGGCCGGACCACAGGCCCACAGCAGCATGTGTCTTTAGAAAAAACGGAAGCTGACCGGAAGAAAGAAAAAAATGTTGCTTGGTACGCAAAGTACGAATATCCCATTTCAACTAAAAGAGTACCTGCCTACCCATTAGGTACTGTTTTCGACGTGAACTTGGCCTCTCGGACTATTTCATGGCTATTTTAATTATCATAACATTCATTACGCCTGTATTTATCAGATGGGGTGGCAGAGTTCTACACCCATATTTCGTGCAGGTTTTTTTTTAATTTATTTTTTTATATTACGATGTGTTTGCTCTTGATTCTAGTCTAGGTCAGAGGTAACAGATACAAATTCGACGATGGAGTGAGCTTACCCATAAGAAGCAGGCAGAGAGTTCCACTCCGTTGCTGTGCGCATTATAAAAGAAGTTTGAAAACGCTTAGTGCGATTTGGTGGAATATCAACTAGGTAGGGGTGGTAACTTGCAGTGCGTCTAGATGTCCGATGGTAGAAGAGGGCCAGTGGAATGAGGTCGTGGAGTTCACGGGCACACTCGTCGAAGTACAATCTGTAGAAGACCGACAAGTAGGTACACAAATCCTGATTTCCGATGTTACTTACTGACTGAGAAACTCCTAATGGAACAACACATTGCACGGCCTGGAAATCGAAACTAGGAAGGACCTAACTTAATGCACAGCAACCGTGTTTGCGACCATTAGAACCATATATCAGTATAGCAGTAGGTACATATCGAGCCTTTTCAGGAAGAACATCGTAAGCGCCAAAATTCCCAAAAAACGGTTTTAATTATTAACCGTCAGATCAACTGATTTTGAATCTTTTGTCACTTACTTGAGTTCAAAGAAGAAATGGTAATTAACTTTTTTTAATTACGAAATTTTCATCGTAAGTTACAACCCATTCGGTTTTTTTAACGTAACCTCCACCGACTGACAGATCGTTAGTATAGTACCTGTCGCTTACGATATAATCTTAGGTTAATAATTTTATTGCAAACATCCTACTTGGCACTTACGATAATAAATTATGCAACGTAAGTGAAGTACTTGTCGCTTGCGATAGAAATAAAATGCGTTTTGCGTTTAGTTGTTCGTGAACTGTAACATTATAAATCAGAGATCGGAATAGGTAGAGTTAATTTACCTAAAATTCCGAGGAAGGATGTAACATAGAGTGGATAATAACTCCTCTTAAATCCCGGAATAATTATAATGACGTTTAAATCACGTTTTTAAATTTAATAGTTTTAGTACGGAACCCTAAAAAATGTTATATGATTTTTCAAATGAATAATTTGTAACTATAAATAAAGTCCAATAAATGATTCGCGGTTTTTAAATCCCGGGATTAAACGTTATTATAATTATTCCAGGATTTTAGAGGAGGTATTATCCACTCTATGTTACTTCCATCCTCGAAGTTTAGATAGGTTTAGGTAAATAAACTCTACCTATTCCGATCTTTAATTATAATAGTGTAATAAATTAAAATATGAATGCCATTAACTTTGGTTACTATAGTAGAAAACTTACCTTGACTTTAGGTTAGTAATAGAAATAACGAAACTGCTTATTATTTTATGGTTAAAAGAATCAACCTAATAGTTTAATAGTGAATCAAAACGCACTTGTAGAAGTAGTATAGCACCAAGACAGGTTTCAGCGTGTTTTAAATTTGAAGATTTTCGTCACTGTGTTATACCTTCTTCACTTATATTTTGAAAATTAACTATTGATGAAACGGAAACGAAAAGAGGGTGTAATGAAATCTGAACTATTATCTTTAAATACCTTAAAATGGTTGACGAGAGAAGGACCCAAAATGAAGTTGCATTATACTGTGACAGTTGCGCAGAACAAAATAAAAATAAAGCCATGATTGTAATGCTGTATTATTTCATGCAATATCATGCGAGTTTTGTTGAAAGGCTGACTATAAACTTCCTCATTCCTGGACATACCATGATGCCAGTAGACTCTGTGCATGCAACAATAGAAGGATTTATACAGAAAAGAACTATTTACGCACCATCTGAATGGCAAACTTTGATTGGAAATGCTCGGACAAATCCCAAAAAATATGAGACAATTCTTTAAAAAACTAATGAAATTAAAGATTGGAATTCCTATGCAACAGCCTTCTTACCAAACAAAATTAAAATACAAACAAGCAAGCTCCGTAACGCTAGATTTGAAAAAGGCGACAAGTTCTATCTGAAATACGACTATGATGGACCCGAACAAGGTGTTGATGTGTCTCTTATATTGAGGTCTCGGCAGAATCAACAAGCTATTCGTGAACCTAAAACTTAAACTTACACTGAAAAAATTCCCATCTTGAAGGCGAAATACGAAGATTTAAAGAAAATGTGCGAAAAGGGTATCATACCAGAAGTTTATACAAAAGAATATCTGAATTTGCCCTGCGATAGAAACACAAGAGACGCTTTACCTGAGACTGATGAAGACGAGGACTGATGACTCTTTTTGTATTTCATTTTATTAATAAAGCTCAAATTCACTTAGAAGTACCTACAAAATTTTCTTTTTTTTCTTTTTTGTATTTCTGACTCTTTGTCCTTCTCTGCCTGGCATGGTACCTCGTAAAAACAGTTTTAAAAAAAAGTCACAAAAAATATTTCTACTATTTTATGATATTTAAAAATTATCGTAATCGACTTAGTCATATCAGCTCTACATAATAACGGTCATCAGTTTTAACGTAAGCGACAAATGTATGTGATTTTATAGTACTAAGTCAAATCTTAACATTTGAATTAATAAGGAGGTGCCCATATAACGTCAAGTAAAAATTTCAAATTGATGCTGTAAATATTTTGAGAAATATTTAAAAAAAACGTTCTCCTGTAAAATATGCAAAATGGCGGTTACGATCTTCTTCCTGAAAAGGCTCGATATTGAATAGTAGGTAAAGCAGTGTCTTAGGTCACGGTCGCTATATTGAAACCCGAGCTCTCCGAACTCCTGAGCGAAGTGAGGGAGTTAAAACTAGAATCCTGAGTGTAGCGAGGGATTCAAGCTCGCCCGAAATGAAGACAACTTTATCCCCGAGGAGGCCCGATTCTCTACTTTTCACATCTACTGCGAGGAAATAGTAACCAACTTGATTTTCGAATTAGTAGTTTATAAAACTGTTAAATAACCGGGGAATACCCAATTAGGTATGTGTAATTCAGACACTATTTTATCCATAGATATAAGTTTTATTTCTATGATTTTATCTATTCATGCAATTTCATCTAAAACACGATGAATAATATCGTTACAATTTTTGATTTGGGCGTCATAGCCCAAATCCAAAATTCTAAGTTCCACTAGACTGTCGGCTTTTTCGTGAATTCCTTTGAAACGCGTTACACGTCACAGTAGTCAGTGCACCGAGCGGAGCTCGATGGGAGCCGCTCGTTACTTGCGAGCACTGCGAGCGCATGTTAACAAACAAGTCAGTGCAGTCGTTTTGTTTTTTTTTTCTTCTTCCAATAACAATATCTAAATAAAATTAATGAAGCATACGTAAATTCTACGTCCGCTATTCTGAATAAAAATGGAGCACGCTTGAGACAAGTGCTCAAAGCGAACGTTCGACACGTTTAGTTTAGTGTATCGCCGTTTTGTAACAAGAAATGGAGCGCGCTTGAGCCATGTGCTCGAAGCGAGCGTTCGCCGCGTCTTGTGAAGTTGTGAATCGCCGCTTTGTACCCAAGCTCGCCTCGAATGATACATTACTAGAGATCGGATGAGCTATGAAAGTATGGAAGCGGCTTCCTAAAATATTTTATTGTAAAAAAAATCCCGTGTCGCAGGAACAACGGGAATACATAACGAGTGTGAAGTATGTGACTTCCAAAAAAATATTTATAAAAAGAAAACCGGGGTTCTTGGATTGCATAACTAATCTGATGCACATTTATTTAAAATTGGGATTTTTACCAACATTTTAAAGTAAGTAGTATGTACCAGAAACATATATCAGAAACCTAAACTTGTAGATCCCAGAACCGCGGGATATTTTCGATACAAAAGCGAATTCCATATTACCTAACATCTCAAGTTTAGGTGAATATGCATCCGAATATCCGATCTTTATACATTACAAGCAAATGTTGCAAGTCAGTATCCGCCTTTAGGTTTTGCATGATTTATAATTTGACATTTTCGAACAGGGGCCTAAGTCTACTAATTTACAAACGTTGCAATGGTCTCGCCATTGTGAGTATTTGACAGTGTTTGTATGGCAAATCTGTCAAAAACTCACAATGAGGAGACCATTGCAACGTTTGTACATTAGTAGACTTGGCCCCCAGGGCCTCAAGTCTGCTATTACAATAGTGTCAGAATGGTCTCGCCATTGTGAGTATTTGACAGTGTTTGTATGGCAAATCGGTCAAAAACTAACAATGAAGAGACTATTGCAACGTTTGTACATTAGTAGACTTGGCCCCCAGGTGATGTGCAAAATGTGTTTTTTTTTTTTTTTGCAGAATCTATAATAAAAACCTCTTCTAATCTAAAGGACTGACCGGTAATCCCTACTGAGACAAAGGGTTTGGAGTACCCATCAGTCAACATGAAACTTAAAGTTAAAAGTTGGAAAGTAACAAACTTTTTATTAAAATGCTAGGAAGGAAGGTTGGAGCCTGCGCGTCAGGGGGTTAGTAGGGCAGGAATAAATAAAGGAAGAGGAAGAAAACTTCCGTAGGTACCGACTATTTTCTGCCTGAGACTTTTTAAGATACCGCTAAAAACGATGTATTTTTGTGATCAATTGTCTTTGGCAGAGGTTCTCAATTATTTTTACCTATTGACCTCAATAGCTAAAAAGAATTGAGAACCTCCTGAAAATGCTTTAATCCATACTAATATGTGAAAGTAACTCTGTCTGTCTGTTTGTATGTTACGTTTTCACGCCTAAACCGCTGAAACGATCGTCATGAAATTTGGCAGAGATATATGAAATTGATGAGAGATATATGAGATTGAATGAAATTGTTTATGATTTGGTTTTGTAGCTATACAAAACCAAATCATAAACAATTTCATTTACCTACTTAAATTATACAATAAATAAGTAATAATAATAAGATTAAGTGCAATTAAGTTTTTTTTAAAATAATATTAGATTTTTAGGGCATGCATATAAATCAATGAAAATGTCAATATAAATGAAATTTTAAATATAGTATTCCAACATTCTATGAATAGGTCAGCGTAAGCCAGAGTTCGTACGACAAGAATTTAGCGCGAACAGAGTTCCTACTGTGTTCGCGCTAAATTCGCGAACAGTTCATGTGCGTCAGATTCGTGCACGTACTCCTGTACGTGCACGAACCTGACGCACATGAACTGTTCGGGGGATAGAATAGCACAGCCTACTCGTAAGAGCAGTGTCGCTAAACAAATACTTTCAAACAATAGGCATAGCGGACAATATCTGTGCAGGGCTTGCATGGAGGCTGAGGAAACCGTCGCGCATGTGCTCTTTGAATGCACAGGCGTCACCCAGATTAGAACAGAAACCCTCGGGGCACCCAGATCTTTCACAGATGTTCTAAACAGACCGGGAAACGTAATTAACTTCTGGAGCGAGGTAGGTTGGTTGGAATAACCACTGACGCCATAGCCCATGTACAATGGTCCACCTGAAGTACTAAGTGCGGAAACCAAACCCTTTACCATAGAGCATAAAACTACGTCGCTAGCTCCCGCGTGACCAGTCCTGACTCTCTGTAGGTATATTTTGACTGCTGTGACCAAAACTATAAACGTAGTATTCAGGAAAGTTTTATTAAAATGTGGCTAATATTTGTGAGAGTATATATATCGTGATAATTATAAAAATAAGTAATTACGAAACATAATTGTTTTATTTCTCAGGAACTAATGAACTGATCAAGTGTGGGTATTTTATTTTTTTTATTTAGTACATTTTAGGTTCATTTTTTCGATATAATTAGATTTAATGAGTAATGGATAAATATTTTTATATTAACAAACACCCGCCATTCTGACGTCAATATGGTGGGTGTACCAAAATTTTGATACAATTTCGTTCTGAAGAAGGTACTTACATTTTTTTTTAAACCGAGGTACTTAATAGTACCTACATTTTAGCAAAGTTATAGTAGCGAAGTTTAGTGTAAGGTACACCCGCCATTTTGACTCTCACTGGTATTTTAGTATAGTGTGGTGTCTTACGACATCCACGCGAACGAAGTCGCGGGCAATAGCTAGTAAATTAATAAAGCGTCTTATTTGTGACAGCGCTCCTGGGCGATGGGCGAGCCCTATTACTGGCTGGAAGTACGACGCCTTGCGTGAGCTCAGTAATAGAACACGCAAGCTAACCACTCAAGGCATATATCTGCGTTTTAACAACTTGGCGTATTGAAAGTCAGCCCTTTGAAGGTGACTGACCAAGATTCAGCCAAGTGATTCCGTGCTTCGATTCATTAGTTCAATCGTCGAACTTCAAATCCGGCTCGAAGGACCAATGTTCGGGTAGGCGGGATTTTATCAAACAAAACAGACAAGTTACTCGTACAAACGTACGTTATAGACCGGTATTTTATTTAAACAGACACACAATAAGCACGTACAAACTTTATCAACTATATCTAACAGATTTTGGCGGGATCGCCCGAACAATTTAATTACGCGTCCGCTCTCAATGGTGTTTCATGTATCGAAGCACTGTACTTACATTTTTTCCAAGCAATAAGGCTTGTCGACGGAGCGCCGCTTTGCGGGGTTCCTATTCCTGGATAGTTAGCCTAATATTTATTATTCAAATACCCCTCCCCATCTGCCAGTTAAATGGTTGTTCAGAGTACCTATGTTAAATGTTACAATAAAATACCTTCTGATATATTACAATTAAATGAAAGAAAATTTAAAACTCATATTAAAAGTACACTTTGTAAACAAGCATATTACAAATTAGAGGATTATATCCAAGATAAGAATGTTTGGAAACATGCTGGTCCTGCTCCATAGGACAATTTAGAGTCTAGACAAAATCAAACTGGTTGCTAATTTAACTGTATAATTTATAATTTTTATGATATAAATTTTATTTTCTGTGATTAATATTTTAACTCACACACTGACTTATTATATGTTGTTTTAATTTTTTATTTTTTTGGGAAATCATATACAATGTTTGTAAATATGTGAGCACCATGTACCTGTCGCATTTATTAATTTTTCTGTTATTACTTCACTTTTCATTCTTTTTACCAATTGTGGTAAGTAATTTTGATGATTTTTTTTATTTTTTTATTCTAGGTACATAGTCTTCACCTATAAATATTAATTAATGTATACAAACTATTGTTAACATTTTAAAAGAGTAAGTATGGAGTTTCTTGCCCATTCTTCTCCATACATAACTACATTTTGGAAGGCGCAACTAGAATCAATTAACTATTCATGTAATTTTTGACGTTCAAAAGTGCATCTTCGTGCCTATTTGAAATAAATTATTTGACTTTGACTTTGACCTATGTGAAAAAATTCACGGTAGTAGGTAGTAGATATATATAACGAAGTTAAAAAGAAAACTATCACGGGAAAGTAGGCTTTAGGTACAGGCATTGGCGTATCTAGCGCTATTTTCCAGGGGGGCCTGGCCCCTGAGATGGCCGATTCAACGCCCAATATAATTTCCAAAAACATGGACACACAAAATATTTTTTTTTTTCTCGAAAATTTTGGAAATATTTAATTATATTACATATATTAAATTAAAAAGTACCAGATACACAATATGGTGTCTATAATTATCTACTACAACTAGTTTATTTCTCGGTTGTAGATTATTTATTTGATTGAACTTCTTTTTGTGTGAAGTTATTTAAGTGTTCAGCCTAGAATTTCCACACCACCCACTGGGTGCACCAGACACCATTCTGGGCTGGGCACAAAAAACTATTCCAACCAGTAGTTCCTTAAATTAGCGCGTTCAAACAAACAAAAAAACAAACTCTTCAGCTTTATAATATTAGTATAGAAGATAAATGCTTTGACTTGGACATTTGCTGGTCGATGTGCAGTCAATCCTGCTTCAGCCAATCTTCTTCTAACTGTCCACCGACTTACACTGACGTTGCGAACTTCTTGGATCTGGTGTCCCAGTTCAACCACGTTCAGCTGTCGATTTCACAATTAACCTTGTCGCAAGAAAGCGGTCATCACGCTCTGATGTTGTGCGCCGACAGTGGCGGTGTTAGGCGTTGGAGCCGTCAGCGACCGCCAACGGCCCCAGGCCTTGTAAAACATTTTTGTGAGGCCCCCGCCTCGCAAAAAAGTTTTACAAGTTATTAAAAGTTTAGTTAGGTATTCGTATTTATTTCCCCACTGGCCCCAGGCCCTGGGAGGCCCCCTAACTCGAGAAGTACCTACTTTTTAATCAAATCCCAAACAAGGCCAAAATATGTTCAATAACAAAGACGCAGTTTGTAGTTGGAGGCCGCTCTACGTATGCAAAAAAAAACGTAGCATGCTAAAATTTTCGAGCTCGCTTCGCTTGCTCTTCCATCGCACGCTTTCTTCGTTTTCAAACATTTCTGCATAGGTCGTCAAAGTATATATACCAAAAAGTAAAGTAAATGTAGATGATGGATTGATTTTTATACCTGCGGGTAAGTAGTGCCAGCGAAAACGAATAAATTCGGGGAATTTTTTGTGTATGGATGGTTTTGTAAGTTACCTACTTGAAGGTCAATGATTTTAATTTTATCGCGGTTAAAAAGCTAAGCTTGTATGCTTTCATTTTGCCAAATTATTTTTACTCAATTTGTTTAGATTTAAGAAAAATATCAGTAATAAAATAATAAACCAAACAACAAGGAGTGTGCGATTTTATTGCTCTCACGTGTACCTATTTTCGATACCTTCCTACTTATGAAGGCACGAGCAAAAACAAGGCAAAAACTGATAGCATCAAAATTGTAAACTATCCAATTTTTTTTT
This sequence comes from Dryobota labecula, assembly GCA_947523025.1. NCBI lineage: Eukaryota > Metazoa > Arthropoda > Insecta > Lepidoptera > Noctuidae > Dryobota > Dryobota labecula. Next base: position 6,060,595 of record OX383296.1, on the reverse strand, counting down.
AATAATTAGGTAAGTACGTCGCGTACTTTAGAAGCTGGCAGGCTAAAAATCAGCATGCCACGCATAAAACCTTTCTAGAAATGTAATCTGCCAACGAATCAGCATTCAGCTGAATGCAAATGCATGCTGATAAAACTGTCCTTAGACTTGAGTAGATATGCACTGATAAAATAAATAAATATACATTAAGTCGGACAACTCAGCCTATCGCTGTCCATCGGACTTCGCAGACACGTCTAGCTTGTCACGTTTCTTTAATCCAGGCATGGAATTAGTATGTACTTTAAAGTACAACCAGTCAACTAAACCAGCCGCACTTTAAGGTAACTGTGACAGCTTACAAATATCCATAGCGATAATTTACAGTTCCAGCGGTACCTACGTTATTATTGCGGCCCGTAGGTACCCGTAACAATGTATTAGGTGGCAACTGTTTCTTCACAATTGGTTAAGACGAGGTTCTTCAAGTTAACCTCTAGGAAATGTAATTTTAATGTCATTTTATTTAGAAACGGTAATGATTAAACACGTGAAAAAATTATATGTTGCTTTTGAGACCTTCCTGTAGGTACGTCGGATACTCGTTACATAATTGGACAAAGTTCGCTCGATAGAAAAAAAAATCCAATCATACCCTTGTACCATCATACCATTTTTGTAGATTAAAATCATTTTATTTCAATATTATACCACATTATGTATTGAAAATTACATCAAAATAAACGTCTTTGATGATGTAATGTCGGTCGGGTTTAACATTGTTAGCATCGTAAAACATATAATTTTCAACCCAAAAACGAAATTCACGGCACAATTTACTCGCGCCCTGCTGCCACCTCTAGAACAAAAATGCATGCTCGATGAACCTCGCCTTAAGAGCCATTTTACGTTTTCGCGCGAATATCTAAGATTTTAGTCGCCTAATTTACCATCTTAGTTAATTCTCTGGTATTGGTGAATATATGTAAATAATAGATGATTCTTTCGTATTGACACTTCATGTAACACATTTACAAAAACTTATTTGTGTACTTTGTAGTTATTAATCTCCCAGAACTAGTTTACTGAAAAATCAGCGCAGAGGCAATTTCAGACTCCTATTTCTATAATTAATATTTATAAATTTGACTGAAAAAAATACACAAAGCATCAGACATATAGTTTTGTCGACAAATGACGTACTAGAATTTCGATTATTAATAACATTAATAGGTAAAAAAAAATAAAGACTTAGGACAATTTTTACGATTTATTCGCAATTATATTGCGATTTTTTTTGTTTGAATAAAGCGTAATTACATTTTAAAAATCATCTCAAAATGAACTATGTTCTTTAACAAATCGAATTCTCAAGTTTGATTAAAATCCCTTCATTTAATTAGCCACAATATCCTTTTTTTAAACACTCTAAAAAAGAATAAATTGCGATGCACAAGTGGGCACCGTTTCCACTCTCCGTTCGACATCCGCCCTGGACGGTCGTTACGCTGCTCCCGCTCGTTGCGCCCGCTCCAGTGCGCTTGCTCGGTCATTCCGCGTCGCGACACCGTTCGGAACGGTCGTGTGCCGCAGCTCCCGCTCGCTGCGCCCGTGCCATGTCAAGTGTCCGCCGCCGCCGCCTATCGGTAATCGTTACGCCCAGTCGTAGCGATTGCTCTAGTAGTCCGACTACTAAAATATAATATCAACTATTGTCTTTTTCAAGACAGGTTGGTATTGGTTTCTTTAAACCTTGTCGTCTAAAACGTTGCGCGCGTTTTTACCCCATCAGGGAAAAACCACAGTTTCGTGGTCCTTGGTTGATACCTAACGGTGCTAACGAATCCAAGGGGGTGTTGACCCAATCACACCCGCCGAACCCCATCAGGGCAAGGCAGTCAATTGGACGGGTCCCAGAGTTAACCGGCCTTGGGGGATCTCCTAGTCGGCTCTGGTGACAGTTTTCCTTTCACAGCTACTCACCCAGTGTCTTTAAGGTGTGTCTACACCTTTCGCGCTGGACTAGTAGGGCCCCGTTCGCACATTAAGACTGGCGACGGGTTTACAAGCTTAGGGCACGCCATAAGTACTCATCTCCCTGCCTATTCCCGGCAGGGAGGCTTCACTCATCCCCGGGCCAATCCACCCGGGGAGTTAGGAATAGGTTTTGTTAGGATTAAATTCCCCCACCATTCCCCGTCAAATCGTCTCCCCCCACCCCCAATCATGGAGGACGCCATTTTGGCGTTCCTCAAGGAAGTGGTCATGAAGGACCCCGTTGTTTTTGCCAAATACGGCAAAAAGTTCGGGGCCCTGACGCAGGCCACCCTCTCCGCATCCGTTCGCGCTCGCTCCCGCTCGCGCTCCCGCTCCCGCTCTCGCTCGCCACTAAGAACGGCCGGCCCGTCCGTGACCTCCATGGACACAGATGAGCCGGTCAGCGACAGAGCTGACACTCCCGCACCCTCTGACGGTGGGGAGACATCCGACAGTACGGTCATCCCATCGGTCTCTTCCTCCTCTGGCTCAGACGACGACGGCTTCAGCCTAGTCTCGGGAAAGGGGGGAAAGAGGAAGAAGACCAAGACCCCGTCCACCCAGACGACCAAAAAGGGCAAAGCAGAGGGCTCGGTTACCCCCCCTCCCCGCTCCAATGCCCCCTCCCCCGCTCCGTTCACCGCGTCCGCGCCCTCCGCGTCGCAGGTTCCCCCTCCCCTCATCCAGGCTTTCCTTGACAGTCACCCTGTCAAGAAAACTCCCCTCCCACCGCCCGTGTTCATTCAGGACAAGGCGAAGTGGACCGACATCTCCAAGTGGTGTGTCGAGCTCCATATCGGTTATACCCATGCGAAGTCAACGCAAACGGGTATTAAAGTATCGGTCCCTACGTCAACAGACTATAGGAACCTAACAAAGTTGCTCCGATCGAAAGGTGTGTCGTTCCGCACCTATTCCCTCCCTGAGGAGAAAGAGGCTCGAGTAGTGGTCCGTAGGATCCCGAAAGAGATCCCTTGCTCCGAAATCCTGGCTGACCTTCAGTCCCAGAACGTCCCCGCCAAAGAGGTCCACCGTATGCATCGCGCGCGGCGCGGTGAGGCCTATGACATGATCCTCGTGATCTGTTCTCCCTTTGAGGGGCATAACCCCATATTTCAAGTCAAATCGATTTGCAATCTCTCCGGTATAGAGATAGAAAAGCCCCGAAAGTCCGGTATCATTGCGCAGTGCCATCGCTGCCAACTCTACGGGCACACGCAGAAGCACTGCTATGCGACGCCCAGGTGCGTAAAGTGCCTGGGTTCGCATAGCACTGCGGAATGCGCTCGCCCCAAAGATCGCACCCTCTGTACCGAGCCTCCTAGCTGCGTGCTATGCGGTGAGGTCGGCCACCCTGCCAACTACCGTGGTTGCGCAAAAGCCCCCAAACCCACCTCCTCTCGTCTGACAAAGCGTGACGGCACTCGCCTAAATCGTGAATGTCCTTCGTTTAGGATCCCCTCCGCGCAAATGCCAGAAAGACTGAGTCCTCAGAGACCCAGTCCCTGGAACTACCTGCATCACCAGCAGGCATTCCCGAGCCTCCAGGCTAGACCCGCCCCTCAGGCAATCGCCCCTCAGGCAATCGCCCCGCAGGCCACCAACCCTCAGGGTATCCCCCGACTTATGGATCCGCGCATCCGTAACACGCAACCGACGCCCGCGCCCACCGCGCCCCTCACCAATCCCGCGCCCGCCGCCGCCGCGCCCGCGCCCACCGCCGCCGCCGCCGCTCCGAATGCGCGCGCCCCCCCTCAAAACCCAATGGATCCCTTCCATGTGATCGCATCCACATATATGGTCTTCCTCACCCCCCGCGCGAGGAGGATGGCCAACGAAATAGTCGCCGCGACTAACGCCGGTGACTTATACCAAATACAGGCGATTTATAATGCGTATCCGGAGATTACGCAGGCTCTCACTAGATTCGCGAACAACCCTAACCCACTTAATGGATAATAGGTCCCCCGCTAGACTCAAACCCCGATCCCTCAAGTTAGGTTATTTCAACGCTAACAGCCTCGAAGGCCAACGCGAAGAGATCGTCGAATTTCTCTGCGATCATAAAATTGACGTACTCCTTATCCAAGAGACCTTCCTAAAACCCCGGCACCGTAACCCGTCAATAGCGAACTATCGCGTAGTTCGTAACGACAGGTCGCGCTGTCACGGTGGAGGTACTCTCATTTACTTTAGAACCGAGCTCTATTGCATGCCCTTAGACCCTCCCCCCCTCAAATCCCTCGAAGTATCGATGTGCCGCCTCGGCATGACCGGTCACCAGCCGATCACGATAGTTTCGGCCTATCTCCCCCCCGCGAACTCAGCAGGAAATGACCATCAACTACTGACTGACGACCTCCGTACCCTCCTGAGCCTGAGTGACTCCGTACTAATAGCGGGTGATCTCAACGCCAAGCATCCAGCCTGGAATAGCACCAAGATCTCCCCCAGAGGCCAGCACTTGCATGACCTCTGCCCCCTCCTTAACTTTGACGTCATCGCCCCGATGAACCCCACCCACTACCCCCATATTCCCACCTCCACCCCTGACGTGCTCGACGTGGCGCTTCTAAAAAACATCAACCTACGGTTGGTTTCCATAGAGGCGCTGCACGAGCTTGACTCTGACCACCGACCTGTTGTCGTAGAGATGGCCCCTCGCATAGGTTTTTACGACCCCAATGCCCCCACGCGCACCATAAGGGTAACGGACTGGAGGCGAGTAGGCGAAAGCTTGAAAGCCAAAACGTCCCCCCAATTGGACTCTATCCCCGACCTCTTCGACTCTATCGCTGACACGACGGCCGCGATCGACTCATTCACAGAACACGTACAATCTGTCCTGAACGATTGTTCAAGGGAAGTTTCGGCGACGGATAACCGTCGCGGAAAGTTGCCGGACGATGTACGTGCACTGATTAATGAGAAGAACGCGGCCACCCGTGCATACAGCACCTTCCCCTGTACGGCTAACAAAATCCACATGCGCTACTTACAGCGTGCTGTAAGTAACCGCGTGAAGGAATTTCGTGACACCGAATGGGACAAGATGCTGAGCGATCTAGAGCCGAACCACCAGGCCTTTTGGCAATTACAAAGGAAACTAAACCCCCGAGGTTGTTCCGCCTCCATGCCCCCACTGATCCGCCCAGACGCGTCTATCGCTTTCGAAGACATCGACAAAGCCGAATGCTTAGCCGAAAGTCTAGAGGCCCAGTGCACGCCCAGCTCTCAACCAGTAGACCAAGCTCACCTCGACGAGGTCGACGCTGAAGTCGAACGTAGAGCCTCCCTCCCGCCCGTTGAAGACCCTGAGTATCCCCTGGCTCCCGTCACACCAGACGAAGTGCAGGAACTCATCAAGGGTCTGAGACCTCGTAAAGCCCCTGGCTCAGATGGAATCACCAATAGGGTACTCCAATTGTTCCCCGCCCACCTCATAATGCTACTGGCCACCATCTTCAATGGAGCTATGAGCAATAATATCTTCCCACAAGCGTGGAAAGAGGCCATAGTTATCGGCATCCCTAAACCCGGTAAACCCAAGGCGGAGCCCGCGAGCTACCGACCCATCAGTCTGCTCAAAGTCCTAGGCAAACTCTACGAGAGGCTTATTTATAAGCGACTCAGAGAGTACGCCGAGACCAAGGGCCTCATCCCCGATGAGCAGTTCGGTTTTAGAACCCAACATGCCTCGACCCATCAGGTCCACCGTATCGTAGAAGACATCAGCGCTGGTTTCCAGCGCGGTCTTAAGACAGGAGTGATCTTCTTTGACATAGCGAAGGCATTCGACAAAGTCTGGCACAACGGCTTATTATACAAGCTGTACCAACTCGGTGTGCCGGAACGTCTCGTGCTCATCTTACGAGACTTTTTGTCGAATCGCTCCTTTCGCTATCGCATAGACGGTACTCTCTCCGCCCCCCACCCATTACGCGCAGGCGTCCCTCAGGGCTCTGTGATTTCTCCCCTCGCGTTCACGCTATTCACCAGCGATATCCCGAAGCAAAGACAGGCTCAGTTGGCTCTGTTCGCAGACGATACGGCCATCTATTGCAGAGGGACCAGAAAGTGGCGCATAGAGGTTAATCCCGACAAAAGTCAAGCGGTACTCTATACGAAACCGCGCCAGCGCCCCCCTAGTATCCGACCGATCACCATGTTCGGCAAGCCTATCCCTTGGGAGAAGCGAGCTAAATATCTGGGTGTGATTCTCGACCACCATCTCTCCTTTTCTGAGCACCTAAAGAAGGTACGCGCTCGCGCAGCCTTCGCTCTCTATAGGCTCCACTCCATCCTAAATGCAAAAAGCAAATTGTCACTCAAGTGCAAATTGCGCATTTACACCGCGTGCATCCGCCCCATCATGACCTATGCGAGTCCAGTCTTTGCACACGCAAAACCCCATCTCATCCATAAGATGCAAACCCTACAGAACCGGGTCTTACGTAAAATCACGGGAGCCCCCTGGTTCGTTCGCAACACTAATCTCCACGTAGAACTCAAAATCCCCACGATAGCTCAATTCATGAAGCGCGCTTCGAAGCGCTTCTTCGATTCAGCAGCCACTCATCGCAACGCTCTAGTTGTGAAGGCCGCTAGTTATGTCCCCTCTAGAATTAGTTCGACCCGCCGTCCAAGGCATGCACTGACCGACCCAGACGACCCCACTACTCTCCTCCAGGAGAGTCGTAGGGAAACGAGTACAGTTCGCAAGATAAGAGCACAAAATACACGATCGTCATTCCGACCTCGCCGCCGAGGCCCCGCGCGAAATCCCCGACTAACGAATAGTCCTCCCCGACCCTTGACTGTAAGTGAAGCGCCAGCACGCGTTTTAGCTGAGCAGCAAGTAATCCAAACTCCCCAGGATAATAATCAAAACACTGATTTTATCCAGCCACCGTCGGTCCCTTGCCACCCTCCCTCCGACTCAGCTGCCCTAAGCCGAGGTTCGTACCCCACAGGGGGTGCCCTTAGCGAGCAGCAGTCATTTAGTTTGTAGTTTTTTACGCCCTGGCTGGAGGCATTAAGTTTCGATAGGAGCTTAAGGCAACCACAGGATAGCCCGGTTAAAGAGTCGGAACCTTAGTGGTTACACTCTGAGATGCCCTAGATAAAAAAAAAAAAAAAAAAAAAAAAAAAAAAAAGGGCACCGTTTAGTACAGCGCGAGCGCCCATCGAGGAAGGACCTGTGCTACTTTTTCCCGCATCTCAATTGTCGAGTGCTCATATCGTAACCGTGATATTATACTACGACCACAACATTTTGATGCTTCCCAAATTGACTCGTTTTTACGAAGATTGCGTATTGCCGGAAATTATAGACCCTAGAAAAGCAAGATCAATGCCTTTACGACAAATATTTATTTAACGTAAGTGATAGTCATTATTACTTGACATTATTGTCAAATAATAATGACCAACACTTATATTTTGTACGATGTGATTGTTTTCCTGTTCATTTTTATTATATACTTTCAAAACATATATTTGTATTTTTTTATTAGTCTAGAAAGCTTTAGTAGACTGAATAAATAAAATAACTTTTTTAATCAATCTCTAAATACCGCATTATTATTATAATGGCTCAAGATTATTTAGTCCGTCTCGACACTCGCGTTACACTGCTTAAATTGTGTATGTGTGGATAGTTACGCTCACATACACAGCGCTGCCGTCTTTTACCTAAACTCGAGCGTTAAAATTTTGTGAAATGGCTCTTAAACACGTGCAAATGTCACAAGCCATCATACAGTGCCGTCACTGTATGTTGGCTTGTGACATGTTACATCAATCTTGTGAATCTGCCGTTATTTGGTCTGAGGCTGTAACTATTATAGAATCAAGGGTGTCGCAAAGGGGGGGCAGGGAAGGGCAGCTGGCCCCTCCTAGAGATTAAAAAAAAATGTAGCCAAATGCAACGCAACCAAAATCCTAACTTCTTAGTAAATTGCTTCTTAGCAATTTGGGGGAAAATCACCTCTATGGTCTGGGCATGATTAGGTACTCAGAAAACTTATTAATGTAAACTTACAAAATTTTCATAATCAAGTGGTCTAGAAATTACCATGGAAGATTATGTTTTAAAAGGGTATCGCTTGCACTTTATTATTAAAATATTGTAACTTTATTCAATTTTTTCTAATAAATATAATAACTTGGTTAACAAGTTTTATTTATTGTAAGTACCTACAGTTAAAGAGCTCATGGTGCTTTACACATTGGACTTTGTACCGTTCATAATACAATCGCCGTAGAGGTAAGACTCGCAGTAGATACCTACAGCTTCATGTGCTCTTGACTGTACGTACCTTCAATTCATACTTTTCCAATCCTCCATACTCCCATACTCCAACTTGCCCTCTAGGCCATCGGCTGGCGACGGCTTTGACTAGAATCTGCCGTAACCAGAATCTGTCCTTATCCGAATAAAGGGAAAGAACTAAGTAATTTAGGGCCGTATTACAGAATGTCACTCAATACTCAAACATTACTTAAGACTAGATTCTAACCATTTGATTGGTTGAAACTAGTTTTAAGTAATGCTTGAGTATTGAGTGACGTTCTGTAATACGGGCCTTAGTTTCTTTCGGTGTCATGCTCATGGGCTGCATGGGGGTAGGTACACCGGAGAATTTCACTGAAGATTCCGGAACTCCTTCTAGAGTCAGAGTAACATATCTAGGCTCTTGCTCGCTCTACTTTTTTTTAACCTTTCTAATAGAACTACAAATGTGGCACTTTGTACGCAGACTGCCCGTCCAGCTACAGGCAAAATTAAGGAAACTCGACTTCCATTGAAGCACCATTATTAGGTCGTCAGATACCTATAGGTAGGTATGGCAGTTCGGGTTTGCATCAAAATATTAAACCATAATATGTTAGTAAGAAATTGTTTATTTCATGTAAAAGCAGAGTAAAACACAAACATCGATTACATCTATGCCAATAGTACTTTCTAATTCCATACTAACTAAACTACAATTTGACATACGACAACACTATGATCAGTCTGTCTAACCAACCAACGCGCCATTTTCCTCCTTCATTCATATTTGTTAACGTTTTCGTTCTGTGATTAATTATTATCAGAAATGTCGACTTCACGTAGGGAAGAAGAGCACGTATATTTGACCCCGCCGGAAATAATAGTAGGAGGCACGAAAAGCGACTGATAGCGTCTTGCCACCAAAATCTAGAGAGAAATACCTAGCGGCCTACGAAACTTTCATACAGTGGAAAGCAGCAAAAATACCGTCATTTTCGGAGAACGTATTTTTGGCTTAGGTACTTCAATGAACTGGCAAATAAATACAAGCCCAGCTCGCTTTGGTGTATCTAAGTTAAAAAGCACTATTAAAACCAAAAATGATATTGATATCAAAACCTATTGTAAAGCATACGGCATTTCTAAAGAGACGCTCGGATGGTTATATTGGTCAAAAATCTAAAGTATTGTCACCAACCGACGTTAAAAAGTATTTAAAAGGAGCTCCGGATAGTCAGTACTTGGCAACAAAGGTCAGTTGAACTTTATAAATCTAAATGTATCATCTCTATAATACGTTATTGTAGCAAATGTTCTTACTACTAACTATAATACCTATTTGATTTATTTGCAGGTTACGTTAATATTCGGGTTTACTGGTGCGTGTAGACGTCAAGAGCTTAATGATATCACAACAAAGGATGAAGAAACCCACAGTGAAATGCTTCTTGTAAAAATTTGCAATACTAAAAACAAGATTCCACCATGGCCCGTTTTATGAAATAAGTAGTAAAAAAATATCAAGCTCTCCGTTCAACAAATGCGAAAAATTCCATAAAACAAACTAAAAATGCCTATAAAAACCGTTCGGTATTATTTTGAGAATTGTACTTTCACTAATTGTTTCAATAATTAAAACTTTATAAAAACACAAGTCTGTTTTTTCCTCGCAAGTGTGTTGAAAAACGTATGATACGCGTGTGCATTGATCATTACGTTCTCGGCTTCCTTATGCCTCGGCCGTAATGATCAACTTAGCACACATGTATGCTAATGTACTAAGTATTAAATCTTATTGAAAAACATAAGATTGTAATTGAACTCTATACCTACCTTACCTATTAATATATTATAAATTTGATTATAAAATAGACATCTATGTAGAAATTTTAATACTAAGTTTACGAGAACATTATACAAATAAATAAAAATGAAGTGTCTGTTTGTAATGTTAAAATAACAACTGTTTAATATATGCATAAGAAAATGTATATGGTACTTATAAAAAATGTCTGTGTTTATTCCGGCTAATCTACGAAACGGCTGGACCGATTTTGATGGGACTTTCACTGGCAGATAGCTGATGTTATGAGAACTTAGACACATTTATTTTCTACTAACTGCTGCCCGAGGGTTAGCCAGCGTGGATTTTTCAAAAACAAAAAAATGTTACATTACAAACAAACACTTCAATTTTATTTATTTGTATGTATATAAAAAGCCACGATAAATAAAAATACTAGCCTATTATTGTCCCACTGAAGAGCAAAAGGGCCTTCTCATACATAGAAGGCATGAGCATTGATCACCACACTTGCTGAAGATGGGAACAACACGGGGAAAACATTATGCCTTAAAAAAATTGATTCAAGGCATTATTACTATTATTACCCTTCCTTTTGAAATTATGAAATTGATTCAACCTCAGTTCCTATTGTAGTGTTTTGCACTGCATCAATAGAATGATACATATGATTACATTTTCTGAATTATTAGTCTCATCCAATTATGTTGTCACTGAGAAACCACAAAATGATTTTCAGCATCAGCCCTCACTTTTATAAAATAAAAAAAATTGAAATGACCTGATCTTGACTAATACAGCGCACAGAGTATGGAATCAAAACATGCCCGCGCCCCTCTACACCTAAAGTCCTTTCACAGTTATTTTACCTGTGTCAGCAGCAACCCAACAGCGACCTTAAATAACGAGAATAAAGATCACTATGATTATAACAGACTTGTCTGTGGCAGCATCCCAAAAGCAACCTTATTCCTGGCGATGATAGCTCAACGACTGGATTGCCCCTACGTTGGGCATTGTTGTAGCAGGCATATCCCTGGTGCTTGATTTGTCTTTTTTTATTTAATTTTTATATAACTGTGTAATAATCTATGGATTATTAGCCTTGTGGATAATTATTATAATATTTACTTCTGACATAACTTCATTTACCTAATTTAATTCATTGTCTTATTTAATTAATTTTTATTTTGCTTTGTACTTTTGACATTAATTGAATTGATCTGAAATTTATTTGTTACCTACACATATTTTTGCGTCTTAAAATTATCTTTTACAACAATTATTTTTCTTTATTATTATTGCTAATAAAATTAACAAAATTGAGTATTGTTTTTTGGATTTAATATGGGTCAAGGACCTGAAATAAATGAATTTTAATTTAAAAAATTAAAATTTTCTTACTTTCTTGCAAATTGCAGGTCAGTATGTATGTATGTTGTATGATGATCAAAATATGATTCGCGACCGTAACAAGTGTGTATTTACAGAATTATTAATACAAAATATCAAATCAAATCATTTTTATTACAGGAATACACCCATATAAAATTTACACCAGATTACAAAATTATTTACAGCAGATTACAAAATTTCAAAATTATTATTATTTCCAAATTATTATTAAATTATAAAAAACATATAATCATTAAAATCATCAATACAACTGAGACCAAGTTACCCTATTGAAAGACTGATTTCATTTCATGAAATCATCACATTTGAGGACAATTTTAACGGAGTTGTATTGCTGATTGCAAAATCTGAAGTAAAATAACTATGAAAGTGGAGTAAGGTGGCGTATTCGAATATTCCTTACACCGCTTAAAGTTCAGAACATAATTTATTGCGGTACTAGTATACTAAAAAATAACTACACACAAATCTGTAATTTTAATGGTGTGCAATAAAGAGTATTCCATCTATTCATACTTAAATAGGATTCTACATTATATCACTAAACTGCCATTATAAATGGCATCTCAGTCATTTTTCTTTCATGAGATGTGATACGAATCAAGAGGGCGCCACCAATTCTATGCTTATTAACTGGAGTTGTGATCAAAAAACTACAGGATCGTGATATTATTATTGTTCATATTATGTAGCATAGCAAAGAAGCAACTTTATCTTTGATTTCCATTGTTGAGGGTCCGAACAAGACAAACACATATTTTATCGGCTTAAAAATTAACGTAGTCTTTAGCTTTTAGTCACGAATTTAATTCCATTAAAATTAAGTATTAACACAGCCTCCATACTGCAGCCAGTTGTATAGGAACCTACCTATTCATAATACTAAAATTGCCACCGACTAATCCTAAAACATAAATACCCAACGACAATAATATATACGTCGCGGGTAACCTACATAAAGTGTGCGTGCATCTTTGATGAACACTTATTAATATTAGTTATTTACACACTTTACAACTTTTTCGCATTGTACAAAAAATTTCAACATAGTTTTGTTGTATTAGGAACTAAGTTCCTACGCACGTTATACTCTGCACACTAGGCGAAAGAAAGCTAGACCACGAAATAGCCGGTGAAGAGCGAGTCGAACTCGCGCACCAAACGTTCCGTACCATCAAAAAAAATTACATTAGTTCCACTATCAGTCAAGAGATGGCGCTGACCTAAAACTGCAATATTAGAAAAAAGTGTGCTATTTAGAGACATATTTTTATTTTTCCTGTAATCTTTACACAAAACTTCTATCACATAGAATAATTTCAGATTTTTCTCTATGCAAACTTCGGAGATAAGGGGCGAACGATATTATTTTTTTTTTTTTACGATGGGTTTGCTCTTGACTCTAGTCTAGGTCAGAGGTGACAAAGACAAAGTCGACGTTGGAGTGAGCTTACCCAGAAGAAGCCTGTTCACTCTAACTTTGAATAGATTAGGGTTGTATACGATAAAAAAATCTCCTGTTCCCTACATTTTGACGAGTTACGCGAACATAAATTTAGGGAACAGAACATTTATCATTTATCAACCTGTATAGCTCATATGAATCAGTACTTTCTACGTAATTCATAAAATATTCCGAATTACGGTACGTACCTATTGCAATCGTTTACCCTAAAAGAAGTCAACAAAATGTACAAAACTTTGTAAAAAAAGTCATGTGATGCAATAAAAATGACGGCGGAATCCCATTGCAGTAAAGAAAAACACCGCGACAGCAATGAAATTTAGTATTAAAACGTAAATAGAAACCAAAGTACAAAAACAATATTATATTTTGTCTTAAAATAAAAATAAATGTACAATAAATAAATCCCGAAAACAAGATAATGGTGCCGATTCCCTTGTTCACAAACTAAACTAAATTTAGGTTCAGTGCATCTTTTTCTTTCTATTTCATTAAGAAAAGAACAGAAGTAAATTTTAGTTTATTCCTATCAAATTAATCAGCGCCTGTCACTACTCCATATAAGTTTAGACGTGATTAAAAACTTGCCGACTAAAATTACGTCAAGCGCTGATTAATTTGACAGGACTAAACTAAAATTTATCTTCTGTCCTTTTCTTAATGGAATAGAAAGAAAAGGATGCACTGAACTTAAATTTAGTTTAGTTTGTGAACAAGGGAATCGGCACCACTATTAATGAGAACTAATCTGCGTATTACTAGGCGACAACATAATCCGTCCACCCAGTGAATGTTTTTCTGACACCTGTCAGTTTCATAGAAACGAATATGGCCGCCTTCCGAATTGGCTAAAATCGCTCACAGCGCTCACATCGTCTTACATGCATTCCGATTTAGATATTACGATTATGACAGCCGATGGCTGTCAACAATTCGGAACGCTCGTGAACGCGCTCACGGTGCTCACTCAATGTCAAAACGATATTATAGTATTTCTCTGTATATACACCAAAAATTTCTTCTTATTAGGTTAGGTAGCAACTGTAACCAGAAGAACAATTTTGAAAATGCCACGTTAGATACGATGCGACTCAAAACAAAACAGCACAACTGTCATTTTTGACAGCGCTCACGGCGCTATTAGTAAAAGGCATGGTCGGCGTTATCGCAAGATGGCGAATGTCATGACGTCATGTATGACGATTCACGGGACATCGTTATCGCGCTCACGCTAATTCGGAACGGGCTTTAGCACGCGAATATCGATATTATCGCAACTCGGAACGCAGGGTATGTGTTTCAGGAATTTAAACTTTAATAGTTCCAAATATAGTACAACGTATTAGAAACAGGCGTTAGAAACGTATACTCTCGGTGGACGTAATATAAAAATTACCCTCTATTCTATCTGTTATGCAGCTTGCAACACCGTGCTTAGACATGTACGATCCTTGCCCAGTTATTTAATATCTGACAGCAGCAACCATAAAGCACGAGAATAAAGATCACTGTGGTTTTGACAGACTTGTCAGTGGCAGTATATGTGTAGGAGTGGAGGGTCTCTCTTTGCGTATTTGACGCTTCTTGATAATAACTTCATCTCGCTTTTCTTCGAAAGATTTGATATTTTTGTGAATATTCGATTCAAGACGACCTGTGTAAAGCGAGCCTCTCCAAACCTTAAGAATCAATAGCAATTGGTGATCCAACGCTTAGTTGGGTCACCTAGTAGATACGCATCGAAATCCCCACATCTTCTTAGTAAGTAGCTTGTATGTAAAACAAAGTGGCCGCCACATAAATCTGAATTAAAGTATTGACCCGCATACGTAATTCCGAAAACAGAAATAATGACGTTAACTTGTCCCGAAACGACCTTTATCGTGATCCGTGACTTTTTCTAGTAATAAAACGATGCATAATGTATTGTCGGGATACCTACGCAGAGAAATTAAGGAAAGAGCAATGAACTTTATTCCAGATTTTTGTGGTGGCCACCATAGGTGGTTTAGACGCTCATGTTTAGAGGCCTGATCTTTCTATGAACATGCAGACAGGGGATTTGGCAGAACTTGTAGTTGTCATACTCGAAGGGTAATTTAGGTAGTTGAGCGCCGCACGAGAAACAACGTTGTTCGTGCAGTGGTACTTTTTTCTGTAAAAGGACAAAACATAATTATTCAAACGGGTTATCTAGAACACCTCTCTCTCTCTCTCTCTATCTCTCCCTCTGAAGGGTAATGTTCGTATTTTTTACAACGTCCGCATTCTAACTTCAGTCGCAATCTGTCACAAATACCTCTAATTCACGTCAAATGTTTACAAGTTTTAGACAATGTTTTTTTTTTTTAACTTTGCCCCACATTAGGAATTTCTCCTGTATTGTGGGTGCGTTTACAAACATTTAAACTCACATACACAAACAGCCAGATCCGGAACAACTACTTGTAGGTCATACAAATATTTGTTCCGTGCGAGAATCGAACCCGCGACACGCAGCGCAGCAGCCAATCGCTTAACCACTGCGCCGTGCCGTCAAATTATTGTCACTGAGATAAGATTGAGAATAGATTTTAAACTGATTTTCACTGTCAATAAAATATCAACCTTGTGAATATCGAAATATAGTAGTAGTAACGCGTGCGTGCGCACAAACATTTACAAACATTTTAACTCACATACACAATGTGAGTTTAAATGTTTGTAAACGCACCCAGGTACAGGAGAAATAACTAGTGTGGGGCAACGTTTAAAACAAAAAAAAAACACTTAATCCCGTCCAAAAAGAACAAAGCAGATAGAGCCACGCAGTAAAGACTCATTCTCGACTTTATTTCAACGCAGGAAAAGTCCATATTAAGTGGGCAATAACTTTCATCCCCTATTAAACCCCTTTAGGGGTTTCAAAAATCTTTCTTTAGTACTGACTTTTGCTTCCCATATAAAAAAGTCTTGTACAATATTTCATGCTTCTAGAACCAGTGGTTAAGGCTGTGCGCTTTGTCAGTGAATGAATGAAATTTAAGTTTTTATTACTTAAGTAGATACATACCTTCTTCTCATCTGTAAGTTGTAAGAACGCGTTCGCCTTTAGTTTGTCTGCCTGTTTCTCTTTCTCACGTTGTCTCTTCGCTTTCTTCTGCTGAGCTTTCTTCTCTTTCTGTTGTTCCAGCTGTTCGGGTGTCACCGGCCCGGGGATTTGGGACTAGAAGAGGTAAAATTATTTATAGGTTAAATTACTAATACACAGAAAATAGAGTTGGTCATGTGATAGCACCAAACACAACCGAAGGCCAATTCCCTTAATTTAAAACGTTCAAAGTCTAGTCGCAATCTTATCTCAGCAAGACAACGATAATCAGTGTCAAAAACTTGCCAAAAATGGAAGTAAATGAGAGGTATTTTTACAAGCTTTTATTAAACTTGTCTTGTTAGTTAGTATGTATGCAACAAATCTGCTGAATGCTGAATGAAAACCACTTCCTCTTATCTTACGGAGTTGAAATTTTTGACAGATTGAAACTGAGATAAGAATGCAAACATTCTTAAAAATACGGGAAATGCCTCTCTAAAATGTGATGTACAATGAACACAGCCTTTAATAAAAATCAATAAAGAACATATATTAGCAATATTTGAGGGTATGCAATGTCACATGAAATCAGTTTCTATAAAGTTCTACGTTACGAGTATGTCAACTACCGTGAATGAAGCAAAAAAAAAAGGATAGCAGTTTGTATGGTAAAATACCAATTTGAAATAATTCTGGTGTATAAAGGAAAAGTTTTGAATTAGTGCACAAATTTTGACAAATTAAACTTAAACGTGTTTTATTATACACCTATTTCTTATTTTGATATGTCTTAGTACAAAAAATTAAGTTATCGTTAACGATAGATGTTTATTTTGAAACTGGTATAATGGATACTCGTCGCGCAACGCGCCGGCCGGCAAGGTCAGTGAAGCGAAACGCAGTAGTAGGTACCTATCAGCTGTGCGCTCGCCCATTGATATTATTACGAATAGATTGTCTCCATATTTTGCTGATTTCAGGTGGACCAAAAAAAAAAGTATTGAACAAATAATGGAAATGTGTTCTATTACTGATACTGAACCACCAAAAAAACGACTCAAAGATCCACAAATGACAGCCGGGACGAACGGCTTAACGTGCTATCCGAGGCACGGAGGGATCTTTGTATGTAAATTTGGTCACCCATCCACGGACCACAGACAACCACGGCAAGCGTAGCTTAATCTAATCGATCGACCCGTGCGGCTATTATTACGTAACCACAAGACCCTACAATTATTTGAATTACATGTGGTTTACTATTTGATTTCGTCGTGTATTGACTTTCAAACACAGTCATCATAATCATGCCCTCGTCAAGTGATCGTCATGAAAATCAGTATCGTCAAGAAGAACCTTTTCAATTATTTGCAGAGTAAAACTGATTTTATAGCGCGACCGCTATTTCATCGACTCACACCTCTTAGGGCGACCGTACACGGATTGCTCGAGCAGTTAGCGGCTGAGCGACGTACACGGACAGTCGATGCCGACCGCTCGAGCGGTCGGTTGTTGACTGCTCGAGCTGTCGCTACCAACCGCTCAAGCAGTTGATTTTCTTCCACAGTCGAGTCATGGATTCTGACGAGGAAGCACTGCTTTTGCTACTTCTGCTCAAGCGGAGACGACGGCGGCGACGTCAAACGAGAAAATTTTGGGTTCATCCAATTTTGGAATTCAAAGATCAGTCGACAAATGAGACGAGACAGATAGACGCCGCGAGGCCACAAGGGACGGGGGGGGAGATCGGAGAGCTGTCGACTGCTCTAGTGCAGTCAACGGCTAGAGCAGTCGGTGTATGCCTCGCGACCGCTCGCGAGCGGTCGACGGCACGATAGAATTTCGTCATGCAGGTGACGGCTTGAAGCGGTCGCGACTGCTCTAGCAGTCGTGTGTACGGCAGCGAATGAATGACTATAGATCACCGCGCGGTCGCGGCTTTAAGCAGTCGGTCTCAACTGCTTGAAGCAGTCCGTGTACGGCCGCCCTTAGAGTCTATTATATGCCATCCTAGTGTCAGGCGGTACAACACTACGCATGTCGCCCCGCACCGCCATGTGAGTCAGTCGCAAACACCCAGTAACAGCGCACGCACTCGGCGAATGTATTCTTGCGCCTCGCGAGCCGCCCATTTTGTATAAACTCAGTTCTCTAAGTTAAATAACATGTATCACACTAATTTCACATACCTACATTTCATTTTATATCAATAAATAGTTTACATGCACAATAGTTGGGAGTTTTCTTGGTGTAAAATACCCCGACTATAATTTCAGTTTTTCTCTCCAAATAATTGAATAGCTCATCTTACCTTAGAATAATTATATTTATCAGGATGTTGCGCCTGGAACATTCTGAAGGCGATCCTGGTGTCAGTGTGTGGCGTCGCGGCGTACGGCGTCTGAAGCTCGTGGTTCTTGATGCACGGGTCCCCGCCCGCTGATAGGAGCTGACTGGAAAAGTTATAAGAACGTTAATAGAAGTGTTGCAGTAGCGAAGGGTTTTGCTTGTTAACGCCTCAACAAGATTTATGTCTGGACTTTAAAAGAGACTGTGACCTCTGATTTTGTTTTGAAGAAGAATGACAAAGTAAGACTTCTTTTCACAGTAGTCGGGTAAGGAACACCGAGCTCATCTAGTTTCAAAACATAAGTTATTCTTGTTGTTTAAGTGTTTTTTTTAACCAATTTAAAAGAGACTGTGACCTCTGAGTTTGTTTCGAAGAAGAAACACTTCTTCTCAGAGTAGTCAGATAGGAAACACCAATCTCATCTAACTTTAAAACATAAGTTTTCCTTGACGTTTAAAAAGGAACCAATTTACAAAAATAAATTTAATTTATCATACAACGCGGATTTAGGTTAGGCAAATTTTTTTTTTTTTTAGATTGATATGTTTTGAACTTAGCTTTTGGCTTTTATTATCTAGCTAGTCTATAGATACATTTAGAGCACTTTTAGAAAAGGTACGGTGAAAATAATAGTGGTCTTTTCATTTTACAGTTTATGTATAATGTATATTTCCTGAAATACCGACCGATGCATCGGTGGGTATTTCAGTTGAAAATTGTTTTATTGGAACGAAGATCTTTAACGCGGCTTGGTGTGAAAACGACACCCATGATGAAAAATTTGAACATTTTCGCAGCTGCCATCTTGGAACTTCATTTTGACCTCACTTTCAGCTCTAGCACCCTCTAAAACCATTAAAAAGACACCCATGAAGAAAAATTTGAAAATTTTCGCAGCCGCCATCTTGGAATTTCATTTTGACCTCACTATCGGCTCTAACACCCTCGAAAACCATGACAACGACACCCATGATGAAAAAATTGAAAATTTTCGCAGCCGCCATCTTGATTTACATTTTAAATTTACGGATTTCTTATGACCGATCACAGGGACCATAATTTTCTTAGTTGATTATAAATTTATAACAATATATCATTCTTACCTTTCAAAATCAGCAGGGAGTTTAAAAAACTAAAGTTACGTATAACACAACCATACTCGTCTCGACACTGCACCCGCGACTGAGAGAACTGCTACGCTCGCTTCGGTGTCTCGTCGATACGCGTATCTGTGTGAGTGTGCTGTTTTGAAGTTTGTTCGTAGTTTCTATACTGTCCATATTTATACTGTGTGAATACTCCACTTACGTCACCATATCGGGCTTAGCAGCGATGGCAGCTTTGTGCAAGGCAGTGTTGCCATCAATCGGGTCTTGAGTGTTGCAAGCCGCTTGAATGTCGCCCTCCCACCCTTCTAGGATCGGCTCTAGAGTGATGTTGTCTTTGTCCGAGATGCTTCTCCACATCTGGCGAAAATATGGTTAAAGATTGACATGAGAAGTTATCATCATCATCATTTCAGCCGATAGATGTCCTCTGCTGGACATAGGCCTCCCCCAAGGGAGGGGGTTGCCATAATGGCAGGCGGGTTGGCGATCACAGTATGGTGTTAAAAATGCATACAAAATGCTGCTGCAAATTCTCTAGTAAGGGGTCATTCAATTATTACGTAAGCACCAAAGGGGGGTGGGGGGGTCTTTGCTTTGATTATTTTTGATGACATGGGCGATAGGGGTCTAGCAACCCAATGTTCAGAGATTCCCCAAAATAATTGATATTGCTTTCTCGATCTTACGCGATTTTTTATGGTTAGAAAAAACCGAAGTAGAGAATTTACTTAAATGGGCATTCAATTACTTTTAGTCTATAAATTCCTTATTTCTAGACTCATGAATAACAGTAAAGAAACCGGAACAGATTAAAAAAATACCAATGTTTACGTAAGCAAAGGGGGGGGACAGGGGGGGAAATTCTGCTTACGTAATACTTGAATGGCCCCTAAGTCCCTTAGTCGCCTTTTACGACACCCACAGGAGGAAATGGGGTGGTTCCATTCTTTACGTCCGGCACCCACACGGAACGAGAAGATTATAGTGGTGGAATAAATGTTATAAACTTCGAGGAAGGAAGTAACATAGAGTAGAATATACCCTTTTTATCGCAATATAATATACACATAATAACCAGCCAACTTTTCTAGAATTTATTTTCCTATAATATGAACTTTAATTTAATAGTTTTAGTTCGGAACCCTAAAAAATTTTTATTTATATTTTAAAACACTAAAGAATTATTGATTCTTCAAATCAATAATTTGTAACTCTAAATAAAGTCCAATAAATAATTCGTGATTTTTAAATCCCGGGATATAAACGTCATTATAATTATTCCGGGATTTTAGAGGAGGTATTATCCACTCTATGTGATATTTTCTTCGAAGTTTAGGTAAATAAACTCTACCTATTCCGATCTCTGATCATAACTAATGATATAACGTATGAAAAGAAGTCTACGGTTAACTATCTTCGAATTAATCTTTCTTTGCATAGTTAGAATTTCGATTTTAGAAGTAGCGGGGCGTTTAGGGTTTAACTTTATGATTACATCATTCATTCAGATTATTCCTAATTTATTGCAACATTTATTACTATAATTCGTTACTAGAACATAAAAGAATATTGAAGTCAAGTCCATCAAATAATAGTACATTACTTACCAAGGGCTGTTAAAGAAAGAAAGCCCGAAATCGCAGGTATTTGTGACCCGAGCCGCAGCCGAGGGTTGTAAATATGCGATAGAGGGCTTTCTTTTTTACTGCCCGTGGTGAGTACACAATTTTACGTCTTCACCTGGCCACAATGCGAGTTTTATTGTACGCGTAGCGTGCGGTAAAACTCACATTATGGCCAGGTGTGACGTAAAAATATTTTACTTGACGGTAAAACCAATGTAATTAACATTTAACAATAATACTTTTCAACATACACATGCTAAAAACTATAAAATAAAAACATGCACAAATAACTAACCTTTTTAACACTGGCAGGAATTTTCACAGGCCCCTTCTTTACTATTGTCACTTGTGTCTTCTCTTCTACTTTTTCAACCTTTTCAACCTTTTTACTAGGTTTCTTTTTTTTCTTAATATCTTTCTTCCCCGCGGTTTCTGTATCACTGTCCGACTCTACACAACTAGCCAGTGCGCAGTCGTTAAGGAGGTCTTTTCTTGAGTTGGTGATGACGCCATTGCTACCCTGTTCTGATAAGACCTTGATCCAGTCCGGTGGTGTTTCAGAGTCGATGTAGCAGGGACCCTCGTCCTCGCTTGAGGTCACTTGGGTTGGTAACTCCCGGGGCGCACGCTCTCTGAAATACGTTATGTGAAGTTAGAAGTCATTAAGCAAGAAAATCATCGATTAAGGCGACGATAACCGACTTCCGACGTCTAAACGAGTAGTGTTAATGATTTGGAAAAAATATATGTTAAATTAGAGCATTTTCTTAATAACTTAATATGTGAATGTTTTAGGTTATGTTTATATTACATAGTGAAATTAATTTGTAAAGTTATGTCTAACGCGGATAAAAAACTGAGAATCACGCAAAATCTATCAAGCGTATTTTTCTGTAACCTTCATTCTTTTAAAGATAATTTAATGATTGATCTTTTAGTATACGTGTTTTATAAAAATACCTTTTGTTTTATGTATAATAAATTAATAATGCGTTTTATTTGGGACAGCGCTCCTGGATGGGCGAGTCCTATTACTGGCTGGACGTACGACTCGTTGCGTGAGCTCAGTACAGAACACGAAAGCTAACCACTCAAGGTCACTGGCATATATCTGGGCCTTAACTGGAAAAAAATACAAGGGGTATAGATACCCCTAGATGGTTGGATGGGGGTGCTTATACCTAGTGATGCAAAGAATACGAATATTCATATTCGCCGAATACCATCAAATTACAATAAATAATTGACGTGTTTTAATGATGTCGAATTGACGGTTTACATTATACAACATTTCCCGGAATCAACGCACACCACCTAACACCCGAATTAGAATATTATGTTATAATCATAATACATACACTGAATTTTTGCTATCCATACTAATATTATAAATGTGAAAGTAACTCTGTCTGTCTGTTACGTTTTCACGCCTATACCGCTGAACCGATCGTCATGAAGTTTGGAAGATATAGCCTGGGATATGGAGGACATAGGCTGCTATTTTACGCGATAACCGACAGTTAAATTCCTACCTTGATTTCGCCCTGTCATGTAGGACCTTTGGAGGTGGTTTCTGCGCCTTTTTAGCGCGCTCTGCGATACTGATGTCAGAGTTGGTTTTCAACGGCGCCTTACCGCCGGTCACAATAAGCAACGCCTTTTGGAAGTCTTGCAACGTATCTGGGGGTTAAATGATAGTTCATTTAATTTTTTCGCCTATTTATTTGTCACGAAAAATAGGGTCGACTTTTGTGGGCTACTTATAAATTGTGTGTTGTCATTATATGTATTTATTTTCATTCATCAATAAAAGATTTCGATCTCGCGTGATGGAAAAAAAATGAATAACGAGCGCGCGTGAAGATACCTAAAGCCTGACAAATGACTTGAAAAATGACTTGGATCGTCTAAACCTAAATGATGTATTGACGATGCAACTTTTATTGTTGTGGATTTTGATTTGAATAAAGATGGGATGTTGAGGGATTCCCCAAAATAATTGATATTGCATACGCACTCTCACGCGATGTTTTATGGTTAGAAAGGGACGCACAACAGACCAAATGAGAGTCTAAGTGCGGAGAAGGGAGCCCCATCATCATCATGGTTAGAAAGAACCGAAGTAGGGAAATTACTTAAATAGGAATTTATAGTCTTTAAAGTCCTTATTCCTAGACTCATGAATAACAATAAAGAAACCTGCACATATTAAAAAAAATACCAACGTTTACGTAAGCATAGGAGGGGGGTATGAGCTTTGCTTACTTTTGCTGACAAGGGAAGGTGTGGGTTCAAAATTACTAAAATTCTACTTACGTAATACTTGAATGGCCCCCTTTCAACTTATGGCATGCCCCAGGCAATTAAAATCGCACCGTGTAAATGAAGCTTCAGTTCCATAAAATAAGTTTAAACATTCATCAGCTCACCATAAACTTCAATACCAGCCAGAGTCTGGAACACCCTCTTCACCTCTTTGAAGGTAGGCTTCCTGGTAGGGAAGGGCAGCTGCCTGACCCTCGGGTCGTCCTTCCTTAGAGGCGAGGGCTTGCCGAAGATCGCAGCCTGGTTGATAGCCCCAACGGCACGGTAGAAGATCAGGGAACAGCCTTTCAGGTCATCAGTCCAACCCACTAGGATGTTTTGGACATGCTAGAAAAGAAATAAGAGCTTTGTAAGAACATAGATGTAGCGTAGTATTGTGCCAAAAAGGATTTGCAAAACAATTGCTGATATTAAGAGGCCTATCACAAAATAGGGATGATGACTAAAAAAAATACGTGTCTAATATTTTTTTATTATTTGATTGACGGACTAAACAATTTCTTTTTTTTTACCCATGACACATCCCTATTGCGTTTGCGAGCCGACGGACCGCATTATGTAGCAATTTGGCAGTTGTAAATACGTTTATTTTAAGTTTTATACTTTTTAAATATATTTTTATATGAAATTTAATTTCTTATGAACTAACAGTTATTCTGGTATAAATTTTACGTAATAATATTGATGTAGTAAGAAGAAATTAACAGTTAATTTTGAGCGTTTTTAGTAGTTTTGAACGGGATTTTATAATAGATTCCACACATATTTCAAAATTCAGAGACCACTATGAACTAAACCACTATTTAGGAGATATTATTATATACATTTCAATCCACGAGATCAGTATAGTGCCGTCACGCATTTTATGAAAACCTTGCTTCGGAATTTTGGCTTTATAAAAATAGACAAAAACAAAATTGGGAAAAGTGCGGCCGCTATAAACTACACTAATACGTAATAGTTGTCGAAGTCTTACAGTTTCTCAGAATGAGAACGTCAAAGTTGGCAATTTAACGCAAAAATCACGGTCGAAATGTAATAGGCCTCTTAACTACTACACAAAAAACAAAATGAAACAACGGATATAGGTTTTTATTGCTTTTATTTTATCATTTACGTGCAACATACTTGCATCACACATATACGTGCAAAAGTGCAAATACATATTATAGTTATGTACATATTTTAACACTCATGCATGCAACATCGACAAAAACTATATTAGTATACTGGATAGTAAAATTAATTAGTTATTTTTGGATTGGGAGCCCACGACGACGAATCTTCCCAACGTAAAATGTTGAATAATGATTCCAATTATTTCTTCCCGAAACAGGTCGATGTGTTTGAACATTCTACGAAGTTACATTACAAATAAATTGAAGATGTAAAATATAGTTTTATCCAAAACGGTTGAGAGCCACCCCAAATTTCTTTCCTGATAAATCTTGAGACACCCAATCTAAAAAAGTTAAAAAATGAAGTAAAAGGGTTGACAAAAGCTGCAGCTAATATGTAGATACACACAACAATAAGAAGCTCCAAAATAGCTCCATTATCATGATACGCAAAGTAGAAACATCAGCGAATATGCGATGGCTGTATAGAGTACATAATTTCAATGTTGTCACACTGTATACACCATGCATTGAGTCTATAAGAAAAGTCCCAAGTAAATACTCCTTACACCAAAATTTTGACAGGAATTTTGGAGATCAGAATCAAAATTTTCCTTTTCAATTGAATTTTTCGATCAGCCAATAGCCAAATAATGCTTCTCATACAAATATGCACTGTGCATATCATTGCACGGAGCGTAATCAACAGCAATCTCACATTATTACATAAAAAATAGACAATAAAAGGCGTAACTGGTGATACAGCAATCACCGAGCATAAAATAGCGCGTTCGGCCAATCTTGTAGATAGACATTCGATTACGCTGCCTGCTCACTTCTCACTAACATTTGCTCATGCCACTGGCACGTCCAAAGGAAGCATCGTCACACTAACCGTCAAGAAATCCTCTTTGTTGTACTTAAACCGCCTCAAGATTTGACCACCCATCCGAGGCGCTTTGGTAGTCTGCTCCAGTGAATGTATGAGTGAATGAAATATGAATAATGACATTATTTTGTGATCATTATGAACCCTTACACCATTGATGTATTAAAATCGGTAAATACGTGACTTAGTACATCACCTGGTATCAAACTAAGTGATGGCCCGTAGTTGGCACTCAGCCGCGCACGGGATATCGTTGATCAAACAGCTCCATAATTACAGTTTTTTTGTGTGATAAATACGCATCAAAATGACTTCTTGTGCAGCTAAACAGTGTTTTAATAATACAAACAAAAAAATAAGACACACGGGATTACTTACCACTCCATAAGTACAGCCAAAAATGCTAATTTGTTGAAAGTTTTAATAATATTTAATGTTTGTTTCGCCATGTTTGTGCTACCTACCACATGCAATGTCATTCATAATCGTAAACATTCGGCCAACATTCGGTAGCTAACGCGATTTCGCTCGCACGACAGCGCCGTCTCCTATCTCTGTTCTTGTCTATCGGTAACTGTAGGTTTGCGACTGTGATCACACTGATCACAGATGTGTGAGTTTTGGTGCATGTACCTAGTCGTGCGCCGAGCCCAGGTTTACTGATTGCGATGTTAGCGCGTAACATATCTTCCTCCTTTTAATATATCAATGCCTTACACGCTAGCTAGCTTCTAGCTGATTTGGGTGAGATTCAGCGCCGAATTATTAGGTAAAAAAGGTACCATTCGTTGCTACTTGGAACACCCATCGGTGTCGTGGCGTCCTATAAATGGTGTACACATTTACCTTATTATGGGTTAGATAAGATTTGTACTCACAAGCAAGCCAAACTGTTACCATAACTCTATGTACCTGTTAAATTTCTTAGAGCAATCCAAATTAAGAAGTTAACATATTTACACTTCATGCCACGCAATGTGGTAATAATTGAATAAGCCACTATTCAAGGTGATTGCTAAAACACTCCAACCTCTCAGGATTTTCTATTACTAATATCATAAACAACAACTTTCGTTCTATGACTTTTAATAATTCATCAGATTTTTATACAAAAAAAATATATATATAAAATATTCAACACTGTACGAAAATGTTACAAACTCTACGCGTAGGAAAACCAACTGCCGTGTCTTACGAGTGACATGCACTTGAGGCGTAGGTAGGAACAACAAAATACATCATTTAAATGTGTTAGATAGAACAACGAAATCTTGAAGGTTTGTTTTTGGTAAATGTATTATGTTTTATAAAAAGTCATAGAACAAAAGTTCCTGTTTATGATGTTAGTAATACAATCCTACAAGGTTGTTAGTGTTTTACCAATAACCCTGTATAACATTTGAGAGATAAGCAAGTGCTTGCTTTCGCACTTTAGCCGCCTTAAGTTGTTAATAGTTACAATAAGACAGTATTTTAATTTACAATAATTTAACTGCAAAATATTGCTGCAAAATTACAAAACTGTAATCTTCTAAGTATGTGGATACTGTACTGTTTAATGTAATATTTCAATGTTTTTGGGGAGTTAAAACCATACAGAATTTTATTATAAACATGTTTATAATAATTTGACCCAATCGGCCTATAAATGAGAATCTGCTTACCATGTAGAAACGCGTAATTTATTTATTTATTTATAGGAGAACCAACAGCTATAACAGATGGATAACAATTGAATATGAAACATAGAGGAAACATAGAGCCAATTACATGTTCTCACAGGTAAAAACAAAAAAAGCAGTAGAAATCTTAGGATATTAGGATCACAAACAAGCACGATAGAAAAGATTATCAATATATTTAAGGTAAAATAAGCACTATGCCCTTCTAAAGGGTTCAGCGTTTCGCTGAGTGCGTGCAGATTAGGTTTTGGTCATAAATGGGTCAAATGAGAACTCTTTTCAAAGAATATTAAGTCCTTACTCGCTCGCACCATGTATGTATGAGTACACAACACCTATTGTTAAAAAAAATAAACACATTCTATCCAAAAAAAATATAATTGAAAACACTATCACAAAAATGGACCCAGTATTGAAGCCTGCGGAACCCCTCAACAACAGCTGGTTGTGGAAGATCAAAACTTGATACTTATCATATTTTGGTACACATTACACTTGTCACTGACGAGGGCTTAAATGCAGGATTACATCCGAGTTACCATTGAGAAATATTCGCAGTTTACCTCGTATTTGCGTCTGCCGAATGGAGTAACAGACGGTTCAGCAGTCACTAACCCGCTTCCCAAATTTAACTATGACTAATATCAATAGGGCCAGCAAACAGCCCAAGTAACACAAAATCGATATAATGGAAAAAGTGGTGACCAGAAATGTTCTTCTAGCTTCATTAGAGAATTTGAAGGGTTTTAGCAATGTCTTGCTTCTGTATAGCAGCATTTTATTAACTTTGTAGTTCTTAAAGCTATATAATCCTCTTTTTCAATCTTTTGTGTAGCTAAAGGTTTTATTTTAGATATAATTTATGCCTCTGTACAGCTTCTAATACAGCTGTAAGCATTAAACAAAAGTGTAAGCCGTATGTAAGCATTAATTACGGCTTAGGCTATATATAGCACTTTAAAATTGCTTCATATTTTATAACGACCTTTCGCATGGGTGACAACTGTTTAACAGTGTACATTGGTGCTATTTTAATGCCAGCTGTTTAAAAGCATTTCATCATAATAGCCTTTATCTATAAAAACGTATACTGAGAAGAATTTTAACAAGCAATAAGTCGTATACCGGCATCAAATCCAGCCAATAACCAGCTTCTTACAGTTCGTGTACTCGTGTTTTTAATCATAATGAGCGAAAACAGTGGAAAAGTATTAAAAGAAGTGGTGGTGCGAAACGAAAAGTGTTAAGAGAGTATTTAAATACTACCTGTGTTGGTACAGAGGTTTTACCAAATCTTAAAACGTTTATACCGAACCCTAAAATGTTCTAAAATATACATTAGAAACTCTATGAACGCTGCTCTAATCAAGCTCTTTTACAGCCTGAACATATTTTAAAATCCTTTTTAATGCTTTTACCAAGCCAAAAGAATTACAAGGAATGTAGCAAATGCCTAAAGTTTTTAATTATGCTTACGCCATTTTGCTTTCTATTTCAATAATATATAAAATTTAATTTTATGGTAAATAATGCTTTAAAAAGGACTTCAACCTATGGTATTGACCGGCCGGTACAAGACAGGTATCATAATGACTAATACTAAAGATGTCTTCGTAAGAGCATATTTTTTTCTTTTTTTTTAAGAATTCCACATCTTTTTATAGTATTTTTGTAATAAATAGCTCTTTAATTCGAAGGCGCATGAAATATTTGATGCAAATATATACATACTTTCACAGTAAACTGATACTCGCAACCTTAATTCAGCCATACAGAACAAAAAACAAGAGTTTAACTATTTACACCATATTGGTTCTTTTTTACACAAGATTTTATTAAACTAACAGAAATTCAAAATAACATTTGAAAATGTTTTTATTTTGCCTTTATAATGGTACAAGCTGTTTAAGAGCCGCATTTAAGTTATGCGCACTGCTTTAACCTGGTTTCACAGCCCATTATAATGCGTTTATCATTCCGGTAGACAACCAATATAATGCTGCTAAAATGCCATTCTAATACTTAAGACTGTATAATTTGGGGCCCAAATTAGCATTATAAGAGCTGTATAGCGGTTTTTAATGCCCAATTTTAAACAGCTTTAAGAATATGCTAATTCTGTTATCCATCCATTATAAAGCTATTTTGTGCTACTTGGGAGTGTGATTGGTCAGTAGTACACTTACCGCAAGAAACTGCTCTTGGTTGTATCTCCTCAAGCTAGCACCCGCTGACTTCGGAGCATTGCCCGTCTGGTCCCTTGTTGCTTGCGCCATTCCTTGACCCCGCCGCGTGGTGTAAGAGTGGAGGGTCTTATGGATGGCATCGCTGCCGCCGGTGAAGATGCAGCCAGCAAAGTGACCACCAGAGACCATGACAACAGCCCAGCGGCCGTAGCCAGGGCTCAATAGTTCCTTGACCCGGCGGGACCACACGTGGCCCTCGCCGTCAAGTGACATTTCCTCCTGTAAAACACGACTTTGCATTAGAAATAAGTATGAAGGTTGCAAGAACCTTGGAGGTTCTCTTTATTCACAGAAAAAGTATTTCTCAAAGAAAATTGTAGCTGTTGTCATTTCAAGTGGGATTTTGGATTGAGTTGTACAGAAGTACAACTCAAATGTAACTGTACAAGATATGGTTTGAACCAATTCTTTCTTCATCACAAAGTGTACATTTTGTTTAGATAACTTCAATCATGTTCTGTAGCTGTCGCTGAATTTTATGATCAAAGAAATGTATGTCTTAAGAGCGTGTACAACGGTCCACTAGCCCCTCATTTAAAAAAATATTATCTCATGGCTGAGAAGGAATTATGAAAAATGGCTCAATAAAGAACCTCAGTAAGTGTGTCTAGAATTTTCTAAAGTTTTATATTGAGGCAACAAAATACGATACAGAGGAATGTGGCCGCTTTTCTTTAGATCGAATTTTGGTGCTTTGTGTAGAAATTACAAGGATTTCACTTACTTTAGATGTTTTTTATTGAAGTAAGATTTTTGACACACAAACTAATTAGGTATTGTCTTTCTTTTATAGCATATTATGTGCTATTGATAGGTACGCTAAAAACGAAGATCACATAATTTATTTAGCATAAAAAATCTACAATCGTATTTAGTCTGACAACTAGCTCACTTTGATCACATTACCTTCCGATGATGCAGCAAGCAGCGGTAGATACAGAACACCTGTCCCTTGGGGTTAGTGTAGAAAGCTTTACAGTGCCGAGTGGCAGCCGCAAATAAGTCTGAAGAAGGGGTGTCATCACCTTCTGAGTCACTGGCCGACACATTTGAACTTTCATCTGGAATAGAAGAAAACATTAGAAGAACACATTAAACACGAGGCATTATTGTATAAAATACCTGCAGATGTGCCACTTACAGACTGCGGAGCCCATGTAATTTTCAAATAAGGCTGTGAACAATGTGTTATTTTCTGTAGGGGGCTTGTAATTAGCAATTTAGTAATGTATTATTGTTATTATAATGTAATTAGTCTGTAAGCCTTCCGAAAAATAAAAAATTAAATATTTCCTTGGACAGGAAAAAGACTTCTTTTCTTAATTAATGTTCTACTAACCTTGACGAGAATTATATTCTCCCAGCGAAATTGATTTCCTGCCAAACAGTTTCCGCTTCAGGTTGTGCGTATGCCAGTGGTGTTTGTAGTGGGCAGTCTGTTGAGCTCTGCTGGTAAATGGACCAACACCGCAGCATGAACAACTGATGCCATCAGACCCTCGTAACGTGAGCGCACTGAGGCGGGTCATTACACTCTCCTCATCCACTGAAAAGTATTATTTTAATTGATTAAAAGTTTATGATATGAGTGTAATATTATTAGCATGCTTTGTTTTTACATCTATTGACATAGTATTGAGTTAGAAATTTATTTTTTACAATGACATAATATTTTTATTTACACAAGTATGTGAGCATAATATTGTATCATACTTGAGTTTATTAAGCAAATAATCATAACACAATAATGAAAACACCTGTATTAAAATTATTTAATACAGGTGTTTTCTAAATGTTATTTATAGTTATAATTACATTATTATTGTATTAGGTTGGGGAAGGTCTTTTCGCATTATAGTATGTATGAACTTGTAATAAAATCTCTTTGGCTATACTATTTGTGTCTGGCTGGTTTTGGTATCATTGAAAGTTTAAATTTTAAAGAACATAATTTCAAATTCAAATTAGGAAAATGTGTGATTTTCATTTGTTTTTCGTACTATCAAGATGAGTGAATCTAAAATCTAAAATTTTACTACAAAAAAGGTCAAAAGGCAACGCAAGCTGCGAAAAAAATTTGCGATGTTTATGGATCTAATGCAGTGCAAATATGGTTTAAGCGTTTTCAATCCGGAAATTTTGATGTCAAAGATGCACGTCGCTCTGGTCGCCCTGTTACGGATAAAATGGATGCCATTTTTGAAAAAGTGGAGCAAGATCGGCATATCAGTAGTTACGACGTAGCTGAAGAACTGGGAATTGACCACAAAACAGTTTTGGCACATTTGAAAAAAACTGGGTGTACAAAAAAGCTCGATATTTGGGTACCTCACGAGCTCACTGAAAGAAACCTAATGAACCGTGTACTCATTTGTGATTCTTTATTACGACGTAATGAAACCGAACCATTTTTTGAAGAAGCTGATAACTGGTGATGAAAAGTGGATCACGCACGACAAGAACGTGCGAAAAAGGTCGTGATCAAAGGCCAGTCAGACTTCACAGACTGTGGCGAAACCCGGGTTAACTCGCAACAAGGCCGGGTTAACTCGCAACAAGATGATGATGTGTGTGTGGTGGGATTGGAAAGGCATTATTCATTATGAGCTGTTACCACCAGGCAGGACCTTCGATTCTGAACTCTACCGCGAACAACTGATGAGATTAAAGCAAGAAGTTGAGAGAAAGCGGCAGGAATTAATCAACAGAAGGGGTATGGTTTTTCATCATGATAACGCTAGACCTCACACATCTTTAGCCACTCAGCAAAAATTAAGAGAGTTTGGCTGGGAGGTGTTAATGCATCCGCCGTATAGTCCTGACCTTGCACCTTCAGATTTCCACCTGTTTCGGTCTCTTCAGAATTCTTTAGGCAGTGTCAGGTTAACATCAAGAGAGGACTGCCAAAACCACTTGTCGCGGTATTTTGATCAGAAGTCCCAAAATTTCTATAGCAATGGGATCATGTCCCTACCTACAAGATGGCAAAAAAATATCGAACAAAATGGTACCTACATACTATAGTTAAATGTAAATAAACTATATTAAAAAATGTTTTGAATTTTCTTAAAAAATGCGAATAAACTTTTTCCCCAACCTATTATTACCCAACCAAAATTAAATAAATGCAATATTTTAGATCTAAACCCAGAATGGTCTTAGTTGAAAAGACAGTTACATTATAAATTGTATAATAATTATGATTAATTAACTCAAATATTATGGATATTATTTCGATATTACAACATTACTTAAGTACATGTTATGTTATGAAATAGAAGTTTTAGTATTAAGTTTCGCGGTCTTTTGTACACAATCAAAAGGATTTACGTTGATAAATTGACTTACCGACTGCTGGTGGGTCCGTAAGCATGCAATGTGCAACTTTAGCATCTTTGATCAACTTCTCGATTTCATTTAAATCATAAGTTTTTACAATCCTACTGCGAATGTACTCGGGTTTAGACGCCATTGTAGGTTATTTTTATATTTTACAGTTTACTTTACAAGACAAACACACTCCCCGTTTACATGTCGGCCCTCAACGTGGCCACAACTAAGAATGAATGAGTAATGGGTAATATTGTGCAATAAATTGGGATCGTGCTTGTAAAATTGCAAAAGTAATTATTATTTACATTATGACACTTGACAGTTTTGTTCAATGAAATGAAATGTGACTGTGACATCCATTTGACATACAAAGAGACGGTGCTGCCATATTTATTTTCAGTTCTACTACAAAGTGATAGTCCCTAAAATTCATTCTTGATTCATTCTATGATTTAATCAATCAAAACAAACTCCGTTTCAGTCAATGTTCTACTCCCAAAGTAAATATAAAATATAATAATAAATTAATTAAATAAATGTCGTTTAAAGAATAAAATTGTGTAATATGATGAAAAACTAATAAAAAGTATGATGAATGGAAAGAAAAACGTAAGTAGAGTGAAATATTAACCATATCTGTAATAAACAGATACTATAGCATAAGTTAGTTTGTTTTTAAACAATATTATTTTGTTGTTCGATATCACTTCCGACAGCAAATACCTGTCGGAAGAATACCGTAATCTTCATATCGTATTTGAACTGTCAAAATTGTACGGTTACGGATTTGTGAATAGCGTCTATAGGACTTTGTCGATAAAATTGACGTTCGATACGGCACTAAACCGTATCGTATCTTTGATAATAGCTATGCTGGGCACAAGTTTTGCCCTCTTTATGGCAAAACTACTAGGCAACACTAGATGTCAGTTAATGACAATGTGTGTCTGTGACAGTGACTTTTAAAAATATATATATCCACAGATAGCTTATTTTTATATATTTTTTCGTATTCCTGTTTATGTATATCTGTATAATATCTCTAACACTGCTTTGATTTCGTTTCAGCTTCTATTTGGTTAAAGCTTTCATAGAAATGCGACTGTAAAAAACTGAAATTTGAAGGAAAAGACTATAGTGACATCTAGAAAACTTAATGTGAATCTAAAAAGTTAGCACTCGGACGAGTCTCGACAGCATGAACTTATGATAGATGCCGCTACAATGCAGGTATTTTAAATAAGCCACTATCAGTACCTACTAATTAAACTCTCGTATGTACGTACGTAATTACAGACATAATTAAAAACCCATTGCGTCTCGCGTAGATCTACGTTCCGGCGTAGTACTTTATGAAGGGTGAATCGGTTTATACCCAGTACTGTTTTTAGTTTTTATTTTATTTCTAAGCTTATACCGTTTCATTATTAGAGTTTTTAGTCATAGCTATTCACAACTTTTAAGCTATTGCATAGCTTCTATCGCGGGCCTTGAGCGCGGGGACCGAATCCAGAAATTCCGTAACGAAAAAACCTCACGCTCCCCACTCCGACGGTTTTACTACACCAGTACCCTCTAGTGATCTAATAATTTCTGGCAGTTCTTTTTTCTGTGTACTGCGTATTTTATTCTTATAAATATTAGTTTATAAAATTATGATCTTCACAAAAAGTGATTGTTGATAGTGGGGTTTGAACTCACGACCAGTCGATTACGA
Source organism: Dryobota labecula (assembly GCA_947523025.1). Lineage (NCBI taxonomy): Eukaryota > Metazoa > Arthropoda > Insecta > Lepidoptera > Noctuidae > Dryobota > Dryobota labecula. Next base: position 6,026,150 of record OX383296.1, on the reverse strand, counting down.
GTACATTCAGTTCCCCTGTTGCACCGCAAGGCTACAATGACTTAATTAAAGTTTGCCAAATAGTTGATACCATTCCAGTTGAACAATTTTTAAACTTGACTAGACGGTTGGAAATGACTCATGTACATGGAATTTTTTCGCTGTCAAAACAGTTTGTCACTCTTTTTTTATTTAAAATTACTTTAGGTTCAACACTTTCGTCTATTTTAAAGTTGTTATTATGCTTATATTTGAATATTATTTGACTTTGTTTACGCAGTTATACACTTTTACGACGTTCAGCACTTATTTATTTTGTTTTTAAGCTATTGCATAGCTTCTATCGCGGGCCTTGAGCGCGGGGACCGAATCCAGAAATTCCGTAACGTCGTTTCAGTTCGGCAGTCTTCGACACGGCGTTGTGTGCGTGCGATTAGACGTATTGTACGACTATGAAACTCTGTGGTGGATTTACCGCGTAACGCAACGCCATCTAGTAATCGCAGGTAGAACTAACTAAATAGAGGTGACATTGGCGTGGCTTGTGATTCGTAATCGAGACAAGCGTTGCTCTGTTGGTGGTCTCAGTTGTGTTTTGTTGTCGGTTTTATCCACTAGATGGCAGGCATCGTAATTCAAAAGTTTTTGAAAGGTTGTTGAGGTATGTGAGCAATTTATTTATAAATCAATAATTTTACTCGTGTTTATGATTCTCCTAGCTAGAATTAACATTAACGTTCTTCATAGCTTATAAAAACCACTTTTAAACGGTTCTCCAAAGTTCTGGGCCGATTATGGATTGACTTTACTTTCTTATCGGTCACCACGCTCAAAAAGTGTAACTTGAATTAATATCAAAGAAAAAGAAATACTGCATAAATAAAATAAATAAATAATTATAATTGCATAAGTTGATACAAAATGCTATGCAATAGCTTTACCGCGGCAATCCCCGAGTGCCACACGTCTTTTTTTTTCTATTTCATAAAGTCCTTACGATCATCATTATTTTTATGGTCTATTACAATGCAGCCGCTGGATGGCGCTGCTGATACCTACTCATTCACTGAGTCCTAACTACCGTTTACCCTCACTCAGCCCTCGGATTCCACTGTACGTTTAGCGCGGGGAGATAGTACCTACCTACTAGGGCTTCCAACTCTGGGATCTCGGCATTGGATCCCAGATTTTTTTTGTCATTTTTAACCGACTTTCCAAAAAGGAGGAGGTTCTCAGTTCGGTTGTATTCTTTTTTTTTTTTTTTATCTTTGTTACCTCTGAACTCCGTCGTTTATGAACCGATTTGGAAAATTATTTTTTTATTTGAAAGGATATACTTCCAGATTGGTCCCATTTCCAATCTGCAAAATTACAAAGTCCAGTTCTGATGATGGGATCCATGAGGAATTGAGGGAACTTAAATAAATAAAAAACTCCTCAAATTTTACAGGCAAACATATAGCGATTTTCGTATTTTCATCAACAACTCAAGCATTTGCATTCAGTTAGTATCATTTGATGAAGTGGAACTGATAATGACCACAAATGGCCAACGGAACTCCTCAATGATAAGTATTTCACGGGTGGCGATAAGATATTTCGATTAAGATAGTTAAGCGACTATAAAGCAAATTTAAATAAATAATTCTGATGAAATTGGTACCATCGAACTGATCTGAAGATGAAGCCGGAAGGTGTGCACCGGAACTCCGTGATAAAACAATGTATCCTAGCCGTGTTTGGGCTTATTGGAATTGTCATGAGATGCAATTGGGCTATAAATGGTTATTAATCGATTTTTATTAACTTTGCTTGGGTAGTTTTTGAGTTAGCTTCGATAATACCTACGTATTTAATCCACTTCGTAAAGGTATCTTATGTCACTGTTGTTTGTGCGGTGTAGCCAGTACTGGTAATCGAATTGTTCTGGGATAGGTATCATAACTAAAAAGTGAAAAATAAAAACTTCTTAACAAAAAAAAAAAACCGACTTTCAAAAAAAAAGACACTAAAAAGTAAAAAATAACTTTAATTTCGGAAGTCGGTGGCATATAAACGAAAATACAGAACCAATGACACCAACTTCCGAAATTAAAGTTATTTTTCACTTTTTAGTGTTTTTTTTTAATTTGGTTTTTTTTTTTTTTGTTAAAAAGTTTTTTATTCAATACCTGTCTTGAAATGTGATTTTATTTTATTATTAGTAGACACTCAGTGTAACAATTTATTTTTATTACACATTATTTTTTACAATTTTTTAGCTGAGTAAGTTTTAAAATTGCGTATTTAAATTATCTCGTGATTTATTTAGACAGTTAATTACATTTCATTACTAATTGCGCTGGTAAAAAATGGGATAAAAAAATGGTATTTGTATTTGCCTCTCTCGGTCACACGTACCCAATATTATGTGAATAAGTATTGAAAAACAACTGGAGGCAGAGGACCCCACGCATTCGCGCTTGCGACCACCAGACCAACGGAGCAGTCTAATGGTATCGAGATTAGTATGTTCGTAACACCAAAAAATGTCTTACAGCACTTTAGGAGAAAATCATTTTTGAATCTTGCGTAAGTGTAAGGTTTTTATGCTCTTGACTGTACTGTACTTACATAGCTTCCTACACGTATTAAGTACTTCCATAATTGCTAACTGAATGACGACTGAAATTGCCAATACTTAAATCTACAACGATCAGTCATTTCAATTGGACATTAATTACCTTCCTTTCATTTAGTATGGTTTCTAAGCCCACAGCAAGCTTAGAAAGATGAAAATATTCCACCTCGTAATTATTTTTCTTCCTATTCATGGGAAATTACCGGTACTTGGAAAGGCGGAGTTTTGTGAAAACCTGGAATGTGATGAAAGTGTCGGCGAAAAAGTTTGTGGAGTAAAGTATGAAGAAGAAGATGTTATATTCAAACAATTTGATAACGAGTGTAAATTGTTGAAGTTTGGGTGTCAGGTTGATGATAGTGAAAGTAGGTACCGGTTTTTTTTTTCCTGATTTTTATAATAATCATACCTAATAATTATAATATTTATTCAATATAATATTATTTCTGAGTATGTCCAGAAAATCACTAATCATTCCAAGGTTGCCTGGAAGAGATCGCAGTATGCCATTGCCACCGATCATTGTAGGTATATTATGAAGTGTTGTTTATCTTTTTTTAATGTATAATCTGGTGTAACATAAAGTACAGTAAATAAATATAAATAATGAATTAATAAATAAAAAATAAAATAAAATTCATTTATTTCAGGCAAGTTTTTTACACATATACCCATAGTATCAGAAAAAAATATTAAATTAAAAATGAAATAGATATTAAATTAAATTAAATTATTATTATTGTATTATACATTAATTAATTACCCAAAATTACGTTACGGAATAAGTGTACGGCCTGAGTAAAAAGGTGTGCGGTGGGGCGTTTTGCGTCGCGTGCAAGTGGCGAAAGATTGTTCGCCGCGCCGCACAGTGGAACGAATGTATGGGAGCGGTTGGACGTAGACATGTCCGAAAAATAAGAGTAAAATTATGACAAACTAATGATGCCATCTTATTCGATTACTTAATGCCTTCATAAATTGTGGTGATGAATTTCTTCATAACTCCCATATTTCGGGAGTAATTTGAGAAAATGTGAAATTTTACTATGAAAATGAGTGTATCGAGCTCTCTCCCTCCTGATTCCGGGCTTGTTTCAAGTAGCGGTCTCTAATATCGTAATGCTATTACTAAGAGCTATATTTAATACTAAGACACATAGTGCGCCAAATGTGCACTTTCTGGGATAAAAGGAAATGAAAATTTAAAAAAATAAACGTTTTTTCCCCATTTGTATTTACTTTAAACCGCAGACAGACTTATTAAGAGGTCTATAAATATATTATATATATACAGAAATATATATTAACAAAAATATTCACAAGAACTGATGAGAGTATGACTTTTAAGTAAGTTGATAATAAATTACCTAGTTTCATTAAAAGTACAATAAATAATTAAGATGTAAGCTCTAATTTACTAAGTTACACATTTTAAAACAATAACATCATTTAATTATCTTCGTCATCATCATCATCATCAATTAATTCAAATTCAGAATCGATGTCCGCTAAATCATTTATGTTAACAAATTCGATATCACTTTTCTCAGAATCCGTAAGCTCATAAAATTCCTTAAAAGAAGATTTTTTTACAAACTTATTTCCTTTTGGACGGATACTTGTAACAAGTGGATCAGAAGACAGTAAAAGATTGTGCATAATATCTTCATTGCATGAGATACTGCTATGCTTTCGAGAATGCCCCTCTCTATATTTTCTAAAATCTTTATTTCTAGCCTCAGATGCCTCTTCGGATAGAAAACCAATGGGCACAATTGACATGTTCTGAACTATGTCTGGCCCATGCATTAAAATTTTATGAAGTGAAGAAGGCATATAATACCATGGGTATAACTCCACGTAAAGCTTAGCAGTATCAAAGCAGAACTCTCGGAATTTAGTTACGTTGATCTTCTCTCCTGATGAAATACACTGCAAGATCACACAGATTTTTCTTAAAAGCATAGCATCTATTCCGGTCAGTTCAGCAGATTTAGTGTAGTTTTCAAAAAATCTCCTTGCCGAGTTGCCATTGTTGGTGGATCCACTGCCTTGTTTCACAACATCGAGAAGTAAGCCCGTTTCTCTTCTTACAGCCTCTTGAACTCTTTTCTTCCTGTCATCAACTTGCCTTTTTGCTATATCACCCCTTACTTGCCATGATTTTATGTCTAATTTGTAGGAAATGTGTAATAAGCATTCCATTGAGCGAATCCAAGCGTGAAGGGTGCTTAAGCTATATTTATACATGTCCTCGTTTGCGTGTTTATCTTTGATTAACTCTAAATTATTCATTTCTTTAGGACAAGCCTTGCATATGTCACACACTGAAGCTGCTGTATTGGATATAATGGAATGAATTTTACCATCAATCATTGTCAACAGCAGTTGGTGTTTGACACTAATTCCATCAGTGATGGTGGATGGAGTTAAGGCTTCAATCTCTGCTTCGATTTCAGCCATCTCTCTCTGCACATTTTCTTTGGTTTCCTTTATAAACTTAAACAATATTGGCCGGCAAAATGAAGTGGAAGATGGTCGCTCGTTTTCCCAAATTGTTACACCTTTTGAGACGAGCCGCAGTGGTACAAGACTAATCATAAAATTACTAGCAAGATCGATTTGCTCATCTTCACTCGTCCTTTGATGATAAATGCTTTGGCTAGATGATCCGTCAAAACCCCATTTGCTGGTCAATACGAGCTGTTGATTGGGATCAACAGGGGTTTCTAACGACCTAATAAGTCTTCTTGAGGTTAAATCCATCAAGGCTTGTAATTTGATTTTTGCAGAGCTCTCTGTAACTGTGAGATCTTCTTTGGCCGGATAGCACTTAATTTTTTCTTTAACCAACATGTAGTAACTCGGGTATTGAAGAGCTCCTTCTTGAGTGTTGAAATCCCGAAGAGTGTTATAGCGCCATTTCGATAAGTTCATCGATACATAAAGAGCCAATGCCTTCAAAGGGGATATTTCCCGTACCTGAATTGATTTACCTTCAATGAAGGCTTTGATTTTTGAGGCCTCTTCTGGATTCTCCGTCAAGTATTTCATAACATAAGCTGTATCGCTTTGTCCTGCCTTTTGAAGCGCCCTTTCGGCCGAAAACATAATTTCAGCGCTGCTACTGCTGCATGAAAGACTATCTTCAGTGCGTCTTCTTTTTTGCCGGTTACTAAGGTCCTCAAAAGATTTACGAGGACTAGGATGTGTACAAGTTGAAGCATCAGATTTAGCAGGAGAAATTATGGGCTCGATGACGTCACTTATATTTTCTGTAGAAGGTTCCATATTTTCATTCTGTAATTCCGGCCATTGAATTGCAGCCTGTAGCCAAATCTCATGTTTCTTCCGAAACTTATCTGTGCTTCTTCCAGACTGTGTCCATTTTGCATAAATGCGGTAGCAAAATCGACGACACCAGTCTTTTAAACTTGTTTCAGCACTTTCACATAACTGAACACAACTGTTATCTTTTAAAACACTGAACAAATAGTTAAAGTCGCGTAAATCTTTATGTGCGCGTGCGCATAAAGCAACGTGAATATCAAGATTTGTATTAAAATTTGGAAAATACATTGCGAGATTAGCTTGGATACAACGAGGTGTAAATCAACACTGATTTTAAAGTTACTAATAGTGACCTATTTATATAAAATCCAGGTATCCCAGGTATCCTTTGTTAAATATTGCAAGGTAATTAGTTATTGTGATAATTAGTAAATGATGCATGCTAAATTAGTGTATTAAGAGCCATTTAGTAATTAAATAATAGCAATGTTCTTATCAGTAATCATTAGTGCATCAGTTTTATATGTAAACCTTAAGTCCCTAATTATATATCCTAATTAGCTTATATCTTCTCTAATTGGCTGCTCAGAAATGTTATTGTAATAAGGTAAACCTTTAGAAAAACGGTTTTAATCAACAAAATAAACAAAAAATAAAAAAATTGTGTTATAAAATAAACATCACTCTTTATCCCAGAAAGTGCACATTTGGCGCACTATGTGTCTTAGTATTAAATATAGCTCTTAGTATTAGCATTATGATATTAGAGACCGCTACTTGAAACAAGCCCGGAATCAGGAGGGAGAGAGCTCGATACACTCATTTTCATAGTAAAATTTCACATTTTCTCAAATTACTCCCGAAATATGGGAGTTATGAAGAAATTCATCACCACAAGTTATGAAGGCATTAAGTAATCGAATAAGATGGCATCATTAGTTTGGCATAATTTTACTCTTTTTTTTCGGACATGTCTACGTCCAACCGCTCCCATACATTCGTTCCACTGTGCGCCGCGCGCCGCTCGCCGCCACTCGACACGCCGCACGCGCCGCCCCGCCGCCGGACGCTCGGGTCGAGCGTGCAGTCTTAGGGTACGTACGAACTGAATGCACGCTCGACCCGAGCGTCCGGTGGGCCGGCGGCGGCGCTTGCGGCGTTCATGTTAAACACATACAATCCCTTGCGAGTGTCCTGAGTGGCGGCGAGCAGCGCGGCGAACAATCTTTCGCCGCTTGCACGCGACGCAAAACGCCCCGCCGCACGCCTTTTCACTCAGGCCGTACACTTAGTGACATGAAATGATTATAAAGTTATAGGGTGACTTTTTTATTGGTGACGGTCACATCCCATGGTTCACGCGGGCGAGCGACTGTCGCTTCCGGCAGACGGTCCCGTCTCGCCCGCACACTTATACGAAAAAGACGCCCTATAATACAATGTCACTAATTTCGCTGAAATCAAACCTGAAATTACTTCTATTTAGGTATCTCGCAGACAAAAAAAATGTAGGCCGACTAAACGATCTAGAGGAATGTGGCCGTTTTTATTTAGATTGAATTATGTTGCTTCGTGTCTCAATATGAAACTTTAAAAAAGGTATTAGAAAATTCTAGACTCACTTACCGATATAGTTGATTGCGCCGTTTTTCATAATTCCTTCTCAGTCACGAGATAATATGTTTTTAGAGTGGCGCTAGTGGACTGGTGACAACTCTCTTAATATTAGGTATTGGAGGAAGATCTGTCCATAGTCATACAGGTATAGGAACGTATGCGTTCTCAATTCCTCCAGGTTTAACTTGTAGTTTACAAATAAAAACACAAATCACTTTGCTAATATTGGATTTAATAATCAACTTCAGTAAATAATTTACACTTGTACACGTAAGTACACAACAGTATCGTCGACCTCACAAGTCGACGGGCCAGCCCAGTCCAGCCGATAGTCAGTGCGGCAAATTCTGTCGAAGGTGTCATTCTGACAACCGGAAGTCACCAGTTCAATATTTGTTACATAAAGAAGTTAAAAGGAAAACCGTTACAGCTAAGTAGGCTTTACAAGCTAACGAGTAATAGTCGACCAACTTATATTTGCAGTTGAAATGTATGGAAGAACATGTTTTTCAACTACAATGTTAAGTTTGCGTTGTGCGTGGTCCAACACGCACATGGCCGGATTTGTTTCCCCAATTATACTTCTAAAAGGATCTTTTGGCATTCGAATGACATTAACAGTGTTGCGCTGTTGGTAAACATTTGTGCAATTATTGTTTTAATAAATAACGGTAAAAAGTATTTTAGTTAAGTCTTAGTTACGCTTACCTGTTAAACTTATATATGTATAATCACTGTCTACAATCCTAATAGCACAAAAATGTCGTAACTCTAATCCCCAAGATACAGACAAAACGCGTAGTTTGGGGGTCACCGTCCAAACTGCGGCCGTATTATGACATATTAAAACCATCATGTTTTCTGTGTGAGAAAAGGATAGTGCTATTCGTCCTGTATAGCTCCGTCTCTTTTTCACACCGAAAACATGATGGTTTTAAGAGGTCATAATACGGCCCCTGATCTTGTATCACAATTGCTGCATTGTAAAAACAAGATGGCGGCGTTAGTTTCGATTTTGGTCACTTGCCAAGATAACTGTTAAGGCTCCTACAAACAGCCGCGACACGCGACTCGACACAAAGGCTCCGCTCGTCGCGCGACACGCGGTGTCTTTGTGTCGCACCGCGTCTCACGCCTGTTTGTACGAGCCTTAACGGTTCTCTTGGCAAGTGACCAAAATCGAAACTTAAACCTTTGACCACCTTTTAACTTTTACCTTTGGAGCCTTTAACCTTTTTATTAAAGCGCTATAGTTTTTTGTTCTAAAATTCTCGTTTAAAAGAAACTACTATCTACCGTGCTTAAATTCTCTTTGATGACAACTACCGTCGGCAGGCTCACTCAATTATGCCTGCCTCGATCGAAGTCTCAATTTAAGCCTAACACAATAGGGCTTATATTTTCACAATAGCGTAACTACCCTGCATCCCAGTTGCAGCGAAACAATGTGGGAAAACGAACAACGCAAGCCTATTAGCGATATAATAGAAACCATCGAATTGCAGTAGAGTTCTTAACGGCAACCTATCCATACTAATATTATAAATGTGAAAGTAACTCTGTCTGTCTGTCTGTCTGTATGTTACGTTTTCACGCCTAAACCGCTGAACTGATCGTCATGAAATTTGGCAGAGATATAGCCTGGGATACGGAGAAGGACATAGGCTACTTTTTTACGCGATATAACCGACATTCACGCGGGCGGAGCCGCGGGCAAAAGCTAGTTGCTTTATAAAACTGAAGAGTTTGTTTGTTTGAACGCGCTTATCTCAGGAACTACTGTTTGGAATAGAAAAAAATATCTTTGGGTTGGATAGCCCATTTATCGAGAAAGGTTATAGGCTATATAACATCACGCTACGACCAATAGGAGCAGAGCATAAATGAAAAATGTTGCAAAAACGAGAAAATCTATTCCTTTTTGAGAGCTTCCGTTGCGTACGCTGCGTAAACGGTTTAAGTTACGCAAATATCATGTATGATGGAATTGTTCCTCTTTCAAATTTCTAAAAAAAAGTCCAGGACAGCTTATGTCTATCTTTTAAGATTGACTCACTATAACCGTTTTTATGGTAATCAAATTTGTTCGAAATCAATGCATTATTTGCGTAGGAGTTTTATCAACATAACATTAATCCTAATCCAAATAAAGATGTTATTAATCACAAGTATTTAAATGTAAACAAAATTGTCCTTGACATCACTTGATTTCAATCAACATCTTAAAGCTGAAGAGTTTGTTTGGTTGAACGCGCTAATCTCAGGAACTACTGGTTCGAATTGAAAAAATATTTTAGTGTTGGATTGTCCATTTATCGAGGAAGGCTATAGCAACACGCTGCGATCCTTACGAGCCAAGCGAAAATAACAAAAGTAGAAAGAACGCTAAGCGATAACGAAGTTATAACACGGGCGAGCGACGGGATGCGACGCGATGGATGGCCCGAAATTTCACGCGGACAGAAGCTATTAAAAAATAAAATAAAATACCTCATTGTCTTTCACACATCTTTACTGTGCTCTGAATCTTTTCTTATAACCATCGTGCCTATGCATACATACTTTTTACCACTTTTCCAGTCACATGTTCCTCATTACTCCTCATCACAGTCCATACATACCACGACAATCGACTCCCCTTCAGTTTCCTGCATACTACTCACTCTCATGACCGATACTTTTCTCAACTTAATTTAATTTCTTCTTTGAAAATATTTTCTATCTTATTACCTAATAGGTACATTTAAACACTCTTTAGAAAGTTATCAAGCTAGAAGATTAACTGCCCGTTTAGAAACAAAGTTAATAAACCAGAGCTTGTAACTTAAATCCGTAAGGAATTGTTAACTCCCGAAGCACTCCGTATCAATCAATTAATATTGTTGTGTAAACCTTTGTTTCATAGAACACACTCTAATGGAACTGCAGCCAGACGGCAAGGGGAGATGTAAGCCCACCCATCTCCCCGTTGCCCAGGCACCAGACAGGTACAATATTCCATATCACCCCAATTTCCCCCCGAAGCCCCATGCAAAATTAATACTTCGAGGTGTAGTATTGGCGAATTGGGCGTATCACAATGCAATACGGAATACACGTCATGCAATATAAAAATGTATTTTGCTGGTTTGGATTATCGAAATTCAAATTCAATTCAATTTTTTTTAAGTTGTTATGCTTTAATCATGGAATTAGTATGTACTATATAGAAGGTCTTTGGCTTTGATAGACTCGTAACCATAGACACAATGTAGACAAATTTTGGAAATAAGAACATTCCATTTTTTTCATTAGACAAACTTTTCGGCCGGTGAGTGAGTTTGTTTTGGTTCCTTCTCTTCATTTATTAGCCGAACGGGTACTCAAATTCCATTTATATTAAGTCGTTTATTGAGATTGGAATGTAGACGGTGTCTGGTATGTCGACCCTTTGACTAGATTGTTTGTAATCCGCTTTGATATAATTAACCCTCATCGAGCCAGTGTTTCACTTCCCGCCCGCCAAAAGTATTTGTCGGAAATATGTGTCGGAGGGTGGAAAATAGGGATGTGTCTATTTAGGGAAATAGATATTAATTCATTCCGACACTGATACATTTTCCATACATGATTTAATCTTTTTGCCTCACTACGTCCTTTTTGCGACTTTGTGGCTTGTAGTGACAGTAGATACAGTATTAAAAAATAATACGATATTATAATATTCAAATAATAGATACCTTACTCGAAAAATCATGCTTTAATAAAGAACCAACGTCAGCTCAGCCAGCTAGAATCTTTTTAATTTTCTGAGACGCGCTTACTTTCTATTTCATGTTAAGTTTCAACTCTCCATTTATTTATTTGACAAAAACGTACAACATTAAAGACTGAGGTCCAAGTTATTGCACAGTAAAATTTCCATAACAACAGACATATTTACTATTAGGAAGGAATAACAATAAGAAATAATACACAAAAATTACTAACAAAACAAGTAAAACAAACAAATAACAAGCAAATAACATTGGCACAAAACATTTTAACTCATCTTTCGTCCATCATCACAGAGAATCTCAAACATGCTCGACGTAAGTACGTCTATCCATCTCCCGGCAAACAAATCACACTCCTGTGTCGATGCCAGTAGAGCATTCATCATTGCGAGCGCGCGAACCAAGGGCGAGTTAGAATGCGAAACTGTGCGTGCTGACGGAACGGCCAACAATCCGTGTCGTCGCGGTCTAAGTTGGTATTGGGGCATAGGAGGGACAAAAGTCTCACAAGCTGAGCTTAGTGTTCAGGGCAATCAGACTCCCTACGAAAAACACGACAAGCGAACATGAGTATAAAGTAATACTTAGGCATATTGAAATCGAAAACAGCTTTGATATTCAAAGCCGTCGTCGAATCCTCCCGTGGGTGTCATAAAGGCGACTAAGAGACTAGAGAATGGGCAGCAGCATTCTCTATGCATTTTTAACACCATATGGCGATCGCCATCCCGTCTGCCAAGCGTGGCGATTATGGCAAACCCTCCAATGGGGGCTGCCTATGTCCAGCAGTGGACGTCTTTCGGCTGAAATGATAATCATGAGTAAGTAAGTACTTATACAGAGATGTTATTACTAAAGTCAAAGATGCCCCCAGAGAGTAAACTCTTTACAGTGACGTAAAAAAAACTACTTATACACATCTTGATATCCATTACGTTATTAGAAAATGAAGCTTGAAGCACCCCTGATGTTAGTTGAATCTTATAGTTCACGAGTAGCTCAAGTATCTCTTAGTTGAAGTGTGTAGACTTATAGTATTTATTTAGTCTACGACTATCGTATGTAGGGTTGCCAGACTTCCGAATAAAGCCGGATATACTTCGTTAGGCTTTTTGGATACGTCCGGCTAAATTAGACGGTGTCCGAACTTACCGGCTTTTTACATACCTACCTATTGAATGTTGTTGTTATTTCACTAGAAGTTAAAACGATTTTATGATAGGATCTTAAAAACCTGGATTTACTTATCTGTACATAAATGACGTGGGTCATTGATCATAATTATGTACAGATAGACGAGAGATTTAATCCAGGCTTTTTTGATCCTATCATAAACATGGTTAAAGACATTTTATTCTCAATAAGTAATTTACAAGGACTTCACTTACTTGAGAACATTTAGGCCCGTATTACAGAACGTCACTCAATACTCAAGCATTACTTAAAACTAGATTCAAGCCATTTGATTGGTTAAAACTAGTTTAAAAGTAATGCTTGAGTCTTGAGTGATGTTCTGTAATACGAGACTTAGGCCCGTATTACAGAACGTCACTCAATACTCAAGTATTACTTAAACTAGATTCAAGCCATTTGATTGGTTGAAACTAGTTTTAAGTAATGCTTGGGTATTGAGTGACGTTCTGTAATACGGGACTTAGAACTTAAAATATAGTATTACTTTGACATAGTGTGTTTCTTTTTAACTCAAATCATAAAATCGTTTTTACTAAAAGTAAAGGGCACAACTTTATATCTTACTACTTTTTACAACAATTTATTGTTTGAATAACATTATCATTTGTAATTGAAAAATCATCGACTAAAGTTGAGATTATATCTAATACTAACCTCATTTTCAATAGAGAAACATTTTTAAAGTGATTTAAAATTAGAATTTCAGCTGTATGTTATGTATTAAAATAATGAAAGCACCCAATTCGTAAGTGGCAGTACAAATTGGCATCCACAGGCACCTACGTTTTCTGATCCATTCTGTTTCACATTTTCATCAGCAAATACTTTTGGTACAGACTATTCATACAATAATTGTTATCAGTTTAAAACTAAAACATAAAAAAAAAAAAAATTGAAGTGTCTATTTGTAATTTCAAAATAACTGCTTTTTACTAAAGGCATTATGAAAGTACATATACCAAAAAAAAAACATTGTGTTTCTGTTTGTTCCGCCTAATATCCGAAACTTGTCCGAAACGGTGCAGTGGTCTGATTTTGACGGGAATTCCACTGGCAGATAGTTTAGATAAAATTATAAGGAGTAACTTCGACGAGTTTTATTTCAGAAAAAGCCACGCGGGCTAAGTCGCGGGCAACAGCTAGTCCTTAATAAGTTCAGGTGTCTGACTTTTTTATCAGATTTTTCCCAAAAGTCCGGCTTAACTGGCTGGTCTGGCCCGGCTTTCCGGTTTTAGGACCTGGCAACTCTTATCGGATGGAAGTTTATCTAAACAAGTTTAGTCTGCATAAGTTAAGAGTTTATTTATGGTTTTCCATTCATTTATTTTATCATGTTAGTTACAGAGATTTGATCTTTATGATTGACTCTAACGATTGATGCCATAAAAGTACAGGCTGTTATTTTTTTGGATTTTAGCCTGTTCGATTCCCGAGTGTAGCAAGCGAATTTCCTAATTGCTTTAAAAACAGATTCGTTTCTTTTTAAAAATAAAGGAATATTTCCTTTGAGTAAAATTTGCTACTTCCAGTATTTAGAGTACTTTTCTCCAGGTGAGGTTAATAAAATCCACCCTGTATGTTTTGTAGATGTCTGCATACATGTTGCTACTTGCGTAGACTCAGTTTTATCACTGAATAATAGTACATTTATGTAATTTTCAAAGTACAGGCTGAAAGCCAAATCAAATCAATATCTGTTTGTACTTGTAAGTATTTTTCCGAATGGTCGAACTACACTCTCAAATCTGATTTCACTGAGTTTTTGAGTATCACTTGAATGCAATACAACCGTTCGTTGAGATTATAAACTGCATACCGATAAAACAAAATCAATACTTTAAAGAGCCTACACATGATTAAGTAACAAAACTTAGTACGTAGGTATCTATAGATTCAAAAGTGGTTTTTAAATGAAAACTTGCCTTTCATTTTATAATATTATATGTTTTAAGCAAAGAAAGGAATTATGATGAGTTCTCTTGTTAATATCGACTAAGGCCATATTGTGAATCAACCAACCCAAATTTACAGACCACAAATCCTCCACCGCTGCACCGGTAAACTTTCAGCCGCGCAACACAAATAAACTTAGCTTAAAAGTGTTTATCAGTTACCATAGCAACGGTAGACAATCGGGTCACAACCTGTTGCTATGTACCCAAGTTGAGCAACTTGGTAAGGGAGCCGGGGCCAACTTCGTTGACGTGATAAACGAGGGTCTTAAGGGATTTCCGCCGTTTATCTCAAAGCCGCGGCGATTCGAACCGTTTGTCTGTTTAAGTATGCACCCTCCTCACGCCTTAACTACTGAACTGATTTTTATAGTTTTGGTTTCTATTGGCTTTTATTGTTTGATGAAACATACCTAATGCATAAATAAGTAAGGTACTTCTAAATAGGTTATACCTACTTGAGAAAAAGTGTTTTTCTGACATAGGTATATATCTGCTGGTTCTGATATAGGTAGGTATGTAGACGTATGATGCTGTCGGCACGGTTAGCGCAGTGGTTAAGCGATTGACTGCTGCGCTGCGTGTCTAAGATTCGATTCCCGAAAGGAATAAATATTTGTATGACCTACAAGTAGTTGTTCCGGGTCTGGCTGTTTGCTTATGTGAGTTTAAATGTTTGTAAACGCTTACCCACAATACAGGAGAAATTCCTAGTGTGGGGTAACATTAAAAAAAAAGTACCTATTTCAAACAGAGTTATAAACAAAACAAAATTAATAAAACATTATCCCGTTCGTCCCTGTCGAAATTCAAGAACTTTCATGGCTACACTCAGGATCTAACGACGTCTTGGAAGTCTATATAAATATTACTCAGTATCCAACTGTCCATATTGTAAGCGCTGTAGAGCTTACAAAACTGTGCCACAATTATAAACTGTATGTATCGATCAATACGTGCATCGCGTCAAATATTTAAAGCTCTGGCGCCGCCGTCGTCGAGTTCTCGCCTAATGCCTCACAAAGAATATTTTATGATTTCACTACGATACAAAGTACCTCTATTAATATACGTACCTCTATTGTTGCAGCTTACGGGATAATAAGTATGAAACATTGTACCGCTAAATCAACGGCAGAGTCAGAAAACATTGAACATGTTCAGTTTGTCAATACCTGTGCTGGCTGTACTGAGGGCGGTGACCCAGTGTGTGGCATCCGACCAGATGGCGAAGGATTCAAAATCAGAACGTTCGCGAATGAATGCCGACTCAACAAACATAACTGTGGAGAAGAACACGAGGAACTACAATTCACCGTCACTGACTTCTTTATCTGTTCAAATGACCCAAGCTTTGAAGAAGAAAACGTTGACAGCGATATATTTGATACGGAAGAATCTCCTGTGATAACCGAAGTGAATGGACCAAATAATCCCATCAAAACAAAGAACCTTGTCATAGTCGATGGATCAATGATGGACCCTCGAAATATTAACGAAAGTATCAGACATTTCTTCGCCGCAACCCACGTTCTAGATCTACCAATAAGGGACATACAACCGATGTTTAACGAGTCTACACGAAAGAGAATGATCCAAGTCTTCGGTCCCAGCAAAGTGTTCACACCTTGGATCACAATACCGAAGAATATCAGCGATGATTATTATCACAAGCCGACGTTGTCATCCTGCTATCATAAATGTCCATCTGTAAGTAAGACAGATTAAGTAGTAGATACAGGAAACTAGAGACACAACAATTGTGTCCATGGTAAGTCGATTGCTAACAGTATCTCCGGTTCCCTATTAGCGCCAGAGCGGACATCCTGACCACCATTTTGATAAAATCTACCTTATTATATTAACATATTTAATAATAGATATCTTAGACCTTAGATAGCAAGTCATATCCTACTTAAATAGATCCGTTAAAATAGAAGTTTCATTTGATAATCATGTTGTTCTGTTTGTAAAACAGTTACCGTAGCACCCACAACGTTTAAAGAAAATATAATTGTAATAAAAATTAACTAAATTTTTTGTAGAAAAATTTACCATACCATACATTATGCGTAATGTATATGTATACCTATATGTTACGCGTGGTCTTAACGCATATTTTCCCCTTACTTGTTCTTTTTTTTGTGTTTGTGTCTTTCCTTTGCGTCATGTTTTCCGCAAATAATAGTACATTACTTACCAAGGGCTGTAAAAGAAAGAAATCCCGAAATCGCAGGTATTCGTGACCCAAGCCGCAGGCGAGGGCTGTAAATATGCGATAGAGGGCTTTCTTTTTTACTGCCTGTGGTGAGTACACAATTTTACGTCTTCACCTGGCCATAATGTGAGTTTTACCGCACGCTACGCGTACAGTAAAACTATTACTATTATTTTACTATTTTGTCGTAAACATATTTTCTTTCTTTCTTCTTCTTAGTCTTCCAGAATAGGTTCTGTTAGGGACTTACGGCAATCAGATCTACTAAGATCAGATTACCTTAAGAAAAATAACGAAACCGATACCGATACCGAAATCGGGAAATTGGTACTTAGATGCTTTAAAAAAGATTTTCTATATAATAATATAGAAAAGCATAAGTATGCGCTCAGAGTTACTTTAATTTAAAAATCTTCTATATCTATACATATTACAACTTGAATTAACATTTCGTGTCTGTCTGTGAGTGTGACCGCGTTGTTCTTTTAAAATACTCAACGGATTTTGATGCGGTTTTCACGATCATTTAGAGAATTTATTCGTGAAGGTTTATATAATACATAAATAGTAAACTTACATTATAATAAATAAATCTCCATGTTTTATCAAGTCGTAAAAACCGTACGAAGCAAGAGCGGGACGCTAGTATGATATAAAATTTATATGATAAATTTAATCTAATTTATATATTATTACTAGCTGACCCGACAGACTTCGTTCTGTGAAAAGCGATAGTATAAACTCCACTACTCTACCCTACCCTACCCTACCTACCCTACCTACCTACCTACCCTAACATACCCTACCCTACCCTACCCTACCCTACTTACCTACCTACCTACCTACCTACCCTACTTACCTACCTACCTACCTACCTACATACCTACCCTACCCTACCCTACACTACCCTATCTACCTACCTACCTACCCTACCATACCCTACCTACCTACCTAAAACTTAAAAAAAAATAGATAGTAGCCGATTCTCAGACCTACTGAATATGCATATAAAATTTCATAAAAATCGGTCAAGTCGTTTCGGAGGAGTATGGTAACTAACATTGTGACTCGAGAATTTTATATATAAGACTTTTTTTTTCTCCTTTTTTTTTCAGAAATGCCCAAACACGTACGCGCCAGTGTGTGGCGTGCCCGGCATAGTGGCCAGAGAGCCGTCACTCATGTTCGAGAACCACTGCTTCATGGACGTCGCGCAGTGCAAGATGAGTTGGGAAGGCAAGAGTTTTACGTCTCAGAGTTCAGGTACTTACCTACTAACATTTCTAACGCTACTGACTCCCAAACTCCCAAGACGCAAGGTGGTTGTAGGAATAGCCCACCGTTGCACTAGAAAAACATAAAATTTAAGAAGTTATAACTGCGTGGAAGCATTTAATTATTTATTATTTACTTAAACTTCATGTACAATAGTGGTACATAGGCGGACTACCACAAGGCATTCTCTACCAGTGGGTTAAATAGAAAAACATAGTGATTGGGTACAAAAATAATGTCTCAAATACTAACTTCTTGATTACGAGAATTTATATACTTTTATTGATACATATACACATATACAAATAAAATAAACTAATAGATATTTTAACAAATACCACCTAATAATAATTACTATGACTAGACTATTAATTGAGAGTTATTTAAACTGACTTATTAGTGGTTACGAACTTTTCTTTTAAAAGTGAATTTAAAATTAATGAATGAATTAAGTTAATTTATGAATTAACTTGCGCCTCGCCCCTGCCTTGCACAGTTTTTATGACTTGTCAAAACATCGAAATTTCTCTATTACATGTAAGTTTAATATTAATGTTATACACCGTGGCATTTTAGTCGTCTTAAAAAGACAGCCCACTTCATGTATCCAATGACTACTAATCATTCATGAAATTATTATTTTTATTTATTGAACAATAGATTTTTTATTATTATTATTAATTATGACGCAGTCCGAGCCTTGTGTTACAAGGACACCGCGGAATGGAGCGGCGACATCTTTATCAGAGTTCATTCACCCTAACGCAAAAATGTTTTTCAACTTAAACTTAATCTAAATCCATTCTGCGGCGCCCTTGTATCACAAGGCTTGGACTGCACTCGTAACAGGGTGTTTTAAACTGTCATGCAAAAAAAAAAATATCTTGTATATATATTTTTTTTTGTACAAAAAAAATTTTTTTTTTTGCATGAATGATTAGTAGTCATTGGATACATGAAGTGGGCTGTCTTTGTAAGACGACTAAAATGCCACGGTGTATACATGACGACGAAGGTACGTCTCGAAACTAAAGCGGCGAAACCGCGAAACTATATAAAGGTTCCATTTTATGTGAAATCTAATATGCATACCATTAATGGGAACACGAACGATGGGGAAAGCGGGAATACACCCAAAGAACGTCAGTTGCTTGCCATGCAGTCTATTGTTAACCTAAACAGCTCAAATTGCTAACTGATGGCATACATGACTCTGACTGATATTGTCAGCATACTGTATGGCTTGCTAAGCCAAGAATTTGTCAACCTCAAAGTCTGAACATTGATTAATGGTGGTTCCGTGCATCAAACGTAATTCGAGTCGAGTCAATTCACAATTCGGTAGATCAAATAATTCTATTGTTTGTCCCTGCCGGACGAAACTTTTGAGGCGAATTTCATAAAAAATCAACATTAACCCGAAAAATACAAATTATCTTGTCTTTTAGATTGTAAATAAATATAAAAACAACGTGATACACAACAGTGTATTAGAAATAAATCAAGTGCTAGTTTAATCCTACATTCCATTAATTAACATCCTTATCTATAAACGGTATTTAAGGCGGAGATTTCTTGAAAACGGTCAAAAAGTGTTTTTTTAAAGCAGTGTATGTCTTAAACCGTAAATAATTTTGACCAATAAAAAATGATATTTTCAAGTCTTATTTAATACGGTGATGGAACTCAAATCATAATTAAACATACATTAATACACAAAAAAATCTTCAAACACACCTCTTAATTGTCTTTAAAAACAGTTTATCCTTTCATTAACAATTACAATTATAATTAAAAATATACCATAAAATATGTAATGCCAAACTGCATTCAATGGAGTATTAAATAAAAATATCTAATAAATTAATAATGCGTCTTATTTGGGACAGCGCTCCCGGATGGGCGAGTCCTATTACAGAACACGCAAGCTATCCACTCAAGGTCACTGGCATATATCTGGGGCTTAAAGAACGAGGGGTCGCTTATCGAAGTTGTGAAGGAGTATGTCTACCTAGGGCAAGTCATACAGATCGGTAGACATAAACTTGAGAAAGAAGCCGACAGGAAGATCCAGTTGGGCTGGGCAGCGTTTGGAAAACTCCGTCAAGTCTTTTCGTCGACTATCCCGCAATGTTTGAAGACCAAGGTCTTCAACCAGTGCGTCCTGCCCATTATGATATACGGTGCCGAAACGTGGACACTGACAGTCGGGCCGGTCTACAAATTTAAGATCGCTCAGCTCGCTATGGAGCGGGCTATGCTCAGAAATTATTTGAAGTATAAAATCAGGAATGAAATTATCCGGAAAAGAACCGGAATTGCCGACATAGCTTGCAGAGTAAGCAAGCTGAAGTGGCAGTGGGCTGGCAATGTTTGTCGAAGGACCGATGGCCGGTGGAGCAGACGAGTCCAAGATTGGAGACCGTGTATCGGCAAGCGTAGTATGGGACGCCCCCCAGTGTGTCAGCGATCTCAAAAAGGTGGCTGGGACAGACGGATGCGGAAAATGGAGGATAGAGTCCTGTGGCATGCAGTGGACTGCAATAGGCCGAGTTGATTGAATAATTAACGTCTGCTTAACCAGAAATTTTTGGTGTGTAAACATCTCTTAACTTATAGTAAAGATTATAAATAAGACGGTAAAAGAATATAATTTTCCCGTCCGTCGGCGGCGCTCCAACAAAATGCCCTACCGACTCGCGGCGGCCAGACAGCACGGCGCCACTTTACATTTTAATTTTAGACAAAGACACAGATCTATCGATAATTTTATTTTAAATCTAGCTGAAACAACAGACGTCCAAATTTCAATAGTTCATACAAAAATCCCATAGAAAAAGCGGACGTTCAGTTTTTCCCAAACTTTAAAATTTTGTAGGTAACGTTTCAAATTTTTCCTTTCATAAAAACCTAATTCGGACTATTACGAACATTTTGAAACAAAAAAATAGCCTAATTGGTTCAACCGTTCTCAAGTGATGCACTTACCCGAAGGGTGCCAAACGGAACCCTATAACTAAGCCTCCGCTGTCCGTCCGTCTGTCTGCCTGTCAGCTGACTGTATCTCATGAACCGTAATCGGTAGACATGTTGAAATTTTCACAGATTATGTATTTCTATTGCCGCTATAACAACAAACAATAAAATAAAGTAAAAAAAAATATGGTTATACCGAAGTTATTCCCAGGATAACTTTATTCCGTGTTTATTTGTAAGGCCCTTAGATTATGAAACCGAACAAGTCGTGTGGGCTGACTGTAAAACATTTTAAAAGTATCCTCAAAAGAGGTTCACAACTCTGATAAAACTCTATCGAATATTCCTCTCGGTTACAAAACTTTTTGGCGGGTTGAACTCCGGCCAAAAGGGGTGATGTCAGCGAGACAGGCTAATATCAATAGCATCATTTCGTAATTTGACACAGTCTGTGAGACAGACACCCCCAAAAAGCTGTACTTTTACATTCCCCGTGTTATTTTCTATATTAAAGTCACAATGTACAAAATAACAATTAACTTTTCGCAAAACATTTTACACCCACTCATGTTATGCTGCTAGACTACAGAATACGATCGATACCACGAGACGGTTATGAGTATTTTTATTATGATTGATGGCCAATTAGCGATATTTTTCTCATTCCTTCCAAGCGTCTTAGCGTAAGTCCCATAAGCGTTAGAAACGATAACGAAAGATAATTATTATTCTTTGAAAAATACGTTTTCAATACAGTTGTTAAACATGGCGTACTTACAGAGGCTATAATAACTATGATTCGAAAATTAAATCTTTTGCATAGGCATCTTTCTGTTACGCGGTCGTGACTTTTGTTTACGAGCTCGATCATTTTGTTTTGCAGTTTAGTTTTAAATTTATAAGACAACTAGCTGACCCGACAGACTTCGTTCTGTCAAAAGCTATAGTATAAACTCCACTACTCTACCCTACCCTACCCTACCCTATCTACCCTACCTACCTAACTACCTACCTACCTACCTACCTACCTACCTACCTACCTACCTACCTACCTACCTACCTACCTACCTACCTACCTACCTACCTACCTACCCTACCCTACGCTTCCCTACCCTATCTACATACCTACCTACCTACCCTACCCTACTCTACCCTATATAAAAAAAAAAAAAAGTTGCTATACACCTCACGGAGCCCGAGACCTTTCCAACGAATGCAAAACCGTGGAAATCGGTTCGTGCGTTCTGGAGTTATAGCGTCAGGAAGGAAAACCCGACTTATTTTTATATAGTAGATTTAAAAAGTTAAGTAGCAAGGAGTTTTCATACATAGAATAAAATGGGATAGTTTTCTGAAAATAATTTTTTTTCATATTTACCTAATTCTTTGATTTGTTTTTTACTATTTCCCACAACTGTATTGAAAAACGTCATGTGAAACACGGGTGTGTAGGTTATTGCAAACTCGTGTCATTAAAAACCCTCGCCTTCGGCTCGGGCTTGTTAATGACAGCTCGTTTGCAATAGCCTACTTCCCACCCTTGTAACACAATGTACTACTTTTTGGTGTTGTTGTGAGCAATGGTTTTAATTTGTCATTATTGTAGTGTATATATATTGCCTTAGAGTATATCTAGACGCGGCGGCAAAAAGTACTTAAGTCTTTTAAGTTTAGATTTGACTTAAGTGCTTATGGCTTCCGAGTCTAAATATAACACTGGACTTAAACCAAGACGAAAGGTGAAAGTATTCGTAAGGCTTTCCTTAAGAATACTTTCACCCTTTCCTTTCCTTTCCTTTTTGGTTTTATAGTTAGATTATAAATTCTAAGAACTGTTTGTTTTATTTTATTTAGTTGCCTATTTATGTTCAATTTTTTAAACCTGACTTGTTTTCCGTCTGTCTTTTTCGGGTAACCACTGAAAATCAGCGCTGTGATGTGGGTCCCTCATAGCACATCATTATGCTGAGTGGAAGCCTTCTTGTCACAGTCATGACGTGCAGCTACCGACTATTTCATATATATAGACTACTAGCTTCTGCCCGCGACTTCGTCCGCGTGTTATTTCGGAGCCCGACCCATTTACTTCGGTTTCGCTTAGCGTTCTTTCTGACTTTTTATCTTTTTTCTCGGCTCCTAAGGGTCGTAGCGTGATCTTATCCTATAACCGTCCTCGATAAATGGACTATCCAACACATATTAATTATATTATCTTCTAATATTTAGTCATGTTTTTATTGAAATAAAAAATCCTAACCTCATTATACTTATCGATTTTTCATTCGATTCAACCATGATTTAATATAAAACAAGGCATGAATCGAGTATTTTTCTGGAATTGCGTTTGCGATGTCACGACGCGTCGCGACGTCTCGCTACACCTCGTTTTTTACGTTCGTAAGGTTCAAAATATTTTTCTTTTGCATTACGAAAATATACGTCAAATCAGCAAAATTGACAAGCACTTGCCATGCAATTATGTCTGTTAGCGAGACTTCCGTAGGGTTGGGGTCATGTTTGAAACAAAAATTGACATGTCGATAATTTCTTAATACAAATTAGTATTTTTATTTTATTTTTTCATTTTTTATGGTCAATGTTTTACATTTCCATTCTAACGGTTTTCAAATTTGAAAATCATTTTTTTTTGTCACAAAGCTAACAGGAGAATATTAAAGTGGAAAAAAGGGACCCTCAAAAATGTATTCGCCATTTTTACTCCAAATTGATTCATTTAAAAAATCAATAGGTGTGATGTATGTACTGATTTTTGAACTGTATTAATTCATGGTAGTGAAAGAAAATCATTTTTATTTTATAGTTGTTATTATAAAAAAATACTATTTTATGCATGAGGTTTTTTATTCCATGGATTAAAGCAAAATTCCGAATGAATATCAATAAAATTGGTTGTCTGTAAAGTTGGTTTACGGACGATACTATAACGTGACAACGTCAAAACTAAATATTAATGCGGCGCAAGCGTACAATGAGCGTAACGGGACATTTTCGTGCATGCAGCCGGCGTTCATCGATTTATGAGACGTTGTCACGTCAACAAAACTAGAGTGTACGGACTTCTCTTTCTGGGCTAGCTATTTTTCTATATTTATTATAGTAGCTACCGTGTCCCCCGCCAAAAGTGACAGACTTGTGACGTGACAACGTCTAATAAATCGATGAACGCCGGCTGCATGCACGAAAAAGGATGACTCATTGTCCCGTTACGCGCATTGTTCCGTTATGCTTATTGTCCCGTTACGCTCATTGTCCCGTTACGCTCATTGTACGCTTGCGCCGCATCAATGTTTTGTTATGACGTTATCACGTTAAACTATCATCCGTAAACCAACTTTACAGACAACCAATTTTATTGATATTCATTCGGAATTTTGCTTGAATCCATGGAATAAAAAACCTCATGCATAAAATAGTACTTTTTTTTATAATAACAACTATAAAATAAAAATGATTTTCTTTCACTAGCATGAATTAATACGGTTCAAAAATCAATACGTACATAACACTTGTTGATTTTTTAAATAATAATAATAATAATAATAATAATAAATTTTATTCAAAAAAATTACAAGATATAAAAATAAGTACAGTTTTGCTTAAATGTAAATTATATTCCTAAGACTTACGTGCCTGAACTAGGTAATCCTGTGTTTCAGGCGAAAAGTACTAAGACAGTATTGTAAAAAAATAATAAATAATCTAAAAGTTGTCAATAGACAAATATAATTATGGTCAGTAGCTCTTAGTTTCTAAATTTGATAAATACTTATTGTAGTATACATACATATTTACTTTAACACAGTTAATAAGTTCTCTGTATCTTCGTAAGACATCCTCTGGAGAGCTTCCTTGAGAATTCTCTTACAATTTGTGTAGTTCAGGGAGAAAATGTTTGCTTTCAAGTTTAGTCTGTTATAGAGGAGAGGACCGAGGTACAGGTAAAATTTGGATACAAAAGCATGTTTAGTTGTATTTTGTGGGCAGACTATGTCTTTACGTCTTTTATTAGAATATTTAGTGCTGTAGGGTAGAGCTGTGTGTTGTTTTAATACAATGCCCATTATAAATAGTTGCCGAACTGTTAATACTTCGCAAGATTTGTATAGCAGGTTGGTAGGAAAAAGGAAAGGGCGGAAAGTAGACACTTTGAGAATCGCCCTCTGAGCTCTCTCGATGGTTAGTAACCTTGTTTTACCCGCTCCACCCCATGTGGTAATACAGTAAGTTAATATCGATTGACATAGAGCAAAGTAAACTTGTCGAACTATTTTAGGGTCAGCAATATAGCGTAACTTTTTAAAAACAAATATCAACTTGCGAATTCTATTATTTAAAACTTCTATATGTTGTTTGAACGAAAGTGTTTCATCTATTATAACACCAAGGTATTTTGTTATATTTGCCACTTTAATGCTGGGACAAACACATTGGTTATCTGTGGGAACTGCGCAATAATGAGCATATAATGTTGTGGTCCTAGTTGGTGTTTGCTTGCGCATCGAAAACTTAGTGTAATTTGTCTTGTCTGCATTTAATGTTAGTGAATTAAATTGAAGCCATTTATTAACAACATTGAATCCGTGTTGCGCAAACTTGTAGACATTTTCTTCTGAGTCAGACGAAAAAAGAAGGGCAGTGTCATCAGCATAAGAAACAATTTGGCCGTGATTTAGATTTAGATTACAAAGATCATTTATGTATATCAAAAACAACGTAGGCCCTAAAATACTTCCTTGGGGAACTCCGAAAGACGTGTTTTTTTCATAATCGCTGAGAACATTGCCAATCCTTACACATTGGGTACGGTCCTCTAGATAGCTCTTAAAAAGGTTTAGCTGGGTGCCTCTGATACCAATGGCTTCAACCTTGCGCAACAGAATAGGAATAGAAACCGTATCAAAAGCTTTGGCGAGGTCCAGGAAGATTCCTACGGTGTGGTTACCTTTATCAAGTTCTTGTGCTAGATAGTCGGTCAGATGATGGACGGCATCGTCTGTTGACATTTTAGGCCTAAATCCAAACTGCCGTTTAGATAAAATTAACTTATCCTCCAAGTATTTGTAAAGCCTCTTATTTATAATTTTTTCTAATATTTTAGACATAGAAGGCAGTAAGGAAATAGGTCTATAATTTGTCACTTGATCTTTACTGCCTGATTTATAAACAGGGACAACAACAGCTTTTTTTAGGCACTCTGGAAAAATACCTGTAGATAAACATTTTTGGAAAATATAAGTTAATGGCGGTACCAAAATACGCCTGAATTGTTTAATTATTTTATTTGGTATGTTATCCCAGCCAACCGCACAGTCGTCCTTTAAACTCATAATTATCGTTTCTACTTCAGTCTCGTCAGTGTCTAGCAACGCAAAGGATGATAAAATAGTGCTACACGTAAATGGTGTGCTTGTTAGATATTGTGATTGGCCCTGTACTTTCTCAGCCAAACACTTTCCAACGTTAACAAAAAAATTATTTGCTATGTTGGCAGATGTTAGTGGTGATGAGTGTGCTTGTAATAAATCTGATGATGACTGATTTTGTTTCAAGTTATACGTTACACTTTTAATAAAATTCCAGATTTTTTTACTATTAGTACCAGCCTTTTCTAGCGCAATTTTATCGTAGTTGCTTTTTACTTTTTTTAGAAGATCATTACAAAAGTTACGATATCGTTTGTACGACTGCTGCAAAATTAAATTATCGGGATTTGATTTGGCTTTCATATGCAATTTATCCCTATTTTTCATACAGCGAATGAGACCTGTCGTGACCCATGGTTTTATGTTATAGTTTTTATTATTTTGCCGAGATATGACCGTGTTCTTCTGAATTGCATGTTGTACATTTTTGATTAGGTACAACATACAAAACTGCGGATCAGCGGAAAAGTAGACTGGGTCAAAGTCGATATTACGTAAGTCTTCTTCAAGTTTATTTACATTTAGACTAGAAATGGTGCGAGTGACTACTTTTGGTAATTTACAATTTAAAATAAGTAGGGTAGCACTGTGATCAGTTATTGTTGAATTAGTTACAAGGGTTAGTGCAGGGAAATTCGACTTGAGTATTGTATGGTCCAAACAGGAGCCACTTTGATGTGTAGGAAGCGTGTGAGCAGGAAGCATACCATGGAAGGCGCATAGGTTAAGGTATTCCTCGGCAGATGCGTCAGCACTTTCTGGAATAATATTGATGTTGATATCCCCAATTAAAATTGTATTTTTGAAGGATGACAGGTTTTGCAAGATGTCATTTAGAGAGTCTGTGAAATTGTTTATATTTCTAAAAGAGGGGGGTCGATATAAGGCAAGTATCGCTAAATCTGACCCAATTTTAATTAATAATCTATTACAGTCGTGCATATTAGGTTCCTCGACAGACACATTGAGATGATTTCTTGCATAAACTATCACCCCATCGTTCTGATTGTAGTTTATATTACTTTTATACATATTATATCCCGGAATTAGTGGTATGTTATATTTTTTGGAAAGCCAACATTCGGTTAAGACAATAACGTCACAGTTTATGTCGAGACGTTGTAGAAAAATGCTAAAGTTGTCGAAATTCTTAAAAATACTGCGAATATTTTGGGTTAGTATGGTTAGTGGACTAGTGTGGGAGGAAAGATATTGCTTACAGTGTTCAACGTCACAAACATGGGATTCAGATACAGAGAAATTATCTATGTCATTAATTAAATTATTAATCATAATTATAACTATAAAAACAGTAACAAGGACCAGAAAAATACGTAATTAGCGGCGCTCTTAGGCGCCTCCATAATCAACAGAATTTATGTACCTCTTTTCAGCCATTATTTTCGCTGGACAGTCAGCAGCGCTTGTCTTGTGATTGCTCGGCTTTTTGAAGTGCAAGCAAGTAGCGCATTTTGGTTCCTCAGACTTCTTCGTGCATTCCTTAATGGAGTGACCCTGATCACCACAGTGGCCACAGGTATAGGTGGTCTCCCGACAAGATTTGGCCGCATGTCCGTACTGCTGGCACTTATAGCAGCGTGTGACTAGAGTAAAGTCTCTCACAGGGCATGACGACCAATTTACAAACACCCTGTCTTTAGATATCAGAGCTTTGCGTATGTCTGCAGATACTTCTAATATATAATTGCAAGTTTCAGCGTCCTTCTTCCCTGATTTATGGCTTAACTTAATGGTGCTCAAAAAGGTCTCGAGGCTGCAATCTTGAAGGGTTTCGGCTAGATTCTGGTGGAACAAACAAGTAAAAACTTCCATTTCTTGCATGGATGAGGGCACTC
Source organism: Dryobota labecula (assembly GCA_947523025.1). Classification (NCBI taxonomy): domain Eukaryota; kingdom Metazoa; phylum Arthropoda; class Insecta; order Lepidoptera; family Noctuidae; genus Dryobota; species Dryobota labecula. Next base: position 5,997,973 of record OX383296.1, on the reverse strand, counting down.
CGATAACTACTACTCTAGGCTTCCTTTTTGGGGGTTCGTCTACTGTAAGGCCTGAATTTGAAAGCTGCATCGATTTTTTCACCTTCTCAATATCGTCCTTTGTTTCAGTGCTGATAATGACACCGCCATTTTTCGTCTTACGTAGTCCTCTTACCTGAAGTTTCATTTGCTCGGGGCATATAATTTTTTGGACAAGCGTTTTGGTCTCCTCACTCGACTTCAGTTTGTCGTTAGGGTATATGGCTACTGAGCTTAAATTTGTCGGCTGTATAAAATTATTGGTACCTTTTTTAACCATGTCAGCAAAAGAAGTCTCCGTAACCGGTTTAGTTGAAGCCCTGATTGACAGCTTAAGGTCTTGCAGTTGCTGCGACAGATCAATTTGGTCTTCGAGTGTTTGGACTGTGGAGTGGGTCTGGACGGCTCTCATCTTAAGGGACTGATACTGAACGGCCATCTGCGATGTGCCGTGACCAATTTTACGGCATAGGGTACTTATACGCAGTTTTTGCTCCATATTTAATTTGCCCTCTGATGAAATAGTGCACACTTCATTAAGGCACTGCTCAATGGACGTCATCCAGTTCTGGATTTCCGGCGTTGGTATGAGTTCCATCTTGACCTCTTCTCTTTTGCTGGGCGGTTGACGGTCAGGTGCGGGTGCGGGTACGGGGGAAAGTGGACCTGCAGACGCAGGTGCGGCACAGTCACTGGGACACTCAGGCACAGGTGTAGGAGGTGGGCTCCGAGCACATCTGCCACCCCGGCTGAAGGGACTGGTTTCCATTGTGATACAAGTTATTTACTTTATATCACTAAACACATTTTCACAGAAACGATTTGCACATATCATGCCTACGTATGACACAGTTTGCTTTACTACCGGCTATTTGGTAAAACCAGGTCACGAGTCAGCAAGTGATTATTTATTTATTTTAATAAAATCTTCGACACGTCTGTTCACAACAAAGTTCTGAATATCAAGAGAAATGAATCAATTTGGAGTAAAAATGGCGAATACATTTTTGGAGGACTTCTCCAGTGTTATACAGGTACTCTAAGACTCAAGCAGACTTCCGTTGCATGTGATTGTTCTCATTTTTCCTAATCACTCTGTATTATTTTGTTGTGGTGACACATACAATGATGTTGAAATGATGTTTATTTCTGTAAGAAGAGCTTATACAACACTTTTACAAGTCATTTTTTTGTCAATATTTTAAACCTATGTGGCGTATTTCCTAACTGCCTAATCCCTGAGAAGAAATGCCGAAACAAATTCAGAGGTCATGATCTCTTGACATGTACCGCTTAACTTTCTTTTCAAATACTTATACAAGTAACTTATATTAAAATGGAACAACATTAAGTTTACAGAATTTTGATTTGATTTACAAAAGAAAAAAATACTGCTGGACCCTAACTTCACCTTCGTTTTAAAAGTTATGATTCTGAAGCCTTTTAAAGACGCTACTTCTAAACAAGTCAGATGAAAACAAAACCCTTGTGGAACGTCTGAGAAGTTTATGAACAAAATTAAAATAAATGAACTTTCCATTGTGCAACAGCTGAGTTTCACCTGAATCCTTGGGAACTTACAGTTTTCGAAGTTAGTAAAAAAAACAGAAATACAATGGAGCTCAGAAGAAATCGTATACAGTAATATCAAGTTCCATTTCATTCGCAGAAATAATATTATTTTCTGAATTGCACTTCATTATAACTTCTTTTGGCACTAATTGGTACATTTCCACGAATGTGAAATTACTTATTTTGAAAATCCACTATGAAATGATAGATGAAATTCACAGTAAGAGCATTGACTATTGACATAATCAAGTAATAATGACGAATTAATTTATGTAATTTAATTTATTAAATGTAATTATCTAATAGTAATTTCTAATAATGATTTGTAATTTGTAACCCCTAAAATACCAACTTAACATAACTTAATAATAATAATAGTACCTACCTAATGTCTCCTAATGTTTACTTATCTATGACATGTAGTCACTATTGGTGAAATGTATTTGTATTTCTGTGTAGGTACCTACTTATGCCTGAAATAAAAAAGAAGAGTTTTTTTTTTTTAAGCACCAATTAAGTTAAAATTCAATGAAATCAAAACGAAGTCAGGAAATAAAAGGTAAATTTGGCAAATTTCTTAAGCAGTTCTTTTTCAATAGTTTGTAAACGATGCTCCTCCCATACATATTACATAAGAAATTATTGTAAGTTACTTTATACATAAGTGCAATAAAGTGTCCGCACTAATAAACCTTATTAGTAATAACGCCATTACTAATAAGGTTTATTCCTTTTTATTCCACATAAATGGCATAAAAAGTGCCATTTACACAAGACATACAGGACATTTGAAATAAATGTTTTATTCCCGGATGAAAGTTTGTATGGAAGTTCGTAATTTATACCGATGGGAAATTCCATCGGGCACATGGCTTGTCGTTGTATTAAGACGCTGGTATATGACAGTGACCTTGAGTGGTTAGCTTACGTGTTCTGTACTGAGCTCACGCAACGCGTCGTACGTCCTTCCAGTAATAGGACTCGACCATTCAGGAGCGCTGTCCCAAATAAGTCGCATTATTCATTTATTATACATAAATAAAAAGGTATTTTAATAAAACACGTGTATTAAAAGAACAATAATTAAATTATCTTTAAAAAGGTGAAGGTTTCAGAAAAATACGCTTGATAGATTTTGCGTGATTCTCAATTTTTTGTCCGCGTTAGACATAACTTTACCAATTAATTTCACTATGTAATATAAACATAATTTAAAATATTCATATATTACGTGATTAAAAAAATGCTCTAATTTAATATATATTTTTTCCAAATCATTAACACTACTCGCTTAGACGTGATCTTCAGTATAAAATCATTAAAAATCGGTTATTATCGCCTTAAATCTCAATGCTATTAATACCGTAGCAAGTCGTAGCCGCAGCCTACGCCGTAGCAGCCCTTGCTACGACAGTTATTTTGCTGTATATTTTCGCTACGTTTTGCATGGGACTAGGGTTGCCAGATGGCCAGGATAACCGGGATTGTCCCGGAATTACGTGTCTTGTCCCGTGTCCAGGAATAACACTTTACAGTCCCGGACTTCAAATAACCACTAGTATATTTTTTTAATTTTTTTTTTATTATCTGTTTTACGAGTAGGTATGTTGCGCTACGTGCGTGCCGTTTGCCGTCTGCACTTCACGCGACAGGTCTGAAAATCGAGTTCCATACTCATGGAAACTTGTGATCAGGAATTTAAAAAATGTATTGTCTCCCTTTGAAAATACACTGCGTTGTATGAGTAATGTAGATAGGTAAGTTAATTTTTACCTAAGATTTAATAGTATGTCTTTAAAAATAATTATAAGTAAAGCGATTTACAAAAATAATTATCTATTTTCGTATATTTTCATACCGACCGAATTCGTGACCCTCAAATTATCCCGGAATTAAAATGCCTGTATCTGGCAACCCTACAGGGACCCTGGTGCAGTTGTTGACAAGTATTTTGTTAAAGTCAACTACTTAGATTCGTTTGAAATATTGTAACTTACAGTCTGGTAATATTTGAATTTTAAGACGAAGTTCACTCGGTCTTTATTTTGGAAAGTTAATGACCACTCATATGTATGGGTCAGTTATATTATGAGAAAAAATAAAAGTTCAAATTATCATAAAAACTTGACTGTTTTATAGTCTGTGACTCGAATAGCCCGCAAAGATAATTTGACCCATCGCATTATCTCAAAATCTGTGCAATAAAGTTTTAGAGGTATGAGGAACAGGGTGTAAAGTTCACTCATACTCTATAGTAAAGGGAGGATCCTCCGACCAGACGGGTATTGTGTCTGGTGGGCAACTGCCCAACGGTTGATGTCGGGATGTTGTATATATGCTAGTCGCGCGGTAAACACTGATAGCGCGATGCAGGATTTGTGACGTCAGGTCTTTGATGCGTAGCTCGCATGTGGCGTTGTTGATACCGCCACAAAGTAATTTGCCCTCTGCTTTTATGCTAACAACTACATCATATTTAGTAACTTACCAGACCACTTACAAATGGAAACATTTTCGCATCAACATACAAGAGGCATTAAAGCCTCTTGAACTGCAACACAATAATAATGCCTTTATAATTGCAACACAAATTCCCAGTAACAACAATAATGATCCCTGATTGAAATCCATGAACAGCTTCAAATAATACCCTTCAAAGGGATTTGTTGCTACTCAGACTATAGTGTCTGCGAACCTGCTTACCTGAAGTATAATAGGTTCAAGTATTATTATTTTGAGACAAAGATGGAGTAAGAATGGAGTGAGCATTCGTATCTCGCGTCCTAATCAAAAAGATCGTTCGCGCGAGTACGAGATCGCCGTGTTTTTATGTCACTCATTTGTTCGGAAAACCGGACAGCCCCTCTGTCGACGTGACCAAGCATTCGCGACGATCGCGTTGGTTAGGACACGGTCTTATACCAACTTTTCACAACAAAAATCAGAAAATAGCGATATACTATAAAATTTATAGTTAATAGTTTAACAATAAAAATGTAATTGTAAAATTAAAAAAAAGAGACGAAATTGAAAATTATTTTTCATATTGCTCTTGTAACTTAATAAAGATTCAACGATCGTCACCGGTAGTTAAGTCACAACGAACTGTGCCATACAGTCTTCTTTTAGTCATTTATACTTATACTAGCCGTGATTTACAATCATCAGAAAAAAAAACAAAATTTCATACAAACTTTCATCCCCTTATTTATTTATTTATATATACTTTATTGTACATCAGATTATACACATTACAAAAGAAAAGAAAACTTATACACTATAAAATAAACAATGGGCGGCCTTATCGCATACTGTGATCTCTTCCAGGCAACCTTGGCATGGACAGTGAATTTATGGACATAAAATGGGGTTGTCATTGGTGCAAATATAAAAAGTATAGTACAATACCCTATAATAGATACACTGATATTTAATAGATACGTAGATACATACATACTAATAAAATAAGCAAATAAAACAAATGAAGACTAGATTATTATAGTTAACAACGAGAGCAAAATCACAACAACAAGTAATGTTCCTTCACGAGTCTTAAACATAGGCAGCGATTGCGCGCGTTTTATTGTATCTGGCAATGCATTCCACAAACGAGCGGCCTGGACAGTAAAGGATTTGTCAAGGAAAGGTGTGGAATGCATGGGCATTTTAAGCTTCAAGTTATCTGATGACCTTAAAAATCCTCTTATCCCCTTTAGAATATTTTTTTATTACTCCTCCCTTGCGAAAGCACTAGTTTCGTTGTAATATGTTTAAGGAGCTCTCGTGCAAAATATCATACTTTTGGTTTAGGCTGTGCGTTGCCTGTCAGTGAATGAATTTAAGATCTATTTATTCTCTATAAAAAATTAAAAGCTCCATTCCTTCATAATCCATGTTTAACCTAAGCTGCGTAGGTTGCAAGAGCAGAAATTTTCCAAGAAGCCTTCTATCTCCGCTGATAACATATATTATATTAAATTTCTGAGAGACAGCCTTGTTACCTGAACAATGAAGATATTTCACGAAAGCTTATAGTTTATAGTGCCTTTTATCATTTTAATATTTTATGTAAAATTTTAAAACAAGTATATTGAAATAAGTCAGCTATGCAATATTGTTTTAATCTCTTTTAGTAGATCGCTTTTTGAAATTCAGTTTCCTTAGGGCCGGTTGTTTCAAACAGTTCGTTAACGTAACATACGTACGTCAAATATTAAAGATTACATTATGATGTTTAACGTACGTCAAATACAAAGCGTTGTTTCACTGAATAAAAAACCGATCGTCAAACTTCAAATGTCGAAGAATAAAATGACGTTAACCAGTGGGTCACTGTAATCGTTATTTTTTAACGAACGTCAAGGGCATAATTTTGTGAAACAACGGTTTGACGATAGTTAGCGCCATTTATGACGGATACGCGTGCGTCAAGTGTACGTGAAACAACCCGCCCTTAGAATACTAATGTAATAAAGTTAAGCTATGTGAGTTATGTATGTAGGTACCGTGTGGTGCCGGACGTAAAGAATAGCACCACCCTATTTCCTCACGTGGGTGTCGTAAAAGGCGACTAAGGGACTTACTAGAGAATGGGCAGGCGTTTCCTATTTTTCACACCATACTGCGATCGCAACCCGCCTGCCAAGCGTGGCGATTAAGGCAAACCCCCCCAATTGGGGGAGGCTTATGTCCAGCAGTGGACGTCTTTCGGCTGAAATGATGATGATGAAAGTTATGCTAAAAACATGAAAGGAAGAAAATCGTATTAACGTGTACAGAAACAAATATTAATCGAAAATCCGTGGAAACCCCATGGGTTTTACGGAGTGAAGCTTACTGTAAGTAATAAATCTGGTTTTGCAGAAACTTTTAAACCAACGAATGCATTGGTCAAAACAGAAATCTTTCTTAAGGCGAGGTTCTTCGAGCGTGCATTTTTGCTCTAGAGGTGGCAGCTGGGCGCGAGTAAATTGTGCCGTAAATTTCGTAAATTTTGGGTTGAAAATTATATGTTTTACGATGCTAACAATGTTAAACCCGACCAACATTACATCATCAAAGACGTTTATTTTGATGTAGTTTTCATTACATAATGTGGTATAATATTGCAAGAAAATTATTATAATTTACAAAATAAGGGTATGTTTGGATTTTTTTTCTATGGAGCGAACTTTATCCAATTATGTAACGAGTATCCGACGTACCTACAGAAAGGTCTCAAAAGCAACATATAATTTTTTCACGTGTTCAATCATTACCGTTTCTAAATAAAATGACATTAAAATTACATTTCCTAGAGGTTAACTTAAAGAACCTCGCCTTAATGTTTACTACGAAAGATTTCTGTTTTTACCACAGCCTAGGTCAACTAATTTACAAAAATAAACTACTTACTTCCTAAAAATAAACTCCAGCCACTCCTAGATACATACATGCCGAATAAAAAATCCATGTTGGTTTTAAAACAACTGTGTGCATTCGAAATAAAAAGAACAAATACAAAATGGCTTACCAAAATCAATTTTCGCTGGTCCCACCAACCAGGCGTGGAACGGATTAACGCTAACCAGAGGGTGGCTTTCAGGATCCGATTAGCGTGACTGACTGGCTGGCCAAATGGAAGAGTGCACTTTAATGGATATTATGTGTATGTAGTGTATAGGTACACTAAGGGCCTTATCACTCTAGCGATTTCCGAGCGTGATTCCAATCAGATGCACTTTAATGGATATTATGTGTATGTAGTGTATAGGTACACTAAGGGCCTTATCACACTAGCGATTTCCGAGCGTGATTCCAATCAGACGATTGTTCAACGCGCTCTCAGCGTGTGCATCGCGAACACGCCACGTGAACGCAACGTGTTCGCCGCGTTTGCGGAACGAGAGCGATTGACGTGACTGTACAAGAGAGAGTGAGACAAGCAAGTGTACAATTTTGTAAAAACGCGATCAGGTCGCGAGTTACCTCGTTTCGCACCCGCAGCCGCGGCGAGCTCGCTGCGCTTTCGCCTCGCTTTGAAATCGCTTGCAAATCGCCAGTGTGATGACGCCCTAAGTAAAATCACCCCTATTAATCCGTGTAATGGTCATACGTCTTAGTAAGAAAAGGGTTAACAAAAAGTTTTATTGATTACAATTATTTTACGGAATAAATTGTCACAGCTGACACAAATCAAACCACCAAGCATTTACTCTTTTTATACCTATTTTAAGGTTAATAAAAAATTTAACTTTTTATATAAAACTATCTGACGAGCCCTTATGGTGCGACTCAGTCTGTCCGTCTGTCTGTCTGTCACAGCTGGATATCTCAAGAACTACGAAAAACTTGAAATTTGGAATAGTTTTAGATGATGTTTGTCCAACTATTTTGCAAAATAAGAAGAAATAAAAATAAAATTAAAATTTGCAACAAGGTCTGAGCGGGTTTCTTAAAAATTAAATATTCTTAGAGGTTACTAAATAAACGTTTTCTCTATGTACCACTGTTTTCTTCAAAAATTCAACGCTAATATTGCCCCTGAGAAACGTGAAAAGACGATTTATTGCAATTAAACATTTTTTTTTTTTTGGTTTTTCTATTTCAAATTTGGAACAATGGCAAACGAAAATGATAGTGAGTGACTGGCTTCAAAAATATTCTATGTTTCTTTTTCTACTATTATTTAAAAAGATAGAAATCTTACAACAAAAATAAGCAGGGTGGCTCGAGTCAGGTGTCCGGGAGTGTAATTAAGTTAGACCTTTTCAGTCGTGTAAGGTTACGATAAAAATAAATATATTATCTATGGTTAGGTGACTGTTAATGAGAAGTCCCGTGTGTTTACAATTACAATGTACTGTTATATTATATTAGTGGTAGGTGTTCGTCAGAAATAATCTGTAAGAATGACGATGAGAAACATTCAATGTATCAGTGTTGTGTCGTTAGTGTATATGCAGGAACGCAGGCTTTAAATTTACTAGAAAAGAGCTGGTGGACGTCGACACTGGTCCAGGGAGGCTATGCCATTCTTAGATGGTCAGCTAACCAGGCGTTTATTACCCCTGGACAGGACCAGCCTGCGCCTGGTGACGGGGACCATCACAGGAAACTGCTCGCTAAACAAACATTTCCACACAATAGGCATAACGGATAAAATCCTCTGTGCAGGGCTTGCATGGAAGCTAAAGAAACCATCGCCCGTGTGCTCTTTGAATGCACAGGCGTCACCCAGATTAGAACAGAAACCCTCGGGGCACCCAGATCTTTCACAGATGTCTAAACAGATCGGGAGACGTAATTAACTTCTGGAGGGAGGTGGGCTGGTTGGAATAACCACTAATGGTCGCCATGGCCCATGTACAATGGTCCACCTGAAGAACTAAGTGCGGAAACCAATCCCTTAACATAGAACATAGAACTGTACGTCGCTTGCTCCCGCGTCACCAGTCCCGACTCTCTGTATATTTTGACTGCTGTGACCAAAACTGCAATCGTAGTGTTAGTATAGTATATTGTGGTGTTTTACGACTTCCACGCGAACGAAGTTGCGGGCAGAAACTAGTTAATTTAATAAAGTAAGTAGACTTCGAAGACAAATAACTTAATAAAATTCCAGGTACAAGTAATTTACAGACAAGCTGCACTCTACTTGAACAAAGAATGTTTGTCCTAACTAGAGAAAGCAATAACATGCCGCATTTTCTTCTAAAAGGAATTTAATTCCATTAACTATGCTTTCCTTTTATAATATCAAACATTTTCTTCAATTAGGTACGCCCTTTAAAGTAGGTAGGTATACTAGACCTTTTCAAAATCAAATCAAATCAAATTTATTCGTAAATGTAGGTTTCAATACAATAAGGTGGTAGAATAAGATGGTTAGTTCGCAACATTTGACTCGAGAGCATACAAATAATCACAAAGTTAGTTGTGTCGTAATAACAGACACACATTTTCAATTACTTATGTACATATTAACACACAATTCCTTACGTACTAACATACAATTAACAATGTCAAAATAATAATAATCTTAATTTAATATTGTATAAATAAAAAAATCTAAATGTCAGTGGTGTCCTCCATAAACTCAGTAGTGGAGTAGTGACATTTATTAATTAAAAATTGTTTTAATTTCCTTTTAAACATATTATTATTAAGATTCCTTATCTGTCGTGGAATTTTATTGAAAATAACTGGACCCATTCGATAAATACTTTTACGTAGGAGGGCTGTTTTACTGCGATCAACACACATAATGTTCGAATCCGTTTTCCTTAACCGTGGATCAGCTGGGGCTCTTATTTTAAAAAGCTTTTTGAAAGCTAATATGAGAACCAAGTAATAAGTTTAGTCGAGGGGTCCTAACTGTGTTCGGACTGGGATTCGAACAAAGGCGGGAAATGGTCGAGAAAAGTATTACTGAGTTTTTCCATCAGGAATTTCTTAATAGGCTCACCCTTTAATACGTGGGACATTAACAAAATTATACCTCTGCTTATCACTTCCGAGAATACAGACGTGAGGTTATAATATTCATGTTTGATGTTGTTCGTAAGAAACAGCCCCATATCAGTCGCGCAGCCTTCATACAACCCGATTCCTATCGGCTTCCCTTCGGATCAACCACTCTGCTTAGTTTCTAATAGATATTAAGCAGAGTTATTATTTGGCATTACAAACTTTCTATAGCCAAATAATATGTTACACCTGTGTGCGTATAACTGTGTATCACATCACATTATAGATATAATTTATATAAAACAAAGTCGGGTATTAACACCATTTATAACTCCAGAACGGCTGGACCGATTTGTATGATCTTTGATTTGTTGTATTTGTCTCCGCCCCGAATAACAGAACAACTATTAAAACATAAGAAAAATTCACGAAAAAAAATTAAGGACATTCATTTTCTCATGCATTTTTAATGGAACGGCTTTTTTGATGATATCTCGAGAACGGGTTGAAAAACGGGGAGCAAGATACCTAAATATAACATCGTTTTAGAATATTATTGTATTAGAATATTTTCAGAAACAAAACTATATCAGTAATATTATCGTTTCATTTCTGTAAAACATTGAAAACACATTTCTGTTTGAGTAGTGATATCGTCTCTTTGGTTATGTTACTTGATCATAAATGAAGTTAAATTAAGAGAAGTAAAGTAATGACTTTAATTTTTGAGTTAATTCGTTTTGATGTTATCTAGAGTTTATGCGAACTTAACAAAAATTCTTCGGCTTCCCTGTTATGATAATTGTAGCTGTGCCACTGGTATATTTGCACATTCCTAAAAACTGATCAATTTATATTGATGCAATATTTCCAGCTTACATCGAGTCTTCCTTCCTGTTCTGCCTTGGAGACGAACTGAACGGCCTGTACCGGTTCCTGCCCCTCATTAGGACCCTACAGCACATGGGCAGACTGAAGAAGAGAGGCCACTTTAGGTACAAGATGAGAAACATGAGGTTCTTTAACAACCTGCTGGGAAGAGAACCTAAGCTTATGGGATAGTTAATTAAAAACTGTTAAAAACTTTTATTTTGTATAATAAAAACTACGACTCCCGGCCACCGAAGGCGCGGGCCTGCGGGCGGTGAGTAATGGGTAGCTCACCGTCCGATCAGGACCAGGCCTGTGCCGGACGGCGCCTCAAAGAGATGTCAGCTACGACGAGGGGGCGCAATAGGGCCCAAGCCTGCCGGGTTAGCGGGATTGTCCGAAAGGGGTACCGCTGCCCCGGAACATAAAGGGCCAAGCAAGGAACACTGGTGGGTTTTAGTCAGTAAAAGTCTGACACTCCCTTCCGTTCCACCCAGAGCGGGAGAGGTCATTTGATGATTTCCCATCCTCATAAAAAAAAGGGTGTAAGGTACAGCCCTCCGCAAACTGATGAGGTGAATTCAGTATATCATACTAAGATGACCGGTACATTAAATTATTTCAGGAACGTTATGGGAATCAAATAAACCTTCAATTCCTACTTACCTGATTTATTTTATTATCTCACCCGCAATGTATCGTTACCGTGGCAAAACGCACGTAGCGAACGGCAGCGCAGCGAGCCTTCGGCCGCCCTCTGTAGCTCAACATCCATTGCAGATTTTTTTTTATTGTAGCTGTTTTATTTACATAAATGGAGTGCTGCGTACAGATAATGTAATTTTACAATGAAATAAAGGAAAAATAACGGAAAAAACGATTTAAAAAATGAAAAATTTCCTGAGAAAATTTCCGGTGATATATGATTCAAAATATGGAGCTGAATGCACCCTGTTAGTTTGCGGAGGGCTGTCCCTTACACCCTGTATACAACTCAATCTGCCCAGCCTTTTCCCAACAATGTTGGGGTCAGCTGCCAGACTCACCGGATGCAACTGAATACCAGTTTTTTACACGGACCGACTTCCTATCTGACCTCCATAACCCAGTACCTGGGTAATACTATACCCTTTGGTAAGACTGGTTGTCAGACTTTCGGGCTTCTGACGACCCGTAACGACTGTTAAAAATCGACGAATGACAGCAGGGACCAACGGCTTAAGGTGCATTCCGAGGCACGGAGGAGTTTCGGTATGTAAACATGGTCACCCATCCACGGAACAACCCCGGCAAGCGTAGCTTAACCAGAACGGTCGACCCGTCCGGCTGTTATTAAGTATCAAGTATGAGAAATGTAAAATAGTTTTTTTTTATTGTTGTTTGATTTTACCACGAATATCAGACAGAATGAAACTGGGATTCAAATAAAATATTACCTTACTTCCTAGGATAAAAATTGTATGAAAATCAACTCATCATATATTTGCAAACATACCACAGTCAATCGACGTCGACTGTTGATTCGAAATATGTCACCTTAGCCATCATTGTATCTCAAAATAATGTCACAATGTCTTCGATCGACCGCTTTATAGTTGCACCCTTTATATTAACATTGGTTATTCTTATGATTATGTTCTTAGCATTTATAGTGTATCTTGTACTTTTGCATGCCTTCTGGTTAAATATGGCTGTTGCTAATAATATTTTTTTATGTCACCGTGTTTTGTACCCATATTTGCAAAATAAATATCTTATCTTATCTTATCCTACCCTTTAACTCAATCAAACGTTCGCCATTATTTACGCTCGATGTCTATCTGCCTGCCTCGGTAACGTTATAAGTCATTTATTCATTTGTTTTACATACATGAACGATAAAGAAAGAGTTCTTAAAAATAACAACGAGTATATGTTATGATGTTTCGTCCTGCTATCAAAACTCACTAATTAGCTCTTTATGGTTATCTCGGCTAGAGAGCTGAAGTAACAGCTGAAATAAAAGTCGATCTGTGAGTTTTTTGGTTATCACTGCGAAAATACAAACACAGAAGTGATCTTGAAAGTAGCAAGTTAAGTAATAGGTAACGTGTCGATGTATTATACTAAAGATTTCCTTACGACCAACTTATCGGGACATCGATCGTGGGGCCTGTATGTAACGTGATGACATCGATTCAGTGCCCAAAGGCAAACCTGACTGCAGCCGCAAGCCACAATAATTAATACACGAACGCTTTGATAGTCGATACGATCATGCGTCAAAGACATTCACAAATGCCTGTTGCACAATGTTCAGTGGTAATTCCAGGCATTGCTATAATTAACGTTGGCTAGGTTGATGGAGACATTCGAGTACACTGCCCATCTACCGACCCTCCTTGTGAAATGATTGGGGTGGTTCTGCGTGTAACACATGCATAATGCAGACCACTGGTTAGACTGCTTGATCTGTTAGTGTACAAATAGCAAAATAGTTCAAAGTCAAAGTCAAATCATTTATTTCAAATAGGCACGAAGATGCAATTTTGAACGTCAAAAATTACATGAATAGTTAATTGATTCTAGTTGCGCCTTCCAAAAGGTAGTTATGTATGGAGAAGAATGGGCAAGAAACTCCATACTTACTCTTTTAAAATGTTAACAATAGTTTGTATACATTAATTAATAATTATAGGTGAAGACGATGTACCTAAAATAAAAATAAAAATTACTTACCACAATTGGTAAAAAGAATGAAAAGTGAAATAATGACAGAAAAATTAATAAATGCGATAGGTACATGGTGCTCACATATTTACAAACATTGTATACGATTTTACAAAAAAAAAAAAAAAATACATATAATAAGTGTGTGAGTTAAAGGACATTGACCAAGTGACTAAGGAACCTAGTATCGGTATGAAACATGCGGTGACTCAAAGATTTATGGTTTAATTTAAAGAATGATTTTAGGGTTTTCATATGTTATTTACTATTTTATCATAATTCTCAGCATTACACAGTAATTAGGTATAAAAATCTAAGTTTCGAATCGAATCTCCTGGTTTTTTGTCACAATGTAGGCTGGTAAATTCAAAATAAGAATTAATAAAAATGACGATTGAGCATTTTTAATACTCGTTAATTTCGCTCGAGAATTCACATGTAACGATCATTGAACATTTAGCAAGATGTACATCTTGGATGGAACATCGAAAATATCAAAGCATGGTTTCCACGAAAATGTAGTCTGTTATGAAATATAAATCGCTTTCAACGCTTACCGTTGTGTTCAACTTAATTTATATACTATTAAACAAATACCTATGTTACAACAAGGTCACAACAATAACATTAAACCGCTGAACATTTTTGGTCTAATAAATATTCAGAAAACACACAAATCACGTGTCAAAGCATTTCATTGAGAACTGCGTTACCACTAAAACCCTTTTTTTAAGTGTATGAATATGTTCCAGTTTCTACTCACCTTTAATACCTCCATATTAAAGGCTTCTTTTGAGGTTTTGTTACACTTTACAAGAGAAAGGCTAAACTAGGAATGCGTAATGCAGGTTACAGACATTGTAAATTAAAACTCCAGTAAATAATATAAACAAGTTCCTCTATTAAGCAAATAAGAAAATGAGCATTGAATTCTACGGCGCGCGTTAGTTCTGTTTTCAAAGAGTTTTTAATGATGAATCAAACAGGCAAGGTCTCGAAAACATTCTGCCTTTCTATTAACCAAAAGTTTTGCTTAGCTACTTTTAACACTTTATCAGATTGTTATTACAATGTAATAATAATAATTAGTTGTTATTAATATCTGTTCTTACTAATTATTCTATAAGTTCAATAATCGGATGCGTAATTTAATTATTTTGCGTAAATCAAAGTTTTATTATTTACATACTCTTTGAATGCCATGCCAATGACATGTGACAATACTTGCGTGAAAAAAAAAAACGATGTATGGGTAAAATAGGAAATCGAAATAAAATCTAATACTTTTATGATGTTTTTTATGCGGAGAATTTAAGGATTCGCATTACCAGATAAAATCATTATATTTAAAAACAAGAATTATCAACATTATAAACTTAAGTCACCACAGAACAAATAACGATACTAGGTCCTGTCAATCTCCTTTATATTAATCAGTTAGTATACAAGCAATAAATGAACAACTATGTAATACCTAATACTTTATAGAAACTATCGAATTATTAATTCCAAAAAGTTACTGACAGAAAATAATTTATTTGCAATAAACGTGATGTATAAAGAAAAAAATAAAGCACATAAACAAAACCGGCCAAGTGCGTGTCGGACCACTCACAATGATGGGTTCCGTAGTTGGGATGAATTTATCCCAAGAACAAACTTAACATTGTAGTTGAGAAACATGCTCTCCTATGCAAATTTAAGTTGGTCGACTATTACTCGTAAACTTGAAAAGCCTACTTAGCTGTGATAGTTTTCCTTTTAACTTTTGATTAATTTGACAGGACTAAATTAAAATATATCTTCTGTCCTTTTCTTAATGAAATAGAAAGAAAAAGATGCACTGAACTTAAATTTAGTTTAGTTTGTGAACAAGGGAATCGGCACCATTAGTTAACTTTTAATTATGGTTTATTACAAAACGTCTTCTTTTGGTCCAAGCGCAAATCTTCAAGCCAGTCATTGTATTTAGAACTTGAACCCAACAATATAATAATAGTATATAATGTTTCTTAATACAAAAATGACGCCTTAGAACCGGGTTTAATATTTAGAACTTTAATTTTATCGGAATGAGTTGGTAGTTCATAGTTAAGTTTGAAATTAAAAAATGGCTCGATGGTTTAAACCTGGGTCTATGTATTATATTAATCTCTTTTATCTCTGAGGGAGTGTCTAGAACTTAATTTATAAATAGAACGAATTGCCCTTTTTTGTAAAATAAAAACCTCCCCCTCCCTTTCTTTTGTAGTTGCAGATGCAGCAGATACAGGGTGGATGTTTCACAGATTTTGAAAATGTACAGTTAGCAAGAAAATGGGCCATATTCACAAAAACTTTGTTTGATGCTAATTGATCCTTTTTCGTAGGAGCAAAATATAATGACCAACTGAGGTTTGTGTACTAGAAAAGTCAGTAAACGCAAAAAACTTTCCCATAAATTTCGTAGGAAATGAGACTGAACTTATTTTAGCCAGAAATCGCAAAAAACTTTTTCCATAACAGTGTAAACGTTCTAAACTATTGATGGACATTTACTATCTAAATTCTGTTTTCAAAGTAAATAAAATTATAACGCGTTTTCGGTCGAAATCCGAACTTTTTTTTTGTTAATTTTCGGCCATATTTGATTGTAGCGGCCAGTCTATCCAAAGAAAAACAAATAAGTTGCGAAATAAGTTGTAAAAGTATTTGCGATTTCTGAATTTTCTAGTACTCAAACCTCAGTTGGTCCCATAGAGTTTTTTGATCCTTATAAGAAACAGGATCGATTGCCATCAAAAAAAGTTTTTGCGATAACGACCCATTTTCTTGCTGACTGTACATTTTTATTTTTTCAAAATCTATGGATGAGGATCAAAATTTCTCATAAAAATAAGGACAGTCTCCTAAGACCGTTTTCCTGTAGCTACAACGGTTAATGTACCTGCCCTTACTACCCCATCAAAAAATCCACCCTGTATAAATATTATATAGCCTATGTCACTCCCACAATAGGGATGATGACTAAAAAATCTTTTGTCATGTAGATTATTAAAAAATATTGGACACGTATTTTTTCTCTTTTTACGTAATCAAAACATTACAGCGATACATCGAAATTCAAATGTGGCATGACGTCACTTCTCACTAGATTTTATACGTAGCTGTGACGTAAGGAGCCCCCACTCCCCAAGTTTAATGTTATCTAAGTAATTTTTTATTAATATGATAAAGCAAAAAATACGTGTTTAATATTTTTTTATTATCTGATTGACGGCAAAACAGTTTTTCTTTTTTTTACCCAGGACATATCCCTATTATGACGAATCTAACGACACCTTATATATTAAAATCTATCAAACCATTTAGGCTACAGAGCGTACCAAAGTAATAGACATACATACATATTCTCGAAAAACATTACCCTCTTTCTGGGGCAGTCTCCTGTTTGCCCTACGTTCCTTTAATACCACCTGCCCCCGGCGATAATTAAAAAAGTCGAAACTATATTAGCAACGTCCATTACCAGCAGAAAAAATAAGAGTTTCCGGTCCGGGGTTAAAATTGACTTGGTTAAAAAATCTCGTAAATGCATTTCGTCATACGCCGTCGCTAATTTTACCGTGACTGTGGGGCAGCCGTGACGTAACTGAATTATCGGATGTGCCGGACACTCGTCCAACTGGAATGCAAGTTCTATGTCATTCGGATCAGCCTTTCATGTTGCTAACCCGTGAAATGCACACACAAACTCACGCACTCTCTTAACAAATTAGTCGGGTAATTCAACTTGACGTTAGCTCTTAAAGCGAAAGTGGAAGATATAATAAAAATCATCAATAAAACTCCCTTGGCCTGATTACAAAACAAGGTTTATCTTTAGGACCAGGTTTAAACCATCCAGACATTTTTAAATTTCGATCTTTATTCCGACAAAGTTAATGTTAAATACAAAAAAGTTTAAATTGCCCTATGGAATGATATTTGAGGCTAATTCTTACATAGAGGTTGAACTTAATGACTGTTATGATGATAATTCTGTAAATATTTGTTAGTAATAAAAATTGTTTATTCTACACAAGTAACATTAAACATTACCTACAAAAATAAACTAAGTACCCAAAAGCCGCGGTCACTGTCTTTTCTCATTCGATTTTGACGTTAATCATTTCAAGGTTTAAAATCGTTTGGAGTTTGTCAGTTTCGTATAACCTGACGTGCTGGCGACTGTTCATCCGTCTGTTTGTTCGAAGTAATCGTTAAATAATTTAGGCGCCTTTGTATCGAAACAGAAATATTATTGATTGGCTGCAGTTATAAATACGACTGCTGTTTGCGGCGCCCGACGTCTTTATTTGTAGAAGTAGGTCAGACTAAATGCTGGCTAATGTGTGTTGCATGAGTCATGTTAATTTGAAAACACTTTTACATAAACCGACTTTATGAGTTAGTCATATTTTAGTGACTTACACCGTGTTATTACTAAACGAGATCTAACTTTAGCCTGAAATTAAACTTAAACCTTCAAGGCAGTTTTGCATTTATACTCCATTTATTATAACATTAGACAAATAACTGTTCTCACCCTTTCGTTATTTCGATGTAAACGTTTAATAAACTCCGTTATTTCACGATCAATACAAAGCACTGTAATCTATTTACCATTTACATTAAAAAAAATAACTCTAAAGTGCAGTAATTTCAACAATATTACACAATAACTGTCGTTATTTAGTCGTTATTTGTCTAATGCTATAGTAAATGGAGTATAGAAAGATAGAAAGAAAGAAAAAGTATTTTTCACTTCAGTAGCTCAAACATGTAGGTTTTGCTGCCTGAAATTAGTGAGCAAAATGCGATTTTAGTCACTGAGTGACACAAAGTAACTTTTTTTTTTTCTCCACTCCAGGACTCGTTTGCTCCACCGGCTATCGGTCCTTCGACAAATATGATCAGCCCACTGCCACTTCAGCTTGCTTACTCTGCAAGCTATGACGGTAACTCCGGTTCTTTTCCGGATGATTTTTAATTTCAATTCTGATTTTATCCTTCAAAGAAACTCCGAGCATAGCCCGCTCCGCGACTTTAAATTTGTAAACCAGCCCAACTGTCCAGTGTCCACGTTTCGGCACCGTATGTCAAATGACATATGAAATTATATAATATAAAGAACATAAAAATATATAATAATTTTCACGTAAAATAAATTATGACCAAGCCCTCAAAACCACTGTATAATATGACCCTGTGGAACATTATTTTAGGTCATCTGTTAGGTTTTTTTATTGTTTAGTTTACGAAAAATGTAATCCGATCTAAGAGACTCATGTTAAATGAAACTTGTCGTCAATTACGCCTCTTTGAGCAACGGCAGTGATATTCTCATTTCTTTATTGTAAGCCCCTCTGAGAAACATAGGAGTACATTAAAAATGCAACTCCTCTTACAAGTTCAAATAACCCTGCAATGTCGTTCCTCAAATTGAAATAAGTACTTCCCACAAAATGGCAGTCGCTTATACAATTTCCCTTTAACCCGGTCTCCGTAAATATGAAACGGAAACGAACTGCCTTCGCTTCTATATTTCGCGGAAATGTTGCAACCAACGAAGATAAGCTTGAGTCGGCAAACAGCTCATCATATTTTGTGCTGACTTTCATTTTAAACGTTTGACTTTGCGATGATAAAGATAGATCATAACTACGAGTGAGATGTTGTAGATGCCTAATTACAGTCAACAGCATATCAGTGGTAAGAATTTGACATTAACATCGCCTTTATGTCGTTGATGTTTCTAGTGCGGGTGCTACTACTGATGTTCGGTTGACTAAACTTTCTTGCGGCAGTCGTCGAAAGCTACCTCGTCGTATACCTAACTACCTTTGCGTAAGTATCTAGGTAGTAGAATTAAATGATTTTATTTTATTCTGTCCGTGAAACTTTACAGCTCACTTTTTACAGTGTTCTTAAAAATATGAAATTGAAGGCCATTTAAAAGTTTCCACGGATAAACACTAAAATAAAAACCAAAAATGAGCGGTACAAAATACCTATATCACAGATTAGAAAATAAATAGTACACGATCGATTAATACAAACTAATAATCGTATAAACTCCATTTGAAATAACATTAGATATTTAAAAAAAAATCAAACGATATTGATTTTCTATTCCGTAAACATAAGGATGGCATTAAAAGCAACAAAGTGGGAATATCAACTGTTTACTGCATCTGCCATTTGCCACGCCACCAACGCTATAGAAGTCAAAATCGGTGAACGGACTGTAAAAAGGTTCATTTAAATGTCTTATCATATTTCAAATGGAGTATAGACGCCAACAATTACTTTTCTGTGAAGAAGCTTTTCACCAACAAATGCTTAAGCCGAGAAACATTGGTATTGAATACATCCAAATCAAGTTCAATAGAAAGTTTATTAGTCTTCATAAACTTAGCGTTTTCACGATTTACGACAAGATAAAAATTGAGCGGTTGTGGCCCAGATGTGACATCTACCAATCCGCACGGGACCGCATGGTAAATTACGGTCCACTCCCTCTCATCGAAGGCCTGTGTCCCAGCAGTGGAAACATTAAAGGCTGATTAAGCTAAATACAATTATTCAGGGCCTCAAGTCTGCTATTACAATAGTGTCAGAATGGTCTCTTCATTGTGAGTTTTTGACAGATTTGCCATACAAACACTGTCAAATACTCACAATGGCGAGACCATTCTGACACTATTGTAATAGCAGACTTGAGGCCCAGGGCTCAAACACATAAACACGTTACGATGACGTAACGTACCACGGTACAGCACCGTGACGTGGATGTATATGTCACGGTACCGTGACGTGGAAATCGACGTCGAAAAAAATATATATATAAATTTAAAAAAGTATAATAATTAAATTAAATATTAAGTTTTTTTTTTTTTTTCTAATCACGAAAATGCACGTCACGACAACGTAACGTGCCACGTTGAACAACGTCGTATTGAAGCCACCGCGTCAGTGGCGCATTTGTAGAATTGCCGCAGTTAATTTCGAGAAATGGACCATATTTGACTTGTTCTCCTCCTGCTAATATTTAAGACTTCAATGTCGTCCGTCATCTTTGAATATTGAATAACAAATGCGGCACAACTGCTGGAGTGCACCGTGAGATTTTACGTCACGACGACGTGGCACGTTGCGTTGTCGGAACGTGATTATTTACGTTGCTCGACGTCGATTTCCACGTCACGGTGCCGTGCCGTGGCACGTTGCGTCGTCGTAACATGTTTATGTGTATGAGCCCTCAGTCGACTATAAAAATATGCAGAAATAACGTTAAGGTCCACCCTTCCCTTCCTTTTACCAGACTCAATAGTACCTGCACACATAAAATGAATATAACGTTTATCCAATATCACATCAAAGGATCGCATTCGCAATATTTAATAAACAACAGAAGGTCAATTAACTACACAAATTGTAAGTGAATTCTCAAGGAAGCTCTCCAGAGTATGTCTTACGAAGATACAGAGAATTTATTAACTGTGTTAAAGTAAATATATATATACTCACCTACGATAAGTATTTATCAAATTTAGAAACTAAGAGTTAAGCTACTGAACATAATTATAATATATTTGTCTGTTGACAACTTTTAGACTATTTATAAATTTTTGTAAGACTATCTTAGTAGGTACTTTTCGCCTGAAACACAGGATTACCTAGTTCGGGCACGTAAGTCTTAGGAATATAATTTACATTTAAGCAAATCTGTACTTATTTTTATACCTTGTAATTTTTTGAATAAAATTTTATTATTATTATTAATTCTACTAATTAAGAGGGCGCTCACAGGTCCACCAGCGCCACTCCTTTATAAAAATATTATCTCGTGACTGAGAAGGAATTATGAAAAACGGCTCAATCAAGAACCTCGGAAAATATATCTAGAATTTTCTAACACCTTATATAAAGTTTCATATTGAAATACGAAGCAACAAAATTCATTCTAAAGAAAAACGGCCACATTCCTCTCGATCGTATTACGAAGCAACAAAATACGATCTAGAGGAATGTGGCTGCTTTTCTTCAGATCCAATTTTGTTACTTCGTGTCTCAAAATAAAACGTTGTAAAAGGTATTAGAAAATTCTAGACACTTACCGAGGTTCCTTAATGAGCCGTTTTTCATTAGTCCTTCTCTATCACGAGATAATATTTTTTTAAAGGACTGGTGCTAGTGGACTGGTGACTGCCCTCTTAACATGCAAAGTGAAAAACATGAGAAGTTAAGTACATACTTATAGTAATTTCATTTCACGTTTGTTATTTTTAATCTTTGAGAATACAAAATCATTAAAATAAATAACCGAACAGACAGGTAACTTAAATTGGAACGAACTTGGATAAATAAGATCTTATTTTCGGTCTCGTCGCAATATCATTGCAGAAAATGTCACGTTTGACGTACCTAGTTTTCCGTAGTCAACAAGGAACATTTATAATTTCGCCATGTCCGTCTGTCTGTCTGCCTCACCGCGGTTTATCTCAGAGACTATTTAATTAGCACTAGAAAGCTGTTGTTTGTCATGGGTATACATAAATATTAATTACGCCGACAAAGTGGTAATATAAAATCTTGAAATATGTTTTTTTAGAATATGTCCCGTACCCTCCGTTTGCGTAATAGTAAGCTTTAAAGTTCTCGTTTTTATTAGAGTCAAGTACCACTGCCCTTTCCAGCGAAGTGTATATATATTTTTTTTTTTTGGATATGTTCAAAAAATCATGGCAGTATTATTTAAAACGAAGTTAAAAGTAAGTAGGCAGCCAGCTAAGTAGGCATTTAAGATAACAAGTAATAATCAACCAACTTAAATTGCAGTTGGAATGTATGGGAGAACATGTATTTTATTTTTAACCACAATGTTAAATTTGTTCTTGGGATAAATTCGTCCCAGCTACGGAACCCTTCATTGTGCGTGATCCAACATGCACTTGACCGGTTTTTAGGGTTCCGTACCTCAAAAGGAAAAAACGGAACCCTTATAGGATCACTCGTGTGTCTGTCTGTCTGTCTGTCCGTCTGTCACAGCCAATTTGCTCCGAATGTAATGGACCGATTAAGTTGAAATTTGGTATACATGTCAATTTGAGTGACCCAAACACGGACGTGAACCGTAAATAAATGAATTTAGAATATTGGGGTCAGTTTTGGGGGGCAAACAAGAAAACTTAAATAAAAAGTTCTGCAAACTGTACCGTGTGACATATCGAATGAAAGGGCTTACTGTGAGGGTCTCAAATGTATTTTTTTTTATAATTTTAAAATAAATTGTTTTGAAGTTATAAGTGAAAATAGACGAAAATTGACCATTCCCCCCCCTTATCTCCGAAACTACTGAACCTAATTTTTTTTTTAAAATACAGAAAATTGTTCTATACTTATAGATTACAGGAAAATATATAAGAAGTCTATGGTCTTAAAATAACATGGTAAATCTCTCGATATTCTGCGTACAAACTTACATTTGCAGTTGGAATGTATGGGAGATTATGTTTACCAACTACAATGTTAAGTTTGTTCTTAGGATAAATTCTTTCCAAGTACGGAACCCTTCATTGTGCGTGTTCCGACACGCACTTGGCCGGTTTTTTTTAAGTACGAGAATTGGACTTCTGATGCTATCTCGGCGTCACTCGGAGCTTGTCAAAGGGAAACCGACCAATATGGCACTACAGCGAATCCTTTGTCCCATTACTAATATTATTACAAAATTGAAATACCGAATTAATAGTAATTAGTAATAGTAATTTATTTATTTCCAAACTTCAATACACGTTACATCAATGAGTTCTCGACCCCTGAACTAGGACAGGGGTCGAGCATTCTCCAGTTATATACCTAGATGCATGAGAAGGCTTAGACTAAATACAATTTACTCTGATTTTTAAAACTTAATAAAAAAATAAAAAAACAGACAAAGCATGGATTTCACTTAATTAACCAAACAAAAAAAAATCATAACATATATATATTAAAACAATAATTATGAATAACTGATCAATGTTTGTATGAAACGTGTTTGTGTACACTTTAGAAAAATCTATTCGTTATGAAGTAAGTATTAGTTTCCCGTAACTTTTTCTTCATGTGAAAATCCACTGGGATATTTTCCGTCTACAAAGGCGAAGGGTTATTTCAGGCTTCTAACAAACTAAAACCACAGTTACTCACACACACAACCTAGCCTAATGTTTCCCTAACCAAGCCATAAGAATACTTAGGCGCACATCGCTCGACCGTATGTTTCTTTTGTTTCACATCAAATTAAAATATAAAGGAAAATTACGTTCCTAGTGCAAAGGTTTTTTTTAATTCCCTCGATGACCTGTTTTGTTGACCCTATCTTTGTACCGAGAACCGAGCTGCCGAGCTCGCCCAGGAAATGGGAGGGCCATTATCTGAGCTGCACGGCTCTCATTGGCTGTTACGCTGTTCATATTTCCCGGAACTGCAGCTTTGTGTTCAAGGGGATTATTATTCGAATTTAACATCTGTATTGAAGAGCTTCTGCGTATTTCAAATTAATTAAATGCAGGCAGCATTTAATAAATTCGAAATACGCAGTAGCTCTGTAAATTAAATTCCGATTCCGAGAATTAATTATTGCAATAATTTTGCTAGGTAAAGCCTTAATTGTGTATAGTGAATTATGTGGAATGGGTAGCATTCAATCAAATTGAACTAGTGTAATTTGTGTAACTTGCCTGTCGTTTTGGTTATGATATCCAAGTTTCTCTGCAAGTAGTTGAGCAAACAGTAGGTATCCTTATTCTGGCGTAAATAAACCGGCAATCTAGGAAGTCGTTTTATGTATTAAAGCGATGTTATTATGAAATCCAACTCCAATCCAATGGTCCAACTTCGAGAAAGAGGTCAATTGTCGAATCCGACTCGGCTGGGCAGCATTCGGGAAGCTACGCAATATCTTCTCGTCCTACATACCGCAGTTTCTCAAGACAAAAGTCTCTGACCAGCGCGTGTTGCCGGTGATGACCTATAGCACTGAAACGTGGTCGCTCACAATGGGCCTTATAAGAAGCCTAAAAGTAATCCAAAGGGCAAGAAAAAAAAAAGAGAGGGTTATGCTTGAAGTTTCCCTACGTGATCCAATCAAAACTGAAGAGATCCGCAGGAGAACCAAGGTAATCGACATAGCCTGAAGAATTGCCAAACTTAAGTGGCAGTCAGACATTGCTCGCAGATCAGATGGCTGATGGGACCGAAAGGTTCTGGAGTGGCAACCGCATACCGGAAGATGTAGCGTTGGAAGGCCTCCCACAAGGTGGACCGATGACCTTGTAAAGGCCGCAGGAATCCGCTGGATGCGGGAAGCACAGAACCGTTCGAAGTGGCGGTGCTTAGGGGACGCCTATGTCCCTATGTGTTATGAGTGGACGTTTTTCAGCTGAAATGATGATGATGATAATTATGAAATAAGCTGAAGAGGAAGTAGGCTGGCAAATCGAAGTATATTGGCCGTTTGAATAGACGAGTGAAGAGCATTTCAGACCGAAACGTAGATCCATGAAACATGGTTTAGTGGGCGACCTATATCTAGCGGTGACCTGCCATAAATTTTGCCTTATATCGGCCTATACCAGGGATGGGCAAACCAACTAACTTCGGCCCGCCAACGTCATCTTCGTTCCACCAACAATCGTCTTCTATGATGTCCTTCTCACCGCTCTGGTTTCATTCACTCTTCTTTCTTTGTCCAAGGGGTCTTTCTTTGGAATGCGCTCCCTCTGAATATCAGGATGGCAACAAGTCGGATATAATTTAAAGTGAAGGCACGTGAACATATTCGTAAGAAGTTGGCTGAATCATCGCAGCGCTGATTCGTTTTCTCTCCTACCAATCTTTATTTCTCCTGACACTATTTATTTTGTTTATATTTATGTATGTATGAATTAGTATATTATATTTTTTTTTCCTTTTTCGAGTTATCTATCCCTTATGTTGCACCTGCCATATATATGTTTTGTCTCTGCATTACCCTAAAGTTGACTGGTAGAAAATGCCTCAGGCATTAAGTCCGCCTTTGTACAGTATTTTTTTACTTGAGTCAACATTTATCTAGTCACAGCAAAGAAAACGCGTAAACTCATATATACTCGTATATATTCAAAACCCTGAGATACGAGTATGTTTTTTTTTTTTTTTTTATTCTTAAATTTTAAAGAGGCTTTTATCCAGAATGGCAGCCATAAACTGCTTAAACAAACGTATAAAGCCTTGTGTCACTGCGTATTGGGCTATGGTATTTGTTCATGGGGTGGTGTTGGAAAAATCCATACAATTGAAATAATAATAATTATTATTAATTATTATAAATAATTTTTAATCCCCTAGAGGGACTTATAGATTTCCGTAGGTGTGTCCGTGGCATTACTGCGGGCCCTATCAGAATACCAGCGCTGCGATATTTATTTTTTAAATATCGCAGCATTATGCTGAGATTATGCCTTTATTATGCAGCATTATGCCTTTTTAACCTCGCACAGGTTTACAATGTAAATTTTGTTAGTTTTAAATGCTCATTTTTTTTTACTGTTTGTATTTCTTGTGCGTGTCCCAAATGAAATATTTTTCTTTCTTTCTTTCAAATAGAGCGTTCCCAGCGTGCAGTCTTGAAGTGGCTGCATTCCCTAAACTTCAGAACCCGTACCACTCTGGTATATGAGCAGGTGCTTAGCGTCAGGAAAATATTTATATTTGAGTGCCTGCGGAGATACCTACCATCGGAACACAGTCCCCTACTTGCCAAAAACAAAAAAAAGAACGAAAAGGTATCCCGTACCACGGGTAAGGAGCAAGTTTGCCAGAAGGCACTACAACATTAGTTTTAGTTTATGCGAAACCCGAAACACGTGTCTAGTATTTTTATGTAAAGAATATATGTACAAAATTTCAAAACTGTATTATGAAAAATAACAAAGTTATAAGCTTGTTATGTTACCTGGTTGTCCGTACAAAAACATGCTTACCACGCGGCGCACCCGCGCCGCCCGCGCCTTGCGTTCATTAATAATAATATTAATTTGGCAGTAGGTATCTAACCGTACGACGATTGTATTGTAATTAACTGGTGATAACATTTTCCATCACACTTGCAGGCTTTGAACTTTTTCGTAATGGTCAAGTGCGGATAGGTACTAAGTGTCGCTTGGTGTCCAACTTGTAACCTTTTTTAAATATTTTTGGGAAAAAATATAACATGGTGTAAAAACTATTGGAATCGATTCAGTTACTTATTCTGAACAAACTATATTCAGGTTTTGCATATACTAAAAATAATGTTGTACAACTGTTTAGCGCCACGCCTTTACGGCAAAAGCCAGTTTAAATCAGATAGGGATTACCTAAGCTAACACAAACTTCCACGTTCACAATAACAGAAACAGAGCATTAGTTCCACATTCCATCATTCCACCTAAAAGCCTGAACACGAAATAATTAAATGAAACGTAACACTCAGAACTCACACACGCAGCCCGGATTTACGTATAGAAACGCAGCACTAATTGCAATATGGACGTTGTTCAGTTCAGAATAGTCGACAGCTCGGCGGCCCGGGCATTCTGCGAATATTGTAATAGTGTGCGTGCAGGTAGAGTACAGCAGAGGTACAGTCAACGGAATAAATATGTACAAACTCAGGCTTGGGTGACCGGTACCGTAAGATAAAGGACGCAAAATAACGACTGTCGCGTAAATCCGTCATGTTCTCCGGTGTTTTTTTTTTTTTTGTTCTTCATGTTGATTATTAAAAAATATTGGACACGTATTTTTTCTTTTTTTACGTATTCAAAAATTTAAGGCGATAAATTGAGTTCAAATGTGGCATGACGTCACTCTGTACTAGATTTTATACGTAGTTTGTTAGAATTGTGAAGTAACGAGCCTCCACTCCTCAACTTTAATGTGTTTTATCTAAGTCTTTTTTTATTAATATGATAAAGCAAAAAAATCGTGTCCAATATTTTTTTATTATCTGACTGACGGACTAAACAGTTTTATTTTTACCCAGGAAACATCCCTATTCATCAGATTACGACGACTTTCATACAAAAATAAAAATATTTATATTCAACCCTCTAAATGAACAACGAAATCTTGAAGATTAGTTTTTGGTAAATGTATTATGTTTTGTAAAAAGTCATAGAGCAAAAGTTGTCATTGATGATGTAAGTACCTAATACATTCCTGCAAGGTTATTAGTGTTTTTCCAATAACCCTGTATAGACAGCAGATCTGATATAGGGCCGCTTTCTAAAAAACTTAAGTTAAATTCAACAACTATTTGCTCCTAAATTAATTATTGGAATTATGAGGTGTTATCATCTCGCACAGCACCCATACTTTTGTGAAATGTATCATATGTCAACAGTTGAACCGATACGATTTACGAACAACTTGTATTTGAATATAACTGTACTCAATGATATTATATTTAAAAAAAAATACAACCGAATTGAGAACCTCCTCCTTTTTGGAAAGTCGGTTAATAAAGAGGAAGATATGGCACTAGCGCGCGCAAATTGTTGCAGACAAATTCAGACAATTGTTGTTATTTCATTTAGTCGGCTAATAGCAGCGAGCGAAACAAAGCGTGTCCGTGGCGTAACAATAATAATATGTACATATAAAATGCCAAGTTGTGTGTTAAGAAAGTGTAAAACTATGGCTACAAGATAAACAAGAGTGAAGGAATTTCATACCATAATTTGTAACAACAATTGTAATACCAACAATATCTGAGTGCTGCTCGCTCGCCGTTCATATAAGAACGTAGTGTATCTTTCCTTTATAATATCACTAGCTTTTGCCCGCGTGGATGTCGGTTATCGCGTAAAAAAGTAGCCTATGTCCTTTTTCATATCCCAAGCTATGTTTCTGCCAAATTTCATGACGATCGATTCAGCGGTTTAGGCGGTGAAAATGTAACAGACAGACAGACAAATTTACTTTCACATCTGTTTGTTTAACGCGCTAATCTCAGGAACTTCTAGTTGGAATTGAAAAATTATTTTTGTGTTGGATAGTCAATTTATTGAGGAAGGTTTTAGGTTATGCAACATCACGCTATGACCAACAGAAGCGGAGCATAAATGAAAAATGTTGCAAAAACGGGAAAAATTATTCCTTTTTGAGAGCTTCCGTTGCGTGCGCTGCGTAAAAGGTTTAAGTTACGCAAATATCATGTATGATGGAATTATTCCTAATTAAAAGTTCTAAAATAAATTCGGCGACAGCGTATGTCTATCTTTTAAGATTGACTCACTATAACCTTTTTTTATGGTAATCAAATTTGTTCGAAATTAATGCATTATTTGCGAAGGAGTTTTATCAACATATAATATTAATCCTTATCCAAATAAATATGATATTAATCACAAGTATTTAAATGTAAACTTGTTAAAAATTGTGTGGAAGAACGCTAAGCGAAAACGAAGTTAGTGCGCGGGCGGGCGATGCAATGCGACGGAGTGGGTTGGGGGCCGAAATTTTACGCGGACGAAGTCGCGGGCAGAAGCTAGTTTATAATATTAGTATGAATTGACTGCGCTTAAATATTTTACCCTTGACTGTACATCAGTGCAATCGATGCAGCTACCTTCACGGCCCGGATGCCATTCAAACAAACTTCCCGGCTCCCGGCAGCTCTTTGATGTCCTCAATTGTTGACAGACCGGACATATTGGCATTCAGATGTTGTTTTCACTAAGCCATCCAATGGATTTGATTACATAGAGAGCTAAGGTCACTGTGTGATGTGTTTTGATAGTATTGGTTGCGTAGCAAATAATTACATACAGGGTTTCTATGATGTTGTCATAATAGAAGATAATTTTAGTTGTATTTGCCTAAGTAGTTGTACCCGCTAATCCATCAATGTGTAGTTTCTTTTCTGCGCTAACGATTTTATTTGACTGTGGAAATTTTTTATTGAGTTATTTTTTAAAGATATTTTTGGTAGCTCAGAGTCTGGAACGCCAATTGGCTCTTGTGGTGGACCTGCACCCCTGCCAACCCAAAATATTTCCGACTAAATCGCTAAACTCACCACCAACGAACATGGAAAAACAAAATATCAAAACAATGCTATTCAAAACAAAATACCATCAATCTTATCAGCAGTAGTAACAGATATTACATGCTTTGACTGACGGACAGCGAGTGAAACGGAATAATATCGGTGGTTAATTAAGAGAGATATCAGTTGCAAGCCAGTGCAGCCCCATCCGACTGATGTTTACAAAAGCCCCTAATTGTTTTCAGTACTCACGAAAAGTCATAACTATCCCCCAGCTGCTAAAAGACAACCAACCTTATTGTTATGGATTACAGCTTAAATTCAAAAGAAAGAATGTCAATCAAAGGGCTTCCACAGACGAATATTTTCCAGGTATCAAATGATTTTGCGTAGGTGAACACACGAGTCTGGTCCTTGATGGCCCGTTATTTACGTGGGAAGTCTAATTGGTATAATCTGATACCAGCAGACAGGATAATTGCTCGGCCAATTAGGAAACCAACATTTTTATATTGGTACCTTTTTCATGTTAAAAGCGTAGGTAGCCAATCCCTTCTTTGAGCGATCACTTGGTAATTTGATGGAAACCTTGCAAATGATTCGTCTTTAAAGAATTTTATTTCGTTATACTTTTTAGGATTCCGCCTTTTCCATCTGTCCGTCTGTCCGGATGTCAACAGCCATTTTACTTGGAGATTTCTTTCAAACATTGTAAAATTGGAAAGAAGGTGTATTCTGTGCACATCACCTACGAAAATAATAATTAGGGATGGCTCTCCCCATACCTACATGTAACAGAGAGATGTAAAAAAATATTCATTGCATATTAGCGTGTGGGTTACAGTTGGATCCCATATTTAAAAAAAAAAGATGTTTCTGAGTGACTTTGCTATCGTTTTTGAGATATGGAATATTTCCAGCTACAACCGGAGAAATTACTTTATTTTTCATAGCTTTTTCAAGAAATTCTATGCAATACAAATTTTGCAGTCAATAAAATCAGTACTTTGCATGCGTAAATATTCATCCCGACTACGGAACCCTTCGCTGTAAAAGAAAAACTAAAGAAACGATACTGAAAGTCTGTTGCTATGGTAGGTAGGTAGGTACCTATGTGGCATTGGGTCCTTCTTTCACTTTCTTGTTTCTACTTGATAAATGATTTTATTTCTGTAAGTAATAATAATAAACAAATAACAATAATAACACATGTCGCATAGTACATAAATTCCTACATTTAGACAATCATTTTAATGCAGTACAAAAAACCTACTTACACCCGTGAGACTTTAATAAAATACCAGGGTCTAGGAACATTAGAAAAAAAATAAAAAAAAATGCCTCAACTCTCTGAAGAGGCTCTCGTTAGGTAGCTGGATCAAGGGCTTGATTCAGAAAGCGGTACTTCTGGACACGGCGCGTATCGTAAGGAGGTTCCTCTCTCAAGAACCCTGAATAAAGATGAAAATAATGGTTGATTTTTTTTATTGGTTAATAGTTAATTGATAAAAAAAAATTGTATCGAAAATATTTGTTAAAATTTTTATTCAAGTATCTGCAACATGGTGAAAGGTCGAATATTCTACTAATGCATGTTGAAATTGTTAAGTTAAATTCAATGAACTTTCCTTCATACTTGAACAGACTTAGGACTGTCTAGAATTTTTCTTATTCGACATTTTTTTTTGTTTTTTTTTTTTTTTCATTGTTTCGTCTCTGCATTTTGTAAAATAACTTCACAATTTTCAAATTAAACTTTATCAAATTAACCGAAAACAACAACAACGTCACTTTGTAATTCAAGTAATACAACATAACGAACCTAATCAACCACTAACCGACCGAAATATTTGTTAAAATATCTCCGCCTTACGGCGCGGGCGAACCGAAGTCGGATGCTCTCTCTGTTACAGGTGCTTGGGCCTGCCCAACGATTGTCGATTGATAGTTATTATTGTAGATGATAAAATATGCCTTCCTTAGGCTGGGGTACCTAACCGTAATAATAGATAACTGTAAAAAAATAGGTTGCCTGCCAAATTATAAGTGGCAAAACCACAAAATTGGCGAGACGAAGGAAAAGTTTAATAAAACAAATTCAAAACGTAGATCTAACCCTATTCGCATTTTCGAAAATACCCTTCCAAGCTCAAAATTCATTTTACAGTATGAAGAGTTGTTGATTGCACTTTAGTGTAGGTATTATACAAATATAGTGCCCAGCGAGGGATGATCAGCCCTCGCTGGGGACGCGCGCGCGGTGCAAGCATATTTGTCGAGAGTCAATTTAGCATCGAATGACTGCCAATTATTATAAAAGCGTTAATCACTACATTTTTTTTGAAAATTATCATTTAAAAAAAGCAAAAAAAGAATGCGCGTGAAGAACGAGATTGAAATGAAACCTTTTAAAAGAAGAAAAGAGAGATTAAGTTTAGTGTGAGAGACAGATACCCAAATACTCAAACGTCACTTAATTTTAAGACGTTCTTATAAGTGTTTCTGTCGCTACAAAACAGATTAAAGTGACAGAGACAGCATTAGACTTAACAGCGACTTAAAATTGAATTGCGTTTGAGTATTCAGCAGAGAGAGAGTTATATCTTTCTTCCCTCTCATATAACGAAATGTGCCTAAACCTGACGCGTCCTTGTTTCACTCTAAATTCTCATCCAATTATCGAATCGCTGCTTATGAAGTTTCACTTCAATAATAATATTAATATTATACTTTATTCAGGGACTGTGTCTAAGTACTGTCTGTACTTAGAGATAGTTGGTTTAAAAAAAAATACACGGTAAATAAAACGATACGGAGCATTAAATAAACATTACCCTTTGAGAGAGTATTTACCGTATGTCAATAATAAAAGTTATTTATTCCTCAAAGGAAAACTAACATGGTCAGATTTTCATAAAGTTCAGTCCAGCACTGATCAAATATCAGATGCATGGTCGCAATAGCAAACATGCTGTGTAACCAGCTTTATTTACCGTTCATGTTCGTAATTAACTTTATTTTCTCAGTCAAAGGATTTTTTATGCGTGCAACACTCACCCATATGTATAAGTACTGTGTGAGTAAATCACGTTTTTTATTCTTCTTTCGCAGAAAATATTGCATGTTTTAATTACATATTTTGAAACACGCGCAGTCTATTACGCTCGATTGAACACGAATTAATGGTGTGTAAAATACAGTTTATCAATTTAAAACATGGATATTGAAAAAGATTCGGCTACCAAGCCATCATGCAGAGATCTGTATGAACACCTAGATATAATGGTTTGGTGTTATCGTGATAAAAGATTTAATAAAAATGTGATTCAAGTAAAATTTAGACAAACAATAGATACGGTATATAAGTGGTTACATCTTGTAAAAGTCAGAAGCCCGAAAGTTTGATTACCTACCCGTTTTATCCTTCGGTAGTGGTATTCATAAAACATATCCGGTTTCTTCTTTCTCCCGAAGATCAAAATAATCCAAGGTGGACAACAAAATAATCCAATACCTTTGCAAAAAGAGGTATTAAAAATTAAACTTTCCTGCAACGCAACGGGATTAGAAGCAATACATAGAAATGTTTATCTGAGAAGTATAATCCCACTAAGTTGTATCTAGTATCCCCACTTCTTCTAATTCTTTTATTTTTAAATACTCAAATACTAAGGGCCAATTTCACCAATGAAATTGAACGCGATCAGCACATATAAACCAGCTCATCTAAGGTCATGGCACGGTTCTCTGCCTTTTCGCCGAAAATTGTTTGCCAGATTTTCACTTGCCAACTAACGTTTCGCAGAATTTTATTTCGGCGAATTATCATTTGCCAACTTATCATATAATTTTGTTTTATTTCCCAACCTCACAGTTACCAACTGTACGTTTGGTCTACTTTTCATAATG
Organism: Dryobota labecula; assembly: GCA_947523025.1. NCBI lineage: Eukaryota > Metazoa > Arthropoda > Insecta > Lepidoptera > Noctuidae > Dryobota > Dryobota labecula. Next base: position 5,964,366 of record OX383296.1, on the reverse strand, counting down.
ACACTTTTTAGAATGCCAACTTTCAAGTAGCAGAATGTTTTAGTTTGTTCCTTTTACAAAAGCGATTCGCTTCTGACACATCGCCGGCCGCTGCCGCGGCATGCTCGCTTCGCTCGCTGGGCTCGTGCGTTGTTTGTCATACTCTAACCTAACCTAACCTATCGTAATATAGCTCTGCATTACTGCCAATTTAAAGGTTTAATGTTATTTTTGAGATTCTTAAATACAAAATGTATGTCACTAACAAAACGTCATTCGTCTAATAGTTGTGTGGCCTAGTGAAATGTTTGACAAATGATAAATGTCCCAAACGTTTTGTGTCATTATAATAATCAGCTTAGCAATAATTCTACCGAATGAAACGTTGTCATACAAACATTTGCCAATCGTTTGTTGTCAAAGTGAAACATCGGCGAAACGTTGGTTGGCAAGTGATAATCTGCCAAACAATTTTCGGCGAAAAGGCAGGATACCATATATATAATTATACATAAAATACTCACAGTTGACAGGAAAGGTAATGCTCTTTTACTCGATATTTGAAAAGAGATACAGTTTTTAAATCGCGAATGCTAGGCGGAAGCGAGTTCCATAATCTTACAGCATAGACAGAGAAGGAATAAGAATAGTAGCTAGTTTTATGAGAATGAGATTTAAGGAGGGATCTAAGGTGTGATCTACACGGTGCATCACTAGGACGAGCGTATGAAAAACGCTCACGTAGGTAGGAAGGATAAGACGGGTTTGTATAAGGTGTAGAATAGGAGCCATAAAATCCAAGTGAAAAATATTTGTTTTTTTTTTTAAAAGCTTTTTCTGTCTGAGGCAGGAATCGAACCCGAAACCTTTTCTTAAAAATGCACCGTGTGTTTTCATACTGAGCGATAGTGTTTCCGATAAGGATAAAAATCTAGGTCGGGGTTCCTTGGACCTCTTTACTCTACTACCCATAGTTTCGGATTTAGCCCTGATGTAGCATCGCAAAAATAACTCAGTTACGACTGACTTTTATGATTTACCGTGACACATTATTTTGTTAGTAATATAATATTTTAAAGTTTCATTAATGTCTGCCAAGAAAAATACAAAGCACCATTCTGCCGCGCTAACGAAGAATGCAATAACTCGATTTTGGATGATTCTGAGTTATATATTCGTTGAATTATATATTTGGAGTCAGCGAATCGAAATCTATTAACTCTCTCTAAGCAACTTTTTATTGATCCTTCAGGAACACGGTTTTTCAGTAAGCAAGAATATCAATCTGCCTAGCCTTTTCCTAACCATGTTGGGTTCGACTTCCAGTCTAACCGGATGCAGCTGAATACCAGTATTTTACATGGAGCGACTGCCTATCTGACCTCCACAACCCAGTAACTGGGTAACACGACACCCCTTGGTAAGATTGGCTGTCAGACTTTTGGGCTTCTGACGACCCGTAACAACTGTCAAAGATCTACGAATGACAGCCGGGACCAACGGCTTAACGTGCAAGAATAAGCAAGAATGCAATAACTAAAACTTCATAACAAATTCAATAATCAAAAATACAATTCTCGGAAGCGGCAAAATCGAGTTATTGCATTTTACGTTAGTGCGGCAGCATTGCTCTATACATTTTGTACATTTTTCTTTAAAAAGTATCTCTATAACATACATAGTAGTAAGCAACAGAGGTCCCGGGTTCGATTCCCAGCGGGGGCAAAAAGGGCCATCCCCAATTTTGGTGCCTTTTTTTTATGGCACACTAACGCCACCTTATTAGATGTGTGGAGTACTTCCATTCAAACAATAGTTACTATCGCAGCTCAGCTCTAAAGTACATTCGTCTCGAGTTATGCACCCTAATCTATGACGCGTATTTAATTAGGAAAACTGAAAATATGAGTTACCTATACTATTTATTTCATAGTACAAACTCTATTGGACTCAAGGTGCATCATATTGGCGTAAATGGCATAGTGTGACATCAAAGTACTCTTCACCGTCACAATGTCATGAGTATTTTATTAACAAAACTGAAAAGATTAGTGCTTCTTATGCCCTTATCTGGTCTATTTTATAGTTTGAACACTATCTGGACCCAAGTTACGTTACGTTTGCGTAAGTGGCATAATGTGACATCAAGTCACACTTCACTACAGCTATGTTACGAGTATTTTATCAATAAAAATGAAAATATGATTTCTTTTACGGTCTTTTTTATTTCAATTACTTGATATGATGATTAATTATCAAAATTCACCGCACTCGTGCCGCCACCGTCGCCGCGTCCGGGCGGGACATTCATAGAATAAGTAAAATTTTGGAAAATGCAACTCCTTTGCAAAATGTCTCAAGCTATTTTAAAATTATAATAATTATGTAAAAATATAAAACACTTAGATAAACAAAAATTTCGCTGCTATGGCTTTTTTACCACCTATAGGTGGTCCTTTTAAAATATTTCGTGTGTGAATAGATACACCTTATATATGTATAGAGGAAGGTCGGTACTATGTTCAGAAATACATCCCCTTTCAAAAACAGACGCAGTAGATGACTACGTACGTAGAATATAACTTCGTTAGACCCGCTTTCCTGTGATGCATTTTGTACATATTTTAAATTCGTTAGCGTACCCGCGCCTGCACTCGATCGAGTATCAGATTTCGTGAGGCAGTCGGGGGAAAGAAAACTATATGGTTTCATAGTCTTTTAAAAATAAAATATTTATTATATAGGCTGTATCTATTCAAACACGAAATATTTTAAGATATACACCAAAAAAAAACCATGGTGGTAAAGAAGCCATGGAAACGATTTTTTTTTAAATCTGAGTATATTATTTAAAAAATAAAATAATTGAAAATTACTTGATATGATGATTAATTATAATTATCATAAGGCACCACGCTCGTGCCGCCACCGTTGCCGTGTCCGGGCGGGTCATTCATAGAATAAAAAAAAAGCAAGTAAAGGTTTTTTTGCAAAATGTCTCAAGCAAATTTTAAAATTATAATCTTATCTTCTATAATATAAAAATGAATCGCAAAATGTGTTGGTAAGCGCATAACTCAACAACGCCTGGACCAATTTTATTTTACCAATTTATTTTTTTAATGTTCGTTAAAGTCCAAGGATGGTTTTTACGGCGAGATAAATTAGGGTAGGATAGAGTAGGGTAGGGTAGGTAGGTAGGTAGGGTAGTGTAGTGTAGTGTAGGGTAGGATAGGGTAGGGAAGGTAGGTAGTGTAGGTAGGGTAGGGTAGGGTACGGTAGGGTAAGTAGGTAGGGTAGGGTAGGGTAGGGTAGGTAGGTAGGTAGGTAGGTAGGGTAGGGTATGGTAGGGTAGGGTAGGATAGGTAGGTAGGTAGTTAGGTAGGTAGGTAGGTAGGTAGGTAGGTAGGTAGCGTAGGTAGGGTAGGGTAGAGTAATGGAGTTTATACTATAGCTTTTGACAGAACGAAGTCTGTCGGGTCAGCTAGTTGTATATAAAATTCTCGTGTCACAATGTTAGTTACCATACTCCTCTGAAACCGCTTGACCTTTAAAAAATAAATAAATAAATAATAAATAAAATAAAAACCGCTTGACCGATTTTTATGAAATTTTATATGCATATTCAGTAGGTCTGAGTATCGGCTACTATTACTAATATTTATTTTTAAGTTTTAGGTAGGTAGGTAGGGTAGGGTAGGATAGGGTAAGGTAGGTAGATAGGGTAGGGTAGGGTAGGTAGGTAGGGTAGGTGGGTACCCTACCTACCCTACCAAGCGATTTCAAGACACAATTATCAAAATATTACTTCCCGTTGATTTCATAATATTGGACAAACTGTAACTTAATTCTGATTGGTTGATCGGTAAGTACAGTGAACGCCGTGAGGTGGCGCTTTGATTTCCCGTCATACCTACTCGTGGACAGAGTCGATCGAAAAACGCGAGACAATCACATTGCTGTAGCTGACGTCATATAGTACTGACTAGGGCATGCATTCCGGACTTCCGGAATTTTGTAATTCCGGAATTCCGTAACAATTTTTCTGATATTTCAATTCCGGAATTGAGAGCAGTAATATCGGAATTCCGATATTCATAATTTTTTGATATTTTGATTATTATTTTATCTAAACGCAACCAAACTAATATGTGGAACTTTCCACAAGCCGCTAGACAAATTATCGCTGCCCGGCCGCGATAATTTGTTACTAAAAATGATTAAAAGACTTCTATTGTGTGATAAATAAGCCTTGTTGATTTTACGGTTTAAAATGTTTAATTAGAGTAATAAGGGAGAAAGATGTTTAATTTGTTATTAAAAATGATTAATAGACTGATATAATTATAAATCTTGTTTGATTTTAAACAAACTTTAAAAGTTACCAGTTCCGGATCCAGTTCCGGAATTCCGGAATCAGATCTACAGTATTGGAACTCAGTTCCGGAATTGAGAACCTTCCGATATTACATGCTAGGGCATGTAACAGTTAACGGTGAACGTGACAGTTTTGGTCGTATGGTCAGTACTAGGGTACTGACCATACGACCAAAACTGTCACGTTCACCGTACAAGCCTTTATTCCTTGCTACTACTTACAACTACTGTAAATTACCTAATAAAATGTTGATTATTAATATGTTATTCACCTTTAGGTGAATAAAATGTTGTTGGACGAAAATCGATTTTCTCGACGATCTTCTTTTCTGAAGACAGAATATCTCTCTACGCATTGAATTATATTTTTTAAACAATGCGGACATGGGCATAAATAATTCATTCATTCATTTCAGCCGAAAGACGTCCACTGCTGGACACAGGCCTCCCCCAAACACCTTTGTGCTTCTCATTTTTGGAGGGGGGTTACCATAATCGCCACGCTTGGCCGGCGGGTTGGCGATCGCAGTATGGTGATAAAAATGCATAGAGAATGCTACTGCCCATTCTCTAGTAAGTCCCTTAGTCGCCTTTTACGACACCCACGGGAGGAAATGGGGTAGTGCTATTCTTTACGTCCGGCACCACACAGGCCACATAAACTATAGGTGAAAATAATAATAAAACCATTTCCATTCCCAATCCTTCGATAGTCCACGCTTCGAAAATTGCAAAGTAACATGTTCATCAGAAAATATCTTCGTTCACCGTTCAGGAAAGCCCTAATGAAGTTAACCCCGCGGTCAACCGTTAAGAATGCTGTTATGAACCCTAATAGAATAATCAACTTACTTCGCTACGCCGTAGCGCTCGTAGCGCGTAGCACCCGCTACGGCTACGAGCGTAGACCGCTGATGTTTGAGCCGTAAATATTTAAACCACGAAATATGATTTCCTTGAATTTGTTTCTGCTCGAGCTGCAATCTCGTCTCGAGTATAATGACAAACACACACACAATTGCACGCTTGAATCAAAATGCTGTTCTATCTGAGGTAGGTCAGTACTTTGAGGTAATTTAAAGCGTTTTAAAACGTACCGTATGACATTGTCAATAATATTGTTATAAAAAATAAAATATTGTAATTTATTTATTTATTATCTTTTATAAAAATCAATTGCTGTTCGTTTGTCTCGCTAAAACTCGAGAATGGCTAGGCCGATTTAGCTGATTTTGGTTTTGAAATGTTTGACGTAGTCCAGGGAAGGTTTAAACGGTGAGAAAATAAAGGAAAAAAATAACAATTAATTATTTAAGATTTTTTTTAAGGCTCTAGGTAGGTAGAGTAGTGTAGGGTAGGGTAGGTAGATAAGTAGGGTAGGTAGGGTAGGTTAGGGTAGGGTAGGTGGGTAGGATAGGTAGGGTAGGGTGGAGTAGGGTAGGTAGGTAGGTAGGGTAGGGTAGGATAGGGTAGCTAGGTAGGGTAGATAGGGAGTTAGGGTAGGGTAGGGTAGGTAGGTAGGGTAGGGTAGAGTAGAGTAGTGGAGTTTATACTATATTTCCTTTGTGCGTAGACAAACTGCCACAGTCAAATAGCATTTGACAGAACGAAGTCTGTCGGGTCAGCTAGTTTCTAATGAAATCTCTTCGAGCATACCTGCGATAGGAAAGTAGATATAGAGATGTAGACAACGTGTGTAAGAATAGAAGAGAAAAATATACATAAAATCGAAATAGCTATACACTAATATAAATACTTATAAACATACAATAAGAAAATATACTTACATACATACTTCTAAAATAAATATCACTCAAATATATACTTAGAACTACAATTTCATCATCATTATCATCATTTCAGCCGAAAGACGTCCACTGCTGGACATAGGCCTCCCCCAATTGGGGGGGTTTGCCATAATCGCCACGCTTGGCAGGCGGGTTGGCGATCGCAGTATGGTGTTAAAAACGCATAGAGAACGCTGCTGTACATTCTCTAGTAAGTCCCTTAGTCGCCTTTTACGACACCGACTGGAGGAAATAAGATGGTGCTATTCTTTACGTCCGGCACCACACGGACGGCATTTATGTCATGAACTACAATTTAGTGGAAAATAATAAATACATAATAATATGCAACTATGAAGAAGTAGAAAGATAGTGATCTTTTACTCTTCTTTTAAAAGCTGCAACAGTTTGGCAGTCCCGAATGTCGGGTGGCAGTGAATTCCACAAGCGAGCCGCTGGTGGTATTTTATTTATAAGCCTATATATAAAATAATAAATTAATTAAAGTATTTTATTTTTCATTGTCCCCAAATGATAAATGATTTTATTTCTGTAAGTAGGTTTTTACAAACACTTTTACACGTCAATCATATTTTAAAACTAGATGAAGTCGGCATTTCGTATCTACTCTGAGAAGAAAGACCGAAACAAACTCAGAGGTCACAGTCTCTTTTAAAGTCCAGACATAATCTTGGTCAAATCATGTGAAGTCCATGTAGATTGTTGTCTGAAATGGTCTTTTGAAGAAAGAACCACACAGATTGAGTGGACTGTCCATTCAGTGCACGCATTTGTCAGTAATCGAGCAGCTCAACTCAGAACATAAGGAGCTCAACGATTCGACGAACAATACCAAAGAAAGGACATTTGGGCAGGCCGCATAAATTACTCAAACTGCCATACCAAGAACAGAAAAAAAAAAATACTGAGAAGAAAAAAATAAAAATAAACAAAGACCCACATAGTCTTCACATTCACAATAATTAAAATAATAACATTATACAATTAACAACATTATACAAACCATTGCCATATCGACAGGTCCTGTGCTCCTCTCATTTAGTGGCTTCCCGCGCACTTCACCTTGAATTTAATCATGGTGAAGTGTGTTTTAACAATAATACTTTATTAATAATATTTCACCTTCTCGTTCATAAATGTCCTGTACAGTGACCAGAACATCAAGCTGCACGAAACTGTCAGATTTCTCCAAACGATTTTAAACATTAAAATGTTCATGATAAAGTTCAAAATCAAACACGAACAATTTGACAGCCGTACCTTTAGTGGTGTAGCTTTGTCTCGTTCATTTTATGGAAATGAAAGATAGATTCTCTTTATAAAGCGATTTTTAAGATCAAAGTTTGATAAACAAAGGATAATGATTACAAATTAACTACAATATACTATAAATAAAACAGTTTTAATTAAAGTTTACATTATGCAAAATAACAAAATTCGTTCCCCAACATGCTTTAATGAACTGTCGCAACAAAGAGGGAACATTTTAATAGCCCCGCAGCCTTTGATGGAACCTGTCGATGACGTCCGCTATACAAATACTGGCGCTTTTATTAAACTACCCACACTATTGCAGTTTTAAATCTAGGCTTGTAGAAAAAATATCGATGTATCGATATATCGATATTTTTGGCGATATTTATTATTTCGATATATCGATATAAAATATCAAGTATAGAAAATGTATCAAATACGATATATTTCCAAAAGCAACACCGTTGTCGCCACTGACTAAAGCCGCTGGAGTTCAAAGCCGTAAAAAAATTGTTATTTTTTATTTTTATTGTCTATCTCGGAAAATAAATAATTCTGATGCATTGCAAGTGGGCCTAAATGAGAAGGCCAAGAGCTAAACTGTTGTGGATAAAAAAAAAACACAATAGAATTTCATAAAATACAAATATTTTTTTTAGAAAATTTCACCGATATATCGATATTTTTTTTCGATATATCGAAATCGATATCTTTTTTAAATATCGATACGATATATATCAATACTTTTTGGCACTTCTTTCATCCCTATTTAAACCCCATGACGTATTACATACGGTACGCCGCTTTCGGCGGCAATCCCCTTGTTAAAACACATCCCATAAACGATGTATTCATTTATATCTCACTATAGTAATATTAAAAACCGTGCCGGACGATACCACCGGCAAATAAACCGGAATAAAAAACTGAAACACAGAACACATAGGAGAATATGAATTGAATACTTGCTCCGGGAGACTTTCACATTTACGTGCATGCTTATTTGATTAATTTCCTTTCTGTTAAAACAAAGTGCGCTTTGACTTCGTTCATTTTTCTTTGCTTCGACAATCTGACTATGCGAGGTAAACAGATCCTTTTTGTGCATTTTGTTTTTAAGTGGGAAGCCAATAGAATTTCTTTGTTTTACATAATTTTCCTATATGAGCTTTGTCAGTGGTGTTGTGGTGAGCACAAAAACTTTTAATTGCTTGATTAAATTGTATCATTTCATCTTTTTTGTTTTATTTTTATTTTCTATGGGTTTGCTCTTGACTCTAGTCTAGGTCTGGGTGACAGAGACAAAGTCTACGATGGAGTGAGCTTACCCAGAAGAAGCCTGTTCACTCTCACTTTGAATAGATTAAGGTTGTATGCGTTCGAAAACACAGACGCAGGCAGAGAGTTCCACTCCTTTGCTGTGCGTATTATAAAAGACGTTTGAAAACGCTTAGTGCGAGTTAGTGGAATATGAACTAGGTATGGGTGGTAACTTGCAGTGCGTCTAGATGTCCGCTGGTAGAAGGGGACCGGTGGAATGAGGTCGTGGAGTTCATGGGCACACTCGCCGAAGTACAATCTGTAGAAGACCGACAAGTAGGCAACCTTGCGGCGATGAGCCAAGCTATTAAGCTTGGCATCCACCAGTTTTACGTCGTCAATGAGCCTCTTAGCTCTGCGTTCCACCGAGTCAAGCGCAGCAAGTTGGTACTTAGCTGAGCCATCCCAAAGGTGGCAAAAAAAAAAACGAAAATGCCAAAATTAAAGCTAATTATTTAAGGTATTAAATAAGTAAATGAAAAATATTACACAAACTGGTACCTATACTCTTAACTGAAATAGTAATGTTAGCTTTAGATGCAAAGTATTTTTTTACCGTAGATTTACCGTAATAATAAAATCTCTCTAAATTATTTATTTCCACATCAATTTTCCTGAACAAAAAAGCTCTGACAGAGAGCACTTCAAAGGGAATTATTCATAATATTTGAGCTTAGTACAAAAAGTTTACAATAGGTGTGCTTTCGAGGGAGGTAAGGGGGTGTTGATACCCTCTCGCCGACTGGAACTAGGATCGCAGCAACCAGGGTGTCAGCCTGCCTGTTGCATCCCGGGCAGAGGTGTACAAACAGACTAAGTTTTAACTTGATTTTATAACTTGGTGTAGTTAGTTTATGGCATAGTTTGCATTTAATAGACTGCTGGATAATGGCGTGTTTTGTGGATCTAGGTGAACTAGATCTAAATAGTTGAAACTGATCTGGACCAAATGGAAACCCATTGTGCAGACTACAGTGGTGACAGACTTAGTTCATATTTAAGTTATTTATGAGTATTTATTTAAAAAAAGGTTTTTCAAGAATATTGTTGTCAAATGGGCTGACTGATACTGGGCTATTTAATCGGAAAAAATAATGATATCATCATCATCGTCATTTCAGCCGAAGACGTGCACTACTGGACATAGGCCTCCCTCAAGCACCGCCAGTTCGACCGGTTCTGTGCTTCCCGCACCCAGCGGATTCCTGCGGCTTTCACAAGATCATCGGTCCACCTTGTGGGAGGCCTTCCAACGCTACGTCTTCCGGTACACGATCGCCACTCCATATAAAGACAACGGTTTTTTCTTTAAAGGTTCTTAAATACATAAGTACGTATAAAATAAAATAAACGATTATAAATGGCAAGACACGTTACTAGGGTCTCATCATCATCATTTCAGCCGAAAGACATCCACTGCGGGATATAAACCTCCCCTAATTGGGGGGGGGTTTGCCATAATCGCTACGCTTGGCAGGCGGGTTGGCGATCGCAGTATGGTATTAAAAATGCATAGAGAACGCTGCTGCCCATTCTCTAGTAAGTCCCTTAGTCGCCTTTTACGAACACCCGCGGGAAGAAATAGGGTGATGCTAATCTTTACGTCCGGCACCACACGGCACACCAGGGTCTACCTGTCTATTAAGCATGTGAACGTCGAGAGCATCCATTGACAATGTTTTGTTAATTGAAGCCACATTGCTGTGTAACAACTATAAAGGCAGATAACGACGCGCGACGTTCGGTCCGGAATCTGTGGGCCTAGCACGACCGCGCGAAATAATTAAAAATACTAGCTTCGCACATAATATTTACATAGTTTAAGAATAAATTCCTATCTATGGGTGATACCAATCGTGCTTTTCGCAACGATTTTAATCAAAATGCTAAAGGATAGTTGTGTTTCGATTCAAAAATCGTTTGAATTTATGTTGTTTACGTCGCGCGTTCATGCTAGGCTTCTAACCACAAAGCGCCGACCGCAAATCAATCCGATCAACTGGATCCGCTTTTGGTAATCATTTTGTAATTTTGAGTGTCGAGGTAGAATTGGTGTATTTGCATTTTAGGTGAGCGAAAATAGTGTTATATCGAGGTTTACTAGCAAAAGAAAGAAACTACTGGTCTTACTGAGTTTAAAATCAAATCATATCTTCTTTTATTTCTCTGCTAGTCCGTCTTTGCATGTTAACTATCTACCTTATTTTAATCAATGCTCTAGAAGATAATTAAATTTATTGTTGAACAAATAACCTGAGACTTGCCTACCTATAATAATTTAATCAAGTAATTTTGTCTAACACTACGTCATATAAGAGACTAGCTTTCTCAGAACTTACTTACCATTATAATATTAAGCTACTTTCATCGTAGAATTATTTTAAATAAAGCTAGGTACGTAAAGTCAAAAATCAAATCAAGTATTAAAATAAATTTGCTAACCGTACATTATTACATCACAAAAATAATAAAAACATTAATAAAAACACAGTCACTGCCAAGCACCGGCTGAACACTGTGTGCACTGTGCATTCAGTAGGAAAACACATCGCTCAAATATGACCCGGCCGTGAGCCCGTGATGCACCCGCCACCCGCCAGTATCTATGGCAACGAGCTCGAGGCATCCCAGCTGCCCGGGACCTAGACCACAAAATAGATAGACGTACAGAAGTTCAACCCTATACGACAAGCGAAAACGTACTAATACAGACACGCGTCTACGCGAGTGCAAGCGCACAATTTTCTTTTTTTTTTAGTTTTGTCATCTCAGAGTTAACCATTCGAGGTTGAGACTCTTTAACCGGACTATTTAGTCGGGGAATTCGCGCGGGGCCTCGGCGGCGAGGTCGGAATGACGATCGTGTAGTGTGTACTCTCTTTCGAACTACTTCCCTACGACTCTCCTGGAGGAGAGTGGTGGGGTCGTCTGGGTCGGTCAGTGCAAGCGCACTCGCGACTAGCATTTGATAATATACTGCAAGAAGGATCTTTTGGCGCTCGCATGACGTTGGAGGGGGGCGCTGTTAGAAAACATTTGTGCAATTTATTTTTCAGTTGGAAAATCGTGTCCGATTGAAGAACGAGCTATCGATGCCCTCTGGCCTTAAGTGCGAAGTGAGACAGGGTTGAAGCATGGGAACATGCTGCACTATTTAACGCACATGCATCCGCTACATGGATGGGCTATCGGACTAACTCAACCAACAGGTGTAGTCTGTTCGATTAACGGGACTCCAGTAAATCAAATCCAGTTCTTCTAGCACCTTCGATATCGATATAAAGAGAAGGCAGAGTCAGTATATTCCAAGGGACTCGCGGGGACCTATTTTATAGAACGCGCGGATTGCCCTCTTTTGTAAAATGAAAGTTGAATCTACGTCAGCTGCCGATCCCCACATAACATTGTAATGTGAATGTGTAATATGTATGTATAGTAGTAGCGACCCGCCCCGGCTTCGCACGGATGCAATGCTGATACTAAATATACTACAGAATATATTTATATACAACGTTCACAGCTTTTTTATCATTAGACAATACAAACATGTTTTCTTTAGAGGTTACTCTTGAAAGAGCGACATATCCCCGGCCGGTACCGCCGCAACCGCTATGTCCCTGCATTTTAAATCTGGAATATCTTCGAAAATATTCATTTAAATTACATGCTGTAAATTGCCGTATTGATCTATATTAAATGCACTATGTATTTCAGGTACTTAATTGGATAAGGATTAATGCTGTATTGCTTAAAATCGCTTCATAAATAAGCCATTATTTCTCGTAAAAAGTAAAGGATAAAAATGGTTATTGTGGGTTATCCCTAAGAGATAGACATATATAATTGCAGTCATTTTTGTCGACCTTTTTAAGATGTACAATACTGTGTTACATTATTTTGATCTATCTCGTAGGGTTCAGCCAGCGTTTGCAATGTAAGCGCAAAAAAATGTGTTTATTTAATACATCACATTAGAAACCTCTAAAATTATCAGTGTTTCTCTACTATATTATGCATGTATTGTACATATAAACCCTTCCTTTTGAATAATTCTATCTATTAAAAAAAACCTCATCAAAATCCGTTGCGTAGTTTTAAAGATCTAAGCATACATAGAGGGAGAGACACAGCGGGAAGCGACTTTGTTGCTATGTAGTGATGATTGTGTGTTTATTGTTATCTGTGTCTGTATTTATTGAAAGTTGGATTTGTATCTGGACATTAAAATATTTAATTTCCTTGTTGTTTTTCAATTGCTTTGTGAAATGTATTGAAAAAACAAGATGGCTGCGTTAACTCCGATTTTGGTCACGCGCTAAAAGATCCTTGTAACTGTAGGTACAGTAAGTAATAGCGCCGTACTAAGCACAAAAGCGATATCTCAACAAAAAAAAAGATTTTTTTATTGCATCGCATAGCTTATAGAAATACGCATCTAATGAACTTAGCCAAATAGCGGTATCTTATTTAAAACAAATAAATAACCCTTAAAAAAGTATTCCCTATATCATTTTCACCCGACTGCCAAGGAAGGGTAACGAAGCGGAAACTCAATTCTTAATTCTATAAACACCTAGCGGGATGGCAGTATCTCATGACAAAGGTGACACATGCATTTTTGATATTTTAACCAAATGACAAAAAATTTACCCAATATAATGTATCAATTCCATTTAATAAGCAATATTAGAATAGTTTACAAAACAAAAAAATTCTCGAAACTAGGTTTCCCTGAGATACCGATTTTGCGTTTAGCACGGCAGAATACGTAGTTTTTGTTAACAATTTTGTTCAATATAACGCGATGACGTCTCGACAACCGAACAACTTAACTAGATTTGCACTCTTTTTAACCGACCTTCCAAAAAGGAGAGGTTCTCAATTCGGTTGTTTTTTTTTTTTAATTATGTCTGTTACCTCAAAACTCCGTCGTTTATAAACCGAATTGAAATTATTTTTTGTGCGTGGTCCGACACGCACTTGGCCGGTTTTTAATAACGAGAATTGTCCTCCAGTCTTCTGCAATTATCTGTCCTGTGCCGCGATGCACCCACCACCCGCTCGTACCCATGGCAACAACTGAGCTCGATGCATCCCGGCTACCCGGGATTTGACTGCGCCCTTATTTTAACTCTGTTAATTTCAATCTACCTACCTGACGGACGCCGACCGTATCGATTGTAGAGGGATGAGAGATAAGTTTTGTTTTTTGTGATGCCTGTTCAATGCGGTTCGTCTGTCTACTTTGTGGTGTATCATTTACGTATTCTGAGAGGTAATTGCCGTAGATAGGTACTTAGTAGTTAGTAGAACTCGTTGGAAAAAACCTCGTCAGGGGACGTGCTGACGTGCTACTACCATAACTACGAGTACCTATTTTTGCCGTCAAACTGCTTTGTTTCAGACATTTTTAACACATTGAGGGACACTAAACGAGGCACAAAAGAAGTATTACTGTTATCACATCCAGTGGCGGATTTACCACCAGGCTGAGTGGGCTGGTGCCTAGGCCGGCAGATTTTAGGGGGCGGCAAAGGCTCAATTTTATAAAAAAAATTGTCTTCCATAAATAAAATAAAAAACATTATTAAAGACAATTTACTGCAGGTCCAGATTGATGAAGAAATTGTTTATTGGGGAAATGTTCTGAAAAGAGTTGTTGACGTAGTGAAGCGACTGTGTTCAAGAGGCCTCGCTTCCAGAGGAAAAAATGAAAAGTTCGGTGATCCGCATATCGGAAATTATTGTATGATTTTGGAACTGTTAGCGGAATTCGATCCTTTTTTAGTCTGCTATATTAAGTAGTACATGATTGAGCTTTTCTTAGCTCAGAAGTATACCCAAAAACTATTTCTTGTGTAATCGTTACTAAAGCGTGGCTTGTAAAAATAATCTAGGAACCGACACATCCATCGCCTAGTTCACAACACAATCATACTAATAACGGGAAAAGCTGATGTAATGACAACGATAGTGCAGAAATCATAAAGTTGCAATTTCATTGACAAAAAAAAATGTAATAAATATGATTGTGAACTATACCCAAAGTCTCTAATTCAGATAATTTGTGTAAACAAAGGGGATAACACAACAAAAAAATTTCTTCGTAATGGTAATTCACATAAAATTGCGAAAAAAGAGGTTCTATTTGCTTTTAAGTACTGATTTTAAGAAATAATAATTAAAAAATAATCATACCGTAATTATTTTTATAAATTTTCGGTTATAAACAAAGTTATTAATAAAAGGAGATTTTCTGGTATAAAATATTTTATGATAATGGTAACAATGCAGGAGATCTAAAAATTTTCTCATTTTTTACATCTTCAACAACACTAATATTACAACTCTCATAAATAGATTTATATTGTAAGTAGCATATCTAGCCACATTTTGGATGAAAGCGGCTGTAAACTGTTTCGATTGGAAATCGATTTTGGGAGGCCTACGTCTAGCACTGGGCTTAAAAGGGCTGATTATGACTATCATATACCGTGTCTCCGACACACTACAAAAAACATTGTTTGGCAACGGTATTTTGTTTGCATAGTTCTTATAATTAATTCACTTTAATTTTATCGATGGTTATTTACAAAAACATTTAATGATAAAATGTTTTGCACCACTGTCCTGTCATTTTTACAGTGACATTTCTTGACATTACTTTGTTTACATAAATTATCTGAATTAGAGACTTTGGGTATAGGGTATCGAAGTGTAGAGGTCAGTAGAGACGGCAAATTTTGAATAGCCCACTGGCGGCAAATGTGTAAATCCGCCACTGATCACATCTATCAAATCTTATAATCCATTTGAAATAAGATTAGACGTTTAAATAAGCCTTTTTTACAGTCCATTCAACCGATTTTGACTTCTATTGAGTTGATGGCATGACAAATGGTAGCTGCTGTAAACAGTTGGTATTGTAACCACTTTTTGCTTTTAATGTCATCCTTATGCCTACTGAATAGAAGTCAAAATCGGTTGAACGGACTGTAAGTAAAAACGGTTATTTTTTCATGTCTAATCTTATTTCCAATGGAGTATGATAACGTACAGTCAGTATACACAATTAGCTGAACCCCCTTGCATAAATGGTTGAGATTTTTTAGTAACAAATCGTACGATTTAATTTTTTTTTCTAGTTTTGGGTAGATTTCGTATAGGTATTTAAATTAAATTAAGAATTATAAAATTCTATCAATCCGTGTTCAAAAAAATCTCAACCATTTATGCAAGCCCCCTTGCATTTTTCGATTCAGGGATCCGTTTGCGTAATATTAATCTTTAAACTGCTAATTTTTGTTAGAGTCAAGTGTCCCCTCCCCATTGTTATGTTAAAAAATTCACGGCAGTAGTTTAAATACTTTATCTCAGCTGAGTAGGGTTAACAAGTTAACGAGTAACCAACTTATATTTGCAGTTGAAGTGTATGGGAGAACATGTTTTTCAACTACAATGTTAAGTTTGCTCTTGGGATTAATTCATCCAAACTACGGACGTCCATTTCATTTTGAACCCTTCATTGTGCGTGGTCCGACACTTGGCCGGTTTTCCAAATTAAAATTAGTGGTGTAAAGTTTTTTATTCAATAAGGTTTATAGAAGTTGTGTAGTTATCAAGCCGGGTTAAGAAACTTACATGTCTACTTGTTTAGTATTCATATAGCTGTTAGAAATTTTTAAGGATTTATTTTTAAAGCTTTTCATGTTTTTTTTTGTTTTCTTGTATACCATTGATAATGATTTTTTTGTACTTTTATGTTGAGAAAATCAGCTATAAAATGTACCTAATTATTACGTCTTTACAGCTGCAGATTTCGTGAAACCATCCTTACCCCGAAATTACGATTTATCGTATTTTAGTTCCTCCATACAACCCTCTGCCTCTCTTCCGACAAACTCGCTAACAAAGTACGAGTAACAACGCTGCCTTCTTTTATTTTGTGATTTATATTTTGTTAGATACATTTCTTGCTGATGGATGAGGTATCACACAGAGCATGGATTCTATACATGGTGTGGATGGTATCTATCATACTTACATACATACAAATAATAGTTATTTGTTATGCAAGGCTGCAAAGTTGTTTTTTGGCGTGACTACTTGTATTGAAACCTGAGCAAGCGAAGGAGTATAGGATTGACTCACTCACTACGCTCGTGGTTCACGCTACGCTCGTGGTTCACGCTACGCTAGTGGTTCAGTCCTAACGAGGGTTTCAAGGGTAGTTAGGACACGCAGAATAACTTTGCTGCCGAGCGAAACACACAACTTTTTACCTCACTACAGCAAGGAAAACCTAGCGTTTTCCGTTAGCGTTATCTAATTATTTAATGTATGTTATGCTTATGATGTACCTTGCATTTTCAACTTAGTTTCCAAACATATAAACAAATACGTGTATTTGGAAAAATAAATTTAATACCCACTTGAAGTGTAGTAATGTAATATGTATCTCCTTTACTTTAGTTTTTTTTTTTTTTCTAGGGCTTCTCAGAGTATAACCACTAAGGTGACTCTTTAACCGGAGGTGAGGGACTCTTTCACCGGACTTTCCTGTGGCTGCCTTAAGCTCCTAACGAAACTTAATGCCTCCAGCCAGGGCGTAAAAACTTATAAACTAAACGACTGCTCGCTAAGGGCACCCCCTGTGGGGTACGAACCTCGGCTTAGGGCAGCTGAGTCGGAGGGAGGGTGGCAAGGGACCGTCGGTGGCTGGATAAAATCAGTGTTTTGATTATTATCAGGGGGATTTCGGATTACATGCTGCTCAGCTAAAGCGCGTGCTGGCGCTTCACTTACAGTCAAGGGTCGGGGAGGACTATTCGTTAGTTGGGGATTTCGCGCGGGGCCTCGGCGGCGAGTTCGGAATGAAGATCGTGTATTGAGTATTCTTATTTTGCGAACTGTACTAGTTCCCCTGCGACTCTCCCGGAGGAGTAGTGGGGTCGTCTGGGTCGGTCAGTGTTACTTTAGTAAGTAAGTACACTCCGTTATAACTGTTCATGTATGCTGAGTTTGCACTATACTTCATATACGTTTATTCTATAATTATTAATTTAGTCAATAAATAGTACTTAACAGATGTGGTTGTTTCCTTTGAAACCACCCATAGGAACTCCAACATTACACATTCATGAAGTTCAGTTTGCGGTACAACTTCAAACATTTTGATGACTTCTTCAAACGGTAGTAGTCTAGTAATTCTGAATCAACTTAATTTACACTGACGTAAAGTTTCTATTTCTTTGAGTGGAATCTAGGAAATGGAATAGTGGTTCTGTCTAGCGGAAATGCATTCCCTCCACTCGGCCCGTATAAGTTCCAAACTTGCAACCAAGCAGTCAATCAGCGATCCAAGAGTTGCCTTAGAATGGAGGTCTGCAAGACGAGAGGTCGATTGACGACAGAAAACTGAAATTGACGGCAGCAAAAGGACCACTCCTTAAAAAAATATTATCTCGTGACTGAGAAGGAATTATGAAAACCGGCTCAATCGGCAACCTCGGTAAGTGTGTCTAGAATTTTCTGATACCTTTTATAAAGTTTCATAATGAGACACAAAGCAAAAAATACGATCTAGAGGAATGCGGCCGTTTTTCTTTAGATCGAATTTTGTTGCTCAGTATTCTTGGTCGGGTTTCAGTTGAGTGTATATGCGGTCGTTCTTAACCTTGTATATAATACTTAGTATGCTCTTGGTTGAAACAGCAACACCCTGCCGATATTGCCCCGCCTCTGCTTCGTCTCCCGGCGCTCGCCTCCTGATGGGATCCATGATCCATTTTAGCAACCGCTAAAACTTTTGTATGCCTACTTATTCGTATTAATTGCTTGAGTTTTCCTAAAAGTTGCTGAGTTCAGATAAAGGGTGACAGTCGCTATAAGATAATTGTCAGTCGCATATGATTTAGATGGAAGCTAACCCCAATTTTGTCGTTGGTGATGATGACAGTATAGTGAATTTTGAACTGAGTCGAATGGGGTCTGTACCATAAACATTTGCAGGACAGTTTATTAAGCGCAGGGCAAGTTGACAGAACAGATAGTTGAAAACTGAACCACTCTAGATACAAAATCGCTTGACACTTTCCATGGCACTTCATTTTATGTCAAATACCTATTAGCCTACTTTCTGTCAAATAATAAGTTCATGGTTGGTAGACTGGAACCTGACCTCAACATAGTTGGGACAAGGCTAGGTAGATTGATTGGTTGGTTAACTGCATGATTAGTCGAGTGCATGGTTTGTTGAGGGCGACGTGTCGGCTCATTTTCAGTAGTCGATATACAGCGTGCGGGGACTCCCCGCAGGCGGGGTAATGACTAATGAAAATCATAAGTCGATAACGCGGTCGTGACAATGTGTGCAGGGAATCCCCGAAGCATGCGTAGAAATGCCAATGAAATGCATCGGTCGGTAGAAGCGTGCGGAGACTCACACCCAATGCAAATGAGCCTTCAAAGCAACTGTCAAACGTACGGTGCAGATTTTCCGTATACTGCAATCGTTCCCTGTCGACTAATGAACACAGTTCCCCGAATACGGACCTTATTATCGACTAATGACGATTTCCTGCATGCAAGCCTTAGGGCATGCGTTACAGAAATCTCCCAAACCCCGCATAAGAGCCATATTGACCAATGAAAATGAGCCTTTACGCGTTCAATTTCTAACCCAATTTTACTTGTGTGTGTCTTTGTCTCTTTTCTTGTCTTGATAATGAGTAAAACCGTAGACACTACTAAACATACAAAATGTATTATGTTATGACTATTAAAATTAGTATTCGCTTAAGAGGGTGCTCACCGGAAGCAACAAAATTCGATCATAATGCTCGATACGCTCCCACAACCCAGGCGATCAATCTGTTGAACGCCCTAATTGCTCAGGAGCCGAATGTTGATATATTTTTGTCTAGCAGTGAATTTGTGATTAGTGTTTGCACAAACTTTTTTAGTTGACTGTTTGTTCTTGGCTTGCTGCACGCTTTGGTGTTTACTGTTAGTGCAGCAAGCAATTGTTATATAAGTAAATAAATCTAAAGAAAAACGGCCACATTCCTCTAGATCGTATTTTGTTGATTCGTGTCTCAATATGAAACTTTATAAAAGGTATTAGAAAATTTTAGACACACCGAGGTTGCTGATTCAGCCGTTTTTCATAATTCCTTCTCAGTTACGAGATAATAATATATTTTTAAAGGAATGGCCTTTGAGCGCCCTCTTAAGGTCGTAGCACACGTATCAACTCGGAAAGGGATCGTAACCGTATCAACTCGAGCCGTTCAGTATTATTTGTATGAAACTCCCTACTGCAACGCACACTAATCGGAATCGTAACGTAATCGCCTCGCCTCGGGACAAGCTCACGAACCGCGGTGCGGTGTGTGCAGTTCCCGCGCTTACGGTTCTCCGTACCCTAGCTTACGTCTCTTCGTCCACGCCCCTCCCGCGGTCTGCGTTGCCGAACGTTTCTCTGAATGTTGTATGCTTCTTTCTTATACATTCTACTATTAGACTGCAGAATGTTATAAAAGAGATACTTTGGCATATAGAAATAAATATAAAATGTATCTTCATCATCTATCAAATGTTTTATAATAGTCCGAAATTCTCCTTCAGTTCTTCTTGTTATTCATATTGTGTACCCATATTCTTTTTCTTCGTTTCTTTCTATTTTCTTTTTCCTCTTCATCAAGTGCTATGGCAATGATAGCCAACTCACGTATTGTGTACTGAGACATAACCGTGCGCTACAGTTAACGTTCGGGTTCAAAATGATTGAACTAGTGCCGCCTAGCCGTCAACCAGCGGTCGGCGAGCCGTAAGCGCGGCGTCGCCTAGCCGTAGCCGAATCGACGTATCGGAGCTTCTAATCGCGCTTTGGTTACGTGCTTACGTAAGGTTGACGACTGTTTGAAGGCGACGCGAAAGGCGATACGGTTACGATCCCTTTCCGATTTGATAAATGTGCTACGACCTTTAAGCGGAATTCGCCAGCCGCTGCTACGACAGTCGCTTTGCTTGCCCAGCTAGCGCAAAGCAACACTCACTTTTTCAAACACGGTTTGGTAACAGGCTATTATTTTGGGGATATCCAAAATAAAACAACGAAATACATTTTTTTTTGTTTATTTTATGGTTTTTACAGTTTTTTTTAGAATTTTTATAGATTTTTAATTTTTTTTTGTCCTTAAAATGCGAATACATTGTTACTGTCTACACAAGTGTTTTTGTATACCTAACTTAATTCGTATCTATTCACACTAAGTACATTTTGTAAAGCCTCTTTAAGTAATCAAATCTCAATTGGTTTTAAACCTATAATGCTAAGAAAAACAGTCAAGCCGCAAACACACTGGGCCTCAAGTCTGCTATTACAATAGTGTCAGAATGGTCTCGCCATTGTGAGTATTTGACAGTGTTTGTATGGCAAATCTGTCAAAAACTCACAATGAAGAGACCATTCTGACACTATTGTAATAGCAGACTTGAGGCCCTGGTCGATGCCTCGCTGAGCGCCTAGTGTCTAGCGACACATCTAGAAAAAAGAAGGGGCTGGCTGCACTGCGCACTAGGTGCCCATGCCTAGAAGAGACCATCCATAAATTACGTCACATGTTAAAGGGGAGGGAGGGGGTCAACAAAGTGTGACATCGTGTGACAACGGGGGAGAACAACTAAAATATTATCAAAACTATTAATTTAAAATTGCAAATTATGTGACGCCACACCAGGAGACGGGACGGGACGACGGGACGTAAATTCATGAAACTCGTGTGATGTAATTTATGAATGTCTTCTCTAAGTCAGCAGCTCGATGTAGCTAAACAATAAGCTCTAAGCTAGACGCCTGCTGTGAACACGGCCTACACTGGCCTTAAAAATATAACCCATTTACAATATGTACACAACTTATACATGGGCTACATATTATCTTAATTATTAATTGATTTTTTAGTGGTTTTGCACTCCGCACTTAAGTGCCTACTATTTACAAATACTACTTACGACTATATTAAACACTAATCTAATACAAAAGAAGCTTTACTAACACTAGAGGACGCCAGAATGAATTCCTAAATATTATTGCACCGTTGGAAGCTCCGAAAGTTAATGCCCCCACACACTGGTGCGACATCGCGCGCGCAAAGAGGGTCGCGCTGCCTTTCGCGCTCGCGATTTCGCGCCAGTCTGCGCGAGCCTTTAACCATCCAACAGCGCGGCTCTATTATAGTGAAAGTAGATACATATATATACAAATATGTACATAGGATGATTTACATACGATGAAATCCTATGAGTGAGTTTCATCCTATGTAAATGTTGTCATGTTGAATATTCTGCCATATAAAATATCATCCCTTAGGACCAACTATATCCTTCATGACCACCCCAGGAAAAGGAAAAGATTATTCCTCAATGTACAGAAGACAAATGCTTAAAGTAATATTTTTATACTATTTATTTTATGTTATCTACACACGGCTACAAATCAAGCTATAATTTCCAGTATAAGCTGATCTCCCATTGTGTAGGATTTCCATACAATGACAGGTCAGCTTATACTAAAACTGTATAGCTTGATTTATAGCCGTGCGTACATATTTAATGGCATACAAGCCGACGGCCCACCTGACGTTAAGGCGGTATGACCCGACAGAGACCGCGCTTACTAGTTTTTTGAAATCCATGGAAAACATAAAAAACAGTGTTATAAAAATCTGAAAAAATATATCTTATTTAAGGATATGACGGACATGTAATCGCTTTTAATAACAAAACAAAATTAACTTTGCTGGAAAAAAAAAAACACTTTTCGTAATGTTTAATCAATCTCATAGCTACAAAACAGACGCTTTTTCCAATTTTTTATCTAAATTAAAGGGTGGTAAGATTGTTCAGTGTAATTCGCTGAGTTTTTGTCTTGATAAAATAATTAAAATAATTACTATGTTTAAATACCTACTAAATGCTCGGGGCAACCACTCGCAACTTTCGTTAGCCTGCTTTTGTCGGCTCAAGCGCCGGATCATAGCGCCTTAAGGGGGAAGCGCTAAGGTAGCCCGTGAAATTCAAATGTTCTTACGATTTTTGCAAATTGCAGTTCAGTATTAGGTTGTACAATGATTTAAATTTTATTCGCAGCTGTATCAATAAATAAAAACAAATAAAAAATATACGGCCGCGAATCAAAGTTAGATCATCATACAACCTGATACTGACCTGCAATTTGCAAAGAACGTAAGAAAATTTGAATTTCGCGGGCTGCCCTGACGCTTTCGCCTTAAGTGGATACCGCTGCCTATGGACATCTGCAATACCAGTGGCATCGCAGATGCTTTGCCATCCTGGAGACAGAGCTGAAATGTCTCTTGTGCCTGTAAATACGCCGGCACCCACACCCTTCAAACCGGAACACAGCAATGCTGCTTGGCGGCAGAAATAGGTATGGAGGCAGTACTTCCCCGGGCAAGCTCGTTCACAAAGAGCTCTACTACTCTTTGATATTTTTTTTTATTACTGATTAGGGCTGGATCTCGCCTGATGGAAAGTGATATTTCTATTTGAATTGTTATGTACAACATGATTAATATCTACTTTACCCTGTGTTTATCCGGTCGAAGGTTACCCTGTGTTTTATCCGTTCGAAAGTTCTTATATCCTACCATTAATTACTATGATTGAATGGGTAATCCAAGAATAGTAGATTGTTATACAAGGGATGAAAGAGACCTATTTTGGCACGAGATGGTTTGGCGCACAAGCGTAGCGAGGATGCCAATAGTTTAAGTGCCTAATAGGTTCTTTCACCCAAGGTAAATACCCTGCTTTTCATTTTGAATATGAGGAAAGTAATTAAAAACCTGATTAGTTAAACGAATACACATCTGAATCTGATGAACTCTTTTTATTATACAAATATCTGTATCCGAAAATAACTATTACTCGACAAAACAACTGAAGATCAAATTGCTGCTGTCCCGCCTTTTTTATGTTTCCTTTTCTGTGACACTCTACCAGCCAGTATTTTTTTATCATTAATGATGGTAAATATATAGCTCAAATCTGTGTAAATTAAATAATAATTTAGTGAAAGGTAATTATTATCAACTATTTTGTAACATGACTTTATACTTATTATTTAAGTATAGAGTCATGTTACAAAATAGTTGATAATAATTTAATTACAATTTTACTCCGCGATTTAACAGAGTGGCTGTATAAAAAGTTGGGGCTTGCATAGTTAAAAAAAAATTGACAGCAGGGAAAATCGTTTTCCAGAGACGAAAAGTACTGTTTTCGGCCCTCTGATCAGGTAACTTCAAGCGTAGTTTCGTACGTAGCTCAAGTGTGAGAAATGAAAAAAAAAAAATGTTGTCGCGTTACGCGAAAAAATGAGAAACATGTGTAATATTTGAACCTATATAGTTGATATAAATTTTTGGTGCTGGTATGAAAATGTCGATTTGACTTTGGTGATGGATTTAACGATGTAGGTTTAACATTATAAATAATTAAATAGACACGCGTTAATGTTGGTATGCGTTTTATATACAAAACGCATACCAACATTAACGCATGTCTTGAAAGTTTGTTCAGAATTTACTAAAAAGTAATTGAAATAATTATTTGAATTTAGGGCCAGTGCACTTTTTGTTTAACAATAAACTATAGTGAGGAAAACCAAAATTATTAAAACCAGTAGATAGCTTATGTTCAGTTCAGGCATAGGTTACTGTACTGTAGATTCACCTTGCACTTACCGAAAAAAAATATATATATATATATATTTAAGGTATCATTCGACATCTAGTGTAAACTAATTTTATATTGTTTTTATCCTATACACGGCGCCTAAGGCATATTATTTCATTTAAGTAAAGTATTAAATACTTGTCCTAAAATACTTAAGAAGTATATCATTGAATACCTATTTAAGATACACTACATACTAATATATACAACTAATTTCAAGTCAAGAATTTTATGGCCATTTTCCAAATACCTAATGTACCTTATAATGTAATCGTAAACTATTTTATCATATATCACCACTGAGTTCTTGTATGTGTTGCGTACCGGAATAAGTAGGTGAGTTCTTTGCGTTATCAAAAGAAAAATTGATAGCTATCAAAGCTCTAAGGCTCCTACAAACAGGCGCGACCCGCGACGTGACACAAAGGGACTGCTCGTCGCGCGACACGCGATTCCTTTGTGTCGCGCGGCGTGCCGCGCCTGTTTGTAGGAGCCTTTGTTGTTGCACAGATTCTACAATCATATTGCGCGTATGATTGGAGAACCTGTGCACCTGTCTTTGAATAAAGAAATACACTGGCTGCAAAACATAGTATCACACTTTTAAAACTGCAATAGCTTTTTAAGTACCTACACAAGATATATACTTTCGAAACAAAAAGGACTCGAAAAAGAGTTTAATTTTGTAAATAAAAATTTCATAGTCGGTAACCTTCTTTTAAGAAATGGCTGAAAAAAACTATAAATCAAAAATAATCCTTTTCGAATTACAATTTTACCATTCATTTTTTGTTTCTATTTTTGTTTTCAATTCTTAAATAACATGTAAAACATACTTGTAAATGTTAATTGAGTTTTATGACACTAACAATAAGCTAAAAATGGCAATTTTTATTGTTTTATCTTTTTTTAGACTTAAAAATGTTACTAATCCACGGTGAAGTGCCAATAACACCTAACTGACAAAGTCAAAAATGTACGACAAACTGAATGAGGATGCATGCATGGAAGTAATGACATAAAATAGGCACGTTTATTAGGTTGGAGGTATTTTCACATTTAGTTTAACAACTAAAAATACACTTGCGAGATTTCACTAAAACATGCGAATAACGCCGTTAAATTCAAAATGATAAAAAAGTGAATTCTCGAAAAAGGTAAGTTAGGAGGTATTGGCACTTTACCGTCTTAATGTATAATTTACTATAGTTTCAAAGAAAGCTGATAAAAATTGCTATAAAATCTTTTTTTTATTTTAAATCCTTAACTTCTATAGTTTAGAAAAAAAAAAAATTGTGTAGTACTTAGTTTTGCAGGCCAATGTATTATATAAGTAATGTATAGTTATTTGTTTTGTCAAAACAACCATATTATGTTTTTAAAGTTGCATATTTTTTTCTTTTGCAATGTGTAATCTGGTGTACAATAAAGTGTACCTAAATAAATAAAGAAATAAAAATATTGAAAATTGGATCGTTTTGTAAAATATATTATAAATAAATTACGAACCTCCCCATTCCGATCATTTAACGAGTTTAACTCGCAAAATAGACTAGCTAGAGCATAATATTTTAAATATTAACCTTAGCTATTTAAATTTAAAATTCAAATATCAAATATAATTTCCCCAATACATCATAGATAGGTACTTTTAATTAATATTATACAAATCTAATTGATGTCCTGAATTAAATATGTTACATTTTTTTATTAATTATCATAAAGTGTATATTGTCCTTAGTACGACTAATGTATACTATCCCTAATAAACTAACCGTGAGTTTAACTCACGCCTAAAGATTTTTTAAATACTTATAATCCGAGCAATGGCCTACGTCTTTGACACTGATACCAATTAAGTTTGAAATAACATTTTTAATGTTTTTCTAAAAGATTCTAATATTTAAAAGACGTATCTACGCGCGGCATAAGAATTAAAGTTATATTATTACTGCTATGGAAAAAAAATACAGGTTCTAGCTGTAAGTTCTACAAGTATTTTATTAAATAATTTGTTCTAGTGATCGTTAAGTTACTGGGTTTAATCGATTTACATTAAGTGCAAAGTTAGTAAAATAATAATATTTGAAAGAAAAGAAAGAAAGAAAAATATTTCAAATCAGTTATCATCATCAGCTTCCCGTCTAACCGGATGCAGCTGAATACCAGTATTTTACATGGTGTGACTGCCTATCTGACCTCCATAACCCAGTTACTGGGTATTATGATACCCGTTGGTAAGACTGGTTGTCAGACTTTCGGGCTTCTGACGACCCGTAACAACTGTCAAAGATCTATAAGTGACAGCCGGGACCAACGGCTTAAGGCTCCGTGCACGAAAAAAACTCTCTTTTGTCAATTTCTTTATCTAATTGTGAGTAAAACTTGAAATAATCGAAACATTAAGTCTGTGTAACTATAAAAGTACAGTTTTCATGGTGCTAAACCATTCGTGTCAGCCACAGCAGCTTTTAATAGTTTCATCATTTTTGTGCTCTCCAAAATATAGTTTATTTCGCCGTTGATTTACTTAATGAAGATATTGTATAGTCATTAAATAAAATGTTGATTATATTTCATTGATAGCTGAAGACTAATTTGTGACTTTTAAATTTCTTGATATGATTTGCTAAATAATAGGAAAAAATATATTACTGACGGGGTTTAAAACAAAAAAAAAGGTTTTTCAATATTATTTTTCTGCTATATTTTGTATGGAAATTGGAAAAAGTGGTTCAACCACATGCAAGTAAACCATATAATAATGTTGATGATATTTTTTAATGTTAAAAATCAAAAATAGTTTCTTGTAGAATGATGATCAAATTAATGTCAGTCTCGCGTAATTTTTCGGAAAACTTGTTGCGAATATTAGTGATTTACCATGAATACTTAATTAATTAGAAAAATTCCTTACAGCCACATGCAAAACAAAGAATAAACCTTTTAAAATCACAAATAATTTTGTTTAAATTATTTTTCTCTTTCTTACAAACAATGAACAAAATTGATCAAAATCAGTCGATTTCGTGCACGGCCCCTTAACGTGCTTTTCGAGGCACGGAGGGCTCTTAGTATGTAAAGATCCATCCACAGACCAACTACGGCAAGCTTAGCTTAACCAGATCGATCGACCCGTACGGCTGTTAATACTTATTATAGCCACAAGCCCCTGCAATATTTATAAATAATACCATCCTTTTATTGGGCCCTATCAGAATACCAGCGTTGCGGTATTTATTTTTTAAATATCGCAGCATTATGCTGAGATACGAGCCTTTTTGGCCTCGCACAGGTCTTTTTATATTGTTTTTTTTTTTTTTGGTGTGGTTTATAATGTAAACTATATTTTTTTACTGTTTGTATTGCCTATGCGTGTCCCAAATAAAATATTTTTCTTTCTTCTTTCTTTCTTTCTTTCTATTATTGTCCCACAGCAGGGCGAAGGCCTCTTCTCGTACAGAGAAGGCACGAGCATTGATCACCACGCTTGCTCAAGACCGGTTGGCGATTTCAGACTTATATCAACTACTAGCTGCAAGCTGCCAAATTAAGTCTAAGCTAGTTAAGGCTAAGGTACTCCTTATAACATCAGATATCTGTCAGTAAAAGTCCCGAAATAATTAACACAAAGTAAAGCGCCTGTCTGGGTTTGAACCTACCTACAACTCGGTAAGTCGCGGACGTTACCTACCATTGGGCCACCACTGCTCAACGAATAATAAAAACCGGCCAAGTGCGTGTCCGACCACGCAAAATGAAGGGTTCCGTAGTTGGTATGAATTTATCCCAAGAACAAACTTAACATCGTAGTTGAAAAACATGTTCTCTCAAACAGAATGTATGGGAGAACATGTTTTTCAACTGTAAATGTAAGTTGGTTGACTATTACTCGGTAACTTGTGACGCCTACTTGGCTGTGATAGTTTTTCTTTTAACTTCGTTATATATACTACTGCTGTGATTTTTTTTACATATCCAAGTACAACCATTTAGCTGGCAGAGAGTACACTTAACTCTAACAAAAATTAGCAATTTAAAACCTAATATTTCAGAAACGGATCCCTTAATCGAAAAATTGTTTTCACAAACCCACAATATTTTTGACCCCACATCATAGGATAGGTGAAAAAAAAAAAACATCCCCACTTTACATGTACAGGAGGTACCCTAAATAACTATTTTTTTCATGATTGTATTTTACCACTTTGTTGGCGTGATTAATATGTATATCCATGCCAAATTATAGCTTTCTAGTACAGTCAGTTACCACAATTAGCTGACCCCCTCTTGCATAAATGGTTGAGATTTTTTAGAATACGGATCGACAGAATTTTATAATTCTTAATTTAATTTAATTACCTATACGAAATCTACCCAAAACTAGAAAAAAAATGAAAATAGTACGATTTATTAGTAAAAAAACTTCAACCATTTGAGCAAAGGGGGGTCAGCTAATTTTGGTAACTGACTGTACTAAGAGTCTCTGAGCTAAGCTGATGACGGACAGACGGCCGGACATGGCGAAACTATAAGGATTCCTTGTTGAACCCTAAAAATGAAAAATTGTTTAAGGATGAGAAGAGCTCAGTTGAACTGTGGCAGCGTATAGCTAATCAAAGATGGTAGAAGGCTTAAAATTGTAGCTCGGGATTTTGAATTATGTCACTTGAGTAAAACAGTAACATTATGATCTATTTTATTCATGCGTAGCTTTTTTCTAAAATAAATGTAGCCTTAGTTACTCCTTATAACATCAGCTATCTGTCAGTGAGTCTCGTCAAAATCGGTCCAGCCGTTACGGAGATTAGCCGAAACAAACAGAGACAGACAAAAGTTTTTTTTTATTAATTTTTTTGCTATAATTACCGTCATACGTATACTTTCATATGTGTTTAGTAAAAAGCTGTTATTTTGACATTACAAACAGACACTGCAATTTTATTTATTTGTATAGATAAGTCCAGGTTTCCTCACGATGTTTTGCCTTCACCGATGTCAGTAATGTACAAGATAAACTCAGAAAGTAATGAATTGAAAAAGTCCGTAAAATACGGGCTGATTTTTCCAACGTCATATCTTTTATCTGTGGAATCCAATTGACGGCTGGCAGTTTTTAGGGTTCCGTAGCCAAATGGCAAAAAACGGAACCCTTATAGATTCGTCATGTCTGTTTGCCAGTTTGTCCGTCCGTATGTCACGGCCACTTTTTTCCGAATTTTTTTTTTTTTCTTTTTTTTTTTTTAGATGTATTCTGTGAACCGCATTAAGATTTTCACACAAAAATAGAAAAAAAAAAACAATAAATTTTGGGGGTTCCCCATACTTAGAACTGAAAATCAAATTTTTTTTCCATCATACCCATACGTGTGGGGTATCTATGGATAGGTCTTCAAAAATGATATTGAGGTTTCTAATATCATTTGTTTCTAAACTGAATAGTTTGCGCGAGAGATGTGTCTCTCGCGCAAACTATTCAGTTTAGAAACAACACACATTTTATCACTTTGGATGTGTCCAAAGTGGTAAAATGTGTGTAGCCCCCTTGTAACTTCTAAAATAAGAGAATGATAAAACTAAAAAAAATATATGATGTACATTACCATGTAAACTTCCACCGAAAATTGGTTTGAATGAGATCTAGTAAGTAGTTTTTTTTTTTAATACATCATTATGTTACTTGCTGCTTCGGAACCCTTCATGAGCGAGTCCGACTCGCACTTGGCCGCTTTTGAATGGAAAATCTGTCAAAAAAAAGATTAAAGATCTCTAGCGTAGGAAAAATCTATTCTAACATTTAATAATACGGTAAGTGTTAAGTCTGAATTTGTAAAATAAAATGTTAATTCATATTTTTTTTTTTTTATTCTACTATGAGTTTGCTCTTGACTTTAGTCTAGGTCTGGATGACAGAGACAAAGTCTACGATGGAGTGAGCTTACCCAGAAGAAGCCTGTTCACTCTCACTTTGAATAGATTAGGGTTGTATGCGTTCGGAAACACAGACGCAGGCAGAGAGTTCCACTCCTTTGCTTTATATTGTTATATAATTAACATTGTATTTTACACATTGACAGCTTGATTCTGTCAGATTTTTTCAGTGAGTTTTGAATACAACTTTAAGCAGAAATATTTATAAAAGATTAATTAGTTTTATACTTTTATTATTTAACAACTACTTGAAAGTTTTTTTCTTTACCAGAGCTAACCTTCACTATTCTTAAATACGACACTTCCCATACATTATACTCGTACCTATCTTACCGTGAGTTTAACTCACATCTAAGGATAATAATTTCTAATATAAACCTACAACATTTTTAATGTTGTGTCTAGTCTAGTTATTGTAATATTTTCAAAGCCTTAATAGTAAGTCCTAGGTCCCTATAATAGGCTACGCGCGGCATAAGACCGTACTCACTTTGCATACGTTTTGGTACGAAATTCGGTGCGAACGAGAAGACACGAACGATCCCGAACCTTCAAGGACAATGGGAGTGCTCACGCGTCCGACTATCTCGTATCCAGTGTGAGCACTTGTGCCGGATTAACCACGTAGCAAGAGTAGCAATTGCTACGGGCCCCGCGCAAAAAGGGGCTCCGCGTATCCAAACCCGCCCACCTCCACAAACAATAATAATTTTCCCGAAGATGAAAGAAATACTGACAACTGTATGTCCAACTTTAACTTCGAATAACTTTTGAAAAAGTTAATTTATTGAAAAGTTATAGGAGACCTTTTTTATTTTGTTCAATTTCCTATAAAAACATGTATCACGCTAAGTGGTAAAGCGCTTGTGAGACCAGATGTAAAATCCCAAAGACCACATAAAATTACACATATAAAAATCTCGTTTTTTTTTTTACCACTTTATAATTGAGAACCCATAGCAGATCAAGGGCCCCTCCATGGTATTTCCCGCGCTTGCTTAATCCGGCACTGGTGAGCACCCCATGGTAGGTGCTTGAAGGATCGGGATTGTTAGTTCGAACGCGCGCAAAATGAGCGCGGCTCAAGAAGTAAGCAAAAATATCTACAAAAAACTAAACAAGTTTTATTCACAAAGGTACTGAGTGGCGCACACACACGTGTTATGTGACAATTCTATTACATTCTACGACAAAAAGTCCATTCAATTGTTCGGTCAAGAACATTCTTCACCCTCGTGACCCACCTGATGAAAAGTGGTCCACGAAGCCTACGGAAATATGCAATACAGCAAGAATACAGCCAATACCTGAGACATCGCAGGCGCGATGCCATCCATACCCAAAGGCAAAGCTGAAATGTGTCAAGTGCCTGTAATTACATCGCGACCGACACCCACACAGCAAAGCCGTTTGGTGGTAGAAGTAGGTATGGAGTGGTATGACTTCCCCGGACGAGTTCGTTCACTATATGAACTCTACTACTACTTTCATTACGATCTCGAAAATGTTTTTACACGCATAGAATCCATTATTTTATTTATTGATTTAACAATTTATGTACACACAAATAAACAAACAAGGAAAAAGGAACAGAAAAATAAGTAAAAAAAAACATTTTGAAAAATTATGCGCTTTTTTTTATTTTTAAATAAGATTTTTGTAAACGGCCGTAACACACAATAAAATATGTGGCCCGAATGAAAAATATGAAACTGTTTCATAACAGGGGTTTTAAAAAACGAGTAAACCAAGGCGTTGCGTTGGCGAGGTTTTTCTTACTTACTTACTGCAATTAATTAGCTGACCCCCCTTTGCTCAAATGGTTGACGTTTTTTACAAAAAAAATCGTATGATTTTCATTTTTTTTTTTTAGTATTGGGTAGATTTTGTATAGGCATTTAAATAAAGTTAAGAATAAAAAAAAACTATCGATTCATATTCAAAAAAATCTCAACCATTTATGCAAGGGGGGGTCAGCTAATTGCAGTAACTGACTGTAGTGAGTACTGAGTGTCTTAGAACCTTTGTTATGTGCAGTTTCATACACTTTATAAGGTGTATCTATTCATACACGAAATATTTTAAGAGAAACATCTATATGTGGTAAAAAAGCCATATCAACGAAAAAAAAAAACTGAGTATTTTTTTTTTACGTAATTTTTATAAATTTTATTATTTTAAAATTGCTTGAGACGTTTTGCAAAAAATCTTTACTTATTCTATGAATGACCCGCCCGGACGCGAGACGCGGCGACGACGGAGGCGGCGCGAGCGCGGTGCCGTTTGATAATATTAATCATCTTACCAAGTAATGTTTAGGATAGATGAGTTGTACCCACATTTGTTAATAAAAAATATTATTATTATATTATTATTAATGTATTTTTTTTTATTGTGTCTATGGCTCCTTTACCACCTATAGGTGTATTTCTTAAAATATTTCGTATATGAATAGATACGCCTTTATATACTTTATCAATATTTATGCAAAAAAAAAAATTGGTGGTGCTGCCGTGGCGTGCACCAAAATTATATTTCTGATACAAGCCGATTTTTTTTTTATGGAAACTTTATTTTATTGGTAAAAAAAGTTTAATGTAACACTATTTTGTATATGAAAGAAAAAAGTATGAGATATGGACGTGAATAAAGTATGTAATCATGGTATGGTATATATGGATGGACGAATAAATGATCTTATCTTATCTTATCTATCTATGTCGTACCTAATCATTATAGTATGATATGTCATTATTAATTTAAACTTTAAAACGGTGGTTTTTACTTACACTCGTGTTTTAAAAACCTCTGTTGTGCAAGAATTTATATATATATTATATAAACTAGGTACTATTAGGGACTACGTTATTAGTTTATTACATAATTTAATTAAGATTGTTTGCGTAACTGTATTTTTTTACTGTTATATATTTTTTTTTTGTATTTTTTTGTATTATTATTTTCTGTATTTATGGGAAAACTGCTATAACCTGTGATCCGTTGAGAATTGAAGATGGGTCAGTCCGAAGTCAGATTTTCCGTAAAAAACAGATGGTTTGGTGGTTTTATTCGGATAATTTATTGTAGTGTAGATTGTAATGAATCAATTTTAATAATCCCAATGTCAACAATATAAGAAAAGCATGTATTTTATTAGTTTAGTTACAGTTCCAGAAATTCTGTAGCTAGTAGGTAGGTACATATTACCTAAAATAAACACAATATATAAAATGTTTTTTTTTTTTACGCGGTTCAAGAACAAAATCTACCTCTAATACTTTCATATATTGTCCATACTGACCCATATCAACGGATCATCCTGTATAGTTGAAATAAACGACTACTGAAGCCAACATCTAAGTTGAATATAAGCTAAGTTAAGCACACTACTGCACATAAAGGAATACCATTGTGATGTTCGAGGTTAGTATTCCTTGAGCGCCTACTTTTCTTATAGCATCACATTTCAGCTTGTAATTCCTGTGTTCATCCAGACATTGTTTCTACTTATTTACAACTTAGGATTACATTTCCCTAAAATGGTTTAATACATGAATATTATATACAAAATATGGTCTGTTCTAAAAGTATGTGATGATTATTGAAAACAGTCTGAGGGAAAAATAATTGTTTTATTCTTATTTAGGGTTTATGTATGGAATCATTATAGATAACCAAGACATTTCATTAGATACCGATACACGCAACATCAATAATAAAAAAAAAAACAGAAACACTTTACATCTGCTATAAGTCGCCATGTTTTATGTGACGTCATATAGCATACCCGCGGAACAACATAACGCTTCCAACGTAACCTCGTTTGTCAAAATACGACGAGTAGTTAAGGAGTTATGATGGAACGGATGTATAAACATACTCGTACATACCCTGTTAAAATTATAACCCCCCTTTGAATTTGCCGTAGTCGGGTAAAAATTTAAACAAACGGATCGGCAAACGGATTTGTGGATGCCAATGTGTAGTGCCACTTATAAATTGAGTGCTTAGATATTTTTTTTATCATTCAAATACTTTACCCGAAATTCAGATTTTTATTAAAGATGTTTTTCATTTGACAATTAATAATGAGGTTGAATTTATAACCTCAATTTTGTCGATGATGTTTCAATGTGTAAATGATATTTATGTATACCGGGTGAAATTAAATTCATGGGCATCCCCTTAAGAGGTAATTATACTCATCATTATGAATAACTTTCAAAATGGGACCAACCCTGAAATATCGATAAAAAAATCTGCAGTTCCCTACATTTTGACGAGCTATACGATCATAAATGTATATATATGTTTTTTTAATGTTATTTCAGCAATAATTGGTTGAAAAGTGGCGAGATATAAAGTTCAAACCTTCTAAATATAGATGAATGTGTTGCTTATTCCTTTTAGTGAGTTATTGCGTTAGAATTTAATTTGGACAGGATTTGTTAACTCTTTCATCCGATACTTTTGGAACAGAATATTCATTAAATGGGCAAAGTTGACTTAAGATTACATTTCCTTAAATAATGAAATACCTACATGAATATAATAATTATGTCGCAGATGGTTTAAGGCTCCCACACACTGGTGCGATAGCGTGGGCGCGACAAGGGTCGCTATGCCTGCAGTCGCGGCTGCGATATCGCACCAGTCTGCACGAGCCTTTAAGCCACGATATAGTTATATCCTATTGTTTTTATTATAAGGAATGATTAGAATACTACTTGTATATTTTTTTGCCTTTTTAATTTTTTTATTAATAACCACGTTACAAAACATTGTTTGTTTTGGTTGTGACTATTATTATTATTTTTTTTTTAAGTTATTTGGTTGGACCGTTTTATTCAAAATGACTGGTTTTTTTTAAATTTCATCTTGGAGTTGACTTTGAGAGGTCGTGACTCCTTAACCGGACTTTCCTGTGGTTGCCTTAAGCGAACTTAAAGCTTCCAGCCAGGGCATAAAACTTATAAACTAAACGACTACACGCTAAGGGCACCCCCTGTGGGATACGAACCTCGGCTTAGGGCAGCGTCAGGGGGAGGACAGCAAGGAGGGACAGGATGGATCAAATCTGGGTTATGATTATTAAACGGGAAATTTAAAGCTACCGGCTCAGCTGCGGCGCGGGCTGGTGCTTCGTTGAGCAAGGGTCGGGGAGGACTGTTAAGTCAGGGTAGCCCCCCCGGTGGGTTCCCGCATTGTCGAGGCGGGGGGGCTCAGTAGCCGTGGCTTGGAGGGCCACGGTGAAGCTAAGAGGAACCCGAGGAGGGGGCCGCTCGTCAGGGCTTTTGCGGCTAAGCCGACGACGTAGCGGCCGTTTGGCAGCGGACTCGAAGAAACACTTTGAATTGCGTTTCATAAATTGTCGGATAGTGGGGATTTTGAGGTTTAAATGGAGGATATCGTTCCGAACGAACCAAGGGGCTCCCGTGATCTTTCGAAGGAAACGGTTTTGGAGGGTCTGCATCCTATGGATGTGATAGGGTTTTGCGTGTGCAAAGACTGGACAGGCATAGGTCATAATTTGGCGGATGCACGCTGTGTAGATGCGCAATTTGCATTTGAGTGACAATTTGCTGCGTGTATTGAGAACGGAGCGGAGTGACCAGTTGTGCAAATCAAAGAAAATCATCATTTCAGCCGAAAGACGTCCACTGCTGAACATAAGTCACCCCCAATTGGGGGTTTGCCATAATCGCCACACTTGGCAGGCGGGTTGGCGATTAATCAAAGAAAATATATACTTATAATTATTTCACGAGATTAGTCTAGTAAGACAGTTATACTCGTATTACTAGATCGTGCTCGTATCATAGTTATATTCCTATTAAGACAGTAATGAACCGCTTTCATATAACTATATTACGGTTTATAGCTATATCCTAAGGAATATAACTATATCACGGCTTCAACCATCTTACTGCGACATATTTATTAAAGGGCGCCGCGCATTGATGATTTTATTATTATTTTTTAAAGTACTTGTGGATTTAATCATGGATCTAAACACTTAAACCTAAACCTTAACCTAAACTTTAAAGCTTCGTCCCTTTCAATTTAAATAAGAAAAAGTAACAAAAATTATCGTTTTAGACACACATTTACTGATAAAAGGTCGTCAATTCACATTGACAAATGGTCAAGAATAAAACCGGCCAAGTGCGTTTCGGATCACGCACAATGAAGGGTTCCGTAGTTGGGATGAATTTGTGCAAAACATTGTACATTTCAACTGCAAATATAAGTTGGTTGAATATTACTCGTTAACTTGTAAAGCCTATACTTATCTGTGATAGTTTTTCTTTTTCTGTGAACACTTGAATCTAACAAAAATTTGCACTTTAAAGCTTAATATTTCGCAAACGGATCCCTGAATCAAAAAATGGTTCTTACAGACCCTAAGTAGATAAGACCCTAGAGTAATTTTGAATGGCCTATCCAACGATACCCCACACCATATAATAGACGAGAAAAAAATATCATCTCCACATTACGTACCCAACAAACATTTTTTTTTACCACTTTGTCGGCGCGATAAATATGTATACACATGCCAAATTCAAAACAGCTTTCTAGTACTAAGTCCCGACAGAACGTCATTCAATACTCAAGCATTCTACTTAAAACTAGTTTCAACCAATCAAATGGCTTGAATCTAATTTGTAAGTACCTATACCCAAAGTCTCTAATTCAGATAATTTATGTAAACAAAGTAATGTCAAGAAATGTCACTGTCAAAATGACAGGACAGTGGTGCAAAACATTTTATCATATATTTTTTTTGTAAATAGTCATCGCTAAAATTAAAGTGAATTAATTATAAGAACTATGCAAACAAAATACCGTTGCCAACCAATGTTTTGTGTAGTATGTCGAAGACACGGCATATGATCGTCATAATCAGCCCTTTTGAGTCCAGTGATAGACGTAAACCTCCCAAAATCGATTTCCACTCGAAAAAGATTACAGCCGTTTTCATCCAAAATGTGGCTAGATATGCTACTTACAATATGAATCTATGAAATGAGAGTTGTAATATTAGTGTTGTTGAAGATGTAAATTTTTTTAAAAGGTTTGGTTCTCCTGCATTGTTACCAGTATCATAAAATATTTTATACCAGAAAATCTTCTTTTTTTAATAACTTTGTTTAAAACCAAAAAATTATAAAAATAATTACGGTATGATTATTTTTGAATTATTATTTCTTAAAATCAGTACTTAAAAGAAAATGAAACCTCTTTTTTCGCAATTTTTTGTGATTTACCATTACGAAGATATTTTTTGATATGTTATCCCCTTTGTTTACATAAATTATCTGAATTTGAGACTTTGGGTATAATGCTTGAGTATTGAGCGACGTTCTGTAATACGGGCCTAAGAGTTTCTAAGCTAAGCCTCAGACAGACAGACGGACATGGCGAAACTATAAGAGTTCCTTGTTAACTACGGAACCCTAATAAGGAAAACGATATTTCTTTGAAACAAGAGCAAAAGTGTACCTACAGATTTTATTGTTTGGCGATCGCAGTAGAGTTCTAAACAGAAAAAAATCCATCACCAAGCTAAGAAGTATTGGGCAGAAACCAATTGCTAGGAAACTTACTTAAACTTTTACTTTTGGTTTGCCAAAATCAACCTAACACGTAATGTTACACACGTAAAAGACTATGATTACAGTACTACTATTTAAGCTATGCGCCTCGGCGATAGTCAATTATCTTCGGAAATACGGAGGCGTAATGACGTTATCGAATATGAAATGAATTGTTGACCTTCGATATCACTTTATCCCGATCGATTATAAAAAAAAATACCATGTGATTCTAAATGTCAAAATAAACGATAAGAGTTTGGAGCAAGTAAGTTTGTACATATATCGTTCCTTAAATACAAAAGTCACACATTTCAAAAAATATCAAAAATGATTTTTTTGCATAAAATGCATCTTAAACGATGAAACTTTAATGTTTCGCTAAAACAGCCGTCGTTTTATGATCAAAAACACCCATACACGCATACACGTTAGTTTTGTTTTGTACCGTTTCTGTAACTGAGTTCCGAGCAAAAGTACCATATTGTCAGTTGTCAACAGTCATTTGGCATTCAGTCATTTTTTCCAGAGTCCATTCGAGGTATGGTTAAGATTGCTTTATTTATTGCTGTTATTGGTGTCCCCGTAGCCCTGACTGAAAAAGAGGTATTTGATTGCATTTACGTCCAAAACTTGACAGATATACTGCCGAACATTACTCGTGAGTCCTTTTTAGAAAGTATTAAATTGAGCCATAAATCAGGAAAGAAAGATCGTCCTACTTGTAATTATATATTGGAAGTTCCTGCTAATATCAGGAAAATTATGGTGGACCAAGGCCGAATTTTTATAAATTGGACATCATGTCCAGTGAAAGATTTCACTATTGTTACCAGGTGCTTTAACTGCCAGCAGTTCGGACACGCAGCCAAATTTTGCAGAGAAACGAGCCCTACCTGCAACCTCTGTGGCGAAACAGGGCATTCTTTCAAGGACTGCAATAACAAAGACTCTCCGCCTCATTGTGCGACCTGCAAACGCTTCAAGAGGAAAGATGATCATCCAACTGGTGATGTAAATTGCCCAGCACGTAAATATGCAGAAGATAATTATATTAATTCCATTGACTATGAAGGCGCCTAAGAGCGCCGCCGAATACAAGTTAATTAAGCACATAGTTAGTAGGTTAACTTCTACATATATTTTTATTTTATTTTTATGGCCAATCAGCTAATCTGTGATCTAGATGGGTTTTCCGTGTCTGAAGCTATAATCTGTAATGTTGAGGAGTGCAAAAACATAGTCTATACTGGAAATAAAACCTTGACTATACTTACACAAAATATACGCAGTATAACCCGAAATTTTAACGGTTTCCAAGTTTTGTTACAGAATCTTGATATAGGCTGCGACATTATCATTCTAACAGAATGTTGGTTATCCAAACAAACGGCCAATATACCATCTCTCGAGGGCTTTAATCTTCACAAAAGCGTTAGAACATTCAACCAGAATGATGGTATAGTGGTTTATATTAGAAATAATTTAAGAACATTAGTAGATGAACCCCATTTTCTAGACTGCAATTGCTTAGTAATTAAAATTATTCCTGATACAGTAATTATGGCTATTTATAGGCCTCCATCCCAAAGTATTGATGGGTTTTTGGATTCGCTTAACAGTAACTTAGGAAAATTATCCTCGTTTAAAAATATCATACTGATAGGTGATATCAACATAAACATTGCTGCCGAAAAAATGGATACTTATTCACATAATTACCTCAATATCTGCTCATTTCATGGACTATTACCAGCTCATTATCACCCAACCCACCAGAGCGGCTCTTGTCTAGACCATATCCTTATAAAATCGAAATGTCCATCCAAAACATTGGTTACTAATTCGTCACTAACCGATCATCAAGCTGTTTTACTAACATTACAAATATCCTCACCTAGAAATAATTGCATGCGCAGCTATACTAAACTCAATATGACGAGTCTTGAAACAGACCTACGCGGTATTAATTTTGACCCCGTTTACAATTCACATGATCCAAATGTTTCTCTACAATATTTTGTCGATTTGTTACAATTTACGATAAGGAAAAATACTTTAACTAAAGTAATACCCAGAAAGTATAGTAATATTAAACCATGGATTACGCCAGGACTTGTTCGCTGTATCAGACATAGAGACAAACTTCACCAAAAATCAAAAAACGCACCGGATAATGAAATACTATCAATTACTTACAAACGATATAGAAATTTCTGTAATAATCTGTTGAAAAAGCTAAAAAACCAATATGATCAAAGTCAACTTCAGAAAGCAGGTAAAAACAGTAAACTTATATGGAAATTCATAAAAACTAACACTTTTAGGTCAAAAAATCCCGAAACTGCGCTTGATCTTTTATCTTCTGAGCTAAGCCCTATCGAAGCAGTAAATAAAGCTAACAACTTCTTCATTAACGTAGGAAAAAACATAGCAGAAAAAAACCTATTATCTAATAGATGTTTTTCCATTCAAAGCCAAACTAACACATATGCAGCACGAAACTCTTTTGTCTTATTAGATACTAATGTTAATGAGGTTGTAAGTATAATAGATGGATTAAAGGAAATTTGTGCCGTAGGATGTGATGACATACCTAATAGCATACTCAAAAGATTTAAATACGTCATTGCCCCTCCCTTGACTCACATTTTTCAGTTATGTTTAACAAAAGGTATATTTCCTAAATTGCTTAAAAAAGCCGTAGTCACCCCTGTGTTTAAAGCTGGAGACAAAAATTGTTTAAATAACTACAGGCCAATTTCAGTTCTAACAGGGCTCTCAAAGATTTTGGAAAAAATTATAAACAGAAGATTAGTAAACTATCTTGAAAGTAGTAAATTACTCTCTGATCATCAATTTGGTTTTAGGCCTAAAAGGTCAACGAGCCAAGCTGTTCACCATCTGACAAATTTTATAAGCACAAATTTGGATAACGGCATGTATACCATAGGGATATTTTTAGACCTTGCCAAGGCTTTTGAAACAATTTCTTGTACTTTGCTTTTATACAAAATGGAAATGCTGGGAATACGGGGAATACAATTGCAACTATTATCTGATTACCTTACCGACCGCCATCAGTGTGTAAAAATAGGTCAATGCATTAGTTCTGAACTTAAGAATAGCTGTTATGGAATCCCACAAGGCAGTATTTTGGGTCCTACTTTGTTTTTAATATATATAAATGACCTGAGCAATTTGACACTACAAAAGGGTGTAATTATGTCTTATGCGGATGACACAGCTCTACTGTTCGCAGCTAAATCAAAGGCCGAGGTCTATGAGGTAGCACAGAATGGTTTTAATACTGTGTCTAATTGGCTTCATAAAAATCTCTTAACTTTAAATACAGATAAAACCAAGTACCTATTATTTACAATGAGAAACACTAATCCAACGCTTACTAATCTAAACATTCAATCGCATAACAACTGTAATTTACATTATGCTGACATTGCATGCACTTGTCCCACTTTAGCTAAAACCGATCATATCAAATATCTAGGCGTCACGATTGACACAAACCTGAATTTCCGCAAACACATCGATTTATTATGCACCAGAGTGCGTAAACTAATATACATTTTTAAAAATTTACGTAACATTGCCGACTTTAAATTAATTAGGCAGGTTTATTTGGCGTTGGGTCAATCTATTATTACCTACTGCATAACATCCTGGGGGGGTGCTGCTAAATCAATTTTACTGCACCTAGAACGCGCCCAAAGAGCAGTTTTAAAGGTTGCTACTTTTCGTCCATTTAGATTTCCTACACACCAGCTTTATATGGCATGTAAGGTGCTAACAGTACGTCAATTATTTGTTTTGAATATAGTTTTATTCCAACACACTGAACTCTATTTTAACCCAGTACCTTCTGATAGGAGAAGAAAAGATTTGGTCTGTGCTAACTCTCAGACTAAACATGCTTTTGCTAATCGATTTTATTTATTTTTAGGGCCCTACTTGTATAACCAGTTTAACAGAGTGTTAAAGATTTATAGTTTAAGTTATAATAGGTGTAATTTACTGGTACAGGAATATTTGTTAAAACTCAATTACGCAGACACGGAAAAACTACTAGAAATTTTAAAATAATATCTCTAGCTACCTACTCTAATATAAGTCTCTTCCTTTACCTAAATATTAATGGTGTCCACTTTATTTACTTTAATATTATTTGTTAATGTATTTAAACATAATCTATCTTACATAATCTAGTTTTAAAGTAATAAATATATTGTTGTCTTCTCTTTAAATGTTTGATGTAAATTGATGGCCTGAAACACAGGTTTTTAATAAACCTAGATCAGGCAGGTCTACATTACAGTTAGAATAAAATGTTTCTCGATTGTAATTAATCTAAATCATAATTTTACTTTATACTTGAATAAATTATATTTTATTTTATTTTATTTTATTTTATTGAAAAATAGGCTTTTTAATTACGCATCTTTTGATACAAAAAAAAGTCTACGTAATACACATAGTTCATACAAAAATCATAAAATAATCCAAATTATTTTTGCAAATGCCGCTCCTGTATAATTTGCTTATTTTGACTTGTGGTGCTTTTGTATTTAAGGAGCGATATTTGAGGAGTCAGTTTACAAGGGATGAAAATATTGATGAAGTAAGAATGAGGAAAGGAGAGTAAATGCGGGGAATAAAGTGAAAGGTGCTATACATGCGATTATGACTAACCAGCCGATGCTCAAAAAAGCTCGACTGGCTGTTCACAATGGTGTGCTGGTGCCTACGCTTATGTATGGAAGGGAATGTATGTGTGGCAAAAGAAGTATGAAAGTAGAATAAATGTTGTGTCTTGCGAAGCATATGTGTGACGTGACTATGAATGATAGGCTGATAAAAGATGTGGCAAGGGTGTGGTTTAAAAGAAGATGTACTGACATTTTTTTTAAAGAGTATGGAGGTATGAGGGACTGGGTGTTTTCACTCATCATGTATAGAAAAGGAAGGATCCTCCGACAACGGGTGTTATGTCTAGTCGCTGTATATATGCTAGTCACGCGGTAAACTTTGCGCGATGCAGGATTTGTGGACGTTAGGTCTTTGATGCGTAGTTCGCATGTGGCGTTGTTGATACCGCCACATTACTCCCCTCCGGAGACCGGAGGTCGATAGTGGGCTGAGTCAGTGCATATAATCATGCTTGCCAGGGCCAGTTGTGGTTCCAGTGAGTTGGAACCGGGTCCCGCATAGTTCTCGGTGAGTCGGAACTGTCTGCAGTGATTCCCCAGTGAGTCGGGGTGGCGCTGCGTTATGCTCCAGTGAGTCGGATGTGGTACAGCGCCGTGTTGAGGCTGACTACTGGTGACCCTGAATATGAACATTAGCGTAGCCTTCGTGCACCTACTTCAACGTGACGTCATCATCATCACCATCACGTCGATGTCACCAGTATAGAAGTATGACAAACAGGGTGTGAAATTCACTCATTCTCTATAGAAAAGGGAGGATCCTCCGACAACGGGTGATATGTCTAGTCGCTGTATATATGCTAGTCACGCGGTAAACTTTGATTGCGCGATGCAGGATTTGTGTGACGGCAGGTCTTTGATGCGTAATTCACATGTGGCGTTGTAGATGCCGCCACAAGAGTATGCTTAGATGGTTTGGTCATTCATCCTCTCAATGAATGAAAAGCGACTAACAAAAGATATTTACAAGGCAGATGTGAGTGGAAATGCCGGGAGGGGACGCCCTAGGAGAACATAACATAGTGACCTAATTGGTGATGTTCTTCAGAAAGGTGAGGTGCGTAGCACTCGCAACCGGCGTGCGTGTATGACCAGATGTATGAATGTAAACGAACGAAGGAGCATAGCAGGTGGCGTTCTATACTTTAGATGCGTGGGATAAGAAGGCGTGAGTTTATATGTATGAGATTCTTAGCTTTGTGATGGATCATTTTGCTAAGAAGATGCTGCTGCTCATCCTCATTAGAAGCCCTTAGTCGCCTTTTACGACACCCATGGGAAGAAACGGAGTGGTGCTATTCTTTGTGTCCGGCACCACACGGAACAATAAGTACATTTATCAGCAACAAGCTGACCCGACAGACATTGTCTTTTTCTCTAATTTTGCAATTTTTCCGACCACTTTTCAAATTTTACTTTTCCTAAGGACCTGATTACAAACATTTTTATACAAAATTATGCCAAATCGGTCCAGCCGTTCGGAAGTGATGCGCTTACCAACGAGCAGCATTTAATTTTTATTATACAGGAAAAGTTTTCAATCAGTGCGCAGATTTTGACAAATTAAACTTAAACGTGTTTTATTATATTGATATTATTCTCCTATCCTATTTCTTATTTTGATATGTCTTAGTACAAAAAAATTTAGTTATCGAAAGATGTTTATTTTGAAACTGGTATAATGGCTACTCGTCGCGCAACGCGCCGGCGGCGGTGCGGTCAGTGAAGCGGAACGGAGTAGTAGGTACCTATCAGCTTTGCGCCCGCGTATTGATATTATTACGAATAGATTGTATTCATATTTTGCTGATTTCAAGTAGTACAGGACCAAAAAAAAAGTATTGAACAAATAATAGAAATACGTTCTATTACTGATATTGAACTACCAAAAAAATTGCGCACTGTTTAAAAACGTAGGATACGTTTTTAAACAGTGCGCAATTTTTTTGTATAGAAGATTAAAGAAAGCCAGCGATACTTCAAGTTTAGCGCTCACCAAGACCGAGGCCAACGTGGAGATTCTTATTCATTCTGAGGGGCTTGAATTGAAAATTGAGCTGGTTGATGTATGGCGATTGTAGTTCCATGGGTATACTGTGGATACCTAAAAA
Source organism: Dryobota labecula (assembly GCA_947523025.1). Lineage (NCBI taxonomy): Eukaryota > Metazoa > Arthropoda > Insecta > Lepidoptera > Noctuidae > Dryobota > Dryobota labecula. The sequence continues at coordinate 5,919,499 of OX383296.1, read as the reverse complement.
CATGTCAAGTTTTATGTTGTGTCCGACTTAAAAAAAATAAGGTGCTGTATTCGACTCTTGGGTATATTTTGTGTGTATGTATGGTCCGTGATTATAATGTTTTTTTCACAATCTATACATAAAACACATCATCATCAACATCTAGTTACACGCGGACATGGCCGATGGAGTAAAGCTGTGATCAAATGTTGGCTAAGGTAACCAGGGCCGTCCAAAAGTGCGTTGGGTTGATGATAACGTCAAAGTCGCGGGAAACACCTGGATAAGAGACGCACGAAACCGGGAAGTATATCAGAAAAAAGGGGAGGCTTATACCCAGCAGTCGGTAATTCCGGGCTAAAATCATGACGATGCAAAGTAAAATTAGATACATCAAAATCTTGCATCCTCTATGGCAGGGATGGGCAAACTACAGCGTGCGGGCCATCTTCGGCCCGCAAATGGTTGCAATCTAGCCCGCAACCATTAACCCAAAGGTAGATAATAACATAAATCGCGCGAAACTAAAATTCATCAAGACAGAAATGCAGTGTCGCATTGTAGAAAGTGTAGCTAATCCCTCGTTGACTCATATTTTCAAGGTTGGTTGGCAATAAGACTTAACCGAAATCTGAGAGTTTTTTTTTTAATCTTTAACGCGCTCTCCTGTAAAGTTACTAAATATTAGTTACAATTACAATGTTATTCCTTGCAGGTGTCGATATTATAGCCAAAATGTCTAAAACATAGCCCCCCATAGAATCAGTTTTTTTTTTATATTGGCCCGCATAGGAAAAAGTTTGCCTATCCCTGCTCTATGGTAAGGGCAGAAGGGTAGAGTTGTACACGTACCTGATTGTTAGGGAGCTGTTATGTTCTTTTTTCGGGAAGGCAGCGCAACATTCACCATATACAGGCATCAGTAGGCAAAAAAACAACTTCTTTTAAGATTGTCTGACGATTTCTTACTACTCGTACAGCTGTAACCAGTTCAAGAAACAGTCTTGTGGTGGAAGTTTTGCGTAATCGGAATCATGGGTATATGGTGGGACCTGAAAACATATTAAATTTTATTTTGTATCTGACATCAAGAAATAAAGTTTTGGTAATGCGTGATTTTCTCAAAAACGACTGAACCTAATTTGATGTTTCATCGCTATTATTCACAACTGTGCCTCTCCGATAGTATGGGTAGAAGAATAGGTAACGTTGCTATCGTACCTAATCAGTAGGTTGATAACTCCCATAATAATATGTTCTGTATTTTGGCAGCCAGCAATCACAGAGGGTGGCAACATCTTTGGTGCCCACATTGTGTTCAAAATCATGTCTTTTTTTTTCGTGAGCTTGTAGCAAATCATGCTTAGTTTTTCTTCGCTATACGTTATTTACTTTATTTCCAACATCTGGTAGAAGTTCTGTAACCAACACCACCTCTTCATTGACTGCTTTTTCATCATATTTATGAGATATCATTAGACTTTACAAGATTTACCTTCCAACGTTCATCTCAATCCCGCGGTATTTTTTACTTTGCATTGACCATGTCAGGTAAAATTGACACTAACAGCTGCACCGCACTGACCGCAGATATTTCAAAATCCCATAACCATCGCAGGACACTACAGTTTGGGTTATACTCGTATATTGGCCTGCTTCTAACCAAATATTGAGTGCCTGGTTGTTGCGATGCTTGAGGAGCCGAGTGGAATTGAGCGTAGTTGTTATAGCCTCTGTGTCCTGTGTAGGCAATTGATGTTGCTGATGGCCACTATTGTTGCGGTACAACGTCCACAGTTGTCGATGCCAAAGGCTGCGTGACGGGCATTGTATGTCCAATTAAATTGATACCAAAACCATGTAACCACGTGGCTATCGTGTGGACACTTCCATTATTGTAGCCAGTGATATTCTGTCCATCCCTTCGTATCTGTTTTGATTATAACAGTGTTGTTAGTTGTTTCCTTGGTTAGCATTGCCTTCTCAAGCTTAGTGGTACCTTTCCCGCTGATGTTGGCACCTTTTTTCTTTTGAAAAGAATGGTTTTGATGAGTGTGTTTATGTCAATACCTGAAAACATATTAAATTTTACTTTATCCAACTTCAAACTCAAGTTTAAGATTGTGTCATGGTTGCATATAATCGGAATAATGCTCAACCTATACTGTGAAAATATATTATTAAATTCTGCTTTGAAATTCTGATTCTTTAAAAAAAGAACAGTTAGTATTTGACCAGTGCTGGTACGACATATTGCTATTTTCTCAAAAACGACAGAATCTATTTTGATATACCTGATACGAAAGAAAGAAAGAAGTAATTTACGTTTCATGACATTTCTACATATCCAAAAAAAAATTACATCTCTGTATCCCCGATAGTATGGACAAAAGGTAATGACGTGTACGTACCTCATGGGCAGCGCAATTTTTTTTTTTTTTTTTGTTGAGCCTGCTTTCACGACACAACGGCCAGGAACAGCAATGGTGCCACTTTGTTGAAAAACTGGCCGAGGATTCAAAATTTCTGTAGTATTTTTGGATAATTCGTTTAAAAGTATTACTTTATTTCACGTGCTCGCCTCTATTAGCATGTTCAACTTTTCTTGGCTAATACTTGATGTAGCTTCTGGTTTAATTTCTTTATCAAGTACTACTTCTTCATCAACTTTTTCATTTAAACATTCCTAAAGACATATTTTAGCTGTTTAAGTGTTTTTATGCCGTTGGCATTAAAAAATTCCAGTATTTTCTTTTTTCGGCCTTGTCGGTCTAACAGCTCTTACTGGTAATGGCGTAGTGTTTCTAAGACTTGTTACGAGTGGGTTGCTGCTATAGGCACTTGTCAAGGATACTATTCTTCGTGTAAGGTATAGCAAGCAAATAGTGCTTGGCCACGAATCAATTCTTGAGGTCAATCAACTGGTGGGATGCTTTTTAGGCACATATCTTGTCTTTATTATGAATACCTCCGAGACCCACGTGGAGATACTTCTTCATTCTTGAGGGGCTTGAATTGAAACTTAAGAGACTACCGAGCGCACAGTGGCGCCCTCATCGTTTGTTCGGTGATATCTTTTATTTTAGAATGAAAATGCAGAAATTAAAGGTAGGTAGAAACATATTAAGTTTTATCCGATAAAGAAGAAAGAAGGTTTTAATAATCCGTGATTTTCTCAAAAACTACTGATTCTAATTTGATTTTTCCGCACTATTGTTCTACGTATTAAGTATATCACAAGTCTGAATCCTGGATGGTACGTCAGAAGGGAACCGTTGTAAACGTACTTCATCAGTAAGGAGCATTCACCAGAGGGCGGCAACACCTTTGGTGGCACCATTGTGTTCAGCATCGTGATTTTGTTTTCCTTTTTTCGTGAGCTTTTATCAAATCAAGTTTAGTTCTCTTCGCTAAATGCTGCATTATTTACTTTATGTTCAACATCTGGTGAAAGTTATTTAACCAACACCACTTCTTCATTGACTGCTTTTTCATCATATTTATGAGATATTCTAACTAAACAAGATTTTCATTCCAACGTATTCATCATTATCATAATTTCAGCCGAAAGACATCCATTGCTGGAAATAGGCCTCCCCCAATTGGGGGGGTATGCCATAATCGCCACGCTTGGCAGGCGGGTTGGCGATCGCAGTATGGTATTGCAGTATGTAAATGCATAGAGAACGCTGCTGCTCATTCTCTAGTAAATCCCTTAGTCGCCTTTTACGACACCCATGGGAAGAAATAGGGTGGTGCTATTTACGTCCGGCACCACACGGCACCAACATCTAACATCTTAGTTCATCTCAATCTCGCAATATTTTTTACTTTGCATTTTATAGAGCATGTCAGATAAAATTGACACTAACAGCTGCACCGCACATATGTACATAATTCAAAATCCCTTGACCATCGCATGACACTTCAGTTTGGGTTATATATTGGCCTGCTTCCAACCAAATAGGGAGTGCCTGGTTGTTGGGATGGTTGAGGAGCCAAGTGAAATTGAGGGTAGTTATTATAGCCGCCGTGTCCTGTGTGGGCCATCGATGTTGCTGACGGCCACTGTTGTTGCGGTACAACGTTATAAACAGTCGTCGATGATAAAGGCTGCGTGACCGGCATTGTATGGGCAATTAAATTGATACCAAAACCATGTGGCCACGTGGCTCTCGTGTGGCCAGTTCCATTATTGTAGCCAGTGATATTATGTCTAACCTCTTCGTTTCTGTTTTGATTATGTTGTTGGTGGTGGCATTGGATGTTTTCGTGGTAAGCGTTGCCTTCGCAAGCTTGGCACCTTTTTTCATTTTGAAAAGGGTGGTTTTGATGAGTGTTTTTATGTCGGTATCTGAAAACATATTAGATTTTATTTTATCTAAATTGAAACTCCGTGTTTTTACGCCGGAAGCTTGTGCTATGGTTGGACATAATCGGAATCATGGTCAACCCATACTGTAAGTCCCAGAAAATGTATTATTAAGTTCTAATTTGTATCCGTCTTTAAAAAAAAAGAACAGTCTGCATTCGACCCGCGTACGACATATTGCTATATAGTTCATGATTTTCTCAAAATCGACGGAATCTATTTTGTTATATCTGATAAGTTATTTTAAGGAAGGTTAATAATAAAAAGTAAAAGTAAAGTGAATAACACATTGGGTATTTTTTATTATTTGTTCACTTTCTGCCTGATCGTGAATTTATTTAAAATGATTATTAAATCCAGATCAATAAATGGTAGTTTACACCACTTTTTGTGAAATTCCTACATATCCATAAAATTATATCGCCTCTCTGTATCCCCGATGGTATGGGCGAAAGGATAACGACATATACGTACGTAATGGGCAGTGAAATCACATTTTTTTTTGTGCAGTCAGCATTCACGACACTATGGCTAGGAACTAGAATGGTGCCAATTTGTTGAACGCCTGGCCGAGGATTCGAAATTTCTGCAGTATTTTTGGATAATTCATTTAAAAGTACTACTTTATTTCACGTGCTCGCCTCTATTAGCATGTTCAACTTTTCTTGGCTAATAAATGATGTAGCTTCTGGTTTAATTTCTTTATCAAATACTAATTCTTCATCAACTGTTTCATTTTAACATGGCTAAAGACATATTTTAGCAGTTCGAGTGTTTTTATGCCTTTGGCATTTAAACATTATTTTCTTTTTTCGGCCTTGTCGGTCTAGCAGCTCTTACCGGTAATGGCGTAGTGTTTCTAAGACTTGTTACGAGTGGGTTGCTACTATAGGCACTTGTCGAGGATACTTCTTCGTGTAAGGTATAGCAAGCAAATAATGCTTGGCAACGAATCAATTCTTGAGGTCAATCAACTGGTGGGATACTTTTTAGGCACATGTCTTGTCTTTATTATGAATAACTCCGAGGACAACATGGAGATTCTACTTCATTTTTGAGGGGCTTGAATTGAAACTTAAGCCGGTATATGCATGGCGATTTCAGTTGCAATATTGTGGGTACCTAAAAAAATATCAAGTTTTATGTTGTGTTCGACTTCAAAAACATAAGGTCCTGAATTTAACGATGATGAACTTTCTTTACTATCTCTAGGTAAAATTATATCACAACTCTGTATCCGCTATTGGGCAGAAGGAGACCGTTGCATACGTACCTCATCGATAGGGAGTGTTTATGTTCTGATTCCGGGCAGACAGCATTCATCATATACAGGCATCAGTCGACAACATCTTGACGAATATTCGTGGAATTTTCAAGAATAATTCTAAACGCAAAACATTTAGAACTTTTTGTTATTCCGCGATTGCGCGTGCTTTGAGCTGTTTTAGACTAAGTTATAGCTGCTGTGACCAGTTCAGGAAACAGTTTTGTGGAAGATAGATATTACGTCGTTGGATTCATAGAACCTAAAACATTTCAAATTTTATTTTGTGTTTGATCTTAAAAACAGAGCTTTTCTGGTTATGATTTTAAAATTGGTAGAATAAAACACTCTTTATTATGTACACCATTCGAGTTACAGATAAAAATGTAATTTTTGTTTTATATCACAATTCTGTATCTCCAATCGTATAGGCTGAAGGACACCGTTGTATACATACCTCATCGGTATGGGAGCTGCTAATTATTATGTTCTGTATCAAGACATTCAACATAGGTACGGGCGGCAAAATCTTCTGTCTGTCATTCAATAAAATTCATAAGTATTTTATACGTGCTCGAATGGTACCTAAAATATTTCCATTTTTCTTCCCTTATATTTACATGATGCATTATTTTCTATATGGTCAACTTCTGGTAAAAGTTGTGTTATAAAAACAACCTTCTTTTAAGATTGTCTGGCGATTCTGGCGATTTCTTACGAGAGCTTTTACACCGCAAATTGAGCTAAGTAACCAGTCTTTTCTTTTTTTTTTGCTGAGTGGTTGCGTAACCGGAATCATGGGTATATTGTGGGATCTGCAAACATATTAAATTTTATTTTGTATCCGACATACAAGTATATATATATATATACAAGTCTGTATCCTGAATGGTACGGCAGAAGAGAACCGTTGTAAACGTACCTCATCAGCAAGGAGCATTCACCAGAGGGCGGCAACATCTTTGGTGGCACCATTGTATTCAGCATTTGTTTTCCTTTTTTCGTGAGCTTTTATCAAATCAAGTTTAGTTCTCTTCGCTAAATGATGCATTATTTACTTTATGTTCAACATCTGGTGAAAGTTCTTTAACCAACACCACCTCTTCATTGACTGGTTTTTCATCATATTTATGAGATATTCTAACTTTACAAGATTTGCATTCCAACGTCTTCATCATCATCATCATTTTAGCCGAAAGACGTCCACTGGAGGACATAGGCCTCCCCCAATTGGGGGAGGTTTGCCATAACCGCCACGCTTAAGTAGGCGGGTTGGCGATCGCAGTATGGTGTTAAAAATGCATAGAGAACGCTGCTTCCCATTCTCTAGTAAATCCCTTAGTCGCCTTTTACGACACCCACGGGAAGAAATAGGGTGGTGCTATTCTTTACGTCCGGCACCACACGGCACCTACATCCAACATCTTGTTCATCTCAATCCCGCGATATTTTTTACTTTGCATTTTATAGAGCATGTCAGATAAAATTGACACTAACAGCTGCACCGCACTTATGTAGTTCAAAATCCATTGACCATCGCATGACACTTCAGTTTGGGTTATATATTGGCCTGCTTCCAACCAAATACGGAATGCCTGATTATTGGGTTGGTTGAGAAGCCAAGTGCAATTGAGCATAGTTGTTATAGCCATTGTGTGCGGTGTGGGCCATCGATGTTGCTGATAGCCACTGTTGTTGCGGTACAAGGTTATAAACAGTCGTCGATGATAAAGGCTGCGTGACCGGCATTGTATGGGCAATTAAATTGATACCAAAACCAAGTGTCCACGTGGCTATCGTGTGGCCACTTCCATTATTGTAACCAGTAATATTCTATCCAACCCCTTCATATCTGTTTTGATTATGAACGTGGTAAATTACGTTTTCTTGGTTAGCGTTGCCTTAGCAAGCTTGGCGGTACCTTTCTCGTGCTGTTAGCATCTTTTTTCTTTTTGAAAAGGGTGGTTTTGATGAGTGTGTATATGTCGGTATCTGAAAACATATTAGATTTTATTTTATCTAAATTGAAACTCCGTGTTTTTATGCCGGAAGTTTGTGCTAGATATGGTTGGATATAGTCGAAATCATGGTCAACCTAAGTTGTAGGTCCCTGAAAATATATTATTAAGTTGTGCTTTTCCGTCTTTAAACAAAAAGAACAGTCTGTATTCGACCCGCGTACGACATATTGTTATGTTTTTATAGTTCATGATTTTCTCAAAATCGATAGAATCTATTTTGGTATATAAGTTCTTTTAAGGAAGGTTAATAATAAAAAGTAAAAGTAAAGTGAACAACACATTGGGTATTTTTTTTATTTGTTCACTTTCTGCCTGATCGTGAATTTATTTAAAATGATTATTAAATCCAGATCAATAAATGGTAGTTTACGCCACTTTTTATGAAATTCCTACATATCCATAAAATTATATCGCATCTCTGTATCCCCGATGGTATGGGCGAAAGGATAGGATAGGGAAGGACATATACGTACGTAATGGGCAGTGAAGTTACATTTTTCTTGGTGCAGTCAGCATTCACGACACTATGGCTAGGAACAAGAATGGTGCCAATTTGTTGAACGCCTGGCCGAGTATTCGAAATTGCTGCAGTATTTTTGGATAATTCGTTTAAAGTATTTCTTTATTTCGCGTGCTCGCCTCTATTAGCATGTTCAGCTTTTCTAGGCTAACACATGATGTAGCTTCTGGTTTAATTTCTTTATCAAATACTACTTCAGGCTAAAGACATATTTTAGCTATTCAAGTGTTTTTATGCCGTTGGCACTTAAAAAATCCAGTATTTTCTTTTTTTCGGCCATGTTAGTCTGACAGCTCTAACTGGCCATGGCGTAGTGTTTCTAAGACTTGTTACGGGTGAGAGGATACTTCTTCGTGTAAGGTATAGTAAGCAAATAGTGCTTGGCAACGAATCAACTGGAGGGATACTTTTAGGCACATGTCTTGTCTTTATTATGAATACCTCCAAATCCTTCGTGGAGATTCTTCTTCATTCTTGAGGGGCTTGAATTGAAACTTGAGTTGGTATATGTATGGCGATTGCAGTTGCAATATTGTGGGTATCTAAAAACATGTCAAGTGTTATGTTGTGTCAGACTTCAAAAAAATTAAGTCCTGTATTCAATAATGATGATGCTTTTTCACAATCTATAAGTTAATGTATATTACAAGTCTGTATCCCGGATGTTACGGCAGAAGATAACCGTTGTAAACGTACCTCATCAGTAAGGAACATGCACCAGAGGGCGGCAACATCTTTGGTGGCAAATCAAGTTTAGTTCTCTTCGCTAAATGATGCATTATTTAGTTTATGTTCATATTTATGACATATCTTTAGGCTTTACAAAAGTTGCATTCCAACACCTTAGTTCATCTCAATCCCGCGGTACTTTTTACTTTGCATTGTATAAACCATGTCAGGTAAAATTGGCACTAACAGCTGCACCACAAATAGTTTAAAATCCCTTGACCATCGCGTGACACTTCAATTTGGGTTATATATTGGCCTGCTTCCAACCAAATACGGTTGTTGGGATAGTTGAGGAGCCAAGTGAAATTAAGCATAGTTGTTATAGCCACTGTATCCCGTGTGGGTCATCGATGTTGCTGATGGCCACTGTTGTTGCGGTACAACGTTATAAACAGTCGTCGATGATAAAGGCTGCGTGACCGGCATTGTATGGCCAATTAAATTGATACCAAAACCATGTGGCCACGTGGCTAACGTGTGGCCACTTCCATTATTGTAGCCAGTGATATTCTGGCCAATCCCTTCATATCTGTTTTGATTATGACCGTGGTAATTATGTTGTTGGTGGTGGTTTAGGATGTTCTCTTGGTTAGCGTTACCTTGGCAAGCTTGGCGGTACCTTTCCGGCTGCTGTTGGCACGTTTTTTCTTTTTGAAAAGGGTGGTTTTGATGAGTGTGTTTATGTCGGTATCTGAAAACATATTAAATTTTATTCTATCTAAATTGAAACTCCGTGTTTTTATGACGGAAGTTTGCGCTATGGTTGCATATAATCGGAATCATGGTCAACCTAAGCTGTAAGTCCCTGAAAATATATTATTAAGTTGTGCTTTTCCGTCTTTAAAAAAAGAACAGTCTTATTCGACCCGCGTACGACTTATTGCTATATTTGTATAATAATACCAGCCTATAACTGTCCCACTGCTGGGCAAAGGCCTCTTCTCATACAGAGAAGGCACGAGCATTGATCACCACGCTTGCTCAAGACGGGTTGGCGATTTCAGACTTATACTCGTATTAACTATAAAGTCCAGGTTTCCTCACGATGTTTTTCCTTCACCGATGTCAGTAATGTCCAAGATAAACTCAGAAAGTACATATGAATTGAAAAAGTCAAATCAAATCAAATCAAATCAAAATCGTTTATTGCAATCCATAATGTACAATTACAGGTCAGTCACATTGGTACTTGCCCAGATTTGAACCCACAACCTCATGCATGAGAAGCGAGGCCTTAACCAACGGGCCATCATGACACTGTATAGATAGTTCATGATATTCTCAAAATCTACAGAATCAAATTTTTTTTTTTTCATTTAACTGATAAAAACTACTTTACTGTACTTTCAGGAAGGTTAAATAAACAATACATTGGGTAATTTTTATTTTGACGTGACAAGCTCTAATAAATCGATGAACGCCGGCTGCATGAACGAAAAGGAATAAGATGACGAAAAAGGATGACTCATTGTCCCGTTAAGCTCATTTTCCCGTTATTACGCTCAATGACCAATGTTTTGTTATGACGTTGTCACGTTAAACTTTCGTCCGTAAACCAACTTTACCGACAACCAATTTTTTTTGTTCACTTTGTGCCTGATCGTGAATTTATTTAAAAGTAGCTTTTGCCCGCGGCTCCGCCTGCATGGATGTCGGTTATCGCGTAAAAATGTAGCCTATGTCCTTCTCTATATCCCAGGCTATATTTCTGCCAAATTTCATGACGATCGGTTCTGCGGTTTAGGCGTGAAAACGTAACAGACAGACAGAGTTACTTTCACATGTATATTAGTTTGAAAGTATTGATGATTATTAAATCCAGACCAATAAATGCTAGATTACGCCACTTTTTATGACATTCCTACATATCCTAAAAATTCAAAATATCAAATCTTTACATCTCCGATAGTATGGGAAAAAGGTAATGACGTGTACGTACCTCATGGGCAGCGAAGTTACACTTTTCTTGCCTGCATTCTCGATACAGCCAGGAACATCAACGGTGCCACTTTGTTGATCAACGGGCCGAGGATTTGACGTTTCTGCATTATTTTTGCATAAAACGTTCAAAATTATTTCTTTATTTCGAGTGCTCGCCTCTATTAGCATGTCAAAATTTTGTTGACTAATACGGGATGAAGATGATTCTGGTTTTGTTTCTTGTACAAATACTACTTCTTCATCAACAGTTTTATTGTTAAAATACATATGTTTTAACTGTTCGAGTGTTTTAATGCCGTTGGCACTTAAAAATTCCAGCATTTTCTTTTCTTCGGTCATTTCGGTCTCGCGGCTGGCCATGGCGTAGTGTTTCTAAGGCTTGTTACGGGTGAGTTGGTTTCGAGAATAGTTGTTTGTGTAAGGTACAGCAATGCAGATTCAACAGATGCCCTTTCTGCTACTATTTTAGAACTTATTTTCTATTCCTGATTCCACAAATTTTTATACGTTTTCATTGTGTGTGTTTTTGACGCAATTTGCATGACACATGAGATATAAGGTTTGAGTACTAGAAAAGTAAGAAATCCCAAAATCTTTTCCCATACATTTCGCAGGAAATGAGACTCCTAACTTACTTTTTATGATGAAGAGGCTGTCTGCTACAAAGTCAGAAATCTAAAAGTATTTATGCAAGTCTAAACGTCCTAAATTATTTACATACGTACATAGGTACCTACTGCGTATTTAACTAATTGAGACAATCGGAATGCGAACGGTCTTAAAAGTACCGGAATAGTCCCCCTGGTGCGTTGCCATCACACATAGGTTAACACTAGATGTGATAACATTAACACTTCTATGGTGCCACTGCCATGTGGCACCATAGAAGGCACCATGCCACTTAAATGTCCCTCAATCTGATGTCTCAAGCAAGACTGCTTGACGGCAAAAGTAGATAATTATGGTGTAGAACGTCCCCGGACGCGGTCTTTTTCAAAGAGCTCTACTAACTACTAAGTACCTATCTAATTTAAAATTGGCATAGATAAGCCGATAGAAACTTCGTTATTTTTAGAATGTTTGTTTAAATTATTTTCTTGTCTGAAACAATACAGAAATATATTTAATCTTTGCAATGTATGTAACTTAAGGCCAAACAAAATTAAATATGTTTCGTGCGGGAATCGAACCCGTAGCGCAGGACACGTTCGCTTAACCACTGCGCTAGCGTCAGTTATTCTAACTATGTTAACCAAAAATATTTTAAAAGTTCAACTTACATTTTTTTTACTATGTCTTTGCTGTCCTGCGGCTTTTTCTCCAACTTTTCACGCTTTTTGAACCTTTGAGTCAGCCAATTATGATCCCTTAAATCTCGCCTAATTCTACGATTTAACTGTTTTTCTTTAACTTTTTCACACAAAGAAAGTTGATATTCGGACTGCGGTGTTTTCTCAGATTTTTCAAGATTTTCGTACTTTATAATCAGCCAATCATGACTATTAAAATCTCGTTCGATTCTACTATTTAAATCTCTTTCTATGACGTGTCTTTGGTACAAAGAAAGGAGATACTTTGAATTTTTCATAGTTCACAATCAGCAGTAACTCAAATAAAACACAAGAAAAATACAGACTTTTAAACTTACTTAATAAAATAACGCGAAGTACTAAAGCAAATTGAGATACGGTAAAGATAGAATTAAGTTTCGCGAGTCCAGACTTCCGGAGCAGTTCCGTGTCCTGAGGGGACAAAGTATTCGGAGTCGCGGTTCGTCGAAGACTGGTGGAACTGGAGACTTGAGAGCCTTTTATACAGCCAGAGGAATACGACAGGGGTTGGTAACCACTGCCCCCTAATTTTCTCGACCAATAAGCGAGGACTGCGCGCGCTGGATCCACCAACCCTTTGTCTACGATAAAAAAAAAAATACTCCACTACCTACACATTATATACCTAAAGGTGATGCATATAAGGTTTTGAATACTACCAACAATGCTTGTTAATTTATCGTAGTTATGTTTTACTGCAGAGTTGCGTCCCTTTCTCAGTATATAACATAGGTATGCGTATAAGTAGACGCATAATATACTTGGCTTTTTACACTATCATGTGTGGAGGTTTATCTAACATGTCCAAGGAATTAACGCACACCACCAAAAACCCCAATTAGAATATTACGTACGTAAAGCATACACTGCATTTTTAATATTATGTAATTAAATTAGTAATAAGTAAGTACCTTAAGGTTTTTTGCAAAATGTCTCAAGCAATTTTAAAAATATAATAATTATGTAAAAATAACAACAGTTAGATAAAAAAAAATCACCTAGATATAGATGTTTCTCTTAAAATATTTCGTGTATGAACAAATACACCTTATTATTATTAACACGAGCGGGATATTTACCATGTTAATTACTTATTTGTTGTGAGTTCCCGATATTTCGGCGCTGTTGCAAGCACCATGATCACGGATAAACTAAAGTCATTGCGGGTGGGTGTTTATGAGCACACACGTACACACACGTGCACGTTTTGTCTGCTCATAAACACCCAAAGTCTGTGAATCTGAAAGAGGCACCGCTGACTGCTGAAAAGTTGTATGGAAACCGGTTGTTATGGTATGGGCAAGTGATGCGAAGGAATAAGGAAAGTTTTGATATCCCGTCCCGTCGTACTCAGCGCTTCTCCTCCACATTTATTATGCGCACAGCCAAAGAATGGAACTCTCTGCCAGCGTCTGTGTTCCCTTCCACATATAACCCGTCTGCCATTAAAGCAAGAGAGAACTGGCATCTTGTGGGCACGCTCGTTCCATCATAGACCTCATCCCTCGCTTTCCATCAGGCTAGGTCGAGGTCAAGAACAGACCCAATCTGTAATATAAAAAATAAAATAAAAAGAGTATGAACGTAGACACAGCATACGACATAGCTCGAAGAATTGCCAAACTTAAATGGCAATGGGCACGGCACATTGCTCGCAGAACAGATGGCCGTTGGGACCGAAAGGTTCTGGAGTGGCGACCGCGTACCGGAAGCGTAGGAAGGCCTCCCACAAGGTGGACTGATGATCTTGTGAAAGCCGCAGGAATCCGCTGGATGCGGGAAGCACGGAACCGGTCGAGGTGGCGGTGCTTGGGGGAGGCCTATGTCCAGCAGTGGACGTCGTTCGGCTGAAATGATGATGAACGTAGATGACTATAATAGTAGGTAAAGGAAGACCAAAAAAACGATGGATGGATGGAAAAAATAACTCATCATTCTCTTGCCCTTTTTCCAATTTATATGGGGTTGGCGCACTATCTCTTCTTTGTCCGTTTTTGTCTAGTAGTTGTCATCTCGGTAGTTACTCCCTTTCTAGCCATCTCATCTTTCATGTAGTTTTTTTTTTTTTTTTGGGTAAATATGTGTATGGTAACCTATTTTGGTGAAAATCGGTACGAATTCTATAGTTTTGCAAGATAATACGTCAAAAGTTGACACATTTTCACGCCTTTTTGGCCTCGCACTGGTCTTTTTTCTATTGTTTTTTGTTGTTGTTTACAATTTAAGTTAGACTTTGGAACATGGGTACTTGCTATATTTTATTTAGACTTTGGAACATGGGTACTTGCTATATTTTAGAAATGGAACTATGGTGTTCTGTTTCTTAGATGGCTTGAACGGCGTAATATAAACTACAACTTATTATTAATTTAGTTAAGTTTCTCTTTAAGTGAACTGTAATTTGTTCTTTGAGAAATAAATGTCTTTAAACCGAAGTTTTGTTAGTTGTGAAATGCTAATTTTTTATTTTTTACTGTTTGTATTTCTTGTGCGTGTCCAAAATAAAAATAAAAAATCTTTCTTTCTTTCATTCATAATATTTATTTATAATTTGTCTTTTCCGAAATTTATTTTCTTAGATTTAAATAAATCACAAATCAAATCACATTGAAATCACACTTTATTTTAAAAGGTCTTAAAATATACATAAGTAGGTACTTAAAATGATTCGGAAACATGCAATACTAATAATGAAAAGAATTTAATAAGATTAAATAAATGATTTCAAAAGTCTAAGTCAGTTACTAACATACCTATTAAATCTAATGTCGATGATGACAAAAAATTTCAATAGCCGTTAATATAAAAAAATATCAATGTCATAAATATCAATGTCCAATACAATATCTCGTTCAGGATACTGTTGGGGCTGTCGTGGCGTTGTAGTGCGTCCGGAATGTTTGCGGAGGCGCACACAGATGATTTTTACGCCATAATAAGAAAAAGGACCGCATCCATGGCCGGTCGGCTGCGCACCGCCAGTAATAAGCTCCTGAGTGTGTTCCAAGGTCGGTGGAACTCCCCTCTGCTGCACCACTGGGTAAGGATCTACACCAGCTAAATATGTACATATTTCTTATCTTCAATTACTAACACTAGTCTTTAAGCAATTTTGTATAGGTACTAACACTATGGACTCTAAGTCTGAAATAAAGAATTTGAATTTGAAATAAATTAATATAAAAAAAAAAATCTTCTATGGAGTACCTAATAGGCCTTCTCCACTAGAAATAAGGATAATTTTCTTTTGAATTGGCCAACATTTTCTACCCTTCTTATGCATTTTGGTAAATTATTCAGATAGGAAATGTCGACTTCCTCAAGCTTGTTTTTATATTTTTTATATGATGTGTAAAAGTGATTCCGATATCCTATTTACAGAATAAACGATTTCATTTCATTTCATTATAAACTTTTGGAGTCTTTAGTTTTTTGTTGTTGTTTAGTAACCTAGCTTTACTATGTTATTTGAAGAATAATAGATATAACAATTTTTTGGGCTACGTAGGTACTAAAATTGCTAAAAAAGCTCTTTAATTTAATAGTTTTAGTACGGAACCCTAAAAAGTGTTAAATGATTTTTCAAATCAATACATACATACATAATTATATAAACTCACGCTTTTTTCCCATGGGGGTAATCAGAAACTATAGAGCGCCACCTGCTACGCTCCTTACATACTCCTTTTGCTTCGTTTACATTCATACATCTGGTCATACACGCACGCTGGTTGCGAGTGCTACGCACCTGACCTTTCTGAGGAACATCACCAATTAGGTCACTATATGTTCTCCTAGGGCGTCCCCTTCCGGCGGCGGCGTGTCCACTCAAATCTGCCTTGTAAGTCGCCTTTCATTCATCCTCTCAACATGACCAAACCATCTAAGAAGTAAATTGTAAATAAAAAAAGACGTGTGGCACTCGAGGACTGCCGCGGTAAAGCTATTGCATAGCATTTTGTATCAACTTATGCAATTATAATTATTTATTTATTTTATTTATGCAGTATTTCTTTTTCTTTGATATTAATATTTTTTTTTTTTTTTCGTTACGGAATTTCTGGATTCGGTCCCCGCGCTCAAGGCCCGCGATAGAAGCTATGCAATAGCTTAAAAACAAAATAAATAAGTGCTGAACGTCGTAAAAGTGTATAACTACGTAAACAAAGTCAAATACTATTCAAATATAAGCATAATAACAACTTTAAAATAGACGAAAGTGTTGAACCTAAAGTAATTTTAAATAAAAAAAGAGTGACAAACTGTTTTGACAGCGAAAAAATTCCATGTACATGAGTCATTTCCAACTGTCTAGTCAAGTTAGTCTAAGTCATTGTAGCCTTGCGGTGCAACAGGGGAACTGTATGTACTCGTAATCGACTGCTCGTGAGTTCAAACCCCACTATCAACAATCACTTTTTGTGAAGATCATAATTTAATAAACTAATATTTATAAGAATAAAATACGCAGTACACAGAAAAAAGGAACTGCCAGAAATTATTAGATCACTAGAGGGTACTGGTGTAGGAAAACCGTCGGAGTGGGGAGCGTGAGGTTTTTTCGTTACGGAATTTCTGGATTCGGTCCCCGCGCTCAAGGCCCGCGATAGAAGCTATGCAATAGCTTAAAAATAGAGTCCAATAAGTAATTCGTGGTTTTTAAATCCCGGGATTTAACCGTCATTATAATAATTCCGGGATTTTAGAGGAGGTATTATCCACTCTGTTTTACTTCCTTCCTCGAAGTTTAGGTAAATTAACTCTACCTATTCCGATCTCTGATGATTAGATAGAAAATTTAACATTTGAACGTTCTTGAAATTAAATCAAAAGTTAAGGTAGTGACTACTTATCCGTTGTTGTGTCTGTAAAAAGAAAATGTCATTGAACACGCGCAACGCGACGGACGCCACCGCCCGCCGTCGGCTAGAGACAATCGCGTACCAACGGCGAAATTTTTCCAATAACCTTTATATTTTACTAGCTTTAGCTCATTGGCGTATCTAGAGCTATTTTCCAGGTAGTCAGGCCCCTGAGATGCGATGGCTGATGAAGCCGAGTCGACGCCCCATGTACAGTCAGTGAGCACGATTAATCAAATCAAATCAAAATTTCTATACTTATTTAGACAACAAAGATTAAAGTTAGTAATACCTTATAGCTAGTGTAAGTAAGTAATAGCGTTAATGGTGCCGATTCCCTTGTTCACAAACTAAACTAAATTTAAGTTCAGTGCATCTTTTTCTTTCTATTTCATTAAGAAAAGGACAGAAGTTAAATTTTAGTTTAGTTCTGTCAAATGAAACAGCGCTTGACGTAAATTGACGTAATTTTAGTAGGCAAGTTTTTAATCACGTCTAAACTTGTATGGAGTAGTGACAGGCGCTGATTAATTTGACAGGACTAAACTAAAATTTAACTTCTGCTTTTAATATTTACAATATTATCAAATAACATTGTTAATAGGTATGGGAGGACAGTGTAGGCCTTTTCAACAATTACCAGGTACTTAACAAAATAGAAAAGTGCCAACAAATCTACACTCTACTAGGCCTACAACGTTCTCACATTCACAAAATATAAAATAATCTAGGTATATAAAAGAGAGATATATACTTATATATATTAAAATGAAAACCTATTTAAACCAAATGACATGATTGCAATTACAACTACAGTAAAAAATCTGAATAAATATCATGTCCACAAAAGCCACTACCTAATAAAGAATTGGAATTCGATTTGTAGGTTAATAGTGTCATTGATCCTGAGGACCTGGTACGGTTGAAGACAGACGTCTCGAAGAGCAGGTGTGTCGTATGAATCGTCGCGGCAGCCGGCCAATAGACCCGGATTTCATGTCACATGAAACGACATTTAGTCCCGTATTATCTACAGAACGTCATTCAATTCTCAAGCATTAGTTACTTAAAACTAGTTAATTCAACCAATCAAATGGCTTGAATCTAGTTTTAAGTAATGCTTGAGTATTGAGTGACGTTCTGTAATACAGGCCTTAGTAACTATCTTTTACAATGTGTATTGTAACTTGTAAATGATGAATCCGAAGATTGAATTAAAATAAATAAAAGTTGTAATAATAATATAGTGTATTCCTTTTCTTTTTTAAATAAATTAATAGCTCTTTATTATGCAATGCTTTGGTGCTATTTCAAAAATAAAAAATATCGAACAAAAAATATCGATATATCAATACATCGATATTTTTTCTACAAGCCTATCTTAACCATTCGGAAGCTTGAATGACCAAACCTTAATAGACAAGGAAACTCCAAAACGGTGTAGCTGTAGCATATTGTTATTATGTAGGTAGTGTAGAGATGGACTTAGTACTACAACTGCCACGGGGATGAATTAATAACCGTAGCCCGTAAACTTTGTACAGTACTGCTTCTCGGCTAACAGTGTAATATCAACTGATCCTTTCATCTTATACCAGTAGGTATTTAATTGATTTTATAAGCTAGAGGGACATTCGGGGCTCAATCCACCCGCCGAGATCGCCCCATATAATGGTGCCGATTCTCTTGTCACAAAATTCTCTAAACTAGACTAAAAATCACCAAAATTTAGTTATTCCTGTCAAACGACCGTTTCCTATTCTGAAATTGACTAAAGTGACACAACTATATTTTAGTTTGACAGCTCTAAGATGGTACTGAGTTTTTAAATTTAGTGAAAATGGCAATTTTGCTATTCTGAATTTGACGTTTTTAAAATTTAGATTTTCTAACTAAATCTGACTATTTTTAATCGCAATTAAAAAGGTGTGGAATAAAATTAGTTTTCATGAACTAAAATTCACACCAATCACCTCGACTTCTGGTGCAAAACCAGTACTGTATATAAGGTGTACCTATCTATTCATACACGAAATATTTTAAGAGAAACATCTTTATGTCGTAAAAAAGTCACAGCAGCCAGTTTTTTTTTTTTATCTTAGTGTTTTATATTTTTACATAATTATTATAATTTTAAAATTGCTTGAGACATTTTGCGAAAAAATCCTCGCGGCACGAGCGCGGTGAATTTTGATAATTAATCATCATATCAAGTAATTTTAAATTATTTAGTTTTTTAAATAATATACTCAGAATAAAAAAGAGAATCATTTCCATGGCTTCTTTACCACCTATAGGTGTATCACTTAAAATATTTCGTGTTTATACCTATTTTTTTTTTTCTTTTCTTTTGCTTATATCTCCAAAATGGTGCGTCCTATCGCAAAAATAATGAAAATTTCGACCCCCTTTTAGGAATCCTTAAACCGCTATTACTCTACATGTAGGTAATCTTTTTTTTTTCCACACAAAAAGTGACAATAAAAGTGGAAAGTACAACGTTGCGAAGCCAAAAAAACAATACCACGTGGGAGTCACGATTGTCAGATTCGATTTAGTTGTGTCAAACTTATTTTTAAATTTATAGAATTTTGTTTGCAGAATAGCTTTAAGATTCTCATAGCCAAAAGTAAGGAATTTTAGTGATAGTTTATAGTTAGTTTAGTTCGGTGTACAAGAGAATCGGCACCATTACCTGATAAAACTTTGGAAGTCTTCTCATACAGGGTACAAATCCCAGCGAGGGCAGCGTTGATTGCCAAACCCCTGGATCGAACCTAGAACCTCAAAAGTCGCGCATGCGATCACTACACTCGAGACAGTCATAAACTACTACAGTTGGAAGGAAATGCAAAGAAAACAATATTTTATACAGTGACGTAATTTTATTTCACAATATTAATCTCAAAATACCTTCATTATAGAAAGACTGTAATAGCAACCGTCACCTTAAATGATTGAAACCGCACTTTGTGCCTTACCATTATTCAAATATATTACATGGGACTTCACATTTCGCCAGTTATATCTCTAATTCTATGTCTCGCCAACTGGCGAAATGTGAAGTGCACCTCAGCCTAACCCTTCGGGATATACAGGCGTGATGTTATACAGGGTGGATTTTTTAGACGGGGCAGTAAGGTTAGGTACCTACCGTATCCGTTACAATTACAGAAAAACGGTTTCAGGAGACTGTCCTCATTTTATTGAGAAATGTTGATCCCCATTCACAGATTTTGAAAAAAATGTACAGTCAGCAAGAAAATGAGCCATTTTCACAAAAACTTTTTTTTTTATTCCAATCGATCCTGTTTCTTATAAGGGCCAAAAAATGTTATCAGATCAACTGAGGTTTGAGTACCAGAAAAGTCAGAAATCGCAAAAAACTTTTCCCATACATTTCGTAGGAAATGAGACTCAACTCACTTTTTTATGATGGGTAAACTGGCCCTTACTGCCCTATCTAAAACATCCACCCTGTGTATGACCTACCACTTATAAAAATATCAAATATTCTACTAATATTACCTTGTTGTACAATAAAAAAATATTCTGTTAAAACCTTTTTATACTATTACATAAATGCTAGATAATTGTATAATTATTTAAATGTGACAACACATTTATTAATTTGTCGAACCTTACACCACCTTACATCTTAGAAGCTACTTTCGAGTTTTTCTTTATTATTTTATTTACTATAACATGTCCCTCGTCGTAGTACGGGTTGAAGTGTTGCCGAACTTTCTTCAACCATACCTCAATGTTTTTGAAATTCTCACTTGGATCATAACCACTCATTCCTAGAAAGAAAAAAAAAGAAAGATCGGATTAGTCATGCTCTTTAAATGTCACTGCTTGTGGTAGCGTCGCGGGTAGGGTTACCTCCTTAATTCAAATATGGCGAGGGGGGTAATGCTCGTGAACGGGTGCTGCTTGTGGTGACTGGTCGTCTTGCTGACCACGGTTTTGTTATTGTTATTAGTAATTAAGTGTTTATTAATTTTACTACACCACGATGGTTCTAGATTATCATTTTTGACTTCGAGTTACAGCTGAACATAAACTATACCCAGTCTCTAATTCAGATAATTTATGTAAACAAAGTAATGTCAAGAAATGTCACTGTCAAAATGACAGGACAGTGGTACAAAACATTTTATCATATTTCTTTTTGTAAATATTCATCGCTAAAATTAAAGTGAATTAATTATAAGCACTATGCAAACAAAATACCGTTGCCAAACAATGTTTTGTGTAGCATGTCGGAGACACGGCATATGATCGTGATAATCAGCCCTTTTAGGTCCAGTGCTAGACGTAGGCTTCCCAAAATCGATTTCCACGCGAAACAGTTTACAGCCGTTTTCATCCAAAATGTGGCTACTTAAAATATGAATCTATGAATGAGAGTTGTAATATTAGTGTTGTTGAAGATGTAAAAAAATTGAAAATGTTTGTATCTCCTGCATTGTTACCAGTATCATAAAATATTTTATACCAGAAAATGTCCTTTTAAAAATAACTTTGTTTAAAACCGAAAATTTATAAAAATAATTACGGTATGATTATTTTTATTAATATTTCTTAAAATCAGTACTCAAAAGAAAATTAAACCTCTTTTTTCGCCATTTTATGTGAATTACCATTACGAAGATATTTTTTTGCTATGTTATCCTTTGTTTACATAAATTATCTAAATTTGAGACTTTGGGTATAGCATTGCACATGTAAGCGCGCCCACCCTCTATGGCTTTGATTTAGGTATTCAGTTCTGTTTACGTTTTTATTTCTGCTTGATTAGTGTTCAAGTTTTTTGTTGGTATATTGGCGTGTGCTAGCTGACATATTATAGCAAATAATTTAATTTAATCTTCTGTGTTTCGTAATATTAATTACTTTGCATTAACTACTATTGCATAGAATCAAGATCCAACTTAATAAACAGATTTTGATTTTGAGTCAATTGAACAAATAGGATTACTCTTTTCATGAATGGCAGATTTTTACATTATCTAAATTCTTGTGCTCTAGGTAAGTAAACCGGAAATGTATCGCGTATTTGTCGCAATAAAGTATCGGTAACTCTACAAACTTTAAAAGGTGCTTTAGACCATCGAACTGAATAACTTTTACTATGGTACCAACTATGAAATCAAGAAAAAAAAATCTGCTGTTCCATACTAAAGTTTAATACCTACTGTTCTAAACTGTATAGGACATCTGTTTATTTATTTTTTGCTATTTCAAAGCTGGTCCCATTGTAAAAGTTATTCAGTTCGATGGTCTATCTAAAGCACCTCTTAAAGTTTGTAAATAATTTTTTTTTAAACCTTATACATACTTAATATTATAAATGTGAAAGTAACTCTGTCTGTCTGTCTGTATGTTACGTTTTCACGCCAAAACCGCTGAACCGATCGTCATGAAATTTGGCAGAAGACAAGAAAACATGATGGAGAAGGACATAGGCTACTTCTTACGCGATAACTGACATCCACAATCTAGTATATAAATATAAGCACAAATAATATTATAAATATAAGCACAAATAAATACACATCAATCATCCCCACCCCTTTGCCCGGAACCTTTGGCCGGGGTCGTACTATAAAAATAAAAGACTTACTCGGCTGTTCCAATTCGCAGGCCGCCAACAAGTCGGCAACCGTGGGAGTGTTGCCATTAATAAAGTCTGTGCCTCTGCCCAGCCATTTAGTGTTGAACTCTGTGAGTGCAGACTCCATGCGACTCTCATATCCAGCCAGAGTGTGTGCATCCGTTGGCTTGCCAAACATCACAGGATTTAAATACTGTAATGAAGACAATGAGACATATTACAGGAAATTACAAGGCACACTCAAGGTATTGTTTTGACTGTTTCAT
Source organism: Dryobota labecula (assembly GCA_947523025.1). Lineage (NCBI taxonomy): Eukaryota > Metazoa > Arthropoda > Insecta > Lepidoptera > Noctuidae > Dryobota > Dryobota labecula. The sequence continues at coordinate 5,896,594 of OX383296.1, read as the reverse complement.
GGGTATTACCTATTCTCATTATAGTTGAAGCCAATAATGATGCAAATATACAGCGGGAATAGATTTTTAATTGTAGCTTTAGTCTCCCGTATTGTATTGTATAATAGGCTGGTATCCACAAGTCCGTCTGATTGCACATATTGCGCACAGGTCTGGACTGTTATGTTATTGTCCAAATAAATAAAATCTATACATACATACGTACAATAGGTATACATCTGTATATGTCTTTTTGTAATGTCAAAATAACAGCTTTGTACTAAATGCATATGAAAGTATACATATACGGTACTTATAAAAAATAAAAAATAAAAATTGTCTGCCTGTCAGTCTATCTGTTTATCTGTTTGTTCCGGCTAATCTCCTAAACGGCTGGGCCGATTCGAAGGAAAATTTCACTCGCAGATAGCTGATGTTAGAAGAAGTAACTTAGGCTACTTTTAATGCTGCTATTTTAGAAAAAGCCACTCTGCGGGCAGCAGCTAGTATAATTATATAATTAATAATTATAAATAATATTTTTAACATTTTAAAAGAGTAAATGTGGAGTTTCTTCCACATTCTTCTCTATACGTCACTACCTTTGAAAAGGCCAACTAGTTTTTTTATTTTTTTATTTTAATTTTGACTTTCAAAAGTGCCTTTCATGTGCCTTTTTTAAATAAATGATTTGACTTTGACTGTCCATGATGTCCAATTAAACAGAACAGAAGCCAGGGCTTTAAGTCTATCTATGTATATTTACTTACTTTAACCCTGAAGTACATAGCACAGTGCAACCTCAGTCCAGTGTGCTGCCATTCTAGAAACTCTTCAACTCGAGCTTGTGCTTTTGACTCTTTGGGGTACAAACTCTCCGGTATTATATTCTCTCTGGATAGGTACTTGAGAATGGCTACACTGGAAAAACAACACGATTTTTTTAAACAACTAATATTATAGATAATTTAAGTACGTAAGTATCTCTGAAAGTCTGCTACCTTTTCACGCCATAACAGATTTCAAGGAAATTTAGCGTAAAGGTATACCATGAGCTGGGTTAGGACATAGCATACATTTTATGCCAGTAGCGTCCCATGGGATAATTTCCAAAATCCAGAATATATCTTATTCCTGACAATTTTCTGATTTTTTAACCAACTTTCCAAAAAGGAGGAGGTTCTCAATTCGGTTGTATTTTTTTTTAATGTTTGTTACCTCAGAACTCCGTCGTTTATGAACCGATTTGGAAAATACTTTTTTTATTTGAAAGGATATACTTCCAGATTGGTCCCATTTTATTATAACGAAAAAGTGAAAAATAAAAAGCTTTTTAACAAAAAAACAACCGGCTTTCAACCGAAATCAAAATTATTTTTCACTTTTTAGTGTTTTTTTTTTTAAACTCGTTTGTTTTTTTTGTTAAAGAAAATTAATTACTGACAACCGCATGTCAACTTCAACTACATAACAACATGAAGATGTAACCAATATTTTGTTTTAAAAGAGTGTCCAGGGGGCTGGTTGGAATAACCACCGAGGGCCACCATGGCCCACTCACAATGGGAAAAAAATGGATAAAAAGAAGGAAAAAAAATAACTAAGTGTGGAAAGCAAACCCTCTAATCTCTCTGTTCTTCTCCATAGGAACCTACTTCACTTTGGAATGGGCAACTAGCTTCATCTTTCTAACTGACCAACCCTTTGACAATTCAAAAGTGCCTGTAATTGGTTTATTTGAAATAAATGCTTTGAGTTTGACTACAAAAACTGCCCTGACTGCTGCAAAATAAAGTCACTGTCAGTCACTTTGTTCCCATGATTATGTGGTTGACTGTACTTTGTAAAAACATCTTGTAGACTATAATAATAATTATTTATTTAATTCAGACATTCACAGTCCATAGATAGACACACACATACATAAAAATTAAAATTGTTAATTATAATAATACTATTTAAAACAAATAAAAACCCAAAATTAAAACTGTGATTAATAAAATTTCAATTCTCTGTCTATTAAAAATAATAATTAAAATTGTAAAAATGTCAAAATTGTAAAATGAAATGTCAAAATATTATAAAATAAAAATTTCAAAACTGTATAAATTGTAACCAACAATAATAAGATATCGAAAATTAAATTAAATTAAAAATATTTTAAATTTAATTTTACTATAACATACCTTTCCGTTAAAATGAAACCATTATGATCTATCACAGGAACTTTCTGCAACCTATTAATTGCAGTAAACTCCTCAGAATAATGTTCAGCTGAAAAATATAAATAAAACTTAGATGGTGGAAATATTTTATTTTATTTAGGCCTCGGCTGTATCAAATATTTATTTATAGAATTATAATCATAAAAATCATCAATACTACTCAAGTTCATATAATCCTACTGAATGACTATTTGGTGAAATCATTACTTTTAGGATTGTATACTAATGGAGTTGTATTACTGATACTAATTTCTTTTTTCTTTTTTTCCATAAATTAAGACAGCATATAAACATGATGATAATGATTTTTATTTATGGTCTGAGATCACCAGTAGTGTCACCGAGTGAATGGATAAATTTTAGATAACCAAAGCAATGACCGTTAATTGTCTGGATATACTTGAGTGCCCTGTGGCCAGTGGTGGTGACCGTGAGATAAACTTTTTTCCTACAGTAATAGACACCGATTTTTTATTATTTGATATTAGCTGCTGCCGCGGCTTCCCCTGCGTGGCTTTTTTAAATAAAAGTAGCCTTAGTTACTCCTTTTAACATCAGCTAACTGCCAGTGAAAGTCCCGTCGAAATCGGTCAAGCCGTTTCGGAGGTTAGCCGGAACAAACAGACACACAAAAAGTATGGCAGGTTAATGTAAAAATGAGACCTCCAACCAAGCTTACCTGCACGTAAATTGACGGGTTTCATCTCAAAATCACATTTTATTGACTTCAATAATATGTAAAGGGCCCTTGAAGGCTGGGACATAAGATCGCAATACAGTTTTACAGACATTTTGTTTGAAATTGAAATAAAAAGTGGATTTTAGTACTGAACTTTGTACCTACTACTCAATCTGTTTTTTACATGGAATTATCGTTACTTGTTAGTGGTTTTTGATGAACGTAATGTTTTCATCTTGATAAGTATTAATGATGTATGCACAGCAATTTGAACTTTTTGCTGTATGACTTTAAAGTTGAAAATTACTGTTTGTGAGATTATCAGAAATTCGGAATTTCTGATTTTCTTTGTGTCAATGTCATGCGAACAGAACTTTGCTACTGTTGGTTGACATTATTATTTTCGTCCTGGAACTTTGAATAAAGCACAGACTACATAGAGATACTATGAATAAAGCGTCATTCAGGCCAAAGCGGTGGCGATGGCTGACGCTGGCGCAGTGGTACTTAGTTGTTGTGCAAATTAAGCAGTAACTTTATTAAGATTTTGAAATCGCCAGTGAGTCGGCGCGGTGGCGGTACACAACATGCTGATTTTGACTGTCGATTTGTCCATATTCGATATTGATGTCGACTAAAGTTGCTTTGTGTGTGACAAACATGGCAAAGTCTTTGCATTTAGTCGATTGTTGACATTCGATAAAGTTATCATTTTATAATCTATGATTCTGCATCTGCATTGCACCCACAGAACACTATACTCTGATTGCACCACATCACATCACTATAGATCGAGTATATTTGGTGTGACGCTGATCTTGTTCGGGGAAAAAAAATACAGTTTATAAATTTATTTTACCAGTTATTTAATAACTACGACATGGCGTCGTTAGATCTTTTAACACCTCATATAACTAAAATAAAAATTCCCAACTCTCAACAACTGATCTACAAGGATGAGTGTGTGTATTCTTTTGACAATCCGGTGAGTTGCACTTTTTATTTTATAACCTTTAAATTTATTTTCTAATTAAAATCATATGTTCTATGGAATGAACTCCACTCGATTTTGCTTTGAAACGTAAATTTCGTCATATTCATCCATTTCGTACCATTGTTACAGTTTTCTCCATTGATAAATATCTGGTCTGCTCTGTAATGAGAATTCCATTTTTTGTTTGTGTAGGTGGTCGACACCGAAATAAAAAACTGATTTCGTAAAATAGAAAACCAAACTATTAATATTAATATAAGACATAAAGCTTTTCCTAAATACTCATCATGTTTACGAAAACCCCAAGCGTTATTGGGGCGGGTCGCGTCTTGATATAATTATATTATTTACTGTTAGTGATGAATCTATTTAAAAACTATTGCTATTTTGGTAGCCTTTGAATCCACCAACCTAATCTTCCTGTAATTTAGTCAAAGAATCATGTTGCCTCAATGTTTTGAGACTGAACAGTGACATCTACAAATAAAAAAAACACAGAAACACACAACAAAAAAACAGTTTTTATTCAGAAATAATAAAATCCACTTATCTCAAATGACACACTTTACAGCACACTCCTTTTACTGTCATGTTATATATATAGTCAAATTCTATTCAAATAGGACTAACAGTATTATCCTTAAAATATTTAGTATTCGTAAAGTTCTTCACAGCTTGATAAACATTTGCTATAACGTTAAAAATAGAAGTCCTCATCCCGTTCATAGTGTACGAACATAATGTGAGAGACAGAAATGTATCAAGCATTACTGGGCTCCAAAACAAAATGTTATAAAACAACTCTCTACTCACATAAGTCTTTACATTCTGCTTTTTTAGTTCCATCACATGTATCTTGGTCAATATTACAGTTGAAGTAGTGATTGGCACAAAATAACTTACAACAGTAATAACAAACATAAACAATAGTAGATTCTTGTTATCTAAAAAACATATTTTCATGCAATTATCATTCTCTGATTTTGGTGTTCTGAACAATGGAGCAGTTGTCACATTTACATCAGCATAATGAGTTTCATTTTGTAAATTGGCAATAATCTTGTAAACATTATTTACTATAGAGTCAAACTTTTCTCCGGTATTGTTTGGATAGTTCTCATACATTTCAAAATAATTTGGCATATGTGTACGTAACTGAAGTGTATTGTTCATATTAATGATTGTGGAACAGTTCTTCTTACTAACATCCAGGAGAGCCATACAGGAATCACTTAAACTTCGAACATCACTCACAGATATAATCATTTCCTTTACATCCATTGAATACATGGAAAGTGTTATAAGAACTGGTAAAATCCACTGTATAGCCACAGTTATAATACTAAAATACTTTTTCCAGAATGAGAACAGATTTTTTATTATGCTTCTGGCTTCTACTCTCAAATTGTCCTCCAGTTCTCGCACTGCACTTTGATCTTCATGTTTCTTCACTTCTGCTATCATTTCGTAATGCATGTAGTTGTCAATGATCAAGCTTAAGAAACTGTTCACCAGGGACACAATAAGGGGTCCATAGCTCATAAGAATTGATGTAAAGTTGCAGCTGATGTCATCATGCGTCATCATAACTACTGATCTCTCTTCCATATCACCCATTTCCACATTCATCGGACTAAGTTTGTAGACAGCTCGACTTATAAAGGCGATTCCAATGCACGTTAACAGTATATTCTCAGATAAGAGCACAGAGGGAAAAGATGCATTACTTTCTTTCACAATTCTCCTAAGATTGAACAAACTTAATGTAAAACCACACAGTATTAGGAAGCATCCCAGATACAAATCTACAGAGTTCAACATTTTTTAAATAAATTTTTTATGTAATGTCAACTGAATACAGTACTAATTTTGCCAGTGTTGTGAACAGAATGGGACATTGCATGCCCCCATGTATTTTTTGCAGGAAAGTGATAACTGTTATCAAGTGTATGTAAATTATGGGGGCGCTTTTTAAATGTCGTGTTGTTAGCATAAAAGAAAACTTTTATAAAATGTACTTGTTACTTAGGTACCTGCATTCATGTGCCATTTTAATTCCATATATCTTCATCAATAGTGATTGTGTTCAACCACAAAACGACAATACAATACAATACAATTGAATAGAGGAAAATGTACAGGTTTTTGCAGAATGTATGTGTTGCTTCTATTCTAGAGAAATTTTCTGAGAGGAAAAGCATAATTTTCAACTGATAATCTATATTTTCATCCAAATGAATCCATATTTTCAATATTAAAAATATTACTTTATTATTACAGTTCTGCACAGAATCATATAAAAATCCTTTTGTTTTGTTTCAGGAGTCAGACACAGGCCTCTATGTATCCCTGGTGAGCTACCTCGGTTTTGGGCGTAACTACGTTGAGCAGTACTTCCAGAAGACAGGCAACAATGTCTTCCTGCACATCAAGAGGGACAAGAAACCTGTAAGTTACTGCAAAAAATATACCATAACTGACAACTTTTCATGATTTTGGTGAAACTACCTTAAAAAAGTAAATGCTTCAAAGAAAACTTGCAGGAAGAAGGCAACCAAAACATATCTGGTTCAATAAAATCATTCCCACTTCGAATATGAAGACTATAATACAAAGAGAGTGAGAATTCATTTCCTTTACAACCCTGTAAAGAGGGTAAAGGAAATGAATTTCCTTTTGTTTCAACTTTCTTGAAACACATGTGCATGTTGTATGTCTACTAAGGCTTCATTCGATTTCGAAACAAGTCTAGTAACCCCGATTTTTGAAACTGACCTACGTCAGTTTCGCGAATTGGAAAAGAATGAAACTTTAAACAATTAGATGTTGATTTTCAATGTAATGTTATTATTAACCAGATCCCAGAGCCAGAGCAAACCGGCGATGGTCCAGAAAAGAAGATCACGCGGTTAGCGATCGGCGTGGAGGGAGGGTTCGATCCTACTTGTGGCAAGGCCAAGTTCACGTTCACAGACCACTATAGTATTGTGGTGCTACCTGGCTTCCATACATACCCATGGCCTAACCCTGCCCTGCCGGAAGTTGTAAGTTTAATTAGTTTTTTAAACTATGTTGCTGTTAGTGCGCACATTGAGACTGCCTAGCTAGAACTAAATCCAGAATCTTAATAAATAACAACAAAAAATATTGTCATTTTGCAAAATATTACATTTTGTTTGTAATTGGGTCCAAGTAGATCAGCGGGTAATTGCGTAAGACACTTACAATCGCAATGCATTTCATTTTGCCACTTAACAACATTCGACATTATTTCAGTTGTTGAGCAGACGAATTTTTCTAACATACGAAGCAATGGATCAAAGCAACTACCTTCAGTCTTTTGGACTTTAATTCAAAGTGTGTTACAGATCTAATCAGGTTGCTGATCTAATTTCAAATGTTTCCTTAATCTATGGCTTTGAAAAGTATTCTCTACATTTTGATCTAGACTTCTCAGAAAAACCATCTTCTAGATTTGAATATAATACAAAACACTTTTGATGTCGTATGCAGGTGAACAAGGCCGTCCAAGGAGTGATCGACGCGGAGTCCCCGTTCAAGATCGCCGAGCTGGCAGCACTGCAAGGCACCTGGGATGGAGAGAAACGCGAAGTCTCTGTGTGAGTCGACATTTCTTTACTAAACTATATTTTTTCCTTTTAACCTGTAATGCCCTACTGCTGGGCAAAACTCTCCCTCATAGCTTACCTGTCTTCCTCATGTGTTGCCTTCTTTGGCCAATCTTCCATAAACAACTAGTAAGTCATCAAACTATAATTATCCTCTACTCTAATTGTCTTATAGTTTCTCCATGTCTATGACTCAGCTCAGAAACTCTAGTACTAGAAAGCTGCAATTTGGCATGGGTATATTATATTATGTATTACGCCGACAAAATAGAATAATAAAATATTTATTAAAAAAAAAAAATGTAGGGCACCTTCCATGCACGTAAAGTGGGGATGATTTGGTGCGCGGTAAAAATATTGTGGGTCTGTGAAAACCAATTTTTAGATTCTGGGATCCGTTTGCGTAATATTAAGCTTTAAAGAAATAATTTGTTAGAATCATGTGTATCCCCCTCCCCTGCCAGCTAAATGGTTGTTTTTGGATATGTGACAAAATTCATGACAGTAGTATTTATATGTATATTAAAAGGTAAACTATCACAGCTAAGTAGGCTTTACAAGTTAACAATAGTCGACCAACTTAAATTTACAGTTGAAATGTATGGGAGATCATGTTTTCTAACTACCATGTTAAGTTTGTTCTTGGGATAAATTCATCTCAACTACGAACCCTACATTGTGCGTGGTCCGACACGCACTTGGCCGGTTATTTTATTCCATCGTCTTGTTAGTCCAGTTCAAAAAAATATTTTTAGTCCAGTTAAAAAAAAGCGTAAGTTTCATAATAGTACCAATGTAGCGAATCATCAGTATAACCATTGTTCTTTGAATTTCAATTAATCTTATCCGCTAAATCACCTCTTTACAAAAGACAATCCTCAAAACGCCTCATTGGTAGGCTCTCATTTACCAGTTACTGCTTCGGTGGTCTAGGTTGCACGCGCGACTGCTAACTTTGCGGTTCTGGGATCGCTCCCAAGGTTGGATAAAGTGTAACCGGTTTTTGACATTAGGAATTTCTCCGTAGCAGTCCATAATCTGGATTCACATACATAAACTCACGCCTTCCCATGGGAGTAGGCAGAAACTACAGAACACAACCTGCTACGATCCTTACATACCCCTTTTGTCTCGTTTACGTTAATACATCTGGTCATACACGCACCTGGATTATAGTAATCGACATGCCTACTTTTACATTAGACTTGCCCTCGTACGCCCGGGCGATTTTTTTGTCACGCACTAAATTTTCAACGCACTGAATAGCGCCTAGAGTTGAAAATCCAACAGTCACTGGCAGAACGACTAGACATATTTTGACGTGAATACGTCTTTAAATTTGCTTCTATAATGGGAGGCAATTCAGAAAACTGATGATAACAAAATCGGGGGGTACAGTTTGGTGTTGCAGCTACATAATATATCTACCATCTGCATCCAAAGTTTAATTACACCATTCGATGTAGCTAAGGATCAAAGAATTCGGTACATTGAGCGAGGACTTTGACGAATCGGAAAGGGAAGCGTCGCCATTTTAGGGTCGTTTCGTTGCGTCACATAATTTCCGTTTAGTATAAATTTTGTCTCGGAGAAGCTACGACGTTCGTTTGAAATTCTATTCGTCAGCTCTCATCAAGATGTATTATTTTCGTACATAAAACATTAGTGTAAAACCTTTATGATCATGCTGATAGAAATCAAAACGTCTATGCCAAGTATTGCCTAAACCTTATATTGACTAGGAAGCACAATGCCTACCTTGCAATATGTCTATACAGTATTTGAACTAAACCTTATTCTGACTGTGAACCAAAATGCCTACCTTGCAAAATGTCTATTATTTTAGGAGAAGAAAGGGAGTACCGTTTCTGGTCATAGTTCTAACCTAACCTACAGTTGAGAGGCCCTAGTGCGAGTTTATTTTAACCATCTCGACTACTTAGAGATTATTGCATTTTAGGCATTTTGCTTGTTAAACATTTTGATCTCTAGGCGATTTACAGCTTAGGCAATTTGCTGTGTAGACAAAATTTTAGGCATTTTGCTTCGTAGACGAATTGAAAGTTAGACACTGATCATAAACCCCATAAAACACCATACGACAGAATAACGCGGTGCCAGGAACGTATAAGAATGAAGGCGTCCGAGCGGATCAACGACGGCACCAGTACATCAGCAGACGTACACGTATTCACGTAGAACACACGGCCGTGTCCACGACACAGCTACACCCCGATTTTTTGACGCGCTGATGCGCTCTGTTGGATTCTCAATGCTCGGCTCAATACCGAGTGTTGAAAATCAATTGCCCAATAAAAAATCGCACGTTCGAATGAAGACTTAAACATAAAATGTGTGTATCTAACCCTTGTGATATTACCCGTTTTTCACACAGTTAATCCAGCCCCTCTATTGCAGTCACGCAGTAGACCTGAAGCAGCTAGACAACGGCGTCAAGATCCCGCCATCGGGTTGGAGGTGCGACAAGTGCGACCTCACCAACAACTTGTGGCTCAACCTGACCGACGGCTCCATTCTGTGTGGACGCCGATTCTTCGACGGATCGGGCGGAAATGATCATGCTGTTAGTATTTTTGCGAATTTTTAGGTGTCTGTGTTGTTGCTATTTATTTATATACTACCGGATACCCCGGCGTTTATAAGTAATTTTGCTCGTCTCCTAAGGGACGTAGCGTGATGTTAAATAGCCTATAACCTTCCTCAACAATTAGGCTATCAAATGCAAAAAACAGAATCCGTTCAATCGTTTCAGTCTATAATGGACATAGATATACATACTTTGTGTTTTATATATATATATATATATATATTTAATAGCTGCTGACCGCGTGGATTTTTCCAAAATAAAAGTAGCCTAAGTTACTCTTCATAACATCAGCTATCTGCCAGTGAAAGTTTCGTCGACTAGTCGAAGATTAGCGGGAACAAACAGACGGACAGACAATTTTATGCATATGCATCCGTTCAGCATTTCCGCGTCTATCAGATGCGTACGCATCTCCATACAATTTTTTTTTTCTTTAGACAAAAGCTGTACAGAGCTGAATAATATTGTGGTTAGTCCCTTACAGGTCATGTGATCATGTCGGTTTCCTTACGATGCTTCCGTCTCCGTTGTGATTATGAAACACATTTTATATAATACAGTGTGCGTGCCTGTCTAAGCTCGAATCCACTACCAACAACTTGTACAGTACAACAATTTTCTTATTATTATTAATACGAACGGGATATTAAACAAAAAATAATAAACCTGGTAAATATCCCGTTCGTATTAATAATAATATTAGTGACCATGACAGTTTAAAAACTTATAACTATTTTCTTGTCCCTCGGCAAACTTCGACTTTAGCAGCTTGCCTCCCATACTTTTTTTTTTTTCTTTTTTTTTTCTATTTGTTGTGCCTACTCTGGACGCTTTTAACGTGTACGTTTTAATTTTTTACTTTTACATCGTTCTCACATAAAGTTATAAATTCAACATTAAAGATTTAACTAATATTTTTGAAACAATTTAATTTAGAAGAGTGTCCATGGAGTTTCTTGCCCGTTCGTCTCCTTAGGTACCCACTAATCTTTGGAATGGGTAACTTAGCTTCATATTTCTTACTGACCGACTCCTTGACAATTCAAAAGTGCCTGTAAATGGTTTAATTGAAATAAATTATTTGAGTTTGAATTTAAAATAAATTACATTAAGTTAAAAGAGCATTAACAACTGTATATTACTTCCAAGGCTATTGAGAGCGTCCGGTCTGAACCAAGTGCAAAGGGCAACTGAGAAATCCGACGATTGACGAAACACGGAAGTTTATCGAGGGACATTAAGAAAATAGTCGTACTGTAATTCGATATGGTTACTACTGAGCCACCAACCTCCATAAGTACAGTAAATTATTGAATGCACTGTAAAATAAAACAAAATTGATGCTTCTGAATTCTTAGCCAAAATGTAAGATATTAAAGCCAATAATTTGTATCATAATATTCGTTGCCCACAGGTGGAGCATTACCGTCAGACGGGTTTCCCACTAGCCGTGAAGCTGGGCACCATCACCGCAGACGGCAAGGGAGATGTCTTCTCCTACGCTGAAGACGACATGGTGGAAGACCCGTTCCTCGCTGACCATCTCAAGCACTTCGGCATCAATGTGCAGCAGTTGCAGAAGGTACTGTTCACTTTGCCCTTTTATTGTATATTTGGTTATCCAAAGTATTAAAACTAGAAAAAAAAAAAAAACTAAATACTTATCCTTGAGAATGTAATACGTGACATTCACCAGTAATAATATTGTCAGATTTAATATTGCGTTTGTGGACTCTCATAAATTTTTGGGATCATTCTGTATCAAAAGTAGTATGTGAACTCGTCTACCTTGGACAACTGATATCGTTAACCCGGGAAATGGAACAATAAATATTAAGACGCACAACTAGCACATGGGTCAGGTACTGGTCACTCAAAAGAGTAATGAAAAATGCCCAATATCCTCCAAAAAAAAAACTTTTTAATACATGCATTCTTCCATGTCTCATAAGCGGCTGTCAAACATGAGCATTGACTCAAAAAAAACCTGCAGAAAATTACGTCTTGCCAAAGAGACATGGAACGCAGCCTGCAGGACTTCAAAATAAAAGACATTCTAGCTAAAGACCTGAGGAGAATTACTAAACTAAAGAATGCTACCTTCCATACAAAAATACTGAAATGGAAATGGGATGGGCTCCGTAAGTGGTCTCAAGCTATGACGGAATGGCAAATTAGATATGGATAGAAAAGAAGTATCGGAAGACAACGCAAACGCTGGGACGGCGAAATAGTGGAGACAGCTGGTGCCTTGTGGGCTAGAGACACACGAGACCATGACAAATGGAGGAGCCTTGGGAAAACATGACTATTGCACTTCGGTGTCTTCGTCAGTCGCGCTGATTGACGAAGACACGGAAGTGCAATAGTCATGTTTTGCTTAATTTATTTTATATTATTAGTTTTAGTTTAGCAGTAAATAAAGACTTATTATTATAATAGCTTTTGCCCGCGGCTTCCCTCGCGTTAATTTTTTTTTTTTTTTAAACTAACACCTTACTACTTAAGAAATTTTGAATTTCGCGGACTACCTTGGCTCATCCCCCTAAACTAACATAATTAAATGTTTTTAACCAGACGGAGAAATCGATGATAGAATTGGAGTTGGAATTAAACCAACGCAGCGGAGAATGGAACACTCTGCAGGAGTCAGGCAGTGAACTGCGACCCTTATGCGGCCCCGCACTCACTGGACTCAACAACCTCGGTAACACTTGCTACATCAACAGCGTTGTGCAGGTTTGTACTCTGTTATTATCACAGATCGGTACGAAAACGGGAAATCGATTTTTGAAATCAAATTGGAGAAAAAAGTTTTCTTGTATATTGTTTTAAACACCGTCTACCAACGGCGAAGTGTGATTTTATGAGAGAGGTAAGTCGGAGCAACAAAAAAATCGTTTCTATACAAATTACACTCGTCATGTCGTCACTTCAGACTTCATTGTGGCCGTGAAAAGCTACTTCTTGTAGCTACAACAAAATAACGGTGTCAATAAATCGTTCCATTAAATTCCTATTTCGATCTACTTGTCTATTAAGAGGTTCATGCGAATTAGCGAAAATGATTCTATCCGAAATTGTGTTCCCAATTTCCGAAGAGAAGCCGGTAAAAATCGAGTTGTACGGTGCTTTCGCCACTGTTGTCCACATCTCTCATCCAACTTTCCTATCGCAGGTCTGTTGGAAAAAGGATCTAATAAAATAAGCATTACCTTTATGCTTTTATGCATTAAAAACACTCGCCTTCGGCTCGGGCTTGTTAATGACAGCTCGTTTGTAATAACCTACTTTCCACCCTTGTATCACAATGTACTAATCAACAATTTTGTAACATGACTTTTTACTTATAATTTACTTTTCACTAAATTATTATCTAATTTACATAGATTTGTGCTAAATATTTACCATCATCAATGATAAAAAATACTGGCTACCAGCCAGTATTTTTTATTAATATGATAAAGCAAAAAATACGTGTCTAATATTTTTTTATTATCTGATTGACGGACTAAACAGTTTTTCTTTTTTTTACCCAGGACACATCTCTATTACGACCTCCAATACAAATGACCTGATTCCCACTTTACGTGTGATTATAGCTGTTGTATTTTGGCAGGTGATGTTCCGCATGCCTGACTTCATTCGTCGATTCGTAGACGGAGCGCCCGAAATATTCTCCACCTTCCCAGAGGATCCCGTCAATGACTTCAACGTGCAAACGTAAGTACTACCTATACTTGACTCAGATGCTTCATGATCGTTATTTGTGTAGACGCTTTTTATAATAAACTACAGAACAACTGGAAGCAGTTAGGTCACGTATACTAACAACTAAAATACGAATAATGGAAGAAAATAGGCGGCTAAAACTATATGAATCCCCTGAATTTTATTCATCTCTTGCAGTGCCAAACTAGGCGTGGGCTTAGTATCAGGTCGCTACTCATTCCCGAGCGCAGAAGGCGGCTTCCAAGCCGGCGTGTCCCCACATATGTACCGCAACCTGGTGGGCAAGGACCATCCCGAGTTCATGAGCAAGCGGCAGCAGGACGCGCACGAGTTCTACCTGCATCTACTGTCGCTGCTACAGGTACGCGAACAAAGTTCTATATCTATCATTTATAGGTTTATCTCAAGTTATCCCCTCATCCCTTTGACCGAAACAGTCACAAAAGATGACAAGCTAAATTGTGTACAGCAGTGTTTTCCAACGTGTGGGTCGCGACCCCCTAGGGGGTCGCCAAGCCTCTTTAAGGGGGTCGCCGTTACTTTAAAATTTAAAACTCATAAATATAATGCCATATTAGTTCAAAATGTTATATTTATTAAGCCCCACCCCACCCCACCCCTTTTCCTCTCGTGGGTGTCGTAAAAGGCGACTAAGGGACTTACTAGAGAATGGGCAGCAGCGTTCTCTATGCACTTTTAACACCATACTGCGATCGCCAACCCGCCTGCCAAGCATGGCGATTATGGCAAACCCCCCCTAATTGGGTCGCCGTTACTTTAAAATTTAAAACTCATAAATATAATGCCATATTAGTTCAAAATGTTATATTTATTAAGCCCCACCCCACCCCACCCCTTTTCCTCCCGTGGGTGTCGTAAAAGGCTACTAAGGAACTTACTAGAGAATGGGCAGCAGCGTTCTCTATGCACTTTTAACACCATACTGCGATCGCCAAACCGCCTGCCAAGCATGGCGATTATGGCAAACCCCCCCTAATTGGGGGAGGCTTATGTCCAGCAGTGGATGTCTTTCGGCTGAAATGATGATGATGATTAAGAAAACGTTAATTAAAGGCTTAGGTTAACACACAAATCAACAAATACTTACTAGTCACATTAATTAAATTATTAATGTGACGTTGAACATACGCACTCATTCACATTATTGTGATTGTTGCGCCTGTTTCTGGTTAACCAATTTTTCTCATCACGGATCCGTTTTTGCTACACATAGGATTAACTCGTTCTCAAAATTTCGGCAATTTCTATGTTTGCCTTTTAATTGAAACATCGATGAAAACGTTGATCTCGCACAAGTAGGAAGTAGGAGTTTCCAAATGGAATCAAACACTTCGAAGCTTCTGTGGTTAATTGTGGGTATTCTGTTTTTCTGCTTAACCAAAATGTAACCAAAGTGACAGACTTGAAATCCAAGTTAGAAACCGCGGAGGTTAGGGGGTCGCGAAATATTTTTCTAAGGGGGCCACACTGTGCAAAGGTTGAAAAACACTGGTGTACAGCATGGTATGATTATTTAAGTTATGAATGCAGTTGCTAGTGTACCTCACACTTTCACAAAAGGTTAAATTGAATGAGACGCGGAATTAATGTACATAACTATAAAAAATTATATCAATATCTCTAGAAAGATTATGAAATTCATATCCGTTACGAATAATTATTAGAGTTCGTGTGAACTACGCTTTGCCCATTATCAAGGGACAATGGGCAGAGCGAAGTTCCTACTTGTACTGGTAATGCCTATGTTGGTTCTAAGATCGAATTAGGCTGTAATTCCAATGACTGTTTTCGAGGAAGTAAAACATGTATCGTCCGACAGCGCCACAGCCGGCATAAGTCGAACCCGGCCGACTGCCTGCGCTTCTGCGTGGAAGAGCGCGTGCGCTGCGGAGCGTCGGGCGGCGTGCGCTACGTGCGCCGCGCCGAGCAACACCTGCCGCTGCCCGTGGCTCTGCGCGCCGCCACCAACGCGCAGCAGCTGGCGGACTACGAGCAGCGCAGGGCGCAGGCCGAGGCCTCCGGCCAGAGACTGTAAGGCTCGTCATCCGTAGCCATTAATAGACTATATCATTATGCTGCACTGGTTGATGTCATCACGTCAACGCCGGTTGTCGCTGAAATCCAGCGCTGGGGCTCTTGTCACGCATAGGGTCGCAGCATTATGCTGAGCGATGGCCGTTTTGCGCGGTGACGCATATTTTTTCCCCATGTTGATCTTTTCATGTTTTTGTTCTTTCTTTGCGTTATGTTTACCGCAAATAAACGATTTTTGTTTCTTTCTTTCTAGATAAGATTGCAACTAGATTTTGAATGCAAATCGGGCTTGTGGAGTTGGAGTGGAGTTTATTGCCCGTTCTTCTCCATAGGAATTATTAGGAACCTACTACGCTTTGGAATGGGCAACTAGCTTCATCTTTCTGACTGAACGACCCCTTTTCAATTCAAAAGTGCCTGTAATTGGTTTATTTGAAATAAATGCTTTGAGTTTGAGCCTTCATGTAATTCAGGAGTGATGTTATATCGTCATGTATATTTTCAGGGACCCGTCTCAGATCGTGCGACCACACATCCCGTTCCAGGCGTGTCTGGACAGCTTCATGAAAGAAGAGACTGTTGAGCAGTTCTTCAGCAGCGCAGTCAACAAGAAGGTCACCGCTCACAAGTTAGTATCAGTCCTCAAACATCAGCGTCTTCAAACATAGATGAATCATTATTTCGTCGGTTTACTGCAAGAACTCATTAATGGCAAAAATCATCAAGTAAAGTTTATAACGCCTTGAACTCGTCTTGGCGAGTTTTATATAATGCAAAAACTCATTGTGTTTAAAGTTTTCTTTAACATAATCATATATCGCTTGACGTAAATTGACGTATTTTTAGTCGACAAGTTTTTAATCACTACTAAACTTGTATGGTGTAGTGACAGGCGCTGATTAATTTGACAGGACTAAACATAAATTTATCTTCTGTCCTTTTCTTAATGAAATAGAAAGAAAAAGATGCACTGAACTTAAATTTAGTTTAGTTTGTGAACAAGGGAATCGGCACCAATGTATTGTCTTTTACGAATTTCAAAACATTTTGACGGATTGTGTTTAATTTGGATTCAGTCGAAGTCCATTTTAGTATGTTGGTGAAGAACACGAGAAAAAAAAAAATTCGTTAATCCATTTTTCAAAGCTCAATAATTATAATATAATAAACTGAGTATTAACATGCATTTTAAATATAAGCAATATCTAATCCAATATTTCAGAATCACTCGTCTAAGCACGTTCCCCGACTTCTTGCTGATCCAGCTGAAGAAGTTTACCATCAAGGAGGACTGGACGCCCGCCAAACTAGACGTCGCTGTCGATATGCCCTGGGAGGTACGTACTCACTTAGGCTAACCTTATGTAGGCGATAGTAGCCTACATAAGGTTAGGTTAGCATAACTAACATGAAATATCAAATCTAGAGTTAATTTAAAACATATTAGTAGTACTCTAGATTTGATATTTCATGTTAGTTATGCCTAAATGTAAAATTAAAATTGCCACCGAAGACAACCAAATAATGAGTGTCCTGAGAATGACCCAGCTGTGTGCCCGCACAATTCGCCGATGTAGGTATTTAAGCAGGTTATTAATCGCAATTTTAATATTTTTTTTATTTAAAAGAAAATTATGAACAAATAATGGAAATTTTGTTCTATTACTGATACCGATCCACCAAAAAAAAATTGCGCATTAGTTAAAAAAGTATCCTGTATACTTACTAGAGAATGGGCAGCAGCGTTCTCTATGCATTTTTAACACCATACTGCGATAGCCAACCCGCCTGCCAAGCGTGGCGATCATGGCAAATCCTCTCCTTTCGGGAGGCCTATATGATGACGTGTATATAATTATCGATTTACAAATACATAATATTGTCAAACCTACAGCGATTTGCAAGGTAAAGAAACAGCTATGTAATAAAAAAATAACATGAATGAACATAAAAAAATATAAAAAGTTGTTAAGAGATTATGTCGAGTCACGCCAAAGCTAAGAGTAGCTATGTATTATGTTATGGTTATCACCAAAAACATCATGTTTAAATTCTTTCTAATGTTATCTGCGCTGGTGCAAAAGAGATAGAGATATCTATCAATAGATATTTGATTGTGGCATTGTACATAGAGATATCTACAATGCCACAATCGCTATTGGCTGCACAACTGAATGCTATTTAGCGGTCGCATCTACAAGATTACTCGGCGTCCGCCATAGTTATCAATTGCAGTAGCGTTCTACACAAACGCTGAAGCAAGAAATATTTTCATTTTAGCAGCTGATTTTCCGAGTGTAATTAAACAGTTTTCTGTGTGATGCTAAATGGCTGGTAATGGTGGTGGTATGATGGATTCAAATAAAGGCTTTGTTTTTTGGTCTTGTTTTATCAATTTCTATATTTTTAGTTTTCGCTCTTCAAATAAATAAAAATCACCTAGTATCCTGTACATGTCGAATGCTACATGATATATCTTGCGTTACAGATGGATCTGAGCTGCCTCCGCGGGCGCGGCCTGCAGCCCGATGAGACGCCGCTGCCCGAGGCGGCGCCCGAGACTCCCGCGCCTGTCTATGACGAGGCGCTGCTCTCACAACTTGTAAGTTACACTGACACTAAACATAATTGTCGAATTCACTTTTTATTTCGATGGAAAATTACCATATTAATGAGCAAAAAAATTAATAGTAAAAAACGTTTTAAAAACAAGCTTAAGTTTGAATGCCCTAAAAAAAAAAAAACTAAATCAAACCGATCAATTTATTATATTACACAATTTATCTGATATAAAAGGTTGTCACGAGTTTAACTTTTATTTTATTTTAATTAGAGCTAATTCATGTTATTTTTCATATTCTTTTCAGCAAACTCTTTAATTTGATACCCATATTATAGAAGTGCGTAAAAATAACTAGTCCACCATACTGGATTTAGATTGAAGTCGTTTTATTTTTTGTATTCTTCTCAACAAACCCTTAGACCTTACCTTAGCCGCCATCTTGGGCCTTCCGCCATTATTGGATATCGTGCATTGTCACGATAACCAAACGTGCGTGCAAAATTTCAGCCCGATAGCCTCAGTAGAAGTGGGTTAAATATTCCAGGACATACAAG
Source organism: Dryobota labecula (assembly GCA_947523025.1). Taxonomy (NCBI): domain Eukaryota; kingdom Metazoa; phylum Arthropoda; class Insecta; order Lepidoptera; family Noctuidae; genus Dryobota; species Dryobota labecula. The sequence continues at coordinate 5,877,576 of OX383296.1, read as the reverse complement.
TGAAGTTATTTAAAAGCTTTAAAAAAAACCTTACCGAGTGACCTAAATGTATCAGCAACAAATGTGCTGTTTGGATCATGGCGTGGTATGAAATAATACCTGATTATAAAAATAAATACGAGCGAGCCTTACAGTAGTCGCAGTCTTACCTTGGTAATAAGCATCATTAACATTATATCCTGAAAAAAATTACTCTGGTATTATTTGAAATGTTTTTCGTAACGATTTATATCACCCTCGAAAACCATGAAAACGACACCCATGATGAAAAATTTGAAAATTTTCGCAACCGCATTCTTTGATTTTCATTTTGACCTTACTATCGGCTCTAGCACCCTCGAAAGCCATGAAAGACCCTTGATGAAAAATTTTCGCAGCTACCATCTTGGATTTTCTTTTGACCTCACTGTCGGCTCTAGCACACTCAAAAACCATGAAAACGACACCCATGATGGAAAATTTAAACATTTTCGCAGCAGCCCTCCCTGAGTTTAAATAATAGATGGTAAAACCAAAATATTTTTTAACGCGCATTTAAAAATGAAAAAGGTCAAATAAAAAATGGGTCGGTACCAACTGACATTCTATTCTACCACCGCGCGCGCTCATTGGACAAATCAAATAGCGCGCGCTTCCCCGACTTCCTGTTACACACTTCCGTCCCTTTTCACGAAATCACGCCCACAGATTGCAGGAAAGCGAGAGGAAAGATGTTACACATCAAAAAGGGATGAGGTAGTATTTGATCATCAACATGACATGTGAGGCCTATCAGTCATCTTTAAAAAGTTAATTTGCCAAAATGACCAGCACTTACCAATTGATATATGTATGTAGTGTTCTTACACTATAATAAGAGAATATCCTGTTCTAGCTTGGTTGTTATATCCGTCGTTCTAAACACGATTATTATAATTTACAGTTAGACATGGGTTTCCCGCTGGAGGCATGCAAAAAGGCGCTTTATTACACGAACAATTGCGGTATGGAGGCCGCCTCCAACTGGCTGATGGAGCATATGACTGACTGGGACTTTGCCAATAAATTCACACCGCCTGGTAGCACAGGTACAAGACAGTTATTATTTTACTTGAAAATTTATCTTAAGGGAATCTGTCACTAAGTCGCGCCGTCTATCTGTCACAGTTCTGACTTCTGACTGTACTACATTTAGCAGGCGTCTTTCGTAAAGCAACGAAAATGTTAAAATGAATGTATTCAATGTCTGGTCGACGTTTATTATAAAAAAAAAACTTGTTTTGCCTAAATAATTATTTTCAAACAAAATACTATAGCAAAAAATTCTGGGTCTGTGATACAATGATCATTAGTATAGGCACTAACGATACACGTTTCTCTGAATTTCATTTTACTTATTGTTTTTGTGTACCTTAACCGCGTTGTTTTCTAAAATATTTATTACTAGCTGCGCCCCGCGGTTTCACCCGCATAAGTGTCGATCCCGTGGGAATATCAATTATTATAAATTAATCCAGGGTGTCAGCTACCTCCATATAACATTTTATCAAAATTGGTCCAGCAGTTTGAGCGTGAAGAAAACAAACATAACACACTCACAAACTTTCGCCTTTAAAATATTGTGTGATTATGAATTGTAGGCGCAGACAGTGGTGCAGCCAGCGTAGACGAAACGAGCGTCGAACAGATAATGGGCATGGGCTTCACGCGAGCCCAGGCCGCGCGAGCACTGGGGGCCACGCAGGGCGACGTGGCGCGCGCCCTGGACTGGATCTTCAGCCGCGCCGACGAGCTGGACGCCGACGTGGCCGCTCCGCCGCCCGGCGCCGACACCACGCTGGGCTGCAGGGACGGGCCCGAGAGTGAGTCGTGGCTTTTGTTTACATCTGACCGGAGACCAGTTACGAGTGCGAGGGATTCCTGCATTCACTTTGGCAAAATGGTTGCCATAACGTCGCCTTAGAGTGAAAACCTCGGTAATGCATTTTTGGTCATTTCTATTTTATTACATTTTTGGAAAGAAAACCTCGCAACGCACGTCCTATTGTCACACAAAAAAAAAAAAAGTTATGCAACCTGTAACGCCATCTATGACGAGTTTGAATAATGCACACTAAGGCCCGTATTACAGAACGTCACTCAATACTCAAGCATTACTTAAAACTAGTTTCAACCAATCAAATGGCTAGAATCTAGTCTTAAGTAATGTTTGAGTATTGAGTGACATTCTGTAATACGGGCCTAAAAGACATACATTAAGAAGCTGTGGTAATAAAATTTTACAGGGCGCAGTTTTTTCTTCCTCCTGTATAGTTTCCTTTTTCGCTTATACCAGGTTTTCACTCTAAGGCGACGGACGATAATAGGGATGTGTCCTGGGTAAAAAAAAAAAAAACTTTTTAGTCCGTCAATCAGATAATAATAAAAAAATATTAGACACGTATTTTTTGCTTTTACATATTAATACAAAATTACTTAGATAAAACACATTCAACTTGGGGAGTGGGGGCTCGTTACGACACAGCTACGTATAAAATCTAGCTAGTAGGGACGTCATGCCACATTTAGGCCCGTATTACAGAACGTCACTCAATACTCAAGTATTACTTAAAACTTGATTCCAGGCATTTGATTGGTTGAAACTAATTTTAAGTAATGCTGGAGTATTGAGTGACGTTCTGTAATACGGGACTTAAACTCAATGTATCGCCGTAACGTTTTGATTACGTAAAAAAATAAAAAATACATGTCTAATATTTTTTAATAATCTACATAATGGACAAAAAATGTTTCTTTAGTCAGCATCCCTATTGAATGTAGTTTAGCAGAAAGGACTCAACTCAAAATATGGTAAAAAAAATGTTTATACCAAAGAAGTCTTAACGGTTAACGGATGGTACCCACCATAATGTGGATTGATTCCCATCATAACAAATTCAACCTTATCTTTGTAGTGTCACAGATTTTTTTGCTGAGTGAAACCATAATGTAGGTGGAGTCTTTCTACTAAACTACGTCCAATTGACATAGTGATCGAAATTTTATTATCAACCTCTTGCCCTTACCCGTGTATAATGCGTGCATGTCTGGCTTCATACACATCTATTGGACGTCATCTCAGTAAACATCCTCCTTTCTAACCATATCTTTCACATAATCCATAACAAAAATGGGCAGTCATAAGGTCTGCCAACAGAAGTGAAAACTCAAACCTTTGGAATAACTGACAGTATGGCTCAACAAGTCACGAGCATGTCGCTCATTTCGGTGACGTGAACCCATAAGTTTTTCCCCTACCAAAAATCGCTCAACGCGGCTAAAGATTTTTTTTTTTAAACGTTGCCCTACTATGAATTTCTCCTGTATTGTAGGTGCGTTTACAAATATTTAAACTCACATACACTAACAGCCAAACCCGGAACAACTACTTGTAGGTCATACAAATATTTGTTCCGTGCGGGAATCGAAATCGCAACACGCAGCGGAGCAGTCAATCGTTTAACCACTACGCCAACCGTGCCGTCGAAATATCAAGATCATTTTCACACAAATCTCTAGAAGGACAATTTATTTTGTTATACTTTTATCAATCTGATCTTCAATTTCCAGACTGGGTTGTAGTTCAAAGTCTAGTGCTACTATAAGCAAGTTCATCTTCATTCTTCCACTGGTAAAAAGCTAAATACATTATTCTTAACTCCATAATATTGTGTTTACAGAATACAGGCTGTGTGCATTCATATCGCACATGGGAACGTCGTCCATGGTGGGCCACTACGTGTGCCACATACTGCACGAGGGCCGGTGGGTCATATTCAACGACAACAAGGTGCGTATACGTCACTATAAAAACAGAAGCAGTTTGAGATATGATAGATAGATAGATAGAATACTCTTTATTATGTACACCATAAAAATTACAGATATAAATGTAGAACTGTTACATAGGGTGCCACAATGGGCGGTCTTATCGCTAAAAGCGATCTTTTACAGACATCTGTGATCATTGTAACAGAAGCTGTGAAATTTATTTAAACAAAATATTCCTATGTATTTTTAAGATGGTGCACTCCTTTAAAAAAATATTATCTCGTGACTGAGAAGGAATTATGAAAAACGGCTCAATCAGCGACTGTGTCTAGAATTTTCTAATACCTTTTATAACATTTCATATTGAGACACGAAACAAAAAAATTCGATCTAAAGAAAAGCGGCCACATTCTTCTATACCGTATTCTGTTGGACCTATATACGCTAATGGACCTTAGTATGCCCTCTTAAGGGGGAGGTAAACAGATGGGGGCACCGTGAGCATGGGATTTTGTTTTGTAAGTGAGCCGATTCGGGGTGTCCGCGATAGTACTTATACCAAAAAAATAATTTCAAAAATACGTGAGTCGTGTATTTCTCTCTGTTTGTTCCGGCTTATCTCCGAAACGGCTGGACCGATTTTGGCGGGACTTCCACTAGCAGATAGCTAATTATTTAAGGAGTAACTTACAATTTACTTTTATTTTAGAAAAATCCACGCGGGCGAAGCCGCGGTCAGCAAAATGATAGTAAAGTTGTTTGAGATTAAAAACAAAAAATTCGATAGTGATTATTGACTCTTGTCGCTGACTGTAGATACTAATGATTGGTTTGTTTGTGACTCAAAAATGATAACAAACTTAAATTACCTATTCACAAGTCAATACTGCCCTGCTAAGCCGAAAGGCGCTATCTCTGAGATACGCCCTTTTAGTGTTTTTTTATACCATTCATTAGCTAGAATAATTTCGCATCTAATGGTATAAAACCAAATAGCACTATCTAACTTAAAACATTTAAAAAAACCACTAAGAAGTTTTTTTTATATCTCTAAATTACTAAGAGACTAATTTACAAAAAGTCGTTTTTCTCAAAACTTACTCTGACTGAGTTAGCGCTTTTCGGCTTATCAGGGCAGAATAACCAATCTAACTTTTATTTATGTGACCAAATAATAAACCTAACGCCTTTTTTTCGTTCCTTCCAGGTGGCCCTATCAGAAAATCCGCCCAAAGATCTCGGCTACTTATATCTATACGAAAGGCTGTGATGATCATGATAAATATGACTCGTTTGTACCAAAAATCGCTGGCACGGTTGTTTGGGATACGAACCTCTGTGTTAGACTGCGTTTGTATTATCTAAACAATAAGAGATTTTAATAAAACAACAACTTTTAGGCGATATTTATTTTATAGAAGGAAACAAATTGTTAAGAAATTAAATTAGGTTAATAAAATTTACTATCTAATTATTTTGCATAGAAAATGCTTTTGTGTTGCAATTTTTACGTAAGACTTTTATCTGTTTTGTAGTTGGACAGTTATGATGTGTAGTTAATGAATTAGAAATAATCTTTGTAAACGCTTAGGACAAGACATGACAGCATTTACGTGTGATTATTGCACAGGAGTCTCATGTTCATAATATTACACTTTACTTTTGTAAACGTATATGGTTAACTAAGCTGTGTATTATTTACCTGATATACCGATCGCTATTTCATAAATCCGTACTAGAAGTACAATTTTTTTCATTCAATAATTGCCGTACCACATAACAAATGCATTTATTGGGGAAGCAGCTTAGTGTTGGATAATTTTATTGTATAAATATCATTGAACATCACTAAAACAACGAAAAATGAAAGTAAATTATTACTGAAAATGCTCTCTTATTTATTTGTTTCTTTTACCCTACACTTTTGATGCCAAGAACCCAACATATGGGTCGAAAAATAATTCGTTCGTGTGCCCAAAACCCGCATCCAAGTCGTCGCTATAAGTAGCTAATTAGCTATAGCTATCGATGACTTCTGTACATGCCCAGCACCCGATTAGAGAGACCAAAAATCTAAGCATGCTAAGGGTTGTCGAAAATAAACCATGTGAACGGTATTTTATATTTATAAAATGTCATTAGAAACATCATTTCTTCTGTTTAAAAAAGGGTAATTTAGCGTGTCTTGGGAACAATTCAGTAAGTATTATTATAAATGGTAAGTTTACAGAAGCCGTGATCCTCCTTAATAATAAACGTTGTTTAGCGTCTTTATAGTTACACAACGCTTTGTCTTCTTCTTTCGAAAGTCAAATTACTGACGAGTGAAAGAGAGAAATCGGTGTGTAACTATACAGCAGCTATACAACGTTTATTAGTAAGGAGGTAAATGTATAACATTTCTTACACACGCCATCGATTGAGACATAAGCGAACTATCGTGCAAATACTACTAATTTTGTGAAGATAGGTTAAGGTGATGATGATATATTTATTATAGTCATAATAAAATATTAGTGTATCGTGTCTATTTAATTTGTAAAGATCATTCAATCAATTTCTACAGGTAGAAACTTTTTAATTCATAATACTTTATAATGTTGGCACGTTACAATTACTACAAAACGTGAGTCAAATTGGCTTTGATGATTTTTTATTCATTTTGTCACACACACGTTTTTTGTGAACTTCTGTACGAGTTCACAAAAAATATAATGCCTATCGGGATTCGTAATAAGTTAATAATTCAATTAATAAAAGTTGAAAATTAAACAGGAAATCAACAGTGGATTATTTTTACTGATTGTTGGTACTAAGTTCTGCCTGTCCAAAAGTTTTGAAGAGAGAAAGATCGCACCGGTGCATTTGAAAATATTGACATTTCAGAGCAGCGTTGCCAGAAAGTTACTTTTGTAACGTTTAACGTTACTTTTTGAACCCCTTACGTTACATTTACGTCACACGCCTGAAAACGTTACTTTTACGTCACTTTTCAGAGTAATTATAATTGCTGGTTGAATCAAAAACTATTTGAAACGGAACGCAAGCAAGTCAGTCGTGCCGTGCGTGCGTAATATTGGTAATTCGGAATTGCAACTTAACCAAAACTAAAATGAAAGATAGTAGTAGTAGTCTCTCTCTCTCTCTCTCTCTATTGCACTGCTAGAATTTATAAGCAAAGAGAAAGAACAATAATATAATTGCAGAATCGGGAAAAGTATTCACCAGAAATCACACCCGTCATATCATATAAAAAAGATACATATTACAACCGTAAATACAAAAAAAAACTGAAATACAATTTAAATTGTTTATAGAGTATTAAAATACAAAATTTGAAAAGCGTAACTTTTATTCTGAAAACGTTACTTTTCGAACAGTCTTGGGTAAGTTTTGACGACAGGGCTGGCAAGGGCAACACTGTTTCATAGGCATCTGTTAAGCCGCAACGTGGATCCACGCGAGAGACAACGGTTTTTCAATTTTGTCTGTAATTGTGCTGGTATTAGTGTTCTGTGTGTGGCATACGAGAGGTTAAACTGTTCATTTAATTAGAGATTTATTATTTAATTATTGCTAATGATAAAAATAGTTATTGTTATTATTTTTATATACAATCTTCGAGGCCTATAACTAAGGGAAACCTGATAATCGGTAAGTACATTGGCAATCTTTGCGACCGATGTACCTACCACGTTATTGAAGATGTAGGTACTTGTAGCCAACATCTTCAATAACGTGGTAGGTACATCAAGTTTAAAAAATAAATCGCAATTCAAAGTTCCATTTAATTACTGGGGACAGATTCAAATCAAGTGACTTTTGTTTTACAGACGTGTCCATAAATGCGCATCTGATGATCGCGACTCTGGTATGTGGTATGATGATATTAACGATGATGCAATGATTGAAAGCTTCTCTTGATGTTTATTTTATTGAGCGGACTGGCGAAGTGTTTTACTAACATGGTGTGGCAGCTACTGGAATATTTCTGAAGCTTCGGGCATAATAATAAAAAGGATTTATGGATATTGGGGTTTATTCATAAACGTTGCTTAAAGTTAAGTGACGTTCAAACGTCAAAAATGTATGGCTATACAATGGCTAATCGTTACATAACTTTAAGCAGCGTTTATAAATAAACCCCATTATGTCGTGCAGTCTGCCTGTAATATGCTAATTGATTTTGTTCTTGCACGGTTTGAGTGTTCTTTTATTTTTTAGCATCGCAGACTGCTTCCGTCGCGCCACTCGCGGCGGGCTAGGCGTAGGCGAACCTAGCGAGTAAGTTTGACTGGTTCATTAGTAATTAGTTGTGGGTTATGGTGTTTATTACCATTGGAGGCCAGTGAATAACCTACCTACTTACACATAATGATATCATAATGACTAGTTTTAATCGCATGGTGTAGGTATCCGCTTCACTGTGATGTGTCTAACCTTTGCAGTGATGCCAGAACGTCCCAAAAGGGACGATTTTTGTCCGTTTAGACATCTTTACGTCCCTTCGATGTCCGTTCATATATTCAGTCCCTTTTCCGTCCCTTTTCAAATAGCCAACTATAATCATTTACTTTCTTATTACAAAACTAATGCGTTTAAAATGCAAATAACAAAACGCAGTTTTAAAAATTACACAAATGCGTACGTAATACTAAAACGAAACGCGCGGCGTCTGTCAAAAAACTGCTGGCGAATATCGCTAGCTATCCTTTTTCCACGCGTAGTGATCCGTATCGCTTGCTTGTACCTTCCACGCACACAAACAACCACAATCTGACAATCATTCGGTTATTCAACTGAATTCATTACGTACGAGCAGTACGAGTTACTACGATGCTCGTCGGCAATGAGGTTTTTGAAATGAAGTTTTCGTTTTGTGAGTTTCAAAAAACAAAATTATAAAATAATAAATATTGGACATCTTAGTTCTTATTTTTTTTTCACTTTTTTTGTTTGCCCTAAAAATATAACCGTACTCACGCCTTTTTAGGTATACTTTTTTCTCATTCAATCGTAACGAATTAATATTTCTCTAGCCGTCCTTTTTGTCCAAAAATCGTCCCATTTCATGTAGTGAATCGTCCGAAAGTCGACGCAGGTACTGGCAACACTGAGGAGGACCCACTTAAAATTTTGTCGATTCGATAACGTTGTGAAGTAGTTGGTATAAAAAAAGATAAGTGTAAAGTGCCTACCGAGGAATATTACTACTCTCTTACTGAATATTGCCAGCCATCCTTTTTCACGCGCAGTGATCCGTATTGCTTGCCTGTACCTTCCATGCACACAAACAACCACAATCATTCGGTTATTCAGCTTTATTCATTACGTACGAGTTACTACGATGCTCGTCGGTGTTTAATTTGAAATTGAGTTTTCATTTTGCGAGTTTCCGAGTTCAGGAATTAAGGATGTCGTGAAGATTGAGCCGACCAAAGACATGCAAAAAATAAAATTAAAATCTTGAACATCTTAATTGTCCTAAAAATATAACAGTACTCACACAAATTAATATTTCTCTAGCCGTCCTTTTTGTCCAAAAATCGTCCCATTTCAGATAGTGAATCGTCCGAAAGTCGATGCAGGTACTGGCAACACTGAACCTTTGGGAAATTTAAACCAAATAGAAAAAAAATTTAGTTAATTTTGAAATTAATCAAATTATAGTCCTGGTAGTGTAATTTAATTAACAATTTTTTTTTTAGAACCTAGCTGCACATCTCCGAGCAAGAGGTGGGATAATGAAACAAATTTGTAAGTAGGTAAATAGTGTTTTATTTGCAATTAGTTTTCAGTTATAAGTTAGTGGTTCAAATTCTGTCTTGCAAGAGGTGTTTATAGTGTGAATTTTTATTATGGGACTGAAATAATTATGTCCAGGATGACTCAATATTATCTATAGTTAATTTATAAAGTCCCACTACTAGGCTAAATCCTCCCTCCATTCTGGCATACTCTGCTCTACTTTTTGCTAGAATGTACAATACAAAAAGGAAAAACCGGCCAACATTAGGGGTTCCTCACCTGCATGTTACAATAATTAACTTTTACTATTTGTTGTTATAGTTGCATTCTGTGAAAGTTTCAACTGTTTACAGATGGATGGATAGCGGAGTCTTACTAATAGTGTTCCATTGGCACCCTTTGGGTACAAAACCCTAAAAAGGAATATGTATATGTTGATGTTTAGTTCTCTTTTCTCTCAATGTTGGGTTCTGTTATCATGATATAGGTAGATAATATGAACTAAAAATTTGAATATTTTACAGCATCACCAGTACACCGCACCGCCGCTCATATAGTTAGGAGCTTCGGCAGGAGCGGGCGCTGGTAACAGAGCGGCTGCGCCTGATCCGGGGCCTCTACCGTCTGCCGGAGCTCTTCGAGGTGCGACGGAGCAGCTATCGCGGCCATCAGCTCTATACGAGTTCCTCTTTATTGTCAGTTGGACTTGGATATAGCTCCCTCATAAAATAAATGAACTATAAATAAAAAAATATAAAATGTATAGTTGTTTTTTAATGACTTGCCTGCGACTTCTTTGTGCCAGGCATCGAGCTAAAAGTTTTGTGATATGAACAGCAGCTTAGTAGAAAAATGCGAAATCTGTGTCCAGCCAGCTCGAATTTACGTATAAAACTTTTGGCTGGCACTTCCAAATCTCAATAACGGATGTGTTTTCGAATATGGTTCCTTTACTAACATTTAGTCACGCAATGTGTGACAGTAATAACGTTTGATTTATGGCGTCACATGTAAGGGTTTACGAGAAATCAATAAAAACTTAATGTCCAGCCACCCTGAGTTCTAGCTGGCTGGACACATGTATCCGCTGCCTGATGATCTACGGCCTTCGAAATATGTTCAAAATTTTGTGACGGGAACGATAAATGTTTAAGATGGCTGGACGGGATCCTGCCGTTTTGCCGAAAAGATTTTGCCAAATTTTCATTACCCAAACAAATTTTAGCAACCTTTTTTTATACCAATGTAATATTTGGAATAATTTTAGTACGCACATTTTCATTTGGTCAAATTTTTACTTGGCAAAATATTACCAAGTATAATGTCAATATGGCATTTGGTCTTTAATCAAATGATTTATAACAGCAAACAATCTTCAGACAATAAACGTTTGGTGAAATTAAATGACCAATAAACATTTGACTTGTTGGTTAAATTTGATGTCTTTTGCGTACTTCTTTGTAAGTTTTTGTGCTTGAATTTGTCTGAAACAAGTCAAATTTATGGTTACTTGATATTAGTTTATTTATGGAAGAAGTTAGAGAAGGTTAATTAATAAAAAAAAAAAAAGATGGTTAGGTTAGGTTAGGTTAAAACTGTGACCCCCCCGGTGGGTTCCCGCATTGTCGAGGCGGGGGGGCTCAGTAGCCGTGGCTTGGAGGGCCACGGTGAAGCTAAGAGGAACCCGAGGAGGGGGCCGCTCGTCAGGGCTTTTGCGGCTAAGCCGACGACGTAGCGGCCGTAGGTTGCGGTGCCGCTTTGGCGACATCGCAACTGAGGCGGGCCGCGATGTCGAATGGGCGGCATCGCGGCTGAGTGTGGGAGGCCACGGCGGGAGAGGAGTGCCGGTATTGCGGTGAGCCGTTCTCCCTACCTTCCGCGGCCTTGACGGGGTCGCCACCGTTGAATGGCGGACGCGGTGGGGCCGCAGAGGAAGAGGAGTGTCGGTATTGCGTTGGCCGCTCTCCCTATCCTCTGCGGCCGAAAAGTGGTAGGCGGCGGGGCCACTAACCTGACCCGTTGCGGGGGGACCAGGGGCGCCTGGACGCGAGATCGTCTGGCGCGAGGTCCCAGGTGGAGGCCAGCAGGCAACGGGTGCGGGGGCACCCTTGCCTGTATTGCACAGGCCTCTACCAGTGTCGGACGGGAATGGCCAGGAGTTCCCGGTCATTCCCATATCGCCCCCAGGCTGAGGGGCATGCGGGGCGCGCCAGTTAGGCGGGCATGCGCCGGGAGGGTTGTGGACGTAAAGGCTGTGCCGGTTTCCCATGACCCTCCCATCAAGGCGATGAGGGAACTCCGCTGAGTTTTAGTGGGTATTCTGCCATTTTGGCAGGGAGTCCCATATACCCCGTCTCGTCCCCCGACGAGCGGGCATGCGTAATGCATTTCTCAGCGTAAAAAAAAAAAAAAAAAAAAAAAAGGTTAAAACTGTGACCTCCTACGCACGAGCCGAGCGAGCGAAGCGAGCGGTGCCGCGGCAGCGGCCGGCGAGTGTCAGAAACAACTTGCATTAATAGAAAAAAGTGATTGTTTTTAGTAGGTTACCCGGAACTGAACTATTTAGATTAGGTTAATTACTTATTTATTGACTATACTAAATATTTAACTTATTTGATTTTGCGTAAAAACTGTTATTCCAACTGAAATATTTGACTAAATAAAAAATGTTAAAAGTACTAGTTGGTAAACAAGTTATAGTTTAAACGTTCATTTGCCAAACATTAGGTTTGCGTTACAGTTTTTTGTGAATATATTTTTTGTTAAGTAATAATTTGGCAAATGAAATTATGCGAAAATTTGTTTGGGAAGTGAGAATTTGGCAATTTCTTTTCGGTAAAACAAGGGAGACCCTGGCTGGACAAATCTTCTATACCTTAGGTCTCAAATTCAGATAATTTATGTAAACAACGGGGATAACATATCAAAAAAATATCTTCGTAATGGTAATTCACATAAAATGGCGAAAAAAGAGGTTTCATTTTCTTTTAAATACTGATTTTAAGGAATAATAATTAATAAATAATCATACCGTAATTATTTTTATAAATTTTCGGTTTTAAACAAAGTTATTAAAAAAAGAAGTTTTTCTGGTATAAAATATTTTATGATACTGGTAACAATGCAAGAGATACAAACATTTTCAAATTTTTTACATCTTCAACAACACTAATATTACAACTCTCATTCATAGATTCGTAATGTAAGTAGCATATCTAGCCGCATTTGGATGAAAACGGCTGCAAACTGTTTCGAGTGCAAATTGATCTTGGGAGGCCTACGTCTAGCACTGGACTTAAAAGGGCTGATTATGACGATCATTAGCCGTGTCTCCGACATACAACACAAAACATTGTTTAGCAACGGTATTTTGTTTGCATAGTTCTTATAATTAATTCACTTTAATTTTAGCGATGACTATTTACAATAAAATAATATGATAAAATGTTTTGCACCACTGTCGTGTCATTTTGACAATGACATTTCTTGACTTTACTTTGTTTACATAAATTATCTGAATTAGAGACTTTGGGTATAAATCGCTCGCATTTAACTGGGTAAATAGGGCACTATTTGTGGCGGCTAAACATCCTTATTTCAGAATTTGTGACGCTACAGAAGCTTAGATAATCGATCGAAAACTTGTCCAGACAGCTTGAAAAACCACTTTTCGCTGGTCTCTCAATCTCGGTAACGGAAGTGATTTTGACGACTTTTTGCATATCAACGGGCGTCACATACATTTGTGACAGGCATTGAGCTAAAAGTTTTGTGATACGTACAGCGGTTTAGTAGAAAAATGCAAAAATCTGTGTCCAGCCATCTTGAATTTACGTATAAAACTTTTGTCTGGCACTTCCGAATCTCAAAACGGGAGTGTTTTCGAATATGGTTCCTTTACTAACATTTAGTGACGCAATTTGTGACAGTAATAACGTTTGATTTATGGCGTCACATGTAAGGGTTTACTAGAAATCAATTAAAACTTAATGTCCACCCAACCTGAATTCTAGCTGGCTCGACACGTGTATCTCTGCTGCCTGATGATCTACGGCCTTCGAAATGGGTTCAAAATTTTGTGACGGGGACGATAATGATAACCTGAATTTGTGACGAAGAAACTTTGCGTAGGTAGTTTCAAAGATATTGATCATTAAAAATTTTCCCCACGCGCTTCCCACTTACCTTCCCGCGATCGCCCTGTCGCGTCCGGCGTCAGTACCACAGAACACATAATCAGGATGTCAGTACGGTTAGCATCTTTGTCGCCGACACGCGTCATACGAGTCATAGCGAATCATTTTTTTTGCAGTCCGTACATAAGCGTCAGTGTGACGTAATCGATGCGAGGTGCAAACTTAGGCCGCCTTCCGAATTGGCTATAATCGCTCACATCGTCTCGCATGCGTTCCGATTTAGATATTACGATTAGAACAGCCGAGAGCTGTCAACAATTCGGAACGCTCGGTGCTCACTCAATGTCAAAGATTCTGGCGGGAACTTTAAAAAAGAGCGGTTCAGAATTTTCTTTCAATTTTTATTTTTGTTAAATATTCGCTAGTTTCTTGCTTAAAAGTTAATTAAAACAATAGTGCTAGGTGCGCAAACCTGAAAAATGGTGGGAAATGAGGGGGGCGGGGATAACCCGCCCACCTCACATAAACGTCCTCGGCCGGCGGCCTGAGGCCGGAGGCGGAGGGACTGGGATGGACTGCAGCAGTGATGGCGGCGGCGGTGAGCATTCAGACTATCCACCTTACATGAAACCAGACTATAAAAGACTATATCCAGAAAATGCCACTTATGTGGACTTTAAAGTGTTCATTGAAGCTTCCAACAATAAGGATAGAATAGGCAATAAGAGCCCTGTCTATCTCAATCACATATTTTCCAGCGAAATAAAAGGGGTGACGGCTATACAACGAATAAACGCAAATAAAATAGCAGTAATATTTAAACAGTATAATACGGCCAATAACTTTATTAATAACAGCGCTTTTCTTAACAAGCATGGCTTGAAAGCATTTATTCCGGCTGCGCAAATAGAAAAAACAGGTATAATTAGATTTGTACCAGCAAACATTTCGAACAAAGAACTATACACCAAACTATCATCAATTTATGAAATAATAGCTATAAGAAGATTCACAAAGAAGGTAGGACAGGAGCGAGTACCACTACAAACAGTTAGCATTACTTTTTTATCGAATATTCTTCCAGACAATGTACAATATGATTTGTTTTCATACCGAGTTTTTGAATATGTTCCCCCATTACAGCAATGTTTCCGTTGCTTTAAATTCAACCACTCTGCTAGGGTATGCAATGGCAAACAAAGATGTTCCATTTGCGGAGGTGAGCATTTATATAAAGAATGTGATAGACCAACAGAGATCTGCTGTTGCAATTGCAGCGGGCCTCATCTTGCAATTTCTAGATTATGTCCAATTAAGTTAAATAAAATTTTAGAAAAGAAAAATAAGATTACTTATGCAAGTACTACATTGACGAAACAACACATGAGTGATAATACTGAATTTCCACCTCTACTACCTCCAAAAATGAAACCAACTGACATTGTAAATAAGTCTGTAAATAAATCTGTACATACATTTGTAAATAAGTCTGGATTTGTAAACAATACTGTACATAGTGTAAATAAATCTAAAGATGTCCCTCCAGTAGACATCAAAGCCCAAATTGTTGCCAACAACGATGTACTAATGGCCCTGGTACAGACATTGGTGGAACTGGGTAATAAGGGAGATAATACACCTACCACCGTAAATAGTATTAAAGAAACATTACTTAAAAATCTCAAGTAATGGATCCAAGTCACACATTGTCTAAGCTACGTATTGCTCAATATAACATTCAAAGTGCTAATAGTAAAAAACCCTTATTGATTCAATTCTTACAAAAACAAAATATTGACATTTGCTTACTTAACGAAACATGGTTTAAAGACAATAGTTTTAGAATACCTGGATATAATATTTATAATAAAAATTCCAAAAATACTCATAATGGTGTAGCAATACTGATTAAGCCATATTTAAAGTACAAAGTTTTAAACACTAGATTTTATGAAGACATTCAAACAGTTGCTCTGTCCTTATCTACTATACATGGTAGCTTGA
Source organism: Dryobota labecula (assembly GCA_947523025.1). NCBI lineage: Eukaryota > Metazoa > Arthropoda > Insecta > Lepidoptera > Noctuidae > Dryobota > Dryobota labecula. Next base: position 5,861,899 of record OX383296.1, on the reverse strand, counting down.
CTATTCTTTGTGTATACTGTCCTCCTTCTAGTGGACATATACGGATCAATAGATTACGTAATATTATTAATGATCTCCCAAAGCCCATATTTGTCAGTGGTGACTTTAATGCACACCACATTGCATTTGGTTGTCTATCGACTAAGAGCAGAGGTCATGATTTATTGAATATAATTGATGACTTGGATTTATGTATTTTAAATGATGGTAGTTTTACAACTGTTAACAACCCGAGACGGAATCCGTCTGCAATTGATGTTAGCTTTACTAGTGCTAACCTCGCATCAATATGCGAGTGGTCTGTACATGATGATGCCATGGGTAGCTATCACTACCCAACAATAACAGAGATTTCACTACAAATAGATAAATATCATATTAATCCCCCTGTTGATAGGTTTATATATAAAAAAGCAGATTGGGAAAAATATAAAACTATTTCTAAAACAATATTCAATGATTTAGTCCTAAAATTGTATGATCCTATTTCAACCTATAATGATTTTTGTTCTCGATTGGATACTTTAAAAGATATGACAATTCCTAAACTTAGTAAACCAAATAATTTTAAAAGCAGACCTCCAGCTCCTTGGTGGAATGACATTTGTGAAAAAAGTGTAATTGCCTCTTACAATGCATTGAAACTATATAGAAGTGAACCTATTATGGAGAACTATTTAGATTATAAAAGAAAAGATGCACTTAAAAAAAGAACCATATCGGAACAAAAAAGAATAGGTTGGGATAACTTATGTAACACATTTAATAGAACTACTCCTATAAGTAAGATTTGGAATCTTCTAAAAATGTTTAAAGGTATAAGAGCTGGCAATAAATCATATAAGGATGAGTTTATTTCTCAATTTCTAGATAAATTATCCGACAACAGCAATCTAAATAATGTTAATAGTTTAGGCAATATTTTCGAATTAAATAATGATAATCTAAATTCAAAATTTTTGTTAGATTCTTTTACATGGTCTGAATTTAAAATGAGTTTGTTATCTCGGAAAGACACTACACCTGGTTTAGATGATCTCCCCTATTGTACTATTAAAAATTTAGATGAATCTGCACAAAAAGTGTTTCTTAATATCCTTAATTTACTTTGGCATTGTAAATGTATTCCACAATCATGGAAAACACAATGTATCATTCCGATACTCAAACCAGATAAACCCTCAGACCTTGCCAGCTCTTATAGACCAATATCACTGTCTTCATGTTTAGGTAAATTATTTGAAAACATGATTAAAAATCGTTTGGATTGGTATATGGAATCTAACGGCATCATTCCACATGTACAATATGGATTTCGTCGAGGGCGAAGTTGTGCAGACAGCTTCACTTCCTTAATTTCAGACCTGAAACATGCAAAGGATAGAAAGTTGAACACTGTTTGTGTATTTCTAGATGTTCAAGGTGCCTTTGACAGTCTGGATCCGACTATACTTGTACAAGTTATGTCTAGGTTAGGTGTGCCTGGCCAACTATGTAAATGGATATATAATTTTTTGAATAATAGAACACTCTATGTAAGACATAATAATAAATTGCAAGGTCCAAAATGTGCATCTAGGGGTACAATGCAGGGTGCTACACTATCTCCTTTGTTATACAATATATACACAAGTGAAATCTGTAAATTTGTTAATAGTAATGTAGATATTCTGCAATTTGCTGATGATATTGTTTTGTACAGTAGTAATTATAATGTAGAAATTGCAACTGACAATATTAACAGAGCCTTGTCCCAACTATTTCACTATTACAATGATGTGCTACATTTAAAAATTAATCCCTCTAAAAGCAGTGTTATGATATTTGGAAATGAGAACACAAATTCAAAAGTAGTTTATAACGGAGAATCTATAAATCCAGTAAATTCAAAGAAATTTTTAGGCATAGTAATAGACAGGAAATTAACCTTTGAGGAACATATTAAATACATATCAAAGAATGCTCTAAAAGGTTTAAATGTAATTAAATGTCTTGCAGGTGTCTCATGGGGAGCAGACCCGAAAATATTATCAATGTTGTATAAAAGTATAGTTAGAAGTCATTTTGATTATAGTTCACTAGTGTATATAAATAGTACTCATGTAAATAAACTAGATCTATTGCAGAACAGGGCTTTGAGAACAATTTCTGGTGCAATGTGCTCTACTCCCATAAGGGCCATGGAAGTGGAGACTAAAACTATGCCCTTAATTTTGAGACGCGTTTTACTTGCAGAGAGATTCTGTCTTAAATTAATTGCTGCAAATAACAGGAAAATAATAAACAAAATTGTACCTTCTCTAAGTAGAACTCTTGGGCCTCTAACAACAGGAGAGGATCTCTTGAATGGTAAATCCCCAACATTGTCCAAAATATTGCTAGAAACAGAAAACAGTTTTACTGGTATTAGAAAACAGTGCCGATGGCCATGTTACTCCTCTTATCAGTGTATTTCACATCCCATTAAAGAATTACAAAATCCCATTAATAATAATTCAGATATGTTACAGTTTTTGGCAGATAATAAGAATTATTATGTTATTTACACTGATGGCAGTAAGGGGAGTGATTATGTACGTGCTGCTATATATGATCCACATGCTAAATTCTCTCAAAGCTTTGCTCTGTACAATACATGTACTATATTCACTGCAGAGGCCTATGCGGTTTATCAGGCATTAATACATATTCGCCAAATTAGCAATTGTAAATACTTTTTGATTGTTTCTGATTCACTGAGTTTGATAAAAGCCTTAACTAATCTTACAGTTTCGTTTAAGTCAAATTATATTCTGTATTTCATCAAAGAAATAATTCATCAATATTATCTTAAGCACATAAAAATTGTATTCCTGTGGGTACCTTCTCACCGAGGTATCTCTGGCAATGAAGTAGTTGATAAAACCGCATATGAAGGTAATAATGCTATTGATGTTAGAAATGCAATGGACATTCCTATGACTGACTTCCTGCAATGCATTCATGAAAATATATGTAAGCTATGGTTAGAAATGTGGAAGAAAGACCAAGTCATCAAAGGAAAGTGGTATGGAAGTATTCAAGAAAGATTACCTGTTAGACCCTGGTACAATAGATTGAAGGAAGCCAGCCGAGACTTTATCACTACGATAAATAGATTGCGCTTTGGCCATAATACTGCTCCGTCACACCTTGCTAGACTTGGCATTATTACAAGCAATACATGCCCACATTGTAAATCCCAAGAAGGAACCATGGAACATCTTATTTTTGACTGTCAAAACTTCTTACTTGACAGATTAGTGTTGGCTAGTGAACTTAGTGATGTGAACATTAAGTGCGATTCTTTATCCCGCCCGCCGCCACTTGAAGAGTTATTAAAAGACAAAAATACTTACAAACCGATATATAAATACATTAAAAATACTATTAAAACAATTTAAAAACGAAGTGATGGTGCAGTGTTCGATAATAAAATAAATTTGACCTAAAGGTCCAGTAACCAGGTCATAAAATTTCAAAAAAAAAAAAAAAAACAATGTCAAAACGATATTAGAGTATTTCTCTGTGTATATGTTACCGGCCAAACCCGATTTCAGGCCAAACTAGTTTGTTCTAGGCCAAACCGGTTTATCCTATTTTGGTTTTTTAAACCACCCAGAAATAGGAGCCCCGCAAAGCGGGGATCCGTCGACCTATCTTAGCGCAGGTGGAGTTTGGCCTAGGCTATACTGGTTTGTCCTATCGCGTGAAGGGAGGGTTTGGCCTAGGACAAACTAGTTTGGCCGGTAACATATTAGGTTGGGGGAAAAGTCTTTTCGCATTATAGTATGTATGAACTTGTAATAAAATCTCTTTGGCTATACTATTTGTATCTGGCTGGTTTTGGTATCATTGAAAGTTTAAATTTTAAAGAACAATTCCAAATTCAAATTAGGGAAATGTGTGATTTTCATTTGTTTTTCGTACTGTCAAGATGAGTGAATCTAATGAAGAAATTCGATACATTTTAAAATTTTACTACAAAAAAGGTAAAAATGCAACGAAAGCCGCGAATTTTTTTTTCGATGTTTATGGACCTAGTGCAGTGTCTGTGAGAGTAGCAAAAATTTGGTTTAAGCGTTTTCAATCCGGAAATTTTGATGTCAAAGATGCACGTCGCTCTGGTCGTATTACGGATAAAATGGATGCCATTTTTGAAAAAGTGGAGCAAGTTCGGCATATCGGTAGTTACGACGTAGCTGAAGAACTGGGAATTGACCACAAAACAGTTTTGGCACATTTGAAAAAAATTGGGTACACAAAAAGCTCGATATTTGGGTACCTCACGAGCTCACTGAAAGAAACCTAATGAACCGTGTACTCATTTGTGATTCTTTATTACGACGTAATGAAACCGAACCATTTTTGAAGAAGCTGATAACTGGTGATGAAAAGTGGATCACGTACGACAAGAACGTGCGAAAAAGGTCGTGGTCAAAGGCCGGTCAGGCTTCACAGACTGTGGCAAAACCCGGGTTAACTCGCAACAAGGTGATGCTGTGTGTGTGGTGGGATTGGAAGGGCATTATTCATTATGAGCTGTTACCACCAGGCAGGACCATCGATTCTGAACTCTACTGAGAACAACTGATGAGATTAAAGCAAGAAGTTGAGAGAAAGCGGCCGGAATTAATCAGAAGGGGTGTGGTTTTTCATCATGATAACGCTAGATCTCGCACATCTTTAGCCACTCAGCAAAAATTAAGAGAGTTTGGCTGGGAGGTATTAATGCATCCGCCGTATAGTGCTGACCTTGCACCTTCAGATTTCCACCTGTTTCGGTCTCTTCAGAATTCTTTAGGCAGTGTCAGGTTAACATCACGAGAGGACTGCCAAAACCACTTGTCGCGGTATTTTGATCAGAAGTCCCAAAATTTCTATAGCAATTGGATCATGTCCCTACCTACAAGATGGCAAAAAGTAATACTAGTTAAATGTATTTAACTATATTAAAAAAAAAATTGAAATTTCTTAAAAAATGTGAAGAAACTTTTTCCCCAACCTATTATAATGATTCTATTTACACCCATTATATGTCCAAATGAGTGGAGCCAGAGAGTGGATACAGGAAGTGAAACAAAAATACGAATTTTATATACAGCTAATTACATTTTTTATATTTAACAGTCAAATGTACTTCAAATTAATAATTATCGCTTGAATCTGTCTACTGGTTTGGGTATCTTTTTCATGAATATAGTGCGCTCATCAAAATATGTGTTGAACTTCTTATAATCTCTCCTTTTCTTGGGATCCTTTTTGCAATTTTCTGGAGTTAAGTTGATCATAAGACCTGGAACATGAAGACCAAAATAAATTAGAGAACTTTAATTTTAATTTAACCCTACGAATATTGTATGAACCAGCGATTGTTCCTATGAAAAATACACTCATAAATACTCGTACAATCGCGAAAACCATTGAGCGCTTAAATGCAAACGGCTTCTAGTAGGCAATCATTTGAAAGATTTTTATTAAGGTGATGCCCAGTTCATACAAACCTAACGAGATTTGATTGCGAATTATGGAAAATAGTAATAAGATTCAAAAACTGTACACCTGACGTTTATGTAACATTATTTTATATTGGCCTATATGTTTTGCTGACAACCATAAAATCTTGATAGGTTGAAGGGAGATTTTTATGCCCTTGGGATTTAACAGGTTGTTCTATACAAACCTGCTTTCTGCGCCATAGTCACCAATTTGCCAATTTTCTTTTGTTGTCGGCGGCATAACCCAGTTATTCTTCGAGGTAACATACAGCCATCGGTCCTCACAAACTGGCTCAGGATCAGTACATCGGTATGTTTGACATCGAGCCCAATAGCACACATGTAGCAGGGAGGGTTTTCTGATGTGCTGATAGCAGCGTCTTGGGACGGAAGGTTCTCCGCCCGAATCAAGAGTTCAGTGCGGGGCGAGGGCACAGTAACCGCTTCTATGACCACTGTTGAGCCCTCAGTGCGTTCGCGTACTGGAAATAGTAAGAATTATTAATTAAGGCTAATACTTTAAATTAAAATTGTGGAGAAAATACCAGACCAGTGTTTTGAGGTTATTTTATAAAAACCCAGAACTATGAGCAGAAATTTAAAGGTACTTACTCTCTTTTAAATGCAATGGTTTTGTTGTCACTATTGAGCGTACGGATGTAGAGAAAATTGCAGTTTTTGTAAAAGAAAACCCAGCTCGAACCAGCCCCGCCATGTTTATTTATTTTATTAACTGTCAGGTCAGAAACTCGGAATGTCACTGTCACTCACCGATCACCATCCACCTTTGACAATGACAAAAGAGGACAAAATGTGAAGCGTGATCAAATGTCAAGAAACGTTTTGTTTCGGCTGGTTAAATGGTAGAAATAATTATTTTAGTATGGCAAGTCCGGCCACACCAAAAATTCACTTCCGGTTAAATGAGCGCGTAATTTGAAAAATCTCGTGTTGTTTCGAGAAAATAAATCAAAAAATCTTTAAGAGGCCGAATATGGGCGTATTATTTGTATACATATTATATTTATTTTCTTATGTTCGACTAAAGGCAATTACTACGGTAGTAGGCAGTTACAAAAGAAAATAAGGTGATTCGGGTATCAAAATGATAAACGAGAATGTATGGGTCGCATGTATTTATTGAACAACACATAGTACATAATATGATTTTAACAGGTATAGAAAATAAACAAGATTTTACAATGAATAATAATTTGATTAAAACATGTAATTATAACGGATAAAACACATTTTCACTAAGCAACACTTATCAAGCGCCGTTTCAAAAATATGACTGATTCTATAATATATACCTATGATATATTTTAACTTCCGTATATTCGTATCATAAAATAGACTGCTAAGCAGTAATGTAACAAATATTATATCATATTTTAGACTTCTTAAGCGTCACATTTTTACATAGTATGCGAGACTTTAAATCCTGTAATGCTGTGTAAGGTACTATTGTAGGAACCGTTGGAACAGGTGAAACATTTCTTATTTTTATTTTAAAAAGGCTAGTCATGGACGGTATAAGCCAAGCATAGAAATTCGAGACATGTGTATGCGAAATGCATTTCAAATGCAAAATATAAAATGAGCTTAAAATAACTTACAACTTATCTTAAGAAATAATATAGACGCCTAAACATGAGATTGCAATTTTGTGACTTAAATATAAAATATTTAATGCAAATTAATTTATAAATATAATAATAAAATTTGCAAAGCATAAAATGCATAATCGTCAATAGAATCGTTTAAAGGTATCGTTAAGTAATACAATATTCGATTTTGTTCTTCACAATGTCAATTTATAAGTATAACATTTATGTTAGTAAAACTTACTAACTAGAAACTATACAATATTGTACTATTAATTAAAACAAAACTTACGAACAATGTGCATGTTTATAAACAAAATGTGATGGACTATTCAAAATATGTGGCGAGGAAAAATAACAGATTTCATAGAAATGGAATATCATAATAATATAGGCAATTAGACATTAATGTACAGACGCCAGCACATCAAGCTGCTACAATCTGTCAAATTTCTTTAATAGATTTTCAACTTTATCACCACAGGATAAGGTTCAAAGTTGATTGCGAAAATTTGATAGTTTCGGGTAGCTTGACCTGCTGACGTCTGTACCTAAAAGGTAATTAAAAAGTTGCCAAGATCTCAGCTTAGGTTTCGAAAATTATACCGTTTTATTATTTCTATCCGACGTATCATACCTTGTATAGCATTGTCAATACAAAACTATAAAGCTACATTATATTTCGAAATAATTCAGAGCTTGTAATTACACAGAAAATTCAACATTTAGGCCTAACGCTCAACATTTTACTAATAAACCCTTTGTTGAAGCCTGTTATATTTCCGCTCGTCACGTGAAGGTAGCGATGATGAGAGGCTTGTGCTGGAGGTTTACTTGGGGAAGGCACTCAGACCCTTGCTGAGCAGACCGGAGGCACCTGTTGAAGCGTCGTTCACGGCTGAGGACAGGCCTGTCAGCAGCTGAAACGTTGAAAACATGTTTTTGTAAGTATTTCATGGCAGTTCGATAATATTTTAGTAGGTCGGCCTTAATACGTATGTCCAAAGACATTAAATTATACGTAACAAATAATAATATAGATAGCAATTAGTTGGTTGTTTCTGTTTTTGAGAAAAATCAATGTTATTGTCATATTTATTTTATCCATTTACGCCAGTAGCCTTGGGAACACAAAAACTTCCATAAAATTGTTGACACAATAATATTGCCAATCACGATTCGTCTATTTTAAACATAGAATAAAACAAAGTCGCTTTTCTGTCTGTTTGACCGTTTAGTTCTTTTAAGCTAAGAGCTAAGGACATTATAGGCAACTATAGACCAATTTCCAAACTTTGTGTGTTCGCTAAAATTATGGAGAAAATTGTACACAAACAACTTTCTCTCTGCACTTAAATTAAGTATCTGTGAACATCAACTTGGGTTTCTAAGAGGTCGCTCGACCAAATCCAATCTCGTGGTCTGTAGTGACTATCTTACAGAGCACATGTCCAGACGGTCTCAGGTCGACGTTATATACACTGACTACAGCAAGTGTTTTGATCGAATTGATCATGCGCTTCTTATGCGTAAACTCTTGTTGGTTGGTGTGAGGGGTAATTTTTTTAGATGGTTCTCGTCATACGTGGAGAATAGGTGCCAGACGGTGGTTCTCAACGGGTATACGTCGAGAGCAATGTACATTCCGTCGGGTGTTCCCCAGGGCCCTTGTTAGGACCTCTCTTATTTAATATTTTTATAAATGACGTTGCCTCTTGTTTCCTTAACTCTAGAGTCTAAATGTATGCGGATGATATGAAGATTTTGGTAAAGAAAAATCATATTCTGCCTCTGCACGAGCGAAGGAAAATTGCAGATCTTGCTTTCGTATTTAGTGTTATGAACGGATCTACTGACGTCCCTGAGTTGGTGGGCAAGATCGGGCTTTGTGTACCGAGTACATTTCTTCGGAGACCACGTCTTCTCCATGTTCCTCAAGTCAGAACTATCTACAGACAGAACTCGTACGTGATAAGAGGTTGTCGTACTTTTAATATGGTGTCACGATGTCGAGTTAGATTTAGCTTTACTTACTAGTAGCGTTAAAGAAGTAAAGAAAAGTTTGAACAATTTTTTTTTTGCTGTATAAACATTTTTTTTTTCTTTATTGTTGTATTTTTTGAGCGTGAGATAATCCATATGTGTATCTCTTTTACGTCGCTGTTTTCGCGTATTTGTTAATTTTACTCACATTAATCGTTAGTGGAAGTTTATAATTGGCCATCGTTTACACATTTAATTTTGATGTAGTTTTCACCATCATTTAGTTAAAGAGTTGATTCCGGAAGTTTTATGAGTACAATAGATTAATATTTAACTTAGATAGGATACAGCACAGGAATCTCGTGTGAAGTATAGGCGGGTCGCTAGTAAAAAAATTACAGGTTTCTTACATGATCCCTCTTCTCATTGAGGTATTTGTCGGCATCCTTGATCTTGGAGTCGACGACGTTGCTAGCGTTCTTGATGCCCTCATCAGCGGCGGTCTCCACCCTCTTCAGTGTGTTGTCTACGGTGCTATTGATGGCGTTGCTTGCGTCTGACGCCGCTTTCTCTGCAGCCTTCTTTGACTCTTCTACGGCTGCGTCTGTGGAAATTGGATTTTGAATACAGACTTGGCTATTGCATTGCCGTGCGCATAATTACATAAGATCAAAAATAAAATAAACACATGTCAGATATGAACACAACTGCACATTATAAAAAAACAGCTTTTGCCGCGGCTTCGCTCTCGTTAATTTAGAATTTGACAATCAATTCGTATTATATAATATAATTAAATCATGATTCGAAAGACACGTGGCGTCATCTAGTATCATAAGAACGTTATTGTTTTTTCCTCGGAAACAGTACTTAGGTACTTTTTATGATTTGTAACATTGCAACGAATAAACATCCCACCACTGACACCACAGTTACAGGACAAGTTCAAAATCCCTTTTAAAAAATAACTATTATTAACCCTTGAAAAGATTAATAGAAATTAGTCGATTTAACAATAATATGATTTTAATGTGTCCGCTACGAAGTTCAAAACGGTCGGAAACTAATATGAAATGAAATGCATCAACTGTGGGAAACGTTACATGACGCCTATGAGGCGTTAGCGTTTATATTTTATATGCTTAGGGCTGTCTTACAATTTATAACAGTACCCAATGTCCGTTTCGTATACCTGACAACGTATATGCAAAATTTCAGGACGATCGGTTCAGTGGTTTAGACGTGAAAAGGTAACAAACAAAAAAACAAACTTTCGCATTTATAATATTAGTTAGGATGTGTAATTAAAATAACTGAAAACGTAGTAAATGTTCCATTTTCATGTTTTCAGTTATTTAAATTGCACCATCTTTAAATAAGCCCATACTGAATAGAAAACACCCGGTTTTCTTTGTAACCCATTCCTCCTGTCTTATTCCACTTACTAGCAACTCTCTTGGCCTCGTCTTCAGCAGCCTTGGCAGCGAGCCTGGCCTTTTCCTTGGCATCTTCAGCGGCCTTAGCGGCCTGTGCCTTGGCATCCTCCGCGGCCTTCTTGGTCGCGTCCACCGTTGCGTTGACCGTGTCTGTCGAACAAAGACCCTTGTTGAGTGAAGGATACAATCTCGCGTGATGTTTCACACCTAAGCTTTGAAAGAACCTTTTGTTGAGTTAAATAACGTAGGTATTTTTGAAATGTAGGCAGGGAAACCTATTTTAAAATTAATGTTTTTAAATATTTTGACCTCTTATAATACCTACTGAAGAATCAGAAGAATGTTCTGAACTATGATCATGTCCATAGAACTGCTCTTCCAAGAAGTACATGATATCATTTTATAAACCAATTAAGTACCTAATGAAGACTTCCATTTACTGTCGTCACTGGTGACTTGTACTGTTTTAATTAGATTCTCAATCAATTTTCCTCAAGCAAAAGGTTTTTGTAGGTATTAGAGCGAGAAACACGTCCTTAGTCTTTCTTAGTCCACATCGGTAAAAATATTTATTAGATCTCTAGTGTTGTATCAGTAAGTGGTGTAAGCCATAAATAGAAAGGATATGTGAGCTATTGCCTTTTATGTAGCGCAAGTTAAATAAAGAGAAGTGGTATTTTATTGATTAGTCACAATAAGATTAAGAAAACGTGGCCATAACCTTTTATGACCACCTTCAGCATTAAATGATGCTAAGAGACGTTTGATGGTTGCCACTACATCCAACCATGGATGTAAAAAACAAAAAATAAGGACTATACCAGATTTATTAATTTAGAGCTGCAAACTGAAAAAAAAAATACAGTAAACTAGACTCCTTAGGACAAGCCTCAGTTTGAAGTAATTACTTAGTAACGTATCTAATTGAACAGCCTCGGGTCGTATTCGAGACTACCCCAAGCTGCCAGGCAGTCTAAGATATCTATCGATGTGGACTACTTTCAGATTAATAAATGTTAATATCCATTCCAAAAACTCGCGACGAAATAGCTTTGATTAAAAAGTGTCAAAAAGCCGTAACTTAAGCGACACGCTAAGTACCAGTGGTATCTTCAACTTTCTGTTCATACACGCCGAAAGCTTTTTCTGAAGATTCTTTGGGCCCTTGCAAATTGGTTTGAATTAAACCTATAAGAATTGATATAATTTAAATGAAGTTATTTCTCTAGTCATAAGTTATTACAGGCATAATTTTGCACACACTTCACACGGTATTTTCATTGCGTAAAAAAAGGTTGAATTCTACATGAGTATTACAGTATTAATAAATAGTAAGTATCAGACAATCTGAAAGAAAACACCGCTAAAAATAGTTGAATTAGTTTTTACTACGAGTAGCTTACACAAAGATCGGTTTCTACCAAATCACCGTTAGTAAAAGATAAGAGTGGGTAGTAAAAGCAAAAGACAAGGAAAAGTTGTTTTGTTACCTTCAGCAGATTTTACGGCATCTTCTGTCTCTTCCGATTCAGCATCCACTACGTTAAACAGTGTATGTGATACTGTATCTACAGAAAGTTAGCAACAAAAGGTTAAAACAGAAAAAGAAATAGAATAAGTATAGTTTAAAAAGCGCAATGCACCATGCAACCAAAACCATTCAATTAAGAAAACTGTAAAAACAATTGTATGGAGTAATTTGAGGATACTGAAATGAGTTTAAACACAATGAGGCATGAAAATCATCTTTATTTATAATTATAACATCGTTTATACCTTTAGCACCTCCAACAATAGATACTCCTTTGTCAACAACTGACGCTGCGGCACTCTTTGTAGTATCTACAGTGCTGTGAACAGTGCTTGCTACCGTATCTACAATACAGGCAAAATACGCAATATAAAGTAATGAATCATGAGTAAAAATAAAACGCACTCACAAGCTCAAAATAATACCTTTGGCAGTTCCTAAAAATGATACGCTTGTGTCTACAGCTCCGGCTGCTACATTCTTTGCGGTATCTACTGTGCTTGCCAATGTATCTACGATGTGAAATAATACAAAATAAATAAAAATCTACAAGTTAAAAAGTACCAACGTGACAGAAAATACCCAAAAATTACCTTTGGCACTTCCTACGAAAGATACACCTTTGTCTACAGCTGATGATGCTACATTCTTTGTTGCGTCTACAGTGCTATGAACAGTATTTGATAGGGTATCTAAGAAGGAAAATAAAAATTATAATTTAATAACAAAAAGAGGAAAATATATAAAGAAATTAGACAGCGTGAGTACCTTTGGCACTAGCAGCGTAAGATACACCTGTATCTACAGCAGAAGCTGCTGCGTTTTTCGTTGTGTCTAAAGTGTGGGCTACGGTATCTACAAAACGGAAGTGAAATAATAAAGTTTATATGAACTTAAGTTAAATAAAATGACGTATGAAACAGAAAATAACCAAACAATCTACCTTTAGCGCTTCCTACTAAAGATATGCCTTTATCTACAGCTGAGGATGCTACATTTTTTGTTGCGTCTACAGTGCTATGAACAGTATTCGCAAGCGTGTCTACGAAAGAAAAGAGAAAAAGAATATAGGTATAACATATAAATAGGTACCGTCAATAATTAAAAAAAGAAACAAAACAATAAAGTGGCAAACTACCTTTGGCACTAGTAGCATAAGATACACCCGTACCTAAAGCTGAAGCTGCTACGTTTTTCGTTGTATCAAAAGTTTGAGCTACAGTATCTAAAAAAATGCAACAAAACAAATAATAAATCAAAATAATAATTTAAATGTGTGAATGAGACAGAAAATACCCAAAAATATCTACCTTTAGCACTTCCTACGAAAGTTACACCTTTGTCTACAGCTGATGATGCAACATTCTTTGTTGCGTCTACAGTGCTATGAACAGTATTCGCTAGCGTGTCTACAAAAGAAAATAAAAACATATAACAACATAACTAAATAAATGTAAAAATATACCAAAAATAATAATGATTATAATAGCAAACTACCTTTGGCACTAGTAGCATAAGATACACCAGAACCTACAGCTGAAGCTGCTGCGTTTTTCGTTGAATCATAAGTATGTGCTACGGTATCTACAAAAATATTTTTAGATTTATATATAATTATATAAAAAATGTGAAAATATTTAAATAAGTAGGTACTTCAATTATGCGATATTTTTCATAAGATACCTTTGGCACTTCCTATTAATGACGAGCCCTTGTCAACTGCCGAAGCAGCCACACTTTTTGTCGTATCTACTGTGCTGTGAATTGTGTTTGCTACTGTATCTACAAATAATGAAAATAAAATTAAAAATTAAAATGATAACACAAACTACAAAAATAGAGGAACATAAAAAAGGATAAAACTAATAAACTACCTTTCGCACTGCCAATTATTGAAGTACCTTTTTCAACAGCTGCAGCGGCTACATTTTTAGTAGTATCTACAGTTGAGTGTACAGTATTTGCTACAGTTTCTAAACAAACAATTAAAAAAAAAGCGTAAAAAATTAGCACAACTATGGCAACGAATATGATAAATAAACCAAGCAACAGAAATGTCAGCCACCTGTACCAGTGCCGATCATTGCGGAGCTCCTCTCAACGGCAGCGAAGGCAACATGCTTCGTAGTCTGGACTGTTGTATTGACAGTGTTAGCTACGTTATCTACGATGAATAGCGAGGATTAGCACAAGTGGAAAGTCATAAGCTATATTTATGAAGAAAGAACTAAATAAAACTAATAAAAGACTATACCTTTAGCTGTGCCAATGGCGCTAGTGCCTTTCTCAACAGCGGCGGTCGCTACATTTTTGGTTGTATCTACTGCAGTGTGAACTGTGCTTGCTACCGTATCTACATGGAGGACGAACAATGAAAATTAGCGACAACACAAAGCAAACAAACCAATGATTTACGCAAAAGAATGTGATCTACCTTTAGCTGAGCCAACCAATGTAGTGCCTTTCTCTACTGCGGCGGCAGCTACATTTTTTGTTGTATCTACTGTGGTGTGAATCGTGCTTGCTACCGTATCTACATGAACGAATGACAAATATTAGCGATACGAAAATACAAAGCAAACAAATAAGATGTTTTATGCAAAGACCGTAACTACCTTTAGCCGTGCCAAACGCGGTAGTGCCTCTCTCAACAGCGGCGGCCGCTACGTTTTTGGTTGTATCTACTGCAGTATGAACTGTGCTTGCTACGGTATCTACATGGAGGACGAACAATGAGCATTAGCGACAACACAAAGCAAAAACCAATATGTTTTTACAAGAAAATGTGCTTAAACTACCTTTAGCTGTGCCAATCGCGGTAGTGCCTTTCTCGACAGCGGCGGCAGCTACGTTTTTGGTTGTATCTACTGCAGTATGAATTGTGCTTGCTACCGTATCTACAGACGAATGACAACTGTTAGCGACAACACAAAGCGAGCAAACGAATGATTTACGCAAAAGAATGTGAACTGCCTTTAGCTGAGCCAACCAATGTAGTGCCTCACAAGCAGCGGCTGTTTTTATTTGTATCTACTGTGGTATGAATTGTGCTTGCTACCGTATCTACATACGAATAAATAAAATTAACCACAACGTTAGCAATAAAGTTACAACATTTGTACATGTATTATGTAATGTCATGGAAGTGTACTACCTTTGGCTGAACCAATAAGTGATGTGCCTTTGTCAACTGCAGCAGACGCCGCATTTTTAGTAGAGTCTACTGTTGATTGCACTGTGCTCGATACATTATCTATTAAAAATAATGACAGTATAAAGTATATGGACGAGTGAGTTATTAACAAAAGTAAACGTAATATATGTCAACTACCTTTGGCCGTGCCAACGAATGTGGTTCCCTGATCTACAGCTGATGCTGCAGTGTTCTTAGTAGAGTCTACTGTAGTCTGTGCGGTGCTTGCTACTGTATCTAATCATGAAAAATAAACAAAATCAAAATGGGCTACCGAGGATCAACATAAAGGATTTAAAAAAAAAGATGTT
This sequence comes from Dryobota labecula, assembly GCA_947523025.1. NCBI lineage: Eukaryota > Metazoa > Arthropoda > Insecta > Lepidoptera > Noctuidae > Dryobota > Dryobota labecula. Next base: position 5,846,322 of record OX383296.1, on the reverse strand, counting down.
GTGTGAACTACCTTTAGCTGTGCTAATGAATGTAGTGCCCTTATCGACTGCGGCAGCCGCAACACTTTTGGTAGTATCTACTGTGCTTGCTACCGTATCTAATGAAAACAAGGAAAATTAATCAAAACATTTATGTACCTAAATAGCAGAATTTTAGAATAGATATGATGGTTAAGGAAAATATTGACCTAATATGGCGATAGTAAATACAGAATTGGTAGTTACTAGTTACTTATATATTTTTCTATATAATAGTGATGAATTGTTGATTCGTCGCTACTAAAAATAATATTGAAAATTTTCAGTTCATCGAATCATAAATTGAAATGAAACTGTTTTAAATCGGTGAGAGATTATAATATAATGTAGAATAATCAAAGCAAAACTACCTTTAGCTGTGCCGATAAGTGTAGTGCCTTTGTCAACTGCAGCGGCGGCTACATTTTTAGTTGTATCTACTGTTGTGTTGATAGTGTTTGCTACGGTTTCTAAAAGAATCAAAAGATAAATATGACCACCAAGCAAATGTACGATATAATTGTGATTTCTAAATATGTGTTACTTATACCTTTTGCAGTACCAATCATTGTAGTGCCTTTTTCCACAGCAGCTGCAGCTACATTTTTCGTCGTATCTACAGTGGTATGAACTGTGTTCGCTACAGAATCTATAAAAATGCATTTACGATAACGTAACACTAAAAACAAAATGTACACGTGGACAGTGTCCACGTAGCGTGGAATAAATATTGCCCTATTAGCCGAGCTTTTATCGAACAATAAAAATGAGAAATCAAAATAAAATACCTACAGTTCTAAAGCGGTTCTAAGTCCTAACCACCAACTGCAGCAGATTAAATGTCGTATCTTTGTAGATACGACATTTAATCTGCTGTGCTCTACGGTGCGTTTTAGCGTATCTCAATCTCCAGGATACATAAAAAGTTGGTGGAAATAGAAAATATTGAATTAAGTAGCTATTAAAAATTATAATGGATGCAAAACAAAATTGATAAAACCTCTAGTAATGGATACTCTAGTAAATGTTACGTACGTTTGTATGAACCGCAATATCATCGAGTTTTCTCTGTTCCGGTTTATACTTGCGGTCTTTTCTAAACTTGTGAACACAATATTATTATTACTTTGACTTTCATCGCCTTTGCGATAGCTCTTGAGTTAGTAAAATAATATTTTCATTTATAGCATACGCAGTTATACCTACTTATATATTAGTTTCTTTTTTTGTATATTTTTTTATTTCCTGTTACGAAATATTAATGATTCATGATTCAGTTTTGATTTACCTTTGGCACTGTTAACATATGTTTTTCCTGTTTCAACTGCGGACTGAGCAGCATTTTTCGTCGTATCTACTGTGCTTTGAATTGTGCTCTGAACCGTATCTAAAATTACAATAGTTTATGAAAAATTTAAAGCCAAACATTATTATTTATGTTTGAGCATAATATTGTATTTACCTTTGGCTGAATCGACGTAAGTTTTCCCAGTATCTAATGTACTCTGTGCAGTTTTCTTTGTACTATCTACGGTGCTTGCTACTGTATCTACGGCGCAAAAATAACGTAAAATAAGTTTTCTGAATCTAGTAAAATAATAACAATAAAATAACATAAAAGTTATAAAACAAACAAAACTAAATGAATGTTACAAAAAATCAGAAATAAAAAACAACTGCTTGCAAATAAATACCTTTAGCGCTCTCTAAATAGGACAAGCCAATGCCATAAGCCGAGCTTGCAGCACCCATAGATGCATCATAGGCCATTTGAAACGTACTTTGGGCCGTATCTAAAGCGTTATTTGCAAAAACACACGGTGTTTAGTCACAGGCTCACAGGGCACACAAAACGACAAAAAATAAAACACAAAAAAAAAAATACCTTTGGCACTATCTACATAAGTTTTTGTCGTGTCTACAGCAGATTGAGCAGCGTGTTTTGTATTTTCTACGGTACTATTCACTGTATTAGCGACTGAATCTAAAAATACACAAAAAAGTAAAAATAACGAAGATAAAAATAATAAATGGTAAATATTATGATCGCATGTGTGTGAAACCTACCTCTAGCGGTTGTGGCATACGTTTTGCCAGTATCTATAGCCGATTGGGCAACTCTCTGTGAGATATCTACAGTACTTTGAACAGTGCTTGATACTGTATCTACAAAACAATAATTTAAATGAAATAGCAACAAATAAACTAACAAACAAGAAGCCGAAAAAAGTATGTATATATAAAATAATTTGTAGATAAATACGGAACCAATTTTTTTTTTAAAACCTTGGTTTTCTTTTGTTTTGTTTCCTACATTTATTTGTATTTGTACAACTCATAAAAAATATTTATAGTAAAACAATGCAAAGAACAAATAACTGTTACAGATTTCGGCAACAGTTGCCAAAAGCTAATACCGTTCCGCCCACCATTTTGAAGAAAGGCATGATGACAAGAAGGTTGGTTTACCTTTCGCGGAGTCCGCGTACGCTTTGCCGGTGTCAACGGCTGAACTAGCCGCGTTCTTTGTACTCTCATATGTACTGTTCACAGTATCTATAATAGTGCAAAGTTAGTTCATGCAGACAGAAAGAGAAAAGAAGAAAAAGGGTTGAAAGTAATTTATGAGAAGAACTTACCTTTTGTTGTGTTGTATGCAGATTCTGCCGCCTTTTTTGTGTTGTCAGCTGTTGTTGCCAATGTGTCTATGGATGGAGGGTTGCAAAAAAAAATGGGGGTTAGCAAACTACTAAAATAGTAGAAATTATAGAACAACATTATTGAGTCTACCTACAAATAGATAAGTTCTAAAATGTCTAAATAAAATATTTTATAATTACAAGCAACTAAAACTACTCCATAATGATTAGTTATTTACTACAGTAGTCTACATAGGAATTACTTTAACCAATCATTTTAAAATATATAGCTCAAAAATATTATTTAAAAAAATTAACTAACCGCAGTGACCACAAAATAAATCGACTAAATTAACACCCCTACCTTTAGTGACGTCTACAACTTTCTTGCCATCAGCGAGAGCCTTGCTGGCGGCGTCCTGCGCCTCTCCGGCAGCCAAAGACACCTTCGACAACTCCTTGTCCAGGGCATCGATGGCAGAGTGTTTCGCGTTATTGGCTAGTAAAGATATAACAGGATTGATTAGTGGTCCAGGGTCTATGAGGCCTAAAACGTTATGATAGAAACGGCACATGAAAACTTGGGAGACGAGATTCTTACGTAGTAAGTCTTATCATCATCATCTTTCAGCCGAATTCAGCTGTGCATAGGCCACACTAAGCATCCACACAACAATCGATCCTGCGGTTCCCGCATCCAGCGACTTCCCACGACCTAATCTGAGTCGTGACTCATCGTAAAAAGCAGGAAGAGCTTGATGGAAACTTTTCGGATATCAAAAAGTGGCACCGTTCCTATTTTCAGTACATTCATAGTCTATACGTGATTTCAGTCAGGGAAAAACGTCGAAGCTATGCCACTATGTTGTTTGGGTCGCCTTATCTAATTATTTCCTCTTATCATAAATAATTCCGTAAATAAATAACAGAGCTGCAAATAGATTTAAATTAACTCAGATTTGTAGCTCATGTTGGAGAATACTTGCGACCAGATAAATAGACAGATAGCGATGCCCTGTGTGTTAATTGTTTTGTCCAACTTATGTAATTAATGTGCGTACTTATTTATTTATTCAAATGGTAGTTAAGACTTTGTATCTGCTTGATTAGAACGACTCTGATGCAACAGTGGCATTACTGAAAAGAGGTCAATTACATATATCTAACGCATTATGAAACCATTTGTTTTATTTCATTAATCGTTCTAATTTTCCACTTTTTTACTGCGTTTCATTTTTTTTTACCGCAGGTACGTAATTAATCAAAGTATAATTAAATATCGTATTAATTAACTTGCTTATCTGTTTCCCGGTAATTTATTAAATATTTAAAGACCTCTTGATTGCACATGATGTTCCTATATGCGTACATGTGTCCATACGAGTACATGTACTTGTACCTACATATACCCTATAAAGCCGTATTATGAGTCTAGGACACAATTTGTCTTCAATCATCCTAAAAATGTCGTAGTTGGATACAATAAACTGTGACTCTTTTTTTTTTTTTTTATCTTGGGCATCTCAGAGTGTAACCACTAAGGTTCCGACTCTTTAACCGGACTTTCCTGTGGCTGCCTTAAGCTCCTAACGAAACTTAATGCCTCCAGCCAAGGCGTAAAAACTATAAACTAAACGACTACTGCTCGCTAAGGGCACCCCCTGTGGGGTACGAACCTCGGCTTAGGGCAGCTGAGTCGGAGGGAGGGTGGCAAGGGACCGACGGTGGCTGGATAAAATCAGAGTTTTGATTATTATCGTGGGGAGTTTGGATTACATGCTGCTCAGCTAAAACGCGTGCTGGCGCTTCACTTACAGTCAAGGGTCGGGGAGGACTATTCGTTAGTCGGAGATTTCGCGCGGGGCCTCGGCGGCGAGGTCGGAATGACGATCGTGTATTGTGACTCGTTCTATTGTTTTCTTTTATATTGAAAGTAGCATGGAATGGAACAATGTTATAACCACACAATTGAAAAAAATACTGTAATTTGCGTCTAGTAGGACTGATTGCAGGATATCTAGAGGTACCTATACCAACAGAGAGTACGGAAAGGAACCATTAGTACGAACAAGATATAAGGGTCAACGGACGGAAATGTTATAATGCAAGTAAGCTAGCCTGTTGGATTTATTTATAGAAACTATGATTTAAAACCTAAACCACGTTGCTCATAATCTATCAAATCATACAGTAAGCTATAAGGTGTTAGTTAATACCTAAGTATGCATGTCAACATTGTCAACCAAATTCATTATATACCGATTTTCTGTACCTAACCAAATTTTACGTACGAGTACGTAGGTAAGTACTTAGTTGAACAGTTCGTAGTTTTTGATTTTGAACAGAAAATTTTGAATTTTATCAAAGGTGAAGAAAATGAGGAACATTAAAAACCTGTCCCAGCAGCATCTGTGGCGGTCTTCTGAGCCCCGCCCATGATTTCACCTGCCTTCTTGACCTGATCTTCTACCACATGGGCCGCTTCTTGCACCTTCTCTGAGGCGACTTGCTCGGCATCCTTCTTCTTGCGATCGAAGAGAGAAGCAGTCTTCTCGCCGATGCTTCGGAACGCTCCTGGAATTTTTGTCGATTAATAAAGGTACAACACTAGTGTTTGCTTCGAAAACCTACTAATAAAAATAATTTAATCAATATCGACATGTTGTTTATGTTTACATGTACATATTTCCATTAACTTTAATCATTTTACTAGAAAAGTTTCGTCTGGATTGGTCTCATAATTTTACTAATTACGATATCTTACGTCATTGTCTCATAATTGACTGCTATAATCTACAGTTTTTCATGCATTCATTCACCATTCTGAAAGACTGATCTTCAATCCTTCAGAGTTTAAGTTCACGGTGGTTTTGAGAAACTAGAGTAAACTGTTTCGTCGTAAAATATTTTTTTATCAACTTCCAGTAACGCTTTGTGATAACATATTCTAATGGGAATCGGATGGGCCATAAAGTTTAACGATAGAAAGGGACCTTACTCGTAAACAAACCCTGTTCTTAGAATAACATTGAATTAATCATAATTATTAAGTGTTTCAGATTAAATTGATTATATCTGCTAAATAAAGACACTTTACAAACTGGGTTACCTATCACAGTTCCTTTACAATTTATGGGTACCTATCAATATTGTTGTTCTAAAGAATAATACCATTGTTAATACCAAGTAATGTTCTAAAAATAACGGGTATATTACTAAAAAACTGTTATTTTAGTTCATAAGGAAGAACTGCCAATTATTGTTATATAAAATCTAAGATTATTCTGCTCCTTTGCTTATCTGGAGGGTTTTCTAAAATATATAATAATATTATACAGAATAAGTCGGTACACTTCACGTGCAACTGAAAGCTCACTTATCGATTTGGCTTTAAAGCCAATAGGTATGTTCCATATTGCTCGTGCGACAGAGTGCCGCCCGCCTTTTTATTGATTTTCATAGCTAAACTAGCCCGGTCAAGGTGGCTGAGTCAGCCTTTACGTAGAGTACCTATATTGCAAAGCATGTTTTATCAACTAAAGCGGTTATTATAACCAGTTTCATCAGGAATACTTCGCAGTTCGCAGGAAGCCTGACAGTAACTCTACAGTGGGTAGAGACACGAATTAGCCGCGGTACACCCACGGCACCCGACATATTCATGGGGTACGTGGGTTTAGTATCAACATATTTCCTGCCAATGTTTTGCTTCTCTTCTAAACATAGGAAGGCAAATCCATCATGATAAATGTTAATCTTAACTAAAAATAACATGTCATCATAATAATCGTGTTTAGCTTACAAACAACTTGTTACGTTGTTACAAACAAGAACATAGTACAGTGGCTAGTACATCAAGCTACACGAAACTGTCAAATTTCTCCAAACGATTTTAAACTTTAAAATGTTGACGATTATGTTTAAAATCGAACGAGAAAATTTGTCAGTTTGTGGTAACTCGATGTGCTGGCCACCGTTCATAACTAGATTTAAAAAAAAACATTTATACAATTTAGTAAAGTGTAAAAAATTGAAAAAGTCCATATAATACATTAAATAAAAGAACTCACCAAGGTTCTTGTCTATCGGAAAGCGTGGAAATACATTTAAAAATTATTCATATTTAAACAAATTTAAATTCAATGGTTAATAAAATTAACTAAATCCATGCTTTACTTTTTAGTTCTACCTCTAGCTAAAATGGTGACGTGAACTGTGATTTTTTCATTGTCACTAAATACCTGTTACTTAATACTTAGTACAGAATAGGACGAACACGGTGATAGTGTAGTGACACGGGTGACCAGACATTACTTGATTACGTGCATCTAGCAATACTAGTTTTACAAAAATACTAGGTTTATATAACATGTTGTTTCATGAAGATTTCTCATGATTTCTAATTTCTACGGCATGAATACGATATGATACAAAATTATCTGTGAATACAAGATTGATTAAGTTTACGACTGCTAATTTCATAGATAAAATTAATATGGATAACGAATTTTTTCAAGTTCTTTCTAACTTGGCAAGGTATTTATTATTTTACGATTATGACCTTGTCGGTGAGTGGTTGTGGTGGGTTGTGGATTTACTTGCCTGTGCATAAGTCTTTCATTTTTAGTTTAAAATTAAGATTATTTTTATATAGGATTTTATAAACTTTAAAGATACATAACAAATCCATTTAGCCGTTATCAAATTAACCATCGGAACTTTTCCATTAATATTGTATCCAAGATGAAATTAAGATAACGTTTGATGAGAAAAATAATCTAGACTAGACCGGACCTAGCTTTATTTGTAACTTTATCTTTTTTTTTTTCTTGCAATATATTCCACTCAAGCTATATATTTCGGTCACTATCTTGTCTCTCAACGGACTGATAAATCGAAGTCAATCGATACTTTCGGCCGATGCCTCGACCGATTGACCGAACGAAAATAGAGTAGTGCGTGGCGAGTCGGTCAACTCGGGATCATCGTTCGCTCGTCTTCCCGGCTGTTTCGTAACTCCCGCTGATTGATAGGCCAAATAGCTTTCAATTCAAGTGGTAATAATACTAATATAGCATGTGTCAGACAGAATAGGCGATAATTATTATTTTCTTTCTTTAAGTGCATCATTTATTTTTATTTTTCATTTGAATTATATTTTTTATAAAGCCAATGTTTATAAGTATGATTTTTAAATCATAGAAAAGCCGGAGATAAAATGTACGATACCTACCATAACGCGTATCGACCGTCCGCGTACGTTACCTATATTTACCGAGATTAAAAATATCCTATAAAATAACAGGCCGCGCGAAATTCGACACACTGAAATAAGTAGTACGAATACACCCATAGTGCACTTGATCCAAATGTTTGGCTTATTTATGGATAGAACAAAGTATATTTTTATTCATACATCTCGTTTCAAGGGATTTTAATGTATGTACACACGGCTACACACCAAGCTATACATTTCCAGTTTACGCTGACCTATCATTGTAAGGAAATCCTTTAGAATGCGAGATCAGCTTATACTGGAAAGTATAGCTTGAGCTGTAGCCGTGTGTACATAATGTGTGTTACATAATATTATTAAAGCTGAAAGATAAGTCGGTCTGGAAGTAGCTATCAAAGTTGTATTAGATCTTGGATCAATTCCACGTGCTATAACAGATTACGAGGATGATGCTGCAATCGACCGACATTATATTGCTTTGAATACAGACAGTCTGAAACATATGACATGGACTGAATAAAAAAATTACGCACGTGTTTGTTCGCTTATAAAAATTCACCCCACGCACTAACTGACTCAATTTCATAGTATACTTTAAGTAATAAATATTCTTGGTCGTCTGCTAGTCTAGGTCTCGGCCTCGCAAGCCCTGAAAGTCTAGATCCAGGTATCGATCGGTCTGCGACTGGTTTTATGAGCACTGCGGCAGCATTTTGTGACCTAGGACACGAGTCACGACCCGCCCACGTGAAGCGTTCTGTCCCGCGTTTAAAATACTTGCTCTCACATATTTTATTATTTTATGGCCAGAACCAGATGTTATCAGTCGAAACGAATACTGCTAACGTGTGTTATAATAAATATTATAGAATGACACACTCGAAACATTATAAAGCACTCCACGGCAAATTGCATTTTTATCACTGTTATGCACCATCATTACCTCTGAACGTATTAGACGTAATCTCTGGAACGCGTCCTATCTAATTTAGTTGTCATTATCGCAGAACCAGCAGAACTGTGTAGGTATACATTACAGATTCCTTCGCCGATACAAGCTTGTAACCAATTGAGATAAATATCCGGTCTGAAATAAATGACATCACATTCACATCCATCTACTGCCTGTGATGTCATTACAAGATTTAGAAGTCTCAGAAAAAAATTGTATTTATTAGTAGGTATGTTTGACGTGACTATAAATACTTCCTTTTTTTAAAATGGCTTAAAACCTTCGAAACAAAACGAGCCAATAAAAAAAAAACTAGATTATCAGTTATTTAATAGATCAAACACGAGATTAGCTTGAAATGTACTAGAAACACGCAGTAGATACATGTTTTAATTAATTAACGGTCAGTCATTTTACTAAAATAATTATTACTTGGTCGACTCGTTCTGTTGTGCTCATATTGTATAGTACAGTCGGCCACAGACCGACCGCAAGGTCACTTGAAACAAAGTATTACTTTACACCTGAGAAACGCGATTAATCGTGTCACATTAACATCGATTATACGCCTTAAAAAAGAACGAATGATATTTTTTAAATCATTCGTTCAACGTTTCTCATCAAGTCATCACTAAATAACATAGGTATTTTATCTTTACCTGACTGGATAGAAATAATATAAAAGAGTCTTGTCTATGAGTCATCATGACGATTAGTGCCCATTGTCTAGCAAGAATAGACACTTCTAGATGGACACTGTTAATGAGTTAATTAAAGTTGAACGTGTCCCTATTGATATTTAAACTAGCCAATGCATTAGCTTGTATTTTATCAAACCTAACCAAATGGTAAGAGAGATTTTTATCCAGTACTTATATTTCATTCCTTCTAGTTCTAATTTGGGAAAAAAACACACAAACGTTTAATACGACACATTGCTAGTGGTATTCAAATTATAACTTTTTTTATTTTTTCTTTCAACCGGTTATCTTGGCCGTTTTAAGATATTCAATTTTTTTTTGTTCATGCCTGTTGAATACAACATTAGATTATTATCTGAGAAGAGATGAAAATAATGGCTCCTTCAAACAGGGGCGACACGCGACGCGACACAAAGGCACCGCGTCTCGCGCGACGAGCGGTACCTTTGTGTCGCGCCTGTTTGCAGGATCCTTAGGAGGTAACAAACCAAATTTTGCCAAGCTGAACTAATTCGGGTGGATGTACATATTACTTACTTCGTATTCTTCATTTTTATTTACCCATTATAATTTAGTTTTTCTTGAGCTTACTTATCGTTCGTACCGACATTCCTGTTTAGCCCAAAGGCTTAATTACTGCAAACGCCAAGAAAGAATTCCTACGCAGCTTGCGTAAGAACCATCTCGTTAATACGTCTGTCTTCTTCACACTTGTTTATATTGCGGTATGTCAGGAGGAGAGGCACGAGGAGCCTCGGATATTAATATAATGGCGGGCCCCGGCACTGGCTGACCTTGATGATGTCATCGTGCAACCGACGAGATTTGTTTTCGTTGCTCTGACGATATATTTGTTGACATTGTTTACTGAAAGAGCCGATGCATATTCAACGCTATTTGAACTATATGACCTATTTATAATGTTTTGACGGAGGGGAAATGTGTTATCTTGGTCGGACGCGATGAGCTCGACGGAACTAGGTACGACAGGCTGTTAATATTATGCAGGAATGTGATTTGTAAACAGAACCTATTACCACAACTAAATATGACTGGTTACGTGACTTTGAACGGTCTTGAACCACCCCGGTACTGATACCTACTACCTTGATATTTATTATTGTAAGGGGAGAAATTATAATGTAATTATAACAAGGAAAACGTGGCTCTATTATTTTGTATTGTATAATTACAATAATTGTATAAACAAAGACACGAATAAAGAGGTAACCTATTCTGAATATCAACTAACAAATAAAGCAATTTTATTTTTCTTCAAATACGCTTCCTAGTTGTTTCTTCCACTTAGATCAATAAACACACCATTGAGAATTGCTTTACGTTTCTCTCATTTTACACGGCTTCAGAATTTGATCGATATAGCATGGTATGTGTAGATATTAATAAGTTAGATAATTTAACCTTACTGCTGCCCACAGACAAAATCTGAATTCAAGCAGACAGAGCTATCCTTAGGTAAGATTAAGGAGCGCGCTTTACCTAAGTAAATGCGGAGTCACGAAGAACATGTACATGTTGCACCCATCGATTTAGCTAAATCGATGGTTCCCTGTGGTGCAGCTAAATCGATGGTTGCACCACAGGGAATAAGGGCAATTTGAATTTACAGGGAAGCTAAACTTAATAATACAAATTGCGTACATGTGTCTTGGAGAAAATTAGCATTTTTGGATCATATTTTATGGTATTACTAATATCACCCTAATTGCGTAACACACTTTCAATCACAATCTGAATGATTATGAAGGCTTATTCCGCTAATCCCCCCTGAGAAATTCCCCCTCAGTGGAAAAAACTGAACCCTAATGTAAAAAAATCATTTTTAGGGGATCTTGGAATAAGTTATTTTTTTGTTTTTTCAATTCTAGTTTTCCCCCCTTAGCGGGGTTATCAGGGGTGAATTCTAGACTGTTTTCAGATTCCACTTTTCCTCCTAAAGGGGATTTTCAGGGGGGATTTGTGGAATAAGCCATTATGAAGGATATTGGTAATCCATTGCTATATTATATATGTTCGAAAAATTTGTCTGCTCAACAACGTATGAATGTTGTTGAATTGTCAAAATGAAAACCACTGCTACCGTAAGCCCGCTGTACTATGTTTGTGGTAGTTTCCAAAATTACTGGGTCTTTAAGGATGATTCTTTTGTTTTTTTACCACTTCTTACAGTGGTTTCGAAGTTTCAACGCAGATTTGTATTATTTTTACATGCATGGAGCTCGCCAACAAATCATGAGAATCCTTACCAATGAGTACCTGCAATATGCCGAAAATAGCACTAGCGAGGTCAACACGATGGGGAAAAAATACAGCGTGGTATGTCAAAAATGACCACGAAATGAGTGATGGCCACATTGATCACACACTAATCGTGATACTTTCAGACTGTATCGATTACCTAATACGAGTTTAAAAGATAAACTTTGTATCTTATCTGTCAATGGCTTTGGGCATTCGAGGGACATTTTTTCCAAATCTGAATTTAAATATTTGGTTTAGAAACGAAAATATTCGGACGGTCCTTGTAGCGCCAGTAAGGTTCACAAAATAGGTTAGCTTTCTATTAGCTTAGAAGTGAACTTTCATCTCCTGTGCTCGACTATTGGACAGAGGAAAAGGAGCCCTCAAACCATGACGATATCGATACGAACTTCAACAAATATCGACCAACAGCAACGTTGTTTATCACACTTAACACGTTACGTTACTTTAATTTCGTCTACACTAAATTGGGCATATTACTCGCACACTGCGTGCGCGTGTAATTTTATCCGTTCTGATTCAGATTGTGCTCTCATAAATCGACCAATAGCGTCCCGGATAGCTCGGGAGGAGCCAAAACCAACTGATTAATACAATTGAGGAGCACGACAGAGTGGCAGCATGTTGTGTGACACCTACTCACAGAGAATAATTCATTCCTCGAATAAACATAATTTATGTTGCTACCTACGTAGTCTGCGTTCTATGAACTTTGACTGCTGTACATGCACTCGATCATTGTTCATACTATAGGAAAGCCAGCGTATAGCGAGCGGTATTAAATTAACGGTTTCAAAATCCACCGTATCTCGTTTGGAGTTCAACAAACTTATGATCCATTATTGTTTCTCAGTCTGGACTTTAGTACCAGATAAGAAAACATAAGTAGTTATTAATTAAACTGCGTAGGTCTCTTCACTATTCGTCATCATCATCATCATCATCATCATCATTTCAGCCGAAAGACGTCCACTGCTGGACATAGGCCTCCCCCAAAAAAGGGGGAACTATTCAATATTCGTATTTCTATAAAATATCATAGTTCTACGTTTTAATTAAGCACCAATGCCATCATCATTTTAGAAAAGTCAGACGCATCCATCTATATAATTATTTTCCGGAAGAGTTTCAATCTGAACAAAGCGAACAACGAGGTATTTAGATTACTTAGCACACTGTTGTGCGGGTAAATACTGATCTTTGTCTTAATTAGCACCTTGTTAGTCTAGGTCTAGACTGGTTGCTAGAGCGAGTCTTGGGCATAAGATGAGATCTTGGGTCAGATTGAACATGGTGCAATTGTAAGAAATTCCTTAGTATAACGGTTAGCCCCGGATCGAAGTTGTGTCCGGCACTTGGCTTGGCCTCTGTCTACTAATAATTTGTATCTGGTTTTCCACCTTTCATATTAGCTTTTCTACAACAGGTTATCAGCCGTGTTCCTGAAGTTTTCGCAATCTTCCTTTTCTTGACTGCCGTGCGGTATTTACCCAATATTTCCATTGGAATCGACCCGACAAGTAGACTCCATCCTGTGTTCTATCCGATTGCCCGATTGCTGGTAATCGCTTGCCAGTCCGTAACCTGCAAGCCATTGTCGAACCAAAACATTGCACCAAACGTACTAGCATACGCTAAATATGCTCCGATACCAAGTATCGTAATATCTGGCACGTAAACAAAGCACATTCCGCGCAAACTATTCCGCAGTTCGCGCGAATGAATCATAATTTATTTAATAACTGCTTCGATTCATCTTACTGACCCTGAAATCAAATTTCAGAGCGCGCTCTTTTTCATTGAGATTATAGTGCAGTCCAGTGCATACAAATAATATGCTAGGTTTCTAGACTGCATAATCTGAAATGTGACTGTGCTGCGACTGCGTCAAGAAGTATTCTATAGTGTATCGCTTCATTGAATGAAACCTGAAGAAAACCAGGATTTTTAATCACATTCTTCTGAATTTCACTAAACCCTTAACACTTTGTTTACATAAAGCACGAGTACATAAGCTCTCATATTCCGCAGCAATGTAAGCCGATACTTAATCAGTATCACGTAGTTTCCTCAGTCCACATGCCCTCGGTCAATACGCTCCTAGTTGACTAGACATAAATTGTTCTGCGTTCCACTTCCAATCATATTAGCAGGCTTCACTCATTATTGCTTATTTTGAATCCGTGAAGAATACTGTGCTATATTCAATGCTACTTATTGTAAAATCCTCCATCTAACCAATATTTGATTGCGCAATCTAAGGAATGAAATACTTGAACTTAGATTTCGCGACAGGGTAAAATGACGTAATGCAAAAGTTTGAATAAAAACGTCGTAATTTTCAGAAACACGGTATCACACATATTGGTCCCATTTTGCACACTGTTGGCTCATCCATCAAATTATTTACATTTTACGATGTTCACATGTATGATGTATCATTCTTTTGGCGAGCAAGTATAACATGGATAATAACAATATTTTTAGCGAGGACACGATCGTAATAAAATATTTTACACCTTTGAAAATGCATGCGGAACGAATGATAATAATGGTGAATGAGATAGAGGCGGGATAGGTCACGTATTTGAACGCAGCACTAGTTTAGCACTGCAATCCATTATTATTTTATAGTTTTGGCGCAAATGCGGAATGAGAACGTGACTTAGGGCGTTAAATTATTTAAAATGCTATAACGCCATTAACAACTTTGTGCAAGGAATGGACGATGCGTGCTTGCTGCGTAGTTGCCATATTGCTTCATAACTTTGGATTTTGCGTCTTACAAAGATTTTGTTTGATTTTGCGTCACAAAACTGGTTGTTATTGTCGAATGTTTAAATATTCATTATTTAAACTATACTATTATTAGTACAAAGTTCGGAATTTATACATTTTATAAAACACCTCCATCGACGTAATAAACCAAACTAGGGATAAACACAAAACAAAAGGCTTTTAAAGGTATACTACGCGCGTTACGTTACGTTACGCACATAAACTATTATGTCCGTTTGGATTGAGGAGCTACTTCACGATTTTAAAAGGAAACTCACCCCCTTATTTAGTAGGTAAGCAGTTAATTTTGTAGGCCAAATTCTGAAATTTGAAGTAAAATATATCCAAAGATAAATCAATGTAAAAGTGGCTCCTCAATCCAAACGTCTTTTTTTTTTACTTAAATATTTTGTCTATGGCGAGACGATATTTATGAAGTCTTTTCAAAAATAAATTGAAGAAGATCGTAGGCTCACGTGGTTAATGAGATTGATCTATCCACAAGTTGATTGAATGGTTACGTAACGAAGCTTGAAATCTGACCTAACAATCGGATGGTAGGTACTTATCGATTTCCTCATTCATAGAGGCCTCACGTCTAACATCCACGATTTAGCACCGAAAATCAGAGATAAAGAATAGTACAGACCCTAACATCGACCTCACCAAGGACGGTGATAACGATGAGACAAAACAAAAAAAAAAGAAAGAAATACACATAAATAAACAAATGACCGTCCAATATCGTAGTGATTCACACGAGAATGACGACCGATTCATCCCGACACCCGTGCATACCGAGCGTGACATTCGAGGGTCTGCGGGTCACACAGTCACGCTCCATAACTCCATAATACTCGTAGTAAAGTAACGTGTTATCATGAACACGGCCGTGTCACGTACCGGAGCAATGCGAGACGTTCAATTCAACTGTTGACATCTTTCATTGTCGTTTATTATCTGTGCGATGACAGTTACAAACTAAAAATAGACCGAACTATTTTTTTATTTGGTTTTCGCCTTAAGTGTTATGGCTTGCTTGAATCTTGTCACTGCACATTTATCTGAGCAAACTGCCGGACGATTCTGTAAAAATCTCACCGTGAAAACTTAGGTGAAGTGATCTCGAAGTGAACTGTCATTCCATCTAAGACTAGGGATTGACACATTAATTTGACAGCACATTAATTCAAGCTCACTTCACCTAGGTTTTCACGGTGAGATTTCTACAGAATAGCACTGCTGGTTCCCTATTATATGGAGTCGAGCCGTCGATAGTTTAAGTAAACTATTTGTGGCTGTGCTGTGCTTGTTACTAAACATTTATTCACAATAAAATAGATATTATGTTTCTAAACTCTTTGTTTATAGGTACCTATGCCACTTCAAATGATGGTTACCCACATACGAGTATAAGTACTTGACCTAGTAAGGAAAATGTATATGATCATAATGTGATCAAAGTCTAGCAACTAGACCGCGTACATGACATATTTTAGGTGCAATAACCTTGCGATGCGGGAGACTAAATTGACCCAAAAACTTTACCAATGGAAGTCTTGAAGACAAGTCACACTAATGGCCGACTAACGACTAATGCCGTATTGAAACACTAAATAGCAAATGCATTTTCTACCATCTATTTAGCTCCTTTCCTCATCATTTGTGTCCCCACTGCATTCAAATTAGAATCACTTTAAGGCAACTAAATGTGCTTAAATGATCGACAATGACATCAGTCCATCGGTTACGAATGCCACAATGACTCAATAAGAAGTCATTAAGAGGCTACCGAGTGCACAGTGGCGCCCTCATCGTTATTTCGGTGATTTGTTTTATTTTAGAATGAAAATGCAGAAAATAAGCTTGTTGAAAAGACTATACGTTATTATTACTACAAACAAAAGTTTTAAATTGTTATGTTTTATTGTAATCATTAAAACGGAGCTTAGTGGCCACTATTTTCCGTTTTAATGATTACAATAACGTATAGTCTTGTGAAGCACAACTTGACGAGCTTATTTTCTGCATTTTCATTCTAAAATAAAACAAATCACCGAAATAACGATGAGGGCGCCACTGTGCGCTCGATGCAGTCTTAAAAGGAAGTATTAATCCTTATTCTTCTCATTTAGGTGCATGATTCATGTTTAGTGATGTGCCTTGTACGAGAGACGCATTTGGTTATTACGCCTATTAAAAATGGTTCGCTCAGTTGAGAATAAACAGGCAGTTAGGAAGTTAATGACGATAAAGCCAGTCATTTCTTTATGTTTTCTTTTCTTGGAAAAAGAGGAAAAAAATTGCAAACAGCGGGGTAGTTGCGTACAACAATTTAAGGCCCGTATTAAGGCTCCTACACACAGGCACGACACGCGACGAGACACAAAGAGACCGCTCGTCGCGCGGCACGCGGTGTCTTTCTGTCGCGTCGCGTGTCGCGCCTGTTTGTAGGAGCCTTTACAGAATCTCACTCAAAACTCAAGCATTACTTAAAACTCGTCTAAAGCTATTTTGTTGAAACTAGTTTTAAGTAATGCTCGAGTCTTGAGTAAAGTTCTGTAACCCAGGTAGCAAAATAACGTCTGCGGCAAAAAAATGACGTCATCCCAGGGTCATTTTAAGGTCCGTAGTTTATACGTCGATTATGTACGTCACACTAACGTCATTTTAACGTCTGGTTCTCAACGGAACGTCCTGGTGACGTCGATTTAGCGTCATGTCTTGAGGCTGTGACAAATTGACGTCATCTGATGGGACCCCCGACGTCAAGACATATCGTCTCTTACGTCGAGCAGTACCGTAAACGGACGACATAATGACGTAAAAATGCTACCTGGGAATATGGGCCTAACAATTTAAATGCCTTTTACTTTGAAAATTCGACATTAAAGCATCATTCAAGTTCATTGCGTTATTAAAGTTGTCCAGCCGACACATTTTTCAAACAATGAAACAATGGACTACGAATTTCCTTAAAAATCCTTCGGATTGTAAAAGTAAGTGAAATTGGGGTGCAGGTGCAGGTTGCACTTGCTAGTTTAGGCTTCGACATGTGGATCCAGCATACGAACGAGCATCAAGGATGAAATAGAAGAGACCAACATACGCTGGGCCTGTAAATAAAGTAGCATCATATCATGTGAATGATTCTTCCGGTTGCTGATTCTAATTCTGATGCTGAGGAGGCCAGATTATTCGAAACTATTTTATTAGGCTTTCCAGTCGTGTTCTTTTGAGATTTCCTCGACTGCGCAAAGCCAAAAGGGAAGGGGTTGTTGTTTTATTAATAGCACTGCAATGCAGCAATGCAGTTGTCTTCTTCCGAGATGCGGACTTACTCAATGTCTGCTATAAAGTATTAGTCAGGCATGAGGACCGAAATAGAAACCCATAATTTTGGGTAGAAGAAGAAGAGTCTTATTTTGGCGAATGTATGTCGCTTCCTGCAGGTCCGATCGCGCTGTCATAAAATGACGTGATCCTCCTTCCATTTGCGGATTGCGGGCTACTGCGGGCTCTTTAATAGCTCATTAAAGGAGCATCAATTATTATGTGAAAGATTCTTCCAGTTGCTGATTCTAATTCTGATGCTGAGGAGGCCAGATTATTCGAAACAATTTTATTAGGCTTTCCAGTCGTGTTCTTTTGAGATTTCCTCGACTGCGCAAAGCCAAAACGGAAGGGGTTGTTGTTTTATTAATAGCACTGCAATGCAGTTGTCTTCTTCCGAGATGCGGACTTACTCAATATCTTCTATAAAGTAGTATTCGCACTTGATCCTAGTGATAACAATACTAGGTATTATAGCATGAGGATCGAAATCGTAACCCACAATTTTGGGTAGAAGAGTCTCACTTTGGCGAATGTATGTCGCTTCCTGCAGTCCTGACCGCGCTATCATAAAATGACGTGATCCTCCTTCCATATGCGGATTGTGGGATAATGCGGACTTTTTATTAGCCCATTACAGGTGTTTCAAAGTCTTAGAGTTCGTTCCAATCTTTAGCTGTCTTTTCGTAGACAAAGTGACAGCTTGCAACCGGTAATTAACCGGCATTATGCTGGCCATCTGTCTACCAGCTCTGGTAGAGCTCACATCGAAACTATATTTTGTACCCAATATTTCTTATAAGTGCCTAAACCCTACAGCTGCGATCAACGTGCTGGATGCAAGGAGTGGGTTTACCAGGTTGTCCTTTATAAAATGATCTTCGTGACATTACCACACACAATGGTGGGGTGCGAACTCCCGACTTTATGATCATCAGTCAAGGTCTGAGGCGTTGTTAGTCTTAGCGTACCTAAGTATTTTTTTTATAATAAAACGTAGATCAACAAAAATATTATTTCATTAGGAAGGTACACTGGCTGTACCTACCTAATTAAATAATATTTTATATTCTAAGTAAAAAATATAATTATAATGACTTTGAAGATGAATGACTAATGTTTTTAATATTAGTGAATACAGAACAATAATAATAATTGACTTAGCTACGCGAGGTATGTAAGGAACTACTCTACCTATTGTTTATTTAGTAAACTAGCTATAAACTCGTGTGTACTACATGAATAATACTTTATAAAATGACCCATGAGTACGAGTAGGTATGAATTACGAATGATATGGTAGGTAATTACGATAAAAATGTATATAGGTAAGTAGGTACCAATGTTATGTATGACACTACGACGCGGCAGTAGATATAGTATAGGTCATTTTCTCAGTTGGTTGCTATTGCTACTTACTTACAATAGAATAACTATGACTTAAGCTTATGTCTATGTTAAGAAATAATTGTACACTAGGTAGGTATAGCTAATTAGCTATTCTATTTATATATTATAGCATGCAGTGTTAAAAATAATTCTCTAAACTAGTTACAAAAGTGCTAATTTGGAATAAATAAAATTAGTGGCCAATCAATATTCTACAGTTGCATTTTTTTTCCAATAAAAAAAAATACTGATAGATTTTGATATTTTTTATCATAAATTGTTAAAAAATCATTTTATCATAATATAAAACAAAAAAAGACTAAACTTATACACACCTGCTATTCCGCTGAACATTTTGTTTGATTTTTTATATTTTAATCACAATTTAGAAACACAGAATCTTCAATGCGTAATCAGAATCACGGTTAATTTTTTTTTAACAATTTGCACCATATAACTTTCACGGAACGCGTTTACGAAGTGCGGTGCGATTGCAATGCCTTTCAAGGTTCTACTCAACAAAAATCGACTTGACCGCCCGTTCTCAACGATACATTTTCCATGCGGATGATACATGAACCGACTCCGACTGTATTTTTATCGATGACGTCAATGCATTACGCGTTTAGTTTATTCCTATACTTCACTGAACTAAAGTATATCACCGTTTAAAATATAATATCGTTTTCAGTTATAATACCGTTGCGTAAAACAATGATTTCCATTTAAAGTATCCTTTATTATCAATAAATTATGAATAAAAAAACAAGAATAAAATATTCTTAATAAAATTTCTTAACCGCATTAGTTTTACTACCAAATGGTAGATAATTATTTTTTACTTGTAGCACTGTTTTCAGAAAATAAAACCATCCGGTTGAGTCTATTATTTTGAAGTGAAGGCACTAAGACATTTTTTTATCTAAGAAACATGTTTTAGCAATAGGTATGGTGAAAATAAGTATCACTTTATTAATTATTTAAAAACAAGAGAAATTACTATTAACAGTAAATCAACTGGTTTATGCTCAACAACTAAAATTTCAACGAGAATAGTAGCTGGAACGAAACGGTTGCCTAGCAACAAACGCCTTGACAACTAATAAATAAACAAGTCATTCGTTCGTGGGGCGATAAATTAATACTATATGGATTAGTTAATTTGTCGTTGTTATGTGTGTGTGCAATGTCGAAAGAAAATAATAATTTGCGGCTGCTGGGCTCGCCTGTAAACCTATCGTATAGAGGTAAGAAGAAGGACGACAAAAGGAATATTCGGAATCGACCGAGATCTGCGCTACAAAACACTGTTTGCATTACACCGGTAATTATAGTTTATCAGTCTGTATATTTCTATTTAGCTTACTTTAATAATAATGGTCTTTTATTTATCTATTGTCTATTTTACACACCCAATCCCTGAAATATTATTAGAATAGGCGCCAATTACTGATGCTTTATGATTAAACAAACGTTGTAGCCATGGTGACCCTTCTCTCTCCCCTTTCAAATGATTGCGTGTACCCACTGTCAGCAATACGAAATTACCAATAAACTGGAAAATAATAGTGTTATGAACGTTGTTGTACCTACGAATTAAAATTTGAACGTTTTAAATTAACTGTACAATATTTTTGCTGTGATATTCACACTTCATTATGTAGGGCGAGTGCAGGTAAAATTGAAGCATTTAATCACGTCAATGTTCACAATAATAGATTATGTATCACTAGAATTTTTGTTATGGCCGCATCTCATACCCGTAGACAATAGAGCTATCTGGTGCTACAGTTTGATATAATTTCTATGCTTGGTGAATGTATTTTGTTTTTCTCTACCCTGACAATATCCTGCAGTTGCCTATTACGTAATTTAAAAATGATGTGGGTAGGTACTTGTAATCAAAAATATCACAGGCTTAAACAAATTGCAGACACATGGTTTTTTATGGTCCACCACTTT
Organism: Dryobota labecula; assembly: GCA_947523025.1. Taxonomy (NCBI): domain Eukaryota; kingdom Metazoa; phylum Arthropoda; class Insecta; order Lepidoptera; family Noctuidae; genus Dryobota; species Dryobota labecula. Next base: position 5,825,031 of record OX383296.1, on the reverse strand, counting down.
GATTATAACATTTGTTATTTTATTTTGCAAATGTTTCATTTCAGGACCATTCAGAGAGATACAAGAGACCATTTTCAGCTGATACAAAAGACCGAGCGCCATCAACCAGAAGTTTTCTAAAAGCATTCAGTGCTGAATTACTGCAGTCTTATAATAGTAAAAATGTTTTTATTTACCTTAAACTATTTGTTTTTGCAAACTCAGAAGTATTTAATAAATTCACCACCAATTTTTTTTCCAGATTCCCCAACTGCTATTAAAATAGTTGCACCAACAACTAATCTACTGAGAGATTCAAAAGCCATTGAAGCACATTCTCATAGAAACAAAGAAATATGCAGCAACGCTTCAGACTATGGTTCCGAAGACACTTTCATTAGTTTAGGAACTAAAATCAAGGCTAAAGCTCAATTGGGCACAAAGAAAAACAGTAATTCAAAGAACTTTGCTAAGTATAGGAATATAGCTAAAAAATCACGAAAGCCTATGGAGAACTCAATAAACGCAGATAATTTAACTAGTCAAGAATATGGATTAGAAGTAAAAATTATTGAGAGGGGTCAGTCTCCAACCAGAAACAAAAATATCTATCATGGGAGAAGTTTATCGCCTTCATTCAAAACGCGAGCATATGAATCATATTTCATACCTCTTGACTCTGAGAAGAAAGAGTCAGAGTTCGGACATCAGTCGTACAGTGATACTAGCATACAGTCTGAGGTGGAGAAGGCTATAGACACCTACTCCCGCCGACTGTCTGTATCCAAACAACAGCTATCTTTAGTAGAAGAGGAATCTACACAGGACTGTGAGAGTGTCCCTTCACAGCACATGTCAAGCTTATCTCCGGAAATGTCTCTAGAAGACAAAATCAATAAAGGTGATCATGATGGTAATATAGCTGGGAGGAATACTTATGTGGTTGACTTCAAACACGATGACTATAATAAAATCACTCAAAGCTACATGTGCGAACCACGGACTTACAAGAGCTTTTACGACGATTTCCGGAAGAACCCTATTGAGTTATACAAGACTAAATTATCTAGTACCATAGTGCATACAGATTCGTCGTCAAAGGACTCTGGTTATCCTGACAGCGTAGCAAATGATGATAGGTTTTATACACAGAATTATTCACTTCCAAATACATCGGTACTAAAGAAATCTAGCTCACACAATAACGTTGAAGAGCAGCCCAAGAGCTTGGATAGTGTGTCAACGAACAGCAACGATATAGGGTACCACAAAACATTTCCATCAGATAAGAAAGGTCAGTGGGCTGAACCAATGAACCACAGCCGCTTGTTCTACAAAGATTTCTTTCTGAAAAAGGAGGGACACATCGCTCTGCCTCCACAGAACTCGCCTAGCAAGAGCGACATACCCATTCCTGGAAGTAGTGAAGGGACAGATGAAATCAAATCTGACAATACAGATAGCAATTTAGATTACCCACCCTATCTTATTAATAGTACAACTAAAGCGTATACGTCTAAAGTTATTGAAGATTATAAAAAAGAATTAGAAGCTATAAACAATCTGCATGATCTTACTATCAAAGATATACAAACCGATGCAGTATCGCCCACTCCTCTAAACATAGATAAAATGTTCGAAGATGCTTCTAACTTTGAGGATAAGAAAGACACAAGTGAAAGCTCCCAGGAGTGCAACATTCCAGACCAGCCAGTAAATAACAAAAATTCTTTAGATACCAAACGAGATATATCTAAAATTTCGACAAAAGAGCTGATACAAAATTATTTAAAAGTCAAAGAAGGGGATTATAGTAATGCACCTAAAACCGCAAAGAAAACTGATAGGAAAGTAACCAATGCTGGTTCAGGAGAAAATTCTTTAGGGTCTAAGCAGGAATGGAACAATAAAAGCTCTAAAAGCGGTGGCAAAAGTCCGATTCCGGTAAACATAAGGAACCAAACACAGAAGAATATGTATACGATTAGAACGCCTATGAGTGCTAGGATCGACAGCGTTCAGAATGATAAAGATATTGATTCGTGGATGTCACTATCAGCACCTTCTCCTAGGATCCTCGAAATTGAACAAACAGAAGAGAAGCCTCGGAAATCTGGACCTTCGCGGCCTGAAGAGAAGGTCGAAGCTGCGAGGCCTCCGTCACCTGTCCGTACTGAAGACAAAGAGCCGAAAACATCCAAGGAACTAAGTTCTCAGTCTACAGTATTAGATATTTACTCGATGCTAAAAGAAATTGAGAGTTACGGAGAGAATCCCGTGACAGAAGTAACTAATAAGATTCTATCTGAACCAGAAAGTAAGAAAGAGGAAGAAAGTTTCTCGCCCAAAGATAATTTTATGTGAGTTGAACGTTTAGTGAGGGATCCTAATTTTGTACCATTTCCCTAGCTTAAATAAATGAACATCATCAACTTGATTTAAAATTATACCCATTGCATCATTTTAATCTTTCATATTAAACTTTCAGGGAAATATTTGAGTTCCTGGAGAAAGTTGAACAAAGCGCAAACGATGCTCTATCCGTTGTTACCAACACTACCCCACAAACTATGCCCAAGTGAGTATGTTAACAGAACAAATAATAATATTTTAAATCTATTATGGATCAGTAATTATTTTTTGGTCGACTATAAAGACTTGGATGCCATTAGGAACAGGAAACTTGGGCCAGTAAGGCCCAAGTTTTGTTGTTTCGAAAGGGCCCGATCACACGTACAGTCAGTATACACAATTAGCTGAACCCCCTTGCATAAATGGTTGAGATTTTTTAGTAACAAATCGTACGATTTAATTTTTTTTTCTAGTTTTGGGTAGATTTCGTATAGGTATTTAAATTAAATTAAGAATTATACAATTCTATCGATTCGTATTCAAAAAAATCTCAACCATTTATGCAAGGGGGGGGTCAGCTAATTGTGTATACTGACTGTATCACCTCACAACCACAACCATATCATAACGCCAACACGTGGACGGGCGCTAATTTGTATGAAAATGAATACTTTATTCACACGGACCACATTTGGCCGTCAAAATCAACCGTTTGGGCGATACCGACTACATCAAGGCCACGTCACAGCCAAAACGTAACCACCAACGAGACCGCGCCCTATCGGCCGGCCACATCGCAAACACAACGATCTACCTATCTGCGAACACTAGCCACAAGTTGCGATGTGGTTAACATCGCAACTACAATGCAACCACATCGAATTTTTGTAGTTGCCACAACGCAACTATACGAAGCTGTAGGACACTAATCACACGTGTTACCATATTTTGTCGCTGCGATGTGGTGTGGTTGTGGTACTGTGTGAACGGGCCCTAATCATTTGCAGGGAAATTCATTTTGACTGTATACAGTTACTCTGTACATGGTTCAAATTCGCTTCACACTTATTTTCTGCCTAATATAGACCAGCACCCTAATTTCGTAATACACTATCAATCGCAATCTGAATGATTTTGAAGGATATTACTAATCCAATGTTTATGTTCGAAAAATTTGTTTGCTCAACAACTTAAATAACGCAATGAATGTTGTTAAACTGACAAAGTGAAACCCATTCCTACTGATAGTGTGAAATTACCCCGCTGGTTTAATGTAACTAACTTTATAACCATGTTATGTGCCAGACTAGAGATGCTACTCAAGCTGCCACAGACGGAGTTAGCACAGAGGCTGGTGACAGCTTCCCTACAGCTGGAGGAACGATCCTGCTGCATCGCGTTGTTGCAAGAGAGTCTTGCTAACCATAAGGAGCAGGTGTGTACTGAGCTTTATGGTGTTTGCATAAATATAGAAAAACTAGCTTTTGTCCGCGGCTCCGCCCGCGTGGATGTTGGTTATCGCGTAAAAAAGTAGCCTATGTCCTCCATATCCCAAGCTATATCTCTGCCAAATTTCATGACGATCGGTTCAGCGGTTGAGGCGTGAAAACGTAACATACAGACAGACAGAGTTATTTTCACATTTATAATATTAGTATGGATATAAAACTAACGCTCCGAACGCGTCCCAAATCGTGTTTTCAGCTTACAGTATGTGTTGTACAATACGCCCAGTCCAGTTTCTATTTAACGTATTATTACTATGGTTCGTGCTTTCATAAGTTGGTATAGAGATATATTTGTTATCATGGAAGGTGAAACTTTAATGAGGGGCTTGTGGCCAAGTATCAATAGCCTCACGGGTCGATCAAACAGGTTAAGCTACGCTTGTCGCGGTTTGGCCGTGGATGGGTGATTATCTTTGTATACCAAGAGCTCTCCGTGCCTCGCAAAGCACGTTAAGCCATTGGTCCAGGCTGTCATTCGTGGATCTTTGACAGTCGTTTCGGGTTGTCAGAAGCCCAACAGTCTGGCAACCAGTCTTACCATGGGATATCGTATTATCCAGTAATTGGGTTGTGGAGGTCAGATAGGCAGTCGCTCCATGTAAAATACTTGGCCAACCCCAACATAGTTGGGAAAAGGCTAGGCAGATGATGGAAAGTGAAATTTTGATCCTGAAAGAGCGAAATAAAATTTATTAACATCTGCCAATGCGTTATGCTATGTTTTCAGATGATAAACAAAGTGAGCAACTTGGAGAAGCAGTCAATTCGCAACATTAACAAAGTGAAGCAGGAGTGTGAGGAGACAATCAAGAGACACCAGAATTTCATTGATCAGGTATTAATGCGTAAACCCGACTGCCCCAGAAGGAGCAGGGGAGAGGGAAATATGGTGTAATTTTTGCTTGACAACAATTGCCTGCAATACCAAAATTCTATAGATTATAAATGCTTGTTTTTCTCTTTTCAGTTATGTGTCTTTGCAGTCGGGTTTTTTTTTTTGCTTTTTAATAATTTGCTTTTTTGTCCATCAACGTACATTCTAAGAGTAGAATATGGCAAGTTGAGGCTCCCTTTTCCTATCTGCTAGGGTATACTGGAGACGAAAGGTGACATCGAATAGGCATGACCACATGACACAGCAGTATTGACAGTGATTGACTAAGTTGAACAAACGCTTAAAGCAAATCTGACTCACAAGTTTCAAGGAAATTTCCTTTAATTTCATTTTAGTTTGGTTATTTAATTGCAGTTGCCGGCGGGCAACTGCATTTAAATAACCAAACAAACTATTTTGGAGTTCACAAATGAGTAAGCAAATTAACATCTGTTCTCTTTGTAGTTGATAAATGACAAGAAGACTCTGAACCACCGTATCGAGCAGCTAGTTGACGAACGAAGAGCGCTCGAGGAGCGATGGAAGCGGTCTGCGCAAGCGCTGGAAGAGCGGTACAAGCTGGAACTGCGTAACCAGCATGACAAGATGCAAGCTGCGCAACAGGTTAGCGCTATGTCTTATTTGATGGAAAAGAATTTATACATAATTATTTGTTGGAATGGTATCTTGTTAGTTGTTTCTTTATCAAAATATTGTAAGTAAGTAGGCAAGAACAGCTTCTTAGCCTAAATCAATTTAAGTTATTTAATAATTTTATTAAATTCGAATAGAACGCCTTGCTTGTATTTAATTCTCAGTCACGCCTATATTTCCTAGACAGATTGGCAGTGTTAGCAAAAGGGGTACACGCACATCCACATCACTTAAGGTGTAAGTCCCATGTAATTGGCGAGCGTCATGCCATTTTTATTCATTTATTGACGTGATAACGTCTTATAAATGGATGAACGCTGGTTGCACGCACGAAAAAGCATGACTCATTGTCACGTTCCGCCTGAGCCGAGTGTGCAAGCGAGAGCGCGGAACAAGCGATAGAGAGGCACGATCGGCTTAAGCGTTCGGCTTGTGACGCAATGTTTTCTTATGACGTTATCACGTAAAATTATCGTCTGTAAACCGACTTTACAGACAACCAATTTTAACATCGAATTTCCTAAAAACTGTAAATAAAAGGAATTTGTAACATTGATAAGTTAGCTTTTCTGTTTTTCATCAATATTACACTCATATATTGTCTGCTTGCACTTATTCATTGTTATGTATACATACAGGTGGCACGGCAGCGCTGGGTTAGACAGAAAGCTGAAAAAATCAAGGTATACTAGACATGACAATTAACTTACTACAATTTTTTTGAATAACCTTAGAAGTTCTATTGAGTGGATCGGACGCAGTCAATAGGGTCAAACCGTATTATACAGTCTGACCCAGTAAATACGCTCATACCGTGATATACAGTCTGACCTGGTTATTAGGGCCAACCTGTATTGTGCAGCTTGACCCAGAACATAAAGCCCTAATCATTTTAAACATTTAAGCATTTTGTAAATAAACTGCCAAAAGAAATGCTACTAAAATGTATAGAACCTAAATTATTGTTTATACTTCCATAACTCCAGGAATTAACAGTAAAAGGCTTGGAAGGAGAACTCCGGGACATGGCAGAACGTCAACAGAAAGAGATATCAGACTTAAAGATGTCGCATGCAGAACAGAGTGGACGTATACAGGCGAAGCACGCACAGGAACTTGAGGAGTTGAGAAGAATGCTTGAGGAGGAGAAGGAGGCTGCGCTGGTGAAAGAGAGGCATATAGCCAGTTCTAGGTGAGCTATTTTACCTTATTGTTTTTACATTGCATAGGCAAAATATTAAATAGAATAGAATACTCTTGATTATGTTCATCATATAGATTACATATACAGGAAAAGTTTTTAACCAGTGCGCAGATTTTGACAAATTAAACTTAAACGAGTTTTATTAACCACCTATTTCTTATTTTGATACGTCTTAGTAAAAAAAAAATAATATCGTTAACGAAAGATGTTTATTTCGAAACTGGTATAATGGATATTCGTCGCGCAACGCGCCGGCGCGCGGCGGCGCGGTCAGTGAAGCGGAACGCAGTAGTAGGTACCTATCAGCTGTGCGTTCGCCTATTGATATTATAACGAATAGATTGTATCCATATTTTGCTGATTTCAAGTGGTTTTTTTTTTTAACAAATAATGGAAATGTGTTCTATTACTGATACTTATCCTGTATAAATGTAGAAATTATTATTGATGTTGTTTATTTCATTTTTGTGCCTAAATTATCTTGGAAAGGCTCATATGGTCTTTAAAGGAGGTACTAGACGAAAAGAAGACATTGGTGCCGATTCCTTTGTTCACGAACTAAACTTAATTTAAGTTCAGTGCATCTTTTTCTTTCTATCTCATTAAGAAAAGGACAGAAGATAAATTTTAGTTTAGTCCTGTCAAACACACACACGTGACATATTTGGTCGTAATTTTAGTCGGCAAGTTTTTAATCACGTCTAAACTTGTAAGGAGTAGTGACAGGCGCTGATTAATTTGACAGGACTAAACTAAAATTTATCTTCGGCACCATTGATTAGAAATGGTGAGTGGATGTGTTGTGACTATTCTGTAAGCAGAAATCGGAAATATTCAACCAAGCGACGTCATGGGCATAACATGAAGTGGAAAGTTAGTTTTAGGCTTTTTTAAATTTAACCTTTTAACTTTTTACAGCCACAAACGCCTGTTATCAAAATGCTAGCCGCTGTCAAGCGCCTTCAAATGTAATTAATTTAATTTCCAGGCTAGAGAAACAGATCCTAGAGATCGAACTAACCTACCAAGAACAGCGTACACGCTTGGTGTCAGAGATGAGGGCTGAAAACGAGAGGGTCGCGTCTGAGCTTGCAGCTAAAGAGAGGGCGCAGAGGGAAGAAATGGGTGAGTGTGTCATTTGTGAATAAAATGGTCTTTATTTAAATAAAAGAGTAGCAGAGCAAGTTGTACAGGTTAGAGCTTTTGTGGAATACAATTTTAACAATATATCTACTGTAGAACCAATCGTTTTTTTTGCAATTCATATCGATCACTTGTCTTTTCTTTTCTTCTTCTCACTAGTACATAACCTTATCTTTGTCAGTTATCTAATTTAAAATCAACTTGTACGCTCACAAAAATCGCTCGACCGTAATATTGTAATGCGAAGACACTGCCTCCTAAGATACAGGATTTTCCTAGTTTGGGGAGCAGGGTACATATTTTATTTGGACTTTCGACCGCACTACCTACCTATTGTATCCAATTTTGTTTACCTAAACTTGCTCAACTTTCTGTGTTATTTATTGTCAAAGTTTATTGTTTTTTGAATAAAGAATTATTATTATTGTTCAACAAATAAAAATATTTTTATTTGTTAGTCATAAGCATTTCCAATTAGTTTCGTCTTGAACCAGATATGTTACCGTAAGTCAGAGATAAGTAAGTAGGTTGTTTTTTTTTTAATTAACTGATATATTCTATAGAGTAATATTACATATTGTCGTGATTCAGAAAAATGGAGAGAAGAACAAGAGAAGGAGATGAAAGAAAAGCGCATGCAAATGGAACAAGAGATGTCAAAGGAACGGGAAAAAATGGAGGTAAGCTGTCTATGACCAGTAGCATATATTTATCAGCATCTTTTAAATTATGGGGATTTTTCACATCTGAAGAAGCTGATACATAAAACTTTGGTGGTTCCCATCAACAGCCAAAATTATAAAGAAAGAGCCTGTATACCAACTAACCAATATGTTAACCTTTATTTTACAAAACACGCGTAATTCTATTTTATAGGAACAAATAAAACAAAAAGAGGTCGAAATGGCACAGCAACTCGAAGAACACAAGAAGAAGTTAGAAGCGGAACAGCAACTAGCAATAAAGCGTAAAACTGCTGAGATATCCGCGCAACATAAGCAAGAAAGAGACAAAGAGATCGAGAGGGCTATTGAAAGTATGGAGACGGAGGCCCAGGTGGGCAGAAAGGAGTTACAGGACGCACTCAGGTAGGTTATTTTGTTAAGTTCACCAACAAGAATGAACTGAGATATCAAATGAAGAAAACATACGTAAATATAAAGTAACAGTGCAAAATTACAAACGTAAACACCACATTCAGAATACAAATACATATTTTTTTTTTTCTCAAGTTATGCTACATCTAGTAGTTGAAGTGACCTTTTAGACAAAAATTGCACGTGTTAGGACACTTTGCTCTTCCGAAGCTTAAAGTTACGTGGTGTACCAACAATTTTAAATCTTATTGTCATAAAATTTTGAATTTACATAAATTAGAATAAAAATTGACAAAAGGAAAATAATTATGTACTTTAGCAGCTAATAAAAATCTTATATCATATTTTTTTAAAGTATGCGTGCGTGTTTTTTTATGGATGAAATAAGTGAGTGGGGTGTATGTGTGATGTATGTGAGTGAATGAGTGTGGATTGTATGTGTTTTTGTGAGTGGGTGGGTGTTCGTGTGGATGACAGAATTACGATGAATGCAAAGATTCCATAATTATAAGCCTACTTGCAGTGATGGGTTGCCCATGAACTGCGTATGGCACAGACGCAGCTTATAGCCCGTGTTTGAATAATACATATTAAGAAGCGAGGTGGTGCTGATGCGGTAAAGAGACGATGTCCTTTACTCCCGACTTCTTTGAATTTGAATCTCACTTACACACGTTGTCTACATCTCTATATCTACTTTCCTATCGCAGGTATGCTCGAAGAGATTTCATTAGAAATAAGCATCACCTTTGTACGTATTTTTCTGTTCCTTTCTTCTTGTCTGTTTATATGTGTGTACATAAATTGTTAAATAAATAAATAAATAATCTAACTCAAACCGAATAACTGTAGTGTATTCGACAACATACAAATTATTTATTTATTTAACCATTTATGTATGCACATATATAAACAGACAAGAAAAAAAGAACAGAAAATTACGTACAAAGGCTTATTTCTAAAGAAATCTCGTCAGCATACCCTGCTATAGGAAAGTAGATAAAGAGATTTAGACACCGTGTGTAAGAGTAGAAGAGAAAATAAAATACTTAAAATAAAAAATAATTCATTTCATACAATAAAACAAATAATATGAGAATACAAAGGTACCGTGTGGTGCCGGACGTAAAGAATAGCACCACCCCATTTCCTCCCGTGGGTGTCGTAAAAGGCGACTAAGAGACTTATTAGAGAATGGGCAGCAGCGTTTTCTATGCATTTTTGACACCATACTGCGATCGCCAACCCGCCTGCCAAGCGTGGCGATTATGGCAAACCCCCTCAATCGGGGGAGGCTTACGTCCAGCAGTGGACGTCTTTCGTCTGAAATGATGATGAATATGAGAATATACTTACATACATATTTCCAAAATAAATATCACTAGAATATTAATAATTATAATGTAATTTAAATGAATAAATACATACGCAACTATGACGGAGTGGACACATAGTGTTCTTTCACTCTTCTTTTTAAAACTGTAACATTTGGCAGTCCCTAATGTCAGGAGGAAGTGAATTCCACAACCGCACCGCGTGCACAGTTAAGGAGTAAAAGAAGAAGTCGGTGGAGTGGGAAGGGGACTTAAGGAGGTTGCTTAGATGCGACCTGCAAGACGCATCTGAAGGACGGGCGTGGGTTAAACGATAGGATGGCGTTTTATGATTTTGAAGTAGGTTAAATAGTAGATACAATATCCCAGAAATTAAATTCGATTCAATTCCGTACTCGAAGAATCTAATTTTTTTCGATACTTACTAGAAAAAGCTTCGATCAATAATAGCACTAGATACAGGATCAGGAACAAAAATATGTCATTGAAGTGGCCACGTTTACACATACATACACATTTACATTTGTTACTACGAAATGTAGAAAAAAGTTTTTTAATATTAACAACTTCAGTTCAATATAAACCTTAACACTCAACTATAAAGTTTTATTACGATTGCAAAATATTTATATTTAAGTCCTTCTATCATCGGAGAAAGGTAAATTTAAAATGTCACTTGAAAATAAAAAGTCATTTTTATAATAAGTACAAAAATATTTATTCTAAAATGAAACTTAAAACCTAAGCAATAAGGTTAAATACATTTTGTTGACAATTTTGTGCTTACTCTAATTTGGAACTAGACGTAGTTCTTGGTATGACATTTCAATGCTCAGAACACAGTAATTATTGAAAGACGTAGAGTTGCAGAATAATAATATTATTTTTTTAAGCGAATGTTCTTTTTTTAACCCATTTGGACCCAAATACAAACTAGTAGTAAAATTTTGATAAAAACTTTATTGACGTAACTATTGGAGGCTAGTAAGACATTTTATAAAGAAAAATTAAAAATAAATAACTTCCTTATGTATTAAAAAACACCGTCCTCAAATGGGGCCAATGGGCTTATGTATGGTATTTTTCAAAGCATACTTTTTCGATGCACAATTTTTTGATGCATTTTTTATATTGCTAACGTGCTTTCATCTGGCATTCGTTGCATCCTAGCTGGCTTGGCAGTTTGTGGGGGAAGTGTCCAACACTATCTAGATTCATATTTGGCACCACTGAAGAAGGTTTATGACGCTTTTCATCGGGTCTTTACTGAAAGAGGAGTGAGGAGTGTAAGCATTGGCCTACACTCCTCAAATAAAATCGGGCGATACTTCGCCGAAACTGGAGCTGGTCTAGTTTCTCTTCAGCGGTCAGGACATGGAGACGCCAAGCACTAGCTACAGCCAAATCCAGCATATACATAGGTAAACAGAACCCTCTAACATTTTTTGCCTCTTATAGCTGTTAGGTATACTCCGATTGACTGGTCAGCTTGATCAACTCCGCCCATGCCTTTGGTGTAGTTCTGGAAGACAAAAGGGATGTCCACGTCTACCTTTCTTCCTTCTGCAGAGCTCCATGTTTTTACCTTACCAAGAGGGTAAACAAAGTCATAGTTTGTAAATGTCATGAAATGTTCACTAGTGGCTTGACAAGTGTTTGTACCATGGGGGTACAAACACTTGTCAAGCCACTGGAGGACATTTCTTCGTCCTATTTTCCTTCACAGTACCAGTCGTATGATAACTAGCTTCACGCAAATCTCGCAGCAATGCGTGACTGGTAAAAAAGTTGACGAAATACTCGATATCCTCATGCAAACGAGCGATTACTTTTTCCAACAGGCCCTTTACCACTTTTGATCCTAAAGGCTCATTACTGGGTCCTCCTACTGATTTACCACAGTATACATCGAAGACATAACAATAACCATCAGCAATTGCAATCATTCAGTTTTTGTTCCCAAATCGTACGGGATTGCCTCTTATGAACTGCTGCCTGGAGGAATGGCCACTATGACGTTACTAACAGCTGGATCATCCACTTCATTCAGAATGTTTTCGATAGCTTCCTCGAGTCCTCGATAGTCATTTGCAACATCAAACGATCGGTTAGTCATATTTACTAGTCGAAACTATGCCCAAGTGATAAATACAAAAAAAAAAGAGAAAAAATATTGTAAATATAAAAAAAAAATATGACTTACCTTTGGTCCAACACCTATTTGCTCAATGAAGTGAATAAAATCACTTATTTCATCCACTCAATCCAATAAATCACAAAAGTATAATTTGTTTTACAAAGCCACACTCTTAAGCCCTACGAATTTGCCTGCAAACTAAGGATAGCTAAAATAAGTTAACATATGTGGATACTTAAAGAAGTATCCCCAAATGTGGACATCGGGCGTAAATGGGTTAAGGAAGCAAATATTTTTGATCAATTTAAAAAAGTTGGTAGTAGGACTAAATTAGTACAATAGTTATTTTAATAAGGGGGATGCGCTGTGGTAGCCCGCGAAATTCAAATTTTCTTGCGTTTTATGCAATTTGCAGGTCTGTGTCAGGTTGTAATATTGATAAGTTCAGTTATGTCCAATTTATCAAAATGAATTAAACAAATTGTTGAATAAAAAATTCAACAATTTGTTACTTATAACTTTTTCAAGGTTTAAATATTTCTTCTCCTCTTTCTTTCGCGACAATAGATACCCATTTTGCATTGCGAAATTGGTCGCTAAGAAATCTACAAACAAAAATAACATATAAAATAATAATACTACTCAATGCTTTTCCCTGTTCCAGAACAGTCGATGTTTGTTACAATAGTTGGTGCGTTGTCGCAAACATTGGCCAAACAATCATAATATTTGCTAAATGATGTATAATTTACTATTTAATTGTTATTATTTTATGAAAAACACAAACATAATGATATAAACTTACCGAAAAAAAGATATTCCTTCCAAAATCTTGGTGTTACGGTGGTTATTTACACAATTTTTGAACGCGCACTGCGGCATTTTGATGTCTTAACGTTGGCTATGTTTGGACGACACTAATTTGAAATAAGACCACAAAAGTATTTGTGCTCTTATTTTCCGGGCCGTTTTTGAAGCGCTTATCGGGAATCTAGTGCTATTATTGATCGAAGAGAAAAAGAAAGAAAAATTGGTTTATTTGTCACAGAAACACGTGCATACAAAAAGATAATTAACTTGAGTAGGTGGTATACAGAAAAATAAAAAAAACAAAATAGATCTACATTCCAATCACGAGCACAAAACAAAATAGTCGGCAGCTGCACGTCATGACTGTGACAAGAAGGCTTCCACTCAGCATGATGCTGTGCTATGAGGGACCCACAGCACAGCGCTGATTTTCAGTGGTTACCCGGAAAAGACATACGGAAACCAAGTCCGGTTTAAAGAAATTAACATAAATAGGCAACTAGATAAAACAAACAGTACTCAGAATATAATCTAACTATACAACCAGATATATAAATAAATATTATTAGATAAAAAAAAACAAAAAATAATCCGCAGGCATCACGCGCGTGTAGAAATAAATAAATAAAGTAGGTATCCACTAAAACACCTCGACTAATTGTATTTTCCGAGCATATGACATAAGAGTATCTTCAGTGTATCCTATCCAGGTGATCCTTAACTTGAACCTAATTTGCAGGAGGACCAAGGAACAATACGAGGCTGAATTGAAGGAGCTCGCAGAGACCGAGCAAGCTACGTTGAAGAGGTACCAAGACGCACAGGCTAGAATACGACAGACTGAAGATAAATGTATGATATTTTAACTCTTATGTATATTAAAGTTTGATTAAGAAATATTGTCGGACCTACACTATTTTTTAATCATTGTCATTGTATTTCAATCATATTGAACCGGTTGGGCAAAAAACTGTGTAGGACCACATTATGCCGTTTGATTCTAGAAACAGTATATTCAGGATATTACTCTATTACACAGGCTGATCCGGGAAAGTTTGGGATCATACTACACAGATTGTTCAAAACACTGTGTAGGTTTTTCTAAGAAATAGTGTGGAACCGAATTTATACAGGTTGGCCCAAAATCTTTTTGGCCTATTTTACATAGGCTGATCCAAAGTCAAAGTCAAATCAGTTATTTCAAATCCATACTAATATTATAAATGTGAAAGTAACTCTGTCTGTCTGTATGTATGTTACGTTTTCACGCCTAAACCGCTGAACCGATCGTCATGAAATTTGGCAGAGATATAGCCTGGGATACGGAGAAGGACATAGGCTACCTTATTACGCGATATAATCGACATCCACGCGGGCGGAGCCGCGGGCAAAAGCTAGTAAGCACATAAAAGGCACTTTTGAAAATCAAAAATTACAAAAATAATTAATTGATTCTAGTTACCCCTTCCAAAAGGTAGTTACGTATGGAGAAGAATGGGCAAGAAACTCCATACTTACTCTTTTAAAATGTTAACAATATTTTGCATACATTAATTGATAATTATATGTGAAGACGATGCACTTACCTAGAATAAAATTACTGTACCACAATAGGTAAAAATAATGAAAAGTTAAGTAATGACAGACAAATTATGCGATAGATACATGTTGGCTCACATATTGTAAAAGTAGATGATTTCCCTAAAATTTTAACAATTAATAACATAAGTCAGTGTGTGAGTTAAAGTATATTAAACAGAAAATAAAATTAATATCATAAAAATTATAAATTATACAATTAAATTAGCAACCAGTTTGATTTTGTCTAGACTCTAAATAAGTTGTCCTATGGAGCAGGACTAGCAAGAAATTGTGATGGCTCGTATTATACAGACTGACCTAAGAGATAATAGTGCCGATTCCCTTGTTTACAAACTAAACTAAATTTAAGTTCAGTGATTTTTTTTTCTTTCTATTTCATTATGAAAAGGACAGAAGATAAATTTGAGTTTAGTCCTGTCAAATTAATCAGCGCCTGTCACTACTCCATACAAGTTTAGACGTGATTAAAAACCTGCCTACTAAAATTACGTCAATTTACGTCAATCGCTGATTAATTTGACAGGACTAAACTAAAATTTATCTTCTGTCCTTTTCTTAATGAAATAGAAAGAAAAAGATGTACTGAGCTTAAATTTAGCTTAGTTTGTGAACAAGGGAATCGGCACCAATGTGTGTGAAATACACTAGTAGTAGCTCAAATTTTGTATCTCGTTTTCAGTTTTAATCGAGAGTGATGACATATTTAAATGAATTTTAGGTGCAGAATTAGAAATGGCGATTTCTCAGTTGGAGACACGTAACAGGGTTTTGACTGAGGTAAGTGTATTTTGTACTAAATAGTGTGTGTTTCCCTCTGGTTTCTGAAACATGGTACTTCTTTAAAACAATCATCGTGGCGAATTAGTTAACTGAAAGTTTGACAAGCAATATAAGATAAATGGCTGTTTAAATGATGTGGCTAAAAACTATACGGCTTTATCACTTTCACTATCCACAAAATAGACACAATAGTTAAATAACTTAGAATAATAACGCATAGAAACTTAGTACGAGTGCACAAAGTGAGGCAACAAAAACTTATTATTCTAAGTTAAATAATTAACTTGAACCATATCGACGCTTGAAAGGCAATATTTACCAAACGACATGTTGGTAACTTTACAGTAGAGCACTTTAAAGTTTTTATTTTCCAAAAAAATAAAAAAAATCATTATCATATTTTGTTAGTTTTTTAAATTTTTATCTATGTGTATGTCTTAAAATATTTCGTGTGTGAATAGATATAACCTATATATAACGAAGTTAAAAGGAAAACTATCATAGCTAACTGGCTTTTTAAGTTTACGAGTAATAGTCGACCAACTAAAATTTGCAGTTGAAAAACATGTTCCCCCATAAAACCTGTATAGGAGAGCATGTTTCTCAACTACAATGTTAAGTTTGTTCTTGGGATAAATTCAACTACGGAACCCTTCATTGTGCGTGGTGCGACACGCACTTGGCCGGTTTTTTATTATATTTTCAGTGCTTAAATTAAATGTTTAATATTTAAGAAAGATAATTTTATCACCTTTTTCTGCATATACTTACTTAGTTGTAACTTAAATGGAAGAAGTCACTGGCTACAGAAATCCAGGTTCTCTAACCTAGCTCTGGAGTCAAGGTCTCAGTTTTTCACTGTAATCTGGCTATAAAATAATTTATTTATTTATGGCTTCTGTAGAAGAACACCCAACTGGAGTCTCGCGCAGAAGAAGTGAGAGCGAGCTGCGAAGAGACTTGGAAGGGCAAGGTGGACGCGCTGAAGAAAGAGATAGAAGATATGAAGAAAACGCACGAGGAACAGATGCACCAGCTATATGCCAAGTTAGTATGCGATTTATACTCTGCTACTTAACTCCCGTTTGCATGAATTTGACATTGACAGCGACATGTCGTAGCAGTAAGGGCAATTTTCGAAGTGCAAGTGGTACTACTGTTGTGTTGCCATACTAAGAATATGTCAGGCAGACCGACAGACAATCAATTATTTCGTGGATAAATGACTTCGTTTGTGTCCAAAATTCGTCTAGCATCCTATGAAACCAACCCGAAACATGCCTCATAACATTATAGATGATTAAAAAAAAAATCTAGATAGGTATATGCGAGGACATAAAACTAACATCTTTTGTTGTCTTCAGGGTGAAGGTAGCGGTGGCTCGAAAGGACTCAGCTATCCAAGCTCTGACCCGTGAAGCCGGCAAGTACCAGGAGAAGATCACGCTATTGGAGCAGAAATTACAGCAACAGAGAAAAGACTTCCTCAATAAAAAGTAAATATACACGAAAAGCGTAAAGATATACAGAATATATAGTCTGTTCCAACACTATATGAAAGGGTAAACAAACATTGTTCAAGCCTTACACAATCACTCACTAAAGGGAATTTGTAACACATTCACCTTCAAATATGTATTTAGGTTTACTTTATATCTTACCACTTTTTCTAACAATGATTCAACATTTACATAACATATTAAATTGTAATTGAATAATCTACGAAAATTGAGCTGATAAAACATCTTTAAGGTGATTTAAATCCTAATTCCAGTCGGTCAAATCAAAGTACTCAATTTGGAAATGGCATTACAAATTGGCATCCACTGGTACGTTTTCTCACAAAACAGATAAAAGAGGTTAGAAAGGAAATAGTTCCTCATTTGTATTAAAATGCGTGTCGCCGCTTGTCTCCCACTCTCAACTCCACAAGCAAGAAAAAAATTAACCACACGCACTTAGATCGCGAGTTTGATATAGGTTGTTACACTAATGCAAACACTGCGCTTGACTCACTCACGTGCAAAAGCAATTAATATCTCATATATGTTACGGCGACCAAAAGGTCGATTATTTATATCGATAAAATTACTGTAATTTTGTTACTTTTAGTTTTGCAAATTTTCGCTTTTATTTCGGGAGGGGGGATGGGGTAGGAAATTCGCGATTTAGGTCGCGAATTATATTTTAACCAACATACAACCTGACACTGACCTGCAATTGCAAAAAAACTAATGAATTTAATTAATAATTAATTCAATTCATTCATTTTTTTTAATTTAATTTTGAATTTCGCGGGCTAACCTGACGCTTCCTTAACAGAACTTGTTTAATGGTCCAGCCTAAATGTCAGGTTAAATATCGTTATTGTGGGCAAAATATCTTATAATTTTATTATATTCACAGTGAATATGAAAATATTTCTAGTTAGATTTAAATATCATCATGAGTAAAAACGCTTAAAACGTATCGCTTTTTGTTGGCAACATTTTTACCAAAGAGTATCGTTAAATTGTTGGCAACACGCAATACTTAGACCAAAGGGTCTTCCTGTAAAATTATTTATTCTCTTTTATATTCTTAGGTATTTTAGTATGCTTATTTGCCTTATGAATTAATTTAGGAAACTGCTTATATTTTAGGGATTTTTAAAAGATTTTTACTTTTAATTAAACCCATAACTAGGCACATTCTTGGTGAATATTTACTTATGATATACTGCCAGCTGCTACTACCGACTATTGTAGTTTTAAAATGATAAATTATGCTAAATTCTTGACTGGCCAACCGTCCGCATCTAAGTATATTAAATCTAGATTTTACGAATAATTTATTGATATACTGAACACACTATTTCTTAACTATTAAGATCAAAATAAATAAATAAAATCATGTCCACAAATAAAAAAATATTTATGTACAACCATAAATATTTTTTTGTTATAATTGTATGGTTTTTTTGTGTCAACATCCTACTCTACAGTTATGTATGAATCCGTCCAAATTATGTAATGTCTACTCAAACGTTTACAATTGCTTAGATTATGAAAGAAGTATGAAGTTATTACACTTGTGATATTTTTTATATAACAATAAAATTGTTTTCTTTGTACTGAAGAAGAATAGTATTTCTCCCAAATGCCTGGGTGCAACCGGATTGCGTTCGATCGAAGGCAACGCCGACTCGCAAGTGTGTCACCTCATATAGCGCTATAAGGTTCTTTTGTAGCGTGGCCAAAATCGGAACTAACGCCGCCATCTTGTTTTTCAATACATTTCATTAAACAATTGCACAAATGTTTACCAACAGCGCCCCCTGTCAACGTCATTTGAGCGCCAAAAGATCCTTGTCATATTTTGAGAAGTATGGTACAGTGGCCAGCACATCAATCTTTACGAAATTGGTGCCGATTCCCTTGTTCACAAACTAAACCCAATTTAATTTCAGTGCATCTTTTTCTTTCTATTTCATTAAGAAAAGGACAGAAGAATTTTTTTTATTTAGTCCTGTCAAATTAATCAGCGCCTGTCACTACTCCATACAAGTTTAGACGTGATTAAAAACTTGCCTACTAAAATTACGTCAATTAACGTCAAGCGCTGATTAATTTGACAGGACTAAAACTAAAAATTTTCTTCTGTCCTTTGTTAATGAAATAGAAAGAAAAAGATGCACTGAACTTAAATTTATTTTAGTTTGTGAACAAGGGAATCGGCACCACTTTCAAATTTCTCCAAACGATTTTAAACTTTAAAATGTTTATTATTAAGTTCAAAATCGAACGTGAAAATTTTAATTTGTGGTAACTTGATGTGCTGGCAACCGTACGTCATACCATCATCATCTGCCTTTTCTCAACTATGTTGAGGTCGGCTTCTAGTCTAACTGAATGTAGCTGAATACCTCCACAACCCAGTTACTGAGTAACACGATACCCCTTGGTAAGACTGGTTTCGGACAGACTTTCGGGCTTCTGACGACCCGTAACGACTGTCAAAGGTCCACGAATGACAGCCGGGACCAACGGTTTAACGTGCTTTCCGAGGCGCGGAGGGGTCTTGTTATAATAAAGCTGGTCATCCATCCACGGACCAACCGCGGCAAGAGTAGCTTAACCTGATCGATCAACCCGTGCGGTTGTTATTACTTAGCCATAAGCCCCTCTTACGGTACGTCATACCATACATCACAAAATATGACAAATCTTGTCCTTCGACCGCGGCCTGGGCCTCATGTCTGCTAATACAATAGTGTCAGAATGGTCTATCTTTGATTTCATAATTGTTGATTTTGACAAGTTTGGTAATCTATTAATATGATGGCGTCATTATGACTTTCCAATGGTCAGCCACTGACACTCCATTGAAAGAATTGGTAATCTCGCACATAATGACAAATGAAGCTTCCTACTAACTTCCAGCTTCCTACTACTTCAGATTGGTTATAACACTAATAAATAACATGTAAAAATATATATCAATGAAATCTGGCATGAATAAATGTTCAAAATGCCATTGTAATACAATTCTATTACGACACCATTGACCGACCAATGATCGACCATTATGAATTTAAGCAGATTACGAATTTTTAGCAAAATGACAACGGGATCGTGTTGGAGTGACGAATTTATAAAAATAGCAGACTTGGGCCCCTGGTTGCACCCTGGGTTAGTTACGATGTTTAGCAATTATGTACGAAGTTTGATACAATAATGAGGCTATTTACAACTAGAAAAATTAATTGTATGTTGCATGATATTAGCTTTGTAATGTTTTAAATGGTTTTTGTTTCGTCTTGTACTTATTAATTTAATGTAGTGACTACGCCATGTGATGTGCTTGCCAATAAAGTATAATATTTTTGTATTTCGTGTTTTGTTTAGGAATTATCCTTCAGTAGAGTACTTACAGTTTATACCAGGAGCAGAGATAATATAATACTAACGAGGAGCTACTCCATTAGTGAAGATAGTAAAAAAAATAAAAAAATACCTTATATGATACACTAAGTAGTAGGTAGCAGAGTAATAGTTTTACATACTGTTGTTTATAATTAAAATGAAGCCTTATATAGGTACCAGGTCCAAATTAAACAATCAATTGCAAACTTTTAAATTGCAAACAAATATTAAAAATTTAATATCACGTAAAAAGACTATACCAACAGGTATATTCTTAAAGCTATGTAGGCACTTAGGCGAGGTTGTAGGTGCTCCTAGGTTCCTCTCTAATCAATATAACAAACATATCCAAATAACTCTTTCTCTAACTTCTAAAATTTCCAAACATTATTATCAAGATCAATTTTTGAAAGCATTTTTTGTTTTCCATAAAAGGAATTTTAAAGCTTATTATCTTCTTAAATCAATATAAACAATAGGTGCTAGCAACTTGCAATCAGCTGTTTCCCGTTGTTATTCAACAAGTCAACACTACGTTTAGGGCTTTTCTTGATTTATCACAATATAAAATGCATTGTATTCTCTTCTTTTCGATAATCTGTTGTCACCAAGGTCTCCACATTTCTGTACTCGTCGAGGAACCTTGCTTTGGTGATTTGGAACTGGTATCAGCTTCCACCTTCGCATCTTTAGGAGCTTCTGTTTGAGAGGACTGCGCGAGCGACGCCGCAGTGTGACTTATCACAGTCCGAGGGGCTAAAGGCCGGAAGGGAAGAATTTCTAAAGGTCTTTCTCCCACACACGGTATACTTTCAGGTATCGTCAGCTTCTTAAGGGGAAGCGTTGGTATCCTTTCTGACACCCTCGTAAACGCTGATTTCTCTGGTGTTCTGTAGATTTCGGGAACGATTTTCTCCTCTGTCCTAATGATCTTTGGGGCAGGTCCTGTCAGGTCCACTACCGGCCTTTTTAACTTATGTCTGATGGAGTAGTCTACCGCTCTCTTAGGCGATGCGTCAATCCCAATTTTATAGTTTTCCACATCTATCACTATTGACAACGGCTCCATGTATTTCTTGTTCCTTAAAGATTCTTGTCTATTTTCTGGGGATATTGTTGTTGATGATACTGTTGGTTTCTGTGTTTCTGGGCTGGAGTCTTGGTCTGATGCTGATCTGCTCGGTGGTGTGGGGAAGGGGAAGGTCTGGACAGGTCGTGGTGGAGTTTCGAGTTCAGTTGAGGAGTCGCAAGCCGAGTCACACGACAGAGGGCTGAGAGGTGGACTTGTGGGTCTGGTGGATCTGACGAAATGGAACGCGCTGGGTCTCTCATCATCTAGTCTTAAGGGGTCTGGGACGAGAGGTGCGTAGTCTCTTGGCTGTAGGGTTTCCATACCCCCGACGCAGGAGGTCAGATGGTTTCCGAGCCGGTGTCTTAGTCCCGTGGGCACGCTGGCAAGTCGTGATAGGTATCGTCTGACTTCTACGGCGCAGTCGCTGAAGCCGGCCTTGAACCTGTGCAGGACGGCGGGGTCGGCAGCAATAGCGGCTGCCAGCTGTTGGCGCTGCAGCTTCTGAAGGTGCTTTACGGTCAGCTCCAGAATATCTGCCTTCTCTAGTTTGGAGTGGCGCGCTGGCTGTAAAGGAGCAATTTTTTTATTTTAATTCAATGACTAACTGGGTTCTTATTAGAACATGGGTCACTGATTTAATGATTTGGAAATCTGTTAATCATCAAAATGATTGGTTTCTAGTGTAAAAATATTTGGAAAGAAATTAATGGATATCAATTTGTTTTAAGGTTTTCTTTCAAGAGTCATAATAATAACTGACGTTTTTTTTTTTTGAAGTTACAGTATAAATATATTCGTACAATTTATCTGTAGGTCACTTAATGAATTGATGTAATTGTAACTTACGTCTTTATCAGTTCCATCGACGAGCAGATCCTTGAGCTCGTTGAGACAGTTGTTGATGCGCGCGCGCCGCTTTTTCTCCATAATGGGTTTGTTCGTCTGGAAATTATTAATTCACAATAAAAATCACACTTTTAAAATAGTTTTTTATTATTTAAATAAATATGATCTAAATTTTTTGTCACTCAGGTTTTAATTACTGTCAACTGTGTTACGCAAGCTCAAAGAAATAAAAGGTATTCTATCAGGAAAAGTCAACACATTTCACCAAAGAATTACGAAACTTCACTACTTATTTTCGCTCAATGATTTTCTTGCCAATTCACAACTGTTTTCACCAAAAAATCATAACGCAACATTGTATCACCTTTCGCAATTCCGCCTTGGACATTCCCTGAGTGGACTCCGAAAACCCGGTCTGAGAGTCGTCATCCTCACTGCACGGCATTTTGCCACTTCACAATATTAAAATATTCCACTACACATAACACGTCTTCACTGGACGGTGGCCGATCACCTTATGAGGATACTCGCACGCAACTGTACAAGCAAAATTTTTCAATTGCCCTGTATCCTGCTATCCCGTTTAGGAATTGAAAGGAAAAAATATGCCTGTCTCTATCTCTCTCAGTGGTTGGAGCGCTGGGAACTGTGTCGGAATGTTTTGTTTTCGTGTTCTCTCGCTCTAATGGGGAACGTTGTGAATGGAGAGTTTGGGTGCAGTAGTTAGTGTGTCGGTTGTATTGTGTTCGATTCCGGGTGGTTATTGTTTTGCGGTGGTTGTGTTTATTGATCATTTTTGAAGTGTTTGTTTGTTAATAAAGAAGAGCGTTGTAAAAGTGTCTTACATAGGTAAATCATGTGAATAATAAATACAAAAACAATTTTTTTTTATTTTTATTATGAACAGGGAAATTAAAACCATTTCATTCCTGAAAATATTTTTAATACCTAAGCATTTACCTGCCTACTTATTTTAAAGAACTTTTACTGAAATTAGTCCCTATCTTTGTGCTAGCTAACGTACATCTACCCAATGACGTATTATATAATACATCATTGCATCTACCTACAGAGTCCAAACAAAAAAAAGTTAACTACCTACCTACATACGCATGCATTAAATCCACCAATTACTATTGCAAATTGCACACATTAGACTGCAATATAAAACTATACAATAACTTATTGAGTGAAGCTACACCTGCTCTCCCTTATCCTGTATACTATGGGAATGCGACCGTACGCACGCACATCAAGAACCGCAATCATTTCGTCTCAGACCCTCTCAAAAAAACCCCGTACTTCATGAACTCACACCTTTCCATAAAGTCCCATAATTATTTTCACTTTAAACTGTTCATTTTATTCGAAACTTCATGGGTGTAACGTAGCGTAAAGGGAAGGTAGAGTATGAAGTTTCAAGTTTTTTTATTGCCGTGTGTTCGCAGGTAATTGTGGTACTTTATGGTAGGGGGTGAGTGTGTTTTCCCACGGAGTGTGGGAATGTGTGATAGGTGCAAAGGGTTCGTTGTGACGCTATGTTCCATTCGTTTGTTTACTATGAACTTCAGTTTTTGCAACTTACGTAATTTTTTGGTGGTACTTTTTTCAGTTTTTTTTTTTTTTTTGTATTTCTGTATTTCTGGTTTTTTTCAGGCAATATTTTTAAACTTGGGTAATATTTTTGTGATCATTTTTTACGAATGAATTTTCGTTTTAATTTTTTTTGTTCAAATAAATCAAAAATAATTACTAGTACTTTTAAAAAAACTAGGTCAAATCCACAGAGTACATTTATATAAAATCTATTCATGACATCAGTGACAGCCTGTCTTTTTGTAAAAAAAAACTTCTTGTGTAACAATTATAACCCTTTGAATTGTAAGAACCCTTGTAGGAAACTACTGGCGAAAATCCTTGACCCATATACCTATGTACCTACCTCCGGATCCCCTACCAACACCAAGCCGTCTAAGTACAAAACACAATCCCAGTCTTATCTATATAGATAAAATAACATCCTTATAACCTATACAAATATTATGTACCTAAGTACCTACCAAGCAGTGGCGAAGGCACCATATAACACGATTCCTACCGGCTTCCCTTCGAAGGTTCGCATCAGCAACTCTACCGCTTGAAAATTGGCACAGTCAGTAGTGTCTACTATTGCCGAAAAATATAGTGACACTACAGGTATTTATTTCACCATAACATTCTGTATGATCCCTTGCTAGACCATACATTACTTTTAGATGAGGGATGAATGTAATGAAAGAAGGTAAGTACTAAAACACTATTATATTGTTCTAAAGGTAGGTACTTAATGTAAAATGAGCTGATAGACTGATGGTGTGGAAATGAAGTGAGTGACGCGGCCCTTGTTGGCTGTAACGAGAACGCCTGGCTGACTTGATAGCCCAACGCGAACTGAACGAATTAATATGTTGAAATTAATGTGTGGCGTAAACTGCTGAATTGTGCGGTTGCACCGTACACATTCAAACATCAAAAACGCCTATTTTAACGTTGAATTACAACGACTAGAAAAAATGTTCTAAAGTAACCCGGCGCCAAAACGTCATAATCGGGAACTAAAAATTTATACAATAGCGATCCCGTCATGATGTCACTTTAGGTCACGTGGCACTGCTTGATATGAATGAAAGCAAGTCATTGTACAACGGGTTACGATAAAGACAGATAAAGAAAAAATGCATCAGCGAAAAAGAAATGGAAAAATGATAGTACATAATATATATAGTTGAGTTTATTTCTGTAAAACATTGAAAGTTTTATTTGTGTAGTAATGGCGTAGCGTTTTTTTGGTTTTGCTACTTGACGATAGGGTGTTAATTTCAGTAAAGGCAAGACTTTTATTTTTAATTTTATAATCGATTTTGACTTTATTGATAAGTAAGTAAGTTAAAACCGGCTTTGCTTCGGCTTCTCTTTTGCAAAATTGACACCTCGCCGCTGCTAGCCAGTTATAAAATACTCAAATAGCTATTTCCGTAAACAACTAGTTGAGTCGTCCAGGTGTTCAAGCGACCTTTACTCTCCAAACTCCAAACGTATGTACCTGATAAATATTTAATTAGTCTGACAACCATTTCTCCCACGGTAGCCTTTCGTATTTACAAACTAATTTAAACAGATGTGCCTAGAAGAAATTGTTTAAAAATTAACCTTATTGCATTGTGATAGTGTTCATAAAAACGCATCTGTGACTTTGCAAGTACGTCTAAACAAAATTCTGAGTGCGATTCGGAAAATTTAATCCCCGAGCTTAATGTGATAAAGATAAAGTTGAAATTTCTGTAGCATTACCAGTCATAAACAGAATATGTACTGCTGGTGATGGGACAGGCCAAGTGTGACGATATTCCACGCAATCGCGTGATGAGTCTAATGAATGGTGAATAATTAGAATGTCACATGTCGCTGACGTCCCTCAGCCTCGGGGGTGGATGGCGGTGAGAACTTACAGTTTGTCCGTATTATAATTAATTTATTAACATGATGATCTGGGAATTAGGGAACGAGGATGAACCAGATGGTGCGTTTAGGTGAGTTTTTATCTGGGAAAGTCATCATAGTCATGGGAATTCATACTTACATTTGCCGATGCATCGTCGACTATAACTAAATAGCCTGCCAAACTTGTACAATAAAGCGCTTTAGCTTATGTTACTTGCTGTGAGGATTCTACAGAATGACCCGGCTTCAAGCCTTCTAGCCGGAACAGCAGCATCTGTATGAATAGATCTCGTAGTGTCTTTTACGATAAAAGGATATGAGCGACCTTTACTTCGTAATGGAAGCCAAACCCTGTGGTCAAATTTTGACCGCTCGACCGCAAGCGATTTAAGGGGGAAGCGTCAAGGTAGCCCGTGAAATTCAAATTTTCTTACGTTTTTTACAAATCTAAATGAATAAATAAATAAAAAGTTTTAGTTAAATTATGTTTTTTTTTATTAGAGTTGTATTGATAATTTATACAGCGTGTTATGGAAAGGATATATCCATACAAACGGGGTGAAGAGTGTATCTGGTTCAGAATCTCTGTCCATAATTTCAGCTCAAAAGCACTAACTAGAAAATGCTTAATATTTTTTTTATTTCGATAGTTTATTAAATTTAAATCATAACAAACGTGTTACCGCCGTTTCTTTGTGCGTAGTTTATTGACACCGATCAGGGCCTCAAGTCTGCTATTACAATAGTGTCAGAATGGTCTCGCCATTGTGAGTATTTGACAGTGTTTGTATTGCAAATCTGTCAAAAACTCACAATGGCGAGACCATTCTGACACTATTGTAATAGCAGACTTGAGGCCCTGCTGAATTGGTCTAGTGATGTGTAGAATTCAATTGGAAACATTTGATTTTTAGCTAAATGTTTCTTAACTTTTTATTTATACATATATGTGTAGGTATTAAAAAATATTGCCCTGTAGTTTGTTATCACCAAAAGAATCCGTGCCTTTGGTATGTATATACCCTTTCCGTAACACGCTGTATGATTATAATTCTATAAATAAATAGTTGATAGGTACCGCCGCGAATCATATTTAGATCAACATATAACCTGATCTTTACCTGCAAATTGCAAAAAACTAAAGAAAATTTGAATTTCGCGGACTAAGTACCCTGATGCATCCCGTCCCTGTTCCTAATATAAAACTATTTCACAAACCTATCTCAAACATTGAAACGTTTAGATATGCGACGCATTGCATCTCTTGTATCTCCCACTTTCAAGTACCCACCACATCCTACTACAAGTCTTATTAAACAAAAACTGTCATATCCTTTCCGTATTACAATCGCTAACAGTGCGTGTGAACTGTTCCAATAAATTAGGAATTTATCATAAATCGTAACGGGCCGCTTCCTTCCTTCCCAGCCTCTGAAGAGGGGCTCGTTCGTTGTATTGTACAAATAACATCTTTAGGACAACCCTGCGTTTTTTGCTTCAGGATGTTGCAGGTTTTCTGACGATTCGGTCAATCCGATTTTATGATGTGCAGGGGAGATGCAAAATTCAATTTTTTGACGTCATTTTATGAACTCTGATTTTTCAGTCAGTAGGTAAGGATCTTTCTGGCCTAGTACTGGACAGAAGCCAGTGTCGTAGCTAGTCATAAATGGGCCATGTATAAAAAGAAAAATTGGGGGCTCTTTTTCACCGTCTGGGACGAAGCCCCAAAGGAGGTAATGTTTTTTTTTATAAAATAAGCATAATCACTTGCATACAATGTTTAAACTTAAAAGTAGGTACTGGGACGACAGAGTTCCATAGCAGAATAAGGATTTTCAAAGATAATCTTATTTTTCTCGCTACGGGCCCCTTATCAATAAGAATTTGAGGTTGTGGATACCTTTTTTATTCGGGGGCCCCGTATCATTGATACGGCTGATACGGCGGTAGCTATGCCCCTGACAGAAACAAAAATGCAAAAACAAAGAGCTCAGAAAGATGAACTTATTGAAGGAAGGCTGAATGGTGAAATTAACTGTTTTTACTAGGGGCTACTACCTACCGATAAATAAGTCGTCCACGTCAATATTGCTTTCCAAAACCATCGAATGTCCAACTATGGTTATCAGTCCAAATAGCCTGCTTCAAAAAGAAAAACTTTTAAATACACAAGTATTAACACAAACTATAACGGAGTCGTTTCCTTCCTTCCGACGATCTCCACTAAAGAGGGTTCGACCCTCTTACGTATTGTAAAGATTAATCTTTTATTATGTGGGATCAAGCACCCTTCATTTTTTACCTCACAAGGTTGCGTTTTCTCACGATTCGACTTGTGATTCGGTCTGTGATGTGGTGACTATAGGAACATGAAGATTAAATTCGTCTTTCGGTTTTACAATAAACTTGTGAATACCTACGTAGGTAGAAATGAGGTGTTAATTAAGTTTGGTTGGGCGATAGATAAGTAATTTTTGAAATAAGTTATAGTTTCCCACTTGGTTTTATTCGAATAATTACCTAGGTCAATGTTTCAGTTCTCAAATACTTAGCCAGAAGGAAATAAACTCATTTTCAATTTGAAGTTTTGACTGAACAACCCTGAATCTCTCCTCTTCACAGTTGTTTGATACTCTCTTACAAACAAAATATAACAACAGGCTCGCTTCCTTCCGCCGAAGGCCGGACATAGGCTCCAAACAAGGGGCGTGCTGTATTATACACAAATCTTCAGGATGCCGCACCCTCGATTTTTTGCTAAAGGAGCTTCGCTTTCTCACGGACGGTCAGCTTGTCTTCTTAATCGATAATTTATTTGTTTGCGAGATAAATGAGGGGATGATTTTGCCTAAGGCAACATTTTTGAATATGAAAAAGGAACAAAAATAAACTGTTATGGAGCCGTAAATATTTTACGTTTGAGGGTTTGGTTTGGCTCAGCGCCGAAAATTTAAAACCAACAGCGTGCTTTTATTTAGGCATTCATTTAGGTGTCGTCTAGTGTTAGTTAAAACGGGCAGTAGACTGACAAACCTATAAGAAGATGGGTATCCACTTAAATATAAAAAAAATGAATTGACTAACGGCTAAGGCAGAAATAAGGAGCGGTGAGAGCTCTTTCTCTCATGGTGGCCACTTGTCTACCTGCATAAAATACTCAAAGTGATATCTACATAATCAAAAACAAAATGTAGATTCTCCAAAAAATCAAACAAACTTTCTTTACTCGAGATTCAATCGAAAAAAACGTCGATACATTCTCATTAAAGTTGCCACAATGCTTCCGCCTAAAATCTGTGTATTATGTTTTTGTGTCCCACCAAGAGTTCCCATGGAAACAGGTGTTTACAAAAACTGCTCCTTTTGACTATCAACTCGTTTTTATGCAGTGGAGATGTAGAAAAAAAAACCTTCGTATCCGGGGCTGTTTCCGGGTCACAGGAGATGGATCACAAAAAAGTTTATTATGAACGAGATTGATGGGTCAATGTTTGGAGTTCACCTTACTGCGTGAGAACTGTTGGAGTAACTTTGATAGTTTTTTGAGTGGTCGAAAAGGACTTTTTCTCAAGGCGAAAGCGCCAGGGTAGCCAGCGAAATTCAAATTTTCTTAAGTTTTTTGCAATTCGCAGTAGGTCAGTATCATTATGTTGATCTAAATATGAGTCGCGGACGTATCAAATATTTATTTATAGAATTCATTATAATCATAAAAAAACATCAATACAACTCATACAAGTTCTTATCGAGTTGTATTGATGTTTTTTGGTCTACCTATTGCTTTTCAAGCGTCGACGTTTGAAAGGCAATAGATTGACCAAATGACATGTTGGCAACTTTACACTAGAGCATCTTAAAGTATTTTTACGTAAGTTTTTTATGTAGTTTGCATTTTAAAGGTGTTTTTTTTGGAAAAAATTATTTAAACTGCTCTAATGTAAAGTTGCCAACATATCGTTT
This sequence comes from Dryobota labecula, assembly GCA_947523025.1. NCBI lineage: Eukaryota > Metazoa > Arthropoda > Insecta > Lepidoptera > Noctuidae > Dryobota > Dryobota labecula. Next base: position 5,795,292 of record OX383296.1, on the reverse strand, counting down.
GGTCAATATTGCCTTTCAATTGTCGATATTATCCTGGCATTTGACGACAATTCTATTTTATGGAGTTGTATTGCTGATTCTAATTCTGTAAAGCCATATTTGTCACGGTCGCGAATCGTATTCGCAAATTTGAACTTCGCAAGCTAACTTAGCACATCCCCTTAATGTTTCTCCCCGCTATTATTTACCAATTTCTGAAGTCAAATGAGAAAAACTAACGAAATTTAGGGCTTCACAGTAAGTAATACTTAGATGGACAAGAAACTGCACCTATCTACAGTGCTAGAAATAAGTAAGCACGAAGTTAATAGGTACATATTATGAAGGCTGAACGGTCAAAGAGCTAGCAGACGATAATATGGTGTAAAATTTAGGTCACGATAAAAAATCTTGTGGAGACTTCAGAGACACGACTTAGGTATCTAACTATTATGATTTTAAAATCAGCTGCTTTGTATGCATCAATTTGCAATAAACTACAGATTTACATATACCGTTTGAGAACAATATAATAGGTAGCCTGCAAGACATTTTTACATAAAGTTTTTTTTTATAATGGTCAATCTCCCTGTATTTTATACATACAGTACCGATACATAAATTGCACTTTCAATTCCATCACACAATGTCCTTCCTTATAAACATATTCCCACGAATGGCGACAGGTGTGCACTGGGGCTCCTATTCCAACTTGCTGAGTTAAAATGAACTTTATCGTAATTTTTTAAGGTTAGTTTCGCTCTGAGTGGCAATGACCACTATCTTTGCTAGCCCGGCCTAGCTAGTTTAATGTGCGATATAGACACCTATATGGGTAGATATAGATTCTATTACGTGTTTAAAGAGTTAAAATGTGCTTATTATACGTACCTACCCATCCCAGTTAGAATAGGGGTTTTTTGAAACAAAACTGTAACGTTATTTGATCAGCAAGTTAGATAAACGAAGCTTCATCTTTACGAATTAGGTACGCAGTAAGAAAAGAAAAGAAAGAAAGAAAATATGTTTATTTGCGGTAAACATGACGCAAAGAAAGAACACAAACACGAAATGAAACAAGTTGGGGTAAAATATGCGTCAATTTTTTTTAAAATGTTGCTCCACACTAGGAATTTCGCCTGTATTGTGGGTGCGTTTACAAATATTTAGGGCCGATTTTTCAATCCTCAGTTAAAACGTCGAATACCTACCTAGCGTATAAAATTATCTGCCTGTTTACCAGACGAATAAATATTTTAAGTTTTTCAATCGTATAATATCTGAAGAATCTGGGGTCTTTGCTAACCAACTTCACACTATCAATGTGCAAGCGAGATGCACAAATACAGTATTCAATGTGTTAGACAAGAATAGACACAAAACATTTTCTGCTTGACATTTTGACGAGATTTTGACTAACATTTACCTGATGAATAAATTTGACACTTGTTTTATGTTCTTTTGTGCTTACAGTCAGAATTAGTGAACAAATATCGGTCAGTAATTTAAAATAAATAAACCGACGACGCTGTGAACAACGGCGAAAAAGATTATACTTGGGATAAAATTGTAAACACTTTCAATGCTGCATCGACACATCGAGTGAATCTGTAGTATGTACGGCCAAAACATTAAAATTAAAGTACCTACGAGAGCCTAAATAAGGAAAAAAAGACAAAGATGACTCTACACAGACAGAAATTGTATAGAACAGATGGCGGACAATAAAACCTCAAACAAAAAAAAACGTCAATACATTGTTTATTCCCTAGAATAAGCTACTAACTGATGCTTGAAGGGAGAGTTAACTTTATTCCTCAGTTACAGGCTTAACTCGTCAGATAATGGGTATCTGGCTATTGAAAAATACAAATTCATGCTATCTAGGGAATAAACACTATTCGATTCTTTATCTGATGATTGAAAAATCGGCCCTTAAAATCACATACACAAACAGCCAGACCCGGAACCACTATAAGTACTTGTATGTAGGTCATACAAATATTTATTCCGTGCGGGAATCGAACCCGCGACAGGCAGCGCAGTAGTCATTCGCTTAACCACTGCGCCAACCGTGCCGTCGACACATGACATATGACCGGCCATCGCTCAGCATAATGCTGCGACCCTAGTAGAACCACAGAGTAAAGAAGTACGTAGAACGAGAATGACCGACTTACAATTATGAGTTTTGTTAGTAACACAACGTTGCGTTGCATCATCTTCAGAACGAAACACTCTTTAATGTTTTTCAACGATCTAACTAAACCCTCGTCTCAAATAGCGCGCGACGAAATAAAAACAAAACCATAAATCGTGCAAAATCTCAAATGTCAACACCGATGTTTCCAAATTAATTATCAAGATAAACATCTTGGCCAGCGCCACAAAAACTCGTACTTAGACAGAATTATTTCTCGCCAGCACTGACCCTTTTGCAAAAAATCATTCTTGTGGGAAGTTTTCGCGAACGCATTTCTCAGTTGAGGACCAATACATCTTTTGTGGACTCGCACCTTGACAGCCAGTCCTTTGTTAACACCACAAAAGGTAAGATTACCGGTTCCTTTGTAAGCGGATACTGCTCCGATTGATTGTGGGAGTCATTTTTAATGTATTTAGTTGTTGTTTTGCTCTTATTTTGTAGGGTGTAGTGAAGTCTAAGTGATCGGGAAGATTTTTGTTCCCACAGTTCCTATTGGGATTTAGTAACTAGGGTATAAAGAAGTGCATCTGTCGCCCCGGTGCAGCTTCATAACAAAATGTGCGAGTGTCTCGTTATATAATGTTTTAGTAGGTTTAAGTTGAAAATAACAAATTTCAAGAAGTTTATATCCACCCCAGCACAATAATGGCGACCGTTTCAATTTTTTCTACCACGCAAATACAGGGCGTCCCACGACTTTGCCACATGAAGGACAAGTACTTTAAATACTGTAGATAAAAAAAAAAAACGACTGAATGAAGACTTCATTTTTATTTTAAAAACAATTCGAACTGCATTCAAAGAATTTTAAATAATCGCCTATCTGAACCGGGAATCGAACCCGTTAAATGAGAAAAAAAAACCTTTAATTTTACTGTACCGATCGAAAGGCTCAATCATATACATTTATTTCTTCTAAATAACATAGCGTCTAAAATAATCAATTTAACATTTATTTCAAATAATAAGGTACGTTTAACTGCAAGTTACAATCAATTTAATTTAGTCTCCACCCGGTGGAAACTGGGATTTTTTTCCCAATTGCCACCTGGTGGCAATCCATGTGGGGGCGACTGGGACTACTTATACGCAATTCCTGGTTCAGACAGGCGATTATTTAAATTTCATTGAATGCAGCGTGTATTATTTTTAAAATAAAAATGAAGTCTTCATTCAGTAAAATTTTCTATCTATAGTATATAGGTACTTTCCCTTCATGTGGCAAAGTCGTGGGACGCCCTGTATATTGAGCGTGACATAAAACTGAAGTAGGTTTTTCTTGACACACGTTCGTTTTTTTAGGATACCTTTAACCCAAAGGGTGAATGAAGGGCCTTAAGGCCGCGTCCTAACGAAAAGCGATCTTCGCGTTCTTTTATATAAATGTGACATACTTATACTCGCGCGATCAATCAAGCCGCGTACGTTCGTCATTATTCAAATATCGCGTCATCACGTGATAATCGTTTTTGGTTAGGACGCAGGGTTCCATAATGACGGCAGCGCGGGGGCGGTTCTCAAAGAGATTGTCAGCTGCTCGGGTGTCTCAATAAATTAAGGCCTACAGCCAGGGCATAAACTTATTAATTAAGCGACTACGCGCTAAGGCCACCACCCCCTTTGGGGTGCGGACCTCGGCTTAGGGCTTCGCTGGAGAAGAACAGCAAGAGTCCTACAACTCGCACGCTGGTTTAAAATGACATTTTGCCCGAACTATTCGACAGATGGCATGCTATTCAGTATTTCAGAAATCGCGCTATGGTTTCCATTTGTCACAAACAAGGGGCGTACTGGCTCAGGGGCCGGTAATCATTTGAATTTTTGTTTAATACTGTGTGTAAAATACACAAGTTTTATGTTTCAAAGTATTTCCAAATTTTCCTACTGTTAGTAGGTAATTACGCTTATGTCTACTGTATACATATTTAATTATTAAGAATTATATAGTACAAATCCTACTGGGTACTTTGAAAAATCATGAAAATCCATCCCTTCGTATGTTTCAAAGTTCAATCTATTAAGTATAGAACAATCTATAAGACTTTGTATGTTTTGTTCTATTTCTACAGCATATTTTTATATTATAAAATTTTGGGAATGTTATTTTACGCTATTCTGGGTGCAGGTATATAACACCTGCCGAAATTATGACTGGAAAAGTCGTAGTTAGGTATTTTAAGTTAGTTAGATCTTATCGTAGGATTATTAAATTACCTAACAAATATTTTATTTAGACACGATCTATAAATTTTAACTGTCCGCCGTGGACACAGATATCAGATACCGGGTTAAGGTACCAGTTTCAGGCTCATTTATAATAAGTATTATGGTATAATACCTTCTTTTTACGAAATAAAACATGAAATTGGAAGATCTTGTTTATTGCTATTCAGAACGATAAGTGACTAAAATTGATACAATTAAACAATAATTATAATAATAACCAAAAGTTGTGATCATACTAAATAAAACTTATTTCACGTGGTTAGGAAAACAGCTAAGAAACAGCAAAAAAGTATTATTTATTCACAACCACAGACAATATCGCAAGCTCACACGATAGCAAGAAAACTGGCAAAAGTAGAAATTAATACTAATAACGATGATAAGTACCCTTTTATTAAGATCACAACTAATGATTTCCCATGAATAAAATCAATAAAACTATATATTTTAAACACATGTTGTACGATGAACGCACTTTCCACAAACATAACTAAAAATAAATGCACTCTAAATGCATCTGTATTTACTGATACGTTTTCCGACTTCCGAGTCGTGCTTGAAAGTTTCGACTTTACAGCATAGTCGGAAGTCAGAAAACGTATCAGTAAATACAGATCTACTAAAAATAAATGCATCGTAAATGCGAAGTTGGTTAAATTAATGCAAGATAATGAGAACATTTTAACATTCTCGCAATACTAACTGGTAAATTTTTGAATAATTCGACCTTTTATTAATTAAAACAGATCATTATGAGTCTATAAGGACAGAGTTTTTGAAAAAAGTATAACTAACAAAAAAAATTGTCAATTTATCATTTATTTTATTAAACAATATTGAAGTAGGAAATCAGCCTACTATGAAATTAGTTATTTCAAAGAGATTCTATTAAAGATCAAAATTGTGATGCAGATATGTTTTTATTAATAAAAGGACCACAAAATAATATCTAATATTAAAATTACACTATGCATTACAAAAACAATGCAAAGACAAAATAAAATATAATTTTTGGTAAATATTTTTGTTATATTCAAAATGTCATATTACTTTAAAACTTATACCAAAATTAGAGAATACCAAATAGTCTTAAGTTGTATAAATGCTAAAATTCTACTATCTAATTCACTGGCACTGCTCTATCACAGAATTGGTTTGTTTCATGCTTAGATTCACAAATTCTAATTTGAATATAAATCTGTTTAGAAATAAAAAATAAAACTAGTAGTGATAAGTAGGTAAGAACTTGGTTAGACCTCTGCTAGGCACGTTAATATGATTTCTTCATACCATACTTGAATGAAAAAACCTCAAATTTGTTTACCTCATAATTTTCTTGAGATAAAACATATACCCAGATATTAATCATATAAAATTAAATAATCGTAGAAAACTCGTATTTTTAGTACAATACTGTTCTGAGTAATAATTATCACTCGATATCTCCATGGTTAAGGGCCATCAATTAAAAATGTACCTTAACAGACATTAGATAAGGCACAAATTACAGATACAAGTTTCAATTGAATAATGAGTTTCATAAAACTATCATGCAAGTTATAAAAACGAAGTATATTAATTAACGATTGTATATCTCCATAAATGCAGATTACAGTTAATGATTTGACAAACGAGTTGTTGTTAGCAAGAAAGTAAGAAAAAACAAAATATAAATAATTATTAATAATTGTGATAATTAAATAAGTAAATTTTTTATACAATTAACTTGACATTGATTAAGTTTTTAAGCTGAATATCTACAGCAATATAATTACAATTGTTTGGAACTCCGTTTCAGCCTTATATCGAGTTAAGTCGATTATAAAATTTAAAAAAACATGAATAATGGTAATAGGCGTCTAATTCGATACATTACAAGTTAATAAACACGTAGAAAACTATTCAAAAATCAGAAATATTTAAGGCCTGTTTTCTGCCGTTCGATGACTAAAATTTAAGTTAATAAACTTGATTTTGAGTTATGGTCTTAAAGGTTCCGATTACTAAAAGGCCGTTAAGTGAAATCAGAATGATTTAGAAATCAGGTTTATTCACTTAACAGCATTTTAGTCATCGGACGGCAGTTTTAGTGTCCAGATAGGTACTATCTGCTAGATAACAATGGTGCCGATTCCCTTGTTCACAAACTAAACTAAATTTAAGTTCAGTGCATCTTTTTCTTTCTATTTCATTAAGAAAAGGACAGAAGATAAATTTTAGTTTAGTCCTGTCAAATTAATCAGCGTTTGACGTAAATTAACGTAATTTTAGTAGGCAAGTTTTTAATCACGTCTAAACTTGTATGGAGAAGTGACAGGCGCCGATTAATTTGACAGAACTAAACTAAAATTTATCTTTTGTCATTTTCTTAATGAAATAGAAAGAAAAAGATGCACTGAACTTAAATTTAGTTTAGTTTGTGAACAAGGGAATCGGCACCATTATCAAACTTAAAATTATCCATCAGATAAATAACCGGAACTTGTCCCGCTGTCGTAAAACAGACCATAAAAGTACAATTAAAAGAGAAAAAAAAAAAAAAACATTTTAGGCACAACAATTTGCCTCAACACATCCGATCAAATTAAAGAGCCATACTAGACAAACTAAAACGCTTTCAACCAGCAATACACGTTAAAACTTTGGCAAATACCTGCAGATCACAGCTCCCGCTATTCTTTTTCCTTGTTTTAACCTCTCGTATGTCGTAATTAGAGACACAATTAAAAACCCATTGTGTCTCGCGTAGATCTACGTTCCGACAGACGACTCGTTAAACGCGTAATACACATGCCAGCAACTGGCACAAAAATAAGCAAGTAGCTTGCATGTCATTGTGACATTCACCAATCAGAAGTTGTTATAGCACAGTGGTATGCAAGCTACTCGCATACTTTTGTGCAAGTTACAGGCATGTGTATTTCCGGCTTATGGCACCTGTCGCACTATAGACAATTTTCTCGTTTAAGAAACGTACAATAGACAATAGAGTTCTCGCCAGCGGCAGGGTATATGTATCGCTTTTACTGAGACGGAACTTACATCTGATGTACGTTTCTTGTCGCGGTGACACAGATACTCTCGGCCAGTGTCTCCCACGAATCTCATTTCAAGCTAGACTTGAGAATAGATTTTGTATGTACAATCTTTCAGCTCCGCATCCAGATGCATCGTTTTACAATACGGGCCTGCGATACTTTCGCTTGCTGAGTACATAAATAAAGAAAATCCACAGATATTTCCACAGACTATAGTCAGCAACAGAAGTTTATGAACACATCACACACTGGCTTCTATAAGTAAGTAAAACTATTAGGTTTTGTGACAATGGTCAATTCAGTAGTCTTTGTAAATAACGATCACGCGTCGTTTGACTTTTATGAACATTACACAAGGTTCAAATTCGCTTGGACGAAACTACTATCTAGTGGGCGTTAATATAGCAAATTGAGTTTTAGAAAGATTATGTCACGTGAGACGGCGTTCTACAAAGTATTTCTTTTGTGCCATATAACCAGGCAGATACTTTATACAAGGTCAAATTAAATTAGCTAGCGTAACTCCACAACGTGAACCCATGACGTCTGCGGAGTTTTACTAGCTAATTTAATCGATATCTAAAACAATAAAACAAAAATTCTATACTCTTGATTTCAAGAAACTTCTCAGACTACGGTAAATTGGCGCTGGTACTGTAGTTACTCGAAATTAGAGTTAATAAAATTAGTTATTTTTGTTTTATCATGTTTAAATATGGATACCTATCACATGTACTGTGTTTCGCTAACTAATTTAATTTTGGAATTTTATAATGTGTCCACTAACTTTGCTAACAAGGAAATTCGACATAGCTACCACAAAGCTTCGTATAATATCTCACATCGGCACATCAGCGACATAGTCAATCCTGAGCAGCAGATCCATGATATCCTGTGCATCCATCCACCTCCAGGGCAGAGGTTCCCGACAGGCTGGCTGGCGGCGCGACCGGTCCGATACGCCGTACAGGACTGACACCGCGCAAATGAAGCATACTACCGCGAACACTTGGAACAGGCACTTGAGTGGCTCCCTGCAATTATACACTGTGGAATTATACGATACTGTCAGGTGGGGGACAGGGGAGAAAGTGGGAGATGAAGGATGGTGAATTGCAAGTGATGGATGGAACAGATGCGCCTTTAAGGGAATATTTCAAAGAAGCAGTAGCAGAATGGGGGATCTTGGCTAAATAACAGACGCACTGGTCGATCGAAGGTCAAGCTACGCTCGCCGCGGTCGGTTCGTTGATGGGTGACCATCCATTAAATATAGAGACGTCCCCGTGCCCCAAAAAACACGTTAAGCCGTTGGTCCCGACTGTCATTCGTAGATCTTTGACATTTGTTACGGGTAGTAGAAGCCCAAGTCTTACTAACAGTCTTACCAAGGGGTATCGTGTTATCCAGTAACTGGGTCGTGGAGGTCAGATAGGTAGTCGCTCCATGGAAAATACTGGTGTATTCAGCTGCATTCGGTTAAGAGTGGAAGCCGACACCAATATAGTTGAGAAAAGGCTAAGTAGATTGTATTTCTCAGTAACATCCCGATGTCTGGAATTGTGCTCGGTTGATGGCAATAGGCGAACGAATCGCAACATCTACAATGCCACATGCGAACTTCGCATCAAGGACCTGACGTCACATAAATCCTGCATCGCGCAAGCAGAGTTTACTGCGCGACTGGTATATTTACAACATCCAGACATCAACCGTCGGGTAGCCCATCAGACACAACACACGTCTGGTCGGAGGATCCTCTCTTTTCTATGGAGGATGAGTGAATTTTACACCATGTTTCTCATACCTCAATGCTGATGACCACGACGTGATAACAACATGATCCTCTATATCGGGATGTAAGCCGCAGTAAAATCATAAATATTGCTAGATCCACCACAGATTTTATTAGAATTCTAGATCGCAGTATAGCTCAGATTATGTTGTTGCTGTCTACTTTATCTAGATGTCTTAAAATTCCTAATATTCCACCCATAGAGCGCTTGTGCGTTACACGGAATTTTATTATTTATGTACACAAAAAATACTTGACAGGACAATATATTAGCATAGAAGAGCACAAAGGTACTGCTTTTTAGTCTCATTTACGGTTTGATTTTTAAGCAAATGTCACGTGATCGACTAACAAAAGGTATTTACAAGGCAGATGTGAGGGGTAACGCCCGAGAAGGACATAAGTGACCTAAATGGTGATGTTCTTTAGAAAGGTCAGGTGCCTATCGCAACCAGCGTGCGTGACCAGATTTACGTAGTTTCTGCCTATCCCCATGGGGAGGCTTGAATTTGTATGTGTACAATTTATTCAGCCCAGTTTTACGGCTTATTCCACTAATCCCCCCTGAGAGAATCCCCCTCAGTGGAAAAAACTGAACCCTAATGTAAAAAAATCACTTTCAGGGGATCTTGGAATAAGTTATTTTTTGTTTTTTCAATTCTAGTTTTCCCCCCTTAGCGGGATTATCAGGGGTGAATTCTAGACTGTTTTCAGATTCCACTTTTCCTCTTAAGGGGGATTTTCAGAGGGGATTTGTGGAATAAGCCCCTCCACCCTGGGGCGGACGGAGGAGTCTGTGAGACTTCTATTGACTAAAACCACGCCGTAGTCCCTTGCACACTTGCACCGGGGGCTACGGGGGCACTAAAGCACTCTTCAACGTAGCCCCCGAGTGGACCTAGCCCCGGCCCGCCTCTGCTGGCTCCGTCTGGTCAAGCGGAGGGAGTGAGGTGTTTGACTCTCCCCGCGACGTCTAAGAGAGGCGCGCGTGGAACATTACGCGCCACCACCTCGAGTCTTATATGATAGGAGACGGCGGACGTCCCTAAATCCGCCGTCCCTAACTCGTATAGCTTGTGCCAACGAACGAACTAGAAAAAGCTGTTCTTGTAATCTGAGTGCTCAGTTTCTGGTCAGCTAGTTTTCCCCCCTTAGCGGGATTATCAGGGGTGAATTCTAGACTGTTTTCAGATTCCAGTTTTCCTCCTAAGGGGGATTTTCAGGGAGGATTTGTGGAATAAGCCAGTTTTACGAACCCAAAAAAAAAAAAAATACGTATGAAGAATTAAATAGTTTGTACGCACCAGAAGAATTTCCTAATGCTACGGTGTGGCACGACGGCGTTTCTTTTCTCACAGTCGACGCACGGCACGTCTGCTTGCGTCGAGACATTCGCCGTGTCTGCAATAAAACGTAAATTTTATAGGTACTGATGTTATTTTAAAAAGTAATGAACTAGTCTACTACTAACTAATTAACTACTAAGTTCAAGATATCTAAATAACCTGGAACAACAACATTTGTAACAACAAATTCTACTTTTAATTCTATGACTTAGGGTATGACAACATCACAAACTACGTTTTTGTCTATACAATTCTAATAAATATACTTATTCTAAACCTACCGAAAGACAACACAAACACAACACAAAAATGATTCCAAATTACAATGATAGTGATGAAAAACATGTAAATTAAACATAAACCGCCACCAGATGACGCCACAAGTTAACTACACACGCAACGTAATAACCACAAATTACATGCTATACAAAGGTACTTGCCGTCCTAAGAACTTTGCCCGGCGTACGCACTCATTCATAAAAGTTGTTAAAACTGAGTGGAAATGTTTTTATAGCGCCAAGGTTAAATTAAAAAACATTGCGGTAAACATGACGCAAAGAAAAAAGAACAAGTAGTGGGAAAATATGCGTTACATCCACGCAAACCTGCCATCGCTCAGCATAATGCTGTGACCCTATGCGAGACAGAGCCACAGCACTGGTTTTCAGCGACATCCATGACAGCAGCAGTTGGAATTATGACAGTGACTTAACAGAATGAAGGATTGTAGTAAACGGAAACGGGAATATACGCAGTCTGTGTTCATGAACTCGTATGTTACAGTGATTTACGGGACTATTTCGTCACTGCCGCTACAGAAAATGCTACCTAATCATTCATTCGCGATACACAAAACATGTAAATTAAGAGTTGCTTTATGAATGTGTGCGTGCGCCAGACTTAAAAATACAGGGTCATTGGTAAAACACTAAGGGCCTTAACATACTGGCGATTTGCGAGAATGATTCCAGTGAGGCAATTTATCAAAACTATACGTTATTATTATTACAAATAGTAGCATGTCTTGTGGAGCACAACTATTCCGGCTTATTTTCTGCATTTTCATTCTAAAATAACAGAAATAACCAAATAAGCGATGAGGGCGCCACTGCGCGCTCAGTAGCCTCTTACCTATGTGATATGGCTTTTTGAGAAAAGACATTTTGCGAATGTGTTATTTTGTGTCAATATGTTATTTTGCGAATGTGGCATTGTGCGCCTAATCCAATTTTGTAAAAACGCGGAGATCACATCGCGTAGTCGCAGCTACCTCGTTTGGCAACCGCGGCGAGTCGCGCCTTCGCCTCGCTTTGAAATCGCACGCAAATCGCCAGTGTGATAACGCCTTAACAATCTCTCAGGACTATATTACTAACATCATAAACAACAACTTTTGTTCTATGACTTTTAATAATTCATCAGATTTTCATACAAAAATAAAAATATTTAAATTCAACGCTCTAAATGTTCCGAACTCTACGCGTAGCAAAACAAACTGCCGTGTCTTACGAGTGACAGTGCACGGGAGGCGTAGGTAGGTACAACAAAATACAGAATTTAAATGTGTTAGAGAGACCAACGAAATCTTGAAGGTTTGCTTTTGGTAAATGTATTATGTTTTGTAAAAAGTCATAGAACAAAAGTACTAACATCGTAATACAGTCCTGCAAGGTTGTTAGTGTAGAAATAACCCTGTATAGGAACTTGGGCTCTGTCTAGTGCGTAATCTGTGACAAATAATACCAGACCAATTTCGTATAAGCGTACCCCACTGGGTCTGTGTGCAAGCGCCACAGTCTGGCGACAATCTGTCAAGTCTCTCCCCTTGCTTAGCACAAGCCACTTCCAGAATGCAGATCTTTGCTTCCAAACTCTTGATAACAGCTTGTAGTACTCCATTCCTCGCATTCCCATCAGCCACAAACTTCTCAAGCAAGTTCAAATTACCTTCATAACTCTCTATTGCTACTTGCATCTCTGTCAGTTTATTGTGAGAAATATTGACGTCTCTTTCTAACTGTTCCGTATAAATGTTCATTTTCTCACATTCCAGACATTTAGAATAAACTTTGGTATTTTTTATGCATTCTAATTCTTCCGTCTGAGTTTGTGAGATACTTGTAGTTTTAAATTGAGCTTTGTCAACATGATCACAAGGTTTAGATTCTTCTGTTTGCGTTCCTACTGTAGTATAGGAGTAATCAAAGTTCTTGTCATAATCATAAGTAATACTGTTGCCTGTATTGTTATGTCGGGACAAGTTACAGAAACTGTAACGTATTTCGTCAAATAACGACATGTTCGTTCCCCTCCCCTGGTCTTCTTTTAAAGCGTTCATGAATGACTCTTCGTCTAGGATACGGTTTTCTAGGAAAATGCGGGACTAAAGGTAGAATGAGTATGTTAAACGTAGGGACCGACATGGATCTAAATGAACGTGACGAAATAGGAACGTACATGAAATTAGACTAGATTTGAAAGGTTTTTTACAAATCTTCCTTCACAAGTACGTGCATAGTTAGATCCATGTTGGATTGTATATGTCCAGCGCCATTAAAGAAACAAATTGAAAATTGCGGCTAAACAAAGGATATTATGATGCCCTTTCACTCGCACATTATACGTATTTTGAATTTCCAAGTGAGAAGGTATGATTAGCGCCGCAATTTTCAACTTTTTCCTTTTATTGCGCGAGTAATAGTGTTGTGGGAAAAACTGATGAGATAGGCAGGAAATAAATCAAAGCACTTATTTATATCTATCTAACGGTGCCGAAACGTGGACACTGAGTCGGCTGTTCCACAAATTCAAGGTCGCTCAGCGCGCTATGGAGCGGGCTATGCTCGGAGTCTCTTTGAAAGATAAAATCAGGAATGAAATGATCCGGAAAAGAACCGGAGTTATCGACATAACTTGCAGAGTAAGCAAGCTGAAGTGGCAGTGGGCTGGCCATGTTTGTTGAAGGACCGATGGCCGGTGGAGCAGACGAGTCCTGGAGTGGAGACCGCGTATCGGCAATCGTAGAGTGGGACGCCCGTCAGCTAGAAGGACCGACGACCTTACAAAGGTGGATGGGACAGACTGGATGCGAAAGGCGTAAAACAGGGTGTTTTGGCGCAGCCTGGGAGAGGCCTATGTCCAGCATTGGACTGCGATAGGCTGAGTGGATTGACTTATTTATCTTTGCAGCATCCCCAACATTCGACTGTGTTTCAGGATCGGCTTGAAATGGAAAATCTTAAGATTACTGACGCCGAGGTTGTAAACCGTTACTTAGCACGTGCTTTGGCTGAGCATTATTTATTTTAGGTTGTGCCCCAGTGGTAACGGCCGCGCGTTCACACGCGTTTATACTGCAAAAAACCTACAGTGCACATCAAGCTACACAAAATTGTCAAATTTCTCCAAACGATTTTGAACTTTAAAATGTTGACAAATAAGTTCAAAATCGAACGAGAAAATTTAACAGCTTGTGGTAACTTGATGTGCTGGCCACAGTACATAGCTAAATACGATAAATAATAGCAAACCGAATAAACTCTCAACGTATTCGATCTGTAGTAGCGCATAACATTGCATCATCAAACTGTGGCTATTCATTTTTACACAGAGAAAAAATTATCGTGTGAACAGCCCGCTGTTATGGTTAAAAAAAAATATTTCTCAACAAGAAATTACAAGGATTTCACTTACTTGAGAACATTTTGAACTTAAAATATAGTATTAACTTTGACATACAATGTTTTTCTTCATAACTAATAATTCATTTATAATATAAAATTTCATTTCATACGCAAACTGAAGGATTCGTGGACAGTAGGTTTTTCTTCGGTGCTGGAGATAGTAGGCGGAGGCTGGTAGCAGAATTTACACTAGTTTTCTCCACTTTTAGAAGTTTATTGTACGAAGACACAAGAAACACATGTGTGTATCACAAGCAACCAAATTCAAGAGAGAGCCAGAGACAATTTTAGCGAACAGAACGAATGAACTTATTGTAATTAAAAAATAATAATGGCAAATGTTATCAAGCTTAAAACGAAGATATCTACTGCTTTATTAGCATGTTATGCTTTGTTGGTGTTGCCAACAAACAACATTAACTCAACACAAAACTTTTCAATCCACCTGCAAAAGAAGCAATTACCGTGGTCGCAAATGTTAATAACAGATAAGGAATGCGAACCTAGTGCCTCAATAAAGCCACGCAGCAATAGGGCAAGTTTTTAACGGTAATAAATGTATTAATATGGTTTAAATCGAATATCGTAAGAACTGAGCGGTGTAATGCTATGTGAACCCAGCCTGAGGACCATGTAGATTAGTGTCAGAAATGGTCTTTTGGGGTGCTAAGTAACGTTTATCAATCTCGGCCTAAGGGTCTACTTACTAACCTGATGAGAACCTAGTGTCTGCGTTGAGGCTGTCGAGAGCAGTGAGCATCTGTTCGTCCGTGTAGCTGATATCGATGCTGCGGTCCATACGTAGCTGTGTCTGGTTTGACTTGTTCAGCACGTCTTTTAGTTCCATTTCTAGGAGGACCTGGGTGAACAAAATGTAATGATTAAGAGGTTAAGCTGCAGCTTAAGCTAAGCTGTATGAGCAGCTTAAGCTGTATGCAGGTATTTTTCTATATTCCGTTTACTAATGAAAATCATACACGGCCACGAAAGCCACGAGGCTTGATGGACGCTCTTGTCCATCCCGCGCGGGCAACGTCGCATTTCTAGAGGTTGTTCGTGATTATTTTATTAAATTTAAATTCAAGTACTTTTTCAAAATATGTCCAGTTGTAAAAACGCGCCATTTTCTGAAAATTTTAATTTGTGTGATAAATTGATCTTTTTTTTTTAATTTGTTTTTTACTATTTCCCACAACTGTATTGATAAACGTCGTGTGATACACGGGTGTGTAGGTTATTGCAAACTCGTGTTATTAAAAACCCTCGCCTTCGGCTCGGGCTTGTTAATGACAGCTCGATTGCAATAACCTACTTCCGACCCTTGTATCACAATGTACTATTTTTTGCAGCCGCGGGGGGTCGTACACCTCACTCTATTAAAAACATTGTTGCATTACAAACAGACACTTCAATTTTATTTATTTGTATTTCAACAATTTTTTATTTTATTAACCACACGACCGAAGCCGCGAGTAGCAGCTAGTATTTAAATACAAAAGGTGCAATTTTTGTTAGGCCTATTACTTATAATTATGATTGGCTTGTTGGTATAGTGGTCGCAAGCGTTACTGTTGAGCATGAGTTCCGGGATTCGATTCTCAGGTTGGGCAAAGTGTTATTGGAATTTTACATCAGGAATTTCTCAGTACGGCCCGGAGTCTGGATTTGTATCCGGTTGATGGCAATAAGCTCGTCCCCTATTACATGGGACTTAAACATAACTGGCGAAATGTGGGTGTTACTATAGGTACTATGGGGGACATGCGAATCGGCACACTTTCAAAACAAAAGCCCGTGCTCATGGATATCCACATATGTTTACCGTCCCTTATAAAGACGACCAATAAAAATAAAAAAACTTTTGTCTATAAAAAAATCTCAGGCTCTGTTACAATGATTACAGATGTCCACTTCGCCTGGGCCTCAAGTTTGCTATTACAATAGTGTCAGAATGGTCTCGCCATTGTGAGTATTTGACAGTGTTTGTATGGCAAATCTGTCAAAAACTCACAATGAAGAGACCATTCTGACACTATTGTAATAGCAGACTTGAGGCCCTGGTTTTTTACGGTCTTTTTTTATTTTTTTACTTACAAAAGCAAGAGACTCGGCAAAAATCTGATGCTGCGATACTATTGGTTGATGAGCGTAGGTAAGCGTTACTATAGCAGCCGAGCGCTGCAAGCAAGAATAGTCCTTATGGTGGTCCGATTTGGATGTCCCTTATAGTACACCTCTGCCTAACATTTCGGAGATTACAGGTTACAGGCAGATAAGATAATATTTATTTGCTTAAACATGTGTCATACATACAGGAAAATACATGCATGCAAGATGGTAACAACATTATTAGGTACAGGCATGTTTGCCACATGATGTGACGTGCAAATGTTAAGAAATATTATTAATTAAAAAAATCTCTTAGAATAACAATAAATTAGGTAAATTTGCAGATAAAATAATACATAAATAATAGATTAGTGAAATGTTAGTATCTTATTCTCAATCTCCTGCCTTTGATTGTAAGTTAAAACTTGTTCCTATACCTAAAACAGGGCTTCCTCTCTCCTACCCTTTTGCTGTGCCCTACAGGGTCCATAATGACCTAAATTATATAGTTACCACCTAAGTACACATAATGGAAAAGCAATAAAGATATTGAGTATTGAATTAGGTAATTGAAGAGCTATAATAATATTATTGTAATAAATTTAAAATAACAAAAATCAATCAGAACATTAAAACATTAAGACTGTTATACAATAATCATAAAAACAACAAAAACAACAATAAAAAAGTGATGTTATGTAATATTACCTTCTCCTTAATCATCTGCTGCACAAACTCTTCCTGGTCCTGTAGCCTAGAGGACAAGTCGGCGTGTTCAGTGCGAAGAGCTTCGTTCTGTTCAAGCAGCGCTGATTGTCTTGCTGCATACATCTCGTTGATACGGTGGCATTCCGCCTTTGATTTGCTAAGCAGCTCTTGGAGGGTTAGTTTCTGAAAAGATATGACGTCGCATTACAACAAATTTTCATTATTTGCTTCTTTCTGCACTTTTTAAGTTCTTTGGTGGTTAAATCAAAACGTTTTGACGGCAACTGCCTTTTTTGTTATTGAGTCGCTCGAAGACGCGGATTTACTGTTAGTGAAGCGGCCATAGAAAAGGTAATTATTTATTTAATGATTACCAACTATATACATTGTAACTATCTTTTACAATAATACTCGTAAAAGCTACTTTTTTATTATCCTGTAATGCACACTCAATTGCAGGTAACCACAGCTAACACATTTATCAAGTACAAATGCTCTGAATACATAATAAAATTTACGTCACACCTGGCCATAATGTGAGTTTTACCGCACGCTACGCGTACAATAAAACTCGCATTGTGGCCAGGTGAAGACGTAAAATTGTGTACTCACCACGGGCAGTAAAAAAAAGCCCTCTATCGCATATTTACAATCCTCGCCTGCGGCTCGGGTCACAAATACCTGCGATTTCGGGCTTTCTTTTACAGCCCTTGGTAAGTAATGTACCATAAGAACACTTAAAAAAAAAAGTTATATTAAGTGGTGGAGAGAAGAATGAGTGCGATAAAAGTCCTTGAGGTAACCTTATTAAGCCAAGTGACTTTTCTTTGAATTAGTTTCTAGTTTGTCCAGGCTGTCGAAGTAACACCTCCATTACCGACACCTACAATTGACCTGTACTCTATGTTCTCACCTCGTTCTCTAGTGTGGAGACCTGTTCCACTGTAACCTTAGAGCGTCGCTTGAGAGCGTCGAGCTCGCGCCGCGTGTCGTCCAGCTCCCGGTCGCTGCTGCACAGTCTCTCGCACGCCTCCTCGTAGTCGCGACGTACGTGCGTCAAAGTCATGTTTTCTTCGCGTAACCTGAACAAAAAGAGAATATACGATTATTATAGAGAGAATACACCATTCTTACAATAAAAGTCAGAACTAAAATGACAGAATTCGGCTGCCTTAATACTCCAGCAGGGTAATTGCACACTAAAGCCCCGTATTAATGGTAAACTTCTGTTGTGCAACTGTTGATCAACATTGTTGACGAGCAATGACAAAGTTGCTGGAAACAAAGTTTATATCAATATGTCCTATCCACACGGTCTGCATCAAAATGTTGCACAAGGAAAAATAGAATAGAATACTCTTTATTATACATACACCATAAAAATTACAGATATAAATGTAGAACTGTTACATAGGGTGTCACAAAGGGCGGTCTTATCGCTAAAAGCGATCTTTTACAGACAACCTTTGGATGAATGAAAAATCTACTTTTTCATTCATCCAAAGGTTGTCTTGAGTTGTCTTGGTTAAGGAGAGACAATACTGCAGGGCCCCAAGTCTGCTATTACAATAGTGTCAGAATGGTCTCGCCATTGTATTTGACAATATTTGTATGGCAAATCTGTCAAAAACTCACAATGAAGAGACCATTCTGACACTATTGTAATAGCAGACTTGAGGCCCAGGTAGTAAAATGACAATGGGATCGTGTTGGAATGACGATTTTATAAAAATAGCAGACTTGGGCTCCTGAAGTAGTGTTTGTGTTGTTAATGTGTTTGTGTTGCTAGCAACTCAGCAAGATCTCGATTAAACTTTGTTTATGAACAAATGATTACCATGAATATTTTGACAGTTCAACAACATTCTTTGCCTTATTATTTTATGTTGTTTTACGTTACGTGAAAAACGTAACGTAATCAAAAACTTGTAACGAGCTATACAATTACTGACAAATCCTTGCACTGACTGGACAGGACCACTCAAATTTGCGTGGTTTTTCCTCAAAAGACCATTTCAGACACGGATCTACATGGTCCTCACAGTCATTATCTGACCATGATTATGTTTGGACTTTAAAAGAGACTGACCTCTGAGTTTGTTTCGGTATTTATTCTCAGAGAAACTACTCCGAGAAGAAACATCGACCTCATCTAGTTATAAAAATATTATTCCCATGTAAAGTGTTTGTGTAAATCTACATAAAGGAATAAATATCATTTATCTCAGTAAATTTTATCTACTCATGGAGACATTATGTTAACATTGTGAGGGGCTTGTTGCTAAGTAATAACAGCCCCATGCGTTGATCGATCAGGTAAAGCTATGCTTGTCACGGTTGCTCCGTGGATGCGTGACCATATTTGCATACCAAGACCCCTCCGTGCCTCGGAAAGCACGTTAAGCCGTTGGTCCCGGCTGTCATTTGTAGATCTTTGACAGTTGTTACAGGTCGTCAGAAGCCTGAAAGTCCAACAACCAGTCTTACCAAGGGTTATCGTGTTAGCCAGTAACTCGGTTGTGGGGGTCAGATAGGCAGTCGTTCGAACGACTCAGCTCCATCCGGTTAGAGTGGAAGCTGACACCAACATAGTTGGGAAAAGGCTAAGAAGATTGTATTTCTGAGTAACAGCCCGGAGTCTGGATTTGTGCCCAATTATTTGTGCCAAAATTATTGTAAAGCCAATTATTTTTAAAAGTGTAACCATGGAGTTTCTTGCCGGCTATTCTCCATTGGAAACGACTAATTGGAATCGTGCACCTAGCTTCTGACGTTTCATAAGTGCCCATGTAGGTTTATGTGAAATAAAATATTTTGATTTTTGATTTTGCCCGATTGATGGAAATAGGCTTGTCCCTATTACATTTGGAGGCAGATGAGTGGAGTCATTATGTTACCTTATAACTGCATGTTTTATTGGTTTATCTCATATTTTAAATGAACTGTTTATTATTATTTATTTTATTTAACAATTTATGTACGGTCAGCAGCAGAGAAATCTCATCCCCTAGCAATGTATTTATTCATTGCTAGGGGGTGAGATTTCTGTGCAGCTGACTGTACACACATATAAACAGACAAGAAGAAAGGTACAGAAAAATACGTACAAAGGTTGATGCTTATTTCTAATGAAATCTCTTCCAGCATACCTGCGATAGGAAAGTAGATTTAGAGATGTAGATAACGTGTGTAAGAGTAGAAGAGAAAAATATACATAAAATCGAAATAGCTATACACTAATATAAATACTTATAAACATACATTAAGAGAATATACTTACATACATACTTCTAAAATAAAAATCACTCAAATATATACTTAGAACTACAATGTAATGGGAAATAATAAATACATAATAATATGCAACTATAACAAAGTGGAAAGATAGTGATCTTTTACTCTTCTTTGCTGCAATAGTTTGGCAGTCTCTAATGTCAGGTAGCAGTGAATTTCACAACCGAGCCGCGTGCACAGTGAAGGAGTAGGAGTAGAAGTCGGATGATTGGGGAGGGAGTCTAAGGAGATTTGTGTTCTTTAAGGGAATAAGTTCTTTAAATCGAGATACTAAAGACGCACTCACATATTAAGGTGAGCTCTAAGCGTGTCCCGCTCAGCAGTAATTGCTGCGAGTGCTTCCTCGTGCTGTCGGTCGGTGAAGTCGAGCTGCGAGCGCAGCTGGTGCGCCAGGTGCACCTTCTCACGGAGCTCACACTGCAAGTCTTCTACCAGCTGGGACCCTAGACAGATAAAATAAGAACTAGATGATAAAATAGAAAAAGCACTATAACACATAATCGCATTTCGTTAAATATTTATCTGACTTAACACATAACCTATTCCATTTTATTAAATTAGATTTTTTTAAATTTACATTGATCGCACGGAATTATTATAAACTAGCTTTTGTCCGCGACTCCGCCCGCGTTGGTGTCGGCTATCGCGTAAAAAAGTAGCCTATGTCCTTCTCCATAACCTATACCTCTGCCAAATTTCAAGACGATCAGTTCAGCGGTTTAGCCCGTGAAAACGTAACAGACAGACAGTTACTTTCCCGTTTATAATATTAGTATGGCTTAATTTACTTAATTGGCAAAAGCTTCGCATAAATGTATATTTGTACCCCAAATGGCAAAACATAGAGAAACTATAATATAACAATTCTAACACCTTGTTCACTGTTTTAACCTGTGTTTACAAATAAAGACTATTTTTATTTTTTACTTTTATCTTGGGCATCTCAGAGTTAACCTTGAGAGGTTGAGACTCTTTTACCGGACATTCCTGTGGTTGCCTTAAGCTCCTATCGAAACTTAATGCCTCCAACCAGAGCGTAAAAACTTATAAACTAAACGACCGCGCGCTAAGGGCACCCCCTGTGGGGTACGAACCTCGGCTTAGGGCAGAGTCGGAGGGAGGATGGCAAGGGGCCGACGGTGGCTGCATAAAATCAGGGTTATGATTATTATCAGGGGGATTTAAAGCTACAGGCTCAGCTATAGCGCGTGCTGGCGCTTCCCTTACGGGCAAAGGTCGGGGAGGACTATTTACCTAGTCGGGGATTTCGCGCGGGGCCTCGGCGGCAAGGTCGGAATGACGGTCGTGTATTATGTTTGCAGGCTGTACTTGGTTCCCAACTGCTCTCCTGGAGGAGAGTCGTGGGGTCGTCTGGGTCGGTCAGTAAAGACTATTGATTGATTGACTGGTTAAATAGAATCTGGAATGTTGAGAGCAGTGGTCGTCCACCGAGTTATATTGTAGATCGTAAATTCGAATGCAGGTAAGCACTTTACTTAGTGTAAATTATTACAACGCCATTGCTCTCAAAACGGTAAAGGAAGACGCTGTAAGGAAACCGGCATGTCATAGACCAAAAAATTCGAAAATTATAGGCTGATTATGCTTATACAGTGAGCGATACGGAAAATGTCGTTTTAAAAAGAAACTATTCTCCATTTATTATAACATTAGACAAATAACTGTTCTCACCCTTTCGTTATTTCGATGTAAACGTTTAATAAACTTCGTTATTTCACGATAAATACAAAGCACTGTAATTTATTTATCATTTACATTAAAAAAATAACTCTAAAGTGCAGTAATCTCAAAAATATTACACAATAACTGTCGTTATTTGTCTAATGCAATCAAATGTAAATAAGGAGTATACCTAGTGGATATAAGCATTCGGTAGGTCAATGCCTCTTCTTGTAGATCTTACTCAGAGAATAAACAAGCATTAATCACTTGTTAGTTTCTCCTTATTATGATTTCCGATAATTAAGTACTTCCTCATTAAGTTCCCCAGTAAGTGAAAGATGACAGCAAGAACAAATGTTATAAAATTTCTTAATTGAATTCTACTCACCGAATTCTGAAATTGGGTCAAAGAGATATTAATTGTTATTTGATGATGATCGTCGTCGTATCATGTGGCTCGACAACTCCCGATTCGCGTTTGCTTTGTTGATATAATCAACAATCGATTATAAAACCGTAAGTTAAACGTACTATCAGCAACGAAAATGCTTACATTGTATGCTGATGAGCTCATTCCACTACTAAAGTAGTAGTAACAGAACTGAGAATGTACTCGGAGCAAACGTGATAGCATGCAGGTACTTTAACACCTCCATAGCTACTGTTCATGAAACTATTCAATGGATAGTGCCAGGAATATTATAATAAGTAGTTTTTTTTTTTCAAACTACAATTTTATAACCAAATCTCTTACTTGATATTCCATACAGCAATTGTTTATGTATTCCACTCAGCATATGGATATAAATTTGGTATCATAGCAAGCCTCTTTCAAATTGTACTTCTTAAGGATGATTTCCACCAAACGGCTCGCATCGCATCGGATCAGAAAGGATACGAACGGATGCGGCGACAGCCGATCCCGTCCGGCAGGTGAACGGAGCCGATCGCGCTTCGCAGCATACTTTCGGCTACGATCGCGTGTCGTGGAAGACGCCCGCGGTCAAGCTGCTGTGCGCGGCTTGGGAATATAGACTTTAAATACTGTGTGCACGATTTAATAACGTTTAAAGATTGTAAATTCCGTTCCGATCCGATGCGATGCGAGCCGTTTGGTGGAAATCATCCTTTAGTATGACTTTCCAAATTGTGCTACAGTTTTATTAACCTAAAGTGTATTCTTCTTTACTTCTTTAGATAGATAGAATACTCTTTATTACACCCATTGTGTCACCATATGTAACATTTCTACAATTATATCTGTAGTTTTTAGTGTATATAATAAAGAGTATTTTATGTATCTATCTTCTTTACTAGTCATATTTGCTAAACAATATATAGAGTACTGAGAATTCAACTTTAAAATGGTCCATATTGTTAATTTGAAGCAGTTTTTGATATTTGTTAGAATTATGTCCTTAGCATAGTAAGTTCTTACAAAGCTTATGAAGTTCATACCAAATAAGTGTGTGAATGGAATAAAATGTATTAGGAAAAAGAAACAGTAATAATTGTATGCTTACCATCAGTAGAGATGCCTGAGTCCGAGTCTTGTGGTGCTCCACTCTTGAGATTAAAACTGTAACAAAAATGTACTATTATAGCCAGTCAAAGAAACAATTGTACTTTAAGATTCTGTTTGATTTCATATTCAAATATAGTTGCCATACAAGATGGCAATGCCGCCAGTCTCTTGGGTACCCATTACCAGTCGACAGCGATGCGGAAGAATTTTTCGACGCCATATTTTAGTTTATTTTGTTATTAGTTTTATTTAGTTTGGAATAGAATATAATAGATAGTTTAGGTTATTTTATTTTTACTAACTCGATTTAGTTACCACCTAAGTTCACTTTATTATATTAAAAACTAAAAAAAAAGTTGCATGAAGAATCAACAAAAAAAAAAAAAAAGGATGCATGAAGAATCAACAAAAAAAAAAGGGTTACTGATTCAAATATAAAGATATTTTAACAAAAATCTAAGGATTGTTTAGTAATCAGCTTCTAAGGTTACCACTGCTGGGACATGGACTGGTCATCTCTTAGCTGCCACAGGTTATTTTAATTGTTGTACCTACTCTGGACGCTTTAAACTGTAAGTTTTTATTATTTTTATTTTTACATCATTCTCACATTTAGTTATAAATTCAACATTATAGATGTAACAAATACTTTTGTAACAATTTAATTTAAAAGAGTGTCCATGGAGTTTCGTTCTTCGCCATAGGTACCTACGCTTTGGAATGGGCATGTAGCTTCATTTTTCTTACTGACCGACTCCTTGACAATTCAAAAATGCCTGTAAATGGTTTAATTGAAATAAAAGATTTGAGTTTGACACAGGCCTCATCTCTGTGAGAGGGAGTGGAGTGGGTCATAATAATCCACCACGTGAGCCCAGTGCAGTTGGAAGACATGTTTGCCTAGTCCAAATTGCAAAAAAACTAAACTAGGTCTGTAGATTTAACCTAGTTGATATAGATAAAACGCAATTTTGCACATGCTGTTATGCAGTGTTATCAAATGCTTTTAAGGATATTGTTATACAACCTATTTTAATTACAATTTATTATAGAATGTGCTAGTTTCATAATAGTTGCAGTTATCAGTTGTTTATGCACTTCAACAAAGTTATGTTAGGTACTTCTAACTTGTACTTAGTACATGATTCAATGTTACATTTTAGTATTAAAATACATTGTACCTAGTTCTTGTCTATACAAATAAATAAAAAGTGTCTGTTTGTAATGTTAAAATAACGTAATAGTGTTACTAAATGCATATGAAAGAATATACATTACTTACAACAAAAAAAAAGTTTCAAATTTTTTGTCTGTCTGTCTGTATGTTCTGGCCAATCTCCAAAACGGTCCAGACTTTCACTGGCAGATAACTGATATTATAAGTAATTATGTTTTTAGAAAATAATGATAATAATCAGTGTAGAACAATCTTTAAGGACACTGATATCATGCATATTAGCAGATTTTACCAAAAAGGTTGGAACTGTTGAAAAATCATTTTATAATTGAAAATTGATCAAGTTGAAATATTTCCTAGCCACGAAGGCTAGGGAATTAAATTACTGAAAATTAAAAAAAAATATATAATTATAATAATATTTGAATGATAGGTAAAAGAGTGATATTTGAACAGTGCTTACCTCTCATCCAGGTCAAATTTAGACTTCTGACTCTCACTGTATTTGTGCAGGGTTTTGGCTAACATTGACACATTAATTTCTGGATTATCTTCTTCTGGATCTAATAGAGACTTCAAGAAGCTGTATTCAGCCCTGTAAAGTATAACACAGATAAAATAAAATAAATCTTGTAATAAGCTTGCATATTTTTTTAATTATAAAATTACCCTCTTTGTAACAACCAAATGTAATTCCAAGCAACACATTTGACAAACCATAACAAAGGCATTATAAAATCTTTGAACAAAGGCTCTTTGAATAATATTATTCTACCAGTGTACTGTACAAGGAAAATAAAATTGAATGATAAACTAGGGAATAAGTGAGCTGAGCATACAAATTAATACAAAATATGAACAATTGTTTTATCAATCACTTTAACAGGCTTAAAGGAATCGAAACAGTACGGTATCATTTCGTTGCATTAGTCAGATTACATACTTTACGATCAAACAACATGCATGGGGTATAGCAGGAAGTTCTAAATCCAGAACTGGGCTATTTTCAAACATAAACAGATGACCTTTCATCACGTAAACAAAATCAGTACACACTTCCAACGTTAACAATAATACTCACTTGTTAGTTTTCACGAAAGGTGCGAATTTATCCATCAAAGCGTTAACATGCAGCGTACCCGTACTTTCAGCACCACAACAATCAAATATTTGGAGCGCCGTCACGTAATACTCTGGAAAAGGACTATAATTAGTCGATATTCCTGTAAACTCGCACCAACGCGGTGTTTTAATTATAAATAAACTAGATTTACCGTCCGCACTCAGTCCCGATCTATCCAAATCCATTGTGTCGTTCGTCAAGCAAGATACAAACGATTTTACTTAAATATTATAACGTAAATTATTGGTTTCACATGAATTACTCCACGCGGGTGCGTTAACGGTCAGTATTGTTTGTTTTTCATTAGCTAAATAATTCGTTACGCTAGAGCGCAGTACAAAAATAGTTTCCAATAAAACCGTTTAACATTTGAAGTGATGGCTCTTAAGCTTAATTCAAATTGTGTCGATATCGATACTTCATTCTCAAGTAGCTAAAAAAGTAAAAAAAAATAAGTACTAAAAAATCTGTCTCACGAGAGAAGTCACACGGCAATAAGTGGAACTAAATACGAAATAAGAGGAATAAGTGGACCAGGGTTGCCAACCGTATAACGTCCGCGCAGATACATACTATCAGTACATATGAGATGCGCGCCATAATTTCACTGTCCATCTCGCACTGACGTTGTTACAACATTTTTTTAAATTAAATTGCAGTTTGATGGACTACATAATCAATGTCAGACTGAAGCCGATAGCCGTTTGCAGTGTCCTTAAAATTAAGAAATAATTTTATGTCATCTGCAAACAGTAGACACTTCACCTCTTTCACGACTGGCAGATCATAATAATTAAAATTAATTTCAAAGGTCCAATATCTACACTATCTACTCCCTTGACTTACCTCAATGATTAATGACCAAATTCACGTCTTTGAAAAGTAAATACTGAAAAAAAAAATATTACTCTTGATCATGTAAGGTCGTATTGTAAGCTTAAAAGACTGGCAAAATAATTATTTGTAATATTCCAATAGAACAAACATATTTTTTGAGATTTACACAAATTGAACTATTCTCACCATCCATTCTTTTCGAAAATTCATTCACTACCCCCAACACCACAAGGTGTAAATTTTTCTAAAATCCCCTTCTGTTGGATGTGAAATCGTATTATTCTGATTATATTTTCGATATAATTTTGAACAAGAGAAAATAAGAGACCTCACTAGACTCAATACTGTCACATAAATGTCAATAAAATTATGTTCGGATACATCACTAAATCTATTTGAAAAGATGACAAAATGTAAAATAAAGGTTCTCGTAGAACTTAGAAAACCACTCCGGCTTTGATAAAGATGAATTCGGGTCCATCTGACTGATCGTATGAATGAATTGTTGTCTGTCCCCGAGGTTCTGGAGTGTACTTGTTGGTTGATAGGAGTAGCAGAGGAGCAACTCGCTGGCTACCAATGTCGTACAGTAAACCGAACGTCCATAGTAACAATAATAATTATTTATCAATTTACGGCGGTATGGTCCAAGACCTTAGCCTGCCCGATTAGGGCGAAGGAAAAAAAAAATATATCAATTTACGTTTTTAGGTAACATAAATGTAGCTGTAAGGAACCTGTTCCACCGCCGCCGCGCCGCGCCGAGTAGAGGTAGAGATAGCAACTTATATCGAGTTGGCGAGCAACGAACAGCGAGTGCGCGACGGCGGCGACGACGAGCGAAACTCCACAGAGAAAAGTAATTCACGGATTACTCGGTGTCGGTGGTATGCGTATGTACAGACGCCAGCAGGTCCAGCTACCCGAAACTGTAAAATTTACGCAATCAACCTTGAACCTTATATTGTAGTCATAAAGTTGAAAACCTATTAAAGAAATTTGACAGATTGTAGTAGCTTGATGTGCTGGCGTCTGTGCCTAGCGGACGCACACAATGATGAAGAAGGTTTAAAAGAGGTGACGCCGCAGCGGTGTAGTGATTGTTTGAAACGTGTATTTTGTTTCATTTTGACACGCCGCTTAAGCGTACTTTTAAAAGCACGAAATATGATATAAATCAAATAATTAGAATGACTAGGGAAATGTTGACTACCCCTGGAACGTGACTTTGGCAATGACATTTCTTTGTTTACATATTTAATCTTTTGAATCCCATTTCCAACGGTTTTCGTGGTTTAAAGGCGCGGGCCCACCGCGGCGCATGTTGTGCACGGGCACGCGGCGCATTTTAGCTGCGTGTATTAATTTGTTTGACAAAGTGGGTCTACGTTTCCACTGGAGTACACGAATATGACCCACGACTATTTATAGCGTGGCACGGCGCACGGAGAGGCTACGCACGTGCCACTGCAATCCACGGACACGGGCTTCACTGCGAGAGGTGTGCGATAAGTGAGCTGTACACAGTCGTGGGTCATATTCGTGTACTCCAGTGGAAACGTAGACCCACGTCGACAGCGTTGAGCTATGTAACCGCCTATTCGAGCAAGCCACGCATGTATCAATGACGTCAATTCATGCGTAGCCTCTTCGTGGGTTGCAGTGGACACAACCACATACATTTTCTTACAAAGCAAAGCTTAATACACGTGCGTAGCCTCTCCGTGCACCGCGGTGGGCCCGAGGGTTACTACTAGCGTGAGCCTGGACTCTGTGGGCTGGGTTCAACGAAATATAATAAAACAAACCATTTCAAAACATTCTCTTTTATTTCGTTACAAATGTTTAAAAATACTAGACCAAGCACATTATAACAAAATATATTTAATATATAACTCCTAAATTGACATAGCTAAAGACCCTACAAAAATCATCGCTCTCTTATAATATTCAAAATTACTCTGAGTCCACTATGTACTTTGAGTGTAACTATTTTTGATTCCACCATTGAGAAGTCACTTAACTCAATCTGTAACAAATAATTCAGGTAATTAACAAGAAATCATAAAAAAGTTGCAATAAAAATAATAGAGTTCACAAACGAATGGCTAGAGTGTTACACGGATATTTTGGCGCCTGAATAATAGGCCAATTAAATTAGATTTTTTCGAAGAATTCATTTCCAGCAAGCTGGAAATCGTTTGAATACCTTCATTTGGTCCTAAATGCGTGTAATCCGAGTATCATTCCCAGAAGGTGTGCATTAAATGAGAAATTTTCCCGGTTTCTAACTTTTGATTACGGCAGTACCACTGATCCGAATTTGAAATTATAGATACTCATTCGACGCAGAATTACACCTTTAATATTGAATAGAATGACATTTCCCGTCGGACGTACCGTTTCCGAGCTACAAGCAAAATACTGAAGAAATGGCGAAAATTTCGCCCAAAATAAAAAATTGTCTCCCAAAAGTTATGTACACCTCCTGGGATTGCGCAAACTCGGATTACACGCATTTAGGACCAAATGAAGGTATTAAAACGATTTCCAGCTTACTGGAAATTAATTCCTCAAAACGATTTTTATGGATCTAATTTGATTGGCCTATAACATTGAGAAGGGGTCGTGTTTGGTAAACATTTGTGAAATTGGTACATAAATTATAATGAAAAAACAAAATAGCGGTGTTAGTTCCGATCTTGGCCATGTGCGAAAATAAGATAGTAGCGTTGTATCTGGGTCCATTTAAAGTGTCAAAGTCACCATTGTTTCAGTGTTAAAAGGATGGCACTATACGTCCCGTACAGCTCCATCTCTTTTTTGTATTACCCAGTTCTAAAGTCGTTTCTTTATAGACAATACGCACCCCATCAGGTGGGTCCTTGTCTCTGGGCGGAAACCGTCCATACATTCGTTCGCAGATCGCGCATAGACCGCACCAAGTGCGAAACTTCAACGTATCTTCGTCAGACTGAAACAAATAAGAACCTATTGTATTCTTTCAGTTTTTAAAGTTTACAAGGGTCGACACACCAGGGCTACAGGACCTACCACCACCTCATATAGCAGTATTTATACTTAAATCTAACTTCAGTGTGGGAAAGACATGGAGCTATACGTCCTGTATAGCTCCATCTTTTGCCCACACTGAAGTAATATAGACTTAGTGGTAGGCCCCCAGGTCATTCTTAGCTCAGTGTCCCATCAAGAGCATGCTCTGCTCTGACGTAATGTCAACCAAGTTCAACGATCATTGACAGCGTCTTTATTTCGTAGCATTTGAGGGTAGTTGTCGTAGTTTAGGCGTCACTTCTGATGTGCGGTTCAGGTCAGGCCTTTCAGAATTCTTCTTGGAGCTGGAAAGGCCTGACCTGGAACTGTGTGGATAGAGTTTTACCTATCAAGTTTTAACCAAAGATTTAAATCATTAGATTCGCTATTCGCTACCGCGTCAAAAGGTGTTTACATTTGAATAGTGTCTCGCTCACTCTTCTCAGTGTTCATACTTTATCGCGCAACCTAAGTACGATGAGGACACATCTAACGATTTAAATATTTGGTTTCAAGGCAGTAGAATCAGCAGTAATATCAGTTCATCTAATTCTAGAACAGTGAAAACCAACTTAAAACTGTATTCTTACCTCTCCATTGTCGCCATTACCCTCAGTGCTAATAGGGGGCCTCTTGTACCCATTATCAATAAGGGTGACCTTGATCTCATCAGGGATGTTCTCTTGCTCCTCATAGCTGGGCCAGTCCATAACACTCTTGAAGCTTTGCGCTTGCGTCGTAGATAATCCGCCACCCATCATCATTGTTAGGCCTTCTTCTATGTTCTTTCAAAGATAAATAATTAATATATAGGGTGTATCTATTCAAACACGAAATATTTTTAGGGATACACCTTATAGGTGGTAAAGAAGCCATGGAAAAGATTTTTTTTTTAATCTGAGTATATTATTTAAATAATTTAAAATTACTTTATATGATAATTAATTATCAAAAGGCACCGCGTTCGTGCCGCCACCGTCGCCGCGTCCGGACGGGTCATTCATAGAATAAAAAAATAAAAAAAACAAGTAAAGGTGTTTATGCAAAATTTCTCAAGCAATTTTAAAATTATAATAATTATATAAAAATATAAAACACTTATATAAAAAATTTTTTTTCGCTGTTATGGTTTTTTTACTTCCTATAGATGTTTCTCTTAAAATATTTCGTGTATGAATAGATACACCTTATATAGGTACTTAATATGACTTGATAATATAAAGTAGAAGGTATAAAAGAATAGTTGCTATTTCCGAAAGAGAGCTTACTTTTTTTCTTTGATTCTTTCCTTTTAATAAAATACGAATCGTAAAATATGGAAAATGAGGTATGTAAGCGAAATTCATAGGTAAATAGATACCTTACTTAATTATCTATCGTATCCATATTTTACGATCCGTACTTTATTGTCCCTTATGATGGCATTATGAACTTAGTTGATGAGAAAGGTACTCAAAAAAAGGTGATTTGAAAATGTCCGGTGGTATAGTATTTTTATCACAGGAAGCGACGCGCGCTTTACTTGTGGTTACCGAGTGTACAGTGTGGTGATAAAGGTAAATGAACAATCCATACTTAATATATATATATATATATATATATATGTATAATGTATCCATACTAATATTATAAATGTGAAATTAACTCTGTCTGTCTGTATGTTACGTTTTCACGCCTGAACCGCTGAACCGATCGTCATGAAATTTGGCAGAGATATAGCCTGGGATATGGAGACGGACATAGGCTACTTTTTTACGCGATAACCGACATCCACGCGGGCGGAGCCGCGGGCAAAAGCTATCCATACTAATATTATAAATGTAAAAGTAACTCTGTCTGTATGTTACCTTTTCACGCCTAAACCGCTGAACCGATCGTCATGAAATTTGGCAGAGATATAGCCTGGGATATGGAGACGGACATAGGCTACTTTTTTACGCGATAACCGACATCTACGCGGGCGGAGCCGCGGGCAAAAGCTAGTAATATTATAAATGTGAAAGTAACTCTGTCTGTCTGTCTGTATGTTACGTTTTCACGCCTAAACCGCTGAACTAATCGTCATGAAATTAGGCAGAGATATAACCTGGGATATGGAGAAGGACATAGGCTACATTTTTACGCGATAACCAACATCTACGCAGGCGGAGCCGCGGGCAAAAGCTAGTTCTTAAATAAAGCACACTTTTCCTTTCCCCATAATTTTACAGTAAACTATTTATTAAACCAATACAGACACTATGCTATCCCAATTATGTACAGTATTTTTATGTCACGAAACAACGCGCGCCTTACTTGTGGTAACCAAATGTACATGCTGTGAATGTGTGCATAAGCGCAGGAGCTCTCAGTACCGTTCGAGACGAACGACGAAGACGGAAGTTTGTGTCCGTGTGTGTGTGTGTTATGTGCTAACGCTACTCGTCTTCATGGAAAAATTCACAGCGTGGTTGTACACTTGATAAAAATACTTGTCTGCAATAATTTAATAAAGTGTTCACTGTAAAATATAAAGGGAAAAGTATTCTTTATGTAAGAATTTTATATATTTACCTTTATCGGCATCCTATATCCATGTTGTCTGAATTTTCTGAGAACAGTGAGGTACAGCAGTTGCTTCGACTTCTTCACAGTCACGAAACGGGCTGCGTACTCCATTGGCGTCAGGTCTGTAAACAATTCAACTGAATTAGAAGTCGAAGTGTAAAAAGAATAGTGCAGTTTTTCACTACAAACTACGTGGATAGTGTGAAGTTCGGCTCCTGACTACCTAGCATAAGATTATTATTTGATTACTAACATTTCTTCGGCGCTCACTGTTAAGAAAATGGTTTTGTTTTAAGAGAACTCTCGTTATGGCTCAGACCATGCAGTCACTTAGACTATCATAATTTGCAAAATATTTAGCCGCAGTTTTTCATCGCTACTGCTATAGTCTATGGTACTTACCATCGCCCATAAACCCATACGTGTTTATGGGCAAGGCGAACTGCGCGTTCCGTCGTGAGACAACTCTTGGTATTTGCAGCCAATCGCTGAGGCGGCCAGCGGGTACTATCAGTCTAACAACTATACTTTATGGTACTTACTCTCCAACGCATACGTGTCAATGGGCAAGGCGAACTGTGCGTTCTGTCGAGAGAAGACTTGGTATATGCAACGAGTCGCAGAGGCTGACAGCGGGTACTATCATCCTTACTGCTATAGTCTATGGTACTTACTCTCCAACGCATACGTGTCTATGGGCAAGGCGAACTGTGCGTTCTGTCGAGAGAAGATTCTTGGTATGTGCAGCCAGTCACCGAGACTGACAGCGGGTACTTTTAGTTCTCGCAGTAACTTTTGCATTTCTTGTCCGTATACTCGCTCCGGACGAGTTCGCATTGCCTCTTCCAAGACGTAGCGACGCTGAAAAAAGCTCATTATTTCCAGGAAGGCAAATTGTTAGATGTACAGTATACGTGCTTTGAATTGTATAAAACAAAAAAAATCTTGATGAAAAGCAATATATGCATTTTTCACACCTTTTTGAGTACACATAGACTTACCATCTCTTCCCTAGAAAACCTGGGTCAGACAGGTTTAATAGACAAACGGGTTCATTTTGTTTATCTTTAACATATCAGAATTCAGGAGAAATATAGAAAGAAATTATATTTGATAAATACCCAATCTTTAGATAATTTACATGTCTTGTTTTTTGATAGATGGTTTGTAGTAAAACGGTCCTAAATAAATCAATGGAAATTGAACTTTACCTTGTTTGATATTGAGTTTGTATTCTCAAAACTAGATAATTATCTGAGAATCTGAGATTCTTAATTCAAATCAAAACTAGATAATTATCTGAGAATCTGAGATTCTTAATTCAAATATATCAGCAAGATTATTTCGGTATGGTTGCCTTGCTGAGCAAGGCAACCATATCGAAATAATCTAAGAAGAAACTAACCTTAGTATCAAATTCAGTCTCAATAGCGTCTTCATCCACCTCTCTATGTAAATATTTGAGCATGTCATCATCTAGGAAGGAGTCTGTCTTCTTAGGGACCACAAGCGGTTTGATGACCGGCAGTACAATGACGTCATCTTCCAGTGCCGGCGCTATTGAGCCGCGGGAACTCGGGTTTTGGGAGTCCGTACCGATGCCAGCGATCTATGAAAAGTACATACAGAAGATTTAACAGCTTTGGGAGTTGAGTTATTCATAATCAAAAATCGCATGCAGCAAAGAAACGCTCTAACGCAATTAGCATTGCGAAAAGGGGACGGTGTTATATAGCTCCATCTCTTTTCCTCACTGATTAATTATGACGTTAACAATGAAATCCTATCCTAACTAATATTATAAATGCGAAAGTAAGTTTGTTTGTTTGTTTGTTGGTTACCTTTTCACGCCTAAGCTACTGAATCGATCAACCTGAAATATACGTAGTCAGGTGTACAGAAACGGACATAGGGTACCTTTCATCCCGGAAAAAAGTGCTGTTCTCGAGGAAATCAACAATAACGTTCTTATGATAATAGATGGCGCCACGTGTCTTTCGAATCATGATTGATTTATATTATTATAGAACTTTAGTTTTTTTTATTTTATTTGTTATTTACGGTGCTGTGCAGACAAATTTTCGAACATAAGAAGTAATGGCTTAGCAATATCCTTCAAAATCATTCAGATTGTCATTGATAGTGTGTTACGCAATTAGGGTGTGTCTTTTTAATGTACGGTCCTAATCTGTGTAAGATAAATTATTTTGCCATTTATTTTGCTTTAGATTTAGATTTACATGAGAAGTGTGCCTTCTCTTGTAAATCTAAATCTACCCTGCACCCATCTTAACATACAGAAAAACCAAAAAAGATAATTGTTTCAATAGACTGTTAAATGCATTTAACATTCTATTGATTGTTGTTTCTTTTCACAATTAATTTTATACTTTATGAGCAGTGATGAGATATTCGGATGCATATTTGCCTAAAGTTGAGGTGTTGACTATTATTATGGAATGCACTTTTGTATCGCAAATATCCTGGGATTCCGGGATCGACCACTTTAGAGTTCTAATTATAGAATCAAATGTATACTACGTTCAAGTGTTGGCTAATATAGAATCCCGGGTTTTTTAGAAAGAAAAAAAAAATATTTATGAATCCGCTTCCATAATTTCTTAGCCAAAAATTAACTTTAGGTAAATATGCATCCGAATATCCTATCACTGCTTATGAGGTACTTGGGTCTCAGGATCCTGTTGCGCCTGCGCCGCAAGTCCCGCAGATGTCAGCCGATCACTTCCACCCCGACCTCCCTTCTTTCTTCTCTTCCCACGCCTTCGACCACTACCTGGAGACATCGAAAGAAAAAAACTTATGAGACTAGGTACCCAAAAGTCAAAACGTGGAGAAATTGCAATTTGGAAGTGTCTGAGGCATGGTGGCAACTCGTGTACAGTTAACTACTTCAACGTTTGATTTTAATGGAGCTGCTGTACTAATTTAGTTAAAAATTTCATGTTAAAAAAAAGATGCAATGTATAATTTTTTTGGGACGCACCTCCTTCCTCTCCATTGGACGCAGCATCGTTCGCCTCATTGGTTGCTTCCTTTTCTGCCTTAGATCGCTGCGACGCAGGCGGTTCTTTACCATTATTGATCTTACTTTTTGCAGGCTTACCCAGATTCAGAGCCTTTAATTGATTCTGGAACAAAAATATTGAAATTATTCAGCTGAGAAAGCATTCGTTCCGTACAAAAACTGGTGTATTAAACTGCTCTCCGTGAATTTTATCGCAGTCCAATTTAAGGTACCTACTGGTCAAACTTATGAAGTTCTAAGACTTCTATCTAAGTACCTCATTCAGAATGAAACAATTCAAGTTCATTTAACGATAAAAATACCTCAAGTTTCTTAAAGAACTCATCAGTGTTGTGTGTCAACGATTTCTCGCCTTTGACCAATTTTCTCGTCAATTTAACACTCGGCAGTTTCATACGCTTCCTTTGCCCGGTCGTGCCCCACGCGGTCATAGATAATACAATGTTGGAAGCACCTCTTTTCCTGCTTTTTGGTGCGTAGCTAATCACTATTTTGGTTAGGTGCATCAGATTACAGTCGCACGATCCCGGTTTTACTAGAGGAGGAAGCTTCGGTGCGTTTCGTTTCACACGTCGACTCTTCAAAGTCGCAATATTTTTCAAAGTGGTCAAATTATCACCCGTCACGAAGTAAGTTTTTTCTTTCGTCTTCTTATCTTTCGCTGTATCTTTATGTTTGCTCCTTATAGGCAGAAGTTTTGTCTTAGATATTAAAAACGGTAGCATGTTTCTAATGGAAAATTTCGTTTTTGATATCGCTCTTTAGGACGACTAATCCGTGGAAATCGGCGTATTGGACTAACGTCAGCGAATGTATCGATCTATGTTTATCAACAGTGGAATGATGTTTATAGTAACGCTCTAGTAACTCTTGGACAGGCTTGGGGGAAAAGTTTCCGTATCAGTGATAAGAGCTCATGACTGGCTCTAAAGCACTGCGTTGATAATAGCGGTATGACGCAATTTAAAACTGAGTGGCTTTTTAATTCATAACTTTGTATCGTTGAGCATACGAGATTACAGTGTGGTAAAGTACCCGACTAAAGATACTACCTACACTTTTTTTTTTGGTTGGGAAATTATCAAATAACTTCTCCCGCTCTGGGCAGAGCGGGAGGGCGTGTCAGACTTTTACTGACTAAAACTCACCCGTGTTCCTTCAGTTGCCTGTGTGCCAGGGCCACGGTACCCATTTCGGACAAACCCACAACCCTGGCAGGCACCGGTCCTAGCGGACCCCGCCAGTGCGTGCTGACATCTCTTTGAGGCGCGAGTGGAACACAACGCGCCGTCGACCCGGGCTTGGTCCTTATGGCGATGGCTCCGGATGGCGAGCTGCCCATAGCTCGCCGTCCGCAAGCCCGCGCCTACGGTGACCGGAAATCAGCTATCGATTCCCGCCGCCCAGGGTATCTCCAGCGGCGACTAGGGGCGTGAGGGCGCACAGACTGCCGCTCCCTCATGCGTTCCGCCTCCTCCTTTGCGAGCATTACTGCTTCGCAGAAGGAGGTGACTGCCTCCCACGAACTCTCGCTCCGGACCATGGCTTTGACCAGGGCCGGACGCGAGAGATCGTCGCCGCCGATCGCGTCCCTGAGGACACGGCGGTACACACGGGGATACTACACTTACGACGGTAACGGTTGTTAGACAAAGGTACAAGATACTTAAAATATATCTACCTACGATTATCATTATATCAAATGTGTGTTCCTCGATAACGCAAAAGCAGTTACAATGGTCCATAGGTATAACTTTTTAGACAAAACGAAGATAAAATAATGAGCCATGACTCCATGCGCCAGAAAATGAATCTTGAGAGAAGGTACCTATCTTAAAAAAAAGATTTCCTCGTTTTACATTTGAGGTGTCTTCATGCCTTGTGGTGCCCTGGCCCTCAGGAGCGGATATGGGTGTCCAATAAATGTAAAATACCACAAATCTAATAAAACTGTTTAATTCTCATTCGCACACAACATGGGTACAGCAAGCATAGAGCGGAAGAGAGTGTTGCCACTCGTATACAAATTTAAAAAAAAAAAAATACGTTCCAATACACATCAACATTATTAAGATGTGCAAATATCTTTACAGTAAAATGTGTTCTAGTTCAATCCGGTCTCTAATTGTGAAAAAGTTTCATTGAATGATGTCAGGCGACAAATAGTTTCTACCAGCCGCCTACAGAGCGACTCCAATCTGAACTTTATGAGGTTAAAGAACATTATTATGTAATGTTCTCAATACTGGGACATAGGCATCCTTTCGGTGAGACGTAGCGAGCCGTAATTCACCACGCGGGCCCAGTGCGGGTTGGTAGGTAGATGTCACATATCTTCGAATTTTTGGTTCTAGGACATGCCGGTTTCCTGAAGATGTTTTCCTTCACCGTTTTAAGAGCAGTGGTCATGAAATAATAAACACAAAGTAAAGCACCTGTCTGAGGTCGAACCAACAACTTAACCTTACTCGGTAAGTCGCGGCAGTACCAGTAGGTCACCACTGCTCTCCAGAACATAGGTATAAAAGGTTAATTTTTCGACGATTGTGTCAACAATTTTCTTGCTGGTCCAGAAGATAGATAAGGGCCACCCTTCTATTTATTGAGGTTTAAGTTTGGTATGATGTCTTGGTATGGACATGTGATGCGGAGGAATGAGGGAAATGTCAAGATACTTTTGAGTATGAATGTGGATAGTTATACGAGTAGGGGAAACAAAAGAAACGATGGATGGACTATGTGAAAGATGATATGGCTAGAAAGAGGGTGACTATAACCGAGATAACAACTAATAGAGAAGTATGGAAGAAAAAGAGATGTTGCGCTGAACCCAAATAAATTGGGATAAGGGGAGGAGAATGATGATATTTTTTCTCCGCATTTATCAATGACGCATAACATCATGGTTTCTGGGATCGGATTCGCGATAGCAAGTTTCGTCTACTAACTCAATATAAAACTTATTACGATACGCTTTTCTATGGATTCGTAAACATGAGTCAACGTCTATTACTAAACTAAATTAGTGTAGATAATTAGAATTGTTCAATACTCCTAGATGCGTAGCACGCACCACGTTGCTAGTTACGTAACCCAACTAAAACTTTAAGATAAATTGTAGGCAAGTCACGTAGGACACTTTTATGTTTACACAAAGCAACTTTTAAAAGTGATTTTCTCAACTGTATTGATTGTAATTTTATGTTGTAACGAAAATAGTACCTATTTTTAACCGACTTTCCAAAAAGGAGGAGGTTTTCAATTCGGTTATTTTTTTAATAATATTTGTTACTTCAGAACTCCGTCGTTGATGAATAGATTTGGAAAATTCTTTTTTTATTTAAAAGGATATACTTCCAGAGAAAAATACAGCTCTGATGATGGGTTCCATGAGGAATTGAGGGAACTCCTCAAATTTTATAGGCAAACATATAGCGATTTTTGTATTTTCATCAACAACTCAAGCATTTGCATTCAGTAAGTATCATTTGATGAAGTGGAACTGATGAAGAAGACCACAAATGGCCACCGGAACTACTCAATGATAAGTATTTCACGGGTGGCGATAAGATATCTCGATTAAGATAGTTAAGCGACTATGAAGCAAATTTAAATTAATAATTCTGGTGAAAATGGTACCATCCAACTGATCTGAAGATGAAGTCGGAAGGTATGCACCGGAGCTCCGTAATAAAACAATGTATCCTAGCCGTGTTTGGGCTTATTGGAATTGTCATGAGATGCACTCGCGATACAAATGGTTGGGCTGGCTAGTCTGTCAAACTGCCGGTATGAGTATGACGACATTCGGTAATGCGATGGTTCGAATCAAGTCGAATAAGAACTCTTTTTGAAGTATTCTTTAGATTATTCGTAACGAATTCAATATTGTAGCAGTGTAACATTTTAAAACTTGAGGGGTTAGGACATAATGACGCTGTGTGTACCATAACTAAAAAGTGAAAAATAATAAAAAATTAAACAAAAAAACAACTGACTTACAAAAAAAAAAAAAACTTTAAAAAGTGAAAATTAACTTTAATTTCGGAAGTCGGTGGCAAAAAACGAAAATAAAGATCCAAGGACACCGACTTCCGAATTTAAAGTTATTTTTCACTTCTTAGTGTTTTTTTTTTTTGAAGTCGGTTGTTTTTTTGTTAAAAAGTATTAAATAGGTATTTTATTACACGAGAAAATACCTAAGTATTGAATTTTGCTAAGTGTATACATATTAGTGCTCGTGACCGTACTTTATAAAGGTAATCGGCAAGTCACCGCAGACTTACCTGGTTGGTTTTCAGTTCCAAACTAATAATTATCAACATTGCGAGCATAGACATAAAGTCCAAACTGTACGGTTTATGAAAATGACCTACCTTTTTCGCATTCCTGACGCTTTGCGGCTCCTTTACTGGTATAGACCTCTTGGACAACACGAGGGGGGAGGCGAGGGGGGGAAGCTGCTCACTTTGTCCCTTGAGTAGACGGCTGTGGGCCCCGTCTGATAGGTTTAGTGAGGGTAAAGTAGACCTGTCGTTGGTCGGGCTGGTGTTCTGGCCGGCAGTCACGTCGGAAGTCGCGTAGCCGTGGTAGTAGATTGTTTCCTGATGAAAAAATAAATGCAGCTTACTTTTTTACCGTCTTTTCGGCTCTTATAAAGACAGCACAATTGCAACATTATGGAGTTGATGGAGTCTTGGAATTTGAGGTAACCGAGATATTATTAAATAAATGGTTGGGATATGTGAGACTTCATAATTTACGTTCCGGTGACAAGAGGCCCTAGTGTGAGTTTCTTTTAACCATCTCGATTTTACGCAACGAGCGCGTTCGGCGTTCCGATTGACCCTTTACCAATCGGAGTGCTGAACGCGCTCGATGCGTTAATTCGAGATGGTTAAAATAAACTCACACTAGGGCCTAATAACGATTCCCAAATCGTCAAAGCTCTTGTATGGCAGTATCCTTACCCTTTACCTTTAGGTACCCTTGACAGGCCCAGTTGAATATTATAGGGATTCCCGTAAACGTTAAATCATTTGGTGCCCACCTGACTGTGACTTCGTCTCAGGTCCAACACAATGGTAGTTCTCTGATGAGGCTGGTCGGGTGTGAGGCATCGCCGGGAACCCCTGGACTTGCCGCTAGCGAGCGTTGGGGCTGGCGTGAGCGGTCTTGAGTCAGTCTCGGCGTATCTGCAGATTTAATTGATTTTCAACTTTATTTTAAATTACGCAAAGTTGATATTTGTTTGGCGTCTTCGCTTCGCAAAGTTTGCGCCGATCCTAGAGATAGAAATTAATAGATTAGAATTGATAGATTTAAGGTGTTATAAATAAATAAGAAGATCGGTACGAAAAGGTTCTCATTAACACCCTAGAGTTTAGATTCCGGTTGACGATAGGCAATTAGGCACACATTATTATCTTTTTGAACGTTTCATGTCCGTTTGACTATTAAATTATTGTTGTTGATTGTCTTGTGTCTGTCATGCATGACTAAAATAAGCTAATAATATAAATTGTATTTAATCTTAAATGGAATTAGAATTTTAGACTTATATTTTTATTATGTTATTTAATCATTTGTATGTCCAAGTGGCTGATCATGGAATGAACATGATTAGTATGTAATTATGTAATGAACACCTGCATTTAACCCATGTATCACAAATAACAGATTTGATTTGATTTTATGGGACTAAACACAATCGGCGAAATGTGGCTGTATTACACCTCTGCTTATACCCCTTTGCGAAATACAGGCGTGAGCTAATGTAAGTATGTAACTTAAAAACAATACCTCCTAAACATGTCTTCAGTAAAAATATCATGTGGTGTTCTATTCTTGTCTTTGTCGCCCCCACCATCTTGGAACTTTGATAAATCTTCATGAAAATAGTGTCCTTTACCTTCTATCTGTAAAGAGAAACAGATATAGTAGTTATTTGTATTGACTGTAGCATTAATTTTAAGTATGCTACCTAACCGCATAACCGAAAGGCTCCAGCTCTTGTACTTAAGTACCTACCGGTAGTGTAGGTACACAGAACAGATTTCTGTTCGGTAGGTACCTACTTATCTTTGTCCATACTAATATTATAAATGTGAAAGTAACTCTGTCCGTCTGTATGTTACGTTTTCACGCCTAAACCGCTGAACCGATCGTTATGAAATTTGGCAGAGATATAGCCTGGGATATGTAGAAGGACTAGGCTACCTTTTTACGCGATAACCGACATCCACGCGGGCGGAGCCGCGGGCAAAATCTAGTATATATATACAATTCTTATGTCCGTGTTTATGTGAATAAACTCCTCCTGAACGGCTGGACCAATTTTGATGAAATTTTTTGTGTGTGTTCCAGAATCGTTTAGATTCTCAATTAGACCCGGTAGGTGGCGCTGTTCGGGCAGGACAACGTCTGTCAGGTCCGCTAGTATCTATCTATATAATAAAAATCAGTTTACGTGCGTTAGTCTCGCAAAAACTCGAAAATT
Organism: Dryobota labecula; assembly: GCA_947523025.1. Classification (NCBI taxonomy): domain Eukaryota; kingdom Metazoa; phylum Arthropoda; class Insecta; order Lepidoptera; family Noctuidae; genus Dryobota; species Dryobota labecula. The sequence continues at coordinate 5,753,417 of OX383296.1, read as the reverse complement.
ACTCGCCCGATTGTGATGAAACTTTGGTAAGTTGTTGTGTGCGCGCCGGAGAAGGTTTCAACAAAAAAAGGTATTGCAACGCATGGGCATTAGCTATACTCATAGTCTACATAATAAAAATCTTAAATTCATTTGTTCACTGATATACAACGCACAGCCTAAATCGCTGGGTCTAGATGCTTCCATTTTTGCAAAAGTAAGCTAAGTACGTTTTTTTTTAAATCATCCCCTAAATGGGTTACATAGAGGATTAAATTTTTAACGGAAGTTCGTACTTTTTGCTGAAACTAAATATCATAAGGCACACGGCTTGTATTGACTACCTACATCAACATACCCAGTTGTCTTTAGCCCGTTTGACGACATCCCTAGACTCGGTATCAGCAGGGTGGTTGCAAAGCACGGAGCACGCGTGAGAAAACGGGTTGTAGAGGCCAGCGTAAGGACGCAGCATGAACGGCGCTGGAGACACGTCGCATCGCAGTTCTATCGTGCTCTGAAAGGTTTGAAATGTATTATTAATCTATGATTCATAGGAGTTATAAATAAGAGAAAAGCAAAAAAATAAAAAAATGAAATGTACCAATAGCTATACCTAAGGCAAATAAAACATGCTTGTATGACTTATTTTTATTAGGAAATTCTGCAACAAAACCACAACATCTTTTATTTAAGTTCAAGTTGATGAAGCTGTATAAATGGTTTAAAAAATAAGTATGAACTTGAGGGAGGTAAACATTAATTTCGTAAAAAAGGCAACGTTTGAGCTTTGTTCAGCTTTTCCTTGGAACAAATTACTTACGCAAAAAGAGAAGTTTGGTTTTGTTTACTGTAAACAAAGGGGTGCTATTTCGTTTGGTACAAAAGTTGAATGAAAATTTAAAAGGCTACTCTACTAACCTTTTGCCTTATAAAAGTAGGTTTCGAAATAACTGCCAGTAAGCCAGTATTGCTCACTTGACCCATTATTCATATTATTTTCGTTTATTTCCTGTAGCGTGTAAGCGGTCGTATGCTATTGATCCAACTATCGCCTAGTAACCTAGGCAGGAAAAACCTATTTTACAAATCCCAATTATAAAATATTATTAAAATCCTTGTTTTTAAACTGAGAAAAATTGTTTGTGTAGTACCTATTGACAGAAAATCTGCCAGAAGAGGTACCTAAGAACATTGGCAAGAATTTCTAAAATTTCCTTTTCTTGGCCGCGACCTTCATGTAAGAAAGAAGTTTGTTTCGATTTCTGACCGATTCGAGTTGAGTCCAAAGGGCTTATTCCACTAATCATCCCTGAGAGAATCCCCCTCAGTGGAAAAAACTGAACCCTAATGTAAAAAAATCACTTTCAGGAGATCTTGCAATAAGTCTTTTTTGTTTTTTCAATTCTAGTTTTCCCCCCTTAGCGGGATTATCAGGGGTGAATTCTAGACTGTTTTCAGATTCCACTTTTCCTCCGAAGGGGGATTTTCAAGGGAGATTTGTGGAATAAGCCAGTCCAAAGGATACAATGTCCAATGTGCCTACCGAAATAACCGATTCCTCTACTTCATTCAGCTATATATTAGGGTCACGTAGTTGGTCAGATTATAGGTGACAAACAACCGAAATCACACATTTAATAAACAGACGAAGTTCATAATCCATTGTTACTTATCTCCCCCATAGTAACTTGAACGTCATTTTCGTTCAAGTTACTATGGTGGAGATAGTTCAAGACTTGAGTTTTTCAAGTCTCGCAGATTTCACAACTCACTGTACCAAAGAGTATAATATTAAATGGCACTGTACCCACAGTGCCATATTATTATTATACTAGTTGTGAAATCGGATAAAATTTTGAACAATGTCTGGAGACTTCAAAAAATCAATAAGTTAGCATCATGTATCTACTTAGTGGAAAAATGAATAGAGGTAGAGAAACGAAAAAAAAAAAAAAACAAAGTTGAATTTTTTCACATATATTATTCAAAAAAATTTACACAAAAGCACTAAGACATCCATTTAACCTTATTGTCTAAATAAATGAAGTTTTTAAACCGACACGCAACCTCTTAATTAATTAAGATATAATTTGTCTCTAAAAATAATACTCATTTTCTCTTTTTAGATATCAGAAAGTAACTATGGCATTACCAACATAACACCTACGAAGCGACATCGTGAAAGTTAACTCTAGATAATCAATATAACTTTAGAATTGTTTCTAACAGCGCCTATTTCTTACAAAGGGAGTTTATATTACATATAGTGCAGAGTTTCTGAATGTGTACAACGGGCGTTAATTACATCATCTCTTAAAATTTACAAGAATATTTTAACCACTCATTAGTATTATTATTACACAGAATAGAGTCAAGATCAAAATAATTTCAATTGTATAAGTACTTAATTTTGTGTTAGTGTTAATCTACTATCGATATAAATATCTTTAAAACAATATAAACACTTTTTTAGGGCACAAAATGGCCTTTATTTCGTAGACATGAAGTACATTTTACTGTAAGCTTCATAATTCATGTGTGCCTGCGAAATAAAGGGACTTTGGCGATTTTCAGTCAAGGATTTAAAGTTGTCGGTTCTCCGCCTTGTCCCAGGCAATGGGGCTGACCTGTCACTCTACATTTTCCTAACACATGTGAGAGATAAAGAAAATTACATCAGAACGAACGACAGAGTTCAATAGTGTTGCCTAGTTATGCTGATAAATTACTATTACCCCACTGCGAGTTCAATTAATCGAATTTGCAGTGTGCATGTGGCATTCAGTTCTTAATTACTGACTGCTAATTCAGTACAACTTTTCACATCTAGACCGAAAATATTATGCGCCTATTTTTTAATAGATCTAATATGTAACAGAGACAAGAAAATCACTGGATATTTATGTATTATTTTCGATTGAAGCACAGATTCTTTGAATGTGTCTGAAACCGAAATAAACATATTTTGTCATGTAAGAGTTAGTTGAAATAGACATTAAGTTAAATTGGATTTCAGCGAAGTAACTGGGATAAATAAATGCAATAAACATAGCGTTATCCGTTATAATGGTGCGGACCGACATTGGTTATTTTCGCTCATTACACAAAACGCGCGCGTTATGCGCGTACCGTATTATTAGCAGTCATAACTGAGAACGAGTTCCATACAACAGCGAACATAAAAGAACGAAATTGCATTCAATAAAATATTCCATCACAATCTTTACAAAACGATCTTTTACAACACCAAGGCTATAATCACCTTTCATTGCTATTATAGAATTATTGCATTCGGTCAATATCAACATTTGAAGGCAACATCAATTAGTAACAATCTTCTCACGGCGATACCTCAATCTTATAATTGATATGTGAGTGTAATTAGTTCCAGTAACGATTGCCTCTCATGCCACTCTGTATGTTCTACATTTATCACTCGATAATAACTTCGTCTCATTGAGAGATAGATAGGTACTATTTGAAAATATATATTTCTATTTAAAATGTAAATAATTTAAGTGAAATAGGAGTTCCTTAGGATTATACAGAGCGAGAAAGTCACTACGGGACAATACGTAAAGGCAAGTTGATTAGAAAGGCAAGTCCACACAGTCCCTACTCTGTCTCATACTTAAATAAACACTTATTTATAGTTATATATATTATTATGTCATGAACATAAAAAGCAATGTAGTTTACATTGAACATAATTACTGTAATCATGTGGTCCATTCACATGAATGCTAACCAGCACCCTTATTTATTTGCATTATGATTTCATTCGAAAGCTACTGGCGTAGCACGACTGCGGCTTCCGTTCAGTAGAGTAACGTGACACAGTTCCTTTAAGAGTCGTTGAGTAAGCAATCGGGCCACACCAGTAGCGATCGAGGCCTGTATGTTATTCAAAATAAACAATAATTTAATCTAAATAGCCTACGTAAAAACGTGTGACTCTTTATCTCATTCACAAATAAAATTTGAATTATGACTAGTAGGTAAGAAATAAATTTGAGCATGGAAAATAAGCGTACTACACGACCATGCAACTATAAAAAATATTATAAAAACTTAAATACTTAAGGTACGGCCCTATCATCATAAATATAAATTACAGGTATCGTCACACTCGAAAATATCGCTCGCCCGTTCCGGAGGGCGGCGCGTGAACACTTGGAGAGTTAGTTAGCGCCTAGGGCGCGCGGCGCAGGCACTAGGGCCGCGAGGCGCGCGCCGCCTCCTCCAGCGCGCGCACCTTGAGCTCGCGCTCGCGTTGCTGGCGCAGGAAGTCCTCGTGGTGCGCCGGGTGCAGGAAGCCGCGCTCGCGCTCCAGCAGGAGCTGGCGCTGCAGCTGCTCGTGAGCCGCCGCCTGCTGCGCCAGCTGCTCGGCGTACGGCCGGCCCAGCAGGTCCGGATGCGGCAGTGGCCGGAACTGGCCCAGCGCCATCGCCGCCTCTTGCTGCGCCTGCGCCGCCGCCTGCTGCCCCGGGTGCAGGTGCAGGTGCGTGTGCGAGTGCGCATGCGTGTGCGCGTGCGTGTGAGCGTGGTACTCCGGGTTGATGCCGGCCATCTGCAGCCGCACCATGGGGTCGGCCGCCAGCGCCAGGCGCTCGGCCGCCTCCAGCTGCGCCGCCGCCACGCCGGGGTGTGGATGGTGCGGGTGGTGCTGTTGCGACATGGTGGTGGGCACGGACTGTTGCTGGCCCCCTGCCGGCGGGATGCCGAGCCGCTCAAGCCGTTCGCGCTCCAACTGCGAGAGTGCGGCCGGGCCGTGCCCGGGCGGGTACAGACCGAACTGCACGGGGATGGCGCCCTGCGGCGGCGGCGGCGGCATGCCGTACCGCCGGTGCATTTCCAACCAGTGCGGGTCGAGTGCTCGCGGTCCGACGTTATTTTTCAGGAGCTCCTCCTTCAATCTGTCGTTAAGCTCTCGTTCACGTAGCTCTCGAATCTCTCTGTCTCGTTTTTCACGTTCGAGGTGTTCTAGTTCGAGTCGTTCTCGAGCGCCAGCGGCGCCGTACATAGAGCTGAGCTGGTACTGGAGCATCGGGTCCATGCAATGGCGCGGCAAATTGCCCGGACTGAAGCCAGCGTGCGGTCGAGCATACTCTGATAATTGACGGAGTGCAGGCGTGTCCGGGTACCCAGGCGGCCGTGGGAATCGATCGTACGGAGATGATATCGTTTCAATGGCACCTCTTGATGGCGGCTTTGTTTCAGGCTTCTCTGGTGTGGCTATTTTTCTGTGCGCTTGTTGGGCTATTTTTTCCCTTTCTTCTCTGTCTCGTTCGGCTTGCTTTCTAAGACGTTCCTCCCGTTTACGAGCAAGTTTCGACTCTGGCACTGGTTTAAAGATGAGATCTGTTCTTGTGCACGAGTTGTAATCACCACGATTCCAATGTCTGAGGAAAATGGCCGATTGAGATCTGTGACATTCGGTATCCTCAATCTTCGGTTCGGGACTCGGCCCATGTGGTATGTTCGCTGGGCTCGGGATTTCTTCCTCTTCAGGCTGTGATTGAGTTTCGAGTTTCAACTCGGGATTCTCATCTGGCATCGGTCGCGGAGGACCTCGCAAGTGCGGATGGCCATGAGGAAGCTGGTGAGGCGAGCCGGGTCTAGGATGTGATCCCTGAAGTCCAGCTGCAGCCTGCGCGTGTAAACGAAGGCTTTCAATAGAACTTGGCCCAGGTCCTGGTGGCAGACCAAGCGCCATGGGATGTCCCATCGACGGCGGCTGTATCATCAGATGATTCGGGTTGCCAGGAAGCATTTTCGGATGATGACGCATAAGCATAGAGTCGGCCGGCGAGAGCCTCTCAGGGTGGTGCGCCAGGTGGTGCGTGTGGTGATGTGTGTGGTTGTGGTTGTTGAGGTTGACGCTGGACGACGAGCTCGTGGTCTGAGACACACTCGCCGACAAGTGATGTGGAGAGTTTGAATGAGAACTACTCTTCTGTTGCGTATTAATTTTGTGCTGGATCGATTGCGACGAGCTACTCGAAGTCGAATGAGATATGGATAGCGTGTGGTTGGTGCCACCTCCTACATGACTTGGCTGTTTTTCGGTACTGGTATGCACTGCGCTGTGATGACTAGTCGAATGATGGTGTGTCATCGTTGTCTCATGCAGTTGATGTCTGTCAGTTGTTGCATTGAGATGTCTTGGATCCTCAGAACTTTCAGAAATTTCTCTAAGTGATCTTGTTGTGACTGAAGAACTGGTGCTGTGACTGTGATGTGAGCTGAGCATCGTCGTGGATTCTATCGTCGACGGTTTCACTGGCTCATGGCGTCCTGCCTGGCTTACTGCAGGGTGCATTGGCGGTATTGGGTGAGGTTGAGGTAGTGGTCCATAAGGATATGGATAAGGCATTGAATAACCAGGATGCGGATGTGGGTAGTATGGGTGCATAGCGTGAGCCGCCGCTGCAGATAATTGAAAGATAGACGGATGCAGCAAATGTGGGTGGTGCAGCGGGGACGCAAACGGGTGTTGCTGTCCAGAGTGCATGACAGGGCCAGGTATTGTAGCTGGTATTGATAATGGCGTAGGGTTCATTAAGTTAAGCGCTGAATGGGACACTGGAGTGTTCGGTTGAACGGGCGACGCTGAGATTTGCCTTGGTTGCGAGGGGCTTGTCATATGCCTAGAGAAAGGCGATGTTGTAGAAGATGAGTGAGAAATATGCATTGGGGCTCCATTGTGACCTGGTTGACTCTTGATAGGTGTCGGCGTGTGTGGGCTCTTCACCGGAGGAACGTGATTGGAGGACTCTGAACTGCTGCTCTGACTTGTAGAAGTAGGTGGTAAGTGAGGTTGGTGTAAGAAGTCAGGCTCTTTCTTTATACTTTCAATCCTTGGACCAAGGAAAGCACTGGAGCCCATATTGGTGTTCTCATTAGTAGGTTGACTTGGGGGTCTACTGTTATTTTCAACACTAGATATGGATTCCCTATCCCTCTCAGTATTCAAATGTTGGGCTATGGCACTTCCAATGGGATATCCTGGCACTTTGACTTCTTTGAGTGATTGAAGTGGATCAACTTGCTGGGTAGACAAATTAGCTGGGACATTGTCAGGTACCTCCTGCTTGATTTTCAGATCTTGTGGCATTGAGGGATCACTTTGATTGTTAGAGCTCTGTATAAGATTACTTCCTTGTAAACTGTGGGTTGGTGGATGCTGTTGCATTAGAGGTGGCATTGAACCAGGTTTATCGAGTCCTGGGTGCCCTGGATGCCCAGGATGGTTTGTATGACCATACAATGCAGTAGGCATAAACCCATAAGGTCCAATGTTTGCACCACTTCCAACAGATATTATTGGTCCTGGAGGCAGCAAGCCAGCCATAGAAGGCTGACTGAGTGGTGGAGGCATGTTTTGGACAGAAACTGGTGTAATAGAAGCTTCTGTTGATCTAATTCCAAGATTTTCTGGTCTCACTGGATGTGAAAATGAGGATGGCCTCAAGTTGCTATTCTGGGCATCTAGTTTAGGCATTGGCTGAGTCTTTAGATCTGTTGGCTGTTTGTCATCAACATCAGATTCTTTATTTTCTTGTGAGTTTGCTGGTGAAATTGGTTCTGTATTCAAAGTTGTAGGATGTTCCATTGGAGGAGGTGATGATCCACGTGGGTTAGTAGGTGTTGGACTCATTCTCTGTAGTGAGTCTAACCGAGGGGCATTTGGAGAATCAACTTTGTTGGCTGAAGATATAGTTGCAGTAAAGATTTCAGGTGTATTTTGATTTTTCATTTCGCTTGTTTCATCCCTAGGTTCTAATTTTATTACTGTTTTTAGAGGATTCATATGTGGATTATGTTTTGAAGGATCATTGGAAAAATTCATGTTAGGTGGATAAAATGGTGGCATGCCAGATGAAAAGTCTTTTGCACTTCGTATAATTGAACAGTCTTTTGTTATATTTAAAGGATTGAAAATATTATTAGGCACATTTTCAATTTTAATACTGTGACCTAATTTTGGATTATATATGTGACTGTCTTTCACAAAGAAGTTTGTGTTCTCCAAATTAAGTGGTTTGTTGGATTGGCTCACAGGATGTCCAGGGAAGTTGTGTGATAAAGGATCTTTTGGATAATCATCCTTTTGTAGATTCATTGTTTCATCTGTATCTATTTCCTCTTTGATTTTAATTTTCTCAATAGGATCTGTACACATTGGTGTAACTTTAGGTATAATGAGTTCAGTTTTAGGAAACATTGGATTTTGCAGTACAAGAGGTCTTGGTTCCATGTTTTCAGGTAATTTATTTGTGGTCATGTTAGGATCTGTTTTTAGATCAAGAGCACTTCTGTCATCTTTCTCATTAGCCAATTGGAAAGTTGGAGGTAAAGGATCTTTCTCAGTTTTAATAACAGGTTCAGAGTTGTTCTCAATTTTAACTGGAGGATCAGCAGATTTAGCAAGCTGTTCAGGGTCCAGTTCTTTATTTTGTTCAGTGTTCTCTTTGTCATTCTTATTAAAACTAAAGTCACAAGCTTCTGGCTCAGGCTCCGGAGTTTCTGTTTCATCCATTGCAGGAAAACTGTCATTAGTAAGACTTTCAGCTGGACTATCGGGAGGTGTTACTGGCTTTTTCTTCTTCATCTGTACATCACCATCCAAAATACTCTCTGGCTTTGTTTCATCTGGAAGACGTTTCTTAACTTTTGATACATCAACTTTTACACCATTTGCCACTGGCGGCACCTTTTTCTTAATATCTTTGCTAACCGGAGATGAAAGCACTTTTTCAGGTATATTATTGTTTGTGTTGGTAGAGGTGACAGTACTTTGTACAATTGGTTTATTAGGTTTAGGTTTAGGCTTTGAATCATTATCACTTTCATCTTGACCCTTCTTTCCATTAGGTGTAGTAGGTGCATTTTGTTCTTTAGATTTATTTCTGGTTCTCATTCTACTTGGCGAGTCATCAGGGTTATCTGGTCTAACATTGTCAACTTTTGCTAAATCACCAGCATCTCTAGAATCACTATCTTCTTCAGAATTTTCATCTTCTGTAACTGAACTCATCTCTCCAGTTTCCTTAGGATTAGGTGAAGGTCTTGAACCATTGGTTTCTGGTACTGTAGGTGTAGCCTCTGGGGTCTGTTCTTTGGGAGTACCAGCACGGGAATTTCGTGTATTACGCACACGTCTCAGAGATGCCTGACGTCGCCTCCTGTGTGGCCTATTGCTACTAGCACCAGGAGTCTTTTTCCACAGATAATAGAACTCAACTAACTCAGCAGTGTCTTTGTGAGGCAATAGGTCCTTTCTAATTTTAAAGAAATTCTTACCAAATTGTCGAATTCCTTTGACAAATCTTTTAGTTTCTTCCTCCGTCCACTTTTTCTCAATTCCTTTTGGGACTGGACATTTGACAAGAGCTTGTAGAGCACGACCAGGGTCGTAGCCCGAGTCATGGAGTACATCCAGAGCGTTGATAGTGGTGTCATCGCGGCTGGCGGCGACACAGCCGTCGTCTGGGGAGCCCCCGTCACACATACCAGCGAATGCTGCCATAGAGCGTGCAGCTCGCAAGTACATCACCAGATCTCGGTCTGTGGCCTGCGCGGGCAGCCAGCGGAGCTCTTCACCTCCGGAACACGGTTCGTCAAGTCCAAGCGGCCCGTTCGTCCGCATATCAGGCAAACAGGCGTAAATATCTTTCTCCTTCACGGGTTGGTTCGGTGTCCCCACTTGAACCTCCCCCTGATTCTGGGCCATGGTTCGTGCCAAATGGTCTATTTACACTGGGCACTTTTCCTTGCACACATATCACAAATATCACTTGGGTTTACATGTTGTTCATTTATATTTTAAGATAAACCAGTCAGTGTAATCCTTTAGATGTTTATTTGCTGGTCCGTAAAGCAGTAAGTATGCCAATATACATAATTATTACTTCTAATGGCCACCATTACACGATGCATTGTGCTTCATTTTATGAACTTATATGATACACACGTAATAAAAGTTGTTGGTTCACTTTAGTATATCATAAAAATAAGTCTTTTGAGTCAGTATTTACGCAAATTTTACTGTTATTTTAGTAAATGCTATCTACATGCTAGCCTTTTGTTTAGCTTCGCCTTTCTTTGGCTCACCATAGACAAACTTCAATTCTATAAAATGGCTGCCACGAAAGGATATTTTGTGGTACGTTTCAATTCACGCAGTAAAACATTTACAAGAAATGTTGATTTTGAAACGCACTTATGAATGAGGCACGATTGTTTATTTATTTATTTATTTATATATGCTTTATTGTAAATCAGATTACACATTACAAAAGAAAAGGAAAACATAAACACTATAAAATATACAAAGGGTGGCCTTATCGCATACTACGATACACCGTGCCTGGGAGTTGAATCGTCGCCCGAACCCAGTGTCCTTTCCCTCGCACACTCTCTCTTGGACGCTTATCCTGACTGTCATGAGTTCGCGGACGAATGGATAGAAGATTTTGTCAGTGTGTCTGGAGTATTGTGAGATGAGCGTATGAGGGTCGTGTAGTTGTATTATTTTTATTATGTGTAATTTTTTGTCTTAGAAATAGAAACAACAAACAGCAATATTACAAACAGAAAAACACAAGTGACCAGTGGGCCATTACGACATCAACTCATAATATTCCTTTCCCATGGATTTCACTACCATAAATGATTGCCCAAAGGATTGAGACTTATTATAATTAAATTAACTTTGTAATATTATGGGAAATGGAACGTGTTGACTTAATTCAATACTTCATTGTCTATGTAAAATGTTTGTTTCTCAAAAAATAAAAGATGATGTAAAAATCTAATACCAATACAATACAACTTAGAGTAAATTCGCGTTCCTAATCAAATATTCTTATGACTGAGATGCAATCTGGAACTAACTAAATATTACCGAGAGCAGCAGTATTATTTTCGACCACAAGCGATACCGCGATTATTTAGCATCACATGAACTGATTGAAACTTATCTCGTCCCTTTTCTTTTTTATAGAATTACACATGTTTGAAAGAGAAAGCAAAAGGCTCTTTGAACTCTCGTTATCTGTTTGACCTCTGACGTCTATCAACGCTGTCAAAGTGTCAACAAATTGTCAAGATGTCAAGTTGTTTATTATTTATCTGTTGCCGTAATCAATGTTACTTTTTGAGTATTTTTCTGATTACTAGGATTATCTTGCATAAAATTCACTTTTTTAAAGTAACAATAAACACAAGAAGATGTCTTCGGATGAGTCTGATGATGAACCGCTATCCGTTATAGCGGCAAATAAAAAATTAGACCCCGAACAATATTTAGAGATAACATCAGATTCTTCGGAGTCTCCAAATAAAAAGAAAAAGAAGTTACCACCGCCTAAACGTCTCTCGATCACGATAAAGCTTCAACGTAACAAGGCTGGTCAGCAGCCGCCAGTGATTGAACGGCCGGCAGACGTGTGGCTCTACCTAAAAGATCTTAATCCTTCGGGACCCTACAGCTGCTTACTTTGCCCAGACTGGTTCATAAACAGATCGAAAATCATTGTTCATTACGTCCTAAATCATAAGAAGGATTTCTGTGGCATTTGTAGGTAAGTACTACATATTTAATCTTAAGAGTAATTTAATGTTTAATTTTATTTATTTAAAGTTCAATCACTTTTATTAGTATTTTTTTAGATACTTTGTACCTGATAGAGATGCTTGGTGGAAACATGTGAAGTTTCATACTCCCTGGCCGTGCTCACAATGTGTTGAGAACTTTGAAACTGAAATAGAGCTCCGGCATCATCTCAAGTCTCTTCACAATCTAGTACATTGTAGACTCTGTCACTTCCGTGTACTTGACGGTGATCTGTACCACTCTCATTTGTTTCAAAAACACAATGTTTCCAATGTGTCAAATAAAGATGAAGAAGACCTTTGGGAGTTAGAATATGATGGCACCTCTAACTTTCTCTGTGTGCTTTGTAATAAATCTAACAACTCAACTAGAACATTCTTCAACCATTATATGGGATATCATCATTTTACCTTAAAATGTTTCACTGCTTTGATGTCTGGAAGAGATGTACAATTCACAGTGTACGGTGCTGATCTCAGAGCTGAATTTGTTGAAGAACAACTGAAACACCATGAAAGATACGGCTATGTTGATTCTGAGTTCAAGCCTACTGATTGTACTATAGAAGCTGACTCAAATGAAACTAGAGATTTACTAAAAGTCCTCATACCAGAAATTAAACAAGAAGTACTGACCGCTGATGAAGCCAAGAATAATGACGAAGCTACTAAGACAAAGGATGATGAAAATGATGATGTTTACAAAAACTATAACGGTATTGATGATTTTGATGTTACTTTAATGGAACTGATAGTTGTACAGAAATGTTACCACGATTACATAAGTGAGATATTGTCAGATATTAATGCTAATTCTGTTTTTGAATATTCAGATGTTGATTATGAGAAGCTTACAACTGAAATTACAATGGATATAGTTTGCACACTCTGTAGTGTCCGGTACAGTACTTTGTCAACTTTTACCACTCATATGTTCAAAATGCATTGTATTAAGTCATTGCCAATTTTTTCATGTAGAGTGTGTGCCACTACTTTTGAGACTCACCATGAGCTTGAGACTCATACATCAAATGAGTTGGGAGAGTTTGAGGATCTGTGGATATGTCAGTTTTGTGATAAGGAGTTTGATGACAGGGAGACAACGAGGCGTCATCTGACAGAACATTGGGAACTAGTAGAATATGACAACTGTTTTAGTCCGCATTTAGGTTTCAAATGCAGGTATTGTCCGACACTGTTCTGGCATGAAACGGACAGAGAGACGCATCAAGTGAGAGCGCATTTCTTCAATCATAAGGATGCGTATTACAAATGTGACAGCTGCAATGAAATGTTTAGTGATAAGGTAATTATTTATTTTATCAGTAAAAGTTAATTAATAAACCCTGAACTAACTGCCTTGGTAATTGGTTTATAAAATTATATTTCGCTGTATAAAATAAAAAGTAAAAATATCATGGATCTGCAGAACCTTTCTATATCATCTTAATTTTTTTTTAAATGCTGGTCAGTCAATAGGAAAATCAGAAAATTACTTATGTTTAATTTGCTTTATCCATAGGTCTGGTACGTCCACCACCATTTAGAGAAACATAGCACTCCAGATAAGATACCTCTTTACCTCCTGAAATGTTCCCTCTGCTGTGTGGTGATGCCAAGTATTGAGGAGATGAGAGCACACTTCAACTGTGACCACGCTGAAGCTAGGAAGGTGTTCTGTTCACTTGACTCTTGCCAGTACAAGCCTTTGAGCCATAGGAAGTCATTTAAGCTACATGTGCGGGTAAGATGTATGTTTTTATTTTTTTAAAGTAGTGTATGGGCTGGCATAAAATTTTCTACAGAACTTTTGGGTCCTATAAGCTTGCTTTTTAACCATTTAGTTCAGTCAGTAACTACTTGGTTCAATCAACTCTGTTTATAGCGCAATCGGCCCCCAGCTGAACGTAGACTTCTATTCCTGCTTTACAATATTTTTTGATTGTCCTCTGTACAAATCCAGTCAGTTTCCTTGTCTTGTGAAATTTGGTCAATTTACGTGAATCTGTGACATCCAAAAGAAAACGTCATCTCAACATTTTCCTTATCACAGACGATGCACACAGCTCGCACGTCACGTCCGGAGCGCGCAATGGACTGCGCAGTGTGCGGTCGCGAATTCGGTAGCTCGCGGGCATGCGGCGCGCACATGGCGCAGGCGCACGGACCCGGCAAGTTCAAGTGCAAGCTCTGCAGGGAGATACTGCACACTATGGACGAGAGGTGAGACTTTAGTTAGACTTAAAGATGACTTGAACCATTTACCCATTTTTTGATGATAAAACGACCTGTTTTCTCATTTGAATCCATCTGGATTTTCGTATTTTTTATTTTAGAAGACTATCACGCTTTCAGCCTGCTAGAATCTTGATTGAGCATCTTGCCGTAATAAAGCCTTAATGGCTCGCACAGCACAGTGGTGGCCTAGTGGTAACGACCCCGACTTACGATTTCCAGTTCGAACCCAGGCGGCTTTAATTTGTGTAAATAATTTTATCACCACTGCTCTTAAAAATGTAAAGGAAAACGTGAAGAAACAGGCATGTCCTAGACCCAAAAATTCGAAGACATGTGACATCTGAGAGATGTCCGTGTGTGATTACCATTATTTCATCACCGGAACTGGGCCCGCGTGGTAGATCACAGTCCACTGCCTCCACTGAGGCCTGTGTCCCAGCAGTGGGAACATTTTAGGCTGATTATGGCTAGCACAGACCGAGAGCAGCACAAATCAGATTATTTTCTGACATTGAATAATAAACTCTATGATAAATATCAGAACTTGCAAAATTGTAGAAAAAGCAATGCATACATAACCCTCGGGGGTCTTTGGGCTCCCACGCTCTAATTTGTACTTTATCACACTTACAATAAAGTCTATTATACAATCTCTGCTCTTTTCTAAAGCAGTAATGTCTGTTACAGAAAACTCCACTACCTCATAAGTCATCCTGGACAGCATCCGTTCGAGTGTTCGGAGTGCGGCAAATCGTTTCAGTACAAGTCTTCACTGTACATGCACAAACAGGACCATCTGCCTAACAAGCAGAATTATACTTGTACGTACTGTGGGAAGACTTTTTTGGTAAGTAGGAGCTGTGATAGGATGTTTTTATTGTTTTAATGTTTTTTGTGTTGGTTGCGGATGGTGTTTGTTTAATTTGCATTTATCTCAGAAAATATTTGTGTGAGAAAAATAAACTCCATCTTCTCTTTATTAGTTGCTTTTGTGGACATGATATTTATTCAGATTTGTTACTGTAGTTGTGGCAACCATGTCATTTGGTGTAAATAGACTTTAATTTTTTTTTTTAACTTCATAAAGGCTATTTCTTATTTTGTGAACGTGAGAATGTTGAAGGCCTAGTAGACTGTAGATTTGTTGATCATTTTCAATTTTGTTAAGTACCTGGCAATTGTTGAAAGGCCTACACCTTCCACCCGTACCTATAAACACTGTTATTTAAAAATATATTAGAAAAACGATTATTTTTAAAAGAGTAACCGTGGAGTTTTTTGCTGGTTCTACTCAAAAGAAACAACCAATTGGAACTGTGCACCTAGCTTCTGACGTTTCATAAGTGCCCATGTAGATTTATGTGGAATAAAATATTTTAATTTTGACTGACACAAAGCCAGTATAAATCTCTCCCTTTATGATACTCTTAAACTTAACATTGGACTAAGTCAATTACTAAATTAATTCTCGCTTAATGCAAGAGTAATATTTTTCATTATTTGGCTGGGAAACCCAGGAGAACATAATATCTTAAAGATACAAAAAAAAATCCTCATTTAAGTAAGTCTTTAATAATACGCATGCAACTTGAATTTAATTAACACTAACATAAGGTTTAAATTAAAAAAATCTCAACTTAGAAAATCTACAACTTTGCTTGTGACTAAGCAATAATGGCCGCACGGGTCGATCGATCAGGTGAAGCTACGCTTGCCGCGGTTGGTCCGTGGATGGGTGACCATATTTACATATCAAGACCGCTCGTGTCCCCTCGTGCCTCTGAAAGCACGTCAAGCCGTTGGTTCCGGCTGTCATTCGTGGATCTTTGACAGTCATTACGGGTCTTCAGAAGCCCGAAAGTCTGACAACCAGTCTTACCAAGGGGTATCGTATTCGGTAACTGGGTTGTGGAGGTCAGATAGGCAGTCGTTCCATGGAAAATACTCAGCTGCATCCAGTTAGAGTGGAAGCCGACACCAACATAGTTGGGAAAAGCCTAAGAAGATTGTATTTCGCAGTAACAGCCTGGAGTCTGGATTTGTGCCCGGTTGATGGGGGGATTGATCGGGGTCAAAATAGAGAGGACAAGCCGAGGCAGATGATGATATCTACAACTTTACTAACACGCGTCTTTTACACAGAAACGCGATTCCTTCCGCGAACACGTCCAAATCCACGAGGGCCCGCGTCACGCGTGCTCTTACTGCCCAATGCGCTTCGTGCAGCGGTCCAACATGCTACGTCACGAGCGCCGTCACACCGGCGAGCGGCCCTACGCCTGCCCGCATTGCCCACGGAGCTTCGCTGATAAAGGAGCTTGCAACTCACATACTAGGTAATGGCTTAGTATGTAATTTTATTTTATTGCATTTATCAAATTGTAAGCACAAGCACACATCGCATTCATTTTATAATTTACTAGCCTTAGCCCGCGTGAATGTCGGAAATTCTCCCACGGAAATATACTACCGGGATAAAAATGATAAGTATGTTCCGACTACCTAAAGACAACAAATAGCTACAAAAAAAAGACAATATAATGGATATAGTATGTTATCCTTAAGAGATAGACATATGCCATCGCGGACTTTTCTGTAGACCTATATAAGATACACAATTCCACCATACATTATTTTGTTATATCTCAAAGGGTTTAGACAGCGTTTTCGTTGAAAGCTTCCAGACGGCTTATTTTTTTCCGACACCTCCAACCAATATCGTTAATGTATACAAAAACTTAACTAAATATATGAAAATCGGTGCGGTAGTTTTTGAGTTTATCGCGAACAGACAGACAGACGCGGCGGAGGACTTTGTTTTATAATACGAGTATGTAGTGATTTTTATAATATGTGGAAAATGTAGTACATTTACTCACTCTAGCAATTTTTTTTTGTAATTCTGTAATGTGTAACTGTTTATTTTCCCAAATAAATAAAATAAAAATAGTATCGATTCGGTAAACATGAATAGTTAATAGTAAACCAACTTTGAAATATTAAAGCAAAATCTGCTGTTCCATACAAAAAATAAACAATACTTTTCATACAATGTTCGTTCCACATCATTCCAGGGCCTCAAGTCTGCTATTACAATAGTATCAGAATGGTCTCGCCATTGTGAGTATTTGACAGTGTTTGTATGGCAAATCTGTCAAAAACTCACAATGAAGAGACCATTCTGACACTATTGTAATAGCAGACTTGAGGCCCTGAAGAGATCCTTTTTCGTAATTTCAGAGTTGGTCTAATAGTAAAATTTCTTCATTTTTACGATTATTTCCCTGAAAGATGAATTGAAAGTAAGCCTCTATCACAAATGTTCATGAGGAATTATGATTTACAGGACCCATTTGAAGGACACTTCGTACGCCTGTATGTACTGCGGCAAGACGTTTGTGCAGAAGTCCAAGCTTACGTATCACATCAGAAAACATACTGGAGAGAGTGAGTACTCAATATTTATTTATTTATATTATATATTCTTTATTGTACACCAGATTACACATTACAAAAAGAAAAACTTACACACTACAAAATATACAGGTTGAAATTTAAAAAATGCGACAAAACGAAATTGGAGATTGTAATCATCATTATGAACAACTTTTACTAAGGGATTAAAGCTGCAAACGCGAAAAAAATCGCTTACTACGATCTCTTTCAGGCAACCTTGGAATCTTATTTGCGACTGTAAAGAATATAACAAAATATTTCACAGCTTTGATATAGAATTTGAAAGACTTTCCTTCTTACGAAATGGTATTAAATAATAATAAATAATAAAGATTTATTGCTCAAATAGGACTAGATTACATGGCAAGGTAATATATAAAGCACAAGCATAAAGTTTCTAAAAATCTAGTTAGTGGGTGCCGTACTGTTTTCCTAGATAGGTTACAAAATAACCTGTGTTTAGGAGAAACAGTTCCGATCCCCGTCATAAATGGTTGACTTATAATAGCACGTGTTATAATATTATATGTATAAAGTAACCATTGCAGCAAAGCTTGAACAAACAAAAATAAAAATAAAACTAAAACTTTAAATAAAAAAAAATTAATTTCGGAAAAAATAAAAACAAAAAAAAAATACCATCCTTATTTGCAATTTTACGCGGATTAGGAATTAGTGTATTTTTATTTAATTATAAGACAAAAATACAATGTAAACGAATATGGCGTAAGTACTGAGACTTCGATTTGGGAAAATTAATGTGTTCAAGCAATGGTGGTATGTGAAGCAACTTTTGATGTAATTTATATTAAACCTACCTATTGTTCGGGCGCCGCCGCTAAACCTCATAAATTTAATATCTATTTCATTTTTAATTTAATTCAATATAATGTAATTTAATTTAATTTAATTTAATTTAATATCTATTTCATTTTTAATTCAATTAATTTTTCTAATACTATGGGTGTATGTGTAAAAAACTTGCCTGAAATAAATGATTTTTATTTTATTTATTTATTTTTATTTTATTTTATAAACTCCTTCGATAGATGGCTGCTTGGCGTTCCCTTTATACTGACTCGTATATTTTATGCGACGAGTGTGTGTGATAAATAGAAAATCAATCACATTACTTTATATTTAAACTTTAATAATATTAAGCAAAATACAAGAAATTCATAAGATTTTTTTTATAATGACAGTTCCTTCTATACCTTTTGTTTTTCTTCTTTTTTTTATAATGTTCTATTCTTTGCGGCCGCCATCCATAAAGGAGGTGCCACTGTCAGCGTTGCATTTCGGCTGGTTGAAGCCTCACGCCGCTTACGTTAGACGACGTTGGCAGATCAATAAACACCTATGGGTTTTACCCCTAACTTAGAGTGTGTGGTTGATGCACTAACTTTGTACTGTGTTTGTTTATCGAATAAGACATGTAAAGAAAAATAGTAGTGTGGTTCCAGGCGATTCAACTTTAGGTTATTTTGACAACTTTCGTACTTTCAGATCTGGAAACGTGCACAGTGTGTTCAAAGTTGTTTACAAGTGCGTGCTCGCTGCGAGAACATATGAAGATACACGGGCCCAAGAAGGAGCAAATTAAATGCCCGCTGTGTGGTGAGTTTGCACGCTCCTTTTTTAACATAAAAAGCATAATAAATGTAAAGAATTTCTTCATTTATGGAAGTTTTTTTTTTAAATCTTATTTATAAAGGTTCCGAGTTCGGTACCCTCAAAACAGGAACCGTAACATAGGTATCTTACCAGAAGCTTGAAAGATGGACCGCTCCAAATATTTGTGAAAAAATCTACTTACGCACAGCCTAAATCTCGGTCTAGGAGCATGAAATTTTGTACAAGAGTTCCTTTTATAAAGAAGGTGGGCACTATGGAAGGATTTTTGAAAATTTATCCCCTGAATGGGTTTAATTATATATTAGGGCAGGTGTTTTAAATGAATAATCGAGTAAGATTTCTTGAATCAAACGTTTTATTAAACTTCTTCTACATAGTTTAATGCAAAAATAACAAGATAAAAAGAAAAAATAGGCAGTCATAAGGACTACCGACAGAAGTGAAATATCAAAACTTTAGAATAACTGGACGTAGTTAAGCAGAAAGGACTCAACCCACATTGTGGTCAGAAAAGAGGACAAATGAGGTCCTAACGGTTGGTTCTTTCACTCGGCAAAAAAGATCCGTGATTCTACAAAGATAAGGTTGATTTTTTTATGTTAGGAACTAACCCACATGTAGCTGGGTACCTTCCGTTAACCGTTAGGACCTCTTTGGTATATACAACTCATCCCTGACCACAATGTGGATTGAGTCCTTTCTGCTTAACTACGTCCAACTGACAGTCTGGCGCAACACGTCGTCACGAGCATGTCGCGAACCCATAAGTTTTCCTTCTACCATAAATCGCTTAACGCGGCTAAAGAAGTTCGCACTTCAACAAGTGGTTTTACCAGTCGGTAAAAAAAAGCATAACCACAAACTAAAATATAACTGCCAGTGAGCATAAGCCGCGGCAGTATTAAACTTACTATAAACCTAACAAAATAGGGGATGGGGAGGGGAAATAGGGGGATGCAGGTTTGTATGGAAGTACGCATCTTTATACTACTGTTCCTAATATTCAAACCCACATACTGTGTTACCTTCCAGATCGCAAGTACCAAGACGAGCGCTACATGTTACGTCACCTACGTACCTCCCACACTCACGCCAGTCACCCGTGTCCTATCTGCAACAAGACGCTGACTAGCGCCGCAGGGCTCCGACACCACGTCATCACGCACAGTACCTTGAAGACCATCAGAGTAAGTTGACAGCATGAGATGTACAACGCTACAAGGTTCTTTGTACCGTGTGGTGCCGGACGTAAAGAATAGCACCACCCCATTTTCTCCCGTGGGTCTCGTAAAAGGCGACTAAGGGAGTTACTAGAGAATGGGCAGCAGCGTTCTCTATGCATTTTTGACACCATACTGCGATTGCCAACCCGCCTGCCAAGCGTGGCGATTATGGCAACCCCCCCCCCCCCCCAATTGGGGGAGACTTATGTCCAGTGGACGTCTTTCGGCTGAAATTATGAATGAAAACTGACAAGGTTCTTTTGGCGTGTGGCCGAAATCTGAACGAATGCCGCCATCTTGTTTTTCACTTCTGTGATAATTTCACAAATGTTTACCAAAAACACGCCACCGCGTAAGTCAGTCGAGCGCCGAAAGCTCCTTGTAGCACTCTAGACTGAGTTACGCTTGAGTACAGCACAGTTTCCCTGCCAAACAAATATCAATATTATGTCTCTTAAAATATAGTCGAAAATAAATAACCCTAAGGCGAAAGCGTCAGGGTAGTTGGCGAAATTCAATTTTTCTTACGTTTTTTGCAGGTCAGTATCAGGTTGTATGTTGATCTGAATATGATTCGGGACCGTATCAAATATTTATTCACAGAATTATAATCAGAAAAATCATCAATACGCACTACTAAGGCTGACAACCAGGCTCCTAAAACTTGCAGAGCAGTTACAGTTAACTCTCTCAGCCACTTACCTCCCGGGGAGTCTAAACAGAATTGCGGATCGCCTATCAAGGGGTCGCAAAGTACCAGAGTGGCATCTTCTGCCCCAAGCCACGGAGGCTATATTTAAAGTGTGGGGCGTCCCAGACGTAGATCTATTCGCGTCAAGAGAAACTGCTATCGTACCAAAGTACGTAACATTGGATTCCAGAGACTGTTACGCAGTTTTCTGCGACGCTTTCAGCCGACAATGAGACTATCAGCTGGGCTGGGCATTTCTCCCACCCAGCTTAATACCAAGAGTACTAACTCATTTGAACGGTGCAAAAGGAACATACATCCTATAGTTCATATAATCCTACTAAATCAATTTTAGGATTATACTAACTTAAGGAGTTGTATTACTGATTCTAATGATTATAATTATGTAAATACACATATTTGTTACAGTCGCGAATTATACTTTAATCAACAAACACCCTGACAATGAGCTGCAAATTGCAAGGTCATTGGTCTACCTTTGCGCTTCCCTCTTAACTGCCTACCTTTGTCAGCGTTCATGCTCTTTCAGACCGAGAGAGCATCAACACTGACAGAGGTGAAACTTCCATTAAACCAATGGAAGTTTATTTATTTTATACTTTATTTCAACTGAGCCTGGTTGATATTTGTTTGCCTGTGAAAATCACACTGCGTTGCGCTACGCTAGGTCTGCGTCGGCCACTAGTCGATCATGCTGAGCGTAGTAAAGCGCTGAATGCAAGTTGCTCAGTTTTTATAAAAACACAGGTACTAAAATCGCGTAATATTGTTGATATATATATTTTTTTCTTGTTACAGTGCAAAATGTGTCCAAAAGCCTATTCAGTAAAAAGAACAATGATCAAACATTTCCGTCGTCGACATGGCTTTAAAGGAACTGAACCGAACATCAAAGAGTACTACACTAGATTGGACCCTAGAGAGTGTAACCTAGGTCTCGATGAACCGATCATGACCAGCATATTCGGACCTCCTCCAAAGAAACCGATGGACGAACTACTAGTAGCAGATTACGTCACACTTACTAACCTAGAACCAGCGAAACAAAAAGAAGAAAAAGGAGAGAGTCCGACCACAGATACACGAGACACACAATATGAGAGGTCTCACTCCGACGATGAACAGTCTAGGGAGAGTAACAAGGACACAGATAGTCATGTAACAGGGGGAAAGAAAATAGTTATAAAGATTGAAGCTGAAGAACCGGGTGAACATAATACTGTGGAGCTGGAACCCACTGATTTTGTTAGCGTTAAAATTGAACCATTGGATGAGCATGATGGGGAGTAGTATACCGGATTACATGGCACAGTTCCAAATTGTTAGCTACTATGCCAAACTCGAATACTTTGAAATGAAATAAAATGAATCTACACTTCGTCCGCAATTTAGTTTCCAAACATGTAAACAGATCCGTTATTTTTTTTGGAAAAATATCATATCCACCTATAAAGTTCAGTTTGCGATCAATACTAGTTACTCTGAAACCAACCTAATTTTCTTTGTTCATAACGTTGATATTTACGTCAACACGTTTACGATTGAGTTGCAAGTTTTTGCACTAAATGCTGCCAGATGACTACATTGATAAATGTTTGGATTTCAGTATATTCGGTATACGGTATATCTTTGCAATTCAATATACGTAGGTGTCGCCGTGCTGGGTTCACTGTTCCGGCGCCTGCGCAAATCTACTGGTGATACTGTAGCTTGTAAATATTCATAGTGTTTTAATAGTAGATGTTTTTCTAGTTTTACAATTACATTTGTACTGGTATTAGTATCTAAGATAAAGTTTTCTTAAGTTATGAAATTATTACTTTTTATAATAAATGCTTTAATCGTTAGTTTAGATTAAATATAATAGTTACGAATAGTTAAATGTTGTCGGTCTTTAATAAAGTAATTTCTCTCGTTAAGATTGCATTTTATTTGAAACTAGCCGATGTCGCACAGATAACAACTCACCCAAGTTTCATCCCAATCGGTCGAGGCATTTCCGAGTTTTTACGAGACTAACGCACGTCAATTGATTTCTAAATATATAATTATAATAAATATAGAAGATAGATAATTATGTCTATTAACTTGTTTTTTTATAATCATTTACACATACGTTTTATCAGTGGCTAACACTGATTATTAGCCTTTTTTTTTTTTAAATAGAACTACAAAAATGGATATTAGGAAGTTTTAATGAAAATAAATGATTATAAAATTGTCTTTAAGATGCCGTCCATGCCATAGGGTCACCCATGTATGATTTTTTAGGGTTCCGTACCAAAATGGTAAAAAGGAACCCTTATGGTGTGACTCAGTCTGTCTGTCTGTCACAGCTGAAAATCTCAAGAACTACTGATGCTATCAACTTGACATTTAGAATTCTTTTAGGTGACGTTTGCCCAACTATTTTACAAATAAGAAAGACAGGGACAACAGGGACCGAAAGGTGGTCTTAAAAATTTGAAATGCGGCTACTAGGGCATGTGGGGTATCATATGAAAGAGCGCTGTTTGCACATTCTCAAACATGTTTTCTTTTTTTTTTAGGCTGCATAGTTTTCAAGTTTTCATGAAAAATGTAAAAAAAAAAATACCGTTCCCCTTTTCTCCGAAGTCTGCATAGAGAAGAATCTGAAATTATTCTATGTGATAGAAGCTTATGTAAAGATTACAGGAAAAATAAAACTATGTCTCAATAGCACACTATCAGAAATCAACAAAAATTACATTAGTTCCTTTATCTGTCAAGAGATGGCGCTGACCTAAAACTGCAATATTCTGCACCGCAGTGTTAAAATTCTCTCTCTCTTTTTCCCTTTCTGTTTTTTTTCTCTTTTTTATTCTCTTTATTTTTTCTTTTTTTTTCTCTTCTATTCCTCGCTGATGAAAATTTAAAAACGTCCTCCTTCCTACATATTATTAGCTGGTAGCAGGTTGCTTTGGGCATAGGGTCTCAACTCGAACAAATTATAATTAGTTTTGAAAAAAATTCACAGATGGCAGCATAGGTAACAATTATGAAATAATTAACAATCAATAAAAAGCGTTATAGGACCGATTTTGGCTGAAGTAAGATTAGTAAAAATCAAAACTTCCTTGTATAATGTTACGTTTACGATAATGACACCTAGTATCTAGGCCGACACCTAGTATCTAGGCCGATTCCTAGATGGCGTTGCAAAACTACAGTCTCTGGCAATTAGTGAGTCGCTGATGCTGCCATGTGTTAAAAAATAGAGGAAAAAAAATAGCCAGCCTTAGGGAGGTGTCTTCTCTTTGTATGGGATTGGCTATCTGTACGTAGTATTATTTATGTGTGCTTTGGGTGAAGCACAGTTGTAGTTTTTCTGGGCTGACGGAACCCTCGGTGCGCGATTTCGACTCGCTCCTTGACCGCTTTTTTTCCTTTTTGAACCTTGAGTAAATAGCGCAGTACCGAGAGCAGAGAGAGAGAGGCAAAGAGCAAGTTATGCCAAACATTCATGCCAAAGATTATTCAAACAATATTATTATTCTGGAACGCACTCAAATGAAATCAGCTGTGAAACAGGAAACAAGGAAACGTCAGTTTGACAACTATGTTTTAGACTTTGACCTGTAGATTATTGCAATTTTTATATTAAATAAGCTGTAAAAAATTACGTAATGGCTTAAATATTAAAATATATACTTAATTCCATTACCCCGTGTGGATTCCTTGTAAATAATACCATGTATAAACCAGCGGTGACAGTTAGAAGGATCGATGTTTTGATTCGTATTATAGGCCATCGTAAAGCAATATTAGCGGCTAACCCAGTTAGAAGTTATTCTAGTGAAGATAAAGTGACTATAGGAGACGTCAGTAAGGAGATCAAGAGCCCTAAGAAGGTTGAATATGTGCCTCGGAAGTACCGTAAGTGTTTACCTTGCAACTTTAGTTTATAACCTCAAAAAACTAGTTTAAACCATGTTTCTGTAGTTAATTGATTAATATAAACATAAAAAAATCATTTTTTTTTTTCGTTGTTTTTTAATAACGAAAATAATTCCAACAGGAACGTTTTAAGTTTGGTCTTATAAAAAGTTGGAGCGTAATTGATAAATGTCAATGCTACTTGGATATTCAGGTTTTGTTGGATTTACAGCAATATTTTTATAGCTAGCGAGTACAATTAAATGTTAAAACTTGGTAAAATGGTAAAAGTTGGTCTTAAAATGATTTCTTTAGCAGAATATATTTTTATGGCAATGTGATAAACTTCTCAATGTTCTAACGCAAATACCATAATATGTTATTCTTTCTTTATAATCCCTCTAAATATTTGTATAAAAATCTACTAAATTCCTATCAATAAATGTATGTTTACAGTGACAATAGAAAATGCAGAAATTAAGGCATTATCACAAAGTACACTTAGGAACCTAAGATGGATGATGCAGAAAGATTTACTTGGCCAGGACATGTTCCTACTTGGCAGGCCTGGGCCAAGCAGGTATGATTTTACATATTTCGTTTAGTTTATTTATTAAAAAATATCACAATTACAGGTAATTCAATAGTATTTAAGGGGTTTATTTATAAACATTGCTTAAAGTTAAGTAATGGTTAGCAACTGTTTAACCATACATTTTTCATGTTTGAATGTCACTTAACTTTAAGCATCGTTTATGAATAACCCCCTTTTATATAAAATTCCAATAATCATAAACAAACATAAACAAATAAAAGATTTGATCGCAAATAAAATAATTGAATATACAAATAAGTAAATAAAATTGAAGTGTCCGTTTGTTATGTCGAAATAACAGCTTTTTACTAAATGCTCAATGCTACAGTTTATATTTTAAAGTACGTGCCAATATAAGAGAACTAGCTTTTGCCCGCGGCTCCGCCCGCTTGGACGTCGGTTATCGCTTAGAAAAGTAGCCTATGTCCTTCTCCATATCCCAGGCTATATCTCTGCCAAATTTCATGACGATCGGTTCAGCGGTTTAGGCGTGAAAACGTAACATACAGACAGACAGACAGAGTTACTTTCACATTTATAATATTAGTATGGATATGGATAAGAACACACCATACCGAAAATATAATGCACATTATGTTACACAATCTTATTCACAAATGTTTTTATAATGATTTCCAATTGTTGTAACATGGTAGCATAAGTAAGAACTTTGGACTTTGCATTGATGAAAGTACATAATGCTTGCCAAAAATGTTAGTACTGCTATGTGGCATGTTTAAGGAATGAGGAAGAACAAGAATCTAAATAGAAAACTTTTAATTGAGTATTTGGTTACATAATTTGATTATATAATTTGAATTTTATCAAAATTATCGCAAATATACTTCAACAGGCTGGTAATAGGAAACCTACTAGTAACGTGTGTACTAGTGGAGCATCTACGTCTAGCACTTTAGATCTAGTAATTTAAACTTAAATGTACTGCCTGCCCTTTGTAAAGGTTTTTTTTTTTTTAACGCGTCTATTCAAAAAGAGCTAGTTTATTCTTCGTAAACAGGGACTAAAACTAAAGTAGCTCTTTGATCCCTAGCAACTAAAAGTGATTTGAATTTGGATATTGTTAGTGTGGCGGTATCAACAACGCCACATGCGAACTACGCATCAAAGACCTGACGGCACAAATCCTGCATCGCGCTATCAGAGTTTACCGCGCGACTAGCATATATACAACATCCTGACATCAACCGTTGGGCAGTTGCCCACCAGACACAATACCCGTCTGGTCGGAGGATCCTCCCTTTACTATAGAGTATGAGTGAACTTTACACCCTGTTCCTCGTACCTCTAAATTGGTGACCCCGAACATGGACTGCGCAGCCTTCGTGCAACTACTCCAATCACCAAGGAGATCAATCACAAATATTGTATGAAGGCTCTATGATAAAGTAAACCGAGCGCAAACCAAATAAAAAAAAAAAAGGTTGTTATAAAATAATAAACACGCGAAATGCATTCCGACGTAAAATGATTACGATGCACTTCCATAATTGTTTAAATATTAATATTAGCCTCTAATTATTTCTATGTTATGTCTTGTTATTGTCTTATTCGTATTTATAAGTTGTACTTACTTATTTTCTCATAGAGGGTGATAAAAAGTGTCCACCTCGGCAGCAACACTATTTTAAACTCGAGTGACGTACTTTGAATCCCTCGCTGCGCTCAGGATTCTACTCTAGAATCTTTCGCACCGCTCTGAACTCAAAGAAACACTCTCGCCTTAAAAATTGTTGTTTGCTCCCTAGGCTAACAATCTACTATTGTAACTGTCCTGTACAGTGTACCCCTACTAGATTGTTTTTGTTAAACTTATTTGTAGAAACGAAGTTGTAGACTTCTTTAACTAACCATATTCAGTTATTTGCAAACTATGATAATCACCTATCTAATCCCTCTTCTAGGAGAAAAGTGGCTCTACAGTACCTAGAGCTGACACAGAGGGAGTTGGAGTATGTGGCTCTTTCACGAGACACCACAGAGGCTGACCTCAAACAGAGGAGAGAGATCCAGAGCTCTACTGCCACGTATTTTGACCAGGTAATCTCCTTATTATCATGCTATAAAAATCCCAAACCTGAAAGTGGGAACTGTTAATTGTGCAGTTTTTCGTGAAGTTGGGCATCATCACATCAATACTCAATCATTTATTACATTCCACAATATGTACTTAATAAAAAAATCTTTATGGACCCTATTGGGCACAGCAAAATAGTAGGAGATAGGAAGCTTTAAAACTTTACTTTCATAATCATCATCCATCTCTTTGTCGATGATAAAGTCCACGCTCCATTTATATCCAGAAACAGTGAGGCCATAAGTGATCAACATAATGGGTAGAAATGTTAAATTTGTCAGTCTCATCAAGGCTCTACCCGTAATGGCAATAATGCTGATTGTTCAGCCGTCAAACTGGGCCTCAAGTCTGCTATTACAATAGTGTCAGAATGGTCTCTTCATCGTGAGTTTTTGACAGATTTGCCATACAAACACTGTCAAATACTCACAATGGCAAGACCATTCTGACACTATTCTAATAGCAGACTTGAGGCCCTGGTTGGCTGATATTCGTATTTCCATTTCTTGGCCGCCACGTGGTTACAGCCTAAAGGCGATTCACAGACAAGTTTGCTGATTAAATTAAGCGTTTCATACGAATTAGCCTTATTCTTATATAATCGTAATGTTCATATTTGTTGAAGCGAAAGTGAACGACCGTTTCTTACGAATATGAACGTTAATATCACGTAAATAATGTTCATATTCGTATGAAACACCTTACAAAGTAATGTCAAAGTGAGGTCTGTGTAAATCTTACACTTAGTAAATTGGGGCAGGGAAATACTTTTCATTTCTCATACTTGGAAAGTACGTTTGAAGTTACCTGATCAGAGGGATGAAAACAGTACTCTTCGTCCCTGGGAAATGATTTTCCCTGATGTCGAAAAAATTTCAAAATAAGCAAGCCTTATCCCAACTTTTTATAGTGCCACTCTGTTAAATAGCAGCGACAAATTGTAATTAAAAAATAATATCAACAATTTTGTAGCATGACTTTATATTTATAATTTACTTATCACTAAGTTATTATTTAATTTACATAGATTTGAGCTAAAATATTTACCATTATGAATGATAAAAAATACAGAAAAAGAAACAAAAACGACGGGAAAGCGGCACTTCGATCTTCAGTTGTTTTGTCGAGTGCTAATTATTTACGTATACATATTTGTATAAAATGAGTTCATCAGATTCAGATATCTATGTATTTGTTTAACTAATGAGGTTTTTATTAATTTTCCTCATAGGTATCCGAATTGAAAAGCAGAGTATTTACTTCGGGTGAAAGAACCTATTTAGGCACTCGAACTATTGGCGCCCTCGCTACACTCGTACGCCAATTCATCTCGTCCCTAAATAGGTCCCTTTCATCCCTCGTATAACAATCTACTATTAACTAGATTAATAGAAACATTCCTTCCATAGAGTGCAGTCCGCGCAGCCATAGAAGGTCGAGTGCTCGTGCTAGAAGGAATAGAGAAGGCAGAGCGCAATGTGTTGCCAGTGTTAAATAATTTGCTGGAAAACAGGGAGATGCACTTAGAAGATGGACGGTTTTTGGTGCCGGCTGCTAGATATGATAAATTGTTGGAGGTAATATTGATTTTATTTTTTTCTATTATTAATCATTCCCTGCTTCCATATAGTATGCGACCGTCAATATGGCACAACGAGTTGTATAAAAAAAATATTGGCTTTTCAGAGCGTCGTCTTTGTAACTAATACCTTTGTAACAATCTCTCTAAAACTCATACACAAAAACATAACATCACGCCTGTATCCCCGATGGGTTAGGCAGGGTTGCACCAAAAGTGCATCCACATTTCGCCAGTAATGTTTAAGTCGCATTTAATAGGGGACGACCCTATTGCCATCAACTGGGCACAAATCCAGACTCCGGGCTGTTAATGAGAAATTCCAGATGGAAAACTCCAATAACACTTTGCCCGACCCGGGGAACGAACCCAGGACCTCATGCTCAGCAGTAGCGCTTGTGACCACTAGACTAACGCGGCAGCTTTCTAAAACTAGTCTGACAAACATGTACTGTATTAATGCCCTGATACTGTTCGTGTAATACCGTCAAAAAACGGTACCCTATTGGTAATTTCTCACTAAAATGGATATTTACAGTAATATAATTACAGTAATTGAGTTATTGGTTAAGGTATTTTAGTTATTTTACAGTAATTTTCCGAAATATAAAAAAACTTTGTAAACATGATTAAGGTTCTATAATCTCCATATTCTCATCAGGAACATGGTGCCGAAGAAGTATCAAGATGGCGTCTTGTGCGGGTTGACGAAAACTTCCGCGTGATAGCCCTAGGCTTGCCTGTGCCCAGGTATAGCGGGCAACCCCTCGACCCGCCGCTGCGGTCCCGGTTCCAAGCCAGAGATGTCGCCACCGTCGGCTACTCGGTGAGTCTAAGCATAAAGGGTGAATAGCACTAGACTTGTGTAAGTAATGCGATTGTTGCATTGCGTGTCATATAACCCGACCGCGTACTGTAGCATTACCTATGACGACCAAATTAAGCATTGCGCATGACACTCAAACATGACGTGATGAGCGCGCGGCGGCGCGCTGTTCGGTTCGATCAGGTTCGATCATTCGGTGTCGGTGTTCGTATTATCTCGGTAATTTTCGTTATGTGCGCAAGTGAGAAGGAGCATGCGCCGGTCGGCTGGCTGCGAAATAAGTGAACTATTATTGAGAACCGTGTGACTCAAGTAATAAGGTTTACGTTTTATTGACACCGCGGACTGCCTAGTAGGTACTTGTTTTAAATCATGACTGTGATGACTGTCGCGTCTTTCTTTCTCGCACTTTATTTATCACAGTAATGTTTGGTACGCCGCTACGCCCCGCGCGCCATGAAACCACCGTGTGGAGTGTCATTTCGCGTCATGTTTGGAGTCATGGTGTAATGCAACATTCCTCGGTACGAAATGTAATTTCATATTACATGACTTTTAAACGCACTTTTTTGCGCATGTCTAAATAGCACTAAGTCTGCCAGTATCCGGGTATAGCGGGAAACTCCTTGACGCGCCGCTAAGGTCCCGGTTTCAAGCCAGAAATGTAGCCACAGTCGGCTACTCAATGAGTCTTAAGATATAAGGTGAATAGCACTAAGTCTGCCAGTACCCAGGTATTAGGAATAAGGTGGGTAAGTCATACATACAAATATTGCTGAGTACTGCAAAGTATTTAGTAAACGACTCTCCGAGTCTGTAAAATTGTCCCCTGTAGAGCAGCAGTGGCGAGAAGACACTTTAGGTTCATGAGCTCCAAGGTCTACAATAAAGTCAATAAGAGCATCGACATTTACCGCTTACCTCGTAATATCTTGAGAGTAAAGTTGACCGACTGGTTGAAATCTCTATCATGTGATGCAACTGAAAAAATTATGGAAACTTAAAACTTAACTGGTACAAACACACACACATCCTCACTCACACACACCCTCACTCACAATACACCTTCACTCATACACACCCACTCATACACACCACTCCACTCTGCACCACACCTACCAAACCAAGATACAAAGTTTGCATGGCTTTTGTTTCTTTATTTTTTTTTTAGCATTTTTGATTTTTACCTTATTCCAAAGCTAAATAAACTGTACCCATGTCACAGTTAAGTCTGGAACAATGTGTTTCTTATGTTTAGACGGGCGTTGATAGCTGCCACACAGTTTTTAACTTTTGTAGCTATCATCGTTTCTATTGTAATTATGTCAATTTAATGTTGATCCAAAATAAAAACTTTTTACTTTTACTTGATTTCCGGGCCATAGGAGCCTAAAATATTGCTGGAAAGTGGAACCTATTGTAGAAAAATATGGCCCGTTTAAAAGCGCCTTTATCTACGAAAACATAAGATTACGTTTGTTGTACCTAAAAACAGTATTTGTTTGGTATTACAAAGCACTCGTACAAAGTTGAAAGAACGCATTTGTTAAATCAGCAAATAGGTCACAATAAAATTAAATAAACGAACATTTCACGATGAAGTAATATAAGAATGCCGTAATAAACATCGTAGTATACCAGTAGTAGGTACTATAAAGTTTCATTTGTAGAACTGCGCAGTGAAGCAGCCTAGTCTTAGGAATCGTACAGACAGCCCTTTTGCTACATAAAATTGATAGAGAAAAGTTTTGTGCAGTAAAATATTGATAACTTACTTGTACTATATTATTCGGTATGTTAAAACTACTGTAGAATAATTCACAAATAAAGATTTACTTTTTTATTGTTGCTTCAAACTTCAAGCTTTTATACGAGGTTTGTGATAATAAACTTTCAGTTCTACTAGCCGGAGTGGACTCTAGTTTCTTGGGCAGCTCAGGCATGAAGATATGTACTTGTCGCTTAGGGTTCTTGCTCACATCCGGAATCAGCTTTTTATTCAGCATGTCCGCGTATTGTTTCTCAACGGCGTTCTTTTCATTGATCACTTTGAGGCGCGTCTCCGAGACGTTCGTTCTTATGTCTCTGGACTTTGTTTTGTTGTGGTTGTCTTTTATTTTGGCGCTAGTCTCGTGCCGTGTCGTGCTCTTGGCGTTCCGTGACTGTCGCGCGTAGTTCTCAATCGTGTTCGCAGACGTCGGCACATAAAAATCGTGCCGATCGATAGTCCCATGTTGTTGCGCTTTTAGACTGTCCCCCCCTTTCGGCGATGTTCGCCCTGCCTCCTTATGTATGTCGATTGCTGTTTTGGATTTCGACAAATTGTGGCTCCGACGTTGCAGCTCTGGCCAGCTGTGTCGCGGCTGCGACATTCGTTCAACGTTTTCTGGTGCCAATAAATCTATTTTTCCCGCCAGGTCTAGCCATTGAAGGACCCGTTCGGAAAGTTCGGTGTTCTCCTTAGCGTCGGTTCTGGATGTTTTATTAGCTCTCAAGTTCCTCATGTTGATGTTGAGACTATCGTAATTGCTTCGGTTAGTCTCGTTCAAGGGTTGGGGAGTTGCTTTTACAATCAGTTCGTCGTCAAAGTCTCGGTCTACGTCGCGCAGGTTGAGGTGCTCGATGTCGCCGGAGGTGGCCGGCCGCTGGTTGATGCGCGACTTGTCGCTGGTGAGCACTTGGTTCAGCTTTCTCACACAGTCCTGCAGGTCTTCGGAGTGTTGGCTGAGCCGGGAGCTCTTGTTGGTGTTGGTGGAGCAGCTCGCGGACGAGTTGGGTCTGCGGCGCTTGGAGTGTAGCCTGAGCAGGTAGGGGTCGTCGTGTGTGAGGATGGCGTGTCGAAAGCCGCCCACCCACACAGTCCTGACGTACATAGGCCGCTGCGAGGACTGCCACAGGACCATATTCCACTCCACGCTACTCCCTACCGCATGGAGTCACGCGAGCTATTCTATTAGTGCGTGCACGAGTCGGCTGAGTCCTCATAATTGATTCGTATCATCTATCGCGCGGCTTTCGGCGGCTCTGCGAACAAATGGTAGAGTTTTATTTGTTCATTTTTATGAATGAATGCTTAGAGTTTAGTAGAAAATTAAATGTATACTTTTTATTTGGTTTGGGGGTTCTTATGGAAAAACTACGTAATATAGTCGTTTCAGGAGCAATTTATAGTTTTCATAAGAAATTGCTCCTAATAACTAAATTAATTTTCTGAGAAAAGACACTTGTCAGTATCAATTAAAGAAAATGGCAAGTCAAAAACCCCTGGACTGCTAAAAAGGAAATAATAAATGATTCAAACATTTTGTAGAAGTACATTATGCACTCTGCCTGTTGCTTGAAAATTGTTTTCGTTGTTAACAGGCATTAGGGTGCGCAATTTTTATTAGAAAAACGAGACATTTACGATAAAGCTTACAATGATCGAGATGATATTCAATGTAACATCAATGTTGGTTTGCGATGGACACATTATTTAGATACTGTGCATTTAGCCGAGTTTTCTTAATTATTGACTCTGAAAATTATTCCATAATTGGTTTGATACAAAAAACCAGTACGGGTTATAGATAGTTAACTCCGTCCACTGATTTGTCGTGAAGGTTTGTAAGTTCAATTAGTATAGAAAAACACGTTCCACTAAGATGCATCAAGTAGTCAAGTTTATTTAAATTAAGAATGAAATGAAATCGTTTAATCTGTAAATAGGATATGGGAATCACTTTTACAAGTCATATAAAAAAATAAAAAATGGAGATGACATTGATGACGGAGTCGACATTTCCTATCTGACTACCCCTGAGAAGAAATGGCGAAACAAACTCAGGGGTCAAAGTTTATTTTAAAGTCCATACATAATCTTGGTCAGATCATGTACATCCGTATCTGAAATGTTCTTTTGAAGGAAGAACCACACAAATTTGAGTAGACCTGTTCAGTCAGTGCTCAACTCAGGATTTAAGGAGCTTAACGACTCGACGAACAATACCAAAGTAAGGACATTTGGGTAGGCCGCATAACTGAGACAGAAAAAAAGAAAATTTAAAAATAAACAAATGACCCACATAGTGCTCACATTCACAAGTAAATAGTAAGTACCAGTACTGGAGTGGAAGGCGATTATTTCTCTCAGTTGTTTAACTGAATTGCCCTGAGCTATTGTGTTTCCTAATACAATAGAAATAAATGAAGAAAAATTGTTTATTTGTCATAGAAACACGCACATAGAGAATGTCCCGAAACGAACACTATTTGGTGGCTCCTCTACATGCCACCCCTCCGTTAAAGTAATGATTAATTATTGTGAGCTAAATGCGACGTAACACGGGGAAGTCGTTGTCGGAATCTACTCGAAACTAATTCATTACTACTTTTGGCTTGTTTATGAATTCACTTTGTATGTATATCAAAATATTTTGTTGACAGACAAAACTGACTTGCATTCGGTTAGAGTGGAAGCCTTTTTTTTTTTTTTACGCTGAGAAATGCATTATGCATGCCCGCTCGTCGGGGGACGAGACAGGGTATGTGGGACTCCCTGCCAAAATGGCAGTATACCCACTAAAACTCAGCGATGTTCCCTCATCGCCTTGATGGGAGGGCCATGGGAAACCGGCTAAGCCTTTACATCCACAACCCTCCCGGTGCATGGCCCCCCTAGCCGGCGGGCCCCGCATGCCCCCCCACCTGGGGGGGATACGGGAATGGCCGAGAACACCTGGCCATTCCCGTCCGACACTGGTGGAGGCCTGTGCAATACAGGCAAGGGTGCCCCCGCACCCGTTGCCTGCTGGCCTCCACCTGGTAGTAACCCCCCATCACCCCAGGGACCAGACCAGCACAGGGGCGCCAGACGACCTTGTGTCTAGGCGCCCTTGGTCCCACTGCGACGGGTCAGATGATTCGCCCCGCCGCCTACCACTTTTCGGCCGCAGAGGATAGGGAGAGCGGCCAACGCAATATACCAACACTCCTCTTCCTCTGCGGCCCCACCGCGTCCGCCATCATACGGTGGCGACCCCGTCAAGGCCGCGGAAGGTAGGGAGAACGGCGCACCTCAATACCGGCACTCCTCTCCCAGCGCGGCCTCCCACCCTCAGCCGCGATGCCACCCAATCCACATCGCGGCCCGCCTCAGTTGCGATGTCGCCGAAGCGGCACCGCAACCTACGGCCGCTACGTCGTCGGCTTATCCGCAAAAGCCCTGACGAGCGGCCCCCTCCTCGGGTTCCTCTTAGCTTCACCGTGGCCCTCCAAGCCACGGCTACTGAGCCCCCCCGCCTCGACAATGCGGGAACCCACCGGGGGGGGTTAGAGTGGAAGCCTATCCTAACATAGTTGAGATAAGGGTTCTTCTTTTCGTATCGATGGGCCTGGGCTCGAACAATATAGAAGCAAAGTATCGTTTTGGCCAGGAGTAAAAAGTCGGCCAAGTGCGTGTCGGACCACGCACAATGAAGGGTTCCGTAGTTCGGACGAATTTATCCCAAGAACAAACTTAACATTGTAGTTGAGAAACATGCTCTCCTATACATATTGTATGGGGGAACATGTTTTTCAACTGCAAATTTAAGTTGGTCGACTATTACTCGTAAACTTGAAAAGCCAGTTAGCTGTGATAGTTTTCCTTTTAACTTCGTTAGATTATACTACTATCGTGAATTTTTTTACCTATGCAGAACACTTAACTCTAACAAAAATTAGCATTTTAAAGCCTAATATTTCAGAAACGGATCTCTTAATCGAAAAATTGCTTGCCCAAACCCGCAATATTTTTGAAAGACCCATCCAACAATACCCCACACAAAAGGGGCGAAAAAAAAATAAAAAGACATCCCTACTTTACATGTACTGGAGGTACCGTAAATTACAATTTTTTCATGATTTTATTTTACCACTTTGTCGGCGTGATTAATATGTATAACCATGCTAAATTGCTTTCTAGTAGTAGTAGTAGTAGTCTCTGAGTTAAGCTGGGGACGGATAGACTTGTTCGTCGAGTCGTTGAGCTCCTTAAATCCTGAGTTGAGCTACACGTTTACTGACAAATGCTTGCACTGACTGGACAGGTCCACTCAAAATTGTGTGGTTCTTTCCTCAAAAGACCATTTCAGACACAGATCTACATGGTCCTCACATGATCTGACCAAGATTATGTCTGGACTTTAAAAGAGACTTTGACCCCTGAGTTTGTTTCGCCATTTCTTCTCAGGGATAGTCAGATAGGAAATGTCGACTTCCTCAAGCTTGTTTTTATATTTTTTATATGACGTGTAAAAGTGATTCCGATATCCTATTTACAGAATAAACGATTTCATTTCATTTCATTTCATTTCATTTCATTTCATTTCATTTCATTTCAGACGGACGGACATGGCGAAACTATAAGGGTTCCTTGTTCACTACGGAACCCTAAAAACGTAACGTAATTACAAACATGTAACTTAACGAGCTACACAATAGCTGACAAATCCTTGCACTGATTGGACTTTATAAATTGCTGCGCTTGTGCTTTATATAGCATATATCTGTGTATCTGTTATAGGATATTGAACTGTTATACTTTTTATTTCCACCAATGACAACCCCATTTTATGTCCAGAAATTCACTGTCCATTCCAAGGTTGTCTGGATGAGATCGCAGTATGCGATAAGGCCGCCCATTGTGTATTTTATAGTGTATGTTTTTTTCTTTTGTAATGTATAATCTGGTATATAATAAAGTATACAGTGTGAGTCTTTATAATGTGCACATATCGAAATGAGGGAATCTATGCTTAATTTTATCTACGGCAAAAATATTTAAAAAATCTAAATATTTTATTTATTTTTTTATGGAATAAAAAAAATATTGTTCCCAGTGTAAACAAAACGGTGTAACTTTTAAACTAAATGATCTATCACGATGAAACAAACTCCAAAATGATTGGAAGTAATTAGGCGTCCAAAAATTGGGGAAAAAAATACCCTCAATTAAAAAGAAACATGATTTTTAGCAAAAATCTGTTTTTTTTTTTCACCATTTTTTTACAATAATTGTAAAATTTCTCAATAAGGGGGCGTCTTATTGAGAAATTTTGAAATAAAAAAAAATATATATTTAGATTTTTTTGTTGTATTTTTTCCGTAGATAAAATTAAGCATAGATTCCCTCATTTCGATATGTGCATATTATAAAGACTCACACTGTATATAAATAAATAAATAAAGATTTAAAAAAGTTTTAATGAATTAATGGGGAACGAAGTGCAAGTTCAAGTTTTTTTTTTTTTTTTTTTATAAAAACTTTGCCCCACACTAGGAATTTCTCCTGTATCGTGGATGCGTTTACAAACATTTAAACTCACATACACAAACAGCCAGCAGTTCTTTCTCTTTTAGCAGAGCAGCCCTTGTGCTTTGTTTTTACTCCAGATTTATACTTGAAAATAATACTGCCAAAACTATCCAGATTTATACTTAAAAATAACACCGCAAAAACTACATGTGAAAAACAAATATTTGAAGTCATGCTGGAAAATGCTATATTCGTTACTTATCTGTATAAAATCCGAATCTAAATACGTATAAATTATTATTTTTACTTACAATCAATACTCCTTATCAAGTCAATGCATCAGCTACGGACCCGTAGCATTCTCGTAGCATGCAGCTACGAAGCGTAGCGTTGATCTACGAGCGTTACATTCACATGATCACTTTTCAAAAAATTAAGCCAAGTTCGGTTGCACTGTTATTTTATTTTTTATTTAGCAAAATATTTTGTTATTTCGTAAGTATTTTTGCAATCGCAAGCGTCGTTACTTATTTCCCTGTAACCAGTGACTGGTCGTCGCTCCCCGCTCGTGATCGGTTTTGTCGTCAACTAAAGCCGGTTACACACGCGATGACACGATTCGGGTTTAAGGTTGAATATATTAGGTACATGTGTCAAGTTGAACCCATGAATCATTTACGCGAATGCTTGTTTGGGCGTTATTCCGTGTTGACGTGGTTATTGTATTATTTTTTGTTGTGGACTTAATGAAGTTATAAATAAAAGTTTTTTCGATTTTTTTATTTCCATCTGCGGTTTCTTTACAGCAAATAAGTTGGTGAAACTTGAATTCCCCAAGATTTGTTGTTATACTTATTTTTAGGAGCCGACTGGCTTCGCTCGTTTTTTTTAAGTAAACAGTAGTGGTGTGTGCTTAGTTTATGATTAACACATCACAGCTTTAATCATTCAGCATATAAGCCCGTTAAGGCCGCGAAGTCTAAAACTAAAACACTATTAAATCAACACAGCATAACATTATCTAATTATCAATTTAATAAGGTGTTGTGCATGTGGTATCTTGTACCTGTAGATGCACCTATAATATAGATTAGTATAGCAAGTAAGTAACAACACAACAACGCAAACGCAACGCACGTAGTTGTAGTTGTTCCGGGTCTAGCTGTTTGTGTACCCACAATACAGGAAAAATATCTAGTGTCGGAAACGTTTTTTGTTAAAGAAAAAAAAAAAAAAAAAAAAAAAAGATTTCATATTATAGGTGCGTTTACAGATTTCAGCAAACTCTCAAAAGTATTTATTTAAATTAAACCTATTACAGGCACTTTTGAATTGTCAAGGAGTCAGTCAGAAAGATGAATAACTAGTTGTCCATTACGAAGCTTAGTAGGTTCCTATACCTTCTGATATATTACAATTAAATGAAAGAAAATTTAAAACTCATATTTAAAGCACACTTTGTAAACTAGCATATTACAAATTAGAGGATTAGGTATATCCAAGATAAGAATGCTTGGAAACATGCTGGTCTTGCTCCATAGGATAATTTATTTAGAATCTAGACAATATCAAACTGGTTGCTAATTTAATTGTATAATTTACAATTTTTATGATATCAATTTTATTTTCTGCGATTAATATACTTTAACTCACACACTGACATAGGTTATTAAATGTTAAAACTTTAGGGAACTCATCTACTTTTACAATGTTTGTAAATATGTGCGCACCATTTACATATCTATCGCATAATTAATTTGTCTGTCATTGCTTAGCTTTTAATTCTTTTTACCTATTGTGGTATAGTGATTTTATTCTAGGTAAGTGCATCGTCTTCACATATAATTAATAATTAATGTATACAAAATATTGCTAACATTTTAAAAGGGTAAGTATGGAGTTTCTTGCCCATTCTTCTCCATACGTAACTACTTTTTGGAAGAGGCAACTAGAATCAATTAATTATTTTGTAAATTTTGACGTTCAAAAGTGCCTTTTATGTGCCTATTTAAAATAAATGATTTGACTTTGACTTTGACTTTATGGAGATGGTTAAAAAAATATTATGTGTCAACGTTACCTGCCTTAAGTTAAACAAT
This sequence comes from Dryobota labecula, assembly GCA_947523025.1. NCBI lineage: Eukaryota > Metazoa > Arthropoda > Insecta > Lepidoptera > Noctuidae > Dryobota > Dryobota labecula. The sequence goes on along the minus strand of OX383296.1, from coordinate 5,714,185 downwards.
ATCTTCTGCACGCGGCTTTACAATTTAGTTCATTAATAGTATAACAAAAAATCTTGTTTTCGACGTTGTACAGTCCCAGAGATGTATTATTCTATATTTAGCGTACAGGCCCCGTGCCTCGGCGACCTCTGTAATTATTCGTCGTATCGTGCGACAGTTAGTAATTTATTCCGAAATATTGTAGTATTGTAAATTTTGCATAAGGTTTGCATAATTTCGGGGAGACATGATCCAAACTGTTCGGCGCACGGAGCATTAAGTTTTATGGTAGTAAATAAGTAGTTTGGTGAACTTAGCAATAGGTAAAGTTTGTGCTAATAGCAGGGTACCAGGGGCCTGATACCATCTTTTGAGGGGATTCTATAGACCTATAAAAGGTTTTAATGTGCTGTAGAATGCTGTTGTACATTAGTTTTGTGTGGATAGGTGGTTTGAAGTAAATAATCCATACTAATATTGTAATAATAATGTGAGAGTAACTCTGTATGTCTGTCTATTACATTTTCACGCTTAAACTGCTGAACCGGTCGTCATGATTTTTGGCAGAGATATAGCGTGGGATATGGAGGACATAGGCTACTTTTTTACGTGATAACCGACATACACGCGGGCGGAGCCGCGGTCAAAAGCTAGTAAGAAATATTTGATCAACTTTTGGCTGTTTCCTCGTACAAAAACGTTCGTGTTCATTAAATTGGCGCTGTCATAGCCCAATGTAATATAATGTGTAAATGCTAATACTTTTTTGGCGCAATGTTGGAACATCATAGCTGTTGCACATACATCTTAAATCATTATTTTTACTTATAAATAAGGTTTAATATCGTCTGTGATTTCACGCTTTGGTCCGACGGATATTCTTATCAAATATATCATTCAATATCAAAAATATCGCCTGGCAACAAAATCTGTAGGGTATAATTTTTTGGAAGCGAGGTCATAAACATCATCATTCATTTATAACTTCAGCCGAAAGACGTCCACTGCTGGACATAGGCCTCCCCCAATTGCCATAATCACCACGCTTGGCAGGCGGGTTGGCGATCGCAGTATGGTGTTACAAATTCATAGAGAACGCTGCTGCCCATTCTGTAGTAAGTCCCTTAGTCGTCTTTTACGACACCCACGGGAAGAAATGCGGTGGTGCTATTCTTTACGTCCGGCACCTCACGGCACAAACATGCCATGTGGGTAATAAGTTACTATAATTACACCTCTGCATAAGCCTTTGGGGAATACAGGCGTTATGTTATGTATGTATGTATGAATATATATATATTTAATAATGAATAAATATATTATTATTATATATATTTTATAATAATGAATTGTTCTACATTTATATCTGTAATTTTTATGTTGTACATAATAAAGAGTATTCTATCTATCTATCTATCTAATGATAATCCTAACTAATATTATAAATGCGAAAGTAAGTTTGTTTTTTTGTTACCTTTTCACGCCTAAACAACTGAACCGATAATCCTGAAATTTTGCATATACATTTTCAGGTGTACAGCAACGGACATAGGGTACCTTTCATCCCGAAAAAAGTACTGTTCCCGACGAAAACAACAATAACGTTCTTATAATAATAGATGGCGCCATGTGTCTTTCGAATTATGATTGAATTATATTATTATAGAAACTTTGGTAGTGTGTTAAGAGTTTTTTTAATTGAAATTAACGCGAGCGAAGCCGCGGGCATAAGCTAGTTTAAGAATATTTTCTCGAGCTAAAACAGCATTCCTTTTAAACAAAATCTTGCACTATGAACAAGTAACACCCCTTATACCCAAACACTCGACTCACGAACGCTTACCTAACTCGGTGCTATGCAAATAACCATCAGATACCTAGCTCAGACGTAACTTTATGTGTGCCTTGTGTTCCTGCGATCACGTATCTACTGACATAATTTATTACGAAGGCACTTCAGCCTGTCAAATGGATATAGGTAAGTGCTTTTAAGAACCGTTGGAACCGGTACCAACATTTGGTAGGCACGAAGAGCCACACATAGAAACTCGTGGTTTACGATGGCAATCGAGCTACACTTTTTCTTCACTTTTCTTTCGTTTTATGGGTCATAGAGTCACACCTTCGTAGAATGGTGGTGTTACAATAAGTGAGGTAACTCGCCCTAGAGTTAGTTACTATAATCATAAAACAACATCAAACAAACAACAGCAAATCACAGGCACAGGGGCCCAAGTCTGCTATTTTTATAAATTCATCACTCCAACACGATCCCATTGTCATTTTACTAAAAGTTCGTAATCTGCTAAATTCATAATGGTCGATCATTGGTCGGTCAATGGTGTCGTAATAGAATTGTATTACAATGGCATTTTGAACATTTATTCATGCCAGATTACATTTATATATATTTTTACATATTATTTATTAGTGTTATAAGCAAACTAAAGTAGTAGGAAGTTGGAAGTTTAGTAGGAAGTTTCATTTGTCATTATGTACGAGATTACCAATTCTTTCGATGGAGTGTCAGTGGCTGACCATTGTAAAGTCATAATGACACCATTATATTAGTAGATTACCAAACTTGTCAAAATCAACAATGATGAAATCAATGATAGACCATTCTGACACTATTGTAATATCAGACTTGAGGCCCTGGTTAATAAAATGCACAATCTTAAATAGAGATAGGTGTCTGAGGTAGGATGGTCAAGATTTAATGATCATCCGGCTCCCCTCATGTTGATTTACACAACGGCAACGGTCTGAAATAGCAATTAAGTTTATACAAAACTTATAAAATAAAAATAAAAATTTAAAAATTTACATATTGATAGATAGATAGAATACTCTTTATTGCACACCATAAAAAATACAGATTTATATGTAGAAAATTTTACAAGGGGTGACATTGTGTCACCCCTTGTAAAATTTTCTACTGGCGGTCTTATCGCTAAAAGCGATCTTTTAAAGACAACCTTTGGATGGATTAAGGGGGAAGGAGAAACATTACTGCAGGTAGTTTGTGGTGCACTATTTACTTGTATACAATTAATACATACTTACATAAAACATGTTATACTTATCTATATCAATATATACAATAATAATCATGAAGCAAGTGCAAAGAACAAAACAAAAAATAAATTATGGTTAAGATTAGAAGAAGATGTATAAATATATTGTTTTTGATAAATCATGAAACTGGGGAAATTTCAAATTATATATATATTTTTTTTTTTTAAAGTTGCCCCACACTTGGAATTTCTCCCGTATCGTGGGTGCGTTTACAAACATTTAAACTCACGTACACAAACAGCCATATTGACTGATACATAATAACTTACTAATTATTAGTGGCTTGAAACATTCCGTGTGTATTATTTTTAACTCGGAAATCCGTCGTTTGAAATAGCGCTCGGGTCTTCCCTCTGTGTAATTAAATAAGTCCTAATAGGCCATAGAAATGGTCTTCCCATTTTATTTCCACAATTTGCTAGGGTCTAACCGGCATTCCATAGCTCGGCTCACAGTTTGTTTCTGTATCCTGTAATTTGAAGAAGCTTCAAGACCATTGGTTTAACGTCTCGAAAGTTATTTTTTAGTACCTACGTGGCCTGAAAACAGCCTATGTTCTAGATTTCCCAGTAAATTCTTGTCTGAAGCTAGTGATTTGTTACGCGTGTTTATGCCTTCGCTTAGATGGGGACATTTCAAATGTGTTACCGGTATTGTCTGCAAACTATTGTTATGTCGCGATAGCCTACATAAAATTGTATTTATAATACCTAAAGTAGAATTCACTGCTGAAAGGTGAGTTGAATGTACGCCTGTGTTGTGTAGATTGACTGGAATGTAATAAAATAGGGTAAACGTGGTCATCTAGAGTTTGTATGTAGGGGGTAATCTTCGGAACTGCTCATCCGATTCCGAAAATTCTTTCACTATGTGGGAAGCTACAGCATTGCCGAGTGTCATAGGATATATTTTATGTTAAAACAAGTAATTTTACGCGGACGAAGTCGTGGGGAGAAGCTAGTCTGTTACTATGGTATATGACTGTTGTTTTTGACTCGGGGAGCTCGAGTCAGCTCGACTCGAGGCTTACAGGTAATAATAATGATGTTGAATTGTTGGTGTGATAAGCTACTCGAGTCCATTCGCAACTTGAAACTTCGAATTGCGAATCGACTACAAACAAAGTAAGTTTCTGTTTTAGTAGCCGGAGCCGCTACGCTAAATACAAGGTGATACAAGCCTACAATACAACAATGTAGCATTGGATCACTGATCAGGTTTTAATATTATGTTACGAAAGAAGTTTATCAGGTATTTGCATTAAAAATATTTATCTAATTATTAAAGTAAGTTTACACTTACGTACACACTTAAAGATATACCGACGGCCCGACTCAGCCCGAGGTCTATTACATTCAACTCGCATCGAGTTGAGTGAGTGAGATGCAATACATAATACAACAACAAACGGCGCGCGCGGGCCGCGCGGGTTTGTCACTCGTCAACTCGAAAGCACCCATGCACGTCGTGCGGTGTGCGTTCGATAGACCGAGTTGATTCGAGTTATTAAAAACTGAACTCGAGTTGACTCGTTTACGGTTTGACTCGAGTTACTCGAGTGAAATAACTCGACTCGCACATCACTAATGCTAGTCGCGCGGTAAATTCTGCTTGCGCGATGCAGCATGCAGGGTTTTGCGTGACGTGTGATGCGTAGTCCGCATGTGTCGATGTTTTTTTTAAAGACTAGATGAGGTCGGTGAATATATATCATCTTCATACCTCATAAATTATCATGCGTGTTTGGAACTGCGATGGCAACCTCTCTACCACACCATAGAATACAAAGGGGTGGAATGCCTCTATAATTAGTACCAACTAACATTTTACTTACTAATGAGCCGTCAGGACGTTAAGCTCAGTGTGTATTAATTGTGGTCGAATTGTTTCCGTGCCGGCCGTGGTAATGGGTTGGTAACATGCCACCATGCCAAGCTCCATGTGGTAGGTAATCATGGCTGAACAGTTTGCCTGCGACGGCACGGAAATAATTAATTGCAGACATGGGTTGTTTGGCTAATAGGATTTTGGTAGGAAATGGTTTAAAGGTTTTATTATGTGATAATTAAATGTGGTGTTTCGCTGATTTTTTTACTGAAATAATAGTGGTAGTTTACAGGCAGTGTTGGTTATTGGTGTTAAGATATTCAGGATAGTTATATCATTATTTTTGAAAGAAGATATTATGATGATCAGTGGCGGACTAATCCTGTCGGGGTCCGGAGCGGCAAAACTAAATGGGGACCAGGAATAAATGTCAAATTATTTAAGGTTGGGATTTCTTTTGATTATTAATACAGAAATAACAGAAAAACTAGAGCATCAGACGAATAGACGAGCTCCAAAATGTGTGTACGCCACCTAGGGCATGCAATATCGGAAGGTTCTCAATTCCGGAATTGAGTTCCAATACTGGAGATCTGATTCCGGAATTGGTAACTTTTCAAGTTTGTTTGTGTCTGTGTTTCCGAACGCATACAACCCTAATCTATTCAAAGTGAGAGTGAACAGGCTTCTTCTGGGTAAGCTCACTCCATCGTAGACTTTGTCTCTGTCATCCAGACCTAGACTAAAGTCAAGAGCAAACTCATAGCAGAATAAAAAAAATAAAAAAAAAACAAACAAGATTTATAATTATATCAGTCTTTTAATCATTTTTAGTAACAAATTAAACATCTTTCTCCCTTATTACTCTAATTAAACATTGGCCGTCTAGCGGCTTGTGGAAAGTTCCACAGACTAGTTTGGTTGCGTTTAGATAAAATAATAATCAAAATATCAAAAAATTATGAATATCGGAATTCCGATATTACTCTTCTCAATTCCGGAATTGAAATATCAGAAAAATCGTTACGGAATTCCGGAATTACGAAATTCCGCCCTAACGCCACCCCGGATGGGTAAGATTTTCTTTTGACTACTCGTACATAAATAGATGTTGCTTTGTCGACTTACGCAGATAAGTTTGAGAAAAAAGAGAATGTAACATGCAAGAGAATCGAACATTTTAGCACGCTTCGTTTATATTTAGCATGCGTAGGTGGCCCCCAATTACAAACTGCCTTTTACTTACTGAACATATTTTGGTCTTGTTCGGGATTTAATTAAAAAGTATTTCTCGAGTTTTGGGGGCCCTCAAGGACCGGGGGCCCGGAGCGGACCAGACCTGCCGGTCTACCCTTAGTTCACCAGTGATGATGATAATGTCCTCTAGCCGATTTCGGCCGCAGCGACAGCATTCGATGACTTTCAGGGTAGTTGATAGCTTAGATAAAATAATATTACGCAGTAATGGACTTGGTTAGTTTTTAGGAATTTCAATTACGTAAACAGATTTCAGAAATATCTTTTGCCTAAGTTGTTAATTTTTGGGTACACTACTTAATGATACAGGTACAATTTAACCAAGTAAATCTTGTACGTGTATTGATCCTAATAATAGCTTCACTTTCGCCATAAAATAAACGGCTGTGACAGAGGGACAGACAGACAGACAGACACACGAGTGATCCTATAAGGGTTCCGTTTTTTCCTTTTGAGGTACGGAACCCTAAAAATGCTGATTGCGCTATAATAATGCGTTTAATTCTTGAATTCTAATTTGGGAAACTGACATTAACACAAAATAACGATTTACAATTAACTTAGAGCGAAACAAAAACATTTTCACTAAAACCGTACCACGTTACAGAATTAAAGCGATCCATCAAAAGTCTAGCATAATCAAAACATCACATAGTTTCGTGGCGCGGTCTTTGAATTATCATAATTGCCAGACAGAAATTAATTTGCAGCGACGCTCAACCCTAACTGAATCGTTTAACGTTTTGCAAAAGTAAATTCTCATGATTTACGTTTGCTTAGTATCGTTGCCTTTTTTTGTCGGGAATGAGGTATTTTTATGTCTTTGTTTACTCTTTGGGTAGTCAAGTTTCGGTAAAAAATGCCAAGTTTTGTGCTAAAATTGAAAAGGTGGAATGTCCTTTTGTTTGTGTTAGGTACGGAAATAAAGTGGTATAAAAATAAATAATAATGTATTGTGAATTTGTGATTCATAACTTTGCGTTCCTCTACCATTCACCAAATTTGTAATCTTTTCCCGACATATCCAGATTTTTCTTTCTTTCTTTTCTTTTACTTAATAAAGGTTACTTGGTGGTAAATGTATAACCGTGAATATGATATTATTGTGATTATAATTTTATCTAATAACTCCTTTGTCCTCAGGAACACTTAAACGTGTTAAGGGAGGAGGCTCCCCGGGTGGATGGTGCCAAGTTGGAACAGCTCCTGTCGGCTGCGTACGCGTTGATCAGCCCCGAGCTGCAGCAGGTCAACTTGCCTGACTTCCCAGTGGACAGCCTGCTGTCGGCTGCACTTATACTAGTAAGTCCTATGTAGACACTTCTGCAAGTTGGAACAGCTCTTGACAGCTATGTACGTGTTGATCAACCCCGAGATGCAGCAAGTTAGCCTGCCTGCAAAGACATTTAATATACCTACTAAAGAGAGGCTATCAGAAGAAATGTCATAGAAAAACTGTGATCCCTTGTCTCAGTGACGCCATCTAGCGTAAAATTACATAATAGTGAAGTTTGACACGATACAGTTTTACTGACACCAATCTTTGATTACCAACCGTCAGACAGCTTAAATACCTAAGAAAAAAAAAAGACAATTAAGTACACAGTAAATTATAAAATACTATAATTATAAAATCATAGTGTCCTCTTAGTGATAAAACGACTGGACTTAAGGGGGAAGCGTCAGGGTAGCCAGCGAAATTCAAATTTTCTTACGTTTTTTGCAATTTGCAGGTCAGTATTAGGCTGTATGTTGATCTAAATATGATACGCGGCCGTATCAAATATGTATTTACAGAATTATAATCATTAGCATCAGTAATACAACTGCTTAAGTTCGTATAATCTGATTGAATTACTATTTCAAAAATAGTCATCCAATTAGATTGTATGAACTTAGTGATAAGTTTTTAAAGCTTCCTCTCTCGTGTGAGCAGCATCGTGTATCTATCGCATAATTAATTTGTTTGTCATTGCTACACTTTTCAATATTTTTACCTATTGTGGTATAGTAATTTTATTCAAGGTAAGTGCATCGTCTTCACATATAATTAATAATTAATGTATACAAAATATTGTTGACATTTTAAAAGAGTAAGTATGGAGTTTCTTGCCCATTCTTCTCCATACGTATGTACTAAATACCTTTTGGAAGGGGCAATTAGAATCAAATAATTATTTTTGTAAATTAAAAAAAAAAATGATTTGACTTTGACTTGACTTTCTCCTATCATCTTTGCTGTGCCAGACAGGGACCATATTGATCACATATAATTTTAAGTTATACCTCCTAAGTACACATTGTGGAATGCAAATAAAATATTGAGTATTGAGTATTTACTTAACAGTTAAATTAGCGGATTGTATTACTGATTGTAATGATTATAATTCAATTTTATACCTACATATTTGTTCTGGTCGCGAATCATACTTTCGCGAAATATCAAAAATCATTCAAAAATCGTAAGAAAATTTGAATTTCGCGGGCTATCTTAGCGCTTCCCCCTTAAAAGAAAACATTCTTCAAAAGTTCAAAACATTCACGGAAAAAACAAAAAAGAATCGCGTGGTACCATTTTTACAATCCACTGACAGTAATAAAAATATAACTTGAAAAGTTTGTTAATTAAGTAATGTCTTTGTATAATACTATTGTACACTGTAGGTAAGGTTTGTGAAGTTTTTCTATTTAAAATGCAAACGTACGACCTTGGCAGAGGTATTAATCGCCACAGGACACGATATTTACTAATCTGATACTATAATGAGTAAAGTTTGTAGTCAAGAGAAATTAGAATTTCAAGCTGTCTACTGCTACTGTAACTGTGTGTGTACAGTGTCCCGTCTTCTGTGTGTCATTTGTTTGTATACCTTTTTACGGAATTTGTTGGTGTATTAACGTAGTTTTCGGCTTCCCAAACAAGACATGGCTATTTATAGTGTCTTTTTTTTACGATGGGTTTGCTCTTGACTCAAGTCTAGGTCAGAGGTGGCAGAGACAAAGTGGACGATGGAATGAGCTTACCCATAAGAAGCCTGTTCACTCTAACTTTGAATAGATTAGGGTTGTTTGCGTTCGGAAACACAGACGCAGGCAGAGAGTTCCACTCCTTTGCTGAGCGCATTATAAAAGACGTTTGAAAACGCTTAGTGCGAGTTGATGGAATATCAACTAGGTAATTGAAAATTAAAAATTGAATTTATATATATATATTATATTTTTGAATATTAACTAGGTCTTTGCAATTGTGAACATATATTTAAACTGTTTAGAAAACTCTTCACTATTGATAAAAATAAATTTTTATGAATCAAAAATTTAATACAATACAATTTTATAATAATCAATTGACGATGGTTTGTATAATCTTTACTGGATTTATTTATTTATTATTATGACAATAGGCATTTGCTTCAGACGACACGGTATTGAACGAAAATCAGGATCGAGGAAATAATCTTTTATTTTCAGGCTTCAAAGGCCCATAGCGTATTAGTATTACAAATTACTTTAAAACTATATTAGTAGCGCACGTAGAATAATAAAAACATTACAAAAACTAAAACATGACAATTACAGGGTGTTTCTCAAGCCCCATGTCTGACATGTAGCGTGATAAACCTATCCATTGTTCCCTTCTAGCCTCTCCGCAAATATAGACAACGCAATGCCGTTCACAAATTCAATTACGAATAGCCCTTTTTTCTCAAAAAACGCAACACATTTGGAACGAAGCAGGTGACACCGAAAACTTACAAACTGTAAACATTTACTCCCCATCTTGACCTTGGCGGCAAGTTACTCTGATGATGGAATCGCGTGCATGTCATGGGGTCGCTCAAGGTCAAATGTATCTCCCTTGTCACATAAAATAGGGGGGGCGGGGGGCAATCCTTCTATGGTGTATGGTTACCTTGTTTCAGAGATTTGTGTTTGATATAATCCAGTAAATATTAATAAATGAAATGTGAAGCTTCATTATTGTAATTTTTTCTTATTTTATTTAACAATATTACTGGTGAATATCTTACTTCTTTTAATGTTTCTTAATCTTCATGGATTGACAGAATCAGTGACTATGTCATGAAAGAGCTAATATGTATACTCTAAATTTCAGTGAAATTCCTATGTGTAGTGTTATTTTGTTTTAACCGCCTTTGTGGTCTAGTGGTAAGACCACCTGTCTCAGACCCAGAGGTCCCGGGCTCGATTCCCAGCGAGGGCAAAATTTCCTGATCGGTTTGGTTGGTGGTAGGGCTTGTTCTAAGTCCGCCTGGCTAGCTACCACCATCTTATCTAAGTCTGTCGCCAAAACAACAATGTTAACAGCATTGTTGTGTATCGGCAGTTAGAGGTAAGATAGCCAGTTCCTCTCTGGTTGAGGATTCCGGGTGAAGCTCGCTTCCATCTTCGGCCTTATCATCACTTACCATCAGGTGAGATGAAGCCGTTGTGGAATGAAAAAAAAAAAAATGTATGGAAGCCATTGGCACAAGCAAACCTGTACAAATGAACCATTTAGAAAATAATGATATTAATATGTTTTTCTCTTTATTCAGGAGCGGAACCCAAACATTCCCATACATAAACTAATCTACCTCCTCTATCCTTACCATTCATTCCTCACTAGAGAACACGTGAAGAACGTAGAAGCAGTTCTCCATAACCTGAGCATAAATACTGGAAAAAACTGGCGTATATCTCAGCAAGACGTCATGATACAAGGAAATCAGGCCTTAGTGACTATGGAAATCGATGGTGCTAAGTCTCAATTTAGCGTGCCTTTTGGTGGTAGGAAGCAAGGCGTGGAAGATAAGCGTGTGGTCAAGACGGAGTATCAAAGTGAGCTGCTGAACGAATTGTTGCTGAGTCATAGTGTTGGAGACTTCTGTATTATTGGTTAGTCGATTTTCAGTTATTTTAGTCAATTAATCGACATTTTGGCATTTCATATCTACGGGCATTTGGGTCTATCGTCGCACCCACACTCCGGTTATTTTTATGTAATTACCGAAATTTTTCGAAAAAAAGTACTGTGCCCGAGGAAATCAACAATAACGTTCTTATGACAATAGATGCCACGTGTCTTTCGAATCATGATTGAATTATATTATTATAGAAACATTAGTAGGGTGTTAAGAGTTGAAAAAAAATAAGTTTGAGCGAAGCCGCTGGCAAAAGCTACATATAAATCTGAAATCCCCAATTTGTCTTGAGAAGAGGCCTTTGCCTTGCAGTGGGGCAATAATGGGCTCTGGTATTATAAAATAAAAATATGATGAGCCATGCTCCGTCAAATTTGATAATAATGACTTTAATAATTTTCAAATTCTTCTCACAGGTCCAAAAGGTTGTGGGAAAAGCCTCCTAGTCGCGCAATTATCATCCTTACTAGGCTATACAGTAGAGCCTATAGTCCTGTACCAGGACATGACAGCTAGAGATCTGGTGCAGCAGCGAACTACCCTGGACAATGGGGATACTGTGTGGAGAAACTCGGATCTGGTCGAAGCAGCGTTGAAGGGGCATATGGCTGTTCTAGACGGACTTCATAGGATACATGCTAGTACGCTCGCTGTTTTGCATAGGTGAGTTGGAATATGTTACAAATACAGAATGTTTGGTTTTGGTGTTTGACGGACTACTAAATATTGGACTAGAATAATAATGATTATTTTATTTTATTTGAAAGGTACAGCAACGACCTATTCACTAGAAACATTAACATAATAAAAAATAACATAAGCATTGACTTATGGTAAATTAGTCACTTACAGGCGTACACAGCACTTACATAAAAAATAGCTTCTTAAATTATATATATTTTAACAAGATTTTTTACTCGTAGTGAGGATAGAAAAATTAATTAGAAACAGTGAAGAAAACATCAAACAAAACATTAAGTAAAAAACAAAATCATAATCGAAATTAGAATAAAAAAATATCAAAAATTAATATCAAAATTATCATTAGAATCAAGTTTTTTTTTTAATTTATATTAATAGTAAAATTGACATTCAAAATTCAAAACTATAAAACGTGATATCGAGTGCAATAAAAGAACATTCCAAAATTGTTGAAGTGGCAAAAAACCAAAAAATGAAATAGTAGAAATAAAATTTAAAAAGTAGGTTATGAAATTATGATTCGTCGCTAATATAGTTGTAAGTTCTTTGCGAAATTGGGAAAATATTTTTGCAATTATCTATTATTATTAGATTCATTAGGCATAGGACCTAATAGATTTAGGCATAGGATATAGACTAACTCATGTCACTGCTGATTTATTAGGGCCATATTTTCTATTTGCTGTTATTCAAAGTCAAAGTCGTTACGTGCCTGTTTGAAATAAAATCATTTATTTCGAATAGGCACGTAACGGTAAAAGGCACTGTTGAACGTCAAAAAATACATAAATAGTTAATTGGTTCTAGTTGCCCCTTCCAAAAGGTAGTCATGTATGGAGAAGAATGGGCAAGAAACTCCATATTTACTCTTTTAAAATGTTAACAATAGTTTGTATATATTAATGAATAATTATAGGTGAAGACGATGTACCTAGAATAAAAATTACTATACCACAATAGGTAAAAAGAATGAAAAGTGAAGTAACGACAGACAAATTAATAAATTCGATAGATACATGGTGCTCACATATTTACAAACATTGTATATGATTTTCCTAAAAAATTAACATATAATAAGTCAGTGTGTGAGTTAAAGTAGGTATATTAATCACACAAAATAAAATTAATGTCATAAAAATTATAAATTATACAATTAAATTAGCAACCAGTTTGATTTTCTAGACTCTAAATTGTTGTCTATTCTGTGCCTTAACCTGGGTTAAAAAAGTGTAGATACGGGATTTAGTAACAGCGCCTGGTCCTATCAAACTGAGAGATGGCCCATAGTTGGCACTCAGTCGTGCACGGGATATCGTTGATCAAACTGCTCCATACGCATCAAAATGACTTCTTGTGCAGCTAAACAGTGTTTTAATAATACAAGAAAGAAAAATAAGAAACACGGGATTACTTACCACTCGTAAGTACAGCCAAATAAATATATTTTCTTTATTTTCGTTCTTTCTCTTCGCAGGTAACGTGAGCGCATTGCGTTTTATATTTCATAGTCACGCCAAATACAGTTAACAATTATAATAACCCGCAGTTTTAACACTATTAATAGTAACTACGTATTTAGCCACAGAGCATAAGGCCTTTTTGGCCCAATGACCAAACCCATCCATGGAGTTTTCAACATAAACACTTTTGTCACGACTGGATTTTGAATTATGTATTCTTAGCGTATCAATGGCAAATAAAAAGTTGTAACAAAATTCAAATATTATGTTTGGCCCAAAATTCAGCCACTATTTATAATAAACTAGCGGACCTGACAGACGTTGTCCTGCACGAACAGCGCCATCTATTGGGTCCAGTTGTATTTTCAACCTATCCAGGGACCCATTCAAATATACACAAAATTTCCTCTAAATCGGTCCAGCTGTTTAGGAGATCAGTTACATACACACGCACAGAAGAATTTTATACAGGACTAGCTTCTGCCCGCGACTTCGTCCGCGTTAAATTTCTTGTTCCCCCGACCCACCCCGTCGCAACACATTGCCTGCCCGTGATTTTACTTCATTTTCGCATAAACTTTCAGTTAATAGGAATGTTATTCTTCCTCAAGAATTGGGCTGTAAAATGCAAAAAGATTTTTTCAAATCCAACTCGCAGTTCCAGAGATTAGCGCGTTCAAAAAACAAAAAACCGGCCAAGTGCGAGTCGGACTCGCGCATGAAGGGTTTCGTACCATCCATACAAATCCTTACTAATATTATAAATGTGAAAGTAACTCTGTCTGTCTGTCTGTCTGTCTGTATGTAACGTTTTCACGCCTAAACCGCTGAGATACCGCCGATAGACCGCCTGGGATATAGAGAAGGACATAGGCTACTTTTTTACGCGATAACCGACATCCACGCGGGCGGGGCAAAAAAAACGGCAAAAAAAATCATGTCCGTTGTATGGGAGCCCCCCTTAAATATATTTTTTTTTCTGTAGTATTTGTTGTTATAGCGGCAACATAAATACATCATCTGTGAAAATTTCAACTGTCTAACTATCACGGTTCATGAGATACAGCCTGGTGACAGACGGACAGACAGACAGACAGACAGACGGACAGCGGAGTTTTAGTAATAGGGTCCCATTTTACCCTTTGGGTACGGAACCCTAAAAACTAACTCTTCAACTTTAGAATAGACTACCTCGCAGAGTTGATCATTATTTTGCTGCGGAGTTATTATAAAACAGTTATATCTCCTAAGATATTCATTGAAATTAAATGATGTAAGGGCAACTTTGTTCAAAATTAAATATTTGTGATGAATAACGTATTTATTTGGATAAGGATTAATACGATGTTTATGAAAACTCCTTCGCAAATAATGCATTAATTTCGAACAAATTTGATTACCATAAAAAAGGTTATAGCGAGTTAATCTTAAAAGATAGACATATGCTGTCGCGGACTTTTTTTTAGAACATTTAAAGAGGAACAATTCCATCATACATGATATTTGCGTAACTTAAACCGTTTACGCAGCGCACGCAACGGAAGCTCTCAAAAAGGAATATTTTTTCCCGTTTTTGCATCATTTTTCATTTATGCTCCGCTCCTATTGGTCGTAGCGTGATGTTATATAGCCTATAACATTCCTCAATAAATGGACTATCCAACACAAAAAGAATTTTTCAATTCCAACCAGCAGTTCCTGAGATTAGCGCGTTCAAACAAACAAACAAACAAACAAACAAACTCTTCAGCTTTATATATTAGTATAGATAAGTTTTGAACCAGTGCGCAAAATTTTTTTTGGTGGTTCAGTATCAGTAATAGAACACATTTCCATTATTTGTAAAAAAAAATTTTTGGTCCATTTGAAATCAGCAAAATATGGATACAATCTATTCGTAATAATATCAATGGGCGAGCACACATCTGATAGGTACCTACTACTGCGTTCCACTTCACTGACCGCGCCGCGCCGGTGCGTTGCGCGATGAGTATCCATTATACCAGTTTCAAAATGAACATCTTTCGTTAACGATAACTTCATTGTTTTGTACTAAGACAAATATCAAAATAAGAAATAGGTGTATAATAAAACACGTTTAAGTTTAATTTGTCAAAATTTCCGCTCTGATTAAAAACTTTTCCTGTATACAAAAAGTGCTAAGAACTCCGAACTATATGCCAGTCAAAGAGATTCACAATTAAAACAGTTATTCTGTGATATTTTCTCCAATCTCAGACTAGTGCACGACAGAGAGTTGCAGCTACACGACGGGACGCGACTCTTACGACACGACCGTTACGATGATCTGCTGAAGTCAGGAATCACTGAGGAACAGCTGCAGAAGAATGGGGTCAAGAAGATACATCCGGCTTTCAGGTATAACATGATACATCTTTATTATAACTGTTGCATTTTACTAACGCACCTCGTCAAGTCGTTGAGCTCCTTAAGTTCTGAGTTGAGCTACTCGATTATTGACAGGTGCGTACACTGACTGGACAGAAATTTGTGTGGTTCTTTCCTCAAAAGAACACTATCTGACCAAGGTTATGTTTGAAAGCCTTTAAAAGAAACTGAGATCTCTGTGTTTGTTTCGGTGTTTCTTCTCAGAGTACTCGGAAAGGACCTCTTCGGTGAGGAGTCACCTTATTTAGTTATTAAAATATTATTTACGTGTAAAAGTAATGTATAAACTTCTTACAGGAATAAAACTATATAAGGTGAAACAAAATAAAATATAATAAAATAAAACTATATATTAACTCTATTCATGCACGAAATATTTTAAGAGAAACATATCGCACCTTTAGAATTATAGAGACCTAATGTCTTCAGAAGTTCTGAAGACATTAGGTCTCTATAATTCTAAAGGTGCGATATATGTGTAAAAAAGCCATAGCAGCGAAATATTTTTTTTTTTTTTTTAAATTGTATGAATGACATGCCCGGACGCGGTGACGGTGGCGGCCACGAGAGCGGTGTCTTTTGATAATTAATCATCAATTACCAAGTAATTTTTTTTTTTTTTTTAATAATCAGATTTAAATAAAAATCATTTCCATGGCTTCTATACCACCTATAGGTGTATCTCTTAAAATATTTCGTGTTTGAATAGATACATCCTATATATATGACGTATACCCACTGACCATTGACATAAGGTTTTAAGTACAATGATTGTCGCTCGATTTCAGGATCGTAGCATTAGCAGAGCCACCAGTCCTCGGTCGCGGACAACAGTGGCTGTCACCTGAGATATTAAGCCTCTTCATCTTCCATGAGATGAGGAACTTGAGCAAATCTGAGGAGATATTCATTATTAATAGTTTGGTGAGTATTATTACTATAAAATATTTTTTTTTTATTTTCACTTTTTAGTTGAGCTACCTACCCCACTCAATTTTATATATACGACTACTTGTTGTACAAACAGCAGTAACAAGTTTTATAACATCATCAATATACACAGAGTGGATTAAATAGATATTATTAAAGCTTACTCAAAAACTACTCTAGTAAAGTAAATAAAATTTATATGCGACTACCGGGCGAGAATCCAGTAACTGAAAAAAATATATATATATATGGATAAGGGCCCAGTAATCACGTAGAAATCTTACACACATGAAACAAAATAATAAACTCGCCGAATGCATAAACTCCTCCTTTTTTTAAGGCGGTAATTTTTTTTTTTATTGTGTATGTTGTAAAAAAAATCAGTTGGAAAAAAGAGAAGCTGCTATTCGTCCTATACAGCTCCATCTATCTCATGCACTGGAGCAAAAATGCCTGTATTATTATGGCTTTTAGTTATCTGGTATCAAAACTTTTCTGACTTCGCTTCATCCAAAGAAAATTACTTCAATAATCAATAATAAACATAATTTTTTGCTTCCAGTACGGCGAAATATCTCAACCACTCCACTCCATTATAAATCTAGCAGATGAGCTTCGAAAATCAGAAGATAGTACTCTAAAGAATCTGTCATCCTCTCTATCCACTCGCCAACTCCTCAGGATCGCCAGCAGAATGTCCAAGTACCCCACAGACTCCGCCTATGAGACCGTACAACAAACGTTTTTGGCCAAATTCCTGCCTAACTTAGCCAGACGAGCGCTAGATGGCGCTTCTCAAAAGTTAGGTATTGACCCGCCACAACGCTTCGGTATCTTCGGAAACAATCCTTCAGAAACCAAAGTGAAATGCTCTGTAAATAACAACATCCTAACTATTGGTAACACAAGCACGGAAATCTTCAAAACGGATGCTTTAACCAAAGTCCCGGATATTTTGTTCTACGACGTACCTCAACATATGCGGTTGCTAGAATGGTTGCTGCAGGACTTTTTGCTTGGCAACCACTTACTCCTCGTCGGGAACCAAGGCGTAGGAAAGAACAAGATTGCTGATAGACTGCTTCAGTTGCTGAACCGACCTAGAGAGTACATACAACTACATAGAGATACCACTGTGCAGTCTTTGACTGTACAACCGACAGTCAAAGATGGTGTAGTAGTCTACGAAGATTCTCCTTTAGTAAAAGCAGTGAAATACGGCCATGTGTTAGTTGTTGACGAGGCTGATAAGGCTCCGACACACGTGACCTGTATACTAAAAACTTTAGTGGAAAATGGTGAAATGATTCTCAGTGATGGTCGAAGAATAGTGCCTAAGCATATGCTGGAAAGTTCTGGAGGCGATGTGTCCAGTTTCATACCAGTACATGATGATTTTAGAATGATTGTGCTGGCAAATCGACCTGGGTTCCCGTTCTTGGGAAATGATTTCTTCGCCTCTTTGGGTAAGATATTTTTCATTATTTTTTATTCCGCTTGTTAATGTCTTAAATATATTTTTAATACGTTTTTAGTAGTTCCACCTGTATGTTTGTAACGGAATCTTTGATCGCGAATTTCACCCACTTCAAAACTTGAGACTGAACTGAAACTTGCACACTTATCATATAAAGGACCGATGACAATACAAATATTTAAAAAAATAGTTTTATAAATAATATAAATTAGAGTTGAAAAAATTAATAATAAACACGCTTTAACGATGAACCGGTACAAAAAAGCAAAATATAAATTTTGGTTTGCTCGATATCAGTTGTTATAAATATTTCATTTTAAAGTTTTCTAAAAGTAGCGTTAGTATGAAAATATGAAACAAAGCACCCCACGCTTTTTTACAAAAATATTAATTTTCTCGTTAATCATTTTATTTTTAATACAAATATTTTTTTAACTTTTTATTTTAGTTTACCATTATAGTGTGTTTTCGTTTTTTAAACTATATTTTTGGTAGTAATCTTATTCATAAGTAAGTTATCGTCAATAGTGCAACTCATTAATTCTTAGTCGCTATCCTTCACTTAGCCGTGGGACTTTTGCCTCCTATTAAAAGCTTTTACTTTATTGTTTGTCTTTCTGTCTGCTTGGTATGTTGCAAGTAAATTTCTGGTTCAGTATCGTAGTATGCACCCCCAAAAGGCTATTTTGCACATATATTTAGGTTCGGTGGGTGGGTGGGGTCGGTTCATTTACATATAATTATTCCCTCTAACTAATAAAACACTGAAAATTAAGTTATGTATTGAATAACCTTTTTTAAATGAGTTTATACTAAGTGTGTGAAGTGTCAGTATGTGTGTGCGTATAAAAGCTAGTATAATTATATTTTCTTCTTATTCAGGTGACCTATTCTCCTGCCACGCCGTGGACAACCCATCCGTAGAGTCTGAGATGGAACTCCTGCGTTCTTACGGACCGGATGTACCGCAGGACGTCATGAAGAAACTGGTCCAAGCGTTCGCGATACTAAGGGACAAGGCTGACCAGGGACAGCTGACGTATCCATACTCTACCAGGGAGCTGGTCAATATTGTTAAACATTTGCAGGTTAGTTTGTGAAGATTCGTTAATTCACGTATTAATTTTTGACGTCAAAGTTACAAAAGACACCCCGTTTTTTGTAACTTTGTCGTCCATAACGCCTAACTTTCCAGTGTTTAAGCTGGGTGGAAGAACTGTAAGGAGTGAAGGGTATTTTTTTTTTTGTAGTACTTGAGCCCTTTTTATCGACTGATTAGGAGAACGTAAATCGGGCTACGTTTAACTGATAGACCTTGAGAGATGCTCATTTCTGGATTCATGAACCAGTGTTAAGTTAAAACGCTGTTTTCACTAAAACACATTTTAGCTATAACAATTATGAGGTATTGTTTTTAGTTCTATATAAAAACATTGCCGACTTTTCGAGTTATCTGAAACCTTTAAGTTTTATATTTGCAGAAATATCCCAACGAAGACTTAGCGACTGCAATCGGCAACGTATTCGACTTCGACCGCTACAGCAAAGACTTGGCCGACACTTTACTAGAGGTGCTCCACGCCAGCGGACTACCGATAGAGGGCGTGCTCGAGGGCCGGTCCAAGGAAGCGCTCAAGAGGATACAGATGACCATAGACAGGCATAGTGGGTGCGTGAACCTTACCAGCCTAATAATATAATCTTTGACTGTCGAAATGAGAAGTCAGAAGCCCAAAAGTCTGACAACCAGTCTTACCAAATGGTATCGCTTTATGTAAAATTCTGGTATTCAGCTTCATCCGGTAAGACTGAAAGTCGACCTTAACATAGTTTGCAAAAATGCTAGGCAGATAATAATATTAACAAAGGCGTCGCAATGTCTGCTATAAAGGACGCAAGTAAAATCTCCACGCTTGACAGTTAGTGGGTACACACCTCATGACTGTCAGGGCTTATTTTTATTTTTTATTGTTTTATTAGTTTTTACATTGTCTCACATATAGAAGCAACAAGAATAATGTACCCAGGATTTTGTAATATCTTGATTTAAAAGAGTGTCCTTGGAGTTTCTTGCCTGTTCTTCTCCATAGTGATCTACGTATTGGAATGGGCATCTAGCTTCAACTTTCTGACTTACTGACCATCTCTTTGACAATCCAAAAGTGCGTGTAAATGGTTTAATTTAAATAAATGCTTTGAGTTTGGTACTTTTCATAATTCGCATCAAGCTAAAATCTATCATCTTAGAGTGTATTCTGCATGGCCCCAAAATTATACAACAAGGTACCAAAGGCATACAAAGATTTTGAAAAGCATGAAGAAACTTTTAATAAATAAATGCTGTTATAATGTTGAAGACTATTTAAATGATGTACTTTAGACATTTTTGTAATTATTTTTGTTAATTTAACATAACTTTATGATTTTTGTACTTTATATTATTGTTGTATTTGTACGCCTTTTTAGGCAAAACATGTCGAAACTTTTTTTTTTGTAATCTTTCAAACTGATTGTTAATCTACACGTGTTTTTGACAAAATAATATGTCTTATCTTAGCAACCCAACATACATAGCTGTAGATCTTCATTGAGACCTAGAAAAAAATATCATCATGATTCTCTTGCCCTTATCCCAATTTATTTGGGGTCGACGCAGCATGCCTTTTTCTTTCATACTTCTCCTAGAAATTAATAATTTACAAAATGATTTCCAGTAAAGACACATCCTCTCCTAAGCACGGCAAGGAGGATCCGAAGAATGAACCTCACGTGGGCGGCAACACCTGGGCGGGCGGAACCGGCGGCCGGGACACAGCCGGGTTGGGTGGGAAGGGCGGGCCTTACCGACTTGATAAGGGACATGATGTTCATCAGGTAAATATTTAAACGGTAAACTATAAGTGCTTCATTATCTCAATAATAGGATGATTTCTGCAAAAAAAAAAAAAACTGTTTAGTCCGTCAGTCAGATAATAAAAAAAATATTAAACACGTTTTTGCATACATAATTAGAAGAAAAATACATCAGATATAGTTGAGATTAGATAAGTTAAGTTTAAAAGCTTTCAGGTTCCTACTATTTTGCTGTGACCGACAGGGTCCATAATGATCCCATTAAATTTAAAGTAACCGCCTTAGTACATACTAACTTTTTCCCACAAAAAAAAAAAAAAACTACCAAACTACCAAACCCAACCAAAAAAACCAAACAACAAACAAACAAACCACCAAACAACCAAACACCAAACAAAACAACAACTACTAACTAGGTCAAATAAAAAAAAAAAAAACACGCCATAGGTATGGTAGAATGATTGAAATTTTTGTAAGTTGGACCTATAAAATAAGTTTCTTAAAAATCGCGAATAAAAGAACAGCTGCACTAACGTACGAGATCTATACAGCGTATATAGACTTTACTCAAGCTAAGTACAATAAACGTTCCATACGAATATTAACCTTATTTGTATAAAGTTAATGTTCATATTCATATAAAACGCGAACTGTACTTACTTTGATAAACTCTAGGTACGGTTTATAAATATCAGTCAAGTCTTTACAAAACCTGTTAAACTTAATGCAAACATTATCTTTCAGCTTTCAGAAGCTGAAAAGGACGACGTCCCGGAACACGTGAAGAAGGCTGCGCGGGAGATGAACAGAAAAGCCTTCGAAGAGCGCCTCAAGGAGATTAATATGAGCGAGTTCGATGCCAAGCTCTATGGTCAGTTCCATAGAGCCGTGCAACAACAGGTGACGATATTAGGGTGCAGGGTTCTGAACCAAATTGGATTCCTACCCGGTTGACCATAGGCGCCCCCTATTTTATGGGACTTAACGAAACTGATGAAATGTGGGTGTAATACACCTCTCCCTACCACGAATTCAGGCGTGAGTTTATGTAAAATGTAAAAAAAAAATATTACTTTCTAATTTCTCTTCTTAATAAATCTTCTTGCGAATAATTGCGTTTGACCGATACCACTGTACCGCAAACAAAAAATATACGTTCAAAATTGCCTTTTATGTGCCTATTCGAAATGATTTGATTTTGACTTTGACTTTGACCGCGCCTTAGGAGCGCGCGGCTCACGGGGGGCGAGACGCCGTGAGCGTTCACAAGTGAGCGGCCTGCACTGCCCCTCGTGAGCCGCGCACGTACCTAAGGCGCGATACGGCGGTATCGGTCAAACTATAAGCTTACATTGTCTGTCACAGCTGTATCTTTTCGACCATAATAGATAGCTTGTTGTTTTTCTTTACAAAGTACTCTAATCTATCCTGGCACAAAAATATGTAAAATATGTTTTGTTGTATCTTTTCTTACGAAACGCTCAGTGTTCGACTCACACTTTTTTTGGTTTTCACTTGTTAACTAGATATCTCTTTTAACCGCGGTGGTCTGAAGACCTTAGATAAAATCTTCTGCTTGGTTTGGTTGGTAGTAGGGCTTGTACTAAGTCCGCCTGGCTAGCTAACACCATCTTATCTAAGTCTGTCGCCATAACAACAATGTTAATAGCATTTGTTGATAAGCCAAGATTTGGTGAAATAGCCAGTTTTTTTTTTTTTTTAAACTTTGCCCCACCCTAGGAATTTCTCCTGTATTGTGGGTGCGTTTACAAACATTTAAACTCACATACACATACATTCCTTTGTTGTTGAGTATTCCGGGTGAAGTTCACTTCCACCTTCGGCCTTATCATCACTTACCATCAAGTGAGATAAATGCCAAGAACTTCCCGTTAAGGGTTTAAAAAAAAAGAAGCATAAGGAATCGTAATCTGAACTATCTTTTGGGCCTGATAGTCTACTAGAGTCTAGGACGTATTCTATAACTCTTGATTTTGATATCAAACTCAAACCATTTATTTCAATTAAACCATTTACAGGCACTTTTGAATTGTCAAGGAGTCGGTCAGTAACAAAAATGAAGCTACATGCCCATTCCAAAGCGTAGAGAAGAACGGGCAAGAATCACACTATATTCTTAATGTTACAGATAGGTGCTTTACGTGGAGTGCTAGCTGAACTTCAAGCGAAGAAGAAAGAGCGGCACTGGAGCAGGCACCAGACCAGCGGGGAGCTCGATGACGGCAAGATTATAGAAGGTATATTATAAATAGAGACCGGAGTTTGTTGCATATTTCGAGCATTTTAATGTACAAATTACCAGAGCACATGTATAGATTGACCTGACCTTTTTGATGAACATTGGGGATGTTCTTCAGAAAGGTCAGGTGCGTAGTACTCGCAGCCGGCGTGCGTGTATGACCAGCAGTGCAAGTACGTAGGACTCGATTCGATAAATTTGACAATTATTCTCGATAAAATGAGTTTTTATCGAATCGAATTGATGTCGCATGTAACTTCTACTTTAACGATCGGTAAATAAACTCTAAAATTTTAACGAATTTAAAGAAAATGCACGAAACGACAATTTTACAGTTGAGATCGCCAATTTACGCTGTCAAGCTCGGTAATTTATCGACACCTTGTAAAAGCCCGATAAGCATAGCGATCATTAAGTACTAATACGAACAAGATTGATAAAAATGCAAACCTTAGCGATCTCGATGTCTTATCGAGATATCGTGGGCTGATTCCAGTCGTTAAGGATCGCTTGTCAAATAGCAATACTGAGGACGTCCACAGACAAAACATTTAAGGTGGGATTTCTGTGGCACGACTATTGTCCGAGATATATAGTTTTTTTTTTTTCATACATTTTTGGATTGCAAACAATATTCATGGGTATAATTGAAAGAAGCTACACTGTAATTTAAGCTACGCTTATAATTTTAAAATTGCTTGAGACATTTTGCAAAAAAACCTTTACTTACTTATTCTATGAATGACCCGCCCGGACGCGGCGACTAATGGCGGCACGAGCGCGGTGAATTTAGATAATTAATCAGCATATTTTATCAAGTAATTTTAAATTATAGTTTTTTTTTAATCGGTTCCATGATTCGTGTTTGAATAGATACATCCTATATATATATTTTCTTTTCTTTTGCTTATATCTCGAAAATGGTGCGTCCTATCGCAAAAATAATGAAAATTTCGACACCCTTATGGAAATCCATAAACCCGTAATATTCAACATGTAGGTAATTTTTTTTTTTCCATACAAAAAGTGAAAATTTCCATATGAAACACGTTGAGGCTGCCCCGCCCCTGCGCACCTCCAGCTCTAAAAAAAATCATGAGATAGGGCAAACAAGTGCAACGTTGCGAAGCTAAAAAAAATACCACGTGGAGTCGCGATTGTCAAATTCGATTCACCCTGCAATAAAGTCATAAGTCCTAAATCCATGCTTAGTAATGATCGCTATGCTTATCGGGCTATTACATGGTGTCGATAAACTACCGAGCTCGACAACGTAAATTGGCGATCTCAACTGTCAAAATGTCATTTCGTACTTGCATTCTCGTTAAATTTGTTAAAATTTTAGAGTTTATCTACCGATCGTTAAAGTAAGTACCGTACTTACTTTTTTTACGTGTTACGTACTTCCAAATTCGTTAACAAGATCGATAAAAATGCAAACCTTAGCGATCTCGATGTCTTATCGATGCAAAGTGCGTACTTGCACTGCAGATGTATGAACGTAAACGAAGCAAAAGGGGTATTTAAGGAGCGTATCAGGTGGCTGTTCTTCTGAAGTTTCTGCCTACCCATATGGGAAAAAGAAGGCGTGAGTTTATGTAGGTGTGTGTATTGGCTGTAGCAGTAACAAAGTTCCCTCGCGGTAGGTCTGGCAGGCGAGCGCTCGATATACCGTCGTCGCACGGAGCAGGAGCCGCCGCCGGGCGCGCAGCCCGACAAGCCCAAGCGACTACGACTGGTAGTGGACGTGTCCGGCAGTATGTACAGGTATGTTTGGATTATGATAACACTAGCTGCTTCCCGCGGCATCGCACGCGTTGCTTTTTTGGGTTCCGTACCCAAAGGGTAAAACGGGACCCCATTATTTATTTCTATTATTTTTATTATTCCTTGTTAGTGATCCTAAGATGTCTACTGCTTTTTCTGTTTTTACTCGTACCCGTGAGAACCTGTGTGGCTCTATGTTTCATATTCAATTGTTATCCATCTGTTATAGCTGTTGGTTCTCCTATAAATAAATAAATAAATTACTAAGACTCCGCTGTCCGTCTGTCTCTCTGTCTGTCCGTCTGTCACCAGGCTGTATCTCATGAACCGTGATAGTTAGACAGTTGAAATGTTCACAGATGATGTATTTCTGTTGCCGCTATAACAAAAAATACAAAAGAACAGAATAAAATAAATATTTAAGGGGGCTCCCATAGAACGAACGTGATTTTTTTGCTCGTTTTTGCTCGATATTGATAACGGCGACAGTTAGACGTTTGAAATATTCACAGAATATTTAGTTATATATTCACTTTAAAAATAAATAATTAAATTAAAACAAATATTTAAGGGGGGCTCCAATACAACAAACATGATTTTTTTTGCCGTTTTTATAGATAATGGTACGGAACCCTTTGTGCACGAGTCCGACTCGCACTTGACCAGTTTTTTTCTAAACTCAAAACTGAAACTCAAATCATTTATTTCAATTAAACCATTTACAGGTACTTTTGAATTGTCTAGGAATCTGTCAGTAAGGAAAATGAAGCTACATGCTCATTCCAAAGCGTAGTAGGTACCTATGGAGAAGAACGGGCAAGAAACTCCATGGACACTCTTTTAAATTAAATTGTTACAAAAATATTAGTTACATCTATAATGTTGAATTTATAACTAAATGTGAGAACGACGGCGCCCGTTCACGAACATGACGATAAAATAATTAAAATAAAAGTAGCTTAAGTTACTCCTTATAATATCTGGAAATTTCCAGTGAAAGTCTCGTCAAAATCGGTATAGCCGTTTCTGAGATTAGCCGGAACAAACAGACAACCAGACAGACAAAATTGTTTTTTTTTTTGGTATAATTACCGTATACAGGGTGGTAGGGACATCGACGCGAAACCCGTTACCATGGATTCAGTACATGATTTTGGACTTCCCAGCGTTGACATTTTTCGTCGAATATTTAAAAAAAAACTGCTATTTCCTACAAAAGTGTAGTTTTTGTACAAAAACCTACGCGGACAAAATGTATGGGACATCAATTTTTTTTTAATTCCCGACGAAAAATTTCAACGCAGGAGGGTGCAGCCGTAGCAGTTAGCACTCTGTGCTAAGTGCTACGGCTGAGCATGAGGTAATGGGTTCAAAAAAAAAAAAAAAACACATAAACCTACATGGGCACTTATGAAACGTCAGAAACTAGGTGCACGGTTCCAATTAGTCGTTTCCTATGGAGAAGAGCCGGCAAGAAACTCTACGGTTACTCTTTTAAAAATAATTGGCTTTTACAATATTTTCAAATAATAGTGTTAATAGGTATGGGAGGACAGTGTAGGCCTTTCAACAATTACCAGGTATTTAACAAAATAGAAAAGTGCCAACAAATCTACAATCTACTAGGCCTAAAACGTTCTATAATAAATCGTCAACTCCCAGGTTCAACTCATACGACGGTCGTCTAGAGCGTTCGATGGAGGCCGTGGTGCTCCTGACGGAGGCGCTGTCGGGCTACGAGTCGCGTATCCGCTACGACATGCTCGGCCACTCCGGGGAAGAACACGCGCTGCAACTCGTCACGGTCGACAGACCGCCTGAGAACGAGAAGGAACGGCTAAAGGTAACATTTCATTATTTGTATACAGGAAAAGTTTTTAATCCGTGCGCAAATTTTGACAAATTAAACTTAAACGTGTTTTATTATACACCTATTTCTTATTTTGATATGTCTTAGTACAAAAAAATTAAGTTATCGTTAACGAAAGATGTTTATTTTGAAACTGGTATAATGGATACTCGTCGCGCAACGCGCCGGCGGCGCGATCAGTGAAGCGGAACGCAGTAGTAGGTACCTATCAGCTGTGCGCTCGCCCATTGATATTATTACGAATAGATAGTATCCATATTTTGCCGATTTGGAGTAGGACTAAAAAAAAATAGTATTGAACAAATAATGGAAATGTGTTCTATTACTGATACTGAACCACCAAAAAAAATTTGCGCACTGGTTAAAACTTATCCTGTATACAAGATGGATTTTTGAGATGGGGCAGTAGGCCCGGTAAACAGATTGCCTGCTCCTGGGGCACTGGACCGGTATCCACAACTGCAGGTCTGGTGCAGCGGGAAGCAGACATAGTTTTGTGAAAATGCCCCATTTTCTTGATGACTGTATTTTTTTTCCAAAATCTGTGAATGGGGAACAAAATTTAAAATAAAAAATCTTTTTTCGGCCGTTTTTTGACTATTTTTCCTTTATCTCTGTGTCCAGATAATCCGCACGATGCACGCGCACGCACAATTCTGTTGGTCAGGTGACAACACGCTCCCCGCAGCTCAGCACGCCATCTCCAGCATCGCCACCGAAGACGCCGACGAGGCCATTGTGCTCATACTGTCTGACGCTAACCTTAGGCGGTCAGTATCTCTATTAGTATTTTCTTTCTTTCTTTCTTTCTTTCTTACAATCTGTAACTGAAAAGTAGTTTCTTCAGAATCTTTTACTGAATCAATTTCTTTCATTTTTAATACAGGTAATTTTATATCCCAAAAATAATTAAAACTACGTAAATTACAGTCACACTTCCGCTGTACAGTCAAAACAAACCAAAATGAACGAAATTGCTATTAAGCTAGACCCTTATACGTGTGCGACTGTGTCAGTCCTGGATTTGTCAATAGGCCGTATAGGCCGCGGCCTAGGGGCGGCAGATTTCAGAGGACGCTCACTCGATTTCAGAGGATAAAATTCAAACAAGTTCATTTTAACTTTAGTGTTTTCCTTACTACAAATGGAAAATTATTATTTTAGAAAGATACCTACAAGGGGCGGCGGAAATAAAGTAGCCTACACTCATAAAATATATAAATCCGGCACTGGACTGTGTGCGTGCGAATATTTGTAATGTGACCACAATGTTCTCGCACAATCAGTATCAATGATTTAATAAACAAACAATGTTCAAAGTAAAAATACAGTGTATGTATTATGATAATATTCCACTTGGGGTGTTTGGTGGTGTGCGTTAATTTCGGGACATATACAGGATAAGTTTTTAACCAGTGCACAATTTTTTTTTGGTGGTTCAGTATCAGTAATAGAACCCATTTCCATTATTTGTTCAATACTTTTTTTTGGTCCTACTAGAAATCAGCAAAATATGGATACAATCTATTCGTAATAATATCAATGGGCGAGCGCACAGCTGATAGGTACCTACCATTGCGTTCCGCTTCACAGACCGCGTCGCCGGCGCGTTGTGCGACGAGTATCCATTATACCAGTTTCTAAATAAACATCTTTCGTTAACGATAACTAAATTTTTTGTACTAAGACATCAAAATAAGAAATAGGTGTATAATAAAACACGTTTAAGTTTAATTTGTAAAAATTTGCGCACTGATTAAAAACTTTTTCTGAATAGAAACACATTTATTTGTAAACTAGTGAGCAGCCCCTGCTTTGCACGGTCATGATTTACTGGTCAATATCAGTAGACCATTTCAAGACATAGTTTTGTGGTTTTTCCAATATTATGGAACAAAGTCGTAGGCAATATGAATTTTTGTCGATGTTATACATATTTTTGCGGCAGTCTGTACCTACTACTACAGGAAAAATTGGTGTTTTATTAGAGTTTTTCGTTAAAACCGTTGAAAAAATACCAATATCTGAATTTATATAAAACTAGCTTTTGCCGCGGCTGCGCCCGCGTGGATGTCGGTTATCGCGTAAAAAAGTAGCCTATGTCCTTCTCCATATTCCAGGCTATATCTCTGCCAAATTTCATGACGATCGGTTCAGCGGTTTAGGCGTGAAAACGTAACATACAGACAGACAGAGTTACTTTCACATTTATAATATTAGTATGGATAAAGTGGGGTTAGAACGGCTCGACCGATTTTTATGATCTTTGATTTGTTGGATTTGTCTCCGCCCCGAATAGTAGAATAACGATTAAAACAAGCTTTTCGCTTGTTTTAATAGTTATTCTTAATATTTCTTCTTAATAGGTAATCACGAAAAAAAAAAACTTTATTTTAATTCATTTTCTCATACTAATTGTATGGCACGGCCTTTTTGATGATATCTCGGGAACGGACTGACTGATTTCGTTAATTCATTTTGAGTATTCATTTTCATCTTAATAAAAAACTGAATTCAATTTAGTTAATAAAGTTCAACAGTTTAAGTACAACATTTATTGATTCTGTGGCGGTACGAAGTTCGCGAGGGGAGCTAGTTATGAATATTTTCTTCTACAGATACGGCATCCAGCCGGAAGAACTAGGAACGATACTGACATCGGACCACCGAGTGCAGGCTCACGTGATCTTCATAGGCAGCTTGGGTGACGAAGCTAACTCGTAAGTAACAAACTTAAACGTTCTTTCTCGTATCGACATGAGTTAGTTATCGTACGAGAACGACTCTTGCTGTAGTGAAAGTGAGCGGGGCAATTGCATAACACACAATGGTAATGCCTTTCATTTTACAGTTCAACAACATTCAATGCGTTATTTAAGTTGTTGAGTAGATGAATTTTTCAAACATTGGAAGCAATGGATTAGCAATTTCCTTTGAGATCTTTCGTAGAGTGCTGATCAGTGAGTCCACAGATATAGATATACCTAGATAACGCAAATATCACGAACTGTATGAAAACCAAGCGTACCATTTTTTGACTACCTACTATGACGTCACAAGCTCGCGCTCTCGCTCACTTTTACCCAGCCAGCAGGACAGAGCGCGAAAGTGGCGGCTTATGATTTTTGATCGTAAGCTGGTGCGATTTTTGGCATGCGAAGTAGTTGCTCTTGCGTTATCTAGGTATATCTACATCTGTGAGTGTGTCAGTATGTACGTTAATTAGTGGATGGTGAACGATTTTTAGAAATAAATATTTCCAGAGGCCCTAGTGTGAGTTTATTTTAACCATCTCGAATTTACGCACCGAGCGCGTTCAGCACTCCGATTGGTGAAGGGCCAATCGGGGGCCAATCGGAACGCCGAACGCGCTCGATGCGTAAAATCGAGATGGTTAAAATAAACTCACACTAGGGCCTCTGATAAACTCTTTCCAAGAGTACAATAACTTTGTATATTGAATTAATAAAAGCTATAAGAAAAGTATTACGTGTGGTCTGTAAACCGGGAATTACGCTACGACACATACGGTCTTATTACAAAACGAGTTTTTTCTTTTGACATGGTTTAATAAATAATAAAAAATTAAATAATTTTCAATCAGAATTCTAGAAAGAAACAACTACTGGCCGCACATTCACTTTGTCTCTCTCGTACTTTTCCATCTGTTTTCACTGCACCTCTGAATAAGGAACGCTCAGTCCATTCTCTATGTCTATGGTTTAAAAACCATCGAGTCAGTCTTTGTAATAAGAAAGTAACTGTGATTGAAATATATTTTTATACAAAACTGACAACTTAGTCTGGTTCTAAGTTGTCAGCTTTGTAATCAAAACTTGAAGTTTTGACTTAAATTTTTTACCGTGGTCGGAATTCAGTTCCAAATTAAAAAGGTTCATGGTTGTAATAGGACGGATTATGTTTGCATTTTGACTAATATTTTTCCTCTTGCACATGACCATTCAACGGCCACGCAGATGATTATCCCCCGTAGTGCTAAGTCGCGTTAATTGACTTCCAGCTAATTAACGTCTCGTTTCTGGAACGAAGATCAACACAAAAATTTTAGCTAACAAATTGCCAAACGCATGTCAACTGCTGTGATTGGTTGAATGAATTGTGAATTGATTAAATTGGTTGATTTAACTGTTTGTGTATGTAAGTTTAATGTTTATAAACGCACCCACAATACAGGAGAAATACCTAGTGTGGGTAGTATTTTAAGCTACTCATGTCGTCTCAACTTACTGTTAACCTGTGAACCTGCTTACTGTATTACCTGGACAATAAAATATTTTCTATTCTATTTTCTACGAGTATAATATGCACGTTTCTTGCAGACTCCTGCGCCGCCTGCCAGCGGGTCACGCGCACGTATGCATGGACGTCGCGTCGCTGCCTCAGATCATGCAGCAGATATTCGCCTCTTCGCTTATGCAGTCATCTTGATCGTTATACAATAATTAGCTAATCCTAGCCGTAGCGTAACTAACTAACGTAATGAACTAAACAATTTTCAAAAAAGGCTATCCACAGGTATAAAGAAGATGTTCCAGAAATGTATGGAGCCTGGGCTAGCACTATGTACACTATATGTAAATATCGCTATACAATATAGTAACCGTTTTATAATGTTAATTTTCTATAATTTTACTTCGTATTAATGGACATTCAAATTAACTCTGTCAAGGAGAGTACAACATAAACACGGTGGTTCGGGATCAGCATTATGCGAAATGTCATTTTGACAATGAAATTTGTCAAAATGACATTGTCAAAATGTTCAATACATTCAGATAACTCTTTTTATTATTACACTTTCATGTGCTATTGGTTTATTATTGTTATTTTAGGGGTCATATCAATTACAGGGGTAAAGTTTATAATGTTGGTTATTGATATATTTGTTGCATATTATGCCTTATAGCCTTTATGTTTCATTGTAGAATTACATTAGAAACCTATAAAAAAACATAGAAAAGGTTTTTTTAAGAATACTAGCCATTTGGATTCTACATTACTGTATAGTTATTCACACAAATTCAATACGCTTCCGTGCCGAATCGAACATTTTATTTTAACAAAACATGGCCTAGGCCAATTAATTAAAAAAAATCGCCGTATCCTAGTAGTTCCATTCTCTAGTTCCATTATGGGACTACTGGGATTTTTTTCTTCCAGTAGATCCATGGAACTGGCATACAGGGTGTGGCGTAAATAGTGGTCCGCCGTTAAGAGGTCGATACACCGTATATTCAGCTGTCACATACCACAACGTGAACTATTTATCTTAGTTCTCCGACTTTTTTGTTATTGAAAAATTTACTGCTTGATTTACTAATTTGGCTGTAATTTCTATACATGACATTAAAGTATACTGAACAAAAAAAAAAAAAAAAAAGACGTGTGGCACTCGGGGACTGCCGCGGTAAAGCTATTGCATAGCATTTTGTATCAACTTATGCAATTATAATTATTTATATATTTTATTTATGCAGTATTTCTTTTTCTTTGATATACTTTCTATATACTTTCTTTGATATACGGAATTTCTGAATTCGGTCCCCGCGCTCAAGGCCCGCGATAGAAGCTATGCAATAGCTTAAAAACAAAATAAATAAGTGCTGAACGTCGTAAAAGTGTATAACTACGTAAACAAAGTCAAATAATATTCAAATATAAGCATAATAACAACTTTAAAATAGACGAAAGTGTTGAACCTAAAGTAATTTTAAATAAAAAAAGAGTGACAAACTGTTTTGACAGCGAAAAAATTCCATGTACATGAGTCATTTCCAACCGTCTAGTCCAGTTTAAAAATTGTTCAACTGGAATGGTATCAACTATTTGGCAAGCTTTAATTAAGTCATTGTAGCCTTGCGGTGCAACAGGGGAACTGAATGTACTCATAATCGACTGGTCGTGAGTTCAAACCCCACTATCAACAATCGCTTTTTGTGAAGATCATAATTTTATAAACTAATATTTATAAGAATAAAAATACGCAGTACACAGAAAAAGGAACTGCCAGAAATTATTAGATCACTAGAGGGTACTGGTGTAGTAAAATAACCGTCGGAGTGGGGAGCGTGAGGTTTTTTCGTTACGGAATTTCTGGATTCGGTCCCCGCGCTCAAGGCCCGCGATAGAAGCTATGCAATAGCTTAAAAAAAATGTAATTTCTAGAAATTACAGCTAGTAAATGAGTTGTTTAAATTGTGGTATGTGATAGCTGAATATATGGTGTATTGACCCCTAAACGTTGGACCAATATTTACGTCACAGCCTGTATGCCAGTTCCATGGAACTACTGGGGGAAAAAAATCCCAGTAGTCCCATAATGGAACTACTGGAATACGGCGATTATATTAGTTAAAGACACTTAAACACATTATTTATGTAAGTACAACAACAAAAGTATACAGCTACTCGACAGTCATACGCATATTTCAATTTTTCAACTTTCAATTTTTAATTTTTTTCTATACGCTCATCTCGCAATACTCCAGACATACTGACAAGATCTTCTTCTATTCATCAGCAAAAACATCACATTCGGGTTTAGCATCCAAGAGAGCGTTGAGCGCAGAGAGTGCGAGGGAAAACAATGAAAACATCAATCAATGCTATTGAAGAGTCTTCTAAACGCTGTTCACAAATCCGAAACCCGAAAATTTGGACAGTTTAAACCAAATAGACGACCGCTATTCTTCCGATAGTTATAAGCTGTCGGGGAATGGGCAAATCAGGTAACCGTAAATGTGTCATTTTCGACTCTGAAGCCTGCCGAATGGTTGTGCACAGGTTCAATGGAACACTTAGCTAAATATAAGGGCTATCTATTGATACACGAAATATTTTAAAATATGAGGTTCATTTAAAAAATTAAATAATTTAAAATTACTTGACACGCATAATATGATAGTTAATGACCGCGTCGGGCGGGACATTTATAGAATTAAGTAAAGCTTTTATGCAAAATGTCTCAAGCGATTTCAACATTATAATAATTAGGTAAAAAAAAAAACATAATTATTGCTTTTTTAATTTAAATGCTTTATTAAAAAGAACTAGGTTCTTAATAATTACAATCTAGCCTTTAGGACTAATAAGCAATTTTAATCAAATTTATATTTTTACGTGATAATTATTTTAAAACTTAGAATAGTGTTTATTGCACTTTACACAAGGCCTTGAACGTTCGAAGTTCGATGAAATCTAACTAGGCAGAAAGTGAACAGCTGATTTCGCGCGTCGTTCGTTAATATTTCAACATCCATTGCTGGGTTTTTGATTTTAGCCGTTTTATTTACATAAATGGAGTGCTGCATACAGAGAATGTTATTTTACATTGAAATAAATTAATAGTACCTGAAAAAAGGATTTCAAAAAATGAAAATTTTCCTGAGCAAATTTCCGGTGGAATATGATTCAATATCAGGAGCTGAATGCACCTTGTTAGTTTGCGGAGGGTTATCCCTTACACCCTGTATTATTATTTTTTTAATTTATTTTGTAAGAATGGACCAATAAATTATTCTTATTATTTTTTCGTGTATGTATAGATATACCTTATAAACTTGAGGAATGGGCTACCAATAATAGGGTTGCCGTTTGCCGTTATTTCACTCGCCATCAAACGTTTTTACCAGTGACCTATAATATTGCCGTTGTTCGGTTTAGTGCTAAAATTAGTTACAATGATTAGTCTTATCGCATTAGGCATCCGGATATCCTTAAAATAGCTAATTAAGTTAATATCAAAATTCCGTTTCCCGCACGTCAAAAATAACACTTATTATTGCAAAAATAATAATTAATAATTCGTTGGTGTAGTGGTCGCAAGCGATATTGCTGTTCTGTATCGTTTCCCAGGTCGGGCAAAGTGTTACTAGGTTTTTTCATCTGGACTTTCTCAGAAGCAGCCCAGAGTCTGAATTTGGGCCCGGTTGATGGCAATAGCTCACCCCTATTACATGGGACTTAAACTTAACTGGCGAAATGTGGGTGTACTCCAGCTACACTTCTGCCCTTCAGGGATTACAGGCGTGATGTTTTATTACACTTTTGTTCTTATTATTATTTTACTTCGTAATAAAAGCACTCATCATCTGCCAAGTCTTTTCCCAAGTATATTGGGGTCGGCTTCTAGTCTAATCAAATGCAGCTGAATACCAGTATTTTACATGGAGCGACTGCCTATCTGACCTCCACAACTCAGTAACTGGGTAATACGATACCCCTTGGTAAGACTGGTTGTCAGACTTTCGGGCTTCTGACGACCCGTAACGACTGTCAAAGATTCACGAATGACAGCCAGGACCAACGGCTTAACGTGCTTTCCGAGGCACGGAGGGGTCATGGTATGTAAAGATGGTCACCCATCCACGAACCAACCGCGGCAAGCGTACCTTAACCTGGTCACTCGACCCGTGCGGCTGGTATTACTTAGCCACAAGTCTCTATGTAATAAAAGCAGTGTGAAAGTCAAATTGTTACTGTGGACGTGTGGTTTGACTGTACAATAATTATTTTTATCTACACCCATGCTATAAATCCTCTATAAAAGTTTCTGAAACAGTTAGCTTATTGCCAACATTAAAACAACCGGTGTCATAGTAACCATAATATCATCCAAACGAGTGTTATAATGTTGTACTAAATTTCATTATGCAACTCCTTTGCGTTTTCGATCCCTTCCTTAATCATCAAACAGCCACATTTAGGTATGAATTTCAAAAAGAAAACATTGTCATGCACGCGCGTTTTACTACCAAAGCGCCGTAATTAAAAAAAAAAAAATCGCCGTCATAAGGACTACTGACAGAAGTGAAAACACAAAACTTTGGAATAACTGTTCTTTTAAACATATAGCTCATGAAAAGCGTTCGGTGACGATGACGCGAGTTCCATGATTTTTATTCACCCAAAAAGTACACATACATAAACAGTATACATATAGCTTATGGAAAGCATTCGGTGACGATCGCGAACCCATAAGTTTTTCCCCTACCAAAAATTGCTCAACGCGCCTGAAGAAGTTTTCACTTCAAAAAATTATAGGTTATTCGAGTTCACGTCGCATTCCGCCATTTTTGTTCGATATTAGTATTGCAAAAATTTATAAGTTTGTTGTTTATAAAAATGAGTGATACAAGCTTTGATAACACACCATCAGATATTTCTAATGCACCAAAGGACATTTCTTACCAATTATTACCAGAAAAGTCGAGAAAACAATATGGCAAGGCGTACCAAGATTTCATGAATTGGAAAATATCAAAGAGAAGATAACATGGGTGTAAATAAAGTCTTGTATGCAACTGTACATAATTAGGTATTAAAACACTTATGTGATACTATTATCACACTCGACTTCGCCTCGTGTGATAAACCCACATTCGTGTTTTAATACCCCTTATTATACAACAGTTGCATAAATAACTATTATCGATCGAGTATCGCTCAAATGCCGAATATAACAATTTGCAAACTTTTAATTAGTTTTTCAATGTCACGAAGTTGATAAGTTCTGAAATTATAACAAAACAAGTCGTTAGTACAGTCAGCCTCAAAAAGATGCATACATGGACAAGAATTATTTAATTGTCTACAATTTGTGTACCCAATGTACCTTGATACAATATTGTAGACAATATGGAGCAGTAGGTAGTGGCCCCGTGGTATCGGTCCGACTTGCGATTTGTAAGTCATGAGTTCGAAACCAGGCAGGCACTTTACTTTGTGTATGAAATTTCATCACCACTGCTCTCAAAGAAGCGAAAAAAAAAAAAAAAAAAACCGTAGGAAACCGGCATGTCCTATAACCAAAAATCCGTAGATACTGTCACACATGTATGTCTGACAATCTGTCTAAAACTCCATTTGACTTCCTATGGATAGCGCACATTATACTCGGGCCATTACAAACGCTGAATGGCGTGCAATTGGATATGTCATTGTTCAGCAGTTGGCTGCTGTAGGCTGATGATGATGATGATGTTGATTACAAACGCTAAGTTACAGTCAAAATCATTTTTATCGGACCTTTCACTCGCACTTGCGACCCTGATGGAGCAGTGCTAGAGTTGAGCGTAACTGTGTTATTATTATTGACATAATGTTAGAAGACTAACTTTAATGGCCCTTATACTAGGGCCATGACAAGCGCAAAGTTAGTCTTGCGTGGCGCGCCACAACGCAACGCATTTCAAAAAGCACTTTCGAACATTTTGTACGAGCCATCGCACACAATAGGCGGGCCGCACCGCATTTTTTATATTGGAATGCGATGCGCTGCCGCCTGACGCAGATGTAATGTGCGCTAGCCTTTAACGGCCAAGTGTTCATTATTTCATGTTAATTTTTTCTTGTATTACGATGGTGTCTATTCTGAATGGGTTCTTTAAAAGTAATTTTAGTTTGTATTGGTATTAGAGTACATTCCTTTTTGTTTCAATAATATTATTATGTACATTAGTTATATCTTGTAAGTATTTGACCAATTTGTATAAAAATATGTATTTATAGGTACTGTATAGCTACGGAAATAAGAAATGTCACAAATAATATATTTGTTGTTGTTCAAAGGAATCATTGTATTTTTGCTGTATATAAAGTTTCGTCGTGTGACTATCTGTTGACTAACTACTGATATTTAATCAATAATAATTATGATGGACTAACACTTGTATAAATTTTGGAGTTTATCTGTCTTAGAAATGGTTCTACTTACAATTGATTCAACAAACCAAAGTTAAATTGTATTAAATTGTTATTTTTTATTTTTGTGTAGCCTGAGCTATGTATACTGTGTAGTATACTAGCCTAGTGGTGTGTCCGTCGGACTTCAAAGTCATAGGCCTTGAGTTCGGACCCAAGTCTCGCACCTCTGACTTTTCGGATTCATGTGCGTATTGTATAATTTATCACTTGCTTAAAAACCGGTGAAGGAAAACATCGTGAGAAAACCGGCATTCTTGAGAGATATTTTTCGACGGCATGTGTTGCTAAGACCCTTGGGCGGCATAAAAACTCTGACACCAAGCTAGTCACTAACCACACAAAAAAGAAAGAAAAGATCAGAATATACCGGATGACTTTTTTTACCGTCTCGTAAAAATTTGGGTATACTAGGTGAACGGAGTAGAAGCCTATGGCATAGTTTTTATTATTTTTTCTTTAACCTAGAAAGAAATTGATCTATGGATAAATACCACACATTTGAAGTAAACTTATCATACTATAACAATAAACACAGAAATTTAACAAAAAACATAATTCAATAAATAAATACGATAAATAATATTTAAATTTAAATCATACGCACCCAAATTTCAATATTTTTATCTTTTATTTTAGTTTTATTTCTGAAAAAAAAAAAAAAAACAAAAAAATATTGCTATGCGATAGGCTTCTACTCCGTTCACCTAGTATACCCAATTTTTTTCGAGACGGTAAAAAAAGTCATCCGGTATATTTGTAAAACATAGAAAGAAGTTTATTTACTTGTCTCTTTTTGGTAAACTTGCTATGTTCTGAGATTTTGATTTTAAGAAAATAAACGTGTTTAATTAATAATAGTAATAATAAGTATTTATTTCACAAAAAACATAGCACATTGCACTGTATACATTGTTTGTTTTTTTTTTACATTATTATGTAATAGTAGACTATCATTTAAACTAGGACTAGCCTGTATCTTAAAAGATAAGGTTCAGTCAAATAGATTCTGTTAATATTCACAACCAAAAACTAGTAAAGTCAGTGTCAATGATGTACAGAAAAGAAAAATAATAATAAAAACAAATAACAAAAACTAATCCCAAGTGACAAATGGTGTCAAAGACAGCGGACATGCAAGTGTATGTATGTATGTGTAGGGGTGTGTGGGTGTGAGTGGGTGTGGTTAATTCGAAGCAGACTTGATCAAAATGCTAATGATTAAAATTGTGAAATTGATGCGAAAAGCGAAAATTCGTGATTTTCTCATCATGTTTGATTGCCAACAGAACATGTTATATTTTTTTTATGTATTTTTTCATCAACATTATTTCAGCCCAAAGACGTCCACTGCTGTACATAGGCCTCCCCCAAGCACCGCCACTTCAACCGGTTCTGTGCTTCCCGCATCCAGCGGATTTCAGTCATCGGTCCATCTTGTGGGAGGCCTTCCAACGCTACGTCTTCCGATACGCGGTCGCCACTCCAGAACCTTTCGGCCCCAACGGCCATCTGTTCTGTGAGTTATGTCCCCTGCCCATTGCCACTTAATTTTGGCAATTCTTTGAGCTATGTCGGTTAACTTGGTTCTCCTGCGGATCTTTCCATTTCTGATTCGATCACGTAGAGAAACTTCAAGTATAGCCCTCTCCATTGCCCTTTGGGTGACTTTTAGCCTTCTAATAAGGCCCATTGTGAGCGACCGGGTTTCAGTGCCAGAGGTCATCACTTCAACACGCACTGGTCAAAGACTTTCATCTTGAACCATTGCGGTATGTGGTGTGCCTTTTAGTCTATGCAATTTTTTTTTTTCTTTCTTTATGTGAAGAAAAAATGCGCTGTAGGGAACTTATAATTATTCTATAGAATTACTAGTGAAAGCTCTCATAAGCCGTCCCGAATATAAAATAATGTGACTCATGGATAATTCAATTAGTTTTTTTTTTTTTTGTGAAAGTTGGTCACTTGGAATAATTATTATACTATAAGGGCCTTACAAATAAACACAGAATAAAGTTATACCAAGCATAAACGTCAAAAATGTATAGTTATTCCGTGTTTATTTGGAAGGCTCTTAAAATGAATCTATTTTTATACATATTTTCTGTCCATGTACCGTAACTAGCCGCTAGAACTTCGCTGTGTCCCTTAGTAAAGTAAGCAATGCGAGTGTTTTCTATAAGAGATAAAGTGTTTATATTTATTTTATTAACTGAAATACTGTATTGAAAATATGATGTTACCTAATTAAACCAAAGCAACGCCTGAAATAATTACGTTTCTTTTCTCAAATGATTCTTTGTTCGGCAACTAAATAAACTAGTAACAAAAACTCGAAGTGAAATCTTTTCCTTTATAATTAACTAGCTGTACCCAATTTTATGCGTTGCAATGCCATGTGAAGAAATAAAGTGATTTATTTTTAATGTTTTTTTTTTTTGGGCCAGTAACCCTCGCAGGGTCCCTAGAACACCCTACCAAAGTTTCATCACGATCGGATCAATGGTTTAGGAACGCATAGAGGACAAACATAAAAACATTATTTTTTATTGATATAGATAGACTAGCTGACCCGACAGACTTCGTTCTGTCAAAAGCTATAGTATAAACTCCACTACTCTACCCTACTCTACCTACCTACCTACCTACCTACCTACCTAAAAAGTAGTTAGTAGCCGATTCTCAGACCTACTGAATATGCATATAAAATTTCATAAAAATCAGTCAAGCCGTTTCGGAGGAGTATTGTAACTAACATTGTGACACGAGAATTTTATATATAAGATATATAGAAGATAGAATAGAATATTAAAGACTACCTCGTTGGTGTAATAATTGGTTGCAAGCACTACTACTGAGCACGAGGACCTGGGTTCCATACCCAGGCCCAATCAGTAATAAAAAAATTAAATAAAGATCGGGCAAAGTGGTATTGAGTTTTTCCATCATGAATTTCTCAGTAGCAGTCCGTAGTCTGGGGCCTAAGTCTACTAATTTACAAACGTTGCAATGGTCTCGCCATCGTGAGTATTTGACAGTGTTTGTATGGCAAATCTGTCAAAAACTCACAATGAAGAGACCATTGCAACCTTTGTACATTAGTAGACTTGGCCCCCTGGTTGTATGCCCGGTTGATAGCAATAGGCTCGCCCCCTATTACATGGGACTTAGGTACACATAACTGGCGAAATGTGGGTGTTCTAGAAGTACACCTCTGCTTAACACTTCGAGCTTGATGTTATCCATACTAATATTATAAATGTGAAAGTAACTCTGTCTGTTATGTTTTCACGCCTAAACCGCTGAACCGATCGTCATGTAAGCAGAGATAGTCTCGGATATTGAGAAAGACATAGGCTAATTTTTTACGCGATAACCGACATCCACGCGGGCTGAGCCGCGGCCATATTATATTACTAGCTTCTGCCCGCGACTTCGTCCGCGTTAAATTTCTTGTTCCCCCGACCCACCCCATCGCAACAGATTGCCTGCCCGTGCTTTTACTTCCTTTTCGCATAAACTTTCATAAAAAAAAAAAAAATGGTTTTCTAGTTAATAGGAATGTAATTCTTCCTCAAGAATTGGGCTGTAAAATGCAAAAAGATTTTTTCGTATCCAACTCGCAGTTCCAGAGATTAGCACGTTCAAAAAACAGAAAACCAGCCAAGTGCGAGTCGGACTCGCGCACGAAGGGTTCCGTACCATCCATACAAATCCTTATCCTTACTAATATTATAAATGTGAAAGTAATCTTAACTATACCGAACATGCAACAGTTCCTAGACGTCTTCACTGCTTGACCGCCACCGATGAACTCCACTTGTCGAATGTGCGTGCGATCACTAGTCGAGCGTTATGTTGTAGATTCCGTCATGCGCCGCTAGGCAGCACTTGCGTCCCGATTAGTCCAGAATCGATGCCGCGAACTCCAATAACTCCATCGAACGCGACTAGATGGCGCTGGCGTACCGGATACAACTTGTCTCCGACATGTATATTATAAAAAAATCTGAAATCTCTGTGGTTCGTCATCGCAGAATAATGACTAGTTTTTTTTAAGTGTGCTGCTGGTGCTAAATTACTATTGTGTTGCACCTGCAATGTTAAATAAATGTATTTCTATCTGACTCGACCGACATTGTCCTGCCCAAACAATAATTCATACAAAATTCCCATAGAAAAACACTTTCAGTTTTCCTGAATTTTCCAATTTTCCCGGCAACTTTTCAATTTTTTCTTTCTGTTAGAACCTGTAATGCTATTCTGTCAAAATCTCACGGTGAAAAGTTAGGGTGAATGTTTTGGTCGTAAATGATAACACTGGACTTCAAATACACTTGGTTTTATTACATGTAGGACTATTACATTATGAAAGTTAGCCATAATTAGGACCCCATCTTGGCCGCCCGCCGTCTTCTCAACTATTGATGTTCCATTACACTAGTGACGTTACCTACTCATAACAGTGAAGTGAGCTTGAAGTGACGTGTAATTCCACCTGATGCTTTGGATTGACACTATTGACAGCTCACTAATTGCTCACTTCACCTAAGTCTTCACGGTGAGATGGTTACAGAATAGCACTGCTGATGCTTGGAATTGACACTATTGACAGCTCACTTCCACGCTCACTTCACCTACGTTTTCACGATGAGATGGTTACAGAATAGCCCTATACTGATTCGGACTATTACGAACATTTTTTTAAACAAAAATTTGTCAAATCAGTCCAACCGTTCTGAAGTGATACGCTTACCAATGAACAGCATTGTTTTAATTTTATTATATAGATGTGTTCTAACAAAATAAGTATTTTATTTTAATATACACTTTTTGTGGTAATTTAAAGCGAATGATAGCTTTTAATAAATTTAACTATGCAAAATTTATTATTTGTAATTTTTTTATATGAGTTAAAAAACAGGCTAAGTGCGTGTCAGACCACGCACAATAAAGGGTTCCGTAGTTGGGATGAATTTATCCCAAGAACAAACTTAACATTGTAGATGAAAAACATGTTCTCTCAAACAGAATGTATGGGAGAACATGTTTTTCCACTGCAAATGTAAGTTGGTCGACTATTACTCGGTAACTTGTAAAGCTTACTTAGCTGTGATAGTTTTCCTTTTAACTTCGTTATAAACATGATTTTTTCACATACCCAAATACAACCACTTAGCTAGCAGGGGGGGGGGACACTTTTGACTCTAACAAAAATTAGCACTCTAAAGCTTATTATTACTCAAGCGATCCCTGAATCGAAAAATGGTTTTCACAAACCTGCAATATTTTAAAGGCCTATCCAACGATACCCCACACCATGAGATAGACTACAAAAAAAATATCATCCGCACTTTACGTGTACCGGAGGTAGGTACCCTAAATATATTTTGACGTGTAAACGTCTTACAAATCGATGAACGCCGGCTGCACGCACGAAAAAGCATGACTCATTGTCAC
This sequence comes from Dryobota labecula, assembly GCA_947523025.1. Classification (NCBI taxonomy): domain Eukaryota; kingdom Metazoa; phylum Arthropoda; class Insecta; order Lepidoptera; family Noctuidae; genus Dryobota; species Dryobota labecula. Next base: position 5,671,209 of record OX383296.1, on the reverse strand, counting down.
GTTCCGCCTGAGCCGAGTGTGCAAGTGAGAGCGCGGAACAAGCGATAGAGAGGCACGATCGGCCTAAGCGTTCGGCTTGTGACGGAATGTTTTCATATGATGTTATCATGTAAAATTATCGTCCGTAAACCGAATTTACAGACAACCAATTTTTTTTTTCAAGATTTCATTTAACCCCTTTCTTGGCGTGATTAAAATGTATATCTCGGCGTGGTTATAATGTATACCCATACCAAATTACAGCTTTCTAGTACTAAAAGTCTCTGAGCTAAGCCGTGGACAGACAGACAGACAGACGGACATGGCGAAACTATAAGGGTTCCTTGTTTACTACGGAACCCTAGAAATGTGCCTTAATATTATATTTCTGTCTTTAATAACAGAATGATAATGAAATAGTAATAATAGTAAATATAGTATGTTTTTTTTTTTTGGTAAATGGGATGATTCGAAGAGTCTAAGTTACACCCGCTATTTTGACTCTCACCTACTAATCTATATATATATATATATATATATTATATATTATATATTTATATATAAAGCTGAAGAGTTTGTTTGTTTGTTTGAACGCGCTAATCTCAGGAAATACTGGTTGGAATTGAAAAATTATTTTTGTGTTGGATAGTCCATTTATCGAGGAATATTATAGGCTATTATAAACATCACGCTACAACCAAAAGGAGCGGAGCATAAATGAAAAATGTTGCAAAAACGGGAAAAGTTATTCCTTTTTGAGAGCTTCCGTTGCGTGCGCTGCGTAAACGGTTTAAGTTACGCAAATATCATGTATAATGGAAATGTTCCTCTTTAAATTTTCAAAAAAAAAAGTCCGCGACAGCATATGTCTATCTTTTAAGATTGACTCACTATAACCTTTTTTATGGTAATCAAAGTTCGAAATGAATGCATTATTTGCGAAGGAGTTTTCATAAACATGGTATTAATCCTTATCCAAATAAATACGTTATTCATAACACGTATTTAATTTTGAACAAAGTTGCCCTTACATCATTTAATTTCAATGAATACGAGTATCTTAGGAGCTATAACTGTTTTATAATAACTCCGCAGCAAAATAATGATCAACTCTGCGAGGTAGTCTATTCTAAAGCTGAAGAGTTAGTTTTTAGGGTTCCGTACCCAAAGGGTAAAATGGGACCCTATTACTAAAACTCCACTGACCGTCTGTCTGTCTGTCTGTCCGTCTGTCACCAGGCTGTATCTCATGAACAGTGATAGTTAAATAGTTGAAATTTTCACATATGATGTATTTCTGTTGCCGCTATAACAACAAATACAAAAAAACAGAAAAAAAATATTTAAGGGGGGCTCCCACACAACGGACATGCTTTTTTTTTGGGTTTTTTGCTCCGCCCGCGTGGATATCGGTTATCGCGTAAAAAAGTAGCCTATGTCCTTCTCTATATCCCAGGTCGATCGGTTCAGCGGTTTAGGCGTGAAAACTTAACATACAGACAGACAGACAAATAGACAGACAGACAGAGTTACTTTCACATTTATAATATTAGTAAGGAAAAGGATTTGTATGGATGGTATGGAACCCTTCGTGCGCGAGTCCGACTCGCACTTGGCCGGTTTTTTGTTTTTCGAACGCGCTAATCTCTGGAACTGCGAGTTGGATTTGAAAAAATCTTTTTGCATTTTACAGCCTAATTCTTGAGGAAGAATTACATTCTTATTAACTAGAACACCATTTTTTTAAATCAAAGTTTATGCGAAAACGAAGTAAAAGCACGGGCAGGCAATGTGTTGCGACGGGGTGGATCGGGGGAACAAGAAATTTAACGCGGACTAAGTCGCGGGCAGAAGCTAGTAATAATATAATGATACTTTGTTAATAGGTCATAAAAATGTACAGTGGAACTGTACGAGAACAAACAGTTTTAAGTCTGGGTAGCAACAAAGCTTGAAACATTGTTATCTACCCTCGAGTCATATGGTAACAAACCAAACCAAACCAAACCACCAAACCAAACTCTCAAATAATAGTCTAGTCATAGTAATTCTTATTAGGTGGTATTTGTTAAAATATCTATTGGTTTATTTTATTTGTATATGTGTATAAGTATCAATAAAACTATATAAATTCTCGTAATCAAGAAGATAGTATTTTAGACATTATTTTTTGTACCCTATCACTGTTTTTATATTTAACCCAAAGGTTGACTGGTAGAGAATGCCTTGTGGCATTAAGTCCGCTTATGTACCACTATTGTACATGAAGTTAAAATAAATAAATATGGTCTAGGTTAATTAGGTACTTTTAATGATTATTTTAGGGAAAACCTGTTGTTTTTCGAGGATAACCCAAACATCGAAGTTAGGTAGTTAGTTCAGAGTTTATTATTAATAACAAATATATTAAGATAAGGTTCCGATAACTATATTTAAATTCGGAAGAATGGTTATTTCCTCATGATAGTATCGGTTTAAAAAAAAAAAGAGTTTTTTTTTTGAATGGATAATTAGGTACCTATATCTAAATGTCCTCGGAATGTAGTTTGGAGGTAAAATATAGTTTTTTAAGGTTTCTATAGTATAGTGCCGAATTTTACTCTTGGAAACACGATGACGAAAACAATACGCTATATTTGTAGCTATTAGCCAAATTATGTTCGTAGATAAATAAGCTAGCTACATAAGTGTATTTCAAACAGTATACAAGTTTTTTTTTTTTAAACATTACTAAACACGGCGGCCATATGACTAAAATTTGTGCATTACAAAACTTTCGTTACTTTTTCACTGACATATTTATCACTTTTCGATAAACTTATGAGCAGAAAAAACGCTCTACCCTCTTTCTTGTTCGTTATTATCGGGAACTCATAATAAATAAGAAACATGGTAAATATCCCGTTTGTGTTAATAATAATATTAATGACCATGACAGTTTAAAAACTTTACTAATATTTCTCAGTAATTCTGTATAAGATTCTTCTAAGATTAAACCGTTTTCTCATAGAATCTATTTACTTTACGCACGTATAACCTTGATGAATGTTTACAATAAGCATCGCGCCACACCGCCACACGACCACAGAGTACAGACGTATTTTTTCTTTTCGTTCGTTTAGGTGTGTTCCCGCTAAAATGTATTAATACCGGTCAAGTATTAGTCGATTAATCTAATTCTACAGCCAGATCGTGTTGCAAGTACAAAATAAATGTAAAATATTTCGTCAAATTGCGACCGTGACTCTGAGAAAATGTATGCACCAATGGTGTTCATGAGACATTTCGAGCGTTTTCTCAGCACAAACGGTGTATCATGCGACATTTCGGAGGTTAATTTCGTTTAATTTGAATTATTTTAAAATTATTATTAGTGTCGCATTTTTATTTCGTGTTGTAATTTGGTACAATTGGTTGCTTTAAGAATTTGAGTGAAATTTCGAAACAAAACCAAACAAAACCAAAACCAAAGTTGTTATCTTTAGGTAAAGACTCATTAGGCGTTCAGAACATAAGTACTTTTATGTTTCGGTTTCTATTCACATAGTGAATCACATTAAAATTAATATTAAGTTAGAAATTTGAGATTGGCCTGGGATATGGAGAAAGACATAGGGTAATTTTTTATGCGATTACCGACATCCACGCGGGCGAAGCCGCGGGCAAAAGCTAGTCGTAAATAAATGAATTTTGAATACGGGGTTCACGTTTGGGGGAAAAAATATAAAATTTAAAAAAAAAAAGTTTTGCAAACAATAAACGTGTGACATATCAAATGAAAGCACTTGTTATGAGGGTCTCATGTATGTTTTTTTTTGATCATTTTTAAATAAAAAGTTATAAAAGTTATTTATGCAAATAGATAAAAATTGACCATACCATCACAAAAATCCTGAGAAAAATATTTTGAAAAAAAAAAAAAAAAATGAGAATGCTTATAGATTACAGGAAAATCTGTAAGAAGTCTATGGTCTTGAAATAACATGGTAAATCACTAAATATTGTGCGTATAAACTTAGGTACATTTGCAGTTTGAATGTTTGGGGGAACATGTTTTCAACTACAATGTTAAGTTTGTTCTTGGGATAAAAAAAATCATCTCAACTATGGAACCCTTCATTGTGCGTAGTCCAACACGCACTAGGCCGGGTTTTTTTGCAAGGTGCTGTTTTATTTTTTATGTAAAAAAGTTTTATTCCCTTGTCAAAAGATGCAAAATTGTAGGTAAATATACTGTCAAAAGTGAATTTATTTCTTACCTTTTGATTTGAATCTATTGAAAGAAAGAAAATTTGCAACATTTGCAAAACAAACTTACGGTGGCTAGCACGTTACATTAAGTTACCACAAACGTCAAATTTTCTCGTTCGATTTTGAATTTAATCATCAACATTTTAAAATCGTTTGGAGAAATGAGACAGATTACATTACTACATACTGAAAAACTTTTTAACAAAATAAAAAAAAACGACAAAAAAAATACTACAAAGTGAAAAATAACTTTAATTTTGGAAGTCGGTGTCTTTGGATCTGTATTTTAGGTTTTTGCCACCGACTTCCGAAATTAAAGTTATTTTTCACTTAATAGTATTTTTTTTTTGGGAGTCGTTTTTGTTAAAAAGTTTTTTATTTTCCACTTTTTAGTTATTTTTTTTTTTACGTTTTTGACATATCTTGGGACTCTGGGGTCCTGGGCTTTTGGGAGGCGTACGAGGGGCCGAAGCCAACTGTGGAGCCAGCTCCAGCTGTGGAGTAGAATTTACACGCTTGAAATAAAATGAGGCACAAACCGACGATTATCCCTGTACGCACTATGCAAGTGCACCCAAGGACAACCCCCGGTTGGTGTAGGACTATTGCAGGATATGGAAACAAAGATATTGGACTATGGGTTTGGGTGGTTAAAATGGACTGGTTACCTAAAACTATGGAAGGACCATGGCCCCTGTCAGATCAATGTTTTATTATACACGGATAAAATGGCAGGGGGTGACTTGCACACTCAATAATGGGCCCCCGAAAACGGTCGCTAGCACATAGTGACGTAGCGACAAGGGGGCAATATATCCTGAGGTGCTCGAGGAGTGGAGAGGTATTCCACGGCTTTCAGAACAATCCCAGAGCCCGGAAGATGGGCAAGATCCCTACAAGCACTTACTGGAATACTTCCCTCCTCCGAGCACGTTTGCTCTTGCGAATCTCCACTCAAGCCAGCCAATAAAGGCAAGCCAGAGATGAGGAACATGATTTCTCCCGGAAGTTGGGTCCGTGGGGTCGCAACTGCCCAACAGCTCGCCACATGCTGCCCCCCCAAAAGTGACCCCATATACTTGACGTCAAGTTGACAACTGAAGTCAGATATGCTTGTGGACATATACGACGTAGTAACGCGACGGTGCCGACCACTGCTGATCTAGTCCTATATAACATCATTGGACATACGAGTAATCCTATAGGGGTTCCGGTTTTTCCTTTTGAGGTACGAAACCCTAAAAACTAAGATGTTACATCTACAGACATATAACTATACCTAAAGTCTCAAAATCAGATCATTTATGTAAACAAAAGGGATAACATATCAAAAAAATATCTTCGTAATAGTAATTCACATAAAATGGCGAAAAAAAAGTTCCATTTTCTTTTATGTACTGAATTTAAGAAATAATAATTAAAAAATAATCATACCGTAATTATTTTTATAAATTTTCGGTTTTAAACAAAGTTATTAAAAAAAGGAGATTTTCTAGTATAAAATATTTTATGATACTGGTAATAATGCAGGAGATCCAAACATTTTCACATTTTTACATCTTCAACAATACTAATATTACAACTCTCATTCATAGATTCATATTGTATGTAGCATAACAAATAATCTGAATTAGAGACTTTGGATATAGGCTTTCATCAAGGTCATTTTGTCGATCAGTGTAATGAAGGAGTACCACTTAACCACCTCTTTATTATGTTAAGACAAAGTACTTACCCAATTAAATAATCCAGTAAAAAACAAATACCAAGTTTACTATTTATATTTCAACTTTTTAGATAAAATTAAACTATGTCACTTGATAGTCGAGTCGGAACGACGAATGAACTGAGTGAGTCTGATTACTACGTCAAAAATAAAGCTGACTCTTTCTAAATAAAATGTTGAATAGAGAAAGATAATGTTTTGTATAAGGTCGGGGATTCCCGGTAAAATGAACAGCAGTGCTTCGACCGACACTGCGTTCCACACCAGTGATGCCACCATAGCGATTTTGTTGCTAGACTCGAGTAAGTAGGACTCGCAAAGGAGCGAACGGATATTTGGCGCCCTGGGCCTCAAGTCTCCTATTAAAATAGTGTCAGAATGGTCTATCATTGATTTCATAATTGTTGATTTTGACAAGTTTGGTAATCTACTAATATAATGGCGTCATTATGACTTTCCAATGGTCAGCCACTGACACTCCATTGAAATAATTGGTAATCTCATACATAATGTCAAATGAAACTTCCTACTAAACTTCCAACTTCCTGCTACTTCAGATTGCTTATAGCACTAATAAATAATATGTAAAAAAATATATAAATGAAATCTGGCATGAATAAATGTTCAAAATGCCATTATAATACAATTCTATTACGAGACCATTGACCGACCAATGATCGACCATTATGGATTTAGCTGATTACGAACTTTTAGCAAAATGACAATGGGATCGTGTTGGAGTGACGAATTTATAAAAATAGCAGACTTGGGCCCCTGGGCGGTTGCCCAACCGCGCCCTTTTTTTTTTTTTTTTTTTTTACGCTGAGAAATGCATTACGCATGCCCGCTCGTCGGGGGACGAGACGGGGTATGTGGGACTCCCTGCCAAAATGGCAGAATACCCACTAAAACTCAGCGGAGTTCCCTCATCGCCTTGATGGGAGGGTCATGGGAAACCGGCACAGCCTTTACGTCCACAACCCTCCCGGCGCATGCCCGCCTAACTGGCGGGCCCCGCATGCCCCTCAGCCTGGGGGCGATATGGGAATGACCGGGAACACCTGGCCATTCCCGTCCGACACTGGTAGAGGCCTGTGCAATACAGGCAAGGGTGCCCCCGCACCCGTTGCCTGCTGGCCTCCACCTGGGACCTCGCGCCAGACGATCTCGCGTCCAGGCGCCCCTGGTCCCCCCGCAGCGGGTCAGGTTAGTGGCCCCGCCGCCTACCACTTTTCGGCCGCAGAGGATAGGGAGAGCGGCCAACGCAATACCGACACTCCTCTTCCTCTGCGGCCCCACCGCGTCCGCCATTCAACGGTGGCGACCCCGTCAAGGCCGCGGAAGGTAGGGAGAACGGCTCACCGCAATACCGGCACTCCTCTCCCGCCGCGGCCTCCCACACTCAGCCGCGATGCCGCCCATTCGACATCGCGGCCCGCCTCAGTTGCGATGTCGCCAAAGCGGCACCGCAACCTACGGCCGCTACGTCGTCGGCTTAGCCGCAAAAGCCCTGACGAGCGGCCCCCTCCTCGGGTTCCTCTTAGCTTCACCGTGGCCCTCCAAGCCACGGCTACTGAGCCCCCCCGCCTCGACAATGCGGGAACCCACCGGGGGGGAGCCCAACCGCGCCCTACCCTAACGACGCTGCTGCTCTCAGGTCAGTCTAGGAGGTTGTGTGCTTAACTGGGTCCCTCAATAAATTAAGGCCCCCAGCTAGAGTAAAAAACTCATAAACTAAGCGACTACACGGTAAGGACACCCCCTGTGGGGTACAGACCTCGGCTTAGGGCGTCACTGGGGGAGGACAGCAAGGGACGGGCTGGATCGGATTATGATTATTACGGGACGAATTTAAAGCTACAGGCTCAGCGGCGCAGGCTGGCTCGAGCAAGGGTCAGGGCGGCTTTTATATAGGTACTTAACTAAATATGCGTATTATAAATTCCGCGGGATACGAAATTGTTAATGTTACTCCATTTTTGAATATTACTGTCAACATATTGTAATAAAAGCTTCAGAAATCTAGATTGCGATTTATAGCTTACCTAATTGTCGTTGGTCGAGTGGTCGCAAGCACGACCGCTGAGTAGGGGGTCCTGGCTTTAATTTGATTCAGGCCGCGCAGTGTTATTACGTTCCCATTACGAATTTCTCAGTAGCAGTCCGGTGATGTCTGAATTCTCAATGGAAATAAATCCCATTGAGAATTCAGACATCACCGGACTACTGCTACAACTGGCAAAATGTGTGTGCAGTTGTGAACTATACACCTCTGCCTAACCTTTGGAAAAAACAGGTGTGATGATATGCCATGTGTGTAACTTGTGTGTGTAACATGTGTGTAAAAAGTGCAAATTGGTACATTATCGGTTCATATTAAATTATTTTCCAGGCAGATCTGCCGCTGTGTCTGCTGGACATAGGGAAGCCTATGTCCAGCAGTCGACATCTTCCGGCTGATGATAATGACGTAGATTATGACTGAGACGACCCAATTAGGGTCTTACTGTATGGATACATAGGAGACATGGTATGAGGTTGAATCAAATAAATAAAACGTAAAAAATGTGGCATCTAGAAAATATAATTATATAATTAGAAAATATAAGTACAAACATTACGTAAACCACCTATATAATGTATACAGTATATACGTAGTTTACGTTTTTTTAGTTTTTTTTTTGTAGTTTTCTGCATTATAATGCAGAATCTGTAATAAATAATTATAAAAGCGATGATCGGACGCAGACATCTCATGAGCGTGAACTATTAGATAAGTTTCTCAATCACTGTTTTTACCAATTTAATAACTTTTTTAATCGCTCCCGGAGTTTCTTGGAATAATGTTTTTTTTTAAAGTAAATCTAACATTTTTGGGATTCTTTCTGTCTTGTTTCCCTCATTCATTGTGCGTAATAAATCATAAATTTGTGCGAGTGTATCTTTCAGCTCCTTGTTATCCTCTGTTTTATGTGCATCTTTCACTGTAACGATTCACGACTACTCGATTTCACTATCATCAACTATAACAAGAACACTCTGGTTTATTTGGTTTTTTTGCGGTGCATCTGTCTTCTTAAAGCTTTCATTTTCCCCACTTGCGTTTTTTGTGGTTCCTGCTGCTGTTGTAGTCTCAGGAGTTGAAACACTGTCTTTTTCTGTACTTTCTTTCGCCGTGCTTGCCTCTGCAGAGGGTGGATTTGTCTTCTTAAAGCGTTCACTTTCCCCACTTGCGTTGTTTGTGGTTCCTGCTGCTGCTGTAGTTTCAGTAGTTGAAAAACTATTGTTTTCTGTGCTTTCTTTCACCGGGCTTTCCTCTGTAGAGGGTGGATTTGTCTTCTTAAAGCTTTCACTTTCCCTACTTGCGTTGCTCGTGGTTCCTGCTGCTGTTGTAGTCTCAGTAGTTGAAACACTGTCGTTTTCTGTACTTTCTTTCGCCGTGCTTGCCTCTGCAGAGGGTGGATTTGTCTTCTTAAAGCGTTCACTTTCCCCACTTGCATTGTTTGTGGTTCCTGCTGCTGCTGTAGTTTCAGTAGTTGAAAAACTATTGTTTTCTGTGCTTTTTTTCACCGGGCTTTCCTCTGTAGAGGGTGGATTTGTCTTCTTAAAGCTTTCACTTTCCCCACTTGCGTTGTTTGTGGTTCCTGCTGCTGCTGTAGTTTCAGTAGTTGAAACACTGTTGTTTTCTGTGCTTTCTTTCACCGGGCTTTCCTCTGTAGAGGGTAGATTTGTCATCTTAAAGCTTTCACTTTCCCCACTTGCATTGTTTGTGGTCCCTGCTGTTGCTGTAGTTTCAGTGGTTGAAACACTGTGGTTTTCTGTGCTTTCTTTCGCCGTGCTTGCCTCTGTAGAGGGTGGATTTGTCTCCTTAAAGCTTTCACTTTCCCCACTTGCATTGTTTGTGGTTCCTGCTGCTGCAATAGTTTCAGTAGTTGAAGCACTTTTGTTTTCTGTGCTTTCTTTCACCGGACTTTTTTCTGGAGAGGGTGGATTTGTCTTCTTAAAGCTTTCACTTTTCCTACTTGCGTTGTTTGTGGTTCCTGCTGTTGCTGTAGTTTCAGTAATTGAAACACTGTTGTTTTCTGTACTTTCTTTCACCGTGCTTGCCTCTGTAGAGGGTGGATTTGTCTCCTTAAAGCTTTCACTTTCCCCACTTGCATTGTTTGTGGTTCCTGCTGCTGCAATAGTTTCAGTAGTTGAAGCACTTTTGTTTTCTGTGCTTTCTTTCACCGGACTTTTTTCTGGAGAGGGTGGATTTGTCTTCTTAAAGCTTTCACTTTCCCCACTTGCGTTGTTTGTAGTTCCTGCTGCTGTTGTAGTCTTAGTATTTGAAACACTGTTGTTTTCTGTACTTTCTTTCGCCGTGCTTGCCTCTATAGAAGGTGGATTTGTCTTCTTACAGCTTTCACTTTTCCCACTTGCGTTGTTTGTGGTCCCTGCTGCTGCTGTAGTTTCAGTAGTTGAAACACTGTTGTTTTCTGTGGTTTCTTTCGGTTTGCTTTTCTTTGTAGTGGATATTACTTTCATCGCACCGCTTTTTGTAGTTTTCAATATGGTTGGAGTAGCGATGGTTTTCGAAGTGCTTGTAGTAACCACAGTGCCATTGATTTTGCTTCCGGCATTAGTTTTATTATCTGCTGCAGAACTAGCCCCTTTTCCTGTGGTTCCATTAATTGAAGCATTAAAATTTTGAACAGCTGCGAATTTTATCGGGAGGTTGTTGGTGTGTTTAGAGTTCTCTGCTCTCAAAGTCATGAAAAGTGTGAGGCTCACTGCTGACAATGCAGCCGCTGAGAGTATCAAGCACAGTTTATTTGACTGTTTCATGGTGGTAGATTGACTAATTAATTAAATTATTAGTCGCACTAAGAACGCTATTGTGGTCGTTCTTCAACTATATTGCTCCAAGTTATTTGCCGCATTAATATACCTTTATCTACTTGGTACGCTACTTCCTGCGATACTGAAGTATTATTTACGTGTATGGTGTTTAATCATATATGCTGTTAATTAAAAAACCGGCTAAGTGCGAGTCGGACTGTCGCACTGATGGCTCCATCTCGGATTGAAATATATTTTTCCACACTCAAATTAAATTTTTCCGTAAAAAAAAAAACTGCTAATTAGAGACATCGTTTTATTCTTTTATAAAATAAAAAATGTGAGTTGATTGAGCTTTATATAAATATATAAACCTCAATTAACTCACTTTTTTGTCGCTTTGCGAATTTCGGAGATAAGGAGAGGGGGGGGGGGTGCAAAATTTTCTGACATAAACTGTTTGAAATAAGATTAGTCATTTAAATAAACCTTTTTTGCAGTCCGTTCAACTAATTTCGACTTCTATTGCGTTGGTGGCATGACAAATGGCAGCTGCAGTAAACAGTTGGTATTATAACCACATTTTTACTTTTAATGCCATCCTTATGCAAAAAGAAGAAAAAAAAGGTTTATATTAATGTCTAATCTTATTTCAAACGGAGTATACCTACTACGACGTTCAATAAAAAGTGAGAATGAGTATGTTACAGGTAACTTTTATTAAATGTTTTTTTATTTTTCGACATAGTCAGTCTTTTAGTGTAATACATTTGGAATATCTTTTTTCTAAACTTAAAATTCCCTTCCTAAAGAACTCTTCTTCCTGAGCACTTAAAAATTTCTGTACTGCAGTGACTACTGCTTCATCATCTTCAAATTTCTGTCCTCTCAGATACTCCTTCAAACGCGGAAATAGATATAAATCACTAGGGGCAAGGTCTGGTGAATATGGAGGATGCTCAAGTATTTCAAAGCCAGCATCTCGAATTGCAGCCATCGCAACGGCGGACTTGTGGGCGGGGGCGTTATCTTGATGAAACAAGACAATGTTCTTCCACGTTTGAATTCGGCGCACCAACGTGCAATTGTGGAATACGGCGGAGCATTTACTCCTAATGTATCCCGTAAATCTTGATTGACTTGTTGCGTGGTAAAAAATTTCAAGCACAGATACTTAAGGGCCTATACTACCTCAAATGGCTTAGCATGATCCTCCGTTATGTCGAAAATACTGCAGCATTAATTTTGAAATAAATATATGGTAAAGTTAAGGATTAATGTTAAGTACTATGTTAGCCGAAAACACGATTCCATAAAAATTTCTCGATAGAAAAAAAATCCAAAGTTACTTCCAAACCGAACAATAAACCGCTGGTATTCAAAAAATACTTCAAATTAGATAATGAAACTTTGCATATTAACTGAACTAACTATAAAGCAGGTCTTATGTAATTTACTTTTTTTAAATTACCATTATTTTCACCGTAAAACGAAATTACCTAAACTATCGGCGCCTTGGAGCCTTTTCCCTGCTGCCCTGTCTCGCTTGCTCGCGTGACCGGTAGCAATAGTGTGCGAGCCAGATACAGAGTGAGGTGGGGCTGAGGTAGTATAGACTCTTAATAACCGCACGTACCAAATCCATTTTGACCAAAAGTCTATAACCAACTGCAAACAAATGACTTCTGTTATGTAAAAACAAAAGACAATCAGTTCATTTATAGGTATATCGCAGGTATTCCAGCTTAACCAGCCAGTATTTACTTTTTATACTTCCAAAAACTTTGTAACGCGTTCTCATTTTTTATTGAACGCCCCTCGTAATTCTGATCAAATAAAACGCTTGAATATTTGTTTTTTTTTTTTAAACGTTGCCCCACACTAGGAATTTCTCTTGTATCGTGGGTGCGTTTACAAACATTTAAACTCACATACACAAACAGCCAGACCCGGAACAACTAATTGTAGGTCATACAAATATTTGTTCCGTGCGGGAATCGAACCCGCGACACGCAGTGCAGCAGTCAATCGCTTAACCACTGCGCCAACCGTGATATGAAACCCCACTTGAGCTAATAAGGCAAGTGAGGTTTCCCACCACTTTATTTCAATCCATGATATCGTTTTTTTTTAGTATCGGTATTGCATTATAGTAATAATAATACCAGCTTATTATTGTCCTACTGCATGGCAAAGACTTCTTCTCATACAGAGAAGGCGCAAGCATTGATCACGACGATTGCTGAAGTGGGTTGGTGATTTCATACTTATATTGACCATAAGTCCAGGGGGCCAAGTCTACTAATGTACAAACGTTGCAATGGTCTCTTCATTGTGAGTTATTGACAGATTTGCCATACAAACACTGTCAAATACTCACAATGGCGAGACCATTGCAACGTTTGTAAATTAGTAGACTAAGGCCCCTGGTTTCCTCACGATGGTTTTCCTTCCCCGACGACAGATATGTCCAAGATAAACTCGGAAAGTACAGACGCCAGCACATCAAGCTACTACAATCTGTCAAATTTCTTTAATCGATTTTCAACTTTATCTCTACAGTATAAGGTTCAAGGTTGATTGCGATAATTTGACAGTTTCGGGTAGCTTGACCTGCTGGCGTCTGTACATTTGAATTCATAACCTCGTGCATGAGAGGCGGGAACTTTACCACTGGGACATGAAGACATTTTTGGGCAATCATTTTTTAAAGCTGTTTCAATTTCAAGCCGATAGCTTATGTAGTTGCTGGAATAAGCTGTTGTTACAGATGGCCGAACTTGCACCAAAAGGATTAACTTTTTTTTATTTTGGCACGGAACCCTAACTAGATATGTAGGTACCTACCAGTTGGGCACTACCGGAAAGAAACCAGTTGATTAAAGTTAAAACATTGATAATAATAAAAATATTTCGGTAAAGTTCTAATTTAAATTATAATAATACTAGCTATTTTTCCGCAGCTCCGCCCGAGTGTATGTCGGTTATCGCGTAAAAAAGTATAAAGTCCTTCTCCATATTCTAGGCTATATTTCTGCCAAATTTCATGACGATTGGTTCAGCGGTATCCCTAGTAGCATTTTTGTTGGCGTTTGGTTAGGCCACATACATCTGAAGTTGGCCCAACTAAATGCCAACGGAAAATGCTACTAGGAATAGGCGTGAAAGCGTAACAGACAGATAGAGTTACTTTCACATATTTTATAGCATTACTAGTATTTGCGTTGTGCGCGAGCTGCGCGCAGCTCGCGTTTTTTTTTACGTGGTATCCCCCCGGAGAGGCCTATTAATCCACCTAAATTACAGGGTTTATATAATACCATACTATACACATTATATCAATAACTACAAACCTTTTTCCACACCACCTACAGGGTTATTTTAGAACGTTCTATTTTAGAATGATTTGAATTTCCCGCCAGAGTTCCCGACAGCTATTGGGGGTCGAGAAGGGTCCCTAAACCCGATAACGAATCGAACGTTCTAAAATAGCCTTGACAGGTAAGGTTCCAGGCGCGTTTTTTTAATGTGATATCCCCCTGAAGATGCCTAATCCACCTAAATTACATCTATGTACCTACATACTACATTATACTACACTTTTCTAAAATCAAAGTCTAATCACATTCAAGCCTAATTAAATTAAAATATATTTACTTAATATTAATAAATAACTATTATGTTAGTGTGGGTGTGTTAGATTTTAATAACAAATAATATATTTCCACTTAACCATCACTCTCTAACCATCTTATTAAGCTATTGCATAGCTTCTATCGCGGGCCTTGAGCGCGGGGACCGAATCCAGAAATTCCGTAACGAAAAAACCTCACGCTCCCCACTCCGACGGTTATTTTACTACACCAGTACCCTCTAGTGATCTAATAATTTCTGGCAGTTCCTTTTTTCTGTGTACTGCGTATTTTATTCTTATAAATATTAGTTTATAAAATTATGATCTTCACAAAAAGTGATTGTTGATAGTGGGGTTTGAACTCACGACCAGTCGATTACGAGTACATTCAGTTCCCCTGTTGCACCGCAAGGCTACAATGACTTAATTAAAGTTTGCCAAATAGTTGATACCATTCCAGTTGAACAATTTTTAAACATGACTAGACGGTTGGAAATGACTCATGTACATGGAATTGTTTCGCTGTCAAAACAGTTTGTCACTCTTTCTTTATTTAAAATTACTTTAGGTTCAACACTTTCGTCTATTTTAAAGTTGTTATTATGCTTATATTTGAATAGTATTTGACTTTGTTTACGTAGTTATACACTTTTACGACGTTCAGCACTTATTTATTTTGTTTTTAAGCTATTGCATAGCTTCTATCGCGGGCCTTGAGCGCGGGGACCGAATCCAGAAATTCCGTAACGAAAAAACCTCGCGCTCCCCACTCCGACGGGCACGGAGGTGTGGCTTGAAGGCCGTGCATCGTCTAACGTCGTGTCAGTTCGGCAGTCTTCGACACGGCGTTGTGTGCGTGCGATTAGATGTATTGTACGACTCTACGAAACTCTGTGGTGGATTTACCGCGCAACGCAACGCCATCTAGTAATCGCAGGTAGAACTAATTAAATAGATGTGACATTGGCGTGGCTTGTGATTCGTAATCGAGACAAGCGTTGCTCTGTTGGTGGTCTCAGTTGTGTTTTGTTGTCGGCTTTATCCACTAGATGGCAGGCATCGTAATTCAAAAGTTTTTGAAAGGTTGTTGAGGTATGTGAGCAATTTATTTATAAATCTAGCTAGAATTAACATTAAACATTTACGTTCTTCATAGCTTATAAAAACCACTTTTAAACGGTTCTCCAAAGTTCTGGGCCGATTATGGATTGACTTTACTTTCTTATCGGTCACCACGCTCAAAAAGTGTAACTTGAATTAATATCAAAGAAAAAGAAATACTGCATAAATAAAATAAATAAATAATTATAATTGCATAAGTTGATACAAAATGCTATGCAATAGCTTTACCGCGGCAGTCCCCGAGTGCCACACGTCTTTTTTTTTCATTCATTTTCGTTCACCTACTGGTAGGTATACTTACATAACGGGTGTAAAAAGACGCTTAACGAAGCCGAGAATCACATATACTCCTCGTCATTGTGATAATTTTTTTGTACTGGACCATACCTGAGAACCTTCTGGTTACGGAGATATTGAAAGGTCAAAGGAGAGGCCAAAATTGGTACAATATTCCGAAGATTTTTAAACGCTAATGTGATGTACCTTTTTAGAAAGCTTATTTATTAAGCTACTCGATTATAATTAAATAAGATTTTTCAGGCGCCCGTTTTTGTGAAAAAGTGAACAATGTTTCAGTACAAACAAAACGCACATAGCCTTTATTTATTCATTTCTATGCAATATAATTATTTTAAATGTGGCTAAAGTTTTGGTTTCTATTAAATACTTTGACATTTTATTATAATTTTAGCTGCAGCTCCATGAAATTGAGACAAAAAATATTGAATATCATGACAACGCAATATCAAAACGTGTCGATAAGAAGTCAAAAATATGTAAATGTCAGAATGACGTTAATTTCGTCGAAATAAAAAAAAACATCTGTTAACACTACACCCAAAAAAACCCAAGCTGCTACTCGTACTAGCCCTATTATTAAACCTTACCCACTCAATAAAAATAAAAATAGATTTAAAAGTAAGTTAAAAAAATATTATTTGGATATGTGTGATTAAGTATTATTGTCTAGAGACTCACTGACCCCACAGTCAAACCATTGCAATGGTTTTGTAGGGCTAAGTTTATAAGTTAAGTACTTACTATGTTAAATGAATAAATAAATAAATAAAAATAATCTAGGAATATATTTTATTATACACAACATAGAGGAAAATTATATCATACACAATAATATCATTGTCCTCTTATCCTCAAAACAAGCAACCTAAAATACCTTGGGGTAATAATGGATGACACACTCTTATAAAAAACAAATTGAAAGCCTAGTTAAAAGAGTGCACAAACTAATATCGCACATTAATTTCCTTAACGTCATTAAACAAAAATTATCAATTTTGAGCTAAGTAACGCCATCTATACTATGAACTATTCCCTATTTTTTCCAAAAACCCTGGCTTTAATACACTAGAATAACAAAAGATATGACCGACATAATTACTCTACTTTTATTTATACCCTTTCCAAAATAATCAAAACTTTAAACGCTTGTACTGAAAATGTGTATATTTTGTTTAGTGACGTTAAGGAAATTAGAGTGCGATATGTTTAAAAAAAATTGAGAACATAGCACATTCAAAATTAATCACTGACAAGTGACAATGACATTGACACTGTCACGTCATTTGCCACAGGGCTGCCAGCCCTAAAATACGAATAATGTTTGTAGTTAGTGGTGCCAGGATTTTATTTTTCAACACTTGTTTTAAAAACAACGGGCGAAAGTAAAAAAAAAAAAAATGCCCAAGACATCACAATAATTACCCTCTTTCAGCCTATATAGCTCAGAAGGCTGTTTCAATTTTCAATTATTTTAGTACCAAGCCCCTTAAATTTATTGAACGTCTCCTTTCCAATTTTTTTTTTCTCGAATACAAGTTTTAAATGTAATAATTATAAATTAACTTAAAGTAACCCCGCAACTCTTGTACCGTTGCATGCACCCATAAGCACAATGTTTTGCGTGCGTTACATTGCGCGCTGCAGTAAACAGTGATTTTTCACACCAAAAATAAAAGTCATTTCCCAGCAAAAAAAAATTACTCAATGTTGCTTGGTTTGATATACAGAATGCGTAGGTAACGGCTATGTAATGGGTCTTTTTACACACTTTAATATTACCATTAGATAATTTAACATAGTATTATAAATATTATTACATAGAACATAATTACGAGCATGATCATAATAATAAATAGAAAAAATTATAATAATATTAATACCTAAAAATAAATACTCTGTGTGTCAGTGTCATTGATAAGTGTGATATAGGATGCTATATGATAAAATTTATACAAATACGTTCAAATCCATATCATACTTCATACTAATACTAATATTATAAATGTGAAAGTAACTCTGTCTGTCTATCTGTCTGTCTGTCTGTATGTTACGTTTTCACGCCTAAACCGCTGAACCGATCGTCATGAAATTTGGCAGAGATATAGGCCTGGGATATGGAGAAGGACATAGGCTACTTTTTTACGCGATAACCGACATCCACGCGGGCGGAGCCCCGGGCAAAAGCTAGTATATTATATTCTTAAATTATTACAAGTTCACAAGTTTTTTATTGCTGTGGTGCACGAGAGTGTGAATGGGAATAGCAGATACCAAATATTTTAGTTACTTTTTACCAGATGAAGAGACATAGACTGCTTTGGCGGGTAAGAATTAAAATAACGAATGTCTCGGTAAATTGTAACAGAAAACGGACATCACAGCTATTGTAATGGAAGCTAATACTGGTAAGGTACCAGAGTAACTGTTACTCAGCTGCTGCATAACAGGTACTTGTATGTTACTTGGGCGAAGGTGCTTGTAGATGTTAATGTTTGTTTATTTAAGAACTACATTCTGATTCGTTAAATAAAGATGTAATAAAAATAGA
This sequence comes from Dryobota labecula, assembly GCA_947523025.1. NCBI lineage: Eukaryota > Metazoa > Arthropoda > Insecta > Lepidoptera > Noctuidae > Dryobota > Dryobota labecula. The sequence continues at coordinate 5,652,828 of OX383296.1, read as the reverse complement.
AAATTATGTTGTCATACATACCCTAGTATAGTTGTGTATTTTAATGGTTTTCATACCTTTATGGTAAAATAAACCTGTATAGTGAAACTGTGAATTGAATTATATTTTATATATATTTAATTAAATGTACCAATTGGAAGTTCGGAAATGAAAAAGTATTATAACTTGGTCAAATAGTGTCTCATGAAATTTCTATACATACTTACAATTTAATTTTTTATTAACCAATAATAAAAGTTACTCATATTCAAAACTTTAATAAGAATGTATCAATTATTAACTATATTTGTATGGATATTTAAAAATATGAAGATCATAACATTTTGTCGTTATTTAAACACGGTTTCAGTTTAATAAAGAATATTAATCTTGCATGATATACTTTTTAGTGTTAAAATACGTTATTATTGTTTTTCTCGGGAACAGTACTTTTTTTGGGATTTAGCTCTTAATCAATGATTAACTTTTCTTTATTTATAAACGCTAATTAGCAGGTGATTAGTTGCGAAACGAAATAGAGGTGAAATTATACGTTTGGCACAGATTGTAATCAAAATAGTCGACTAAAAAACAGAATTTTAAGAATAAAGTAGTCAAAACCACGATTTTTGTATCTGTCGTGACTTTGACAGACAAAAGTCAAAAAATATAACGGAAAATTTGAATTTGATTAAAATAATTTATTATGTTATTTCATTGTGTTTGCGATGGTAGCGATGAAAATAATATGCTCCAATAATTGGAGTAACCAGTAAAAGGTATTTATTTCTACTTACTAATGTAAACTGACCAAATGAATGTTAAAGCAGTAGCCGATAATAGCTATGTATTTTCATGTCCTTTATGCTTGATAACACGAATATACTCTTTAAGAAGTGTATGTAGGTACTTGTGTCTATTTTATATTACTTCCTATTGCTTTTGCACCGGGGTTTCAGCGTCCTTTAAGGCCCAGATATATGCCAGTGACCTTGAGTGGTTAGCTTGCGTGTTCTGTACTGAGCTCACGCAACGCGTCGTACGTCCAGCCAGTAATAGGACTCGCTCATCCAGGAACGCTGTTCCTAATAAGACTCATTATTTATTTATTATACATAAAACAGAAGGTATTTTAATAAAACACGTATATTAAAAGATCAATAATTAAGTTATCTTTAAAAAGGTGAAGGTTTCAGAAAAATACACTTGATAGATTTGGCGTGATTCTCAATTTTTTATCCGCGTTAGACATAACTTTACAAATTAATTTCACTATGTAATATAAACATGATTTAAAATATTCACATATTAAGTTATTAAGAAAATGCTCTAATTTAACATATATTTTATCCAAATCATTAGCACTACTGCTGGTCGATTCTGGAAAAATCTCACCGTGAAAACTTAGGTGAAGTGAGTTCAAAGTGAGCCGTGAATGTCTAGACTCCCATGGGGTCAGCAGTGCTATTCTGTAGAAATCTCACCGTGAAAACCAAGGTGAAGTGAGCTTGAATTAATGAGCTGTCAATAGTGTCAATCCCTAGTCTCAGATGGAATGACAGTTCACTTCGAGATCACTTCACCTACGTTTTCACGGTGAGATTTTTACAGAATACATCGGCCTGTAGAATGACAGTTCACTTCGCGCTCACTTCCCCTAAATTTTCACGGTGAGATTTTCACAGAATAGACCGGCTCGTTTAGACGTGATCTTCAGTATAAAATCGTTAAAATTCGGTTATCGTCACCTTAATTCCAATTATTATTCTTGTTTACAGGTACAAGTTTGACTGCTGCTATAAAAGCCACTAACACCAATACTATTGTTCAACCTCGCAAAAACGGCGAGGCAGGAGACCATGCTACAAGGAAAAGATGAGGAATGAAAGTGGCATGACAAAAGAATGGCACCCATGTCTTTGGAGGAAGAATATTGGAAACAAATTTATGACAAAAATGTAGCTTTATTATGTATCAAAATAAATTGTTTTCTATAAAATGTCTCGTTATTTGTGTGTGACTGCCACAACGTGGCTTTTCTTTAGTTCTGGGCCTTAACTGGCGCCATAAGATGAGGGGCACATGGGATAACACACTGGATAATCACTATCTCCGATGAGCTTCCTCATGAACTCATTCGCTTCTTGGTATTCTAGGTCTTTTTCCGCCTACTTCCCGCTGGCGTTTCAAAATTATTCAATTCTTCTACGTGGTTTTGGAAATCCCGTAAAAGATGTCGAAATTCATATTTAATATGGTACAACTCGATATTAGGAACAAAATAACCTCGAAGCAAACAACAATCCTATTGAATCGAACAGCTGATTCAAATAAAATGCGCCATCTTGCCTCTTAGCAACCTCTTAGGCACCATCTCCACGGACGAAAGAATCGCGGCGATATTCACGCTGGGCCTTCAAATAATCGCCGCGATGATATCGATCAATCTCCACACGGGATTGATTCATAGAGTTTCTATTGAATTTGATGGCACGGCGAGACTATCGCCGCGATTTTCTCGCCCGTGGAGGTGGCGCCTTAGCGCTTAATAGCGTTTATGAATAAGAATTTTGCTAATCAGTTGTTTTTTTATTTGATTAAAATTTAAGAGGCGTTTAAAAATAAGACTGAATATCTTGCGATTTTTTAAACAAAAGGCTTTTTATTTTACTATGGTATCATTATTACAAACAAATATTTTTAACAGTCTCTTAACAATCTTTAAAACCAAAAAATAAGTTTTGTTATATTTTAGTTATGTACAAACTGGAACACACTCTTTATAAGCTTTGAATAACATTTTGTAAAACATAAGAACACCATCATGAACAACATTAAGAAGTTGTCTCATATGTTAGATTAAAAAATATAAAATAAGATATTTGCCCAATCTTTATTAAATTAAGATTGATAGGTACTGAGATCATATTGTATAATTACAATACGATCTCTTAAGTAGCTACCAATCTTAATCTTAATTATGTACTGTTTAATGCAGAATCTGTAATAATTAATTACAAAAGCGGTCATCGGACACTGACATCTCATGAGCGAGAACTATTAGGTAAGATTGTCAATCATTGTTTTTACCAATAACTTTTTTAATCGCTCCCTGTTTCTTGGAATAATGTTGTTTTTTATGAAATCTCAACATTTTTGGGATTATTTCTATAAATCATAAATTTGTGCGAGTGTATCTTTCAGCTCCTTGTTACTTACTTATCCTCTGTGTTGTGTGCATCTTTCACGGTAACGATTCACGACGACTAGATTTCACTATCCCCACTTGCTTTGTTCGTGGTTTTTAGTGATACTGTAGCAATAATACTCTTGTTTTCGTTGGCCTTTTTTTTATCTGTTTCCAGTGCATCGTTCTTCTTAACGCTTTCACTTTCCCCGCTTGCGTTGTTCGTGATTCCTGCTGCTGCTGTAGTTTCAGTAGATGAAACACTGTTGTTTCCTGTGATTTCTCCTGCCTTGCTTTTCTCTCTAATGGTTGGATCTTTCAACATACCGGTTTCACTAGTCCTATTTGCATTGTTCGTGGTTCCTGCTGCTGCTGCTGTAGTTTTAGTTGTTGAAACACTGTTGTTTTCTGTGGTTTCTTTCGCCTTGCTTTTCTCCCTAGTGGTTGGATCTTTCATCATACCATTTTCACTAGTCTTATTTGCATTGTTCGTGGTTCCTGCTACTGCTGTAGTTTTAGTAGTTGAAACACTGTTGTTTTCTGTGGTTTCTTTCGCCTTGCTTTTCAATCTAGTGGTTGGATCTTTCATCATACCGTTTTCACCAGTCTTATTTGCGTTGTTCGTGGTTCCTGCTGCTGCTGTTGCTTCAGAAGTTAAAACACAGTTGTTTTTTGTGATTTCTCCCGTCTTGCTTTTCTCTGTAGTGGATGTTACTTTCATCGCACCGCTTTCTGTAGTTTTGGATATGGTTGGAGTGGAGATGGTTTTCGAAGTGCTTGTAGTAACCACAGTGCCTTTGATTTTGCTTCCGGCATTAGTTTTATTACCTGCCGCAGAACTAGCCCCTTTTCCTGTGGTTCCATTAATTGAAGCATTAAAATTTTGAACCGCTGCGAATTTATTCGGGAGGTTGTTGGTGTGTTTAGAGCTCTCTACTCCTAAGGTCATGAAAAGTATGAGGCCCACTGCTGACAATGCAGCCGCGGCGAGTATCAAGCACAGTTTAGTTGACTGTTTCATGGTGGTAGATTGACTAATTAATTTAATTATTAGTCGCACTAACGCTAGAGAGAGCTATTGTGATCCTTCTTCAACTATATTGCTCCAAGATATTTGCCGCATTTATATACCTTTATCTACTTGTTACGCTACTTCCTGCGATATTGTAGTATTATTTACGTGTATTGTGTTTAATCATAAATGTTGTTAATTAAAAAACCGGCTATGTGCGAGTCGGACTGTCGCACTGATGGCTCTATCTCGGAATGAAATATATTTTGACATTTTCAAGTTTTAATTTTTCCGTATATAAAAAAAAAACTGCTAATAAGAGACATCGTTTTATTTTTTTATAAAATAAAAAATACTTTTTTTTTCGCTTTGTGAATTTCGGAGATAAGGAGAGGTAGTGGGTGGCATAAATGAAAACCAAAATTTTCTTACATAAACTCCATTTGAAATAAGATTAGACATTTCAATAAACCTTTTTTATAATCCGTTCAACTGATTTAGACTTCTATTGCGTTGGCGGCATGACAAATGGCAGCTGCAGTAAACAGTTGGTATTGTAACCACTTTTAGATAGATTTCGTCAGACCATTTACCTAATGGTCTTGCACCTAAAGTCGAGTTTTCCGAAAATTTCACCATAGGGGATCTAGTTATGATCCCTAGAACCCAAATCAACCGTCGTTTAAAAAGTTTATATATATATATATATATGTATACGTATGTATGTTCGTTGGTTGGTTTCGGTTGGTGGGGCAACAAGCAAAATTTAGCCACGCTCTACAGGTCGCAATTATGCACCGATTGCATTCAAACTTGGCCCAAAAATCGGAAGGGTCAAAACTTAGGTTAAGTTCATGAATGGGCGGAATTCGTCCATGGCGGGTGGTTTTTCGAAAATCAGTTTTTTGGCCATAACTTTTCTCCTATGGATTTTTTTTGAACCGTTTAACATTTTTATCATTCCTAGTAAGAATACGGACAACTTTTAAATTTAAACTTTTTTGATGCAACCCGTAACCTAACTTGGGGAGGGCGTTGTTTACAAAATGTTAGGTAAAAAAAATCATATCTCCGAAACTGTAAACATTTTTAAAAGCAAATTGTTTACTCTACAATTTTTAACTTAAAAGTCTAGTGATAAAACTTATAGTTTTCGAAATAAAAAATTATAACTGAAAAATTGAGGGAGTTTCCATGCTAAACTAAGCTATGCCTTGACGACCAAGTCTTTTGTTAATATTCATAATGGAGGTACCTCTAAATAGTATTTAGTCGCAACGTGGAGGCAGTCACGTGCCAGGCCTTTTTGGTATTTTTCGGACTCTTTGGGGGACTGGATGTTTGAGTGGATATAATAAACCAAAATAGAATATTAATCATCATCATCATTGCTTCTTTTGAAAAACAAGGGATAAATACTAACGTGATAAGGTTTGACTATAATAAAAATATACACTAACTAAGAAAATTTCATCACCCAAGGGTTGACTGGTAGAAAATGCCTATGGCATTAAGTCCGCCTCTGTACATTTTTTGTGCTTAAAGTATTAAATAAATAAATAAACACCCTACCCTTCCCTTCCCTACCCTACCTACCTACCTACCTACCTACCCTACCCTACCCTACCCTAAACTACCCTACCTACCCTACCCTACCCTACCTACCTACCTACCTAAAAATTAAAAATAAATAGATAGTAGCCGATTCTCAGACCTACTAAATATGCATATAAAATATCATAATAATCGGTCGGTTCGGTTTCGGAGGAGTATGGTAACTAACATTGTGACACGAGAATTTTATAATATATAAGATTAATACTAATACATATATACAAATAAAATCAACTAATAGATTTTTTAACAAATACCACCTAATAATAATTACTATGACTAGACTACTATTGAGAGTTATTTAGTCTGACTTATATAGTGGTTGTTGTGGTTGTTTGGTGGTTGTGGTGGGTTGTATCGTTTTTTTTTTTAAATATTTTAATGCTTTATAGTATAACTATAGTATAACTATACCAGATTATTGTCCCACTATATGGCAAAGACTTCTTCTCATACAGAGAATGCGCAAGCATTGGTCAGTTGAGCTGCACGATTAGTGACAAATGCGCGCACTGATTGGATAGGTCCACTCAATCTGTGTGCTTCTTTCCTCAAAAGACCATTTCAGACACCAATCTACATGGTCTTCACATGATTTGATCAAGATTATTCTGGACTTTAAAAGAGACTGTGACCTCTGAGTTTGTTTCGGCCTTTCTTCTCAGAATAGTCAGATACGAAACGCCGACCTCATCTAGTTTTAAAATATGACTGACGTGTAAAAGTGTTTATACAAACCTACTTACAGAAATAAAATAATTTATCATTTCAAAATTATTTATCACGATGCTTGCTGAAGAGGGTTCGTGATTTCATACTTATACTGACCATAAGTCCAGGTTTCCTCACGATGGTTTTCCGTCACCGATGACAATGTCCGAGATAAACTCAGAAAGTACATTTGAATTGAAAAGTCACATTGGTTCCTACTTGCCCAGATTTGAATCCACAACCTCGTGCATGAGAGACGGGAACTTAACTACTAGGACATTGTGGGACATCAAGGCATTTTTGGGCAATCATTATTTAATGCTATTTCAATTTCAAGCCGACGCTTATGTAGTTGCTGGAATAAGCAGTTTTTACAGATAGATAGCCGAACTTGCACCAAAAGGATTCACTTTTTTACAATTTTGGAACGGGACCCTAACTAGATATGTAGCTACGAGTACCTACCAGTTGGGCAATACCGGAAAAAAACCATTTGATTAAAGTTAAAATATTCATAATAATAAAAATATCTCGGAATAGTTCTAATTAAAATTATAATAATACTAGCTTTTTCCCGCGGCTCCGCCCGCGTGTATGTCGGTTATCGCGGTAAAAAATTAGCCTATGTCCTTCTCCATATCCTAGGCTATACTCTCTGCCAAATTTCCTGACGGTCGGTTCAGCGGTTTAGGCGTGAAAACGTTACAGACAGAGTTAGTTTCACATTTATAATATTAGTATGGATAGTATGGATAAACGAAAATCTCGCCTCTATTGCCCGAAGCGGTAGACATAGATTGGCATTGGATATCATCATCATCATCATTTCAGCCGAAAGACGTCCACTGCTGGACATAGGCCTCCCCCAATTGGGGGGGTTTTGCCATAATCGCCACGCTTGGCAGGCAGGTTGGCGATCGCAGTATGGTGTTAAAAATACATAGAGAACGCTGCTGCCTATTCTCTAGAATTTCAATTGGACATATTACCCATAATACAGGAGAAATTCCTAGTGTGGGGCAAAGTAAAAACCGGCGCATCCTAGAAGCAAATATTCTAAGACGTGACATCTACGAAACCGCGCTGAGCGTGGTGGCTTATGGCATTACGGATTACGGCCCATTCCCTCTCACAGAGAGGAGGCCTGAGTCCCAGCAGTGGGAACGAAGAAAGATTTTCGTAATAATACGTGCTAATATCAGAAATTATGCACTGACGGATGCGCTGATCAGTTAACAGCTATGTTCGAGCCATGTTTTGACCGAACAGAATATCGCTGTATCCCAGTAGTTCCATTCTCTAGTTCCATTATGGGACCGATATGTTATGAATTGCCTCTTAAATTATCCAATGAACAATCAAGTTTCCATTCGTCATAAACGGAAAGGGTTTTTTGCAAAAAACCGATTATATGGATTTTTTTCCTGCCTTTGTTGTAAAAATTCGATGTTTTATGAAAACAAACGCCGCATATTAAATGAAACTAAGTGATCGAATGCAACCAGAATAATTTTTCTACCAGCCCGCATGATGTAAGGATCCCTTTTGCAGACAGCCTCTACATCTTTAGGGTCTTAGGGAAGAATGTGTTGATATGGATGGAAAGTTAGTTGGGACAGGGATCTTTAAGGTGACGATAACAGACTTTTAATGATTTTATATTGAAGATCACGTCTAAACGAGTAGTGTTAATGATTCGGAAAAAATATATGTTAACCCTTTAATTGGCAGAACAATCAAAATAACAAAATTTAATATTTGACACCATGAGTCAATTTCTAGCACTTCATAGGCATGGTAAAAAATATAAATAAAAATCCGAGTCTTTCAGTTTTCTGAAAATTATATGTGAAGTATACTGGATATTACCAAATACATAGCGATCAACTAGCTGGAATGTATGTGCAATATACTGGACAGCGTCAAGTTCACTAAGATCAATTTAATAAGGGATAGATAAATAAAAAATTGATTTAAAATATTAATTATGTTTATTTTTTATGAAAATTCAAAAAACAGTTTCCTCTGCCTGCGACAAAGCATTTTCTTTGGTTACATTTTATACATACAGGGTGTAAGGGACAGCCCTCCGCAGACTGATGGGGTAAATTCAGTATATCATACTAAGATTACCAGTACCTGAAATTATTTCAGGAACGTTATGGGAATCCAATAAACCTAATTTGTTTTATTACCTCACACGCAATGTATCGTTAACGTGGCAAAACGCAGGTAGCGAACGACAGCGCAGCGAGTGAGTTCGATGAACTCTGTAGCTAGGCAGAAAGTTAACAGCTGATTTCGCGCGTCGTTCGTTAGAGTATTTCAACATCCACAACATATGAAAAAGGATTTAAAAAATGAATATTTTCCTGAGTAAATTTCCGGTGGAATATGATTTAAAATCAGGAGCTGATTGAACCCTGCTAGTTTGCGGAGGGCTGTCCCTTACACCCTGTATAACGTTTGTTTTACCGTCCTTACATTAACGGCATCATCTCCCATAGCTACACGAATCGGAAAAATTACCTACTTGATCATAGCGTATATCTTCAAACGGTCTTGCTACCACAGGTTTCTTAGAATTTGTATGGCAAGAAAAGTTAGAAACTCTTCATGAGTAAGTTGTATGGATCTTCCTTTTACCTGAACAGAGTATAGATTTGATTGATATACTATATATTTTATTATATTGGGTGAAAAAAAAAACGATAAAAGAACGAAAGGGTTGTTGTTCGTCTTCACTCGGCATCAGCGGTGTATTTTCATCTTCAACTTCAGCCCGATGAATAATAATTCCTTCTTCCACTTGTAACTCAGAACAAACTTTTTAGATGTTTTAACTTTTTTTTTTAACTAAATTTTCGGCGCTTTTTTAGGTACGTTTTCTAGTAGAACATGTGTCAATGGTCGGTTGGTCAGTTTGCACGGTTTGCACTGAACCAATTGATGGTAAGGAACTTATGGAAGGGATAGCATTGTAATTTGTTTTATTTTGAGACGGAAAAACATTGTGTAATATAGGTGTGAGTGGTAGATTAATTGCATTGTTATCTGTAATTTCATCTTCGGAAGATTCTAAAATATTCAGTGCTTCTAAGGCCGAATCTACTGATATCAAGCTGTTTTCATCCGAAGAATCGAGGTTGTTTGAAGTTTTATTGGTAATTTCAAGTTCTTCAGTAGATGAAGGGTCACTGGAATCGAAGCATGTATGTTCAGGCGGTATCAAAGTAACTAGCGTATTCGTGTGCAAGCGCATCAATCGATAAAACAAAAGGAAAAGCTCATTTGATACATGCAACCCATACAAAACTAAAATACTAGTTAGTTGGCATTGTCCAACCCGCTTCCCAAACAAAAACAGTGATAACATTGTGAGCAATTGGCAGTGTGAAGTATACTGGACAACTAGTTTCAAGTGCAAATTACAACGTTATTGAAACAGTACCGGGTTATTATTTGGTACCATATAATAAACCGTCACTTTGAAATAATATATAATGCATAACCAACCCATATAAATCTTTCAATATATTAAAAAAATATTCAAAAACTTACCTGTGTCGCATTAACCGACCGTTGCTTCGACGTCATTTCGATTTTTGACATATTTTGATGTTGCTAAGCATATAGTTTATTATTCTACCAAATGCTTACCCTATAGCGGAATTACCAGAATTAAAAAAAAATTGGTATAATCAGTATACTCGCTTACAAATTTATTTCTTATTAATGTCCAGCCGGCTACACTCTGTCAATTTAAGGGTTAAACTAAAGAATTTTCTTAATAACTTAATATGTGAATATTTTAGATTATGCTTATATTACATAGTGAAATTAATTTGCAAAGTTATGTCTAACGCGGATAAAAAACTGAGGATCACGCGAAATCGAAGCGTATTTTTCTGAAACCTTCACCTTTTTAAAGATAATTGAATTTTTGATCTTTTAGTATACGTGTTTTATTAAAATACCTTCTGTTTTATGTATAATAAATTAATAATGCGTCTTATTAGGAACAGCGTTCCTGGATGAGCGAGTCCTATTACTGGCTGGACGATTCTGATGCCGAAAATATAGTTTTTAGAATTTTTGTCTGTTTATCTGTTTGTCTGAATGTATGTTCCAGCTAAACGCAAAAACTACCGGACAGATTTTGTTCAAATTTTGCATAGATATTCCCTATAGGTCTGGTCAAATTACTACGTATAAATTATTACGCTATTTGCTATGGGGGATGAGCAGTATTGCATTATGTTTTGAGATGGGTCCATAAGGGCAGGTACTTTAACCGTGGTCGCTACAAGAAAATGGTCTTAAGAGACTATCCTTAACTTTTATAAAAAAATTGATCTGCATTCACAGATTTTGAAAAAAATGTACAGTCAGCAAGAAAATGGGCAATTTTCACAAAAAAGTTTTTTGATGCCAATCGATCCTGTTTCTTACGAGGATGAAAAAACTCTATGGGAGCAACTGAGGTTTGAGTACTAGAAAAGTCAGAAATCGAAAAAAAGTTTTCCCATACAGGTCGTAGGTGAGACTGAGATGAGAACGAACACAATGTATCAGTGTATGACAACAGTCGAATTATTCCATTACTACTTCGCTGTGTTGAATAGGAAACGAATTTATCAGATAGTTACAGATTTAATATTTTAAATGATTGTCATACCTTATGGATCTAAGCAGTCAATTATGACATAATATGTTATTTCAGTCAACTTTCAACAAAGCAATGCACATCTGATTTCGATTCCAAAGAATTGATATTTATGTGCTTCTTTTTAGGGATCCGTAAAAATTGGTAAAAAAGAACCCTTATGGTGCGACTCAGTCTATCTGTCCGTCTCTCTGTCACAGCTATATGTCTCAAGAACTACTCTCATGCAACTTGAAATTTTGAATAATTTTAGATGACGTTTGCCCAACTATGTTGCAAATAAGAAAGTTTTTTTTTTGCAACTGTGTCTTAACTGGGTGTTTTAAAAAATCGAAGTGGGACTACTAGGGTATGTGGGGGTATCGTATGAAAGACTATACTCATAATTTCTTTTTAGGCCCCATGTTTTCGACTTTGGACAAAAAAAATAAAAATTTAAACCATTCCCCCCCTTATCTCCGTTGTTTGCATAGAAAAAATCTGAAATTATTTTGTGCGATAGTAGTTTATGTAAAGATTACAGGAAAAATAAAACGATTTCTCTAAATAACACACTTTTTCAGAAATCATCAACAAAAATTACATTAGTTCCATTATCGGTCAAGAGATGGCGCTGAACTAAAACTGCAATATTGTACACCGCAGTGTTAAAATTCTCTGATGAATATTGACCTCACCCATGAAAATTTAAAAACATTTCACGGTTCACAACCAAAATGTCCTCCTTCCTACCTACTCGCAGATTGCTACAGATGATTGAAGCACAGTAAGTTGTAGTTTCTGGGCACATAACTATTTAGGTACTAATATTATACGAATAAAGGTATACACTTATGATGGTACGGTACCCTCGGTGCGTGAGTTCGACTTGCCCTTGACAAGTTTTTTTACATTTTGTTACTGTAATTGTGATAGTTCGAAGAACTTTAAAGGACTCTTTTTTTCGTGGAAAATTATCAAATAACTTCTCCCGCTCTGGGGGGAGCGGGAGGGCGTGTCAGACTTTTACTGACTAAAACCTACCTGTGTTACTTCAGTTGCCTTTGTGCCAGGGCCACGTATCCCTTTCGGAAAAACCCGCAAACCTGGCAGGCATTGGTCCTAGCGGACCCCGTCACAGTTCGTGCTGACATCTCTTTGTGGCACGCGTAGAACACAACGCGCCGTCAACCTGGGCCTGGTCCTTACCAGACGGCGAGCTGCCCATTGCTCGCCGTCCGCAAGCCCGCGCCTACGGTGGCCAGGAATCGCAAGCAATACTGCTTCGCAGAAGGAGGTGACGGCCTCCCATGCACTCTCGCTCCGTACCAGGGACCGTTACGGGACACTGCACGCTAAACAAACAATTCCACACAATAGACATATCAGACAATCCTCTATGCAGAGCTTGCATGGAGGCTGAGGAAACCGTCGCGCATGTGCTCTTTGAATGCAAAGGCGTCACCTAGATTAGAACAGAGACCCTCGGGGTACCCTGATCTTTCACAGATGTTCTAAACATACCGGGAGACGCAATTAACTTCTGGATCACTTCAGAAGTTGGTGGGATGGTTGGAATAACCACTGATGGCCGCCATGGCCTATGTACAATGGACCACCGGAAAGACTAAGTGCGGAAACCAAACCCTTTACCATAGAACATAGAACTGTACGTCACTTGCTACCGCGTCACCAGTCCTGACTCTCTGTATATTTTGACTGCTGTGACCAAAACTACAAACGTAGTGTTCAGGGAAGTTTTATTAAAATGTGGCTGGAATTTTTGTATATTATGGTGTTTTACGACTTCCACGCGAACGAAGTCGCGGGCAGAAGCTAGTGTATAATAAATTAATAATGCGTCTTATTTGGGACAGCGTTCCTGGATGGGCGAGTCCTATTACTGGCTGGACGTATGACGCGTTGCGTGAGCTCAGTACAGAACACGCAAGCTAACCACTCAAGGTCACTGGCATATATCTGGGCCTTAATTTAGGGAATGACTATAAAAGTCATGAGATGGGTTATTGGAGCTGTTAAATAAGATGTGCTTCAAGTACCTTCATCCAACCCACATGTGTATCTGACTCGGATTTTGTGAAGGAAAACCGAAGAGCAACAATTTCCTATACGGGGACGGCAAAGGATAGATATGACTTTCTTGGATAATTTTAAAAAAGTAAAGGCCAAGGCTTGGGTGTAACATTCGGCTGTATTGCCTGATAAAAGGCATCTTTCCTTTTACTTGAATTTTGCCACTGCACCTGTCATGTGGATAGCAAGCTCGTTTTTGGGAGCAGGTTTAGCAAGTCGTTGTCCTGACATTGAAAATGTTTAAGGTCGACAGCTTGGGACGTAACAGCATCTTTAGCAAGAGCATCAACATATTCGTTTCCTCTTATGTCACAAAGACACAATCGGAATTATTACAAAAAAAGGTTCATCTTTAGAACCAGGTTTAAACCATCGAGACATTTTTGGATATCAATCTTCATTCCGACAAAGTTAATGTTCTAAATAAAAAAACTGATTTTAAACCCGAGTCTAAGTTGTCAATTTCGTATTCAAAGCTTTCCTAACGTCGGAATAAGGTTCGAAATACAAAAACTAGCTCGATGGCTTAAAATTGGACTAAAGCTAGAACTCGTTTTGTAATAAGACAGAATGACTTCAAATCCAAACCTAGTCTACGGTTTGGTGATTCTTGGAACAAGAGAAAAGAGACTTTTTGATTTGAATCAGGATTGGACTATGCAGTTTATTTAACAAATAGTTTTCTGACAGCGGCGCGCACAGATTACTCTAAGCTGGCGCGGCGCCGCGCCGACGCGGGCGGCGCGTACGTCGCTGCCGATGGAACGGAATGTTGCCAGTTTAGATATTATTTTTATATAAACATTTACTTAGAATGAAGTAATGTGTATTTATTTTAATTTTGATTCCTTATTTATATCTCATTGTATGCTGCACCGGCCGACGTAATCACGTCAACGCTGGCTGTCGCTGAAAACCCGCGCTGGGGCTCTGTCTCGCATATAGTCGCAGCATTATTTATTTATTTATTTATTTAAACTTCATGTACAATAGTGGTACATAGGCGGACTTATGCTGAGCGATGGCTGTTTTGCGTGGATGTGATGCATATGTCCCCCCAACTAATTCTTTTTTGTGTTTGTATTATTTCTTTGCGTCATGCCTACTGCAAATAAACGTATTTTGTTTCTTTTTCTTTCTTTCTTATAATTACAGGGTGCATGCAACGGTAAAGGGATCGTCGGAGTATTTAAAGTTGAGTTATACTTATAACATTTAAAACATGTTTTCGTATAAAAAGTATTTTTTTAAGTTGGAAAAAAATAAAATCCATACTAATCCATACTAATATTATAAATGTGAAAGTAACTCTGTCTGTCTGTCTGTATGTTACGTTTTCACGCCTAAACCGCTGAACCGATCGTCTTGAAATTTGGCAGCGATATAGCCTGGGATATGGAAAAGGACATAGGCTACTTTTTTTACGCGATAACCGACATCCACGCGGGCGGAGCGCGGGCAAAAGCTAGTATATATATAAACTAGCTGTTGCCCGCGGCTCCGCCCGACTTGAATTTATTGTTGCATAACAGGCACAGGTAGAACTACATAATAAAGATGGTAAAATTAAAAAAAAAATCAGTATAACATAACATAGGGTGTATAATATTATGAAACAAAAAAGAAAATTGTAACATGATTATAATTTATTACTTACAATTGGAGAAACAAACACCAACACGGTAACTTTTGAATATTCATTACAAATATTTTGAAAAACCTTCAATTATCTACAAGCAATAGGTATTATTCGTTACAGAAGTGATTTAATATCATTCGAACATAACATGGCTATGAGTGAGAAACAATTCAATTCAATTGCTGTTATTTAAAAAGAGAACTCTAACATGATTATAATTTATTACTTACAATTGGAGAAACAAACGCCAACACGGTAACTTTTGAATATTCATTACAAATGTTTTGAAAAACCTTCAATTATCTACAAGCAATAGGTATTATTCGTTACAGAAGTGATCTAATATCATTCGAATATAACATGGCTATGAGTGAGAAACAATTCAATTCAATTGCTGTTATTTAAAAAGAGAACTCTAACTTGATTATAATTTATTACTTACAATTGGAGAAACAAACGCCAACACGGTAACTTTTGAATATTCATTACAAATGTTTTGAAAAACCTTCAATTATCTACAAGCAATAGGTATTATTCGTTACAGAAGTGATTTAATATCATTCGAACATAACATGGCTATGAGTGAGAAACATTTGTCAGCATTAGGACAGATTCGCTTTCTAGTTTTTTTAGGGGCTCCTCTTTGCTAAGGCCAATATTTGTCTAATGAAAATGTAAGTATGTTTGAATTTGGTTAATATAGGAAAAAAAATAGGAGTAAAAATTAGTACAGGGAATTTATTTTTGGTTAATATCGATGTCTGTAAGGTTAATTTATTTAATTTTCTCTGATGTGCCGTATTAATGAATACAATTATTTTTCATCCGACTAATAAGCGAATCTAACATAACGCGAATCTGGCGTATAGCGAATCTGTCTTTATGCTAACAAATGGTGAGAAACAGGTCATTCAACTGGGTAGTTCTTCAAAAAGTATTCTCCGCGTAACTTTCATGGCGAATTTTTCTTTTGGAATAATCTACATATAAATGTACACACATTTAAAACGATGTAAAAATAATACATATTTTTTTTATTTTATGTAAATCGGTGCATAAATTACAGAGATATTCTGTTTTTAAATTTCTGTGCCCACGAAAGTTACGAAACACGGCACGAAAGTTACAGACGTATTTTCTACAGGCAAAATATAGTTTCATATCCTTATTTTTTCTCAAATTTCCAATTTATAAAATAAAAGACTTATTATTTATGAATCAACTTTTATTTGAGATCAACAATTATAGTGTTAACTGTTTTCGGTATTTATTATTTAATATTTTATTTTGAAAAAAATTGAAACACATGCATAAACACTTATACAAATACATGACCCCCTTTTTTGAGCTTCGCAATAATCGAGTAAATGCATCTGCAGCGTCACAAGTAATCTAAAGTTATCATTCAATGGAGATATGTAACTTTCGTGGACAAATAACCACGAAAGTGGTGCCACGAAAGTTACGAAAATTTCATATTTTTGAGAATTACGATTAAACTTATAGGTAAATAAACAAACAAAGTACTTGGGAATAATCTCGAAGATCTATCTTATTCCTTAATCCAAAATGAGTTGGAAAATTATAAGCATTATCCTTCAAAATATGCGCATGAAAGTTTTTAGACCAAGGCTACTTGAAAATATTCAAAGAATAACTAGCCTCGTATTTTTTTGTTTAGAAGCGATGAACGTACGTGTCTCCCCCTCTGAAGCCGGGATACTACTGAGCGTCCGCGCAGCTAAAACGTGTAGCGACATGTTGGCGCTTTTGGAAGATAGGTGCAGTTTTGTTGCGCGCTCTCGAAACTAACAAAATCGTGTGACAGAGACATAATGCCTATTAACTATTGTAACTTAAGATATAAAATTAATGTTATTGGATAATTATGATGCATAGTTAAATACGATTAATTTGATGTATTACATTATATGCTTATGAATTGAATACAAAAGTTATCAAAGTTTGCCGTGAGCGCGAACAGAGTGTGACGCGCGAAGAACACCGATTTTGCTCCCGTTTTCGACATTAGATATTTTTTTTTATAAACATTATAAATAATTTTAGATGTTTAATGTTTAAATTATGTACACATATCAATAAAGATTAATCTGTATTTGGTCCTAAGACTGAATATTTAATAGGTTACGAATTAAGACCGTGTGACCGCGTTTTGAGGGACCTCGAAGAACTACCCAACTGCTGTTGTTTTCATGATTACATTTTCGTATGGCCAGCACGGAGCATCAGCTATAACACAATGATCATAGTCATTCACATTTTGAATAACTACATTGTAACTTTTAGTACTTATAGTACTCATTCGTTTGGGCAGCCGTTCCGTAGCACTGTCACTGTCTGTGATGTAGATGTTTTCTGTAGTTGTAGTTCCAAGAATTGAATTACTACTATCTAAATGACAATCCATAAGGTAAATGTCCCAGTTTTCACCCATAATTGTATAAGCAGGAATACGCCCTTGTGGTACGTTCCTAAATATTTCGGTTGCTTTTATTTCAATAATACTTTTCTTTTCCGGCAAACATGCACCATCACCTATACAACTATCATAGTCAAAGACATTTCGGATCGTAATACTATAACGATTAATATTATTAAACCATATATCCATTTGTCTACGTAGTTTTGGTCGTTCCGTAGCACTGACACTATCCCATACGTAGAAATTCTCGTTCACTGCAGTTGTAGCTTCAGGATCGGTATTTCTTCTACTTATTGTCTTAGTTTTCACTTCTCCGGGTTTCATAACACTCAAATAACAATCCGAAATGTATATGTTCCCGGTTTTCTTAATATCAGTCCCGTTTCTTGTGGTGCCTATGGCTCCCACAGTCGTGATGAATATCAGGCACAGTGCAGTGGTTGCTTGCATTGTGATGCGGCAGTTGATAGATGAATCACTTCAATTACCAAATAGTAGCAGTAACTGATAAAGTCAGTGAGCGCTCTGGGTATCTCGCTCTTACTACTTTATTGACAACATGTACCACATTTATATACGATAGGTTATCATAGTCCAGCTAAAATAAGCTACAGTATCTACGTATATCGATAAACAATAATTGTGTTCAGTGGCGTGCCTAGGGGTCAAAATTAGGGCAAGCCAATATTATATTTTGGATAAAAAAACACATCCTATCGCCTGGCAAAGTGGCGCCTACCGACTGTGCCGTTAATGACCGACTAATATTCGTATTTCATAATTTTATTGTAAGTAATACTAGGTAAGGTATAGATATATAAATATTTAAATATGGGTGTATCCCACTATTTCTATTAGGTATTTCTATTGATAGAAATACTGGGCCTGATTCAGACTGATTGTCCCACTATTTCTACTGCTGTCGGCTGCGACAAAAAAAAAAAAAACGCTGCATCACCTCTTATGACGGCGTGGACATTGGAAAGAAACTATTAATTTGTTTTCCATTTTTTTTTTTGAATACCGAGAAGTCGTGTTTTAACTTTAATGTATTCATTAAAAGTGGTAAACTTTTCATATAACTGCGTTTTTTTGTCGCAATAGAAATAATGGGATATAATTTGTACAATACGCTGGTCCCACTTTTCCTATTTTGTATTTCCATGGAAATAGTGGGATACATCCTTAAATATGAATTAACATCAAAACAAAATAAAACACAACTGGAAAAATGTGGGTGTAGCTAGGTAGGTATACCTCTGCTTAACCCTCCGGGGAATACAGACGTGATGTTATGCTTAACTAAAGGCAAATTAAATACGAAGAGCCTATTGGTAATCCTCTACAAAATTACAACAATTTTATTTTATCAATATCGTGTAAAATATGATACGTGAGCCATCTAATAACATTATTGGCACAACAGAGCTCTTCGAGTCGAGTTAATTCATATTTCACACGCTCGCAATTCGCAACAGTTGTTATGGGAAAAATATTACAATACAGCTACTAGATGGCGCACAAATAATTGATTGATTTGTGATTTCTAACTAAACATTGTTTACATTTATTTGATAAGTAACTGAGCCCCGGTTTGTAGCTATCTTGTTGCTGCATAATTATGTTTCTCTAAGACAAGGTCGAATAAAGAAAGCAAAAACACAAGCCCTAAAAAATTCCTATAGTTTTAAAGTCATTGTGACCTTGAAAAGGAAGTTCATATAGTGCTAAATGACACACAACATCAACTAATTTTTGAAAAACAGCGCGTTTTTGATCGACACCCATAATGTATTCAGAAATATCGAGATTATATTTGTCTGTAAAACTCAAAGTATTAACTTTTTTCCGAGTAACGATTGCACACCAATACACATTTTAATCCTTCACAAGGAACAACTGCATGCGTTTCCGAATTTATTTTAATGATAAGAAACTTTTTGATCACTTCAAAAAGAAGGTAATCACATCAAAAACTAATCACAACACTTAAATTCACAGAAAATTAAATAAATCAAAACAAAAACGGCGCCAGTAACCGCTCAAAACAACTAATTTGAAATTACATCATGCAAATTCACACTTTGCGCAGCGACTAGCGCAGACATACTCCTACTGACAGTCCTACCACCTCCTACTACGATTCGTTTTATTCATAAAAAAGTCAAAAGCCGGGCTTAAAAATTCGAAAAATTTGCAAAATGAGTACATACTATCATATCAAGGACGTTACACATTTCTTTGTGAAAAATGAGAGGTCTACAAGCCCCATATGAAGCCAGCTCGTGTGAGCGAGAAAGCTATACAATGTCAAACAGACTTGACGTCTTCATTCATCGATACCATCTCGCCTCCTGCTTAGCGCTATAACGTTAGAGCGAGATCGCAACTGCGGCATCGGAGATAGTTTGGCAACGGTGCATGATGAAAGAGGCGATGAATTTAAATATTATTCCTTGAGTATGTAACTCTGGCAACGTTGCATCGTAGTACGTATCTAGCGCGCGGCCGGTACCACGTTTACCGTTTTTATTCTTGTGGCCGGTATTACGCGGAGAGTTTAATGATATAATTCGTACCAATTCTTGCGACCGTGTCGTCGTCGCGTTTAAATGGTGGTTACACTTTTTTGACACATTTTAATGAGGTTTGCTTTTCTAGTTATTTAACTCAATGATTAGCAATATCCTTCAAAACTCTCGGAATGTGATGGAAAGAGTGATACATAAGTAAGGTGCTGGTTTCCCTGTACCTATACCGTCGCCGGTGATAAAGCAAAATGAGTTCATAAACATAATATATTTTGTTAAATTTTTCCTTAAATAAGGTATATCTCATAATGTACTTAAGGGAAATTATTGTAGTTAATTATACGTTTTTCCTTGTAGTCTAGATAGTTACACCTAAGGAGGAGTTTTTATTCGTTAGTTTCGGTCTCAAGTAGGTCCTCGCTGAGTAGGTACTTAATTCAATCTTCTTAATTAACCTCGAGTAGCCACAATTGCGGACACTGAAAAATTAAAATATTTTATGTTAATTATAGATATCAAAATTATTAGGATGGGTCATAAATATATTTGTTGTAAAAAATAACCCGAGATGCCAGGAACACTGGGAATACATAACTATTCGAGTGTATAGTATGGAAGCGAATTCTAAAAAATTTCTTATTAAAAATAAAAAAACCCCGGGATTCTTGGATTGCATAACTATTCAGATGCATATTTAGTTAAAATTATTGGTTAACCCCTAATGCAAATACGTGTATGAAGGGTGTAAGAGGAGGGGTGGTGTGTGTTAGTTAAAACAAAAAAATTAAACATATTAAAAAATATTTTTTATTAAATGAAGTAATTTATCATGATTGGGAATATTACCTCGGCTGCTTAGGTAGGTAGATATGCATTAAATTCTATAGTCAGAAAAAAAAAACACTAAATTTGTCGCTTCCGGAATCGCGGGATTTTTATGATCGATAAAAAAGTGCATTCCATATAACATTTGAAAGGAAGTAAATATACATCCGATTCTATAATCAGTAACCTAAATTTATCGATCCCGGAACCGCGGGATTTTTTTGATACAAAAGCGCATTCCATATTAGCCAACATCTCAACTTTAGGTGAATATGCATCCGAATATCCGCTCTCTAGTAATAATATATCTATATAGGATTTATACTATACTAGCTTTTGCCCGCGGCTCCGCCCGCGTGGATGTCGGTTATCGCGTAAAAAAGTAGCCTATGTCCTTCTCCATATCCCAGGCTATATCGCTGCTAAATTTCATGACGATCGGTTCAGCGGTTTAGGCGTGACAACGTAACATACAGGCAGACAGACAGACAGAGTTACTTTCACATTTATAATATTAGTATGGATTTTACCATTTTTTTTTAAAATAAATATGTATTTATTTTATTTTTATTTACCTCGTTCTGGAGAGCAGTCAATTATAATCTGTGTAATACATATTATAGATGGGCGGAGGCGTTTGACGTCGTCTGAAAACAAAATGAAGTGTTTTTATTATCTACTGGGTGCTGCCTACCTCACGGCTTCGCTCGCGTTTCGTTTAAAAAAATAAAAGTAAGCCCAAGTTACTCTTTATAACATCAGCTATCTGCCAGTGAAAGTTCCGTCAAAATCCAGCCGTTTCGGAGATTAGCGGAAACAAACAGACAGAAATTAAAAAAATATATACCTGAGACCCTTACAGTAAGTCCTTTCATTTGGTATATGTCACACGGTACAGTTTGAAAGTTTTATTTTTAATTCTTATTTGTTTGCCAAAAGTGACCCCACATTAAAAAATCATTTATTTACCAACTCAATCGGTCCATTATAGATTTGGAGCAAATTGGCTATGATCGACAGCCACACGAGTGATCCTATAAGTGTTCCGTTTTCCTTTTCAGGTACGGAACCCTAAAAATTATGTCAATTACGGGGAGCACCTATAAGTGACTCTAGGCTTCGTTATGTCCTGCCAAGGTTGTGGGTTTGTCCGAAACGGGTACCGTGGCCCTGGCACACAGGTAACAACACGGGTGGGTTTTAGTCAGTAAAAGTCTGACACCCCTCCCGCTTCGCCCAGAGCGGGAGAAGTTATTTGATAATTTCCCACCCAAAAAATAAAAAATAAACAGGCTTCGTTATGCGTCTTTTTAACAAACAATCAACTTTACTGTTTTCGCGACTCCACCTGCGTTAAAGTTGGAACACAATAAACACCACACTTTTAAAACAATATTTAATGATTTAATGACACTGAGAGCACTATTTCATACCGATTAAAATTACATAAACACACAGACTACTCACAGACATTTTCCTGATCTTGTTTTAACGCCACCTCCGGGACATTTCATTGTATGCATAAAATTAGGTGCTTAGCCAGTACATAGTGTACTGAGTACAGTTAGCACAACAAAGAATATAAGTATAAGCTTCATTTTACGTGTTCACTTGTGCGCTGCCGGCGGATAAATGCTTATGGCGTAGGTATGTGTAAAGGCTCGTACAGACTAGTGCGGTATCGCGGGCGCGACGCGACACTAGTAGCACAATTTCTTTGTCGGTGTCTGTCGCGCCCGTGATATCGCGCGAATCTGTACGAGCCTTAACTCTTTACGCCACGGAACCGACTTACTGATCCGGATCATTGAAGTGGTTCAAAAGATTGGTTCAGTAACAACGTTTTAAACGCATCATTTGGATCTGGAACGTTACTGTGCTCTGTGCTCTTTAGGTGCGTCGACGCGGCCACGGCGACGCGTCGCTTGCGAGACGACTGAGCTGGGGGCCAAGTCTACTAATGTACAAACTTTGCAATGGTCTCTTCATTGTGAGTTTTTGACAGATTTGCCATACAAACACTGTCAAATACTCACAATCGCGAGACCATTGCAACGTTTGTAAATTAGTAGACTTAGGCCCCAGTGAACGAGAGAGAGACAGAGACTGAGACACACTGAGTTACTTTACTACTGACTCGCGCGTCGCAAGCGAGCGGGTGACTTATTACAATATACAAGTTCTGACGTAAATGAGATGTGTATCACTCATACTCCCACAGTTTTTCGTTGTCGTTATCCAATGTCGCTCAAGATGGCTGGACAAATCTTCAAAATAGCTCGAATTTAACTTGATCAATAG
This sequence comes from Dryobota labecula, assembly GCA_947523025.1. NCBI lineage: Eukaryota > Metazoa > Arthropoda > Insecta > Lepidoptera > Noctuidae > Dryobota > Dryobota labecula. The sequence continues at coordinate 5,629,847 of OX383296.1, read as the reverse complement.
GGCACTTTATGTGACGGCTAAACACCCTTAATTCAGAATTTGTGACGCTACAGCATCTTAGATAATCGATCGAAAACGTGTCCAGACAGCTTGAAAAACCACTTTTCGCTGGTCTCTCAATCTCGGTAACGGAAGTGATTTTGACGACTTTTTGCATATCAACGGGCGTCACATACATTTGTGACAGGCATCAAGCTAAAAGTTTTGTGATGCGTACAGCGGTTTAGTAGAAAAATGCAAAAATCTGTGTCCAGCCATCTTGAATTTACGTATAAAACTTTTGTCTGACACTTCCGAATCTCAATAACGGGAGCGTTTTCGAATATGGTTCCTTTACTAACATTTAGTGACGCCATTTGTGACAGTAATAACCTTTGATTTATGGCGTCACATGTAAGGAGAGAAATCAATAAAAACTTCCACGTCCAGCTAACCTGAGTTCTAGCTGGCTGGACACGTGTATCTCCGCTGCCTGATGATCTACGGCCTTCGAAATAAGTTCAAAATTTTGTGACGGGGATGATAATGATAACCTGAATTTGTGACGGAGAAACTTAGAGTAGATTCAAAGATATTGATCATTTAAGTTTTCCCATACAAACACTGCAGTAGAGTTACCAATAGTGTAGGTTTTATGTAGGACAAATATATTTTAAGGTGTTTTCTTTAATGGACGAAAATCCGTGTATTGGTGATACTAATACGAATAACTGTAGGTATTTAAATCGATAGAAGATAAAAGTGTAGAAGCGAGGAAGGGGGGGGGTCATTTTAAACGTTATTGATTATTTACGTATAGATACCTACTCTTTTTAGTAGGTAGGTATTAGTGTTTTTCATGGTAAGTACATAAGTAGATATTGTGTCAGGATAACTAATGCTCGAAGGTATTTTGATGACAAAATAATGTTTGCTGTAAATAAAATCACATTTATTTATTTGTACTTATACAGCGTTTCAAATGACGAAAATGACGACGATCAACTTCATTTGCGCTTCAGTTACCCCCGTCTTGTACCATAACGTTGTTTTTACCGCCGCCCTGAAGTCCTGAAATAGGTGTTGCCATTTCGTTATTATTCCACGTCAATATTTACGGCGACATAAATAAATATTGGCAGTACCTACTCTTAACAAATTTCTGAACGTGCACATGTGCTGCCGCAGACCGAACACGACGGTTCAATAGCTGGCATGGAAGTATTACTACCGTAGCAGTGTTGCCAGATGTACGAGAAATCTCGTAACTTTACGAGATTTAGCGGTCTCTGTACGAGATACGAGAAAAAAAATCTCGTGTACTGTTTTTATGAGATTTTAACCACATTTTTTTTTCCATTTTCAACTACCGGCGATGGCTGGTACAAACATATCCCTTTAAACAAGTTAGGATTGTCTAACTTTCCCCTGACAGCACCATGTATCCAAACCAAAATATTATATAAAAGTTTATAATAAACATCGTATTATACGATCGACTCACTCAGCACATCACTAGATTCATTACCTCATCTCTGTGGTCTTTGGCCGGGGAATTCCCGCTCGATATATTTATTTGTTGTTGTCCTTGTTGCACTCATGTAAACATCGTATTCTTATCTCCCTTGCTCTAATCGAAATACGTAGGAAAATATCGTCGTTGCGACTTTAAGACCTCTTATGTGTAAAATTAAACTTTATGAGAAAATCGATATTTTAAACACCAACATTTAATTAGGAAGCACACTGTAGATCTTGAAATTAGTAAAGAAATGACGATTGAATCGTCGTATACACATGAAAGTTTTTGCATTTGATACAGCTTCAAAATGTGAAAAAAGCTGGCGAAAAAAAGTGATTTTGTAAAAAGTGACACATAAGCGGTCTTAAAGTCGCAACGACGATATAGTTTTACTCAGTAGTTGTTGAAGTTTGTTAAGTTCCAGTGCATTTTGATGTGTCTTCCGAATTATTCAGTGATTAATTTAAAATAATGAGTAGTGACAGTGAATCTCCATCCACTCCACCTAGAAAAAACTACCCTACAAAACTTAAACTAAAAACCTACTTTAATAGAATTCATTCTCTTACTTATTTAAAATGTGAATCACAGTTGTAATTTGTTTCATTTTACAGCCTAATGCAAACCAGATGGAAGTAAATACATTGTGTAAATTATGGATTTTATGACATTTTTAATTTTTTGACTTATACGAGATTATGTTCTGTTTATTTCTAATAATTTTCAATGTTACTTGTATGGAATTAATTAAAGCTTATTCATTCATGTTCTGAAACTACGACATATTTGGCAACCCTGGTACGAGGAAAAACATCCAACGTCTGGTAACCCTAGTAGTACTTACAGTCCGTTCACAGTAACGACTTCGTATATATACTTATCATACTCTATGGTAACGACTAACGGAGGACAAAATAACTGAACAGAATGTAATACTTCCATGATAGCTGATGTTGGTGTCGCCATCTATTGCTTAAAGTTGGTATTACTAGAACAACTGGTCGAATCTTAACTCTTATTTAGGTTGTCTTACCACAGATTAATTAATCTTACTCTTACTCTGATTAGTCTTACTAAATTATTAGTAAATTACTAAATTACTAATTTATTAATTAGTCTTACTTAAGTCTTACTCTGATTAGTGATTACACTTCGAAAAGTACAAACAATGCCGACTGTCGAGTTTAGTTCTCATTTTTAGTTACCTAAGATAATGAACTAAACGCGAAATATAATACAAGTGGGCTCTCTTTTGCAGCCCTGGTAGTCAATTATTATTTTAAATTAAATTAACACATACTTACGCCACAAATGTCACAAATGTATGTGACGCCCGTTGATATGCAAAAAGTCGTCAAAATCACTTCCGTTACCGAGATTGAGAGACCAGCGAAAAGTGGTTTTTCAAGCTGGCTGGACACGTTTTCGATCGATTATCTAAGATGCTGTAGCGTCACAAATTCTGAAATAAGGGTGTTTAGCCGTCACATAAAGTGCCCTATTGACCTAGTTAAATGCGAGCTATTTTGAAGATTTGTCCAGCCATCTTGAGCGACATGTTATCCATGTACGTAAAAATTACCACTAAAGGCTCGTACAGACCCGCGCGATATTGCGGGAGCGACAGGCACCGAAAAAGAAGTTGTGCTACTAGTGTCGCGTCGTCGCGCCTTAAGGCGCTTTCATATCAAATACTATAACATCGTTTTTTGCAAATAACGTATGCGCTAACAAAGTATCGTTTTACTTTGATTCGTAAATGTATACGTAACATTTAGTATTTTATATCATTTGAGCCGATGTTCCGAATGATCCAAATGAAACATGTCAGTGTTTCGGATCATTCCAGTGATCCAGATGCAAGTGTTCCAATCGCAAAAATTATACATTTTGCCCACTATTATGCCGCTCGTGAGTAACGCTTGCCGTCGCCCGCTGCCGCCGCACCGACGTGACCAAACACTGACCAGCCGACCTATTCTGTAAAAATGTCACTGAAAAACAGTGTGACCCTAAGTGGCAGTTTCCTGCCTTTTTGGCAGGATTGGCCTCCTATTTTAGTCTCCGACATGTTTAGTTAACGTTTTATAAAATTGGCAGTTTTTGGCAGTATTGCAATTAGAAAATAAATCCATACTGACAATTCAAATTGTCGAAAATGGCAACCCTAAAAACAGATCGTAAGGATATTCTATAAGTAGTCTGTGTAAGGGATTCCCCTGTACTTCTCGTGTTATATTTGTGTCTCATTCAATTAAGAACATTTTAACATTAGTAGTTATACAGTTGATAATCGTAAAACGAGTATTCTTTATACCTACGTAAGTTTATGGTTGTTATGTTATTTCATTCAATCAGTCATAGATGTAGATACTTTAGTTTCGGTTCTGTTTTACGGCGATCGGTAGTTATGTTGGTGATATTTTGCAACCGGTATCTGGAAGATGAAACGCAGATACGAAAGAACGTATATACCGGATGACTTTTTTTACCGTCTCGAAAAAAATTGGGTATACTAGGTGAACGGAGTAGAAGCCTATGGCATAGTTTTTATTATTTTTTCTTTAACCTAGAAAGAAATTGATCTATGGATAAATACCACACATTTGAAGTAAACTTATCATACTATAACAATAAACACAGAAATTTAACAAAAAACATAATTCAATAAATAAATACGATAAATAATATTTAAATTTAAATCATACGCACCCAAATTTCAATATTTTTATCTTTTATTTTAGTTTTATTTCTGAAAAAAAAAAAAAAATATTGCTATGCCATATGCTTCTACTCCGTTCACCTAGTATACCCAATTTTTTTCGAGACGGTAAAAAAAGTCATCCGGTATAGAGCAGAGTGGGAGCAAGATCCATTCATTTCGTCCAGCCATTAAATGGTATGAATAAAACCATGTATAAAGAGATAGAAAATGAAGAATATGAGGCTAATTACATTTGACCTAATTACCTAATAATAAAAATATTGTAAAACAAAGTATTTTGTTTTTACTACTACTATTAAAACGCTAAACAAATCGGCAATTTTTTGGCATTATTTACTCGAGTCTTGGGCAGGATTTGGCAGGTTTCAACCAAACTAAGGCAGTATCGATAATTTTAAGATGGTTTGAGCTTGAACTGAGCTGTCAATAGCGTTAATCCCAAGCATTAATCCCGCCGGCCGCCGGACGGTTTAGGACCTCGAGGCCCACCGGCCTCTGATAGGGTCCCAGCTCCCGGCGGAAGTTTGCAGCGCATGAGATGGACACGATCCATCAATGAAAACGTCATGCGCTCATACTATGGGGCTACAGAGGGGGGAAACAATGTGACCGCGTACCGTGTTCGGATGCTGTCTCTTTTTCAGGTGCTTGAGCCAGCTGTCAACGTTACGACACAACGACTATCGGATCAGGGGCCTTACTCCCGAATACGATTCGAGTTTGATTTTGATTCCGATTCGATTTCGTTTATGATCCGAACTCGATTTAAAACTTAAAACTGACCGAAGTTTCGCTTCGAACCACCGCACGATCGTGCGCTAGTGTTGGATTCAAGAGTATGGATCGGCATTTAATTCGAACCCAATTCGATTAATTCAGAACTCGATGCTGTCGGGAGTAAGGCCTCAGAAGCGAATTCGAATCGGAATCAAAATCAAACTCGAATCGTTTTCGGGAGTAAGGCCCCAGGTGCGGGTCATCCAACGTAATCATATGTTGGATGTCACTATTTACAATTTTTTTAGATTTTCTAACTAAATCTGACTATTATTAATCGCGATTGAAAAGATGTAGAATAAAATCAATTAGTTGTCATGAACTAAACTTCACACCAACATCTCGACTACTTGTACAAAATCAGTACTGTTACTGTATTTACTTTTTTCTTTTCTTTTGCTTATATCTCGAAAATGGTGCGTCCTATCGCAAAAATAATGAAAATTTCGACCCCCTTTTAGATACCCCAAACCCCTAAAATTCAACATGTTAGTAATTTTTTTTTTTTTCCACACCAAAAGTGAAAAATTCTATATAAAGCACGTTGAGGCTGCCCAGCTCCTGCGCGCCTCCGGCCAGAGTCCGTGTCCGTGAGTTTCTTCAGCGGTTGGGGCCATTTTTCGAAATGAATAAGAAAGAAACTAAAATAAAATAATTTTAAAACTTCCCGGCTAGTATCGTTGAATTAATTTGAAAATTTCCGTCAAAATGTCAAAAAGGAAAAGGCAAAGGTATCAACAGGATAATGCCGGTTTCCGGACAAAAATGTCAAAAATAATTCTAATCTTTATAATAAAAAGTATATTGTTAAAAATGTAGTCATTTTCTAAGGAAAAAAATATTGATTTTTGTTTATTTAGCTTGAAAACCACAAAATAATTAAACCGGTAATCGACCGGTAAAATAGCACAACTCTATTGTCATCAATCGCCATGCGTCTTTCGTTCACGAATATTGTCTACGATTCCGTTGGAAACTGATGAATCCGAAATTACTAGGGAGTAGGGTTCAGTCCGACGTGTCGGACTACTAACGGACGGGCCCGTTACTTCGTTGACGGACTTAGGGAGTAGACCCCCTGCAGGCTTACTCTGGAAATCAATCCCAATCTCAAGCTAACACGAACTCGAAACAGTTTCAATTCCAATCTGGAAGATATGGGTACTCTTGAACGAATCGGGTATCGTATTGGATTGAAATTGAAATCGAATAAACGATCGAGAATCGGTGTGGCCATTTATAACAAAACATGATCTACCAAAATACAATAAATGAATGAACTCGTCAAATTATATTTTTACGAGCTTTAAAATATGTCTTCTATTATAAATGAGTACATATGTATTGTATGGTCTCATATAATTAAACTTGACTTGTATTTTTCAAGAAAAATATAAAAAGAGTGTTACGTTACGGCAGAATAAGTGCGTGTCAATGTCAAAATCAAAGTGACAAAAAAAAAAAAACCCTGCGGACTGTAAATAGAATAAAATAGTTCGAAATTCATATTTCAATTTACTTCGTAACATTTTTGTACTGGTGCAGTGTTTGTACAAAGAAAGAACAAATATAGTTTCAAGCGCGTGATACTGGTGGAGACCACGACGGAAAGTAAAATAAACTTTGAGTAGGCCCACTTTTCAACATTGGAGGCTCTTGCCGATTTCCTAGGGCAGAATCCAGGGATTGCAAAGGGTCACCTGCGCTGCGCACCGCTCATGCCAAACAAGTCACAAAAGGAGTGTAGATTACAAATCAAAACATTTAGTTGGAAATCGAAACATATGAAGTTATTCCAATGGAGGAGGAGAACCCCAGGAATGAGGAAATAATATTGGTGCCTGATTCTGCTGTGCAGACAGCAGATACTATGACAGGTGTGTGAAAAATTTTACTGTTTTAAATTACCATCATCCACAATCAACAATAAAAACCTACTTTTACTATTTCTAGAAGAAATAAAATAATACTAACTACTGCATTGATGCGGTTGAAACCATGGGTCGCTGGGTTAAATTCCTAGGTTGGACATTCATTTGTGTGGGTCAGCCTACCTCTTTGTGAATATAGACATGATGGTATATAAAGTCTAATTATTATCAATTGCTTTTTCCCCAGTGCACACAACACCCTGTATCTCACGACGAGACCATGAGCGTAGTCCAATTAATAAACCACAAACAACCACCGTTCTTGGGCAAGGTAAAGTGGATCAACATTAAACCAATATAGAAATCAAATTGCTGCCGTAGAGAGGCAATGAGTGGAAGGCGAAACTGTCACAGCAAGGGCCTTGAGAGAGCCTGTAGACAGTATTTCGTTGGTCCCTACTGCTATAATTTAGCAGCAGCCATTACAGAAGCAGCCCAAATTATTGCTCAAGCCATGGGTTCTGGCTGCCAACACAGCAATAATATTAATTAGAGAAAATATTCTTAAATATGCCTCTTCAATTTATATAATTGTTATGATGTTAGTTTATGCTTTATGCTTTGTTATTGTTGTGATTATTATTTACACAGAGAAATAATAAGACTGATAACTAATTGTTGTTGGCTGAGGCCAAGACTTAGAATTGAAAGATATTTTTTTATTGTTATAATTATTGTTTTTAAAGAGAAATACTGTGATATTTTTAACTAAATGGTAGACGAGGCAATACTTAGAATTAAAAGATATTTTTTGTTATAATTTTTTTCAAAGAGAAATACTTTTATTTTTAACTAAATGTTAGCTGAGGTCAATACTTAGAATTCAAATATATTTTTTGTTATACTTAATTATTTTCTAAGAGAAATTGGTGTGATATTTACGAATATTAGCTAAGGCCTAGACTTAGAATTGAAATATATTTTTGGATTGTTATAATTATTATTTTCAAAGAGATATACTGTGATTTTTAACTTAATTTTAGCTGAGGTCAATACTTAGAATTAAAAGATATTTTTGCTATAGTTATTTTCAAAGATAAATAGGTGTGATATTTAACTAAATATTGTTAGCTAAGGCCTAGACTTAGAATTGACAGATATTTTTTGATTGTTATAACTATTTGCAAAGAGAAATACTCTTAATGTTGTCGGCAGAGGCTAAGATGAGAATAAATATTATTATGTTGTTCTGACAATACTAATTACATACATTACATTACTTACATTTCATTTTGATCAATTGAAAAATAAACACAAAATATATAAAATTAATATGAGTTTAATTCCTTAAATTACATTAAAAAAGATGCCGTGCAGCCCAGAGCGCATGCACTTAACGTGAGCGAGCTTCATTTCTCCTAGTTAACACTGCAGCTGGAACCTCCTGTTGGTCGGCTTTCTGAGAGTTGCTAATTTAAGCCATTTGTTGACCATTGTTTCTGCATCGAGGGCATTTGTTACTTCAGTTAAGGCTCATTATACCGATTGTTGAGACATCATCGTCCCGTGTTTAGCTCCCATCAAACGCTGATAACTTCCAGGCAGTGGCGTAAAAAGAGATTGTCAAATAAACCTAAAAATGTAAGAATTGGTTAGAGAAATGGCAAGATTTACATGGACTAAATTTATACCTTCATGATACTATCTACGTACCTTTTAACGTGTAGTTATGTCGCGACGACGAGTAGGCCTTGGCAATAAGGGTTGCAATTCGTCATGTACAACTTCAAAAAGTTCTTTACTTAGCCGATAATTATTTTAAACTCGACGTCGGTCATGGCAAAAGCATTATCAGCATAACACGCCATTCTCCTTAAATCTCGCCTCCTACTGTTATTTAAATTATTGGGACTTTCCAAAATATCAAAATAAGCGCTAGTCGTGCCATTATTTTTAATATAATCGTAATTATCGTAACACTCGAACACAAAAAAGTAAACTCTCTACAACCGTGTAACTTCGATCCCAAACTCAATCCCCAACTCGATAAGTCAATGTCAAAATCTAGTCAAGAGTGCTAAAATTTTATAAAATCGAGGATACTCAATTTCATTTAGTTCCATTAAAATCCACCTAATACAATTCCAATCGTGAGCTAGTGTTGCATTCAAGAGTGCCAAATGACAATATCTCGATCCCAATTTCCAAATCCTATTGAAATCGAGTGTCGAGAGTAAGCCTGCTGGTCCTTACCGGACGGCGAGCTGCCCATAGCTCGCCGTCCGCAAGCGTGCGCCTACGGTGGCCGGGAATCGGCTATCGATTCCCGCCGAGCACGTTTGCTCTTGCGAATCTCCACTGAAACCGGCCAATAAAGGCAAGAATGAGGCAGGAGCTCACTTCCTCGTCAGTGTTCACTCCAGCCGGCAAATAAAGGCAAGCCAGAGATGAGGAACATGACTTCTTCCGGGACATAGAGTACTCTGTGGAGTCGCTACTACCCAACAGCTCGCCACATGCTGCCCTGCGGTTTATGTATCCCTTTTAGTCCCGTATACAGAACGTCACTCAAGACTCAAGCATTACTTAAAACTAGTTTCAACCAATCAAATGGCTCGGATCTAGTTTTAAGTAATGCTCGAGTCTTGAGTGACGTTCTGTAATACGGGCCTTAGACTTGTTTCGGCAAAATAAACTTTACCAATAAATCGTAGCGCGAAAACCCCACCACGACGTCAACGTAGAGATACAGAGGCTGGTAAAGAGAATTAAATTAAAAAGAATAGAATAGAATAGAAATAAATAAATAATAATATAAAATTTATAAATAATATATATATTATAGAATAGATTTACTGGCTGGTAATATTATTATGATCAAGTTTTGGGAACAAAAAACTCAACGTCAAACGTATGTTAAAATTCCAAATGAACTAATTTTTTTAAAGAATTTTTCATTTGAAACGGTCATTTAAAATTAAACTAAACTACATAAGACTTAGGTAGATAGTTGAGTAAGTTGCAAAATAAAAAAAAAACCTTTAAGAGTTATTTCATAATTTTATCAAGTAGGAAATTTTCGACGAAACTCTACCTTTACGGAAAGTGAAATGTTTTGCGAAATTTAATACTGCAAGGTTGGTAAAAAATATGTAAGTTCTTGAATTAAGTACAAAGAAAATAGCTGTACCAGTTAGGTGCGTTAATGAAACAACAAAATAATTTAAAAAAATTAAAAAATATATCTCCAGGGGGCCAGGGCCAAATAAATTAAGGCTGAGTAAGTAGCAGATGACCCCACCTATCCACCATTTTCGTATGTTCAACGTTCTGCCAAACATCCTGTATATATACAATAGGTATACCTTCGTACTTATAAAGTTATCATAAGGAATGGGAATGAATTTAATAAAAAAGCTAATTTATTTTATTTATTATAGCCAACTTTCAGTATGTTACTGGGAATCATGTTAGTTACAATTTAACAGAGACGTTGTTAATTAATATTTATTTAAATAAATAGGAACATAAAGAAAATAATACAACGAATGTACAACTAACGATGTTCGCCAGAAAACTATATATAGGTAAAGACGGCTGTTGCGATTATTAAACAGAACTAGTAGATTCAATAGTTATTTCTTTTAAATCTATAATATTACTATTAAAGTTATGCGCCGCGGTAATCTTCGTGTGTCCGAGTTAGTGCACGCGGCACCATATATTGTACCAAGCCATACATTTCCAGTATTAGCTGACCAGCAGTTAGTTATATGTACTGCGTCCAGAAAATTATTGTTTATCCGTTTTATCGTTAATCCCAAATCCAGAGCGACTCCGTTGTTGTTGGAGGTCTGAAAAATAAAATCATTGATTAAATTTTGTTATATAAATATTTTTACTGAACTTAACTTTCTCAAATTTAAGTCACCACATAGTTTAGGATCGAGAAAATATAACAATTCAAATTAATTTAAATAAAATAGATTAAAAAAAAGCCATATTTATAAAATTAAGTATACTTTGTTTTATGTTTCAAGGTAGGTAACTGTTTTGTTCCTATAGTTAGGAGCGCTTGAGTAAGTTATTATAAATAAGGAAAACGGATTCTTCTTGGTTTACGCATAACACAAATGTCTAATCAGCTGACTCAGCTGTACATGTGCCTCCATCTGTATGAATGTCGAAATAGAACTAACACCAACATATTTCTCCAATAACCATTAGGTATTAATTACTTTTTTAACTACAGTATTCAAAGACGTAACCTATCAAGCGTTGACTAATAAGACACAATTAATTATCACACAATTCACAAAAACTATTAGGTATTAATGTCACAATTTAGACTAACTGCAGCCAAAGATTGTCTTTAAAAGATCGCGTTTAGCGATAAGACCGCACATTGAGTCACCTTATTTTTTATATATATTTTTTTTAATAAATTTCTTCTCTTATGTCAACCTAGGAGGTCCTTCCTTCCTGTGGGTGCCCTCAATAAATTAAGGCCTCCAGCCAGGGCATAAAACTTAAAATTAAGCGACTACGCTAAGGGCACTCCCCGCGGGGGTACGGTCCTCAGCTTAGGGCGTCGCTGAGGGAGGACAGCAAGGGACGGGCTGTATCGGATTTTGATTATTTAGGGACGAATTTAAAGCTACAGGCCCAGAGGCACGAGCTGGCTCGAGCAAGGGTCGGGGTGTATCACATTTATGTTTGTAATTCGCATATAATTAGGTACAAGAGTATTCTATTCATTATACAGTTCTCCAGACCGAATTTCAGCCATGGCGGCCAATCGCGATTGAGACTAGCCATCTACGCGGGAAATGCACTCATTCTTCCATCACTCCCAAAGTCCGATGGGATGGCAATCCGACATTACAAGAGAGAGATCTAGCGCAAGCCCAACAGCTTAACGTGCTTTCTGAGGCACGTGGGTATCATACCGCCAACTTCTAAAATCCGGGCTGCTATTGAGAAATTCCTAATGAAAAAACCTAATACGTATTACTTTACCCGATCTTGGAATCGAATTCAGGACCCCATGCTCAGCAACCGCGCAGGCAGGCAGTGGATTACCTAGTTTATGCGCCGTATCACAGTAGTTCCATTCTCTAGTTCCATTATGGGACTACTGGGATTTTTTTCTCCCAGTATTTCCATGGAACTGGCATACAGGGTGTGGCGTAAATAGTGGTCCGCCATTAAGAGATCGATATACCGTATATTCAGCTATCACATAATATACCACAATGTGAACTATTTATCTTAGTTCGACGATTTTTTTTATTTCTTAATTATTATACAGCTTGCTTTACTAATTTGGCTGTAATTTCTATACATGACATTAAAGTAGTATGAACAAAAAATAATAAAAAAATAATGTAATTTCTAGAAATGAGTAAATGAGTTACTTAAATTGTGGTATGTGATAGCTGAATATATGTTGTATCGACCCCTAAAAATTGGAGTATTATTTACGCCACAGCCTGTATAAAAGTTCCATGGAACTACTGGGAGAAAAATATCCCAGTAGTCCCATAATGGAACTAGAGAATGGAACTACTGGGATACGGCGAGTTTATGTGCAAAATACAATAACAGGAAAAATATATAAAAGTAGATACGTAACTACCTATGAAAGTACAAAGATCAAATTAAACACACAGTCTACTCACAGACATTTTCCTGACTTTGTTTTGGTACCACCACCGGGACAAATTAATGTAGCGAAAAAACGATTACTGATAGATGGTGTGACATCAGAAGTTTTACCATAATTTTGTATACTGATACGTTTTACTCCACCAGTACATAGAGTACTGAGTACAGTCAATACAACAAACAATATAAGTGAGAGCTTCATTATTTTAAGAACGTGTTCACTTGTGCGCTACCGATAGATGAATAACGTATAGTACGTGAGTAATCGGTAACGTAGTTTTATTATTAATGATGTTTATTTCTGTTAAGCTGCGGATTTCTAGAAGAGGGATGTCCAACACATAGTGTCCGCAATTCACAGGCGAATGACGTCACTGAAACGTTATTTACGTTGTCTTGCTGAGCCGATGTCGACTATTCTGCCAGCGTCATGTGGTGACGGCAACGCAGCAAGATGAGCCGTCGAACTTATTACTTTGTGATAGTGCCTAGTTATGTATATGTTAGTTAGTGTTAGTAAACAAAGATTTTTTTTAAATCTTATTTATATAAATATTATATATACATAAGGTGTATCTATTCAAACACGAAATATTTAAAGAGAAACAACTATAGGTGGTAAAAAAGCCATAGCAGTGAAAATATTATTTTTATCTGTGTTTTATATTTTTACCTAATTATTATAATTTTAAAATTGCTTGAGAGATTTTGCAAAGAATCTTTACTTACTTATTCTATGAATGACCCACCCGAACGCGGCGGCGGTGGCGGCACGAGCGCGATGAATTTTGGTACCTAATTAATGAGTATTAATCATCATATCAAGTAATTTTTTTTAAATAATATTCTCAGATTTAAAAAAAAATCGGTTCTATGGTTAACTGACATAATATAATGGTATGTAAACTGACTGACTGACTGTCTTGGTGAAATATCAATGCACAGCCGAAACTACGGGGACTAGGAACGTGAAATTTTGCACACGGCGTCCTTTTATAATGTAGGGGAGCACTAAGAAGTGGTTTTTAGAAATTAGACAGTTAAGGGGGTAAAAAGGGGGGGATTTTGTTTTATGAAAAATAGCATAAATTGCGAACTCCAACGCCGCTATGCGTCGGCCCGGCTGCAATGAAGGAGCTGCCCTCCAAACACAATTCTTTTGGTGGTCGCGCATGTTCCATAGCCAAGAGCGCTATGGAACATGCGCGATAAACCATCCCTGACGATTTTAAAGTCCACAACGTGCCTTTATTACAGACTTAAACAATTCGAATCGAATAAATTTTTCACCGCTGCACTGTATTTAGTGTAATGAAAGAGAAGTCTGGATAACAACTGCTTTAATGTATATAATCAAACATAGACAATGCACAACAATAACTTACTGTTAGCGCGGCAGCTAAGCTATGTAAGTTGAGCGCGCCTCCAATGGTGGTGGAAGGATGGCTGGTAGAAGGGTAATGAAAGGAACTTGGCGACTAATCTGGTCTCCATGCAACTGCAATCAGCTTGGTTCGGGTCCTGTAAATCTGTCTCCAAGCTTCTTATTTCTTCAGGATGTTGAGGTTCGATGTAGTGGACTGTATTTTGAGCGGTTGGTGCGTGTCGGCAAGGAACGTTTACGTGGCGGCATTGTAGCGGTTTTGGTAATATATCTAAGCGTCAAATTCACGTAGATCACCACAAAGGAGCAGCAGATCCAGCACTTTGTATTCGGGCGAGGAGCGGCAGCCGCGAAGGACGAGGGTCTATTGCAGACTACTTGCGGCGGCAAGCAGTGTTCTCGTGGATTCCATGATAGGAGCGACAGAGATAGTCGCCAAAAATGTTAGGAATAGGAAGGTAGGAAAATATTATGATTACCAATATAAGTGGCGCGAACACTTACTTTAATAAAGAGAGCCGCGCTGTGGTTTGACGAGAATCTTTGTTCTAAAGAAACTTAAAAAAATTGAGAGGGAAATGTAAAACCCGCTCCGAAGTTTTCCTAAGAACTTATACATTAAATTGAGCGTTATTATAACAGATAATTTCCAATTATATTCAGTCAAATCTTATTTAGTCAGACTACTGGATGGTCCACTGGATATTTTATGGTTTCCAACTTTTATTATTCCGTGGTTTTTAGGGAAGTTACTACAATTTTATCAGTCACTAGCTTCTGCCCGCGACTTCGTACGTGAGAAATTCCTTGTTTTAAAATATATCTAAGACACTCGGGAATACTGTAGGTTCTCATTAGTGAAAGAATTTTCGGAATTGAATCAGTGGTTCCGAAGATTACCCCCTACATACAAACTCACATAATATTAGTATAGATTTTAGCTTTTCGAAGTGTGTTTTAGGTTTTATCTTGAATTTAAATTTTTGAACAGTGACGAAAGCTCTAAATAGCACGATTAAACGATTTTGTTGTGCATTAATAATTTGGTAATTAGTCTAGCCTTATCTTATTTTTAGGATTCCGTGCCCAAAGGTTGCCAAGTGGACATTACTGAGGCCCTGCTTTTGAACCGTAATAGGTAGGAAATTGTTTTTTTTTTTTAATATTAATAAATAATAATAATAATAGCCCCTACCTCCACGTATCTCTACGACATCGTGGTGGAGTTTACGCGCTCCGAACTCTAGATCTGTGCCGGTAAAGTTTACTTGCCGAAACAGGTCTAGTGTCAGGAGCCAGACCAAGAGAGATACATCGGTCCGCAGGGCAGCATGTTGCGAGCTGTTGGGCAGTAACGACCCCACGGACCCTATGTCCCGGGAGAAGTCATGTATCTCATCTCTGGCTTGCCTTTATTGGCCGGCTGGAGTGAACACTGACAAGGAACAGAGCTCCCACCTCATTCTTGCCTTTATTGGACGGCTTGAGTGAAGATTCGCAAGAGCAAATGTGCTCGGGTGCTCGGAGGAAGGTAGTATTCTGGTAAGTGCTGGTGGAACTTGACCATCTTCCGGGCTTTGGGATTGTTCTGATAGCCGTGGAATACTTCTCCAATCCTCAAGCACCTCAGAATATGTTGCCCCCTTGTTGCTACGGTACTAAGTGCTAGTGACCGTTTCCGGGGGCCCATTATTGAGTGTGCAAGTCACCCCCTGCCATTTTATCCGTGTATAATAAAACATTGATCAGACAGGGGCCATAGTCCTTCCATAGTTTTAGGTAAAAAGTCCATTTTAATCACCCAAAACCATAGTCCAATATCTTTGTTTACATATCCAGCAATAGTCCTACACCAACCGGGGGGTTGTCCTTGCACTTGGCACGGTGCATACAGGGATAATCGTCGATTGGTACCTCAGCTCATTAAAAACGTCGAACGGGCCTCTGCTAGTTGGCTTTGGCCCCTCGTACGCCTTCCAAAAGTCCGGGGTCCGAGGCTCCCGAGTAATTTCAAAGACGTAAATAATAAGAGAAAGAAAAAAAAAAATACTATTAACTAGCGAAAGAGCTAGGAAACAAAACTTCTTTAAAATAATAATAGTAATAATAATATACGGTGCTTAACCAAAATTATTCGAACTTATTTGATGGTATTTCCGAAAATATTTACATCTACCTAGATATCTGCCTACCCTACTTACAAGAAACCACTTCCAATTTTTCCGATAACCATACTTCAGGGGTGTTAACAGCACAATTTCTGAAGTACGTGCTTTTCTAACGGCAGAGAAGCGGGCATAAATCTTCAGTATAGCGGAGACAACCCTATTAATAGGGCTGCGAACTTTGCCCATACTTCACTGGTATATCGTTACGAAATATATTAATTAGTGCAGTAATAGTTGCGTAATTAAGTGTTTTAGTGGAGAACTATGTGAACTATTAAATTGTAGATGGTTTCAGCTAGTTTAGATAGTAATTGATGTGGTCTGGTCTATGTGAAGCTTTAGCGAGGAATAAGAGTTTGTAAGAAATCTTATTATTTTAGTTTTAGCGTAAGTGTAAACAGAGGTGTGAACTCCCACAAAATCAAAAATCAAAATATTTTATTTCACATAAACCTACATGGGCACTTATGAAACGTCAGAAGCTAGGAGCACGGTTCCAATTAGTCGTTTCCTATGGAGAAGAGCCGGCAAGAAACTCCACGGTTACTCTTTTAAAAATAATTGGCTTTTACAATATTTTCAAATAACAGTGTTAATAGGTATGAGATGACAGTATAGGCCTTTCAACAATTACCAGGTACTTAAAAAAATAGAAAAGTGCCACCAAATCTAAAGTCGACTAGGACTACAACGACAACGTTCTCACATTCACAAGATAGAAAAAAAACTACAAATAACATTTTGCTTGTTTTTATTAGGTCCCAAGTAACAAGAGGCAAGTCCAAAGCAATCAACATTCCGCTTCACCAGGCCTGAGGATCGAACCTAAGACCTAGTAAATGTTTTTACTATCATTATTTATTTATAATAAGCACACCAACAGTACAGTCATTTACAATTCAAATAAAATTAACATCTTAAATTAGTGTTTTAGTAAACATGCAAATAACAGAGCATGACATTAAGAGGCTACCGAGCGCACAGTGACGCCCTCATCGTTTGTTCGGTGATATCTTTAATTTTAGAATGAAAATGCAGAAAATAAGCTCGTCAAGTCTATACGTTTCTACGCTACGCTACGTTACGTCGCTTCACAAGACTATACGTTATTATGACTACAAACAAGTAGTTTTAAATTGTTATGTTTTATTGTAATCATTAAAACGGAAAATAGTGGCCACTAAGCTCCGTTTTAATGATTACAATAAAACATAACAATTTAAAACTACTGTTTGCAGTAATAATATCGTATAGTCATGTGAAGCACAACTTGACGAGCTTATTTTCTGCATTTTCATTCTAAAATAAAATAAATCACCGAAATAACGATGAGGGCGCCACTGTGCACTCGGCGCAGTCTTATTATATGAGTATTAGACAAAAAAGAACAATAAAAAGTGTGTATATTGGACCTAAATTTAGAATCTAGAACACTACAAAACAAACCAATTTGAGCTACAGAGAAGTTTTTTTTTTTAAATGTCATCTCAGAGTTAACCACGAGGGGTTGAGACTCTTTAACCGGGCTATCCTGTGGTGCCTTAAGCTCCTAAAAGAAATTTAAGGCCTCCAGCCAGGGCATACTTATAAGCTAGCCGACTGCACGTTAAGGGCACCCCCTGTGGGATACGACCCTCGGCTTAGGGCAGAGTCGGAGGGAAGATGGCAAGGGACCGTCGGTGGCTGACAAAGAAGTGCGCTCCTTGCACTATTTATGTATGAAGCGAAACTCATGGAGAAAATATCAATAGGGTAATCTGTCAAGCTGGACTATTAAATGTGGAATTTAAGGTGGATGTAGGCAATTCAAAAATACGATGATGACGCTTAATTAATCAATTGTGCATCTATGGAACCGCTTATAATTTTATGAAGTATCAGTAAGTCAGAATGGTTACGTCTTCCTTTTTTAAGGTAATCAATTTAAAGTGCCTCAACCTCTCATTGTAATCAGGTATAGCTTTACGGATCCCATTCTTGATACATAAATACCTAACAAAACGGGACTGAAAAGATTCAACATTATTAGTATAAGTTGAATAATAGGGAGACCAAATAGTGGAACAATATTCCAAGGAGCTCCTTACTAGTGCATATCCTTATCCTAGTATCAATTCAGTAGACACAGTGTAGAAAAGACTACCTAAACGGCATGTTTTTTTATTGATGAACTATATCTAGATATTATTATTTATTACAGCCTCAGGCCTAACCTTGATTTCCCGACTGCTCCAGTTTCTAGAAACTCCTCTTTGACTTTAATATCTAATTTGTATTGTGTATTTGTAATATCCTGGGGTCCCGGACCTTTGGAAAGAATACGAGGGGCCTAAGCCGAATCGCAGTGACCCGTTAAATGCTTTCATTGAAATGTGGCACCAACCGACGATTATCCCTGTACGCACTATGCAAGTGCACTCAACGACCCCCGGTTGCTGTAGAACTGTTGCAGGATATGGACACAAAGATATTGGACTCTGGATTTGGATAGCTAAAGTGGACTGGTTACCTAAAACTATGGAAAGACCATGGCCCCTGCCTGAACAATCTTTTATACATACAATACACGGATAAAATAGCAAGGGGTCGGTCACTTGCACACTCAATAATGGGCCCCGGAAACGGTCGCTAGCACAGTGTCGTAGCGACAAGGGGGCAACATATCCTGAGGTGCTTGAGGAGTGGAGAGTGCAGAGGTATGTATACTCGTATATCTAATTTATTGAACTAGTCTAACTATTTTTATGATAGACACACATTTAGATTTTATTTGCATAGGTACAAGTTTACCCGGTTTGACTTTTAATGGGTAGATTCGAAGGGGGCAGTTTTGAAAATCTCTTTTGTAGCACCCCTCTACATGTTTTTTATCTTCCGTTGTTTGGGCTGTTAGGTTATGTCACTAAGCCAGTAATACAACTGTTTTATATGTATAACCAAGATATTCCGTCGTCAAAGTTAGACGTATTCAAGTTTCAGGCAATATGCAATTCACTTCAAAGTCACAATAGTCGAAGTCATACATTTTAATAAGCACCGGCACCTCGCTCGGTGAAGTTGGGTAAGCATTCATTATTCAGCCTGAAACAATGGTCAAATGTCATTGAACTACTTGAGGACATACCTTAAAGTAATTATTCTGCTAAGGCGGAGACAAATCCAACAAATCCAAGATCATGAAAATCGGTCCAGCCGTTCTTGAGTTATAAATGGTGTGAATAACCCGACTTTATTTTATATATTACTAGCTGCGCCCCGCGGTGTTACCTGCGAACACTACATTCGTTGGGGATAAAAAATCCAGGGTGTCAGCTACGTCCATACCAAATTTCAACAAAATTGGTCCTGCCGTTTGAGCGTGAAGAAGAGACAAACATACACACACACTCTCAAACTTTCGCCTTTATAACATTAGTGTGAAGATATGTATAATGTATAAATGAATAATCTTATATTATTTATAGTGATGTAGGTGCGAATAAAACGATTTGGCTAGACTAAAATATGTTTACAATAATACAGTATATAACATGTGTATTGTAACTCTTATCCCACAAAAAAAAAAAAAATGCACAAACTATTTTGTTCACAGGTTTGTGACCACGAGTAACGCTGAGTTAAAATATTCCCATACTGATAAACAATTATGGTATGGCTTTTAGTAATTTTTGTGAGTAACCATGTATTATAAATCCCCGTGATCTTAGTTACCTTAGCTATGAGAAACTACTCCGTGAAATAATTACACAACCAATTACTTAACTGTTGAGAATCCGGAACAAACACACGATATCTTTACGAGTATTACGCACTTACGGTGAGCCCTTGTCACCTAATTATGGTAATTCTATTAACTATCCTGTAAGAAGGCTTCACGTTCAGGTATTTCTTAACAAATAGGTACAGTACGAGTTAGAGCGAGCGCGCACTACGACTTTTTATCGTGCGATATTTTTTTCCAGAAATGCAACGTATTGGTTAATATGGCCGGGCATATCTCGCAGCCATCTGGTTAGATTACCCAGCTAATTGGACGCCTAGGCCGTTCATTATACGCCAATTCATTCAACGGACTATCTGCCCCCATCGACTCCGACGTTGCCATCACCTCCTGCTGAAATTTACTTGAGGACATAGCTTCTTTTACTTGGCCGGACCATCGTATTGGCGACCGGCCTCGTGCTCTCTTTCCCTCGATATTGCCAACAATGACCAGCTTTTCAAGATTGCTATCTCCCCTTCGCATTATGTGGCCGAAATAAGTCAAAATACGCTGTGAGCAAACTGTAGACAATCGGGTCTTTATATCGAGTTGGGAAAAGACAGACACATTTATGCGTTTGGCTATCTATGGTATACGGAGCATCCGCCTCCAGCACCACATTTCGAATGCCTCTATCCTTTACAAGAAGTAGAATACCGCCATTATATTCACAAAGATGTTTGTCGGACTATCATCATCATTTCAGTCGGAAGTCGTCCACTGCTGGACATAAGCGTCCTCCAAGCGTCGCCACTTCGACCATTCCCGTGCTTCTCGCATCCAGCGGATTTTCGTGACCTTCACCACGTCATGGGTTCACATTGTAAAACTATAGGTCGCACAAATTAAATATTGATCGTGTCTGCGGAATTTTGCCGATGAAACATTTTAGTTATGTGGTACTTTAGCAACATATAGTTCTCCTGCCCTTGACCGAATGCACAAGTGACCCCCGGGAGAGAGCCATTTAAATTAAAACGAAGTTAATAAACTTAATGGGCCCCACCTACAGATGACTCATACTAGCTGTACACTTGTATGGCTTATTTAATGGCTGTATGGTGCGGTTCTTTCCATTATACAGTGGAAATGTTAATAATATTAATTAAATTATGTAAAGCCAGCGACACATTGCGCGGACAAGTGGTTGATGAACCTCTGCGACGAAACACGGGTATAGTATAACATTCATCCCGCTTAATATCCTATACGGGCTTAATCAATTATCTACTGTGGACACCGTGTAAACCCAGCCCTTAAGCTACAAAAATCGTACTGTAAAATGTCGTGTGAACCGCGTATCTAATCTACAGTCATTGAATGGACCACACAAACTATTTGTGTTTGTTCCTAAGGGCTCAAAATCAGTGTGTGTATCGTCAAGTTCAATAATCAACTAAACCTATCGTAGTCCACTGCTGGAGATATGCCTCCCCCAGGCTGCGCCATAACACCCTGAGTTCGCCTTTCGCATCCAATTTATCCCAGCCACCTTCTTGAGGTCGTCGGTCCATCTAGCTGGGGGGCGTCCCACACTACGCTTGGCGATACGCGGTCTCCACTCCAAGACTGATGATATATTTTTTTAAATATGCTCATCCGTGTTCCCTTGTGAGCCACAGAAAATAGTAGGCCCTCGTTCGATCTGCATTCAATTAACGGGAAGTGTGGCGCTGCCCTAAGTGGGGATGAGTGATCGTGGTAAATACTTTTTAAGGTTTTAAGGTTCCGTAGTAAACAAGGAACCCTTATAGTTTCGCCATGCCCGTCTGTCTGTCTGTTCATCAGTCCGCAGCTTAGCTCAGAGACTTTTAGTACTAGAAAGCTATAATTGGTATGGGTACGTGTACATATTAATCACGCCCACAAAGTGGTAAAATAAAATATTGAAATATATTTTTTTACCTCACGAAAAGTGGGGATGATATATTTTATCGTTGGATAGGCCGATCAAAAATATTACGGGCTTGTGAAAACCTTTTTTCAATTTAGGGATCCGGTTGCGTAATATTAAGCACTAAAGTGCTAATTTTTGTTAGAGTCATGTAGTTAACCCCCTGCCAGCTAAATGGTTGTGTTTAGACATTTGCAAAAATTCACACACACATTCTCAATTCGTATATATAACGAGGTTAAAAGAAAAACTATCACAGCTAAGTAGGCTTTTCAAGTTACCGAGTAATAGTCGACCAACTTAAATTCGACCAACTACAATGTTAAGTTTTTTCTTGGGATTAATTCATCCCAACTACGGAACCGTACATTGTGCGTGGTCTGACATGCACTTGGCCGGTTTTTCTTAATTCTATTAAAACGTCAATCGAGGAAATGTTTATTAACTGAACAATTCCGATAAAATGTTCCAGATGTGTCGACTACTGTGTGTATACATATAACTCAGCTGCATTAAAACATAGTGTTCACGTATGAAATTAATCGACTGTGGATCTAAGTAGGCCGCTGCAAGCACGATCTAGCGCAATGGAGAGATTATTGCCCTAACCAACACTCAGTGTGAATGCAATGCTCCTGACCAAACCATGCCCTGTTGGAGTGTCCAAAATGTTCATATACCTGCATTACTAAGGACCAAAAAAACGCTACTGATGCCGCGATTGGCTTGGCCACCTACTGGACCCAACTCATCTAACTATTCTGTCTTGGTAAATTTTCAGTTATAACTGTAAACCTTATAGTAGATATCTATTATTTAACTGATATGTCACGAAGAATATCTACGCCTAAATAATATATCCACTAAATAGGAAAGTAATCCATACTAATATTATAAATGTGAAAGTAACTCTGTCTGTCTGACTGTTACGTTTTCACGCTTAAACCTCTAAACCGATCGTCATGAAATTTGGCAGGGATATAGCCTGGGATATGGAGAAGGACATAGGTATTTTTTTTACGCGATAACCGACATCCACGCGGGCGGAGCCACGGTTAAAAGCTAGTGTAATATAATATGGTTACCTTTAGCAGCGACTCGAATAGAAGACGTATTAAATCATCTTAAAAAGACGATGAACAACTAGCTGTGGAGTATAGGTACAGAAATTGTCAATCCTATTGGATTGATAACTTCTCTACCTATACTCCATTTACTTATAGCATTAGACAAATAACGGCTAAATAACGACACTTATTGTGTAATATTGTTGAAATTACTGCACTTTAGAGTTATTTTTTTAATGTAAATGGTAAATAGATTACAGTGCTTTGTATTTATCGTGAAATAACGCAGTTTATTAAACGTTTACATCGAAATAACGAAAGGGTGAGAACAGTTATTTGTCTAATGTTATAATAAATGGAGTATAGATGAACAATAATAAAAACGTTCAATATGTTTAGACACGAGTTCAACAAAGTTGTTAATTACGAAACAAACAAGTAACAAGGGCAGTTTATTATCACTTATAATCTTAATAGACATCGGTATACAACGTTTTCCGTTTATCATCAATGTGTAAACTAAATAATTGTGAAATCGCGTGAATAGGACTCGATTAAGTTGATGGAGTAGCGATTGCAATCAATACCATTTCATTTTAAATGGAAAATTGCGAATGGCAAGCAAATTAGAGGAACTTATTTATTTAAACAAGCTTTTAATTAAACTTTGTATATCTGATAACGTTCCCAGTCTGTATACACAACTTCTATACCAAATATATAGGTTTTACTACTTTATTCTCATAAAGACACAAAAGCCACATGAGAACATAATAGTTATTTATGCAACTGTTTTGTAATAAGGGTTACCTAATTATAACAGCTGCATACAAGACTTTATCTACACCCATGACATGAATCCTCTATAAAAGGTTCTGATTTTTTTTTTGCAATACTAATATCGAACAAAAATGGCGGGATACGACGCTATGGTATAGTATAGTGAAACGCGCGTGCGTAACAATGTTCTTTTTTTGAAATTCATTAAGATACCACGAATTGAGTAGTGAGAATGGAAGGAAGGATGATGATAAAAGCAAAGGAGTTGCATTATGAAATTCAGTACAACATTATAACTCCCGTTTGGATGCTATTATGGTTACTATGACACTGGGTGTTTTAATGTTGCCAATAAACTGTTTCAGAAACTTTTATAGAGGATAAAAGCATGGGCGTAGATAAAATGACATAATAAACTTATTCTAGGTAACGGTCACCGATACAATACATTAGGCTTAAAATTAATTTCCTTTAAAATTAGTTGGGTTACACGTTCAACGGTTTTATTCAAAACTAGTAGACTTGTAGTAAAATTGTTAATGAGTTGTTTTAACTATGTAATTCGATAGTTTTTATTTAAAACCGCTGAAAGAGCTTACATTTTTTGTATAGGATGGTAGATTATTGTAAAATTGTGCTCCTTCATAGGTGATATTATTTTAGCATAATTTGTATGTGTCTTTGGTAGGACAAGCAAGCTGGGTCGACGAAGACTGTGTTTACATATTAATTTGAGATTTTTTGGTAAATTACGCTGTGCATGTGTGTACAATGTGCTACGAGTATATCCAATAGTTTAGTCAGCTACTCAAAGATTGGCAAACCCCATAGTCTAGTATCTAAGAGTACTCTAGTCTAGTTGTTTGAAAAAATCACATTGTTAATTTCGATGTTATGATTTATTTGATGGAAGACGTGGGTGCTCGATGGAAGGATGTGTGGTCGTGGGATCGGCCGCACTTGGTGATGGGGCCCGCTAGGCATAGCGGGCTGATACCAGTCGGGGGTGCGGCGAATGTAAAAGTATCTGCCGCGCCCCCGACTCATGGTACTTTTTAGTCGGTAGGAGTTCGTCATAAACCTCCGTTCTTCTCAGATGGAGAGTACCCATGAGGATTTCTCAAATGAACAAAAAAAAAAAAAAAAGATTTTTATGATACAGGTTCAAAATAATCTTATGAATTAGTATTGTCAGTGTTTACATTTATTGTTGTACTAGCTTGCGATCGCGACTTCGTTCACGTAGAAGTTACACAAAGAATATACAATATTATAAAACTCCCTCACCGACCCGCCGCGTCGCATCGCATCGTCCGCTCGCGCTATTACTTCGTTTTCATCAAGCGTTATTTTTGCTCAGCTCTTAAGGGTTGTAGCGTGATGCCTACAACCTTCTCCAAAAATTGAGCTATCTAATGCAAAAATATTTTTTCATATCCGACTGGTAGTTCCAGACATTAGCGCGTTCAAACGAAAAAATAAACAATCTCTTCAGCTTTATTATTTTAGTGCTTGGGCCATTTATTCTTAGTGCTTGTTATTTGGGGGATTTGGGGGGTTGTTGCCATATTCAGGCGGAAATCGGCGGAATCAGGCGATCGCAGTATAGTGTTTCAATGCACAGAGAACGGCTGTTATCCCGGAAGGGTTATTATAGGTATACCAGTTCTGCCTGCTTGTGTTCCCATAGTATACTCACGGTTCACCAGTTTTAGTAGGGAACGAGCCTATTGCCATCAACTGGGCACAACTCCAGACTCCATGCCGCTACTGAGAAATTCCAGATGAAAATATCCAATGACACTTTGGTCTACGTTTGAATCGAACCCAGGACCTCATGTTCAGGAGCAGTGCTCGCGGTCACTAGGCCAACAAAGTAGTCCTCGCTGTCATTATTTTTAATATTTATTATTAGGACTAAAATAACGACTATGCTAATATTAATTTTACTCGATCTAAAAGTACCTACTGATGCCCACGTTGATCGTTGTAGCATAATAATAAAGTACTCTGAAAATGTTCAGTACAATTATTTCTTGTCTTTAAAAGTAATTGTCCATGAACTAACAGACCTAGGGCCTTACAAATAAACACGGAATAAAGTTATCCTAGGAATAACTTCGGTATAACTATCAATTTTTGACGTTTATGGCTAGCATAACTTTATGTATTTATTTGTATTAGGGCTAGAGTCTGTGTTCTATAATGAATAAAGGTTTGTTTATAGTAAGAAACAATTTAAAAAGTAATCAGTTGTCCCATACAAAACTTCAATACATACTCGACCCAAATGTATGTGACAGCTGATATTTTTTTCGCGATTACGGTGTTGTTCCCATGGAGAAAGTTGTTCAGTTTGATGGTCAGTACCACATCCTTAAATATGACCACACATTTCTAAAACACGCTGTATATACATATTTTTTACATAATATTAAAATTTCTTGATACATCACTACATAGTATAAAACAAAGTCGCTTCCCGCTGTCTGTCTGTCCCTATGTATGCTTAGATCTTTAAAACTACGCAACGGATTTTGATGCGGTTTTTTTTAATAGATAGATTGATTCAAGAGGAAGGTTTATACATATGTATAATACAGGCTTTAGAGGCATTACAGGCTTTACAGGTTTTAGAGGTTTCTAATGTGATGTCGTAAATAAACATTTTTTTTGCGCTAGCATTGCAAACGCTGGCTGAATCCTACGAGAAAGATCAAAATAATCTACTACAGTATTGTACAACTTAAGAAGATCTACAAAAAAGTCCGCAATGGTATATGTCTATCTCTTAGGGATAACCCACAATAACCATTTTATATCCTTCTCTTTTTACGAGAAATAATGGCTTATTTATGAAGCGATTTTAAGCAATACAGCATTAATCCTTATCCAATTAAGTACCTTAAATACATTGTGTATTTAATGTTAATCAATATTCTGTACAGCATGTAATTTTAATGAATATATAAATGAATAATTAAAATATTTCGTGTATGAATAAACACGGTCATTAGTAAAAAACTAACAATTTCTCAGGACTATATCATATAACGCACCTACAATACTATATAACATCATAAACAAAAACTTTTATACCATTCCCCCTCTAAAAAGCTTATTTTATTCACTGAAAACAGAGAATAAAAAGCACTTTTAATCACTATTTTGGTGTTTGAATTTAGAACACACCAATATATTCGACCTCCATTTCAATGCTATACAACCTCCTTGCGAAAAATAGGTACTCGATACAAACAATACTCGACGGCACGGTTGAGGCGATTGACTGCTGCGCTGCGTGTCGCGGGTTCGATTCCCGCACGGAACCAATATTTGTATGACCTACATGTAGTTGTTCTGGGTCTGGCTGTTTGTATATGTGACTTTAAACGTTTGTAAACTCATCCACAATACAGGAACAATTCCTAGTGGGGGCAAGGCAAAAAAAAAAAAAACTCCTTGTGGAGTACGCCCTTCAACGTTCAAAGATGCCCCAGGGTTTCCTCCAGCAGAAAGTTCTGACCATCGACAGGAAATAAATATCGCTTTACAGGTTGACCATCCTTATAATAATAATAATAATAAGAAAATCTCTCCAAAATTTTTACAATTTTAATGTGCATTTTAATTAATTTAACTTTCCTTTTTTCTTCATTAAATGTCTATTTTCGCTTCAATCTTTCTTTTTCTTGTAGTAATGGTATAAAGTATAGTAAGCAACTCTTGAATAAAACGGATTTATATCGAGGGCCATGAATCTCTCGCGTCGCTCAGGATTCTAACACTTGAATTACTCGCTGCGCTCGTGATTCAATCATCATGAATCACTCCCTACGGTCGTGATTCAGTCGTTAGAATCCTGCACTTGCTTGTGATTCATCTATGGCCCTCGCTTTAAATCCGTCCTTTATTCACTAATTGCATAATATACTATTGTTCTATGACTTTTAATAATTCATCAGATTTTAGTTTAAATATAATATTTTCAAACAAAGAAAAAAACCCTCTAAATGTTGCGAACTCTATGCGTAGCAAAACAAACTGCCGTGTCTTAGTCCAAAAGGACAGGGGCGACAGTGCACAGGCGGCGTAGGTAGGTACAACAAAATACAGAATTGAAATATGTTAGATAGAACACCGAAATCTTGAATGCTTGTTTTTGGTAAATGTTTTGTAAAAAGTCATAGAACGAAAGTTGTTTTCTTGAACAAAGATTCATAATGTTAGTAATACCTTATAGCTAGTGTTAGTAAGTAATATAATTATTATTATTCGAGTTTGAAGCATTTTGTACAGAAGATGACCAAGTAAGGTACAATTTTATTACTTGGCCATCATCTTTACAAAATGCCTCGAAATGGGAGAATAAAAACTTTCTGAGCACAGGTTTTCAGAATGCTGTTACTACTGGCCCGTGTTCTTATGATGCGATTTTTTTCGAATGTTCGCATGAAAGCCGTCTGTTCGATTCTGTGAAAACATTTCCGACGCGTTACAGAAACGGGGAAGTCTCAGAGCATTCTGAAAATAAATTATTATATTGGATGCGCTAGATATCGAACGATCTTTTGGTGTCCCTGGTCCATAGACCCTCGTGTGCAGATCCTGATTATGCCTTGAATAATGTTATTTTAATGAGGGTCATTAGTTGTTACGATTAAAAAAAAAAAAGAACTAGAATAACTGTTCATCATTCATCATCATTCATTTCAGCTGAAAGACGACCACTGCTGGACATAGGCCTCCCCCAAAAGGGAGGGATTTGCCGTAATCGCCACGCTTGGCAGGCGGGTTGGCGATCGCAGTATGGTGTTAAAATGCATAGAGAACGTTTTTTTTTAGAATAACTATTACGTACTTAAATGTGGAATTCCAATTATCAATCCATAATTACTCAGCAGCCAGATGAGATATTGTTTTCCAAAATACGAAAACAGTTTAAAATAAAAGGTATTTAAGGTAAAAAAAAAAGAACTTTATCCATATACCTATCTATCTACATTTGGAGTAAGGTTAGGTACTGTACGTTTTAGGTAACTGTACAGAAAGCAATTACATAAA
Organism: Dryobota labecula; assembly: GCA_947523025.1. Classification (NCBI taxonomy): domain Eukaryota; kingdom Metazoa; phylum Arthropoda; class Insecta; order Lepidoptera; family Noctuidae; genus Dryobota; species Dryobota labecula. The sequence goes on along the minus strand of OX383296.1, from coordinate 5,601,186 downwards.
TATCAACAGTATTTTTTTCAGCATAAAACCATTATTTTAAGGTATCCTTATATTTACGGTTCGTCCCTGCGGACATTCTAATTAGATACCTCCGTCGTGACACCTTCTCGTGACGTCATGCGTTATTTTGTAACTTTTGGTAGAGAAACATTTTAACTTGCATACCATGCGAAGGTAGCTTTTATTGAAAAATATTGCCACCACCCTTGGTGCACAACATAAATAGCATAAATTAGGTATCCGGGCTAATAAAATTTACTTTTAATTTCAATAATCCGTTCTCACAGACAAACCGTGTAAGCCGTTTTGTGGGTGCAAGACTACTTTACAGTATTGTTAGGACACAAGTGAAATGACAATTAATAAAATAATAATTTATTAACTTAAAAACTAATCACATGAACTTTATAAAAATAATTATCAAAATTACAATCAGAGGAACAAAATCATCACCAAACAAATCAAAGAAATAAATGAGATACAGAAATACCAGATAACACCGAACGGCCGACGAGTAGCACTACCGCACTCGACGCAGTGCGAACAGAAAGTGAGCCACGACCGGCCGTTCGCAGTGCTTTTATAGTGATCGCGCCCCACTCCGTTTCTGTGGCGGCTCCGTTTCTTGTCGGTATCCAACACGGCCATCCTGATTATGCGTCGTCCTCGACTGCATCAGAAAGGTCCGGCAGGCTACGCATGGCTGCTCCATGGGTTTCGCTGGCTGGACGGGAAGGCCCAGCGACTGGCTCTGCACCATGTTGAGCAGAAGTGGTGTCTTCAGTTAGGTCGTCTTCTGTGAAACCAAACAGGGGAGATTAACGTGTCTCAGAGGGCAAACACATTTGCCTATTCTTTTGCTTGCACTCAATTCGTCTTACGTGGCCTTTTTACTTTCATTCATCAGACACATAAACTAACTAGCTAAATAGTCTATGGGGTACTAAGACGTCATCTTAGTACTCCATAGGGTTCCATTCATAACACAAAAACATCATAACTCGTGTTATCAACTTTCATAAATCATGCAACACACATGAATCCATGTTCATTCACTGTCATGTAGAGCATTTATAGCCGAAAGGATCGTCTCGCAGTCCGTCCTCTACATGACCCAACATGTAGGGTGATTACCAAATCACCGAAAGGAACGTCTCGCAGTCCGTCCTCTACATGTCAAAACACACGTAACGTATACGGTATACGGGAACGAGATCCGATATACGTAGGTGGCAAGGCCACTCTTTGTGAGACCTGTTAGGTACCTCGCAGTTTACCTAACGTAGACGTCTCGCAGTCCGTCTACTGTCTCACCCCAAGATCTGCACAACCCGCTATGGCAATGCAGATCCCTCAAAGCACGCAAGCATACTCACGCTCAAAAAATGCAGCGCAAGTCTCAGGACACCACTCCCCTTTCCAGAGCACCATGTACTGAGCGGCAGCTTGCGTCGTCTTGCCATAGGAGCCGGTCAACAAGCGTAGCTCATACCGCCCACTTGGCAGCGTACGTGTGACCCTGTATGGCCCTCGCATCCCGTGGTCCATCTTTCCGGTTGCCTGCGAAAACTTAATGACGAAGACCAAATCATTCACATTAAACACTTTTGGTGGGCGCCGGTCTCGATTTACATAATCATCCTGTCGAGACTGGTTTTGTTTTAGTAGATCAGTTGCGCGGGCTCGGCGTAACTCTCTTTGAGCTTCACGATTCAGGTGCACACCTTCTAAAGCGACATCACGGACTAGTGACCTGATGACAGGGGTTGCCGCGTCGATGCCCACCAGCAGAATTAACGGCGATGCCTGAGTCGTCTTCTGCTTGGTCACGTTAAGGGTCAGTTGGAGTTTCCACAGCGCTTCAGACCAGGCTGTACCTTTGTGATTGGTTTCGATGCGAAGCAGGTTAAGAACGGTGCGGGCGTACCTCTCAACCTGGCCGTTTGATTGGTGCATCTCTGCAGTAACCAAATGTATCTCCGCTCCCATATCTTTAACAAAATTGAGGAACCTAGCGGACTGATACATTCTGCCTCTGTCAGTAACAATCATTTTTGGTGCACCAAAAAGTGAAACTACATTTGTGAACACTCTCAAAAGTTCTTCTACATCCTGCCTATAAATGGGGTACAGGAGCGTGTACTTAGTGAACGCATCCACAATAAGAAGAACAAACTTGTAGCCGTTTGACTCGGGAAGTGGACCTAGTACATCCGAGTGTACCATTGAAAAAGGTTGATCGGGTTTTTCCCACGAAGTTATGTTTTGTTGTGGAGCCCTAGGCACGCGTTTCTTGGAGACGCAAATCAAGCAATGTTCAAGGTACTTTTTAACGAATTGCCTTAGGCCTGGAAACCAAAAGTGCTTTAGGATTAAATCCAAGGTCTTGTCATAGCCAATATGATTGTGCTCGTCATGGAACACTCGAAGCAGACTAAGTCTGTGACCTCGGGGAACAAAGCAAAGGAATCGCGGCTGCTCGCCAATCGGAGTGTACTTATAGTACAAAAGGTCATGTTTCTCAACATAGCGATTAGGATCTAGGCTGCCTTCTCTAAGTCTTTGGAGAAGCTCCCGTGTCTCGTCATCTGCAGCTTGCGCTATCTGAGCCCAATTGCGAGGTTGAGTGACGTAAAGCACTTTACGTGGGGGGTTTCTGCTCAAGTAATCAGCGTGTGACATCATCACCCCTTTTCGATACTGCATCTCGAAGGTAAAATCTTGGAGGTACATCCACCAGCGAGCAACTCTCGGCAGAAGATCCTTTTTACGTTCGGTGGATTTGAGAGCATTGCAGTCTGTAACTAATTTAAACTGGAGTCCGATTAAATAGTGTCGGAAATTCTGCAATGCTTTCACAACCGCCAACGTCTCTAACTCATAAGAGTGGTATCTACTCTCTGCACCTTGAGTGGACCGGCTGAAGTAAGCTACAACTCTTTTACTACTGTCCATGTGGGTTTGCAAAAGAATTGCGCCATAACCGATGCTACTCGCATCAGTATGAACCTCTGTGGGTAGACTCGGGTCAAAAATTGCTAATAAAGGCTCATTGGTCAAAATTGAAATAATTTTCTGTCGCACTTTTTCCTGTTCAGGACCCCATTTGAACTGAACACCTTTTTTGGTTAATTGAGAGATTGGGAACGTTTTCGTTGCATAGCCCTCAATGTACTTCCGAAAGTAACCAGCCAGTCCTAGGAACTGCCTAACTTGTTTGACATTTTCCGGGGCGGGCGAGTCTACTAATGCCTGAATCTTGTGAGGGCTCGGCTTAACCTGACCTTGACTTATTATTCGACCAAGATATTCAACCTCGGTGGTGAGAAAGACACACTTGCTTACGTTTATCGAAAACCCTGCCTTGGTCAGAGTCGTAAGTACCTGTCGCAACAGGTCAACACCTTCGTCCACTGTGGCGCTCATCAACAGCACATCATCTATATAAACCAGAACTTGTCCCGCGTCGATGAACTTACGCAGCGTTTTGTTGATGATCCGCTGATACACAATGGGCGAATTCGTCAGACCGTATGGCATTTTTAAGTACTCATAATGCCCCTCAGGCGTAACAAATGCGGTGCGATGCACTGACTCATCACTAATTTTTATCTGGTGGAAACCAGAGGCCATATCAAGAGATGAATATCTCGTCATGTTTTTGTCACCTAAACGATCGATATGGTCATCTATTAACGGGAGCGGATATCGCTCTTTGACAGTCACCCTGTTCAAAGCGCGAAAATCAACACAAAGCCGGTCCGATCCGTCCTTCTTCTTCACTAAAATTATCGGACTAGAATACTCGGATTCGGACTCTCGGATAATACACTTCTGTAGAAGGTCATTGATTATTTCGCGAACTCTAATTTTCTCAGAAATTGAAAGTTTATATGGGCGGTACGTAACAGGTACGTCGCTGGTTACATTGATGTGCATTTCACCCGTAGTGACAGTAGTTGTCGCCGTGCCTGTTATAAAAAACTCGGCAAAATCATCAATTACCCTCCCAAGAGATTTCCGCTCTGCACCCTGTAGTGGTGTGACTACAGGTATGTCAGTTTCTTTAGTGACCGTGAACACCTGAGACGTGTTCTCACTGTCGGGCGCGCGTGTGAGATATTGTCGGTTTTTGGTTCTGATGTACGTTATGCCATCCCTATTTAAAATATCAGTTCCAATGATCAAGGGTGTACTCATAAACGCGGCGGGTACTACAACGAAATCAGCCTCTATTGCGACATCAGCAAATTCAACCGTAATGGTTGCGTAAGACGTAGACACAATTTCGTGGTTACTAATACCCTTCAGCACACATTTAGTAGGTTTTACTGCACAAGCCAAATGTTTTACTACGTCGGACGATATGAGGGAGACATTAAGCGCGCCGCTGTCTATTAACACATCGACCGGCATGCCGTGTACTACTGCGGTGGTTATATCGCTGTTTCTTCCGCAGGATCCTGACAAAAATTTATGTTGCGTTTGTTCTGCTGACCCTGCGGTCCAGACGATCTTTCTTTGGCAAAACAAACGTCCTCCGTATGCCCTATCTTTTTACAGAACGTGCAGGTTGGGACGTTGGGGCGTACCTTGGACACTGGCTGTGACGGTTTAATTTTTTTAGGGCAGTTGTGAGACAAGTGACCTTGGCCCTTACAGTTAAAACAGGTCTTGTGCTGATTCGAATCTGAACGTTCTGCACCGCGTTTTCGTGACAGAGGGTAGGCCGTAGTTTTAGCTGAGCCACCCTTCGTTTGATCTGGCTTTGCATAGATAGATAGAAAGGACACCAGATTTTCTGAAGTGAGCTCTGCGTTTGCTGCCGCTGCCCGCACTTGTGCATCGTCTATGCCGCGGACCACTATTTGCGTCATTAACTCCTCACTAAGGCCTTTGACAATGCGCAAGCGGAGCAGGGTACGTCTCGCATACTCAGCGTACGACGTGAATTTATTAGACGTCGTATTCATCGTTTCAAACAGTATCGTTGCGTAATCTAATTTTCGGGGGCAAAGTGGTTTGAATTCACGTTTAAAGCTACTCCAAGATCTATCAGAGGTTACCCATTCATTTAACCAAGTTCTCGCGTCGCCTTTCAAACATCCAGCTACACGTGATAGGCATTCTCTGTCGCCCCAGCGATTGGCTATTTGTGCGCGATCCACTTCGTCACACCAAGAGTCCACATCATGGATAGACGGGTCAAAGTTTGACACAAAATAATGGGAACGTCCCGGATTAATGGAATGGATCGCCTCTACTATAGCTTGGGCCACAGACGGCGCCGTTGGGTTCGGTTCCGTAATCGGGGTAGACGTGAATTTGTTCTCGATCATTTCCAAACGGGATAAGATTGAGTCTAGCGTTCGCGTTTCTGCAGGGGTAGACCGCGGTGTCTGGCTAATGTATGACGCAAGCGGCGGCGTCCTGTTCGATCGTGTTCTAGAGCGAGTCCGTTCGCGACGACTACGTGATTTTTTCCGTGATTTTTGTGAGTTATCTCGAGACCGATCGCGCCTACAATGCCGTCGGTGCGATCCGCTACGCGATCTGCTACGTGAACTATGCGTGTTAGGCATGTTCACTCGTCAAAACAAGTTTCTATGTACACAAAACAAAAAAAACAAAATACAAAAATTCACACACGTGGTTAACGACCAAGTTCCTCTGTCATGAAATTCAAACAGGTCAAGTGGCCCAAATTGGGGTTGGATTGTTATCCCACTTCTGATGTTAGGACACAAGTGAAATGACAATTAATAAAATAATAATTTATTAACTTAAAAACTAATCACATGAACTTTATAAAAATAATTATCAAAATTACAATCAGAGGAACAAAATCATCACCAAACAAATCAAAGAAATAAATGAGATACAGAAATACCAGATAACACCGAACGGCCGACGAGTAGCACTACCGCACTCGACGCAGTGCGAACAGAAAGTGAGCCACGACCGGCCGTTCGCAGTGCTTTTATAGTGATCGCGCCCCACTCCGTTTCTGTGGCGGCTCCGTTTCTTGTCGGTATCCAACAGTATAATTTTATTTGGGACACGCACTGGGAAAACAAACAGTAAAAAGGAGCATTTCAAACTATAAAATTAACTAATTAATTAAACTAACTTCGACCCCTAAGTGTCTTTTTGTTTTTTGTATTTATTTGTATAATTAGTTTTAATTTAGTACCAAGTGTTAATGGTAAAAGTTAGTTACGTTATTAGAATAATAAGTTTTACGTCACACCTGGTCATAATGTGAGTTTTACCGCACGCTACGCGTATGGTAAAACTCGCATTATGGCCAGGTGAAGACGTAAAATTGTGTACTCACCACGGGCAGTAAAAAAGAAAGCCCTCTGTCGCATATTTACAACCCTCGCCTGCGGCTCGGGTCACAAATACCTGCGATTTCATGCTTACTTTCTTTTACAGCCCTTGGTAAGTAATGAACTATTATGATAAAAATAACTGTAAACATAAAAATAACTTTTAAAAAACCTGTGCCAAAAAGACTCCTAAAACCGCAGTGCTGGTATTCTGATAGGGCCCACAATGATGACACGGACACCTACGGACATCTATGAATGCCACTAGGGGAATAACAGAAAAAAAAAAACAATAAAATATAATTAAAATAAAACCAGAACATAAATAAGAGCCGTAATTATTACAGTAAATATTACGATCGATCCACGCCCAACGCTCGAACAACACTTGTCTATACTATAGATAGATAATTGTCTATAGTCTATGACTAGCAAAGGGACGTGGGTGCCAGACGTAAAGAATAGCACCACCCCATTTCGTCCCTTGGGTGTCGTAAAAGGCGACTAAGGGACTTACTAGAGAATGGGCAGCAGCGTTCTCTATGCATTTTTAACACCATACTGCGATCGCCAACCCACCTGCCAAGCATGGCGATTATGGCAAATTACCCCCTTTTGGGGGAGTAGGCCTCCCCCAGAAGGGGTCCTGCAGTTGACGTATTTCGGTTGATATGATTCTGCCAAATTACAGCTTTCTACTACTAAGACTCTCAGAGCTAAGCCGTGAACTGACAGACAGACGGACATGGCGAAGCTATAAGGGTTCGTTGTTGACTACGGAACCCTAAAAAGCTCTTCAATTTAAAAAGAAATAAAGAAAAGAAAGAAAACTTGTTTATTCTGCACAAACAAAACGCACTTAACAAAAATAAAATTATAAAATGTACACACATTCAAGTAGCCAAAAGCCTCTTATTCAAGCAATAAAAGTTTGACAGTTTATTTCATTGCTTGATGACAGTACCAGGGACCAAAGACAGTTATTTACATTGACAATATTTCCCCCTTACGACTTCTTTCAAAGAGCAAATTGAACTAACATTTTTTCTTTTTTTTTTCCTTTTTTATATTGACAATGTTTTACGTGGTTTATTATTATTTATTCATACTAAAAAGTACACACATCAAAAAAAGTTTGTGATCACTTTGAAATATCTAAACACTTTTTTTTAGGTACGGTAAAAAATAATACATAATTTATTCAAGTATAAAGTAAAATTATGATTTAGATTAATTACAATCGAGGAACATTTTATTGTAACTATAATGTAGACCTGCCTGATCTAGGTTTATTAAAAACCTGTGAATTATTATATTATTATTATGATTCGGCTCGCCTGATTTAAACCCAATAGAGCACGCGTGGGATGCTCGTTTGGAACCGTCAGCCACGTCCCCAGATAGTGCCAGAGCTCAGGGAAGCCGCTATTGAAGAATGGGACAGGTTACCCCAAGAAATGCTGGATAACTTGATTCTCAGCATGCCCAGGAGGATCGCCGCATATGTTCGAGCCAGGAGAGGAGTTATATTATATTGAATATAAACCTTTTATTAATAAATTGTTGTTTAAATTTGGTTAAACAGTCTTTTTCTTTCTATCTTTGTGTTATAATTACATTATGATTAATTACAATTTTTTTTTATAAACTTAAAAAATAGTTTTATTTTTTAATTTCAAACAAGGTATTTCTATTTAAAGAAAACACACAACAAAGAATTTTTCTTGATAAAGATCAATTTAAAAATGTATATCAGTAAGCTAGTGATCACAAACTTTTTTTGATGTGTGTAAGTTACAAGTACATAGAACTATATCGACGCAAAAAAGCGGGAACGTAGTAACCCGCACCCATGTAAAAAAAATTTTATTGCAGATTCGGAATCATGAAAAAATTCTGCGTCGAATGGTTCGACTCTCGTAACTCTACGACTAATATAATTTTTTTTACAGCCTTTTAAAACAACCCTATTTTTTAAGGGACCACCTAAATTTTGCTGTAAATAGCGTAAAAAATTTAATTTTTTATCATTTAGCATTTACACCAATTAATCATTTTGAAAATTTTTGATTCCGGTAGTTACGGCGCTGTTGAAATTTTGAGCAGTGTGGGTTTTTTCAGATTTTGTTTTCTAATCTCAAACGTTTTTCGGCTCTGGTGAACATTTTTCATTTTGTGGGTTACTACGTTTCCGCTTTTTCGCGTCGATATATAAAGTGAAGAAATTGGGTTCACAACCTGTTGTGTTACAATTTTAAACCCAAAGCACGTAGGCTTTGCTTGGAACCTTGCCAATGCTATAAAGAACAATATTCAATTCTGTAAAGTGGGACATTTCGGCTACTTTACGTCTCCTCTTGGTTGTCACTATAATTAAGGTTTATATTGCAGCAATACAACTGCAAAATGCTATCATTTTAAAAAAGTAGTTCAGCAATACACGCTCTACGAGTTTTCGTAGCACACAGCTACGAGCGTAGCAAGTGTGCTACGAAAACTTGCCTATAATATACTTCACTCTGAAAAATAATTAATAATTATTTTAAATTATAATTAATGTTTTTAATATTAATGGCGTTGTGTGTGGATGAGTGAAGACCTTCTGTTATTAGTACGCGTGTACCCGTGTTTTAGAACAGTATCCAATTTGAAGTGTCTATTTTTAAAACGTTTTTTTTTGTAATAGCCCAATTATGTGCGGATTGAACCCAAACACGGGTCAATGTCTTCTTTAATAATCAATCATTTAATAAATCAACATCACAAAGTGGTAAATCGTATGTTTGTACGTTTGTAAAAATAAATCTTTAAAAATCCAGTTCCGATTACAAATAATATTTCACTTGTTCATAAATATCGAATCTTTTAATTTGTTATTTTATCATGACTAGGTATGGATACCCGCCTCGTCTGCGGAGTTTTGCTAGCTAATTTAATTGACCCTGTAGGCTCAGTGATATCGGCCCCGACTTGTAGGTCGTGAGATCGAACCCAGGCAGGCACTTTGTGTATTTAATTTCATCACCACGGCTCTCAAAACAGTGAAGGAAAACATTGTGAGGCCTTCTACAGACTGAACTTCGGAGAGTGCGCAGGAGCTCCACGAACTGATCCCACCATCGCCCTTTTATTACCGGACTACCGCAGGTAGCCGTACTGCAGGGTACCATCCGTACTTGGTTGATATCCCGTCCGTACTCAGCGCTTCTCCTCCGTACCTGTACCTGTTTTGTGATTTTGGCAGTCTGTCCAGTTCTGTGCCCATATCTCTCGCTGGAATGCCCTTACCGATCTGCTCCGAATTTCGGTACCTCGGGTCGCTTGTCCAAGGGGATGATGAGATAGACCGCGACGTAACGCACCGGATCAACTCGGGATGTATGAAATGGCGACAGGTGCGAACAACGGATGCCCTTTAACTTAAAAGGGAAAAAGTCTGTGATAAGGCCTGTCGTATTGTATGGATCGGAATGCTGGGCCGTGAAGAGGACAGATGAAAAAAGATTGCATGTAGCGGAGATGAGAATGTTGTGTGTGGAGTGACGAGAATGGATAAAGTCAGAAATGAGTATATAAGGGGAAGTTTGAAAGTGGCGCTGGTGACAGAAAAATTGAAAGGAAGTCGTTTGGCATGGTATGGACATGTGATGAGGAGGGAGGAAATGCATGTGACGAGGAGAGTGATGAAGATAAATGTGGATGGATGGAGAGGGAGAGGAAGGCCCAAAGAAATATGGATGGATTGTGTGAAGAATGATATGAAAGAGAATGGAGTGAATTATAGAGTGACGGTTGACAGGGGGAATGGAAAAAGAAAACGTGTTGCGCCGACCCCAAGTAACGTGGGACAAGGACAGGAAGATGATGACTCAGCGCTTCTCCCCCATATTTATTATGCACACAGATAAAGTGTGGAACTCTCTGCCAGCTTTTGTGTTCCCTTCCACATATAATCAGTCTGCCTTCAAAGCAAGAGTGAACAGTCATCTTCTGGGCACGCTCGTTCTATCATAGACCTCATCCATCGCTTTCTAACAGGCGAGATTGAGGTCAAGATCAGGCACAATCAGTAATAAAAAATAAAATAAAAAGTACCGTATACAAATACTTTTATGTGCATTTAGAAAAATGTTGTTATTTTGACATTAAAAAAAGATTTTTAAACTGTCATGGTCACTAATATTATTATTAACACGAACGGGATATTTAACATGTTTATCATTTGTTGTGAGTTCCCGATATTTCGGCGCTGTTGCAAGCACCATGATCACGGATAAACTAAAGTCATTGCGGGTGGGTATTTATGAGCAGACAAAACGGTCTACCCTCTTTCTTGTTCGTTTTTTGCACTCAGTACTGGTACCACTGTCACTCGCAACTCGATTCTGTTCCCGACACACGAAACTCACTGTGTCCGCTCGCGAACTTTTTTCGGCACTTCTTCGGTTTTTACACAGCTGAACCACTGGATTCCAGGCTCTCGACAATTGAAACCCATCATCCCGGTTGAAGTTCCTATATTTGGTAATCTCAATAGCTTCTCTAACCAGTATAGGAATATAGTGGCGTTGGAACAGAATCGAGTTGCGAGTGACAGTGGTAGCGGTACTGAGTGCAAAAACGAACAATAAAAAAAGGGTAGACCGTTTTGTCTGCTCATAAAAACCCACCCGCAATGACTTTAGTTTATCCGTGATCATGGTGCTTGCAACAGCGCCGAAATATCGGGAACTCACAACAAATAATAAACATGGTAAATATCCCGTTCGTGTTAATAATAATATTAAAAAAAGACCCTACAGTTTTATTATTTGTATAGATTAGAAGTTATTAATTCCAAGAAGTCGTTAACGTTTCTGGGATAGATTAGGCAGAGAATAAAGTTAGATATTAATATCCCATTGGATTAGGGTTAATTGCTTTTAGAGAGGTCACGGTCATTTGCATAGAAACTTAATTGTATATGAAATCGATGTTCCTAATCCCAATGGACTTTAAAATACATAGATGAAATAAAATATTCAAGTATAAAGCAGTAGCGAAGCTACAACTTCCATTAGTGTCTATTTTTAAGGCGAGGTTCTTCGAGCGTGCATTTTTGTTCTAGACGTGGCAGCTGGGCACGAGTAAATTGTGCCGTGAATTTCGTTAATTTTGGGTTGAAAATTATATGTTTTACGATATTAACAATGTTAAACCCGACGGACATTACATCGTCATAGACGTTTATTTTGATGTGATTTTCAATACATAATGTGATATAATATTGAAATAAAATTATTTTAATCTACAAAATAAGGGTATGTTTGGAATTTTTTTTCTATCGACCGAACTTCATCTAATTATGTAACGAATACCCGACGTACCTACAGAAAGGTCTCAAAAGCAACATATAATTTTTTCACATGTTTAATCACTACCATTTCTAAATAAAATGACATTAAAATTACATTTCCTAAAGGTTAACTTGAAGAACCTCGCCTTAAAACAGTTTATGTATTAGCCCAAAAGTCGAAGATTTTTTCACTTCTCATTAACTCAAAATAACATCAAAATTAACCTCAAAAATTTAGGTAATTCCTCAACTTTTCTTATGTGATATATATATATACATTTTTTTTAACGCATGTGACTGTAATAGTGATGAATAACGTTTAATGTTGATGAACGGAGAGGGAGCGGAAGGCCAATGAAAATATGGATGGATTGCGTGAGGATTGATATGAAAGAGAAGGGAGTAAATGATAGCGCGATGGTTGACAGGGGAGAATGGCAAGAGAAAACGTGTTGCGCCGACCACAAGTAACATGGGACAAGGGCAGAGAGAATCTAATATAAGAATTTGGTATCGTCGAGTCGAATTTACCAGAGGAAAGATTATCTGCAGGCATGACGCTTTCTATTTCTACGAAGAATAGACACAGCTCTTTCTGTACAAAGTGACTTTTCGTTTCTCCATTTTTGACATCGCACTGTAGAAATCCTTCTACAATCTGTCATTTCGTCTTTCGTTTCTAACGATCTTTGTCTAGGTCTTTTTATATGTAGACTATTTCAGAAGAAAGTTATCCAAAATCAATTTTCATTTTAAAATTACAATGACAACAGTCAGTTGTCTAAGATAGTGAAGGCAATTTGATTTTGTAATCGCCATGCTAAAGACAGTAGAAAACTTTCTACTCGACGGCCACAAAGTAGGTATATACGGTTATCTACAAAATCATAATTTTACAGGAGAGCATTTTGAATGCAAAACTGTGTTAATTAATAGAAGAACAAAGCTATTTTCTCCTATTTTACATCATTTAGTTAAAAGGGCATTACCAAGGAAATGGTTAAGGCCAATATTACTGTCATATTATTTTGTTTCTAAATACGGTACTTCGAAACATTGAGATTTGTTTTTTTGTAGTTGTCTGTGAAAATTGAGAATCAAGCAGAAAAAAATCCTATGAGAAAACAAATAATTCTGAGTCGAATTATGTAAAAGAGTGAATTTCGTAAAAAGTGCAGTTAACTCTTTCTACTTTGCTGCCATCGAAACTGTCTACAAGGAACGTCATTTTTGTCTACTCTTCCGTAAACAAAACAGTGCTGATGCTAATCCCGCTGCCGGTAAGTAGAGAAGACAGATAACAAAACAAATAATTCAGAATGCTATAAATGAGACATGATGCTCAGTAAAGTTCCAACTAATACAGTAAGAAAGAGTTACACAAACTTCGTTATGTCATTACTTGTAATTAGGTACTTCTTGCTAAACTTTGCTCCGTGGATGTCCGAATAGACTCTCGTGTTACGAGTAAACAAAGTTATGTACAAGTAATAAAGCTACATACATAATTATGTACATGTGTCATCACCATATGCCTTTTAAATATTTTGGTATTTTGGTATATGGCCAATACGCCATTGAAATGTGATAATAAAGTAAAATACTGTGTCTTTGACTACAAAAATTACACATAAAATAATATCATGCCTGCATCATGCCTCCATGCATAGCATGCATGCATGTCTCATGTTAGGCAGAGATGTATTCATTTATTTATTTATTTAAGACTTTCTCACACAAATGTACAGAGGCGGACTTTTTTCTACCAGTCAACCTTGGGCTGGTGCAGAGACAAACAGTGGTAGGTGCAATTACGAAAATTGGGGAACACATTTTATTAAAATATAAGGATAAACCTATACCTTAACTATAAATAAGATATATATACCTTATTATATACATATAAATATAAGAACAAATAAATACACATAAATACACGAATACACTAAAACAAATAAGACAAACAATGGCATAACATTACCGTTGTTGTGATATTGCCAGCTTCTTACGAATGTGCTCGCGAACTTTAACTTTAAAGTATAATCGGTTGGTTGCCATCCTGATTTCCTGATGGAACGCGTTCCACAGAGAGATAGACTCAACGAAGAAGGAAGAGTGAATGAAGTCAGTGCGGTGAGTGGGACATTGAAGAAGACGATTGTGCGATGAAAGTATATTTCTATTGTGGTTGGCACAAATGTACTAAAAGTGGGGGGCTAGATAACTAGGGGAAGAGGGAGAGTCAAGAAATTAAAACAAGGTAGTCACCGCCCTTTGCTCTCTGCGCTGGCGTATGGGCAACCACTTTAGAAGCGACCGATATGCAGAGACATGATTATATTTACGCAGATTGAAAACGAATCGAATGCAGTTATTGAGAAGATGGTCAAGTTTGTCAAGGAGATCTGCATTCAGGTCAGGTATCTATAATAAAGCCACATTATATCATCTCATGTAATAGGGGGTGAGCCTATTGCCAAATCCACTCCTGGCTGCTACTGAGAAATTCTTGAAAATATCTAAATGGAAACAAAAAACTACTTGACAAATATATTCATTTTTTATTCAAGTTACTACCCCTACCTTGTTGATATTCCACAAACTCGCACTAAGCGTTTTCAAACGTCTTTTATAATGTGCACAGCAAAGGAGTGGAACTCTCTGCCTGTGTCTGTGTTTCCGAACGCATACAACCGTAATCTATTCAAAGTGAGAGTGAACAGGCTTCTTCTGGGTAAGCTCGCTCCATCGTCGACTTTGTCTGTCACCTCTGACCTAGACTAGAGTCAAGAGCAAACCCATCTTAAAATAAAAAATGATAAAAAATAATTAAACGTAAAAAAAATATTCACTTCTTGTAACAACTTAAAAACGATTTAAGAGAAATATTGTATTTAAAATCACTTGGACTTTCATAAAAATTACGTAAAATGTTAGATTCGTAAAATCTTTATTAAAAAAACCGGCCAAGTGCGAGTCGGATGAATTTATCCCAAGAACAAACTTAACATTGTGGTTGAAAAACATGTTCTCCCATATATTCCAACTGCAAAAGTAAATTTGTACGCATGATATTGGGAGATTTACCATGTTATTTCAAGACCATAGACTTCTAATAGATTTACCCGTAATTTTTAAGTATAGAAAGAACTGACTACTCTGAGAAGAACTTCTTCTCAGAGTAGTCAGATACGAGATGCCGACCTCATCTAGTTTTAAAATATGATTGACGTGTAAAAGTGTTTGTAAAAACCTACTTACAGAAATAAAATCATTTATCATTTAACTATCTTCTGTATTTTTTTTCAAAATTTTATGAAATGAAATAGTTTATTCTGTAAATAGGATATCGGAATCACTTTTAAACGTCACATAATTATGTATATATTTTTTTTTTAAATAAGTTGATGGAAGTTTTTTTTTATGTGCTCAGTAGTTTCGGAGATTAAGAATGATGGAATATGATGATGGAATGGACCATGGTAAATTTTCATCTATTTTCTGAAATTATTTTAAAATTATAAAAAAAATATACTTGAAACCCTCAGTAAGCTCTTTCATTTCATATGTCACACGGTTTATATACAGAACTTTTTGGAAAATTTCGTATTTGTGTCCCAAGAGTGTATCCCATATTGAAAAATCATTTATTTATGTAACACGTCCATGTTAGGGTCACATAAATTACAGAATACCAAATTTCAACTTAACCGGTCTATTAGATTCGGAGCAAATTGACTGTGACAGACCGCCAGACAGACAGACACACGAGTGGTCCTATAAGGGTTCCGTTTTTTCATTCGTGCATACGGAACCTTAAAAATAAAGAAACATTTTCGTGAGAAAACACCGAAATTCCTTTTACTTAAATAGAGATAGACAAATCTCAAGAGCGATCACGTCAGTATTTATTAGATTTCCACGATTCTAGCGTCTACTTTTCAACTCCATCCATGGTTACCGAGAATAAGTTTTTAACACCCGCAGCGAATCTAAAGCAATGTGAAAAGTAAAGGAAATTGTGATCACTTTAATAGTATCTTCAACGTCTTCCGTTACAAATAATCTAGGATTCAGAAAGAACAATCATGTAAGATGAGATGAAATAAATTCCGTATCCATCTACACGTTCTATCTGAAAATATATTACAATATCTTTTAATCCAACGCCGGTTTTGTTCTACGTTGACTAAAGCTATCGTTACTAAAACAGCATTGTATCGAAGTGTGTAGCAAAACGCGTCAAATAAATCGAAGTATAGAAGTACGTGGTAGAGGTATAAATTCAATTCATCCTGTATCTGTGTTCCGTCCAACCAGATGAATGTGGGAGCAAGATGGAAATACGGATCCTTCAAAAGTTTAACTTTATTTGCAATAGAATTTCAACCTTATATTCCAGTTTCACAGTAGGTTTTGCAACAGCGGTTTTCACGTTTACGTCCCTAAGCTTTCAGGTTATCAGTGTGTCCTTCTCACCCTGTTTCTACCACGGGGTATGTAATCAGTCGCGAATATACCGTCCGCCGCGTCGCCCGTTCCAAAACCGCCCGGGCCGCCAAGAAAAATATACACACATTCATAAATACTAGCTATATTCGAATATTTTTTAATATAATATATACAGAAAAAATTGATCTGTAATCGCAGATATATTTATAGATATAAAATATAATTATTTTTGCATTATCCTTGAAAATCGCGAGTGTTTGAAGGCAGTGTAGTGACTTGCACTAGTTAAAACACTTTTTCTATTCCGATTTGTTTAGTGTCCGCATAAAAATAAACATGAAAACTTCATCGTTCTCCCTGCGGGTGATGCGAAGGGTATGTACAATGTAGCTGTATATATATCTGTATATCTGTTTATAGAAAAGGTGTTGGCTGTCGGAGTGTAACAGGTTGTGTCAGGGAGGCTCTACAGGTTGTGATGTCTTGACGTATCAATGCCATTTCCCGACCACACCCTGTGTTTTTATTTTCCTGATGTTAAGTATTAAGATTTGGGAAGTTTTATTGCTTTCTGTAGAAAATTATGAAGACCAGACTTCAATATTCTGTAAACTACTATTACAGCTATGTTATTTTAGAAGCCATAAAAAAAAACTTAATAAAATATATATTTTATTCTGAAAAGTACAGCGGATTTCTCCCAGTCTAACAAGATTTATTGGTATTGGAATCTTTCTCCGAAGCAGGAGATTCAAGGCTTGAAATATTACGAATGCATAAGCTGAAACTCGCTCTTAGTTTATCGTCAAGAGCAGAGTTAACAAGATCTTTGCATTTAAGCGCCTTGACTTGAGTAATACTGTAAATATTTTCACATTACTTTGATACGGGAAACATACGTTTAAATAAATAGAGCCTGGAAATTGAAAGATTGTCTGATCAATTCTTGACTAAACAGTTGTTCAAATGCCCATCCATATTATTATTTTGTAGCTGATATAAGGCATTTATTTTACGAATTTGCCTTAAATACGAAACAATAGGCATTGTTTATTTCAGAAATGAAAATTCTATATAAATAAAAATGAAATGCTATTCGTTGGTAAGCCCATCACTTGAACGCCTGGATCGATTTGGATTTTTTTTATAGTAAAATGCTCGTAATAAGCCGAATTAGGTTTTATGTAAAGAAAAAATTGAAAAAATTCCCAGAAAATTTTCAAATTCGGGGAATTCTGAAAGTACTTTTTGTATGGAAATTGAGAACAGGACAACGTCTGTTGGGGCAGCTGGTAAAAAAATATAAATGTAAAATGCTTGGTTATATAATCAACGAGATTTCGGCCCGAGAACATAATATTATTTGCGTTGAAAATGTTATGAGAAACCTACCATAAACCTACCATATGAAATTGACGAGTTTCGACGATTTTGAAAAGCATTTCGCGAAACAGAGTTGAATAGTATGTGTGAGACCAAATACATCGAATTACGGTATCGGTCGACAGTTGTTTGATTATATTCTTGTATTGGAATTGAGTCGAGGACGCTCCCTCATACATTACTGACCTTAGCGATGTATGAATTTATGTAGGAAGCGTAACCATGGCAAAGACGGTATGTTGTGTAGGTGTTGTGTAAGTCTAGTGTATTTCAAACATTGTCAATTTTTTTTTAATACCATACCTAATGAATGTGATGAAGTACCTACCTACTTAAATTAATATATTTGAAGTTTTTGAAGTAGTTTATTTTTTTGTAAAACATATTTATTTAATTTAAATTTAACATTTCTAATCATTTTGGTAGTACGAGTATTTATTCACGGCGTAGTAATGCGCGCTTTTCGGAAAAACCCTAGCTTTGAGCATACTCGTGACTTAGCTGAGCAGTCCAGCATTTTAGCTGAGTCCGATAAAATGCAAGTCAATAAATCCAAAAATGCTGGTAATGAATTTTATGAATTTATAAATAACGAAAGATAATTGGAAATCGCACACGATGCGTCAATACATTTATGGATAAAATGACGTTATATTAATGACGTCAAAGGGGCTACTGCGACTCGACGGAAAATTACCGACGCACTCGAGCGTCTACCATACATATGATTATATTTATTTACTAGCGAAAAGAAAGAAGAAAACACTGTCTCTTTCTCTCTCTCTCTTCCTTTTCTTTTTCTTTTCATACATATAGGGGTGATACGGATTACCGAAAAAATAATCTTCACTTCTTGAAACTTCTTTATTTTTATTAAAACTTCTTACAATACTTAAAACGTCTCATCATCTTAGTAGCTCGCTCGCCATCTCTTTTTCTCTCCCTCCCACACATACTCTCTCATTCACTCATCACTGCATTCATTTTCTCTTTATTTCTTAATATTATGATGTGTTTTGAATTAACATCCTACATACCTATATATTATTTATGTTTATTTACGAGCGACCCGTGGTACGCACGTTTTTTACGACTTGAAGAAACGTCGAGATCACTTTATTACAATTATGTATTATACACTTAAGGTGAAACTAGTCGATACTTTTTCCATACAAATTTCGGGGGGTATTACTCCACTATTTGACATTACACATCCAAAGTTAAACATGATATCGTTTTGTCTTATTATTAATTTTGTCTGTACGGAAGCAGAATATTAAAATAAAAAGCCATTAAAAAGTTATGAGAAAAGAAGTGTAAAATCTCCAAAACAAAGTCCGCTCCGACAATGCTCAATTATCGAAGATTTCAATAATTTAATTATATAATTTTTTCATAAAACTCAACTTTCCAAAGGACTTTTCGCGCGCGGTTTACTATGAATTATCGTGCATTTCACTCAACATACGATAATGGACACGATGCTAGGTGAGACAGCGTGCTTTTTGGCCACGCCCACCAGTGAGTTCGAGCCCGCGACTAGTTGGCTCTTAACTGCCTCGTTTGTCTAGTGGCGCGACTGCTGAGTGTGGGGTCCTGGGTACGATTCCCAGGTTGGGCCATGTGATATTGGGTTTTTCCATTAGGAATTTCTCAGTAACAACCCTGAGTTTGGAAGTTGCGGTTTGATACCCCTGTGCCTCGGTAAGCACGTTAAGCTGTTGGTCCTGCGACAGATCTCTCTCGGGTCGTGTTGGATTGTTGTCCCATCGGACTATGAGAGTGAGAGAAGAGTGAGTGCACCTGTGTCTGTGCACTATAATAGCTATCCCGTGAAATTGGCTGCCATGGCCGAAATACGGTCTGGAGGACTATACAGGGTGATTGGATCTGGACCCGCCATAGCAAATTCGCTTATAGAGGAGGTCATTTACTAATTATTAAACCTTACTTTCCCTAGCTAGCTTTTATAGTTTGGGAGATATGTCAGTTTTTATACTTTATTGAGATTTATTAAAATCTGGTGATCAATCTCAACAGGTGATTGACGCATATATAGTTACTCGGGGTTCCGTTGTTTTTTAATTTTTTGAGCGTAATATCTTATTTTTAACCCCATTTTGAGGGAAGTTCCGACGTAATTTAATCATCTATGACAAATAATTAAAATAAAATAAACTAAAATAATGAATTAAAAAATATATATAAAAAAAAGAGTTATGAATGAATGTCAAATTTTGGAAAAATCTCACTAAAATATAAACTTAATGACTTAACTCCCAAACTATAAAACTTTAGTTAGGGAAAGTATGGTCTAATAATTAGCAAATGACCTCCTCTATATGCGAATTTGCTATGGCGGGTCCAGATCCAGTCACCCTACCCTGTATATATATTACACTTAAACTTTCCCGAAGAAATCCTCAAAATGATGGTGTTAATCGCATCAAAATTCGTTGCGTAGTCTGGAAGAACTACGCAATCACAGAGACAGACACGAAAAGCAACTTAAATTTTTAATATTTTTAGATATAGATGAACAAATAAGTCCTGTTTTATAAATGGGACGAACAATATTATTGTTTCGGTTTTTTTTTTAGATCATTTGGTAAATAATCTTCAATCTGCTTAGCATTTTTCCAAGTAGGTTGGTGTGGGCGTCCAGTCTGACCGGATGAAGCAATTGCCTCTCCGACTTTGACAACCTGTCAGTAATATTCTGGTATTATTTAAGATTTTAGTGAGTTTCAGCTATGCGTGTAAAAATATGACGCTAGCAGTGTTTTTAATGATGTATTGCGATTTTAGTTTTGCAAAAATAAAGATCGTTCTTTGGTTTTTTTCCATTTATATTCTATATCTCTCTGAGCTTGAAGTTCGATGCTCAATGTATGATGAATATGTTATGTTGGCGACATGTCTGAACAGTACCTTCTACGTCTGACATTATTCAAATTCTTAATAATACTCGTAACTTCGTGAACCGCATGTTCCTACATAATATGTCGCGTATATTTTGCACTGACCTTATTTTGCTTTGTTTTGACTTCTAACCTTTACGAGAAATTTTATAGATCTGTCTAGTAAGGCTGTTGCTATAAATAAATTATCTAAACCTACATCGTAAAATGTCCGTATTGAAATTGGGTTATAAGTAGAGATCGCATATTTACCTAAAGTTAATTTTTTGCTATGAAAGTATGAAAGCGACTTCTAAAAAATGATTGTTTAGTTTGCATAGCTATTCATATGCATATTTATAAAGAATTGGGATTTTTACGATCGATACAAAAGTGAATTCCATGAAAGCCAACATTTGAAAGTAAGTAAATATATATCTACATACGATTCTATAATCAGAAACCTAAATTTGTAGTTTTTTTTTACTATGGGTTTGCTCTTGACTTTGGTCTAGGTCTGGGTGACGAGCTTACCCAGAAGAAGCCTGTTCACTCTCACTTTGAAAAGATTAGGGTTGTATGCGTTCGAAAACACAGACGCAGGCAGAGAGTTCCACTCCTTTGCTGTGCGCGTTATAAAAGACGTTTGAAAACGCTTAGTGCGAGTTGGTGGAATATCAACTAGGTAGGGGTGGTAACTGGCAGTGCGTCTAGATGTCCGATGGTAGAAGGGGGCCGGTGTAATGAGGTCGTGGAGTTCATGGGCACACTCGCCGAAGTATAATCTGTAGAAGACCGACAAGCAGGCAACCCTTCGGCGATGAGCCAAGCTGTGAAGCTTGGCATCCACCAGTTTTACGTCGCCAATGAGCCTCTTAGCTCTGCGTTCCACCGAGTCAAGCGCAGCAAGTTGGTACTTAGCTGAGCCACCCCAAAGGTGGCTGCAATACTACATGCAGAAACGGACTTGTGCTTTGTAACGGGTTAAAAGCTGTCCAGGCGTAAAATATCGCTTCACCCTATTTAGGACGCCCAGTTTCTTGGCCGCAGTTTGAGCTTGATCTCAGAACCGCGGGATTTTTTAGATACAAAAGCGCTTTCCATATTAGCCAACATCTCAACTTTTCCTATTAGCTTTTACCCGTGGCTTCGCCCGCGTGGAGATCGCAAATTATCCCACACGAACGTAATACGGCGACAAAAAGTATGTCCTAACCTAGGTCATGGTCTACTTGTATGCCAAATATCATCGAAACCCGAACCCGAACAGCTGAACGCTGTTAAGGGGTGAGAAGCTAGACAGACAGACTGTCAGAGTTATTTCCCCATTTATAATATTAGCATCGATATGGATGGATTTATGAATACAAGAGTACGTATTTATATGCATATTAGCTGACCGGACCGACGTTCTCCTGCCCAAACAACGCCACCTATCGGGTCCAACAGTGAATCGAAACCATCTAGGGACCCACTCAAATATACACTCAAAATTTCATAAAAATTGGTCAAGCCGTTTAGGAGGACTTCAGTCATATACACGCACAGAAGATATATAAAGATAATATGCAATGCTTGACACGATATAACTTCAAAACAGTTCTATAAAATAGGTTTGAAATCCACTTCTCATCTAACACTCGCTGTCAAATTAATGTAACTTAGAAATTATGCCAAACAAGGTGTTAACATTGCCCCAAGTGCTGCCTCCCTCTGGGGGAAATCGAGCGTGCTATTATTGCCCAGTCACCCGCAACTTTCATTTAGCGGCAAGTAGTTCACTGCCAGGGAAATTATTGCCCGGAATATTTCATTCATCAATGTTGTAGCAACCAATCAGAACTGCACTTAGAAGTTTTGCAACTGTAGTTTTACCAAGGGATATCGTGTTACCCAGTTACTGGGTTGTGGAGGTCAGATAGGCAGTCGCTCCATGTTAAATACAGGTGTTCAGCTGCATCTAGTTGGACTGGAAGCCGACCACAATATAGTTGATCAAAGGCTAGGCTGATGATGATGAATTTGACCGAAGGGACATTTAGTGACGAAAATGTATTTTCTCAAACGCATGGAAATATTGTCATTATTTTCGAAAAAAGAATACGCGAAGTATCGAATCTACGGACAAAGAAAATCAAATCCATTGCAGGGGCTTTTTTTGAATTTGGAACATTACAACGCTCCAGCAATGTTGTTGTTGTCGTGGTGGGGTTATTAAATACTCTTTGATTGGATCTCTTATCATTCTTGAGAGATCTGTATATTTTGTCCCTTTAATACTGCTGCTGGAGAACAAATGAATATGTATCCTTTTTTATTATATCATCCGTCATAGTTATGCTGCTAAAGCAGTTATCAGATGCTTAAATTTTTGTAAAAAAAATTGTCTTTCACTCGAACTGAAACGTTTGAACACAAAATGAATTGAGAGTGAAAAGTAATTCGAGAGGGAAAAGTGAGTTCATTAGTGAACCGATCCAACGATGTTGGGTTTCAGCACTCGGCATCTGTCTCTCGCTTATCGAATGATCGAAACATGAAATGAGAAGATGAAACTTCATTCCTATTGTGACTGTTTCTAAATTACCCTAGGCTGATAAAGTTTTCGCTCGTTTTTGCCTCGGCTCTACTTTTAAGACAGCCAGATGTGGTCGCACCACTGGGGCTTTCTTGGGCTATATTGCTTCTTAGAATTTGAAGATAGTGTCAGATAAAATATAAGGATTGGATTTCTTAAAGGTTTTATTGTTTTAAAATTTTAAAGAAATAGGACATTTTACTCGTTTCTTTAGAATTTGTTGTGTTTTTGCATTCGACCTGTCTGTTTTGTTCCTAGCAGCCTGTTTCCCATTAAATAGAGGATGTATGTGGTCCTAAGTGGCCGGAAACATGATATAGTATTTTGATATTATATTGGAGTACGTGACAGACAGTCACACTGTTTAATTTTGTCGGTGTCGTGTGAAAGTAGAATGAAACAAAAATGACCCTCGCCTATCTAAAAATCGAAAAATTTAATGAGAAGATGAACCTTCATTCCTGTGTAATTTTATCGGTATCGTTTGAAAGTGGAATGAAACATAAATGACCCTCCACTCGAGTCAAGCGTCTAATATTGAATCAGCTTAAGTGTGAAGCTAATAATTAGTAGATTAGATTTAATTTATTTTGCGTTAATTTAATTTATTTTGATTTAATTTATTTTGATTTAATATGATTTGATTTATGTTTTATTAAAATTTATTTGTTTTTATTTAATTTGATTTATTTTATATGATTTTAAATGTTTGGCGATGGGTGTTATTTATCTGAAATAAATGAATTTATTATTATTATAAGTTTGATTCCCAGTTAAAGCAAAATGTAGGCGTTTTGTAAGACTGCTCCTACTATTATTATGATATCTAGAACTAATAAATATCGCACCGAAATCGACACTATTTCTTTTACTCGGATCTAATTAGTTCGCGGTCCTGGGAACGGAGCTGATATCCCACCAAGGAAATTATATTTCATGAAATATGTTCTTTTCACATTTATTTTATACTCGCTGCTATGCACGGCTTCACCCACGTGCAGCAGCGAGTTAGTAAGTCCTTATAACATCAGCTATCTGCCAGTGAAAGTCCCGTTAAAATCGGTACAGCCGTTTCGGAGATTAGCCGAAAAAAACACACAGACGAAAAAAAAAAAAATTGTTTTTTTGTTTTAAGTACCGTATAAACATTAATATGCATTTAGTAAAAATCTGTTATTTTGACATTACAAACAGATAATTTATTTTTATTTATTTGTGTGTATTACCGTTTAGAAAAGAACTTTTTTACCTTAGTATAAACATATCTACTTCTGACTGTTAGTGCCCTTATAGCTTAAGAACCACATATTTCATTAATCATTTTCATCGATGAGTTCAATGGTTTATGAATTAAAAAGGTAACAGACAGACAGATAGAGTTCCTTTCGCATTTTTTTTTTATTATTTTATTATAACATGGTAAGTACCTAGCTTATAAACTTAGCCCACAAAACCATTGCAATGGTTTGACTGTGGGGTCAGTGAGTCTCTAGACAATAATACTTAATCACACTTACATATCCAAATAATATTTTTTTAATTTACTTCTAAATCTATTTTTATTTGTTTCACTCCCTATGTCTGCCGGTAGACTATTCAATAGATATGGTATTCGTTTCTTTAGGGTTCTGTCACCAAAGCAATTGGTGACTGTGGGTACATTGAATCTGTCAGCAGCAATAGATCGTATGTTATGGTTGTTAAATACGTGATTTAAGCTATATAAACTCTTGGGTACCATGATGGTTTACTGCGAAAAGATATTTATGTTTGTATACAAATATAAAATACGTTTTACATAAATATAAAATATACAGGGTTATTGGTAAAACACTAACAACCTTGCAGGGCGGTATTACTAACATTACAAACAACAGGTGTGTGTATGACCAGCTTATTATTCCCTTATGATCATGCTGAATAGAAATCAAAACGTTTATGCCAAGTTATTGCCTAAACCTTATATTGACTAGGAAGCACAATGACTACCTTGCAATATGTCTATACAGTATTTGAACTAAACTATATTCTGACTATGAACCAAAATGCCTACCTTGCAATTATGTCTATTATTTTAGGAGAAGAAAGGGAGTACCCTTTCTGGCGTTGTGTGGTCACAGTTCTAACCTAACCTAACCTACAGTTCAGGGCCCTAGTGTGAGTTTATTTTAACCATCTCGACTACTTAGAAATTATTTCATTTTAGGCATTTTGCTTGTTAAACATTTTGATCTCTAGGCGATTTACAGCTTAGGCAATTTTCTGTGTAAACATTAATTTTAGGCATTTTGCTTCGTAGACGAATTGAAAGTTAGACACTCTGATCATATCGCCACCCTACAACGAAAACCAATTTAATCATTAAAAGTGAAAACGGAGATATCGCGATTACAAAGTTTATGGGTTTGAAAATACCCTTGGTAGTATTATATTGGTATTATTACTTCATAGCATCAGTACATTGATCAATGTTCTATTTAAACATGTCTATTGAGATTTAAAAAAGTTATTGCTTTGTAATGAAATTTTCAATAATTGTCACATAATCTGCTTAATGTTTTCTATTTGAAAACAAATCTTGGAAATGCTTGAAATTATTGGTTATCTTATTAGCTAGCAGCGAAACTATAAGACTTAGCGATTAATGGGTTTTCGCAGACGAAAGAACACAACATTTTAAGTACTTTGGCATTCATAAGTTATTTTCGTCAAAATTTCGATTTAATTGGTTTTCGTTGTAAGGCGGCGATATAACGAATGAGCTTAAACGAAGCAAAAGGAGTGTCTGCAGGTGGCGTTCTATAGTTTCTGCCATGCCCCCACGTGAAGAAAACGTGAGTTTATGTATGTATATAAAGTGTGGATTGACCTATATCGTTCAATATTCATCACAGTCAACCAGTCAACCACATAGCAATTACAGTGTCCACCTACTCAGTTTCGAATAACCAACCAATTTTAAGGTAAATAACGATGTAGTTATTTACCTTAAAATTGTTTACGTATTACATAATATCGTATGTTTGATTAATAGCATTATTTGTTACAATAACTGTCAATTCGCACAATGTAAGTAAAATTGGCGATATCGGTTCGCTTTCAATATTGAAACAAGGGAATTAAATATCATTATCGGTTGATTTGGAAGATAATTTATCACTACATATTATAAAACAAAGTCCTCCGCCGCGTCTGTATGTCTGTCGGTTCGCGATAAACTCAAAAACCACTGCACCGATTTTCATGCTGTTTTCACTAATGGATAGCGTGGTTCTCGAGGAAAGTTTTAGTATATAATTTGTTAATTTTTTTAAATATATTTTTGTATAACAATAACGATATTTGTCGGAAAAAAATAAGCCGTCTAGAAGCTTTCAACGAAATCGCTGTCTAAACCCTTTGAGGTATAACAAAATAATGTATGGTGGAATTGTGTATCTTATATATGTAGAGAACGCTAAGCGAAAACGGAGTAATAGCGTGGGCTGGCGATGCGATGCGGTGGGACGGAGGCCGAGAGAGTTTTATAAAAATGTGGTTATTTTAGTATATTGTGTATCTTACACAATATCACGCCCACGCCGCACATTTCCACTCGAACGAAGTCGCCGTACATGATTTATGGAAATATCATAAAAAAGTCACAATTTTCGTTATTGCACCTACCAGTGTTTGTCTCTGCATCACCCAAAGGTTGACTGGTAGAAACTATGTACGCCTCTGTAAATTTGTGTGCTTTATGTATTAAATAAATAAACACGGGGAAGGCTGCGGGGAAAAGCTAATACGGTATAAAACAAACCATCGACGTCTGAATTTACCGAAAGAATGTCCACAACAATCTGCCATCTATAAGCGTTCTCAGGAAAAAAACCGCGCATACATTTTGACGTTCCATTTCACGTAACAAATCTTCATTAACTGAGAGCGTCCCGAACGTTTTCTCAAGACGTTTGTGAGGGAAACAGTCTCTCACACTGACTTAATGAAGAAGGCCGAGTGTTCATTTGCCCGTCTGTCCGTTTTTTCAATCTTAACTACGAAATTACGGGGCTTAGATTCACTAAGCTTTGCTGCTGATAAAAAGATGATTCCGATTTTGGTACTCTCCTCCAATAGACATATGTAATAACATCTTGGATAGCTCTTTTTAAACTGAATTTATGTTACTATGGCGTCTAATTCCACATCCTTGTCCGTCCAGAATTATACTGTACCAAACATTTGGTACAGTTTTTCTTTAGGAATAACTGACAGTATTTCATAATTATTCACTACATTACGCCTTTCTTTTAATAATAAGTAAGTAATTATTAGTTATTATTAGTGTAGTGTCATGATGGCCCGTTGGTTAAGGCCTCGCCTCTCATGCATGAGGTTGTGTACTTTCTGAGTTTATCTTGGACATTACTGACATCGGTGAAGGAAAAACATCGTGAGGAAACCTGGACTTATAGTTAATATAAGTCTGAAATCGCCAACCCGTCTTAAGCAAGCGTGGTGATCAATGCTCGTGACTTCTCTGTATGAGAAGAGGCCTTTGCCCAGCAGTGGGACAGTTATAGGCTGGTAATTAAAAGTAATTATTAAAAAAACGTCGTAAAAGATCGTGGACAAGATGATCGATCAGTACTTCCGAAAAGTAGGTATGGGAAAAGTGTTTTACGTTTTGTGACTTTACTAGTACTCTAACCTCAATTCGTCCAAAGAGTCTTTGAATCCTTATACGAAACTGTATCGATTAGCATCATAAAAATAAAATGTAAGAATTAACGTTATTCGATGTTTGAGTCGTTCATACACATACATAATTATAATATATGAGAAAATAGAAGACAGAGAATTGAAACTTTATTAAAAATAGTTTAATTTTGGGTTTTATTTGTTTTAAAATTGTATAATTATAATTTGTAATTTTTATTTTAATGTATGTGTGTGTCTATGGACTTTGAATGTCTGAATTAAATAAATTATTATTTATTATTATTATTATTTATATATACATTCCAACTGCAAATTAATGTAAGTTTGTACGCACAATATTGAGTGATTTACCATGTTATTTTAAAACCATAGACTTCTTATAGGGTTTCCTTTAATCTGTATGTTTAGAACTATTCTCTGTATTTTTTTCAAAATTGTTGGTTAAGCAGTTTCGAGGTAATGGTCAATATTAATAAATTTTTCTCAAACATGCATAGAAATATTGTCATTATTTTAGAAAAAGAACACGCGAAGTATAGAATTTACGGAAAAAGAAAATCAAATCCATTGCAGAAGCGGTTTTTGAAATTGGAACATTACAACGCTCCAGCAATGTTGTATGAAACGGCGTGCTGGGGTTAAATACTCTTTGATTGGATCTCTTTTATCATTCTTGGCATACCAAAGTAAGTCTTTTGCTCACAAATTGCGTTCACATGGCTGTATAGCCGTAAATGCGTTTGCCTTTCGGCACAATTGATAAATAGAAATTTGGCGGCAAAGCCGAAAATTCGTCTTGATTTGTTATTTACATACTTAATAAATATAATTTTAATAGGTACTTAATTAAAATGAGTTCCAACGTTTCAGAGAGTGATATGGAGATTGATTGATTCAATTGACTCCACCAGATTTAAGATCATAAGCCAAATTGGCAATGGAAAATCTGCTTCCGGCGAAGTCAAAAGAAAATACATGAAAGTATGTTTTATTTCCCTGCATTCTTTTGAGAAAAGCACTGTATATGCCTCGGCGGAAATGGCAATTGCCTGTCTCGTATTAGTGAAGTCCTCGCCTACGGCTCGGCCTTCATACTAATACTAGACCTGTAATTGCCTATTTCCCGGCCTTTGCGATGTGCTATTATTGAATAACTTTAAAACTAATTATTTTAAAATTATAAAAAAAAAAAATATATTTGTAATCCACTTAAGTCCTTTTCGTTTAACCGGATGCAGCTGAATACCATTATTTTACATGGAGCGACTGCTTATCTGACCTCCAGAACCCAGTTACTGGGTAACACGATACCCCTTGGTGAGACTGTCGGACTTTCGGGCTTCTACTACCCGTAACGACTGTCAAAGATCGATAAATGACAGCTGGGACCAACGGCTTAACGTGTTTTCCGAGGCACGGGGGGTCTTGGTATGTGTAAAGATGGTCACCCATCCACGGGCCAACCGCGGCAAGCGTAGCTTAACCTGATTGGTCCACCCGTGGGCCTGTTATTACGTAGCCACAAGCCCCTCATATAGCGCACATCACTATCGAGCAAATAATTACATTACATAATAATTATGTATATCGCAATTTTAAGCATATAAGAAAGCCAAGACAGTCTTAGTATTCTGTTTCCTCATCCCACAGTTTTCCTTCGTCAATATACCAAAATACGAAATTGCCAAAGTAAGCCTATTAAGCAGGTTTATGTCAATACAAATTTGTCACAGCAATGGCTTCCGTTGCGTGCCTTCATTATTTCGTGCCACGGTCTCTGTAGACTGACAAATGAGGGGCTCGGCTCATTCCAAAATATTTTGTTTGTCTTTAGTTTGGCGAGTGGCGAAAAATTGCGTTTACATAAATAAGGCTTATTTATGTAAATAGTTATTAGGAGTTAATATTATGACGCATATCTTACGACACAGCCTTGCTCTATTCTCTTCTTGGTCGCGTACTTCATTACTGAGGGTCGTATCCTTGAAAGTCATTCGTGGCTTTATGTATGATGTTCTTCAGCCTTGCTGACGTGATCTAATAGTGACGATTCTGTTATTTATTTATTTAATACTTTAGCACAAAAAAAAATGTATAGAGGCGGACTTAATGCCATAGGCATTTTCTACCAGTCAACCTTTGGGTGGAGCAGAGACAAACAGTGGTAGGTGCAATTATAAAAATTGGAGGAATAATTGTATACACCTATACCTTAACTATAAATAAGATATATATACCTAATTATATATAAATATAATAACAAATAAATACATATAAATACACGAATATACTAAAACTAATTAAACAAACAATGGGATAATATTTCCGTTGTTATGATACTGCCAGCTTCTTACGAATGTGCTCGCGAACTTACCTTAAAGGATAATCGGTTGGTTACCATCCTGATTTCCTGGGGGAGCGCATTCCACAGACAGATAGATTGAATGAAGAAAGAAGAGTGAATGAAGTCAGTGCGGTGAGTAGGACATTGAAGAAGACGATTGTGTGATGAACGTAGATTTCTATTGTGGTTGGCGCAAATGTACTGAAAGTGGGGAGCTAGATAACTGTTGCTGTTGCTGCTGTTGTGCAAGAACTGAACTTAGTAAAAGCCCCGCTTACACGATGCAAGTTTCTTGCGAGTTACAATAAAATTGAAGCAACAACTGACAAGCATCCTTTAAACACTGTTTAGACGGTGCAAATTTAATTGTTGTTGCAATCTGTGGTATGCCTCAAACAATTAAATCGTACCGTGTAAATCAGTAAAGTAAAAAGTTTCAAACTCAAAACTCAAACTCAAAGCATTTACATATTTTAAATAAACCGGTTACAGGCACTTTTGAATTGTCAAGGGGTTGGTCAGTCAGAAAGATGAAGCTAGTTGCCCATTCCAAAGCGTAGTAGGTTCCTATGGAGAAGAACGGGTAAGAAACTCCACGGAAACTCTTTTAAAACAAAATAGGTATTGTTATAAAAAATGGGTTACATCATTCATGTTGAAGTTATACACGTGAGAACAATGTAGAAAGACGTGCACGTTAGAAGCGTTCGTAATAAAAACAATTCAAAAATTAAAATAAACCGTGGCAGCTAAGAGATGACCAGTCCCAACTGACGGCGCCCGTTCACGAACATGACGCATGGATTAGCACCATTTAGCTCAACCATTTTGAAGGGAACTTAATGATCCAACACACACGCCACCAACAGCGAGACATTTGAGTTTGCATGACATACTCTCAGCCGCCAGAGCACATTCAAGTCAATAATAGACATATTACCCGGTAAATGGTAGCTCGATAGTACATAGTACGTACTCACACCTGTGCTATACAATTATATAATTCAAGGAGATTGAGTTTATACAATGCAAAGATAGTCTTCAAAGAATAATAAATAATTTTCAAAATGCAGATCGCAGAGTTTAAAATATTATATACTAAAAACCACAGAAGCTTTTGATGGCTTATAATATATGGCTAGTGAGTTCGAAAAAATACATCTAATATAGGTACTACAAAGAAACAAATTTAGATGGTAAGTTTGTAAGTTTTACATTCAAAGATTTCGGTGACGCGAACCCATATGTTTTTCCCCTACAAAAAATCGCTCAACGCGACTTAAGAAGTTTTCACTTCAAAATTCAGTATTTGAATTGAATTGAGGTTAATAAAAATAATATAAATATACCATTTCCTATAATTTTATTTTTAACATAACTGCAACTTTTTAGTCTTATTTAAGTCTGTTGCTCAGCGCAATTACCCCACCACGGCCGCTCGAAACACTCCCTCTCGCTTTAGTAAGATTCGCCATCCAAGGCATACTCTCACCATCTCTGATGACACTATCACTCTCCTCCAGGAGAGTAGTCCCCCCATTAGCACAGTTAGAAAGCACATCTCCCGACATCCGTCCTATCGTCCTCGCTGCCGAGGTCCGTCGCGACGCCTTCCATCCTCGCTCCGACCCTTGCTCGAGCCAGCCCGCGCCGCTGCGCCTGTGGTTTTAAATTCGTCCCTAAATAATTATAATCCGATCCAGCCCGTCCCTTGCTGTCATCCCCTACCGACGCCCTAAGCCGAGGTCCGTACCCCCGCAGGGGGGTGCCCTGAGCGCAGTCGCTTAGTTTTTAATTGTTATGCCCTGTTTGGAGGCCTTAATTTATTGAGGCACCCATAGGAAAGTCCAGTTAAGCAGTAGACAACCTCCTAGATTGAATTGCGAGTTGACATTAACATTAAAAAAAAAAAAAAACAGCGCAATTACATTCGTATATTTTCTTATTTTTTTTTATTCCTGTCACAAAAAACACATGAAATAATTTTTTCTTTCAAAGTCCTTTCAAATCCTAGCCCCTTTTTTATGTCCCATAGTTCCTCTGGATTTTATATCAAGAACTCATCCTGTAAGAGATGCTATTGTTGGCAAATCGAGCGAAACACTGAAGGTACTTAAAGATGCCAGTAACAGTGACTAGGCAACCTGTCGATACCAACAATGGACCATTGTGATCGAGAGCCGATCCTACAATTTGTAAAGCGTGTACACAATGGTGAACGTTGGCCACACTTGTTGGTTGACGGATTAACGAATAGCTTTGATGCAGCTCTTTTATAACTAAACCAAAGTATCAAAAGTATTTACGTGCTAATACACAGATAATTTTCTTGGTGATAGTCGTATTACAGAGTTTTCAAACATCAAGTTTTCGAGGAAAATTAATCTTTTTCAAATTAAGACTTCTTTGGGCGTAGTTTGCAATATTTCTGAACAGTGAAAGAAACTGAACCGTCACGCTCGGGTTGGTGACGCTGAATCGGGTATACTCAGCTCCAGTCGGTAGGTGACGCTGAATAGCGTATACTTGGCTCCAGTCGGTCGGTGACGCTGAGTCGGGTATACGAGTACTCGGCTCCAGTTGGTAGGTGACATTGAAACAAGTATATTCGGCTCCAGTCGATAGGTAACGCTGAATAGCGTATACTCGGCTCCAGTCAGTCGGTGACGCTGAATCGGGTATACTCGGCTCCAGTCGTTCCGTGACGCTGAATCGGGTATACTCGGCTCCAGTCGGTAGGTGACGCTGAATCGCGTATACTCGGTTCCAGTCGATCGGTGACGCTAAACTGGGTATATTCGGTTACAGTCGATCGTTGATGTTGAATCGTGTATACTCAGCTCGAGTCGGTCGGTGACGCTGAATAGCGTATACTCGGCTCCAGTCGATCGGTGATGCTGAATCGCGTGTACTCGGCTCCAGTCGGTCAGTGACGCTAAATTGAGTATACTCGGCTCCAGTCGGTCGATGACGCTGAATCGGGTATATTTGACTTAAACGGTTCGAAGTGAACTTTATAAAAAACACTATTATTACGACTAACAATTTGCCAATACTTTTACCAACTATGAGAGAGCCGGCTTTCACTATAACCGGAAGCATCTGAATACCAATATTTTACATGGAGCGTCTGCCTATCTGACCTGTACAACCCTGTTCCTGGGTAAGACGATACCTCTTGGTAAGACTGGTTCTCAGACTTTCGGGCTTCTAACTACCCGTAACGTTTGTAAAGATCTACGAATGACAGCCGGGGCCAACAGCTTAACGTGCTTTCCGAGGTGTACTGTAGACGGTATAGGAGCGCGTACGGTAACAAAATAAATAAAACTCCTATTTTTGATATACAGGAAAACTTTGTAATCAGTGCGCAAATTTTGACAAATTAAACTTAAACGTGTTTTATTATACACCCATTTCATATTTTGATATGTCTTAGTACAAAAAATGAATTAATCGTTAGCGAAAGATGTTTATTTTGAAACTGGTATAATGGATACTCGTCGCGCAACGCGCCGGCGGGCGGTACGGTCAGTGAAGCGGAACGTAATAGCAGGTACCTATTAGCAGTGCGCTCGCCCGTTGACATTATTACGAATAGATTATATCCATATTTTTCTGATTTCAAGTAGAACCAAAAAAAAAAGTATTGAACAAATAATGGAAATGGTGTTCTATTACTGATACTGAACCACCAAAAAAAATTTGCGCACTGGTTAATACTTATCCTGTATAGCGTAATTATTGGGATCTTTAAATATTTTAACAATAGAATAGCCCGGTGAGTGGACTCTTTCATCTTTTTTCTATTCTATTTCCAAATTAAATATTTTTTTCGTAATCATAAAAGATTCGCGGAAGTTTCATGCAAACACCAAGTCAGGTTAAAGTATCTCTCTAGGGTCTCGATATCTAATGTGGATGGTCACCCATCAACGAACCGACCGCGGCAAGCATACCTTAACCGTCGATTGACCCGTGTGGCTGTTATTATTTAGCCACGAGCCCCTCTTAGTGTGATTATAGTCATATTGTTATGAGTATATCATACGAATCCATGTCAAGGATACTTTAACATCCTTGTGCACTTCCGCAAACTTAGAATTCCGACCTATAAAGGAAGCTATCACAAAAATATTTAGCTTACCATTAAATCGACGTCATTACTCCATATCATGCGACGTTTGTGTGTCAAGTAAACAGATGTGCGGTATTCAAGCGGTATTGAGGTACTGGACAGGTATTTACCGCATACCTGGGGGGTAAATGACAGCTTTTGTGGGGTTTATTAAGTAGGGAACTTGTGAAAGGCAGTCATTAACATGTGTATGTAAATTAGGGGCTGCGTACACGAGCTTACGATATACTTTTTATAATGTATTTGAGTTTATGTGTGGGTACGTAACTTATGATATCATCAGCTATCTGCCAGTGAAAGTCTCGTCAAAATCGAAAAAATACTCATTTTTTTTTTTGTTGTTATAAGTTCCGTATATATACTTTCATATGTGTTCAGTAAAAAGATGTTATTTTGACATTTACAAACAGATACTTCAATTTTATTTATTTGTTTGAAATGGATTGTATAGACGTTTCTGCTCCTTTGATTTCATGTTGCGATCATTCGGTAGACAAGTGAAAGTCGAATGCCGGAATCCAACAACGTTGGATCGGATTTTTTTTTAAATTTGTTTAATTTTGTCTTCAGACGTTTTAGTTCGAGTGAAAGATGTCGAATGAAAGGCAAATATTAATGAAAAATGAAGGTATTATTAGCGGCTTTAACGTCGACTCGACACCTGAAAAAATATTTACTTCTGAGGTTTCAGCTCAAAATAACTCTTTTATGGCTTCTTTAGGCTTACTATCGTTCCATAAACTGCGGCTGAATATGGGATGGAATATTTAATTTGACCATTTTACAGTTAATGACAGAAGTTAGAATGATTATTGAATTCGAAAGATTTTGATCCTCTAATAATTTATATCGGAGCCTATTTAAAAAATGTCTTTGACATATCTCTGGACCCTAGGGTCCCGGAGCTTTGGAAGGCGTACGAGGGGCCAAAGCCTATTCGCAGAGGCTTCTTAGACAATAAAAAAAAAACCCGTCTGCCTTTAAAGCAATATGAACAGGCATTTTCTGGGCACGCTCGTTCCATCATAGATCTCATTCATCGCTTTTCATGAGGCGAGTTCAAGGTCAAGAGCAGGCCCAATCAGTAATAAAAAAAAGCTGGTCCTGCGCCGGATCTCTCCCCGGTCATGTCGTAATGATGATGATGATGATGATGGGGCGCCCTTTTCCGCACTTAGACTCCCATTTGATCCGTTGTGCGTGGGGATTCTGGCTAACAGAGCCAGCTTAGCTCCGCCTAAAAGCACAGAAGCTTCCTGGGAGCTTCACAGGCTTTACGGAGCGACCACACTATTCCGAGAATTTCTTCACGTTGTGGAGCCACAGCCTCGCATTCCAGGATGACGTGGGCGGCTGATTCCTCGGCGTCAAGGCAGCCCCTGCAAACGGGGCTGTCCGTGGCGCCTATGTTAAAAATATGTTTGCTAAGGAGATTATGGCCCGTAATTGTCCCTATTATTATTCTAAGGTACACACAGCCTAAGTAGGCTGAGAAGTTTTTTAGTTAATCGCGGGTGTACTATTGGTAAAGCCAACTTTGACTGTCTACAGTCTATTACCCGTGACCACCGGTCATGTCGTATAGTATTGCCGTTACATCGAGAGTACAAGAACAGAGAGTACACCTATGTTTGTGCA
Source organism: Dryobota labecula (assembly GCA_947523025.1). NCBI lineage: Eukaryota > Metazoa > Arthropoda > Insecta > Lepidoptera > Noctuidae > Dryobota > Dryobota labecula. The sequence continues at coordinate 5,565,382 of OX383296.1, read as the reverse complement.
CTCACTTGTGCTCATATCTCCTGCGTACCTGGCGTATGTCCGTCGACATTAGCCGCCGTGACAGAAATTCGGTCGGGAAGATATTATAGTTAAACGGTGACGTCTACTGACACGCATGGTTTGACAATGCCGTCAATGGTGCGCAATGGTGCGCATCTAAACACCACTTTCATCAAGAAACTGCTGATTCATTCTTTTTCCGTAAAATTCCTATAAAAATGGAAGCAGTGGCACACAACCGTGTACACAATGGAAGGACGCAAGTACACGATATTGCTTTGTTTAATCCAGTCTTACCACAGTCGGTCACGTTTTGTCATTGGTTAAGATTATGGGGGATGTGGGGGGGAGGGGGACACATGAAGATACTGTACCCTTTCGTCTTATACGACATTGGTAGGTGTAGTAAGTGGTAGTTTATTTTTATTTGCCGTCTTTTTCCGCCATCGACTCCATGGGACCAACATCGTTATGTCAAATAACAGTTTTTTACTAAATGCTTATGAAAGTATATACGGTACCTACTTATAACAAAATAACTATTAGGTGTTCACTTTTTGTATGTCTGTCTGTCTGTATTTTGATTTAAAAAAAAAGGCGGCTGGACCGATTTTGACAGGCCTTTTGTCCCGCAACTTTGTTCGCGTGTTTTTGTTTTAACATAAAATATTATCATATAGATGTGCCTGTTCCTTCGATTTCGCTTATAGTTTATTCTGAGTTTTTTTTCTTTTTTGCTCGGCTTCTAAGGGTTTTAGCGTGATGTTAAATAGCCTAAAGCCTTCCTTAAGAATTGGGCTATCAAATGTAAACAAGATTTTTTCAAATTCCACTGGTAGTTCTAGAGATTAGCGCGTTCAAACAAACGAAAAAAAAAAAAAACTCCTTAGCTTTATTATTAGTATACATAGATATTATTTATTTACTAGCTGACCCGACAGACTTCGTTCTGTCAAAAGCTATAGTATAAACTCCACTACTCTACCTTACCCTACTATACCCTACCTACCCTACCTATCTACCTACCTACCCTACCCTAACCTAACCTACCCTACCCTACCTACCTACCCTACCCTACCCTACACTACGCTACCCTACCTACCTACTTAAAACTTAAAAAAAAATAGATAGTAGCCGATTCTCAGACTTACTGAATATACATATAAAATTTCATAAAAATCGGTCAAGCCGTTTCGGAGGAGTATGGTAACTAACATTGTGACACGAGAATTTTATTTAAAAGATTTAAATCACAAGTATATAGATACCAGATAATTAAGCCATACGTACAATCTGATATTACGTTTAGTCTGGGGAATATTACGTACTTTGTGCAATTACCATCCCAAACGATAAATAAAATAAAAATTTCTTATCATATCAAATTGCATATCATTAGTGTCCATTAGTACAGTAAAGTTCTCACTATCTCAATAAAAATGTAACATAAAACGATGTCGAAGTCATATAGCGAACATTACCCGATAACATTTTCACAGTTGAAGGTGTACTTTAAAACTCAAATTATGACTACAGGAAGGGGTAGAGCGGAGATGACAAACAACACTATCAGTTGAAGACGAGGAACACAATGGTGGTTCTAAAAGTTCGGAGAATACTGCAAAATCGATATTTGTAAGTAAGAACAAACCAAGTTCTGTAGATAATTTTGAGTTTCAAGTGGCGTGAAGTTGTTAATATATGTAGCTCAATGTGATTGATTAAATAACCGTGTGGTGCCGGACGTAAAGAATAGCACCACCCTATTTCCTCCAGTGGGTGTCGTAAAAGGCGACTTAGGGACTTACTAGAGAATGGACAGCAGCGTTCTCTATGCATTTTTTTAACACCATACTGCGATCGCCAACCCGCCTGCCAAGCGTGGCGATTATGGCAACACTCGCCTTTGGGGGCGGCCTATTTTCAGCAGTGGACGTCTTTCGGCTGAAATGACGATGATTATGATGATTGATTAAAAATCAGCCGCTTTGTGATTATTAACCGACTTCAAAAAAGGGAGGAGGTTCTCAGTTCGTAGTAATCTTTTTTTAATGAAGTTTCCCGATTACTTGAAGACGGCTAGACCGATTTAAAAAAATCTTTTTTGTTTGTAAGGGTATACTTTTCAGGTAGTCCCATTGTTATCAGGTCAGGATCTGATGATGGGATCCTGGAGAAATCGAAGGAACTCTTCAAATAATTTACGCACACTTATATTAGCGATTTGGGTATGGCCACCGGACCTACTCAATAATAAGTATTTCACGGGTTGAGATTAGATTACTTTAAATGTTTGTTATGCAATTTATACTCGTCACAATGCGAATGGTGAAATGGAGCTGATTGTGAAATACCAGGAGAACTCTTCAATAATAAACGTCCCTGCATCAGGAAAAGCAATATTTTGTAAAAGGCGATGAGCAAGTTAACGTTAGGTTCTTGTAACTTAGATAAATTATAAACAGACCCACTAAAAAGCGAGAAATGTTTTTTTTTACAAAAAAAAAAAACAGATACAAAGACACCGACTTCAGAAATTAAAGTTATTTATCACTTTGTAGTGTTTTTTGGAAGTATTTTTTTTTTGTTGTTAAATAGTTTTTTTTATTATTCTGCCTTTTCTCAACTATGTTGGGGTCGGCTTCTAGTCTAACCGTATACAGTTGGAAACCAGTATTTTACACGGAGTGACTGCCTATCTGACCTACTCAACTCAGTAACTAGGTAACACGATATCCCTTGTTAAGACTGGTTGTCAGAGTTTTGGGCGTTTTGGGCGAATCACAAACTCAAACCATTTATTTCAAATAAACCAATTACAGGCAGTTTTGAATTGTCAAGAGTAGCCTATCTGGCCTCCAAACACCAGATACTGGGTAACACGATACTCTTTCATCAGACTGTCATACTTTTGACCTTCTCTAACCCCCCCGTAACGACTGTCTAAGACCTACGAATGCCAGCCGGAACCAACGGCGTAATGTGCTTTCCGAGGCACAGAGATGCCTCGATATGTAATGGTTGGTCACCCATCCACGAACGTAGCTTAAACTTCGATCGAACCGTGCGGCTGTTATAATTTAGCCACGAGATTGTGATTATCATAACATCACAGTATTTGACCATAGCTACAATTTCAGACAGTACTCAGGTTTATTTTCTTTTTTTATGCTTTTCAGACCATTTTTTCGTAGTTGGCATTAATCTTATACTTATTTTTTTTTATCGGCCAAGTGTCTATCGGATCACGCACAAAGGTTTCCGCAGTTGGGATGAATTTATCCCAAGAACAAACTTAACATTGTAAATATAAGTTGGGTGACTATTACTAGATAAATTGTAAAGCCTACTTAGCCGTGATAGTTGTACTTTTAACTTCGTTAAAAGTACAACTGCTTTGAATTTTTTCACATATCCAATTACAACCTTTAGCTTGCAGGGGGGGAGGACTTTTGACTCTAACAAAAATTTGCCTTTTAAAGCTTATAAATAACAAACGGATCCCTGAATCGAAAAATCGTTTTCACTTCAGTAGCTCAAACATGATTGTAGGTTTTGCTGCCTGATATCAGTGAGCAAAATGCGATTTTGCTCACTGAGTGAGACAAAGTAATTTTTTTTTTTTTTTTCAGAATGCCGCGAATATCTTATTCAGCCTTGGGTTGATCATACAATTCGAAACATTCACACTCTCTTTCCCGCCATTAGAAAGAAAGAGAGACAATGATCAGCCCTTTCGAAGTACCGATTTTGAATTCGACCTCAAAGACAAACACGTTCGGAATTTCGTACTAACTAAAGAAATTTTGCAAAAAGATAATTATGTCTTTTAATGTAATTTATTGAATTTTTAACTTATTGTTGTATTTAAACGAAAATAAGTATTTACTGCAAATAAAACTGATATTTAACCTGTAAATATTTATTATCTCCTAAAGTGTTCTCGCAGTTTGTTCCCACTAGTTCTACTGAACAGTTCTACGGTAGAAATAATGGGTTTTTTTTTTCTCACTAGTACTACGATATTAGGTATAACAAAATAGTAGAACTATTGGGATTCTCTATTCCCTCTATTCCCACTTGTTCTACTGAACAGTTCCACGGTGGAACTGTGGTGTTTTGTTCTCATTAGTACTACGATATATTATATTACAAAATAGTACACCAAAAAAATAGTATATACATATATATATAAAATAGTAAAACTAGTGGGAGTCTCTATTTCCCACTTGTTCTACCTGTTCCATCGTTAGAACTAATGGGATATCGCTGCTGAAGTGAAAAGTTATGTGTGTTACACGAGAGCGAAGTTTTTTGCATCTCGTGTCTTTTAATCCCTCGCCACACTCAGGATTTAACTTTAGAATCACTCGCTACGCTCGTGATTCAATCGTTGAATCCTTCGATTGCTCAGGATTCAAAATCAGCACTCGCAGCAAAAAACGACTTTGCTCTCTTGTTCCACAAATAACTATTCCCCAAGGTTTCAATATTTTTGAATGGCCTATCCAACGATACACTATGGGATAGATGAGAAAAAAAATATATATCATCCTCACTTTACGCGTAGGGGAGATACCCTAAAAAATATATTTCAAGATTTTATTTTATTACTTTGGTGGCGTAATTAATATGTATACCAATACCAAATTATAGCTTTTTAGTACTGAGAGTCTCTGAGCTAAGCCACGGACCGACAGACTGATAGATAGACAGTCAGACGGAAATGGTGAAACTATAAGGGTTCCTTGTTGACTACGGAACCCTATACATGTTCTTCTAGTTGACACTTACTCAATAAATTATAATTTAATGGGTCATAAAGCCATAATTATAGCATGTGTAAGTAACAAGCAGTCAAGGACCATTAAAAAAAAGTTAAACACACTTTCATTTTCCGCCATTACTGATAAAAATCTCGAACGTAGTGTGTTGTTACTTAGAGAATAGCACAGGAGGTCGGCTCCATGCAATGAGCGAAAATTATAGCACGAACACAGACGCGTTCGTACGGGCGGCGGGCGATTTCAAACCAATGCAATGGTGTGTTTAATTAGTTTTTTTTTTATTATTTTATTTATTCGTCTTTTAGATATAATCTCTTCTATTTTGTGAATGTGAGCATGTCGCACACACCTACACTGACTAACCTCCCATACCAATTAACACTGTAATTTGGAAAGATTGTAAAAGCGAATTATGTTTAAAAGAGTAACCGTGGAGTTTCGTGCCGAATCTTCTCCATAGGAAACGACCAATTGTAACTGTGCACCTAGCACATTTTTTCTGACATTTCATTTTTTTTTTATCTAGGGCATTTTTGAGCTGATCTTTAGAGATCGTGACTCTTTTCCTGTGGTTGCCTTAAGCTCCTAAAAACTTAAAGCCTCCAGCCAGGGTGCAAAAACTTATAAACTAAACGACTGCGCGCTAGGAGCACGGGTCTGTCGGGTACGAACCTAGGCTTAGGGCAGAGTCGGAGGGAGGACGGCAAGGGACCGATGGTGGCTGGATAAAATCAGGGTTATGATTATTATCAGGGGAATTTAAAGCTACAGGCTCAGCTACGGCGCGGGCTAGCGCTTCGTCGAGCAAGGGTCAGGGAGGACTATTTAGTCGGGGGTTTCGCGATGGACCTCGGCGGCGAGGTCGGAATGACGGTCGTGTTTTATGTTTGCGAGCTGTACTGGTTTCCCTACTGCTCTCCTGGAGGAGAGTTGTGGGGTTGTCTGGGTCGGTCAGTGGACGTTTCATACGTGCCCCTGTAGGTTTATGTGTTTTTTTTTTTATGTCTTTAGCGACTGCACTGGCACTCACTGTATGTCGAAACTTGTGCATGTGTGTGTGTCTTTTCGCTCGTTGTGCGTGCCTTCTGCACTTATTTACTTTGTGGTTTAAGTGAACTGTGGGAAGGAAGTGTTTCGATACGGCCATTTTGTTCGAGGCAGCGGCACGCGAGCTTCTGCTAATGGTTAATAATACAATGTACGGTTCGAATTGCAGTAGCATCGTGTAAGCAAATGGAATTTTAGCTGATTCGATTAAGGTTTTTTTTTTGTTTCAGTGTAATGGAAAACAAACGTTATGTCGATGGGTGAAACCCGTTTGAGGGTTCCGTAGTCAAAAAGAAACTCTGTCTGTCTGTCTATCTGTCCGCGGCTTAGCTCAGGGACCCTTAGTACTAGAAAGCTGTAATTTAGCATGGGTATACATATTAATCACGCCGACAAAGTGGTTAAATATAATCTCGAAAAAAACATTATTTTTTTACTGTCCCTACACGTAAAATGGGGATGTTTTTTTCTCGTCAATCCCATGGTGTGGTGTGTCGTTGGATATGCCGTTCAAAAATATTGCCGGTTTGTGGAAACCATTTTTTGATTCTGGGATCCGTTTGGGTAATATTAAGCTTTGAAGTGCTAATCTTTGTTAGAGTCAAGTGTCCCCCCTGCCAGCTAAATGATTGTACTAGGATATGTGAAAAATATATAGCAGTAGTATATATGTATAACGAAGTTAAAAGGAAAATTATCATAGCGATACTCCATTTACTATAAGCATTAGACAAATAACGACAGTTATTGTGTAATATTGTTGAAATTACTGCACTTTAGAGTAATGTTTTAAATGTAAATGGTAAATAGATTACAGTGCTTTGTATTTATCGTGAAATAACGGAGTTTATTAAACTTTTACATCGAAATAACGAAAGGATGAGAACAGTTCCCTAGTAGCATTTTTTGTTGGTAAAAAAAATGCTACTAGGGTTATTTGTCTAATGTTATAATAAATGGAGTATAAGTACCGCTTTACAAGTTACCGAGTAATAGTAGACCAACTTACATTTACTTATATTGTTAAGTTTGTTCTTGGGATAAATTCATACCAACTACGGAACCCTTCATTGAGCGTGGTCCGACACGCACATGGCTGGTTTTTTTTTTTTTTTAAAGAAATGTGATTTCGCTTTCGAATTGTGTGTCACTTGGGTTGGGTTTGAATATTGAACTTTCCAGAATATCACTAGTAATATTCATAAATTTGGTATGACACAAAATAAAATGTCTGGTTTGTACATTGCATTTTTATCTTTTCCAAGACAATTTTACGAAGAAAAGGTTATGAATTTTCCAGGAAATTTAATCAGTTTTCATTGGAATCGTAGAAGAAAACTGCGGCCAATTCCACGATTCGCTTCGAGTGTCTTAGTCATATTTACATTTTTGAATATATTGTTCGTATAACTACATATTGAAGAGATCCTGCGGTCAACTGGTTTTACAAAACTGAATTTTTCAAGATTTTGATTATATCTTTTTGTTAAAGTATTCTGAAATGTAGAATGTCGTGTTTCAAGCTTCGCTTCCAGACACGAGGTTGTGAGTTCAAATCCGGACAAGTATTATTATGACTTTTTTTTAAACTTTGCCCCACACTAGGAATTTCTCTTTTATTTTGGGTGATTTAAAAAACATTTAATTTGAAAAAAAAAAAAAAAAAAACATTTTTAATAATTTTGTCTGTCTGTCTGTTTGTGTGTACGAAACTCGGCTTAGGGCAGAGGCGGAGGTAGGACAGCAAGGGACAGGTGGCGGCTGGATCAGTTCAGGGTTTTGATTATTATACGGGGAATTTAAAGCTACACACTCAGCTACGGCGCGGGCTGGCGCTTCGTCCAGCAAGGGTTGGGGGGGGGGACTGTTAGGTCGGGGATTATTGGCTGGTATTATCTTTATTTATATAATTGTTCTGTGCGTGTGTATGTGACTGAACGTACATGCCGAGGGTGCAGTTACTGGAATCGCACCGGAACGTCAACTTCAAGGCGTTCATCGTGCGTGTTCCGAATCTGTATCTGCCCGTCGTGATGGAAGAAGACTTTTGGCCGCAGGACGTGGTGTTCCGTCGCTTCCGCGGACAAGTTCCACAGGACAGTACAAAGTGCAGCTAGTGCTAAGTGAAGTACTAAGTTTTATATTAAAATATGTATGTTTAGGTTAAGGTATATTTCTATGGGCCTATGTTGCCTGAAATAAATGGTATTATTATTATTATTATTTTTACATTTCTTTGACTTATCTCGGGACCCTGGGGTCCCGGACCTTTAGAAGGCGTACGAGGGGCCGAAGCCAACTCGAAGAGGCCACTTAGACAATTTTAAATGGAATGAGGTACCAACCGACGATTATCCCTGTACGCACTATGCAAGTGCACCCAAGGACAACCCCCGGTTGGTGTAGGACTATTGTAGGATATGGAAACAAAGATATTGGACTATGGGTTTGGGTGGTTAAAATGGACTGGTTACCTAAAACTATGGAAGGACTATGGCCCCTGCCTGATCAATGTTTTATTATACACGGATAAAATGGCAGGGGGTGACTTGCACACTCATTAATGGGCCCCCGAAAACGGTCGCTAGCACATAGTGACGTAGCGACAAGGGGGCAACATATCCTGAGGTGCTCGAGGAGTGGAGAGGTATTCCAAGGCTCTCAGAACCATCCCAGAGCCCGGAAGATGGTCAAGATCCCTACAAGCACTTACTGGAATACTTCCTTCCTCCGAGCACGTTTGCTCTTGCGAATCTCCACTCAAGCCGGCCAATAAAGGCAAGAATGAGGTGGGAGCTCAGTTCCTCGTCAGTGTTCACTCCAGCAGGCCAATAAAGGCAAGCCAGAGATGAGGAACATGACTTCTCCCGGGAGATAGGGTCCGTGGGGTCGCAACTGCCCAACAGCTCGCCACATGCTGCCCTGCGGGTTTCTGTATCTCTCTTGGTCTGGCTCCTCACCCTAGACATGTTCCGGTAAAGTAAACTCTACCGGCACAGACCCAGAGTTCGGAGCGCGCAAGCCCCACCACGACGTCAACGTAGAGATACGGCGGTGGGGTTATTATTATTATTATTAAACGGCTGGATGATGAAATGTGTTGAGTGTGTTCAAGGGGATTCGAGGAGATGAGTTCTAGCAAATAGAATAACGTCTGTCCAGTCAGCTAGTAATATTATAAAGGTTATCTCAAGAAAAGCTAAAACGAATAACTTAGCTTGAGATGAAATGGAAACGGGTTGACCTTGGATGGACATATTGCTATTTCATTCCTTGCTCAGATCCAGAAATAGCGCCGAGGACGGCTCCCAGCTCTAGACGGATCCGATAATCTGAAAATCTCAGTAAGCCACTAGGTTCTAAAGATTCAAAATTTGTTTTAGATGAATGGATAGAGTTTCAGTTATTTTTAGTACAGTCAGGGAAGCTAACTACTAAGAAAATTGACGCCCAAATTCACAATTTGCCGTGTTATACGGTCAATTTAAGTTGGTAGTCATTTTGCTTACTTCTTTGACTTTATAATTATACGAAAAGGTCAAACGCAAAAAGTTTAGAATAGAACACTTCAAATACACTAAGTGGAATAAATACGTATTATTGAAGCTAAACTATAGTCCAGGAAAATTAGGGGTTTCACCTCGGAATGAGAGATAGTCAGCTATAAACTTGTATAAACCTTTATTTTGGCACCCTAAAACTTGTCTCAAAACCTACTTATCGAAGGGTGTCCGTGACAACAGATATTCCAAGGTCAAAGGTCAAAAATCGATTTTTTACACATTTATTCCAAATATCTCGTTTCTAATGGGTTTTATGCTATTTGTATTTATTATAAATATTGTAGAGGATTAAATTCTTTACAACTTTTGTTTAGACATTTTTTTGTATCTTGAACCATTTTCTAAAGTTTATACAAGTTTATAGCTATCTCTCATTCCGAGATACTTGCCCTTATTTGACTAATATTCCTGGACAAAGAGAAGTTAATACAAATTTTATGGGACCATCGCGCTAGTTATAATCATATAATTTTTTTTTTCAACATCGGTCCACAATTGATATTAATATCATCAATTATCATACCTAAAAAATTATACGCTATAACTACTGTCTTTGGGATTTGGCTTGACATCAAGCAATGGACAACATTCTCGGGTGGTTGGTAGGTTTTTGGTTACTTTGTATTAATCTGTGTATTTTTTCAATTGTTTTTGTAATGAGCGTCTTATTTGTGCAGAATAAACCATTTTTCTTTCTTTCTTTATATACACAGAAGAATAGCGAACCTCCTCCTTTTTAAAGAAGGCGGTTAAAAAGACAAGACAACCATTATAATATGGATAAGAAATCTGTTAGAAAATAATGGATTTGGGTTTTCACCATTAGTAGATTTTTTACTGTTCCTATAACACAGGGAAAATCCTAGTGTTGAGACAAACTCCAAAATACAAAAAAAAAAGGCTACTTTCTTCAATATAAAACTATCTTCTATCGACTCATATAAGTAGGTATATGGTGTACTTTTCCGTAGTTTCGTTCTAATTGCGTAAAAAGAATAGGCAAGGAGCTTACCAAGTAATCTCATGACTAATTCTATTGAACTAGTTCGGGCTCTTAGACTTTCTGGGTCGACTATTTCGCTTGTAATAAAGAAAGTATGTAAGAAAGCAATGTATAGGATACACTATCTATTTATTTACGTATTTTCATACGAAAAAACCAGGGAATGAGAGAAAGAGAGATAGGGAAAGAGAGAGAGAGAGAGAGAGAGGGAGAGAGAGAGGGAGAGAGAGAGAGAGAATTTTGCAGTGACGTTGGTTCTTGTACCCATTGCTATATTATTAATTATTTTGACATAAGCCTCTTATTTAATTTAGACTTCGTAGTACGCTAGGCTTGCTCAAGGTCAATGTGTGACCTACTGTATATTGTAAAGAAATAAAGAAAAATATTTTATTTGGGACACGCATAGGAAATACAAATAGTAAAAAAAGGAGCATTTAAAACTAACAAAATATACATTGAGAAAAACAATAAGAAAAAATAAAGGTTGTACAAGTAGGTCGCATGTCAGTTTTAACACTTTGATGACCAATATCTATGTGCCTAGTCTTTTCTCCACTATGCTGAGGTCGGTTTCCAGTCTAACTAAATGCGCAAACGCCAGCTGTCGCTGAAAACCTGCGCCGGGGCTTTGTCTCGTATAGGGTCACAGCATTATGCTGAGCGATGGCCGTTTTGCGTTGATGTGACGGATATTTTACCCCAACTTGTCCTTTTTTGTGTTTGTGTTCTTTCTTTGCGTTATCTTTACCGCAAATAAACGTATTTTATTTCTTGTTTTATTTTTATTTTTTTATTCTACTATGAGTTTGCTCTTGACTTTAGTCTAGGTCTGGATGATAGAGACAAAGTCTACGATGGAGTGAGCTTACCCAGAAGAAGCCTGTTCACTCTCACTTTGAATAGATTAGGGTTGTATGCGTTCGGAAACAGACGCAGGCAGAGAGTTCCACTCCTTTGCTGTGCGCAAAGATACCAGTATTTTACACGGAGCGGCTGCCCATCTGACCTCAACAACCCAGTTTCTGTGTAACACGATACCCTTTGGTAAGACTGGCTGTCGGACTTTCGGGCTTCAAACTACCCGTAACGACTGTCAAAGATCCACGAATGACAGCCGGGACCAACGGCTTAACGTGCATTCCGAGGCACGGAGGATTCTCGGTATGTAATAGATGGTCACCGATCCACGGACCGATCACGGCAAGCGTAGCTTAACCTTCGATAGACCCGTCTACTCTGTTATTACTAAGCCACGAGCTTCTTACAATTATAAGCAATCTTCAACCAAAACTTTATCAACTACGTAGTATAAAAAATTGTAGATTGTACAGCTAGTGCACAAAATAAGCCATTTTACCCCGAGACTACCCGAGCCGCAAGCGAGGGTTGATAGTTAAGTTGAGGGGTAAAATGGCTCGTTAATGTCCGAGTTAAGCTAAGCTGTTTGTACTCCCCGTCTCTTGTCCCTACAGGTTCATTAGAAAACCGGCGTCAGACAGCAACTGTCTGGTATTAATGCTGAAATGAACCTTTTTGGCGCAGCCGTGGGGCACACGGCTATTTGTTTATAACATTTTTTTTTCACTTTTTAATTTGTTTGTATTTTGTGTTTCACGAACTGTGACCAAATAAACGTTATTCTTTCTTTCTTTCTTTAGTTATACAATCTGCTTTTCACTTCGATTGCGAGAAAATGAAACAGGCATAAAATCACTTTTCACTGTTCACAAGTTTTTTTTTTAAATTTTCGACATGGTGTTATTAGACTTAGGTAATTCATACTGCCAAGTAATAAAAAAACGTTTCTGTGCATTTTTAATAATAAAGACTACAATTTTATTAAATTAACGATAGAAAACACGAAAATCAAATGAATAAAATAAGGACTTTACTCTGCAACGTTTTAATGTGCGTGTGGCTATTGGGCCTGATTATCTTAGTCTTAGAAAAAAAAAATACTTTATACACTAGAGCATAAAAAGCGACTTTATGTCGCCTACGCACAACATAAAGACAAACTTTTAGATCATGAGAAGTGAAAAAGACATTTAACCCATAATAGTATAAGCCATAATATCAATATTTATTCAGAAAGTATCTACCTACTTAAACTTTTTATCTGTATGAGTAACGAAAACGTTGCATTCGCACAAACATGGATTTTTGTTATGCAACGTTTGCGACCTTCGTACAGATACTTAATTGAATTGAAAGCGATTGTCGTCTGTTTTTGTGGAAATTTCCAGCGTTGAAGGTTTGTTTGCCAGTGCAGGGTTTAGAAGATTTTATGTACTTATTTCTTTTCTTTTCGATACGACCAAGGTTTTTCATTGCTCGGTTTTTTGGAAACTTTTTTTGTAGTGTAAACTTCTTTAGGCGCATTGAGCACTTTTTGGGTGAACAATAATCATAGAACTCGCGTCATCGTCACCGAACGCTTTCCATGAGCTATATGTATACTGTGTATATATGTATGTGTACTTTTTGGGTGAACAAAAATCATGGAACTCTCGTCATCGTCACCGAACGCTTTCCATGAGCTATATGTATAAAAGAACAGTTATTCCAAAGATTTGTGTTTTCACACTTCTGTCGGCCTTATGACTTATGACTTATGTTACGGTCCTTATGACTGCCAATTTTTTTTCTTAATAATTTATTAAAATCTAGCCTAATAGACTTATAAATAATTTAACTCGTACTTATTATTTTACGTGATTGAGATTATGTTATGATTAAGAATAGTGTAAATTTTCACGTCTACAGCGTGTTACGGAAAGGGTATATACATATCAAAGGCACGGATTCTTTTGGTGATAACAAACTACAGGGCAATATTTTTTAATACCTATACCTACATAAATAAAAAGTTAAGAAACATTTAACTAAAAATCAAATGTTTCCAATTGAATTCTACACATCACTAGACCAAGTCAGCTGATCGGTGTCAATAAACTACACACAAAGAAACGGCGGTAACACGTTTGTTATGATTTAAATTTAATAAACTATCGAAATAAAAAAAATATTAAGCATTTTTTTAGTTTGTGCTTTTGAGCTGAAATTTTGTACAGAGATTCTGAACCAGATACACTCTTCACCCCGTTTGTATGGATATACCCTTTCCGTGACACGCTGTATACACTACGCTAATTCAAATGGCTAAGTTTTGAAAGTATTTATAATTAAAATAAAACTAGTTTTCACCGTGTTACTAGAACCATTGATCTGCAAAGTTAGACTGATAAGATAGTAATACAATTAACAATAATTGATGACCCCAATGAGTTCAGCGGTAAGGGGAAATACAACTACTATGACAAAAGATGTTCTGAAGTTTTAAGTGTTTTAAAATTTTTCTCTGACACAAGTGTTTTCATATTATAAAGATCACAACGCGATGTAATCGACGTCTCTGGTACTATAAAAGTTCAAATTAAATTAGCTAGCGAAACTCCATGGGTATCGATGTCTAAGCATGTTGAAATAAAAACCAAAATGATCAGATTGTTTTTTGGGGCTAAACACAACTACCATAACAAAATATGTTCTGAAGTTTTAATCGTTTTAACATTTTTCTCTGACACAAGTGTTTTCCCATTATAAAGATCACAACGCGATGCAATCGACGTCTCTGGTACTATAAAAGTTCAAATTAAATTAGCTAGCGAAACTACATGGGTATAGATGACCAAACATGTTGGAATAAAAACCAAAATGATTTTAGGGGTATACGATCGCATGTAGTTTCTTAAAGTTTGAGTTTAGATAATCGTTTTTTTTGTCATGTTATTATATCGATCCCGATCACAACAGAGCAGTTTACACAAAAAATTAAAAAATTAAAACTGACATTCAAGTAACTACACAACAAATGGTCTTCGACTGCAAAAAAATCACAATTTTTTTTTGTTTTATTGTTATATTTAGATCTGCCGTTTAAACCAACTCGAACTGGGACCGCGTGATGAATTATATATTAGAAAGGTGAATGAAAAAAAAAAAAAAAGAGAGGAGGCCTGTGTCCCAGCAATGGGAACTTTATAGCCCGATTATGCATGTTTAGAAATCGATATCCATCACGTATGTAGGTAGAGTTTTGTTAGCTAATTTAATTTGACCCCGTCCATAGGCAGCTGTGTCTACTTACCACTGTGTGGGTCGTTTGTATATTGGCCTCCTTATAACATGTTCATGATCAAAAGCCAGTCATCAGGTCAACAAAATAATGATTGTATTTTGTCATGGCGTAACTAGATGGCGTTGGCATCGAATTAGATCTCGCTATTATTTATTATATTAATTATTTCAGTTTTCCAAATAATTTTCCAAATTTTTACTAATACAAGTGTTAGTAACACAGAAGTGCGAGAAACTAATGTTAGTAATGACATGACTTACACTTAAGATCTGTATTTCTACCTGTGTTAACAAATAAAAGTGATTTGATTTGATTTGATTTGATTTGATTTGATTAAAACTATGTATAACTATGTCATCCTCGGTGTTCGGTGTTAACATAGCATAAGCCTACAACAAAAAAATTTGTTCACACACAGAAAAACATATCATCACCTAAATATGCAAATAGCTTTTAAATTGCGCAGCCATAACGGAGTTGTGTTCGATTTTTATCGATACCTACACGTGAGAGTGAATTGAATCGAGTCGTGTTTGTGGCTGCCCGAGTAAACATGGGGAGGTTGGGTTTAGCAAATGTTACAAATTGCACTACATTGTGTTCCCATGGAGCTTACCTTCACGCTAGTTTTAGGTGAGAGGAAGCGTAGATGGTATAGTGAGTACCTGACTACTGTATATGAAAATTGTAAAGGATGACCCCTCTATGTGTTCTATGTTAGAGGGTTTGGTTTCCGCACTTAGTCCTTAAGATGGACCATTGTGCGTGGGCCATGGCGGTCGTCGGTGGTTATTCCTACCAGCCCACCTCCTTCCAGAAGCAAATCACGTCTCCTGGTCTGTTCAGAACATCGGTAAAGGATCTGGGTGCCCCGAGGGAATCTGTTCTAATCTGGGTGACGCGTGTGGAAATGTTTGTTTAGCGAGCAGGGTCCCGTGATAGTTAGTCCCCGTCACCAGGCGCAGACCGTTCCTGTCCAGGCGTAAAAAGCGCCTAGTCAGCCTACCATCCAAGGATGACCCCTTTCGGCTAAGGGAATGGATAGATGAATACCACTCGCTAGTTACCCATAACCACGCAACTAGGATGGTATCAGCAGGTAAATTTGCTCGTACCTAGGATAAGAAATTATTTTGAAGACCGAACGCTTGATAAATAAAAGAGTACCATACCTTCTCAACCAGTTGCCGACTGAAATAGGAAGTCAGGAATAAAAGGTAAATTTGCAAAGTTACTTAAGCAGTTCTTTTTCAAGCGATTGTAAACAATGCTTTTTTTTTTTTCCCATATTTATAATTTAATTTAAATAAAATTATAAAATATAAATTAATTTTATAATATAAATTATAAAATTATAAATTTCAATTAAAAATAATTATTGAATTGAATTTTAATTTTATTGGCCGGCTGGCAGCCATGAACGTTCACGAATGAGCGGCCTGCACTGTCCCCTCTTCTCGCCGCGCACATACCTTAGGCGCGATGTAGCGGTATCGGTCAAACCTATTTTATCTGTTCTGTGGGTCAAACCAATGCACAAACGCGCAACGTAGATAACGAATAAGCGAACGATTTTTTAATCGAAGATACTATACTGTCCTACATTTTGGTTTTTTCCGACATGTACAATTAGTATTATCCATACATAAGAATGAAGTCTTCAAACTAACCGCCTTATTCATATTAAAGTTACCCGCTTCATAAACCTATTTTAGCAATCGAACTGTTTTGTCCCTTTTTGTCAAACTTAATTTGACAGAAAGGGACAAAACAGTTAGATAGACAGGATAAGTTATTAACCAGTGCGCAAATTTTTTTTGGTGGTTCAGTATCAGTACGAGTAATAGAACACATTTCCATGATTTGTTCAATACTTTTTTTTTGGTCCTACTTGAAATCAGCAAAATATGGATACAATCTATTTGTAATAATATCAATGGGCAAACGCACAGCTGATAGTTACCTACTACTGCGTTCCGCTACACTAACCGCGCAAGCGCCGCCGGCGCGTTGTGCGACGAGTATCCATTATACCAGTTTCAAAATAAACATCTTTTTTTAACGTTCTAACTAAATTTTTTTGTACTAAGACATATCAAAATAACAATTTTTTTTTTCTCTGCGATCAGTCCCCGGACTATGAGCAGATTTGTTGTTGGATTTGATGATCAGAGTGGTTTCTCCAGCGCGATTACACTCATAATATTCCATGGCAATATGTACTACTTGACATTGGCAAGGTCCACCACAGCCAACCTTTTCAGCCGCCTTTTATGATCTGGCTTAGTGAGCGCTTTCGCCAGAGGATTTGGATGAATCTCAAGGCGTGTTCTGTAGCGTTCTGCACAGTTTTTCACTTCCTGATGCACTGTGTTTTGGTTGAGATATTCATGAACCTCGCAGTTTCTTGTAAACCATGGTGCATTTGTGATGTTTTTGTGGACGACATTTTGGAATCTTTGGAGCATGGTAATATTAGAGACACTAGCAGTTCCCCATAGTTGGATGTCATATGTTCAAATTGGCTTTAAGATGGTTTTGTACACCAGTAGTTTATTGTCTATTGACAGAATAGAGTTTCTTCCTAGAAGCCAGTATAGGTTCCTGTGTTTGATGTTGAGTTGATTTCTCTTAGCTTGGATATGTGTCCTCCATGGAAACAAAATAACAAATAGGTGTATAATAAAACACGTTTAAGTTTAATTTGTCGAAATTTTCGCAGTGATTAAAAACTTTTCCTGAATTATATGTGTTGACGATGTTACGTTGACTGCTCAGTTGCAGGGATGAAATAAAATACGTGGACTATAACAATTTGGTGTAATACAGGAACAAATAAAAACAAACGCAGTGCCTTTGTCGTGGCAAGATTTCAAGTGAAGACGCTCGGAGTGGGAGAACGCGCGAGCGCCGATCCTGATACCGCGGCCCGCGCGCCCCTCCAGCCACCGCGCGCCTCCAACCAATTGTAGTAGGCATACCGTGCACAGACAATGTGCGAAATGAGTATTGTCAATTATAAAATCGTTTTTATTTACGTTACGTTTACCTACTCGTACTCCGCGCGTTCCTGCTAGGCCTACAGATAGCACAACATAGCAACTAACGACATTTACGGTCAGAAGCACATGACAAACTAAATGGGTCAGACGTAGTCAAAGGCTTTTAACACCTCCACAGCCTGCGAGAGTTAATAGAGCCTTTTAGGCTGAAATTCTAGCCTACCTGACAATACGGATTGGTCACGTCACTTCCGGGAAATTTTAGTGTATCCGACCGATGCCCTCAGGAATTCAAACCCGCTTCCCGTTGAAACGTTATCGGTTGGGCGCAAATTGAGGATCTGTTGTATTGAGTGAACGGGAGACATATTTTATTGGGCTTTACGTGATGTCCCAGTTTGGCAGATATTACACCAATAAAAGAAAAGTAAGTGCTTTACCAAGCACACAACTGTCGTAAGTTCATTATTGGCCATAAAAAATAATGAACTAAGACAGTTTTAGTAAAGCACTTATTTTTATTTTATTGTACGACAATTTTAGTAAAATAGGTTATGAATTCATAAACTGGATAATAATGTAACGTTTAATGATATTTTATATTGCAACAGCATATAATTTTAATAAAAATAAAAAGGTTTAATTGTATTATTTTCCCACGAGACTTCTCAAGCCTGATTTGTTATCCATTCATTTTATTTATATTATAATATAATAATTAATGGATATGATTTTTTATTGCATTGCTAAAGTGTCATAATACGCTTTTACCGACCGATGACTTTCATTAGTCATTACCCCGCCTGCGGGGAGTTCTGGCATGCTGTATATCGACGGGGTGTAGGTTTACATTTTTTAAATAAGACGCAATGGAAGCTTTTTGCTCATGACCTCCACACTAGGTCGAGCTTGTCTCGTATAGATAGTACCGTATGAAATGAAACAATCTTCTAATCTAATCTAATTATGTCTAACAATATTGTTTCACACATGAACTACCGAAAATAGGACCATAACATGTCTCAAATACATAAACAGCAACTGAATATGCCAATATCAAAGCAACGGATACTATAATAAACATGGAAATTGTCAACATACGTACTGTAATGGCTTCCGATAAGAATAGGAATGAGTTCCGATGTAAATCAGTCGCGAAATGTAAATGCGATGGGATCCGAAGGCTGGCGGAAATTGCCGAAGCAATGCGATGAAGTTATGTAAAATCGCGAAGTTCTTTCAAGAGTCAGAAGAGTAGGAATACAATTTTAAATTATGTATGTTATTTTACTGAATGTTTGTAACCATTTTGTTGGATGGTTTTCTTTATTATTAACATTTTAGTTTTTGTTTTGCTTCGGTAATTACCTACCTACCTAAAATTCAAGGCTAATCCGTCTATCAATCAACTCGGCCTATCGCAGTCCACTGCTGAACATATGCCTCTCCCATGCTGCGCCACAACACCTTGTCCTCCGCCTTCCGCATTCAGTCTATCCCAGCCACCTTTTTGAGGTAGTCGGTCCATCTAGCTGGGGGGCGTCCCACACTACGCTTTGCGATACGCGGTCTCTACTCCAGGACTCGTCTGCTCCACCGGCCATCGGACCTTCGACAAATATGGCCAGCCCACTGCCACTTCAGCTTGCTTACTCTGCAAGCTATGTCGGTAACTCCGGTTCTCTTCCGGATAATTTCATTTCTGATTTTATCCTGCTAAGAAACTCCGAGCATAGCCCGCTCCATAGCGCGCTGAGCGACTTTAAATTTGTGGACCAGCCCGACTGTCAGTGTCCACGTTTCGGCACTGTATGTCATAACGGGCAGGACGCACTGGTTGAAGACCTTAGTCTTCAAACATTGCGGTATAGGCGACGAAAAGACTTGACGGAGTTTTCAAAACGCTGCCCAGCCCAACAATCCGTCTATAGTGTTAGCAAAAACCTTGTTTACTCTAGTTTATTTGTTTTGTCTAGTTAAAGAAAGAAGAAAGAAAGTACTTTTATATGCGGTAAACATGACGCCAAGAAAGAACACAAATACGAGAAGAACAAGTTGGGGGAAAGTATGCGTCACATCCACGCAAAACGGCCATCGCTCAGCATAATGCTGATTTGATCAAGCCTCTCGATCAAAAATACCTATTGTTACCGCTCAAAAGACTATTTCAGACACGGATCTACATGCTCCGCACATGATCTGACCAAGATTATGTCTGGACTTTAAAAGAGACTTTGACCTCTGAGTTAGTTTCGCTATTTCTTCTCAGGGGTAGTCAGATAGGAAATGTCGACTCCATCTGCTTATTTTTTTTATTTTTTTATTTAGTACTTGTAAAAGTGTTTCCCATATCCTATTTACAGAATAAACGATTTCATTTCAGAAAAACGTCATCTAATTTTAAATACAGCGTTCCCTATATAGGAATTGTTTATTGAAATAATTGATTTACATTCGTATTTACAAACAAGGCTAGGTATATTATAATTGGATTCTACCTGAACTAGGAATAAATCTGTACCTTAGGTATCTCACTCAAGTGCTTATATTATATGTACCTAATTACGTATTAAGAATTATCAATACCTGAAACAGTAAATGCCCTACAACGAAACTCAATTAAATCATTAAAAGTGCAAACGGAGATATCGCGATTACAAAGTTTATGGGGTTGAAAATACCCTTGGTAGTATTATATTGTTATTATTACTTCATAGCATCAGTACATTGATAAATGTTCTATTTAAACATGTCTATTGAGATTTAAAAAGTTATTGCTTTGTAATGGAATTTTCAATAATTGTCACATAATCTGCTTAATGTTTTGTATTTGAAAACAAACCTTGGAAATGCTTGAAATAATTGTTTATCTTATTAGCTAGCAGCGAAACTATAAGACTTAGCGATTAATGGGTTTTCGAAGACGAAAGAACACAAAATTGTAAGTATTTTGGCATTCATAAGTCACTTTCGTAAAAATTTCGATTTAATTGGTTTTCGTTGTAAGGCGGTGACATTATGGTTTTATTAAAATTAAAAATAATAGTTTGCTACCTTTTGCTCCATCGTAAGACATTTTTGCAACCATATTCCTCAGTTCTTTAGAAAGTTCCCGAGAGAACATCATTAAACTTGCAGACATGTTACACTCCCGGTTACACTCTTTATACTCTGAGGTATACAGTCTCTCCGTGTAATCTTAGTCTTTTCATGGCGGCTAGTATTTGTGTTAAAGAATACTAGACGGGTTTAGTATAGGTACCTACTACTCTGTCTAATCCTTTGGGGAAACGAAGCGTGATAGAGGATTGATTGAGTGCGTTAGGTTGTATAGAATACTAGCTTTTGCCTGCGGCTCCACCCACGTGAATGTCGGTTATAGTATAAAAAGTAGCCTATGTCCTTCTCCATATCCCAGGCTATATCTCTGCCAAATCTCATGAAAATCGGTTCAGCGGTTTAGGCGTGAAAACGTAACAGACAGACAGAGTTACTTTCACATAAGAAGCCATGAGCGCTAGAGTGGCCTAGCTGTAATTTGTTCAATACTGATTTTATTTTCAAAAACTGCTTCCGAGGTAAGTTTTGAGCAGTTTTTTAGGCTCCAGCTCTCATGGCCTCATATCGACGGTGAAGTGCCAATAAATCCTAACTGAAAAAGTAAAAAATGTACACAAACTGAATGAGGATGCATGCATGACGGTAATGCCATAAAATAGGCACGTTGGTTTAGTTGGAGGTATTTCCACATATAGTTTAGCAACAAAAAATACACTTAAGAGATTTCACTAAAACCTGCGAATAACCCCTTTAAATTCAAAATGATAAACAAGTGAATTCTAGAAAATGTAAGTTAGGAGGTATTGGCACTTCACCGTCGATATATAATATTAGTATGAATATAAGTAGGTTGGAGTATGGATTATTTTAATCTAAAATAATGGTACCAGACCTTTGCTTATAAAACAGCTGTAAGTTTTCATTGATTTTTGTACAGGTTAAGATAATATTTTCATATTTAAAAGTCATTTATTCAAATAAGCCTGAGAATCAGCACTTTTCGAACGTCAAAATTACATAAAACAGTCTCCCAAAACGCCCGCCCTTCACCACTTCCTAGTGCTTTAGCTGGGAAGAAGAAGTGGCGCAACAAACTCCCCAGCAGCAATTTGTCTGTTCAGTTAGATAAACTTGATTCTATACAATAGTAGGTATGCAAAGTAATTAACATTACGAGACACAGAACAGTAAATTAAATTATTTGCCATTATGTCAGCTAGCACACGCCAATATACCAGCAAATACAATGAAAACTATAGGTACTTAAGCAAAAAACTAAAAATGTAAACGAAACATAGTACCTACATAAAATACTCCAGGCTTAAAGGGCGTGCATAAATATGCAATGCTGGATTTTACTCTGGCCTTAAAAAATAAATAAAAATAGCCTGACCGCGGTGGAGCCCAAAAGGAATGTAATCTTATATATAACATTTTCGTGTCACAATGTTAGTTACCATTCTCCTCCGAAACGGCTTGACCAATTTTTATTATGAAATTTTATATGCATATTCAGTAGGTCTGTGAATCGGCTACTATCTATTTTTTTAAAGTTTTAGTTAGGTAGGTAGGGTAGGGTAGGGTAGTGTAGGGTAGGGTAGTGGGTACGTAGGTAGGTAGGTAGGTAGTGTAGGTTTTTTTTTTTTTTTTTTTTTCTGCTTCCTCTGACACAACGTCAAAGCCTATTTTATCTAATACTACTCTTTCATTCCAGTTCTATCAATTATTCCTCTCGCACTTTTATTCCGCATACTTTGTCTTTCTTTCTTTCTATCTCTCTCTTGCTGTTTACCCGGTGGGATTCCGGACTAAGCTATGTATCTAATCTCTCTAATCTTTTGTGACATCTTATTTTTGGGTTTCGGGTTTACACCATACACAATTTATCTTTATTAAATTAATGACCAGTATACATTTAGCAGATTGCTTTCTTACATATCTAATTTATTATTACATTTGGTGTTTACAGTTTACATCTTAAATATACTTATGTCTAGTGTTATAACTATATAGCTTTTATTTTGTGATTTCGGGTCTAACAATACCCACATTTTCCAGAATATTGTTCATGCCCAGTATAAATTTTTGCACAATTTTCTTACATAACTAATTTTTCATCTAAGTTCTTATTTTCTATCTCAAACTATGCTTATTTCTACTTTTTAATTATAAATATAACTTAATCAATTTAAGTGTATGATGTACGATATATTCCATAATATATGGTAATCATACTTATTTTTACTTATTTCTCTTTACGACTGTTTCTATTATTTTTAAGCAGTAGTTCATGAAATCTATTCTTCCCTTATCTATCATTATTAATTTTACATTCTCCATTGTTAGTTTTATATCCAGTAGTTGTTCAATCATGAATCTTTCACACCCAAACACTGGGCATTCCAAAATAATGTGGGGTACGGTTTCTTTTTCATTGGGGTCGCAGATGCATGAAGGACTATCCTTACATTTAAATCGGCATAAATATTCTGAGAAACCCCCATGGCCGGTCAACAATTGGGTGCTCAGGCATGTCGGTTCAAACTTTCGAATCACTCCGTATGCCGTCGTCACATCCGGAAAGAATATTTTCGTAATACCAGCGACTTCTCCGGATTTGTACCTCGCGTCCCATTCGCGAATCGACTCCGATCGGAGGTGTCGCTTCGCGAATGAGACGGGGAACGAATCATAGTCGGGTTTCCTCTTGTTTGACACTGAGGCGGCCTCCTTAGCAAGTTGGTCTGCCCTTTCGTTTCCCTCCATTCCTGCATGTGCTTTTATCCAGTACAAAGTCACAGCTTTGTTCTGTCGAGATATATATGATAAGTTCTCGCGTGTTTCTACAGCTAATGGATGGAGGGTGCCGAGATTTGTGACCGTTTGCAGCGCCGCCATTGAGTCGCTATATATTCCGAATGTGAGTGCACTGTGTTTCTTGATTCGTCTCGTAGCTTCGCAAACAGCCAGCAATTCCGCCTGGTATACTGTGCAGTATGACGGCAAGCAAAGTTTGACGGCCTTGGTCTCCGCTTCGCCCTCCCAAACGGACAGCGCTGCGCCAACCCTTCCCCCAATTTTGCTGCCGTCTGTGAAAATTTTCACTGCATGGCTACTGTTTGCTTCCACGTCAGTCTGGTCTTTTAGGCATGTCAGCCCGAGATCTGCGAGAGCTGCAGGGTGTGGCGCTTCTGTTGCCGGCATTAACCGCTCGATCTCTCTGTCCCCCAGTTCGGGCAGGGCCGCTCCCTTCCTGATCCTGTATAGTGAGGCTACCTCACGTACACTAAGATCCAGTGGAAGCAGTCCTGCCAGAACCAGCGCTGAGTTCAGTGAGACCGTTCGATAAGCCTTGCACATTTTTTGCGCGAAGCCTCTCTGTACAGTTCCGAGCTGTTTTTGCACTTTCAGTTTTCCGGCAGCCGGTGCCCAGACGCTCGCCGCATATAGGATAATGGGCTCGATGGTCGCAGTATATATTGTGCGTATTACCTCAGGGTGGAGGCCCCAACTTGCTTTTGCTGCTCTTGCAAGTTGCTTGTAAACGTTGATGGCCTTTCTACAGACAATTGATACGTGTGCGTTAAAAGTGAGCTTGTCATCAATCGTCACACCTAACATCTTGATTTGTTTGGACAGGCCAATGTCAATCCCACCCATGCACAAGCGCGGAGTGTCGAATTTAAGCTTGCGTGTGATGACCATTGCGCTTGTCTTATGAGGCGCGAATTTGAGCTTATTTTCGACACCCCACTCCTGAACAAGTTCGAGAGCAGCATTTGCCCGTCCTTGTACATGTTGTGCCGTGTGACCATCGAATACCATGACGACGTCATCGGCGAACGCCTGCACATAGTGACCTTCGGCTTCGAGAGTACTTAGCAGGGGGTCAAGTAGAACATTCCATAGGATGGGCCCACCTATGGACCCTTGAACGCATCCTTTGTTGGTCGCCTTGGTGAATGATTCCCCATTGTACCTCACCGTGACTCTTCTTTGATCGAGGTAACTGTCAATTACTTTTCTAATATTTAAGGGACAGTTTCCTTTTGCCAGTTGGACTCTAATCGCTGGCCACCAGGCGCTGTCGAAAGCGCCCTCTATATCCAGTGACACAACGGTTGTGATTTTCTTCTTGTCTAATTTGTTGTTTATATGTTGCACTAGTTTATAGAGGGCGTCTTCGCAGCTCTTTTGGGGCATGAATCCGAACTGGTTTTGGTTCAGTCTCGGCAGCAGGTGATGTTTGAGTCTGGCGACCAGCATTTTCTCATATACCTTGCCCATTACCGGTAGCAGACCTATGGGGCGGTATGACTTGGGGGTGGTATACGATTCTTTTCCTGGTTTCCTTAGCACTATGACTGTCGCTTCCTTCCAGACAGCTGGGAAGTAATGGAGCTCTAGGCATTTATTGAGTACTTCCAGGAAAAGTTTTGGGTCACTCTTTACGGCATGGCTACATATGTCAGCTGTGAAACCATCAGCACCAGGTGCTTTCTTTGGGTTCAAAGAATCCAGTGCTCTGTACAATTCTGTCATTGTAAACGGAGGATCGTTCTGTCCCTCAGATAGTTGAAGGTTCACAGCTGATGCTCGGTTCCTTGTGACTCGATGCGTCTGGTTATCATTCTCCTCAAGGTCTTCCGGGTAGAATGTCCTCGCAAGCAACTCCACAGAGCCTTTTGCGTCAAGAGTGATGCCACCGTCTTCTAAGGGTATGTCTTCTTCTCTCTTGGCCGTTCTCCCTATAACCCGATAAATCCCCTCCCACAAATTTTCTTTGTCCTGTTTGCCACAGAAATCTTTCCAACTGCTGATTTGGGTCTCCTTTGCTCTCATTTCATACTCGTCTCTGGCTTCTATGTAAGCTTCGTATACTCTTTGTTTTCGTATCGGTGCGGCGTTCCCGATTCTGCGTTTCCTAGTGGTGACTTCCTGCTTCATCTTCACGAGCTCCTCCGACATCCAGGGTAGGGTAAGTGTCTCTGTGTTCTTTTTTAACGGAATTGAAGTGTTACTAGCTATGGTGATGGCATTATTGTAATTTTTTAGGAAATGATCTAATTTTTCGACTGTGTTGATAGTGCAAATTTTTTCGGTTTCTAAATTATAATCTATTTTTAATTTATTTAAAATATCAAGAAAAGTTTCCCAGTTTGCTTTCTTAGTATTGAACAGTCTTGTGGTTCGTTTGACACTTACCCCGACTGATTTTTTGAGCTTAATACTGAAGCTAATCCCACTGTGGTCAGCGCAGGTGAGATTTGTAATAACTTTCCAGTCCTCTACTAGGTCAAGCATATCAAGAGTGCAGGCCGTCACGTCAACGAAGCTCGTGTATCGCTTTCCGCCACGAATAGTATCGAAAGTCGGGGTGTCACCTCTGTTGAGTATGTGAAGGCCCTTCTCATGAAACATACCGGCCACATCGTCACCCCTATGGTCGATCTCTGGACTTCCCCACCAGGTGTTCTTTGCGTTTAGGTCGCCTCCAATAATTAGCCTCCTTGGGGTAGTAGTAGCGAGTTTTTTGAGGTGATCCAGGTACACGTCTATGGGCCGGTCCGGTTCGAAATAATATGAAGCCAGTGTGAGTTTCCATTGTTTAGTGCTAACGCTCACCACTACGATGTTGTTTGTGGTGAGCTCTGGGTGTTGCGTAACGTCTAAATTGGCGTCAAATACAGCAATAGCCGCTTTGACTGTGCCCCCTCCGGTGTTCTGGAATATTCTGACCCCTCGATATGACTTCATACTATCGGACCCACCCACATAAGGTTCCTGGACTAGCGCTATTGCCACTTTTCTTTTAGTTGCTTCGAACATCAACTCATCTGTGGCTAACTTTCTACGTTGAAGGTTGGACTGGAGCACCTGGTATAGGTGTTTGTCCTCCTGGGTGCCCTTAGCAATATGCAACCGACATGCGAGCTATAATATCGCGCTTCCTGCGTATTGGGCATTCTTTGCTGAAGGAATTGTGATCATTACGATCGAGCTTTGCCACTGTGCAGTTTCTGCATGATGGTTCGCTTCCTGCAAGCCATTCTGGACATTGCGCCTTGAGGTGCGGTTCTCCGCAGTGACTGCAGAGGTCTGCTGGATCTACGCAGAACTTTTTGCTGTGACCGTATCCTAAGCATCTCGAGCATTGAACAAGCGGTGACTGGTCAAACACCCGGATGCGTTGAAGGTCGATGTATACCGCTCCAGCGTCGGTCGCTCTCTTCCATATGGCTGGAGATACACTAACGACGATGTGGCTCGTGTGTGGGTTTCGAGCTTTCCTTTTGTATTTAATTTCGAGCCTGTCTTCGCTTTCCTTGAGGTCGTGGAAAATACCCCGGTTTTGCTTCCTGAAAGCACTTAGGACTTCCTCATCGGTATTCACCGTGAGAACGTCTGCAAGCTTCAGGAGAGGATCTCTATTTTTAACCTCTTCTACGAGCAGGTTCTTTCCGGATTTTTCCAGCCTCTGCTTTACTTTTTGTCTGTCCTCTTCCGTGTTACAGCTCATGATCACTTTCCTGTCCTTTCCTTTTCGAGTCCTCTCCACCCTGATCCACCCTTCTTTGGCATTCACCGCCTCTCTAACTTTCGTTAGTACTTGGTCTCCTGTGTCATTTTCGTCCTGAGACGTAACGACCACCGAATGCAGTGCGTTTTGCTGGGGTGAGCGCAAGGTGGATCGGACTGCCGTTATTTCAGCATAGGTTTTTGTGCTCAAAACCTGTTGGTGCTGCTCTTCCATCTTATCTTTCAAATTATCAATTTTTCTACCGTTTTCTATTAGTAGCCGGCTCTGCTCTTTAAGGTGTTCGATTATCTGACTGTTGGCTTCGAGGGTCACTTTTTCAGTCCTCTCATTGGGTGTTGTCAGAAATGTTACCGATGTAGATACATCGGTAACTGCCTCCCCGGTCTTTTTAAGCTTTTTGATTTCGGCATCTGCTTCTTTTATTATTTGAAATAACTTGTCCACTGCCTCCAGTACATTTGTTTTAATGTCTGTTTTTGTGTTTCGTGAGCTGTTTATATTTGTTTTGGCTTTAATGACGTTTGCTTTGGCTTCGGCTAAGCGAGTTTGACGAGTTGGTAGAACCTGTCTCGGTGAGATTTGGACCTCTGTCTTGCCGGTAGCTGGAGTTAGGTGGTGCAATGAGGTAGTGTAGGTAGTGTAGGTTAGGGTAGGGTAGGGTAGGGTAGGTAGGTAGGTAGGTAGGTAGGTAGGTAGGTAGGTAGGTAGGTAGGTAGGTAGGGTAGGGTAGGGTAGGATAGGGTAGGTAAGTAGTCAGGTAGGGTAGGGTAGGGTAGAGTAGTGGAGTTTGTACTATAGCTTTTGACGAACGAAGTCTGTCGGGTCAGCTGCTCGTAGTGTTTTGATAAAATCAAAAGTTTAGAATAAAAACCTACCAAGTTCAACAGCTAGTGAAATACTCGGCATTTAATAATGTGAATTTCATGCAAACTTCGCCAAACATAACGAAGAAACGGGAAATCAAATTCTTTAGAAAAACATAATACGGCTGACCTTTGCTACAGCATCTCTACGAAATTAGCCCCTTACAAAAACCGTCAAGATTTTCTGCAGAAATCCGAAGAAAATACATAATTTGTGAGGACATCTGGTATCGGGGCATAGTATGAAAAACCACCCGTACTTTATTTAGGTATAAATAGGCTTGCCATAACTTCTAGGGACCAATACGCGACATTTCAAACAAATTACATAAAACAGTCTAATGCCCAAATACTCAAACGTCACTTAACTTTAAGACGTTCTTATAAGTGTTTCTGTCGCTACAAAACAGTTTAAAGTGACAGAGACAGCATTAGACTTAACGGCGACTTAAAATTGAGTTGCGTTTGAGTATTCGGCAGTATATCACATAATAGTACTTATTACAATTTTTTACTTAAATTAACACGTTTACTTTTGTAATGATCTCGTTTTCTTTTTTAATAATAATCATAGAACAGGGCCTCAAGTCTGCTATTAAAATAGTGTCAGAATGGTTTATCATTGATTTCATAATAGTTGATTTTGACAAGTTTGGTACACTACTAATATAATGGCGTCATTATGACTTTCCAATGGTCAGGCACTGACACTCCATTGAAAGAATTGGTAATCTCGTACATAATGACAAATTAAACTTCCTACTAAACCTCCAACTTCCTACTACTTCAGATTATACATTAATAAATAATATGTAAAAATATATATAAATGAAATCTGGCATGATATGTAAAAATATAGATAAATGTTCAAAATGCCATTGTAATACAATTCTATTACGAGACCATTGACCGACCAATGATCGACCATTATGAATTTAGCAGATTACGAACTTTTAGCAAAATGACAATGGGATCGTATTGGAGTGACGAATTTATAAAAATAGCAGACTTGTAGATTTGAGTAGATTACCAAACTTGTCAAAATCAACAATTATGAAATCAATGATAGACCATTCTGACACTATTGCAATAGCAGACTTGAGGCCCAGTTTCGTTCGTCCGTCCACTGAGCCGTCATCAACAAAAAAAATCCCAAGTATTTCGAAATTATTGAAACGAAAATTATTGGACAATTACGGGACGCGATGGTCAAATACGGTGTACGGGACGTATGGCAACCCTAGCTATAAAGGGCGCCGGCTTCCCAAGTTATCGGTCATTCCATTAACTTGGCTTTGGGTGACCGTAATATGTTCGTTGAACATAAAACTAGGTTTATACGTTGATCCATACGTCTTTTCATAGAAACTGTAAGGAATTTTAGAGCTTTCTTGGTCTAGTGGTCGCAAGCGACTGCTGAGTATGAGGTCCAGGGTTCGATTCTCAGGTCGGGCAAAGTGTTTTTGGATTTTTCCATAACGTAGCCTTAGAAAACCTCGGGAATGCAATTTTGGTAATTTTTATTTAAATTTTTGGAATGAATACCTCGCAACGCACGTCCTAGTATCACATCAAAAAGGTTTTGCAACCTGTTACGCCATTTTTGACGAGTTTGAATATTGCACACTAAAATACAAATATTTGAGGAAGCTGTGGTAATAAAATTGTACAGGGCGCAATGTTTTCTTCCTCCTGTACAGTTGCCTTTTTCGCATAAACGAGGTTTTCAATCTAAGGCGACAATAAGGAATTGCTTGCTTGCCAGGTACAAATCCAGACTCCAGGCTGCTGCCCGGAGTCTGGATTTATACCTGGTTAATGGCAATAGGCTCGCCTCCTATCACATAGGGCTTAAACATAACTGGTGAAATGTGTTGTTAACGTCTGCTGGCAACACCAAGTAGACATACGCCGGGTGTGACGTGTGTATCATGCAGTAATTTTTTAAATTTTTTTTTGACGTGACAACGTCTAATAAATCGATGAACGCCGAAAAAGGAAGGCTCATTGTCCCGTAACGCTAATTGTCCCGTTACGCTCACTGTCCCGTTACGCTCATTGTACGGATGAACGCCGGCTGCATGCACGAAAAAGGATGACTCATTGTCCCGTTACGCTCATTGTACGGATGAACGCCGGCTTCATGCACGAAAAAGGATGACTCATTGTCCCGTTACGCTCATTGTACGCTTGCGCCGCATTAATGTTTTGTTATGACGTTGTCACGTTAAACTATCGTCCGTAAACCAACTTTACAGACAATCAATTTTTTTTTAGATGCTGCTACCACTACTATACACCCGACTAGTTATGTATTCCTGGAGTTTCTGGCATACTGGGACTTATTGTTACAAAAAAAAAAAAAAAAATTTGAGTCCGCTTCTGTACTTTCATGGCAAAAATTGACTTTAGAGAAATATGCATTCGAGTATCCGATTTCTAGTTATAACATATAGACATTGGTTTCTAACCGCTGCCGGTGGGGCGATTCCGTGCTCTGTTCTTCACCGCTACTCCAAAATGTATCAACTATGAATGGACGTTCCTATTGTAGGTACAATTTCTGACAGGAGGCTGTATATCATTCAGTTTATGTATTCATGTTCAGGGACGGGCGGTATATCTTGGCTTTCAAGATGCTGCAAGAATAATATATATGTACCTGTATAAAGAATAGTATATTATTTACATGTATGTTGAATAAAAATGTCAGTCTTTAACTTAAAAACTAGCCAAGTGCGTGTTGGATCCAGCACAATGAAGGGTTCCGTTGAAATGAATTTATCCCAAGAACAAACTTAACATTGTAGTTGAAAAACAAGTTCTCCCATACATTCCAACAGTTTCATTCATTGCAAAAACCGTACGAAAATTTGAATAACGTGGGCTATCCTTAAACCTAAAACGTTTTCACCACCTGACTACTGCAATAGTTTAGAAATTTTACACGGATGAGAATTAGGTACTAAACTAGCAGAATGATGTATGATGTTTGCACATTTTCATGAAATTCCATTAATAAATAACATCACGCCTGTATTCTCTGAATGGTTAGGCAGAGGTAAGGTCATGGCACATTATTTATTTATTTATTCACACGGCAACTACAACAGGTAACAATCACAGTATATCAGTAGGATTACATTATAGGTTTCGACTTGATTATCACCCAAAGCGTAATCGCACTACACGACTAGCAACAACTATAATAACGATGACAACTAGAGTAAAAAGCATAGTTCACAGCTACAAGGTCTGTGCGTCTGCTCTCCGAGACACACTTCCAGCTCATGTAGGCAAGGAATATGTAGGAGACCACACACGCCAGATAAAATATATATTATATTTGACAAAAGTTACATTATTTTTAAGAAAACAATATTTAAAGCATTACAAAATTAAAAGGAAAGAGTACATACATGTCTTGAAAGCAGTGGCACGAGAATCGAAGATGTCAATACTGTTATTGTCTTTTGAAATTTCATTGTAAAGTCGACACCTTCTAACGATAGGGTTGTAATATGAGATGTTATTTGTAAAGACCAGAAGTACAAAAGTTTTCGGCATTCGGGTGTTATATCTAGTATTGATGTTTATGAGGACATTATACCGGCACTGCAGCTGCAAAGCTTTAGCTCGGCGTCGCCTCGAATTTAGGCTACGGCCAGCCGCCAGCGCGCTAACTACGCGTCGTCTGCGAGGTGCAAGCTCGCAGTCCGACGCTAGCCGCGAGGTGCGAGCTTGCTGTCACTGCGAACACAATTGTTATATGACATTTATGTTTGAACACGCCTAGGACTTGCACGTTTTCATAATGTCTCGGTTTACATTTACTTGTTTACATTGCGACTCGCAGTCGGTGCGCTGTAAGCACGCGGTCCACTCGCTTGCAGCGCGCTGCCTGCCCGCCGTTGGCTTTTTCATATTGACATTAAGAAATATATTATACGACACACGATTTAATGCTCTAATTTGAATGACAAGTAAATTCCTGGATTGAAGAGGTGCCTTTGCGGTGCCGGTATAGTTTGCCATGACCTGTAGGCAGATAGTACACCCACATTTCGGCAATTATGTTTAAGTCACGAATCCAGACTCCGGACTACTATTGAGAAATTCCAGATGGAAAAACCCAATAACACTTTCCCCGACACGGAAATTGAACCTCTACCATCTAACCACTAAACCAACGAGGCCAATTCCATTAATATTGACTGCTAAATATGAGGGCGAATGCCATACTTCATTGTCGTACGGGCACAGGTAATGACGTACCGTACTGGAGTTACAATTTATCAAATCGATAAGCTATATTTTTATTATTTCTAAACCGGCACTGGTGCCATAATACAATGTCGCTATTATTTATTTATTTTATTTTATTATAAAAAAGCCGTAAAAAGGCGCACTTAATGCCTGAGGCATTTTCTACCAGTCAACCTTAGGGTAATGCAGAGACAAAACATGGCAGGTGCAACATAAGGGATAGATAACACGAAAATAATTATTAAATACAAGAATAAATACATAGATATATACATCATCATTCATCATTTCAGCCGAAAGACGTCCACTGCTGGACATAGGCCTCCCCCAAGCACCGCCACCTCGACCGGTTCTGTGCTTTTCGCATCCAGCGGATTTCTGCGGCTCCCATAATCGGTCATCGGTCCACCTTGCGGAGGCCTTCCAACGCTACGTCTACCGGTACGCGGTCGCCATTCCAGATCCTTTCGGCCCCAGCGGCCATCTGATGATATATACATCATCATCATCATTTCAGCCGAAAGACGTCAACTGCTGGACATAAGGCTCCCCTAATTGGGAGGGTTTGCCATAATCCCCACGCTTGGCAGGTGGGTTGGC
This sequence comes from Dryobota labecula, assembly GCA_947523025.1. Lineage (NCBI taxonomy): Eukaryota > Metazoa > Arthropoda > Insecta > Lepidoptera > Noctuidae > Dryobota > Dryobota labecula. Next base: position 5,532,506 of record OX383296.1, on the reverse strand, counting down.
GATCGCAGTATGGTATTAAAAATACATAGAGAACGCTACTGCCCATTCTCTAGTAAGACATTCTCTAGTAGTCTTATATATACATACATACATATAAACAAAATAAACTTTGTCTGGAGAAATAATGATCGGTGGATGAGAAATAACGATTAGTAGAAGAGAAAACGAATCCAGCAAATCAGCGCTGGGATATTTTTGCCAACTTCTTAAGTATATGTTCACGTGCCTTCACTTTAAAAGACAACCGTCTGGGTTCCGTCCTGATGTTCAGAGGGAGCGCATTCCAAAGAAAGGCCGCCTGGGCAACGAAAGAAGTGTGAATGAAACCAGAGTATTATAGTACCTTAGCTAGTTTAAAGAGAGTACATGGACTTGAATGTATCTGGCGAAATGTGGCTGTAGATAGGTCACAGAAACAACTGGCAACCCACGAATAAAAGAGAAAGTAAAAAATTTCAAGTCAGTGATGAGGCCTGTGGTACTGTATGGAACGGAATGCTGGGCCGTGAAGAAGACGGATGAAAAAATATTGCATGCGGCGGAGATGAGAATGTTGAGGTGGATGTGTAGAGTAACGATAATGGATAAAGTCAGAAATGACTATATAATGGGAAGTTTGAAAATGGCCAAGTGAAAAGTTGAATGGAAGTCGTTTGGCATGGTATGGGCATGTGCTGAGGAGCGAGGAAAAGCATGTGACGGGAAGAGTGATGAATGGAGAGGGAGAGGAAGGCCAAAGAAGAGATGGATAGATTGTGTGAGGAATGATATATAATGTACCTAATTACTGTTTTTACTTGTTTGTTGTTTCTCTAAATTATATTTTACTAGCTTTTGCCCGCAGCTCCGCCCGCGTGTATGTCGGTTAAAGCGTTAAACAGTAGCCTATGTTCTTCTTCTTATCCTAGGCTATATTATAAAACTATGCAATGTCAGCCTCCTCGTATACCTTGGTGTACATATAGTCGGTTAAGTAGGAAACTGATTATTAAAGCGCACAGAATCAGAACCGGACATATTCCATCAAACAATTTTGCCTTTTTAATGGGAAAGGTTAACAAATGGTATACGTCATCAATTACTCCACAAGTATCACATTTAGGGGAAGACCCCTAAATGTGATACTTGTGGAGTAATTGATGACGTATACCATTTGTTGATGGAATGTGTTCAATTTCATGCAGAGAGAGAGGAATTATTGCAAAAATTCGATCTGGACAAATTGCAGATCGGAATCATGAATACTATACTCTCAAACCCTAACAGTGAAGGAGCTTGTCTTTTGTTTAACCTATTATCATCTTAAGTTAAACTAGTAATTTACTAGTGAATAAGATTAATCGGACTGACATATACATGTAGTATAAAAGTCCAACAAAAAAAGATCAAAAAAAGCTATATCTGTGCTAAATTTCATGACGATCGTTTTAGCGGTTTGGCGGGTATTTCTGCTCGGTTTAGTTGCTGGTAGGGCTTGTTTTAAGTCCGCCTGGCTAGCTACCACCATCTTATCTAAGTCTGTCGCCAAAACAATAACGTTAACAGCATTTGTTGTGTTTCGGCAGTTAGAGGTAAGATAACCAGTTCCTCTGTGGTTGAGGATTATCATCACTTACCATCAGGTGAGATGAAGGCCAAGAACTTCCCCGTTGTATGTAAAAAAAAAGATAGACAGAATTACGTTCAAATTTATATTATTATATTAGTATAGATGTATTGTTTTATATATTTTAATCCATTAGTGGGACATATATATATAGATCTCCGTAGGTGCGTCCGTGGCATCACTGCAGGCCCAATCAGAATACCAGCGCTGCGGTATTTATTTTTTAAATATCGCATCATTATGCTGAGATAGGAGCCTTTTTGGCCTTGCTCAGGTCTTTTTCTATTATGTATTTTTTCGTTGTTTACAATGTTAATATTGTTAGTTTTAAATGCAATTTTTTTAATTTTTACTGTTTGTAGTTTGTTCAGAACAGAACGAGTTATCAGGATGTCATAACAAAAACATTGATAGATAATTAGAATTTCTAAGAAAGCATTGGGGGTGTGTCATGTCAACGCGACCATATAAGGTATTGCGCAGGCGACACACACCCTCATTAGCTAACATTCTTGACCACTGCTTCTTCGCCTCACACACCCCTTTATTGTATAAATACGTCCGCACGGCACGGGAGCGGACGTAAGACGTTGCAGTAGTTTGGTTCCTGTTCCCGTTCTCATGTATCTCATGACATAACTGAAATGACGGGTGTCCTTGGTAATCCATACTAATCCATACTAATATTATAAATGTGAAAGTAACTCTGTCTGTCTGTCTGTCTGTATGTTACGTTTTCACGCCTAAACGCTGAACCGATCGTCATGAAATTTGGCAGAGATGTAGCCTGGGATATGGAGACGGACATAGGCTACTTTTTTACGCGATAACCGACATCTACGCGGGCGGAGCCGCGGGCAAAAGCTAGTAAGTAATATAAGTGTGATATACCTAGTGTAATACATATTGTAATAGTTAAACCTAAAGTTCTAGTATTTGCCTGTGACTTAATAAATAACCTAATTTACTTTATTAATTATAGACAAAAATTATTACCAAATCACGTGTCTCATTTCACACTCAATACTAGCGCACAAATGTACCTCCTGACACTCGGTCTCGTACATAGTTCTTGTTTGTGTCCCAAATAATAGTACATTACTTATCAAGGGCTGTAAAAGAAAGAAAGCCCGAAATCGCAGGTATTTGTGACCCGAGCCGCAGACGAGGGTTGTAAATATGCGATAGAGGGCTTTCTTTTTTACTGCCCGTGGTGAGTACACAATTTTACGTCTTCACCTGGCCACAATGCGAGTTTTACTGTACGCGTAGCGTGCGGTAAAACTCACAGTATGGCCAGGTGTGACGTAAAATATTTTTCTTTCCTTCTTCCCCCTTAAGACCTTTATTTGCCAAAACATGTTGCTAATTAAAAAAAAAAAAAAAAAACAAAGATCAAATGTGTACTACTTTGCGCGAATTCGCCATATAACAGACAAAGTAGACCAGATACTTAAACCTGCCTTAAAAAGTACCCAAATACTTTTAAAACATAAATTATTTCACCTCTATAAAGTAAGAGTACCTCTACAATATTTATCCGTCGCCCAAAGTGTAGGTGAGCTCTTAAAACTGTTATAAAATGTGCCAGACATCCCTGAAATAGACCAGAATTATGTAGAGTGTCCTCCAAAGATATCTATGGCTATGTAGAGCGACTCAAAACGAGAAAAAAAAATACAAGATAAAAGGCTACAAAAGACTTAACTGAACTTGTAGTTATTTTAATCCTTTGTACAGTAGTTTAAATGAATGAGACAGATTGTTCATTGTAGATTAATTAGAGCAGCTGAGAGTTTTCACAAGAAAATTGCATTGGGTTTTTGTTTTAACCTCATTTATGTTAACGTTGTAACTGGCAGACAGCACTGAAACCCACCAATTTCTTCAGTTTGGTTGAATTATTTAACTTTGGAAAATTAAAACATTACTAATTACATTTTTTTTTACTTTTTGTGTGAATCTCCCTAATCAATCTGCCTAGCCTTTTCCCAACTATGTTGGGGTCGGCTTCCAGTCTAACCGGATGCAGCTGAATACCAGTATTTTACATGGAGCGTCTGCCTATCTGACCTCCACAACCCAGTAACTGGGTAACACGATACCCCTTGGTAAGACTGGCTGTCAGACTTATGGGCTTCTGACGACCCGTTATAACTGTCAAAGATCCACGAATGACAGCCGGGACCAACGGCTTAACGTGCTTAAAAAAAAATATCGTACAAAAATCATTAATTCATTTCTTTTTTTCAGGAACAGTCAACGCATTGCCTAACATACTAGGTCTAGAAGCATAAAATTTTGCACAAGAGTTCCTTATACAGGATTTTTGAGACGGGGCGGTAAGGGCAGGTACATTAACCGTTATAGCTATAAGAAAACGGTCTTAGGAAACAGCCCTTATTTTTTTTGAAAAAAATTGATATCCATTCACAGATAAAAAAAAAATTAAAAAAAAAATACAGTCAGCAAGAAAATGGGCCATTTACACATAAACTTTGTTTATGCCAATCGATCCTGTTTCTTATCATGATCGATAAACTCTATTGGACCAACTGAGGTTTGAGTACTATAAAAGTCAGAAATCAGAAAAAAAAAATTCCCATACATTTCGTAGGAAATGAGTCTCCTAACTTACTTTTTTTTTATTATGCATAGACTCGAGATGATCGACATCGCCCGACGATGTTGCTCAACTAATGAAATTAAATAGGGGATAAAAGTTTTTATGGACAATCATAATTTTTGCTGAGTTAGGAGACTGAGTGAGGAGTTTCTTGCCCATTCTTCTCCATATATGACTACTTTATGGAAGGGGCAACTAGAATCAATTAATTTTTTTTTGTAATATTTGATGTTCAAAAGTGCTTTTTACGTGCCTATTTGAAATAAATGATTTGACTTTGATTTTGATGGGTAATCCCATCGGGCCTGTCTTGGAAACGAACCTTATTCATCGGTATTTTGAATTGGATATATAAAGGGTCCCCTAAACGATCAATTGCATTTGTCAATTTTTACGTAATTGATATACATTTAGGCGAAAATTGATCGTCTACTAAATGCAATTGAAGCGATTGACAATCATTACTATAACAGAAATTGATGGCATTGTAATGAAATGAAGAGATCCGCAGGACAACCAAGGTCGCCGACATAGCCCGAAGAATTGCTAACTGAAGCGGCAGTGGGCAGGGAACATTGCTTGCAGAACAGGTGGCTGGTGGGGCCGAAAGATTCTGGAGTGGCGACCGCGTACCGGAAGACGTAACGGTGGAAGAGCTTCCCACAAGGTGGACTGATCACCTTGTGAAGGCCGCAGGAATCCGCTGGATATGGGAAGCACAGAACCGGTCGAAGTGGCGGTGCTTGGGGGAGGCCTATGTCCAGCAGTGGACGTCTTTCGGCTGAAATGATGATGATGATGATGATGAAATGTAATTTATCGTTTCGGGGACGACGGACGGGATATAAAAAGCCTTTATCTTTGGTCCAAACATTTGAATAGAAAAAGTCAGCTAGATTTTGCAGAAGAAAATTGTTCCATAAATATAATAAGTGGACAAACTAGTGACGTGACCCGACTAGAGGTTACCTAATTCTGAAGTGCCTAGGTGTTCTAGGTGACCTAGAAACACCTAAGGGTTTGGGGTTCCTTTTTATGTAAGTATATTAATTCTGATTGGCTCAAAGTAAAGAGCTCTCTGGAATATTAAAGAGGTTGTTATAAAAATTATAAGTTTAAATATTTTAAGTGCACTACTTTAAATAATTTTGGAAGCGGAATGGAATAGAGAGTTTATATAAATGTGAAATTATTTTATTTGATTTAAAATGATGAACTACGTTTTCTTATTTTTAAAAACTTAGGCATCTCTGACCCAGTACGGGCATAGAGGCAAAATTGTAGAAATTTTGTCGGTTTCTTGCAGGAACTCATTAATTGATATAGTCAAAACTTTGAAATAAGCAATAAATTAGTTTTAGTTGTATTGATTGCCCTATATCATCTTCATTATGCTTATGATGACGAAAAGTTTTTGCATTATTTATTATAAAACTCGCCAAGACGAGTTTAAGGCATTGTAAACTTTATGATTTTTTGCCATTAATGAGTTCTTGCAGTACACTGACGAAAATAATGATAAAATACATTTTCTTATGGTGTTTCCTCTAAATTAACCAAATTAAAAGTGAGAGATCGGTTAATTCGTACGTTACAAAAAAAAAAAAAAATGGCAGAGAAAACCTGATGCTTTCAAAATCTCGTTTGCCCAAACAATTTCTGCGGTATAACACAAATATCCTACAAATAAAACCACTAAAATTAAAATTAATTTAATGCATAACCCGTCCAAACCGGACTCATCGTGTAATCCACAATTTAAATAATCCCTACCCATTTTAAATAAAATCAGTTTACTCAATACCTAGTTTTAAGGTATCGCTATACGGAATGCGAGTCGGAAGCGAGGCGATTGTTGGCATGGGTTTTATATCAGTATTATGATGTTAATACGAACTTTACAAGTAAAAACCCGACCCTTTATACTTTAATCTTGGGTCAAAAAAGAAACGTAGAAACAATCCACTGTTTGGATCTATGGAGTTTCTTGCCCGTTTGTCCCTATATGAACCCTTGCATTGGAATGGGCAACTAGCTTCATCTTTCTCACTGACCGACTCTTTTGAGAGTTCAAAAGTTTCCGTAGTGAACAAGGAACCCTTATAGTTTCGCCATGTCCGTCCGTCCGTCCGTCTGTCCGTCCCCAGCTTAGCTCAGAGACTCTTAGTACTAGAAAGCTATAATTTGGCATGGATATACATATTAATCGCGTCCACAAAGTGGTAAAATATATTAAAATCATGAATAAAATAGTTTAAATAACTATTTTTTTCATGATTTTAATATATTTTACCGGGGTACCTGCTGTACATGTAAAATGGGGATGTTTTTTTTTTTCGCTTTCCCTATGGTGTGGGATATAATTGGATGGGTTTTTCAAAAATATTGCGGGTTTGTGAAAACAATTTTTCGATTAAGGGATCCGTTTCTGAAATATTAGGCTTTAAAGGGGTAATTTTTGTCAGAGTTAAGTGTCCCTGCCAGCTAAATGGACTTGGATATGTAAAAAAAAATCACAGCAGTAGTATATAATAACGAAGTTAAAAGGAAAACTATCACAGCCAAGTAGGCGTTACAAGTTACCGAGTAATAGTCAACCAACTTACATTTACAGTTGAAAAACATGTTCTCCCATACATTCCGTATGGAAGAACATGTTTTTCAAATACGATGTTAAGTTTGTTCTTGGGATAAATTCATACCAACTACGGAACCCTTCATTGTGCGTGTTCGGCCACACGCATTTGGCCGGTTTTTAAATTTGGGTTGCTTTATTGCGAAAATATCTTAATCGGTAAATAGTGAATGAGTTTCATTTAATTTAATTAGGTATATAATTATGGAATGGGAATGTAGCTTCATTTTTCTTACTGACCAACTCCTTGACAATTCAAAAGTGCCTGTAAATGGTTTAATTGAAATAAATGATTTGAGTTTGAGTTTGAGTTTATATCCCTTACCAAAAGGCGGCGGATATAGTTGCCCGCTCTCGGCAGCATTTTTTCTGTTTCGTCACCACTCGACACTTGCAACATATCGCTTGGCGATCGCCGCTATCAGATTCCCGCATTTTATGTGAACGAGCCTTTAAAACGACTGCCAGTTTTAAATTTAAAATTTGTTCTCAGTTTTAACATCACACCTGCGGTTGGAGGGACGGGTTTCCGTAAAAGGGGCTTACAGGGATACAAGTTGGCAGAAGTGGGATCTTATTTTGATACCAGTCGCGAGTTTTGTTCCCTGGGGTTATGTGAGATGGGACGTTATCTATTCTAGGAGGTTACACCTTTCTTGTTGGATAGATTGCGATAAGACGTGTAATGGGTTTTCTTTTAAAACTTAAGGAAAACTAGGATAGTCTTTTTCTTTTTTCTACCTCCTGTGCAACAACGGACTTCACAGTTATATAAGGTTATCTATTCATACACGAAATATTTTAAGAGATACATACCTATAGGTGGTAAAGAAACCATGGAACCGATTTATTTTTTAATTCAGTATATTATTTAAAAAAAAAACTTGGTATGATGATTAATTATCAAAAGGCACCGCGCCCGCGCCGCCACCGTCGTTGCCGCTTCGGAGCGGGTCATTCATAGTTTTTTTTTAGTTTCTATGGCTTTTTCACCACTTATAGATGTTTCTCTTAAAATATTTCGTGTATGAATAGATACGCCTTTTATACTTAAGTTAGTGTCAATGGATCGTTTAAAATGTTGTTTTGTGGTGAATACTGTGTACACCTATACTGCCGTCACAAGAAAGAAGGCCGTAACTGACATGACACTGAATTTTATCAAAAATTAGATTAGGATAGAATTTTCTTTGCTGATTCCGAATATGTTAATAACTCATTTTTGACAAAATTGTCAGTTAAGGCCTTCTTTCTTATGGCGGCAGTATAATAGGCATTCATACTAGTACTTTTATTATTTTATTGTTTATTTAAATCTTTTGTATGTACCGCTGTTGGTGTACCAAATAAATAAATAAAATGTGTATCAATATTCAGATTCATTCATTATCTTCATTATTTCAACCAAAAGACGTCCACTACTGAACATAGGCCTCCCCCAAGCATTGCCACTTCGACTGGTTCTGTCCTTCAGATCCATTATAAGTAAAATATAATAGAAATAGCAAAAAACAAAAGTTGAAATTGAATTAACTATTGTTTTTTGCCTTCTATTTTTATTTAGAAAATCCAACCAAAGATTCCAAACCATTTTTATACAGAAGTAAATAAGCTGGACTGTAAATAGCTTTAGCAGGTTGCACCTTATTTGATTTTCATGAAAAGTTTGTTTAAATAAATAAAAAACCCGGTCATGAGCGAATCGGACTCGTGCACCGAGGGTTCCGTACCATCATATATAGCTTCATTCGTATAGGAACCTAAATAGTTCTGTGCCCAGAAAAAACAACAACTGTGCTTCACCTAAAGCAACCTGCGAGTAGGTAGGAAGGAGGACATTTTGGTTGTGAATCGTGAAATGTTTTTAAATTTTCATCGGCGAGGCCTATATTATTATAATTATTATAGAAACTTTAGAAGTGTGACTGGATTTTATTTTTATTAATTTAAGAGCGTTGTCACCCGTTCACTCCTTTAAATGTCTCGCTAGTGGTGGCGTGTGTTGAAACATTAAATTCCCTTCAAAATGTTTGAGCTAAATGGTGCTGATCTATGCGTCATGTTTGTGAACGGGAGCCGTCAGTTGGGACTGGTCACCTCATAGCTGCCATGGCTTATTTTAATTTTTGAATTGTTTGTATTACGGACACTTCTAACTTGCATGTCTTTCTACATTGTTCTCACATGTATAACTTCAACATGAATGATGTAATCCATATTTTGTAACAATATTTTGTTTTAAAAGAGTGTCCGTGGAGTTTCTTGCCCGTTCTTCTCCATAGGAACCTACTACGCTTTGGAATGGACAACTTGCTTCATCTTTCTGACTGACCAAATCCTAGACAGTTCAAAAGTGCCTGTAATTAGTTTATTTGAAATAAATACTTTGAGTTTTAAGTTTGAGTTTGAGTTATCCAAAATAATTCTCAAATTTTCCAATTCAAGTTCTTCCTGAGTTCGTTCCTAATATATCATTATGACGTAACGAACTCACATGAACTCGTACGAGTCAATAACGACGTACTAATTTATACGAGCCGGTTACAGCTCTGTGAGCTCTATAAGTACGAGTACTTTATATTCGACAACTTTACCGGTTCAGGTGTTTTCAATTCGTTGGCAAAGTTAGGAATATTTAAAATAGTTGTCGCAGTAATGCGGACGGCGAGTATGAATGGTTTAACTAACTTAAAACAAGCTTTACCCACGGCATCGCCCGTGTGGAGGTCGAGAATTATCTCACTGGAACGTACTAGTGGGATAAAATTGGGGTGTTGCTGTGTTGTGGACACGGCCGTATGTTTTACGCGAATACGTGTACGTTTGCAGATGTACTGGCACCATCGTTGATCCGCTCGGATGCCTTAATTTTTTACGTTTCCAGCAGCGCTCCATTCTGTCATATGGTGTTTTATGGGTACCGCTGGATCGGCTTTTGGACGAGTATGGGCCGACATTGCATTACTCCATATACATATGTTATATTAACTATAACTCTTTGAGACTCATGTTTTGGAAATGCAATCAATAGATCTTGATTGGAGCGGATGAAACTCAAACGAACGTCGTAGCTTCTCCAAGATATGATTTATACTAAACGGAAATTATGTAACGCAGCGAAACCACCTCAAAATGGCCGCGCTTCCTCATCCGCCACGAGCTATGTGTCACAGTTTTCACTCAAGTAACTATTTATTTAATCCTTTATCGAGTGGTGTATTTAAATTTTGGATGTCGATGATAGATATGTAGCTGCAACGCAAAACTGTATCCTCCAATTTTGTCGTTATCAGTTTTCTGAATTACCTCTTACTATAGAAGCAAATTTCAAGAACTGTCCGAATTCCATAAGTAACAGACACAAATAGTTAGTTTTGCATTTATATTATTACTAGCGACCCGCCTCTGCTTCGCATGGCTTTTACGACTTGACAAAACATCGAGATTTTTTTGTTATACGTAAGTATAATATTAATGTATTAAGGATAGCAGCTGACATAGCCGTTGGAAAAACAGGTACAATGGTCAGTTATTGTGAATATTGTCATCTTCACAGTGCTTGGCGGGTGAATCGATGATAGCCGTATGTAAATTTTGATGCTAAGCACCAATGTTAAGCACCTTTAGGTTAGTATTTCATGTACCGCGGATGAGATTTTGCCAGCTGTAGTGTGTTGCAGTAACGTATAACTTTATATCAGCTTTTTGTATTGAATCAGAAAATAATGGACACCATAATAAAAGAGATAAATTGAAATTATTCACTTTTTACAATAGATGTCAGAACCGAATATATATTTAAAAAAAATCTGCCAAGTGCGAGTAGGACTCGCGCACGAAATAAAAACGGCAAAAAAATCACGTGTGTTGTATGGGAGCCTCTTAAATATTTATTTTATTCTGTTTTTTTTAGTATTTGTTGTTATAGCGGCAACAGAAATACATCATGTGTGAAAATTTCAACTGTCTAACTATCACGGTTCATGAGATACAGCCTGGTGACAGACGGACAGATAGGCAGACGGACAGCGGAGTGTTAGTAATAAGGTCCCGTTTTACCTTTTGGGTACGGAACCCTAAAAAGGAAATTGTTATTTACAGTTAGTCATCATCATCATCATTTCAGCCGAAAGACGTCCACTGCTGGACATAGGCCTCCTCCATTAGCCATAATCGCCACGCTTGGCAGGCGGGTTGGCGATCGCAGAACGCTGCTGCCCATTCTCTAGTAAGTTCCAGTTACAGTCAGTACTTAAAATATATTCATATAAAAACTCCTTAGCATCGAATTGTGAGAGAACGCTACAAGAGTACGTACTTCCAACATTATGAATGAAAATTACAGTTCGAAATGGTGTAATATGTCCACCATACACATACATAATGTATTTAGAAATAGCTAAACCTTTACGTTGCGAGAGTGTATCATTTTCACATTCGGAGAATTTCCTACCCATAAAAAATGATACACTGACAAGTTAATATACCAAAAAAGAGACAAATATAACTCTATAACATTACCGTCATTTGAATTCAGTTTGCATAATCCATTTGCAGACTTATGTAAGAGGGGGAAAAAGAAAAAAAATAGTACGTGCCAGCTACTTACCATTCTCGGCAGTAAGTCAAGTAAGGAATGTGTTGGGTGACCTTCGGACCCCGTGCCTTCACTCACGAGGGTTAGTGTTTATAAGGCTTTATTGAAGGATAAATAGAGTGAAATATTTTCTTACTGTGTCTGATATTCTGTGGCTTAAGAGTTATAGCAAGTACTTCCCTAGTAGCATTTTCCGTTGGCATTTAGTTGGGCCAACTTCAGAGGTATGTGGCCCAACCAAACGCCAACAAAAATGCTACTAGGGTTATTTGACGTTTCTATACTATAATAGCGGCGCGTTTTGCGTTTGGTTGACGGCACGGTTGGCGCAGTGGTTAAGCGATTGACTGCTGCGCTGCGTGTCGCGGGTTCGATTCCCGCACGGAACAAATATTTGTATGATCTACAAGTAGTTGTTCCGGGTCTGGCTGTTTGTGTATGTGAGTTTAAATGTTTGTAAACGCACCCACGATACAGGAGAAATCCTAGTGTGGCGCAACGTTTTAAAAAAAAAAAAATAAAGAATAAAAGGAGGTAAAATATTTTGTGAGTTTGCATGTAAGAGGAAATCTTCGGAACTACTGATCCAATCCGAAAATTCTTTCAATAATGTGAAGTATTGCCGTAGTGTCATTATTTATGTATATTTTATGCTAAAACAAGTTTTACGCGGACTAAGTCGCGCATAAGCTTTGTATACTTCTATACAAATACATAAAATTGAAGTGTCTGTTTGTAATGTCAAACTAACAGCTTTTTACTAAATGCTTATGAAAGTTTATACCGTCATAATCGTAGAACAGTGACGGATCTGAAAGTTATGTTGAACTCTGCCACGCGTGCAATATAAATATAAATAACAGCAGTAAGTATATTTTTTGTCCAAATAGAGTCAAACTTAGATTCGGAATCGGCGCAATGAGCTGATTCCGAATCAATGCTTAACTAAATTTGGACAAAAATTATACTTACTTATACTTACTGCTGTTATTGCACGCGCGGCAGAGTTCAACATAAATTTCAGATCCGTCACTGTTCTACGATTATACGGTGCTTGTAACAAAAAACGCCCCAATGGCCATCTGTTCTGCGAGCAATGTGCCCTGCCCATTGCCACTTAAGTTTGGCAATTCTTCGAGCTATGTCGGTTACCTTAGTTCTCCTGCGGATCTCTGCATTTCTGATTCGATCACGTAGGGAAACTCCAAGCATAGCCCTCTCCATTGCCCTTTGGGTGACTTTTAGCCTTCTAATAAGGCCCATTGTGAGCGACCACGTTTCAGTGCCATATGTCATCACTGGCAGGAAAATTGTCTTTTTATCCAGGAAAATATCATGAGATAAAATAATTACTTACGGTAAAGGTTGGCATGGAAACCTTATCGTTCTCGACATTGGAAAACCAGCTGCTACGTTTTGCTTTTATTCTTTGGCAAATGTAGTTTTTTTTTTGTGTATACTAGGTGGATTTTTGAGACGGGACACTAAGGGTTGTAACCTTATTCGTTGTAGTTACAGAAAATCGGTTTCAAGAGACGGTCAGTAATTTTTTGAGAAATTTGTATTCCAAATTCCAGTTTTTGATTAAAAAAAACTTACAGTCAGCAAGAAAATGAGCCATTTTAACGAAAAAAAAAAAAAAAAATATGATTCCAATCGATCCTGTTTCATAAAGGGATCAAAAAATTCTATTGGACCAACTGAGGTTTGAGCACAAGAAAAGTCAGAAATGTCATCGCAAAAACTTTTCCCTATAATTCATAGGAAATGAGACTACAACTTACTTTTTTTTTACGAATAATAGACTGGCCACTACTAAAGCCAGAAATCGCAAAAAAAAATTAAACTTGTCCCCTTCATTTCGTAGGAAATGCGACGCCAACTTACTTTTTTTATGATGAATAATGGCCACTACAAAAGCTAGAAATCGCAAAAAGCTTTTCCTATATCAGACTAAACGGTATAAACTATTAAAGGACATTTTTTTCAGAATTACCGAAATCGCAAGCAACAAACTATCTAAATTCTGCTCTCAAAGTAAATAAAACTATAATGCGTTTTCATTCGAAATCCAAAGTTTATTTTAGTTTGGTTCATTTTTGGCCAGTTTTTATTGTAGCGGCCAGTCTATCTATAGTTAAAAATAACAATTTGGCAGTCTCATTTCCTACAAAATGTATCGGAAACGTTTTTTTCGACTTCTGACTTTTCTAGTACAAAAAAAAAAAAATTGTTTTTAAGATTTTATTATACCACTTTGTCGGCGTGATTATATGTATACCCATACCATATTACAGCTTTCTAGTACTAAGAGTCTCTGAGCCAAACCGCGGACAAACAGACAGACAGACGGACATGGTGAAACGATAAGGGTTCCTTGTTTACTATCGAACATTAAAAATGAGTCTGGTTACTGGTGATAAACATTTTATTATTATTATTATGTTGCGTTTACAAGTCTCAGGACCCGGGTTTACTGTCTCTACTTAGGGACAATAAACAGCTGTTTATAATATGTTTACACGTCGTCCTTTTATATATATATATTTAGTTTTATGTCTTAACAACACGTCGTCCTTTTTAGGGTCCGTAGCCAAATGGCAAAAAACGGAACCCTTATGGATTCATCATGTCTGCCTGTCTGTCCGTCCGTATGTCACAGCAACTTTTTTCTGAAACTAAAGAACTATACTGTTGAAACTTGGTAAGTAGATGTATTCTGTGAACCGCATTAAGATTTTCACACAAATATTTATTATCACCCATACTTAGAACTGAAAATCAAATTTTTTTTTTCATAAAACCCTTATGTGTGGGGTATTTATGGATGGGTATTCAAAAAATTTTCTAAACTGAATAGTTTGCGCGAGAGACACTTCCAAAGTGGTCAAATGTGTGTAAGAGAATGATAAAAGTTAAAAAAATATATGATGTACATTACCATGTAAACTTCCACCGAAAATTGGTTTGAACGAGATCTAGTAAGTAGTTTTTTTTTAATACGTCAGAAATCGTAAACCGCAATTTACCTTTCATTCAATCAACTAAGTTACAACGAACTACAAGAACTTTTATGTTACTTGCTGCTACGGAACCCTTCATGGGCGAGTCCGACTCGCACTTGGCGGCTATTATTTCTTTATTTAGTTTTATGTCTTTACCTTAAACTAAATAAATAAATAAATAAAAGAACGACGTATAAATATATTGTGGATATTTAAAAAAAATTGGCAGTTTTAAGGACGCCGACAGAAGTGAAAAACTTTGGAATAACTGTTCTTTTATACATATAGCTCATGGAAAGCGTTCGGTGACGACCGCGAACCCATAAGTTTTTCCCCTACCAAAAAGTTCTCAACGCGCCTAAAGAAGTTTGACTTCAAAAATCTTCCTTATTATATAACACACAGGTGGTCCCCGTTTTTTTTATAAACTTGTACATACACACATCAAAAAAAGTTTGCGATCACTAGCATAAGCTGATATATTTTTTTTAATTTAACTTTATCAAGAAAAATTCTTTGTTGTGTGTTTTCTTTAAATAGAAATACCCTGTTTGAAATTAAAGAATAAAATTGTTTATTTTTTATTTAAAAAAAAAATGAGTAGTTAATAATGTAATTGTAACAGAAAGATATAAAGAAAAATACTGTTTAACCAAACTTAAACAACAATTTATTAATAAAAGGTTTATATTCAATATAGTATAACTCCTCCCCTGGCTCGAACACATGCGGTGATCCTCCTGGGCATGCTGAGAATCCAGTTATCCAGCATTTCTTAGGGTAGCCTGTCCCATTCTTGAATAGTGGCTTTGGCACTGTCTGGGGACGTGGTTGACGGTTCCAAACAGGTCGCTTAAGAGCATCCCACGCGTGCTCTATTGGGTTTAAGTCAGGCTATATTTTTAAACAAAGAATCTAAAAAGAAGAAGAAATCATAATATAATCTACAGTAACAAAAAAGATTTCGATTTTTCAAAGTGATCGCAAACTTTTTTTGATGTGTGTAATATTATAAAATGTATAACTGAATATATATTATGCACAATTTTATTATGCAAGCAGTTTGTTTCGTTTACTGAATCGATTTCTATCATTTATAATAAGGGATCTTTTTTATCCCAGGAATCATTTTAAACATGTCAATTACAGTCATAATTCCGCTATACAATTAAAACAAATCAAAATGGACGAAGTATTTACTTTGCTAGACCCTTGTACGTGTGCAACTGCGTACGTGCGTAGATTTGTAATGTGACCTTCTCCTACAATCAGTATAACTAAATTAATAAATAACTATGTGTTAAACATAATAGTAAAAAAATCGGTGTATGTATTGTTGCGCGCCACAATTAATGCTTGGTACCGTACCACTAGCGCCATCTAGTATTGAGTAGCAGATCTAGTAGAGCACTAGCGACATCTAGTACCAAGTAGCAGAACTAGATGCTTTTAGAAAGTTCGATGTTTGAACTTTCTAGAACTATCGACATCTGGGTCAAACGGGGCCGGTATGTACTCGAACATTCTAGATGTTTCTACAGTAGAAGGTTCTGGAACTATCTAAGGACTATATAAGGCCGGCATGGCCCTGACCTGGACAGTTTTCCTCCGACTCTGCCCTAAGCCGAGGTTCGTACCCCACAAGTGGCGCCCTTAGCGCGCAGTCGTTTAGTTTATAAGTTTTACGCCCTGGCTTTAAGTTTTTAGGAGCTTAAGGCAACCACAGGAAAGACCGGTTAAAGAGTCACGATCTCTAATGATCAACTCTGAGATGCCATAGTTATTAAAAAAAAAAAAAAAAACCGACCCGGACAGTCGAAAAACAAGCGCACAAGCGACAAGTAAATTTCAAACGATACAAGCGATTTTCAAGTGCGACTTTAGAGTGATCAGTAGTGCAGTTGTGTTTTATAATTATACCCAAAGTCTCAAATTCAGATAATTTATGTAAACAAAGGGGATAACACAACAAAAAGTATCTTCGTAATGGTAATTCACTTAAAATTGCGAAAAAAGAGGTTCAATTTTATTTAAGTACTGATTTTAAGAAATAATAATCAAAAAATAATCATACCGTAATTATTTTTATAAATTTTCGGTTTTAAACAAAGTTATTAATAAAAGGAGATTTTCTGGTATAAAATATTTTATGATACTGGTAACAATGCAGGAGATCCAAACATTTTCACATTTTTTAATCTTCAACAACACTAATATTACAACTCTCATAAATAGATTCATATTGTAAGTAGCATATCTAGCCACATTTTGGATGAAAACGGCTGTAAACTGTTTCGATTGGAAATCGATTTTGGGACGCCTACGTCTAGCACTGGGCATAGAAGGGCTGATTATGACTAGCAAATACCGTGTCTCCGACATACTACAAAACACATTGTTTGGCAACGGTATTTTGTTTGCATAGTTCTTATAATTAATTCACTTTAATTTTATCGATGATTATTTACAAAAACATTTAATGATAAAATGTTTTGCACCACTGTCCTGTCATTTTGACAGTGACATTTCTTGACATTACTTTGTTTACATAAATTATCTGAATTAGAGACTTTGGGTATAGTGTGTTTGAGTTGTTATCAGTGTTGTTTAATTAAAGTGTTTTTTTTTTTGGTATATTAAATCAGCAGTTTTTATTGTCACAAACCCCAAGCTCGTAACAGTATTATGATTATAACATGAAATTATTCTAATTCGGGTGTTTGGTGGTGTGCATTAATTCCGGGACATTTTGGATACGTTTTTTAATCTTAGCTTGTATAATGTTTTTTATGTATATTCCACTGTAAATAAGTAAATAAAGAAAAATATGGTTGGTTGATTCATTACAATTAAAGGCTAGCATGAACCGTGTACTCGTTTTGCCCTAATTTAGAAAGTAGTTTAATTCTATATAACTACACTCCATTTGAAATAACATTAGACATTTAAGTAAACCTTTTTTGCAGCCCGTTCAATCGATTTTGACTTCTATTGCGTTGGTGGCATGACAAACGGCAGCTGCAGTAAACAGTTGGTATTGTTACCACTTTTTTGCTTTTAATGCCATCCTTATGCCTACGGAATATAAGTCAACATCGGTTAAACGGCCTGTATAAAAGGTTTCTTTAAATGTCTCATCTTATTTCAAATGGATTATTAGTAATTAACTGTTTATTTATTATACTTCGATGGTCCTAGTTTATCATTTGTGTTACAGATATATGAACACAATCCAGCATTGGATATGTAAGCGGGCATACCCTTTATGCCTGGAGACTTTTATTTAGGTTTTAAGTTTTGTAGGTTTTTTTGCTTGAGTATAGTTTTCATTGTATTCTCTATATTGGCGTATGTTAGCTGACATAGGGCATTTTCACTTCTCATGCTCTAAAAGTTCGTCTTTATGTCGTGTGTAGGCGACATAAAGTTGTTTTTTATGCACTAGAGCATAAAGTAAAATCTTCGTCGAAGACCAAGGCAATCGGTCCAACAGCCACAAACAACTTCATAGAATAACCTCTTTATTTTAGTATTCTAAGAACAAGGCAAGGGTACCAACAGTACACAATAAAACTTCATGAAATAAACTTATATTTTTTATTTCGTCCATAATTTTTTTGTTATTCGTTTTTTTATATTAGTTAATCAATATATTTAAACTATAACTAAGTTATCATAGATATAAAAACAAAATGTTTTATAACTGTCAGACGTTATGTCACGTTCACACGAAAACAAAAAAGAAAAAAAAAGTTAACTGGTGGGAACCATAATTATTTTTCAATTTTAATTAAATTTACAATATTTACATGTTGCTGTTTCATTTCCTCGCAATCGAAGTGAAAAGTAGAGTGTACAACTCGTCCATAAAACCCATTTTACACTCTACTTTATATCCATCCTCGTTCGCAAGCTCGCTCAGATGGATAAACGTCTCGCGTAAAATGGTGCGTTTTATGCACTTGATGTACAATCTACTATTACTGTTCTGTCTTTCGTAATGTTAATTACTTTGCTTACCAAATATTGTATAGAATCAAGGTTTTATTTATGATCTGAGCTGTGCTGCTGGGGAGTATGTTGCGCTACTTCTTCTTCCTAGCTAAAGCACTAGAAAGTGGTGAAGGGTGGGTGTTTTGTGGGATTGTCTTATGTAATTTTGACGTTCGAAAAGTGCTGATTCTCAGCTTAATTTGAATAAATGACTTTTGTATTTTAATTTGAATTATAAGTCGGTGGAAAATATTGTTGAGTTTTTGGAATAACTTTAATAAACTCCAGTAAATAATTAAGCGTCTTAATTACCTACTTTCTTCAACAGGAAAAAACTTGAAACATGAAAAAGTTTGTTAGCAAAGAGCGTGTAAATTATATAATTATAATCTTAGCAATATTCTACAGAGTTTTATCTTATAAATAGGCGGATTAAGCTTTGAAATGAATATTGTTGCCTATCATGTTTTTCTCAGCCTTTTCAAAACTGATCATCATCATCATCATCATTTCAGCCGAAAGACGTCCACTACTGGACTAAGGCCACCCCCAAACACCGCCACTTCGACCGGTTCTGTGCTTCCCGCATCCAGCGGATTCCTGCGGCTTCCACAAGGTCATTAGTCCACCTCGTGGGAGGCCTTCCTACGCTACGTCTTCCGGTACGCGGTCGCCACTCCAGAACCTTTCGGCCCCAACGGCCATCTGTTCAGCGAGCTATGTGCCCTGCCCATTGCCACTTACATAAGTTTGGCAATTCTTCGAGCTATGTCGGTTGCCTTGGTTCTCCTGCGGATCTCTTCAATTCTAATTCGATCACGTAGGGAAACTCCAAGCATAGCCCTCTCTATTGCCCTTTAGATGACTTTTAGCCTTCTAATAAGGCCCATTGTAAGCGACCACGTTTCAATACCATAGGTCATCACTGGCAACACGCACTGGTCAATGACTTTCGTCTTGAGACACTGCGGTATGTGGGGCGAGAAGATATTGCGTAGCTTCCCGAACGCTGCCCAGCAGAGTCGGATTCGACGATTGACCTCTTTCTCGAAGTTGGACCTACCTAACTGGACAGTTTGTCCTAGGTAAACATACTCGTCCACAACTTCTAGACGGATGGGAGTATGGAATAATTATGTTGAGCACCTTAGGTTATTTTTTACGTCATAATTATCTGCCTAGTTTTAAATTAGTTTCGCCATTTTGATGTGAATTACCATAAATTGGGACATGGGCGGTGGGGACAGCACGAATAAACCTCCTTCCCGCATTCAGCGGATTCTTACGGCCTCCAAAAGGTCATCGGTTCACCTTGGGGGAGGCTAAAAGGCCTCCCACAAGGCTACGCTACGTCTTCCCGTACGCGGTCGCCACTCCAGAACCTTTGGCCCCATCGGCCATCTGTTCTGCGAGCAATTCGATCACTTAGAGAAACTCCAAGCATATCCCTTTCCAAGTAGAGGGTTTTAGCCTGCTAATAATCTGGTTTTCCTTGGTCTCAAATATCGCTGTAGGTATATTATCATCGTCGTAAAATATTCAAGCCGAAAATCCTGCGGTACTTATGTGTACGTGCCCGAACATTAACGCTTCTTAATACATTATCAAACAAACTAATTATCCCTATGACTTGACAACTTTATACTGCCTCGTCACCAGACATCGTTACATCTCTGTCACTCGTTCGGTTTGATATACGAGTGTGAAAGAGACAGAGGATGTCACTGGGACCTTAATAAGTATGGAAATTAATTTTACGAAGAAAACCGTATTATGAATTTGAAGATAACCTTGACGGAATTTGATTTTAAGTACGTTCGTTAGCTGCTAGTCTTGTTAACTAAATGTGCAGATATTTGTGGTAGTAAATGTTTGCGTACAAAGTTGGCTGTCTACTGCTACGTTGGATGTGCATGGGATATATTTGCCACAGTTCATTTAGTTTGCCAGCAATTGTTTTGAGCGTAGCGTGGATATGAGTTGCAGCACCAAAAACATTTTCATACAAACTGAAGCTAAGTACACGTGTGTCGATGAGGTGTAAAGTGGTTCTATTACTGTACCTATTAATAGGGCATAAAACTTCGAATTATACATCAAAAATATGTTTAATGCTCTGCAGGAGCTGAGGACTCGTTGGGCATAGTTAATGCCCTAATCACCACGCGTGGCAGGCAGTCTGGTGATTGCAGAACTTTTTTTTTTTAAACATTTCCCCAAACTAGGAATTTCTCCTGTATTGTGGGTGCGTTTACAAACATTTAAACTCACATACACAAACAGCCAGACCCGGAACAACTACTTGTAGAACATATAAATATTTGTTCCGTGCGGGAATCGAACCCGCGACACGCAGCGCAGCAGTCAATCGCTTAACCATTACGCCAACCGTGCCGTCATATACTTTGTTGACATCAAGACGAAATTGTTAGTCATCTTCTATCTATCAAATCGTCAATTTAATCGGTTGTGTTTACAATTCTCTCTTGAAAGTGATCTGCTCTTTTTATGGAAGAAAACAATATTAAAATTTCCTCCATAAGAGGTGATACTTAAATTTATTTCTAACGCGCTATCGGGATAAAAACTATTTGACATAATAGTGGACCTGTGTTCCAAATCTCATAGATGATCCGAATTTTTTGGGATAGTGACAGTTTTAATCTAGATAAAATATAGAAAACGATGGTCTAATTTATTTTTCCTGCTTATGGCATCCCAGCTGATTTTTGTAGCTGGATATCAGACTTCCTGAGTGAACGGTCGATCAGAGTAGTCGTGGACGGCTGCTCTTCTGACCTTATGGCTATTGATGCCGGAGTTCCTCAGGGATCTGTTCTCTCTGCAACTCTTTTCCTGCTGCACATCAATGACCTGCTTCTGCCTGGTATTGGTGGGTACGCGGATGACAGTACCGTTTCAGAGAGATACTTGTCCAGCGCAAAAACCAGCAGGGCTGAACTTCGTTCCCTGAGAGAGGCCATGGTTGAGCGGACTGATTTGACCTTGAGTCTTGTCTCCCAATGGGGTGATGACAATCTGGTCTCTTTTAATGCCACCAAAACACAGGCGTGTCTCTTTACTGCTAAAAGGAGTCGTTTTGATCAAACTCCTACTTTTCGGGGTACATCTGTTCCTGTAACTGATCGGCTCGAGCTCCTAGGCATGGAGTTGACATCTGGTCTCAACTCCGGCTCCACCATCGAGTGCAAAGCTCAAACTGCGGCCAAGAAACTGGGGGTCCTAAATAGGGTGAAGCGATACTTTACGCCTGGACAGCTTTTAACCCTTTACAAAGCACAAGTCCGTTCCTGCATGGAGTATTGCAGCCACCTTTGGGATGGCTCAGTAAAGTACCAACTTGCTGCACTTGACTCGGTGGAACGCAGAGCTAAGAGGCTCATTGGCGACGTAAAACTGGTGGATGCCAAGCTTCACAGCTTGGCTCATCGCCGAACGTTGCCTGCTTGTCGGTCTTCTACAGATTGTACTTCGGAGAGTGTGCCCATGAACTCCACGACCTCATTCCACCGGCCCTCTTCTACCATCGGACATCGAGACATCTAACCCTAATCTATCCAAAGTGAGAGTGAACAGGCTTCTTCTGGGTAAGCTCACTCCATCGTAGACTTTGTCTCTGTCATCCAGACCTAGACTAAAGTCAAGAGCAAACTAATAGTAGAATAAAAATTAAAAAAAAAATAATAAGGATAAAAAGTCACTTTATTGTTATAAAGCATTTTATAGCAATATTTTTTATTGTGTGCTAATCTTGGAAGATAGGCATATAACGTTTACAGTTTAAGACGACGTTAATAGACTTATAATGATTGTATAATGTATGTAGATCACACCTAAACGATGTGTTAATTATTTGGAAAAAATATATGTTAAATTAGAGCATTTTCTTAATAAAATATTATTATTAAAATAAACGGGATATTTACCATGTTTATTAATTGTTATGAGTTCCCGATATTTCGGCGCTGTTGCAAGCACCATGATCATGGATAAACTGAAGTCACTGCGGGTGGGTGTTTATGAGCAGACAAAACAGTCTACCCTCTTTCTTGTTCGTTTTTTGCACTCAGTACCGCTACCACTGTCACTCGCAACTCGATTCTGTTCCCGACACACGAAACTCATTGTGTCCGCTCGCGAACTTTTTTCGGGAATCGAGGATCGAGTGACAGTGGTAGCGGTATTGAGTGCAAAAAACGAACAAGAAAGAGGGTAGACCGTTTTGTCTGCTCATAAACACCCACCCGCAGTGACTTCAGTTTATCCGTGATCATGGTGCTTGCAACAGCGCCGAAATATCGGGAACTCAAAACAATTAATAAACATGGTAAATATCCCGTTTATTTTAATAATAATATTTTCTTAATAAATTAATATATGAATATTTTAGATTGTAATTATAATACGTAGTGAAATTAATTTGTAAAGATATTTCTAACGCGGATAAAAAACTGAGAATCACGCAAAATCTATCAAGCGTATTTTTCTGAAACCTTCAGCTTTTTATAGATAATTTAATTATTGAACTTTTAGTTTACTTGTTTTACCGGACGTAAAGAATAGCACTACCCCATTTCCTCCCGTGGGTGTCGTAAAAGGCGACTAAGGGACTCACTAGAGAATGGGCAGCAGCGTTCTCTATGCATTTTTAACACTATACTGCGATCGCCAACCCGCCTGCCAAGCGTAGCGATTATGGCAAATCCCCGCCTTTCGGGGGAGGCCTATGTCCAGCAGTGGACGTCTTTCGGCTGAAATGATGATGATGACGTGTTTTATTAAAATACCTTTCGCTTTATTAAAATAAATTAATAATGCCTTGTCTTATTTGGGACAGCGCTACTGGATGGGCGAGTCCTATATTACTAGCTGGACGTGAGACACCTTGCGTGAGCTCAGTACAGGAACACGCAAGCTAACCACTCAAGTGAACATCCGGGGCCAACGGCTTAACGTACTTTCCGAGACACGGGAGGGTTTCGATGTTATAGATGATCACCCATCCACAAACCTACCATGGCAAACGTAGCTGAACTTTCGTTTGCTCCCGGCGGATGTTATTATTTAGCCACGATCATGGAACCCAAAAATGAGATTTGATTAGATTTATTCATACCATGTCAGGATGACAATAAATGAAAACACTGGCACTACTAGTGCTAACGAGTATTTTGAAATCATTGTGGTGGTATCAACAACGCCACATGCGAACTACGCATCAAAGACCTGACGTCACAAATCCTGCATCGCACTATCAGAGTTTACCGCGCGACTACACAACATCCCGACATCAACCGTTGGGCAGTTGCCCACCAGACACAATACCCGTCTGGTCGGAGGATCCTCCCTTTACTATATAATATGACACTTTTCGCACATCGGCAACAGGAGTGTCACAACACAATAAATGTAGTTTTTTGGAAACCTCTTTTGATTTTTTTTATTACATTACCTAAATGTCCATTAAATTTTTTATGAGAGAGCATATTGGAGAACTTAAGATAATAATATATTTAAGAAGACTATTTAATGCTCTATTATATTTTTTATGTAAAGTAAAATCTAAAGATATTTTTGATCCGTAAACTACGTATTTTTATGTGTTGTGACTCTCTTGTTGCAGATGTGCGTTTTGAATACGGGGTTCGCAAACCTGTATTTCACGAGGTTCTATACACCTTGGCATTTTAGTCGTCTCACAAAGACAGCCCACTTCATGTATCCAATGACTACTAATCATTCATAAGAAAAAAGTGAGCATTTGTTTTTTTATTTTTATTAATTATGACGCATGACATCGTTTAAAACACTCTGTTACGAGTGCAGTCCGAGCCTTGTGTTACAAGGGCGCCGCAGAACGCAGCGGCGACATCTTTATCAGAGTTCATTCACCCTAACGCAAAAATGTGTTACTTACTATTGAAAGAAGAAAGAAAGAAATAAAAGAAACATAGGTTTATTCGTCACAGAAACATAACTTTATTGCAACTTAAGCTTAATCTAAATCCATTCCGCGGCGCCCTTGTAACACAAGGTTTGGAATGCACTCGTAACAAGGTGTTTTAAACTTGTCATACGTAATAAGTACTAAAAAAATAATTTAAAAAATGTAATGATATTTTTTTTTTTTTTGTTATGAATGATTACATAGTAGTCATTCGATACATGAAGTGGGCTGTCTTTGTAAGACGACTAAAATGCCACGGTGTATAATGGCCGCTATTAGTGCTGTCAGGTCCATTCGAGTGTTGAGCGCTAACTGCATGCAAGAAAAGCGCTAGATTCCGCTAGTCAAGGGTGGATTTAAAAAGCGCTAGATTTTTATGCTTTTTTAATATAAGCAGTCAGAAATATTGGATAAAATTTTGGTTATTATTTTCTAGGTTGTATGCTATTGTTGTTTGCTTGTTTACTTATATTGTAACGCCAGATGGTGCCACTGTGTGTGTGGCTGTCGCCTGTCATGGTACTTGTCCGGATTTGAACCCACAGCGTCGTTCACGGGAGACGACACATTTGACCTTGTATAATAATACCGCAATAATTATGACCTTGTATGACTATTTAGTGCGTGTCATAGGACTAATTAGTTTAGCAATCAGTTTATAGATCAGGAGACACGTGTCGATAATTCAGTACGAGGAAATTAATATCCTACGAACACGTGTTATACGACCTGGGGCTATAAGGGCGTCTAACAATGTTGTCACTTAAAGGCTTCTACAAACAAGCGCGACACAATGGCACCGCGCGTCGTACGACACGCGGTGCTTTTGTTGCGCGTCGCGTGTCGTACCTGTTTGTAGGAGCCTTTATGCTTATCTATAATGCTTATATATCATTAATGCAAACCTAGACTGGCTGCTAGACTTTCAGACTTCCAACTACCCGTATCTAACGACTGTCAAAGATCTAAGAATGACATCCGGGACCAACGGCTTATAGCTGGCTTGTAATAAATACAGACATCCCGGTGTAAATAGATCTATCTTTCCATAAACAGAATTTAGATTTTTAGACAAAATATTATAGCATATTATGTCATCTAGTAAATGATGTTTGTCTTTAAGAATATTACGACGCCATTCTTCAGGATTGGCGAGACAAATAGTCGGTGCTTTTGAGTCTCGCGTTAAGGGCAGATATAATATGATATAGTAGCTGGCTTATCGTATTATGTGAAGGATATTTTTGTAATTCAACACCCGTATGATGAAATAGGATTAGAGGAAAATGTGGGAGGCCTGAGGAATAATGGGATAATAACTTATATGACGGCTAAGATCTGGAAGTAGATTCCTTAGTGACGATTTTTGTTTGAATAGGTTGCCTAATAAAAAAGGTTAGTGAATTCATTCGAAGAGAACTCTGTTCTTTATGAGTACTTGTTCGCGATATTATTTCGTTTTCGCTCAGAGTTCTTTCTGACTTTTTAATTTTCGGTCGTTTCCAAAGGGTCGTAGCATGATGATAAATAGCCTATATCCTTCCTCAAGAATTGGGCCCAACAAATGCAAAATGATTTTTTCAAATTTCAATCGTAGTTCCAGAAGTTAATGCGTTCAAACAAAGAAAAACAAACTCTTCAGCTTTATTATTAGTATCTTAGATTAAATGTTATCCAAAAGTTCTCTGACGGCTCCTAATTTAAAAGGTCCAGAAAATTCCAGCTCAAGCGATATTACCTACCTAATATTCTCCGCGTCACGTTAAATTGCCATAACTTAAGTATGACATACAACATATCATAATATTTTTTTACGATACACGTAGAATCTAAAAACGTTATGGTTTACGCCTTGAGCCATCAAAAGGCTATCATACATTTCAGTCTTATCTATAATGGATACTGCTATGTACCAGGAGCGTGATATTTTAACTATGATATATTAAAACATTTTAATAAAGGTTGTTTTGAAAATAGCTATAATAACAATGTTCCCGGGGGTGTAAATGTCAAAACTAAGCATATATTATTTTTTGAAGGCACAAATAAAAACCGCATAGGAAGGTCTTAAGGCGGAGACTTACTTACAACGTCTGTTTGTAATGTATCATTCAGAGCGAGCTTGGTTACAAAACGGCGATTCACGCACTCCTTTTAACATCAGCTATCTGCCAGTGAAAGTCCTGTCAAAATCGGTCCAGCCATTTTTGGAGATTAGCCGGAAAAAACAGACACCATTTTTTTTTTTATAAAAACCGTGTGTCGTATTATACCGTATTTAGTAAAAAGCTGCTATTTTGACATTACAAATAGACACTTAAATTTAAATTAATAAAAGTTTTTCACTTCTCATGCTCTAAAAGTTCGTCTTTATGTCGTGCGTAGGCGACATAAAGTTGCTTTTTATGCTCTAGAGCATAAAGTAAAAACTTCTTCGAAGACCAAGGCAATCGTTCCAACAGCCACACGAACAATTTCAACTTCATAGAATAACCTCTTTATTTTTTTAATTCGTTTCGTTAGTATTCTAAGAACAAAACTTCATGAAATAAAGTTATATTTTTTATTTCGTCCGTATATTTTTTTTTTAATTCGTTTTATATATAAGTTAATTAATATATTTAAACTATAACTAAGTTATCATAGATATAAAATCAAAATGTTTTTATAACTGAGCAGTATGTAACGACCTAAGTCAGGTGTTAGGTCACGTTCCTACTGAAAAAAATAAAAAATAAAGTTAATTGTCGGGTACCATAATTATATTTAAATTGTAATTAAATGTACAATATTTACATGTTGCTGTTTCATTTCCTCGCAATCGAAGTGAAAAGTAGAGTGTACAACTCGTCCATAAAACCCATTTTACACTCTATATCCAAACGTCTCGCGAAAAATGGTGCGTATTATGCACTTGATGTACAATCTACTATTTGTCCATAAATTAGTATGGATTATGTCATTCCAAAATAGTCACATCGCCTTAAAGTAAACCTATTACACAGGTAGAATAAAAATTGATGAGAGGGCCCATACACTTATTTATCATTTAGACTTATTCGATAATGGATAACCGTTGGCAGTACTACCGTAAATGAATGGACGCTATTATAATATCGTAAGCTTATTGTGATAAGAGGATTACTCGGAGCTCATTCATATAATATATATACATATATATTCCAACGGCGATTTCGGCTGCGGTGACTATTTCTGCTTTTGACGGTTATGGGTTACGAGTGTGTTCTTATGTGGCTAATAAATCGTATCTTGGCTGTGAAGGTACGTGCACAGTACGTACATGTTAGAATATCATACAATAAGAAATAAGAAAATATACAGGAAAAGTTTTCAATCAGTGCAAAAATTCTAACAAATTAAACTTAAACGTATTTTATTATACACCTATTTCTTATTTTGATATATCTTAGTACAAAAAAATGAAGTTATCGTTAACAAAAGATATTTATTTTGAAACTGGTATAAGGATACTCGACGCGCAACGCGCCGGGCGCGGTCAGTGAAGCGGAACGCAGTAGTAGGTACCTATCAGCTGTGCGCTCGCCCATTGATATTATTACGAATAGATTGTATCCATATTTTGCTGCTGTACCGTGTGGTGCCGGACGTAAAGAATAGCACCACCCCATTTCCTCCCGTGGGTGTCGTAAAAGACGAATAAGGGACTTACTAGAGAATGGGCAGCAGCGTTCTCTATGCTTTCTTAACACCATACTGCGATCGCCAAACCGCCTGCCAAGCGTGACAATTATGGCAAATTGCTCCCCTTTTGGGGAGGCCTATGTCCAGCAGTGGACGTCTTTTGGCTGAAATGATGATGATGATGATGATATTTTGCTGAGTTCAAGTAGGACAAAAAAAAGTATTGTACAAATAATGGAAACGTTTGTATGGAAACCTGTTCCACTACTGACACAGAACTACAAAAAAAAAAAAAAAAAATTGCGCTGTGGTTAAAAACTTATGCTGTATATATACCTATTACTAGCTGCCCGGAAAATTTTGTCCTGTTTCCTAGAACTCGATCGCAGCGCCACCTACCGAGTCCAATTGTGAATCTAAACCATTCTCGAATCCCCTTGAGCACACATAAAATTTCATAAAAATTGTCGAGGCGTTTTGGAGGAGGTCAGTCACATACGCACGCACAGAAAAATAAAGATTCATATATCTTGTTACGGGTCGTCAGAAGGCCGAAAGTCTGACAAACAATAAATGATAAATATTATTGATGTTTCAGAAAAAAATAAAAAAATAAAACATTTACGGTTCACAAAAACGATTTCGCAAGTAAAAATAGAGCATTCCAGAAATAAATGTATCGTTAGTGTATGTACTAATGAAAAAAAAAAAAAAACATTGTATCACAAACACCAGCTCCTTACAAACTAGGTTTCATTAAACATAAAAAAAAATCCAATGTGCTACATGGTTAAATTGTAAAGAATTGATTCCTTTTTCGCGATTTCAGGGTTGGTCCCATAGTAAAAGTTGTTCATAATGATGTGTACTATGACTTCTTAAGAGGATACCTATGAAATCAATTTGACCCTGTATAAGTGAGATCAATCTGTTGTTGGTACTTATGTCGCGCTTTTGATTTTCGAGATCTTCTACTAAATGATCAACAAATACGTTTGTTATACAAACTCAAAATCAAATAGCCAATAATTCGATTTGGTTCAGAATCGAAGATGTAGGAAGTGCACTAGTTGGTTAATATTATTTATTTATTAAGTTAGATATTAATTATACGTCAACAGCAATAAGAAAGCTGTTAATATAAATATTCCCGATCTTTATAAATATTTGTAAACCACAATATAACGAAACGTCAGACCCAGCACAGGTATTAGCCAGCCATAATCTCAACGTTTGACATGCAGAAGACCACTGCGTGATATTATTCAACTTGACCACAATACTAGCGTGACCACATCACAAATACTACCTAGAAATAATGTATAGGTTACCTAGATCTCGTTAGGTAAGCACTAAGTTGGGAGGTTCGCGGTTTTCGTCAGGAGGCTACTGTAAGTTACTAAGCTCATATTTACCGCGGTAAAGTTACGTTAACCGCGAGATGTTTTATCTGTAACTTGTACGCTTAATGTCATAGTAACATTTTGAGATAAATGGTGTGCAAGTTGATGTACGTAGATAATTTTAAAAATTGGGAATGAAAAATAAATTAAAATATTGATGTATTTTATCATATTCAGTATCACATAATTAAATGTACAAACAAAAATAAAAGCTATAATTATAACTTATTCATTATGCACATAGAATAAAATATATCGTAGAGCAGGAGCCAGAAAAAATACTGAAAAAAAAAAAAGTCAAAGAAAAATGTGTCCTTTGTTTTTATTTGCAGGTAAATAGTACGTTATGATATTGGGCATTTTAATTAAAATAAATAAAGAAAGAAACACGTAGTAGGTACCTTTTGTTCCATTCTCCCATCCCTATTCTATTTTTAAAAGCAGTGAACTGCCATCTGGTCCATAGACTAGAGAATGACGCGTGTACCCAACGTCCTCGGGTCTCAAATAAAATTTTATATGGAGTCTGTACCTAAAAGATATCGCCACTTTGTCGGGGCCAAATGGCAGACAAAAAGATTGTTGACACACAAGAGAAATTTAAAATGGCCGTCCGAACTTCTGTATAGTTTTGGGTGGAAATTTTAAGAAAGTTTCCGGTAGTATGGAGTTTATAACATAGTATCAAAGTTTAAGTTTATGAATTAGTGTAGTTTAAAAACAAAAGATACTTATTTGATACTGGCTACTGAATCGGTAAGATTTTTTTTCTTCTTGAAAAAGCTTATATGTATTTACTAGCTTTTGACCGCGGCTCCGCCCGCGTAGATGTCGGTTATCGCGTAAAAAAGTAGCCTATGTCCGTCTCCATATCCCAGGCTATATCTCTGCCAAATTTCATGACAATCGGTTCAGCAGTTTAGGCGTGAAATGGTAACATACAGACAGAGTTACTTTCACATTTATAATATTAGTATGGATTAAACTACATTTTCGATACTTAAAAATAGCAATCATTCATTTGGATTTCTATTTTGTATTATGCCGTTGTTTGAACGGAACAAGTCTGTAAGCCACACGAGTCCGCGTACTTATCGCTGGTCAATTTCCCCCACTCGTCAGTTTCATGAATTCGCCAGTTTCGTTGATTATTCAGTTTCGTTGATTGGTCAGTTTTGCGGATTAAACAGTTGTGTCAACTAGACAGTTTTCAGAGGTTGCCAGTTTCTCTGATTCGTCAGTTTGGTACACTCAAGGAATAGATAAATGTTGACGTTTAAACAAACATACAAAAGTGGATAACGTAAGGAATACATAACCCGATTTAAATCAAACTTTTCTCCAAGCGGAACTTAAAAAAAAAAAAAAAACTTTATTGGTAACATCATACAACTGAAAACTGATTATTTAAATATGGTTAAAAGTTATCTAATAACATGTAGACCTTGACACATATTGTTTTTTTCAATTTAGATTTTTTTAGTAGCGGTTAGAAGTCTGGATTTGGGCCCGGTAAGTGGTAACAGTCTCACCTACTATTACATGGTACTTAAACACAACTCGTGAAATATGAGAGTGGTCTAAGTATACCTCTACCTAACCCTTTGAGGAACTAGGCGTGATGTTATGTAACGTAATACAGTATTAAATGGGAAGACGTTTGTGCAGTTTTTTAGTAACTGACGAATCAGGGAAACTGGTAAACTCTAAAACTATCGCGTTGACGCAACGGACTAATCCGCAAAACTGACCAATCAACGAAACTGAGTAGCCAACAAAACTGACGACTGAGGAAAACCGACCAGAGACACGCGGATCGCGGACTTGGCTAAACAAATCAATTAACCGATATCAAAATTGAACCCCATTTGGACCATGTTCTTAAGGAAAACACAACCAAAACTCCTGCATCTTATTTCAGATCCAAGAGAATTAAATTATCGTACACCACAACAACGCTCCGATAAACCTAATTACATACAAGTTGCATGTGGTAAAGCCTGTAGAGTAATTGGTGGCAACTCGAGTCTACTCATAAGTACAGCCAACCGCACATCAGCGTAACAATTTGACATTGACAGCGCCTTTATGTAGTAGCAGTAAGGGTGATTTTCGTAGTGCAAGTGTTACCACTGTGCGGTTGATCTTACGAAGAGATAAGGAGAGTTGTTTGCCCAAAATCCGTGTCTCAACAAAACGGTGGGAATTAATTATGTAGACTGCCTAAAGTAGAACATTTGCCTGTTTAAGTTACAATGTAATTTGTTTATACTCTATTTACTATTATAGCATTAGACAAATAACGGCTAAATAACGACAGTTATTGTGTAATTTTGTTGAAATTACTGCACTTTAGAGTAATTTTTTTAATGTAAATGGTAAATAGATTACAGTGCTTTGTATTTATCGTGAAATAACGGAGTTTATTAAACGTTTACATCGAAATAACGAAAGGATGAGAACAGGTATTTGTCTAATGTTATAATAAATGGAGTATAAATGTTTTTGAGTTATTTTATGTGTGCACTGTACTGTGTCGGGATTATATTTGGTAATCTCTCATTGTTTATGTTGTGGAAACGACTAAAAAACTAGCGTTTTTTGGAACAAAGTTCCTTAGTACACGTTATACTTTGCACACTCGGAGAATGAGAAATAGACCGAAAAAAAATGGCCATCGTGGGACGCCCGTCAGATATGAAACATGGCAGCGAGGGGGAATTAAAGAAAGAAAGAAAGAAAGAAAAATGCGTTTATTGGCATTACAGCAAAAATACACCTTTAAATTATAAAAACAGGAAATAATGATTAAATTCATTTATTAATTTTGTAAGAATAGGGTAAATATACAGATATTATTTGAGGCGTCTAATTGCAAACCCCGCTAAAACGATTTTTCTGGATATTGAGTTACTGAAGAGTTTTAAATTCAATAAAATGTAATCGCACTCCTTGGTGCACGACACATTTACACAAGTCTCCATTGGTCCGCAATACTATTCGTAAGGTCACTTGGTGCAAAAGCAAGCGCTGTGATTGGTTGTTTTCGTTGTAGAGGATTTTGAATTTTACCCATGCCATTTATAGTGTATTTTGTTACCAAACATAAGGTTGGAGGCTCAATTTAGTACTGTTAGAGAGGGATTTGTTCGGAAATGAGTTTGTCACTTAGTACAGAATTGAGAAAACTTTCAAAAGAGAGAATAAGGTCGGTTTCAAGGTAAAATCGTTTTAGCGGTGTTTGCAATTAGAAGCCTCATTTATAGAAATGACGGTCCATATTACGTCCCGCCAGAGGGCATACAAAATAGTTAAAGTCACATTAACATAATAATAAAAAATAAAGTCACTAGCTAAGTTAAGTACATGTCACAGTTTCATGCCAAACACTACACTGAAAAAAAAAAAAAGTAGTTGCCACAATCAAGATTTTGTTTAGATTGACTAAATAACTTGTTTGCATCTGAGCCTATCAAGCACAATGATCACAGCTACTACTTTTAAGATCAACTTAACTAAGATTTTGATTAATCTAAACAAGATATCGTCAATCAAGCTAAAAAGTAACTTGATTGGAGTCCATTTTTTTCAGTGTAACAGTTTATTTATTTATTTATTTAACAATTTATGTACACACATATAAACAGACAAGAGGAAAGGAACAGAAAAATACGTACAAAGATAAATGCTTATTTCTAATGAAATCTCTTCTAGCATACCTGCGATAGGAAAGTAGATATAGAGATGTAGACAACGTGTGTAAGGGTAGAAGAAAAAAAAAAAAAAATACATAAAATCAAAATAGCTATACACTAGTATAAATACTTATAAACATACAATAAGAGAATATACTTACATACATACTTCTAAAATAAATATCACTCAAATATATACTTAGAACTACAATGTAGTGGAAAATAATAAATACATAATAATATGCAACTATGACGAAGTAGAAAGATAGTGATCCTTTACTCTTCTTTTAAAGGCTGCAACAGTTTGGCAGTCCCTAATGTCAGGTGGCAGTGAATTCCACAACCGAGCCGCGTGCACAGTGAATGAGTAGGAGTAGAAGTCGGATGAGTGGGGAGGGAGTCTAAGGAGATTTCTAAGATGCGACCTGCAAGGAGCATCCGAAGGACGATCGTAGGAAAAGCGTTGTCGCAGATAGGATGGCGTTTTAGGGTTGTGAAGGATGTTAAATAACAGACACAATATTCGAGTGTTCTTGCGAAGTCGAATAGGGAGCCACTTGAGTATCTTGCGATAGATAGAAACGTGATCATACTTTTTAAGGTTAAAAACAAAACGAATACATATATTTTGTAAACGCTCAAGTTTATTTAAAAGCTCCTCAGTGGCATCCAAACAACAGGCATCAGCGTAGTCAATGATGGGTTGTATGAGAGTTTGAGCAAGGGAGATTTTGGTATTCAAGGGCAAGAAGCTCTGGAGGCATTTTAACGAATGGAACGTGTAGTGCACTTTGCGACTGACTTGAGCAACATGGGCAGTCCACGATAGGTAAGAATCCATGGTCACCCCCAGGTTTTTAACCGTGTTTGCGTATTCAATCTGAACTCCATTCAGACAGAGTGGAGACAGCGACGCAACATCAAGCCTTTTCTGCATATACCTGCCACCGATAACTATGACCTGGGATTTCTTAGGGTTGATTTGCAGTCCAAAAGTTCTTAATATTATGTCAATAAATTAAGGCGGCACATAAACAAATAGGTATTTATCGTATAGTTTTGTGGTTTTTATCATATAGTTTTCTTCCCATCTTTATCGTTCAACAAAAAAGGTTATAATATTTTCACAATATCCGTTGGATATAAGTATCTACATGGAAACTCAATGAAATGATGCGGCATGCAAATGACAGTGCTGCAATCATGGCGCGCTGAGCGCATTGCATTCAAAGTGGGGTTATTACCGCTTCCAAATGAGGTGTATCGAAGGCTCTATTCCGGTATAATAGTATCAATGTATCATTTCTACCTCGTTGGTGTAGTTTTCGCAAGGGCTGCTGCTGGGCATGAGGTCTTGGGTTTGATTCCCAGGTCGGGCAAAGTGTTATTGGGTTTTTCCATCAGTAATTTCTCAGTAGCAACCCGGAGTATAGGTTTTTGGTTGGTTGATGGCAATAGGCTCGCCCCTTATTACATGGGACGTAAGTGGGTACTCTATAATAGGTACACCTTCCAAACTCAAACTCAAATCATTTATTTCAAATAAACCAATTACAGGCACTATTGAATTGTCAAGGGGTCGGTCAGTCAGAAAAATGAAGCAAGTTGCCCATTCCAAAGCGTAGTAGGTACCTATGGAGAAGAACGGGCAAGAAACTCCAAGGACACTCTTTTAAATCAATATTTTATTTTATTCTATTCGGGAAACTTACAGCTAACAGAAACAGAATTCTTAAACAATATGCATTTGAAGGCCATTCACAAGTTTCCACTGATAAACACTTGAAACAAAAAAGACAACAAAAAAGGCCGGTAAAAAATACCTATAACATAAAGTAGGAAACAAAATAACACGATCGATTAACACAAACTAAAAATCATTCAGACGCAAACAATTACTTTTCCGTAAAAAAAGCTTTTTACCAACAACTGCTTAAGCCGAGAAACAAAAACACACCTTTAGCTTTTAATAATACATGTGAGAACGATGCAAAACGTCCATAATAAATAGATTAAAAAAAAAAAAAAAAAACACTTTCAAAAATTAAATTAAAATAAGCCGTGGCAGCTCTGCCTAAACTGTTGGGGAATACGTGACCAACGAGGCAGTATTCCAATAGAATAATTCATTAATTCTGTGGCCTGGTGCTAAAAGGGCCAATATCAATAATCCTTGTCTTCAGTAATAAGTTAGAACATAAACCAGCATAGATCATCGTTATTTACATGTTATATTGTAGAATGATATAAATGTCTTTCTGTTATTTGATACATATTTGTAGGTTGATTTATGAATTAAACACTGACCGACCCAGACGACCCCACGATTCTCCTCCAGGAGAGTAGTAGAGAAACAAGTTCAGCAGGCCGCAAACACAATACATGACTGTCATTCCGACCTCGCCGCCGAGGCCCATCGCAAAATCCCCGACTAAATAGTCCTCCCCGACCCTTGCTCGTAAGCGAAGCGTCAGCCCGCGCCATAGATGAGCCTGGAGCTTTAAATCCCCCTGAAAATAATCACAACCCTGATTCTATCCAGCCACCGTCGCGCGTCGGTCCCTTGCTATCCTATCTCCAACTCTGCCCTAAGCCGAGGTTCGTACCCCACAGGGGGTGCCCTTAGCGCGTAGTCGTTTAGTTTATAAGTTTTACGCCCTAGCTGGAGGCTTTAAGTTTTTAGGAGCTTAAGGCAACCACAAGAATGACCGGTTAAAGAGTCTCAACCTCTCAAGGTTAACTCTGAGATGCGCTAGCAAAAAAAAAAAAGAATTAAATTTTAATTCAAGAAAAAGTAGGTATTTTTGAAAATATTCGCTACTTAAGCCTTTTAATAACAAGATTCCTAT
The DNA here is from genome assembly GCA_947523025.1 of Dryobota labecula. Lineage (NCBI taxonomy): Eukaryota > Metazoa > Arthropoda > Insecta > Lepidoptera > Noctuidae > Dryobota > Dryobota labecula. The sequence continues at coordinate 5,496,466 of OX383296.1, read as the reverse complement.
GTTAGTTTCTAATTATGCTTTTAACGTGTTAGTTCCAACTAGTCACTTGCCATTACACATTAGTACACTGCAGCCCTTTTAAGACTTAATATTTTTTTTGTAACAGTGTGAAAGCACGCACCACATTGTCCTTTTTAACAAAGAATCTTTTGAGAGATTTTCGTTACACTTACGCCCTTTTAGCACACATATTAATATATCAAATTCAACAATTTGACAGTAGAATCTCATTTTTCACGAAAATGTACTTTGGCCCTTTAGCACCAAGCCACAGAATTGTATTTATTTTAAAAGTACATTAATACACCTTAATATTTATGCTATCATTTATTGTGTCCGTTTATATTATTGTTTTCGTTCCATGTTATTGTTCCTGAACTGTTTATTCGAGTTCCGTACAACGAACAAATACGTTGAGCGTACAATTTGAAAGGTGTATTTTCAGTTCAGAGAGCACTGTGAATGTTATTGTTTGGACGATGTTATTATTTGTCATATTTTTCCTGGCGCATGGTGCGGAGAAAAATATCGAAATATTGTGGAACTTGTGACTAAACATAGCTGTAACTTAACATCACGCCTGTGTTCCCCAAAGTGTTAAGCAGAGGTCTCAATCTCAAACTCAAACTCAAAGCATTTATTTCAATTAAACCATTTACAGGCACTTTTGAATTGTCAAAGAGACGGTCAGTTAGTCAGAAAGTTGAAGCTAGATGCCCATTGCAATACGTAGATCAATACGGAGAAGAACGGGCAAGAAACTCCAAAGACACTCTTGTATTGAAAATATAATATCATTAAAAGTCGGTTTTCGTAGCTTTAACCGGGCTATCCCGTGGATGTCTTAATAAATTAAGGCCTCCAGCTAGGCCATTTAACTTATGAACTAAGCGACTTCATGCTTATGGCACTCCCTGTGGGTATGAACCACGGCTTGGGGCGTCGCTGGGGGAGGGCAACATGGGTCACTCTGTATCGGATCCTCTGCCCATGGTGCGTCAGATGAACACCTTTATAGTACCGTCATTGGAGTAGGCTCTTTAATTGCAACCCATATTTATTAATTACAAAAGACAATGCATTGGGAAAGGGTTTCATATAGTTTTATTTATTTGGAATAAGCTGGAGGAAGCCTATACGTGAGAAGGGGTTTCAATCCCATAGATATAGAAATATAGATATAATATATTTAATAAACCTATCTCAAACATTTCTATATTACAAAGTGCGATGTTTTTGGTAAGCTCTTAGCGTACTGATAACATTAAAGTTCAATAAACTTTCACAAACATTTGAAAACTAAGTAAGTAGGTACCTACTTTAACTACAAAACTGTAAAGAGGTTCTGTAACTTACAGACTAACTCGTAAGTATGTCTGCGCATTACTGATCGTTCAAGATAAGGGCTTCTTTGATCATAGCCAGACAGTCTGATTGCTGTCGAAGCGATCAGACGCGACAGATGTAACGATCAATAATATTTAAGTGGGCATACTACGGTCAACTAGCGCCAACCCTTTAAAAAAAATATTATCTCGTGACTAAAATGTTAAGTTCGTTCCCTTCATTGTGCGTGGTCCGAAACGCACTTGGCCGGTTATAATTAATGAAAACCACATGAAGCGGCTTGATCTCGAAAATAAAACATCATTGTATGTTCACAAATAACAAAATTTTCAAATAATTCAGTTAAACTTCCCATTCAACAAGTCCCATCAAAGTAAATCCAATCTAAAATTTGCCAATCAAATTATATTTCCATTTTCTGATAATTTCCGGCACGAGATGGGAGTAAACGCGATTTGGTGGCGTCTGTCTTTTCTTAAACTACTCCGGATTACGCTTTAGTGACGTATTTTTATAGAAATAGTAGATTTAAAATCTAGATTTTCTCTTCTATTTCTTAAAATGAAGACCAACGGATCCTTTCAACTACATCGAATGCTCTTAACCGTAATTTTTAGAGCTCAAAAACAAATTGCTTTTAAAAAGCCATTTGGTTTAAAGTCCTAATTAATGCTCTCAGCTGTTGGAATTAGTCCAAATGAGTGCAATCAATTAACTATCATACCCCCTTAGTAATAAAGTTTGATTTGCAATATTTTGGGTTACGTAATATTGGCCTTGAGAATATGCACTCTATTAGTGAGTCTTAAGGTTCATATTGGAAGGTGTCTGTGCACTTATTTAAAAGGAATCGCGTAGAATTTTCAACTAAACAAAATTGGCCAGTTATCTCGATGAGATGAAATGTTAAATCGAATCCGTTGGCAAAAGATTTTAATTGTCTTTATATATTGGGATTGAGATTATGACCTTCCCTTTTTCATTATCAACGGTTATAGTTCACGACAAGCCAAGCCAAGCCAAGCCAAGTCAATCCAAGTCAAGTCTAGCCAAGCCAAGCCAAGTTTTTAATCACGTCTAACGTGATTAAAAACTTGCCGACTAAAATCACGTCAATTTACGTCAAGCGTTGATTAATTTGACAGAACTAAACAAAAATTTATCTTCTGTCCTTTTTTAATGAAATAGAAAGAAAAAGATGCACTGAACTTAAATTTAGTTTAGTTTGTGAACGAGGGAATCGGCACCATTATTAGCAGTAACTTAAAATAATAATATCAATAATAATAATAATATAAAATCCTTGGTGACAAGAGCGGTAGTAAAAGTAGAAAAACAATACGTAAGCTAGCTACACTGTGAATACTGTGAAATTCAATAGAATAATAATGAGTAATTTTTTGACACAACGTAATCGTTTTTTTTATAACGAAGGAAAATTTTAATTAAGATAAAAGCTTAATTAATTAATATCGGATGGTATTTAAAAGTACTTCAATTTTATTTAAAAGTACTCCCATTTCATTTACCTAATTTTGCCTGTGTTCCACCAAATATACTGAATGTGCACCAAAATATAACCTAACCTAATATTTGGTGCACGATCAGTATTTTTCGGGGAAGAATAAAATTTTAGAAATGCATACATAGATGTACCTTAAGATTTTTGGTGAACACAAAAATATTATCCATTAATATCACCCTCTTTAATGGCTCTATAATGAAGTGCCGTTAATATAAATCATTATTAAGTGGATAAGAAAACCTCTTGTTTTTATCAAATTTTGCGTTTCAGATGTTATGGCTATATTATTTTTATATTATGTTGGCTGATTTTTGAATTCTTTAGTGAAATGCTTACTAAAATGGCTGCCTAATAGATGTCCATGCCGAAAATGAGAATTAGTTTTTTTTTTTTTAAATATCTTCAATTTTGTGCTATTTTAAGCCTTTGACTGCCAGACAACAGATACAATAGAAAAACAATTGATAGCTGTCACCGGTGACCGCGGTGGCAGTCAATGTATTAATGAAAAAAAAAACAGTCATGGATTAATGAAAAAAAAAATATAAAAAAAAAATGGCAGTCAATGTATAAATGAAAGAAGAAATTTTTTTTTTTAACTCTTCCTTGATACTAAATCCTCCGTATTGCAGCGCGTGCGAGGCAGTAGCAACAGTATCCTGCAGATGGTTGTATCTCGTGCGGATTGCCCCATCCAGAACAAATGGATGCATATTGTGATGGGTGTTGACTAACATAGTTCATAAGATTTCACTAACACAATAGGTAATTATAAGTAATGGTATTGTACTCGTAATTGTAATAATTTATTTCTCTGTATTTTATTTAATGATCTGTATTTTTATAATTTGTGATTTGTATGGATTAATTTTGTCTGAAATAAACTAATTAATAATAATAAATAATTAATCCCTGAGCTTGCTCGCAAAATACTTTGTAAAATGATTTCTCTCAAACTCGTAGACCCTGTACGTGCTACGAGAGCTACGCCGTAGCTTCTTCGTAGCTCCGTAGCGATAAGCGAATAATTTACGTAGCTGTTTTATCGAACGCTATACTGACATTCTGAAATGCCTTATCTGCAATCGAATCGGTGCTGATCGATGTTTCGATTCGTAATCTACACTATATATTATATATATATATGATTTGTACCTATTTTTGTATGTTTGTATGTTTGTAATGAATAGGCTCAAAAAGTACTGGGCCGATTTAAAAAATTCTTTCACCAATAGAATGCTACATTCTTCCAATTTGACATAGGCTACATTTCATTTTGAAAAAAATTAGGGATCCTTGGTAAAATTTGAACAATGTAACCGAAGGTGTAGAAAAATGAGTTTTAAAATGATAATTGTCTACCCCGTGCGAAGCCGGGACGGGCTGCTAGTCGTTTATAAAATGAATACTTGAGCTGTTTTAATGTCAACTACAGTTAATTGTAGCTACACACGTCTATCCGTGGGTTGTTGTATGTATGTGACCATGGCAGTAGCGGTTTTTACATCCATACTAATATTATAAATGTGAAAGCAACTCTGTCTGTCTGTCTGTCTGTATGTTACGTTTCCACGCCTAAACGGCTGAACCGATCGTCATAAAATTTGGCAGAGATATAGCCTGGGATATGGAGAAGGACATAGGCTACTTTTTTACGCGATAACAGATATCCACGCGTGCGGCTTTATCTCTGCTAAATTTCATGACGATCGGTTCAGCGGTTTAGGTGTGAAAACAGACAGAGTTACTTTCACATTTATAATATTAGTATGGATTTGGTATATACATATATCATTTTTTTTTTTAAACGTTGCCCCACACTAGGAATTTCTCCTGTATCGTGGGTGCGTTTAAAAACATTTAAACTCACATACACAAACAGCCAGACCCGGGACAACTAATTGTAGGTCATACAAATATTTGTTCCGTGCGGGAATCGAACCCGCGACACGCAGCGCAGCAGTCAATCACTTAACCACTGCGCCAACCGTGCCGTACGTATAGTTAGTAAGTATCTTTATAGTTATTCCAAGATTTTTCGTAATTGCACCTACCACTGTTTGTCTCTGCATCACCCAAAGGTTGACTGGAAGAAAATGCCTATGGCATTAAGTCCGCCTCTGTACATTTCTGGAACAGAAAAATACGTACAAAAGTGATGCTTATTTTTAATGAAGAAATATAGATAATAATGATTAATAAAGTATAAAGTATGGATTGGCTAAATCATGCTCAGGGGAAGAACTCTATTAGCCTATTCCTTGATGCTTTAGAAATTATCCGTCTGAAATCCGAATACTTTAAGAAGCCCTGAACAGGAAATCCGATACATTCAACAATCTTAACACCCACGATGCCTGCGGGACTATGTAGCGATATTTACTGCTTCGTTCATTTAAAACATAGCCGTTTATATGCTTACCAGGACCTTGGAGTATTGTTACTATAAAACTGTCGTAAAGACAAGTTCTGTGCAAAGGGAATAGTCTCGTCAACACAATTTAAGTTCTGTTGGTCCAGTCGCAAAATGTACCATTCGCAAAATGCACCTTTCTCAAAATGTATCTTTCTCATAATGCACCTTTCTCATAATGTACCTTTCTCTTATTGCACCTTTCTCATAATGCACCTTTCGAAAAACGTACCTTTTTTACCTTTATTCCGATCTGCCCCCTTCGTCCTTGCCACTGGGTGGCTGACACTAACTAGTGGCGTTTACCATCCCGATGGTCATTATTTTATTTATATATATATTTTTTTTTTGTTTATTCGACCTGATTGATTACTGTTGAATAATAAGGCTTAGTCGACGGAGACCCGCTTCGCGGGGCCCCTATTTTCGTCTTCTTCTGGTTCAAAAGCACAAAGGTACGTTTTGCGAAAGGTACATTATAAGAAAGGTGCATTATGAGAAAGGTACATTATGAGAAAAGTGCATTATGAGAATGGTACATATTGAGAATGGTACGTTTTGCGTATGGGGTGCATTTTGCGGAAGGTACATTCTGTGACTGAACCGTTTTGTTTTACTAAATCATTTGCAATGTGGTGAATGAGAGCATGTCAAAATGTAAGTAAGTAAGTAAGTAAGTATTTATTTGCATAAAACATGGTATACATGGTGTTACAATAATTTACAATAAAGATCTTACATGTTTTGCCAGAATTGTACTTAGCATGCATATGTTCACTTAATACTAACATGAGAATTTGTTATCCATAAATTCTTTAAGACTATAGAAATTTTTCAAGTTTAACCAGTCAAACAATTTTCCCTTAAATAATCTGGAGTTTAAGTTTTTTATGCTACTCGGTATGTTATTATATATACTAACACAATTATATAAGCAGCTTTTATTATATTTAGCAAGCTTGGGAAGATCATGCAGAACGAGTCTCTGTGGATCACGCCGGCTCCTTGGGTTAATATCATTGGCTGATATAAACAGGTCTTTATGTTTATTGACGAACATACATATTTCAAATATAAAAAGCGACGGCAGCGGTAACAAACCTAGTTTCTTAAATATGGGTTTACAAGATTCCTCCGAGTGCATCCCGTAAATTGCCCTAATGCACTTTTTTTGAGCAACAAATGCTCTGTTTATATCGGTACTATTTCCCCATATTATAAGCCCGTAACGTAGTACCGATTCTACATATGCATGATAGGTCATGACTCATGAGAGCTGTTTTTAAGTTTGTAATATTTTTGATTTGTTTAAGAGCATATACAAATTTATTTATTCTCTTTGCAGCGTTGTCCACATGCTCTTTCCAATTCAAATTCTCATCAATAATTACGCCTAGAAATTTCGTTTGTGCTACTTCTTTAATTTTTGATACGTTTAGTTTAATATTATATTTAGGATTATTACATTTATTGAAATTAATATAAACCGATTTATTAAGATTTATTTTTAAATTATTCATGTCAAGCCATTGTATTAATTTATCTATAGTATTATTAATGTCAGTCTCATGATTATTTCTAAAATTGTTACATTTTTCTGTCGCTATAATAATAGCTATGTCATCAGCAAACAATATACATCGGTGGTCAGTTATATTAATAATATCATTTATGTACAGCAAGAACACGACAGGCCCCAGTACACTTCCTTGTGGTACACCACATGTATTGTGCTTGTATTCTGATGTAAAAGGCACCTTAACATGATTTTCATCAATTTTATCAATAATGACTCGTTGTTGTCGGTTACTGAGATATGATTTTATCCACTGAAGTGTAGGACCCCTGATACCTACAAGTTCAAGTTTTTTGAGCAACAGATTGTGAGAAACTAAATCGAAGGCTTTTGAGACATCAAAAAATAGCCCAGTGGTCAGATTTTTATTATTGATATTAGTAACTACAGCCTTTACCAGGGAGAATATTGCCAAAGTAGTGGACTTGTTTTTCTGAAAGCCATATTGTTCTTTGCTAATTATATGAAATTTATCACAATAGTCAATTATTCTTCCATACATGCACTTTTCATATATTTTGGACAATATGGGTATTAACGTTATAGGACGATAGTTATTAATATCAGATTTTTCTCCTTTTTTATATAAAGGCTTGACTATCGAGTATTTTAGGGCATCAGGAAAAGTTCCCGATGCAAACGATAAATTAATTAAATATGTCAGAACAGCAGTTAGTTGATTGGTACACTCTTTAATAATTTTAGTGTTGATTTCATCATAGCCCACAGAATTGGAATTAGACAATAACAGTATTTCTCGTCCAACCTCGCTTTCCTCCATAGGTTTTAAAAACATCGAGTTAACGGATGCACTAATACGAGGTTTTATGCTTTCCTGACTGCTCGTATGTGATAAATTAATATAATTATTATTAAAGGCGGTGGCAATTTCAATAGGATTTGTTAGTGTTGTATTGTTAACTGTAATTTTCTCCATATTTCCTATGCAATTTGTATCGTGCATTTCATTTTTAATTACTGCCCACGTGGCCCTACATTTGTTTTCACTCTTGTTTATATATTTAATATTTGCGCATTTTTTTGAATTAATTATAATTTTTTTTAGAATATTGGAATATGTCATATAATTAATTTTATTATTTGCATTTTTATTTTTATAGTATTTATATCTTAGTACACGTTTTTTTTTACAAGATTTCTTTAAGCCTTTACTTATCCAATTTTTTTTATTTGAATTATTGTTATTTATTTTTACTTTAACTTTTGGGAAGCAAAGATTGTAGAATAAGCATAGCAGTTCATGAAACTCACTAAATATATTTGCATCATTTGAGATGTATATGTGTGACCAAGATAAATTATTTAAACATTCCTTGAACTTACGAACATTGTCCAAACTGTAATCTCTTTTATATATATGATAAGATGAGCATTTTTGAATCTTTTCATTTATAGGAAAACTCAACATTTGGGCTGTGTCATGGTCAGAGAGATAGAGAGGCAAAACTGAAGCGGAAGCATTTGGAATATTACTTAGAATATGGTCTATGCAAGAAGACTTGCGCGTAGGCACATCAATGTGAATTTTTAAGTTAAAGTTGTAGGATATGTCTCGTAGGCGATTAGTAACGTTACCTTTTTTCAACGTATTTATATTTAAGTCACCGGTTATTACTAGACGAAATTTGGACTTGTATTTATTAGTTAGGTAGTTCAAAAGATTATTTAATTTACATAAGAACTGAGTAGGATCTGAGTTTGGAGTTCTATAGACGCAAATAACAAGCAACTTATAACACTCAAGCTCTATGCCACAAGCTTCAAATGTGTTTTGGGTAGCATAATTTTGTATATAAGATAAATCTTTGAAAGGAATGCCTTTTTTTACTAAGATACAGGTTCCTCCTCTTTGTTTTTCTCTACAAAAACTTGAAGCTAACTGATAGTTACATATTTTGATATAGCTCTCATAGCCTTTCTTTATAAAAGTTTCCGACAAGCAAATTACGTTAGGCTCTTTTTGTGCTACTTGTAACTCCTGGATTGTTATTTCTAACAGTTCCCGTTTTGATAGAATACTAGCAATATTTTGATGCAGAATATTGAACATATGGGCTTTAGGCACGAAAAAAATCGTCTTTATTTCTTAATACAGGGAAGTAAAAAGGTATTGTACCTCTCCTTACATTCCCGATAGATACGGCTGGGTTTACTGGTTGTTTATTTTTATTACAATATTGTTTATTAAAATAAAAAGGGATCGTTCCCTTTTTAGGCGTATTGTTACTAATGGCTACAATGCTGCTTGGTTGATTACGCATTACAAATTTCCTAATATTCCTTGGGCACAAGTAGTTTTCATTGTAGTCGTTACAATCTATTACATAATTTATAGACTTACAAGCCTCTGATAATGTAAAATGTCCACAATCAAGATAATGACATTTTTTAAACATCTTACATAAGTTTTCTATACCATCATTCAATTTTGAGACATTTAAGAAGTGACTATTACTAACATTTAGTACAATAATCCTATTATTATAAAATGTGTCCAATAAACCTTCTAATGGTGACAGAACTTGCCTTAAATTACAATCATTTTCCCCCACACATACCACTAGTTTATCATTAGGATGTAATGTTGTTTTTAAGCAGTTCTGAATTATGTCATGACATTTCGCATTTGGCTTCGTTTCCGCAAAGATTCCGTATTTTTGGTACTTAGTTTTAGTTCTTGAATGCAGTAAGGCTGAAGCCAAGCCGACACATTGTTGTGTACCGAATATAAGTATTCTTCTTTCGGGTCTGTGTCTGGGTTTTCGTTCTGGGATGGAATAGGTGCAGGTATTGACTGCAGGAGTCATTGTCAGGTTCGATGCCACGCTTTTATTTTGTAAGCACTGCGACAGTGTCTCTTTTTGTTTTTTTAAAGATGAAATTTCAAGGTTAGCGCTATTCAACTGCTGCTGTAGATCTTCAATCATTTTACCCAGGGATATTGTTTTATCTTCGTAAATACTGTCAACGTTTGAAGAATGTAATATAGGTGAAGAAGGGGTGGATGCCGTACAGTGTGCTAAAGAATGCCTCTTCTTTTTAATATTACTACGAGAAATAGTATCTGGTAATGAAATGGATTGACATAATGATTTTAACATGTTAATTTCAGCAGTTAACTTATTTACTTGTCTTTGAAGATTGTTGTTTTCTAGTAATGTTTTATCAAGCTCAAATTCCGTGGTTTCGAGTTTAACGGTTAATTGGGATATAGTATCTTTCATTTCTGACATAGATACTAAGTCTGAAATTAGTTCTGATGATGTTCCATCCAAACTTTTTGACATTTTTGTTGGTGTGCAGTTCGATTCATAGGATGTATTGTAGTCAGTGAGTATATGCGAATCCAAGATCTGTGACGCTGCTATGGACTGGTCTTTTTTTGTTACATTGGTCTGTTCCGGTGATGGTGTTTTAACGGCTTTTTTTTATTTCTCAGTGTTATGTTCGATGGATTGCTGCTAATTGTATCTTTGGTTTTAATACAAGTTACGCATTTCCACCTTTTTTTTTAATCTTGATCCAGCATCCTGTATGTTTGTTCTGGATATCCAATACAATCTGGTTCATATCGATTGTTACAGACCGAACATAATGCAATGGTTTTTATATCTACATGTTTTTTGCATTTATAGCATACTACAAGTGCTGCCATCTTGCGGCTACTGTTGGTATTCTTTGAAACGATCTTCAATGACATTGTGTTTGCTTGATACAGCTGCTAATCGCTGTTTAATATTTTTGTGCAATAATATGGACGAAACATTCAAGAGGAAATCACAAAAAGAAACAGTTTACCCGGGATTTGAACCTTCGACACATCGAGCACTATTACACTAGATTTGCACTCTTTGTACGTCGAGCCAGGTGACGACTTAGAATTATGGCCGAAATAATCGTATAGATTCTTCGTGTACAATAAAAAATAAAGTTCGTTAGAATGGATTTGAATAGGCGAAGGAGCAAAGGTCGTTTTCTTTGTGTTGAATGTACCATATATTCGAAATAGTTTTGTATCACTTTTTTTTTGCACTTTTAGCACTTATCACTTTTATTATCACCTATAACTTTGTAATTGTTTGTGTAAGTCTGTTCTATACACAATTGGCGATTAACTTTTGTTTATTTTAGACTTTTGATAATTCGCTGTTTTAATTATATTGATTTACTTAATGCGTTGAAATTGTTTGCCGACTACACTTTCACTGATATATTGTTTCTAATTGAACACTTTAAACATAACAATTTAACAAAGCAAGTACAATAACTATTTTTAATTAATTTTAAATCTCGGAGTCGAAGTAAACGTGACCACGCACTTGAGATCACGCACGTGTGTAAATGTTTCCATCTGCGGGGTAATTGTGTAAAACATATAAAACGGCAATCGATCGCAATACCTTTCATTTTGACAGTTCAGCTAAGTTCATTGCGTTATTAACGCTGCTGGGCAGAAAAAAATTCAAAACTATAAAGCAATGGATTAGGAATTGGTATGCAATTATCAATTTTGATTTTCAATAAATTTATTGAATCCTAACCTTTTCATCTATTAAATTGTATCCAATTTTTTTTTTTTTCGAGATATCTTGTTTCAAACGAATCGCACAAGGTGGCCTGATTTTGTTCAATCAAAGAAAAAATCTTTAGTGAAGAAAAAATCTTACTTAAAATAAATTAAAATAATGTAAAGCTTTGTTCCTACCTGATGACATTCATTTAGGCTTGCCTTATTTGCGCCTGTATTCATGTCCACCGCTGACCATGAGCCTCTCAACGCCTCAGCTTATGAATTAAATATTTTACCGTAATTATTCCTGTACCTTGATAGACAGTTAATTAGGGGCACTGTAATTAATTAGTTATGATATCATAGATGTATCCAGACCTTATCATATTAATTACTTAACTCGTACTCGTTTCTTTCTTTCTTTTAATTGAAATTTATGTATTTTTTTTATTTTTTTTTCTCTTTATTTTAAGGGCTTTATCGCTGTGCGATAACGTCACCCTGTAACATCAGCACAATCAACTAAACCTAAAAACATATAACACTTACTTTAAAACAAATAATGCCAGTTTGTACAGTATCCTAGCTTGTTCCGATAAAGGACATGCCAGTATAGCATTACACTCTCCAATATCGTACATATTTATAGGGCCAAGCAAATTCAATCTCAAAGCCCCATTCCGCACACACTCCATCAAAACATGTTGCACATCTTCGACTACTCCACATTCTTCACAGTTGGGTGATGTTACCTTTTTCATCAGAAAACCGAACTTCCTTGATGGAATGTGACCGGAACGAAGTCTTAGCGCCATAACTAAATCCCTTCTGCTAAGCATATTTTAATCTGTCCAATTATACACTGGAAGCTGTGGTTGGATGGTCTTGTACCAAATTCCCTTTTCTCTTGACCATGTATTTTTTTTTTATTTGCCTTTTAATTATTTACCTTTCTCGGCAAACATGTTTGTACACACGGCTACATATAAAGCTATACATTCCCCGTTTAAGCTGACTTCTCATTGTACGGAAATTCTATACAATGCGAGATCAGCTTATACTGGAAATGTATAGCTTGATATGTAGCCGTGTGTACATGTACAGGTTGCATAAAAAGTACTTTCGTAAGCTTACCAACCAAGACGAATCATCATCGTCATCATCATTTCAGCCGAAAGACGTCCACTGCTGGACATAGGCCTCCCCCAAGCACCGCCACCTCGACCGGTTCTGTGCTTCCTGCATCCAGCGGATTCCTGCGGCTTTCATAAGGTCATCGGTCCACCTTGTGGGAGGCCTTCCAACGCTACGTCTTCCGGTACGCGGTCGCCACTCCAGAACCTTTCGGCCCCAACGGCCATCTGTTCTGCGCGCAATGTGCCCTGCCCATTGCCACTTAAGTTTGGCAATTCTTCGAGCTATGTCGGTTACCTTGGTTCTCCTGCGGATCTCTTCATTTCTGATTCGATCACGTAGGGAACCTCCAAGCATAGCCCTCTCCATTGCCCTTTGGGTGACTTTTAGCCTTCTAATAAGGCCCATTGTGAGCGACCACGTTTCAGTGCCATATGTTATCACTGGCAACACGCACTGGTCAAAGACTGTCGTCTTGAGACACTGCCGTATGTGGGATGAGAAGATATTACGTAGCATCCCGAACGCTGCCCAGCCGCGTCGGATTCGACGATTACCTCTTGACCAAGACGAATGCTACATTTTAAAACTAGGCAGGAAAAAATGAATGAAAGAAAATTGTTTACTCTGCATAAACATGTGTGTTAGAAGTGTGTACATGCATTGTTCTGTTGCGATCTTATTGATACTATTCGGTACCATTCGAGCTTATTGGTACCATTAGTCACAGTAACGACATCCGTGCACATGTCAACGTGACAATTATCCTGAACAAATTACAGCTCAGTAAAATCGATTGAATGAACACACTTTTACAATCAGGATTTATTTTTAATGTTATTTGGTGTTATTGCTTTTCGATGATTATAGTTGGTTTTATTATCAGTTGTTTAGACCGACATATTTTAATTTGTGACAGATTTATATTGCATTGATTGATGTCATATATGTATATGTGGCAGACTGATAGTATGATTCGTCATTATACAAACGGCACCGCCCGTTTAACTTTAAAAAATTTATTATTTCAATATCCAGGTACCCAGAACAAATGGGTTAGGTTAGGTTAGAGCTATGACCAACCTCGCGCGAGCCGAGCGAGCGACAGAGCGGTGCCATGGCAGCGGCCGGCGAGCGCCTTAAGAAATATATTTACATTTTGCCTTGGGCATTTTGCATATTACCGCAAGCGTTTGTAGACGGACAGCGCCGATTGTAAAAAGCAGAATCAGAGCGACACATACATAAAATATGCAGTATGTAGTGTTGTTTATTTTTGCTTCAAGTCTCAGACTACAAATATATATTTTTTGGGATGTTCTGCCAAAATAAATTAACGAAAAAAGTGGCGACACTGGCTTTTTCAGCGTAGCTTTTATCGACGGTTTAAATAATAGGAGCTCTACTGGTATTATTTCTTTAAAAAAAAATAAAAAAAATACAAGTTACTTTAAAAATATTCCAGGCAACAAAATTTATAAAAAAATACTGAAAATTAATGCGTTTACAAGATAAAGATGTTGGCTTAGTCTGACATTTGGCTATCGATAAGCACTTATCGTCAACTTGACATCAATCGCCTGGATTTTGTACTTACCAAGTTGATCTAGATAAGTTCCCTTTCCATCGGTTGGGATTCTTAAAGTGCTATTAAGGGTAAACTGGTTTTTTCAAGGGGCTGGTGTCTGAAAATTGGATTAATTAATGTTGAGATAACGCTTAGCAAATTACTATAATTTATCTATATATAGATATAAAAATCAATTGCCGTGCGTTAGTCTTGCGAAAACTGGAAAATGGCTCGACTGATTTGTATATATATTTTTTTGTTTTGTTTGCCGCAATACTGGGGTAGTTTAGGAAAATATAAAATTTGGAAAACCCAAAGGGACAGAGGAAAATAAAAGAAATTTTGTCGCACGTCGGTACGGAGTCCACCGGGTCATCCAGAGAAAAATATAAATGACAGATTTTTTTTTCATATTATGTTCCCATTAATTGTTCTTCTTCTTCTTCATGTCGATGTTTTCCACTATTTTTAGGCACAGTGGCATGACAAAGAACACCAACCACAGACAACAGTGACTGTTGTCTGTGGTTAGTTGTTTTTCGCAAACCCGATAAAAATGGCGATAAAATTACCCATTGGGCCTATGAAACTTGTACAATATCAATCTCAAATTGCATTTACTGCGGTGTGGACCTTTTTACTGCCGCCATTCAATACGTAGGTAGGCCTGTCCGCAATAAATGTTAGTTGATGATTCATGAACTTCAATTGATTTATGTAACCGAAGGCATTTCTATCCTGCATTACTTTTTATATATTTGTATTCTTAACATCATTTTAAGGGCTAAACAGTCGTGGTTTTAAAGTAGAAATCAATATGTCTGAACTTCCACCATTGATACACCTAGTCGTACAGTTAATATATCTGTAGCGGTATCAACAACGCCACATGCGAACTACGCATCAAAGACCTGACGTCACAAATCCTGTATCGCGCTATCAGAGTTTACCGCGCGACTAGCATATATACAACATCCCGACATCAACCGTTGGGCAGTTGCCCACCCGACACAATATCCGTCTGGTCGGAGGATCCTCCCTTTAATATAGAGTATGAGTGAACTTTACACCCTGTTCCTCATACCTCTAAATATCCACCACCCTTTAACTGAATTCCGAAATCCATCTTCCATCGTGTATTTCTAAAAGTACATCGATGTATCTAACCCTCTCACTGCCACAGGCTGTTACCCCGAACGTTAAACCGCTGCACACAAGAGCCACTCGTCCTCACTCGTCGTTGACGGGCTAAGCTTGTTTCTAAAAGTTGAAACACATTAACCTCTGTTGCTCTTTGAGATAGGTATCGTGTGTAACGTGCTTTACGTCTTTTAGAGCAAAAAGCTTTTTGGAATTATTTAGGAAGATGTGGATAGGATCTGTTTCTTTTAATAATAATAATGATAAAACGAGAACGAGAACCTAGTAAAAGCTGAAAAAGATAAACTGATTAAGTATCTTGATCTGGCTCACGAGGTTGTCGACATGTGGGATGTGGATACAGCAATCATTGTGCCGATATTCGTGACGGCCAATGGCATAATAGCTAAGAGCCTCGACCATCATCTGAAGAGGGTCTCGTTAGGTAGCTGGATCAAGGGCTTGATCCAGAAAGCAGTACTTCTGGACACGGCGCGTATCGTGAGGAGGTTCCTCTCTCAGGAGCCCTGACCACCGGTAGCTTGGACCCTGTTCCCGATACCGGTGGGCTACTATTTTTAAATGTTTTTATTTGTTTATGTTTTTATAAATATATTTAAAAATGTAAATGATATGTTTTTAAATGAAATAAAGGAAATAATGATAATAATAATCCATTTATTGCAGGTGACGCAGGCCCACAGATAAATTACCTTAACCTAAACATACATATTTTAATACAATTACATTAAATTATTGTACATGAAGTGAAGACTGTGTCGGCGTCGTGTTGCGCTGCGTGGTGTCGCGTAACCTTCCACGAAAACGTCGGTACGCCACACCTTTCGGCCAAAACTCTTCTTTCATGAAGGTTTCTAAGTACTGAGTTGGAACCCGCACCACAAACGACTTGAAGTTTATGTTATGGCATGACTCCAACTTTTCTACTCTCAAGGTCCACTTGGTCTTGACTCTGAAGTATTCCACGATGTCGTCAGTCATCGTGGAGTGATGCAGATGGGATATGAAAAAAAAAAAATGAATGAATAGAGTGGAGTGAATTTTAATAGTCTTATCTAATACATAGCTTATAATCCTTTCACTGCTGGGACACAGGCCTCCTCGCCGTGGGTAGGACATAATCCAACACGCTAATGTGGTTTGGTACATGTCACATCCAAATTGGTCGCAGTTAGGTCGTCAGTTTAGGACCTTTAAGGCTCATTTTCATTAATCGATAACTTGGTCGATAGACAGAATGTGAGGACTCGCTTCAAGCAGGGTCATAGAAATATAAAAAAACAGGAGAAGTGGCAAAGGGGCGTGTCTCTGTCCGCGCGCAATGATCAAAATGCTCATTGCATAGGCAAGTGGCGGTCTCCGCGAACTAGTGCGCTTTCGACCGTGATCGTGACAAATTATAAGAATGCCGTGTTGTTCAGTGGTTTCTTGTAAAAACCGAAGCCAAAAAAAAATGTTTGTACATCATGGAATCACTATATATGTACGAGCCCGAGTGTCAGGAGGTACATTTGTGCGCTAGTACTGAGTGTGAAATGAGACACTTGGTTTGGTAATAATTTTAGTCTATAATTTTAATAAAATAAATTAGTTATCAAATAGGATCACACAAATAATAGAACTTTAGTTTAAACTACGAACATCACACTTTTATTATGAAGGACACACGTTATTTCAGTTATAACACAAGTTATACATGAGAATTAACCTAGGTTTCGTTCTCAGGCAGTCCCACGGATTCACCAACATCACGACACTAAGGGTACTATATGACGCATTAGTCAGAAGTCACCTCGAACATAGCGCATTCATTCGGGCGTCTCATGAGGCGAAATATAGTGTTATGTTGGAACGTATCCAAAATAAGTTCACGCGACACTTGTATTACAAGCTGTATGGGGTATATCCATTATACCCATTGATGTACCTTACACTATTTGTTCTGGGTATGGTACACTCTAAGAGTACGACGGGAATTTTCGCTCGTAGCGTATGTAGTGAAACTACTACGTGGCGTGGCGCATAACCCGGGAGTGCTGCGACACCTACAGCTGTACGTGCCCGACCGGTACGTGTGGAGGCGGCAACGTCCGCCCCTGCTCGCTGAACCTGCAGCCAGGACCAACCTGCTGGCGAGAAGTCCTCTCACTAGAGCCATACGCGTGGTGAATGAGGTTCACGGGAGGGTTGATATATTGTGGTGCAACAAAAGTTACACTATATGTAATAAGTTATGTAGATTAAGATATTTTTTAACTAGGTATAAGGTATAGATTTAGGATTTAGTTAGTAAGGCCACTCTGTCGCATTGGATCATAGATCTGTAATGATAGTGTAGGTAAGATTATTATAAATAAATAAATAATTATAGACAGGAACCGAACACTGCAAAAACTGTCCGCTCCCGTGCCGTGCAGACGTATTTATACAAATCAGGGGTGTGTGAGGCGAGGGCAGCGGTGGTCAAAATGTTAGCCAATGAGGGTGTGTTTCGCCTGGGCAATACCATTTATGGTTGCGTTTTCGGAATTCGCGTCGAGATTTGCAACCAATCATGTATCAGTCGCCTGCGCAATACCTTTTAAGGTCGCGTTCACATGACACACCCCCAATGCTTTCTTAGAAATACTAAGTAACTATTAATGTTTTTGTTAGGACATCCTGATAACTCGTTCTGTTCTGAACAATATATTTGTCTTTAAAATAATGAAAAACAAGAAATTGTAAAATATTTCTTGCTTTTACTACGTTATTTTTGTTTTCAAATATCACAGCGACTGTAATATTTTTGCAGTAAATACATTGCTCCTTAACCACTACCTAAGTATGTCGCAAAGTGACTGGACAAGCAATGTAAAAATCGCAAAACTATAATTTACTTAAAAAACATTGTTAAAAAAAGTATAGAAAATATAATGGAAATGTATACCATTAAAGACACTGATTCAAAAAAAAAAAAAATGCGCACTTATCCTGTATAATTATGAGAGTTCAATAAAATTTTAGTTAAGCAAAATGGGAATTACTTGAGGTACAATTAAATACATGCCTATTTAAATGTACGTCTGACGCAACCTGAGCACTCGTCAGTCAGCTCTGCTACCACCTGGCTGACTGACTTATATGGGAAAGCCTCGAGAAGCCAAAGAAAGGAGGGTTTTGTGCATGTCCGTGCTTCAGTTCCCTCGTAACTACTAAACGGCTTAACCAATTTTGATAAATGATATGTCGTTAGATACGTCTTCATTTTGTCATTGTCACTGACAATATTACAATTTAAAAAAATCAAAATGGCGAATTTTTGGCGCAAAAACATGTTTTCGAAAAATAAAAATCTCCCAAATCTGTCGAGTGGGTTATCAAAATGAAGGGTTTTAAAAGGTGATTACTAAAATATAGTCAAATTATATGTTTTTTTTTTTTTTTTTTTAAACGTTGCCCCACACTAGGAATTTCTACTGTATCGTGGGTGCGTTTACAAACATTTAAACTCACATACACAAACAGCCAGACCCGGAACAACTACTTGTAGGTCATACAAATATTTGTTCCGTGCGGGAATCGAACCCGCGACACGCAGCGCAGCAGTCAATCGCTTAACCACTGCGCCAACCGTGTCGTTTAAATGTAATTTGCAATGAGAAATGAAGAAAAAAAAAAAAAAAAAAACAAACTTGAACTTTTGGAGTAAGTGGCGGTTATCACCCTATTATATGTGGGTAAATAACCTAATTTACCGTCTATGTCTTAACACAAAAAGTGTAAAAAAAAAAAAAAACACGACTGCGAAAAAGTGAAAAGTGAACTGTCTTTTAAAAACATGGAAACAACGTTTAATTATATAACTTAATACTATAAACAATCTCAAGCAGTCGGAGGTGTCTTCTTAAATTTAACAATAAAGACCTATTGCCTCCGACTTCTTTTAATTTACGTTTATTTTTATTTTATTTTTTTTACGGTTCGCTTGGTTACATGGTTAATTTTTTCTTCCGTGCCAGAACGAGAAAAGCATAAGTAGATTGCCGATAATTTAGACCTTGACATATCTGGACCCATGCATATAAAACATGACGCAAAGAAAAAACACAAACACAAAAAAAAAAAGCTAATTAAAGCTATTTGATCGCATTGCCAAGGCCATGCATTTAATATAAACCAAGTTACGCGTGTTAATTTACGAATAAAATACAACTGATACATAAATTATAGGAATTATACGGTGTATGGTTATGCTGTAATTATGCGTGTTAGCTTACCGTTATTATTGTACCAGCAATATAAAAATATAACGTAGGTACAGCTTAAGGCATTTGTCGCACAGGCAGCGATAAACGAGATGTGAGTAAAGCCCTCTTCTTCTCTCCGACTTTTTGTGCCCGACAATAATCATATTTTGTAAAACCTACCAGCACAGTATTGAGAATTGAGCTTATAAGTATGAGGAACAGGGTGTAAAGTTCACTCATCCTCCATAGAAAAGGGAGGATCCTCCAACCAGGGCCTCAAGTCTGCTATTACAATAGTGTCAGAATGGTCTATCATTGATTTCATAATTGTTGATTTTGACAAGGTAATCTACTAATATAATGGCGTCATTATAACTTTCCAATGGTCAGCCACTGACACTCCATTGAAAGAATTGGTAATCTCATACATAATAACAAATGAAACTTCCTACTAAACTTCCAACTTCCTACTACTTCAGATTGCTTATAACACTAATAAATAATATGTAAAAAAATATATAAATGAAATCTGGCATGAATTAATGTTCAAAATGCCATTATAATACAATTCTATTACGAGACCATTGACCGACCAATGATCGACCATTATGAATTTAGCAGTTTACGAACTTTTAGCAAAATGACAATGGGATCGTGTTGGAGTGACGAATTTATAAAAATAGCAGACTTGGGCCCCAGACGGGTGTTGTGTCTGGTGGCCATCTGCTCAACGGTTGATGTCGGGATGTTGTATAGGTGCTAGTCACGCGGTAAACTCTGATTGCGCGATGCAGGATTTGTGACGTCAGGTCTTTGATGCGTAGTTCGCATGTGGCGTTGTAGATGCCGCCACAAGCTAGCAACTAAAAAGGAGTAGGCAAGCAACGAGCAGCGAGTGTGTGACGGCGACGAGCGATTACTTGCTAGTATACGTTAGTACGTATACTAGCAAGTAATCGTCGAGGACTCGCTGAGAGACTCACGCTTGGTACTAACCAAGTGTGAGTCTCTCAGCGAGTCCTCTGCCCGCCAAGCGAGCGTCACTGAGTGCTCTCTTTAATAGCACTTGTCACTGCGATAAACAAGTTGAGTGAACATGTCAGCGATCAACTATTGGTATACAAAACTGAAATCGCGAAAAAAAATCAGCTGTTCCCTACATTTTGACGAGTTATGCGAACATAGGGAACAGCTGATATTTTTTTCGCGATTTCAGTTTTGGTCCCATAGTAAAAGTTGTTCATAATGATGAGTACAATGATCCCATAAGAGGATTTAAACGAATAAAATTTGATCCTGTATGTAGCTCTTTTACTTACATGGGACCTACAATCTTTTGTACGTTTCTTGAGTGAGAAAAATGTCGACGGCTAGTCGCTTTTTCGTCAGCGGTGGGAAAGGTGCAGGGGCGTAGTTACCGCCGTATAAATGATACGGGACCCCCGGTTTACAGGGGCTGCCTTACATAAATTCGTAAAATATTATCCATAACCTCAAATTATCATTGATAAGAGGACCGTACTAGTGAAAAAAAAAAAAAAATAACTATCTTTAAGAATTTAAAATACTTATTCTACTGTGGAACTCTCATGTTTCTGTACTTTTCAGTTTTAATAATACTTATTTTGTTTATATGCGTTTTTTTTTACAAAATAAAATTGTAAAAACAAAATTAAACCCCTTTTGAGCTTCGTCGCAAACGGCGAAAAAGGGTCCTCAATTTTTTTTCGTACAGGGCCCATTTTGGATCAGCTAAGCCACTGGATAGGTGCCACAAGCTATGTCTTGGTCACTGTGATAGCGGAGCGAGACGTGGTGAATGATAAACGCTTATAGTGCGTTGTTTTATTTCTCGCTTGTCGCTCCGCTCGATCTTTCAGTCCGCTACCAAACTGTTTATGATCGCGAGCAAATTCTGTTCTACCATAAATCAACTTTCAAATTGAGCGCGACCTTTTCGTTTTGCTCTTAGCCTTACAATAAGCCAATAAACGTTAATTAGAAGCAAATTGTTGTTAATTGTTGACCGAAAGCTATATTTAATGACTGTTAATTTTAGGCAATTTGTGTTAACAAATAAATATGGGTAACACTTTGAGGCTTTTGTTTTACAAATTTTTTCAAAAACTTGTTTGGAAATTGATGGGGCAATGTTTATTTGTCATCATCATCTTCCTGCCCTTGTCCCATGTTACTTGGGGTCGGCGCAACACGTTTTCTTTTTCCATTCCCCCCTGTCAACCGTCACTCTATCATTTACTCCCTTCTCTTTCATATCATTCTTCACACAATCCATCCATATTTTTTTGGGCCTTCCTCTCCCTCTCCATCCATCTACATTTATCTTCATCACTCTCTTCGTCACATGTGTTTCCTCCCTCCTCATCACATGCCCATACCATGCCAAACGACGTCCGTTCAGCTTTTCTTTCACCGGCGCCACTTTCAAACTTCCCCTTATATGCTCATTTCTGACTTTATCCATTCTCGTCACTCCACACATCCATCTCAACATTTTCAATGGCAATGTTTATTTTTATTTGGTGTGTATTCACATAGAAAGAAGTTGGTATGTTTGAAATATTTTGTAATGTCAGTGAGTAATATAACTGGCAGATTTCCAAGAAAGTTCGTTTTAAAAGTTAAATTATTATTCATTGGTTCTGACTATAAATTCAAGTTTATTTTACACTGGGATTACTTAAATGTAATTGCGTTTTTTTTTGTGCAGAATGAAAAATGTTTCATTCTTTCTTTCCTTTTATTTATTTCAAACTCAAACTCAAAGCATTTATTTCAATTAAACCATTTACAGGCACTTTTGAATTGTCAAAGAGACGGTCAGTTAGTCAGAAAGTTGAAGCTAGATGCCCATTCCAATACGTAGATCACTATGGAGAAGAACGGACAAGAAACTCCAAGGACACTCTTTAAAATCAAGATATTACATAATCCTGGGTACATTATTCTTGTTGCTTCTATATGTGTGAGACGATGTAAAAACTAATAAAACAATTCAAAATATAAAATTACAAATTAAAAATAAGCCCTGGCAGTCAAGAGATGACCAGTCCCAACTGACGGCGCCCGTTTACGAACATGACGCATGGATCAGCACCATCCAGCTCAACCATTTTGTAGGGAACCGAATCATCCAAAACACGTGCCACCATCAGTGAGACATATAAGTGAGCATGACATACTCTCAACTGCCATGCTCTTTCAAGTCAACATAAATCATAATAACATAGTAAACGGCTCCATGGTATTCACATTTACAAAATTGAAAAAATGCTGCTAAATTATACAGAACTATAGTTTGCAATGTATTTGAGAGATGAATATAAATTTACTACCAAAAAAGAAAGAAAATAATTATTATCTATTGAAGTATTCAACAAATAAAACATGCTTAAATAAAAACAAAATAAACATTAAGTTCGTAATGTCAGAAAATAAAATAAAATAAAATAAAAAGGGGGAAGCAACTTCCAAGTATTCGAATTTTATCTAGTGAGTCCAAGTGGCAGTGGAGGATTTAACTTACTCTTAAGTTCTGTTGGAAAAGTAGATGTGTTGTATGATGTGTTATGGTCTGATCACTTTCCATTGGTTATAGAATGCAAGTTAAGTGCAATTGTACCAAAGAGTGTCATTAACTCACGGTCAAATAAATGATATGGTTGTGTGAGGGGAGACAAGTCAGGATCAAATTCATTAAAACAGAAATGATGTCATAATAGATTGAGACTTTCCACACGATTTTAGTAAATGTTGTGATATGACGTGCAATAATAACGAGCATAAAATTGTTATTGATAAATTCTATTCAGAAATTGTACATGCTTTAAGTGAGGCGGCCGTGGTCGGTCGGGGTTTGGTATACAACTCCAATAAATCGGAGATCATGGTCTTTGAGGCTGGGGGTAGACCGGGATAAGTACCACCTGTATTACTTAATGGGACTCCACTAAAAAGAGTATTTAAGTTTAAATATCTTGGTCATATATTGACCCCTGACCTCAATGACGGACTCGATATTGAGCGGGAGCGGGGGGCGTTGTCGGTAAGGGCGAACATGCTAGCTCTCACGTTTGTACGCTGTTCACTTAAAGTCAAAATACACGTGCAGTCTGTGGGCTAGATATACCCAACGGTCGTACAACTTCCTTCGTGTTCAATACAACAACTTTTTCAGGGCATTGGTGAGGCTGCCCCGTTTTTGTAGCGCATCGGGAATGTTCGCTGACGCACATATAAATTGCTTTTACGTGACGATGCGAATGAGGTGTGCATCATCAATATCCTGAAAATGATCGCTAGCAGGCTCTATTGCATATATATCAATCACTGCAGTGACATCTCCCATGGGATGAAATCAATAAAAAAAATTATTAGAATAAAAAAAAAAACTAACATAGTTCGTCAATGAGTCCTTGTCACTTGATTAAAGAAATTTATTAATTATTATTATTATAAACATGACCCAACTGTTTCGTAAGTCCGCATACTTACAAGCATTTGTAAATAGATAAAACCCGGTCTCGAAAATGTCTCAATGGGTAGATAATATGTACAAACCAGAGAACCAGGTATGGTGTAGAGATTTTTTTAAATGTTGACTTTACTTGTTTACCATCTATAGCAATAATTAAGAATATTCTATTCTATTCTAAAAATCGCTACTCTTAAGCCTTAAAATACTCGCTGCACCAGGAATTACCCCGAAATCTACATTATGTAGAATAAAACTGAAGGCATGACCCTTGACCCAGTGACATTTAACCTCGCCCCCTTTTCCCCTACAATGCGCTAATCGAATTCTTCCTTGGACCTTAATTATACTGTCTTGCTTAGAAATTCTCTGTTTAATGACTTCCTATTTTCGTATTCATTGCTGGCTGTAAACCTTGAGCCTTTTTATTTTAATAAACAAAAAGGGCAGTGGATGTTGTTTTGAGGATTTTTCTTTTATTTTTAATTGTGGAGAAATGTTGAGGTGTTTTATCAAGTTGAGGGTTATTAGAAGAAAGTGTAACATTCGCGGAGACTTAATAGCGTCTCGGGTAGGACTAGACAATATTAGTCGAGGTTAGGTGTTTGTTAGAAATGGTTAATTGTCTTCATTAAAATGGTTAATTGTTGTTATTGTTGTTTATAAAAAAATATAATAACACAAAAATATACCTACTCAATACTAAATATATTTGACGGCGCGTCGACGTCGAAATCATAATGTAAACGTCAAGAGTGGCTTTGTGGTTGCTGTCAAAGCCACTCTAGTGAAGCGTCATGTCGATGGTAGCGAGGCAGCCATCTTTTCACACATTGTTTGACAGAACGGCGCCAGCGCACCATGTCTGTGATGAATCGATTTCCATTGCCTCAATAAAAGTAATTTTTAATAAGATTTGTGAAGATTTAAAGACAAGAGACCGTGGCGGCATCTAAAACACCACATGCGAACTTCGCATCAAAGACCTGACGTCACAATTCCTGCATCGCGCAATCAGAGTTTACCGCGCGCCTAGCTTAAATAAAACATCCCGACATCAACCGTAGGGCAGTTGCCCACCAGATATACCACCCGTCTGGTTGAAGGATCCTCCCTTTTTTATGGAGGATGAGTGAATTTTACAGCCTGTTCCTCATACCTCTACATGCCTATTGTTTTTAATATTAGAAGGTTAATTTTAGTGATATAGGAATTATTGAAGAAAAGCATTATAACAATTGATTTTCGGAGGTATTCGGTTTTATTCACCGCCTTATATCCACGCCCTGCGACATGAGTCCTGATGATGGCCCTCCTGCGCCTCCATATTTATTTATTTCACAATGTGAACTTAGGTGGTAGGTTTTACAAAGACATGATTATTGCGGATCCTGTTGGGCTGTAGTATTGTGGTTCCTAAAAACTAATTAGTCGAGTGATGTAATTTAACGAATACTTACTAAAGCACACCTCTATATAAAACACGGTACGACACTAGCTGCGTTAAGAGAATCGGCCATTTCTACATCCGCTTGCTAACTAACTACTGCCGAACGGCTGCCAACGGTATAGCGAATTACTCTTCGCCATGGTACGGTTCGCCGAAATTAATCTTAGTCGACGGTTGATTCCACGAATAAATCCATCGTCGATAGAACTATTCGCCGAAAACACCGTTCATCGATGGTCGCTTCAGCTACAACACTTTTTACCGATGGAACGGGTCGAATCTAGGCTCCGGGTCACTACTGAGGAATTTCAGATACAAAAACCCGATAAAATTTTGCCAGGAATCGAACCCAGGACCTCATGCTCAGCAGTTGCGCTTGCGACCACTAGACCAACGAGGCAGTCCTAGGCTAGATAATAATTATAATGACTAAAACTCAAAAGCACGTCAAAGAAGTCTCCCAAAGAAGGTAATAAACATAGCCAGCACGCTAAATAAAATTTTATAACATTTTAAACGCATTAAAAGGCATGTTCTCACTAGTTAGATTCATTACTGCGATCGTCGAAGTAGTGAGATTTTACTTAGGATGCAAGAGCAAGCGAAGCGAGCTCGGGACTTGGGACACCCCGAATCTGACAGGTTAGGTTCGAAGGGGATGGTTACAGATTTCTTTTCAAAAACATCCAGAAGTAGGAGCCCCGCCAAGCGAGGCTCCGTCGACAAGCCTTATTATTGCTTGGAAACAAATTTAAGTACAGTGCTAATGAATCGAACTAGTGAGAACAAACGCATTAGAATAAACTTTGTTCAAAAACTATATAAAACGCAAACAATTTACCAGTTAGAAAAGAGATTAAACCGTCATTAATCGTTAAACTTACTAACGACCATAACTTCCCACACTAGGTTACCTAGGTAACCATTAACTGTTACTACAAAAAGTAGGGGCAAAAGGTTCATGTCAAAAAAAATTATATGATTATGAAGACGCTTTTAAATTTCCGTCCACGATAACGTAATAACATGCATTATTTTAGACGTAGACGCCCACGATAATATAGTCACGTTAGAAATTATTATATTATCTTCTTCTAATCTTTTCTAAATATATAAAAGAAGAAACTGACTGAGTGACTGACTGACATATCAACGGACAGCCCAAGCCGCTGGGTCTAGAGATTCCAAATTTGAATGAATGAATGAATGAATGATTTATTCACATAAATTTCTTAACACTCGATATATTGCCCCACAAAACTGCTTACGCAGTTTAACTGTGAGATCGTTGTCATTGTGATCGTTGTTCCTTATGAGGTCTAGGGGTGCACTAAGAAAGAATTTTTGGAAATTCCAACCCTAAGGGAATGAAATAGAGGATGAAAGTTTGTATGAAAAATCTTATTCATTTGGTTGATTAACTTGAAACTTGGCACAAATACTTGCCCAAGTAATTAATAACATTTTTCATTATTAGTTTTTTTTAAACTACTCCTCAAAGGGGGATTGCGGGGTGTCAAAGTTTGTATGTAGGAATTTTAAAACCCATGAAATTCTGGACAAAATCCGATTCAACTAGGGAAGTATTGACATCCACGCGGGCAAAGCTGCAGGCAACAGCTAGTATTTTATAAAAGCGCACATAGTATAGAAACCTGCCTTTTCAACTTCTGCACGTGTTTTCTCGCAGTTACCGAGTTCTGTACTGATATACTATTCCATGACCCAGCGTCACGTGCACCGAACGTGTTTCAAAAAGTATAAAATTTTAGAGTGCAGTCACAGTTTAAATACTGTTACCGTGTGAAAGTTTAGCGGGACACGTAAGGTACTGTCAGATGTATCTAGATTTGAAGTCCTTTGTTTCATGAGGTTTGTTTTTAGGGTTCCGTACCTCGAAAGGAAAAAACGGAACCCTTACAGGATCACTTCGTGGTCCGTCTGTCTGTCTGTCAGTCTGTCAAGACCCTTTTCCTCAGGAACGCGTGGAGATATCAAGTTGAAATTAATGTCAAATACGAAGGTTTATGCTCTCTTGGAGCTCTGAAAAAATCAAGCTTCTAAGTCAACGCAATAAATTAGATACAGATGATAGGTGAAAATGTACCATTCCCCCCTTAACTTCCCCCCTTAACTCCGAATTACGGAGCCATAAAATTAAAAAAAAAAAAAAATACAGAAATAGTTCTTTAGCTATAGATTACACGAAAACCTAAAAGAAGTCTATGGTCTTGAAATAACATGGTAATTCTCTCAATATTATGCGTACAAACTAACATTTGCAGTTAGAACGTATAGGAGAACTTGTTTTTAACTACAATGTTAATTTTGTTCTTGGGATAAATTCATCCCAACTACGGAACCCTTCATTGTGCGTGATGCGACACGCACTTGGCCGGCTTTTTTTTGAACTTTGCTAAATATTCCAAAACAGGCTGTTAACCGACTCTAGAAAGGTTATCATCTCTCGCGCTTGTTCCATGTTACTTGGGGTCGGCACTTTACGCTTTTTCTTCCTTCCTTGTCTGCCGTTACTCACTCATTTATCATCCACTCCTTTTTCATAAAGGAAGAAAGGAAGGGGAGGAAAGGGAGGGGGGGAAGGGGTTTCTATTTCCAAATTAAATAACAAACAAATAAAAAAAAAAATAGGATTTTAGGTTTTATTTTTAAAATGTAAAAAGGGTCGGAGGATTTCACTTCTTAAAAATGTTTTTTTTTTTTTTTAAACTTTGCCCCAAACTAGGAATTTCTCCTGTGTTATGGGCGCGTTTACAAACATTTAATCTCACATACACAAATAGCCAGACCCGGAACATCTAATTGTAGGTCATACAAATATTTGTTCCGTGCGGGAATGGAACCCGCGACACGCAGCGCAGCAGTCAATCGCTTAACCACTGCGCCAACCGTGCCGTGAATGTCGTAATGTCTTCTAAGTGACGTCTATTTCTCGCAATACACTATTGTAAGTGAACCCGCACATTGGCAAGTACGCGCGAAAAAAAATCTGAGGAGATTGCAGCAGGTTGATGTCGGGATGTTGTATATACATAGGTACCTATGCTAGTCGCGCGGTAAACTCTGATTGCGCGATGCAGGATTTGTGTGACGTCAGGTCCTTGACGCGAAGTTCGCATGTGTGTGTGCGTGTGGCCGTCACATATGCATTCAAAAGGCTATTAAATTCCGTATAGGTTAATAAGCCTTCATTGTATGTCTTCCACATAATCATGGTTTAA
The DNA here is from genome assembly GCA_947523025.1 of Dryobota labecula. Lineage (NCBI taxonomy): Eukaryota > Metazoa > Arthropoda > Insecta > Lepidoptera > Noctuidae > Dryobota > Dryobota labecula. Next base: position 5,467,793 of record OX383296.1, on the reverse strand, counting down.
AATAGCCAGTAAGTGCATAGAGGCTGTTATAAATCTCCGTTAAAGGAAAGGTCAAGGAAACGGACGCCACCTGTATAAAACTGTACGTAATATAATGCAAATGCAATTTAAAAAGGAATTATTATAAATTATAATGAGTTTAATATTACACTTTTATAGCACGACATAATGTGACCTTTTCCTGGAAGGGGTAGGTAGAAAAATGTTGTGTAACTACCGGCATTTCAAACCGAAGAAAAATAGGAGCAGAGTTTCTAGTCGACGCGTATATCGTCGTTTTAGTAGTGAAGGGAGCTATTCCACACTGAACTGGTTCAAAAATAAAGAAAAATACCTAATCTATTCAAAGTGAGAGTGAACAGGCTTCTTCTGGGTAAGCTCACTCCATCGTAGACTTTGTCTCTGTCATCCAGACCTAGACTAAAGTCAAGAGCAAACTCATAGGAGAATAAAAATAAAAAAAATCACCACTTGATTTTTTGTTCCTAGTTTCATTTAACTCCTTTCACGTCTGAATGTATAATTCGTATAATTTTGTTATTGATATATTTTAGACGTTTTAAATCAATACAATTTGTAAGGAGTATCTAAGGGTCAATTCATACTAGAGCAGAGTCGAAGCGCATCGAAGCGTCAATCTGAAACTCAACACAGCAAACTCACCCTTACTATAGAAAAAGATGCACGAATTCGCACGCATTCGACAGAATTCGCGCGTCGGAGCGCAACCAACGCTAATCGGTGCGCACGCGTTACGTTGTAGAGATAAGGGTGAATTTGCCGTGTTATCCTTTAGATTGACGCCTCGCTGCGCTTCGACCACGCGCTAGTATAAATTGACCCTTAGTAATAGATACCTACCTACCTACCCACCTACCCTACCCTACCCTACACTACCCTACCTACCTACCTACCCTACCCTACCCTACATTACATTACACTACACTACCCTACCTACCTACCTACCTACCTACCCTACCCTACTCTACCCTACCCTAATTTTTCTCGCCGTAAAAACCATCCTTGGACTTCAACGAACATTAAAAAAAAAGAATTGATAAAATTGGTCCAGGCGTTGTTGAGTTATGCGCTTACCAACACATTTTGCGATTCATTTTTATATTATAGAAGATTTTAACACAACATCACGCCTTGTTTGCCCGAAAGGTTAGGCAGAGGTGTACCCATAGTAGGTACACCCACATTTCGCCAGTTATGTTTAAGTCCCATGTAATAGAGGGCGAGCCTATTGCCATCAACCGGGCACAAATCTAGACTCCGGGCTGCTACTGAGAAATTCCTGAGGAAAAAACCCAATAAAACTTTGCCCGACTCAGGAATCGAACTCAGGACCTCATGCTCAGCAGTAGCGCTTGCGGCCACTAGACCAACCTTAATTAGCTTACACAAAGTTCTTAAATATACAAATAGCATGGTATGACATTCTCACTAACAGAAGACTTAGACAGATTAAACAGCGGGTCCCAAACTAGGCACAGCGTGTATCTTGGTGACCCAAACACTACACAAAGTTATTAAAAATATGTATATTATATTATATTTATTATTATTATCCTCATAGCCAAAACGTCGGTCGCCATTACATTCATAAATATTGTTAACAACAGGTAACCACAAGGTTCAAACCGTGAATAATAATTCGTTTACTGTGTGAAAACACCGGATGTCCGGTTATCAAACACAAAGAACGGTGAAATTTATGTTTTATGAAGCTTGCGATGCTAATAATTTGATACCGAAAAAAGTTGTTTCACTTGTTATAAGAAAACTAGCTTCTGCCCGCGTAAAATTTCGGCCCACAACCCAGCCCGTCGCATCGCATCGCCCGTCCGCGCAACTACTTCGTTTTCGCTTAGCGTTTTTCCGACTTTTTGTCGTTTTGCTCGGCTCCTTAGGGGCGTAGCGTGATGTTAAATAGCCTATACACTTATTTTGTTGCGAAGTTATTTTAAAATTATTATATCTCCTAAGATGTTGATTGAAATCAAGTGATGTCAAGGACAATTTTGTTTACATTTAAATACTTGTGATTAATAACATATTTATTTGGCTAAGGATTAATATTATGTTGACAAAACTCCTTCGCAAATAATGCATTAATTTCGAACAAATTTGATTACCATAAAAAAAGGTTATAGTGAGTAAATCTTAAAGTATAGACATATGCTGTCGCGGACTTTTTTTAGAACTTTTAAAGAGGAACAATTCCATCATACATGATATTTGCGTAACTTAAACCGTTTACGCAGCGCACGCAAAGGAAGCTTTCAAAAAATAATATTTTTTCCCGTTTTTGCAACATTTTTCATTTATGCTCCGCTCCTATTGGTTGTACCGTCATGTTATATAGCCTATAATATTTCTCGATAAATGGACTATCCAACACAAAAATAATTTTTCAGTTCCTGAGATTAGCGCGTTCAAACAAACAAACAAACAAACTCTTCAGCTTTATAATATTAGTATAGATATGTCCATGTTTGAAAAAACTGGGCAAGTGCGTGTCGGACGACTCACAATGAAGGGTTCCATAGTTGGGATGAATTTATCCCAAGAACAAACTTAACATTGCAGTTGAAAAACATGTTCTTCCATACATTTCAACTGCAAATATAAGTTGGTCGACTATTACTTGTTAACTTGTACAGCCTACTTAGCTGCGTTAGTTTTCCTATTAATTTAGTAATATATACTACTGCCGTGTTTTTTTTCACATATCCACAAACAACCATTTAGCTGGAAGGGGGGTACACTTGACTCTTAACAAAAATCTTACGCATACGGATCCTTGAATCGAAAAACGGTTTTCACAGATCAGATTTGTTTTTTGAACGTACTATCCAACGATATCCCATACCATGGGATATACGAGAAATTAAAATATCCCCCCACTTTACGTGTAGGGGAAGTACAAAAAAAATGTATATTTCAAGATTTTATTTTACCACTTGTCGGCGTGATTAATGTGTATACTCATACCAATTTACAGCTTTCTAGTACTGAGAGTCTCTGAGCTAAGCCAAGGAGAGAGAGACAGACAGACAGACAGACAGATAGACTACGGAATCCTAAAAAGAGACAATACTTATTTGCCTTTTTACGTTTATTAACTAAATATCTGGACGTTGCATTTAATTAAATGTCAATTCGTTGATGTTAATTGATTAATGTGTTGGCACAGTAGGCCACGTTGCCAATTATTATTAATGAATTTTCAGTAAAATGTATGAGTATTTTATGGATTGTTTATTTAATTCAATCAACACTGATTGTTTCATGCGTATTATACATACAGGGTAAGTTTTTAACCAGTGTGCAACTTTTTTTGGTGGTTCAGTATCAGTAAATAGAACACATTTTCATTATTTGTTCTTTTTTTTCTACTTTAAATCAGCAAAATATGGATACAATCTATTCGTAATAATATCAATGGGCGAGCGCACAGCTGACAGGTACCTACTACTGCGTTCCGCTTCACCGACCGCGCCGCCGCGCCGCGCCTGCGCGTTGAGCGTCAAGTATCCATTATACCAGTTTCAAAATAAACATCTTTCGTTAACGATAACTTAATTCTTTTGTACTAAGACATATCAAAATAAAAAATAGGTATATAATAAAACACGTTTAAGTTTAATTTGTCAAAATTTGCGCACAGATTAAAAACTTTTCCTGTATAGTTACATAGGAAGTTATGGACTAACATAATCAGCCTATAATACACTCTGGGACACAGAGCTTCTCTCTTGTAGAGGGAGTGGGCTAAGCCACCACGCGGTCACCCATGCAGACATGTGTGCGGGTTGGTAGATGTGATGTGATGATCACATGTCTTCGAATTTTTGGTTCTAGGACATATCGGTTTCCTCACGATGTTTTCCTTCACCGTTTTGAGAGCAGTGGTGATGAAATGATTTACACAAAGTAAAGCTCCTGCCTGGATTCGAACCCACGACCTACAAATCGTAACTCGGGGCCCTTACCACTGGGCCATCACTACTCTAATTATGGACTAACTAGCTACCGTCCGCGTGACATTTCTTGTTCCCCAGACCAATAGCCCGCGCGCGATATTAATCAAATATTTTTTTTTTTTTTTGCCAACATGGGTGGGGGTATGGATGCTATACATGTTTCGATAATGTTCTCCATGCTCTGCCGTCACTTGGGCATCCAAAATTTACACATAAATTACAATTAATATACCATGCTGAATAACAATAAATATTACATAATTGGAAAATCATTTATATTGTTTTCACTTAGCGGTTTTTCAGACTTTTTACTCGGCTCTTAAGGGTCACAGCGTGATGTTAATAGCATATAACCTTCCTCAAGAATTGGGCTATCAAATGCAAAAAGAATTTTTCAAATCCGACTGGTAGTTTCAGAGATTACCCCCTAAATATAAACTTACAAACAAAATTTACCTCTTTATAATATTAGTTTATAGGTATAATAATAATAAACATTTATTTCGGACATCCATACTAATATTACAAATGTGAAAGTAACTCTGTCTGTCTGTCTGTATGTTACGTTTTCACGCCTTAACCACTGAACCGATCGTCATGAAATTTGGCAGAGATATAGCCTGGGATAAGGAGAAGGACATAGGCTACTTTTTTACGCGATAACCGACATCCACGCGGGCGGAGCCGCTAGTAAAAGCTAGTAATCCATATGTGTTAGTAACAATTTTCTTAAGATCTACATACATATAATAGTAGGTACCTAATACAAGAAAAAAACAGAACTATAATTTTCCCGTGGCTGCCCCCACCCAGTGTGCCTGTATGGGACAGTCACTTCGGGATGCAATCATTTGCAAAAAAAAACAAAAATAATCAAAACAAAAGTAATCTACGGACAAAAATTAAGTTCGCGCGAACAATAGACCAAGAGGTAGTTACAAAATATACCACCTACATATCGACGGTGAAGTGCCATTAACTCCTAACTGAAAGAGTCAAAAATGTACACAAACTGAATGAGGATGCATGCATGGCGGTAATGCCATAAAATAGGCACGTTGGTTTAGTTGGAGGTATTTCCACATATAGTTTAGCAACAAAAAATACACTTAGAGATTTCACTAAAACCTGCGAATGCTGCCTTTAAATTCAAAATGATAAACAAGTGAATTCTAGAAAAATGTTAGTTAGGAGGTATTGGTACTTCACCGTCGATATATCTTTTTATACCACCAAGTTTAAATGCAACTGCACAAATAAAAAAAAGAACGACTTAAAACGTTAACAAACGGTGATTTATAACAAAACAGACGTTGCATTCAAACATTACAATGCTTTCATTTCTATTTTCCCTCCACTTAATGCTTTACCAAAACCAACCCTATGTTTAAAGCACAAAGTTCAACATCAATCGTGCAATATGCCACTTCCACACAAATTGGTTGTTTTGCGGTCTGTAAGAGGAATAGTGACGTCATTGAGGACACAGAAGAATACTTACGTTCCAAGTCTGGAGGGACAATCAGAGGATCACCGAGTTTGTTCGAAGAGGATTTTGTTTTCTTTCTTGTAGCTGCAGGTAGATTTTTGAAGAGTGATTATTGTATTGTGAGAAAAAGAAAGCACGACTATAATAATTAGGGTTGGACATTACTATTGTATTACTTTACTTTCTGAGTTTATCTTTTACATTGATGGAAAACATAGTGAGGAAACCTGGACTTATAGTTAATACTAGCTGCTGCCCGAGGCTTCGCTCGCGTTTCTTTTTTCTAAAATAAAATAGTAGTCGTTTATTTTTAAGCGTTTCTTTTTACCAAAGTAAGTAGTAGTAGTCTAAATTACTCGGTAAACATCAGCTATCTGCCAGTGAGTGCCAGTGTCTGCAAGTCACGTCAATATTGATCCAGTCGTTTCGGAGATTAGTCGGAACATACAGATAGACAGACAGACAGACAGACCGACATCCAGACAATTTTTTTAATAAATTTGTATTTTTTTTTAAAATATTTTGGTTGTTATAAATACCGTTTATACTTTTGGTAGGTTAGGTTTGTCCAAACACTTTTACACGTCAATCATATTTTTAAAACTAGTTGAGGTCAGCGTTTCCTTTTCTACTCTGAGAAGAATGGCCGAACATACTCAGAGGTCGTAGTCTCTTTTAAAGTCCAGACATAATCTTGGTCAGATCATGTGAAGACCATGTAGATGGGTGTCTCAAATGGGCTTTTGATGAAAGAACCACACAAATTGAGTGGACATGTCCAGTCAGTGAAGGCATTTGTCAGTAATCGTGTAGCTCAACTCAGAACTTAAGGAGCTCATCGATTCAGCGAAAAATACCAAAGAAAGGATATCTGGGTAGGCCGCATAAATTACTCAAACTGCCAGACCACGATAAAAAACTAACTGAGAAAAAAAATATAACCCACAAATAGTCTTCACATTCACAATATAATAAAAAAATATAAAATAGAATAGACAGAATAGACTATAGAATAGATTAATTTAGGTCTGATATCGGCGACTCGTTTTGAGCCAACGTGGTAATCCAAGCTTGTATGAGAAGTATAGATTAGACTGGTTTTTTTTATATTACATTTGAGCCGAAAAACAAGGTCTAACCAAGTTGTCTCTTTATATCTAATCTTTTTATTTGTATTTGGCTTTTTGACGAATATAGGCCAACAATGTATTAATTATTTTATTACTTAACTCCATATTTACTACAACTATTGCACACTAATGTTTTATATACGCAAACAATAGATCTTGACGATAGCTGACGACTGAAACTCAAACAAACGTCATAGCTTCTCCGGAATAAAATTTATACTAAACGAAAATTATGTGACGTAGCGGAATGACCTCAAAATGGCGGCGTTTCTTCCTCCACCACTGGTGATACGTCACAGTCCCTCAACGTTACGAGTTCTTTGATACTTTAACATCGAGTGGTATTATTAAATTTTGGATGTAGATGGTAAATATGTAGTTGCAACACCAAACTGTATCCTCCGATTTTGTTATCATCATTTTTCTGTATAGAAGCAAAAAACCTCAAGCGGCGAAAGTATAGTAACTTTATCGGTAACTATATTTTCGAGCCGTTTGGGGTTGAAAACCTCGGGCCGTGGGGTCCCAGTGCTCATGTTTTATTCAGTGAAATCTCCAAAAGGCTGGTTGACACTTCCCGTGACCCAAGGGCTGGCTTTTACCTTGGCCAGAGGCTAAGCATTGCCATACAACGTTGCAATGCTGCCAGTCTCTTGGGTACATTACCAGTCGACAGCGATGCTGAGGAATATTTCGACGCCATATTTTAGTTTATTTTGTTATTAGTTTTATTTAGTTTAGTTTATTATATATTTTTATTTAGTTGGTAGGTTTGTTATTATTACAGATATTTTAATGTTATTGAATAAACATATTTCAAGATAAAAAAAAAGAAGTATTCACGTCAAGAAAAATAAAAAAGCCAACGCCACAGGCAACGGTAATACATAGAAGATACCACCTATTTTTCACCTTTCTACCATAATCTGTAAGAAAATTATTCAACCAACATCGTATTATGCTAATCAGGTATGTCCCAGCTGAAAGTTAATCAAAATGCTCTTGTATTTCGCCCCTCTTCATAATAAGGATTACGTTGAAGAAACACTGTATTGTTAGCTTTTCTTCACGTTGTAGTCTGACGCCTGCTTTTATTCGTGCTTCAGATTTGCATACTTATTGCGGAGGTTATTATCAGATATTTTTAGGGTATCGTACGTCCGAATGAATAAATGCAACCCATATCCACTCCCATATCACTCGAGTGTCTGTCTGTCAGTCTGTCTGTCACAGCCGATTTGCTCCGAATCTACTAGACCGATTAAGTTGAGGTGCACATGTGAATTTCTGTGAGAAATAAGAAGATTATAAAACAAAGTTTTGCACACTGTACCGTGTGACATATCAAAAGAAATTATATTTTTATAAATTTCAAAATAAATATTTTTTAAATTATTAAAGAAAATATGTGAAATTTTGGCATTCCGCCCCCTTATCTCCAAAACTGCTAAACCTACATTTTTCTTTTAAATATAGAGAATAGTTCGATAAAGGCAAACCTCTACGAAGTCTATGGTCTTAAAATAACATGTCGCTTGGAAGCTTTTAAAGTTAAACTAATTAATAAATTACCAGCTTTGTCTATTCACGCTGATCCTATTCATCTATATGATGATTTTTTTTATATATACTGTAAACAATTTCATTCCACGTTTATTCCCAAAACTATCTCAGTTAATAGTAACGCATCTTTCAGTGATTGGGCTACCATTGGTATTCATAAAAGTAGAACGCGGCTTTATGAGCTGTACAATGAAAGGACTTGTGTAAATACCGCTGAATTTAATTTATATGTTAGAAATTATTCAAAATTATTTAAAAAAGTTTGTTGTATGGCCAAGTCTCGTTATTTGAGTTCGAAGATTAAAAACAGTAGTAATGTTATTAAAACGACTTGGAATATTATTAATAGTGAAACGGGAAGGTCTAGCAACCGAAATACTGACTACAGCCTATCAATTAATGACAAAATAATAAAATCAGACTCACAAGTCGCCGCGGCCTTTGAAAATTTCTTTTCGGATATTCCCGTTTTAACTACTAAAACCCTAAACTCTTCACCTTCTGTTGCCGAGTCTTTGCTTAAGGAAAATGTTAATGTTTGCGATTCAGAATTTAATTTTGAACATATTACCTGTAGAGATATAATTAAAACCTTTCACACTTTAAACGTCAAAAAGACTGCGGATCTGTGGGGTAATTCTGTAGAAGTTGCTAAGTCTATTATTGACATTGTAGCACCTACTTTAGCTCTTATATTTAATAATTGTATCGACTGTGGGGAGTTTCCCGATCTTATGAAAAATAGTAAAATAATACCATTGTTTAAATCAGGTAGTACATCAGACCCCACAAATTATAGACCTATTTCAGTACTACCTACCTTTAGTAAAATTTTTGAGAAATTAATGTTAGACCAATTGCAAAGATTTTTTAATAAAAATAAATTATTACACAGTAAACAGTTCGGTTTTACAAGGGGTCGTTCAACTACTGATGCTGGTGTTGAACTTTTAGGACATATTTATAATGCATGGGAAGATAAATGTGATGCCTCGGGCATCTTTTGTGATTTGTCCAAGGCATTCGATTGTGTTCTTCATGAAACGTTAATCAGGAAACTCCGCCACTACGGGATCCGGAACACCGCTCTGGATCTTCTTGCTTCATACTTGAGTAATAGGTATCAGAGCGTTGACGTTAATGGGAAAAGATCTCCCGGATCTTTAGTAACAATGGGAGTCCCACAGGGCTCAATTCTTGGTCCTTTCTTGTTTCTGATTTATATTAATGACTTGCCTTACCTCATAAAGGATAATCATGAAATAGTGTTGTTTGCGGATGACACTTCACTTTTGTTTAAACTTAAACGTCAGGAGCTGGTTACTGACAATGTAAATAGCGCGATCTCAAAAGTAGTTCATTGGTTCAATGTTAATAATTTACTACTTAATGAAAAAAAAAACCAAGTGTATTAAGTTTACGCTGCCTCACGTGAGGCAGGTGAAAAATAATGTGTTGATAAAGGGCGAAGAATTGAATCCTGAAGATAGCACTGTATTCTTGGGCTTAACTTTGGATGCTAAGCTTCAGTGGGGCCCACATATAGATAAATTGTCTAAGAAGCTGAGCTCCGCAGCATACGCTGTTAGAAAAATTCGTAATTTAACTGACCTAGAGACAGCCCGTTTAGTGTACTTTAGTTATTTTCATAGTGTAATGTCGTACGGTATTCTGTTGTGGGGAAATGCCGCCGACATTCAGTCTATCTTTGTTTTGCAGAAAAGAGCTGTTCGATCAATTTATAAATTAAGTTCGAGACACTCTCTCAGAGAGAAATTTAAGGAAATTAATGTTATGACTGTGCCTTCTCAGTATATTTTTGAAAATCTTTTATATGCCCATAAAAACATAAAATTGTTTAAACAATACAGTGATATCCATAATATAAATACTAGGAACAAACACATGTATGTTGTACCTAAAACTCGGCTCAAGAAAATAGGTGGTTCGTTCAGATGTCAATGTATACGCTTTTATAATAAACTTCCAAGCCACGTTCAAGATCTAAGCATTAATAAATTCAAATCATTCATTAAACGTAAGTTGTGCCAGAAAGCCTTTTATACCATTAAAGATTATATTGAGGACAAAAAGGCTTGGGATTGAGCTGCTCCAAATTTTACATATTGAAACTTTTTTTATTGTGATTGCTTTATACACATTGACATGAATATTTACTTGTGAAGTATAATATTACTATTTTAATTATTGTGAATGTGAAGACTATGTGGGTCTTTATTTTTTTCTTCTCAGTGTTTTTTTTTTTCTGATCATGGTATGGCAGTTTGAGTAATTTATGCGGCCTGCCCAAATGTCCTTTCTTTGGTATTGTTCGTCGAATCGTTGAGCTCCTTATGTTCTGAGTTGAGCTGCACGATTACTGACAAATGCGTGCACTGAATGGATAGGTCCACTCAATCTGTGTGGTTCTTTCTTCAAAAGACCATTTCAGACACCAATCTACATGGTCTTCACATGATTTGACCAGGATTATGTCTGGACTTTAAAAGAGACTGTGATCTCTGAGTTTGTTTCGGTCTTTCTTCTCAGAGTAGTCAGATACGAAACGCCGACCTCATCTAGTTTTAAAATATGATTGACGTGTAAAAGTGTTTGTAAAAACCTACTTACAGAAATAAAATCATTTATCATTTATCATTTATCATGGTAAACCACTCAATATTGTGCGTACAAACTTACATTTGCGGTTGTAATGTTTGGGGGAACATGTTTTGCAACTGCAATGTTAAGTTTGTCCTTGGGATAAAATCATCCCTACTACGGAACCCTTCATTGTGCGTGGTTCGACACTCGGTTATTTATTTAATTAAAGGCTAAAATATTGACCGTTTAACCATCCCGCTGAGTTACGGTTTCTTAGGAAAGCGGTTCCGTCATATTGTAACAACTGTCATGAAAATCTGTCATTTTCACCGGTATTTGTCATTAAGGCTTCAAAAAACGCTCTGTATTTGGTTAGCCGTTATTAAGTGACCTTTCACCACTTTGTCAAGCTACGGTTTCTTAGAAGAGCAGTGGCTGCCACAGAGGAACTGGCTATCTTACCTCTAAGTGTTCGAACTGAGTGCACGCTCGACTCGAGCGTCCGGCGGGGCGGCGCGTGCGGCGTTCATGTTAAACACATACAATCCCTCGCGAGTGTCCTGAGTGGCGGCGAGCGGCGCGGCGGATAATCTTTTGCCGATTGCACGCGACGCAAAACGCCCCGCCGCACGCCTTTTCACTCAGGCCGTACAGTAACGGCCTGGCCACGACATTGCGCGAATTGCGGTGCGGCAACCGTTTTTTCTGTTGCTAGTTGGGATCAAACGTAATGAATTAGGAAAACCGCTGCCGCTGCCGCTGCCGCGCAATGTCAGAAGATTGGCTGACGTTGACTACTATCTTCTGACGTTGTTAGAAGATGGGCTTACGTTGACTACCATCTTCTGACGTTGTCAGAAGATTGTTGCTGACGTTGACTACTATCTTCCCCCCCCTAGTGTCAATAGTCTTCTAGTGTCAATAGTCCCCTAGTGTCAATAGTCCCCAAGTCCCCCTAGTGTCAATGGTCTCCTAGTGTCAATAGTCCCCCTAGTGTTAATAGTCCCCTTAGTGTCAATAATCCCTCTAGTGCCAATAGTCCCCCTAGTGTCAATAGTCCCCTAGTGTCAATAGTCCCCAAGTCCCCCTAGGTGTCAATAGTCCCCAAGTCCGCCTAGTGTCAATAGACCCCTAGTGTTAATGGTCCCCCTAGTGTGGATAGTCCTCCTAGTGTCAATAGTCTCCTAGTGTCAATAGTCCCTTAGTGCCAATAGTCCCCTAGTGTCAATAGGCCCCAAGTCCCCCTAGTGTCAATGGTCTCCTAGTGTCAATAGTCCCCCTAGTGTTAATAGTCCCCTTAGTGTCAATAATCCCTCTAGTGCCAATAGTCCCCTAGTGTCAATAGTCTTCTAGTGTCAATAGTCCTCTAGTGTTAATAGTCCCAAGTCCCCCTAGTGTCAATGGTCTCCTAGTGTCAATAGTCCCCCTAGTGTTAATAGTCCCCTTAGTGTCAATAATCCCTCTAGTGCCAATAGTCCCCCTAGTGTCAATAGTCCCCTAGTGTCAATAGTCCCCAAGTCCCCCTAGGTGTCAATAGTCCCCAAGTCCGCCTAGTGTCAATAGACCCCTAGTGTTAATGGTCCCCCTAGTGTGGATAGTCCTCCTAGTGTCAATAGTCCCCTAGTGTCAATAGGCCCCTAGTGTCAATAGTCCCCTAGTGCCAATAGTCCCCCTTGTGTCAATAGACCCCTAGTGTCAATTTGTCCCTTAGTAACAATAGTCCCTCTAGTGCCAATAGTCCCCTAGTGTCAATAGTCCCCTAGTGTCAATTGTCCTCCTAGGTGTCAATTGTCCTCCTAGGTGTCAATTGTCCCCCTAGTGTCAATTGTCCCCTAGTGTCAATGGTCCTTCTAGTGCCAATAGCCCCCTAGTGCCATTAGTCCCCCTAGTGTCAATAGTCCCCTAGTGTCAATAGTCCCCTAGTGTCAATTGTCCCTTAGTGTCAATTGTCCCTTAGTGTCAATAGTCCCCAAGTCCCCCTAGGGTCAATTGTCCCCTAGTGTCAATAGTCCCCCTAGTGTCAATAGTCCCCTAGTGTCAATTGTCCCTTAGTGTCAATTGTCCCTTAGTGTCAATAGTCCCCAAGTCCCCCTAGGGTCAATTGTCCCCTAGTGTCAATGGTCCCCCTAGGTGTCAATAGTCCCCAAGTCCGCCTAGTGTCAATAGACCCCTAGTGTTAATGGTCCCCCTAGTGTGGATAGTCCTCCTAGTGTCAATAGTCTCCTAGTGTCAATAGTCCCTCTAGTGCCAATAGACCCCTAGTGTCAATAGGCCCCTAGTGTCAATAGTCCCCTAGTGTCAATATTCCCCGAGTCCCCCAGTGTCAATAGACCCCTAGTGTCAATTGTCCCTTAGTAACAATAGTCCCTCTAGTACCAATAGTCCCCTAGTGTCAAAAGTCCCCTAGTGTCAATTGTCCTCCTAGGTGTCAATGGTCCCCTAGTGTCAATGGTCCCCCTAGTGTCAATAGACCCCTAGTGTCAATTGTCCCCTAGTGTCAATGGTCCCTCTAGTGCCAATAGTCCCGAAGTCCCCCTAGTATCAATTGTCCATTAGTGTCAATAGTCCCCAAGTCCCCCTAGGGTCAATTGTCCCTTAGTGTCAATAGTCCCCAAGTCCCCCTAGGGTCAATTGTCCCCTAGTGTTAATGGTCCCCCTAGTGTGGATAGTCCTCCTAGTGTCTATAGTCTCCTAGTGTCAATAGTCCCTCTAGTGCCAATAGTCCCCTAGTGTCAATAGGTCCCTAGTGTCAATAGTCCCCCTAGTGCCATTAGTCCCCCTAGTGTCAATAGTCCCCTAGTGTCAATAGTCCCCTAGTGTCAATTGTCCCTTAGTGTCAATAGTCCCCAAGTTCCCCTAGTGTCAATAGACCCCTAGTGTCAATAGTCCCCTAGTGTCAATTGTCCCTTAGTGTCAATAGTCCCCAAGTCCCCCTAGTGTCAATAGACCCCTAGTTTCAATAGTCCCCTAGTGTCAATAGTCCCCTAGTGTCAATTGTCCCTTAGTGTCAAAAGTCCCCAAGGTCCCCTAGTGTCAATAGACCCCTAGTGTCAATAGTCCCCTAGTGTCAATAGTCCCCTAGTGTCAATAGACCCCTAGTGTCAATAGTCCCCTAGTGTCAATAGTCCCCTAGTGTCAATAGACCCCTAGTGTCAATAGTCCCCTAGTGTCAATAGTCCCCTAGTGTCAATTGTCCCTTAGTGTCAAAAGTCCTCTAGTGCCAATAGTCCCGAAGTCCCCCTAGTATCAATTGTCCATTAGTGTCAATAGTCCCCAAGTCCCTCTAGTGCCAATAGTCCCCCTAGTGCCATTAGTCCCCCTAGTGTCAATTGTCCCTTAGTGTCAATAGTCCCCAAGTCCCCCTAGGGTCAATTGTCCCCTAGTGTCAATAGTCCCCCTAGTGTCAATAGTCCCCTAGTGTCAATTGTCCCTTAGTGTCAATTGTCCCTTAGTGTCAATAGTCCCCAAGTCCCCCTAGGGTCAATTGTCCCTTAGTGTCAATAGTCCCCAAGTCCCCCTAGGGTCAATTGTCCCCTAGTGTTAATGGTCCCTCTAGTGCCAATAGCCCCCTAGTGCCATTAGTCCCCCTAGTGTCAATAGTCCCCCAGTGTCAATTGTCCCTTAGTGTCAATTGTCCCTTAGTGTCAATAGTCCCCAAGTCCCCCTAGTGTCAATAGACCCCTAGTGTCAATGGTCCTCATAGTCTCAATAGTCCCCAAGTCCCCCTAGTGTCAATGGTCCCCCTAGTGCCAATAGTCCCCCTAGTGTCAATGGTCCCCCACACAATCACACAATGGTGGACTTGCGGACTATTAACTAGTGTCAATAGTCCCCAAGTCCTCCTAGTGTCAAGTCCCCCTAGTCGCCCTAGTGTCTATAGTCTATAATTTTGTATGTAAACTGTCAACTAGGAGGCTTGCAAGCCTATTGGTCAGTTCAGTCTTTCATCACAATGAGAAACAATCAAGAACTTCCCTAGTACAACTAGTAGTATTGGGCCGTAAATGCTGAAACACACACATTGCTTTGGCGACAGTCTTAGATAAGATGGTGGTAGCTAGCCAGGCAGACTTTAAAACAAGCCCTACCACAAAACAAACCAAGCAGAAAATTTTGCCCCCGCTGGGAATTGAACTATCCCGACCTCTGGGTCTGAGACAGGTGGTCCACTAGACCACAGATGCGGTTAAAAAAAACAAAGTCGGTTATAAAATAAAGTTTAATAGACCCTCTGTAATCCCAAGATGCGCGTACTGGAAGACGTAGCGTAGGAAGGCCTCCCACAAGGTGGACTGATGACCTTGTGAAAGCCGCAGGAATCCGCTGGATGCGGGAAGCACGGAACCGGTCGAGGTGGCGGTGCTTGGGGAGGCCTATGTCCAACAGTGGACGTCTTTCAGGTGAAATGATGATGATGATGAAACCGACCCCTTCTACCATCGGACATCTAGACGCACTGCAAGTTACCACCCCTACCTAGTTGATATTCCACCAACTCGCACTAAGCGTTTTTAAACGTCTTTTATAATGCGCACAGCAAAGGAGTGGAACTCTCTGCCTGTGTCTGTGTTTCCGAACGCATACAACCCTAATCTATTCAAAGTGAGAGTGAACAGGCTTCTTCTAGGTAAGCTCACTCCATCGTAGACTTTGTCTCTGTCACCCAGACCTAGACCAAAGTCAAGAGCAAACCCATAGTTAAAAAAAAAAAAAAACATAATAACAAGTCCGATGGAAATAATAAAGTTTTATTGCTAGTCCCGATATGTATTTGCAAAATTAATGTTCTCCTGCACTAACTTTTACGTCCGACCATGTTCGCTTTATGTTTAATTAAATTATTTTAATTAAAGTAACGACTGTACTCTAGTTAATTGGAGTACTTTTTACAATAATAAAGCTTTTAAACTTTTTTACTTGGTGGAAGGATTTAGTGGGTAGTCGTGAAATAAATACTTTTGAGTGATCATTATTTGTATTAAATAATGTTCATAAAAACATCTACTTAATAGTTATTAAACACGAATGTGGGTTTATCACATGAGTGTTTTAATACCTAATTTTTACAGTTGCATACAAGACTTTATCTACACCCATGCATGACATGAATCATGTATAAAAGGTTCTGAAACGGTTTTTGCAATACTAATATCGAACAAAAATGGCGGGATACGACACTATGGTATAGTAATTAGTGAAACGCGCGTGCGTGACAATGTTCTTTTTTTGAATTTCAAAAAGTTACCACGAATTGAGTAGTGAGAATGGAAGGGAGGATGATGATCCCTTCCTTACTCATCAAACAGATGAGTAAGGAAGGGATCATCATCCTGGTAAAAGCAAGGGAGTTGCATTATGAAATTCAGTACAACATTATAACTCCCGTTTGGATGCTATTATGGTTACTATGACACTAGGTGTTTTAATGTTGGCAATAAGCTAACTGTTTCAGAAACTTTTATAGAGGATTTATAGCATGGGCGTAGATAAATTATGTACATAATATTATTAGCTATGCATAATAAGACTATAATGTTCTTACTGCTAGGACACATACCTCCTCTCTTCGAGAGGGACTGGGCTATAATCCACCTCGCGGTCCCAGTGCGGGTTGGTAGATGTCACAAGTCTTCGAATTTTTGGTTCTAGGACATGTCGGTTTCCTCACGATGTTTTCCTTCACCGTTTTGAGAGTAGTGGTGATGAAATTATTTACACAAAGTAAAGTGCCTGCCTGGGTTCGAACCCACGACCTACAAATCGTAAGTCGGGGTCGTAGTCGTGAGTCTCGAACGAAAGGTTCGAAAGGTTCTGCAGTGGCGACCGCGTACCGGAAGACGTACCGTTGGAAGGCCTCCTACAAGGTGAATCGATGACCTTATGAAAGCCGCAGGAATCCGCTGGATGTGGGAAGCACAGAACCGGTCGAGGTGGCGGTGCTTGGGGGAGGCCTATGTCCAGCAGTGGACGTCTTTTGGCTGAAATGATGATGATGATGTTGAAACTAGCCAAAGAGCTAAGGAACAAAACTGGTTTAGAAAAAAATAATATATATAATATTTTTATAAAATTTATTAAAATTGGAAAAATACAGTATAAATCTTAAGTTTTTATTGAATAAGGTACCTACATAAAAACAAATATTTGTGTTTATTAGTGTCGGAAAAATGTGGACTGTCAATAAAATTACGAAGCGCTGACACAACTGACTTTATTTTTAAAAACATCTAAAAGAGTAAAAAGCCATAAATATATATAAAAAGGTTGCAACAATTAGTGTGTTTTTTATATTTAATAATATGACAAGCTATGAAAACTAAATACCTAATAGTAAAGTAAGAAATAACACAATAATATTAAATAATCAATACTCGTACACACAGATTGCCCGCAAGTTTGACAACCAGCCTTGCCAAGGGGTTTAGGGTGGAGGTCAGATAGGCAGTCACTGCATGTAAAATACTGGTATTCAGCTGTATCCTGTTAGACCTGGAAGCCGACCCCAACATAAACGGTTAAAACGGCATAAACGGTTGGTTAACGTAACATACGTACGTCAAAAAATAACGATTACATATAATGTTTAACGTTCGTTAAATACAAAGCGTTGTTTCACTGCATAAAAAACCGATCGTCAAACTTCAAATGTAGAAGAATAAATGACGTTAACCAGTGGCTTACTGTAATCGTTATTTTTTAACGAACGTTAAGGGCATAATTTTGTGAAATAACGCTTTTTTTGGTTTGACGATAGTTAGCGCCATTTATGACGTATACGCGTGCGTCAAGTGCGAGTGCGGACGACGTCATTATGTCAACGCCGGCTGTCGCTGAAAACCAGCGCTGGGGCTCTGTCTTGCATAGGGTCGCAGCATAATGCTGAACGATAGCCGTTTTGCGTGGATGTGACGCATTTTCCCCAATAATATCCTTCTTTTGTGTTTATGTTCTTTTTTTTTGAGTCATGTTTACCGCAAATAAACGTATTTTCTTTCTTTCTTTTTCTTTCTTTCAAGTGAACGTGAAACAACCAAACTGTGCTAAGCCCGAAAAATATAAAAAAGTAAGTAAAATACACATCGAAAATCCCTTCACCCCAAATATAAGAAAATCCGCGTCGACTCTGACATTTACGAATTATCGTAATCTACACACGGGATGAAAAAATTGTGATTGGTTTCGCACTACCAATATTTTATGCTGTCACCACAGATTACTTTGACATACACATACATACGTATTATACACAAGTACTGTCACGAGCATAAATATCTTACATTTACGCAACCAAAAGCGATTTAGACAGAGACAGACAGAGTGGATTGATTGATCAATAGGAAAAAGCCTGCCATATAAGTATTAAATCAGCTGGATTATAATCGCATTGAATTTGAAACGCTATTTCTTACATCGGGCAATTTCTTCTTACTGTTTTCAATGTGGACATCCTATAGCGGCCCGTAATGTACTGAGAGGTATCAATTACGGGTGAGACGCAATGACTTATTATTTGTTGTTATTTGATTTTTAGGGTTTCATAGACAACAAGAAACCATTATAGTTTCGCCATGTCCGTCTGTCTGTCTGTCCGCGGCTTAGTTCAGAGACTCTAGTACTAGAAAGCTGTAATTTAGCATGGGTGTACATATTAATCACACCGAAAAATTGGTAAAATAAGATCTTGAAATATATTTTTTTAGGGTACCTCCCCTACACATAAAAGTGGGGATGATATTTTATTTTAACCCGACTTTGTTTTATATATTAAGATGTGCTGGTCGTCTCTGCTATATACTGTACGTCTGTGCATCTACACGCTTACAGCATATCTATTTGCTGTAAGCGTCAAGGTTGTTTACATAAGTCACAGTATTCTATGACTTATGTAAACAATTTTAAAATTTACTGTGTGTTTAACTAGCCAGTGGTTTGATAGGGATGTGATGTTGTGTTATATAGCTTCTATTTTAAACTTGAAAGTTTGTGAAGATGGATGGATCTTTGTTACTCAATCACGAAGAAACGGCAAAACGGATTTGGATGAAATATGGCAGACGAATAGTTTATAACATGGATTAATATATATAGTGCTTTTTATCCCGATATTCCCATGGAACGATGAATATCACCAGTCTTTCCACTACTCCATGGCTTGCTTTAGGATACATATCCGGTATGGCTCCAATAATCCTTCCATATCCTATGGGCATGTCTTCCCTACCATTATCGTGCCCCCCGGTCTACTCCTTGATATACAATGGCCACTATAGCCCCATGAAACATGAGTCTCTAGGGGCTAGTGTGAATCTTTGGGTTCATTCGAGTAATCGAGTCTGGTTAAACCATGCTGGGGTCGGTGCATTTCATTCATTGAATTTATGAATAAGAATATTTTATTTTAGACTGCCTCGTTGATCTAGTGGTCGAAGTGCTACTACGGAGCACGAGGGTTCGATTCCCAGGTCGGGCAAAGTGTTATTGGGACTTTCTATCAGGAATTGATGATGCCCGGTTGATGGTAATAGGCTCACCCTCCACCTACCACTTTCCCTATACCTGGCGAAATGTAGGTGTTACTATAGGTATATCTCTGCTTCACCCTTAGGGGTTTAAGTACAGGCGTGATGTTGTGTTCATCATCATCATCATTTCAGCCGAAAGATGTCCACTGCTGGACCTCCCCCAAGCACCGCCACTTCGACTGGTTCTGTGCTTCCTGCATCCAGCGGATTCCTGCGGCCTTCAAAAGGTCATCGGCTCACCATATGGGAGGCCTTCAAACGCTACGTCTTCCGGTACGCGGTCGCCACTCCAGAACCTTTCGGCCCCAACGGCCATTCTGTTCTGTGAGCCCTGCCCATTGTCACTTAAGTTTGGCAATTCTTCGAGTGTCGGTTACTTTGGTTCTTCTGCGGATCTCATTTCTGTTTCGATCACGATGTTGTGTTATGATATCATACTCGTATTCAACTCATAACCAAATTCCTAAACTAGTTAGGTCTTCTGAACTGCCGCAACACATTCGAGCAGATGTTTGTATCCTCATTTCAAGGAAACACATTACGTAAACCCAAAACTTAGATCCCAAAGGTCATCAAAATAACTTACTAAGACTTTGATTACAGTTATGTTAGATAACTTGGGCTACTGCAAGTATAGTCTCGTAATAGCTTCGCGATCTTAAGGTTGAATTTCACTTGTACGCCATTAAATTACGGTTAGAGATTTTAAACCACTGAAGTGTGTGTTAAAGACAAGCATACATTACAGCGGTAACGCATTTTAATATAACGTGTCTTTGGATCTGTGTTGTTTGCCATTGACTTCCAAAATTAAAGTTATTTTTGAAAGTATGATAAAAGAAAGAATGAAAAATATTTTATTTGGGACATGCACAGGAAATACAAACAATGAGACAATGAGTCATCCTTTTTCGTGCATGCAGCCGGCGTTCATCGATTTGTTAGACATTGGGTCGTCAAAAATTGAGCATTTAAAACTAACAAATTTTAACGAAAAACAAAAAATTGGTATCTGTAAAGTTGGTTTACGGACGATAGTTTAACGTGACAACGTCATAACAAAACATTGATGCGGCGCAAGCGTACAATGAGCGTAACGGGACAATGAGCGTAACGGGACAATGAGTCATCCTTTTTCGTGCATGCAGCCAGCGTTCATCGATTTATTAGATATTGGGTCGTGAAAAATTGAGCATTTAAAACTAACAAATTTTAACGAAAAACAAATAATTGGTATCTGTAAAGTTGGTTTACGGACGATAGTTTAACGTGACAACGTCATAACAAAACATTGATGCGGCGCAAGCGTACAATGAGCGTAACGGGACAATGAGCGTAACGGGACAATGAGCGTAACGGGACAATGAGTCATCCTTTTTCGTGCATGCAGCCGGCGTTCATCGATTTATTAGACATTGGGTCGTCAAAAATTGAGCATTTAAAACTAACAAATTTTAACGAAAAACAAAAAATTGGTATCTGTAAAGTTGGTTTACGGACGATAGTTTAACGTGACAACGTCATAACAAAACATTGATGCGGCCAAGCGTACAATGAGCGTAACGGGACAATGAGCGTAACGCGACAATGAGTCATCTTTTTTCGTACATGCAGCCGGCGTTCATCGATTTATTAGACATTGGGTCGTCAAAAATTGAGCATTTAAAACTAACAAATTTTAACGAAAAACAAAAAATTGGTATCTGTCAAGTTGGTTTACGGACGATAGTTTAACGTGACAACGTCATAACAAAACATTGATGCGGCGCAAGCGTACAATGAGCGTAACGGGACAATGAGTCATCCTTTTTCGTGCATGCAGCCGGCGTTCATCGATTTGTTAGACATTGGGTCGTCAAAAATTGAGCATTTAAAACTAACAAATTTTAACGAAAAACAAAAAATTGGTATCTGTAAAGTTGGTTTACGGACGATAGTTTAACGTGACAACGTCATAACAAAACATTGATGCGGCCAAGCGTACAATGAGCGTAACGGGACAATGAGCGTAACGCGACAATGAGTCATCTTTTTTCGTACATGCAGCCGGCGTTCATCGATTTATTAGACATTGGGTCGTCAAAAATTGAGCATTTAAAACTAACAAATTTTAACGAAAAACAAAAAATTGGTATCTGTCAAGTTGGTTTACGGACGATAGTTTAACGTGACAACGTCATAACAAAACATTGATGCGGCGCAAGCGTACAATGAACGTAACGGGACAATGAGCGTAACGGAAAGATGAGCGTAACGGGTCAATGAGTCATCCTTTTTCGTGCATGCAGCCGGCGTTCATCGATTTGTTAGACATTGGGTCGTCAAAAATTGAGCATTTAAAACTAACAAATTTTAACGAAAAACAAAAAATGGGTATCTGTAAACTTAGTTTACGGACGATAGTTTAACGTGACAACGTCATAACAAAACATTGATGCGGCGCAAGCGTACAATGAGCGTAACGGGACAATGAGCGTAACGGGATAAAACGCGTAACGGGACAATGAGTCATCCTTTTTCGTGTATGCAGTCGGCGTTCATCGATTTATTAGACATTGGGTCGTCAAAAATTGAGCATTTAAAACTAACAAATTTTAACGAAAAACAAAAAATTGGTATCTGTAAAGTTGGTTTACGGACGATAGTTTAACATGACAACGTCATAACAAAACATTGATGCGGCGCAAGCGTACAATGAGCGTAACGGGACAATGAGTCATCCTTTTTCGTGCATGCAGCCGGCGTTCATCGATTTATTAGACATTGTGTCGTCAAAAATTGAGTATTTAAAACTAACAAATTTTAACGAAAAACAAAAAATTGGTATCTGTAAAGTTGGTTTACGGACGATAGTTTAACGTGACAACGTCATAACAAAACATTGATGCGGCGCAAGCGTACAATGAGCGTAACGGTACAATGAGTCATCCTTTTTCGTGCATGCAGCCGGCGTTCATCGATTTATTAGACATTGGGTCGTCAAAAATTGAGCATTTAAAACTAACAAATTTTAACGAAAAACAAAAAATTGGTATCTGTAAAGTTGGTTTACAGACGATAGTTTAACGTGACAACGTCATAACAAAACATTGATGCGGCGCAAGCGTACAATGAGCGTAACGGGACAATGAGCGTAACGGAAAGATGAGCGTAACGGGACAATGAGTCATCCTTTTTCGTGCATGCAGCCGGCGTTCATCGATTTGTTAGACAAAGGGGCGTCAAAAATTGAGTATTTAAAACTAACAAATTTTAACGAAAAACAAAAAATTGGTATCTGTAAAGTTGGTTTACGGACGATAGTTTAACGTGACAACGTCATAACAAAACATTGGTGCGGCGCAAGCGTACAATGAGCGTAACGGGACAATGAGCGTAACGGGACAATGAGTCATCCTTTTTCGTGCATGCAGCCGGCGTTCATCGATTTATTAGACATTGGGTCGTCAAAAATTGAGCATTTAAAACTAACAAATTTTAACGAAAAACAAAAAATTGGTATCTGTAAAGTTGGTTTACAGACGATAGTTTAACGTGACAACGTCATAACAAAACATTGATGCGGCGCAAGCGTACAATGAGCGTAACGGGACAATGAGCGTAACGGAAAGATGAGCGTAACGGGACAATGAGTCATCCTTTTTCGTGCATGCAGCCGGCGTTCATCGATTTGTTAGACAAAGGGGCTTCAAAAATTGAGCATTTAAAACTAACAAATTTTAACGAAAAACAAAAAATGGGTATCTGTAAAGTTAGTTTACGGACGATAGTTTAACGTGACAACGTCATAATAAAACATTGATGCGGCGCAAGCGTAGAATGAGCGTAACGGGACAATGAGCGTAACGGGACAATGAGCGTAACGGGACAATGAGTCATCCTTTTTCGTGTACGCAGTCGGCGTTCATCGATTTATTAGACGTTGTCACGTCAAAAACATACAGACGAACATTTACGAGTATATGTTCGCCTCCTCCTATTTTGAAGTTGGTTAAAAAGGGTGGTAAGCGTCAATGTGGCCAAAGCTTTAAAATGTTATTACCCTTGTTGTTGCCTTCTTCTCCTCTCATAAATAAATAAATATTCTTAATAATATTCGAGTAATAAATATTCTTCTTCTCACAACATTTTATACAAAGAAAATGTAATAAATACCAATATTTTATTTATACGCGAAGTGCTTAGCTTCCCTCAATTTGCAAATCTGACAATGTATGACATTTATGTGACGTAATAAAAATCCCGGCTGAAATCTTTATGTGACGAATAGGGACGACAATTTTCATGGGAGGTTGCTTCTCTAAGAGACGTGAATCCGATTGTGCCTCTAAAGGATAATATGATTTTGAGGATATATATTGTTTTGTCGAAGAATTTAACATCCCTAAGGAGTTATTGGAGGTCAGATGTTAGACGTTTTGCGTGAACGATAAAATCTATATCGTCTTCTATACATCTATCTATACATCTAGCTGGTTGGCTTGCGCGTACCTATTTCTATATCTATACCAATAAATAAAATTGAAGTGTCTGTTTATAATGTCAAAATAATAGCTTTTTACTTAATAAAGTATATACGATACATAAAAAAAAAATGTCTGTCGGACTGTCTGTCTGTCTGTTCCGGCAAATCTCCGAAACGCCTAACCCTATTTTGATGAAACTTTCACTGGAAGATAGCTAGTGTTATAAGGAGTAACTTAGGCTACTTTTATTATACGACTATATGACTATCTGCTGCGCGCGGCTTCGCCCGCGTGGTGTTTCTAAAATAAAAGTTTTTACCAGCTGTTTCATACACATACACTTCATATTTTATTTATTTGTATAGGAAAAGCCACGCGAGCAAAGCCACGATCAGCAGCTAATATAGCATAAATAATTTTCAAGACTGCTTTCACCAATAGGTAGTTTTTGCAGATAAAATAATGGATATAAGAGTTTTTGGCAATTAATAAACTACGTTTTTCTCCCTCCTTAAGAGGCTACCGAGCGCACAGTGGCACCCTCATCGTTATTTCGGTGATTTCTCTTATTTTAGAATGAAAATGCAGAAAATAAGCTCGTCAAGTTGTGCTTCACAAGACTATATGTTATTATTATTACAAACAGTAGTTTTAAATTGTTATGTTTTATTGTTATCATTAAAACGGAGCTTAGTGGCCACTATTTTCCGTTTTAATGATTATAATAAAACATAACAATTTAAAACTTCTGTACCCGCAATAATTTTGAACGGCCTATCTAATGGTCTACATCATGTCCCACATCACGGAATAGACGAGAAAGAAAAATATCATCCCACTTTATGTGCAAGGGAGGTACCCTACAATTTATTTCAAGATTTAATTTTACCACTTTTTCGGCATGATTAATATGTACACCCATGCCAAATTATAGCTTTCTAATACTTAAGAGTCTCTGAGCTAAGCCACGAATAGAAAGGCAGACAATCAGTAGGCCTAGCCAAGTTACAAGCGTTTCATATCGAATCTCTTTCTACAATCGTTGATGCTTCGTCGTAAGCGACTATAGAAAATGATAAGTTGGTAGCCAAGTTGACACGACTGAGTCGATCGCTCGTTCTACAACGTATTTAGAAAAAAAAAAAACTATACTTTAGTCTATGGTGAGCGTTCCTACAAACGTCATACTAACGTCAAAGTTACATTTGCGTACTTAGTGCGCGGTTATTTATTCCGATATTTTTTATGGGATGTAGCGATCAACGTTGTAGAAAGGATCAGATTTCATTCTAACATTTTGAACGACCTGATAAGTTGTAAACTTGTCTACGAATTTTCTATTCGTTTGTTCTGACCACGTGACTTAACGTTGAGATTATGTCACTCCTATACATTTGATTAGTTTTCTACTAGCGATATCGATTGTAGATTGTCAACTTGGCTAAGCCTGCAGGCATAGCGAAACTATAAGGGTTCCTTGTTGACTACGAACTAAAAAAAACGAAACTCGCAACAAAATATTGCTAACATTCCTAAAATGCAGGCTATGTGTGTGTAAGAACAATCGTGCTTACCAGTCATTGTCCATAATCATGGTAATATATCTGTCTTACGCACATTCGCTTACATAGCGCTTAAATAATTCATGAAATCTCCGGCGAAAGCACGAACAGCTGCTACATAATATTGGATTATGATTTATCTTGTTAGGAGTAATATTATGTAAACATACTATATTGTATTTTATTTACAGAATATACAATATGTGTCGCAACTAACTATTTACACTAGGTATGAAATTAAAAGACTAACAAACTAAATGTTAGCGATGATGGACGGATCAGTACTGTTAAGATATTACTGTAACTGTGTTTATTTGTGTGTTTATACACACAAATAAACACGTGCAACGATCCGTTACATATTTAGTGTAACGGATCGTTGCAGACTTGGTTATGTTCAAAGAAAATAAGAAAACCACGAACATAGGCTGACTTGGGGTAGCTGCGTAGACGTCCGGTGCGCATACGCTTCCGTCCTCACGGCATCGTATCTAGCGGGCGACTACCGGTGGCGGGGGTGAGCGGGATCGCGGTCGATTGTGACCCTCGCGCGTTTTTTACTCTTTTTAATCTGTATTCGACGTTCGCAGCCACCCCGCCTTTTATTAGAATTCAAAAGACGTTACAATGCTACCAACATCAGATTTAGCGACACTATTAAAGGAAACACCATAATGACATTATTGTCATACTAATTATGGTGTTTCCTTTAATAGTGTCGCTAAATCTGATGTTGGTAGCATTGTAACGTCTTTTGAATTCTAATAAAAGGCGGGGTACTATTAACGACTTGTCTGTCGTAATTAGAGACACAATTAAAAACCCATTGTGTCTCGCGTAGATCTACGTTCCGACAGACGAGAGGTTAAAGGAAACACCATAATTAGTATGACATTATTGTCATACTAATTATGGTGTTTCCTTTAATAGTGTCGCTAAATCTGATGTTGGTAGCATTGTAACGTCTTTTGAATTCTAATAAAAGGCGGGGTACTATTAAAGGAAACACCATAGTATGACATTATTGTCATACTAATTATGGTGTTTCCTTTAATAGTGTCGCTAAATCTGATGTTGGTAGCATTGTAACGTCTTTTGAATTTTAATAAAAGGCGGGGTGGCTGCGAACGTCGAATACAGATTAAAAAGAGTAAAAAACGCGCGAGGGTCACAATCGACCGCGATCCCGCTCACCCCCGCCACCGGTAGTCGCCCGCTAGATACGATGCCGTGAGGACGGAAGCGTATGCGCACCGGACGTCTACGCAGCTACCCCACGTCAGCCTATGTTCGTGGTTTTCTTATTTTCTTTGAACATAACCAAGTCTGCAACGATCCGTTACACTAAATATATAATATATTTAAAAAAAATACATGGAAATATAAAAGGATACTTAATAGGCGTCGAAGTACTCGTCCGCATCGCTATCATCCGGAAACATGCCCAGAAGACTGGCAGCATTGCCACGTTGAATGGCAATGCTAATTATTTGGCCAAAGAACGAGCCAGCCCTCTGGTCACGTGAAGTGTCGACCAGTCGGCGAGGAATTTCCTTAAAAAGGAGACGTGCACTTGGGCCCCATGACCCGAGCGTTTCGACCACAAACGGTTCAAAACTGTAGTTACCCATAAGGTTACAGTATTTGCGCCGCTTGAGGGTCTCAGCAGCTGCAGCAGCAGCGCCAGCACAGCCAGCCGTGCTTGAAATATGAGATGGCGCAAGGATTGCGACCAACACCAGAGGCCAACCCACCGTCCAAGGCAACAAAGTCATGCCGTCTGGGGCCCGAGTCTGCTATTTTTATAAATTCGTCACTCCAACACGATCCCATTGTCATTTTGCTAAAAGTTCGTAATCTGCTAAATTCATAATGGTCGATCATTGGTCGGTCATGGTCTCGTAATAGAATTGTATTACAATGGAATTTTTGAACATTTATTCTTGCCAGATTTCATTTATATATATTTTTACATATTATTTATTAGTGTTATAAGCAATCTGAAGTAATAGGAAGTTGGAAGTTTAGTAGGAAGTTTCATTTGTCATTATGTACGATATTACCAATTCTTTCAATGGAGTGTCAGTGGCTGACCATTGGAAAGTCATAATGACGCCATTATATTATTAGATTACCAAACTTGTCAAAATCAACAATTATGAAATCAATGATAGACCATTCTGACACTATTGTAATAACAGACTTGTTTTAGAATTGTCGCCCTTTATAAAACCGGTATTGACCTTTAATTGAATTCTAACATAATATAACATCACGACTTGTTTCCCCGAAAGGTTAGGCAGAGGTGTACCCATAGTATGAACATCCACATTTCGCAAGTTATTTTTAAGTCCCATGTAATAGGGGGCGAGCCAATTGCCATTATTTGGGCACAAATCCAGACTCTGGGCTGCTACTGAGAAATTCCTAATGGCAAAACCCAATAACACTTTGGCCGACCTGGGAATCGAACCCAGGACCATGAGGTCCTGGGTTCGATTCCCAGGTCGGTAAAAAAAAAAAACTTTAATTCCTGTACGAGGCCAAACGACTCGTATCTCAGTACGATGTTGCGTCATAAAAAAAAACTCCGACCCTGCATTTTATTTCCCCAGAATTTCTAAGCGATGTTATCGGTAACTGATTAGCTGATATCTTCCGTAAAATTCATTGATAAACCTGCCAGTTTTAGATAAAATCTGCATAACAGCCTCCGGACGTCTAAAAATATTCCAAATTGAACCGGATATACCGGCTTAAGTCGGATAAGTCGTTATATCCGCCCAAGTATTGCAGACGTCGTGATATCCGTCTTTATGAGCGACCTCTATGGATTTGTGACTGACTTACGGATATGATGGACGGCTGATATTTGCAATACAATAATATATGGGTTAAATAAAATCTAGATAAATAAACGTTTAAAAAAAAAAACGAAAAAAAAAAAGTTTGAACTTCCAAAAAAATAAAAAATAACACTACATAATGAAAAATTAATTACGGAAGTCGGTGTCTTTGGATTTGTATTTTAGTTTTATGACAAAGTATAAAATAGTAAATATATACCACCTTGATATCTGTCCAATTAAAAACTTTTAAAGTCAAAGTTTCGACTACCCTAACACTACAAACTTTACCCGTCATCCTACTCAACAGTGTGTTCTTTGGCTTTCACTTGTAATCTGGCTCACTGCCAAGCGTCGCGATCACGATTATTCTTCCTAACTAAAGCATAATAAAATAATAGGCGTGTAATGTTGGTTTCTGTTGATGTCACCATTCCCTTGACGGTTCAGACGTTTGTAGAGGACATTGACTTTTTATTTTGTCTTGTGAAAGTTGATTTTAATTTTAACTAGGTAAACTCCTCCCTTTGAAATAAGATTATATAGACATTTAAATAAACCTTTTTTCAACCGATTTTGACTTTGACAGGTACATGTTTCAGTTTTTGTCATTTCTGACCTTATAACGTGGCTTTTCAAAGTTTTTCCTATAAAGTGTCATGTCTCATATTTATACACTTCGTCAAATACCGATACAACCATCCATTTTATATCAGCCATCTTAGATTTTACAAACGGGCACTCCAGAGTCTATCACAAATTAATGTATTCAAATTCATTTCCTTTTTTGACAGAGCCGATTCATTCCGCTTTAAAAATGTATTGACAACGGTTTGGGATGAATATTTTTAGGGTTCACGATTGAGTCCTTTGAGGGTCGTCAGAAATGTAAGGTTAAGAGGGAATGGGAGCAGTTTGTGTTGCCTTAAAATAGTCAACTACTTGTGTTTGTTCTGTTATTTAGTTTTTAACTCGTGCATACATACAAAAAAAAAAAAAAAAAGTAATGTCAAAATAATTTCTTTTTACTAAATGTTTAGACAGTACTTATAACTAAGACCATTTTTTTTCTGTGTGTTTGTTTGTTCCGGCTAATCTCCGAAACGGCTGGACTGAATTTGACGGGACTTTCACTGGCAGATAGTTGATGATATAAGGAGTAGTTTAGGTTTTTTTACTTTTATTTTAGAGAAAACTGCGAGAAGCTAGTGGTTAAATATAAGGTTCATGGGACCAATGTTCACGAGTTAAAACTTCAAACTTCATTTTGGGGAATGAAAGAAAATGAAAGAAAGAATAATTGGT
Organism: Dryobota labecula; assembly: GCA_947523025.1. Lineage (NCBI taxonomy): Eukaryota > Metazoa > Arthropoda > Insecta > Lepidoptera > Noctuidae > Dryobota > Dryobota labecula. The sequence goes on along the minus strand of OX383296.1, from coordinate 5,438,314 downwards.
TTATTTGTCACAGAAACACGTGCAGACATAAAGGTAAGATAACTCGAATAGTGACACGATTTCAATCAGTCGTTTCCTATGAAGAAGAGCCGGTAAGTTAGTCCACGGTTTGAACTTTAATTCGAAGACGTCACTCAGGCTAACAGGGTTCTAAAAAAATTACCTTCTCAAAATTGAAATTTAGCATTAACATCCACTTTATATTATAAGGGCCATTTGAACATTATTTGAAACTTTCTACGTTAGGTTAATTTCATGATATTTTTAAAAGTATATTTTATTTTAATACTAGCTAATGCCAGCGTTGCAATGCCTTTTTATATTTTTTTTTTGTTAGGATGCTTTTCCGGCACACACACAACAACTTACAAAAGTGTCAATTTCAAACTCAAACCTTTTATTTCAATTAAACCATTCCCAGGCACTTTTGAATTGTCAAGGAGTCGGACAGTAAGAAAAATGAAGCTAAATGCCTATTCCGCCGGTCTAAGCGAAGTAGGTAAGTATAAATAGTGAAAAAGGAAAGGACCCAATATCGACCCTTATGGAACACCCATTTTTACTTTTAAATCGAGTGAATTAATTATTTATTTAAACTTGCTGTTGTCTATTATTTAAATAAGATTTTACCAAATCAAGATATCAAATTAAGTTCATAAATTTTATAAGAATTAGCCTAAAATAATATTAGACTAGAGTTTAATCGTTCTCAGTCTTACTTTAGGCCTCCAATCTAAGTTACTAAGACTAAAATAGTAATTAAACCACCTTTAAAGGCATTGCTCCACGGCGACCCACGGCTAAGCTACGAACGTGTAATAACTTAGCTTCGCTTTATACGTAAACTAGCTTCTGCCCGCGGCTTCACCCGCGTGGATGTCGAAAAAAAGCCGACGGTAACGTACGGCTTATTCCACAAATCCCCCCTGATAAATCCCCCTTAGGAGGAAAAGTGGAATATATAAAAACCAGTCTAGAATTCACCACTGATAATCCGTCTTATTTCACTAATCCCCCCAGAGAATCCCCCTCAGTGGGGAAAACTGAACCCTAATGTAAAAAAAATCACTTTCAGGGGATCTTGGGGTTTTTTTTTTCAATTCTAGTTTGCCCCGCTAAGCGGGATTATCAGGGGTGAATTCTAGACTGTTTTTTATAGATTCCACTTTTCCTCCTAAGGGGGATTTTCAGGGGGGATTTGTGGAATAAGCCGAACGTACTACCGGGATTAAAAAATAACCTATATGTTAATCCAGGTTATAAACTATCTGTGTACCAAATATCATATAAATTCGTCCATCCGTTTTTTATGCAAACTGAAACATACATACAAACAAACAGACCAAAATTCTAAAAACTATATTTTCGGCATCAGATTCGAATATTCAATGTAAGGTTTGACTTGGTTACTATTTTATTTTACTTCGTCTGCGTACAGTATAAATTCTTTTTTCTAGATAATTATGAATTATTATAACAATAACAGTATAGAGCTTTGTTCATGGCTAATTGTCCTCCACTACGTGTGATATTTGAGAAATACTGTAAAGAAATACCTACTGTAAAGGACCAGTATCCACCTGGTTAAGCTACACTTGCCGCAGTTGGTCTGTGGATGGGTGACCATCTTTACATACAGAGACCCGTCCGCGCCTCGGAAAGCACGTTAAGCTGTTGATCCCGGATGTCATTCATGGATCTTTGACAGTCGTTACGTGAAATCAGAAGCCCGAAACTCTGACAACCATTTTTACCAAGGGGTATCGTATTACCCAGTAACTGCGTTGTGGAGGTCAGATAGACAGTCGCTGCATGTAAAATACTGTAAAGCTAGAAACAGTACACGTGTAGGTACTTATATTATTTTTACTTGAATACAAAATTTAGCGAATGAACTGCTTCAATACAAAACTACATCCCCCTTTTTAGAACCTTGTGGGTTGAAAATAAACAATAAAACAACGATTTACGTTGTGTTAGTTTCCAACCATAAGCCGAAATATTAGTGATTTTTACTTAAAAATAAAGAACTTGAATTAATTACCAAATTTCATCCCCCTTTTTTCCCTTAAGGGTTGAAATTCTAACAACACCGTTGCGTTAGCTTCCAACCATAAGCTTAAATAGTAAATTCTGTGATTTTTCTTCGTAAATTAAGGACTTTTCAACTTCATCCCCCTTTTTAACCCTTCGAGGGTGGAATTATCAAAAACGCTGAAACACTTATACATTAATTTTAAATCGTCAGCCTAATCACAATATTTGAAGATCCTAAATTCAAAACTGACGGACTTTCATACAAACTTTCATCCCCTACTTTATCCCCTTAGGAGTGGAATTTCTAAAAATCCTTTCTTTGTGCACTCCTAGACCTCCTAAGGAACCTATGTGCCAAATTTGGAATCTCTAGACCCAGCGGTTTGGGCTGTGCGTTGATAAATCAGTCAGTCAGTCAGGACTTAAAATTTTATATATCTATTATATATCAGCCAGTCAGTCAGTTTCACATTATAGTATATAGATAATCGTCAGCATAATCACAAAATTTGAAGATCCTAATTTCAAAACTGACGGACTTTCATATAAATTTTCATCCCCTAGTTTACCCCTTTAGGGGTGAAATTTCCAAAAATCCTTTCTTAGTGTACCTTTAGACCTCATAAGGAACCTACGTACCAAATTTGGAATATCTAGACCCAGCGGTTTGGGCTGTGCGTTGTTATATCAGTCAGTCAGTCAGGACTTTGAATTTTATATATATAGACATAGAGATAGCTTTTGCCCGCGGCTTCGCCCACGTGAATGTCGGAAAAAATCCAACGGGAACGTACTACCGCAAATGAAAGTACCCTATGACCGGGATTAAAAATACTTTTGAGTAATTCAAAAACATAAAAATAAAAACTTTTGAGTTATTCAAGGCACGCAGTTAAATACTCCCCTAAAAACTTAATTACCCCTCATTCCCCTGTTTGGGATCAATTCTCGAAAACCCCATATACTCGTAATCCTTTTTTTTTTCTTTGAAAAGAATAAGCACCTTAAGACCCATGACCATGTTTTGAAAAACGAATTATGACAAATTTGTGTTTTATGTATTAAGAACGTATTTGTGTTGAGTTTCAAGTTTATGAATAAAAAAAAAAAGATTTTTCATACAATCTAAATCTCCCCCATTTCACCCCTTTAAAGCCCTTCTTAGAGTCTACAATGTATGGAATGGAAATTTATTCTGAAATAGATCAGTCCGTTAAGGTTTTTTGTTTTTTTCATACAATCTATGACATCCCCCAATCCCCCCTTGTGCCAAGTTTAACCACTTTACGGGTTGAATTTTCATAAATCCGTTCTTAGCGGATGCCTGCGTCACAATAAATATCTATTTGCCAAATTTCAGCGAAATCCGTTCAGTGGTTTGAGCTATATGTGTTGATAGTCATCAGTTTTTCCATACAAACTTTGACACCCCCTTTATGGGGCAGTTTAATAAAAATATTGAAATAATTAAACTTTTTTATTTAATAAGTTAAGCATTCGTGCCAAGTCTCAAGTTTATAAACTCAAGGAATAAGATTTTTCAAACAAACGAAATCTCCCCTTTTTACCCCCTTAAAGGATGAATTTTCAAAAATATTTCTTAGCTGACGTGTTCTAATCTATATCCTAATCTAATCTAACCTAATCTAACTTTACTATCTACTGAATTGTATATATAAAGATTGTTCGCTGCATTTGCTAAAAATTAAGTTTTAGTAACAGAAACGAATCGCTGTAAATCCGACTCCACGTAGAGTGCACCACGTGCCCTACCCCTAGAGTGTAATTTAGAATCGCGTAGGCGCGGAGGGGCGAGGCGGCCCGCGAGTTGAGGAGCAGGTGGTTGTAACGCTTGCCGCCGCGGCTGAGGCTGGCCGGCGAAGCCGGCCAGCAAGACGAAGCTGCGGTGGTGAGCGTTAAACCATCTGCGACGATAAGCTCGCGTGGGACCGCCGGAGCCCCGCAGCGCCGGAGCCGTGACAGAACCCATGCCTGCTGCATGTTGCATGCTCCCTTGTATGCTGCATGCTTGCTTGAATGCTCGCTTGCATGCTCGCTTGCATGCTGCATGCTTGCTGCATGCATAGTGTATGCTTGTTGGCATGCTTACAGGGAAATAAAAACTCCATGTTCACAATCAATTGTTTTATTGAATGATAATAGATACATCCAGTGCCGGAGCCGTGACAAAATGCTGCATGCTTGCTTGCTTGCTTGCGCATTGCATGCTGCATGCTTGCTGAATGCATAGTGTATGCTTGAAACTCCATGTACAACAATCAACTGTTTTATTGAGTGATAATAGATACATCCAGCGCCGGAGCCGTAACAAAAGCCATATTGCTTAAATTGCATCTTTACTATTTATGTATTGTATCAGTTGGATGAGCACTATCGCATTCTGTTAGTATCCTATCCTAATCTATATCGATTCTCCCGGAGAAGGGGATAGGGGGTTTCTCCGGGGGAGGGGCCCATGGCTAAATAATAACAGCCGCACAGGTCGATCGATCAGGTTAAGCTACACTTGCCGCGGTTGGTCTGTGGATGGGTGACCATCTTTACATACAGAGACCTGTCCGTGCCTCGGAAAGCACGTTAAGCTGTTGATCCCGGCTGTCATTTATGGATCTTTGAGAGTCGTTACGGGAAGTCAGAAGCCCGAAAGTTTGACAACCATTCTTACCAAGGGGTATTGTATTACCCAGTAACTGCGTTGTGGAGGTCAGTTAGGCAGTCGCTCCATGTAAAATACCGTAAATTTAGAAACAGTACACGTGTACTTATATTATTTTTACTTGAATACAAAATTTAGCGGATGAACAACTTCAATACAAAACTTCATCACCCTTTTCAGATCCTTGTGGGATGAAATTAAAAAAAACTTTTTAACAAAAAAACAACCGACTTCCAAAAAAAAAAAAAAACTAAAATTGAAAAATAGCTTTAATTTCGGATGTCGGTGACCTTGGTTCTGCATTTTCGTTTTTTGCCACCGACTTCCGAAATTAAAGTTATTTTTCACTTTATAGTGTTTTTTTTTTTGGAAGTCGGTTGTTTTTTTTGTTTAAAAGTTTTAATTTTTCACTTTTTAGTTATGGTACCTACCCCACAACAATTCGATTACCACTACTTGCTACACCGCACAAACAACAGTGACATAAGATGTACGAAGTGGATTAAATACGTATTATCGAAGCTAACTCAAAAACTACCCAAGCAAAGTTAATAAAAATCGGTTAATTATCATTTATAGCCCGAGTGAACCACCCGCCACCCGTGAAATACTTATCATTGAGGAACATTTGAGGCCATTTGTGGTCTTCTTCATCAGTTCCACTTCATCAAATGATACTTACTGAATGCAAATGCTTGAGTTTTTGATGAAAATACAAAAATCGCTATATGTTTGCCTATAAAATTTGAGGAGTTCCCTCAATTCCTCATGGATCCCATCATCAGAACTGGTTTTTGGGACCAATTTGGAAGTATATCCTTTCAAATAAAAAAGAATTTGCCAAATCGGTTCACAAACAACGGAGTTCTGAGGTAACAAACATTAAAAATAAAATACAACCGAATTGAGAACTTCCTCCTTTTTGAAAAGTCGGTTAAAAAAACCAACTATTTACGTTGGTTGTGTTAGTTTCTAAACATAAGCCGAAATTTTAGTGATTTTAACTTAATAAATAAAGAATTTTAATTAAAAACAAAAAAAAATCATCCCCCTTTTCATCCCCTTAAGGGTTGGAAATCCGACAACACGCTTTGGCTTCCAACCATAAGCCTAGATAGTAAAAATTTGTGATTTTTCTTCGAAAATTAAGGAACTTAACTTCATCCCCCTTTTTAACCCTTTGGGGGTGGAATTATCAAAAACGCTGAGACACGTATAAATTAATTTTCAATCATCAACCTGAACACAAAATTTGAAGATCCTAACTTCAAATCTGACGGACTTTCATACAAACTTTCATCCCCTATTTTATCCCCTTAGGGGTGGAATTTCCAAAAATCCTTTCTTAGTGCACCCCTAGACCTCATAAGGAACCCACGTGCCAAATTTGGAATCTATAGACTCAGCGGTTTGGGCTGTGCGTTGATATGTCAGTCAGTCAGTCAGTCAGTCAGTCAGTTTCTTCTTTTATATATTTAGAAGGGGTGGAATTTCCAAAAATCCTTTCTTAGTGCACCCCTAGACCTCATAAGGAACCCACGTGCCAAATTTGGAATCTATAGACTCAGCGGTTTGGGCTGTGCGTTGATATGTCAGTCAGTCAGTCAGTTTCTTCTTTTATATATTTAGATGTAGGTGGGATCGTCCACTGGAACTCACGACCATGCTACGCACGAATGCGTGACTCGGAAACAAATGAACCACGCACCTAACGTGGCAAACTTCCCGCGTAGCTATGTTTCATGCTGGATTATATTCGAATGCAATGTGATTTTTTACTGAATAAATAAATAGAATTGAATTGAAAAAACAAGATGGCGGCCTTAGTCCGAATTTTGACCACGTGTCAATTTATTTTTTATTTTTAGAATCTTGTATGTTCAGCTATAGCAGTGGACGGATGTCTTAATACTATTGGAAAATGGATTAGCCATAAAGCTACGTTGATTTCATAGCGTTCTGTAAGTAAAGTTTACGACGGTTTCAAAGTAATGTTATTAGCGTGGAAGCTAAGACATAAATATAAGACAAAATTATGTATTTTAACGATAGGACATTAAAATTATATTAGCGTCTGGTATTGTAGTTATTTTTCGTGTGTTTTTTTTGACATAGATTAGGCCTTTTTCAGTCTTGTGGTTTGTAGGGTTTATAAAAGTATCAACCAAGTTTTAATTTATAAAGCCTGAATTCCTCCTATGCTGATGTCGGTCGCGTACGTCAGCGAGAAATAAATAATAAAATTCCGTACTGTGATACTGACCGCTCTACGGGACAGTCGTCTCCCAAGTGGATTTTACTGTCGCGCACGCGTGGCATTCAGGTGATCATCGGTAACCGACTGAGGGCGCTCGCACAATTCCATGCTCGTCAGTCGGCCGAAAAACGCGGCGCTGACGAGCGAGACTGACGCGCGCGATTCGTGGCACGTCGCAACGTACGCACCGCTGACGTCAGTGTCGCAGTGTGGTGCTATATAGAACACAATGTATATTCGTACGCGCGACCGAGATTAGCGCACGGGGAATGCAGACCTTGTGGTTAAGAAATAGACTTGTGTAAGTAATGCGATTGTTGCATTGCGCGTCATATAACCCGACCGCGTACTGTAGTATTACCTATGACTCGACCAAATTAAACATTGCGCATGACATTCAAACATGACGTGATGACGTTCGATCATTCGGTGTTAGTGTTCGTATTATCTCGATAATTTTCGCTATGTGTGCAAGTGAGAAGGAGCATGCGCCGGTCGGCTGGCTGCGAAATAAGTGAACTATTATTGAGAACCGTATGACTCAAGTAATATGGTTTACGTTTTATTGACACCGTGGACTGCCTAGTAGGTACTTGCTTTAAATCATGACTGTGATGACTGTCGCGTCTTTTTCTCTCGCACTTTATTTATCACAGTAATGCTTGGTACGCCGCGTTCGCCGTGAAAACACTGTGTGGTGCGTCATTTCACGTCATGTTCCAGACATAAATATAATTTAAATTATAAATTAAGGCCTCTAGCCAGGGCATAAATAAATATTTTTATTTTGTGCTCACACCATAAATTATTAATTTAAGCCTATAGGTACGTGAGAATTTGTAACTTGATTTCTGGTGACTATGGTTTTACTTTTTTGTCTGTTTTTATTAGCTGTAAGTCTTCCATGTACTAAAATCCCAACTAATATTATAAATGCGAATGTTAGTTTGTTTGTTTGTTACCTTTTCAAGCCTAAACCACTGAACCGATCATCCTGAAATTTTGCATATACGTTGTCAGGTGTACAGAAACGGACATAGGGTAACTTCATCCCGAAAAAAGTACTGTTCCCGAGGAAAACCACAATAACATTCTTATTATAGTAGATGGCACCACGTGTCTTTCGAATCATGATTGAATTATTATTATTATAGAAACTTTAGTAGAAAATTGAAGAAAAGAAAAAGAACCCTTCCTTCTTTAGAGAAGATTTTTTTTCTATATTAACGTGAGCGAAGCCGCGGGCAAAAGCTAGTAAATAAATAAATAAACACTTTGCCCGACCCGGAAATCGAATTCAAGACCTAATGATCAGCAGTAGCGCTTGCGAATACTTGACCAACGAGACAGTCCTCTCGTTATCATTCCATACATTTACATAGAACCTTCTAGAAGCCTTGTCCTAATACTTTCTCAAGCCTCCATCATGTCCATAAGCGACTCATATCTTGTATAAACGCGCGATATATCTTGCGGATATCCTTTTCATCTCGGTATATACCAAAAAAATTATCCCAAATAACTCATGTCGTAAGAAATGAGGTTTGTATATCTACCAAACCCGTCCGTATAATTTGAAACCGTTTCTTATTTGCTGGACGATTACCTTTGCTGATTTTACATGGTATTTATCTCTGTATGATTGGGTTTTTATTGATAAGTGTGTTGGAATGGTAGGAGGCTCAAGTATTGATAATAAGCCTTCGTAATAGCTAGTATAGAGATAGCGATCTTTACATACCGAGACTCCTCCGTGCCTCGGAAAGCACGTTAAGCCATTGGTCCCGGCTGTCATTCGTGGATCTTTGACAGTCGTTACGGGTCGTCAGAAGCCCAAAAGTCTAACAGCTAGTCTTACCAAGGGGTATCGTGTTACCCAGTTACTGGGTTGCGGAGGTCAGTTAGGCAGTCGCTCCATGTAAAATACTGGTATTCAGCTGCATCCGGTTAGACTGGAAGCCGACCCCAACATAGTTGGGAAAAGGCTAGGTAGATCAATAGCTAGTATAGAGGTATGAGGAACAGGGTGTAAAGAACTCTCATCCTCCATAGAAAAGGTAGGATCCTCCGACCAGACGTGTGTCGTGTCTGATGGGCAACTGCCTGACGGTTGATGTCGGGATGTTGTATATTTATAAGCTAGTCGCGCGGTAAACTCTGATTGCGCGATGTAGGATTTGTGTGACGTCAGGTCTTTGATGCGTAGTTCGCATGTGGCGTTGTAGATGCCGCCACAGCACCTTAATATGTCATCTCTATTTCAAACCTGTAATTTTAATTACTATAACTCTTTTACCAGAACAATATCACCAATGGCTGGTTCCGGAGTTAGATATTTAGGTAATTCCGGATTTGTAACGATTCATGAACTGAGTTAAGTACTCTTTTGACCAGCGTCGCCAGAAATCTTGAACCATTCGCTGGGTCAATTGCCATCGCTTTAAACTAGTCAGGGTCGACTGTTAATAGTTAAACCCCAGTACAAGCACAACAGGATCTCCGAATAAAAAGTGGCCAGGAGTTAAAGGAGTTTGGTCTTGACTATTTTTACTTAGCTGTGAAATGGGACGAAACATGCTGGTCCTGCTCCATAGGTCAATTTAGAGTCTAGACAAAATCAAACTGGTTGCTAATTTAACTGTATAATTTATAATTTTTATGATATTAATTTTTATTTTCTGTGATTAATATAAATTTAACTCACACACTTATTATATGTTTAATTTTTTTTGGAAAATCATATACAATGTTTGTAAATATGTGAGCACCATGTACCTATCGCATTTATTAATTTTTCTGTCATTACTTTTCATTCTTTTTACCAATTGTGGTAAGTAATTTTTATTTTTATTCTAGGTACATCGTCTTCACCTATAATTATTAATTAATGTATACAAACTATTGTTAACATTTTAAAAGAGTAAGTATGGAGTTTCTTGCCCATTCTTCTCCATACATAACTACCTTTTGGAAGGCGCAACTAGAATCAATTAACTATTCATGTAATTTTTGACGTTCAAAAGTGCATCTTCGTGCCTATTTGTAATAAATGATTTGACTTTGACTTTGACTTTGACGGGAGTTTAGACATGTAAGGGGTCGTAAATTAAAAGACCAGTGTCAAAGATATGTGTGCTTCCCGTTAGCAAATAAGGGAAAGTTTCTTTTTATAATTATTGTTTGTAATTAAATAATAACGAACAATTTGTTATTATTGTCTTGTGTGTTTTAACCATACAAGTACCTGATATATTTTTCTGACTAAGAAACCGTTTAAGAATGCAACTTGCCATATACTTTTTATTATTGTAGCGCTTGTTTAATTGTTCCCAAGTTGAGCTACAAATAGGTATATTTCTCAAAAGGGGATCAGCTTCTCCAGATAAATTACTTTTTAAATACTGAATTCGCTGAACATCATCTAAAGACTTATTATTTACTCTTCTGAATTATCTCGCCAATGCGCCTTGAACAAGCGTAGTATGCTCTGTATGAGAAAAGGCCTTTGCGAGGGCATAGGTCTTTTATTATTATTATTATTTTTTCTTAAACATACGTTAATTTAGAGTTACCTATCCAATAAAAGGTATTGAAATAATATAAATGAATGAGCGTAAAATATATGATTAAAATCTCGATTATGATTATAAAAGTAATGACACTGACAGCCCACTCCACGCATGTTTTCACTGTGAGATTTTTACGGAATCGTCATACTGATGCTAGGGATTGCCATCTCAATTTAAGCTTACTTCACCTTAGTTTTTACGGTATTTTTACAGAATAGACCGGGAGGAGCACGAGTGGATCACTCAAAAACTGCGTAATCATTTCTGTCCTCGACTTTTGATTACATCACGTTCATTTTAACACTTAGAACAGAGCAGTGTTAGAGCAGTGGCTCTTATGTTACGTTAACATTATTGAACTAGAAACAATTACATGTAAACACACCCACACAACTACATTTCCCGATGTCTAGCGTCATGGATCAACAACCGAAATAGAGAGATATGACGCGGGCTGTAGCGAGAACGAGATAGCAATAATTGTCACCGTTACGTACCCATAACAACTCAGAAACAAATGGCGACCTAAAAAGCAATTTTTTTTATTATTTTTTTACACACAACGGGGAAGCTCTTGGCCTTCATCTCACCTCATGGTAAGTGATGATAAGGCCGAAGATGGAAGCGAGCTGCACCCGGAATCCTCAACCACAGAGGAACTGGCTATCTTACCTGTAACTGCCGAAACATAACAAATGCTGTTAACATTGTTGTTTGGCGACAGACTTAATATTATTCAGAAGAATTGTAAAGATTTTTTTTTTGATTTGTTACGAGTGGAAAGTAATCCAGTGGAACTAGTTTTTGGTTTGTAAATTATGTGTGCACATTTTGAAGACACAAGAAGGCATTGTTGCTGATTATTTAAACGATTACGGTAATTTTACTTAAGGGGATGTGCACGAAACCGACTGATTTTGATCAATTTTGTTCATTGTTTGTGAGAAAGGGAAAATCCGTATGAAAAACAAAGAAAACGTCTTTTCAATTCATAAATTATTTTGTAATTTTTTTTCTAATTTATGATTTGAAAAGATGTTTTCTTTGTTTTGCAGATGGCTGAAAGGGATTTTTCAAATAAATTAATTATTCACGGTAAATCACTAATATTCGCAACAAGTTTTCCGAAAAATGACGCGTGACTGACATTTGATCATCATTCTACAAGAAAATACTTTTGATTTTGAACATTAAAAAATATCATCAACATCATTATATGGTCTACTTGCATGTGGTTGAACCACTTTTTTCAACTTCCATACAAAATATAGCAGAAAAATAATATTAAAGAAACCTTTTTTTTTTTGTTTTAAACCCCATCAGTAATATATTTTTTCCTATTATTTAGCAAGTCATATCAAGAATTTTAAAAATCACAAATTAGTTTTCAGCTATCCTTGAAATATAATCAAAATTTTATTTAATGATTATACAATAGCTTCATTCAGTTAATCAACGGCGAAATAAACTCTATTTTGAAGAGCACAAAAATGATGAAACTATTAACAACTGCTATTAACAACTTGACTGACACGAATGGTTTAGCACCATGAAAACTGTACTTTCACAGACAGAGTTTATAGTTTAGATTATTTCAAGTTTTCTCACAATCAGATAAGAAATTGACAAAAGAGAGTTTTTTTCTTGCACGGAGCCTTAACGTGCTACACATGTGCTACACAAACATGTGCCACACAAACATGTGCCACACAACGTCACTTGTGCCGGTCGGCATAATTTATGCGGTCCACGTCGAGGAGCGAGTACCTAATCTTCCTTTTTTATACATCAATGTATAAAACTTCTTATTTTATCTGGAGACATATTGTAACAGATATTAACGTGATATATATCTACGGAGTATGGTATTTATATGGTGTCTTTATTATACGCCATAAAAATATTAATGACGGCCTTATTAGAGGAACAGCCTTGGAATTAAGTGGTTGATTAAGGATTTTATGGTCATTTACGGAAAAGCTGGTAATGAGAAAATGAAAAGAAAAGAAAGAAAGTACAGTAAGTTTGAGACAGACTAAAAGGAAGAAGGGTGGGCGGGTGAGAAAGTAAACGAAGCAAAAGGAGTATGTAAGGAGCGTATATGATTTAGTGGCGTTCTATAGTTTCTGCCTACCCCATGGGAAGAAAGCGTGAGTTTATGTGTGTATGTAAAAGGCACACATGACACAAAACAATGTATACAGTGCAGTGTTATGTTTTTTTTTTTTGAAATGAAACTTATTTTTATTATTTATTTAATAAAATATACAGCAAATAAAAAAAATAAAAAATCAAGTAAAAGTGTAAAGATCGATCTAAGAAATTAGCAGGTGCGCCTCACGGCTGCGATAAAAAGACCCAGTATGCAAGATGTAGGCAATGATGCAAGGCCACAATTTTTTTTTTTTTTGATAAACCATGTATTACCATGACTATGGCTATTGTCGTGGTGGTACATGACAATAACAGTTCCACATTTATATTTGTAATTTTTATGGTGTACATAATAAAAAGTATTCTATCTATCTATCTAAACCGTTTATCAAAAAAAAAAAAAAAAATATATATAATAATAATATATATTGTTTATTTTTGATTTTTCGTGGTAACTACTATCGAGTAAACATGTTTGTATGCAAAGATTTTGCACGAGACATACAAGGCAAAAAATATATTTTAGTATAGGAATATTTTTTTCGCTTTTGAAATATAATATTGCGTTTCATATTTTATTAGGGCTGACACAAATTGAATGAATGGCGAATGGCGTTCATGGACTGGAAGACGAAGTGTCTGTCGCTCGGCGCGGCGGCGGCGAGATGGGCGGACGACATTGATACCATCGCGGGTAGAACCTGGATGAGGCTGGCACATGAGCGTGAGGATTGGGTGAAGTCAGGCTACGGATGATGATGATTATAATGATGATGACACAATTAAAGAAAAGAAGGAAAGAAAAGAAAGAATGAAAAGAAAGAAAGAAAGAAAGAAAGAAAAGAAAGAAAAAGTATTTAGTGAGACTCGTACTCGATTTGATTACATTTTTAGTTTTTTTCTTATATTCTGTTGCATGTCTAAAGCAATCATAGAAGATTTAACTTATATACCGTCCACTGAGAGAATGATTTTTTAACACCTATCTCTCCTGACTCATTCCTATTGATTTCTTGGAAGTTCTAAAAAGAAAACAAACAAACATCGCTCTGGACAAACACCAATACAATAGTCTAGTTATTATATATATGTGCATATAGCGAGCAGACAACCGTGTACGAGCTAGTACGTGAGTGGTGTGTGTTTACAGAAATACAGGGGAATAATGACAGAAGTTCTACTATTGAACCTCATTGGTCATTGGTTTGTATATGTCAGTTATGTTTTGGTTTGTATATGTCAGTTATGCCCAGTTATGTTTAAGTCCCATGTAATAGGGGGCGAGTCTATTGACAATCCGATCTAGCCAGTGGCGTATTTTAAGATTCAGCGCCCAGGGCCTGTAGGGTTTGCCGTCCCATAAATTAACAGAAAAGAGTAAAACATTCATCAGTAAAAAAAAAAAAATATCCAGCAGTGTGTTGATGTGGGCTGAGAATGATGATAATGATTGAAAAAATTAAAAAGGCCATACAAAGCAATAAACACCATTTATTAAATACTAGCTTTTGCTCGCGGCTCCGCCCGCGTGGATGTCGGTTATCGCGTAAAAAAGTAGCCTATGTCCTTCTCCATATCCCAGGCTATATCTCTGCCAAATTTCATGACAATCGGTTCAGCGGTTTAGGCGTGAAAACGTAACATAGAGACAGACAGACAGACAGACAGACAGAGTTACTTTCACATTTATAATATTAGTATGGATTGACATTTTTTTTACATTTCTGTTACATTATGCATCTAACTGTTACCATAATTAATAAACAAAGTTTGTAAATGCTAGGACAAACTATCCAGAGTAGGTCCAACTGTCCAGTTAGGTAGGTCCAACTTCGAGAAAGAGGTCAATCGTCGAATCCGACTCGGCTGGGCAGCGTTCGAGAAGCTACGCAATATCTTCTCGTCCCATATACCACAGTGTCTTTGACCAGTGCGTGTTACCAGTGATGACCTATGGCACTGAAACGTGATCGCTCACAATGGACCTTATTAGAAGGCTTAAAGTCACCCAAAGGGCAATGAAGAGGGCTAGGCTTGGAGTTTCCCTACGTGACAGAATCAGAAATGAAAAGATTCGCAGGAGAACCAAGGTAACCGACATAACCCGAAGAATTGCGAAATTTAAGTGACAGTGGGCAAGGCACATTGCTCGCAGAACAGATGGCCGATGGGGCTGAAAGGTACTGGAGTGGCGACCGCGTACCGGAAGACGTAGCGTTGGAAGGCCTCCCATAAGGTGGTTCGATGACCTTTTGAAAGCCGCAGGAAACTGCTGGATGCTGGAAGCACAGAACCGGTCGAAATGGCGGTACTTGGGGGAGGCCTATGACCAGCAGTGAACGTCTTTCAGCTGAAATGATGATGATGATTACAACTAAATGTTTTGTCTTTGACCTTCTGCATGTTTTTATTCCATGTTGTGTTGAAGAGGCGTCGAGCAGGTCAGAGATCAAGGCCCATTTGCATGATCGGATTAGACAGACCGACCATCGCAGATTCGTTCTACATACACCGTAGTCAAACCTATGTAGTAGAATGGTTTGAGAGCATTATTTAGTTTTGCATGTCTCATGCGTTTAGCAATCATAGAAGATTTAACTTTTAATCCGGCCACCGAGAGAATGGTTTTCTGACCCCTGTCAGTTTCATACAAACGAATATGTTTTTACGAATTTAAACTTTATTACTTCCAAATCTTGTACAACTGATAGGCTGGTAATGCATTCTCTCAGTGGACGGTGTATAGCTGTACCATTAAAAGACAGAATAATGTTTATTTAGACAGTGCTATTGATCAGTACTAAATAAGTGAGCTTGTAACTACTGCTCATATTCCCTTATGATCACGCTGACTAGAAATCAAAACGTCTATGCCAAGTATTGCCTAAACCTTAGATTGACTTGGAAGCACAATGCCTACCTTGCAATATGTCTATACAGTATTTGAACTAAACCTTATTCTGTCTATAAACCAAAATGCCTGCCTTGCAATATGTCTATTATTTTAGGAGAAGAAAAGGAGTACCGTTTCTGGCACTCGCCGGCCGCTGCCGCGGCACGCTCGCTCGGCTCGTGTGTTGTATGGTCACAGTTCTTACCTAACCTAACCTACAGTTCAGAGGCCCTAGTGTGAGTTTATTTTAACCATCTCGACTACTTAGAAATTATTGGATTTTAAGCATTTTGCTTGTACGAGTATTTTAAACATTTTGACCTCTATGCGATTTACAGCTTAGGCCCGTCGCTCACGGCGACTTTTTGTAGCAATGCTGTCGGGCGTTTACGAAACGCGCAACAGCATCGCTACTAACGCGCGTTAGGCGCATTTGCAACGCACTACAGAAGCGATGCCAACGCGCTACTACCGCGCTACAGTATCGCGACTGTATCGATGCAAACGCGCGACTGTGTCGGACGACATCGGGGAGAGAACGGAGGGAGGGTGGCGCGTGAGTGGAGAACCGAGCATCAGTGTAACTGTGGCATTTTTTTCCGTTACTGAATTGTGTTTGCATCGCGACAGAAGTGCGACAGTATCGCGTTTGCATCGCGACTGATAATCCTGGTGTGGGCGAGGGCAAACAGCTAGCGGCCGCATCGCGGCTGTATCGATAGGAACGTGCGACAGCATCGCTACTGCATCGCTACAAAAAGTCGCCGTGGGCGAGGGGCCTTAGGCAATTTGCAGTGTCGACATTAATTTTAGGTATTTTGCTTCGTAGACGAATTGAAAGTTATACACTCTGATCATATACCCTCATATTTTTATATTAAGTTCTATACCCGACAT
Source organism: Dryobota labecula (assembly GCA_947523025.1). Classification (NCBI taxonomy): domain Eukaryota; kingdom Metazoa; phylum Arthropoda; class Insecta; order Lepidoptera; family Noctuidae; genus Dryobota; species Dryobota labecula. The sequence goes on along the minus strand of OX383296.1, from coordinate 5,421,830 downwards.
ATCTCCACCTATATCCACCCAGTTCATGCTTGTTGGAGTTCTAATATAGCAGGTATAATTCCGCATAAGCTGTAAGAGGTAACCGAGTGAACTAGAGCGTATGATTTCTTACTAGTAGGGTAGTAAAGTTATGATTGGTTGTTTGCTTTACTTTGTAGCTAAATGTATCTCGCTTTCTAGGATATTCATTAACATCTAAAACTTAAAAAAAAATATATATATATTACTTAGTATTAATTCTTTTCACCCTGTGAAAAACATTGTAACAAGTTTTAAAAATATTTTCCGTATTATCCAATATTAGCTTAGAAAGTAGATACCAGGTACCTACGTATAAAATTGATAACATTAAGTAGGTTTTTGTCAGGAATGTAAAACAGAACTTATCCTCTTAACAATAATCTATACTTAATACAAAAAATTAAGACAAAAAAATTGTGAGGTAGTACGTATCTACGTATGGGGTGATCTTCGAAAATTCTTTCACTAATGGAAAGCTATATCAAGTGTTATCCATACTAATATTATAAATGTGAAAGTAACTCTGTCTGTATGTTACGTTTTCACGCCTAAACCGCTGAACCGATCGTTATGAAATTTGGCAGAGATTATAGCCTGGGATATGGAGAAGGACATAGGCTACTTTTTTACGCGATTACCGACATCCACGCGGGCGGAGCCGCGGGCAACAGCTAGTATAATATATTTTATATTAAAACAAGAAACACGTGAACGAAGTGGCAGGCAGATGCTAGTCCATACTAAATACTATACTACATATTAATATTATAAATGTGAAAGTAATTCTGTGCGTCTGTCTGTCTCTCTGTCTGTCTGTCTGTCTGTCTGTATGTTACGTTTTCACGCCTAAACCGCTGAACCGATCGTCATGAAATTTGGCAGAGATATAGCCTGGGATATGGAGAAGGACATAGGCTACTTTTTTACGCGATAACCGACATCCACGCGGGTGGAGCCGCGGGCAAAAGCTATATTACATAATTATAAACTAACTTCGCTTTAAACGGTATGAGTGACGTCACGACCTCCCTACTATCACGAAATATTCCTGTATTATCGTGTAGACGCTTTTTACGACTGATATTACAATCATGTCCTTCACATTCTTAGCCTTGGAACGTATGAGACGGTCAGCAATACCATAAACATAACACATTTTTTTTTTGAAATTCCTTTTTACCTTTAAGGCTCCTTCCTACATACAGGCGCGATACGCGACACGACACAAAGACACCGCGTGCCGCGCGACGTCTTTGTGTTGCGCCTGTTTGAGGAGCCTTTATTTGCACTTGTTGTTTTTCAGTTTCGATTGCCGAGATCTGCCTAGCCTTTTCCAAACTATGTAGGGGTTGGCTTCCAGTCTTACCGGATATAGCTGAATGCCAGTCTTACCGTATATAGCTGAATGCCAGTATTTTACATGGAGCGGCAGTCAATCTGACCTCCACAACCCAGTACAACCCGGACTCTGATATGAAGATCTTCTCAAAACTATCAAATAGAGGTATTTAAAAAACGTAGAAGCATACATACATTCACACATACACAATCACCTACCGTGTACTCTCGTGCACGCAATATTTCAATATATAGTATATTTTATATCTAGGGACTAATCGAACCCATATTATACCAGAGGTGGTTTGACTCCCGAGCGTGCGAGGGGAGTCAATGAAACCGAGGGTATATTAAGTTGGCGTTTAGTCTCGAGGTGCAAACTGTACTTTTCACTTTGAGTGCGAGAAAAATAGTCAATTTAGTACAAAAACATTTAATAAATATCTACTTAATAAAATAAAAATCATAACATTCAGAAATTTTGTCGGTTAGTTTTTTCTTCTAAACCAGTCACAGATTAACAATTTAAAACACATGGCGCCACCTTCTTTGAGGAATAACCATGGAACTAAACTCTCAACATTTTCGCAATGAAGATGGTCCACACTCCACAGATAATAGTATAATTTACTGGCTGTTTGAGTTTGTCTATGTCACATGAAGGAAATAAAATAACTAATTACTTTTCACTCCCTAGAGACTAAAGTGGTCACTTTAGTCCCGCTTCGTAGCGCTATACTGAAATATACCTATATTGAATTTTTATATTGGCGTACTTTTAGAGCATGAGAAGTGAAAAGTAATTATGAAGCTTAATTGTAGTTTATAGAATTTGTTTTTATGATTTTTTATTAATAGTACTGTTAACGAAAAAAAAAAAAATGGTTTTTAATTAAACCTAGTTTGGAAGGCGCTGGTGTTTGTGATACAATGATTTTTTCATTAGAACAGACATCAACAATACACTTTTTTCTGGAATGTTCTATTTTTACTTGGAAAATTGTTTTTGTGACCCGAAGTGTGTTTTTTCTGAAACAAAAATATATTTATTTTATTTATATTTTAGTTACTAGATAACGCGATATCCCTCGGTAAGACTACCAAGTATACGATTAAAGTATTTGATGAGTGAGTTTGTTAAAGGTGAGAGGTCAGCTTCACGAAGCTTTAAAATTGTGAAGGTGTTCTAGTCTAAAAGCTTGTTATATACTGAAAGAAAGAAAGAAAAAGAAAAAGTATTTATTGGGACTCATACAGGAAGTTCACATTTTAAACTAAACACACTCATAGTAACACAAATAAAAACAAAACCTGTACGGGGCCAAAAGGCTCCTATCTCAGCATGATGCTGCGACATTGGCACCGGTGACCCTAACAGCGCCAGTACCATCCATTACAGGAAGTTTCACGGAAATTATTGATATTTAGCTGCGTCTTTTCTCTACTAGATGTTTAGTCAAAATCGAAATCTAAATATTTTATTTCACATAAATCTACATGGGCAGTTATGAAACGTCAGAAGCTAGGTGAACGGTTTCAGTTATCTTATTTAATTAATTTTAAATTATTTATTGTTTTTAACCGGCTTCAAAAAGGAGGAGGTTATCAACTCGGAAGGTTATATATATATTTTTTTTTTTTTTTTTAATGTATGTTCGGGCATAACTCCGTCGTTTATGAACCGATTTGGCAAATCCTTTTTTATTTGAAAGGATATACTTCCAGATTGGTCCCATTTTTTTCAAAATCCAGTTCTGATGATAGGATCCATGATGAATTGAGGGAAATCCTCAATTTTTTTTATTAATTAATTTAATTTAGCTGGTATTTAATCCACTCGGTGTATGTTCATGATTTTATAAGATTTCCTGTCACTGTTGTGGTATACGAATTGGTGTGGGGTAGGTACCAGAACTAAAAACTTTTTACAAAAAAAAAAAAAAAACAACCGACTTCAAAAAAATAAAAAATATATTTTCATTTTGGAATTCGGTGGCAAAAAACGAAAGCATGGAACCTTGAAGACACCGACTTACAAAATTAAAGTTATTATTCAATTTTTTGTGTTTTTTTTTTTGAAGTCGGTTGTTTTTTTGATTACTCTTTTACATAGGAAACAACTTTCCTATGCAGAATAGCTGGCAATAAACCGACGGTTAGTCGGTTTATTGCCGACTATTCTGCATAGGAAAGTTGTTTTCAACGTTGTTTTTGTTTGTAAAAAACGGTTAATCTTCTAAAAAATAATTGGCTTTTACAATATTTTCAAATCACAGTGTTTATAGGTATGGAAGGACAGTGTAGGTCTTTTTAACAAGTACTTACCAGGTACTTAACAATATAGAAAAGTGCCAACAAATCTACACTCTACTAGGCCTACAACGTTCTCACATTCACAAAATAGGAAATAATCTAAATAAAACATAAAACAAAAATAAAAATATATTTAAAATCAATTACATGATTTCCATTACAACTACAGTAACAAATCAGAATAAATATCATGACTACAAAAGCCACTAATAAAGATTTGAAATTAGTTGTTTTTTTTTTTTTACATAATTATAATAAGAATTAGAATTGCTATAACGTCAAATAATGTGATGATTATTTGATTATGTCAAGAAAGAATGTACATCGGAATTTGGAAGCAGTTAGTAGACACATATATACCGTTAATGAGTTACCAGGGAAGCCACTTGTGCAGAAGGAATTATTGCACTGAGAGTACTGCTGCCGCTGCCGTGGCGTTGTAGTGCGTCAGGGATGTTTGCGGACCACAACATTGATGGTTTTGCCGCTATTATTAGAAAAAGATGTGCATCCCTGATGTCGCCGGTTCGCGGCAGCACCAACAGTATTCTCAGTGTGATTCCCCGATGTGGCGGAGGTGGACGTAGCACCACGCTGAACTTTTATTTTAATTGTTTGTTAGATTTTTTGTTTGTTTGTGTGTCTGTACTAACACTAGATGTTACGTAAAATTGTTACTAACCATGTGGACTAAATTGTCTGAAATAAAAATATTCTATTCTATTGTCAAAATTCCTTGTCTTCAACGCAGTCTTTAATTTTATAATATGCTTTTTTGATAACAACACGTTTGACGTGGGTTTTGAACTTTCCAGATTTTTCTCTACAATAGATGATGTTCAGTCTAATAGAACTTCAGTAGAGAAAAGACTATGATGTAATGTCATGTTAATAATTTGATCATTATGGATACTAAAGCCTGCGATTGTCATAGCTGACCGTACGTTCCAAAATGCGTTTAATTAATTTTATTAGCTCCCTAGAGTTCCGATGAAAATGAAATTAATCTAGAGGAACGAGAATTCGTAATGTATGCGAGCCTAGGGATTCGCGAGTATTTGAGGGTCGAATTTATTATCGTCATTCAGGCCTTGAAGCCAGCCATTTTGGGATTTAGAAAAGGTTTTTCCGTGAAAGATTTTAGGGCTTAAAAACGGCCTACCCTCGTTGGTAAAGAACGAGGGCTTTTAAAAAAACTTTAATGGTTGAAACACCTTTTTCACTGGTAAAGTTTTATGTCGGTAGTGGTAATTTGAAGTGTTTGGACGGTCATTTGTACCTATAGTATGTGTTCAATATACAAGTTTTTAACCGGTGCGCAAATTTTTTTGGTGATTCAGTATCAGTAATTTCCACATATTTCCATTATTTATTCAATACTCTTTTTTTTGGTCCACTTGAAATCAGCAAAATATGGATACAATCTATTTGTAATAATATCAATGGGCGAGCGCACAGCTGATAGGTACCTACTACTGCATTCTGCTTCACTGAACCGCGTTGAGCGACAAGTATCCATTACACCAGTTTCAAAATAAACATCTGTCGTTAACGATAACTTCATTTTTTTGTTCTAAGACATAAAAATAAGAAATAGGTGTATAATGAAACACGTTTAAGTTTAATTTATCAAAATTTGCACACTGATTAAAACTTTTCCTGTATATTTTTAAAGTGTTTTTACGTTTTCTCGTTTATTAGTTTTGTTTTGTAGTAATAGTAATAGTAATAGTCCATTTATTTGTCAGAATATTGTTACAGAGTTGTTAAATACATTTTTAAAAGTTCATAATATTCTGCCGTTTCCGGCGTACAAATACATTTTCAGGATTTTGGTTAGATTATTAATTATAACATTCAATAAAATAAAATAGGATAAAATTCAAATTGCAAATTAGTCAAATATTAGGTATGGAAATGTCAACAATATTAAATTAAGTCAGAGATAATAAGTATTTAAGTTAACTTTTCATTCATAAAATCATCAGTCGAGTAGTAGCATTTAGTTAGGAGATAATTGAATAATTTACATTTAAATGTTCTAAAGTCAAGAGTTTTAAAACAATCTGGTAGTTTATTATAATAAACTACCAGATTGTTTTTACTTTAGTGTTTATTATAAACTTTGGTCGCCATACAGAATACATTGTTAGCAAATAGTTGATTATTTCGTCTAGGTACACGAAGCATGTGAACTTTGCGGCTCGGTCTGGATACAAGATCATTATGCAATTGGCTTGTGGCTAAGTAATAACAGCCGCACGGATCAATCGATCAGGTTAAGCTACGCTTGCTGCGTTTGTTCCGTGGATGGGTGACCATTTTTACAAGCCAAGACCCCTCCGAGCTTAGGAAAACATGTTAAGCTGTTGGTCCCGGTTGTCTGGGTATTTGACAGTCGTTACGTGTCGTCAGAAGAACGAACAACCTGTACCAATTCAATAGCATTCATCCACCACTTCTGTTTTAAGGACGGATCGGACGGTCAGATTGGTCACCGATGTTCGCTCATTAGTAATAGGTAACTGTTATTCCGACCGAAGAGTCGCGTTATTTCGCTTACATCCTCGTTATATTTTTGTGACCTGTTTTGTTAAGCAAATACCTTCTTATGTTATTTAAATTATGTAGTCGATGTTTTTGGTGCCCGGTGAAACTCTAATGAGTTTATATACTTAGACTTTTATTTCCATCATTAAGGTATATACTTTATTACATAAAATGAATTATTTCACAACAAATAAACGAATTGGGATTTGGGGCTCCCCGACTTGGACAGGTTAGTTTTTGTTAACCACTCAGAAATACACCCCGTGAAGCGTGGGCTCGTCGACTAATCGTTGTTATTGCTTAGAAACAAAGTTAGCCCTACTTCGATGTTTAGGTCTTTTGTAGATAATTAAAAAGCTTAATCTTTAAGGGCCGATTTTTCAGTCGCCTGACAATTTTACGACGATAGAAAAATCAGCCCTAAGGGCGGGTTGTTTCACGTCCACTTGACGCACGCGTATACGTCATAAATGGCGCTAACTATCGTCAAACCGTTGTTTCACAAAATTATGCCCTTGACGTTCGTTAACAAATAACGATTACAGTAACCCACTGGTTAACGTCATTTTATTCTTCTACATTTGAAGTTTGACGATCGGTTTTTTTATGCAGTGAAACAACGCTTTGTATTTAACGTACGTTAAACATCATATGTAATCGTTATTATTTGACGTACGTATGTTACGTTAACGAACTGTTTTCTTTTTTTATCTAGGGCATCTCAGAGTGTAACCACTAAGGTTCCGACTCTTTAACCGGACTTTCCTGTGGTTGCCTTAAGCTCCTAACGAAACTTAATGCCTCCAGCCAGGGCGTAAAAAACTATAAACTAAATGACTGCTGCTCGCTAAGGGTACCCCCTGTGGGGTACGAACCTCGGCTTAGGGCAGCTGAGTCGGAGGGAGGGTGGCAAGGGACCGACGGTGGCTGGATAAAATCAGTGTTTTGATTATTATCCTGGGGAGTTTGGATTACATGCAGCTCAGCTAGAACGCGTTCTGGCGCTTCAATTACAGTCAAGGGTCGGGGAGGACTATTCGTTAGTCGGGGATTTCGCGCGGGGCCTCGGCGGCGAGGTCGGAATGACGATCGTGTATTGTGTGCTCTTATTTTGCGAACTGTACTAGTTTCCCTACGACTCTCCCGGAGGAGAGTAGTGGGGTCGTCTGGGTCGGACGAACTGTTTGAAACAACCGGCCCTAAGATAAATAGCGGTGCACCACGAATATAAATTCTTGCTAGTTTAGTTATATTTTGAGTTGCGTATTTGGCTGTGCAAACAGTAATTTTGATTGGAATTCGGATTATTATTGGATACAATTTTTTTTTTAAATTTGCTTTTATATATTACCCATTAAGTATATTAAAAATGACCGAAATCTTTTCAGTAAACAATTCTGAACGTAAATACTTTCATAAAGTGCATTAATTAGAATAAAAAATGTACAAATGTTTTGAGTTCTGGAATATATTATTTACCACAAAATCAACCCCCAAATCAGGACTGAAGAGATCTCAGAAACGTTTGAAAACAAAATGGGAACACACTTGAACAAACAAAATCCAATCCAAGTTAAAAGTTTTCTATTCAGATAATTTGTACAAATACGGGCAAAACCGTTCTTTGGGCAATTTAATTCGTGTGCAATTGAGTTTAAAAAGGAACTGCTGCCTAATTGGGTAAACACGGTTAACCTAATTAGCTACGCTGTGTAGGTTATAAAATAACTATGGAAACAACTAAATTAAAAACTCTTAAAAAATTAGTATTGTTTTGTTTAAATTATTTAAGTAAAAAACGATGTGTTGGTTTCATATTTGATCGCTTTTAATTTTGATAAACAGAACTCTTTAGATTTTAAACACTTTTATTCAAAGTTTAAGACAGCGCCATCTATAGCGAGCTCAAGGAACTGAATCTCTTGTAAGCTCGCTTGAAAGCAAGTGCTACACATTTCCTGCACCTTACGGTAGATGGCGTCAGCTTCGCTTTCTCACTCAAGGAAAGTCAGACTTGAAACAGAATTTAATGGTCAATTTCTAGTGCCATTGTATTTTGGTTGAGGAATTGTATCTGGTTTTGACTTGCAAGAAAAGAGGGCGCTGATATGGTTTAGCGATACTAACTTATATTGAACAAAATTCAAGTCTACACGGTTTTACAAAGAAATGAACAATAGTTGTTACTGTTTATTTGTTAAATTAGTTAACTATTTTTTAAAATTTTATCTACGGCCATGCTATAAATCCTCTTTAAAAGTTTCTGAAACAGTTAGCTTATTGCCAATATTAAAACACCCAGTGTCATAGTAACCATAATAGCATCCAAACGGGAGTTACAATGTTGTACTGAATTTCATAATGCAACTCCTTTGCTTTTACGAGGATGATGATCCCTTCCTTACTCATCTGTTTGATGATTAAGGAAGGGATCATCATCTTCCCTTCCATTCTCACTACTCAATTCGTGGTATCTTTATGAATTTTAAAAAAGAACATTGTCACGCACGCGCGTTTCTTTATACTATAGCATAGCGTCGTATCCCGCCATTTTTGTTCGATATTAGTATTGCAAAAACTGTTTCAGAACCTTTTATAGAGGATTTATATCATGGGTGTAGATAGTCTTGTATGCAACTGTAATAATTAGTTATTAAAACACTCATGTGATACTATTATCACCATATAAACCCACATTCGTGTTTTAATACCCCTTATTATACAACAGTTGCATAAATAATAATTATTTATTTGAGACAAAAACAGTTATACATTACAGTATTTAGAAAAGTTATATTATAGTCTAAAAAACATGTAACCCACACTATTGTCCTCGATGTGATATCGGAGTATGAAAATTAACGATTTTTTTTAATGGTTTTTAACTGACAGTTTGACGAGTATTCATTTAATTGATCCTTGAAGCAACAGCAAGCTTTTTGTCAACTTTCCTCACAGTGACAGTTGAGTTATCAGCTTTTGCGTTACAGCTTCGATTTGTTTTTGGTATGAGTTAAAATTAACAAAATAATAAAAATAGGTATATGAAAAAAAAAAAGGAAACAAAGAGCAGCTCTGTACACGAGATAGAAGTGAAACTTCTTCAAAAATAAAGAATAAGAGAGATTTAGTATGACAGAGAGAGAGAGAGAGTTTCTTCTCTCTCATGTAAAAAATGTGTCTGAACGTGACGTATCCTTGAAGTTTCATTTTCAATTATCGTCCAATGATCGAATTGCCGCTTAAGAAGTTTTAATTCAAAAATACATTAATCGTGCAATAAAAATTGTAACACATTTTAAACAAATTAATGATGTCTTTTACCAATTTTTTTATTTTTAATGTACCATTAGTTACCGCAATTAGCTGACCCCCCTTTGGATAAATGGTTGCGATTTTATGGAATACGAATCGATAGATGTTTATAATAATTCTTAATTTTATTTAAATACCTATACGAAATCTCTTGAAAAATATGAAAATCTTACGATTTTTTTTTTTGTAAAAATAGTACCAAAAAATGCCAACCATTTGAGCAAAGGGGGGTGTCAGCTAATTGCAGTAACTGACTGTACCTAGTATATTATGCCTGAACAAGCTAAAGAAACAATAAAAAATAAAACAACAAATATGGTATGGTATAATATAGTTTGAGTATCTGCTACGCTGCGTAGCGCCTAGCTTACGTAGCGGTATCGGCCGCTACGCCGTAGCAAACGCGTAGCCTTTGTTCGTAGCTTAATATTATGAATGCGAAGGTAACTCTGTCTGTTACCTTTACATGCCTAAACCACTGAACCAATAGCTATGAATTTGATAAATTGGTAGCCTGGAACCTATGGTTGAGCTAAATGGTGCTGATCCATGCGTCATGTTCGTGAACGGGCGCCGTCAGTTGGGACTGGTCATCTCTTAGCTGCCACGGCTTATTTTAATTTTTGTGAATTGTTTCTATTACGGACGCTTCTAAAGTGCACGTCTTTCTACATTGTTCTCACATGTATAACTTCAACATGAATGATGTAACCCATATTTTGTAACAATATTTTGTTTTAAAAGAGTGTCCGTGGAGTTTCTTGTCCGTTCTTCTCCATAGGAACCTACTACGCTTTGGAATGGGCAACTAGCTTCATCTTTCTGACTGACCGACCCCTTGACAATTCAAAAGTGCCTGTAATTGATTTATTTGAAATAAATGTTTTGAGTTTGAGTTTGAGTTTATGAAAAGACATTAAAAAGACAGACTACTTTTCACTCTAGACATTTGTATTAAAAAAAAAAAACCGTTAAGTGCGTGTCGGACCGCACAATGAAGGGTTCCGTAGTTGGGATCATTGTAGTTGAAAAACAGGTTCCTGCATACATTAAACTGCAAATGTAAGTTTGTATGCATAATATTGAGTGATTTACCATTTTATATTAATACCATAGACTTCTAAAAGGTTTCCTGTAATCTTTAAGTATAGAACTAAGTAGACATAGTATTCTCTGTATTTATTTCAAGATTTTAGGTTGAGCAGTTTCGGAGATAAGGAGGGGAACGGTCTATTTTCTTTAATAACTTTAAAATCAATTATTTTAAAATTATAAAAAATATATGTTTGAAATCCTCATAACAAGTCCTTTAATATTATATGACACACAGTACAGTTTGCAATTGTATTATTTTTATATTCTTTGTTTTTCCCCCAAAAGTGAATCACATATTCAAAATACATTTATTTATGTTACACGTTCGAGTTCGGGTCACAGAAATTCGTGTGTGTACCAATTTTAAACTTAATCGGTCTATATTCTATAAGGATTTCGTTTTTTCCTTTTTAGGTTCGGAACCCTAAAACTGATGAAATACACGCAAACGAAGTCGCGGACAACAGCTAGTAGATAAATAGATTCAGTAATAAAAACAATATATTGAACTTGTAATGAATACCATAGCATATGTTGTTTTGTAATGTAGCTAAATAAGACGATGTATGTGTGATGTGAGGGTGTGTGTGTGCGTTTGTATGTGTGTATGAATAAGCTAAAGAAACAATGGTATCAGCGGTTTGAGTGTCTGCTACGCGACGTAGCGCGTAGCTTACGTAGCGGTGGCGGCAGCTACGCCGTAGCAAGCGCGTAGCCATTATTCGTAGCTCCATTATTTCTTGTAATCTATATATCGCACCTTTGGGAACAAAGGGTCATTTCTGCATTTTTTCCAACTTTACAGTTTTTTTAACCAAATTATTTAATAACTCTACTGCTTTAGAGTCTTAAGGCGATTCTCACAGTCTTAAATTGATTAGTTCATCACGGACAAGCGTGCTGTGTATATAAAGTCACGGTTTTTCTGCATATTTAAGTTGTTTTTGCAAAAACTTGCAGAAGTGACGCTTTGTTCCCAAAGGTGCGATATATAAAAATGAATCCCTATTTCCCTTGGTCACGGCATCACGCGTGAACGGCTGGACCGATTTCGCTAATTATTTTTTTGTTGTGTTTGTTATTGTCAGGAGAAGGTTCTTATGTAAGAAAAATTTAAGAAAGTTAAAAAAAAAAAATTGTAAGAAAACGACCATATTTACATTTTTATTGTAATAATAAGTAGGTAACTCTATCTTCTAATGTAACTTTATGGCGTTTGACATAACGTGTCAGTCATCATTTGGTAGGTCTGAGAATAGATTTTATCAAAAAATAAAAAAAATAAAAATTGAAGGTTTTAGTTAGGTAGGGTAGGGTAGGTAGGGTTGGTAGGGCAGGGTAGGGTAGGGTAGGTAGGTGGGTAGGGTAGGGTAGGGTAGGTAGGTAGGGTAGGGTAGGGTAGATAGGTAGGTAGGGTAGGGTAGGATAGGGTAAGGTAGGGTAGGGTAGGTAGGTAGTTTCCTTTGCGCGAAGACAAACTGCCACAGTCAAATAGCTTTTGACAGAACGAAGTCTGTCGGGTCAGCTAGTCTACTATATAAAAATAAGTCGGGTTTTCTTTCCTGACGCTATAACTCCAGAACGCACGAACCGATTTCCACGGTTTTGCATTCGTTGGAAATGTCTCGGGCTCCGTAAGGTTTATAGCAACTTTTTTTTTTTTATGGTTTTTACGAAAAATTAGGTTAGGGTAGAGTAGGGTAGGGTAGGTAGGTAGGTAGATAGGGTAGGGTAGGGTAGGGTAGGGTAGCGTAGGGTAGGGTAGGTAGGTAGGTAGGTAGGTAGGTAGGGTAGGGTAGGGTAGGGTAGGGTAGGGTAGGGTAGGGTAGGTAGTTAGGTACGTAGGTAGGTAGGTAGGTAGATAGGTAGGTAGGTAGGGTAGGTAGGGTAGGGTAGGGTAGAGTAGTGGAGTTTATACTATAGCTTTTGACAGAACGAAGTCTGCCGGGTCAGCTAGTAAATGATTAAAATTATGTTTTCTTATTACAGGTATGTATTACCGAGTGAACAATCAATAGTTATCATCCGAGGCATCATCCATCCATCATTATTATATGTAATGATTCACAGGTAAGTGAGAGAAACTATTCGTTCATAATTTTTTTATTATTTAATTTAGTAAGTAAAATAAAATAAAAAAATATTGTAACTTAATGATACCGTTTACTCATTTTGTAAAAGTTTTAAAATAAATTTATAAGTCATAAACATGACTCTTCGATAAATTATTAATTATATTTTACTTTTTAAATATATAGTACGAAAATTGAATGAAAACTAAACTATATCGGCCGGAGACTAATTACAATAATTAAACTACGTTAATACATTTAGGTGAAAGTGTCAGGGTAGCTTACGAAATTTAAAAAAAAAAAAACATTTTTTTTGCAATTTAAGGTCAGTATCAGGTTGTATGTTGATCTAAATATGATTCGCGGCCGTACCAATTATTTATTTATAGAATTACTAGCTGACTCGACAGACTTCGTTCTGTCAAAAGCTATAGTATAAACTGCACTACTCTACCCTACCCTACCTACCTACCTACCCTACCCTACCCTACCCTACTCTACCCTACCTACCTACTTACCCTACCCTACCGTACCCTGCCCTACCCTACCGTACCCTGCCCTACTCTACCTACCTACCTACCTACCCTACCTTACCCTACACTACCCTACCTACCTACCTACCTATCCTTCCCGACCCTACCTACCTACCTAAAACTTAAAAAAAAATAGATAGTAGCCGATTCTCAGACCAGTAGAATATGCATATAAAATTTCATAAAAATCGGTCAAGCCGTTTCGGAGGAGTATGGTAACTAACATTGTGACAAAAGTATTTAATATATAAGATAATCATAAAAATCATCAATACAACTCTTTAAGTTCATGTAATCCTATAGAATGACTATTCATGAAATCATGACTTTTAGGATTATACTAACTTAAGGAGTTGTATTACTGATTCTAATGATTATATTTCTGTTAATACATATTTGTTATGGTCGCGAATCATACTTTAATCAACATACACCCAGACAATGAGCTACAAATTGCAAAAATTGTAAGGAAAATTGAATTTCACGGACTACATTGGCGCTTCCTCCTTAAAACTTATAAAAGTAGAAAACTGCTATAATAAAAATAATTAAAAAATAATTAAGTATTTTGACTTGGCTCGCGAGGTTGTCGACATGTGGGATGTGGACTCAGCAATAATTGTGTCGATAGTCCTTTCAGCCAATGGCTTAATAGCCAAGAGCCTCAACTAACACCTAAGGAGGCTCTCGTTCGGCAGCTGGATCAAGGGCTTGATTCAGAGAGCGGTACTACTAGACATGGCTCGCACTGTTAGGTGGTTTCTCTCTCTGGAGCCCTGACCGCCGGGAGCTTGGATCTTGTTCCCGATACCGGTGAGCTACTATTTTTATATTTTTAATTGTTTTTATATATTTTATATTCTAATATTTAAAAATATAATTTATATGGATTTGTTCAAATAAAGGAAATAATAATAAGTATTGTTAGGAGGTTCTTAAATTGGACCCTGTTCCCGATACCGGTGGGCAAATATATATATTTTTAAATTAATATTTTTAATATTCTAATATTTAAAATATAATTTATAAGGATTTATTGAAATAAAGAAAATAATCATCATCATTTCATACGAAAGACGACCACTGCTGGACAAAGGCCTCCCCCAAAAAGGGGGAATTTGCCATAATTGCCACGCTTGGCAGGCGGATTGGCGATCGCAGTATGGTGTTAAGAATGCATAGAGAACGCTGCTGCCCATTCTCTAGTAAGTCCCTTAGTCACCTTTTACGACACCCACGGGAGGAAACGGGGTGATGCTATTCTTTAAGTCTGGCACCACACGATACAGTCCGGCATCACATGGTATATATATAAAGGAAATAATGATAATAATTATTGATTCAAGCAACAAGACTCAGTGTTAGTAACAATATATTTACAAACTATGTTAGTGAAACATTAACAGAGACACAATTTGTGACATCACTGCTGCAAGGTTACAGGCCCAGCCGATACCCTGCAGCAGTGATGTCACAAACGCAGGATGCTGTTGGTGCTGCCCCGCACCCTAGCTATGTCAAAAAATAAAAATAGGTTATTCGAGTTCACCTCGCATCCCGCCATTTTGTTCGATATTAGTATCGCAAAAATTTATAAGTTTGTTGTTTACAAAAATGAGTGATACAAGCTTTGATAACACACCACCAGATATTCCTAATGCAGCAAAGGACATTTCTAACCAATTATTACCAGAAAAGTCGAGAAAAAAATATGAAAAGGCGTACCAAGATTTCATGAATTGGAAAATATGAAAAGGTAGATAGCATCGGTGTAGATAAAGTGTTGTATGTAACTGTATATAATTAGGTATTAAAACACTCATGTGATACTATAAACCAACATAAGAAAGAAAGAAAGAAAAAGTATTTATTATTATTAATTAGTTTATTTCAGATTTAAATTAATCCATACAAATTACAAATTATAAAAATACATTGAAAAATACAGATAATAAAATAAAATACAGAGAAATAAATTATTACAATTATAATACCATTACTTATAAGTACCTATTGTGTTAGTGAAATCTTATGAACTATGTTAGTCAACACCCATCACAATATGCATCCATTTGTTCTGGAAGGGCAATCCGCACGAGTTACAACCATCTGCAGGATACTGTTGCTACTGCCTCGCACGCGCTGCAATAAGGATTATTTATTGGGAATTATATATTATACAGGAAGTTCACATTCGTGTTTTAATACCCCTTATTATACAACAGTTGCATAAATAACTATTGTTTCCCTCCTAAAGCCATTACAGTTCGTTAAAATTTATTTTACCTAATTTGTAAATGAGTTATTATTCCCAACTATAGTTACAATAGATATCGATCTCGTTTAATTACATTTTAAAAGCCGGTCTTAGCGGCGGTTCTTAACTTGTCATTTTAGGATGGATATAAATTAATTCTAGCGAAGCGAATATCATTAATTTCTGAGGTCAACAGGGTTCGTTGTTAAAATTTCTATTCATTTAATAGAGAAAATATAAATGAGGGTCGAAAATATTTGGCTGTCCTTTGTAATGAAAGTGTACATGGTACGAGCTTAATTTGTTTATTGCCTGCTATTACATAATTTATTTATTTATTAAAAATTACGTACATAACACCTTAACAGCTAAAACGCCAATGCAGTGTTACCACTCAAATATACGTTACTCACACCCATTAAAAAAAATAAAAAAATAATAAGGTATGCTGCTATTCATATACGACATATTTTAAGAAATAAACCTACAAAAAGGTGGTAAAAAAGCCAGAGAAACGTTTTTGACGTGACAACGTCTAATAAATCGATGAACGCCGGCTGCATGCACGAAAAAGGATGACTCATTGTCCCGTTACGCTTATTGTCCCGTTACGCTCATTGTCCCGTTACGCTCATTGTACGCTTGCGCCGCATCAATGTTTTGTTATGACATTGTCACGTTAAACTATCGTCCGTAAACCAACTTTACAGACAACCAATCGTAATTTAAAATTACTTGACACACAAATTAAAAAAAAAAAAATTGGTTGTCTGTAAAGTTGGTTTACGGACGATAGTATAACGTGGCAACGTCATAACAAAACATTGATGTGCCGCAAGCGTACAATGAGCGTAACGGGACAACGAGCGTAATGGGAAAATGAGCGTAACGGGAAAATGAGCGTAACGGGACAATGAGCGTAACGGGACAATGGGCGTAACGGGACAATAAGCGCAACGGGACAATGAGTCATCCTTTTTCGTGCATGCAGCCGGCGTTCATCGATTTATTAGACGTTGTCACGTCAAAAAAGAAAACAGAGATATGATGATTAATAATCAAAAGGCCACTCGCAAACCACGTCGGGGCGAGTCATTTATACTGCCGTTATAAAAAAAAAGGCCGTAACTGACAATTTTGTCAATAATGAGTTATTAACATATTCGGAATCAGCAAAGAAAATGCTATCTTAATCTCATTTTTGATAAAATTTAGTGTCATGTCAGTTACGGCCTTCTTTCTTATGACGGCAGTATAGTATACGAGTAAGTAAAGGTTGTATGAAAAAAAAAACTTAAAATTGCAGTTAAAAAACGTGTTCTTCCATACATTTTGTATGGGTGAACATGTTTTTCAACTACAATGTTAAGTTTGTTCTTGGGATAAATTCATCTCAACTACGGAACCCTTTGTGCGTGATCCGACATGCACTTGACCAGTTTTTTTTTAATTACAATTTTTACGTTAAAAAAAACTATGGGATAAAAAAAAATATCGTTGCCATGATTACTTTACCTGCACCTACTTGTATAGATGTTTCTCTAATAATACTTAGTGTATGAATAGATGGACCTTAAATAATTATATAATTTATTGTTCTGGCTAAAAAGGTTTCTTTCTCACTTTTAGCGAAAAGACCGCGTATTATGTACTACTATATTATTATTATTAAATATTATTTATTATTTACTATGTAAAATGTCTACATAAAAAAATAATCTTTATTTATACAAAACAGATTATGATTATTATTTATATCTGTAATTCTTATGGTGTGCATAATAAAGAGTATTCTGATCTATTCTATTATTTTAAGGACAATGCAGTAAAAACAAATAGTTATAATTTAACTTTGGATTCATGGAAAATTCTAGACAAACTGCTACTAAAATAGTCGCTTCGTCTTTCTGGAAGCTTGGATTTATATAAGGCCTGAACGAAGCCGTTTAGTTCTCATTTGAGGGCTCACTCATAAAAATCTTCAAATTTTGCTATGACAGCTTGTGCAAAAACCACGCGCCAATAATTTCTGACAATACTGCAATACATTTTAACAAAACAAAAGTTATTATAAAACAATTGTGTATAAACACAATGTAACCTCCACATGCTGTAAATGCCCTAGTGCGGAAAAGCTTCTCTAATCTGTGGTCACAAGCTACACGCTCAAGCGACACGCATCTTGCGTCTTCGACTGCGGAGAAACCAAATGAAAGAAGTTGTTTTGAGCATGCACAGTCACCATGACGACTGGCAGAGTAAAGCTGGGAACACATTATCGGACGCGTCCGTAAGTCGCGGCTGAGAGTCGCGACCGATGAGTGTGCATATTCATGCGGACGCCCCTCATCTTCGTATATAGAGTGTATCTATTCAAACAAGAAATATTTTAAGAGATACACCTATTGGTGGTAAAGAAGCCATGGAAACGATTTTTTTTTAAATCTGAGTAATTTATTAAAAAAATTAATTAATTTAAAATTACTTGATATAATGATTAATTATCAAAATTCACCGCGCTCGCGTCGCCACCGCCGGCGTCGCCGCGTCCGGGCGGGTCATTCATACAATAAGTAAATATTAAAATTAGGAAAATATAAATTCCTTTTCATAATGTCTCAAGAAATTTTAAAATTATAATAATTATGAAAAAATATAAAACACCTAGATAAAAAAAATTGTTTTCGCTGCTATGGCTTTTTTACCACCTATAGATGGTCCTGTGTGATGATCTGTGTGTGTGTGTGTGTGTGTGTGTGTGCTGTCGCTGAAAACCAGCGCTGGGGCTCTGTCTTGCATAGGGTTGCAGCATAATGCTGAGCGATAGCCGTTTTGCGTGGATGTGACGCATTTTTCCCCCATAGTTCTCATATTATTTTTTGTGTTTATGTTCTTTATTGCGTCATGTTTACCGCAAATAAACGTTTTTTCTTTCTTTTTCATTTTCTGTTAAAATATTTTGTGTATGAACAGATACACCTTATATATGTATTTCCTCCATTCATGTCAAAATTTTAAACGGGGAACCATGTCGAGTTGCGATAATAAGGACGAATTTATTTAATTATTGGTAGCTGCTGCTATTTGTTGTCCAACGAAAAGAATTAAAAAAAAAAAGCATTTGGTTTGAAATTAATGTAAAACGAGTAAGTTGAGATTTATTATATATGCACTCATGTCCACGAACACATACTATACGCTTTTCTTCCATGGCGAGAAGTGTGCACTCGCGCGCATTCGTTTTGTTTATGACTCCCGAATTGTCCGTGGACGTATCCGGAATCCCGTTCACACTGTCCACGAATGAAATAATCATCCAGCCGGCCAGATTTCTATCAGACGTCCGAATGCTCAAGGACGGCCCAAGGTCACGTTTGCGACATACGACCGATAATTTGCAGTGTAGTGTTAAATGTACAGTGGCCAGCACATCAAGCTACAAGAAACTGTCAAATTTCTCCAAACGATTTTAAACTTTAAAATGTTAATGATTAAGTTCAAAGTCGAACGAGAAAATTCGACAGTTTGTGGTAACTTGATGTGCTGGCTACCGTACTACCCAGATACAAATAAGCCGCGACTGTCAGCCGCTGCTTACGGACGCGTCCCATAATGTGTTCCCAGCTTGACGGATAGAAACAGGAGACACGCGCGCGTGTCGCTTGACGCAATTCGCATCGCTCGAGACTGTAATCGGAGCCTAAGATGTTTTTCTTGAAGTTTAAATAATTTAGCATAATTTTATTTAGTACAGTCAGTAAGAAAAATATCTGTAATAATAACATACCTACCAACTAAATTACAATATATAATAAACTAAACTAAATAAAACTAATAACAAAATAAACTAAAATATGGCGTCGAAAAATTCCTCAGCATCGCTGTCGACTGGTAATGTACCCAAGAGACTGGCAGCGTTGCCACGTTGTAGCCTCTGGCCAAGGTAAAAGCCAGCCTTGGATCACGGGAAGTGTCAACCAGCCTTTTGGAGATTTCACTGAACAAAACATGAGCACTGGGACCCCACGGCCCGAGGGTTTCAACCCCAAACGGCTCGAAAATATAGTTACTGATAAGGTTACTATACTATATTTTTCTTTATAAATTGACATCTTGCTTCGACGCATCCTGCATGATAAACAATATACTTCGGTAATTTATACAATCTTGTGAACAATAAATACATATTATTTTCAGTAACCTTGTAATGTCTCCTGTAATAACAATATATGGCCGTCAGGTCGTACATAATGTTGTAGAGAATGAAGAAAGTTATTAAGGTACCAAATAACATTTTCTATAGGTAGGTATTGTGTCAGTTAACTAAGTTATTCGAAATTAATTGTATTTGTTTAGAAATAACAACGAGTTTGCCTTTTCGGTATAATATCGTTTAGATATTATCATGCAATCATGTCATTAATATTTTATATACTTAGATTATTTTATATTTTGTGAATGTGAGAACGTTGTAGGCCTAGTAGAGTGTAGATTTGTTGGCGGTTTTCTATTTTGTTAAGTACCTGGTAATTGTTGAAAGGCCTACACTGTCCTCCCATACCTATTATCACTGTTATTTAATAATATTGTAAAGCCAATTATTTTTAAAAGAGTAACCGTGGAGTTTCTTGCCGGCTCTTCTCCATAGGAAACGACTAACTCGAACCGTGCACCTAGCTTCTGACGTTTCATAAGTGCCCATGTAGGTTTATGTGAAATAAAATATTTTGATTTTGATTTGATTTATAAGCTTTCTGTCAAAGTGATCAATCGTAAAGCCGCGAATTTATTGGGACACAAAGTTGCGCGACATTGTCAAGATGATTAATAATACAAAAATCATTTTTTTTTACATACTTCCTTGACAAAATCTTTTCATTATTTGACATCATATACCTACAAATCGAATTCCAATTCTTTATTAGTGGTTTTTGTGGACATGATATTTATTCAGATTTGTTACTGTAGTTGTAATGGCAATCATGTCATTTGGTTTCAATAGGTTTTCATTTTAATAAATATTTATATATATATCTTATTTTTTTTATAGATTCTTTTCAATTTTATGAATGTGAGAACGTTGTAAGACCGCTTTGACATTTAAGCGACTTTAGCAGCGCGACAGTCGCGCAACAGACGCGTGACTGTCGCGCTGACAGAAGCGCGGCGGTCGCGCGCTACCGCCGCGTGCGCTCAGTCGGCGATGAGCCAGTGTTACAAACTCACGTGATTATAGACTGCACAATGAGCGAGTTTGATACCGAACGATTTATTATTGAAATTCAAATGCGTCCTGTTTTATGGGACTCAAGAAGCAACAATTACAACAACAGGACCCTAAAAAAGAATAATTGGGAAGAATTATGTGCATTGTTTATTCCTCATTTCGAAAAATATGAATTTATATTCGAATTTTTGAAATGAAGTGCGCCACACTGATCTAAACTGCGGCGCGGCAGCCGCGCTGCTAACATGCGGCTGTTCTTATAATGTGAAGGAATGTGCTTCTGCCGCGCTACTGTCGCGCTGCTAACGTCCTAATGTGAAAGCTGCCTAAGCCTAGTAGAGTGTAGATTTGTTGGCACTTTTCTATTTTGTTAAGTACCTGGTAATTGTTGAAAGGCCTACACTATCCTCCCATACCTATTAACACTTATTTGAAAATATTGTAAAAACCAATTACTTTTAAAAGAGTAACCGTGGAGTTTCTTGCCGGCTCTTCTCCATAGGAAACGACTAATTGGAACCGTGCACCTAGCTTCTGACGTTTCATAAATGCCGATGTAGGTTTATGTGAAAAAATATTTAGATTTTGATTTTTGAAATACAATAAAACACCAAATATAAAAAACGCAATAGGTAAAAGAACAGCTTTAAAACATTATTTCAAGGCACGATTTAGGTATAAAGGGCCAAGGAGGGAACACGGTTGGGTTTTAGTCAGTAAGAGTCTGACACTCCCTTCCGCTCCACCCAGAGCGTAAGGGGTCATTTGGTGATTTCCCATACTAAAAAAAAGGCACGATTTCAAGACAATTCTTAAGTGTCCTGGTCCAGTACCTGAGTATTAGTCCTTCCGCCCTACCCGCCATAGTGACCAAGAGTCTGTTGGCGCTGCCCCGCTCCCGCCGCATCAGGGAGGCGACATGCTTTCGCATGATTGCGTAAACGTCATCTATACGTGCCTCTGCGAACATCCCTGATGCGCTTCAATGTCGTGGCAGCGCCCTGTATGCGTTGTTGTACTGGACACATAAAGCGCTGTAAGCCCATTGCGTGTAGTTGACCCACAGACTGCAGGTGTAAAAACATTGCCAGTATGCCCTAAACAGAGTACTTTTTACAGCCCTCGAGCGCTTTGCAAACCTACGGATCAACGTATTGCTCCTGTCTGACAGCGCCCCCTACGCTTTCAAAATACAACATTGTTTCAGGAACATCTAAAGATTTCCCAAAAAAAGTATGCGCTTCGGAAATCATCGTCGATCTTCGGAAATACGAACCTCCTTCTGCGTTTAATACGTCCTGTAACCGTTTTCGCATGGCAGTGTTCAGATATTTTTGGTTAGTTGTGTGTATAGAAATTATTGACAAGCATCTGCTCAGATATTAATGAAGTAATGAATGTTCAGATATTAATGGTAACTTGTAGTGTATTGAACTTATTGACATTTTAAATTGTTCAGAAGTATTTGGTCACATTGTCTGATACAATATATCTGACGGCGACTGTACTATTTCGGAAGCAAGAAAATTACCGAAGCGCATAACTTTTTCGGTTTACCTGTATTTGTATTGTGGTAAACATGTTTCTGGGAAAATGGACTGTTGCAGTGTTGCTGGCAACATGGTAATGGTGCCGATTCTCTTGTCACAAAATTCTCTAAACTAGACAAAAAATCACCAAAATTTAGTTTATTCCTGTCAAACGACCATTTCCTATTCTGAAATTGACTAAAGTGACACAACTTAACTATATTTTAGTTTGACAGCTCTAAGATGGTACTGAGTTTTTAAATTTAGTGAAAATGGCAATTTTGCTATTCTGAATTTGACGTTTTTAAACTAAAATTTAGATTTTCTAACTAAATCTGACTATTTTTAATCGCGATTAAAAAGGTGTGGAATAAAATTAGTTTTCATGAACTAAAATTCACACCAATCACCTCGAATTCTGGTGCAAAACCAGTACTGTATACGAGTATAAGATGTATCTATTCATACACGAAATATTTTAAGAGAAACATCTTTATGTCGTAAAAAAGCCACAGCAGAGAATTTTTTTTAAAATCTAAGTGTATTATATTTTTACATAATTATTATAATTTTAAAATTGCTTGAGACATTTTGCGAAAAAATCCTTTATTTACTTATTCTATGAATGACCCGCCTCGACGCGGTGACGCCGAACGTTGCGGTGGGGTGGCGGCACGAGCGCGGTGAATTTTGATAATTAATCATCATATCAAGTAATTTTAAATTATTAAATTTTTTAAATAATATACTCAGAATAAAAAAGAAAATCATTTCCATGGCTTCTTTGCCACCTATAGGTGTATCACTTAAAATATTTCGTGTCTTATCCCTATATATTTTTTTCTTTTCTTTTGCTTATATCTCCAAAATGGTGCGTCCTATCGCAAAAACAATGAAAATTTCGACCCCCTTAAAGGAACCCTTAAATCACTATTACTCTACATGTAGGTAATCTTTTTTTATTTTCCACACAAAAAGTGAAAAATTCCATAAAAAACACGTCGCGGCTGCCCCCCCATGCGCGCCTCCGGCTCTAAAAAAAATCATAGGCAAACTAGTACAACGTTGCGAAGCCAAAAAAAAAAAATACCACGTGGAGTCACGATTGTCAAATTCGATTTAGTTGTGTCAAACTTATTTTTTAATTTAGAGAATTTTGTTTGCAGAATAGCTTTAAGATTATCATAGCCAAAAGTAAGGAATTTTAGTGATAGTTTAGTTAGTTTAGTTCGGTAACAAGAGAATCGGCACCAATGTTTCGTTAACTAAAGAACAAATTGCAACTTCAAATAATCTTTCTGGCAATAATGTTGCGAATTTGTTGCGAAACATGTTTTCCAATGAATACGGAACATTAGACAACCGGTAGGTACTGATAAGTTAAGAATGGTCACTCGTCTACGTTTTGACTGACAATGGTGCCGATTCCCTTGTTCACAAACTAAACTAAATTTAAGTTCAGTGCATCTTTTTCTTTGTATTTCATTAAGAAAAGGACAGAAGATAAATTTTAGTTTAGTCCTGTCAAATTAATCAGCGCTTGACGTAAATTGACGTAATTTTAGTAGCCAAGTTTTTAAGCACGTCTAAACTTGTATGGAGTAGTGACTGGCGCTGATTAATTTGACAGGACTAAACTAAAATTAATCTTCTGTCCTTTTCTTAATGAAATAGAAAGAAAAAGATGCACTGAAGTTTAATTTAGTTTAGTTTGTGAGCAAGGGAATCGGCACCATTGATTGTCGCACGTTTGCCATTAAGTCACGAGCCCCCATAGTATTGATGACGCATATGATAATGCTAACTTCGAGTACATCTACTCTAAAAATTTCACACGGTTAAATAATAATAACTAGGAAGTTTTTAGTTACCTTCTCATAATAACCGTTGCTCATTAACAAAGTTTTTCCTTACCTCATTTGATTGACAGGTAGGGTTGTCAAACCTTTTAGGAGTTTTTTTTTAAATATATTTCTTGTCACTGTTTCTATAATAATATCTTTTTTAAGTACTAAATCTGTGTTATGTGTGCCGTGATATAATTTTCTTTAAAATTAAACAATATCCAAGAACACGTATGTACACACTTATAAAGAGATAAGAAGAAAAGAACAGAAAAAACGTACAAAGGTGACGATTATTTCTTATAGTTATTTTTCCAAATATCATATTGACCTATTTTTCTCAATCGGCTTATGGAAACTAACTTCATAACTTATGCGGCAAAATAAAGTAGATACGATCTGTCTTTCTCTTATGCCATTTATGTAACTGGCAGGTAATATAATGGCAAAATTCGGTGATATATTGAGTTTCTTTATTTGAATCAATTTGTGAGACTATTGAAGCGTTTAATCAAGATTGAACTTTAATGTTTTCATTTTATAACATAGTTTAGATATTGACCAAAAGTCATATATATTTGTTTATGGTCTACACAAAATTATAAAGTGTCAAACCCATACCTAAATTAATAACTTCAGTCCGCGGACATCATAATTAAACCAAATCGATTCCCGTAGTGACCACAATATCAACTTAATTCGGCGCTCAAGCCCTATGGACGATTAATTAAACCGTACCAAACGCTTAAAATTACACCTACGGTATAAAATCGACGCATTTCACTACAGAATGCGCGCGCAACCCTAAGCACGAGCGCTTACTTCGCCGGCAGTCGCCAGCCGGGCCGCGCGCTCCCACATCGCAAGTAAACAGACCACAAAATAAACAAAATACGAAAGCCCTGGCTGTATACACCCCGGTATAAATAAAACCTCACCCAAAATCGAATAAAAAAAGCAGCACACCCCTACGCTTTCGCGCCATTCCGAACTGTCACTCAAGTGCATTCAAAAGGAATTGAAAGAATTCGAAGCAATAATATCGTGTTATTAGTTATTTAAAATAACGAGTGTTAAATTACTAAATAGCTCGTTTTTAACTGTGGTTCCGAGTATTGTTGTCGGTTTGAAGTTATGTGAGTATGTTAAATAGCAGTTTGGATAAGTACAGCTTACGTAAGGACAGAGTAATGTTAAAAATCTGTAGTTGAGTCCTGAGGGATACTCGTAAGCGACTATTTAAAGGCCGTTTTTTGGAACAAATATACCTACTTTGTACTGGTAGCTCTATTTTAGACGCTGCAATGATTTTCTGGTCCATTATTTTTAATGTAATGTTTCAGATAAATATTTTACAATTTTCTTGCATTATCTACACATTTTTATTATATTACCTGCCAATACTCCGTGTTATTATCATAAGCGTTACGTTTAATCGATAATAATGCAATTTAAAATAGGATGGTATTTAAAAGTACTTCAATTTTATTTAAAAGTACTCCCATTTCATTTACCTAATTTTGCCTGTGTTCCACCAAATATACTTAATGTGCACCAAAATATAACCTAACCTAACCTAACCTTTAATATTTGGTGCACGATCAGTATTTTTCGGGGAAGAATAAAATTTTAGAAATGCATACATAGATGTACCTTAAGATTTTTGGTGAAAACAAAAATATTATCCTTTAAAATATAATACCAATTATTATTTTTGGATGCAATATATAAAACCATTTTTTACTGATACTACTCTCAGACATCCGAAATATTCAGCGTCAGCTGCTTCTAGGATCGCGCATCTTATAAAAAACAGCTGAGATATTAAATAGTGTATTGAAGAATTAAAAACCTACCCTTTAAAATTAAAATGAAGCATTTGCAACAATTCATATATACTTTCTGAGTTTATTTTGGACATTACTGACATCGGTGAAGGAAAAACATCGTAAGGAAACCTGGACTTATAGTTAATATAAGTCTGAAATCGCCAACCCGTCTTGAGCAAGCGTGGTGATCAATGCTCGTGCCTTCTTTGTTTGAGAAGAGGCCTTTGCCCCAGTTATAGGCTGGTATTATTATTATTATTATTTGCAACATTATTTTACTCGTAATGAGTCACGAAGAATCGTTTGGTTCTTATTTTGGTTTATTTTGGGTGTCGTAAAAGGCGAGAGATCACGGTGCAGCAAATGGGCAACAGCTTCCTTTTTCTCTTCTTTAAGAACCATGTTATTTCTCTCTCTTGAAGAAAATGTCATGAGGTAAGTTTTGAGTATTCATATTCATTTATTTATTGTATGTCACAGGTGAAAAGACAGTTCATACAATTAGCATTATTGTATCACTGTAATATCCGCATGGGTTGTACAATATTTATATGTACGAGTATGTCAATATTATTGGCTATGTTAAAAATAATTAGGTAATAATAACACAATTGCTCTCTTAATGGTTGATGGTTATTATCCATTGCGTTGGTTGTTTAGTCAACCTCATTTTATATTCATTATTATACATAATTATTATGGCCATAAAATTTACATTTAAATAAGTAAAAAATAAATAAAAATAAGTTTAACATGTCAACCTCATACTAAATTAATTATTAGACATCATTCTTAAGGTCATTTAATTTACATTAAATAAGTCATAAACAATTTTAGTCAATAATTCGGTAATTAAGAAATTCGCTAATTGAATAATACGTTTTACATAAATGAGGAACTCTTTTAGCTTTAATTAAAAAATATTTGATGATGATATATTCTGAATACAGACTAGAAGTTAAATTTTAAATATCAAATACATCATCATCATCATCATTTCAGCCGAAAGACGTCCATTGCCTCCCCCAAGCACCGCCACCTCGACCGGTTCTGTGCTTTCCGCATCCAGCGGATTCCTGTGGCTTTCATAAGGTCATCGGTCCACCTTGTGGGAGGCCTTCCATCGCTACGTCTTCCGGTACGCGGTCGCCACTCCAGAACCTTTCAGCCCCAAAGGCCATCTGTTCTGCGCGCAATGTGCCCTGCCCATTGCCACTTAAGTTTGGCAATTCTTCGAGCTATGTCGGATGATGACTAAAAGAGATGAATGGAAGAAGAACACATGCTGCTTTTAATAACCGACGAAAAAATTCAACGCAGGGTCCAGAATCATGTACTGGATCCATGGTAACCGGTTTCACGCCGATGTCCCGCCCTCCCTGTATATCTAACATTTGGTTCTGCAGGTTCGAGCAAATGGCATTCGTGGGTTAGATGGTAAATTATTAATGATTAATTTCAGTAAATTGGTTTTAGAAAAAAAAAAAAATACAAGTTTTTTTGTCGATCCGTCAGGTTAAGCTACGCTTGCCGGGGTTGGTCCGTGGATGGGTGACCATCTTTACATAACGAGATTCCTCCGTGCCTCGGAAAGCACGTTAAGCTGTTGCTCCCGGCTGTCATACGTGGATCTTTGACAGTCGTTACGGGTCGTCAGAAGCCCAAAAAGTCTGACAACCAGTCTTACCAAGGGGTATCGTGTTACCCAGTTACTGGGTTGTGGAGGTCAGATAGGCAGTCACTCCATGTAAAATACTGTTATTCAGCTGCATCCAGTTAGACTGGAAGCCGACCCCAACATAGTTGGGAAAAGGCTAGGCAGGTTGATTGGTTTTAGAAAACACTTTTATACGTCAAAATCAAAATCAAAAAATCAAAATCAAAATATTTTGTTTCACATAAACCTACATGGGCACTTATAAAATGTCAAAAAGAAATAATATTATTTTAAAACTCAGAGGTCACAGTCACTTTCAAAGTCCAGACATTATCTTGGTCAGATCATAATTATGAGGACCGAGCTGATTAGTGTTTGAAATGATACTTTGTATAAAGAACCACACAGCAGGTAATACTAAGTGTTGCCACTTGAGATTATGCTGAGCTGAGGCCCTTTTGGCATTATAATCATTGTTTATTGTTTTATACAGTTTTAAGTTGTATTATTGCCAATGAACGCATTTTTCTTTCTGTTTCTTTCTTTATTTTTTCCACTATTTAAACATTTGTACTTCAATATAGTGGGTCTTTCAGTTCAACGTCCATTGACTATTTCAGAAGAAAGAGTATGTGGCGGGATATACAACGCCACATGCGAACTACGCCTCAAAGACCTGACGTCACGAATCCTGCATCGCGCAATCAGAGTTTACCGCGCGACTAGCATAATTATATACAACATCCCGACATAAACCGTTGGGCAGTTGCCCACCAGACACAACACCCGTCTGATCGGAGGATCCTCCCTTTACCATAGAGTATGAGTAAACTTTAAACCCTGTTCCTCATACCTCTATACTGGTGACCCCGACGTGATCAGAAGGCTGTGTGTTCAAATCACGTCGGGGCATCCTGTTCCTCATACCTCTATAAGTAAATACAATCAATAAATACTAAGAGGTATCGTATTACATACATGTTTGTATGTGTGTTGTGCTGTGATTAATGGAAAATTGCTAAAATAAATACCCAATATAGTATCTATCTTATAGTGTTCTAATAACTCATTATGTTAGATAATAAGCTAATTGAGTGACAATATTAGTTAACATGGTAATAAACTAATTAAGTGTCATACGTAATTATCGATAATTGAAATTTTACTAATAAATGAATATGTCTGTGATGGCAACGTTATTATAAAGCGTACAGGCGTAAAATTGAGAACAATTAAATTTTAATTACTATGAGGTGTGTAATTATTGGGCCATAGACAATTCAATATTTTTATCTTTCACTGTTATTTGGTACCTACAGACGGAGCCTTATTTATTGACGAATTTTTGTTACATAACAGGTTTTCAATACGATACTGAATGAAACTGATACCTACACACATCAAAAATAGTTTGCGATCACTTTGAAAAATTTAAATCTTTTTTGTTACGGTTGATTATATTATGATTTCTTCTTCTTAGACTAGAAGACTAGACTGGTCTGCCGGCTCGCCTGACTTAAAACCAATAAAGCTCGCGTGGGATGCTCTTGAGCGAGCTGTTTGGAACCGTCAGTCACGTCCCCAGACAGTGCCAGAACTCAGGGAAGCCGCTATTCAAGAATGAGTTACCCCAAGTTATCCCAAGAAATGCTGGATAACTTGATTCTCAGCATGCCCAGGAGATCACCGCATGTGTTTGAGCCAGGGGAGGAGTTATATTATATTGATCGCAGTATGCGATAAGGCCGCCCATTGTATATTTTATAGTGTATAAGTTTTCTTTTCTTTTGTAATGTGTAATCTGATGTACAATAAAGTATATATAAATAAATAAATAAATTGAATATAAACCTTTTATTAATAAATTGTTGTTTATGTTTGGTTAAACAGTCTTTTTTTTCTATCAAATTTCTGTTACAATTACATTATGATTAATTACTCAATTTGTTTTAATAAAAAAAAAAAAAATAGTTTAGTTTTTTTATTTCAAACAGGGTATTTCTATTTAAAGAAAAAACACAACAAAGATTTTTTCATGATAAATATCAATTTAAAAAATTATATCAGCTTAATTTAATGTGCTAGTGATCGCAAACTTTTTTGATGTGTGTATTTTCGAAGCGGGCACCTTGATTTGATCAGTAGGGTAAACTTTGTCCCCTAAATAAGTACCCACACCTCTAAATACAGTTACAAGGTGAAACTATTATTTTATATGTGTTAATAACACTTAGACTCCCATTCCTGACTAAATCAAAATCTGTCAACCAACTAAAGTGAAGTCTCATCCATAATAATTTAACCATTAAACTAAGTACATTCAAAATGATCATACATATATTCATGTTTGAATTATCATAATAATGTACATAAGTTATGTATAATTTATCACAACTATACATTAGACATTCATTAGATTCAATTCTTGTGAAAATGAAACGATTCAATAAAAAAACTAGTTTGAATATGAGACGCATTTCAGCGACTAAGGTTGCCTTTTCATTACAAACAAGTTTAGAAACAAGTTAAGAAACAATCGCGCATTTTATGTATATACTAACTGCTGCCTGCGGCTTCGTCCGCCTTAAGCCTAAGTTACTCATTATAACATCAGCTATCTGCAAGTGAAAGTCCCGTCAAAACCGGTCCAGCCGTTTCAGAGATTAGCCGGAACAAACAGTTAAACAGACAGATAAACAAAACAAAAAATGTTTTGTGTTACAATTACCTTATAATACTTTCATTCGTATTAAGTAAAAAACCGTTATTTTGACATTACAAACAGACACTTCAATTTTATTTATTTGTGTAGATAATAATTTTGACTATAATAATACAAAGGTACGTTATACCAGGGCTCTGGCGGTGACAGCTAATATGCTCACACGCAGGTTCGCACGATGCACAAGAGAAGTGAATGGTACGCTATTCCAAGCTTATTGCCAATCCTTCTACTCAAGCGGCCTGTGGGTGAGATATACGCAGCGAGTCTACAGAGCCCTGCACACGCAGTACAATAATGCGTTCAGGAGGTTGTTGGGTCTGCCGTGGCGGTGCAGCGCATCTGGCATGTTTGCTTAGGCGCGCACTGATGTTAGGCCATCATGCGCAAAAAAGCAGCTTCCCTGCTAGTCCGTATACGGGGTAGCAATAACGGCATTCTGAACGCATTAGCTGTACGTTTTGACTGTCCCTTTCAAAACCAGTGGGTCAAGTCTTGTGTAGGTGTGGCGAGTCATGCCAAGTAAACTTGTAGCTCGGTAAATGTGTAATAGGTTTAGGTTAAGTTTTCTATGGGTCTATGCCACCCGAAATAAGGTTTTATATTATTGCATCAAAAATCTGCCTAGCCTTTTCCCAACTATGTTGGGGTCGGCTTCCAGTCTAACCGGATGCAGCTGAATACCAGTATTTTACATGGAGCGACTGCCTATCTGACCTCCACAACCCAGTAACTGGGTAACACGATACCTCTTGGTAAGACTGGTTGTCAGACTTTTTGGGCTTCTGACGACCCTTAACGACTGTCAAAGATCCACGAATGACAGCCGGGACCAACGGCTTAACGTGCTTTCCGAGGCACGGAGGAGTCTCGGTATGTAAAGATGGTCACCCATCCACTGACCAACCCCGACAAGCGTAGCTTAACCTGACGGATCGACCCGTGCGGCTGTTATTACTTAGCGACGAGTTTTATATTATTGCATATACCTGTTTAAATTTTTCGCCGGTATTAAAATAAAATAAAAAGTGCTGTCCCATAAATTTTAATCGCGTAGGTCAAAACTACTACTCCTTACTTACTTGTACTTTTGGAGGTTTTTTTTAAATAACCGACGAAAAATTTCAATGCGTGTGAGTCCAGAATCATATACTGAATGTATATGATTCTGGTAATGGATTTCGCGTTGATATTCCTTCCACCCGGTATATCTTATATCTAGTTCTGCAGGTTCGAGCAAATGGCACTCGTGGGTTAATATGATTGATGATTCATTGCTCTAAATTGATTTAAAAAAAAACTTTTAAACGTCAAAAAGAAATAATCATATTTTCAAACTCAGAGGTCACAGTCACTTTTAAAGTACAGACATTTTTTTTTTACGATGGGTTTGCTCTTGACTCTAGTCTAGGTCAGAGGTGACAGAGAAAAAGTTGACGATGGAGTGAGCTTATCTGGGTAAGCTCACTCCAGAAGCCTGTTCACTCTAACTTTGAATAGATTAGGGTTGTATGCGTTCGAAACACAGACGCAGGCAGAGAGTTCCACTCCTTTGCGGTGCGCATTATAAAACACGTTTGAAAACGCTTAGTGCGAGTTGGTGGAATATCAACTAGGTAGGGGTGGTAACTTGCAGTGCGTCTAGATGTCCGATGGTTTAAGGGGGCCGGTGGGATGAGGTCGTGGAGTTCATGGGCACACTCGCCGAAGTACAATTTGTAGAAGACCGACAAGCAGGCAACCTTGCGGCGATGAGCCAGACATTATCTTGGTCAGATCATAATTATGAGGACCGAGCTGATTAGTAGTGTTTGAAATTGTATTTAATAGAAAGAACCACACAGTAGGTAATAACTAAGTGTTGCCTGATGAGCTGAGGCACTTTAAGGTCGACTTACACTTGAACGCGTCCGTTTGCGTTATATCGGTGCGAAAGTTTTCAGCAACGTAATGGATAGGAGGGTAGATGTTAATTTATGCAGAGTCTTGTGTTGTACCGTGAGACATATCAAATGAAGGCGCTTACTGTGAGGGCTTCAATTATATTTTTTTTTTTCTAATTTTGAAATTAAATAATTATTTAAGAAAACATATGAAAATTATCCCAATAATTCCAAAACTACTGAGCATAAGGCTTTGAAAATAATAATAATAATACAGAAAATAGACATAAAAATCTATAGATTACGAGAAAACCTATAAGAAGTATATGGTCTTAAAATAGCTTACTTATGGTGGTAAATCACCCAATATTGTGCGTACAAACTTACATTTGCAGTTGGAATGTATGGGAGAACATGTTTATCAACTACAATTTAAAGTTTGTTTTTACATTAACCGGCACACAAACCGGTTAAGTGCGTGGTACGACACGCACTTAGCCGGTTTTTAATGATAAATTTCGCATGTGAAAAAGATGTTGCTGATTCAATGTTACACAACTTTGTTTCCCAACGGCTGGGCTTTAAGGTCGACTTACATTTCAACGCGTCCGCTCGCAATATATCGGTGTGAAAGTTTTTGACAACGTAACGGATATGAGGATAGATGTTTATATGAAGTGTCTTGTTTGTTGTACTCCTGCTTATTGGCTTCAAAGTAATTTGAGTGGAATTTGCGTCATTTGTTTCAAAGAGAGTTCTTTACCGTCTTTATAATGTAAAAAGATGCTTACATCAATGTATTACATATTTTTTCACTCCTCTTGCTCGAAAAGGCCGCCATTGTATCGTACCAGACTGAGGAAAAAATACCATATTTACCTCTAGGGGAAAAAGTGATTTTTATAATTTCTGTTCTTTGAAAATGGAACTATAAGCGGCGATCTCTTTGGTAGAAGGCGTGCATTCCGTCGTTGCGGCTGCGGGACAATAGTGTTGCTATTGGAAATGTATCGTATTTGATACATTTTCAATACTTGATATTTTTATCCATATATCTAAATAATAGATATCGCTAATAAATATCGATATTTTTTCTTCAAGCCTACCCATAAAGATTCCTTTCAGTCGTTGGAACGCTGGATATTAAAACAGTTCGGTGCCAGCCATATTATTATTTTGTGCTTATTTTTTACGATGCTGTAAACAGAATGATAAAAATATTATGGACGCAAAAGAATTCTTTGATAAATTCTTTTGCTTGAACTAACGAAGTGGTTTGTATAAGGAAGGAATGTTGCGACGGAAATTGTTTTTTTTCTTGCTATAGTAAATACGCGCTCCTTCTTTGGGTCAACTTCCTACGCAGAATCTTTAATAAGCTTTGCGTCCACATTCCAGACTTTCTTTTGTATCTTGGGTATATGCACCCCGAAAATCTAAACTCAACAATTTGCAAGAAAATAATTTTCTTTTGCATACATTTTTTGTTCATCAATTTCACTGTCCCTGCAAAGAATACTTGCTAGCTACAAAAAACCCATGAAAATAATAAGAACAGGCCTACTTCCAACGAAATCCAAAAATATACTAAAATTATCTATTCTCCTCACGTAGCCGAGAATGAATGCCTGAAAATAACTTGCGATCGGGAAAAAAAATACCGAACACAATAAAAGTCACGCTTGCGAGTCCCGAAGGGTTAGGTGGGTTACATTTGTACACCCCACAGTAGGGTGGGGTTTATTTGTACCCCACACGCATACTACCTCACACCCAATCTACCGATAACGATAAGGTCCTATGAAGGTGGTGTAGATCCTTTTGTCATACGACTCTTTTTCATACCAGTCACGCTTCGTGTGAAAATAACATAAGCGAGGTGTACCCATAGTACACCCACATTTCGCCAGTGTGTAGCCTGTTTTTGAGAAATTCCTAATTCTGGTAAAACCCAATATCACTTTATTTGACGTGGGAATCGAACGCAGGACCTCATGCTATGCAGGAGCGCTTGCGACCACTAGAACAAAGAGGCAACCTCAGTGTGAAAATTTATTGTCCTAGCTGCTGCCCGGAGCTAAGAGGGCGTGGCTTTAAAAAAAAAAGTTGCATAAGTTACTTCTTATAACATCAGCAGCTTTCTGCCAGTGAAAGTCCCATGATGATTAGCCGGAACAAACAGACAGACAGACCAACAGACCATTTTTTTTGTTATATTTTTTATTTATTTACATACATATACGCTACCATTACAGTGTCCCAATTCGGTAGTGTAGTAATTTTTTATTTTTTTATAAAAACAACCTTAATAGTCATGCCATACAATAAAATACAATACAATACAATAAATACAGCACCATACAATATTTAGGTACTAGCTTCCGCCCGCGACTTCGTCCGCGTGAAATTTCGGCCTACCCATCGCGTCGCATCCCGTCGCTCGCCCGCGCTATAACTTCGTTATCGCTTAGCGTTCTTTCTAACTTTTGTTCTTTTTACTTGGCTCCTATGGATCATAGCGTGATGTTATATAGCCTATAGCCTTCCTCGATAAATGGGCTATCCAATACAAAAATATTTTTTCTATTCGGACCAGTAGTTCCTGTGATTAGCGCGTTTAAACAAATAAACAAACTCTTCAGCTTTATAATATAGCTAACCCGCGCAACTTCGTCTGCGTCACCTAAGAGAGAGAGTGGTTTAAGTAATGAATTTTCTACTTATTTTGTTACGGAGTTATTTTAAAATTATGATATCTCGTAAGATATTGATTGAAATCAAGTGATGTCAAGGACAATTTTGTTTACATTTAAAAACTTGTGATTAATAACATATTTATTTGGATAAGGATTAATATTATGTTGATAAAACTCCTTCGCGAATAATGCATTAATTTCGAAAAAAATTGATTACCATAAAAAAAGGTTATAATGAGTCAATGTTAAAAGATAGACATATGCTGTCGCGGACTTTTTTTTTAGAACTTTTAAAGAGGAACAATTCCATCATACATGATATTTGCGTAACTTAAACCGTTTACGTAGCGCACGCAACGGAAGCTCTCAAAAAGGAATAATTTTTCCCGTTTTTGCAACATTTTTCATTTATGCTCCGCTCCTATTGGTTGTAGCGTGATGTTATATAGCTTATAACATTCCTCGATAAATGGACTATCCGACACCAAAATAATTTTTCAATTCCAACCAGTAGTTTCTGTGATTAGCGCGTTCAAACAAGCAAACAAACAAACTCTTCAGCTTTATGATATTAGTATAGATATATAATACTTCCATATTCATATTATTTATAAATTTAGTAAAAAGCTGTTATTTTGACATTACAAACAGACACTTCAATTTTATTGATTTGTATAATAGATATAAATATAGAAGATTATCTATACATCTCCTATATTTATATCTATCTACACGCTCTATAATGAAAACTATCGCTTTGGCGTTATGAGGCATTATATGTAAACATTATTTATGTAAAATAATTCTAAATTTCAATAAATATTTATAGGATCGTTTTGGATTTTTGTGAGTCTTTAGAGTGCCTTTTTGCCGGCAGAGCAATGCCGCGATAGCAGTAAGATCGATGCTTTCGAGATGTGGTGTTGGCGGAGGCTACTTCGTATACCATGGACCGCCATGAGAACGAATGAATCCATGCTAAAGGAACTCAACATCACCAAGCGGCTGTCTGCTATATGCTAAGAGCGTGCCCTTAGCTTTTTGGACATATTATGCGTTCACCTAAGCATGATCTGGAAAGGCTTATGATATTAGGCCGGGTGGAAGGAAATCGTGCTCAACACAGAGCACCGGTACGATGGGCAGACGCGATCAAGAGGGTTGTTGGAGGTAGCATTTACCGAGCGGTCCACACTGCAGAAGACCGCATAACTTGGAGACGCGTCGTATGTGGTCGCGATCCTCAGCATTGAGGGAACAACGAAGAAGAAGGATGCCTTTTTATACGTGACAAACGAGTTTCAAAATGCCTATTAAATCATTTTTGGTCTGTTGGTTGTAATAAAATAACTATACTGGTATAATTTTGCGTAAAAGTGGCATCGCTGGTGCGATGAGTACGGTGGAGCCCGAATAGCGTCCTAAGGATGATTGGCGAGAGAACCGATACTGTTCTGCTCAGTAGGTTTACTGAACTCCATGTGTTGCGAGACCGGTGAGCCTACTGTGCAGGGGTAGACGGTGTGTCTAGTTTCTTCTTTTTTACTTTTTAGTTACTAATACTAGTTATAAGCAAAACTCTTGTTACTAACAACCTTGCCTTGCCTATGGACTTTTTTGTCTGAAATAAATGTTTTTTATTTTATGTTTTATATAAATAACGAGCAGTGGTGCCCCAGTGGTACCGGCCCCGACTTACGAGTTGTAGGTCGTGGATTCGAACCCAGGCAGATGCTTTACTTGGTGTATATAATTTCATCACTACTGCTCTCAAAACGGTAAAGGAAAAACATCGGGAGAAAAGCGGCATATTTTAGAACCAAAAATTCGAATGTGATATCTACCAACTCACACTGGAGAATAAGCTCCGTTTTAAGGATTACAATGTAAAACTACTGTTTGTAATAGTACATAACTTACCAAGGGCTGTAAAAGAAAGAAAGTCCGAAGTCGCAGGTATTTGTGACCCGAGCCGCTGTCGAGGGTTGTAAATATGCGATAGAGGGCTTTCTTTTTTTCTGCCCGTGGGGAGTACACAATTTTACGTCTTCACCTGGCCACAATGCGAGTTTTACTGTACGCGTAGCGTGCGGTAAAACTCACATTATGGCCAGGTATGACGTAAAAATAGTAACGTATAGTCTTGTGGAGCAAAACGTAACGTGTTTATTTTCTGCATTTTCATTCTAAAATAAAATAAATCACCAAACAAACGATGAGGGCGCCGCTGCGCGCTCGGTGCCCTCTTAAAGAAATAAAAACGAATTTAGCGAACTTCTAAAATACCCTGTTCTTGGCGAAACATTACATTTTACTCGAACAGAGCTACTTGTAAAAGATGGCAATGGAATGTTCCTTAAAGTAGACTAAAAGTAAACAGTAGTAGTATTTGAGTACCTTCCCATTCAGCTAAGGGAACGCTGAACAATGAATTATTTTTAGCTATCTTGTTCGCACCACTCTCTTTTTCATTGAGGTTTGGATGATTTGACATTGAACCAGTACTTGAATACAAGTGAGAGGTTCAAGGGCGATCGTGCGATTCAAGGGTATTTTGTCATTCAAGTATAAAAAAGTTGAAGTAGTAAAATTCAGAAATGCGTAAATCCTAATTCTTCAACGTACGAAAATGGTTTCTATTTATAATATTCAAATATAATTATGATATTGTAATTTTATTAAAATATTTTAATATTATTATAATATTGTAATTTTATTATATTATTTTAATTAAAACTTTTTTAACTTAATTAGTTATAAGTGCTAAAGTAAAGCTAAGTTGAATAAATTCCGAACCAAAGGCTTCTTGAATTTCTGGTGGCCATTTTACCTATGAGCACAAATGGTTTGAAAAAACGTACTGTGGCGGTATCAACAACGCCACATGCGAACTACGCATCAAAGACCTGACGTCGCAAATCCTGCATCGCGCTATCAGAGTTTACAGCGCGACTAGCAAATATACAACATCCCGACATCAACCGTTGGGCAGTTGTCCACCCCACCAGACACAATACCCGTCTGGTCGGAGGATCCTCCCTTTACTATAGAGTATGAGTGAACTTTACACCCTGTTCCTCATACCTCTAAAGTACCACCGTACAATATTTAATACTAAGTATATATATATGGTGTTCATTCCGACTTCGCCGCCGAGGCCCCGCGCGAAATCCCCGACTAACGAATAGTCCTCCCCGACCCTTGACTGTAAGTGAAGCGCCAGCACGCGTTTTAGCTGAGCAGCATGTAATCCAAACTCCCCACGATAATAATCAAAACACTGATTTTATCCAGCCACCGTCGGTCCCTTGCCACCCTCCCTCCGACTCAGCTGGCCTAAGCCGAGGTTCGTACCCCACAGGGGGTGCCCTTAGCGAGCAGCAGTCGTTTAGTTTATAGTTTTTACGCCCTGGCTGGAGGCATTAAGTTTCGTTAGGAGCTTAAGGCAGCCACAGGAAAGTCCGGTTAAAGATTTGGAACCTTAGTGGGTACACTCTGAGATGCCCTAAATAAAAAAAAAATAAAAAAATATGGTGTATCTATTCATACACGAAATATTTAAGAGATTCACCTTTAGGTGGTAAGAAAGCCACGGAAACGCTATTTTTTAAATCTAAGAATATTATAAAAAAATAAAAAAAATACTTGATTATGGTGATTAATAAATCAAAAGGCACCGCGCTCATGCCGCCACCTTCACCGCGTCCGGGCGGGTCATTCATAGAATAAGTAAGTAAAGGTTATTTTGCAAAATGTCTCAAGCAATTTTAAAATTATAATAATTATGTAAAAATAAAAAATAAACTTAGATAAAAAAAAAAAAAAACAATCGTTGAATTGGCTTTATTACCACCTATATATATAGATGTTTCCCTTCAAATATTTCGTGTATGAATATTAATTCATACACGAAAACTACTAAAGTTTTATAAAATATATATAACAGCTTATATATATTTTATTAAATTTTAGTTAAAAAAAACACGTTCCTTGTATGGGGAGCCCCTTTAATTTTAAGTTTTATTTTGATTTTTTGTTGTTTTAGCGGGCATAGTAGTACTCTGTGGAGGTTTCAAATATCTACTTATTACGGTTCAAAATATACAGCCCTGTGTCAGACGGATGGACGGATGGAGGAGCCTTAGTAATAGGGTCCCATTGGCACCTTTTGGGTACGGAACCATTAAAGGGGATATCTGCTATTTATGCCACATGCTGTACCTAACTCAGTCGTAGTTTATGACTGTATGTCATGACATGATTTCGTGTGACAAGCCCTGGTATCGTTCGTAATTGATTTTTAATTTGTTTAATGATTACCATCAATGTGCTAGGCAAAAGGCGTTATCAAAATAAATGGTAAATTGATATCCAGTCTATGAAAAAATAATGTGAATATGTACAAATTACTTGCATAGGTATTTATGGAAGGAGAATATTCAAAAGACCTTCTGAAAACTTTTAACTCAAAACTCAAACAATTTACAGGCACTTTTGCATTTGTCAAGGATCAAGTCAGTTATTCGTAAAGTAGTCAAAGTCAAATCATTTATTTCAAATAGGCACGAAGATGCACTTTTAAACGTCAAAAATTACATGAATAGTTAATTGATTCTACTCGTAGTTGCGCCTTCCAAAATGTAGTTATGTATGGAGAAGAATGGGCAAGAAACTCCATACTTACTCTTTTAAAATGTTAACAATAGTTTGTATACATTAATTAATATTTATAAGTGAAGACGATGTACCTAAAATAAAAAAAATAAAAGTAGAAGCTAGTTGCCCG
Source organism: Dryobota labecula (assembly GCA_947523025.1). Taxonomy (NCBI): domain Eukaryota; kingdom Metazoa; phylum Arthropoda; class Insecta; order Lepidoptera; family Noctuidae; genus Dryobota; species Dryobota labecula. The sequence continues at coordinate 5,382,163 of OX383296.1, read as the reverse complement.
TTCTAAAACGTTCATAGATCTCTACAGAAAGAACGGTCTCCATAGACACTCTTTTAAATCAAGATATTACAAAATCTTAGGTCATTCTCTCCTTCTACTTTTTGATCCATCCAAAGGTTGTCTGTAAAAGATCGCTTTTAGCGATAAGACCGCCCATTGTGACACCCTATGTAACAGTTCTACATTTATATCTGTAATTTTTATGGTGTACATAATAAAGAGTATTCTATCTATCTATCTACATTATTATGTTTGCTTCAATTAAACGGCTATTATTATTGTTTTTTAAATTTATTTTCTTAGGATCCAAGAACCTGGTATTTTATTAAAATCTCACGGATGTAAACCAAGGTGAGATTTTAAGTTTGATTAAATAGATTGTTTTGTTATCCGTTCTATTCTTTTATTTATTTCCCATAGGAACCTATTACGCTTTGGAATGGGCAACTAGCTTCATCATTCTGACTGACCGATCCCTTGACAATTCTAAAGTGCCCGTAATTGGTTTATTTGAAATAAATGATTTGAGTTTGAGTTTGAGTTGGCTCTACTATCAAAATATCCGATAACATATACTTAAACAAATAGTAGAAAGGTAGAATGAAAGGAAAAGTCCAGTTTGTCGACCTCCCTCAACCCTTCATGTCTTGTCAAGTTATGAGACATGGGTAGAAATGAATTATCCTGTGTGAGGAATGGGCTTTTCGCAAATCTAACTGTCTTAGGTAGATTGTGGAAACCAATCACATAAAACACTATTTGCAGGTAGTCTTAGCATAATATTGGTTTAATGGGAGGGGTATTATTAAAATATGAGGGCTGTTTGTGTATGTGAGCTTAAATGTTTGTAAACGCAACCAAAAAATAGGAGAAATTCCTAATGTGGGGTAACGTTTTAATAAAAAAATAAAAATGGAATTATAAAATTATTTTTAGACCATTAAGGCTAGCCATACACATACATCGACTGCTTCAAGCTGTGACTACATAATCACTGACACTGTTCACTGAAGCTAGAACCGATGATTTCCACGGTATAATTATACCGTGGAAATCATCGGTTCTAGCTTCGGTTCGGTTCGGTTCGGTTCTAGGTTCGGCAACAGCGCAGAAGTGACGCACTCTTTCTAATTAGAAGGAGTGCGTCACTTCTGCGCCGTTGCCGTGGCAACTCGAACGGGCTCCTGAGTGTGTTGTCCGAGCGCCGAGACTAACCTTTTTGCGGAAGTGGCTGCAGCTGCATGCTAGCGCCTGTGATTATTATATTATAATGTAATATGTGTACTAATTTTAAATTTTGATTTTGATTTCAATTCTGATTTTAAATTTGATTTTAATTTTATAACTTTGCGATTTTATTATAATTTGTACTATGAATTTTGTAAAATGTACCTATGGATATTTATCTGAATTAAATGGTTTGATTTGTTAATGAACTTATAGACTTCTATTTACTTACATTCATGGAACCGAGTAGTTTTGCGACTGCTCCGGGCGGTCAAATTTTATCGTGGCATACAACCGCTCGAGGTGTCGACTGCTCTCGCGCAGTTACCCCTCCAACCGCGCTCCTCATTCCACGTCACCTGCACCTCCCGCCCGCTGTTATGCTACTGATTTGAAATTGTAACTTGTCAAGCAGTTGATGTTCACTGCACGAGCGATCCATGTATTTCAATCACTGACTAACTGCTCGAGCTGCCCGGTTATGGCCGGCCTAAGACGATTGCGGGAACGAATTTTGTTCGGTTAGAATTGGCAAGACGTTTACACAAATTATTTACGAATGCAAAATTGTAAAAGTATGCCTCTGCAGCTATTTTTGGTAGGCTACTTTTTAAAAGGTAACATATCAAACGCAATGAATGTTGTTTATCTGTCAAAATGAAACCCTTTGCAACTGTAAGTGTGGTAAGCAATTACACCATATTTTACCCCTGGTTAGGTAGAGGTATGCCCTGTTTTTTATATTTCTATGGGTGTACCTATAGTCCACCCATTCGCCAGTTGTGTTAAAGTATCATGTTATAGAAGGTAAACATGAACAAAGAAAAAAAAAAACATGCCAAAAACATAAAAAAAAATAATCTAAACTTGAAACAATAAAACTTAAGGCGAGGTTCTTCAAGCGTGTATTTTTGTTCTTGAGGTGGCAGCGGGGCGCGAGTAATTTGTGTCGTGAACTTCGTTAATTTTGAGCTGAAAATTATATTATGTTTTATGATATTAAAAATGTTAAACCCGACGGACATTACATCATCATAGAAGTTTATTTTGATGTAATTTTCAATACATAAAGTAGTATAATATTAAAATAAAATGAGTTTTAATCTACAAAATAAGAGTAGGTATGTTTGGATTTTAATTCTATCGAGTGAACTTTGTCCAATTATATAACGAGTACCCGACGTACCTACAGAAAGGTCTCAAAAGCTGAATATAATTTTTTCACGTGTTCATTACTGTTTCTAAATAAAATGACATTCAAATTACATTTCCTAGCGGTTAACTTGAAGAACTTCGCCTTAACCAAACTTGCCATCAACCGCGCACAAACTCTGACTCTGGTCTTAGAAAATCTTGATGGAAAAACTCAATAACATTTTTGAAACTAAATTTAATCTATCCATATTGGTGTAAGATTCGGATTATCGATTTCATGGCAACTAAGAACGATATGGTGTGATGAATTGGTGCAATTGGATGCAATAACTGATAAATTGTGATATTATTATATCAAAATTTTGATGAACAAAAAGAACATAATAATATGTATTAATAAGCAGCTAGTTAATAGTGTGGCTTGCAGTCATTAGTACAAAGAATCGATATTATCGGCCAGCTGTTAAAGAAAACATAACTTATGAAGTATTTTATGAGTGAATCCATAAAAACTCGACTACATGCAATGCGACCATGCAATTAGTTAATTAATAATAGTTTTAAGTACTTTTGGAATAAAAACAACTAAAGTATAGTGTGTTAGTTTCATTGCACTTGATCCCATTTATATTCACTAAGGTTTTTTTAAAATATAAATTAACAATATATATATATACAAATAAATGAAATTGAAGTGTCTAAATGCATCCATACTAATATTATAAATGTGAAAGTAACTCTGTCTGTCTGTCTGTCTGTATGTTACCTTTTCACGCCTAAACCGCTGAACCGATCGTCATGAAATTTGGCAGAGATATAGCCTGGGTTATGGAGATGGACAAAGGCTACTTTTTTACGCGATAACCGACATCTACGCGGGCGGAGCCGCGGGCAAAAGCTAGTATGATATATATAATATAATATAATAATTAAATGATAATAATATATAATATAATCATACCCGCTATGTCTTTGAAGCATCGCTTTTCTATGCTAGATATAGTTTATAGCTTGGATTGACACATACGATACTTTTTAACCTGGTAGTACGTTTTTTTTCATTTATTTGTTTATTCAAAGTCTGCCAAACTGCATAACAGTTTGTCGGCAGTTGTTCTCGTCTAGCAATGGATTACAAATTTTGAAAATTAATGTGCTAAAACTTAATGCTTAATGTGCTAAATAAACTATAAAATAATATACCTACAGTCGAAGACATTTCCGCAGACGTGAGGTTGGTTGCAAACATAGCTACGGACACAATGAGAGATAATGTTTTTGTAGAACTTTTTTAAGTTGATCCTTAGGCTTGACATTCGATATCAGTTTCGGGGGTAGCTCATTCAATAATGTTGGTACTACGTACTTTCTGGTGCGCTTACCAAAGTAGTTTGTTACTTTTGAAACAGCAAGTGTCTTCTTCTTAGATAAATGAGTTGGGTAGATATGCTTACGTTCCACTTTGTGGTCTTGATTATTAAGTTGTTCAGTCAAGATATTTAACTTACTTTTAAAATGGATCGGAAGTACTTTACAAATTTTAAACAGTTCTTCATAATTTTTATTTAATGTTTTTTTAGTCTTTTTATCTATGAGTAGTTTTAGTAACCTTATCTGCAAGATGTTAATTTTATTTAAGTGTGTAGGGAACATAATATTCCCTGGGGATAATTTCCGACCTCCACGTGGGCGAAGCCGCGAGCAAAAGCTAGTAAAAAAATAAAAGGTACCTAAAAATGCTAAGCCCTAAGCTAAGCATAGGACGTCCATTTATATTTAGATTTAAATAATAAATGAGTGTCTCTCTATCCATCAGCTTGTTATGTTTACATGGCTACACTGCCTAGGTGATATTGACTATTTACTAAAATTTCATGGGCATTTAAATGATAAAAAATTGTGTAATGGTGCGTCCGCACTATAACATAACACTTTATAATAAAACATATTTATATAACATATTTCTATAGGGAGATTAGCAATGTTAAATAATGTGGACCTGTTATATAACAATAGTTGATGTGTTATATTACATAATCTGGAGGCACTCTAAAACAAGGAAAAAGATCAAAAGGACATCGTCGGAAATGGCCCCAGGACCAACAAATATCTGACCTACATAATAATTATAAATATATTTTATTAAACTAATTGCGAATATCTGTATGAAACGGACATTCTGCGTTCCATAATGAACAATTAAAAGGGCGTTTATCGACATCACATAAAATATGCCGCCATCTTTGACAATTAGATTAGACATGACAGTTAGTGATGTCCAATCTTTCAATCATGACTAACATACATGAGGTAATAAAACTTCCTAACTAAGTATAAATAAATAAAATCAAAGAAACATTCGGATAAAGTCGTTTGCATTGAAGTTAAATAAATAAGTACTTATTTACCTACCTGCCTATTTTAATACAAAAACTAGAAGATTTACCAAATACCTAATACGTACTTAGGTAAGTACTTAAATGTTTTTCTGATTCTCTTAGCTTAACTAACTACATACAGGCAATAGAAATAACAGTGACATGCATTTATTTGCATGTATTTCGAATTATTGAAATTATTGTTTCTTACTAAAATTTAACCTCAAAATCTTTGTTTTCTTTTGAAATAAATCTTTTCTGCAAGTTGTCCGTCATTAAACTTTGCCTTTATGGGCATATACTTGTAATTTAGAACACGCAAAGTAATGTTCCTTTGCTGTTGGTTCTGGGGCGATGTATGGATGCAGAACAATCTCCTTTAAGTGATTACATTTTTTACCATATATAAATTTAAAAAATTAACTTTCTGAAATTTCCCAGTAGGTAGTACAGGCAATATCGCGATAAAAACTATTTCAAGAGATGTGAAATAGGTTTTTAATATGATTTTTAATAAAGTTCTTCGTTGCAGACGGGTTAAAATAACATCCTTTGTACCTCTCTCAAAAGTCACCAAGTCACATTAGGCGGTCAGAAACTTCGAACAAAAAATATTATTAAAATAATATCATTTTGTCGCAGTAGAAGTTCGTGTAACATCTTGACTGCTCATATGTCCGTTCCGTTATATACCCCGACATGGAAGCACACCGGGTCCCGTTTTGTCAGGCTACATAGCTTCGCCGAATTTCGAGCTGCGATAAACTTCTATTTTTAAATCCGGTGATATTCGGTGGCCATCTTTTTGACATTTTCGTGAAAGGAGACTTGAGACATGAGGATGTAGATAGATATAATTTCAAAGAGTAATGATATTTTTAAGTGTTGGTTTTAGGGTTTAAAATAGAGCCAAACCTGGGATTCAGGTCGTTAGATACTTAAGATATCAGGCAAAAAAAAAAAAACTATGTTATCTTAGATTTTACGTACTGAATTGTTTTTTTTTTTTTTAACTAGGGTATCTCAGTGTTAAGCATGAGAGGTTGAGACTCTTTAACCGAACTTTCCTGTGGTTGCTTTAAGCTTCTAACGAAACTTAATGCCTCCAGCCAGGGCGTAAAACTTATAAACTAAACGACTGCGCGCTAAGGGCACCCCCTGTGGGGTACGAACCTCGGCTTAGGGCAGAGTCGGAGGGAGGATGGCAAGGGGCCGACGGTGGCTGGATAAAATCAGGGTTATGATTATTATCAGGGGGATTTAAATCTACTGGCTCAGCTATAACGCGGGCTGGCGCTTGCGCTTCGCTTGCAAGCAAGGGTCGGGGAGGAGCAAGGATCGGGGAGGAAGCAAGGGTCGGGGAGGACTGAATTTGTAATCAATTATGAGATTTTATACTATTTGAGTGAACGTCTCTCGAACTTAAATAAACTGACCACTATAAAGTAATATTAAAATAATAGTTCATTAGCGTTAATGTTACGTTTGTGATCGTGGAAATGAAAATCGACAATGTTCAGTGGCAGACACTTGAATTCAAAAATCGTTGCCTTAGTAGTGAAGGGAGCTATTCCATACTTAACTGGTTCCAAGATAAAGATATATCAAAAATTCACCACTTGATTTTTTGTTCCTATACTCCATTTATTGTAACATTAGACAAATAACTGTTCTCACCCTTTCGTTATTTCGATGTAAACGTTTAATAAACTCCGTTATTTCACGATAAATACAAAGCACTGTAAACTATTTACCATTTACATTAAAAAAAATAACTGTAAAGTGCAGTAATTTCAACAATATTACACAATAACTGTCGTTATTTAGCCGTTATTTGTCTAATGCTATAGTAAATGGAGTATAGTTTCATTTAACTCCTTTCACGTCTGAATGAAAAACCAAACCTCTAGTTGAGCTATCACTTAGATCTCTTCACCACTAGAATCTCCGTCTAACGACGAGTATGGTGGTGTTCATAACTCAATTCGGTCAAAAGTGTGGCTTAACACTCTTCACCACTAAGGTGACGAAATATTCAGTAGCGTTTTCTTATTTATACTACAACTAGACTTTCTTTTATTTCTTTGTAATGAAAATACAACAGATAAGCTAGACTTAATTTAGCTCAAGTATCTTCACAAATAACCTAACCTCGATCTCTACTAACCCCCAATCATTAACCCTGAAGGTTCTATATAAGAAGCGCGTGGGTGTGTTCTATTCTCGTCGCTCGACATAACGAGTACAGTTGGAACTTGTTTGCCGAAAAGCAATGAATTTGTCCTGTTCTCGCTTGAAGACGGCGGATGCGACCAAGCCTAGGGGTAGCAAAAACATTGTATTTACGTTGTTAGTATTTATTAAAAGGGTGAAAATTTTATTTTTAACAGATCATTTCTTCAATATACAGTTTAATAAATATATTGAGTATTTGAGAAAAAATTTAAGACGTTAAATTAATTTAAAAAAATTGGGCTATGAATAACTATCTAATTGTAAATGAAATGTCTTACTAAGTTATACTATTTTCCTTAAAAAAATCTATATCGTTATATTACATGAATTGAACAAACAAACAAAAAAATAAATAGCACATATAATACGTCACACACACACACACTCACACGCTCGCACATTTCATAATTGTATTGTTGTTATATATTGATTTTATTAAATTTTACCAAAACTATCTTTTTTTTTTAAACTTTGTCCCACACTAGGTATTGCTCCTGTATTGTGGGTGCGTTTACAAACATTTAAACTCACTTTTATAAGCTAATAACTTGTAAATCCGGGTGTGTTTGTTAGTGTATGTGAGTTTAAATGTTTGTAAAACGCACCCACAATACACCAGAAATTCCTAGTGAGGGGTAATGTTTAATAAAAAAAAAAATAAACGTGGAAATACAGACTGTATACCCCGTCCTAAACAAAATGGTCGGTCTCGCGAATACACAATCGTTCCTTTCATAATTAGGTATGTCACTTTCTGTTCGGGTTCGGGGAACAAAATGAACGCGACGGTCGCATTGGAAAGAACGCAGCCTTGTGAATTCATTAAAACATTTTTAAACATTCACACGAAAACCTATCACCGATTTCCATTTTAAGTAGACTAAAAATAGAAAACAGCCTCTGGCCTGCGGTCCATCAATCGACTTAAAAATTCTCATTAATAATGCATTTATTTGCTGACGCTACTGCAGCCGCCCACTCGTACTTTTCTGCTGATGCACTGAATACCCTGAAAGATTTTACATAAATATATATGTAGAGGTCAAAGTTAGTATAGCTCTCAGACTTGTAGCGACTGGATTTAAGTTATATCTTAGGTAAATTTTATTGTAGTTTTTTTCTGGAGTTATTTTTGTCCTGGCTTTTCAGCTTATTGTGAAGAAATTGCTTTAAATTCTGTGTTACTTTATAATGTGTCTCTTTGTCTTTTTAAGGGGTTGAATTGCTGTTTATTGTTGCCTATAATTCATCTAGTGAGTGGGTTATACATAATCAGCCTATACAGGGTTATTTGTAAAACACGAACTACCTCGCAGGAGTAGATTACTAACATCATAAACAACAATATTTGTCCTACGACTTTTCCGAAAACAGACAAAAAAATTCAACACTCCATACATATGTCCGAACAGCTGATCGAGTTTTGTATGAAAAGTCGTTTTTTTTTTCGGCTGTTTTAGAAAAAGTCGTAGTAAAAATGTTGTTGTTTATGATGTTAGTAATCTACTCCTGCGAGGTTGTTGGTGTTTTACAAATAACCCTGTATAATGTTCCCACTGCTGGGATACAGCCCTCCTCTCTGTGGGGGGGAGTGGGTCATAATCCACCACGAGGGCCTAGTGCGAGTTCGTGGATGACACATGTATTCAACCCAGCGCTGATTTGCTGGATTCGTTTTCTCCTCTACTGATCGTTATTTCTCCTCTACCGATCGTTATTTCTCCTATAACGATCGTTATTTCTCCTCTACCGATCGTTATTTCTCCTCTACCGATCGTTATTTCTCCTCTACCGATCGTTATTACTCCTGACAAAGTTTATTCTGTTTATATGTATGTATGAATATATCTATGTATTTATTCTTGTAATTTATAGTTATTTCCATTTTATATATCTCTTAGATGCACCTGCCATGTTTCTACTTTAACTTTTTTTTTAATCTTAAAAGTTAGCTTATATTGTCCTACTGCTGGGCAAAGGTTTTTGCCATTTTCCAATTTCCTTTATTTATTTATTTAGTACATGGAATATATTTTAACTCGATTTTGGATGATTCTGAGTTATATATTCGTTGAGTTATATATTTGGAGTCAGCGAATCGAAATCTATTAACTCTCTCTAAGCAACTTTTTATTGGTCCTTCAGGTACTCGGTTTTTCAGTAAGCAAGAATGCAATAACTAAACTTCATAACAAATTCAATAATCAAAAATACAATTATCGAAAGCGGCAAAATCGAGTTATTGCATTTTTCGTTAATGCGGCAGAGAGAGTCAATTACAAATCCTCACGTATAGACGTGGAATAACAATTTATGGTGTGAGCACAAACATTAAAAAAGAATTCGCCTAAATTAAAATAAGAATAAATATAAATATTTGGTTTGCAATTTATGTGACAGAATTAATAGCGAAAATAATAAAAACAAAAACAAATAATATAACCTACCGCTACTTGAAAAATTTGAGGCCAGAAGGTGTATACCCTAGTAGCATTTTTGTTGGCGTTTGGTTGGGCCACATACCTCCGAAGGTGGCCCAACTAAATGCCAACGAGTTCACACTAATTGTGTGCAATTGTATGTTGTTCACACTAATTGTGTGTAATTGTATGTTGTGTCTTCTCCGGCCAATCGGTCTGGAATGAATCCAAATCGTTACGCAAGCATTTAAAATTTCTAAATCCTTCTTAAATTTCTTAAATTTTTGCATAAAAAATGAAAACACCCGTATTAATATTAAAAAAAAAAAACGAAGCAAAAGGATAAAAGGAGCGTAGCAGGTGGCGTTCTATAGTTTTCGCCTACCCCTATAGGAAGAAGACTTAAGTTTATGTATGTATGTGTGGTGTATAGAAAAAAACAATACATTTCCATCTCAAATCCGCTAGTAATTTCACTCATAGTTACAGTTTCACTTTTTCTCAATTATAAAAAAAAAAAAACAATGGTCTAAAAAGCCTCGACAGCTCTTGGCAGCGTTCCAAATAGCTATATGAAGCTGTGTTCCTGACAAATTAATTCTCAAATGTTTTGTGTCATCACTATGAAGGTTTTTGTGTTTTCGTGATATTATTTTAGGGTAGGTATTTGATATTTTTGCTACCTTGGACATAAGCTGATAGGCTTTCTAAAATGAAAATACAATTAATTTGCAAATACAGTGTTGGTCCGGGTAACTTCGAAACGATAAGCTGTATGTATTACAACTGATAGTTTTTAAATTGCCTCGAGTCGTTTCGACTCGAAACGATTCAAGAAAAACGCCAAATGGATCCGTAAAGAGGAACACCTACATAAACCTATTCTTTGTAGTCCAACTTTACTGCTCTACTTATGACCGGGTATTTTGAACTTAATTCGGTCTTACGAGTCATATAACACGTTAGGAAGTAATTTTATTTTTAGTTTAATTTCAAAGGGTTTTCGCTATCGAAACCGATAGGGAGGACTTTATATATATATATTTCACCGTAAGATTTTTTGTTTGTTTTATAATAACGTTGCCCCACACTAGGAATTTCTTCTGTATTGTGGGTGCCTTTACAAACATTTAAACTCACATACACTAACAGCCAGACCCGGAACAACTATTTGTAGGTAATATAAATATTTGTTCCGTGCGGGAGTCGAACCCGCGACACACAGCGCAGTAGTCAATCGCTTAACCACTGCGCCAACCGTGCCGTCAAATTGTGAGAAACATTATTTTATCAACTATCGGTGTTATTTCCGTGACATTAAAAACTGTCAGAAAATTTTGAATTGGTTAGAACTGTGACCAACCGCGCGCTAGCCGAGCAAGCGAAGCGAGCGGTACCGCCACAGCGGCCGGCGAGCACGACTTCCAAAGTTGTTCGCAACTTTCAAATTAAATTACTTTTAAAAGTTGTTAAGACACACTGTGTATGTATGTGCGTCCTAGCAACTTAAAAGTAATTTTCTCCTACTGTATTGATTGTAATTATATGTTGTTACAAACATAGTATTTTGGAACCATTATGGGGTATTAAAATAGAAATAGGTATTATCTAAAAGATGTTTAATAAACAGGTCTTATCTAAAAGTTGTTTAATAAATAGGTCTCATCTAAAAGTTGTTTGATAAATAGGTCTTATCTAAAAGTTGTTTGATAAATATGTAGGTCTTATCTAAAAGTTGTTGAATAAATAGGTATTATTTAAAATTCCACGAGAAAATGGCTTTTAAATACAGTATGTTTCAGAAAGGTGTGCTCATATTTAAGGGCCACAGTACTCTAAAGTCATAACTAAAACAGAAAGGAGCAAAATAAGTTGTTTTACACCAACACGAGACTGATACTGATCAGCCAAAGAAAATTATCGTAATAAATTATGCTTACCTTCTTCTATTAACATTGTACCTACTTCCTCTATTTTTATAAATGCAGGTACTTCAAATACATGCTGTATATTTGTCCTCATCACTGTACCACTAGGACCACTGCCTACAGTCAATTTAACTTGCTAATGTCCGCTTACACGGGTCAGTGATCATATTAGGCTAAGTTCATTGACATGCGTTGGTGTTCGTGTATTGATGACACATAGTAGCAAAACAACTGACTGCTTGAATTATTATGTTTATAATATTTCTGGTAAAGACATCACCCGTTTTGGTCCAAATGGAAGATACATTTTTTTAATATTCGGTTAGAACTTTTCCGACAGAGCATTTTTTATTAAGGTAATCTAGCTGTTAGTAGGGCCATTGACCTTGGTTTTATTTTACTTCGAAAAACCATTCTTCTCCTTCATTTCCGATGTAATGAATTAACATAAACAAATGAAATATCCTTCACATTCGGATCAAAATGTATCGGACTAGCTGACCCAACTGACTTCGTTCTGTCAAAAGCTATTTGACTGTGGCAGTTTGTCTACGCGCAAAGGAAATATAATATAAACTTCATTACTCTACCCTACCCTACCTACCTACCTACCTACTTACCCTACTCTACCCTACCCTACCTACCCTACCTACCCTACCTACCCTACCTACCCTACCTACCCTACCTACCCTACCTACCCTACCTACCCTACCTACCCTACCTACCCTACCTACCCTACCTACCCTACCTACCCTACCTACCCTACCTACCCTACCTACCCTACCTACCCTACCTACCCTACCTACCCTACCTACCCTACCTACCCTACCTACCCTACCTACCCTACCTACCCTACCTACCCTACCTACCCTACCTACCCTACCTACCCTACCTACCCTACCTACCCTACCTACCCTACCTACCCTACCTACCCTACCTACCCTACCTACCTACCCTACCCTACCCTACCTTACCTACCCTACCTACTGTCCAACCTTCTCCTGACAATACAAACACAACAAAAAAATAATTAGCGAAATCGGACTAGCCGTTCACTAATTGTATATTTTTTTTCTTATTTTCTCACCGTTTAAACCTTCCCTGGACTACAAAAAACATTTCGAAACCAAAATCAGCTAAATCGGCCCAGCCGTTCTCGAGTTTTAGCGAGACAAACGAACAGCAATTGATTTTTATATATAAAGAAGATAGAAGATAACACTTTACTAGGTTACCTATATAAAAACCTCTTTAGATAGATAGAATACTCTTTATTATGTACACCACAAAAATTACAGATATAAATGTAGAGCTGTTACATAGGGTGTCATAATGGGCGGTTTTATCGCTATAAGCGATCTTTTCAGACAACCTTTGGATGGATCAAAATTAGAAGGAGAGTCAATACTGCAGGTAGTCAGTGGTGTACCACTCTTTATCTATGCTAAACAGTACACCACAGATTTGAACTTACTTCTTCTCGATCATCAGTTCTTGCCATGTCTACTATAGCTTCTTATATATCCATCAGGGTTAACAAGCGCATCGCGACAAAATTATTTCGCCTCATTATCTCGAGCTGAGACAAGACTTTTCTCGAATAGCTAACATGCGAATCACGATATAATTTTGTCGTCGCTTTGACTCGCGCTGAAACGAAACATATCTACCAGTGTCTATGTCTAACATGCACGCGAAGCTCGAGAAAATGTTCTTTTTACTGCCGGTCTCTTGTCGTAATTGAAAAAGTTTTAGTACCGAAATAATTGAGCTAATTTACTCTCATTCTATTGGCCAATTACTGTGATTGGCAGTGAGTCATGAAGTTACACTTCCAGCGACAAGTTATTTACAACTCTCTCATTATTTACGAGTTCCTATAAATTCGGGGACAATGATGACTGTGCTCAAGTACAGCTATATAATTTATTTCGAATTTGGTTTGTTGAAATTGTTATATAATTATGCCATGTATATGTTTCTTTTTAAGGGTATTGACAATTTGTACGATTATGTTTTATGACCGCAAAATCGGTTTAGTTAACAAACATTGTATAAACTCAATCTCCTTTGTATTATACCGGATGACATTTTTTACCGTCTCGTAAAAATTTGGGTATACTAGGTGAACGGAGTAGAAGCCTATGGCATAGTTTTTATTATTTTTTCTTTAACCTAGAAAGAAATTGATATAGGATAAATACCACACATTTGAAGTAAACTTATCATACTATAACAATAAACACAGAGATTTAACAAAAAACATAATTCAATAAATAAATACGATAAATAATATTTAAATTTAAATCATACGCACCCAAATTTCAATATTTTTATCTTTTATTTTAGTTTTATTTCTGAAAAAAAAAAAAAATATTGCTTTGCCATAGGCTTCTACTCCGTTCACCTAGTATACCCAATTTTTTTCGAGACGGTAAAAAAAGTCATCCGGTATAATTGCATAGCACAGGTTTGTTATATAGGCGTGGAATTAATAAACTTTAGTTAAATCAAATAAGAATATAATTCATTTCTGTATAGGAATATGACAACACAAGAGAGTAAAAATATGATAAGTCATCTTGACACTTTTTTCACCAGAGACTTAAGAAAGAGGTTTTGTTCACAAATTCCAACACTACCCCTTGAACTAAACTATGCGTACCAATTTTAATTAAATCACGACACTACCCCTTAATCTCTAGTCTTAAACAAGACACGAATGTAACTCATATAATATCGTTAATTATTACTACAATATTTTAAGAAATATCACATTACACAGTAATAATTAGAATAATAATATCACACTGATAAAAGAGACAAAGAGAACTTAACATGTTTCTCTTTAGTTAACGGTTTAGTGAGTAAGTCAGCTACCATATCACCTGTAGGCATATAGCGGACATCAATAAATTTATTAATTACAATATCCCGTATAAAATGGTGTCTAATATCTATATGCTTGGTACGAGCATGAAACATTGAATTAGAGCATAGTTTTTGTGCCGACTGATTATCATTGTATAAATTTCTCTTACAATGAACTTGAAGGCATTCATTCAAAAATATACGTAAAAACAACGCTTCTTTGCAAGCATCTGAAATAGCCATATACTCTGCTTCGGTACTTGAGAGAGCCACAGTCCTCTGCTTACGGCTTTCCCAAGATATAACAGAATCACCTAATTTAAATACATACCCTGTGTATGAACGACGATCAACCTCATTGGATGCCCAATCAGCGTCTGTGTAGCCATTTACGACCAATCCGCCCTTAACATATTTAAGAAAATAATTATTTGTACCTTTGAGATATCGGAGGACCCTTTTCGCAGCTTTCCAATGTGTTTCATCGAAGCATTCATTAAATTGGCTCAGAACACTTATTGCATGCGAGATATCTGGTCTGGAACAAACTGAAATATACATTAAGCAACCTATGAGATTTCTGTAGTCAAAACGAATATCCTTTACTTCGCTTTTCTTCAGTTTCAATCCTACTTCCATAGGGGTTAGAGATGGTTTGCATTCAGTCATGTTAAATTTACGTAAAACAGTTTCAATGTAATGTGACTGATCTAAAGTAATTGATTCTTTATTCCTGCATACTCTCATGCCTAATATTTGATGAGCAGGTCCCAAATCCTTCATCTCAAACTCTGACATGAGTTTTTCTTTCACCATATCTCTTTCTTTGGATATCGATGAAGAGAATAACATTATGTCGTCGACATAAAGGGCAATTATAACCATTTCCCTCTTTTGTCCTTTATAATAGACACATGGTTCTGAAGGCATCCTATTGAAATGGAGTTTATTTAGTAATACTCCGTTAATTTTTTCATACCATGACTTTGCAGCCTGTTTTAATCCATAAACAGCTTTTTCCAACTTATACACCTTTTGTTCTTGTCCTTTTTTAACAAAACCTTCTGGTTGTTCCATTAGCACATGCTCTTTAAGATCACCATTCAAAAAAGCTGTTTTGACGTCTAGGTGATTTATTTCCAGATCATATTCTGCAGCTAGTGCTAACAATAAACGGATGGTAGAGTAACGGACAACAGGTGAAAAAGTTTCATTGTAGTCAATGCCATACCTTTGAGTAAATCCTTTGGCCACCAAACGTGCTTTGTATTTTAGGAGACTTCCATCTAAGTTCCTCTTTTTCTTAAAGATCCATTTACATTTTATTGCTTTATGATCTTTAGGTAGATCCACAAGGCGCCAGACTTTATTGGTAATAAAGGATTTATACTCATCTTCCATGGCTTCCTTCCATTCTTTAGCTTCATTGCCACCAAGTGCTTCCTTAACAGTCTCCGGGTCTCCAAGATCCCTGTACTGTTGAGCTACCAGTTGTGCAAATAGATCTTCATTTACAGCATCAGTGAAGTCTGTAGTTGTCGAGTCTTCACTTGAACTTCCTGGAATATAGGTTTCATCCGACGAGTTATCTGCTTCAGATGAATTACTACTACCATTGATACTAAATACTGTGTCCCTGTTCCTATTTCTGTCATCAGAAGGACAATTTTCAGACACACACTGTGGACTTTCATCCCTGGTGTTTTCGTCTGTCCTACATGTCTGTTCTGTATGTGAAACAACATGAACCACTTGATTAGTATCATCATTTGACAGACCCTTCTTCCAAAAATGATCTTCTAAAAACCTCACATGATGTGCTTTAACGCAATGTGTAGGGTTCTCTGGATCAATAAGTTTATAACCCTTTGTATCGTTGTAGTAACCTACAAATATATATTTCTTTGCCTTCGAATCCAGTTTCCTGTGATTTGAAGTCAAAGCATAAGCCAAACAACCAAATGTACGAAGATGACTTACATTTGTCTTTGTATTAGTCCATTTCTCCAGTGGTGTCATGCCCATGACAGCTTTTGTAGGTGAGCGATTCTTCAGATACACTGAAGTGTTTACGGCCTCTGCCCAAAAACGTTTGTCAAGACCAGCATCTTCTAGCATACAGCGAGCTTTGTCCATGATGGTACGATTAGCTCTTTCTGCCACACCATTCTGTTGACTACAATTCGGGACAGTAGTTTGGTGACGGATTCCTTGCTGTTGCAGAAACTCCTGAAATTTTTTATTAATATATTCACCACCATTGTCGCTACGAATAGTTTTTATTTTCTTATCAGTCTCATTTTCAACAAGTTTTTTAAACATTTTAAATTTTTCAAAAACTTCACCTTTTGTTTTCAAAAAATAAACAAATGTTTTTCTTGAACAGTCATCAATGAAAGTAAGAAAATAACAAGCACCACCTAATGACTTCTCTTGCATTGGACCACATAAATCTGTATGTATTAAGCCTAAAATCTCCTTAGACCTACTATGAGACACTTTTGGAAAAGATAATTTTGTAAGTTTTCCTTTAATACAGGCAATACATGATTGAAAACGAGTATTATCATAATTAATACCAAAGACCATACCTTGTCTCATGACATTCATGCTCCTGCTGTTGAGGTGCCCCAGCCTGCGATGCCATACTTCTTGTGACACCAAGCTGCTCTGCTCTTGACCTGACACATCACAGTCCAGTAGTGATTTACTGCTGCTGTCAGACACCATGCATTGAGGCTGCACTTCGACATTAGCCCTACTGCTATTTCCTATAGAATCTAATTGAAAAATACCATTCACATAACTAGCAGTAGCTATGGTTTCATGCTCGTCCATTATTCTACAGGTTTTAGAATTAAAATTAACTGTATAACCTTTTCTTGTTAACTCACTAACTGATAAAAGGTTAGTTGACAGTTGGGGAACCAAATAAACATTAGTTATTGTTCTAAAACCGCTGTCTAACTTAATTTTAACTTCACCTAATCCTGCAGTACATAACTTATCACCATTAGCAATGTTCACAGAGAGTTCTTTAGTTGATTTCAACTTTGACATAACACTCTTGCTGTTGCACATATGGTTGGTTGCACCAGAATCCACGTACCAGACATCATTCTTGAGATTTACCGACAATGCTGACAATAATACCTTCTTCTTCTCCTTGACATTACTCACTGGAGTCGTAGAAGTAGCATTCTTAGGGCAATTCTTCTTTGTATGTCCTGGCTTCTTACATCGGTAACATTTGCTCTTCTTGATTGTAGTTAAAGCTGATGCAGTCTCTGTCTTGTCATCTCTTCTGTAAAACTCCTGTAATAATTTCATTTTCACAGTTTCACTGACAAGCTTGTCACTGGAATTCTCCAACGCCATGATGAGCGGGTCATAATCAGGCGTCAGTCCGCTCAACATGATGACTGCTATGAAGTCATCATCTAGTGGAGAACCTATATCATGCAATTGTTGTGCAATTTCCGTTATTTTCGTAATGTAAGCTTCCATGTTACAAGCATTCTCTTCGAGCTTAGCTCCAAAAAGCAACCGCAGTAATCCTAAACGTCTGCACAGACCCTTGTCCTCATAAGCCTTTTGTAAATTTGTCCATGCTTCATAAGCTGATTTTGCGTTACGAACAAGCGAAAAAGCATTGGGATGTACTGATAGACAAATTTTTGCAAGCGCGCGCAGATTTTTTTTTAAATCTTTGCTTCCGTCGGTGGACTCGATACATTCGAGTAGGTCCTCGTGCATTAGGAGCATCTTCATGGAAAACTTCCAGTTATTGTAATTTTCCATGCCCTGCAGTTTTTCTATTGGAATTCCTGTCGAACTATGTGCTTCGCTGGTCATTTTTAATTATTTTTAACCAGATTAGCACACGAAAGGGGAAAAAAAAAAAAATCCGATCGTCTTTTTTTTTTTTTCTTACAAAAATAACTTCCCGAGAAATGAATAAAAAAAAAACCTTACTTGAGTAGGTGTTCTGGGCCCATAACCTGTTATATAGGCGTGGAATTAATAAACTTTAGTTAAATCAAATAAGAATATAATTCATTTCTGTATAGGAATATGACAACACAAGAGAGTAAAAATGTGATAAGTCATCTTGACACTTTTTTCACCAGAGACTTAAGAAAGAGGTTTTGTTCACAAATTCCAACAAGGTTCACACCTGTGCTATGCAATTATACCGGATGACTTTTTTACTCACGTACTATGTACTATAGAGCCTACAATTGACCGGGTAATATGTCTTTCATTGACTTGAATGTGCCTTGGCAGCTGATAGTATGTCATGCTCACTTAGATGTCTCGCTGATGGTGGCGTGTGTGTTGGATCACTTCAAAATGGTTGAGCAGAATGTTGCTAATCCATACGTCATGTTCGTGAACGGGCGCCGTCAGTGGTCATCTCTTAGCTGCCACGGGTTATTTTGGTTATTTTATTT
Source organism: Dryobota labecula (assembly GCA_947523025.1). NCBI lineage: Eukaryota > Metazoa > Arthropoda > Insecta > Lepidoptera > Noctuidae > Dryobota > Dryobota labecula. The sequence continues at coordinate 5,363,495 of OX383296.1, read as the reverse complement.
TGTTTATATCTGTTGTACCTACTCTGGACGCTTTTAACGTGTAAGTTTTTTTTTGCATCGTTCCCACATTTAGTTATAAATTCAACATTATAGATGTAACTAATATTTTTGTAACAATTTAATTTAAAAGAATGTCCATGAAGTTTCTTGCCCGTTCTTCTCCATAGGTACCTACGCTTTGGAATGGGCTGACTCCTTGAAAATTCAAAAGTGCCTGTAAATGGTTTAATTGAAATAAATGATTTGAGTTTGAGTTTGAAATCTTCAGTATGATAAAAATAAAATTCGGTAATAAATTAAATGTGTGTTATCCATACTAATATTATAAATGTGAAAGTAACTCTGTCTGTCTGTCTGTCTGTCTGTATGTTACGTTTTCACGCCTAAACCGCTAAACCGATCGTCATGAAATTTGGCAGAGATATAGCCTGGGATATGGAGATGGACATAGGCTACTTTTTTACGCGATAACCGACATATACGTGGGCGGAGCCGCGGGCAAAAGCTAGTATTACATAGTTTGTATGTAAGTACAAGTTTAACGGTTTAAAGATAAATTTATTAGAACTTTATTTTAAAGAATTTCTAATTTGGATAACTTCAGTAATTGTAGATTATTTCTAAAGTTCAACTAAATACTTATTATATCATGTAACATCGTCATCATCATCATTTCAGCCGAAAGAAGTCCACTGCTGGACATAGGCCTCTCCCAAGCACCGTTATTTCGACCAGTTCTTTGCTTCTCGCATCCAGCGGCTTCCTGCGGCCTTTACTAGGTCATCGGTCCACCTTGTGGGAGGCCTTCCAACGATAACAGTGATAGCTAGAGATCGAATAATCGCATGAATATTTACCTAAAGTTAATTATTAGCTATGAAAGTATGGAAGCAGCTTCTTAAAATATATTTTTTTATAAGAAAATATCCCGTGATGCCAGGAATACCGGCAATGCTAGTCGCGTGAATAGTATGGAAGCGACTTCTAAAATATTATTTATAAAAAAATAAAAATATATAATACCCGGGATTCTTGGATTGCATAACTATTCAGATGCATATTTATTTAAAATTATTTTAACCCCCTATGCAAATATGTGTATGTAGGTTGTAAGAGTAGGGGTGGTGTGTGTTAGTTAAAATAAAATAAAAACACCGAAACCCCGGGATTTATTCGATACAAAAGCGCTTTCCATAATAGCAAACATCTCAACTTTAGGTGAATATGCATCTGAATATCCGATCTCTAGTGATTTCTTTGTTTCGACAACCCTCAGATTATAATTTATGATTTTACATAACCTCCAAAGTAATTACAAATCTTAACTTTCTAACTACTTCATTCACTGCGACGCACCGGCTACGAAGTTCGTAGCTATCTCGTAGCGCTACGCTGCTACGCCGTAGCAAGTTGAAGATGCAATTAAAATGAATTTAGCATTAAGGTTTTATTCTTCAGTGCTCTCAATTTAAAAACTTGTTTGCTTTAAGTCCTTTTAATGTAATATTTCAAAGTTTTAACCAACATTTTACTGAGGTAATTATTTTGATGAAACTAATTAACTTAGATTTTTGTTGTAGGGAATATTCTGTTAATTATTTTTAGAGTCTAATAGTAGATTCAGAGAGTGAACAGGCTTCTTCTGGGTAAGCTCACTCCATCGTAAACTTTGTCTCTGTCATCCAGACCTAGACTAAAGTCAAGAGCAAACTCATAGCAGAATAAAAAAAATAAAAAAAAGATTTGTATTTACACAATTAGGCTTGCACTGATTGCAACCATTAATGTGAATACAGTCTCAATAAATTTAAAAATATATATAAAAAATAAAAATAAATTGTTTATTATTCAAATGCTTTACTCCAATAATGATTACTTTCTAATTAAGAAGATCTTTTAACTTTTTTTTTACCGTAACACAATTCTTACCTTTTTGTAAAATTAGTACACTTTAAAAACTTTGGCCCGTAATATATATATAAAAAAAATTAAAAAAATACTGTATATGACTCATATAGAATCAAAAACAGCAATCTGACTTTTTACTTATTAACGGTAATTAGGAAAAATAGTTTCATTATTACAAAAAATCGTATGCAGATATTGCATACGATTTTTGTTGTATTTGATACCAATATGGGTTTTACATTCAGGTTATTGGTGGAATATTTCTGTTTTTGATGCGATATGACTAATAATAATAATAATAAACTCTTTATTTCAGAATAAAATTCCATAATCGAAACAAAGTCAAGGCATGACCACTTAAAAACTCAAATGACTTTTTTTACTAAATAAGTAAAGAATATTTTAAAATGACAGTGTTACCATATTCATAACTCGAATTGCGTAAAACTGATAGATTGCTGTTTTTGATTCTATACGACTCATAATAGCCTATCCCCATATAGAAAAAAGTTACATTTCTAAGTACATGTTTGTGTGGTAACTTTTAAATAACTTTCCATAACCTATTTAGAGAGTAACACCCACAACACTGAAACATGTCAACAACTAATTTCAAACCGTGTCGAACTTTGTTGGAGTGATTGATATGTTTCAAGAGAGGTCGTGAGTTCATGTTCTGATTGTGACAAAGATTCATGATTGTTTCCGTACGCAAAATACGCGCTTGGACGTGGTGTGAGGACGAGTTGCGAACACCAGCCTATCTTCATCATCATCATTTCAGCCGAAAGACGTCCACTGCTGGACATAGGCCTCCCCCAAGCACCGCCACCTCGACTGGTTTTGTGCTTCCCGCATCCAGCGGATTCCTGCGGCTTTCATAAGGTCATCGGTCCACCTTGTGGGACGCCTTCCAACGCTACGTCTTCCGGTACGCGATCGCCACTCCAGAACCTTTCGGCCCCAACGGCCATCTGTTCTGCGAGCAATGTCCCCTGCCCATTGCCACTTAAGTTTGGCAATTCTTCGAGCTATGTCGGTTACCTTGGTTCACCTGCGGATCTCTTCATTTCTGATTCGATCACGTAGGGAAACTCCAAGCATAGCCCACTTCATTGCCCTTTGGGTGACTTTTAGCCTTCTAATAAGGCTCATTGTGAGCTACCACGTTTCAGTGCCATATGTCATCACTGCCTATTGTCTGTCAGTCTATTTGTTCCGGCTAATCTCCAAAGCAGCTGGACTGATTTTGACGGGACTTTCAATGGCAGATAGCTGATGCTATAAGGAGTAACTTAGGATACCATTTTATTTTTGTTTTGAATGTAAATGTTGTTAAATAAATTAGTTTTAAATTCTCCTTTTTTTTTCACTGTTTGTATTTCCTGTGCGAGTCCCAAATAAAATATTAGTTTTCTTTTCTTTTCTCTTACCTATTTTAGAAAAAGCCACGCAGGCAAAGCCGCGTGCAGCAGCTTGTATGATTTAATATGGTTTTCTACCTATAAGTTGTTGCACCTTCAATCAGCGTCAGGTGGTACACCTTGTGTGTCATCTGACATTATGCTGAGCTGAGGCCCTTTTGGCATTATAATCATTGTTTTCTGTTCTTTATAGTTTTAAGGTGTATTTTTTGCTATAATGCCAATAAACGCATTTTTCTTTCTTTCTTCCTTTCTTTCAATTACATTTGTTCCCAGAAGTTCCTCAAAATATCAAGTGTACCATATTCAAATTCAAATTCAAATAATTTATTGTGGATCATAGGTTCATAAGATGTTGTGTTAGTTACAGGTAAGTCTGCTATGTCCCGCCATTGAGGCATACAAAATTCATAACATAAATTCGGTACATTCATCAAATACAATACATCAAATTATCATGCAATACATTAAGATTAAATTAGTAGATATAATATACTTATGTCAAATTACAGATTAGTCATTTTTACAAAATAGTGTGTTTCAATGTATTGTCATTTAGAAATTCTCTTAAAGAGTAATAAATTTTATTTATCAATAATTCTCGTAGTTTTTTTTTAAATGTATTTATTTCGCTCACAGTTCTGAGAAAAGGTGGAAGATTATTTATTTATTTATTTATTTATTTAAACTTCATGTACAATAGTGGTACATAGGCGGACTTAATGCCACAAGGCATTCTCTACCAGTCAACCTTTGGGTTAAATATAAAAACAGTGATAGGGTACAAAAATAATGTTTAAAATACTAACTTCTTGATTACGAGAATTTATATAATTTTATTGATACTAATACACATATACAAATAAAATAAACTAATAGATATTTTAACAAATACCACCGAATAATAATTACTATGACTAGACTATCATTTCAGAGTTATTTAGTCTGACTTAAGTAGTGGTTACGAACTTTTCTTTTAAAAGTAAATTTGTTTTCAGCTTTTTTAATGCCAAAAGGTAGCGTGTTCCAGAGCTTTATAGTAGAGATAGCGTAAGAATTTGACATAAAACCGGTACGGTGTGAAGGAATTTGGAGAAGTAGATTCTTGATTCTTCTTTCTTGATTGTTATAGATACGTGGGCCCATACAAAAGATGCTTTGGTGCATAAGCTTTAGTATTCAATGTTATTTCCGTGTCCTACTCAAATAAAAATAAAATATAAAGCCAGATATTTTTATATACCACTCGTATTATGACCTATAATAATTTTTATCACCCACCACTAAAAGTTTAAATGTTCACATTTCCGACCTCAAAATATTATTATATATCCTGTAACTATAACATGCCTCTCTGAATTTTATTGACATCATCAAACACTTTTATATTTTTACCACATTGACTTATATTATATACTAGCAATGTTGCTACTTTGGGTTATATTATTGCATTTTTCTTTCGGGTGGCATAGACCTATAGAAAACTTAACCTAAACCTAAACCTAATACACATTTACCGAGCTAAAAGTTTACTTGGTATGACTCGCCACACCTACACAAGACTTGACCCACTGGTTTTGAAAGGGACAGTCAAAACGTACAGCTAATGCGTTCAGAATGCCGTTTTGCTACCCCGTATACGGGCTAGCTGCTTTTTTGCGCAAAAAAGGAACTCTATTTTTTTTTTGAATAAATTATAGCCTATGTTACTGATAATTTAGCTTTCTATTGGTAAAATGGTTAAGATCGGTTCAGAAGTTTTGGAGCTCATTCGATACTAACAAACAAACTAAAAAAATATTTATTTTTAGGGTTCCGTAGTTAACAAGGAACCCTTATAGTTTCGCCATGTCCGTCTGTCTGTCCGTCTGTCTGTCTGTCTGTCTGTCCGCGGTTTAGCTCAGAGACTCTTAGTACTAGAAAGCTATAATTTGGCATGGATATACATACATATTAATCACGCCGACAAAGTGGTAAAATAAAGAAAGAAAGAAGAAAAATAGGTTTATTTGTCACAGAAACACGTGCATACAAAAAAAATAAAAACAATGAAAAAAAAAAATTTTTATTTAGGGTATCTCCTGTACATGTAAAGTGTGGATGTTTTTGTATTTCGCCTACCCTATGATGTGGAGTGTGAGATGTTGCATGTGTCTTTCAAAAATATTATCAGCTGTCAATCGCTTAACCATTGCGCCCACCGTGACGTCAAAGTTCTACCAAAAAATATAGCAACTCTTAATTAAAGGTATTTGAGAGTTCCTGACTGTTTATAAAGATGAGAAATAAATCTATTCAATCAATCAATTGGCATTTATTCTGTTGCTGTTTTTTTTCTTCTATTGTATAGCACAATTTAGATTCAAATCAGTCCTGGAATTTAGTAGAATAACAAACGTTTTTCCTTGAACCCACGCACGTAAGTAACAAAAACAAAATATACCCAGAAATGCGTGTCGAACGCATGAGTGGCTGCTTCTAAACGGTCATGACGATTGCGTGCGAATACCAAGTTTGTTTTGATTTATTGTGATTATAATCGAAAGTAGGAAGGTCGTAGTTTTTTAATGGTGTTTTCCAACCACGTTTATGGTGTTACAGTGACCCACGCGAGGGTAGCAAGTTAGGAAGTTAGTTTTGATCAAATTATTGCTCACTATAGTACATTTTTTATTTATTTATTCTTTAACTAGCTGTTGCCCGCGGCTTCGCCAGCGTGAATGTCAATACTTCCCTAGTTGAATCGGATTTTGTCCAGAATTTCATGTGTTTTAAAATTCCTACATACAAACTTTGACTCCCCGCAATTCCCTTTTGAGGCGTAGTTTTGAAAAACTTATAATGAAAAATGTTATTAGGTACTTACTTTGGCAAGTATTTGTGCCAAGTTTCAAGTTAGTCAACAAAATGAATAAGATTTTTCATACAAACTTTCATTCCCTATTTTATCCCATTTACAAAAATCCTTTCTTAGTGCACCCCTAGACCTCATAAGGAACCTACGTGCCAAATTTGGAATCTCTAGACCCAGCGGTTTGGGCTGTGCGTTACTCAGTCAGTTTCTTCTTTTATATATTTAGATAAAGACGGGTTAAAAACCAATTACAAAAATTAAAGATACAGTTTGACACAAGCACATAAAAGAGTAAATATAAAACAAAATTGGATGTCTGTAAAGTTGGTTTACGGACGATAGTTTAACGTGACAACGTCATAACAAAACATTGATGCGGCGCAAGCGTACAATGAGCGTAACGGGACAATTAGCGTAACGGGACAATGAGTGTAACGAAAAATGGGCGTAACGGGACAATGAGTCATCCTTTTTCGTGCATGCAGCCGGCGTTCATCGATTTATTAGACGTTGTCACGTCAAAAAAAAAAAAAACAAGTTCATAGTTAAAAGTTAACAACATTTTCAAAAATCTCTCTCACAGTACTCCTGACATGCCAATAAAATCTTCGTCTATCCATCCGCAAACAGGGGGCCAAGTCTACTAATGTACAAGCGTTGCAATGGTCTCTTCATTGTGAGCTTTTGACAGATTTGCCATACAAACACTGTCAAATATCATCGCGAGACCATTGCAACGTTTGTAAATTAGTAGACTTAGGCCCCAGATCGTTTGTTGGATAAGAATCCAAGAGATCATTAGGTGCGGCCAGAGTGCGAGGTACTGGGGACTTAGCACGTGCAACGGTGCGACATGGAGGCACAGAAAACAGCCTGTGCTTTCTGCTGCGGCAGTAATTATCTGGAACAAAGAAGCGTGCCAGCACAGCATGCAGATCAGGCGCGTCAATATTGCCACGGAGCGTCTATATTGAGCTGGTATTTTGCTCGCCTTACCTCTAACGAGTTATATCCGAGACATCCCAGTAGAAGTTTGAGTGTGTTGCCCGTGGTACTACCAATATTACTTACTACCAGTAGTATCACGGGTAAAAAATAAAAAATCCTATAGTACTGCCAAGCGATCCAGTAGTACCACGGGAAGTTTTTTTTTACCCCTGGTAGTCCACATTTCATTGTTTACACAAAAGTTCAAAATGACGAATCATAGAGTTTGCCTGCGAGTGGATAATTAGACAATGGTAAAAACATTTCTGTGGCAGATTGTATGATTCGTCATTTTGAACTGAGTGAAATAGGTTAGGTTATGTTAAAACTGTGAACAACCGCGCGCGAGCCGAGCGAGCGTAGCGAGCAGTGCCGCGGCAGCGCCCAGCGAGCGCTACTTTCAAGTTGCTCGCAGAAATGTTTTTACCATTGTCTAATTATCCGTGTTTTCGCAATAATCCTAGGGTTTTCGTGGAGTAAACTAGGAAATGCGGACTACCAGGAGTACCACGGGTAAAAAAAAAATTCCCGTAGTACGGTCAGCTGCAGAGAAATCTCACCCCCTAGCAATGAATAAATACATTGCTAGGGGGTGAGATTTCTCTGCAGCTGACTGTACTACTGGATCATTTGGTAAGTACTTCGGGATTTTTTGTGTACGACGAATACGAATGTTTGGTAGTACGACGGGCAACAAACGGAAATTTGGTTGGATAAAGGTTTTACATACCTACATAATACGCCTGTATTCCCCGAAGGATAAGGTAGAGGTGTATCTAACGTAAACCTACATTTCACCAGTTATGTTTAAGTCTCATGTACAAGGCGATAAGCCTATTGCCATCAATTGGGCGTAAATCCAGACTCCCGGCTGCTACCGAGAAATTCCAGATTTAAAAAACCCTATAACATTTTGACCAACCCGGAAATCAAACCCGGGAGCTCAAGGTCAGCAGTAGTACTTGCGACTAGTGCAACGAGGCAGTGTTCAGTACTTTTTAAATGGCTGGTGGTCTTATATCAGTTTGGATTAAGAGAATTGATGATGTTGCTTGCATGAATAGTTTTTCTTTATTCTAAGTCCAGCTGCTACCCTCTACTTCGCCCGCGTAGTGTTTTCTAAAATAAGGTCGCCTATTCATTAGAAACCAGTCAAGAAACAATCGCGCATTTTATGTGTATACTAACTGCTGCCTGCGACTTCGTCCGCATAGCCTAAAGCTTAAGTTATTCCTTATAACTTATTTTCTAAAAAACTTCGACAATTTTTGCTAAATAAAAGCTACTACTCGGTAAACGAATATCTAAGTGATAGACTTATAAAGTCATAACTTAAGTTCTCGAGACTTAAAGTTTTAATTGATTGATTAATTATTATTACATCTCTCGATAGATACGTTTTTATATTTTATAGTCAAACTTATCTCAGAAAATACCTATAACGTTATTATATTATAGTAACACTGCTAAGTAATGTTATAAATTAACAAACGCTTCCTCTCTCCTAACTCACTTATTTTGCTGTGCCCGACAGGGTCCATAATGATCTAATTATAAGTTTACCACCTAAGAATAACTACATGTGTAATGCAATAAAAGTATTGAGTACTGAGTGTAACATCAGCTATCTGCCAGTAAAAGTATTGTTAATATCGGACCAGCGGTTTCGGATAATAGCCGGAACAAACGGACAGACATACAAAAATTAAAATGTGCGCAATTCTCCGATGTAGGTATGATAATTTTTAATGATTATATCAATTTATAAAAATACTATAGCCAAACACCATAAATGTTGCGTAGGTATAGACTTACGCAACGTAACATGAAATTAAAGAATTTACCGTCTACATTAGTGCAATGTTACATACTTTGTAAAAAATTCTGGACACATTGCGCGCGCAAACTGTGCATTTCATGCGCACGTACGAGCATTTTAAGCAGGTTATTAATCGCAATTTTTTTTATAAAAAAAAAGTATAGAACAAAAATGGAAAAGTATTCTATTACTGATACTGATCCACCAAAAAAAGTTTGCGCTCTGGTTAAAAACTTCTCCTGTATAATAAGAAAAAAAAAAAAATAAGAACAGAGTCCTGTACGAGGCCAAATGGCTCCTATCTCAGCATGATGCAAATAAAAATGCAAATCAAATGCAATGCAATGCATGGTGTAGATAATAGCACACATTTTGGTAATATTTATATTTTAATCTTGTTTAGGTTAGGTTAGCTCTTCCACTGTACACACATCAAAAAAAGTTTGCGATAACTTTGAAAAATCTAAATCTTTTTTGTTAGTACGGTAGATTATATTATGATTCGGCTCGCCTGACTTAAACCCAATAGAGCACTCGTGGGATGCTCTTAAGCGAGCTGTTTGGAACCGTCAGCCACGTCCCCAGACAGTGCTAGAGCTCAAGGAAACCGCTATTCAAGAATGGGACAGGTTACCCCAAGAAATGCTGGGTAACTTGATTCTCAGCATGCCCAGGACGATCACCGCATGTGTTCGAGCCAGGGGAGGAGTTATATTATATTGAATATAAACCTTTTGTTAATGAATTGTTGTTTAAATTTGGTTAAACAGTCTTTTTCTTTCTATAAAATTTCTGTTACAATTACATTATGATTAATTACAAAAAAAAAATATAAAAAAAATATTGTTTTATTTTTTAATTTCAAACAGGGTAAAGGTATAGGTTTTTTTATTTCTATTAAAAAAAAAAAACAACAAAGAATTTTTCTTGATAAAATTAAATTTAAAAAATTATATCAGCTTATGCTAGTGATCACAAACTTTTTTTGATGTGTGTACCACTCACGTCATTCAATTGGATATGATGACCATTCGTCACATTAGCTATTTCGTCGCTGTCCCTAATAAGTCACATTCACTAATACGTCACCTTGTGCATCTGGTCACTTTACTTATCTCGTTTCATGCTCTATTTAGAAGCAGCACATCAATGTTGAGTGGCAGCACACCAAATTACCACAAACTGTCAAATTTATTCGACATTTTAAACTTTAAAATCGTTTGGAGAAATTTTACAGTTTCGTCTAGTTTGATGTGCTGGCCACTGTACTCAAATTCAAGTAACTTGAACCTCCTTCCTTGTTAAAGCGACGACGACAGTACTGAGTATTTTGTTTCAAACGACTATAAAGTTAGATCAACCATAATTTGAAGACCTCACAAAGTTTCAGTAACTTATACGTTTAAGTTACGATATAAGAAGAAGCAGGGGTCTTTGTCACTGGACTCCAAAGTTTGGAGGGACGCCAACTGCATCAGAATTCAAGCTACTGTGGCGTCCTTCTATTAAATATTTTCCTTATATTTCTGAGCAAACTTTTAGTATAAGTAATCACAAATCATGGTGATATTAAATTTAGGGTACCGTAATTGTATAACCGTTCCCAAGAGGCGAATAACGTGGCTGTATTTTTAAGATTGTACGGAAACTCGAAAAATACTTTTTTGAACATTGCATTTATTTGGTCTTATTAACGACAAATGCTTGAGTCAGAGCGACAATGCTTTTAAATTCGCAATCGAAATATCAAAGCAACGTTTTTAGTAATTAGGTGCGCCCAAGAAACTGGGCGTCCTAAATAGGGTGAAGCGATACTTTACGCCTGGACAGCTTTTAACCCTTTACAATGCACAAGTCCGTTCCTGCATGGAGTATTGCAGCCGCCTTTGGGATGGCTCAGCTAAGTACCTACTTGCTGCGCTTGACTCGGTGGAACGCAGAGCTAAGAGGCTTATTGGTGACGTAAAACTGGTGGATGCCAAGCTTCACAGCTTGGCTCATCGCCGCAAGATTGCCTGCTTGTCGGTCTTCTACAGATTGTACTTCGGCGAGTGTGCCCATGAACTCCACGACCTCATTCCATCGGCGCCCTTCTATCATCGGACATCTAGACGCACTGCAAGTTAACACCCTACCTAGTTGATATTCCACCAACTCGCACTAAGCGTTTTCAAACGTCTTTTATAAGCGTGTTCTTTTATGCGCACAGCAAAGGAGTGGAACTCTCTGCCTGCGTCTGTGTTTCCGAACGCATACAACCCTAATCTATTCAAAGAGAGTGAACAGGCTTCTTCTGGGTAAGCTCACTCCATCGTCGACTTTTTCTCTGTCACCCAGACCTAGACTAGAGTCAAGAGCAAAACCATAGCAAAAAAATATATATATATATATATAAGTTCTCGTCACTGGTGGCTGGTCGTCTATAATACAAATGTAGAAATAAGTAAGTAATTGTATTTCCATGTAATGTTTTACACTGAATGATGTCACCTAGGTGTGCTGCTGTAGACACGGAGTGCCCTGACGCACGCATACTCGTAACTTTGAGTTTAACCATCGTAAATCGTAGCAAATATTGATCAACGCGAACTGGGTCAATTTCTCTTGAATGGGATAACATAGACATAGGAAAATCGCAAAGGGCTTTAATAAATATGATAAGCTCATAATCTCTATATTTGGAAAAATCTTATCTATTCTTGAATTATTATGAAAATGTGAACTTTGAAGTATGCGTTATCTGTTCAATAACCCTATTCATTTGTATTACAAATAATTCGCACTTTTGGCGTGCAGTTTCATTCTATAGAAAACTTTTACCAAACAGTATATTAACAGATGGTTTTACAATCAAACTCTCAACATAAGTCTTTTAAACAATAAATCTCGACACAAAACACCGGCAAAGAATGTCTATCTCACAAAAAGTCCTGTAAAAATATCTCATATGGTAATTTTACGGGGAAACTATAGCACATATGGTGCCAAAGGTCGAATACTGTGTGCGGAACCCTTGGCACAGGAACAACGCACACACGACGGATTTTTTCCCGACATATTGTTTTCATAGTTGAGGTCATGTTGTTTATGTAGTATGGAGGTCAAGATAGTTATCTTTAGGTAGAATATTAGACACTAGCGATCGCGGTGGTTTACCTAATGTCCTTCTTTTAATGGAGAGTGTTGCTGACCGACTTGATGGAGCCGTCTCGCTGGCGGGATTTTCTTGAGGTTTTGTAGGAGGTGCAGCGAATTAAATTAAACTGAGAGTTTCTTCTTTATTTTTCTTCATAATACTGCTGGTATCGGACTGCTTCACCACGGAAATTTGCCCATATTTTATAGAAAGCCTTGGCCAATAACAACACTTCAATTTTGCACACGGCACTAATCATTTTACTTTCGACCAATCAGATCGCGGCAAGTTTGCACATGGCACTAATGTGACTTTGTATGGGAAACTTATTTTGGCAGTTTTCTTCGGTAAAACATCCCTTACAATGTCTTGCTTATTTTTATAACATTTGAATTAACTTCCATTAATTAATTACAAAAAAACTGTATCAAAAAACCTTAATTTAAACCTTAAAAATAACAAAATTCTGAAACGGTTCTCGTTACGGTAAAGTTTCCTAGTATTTAAGCTTACGTAACGTGTTGGTACAAGTGGCGTCACTAAGTGTGAGGAATGTGAAACATTTAAAACATCCAATCGCTACTTACATTAACTAACAATAAAGTTTAATCACAATGAAAACATAAGAAACTTATGTTTGAGGACATAAAATAATTCACGTTTTTTTTTTTACGTGAATTCGTCTAATAAATCGATGAACGCCGGCTGCATGCACGAAAATGTCCCGTTACGTTCATTGTCCCGTTACGCTCATTGTACGCTTGCGCCGCATCAATGTTTTGTTATGACGGTGTCACGTTAAACTATCGTCCGTAAACCAACATTACAGTCAACCAATTTTTTTAATAATGTTTAATAATGATAGTAACCTGGGTAATTGGTATGTATTTTTGACGTGACAACGTCAAATAAATCGATGAACGGCGGCTGCATGCACGAAAAAGGATGACTCATTGTCCCGTTACGCTCATTGTCCCGTTACGCTCATCATCCCGTTACGCTCATTGTCCCTTTACGCTCATTGTACGCTTGCGCCGCATCAATGTTTTGTTATGACGTTGTCACGTTAAACTATCGTCCCTAAACCAACTTTACAGACAACCAATTTTTTATCTATATACTTCTCTAAGTGATAAATTCACCATACTAATAGATATTATTCTAAGGTTCTTATAAATAATAATTATGTGAATAAGTGAATAAATCGTTGGAGTACCTATTCAAAATAAATAAATAAGTTTTTTGACCTTCAAAACGAAACAATTACCATCTCACGACTTTACTGTATTCGATTAAAAAGTAGGCGTAGAAACAACACAGTTTATTACACTCGCGTGTATGATTACAATTAAAAACTATTTGGTATTGGCGCGTTACTCGAACCCGCCCATATCAGGCCAAACCATCTGATCCAACTAGGTCATCGGAATTTTTAATTGTTTAAAAAATAATAATTAATAAAATATTTCATTTTATTTTGTCGTGTTAGTTCAATGCGTGATTTTGTTGGTTTTTGTTTCACACGCGATTAAGTTGTTACAAATCGTATATTAGCGCCTTTTGTGAATAAGTTGGTATTTAGTATTTCTGAGAAATGTTATTTTGTTTTTGTTTTGATTTCAAAGGGCGTTAGCATGCTATTTTAAACGCTCGGCAATTAATTATTTGGATTAAAATCATTATGATTAGGCTATTAGAGGAGTGTTACTATTTTAACTTCAGAAATAGGTTGCAAGTAGTTGATTGAAATATAATAGTAGAGGTGATTCAGAACGTTATGCTTTTAAATTTCCTTTAAGTTTTTAGTAATTATAATCATCATCGGCCTAGACTTTTCTCAAGTAGGTTGGGTTCGGCTTCCAGTCTAACCGTCCGGTTAGACAGCTGAACACCTGTGGAGCATGGAGCGACTGCTTATCTGACCTCCAAAACCCAGTTACTGGGTAATACTGGTTGTCGGACTTTCGGGCTTCTAACTACCCGTAACGACTCTCAAAGATCTTCTTATGGCAGCCGGGACCAACGATTGTACATGCCTTTCGAGGCACGGAGGGGTTTCAATATGTAAGGGATTATAATAATTGTATATATTTTTAATGAAAAAAAAAAAAAAAAAAATATGATAATAATTATGATTCACTTCATCATCATCATCATCATCATCTTCATCATCATTTCAGCCGAAAGACGTCCACTGCTGGACATAGACCTCCCCCAATTGGGGGGGTTTGCCATAATCGCTACGCTTGGCAGGCGGGTTGGCGATCGCAGTATGGATTTAATCCAAATGCAAGAGAACGCTGCTGTCCATTCTCTAGTAAGTTCCTTAGTTTTACGACAACCACGGGAGGAAATGGGATGGTGCTATTCTTTACGTCCGGCGCCACATGGAACAATAATGAAAAATGTATTTAATAAGTAATCATAATAATAATCTTATTTTAGTCATTTGAATAAATCATCATTATTTTTATTTTCTTTTGGAAGTCGCCATGGCCATGTTCCCACAAGAAAATAAAGCACACAAAAGATAATAAAACAACATCCACTTGACCTCGTGGAAACCGATCATTTTATTTTTTTAACAAATCGGTTTCCCAATATAATACCAATCGGCGTGATATCGGCCAAATCTCTCGAATTGGGGGGTAATAACAAAACTTCGATAGCGACTGGGGCGGTGGCGGGAATGAAAAATGGCGGTGACGTCAGATACGGCCATGTTGGCTCCAAACCGCGCCTCCTACTGCTCCCGAAACTGTAGATTTATGAAAAATACATTAAAAGAAAAAGAAAGTTGGAGCGAGAGAAACGATGGCGGTAAAGGTCTTTGAACGTTAAAACCAGAATCAGAATCAGAATCAGAATCTTTATTTGTTAAACATAGGTATTTACTTAATGGTGTTAGGTTAACATATTTGAGCGCTATGTTTTGCCGCGAAGGCATACAAATTTTTATTAAAAAACTGAATAAATCAAACAATAAAATCAAAACCAAAAATAAACTAAAAAATATTAAAAATTATCATTTAAAAAATCTTGTACACTATAATAACATTTTTCTATTAATAGGGAGGTAAGAACTTTCTTAAATTTTGATAGGGGCATATTTTTTATACAATCGGGTATTTTATTATAAATTTTCGAAGCCATTCCAAAAAAGCTCTTTTTCATCAAAGTGGTTCTGCATTTTATGTCGCACAATTGATTTTCATATTGTTAAAACGAAAGTACTTTTGGTATATTATTTTTATTACTGACTTAGCTGTGCCCTCTCTGGCTGTGTTGGCGTGAACACATACAGGTACACTTAAACTAAGTCAGAGAGCTTTGGAAAAAAATCTACTTAATTTGATTACCTTAGTGGTTTTCCAGATATGTGTGCTAATAGACACACAGATCAGGGTTCGCCGATATATATCAGCGGATATATATCATGATATATATCACGATATATATCAATTGATTTTTATCTTGATATATATCAATTGAATTTTTCCTCTCTTTTGAACTAAAAATTTTGGAGATTAATATAATAATAATAATAAATTTATTTAATCAAGTAACAAGGACTCATTGTGTTAGTAAACTTACGAACTATGTTAGTTTTTTATTATAATTAAAATTTAATTTGTTTCATCCCATGGGAGATAGCACTGCATTGATTGATATACATGCAATCGAGCCTGCTAGCGATCATTTTCAGGATATTGTTGCAGCTGGCCTGCACTCTGCGCACCAGGGATGCATACCTCATTCGCATCGTTGCGTAAAAGCAATTAATAAGTGTGCAATTAATGGAAACACGTAGCAAAAAACTGCTTTACTTTTGACTTTTTTATGATTACAAATTATTATTAAAATTAGTTGATTTATCTCACAAACAAATGAACATTATTATAATAATAGGTACTTGTTCTTTTAAGTGTTCATTAAAAAAAATCTTTCTCAAATAAACACTAATTCTTTCGTTACTTTTAAAACAAATTCTTGCCGGCTCTTTTTCATAGGAAACGACCAATTGGAACCGTGCACCTAGCTTCTGACGTTTCGTAAGATTATGTGAAATAAAATATTTTGTTTTTGAAATTTTCTTACCGGCTCTTCTCCATAGGAAACGACCAATTGGAGATATGCACCTACCTTCTGATCTACTCGTACCTTCTATTAAAAGATAGGTTTCAACAAAAGAATATCGTCATTTCACTGCTTTACCTGTCAGTAAAGCAGCAATGATACTGGAAATCAAAGTTGATCAACTGTTAACAAGTTACGCTGTGGTTTGGCACAGTATAACTTTACTGAGCCGTCCTGAATAGTTATGAACTGCCGGCACCCAGTGTCAATTCCGCCAGGAATTTGGCACTGTTCGTGATCAAAGCACGGCTGGAATTCTCACTAGTATTTATGATCATAGTCTCGGCATTATAGGTACTCTCGTTAGCTATATTGACAATTTCAGTCAATGAGTTCGGCATTTTAAACACACTCAGGCAGACACACACATACACCGTGTCTGGACAATATTATGTCTACTTAACCAACTAAAAGGCTTTCTAAACTTAAGTGGCAATTGGCAGGGCACATTGCTCGCAGAACAGATGGCCGATGGGGCCGAAAGGTTCTATAGTGGTGACCGCCTACTAGAAGACGTAGCGTTGGAGGTCTCCCACAAGGAGGACCGATGACCTTGTGAAGGCCGCAGGAATCAACTGGATGGATATCAAATGAATATTTACATTTTAATGTATCTAAAATTGGCAAGCATTAAGCAGACAAATATTATTCTGCCTCAGAGTGCTACTAAATTGGATCCTAAGTTGTCACTTAAAATCTTTAGCCATAATTAATCAGGGATGGCACAATCTTAACAATTATGAATAATTAGTAATCATTTGCGATAGAAAATATCGTAAACAGTGAGCGTTTAGTTTCAGATTTGACATTTCTAGACACCTCACTCTACACTAACGCCTCTAGTGGCGAATTCAAGCGCCATAGTCCACATTATGTTAGTTAATAAATTAAATCTGTGTATAAACATTTAGGCCTCACTACTTCATTACCTTCATTCAGTTCAACACAACTGTCTGTCGCAGTAGCTAATCAGAATAGCGACTAACACGCACTGTTTATCACAGAAACCGCTACTGATTGCTATCTCTGTCTCTGTCATTCATTTGTGTTGGTTGTTTATTTGCCTCCGTCTATTGTGGGTCAATTTTGATGAGTAGGATAGTGAGGTTCTGTCACGGCAAGAAGGGAGGTGTGCTTTGGCTATTAATGGAAATAATCTAATATAAATCATTTGATGTTGACGGACCGTCTACCAACCTCTATCATGACCTCTATCATGATCTTATCAAAATTTATTCCGGGTTTCGCAACATGTTCTCTTCTACAAAACGATTTTTTACATCATCTCAATTATAGTCACTTTCTAGCCATACCATCGATTCTCTCACAACCGATCCATCGTTTTTTAGATCTTTCCCTACTCTTATAGGGGATCCTGCCGTTTTGCCGAAAAGATTTTGCCAAAATTTCATTACCCAAACAAATTTTAACAACCTTTTTTTATACCAATGCAATGTTTGGAATGATTTTAGAACACACATTTTCATTTGGTCAAATTTTTACTTGGCAGAATATTATCAAGGATAATGTCATTTAGACATTTGGTCTTTAATCAAATGGTTTATTACAGCAAACAATCTTTAGACAGTAAACGTTTGGTCAAATGATTTGTTATGAAGTCAAATTTATGGTTACTTATGGAACTAACTGGTTCCATAAGTAACCATAAATTTGAGGTTAAAATTGTAGGTTAATTATTTAAAAAAAAAAAACAAGGTATTGTTTAAACGTTCACTTGCCAAACATTAGGTTTGCGTTACAATTATTTGTGAAGAGATTTTTTGCTAAGTAATAATTGTGCTAATGAAATTATGCGGAAAATTGTTTGGGAAGTGCTAATTTCACAATTTCTTTTCGATGAAACAAGGGAGACCCCTCTTATAGTCATCCAAATTCAAAGCCCACAAGCAACTTTATGAGTAGTTAATCTTTTCACTTTTATTTTGGCATCGTTCAAAGCAAAGAAGGCTTTCACGAAAGAAAAATAAGATTCCTTTTATGACATGACCGTGTGAGGAAAAGGTGTCCTAATATTTGCAAGGGACCAAGGCTGTCCAAGATTATATCGCGGTATTACTTCCGAACTTTACAGGAGGGCCTCGTGGCTAAGTAAAAGCCGCACAGGTCAATTGATCAAGGTCAAACAACGCTTACCGAGGTCGGCCCGTGGATGGGTGGCCATTAATTTTATACTGAGACTCCTCCGTGCTTTGGAAAGCACTTTGAGCCGTTGGCCTCAGCTATCTCTCGGAGATCTTTGGCTTTTTTATGTTTTTACTGGTAGTCAGATGCCCAAAGTCTGACAACTAGTCTCACCAAGGGGTATCGACAGGGTCACCACTAACTGAGTTTTAGAGGTTAGATAGGAAGTCGCTCCATGTAAAATACTGGTGTTTAACTGTATAGAGGTATGAGGAATAGGGTGTAAAGTTTACTCATACTCTGTAGAAAAGGGAGGATCCTCCGATCAGACGGGTATTGTGTCTGGTGGGAAACTGCCCGATGGTTGATGTCGGGATGTTGTATCTACGGTCGCGCGGTAAACTCTGCTTGCGAGATTTAGGATTTGTGTGACGTCAGTATTTCGCATGTGGCGTTGTAGATGTTACAGCTCTTCTGGTTAGACTGGAAGTCGATCCCGACATAGTCGTTGAGAAAAAGCTAGGCAGATGCCGACTTCCGAACTCTTCAGTTCGATGATGTCAATAGGCATTAGCCGAAGCTCAAATAACAATATTTTATTAATAAGAACAGTATAGTTTGCGTGCAAACAAACAATTAGCGTTTTGTGCAGTGCGGCAAAACTGTTAGTTTTTACTACAATTACCTTCTAAATAAGTATTGTTCTAAAAGTTATTTTGTTCGGACAAGGAACTTGAGTTCAGAAGTGAAGGATTTAAGGTTAATTAACTTTGTATTTAAACTTAACTGAAACACGAAAGCGTTATTGCTAAACCTTTAAAATGTCTGCCTCGTTTGTGTAGTGGTGGCAAGCACTATGCGTTTTTTGAATATTTGACTGTCAATCTGTCTGTCTGTATATGTGTCTATCTATCTGTCTGTGTGTTCCGGCTAATCTCCGTAACGGTTGGACCCATTTTAGCGGGACTTTCACTGGCAGATAGCTGATGTTATAAGGATACTTAGACTTTATTTTAGAAATAGCAACACGGGCGAAGCCGGGGGCAGCAGCTACACTAAAAAAAAAAAAAAAAAAAGTAGTTGCCACAATCAAGATTTGGTTTAGATTGACTAAGTAACTTCTTTGCATCTGAGCCTATCAAGCACAATGATCGCAGCTACTACTTTTATTTGATTGAGATTTGAAACGGGATCTTGATTGGAGTTATCACAAAACCTATTTGCAGCAATCAAGTCAAAACATAGTTGCCCCAACCAAGATTATTAAAGTTTCAATGATCTTTATTGAAGTAATCAAAATGCTTGATTGACACAACTTGCTTTGTTACAGATAACATTTTTTAACTTGACTCTTTTTTAACTCTTCTACAATGATGTCATGTTAAGGGTAGTCGAGAAACTTGTTTGAGCGTTCAATCATTTGAACTAGTATTGCTGCAATCATGTCATGATGATCAACTTAACTAAGATTTTGATTAATCTAAACAAGATATCGTCAATCAAGCTAAAAAGTCACTTGATTGGAGTGCATTTTTTTCAATGTAGTAATGTATAAATAAAGAGTGACTTATTGTACACTGTAAACTAAAAATAGCTTATACCTTTTTTAACCTTTCTCGAGATAACGAGTTTATTGAAGAAATTCTTTATGACTTTTCTAGCTACGTGACTTGTTAAACTCCTACTGCTTCGTTAGTCTAGTGGGCGCAAACGCTACTGCTGAGCAGGAGGTCCATATGGTATTTCTCAGTAGCAGCCTGAAGTCTGAGTTTATGCCCGGGCTGATAGCAATAGACTCGCCCATTATTACATGGGACTTAAACATAACTTGCGGAATGTGGGTGTTTTAAGGTACACCGCTGCCTACCCTTCAGGGAATACAGGCGTCATGCATGCGCATGTTATGTTTAAAAAAGTAACCGTTACATTTTTATAATCACTGACATAATTCTAGAGGAAAGTTGCAATGTTGGCAGATGGCTAAAGTAATTTTGTTTGATTCTTACGACCCTTTAGAAATAACACAAAACAATTAGTAATTATTATTATTTATTTATTCCACTAATAATAATACGAGGAATAATAATAATAACGTGAAAGCTGAGAAAGAGAAACAAATAAAGTATCTCGACTTAGCACACGAGGTTGTCGACATGTGGAGTGTGAGCTCAGCTATCATTGTGCCGATTGTCGTGACGGCCAATGGCCTACTTGCCAAAAGCCTCGATCAACATCTCTCGAGGCTTTCGTTAGGCGGTTGGATCAAGGGTCTGATTGAGAAGGCAGTACTCCTTGATACGGCTCACATTGTGAGGAGGTTCCTGTCTCTGCAGCCCTAACCACCGGTAGCTTGGACCCTGATCTCGACACTGGCGGACCTCAACTTTTTATATAAAAAAAAAGAAATATTTGAAATTGCGTTTCATATGGATTGAAAATTAAATAAATGTCATAATAATACGAGGAATAAAAAAATATATAAAGAAGGTGAATGAGTTGCCTGTCAAATGCCTCATCTACGCAGATGATCAAGTTCTACTTGCATCGTCAGCAGAAAAGTTGCAAGACATGGTGACTGTGATGGATGAAGCATATAAGATGAAAGGGATGAATATAAATGTGAATAAGATGAAGTTCATGGTGTTTGAAAGAGAAGAGGATGTATCGGTGTGTGATGTGAAAATAAATGATAAGAATTTGGAGCAAGTAAGTGAGTTTGTATATTTGGGGAGTCAGTTTACAAGGGATGGAAAGATTGATGAAGATGTGGAAAGGAGAGTAAATGCTGGAAATAAAGTAAATGGTGCTTTACATGCAATTTTAACCGACCATTCGATGCCCAAAACGGTTCGACTGGCTGTTCACAATCGTGTGCTGGTGCCTACGCTTATGCATGGAAGTGAATGTTGGGTGTAGCAAAAGAAGCATAAAAGTAGAATAAATGCTGTGGAAAGGCGTTCCTTGCGAAGCATGTGTGGCGTGACTATGAATGATAGAATAGAAAATGTTATGATAAGGCAACGGTATGGTTTAAAAGAAGATGTAGTGACAAAAATTGAAAAGAGTATGCTTAGATGGTTTGGTCATGTTGACAGGATGAATGAAAGGCGACTTACAAAAGGTATATACAAGGCAGATGTGAGTGGAAACGCCGGGAGGGGACGCCCTAGGAGGATATATAGTGACCTAATTGGTGATGTTCATCAGAAAGGACAGGTGCGTAGTACTCACAACTGGCGTGCATGTGTGACCAGATGTATGAACGAAAACGATGCAAAATGAGTATGTAAGGAGCGTAGCTGATGGCGTTCTATATTTTTTTCCCCATGGGAAGAAGTCGTGAGGTACCTAATGTATGTGTGTTATATTTAGTTACTAAGTTGAAGTAGTATTTGATATGAGTATGTAAGGAGTATAGCAGGTGGCGTTCTATAATGTCTGCCTACCCCCATGGGAAGGGGGAGTTTTTTTATGTATGTATGTAATAATACAACAGATTACACAGCAGTTATAGGCCAGTATTTAGGAGTACGTGTTCGTGTATGTACCGAAACGTGCACACTGACAGTCGGGCTGGTCCACAAAGGTGGTCGGGCAGGTCGTTCAGCGCGCTTTGGAGCGGGCTATGCACTGAGTTTCTTTGAAGGAATAAATCAGAGGTTATCTGGAAAAGAATCGAAGTTACCGACATAGCTTGCAGAGTAAGCAAGCTGAACTGGCAGTGAGCTGGCCATGTTTGTCGAAGGACCGATGGCCGGTGGAGCAGACGAGTCCTGGAGTGGAGACCGCGTATCGGCAAGCGTAGTGTTGGACGCCCCCTATCTAGGTGGACCGATAACCTATAAAAGGTGGCTGGGACAGACTGGATGCGGAAGGTGGAGGACAGGGTGTTGTGGCGCAGCCTGGGAGAGCCGTATGTCCAGAAATGGACTGCGTTAGGCTGAGTTGACTTAGGAGTTTATAACATGGGGGCATCTGTAGCCGAAATAAGACGAGTTCTGTATCTCAGCATACAGCGCCATCGCCTGATAAAATTCAATGTTTTTTTTTTTTCATGTGTGCCTATCCGCCACAAAATATTTCGCTAAACCCAAACTACGTACACGAATACGACTTCACGTATCCACACCTAAATGTACTGGTACTGGTATTATTTGAAATGCATATCCCTGGAAACTTCTTAACAAAACTTCTGTAATGAAGCAGTTACATACAAAATTCTCATTCTACATTCAGTATAAATGTTTCGAAACATGTCCCTTGACGTGCATTTCCTGAAAAACTTACACTGAAACACGTATTTCAGTCTTGTGTAATGGCGGTTAAATAACTTTTCAGTAACACGCGAAAAAGCTCCTTATGTGTGAAGTGGGAAGGTTTAAAATCGTGTAGTTTAAAAAAGTAACTTGAATAAGTTTTTCTCGCCGAGTAATCTTTTGGGGATCTGCAATCGTTGGGTTATATGTGAAATTAAGGATTAGTTTTCAGTTCTACAGGTTGATATATTTAGAAGAGTATGTTCAAAAAGTATACAACATATTATTGGAATACGTAGTAGCGGAGTTTGTTTTAAGAATCTTTAAGGATTTTATGAACTTCACAAAGTTTTAATAAAAGGCACGTGGATACTGGAAAGACTAAACACTACATTTTCATCAATTTTCTTTGAAAAAGCTTATGTTTTGTAAGCACACGTATACACTATACGTATGAATAATTGTGTCACTCTCTGCCGTTCTTATTTTTCCGAGTACTTCTTTATTGGCGTAATGTTTAGAATACTTAATTTAAAACTCATTAAAAGCACACTTTGGAAACAAGCATATTATAAATTAGAGGATTATATCCACGATAAGAATGCTTGGAAACATGCTCGTCCTGCTCTATAGGACAATTTAGGGTCTAGACAAAATCAAAATGGTTGCTAATTTATATTTTTTATGATATTAATTTTATTTTCTGTGATTAATATACTTGAACTCACACGCTGACTTATTATAATGTTAAATTTTTTGGAGAATCATATACTTTGTTTGTAAATATGTGAGTACCATGTAATTATTAAATGTATACAAACTATAACATTTTAAAAGAGTAAGAGTGGAGTTTCTTGCCCATTCTTCTCCATACGTAATAATATGTTCAAAGTTAAAGATCTGAATGTATCCTATTAGGATTTAGTCCAAATGGGACAATAACCTAGAGAACTCAGACTGAGAGGAAGATTCAAATGACCTTAAAGAGGCATCTATTTCATTTTTAGGGTTGCGTACTAAAACAAGGAAGCACTTTTTGTTAGTTTATCGGATACTAACTTCTGCCCACGACTTCTTCCATATGAATTTTTTTGTTTCCCGACCCACCGCGTCTCATTACATCGCCCGACCACGCTATTACTTAGTTTTTGTTACGCATTCTTTCTGACTTATTTTTTTTCTTTTTGCTCTGCTACTAAGGGTCGTCACGTGATTTTAAGAATTGGGCTATCAAATGCAAAAATTATGTTTCAAATCCGACTGGTACTTCCAGAGATTAGCGCTTTCAAACAAACAAACAAAATCAGCTCTTCAACTAAGTATAGATCAATAGTAAGCAGAGCAATAAGTAGAGAGCAGTGATAGCCAGTGATGGGGGTTCCTAAATTAAGATTTTTATAAAATTTGTTTTTAATTAATAAATATAATAATAATTATTATATTAAAAAATATATATATTTATTACATAAATATAATTATATTTAAAAATATAATTTATATGTATTTATTGGAATAAAGGAAATAATAATAATAATAATAACGGCCGCGACTTACGAGTTGTAGGTCGTGTGTTCGAACCCAAGCAGGCACTTTGTGTAACTTATTTCATCTCCACTACTCTCAAAACGGTGAAGGAAAATGAATGAAACCGGTGGTGCATTTGATAGCCCAATTCTTGAGGAAGGCTATAGGCTATTTAAAATCACGTTACGACCTTTAGTAGCCGAGCAAAAAGAAAAAAAAAGTCAGAAAGAATGCGTAATGAAAACTAAGTAATAGCGTGGTCGGGCGATGTAATGAGACGCGGTGGGTCGGGAAACAAAAAATTTCATATGGAAGAAGTCGCGGGCAGAAGTTAGTATCCGATAAACTAACAAAAAGTGATTCCTTGTTTTAGTACGGAACCCTAAAAGTGAAATAGATGCCTCTTTAAGGTGATTTGAATCTTCCTCTCAGTCTGAGTTCTCGAGGTTATTGTCCCATTTGGACTAAATCCAAATAGGATACATTCAGATCTTTAACTTTGAACATATCTCTTGCTACAAATGAGACAAAACATTACTGCTCTAATGCTAATCACCAAACAATAGGATGAAAATAGATTTCTAGACTACACCTAAATTAATACTTAAATAAAAACGCGCTATTGAATTTTCAACGCTCGGATCTGCGCTGAACGTGGAAATTCCAACAGCACAGATTATAACGCGCTTTGTTGAGGATATAACTCAATAAAACTCATCTGGGATGCCAATAGGTACTTAGGCAAACATTGAAAGGACACCTACTCAGCAGAGGGCAAGTCCATTATAATACTGTCTTTTAAATTCCACTTTAATTTGCTTTTAAACGTCTCCAATGTTTACCAAAACAACATAACAATACTTTGTAGTATAAAAATATAAAACAGAAGGTTAATTCCGAAACAACATTATGTTGTAATTGACATAATTATTATTTAGTTATAGTGACCTAATTGGTGATGTTCTTCAGAAAGGTCAGGTGCGCAGCACTCGCAACCGGTGTGTGTGTATGACCAGATGTATGAACGAAAACCATGCAAAAGGAATATGTAAGGAGGAATAATAAGTGTATTTTTTCCCCATGGGAAGAAGTCGTGAGGGTAATGTATGTTATATTTAGTTAGTAGTAGTAGTAGTATTTATTTTATTTTTTACCAAATGTACGATTGATGGACCGTGTGAAAAATGATATGGCTGGAAAGGGGATGACTAGAGGAGTAAGGAAGAAAAAGATATGTTGCGTCAAACCCAAATAAATTAGCATAAGCGAAACAGAATGTTGATGACTTGTCGTTTCTTTAGCTCAGCTTCGTATTTGTGAGTTAACCGGTTAATTTGTTTAGCCTATAAACAAGTTAACCGGTTAACTGACAAATGCCGTGCGCCTTAATTGTATGTGTGCCCTCACTACCCCAAATCAGACCAACATTTCTTACCTCAACGAGAGCAATTTTTATAGGTATGTTTCTTGCTGATAACTACGACAAAAGATGAAGAGGCATATATAATATGTTATTGATAATAACACCAATCCCCATCGTCTGATTAGGTAGTTCGCCTTCTGTTTTAATTTTTATTTAGTGCCAGTATTTTGTAAGCGGTTTTCATTAAAGTGTCGAGTCCAATTCTGTCCACGTCGCGTCCCGCTGACGGGCCCCGCTGATGGGCCCCGCTGACGGGCCCCCGCCATAAATTTTTACTTCGCCGAGATTAAGGCAATCTTTTTGACCCCATTTTAGAGAAAAGACTTGCGTCATTGTTTTGTTTTAATCAAATCCTAATTGGTTACTGTTGGTACTATTACTGATCTGTTCTTACCTTATATGAAACAGGATCGATTGGTACCTAAAAAAATTTTGTGGAAATGGTCCATTTTCTTGCAGACAGTACATTTTTTTTTGAAAATCTGGGTTGAGGACCAAAATTTCTCAAAAAAATAAGGACAGTCTCCTGAAACTGTTATTATGTAACTGCAACGGATAAGGTACGTACCCTTACTGCCCCGTGTAAAAAATCCAAATACCAAAATATGTACCAAATATCCATATATATGTACCAAAAAACTTAATCGGTCCAGTAGATTCGGTGCAGACACACAAACATACGAGTGATCCTATAAGGGTTCCGTTTTTTTCCTTTTGAGGTACAGAACCCTTAAAACACGATTGCAACCTTTACAGTACCATTAAAAAAGAGAGTGTGTGCTTATGACCACATGACTGAAGATAAAACTTACGACTGGAGCCGAGTATAAGCGATTCAGCGCCGATTACACGCGATTCAGCGCCGAGTATATGTGATTCGGCGTCTATGACCGAATGGAGCCGAGTATACCCGATTCAGCGTCACCGATCGCCTGGTACCGAGTATAAGCGATTCAACGACGAGTACACACGATTTAGCGCCGAGTACACACGATTCAGCACCGAGTATACGCGATTCACCGTCTATGACCGACTGGAGCCGAGTATACCCAATTCAGCGTAACCGACCGACTGGAGCCGAGTATACGCGAATCAATGCCGAGTATACGCGATTCAGCGTCTATGGACGACTGGAGCCGAGTATACCCAATTCAGCGTCACCGACCGACTGGAGCCGAAAATACGCGAATCAATGCCGAGTATATGCGAATCAATGCCGAGCATACGCGATTCAGCGTCACCGACCAACTGGAGCCGAGTATACCTGATTCAGCGCTACCGACCCGAGCGCATCGGTTCAGTTTCGTTCACTGTTCAGAAAGAACGCAAACTGAACCTAAAAAAGTATACAACAAAAAAAAAACATTACAAAAAAGAAAAATTACCCCCCTAATCTCCCTTCCACAACACATCTCTTAAAATATACAGTGACAATACATCGCGAGGAGCAGATACCGTCTACAACCATTACTTACCCGACAACACCGATTTAAAAAGCATTCAACTAATCGGTGCCACATAAATTCGCTTGACAACCCCCTACGGAGGGGTATAAATCGAAAAACGGGGGAGGACAAAAGATTTTTTTATTGTGTCACTTGTGTTTTTCTCTCGGGGTATCAACTGTTTAATGGATGAGTTTTGAAATACGTGCTTAATGGGAATTTTTACATAAACACATACAAATTCACCCCTTTTTTCCATAGGGGTGAAGAACGACACGTGCAATAATCTTAACATTCCTTTTGCCAATGCCTTCCGCGGCAATGTAATCAATCTGGTAGTACACACGAGTTCGGAGTCTTTTTCATAATACCGCGATTCTTCCATTAACACCTCATATCTCCTGAAAATAATAGCTCTCTAAATATCAGTGTCTAAAATAAACAAATTTGAATCTGCTAAAAAAAAAAAAAAAGCCTCTAATAAAAATACTATGTGGCATCTAAGCGAGATGAATGACTGAATGCACGACGCATACAAAAGTCGTGAAGATTTCATGTAGTCAGGGAAATGAATTGATAACTAAGACGAAAGCTGACTACCAACTTAAATTGTCCGTATATTATACAAATCACAAGTATAACTTTTTGACAGCTGATGTACAAAATCACGGCAAATTGACTTAGGATGGCGATTTGCTTAGGTTAATAT
This sequence comes from Dryobota labecula, assembly GCA_947523025.1. Taxonomy (NCBI): domain Eukaryota; kingdom Metazoa; phylum Arthropoda; class Insecta; order Lepidoptera; family Noctuidae; genus Dryobota; species Dryobota labecula. The sequence goes on along the minus strand of OX383296.1, from coordinate 5,335,731 downwards.
CCCTGAATGTACCTAACAAGAAAATAGGACCTTCACCAAAACAATAAAACAATTTTCTTCCATCATTTTCTCCGCCATCACAAAATATAAATAAACACTTTCCGTGTCACCGGCCTGTCTGAACTTAATCGTAGGAAGCCATTATTTCAGGCGTCTGAACAATTTCGCAGCAATTTGAGGCGGTATGCCCGCCCGTCACCAGACTATTGTTGAGTCTAAAGATGGTCTTACAATATAAGCGAAGCGAGTTGGAACTAATATTGTCTGTCAGTACTTTGGCAGCGTTTCAAGCCATGTCTTACAAGCAACGACTTAAAATTTATCAATGATTTCCGGCATCAAACTTTTTCTTGTACTTTTATCATTGTGAGTTTAGTTTGTGATCTTTTGTTTGTTTTCTTTCTTTCTTTGTCTAAGCTAAGGATTAAATCTCACGAGTATTCATTTTGCTGGTATCGAAACCGCCCCAGGTGCAAAATAAAAAGTTCAAGCAGGTACTGCGCTCTAGTTGTGAGTATCATTTAAACTTTGTTATACATATAAAGGAATCTGATGGCGAGGTGTCTCTCGCCATCAGATTTCCATCTCTCTCTGTCGAGAGAGATGGAAATCTTTAGCGGAGGTTTTTGTTGAAGGACAAGTTGTTTAAAAAAGTGCAGCGAACGTCGATATTTAATAAACAAAAATGTAGGTACTTAATTATAAGTACCTACATTTTTGTAATTTTTTTTGTCTTAAATGACAAAAAAAAAAAAACATTGAACACAAACCAGCAATAAAGGCTGAAATATTTTTATATAAAAGAAGACCCAAATTTTCATCTTTCCGGATAAATTATCTCAAACCCCTTGAAGTAGCGTGCAGGCCTAAACTCAGGTGGGGATATTTTTTTTAAATGAAATGTTATCTTAATATCTTCAATTACATATTCACTGTCTCGCTCTTCAAAAGTAAAATATTTAACTTTAAAAGGGAAGTAGGTAGTAAAATAGACCTTTAAATTTGTAAAAATAAGAATCATTTCGTAAAAGCGGTGGTCGCATTTTCTTGTTTCCTCATGAAGACGTTTTTATTTATTTTACTTTAACGTATAATGGACATGTTTTGCCATATTGCGAGCTTTTATCTGCTTTTCATCGTGACTATACTACTGAAGAAGAAGAACGGAACGGAACGTGAAGATACTAAAATTTTACTCGGAACTACTCTTATCTAACCTCTTGTGATATCAAATTCCAAGGATGTCAGACTTCCGGGCTACAGACTACCCGGAACTGCTGTGTCCCACATTCACCGTTTGTTGATGGGGTATGGAGCAATATTGCCTTGTAAGCTTGGAGATAAGCCCCGCATGTTTGCTCTCATAAAGAGGGATTGTTACAATATGTATCTTGGTATAACAGGGATATTAATGACTGAAAACGGTAGTGGTGTTTGCAAACAAAGACATAGTTGGAGGTGTAGTATATCTTGCATAAATATCAATGTAACTTCAGTACATTCTGGTTTCCTATACAGCTATTCTAGCACGAAGAGAGCAGTGGTGGCCTAGTATTACACTGAAAAAAAATGCACTCCAATCAAATGATTTTTTAGCTTGATTGACGATATCATGTTTAGATTAATCAAAATCTTAGTTAAGTTGATCATCGACATGATTGCAACAATAATAGTTCAAATGATTGAACGCTCAAACAAGTTTCTCGATTACCTTTAACATGACATCATTGTAGAAGAGTTAAAAAAAAGACAAGTTTAAAAAATGTTAACTGTAACAAAGTAAGTTAGTTGTGTCAAACAAGCATTTTGATTATTTCAATAAAGATCATTGAAACTTTAATCTAATAATCTTAGTTGGAGCATCTATGTTTTGACTCGATTGCTGCAAATAGGTTTTGTGATAACTCCAATCAAGATCCTGTTTCAAATCTCAATTAAATAAACGTAGCAGCTGTGATCATTGTGCTTGACAATCTTGATTGTGGCAACAACTTTTTAAGCTATTGCATAGCTTCTATCGCGGGCCTTGAGCGCGGGGACCGAATCCAGAAATTCCGTAACGAAAAAACCTCACGCTATCGCTGTCTCGCTTTAACATCTATTCGACTCTATCGCACTACGCTACTCAGCCGCCATAGCTACCGGCCGCCATATTCTTGTCTTGTTTGTTGTCAAGAACTTTGACAACAAAGCGCTGTTTTTGTTTTTATTCTGTGTTTTGTGGATATTTATCGTAAATTAGAGTTATTGTTGTATTTATGTATGTACGTGTGACGTAATTTAAGTTGCAATGCATTACAAAACGTGTGAAATATGTGTTATAAGATCCGGCCGGTCAGATGGTCAAATGCGAATCTTCATAGCCAAATTTCCTTTGAATGAATATAATATATCGATAAAAATTACGAGTGAGTAGTAGTACATCCCTATCTTGTTATTATGTTGGCAGCTTTATATCATGTCTGCAGTCCGTGTCATTTCTGTTATGTTGGTATTCATTATTAGCTCACGTTTCATACAAGCGACGTTTTTCATTTTTATCTATGGGACTCCCGTCTCTTAATATTATATACTCTTTGTTTATTTAATAAAAGAAAAATTTGTTTTCTTATCGGTCACCACGCTCAAAAAGTGTAACTTGAATTAATATCAAAGAAAAAGAAATACTGCATAAATAAAATAAATAAATAATTATAATTGCATAAGTTGATACAAAATGCTATGCAATAGCTTTACCGCGGCAGTCCCCAAGTGCCACACGTCTTTTTATTTTTTTTCAGTGTAACGGCCCTGACTTACGAGTTGTAGGTTGAGGGTTCGAATCCAGGCAGGTGTTTTACTTTGTTTAAATAATTTAATCACCACTGATCTCAAAACGGTGAATGAAAACCTCGTGAGGAAACCGGCATGTCCTAGAACCAAAAATTCGAAGACAAATGACATCTACCATCCCGTAATGGGCCCGCTTGGTATGTTACAGCCCACTCCCTGTCGAAGAGAGGAGGCCTGTATCCCAGCAGTGGGATTTATGCTATGCTATGCTTAGATATGCTATGCCATGCTATGCATGCATGCATACATTCTAGCACTGCCCTATTTGCCATCAATCCTTGAAATAAGAAGTATTTTGATTGAAAAATCCATTTAGGTTGATTGTTCAGCATTACGTGTCCTACGTATGGAAAAATAATTTAAGTTGTAGAAGTCACTAGCTTTGTCCACTGCTGACTGACTTCTGAAATTTAAATTATTTCTTATACTTTGCATTAGTTTTTTCTTGGACTCGGTTAAATTTTTTGTTGATTTCACGCACAATGACGGGTTCCGCAGTTGGGACAAATTTAACCTAAGAAGAAACTTAGCATTGTAGTTGAAATACATGTTCTCCCCTAACTACATTGCAACTGCAAATGTAAGTTGCTTGAATATTGCTCGTCATCTTGTAAAGCCTACTTTTCTGTGATAGTTTTCCTTTTAACTTCGTTATTATAAACTATTGCCATGAACTTTTTCACGTATCCAAAAGTAACCATATAGCTGGCAAGATGGTGACACTCTAACAAAAAAGAGCCACTGTTATATATAAAAAAACCCCTAGTTGTAATAGAACAAAAGTCCAGATGCTAGGTGGTTATGTATCGAAGTACAAGGAAACAATAAACTGTTTGAAATAACATATATTTATAAAAATACTCCTCCTTACAACAACATACGGTAGCCTTTGGTCCTTCGAGCCGGATTAATGTATGCGACGACGCGCATTGCGTGAACGTTGAGTTAGAACAGCAATTCAAACGAGAGAGTTTTCTCTCAAATCACAGTTGATGTGTGCAGAGATTGGCTTACGCTGCAGCGAAAACGCCTCTGATTCGGTGCGTGCGATGAGCGTCCCTCTCGTTCTTTAGCATGAGTGGACCGGTGCCATACTGGACATGCAAATTCACCAGCAGAGTAGCATAAGAACATGCCTGTTGTGCGGAGAATATCGGGTGCTGCCCCCCAGCCAGTGGAAATTAGGCGACGCAGAATGTTATTACGAGATTACGCATCCCTAAATATAGCCTACATAGGAACTTTAGGCTGATACGAGAGAAAAATGTTGTACAATTATTTTACCCACATTTTTACGTGTATATACTTTTATATTAAGCCACGGTAGGCTTTTGTCCTAAGTATTTTTATTCCCCTTACAAAAGTCTGTATTCCGGCGCTTTGTACCACAGTTCCGCACTAGATAAGCCCCTTGTGGCTTGAGCTCTCATTTTAATGCTTTACTACTGAATCTTCTTTTTATTTCAGCTTTCAGACTTGTTGTTGTCTTGTTCCTGTTTTGCGGTTTAATTTTACTTTTTGGGGTTCTTAGGTTCCTGTCTTAGTTTTTTGGATTCATTATATTTTTGGAGTTAAAATTCTTGGTTTTTGTTATATGAAAGGTTTGAGCCAAGCTCGGAGCCAAGCTTGGAGCAATAAAATTATAAACATGATGAAATATGTTTTAAGAATTCTGCTTGAATACGAGCAATTAAGACGCAGATTTAAGCCAGTGACCTTGAGTGGTTAGGTTAGGTTAGTCGTACGTCCAGCCAGTAATAGGACTCGCCCATCCAGGAGCGCTGTCCCAAATAAGACGCATTATTATTTTTATTATACATAAAACAAAAGGTATTTTAATAAAACACGTGTACTAAAAGATCAATAATTAAATTACCTTTAAAAAGGTGAAGGTTTCAGAAAAATACGCTTGATAGATTTTGCGTGATTCTCAGTTTTTTATCCGCGTTAGACACAACTTTACAAATTAATTTCACTATGTAATATAAACATAATCTAAAATATTCATATAATATTTCGATATTAAAAAAATACTCTAATTTAACACATATTTTTTTCAAATCATTAGCACTACTCGTTTAGACGTGATCTTCAGTATAAAATCATTAAAAGTCGGTAATCGTTGCCTTAAATGATAAATGATTATTTATTTCTATAAACTTCTAAATTAATTTATAATTTATAAATAAATCTATATAATGAATCTATCTATCTTAAATAAATCTTAGCGTGGGGCAAGGTTTAAAAAAAAAAAAAAAAAAAATATAAATTGGTTCAAAAACACTTTTACACATCAAACTTAACGTATGTTTTATATCTAGATTAGTTCGGTGTCTCCTAACTGACTATTCTGTGAAGAACGACCGAAATAATCTCAAAGGTCACAGTCTGTCTTAAAGTCCAAACATAATCTTGGTCAGGAAATATGAAGCATTACTCAACGACCGAAGGTGGTGTTGGAACAAGAATTGGTGAGCGAAAGTTAATGAGTTCGAATCACGACTGTTGCTTATGCAATTTAGCTAGTAATATTGGCTGTCGGTTTTGTAAAAAACAGACAGCAAATAGGTATAACTAGCTACGTTTCAGCAACAAAATACACAAGCGTTGTCTCTCGTGTATAACAATAGAATACGAGGATTGCATTCCGTGTTGAAACGAAAAGCCAGTCAGCTGCGTTGGTAGTGGAAATAACTGCATTAAAAGGGCGTAAAACGGTCCATAAGCACCACTCTTCTAAAAAAATATTTCTTCTCAGGGGTAGTCAGATAGGAAATGTCGACTTCCCCAAGCTTGTTTTTATATTTTTTTATATGACGTGTAAAAGTGATTCCGATATCCTATTTACAGAATAAACGATTTCATTACATTTCATTTCATTTCATATTATCTCGTGACTGAGAAGGAATTATGCAAAAACGGCTCAATAAGGAACTTCGGTAAGTTTATCTAGAATATTCTAATACCTTTTATAACGTTTCATATTGAGACACGAACAGACGAAGCAACAAAATTCGATCGAAAGAAAAGCAGCCACATTCCTCTAGATCGTATTTAATGAATTATTTGAATTTATTAAGGCTTAGATCTTGAACGTAGCTTGGAAATTTATTATAAAAGCGTATACATTGACATCTGAACGAACCACCTATTTTCATGAGCCTTGTTATATGTAGGTACAACAAAATTGTGTTTGTGTATTAATATTATGAGATTGATGGTGTATTACCACTGACCGACCCAGATAGCCCCACGACTCTCCTCCAGGAGAGCAATAGGGAAACAAGTACAGTATCTCGCAAACAATACATGACCGTCATTCCGACCTCGCCGCCGAGGGCCATCGCAAAATCCCCGACTAAATAGTCCTCTCCGACCCTTGACCGTAAGCGAAGCGCCAGCACGCTATAGCGCGTGCTGAGCCTGTAGCTTTAAATTCCCCCGATAATAATCATAACCCTGATTTTATCCAGCCACCGTCGGTCCCTTGCCATCCTCCCTCCGACTCTGCCCTAAGCCGAGGTTCGTACCCCACAGGGGGTGCCCTTAGCGCGCAGTCGTTTAGTTTATAAGTTTTTGCGCCCTGGCTGGAGGCTTTAAGTTTTTAAGAGCTTAAGGCAACCACAGGAAAGACCGGTTAAAGAAACCTCAACCAATCAATCAACCTCTCATGGTTACTTTGAGATGACCTAGATAAAAAAAAAAGTTTGTTTCACAATTGGGTGCCAGAGAAATATAACTGTGTCGAAACCCACACCGAAATCAATCACAAACCTCGTAATACAGCTAGGAATTAATAAAGTTACGATCACAAATTCTCTTGATTCGATTACCAAAAACGGTAGCGAAAGCAATACGCTATCCCAAATTCGGATTAGAACACCAAGTGGTTCCCAACCTTGTTTTTTGGCTTTGATTTCTTTGCTGTTGGCAGACGGACCATAAGGTTCAAGAAAATAAACTGTCAATCTAAAATAACTTTAGTCAAAGCTTCGTTAAACTCAAAGTCAAATGCATTAACAGTACTCGTAACTTGTAATAGATTTTTTTTATTTCTTAATAGAAAATTAAATTGTGTTTGTATCAATGTGATTTTTGAACTTGAATTTTGTATATAAATTTGGTAATTCTGCAATTAATAATAATAAACGTTATAAATCAGCGATTGCTTTTAAAATGGTTATCAATTCATCAGCGCGGACAGGTGAGGGCTCTGTCTATGTTGTTCTCTATTCTCGACAAACCCATTTCTCCTTCTTACCTGACTTTCAATACTTATACTCTGCTAATAGTTAAAATTTTCGTTCCACCAACAATCGTCTTCTTTGATGTCCTTCCCACCGCTTTGGTTTCATTCACTCTTCTTTCTTTGTCCAGGCGGATTTTCTTTGGAATGCGCTCCCTCTTAACATCAGGACGGCACCCAGTCGGTTGTCTTTTAAAGTGAAGGCACGGGAACAACGTAAGAAGTTGGCAGAATCATCTCAGCGCTGATTTGCTGGATTCGTTTTCTCTTCTACAGATCGTTATTTCTCCTGAAAAAGTTTGTTCTGTTTATATGTATGTATGTTTATATCTATGTATTTATTCTTGTATTTTATAATTATTTTCGTGTTATCTATTCCTTATATTGCACCTGCCATGTTTCCTCTCTGCATCACCCTAAGGTGGACTGGTAGAAAATGCCTCAGACATTAAGTCCGCCTTTGTACGGTATTTTTTATTTTACTTTTGCATAAAGTTTTAATATATAAATAAACCTTTCGGACCACTGTTTGGGAACCAATGGTCTATACCATCCGAAACGTTTCGTAATCCTATATAGTTGTCAGCGAGTTTTCAAACTCTGTGTCTCGTGGAACGGCAACCGAGTTAGGTACTTTAATCTCGTTAATTCTTTGTCTTTAATCATGTTTCTTCGATATTGTAATGAAATTTGTTTGGATGAAATCGCGCTTGATCAAATTATTGGAAGAGGCTTTGTGTGGTGAGAAAGTTAGTGTATTGTGCTGCCTTTCTGTGAAAATAACTTGTGAAATTGTTCGCATGTTAGTAAGTTTGGTAACGGGGCTAACCTCTAAGGGCCAATCTCACCAATGAAACTGAACGCGATCAGCACATAACTGTATTCAAGAGCTGTGAAGAAAAGAAAACTCACATAATTATAAATTTAAAATGTATGCAGTATAATTTAACCGACCCAGACGACCCCACCACTCTCATCCAGGAGAGTCGTAGGGAAACCAGTACAGCTCGTAGAGTACACACAACACGCACACGATCCAAATTCCGACCTCGCTTTAGAGGTCCCGCGCGAAACCCACCCCGACCTACGACTATTATTATCGTCAATAATAATAGCCCTCCCCGTCCCTTGACGACGCTTAACGATGTGCCAGCATGTGGTTTAGCTGAGCCTGTAATCCAAACTCCCCAGATTAATAATCAGAACCCTGATGTTATCCAGCCACCGACGGTTCCTTGCCACCCTCCCTCCGACACTGCCCTAAGCCGAGGTTCGAGCCCCACCTGGGGTGCCCTTAGCGAGCAGTCGTCTAGTTTAAGTAGATTATAGTAAAAACTCCCCTGGCTGGAGGCGTAAACTTCGTTAGGAGCTTGCGGCACCACGGGAAAGCCCGGTTAAGGAGCAGGAACTCCCAGTGGTTATACCTCCGAGATGCCATACAAAAAAAAAAAAAAAAAGTATAATTTAAAAGAGTGGAGCTTGTGGCTAAATAATAATATTTTGGAACAAAAAAAAATTAGTAATATTGGCCTTAACTATTTCCTTGGTAATGAGGTATGAGGCTTTAGAGGTATGAGGAAGAGGGTGTAATGTTCACTCATACTCTATAGTAAAGGGAGGACCCTCCGACCAGACGGGTATTGTGTCTGGTGGGCAATTGCCCGACGGTTGATGTCGGGATGTTGTATATATGTATGCTAGTCGCGCGGTAAACTCTGATAGCGCGATGCAGGATTTGTGACGTCAGGTCTTTGATGCGTAGTTCGCATGTGGCGTTGTTGATACCGCCACACCCTATTAACTAAATGATGTAAAACAGAAGAAGATAGCTTTTTGTTCATCTTTTAATATCACAGTTTTGCGTTCAAAACGCACTCGTGTGAAATCAGGATTTTGTAGATAATTTTATATACTTTGTGGCCGTCGAGTAGAAAGTTTTAGCATGGCGATTACAAAATCAGATTGTCTTCAATACCTTAGACAACTGTCAGTTATCAGTGTGATTTTGACAGATTTGGGTAGACAACTCTCTTCTGAAATAGTCTACATAAAAAAGAATCTAGGCAAAGATAGTTTAGAAACGAAAGACAAAATGACAGATTATAGAAGGATTTCTACGGTGCGATATCAAAAATGGAGAAACGAAATGTCACTTTGTATAGAAAGAGTTGTGTCTATTCTTCGTAGAAATAGAAAGCGTCATGCTAAGCCTACAGAAGCTCTATCAATGCTTCGTATTTTCCTGTGTTCAAATATATCAAATCCAGCGCTCAGTCAACTTTCTATATAAACAGAATAGGAGATACAATTACAAGAACTGATTACATGAAAGACATGGGAGTCATATTCGACCGGACACTGAAAAAAAAGCACTCTAATCATGTTGACGATATTGATTGACGATATCTTGTTTAGATTAATCAAAATCTTAGTTAAGTTGATCACCACGACATGATTGCAGCAATACTATTTCAAATGATTGAACGCTCAAACAAGTTTCTCGATTACCCTTAACATGACATCATTGTAGAAGAGTTAAAAAAGAGACAAGTTATAAAATGTTAACTGTAACAAAGTAAGTTAGTTGTGTCAGTCAAGCATTTTGATTACTAAAAGAAAGATCATTGAAACTCTAATAATCTTGATTGGAGCAACTATGTTTTGATTTGATTGCTGCAAATAGGTTTTGTGATAACTCCAATCAAGATCCCGTTTCAAATCTCAATCAAATAAAAGTAGTAGCTGTGATCATTGTGCTTGATAGGCTCAGATGCAAACAAGTTACTTAGTCAATCTAAACAAAATCGTGATTGTGGCAACTACTTTTTTTTTTTCAGAGTAAGCTCACTTTTCACGACCACATCATATCCACTGCGAAGGAGTCCTTCAGACGCCTTGGCTTTGTTTTAAGGAACTGTTATGACTTCCACAACCCCCACGTAATCAAGTTTGTTTTTGGGGCATAAGTCCGTAGCAAACTTGAATCCGGGACGCGTTAGCTTTTAAAAAGTTCAAAAAGCATTCCTTATATACCAAGCACTTGTACGGGTTTTATCCTCTCATGTGTCCCACAGAATTCCAATTGGGTTGCATAAGTTTCAATTCTCTAGAAGTAAGACGGTCTCGCGATCAGATGAATAATATTTAAAATCCTTAGAGGGATTATAGATGTTCCTGACCTGCATAATGAAATCTGCAATCTATTTGTCCCAGACAATTACTGAAAACACCGCTCACTAGCTGTTCCAACTTGCCGTACTGTTGTACACTCCAAATCACCTATTCCTCGGACATTAGCCGCTATTAACGCTCTCCTGAACTCAAACACAGATTTCGATATATGTTTGGGAATGAATGGAAGATGATACTGTCAGAATGTTTGAATTTTTGTGAGAGGAATGCATGACTGTGTTCAATAAATTATATCTTTAAACTAGCTTCCGCCCGTGGCTTCGCCCGCGAGGTATGTCGATATAATCTATCCTATGTCCTTCCCCGGGATGCAATCTATCTCTTTGCCGAATTTTATCGAAATCAGTTCAGTGGTTTAGGCGTGATAAGGTAACATACAGACAGACAGAGTTACTTTCGAATTTATAATATTAGTATGGATAGTGTAATTGGCTACGGCCGTTCTATTTAAAATAAAATTAATAAATAAATCGCGAATCCATACTAATATTATAAATGTGAAAGTAACTCTGTCTGTCTGTCTGTCTGTATGTTACGTTTTCACGCCTAAACCGCTGAACCGATCGTCATGGAATTTGGCAGAGATATAGCCTGGGATATGGAGAAGGACATAGGCTACTTTTTTACGCGATAACCGACATTCACGCGGGCGGAGCCGTGGGCGTGCCATTATTAATGTCGTGTCTCCCAGTCAGTGTCGTCGACGTTTAATTTATTGTAGAAACATTTTTATTGTATTTTTGCCAACATTATTGTTATCTCCAAACGACAAAATTTCTTTGTAAATCCCAGCAATTTATATTCTATTTTTATTCTCAACTAGCTGAAACGACAGAAGATGTCCTCTCCAAATTTCAATAATTCATACAAAATTCCCATAGAAAATGCACTTTTAGTTTTTTAAATTTTTTCGTTCATTTTAAAACAAATAATAGCCAAATCGGTCCAGCCATTCTCAAATGCTCTTACCAACGAAAAGCATTTAGTTTTTATTATATAGGTACCTTCAGGTAGAACCCACACACCTACGTAACTACCTAACAACAACGAATAGAATCTGGATGTGTTCCAAATACCGGGCAATTCCTCCAACTAGCTGATAATGCTGAGATATTGTCTAGCTGGCATTAGGAGTAGCAAATCTCCGGCTTACTTGGCTTATAAACTGCTTCACCTATCTGAGATATATAGCATGATAAAGAAATGGTTGTAGAAACACCTACAATGTGGGTAGCGATAAGCTTTCTGTATGAGATCGAGATTTGCATACCAACAAACTATAGTTAAGATAAATCCTAATCCTAAGTAATATTATAAATGCGAAAGTGACTTTGTTTGTTACTCAATCAAACAAAAACGGCTGGACTTATTTGGATAAAATTTAGTACACAGATATACCATGACCTGGCAAAAGGACATAGGCTATTTTTCAACCTTGATAGCAGGCGAAGTCGCGAGCAACAGCTAGTATTAATATAAGGGTAATATTTAACTGATCCTCTAAAAACTTTTTTCGCTTCTAACGATGAACACTTTTTTTTATAATTGAGCTTCTTTTTAACTTTATGGTACCCCGACCAAAAGCGGTTAGATTGGAACTGTTGTCAACCACGCGCGAGCCAAATTGGTCGCAGTGACTAAGTTAGGGCACCCGACCAAACCGATAAGGTTAGGTTAGAACTGACACCAGCCACGCGCGAGCTAAATTGGTCGCAGTAACTAAGTTAGGGCACTCCGACCAAAGGGATAAGGTTAGATTAGAACCGTGACCAATTACGCGTGAGCCAAATCGGTCGCAGTGACTAAGTTAAGGCACCTGACCAAAGAGATAAGATTAGGTTAGAACTGTGACCAATCACGTGCGAGCCTAATTGGTCGCTCATTGCGACCAATTTGGCTCGCACGTGATTGGTCACAGTTCAAAGTAAGTTCTAAGTCATAGGGAAACTAGTGGTACTAGTTTCCCTATGACTCTCCTGGAGGAGAGTGACGGGGTTGTCTGGGTCGGTCAGTGAATAGCAACGTAAGAAAAAACTAATCTTTGTAACAAACGTTATCATACTATAGCAAAATGAGGATTTTGTTTATCTAGGGCATCTCAGAGTTGAGACTCTTTAGCCGGACTTTCCTGTGGTTGCCTTAAGCTCCTAACGAAACTTAATGCCTCCAGCCAGGGCGAACAAACTTATAAACTAAACGACTGCGCGCTAAGGGTACCCCCTGTGGGGTACGAGCCTCGGCTTAGGGCAGAGTCGGAGGGAGGATGGCAAGGGACCGACGGTGAAAATGAGGAGTTGTTATTTAAGTATATAAAGGTTCAACGTACCCTATTCCAAAGCGAAATAAGAATAAACATTGTGACAATTCAATTTCAAAGCAAAACACTAAATGGAATCTCATACCGAAAACACAATGCGAACATTCTTTAATTTAAAACAGTCTGTTCATATTGCATTGAATGAAATGTAAATTAATTCCACACTGCTTTTGATAATACACTAGTGATGAGTTTTGCATGTTTTTTACAACTAGATAAAACATCGTGATTTCTTGAAAATAATTATAATGTACATATAAACCCTTGCGAAATCTCGGATTGGTGTTCTAAATGACTGTGAAAACCGTATCAAAATTTGTTGTTTAGTTTACTTGGTCACACAGCCATTCACAAAAAGTGACTCTAATTTATAATCTCTACAAAAAATTAAACTGACGTCATAATAATAGCTTTTTACTAAATGCATATGAAAGTATATAAACGGAAATTATATTTAAAAAATATTGTCTATCTGTCTGTTTGTTCCGGCTTATCTCCGAAACAGCTGGACAGATTGATTTGACGGGATTCTCACTGAAAGATAGCTGATGTTATTAACTTAGGCTACTTTTATTTTAGAAAAAGCCACTCGGGCTAAGCCGCAGGGTACAGCTAGTTGGTAAATATGATTTTCACAAGCCTGGCATTGGCATTTTATAGTGTATAAGTTTTTCTTTTCTTTTGTAATGTGTAATATGTACAATAAAGTATATATATACTTAAAAATATAAATTGGTAAAGCCTATTTTTTTTTAAGCAGTTTGAATATATATTTAACAAGTATATACGGTGTATCTATTCATACACGAAACATTTTAAGAGAAACGCCTTTAAGAGGTAAAAAAGGCATAGAAACGATTTTTTTATACACCTTTTATAGAAAGAAAAAACAAATGAGTGTGTGTTTTCTTGGAGTTCACAACCACATCGTTTAATTCAGGTACACAAGTTTCATCATAGCTCTATCTTATGTCGGAAAAATAAAGATAAATTGCTAGTACAAAGAAAGAAGTATCATCGACATCAATGAATCTATCTTTCGAAAAGATAAGCGCAGTCATCGTGATTAGACGTATCTTTTGCTAATATTTTTACGGAATCGCCGTGAGAGATTTATCTTTCTTTTGAGTTATGAATACGATACCGAATAGCGTTGGTCTTTCTGGTTCATAGGAACAGATTATGAGATGAATTTGGTAAGACGATTGAAAGTGTTTGTCCGGGGAAATATAACCACTATAATTATGTACTGGTATATTTTTGCTGCAGATAAACTTTTCGACATTTGACAGTCGTTACGGGTAGCTCGAAATCCTAAAAGTTTGAGAAACAGTCTTACTTAGGGGTATCGTGTTACCAAATTACTGGTTTATAGAGGTCAGACAGTTGCTCCATGTATTATATTGCTATTCAGCTGTATCCGATTAGACTGGAAGGCGACCCCAACATTATTATGTTATAGAAGTATAAGGAACAGGGTATACCTAAAGTTCACTCATAGTCTATGGAAAAGGGAGGATCTCCGACTAGATGGGTGTTGTGTCTGGTGGACAACTGCTCGATGGTTGATGTATATGGGATACGGGATGTTGTATATAAGTTAGTCGCGCGGTAAACTCTAATCACTGAGCGACCCAGACGACCCCACAACTCTCCTCCAGGAGAGCAGAAGGGAGACCAGTACAGCTCGCAAACATAAAACACGACCGTCATTCCGACCTCGCCGCCGAGGCCCATCGCGAAATCCCCGACTAAATAATCCTCCTCGACCCTTGCTCGTAAGCGAAGCGCCAGCCCGCGCCACAGCTGAGCCTGTAGCTTTGAATTCCCCTGATAATAATCATAACCCTGATTTTATCCAGCCACCGTCGGTCCCCTGCCATCCTCCCTCCGACTCTGCCCTAAGCCGAGGTTCGTACCCCACGGTGCCCTTAGCGTGCAGTCATTTAGTTTATAAGTTTTACGCCCTGGCTGGAGGCTTTAAGTTTTTAGGAGCTTAAGACAGCCACAGGAAAGACCGGTTAAAGAGTCACGACCTCTAATGGTTAACTTTGTGAAGCCATAGATAAAAAATAAAAATAAACTCTGATTGCGCGATGCAGGATTTGTGACGTCAGGTTTTTGATGCATGGTTTGCATGTGGCGTGTAGATACCGCCACAATGTAGTTGGAAAACGGCTACACAGATGATGAGAAACACTGCGGTAATCCTGCTTGGGATAAGAGTGCCGGTAAAATTAAAGACACTACTAGGACTTTTTAACTTCGTCTTGAACGTCGGTAATGCAAAGTAGGATCTCTCCCATACAAAAATCTATGTTTATTTAATTTTGGGAATTTATTTTTGTTTTATTGGAAAATATACAAATAATTTCGTGTTTGTTTGCCTTGTAAACCAATTATGCTAAAAGAAGAAACCCTGTAAGGAAAACCGGCATAGATATTAAACATTTTATGTACCTACTCCAACATTATTTTAATTTTAAATAAAATGTGGAGAATTCTATGTTCCCCGATGCTCGTGACTTGGCAAACATCTCGAGCCGCGGAGTGCCACGTCATCATATTTCATCAATCCGTGACGTCATAATATCGATGAGATGGATTTACTTGGCTCATGCTTCATACTCAGTTCACGTATGGCTTAGGATTTTGTTCCACTTGAGATGATTAGGTAGTGTTTAATGCATCCAATCCATTCTCCCGTGAGGTCCATAATGGCACATTCTAAAATATTTGATTACAAGTCGTGTGTCCGATGGAATTGTCTATCTATACAAATAAATAAAATTGAAGTGTGTGTTTGTAATATCAAAATAACCGTTTTTTAGGGTTCAGTAGTCAACAAGGGACCCTTATAGTTTCGCCATGTACGGCTGTCTGTCTGTCCGTCCGCCTGTCTGTATGTCCGCGGCTTCAGACCCTTAGTACTAGAAAGGCATGAGTATACATATTAGTAGGCACGCATTATGACGCCACGGTTTGCGCAGTGGCTGACTGCTGCGCTGCGTGTCGCGGGTTCGATTCCCGCACGGAACATATATTTGTATGACCTATAAGTAGTTGTTCCGGGTCTGGATCTTTGTGTATGTGAGTTTAAATGCTTGTTAACGCATCCACAATACAGGAGAAATTCCTATTGTGGGGCAAGGTTTAAAAAAAAAAAACACACCGACAAAGTGGTAAAATAAAATCATGAAATATATTTATTTATTAGGGTTCCTTCCCTACACGTAAACTGGGGATGATATTTTTTTTCTCGTCTTTCTCATGGTATTGAGGTGTATCGTTGGATAGGCCGATTAAAAAAATCAATTCAGGGATCCGTTTGCGTAATTATTATATTACTAGCTTTTGCCCGCGGCTCCGCCCGCGTGGATGTCGGTTATCGCGTAAAATAGTAGCCTATGTCCTTCTCCATATCTCAGGCTATATCTCTGCCAAATTTCATGATAATCGGTTCAGCGGTTTAGGCGTGAAAACGTAACATACAGACAGACAAACATACAGAGTTACTTTCACATTTATAATATTAGTATGGAGTATGGATATAGTACACCCACATTTCTCCAGTTAAGTATATATGTTTTTCCACAAATATAATTATGTATTCCTTCTTTTGTGTAAACGACATTCCTATTAGGTGATTATACTTACGTTACAGTCTTATTTACTGGAAAAGATTTGAATTTCCTGAATAAGGGTAGCATTTAATTTCTCATTATGCCTTTGTGGAAAAAGTAATAAGTATTTTTTTTATGTTGAGGTTAGCTTCCAGTCTTACCAGATGCAGCTGAATACCGGTATTTTAAATGAAGCGACTGCTTATCTGACCTCTACAGCCCAGTAACTGGGTTGGATGTATTTTAGTTACATTCTTTATTATTATTATTTAGATTACCTAGTACTTTTAAATAACTTACCTGTTTAATCATCCAATGATTTTTTGGCTTTTTTTCTGCCCGAAGTAAAAGAAAAATATCATTAATTTTATTCAAATTCCAAAATAAAAACAGATAGGTAGGTAGGTCAATCGACTCAGCCTATAGCAGTCTACTGCTGAACATAGGCCTCTCCCATACTGCGCCACAACACCCTGTCCTCCGCCATCCGCGACCAGTCTGTCCCAGCCACCTTTTTGAGGTCGTCGGTCCATCTAGCTGGGGGGCGTCCCACACTATGCTTGCCGATACGCGGTCTCCACTCCAAGATTCGTCTGCTCCACCGGCCATCGGTCCTTCGACAAACATGGCCAGCCCACTGCAACTTCAGCTTGCTTACTCTGCAAGCTATGTCGGTAACACCGGTAGGCAGGTATTTTATATGAATCCTCAACATATCAATTTTATTCAAGTTCCAAAATAAAATAAAAACAGATAGGTAGGTATTTTATATGAAAACTAAATAAGAATGTGCTGTAACTGAAAGACATATACATTTGTCAGGTAAAATTGTACAGAATTTTTAAGTTAAGATAACTTTTGGCA
Organism: Dryobota labecula; assembly: GCA_947523025.1. NCBI lineage: Eukaryota > Metazoa > Arthropoda > Insecta > Lepidoptera > Noctuidae > Dryobota > Dryobota labecula. The sequence continues at coordinate 5,318,657 of OX383296.1, read as the reverse complement.
AACGTTACTACTGTATTTTGTGAAACTCGAAACAATAGAGACAAAATAAATTGAAAAACGTACCTTACCTTCAACAAAATAAATAGTAATTCAGAATGGCTACTTATAAAGCAAGGTTGTAGATTACAAACGAGTCAAGAAACCCTGTATTTAGGGGTACGTTTGGCTTTTGGGCACGCCTCTGTTAACGTTATGGCTTTTTGCAGGTATTTTATTGTTAAATGTTAAATTGATGCAAAGGGTTTTGGGTATGGGCGTTAAGCCGTCTGTTTTTTGTTTGAGGAATTTGAGGATATTGTGCGCTTGTATAGATTCTAACATGGCGATATTATCGTATACGTCCACGTCTATGTCCATAAAATTTATATGGAAATACGTGTAAGTTATAACGTTGTCGTGGACGAAAATTTAAAAGCGTCTTTATATCTTCATACAGGATAAGTTTTTAACCAATGCGCTTTGTTTTGGTGTTTCATTATCATTAATAGAAACACATTTCCATTATTTGTTCAATTTTTTTTTTGATCCACTTTTATTCAGCAAAATATGGATACAATCTATTCGTAATAATATCAATGGGCGAGCGCACAGCCGATAGGTACATACTACTTTTTTTTTTTTTTGGGTGTGAAATCATCAAATAACTTCTCCTGCTCTGGGCGGAGCGGGAGGGCGTGTCAGACTTTTACTGACTAAAACCCACCCGTGTTTCTTCAGTTGCCTGTGTGCCAGGGCCACGGTATCCCTTTCGGACAAACCCGCAACCATGGCAGGCACCGGTCCTACCGGACCCCGTCAGTGTGTGCTGACATCTCTTTGAGGCGCGCGTGGAACACAACGCGCCGTCGCACTATGGAAAATATAGGTCGGTATCGGATCAAAAATCTGTAACTTCATGAATTTTTGTCGTATCGTGATGAAATTTGGCACAAATATGCAGTAAGGTTTGGAGATTCGAATGATGTATAGTTTATAGTGTTTTCTTGTATATCTATGTATGTTTTTTTGCACAGAATGAAAGAAATGGGAAAAAATCACGAAAAAAATAGTTAAAAATTTATTTCAAGTGGAATACAAGTATAAAATGACTAAAAAGATTAAACCATGGTTAATTACAACAAGCAAAGTAAACAAAATATATATATATGAAAACAATTTACTAAATTAAAATCATATTACTAATAGGTACATCCTATACTCTGGCTTCAGGAAATGATGTAGCTAGGTACAAATATAAGTAATAACTAAACATAAATATTATTTTTAACTTATACCACTTCAGGATCAGGGTCAGTAAATGTGGGTTCACTTTCAGGTGCCTTTTAGTGCCTCTTCTTCAAGTTCTTTCACATTTCTTACGTACGGTTTTCTCAAACTTGTTATATATGGATCTGACGTGTTAAAAGCGTTTTAAAGACATCTTCATTTCTAGCAGATCGGGAAAATTTTCTGGCATGATGAAGTCGTATGTTTCTGTAGTCTTTGTTGCGATACTCTTGTGCGTCTTCCGATAGCTGTCCAATAGGAAGCACCGCAAAATGTTTGATAACGTTTTCCCCGTGTATGAGTATTTTATGAACGGAGGATGCCATATAATACCAATCGTAATTACTTACATAGATTCTTGCAGTTTCTATTGCATATTCCCCAAATTTTTCAAGGTTGATCATCATTCCAGAAGAAAGAACTTGCAAGATAATGTATAGGCGTTTAATTAATGCCTCATCTACACCTGTTATTTCCGATGAGCAAGTGCTATTATAGAAAAATCTTCATGCGGTATTGCCATCGTTCGTATTCCCGCTAACTTGCCGAGGTTTGTCGACGATTAATCCCAACTCCTCCCTGAAACGTTTTTGAACAAGTTCTTTCTTTTCTTTTTTTAATCTCTTATTTTCCTCAGTTGAAGCAGACCAAGTCTTAAACGAAAGATTATAGGAAATATGCAATATCATTTCCATGCAGCGAATCCAGGCGTGTAAGGTGGACAATCCGTATTGGTAGGCGTTTTCGTTTTCAGGTCTGGCAGTTACTTTCGATAGGTCATTCATTAGCCGTGGAGTAGCCCCACATATCGTGCATGTGGAACCAGATGGAGTATCTGTAAGGACCTGAGCCACCTTTCCATCGATCATCGTTAGAAATAGTTCATGCTTCACATTTACTACAACACCATCTTTGTTTATAAGTGATGCTTGTGCAGCCCTAATTTGTTTTTTAATATCATCGACAACTGCCTTGGATTTTTCTGGAGTTTCCTTACAAAACTCAATAGAAATGGGTCTGCAAAAACGGACAGATGAAGGTACCGGATTTTGCCAAACAACGGATCCCGATTGCACATCAACTAATCCGATGGGGACTAATGAAGTGATGAACAAATTGGCAGTTGAAATTGTTTCCGACTCTTCTGCAAGTATTTGCTTGTATTGGCTTTGACCAGATGAACCATCACATCCCCATTTACAATAAAGGATCAATGTTCTATGTTGTTTTTGGAAAACAGAATCGATTTTTAAAATTCTAGCAGCAGTATGATCCAATAAATCTTGGATATTAATCACTTTATCATAAGTATTCGTGATTTCGATTGTAGAAGATGGTGGATAACAGGATCTTTTTATTTCTTGTATTTTGTAGTAAGGCGGGAATATACAACACTTTCGTTCGTTGGTTAAGTTTTTCAGGTACATTTATTGTGCTTTTGTTAGATCCAAATCTATAAAAGTACTCAATGCTTCCGTATCGGAAAGAATCTTCATCTGGTCTGAGTCGTTCCACTTACTTGAGATATCTAATTTCTTTTGAGTGTCAGCGGTTCTTAATTCTTCGACAAGATGAGCTTGTGTGTACTCACGTAAAGCCCGTAGCCCCTGCACATAGGCGTTTTTTATATGCTCCAAGCCATATTCTTGGAGTAGAAGAGTGTTTTTCCTCTTCTTGGTAGATTCTGAGGAGTCTCCATAAGCCACGCATGCTCTTCTTCGTTGGCCAGATGTTGATGGCGTAGAATATTGTTCAGAATCCGATAAATTTAACGAATACCTTGAGTCCAACCAAGTACAATTCTTCTGTAAAAATGTTTCTTTTTTCCGAGATGCCAGGGCCCAGCGCTTGTTGAAAATAGGAAGAATGTGCCTTTGTATATCACTAATTATAAAACACAAGTTGTTTTCAGAAACATTGAGCTTTTCCACTAAAACTTTGGATAATGATTCCATGGTCTTGCCACCCTCGATATAGGGGATTATGAAGTCTCGTTTGGTACAGCTGAAGGAAGACATTTTAACACTTCACAATCTGCAGAAATAATAGGCGTAGATGAGATTTGCTTCACTTGAAGTTACACTGATGTACTCATTTTACAATATCGAATTGGTACCTACATCATTATTATCTTGTAATTTCCCACGCAAACTGAGTGCAAATTTGATAAGGTCCCTTTGTTATCACGAAATAATTAAGAAAATATCCAAAAAGTTCCATATTGTTCATATGAATGGTGTCAGTGGTAAACCGCAAAAGATACCAATTTTCGGGTTCTGACTTTTATCAGTTTTTTTCTCATATCTTCTAAAACCGCAAATATCCGCAGCTGATTTTTTTTGCATTCTATTTATGAATAGTTAGACTACTAGTCAACACAAAAAGTAGCGCTTGGGCAAACGTGGGTAACACTGAAAACCTTCGACGAAAAAAAATATGAGTGAAAAATAAGGTATGTCACTTTTTAAGTAATTACTGAAATATTTTTCTTTACTTTTAAAATCATTAAGCTGTATCGCAAAAATCATAAAATAACCTTTCTAAAAATGTATAATACTGCATATCTGTACCAAGTATTTTTTTCACAATATGGTATTGAAACATGTATACGCAAAGACTTGAGTTTGGCACTTCTGTCTTCTATGTATTTCTATCTATGAAAAAAAAATATTATTTCGCGTATTAAGTGAAAAAATCCTAATGAATATTATAATTTGACTATTAGAGAACCTAATAAAATAGCCATATTAGCCAAATTATGATATTCGTAAAAAGCATTTTTGATATGCGCTTGTTCTACCATTTTCCATAGTGCGTCGACCCGGCCGCACATACTACTGCGTTCCGCTTCACTGACTGCGCCGCCAGCGCGTTGCGCGACGAGTATCCATTATACCAGTTTCAAAATGAACATCTTTCGTTAACGATGAGTTCATTTTTTTGTACTAAGACATATCAAAATAAGAAATAGGTATATAATAAAACACGTTTAAGTTTAATTTGCCAAAATTTGTGCACTGATTAAAAACTTTTCCTGGATATTTCCATACATTTTACTTACCTGTGTTATCGCGATGCCGTGGACGTCCACGATAATATTATCGTCGCGTTGCAAACTACAAAAGTGCAAAATAAATAACGTTATAAGTTGCACATAGTGTTGTATAAAGGTGACGCCACATTTTCTTTCTTGTTTAATGATAGAGATAGTTAATCTTTTTGGAATAACGTCAAAATGGAACAAGTGTGTTGTAGATCCGTAAACGTGTGATTGTTCATTTATAAGTATAAATTGATAGGTATTAGTTGTACCTGTAGGATTTTGAGGAACAGGGTGTAAAGTTCATCATACTCCATTGATAAGGGTGGATCGTCCGACCAGACAGGTATTGTGTCTGGTGGGCTACTGCCCGACAGTTGATATCGGGACGTTGGATGATTGCACGGTAAATTTTGATTGCGAGATGCAGGATTTTTGCGTGGCGTCAGTGTGATGCGAAGTTCGTAGTGGCATTGTGGCGCCATATAACTTATAGGGTGTGAATCGGAATGGACAGAAGTTAGTGTTCTCCTTTTTAAAAATTATAACAAAGCACACAAAACCATAAATTTGCCACATACTGAATTATTACTTATATTTTTTTTGGAAAATCATCTATTTTTACAATGTTTCTAAATATGTGAGCAGCATGTATCTATCACATAATTAATTTATCTGTCATTAGTTCACTTTTCATTCTTTTTACCTATTGTGGTATAGTAATTTTGTTCTAGGTACATCGTTTTCACGTATAATGATATATTTAATGTATTAAAAAAATTAACATTGTAAAAGAGTACGTATTTCTTGCAATTCTTCGCCATACGTAACTACCTTCTACTTTTTGATCCATTCAAAGGTTATTTGTAAAATAACGCTTTTAGCGATAAGACCGCCCATTGTGACACCCTATAACAGTTCTACATTTATATCTGTATTTTTTATGGTGTACCTAATAAAAAGTATTCTATCTATCTACCTTTTGGAAGGGGCAACTAGAATCAATTAATTATTTTTGTAATCTTTGACGTTCAAAAGTGCCTTTTAAGTGCCTATTTGAAATAAATGATTTGACTTTGACTTTAAATCACCAACATAATTGTTTCATTTTCCAAGTCCTATTATATCATTATTTTATTTCGCAGTGTAAAGGGGAAAGGGGGTTTTCTACCACAGAACACATAATCAACGTATTATCTATAACACCTCCGATTTTAAAGGCGTTCATCCAACATTCTACTGCAATATCCTCACACACTGTCATTACTAAACACGTAACCTATGATTCAGCATTCCGCTAATAATGATCGATGAGCCATTAGCCATGAAATTAGTTTGATAGCTGCCCCTAATTTAATAATATACTATTGTTTTATGATATTATGTTGGATTAATTTGATAGAATATTAGTTTTCAGAGTGCTGCGTCAGCATATTCGTTTAGAAGGGTGAAAAAATACGTAGGTGCTATTACAGACCAAGTAGTGTACAGACCAAGTAAAAGTAACACTTTTCAAGGCAGAGTTTGTACAATTTATGGGTCAATTATACTAAGAGATTGCTGGATGTCCTGCGCGTCCAATATAACAATGCTTTCAGGATGTTGTTGAGGCTGCTTCGTTACTGTAGCGCATCGGTAATGTTTACACAAGCCCGCACCGACGCGACGGCTTCTATGCAATTATACGCAAAAATACTGCGTTGCTACTGAGGAGACTGAGGGGCAGTCAAAACAGCATCCTGAAAACTGTAGCCGAGAGCTTCGGCTCTCCGATTGTACAGCAGTTTGTGCGGAGGTTGATTTTTACTAACACTAGGCAAATCATACTAAAAACACACTTTATAAACAAGCATATTACAAATTAGAGGATTATATCCAAGATAAGAATGCTTGGAAACATGCTGCTCCTGCTCCATAAGACAATTTAGTCTAGATAAAATCAAACTAATTTAATAATTAGCTAATTTAACTGTATAATTTATAATTTTAATGATATTAATTTTATTTTCTGTGATTGATATAATTTAACTCACACACACTGACTTATTATATGATATTTTTTTAGGAAAATCATATACAATGTTTGTAAATATGTGAGCATCATGTATCTGTCGCATTTATGAATTTTTCTGTCATTACTTCACTTTTCATTCTTTTTACCAATTGTGGTAAGTAAATTTTATTCTTTTTTTTTTTTCGTCTTCACCTATAATTATTAATTAATGTATACAAACTATTGTTACCATTTTAAACGAATAATTATGGAGTTTCTTGCCCATTCTTCTCCATACATAACTACCTTTTGGAAGGCGCAACTAGAATCAATTAACTATTTTTGTAATTTTTGACGTTCAAAAGTGAATTTTACGTGCCTATTTGAAATAAATGATTTGGCTTTGACTTTAACTTTAGGTAATAAGTTATTTTTTGTATGTTACTAACACTATATGGATATTTGTGTCCGAAATAAAGCGATTCTATTCTATTCTATTATTCTACTACTATTGGTTTCACGGCTTTTCACTGGGAAGTTACAGCTGTCTTTATCCATATCGGACTTGGGTTCGAACCTAGACAGGAGCTTACGTTGTGTAAATAATTTAATCACCATGCTCTCAAAATGGTGAAGGAAAACATTGTGAGGAAACCGGCATGTCCTAGAACCAAAAAATCAAAGACTTGTGCTTACTTGTGTTATCTACCAACCCGCAATTGCTCCGCGTGGTGGATTACGGCCCACTTCCGCTCGAAGAGAGGAGGCCTGTGTCCCAGCATGGGAAGATTATAGGCTTCAAGGCTTTTCCCTGGAAAATTACAGCTGCCTATTAAAATTTGATAACAGACAGACACCTACATTAATTTGATACGCCTCACGCATTAATAGTCGTTTTATACATGTAGTCTGTGGGTCAACTACACGCAGAGGGCATATAGTGCCTTGCGCGTATAATACAATAATGCTTTCATTGTGTTGATGGGGCTGCCGCGCTACTGCAGTGCTTCCGGCATGTTCGCAGAAGCGAGAATAGATGGCTTTCACGCCATCATGCGCAAGCGTTGCGCTTCCATTATGCGCAGGGTACGCGCCAGCCCCAACAACATCCTGAAAACCATAGCTGATAGGTGGGACAGCCCCATACAGGGACATTGGATACGCCTACATGCCACTGTGGCGTAGTAATTAGTAGTTTGTTGTTTTTCTGGTAGATGTAAGTACTAACACTAGTTTCTAAGTTGTGTGTATACTAACCAAGTGGACTATATTTATGGGTACGAAATAAAAGTTTTTTTATATTTTTTATTATTATTTTATTAAAATACCCTTTAAAAGGAGAATATCCAATGAATGCAAGTGTCGATTCACCGTTTTTTCGACTTTCTTCCACGTTCATCATTATCATCATCATTACAGCCGAAAGACGTCCACTGCTGGACATAGGCCTCCTCCAATTGTATAGTGCCTTAATCGCCACGCTTGGCAGGCGGGTTGGCGATCGCAGTATGGTGTTAAAAAAAAATGCATAGAGAAAAGAAAGTCCCTTAGTCGCCTTTTTCGACACCCACGGGAGGAAATGGGATGGTGCTATTCTTTACGGCCGGCGCCACACGAAACTCCGGCGCCACACGGAACCATTTTTCACGTGTTCTTCCACGTTACATTCAACCAAAACAGTTTTTCAGCGCAGTTTACATGGTTTCAATTTACAAAACATGACACAAGCAGTTTAATAGGCAATTAAAATGGAAACCACAGCGCATGTAGAGCACACGCGTGATTGCGTAAACGTATCGTAACATGCTTAATGGACGTTTACGGGCTGTGAAAGTGGACGTAGAAGCGTGGAGTATTATTCTTCTACAACAGGCTTAGCGTGACGCTTTCTATTTCTGCGAAGTGACATTTCGTTTCTCTATTTTTGACATCGCATTGTAGAAATACTTCTACAATCTGTCAAAATCATATCTTCTTCTTCTATATTCTTCTAAATATATAAAATAAGAAACTGACTGAGTGACTGACTGACGTATCAACACACAGCCCAAACCGTGGGGTCGTCTGGGTCGGCCAGTGCATGCCGTGGACGGCGGGTCGCATCAGCGAGAGGGGGTATAATGGGCGGCTTGCACAACTAGAATGTTGCGGTGAGTGGCTGCGGAGTCGAAGAAGCGCTTTGAAATGCGCTTCATGAAATCACAGATAGTGGGGATTTTGAGGTCTATGTGGAGGTTGATGTACCGAACGAACCAGGGGGCTCTCGTGATTTTACGAACAACACGGTTTTGGAGCGTCTGCATCCTATGGATGTGACGGGGTTTAGCGCGTGCAAAGACTGGACTCGCATAGGTCATGATTGGGCGGATACAGGATTGCGCAATTTGCACTTGAGTGACAACTTGCTTTTTGCATTGAGGACGGAATGGAGCCTATAGAGAGCGAAAGAGGCGCGCGAACGCACCAGCTTTATATGCTCTGAAAACGAGAGATGATGGTCGAGAGTCACGCCTAGGTATTTGGCTCGCTTCTCCCAAGGGATAGGCTTGCCGAACATGGTGATCAGTCGGAAAATGCATATGAAAGTGTTATACGGTACTTATATTAAAAAAAAAAATGTCTGTGTGTCGGTCTGTCTGTCTGTGTGTCTGTTTATTTTTTCCGGCTTATCTCCGAAACGGCTGGACCGATTTTGACGGGACTTTCACTGGCAGATAGCTGATGTTATAAGGAGTAACTTAGGCTTTTATTTTAGAAAAGCCCCGCGGGCAAAGTCGCGGGCTGCAGCTAGTAAAAATAAATAAAAATAAGAAACAACTTAGTATTATAGAAAATAATCAACAGCTGTTCCGAACTAAATCAAAATGTGTGAATATTTAATGTTTCTAAAGAGGATTTCTAACTGTGTCTAAAAATGTAATTTTATACATTTTCATTCTCAAACGGTTTATTTTGCCTCACCCTGTATTATATCGCATATGTACAGTGGCCAGCACAACAAGTTACCACAAACTGTCAAATTTTCTCGTTCGATTTTGAACTTAATTATCAACACTTTAAAGTTTAAAATCGTTTGGAGAAATTTGACAGTTTCGTGTAGCATTATGTGCTGGCCACTCTACAAAAGGTGATTAATGGCATGGCATGTTTGGCTTTTAAAAAAACATGAATAAACGTGTACACAGTATAAAACAAACAATTTCAACTAAAAACCGCTGATTCTCTTTATTTTTGTTTAACAAACAAATCAGCTTAAATACATTGGTCTACCACACAACTCAACACGAAAAGCGTTAACAATGTAATTTATGGGAACGAACTACTGTACTCGACATTTAGTAACAGTGATATTTCACCCATAAAAATAACAGTTCCTTTCACGAATAAAAAATAACAGTTATTATACACACGTGAAAAATCACTATTATTTTTGGTGTGAAAAATGCATAGAATACTGTTATCAGCAAGTGGCAGGCACTGGCGGCGTTTTATATCCAACTAAATGTGATTTGTTCGCGCAATCTCTCATTTTTTACCTTTTTCGCGTGAAAAAGTTATTTCCGTTGAAAAGTGGCGTGGTTGCACGACCACGTCGTAATTTGAATGGTACTTTCCTAATTTGAAACGTATGCAAAGTCCTTTTGAAGTCAGGAATCTTTAGTAATGGAGTATTTCCAATGATATTGCTTTTGGCACCAACAAAAGTTCCAAATCTCTGTCATACTGAACCCGATTTTAAAATATTTAAACCTATATTAACTCTCTACTCTTCCCATCGGTGTAGCCAGAAAGCATAGAACGCCACCTGCTAGGCTCCTTAAATACTCTTTCTACTTCGTTTACGTTCATATATCTGGTCATGACACGCACGCTGGTTGCGAATACTACGCAGCTGACCTTTCTGAAGAACATTACCAATTATTATTAAATCACATTATTTTTATTGCGCTATAAGTCCTCCTAGGGCGTGCCCACGCCCTAGGAGGACTTATAGCGCAGTCCTCCTAGGGCGTGGGCACGCCCTAGGAGGACTTATAGCGCAAACGGAGGGCTCCTGGCGTTTTCACTCACATCTTCCTTTTGTTAGTCGCTTTTCAGTCACTCAAAATGACCTCCTATTCCTGTCCCCAATTGGGGGAGGCCTATGTCCAGCAGTGGACGTCTTTCCGCTGAAATGATGATGATGATGATTGAAATAAAACGTGATAATTGACAGATATGTCATTTCCTATGCAAAAGCTGTCAAACCATAATTTTATTTGTCAGATAAAAAGATCTGCGGGAATCGGTAGCCGATTCCCGGCCAACGTAGGCGCGGGCTTGCGGACGGCGAGCTATGGGCAGCTCGCCGTCCGGTAAGGACCAGGCCCGGGTCGACGGCGCGTTGTGTTTCACGCGCGCCTCAAAGAGATGTCAACACGCACTGACGGGGTCCGCCAAAGAGATTTAAGATCGTATAATTTAATGTCTTTGGGGTCCGCCAGGAACGGTGCCTGCCAGGGTTGCGAGTTTGTCCAAAAGGGATACCGTGGCCCTGGCACACAGGCAACTGAAGGAACACGGGTGGGTTTTAGTCAGTAAAAGTCTGACACACCCTTCCGCTCCGCCCAGAGCGGGATCAGTTATTTGATAATTTCCAACCCGAAAAAAAAACGGTAAAAAGATCTGAAGATTGAAAAATCGGCCTTTATGCAACTATTTAAAACTACTATTATAAAAATAAAAAACATCCATTACTACTTGCTTTAACGACGAAAATGACCACAACCCACAAAATCCCAATATCCTTCGCCCAGTGACGTCATGGTCAACCTACTAGTGGGAGTGGCTCGGATTTAACGAGCAGCCGGTGTTTTAAACAGCATTTTGTAAACTAATTTGGGTTCCGCACTTTGTGAAATGACTCTTGTTCCTCTGCAACAGCTTTGTTTTAAATTGAAAGGAGTTATCGGTTCTTTTTTTCAAGATTATGGTAAAGCGGAAAAGGGGTTTATGTATTAAGTTATTGAGATTTGTTTCCGAACTTAGTCAAGTGGACCATTGAATGAGAGCCAAGACGGCCGTCGCTGGTCATTCCAAACAGTCCACCTAGAAGTAGATTGACTGTTCTGTTCTAATTTGGGTGACGACTTGGCCCTAATTCACTATGATTCCTTACTTCGAAATCAGAAAAGAAAAAAGAAAAATTGTTTATTCTGCATAAATAAGAACATAACAAAAAAAAAAAAAATTGATATAATACACATACTAATACTCGTACAAAGTAACCAAAAGCCTCGGATTCAAAACGTAAAACAATTTTTTTTTTAAATTGTTTGACAGTTGTCCATTGCTTGATGTTAGGCTTAGGCCGCGGCTAAAGACAATAGATATTGCGTAATTTAATGCGATATGCAACACTGGCAAATGACAACAAACAAACAAAACAAAAACGAAATGATTATAATAATGTTTATTTTCCAAAAAGCAGTGTTTACGATTCCTTATAGTCTACATTAATATCTAGGTTTACAAAAAACAATAAAGACGCAAAGGAAGCATTTTGCTTATGAACTCCACACTAGGTCGAGCCTGTCTTGTGGATTGCAGTAGAAATTAACATAACTTATCCATCTTTGTAACAAACAACAAATTACAAGTAAGATTAACTGCCGAATACTCAAACGCAATTCAATTTTAAGTCGCCGTTAAGTCTAATGCTGTCTCTGTCACTTTAAACTGTTTTGTAGCGACAGAAACACTTATAAGAACGTCTTAAAGTTAAGTAACGTTTGAGTATTTGGGCATAAGCCTCACGATCTAATCGACGATTAAATCACGTTAATTCCTTAGCATAACCGACATCTGCTAATAACGTATTCTCTATGACATAATGAACGACACCGAGCGTAATGAACGCGAATTTGGTGTGGTTTGAACAACTGTCAAAATATCACGCTTGACAACAGTACGGAATCGTGCTCCTAGACAATTTGTTTTGGACCATACAGAATACGAGTATGACATTTCGATTCATTGCCGTGACATGGGTTTCTACAAGACACGATATTGACGTGGTTTGCTCGTGGTAAGATATAAGCGGGAAATAATAATTACCATACAGAATTGGGGCACTGTGCATTCAAAGAGCACATGAGCAACTGTTTCGTCAGCCTCCATGCATGCTCTGCACAGAGGGCTGTCCTTTAAGCAGGCTGCTTATTTTGAAATCGGTAACTCGTATAGACACTGAAAATATTTCAATAAAATATAGTATCGGGTATTGTATTTGTTGAAATCCGTTCAGTAGTTTTCAGAATTTTCTAGTACTAAAGTAGATACATTTAAGTCATGGGTACGAGTATACTTGTGATTTTTTTTAAACGTTGAAATTCTCCATACATACACAAACAGCCGATGGAATATTATGGACGCTAAAATACCTCATGTAGGAAGGTTGTGTATTTTTGTTTTTGCGTAGTCTTTATGGATAATAAATTTGCATAGCCGAAGAAACAAAAGAAAAAGAAAAGAAAAAACACTAACGGAAAAGTTAGTTAGTTGGAAAACTTACTTAACAATTACTTCTCTGACGGTACAGGAAATGTGTGTGAAACTTTTTATTTGATTAAACTGATGGTTTAACGAGTGTAGAGGAGGATATATTCAAGGGTCATACCTACAACAAGGCATCTCAACAAACACAATAACTTTCTCCCGGCTAAGGGTAGTCGAGATCTCATATAATCTTTTTATAAGAGGGTATTTGTTGAAAACGCTTGACCTAGTGGAGAGGATGATCCGAATTTTTAGGGTTCTGTTACCAAGGGATAAAGTATTAGGGGCTTTCATGTGGTTACCTACACTTACAACTAATACACGGTTATTGACTTTTTCAAATAGAAATTTCTCAGTATCAGTCTGGAGAACAAAAGAAATTGCTTAGTATCAGTCTGGAGAAACAAAGCAGTCTTTGAGGACTGCCGATAGAAGTGACAATAACTTGCGAATTGTATCGTCGAGTTATTAAATTATTAATTTCGAGCATTCTGTGACGATGATGCGAGTTCCATGATTTTTGTTCACCCAAAAAGTACACATACATATACAGTATACATATAGGTCATGGAAAGCGTTCGGTGACGATGACGCGAGTTCCATGATTTTTGTTCAGCCAAAAAGTGCTCAACGCGCTTAAAGAAGTTTTCACTTCAATATATCATCGTCACCGAACGCTTTCCAGGAGCTATATGTATACTGTGTATATATGTGTATTTTTTGGGTGAACAAAAATCATGGAACTCGTGTCATCGTCACTGAACGCTTCAGTTACTTAGTTTTCATTTCTATTGGCAGTCCCCAAAGACCCCGCATGTTATATAACATAACATCACGCTAGTAATCCCCGAAGGGGTAGGCAGACGTGTCCCCATAGTACACCCATATTTTGCCAGCTAAGTTTAAGTCCCAGGTAATAGGGGGCGAGCAATTCCCATCAACCGGGCACAAATTCAAGACTCTATCTACTAAGAAATGCCTAATGGAAAAACTCAATAACACTTTGCCTAACTTGGGAATCGAACCAAAGACCTCATGCTCAGCACTAGCGCTAGCGATAACTAGAACAACGAGGTAGTCGCTTTTTTACTTACATATGTAGTGGTACGTTACCCACACATGCCCGCTCCCTTGCGAGCTCAAGTGCAAGCGACGTCACATGTCTTATATAGTTCTCACAGGCGACTCACGATACACAGTCGTGTCACTAACCGTCGCTCTCGCTTACCTCATGTCAATCGTGTTAATTCCTAATCACCATAATATTAGTTACTTATTCTCATTAACCGTGTACTGTCTAGTTATAGTTACTCAAACAATAAAATCACTGTGTACTACTGAAGAAACATTTAATTTACTATAGAACCCAAATCACGTCACAACAAAAGTTCTATACTTATTAAAATTTATTCAACGAAAGACGGATGGTAATGACTGCAAATAAACGAAGTTATGTAACAGAGCCTGGATATGACTCCTCCTTTATGAACGTTATTCCGTGGCCTCGGATTAATTTTAAACTTTATATTTTGACTCCTTTAACAACTTTTGAGTTATTACAAAATGTTCGTTTGAAATTAAAATTTTGGTTACAATAATTAATTGTGTTTTGACCTTTGAGTAAAAATTTACGAATTCAATTTTTATCTTTTCCTTCATTAAGCTCATTCACTTTAATGAGAAATATGTATCATATTTTATACTAGCGACGCGCCCCTGTTTCGACTTGATAAAACATTGAAATTTCTTTATTATTATCTATGTTTAATAATTATTAATATATAACACCTTTCAGAGTTTTTATGCCGCCCATGGTCCTCTGACTGTACATGGTGTAGCCAACACATGCCGTCGAGAAATATCTTTCAGGCATGGCCGTTTCCCACATGATCTTTTCCTTCACCGTTTTTTAAGCAAGTGATAATTATACAATACGCATAATTATGAATCCAAAAAGTCAGAGGTGCGTGCCATGGGTTCGAACTCGAGACCCATGACTTGGCAGTCCAATGGTCACACCACTAGGCTATTATGCTCTTAATATTAAAAACATTAGGCTTTTAATATTAAGTATGGGTAACAATATAATGCAATCACCTAATCCCTATGTTTTCACGATCTATTTGGTGTAAATAATGCCTTTGTCATAAATAATTATTACATGATAACGTAAAATGTACTAACATTAAATTAAATTTAACCAATAATAATCTAAATAAACGTTTGTACAAAGTTATCGAAACGGTAATAATAATTAGCTTTCAGTAATAGCATGTTATATCGATGAAACGACACTTGACAGTCATTGGAATTATTTCCATACAGGGTAGGCGTTACTGTTTGAGTGTTTATTTTCCATCACTAGGGTATAATTTACTACTTATTTACTTAGTCATATTAGTTGGTAGATTCTTTCTTTTTCTTTACCAAGTATGAAAAAATTTTGGTTTTCGCCTTACATACCATGTTCGAATTCCAATTTCACCAAATGATGTCCCGAAAAGTATTTATTATTTTTGTATTGGTTTGGAAAGCTGAGGATCCGTGAAAGTTTTTAAAAGTACTTTGGGGTCATTACCACCATTCCTTTCAATCTTTTTTTAAGACTGAAAATCTAGAACGCATTTTGTCGAGCAAAATTTTTTCTTTTGAGCTAAGTTATAGTCATTTAAGGCCATGTTTAGACAGATAGTTTTTTTTTGATCGTCGATAATATTTTAAGGATTAAAGAAATAAAAACATATTGTCAAAAAATGCGACTCAGAAAGAGAAAAATTAAAAAAATCTGAAGTCGAGTGAGTTTTTACCAAAAAATATTAAAAACCGCCTAGCTTCTACCTAAACTATACATAATTACTGAACATATACAGGATTTTTTTTTAATCAGAGTGCAAATTTTGGCAAATTAAACTTAAACATGTTTTATTATATACATATTTCTTATTTTGTTGCCTTACTACAAAAAATGAAGTTATGGTTAACGAAAGATGTTTATTTTGAAATTGGTATAATTGATACTCGTCACGCAACGCGCCGGCGGCGCGGTCAGTGAAGCAGAACGTAGTAGTAGTTACCTATCAGTTGTGCGCTCGCCCATTGATATTATTACGAATCGATTGTATACATATTTTTCTGATTTCAAGTAGGACCAAAAAAACAAGTATTGAACAAATAATGGAAATGTGTTTTATTACTGACTAGCTTTTGCCCGCGGCTCCGCCCGCGTGGATGTCGGTTATCGCGTAAAAAGGTAGCCTATGTCCTTCTCCATATCCCAGGCTATATTTCTGCCAAATTTCGTGACGATCGGTTCAGCGGTTTAGGCGTGAAAACGTAACATACAGACAAACAGAGTTACTTTCACATTTATAATATTAGTATGGATACCGAACCACAGAAAAAAAATGCGCACTGGTTAAAAACTTATCCTGTATAGGGCTGTAAATTTTCTTTGGACCTCCTTTCATAGGCCACCCTGTATAATAGGCTCGCCCCCTATTACATAATATGGGACTTTAACATAACTGGCGAAATGTGGGTGTACTATAGATATACCTCTGCTCAACCCTTCAGTGTAACAAAGCGTGATGTTATGTTATATAATATACATTATATGTAAGTACATTATTTCAGCCGAAAGACGTCCACTGCTGGACATAGACCTCCCCCAAGCACTGCCAATTCGACCGGTCCAGTGCTTCCCGCATCCAGCAGATTCCTGCAGACTTAACAAGGTCATCGGTCCACCTTGTGGGAGGCCTTCCAACGCTACGTGTTCCGGTACGCGGTCGTCACTCCAAAACCTTTCGGCCCCATCGGCCATCTGATCTGCGAGCAATGTACCCTGCCCACTGCAACTTAAGTTTGGCAATTATTCGGTCTATGTCGATTACCTTGGTTCTCCTGCGGATCTCTTCATTTCTGATTCAAAAATAAGGTAATAAGTAAGTAAAAAAAAAAAAAAACAAAATCTTATACAATGTCACAATGTCAATGTCGATGTTTTGCGTCACGGTTAGTGTAAATAAATGTACCTATTTGTTTTCTGTTTCCTTTGTTGTTATTAATCTAAACACCACAATATATTCATACTGTGTAAGGAGTGTTAATAGAAATGGCTGGTGTTTAACAGAAACAAGATAACCAGCTTCACGATGGAGGATAGTCCATTCAACCGGAGTAGTAGATGCGTTCGCTCTCCACCTTCTACACCTGTGCCCGTGGCCGTACCTACTTCTACCCCTCAAGCGCCTACCCAAAGAAATGATGCCCCTGAAGTGATCTCGACGTCAGAAATTCAGAACTGGATGGCGATTATCGAACAGAGCCTGAAGGAGGTGTGCACTATAGCAGCTGATGGAAAGTTGAATGTGGAGCAGAAAACGCGCATCAGTAGCCTATGCCGGAAGGTTGGTCACGGGACCTCGCAGATGGCCGTCATGTACCAGTCCGTCAAAGCAAAAGTTCTCCAATCGCACTACAAAATTAGAACTCTCGAAAACCAACTCGATCTTTCGCAGCAGCTACAGAACCTTAAGCTAAGTATCGAAGATTCGACGAAACCTGCCCAGGGATCTTCCTTTGCTGACATGGTAAAGAAAGGTGCCAATAATTTTATCCAGCCGAGTTATGTAAGTTCGGTGGCCATCTATCCGAGTGACAAGTTGAAGACCAGCGATGAGACCAAAACTCTTGTCCAAAAAATTATCAACCCCGAACAAATGAAGCTCCATGTGAGAGGTCTGCGCAAGACAAAGAACGGCGGTGTAATCATCAGCACCGAGACAAAGGACGACATCGAGAAGCTGAGACAATCGGTGCAGCTAACCAAGTCAGGCCTAACAGTCGACGAGCCCCATAAAAGGAAGCCTAGGGTGGTGATAATAGGAGTACCAACATCCATGCAGGAAAATGAGGTTTTTACCTGTTTGTACGAGCAAAATATAGCCGAGAAACTTCAGGACTACAGCCTTGAGGTGTTTTTGAGTTCAATTAAATTAAGTCACAAGTCAGGTAAGAAAGACACTGAATCCTGTAATTACATAGTTGAAGTACCTGCAGTCATACGCAAAGCCCTGATATCACAAGACCGAGTTTTTGTAAATTGGTCATCATGCCCTGTGAGAGACTTTACTTTGGTCACTCGATGTTATAAGTGTCAGCAGTATGGACATGCGGCCAAGTCATGTCGACAGACATCGTACACCTGCGGCCACTGTGGTGATCAAGGTCACTCAGTAAAAGAATGTCCAAAAAAGGCTGACGAACCAATATGCGCTACTTGCTTGCATTTTAAAAAGCCAGACAAGCATAACACTGGCGCTGCTGAATGCCCCGCGAAAATAATGGCTGAAAAAAGGTACATCAACTCTGTAGATTATGTAGGCGCCTAAGAGCGCCGTTAATAAGTTATTTTTCTGACCTTTTTTTATTTTTATTTTTTTATTCTTAACTACCATTATGATAAATAGTTTGATTAATGATTTAGATAATTTCACTGTATCCGAATGCAAAGTTTGTGAAACTGAAAACTGCAAACAATATCTATCCGACTACAAAACTCCGCTTACCATATTAACGCAAAATATTCGCAGTGTTTTTAAGAATTTTGATAGCTTTAGTACATTTCAACAACGGCTAAACATAAACTGTGACGTTATTGTTTTAACCGAATGCTGGCTTGCTAAACAGTATAGCATCCCACTAATCCCGGGGTATAATATGTATAGAAGTACTATAAATTACAACCAAAACGATGGGGTGATAGTTTATGCAAGAGATCATCTCAATGTCTCTGTTCAGGAACCTGACATGCACGACTGTAACAGATTGTTAGTTAAAATTGGATTAGAATTTGCGATATTAGCATTGTATCGACCTCCGTCTTTTAAAAATACTAGCATTTTTACTGAATCTCTGAATGAAACCTTGCAAACACTGTCATCCATCAAAAACACGGTTGTAATAGGAGATATTAATATCAATATTCTACCAGGAAGTGCTGATGCGCCTGCTCAGGACTACCTCAACATATGCGCCTTTCATGGCCTACTCCCAGCACACAGCTTTCCTACACATCACAGTGGCTCCTGTTTGGATCATATTATGCTAAAATCGAATTTCCCTTCACTTGCACTTGTTGTTAACTCAACAATAACCGATCACAATGCTGTCCTACTAACCCTAAATTGTAAATTACCTAAACAAGACACTCGCAAAATTTCAAAACTGAATATAAATAAACTTGAAGAAGATTTACGCGTCATCAATTTTGATCCAGTCTATAATTCCGCTGACCCGCAGTTTTGCATGTTGTATGTAATTGAAAACTTACAAAATGCAATTCAGAAAAACACAGTCGTAACGCAGTTGAGCAACAAAAACTACAACCTTAAACCATGGATCACATCAGGTCTTATTCGCTGTATGAAAAATAGGGATAAACTGCATATGAAAGCTAAATCTAATCCAGACAATGCAGTATTGCAACTTTCGTACAAAAGATATCGAAATTTTTGTAATGATCTCCTTAAAAAAATTAAAAGGAACTACGACAAAGTGGCATTGGAAAAGGCTGGAACAAATAGTAAAAAGATCTGGAAATATATTAAAGACGCAACGTATACCACGAAAAAATATGAGTCATCTTCAGGTTTATTACAAGCACACTTGTCAACGCTGGAATCCGCTAACATAGCAAATGATTTCTTTATTAATGTTGGAAAGTGTCTAGCAGAAAAAAATCTGAGTCAATCCCAAAACCCAACGAGCACTCCTTTAACATGCAAAACTGCTTTAACATCCTTTGTGCTGCTAGATACTGACGAGACTGAGGTAGAAAATATAATTATGTCCTTGAAAGAAGACTGTGCAGTTGGCTGGGATAACATATCGAATAAAATTATTAAAAAATTCAAGGACATTTTGGTACGACCACTGACCTATATTTTCCGTATTTGTTTATCTTCAGGTCATTTTCCTGAGTGTCTCAAAAAAGCTGTTATTGTCCCTGTATATAAATCAGGCAGCAAAAAGCAAGTGACAAATTATAGACCTATTTCTCTATTACCTTCTATGTCAAAAATATTGGAAAAAATTATAAACAAACGGTTGTTGAAATATGTGGAAGATAGATCAATTCTGTCTGAACGGCAGTTTGGATTTAGGCCAAAGGTTTCAACTTCAGATGCGGTACACCATCTGACTGATTATCTAGTGCAAGAACTTGACAAGGGTAACCACACAGTAGGAATTTTCCTTGACCTTGCCAAAGCGTTTGACACAGTTTCCATTCCAATTCTGTTGCGCAAGCTTGAGATCATGGGTGTAAGAGGCACCCAGCTGAAAATTTTCAAAAGTTATTTAGAAGATCGCACCCAGTGCGTAAAGGTTGGCAATGTTCTCAGTGCTGTTCAAAAAAACACATATTTTGGTGTTCCCCAAGGAAGTATTTTAGGGCCCACTCTGTTTTTGATTTACATAAATGACCTTTGCAATCTAAAGCTAGACCATGGCACTATTATAACTTACGCTGACGACACTGCTCTACTTTTTTCGGCTGACTCAGAAAATGAAGTCTACAATCTTGCGCAACACGGATTCAATATTGTAAATAAATGGCTTCAAAATAACTCACTAACTCTAAATGCAGAAAAGACACATTACATTAAGTTTTCGATGCGCAAGCAAATATCGCATATCCCCTCAACGTTGCATGCTCATTGTTGCCCAGTTCCTGCAGATAGCCAGTGTAAGTGTCCCAATATTAAAAAGACAGATAAACTAAAATACCTAGGTATAATATTAGATGAAACCCTTTCCTTCAAACAATATATGGAAGCTCTAAATAATAGAATTCGTAAGCTGATATATATATTTAAAAAGCTACGATTTATTGCAAATCCAAAAATAATTAGGCAAGTATACTTTGCTCTTTGTCAGTCAATTTTGACTTACTGTATTACTTCATGGGGTGGGGCGAATAAAACTTTGTTATTGACCATTGAAAGAGCTCAAAGAGCTATTCTCAAAATCGCTACTTGCCGCCCTTTCCTTTTCCCCACTAACCTCCTGTATAAATCTTGTGAAGTACTAACAGTTCGACAGTTATTTATAATGAGCACTGTACTAAAACAACATGCAACACTTCCATACAGCACTGAATTTACTAAAAAGAGACGGAAAGATATAGTTTGCCCTCAAAAAAGTACAAAACATGCTTTCACAGCCAAATTTTATATGTACCTCGGACCGCTACTCTATAACAGGCTAAATGAAAAGGGAAACATCTACTCCTTAAATCATAGTAATTGCAAGAAAATCCTTAAGGAAACTCTTCAAACTATGTCCTATGAAGATACAGAGAAATTATTACTAGTGCTAAAGTAAATATTGTTTGTATTATTGTTATTTTGTTTTTTAATTAGTTAGCTAAGTTAAGATTCTATAATTTTATACACCTTTTTACATATGTACCAATGATATTAATATGATGTGATTATTTAATCAATTAATGTTACCTCCAATCGCCTGAAACACAGGATTACCTAGTTCAGGCACAAATAATGAGTGAACTTGAGATAGATATAAGAAAAACTGTATTTAACTTTATACCTTATATTTTTGAATAAATTTTATTATTATTATTATTATTTTTATATCTTTACATATCTCGGGACCCTGGGGTCCCGGACCTTTGGAAGGCGTACGAGGGGCCGAAGCCAACTCGCAGAGGCCCGTTAGACGCTTTTTAATTAAATGAGACACCAACCGACGATTATCCCTGTACGCACTATGCAAGTGCACCCAAGGACAACCCCCGGTTGGTGTAGGACTGTTGCAAGATATGGAAACAAAGATATTGGACTATGGGTTTGGGTGGTTAAAATGGACTGGTTACCTAAAACTATGGAAGGACTATGGCCCCTGCCTGATCAATGTTTTTTTACACACGGATAAAATGGCAGGGGGTGACTTGCACACTCAATAATGGGCCCCCGAAAACGGTCGCTAGCACATAGTGACGTAGCGACAAGGGGGCAACATGTCCTGAGGTGCTCGAGGAGTGGAGAGGTATTCCAAGGCTCTCAGAACAATCCCAGAGCCCGGAAGATGGTCAAGATCCCTACAAGCACTTACTGGAATACTTCCTTCCTCCGAGCACGTTTGCTCTTGCGAATCTCCACTCCAGCCGGCCAATAAAGGCAAGAATGAGGTGGGAGCTCAGTTCCTCGTCAGTGTTCACTCCAGCCGGCCAATAAAGGCAAGCCAGAGATGAGGAACATGACTTCTCCCGGGAGATAGGGTCCGTGGGGTCGCAACTGCCCAACAGCTCGCCACATGCTGCCCTGCGGGTTTCTGTATCTCTCTTGGTCTGGCTCCTCACCCTAGACATGTTCCGGCAAAGTAAACTCTACCGGCACAGACCTAGAGTTCGGAGCGCGCAAGCCCCACCACGACGTCAACGTAGAGATACGGCGGTGGGGTTATTATTATTATTATTATACTCACTAACATTGAACAGCGTTGACATATCCCATCGGAACTGCACAGCGTGACAAGGAGCGTGACAGCGTGGTCCGACAGGCGGTAATGACGCTCGGGTCACTTCTGTCACGTGCAGAGAATCAATTGTTGGGACAATAATAGACTGGAAGTGACAGGGACTGGGGATGTGGATCGGGAGAAAGCGATTGGAATCGCTGTTCAGCTTTGGTGTAGCTAGTTTGATTGCGAAAACAAAGCTAGTTCAGAGGGACTTTATGAAAACATACCGAGTTGCACATTTCTATTAAAGTCAAAGTTAAATCATACCTACACATAAGGGCCTTATCACACTGGCAATTTGCCAGCGTGATTCCAGTGAGGGCTCGCGGAGTGTGCGTCGCCAGCACGTCATGTGAACGTAACGTGTTCGCCTCGTTTGCGGAACGAGAGCGATTGACGTTAGTGTACAAGAGAGAGTGAGACAAGCGAGTGTAAAATTTTGTAAAATCGCGGAGATTACGTCGCGTAGTCGCGAGGACCTCGTTTCGCACCCGCGGCGAGCCCGCTGCGCTTTCGCCTCGCTTTAAAATCGCTCGCAAATCGCCAATGTGATAACGCCCTTAAAGGCACTTTTGGCGTCTTACGTAAAAATTGAATTGATTCTAGTTGCCTCATCCACTCTCACTCACTGCGTGTTGGGTACAACAAACATTTCTTGAGCCCTCCCCATATTTTATTTCGCAGTATGTAACTTGGTTTTAATTATATTTTTCAGTAAATAGGTTCTTCTGATATACTCTTTGTCATAAATGGTAACACTTATCTTATTAACTTAACTCAATAAATCTATCTTGTAAAAATGTAATAATTAGAAGAAGGTTAAAATGCACCCCCCAAGATTTTTTTACATCTTTAGTTACAAGTGAAGCTAATAAAAGCGCGTTAATTTTATTTTATTTAATAAAACCAAAAACCAGACAGCAAAAACACATAACTGAAAAGCGAAAAACAAGCATCATCACAAGCATAATCTACAGGGTGAAATTGAATTCAGGTTTGTTCCCATAATGAAAGTTGTTCATAATTATGAGTATAATGACCCCTTAAGAAGATACCCATGAATTCAATTTCACCCTGTATAGACTGCTGCGTCTGTCCAGTGAACAATCGCCGCGCCGCCAAACGCTCGCATAATAAAAATTCCAAAACGTTAATTGATTACAAAACAAACAGTTTAGGTACCATTAAAACTCTAACCCGCTCAAGTTTAACGTTCTCATCCCTTCCGTGGGGAGTACAGCATCATTTACATGAGATTTCACCATCATGGGAGTTGTCATAACGCCGAGATTATCTGCCTTTATAATGTTACACGTGTTCATCGTTCGTCTTCAGTTAGGCGGAGCACACACTAGAGGCAAGACAGTTTTGTCGATTGTAGATAGTTTTGTCAAGTGTAGACAGTTTTGTCTTGTAACAAAACAGCACCCTAAATGCGTAACACACAATCAATCACAATCTGAATGATTTTAGAAAGAAAGAAAGAAAGAAAGAAAGAAAAAGTATTTATTGTGACTCGCACAGGAAAATCACAAGCTAAACTAAACACAATGATAAAAATATTAAAAAAATATATATATATGAAAAGAAAATAAAAAAAAGAAAAGGTCCTGTATGAAGCCAAAAGGCTCCTATCTCAGCATGATGTGCGACATTAAAAAATAAGTGTTGCAGCGCTTGTATTCTGATAGGGCCCGCTGTGATGTCACGAGCAGATACAGAAATACAGAAATCATTATCAATAAAATATAATAGATCTCTGTCTCGCATAGGGTCGCAGCATTATGCTGAGCGATGGCCGTTTTGCGATGTGACGCATATTTACTCCAAACAATTTTTTTTTTGTGTTGTGTTCTTTTTTTGCGTCATGTTTACCGCAAATAAACGTTTTTTTTTTTCTTTTTAATTATGTAAAATGTTAACAAATAAAAATACAATTTTCATTTGATCCTCGTATCAACCCGACGTAACCTCAGTACTTGACTGTGTCTTAAGTTTCTGTGGCACTTGTTACAAGTAAAGGGATTTTGAAGGATATTGCTAATCCATTGCTTCTTATGTTCGAAAATGTTGTCTGTTCGACAAAGTAAATAACGCAATGAATGCTGTTGAACTGTCAAAATGAAACATGCTACTGATAGTGTGTTACGCAACTACCCTGCAGTTTTTCTGTAGGTTGGATTATTTTCAACTTTGGCTCAGTAGACGTGACGGTCCTGTGGGATTAAACCCAAACAGGCGTGCACGAGGCTAAAAGTCACCCGAAAAGCAATGGAGAGGGCTATGCTTGGAGTTTCCCTACGTGATCGAATCAGAAATGAAGAGATCCGCAGGAGAACCAAGGTAACCGACATAGCCCGAAGAATTGCGAAACTTAAGTGACGTGGGCAGGGCACATTGCTCGCAGAACAGATGGCTAATGGGGCGGAAAGGTTCTGGAGTGGCGACCGCGTACCGGAAGACGTAGCATTGGAAGGTCTCCCACAAGGTGGACCGATGGACCTTATGAAGGCCGCAGGAATCCGCAGGATGCGGGAAGCACAGAATCAGTCGAAGTGGTCGTGTTTGGGAGGCCTATGTCCAGCAGTGGACGTCTTTCGGCTGCAATAATGATGATGATGAGGCGTGCATGTTTATTTGAATGCAATTTATTTCATAATTAATGTTTTAAACGTGGCGAAGATATCGTGAGGAAACTAGCATGTCCTGTAACCAAAAGCGTCTGAAATCACCAAACTGCAGTTGCCCGCCTGAGTGGCGAGTCGGCCCACTCCCTCTCGGTCTCCCTCTATTGCGTGCTGCTATTGTTTTTTTAGAGCGACAGTCTGTCTTACCGAAGCGAAGCATTCCTGCCAAAAATTACGCGACGGAAATCCTGTGTGTTTATGTTTTCTATGAAAATTACGCGACGTTGTTTCGACCTGATGTGTCATATTTATAGGTCACTAGCTTTTGCCCGCGTCTCCGCACGCGTGGATCGGTTGTCGCTTAAAAAAGTAGCTTATGTCCTTCTTCATATACCAAGCTATATCTCTGCCAAATTTCATGACAATCGGTTTGGTGGTTTAGGCATGGAAACGTAACACAGACAGAGTTACTTTCACATTTATAATATTAGTATGGATTTAAGCCGAGCGCACATTACCAACGCAGCACAATGCATTTTTATACTAAAAAGTGCGGTGCGGCCCGCCGCACATTTTTCGTACATTTTCAGATAGAAAATGCTCGAAATTTATATAGGAGGATTTTTCCAATGCGATGAGGCCCGCCCAAGTCTTTGTCAAAAGCATTGCAGGGGTAAAGCACGCCGAACTTTTGTAATTTTGGCAGATGTGTTGCTATACTTATGAGGGGCCGTGCACGAAATCGACTGATTTTGATCAATTTTGTACATTGTTTGTGAGAAAGGGAAAAATAATTTGAACAAAATTGTTTGTGATTTGAAAAGTCGTGTTTTTGTTTTGCATATGGCTGAAAGGGATTTTTCAAATAAATTTAGTATTCACGGTAAATAACTAATATTCGCAACAAGTTTTCCGAAAAATTACGCGAGACTGACATTATTGTGATCATCATTTCTACAAGAAACTACTTTTGATTTTGAACATTAAAAACAATCATCAACATCATTATATGGTCTACTTGCATGTGGCTGAACCACTTTTTTCAACTTCCATACAAAATATAGCAGAAAAATTATATTGAAAAAACCCTTTTTTTTTTGTTTGAAACCCCGTCAGTAATATATTTTTTCCTATTATTTAGCAAATCATATCAAGAAATTTAAAAATCACAAATTAGTCTTCAGCTATCCTTGAAATATAATCAAAATTTTATTTAATGATTATACAATATCTTCATTAAGTAAATCAATGGCGAAATAAACTATATTTTGGAGAGCACAAAAATGATGAAACTATTAAAAGCTGCTGTGACTGACACGAATGGTTTAGCACCATGAAAACTGTACTTTTATAGTTACACAGACTTAATGTTTCGATTATTTCAAGTTTTCTCACAATTAGGTAAGAAATTGACAAAATTGAGATTTTTCGTGCTCGGAGCCTTAAAAGGTTTGCGTTTTGATTCAGGTCTGCGCGTAAACTTAAGCGTGTTCTACGTTTGTCTTGTGTTATCGTTGTTGAAATGTTTATTCATGTTGACATGGTAATGGGGTGAATTATGTAGTGTGTGGAGCAATGTTAATGGTTGAGGTTTTGTCGAGCAAGCTTACGATTTGTTTGTTATGTTTTGATAATGATATGGAAACAGAGTTAATTATTAGGTGGTTTTTATCCACGATTTCTTATTTCCTGTAACTTGAACGTAAGTAATAAGTAATTGAGAATGATTTTCAGTGGATGGGTATCAGCACCTATCCGTCGAACCAAACACGGTACATTTTGCAAAGCTAAGTAACTAGATTGTAGATGTTATTATACTAATAAATGATAACATTAATTATATTATTATGTCGTTTATAGTTTTTATTTTATCTTATCTTATGATAATTTAAAATATTTCTTTAAAAAAAAAGATAAAAAAAAGACATTTAATAATAGAGGTACGCCGGTGTCAGGAGCAGGGCCCAAGCAGTGTGGTTTGGGCTGCAGAGACAAGAACCTCCTCACAATGCCGTATCGAGGAGTACTGCCTTCTGAATCATGCCAATAATAATAATAATTATTATTATTATTATTCTTCGATAAAGTGACAAAAATAAAAAATGCAGAGAAAACCCTAAATCACCAATTCGAAAATTCATACTCCGAAAAGAAGCCAGAAAAAGCTTAACTTATGAAAGGTCATTTATTTTCACTGCGAAATCAGTAACGAAATATTTCTCAGATTTTGCTGCGCAAACAATAAGATTGAGCGTAAGAAATCGTAGCCAAAGAAACTCGACCTAGAAGCATAAGTGCTTCGTCCGGAACTCCGGAATCAATAAAGATAATAATAAAGTAACGCCTGGATCCGAAAGGGTTGACCCTTCTCTAATATTCGCTATTCAAACGCCACGCGACGGGTTAGGTACAGTCGACGAAATAAATAAGTGTGCAAGCTTAGCATAATAATTTTTTGCCCGTATTGCATGCGTGTAGTCTTCTAATACATCGATCTTCTGAAAGATCAGTTTAAAAAGTTTTCACGTATTTAGACTTTACTAGCCCAAACATTAGCACGATTTTTAATACACTTATTCGAAAAAAATAAAATTATAATGAAGTATTTGTCACTTTCTACCGTTATGTTATGGAAAATAGAGATTTGGCTTTAATTTGTACACATCCAAATTAATGTTTTAATGTGAAAATAGCTCTGCCTGTCTGTTTAATACTTTTTTAACGCTTGAACCACTGAACTGATCGTGATGAAATTAGACAGATAGGTAGCCTGGGACCTGGAAAAGAAGATAGGCTATTTTTTATCCTCGAAATTTATATTAAAATGAAAATACACGCAGACGAAGTAACAGTCAACAGCTAATTTATAAAAAAGAATGAAGACTAAGTATACTAGGTACGCATATTATCGAGACATTTATACCTTGCCTGCTCACCTAAATCTTTTGCCATCGGTACCTAAAAAGGTCCAATTTTGCATTGATGAATGAATCTCCAATTGGGGTCGGCCATTCTGTGGTAACGCAGGAAATTGTGGCTACGATCTGCGGGTCATGGTTTTGATTATTTGAAGGTTGGTTTTGACTTCGGTAATGTGGGTTGGATGATTGTTTCGGTTTTACTCAAAATCAAAATGAAAATATTTTATTTCACATAAACCTAAATGGGCACTTATAAAACGTCACAAGCTAGGTGTACGGTTCCAATTGTTCGTTACTTATGGAGAAAAGCCGGTAGGAAACACCACGGTTACTTTTGAGGAATCCGTAGTTAACAAGGAACCCTTATAGTTTCGCCATGTCCGTCTGTCTGTCTATCTATCTATCTGTCTGTCTGTCCGCGGCTTAGCTCAGAGACTCTTAGTACTAGAAAGCTATAATTTGGTATGTGTATACATATTAATCACGCCAACAATGTGGTCAAATATAATCTTGAAAAAGATATTTTTTTAGGGTTTTATTTAAAAAAAAAAACCCTAAACAATATATAATATAATAACAATATATAAGGGTTTTATTTTCCAAATCATTAACATTACACGTTTGTGTAATGTTAATGATAAAATCATTAAAAGTCAGCTATCGTCGCCTTAAATACAATGCTAATATAGATAATTATGTAAAGCCCGTATTTACAGGCCTCTCCATTCAGACTTTCCCAGAAGTCACAATAGTGCAGATAATAGTCGTCCATTTTCACCAGTAGCACCGAATTACCTAGAACAATGGCTTGTAAACAAACTACTCTACTGTCAGCGATTTGATTAACTCGTATGACGTAATCCCATCAAGGTTGTGACATTTATTAGAAATTAATCCAATTTAAGGTGCGAACATGTATTTAGTTAGCTACCAGCTACTGCTCTGTTAATTATAATAATAATAACATTAATTTTTTTTGTGAATAAATGCATGGTAATCTGTAAAAATAATTAAAATTGTTTGCAATGTCAAGATAACAACTTTTTACAGAATGCATATGACAGTATACAGGGTGGATTTTGTTGATGGGGCAGTAATGGCAGGTAGGTACATTAACCGTTGTAGCTCCAGGAAAACGGCCTAGGAGACTTTTTTTTAAGAAATTTTGATTCCCATTCACAGATTTTGAAAAAAAGGTACAGTCAGCAAGAAAATGGGCTATTTTCACAAAAAAACTTTTTTTGATGCCAATCGATCTTGTTTCTTTCTTATAAGGATCAAAACATTATACTATAACTAATTTAATTTTGATATTGATTTTAAAGTAACGATTGTAATTAATTCTTAATGGAATTATTGTAAATTACAAATCTAAAAATTAATTGTTAAGAATGACATTTCAATATTTGTACACCATATGATATGGTAAAATGTATAGAACTTAACAAATTGATTAACACCATACTATGTAAAACTACATTCTTAGAAATAAATAAAATTCTAATTCTAACGGCACAGTTGGCGCAGTGGTTAAGCGATTGACTGCTGCACTGCGTGTCGCGGGTTCGATTCCCGCACGGAACAAATATTTGTATGACCTACAAGTAGTTGTTCCGGGTCTGGCTGTTTGTGAGTTTAAATGTTTGTAAACGCACCCACGATACAGGAGAAATTCCTAGTGTGGGGCAACGTTTTTCTAAAAAAAAGAAAAAAAGAAAGAATAAATTCTAATTCTACAGGACCAACTGTGGTTTGAGTACTAGAAAAGTCTGAAATCGCAAAAAACGTTTCCCATACATTTCGTAGGAATTGAGACTCCTAACTTACTTTTTTTACTATGTATAGACTAGCCGTCCACCCTAAAGAACACAAAAACTTCACTCCATAAAAAAGCTGTTGAAATACTCACTGCAATATCAAGCAGTACATACAGCAAACAAAGACTCGAGCTGTCAGCCCTATCAACTTGACTTAAGTGACGTAACCTCGTCAGGGCTGCCACGCAAACTGGGCCAAGTTATTAGTCTTGGTTTATTTTTTGCTAGGCTTAAACCTTTTTTATTTTCGCCAAGACTAAGAGAATTAAAGCTTAAAAAGATAAAAGAGTTTCGTTATCTTTAAAAAGGTTTTATGAGCTACTTTTTTGTCTCGTCTACCTCTATGGTAAGTAGTCTCCAGCGTGGCTGCTGATGTGGGGTCTCGAGTTCAATCACCAGAGGGTCTAGACAAGTGGTATTAGTAGACATACGAAACACTTGGATAACGACTACTACTTAAACTTAAAGGGGAAAGCGCTAAGGTAGACTGTTGTGAGACTTTCTGGCTTTTGCCGACCCGTAACGAATGTCAAAGATCCAATGACAGCCGGGACCAACAGCTTAACGTGCTTTCCGAGGCACAGAGGGGTCTTGGTATCTAAAGATGGTCACCCATCCACGGATCAACCGCGGCAAGCATAGCTTAACCTGATCGATCGACTCGTGCGGCTATTATTACTTAGTCACGAGCCCCTCCTCGTAACAAGTATGTATTTACAGAATTATACTTAATCATTAGAATCAGCAATACAACTTCTTAAATTAGAATTGCCCTCAAATGTAATGATTTAATGAAATTGACATTCATAGGGTAACTTGGTCTTAGACATTAGTATTGATGACCGAGATTGATTGATTGCGTAGGCACGGGGCACGTCATTATGTAAATAGCGTTGTGTAGTGACAGACTCCCGTCCCATCGATCGGCAAAACAGCAGTAGGTACTGTAGCGGTATAGAGGTATGAGGAACAGAATGTAAAGTTCACTCATACTCTATTGAAAAGGGAGTTTCCTCCGACCAGACGGCTGTTGTGTCTGGTGGGCGATGGTTGATGTCGGGATGTTGTATACATGCTAGTCGCGCGTTAAACTCTGATTGCGCGATGCAGGATTTGTGATGTCAGGTCTTTGATTCTGCATCGCGTAATCAGAGTTTACCATACGAACAAAAATATTGAGGTTCCTTAATTTTTAAGCAATTTTGTTTTCCGTCTTTTTTTACTCTAGATGTTTTCCAAGACATTGTCCTATGTACAGCACATCAAGCTACACGAAGCTGTCAAATTTCTCCAAATGATTTTAAACTTTAAAATGTTGATGATTAAGTTCAAAATCGAACGAGAAAATCTGACAGCATGTAGTAACTTGTTGTGCTGGCCACCGTACCTGTTTTACTGAAAATACTGACTTTTAATTAAACGTAATGCAATTTTACAACCGCCATACTATTTAGATAACTTTTCTGAACTTAAAAATCGTTTGGGTGGGGGGGGGGGGGGGCGAGCAGAGACGAACTTCCTTCTCAAGTAAGATTTAGAACAAAAACAAAATCTTTTGAAACTTGAGACCTTAAAACTGTAGCTCGCATATACAGTTTTACCCACCCACAAACGCGTTTTTAATACAGAGCCATCTAGTTTAAGTTTGTAAAGCCACATACGAACTACGCATCAAAGACCTGACGTCAAACAAATCCCGCATCGCGCAAACAGAATTTACCGCGTGACTGGTATATACAATAACCCGACATCTACAGTCAGGCAGTTGCCCACCAGACACAACACCCGTCTGGTTGGAGGATCCTCCCTTTTCTATGGAGGAAGAGTCTTTTGCTCCACATTTACATATGACATACTGTAACTTATCAATTGTTTATCAAGAAATTGAGCTTCACGATGCAACTTAGAGCAATCTTGCAACTATGAATCCCGCAGATGTGTGGGATCGCAAATGAAGCCAAGTTTCTAATCGCCAAGTTTACCAAGCACTAAATTCTTGGCACAAACTTGCTCTGCTTGCAGTCCGAAACGAGTTGAATAAAATTAACCCTTGGGGACGGAACTAGTGAGCTAAACTTGGTTATTTAAGTGACGAGAACCTTTTTTCGTAATTAATTATGAGTTATTAACGCTATGTTTATTACCGTTATGTTGACTATCAAAACAAAAGAAACTTGTTTAAAAAGTTCACGCTTGAGCATCCTCGAGGATAATCAAGTGCAAGTCCAAAACAAAAAGGGAAACGCATTCAGATATAAATGAAATCATAATTAATTTTACACAAAATATTACTTTAATATGCTAACTTAGGAAGAAATGGGCTAGGCTTTGCTCCAAGTTATTGACTAAAATCACCTTTTTGGTAACAAAAAGTACTAGGCTTGCATATATTTAAGATGGGATTTATTGTTACAGTTCTATCTACATAATTATTATATTGTATGTTATCAGTAACTTTTGTCCTTCGTATTGTTCGTCGAATCGTTGAGCTCCTTAAGTTCTGAGTTGAGCTACACGATTACTGACAAATGCGTACACTGACTGGACAGGTCATGGAAAATACCATTTCAGTCACCAATCTATATGGTCTTCAAATGATCTGACCAAGATTATGTCTGGACTTTGAAAGAGACTGAGACCTCTGAGTCTGTTTCGGCCTTTCTTCTCAGAGTAGTGAGATAGGAAACGCCGACCTCATCTACACTGGCGAGCAATAAACTGGAATCACTTTATCGCGCGTTGCTCAAGACAATTTTTTTACAATTTCTTTGCAATGAGCTGTAGATTGTGGTATATCATCTGAAAAATAATTTTGTTAGCTTTCAAATGATATACATAAAAAACACACGAGTGATCGTATAAGGGTTCGGTTTTTGTCATTTGGACGTACGGAATCCTAAAAATGAACCAAAAGTGAAGCGTCAGATATCGGCTGTACTTTATTTGACTTTTTTGTGAGCAACTCGCACGCTAAATTTCGAATACGGCTGACTTTGCGAGCTAGTAAAACAAAAGCCTGCAACAACATAAAATCCTCGATCTGTACTCGTGCATTTGTCGCTTTGCGTGCGTTCTAAAACCATTCAGGGCTCGGCCCATTTACGTAATTGCAGGCCGTCCGCGTGTCCCATTCAATACGGTTTCTATCCGATACGGGAACAGGCCGGACACGGTTTGAAATGCAGAGTCGTTTGGAAGTGGAGTTATGGTAGTACGTTAGCTTCCATTTGAACTGAAGGATTAATTAATTGCATAATGCTGTGTCGACATTTTTGCCGGTCGCTTGGCGTGGTTGTCTCTTTTTTTGATGAGAGAGGCAGTGTTTTGAACAATGGCTCTCAAACAGCTAAGGTTTTATTCAAACACAGGTGTGTTTGTGTCCTGCCAGGGTTGCGGGTTTGTCCGAAAGGGATACCGTGGCCCTGGCACACAGGTAACTGAAGGAACACGGGTGGGTTTTAGTCAGTAAAAGTCTGACATCCCTTTCCGTCCAGAGCGGGAGAAGTTATTTGATAATTTCCCACACAAAACAAAAGTGTGTTTGTGTGTCTATGTGTGTGTTTTAGAATACGGTACACAATAAAGACACATAAAGAGTACATAATACAGAGTATTTTATTCTGTTCTATGGTCAGCTTCCAGTGTAACCGGGTGCAGCTGAATACCAGTATTTTAAATGAAGTGACTACCTATCTGACTTCCACAACCCGGTTACTGGGTAATACGACATCCCTTGGTAAGACTGGTTGTCAGACTTTCGGGCTTCTGACGACCCGTAACGACTGTCAAAGATCCACGAATAACAGCCGGGACCAACGGCTTAACGTGCTTTCTGAGGCATGGAGGGGTCTTGGTATGTAAAGATGGTCACCCATCCACGGACCAACCGTGGAAAGCGTAGCTTAACCTGATCAATCGACTCGTGCGGC
Organism: Dryobota labecula; assembly: GCA_947523025.1. NCBI lineage: Eukaryota > Metazoa > Arthropoda > Insecta > Lepidoptera > Noctuidae > Dryobota > Dryobota labecula. The sequence continues at coordinate 5,284,981 of OX383296.1, read as the reverse complement.
TATTATTACTTAGCCACGAGCCCCTCTCTAGCTGAAGCTGTTTTATCTATATCTATACAAATGAATAAAATTGAGGTGTCTGTTTGTAATGTCAAAATAACAGTTTTTTACTGAATGCATATGAAAGCTTATACATTACTCGTACAAGACTCTCTTTACTCTCTTCTCTTATAAGTTACGTATTAAATAATAAATCTATATATTTTATTTTTATTTGTATACAACATTAGTTTTAGTTTATGCGAAACCCGAAACACGTGTCTAGTATTTTTATGTAAAGAATTTATGTACAAAATTTCAAAACTTTATCATGAAAAATAATAAAGTTATAAGCTTGTTATGTTACCTGGTTGTCCGTACAAAAACATGCTCACCACGCGGCGCGCCCGCGCCGCCCGCAACTCGCGTTCATTAATAATAATATTAATTTGGCAGTAGGTATCTAACCGTGCGACGATTGTATTGTAATTAACTTGTGATAAAATTTTCCATCACACTTGCAGGCTTTGGACTTTGTCGTAATGGTCAAGTGCGGATAGGTACTTAGTGTCGCTCAGTGTCCAACTTGTAACCTTTTTTAAATATTTTTGGGAAAAAATATAACATGGTGTAAAAACTATTGGAATCGATTCAGTTACTTATTCGAACAACCTATATTCAGGTTTTGCATATACTAAAAATAATGTTGTATATATGCTATGTTCAGCTAGAATCACATATATTTCTGTGAAAATCATACTTATCCGATTGATTAAATCATACAGGGGGATGTCAATACGTCATTCCGAAAGGTAGTTGCTGAAAATCAGCGCTTTGATGGTAGGTTCGTCCGAAGTCACAGCATTTTGCTGAGCAACAACCTGTTCTTGCACAGATGCGACGCACGGCTTAATTAGGCCTAGTTATTTGCCACTCCATAATCGGCATATTGTTTTTGTTTTGATCGTTTGTTTGTTGACATTTTTGCCAGTGACGCAACACAGTGTAACAATATAAATTGTCTTTGGTCCCTGGTCCTGACATCAAGCAATGGACTAAAATGTCAAACTTTTATTGCTCTGGCTACTTTAATGTATGTATTTTATAATTTTATTTTTGATTAAGTGCGTTTTGTTTGTGCAGCATAATCAATTTTTCTTTCTTTCTTTACTCATGACATTTTTTTTTTTTTTTGTTCTGTCAGTTTGTTTGTTCTGGCTAATCTCCGAAACGGCTGAACTGATTTCGATGGGATTTCACTGGAAGATGGCAGATTTTATAAGGAGTAAATAAGGTTATATTAACAAGTGCTTCTCGCCATGAAACTAATAAGTTTGGCGAGTAAAATTGTAAAGAGAAAAAATAATGTACCCAAGCTTGTAAAATAAAAATAAAAAATCTCACTCGTCACTTCTCAAGGGCTGGCTTTTATTATATTTAGAACAAGTTTGTGAGTACATCCAAAACTTACGTCATCCTATGTCAATTTTCCAAACTCATAACTCAAAAAGGATCTCAGGAATCAGGATGTGGATGACATTTCGCAGATTGCGTGAAAAACTTCCGATTTATGCTCAATTTCGAACGCATAAATTTCAGTAAAAACAAGTTTCAGGATTCCAAAAGTTATGATTGGTTTTCAATAAATCTGTTGATTGCAAGAAATACGAATGTCGTATTGGAATATGGTAATGAACCACAATGTTTACGCAGATTTCATAAGTATCTATAGGAATGAAATTGGGATTTCCAGAATTGTATTCTAGAATTAGCTGCTGCCTGAGGCTTCACCCGCGTCGCTTTTTCTAAAATAGGAGTAGTCTTAGTTACTTCTTATAGCATCAGCTATCTGCCAATGAAATTCCCATCAAAATCGGTCCAGCCGTTTCGTTTTTTTGTTATAAGTACCGTACAATAATGTGGTGGCTACAATACCACATGCGAACTACGCATCAAAGACCTGACGTCACAAATCCTGCACCGCGCAATCAGAGTTTACCGCGCGACTAGCACTATATACAACATCCCGACATCAACCGTCAGGCAGTAGCCCACCAGATACAACACCCGTCTAGTCGGAGGATCCTCCCTTTTCTATGGAGTATGAGTGAACTTTACACCCTATTCCTCATACTTCTATAGATATAAATGAGCTTAATATAAATATTTTATATTTAATTTTGCATCCGTATTATATTATTACGAATGATAAATGGATCAAAACATCCTATTGCAGCTCACATCCATATACGAAGTCCACTTCGTTTACGGCCCCACTTCATCCAATCTAGATGTCAGACACATACCTAGATCCATTATAAGATAGTTAGCAACGCAACTCACTCCACTGACCGCCATTATGACGTAGTGCACTGTCGGACAAGAGAAATGACTCACTATAAAATTGATCGTGAAATGTTTTAGTAGGTAGGTTGTATTCGTACGTTAATGTAATGGGAACTGATGGTTTCCTAAATGGAAGCATTAGGTCAAGTAGAATATTGGATGTACTTAGATTGGTAGTTTTAAAGTAACTTTCATGAGTGGGCTTTTTGAATAAGGATGTTGACAGTTTTAATCATAAATTCAATCTGCCTAGCCAACTATATTGGGGTCAGATTCCAATTAAACGGATGCAAATGACTACCGGTATTTTACATGGAGAGACTGCCTATCCTCCGCAACTCAATAACTGGGTAAGGGTGCCACCACACCAATCGATCGATTGTCGATCGATGCCATCAATCGATGATAGAATAAATCAATCGACGCTGATCGTCATTTGTTACTACACCAATCGATCGATCGTCGATCGATGATGGAATAGATCAATCGATGTCCGAGTCATCCCGCCCCGCTTTACCTGTCGCCTCTCGTCTCATGACCGTTGCGTCGTACGCCACCCTCGCCTGCGCAGCCTGGCGTCAGTTATGTGTGAAGATCGCGACTAACAACACGGGTTCTATGTGACGAGCCAAATGGCAGCGGCGACGTGGACAACCGCAAAAAATATGGCATTCATCGAGCAATCAGAAACAGGCCATTAGTATGGGACATACTTCACCCGGATTATCGAAATAAACGTTGATTGATCAGCGTTGATCGACGTCGATCAACAATGGGTTGATGGTCGATCGACCACTTTCCGATCGCTACGCTTTTGGTCTGAAAAAGCCACTACACCAATTGATCGGAATTGATCGATGGCATCGATCGACATTGTCGATCCTGCTGACTTGGCGAATGCGCCGCTTGCGAACTGCACGCGTGTTGCTCGCGTGCGGTTACAGCCTACATTTGGTGCGCCGCTCTAGTGCAACCCTAGTAAGGCTCGAGTGAGGCACGCGTGCAGCGCGCGCGCAGCTAGTGCGCACATACGCGTGAACTATGTTATGAGCCTCAGTTGTGAATTTGCTTCGCGCACCTCCTGCGCCGCTCGAATACGGCGCGTAGCTTGCGCGCGAGCGTCGCGCGGACGGCGCAGGGGCTGCGTACGAACATGAAATGCACGCACGCAGTTCGCAAGAGGCTGAGCAAGCGGAACATTCACAGAGCATTCGCCAAGTCTGGACGCACCTTTACTTTGTAATATTTACATATGTCAAGTGAAACTATCAAAACCTGCGATCAGGGAACTAAAGCGCAAAGTGTGTCACTGTATCTTCGTTTTGTTTACAAACTTGCAAAAAACCTGGCACGGTCTGTCCGTCTATTTCTTATCTCTTATTATGCAAGTAACAAATGGACCTGACTTGGCGACTAGCCAACACCAAGTTGATAAGTCCTGTGGCCTCGGACACTCTGTTTGTGAGTCGAATTTTTACAGGTCCAATCTGACTTAAAAAGTCGCAGTGCTGTGAGAAAGAAAGATTTTTAAATTTACTTTATACGTATATAACTAACGAAGCAAATAGATTATAAACCAGCCAACTACGTGTCGGTCCACGCACAATGACGGGTTCCGTAGTTGGGATGGATTTATCCCAAACTTAACATTCTAGTTGAAAAACATGTTCAACCATACACGATGTATGGGAAAACATGTTTTTTTAACCGTAAATGTAAGTTGGTCGACTATTACTCGGTAACTTGTAAAGCCTACTTAGCTGTGATAGTTTTCCTTTTAACTTCGTTATATGTATATACTACTTCTGTGAATTTTTTCACATATCCAAATACAACCATTTAGCTGGTAGGGGGGGGGACTTGACTCTAACAAAAATTAGAACTTTAAAGCTTAATTTTACGAAAATGGATCCCTCAATCGAAAAATGGTTTTCAAAAACCCACAATATTTTTGAACGGCCTATCCAACGATACGAGTACCCCACACCAAGGAATGAACGAAAAACAAAAATATCATCCCCACTTTAAATGTAGGGGAGGTAACCTAAAAAATAAAAGTATATTTTATTTTACCACTTTGTCGGCGTGATTGATATGTATATCTATGTCAAATTACAGCTTTCTAGTACTAAGAGCCTCTGAGCTAAGCCGCGGATAGACAGACAGACAGATAGACGGATAGACAGACAGACGGACATGGCGAAACTATAATGGTTCCTGGTTGACTACGGAACCCTAAAAACCTTCTAATATAGTATAGAAAAAAACATACATCCAAACATCTAATTCGCGTGTATAATATTACTGTCAGGCGAGGGAAAACAGAGGAAAGAGCGCCCTTCATTACAAGTTAGTGCAATAAAATGCCGCCAAGCTGTCGCGTTGGTATTAATGGATTACAAGAAAGGCGTTCGTTGATTAGAAAACTACACAAGCTTAGCCTCTTGCATAGCTTGTTTTTCCTTACATACCTATTTAAGAGAGTGGATTAATACGGAATTCCTTAAAAAAAAAAAAAAAAAATCAAGCAACCTTAACTCATATTTGGAGTGAAATACAGAAACACAGTATAAACAATAATAAAAATAAAACAAACTCAATACTTAAATCTAACCGGCCCTGCTGACATGCCTATCACAGCAGTGCCATATGTATGGGCAGTCCATCTGGTCCGCGATCATCGTCAGGACGACATTGGTGCTGCCCCATACCCTACGCACCAGGGATGCGCCCCGCTTGCGCATGGTAGCGTGGAAGCAATCGGTACGGGCCTCACCTGAGGCGCTGCAATAGCGAGGCAGCCCCAATACCGCCCTGAACGCGTTGTTGACTTTATGTCGATGTTTTTTTCATGGTTTCTACCGTGAGTCATTTTTAACATAACACATATTACGTCTGGAATCCTCGAAGGGTTAGACAGAGATGTAATCTATCATGCGGGCCAAGTTTGGGTTTTTGATTATGTAAAATCATAATTTTATATAAAATCCAAAAGCTGAGACCGACATCTGATTGCGTGTGATCCTTAAAAAACCGGCCAAGTACATGTCGGACCACACAAAATGAAGAATTCCGTGGTTAGGATGAATTTATCCCAAGAACAAACTTAACATTGTAGTAGAAAAACAAGTTCTCCCATACATTCCAACTGCAAATGTAAATTTGTACGCACAATTTTGAGAGATTTACGATGTTATATTAAGACCATAGACTTGTTATAGGATTTCCTATAATCTATATAAAAAAAAAAAAAACTGTAATTTCTTAAACATTTTAGGATCTGTAGTTTCGGAGATAAGGGCGGGAATGATTAATTTTCATCTGTTTTCTTAAAAAACTTTAAAAGTATTTGTTTTAAAATTATAAAAAATAAAATGACTGAAATCATTACAATAAGCCCTTTCATTTGATATGTCACACGGCACAGTTCTCAAAACATTTTTTTATTTTCTAATGTGCTTTCCAAAAGTGACCCCCATATTCAAAATTCATTTATTTACGTTAGACGTCCGTATTTGGGTCACAAAAGTTCATGTGTTCCAAATTTCAACTTAATCGGCTGAGTAGATTCAGAGAAAATCGGCTGTGACAGAGACGGACAGACAGACAGACACACGAGTGATCCTAGAAGGGTTCTGTTTTTTCCTTTTTAGGTACGGAACCCTAAAAGGTGTGATATTAACTGAAAAACGGCACGTCAAAATGGCCACAACAATATTACATAATGAGCATGTTTACATGTCTTTTAACCCTAGCTGCCTAGCGGTGAAGGTCGCTGCCCGCGTGTCTCTAATTGGATAAGTTTGGGGTGCGAAAGCAACAATATAGCGTAGATACATTTTGTGTTGTTATTTTTTTTCTGTTAACTGATTTCTTGTGAAATTAATATCAGCCTGAAATTGACCTACTACAGAGTAAAGGCCAAATAATGATAAGTTAAAAAATATTATTTTTATGTAAACATTCAGAACTAACCATTGTAAATTTATTTTATTTTTTATTCCTTATTTTGAACTCATTGTATGCTGCACCGCACCAGTCATCGTCATCATGTCAACGCCGGCTATCGATCGATATCGAAATCCAGCGCTGGGGCTCTGTCTCGTATTAACGCTCCTACAAAGAGGTGCGACACGCGACGCAACACAAAGAGACCGCTCGTCGCGCTGTACGCAGTCTCTTTATGTCGCGTAGCGTGTCGCGCCTATTTGTAGGAGCCTTTATGCTGAGAAATGCTGAGCGGTGGCTGTTTTGCGTGGATGTGGCGCATATTTTCCTCCAACTTGTTCTGTTTTGTGTCTGTGTTCTTTTCTTGGGTCATGTTTACCTCAAAAAAAAAAAAAGAAAAAAGCGTATTTTCTTTCTTTTTTTTCTTCTTATATGTACATACTCGTATTTTTTATACATACAAAAAAAATTAGGGGCATAACATAATTCACTGTGCGCTGGTGAAGACTAAATTTCCTCACGTTGTTGCACTTTTACGTTCACATTCTTTGATATATGTAATTGAATTAATACAATGATTGGTAGCTTGTGGCTAAGTAATAACAGCCACACGGGTCAATCGATCAGGTTAAGCTACGCTTGTCGCGGTTGGTCCGTGGATGGGTGACCATTTTTACATACCGAGACTCCTCCGTGCCTCGGATAGCACGTTAAGCCGTTGGTCCCGCTGTCATTCGTGGATCTTTGACAGTCGTTACGGGTCGTCAGAAGTCCGAAAGTCTGACAACCAGTCTTACCAAAGGTTATCGTGTTATCTAGTTACTGAGTTTTGGAGGTCAGATAGGCAGTCGCGTAGAATACTGGTAGTCAGTTGTATCCGGTTAGACTGGAAGCTGACCCTAATAAAGTTGGAAAAAGGCTAGAATAGAATAGAATAGAATTATCTTTATTATGTACACCATAAAAATTACAGATATAAATGTAGAACTGTAACATAGGGTGTCACAATATGACTGACCCAGACGACCCCACGACTCTCCTACAGAAGAGCAGTAGGGAAACGAGTACAGTTAAAAAAATACACAATACACGACCGTCATTCCAACCTCGACGTCGGGGCCCATCGCGAAATCCCCGACTAAATAGTCCTCCCCGACCCTTGCCCGTAAGCGAAGCACCAGCACGCGCTGGGCCTGTAGCTTTAAATTCCTCTGATAATAATCATAACCCTGATTTTATCCAGCCACCGTCGGTTCCTTGCCATCCTCCCTCCGACTCTCCCCTAAGCCGAGGTTCGTACCCCACAGGGGGTGCCCTTAATGCGCAGTCGTTTAGTTTATAAGTTTTTACGCCCTGGCTGGAGGCATTAAGTTTCGTTAGGAGCTTAAGGCAACCGCAGGAAAATCCGGTTAAAGAGTCTCAACCTCTCAAGGTTAATTCTGAGATGCCCTAGTTAAAAAAAAAAGAAAAAAAAATGGGGTCACAATGGGCGGTCTTATCCCTGAAAGCGATCTTTTACAGACAAACTTTAGGTAGGCTAGGCAGATGATCATGACAATGTTGGTTTCGTGTGGTAGGTAGGTACCCGAACACATGAAACAATTACATACATTGCATATTTTCTGAATCTTTTATAATAAAACGTATATAATATTATGAAGAATTTTTAATACCGCATAGAAGCGCACAAAAGAATCGTATCTCTTTTTTTTAACAAAGCAAGTAATCCCTCAAACATTTTTAGTTTTTTTATCTTTTTATGTTCAGTTTCGAATAGAGAGTCTGTGGAAATAGTTTTTTAGTTTTTATTCGCTTGTCTGAAGCTGATTGAAAATGTCGACACGGCAGCGATGAAACGCTGCGCTTTGTAAAACATTTTGTGTTCGGACGATTAGATTGTGGTATGAACTGAAATAATAGTACAGTCACATTCAGGGGTTTTTATTCCTTACTTATAATTTCTAAATAACTTCTCTGTTCTGTCTGTAGTAAATCAAGAGCAGTCAAAGCTCACTCATCTATAACCACGCTTACATATATGTATGCATACTCCCACAATCACAGGTGCGCGCAGCCGTACTCTCACTCATCACACACACAACACATACACGCAAGCACCCTAACACAAACACACATAATATATAATTATTAATTAATTACACCTCCAGTTGAAAATTGTACCAACTTACTCGTCGCGGGAGGAAGACCTGGAGTCCTGAAATACAGGGCTGCCCTAGTTTTAGGCTCCAGTCCACTCCATTTATTTTGACAATATATACTGTGTTTTCATTAGTGTGGAAAATAAATGAATTTTCACTTTTACGAGTACTTTACTTTACTTTTTAACTTTTACTTTCATATTTTTTCTTGTCATTTTAGCTTTAAGAAAGCTGAGTTTAAAGTATGGCCAGTAATAAGTATAACAACGCTTTTAGGATGCTGTTGGGGCTGCCATGGTGCTGCAGCGCGTCTGGTATGTTTGCTGAAGCACACACGGGTGGCTTTCAAGCCATCTACCTTAACGGGTATGGTTCACGTTGATTGTTTAACTATTTTGTCTACTTTGTGGACAGTGAATGTGTTAAAAAAGCAAACTCCTTGCTGCATTGTCCACAATACAGCAGCAACAGCATCATAGATGCTATTGCCACCCGTTATGGCTGTCCTTTCCAAAATTAATGGATAGTGACGCCACAGGCATCATTTAGGTATAGGTACTAACAATACTAATATAATTGTTAGGTACAATTTTGTTACAAGCACACTAACATTTTATGATTTTATGATCTGCTTGTATTATTAAATATGTCACATATATATAGCAATTCTCCGAAACAAATAAAATTAGTAATAATAATAAGACTTTAAATGCCTCCCGCCTGCCTGCCTTGTCTGCCTACCTTTTAATACCTCCTCCCCGAACGTTAATCTAAATCGTACAGCTGCACCTACGCAGGCTCTGCGTTAGCAAGTGTTAGATATCCAGGGAATAGCTAGCACTTGTTAACGCAGAGTCTAGTTAATAAATCTGTTCAACACGATGGTAAACCCAAATGGCTCACTTTAGAGCCATGATCAACGGTCCCTCTTGGGGCTAAAAACCTTATTCATTTAAAGACATCGCTGAATAGTGTTGTAATAAATCTGGACTCAGCAGTTATCACACTGGATGAGTGCTCATTCCTCCCTTATATGAGAAGAGAGGTATTAATTTGAGGTTCCAAATTCAAATCTCACTGTGTACCAGCGGATCATAAAGAAATTCAGTAGAATACTGCCCGGCTATATCCCGTCCACCGAGAGAATGCTTTTCTGATACCTGTCAGTTTTATACAAACGAATACTTATGTGTTTTACAAATTTAATATTTATTAGTTCCAAATCGTGTACCATAATATAGATAATCCATAAATTTCACTAAATCAAGGCCACTGCATGAAGGAATCAAAATCAATATAGACGAAACCTGCCATTAAAGAAAATTACAAAGCAGTAGGTATAATTAAATGCAATTTTTTATAGGGGATGGTGTTTTGTTATGTGGATAAAAAAGGTGTATACAGCAAGTACCAGAAAGGTGTGGTCATTAAATCAAGGGCCATCAAACTGAAATACTTTCACCATGGACCCAACATCGTAATTGCGTAAAATTTATCAAACTCAAATCAATCAATGCAATGCATCTGTATGCATTGCATTGATTGATTTGAATTTGAGTTTATCAGCTAGTTTATCCAGGCGGGAATCGGCAGCCGATTCCCGGCCACCGTAGGCGCGGGTATGCGCCGTCCGGTAAGGACCAGGCCCGGGTCGACGGTGCGTTGTGTTCCACGCGCGCCTCAAAGAGATGTCAGCAGGCACTGACGGGGTTCGCCAGGACCGGTGCCTGCCAGGGTTGCGGGTTTGTCCGAAAGAGATACCGCAGCCCTGGCACACAGGCAACTGAAGGAACACGGGTGGGTTTTAGTCAGTAAAACTCTGAGACCCTCCCGCTCCGCCCACAGTAAATCGTCTCTATAAATAAAAATCAATGTTTGTACGTTTGTCCTCTTTGCGTTCCTAAACCATTGGTCTGATTGCGATGAAACTTTGGTAGGGTGTTCTGAGGACGCCCACGAGGGTTTCTGGCCCAAAAACTAAAATTTCGACCAAATACTTTTTTCTAGTCAAGTATCTTGACTAAGCTCGCAAGGTTATTGACATGTGGGAGTGGAGCGATAATTTTGCCGATTGGCTTAATAGCCAAGGCCTCGACCAACATCTGATGAGGCTCTCGTTGGGCAGCTGGATCAAGGAAGGATTCAGAAAGCGGTTCTTCTGGACACAGCTTGCAGTGTTAGGTGGTACCTCTCTCTGGAGCCCTAACCGCCGCTAGCTTGGACTCTGTTCCTAATACCGGTGGGCTACAGTTTAAAAAAAATATTTTTAAATGTTTTTATTATCTAATATTTAAAAATATTACCTATTTATACAAGATGTTTTTTTTTAATATCCCATCGCTCTAGGGTATGAATAAGACCATATCAAAGAATCAACTGGCATATATATAAATTATTTTTCAATTGTAATTTTTTTTTTTGTTTTCATTTTTCATACAAAATAATTCGACAAAGTCACGATTATTAATGTAAAACACCCTTACGTGAAATATGACAACGTCGCATTTTGAATAGGAAAATTTTGTCAGGCTGGGGACATAGGCCTTCCAAATTTTAATGTGACCAATCCAGTATAGCCACCCAAACCCATAGTCCAATATATTTTTTATTTCTCATGCTCTAAAAGTTCGTCTTTATGTCGTGCGTAGGCGACATAAAGTCGCTTTTTCTGCTCTAGAGCATAAAGTAAAATCTTCGTCGAAGGCCAAGGCAATCGGTCCAACAGTCACACGAACAACTTCAACTTCGTAGAATAACCTCTTTATTTTAATTCGTTTCGTTAGTATTCTAAGAACAAGGCAAGGATACCAACAGCAACATCCAAAGTACACAATAAAACTTCATGAAATAAACTTATATATTATAGTTCATCCATTTATTATTTTACATGTTGCTGTTTCATTTCCTCGCAATCGAAGTGAAAAGTAGAGTGTACAACTCGTCCATAAAACCCATTTTACACTCTATTTTATTTCCATCGTTAAACGTCTCGCGTAAAATGGTGCGTTTTATGCACTTGATGTACAATCTACTATTGTTTCTATGTTCCACAATAATCCTGTGCTAACCGGTTGTCCTTGGATGCACTTACATAGTGCATAGGGATAATCGTCGGTTGATGCCACATTCCACTTAAAGTTGCCTAAGGGGCCTCTGCGAGTTGGCTTCGTACGCCTTCCAAAGGTTCGGGATGCTGGGGTCCCGAGAAATAAGAAAGACATTTTTAAAACTATATTTTACTACACTCTAGCATGCATCGGTCTTTATCGATTATAAGTTGCACACAATTCGTACGTTCCATCGATTTTATTGTTCGGGGCGGTAATTGCCGTAGCTCTACCAGTTCGGATTGTTTGTTTTAGTTTTATCATGTATATCTTCATGCTTTGCTTTAATGGGTAGCAGGTTGTGACATAGGATTTTATTGTTATATTTTTGGTAGGTACATTATTCCTGTGCTTTCCTTAGATGGGTAGTTAGATAGCCAATGATTACGACCTTATCACAATATTTCTGTTTCTAATAATTCGTCTTTATTAAAGCTGAACTTCTCGTAAGTACGTAAGTAGCTATACACACTTGTCTTTTTTGTAGAACATCAGAATCTTTTCTACATCTCCTTTTTTTATCTAGCGCATCTCAGAGTTAACCATGAGAGGTTGAGACTCTTACAACTGGTCTTTCCTGTGGTTGCCTTAAGCTCCTAAAAACTTAAAGCCTCCAGTCAGGGCGCAAAAACTTATAAACTAAATGACTGCGCGCTAAGGGCATCCCCTGTGGGGTACGAACTTCGGCTTCGGCAGAGTCGGATTTGTACCCAGTGGATGGCAATAGGCTCGCCCCCTATTACATGGGACTTAAAACATAACTGGCGGATTGAGGGTATACCTACTATGGGTACACCTCTGCCTAACCTTTAGGGGAAACAAGGCGTGATGTCATGTTATGTTTTTTCTTATATCAATGGCTAAACACAGTAAAAACAAATTCACAGGTTTCATTATTCAAGGTCAATGTCTCTACAGATCTGTATTTTGATAAATAAAATGAATGATTCAAAATTAATTCAGTTAGTTACAATATATAAAAAATCTAGTAGGTAATCTATATTGTATACAAATAAATAAAATTGAAGTGTCTGTTTGTAATGTCAAAATAACAGGTTTTTACTAAATGCATATGAAAGTATATAGGGTACTTCTAACAAAAATCGATTATTATAAAGTTTGTGAAAACGCTGGACCAATTTTGACGGGATTTTCACTTGCAGAAAGCTGATGTTTTAAGGAGTAACTCAGGCTACTTTTATTAAAAAAAAAGCCACGCGGGCGAAGCCGCAGCCAGCAGCTAGTAGATTATAAATAATAGTTAGCCTTAGGTAATAGATTTTTACAAATTCTTCATACTAGGATTGTGTGTGTCGTGGGGTGGGATTTTTAAATTAAAGTTATCCGATACTATCCTAAGCTATCTAGAAAAAAAAAACAAACTCATGTTCAGTACATTCCGGTACCGTCTTAAACAAAGCTTTAACCGCAGAACTCATACCACATTATACCACAAAAAAAATACTAACACTATCCTCAAAGCCACACTTAAGTCAGAAGCGACAGCCCAAACTGGGAATAAACTCAATAATTTAAACTTAACAGCGCTTTATATTGCATAACTTTATCATCCGAAACCACACAGAAATTCCAACTCTAACTCCAATAAGATAAGGTGTAATTTCCTATGTTGAATGACGAGATAATTCATGTGGGTAGTTTGATGCGGCAGAGGGCACTTGACGCGAAGAGTCTCAGCGATGTTGTTACACCAGCGAATGTGGGGGTTACATGAAGTTATATCTCATTTTGTGAGGGTACTTACAACACAATTGATGTTCAACTTCTGAAACATGTTGTTTTTGTGTTTTATGTCGTTTTTAGAGGGAAAGCAATTTCTGTTGTTCGTTCTTGAGCGTGCTTGTAAAAAAAATGTGCAGCTGAAAAATTCTGTATTCAGATGGAATGAAACAATTTATTGTTATTTTTTTATTGCGGTATATTGTATGAATAATATTTTTAAAATTTTCAAAGTAACTTGTTTTACTTTAACCCTTAATGGGTAGCGTCTAACGAGTTACGTAAACGGTAGCGTGGGGTGTTTGACACCCCAAATTTGATTATAGACATAAAACACGAAATACATGCAAAATCTGTCTTTTATTGATTAGGATTTGTTTAACTGACATATTAATTACCTTTAAAATATATTTTAAACACAAACTGACAAAATAGTATCTTTGAAACATGAAAATTGGTATAGATTAGTTTGCTCCCCACAATTTTGACAGACATCAATCTTGTGGTAATTGCTCAAATGTTTTTGACATTTGAACAAGTAGTCTTTGTTATTCTGTATTTGATTCTTGTGCAAGAGCATCTTTATATAAAAGATGCTCTGCCAGCTCCATAAGATGATTCATGATTCTCAACTTCAATGTACCGTTTTAGATGCCTTTCAAATGTCAAGGTAGTATTTTGAGGTAGGATTTGTTTGAACAAATCGACAGCTAATTGCTTCAGAAATATAGGTACCCTTCGCGAAATTGTAGATTCAACTTTGGTCATGTATATGACATAAGAGTTGATACCACTCTGCCGCGCTGACGAAGAATGCATTAACTCGATTTTGGACGATTTTAAGGTATATATTCGTTGAGTTATATATTTGGAGTCAGCGAATCGAAATCTATTAACTCTTCTTAAGCAACTTTTTATTGTTTCTTCAGGAACTCGGTTTTTCAGTAAGCCAGATGCAATAACTAAAACTTAATAACAAATTCAATAATCAAAAATACAATTCTCGGAAGCGGCAAAATCGAGTTATTGCATTTTTCGTTAGTGCGGCAGCACTGATATTGAATTGATGACCTAAAACAATAACATGCTGTCATAAAATTACCATAAATAACATACATACATGCTAACTACTATTTTTTGTTATCAAGAGACACTTATTTAGGATGTTTTTCAAGTTATAACGTGCGGCTACCGTCAGCCATACAAACAACGTGGATATCGTACCTGTTGCAGACCCATTTATTATTAATTAATCACGAAGGTAAAGAATTTTTTTTTGCAACAGGAAAGCACCAAAATCTTATTTCTTTAGAAAACTCCTTGTAAGGTCGTCCTTAGGCAATAAATAAACCATTTAACAATAGAGAGATCAAACGGATACTTTTATATACATAATATAATTCTTGCCTTTTTATCGAATAATAGCTCAAGAGTCTTTGTTAAAGATCGCCTTTTTGACTGGCTCTTATTGGAAGAAAGTCTAGACATTCAGACAATCTAGGTAATCTTGGAGCAAAAGATTCATAAAGGATAATTATATAAATTTGAATAAAGTTTTTAATACTGTGTAGGCTTATAATGATTGATACTTTTTGGAAAATTTTATACTTTTAAACAAGTCTAATAATAAGGGACTAGAGACTATATTAGGGGACTAATTAGAAAGAAAGAAAGAAAGAAAGAAAATAAATTTATTTGTCGCAGTTTAATTACAAAACCAGCTATAACGATTTTTCTGAGTTATTGATGATTTTTAAAATCAATAAAATTTAATCGCACTCCTTGCTGCACAACACAATTACAGAAGTCGCCATTGGTTCGCCATACTATTCGTAAGGTCACTTGGTGCAAAAGCAAGCGCTGTGATTGGTTGATTCCGTTGTAGAGGATCAAGAATTTCACCCATGACATTTATAGTGGATTATGTTACCAAGCCTAAGTTTGGAGGGTCAAATTAGTACTGTTATAGAGAGATTTGCTCTTTTTTTTAACTAGGTTATCTCGTAGTGGACGTTGAGAGGTCGTTACTCCTTAACCGGACTTTCCTGGGCCTGCCTTAAGCTCCTAAAAACTTAAAGCCTCCAGAAGTCGTTTGACTGCACGCTAAGCGCCCTGTGGGGTACGAGCCTCGGCTTAGAGCAGCGTCGGGGGAGGACAGCAAGGGACAGGTGGTGGCTGGATCAGATCAGTGTTATTATTATTCTAAGGGGAATTTAAAGCTACAAGCTCAGCTAGGGCGCGGGCTGGCGCTTCGTCGAGCAAGGGTCAGGGGGGAGATTTGCTCGTAAATGAGTTTATCACTTTGTACAGAATTGAGAAAACTTTAAAAAGAGAGAGAAATCCGATTTCAAGGAAAAATCCTCATATATTTTTACATAAAAAAAAAAAAATATAATAATGTTCCCACTGCTGGGACATAGCCCTCCTCTCTGTGATAGGGATGGAGCGTAATCCACCACGAGGGCCCAGTGCGGGTTGGCAAATGTCACATGTCCTCGAAGTTTTGGTTGACATGCCGGCTTCCTCAAGATGTTTTTCTTCACCGTTTTGAGAGTAGTGGTGATAAAATTATTAACACAAAGGGTCTGTCTGGGTCCGAACCTAGGACCTACAAACTCATAAGTCGCGGGTTGTACAGTTTTAAATTATATTTACCACTAAGTACGTACAAATAATGATGTACGTACTGTAATAGTACATTATAGAAAAGGCCGGGAAATAGGCAATTGCAGGTCGAGTATGAGTATGAAGGCCGAGCCGTAGGCGAGGACTTCACTAATACGAGACAGGCAATTGCCGTTTCCGCCGAGGCATATATAGTGCTTTTCTCAAAAGAATGCAGGGAAATAAAACACTGCTGGAGCGTTGTAATATTCCAAATTCAAAAAACGCTCCTGCAATTTATTTGATTTTCTTTGTCCGTAAATTCGATACTTCGCGTGTTCTATTTTCGAAAATAATGACAATATTTCCATGCATGTTTGAGAAAAAATACTTTCTCAGTTATTCCAATCTCGACAACAATAATGGAACCACAATTTTCCAATTCCAGGTTTAGTGTGATCTTCAATTAAATAAGTTCAATTATAGTGTTAAATAATTTGTTAAAAATAATTGTTGTCGTTGAATTCAACAACGAAAAGGGCAATAACTGTTAAGTTTAAAAAAATATAGTTGAAAAATATCGATATCATAGTAAAGTATCGACCTAATTAGAATAGAATTAGTGATTAAAAAAAGAAATTTAAAAGCAATTAAATTCGTCAATTTAAAATTATAAGTCTGTGATTCTGTTCTATTAACCCCTAAAATAAAGTGATAATTCCTAGTGTTGGGGAACTCCTAAAGTGTAGGGGCTCCCGAAGTGTTGGGGACTTGCTAAAGTGTTGGGGACTCGCTAAAGTGTTGGGGACTCACTAAAGTGTTGGGGACAACTAAAGTGGTTCTTACTAAAGTGAAGAGTGGCATTCGAAAAAAGAAAGCTAAGGCTGAGGAAGCATCAAGATGGCGTTTGCGGCAGCTCGTATGATTCTGAAGGACAAGAGGCGGAAGGCATCAAAGGAAGACTTCAGGGACCCGAGAAACAGAAGCAAGGTACAGCTAATATATTTTTACTACAATATTGTTCAAAATTAGGATTATAATTTAAAAAAGAAACAATAAGATGAAAACGATAGGAATATTATATTTTTTTAAGTGAAATAGCCATAATTCATCTTTCCTAAAAGTAATTCAAACGAAATCTAATACAACAATTCATGAAGTGACTTTAACTACACCAAAGTTAGCACAAAATTTCAAAACACAATTCCTAAGGTAACATTAGCTGGTGTTAACGTCAGTCGATTTATTACCTAATTAGAAGGCAGCAGGTGCGTTTGCCAGCGGTTTATCCAATCAGGTGGCAGGTAAATAATTAATTGCCTCGAGTACATAGAGTACAGGTAGAACTTGTACCCACTTTTAGTATGCACTTGAGATTTACGAGATTTGCGGTACAAATTAGTTCAGATGAGTAAAGTGGTTGAACTCTAAACTGAAACTTAGGGGTAAATGTTGTGTTTGAGTTTCAGATTTAGATTTAAATTGTACGGACGGGGTTCGTTCGAGATATTTTGGCAGGTGTTATAACTTGACATTTTTAAGTATATATATTGAAGAAAGTCTTTGTTAGAAAAAATATCCCACACTTGTTAGTTTGAGGAATTTGCTATTAATTGTAAACAACCAAGGTTTTTGTAGTAGCACTTTTAAAAGAGTAACCGTGGAGTTTCTTGCCGGCTCTTCTCTATAAGAAACGACCAATTAAAACCGTGCTTCTGACTTGTCAGTTTTCATAAGTACCCATGAACGTTTATGTGAAACAAAATATTTTAATTTTGTTTTGGAAATTGAGACTATAGCTATACTAGCTGTTGCCCGCGACTCCGGCCGCATGGATGTCGAAAATCGAGTAAAAAAGTATCCTATGTCCTTCTCCATATCCCAGGCTATATCTCTGCCAAATTTCATGACGATCGGTTCAGCGGTTTAGGCGTGAAAACATAACATACAAACAGACAGACAGAGTTACTTTCACATTTATAATATTAGTGTAGATTTAAGAGCGTACCGAGCACGCGGTTGCGCCCTCATCGTTTGTTTGGTGATTTCTTTTATTTTAGAATGAAAATGCAGAAAATAAGCATGTTACGTTGTGCTCCACAAGACTATACATTGTTATTATTACAAATAGTAGTTTAACATTATTAAGTTTTATTGTAATTCTTAAAATAGAAAATAGTGGCCACTACGAGTATGCTCTGTTTTAGGGATTACAATAACCCTCCAAGTACCCTCTTAAGTGATTGATACAAAAACCCATTATAGTCTTCAGTTGTCAGTTATTTAGGTTCGCTACTTGATTGACCAACTCGTAATATTATTTACGTCACACCTGGCCATAATGTGAGTTTTACCGCATGCTACGCGTACAGTAAAACTCGCATTGTGCCCAGGTGAAGACGTAAAATTGTGTACTTACTACGGGCAGTAAAAAAGAAAGCCCTCTATCGCATATTTACAATAATACATACCTGCGATTTCGGGCTTTCTTTCTTTTACAGCCCTTGGTAAGTAATGTACTATTATCTCAAAATCGTTACTACCTCCACGTAAATGTAGCAAAGTTAATCTCTTTCCATTGTTTTATACCATCGACATCGCTACTGTATTTTTTTCAGATTTCGTCGGGATATTATTTACATGAAAACGGGCTTTTTATAGCAATCACTGGACGTTCGAATGAAATATAAACGTAAAAAAGTAATGGATGCTTGCAGTGTATAATTTCAGATAGGTTCATTAGTACGGTACGTTCGGAAATTGCTCATTAAGCCACGTCGAACTTCACGGATAAATAGGGTGACTGCCACACCGTTCTGTACCGAGTTTATAAAAGAAAAAGTTGGAATAATTACTTGTTTTTATTTTATGTACGTATTCAATTATGGCTAAATAATAACAACCACACGGGTTGATCGAAGGCAAAGCTACGTTTGCCAAAGTCAATCCGTGGATGGGTGACCATCCATTACATATCGAGACCCCTCGCTGCCTCGGAAAGCACGTTAAGCAGTTGGTCCCGGCTTTTATTCGTGCATCTTTGACAGTCGTTACGGGTCGTCAGAAGCCCGAAAGTCTGACAGCTAGTCTTACCAAGAGGTATCGTGTTACCCAGTATCTGGGTTGTGGAGGTCAGATAGGCAGTCCCTTCATGTAAAATACAAGTATTCAGCTCTATCTGGTTAGACTAGAAGCCGATCCCAAATTAGTGGGAAAAAGGGAGGCATTATGACATTGTTTTCGTAAAATTAATATTATTATAATAATAATAATTATTATTTTTACAGAATTGAATCCGTGCTATTTCGTAATTGTATTTTATGATGTCTTCAGAAGAATGTTATATTTTCCACTGCTGTCAACAGTTTGTCTGTCAAGCTTTAATGCTGTACACTCGTTCTTGTTCACCCAAACAGAAAAGACAGTAGATTAGGTATGGTTTAAGCTGATTACTTCGTTATTTTTTTCTTTGTAACTTAGCCAACTTGATAGATTACTTAAGATACTGCTAACAGACATATGAAACAATCTGTCTTTACAACTAAAGGCGTAACAAAAAATCGGTAAGTCAAAGTCAAATCATTTCTTTCAAATAGATTCAAGGCACTTTTGACAAGTCAAAATTTACAAGTTGCCCGTTTCAAAAGTAGTAGTTTCATATGGAGAAGAATGGGGAAGAAAAAGGTAGTTTCGTATGGAGAAGAATGGGCAAGAAACTCTAAACTACTTCTAAACTGAAATAGTAAACGCCAACGCACACCTGCGAACGGCGCGGGGGACGGCATCAATGCCACGGGGGAAATTGCCTCTCCCCCGCGATCGTATGATAGATTTCGGCGCATCCCGCTGCGGTATC
Source organism: Dryobota labecula (assembly GCA_947523025.1). NCBI lineage: Eukaryota > Metazoa > Arthropoda > Insecta > Lepidoptera > Noctuidae > Dryobota > Dryobota labecula. Next base: position 5,265,242 of record OX383296.1, on the reverse strand, counting down.
CTCCAGCTCTCTTCAATACCGCAGAGAAAATCGCCTTTAATGCTCCTTGGATGGTCTCTGAGCTTTGGGCTGAGGCTACATTAGGTCGCGACGCGACCTGCGACACGTGAGCGATTAAAACAAATAAATGAATGCTCACGTTTATGGCTACACCGTTCATCAAATATTACTGGCCATTTTTTATTTATTTATGCGATAGGACCAACATTACTGTAATCACGGCATCGGCTACATCAATATATCAGCGAAATTTAAGCGAATTTATTAGAAAAATTTCTCACTTGCACAACTAGTTCAATAGTGCTACTAAATATGCGTGTGGCTCCATTATGCGTAGCGATTCATGCAGCTACACTATACTTTTTATAGTGTAGTCGCATGAATCGCTCTTGCTAATTCGTTGTGTAGCATGTGTACTGTAGCCATGTCATCGCCGAATATACGCCGGATTTTCGCTTAAAATGTAGCCATACCATGTTTATTTCGTTTCGCTCTTCCAGTCGCATCGCAAATCGCTGCCTACTGTAGCCTCAGCCTTGGAATCTATATCTTGTTACCATTAGATACGTATGAATTTTCGTTGGTTAATTTAAAATACTCTGCCCCGACGTCCGCCGCTGTGCGCTGGCCTTTACTCTTTTAAAAGTAAGGGTTAGTTACACAACGGTGTGACACACGGCTAAGTGCCACTACCTCGCTTGTTCCCAATCTTTGCATGGAATAGGAAATCATTATAAACTTTAATGAGTTTTCACCTTTAATGGTTTTCCCTTGTTACGAAAACTGAGTTATTGGATAGTCTTTACATGGCGATTGAGTTTAGGCAGGCTAAGTGGATAAAAGACTTAACAACATCTTTAGGGCACATTTAGGAGTATTAAAGCTATGATGAAATTGGTAAAAACTGGAAGGACTTTATATAGCGTTTGTGGTTGTCAAGTTTCATTAATGAGTTCTAATGTATTTTGAAAAGATCGTGTTTTAAATTTGAAATTAGTTATCAGATGGGGCTGAAAACAAGCGAATTACATCCAACATCTACAGACGTTGTCCTGCCCAAATTTAAATAATTCATACGAATTTCCCACAGAAAAACACTTTCAATTTTTCCGTAAAAACCTAAACCAGGTTTTTACGGAAATAAAAATTGGAAAAGTTGCCGGGAATATTGAAAAACTGTAAAGAACATTTTAAAACAAAAATTGCCATCTCATGCAATCGGTTTAGCTGTTCTCAAGTTATGACAAGCTTACCAACGAACAGAATTCCATTTTTATTATATAAATGATAAATGATAATGATAAATGATAAAATAGTAGTAGTAGTAGTAGTTTCCAGTTAAGTACCAGACATATCTGAATATCAGTAATCTTCAGGGAGTGGTAAAACCCTTTGCAGATCAGGTAATGTTCCACACAGCATTACATAGGTACAATCTGAATGTACCTAACCTTGGACTGACAGAATACAACCAAATTACATTCAACATCTTTATTTATCTCATAATTACAAAAAAATCGAATCTAAACTGACCTTTACCAAATCTACGCCATCTTTCCCTATTCCCATTCAAATCAGACTTCCAACGAGAATGAATACATTTTACCAAACTCTGAGCCTCCGGGGAATCGAAAAGTCGACCGGATAGATCGCAACTGAACCGGATAAACGTCTGAATTGCCGGACCGGCGCTTCGGACCAGCCGTATCGATTGCGGCCAGAGGGAAAAGATTGGAAGCCGGAGTTTGAGTACTTTAAAAGTTTATAGAAGTTTGCTTTTACGTTTTTAGTGTTCCGTAGTCTACAAGGAAACCTTATAGTGTCGCCATGTCCATCTTTTTGTCTGTCTGTCTGTCCGCGGCTTAGCTCAGAGACTCCTAGTACTAGAAAGCTGTAATTTGGTATGAGTATTGTTCGCGCCCCGCTCAGCTAATCGACTAAGCAAGCCTAACCGTAACCAACGACGCATCACTAGCGAGGGGGACCGCACTAGCGCGCCGGCGCAGCACTACAAGACTTTTTTTCCCTATTCATTCCTACGAACCTATGAACCTATGTTTCAACTAATATAACTAAATTACGACCATTGAAGAAAGTAATATACATTTTTAATATAATAGTACATTATGATATAAGTGCGGTAAGTTGAAAATTACAGCCGAGGCGATATTGCTAGCCCGAGCCGTAGGTGAGGGCTACAAGAAAAAAGAGGCTGTAATTATCAAAGCGCACGTATGTCATACGACGTTTTATAACATATTTGCGAGGAAATAAATAGAACTCGGACTTTCTTAAACGAATAAATCTTTAATCACTTGTTAAAGCAGTTAGAAAAATTTGTAAAATTGATTATTACGTTGCCAGTTGGCATTTTTAATGTTGTCAAGTTATTATTATTAGTTACAATTTCACCAGTCTCTCTCTCACTCTCTTGAGTGAAAGTAGGAGAAACGAGACCACAGAGTTCTGCAGTCAGTGGCGCTGCCTCTGAGACTTGTGGCGGTTTCGAATTAATAAATTCATCATAACGAAATACTCAAACGAAACACACACACTTGACGAAATTTTCAAATAAAAACAATACAGCGAAAAGAAAAAGCGCGCGGAATAATTTGTACTTGTTCACAAATTAGCGATGCGCGCGCATCAGCGTTTTTTTTTTTAAGGAAAAGGCACGAAAACAGCCAGTATTACTTATAAAGTAATTTTTTTTTTTTGTTTTTGTTATAGATAAATTAGGTTGTAATTTATTGTCAAAATTAATTAAATTAAAGAATTAAATGTTTATTTTTTATATTTTATCTAAGAAAGTTAATTTTATTCATAAAATGTTGACCACTGTTCTGTCATAAAAACTATTTGCTAAGATTTAAAAAAGTACCGTTCGTTTTAGACGGAGCATCTTGATCAACCGTACGTTTTACCTTATTCTAGAGAAACTCGTGCGTTTTACATTACAATTATGCACAAGTCCGTAATGACATACATTACGATATTGAAATTGGTGAAATAAGAGACCCTTTACGAGCAAATGTGTTATAAAGTACATTATTTCATTGAAGTAACTACCTAATTCTACACCAATTATAAATCTTTGTTTCATCGTGAACAAGTATACATATTAGTCACGCCGACAAAGTCGTAAAATAAAATCTTGAAATATACATTTTTTTAGGGTACACGTAAGTGGGGATGATATTTTTTCATTCTCGTCTATCCCATGGTGTGGAGTATTGTTGGATAGGCCGTTCCAAAATATTGCGGGTTTGTGAAAACCATTTTTCGATTCAGGGATCCGTTTGCGTAATATTAAGCATTATATTGCTAATTTTCGTTAGAGTCAAGTTTCCCTCCCACTGCCAGTTAAATGGCTGTATTTGGATATGTGAAAAAAAATTCGGCAGTAGTATAATTATATTATATAACGAAGTTAAGAGGGCGTACAATGGTCCGTCCACTAGTGCCACTCCTTTAAAACATTTTTATCTCGTGACTGAGAAGGAATTATGAGTAACGGCTCAATAAGAAACCTCGGTAAGTGTGTCTAGAATTTTCTAATACCTTTTATAAAGTTTCATATTGAAACACGAAGCAACAAAATTTGATCTAAAGAAAAGCGGCCACATTCCCCTATATCTTGTTTTGTTGCTTCGTGTTTTGCGTGATTGAGTAACAAACAGACCTAAAAACTTCCATGTTTATAATATAACTAGCTTTTGCCCGCGGCTCCTCCCACGTGGATGTCGGTAATCACGTAAAAAAGTAGCCTATGTCCTTCTCCATATCCCAGGCTATATCTCTGCCAAATTTCATGATGATCGGTTCAGTGGTTTAGGCGTGAAAACGTAACATACAGACAGACAGAGTTACTTTCACATTTATAATATTAGTATGGATATAGTATATAGTATGGATATGGATAGTATGGATTATATTATATGGTATTATACACTACTTTGCAAAAAAAAATCCAAATTCGAAACTTTTGTTTAAAATTAAAATAAACCTTTTTCAGTTTGTGACTTTTTACTTACTTTTCGCGGGTTTGCTGTTAAAAGGTTATCAGGCAACTAAAACTAACTTCTCGTTATTTTAAGTAGAATCATTTATATTAGTCGCAAAATCCAGCCTTATTGTGACTTAAAACAGATGTCTTTGTGTCGATTGTAATGGCAGAAAAAGCAATAAGAGCTAGTAAAATTATAGCGCTGCTGGAAGAGGGCTGTAGCCAATGTTACATCTCACAGCGGTTAAACGTGAGTCGTTCAACCGTCCAAATAACCTGGACTCGATACCAAGTGACAGGTTCCGTTCAGAGAAAGCAAGTTTATGGGAGAAAATGTTGCATAAAACCACGAGACGACCGCTTTTTAGTGACTCAGGCGCTGAGGAACCGCAAATGCAGTTACAAAGACCTCAAACTAAACCTTGAAGAGGTACGAGGAGCACAAGTTAGCCTATGGACAGTGAGGAGGAGGCTTTTAGCAGCTGATATACGCAGTCGACGACCAGCGCGGGCCCCCAAATTACTCCGTGAGCACCGGATTGCTCGATTGAGGTTCGCTAGAAATTGCTTATCTTTGACATCTAGGTAACTGGAGTAGCGTACTCTTCTCCGATGAGGCTCGAATTTATCTGAATGGTGAGGACCGACGTCGGCGAGTGTTACGAAGACCAGTGGAACGCTATGCCGACGTGTGTTTTGAAGAAATCACTCCTTATGGTGGAGGGTCCGTTATGGTTTGGGCGGGCGTAACTTCCAGCTATCGTACCGAGATAGTATTAATTGAAAATGGCTCACTAAATGCGCAAAGGTACGTAACAGAAATCCTTTGGCAACATGCACAACCCGCACTGACTGTAATTGGTGAAGATGCCATTTACATGGACGATAATGCTCGGGCCCACCGTTCTGGCGACGTGAACGCTTATATGCAAGAGGTCGGTATTCGTCGTTTGGATTGGCCAGCGCGGAGCCCCGACCTTAACCCCATTGAGCACGTCTGGGACCTTCTAAAAAGGCGAGTACGATCTGTCCAACCACTTCCACAAAACATCAGGGAGCTTAAACGTGCGATCCCGGGTGAGTGGGAACACATTCCACAGGACACCATCAAAAGCCTGGTGGAAAGCATGCCAAGACGATTAAACGCCATAATTGCTGCAAGGGGAGGTCATACTCGTTATTATTTTTAAATGGTTTAATGTCTTTTTTATTAAAATACCATAAAAATACTCGTAGTCTTAATTTCATTATACCGATAAAAATGTCCATTTTAACACGGCTCTCTGTTTACATTGACTAAAACACCGATTCCAGGATTCAAAGATTCAATTCAGTGTTAAAAACTATATTTTCATTGATAATAAGAAATTACTAGTCGTTTATGCTAATGAAATACTAAAAATATTAATATTTTCCATAGAAAAGCCAATGACTGTAAGGTGCCCGTTTTTTTGCAAAGGAGTGTATTTTATTATATATAGTAGGACTAAGCCAAAAATGTTTTGCACATTACTTGTACTTATTCCTGTCACCACCCCGCCAACTAAGCATATGCCATCCCTGAGGATGGCGAACCAATGGCACGTGCCTTAATCCGGACTCAAGTCAAATGTCAAATCACAGATATTAAAACTGGTCGTTGGTTGGACAGTTTTCAGAAACCCCACTGCCATTAATATTGGCTATATTTAGCCACGTTCGTAGAAGCTAAACATGTGAACTGAAATAATAAGCAGTAAGCGGTCTGTTGTTTTCTATCCGAGCTAACTTTAGGGGCTAGATTTCTATCATCGAAAACGCCGATAGAAAAGTAATTAATGTATGGGATTGACTTAGAGGAGTTCGTGGTGAGAATAACAGCCGCATGGGTCAATCTATTAGGTTAAGCTACGCTTGCCGCGGTTGGTCCGTGGATGGGTGACCATCTTTACATACCAAGACCCCTCGGTGCCTCGGAAAGCACGTTAAGCCGTTGGTCCTGGCTGTGATTCGTGGATCTTGGACAGTCGTTACGGGTCGTCAGAAGCCCGAAACCGGAAGTCTGACATCCAGTCTTACCAAGGGGTATAGTATTACCCAATTACTGGGCTGTGGAGGTCAGATAGGCAGTCACTCCGGTTAGACTGGAAGCCAACCCCAACATAGTTGGGAAAACGCTAGGAAGATTGATTGACATAAGCTACCGTAAAGCTTGTCAATCTTGTTGAAAGTCGTTGTGGGAAAACAAAACGCTTTGAAAGCGATTGCCACTTGTTTAGGCCCTCTTCTGTGGCTTCTTGGCGTTACTAATTATCAGAGATCGGAATAGGTAGAGTTAATTTACCTAAACTTCGAGGAAGGAAGTAACATAGACTGGATAATACCTCCTCTAAAAATCCGGAATAATTTTACTTTTAAATCCCGGGATTTAAAAACCACGAATATTTTTTTGGATTTATTTACAGTTACAAATTATTGATTTGATATTGATTTTGAAATCATATAACATTTTTTTGGGTTCCGTACTAAAATTATTAAATTAAAAAGCTTTTTTTTTTAGGCAATCACCCCGCTGTTTTCACTTACTTTGCGCACAAAATATAAGTTAGTTATATTTTGCTATTCTTGTAGCTATTTCCTCACATGTATTGATAAACTGAGATAATATTTTATTTGTTCCGATCACGGATGCGACCTACTTACGAACACGTTGGCAATATTGACAAGACCATGTCTATTATAAGTATTTATCGTTGTTCACAAGTTCTATTGTGTAACTATACATTAAGTTTTATTTCTGTAGGTTAGATCACGTTTGCATTTTCTAAAGGTAATGTTGTTGACTCAATTTTCACAACGAATATGGGATATTAAAGGAAATTTGTAATTAGTGAAAGAATAATACCACTAAATGTATGGAAGCTGGTACCCAATATCCACTCTGTGTTCCATCCTTCCTCGAATTTTAGGTAAATTAACTCTACCTATTCCGATCTCTGGTTATTACTTAAATTAATAAATTTTGATGCCCAAGAACCCCTCCTACTAATCCTATGATAAGTGCCAGTATATCCTCCTTATAGGCAAGGGGTAGCGAATACAAACAACTATCAAATCTCTTCAAGGACAAACAGTCAACCTTGAGATAGTCCAACCTTGGTAGTTTTCCTGTTCTTTCTTTTACCACCGTTCTTGTGTAGTTGGACTGGTGACATATTGCTTTGTTATAATAATAATAATAATAATCATTTATTGTCCAGATCATACAATCCAATTTGTTAGTAATTACTTCATACACATCTTAAAGACTAGTGTTAGTACATACATTTGGCAAATTTTGATAATAATGACTAATAATGTCAAAATAATTAATAATGTGGCGGTATCAACAACGCCACGTGCGAACTACGCATCAAAGACCTGACGTCACAAATCCTGCATCGCGCTATCAGAGTTTACCGCGCGACTAGCATATATACAACATCCCGACATCAACCGTTGGGTAGTTGTCCCACCAGACACGACACCCGTCTGGTCGGAGGATCCTCCCTTTACTTTAGAGTATGAGTGAACTTTACACCCTGTTCCTCATACCTCTAAAATAATAATGTCAAAATCAATAGTAATAATATTAATATACAGGGTTATTGGTAAAACACTAAAACTTTGCAGGACTGTATTACTTACTTCATGAACAACAACTTTTCTTCTATGACTTTTTACAAAACATACATTTACCAAAAGCAAACCTTCAAGATTTCGTTGTTCTATACATTTAGAGCGTTGAATTAAAATATCTTTACTTTTGTATGAAAGTCTGATGAATTATTAAAAGTCATAGAACAAAAGTTATATACAACATGTCCCGGTATTAATGCACACCACCAAACACCCCAATAAGCATATAATGACTCATCATAATACATACTCTGAATTTTTATTATTATGTGTAAAATATTGTTTATTTATTAAATTAATTGTACTCATTTAGGAAAAAATTGTGGTCACATTACAAATCAATTTGTTTGAAGACTAAGGTCTTCAACCAGTGCGTCCTGCCCGTTATGACATGATGTTATCAGTGCCGAAACGTGGACACTGACAGTCGGGCTGGTCCACAAATTTAAAGTCGCTCAGCGCGCTATGGAGCGGGCTATGCTCGGAGTTTCTTTGAAGAATAAAATCAGAAATGAAATTATCCGGAAGAGAACCGGAGTTACCGACATAGCTTGCAGAGTAAGCAAGCTGAAGTGGCAATGGGCTGGTCATATTTGTCGAAGGACCGATGGCTGGTGGAGCAGACGAGTCCTGGAGTGGAGACCGCGTATCGGCAAGCGTAGTGTGGGTGCCCCCCAGCTAGATGGACCGACGACCTCAAAAAGGTGGCTGGGATAGACTGGATGCGAAAGGCGGAGGACTGGGTGTTGTGGCGCAGCATGGGAGAGGCTTATGTTTAGCAGTGGACTGCGATAGGCTGAGTTGATTGATTGACATTAAAAATCTACGCACGAACACAGTCGAACACATGTAAGGGTCTAGAGTATAGGTACTTGTATAGGTACTTTGTCCATTTTGGTTTGTTTTAACTGAATGAAAGCACATTATGAATGTAGTTTGTACAGAATCGGTTACTGAATCGATTTCTGTCATTTTTAATATACGTAATTTTTTTATCCCAAGAATAATTTACGTAGTTTTAATTTTACAAAGTACTAAGGAACATAAGTTCCATATTACGTTGTAAAAGTTAGTATCTATATCATCCCTTAAATGAACGGTCATAATACATTGACCGACCCAGACGACCCCACGACTCTCCTCCAGGAGAGCAGTAGGGAAACAAGTACAGTAGCTCGCAAATATAATACACGACCGTCATTCCGACCTCGCCGCCGAGGCCCATCGCGAAATCCCCGACTAAATAGTCCTCCCCGACCCTTGCCCGTAAGCGAAGCGTCAGCTCGCGCTATAGCTGAGCCTATACCTTTAAATTCCCCCGATTCCCCCTCTGCCCTAAGCCGAGGTTCGTACCCCACAGGGGGTGCCCTTAGTATTTGCTCCCTGGCTGGCAGCTTTAAGTTTTTAGGAGCTTAAGGCAACCAAAGGAAAGTCCGGTTAAAGAATCTCAACCTCTCAAGGTTAACTCTGAGATGCCCTAGATAAAAAAAAGTTAAAAAATGTCATAACAGTTTTGTCTCTTGAAGTCAGATCAGGTTTGACTTGCTAAAACACAGAAAAAAAAAAAAAAACTAGTGCCATCATTGTTTTCATTTAGAGATAGTATGTCTCACTCAGGTCTTAGCTGGAATCATGAGTTCCGATTCCACATAATTGCCTTTAGGTTACGAACTGAGTGCACGCTCGACGCTCGACGCTCGACGCTCGGCGTCCGGCGGGGCGGCGCGTGCGGCGTTCATGTTAAACACATACAATCCCTCGCGAGTGTCCTGAGTGGCGGCGTGCGGCGCGGCGAACAATCTTTCGCCGATTGCACGCGACGCAAAACGCCCCGCCGCACGCCTTCTCACTCAGGCTGTACACTTATGTGTTTGGTTAATGTAAAAATCTTTAATGCACTAGGCATTTTTTTTTTGGCATCCTTTTATTTATTGTGGTCTATGTGACAAATACACAAAGTAAAGTGCCTGGCTGGGTTCGAAATCACGACCTTATAACTCGAAAGTCGGGGCCCATACCACTGGGCCACCTTTGTGTATTTAATTTCATCACCACTACTCTCAAAATGGTGAAGGAAAACATCGTGAGGAAACCGGTATGTCCTAGAACCAAAAATTCGAAGACATGTGACATTACCAACCCGCATTGGGCTCTGTCCAGCAGTTGAAACATTATAATAATATTATGTTGATTATGTATGTGACAATAAATCTTAAATCTTTAGCCTCAAACTCAAACTCAAAAACTCAAACTCAAAGCATTTATTTCAAATAAACCAATTACAGGCACTTTTGAATTGTCAAGGGGTCGGTCAGTCAGAAAGATGAAGCTAGTTGCCCATTCCAAAGCGTAGTAGGTTCCTATGGAGAAGAACGGACAAGAAACTCCATGGACACTCTTTTAAAACAAAATATTGTTACAAAATATGGGTTACATCATTCATGTTGAAGTTATACATGTGAGAACAATGTAGAAAGACGTGCACGTTAGAAGCGTCCGTAATAGAAACAATTCAACAATTAAAATAAGCCGTGGCAGCTAAGAGATGACCAGTCCCAACTGACGGCGCCCGTTCACGAACATGACGCATGGATCAGCACCATTTAGCTCAACCATTTTGAAGGGAACTTAATGATCCAACACACACGCCACCACCAGCGAGACATTTGAGTGAGCATGACATACTCTCAGCCGCCAGGGCACATTCAAGTCAATAAAAGACATATTACCCGGTAAATGGTAGCTCTATAGTACATAGTACTCATAGTACATATACCTGTGCTATGCAATTATATAATTCAAGGACATTGAGTTTATACAATGCAAAAATAGTTTACAATCTTCAGCAGCTCCAACATGATTGTCAAATGTTAATTAACTAGCTGAGGTTGTGGAGCAGGACCAGCATTCAGCCAAGCATTTTTATAAGCGATGTAATCCCCCAACTTATAATATGCCTGCCTGCATAGTGTGCGTTTTATACAAGATTTAAATTTAGTCTCATTCAGTTGAAGTATGTGGGGAGGAATTTTATTGTAACATTTTAAACAGTACCCCATGAGAGATGAGTCTACTTTAGCCAGTCTGAAACCTGGTTGAGCTAATAGGTCCCTATTTCTAGTACTATAATTATGTCTTTCACCTCTTTTTCTAAAAAGATGTAAATTTTTCCTTACGTACATGATGTTTTCGTAGATATATTGACAAGGTACCGTCATGATGTTAATATCCTTAAACAGTTCCCTTAGAGAATCGCGCCTGCGGAGATTATATATGGCTCTGATGGCTCTTTTCTGCAGAATAAAAATAGACTCGATGTCTGCAGCCCGTCCCCAAAGTAAAATACCGTAAGACATTATACTATGGAAGTAACTGAAATAGACTAGCCTCGCGGTATCTACATCAGTAAATTGACGGATTTTTCTGACAGCATATGCTGCTGAACTTAGCCGTCCTGCAAGAGATGTTAAATGAGGACCCCATTGTAGTCTTGAATCGAGCGTGATCCCCAGGAAAACAGTTTTATCGACGAATTCTAGTTTCTCTTGATTCAATACTATCTCACAATCACTACTTTTGACATTTGGTAAAGAAAATTTTATGCACTTCGTTTTTTTCCCATTTAATACTAAATTATTAGCAGTAAACCAATTTTGGACCTGCAATAGAGCGTTATTTACGTCGTCAAAATTTGTAGCACGTCTATCTACCTTAAAAATTAAGGAAGTATCGTCAGCAAATAACACCATTTGTGGTTGATTTTTTAATAAATGGAGTAGATCATTTATATACACTAAAAAAAGGAAAGGACCCACTATCGAGCCTTGTGGAACACCCATTTTTACTTTTAAACCGAGTGAATTGATACCATTTATTTGAACTTGCTGTTGTCTATCATTTAAATAAGATTTTACTAAACTAAGTGCAAGTTTTCCAAGTCCGTAATGCTCAAGTTTCAAAAGTAAGGTTTCGTGATCGACGCAATCAAATGCCTTGGAGAGGTCACAAAAGATTCCTATGGCGTCTTGGGCCTCTTCCCACGCGTTAAAAATGTGTCTTAATAATGTTACACCGGCGTCGGTCGTGCAACGCCCTGGGCTCAGTCGGCTTTCTTAAAAGCCTTGCTGACCTGACTGGCTCATATTTTCACCACTATACGAGCTATTATCGTATATCTGACACGAAAGAAGCAGAACCTCTTTAGCTCCCACTACAGGCCTAAACTAACAAGTCACAGTGTGTAAGCAAAAAAACCGTTCCGTTTATTGCATGTTCAGTTATTAGCAGTTCCGTGCTGCATCCGGCTAATATCCGGCAGTGGAGGCCGCACTTCCGAACTGACGGACGGACGGCCAACCGCGTTGTATGAGAGATGGGAAGCGTGGTTTATGCTTTTGTGTCTTATAAGATATAACGCTACTTGGAAAGTATGCCAATTTAAAAAGTAGATATCGCACATCGGCAACGAGAGTGTTGTGTTGTGACGCTCTCGTTGTAACCGCTAGGGCTTTGCAGGTAGGCTGCGCAGACCCTTAACTGATAGATAAGAGTAGAAAGAATTTAAACTGGCAAGTTAGGTTAAGAGGGTTGTCACCGGTCCACTAGCGCACCTTTAAAAACATATTATTTCGTGAATGAGAAGGAATTATGAAAAATGGCTCGATCAACTATATCGGTAAGTGTGTCTAGAATTTTCTAATACCTTTTTTTAAAGTTTCATATTGAGACATGAAGCAACAAAAAGGCCACATTCCTCTAGATCTTATTTTGTTGCTTCGTGTCTCAATATGTATAAAAGGTATTAGAAAATTCTAGACACACTTACCGATATAGTTGATTGAACATTCTGCATTGGTTGTAGCATCCTTATGTGTACTAGACTTATTACAATTACCAATACATTATTTTTAAACGTGATAATAGCAGAGTAGTCTCTCTTATCTCACATGTATGTTTGTGCAATGAAGCAGCGAAATGTAATGAAAAAAAAAAGCGACCAAGTGCGTGTCGGACCACGCACAATGAAGGGTTCCGTATTTGGGATAATTTTATCCCAAGAACAAACTTAACATTGTAGTTGAAAAACATGATCTTCCATACATCGATATACGTGACGGTCAATTCTCCAACTGTAAATGTAAGTTGGTTGACTATTACTCGTTATCTTGTAGAGCCTACTTTTCTGTGATAGTTTTTCTTTTTACTGCGTTATATATGCTAAGTGATTTTTTTTGACGTATCCAAAATCAGCCATTTAGCTGGCAGGGGGACACTTGCCTCGAACAAAAATAAGCACTTTAAATTTTTATATGGGTGTATTCCTGAAATAAAAATGATTTGATTTTGATTTTTGATTTGAAAGCTTAATATTTCGCAAAAGGATCCCTGAATCGAAAAAAGGTTTTCACAAATCCGCAATATTTTTGATCGGCCTATCCAACGATCCGTCACACCATGGTATAGATGAGAATGAAAAATATCATCCCCACTTTACGTGAAGGGAAGGTACCCTAAAAAAAATACAACAATAACTCTAATTTACGATAAATATCCACAAAACACAGAATAATAAAAAAAGAGTGACAAACTGTTTTGACAGCGAAAAAATGCCATGTACATGAGTCATTTCCAACCGTCTAGTCAAGTTTAAAAATTGTACTAAATGGGGTACTAAATGTACTCATAATCGACTGGTCGTGAGTTCAAACCCCACTATCAACAACCACTTTTTGTGAAGATCATAATTTTATAAACTAATATTTATAAGAATAAAATACGCAGTACACAGAAAAAAGGAACTGCCAGAAATTATTAGATCACTAGAGGGTACTGGTGTAGTAAAATAACCGTCGGAGTGGGGAGCGTGAGGTTTTTTCGTTACGGAATTTCTGGATTCGGTCCCCGCGCTCAAGGCCCGCGATAGAAGCTATGCAATAGCTTAAAAAAAATTAACCACTTTGTCGGCGTGATTAATAGGTATACCCATGCCAAATTACAGCTTTTTAGTACTAAGAGTCTCTTAGCTAAGCCGCGGATAGACAGACAGATAGACATGGCCGGTTTTTATTAGATTTAAAAAAATCTGCTCCATATTATATAGTGTCATGTGTGCCTTTTCTTTCTTTACACCTTTTGCCACTACCGTCACATCTCTCCCCAAAATTAAACAAGTTGGAAGATTTATTTATTTACAAGGATGTCCCTCGATCGTGACCCAATTCGAAGATCAAGAGATTGAATGATAAAACACAGTAATTAGTAAGGATTTGTGAGTTTCTTGCGGCAAGTAAACAGTATTGGACATATTGGAGGATTCGGAGGGAAATCCATTTGATTGATAAATGTGCTTTGTAAACAATTGGTATTGGAAGGCAAATAATGTATTGTTTACTTCTGAACAATTCAGGAATAGACGGACGTCTGACTTCTTTTCCAGTAATAACGTAATAATGTAAGTCATCGAAATTCAGCACTATGGGTGCTCATGGCTAAATAATAACAGCCGCACAGGTTGATCGAAGGTTAAGCTAAGCTTGCCGCAGTCGGTTCGTGGATGTTTTTTTTTACTAGGGCATCTCAGAGTTGACCTTTAGAGATCGTGACTCCTTAACCAGACGTTCCTGTGGTTGCCTTAAGCTCCTAAAAACTTAAAGCTTCCAGCTAGGGCATAAAACTTATAAACTAAACGACTGCGCGCTAAGGGCACCCCCTGTGGAGTACGGACCTCGGCTTAGGGCAGATTCGGAGGGAGGACAGCAAGGTACAGGTGGTGGCTGGATCAGTTCAGGGTTATGATTATTAATAGGGGAATTTAAAGCTACACGCTCAGCTACGGCGCGGGCTGGCGCTTCGTCGAGCAAGGGTCAGGGGGGACTGTAAAGTCGCGAGGGGTCTCGACGGCGAGGTTGCAATGACGGTCGTGTTTTATCTTTTCGAGCTGTACTGGTGGCCCTACTACTCTCCTGGAGGAGGGTTGTGGGGTCGTCTGGGTCGGTCAGTATTAGTGGATAGGTGACCATCCATTACATATCGAGACCCCTCCGTGCCTCGGAAAATACGTTAAGCCGTTGGTTCCGGCTGTCATTTGTGGATCTTTGACAGTCATTACAAGGACATCATGTCGTGGACTCTAAGTCTGAAATAAAGAATTTGAATTGAATTTGAATTACGGTCAGAAGCCCGAAAGTTTCATAACCAATCTTACCAAGGGGCATCGTAATACCCAGTTAATGGGTTTTTGAGGTCAGATAGGCAGTCGCTTCATGTAAAACACTGGTATGCAGCTGAATCTGGTTATACTGAAAGTCAAAACCCAACATAGCTCGGAAATCGCAAGGCAGATTGATCTTTTCAGCACTATATCAGAATCTACACTACACTGTATTTCTACCTTCCCTTTGGGGAAAACCAGTGAATGTTCATCTTCATTGTTTTAAAAATCGATTAATTCTTCTCCAGGTCCTCGGTTATAATAAGGATGATTCCTGGGTAAAAAAAAAAGAAAAACTGTTTAGTCCGTCAATCAGATAATAAAAAAAATATTAGACACGAATTTTTTGCTTTATCGTATTAATAAAAAATGACATAGATAAAACACATTAAACTTGGGGAGTGGGGGCTCATTACGTCACAGCTACATATAAAATCTACTGAGAAGTGACGTCATGCCACATTTGAACTCAATGTATCGTCGTAATGTTTTGAATACGTATCCAATATTTTTTAATAATTTACATGACGGACAAAAATTTTTTTTTTTATTTATTATCCCTATTATGTACTAGAGGCTAGTGAGAATAGTTAAACAAAACCGTTGTGATTGTTTTAGAGAGTAGCCTTTGGATTGTCACGTCAATGTCTCTTGGGATGTCACGACACACATAAACTTCGAGTGACGCTGACAGTTGACACGCGTTGACATCTGACGTCAGGAGACTGCTTCAGAAGAGCGTTGGTTTCAACAGCTATTCTGTTTGAATCTAGTTACTGTATTATCTAGTTTGTGTTTCACGAGGGAAAACCAGATATTTCTTTCTAATCCTGTTTTGTATTAAAAGAGTATTCTTGAAGTTCCGATTTTATTTATTACTGTGACGCCTAGTTTCGTTAATGTATATTATTATGTTTTCTCTAAGTAGAAATCATAGAGAAAAC
The DNA here is from genome assembly GCA_947523025.1 of Dryobota labecula. Lineage (NCBI taxonomy): Eukaryota > Metazoa > Arthropoda > Insecta > Lepidoptera > Noctuidae > Dryobota > Dryobota labecula. The sequence continues at coordinate 5,249,425 of OX383296.1, read as the reverse complement.
ATAATATACATTGGTACAAACCGTTTAAAATCAAGGTACAAACCATTATTCTAAACGCGAAGATTGCCAGTCTTTAGCCGGAAAAATGCTTACCTGTATAATCACACATATTTACAAATTCAAATTCATTTATTTGCCAGAATCTAGGTTTAACAACGGCCTCTATAATGGCCCCTTTACATTTATGGTCTACAAATATTAAATTTTCTCGTGTACAATGTTATTTTTAAAGTTTACAGGGGAGACTGTTCACGATATGATGTGAACTTTTTATACAATATTTATCTTTGGTTTTTTACTATCTATTTTTGATACGTGGTTGTTTTTTTGCACTATCTTTCAATAGGTATACTTCGAATTCTATACCGAATGGCTGTGTTTTTCTTACATATTAAATAAGAAATCTATCCTGCAGCCAAATTTAAAAAAAGTCAGTAACAATAAACACGAGCTCATGCATGGGCATACATACTTATTAAATAAGAATAAAGTTAACTCCCAAGCAAGCAGAACAAAGATACTCGAACAAAACAAACTTAAGTTCCTACTGTCGACATAACATCCATAACTTTGTCAGTGTCATGACATTTTGTGATAACTGTCATCCGTAGGTAACGTAGGGGATGATGGGGGGAATGCTTGAGGGAATCGCTCGCTATCGAATTGGTAATTACACGAGTTACTGACTTTGAAATGTAATAAAAAGTTATGTTTGAATGTTACCTAAAAACGAATGGGATTTTGATGATGTTCATATGGCTGGAATTTTTGTTTGAATCTAATAAAATAAAGATAATACTTCTATACTTATAGATTATAGGAAAACCTATAAGAAGTCTATGGTGTTAAAATAACAGTCATAGTAAATCACTCAATATTGTGCGTACAAACTTACATTTGCAGTTGAGTGTATGGAGGAGCCTGTTTTTGAACTACAATGTTAAGTTTGTTCTTGGGATAAATTCATCCCAACTACGTAACCCTTCATTGTGCGTGGTTCGACATGCACTTGGCCGATTTTTTTTTTATATTAGCTCATTTTGCAATCAGTTTTTTAAACTATGTATGAGCAGGATGAGTAGTAGAAAAATCAGGCAGGGAAGGCTTATTCCTAATCAGGAGCAACTCCCTTCATCATCATCATTTCAGCCGAAAAACGTCCACTGTTGGATATAGGCCTCCACCAATTAGAGGGGGTTTGCCATGATCGCCACGCTTGGCAGGCAGGTTGGCGATAGCAGTATGGTGTTAAAAAAATGCATAGAGAACGCTGCTGCCCTTTCTCTAGTAAGTCCCTTAGTCGCCTTTTACGAAACCCACGGGAGGAAATGGGGAAGCAACTCCCATGTTAGTAACTAATGCTCTACAAGTTATTTAATTGTAGGATGTTGCGTCTTTTGAGCCAGCTGACGCAAACTGGTATTGGAGTTGAGCGGCCAATCGGATGGGTGTCTCTCTAGTCTGGACATGTAGTTTTGCGAACATGAACATATTAATCTTCCTCGAGTATTTTCATGTTCAGGTGTTCGTGAACTTCAGCGTTCTTAATAGAACTTGGTGTATTTTATATCTGTTTTAAGAGGTTGTTATGAGTTCTAAACTATTAAGTACTTGCTGCATCTGGTAAAACTGGAAGCTAACCCCAAGCGCGAGACATTTAGAAAACAATTTTTATATTTGGGGGTAATTTTCTTTTTATGTTATATCGTTCTTGCATTTTTAAAGTAAAAACTTCTTTAGCCGCGTTGAGCGATTTTTGGTAGGGAAAAAACTTATGGGTTCGTGTCACCGCGTAACTGAAATGCGCGACACACTATCTGTGCTAATCTATTTGTCCAGCAATTGGACAGTGTCTACTTCAGTTTCCTATATTTTTCTGTTCGTTTCTTGTTATTGTAGCTGCTTAATATATATGTACGTTAGACTTTAAAAGTGTTGTACCAATCTAACATAAAGCAAAATAGACACAATCAAACCATACTATATTATAATATGATAAATATTATATGATTAATGTCTGTCACGTTTTCACGCCTTAACGGCTAAACAGATTTTGATGAAATTTGGTACGTAAGTAGACCATGACTTGGGTTAGGACTTTTTATCCCGGTTTTACTTTCCCGTGGTATAATTTCCGACTTCCATGCGGGCGAACTCTCGGGAAAAATTGCTTTTTCCCGAGACTTCGCCCGCATGGTGGTCGGAAATTATATACTTCAAATAATGTTGTACTAGTGTACAAAATTATTTGAATATACTTAACTTTTAATCAAGGAATAGGTACCCATGTTACCCCTGAAAAACATCAGATTTCGGCTATGTTAAACTAGATTTTATTTCGATAATTATCTTAATAAAATTTATCAAAATAATTATAAATGCTTAAGTGGTTTTTGTTTTATTTTACTACACCAAATGTCAAGTTATATAATCTGCCAAAATAGGTAGGCATATTATTCAAAACGGTGCAAAAAAAAAAAATATATAAACGAAAAACTCACTTTTAATAAGACATTTCTCGAACATGACGAAATATTTTCAGAAAATGCTCTCAAACAAATTAGGAGGAGGAAAAATACATTTCCTCATACAAGGTTTATGCGAAAGGACAAAATATGAATAAATAATAATATTCTGACGGAAGAAAAGTGTGTGGGTAACGAAAACTCTTTGCAAGGAAACTTGGAAAATTGAAGATTTGAACCGATTTTCTTGGATCATAATGGATTTACTGTGCTAACTTTAGGTAGACTCTGATATTGGAAAATGATATAGTGCCTACGTAATACATATTTTATGGGACGTGTCTAAGTTACTTTGAGATTTCAATGGAAAACGAGAATATTTTAGTTATATAGGTGTAACATTTCACAGAATAAGAAAAACTAGATATTTCATTGTAGCATCTCTCTCTCGAGAATTTGAATTTTTCTGTTTTATTTTAAATATTTTATAGCCTAAAATATAAATTGGATAATAATGTGTATATATTTTCATGTATTTTTTCGAATAAATAGGTTTGAATACATCAAAATTTCTCATTTTTTATTTACGACAACTCATCAGGAGAATAAAATGAAGACTTCAGCTATATTATTTGTTGAATGTGGATAAGACTTCAACGAACATTTTCTGTGTTGGTATTAAACATTTCTGTTTCAGGTGTTCCAGTGCTATAACTAAACCACAGTTAAAATTTTTTAACGCTAACTTGCACACTGACATCAGCCATTACCGTTCTACGCAGAAATATATGTCTCTGTTGTATATAAATGTTGCTGATCGTCTTGGCAAATGCTTTAAATGTTAATCTAGTGCTCTTTACATGTTTACCGTATTAAGTATCAACGGGGCAAAATTATACTTATGGTTGTGTTTATTTCAATAATGTGACCATTGGAAGTTTTATTCCAAGTGCGTTATTTTTGACAAAATCTTCATGACATTGGAAACTTTCCAGCAATTCGTCTTTTGGAGCCAAAACTTAGTCTGCAAGTAAAATTCTTAAATTGAACCTATTTTTAATTTCATCTGTTTTCGGAATTAAAACACTTCTTCAGCACAAAATTATATTTGTCAAACAAAGCGCACGAAATTTTATCAAATTTTTTCTTGATTTTTCTCACAATAAATTGTAAAGAGTCACTTAAGTGTTGGTTGCAAACTATCTATCTTGCTTCCCTCTGGCGGTATGACAACTAAAACTCACTGTTTTTCTGAATTTTCTATTTACACAAACCAACAAATTGCTTGCATTTAAATGTTATGTGTTTTGGAGCATAATTTGGTCTTTTGAAACGCAATTCAAGAAGTAAATTGCAAAGATAATGAGAAAATAACTCATGACGAAATGAATACGAATAAAATTCTTCTACATGGGCTTTTAAGATCATAATTACGACCTTTAAAGTTTTATGCTTTTAATTTTTTGGTCCTAATATCCACTTCCTTTTAATATTGACTATTTCTTGAAGTGCCTTCAGAATACCAAGTTAAGCTCCTTTAACTGTGCATAAAAACATTTGAGTAACTGTTTCCTGTGTGCTCGACCAACAAGATTAGAAATGCTGCACTATCTGTCTCCTTCTTCTAACGCTATGCACATAGATGCACAAACAAGCTGTTTAGGTGGTAAAACGATTTTTAATGTAAATTATTTAAAATTCAAGTTGCTAATGGATTGCTGTTCGGACAGAATAACTACGTTTTTGGGATTTAATGAGAAGTGTTGGTTTTGTCGGGTGGTAATGAGAAAACAAAGTATTGCAATCAATAAAAATAAGGAAATTGTTATTGGTCCCTTGAAAGATGAAAGAAATACTAAAAAGCTTCAAGAATGTTGTAAAAATATGAATATTTTAACGACTTATGAAAAATTACATACAAAAACTGTTATTAGCGGTACTTTAGGGAACGATAAAAAATATAAATTAAACAAAATATTTTTCGCTATAATCACTAAATCTTCCCAATGTGACAATTACGCGCCTCATAGAGACATTAATGCTCTAATAAAAGGCAGTAAAATAACACAACAGATAATATTTTAAAAGGTTTCAGGAAAACAAAATAACAAAAATAAAATAAAAAAAACATACTGATGAAAATAAATTTTATGATATACCTACCTAGAGTTTATCTTAGAAATAGATGAAGGGACCGCTGAAATTATCTAATATATATAACATTAATGAAAGATAAATTGATAATTAATACTAATGATGAAGCAACAATTTACAGCAGGTAATTATGAATATCTCAGATAATACTGTAATATAAGAGATTATTTCCTAAAACCGATATCGTTAATAAGATTTCTTTAAAAGGAATACAAATCATCAGTCATTTTCAACTTTCTTGATGCAAACTAGGTAACATCATTACCAATAACAGAAATGATTGATGCAGAAATACATTTAGATGTCACAAACTTTTTTATTGACAATAAAAGAAAATATGAACAGCAATTTATCAAACACAACTTTGAAAATGTTATTGAAACCGGGACCGAGTTGTATTGAACGGTGACCGTTTACAACCTTGCAAACAGCTTGTTCATTCAGCATGTCAATCTTCTTGGTCGTTGTGACAAAAGCTGTGTGTGCTAGTGTATAGGAACGAATGTTTCTTCTTGCAGGCTCGGAGCGCTAGCACCAGTAGCTTTAGGAGTGTAAGTCAGGTAATGAAACGTAAATGCTTGATCACGCCTGTCCATTTCAATATTGAGCATTTAATTTTGTTCGGTTCGTCAGCAATGATTTTTATGACCTTTGACAAGGTTTGAATTTTGGCGATTAAAGTTTTATTAAAAGGTGTTTACTAGAATTTGGATTTTACATCTTTACTGACCTTTGACGTCACTTCTTTCTTATTTTAACTTTGTTTTACCTACAACGTTTTAATAATTTAAAATACTATTAAAGGCGATTATACCAAACAGTTCATATTCACAGTCCTGAGTCTATTTCTGTAGAAACTTATGAATCGATATTAATTCCATCCCTTTTTCGCCAAGATAAACAATCGGTTTAATTTTTATAGATAAACTCTAGCAATATATCTTTATGGATACTTTCGGTGATTTTATTAGTTTCCTCAATAACTTCTGTTTCCAAATTTGTTCCTCCTAATGACGTCAACTAATTGAAAGGGTGTTTTCTCCTAGACAACTTTTCGCTTTTAATTATCTATTTTCGAACCAATATCTAGTATTCTGTTAAAATTTTGATCACTATTAAGTATGTAATAAAAATCATTGCCAAAATTCTGTCATGAGTCATACGCGTAATGAATTGTAGTTTGTTTTAGCAGTAGCCCATCTTCATCTGCGTAGATTCAGAACTGCGAACGGTAAGTGGCGACACATCACGACACACACATCATTGTAGAGTTTTTATTACATATCAAACTAATAATAGAATCTACGAAGTATCACCTGAAGATTTTGATGAAGAACGGCACCGAGGCGAAATAGAAGACGAAATAATTTATATTTATTGAATTATAAAAACAGAAAGGTACAATAATTGGTTAGGGTAATTTCTGCTTTTGGATGGGCAGATCTTGTCAGCTAAATGGTCTTAAGACAACATTGTATAACCATTGCTTTCTACAAAAAATTGAGATACACGACTTTATTTTCATGAAAAAACTAATTAAAATGATGTTGTTAAAAACAAGATACCTACCTCATTTTAAATGAAGAGAATTTATTCATAATTGCTTTTCTCGATAAAACTCAGATGTCATGAACAGATTAAAGGCAAAATCAATCACAAATCGGTTTCGATTAAGCTCTTTAATAAACTAATCAAAAAACAATTTAGGTCACTCAGTGATCGAAAGATTAGCCGAAATCCACAATCACAAAGAAATTCCATCCTTGTAATGAGATCTAATCAATCTTTATACCTTAAAATATCTAATAAAATGAAGGCTCTGAATTTTTTTACTATGGTTGTTTTTCGTAATAAATTCTGGTAATTTTTGTGAGACAATATGATATTTAAATATGTCAAAATACACCATTTTACAACCACTTTTCCAAGAATTTAAACGTGATTATAATTATACAATAATATTTTTATTGATTGACTAATAAAAACATAATTCAGAAGTAACAATAAGGACCAAAACTATGCCACCGTACCTACTCTAAGAACCACAATATTGTGATGTTATTTGGGGGTCAGGTAAGTAATATATGGTCCTTTCATCCTACTCATAAATAAGCCAACCCGTAAGCCCCGCCATATTTGTGGTAAGAGGCGACGAAATACGTGTTACCACATATGCTTGCTGATAATATCATAAACCTAAACATTATGGCATAATTCCTGCCAACTAAGTTCGCGTTGGTGATGCCTTTATTCTATGTACATTTAGTAGAACTTATAATAAGGTTCTACGTGCTACTAACTGATTAAGGGGGCTCTTGGAACTGCTGTGATAAACTTATAAATCAAGCTCAGGAACATAAAAAAGTCGTTATACAGCGTGTATCAGAAAGGTGTTCAAATATAAGGGCACAACCTTAATATGACCACACCTTTCTGAAGAAGGTTGTTGTTTAATGGTCTATACTACAGTACTGACCATCAAACTGAGCAACTTACTCCATGGGTTTCGAAATTTTGTTGATAATTTTTAGTATATAATCATGTTATTTTGTACATAATATTCAACAATGTCTCAGAAAGGTGTGGTCATATTTAAAGAACCAAAATCGTAATTGCGAAAAAAAAAATTCAATATTCCGATACAAAACTTCAATACCTAGTCGACCCAATTGTATGGGACAGCTGATTATGTTCTGTGCTGTATGTTCCCATGGAAAAAGTTGTTTAAACTCAAACTCAAAGCATTTATTTCAAATAAACCAATTACAGGCACTTTTGAATTGTCAAGGGGTCGGTCAGTCAGAAAAATGAAGCTAGTTGCCCATTCCAAAGCGTAGTAGGTTCCCATGGAGAAGAACGGAGAAGAACGAAGAACTCCACGGACACTCTTTTAAAACAAAATATTGTTACAAAATATGGATTAAATCATTCATGTTGAAGTTATACATGTGAGAACAATGTAAAAAGACGTGCACGTTAGAAGCGTCCGTAATAGAAACAATTCAAAAATTAAAATAGATTAAAATAAGCCGTGGCAGCTAAGAGATGAATAGTCCCAACTGACGGCGTCCGTTCACGAACATGACGCATGGATCAGCACCATTTAGCTCAACAATTTTGAAGGGAACTTAAAACTAAGCTTGTTCAGTTTGTTGGTCTGTACTACACCCTTAAATTTGACCACAGCTTTCTGATACATGCTGTTTATCTGCCCAACCTTTATTCCACAAATGATCATTTAGTTTTAATAATACAAAACAATCCTTTACACACTTTCTAATCTAAAGTTTGGACCCAAAACTTTTCGAGCAAAAAGGTTCACGAATAACTAAAAACCTTTATATAAGGTAGCATATAAATCCATTATATAGTCAGTAGTTTGCCACAATTGGAGAGTTTTGTAGTTCGATGTCGCTTCGAGGGGCCTCGGCTACAAAGACCACAAATTAAACTAATGGTCCTTCAGGTTTACATCCAGCGTGACCATATCAAAAGGCCAATTGCGTGTTGGACCACGCGCAATGAAGGGTTCCGTGGTTGGGTTGAATTTATCCGAATAACAAACTTAACTTTGCAGTTGATAAAATGTTCTCCCATACATTGCTATACATCACGGTCAATTCTTTAACTGAAAATTTAAGTTTGTAATTGCAGTTTTTTTTAAGGGTTCTTTATTTTTTTCCAAATTAACTCGGAATTTTTCCTTTACTTTATATTCACGGTGGTAGATTGACGCGTAATATATTACCATGGATTCAGTACATGATTCTGGACCCACCGGCGCGGCGTTGAAATTTTTCGTAGATTGCTATTCTATAGGAAAAGTTTTTAATCAGTGCGCAACTTTTGACATATTAAAATTAAGCGTGTTTTATTATAAACCAATTTCTTACTTTGATATGCCTTAGTACAAAAAAATCAGTTATTGTTAACGAAAGATGTTTATTTTGAAACTGGTATAATGGATACTCGTCGCGCAACGCGCGGGCGGCGCCGTCAGTGAAGCGGAACGCAGTAGTATGTACCTATCAGCTGTGCGCCTGCCCATTGATATTGTTACGAATAGATTGAATCCATATTTTGCTGATTTCAAGTAGAACTAAAAAAAAAGGTATTGAACAAATAATGGAAATGTGTTCTCATACTTAAACTGAAGGACCAAAAAAAAAATTTGCGCACTGGTTAAAAACTTATTCTGTATACATCTTGACCACGCAGGTATAGAACTTTTGTTGTGACGTGATTTGAGTTCTATAGTAAATTAAATCAAATGTTATTTCAGTAGAACACAGTGAATTTATTGTAAAAGTAATTATAACTAGACAGTACACGGTTAATGAGAATAAGTAACTAATATTATGGTGATTAGGAATTAACACGATTGACATGAGGTAAGCGAGAGCGACGGTTAGTGACACGACTGTGTATCGTGAGTCGCCCGTGAGAACTATATAGACGTGTGACGTCGCTTGCACTTGAGCTCGCAAGCGAGCGGGCATGTGTGTGGATAACGTACCACTACACAGGTATTGCACGTTTTTAGGAAACAGCAGATTTTCAAGCTGGAAGGAGGTTTGGAAATCTGTCAGCGTACATACTTCTAGAATCATGAACTGAATCCAAGGTAACAACAGATCGCACGTCGATGTTCCTGCCACCCTGTATAATTCTTCTTCAAAAAAATAAGCAGATTGAGCGCATTCTTTGGACCGGACCCGAAGTATTCAGGCTTAGTAACTGAACGGTTAAAAGTATTTTAGGAGATACCGTTTTCAAAGTCTCGTGGGTCAACCTCAGGATATTTTGTGGTCGGACAAGGGATAAAATATGTCACTGAAATAAGGAATTTACAAGCCCCTAACCGTATTGTTGAAAATATTGTTGAGACTGGTAAAATAATATTCACAAATAATACATGTTATTTTGCCGTAAATAATCTTATTTTAGGTAAAGAAGAGCGTTAACCGTATTATGTAAATTTTCTACTTACCCTCGGCCATTACAATAAGGGTTTGGTATCAACCTTCGGGTTGCTAGGCCCGACAGTATAGTCGTATTATACAGGTGATCTTAATAATACAAGCAGGTGGGAATGAGGTAATAAGTACTTATTGGGTATACCTTTATGTTTTTTTGTTAGTATGGGTGAATTCTTTGTTTAGTCAGAGTATTTTGACTGTCTCGTTGGTCTAATGGTAATTACTTTAATAATATTATAATCCATACTAATATTATAAATGTGAAAGTAACTCAACCGGTGCCGTGTGGTGTCGGAAGTAAAGAATAGCACCACCCTATTTCCTCCAGTGGGTGTCATAAAAGGCGACTAAGGGACTTACTAGAGAATGGGCAGCAGCATTCTCTATGCATTTTTAACACCATACTGCTATCGCCAACCGGCGCTAAGCGTGGCGATTATGGCAACCTCCTCCTTTGGGGAGGCATATTTTCAGCAGTGGACGTCTTTCGGCTGAAATGATGAAAGTAACTCTGTCTGTTTGTTACGCTTTCACGCTTAAACCGCTGAACCGATTGTTATGAAATTTAGCAGAGATATATAGCCTACGACATGGAGGACATAGGCTTGTTTTTTTACGCAATAACCGACATCCATATTACAGTGGTCGCAACCGCTACTACTGAGTATGAGGTCCTGGATTCAATTCGCAGGACGGGCAAAGGATTATTCGGTTTTTATATCTGGAATTTCTCAGTAGCAGCCCAGAGTCTGGATTTGTACCCGGTTGATGGCAATAGGCTTCTGTTTCAACCGGGTCCCACGACACCTCTCGACTTTTTTTTTGGGGGAAATTGCAAGAATCAAACAAAAAAAAAAAAACAAAAAAACATTGATTTTATTTCCCCAAAACTCTTAAAATGAACCCACATTATTCCATCCAAATATTTTAATGAGCTACCAAAATCGCGGTTCCATTTGCGTCAAGAGCTGGCCCGGGAAACTATCCAATCATACCCGAGTTACAAATGGCGGCTGCCAAACGATTTTACAGAGTCCTGTGACCTACAAACCTATTTCCACTCCCTCGAAGTGTGAAATTCCCAGCTGCCGAGCGACAGAAACTATGATAATTATCTTGAATTAGTTTCGACTCAACTCTGATTTGAACTCAACTGATGTTGCCAAGAGGTCCATATTTTAATGAGGGATTTGTGGTTGAGAAATTGTGGCGTTTAGATATTGTGTGACTGTAATATTGGGATGTACAGTCAGTGACCCCCTTTGATCAAAATGGTTGAGGTTATTATTTTAGATATAATTTTTATATTTTTCTAGTTTTCGGTAGATTTCGGGTAGAGATTTAAATAAATGAAATGCGTTCCTTGCGAAGCAAGTGTGGCGTGACTGTGAATGATAGGTTGAAAAATGATGTGGTAACGGTTTGGTCATGTTGTGAGGATAAATGAAAGGCGACTTACAAAAGGTATTTAAAAGGCAGATGTGAGTGGAAACGCCGGGAGGGGACGCCCTAGGAGAACATATAGTGACCTAATTGGTGATGTTCTTCAGAAAGGTCAGGTGCATAGCACTCATAACCGGCGTGCATGTATGACCATGAATGTAAACGAAGCAAAATGAGTATTTAAGGAGCGTAGCAGGTGGCGCTCTATAGTTTCTGCTTACCCCCATGGGAAAAAGGCGTGAGTTTATGTATGTATGTGTTATGTATGTATTTAAATAAAATTCTATCGATTCGTATTCTAAAAAATCTCAACCATTTATACAAGGGGGGGTCAGCTCATTGCAGTAACTGGCTGTAACAATAATAATTGTTCCACATCTGGGCTTATTATGCTGATAGTAAACGGGTTTCACTAATCGTGACCTCACTTACCTAGCATCATCATCATCATTTCAGCCGAAAGACGTCCACTGCTGGACGTAAGCCCCCCCAATTGGGAGGGTTTACCATAATCGCCACGCTTGGCAGGCGAGTTGGCGATCGCAGTATGGTGTTAAAAATGCATGGAGAACGCTGCTGCCCATTCTCTAGTAAGTCCCTTAGTTGCCTTTTACAACACCCACGGGAGGAAATGGGGTGGAGCTATTCTTTACATCCGGCACCACACGGAACCCTGGGAGATAAAGATGAGAATAATGGAGACGAAAATGATGAAAATGACAATGATATAGATGAAAATTTACATAATGTGTAGTTTCCTCAAAGGGGAGTTTCTGGAAACTACACATTATGTATAGTAGTATGGTCAACGATGCCCTGACGATAGACCAGTGGAAGCAATCCAGTTAATAGTCTATTAGACCGGGTGGTGCTATTCTTTACGTCCGGCTCCACACGGCATTACAGTAACTGACTGTACCTAATTTATTTATTAAAACTTTATGCACATGTAAAAACTGTACTTGGACTTAATGCCTTGGGCATTTTCTACTAGTTTACTCAGTCTAATAAAAAAAAAAAAGATTTTTATTTGCAAAAATAAATTTAACAACCTTGCACAATTCATGTAAGTAAAAAATAAGCAGTAAATGTAGGTATTTTTTTTTCGTTTAGTATGTATCGGTACTTATAATGGTTGCTAAAACGGAACTGAATCACTCTGTTCCCCGTACTAGTATAAACTGTACTACGGTGGAACAGTTTTCCTCGTTCTCTGTAAATTTACTTATAATAACAGAATTGTGACAAAATCATTATTGTAGTAACAAAAAGAATTTTTGTTATTAAAAACAGAGCAACAAAGCAAAACACATCTGGGCTTATTATGGTGATACGAGTAGTAAAACGGGTTTCACCAATCGAGAATGAACTGTAGATATGTATTTTAAATGATTGGAGGATGATGGAAACACTTAGAATATGAGTAATTGCTATTTATTAATAATAATAACGCGATAAAACTATGTACAAGGCACACTGACACTTGACAATTGCTTTAAAAACAAAATATTTCCTCTATTCTAAAAATATAAACGTCACTATAATAGTTATTTGTGCAACAAGATAGCAATGTCGTTTTTTGCTGCGAGTGCTGATTTTGAATCCTGAGCAAGCGAAGGATTCAACGATTAAATCACGAGCGTAGCGAGTTTGCAAAATTTCTTTAGTTAGTACGAAATTCCGAACGTGTTAGTCTTTGAGGTCAAATTCAAAATCGGTACTTCGAAAGGGCTGGTCTTTGTCTCGCTTTCTTTCTAATGGCGGGAAAGAGATAGAGTGTGAATGTTTCGAATTGTATGATTAACCCAAGGCTGAATAAGACATTAACGGCTTTCTGAAAAAAAAAAAAAAAAAAAGTTACTTTGTCTCACTCAGTGAGCAAAATCGAATTTTGCTCACTGATTTCAGGCAGCAAAACCTACATGTTTGAGCTACTGAAGTGAAAATAAAAATGTAGTTCTTAAAAAAAGGTGGCATCCCAGCCAGTCGCCAACACATACCATAGCATAATCAGCCTAGGATATTCTCACTGCTCGGACACAGGACTCCTTTCTGTGAGAGGGATTGGGCCCTAAAACACCACGCGGATTCAGTGCGGGTTGGTAGATGTCACATGTCTTCGAATTTTTGGTTCTAGGACATGTTGGTTTCCTCACGATATTTTCCTTCACCGTTTTGAGAGCAGTCGTGATGACATTATTTACACAAAGAAAAGCGCCTGCCTGAGTTAGAACCCATGACCTACAACTTGTAAGTCGGGGCCCATTACCACTGCTCTCACTTAGCTACTTGGTTCGTATTGATATTTTCTGTACCTACTTAAGACTCTATTAGTGGTAGCATCTGTCTAGGTCTGTCCCTATTTAAACGTGTACATAAAAAAAATAAACATAAAAAAATAAAAAACTTTTGAGGAAATCGTCACATACTTACACGTTTCTCGTTTTGCGGGTCCAGTTGAAAACCAGCGTCAGGTACTAGTTATCTGGCATTTTTGCTGGGGCCTTATTATGACGTTTTAATGTCATTATGTTTCCAGACCGAAAAAGGGATGGTGCTAGCGGTCATGTGCAGCTCCATCTCTCTCTTGCACTGGAGTCATGATGGCATTAAAACGTCATAATACGGCACCTGAGCTTTTTCAGCGCAGCCGTGAGGCACACTTACCTGCTAATTTCTTATACGCATTTTACGCTTTTTATTAGATTTTAACTTATTTTTTTTATCTTTTGTAAATTATATTGTGTCACGTGTGCCTTTTAGTCTGTGCTAAATAAACGTATTTTCTTTCTTTCTTTCTATTATCCTTGACCGATGTTTTTAAAACTGTTCTAAAAATTACCAAGTTTAAACACTCATTCATTCGTACATTATCTATTCAAAATGTCTAAATTTTTGGTTCTTAGGTCCCGTTGAAACACGTAATAAATAATTTACGTCACACCTGGCCATAATGTGTTTTACCGCACGCTACGCGTACAGTAAAACTCGCATTGTGGCCAGGTGAAGACGTAAAATTGTGTACTCACCACGGGCAGTAAACAAGAAAGCCTTCTATCGCATATTTACAACCCTCGCCTGCGGCTCGGGTTACAAATACCTGCGATTTCGGGCTGTCTTTCTTTTACAGCCCTTGGTAAGTAATGTACTATTACAACGCGTGTACATTACACCTTACGATATTTATGAAGGTCTTCAGTTTAAAGGGACTGTTTCGATAAGATTGTTTGTGCCTTAGACATAAATGGGGACATAATATAAACGTAGGTACAACGTATATACGTACAGGTAGAAGGTAGGCTTAGGATTGTTTATTTACTTACTGTTTTCTCCGGCAGCGACTTTGTTCCTCAATCCCGTTTATTAATGTTGACATGTTGGATTTGCAATCTTGTGGAACCAAATTATGTTACTTTGACTAGCCTTCAAGCATCTTCTTATGTGAACTGATAGCTTTGTTGTTACAAAAAGACAGGCTGTCTTTTCGTAACAACAAAGTTATAAAGTTCAAGAAACTTGACATTCTTCTCAAACCTCAAATACCGGACAAGTACGCATTGAATCGCTTCAACGCGTACTTGTCCGGTATTTTTGCCTTACATTCGGGATCTTTAATTCGACTCGAAAAGAGAAAAATGAATTCATTTGTGAACCGAACCAACACTCATAACTCAAACTCAAAGCATTTATTTCAAATAAACCAATTACAGGCACTTTTAAATTGTCAAGAGATCGGTCAGTCAGAAAGATGAAGCTAGTTGCCAATTCAAGCATAGTAGGTTCCCATAGAGAAGAACGGGCAAGAAACACCACGGATACTCTTTTAAAACCAAATATTGTTACAAAATATTGGTTACATCATTCATGTTGAAATTATACATGTGAGAACAATATAGAAAGTTGGGACACAAACAGCCTACCCGAGTTTGTACTAGGACATACATACGTTACGGCAGAATATCTCACGATCAGAAGAGCAGTAGTGGCCCAGTAGTAACGACCTCTCTACTTTATGTAAATTATTTCATAACCACTGCTTTCAAAACGGTGAAGGAAAATATCGTGAGGAAACTAAATGAATGAATGATGAAGGAAAATATCCTAGAACCAAAAAGTTCGAAGACATGATGTAACATCTACCAACCCGCACCGAGTCCGCGTGGTGTATTATGGCCCAGTCCCTCTCACAGAGAGGAGCCCTGTGTTCTAGCAGTAGGAACATTATAATATGCTGATTAAGTAACTACTGCCCGACGATTACTGACGGTGATTGCCGACGACAACCGATAATTGCCGATGGCGGCCAAAGCCTCCCCTTGGGACAGGTGTCGTAAACAGTAGACGCGATTCATGAGTGCCACTCTCAGGAGCCTTAGTGCATTGTCATCATCATCATCATCATTATTTCAGCCGAAAGACGTCCAATGCTGGACATAGGCCTCCTCCAAGCACCACCACTTCGACCGGTTCTGTGCTTCCCGCATCCAGCGGATTCCTGCGGACTTCATAAGGTCATCGGTCCACCTTGTGGGAGGCCTTCCAACGCTACGTCTTCCGGTACGCGGTCGCCACTCCATTGTCATAATGACTCGTTATTCCTAAATACCTACCTTCTCTGATAACAATTTATATTTTATGAAATTATTGAAAAAACAAGATGGCGGCGTTGGTTCCGATTTTGGCCACGCAACGAAAGATCCTTGTAGCGCTATAGAGAAACAGACTTTGACGTTTTATGACGTGCAAGGAACATTCGTATTATTTATTCATTACTAGCTGACCCGACAGACTTCGTTCTGTCAAAAGCTATTTGACTGTGGCAGTTTTTCTACGCGCAAAGGAAACTACCTACCTACCCTACCCTACCTTACCCTATCCTACCCTACCTACCTATCTACCCTACCCTACCTACCTACCCTACCCTACCTACCTACCCTACCCTATTCTACCCTACCCTACCCTACCCACCTACCTACCCTACCCTACCTACCCTACCCTACCCTACCTACCCTACCTACCCTACCTACCCTAAAACCTTCAACTTTTTTTTGATAAAACCTATTCTCAGACCTACCAAATGATGACTGACACGTTATGTCAAACGCCATAAAGTTACATTAGAAGATAGAGTTACCTACTTATTATTACAATAAAAATGTAAATATGGTCGTTTTCTTACAATTTTTTTTTTTTAACTTTCTTAAATTTTTCTTACATAAGAACCTTCTCCTGACAATAACAAACACAACAAAAAAATAATTAGCGAAATCGGTCCAGCCGTTGACGCGTGATGCCGTGACCAAGGGAAATAGGGATTCATTTTTATATATATAGATTATTTTTATTCTTGCCATATTCAGCCTATATCTCTTCGAAAGTGCGAGTTGGTCATTGGTCGTGGTGAAATTATTTACACAAAGTAGGTAACTTTCCTGCGTGGGTTCAACCCCACGACCTACAACTCGTAAGTCGGGGCCGTCACCATTTGGCCACCTCTGTTACCCCTCCTCCATTTGTTATTATTATTATTTCTTATTTATATTAATTCCACATAAGGGGGGTAAATCAATAACGATCAATCGTAGTATGTACCTGAAGAATGAAAAAATACAGGTGGGACTCATTGTGCAAATAATTCTTAAACAGTAATGTTTTCTTGCGCAAACTGGGACATTCCAGAGCTTTTATGCGAGGTGCTTACCGTAAGCCTCAGGCTTCGTTCCTATGTGCACACAACTAAGAGCTTAGAGCTCTCAAACGCTTCGTGTTGGGCCCCTTAACATTATGCTTGGGCCACGAATATACCGATTAGGGCGACTTTTCGTTCAATCAACTCAGCCTATAATTGCAGTCCACTATTAGGCATAGGCCTCTCCCAGGCTGCGCCACAACACTTTGTGCTCCGCCTTCCGCAGCCAGTCTGTCCCAGCCACCTTTTTAAGGTTGTCGTCTATATGCCGATGCGCGGTCTCCACTCCAGGCCTCGTCTGCTCCATCGGTCTTTCGACAAACATAGCCAGCCCACTGCCACTTCAACTTGCTTACCTTGCAGGCTAAGTCCTTTTTCTCCG
The DNA here is from genome assembly GCA_947523025.1 of Dryobota labecula. Lineage (NCBI taxonomy): Eukaryota > Metazoa > Arthropoda > Insecta > Lepidoptera > Noctuidae > Dryobota > Dryobota labecula. The sequence continues at coordinate 5,232,313 of OX383296.1, read as the reverse complement.
GATAATTCCTGATTTTATCCTTCAAAGAAACACCGAGCAGAGCCCGCTCCGACTATGGAGCGGGCTCTGCTATATATGATAGGCGTTAATTCCACCACATAAAACTGTAACATCATCTGCCCATTACCATCTACGGGTTGGCTTCCAGTCTAACCGTATGCATATAATTCAAGTATTTTATATGGAAAACCTGCACATCTGACCTCCACAACGGGTGTCGCGCTAACCTGTAAGTAAGTATCCTGTGTATTTACTGGTATACACGATTCCCCCTTGGTAAGACTGGATGTTCATTTTTCTGGCATCTGACTACCCATCACGTCTGTCAAAGAAAGAAAGAAAGAAAAAGTATTTATTATTTAAAGTATTAAAAGTAGTTATTACTCGCACGGGAAGATCACAAACAAACTAAACACACAATGATAAAAGTATTTAAAAAAAAATATATATATATATATACATATATAAAGGGAAAAAATAGAAAGTCCTGTACGAGGCCAAAAGGCTCCTATCTCAGCACGATGCTGCGACCAAAAGACCTACAAATATCAAGTCAAAGTCAAAGCATTTATTGTAAATAGGCACATAAATGGCACTTTTGAACGTCAAAATTTACACAGAAATAAAATTGATTCTAGTTGCCCCTTCCATAAGGTAGTTTCGCATGGAGAAGAATGGGTAAGAAACTCCACCGTTACTCTTTTAAACTGTTTTAAAATACTTTGTATACATCAAGTATATCATTATATGTGAAGACGATGTACCCAGAATAAAATTACTATGTACCACAACAGGTAATAACAATAAAAAAATGAAGCAATGACGGATAAATTAATTATGTGTTAGATACATGGTGCTCACATATTTACAAATATTGTAAGAGTAGATGATATTACTAATTTTTTTACAAATAAAAAGTCAGTGTGTGTGTTAAACTTATCATAAAATTAATTTTTGAAATGACAGCCGGGATCAACGGCATGATACGAACTTTACCTTAGAGTAACTTTTTGACGCGTAGAGCGAAAACGCTGTGAGCGTTCATTTCGTGACCTTCGTTAGGTTAGGGTTGCCGAACGAAAACATTTCATGCGAGTGTCGGCGCCGTAGGCGTATTTCTTACGCCCTATTTTCACAGAGTCAAGTAAATGTACCTTTCGGAGTACTTTTCTTTATTTTATTTTTTCAATTGTATATTTTCGGGATTGTTAGCACTCTGTGTTAGGTGCTTCAAGATTTATTGCGTATCAATAAAAGCCTTGCAGCTATTGCAGCATGATTTTAAAATATTCAATAAAAATTTGGTATATTTGTAAAATTTTATCTAGCCAAATAGTAAAAAAAGAATCTTTTTCATGGACATCGCTCTGCATTGTTTTGTTTGTAATTTTTTTTTTTAATCCCATCATTTATTTTTGATAATGAGAAACATATCAAAAGAGAAAATAAGGGGAAGTTCATTTTAAAAACAGTCAGTTTCATATTGAGACACGAAGAAACAAAATACGATCTAGAGGAATGTAGCCGCTTTTCTTTAGAACGTATTTTGTTGTTTCGTGTCTCAATATGAAACCTTATAAAAGGTATTAGAAAATTCTAGACACACTTACCGAGGTCGCTGATTGAGTCGTTTTTCATAATTCCTTCTCAGTCACGAGATAATATTTTTTTAGAGGAGTCGCGCTAGTGGACTGTAATGTCTCGTAAGCGATTGACTGCTGCGCTGCGTGTCGCGGGTTCGATTCCCGCACGGAACAAATATTTGTGTGACTTACATAGTTTTTCTGGGTCTGGCTGTTTGTGTATGGGAGTTTAAATGTTTGTAAACGCACCCACAATAAAGGAGAAATTCCTAGAGTGGGGCAGCGTTTAAAAAAAAAATCTTGTCTGGCATTTTGAGAACTTCATGCGGCCTACCCAAATGTCCTTTCTTTGGTATTGTTTGTCGAATCGTTGAGCTCCTTAAGTCCTGAGTTGAGCTACACGTTTACTGACAAATGCTTGCACTGACTGAACAGGTCCACTCAAATTTTTTCGCCATTTCTCCTCAGGGGTAGTCAGATAGGAAATGTCGACTCCATCTAGCTTATTGTTTAATATGTAAAAGTGATCCCGTTATCCTATTTACTGAATTTTAACAATTTCATTTCAGTTCATTTCGTTAATTTTATTTTAGTTATAATTGGTATGATTGTAGTGTGTATTTGAATCCTTGGTTACTAACATAACTCTTTAAGTATACTAACAAAAATATGGATAACTGTGTCTGAATTTAATAAATAAACTATATTAAATTCCCTTTATACTGTACATCATACCCTAGTCGCTGTGCGAACATAGACTGTACATGAACGATGACAGTCCCAGCTGCAAGTTGTTTGTTACTGCACGAATATTTCTCCATACAATACAATTTCCCGAATATCCCACCTGGGCGTAGCTAAAATATTGCCACATAAAATATGTTATAGATCATAAAAAGCTGTATTTTGTGAATATACAAAGCGTACAATTTTACTGAAATAGGTTTGAACGAAAAAGGGACAAATTGTGTGTTTATTTCTGTCATGTGTTTTACTGTGAATGTCTAACGCTGGATAGAGTTTAATTATAATTTTATTTGTGTAAAATTATATTTATGATTATAAATTATTTCTTCCCTTCCAAATATAACCCAATTAGCCTTCAAAGCAAGAGTGAGCAGGCATCTTTTGGGACCACTCGCTTCATTGTAGATTTCATCCATTGCTCTCCATTAGACGAGATCGAGGTCAAAAGTAGGCTCATTACGAATCAACAAAAATAAAAGACCTAATTTGACTATAGGTAGGTTATATGCTTTATCCCAAAAAGTAGGGCGGTGAACAATATCACATCATGACGTCATAACTTATCGTATCTATTGATTTATTCTGAAAAGTCGTAGACAGAGTATAGACAAGTCATTAAATAATAATGAGGCAGGGACACACTTATTCCACCTAGAAGTAAAAGTTAACGAAACAGAAATATATAGTTATATATATTGCATAACTGTCAAAGTGTAGGTGGCTCAAAACTCAAACTCAAGCATTTATCTACACTAATATTATAAAGAGGAAAGATTTGTACCTATTTTTGTATGTTTGTAATGAATAGGCTCAAAAAGTACTGGGCCGATTTAAAAAATTCTTTCACCAATAGAATGCTACATTCTTCCAATTTGACATAGGCTACATTTCATTTTGAAAAAAATTAGGGATCCTTGGTAAAATTTGAACAATGTAACCGAAGGTGTAGAAAAATGAGTCTTAAAATGTCTTTCGTATTGTCTACCCCGTGCGAAGCCGGGACGGGCTGCTAGTTTCAAATAAACCAATTACAGGTAATTTTGAATTGTCAAAGGGTTGGTCAGTCAGAAAGATGAAGCTAGTTGCCCATTCTAAAGCGTAGTAGGTTCCTATGGAAAAGAACAGGCAAGAAACTCCACGGACGCTCTTTAAAAAATAAAATTGTTACAAAATATTAGTTACACCATTCATGTTGAGAACAATGTAGAAAGACTTGCACGTTAGAAGCGTCCGTAATAAAAACTACACAAAAATTAAAATAAGCCGTGGCAGCTAAGAGATGTCCAGTCCCCACTGACGGCGTCCGTTCACGAACATGACGCATGGATCAGCATCATTCAGCTCTACCATTTTGAAGGGAACTTAATGATCCAACACACACACCTCTGCCTAACTCTTCGGGGTTTATAGGCATGATGTTTTGATATGAGTGTAAATATACATAATTATTTTCTCTATCACATATACGGATGCAAACTTTTTGTCTGACCCCATTTGTTAGCCAACAACTAACTGGGGCCGTACAAAACAGCATCATAATACTTTTTTTTAAGGCGAGGTTCTTCAAGTTAACCTCTAGGAAATGTAATTTTATTTAGAAACGGTAGTGATTAAACACGTAAAAAAATTATATGTTGCTTTTGAAACCTTTTTGTAGGTACGTCGGGTACTCGTTGCATAATTAGATAAAGTTCGCTCGATAGAAAAAAATCCAAACATACTCTTATTCTGAGATTAAAATTAAACCACATTATGTATTGAAAATCAAATCAAAATAAACGTATATGATGATGTAATGTCCATCAGGTTTAACATTGTTAATATCGTAAAACATATAATTTTCAACCCAAAATTAACGAAATTCACGGCACAATTTACTCGCGCCACCTCTAGAACAAAAATGCACGCTCGAAGAACCTCGCCTTAATGCTAAATGCTCTTGATCTCGATCAGGGCCTCAAGTCTGTTTGTGTCAGAATGGTCTATCATTGATTTAATAATTGGGTCATTCTCAGGACACTCATTATTTGGTTGACTTCGGTGGCAATTTTTTTTTACGTTTAGGCATATCTAACATGAAATATCAAATTTAGAGTTAATTTAAAACATATTAGTAGTACTCTAGATTTGATATTTCATGTTAGACTTGAGGCCCTGGCCTAATGGTGAGCTATGGATGAGGTCTACGATGGAACGAGCATGCCCAGAAGAGGACTCTTGCTTTTAAGGGTAACAGGTGGAAGGGAACACATTCAATAGTAACAATTAACTGTTAAAGACTGTCGCTATCTTCTTCTGGCTTCTTCTGGGTAAGCTCACTCCATCGTAGACTTTGTCTCTGTCACCCAGACCTAGACCAAAGTCAAGAGCAAACCCATAGTAAAATTAAAATAAAAATCGTCTCTAGAGATGTTCATTGAGGAATCATATTTTACTGTCATAGAAACTTCAGTAATAAAGCCGCAGTGGATAATTTAATTGTTTCTGATTTGCACTCTCTCAACTAGATTTAATAACACATACAAATTTCTACTCATAATATTATTGGCATAAGCATGCAGGCCTTTTTCACAAAACTTAACAATATTTTCTGTAATCTTCATTTAAATGAAGTGACATAAAAATATTCTTCAACGCTATTTCAGTTGATATTTATGAATTAGGGCCATATTTCCGTTGCTACTTTTCTCCAAATTTTTCTCCGCAAATACTCCCAAATTTCTTGAAGTTGCCCCAAAGCAGTATACCTTTCTTTGTGAGTGGCAAGCTTAGGAGGCCCGTTTCATGTGTTAATTAAGACTCTCTTTTCCTCCTTTCTATGAAAGGGCCTTTGTGCGATTTCCAAGGAAAAGAATTAGAGTCTCGTTCTGAAGGGTGCGCTTTGTGATTGTTATATGTTTAAATTGCTTATAATTTGGGGCTTGTACCTCTCGACAGAGTTATATTAGGTATGGTATGATACGGACGACGCCACACAGAGCGTCGCGTCACGTCGCGTCGAGCCGGACGGCTCTGTGTGGCGTCGTCCGTAATATCTAGTACATTACAACTGCTCAGCGTCGCGTCGGCGTCCCGTCCCGCCGCGCCGCGCCGGCTGTGTGCAGAGACCTTTATTCATTTAATGTCTGTTGACGTAGAGGTAATTTTCAAGCTACAAATGAATAGCGACAAATGTCGTTTTTTCTAGATAATCTAGAATAATTATGTAAATGTATATCGTCACAAGAATTACAACTGATTATTCATTTATATAAATATATATTGTAAAAAAAAAACGTTAATTTTAATAGTAAATAGTATTTTAACTGTGCATATTTTGTACGTATGTATTTCTCCCTTTTTAGTGCATATATTTGCATGCATATTTTGGGATTTTGTTAGTGCATATAATCCGATGTTTTTTTTTTAACCTAAATAATATACTAATATGTTGACCTGGTGAAGGTCAAGCGAATCCGCTGGATATAGGCAGCACTGGAGGCCTATTTTCAGTAGTGGAAGCCTTTCGGCTGAATTATAAAAATGGTGACTTAACAAGCGATAAGTATTCACTAGAATAGGTATAATTAGTCAAGGTCAAAAGAAAACGAGAGGAAAAAACTAAAATATTATTTTATTAATATAACTTAGTACCAAAAAGCCGCCTCCACTAATCACCAGTCATCATCGCCATGAATTCTGAAACAGTCATTGTAGTGATGTTATTTTCCCAAAGGAGTTTGTTGAGGTCAAGGTCAAGGTCAAGATTGCTTGTGAAAATAAGTATATTGAAGCTTGTTGAAACAAATTGACAGAAATAACAATAATTGTGGTCGTTCTATACGCTATAATTAGAACTAGCTGCAGCCCGCAGCTTCACCCACGAGGCTTTTTCTAAAATAAAAGTAGCCTAAGCTATTCCTTATAACATCAGCTATCTGCCAATGAGTCCGTCAAAATCGGGCCTGCCGTTTGGGAGATTAGCCGGACAAAAAGACATTTTTTTTTTTTTTCGTAAGGCTGTACTTTTAATGCATTTAGTACAAAGTTATTATTTTGACATTACAAACAGACACTTCAATTTTATTTAATTGTATAGATATAATTTCTTTAAAAACAGTAATCAAATCAAATCAAAATTCCAATGACTACCTACGCAAAAAAAATTATTGCCAAAGATTTTCGGAAGTGACGTCGGAAGTCAATCGGTACGTTTTATTTCGTTTGCCTTTTTATAACGAATTCCGAATTTATTTTAAACATGAACCAGAACATTACGTTATTTTCTCCTATAAGAAGAAAGTTAAAAACCCAAAGCTCAAGAAATTACCATCAAAGTCCACAGTGCCTGACGCGTCAGTGTCAATCTCAGCGATCATCTCGTTCAACTGGTCAGAGGTCAGTTGTTCATCTAGAGCAGCCAGGATCTCACGCAGACTTGAGGTGGGGATGTAGCCATTGCCTGGAATTGATAGAATTTCATCACAATTAATAATGCTACTTTCTACGTTTATCTTGGGTATCACTGACATCGGTGACGGAAAACACGTGACGGAACCTGGACTTATAATTAAGATAAGTCTGAAATCGCCAACCGGCCCGCCATGAGCAAGCGTGGTGATCAATACTCGTGCCTTCTCTCATACAGAGACTACAGATACCATATATATATAGCCTATAACTAGCTGCTGCCAGCAGCTACGCCTGCTTTTTCTAAAGTAAAATAAAAATAGCCTTAGTTGCTCCTTATAATATCAGCTATCTGCCAGCGAAAGTTTCGTCAAAATCGGTCCAGCCGTTTGGGAAATTAATGATGAAGAGAAGCATGATACCATAGATTCAGTCCATGTTTCTGGCAACCCCTGCGTTGATATTTTTTGCCGATAATAAAAAAAAATGCTTTGCCATACATTTTGACCGCGCAGGTATTGCATTTTTGTGGGAAATAGTTGTTTTTTTTTTTTTAAATATAAGTAAAAATTATAATTTAATAAACCGACAATAAATTTATACATATTATATAGATATAGATGTTTTCTATCTAAATATTTTTAACGGCCACAGCCTAACAATAAGAGATGGGAAACCATGCTTGCTGTTCACTGCCCAATAAACTATAGTCAGCTCAGCCGGTCGATTCTCATCGTAAAAATATAGGTGAAGTGAACTGTCATCCTACCTGACGCTAGGGAGTCTATAGATTGACAGCTCACATTGAACTCACTTCACCTGAATTTTCATGGTGAGATTTCTACAGAATAGCGCTACAGTACTGTGTGTATTTAACGCAACCTGCGTGACAAAGCGGACCATGACGTGGTGATCGTGGCTTTCGTAAAAACTCAAAAGTAACGTGTTGGAAACTCTAATCATCAATGAGTAGCCATAATGTCCCAGCACTAATATTTCAATGGCGGTCCGTACACGACGCAGCCAATAACAAACTTGTTAATTACACGATGGTAAGCCATCGTGCTGTGACATTCTAGCTACTTATTAATGATTTGAGTTTGTAACTGGTTTCTTGTGATTACCATCGTGGACGATGATGTGATAAGGCAACAGTGTGGTTTAAAAGAAGATGCAGTGACAAAAATTGAAATGAGTATGCTTAGATGGTTTGGTCAGGTTGAGAGGATGAATGAAAGGCGACTTACAAGGCAGATGTGAGTGAAAACTATGGGAGGGGACGCCCTAGGACAACATATAGTGACCTAATTGGTGAAGTTCTTCAGAAAGGTCAGGTGCGTAGCACTCGCAACCGGCACATGTATGACCAGTTTTATGAATGTAAACAAAGCAAAAGGATTATGTAAGTAGCGTAGCAGGTGGCGTTCTATAGTTTCTGCCTACCCCCATGGGAAGCAGGCGTGAGTTTATGTATTATTCATCATCATTTCAGCCGAAAGACGTCCACTGCTGGACATAGGCCTACCCAAGCACCGCCACTTCGACCGGTTCTGTGCTTCCCGCATCTAGCAGATTCCTGCGACTTTCACAAGTTCATCGGTCCACCTTGTGGGAGACCTTCCAATGTTACGTCTTCCGGTACGCGGTCGCCACTTCAGAACCTTTCGACCCCAACGGCCATCTGTTCTGCGAGCAATGTGTCCTGCCCATTGCCACTTAAGAATGGTAGAATGATGACAGATCATCATAATTAGATTTTATTTAGTTTAAAAGATTTAATAATATAAACACTTTTTCTCGATTTTCTTACGATTACTTGCCTATAAATATTTTATTTTGATTTCCCTTCTGCGTCGTCCACTTAAAAAATCATCAAAGTAATAAAATTTATGATACAGAGAATCTTGTATGTCTGTCTGGTGACATTTGCGTGAGGCGACGATGTAAATATTGTACAACGGGTACAATTGACGATTGTTGTGACATTCGTGTATTAAGTGTGATCACGGATGATTTTTGTCACGAAGTTTTATGAAAACGTCGGCTGTTGTTTTGTTGGATATATATCATTTGGATGTTGGGATTGGATGTTGGGATTTAGTTAATTTATTAAGACTGTTTTTAAGAGATTTACGACAAGGAGCGCGTGGCTAAGTAATAAGCCACGGGATGATCGATCAGGTAAAGCTACGCTTGCCGGGGTTGGTCCATGGATGGGTAACCATCTTTTCATGCCGAGATTTCTGCGTGCCTCGGAAAGCACGTTAAGCCGTTGGTCCCAGCTGTCATTCGCGGATCTTTGACAGTCGTTACAGGTCGTTAGAAGCCCGAAAGTCTGACAACCAGTCTTACCAAGGGATATAGTATGGTTGTGGTGGCACTATAACGCCACATGCGAACTACGGATCAAAAGACCTGACGTCACAAATCCGGCATCGCGCAATCAGAGTTTACCGTGCGACTAGTATATATACAACATCCCGACATCAACCGTTGGGCAGTTGCCCACCAGACACCCGTCTGGTCGGATCCTCCCTTTACTATAGAGTATGAGTGAACTTTACACCCTGTTCCTCGTACCTGTATAATATTTATTTATTTAAGGACAACCAACAAAGCATACACCAAAAATAAATGTTAAAATACCCATATTATAATTAAATTTTACAGTGTAGCCTTAATTAAAGTCTGCCACGGCATGCATTAAAACATAATAGTAGGAAATGCAGTATTAGCCAGTTAACAAGCTGTGGAGTTCAGATAGGCAGTAACTCTATGTAAAATACTAGTATTCAGCTACATACGGTTAGACTGGAAGCCGACCCTAAACATATATAGTTGGAAAAGGATAAACAGATGATGATATGAGATTTACGATATTTTGTTTTCAAATTTCTGCTTTTCACTCATTTTACAAAGTTGAACACATCACATCACATACAATCACGCCTGTGATCCCCTAAGGGTTAGGCAGAGGTGTACCTACAAAAGCACCCACTTTCACCAGCTATGTTTAAGTCCCATGTAATAGTAGGCAAGCCTATTGCCATCATCATTTCAGCCGAAAACGTCTACTGCTGGACATAGAGCTCCCCCAAGCACCGCCACCGCGACCAGTTCCGTGCTTCGCGCGACCAGCGGATTCCTGCGGCTTTCACAAGGTCATCAGTCCACCTTGTCCTGATTACACGAATTTACACGGAAAAAGATCGTTAAAGTATATAATACCATACCTAATTAATCAATTACCTATACCAGTGAGGGACAACATAACTCAGAAAAACATAAAATATAAATTAAAGCAATATTTTTTGCAAAATTTAAACAAGTAGGTACCTGCTTATTTATATTATATAAAGGAGTACCTAAGCATATTTTTAATTAAAACATATTTGAAAATTGATTCAGGTTAAATAGTTTAAAGCATACATATAAATCCTACATAAAATAAAATACAAAATAAGTACCTACCTACATAAGATTTATTAATAAAAACATTTATTTTTTCTCTTTTAATTCATCTAAGTTAAATACTTTAAAAAATACATAAAAAAGCAAATTACATATTAAAACTATAACACAAAAAAATAAAATATTAAAGCTAACAATTTATACTTTTAGACTTTTTAGGATCAACCTGTACCAATTCAAAAACATTCCTCCACCACTTCTGTTTTAAGGACGGACAGGACGGTCAGATTAGTCACCGATGTTCGCTCGTTAGTAATAGATAACTGTTATTATTTCGCTTACACCCTCGTTATATTTTTTTACCTGTTTTGTTGAGCAAGTACCTTCTTATGTTATTTAAATTATGTAGTCGATGTTTTTGGTGCCCGGTGAAACTCTAATGAGTTTATGTTGGCACCAACTTAAATGTATACAATGTATGTCAACTACTAAATGAATAAATAAATAAATAAAAATAAATAAATAAATTACAAAACACAATAACACTTTGCCCAACGACTAGACCAACGAGGCAATTAAAACTATAAAATTGAAGTTAATTTTATACACGGAAGAGACTTGGATTTGCAACTACATTTAAGGCAATGCAAAAACCAAGGTTGGTTATTATTCCAGATAATCCCGTCTAGCCAGAAAACAACTGCAATATTATTGTACTACGAAATAGAGCGTGAACTCTGTTTACTGCAATACAAACTCATTAAAAATAATTATTTCACTAATAAAGCATTTAACTCCAGCGAAATCGCTCTGAAAATATTTTTCCAACGCGAAATAGCTTTCCTATTTGCCTCAATACATAGAATGTTGCAAATAAAAAGGATATTACAGATACCTTTGTGCAAGAAAAATTCCTCCATAATACAATAGCATGGGAATTATTAAAAATATTTACGAAATAATAATATTTAAGTAAAACATACATTAAATATTAATAATACTATGTACATACGTGAAGGAATATAAAAAAAGAAGGAAAAGAAAAAAAAATACCCTCATCGCTCTCAACAGGAAAAGGCTGACAGCATTGTATGGCGATGGCCAAAAAATAGGACAGCCCTCTGGTCACGTGAAGAGTCGACCAACCACTTGGTGATATCTCAAAAAACCAAGTGAACACTCGAGCACTCGGACCACATGGCCCTACTATTTCAACCCCAAAATGTTAAAACCCATACTAATATTATAAATGTGAAAGTAACTCTGTCTGTCTGTCTGTATGTTACGTTTTCACGCCTAAACCGCTGAACCGATCGTCATGAAATTTGGCAGAGATATAGCCTGGGATACGGAGAAGGACATAGGCTACTTTTTTTACGCGATAACCGACTTCTACGCTGGCGGAGTCACGGGCAAAAGCTAGTGTATATGTATTTTTTGTTTATCAAATAAAAATATTAGGTGTTAGAGCAGATCAAATAGTTTTCAATAAATCGAGAGTGATCTTGATGAAAAGCCGCTAATCTGATCACAGTAGCGAATATATTTGGTCTGCATTCGATCAGGCGTGGCTGGGGCACTACTATTGGTTTGGCTATACAACGTGATAATGTTTCCAACACTCTTAGGGTGGGTTTTTTCACGTCCAGTTAACGCACGCGTATACGTTATAAATGGCGCTAACTATCGTCAAACCGTTGTTTCACAAAATTATGCCCTTGACGTTCGTTAACAAATAACGATTACAGTAACAGGTGCCACCCACCCACCGGTTAACGTCACTTTATTCTTTTACATTTGAAGTGTGAAGTTCGGTTTTTTATGCGGTGAAACAACGCTTTGTATTTAACGAACGTTAAACATCTAATCGTTATTATTTGACGTACGTATGTTACGTTAACCAACAGTTTGAAACAACCGGCCCGTAGAGGTAACTAATGATAATAGTTATAGTTATAATCACTTATGTATGTCATTATAAGCGAACTGTTATTTTTTTAAGTTCTTATGAGAAATAAAGTTCATTAAACCTATATAAAAGTAGTAAAAAAATTGACACGAGACTTCGATCAAAATGGACGATGAGTCGTTAATGAAACTATTTGCTGAAGTAAATTAAAAGCCTGATCAAGTTTGTGTTCAGATAATCTTCTGTTTCTTGTAGTTGTTGCTTTTGTGATCGATAACGAAATCAAAGGCAAACAAGCAGTTCGTTGGCACGAGATTTAATTGGAGATCAAATTAAAGATATATATATTTTTTATTATTATTCTGCACAAACAAGACGCACATTACAAAAAAGTCATACTGAAAATTCCATAATTACCTAAGAACGAAATCAAAGATGGCAATTTCTGCTTTATTAGTCGTTCGTGAGTTCATTCATCCCGTATTATTTGCACAGCGTACAAAAAAAGAAATTTCCTAAACCATAGATAATTATAATTTTTACATATACAATAAATACATACATTTACATATACACAATAAATACATACATACAATGTATTTTATGTATTTTTATTTTTTTATGTTACACCACAGACTATCTGCAGTATTGTCTCTCCTTCTCCCTTTTAATCCAGCCAAAGGATGTTTATTTGCCTATGTGCCCACCACAATGCAGTAACTAGGTAATACGATACCCCTTGGTAAGATCGGTTGTCAGACTTTTGGGCTTCTGACGACCCGTAACGACTGTCAAAGATCCACGAATGACAGCCGGGACAAACGGCTTAACGTGCTTTTCGAGGCATGGAGGAGTATCGGTATGTAAAGATGGTCACCCATCCAAGGTTCAAACCCGGAAAGCGTAGCTTAACCTCATGGATCGACCCGTGCGGCTGTTATAACTTAGCCAAGAACTTCATTTTTTACATTTTTTTTAATTTTTTGTTGTAATTATATATATTATTATTATACTTCTGTCGATCCAGTAAGATTTAACGACCCAGTCTTTACCTGTTATTTGTACACGAATATTAATAATTTCCTTCGTCTTTTAATTTGACATAAGGCTGAGCAAGCTCCTTTTCCGTCATATTTTGGTTATAAATATCTTTTTAATACCCTATATGAGTTTGTTCCCTTTTGAAATAAGGAAAAGCTTAAAATTATGACAAATTGATGCCATGTTAAAATTGAAAGCTAAATTGGTCTCAAAATTATGCCTATATGGCTGTAAATAACGGTTTTATTTATATAAATTATGTCGAGGCGAAATTATTTTTCGATTTCGATAAAATAAAATAATTTATTTATTTATTTATTAAAACTTTATGCACAAGTAAAAAACTGTACAAAGGCGGACTTAATGCCTTGGGAATTTTCTACCAGTCTACCTTAGGGTGATGCAGAGATAATACACAGTAGGTGCAATAACAGAAAAGCAATTTAGAAGATATTTATAGCTATTATTTATTTATTTATTGATAATTATGTAGGTTATACACCATAAAAATGACAGATATAAAAGTAGGGCGACAATGAGCGGTCTTATCGCTGAAAGCGATCTTTTAAAGACAACATTTGGATGGATTATGGGAGAACGAGAGACAATACTGCAGTTCATATGTTTGAGAAAAATCCTATGGGTACCTGTTCCATTTACCTGCGCTATGTAAAAAGACACGATACGATATGAAAGGATTTCAGTTTCAATCAAAATAACATTCAACTTCAGATTATTTTAAAACAATGTAGCTATGATTATGTAGATTCCTACACTTACGAATTCACGGTCACACTATGACACTGTCAAAGTCGAAACCATACATCTTCAATTTTATTTACATACCACAACAATTATAAAAAAGTCGACATAAATTACCATCAAAAGCAACTAGAAGGTACATAAATATACGGTTTTTATTACTTACACACTTGTCACGAAATCTCGGTTTTTCATCGTTTCTACATCGTATTTCTATCGTCAACAAATCGTAGGGGTTCTGGCGTTGGTCCAGGATTCGATCGACGACGGTTATTGCAAACAATTATCGGTGAAAACACGCAGTGAACACTATAAATTTGGATACAACGCGTTTTACGTTTGAACTTGGTGATTTTCGAGGTAATAAATGACATTATTTAATATTTAAAGTTTTCATTCCTCATTGAGATTGGAACTGATTTATTCAAATTATATTTATCACACTATTAAGATGCGATAAGTTTGTCTTTAGATAGTTTTGGGTTTCTTATAGATTGTAGTAATTTAGTGGTTTTCAAAGGAATTTACTATTTTGATAAATTATGATTTAATTATACAATTTCACAGTAAAATATCAATCCAACGTTCTTTGGCGTGGCCTAGCACGAGGTTTTTAGGTAAAAATTACAGTATTTTCACTATGTAGTATGGAATATACTATAATTTAATTACAATATACAGAGTTATTGGTAAAAGAAAGAAAGAAATAAAGAAAGAAAGAAAGTTAGAGAGAAAATGTATTTATTGTGACATGCACAGGAAGGACACAAACTAAACACACAATTAAAAAACACTAACAACCTCTTAGAACTATTACTAACACCATAAACAACAATTTTTGTTCTATGACTATGAATTTTAATTTATCATATTTTTTTATTTTTGTATGAAAATATTATTTTCATACAAAAATAAAAATATTTAAATTCAACACACTAAATGTTACGAACTCTATGCGTAGCAAAACAATCTGCCGTATCTAGTGCAAAAGGCAGATGCGACAGTGCACGGGAGGCGTAGGTAAGTACATCAAAATAGAGAATTGAAATGTGTTAGATAGAACAACGAAATCTTGAAGGTGTGTTTTTGGTAAATGTATTATGTTTTGTAAAAATTTATAGAACAAAAGTTGTTATTTGTGAAGTTAGTAATGATAATAATAATAATACAGTCCTGCAAGGATATTATAGTATTTTACCAATAACCCTGTTTTATTTTTACTTTTTTATTCTGCTATGAGTTTGCTCTTGACTTTAGTTTAGGTCTGGATGACAGAGACAAAGTCTACGATGGAGTGAGCTTACCCAGAAGAAGCCTGTTCACTCTCACTTTGAATAGATTAGGGTTGTATGCGTTCGGAAACACAGACGCAGGTAGAGAGTTCCACTCCTTTGCTGTGCGCATTATAAAAGACGTTTGAAAACGCTTAGTGCGAGTTGGTGGAATATCAACTATGTAAAACTAAGGGGTTTATTTATAAACGCTGCTTAAAGTTAAGTAATGACTAGCGACTGCTTAACCATACATTTTTGACGTTTGAACGTCACTTAACTTTAAGTAACATTTATGAATAAACCCCTAAGTAGTCAGACAAAATCCTTCTCCTACTTTTGCTGTGCCCATAAATATTATATGATAATTGAGTATTGAGCATTTAACATAACTTTATTAGTCATTTCTGAGCTCATAAAAAGCTATCACACAATCCAGTGAATTTTGAAAGTGGCGCCGGTGACAGAAAAATTGAAAGGACGTTGTTTGGCATGGTATGGGCATGTGATGAGGACGGATGAAACGCATGTGACGAGGAGAGTGATGAATATAAATGTGGATGGATGGAGAGGGAGGGGAAGGCCAAAAAAAAATGTTTTGCGCCGACCCCAAGTAACATGGGACAAGGGCAGGAAGATGATGATGATAATCCAGTGAATTTACGATATACAGAGAGATTTAGTAAGTAAGTGTGCTTCCATGCTCCCATCGTCAATATATCTCAGCAATTTTCCTACAAGCTTGTCGTCCCTATTATTTTCATATTTTTCTGTTTTTTCAAAAGATATCAATGACTGTAAAACAAACCGACCTCCAAATCGAAGTCATAAAGATGCAAATACGAAAAAAAAAAACTAAAAACATTTATTTTTCACTAATCTGTATTCATCTTGGCGTACATACAAAGCTTCCCGGAAAATCTATTGAAAAATTTTAGGTATGTATCCGAAAATAGTTCTAAATGCAAAAGTAATACGGCCGGAACATACATTTACCTACAATTTGTATACCAGCTTTCTAGTTACGAAGTCGAAAACTTTTCAATACAATTTCCATATGAAACAAGTACTCGTTTTGAGTTTTAACTAGTTTAATCCAGTAAGTTCTGGTTTTTGCAATGGAGAGACCTAAACGGCAGTTGGTTTCATTTTTTTTAAATTGCTTTTTGTTGTTTTGTGTTTTTCTCTTTTATTAAGGGGTATCGTA
This sequence comes from Dryobota labecula, assembly GCA_947523025.1. Taxonomy (NCBI): domain Eukaryota; kingdom Metazoa; phylum Arthropoda; class Insecta; order Lepidoptera; family Noctuidae; genus Dryobota; species Dryobota labecula. Next base: position 5,215,993 of record OX383296.1, on the reverse strand, counting down.
TTATCTTGTAACTGGGTTGTACAGGTCAGATAGGCAGTCACTCCATGTAAAATACTGGTATTTAGCTGCATCTGTATAGACTGGAAGCCGACCCCAACATAGCGGGAAAAAGATGTTGTTATGTGTTACCGTTTCTGTATGATATTTGGTGTTTGATGTCAAAAGGGAAAATTAAGCTTCTGTTTGATGATAACAGGACTTTGTATAAGTATAATAGAAATTGGTTTAACTACAAATATCATTCCGACCTCGCCGCCGAGGCCCATAGCGAAATCCCCGTCTAAATATTCCTCCCCGACCCTTGTTCGACGAAGGCCCAGTCCGCGCCGTAGCTGAGCGTGTAGCTTTAAATTCCCCTATTAATAATCATAACCCTGAACTGATCCAGCCACCACCTGTCCCTTGCTGTCCTCTCACCGACTCTGCCCTAAGCCGAGGTTCGTACCCCACAGGAGGTGCCCTTAGCGCGCAGTCGTTTAGTTTATAAGTTTTACGCCCTGGCTGGAGGCTTTAAGTTTTTAGGAGCTTAAAGCAACCACAGGAAAGTCCGGTTAAAGAGTCACGATCTCTAAGGTCAACTCTGAGATGCCCTAGATAAAAAAAAAAAAAAAAAAAACTACAAATAACATAACATTACGCTTTTAATCCCCGATAGGTTAGTCAGAGGTACAGTACATCTAATTAAGCTCTCAACTCCAGGCTGCTACTGAGAAATTCCTGTGAGAAAAACTCAATTATACTTCGCCTGACTTGTGAATCGAACCCAGGACCTCATGCTCAGCAGTATTGCTTGCGACCAATAGACCAACGAAGCCAACTAATCAAAATATAATATATTCATTTACAATTTACTATTTTAAGCGTAGGTATGAATTGCAGATCATTTTCTATTTGATAGATAGTACACAGATGTGATCGCAGAAAAGAATAGAAAAAAAAAAAAACCGGCCAAGTGCATGTCAGACCACGCGAAATGAAGAGTTCCGTAGTTGGTATGAATTTATCCCAACAACAAACTTAACGTTGAAAAACATGTTTTTCCATACGGAATGTATGGGAGAACATGTTTTTTCACTGTAAATTTAAGTTGGTCGACTATTACTCAGTAATATGTAAAGCCTTCTTAGCTGCGATAGTTTTCCTTTTAACTACGTTATATATACTACTGCTGTGTTTTTTTTCCTATATCCAAGTACAACCATTTCGCTCGCAGGTGGGGGCACTTGACTCTAACAAAAATTACCACTTTAAAGCTTAATATTACGCAATCCCTAAATCGAAAAATGATTTTCACAAACCCGCGATATTTTTGAACGGCCTATCCAACAAACCCCCACGACGTGGGAAAGACGAGAAAAAAAAATTCATTCCCACTTTACGTGTAGGGATGGTACCCTAAAGAAAATTATTTCAAGATTTTATTTTGCCATTTTGTTAGCGTGATTAATATCGACGCTTGAAAGGCAATATTGACCAAACGACATGTTGGCAACTTTACACTAGAGTATTTTAAAGACATTTTCCAGAAACATCGTTTTTTGTCCAAGTTCAAAAGAATAAATGTAGAAACGCAGTGAATCAGTGAATCATAAATGCACAAAAATAAACTGACTTTGACCTTGACTTTCTCGCCTAAAAACACCTCCTATAATAAAACTGTTATTTGACTCTGATAATAACGAGCTTTGTCTTGTCAACCTCAAAATTTAATTTATTGTTTTTACATGCATATATTAAAAAAAAAACCTTTGATTGTTTTTTTCTGCAACACTTGGACTTTGTAATGATATGCGTTATTTATTAATGATACGTAAAAGTGAACAAATAAAAAACTTGTTTTCTTTAAAACTATATGAGTACTTTAAAAATTCAACACTACGTGCTATTAACACCATTATTTAGCCCACTTATTTGTATAACGAATACAACTGTCTGTTTTTAGGGTTCCGCACCCAAAGAGTGCCAACGGGACCCTATTACTAAGGCTCCGCTGTCCGTTCGTCTGTCTGTCACAGGGCTATATCTTTTGACCCGTAATAGGTAGACACTTGAAATTTTCAGAGCGTGGCCGCTATAACAACAAATAACCTAAAAAATGTGTGCGGTCGGGAGACCCCGTCAGTTACGAAGTTCCTTACGCGATACTCGCACGCACACACGCCCTCGTATAAAATATAAAGAGACAGAGAAAGAGAGAAAAAGTCGCATGGAGCATAATGCTTTTTCCTTACGTGACGATTTCTACTAGTCAACTCCTACCGCAAGCCGCGAGAAACAAGAAACGTGTCAAAAATATGTAGTGTTAAATATCGTAAGGTGGTACAGAACCCTTCGTGTGCGAGTTCGACTCGCACTTGGACGCTTTTTTTTTAGTTAATATTTATGATTCCCTGTTTTCTGTCATGGTTAATTCGCTGTAATCAATCTTATTGTTCCGGTGATATCATCCAGAATGACTTAGTGTTGATAAAATATGTTTAGTTTTGGACAGACGGTGTTGATTTTGAGGTGGTATTTTGATTAAAAAGCCGTTGGTCCCGGCTGTCATTCGTAGATCTTTGACAATCGTTACGCGTAGTCAAAAGTAGCTTTTTCGTAGCTTTCACCTCAATATCCGGTTAGACTGAAAACCGATCTCAACTTAGTTGGGAAAAGGCGAGGGAGATTTATTAATTGATTGAAAAACAGTTCTCGTTAACTGTCTAGATAGGTAGTGTAAGTTTCAACTGTAGAGGCGGGAATCTTGAGAATTAGAAATTAAATCAATCTTCTACTGTCAGGAGAGGTAACGATAGGTAGAGGAGAAAACGAATCGAGCAAGGGCTGAGATGATATCTTCCAGTCCCATATACTGCAGTATCTCAAGACGAAAGTCCAAAGTTTGACCTGTGCATTTTGCCAGTGATGTCTTATGGCACCGAAACGTGGTCGCTCACAATGGGCCTTATTAGAAGTCTAAAAGTCACCCAAAGGGCAATGGAGAGGGCTATGCTTGGAGTTTTCCTACGTGATCGAATTAAAAATGAAGAGATCCACAGGAGAACCCAGGTAACCGACATACCCTGAAGAATTGCAAATTTAAGTAGCTGTGGGTACGGCACATTGCTTGCAGAACAGATGGCCGGTGGGGCCAAAAGGTTCTGGAGTGGCGACCGCGTACCGGAAGACGTAGCGTCGGAAGGCGTCCCACAAGGTTGTCCGATGACCATGTGTAGGCCGCAGGAATCCGCTGGATGCGGGAAGCACAGAACCGGCTGAAATGGCGGTTCTTGGGGAAAACCTATGTCCAGCAGTGGACGTCTTTCGGCTGAAATTAATGAATGAATTCAGCAGAAAAAAGCCTTAAAATAATTACAGACAAAAACACATAAACCAGAGATAAATTAAAAAGTCAACACGAAGAAATTTCAATTAAATTTTAATGGAGGAGATTTTAGTCTTGGCAGGGAATTTGCCACGATAAATTAGTATAAACCCTCAAGCTAATATCATTTTAGAGGGGTCGCAGAACCTTAAGCTGTAAGTACTTTACTTGAAAGATTGTTGGTTTGGTCTCGGTTTAACTGGGAGTATCATTGGAATGTGTTACAGAGTTAGCTTTCAGCCTAATCTGATATAGTTTATGTATCCAATCATTGCTAAGTTCAACATGACATAACTGTACATCGACTTGTCTATCTGTTTAATTAGAATAGAATGAGAAAGATAATTTACGAATTTTGAAATCTGTTATAGGTAATGTCTGTTCTATACAGGGTTATTTTAAATTGGCTAGCTAAACTCCGCAGACGTGATGACTAAACACGAAAAAAAAATATATATATATATTGGCAGTATAAGGACTGCCGACAGAAGTAAAAACTCAGAACTTTGGAATAACTAACAGTCTGGCGCAACACGTCACAAGCATGTCACACATTTCGATAACGCGAATCCATAAGTTTTCCCCTACCAAAAATCACTCAACTCGGCTATAGATGTCTTCAATAAAAAGATTTGATGTTTTTTTTGGGAGGTCAACGATCGCTGTTAGTGTTGTTACTTGAAGTAAGTATGAGTTAAAAAAAACTTACAAAAAAAAAAAACTTGTTTTCATACTGATATTTCGAGTGACACAATGACTGCGGTCAACAACCCCACAAAAAATCTATCAATTTAAATATTTGTCTTATCATGTTTGGATATCGATATCAACCGCGGCTACGGAGTTTTGCTAGCCAATTTAAAATAACCCTGTATTTATTACAAAGACCACTACGTTTTGCGTCCAGCGTCTAATGATCTTTATCCAAATCAATTTGATTACCAACCTAGCTTCTGCTATCTTCTGTTTAATCGTAACTATACAGGATAAGTTTTAACCAGTGCGCAAATGTTTTTGGTGTTTCAGTATCAGTAATAGAACAAATTTTCATTACTGGTTCAATTTTTTTTTTGGTCCACTCGAAATAAGCAAAATATTGATACAATCTATTCATAATAATATCAATGGGCGAGCGCACAGCTGATAGGTAGCTACAACTGCATTCCGCTTCACTGATCGCGCCACCGGAGCGTTGCGCGACGAGTATCCATTATACCAGTTTCAAAATAAACATCTTTCGTTAACAATAACTTCATTTTTTTGGACTAAGACATGTCAAAATAAGAAATAGGTGTTTAATAAAACACGTTTAAGTTTAATTTGTCAAAATTTGCGCACTGATTAAAAACTATTCCTGTGTAACATAATTATGATTTAATGCGTTTAATAAAGTGCTTCTAAAAGCAGTCCAACTTACCCTCTTTATCGTATAGTCGGAAAGCTTCTTTGAGTTCTTTCTGTAGTTTCTCATCATCTTCTTGTAAGAAGTAAACGGCGACGCGCACGAACGAGTCGAAGTTCAGCTTCCCACATGCTGGAAATTAAATAATAAAGTTATAAAATACCTATTTATTTTGGACAATTAGGATTAACAAACATAATATATGTGTATAATTCTCAAGTTTTTCTTCCTGCTCTTGAACCACGTTAAGATAAAAATAGAAACATGCCTGCGATCACTTCGTCGTTTCCTATGCAATGATAATAGTAGATATCACACTAGTGCGCGCCAATTGTTGCAAACAAATTCAGACAATTGTTGTAATTTGATTTAGTCGTCTAATAGCAGCGAGCGAAACGAAGCGTGTCCGTGGCGTGTCAATAATATATCTAAAATGCCAAGTTGTGTGTTAAGACAGAATAAAAACGATATAATAACAACGAAACAATATCTGAAAGCCGCTCCAAGTACACTATTTAATAAATCCCGGCTATTGGTTTATTTACAGGTAGATATATATGTCCATTTTCATAAAACAAGCTTTACATTTAGCTTTATTTTTGCACAGGTCTTTATTTTTTATTGTTTTGTTTATTCGAACAAATAGTGTCCATTTTGTTAGTTTTAAATTTTTTATTTTATTTTTATTAACTAGGGCATCTCAGAGTGTAACCACTAAGGTTCCGACTCTTTAACCGGACTTTCCTGTGGCTGCCTTAAGCTCCTAACGAAACTTAATGCCTCCAGCCAGGGCGTAAAAACTTATAAACTAAACGACTGCACGCTAAGGGCACCCCCTGTGGGGTACGAACCTCGGCTTAGGGCAGCGTCGGAGGGAGGGTGGCAAGGGACCGACGGTGGCTGGTAGAAATCAGTGTTTTGATTATTAACAGGGGGATTTTGGATTACATGCTGCTCAGCTAAAGCGCGTGCTGGCGGCGCTTCACTTGCAGTCAATGGTCGGGGAGGACTATTCGTTAGTCGGGGATTTCGCGCGGGGCCTCGGCGGCGAGGCCGGAATGACGGTCGTGTATAGTTTATTCTTATTTTGCGAACTGTACTAGTTTCCCTACGACTCTCCTGGAGGAGAGTGGTGGGGTCGTCTGGGTCGGTCAGTGAGTTTTAAATGCTCCTTTTTTATCTTTTGTACTTCCTGTGCGTGTCCCAAGTAAAACATTTTTTGCTCTTTCTTTCTTTTCTTTACTATCTCAAACTCAAAATCTAAGCGATTATTTTATTTTAGTTTATTTTGTTATTAGTTTTATTTAGTTTGTTTTATTTTATTTTTATTAACTTGATTTAGTTATCACTTAAGTTCACATTATAGTAAAGCAATAAATTTTAGCGTTTATTTCAATTTAATATTTCGAAGCACATTTGGATTATCAAGAAGTCGTTCAGTTAGAAGTCTTTAGTGAGAAGGTTGAAGTTCCTTATCTGATAAACCAATAATTTCTTACAACTAATCCCCTAGTTAAACGCAGTGTAATACCTAAACTATCCAATATACCATACATTATATCTGGCATTCCGTTTAACGAGCCACAAACAAGACAGGCGAGGATCCAGCGATAACCCCAACGTCACACTTAATCGGAGCTATTACGGCTTTAATGACGTCATCGAACAGCTGTTTGTGCATCGGTATCAAGGAGTTTAAGTGGTCACAAGTAATTACTGAAGTTCAAAATCAATCTGCCTCGCCTTTTCCCAACTATGTTGGAGTCAGCTTCTACTGTAACCAGATGCAGCTGAATACCGGTATTTTATATAGAGCGACTGCCTATCTGACCTCCACAACCCAGTAACTGGGTAATACGGTACCCCTTGGTAAGACTGGTTGTCAAATGTGGCGGTATCAACAACGCCACTTGCTAACTACCCATCAAAGACCTGATGCCACAAATCCTGCATCGCGCAATCAGAGTTTACCGCGACTAGCGTATATACAACATCCCGAAATCAACCGTCGAGCAGTTGCCCACCAGACATAACACCCATCTGGTCGTCGGATCCTCCCTTTTTTATAGAGTGTGAGTGAACTTTACACCCTGTTCTTCATACTTCTATATCACTTTCGGGCTTCTGACGACCCGTAACGACTGTCAAAGATCCACGAATGACAGCCGGGACCAACGGCTTAACGTGCTTTTCGAGGCACGGAGGGATCTTGGTATGTAACCACCACCCATCCACGGACCAACTACGACATCTAGACGATCGAGCCACCTATTTACTTGAGTCTTGTTGTAGGTCAACAAGAAGTTTGTGTTTGTTTCTAGTATAAAATTGATATTATGGATATAGCTGTATTTTTAAGCTATGTCACTGGGGTAAGAACTAGCTCTCAACAAGTACATCTGAGACAGTCTCTAATTACTTTCCTAAAGGCTCCTTGTGCACTTCATATGTTAATCCTTGCCATACCATGTTAATTACAATTTGTGAAATAGACAAGCTTCTGTTTTCTTATTACGTACAATGTAGTGTAAATCAGGAATATTAATTGCTTAGCAAACTAGGTACACGTACACTCCCACGGCTTATTTTTATTGTTTTTTATTTTCAAATTGTTTGTTTTTACTCTGGACGCTTTTAACGTGTACCTACGTTTTTATTTTTTATTTTTACATCGTTCTCACATTTCGTTATAAATTCAACATTATGATGTAACTAATAATTATTTTTGTAAAAATTTAATTTAAAAGAGTGTCCATGGAGTTTCTTGCCCGTTCTTCTCCATAGGTACCTACTACGCTTTGGAATGGGCATGTGGCTTCATTTTTCTTACTGACCGACTCCTTGACAATTCAAAAGTGCCTGTAAATGGTTTAATTGAAATAAATGATTTGAGTTTGAGTTTGACGTATTTTTTATTTCAAATATATTAAAAGGTATATATAAAATATAATTACGACGCAACTAACTATTTATTCGAGGTACTAAATTAAATAACTAACTACGAGTAACTAATTATACAGAAATAAATACAAAAAAAAAGAAAAATAATACCTACTTAAATTGTCCGTATGTTCAAATCACAACTGTCAGTCTCTGACAGTTGTATGAAAAGGCAAATTGACGGAGGGTGTCAACTTGCTTAACAATTTCTTCTCTGACGGTACAGGAAATGTGTGTGATTTTTTTTATTTTATTAAACTGAAGGTTTAACGAGTGTACAGGAGGATAAATTCAAGGGTCACACCTACAACAAGGCATCTCAACAAACAAAATATCTTTTTTCCAGCTAAGGGTAGTCGAGATCTCTTATAAACTTTTTATAAGAGGGTATTTGTTGAAAACGCTTGACCTAGTGGAGAGGATGATCCGAAGTTTTAGGGTTCCGTTACCAAGGGATAAAGTATTAGGGGCTTTCGTGTGGTTACCTACACTTACAACTTAAACACGGTTATTGACTTTTTCTAATAGAAATTTCTCAGTGTCAGTCTGGAGAATAAAAGAAATTGCTCAGTATCAGTCTGGAGAAAAAAAAGCAGTCTTTGGGGACTGCCAATAGAAGTGAAAACTAAGTAACTTGTGAATTGTATCGTCGAGCTATTAGATTATTCATTTCGAGCGTTCGGTGACGATGAAGCGAGTTCCATAATATGATTTTTGATCACCCAAAAGGTACACATACATACACAGTATACATTTATATCTCATGGAAAGCGTTCGGTGACGATGACGCGAGCTCCATGATTTTTTTTTCACCCAAAAATTGCTCAGCGCACCTAAAGAAGTTTCCACTTCAAAAATGAAATCGTAGAAACGGTGACGAAAAACATCATGTGGAAACCGGCATGTCCTAGAACCAAAAATTCGAAGATATATGACATCAACCAACTCGCACTAGGCTCGCGTAATGGATTACGGTCCACTCCCTCTCACCAAGAGGAGTAGAGGAGTCCTGTGTCCCAGCAGTGGGATCGAAATGAAGTCTGGAGTTTGAATTTGTGTCTAATACGTCTCTGCCTTATTCTTCAGGGAATACGGCACTTGTAGCTTGACTACTACTATCTCTATTCTACGACAAATAGACATTACATGTATTGCTTAAAAGAAAAAACAAAAAAAAAAAAAATCGAACAAAACGATGTCAAAAATGGTATTTAATGTCAATTACTTTTCCATTTTTGACATCGCGCCATAAAAATATTTCTGCAATTTGTCGTTTGTTCAGTTTTCTTAATCTATATCTGGGAAGCGCTTGGGCTTCATCTCAACTGATGATAAGGTCAAAAGGTGGAAGCGAGCTTCACCCGGAATCCTCAATCACAGAGAAGTCGTGATTTTATAAACAAACGCTTATCAATCAACTCAGCCTATCGCAGTCCACTGCTGAAATAGGCCTCTCCCATGCTGCGCCACAACATCCTGTCCTCCGCCTTCCGCATCCAGTCGGTCCCAGCTACCTTTTTGAGGTCATCGGTCCATCTAGCTGGGGGGCGTCCCACACTACGCTTGCCGATACGCAGTCTCCGCGCGGTAAACACTTATGCCTGTGTGTAAAGAAAATTTAAAAAGGTAACTTTATTTATAGGTACCTATTTCAATTTTCTTCTCACATTTTTGCGCGCATTCTTTCCACAGTTAAACTCAGTCGTATACGCAGCACCTGAGATCTATTTGCGTCAAGCACATGGCGTCTACTAATTGAAGCTCCAATCTTGTCTCGAAGCAAATTGCCGTGACTTCGTAATTTACGCCAATGACAGTTGACGGGCTATGTAAAGGCGGAAAAGTCACCCCGTTACAATGTTTTATGTTTGGGAAGAGAAGCCAAAATTTATGAACTATCAATGTCCGATTTTCGTACTTTGGATGAAATTAACACTGATTAAGTTAGGATAGGCGCTGTAATGGTAGATGTAAGAAGATATATAAATGAATAAATAAATAAATTAGTAAATAAATAAATGAATGAATAAATATAAAAATACTTTTTTCTTTCATTTGTATAGTTTGTGGTTTTTGGACTTTTGGAGCTACATAAATTACCCATGAGGGTAAACCAATAGGCGTGAGTGAACTCAAATTAAAAGTTCTCATAACTTCACGCCTGGTTTCCCCGAAGGGTTAGGCAGAGGTGTACCTATATTTCGGCAGTTATTTTTAAGTCCTAGGGGTGATATCTATCGCTATCAACCGGGCACAAATCTAGACTCCGGGCAAGATAATTTTATTTTGTAATAAACAAAACTGGTCTACAATAATCAAATCCACGTAAAGTACTCTGTTCTATATCATATTTTTATATTTTCCATCATAACAACCTATTTACCAATTACACTGGAGGCCAAATAAAAATATCATCATCAATAAATAATGTAAAAATGAAAAACTGCCCACTTTCGCTGTGCGATGGAATTTTAAATGACAAAATAATGTTGTCAAAAACTTCATCTTTTACATCAAAATGAAAATTTATGAAAATCAACACGTTTTGAGTAATGAAATGTTATGAACTTGCGTTCATTCTTAGGTATTAAAGCGTTCTTTATGTCGTACACTGTAGTGCAGAAATACGGACGATTGTCACCAGGAAATAAAAATGTCAGCGTGCTGGATAATCTGTGCGCTGGCTTTGAAGGAAAACAGAACTATTTTCTGGACTTATGGTCGCGAACACATAAACTTCGCTCTTTAGATACGTTAAGGCGAGATTAACTGGGGTTATTTCTGTTAAAGTCATTGTCGACGCTGCTTTATGTTAGTCTTGTTAAAATAAACCGATCTTTGAGATTAAAGGTCTCTGCAGACAGCGGGCGCAGCGCGGCGGGGCGGGACGATGACGCGACGCTGAGCAGTTGTAATGTACTAGGGGGTTTATTCATAAACGTTGCTTAAAGTTAAGTGACGTTCAAACGCCAACAATGTATGGTTAAACAGGCGCTAATCATTACTTAACTTTAGAAAGAAAGAAAAGAAAGAAAAAACGTTTATTTGCGGTAAACATGACGCAAAAAAAAAAGAACACAACACAAAAAAAAAATATTAGTTTGGGGTAAATATGCGTCACATCCACGCAAAACGGCCATCGCTCAGCATAATGCTGCGACCCTATGCGAGACAGAGCCCCAGCGCTGGTTTTCAGCGACAGCCGGCGTTGACGTGATGACGTCGACCAGTGCCCGGTGCAGCATATAATGAGATAAAAAATAACATAAATACACAATACATAATTATTACTAATAGTTTTTATAAAAAATAATATTTTAACAATAAAAAAAATGGCAACATTCCATTCCGTCGGCAGCGGCGTACGCGCCGCCGTCTAAAGTTATCTGTGCGTGCAGAGTATAGTTTATAGTACTCTGTGGCGTGCAGTTCAGAACCTTATGACTTAATCAATAACATGGCGCATGATGTAATATTGGATGGAAACAAGTTATCAAACGATGTACTATGTGATTGTGTTGGAATTGTTTTTGTAAACAGTGTTTGTGAAATGGTGTTATGTGTTGTCGTGTAGATGACTAACTCGGTGACTTGCAGGAGATCGACCACAACAGATCAATGACAAAATTGTAAGTATGAAATAATTATTTAAGATAAATGCAACGTTTATAAAAAAACCTCTAGATATTACGGACGACGCCACACAAAACCATCCCGCTCGACGCGACGGTAACCGTCGCGCCACGTCGCCGCCGCGCCGAGCGGGAATACAAGTCGGAAGCGGGCGGGGCGGTATTTCATGCACCCATTTCCGTTTACGCTGTTTTTATCTTAGCTAGCGCAAATAAGAGCAAGAGTGTTTCCACGTCTGAATCGCTCAACATCTTTTTGATGAATAAATCGCGTCGCGACACGGTCGGCGTGAATGGGGGCGGCGGACGTGATCGCGCCCGCAGTGTGACCGATGCCGCCGCGCCAGCGCAGCGTCGGCGCCCCGCCACGCCGCACCCCGCCGCGACACGCCGCCGGTGTGCCGACACCTTAAAACGGCAACGTTCAAATCGTCGTTTTTTTACTACCTAATACCTACTTATGTTGTTTTGACTGTTGTTAATTCTACTGCTCTATCACAGTCCATTGTTGGTTACTTGGTATTACGTCCATACTTTAGGCACTCATCATCTGCCTTTTCCCAACTATGTTGGGGTCAGCTTCCAGTCTAACTGGATGCATCTGAACATATTTTACATGCATATTTTACATGGAGCGACTGCCTATCTGACCTCCACATCCCAGTCACTGAGTAACACGATACCCCTTGGTAAGTAACAAAGTAAAGTAACTGGGTGTCAGTCTTTCGGGCTTCCGACTACCTATAACGACTGCCAAAAACTACAAATAACAGCCGGGACCGACGGTTTAACGTGTTTTCCGAGGCATGGAGGGGTCTTGGTATGTAAAGATGGTCACCCATCCATGGACCAAACGCGGCAAGTGTAGCTTAACCTGATCGATCGACCCGTGTGGCTGTTATTAGGGTGACAGCTTATTGTAATTGGCCACGCTATAGTAATTAGCCACTCATAACAAAAGAGGTTTTATGAACATTTTATGAACTAAAACGAAACTACAATAGACATAGGAATATTTTTGTCCTTTTCATTCATGATCTTGCTTGCGTTACCTTGTTTCTACCTCTTTTATTATGCGGGACCAATTGTGCCGTGTGGTGCCGGACGTAAAGAATAGCATCACCCTATTTCTTCCCGTGGGTGTTCGTAAAAGGCGACTAGGGACTTACTAGAAAATTGGCTACAGCGTTCTCTATGCATTTTTAACACCATACTGTGATCGCCAACCCGCCTGCCAAGTGTGGCAATTATTCAGAAAACTGGTGGGGTTGCCATGGCGTTGCAGTGCATCAGGGATGTTTGCGGGGGCGCGTGTAGATTGTTTTTACGCTATAATGCGCAAGCGCGCTGCATCAATGGTGGCACGAGTCATGGCCAGCCCCAACAGGGTTCTGAAAATGATAGCAGACAGAGTGGACTGTCCTTCAGTTCACTGTTGTCAGTTACATGTGTCACCGTATTGTGTTGTTTACTAACATGTAGTTGTAAGAACATTGTTACTAACCCTTTATGAGTCTTGGCTCGAAATAAAGTTTTTATTATTATATTATTATAATTATGGCAAACCCCTCCAATTGGGGGAGGCTTATGTCCAGCAGTGGACGTCTTTCGGCTGAAATGATGATGATGAATTACTATAGCAATCACCCAACTTAGCCATAAGCCCTGCAAACTTTAAGCACTGCCAACCAAAAAGTTTAAAACCGCTGCCTTTTTTTGCCTATTCTTTGTTCTACGTTACTGTCTCATGTTACTTGGGGTTGGCCGCCTGCCTGACCTGGGAATGCTGGTGTTAGTAGTTCACCCGCCACCAGGCGGGTAACTCAAGTTTCTTACCGGGTTTCTTTCTCCCTTACGCGACGTCAGACCAAGGCATGTATCTGTGTTGATGTCACATGTGTCTATCACATAATTAATTTGTCTGTCATTACTTAACTTTTACTGCGATCGCCAATCCGCCTGCCAAGCGTGCCGATTATGGCAAATTCCCCCTTTTTGGGGGAGGCCTATGTCCAGCAGTGGACGTCTTACGGCTTAAATGATGATGATGAATGATGACTTAAGTTTTTATTATTTTTACTTATTGTGGTATAGTAAATTTATAAATATATATATAATATATATAATTACAAAATATTATTAACATTTTAAAAGAGTAAGTATGGAGTTTCTCGCCCATTCTTCTCCATACGTAACTACCTTTTGGAAGGGGCACCCAGAACCAATTGATTATTTTTGTAATTATTGACGATCAGAAGTGACTTCTTTGGGCCGGTTGTTTCAAACAGTTCGTTAACGTAACATACGTACGTCAAATAATAACGATTAAATATGATGTTTATCGTTCGTTAAATACAAAGTGTTGTTTTACTGCATGAAAACCGATCGTCAAAGTTCAAATGTAAAAGAATAAAATGACGTTAACCAGTGGGTATGACACCTGTTACTGTAATCGTCATTTTTTAATTAATGTCAAGGGCATAATTTTGTGAAACAGCGGTTTGACGATAGTTAGCGCCATTTATGACGTATACGCGTGCGTCAAGTGGACGTGAAACAACCCGCCCTAAGTGCCTATTTGAATTACATAAACGATTTGACTTTGACATATGTAAGTCCACGCTCGCCACAGTTTTGGTCTGAAAGGCACATAATTACGTCATCTTCTATAACACTCACCGGATGAAATAAGGTGATCTACTTGTAAAGTAAGATTTTAACTCAAAGACTGACCTTCAGCATCTTCGCTGTCAATCATTTGGTCAAGTTCAAGTTCATCGTAGTTTTGTACCATAGTATTTAGTATTGTCTTGACTGTTTCCTTCGCGATGCGGCCTTGCTTCTCTGAATCGAACATGCTGAACACACGTCTGAGCACTGTGGAGAAGAATTTAAGAGGTTATAAGAAGCATTTATTTACACACATAAATACATAAACTCACACCTTATTCTTATGGGGGAGAAATTGAATAATTTATGTATATACAGGGTGAAAGGGACATCGACGCGAAACCGGTTATCATGGGTTCAGTACATGATTTTGGATTTTTTGTTGATTATTTAAAAAAAGAAGCTATTTCCTACAAAAATGCAATACCTACGCGGTCGAAATGAATGGAACAGCAATTTTTTTTAAATTACCGTTGAAAAATTTCAACGAAATCCAGAACGCGCGGACGGACAGCTATGGGCAGCTCGCCGTTCGTTATGGACCAGGCCCGGGTCGACGGCGCGTTGTATTGCACGCGCGCCTCAAAGAGATGTCAGCACGCACGCGGTCCGCTAGGACCGGTGCCTGCCAGGATTGCGGGTTTGTCCGAAAGGGATACCGTGGCCCTAACACACAGGCAACTGCAGGAACACGGGTGGGTTTTAGTCAGTAAAAGTCTGACACGCCCTCCCGCTCCAGCCAGAGCGCGAGAAGTTGATAATAATTGATAATTGCAAACCCAAAAAAAAAAAAAAAAGAAAAGGATGTTCCAGAATCATGGAATGAATCCATGGTAGCAGGTTTTTTGTCGATATCCCTGCCACCCTGTATATTTTTTTATTTTAATAAAAAAATATACCGTCAAAATAACGGTAACTTCTTTTGAGTTTTTACTTTTTTATAAATTAATATTAACCGTTACCAATTTGAAATGGAGTATCGATTTTCAGCAGTGAGGGAGCGATAAGGAAGAGTGATAGTAATAAATATGCAGTCTTTGAAAAGAGTAGGTAGGTACGTGTGTGATGATATGCTTATCATTGTAAAAGTGAGCGCATTTCTACATAATACTACTAGACTAAATTATTTGTTAACTAGCTGCAGCCCGTGGCTTCGCCTGCGTGGCTTTTTCTAATCTAAGCTAATTTGCTCCTTATAACATTAGCTATAAAAGCCTTTAAGTGAAAGTCCCATCAAAATCGGGCTTAGTCGGAACAAACTGGAAGAAAGAGTTTTTTTTTTTTTTTTTTTGTTATAAGAATCGTATTATACTTTCGTAAAAAGCTGTTCTTTTGAAAATACAAACAGACACTTAAATTTTGTATTGTTGTATATATGATCCTCAATGTCGTTTCTATTTTCCTTTGTTCCTCTTCCTAACAACAGAACATGGAAACTCTCACAAACAAAGAGAAATTGAAACAGTCCGTTTCCAAAGAGTACAGTCAAAACAACCGCAAATTAGTTATTGATTTCACCTCTTAAAAGCTAAACAACAAAAGTTTCAGCATCGAAAGCCTTTAAATTTCGAACCGCTCTGTGAAAATCGGCGATCCCTTTGCGTCAAAGGGAACGGTGTTAGTAGAAAAGTGATAGGCGCTCAAACTTAGAAACTTATATTGCGAAAACTGTTTCTGGTTCATATTTCGATAGCAACGTAATGGTAGCTTTTGTTTGATAAGCAGTTTTTGGCAGAATATTACTTTTAATGAATCAGTAGTTCTATTTTGTATATATCTCACCGTGAAAACTTAGGTGAAGTGAGCTGTCAACAGTGTCAATCTCAAGGCATCAGCAGTGCTATTCTGTAAAAAACTAACCGTGAAAACACAGGTGAAGTGAACTGTAATTTCATTGATGCTAGGGATTGACACTGTGTATTGATGCTCACTTCACCTGAGTTTTCACGGTGAGATTTTTACAGAATAGATCGGCAGGTGGAATTACACGTCACTTCAAGCTCACTTCACTTAAGTTTTCACCGTGAGATTTTTACAGAATTGCTCTACTGAACTCAATAATAATAATAATACATCCTTTATTTTTCAAACGTATTCTATTACATTAAATTGAAACAGATACGATTGATATAAAATTCACGCATACACAATAAAATTTAATAAAAATAAATACAAATCAAAGTGAGTCGTAAAATCTTATTTTTTTTAACAACGTTCGTCATTTTATATGAACTTAAGCAAAGTAAAAGGTAATAAATAATATCCTAATTTTTTAACTAACTAGGTCATTTATAAAGTGCTTTTCTACGAGTATTTAATTGAAAAACATCTAAAATTAAAATTCAAAGTGAGTATTCCGCCAGTCGTGGTTTAAAATGTTTTACGAAACTAACTCCGGGGCCGGCTTTGGCATTGTAAAGCCAAAACAATTTGAGAGCAAAATGTTTTTGGTTCCTACACTGTTGGCCGTAAAAAACTATCAACTAGCATTAAATTGTAAAGATTAAAATGACTTCAATCTGGCATGTGAACGTGGATTAAAGGCTTTTTGTCACAAAAACTAGTTATACATTTGTAAAAACACTAATAATACTCAAACAACCTATAAATAAAAAACGTCAACCCTTTTGGCGTTTATGATTTATATATAAGTTAAAAAAATATAGACATTAAACTAACACTTTTTACTCCAAAAAACTCTATTTATCACTGCTAATGTGACGCAAATATTACTGCGACGATTACAAACAACTTTATTTACATAAATAGATTAGCATTTAATTAAATTTCGTTGAAATACTATATATCAAAGAGTGTGAAACAATATATTGAAAAAATATTTTAGGCGCGAGATGAATAGTGATGGTTATCTATAATCCATACCTACATCTTTATTATAAACTAGCTGACCCGACAGACTGGCAGTTTGTCTACGCGCAAAGGAAACTACCTACCTACCCTACCCTACCTTACCCTATCCTACCCTACCCTACCTACCTATCTACCCTACCCTACCCTACCTACCTACCCTACCCTATTCTACCCTACCCACCTACCTACCCTACCCTACCCTACCCTACCCTACCAACCCTACCTACCCTACCTAACTAAAACCTTCAATTTTTTTTTTTTTTATAAAATCTATTCTCAGACCTACCAAATGATGACTGACACGTTATGTCAAACGCCATAAAGTTACATTAGAAGATAGAGTTACCTACTTATTATTACAATAAAAATGTAAATATGGTCGTTTTCTTACAATTTTTTTTTTTTTAACTTTCTTAAATTTTTCTTACATAAGAACCTTCTCCTGACAATAACAAACACAACAAAAAAATAATTAGCGTGATGCCGTGACCAAGGGAAATAGGGATTCATTTTTATATATATAGATTAAAGTCGCTTGTCTGTTTTTCTTTGTGCCCGCGTTGTTCTTTTAAACTACGCAACGGATTTTGATGTGGTTTTCACTTCATTTAGAGAATTTATTTAGAATTTATTATTTATTAAAGGTTTATATGTATCATACATCAATTTACATATAATAAAGAAATCTCGATATTTTGTCAAGTCACTAAAACCATGCGAAGCGGGGCGAATCACTAGTAGTTTATACTATGTTACTAGCGGCTGCCCGTGGTTTCGTCCACGTGGCATTTCTAAAGTAAAAGTAAGTTACTACTACGGCTTACTTACTCCTTATATTATCAGCTATCTGCCAGTTGAAGTCCCGTCAAAATCAGAACAAATAGACAGACAGACACATTTTTTTAATATTTTTTTTTTGTTATACGTACCGTATAAATTATACTTTCATACGGATTAAGTAAAAGTTATTATTTTGACATTACAAACGGACACTTCACGCATTATATTACGCAACATCTATTGTCTGTGGTCTTGGCCTGACATCAAGCAATGGACTACAGTCAAAATTTTTTTTTTTTGTTACACTTTTGGTTCTAAAATTAGTGTGTATATTTTGTCTATTTTTCGTGAATTGTGCGTCTTGTTTGTGCAGAATAAACAATTTTTCTTTCTTAAATTTTATTTATTTGTGTAGACAGTGGCCGCCAGTGTATAGCGAATGAGTAATGTTAAGCGGCAGATTAAAATTGATTGCTTGCGGTTCCAAAAATCTAGTTTATGTGTTGATAAAAGAGGACTGTTATTTTAGAAAAAATACTGACAAAACCTGTTGGGTTTACCTGTCGAATAAATTTTGATTGAAAGCTTTGTTAGGTAGATTTCTGGATCAAACAAAAAGCCCAATAGATATTGATTTGGTTTTCAGCTCAATTATGCGTATATGTCTGGTGTTCTGTGAGAGAAAGTATACAAGGGAGTCCACTGTTCCATGTACTGAGTACTGTTACTGTTAGTCTGCATCATCCCACTGCTGGGCAAAGGCCTCTCCCCATGATTTCCAGCTCTTTCGATCCAGGGCTAATGCGGCCACTGGTCATTTGTTTTCTCCATGTTAGTGTTAAATTAAATTATATACAACATAATTATTGTTTCTATGTCAATTTATGTAAGTGTTGTACCGTTTTAATTAACTAGAAATCTATACAAATAAATAAAATTTAAGTATCTGTAATGTCAAAATAACAGTTTAATACTAAATGCTTATGAAAGTATATACGGTGCTGATAAGAAAAAAATTGTCTATCTATCTATCTGTCTGTCTGTTTGTTCTGACTTATCTCCGAAACGGCTGGACCGATTTTGACAGGACTTTCACTGGCAGATAGCCGATGTTATAAGGTTAGGTTGTTTAGGCTACTTTTATTTTAGAAAAGAGCCACTCGGTTAAAGCCGCGAGCAGCAGCTGGTCTCTGTATTAAATCTGGATCTGATAGTAATTATAATAGGTTTTTTTGATCAGTTTTAAAATTATTCGTTTCTAAACACCTGTAACTGTTGTACGTTTTTATAATTTCTTACGTGACGATAGTATCGTGGACGTCAACGTCCACGTCCATAAAATGTATGGAAACACGTGCACGTTATACCTAACGTTATCGTGGATGGAAAAAAACGTGTTCATGTGTTTAGATACATTCTATTACCCATTGTTATCGCGATACCGTAGACGTCCACGGTAATATCGTCATGTTAGAAATTATAAACGAACACATCCTGTAATGTTCCACTCAATAACAAACAACACGTCAAAAACAATCCCAAACAAACTCCTTATAAGGTACACGTTTACTTAAAACAAGTTCATCAACGATACGCCTAAAGTTATCATCATTAACGAGTTTACAACTCCTAATGCGCCACCCCTGGCTCTACCCTTATCAAACCTTTGGCAATCAAGAGTCGATCAGGGGTCGCAAACTGATGGCGACTCGTGAACTTCGTTCATGATATCAACTTGTTAAGTTAATATAGACTTGAATAACGAGGTTCTGGTGTAATCAAAATAAATAACTGACAACCTGTTTACGTACTTGTGTATCTATTTTATTTGTTATCGTTTTAATATTATTATTATTATTATTATTTCCTTTATTTAATTTTTATACATTTTTAAATATTTCTATAAAAACATACAAAAATAAAAACATTTAAAAAAATATAAAAAATAGTAGCCCACCGGTATCGGGAACAGGGTCCAAGCTACCGGCAGTCAGGGCTCCTGAGAGAGGAACCTCCTTACAATACGCGCCGTGTTCAGAAGTACCGCTTTTTGTATCAAGCCCTTGATCCAGCCACCTAACGAGAGCCTCTTCAGATGATGGTCGAGGCTCTTGGCTATTATGCCATTGGCTGACACGACTATCGGCACAATGATTGCTGTATCCACAACCTCGTGCGCCAGATCAAGATACTTAATCTGCTTATCTTTTTCAGCTTTCACTAGGTTCTCGTCATGCGGGACCGCGATATCAATAATCATTGTGCGACGCTCTAATCGATCTATCACCACTATGTCTGGCTTATTATTATTATTATTATCTCCTCTTAAACAGAGCACCTGCCATCTTATCTCTTCACCAACATTGATTGACAGATAGAGAATGCCTAAGGCGTCAGTAAGGAGTCTGCCTTTGTACCTTATTTAGACCAGGGCTGAAGCCATTGAAAATGGTAAAAAGTGAAAAAATATATAATAGGATGAAACCCATTGGAAAAGGAAGAGAATATAACAAAAATTAAAGGAATAATAATTTACGGGAGATCTGAGGTCGGGAAGTGGAAGAGGGGGGGGGTTTAGCATTTTCTGAGAAAATTTACCATAGTAATGTATATTTTTTTTTATCATCAGAAAGTAGAGATTTGAACAAACAAAAAGCCTACCGACTTTAAAAAAAAAAAGCTGATATTTCGACGGGAGAATTTTCGAGTGAAAATTAGGATGCTTTTTCGATATTAAGTTTATTACATTAAACATTTTAATAATAAAAAAAAATATTACAGTGTGTTTGGGACCTAAAAAGCTAAGTTTTCACCAAATTTCGTGAAAAAAAGAAATGCTTTTGAAAGATAAAATAAAAAAACCAAAAACTTGGTTATTTGAATTTTTCACATAAATTTTGAGGTTATGTTAAAAAAGTGTAAATACAAAAGTTGCAGATTTTTTTATTACCTTCAACTTTGTCATTTAACTTTTTTCTATAGGACTTGTAGTTTTGCCGGAAATCGAGATAAACCGTTTTTTACCCTTAAACCCCCCCGCCTCTTCCACTTCCCGATCTCAGATCGCCCGTAATTTATTTTTCCTTGAATTTTTGTTATATTTTCTTCCTTTTCCAATGGGTTTCATCCTACTATATTTTTTTTTTTGTTTCAACAACTGGTCTAATTGTGTGCGAAAGTAGAAATAAATAAATAAATCTGTATTTCTAAACTGATCTGTATCTACCATGTGGAGATGAAAATACCACCATAAATGAAAACATTGGCAATACTGAAACATGATTATTTTGGAACTGTCAAATAAATCCTAACATCGAATTGTTTTTATTTTTTTCAATCAAATTAAATAGGTAGTAGTGATAAGCCGACTATAGGTTCTGCCAATCTTTGACTAGCTATAGTGAATAAATAATTGAATAAATATTTGATTGGATTTTCGTATGCAGACTGGGAACGGCATTAGATATAAGATAGTTTTGCACGCAGCTCCACCCGCGTGGATGTCGGTTATCGCGGAAAAAAGTTGCTTATGTCCTTCTCCATATCTCAGGCTATATCTCTGCCAAATTTCATGACGATCAGTTCAGCGTTCGCTCATCGCTGCAAGGTTGCCTGTTTGTCAGTCTTCTACAGATTGTACTTCGGCGAGTGTGCCCATGAACTCCATGACCTCATTCCACCGGCCCCCTCCTACATCGGATTTTTCGCCATTTTATGTGAATTACCACGGGCGGTGGGGTCAGCGGGAATACACCCCGAGGCATTAAAAAAATCCCTTTATTTCTTCCACAGTTGCTTTTACAGCAGAAACCTCTAAATTTCAACTCAACAACATAATTACATGTCTTGCATTAACAATGTCGCTGTTCCAACACAATCTCAAGGCAATTAAGCGCTGCAGCAAAATTAATAGGTGTTCTCTGTGCGCTGCATATCAAGAACAAAACAGCGCTGACATTAACATTAAGCCGTCTGTTCACTACTAGGCGATAAATGTTGGCAATATAAGGCGCCTGTTACACGTAAAATATTTACTGTGTTCCGCCAATAAATACTAATGTATCGTAGTATTTATTGAACGTGTAACTAGCGTACTGATGAATGTCAATATTTAATAATGGATTTCTAGATTTCTTGATTCCATATTGGCGATCCTTCGGAATGTGATAAATATTGAACTTCTAATCTCGAAAATGAATGAAAATTAATGCTAATTTTTCTCTTGGGGTAATAGCTTTTCTCATCACTGTATCTTGCTTTGTTAAAAATGGTGTTACCATTGTTAGAAGTTCTTCAAAACAAATATTGGGCATTTGAAAATAATTTTCGTAATCATCCATTTCGCCATGTAGTTTCATTTCGGCCATTAAATTGCAATGGGTGTACCTTTCTCTTTGTAGGTACCAGTTTTTTGATCACCGTGTTCTTTGAACTTTTTTTTTAAACCAATTGCAAGCATTAATTTTTAGTTGTATGTCCATTTTAACGTGTATTCAGCAAGAAACCGGACTAAATACTGACGTAATAAATATTGAACGTGAGTCTGGTGTATTAATCCATCAATAAATACAGACGTCTATCAATAAATACTGAACTGACGAATCGCAGTAAATACTTTACGTGTAACAGGCGCCTAAGTCTGTTTAATGGTGCTGTGTTGTTAGAAAATGGACTATGTACAGTGACTTCAGAAACAAGTTTATACTTAATTACATATTAGCTTAGCGTTATCAGCCTGTAATGTTCCCACTGATGGGATAGAAACCTAGGGTCTCTATGTGAGAGGGAGTTGGCCATAATAAACCACGCGAGCCCAGTGTGGGTTGGTAGATCTCACATGTCTTCGAATTTTTGGTTCTAGGACTTGCCGGTTTCATCACGACATTTTCCTCCACCGTTCTAAGAGCAGGGGTGATGAACTAATTAACACAAAGTAAAGTGCTTGCTTGGTATCAAACCTACGACCTATAAATCCTAGATGTACAATTTACTTTAGTTAGAAAATACCCTCCAAAAGTGATGCTTAATTTTAACACTGTCTCATAAACTGTCCTCCAAAAACTATCTCTCCTAAAGACGCTATTTACTGCATAATATATTTCTTTTTGCAAATAAATATCATTCATTCATTCAAAAATTGTCCGCCATAAACTATTTTGTCCTCAAGACCTTAAAGAAAATCCCTTAATTTCTTCCTCAATTGTTTTTACAGCAAAATCCTCTAAAATTAAAGTCAAAAGCATAAGGGCATGTCCTGCATTAACAATGTCGCTGTTTCAACAGCGCACAATGAACAGCAAACAAATTAATAGCTGTTCGTTGTTCGCTGCATGTCAAGAAAAATACAGCGCTACATTAACATTAAGCCGTATATTCGCTACTAGGCGATAAATGTTGGCAGTCAGTGAGCATAGTGCCTTAAGAATTTTTCTTTAGTCGGAATTAAGTTCGAAATTCAAAAAAGGCTCCACGTTTAAACCAGGGTCAGAAGATAACGCTTGTTTTGAAATAAGACTGCATAGCTCTAAAGTAATAGAGAAAATACTACTGCTGAATTTATTTTCTTAATGCTTCGAGAAATATCACAACAATTAAACGTTAATTGGAAGATTGACCAGCACCTTACCTAGAAGATAGATGGTGGATCGAAGTATAATGCTCTTATTCGGCAAGAGAAAGGTATTGCCTTTTCTCATTCCATATTATATTTTTACCGTACCTTTTTTTAGTACCGTGTGATGCCGGACGTAAAGAATAGCACCACCCCATTTCCTCCCGCGGGTGTCGTAAAAGGCGACTAAGGGACTTACTAGAGAATAGTCAGCAGCGTTCTCTATGCATTTTAACACCATACTGCGATCGCCAACCCGCCTGCCAAGCGTGGCGATTATGGCAAATCCCCCCCCCCCCTTTTGGGGGAGACGTATGTCTAGCAGTGGACGTCTATCGGCTGAAATGATGATTATATTTTTGCTAATTTACAGGTTAGAATGGCTTAACTAATTCTTCTTTAAAAAATTATACCTACACCATACAATAATATTTAAATTAGCAACTGCTCTCTTAAGTCCACAGATTACTTTTCACAATGGACGAAGAGACATTTCAATTATAAGTAAAGATGTGGATTTTAATCCAACATTGTTGAACACAGCTGCCATGTTGAAAAGGCTTGCAAAGATATTGTCTCATTCAACGGCGCATCATTGTTCTCATGTTATAAAAGATTACCAAGAAAGCGACATCTTTTATCTTGCAATGAATGAAAGGGACCTCTCTATTTACCAGACGCTTTTTCTATCATCTTGGAGGTTATTAAAGTCTGTTTTACGTAGGCCTCTATCCTTGATCACTCGTGTTTCTATCTGTCGTTCCTCACATGTCATGATCTGACCAAGATTATTTCTGGACTTTAAAAGAGACTTCGACGCCTGAGTTTGTTTCGCCATTTCTTCTCATGGGTAATTAGATTATATAATGAATAATTATAATTAATATAATTAATAATTATAATTAATATAATTAATAATTATAATTAATATAATTAATAATTATAATTAATATAATTAATAATTATATTAATAATTAATATACTTATTAATTATATTATTTTATTATTATTTAATATTGACTCCATCTAGCTTATTTTTGTCTATGATGTGTAAAAGTGATTCTGATATCCTATTTACAGAATGAACGATTACATTTCATTTATCAGAATTGAATCCGGCGTTCTAGCTAGGTTACGTGGTATGTATTACGGTTCGACAGCCCTACATTTACTATTTTACGGACTTATTATTATTTTTAAGACATTAATTTTATAATAAGTTTAACTCGCACACTTTTTATTTGTAAAAAATTATACAATATTTGTAAATATGTGTATTTATCCGTCAATGCTTAATTTTTTTATTGTTATTTCCTGTTGTGGAATAATAATTTTGTTCTAGGTACATCGTCATCACATGCAATGATATAATTGATGTATACAAACTATTGTAAAAACAGATTTAAAGAGTAACGGTGGAGTTTCTTGCCCATTCTTCTCCGTGCGAAACTACATTTTGGAAGGGGCAACTAGAATCAATTTTATTTCCGTGTAAATTTTGACGTTTAAAAGTGCCATTTATGTGCCTATTTGAAATAAATGCTTTGACTTTTGACTTTGACTACACGAGTACAAAAATTTTAATAGACTGCTTTGGACTATATGGTGCAGTCTCTTAAAGCTCACGTGCTGATTTGTTTCGTCCACCTCTTAGAGCAGTATTCAAACCAAGTTCTCTTATTATTTCTACGCGTGCGAAGATACTAAAACTGCTAGTATTTTACAAACTATTTTAGTACGCACACTTATATTTTATTGAAACGTGTCTCGCCGACAGCTTGCACGTTACAAAGGAGACAAATAGAAGAGAGAACAACTTTTGCTCTGAAAAAATAATAATAGAAAATTGCAAAAGTTTTTACTATCTTGGATCTTCTTTAAGAGTTTGCCGAACTTTTGTATTGAGATAGGGGTTGAAGATGTTCCCAATACCTATACGTATAACAACAATTTAAATAAGTACTGAAGTTTTTGTTCGTTTTATTTTCTGGAATAAATATATCACCTCATTTTATTATTTTTACAGTCACACCTTATATGATGTGAGCAAATATATCTTGTAGAAAAACTAGCTTCAAAAAATGATTTTAATAAAATGAGCAGGTGTGTACCTAAATGCCGTCCGTACTTATATATGCCTGTCGAAATCAAGATCAACCGCTTACTTATAGGAAGGTCATACATAAATACTTAATTATGAAACATGAGAAATGAGGAAACGATGGTGGCACAGTGGTATAGTAATTTTATTCTAGGTAAGTGCACATATAATTAATAATTAATGTATACAAATATTGTTAACATTTAATGAGAGTAACTATGGAGTTTCTTGCCCATTCTTCTCCATACGTAACTACCTTTTGGAAGGGGCAACTAGAATCAATTAATTGTTTTTGTAAATTTTGTCGTTCAAATGTGCCTTTTATGTGCCTATTTGAAATAAATGATTTGACTTTGACTTTGGTAAAAACCGCGAATTACGAATTTTGGGTCGTAGATTCGAACCCAGACAGGTGCTTTACTTTGTATAAATTATTTCATAAACACCCAAAAACAACAAAAACATCGTAAGGAAACCGGCATCTCCTAGAACCAAAAAATCGAAGATTGGATTACAGCCCACTCCCTTTCACAGAGAAGAGGCCTGTCCCAGTAGTGGGAACAGCTGATTATGCTTATGCTATGCCAATGAAACAGTTTCCACTTCTATTTGCCTACGAAATAAATTTTCCATATCTACATAAAACATTATCATTATGAAGGTTGGCTTTAAAAGATATCTTTGAGATCGCCCATTGTGTCACCTTATGTAAAATTTCAATTAAGTAGGTCCAACTTCGAGAAAGAGGTCAATCGTCGAATCCGACTCAGCTGGGCAGCGTTCGGGAAGCTACGCAATATCTTCTCGTTCCACATACTGCAGTGTCTCAAGACGAAAGTCTTTGACCAGTGCGTGTTGCCAGTGATGAACTATGGCACTGAAACGTGGTCGCTCACAATGGGCCTTATTATGTAGAAGGCTAAAAGTCACCCAAAGAGCAATGGAGAGGGCTATGCTTGGAGTTTCCCTACGTGATCGAATCAGAAATGCAGGAGAACCAAGGTAACCGACATAGCTCGAAGAATTGCCAAACTTAAGTGGCAATGGGCTGGGCACATTGCACGCAGAATAGATGGCCGTTGGAGCCGAAAGGTTTTGGAGCTGCGACCGCGTACCGGAAGACGTAGCGTTTGAAGGCCTCCCACAAGGTGGACCGATGACCTTGTGGAAGCCGCAGGAATCCGCTGGATGCGGGAAGCATAGAACCGGTAGAAGTGGCGGTGCTTGGGAGAGGCCTATGTCCAGCAGTGGACGTCTTTCGGTTGAAATGATCATGACGATGATGTAAAATTTCTACATTTATAATTATCTGTAATATAATTCTGAATGTGGTGTGCATTAAAAAAAACCACAACCAGTCTTACCAAGGGGCATCGTGTAGCTGGGCTATGGAGATAAGATAGGCAGTCGCTTCATGAAAATTAATGCTTTCAGCTGCATCTATTTAGACTGGAAGCTGACCCCAACATATTTGGGAAAAGACTAGGCAGATTGATATTTGTATTAGTGGTTGGTGGAATTAAATAAAACTAAAGCTCTGTGTAATAAAAGGATTTAAGTGGGAAAACGATGAAAAATATGATAGAAAAACCAAACCTTTTGACGGATACAAAGAGAAGCAAAAAAAAAAAGAGAAGAACAACATTTAAATAAAAAAGAGAATTCTATAATAATTAACCTGGCCACCACCAGGCTGAATGCATGGTTTCCATAGCCTACAAAATGATATACAAAATAGCGGACAAAGTAGGCAGCTAAGCAATTTACCTCGTACATCCAGCTTTGCATTTTATTCGCTCTGAGAAATAAAATTTCAATTTACATGGAATATTTTTATGGCAGTATCTTTGTATGTTGTTCCACACCGTATATTTTTGTTATAACCTCATCTTTCTTTATTCAGTCAAATAATTTTCATGTTTGGTAGGTATACTAATTTATGCAATGATTTAATAACCTCATTGAATTGATGAAAAAAATACCTACATTGTCTTTAGAGAAATTGATGAGGACGATTAAAAAAATAGTTTACAAACCATCTAGGTACTTGAAGGGTTTCGTCGTATATCGTTAATCTCATTTTGGTAACTTGCGTCTAATAATAAATTAACACAAAATAGGCATTGAGAATAGGTAAATGATACTTACTAATGATTTGTCCATCATCCCTTTGATCTTTTCTTCGGCTCTGTAACGCATAACATTAAATTCAATATTACCAATAACGAAATAACTTACAAAAAAAAAAAACAACACAATTTATAAATAACAAAGTAAAAACACGTCTTCAAATATATAAAACACACCATTTTGGAATTATTAAATGTCAATTGGAACTGTTCAAAAATTCAAAAATAAGCGGGCTCTAGCCAAGCCGCGCGCGGCATGTACACTAAACTGGGCGTTTAGAAACACATTCGAAATTTAAACGAGTGTTACTTGTTCCTGACGGTCTTACTTGGTTGACGTGGTCTTGTAGCGGCGGCCTAGAATTTATTTTAGGCACAATATTTTTATAGACATCGTTAATAATATTTTATTTTAACCTGTTGTATATAATTTTTTTTTTATCAAAGGAGAATTTTGGCTAAATTATAAATAAGGGACAAAACTAAAAAAAAAAAAGTGTTTTTAAAGGCAGAACTGACCTCTTAATAACAAAAATCCTCCTTAAAAACTTACAACAAAATACCTAGCCTACAATATAATTTGCACCTAATACCATAAGAGCGAAATAGGATTACTCGAAGGTAATCGCATTTGCCACTCTCATTTCACAGCTGCAAACAGACTGTGAACACCTCCATTTAGAGAGAATTTCCCTAGATGTTTAAAATCTGTAGTTCTCTCTCACGTTTCCAAGCCAGGTAAATCAAAAATCCGAGCGGGGACTACGATTTTAATACCGTTGGCTTGTTATTTTGTTTCGGGATGACGAAATGTAGTTTGTTTCTTGTCGATTACAATGTACCTTTCTCCTTTTTAGCAAAATGGTTTAGTGCATTTTTTTAACAAAAAGACTACGTACCTATTCAAAACATTAGTGCCAGTTAGATTTTGAAGTAGATGGAGATAAATCCACGTTTAGTATTCGCTAATGACATCGTGAGTTGCATTTTCCAATCCTTAGGTACTAAACGAAAGAAGTACTGATGTGGAGGAGTGCATGGGTTACTAGATAACTATTAATGAATATACCTTATATACAGTCCGTTCAACTGATTTTGACTTCTATTGCTTTGGTGGCATGACGAATGGCAGCTGCAGTAAACAGTTTGTATTGTAACTACTTTTTTGCTTTTAATGCTATCCTTATGTCTACGGAATAGAAGTCAAAATCGGTTGAACGGACTGTAGAAAAAGTTTATATAAATGTCTAATGTTATTTCAAACGGGGTGTAGTTATTGTGAAAATGGTAAGGAATTCACTGTTTTAGTAAACACTATATTTAGGGTGCATTTAAAAAAGACTACAGTAGTAGATATGGAAATGCCGAGTGAAAATAAAAATATATTTGGTGAGTACTACTTACCTAATTATACTTTTTATTTCTACTTTCTTAGGGATGTAGGTAGATTTAGTAAACACAATATTTAGGGTGCATTTCAAAAAGACTACAGTAGTAGATAATATGGAAATGCTGAGTGAAAATAAAAAATATTTGGTGAGTACTACTTACCTAATTATAAATAATGCTGTTAATCGTTATAATAAAGTGTAGGTACCTAATTGTTTTTAATTGGATGGGAATTGACAATATGTTTCGTAAATTGAATAAAAATCACACTTGTGTTCTCGTCGCCGCGGCGCGCGGCGTCGCGCCACTTTGCAATGATTTAGATATACCTGAGATACCTAATGCATTTTGCTCAAACATGTTCTTTTAAAAATAGATATGATAATGTATGAATAATATTTTTTATAATAACTGCAAGTAATGTCGGAATTCTAGACATAAATATCTTTAAAGCATAGACACTGACGGAAGAATAATTGCGCGAATAAAAAAGCTAGACACCATTTACCTAAATATTTATGTTCTCACATTATAATTGAATAAATTTTGAATTTTATTTTCTGTTATGTATTGTTTCGTTTTATCCTGTAACGTATTTGCGGTTACTATAATTCAAATTAGTTTTTGGTCTGTGGTTTATTATTATTAATACAAGTGACGATTTTAATTTATACATTGAATTGTCAAGTAATTTTGCGCTATTGTAAGATTTTTTTTTTCGATATCAATGAAGGATACTTATGTTATTTCTTTTTCTACTTTCTTATCGCAGCAGGTATGCTGGAAGAAATTTCTTTAGAAATAAGCATCACCTTTGTACGTTTCTGTTCCTTTTTTCTTGTCTGTTTATATGTGTGTAAGTACGTAAACTGTTAAATAAGTATTTCGAAAATGTCAGTCTAGGCGTACATTGTATCTTTTAGTTGCACCTAGATGTACTCAATGTAACGGGCATATCCCAGGCTTCTGAAGGGCTGTTCACTTCACTTTCATCTCTGGAACGTTTGGTTTCAATCAATCATTCAACTCAGCTTATCGCAGTCCAGTGCTGGACATAGGCCTCTCCCAGGCTGCGCCACAACACCCTGTCCTCTGCTTTTCATATCCAGTCTATCCCAGCCATCTTTTAAAAGCAAGCTGAAATGGTAGTGGCAATATTTGTCGAAGGACCGATGGCCGGTGGAGCAGACGAGTTCTGGATTAGAGACCGCGTATGGGCAAGTGTAGTGAACCGACGACATTTGCATTGTTAAAAAATATATTATAGTACATTACTTACCAAGGGCTGTTAAAGAAAGAAAGCCCGAAATCGCAGGTATTTGTGACCCGAGCCGCAGTCGAGGGTTGCAAATATACGATAGAGTGCTTTCTTTTTTACTGCCCGTGGTGAGTACACAATTTTACGTCTTCACCTGGCCACAATGCGAGTTTTACTGTACGCGTAGCGTGCGGTAAAACTCACATTATGGCCAGGTGTGACGTAAATTAAATAACTAGCAAAGTTATAATAGTGTTGTTAAGTTTATAGTGTAAAAGTTTTTCTTTTCTTTTGTAATGTGTAATCTGATGTACAATAAAGTAGTAGTAGTAAGCCAATAGTGGTAGGTATTTAAGTATTCATAAAAAAAATATCAAGCTAAAATTGCAGTTTATACCTATTATTTTCAAGTAAATGCTCTTGAAGAAAATACATTGACGGGCGTGGAGAAAATATGCTTTTAAAAAAGTCCCAAGTCGACGTCTAACCCCCATGATTAGTAGGGACTCTTAATTAAAACAAAATTAACTTTTTATCCACTTTATTCCTAATGTTACTTTTATCGAAACTTTCACAAAAGGGTTCAAGAAACGTAGGGTAAGTAGCCTTTTATAATCTTTTAAAATATTTTTCATTCGTTGAGAGGATGAATGAAAGGCGACTTACAAAAGGTATTTACAGGGCAGATGTGAGTGGAAACGCCGGGAGGGGATCCCTTAGAAGGATATATGTATAGCACTACAGGATAAGTTTTTAACCAGAGCGCGAATTTTTTTTGGTGGTTCGGTATCAGTAATAGAACATATTTCCATAATTTGTTCAATAGTTTTTTTTTTTCTCCTACCTGAAATCAGCAATCTATTGGTAATAATATCAATGGGCGAGCGCACAGCTGATAGGTACCTACTGCGTTTCACTTCACTGATCGCGCCGCCGCCCGGCGCGTTGTGCGACGAGTACCTATCCATTATACCAGTTTCAAAATAAACATCTTTCGATATCTTAATTTTTTTGTACTAAGACATCAAAATAAGAAATAGGTGTATAATAAAACAAGTTTAAGTTTAATTTGTCAAAATTTGCGCACTGATTAAAAACTTTTCCTGTATACGTCCTTACTGGAGATATTCTTCAAAAAGGTCAGGTGCGTAGTAATCGCAACCGGCGTGCGTGTATGACCATATGTATGTATGAACGTAAACGAAGCTAAAGGAGTATTTATAAGGATCGTAGCAGATAGCGTTCTGTAGTTTCTGCCTATCCCCATGGGAAGAAAGCGTGAGTTTATGTATGTATGTATTTTTTTGCCTATGTGTAGGTATGTACTATACGTATATACAGCTTTATGGTTGGTTAGTTGGTTTCGATCAAAAAAATACATTAACACATTGACCATTGGCCACCGCGGTCACCGGTGACCGCTAACAATAGTTTTTCTATTGTGTCTGTTGTCTGGCAGTCAAAGCCTTAATAATAACATTATATTGGTAGGTACTATCCCGGCCTTTTCTGCCTGATCACTTAAACATTTTTTCGCGTAAATCCTGCGGAGGCGCCGAGCCACGTCTCCTTTAAGTTTAGCCTATTAGGAAAGCAATAAAGCAATTAGTTGCAATCTGCACTGCGCAGGACAGTGACGTATCACGTGTAGGTACTCCTTTTGTGAATTTTACGGACGAAGAATTATTATATTACGGGCTAGCGCTTTTATTTTTTAAGTGCAAGCAACTGTTGTAATATTTATTATGCTGCTATTAGATGTATAAATCAAGTTGCATTTACAATACTTGTGTTGGTACTGGCACAGATTTTTCTTTGCTATGTTTGCAGCTCTGCATAATAAATGACATAATTTACTGTCTCACCCATACTAACTACAATCTCGGAATACTAAGATAAAAAAAAAACAAAATATTTTTTCTCTCTGCCTAGCCTTTTCCCAACTATGTTGGGACCGCCTTCCAGGCTAAACGAATGCAGCTGAATACCAGTATTTGAAATGGAGTGACCTTAACAACCCAGTTACTGAGTAACGCGAAATCCTTTGGTAAGACTGGTTGTCAGATTTAGTCTTCTGACTACCCGTATAGACTATCAAATCTACGAATGACAATCGGGACTAACGACTTAGCGTGCTTTCCGAGGCACGAAGGGGTTTCGATATGTAACGGATGGTCACCCATCCACGGACTGGCCTCGCAAGGGTAGCTTAACCTTCAATTGACCCGTGGGGCTGTTATTATTTATCCACAAGCCCCTCAAGCCCAGCAAGAAAAATGACAAAGAAACAATAAAACGGTTATGTTAAATTTAACCCTCTTGACGGAAAATCCTAGGAATAAATACCTTTTGATGGAAGATGAACGCTCGTTATCACAACAGGGATTTAGGAACAATCTTCACAAGAATAAAAGGCAAGCCAGGCAATCATCGCTTTTACAACGGTCCATAAGCCAATATCCCTTGGGAATTACGCGATTCCCTGAAAATAACACTTGGATACAACTACTGAATAGATCAGAGTATTACTTTCTTGTACAAAGAGAAAAATACAATACAAATTTGAAAAAGAATAAAGAACCAGGCGGTTTTTTCGGTAGTTAATAAGTTAACATAAATAATTTAGGTACCTTATGATTAATAAAATAATTGGAAATAATTTTATAATATGTAAATAATTGCTTACCAAAGTAGGTAATCATTTTGAATTAATTGTTTAAATAATTGTATGATAATTAAATGTACGTAGTTACATAATGGTGAGTAAAATGTGCTTGATTTCTATATCACATTATTATTAAACGAAGAGCTTATAACAATAGACCAAAATAACAGCAGTAGGTAGCTATGATTATGACAAATTAAATCTTTATCCAACTTAATCTCGAAACTTTCGTATTCAGCTCATAAGCGGTTTAAATCATTTCTATAATGATAAGGATGACAGGCATCATGTAAGCCGGTTAATTTATGCATAGACTTGACTGTCGTGCCCCTGATCCCTCGATGCTTAATTCGGAGTCGTTTGACTTTGCTATGTAACGCTCATTAGCATATCCGAAATTTCCATCCCTTGGGAGGTTATGATCAATGTTCATATAATTTGTTGGTTAAAAGTTTTAAACGAGCCGAAACCAAAGAGTGAGGTATTTTTAGCACAATTTATTATTTTAATTATTTATGTGTGAGATAGAGAAAACCAAACGATGCTGATAAATATAAACAAAATCAAAAAAAAAAAATAGCTTATTCCTAAAAATTAAGAAACATATCAGCGAAGCAAATTCGTTTATTTTTATAACCTGCTCTCAAACAAAAATAAAATTTATACTTTTATCTGTAAAATATTGTTCCAGCGCACGTTGAATAAATAATTTTACAACGCAAACGCTGCGCTGGGACAAAGTCACTGCGTTCAGATTTATACTCTTTGCTGAAGTTTTATAGTCAGTTTCGAGTAGGCTTGTCTCGCCTACAAACAATTGCGTTGAACGTTTATGACACCACAAATTAAATGGTAAACGACTTTTTGTATAAAAAAAAAAAATGCTGTTTCTTCGGGTACGAGAAATAAATTTGTGACATTTATGAGCTTTCAATAAGGAAGTCTGCAGCTAAGTTACACGTGGTTTTCAAATTTTCTGGATGTTCCATGAAGGTCACCCTCCAAAGAATTTGGAAAAAATAGGGCAGTTTGTCACTGTGTTAAAAAGCAATTATTGATGTAAGTGTTTGCTTGAATACGTTTCTCAATGAAGTTTGATTTCGGTTGGTTGTACTTTTAACTTTTTAATTAATATTTATATTCTATAATAGTTCAATGCATGCTCGTAGCAATTTCATAGATTTTTTCCAAGACATGATGAATTGAACCGCCTTTACAAAATCGATTAAAAAATCCTAGCATGTTAATACAAAAAAATCGTCTTGATAGAGATTAAGCACTGTCTAAACTAACTTTTACAACTAATAAAAGGCGTCAATTAAACGAAATCACCGACCAACCAGAACTTTGATCGAAACGCAAAATGTAGTTAAAAACCGCAATTTCTTCTTCCCATTATATATTTTTTTCAGTAAAAACTTTAACTATGAGCCGTCCGGCTTTACGCTCACCCCTAATGACGTTCATTTGTTTGAATTCTTCACGACTTTTAAACGAAGAGAATTATTTTTAATTAGTCCTCTTTTAGTGCAGAGACTTTTGACGCCTTTCTGAAAATTCTTTGCTTGATTTTAATTTGAAATGAAAAGATTTTAGTGGCGGATTTTATTTTTTGCAGGTCTCATGAAAATGAAACTTACGCCTATGAAAATCAAACGAAGCTGTTCAGCGGAGTAATCGCGTAACACACTTACTGGGCCTCAAGTCTGCTATTACAATAGTGTCAGAATGGTCTCTTCATTGTGAGTTTTTGACAGATTTGCCATACAAACACTGACAAATACTCACAATGGCGAGACCATTCTGACACTATTGTAATAGTAGACTTGAGGCCCAGTAGCGATGTGTTTCATTTCGACAGTTCAACAACATTCATTGCTTTATTGACGTTGTTGAGCAGACAAATGTTTCGAACATGTGAATCAATGGATTAGCAATATCCTTCAAAATCATTTAGATTGTGATTGATAATGTGTAACACAATTAGACTTTTTTGCTTTTAAGATTTTTTGCGAGTTTTTAGGGTTCCGTGGTAAACAAGGACCCTTATAGTTTCGCCATGTCCGTCTGTCTGTCTGTCTGTCTGTCTGTCTATCCGCGGCTTAGCTCAGAGACTCTTAGTACCTACTAGAAAGCTGTAATTTGGTATGGGTATACATATTAATCACGCAACTTAGAAAAATTTATTATTAAGATTTAAAAAAAAATATCACCGTACTTTACGTGTACGGGAGGTCCGTACACGTGAAGTAGGGATGATATTTTTTTTTCTCGTGTATCCCTTGGTGTGGGGTTTTGTTGGATAGGCCGTTTCAAAATATTGCGGGTTTGTGAAAACCATTTTTAGATTCAGGGATCCGTTAGCGTAATAATTTTTGTTAGAGTCAAGTGTCTCCCCTTGTCTGGTAAATGGTTGTATTTGGATACGTCCAAAACATTCACAGCAGTAGTATATCTATATAACGAATTTTAAAGGAAAACTATCACAGCTAAGTAGGCTTTACAAATTACCAAGTAATAGTCGACCAACTTACATTTGCAGTTGAAAAACATGCATGCGAACATGTTTTTCAACTACAATGTTAAGTTTGTTCTTGGGATAAATTCATCCCACCTACGGAACCCTTCACTGTGCGTGGTCCAACACACACTTGGCCGGTTTTTTAATGGTTAACACTGGGTCAGAGGGCGTCATGACATGACATAACACAGTAAAGTCAATTCGGCTTTAGTCTATTAAAAACACACACACTTATAAACATAGAGGAACTTATGACACTCGTTGATATTTTCATTGATGACTAATAAAATAATAATAAAATGTTATTCGAAAATATAATGTGGTGGTAAAACGTCTTAAACCCAGAGCCATTTTCCTACATAAAATGGCGCTAATACTACCTTTTTGCCTGTGGCCACGCTCGCGTTAATTTAGAAATTGACTCTTAACACATTACTAAAGTTTCTATACAATAATATAATTCAGTCATGATTCGAAAGACACGTGGCGCCATCTATTATCTTAAGAACGTTATTGTTGTTTTCCTCGGGAACAGTACATTTTTTCGGGATGAAATACCTTTCATCCCGAAAAAATGTACTGTTCCCTATGTCCGTTTCTGTACGCCTGACAAACTGATCGGTTCAGTGGTTTAGGCGTGAAAGGTAACAAAGAAACAAACAAACTTACTTTCGCATTTTTGTATTGCTAAAAACAAAAAAAAAACGTTGCCCCATACTAGGAATTTCTCCTGTATTGTGGGTACGTTTACAAACATTTAAACTCACATACACAAACAGCCAGACCCGGAACAACCAATTGTAGTTCATACAAATATTTGTTCCGTGCGGGAATCGAACCCGCGACACGCAGCGCAGTAGTCAATCGTTCAATCGCCGGCTTTTAACCACTGCGCCAACCGTACCGCATTTATTATATTCGTTAGGATTTCTCTTTCTTTATAGGCCAGACAAAAGTAGGTACTTTTTACTTTTAAATTACACATACCTACACAACATCACGCCTGTAACCCATGAAAGGGTAGGTAGAGGTATACCTAGTACTCTCACATTTCGCCCGTTATATTAAGGTCCTATGTAATAGGGGGTGAGTCTATTGCTATCAACCCGGCACAAATCCAGACTCCAGGGCCTCAAGTCTGTTAATACAATAGTGTCAGAATGGTCTCTTCATTGTGAGTTTTTGACAGATTTGACATACAAACACTGTCAAATACTCACAATGGCGAGACCATTCTGACACTATTGTAATAGCAGACTTGAGGCCCAGGCTGCTGCTGAGAAATTTCGGATGATGAAAAAATAACGAATAACACTTTGCCTGATCTGGGAATCGTACCCAGGACCTCAGAAGTAGCACTTGTAACCACTAGGCCAACGAGGGAATGAAAATTATCAGATACTAGTACTCAGGTTTATCAGTAGGTACACTCCATTTGAAATAAGATTAGACATTTAAAAAAAAACCTTTTTTACAATCCGTTCAACCGATTTTAACTTCTATTCCGTAGGCATAAGGATGGCATTAAAAGCATAAAGTGATTACAATACCAACTATTTACTGCAGCTGCCATTTGTCATACCACCAACGCAATAGAATTCAAAATCGGTTGAACGGTCTGTAAAACAGGTTTTTTTTTTTAATGTCTCATCTTATTTCAAATGGAGTGTACCTACTTATAAACCTGATTACTAGTATCTGATAATTTTCATTCCCTCGTTGGCCTAGTGGTTACAAGTGCTACTTCTAAGCATGAGGTCCTGGGTACGATTCTCTGATCAGGCCAGATCATTTATATGTCTAATCTTATCTCAAATGGAGTATAGGTACTTAAGATTAGGACGGTACAGGATACATCATCCCTATCTTATGATCGGACTAAGTGTAGACAGAGAAAACTCTGTCTACAGGACTAAGACGTCCGATCATCGTCCGACAAACATAAAACCTGTTACATACTACAGAAATTCAGTTAGCCGTCAGTGTTGCCAGTCCGAAAAGATACACTTGTTGGCCGCTTCCGGGCAGCTGTCGCAGGAAACCCATCCGTCACCGAGCGTGGCAACACTACGCTGATAAGGGCTACATTGTCGGTACACAAATGAACGATTTTCGTATGTTTAGGTATCTATATTTCCTGAAATAGTAAATGACAAAAAAAAATTATACGTTTTTTATCTACGCTAATTTAATAAATGCGAATTTTTCGTAGTTCGTAACTATCTACAAGAAATAAAAGGCTTTTTTATTAAAAAAAAATATATTTAACTAACTAAGGACCACGGACATAATAGCCATTTTGTATGGATACCCGTATAATTTAGGTAATAATAATACTTTTTTATAAATAAAATGATTTCGTCATCCTAACTGGGGGGGCGTCCCACACTACGCTTGCCGATACGCGGTCTCCACTCCAGGACATACATTAAAAACATACATTACTAATGCTTTAATAATTTTGTTTCCAGTTAAGCTGAGATCCGAAACTTCTGTAAAACGCTTGAAGCTATTATCATTAAGGAAACCATGTTAGCCATTTTCAGCCTTTTTCAAAATACCGAAAATGAAGTCGAATCCATTTCGCAGTAGAGTGAAAATTCATTCATCTTTGCGTACAAACCAGTTATTCAACATTTTAGTAGTAAACGAAATGGATTCTCCAAAGAGAGCAATCGATAATTTATGATGAAGAATCAGTTTCCATACTGTCCACATTAATTGTATTATATTAATTAATATTTGTTGTTATCCTTTGTTTGCAGGCGCGGAACAAGCCAGCCGATGGAGGTGGCCACGTCAACCAGAAGAATGCAGCAGGACAGAAATCAACGCAGCCGTGTCAGAAAGGTATCTAAGTTACAATTATATAGGAATCTTAGTTTACCATTAGCGATCCATCAAGATCCGATCCAGCCTGTCCCTTACTCCCCTAGCGACGCCGTACCCCAGAGGGACCCCTTAGCGTATGGTCGCTTAGTTTACAAGTTTTATGCTTTGGCTGGAGGCATTCAAGGCATCCACAGGATAGCCCTGTGAAGTAGCCTTCTAGATTGACCAGCAAGGTGACTTACACTAAAAAGAAAAATCTTCCTTTAACTTGATCTGAAATTCCAATATTATATTACTTAAACGGTCAGTTTTTAGTTAGTAGTAAGAGATCATAGATGCCTCTTGATGTATTCACTAGTTGCTCTCGTTAGTGTGCCATGCCTCTTGTATAGTATTGTTACGAGCTTGCGGGTCGTGACAATAAAAACTGCTGATTTAAAAACCAAAAATGACACTTTAATTAAACAACACTGATAACAAATCAATCACACTAATTTTAAAGCACAATTGCACTCTAAAGTCGCACTCAATGATCCCTTGTATCGCTTGTTATTCAACTGTGTCGGGTCGGGGTCCATACCGGCCTTATATAGTCCTTAGAAAGTTTCAGAACCTTCTACTGTAGAAACATCTAGAATGTTCGAGTACATACCGGCCCCTACTGAGTATCCATGAAGATGTACCTCGTATGAATGGTGATATAACGCCAACGAAATATTTTGTTTTATCTTAACAATTCTGTGACTGTTTGTCAAAAGTTTCCTAACAATGGCCTTTGACAATATCATTCAAGCGCCAAGAAATCCTTGTAGCATTCTTCACGAGAATGCTCCAACTAGACCTTTACACAATGTGGTAGAATCTTCAAACCTTCATCTAGTAATATCATGTAGTTCAGTTAGTTATCGGCTGTCGCTGAAAACCAGCGCTGGGACTCTGTCTTGCATAGGGTCGCAGCATAATGCTGAGCGATGGCCGTTTTGCGTGGATGTGACGCATTCTTCCCCCCATAGTTTTTTTTTTTTTGTGTTTATGTTCTTTATTGCGTCATGTTTACCACAAGTAAACGTTTTTTCTTTCTTTCTTTTCTTTCTTATCAAAATTCTACTATAATTCGATTTTTCTTGTAACAGGTGGCCCAAAAACCCCGGTAAAGCCGTCAGCGCAGAAAGGAGCAGCGAAGACAGCACCTCCGAAGCAGGCAGCGGCAGCAGCGGCAGTCAAAACTCCTCAGGGAAAGAAGAAGAAAGGGCACAAGCATCAACAGTACGAGCTGATTGTCACCATCAATCTGGTATGTACAATTAATACTAGTACAGTAGCTACTTAGTTCTTGAAAGGATGCATATCCGGTACGGCTCTAATAATCCTTCCATATCCTAAGAGCTCGTATTCCCTACCATTATTGCGCCCCCCGATATACTCTTTGAAATGCAATGGTCATGAGGCTCCGGGAGCAGGAGCTAGCTGTCTTTGGGTTTATACGAGTAATCAAGTCTGGTCAAACCACGCTGAGGTCGGTGCATTTAATTAATGCATTCAGTAGCAATTTAGTTCTTGAAGGTTTTATAGTTCCATATCAAAGGGATTGATTTCATTTCAACCATAGCATAAAAATATGGAATGTTTATAATAGTCGAACCTCAAATGATTCCCATTTTATTTTTCCTAAAATATTATTGAACACTTATAATAAATCCGCCTCGTTTTGTGAAACTCTAATAATTCTTATTTTGGGGTCCTAAAAATACTAAATAGCCAAGTAGCTATACTCCATTTATTATAACATTAGACAAATAACTGTTCTGACCCTTTAGTTATTTCGATGTAAACGTTTAATAAACTCCGTTATTTCATGATAAATACAAAGCACTGGAGTCTATTTACCATTTACATTAAAAAAATAACTCTAAAGTGCAGTAATTTCAACAATATTACACAATAACTGTCGTTATTTAGCCGTTATTTGTCTAATGCTATAGTACTAGACTAACTTGGATGTAGCGCTTGGCGGCCGTTGACGTAGCACAGCTCGCTTTGCTCGCTCGGCTGGCGCGTGGTAAGTCACGGTTATAAACCAAACTAACCCGTTTGTTCGGGTTATCCTAGCTTAGTTATTGCGCCCCCCCGGTGGGTTCCCGCATTGTCGAGGCGGGGGGGCTCAGTAGCCGTGGCTTGGAGGGCCACGGTGAAGCTAAGAGGAACCCGAGGAGGGGGCCGCTCGTCAGGGCTTTTGCGGCTAAGCCGACGACGTAGCGGCCGTAGGTTGCGGTGCCGCTTTGGCGACATCGCAACTGAGGTGGGCCGCGATGTCGAATGGGCGGCATCGCGGCTGAGTGTGGGAGGCCGCGGTGGGAGAGGAGTGCCGGTATTGCGGTGAGCCGTTCTCCCTACCTTCCGTGGCCTTGACGGGGCCGCCACCGTTGAATGGCGGACGCGGTGGGGCCGCAGAGGAAGAAGAGTGTCGGTATTGTGTTGGCCGTTCTCCCTATCCTCTGCGGCCGAAAAGTGGTAGGCGGCGGGGCCACTGACCTGACCCGTCGCGGGGGACCAGGGGCGCCTGGACGCGGGGTCGTCTGGCGCGGGGTCCCAGGTGGAGGCCAGCAGGCAACAGGTGCGGGGGCACCCTTGTCTGTATTGCACAGGGCTCCACCAGTGTCGGACGGGAATGGCCAGCTGTTCCCGGTCATTCCCATATCGCCCCCAGGCGGAGGGGCATGCGGGGCCCGCCAGCTAGAGGGGCATGCGCCGGGAGGGTTGTGGACGTAAAGGCTGTGCCGGTTTCCCATGACCCTCCCATCAAGGCGATGAGGGAACTCCGCTGAGTTTTAGTGGGTATACTGCCATTTTGGCAGGGAGTCCCACATACCCCGTCTCGTCCCCCGACGAGCGGGCATGCGTAATGCATTTTTCAGCGTCAAAAAAAAAAGCTTAGTTATTGCGACTAACTGTGAGAAAAGGGGCTTATTATTTAAAAAGTGTGCGTCATTAGATGCTCAAATGATTTTAGAGGTTCATTAATTTAAAAAGGTGTTTACTGTTAGAAGGTCAAAAAGTTTTTAGAGGATCACTTGAATAATTCCCTAAAAATAAACCACTTTCTAACGAAGTTTGTGATAACAACGGTCCAGCGACTTAGTGATATTGTTACCTGCCAGTGACTTCTTCTAACAAATTGTATTATTTGGGAAATGCGAATGAACTTTGGAGGATGTATGAACCGCCTTCAGGTGATTTTGTTCAAACACTTTTACACGTCAATCATATTTTAAAACTAGATGAGGTCGGCGTTTCGTATCTGAATACTCTGAGAAGAAGGCCGAAACAAACTTAGAGGTCACAGTTTTTTTTAAAATGTGGATGTAGATAGTCCCTACGGCTTTTCAATCTACCTAGCCTTTTTTCAACTATATTGAAATCAGCTTCTAGTCTATCACCTGGATTGCAGTATTTTACAATGGAATTAATGCCTACCTAACCTCCACAACCCAGTTAATGGGTTGTAGAGGTATTATTATTATCCGGCTCGAAGGACCAAAAAATGTAGGCAAAATGTGGATTGTATTAATAGCTAGCAATAAAATTACGAATCGCTGACACAACTGACTTTGTTTTAAAAACATCTAGAAGAGTAAAAAACCATAAATATATTTTAAAAGGTTGCAATATGGGTAACATGATATACGATTATCTACGGCTATTATAGAACCAAAATGATGCAGGTACTGCCTAAACACAGAATACCTGAATGAATTCACCATATAATTGACATCTTGATATGGTTGTACATATTATTATTTTAAGACTATAAAACTTTGACTTTTAATTATGTTAAATATTATCCAGAAATAAATGT
Source organism: Dryobota labecula (assembly GCA_947523025.1). Classification (NCBI taxonomy): domain Eukaryota; kingdom Metazoa; phylum Arthropoda; class Insecta; order Lepidoptera; family Noctuidae; genus Dryobota; species Dryobota labecula. The sequence goes on along the minus strand of OX383296.1, from coordinate 5,173,972 downwards.
TCCCACATCTTGATTCGATTCACCGCTGCTTTGGTCTCGGAAAAACCATTTTTGACAATTGTCTAGCAAAAAAGTGTTTTTATAAACAAAAGCACATAAACAAGCTAGAAATAGTGTTCAGCTATTCACCAGAAGTATTCCATAAACGACCATTACCTTTTTTTTTACGAACTAAATCCTACCAAAACAACATACAGCCTCATAAAATAAAAGCAAGTCTTATCGCGGGAAACTTTTACATCTTTCTCTGTCTAACTTCAAAATGTTCGTAGTGGTTGTCTCCCTCTAGCCCGCATTTCCGCGATCAGGCATGCGTAATCACCTGTGATTGGATTATCGAATGTTGTTTGTGAGAACCGTATTTTTTCGTTTCTCTTTTGTTTTTGTTATTCACATTTAATTTTTATTTACATAGAAACACTTTTACGCTTGAGTTCGTTGGCTGTACAAAAACAGATTTTTAATTTGGCATTTGACGGGTCCATTAATAAAATAAGAAAAGGTACTGTGTTTTATGTTTTGTTGAGTTTCCTTCATTGATTTGAACGAAAAGCGGTTTTTTCATCCATTCTTGTTGAGGTTCTCGAAGCGTGAGTTTTGACTTCCACATTAATATTTAAATACTTGGTCGGCTTCGTAACTTAAACCTCGGTATTATTTACAAAGTAGTTTTATTCAGAACGGTGACCTTGGGGTCCTAATAATAATAATAATGCCATTTATTTCAGGCAACACAGGCTCATAGAAAAATACCTTAACCTAAACATACATATTTTAATATAAAACTTGTGTTAGTACTTCATTTAGCACTAGCTGCACTTTGTACCGTCCGTCCTGTGGAAATTGTCCGCGGAAGCGACGGAATACCACGTCCTGCGGCCAAAAGTCTTCTTCCATGACGATGGGCAGATAAGGCCAGAGAAAGTAGAAACGAAATTACAATACTTATAATTTTTTGGTCCTAGATCATTAAATATCAATTAGTTTTAGTCTACTGTAGAACTCAGATTGAGTATACCTATGAGTTAGAATTATATTTTGGACTTTCTGAAGACTTATTTTTATTTTTTTTCTTGTATCGTGTTTATTATTGTGTGTATATATATATATATATATTTATAGGGATAAGTATCTATATGCTTTGTGTATATGTATTTATTGTATATATGTAAGTGGTACACCACTAAATACCTGCAGTATTGTCTCTCCTTCTACTTTTTGATCCATCCAAAGGTCTGTAAAAGATCGCTTTTAGCGATAAGACCGCCCATTCTGACACCCTATGTAACAGTTCTACATTTATATCTGTAATTTTTATGGTGTGCATAATAAAAAGTATTCTATCTATCTATCTATCTAAATTTTTTTTGGTACACACGGCTACATATCAAGCTATACAAAACTAGTTTACGCTTGTCTCGCATTGTATAGGATTTCCGTATAGTGAGAGATCAGCTTATACTGGAAATGTATAGCTTGATATGTAACCGTGTGTACCTATATTCTGTCTTTTTTGTTACCCACTAAGTAATACCAGCAGTGTCTCCATATACACGGTAATTACCGTAGATGCACCGTAATCAAGTCGGTATCTACCGTCAAGGTAATAATGTATTACCGTGTCATAAATCAGCGTGTTACCATTATGAATTACTTAGTTGTATATATTTCATCCTGTACTGCCTAAAAGGCCTACAACGAATTTCACGTCAGTCAAATTAACAATTTTGTAAAGGCAACACTGCCGGGAGTCCGAGGGGAATCCCACAATATCCAAAAGTCTATCGCTACCAACAAGCGTTGGCAATCTATTCTCAACCTTATTTAAATACTAGAAGGAACGAAATTTGTAAGTGATATGGATGAATGACGTAAAATACATGTTGTGTTGTGTTTTCTTCTATTCTAGTTATGCTACGACGCATGACTTAAATCATTTAAATCAGTGTTTCAAGTGCAAGCTTCTATCTTAATATCATATAATCATAATTTTAAAGTTATAGAGGGAGAATTTACGGTGTTAAGTTTAATATTTGGTTTAGTAGGTATTGAGTCTGATTCAGAATAATATTGATGTTGAATTTTGCATGTTTCACATGTTATTATTTTTTTTCTTAATAATTTAAAAGCAAATAGTGTTTTGATTAATTTCATAATAATGTTGTTCATAAAATTACACGGTAATTTACAAGGTACACTTTTAGTAAATTCACCCTAATTTGGTCTAGAAACACCTTAGCAACACGGTATCTCTCGATTTACATATGGAGACACTGAATACCAGGTCAAAATCCAAAATGAGTTTCGTTTAAAAAAAGAACTCATTCTATTAAACAATCCACTTTGCCATGTACTTTCAAAACATCACAACTTTGTGCACGGAAGCAAATAGTCCTGCAAAGTACAGAAAGAGATAGAGCGGTCGTGATTTTGCTGACACACATTCTGATATACGTATGAGCCCAAAAGGTCCATGTTGCTGCGACATTCAAAAATAAGTGTCGCAGCGCTGGTGTTCTGATAGGGCCCGCTGTGATTTCACGGGCAAATACGGAAATAAATAATTAATAAAATAGATATCAATATGTAAAACACCTATTAATAAATAAAAATAAAATATTTAAAGCTCCAATAAATATATTTGATCCACAATTTTATTTTATTTTATGATGTCGGTTAACCCATCACCGCGGCTGACGGTAAACGTCCGGTGGGCTATTTTATTTAGATTTATTCGTGTTGTGATGTTTGTTTCCTATGTTATGTCTAAACATCGACCGTATTAACATGTTATTAGATAGTTTAAACAACCATAATTTACACGGCGCTGAAGTTTTTCTTTTCTTTTAAATTGTTGAAGAAGTATTGGGTCGCTTTCGGTACAATAGTCATTTGTTTCGTTTGTTTTTCAGGGTTCGCTAATAAAAACCTGATTTCGTTGTAGGGAACCACGTACAATCGTGTCAGTGTTAGTTGCCATACTCTTCTGAAATGACTTAACCGATTTCGATGTTCTTTTTAATGAAGGTTTTAGGTTGGTATGTAGGGTAGGGTAGGTAGGTAGGTAGGTCGGGTAGGGTAGGGTAAGGTAGGGTAGGTAGTTAGGTAGGGTAGGTAGGTAGGGTAGGGTAGGGTAGGGTAGGTAGGGTGGGTAGGGTAGGTAGGGTAGGATAGGGTAGGGTAGAGTAGTGGAGTTTATACTATAGCTTTTGACAGAACGAAGTCTGTCGGGTCAGCTAGTGATATTATAAATTTTAATTAAAGTTGCTTTGCGTGTCTGTTCCGTGTAACTACGTTGTTTTCCTAAACTTTACAATTAATTTTGATGCGGTTTTCACTATCATTTAATGTTTTACATTAATATTGAAATTACCCATGATAAAAAAATCTTGATATGTTGTCAAGTCGCAAAAAGGTCGACAAGTGTGATATCCAATCTTAGCAAGCCTTTTCCCATGTTGGGGTCGGCTTCCAATCTAACCGAATGCAGCTGAATACCAGTATTTTACATGGAGCGACTGTCTAGCTGACCTCGAGAATCCTACTGGGTGACACAACCCCTTAGTAAGACTGGCTGTCAGACTTTCAGGCTTCTGCCTACCCGTATCACCTGTCAAAGATCTACGAATGACAATGGCTCAACGTGCTTTCTGAGGCACGGAAGGTTCTCGTTATGTTATGAATGGTTACCCATCCATGGACCAACAACGGCTAGCATAGCTTAACCTTCGTTCGACCCGTGGGGCTATTATAATTTAGCCACGAGCCCCGAGTTTATTTATAAATCGAAACCAATAATCCTAAATACGTGTACAGGAATACTATAAATTTTGAAATTCATTACTTTAACTTTCTTCTCACTAATAAATTTAATTTATTTTCACAACTAAACTAGAGTAAAAACGTGCCAATAAGTGTTATCACAACATTTGTCTTTCATTATGGGCTGGCATTAGGTATATTATTTCCCTAATGTCATAAATTCATAATACAGAAAACCACAGAGGGTTAATTCTCTATGACTTACAAGAAGGGGCATCATTAAACACCCCTTTTTTTTGGATGGGAAATTATTAAATAACTTATCCCGCTCTGGACGGAACGGGAGGGCGTGTCAGACTTTTACTGACTAAAACCCACTCGTGTTCCTTCAGTTGCTTATGTGTCAGGACCACGGTATCCCTTTCGGACAAACCAGCAACCCTGGCAGGCATCGGTCTTGGTGGACCCTGTCAGTGCGTTCTGACATCTTTTTGAGGTGCGCGTGGAACACAACCCGCTTTCGACCAGGGTCTGGTCCGTACCGGACGGCGAGCTGCCCATAGCTCACCGTCTGCAAGCCCGCGCCTACGGTGGCCGGGAATCGGCTATCATTACCCACCCCTGAATGTCCGATCCTATTTTTAAACAAAAGGCACCAAACAGTTGTTATGGACTTCTAAATTTAATTTCAACTATTGTTAACTGCTCCCAATCGAATAAAATATGCTTGTCTTAAGAATGGGGTACAGACAGCGTTCAAACTCATGACCTCTCTTGAGGCAACCTGACGTCTAGATGTTGAGATTGATGAGTGAGGCGTTCCGCATTTCTTGTAAAATTAGTAAATCAGTATCTTTAAATCAGTCTATTTGGAAGCTTTTATTCAGCACTAGCCAACCCGACAGACATAGTCCTGTCGAAACAAAAATTATCATCTAAATTACAATAACCTTACACAAAAAAGCACTTTCAGTTTTTCCCGAAATTTCAAGAAAAAAAGAATCCCTGAAAACTTTCTTCGGACTATTACAAACATTTTAAAATAAAACATAGCGAAAGCAGAACAGCCGTTTGTAAGTGATGCGCTTACCAATGAACTGCATTTCATTTTTATTTATATATATAGATTACGCTTATAAATAATTAAATTGGCTGTTTGTGTATGTGAGTTTAAATGTTTGTAAACGCACCCACAATACAGGAGAAATACCTAGTGTGGAGCAGCGTTTAAAAAAAAAATGTGTTCGGTTAGACCTTCTTTACTCAATCTGTGTAGTGTCAATACTGTCTAAGCGTTTTAAATTTTTCTGTGACGTCATTAATTCCAATAAAACTGTAGTTTATGGATGCAATTTTAATTTAAGTTTTAAATTTTATTTTTATAAATAAATTGACTAGTAATTTATGACAATCTCACTGCCGTAGTTTTTATTAGACATCGTAAATGTCAAATAAGTGTAATTTTTTTTAGTTAAACGGAATGTTCAAATTGTATAAATCCATACTTCCATACTAATATTATAAATATGAAAGTAACTCTGTCTGTCTATCTGTCCGTATGTTACGTTTTCATGCCTAAACCGCTGATACGATCGTCATGGAATTTGGCAGAGATTAGCCTGGGATATGGAGAAGGACATAGGCTACTTTTTTACGCGATAACCGACATCCACGCGGGCGGATCCGCGGGCAAAAGCTAGTGTATTATTCACGAAATTAATATATGTGTGGCCATTCTGTGAGATAAAATTTGAATCATGATATTTTCATTAAAAAACAGGAACTTGAAATTTCAAAGTGCAAACCTAGACCAGTATCACATCAAACTTTATGGTGGCTTTGAAGCGCGCTACTCGCTGCGCAGTACCGCATCTTTGCATCGAGCCTTGCATGTCTAAAAATAAACTATTTTTGTAACTCGCTCTTGGTTTAATCTTGGAAGTCGCTGATTTGCCTTCGAACCCAAGTGGGAAGATGCAACGAAGATGGTACGGCAGCAGGGCAGTCAAATTATGTCCCACCCTGCCCTCTGTGCCCCAAAAAATGCTAGTGACCTCTGCGCTACCACCGACGATGCTGTGGCCGTGGAAGTAACGAAGTTTTGAGGCAACCAAATTTAATACACTATCCATGCCATACCATCGACACGACGAGGAACATTTCTTTATGTGGAGTATCAAGCTCATCTAGATTGACGACATTAACGTTTAAGGTTAATAAAAACACGTTTTAGACTCGTCAAAACACCAGACTATGTTAAGTCAAAGTCATTTATTTCAAATAGGCACTTTTGAACGTCAAAAATCCCTGCTGGAGGCAAACACGTTATTTCTAAAAACGGTTTAAACTTTTCTCAAAACGGCTTATATTTGCTTCTTCCACGAGGGACTACTTTCCTAAGCGGAAGCTACTAGCATCTTGGTGGTTCGTGTGGAGAAAATATTTTGATTTAAAAAAATATCTAAATCGAATAAAGGGTAATCCAAGGCCACCTTGGCCAGGTGTGTCAACCAAAAATACTTTGTTGAGAAAATATTTAATATTTTATTTTTCCGCAATATTCATGAAATAGGGCCCGTAAAAATGACACTGTTGGTCGTATTTACGCCAACACTATAATTTGAGGGCGTTCTACATGAGCAATGTTCGCCCACACTAAAGAATCAATGGCGCCAGCTGCTACTATCGTGATAAGACTTGTATAGCATCTTTTGTCGGATCTCTCAATTTCAGTAGGAAGGTGAAAGTTTTTGGGAAAGACTTTAGCTGGGAAGTTACCGTCATCTGGGATGTTGACACGAGCCAATTCACCAGAAAATTGTGTTATTCTAACTGGTCTAATCTTTAAAAATTTCATCGTATAAACTTAGAAATCTTATAAACAGAAAATCTCACCTAAATGTAAAAATATAGGTGAAGTGAGCGTGAAGTGAACTGTCATCCTAATTGACGCTAGGGAGTTTAGAGATTGACAGCTCACTTTGAACTCACTACACCTGAGTTTTCACGCTGAGATGTTATACAGCGAGCAGTCAATTCATAGCACCAGTAATAGCGTTACTGGTGCTATGAATTGACACTATTGACAGAAGAAAAGAAAGAAAGATTTTTTTTTTTTGTCACAGAAACACGTACCGGTAGAACGGGGCTACTGGGATTTTCGGGGGTTATTAGGAATAAAGTAATTGTAAGATTTGAGTTGACATAAATTCTACCAAAACACCATAGACAGCTTTTATTTTATTTCTGGTCTTATTTACTTTTACAATTTTTCGTACGAAGATCACAATTCGAATTTATACACATACACACATACACATTTTCGAGGCGTTAACAGAACCCAAAGATTCACACTAGCCCCTGGAGCCTCATGTTTCATGGGGCTACAGAGACCATTGCATTGCTTCTTGTCACAGTCATGACGTGCAGCTGCCGACTATTTCGGTTTTGTGCTCGTGATTATAGAATGTAGATCCATTTTTTTATATTTTTCAGTTTACCTACCTACTCGAGTTAATTATATTTTTGTATGCACGTGTTTCTGTGACAAATAAACCATTTTTTCTTTCTTTTCTTTCTTTCTTTTCTTCTTTTTGTTTGTTTCTTTCTTTTCTTGCTTTCTTTTATTTTTTTCTTTCTGTCTTTTCTTTCTTTATTTCTTTTATATCAAGGAGTAGACCTGGGGGCGCGATAATGGTGGGGAAGACGTGCTCTTAGGTTGAAGAAGGATAATTAGAGCAGTACCCGATATGCATCCACAATATTTCTAAAGTTTAAAATATAATCTTCGCTAAGAACAACAACGCTTCCGAAATTACACAGCTTTCGGTAGGTATATTAAAAAGTGGCATAACTCGTCTTAACCTACATCATGATATTTCGATTTTATGATACCTAGTTCTTTTAGAATACTTAGTAGATGAATCTTGCTACTCATCTTTATTATATTGGTCAGCGAAGTGGGTGGTTTACCTTGGTTATGTTAACTATAGCTCATGAAAATTTTATTTGCATACCTCATTAAAAATGTATCAAAAAACAATGTGTAAGCCTGGATAGTTTCGGACTTTTACGACTCAAATAATAAAAATGTGTACTTCTGTTAACGCAAATTTATTGTCTAAAATGTCATCTCTTTCTTTTATCTCGTATTTTATTTTGACAAAGTGGGGCTAATATCGCACATTTGTGCTGATAATCGAATAAACAAATGATTTGCAAAAAATAAAAGGCAAAACGAACAACTATGGCGTCAAATGACAAATTTTTAATGAATAAATACGGAAGTTGTAGTTGATTTGCAAAGTTTTGATTATTCTACGACTTAAAAATTAGCCACTCTTGCTCCAGTAGGTTCTTCGATGGGTGACCATTAGGTAGGTATTTGCGGCTCCCTTCGACGTGACGGACGCCTTTATGGTAAAAAATAACAAATGACGGTCATCATTATAGAACGTACACTGGTATTTAATTTCTCATACTTGGAAAGTATACTTGAAATTACCTGTCCCGGTGCAAAGATTTTTCCGGCTGAAAAAAAAAAAAAAATTATACATTTTGTTTATTTTTTATCTAGGGCATCTCAGAGTTGACCATTAGAGATCGTGACTCTTTAACCGGACTTTCCTGTGGTTGCCTTAAGCTCCTAAAAACTTAAAGCCTCCAGCCAGAGCGTAAAACTTATAAACCAAACGACTGCGCGCTAACGGCACCCCCTGTGGGATACGAACCTTGTCTTAGGGCAGAGTCGGAGGGAGGATGGCAGGGGACCGACGGTGGCTGGATAAAATCAGGGTTATGATTATTATCAGGGGAATTTAAAGCTACAGGCTCAGCTACGGCGCGGGCTGGCGCTTCGTCGAGCAAGGGTCGGGGAGGACTATTTAGTCGGGGATTTCGCGATGGGCCTCGGCGGTGAGGTCGGAATGAAAGTCGTGTCTTATGTTTGCGAGCTGTACTAGTTTCCCTACTGCTCTCCTGGAGGAGAGTTGTGGGGTCGTCTGGGTCGTTCAGTGCATGCCGTGGATGGCGGGTCTTACTGATGCGAGTGAAAACTATTCAAGCCATATCCCCACTTTTTAAACAGGCACTCTGTTAAATCGCCGCGTAGAATTGTAGTTAAAAATATTATCAACAATTTTGTAACATGGCTTTATACTTATAATTACTTTTTACTAAATTATTATTTAATCTACATAGATTTGAGTTAAATATTTAACATCTTCAATGATAAAAAATACTGACTGGTAGAATGCCACAGAAAAGAAAACATACAAGAGGCGGGAAAGCGGCAATTCGATCTTCAGTTGTTTTGTCGAGGGCTAATTATTTACGTACAGATATTAGTATAAAATGAGTTCATCAGATTCAGATACGTATTTGTTTTATCTAATGAAAGAAGAAAAAAGAAAAAACGTTTATTTGCGGTAAACATGACGCAATAAAGAACATAAACAAACAAAAAAAAAAAAAAACTGTGTGGGAAAAATGCGTCACATCCACGCAAAACGGCTATCGCTCAGCATTATGCTGCGACCCTATGCAAGACAAAGCCCCAGCGCTGGTTTTCAGCGACAGCCAGCGTTGACGTAATGACGTCATCCGGTGCAGCAAACAATTATTAAGACGCTGTACCAGCACAGCGTACTTAAAGAAAATTAGTATAATTTAATTTAATTTAAAATCTGATAGAATAAAAAAAAAATATAAGAAAAAAAAGAAAAAGGAATTGTACATGCTATGAGAATATCATTCTCAACAAAACGTGTTACGCTTTATATTTAATATTATATCTGTGCGCTTTATGAAGTGGCAACATTTAGAAGCGTCCTACCTTTACGTACGTACCCCCTAAATGCACCAAAGAAACTATGATGCAAAGAATTACAAAATGGTGGCAAATCTTAAAAAAATTTGATCAGTTTTTTTAAACGCCTACCGAACATGTTATGTTTCATAAGTGATTGATGTTTTTGCTCAGGTATATTGTGCAGGCGTTACTAAATGATATTAATTAGGCTGTATTCGTATGTTTGTACCAGATATCAGCTCATGATCCCACTGTTGAGCTCAAATTTGAACAATGACTTCATTTATTGCCTGCAACTTGGTACTACTTAGTCCAATCTTGCTGTGCCCAAGTCACATAGTTGATTTAGATCTGACTTTGAAACTTACATAGATTAACTGTTTTAATAAAATAAAATAAAATTAATTCAAATAATTGATATTTCATTAAAAAGGCTTTTATTCGTACCGATTATGAAAATGATAAACATTGAAAAACAAAAAAAATCACAACAGATGTCGCTACGATCCTTGTTAAACACTCGACAGGGAAAGTCATGTCATTGGTTTTGCGCGTAGGTTAAACAAGAGCGTAATTAAATTAATGCTTACGTTGGCAGCTATAAGGTTCATTTTAGCACAACACCAAAACTCGGTCTTTGTTACGTCACAGGTTGATGAGTCTATAATTTTCCCGCCAAAAGTGTTTCGCGTTCCAAATGACACGCGTCGTGCCAAGATGACGGAATAATATTTATTTGTTCTACATTGACCGCTAAAAATAAGTATAGTGAAATCCTTTTAAACAACTTATCAATATGTAGAAATCAATATGTCAACCAAAAACTCATAGTCTACAATGAATTCATTAATTTATTGGCATATTAATATTAAAATGATATTAAACAAAACTCAAAACAGTAAACATGTTTCAATATCCCAGGGGAGTCACGATCGGATACTTTTCACCTGTTTCACTATTTATGTATATACAGTTTGGAATAGCTAAAAATACCCAAAGCTATTTCATGGCCACTTTAATGGATAACTCGCAACATTGAATTAGATCAACACAGAGAGACAAAAGTAATAGGTGCTTCCTTGCATTATTTAATCAAGACGTAATTTTTTGTCACCATTATAGAACACACCTAGAGCAATAAACGAAAATAATTTAAATATAGAATTCTAGTAATATCCGAGCTGACAATGTCGCGTCGTGCGTATTATCGCCAGTACGATAACATTAAACGTTTAAAAAAATTAATAACCCTTTATTGATAAATAAAAATGTCTGTAAAAATAACCAAATATTTGGCGTAAAAATAAACGCGTCTGTGCCAATAGTTATTTTGAAGTGAAACTAAAAAAAGACTGTCATGTTTCGTGATAAATAAAAAACAAAATTAAAAACAAGAATGTGTTTTTCGCGCCTTATTGGTTTGTTTACGTGCAGTTTATAAAAATACAGTCTTGTTTGCGTGCATAAACTTTTCGATTGTGTTACAATTAATTATTGTGAAGTGCGAATAAAAGTTTAAAATATCGTAAATTGATCATTTTAAGTGTTGTTTGATGTGACTAATGTCAACCGCATTCCAGTTTTTTACGTGATTTGTTATTGTTTTTCTAATCATCTGTGTTTTTTTTTCACCTTCTCAATGTCGATAGGAATTTCTCTAATCAGAAGTTTATTACTATAACTCATAAGGATTCGAATGAAGCTATACGGGTTATTGGATCTATGTGTTCTGTCTAGCATTTTCATAATTCATTATGCTTGAGGTACTTTACGGTGTAAAAATAAATATACAAAAAAGATTTATATGTTTTTCTGTTTTCGGCTGCGTTTACGATACCGTTTTAATATTTACATAAATGTTTGCAAGAAATTTCATTAACAGCCACTTTTAAATCGTCGTCGACCAGCAGATTGCACTTTTCTTTAAAAAAATATTTCTATGGAGATTGCCTGCCCTGATCTCCTGCTTAAACTGCGTTTCAATGTGCCACATGGATCGGTTAGATTTTTTTTATTAGTTCCTGACGGAACAGGCTAAGGTCTCAGACCATGCTGCCTAGTCAACAGTTAGTATTTTTTCTTGAGTATGATAGATCCAGTTCAATTCATCAGTATGTTAATCCATAATATAGGTAAATCCAATAAAATTCATTAGTTTTATATTTATCCTTAAGTAAGTAATTCCAATTTAAGTCTTTAGTATTAATCCATAGGTAATCGAATCCAGGTAAATTCATCAGTTTCTGGATCGGTTAGATTAGGTCGTCTCCATTCCTTTATCCTCTTCTAACTACAGGCAAAACTCATACATATTGCGAGCGAGTAAGGACTTAATTATTCTTTGTAAAGAATTCTTATTTGACCCATTTACCACCAAAACCTATTCTGCACACACTCAGCTGAACGCTAACTTTTTTTTAAAGTGCATGGTGCTTATTGTACCCTATATATAAATATTATGTATATAATATACAGGGTGTAAGGGACAGCCCTCCGCAAACTCACAGGGTGCATTCAGCTCCTAATTTTAAATCATATTCCATTGGTTTTTTTTTTTTTTTTAAATATTTTTTTTTTTTTCAGTTACTAGTTCTTTATTTCAATGTAAAATTACATTCTCTGTATGCAAATGGAGTGCCATTTCCGTAAATAAAACAGCTAAAATAAAAAAAAACCGGCAATGGTTGTTGAAATACTCTTAAACCGGCGCTCGAAATCAGCTGTTCACTTTCTGCCTAGCTACAGAGTTCATCGAACTCACCGCGAACCGTGGCTTCGAAGGCTTGCTTCGCTGCCGTTCGCTACGTGCGTTTTGCTAGAGTTATAACGATACAATGCGTGTGATAGCTGTCCCTACTGCCTATCTCCTTGATAGTATTCTTTACCTTCATGGTGAGGAAGAGGTTCCTATCAATATAATTTGATAATTTCATGAAACATTCCTTCTTAATTTACTTTCGATTATATATCGATCTATATGTACGTAAAACTCTACAATTTAGATTTTTTTACAATCTTTTCTATTTCTATCTCTATGAATGTAGAACAGAATATTCAGGATTGTTTTCTCGAAGGTTTTAGAACACATCATGCTCAGCACATAACAGACCACTGCTAAACGTAGGCCTCTCCAATTGCACGCCATTCAGCGCGATTTTCGGCAACTCTCATCCAGCTGCTACCAGCCACCCTGCGGAGATCGTCGCTCCACCTAGCCTGAGGGCGTCCTACCTTACATTTGCCGATTCGCGGTCTCCACTCAAGAATACGTCTATCCCAACGGTCATCGGTTTTACGGCTTATATGGCCGGCCTATTTCCACTACAGCTTGCTTATTCTGTGAGCTATGTCGACAACTTTGGTTCTCTGCCGGATCACCTCGTTCCGGATTCGATCTTTATGTAGAACTCTACAATTTAGAAAATTTTCACAGTCTTTTCTATTGCTATCTCTATTAAAGTATAATGGAATATTCAGAATTATTTTCTCAAAGGTTTTAGAACAGATTACGACTAAAATAAATAGATAAAAGTATCTATGCGACAAAACCTTGGATAAAAATAATGCGGTTTGATAAAACGTATAAAACATATAAATAGGAATGTAGGAAGTGTCTTCACACTTTTTATTCAGGCGTTATAAAAGCCGATAATACTTAGGCCTTGTCCTAATAGAACACGGACGTATTATGATTTTTCGATGTGTAGGAGTATTTTAAAACTGCTTAGGAAATTGTAGATGGCGCTGTAAGCTGTATTTCAGAAACGCCTATTATATAATTTTCTTTACCTTTTAATATCGGTTTTCTCGTCTACAATTGTGAATTTTGTTTTAACTGTAAGGAAAAAAAAAAAAAAAAAAACACTTGACATTTATTTACTTAGTATTCGAATTCAACCTCAAGAGACATTTCTTCATTAATTCTAATCTGCGATTTTACATAAATATTACTCAAACAATACACAAGTTATAAAAGTATATCAGTTTTCCATCAAAATATAAAACAAAAAACTAGCGCGCTAAAGTTTTGAAACATCGGTAAAAGTTTATACCTATCTGTAAAAGTTTCGAACGGTCATAAATCGTCCATAGTCCGTAGAACACTAACACATTACTAATCTTATCGTGTTTCATAACAAGAACTAATTGCTGAACTTGTATGATACACAGTCAGCAATTAGTTCTTAAAGTATTAAGAAATATGTGGTCATATTTCAGGGTGGTATTAACCATCAAACTGAACAACTTTCTCCATGGGACCAACATCGTAATCGCGAAAAAAATATGCTCTGTCCCATACAATACTTCAATTCTTAATCAACCCAAATGCATGGAACGACTGGTTTTTTTTCTTCATGGTCATATTTGGAAAATACGCTTGAAGTTACCTGAACAGAGGGATGAAAACAGTACTTTTCGTCCCTGGGAAACGATTTTCTCTGCTGTCAAAAATTTAAAAACTATGCAAGCCATGTTGCAACTTTTATATAGCCACTTTGTTGAATCGGGGCGTAAAATTGTGTGTAATAAAAAAATTACATCAACAATTTTGTAAAATGACTTTGTACTTAAATTAATTTAATTTCAGTAAATTATTATTAAATTTACATAGATTTGAGCTAAATATTGACCATCATCAATAATAAAAAATACGGGCTGGTAGAATGCGACAGAAAAATAAAGATAAAAAAGGCTGGAAACGGCAATTCGATCTTTAGTTTTATTGTCGAGTGCTAATTTACGATATTTGTATAAAATGAGTTCATCAGATTCAAAAAATGTATTTGTTTAACTAATCGTTTTTATTTACTTTCCTCATATTCGAAATGAAACGCAGAATGTTAACCTCGAGTGAAAGAACCTATTTAGGCACTCGAACCCATCTTGTGCCTAAATAGGTCCCTTTCACCCCTTGTATAACAATCTACTATATCGCGATTACGATGTTGCTCCCATGGATAAGTTTTCAGTTAGATGGTCTGTACCACACTCTTAATGACCACATCTTTCTGAAACATGCTGTATAAAATACTTTTTTTCGCACTTCCAACTCTTAAGAAAGAAATTAAAAATGGCGGCAGCTAAGCCCCCTGAAGATAATTATAACAAAGAATACAGAAGACTGAGGAGGCTTACCAGTGATCTGGCGATACGACAAGTGTCTGTACGTAATAGTTTGACATTTTTACAAAACATACACAAATATGCAATACTAGTTTCCGCCCGCGACTTCGTCCGCGTGAAACATGTTCCCCCGTTCCCCAACTCGTTCTGAATTTACATGAATGCAATAAAGAGTTTGAGTTTCTCGAGATATCATCAAAAAAAGCCGTTTTGTACGAAATGTCTAGTGGTGCCCGATTGCTGAGCTGGTCTGGAAAAATATTAATGGATTCTTTCTCTAGAGTATTCTCAGTAGCCGTCCGGATTCTTGATCCGTAGCTGATTGAAGGCAAAAGGTTCACCCCTTATTAAATGAGAAAATGGGCCTTAAAAATAACATTATTGAGTGACTCTGCCCATTCCGTGATATAACATAACCAAAGCTCGGCTTCTAGGTACCGATGATGAAAAGCTAATTTGATTTTTATTTAATTTTCAGTCGGAATATGGCCTCACGGAAGAACAAGTCGCAGGTAAAGATTAATTCTATCTTATTGTACACACGGCTACATGCTACATTTACTACTAGAAATTTATAGCTTGATATGTAGCCGTATGTACTATCTCTAAAGGGCATTTGCCTGAAATGTTAAGGTGAACAAACATAAAGCGGCAATCGTGCGCGGCTGCCGCGCGCGGCTGACCGCGCTATGATTGGACGACTGCCGCGCGCGGCTGACCGCGCTATGATTGGACGACTGCCGCGCGCGGCAGCCGCGAGCTACCTGCCGCGCACGGCGAACGCCGCGAAAGGTGTAGTGTTGGTTCGCCATTGGTTGTGTGTGGACGGACGTATTTTATCAAGTAACACAATTCGTCTTATTGAAATATATGGCTCCCATAGTCCATTATGGGATACTAGGGAGCTACAACACACGCGGCCACTTTTATTGTGGTTTGAATACGAAATAAAGAACGCGGCGTGTCTCGGGCATGCCGCGGAGCACTCCCGCGCAGAAGGTCTAAACTATTCGCGCGGCAAATTTATGTCTAGCGAATGCCGCGCGTAGCTGCCGCGCACCTTGCATGCCGTGTTTGGACACACCTTTAACAGTTGACATTCGAGCATTACATCAGTGAGTGAGAAGAACCGAGCAATACAGTGAGCAAACTGTAGTGATACAATTTATAACATTACATTCACTGGGATCATTCACCTGTAATGAAATAGTGATGAGTGGGAGCACCCGTGATACAATTTGTATTGTTTTATTACATTACAGGTGAATGTTTCAGTCAGTGAGTCAGTATTGTAACGTAATGCTCAAAATAGGATCTTGGATTGTTACGCTAAAGGCGAATAATCCGGTGAGGGAAAATTCTTCGGTGGATGCTCACATCGACGCGACGGAGCAAAATCTCAATTTGTTAGGTTGAAAATGTAGTCCCAATAAAGGTTAATATTTTCAACAATTTGTCCCACAGAGTTCAAAGAAGCGTTCATGCTGTTCGACAAAGATGAGGATGGCACGATCACGATGGCAGAGCTCGGAGTTGTCATGCGGTCGCTTGGACAGAGGCCTTCAGGTAGGGACCTACTGATGAACTTATTTACCTATAATAACCAAAGCCTTGACAAATAATTATGAGGCACTATTTATTAATTCTGTGGCCTGGTGCTAAAAAGGCCAATATCAATAATCCTTATTTTCAGTAATAAGCATTAGAACATTAAACCAGCTGACTGACATTGTTACTTAAAATCTTAAGTCATAATTAATCAGGAATCGCACAATTTTTACAATTATAAATAATTAGTAACAATGTGTGATAGAAAATCCCGCAAATAGTGAACGTTAAGTTTTACATTTGACATTTCTAGAGACCTCACTCTACACTAGCGCCTCTAGAGGCGAATTCAAGCGCGATAGTCCTCATTGGGATTTGAGATGTCTATGACCTGGGGCCTAAGTCTACTAATTTACAAACGTTGCAATGGTCTCGCCATTGTGAGTATTTGACAGTGTTTGTATGGCAAATCTGTCAAAAACTCACAATGATCTCTTCATTGTGAGTTTTTGACAGATTTGCAACGTTTGTACATTAGTAGACTTGGCCTCCTGGACTGCTGTATGTTTATAAACGATGGCAAAATGTTTTTTTTTTTTTTTCAATTTACAATATCAGTAGTGGATGACAATGTCCCTGTATTTTGTGTGGAGATCATTATAGACCAACAGTGGTTGAAATATGGCATCAAAAAAATTATTCACTATGCTAAACAAATTGCATTACAGTTAGTCTTTTTGACATTGATGACCAAATTAAGTGACGATTTGATAACAAACAGTAACAAATTTTTCCTGATTCCTCAGTCGCAAAAATTGATTTCCTCACTTAATGTTATCGACTGCCATTGTTTTAAACTAACAACTTCCTTCCATAAAACGATTGCCCTAATTCCTATAAAACTTTCCTTCGTTTAGAATCATTTACAGGAACTATTAGGGCGATGCCTCACTAGTTAGTTGCGTCGTCGCAATGGCTCAACGCATTGTATGCCACATCTACGTTGCGACGACGCACGACGTCGCACGTCTAGTTTGCCCCTCTATCAGTGGAACACTGTCCGCGAAAACGTCACGTGCGACGCCGCAATGCTTTAATGTGGCATGTCATCCATACTAATATTATAAATGTGAAAGTAGCTCTGTCTGTCTGTCTGTCTATCTGTCTGTCTGTCTGTATGTTACGTTGTCACGCCTAATCCGCTGAACCGCTCGTCATGAAATTTTGCAGAGATATAGCCTGGGATATGGAGACGGACATAGGCTACTTTTTTACGCGATAACTGACATTCACGCGGGCGGAGCCGCGGGCAAGAGCTAGTTTAAAATATATGGAAAACCACGCAGCGTTTACGCTGCGACGACGCAACGCAACGCAATAATGAGGCAGAGCTCAGTGCCGTAATAAATAAAACGCTTGGTTTACATTATTTTTATTTAATTTATTTTTATTTTATTCTATTCGGGAAACTTACAGCTAACATAAACAGTGTTCTTAAACAATATGCATTTGAAGGCCATTTACAAGTTTCCACTGATAAACACTTGAAACAAAAAAGACAACAAATAAGGTCGGTACAAATACCTATAACATAAAGTAGGAAACAAAAAACACGATCGATTAATGCAAACTAAAAATCATTCAGACGCAAACAATTACTTTCCCGTAAAAAAGCTTTTCACCAACAACTGCTTAAGCCGAGAAACACTGGTATTGAAAATGTCCAAATCATGTTCACCAGTTAGTTTATTAAAACTTCTGCTCGCACGAATAATATACGAATTCTGCCTGTACGCGGACTTGGTATGAGGGACATGCAACAAGCTGGTATTGCGAAACATTTTGCAGTGTGTAACTTATCCTAAGCTGCCTAATAGTTTATGACATTCGTTTGACAGCTCGGGGAGCCTCTCATATTTTTTTATATTCTTAATATGAATGAAATGTTCGTAAGTCTCGTATTCGTGCCACCAACTTAACCTCGCGGAGGTTGCATGCTGATAGCATGTTAGGTTACAGCCTCTATAGTACATTGGTACTATAGAAGCTATTGATGTCAAAACGTCAAACAAATGGTTTGATGACAGCTAAGCGCACAGATTACATTACGCCAGCGGCGGCGGCGGCGGCGCGGCGATTCCGTTCTCTGTGGTATTTATGAGAATGAGAATACTCAGCTGTCGTAGACGTACCTACCTACTTTATGGCTTACTAGCTTTTGTCCGCAGCTTAAAAAAGTAGCCTATGTCCTTCTCCATATCCCAGGCTATATCTCTGCCAAATTTCATGATTATCGGTTTAGCGGTTTAGGCGTGAAAACGTAACATACAGACAGACAGACAGAGTTAATTTCACATTTATAATACTAGCTTTTGCCCGCGGCTCCGCCCGCGTGGATGACGGTTATCGCGTAAAAAAGTGACCTATGTCCGTCTCCATATCCCAGGCTATATCTCTGCCAAATTTCATGACGATCGGTTGAGTGGTTTAGGCGTGAAAACGTAACATACAGACAGACAAACAGACAGAGTTACTTTCACATTTATAATATTAGTATGGTTAGTATGGATTAGTATGGATGTCAGCCTTGGATAAGATTTTTAAAAAGTCAAAATATTCCAGAGAGAAATACTAAGAAGATTATAAGAATCGTAAAGAAATGGGGTTTATATTTCAATTTAATGCCATATTCCCGAATAGGTTATCATAAAATTGTATTGAATTTGGACCAGAAAAGTTTTTAAAAGCGGATAACTTGACCGGACTGTGTCCAGGAGTTTGGAATTAGGTCAAATCCGGATGAATTTGAGCAGAAGCCTTGTTATTGTATCTTTGGGGTTTCTGGATTTTCGATGTTTGAGGATTCTTTTAAAAATAATCTTTACTTTTCATTCTTTTTACCTATTTTGGTATAGTAAATTTATTCTAGGTAAGTGCATCGTCTTCACATATAATTAATAATGACTGTATACAAAATTTTGTTAACATTTTTAAAAGAGTAAGTATGGAGTTTCTTGCCCATTCTTCTCCAAACATAACTACCTTTTGGAAGGGGCAACTAGAATCAATTTGTAATTTTGTAATTTTTGACGATCAAAAGTGCCTTTTTTGTGCCTATTTGAAATAAATTATTTGACTTTGACTTTGCGTAGCGTCATTTTATTCTTCTACGTTTGAAGTTTGGCGAGCGGTTTTTTATGCAGTGCCTTGTATTTAACGAACGTTAAACATCATATTTATGTAATCGTTATTATTTGACGTACGTATATTAACGTTAACGAACCGTTTGAAACAACCGGCCCTTAGTATGCTTATTCAACCTTAGAAAAACTAGATAATTGATTAGATGTATCTACTACCTATCTGTGTAAACATAATTGCAGGATCTATTCGTATATTTTGTTATGCAATGTTTTGTTGATATAATCGCCTTGCTTACACTTGCCCGTCGTCCGCGTTTGTGGTCTAGTGGTAAGACTACCTGTCTCAGACCCAGAGGTCCCGGGGTTCGATTCCCAAAATTGTGTTCGTGGGCAAAATTTTCTGCTCGGTTTGGTTGGTGGTTGGGCTTATTCTAAGTCCGCCTGGCTAGCTACCACCATCTTATCTAAGTCTGTCGCCAAAACAACAATGTTAACAGCATTTGTTGTGTTTCGGCAGTTAGAAGTAAGATAGACAGTTCCTCTGGGGTTGAGGATTCCGGGTGAAGCTCGCTTCCACCTTCAGCCTTATTGCTTACCTTAGGTAAGATTAAGGTCAAGAGCATCCCTGAAGACATCCCGACATCAACCGTTGGGCAGTTGCCCACCAGACACAATACCCGTCTGGTCGGAGGATCCTCCCTTTACTATAGAGTATGAGTGAACTTTACACCCTGTTTCTCATACCTCTAAAAAAACAATTACTGTTTTCTATGACGAACGAGAACGTTACCTACACGGTTGTGTCCAGGAGACAGCCGCACACCTATTTTTTATTATTAAAACAGCCAAGATAACGAAGTGTATCAGCGGTTTAAAAACATTCGTAATCAACACAAATAAAATAAAAGACAACGTAGGCCCCGGCGAGATTCGAACTCACGATCTCCTGTTTACTAGACAGGCGCTTTAACCAACTAAGCCACGGCGCCACGAATGCGAGTACCAAATTTGTGAAATCGTATCGACTTACATTTTGATTTTGTTGGAAAATGAAAAATAATTTCTATTTTTGTTAGTTAATAAAAAAATACTATTGTTATTAGTCATAATTTCAGCCGAAAGATGTCCACTGCTGGACATAGGCCTCCCCAAGCACCGCCACTAGGGGCCATTTTTTATTTGTGCTTGTCATTTTGGGGGGGATTCCATAATCACCACGCTTGGCAGGCGGGTTGGCGAACGCAGTATGGTGATAAAAATGCATAGAAAACGCTGCTGCCCATTCTCTAATAAGTCCCTTAGAGCGGGGGCACACAATGCGTTGCGGCGTTGCACCGCAAAGATTTCACCGTATCAGCGGGCACACAAGCGGTGCGGCGCCGCAACGTTGTTATGTCGCAGCGGCGCCGTAGCAGCGTTGGACAGTCTGTTAATAAAAATTGATCGTAAAAGACGTCTGTTGTTGGCCCTACTATTACGCCACCGCCGAAATCGACGTAGAAGCGTACGACGATACTGGATCAGTCCCTTTTCTCCAAGAATATAAAGAGTTGCTGTTTTACAATTTCTTTCGAATGAGTGTGTTAAGTTTCGAATGTTTATTGAAATCTTTAGAACCACATATACAACTGAGCGGTGCCGCTCCGACGTCACAACGCATTCACCCCTCCCCGCCTCGTCTCGGTGGTTGCAAGTCCGGTGCGGCGCCGCCGGAGCGCATCGTGTGACATGCCACAGATATTTCTATGTCAGACGACGCAGCGACACCGCTCCGGCGCCGCACCTCCGCCGCAATGCATCGTGTGGGCTCTTAGTCGCCTTTTACACCCACGGGATGAAATGGGGTTGTTATTAGTAGTTTGACTATAATAATAATGCTAAATCCATTTAATCAGACATCCACGAACCCGCACTGGGCCCGCGTGGTCGATTATGGCCCACTCTCTCTCAGAGAGAGGAGGCCTGTGTCCCAGCAGTGGAAACATTATTATATATTTATGAAATATTGTATGTACAATTAAATGAAGGCATACACACACACTTATACTCATATGCCATCAATCACTCGCAATATTGTACCACGTTGACACTAATACTACTACTACTACTACTACTATTGTATCACTACTAAGTGATATAATCGGGGTCCTGGAGTCCTAAAATACAAGCCTAGGCTTAGTTTAGACTCCAGATCTCCCACAAAAATTTTGTCTAAATTCCTGTCAACTTAATATGTATAACTAGTGTAAGAATGTAATTTGTGGAGGTAAATAAACATAATTTTAATTAATAGCCTGTGGGTCAACTTCACTCAGCGGGCATACAACGACCTGCGTGTTCAATACAATAATGCACTGAGAGTACTGCTGCGGCTGCCGTGGCATTGTAGTGCGTCAGTGATGTTTGCGGACAACAACATTGATGGTTTTGCCGCCATTATTAGAATAAGATATGCTTCCCTGATGTCGCGGGTTCGCGGCAGCACCAACAGTATTCTTAGGCCTGTGTTCACCAACATTCTAACCACCGGTTAGGTATTTAAACAGTTGATTTATGTCAAATTTCCTAAGTAAAGAACTGATTAAATATCTAAACAGTTGATTTAAATGTTGGTGAACAGGCCTTAGTGTATTCGCAGATCGCTGGGATTCCCCGATGTGGCGGAGGTGGACGCAGCTCCACGCTGAATTTTAATTTTAATTGTTTGTTTGATTTTGTGCTTGTTTGTGTCTCTGTACTAACACTAGATGTTAAGTAAAATGGTTACTAACCATATGGACTAAATTGTCTGATATAAAAATATTCTATTCTATTCTATTAAATTTAATTTAATTATAGGCTGATTATGTGAATTAATCAGTCTGTGTCCATTTACATTATATTTTATGCGCCTTTCCTTTTGCTAAATATGGAGAGTCGGTATTACTGAAATAATATTACCATCTACTTATTTTATTCCTTGATTACGTAATCTTATTAACAATTTAATGTTGTCGTGTGCAAAAACAGCAGAACACAAAAAAAAAACATCTCTCGTCTGAGCGAACCCATGTTATATTTAACTTTGTCTCGTCGAGAATGCTCACGTAGGCGACTTGTTATAATTTACGATGTGATTACTTTCTGTTTGTGAGATAATACCGAGCTTAGCAATACGGGTGTATTGTAGGTACTTTATTATAAACGTGTTAATGTCTCTGTCTCTTTAGATTTTACGATTGTTTTATTTTGGTCATCGGTGTAACACAATTGGTCGTTTGGCGTCCCTAGAGCCTGGTTTTCTGAGAGTATCATTTTCATGTTACATCTGGGACATTCGTTCAATGCTCATTGGTACAATACGCTGGGTGAAGGTTGGTGGAAGGCCACACGCTTCTACAGCATGATACCGCACACCGGAGCATGTACTATAGCAGACAGCCGAATCGGACCAACTTAAGGACTATTTCTGCTTGCAGCGCTCGGTCTTCGGTCGGTTTCACGTCCTAGGGTCTTTTATTGTTCTATTCTAATTGGTTGAAACAGGATGGTCAGACATCTGTGATCATTGTAACAGAGGCTGAGAAATTTGTCTGAGAGTTTTGTCGATGTAAAAAGGGGAGGTAAACAGATGTGGGCACCGTGCGCACTTCCGCAAGATTTTGTTTTGAAAGTGTGCCGCTTCGGCTGTCCACGATAGTACCTACAGTCCGGCCGTCGAGAGAATGTGTTCCTCAGACGTTGGAACTCGACGATGTTCCTGTGACAACACCTGTCAGTCAGACAATTTCTTGTAACTATAAGGATCAAATTCGCTTAACACATATTCGTTAGTATGAAACTGACAGGTTTCATAGAAGCATTTTCTCAACAGCCAGACTGTAATATCAGCGAAATTCATCAAATACTTGGGATCGCTTCCGAACTTAGAAAGTTTTGACAGAGCCTAAAACAACAGAGACTTTCGATTTCACGAAAATATTCATTCCATTAAGTAAATTGATGTTGAAGGTGGTGTTGAACTATCTTATTCTAACTACTTATTAAAGCTATACTTACGTTAGTCATTAAATTAATCAAATCAAATCGTTTATTTGTGATACATGGGTTAATTAAAGGTGTTCATTAAATAAATATATACTAATAATGTTCATTCCATGATCAGCCACTTGGGCATACAAATTATTAAATAACATACTTAATGAAAATATGAGTCTAAAATTCTAATTCCATTTAAGATGAAATACAAATTATATTATTACTATTAGTTATGCATGGCAGACACAAGACAATCAACAACAATAAATTATCGTCAACCGGACATGAAACATATAAAAAGTCAAAGTTAAAAAATCATCTACATAGTAATAACACTTTTCCATATGAAATTGGAACATTTTTTAAATTTTTTTTTTATTAACATTGCTACATTATTTTATGTCATTAGGAATTTTATTGTAAATCTTCGTGGCCATATCAAAGAATTAAAATTAATTTGTGAAACTACTGTGTATTTCAGAGACGGAGCTTCGAGACATGGTGAAGGAAGTAGACCAGGACGGCAACGGCACCATCGAGTTCAATGAGTTCCTCCAAATGATGTCCAAAAAGATGCGCGGGGCTGATGGAGAGGATGAACTTAGAGAGGCTTTCAGGTATATCTCAGTTCCATTATTTAGTTTTACTACCATGCTTTTATTTCAACCGTATTCGCAGTCACTTGTCCCAGCAGTGGGAAGGTTACCGTTCCTACTTCTGGGCACAGGCTGGCCTCCCCTTTGCGGATGGGTATTCGCCTTCTACAAACCTGGCTGGTATTTATTCATCATCATAATCATTCCAGCCGAAAGAGGTCCACTGCTGGACATAGACCTCCCCCAATTGGGGGGGGGGGGGGTTTGCCATAATCGCCATGCTTGGCAGGCGGGTTGTCGATCGCAGTATGGTGTTAAAAATTCATAGAGAACGCTGCTGCCCATTCTCTAGTAAGTCCCTTAGTCGCCTTTTACGACATCCACGGGAGGAAATAGGGTGATGCTATACGACCGGCACCATACGGAACATTACTTTTACACAATTGGTATCTATTACTTTTACACAAATGTATGATGTCACGGAGAGGTGTTGTCTTGACGATGGTGCCCAGAAAAAATTCCGCTGCTCAGCGAAGTTTAAAAAAAGTCCAATGGCTCGCCCCTCCTGAGCTTCGATGACGTTCGCGCGCTTGCCACTACCGGGAACCGGAAACACGTGCGACAATTCGGCAACATCACTTGAATATTTAGAGAATCTTAAAGCATGTAGGTATCACAAATATGCATCAAAAGCGTGGACCTGTTTTTTTTTTCGGGTGGGAAATTATCAAATAACTTCTCCCGCTCTGGGCGGAGCGGGAGGGCGTGTCAGACTTTTACTGACTAAAACCCACCCGTGTTCGTTCAGTTGCCTGTGTGCCAGGGCCACGGTATCGGTGCGTGGACCTAAGGATAAAACTTCATTGCTCAATTGTCTGATTAATTTTCATCAGTTCTGTCTGATCTTGAAAACCCAGATGGCTACTGGACAATATCGATTGCCATCTATAGACTAAGTGCCAGATTTTAGGGTTTCTGATTGATCCCTCCCAGACGGGGGGGGGGCATGCGAGGCCCGCCAGCTAGGCGGGCATGCGCCGGGAGGATTGTGGACGTAAAGGCTGTGCCGGTTTCCCATGACCATCCCATCAAGGCGACGAGGGAACTCCGCTGAGTTTTAGTGGGTATACTGCCATTTTGGCAGGGATTCCCACATACCCTGTCTCGTCCCTCGACGAGCGGGCATGCGTAATGCATTTCGCAGCGTCAAAAAAAAAAAAAAAAAATGGGTTTCTGATTGTCGTTAAAATGCGTTCGTATGAAAACAACACCGTGCTTTCCGAGGTTGGGAAAGATTAGATTTTTAGGAAATTGTCACCCATCCTAACAAGCACAACATGCATTAAAGTATTCCTCTCATCTTGTTCACATATTAAATGTCACCGTAACAAATCCCAGGGTATTTGACAAGAACAACGACGGTCTGATATCTTCGGTGGAGCTCCGCCACGTGATGACCAACTTGGGGGAGCGGCTCAGTGAGGAAGAGGTCGACGACATGATCCGCGAGGCCGACCTCGATGGAGACGGCATGGTCAATTACGACGGTAAGCAAAGTAACACATCTTAATTCATGATCTGGAAAGGACTAGGACTCAAATTTGACTTGAGTCTTTGCCGCAAGATAGACCAGGCGTCTACAGTATTAACCATACTGGTGTTGAAGAGGTAAGGAAAGAAGAATAAGAAAGAAAAGAAAAAAAGCGTTTATTTGCGGTAAACATGACGCAAAAAAAACAAGTTGGGTGAAAATAGCTAGTCTTTAACCAGTCTCTAATAAAGGTATATATCTCATCAGGAAAAATTTTGCTATAGAATAGACTAGCTTAGCTTGCAATCGCAACGAGGGGGCAATATCAAAGGGAAAAATCTACTCAGTAAATATTTTATTCATTAATTCTTTCACTGACAAACCATATATCATCAGAGCCATATATAATCTCCGCAGGCGCGATTCTCTAAGGGAACTGTTTAAGGATATTAACATCATGACGGTACCTTGTCAATATATCTACGAAAACATCATGTACGTAAGGAAAAATTTACATCTTTTTAGAAAAAGAGGTGAAAGACATAATTATAGTACTAGAAATAGGGACCTATTAGCTCAACCAGGTTTCAGACTGGCTAAAGTAGACTCATCTTTCATGGGGTACTGTTTAAAATGTTACAATAAAATTCCTCCCCACATACTTCAACTGAATGAGACTAAATTTAAATCTATATATATAAAAATGAATCCCTATTTCCCTTGGTCACGGCATCACGCGTGAACGGCTGGACCGATTTCGCTAATTATTTTTTTGTTGTGTTTGTTATTGCCAGGAGAAGGTTCTTATGTAAGAAAAAATTAAGTTAAAAAAAAAAAATTGTAAGAAAACGACCATATTTACATTTTTATTGTAATAATAAGTAGGTAACTCTATCTTCTAATGTAACTTTATGGCGTTTGACATAACGTGTCAGTCATCATTTGATAGGTCTGAGAATAGATTTTATCAAAAAAAAATAAAAAAAAATTGAAGGTTTTAGTTAGGTAGGGTAGGGTAGGTAGGGTTGGTAGGGTAGGGTAGGGTAGGTAGGTGGGTAGGGTAGGGTAGGGTAGGGTAGGGTAGAATAGGGTAGGGTAGGTAGGTAGGGTAGGGTAGGGTAGATAGGTAGGTAGGGTAGGGTAGGATAGGGTAAGGTAGGGTAGGGTACGTAGGTAGTTTCCTTTGCGCGTAGACAAACTGCTACAGTCAAATAGCTTTTGACAGAACGAAGTCTGTCGGGTCAGCTAGTCTTGTATAAAACGCACACTATGCAGGCAGGCATATTATAAGTTGGGGGATTACATCGCTGATAAAAATGCTTGGCTGAATGCTGGTCCTGCTCCACAACCTCAGCTAGTTAATTAACATTTGACAATCATGTTGGAGCTGCTGAAGATTGTAAACTATTTTTGCGTTGTATAAACTCAATGTCCTTGAATTATATAATTGCATAGCACAGGTGTGAGTACTATGTACTATAGAGCTACCATTTACCGGGTAATATGTCTTTTATTGACTTGAATGTGCCCTGGCGGCTGAGAGTATGTCATGCTCACTCAAATGTCTCGCTGGTGGTGGCGTGTGTGTTGGATCATTAAGTTCCCTTCAAAATGGTTGAGCTAAATGGTGCTGATCCATGCGTCATGTTCGTGAACGGGCGCCGTCAGTTGGGACTGGTCATCTCTTAGCTGCCACGGCTTATTTTAATTTTTGAATAGTTTCTATTACGGACGCTTCTAACGTGCACGTCTTTCTACATTGTTCTCACATGTATAACTTCAACATGAATGATGTAACCCATGTTTTGTAACAATATTTTGTTTTAAAAGAGTGTCCATGGAGTTTCTTGTTCGTTCTTCTCCATAGGAACCTACTACGCTTTGGAATGGGCAACTAGCTTCATCTTTCTGACTGACCGACCCCTTGACAATTCAAAAGTGCCTGTAATTGGTTTATTTGAAATAAATGCTTTGAGTTTGAGTTTGAGTTTGAGACAACACTCAACCTTATCTGCTGAGTCTAGAAGCCTGAAATTCCTTTTATAATGGAATTTAGTATTTTAGAAAATTCATTTTTGTCAAATTAACAGTTAAATAGGGAATGAAAGTTTGTATGGAAGTTTGTCATTTTTGTCGATGGGAAAATCCCATGGGGCACATGGCTTGTATGGAGAATAATTATCTCCATATTATAGACATCGACAGACGAAAAAACTAGTGAAGTGTATTTGTGTTTATAATAGTTGTGAGACACAATTCTGACGTTAAAATTCTCATGTTCCAGAGTTCGTGACAATATTGACGTCGAAAAACTAGTATGCAGACCACCGGCCGAAGAGAGAACCTCCCGGAAGCCAGTGCCCATACTCGTACCTCCAACGGTACGGGGGGAAAGAAACTCTAATCTAGACCTAAAGCATGGCCGTGTTGCTAAAGTGGATAATTTTATAGAACGCGCTTGGTGGCAGTGTATACGTACCCTTATTTCAGTTTCCGCGCACATTTTTAAACAAGTGCGATTATTTTGTCGCATTTGCGGATGTTCTGTCGCGTTTGCGAATATTCTGTCGCATTTGCGATTAAAAAGTCGCAGGTAAAAACAGTTGCGATATTTAAAAGTGTAGTCTGCACTGATTAATAAATTCGGTGTGTGTGATAGTTATTTTTTTTTTTATATGGCTTCAAGTGTACTATAAGGCCTTAAAATTACATGTCATGTTGTATTATAAAATAAAACGAATGTTGTAAGCCGCTTTTAAGTTTATCATAAATGTGTTAAGGGCTATTTGATTCCAAAAATAAGTTGAAACAAAATAAAACTCATAGAAAAAGAAGAAAGCCCAAAAAAAAAAACTTCGTTCGTCGTACGTCGGGAAGTAATCAGAATGTTGTATTATCACGCCTATGCTAGGCATGAAGACACTATGCAACAACCAGTTACTTTTCAAGATTCTTAGTTGATTACAATAATTATACAGGAGCGATGTGTTTTTTGTAATAAATATCTACCTACGCTTTTTTAAATGTCTCTTTTTATGTACTATATAACCAACTTTATTTACATGAAAAAAGCAAAAACAAATCATTACGTATTTTTTTAATACATAGCCAATTATGGTTTTTTGTTTAAAGAAAGTAATTTTATATTTGCTATCCAAAGTTAACGCCCTTTTACCCCACATAGTTTTTTTTTTTTTCTACCGACTGGGTTTTTGCCCATACATTTTTGGGCATTTTCCTTGCTAATGATACAGAATTTTTCTGTCAAGTCAAATTGGCAACCTGACTTGTGTCTCTTGTATCTTTGACAGAGTAGCTACAATTACATTAGTGGTTGATAATTACTTACCTAACTAATTAAAAATGCTCACACTTCATCAAAATGTTTTGGCTATAAAATCTGTGATCTATTTCTTCTTTACCCCACATAGTTTTTTTTTTTCTACCGACTCTGGGTTTTTGCCCATACATTTTTGGGCATTCTCCTTGCTAATGATACAGAATTTTTCTGTCAAGTCAAATTGGCAACCTGACTTGTGTCTCTTGTATCTTTGACAGAGTAGCTACAATTACATTAGTGGTTGATAATTACTTACCTAACTAATTAAAAATGCTCACACTTCATCAAAATGTTTTGGCTATAAAATCTGTGATCTATTTCTTCTTTACCCCACATAGTTTTTTTTTTCTACCGACTCTGGGTTTTTGCCCATACATTTTTGGGCATTCTCCTTGCTAATGATACAGAATTTTTCTGTCAAGTCAAATTGGCAACCTGACTTGTGTCTCTTGTATCTTTGACAGAGTA
Source organism: Dryobota labecula (assembly GCA_947523025.1). NCBI lineage: Eukaryota > Metazoa > Arthropoda > Insecta > Lepidoptera > Noctuidae > Dryobota > Dryobota labecula. The sequence goes on along the minus strand of OX383296.1, from coordinate 5,144,634 downwards.
GCTACAATTACATTAGTGGTTGATAATTACTTACCTAACTAATTAAAAATGCTCACACTTCATCAAAATGTTTTGGCTATAAAATCTTTGATCTATCTCTTCTTGAAGACATTGGATAGCCCTTTAACATAAGATTCTTAGAGCGCTTTTCGACATAAATATTTTAGATTGGCTACGTAAAAGTCATTTTAGCCAGAAAACGATGTCGCCCTAGAAAGAGTTTCCTTTAACAACTGACCCTAACATACTTGAGAATGTAAATTTTTTGTGAGCTCTCAAATAAGCACATGAAGCACCCCGGAAAATAAAGAAATGATTTCCGACGAAAAGAAAGGATTTTTAGTTTGTCACAATGATATCAGGGGGTATCAACTCCTCCGCCGATTCCAGTCAAATTATAAGCTCTAAGAATGAATTTCAGTGTCGAATAAAGACTTCGCGATTTCCGTTCAAACATGTTAACTATGTGTAAGTAATATTTTACTTACTGGAGAAAATAAAATAATAGGAAATAATAATAATTATGCTTAATAAAACTGCGTCAATGTGCATTAACATTATAAAAGGAGTTATTTTTTTGTTTATGAAAAAAAAAAAAAACTCATTTTTGTCACTTACGGAAAGCAGGGTTCACTGCAATTTTTTTCTCTCAAATTTAATTTCTATTTCGCAAATTATAAATTGCTTTTAATAATGCTAAAATATATACCTAAACTTACTGTTACAATAGAATAATATTAAATTTTAAGGATTCATTACACGTTTTAAAATATTATTCGTCGTGTCAGTGTTATGCTTTTGTGATTAAAGATAGTGTAATGAGTCTTTAAATGTGTTTATAACTTACATTTTAGAAGCAAATAGATGAAATAGATTGACTAAGTACTCACATTATACAGTAAAGAAAAGTAATAGTTATTAACAAAATGTTCGGTTGTGTCAGTACCTTTTGTAAAAACAGTTAAAAAAATCGAAATTTCTAGTGTCGTGCGTATACACGTTGTATGAATTCGTGTAGGTATGTAGATTTAGAGAAAAGCAAATGTATGTGAAATATCTAATAAAAGATTTCTGTTAGTCTTCCAAAGTGTGGAGGTTGACTGATCAAAAAATGATGAGCCAAGTTTTAGCAGAGTTCATTAATATATTAAGAGGAATCGAAAAAAAATATTATAGTACTAGTGAAGTAATGCTAAGGTGATTTTATTTAATCGTAAAATTAATAAAAAATAAATTAATGGAGGAATTTTACCAAAATCAAGCGAAAAGGGTACTTATATAATAACGAAATAGTAAAAATTTCTACATTTTGCTAAGCTCTTAAAGACTATAATAAAATTTTAATGGAAAACGTTTAGGATATTAAGATCATCGTACCACCCAATGTTTTATTTAGTCGAGAATAGAGAAAAGCGAAAGATTTAAATGATTCTTGATAAATTTTATATTTTTCGTGATGGTAAGTTTAAAATTATTTAAGTTTACTTGTGAAAATGATACCATTAACTTACAAAAAAATACTTAAACATATTTTTAACAAAAATATATTTTATGGTTCATAATTTATTTAATGCTATCTTTGATTGAAAACACTCCTGTTCCTAAGACCGTTCATCCCGCGTGGGCTGGCAACGTCGCATTTCTAGAGGTTTTTCGTCAAAATAATCACGAAAAACCTGTGATTATTTTATTAAATTTAAATCATAGTAAATATATATTTTTTTTGCCAAGCATTTCGTCGTTGTATTTTTAACATTTACATTATAGTAACTACAAATATTTTGTCGTAATACTGCAAATAGAAAATAATTGTCAAATTATTTTTTTTATGAGTAAATACTTCTTGTAGAAAAATAGCATACATACTTATAAATACAAAAGATATCTTAGCTGAAAAAAAAAAATAGTACTTTGATTTAACTTTAATTAAAATAATCACAAATAATCTCTGAAAATGCGATTTTGCCAGCAAACGCGGATGAACGCTCTTAAGACCAAATATAAAAAAGAAGGAAAAATCGTTGCGTATTTCCTTTAACTTCACTTCTAACAGTTACCAAGATACCTTAGAAATAAATTAAAGTATTTATTTGATCTGAAAACCATTTTATGACAATAAAAATACTTAATTTTAAAATAGGTCAATTTTAACTTATTGAAAAAGAATATTTTAAAATCAAAGTAAGTATATTTAAAAGAGGAAAAGAAAATTTTATTTATTAGACACATATTTTGAAATTGTAATAATAGTACAAAACTATTTAACAATTATATTATACAACAATTATTGAATTAAATTCAACAAAGTTTTATGTCAGAAGATAATTATTTACTTAATATTTTATGTCATGTTATACGAGATCTATCACAAATAAATAAATAATGTCATGTTATGTCTAAATAAATGAGTATATTTGGTATGGCATTTTTTGATTAATAATGATGATAAATATTGTAAGCCAGCGTAGAAATCTATAGTATAAATAAAATAATGTTAGAATGTTCCAAAAATATACTAAATTAATGAAGTAAAACAAAACTAATTGGGCTGAATATTTAAATAGATGTTATACTTAATTATACATATTATAGGATATTATTTGAACTCTTATTTCATTTCTATTATTACTTACACAACCCCTTATCACATATTATAAGATTAAAAATTTATAAACAAATGCTTAAAAATAACATGCTAGAAATGTACAGAATAAACACATTTTATTAAAATTTTATTTTAAATTTTATGAATCGCCGTGTTTTATAATTGCTTTTAAAGTGTATATAAACATGATTGTTATACATACTCATTACACTTAATGACTTTTAAAAGAACTCAGTTACCTTTTATTGCGTTTAGAGCCTAATATTAAATACATTTAATCACAATAGAGACCTTGATTCATGTAACTGGGCCAAAAACCAGTTCAATAAAAGAATATTATAATTATGTAAAAATCATTATTGAATGTATAAAAGTTATGTATATGCAAGTTAGATATTTGATGTAATTAGATCAATATACAAGCTTCGTATGAAACAAGAAGGATTTTAATAAAATTGATATGTGAATTAATTCTTTTATTTACCCTTATTTCGAAGAAAATCATCTACCTATTGAAGGTGATGAAAATGTACTGTAGGTACTATCGCGGTCAGCCGAATCGGCTATTTACTTCCCCTTCATGCATCGACCAATAAAACAAAAATACATAGGAATATTTTGTTTAAATACATTCTTCAGCCTCTTTTACAATGATCACAGATGTCTGACCATCTTTGGTCCGATTCGGCTGTCCGCGATAGAACGTATTAGTAGTTGGTATTATTATTCTTTCGTTTGAAGCCCGAAAGTCTGGCAACCAGTCTTCAAGAGATATCGTATTACCCAGTTACTGAGTTGTGGAGGTCAGATAGGTAGTCGCTGCATGTAAAATACTGGTATTCAGCTGCATCTGGATAGACTGGAAGCTGTCCCCAACATATTTTGCGTCTGCGAATTGCATCACTGATGCGTCGGGTGCGCGGCAGCCCCAACAGCCTTGTGGCCACTGTAGCCGGCAGGGTGGATGGCCAAATAATATGCCACTGGCTGGCGGCACACAGACCGTCATTCAGATATATGAGGTAAACACAAGCGCCGTTTAAGTATCATCGACATGTTAACATTTATGGATCTCTGGTCTGAAAATAAAGATTATATTATTATGATATTTGTTTAATTTTTAATCCATATGAAATACATTTTTAAATATTTCTTAAAAAAGATATAAAAAACATTTAAAAATATAAAAAATAGAGGTCCGCCGGTGTCGGGAGCAGGGTCCAAGCTACCGGTGGTTAGGGTTGCAGAGACAGGAACCTGCTCACAATGCGAGCCGTATCAAGGAGTACTGCCTTCTGAATCAGGCCCTTGATTCAACCGCCTAACGAAAGCCTCGAGAGATGTTGATCGAGGCTTTTGGCCAGTAGGCCATTGGCCGTCACGACAATCGGCACAATGATAGCTGAGCTCACATTCCACATGTCGACAACCTCGTGTGCTAAGTCGAGATACTTTATTTGTTTCTCTTTCTCAGCTTTCACGAGGTTCTCATCATGTGGAATGGTAACATCGACTATCATTGCGCGGCGCGCTAATCGGTCTATCACCACTATATCAGGTTTATTGGCGACAATAGTCCTGTCAATAATGATAGACCGATCCCAGTACAACGTGACATGGTCATTTTCGAGAACTGGGTCGGGCACCTACTTGTAATACGGTACCTCAGAATTCACAAGTTTATATTTCAAAGCAATTTGCTGGTGAATAATCCTGGCTACTTGGTTATGCCTGTGCAAGTATTCGCCGTTAGCCAGACGAGAACAACCAGAAATAATATGTCTGATGGACTCACCCGGACGGTGGCATCCCCAACACACGTGATTATATTTTGATTATTAATATTATATTATTATGATTATTATTATATTTCGGAAAAGGCTAGGCAGATTGATTTTTGTATTAGTGGTTGGTGGAATGAAATAAAACTAAAGCAATAAAATGATTTAAGTGGGAAAATGATGAAAAATATTACAGACACCAAACCTTTTGATGGATACAAATAGAAGAAAAAAAAAGAAGAATAACATTTAAATTATTAAAATATAAAAAAAAATCTTCGAAATGGTTTTCATCAACCAAGGAGATTGTAACACCGAGGTTAATACAGTGAAATAATAGGTATGTATTTACCTACGAAATTGCCGTTCTGCCGTACTGGCACACAAACGAAGGCATATTGAATCGCATTGTTACTTGCGACGAAAAATGGATTCTGTTCGATAATCGCAAGCGCTCAGCAAGTTGGTTAGATCCTGGTTCAGCACCTAAACAATGCCCCAAACGAAAACTGACCACTAAAAAGTGATGATCACTGTTTGGTGGTCTAGCGCCGGTGTCATTCATCACAGCTTCATACCAAACGGAATGATCATTACTGCAGATGTGTACTGTGAAGAACTGAACATACTGATGGAGAAGCTCGCACATCTCCAACCAGCTTTGGTCAATCGTTCGGCTCCGCTGCTTCTGCACGACAACGCGCGACCTCATACTGCACAGCAGACGGTCTCCAAGTTACAATAGCTGAGGTTGGAAGTTCTCCGTCATCCACCGTACTCACCAGACCTTGCCCCTACAGACTTCTACTTTTTCCAGAATTTGGATAACTTCTTGGCGGGGAAAAAATTCAATAACCAAGAGGCAGTTCAAAATGCCTTTGAAGAATTTGTTGCCTTCCATCCAGCAGACTTTTTCAAAAAGGGCATCAATAATCTACCACTACGTTGGCAAAAATGCATTGATTGCATGGGTAATTACTTTGATTAATAAAAAAAAAATCATAGAGAAGCAAGGGCGTTAACTTATTTCATGAAAAACGGCAATTTCACAGGTAAAGACCTAACATATACTAATACATATGTAGATACATACATACATAAATATAAGGAAAATAAACAGTGTCAGGAGAAACAACGATTGGTAGGGGACAAAACGAATCAGTGCTGGGATGACTCAGCCAACTTCTTACGAATATGTTCACGTGCCTTCACTTTAAATGATAACCAACTGGTTGCCATCCTGATATGCAGAGGGAGCGCATTCCAAAGAAAGACCGCTTGGACAAAGAAACAAGAGTGAAGGAAACCAGAGCGGTGAGACGGACATCGTAGAGGACGATTGTTGGTGGAACGAAGTTTTTTATTATGGGCAGAGCTTAAGTATTGAACATGGGAAGTCAGGTAAGAAGGAGAAGTGGGTTGGAAGTGGGTGGTGGTGGCAATTTTGTTTTTTATTTTTCTTTATTAATCGAGTTTTTTTTTATGCTGATTTTTCTGTGACAACTAAACCTATTTATTTTCGTTATTTTCTGTTACCAATTAATTTTAAAGCCTGTAAACACGGCTGCATATAATCTTACATGGAAGCTAATCCAATAAAAGTGTAGGTACCTATGTATAATACGAGTAACAACCTCATCAAGTTTCGGCACCCAATATTTGCCTAGCCTTTTTCCAACTGTGTTAGGATTGGCTTCCAGTCTAATCGGATGTAGGTGAATACCAGTATTTTACATGGAGCGACTGCCTATCTGACCTCCACAACCCCCCCCCCCCTCCGGTAAGACTGTTTGCCAGTCTCCTGTAACGACTGTCAAAGATCCACGATTGACAACCGGGACCAACAGTTTAAAGTGCTTTCCGAGGCACGGAGGGGTTTTTGGTATGTAGAGATAGTCACCCATCCGCGAATCAACCGCGGCAAACGTAACTTAACCTGATCGATCGATCCGTGCGTCTGTCATTACTTAGCCACACAAGTTTCGTCACCCATAAACAAATTATAATTAGGTTTACATTTATGTAATCAGTTTGACCACGAGTTTGATAAACCGATACTAAAAGTAACATAATTATAAATGTTATAAAAATAATAACCACACCCGTTTGTTAAATCAAGTCATCATTATCAGCTGCTCAGATAATGCACAGAGACGAATTAGGAAAGAACAAACTTGGCTTAATTTGGACGCCATTCACACATTCATAAAGAACTAGCTTTTCAGCTTTTCTCCGCGGCTCCGCCCGCGTGGATGTCGGTAACCGCGTAAAAAAGTAGTCTATGTCCTTCTCCACATCCCAGTCTCTATCTCTGCCAAATTTCATGATGATCGGTTCAGCGGTTTAAGCGTGAAAATGTAACAGACAGGAAGAGTTACTTTCACATTTATGATATTAAGTATGGATTACGCAGAAGCTAATACTAATGTTATAAAGATGTAATATTTGTTTGTAAGGTTTTTATTTAGCGGGTAATCTCTGGAACTACCAGTCGAATTGATAGCCCAATTCTTAAAGAAGGTTATAGGCTATTTAATATCACGGAGTGACCCTTAGAAGCCGAGCAAAAAGTAAAAAGTCAGGTAAAAAACGCTAAGGGAAACAAATTGCGGGCCGGATTATGGGTCGGAGGAACAAGAAATTTCACGCGGACGAAGTCGCGGGCAGAAGCTAGTTGAATATAAATGAAAATCGAAAATCCGCAAAAAATGCAGACTTCTGCTCTGTGAAATGCGTAAAGTATCTAAGGACTACATAAACATCATTTTAAGGTAGGTAATTAAAACAGTCATGCAACCATATATATTTTTTTCGAATATCCTGTTTTGTCCCACAGCTGGGCAAAGGCAAATATAATTATAATTAAAAAATAATGAGTCGAATGCGGCACTGTGTGCTCACGCACGTGCTGCGCGCTCGTTACGTAGACACGCGTCACACGCGTGCGTTCGAGTGTCACTGAGGCTCTCTTATGAGGAGGTGGCTTTTGTAATTTTTATACTTTTATGATTAACACCTACTTACAAAACCCCACCCACCTAGACAAAATTATACTGTTTGGTATAATTTATAATTTTTATGATATTAATTTTATTTTCTGTGATTAATATACTTTAACTCACACACTAACTTATGTTATTAAATGTTAAAATTTTAGGGCAAACATCTACTTTTACAATGTTTGTAAATATGTGAGCACCATTTATATATCGCTTAATTAATTTGTCATTACTTCTCTTTTCATTCTTTTTACGTACGTACGTAAGTACATCGTCTTCACATATAATTATTAATTAATGTATACAAAATATTGTTAACATTTTAAAAGAGTAAGTATGGAGTTTCTTGCCCATTCTTCTCCATACGTAACTACCTTTTGGAATGGGCAACTAGAATTAATTAATAATTTTTGTAACTTTAGACGTTCAAAAGTGCCTTTTATGTGCCTATTTGAAATAAATGATTTGACTTTGACATCTCAATCAATTTGCCTCGCCTTTTTCCAACTATGTAGGGGTCGACTTCAAGTCTAACCATAGGCAGCTTGCTGTATTTTACATGGAGTAACTGCCTATATGACGTCCACAACCTAGTGACTGGGTTACATGATACTCCTTTGCAAAACTGGTTGTCAGACGTTTTGGGCTTCTGACAACCCGTAACGACTGTCAAAGATCCACGAATGACAGCCGGGACCAACGGCTTAACGTGCTTTCCGAGGCACGGAAGAGTCTCCGTATGTAAAGATGGTATCCCATCCACAGACCAACCCCGGGAAGCGTAGCTTAACCTGACGGATTGACCCGTGCGGCTGTTATTACTTAGCCACGAGCTATAAGGAAGTTACATCATTACACTTTTGGGCGTCTGACTACCCATAACGACTGTCAAAGATCTACGAATGACAGCCAGAACTGACAGCTTAACGTGCTTTTTGAGGCTCGGACGGATCTCGATATTTAATGAATTGACACCCATCCACAAACCAACCGCGCCATGTGTGTACCTTTGATCGGTCCATGCACCTGTTATCATTTAGACTTGAGACCCTCTTTTATTATTCACACTTATGGTACTCTAAAATGGTTTGAGTGTCATGAATTATGTCCACGAGTAGAAAACTGGGAAGCCTACGTGATAGGTTCTTGTCAAGTACGTACTCAAGTAGGTGTGTAGGTTTTACAATGTAAAAGATTAGGTAGGTACTTTGAATCTGAATACATGGTTAGGTATGATGTTTGCTTTGAGCAAACTGGCATAGATTTTTGCTACTTCTAAAAATACAATAACCCAAACGAAAAAATATGTAGTGACATGCTTTTATAAAATGATACAGACTATATTCCGCCCACCGAGAGAATGCGTTTCTGACACCTGTCAGTTGTACGCACGGCTACACATCAAGCTATACATTTCCAGAATAAGCTGACCTCTCATTATACGGAAATCCTATACAATGCAAGCTTGATGTGTAGCCGTGTGTACAAGATTTGGAACTAATAAAGCTTAAATTCCTAAAACATCTATTCGTTTTTATGAAACTGAAGTGACAGGTGTCAGAAAAGCATTCCCTGTGTGGACGGAATATAATTAGTTAATTTTATTTTGTTTTCTTTACTACATTTAGAACCACCGGAAAGATTTTAGATAAAACGTCTATGGTTTTAAAGTTGAATAAAGGGCGAACTCTCCATATTTCTTTTATAGCCTCCTAGAGTTGGTTTCCACTAGCTTGAAACCAGATTCTAATACTGCTTGTTGTCATCCTGCATAATCTAGAATTCCAGACAAGTAGATTAAATCATAAGTAGTGTATCTTATTAACTTACGCCCACGATTGAAATACTCGACCTTGACTATTTTTAGCATAAAAGTGTCTGATAATGCTTTAACGAGTGGGATTCTTCTGAATGTCCTAGTTTAATATTCTCACGTCAGTAAAAATAACAAAGAACAATTTTCTTAATACATAGATAGCGACTGTATCGAAACCCCTGGGAAATTAATAAGCTACATAATAAAATAGAAAATAATAATAATTGAAACCTGCTCCATACTAACCAAACAGTTGAAATCTCCGCATAACGTTTACGCCCCAAAAAGATATTAATTAAATGTAGTTTGTTAACTGTCACCGCCTGGCCCGGTTAAAATAAGATAATATAATAAGATAATAAATGATAGATAATAATATGATAAGATAATTGAAATTAATTAAGAGTAATGATGTAACTTCCTTATAGCTCGTGGCTAAGTAATAACAGCCGCACGGGTCAATCTATCAGGTTAAGCTATGCTTGCCAGGGTTGATCCGTGGATGGGTGACCATCTTTACATACCGAGACTCCTCCGTGCCTCGGAAAGCACGTTAAGCCGTTGGTCCCGGCTGTTATTCGTGGATCTTTGACAGTCGTTACGGGTTGTCAGAAGCCCAAAACGTCTGACAACCAGTCTTTCCAAGGGGTATCGTGTTACCCAGTTACTGGGTTGTGGAGGTCAGATAGGCAGTCGCTCCATGTAAAATACTGGTATTCAGCTGCATCCGGTTAGACTGGAAGCCGACCCCACCATAGTTGGGAAAAGGCTGGGAAGATTGATTGAGCTTCCTTATTTTATAGCAGCAGGAGAAAGCGAAGAACTTCAGAAGTAAGTAGTACCTACCTAAGTAGGCTGGATGGAGAAGAACGATGTCAATACTCAATACTATCTATTGTTTAGATTTCTTTGTGAGAAACTCGTCCTTGGAGGTACAAGAACACCACACATGTTTCTGACATTAAGCTACATTGCACAGGATACAGGGGTACAGGGCCCTAGTTCACTATATATGATATGGGGTAATTTCGAAGGAAGGAATCATCCTTACTTCGAAATTACCCCATATCGAATCAATACCCCCGAATTGAATTCGAATCATGCCTTAGCTTATCGGGACACCTGTTAATCGTATTCTCAATGAACTCTCAATGTATTCTCAATGTTGACTCAATGAATGAAACCGACGGTTGACAACCGCATGAAATCGTGCTCCTAGACAATAATTTTCTAAACAATTTTTTTTTTTTTGCTAAAAAGCTTATGACATTTTGATTCCTTGCCGTGACAAGGTTCTACACGACACGATATTGACGAGGTTTGCATATAAGCGGGGAATAATAATTACCATACAGAATATTGGGGCCTGGCTGCAATGATATAAATAAAGACTGCTTTGTCTTTGGATGACCACGCATCGGTGATACCGTTGGTGGTGCAGATTTCTAGTCTACATTTAGATGGCGATAATTTCTTACAATCAGATGGACTGTCTGGTTGTTTGCTAACCAAAAACGTTAAAATACATTACCCTCTTTCTAGGGCAGTCGGGTAAAAAGAAGTGGGTTATGATAGCATTGAGAAGAGGCCTATAACCTTCAGTAGTAGTCGTAAAAAGAGAGGCATTACGCCACTGTGGTACGTACCTAGGTACGGCTTTCTTACTCAACCCAACATCATAATTATTGGATTAACTACTTACAATGATAAATAGATTATTGTGTTACTTGTATAGCAATACATGTTATCTTTATGACAGATAACTATTTGAAATCAGTATTGTAATGTTTACAGAAGTTTACAACGGATAGAGATAAGAATAATAGTAATTTAAATAATAGGTAATCAAATTCTACACGCTATTTTGGCGAGTCATTTATGTAATGTTTACACAATTGGGTATAAATATCTGAGGCCCTAGTGTGAGTTTATTTTAACCATCTCGAATTTAGGTACGCATCGAGCGCGTTTAGCATACCGAATGGTGAAGGGCCAATCGGAGGACAATCGGAACGCCGAACGCGCTCGATGCGTAAAATCAAGATGGTTAAAAGAAACTCACACTAGGGCCTCTGATAATGATACAATTAGTCATATAAATACTCATAAATTTGCATTCATTACTTCACGCCGCTATTTATTTCTTAGGTACATGAGTAGAATATTTAGAACCTTAAATGATAAATAAGTAAAGCATATAAAAATTACCCATAAGATAAAAGGTTAAGAAAAATAAAAACAAGAATTCCCATAAAAAATAAAATAAAAAATCCTACACGACGCGATGTTTCACGTTCCTTCCACGTTGGTTTCCCGCCGTAGCGTAATGCCGCCATGTTTACCACAGACAATAAAAACAGGCAAACACAGTAAAAGAATACAATACATTGTCTACGCTAATCATACCTAAACACAGAAAGAGATCACTGTGCTGATTAAACTTAATGATTTTGAGTTTATTTTCACATGTATTTTAAATTATGCACAGTGTAGATAAAATACAAAATTACGCACATTTAGGTATTTATGGGCAGGGCACATTGCACGCAGAATAGATGGCCGTTGGAGCCGAAAACTTTTGGAGTGGCGACCGCGTACCGGAAGACGTAGCGTTGGAAGGCCTCCCACAAGGTAGACCGATGACCTTATGAAAGCCGCAGGAATCCGCTGGATGCGGGAAGCACAAAACCGGTCGAGGTGGCGGTGCTTGGGGGAGGCCTATTTCCAGCAGTGGACATCTTTTGGCTGAAATGATAATGATGATGATGAGGTATTTATTGGTAGGTCCAGTTTAGTTTCCATATAAGGAAAATGCTTATAGTGGATTGCCTCATTGATCTTTCGGTTTAATTACTCAAAAAGAATACAATTCACTTATCATGAGAAATGCAAGTAATACTAAATAAATACACGAACTTATGAAGAACGGTAGGTTAAATAATCTATACAAATAAATAAAATTGGAGTGTCTGTTTATAATTTCAGAATAACGGCTTTTTACTACTTGCATATTATGAAAGTATATACGGTACTTAGAACAAAAACATTTTTTTTTGTCTGTCTGTTTGTTCCGGATAATCTCCGAAACGCCTGGACCGATTTTGACGGGACTTTCTCTGGCAAATAGCTGATATTACAAGGAGTAACTTAGGTTACTTTTATTTTAGAAAAAGCCACACGGGCGAAGCCGCGGGCATCAGTTAGCAACTATAAGTCCAGGTTTTCTCCAGATGTTTTGTTTCACCGATGACAGTTAGTCCAAAATAAACTTAGAAAGTACAGTCTCCTTCGATTTTGAACTTAACTTAAATATCACACTTTTTCTATAGACATAGTACTCGTACGGAAGCATAGTAATTGCATTGTTCTCTTTAAAACACTCACCACTAACTACTCGATTTACGCTCAATAGATTTTTATCGAAATACTAGCTGACCCGACAGACTTCGTTCTGTCAAAAGCTATTTGACTGTGGCAGTTTGTCTACGCGCAAAGGAAACTACCTACCTACCCTACCCTACCTTACCCTATCCTACCCTACCCTACCTACCTATCTACCCTACCCTACCCTACCTACCTACCCTACCCTATTCTACCCTACCCTATTCTACCCTACCCTACCCTACCCTACCCTACCCACCTACCTGCCCTACCCTACCAACCCTACCTACCCTACCCTACCTAACTAAAACATTCAATATTTTTTTTTTTTTTTTGATAAAATCTATTCTCAGACCTACCAAATGATGACTGACACGTTATGTCAAACGCCATAAAGTTACATTAGAAAATAGAGTTACCTACTTATTATTACAATAAAAATGTAAATATGGTCGTTTTCTTAATTTTTTTTTTTTTTAACTTTCTTAAATTTTTCTTACATAAGAACCTTCTCCTGACAATAACAAACACAACAAAAAAATAATTTGCGAAATCGGTCCAGCCGTTCACGCGTGATGCCGTGACCAAGGGAAATAGGGATTCATTTTTATATATTTTTCTTACAATTTTTTTTTTTTTTTAACTTTCTTAAATTTTTCTTACATAAGAACCTTCTCCTGACAATAACAAACACAACAAAAAAATAATTAGCGAAATCGGTCCAGCCGTTCACGCGTGATGCCGTGACCAAGGGAAATAGGGATTCATTTTTATATATATAGATTTGCTCCAATTCGACAAAAACCTTGAGCGCAGATGGCGGTCATTGCCCCCCTGTCATTTAGGTCGAATGTCAAATCAGTGAAATTGAAACTTGTACTCGAGCCCTTTTTGGTACAAGGTATTCTGATATCACAAACAAAATGATTTCACATCTTTTCACGTGCGCTAGGTCAAAGTCATGCTTTTTATTAAATGAATAGAGTATATATGAAACGTAATAAAGGCCGTTCTGATGTGTAGAAGTATAATAGAACGAATTTATTTGAGATTCAATGTCAGTCAACTATTCAAGTAGTGCAAACGCTTAGTTATTTGCTCATTCACTGAACGATTTGGCTTGTTAAAAGTTTTATTTTACGGAGTTTGTTAAGAAATTGAATAGGTACCTACTAACCACTCACGAACGTTGAAAGAATGAAGTTTGAAGAGAAAGCAAAAGAGGGATATAGTTAGGTTAAAGCGAAGCTGTAAGAGAAAATAACGCAGTCATCTTGTTTTCAATACAATGCCACGAAACAATTTCACATTTTTTTACCACGCACTCTCAAGTATAGTATTTTAAGAAAATAGCTACCTACTTATCAATAATGGATTTTTTATGTTATTTTTATTGCTATGCGAATCTAATTACTAAGTTTTCATGTATAATTTTATTTTTACTTTTAGCCTTATATCTGTGGCGGTATCAACAACGCCACATGCGAACTACGCATCAAAGACCTGACGTCACAAATCCTGCATCGCGCTATCAGAGTTTACCGCGCGACTAGCATATATACAACATCCCGACATCAACCGTTGGGCAGTTGCCCGCCAGACACAATACCCGTCTGGTCGGAGGATCCTCCTTTTACTATAGAGTATGAGTTAACTTTACACCCTGTTAGCTGACAGCCAGCCAGCACCCACGGCTTCAACGGGTATCCTGACCACCAGCATGCAGCAAACGCGCATACCTGGTCATCACTATCAGCCTCATCAGCAACCTTGGCACAGCACACTGCGCTTTCGGCCGGTCCTCAAGCAGAGCCCTTCAACGCTCTCATGGTCGACGCCAGCAGTCAGCCTCAACCCGGCGCTGTGCGACGTCCGGCTCACTGGATCAATAAACGCAGCGCCACCCCGACTCACTGGGGAATCACCGCAGACAGTTCCGACTCACCGTGAACTATGCGGCACCCGGTTCCGACTCACTGGAATCACAACTGGCCCTGGCAAGCATCATATGCACTGACTCAGCCCACTATCGACCTCCGGTCTCCGGAGGGGAGTAATGTGGCGGTATCAACAACGCCACATGCGAACTACGCATCAAAGACCTGACGTCACAAATCCTCCATCGCGATATATAACTGGGACACTACGGCTTGCCAAGTATACGTCCTTGATAAAGCAAAATATCTTAATTTTATATATTTCTCATTTTTTTAATCTAATTTACAATCTAATTTTAAATTATTCAATAGTAACAAAATGTAAAAAATGCACGATGCATATTTTATCTTAAATAATTATTTCATACTTACAATTTTGACATTGATCTGTTGTGGTCGATCTCCTACAAGTCACCGAGTTAGTCATCTACACGACAACACATAACACAATTTCACAAACACTGTTTACAAAAAAAATTCCAACACAATTACTTATTACATCGTTTGATAACTTGTTTCCATCCAATATTACATCATGCGCCATGTTATTGATTAAGTCATAAGGTTCTGAACTGCACGCCACAGAGTACTATAAACTATACTCTGCACGCACAGATAACTTTAGACGGCGGCGCGTACGCCGCTGCCGACGGAATGGAATGTTGCCATTTTTTTTATTGTTAAAATATTATTTTTTATAAAAACTATTAGTAATAATTATGTATTCTGTATTTATGTTATTTTTTATCTCATTGTATGCTGCACCGGGCACTGGTCGACGTCATCACGTCAACGCCGGCTGTCGCTGAAAACCAGCGCTGGGGCTCTGTCTCGCATAGGGTCGCAGCATTATGCTGAGCGATGGCCGTTTTGCGTGGATGTGACGCATATTTACCCCAAACTAATTTTTTTTTTGTGTTGTGTTCTTTTTTTTGCGTCATGTTTACCGCAAATAAACGTTTTTTCTTTCTTTCGATATCAGAGTTTACCGCGCGACTAGCATATATACAACATCCCGACATCAACCGTTGGGCAGTTGCCCGCCAGACACAATACCCGTCTGGTCGGAGGATCCTCCCTTTACTATAGAGTATGAGTGAACTTTACACCCTGTTCCTCATACCTCTAAATATCTAACAATATTTTTTGCTGTGTCCTAACAGAGTGTCTACAACGGCTCTTAGCTCTAAGCCTTTTGTTAACATCTTTTTATCTTGTGGAACGCAAATAAATGTATATGAATATGAAAGTCAATATCATTCAAGCGCCAAAAGATCCTAGTAGTACTGTAGTGTAGCCTAATCAAAGACATTAAATTATACGTAACAGCCTAATCGATAGAATAAAATAAAATCAATCAATCAAAATATTTTATTTCACATAAATCTACATAGGCACTTATGAACAAACCGCACGGAACAAATATTTGTATGACCTACAATTAGTCGTTCCGGGTCTGGCTGTTTGTGTATGTGAGTTTAAATGTTTGTAAACGCACCCACGATACAGGAGAAAATCCTAGTGTGGGGAAACGTTTTTTTAAAAAAGAAAAAAAGAAAAGAAAAGAAAGAATTAGTCGTTTCCTATGGAGAAGAGCCGGCAAGAAACTCCACGGTTACTCTTAAAAAAATAATTAGCTTTACAATATTATCAAATAACAGTGTTAATAGGTATGGGAGGACAGTGTAGGCCTTTCAACAATTACCAGGTACTTAACAAAATAGAAAAGTGCCAACAAATCTACACTCTACTAGGCCTACAACGTTCTCACATTCACAAAATAGAAAATAATCTAAGTATATAAAAGATTAATGACATGATTGCAATTACAACTACAGTAATATATCTGAATAAATATCAGTCCACAAAAGCCACTAATAAAGAATTGGAATTCGATTTGTAGGTAAATAATGTCAAATAATGAAAAGATTATGTCATGGAAGTAATATAATATAATATAATGTAATATAAGTAATATAATATATTTTTTTTTAATGCTTTCAGATACCCAATAGTCAGGTGTAGAACAACTACAACTGCCAGTGAACGTGGAACTCCATCACACCGTACACACCACAGACCGTAGAAAAAGAAAAACCGTAGAAGAAGAGAAGAAAAGAAGCACGATAGTTGCGATACACCCACATAGTTTTAAGCACTACTTCACTGACAAAATGGATCATGTAGCCTGAATAAATAATATTAATAATAATAATGTTAGTAGGTTCTTCTCTCAGGAGCCCTGACCACCAATAGCTTGGACACTATTCAAAATAACGGTGGACTATTTTTAAGGATCCGTACCAAAATGGTAAAAAGGAACCTTTGTGGTATGACTTAGTCTGTCCGTCTGTCATAGCTGGATATCTCAAGAACTACTTACTAATGCTATCAACTGAAATTTGGAATAGTTTTAGATGACGTTTGTCCAACTATTTCGCAAATACGAAACATTATTACATTATTTTTTGCAACAGGGACTGAACGGGGGTTTTTAAAATCCGAAGTGGGGCTATTATGATACGTGGTGTATTATATGAAAGAGCGCTATTTGCTTATGCTCAAAAATGTTTTTTGAGGTCGCACAATTTTCAACTTTTGAAGAAAAAAAAAAAAAAAAAACATTGCCCCCCTTGTCCGAAGTTTGCATTGATTAAATTCATAAATTATTCTGTGTGATAGAAGTTTATGTAAAGATTACAGGCAAAATAAAACGATGTCTCTAAATAGCACACTTTTTCTAATATTGCAGTTTTAGGTCAGTGCCATCACTTGACCGATAGTGGAACTAATGTAATTTTTTTTGATGATTTTTGATGGTACGGTACCCTCGGTGCGCGGGTCCGACTCACTCTTGACAATTTTTTTTTTAAATATTTTATTTTTGTTAATATAAAAAGCCGAGCTTCGTTCTTGTCTTGGGTAGACCTAAAAAACTCGCTCGCCGTGAACTTCGCTGTGTTTGTTTTTTTAACCGTACAAAGGATAAATTAGTATGGAGAGATTTATTTAAAAAAAATCGGACAAGCATGCAAGTATGATAAATATATAATTGTTTTATGTTCATTAGTTTTGTTTGTTCATATAATTTGTAAGTAGGTGTTAAAAATTGATAATGAAAGAGTATCTTTATAATTTTATTTTGCATAATTTGAAGATCGGCTAGACTACGAAAGACTACTAATGTATATGCAGATAGATAGAGATATATTATTAATTCAAAGCAGAGAGAATAATTTTAAGATTATAATGAAAATTTCTATGCACTACTAAAGTTATAACTAACTGCTTCATTGTAATGCGGGCGAAGCCACTGGCAGAATTATTTCAAATATAAATGGGGAAGGTGGCTGACCTACCTACGTTTTGCGCCCGATTACAATACGTCTTATTTGCGGTCCTTGCACATTGCGTAGGCGCCATTCAACTCTAAGGAGGATATGTGTATTAACTATAATAGCTGCTCATATTGTATTGCATTTGAGTATTGAATGGGTACCTGACCCTTTAGGCTGTGACCTCAAGAGTTGGTACATTTACCTTGTGAACTTTCCACCGTGAGATGATTTGACTGGAGGATATTGTGGCATAGGTATAATTGAGGCCATGAGCGCCAGAGTGGCCTAACTGTATTTTTTTAAATACTGATTTTATTTTAAATAACTGCTTCCAAGGTAATTTTAGAGCAGTTTTTTAGGCCACTCTGGCTCTCATGGCCTCAGGGAGCCAGAGTGGCCTAACTGTATTTTTTTAATACTGATTTTATTTTGAAAAACTGCTTCGGAGGTAATTTTAGAGCAGTTTTTTAGGCCACTCTAACTCTTATGGCATCAGAGAGCCAGAGTGGCCTAACTGTATTTTTTTAATATTGATTTTATTTTGAATAACTGCTTCCGAGGTAATTTGAGAGCAGTTTTTTAGGCCACTCTGGCTCTCATGGCTTTACGGAGCCAGAGTGGCCTAACTGTATTTTTTCAATGCTGACTTTATTTAAAAAAGCTGCTTCCGAAGTAAGTTTAGAGCAGTTTTATAGGCCACTCTGGCTCTAATGGCCTCAATTAGCTTTTAACGTTTCTACTGCTGGGTCACGTTCTCTTAGTGAGAGGGAGCTGGCTCGGTGCGTGTTAGTGGATGTCACATGTCTTCGAATTTTTTAGTACTTGGACATATTAAAAAAAAAATCCTCGCGATGTTTTCCTACACCGTTTTGAGAACAGTGGTGATCAGATACATTACACAAAGTAAAGCACCTGCCTGCATTGAGGTCGAACCCACGACCAAATAACTCGGAAGTCGGGACCAATGAGCTACCACTTCTCTCGCTGGGGAAATTTGCCAAATGGCTGAATATTATAACAATTACGCGAATGGAAAGGTCCACAATCAGCCTATACAAGGTGTTAACAAAATATATATTTGTTACTACTCATCATTATATAAAAAAAATATATATATATATGTCGGAGAACGGAAGGTTTCTCTCGTTATCATCAGCCATATTTTAATACTGTGGGTAGTGTTAGTTATTGCGCAATAGAAAAACCGAATTATACTCAAAAGTCATACCAACTCAACCTGAGATTACACTAACTTCAAAATTACATAAGACAGTTCCCCAAAACGCCCATCCCTTCAACACTTCCTAGTGCTTTAGCTGGGAAGAACAGCACATCTGCCTGTTCAGTTAGAAGAACTTGATTCTATAAAGTAATGGGTATGCAAAGTAATTAATGTTGGCACACGACACAACTATACCGAACGCGCAACAATTCCTTGACGTCTTCACTGCTTGACCGCCACCGATGAACTCCACTTGTCAACTGTGTGGCGGACACTTGTCGCCGGTCGAACGATATGTCGTTGACTCTGCCATGCGAGGCAGCGCTAGCGTTGCGATCAGTCAAGAACCGATAGCGCGAATCCACCAACTCCATCTAACGCTAACAGATGGCGCTGGCGTACCGGATACAACACTTCTCCGACATATATAATATATAGAAATAGCAAAAAAAAATGTCTCCCTACATCTTGTCGAGTTATGCGAACATGTACAAATGTATGGAATAGCTGATTGATTGATTTATTGGTATTCTTAATGATGAGTAGGTCCTAATCCTTTTTTAACGCCAAAGCGCCAGCATACTCCACGAAATTTAAAGGAAAGAAAGACAATACATTTATTTGGCACAGACTAAAATGTGGATTGTGTCGTGTGTGCTTACACATCACAATCCATACCTACTATCCATACTAAAATATTATAAATATGAATGTTATGAGTTATTATTGCTTATGTTCTGAGTTGAGCTGCACGATTACTGACAAATGCGTGCACTGAATGGACAGGTCCACTCAATCTGTGTGGTTCTTTCTTCAAAAGACCATTTCAGACACCAGTCTACATGGTCTTCACATGATTTGACCAAGATTATGTCTGGACTTTAAAAGGGACTGTGACCTCTGAGTTTGTTTCGGTCTTTCTTCTCAGAGTAGTCAGATACGAAATGCCGACCTCATCTAGTTTTAAAATATGATTGACGTGTAAAAGTGTTTGTAAAAACCTACTTACAGAAATAAAATCATTTATCATTTATCATTATCATCATCATGAAAGTAACTCTGTCTGTAACGTTTTCACACCTAAACCGCTGAACGGATCGTCATGATATTTAGCAGAGATATAGCCTTGGATATGGAGGACATAGACGGGGGCAGTGGGTGGAGCCGCGAGCAAAGACTAGTTTAACATACAGCAGATAAAAATATAAAAAGTGTAAAGTACGATGTAAGAACAGTATCAGGATGTCAGTATCAGGATGTATGTTAATCTGAATATGATTCGCGATCGTATCAAATCAGTATTTAAAGAAATATCATTAAAATAATCAATACAACTCTCTAACTTCATATTATCCTATTGAATGACTCATCATCTTCATCATCATCATTTCAGCCGAAAGACGTCCACTGCTGGACATAGGCCTCCCCCAAGCACCGCCACCTCGACCGGTTCTGTGCTTCCCACATCCAGCGGATTCCTGTGGCTTTCATAAGGTCATCGGTCCACCTTGTGGGAGGCCTTTCAACGCTACGCCTTCCGGTATGCGGTCGCCCGTCCAGAACCTTTCGGCCCCAACGACCATCCGTTCTGCGCGCAATTTGTCCCGCCCATTGCCACTTAAGTTTGGCAATTCTTCGAGCTATGTCGGTTACCTTGGTTCTCCTGCGGATCTCTTCATTTCTGATTCGATCACGTAGGGAAATTCCAAGCAAAACCCTCTCCATTGCCCTTTGGGTGACTTTAAGCCTTCTAATATGGCCCATTGTGAGCGACCACGTTTCAGTGCCATATGTCATCACTGGCAACACGCACTGGTCAGAGAATGACCATTTCATGAAATCATGGTATTAGAGGATTAAGAGTTGTATTACTGATTCTAATGATTACACAGGTATACAAAAACAAATGTTTACGGGTTGCGGAACTTTGTAATTTATAACACACAATTGAAGAACAAAGTCATTAGAGTATCAGATTGACTCTTGTTTTTAAGTTATTGGAGTATGTATAGGGTATGATTGGGTATCTATGTTGGGTAATATTATGTGAATTTAAGGGAGAGCGTATTTATAGCCCAGTAGTGATGCGAACACCTGAATGAGGTTTGAAGTGAACTGAGCATAGATTGATCGATTAATTTTCGTTTCCATGATCAATGATGGATCGAAGACCACTCTTGATCTCTATTCTTGTTCCGTAACCTACTATCTATTCTATACACCTATATCTATCTATGTAATATCAAATTATAAGCTTTTTACTTAATGTCATAATAAATTATATACTTACGGTAATTATAAAAATAAAAGTTTTGAAATTTATTGTTTGTCTGTCTGTATGTTCCGGCTAATCTCCGAAACGGATGGACCGATTTTGACGGGTTTTATTTTAGAAAAACCCACGCACATGAAGCCGCGGACAGCAGCTAATCTAAATTTATAAAACAAAGTCGGGTTTTTTTACACCATTTACAACTCAATAACGGCTGGACCAATTTGTATGATCTTTGATTTGTTGGATTTGTCGCCACTCCAAATGCCAGAATAACTATTAGAACATGCGAAAATTTCACAAAAAACATTTTTATGAAGAAAATTTATTTTCTCATACATTTTGTATGGAACAGCCTTTTTATGATATCTCGAGAATGGATTGGGGAACGGGGGAACAAGAAATTTCATGCGGATGAAGTCGCAGGCAGGAGCTAGTTTCATTATATAATTAGGATCGCCTCTTCGTGTCAATTTTCCTTGGGAAACTGTAGGTATATTTCACCATTTCATTGTATTTTCATAAGGTTTTCTAAGACAATGTTAATTGTTTATACCAATCTATTGTCACGTAAAGTAGGCATGGCTTATTGAAGCCCACGTAGAGAAAATACTAAATTTCTCACTTTTTATCACGGAAAGCAAATAGTGCAATTAAACTTATTGGTAAAAAATTAAGAATATTTAGTGCTTTTAGCAAATAATAAGCCACTTTATAAACAATGTTTTAACTTGCTATTAGTTATGTTACATAATAAGTACCTATCCTAAAAAAAACCACTGTAATTACATAGATACATAAAGTCACGCTTTCGTCCCATGGTAGGTACTAATGGTAGAAACTACAGATGGTAGAAACTACAGAACGCTACCTGCTACGATCCTTACATACTCCTTTTGCTTCCTTTACGTTCATACATCTAGTCATACATGCACGACGGTTGTGAGTACTACGCATCTGACTTTCTGAAATCACCAAAAGGTCACTATATATCCTTCTATGGCGTCCCCTACCGATTTTTCCACTCACATCTGCCTTAAAATTCAAAAACCACATACTAATCAAAAGTATTAGAATTTTTCTAACACAGGAACTGAATCTGAGGCAAATAGCACTAAATAGCAACCAGGAACAATCGGATAACAAGCTATAATTAAATGTTTACGAAGACCAGAACCAGCAGAAAACACATTGGCTCTATCAAAGAGATAAACTGAAAAAATACGCGCGATAAGAAATGCGTCAGAATTGCTCACAAAGTATAGACCCACGGGATTCAAGCGTGGGGCTGTTTATACGGGATGTTTCATTGTATACACGATATTATTGACAGCACGACTGAGGAAATTAACTGTGACAAATCATGGCTTCATAAAACACTGTAAATCAATCAAATCAATAATAATAACGCAACCTGCCGGGAAGCTGATATCGACATTTTCAATACTAGTGTTGCTAAATTGAAGAAAATTTTGTCTAATGGCTTCGTCGAGCGTAAATAGTCTTTTTTCTTTTATGTGTTATTGACGTGACAACGTCTAATAAATTGATGAACGCCAGCTGCATGCACGAAAATGTCCCGTTACGCTCACTGTCCCGTTTCGCTCATTATCCCGTTACGCTCATTATACGCTCACTGTCCTGTTTCGCTCATTGTCCCGTTACGCTCATTGTACGCTTGCGCCGCATCAATGTTTTGTTATGACGTTGTCACGTTAAACTATCCTCCGTAAACCAACTTTACAGACAACCAATTTTTTTTATAGTCTATTTTCTATTTTCTGTTTCATTCAGAAATTAAATGAGGGTGCCACTTTCTACGTAACTGTCACATTTTTGACGTAAAATGCTTAAACATGGCAAAAAATTTAGTATGGAAATTTGTTAGTTCCATTTTATTTAATTTCTACTATTTTATGTCGCACTGTATTTCGCACCCTTACAGGTAAAACCGATTATCTGTTAGGTTAGGTTCATATCAGAAAATCGGTTTTCCCTGTAAGGGGGCGATTTATAAACTACATGTGGAATCTTGGCCATATTTGCATAAACTATTTCTTACAATATCTGTTTAGCTGTAAGTTTTCCTAAAAAATAAATAAATCGTAGTATCAGTACGCATATAACGACATCTGACTGTAATCGCTCCACTGAAGGGCAAAGGTATTTTCCAATACGTAAAGGTAGTAAACTAATATCAATCTACACACTTTCGCTTTGTGTGCTGATTATTTTACATTGGTTCTTGCCTGGATCAAAACAACAACGTGTTGCATATAAAGCTATTAATTAAGTTTCAAAAACCCTGAACTGCACGATCTTCAATAACCCGACCTACGGCAATCGAGAGGCAGGCGTAAGAAAGACACTGTGAGTCCCTATGTATTTCCAATGGTCTTATCAGTCCATCTAAACTATCTCCCCATCAAGAATGGCCTGAGAGATCATCATCATTTCAGCCGAAAGACGTCCACTGCTGGACATAAGCCTCCTCCAATTGGGGGGGTTTGCCATAATCGCCACGCTTGGCAGTCGGGTTGGCGATCGCAGTATGGTGTTAAAAATGCATAGAGAACGCTGCTGCCCATTCTCTAGTAAGTCCCTTAGTCGCCTTTTACGACACCCACGGGACGAAATGGGGTGGTAGTATTCTTTACGTCCGGCACCACACATCATATCATATCATTATCTATATAAATAAAAATGAATCGCCGAAAAGTATGTACGCGCAAAACTTCCGAACTACTGCACCAAATTATATAATTATTTTTTTGTGTATTCGTTATTGGCAGGACAAGGTTTGTTTAAATATATTTTTATACGTCCACTTGTTCAGCAAGGAGTTGTTAAATTCAAACAGACCATACGTCATAATGTCAATGTTGTATGCGCCCGGGAAGGTAGGGTTGGGTAGGTAGGTAGGGTAGGTAGGTAGGGTAGGTAGGGTAAGGTAGGTAGGTAGATTGGAAGGGTATGAATGAACGAATGAATGAGGTAGGTAGATAGGAAGGGTAGGGTAGAAAATTAGGAAGGATATGGTTGGTAGGTAGGGTAGGGTTTTCGTTCATTTTTTTAAATTTAGTTTGGTACGGTAAGGTAGGTAGGGTAAGTAGGGTAGAGGGTAGAAGCTAGTAGCAAAGAATTGTATGGTGTGACCCTAATTCAATTCTAAGATCAAATAAATGTGTAAGCAGAAGATGTATACTACCTTTTACAACTCTTAGCTACAGTTAAAGTTGTATCTAAATTTTTAATCATGGTCAATAAAGCCAACGTTACTATCAAACTAACAAACATAACAGACTGTATGTCATTACCAATTAACTATAAAGTGTCTCGGGACAGATTACCGTGACAGTTGCGTGCGAACTGTACCGGCTCCCGACCACGCTTGGCCACATCATGTTGCCGACTGTACTCGCGATCTTCCTCGTTGGTGTAGACTGTTTACGTAAGTTTTTTTTACTATTGTTTTACCTTACCTTAACTATTGTTTTGTGTTGGGCCATGGCCCACGATCGCTTAGAGGAGACTGGTTACGAGAAGGTATGGAAAGCCCAGTCTACACAATTCAAATCTATGAGGCCAGTTTTCTGACTTAGTTTAAGAGTATCAGTATTCTTCCGAGGATATAACGGTACTCCTCACTGAGCAATCTCGAAATCTCAGGCTAAACTTGCTTTGACAAAAATAGATTTTCGAAGACGAACTAAGATTTTGTAAATTATAGCTCGAAATGGAATCTTCTAGCTTTAGTCGGAACAACGTTAATACTACCAAGATTTTTATTCTTCGTGTAGCTATAATTATTATATTATTTACTCATTTATACATTACATAGAGAAAATTCACTAAGCTATAGCCATAATCAGTACAGAAAGCAAAAAACCGTTCCGTACTATAAAAACGGCAAAAAAATCACGTTTGTTGTGTGGGAGCCCCTTAAATATTTATTTCATTCAATTTTTTTAGTATTTGTTATAATAGCGGCAACAGAAATACATCATCTCTGAAAATTTAAACTGTCTAACTATCAAGGTTCATGTGATACAGCCTGGTGACAGACGGAAAGACAGACAAACGGACAGACAGACAGACGGACAGCGAAGTCTTAGTAATAGGGTCCCGTTTTACGCTTTGGGTACGAAACCCTAAAATATTACTTGCTAATGAACATTTCGGTTTGATAACCGAAATGTTCATTAACAGCAAATTTTTTTTTTTTTTTTTTCATTTTGATAAATTTGAAGCAAACCAAAGATATGTATGAAACCTTCAATATTACAAGACATTTTAAAACGCTGGATCTCTAACCCAACGCTTCTTCCCTCTGTATTAAAAATAAATGGATGTAGTTTGCAGTGCTACCACATTGCTGACTGACTATTGCTAATAGCAGGGTCATACGCAAAAGTACGGTATCATTAAGATACACTAAATTTGGCATGTCCCTATAACTAGCATGACGACTCATACATATCCAAATACAACCATTTAGCTGGCAGGAGGAGAGACACTTGACTCTAATAAAATTTTGCAATTTAAAGCTTAATATTACGCAAATGGATCCCTGAATCGAAAAATGGTTTTCACAAACTCGCAATATTTTTGAACGGCCTACCCTACACCATGATATAGACGAAAAAAAAACATCCCCTCTTTTTGTAGGGGTGGTTCACAAAAAAAAAAAAAAAAACAATATTTTATTTTACCACTTTGTTAGCGTGATTATATACTCATGTCAAATTACAGCTTTCTAGTGCTAAGAATCCCTGAAAATCCCCCTTAGGAGGAAAAGTGGAATCTGAAAACAATCTAGAATTCACCTCTGATAATCCCGCTAAGGGGGGAAAACTAGAATTGAACAAAAAATAACTTATTCCAAGATCCCCTGAAAGTGATTTTTTTACATTAGTGTTCAGTTTTTTCCACTCTCAGGGGGGATTAGTGGAATAAGCCGAAACTATAAGGGTTCCTTGTTGATTACAGAATTCAAAAATGGATTGATGATCGGCATACGTTAAAATTGGCACACACAGAGCATGCTTTGTCCATCCTCTTAATCTCTGTATCTCTGACGACACAAGGGGGTGTGGCCTCATATCTCCGGAAACCTCACGGCAAAACGTCGTGACTTCTTTATCTGTACATATTATTATTATAAATTAAAGTTCCATTTCGTGTCTGTCTGTGTGGTTGCGTTGTTCTTCTAAACTCCGCAAAAAAAAAAAAAATACTGTTTTCACCATCATTTACAGAATTTCTTTCGGAAGGTGTTTAAAACATTAATTTGTCTCTGTCACCTCTGACCTAGACTAGAGTCAAGAGCAAACTCATCCTAAAATAAAATAAAAATATCAAACTACATTATAATACAGAAATCTCGATGTTTCATTCTGCCAGGGGGCCAAGTCTACTAATGTACAAACGTTGCAATGGTCTCTTCATTGTGAGTTTTTGACAGATTTGCCATACAAACACTGTCAAATACTCACAATGGCGAGACCATTGCAACGTTTGTACATTAGTAGACTTGGCCCCCTGGCAGAATGAAACATCGAGATTTCTGTATTATAATGTAGTTTGATATTTTTATTTGATATCGTCATCCATTCCAGTCATGATTTTCATGACAGACATGACGAATTTGAGTTATTTTTCGTTTTTTATAGGTTTGACACGTTATACACGATGACACGATATGATACATACATTGTTTGCCTAGCATTGTTAAATTTTTAATACTTTGTATGTATTGTAGTATAGTAATTTATAACCTATTTTTGTACTTGATTTGTGATCTTTTTTTATATGTTTGTTATTATTATTATCTCCTCTTAAACACAGCACCCGCCATGTTATCTCTTCACCTCCCTTGGTTGACTGGTAGAGAATCCCTAAGGCATTAATTAAGTCCGCCTTTGTACCCTAGTAAGTTTAAATAAATAAATAATTTAATTCGAGGTATATCGTCTTCAAGTATAGTTAATGTTTACAAAATATTTTAAAACATTTTAAAAGAGTAACTGTGGCGTTTCTTGCCCATTCTTCTCAGAACAGACAGACAGACAGACAAACAGACGGTGAGACAGACGGACATGGCGAATCTATAAGTATTCCTTGTTGACTACGGATCCCTAAAAACGGAAATTTTATGAGAGGACACTTTTGTCCGTCTGTCACAGAACGTATATTATATATTACCAGCCGTGAGCGCGATGGGATTTCCCATCGGCAAACAATGACGAACTTCCATGAAAACTTTCTAAATTCCTTCCTTATTGTGCGCTTACATGTATGTGTAAGGAACTCTTGTGCAAAATTTCATAGTTCTAGACCCAGCGTGCAGCAGACTGTGCGTTGTCTATCTATCATCATCATTTCAGCCGAAAGACGTCCACTGTTGGCCATAGGCCTCCCCCAAACACCGCCACTTCGACCGGTTCTGTACTTCTCGCATTCAGCGGATTCCTGCGGCCTTCACAAGGTCATCGGTCCACCGTGTGGGAGGCCTTCCAACGCTAAGTCTTCCGGTATGCGGTCTCCACTCCAGAACTTTTCGGCCCCAACGGCCATCTGTTCTGTGAGCAATGTGCCCTGCCCACTGCCACAAGTTAAATTTCGCAATTATTCGGGCTATGTCGGTTACCTTGGTTCTCCTGATGATCTCTTCATACTTATATTTTCTATCTATCATCATGGTGTTAAAAATGCATAGAGAACGCTGCTGCCCATTCTCTAGTAAGTCCCTTAGTCGTGTTTTACGACACCCACGGGAGTAAATGGGGTGGTGCTATTCTTTACGTCCGGCACCACACGGAACATAGCTACATATACATGTGGGAGTGATTAGTTAGGTTGTCATTTAAAATATTGTGGAATGTTTTAGTAAGTTAGATTAATTTGTTAGTAGTCTATGGTTGAGTTTAAAAAATGGAACGTAACGTCGATGGATGGATAGTCTGTGGTGTGTCAGACTAGAGAACGATTTTAGAGATAGAATACTGTAATGGACGTTTTGTTAAACGGTAAATAAAATTCAAGTTTTTCCTGCAAATCAGTGTTTATTCTTTAGCCCTATTGAGCATCTCAAAACCACATACATACAAAATTGAAGTGTCTGTTTGTAATGTCAAAGTAACAGCTTTTGACTAAATGCATAACATTATCAGCGAATAATGTTCCCACTGTTGGGACACAGGCCCCTTCGAGAGGAAGTGAGCTATATTCTACCACGTGGGCTCAGTGCGGGGTGGTAGATGTCATATGTCTTCGATTTTTTTAATTCTAGGATATGCCGGTTTCCTCACGATGTTTTTCCTTCACCGTTTTGAGAGCACTGGAGATGAAATATTATTATTTACACGCAAGTAAAGCGCCTGCCTGGATTCGAACCCACGACCTACAACTCCTAATGTCGGGGCAGTTACCACATGGCCACCACGGCTCTGGACCGTAAATAAATACGAAAGTCGATAATAAAAAATAATAAAAAAATTGTCTCTCTCTCTCTGTCTGCCTATTTGTTCAGGCGGCCTGACATACAGGGCCAAGTACTCCGGTAACCCAGGTACCCTACGTGAGATTGTCAGTAACACCAAGGCGTTGTTGGCCTTCTTTGAGGAGCTGGATGGATCGAATTATTATTCGATCCAGCCAGCTCCTCAAAGAAGGCAAAGAAAGAAGAAGGTTCAAGTAGTTGGTTCGTGTCCAGGTGTCACGTAAGTTAAGTAATTCGGTATTATACCTTAATTATTGCCTATTATGATTATGTTGTTGTGTAAAGTATATTGTAATACTTTAATGCTGCTCCCGTGGAGTTTCTTGTCCATTTTTCTCCACGAAGACCTAGTTTTGGAACGGACAACTAGCTTTCTCAGTAACGTTACTTTGACAAGCCTAATTGAAATAAATGCCTAGTCTTGTCTTTCCGTGTTTGTCTTTATAAAATTCTTTCCTTACACACCATATTCATAGGGACTTTCATACATAGTAAACTACTAGTTACATAAAGCTTGCTAATAAAGTGGCTATCAATACCTATAAATGTAGTTTACATCCAGTTTTTTTTGTACGGATGGGAATTCTATTGAATTCCGATACACAAAATACGCGCATTGTCGTGGAGTTGCGGACACCAGCCCGTATTACCTTTTACCTATTGTTCCGGCTAATCTCCTAAACGGCTGGACCGATTTTGACAGAACCTTCACTAGCATAAAGCTGACATTATAAGGAGTCATTTATGCTACTTTTATTTTAGAAAACGCTACGTGGACGAAGCCACGGACAGCAGCTAGCCAGTGAATAAAAAGATTTTTATTAAGTAGAGGATAGAAGATGGTGTCGGTTTTTTTTTTTTTTTTACTGATTGGGCCTTCTCTTGACCTCGATCTCGCCTGATGGAAAGCGATGGATGAGGTCTATGATAGAACGAGCGTGCCCAAAAGATGCCTGTTCATTCTTGCTTTGAAGGCAGACGGGTTACGAGTATGTGTTCCCTTCATAGCCCAACCTGTGCGCATAATAAATATGGAGGAGAAACGCTGAGTACGACTGGACGGGATATCAACCAAGTACGCATGGTACCCTGCAGTACGTCTGGTAGTCCGGTAATAAAAAGGTGATGGTGGGATCAGGTCGTGGAGCTCCTGCGTATACTCTCCAAAGTTCAGTCTGTAGAAGACCGACAGGCAAGCAACATTACGCCAATGAGCCAGATGTAATTTATATTATTGTGTCAGAACAATAACTGCCTAGTCTAGCAGTTATCCTATTTGCCGGATTAGTGATCAAGGTTTATAGTTATTGGCAATTAGAGGTCACTGCCGCCAATGCCCTTGATGTTGACGTCACATTTGCAAGTCTCACGGAAAGGGATATCCTAATACATTGTTACTGTGACCGCCAGAAGAGTTACCGTTAAATAGATAGTCCATTCAAAAATCTTATCAAGTACGTAACTCACAAGAGTAGAACAAAAATACGGCTATCATGTGTGTTCTACTTTCATTTTAACACAACATCATCACTCCTGTATTCCTTGCAGGGCTTGGCAGAGGTGTAACTAAATAGTATACCCACATTTCACCAGTTTTGTTTAAGTCCCATGCAATAGGGGGAGGGTCTATTGCCATCAACCGGGCACAAATGCAAACTCCGGGCTGGTACTGAGAAATACCAGATGGAAAAACCCAATAACACTTTGTCTGACCTGGGATTCGAACCCAGGACCTCATGCTCAGCAGTAGCGCTTGCTACCACTAGACCAACGAGGCAGTTACTTTTATTTTAAGTAATAACAAACAGGAATTCCAAAAAAGTAGTCCTAGCAAGGTCTAGTATCAATTTATGGGATACCTACTGTGTTAAATGTTACAACAAAATACCAACTTATTTATTTTATTTTTTATTTTACGAAGGGTTTTGCTCTTGACTCTAGTCCAGGTCAGAAGTGACAGAGACAAAGTCGACGATGGAGTGAGCTTACCCAGAAGAAGCCTGTTCACTCTCACTTTGAATAGATAAGGGGGACTTTGTGATGTACAGGGAGTAAGGGACAGCCCTCCGCAGACTGATGGAATTAATTTAGTAAGATGACCGGTAGAAAAATGAAGATAAATGTGGATGGATTGTGTGAGGAATGATATGAAAGAGAAGGGAGTAAATGATAGAATGACGGTTGACAGGGGGGAATGGAAAAAGAAAACGTGTTGCGCCGACCCCAAGTAACATGGGACGATGATGATGATACTAAGATGACTGGTACATGAAATTATTTCAGGAACGATAGGGACATCCAATAAACCTGATTTATTACCTCACACGCAATGTATCGTTATCGTGGCAAAATGCACGTAGCGAACGGCTGCTCACGCGGTGAGCTCAATATAGCTCGACTCTGTAGCTAGGCAGAAAGTGAACAGCTAATTTCACGTGTCGTTCATTATAGTATTTCAACATCCATTGCAGATTTTTTTTATTTTAGCTGTTTTACATACTTACATGGAGTGCTGCGTTTAAAGAATCTATTTTACACAGAAATAAAGGAATAGTAACTGAAAAAACGATTTAAAAAAAATATATGAAAAAAGCCTGGGAAACTTTCCGGTAGAATATGATTCAATATATGGAACTAAATACACCCTGTTAGTTTGCGGAAGGATGTCCCTTACACCCTACATTGCAATTAAATGAAAGAAAATTTAAAAGTACACTTTGTAAACAAGTTTATTACAAATTAGAGGATTATATCCAAGATAAGAATGCCTTGAAACATGCTGGTCCTGCTCCATAAAACAATGTAGAGCCTAAACAAAATAAAACAGGTTGTTCATTCAATAGTATAATTTATAATTTTTATGATATTAATTTTACATTTTGTGATAAGTTTAACTCCGACACTGACTTATTAATTCATAATGATTGTCACTGCTTCAATTTTAATTGTTTTTATTTGTTGTGATATAGTAATTTTATTCTAGGTACATCGTCATCTATACATACTCGTATAATAAAATCGTAGCGAAGTCAAAAGTGTACATTGAATATTTTTGAAAAAAAAAAAAAAGTTATTGCCACGAGGTCTGGGAACGATTCTGATGCCGAAAATATAGTTTTTAGAATTTTTGTCTGTTTGTCTGAATGTATGTTCCAGGTAAACGCAAAAACTACCAGACCGATTTTGTTCAAATTTTGCATAGATATTCCCTATAGCTCTGGTCAAATGACTACGTATAAATTATCACGCTATTTGCTATGGGGGATGAGCAGTATAGCATTATGTTTTGAGATGGGTCCATAAGGACAGGTACCTTAACCGTGGTCGCTACAAGAAAATGGTCTTAAGAGACTATTCTTAACTTTTGGAAAAATAAATTATCTGCATTCACAGATTTTGAAAAAAATGTACAGTCAGCAAGAAAATGGGCAATTTTCACAAAAAAGTTTTTTGATGTCAATCGATCCTGTTTCTTACGAGGATCAAAAACCTCTATGGGATCAACTGAGGTTTGAGTACTAGACAAGTCAGAAATCCAAAAAAGTTTTCCCATACAGGTCGTAGGTGAGACTGAGATGAGAACGAACACAATGTATCAGTGTATGACAACAGTCGAATTATTCCATTACTACTTCGCTGTGTTAAATAGGAAACGAATATAGCAGATAGTTACAGATTTAATCTTTTAAATGATTATCATACCTTATGGATCTAAGCAGTCAATTATGATATATTATGCTATTTCAGTCAACTTTCAACAAAGCAATGAAAATCTGATTTCGATTCCAAAGAATTGATATTTATGTGCTTATTTTTAGGGATCCGTACCAAATTGGTAAAAAAGCCTTAAGCCTTATGGTGCGACTCAGTCTGTCTGTCTGTCACAGCTAGATATCTCAAGAACTACTAATGCTATCAACTTGAAATGTGGAATAATTTTAGATGACGTTTGCCCAACTATGTTGCAAATAAGAAAGTTTTTTTTTTTTGCAACTGGGAATTAACTGGATGTCTTAAAAAATCTAAGTGGGACTACTAGGGTATGTGGGGTATCGTATGAAAGAGCGCTATTTGCACATACTCATAATTTTTTTTAGGCCCCATGTTTTCGACTTTTGACAAAAAAATTAAAAAGCATCCCCCCCCCCCTCTTATCTCCTTTGTTTGCATAGAAAAATCTGAAATTATTTTATGTGATAGTAGTTTATGTAAAGATTACAGGAAAAATAAAACGATTTCTCTAAATAACACACACTTTTTCAGAAATCATCAACAAAAATTACATTAGTTCCATTATCGGTCAAGATATGGCGCTGACCTAAAACTGCAATATTGTACACCGCAGTGTTAAAATTCTATGATGAATATTGACCTCGCCGATGAAAATTTAAAAACATTTCACGGTTCACAACCAAAATGTCCTCCTTCCTACCTACTCGCAGATTGCTTTGGGTTAAGCACAGTAAGTTGTAGTTTTTTCTGGGCACATAACTATTTAGGTACTAATACAAATAAAGCTATACAATTATGATGGTATGGAACCGGTGCGTGAGTCCGACTCGCCCTTGACCGGTTTTTTTTACATTTTTAATAACTTCTCTGGGGGGAGCGGGAGGGCGTGTCAGACTTTTACTGACTAAAACCCACCTGTGTTACTTCAGTTGCTTTTGTGCCAGGGCCACGGTATCCCTTTCGGAAAAACCCGCAACCCTGGCAAGCATTGGTCCTAGCGGACCCCGTCACAGTTCGTGCTGACATCTCTTTGTGGCACGCGTAGAACACAACACGCCGTCAACCTGGGCCTGGTCTGGAATTGCCATTTATATGCTTATTTTAAATAAATGCTTTGACTTTAAATTGTAATACAAAATAGAATGGCAATATGGTTACGGTGTAATTTTTTTAAATCAAATATTATTTGAGCTGGTTTTTGAGCTACGATTGAGCACATATTTTCTTCGACGGTAAAATTCTTAAGCCTTCCTCTTTGTTGTTGTACTCGGGAAAAAACCAGAAATAAAATTGTACACATTGCGTAGGATTTGATTTGTGTGGCAGTGTGTGGTTAAATCACCGGCTCATCCTAAGTGGCATACAATACATGAATGAGTCGAAGGCCAACTTGATATTTTTCTGTTATAAATACAGCCATCATTGCAGTACATTTGTAGAGCCTTTTTTGTACATTTTGTAATGAAAAGTGGCGAAGTGCGTATCGGACCACAAACAATGAAGGGTTTCTTAGTTGGGACGAACTTATCCCGAGAACAAACATAACAAAATTAAATAAATGTTCTCCCACTGTACATTCCAAGTGCAAATGTTACTTTGTTATCTTGAAAAACCTACTTTTATGTGATACTTTTTCTTTTAACTTCGTTTTATATACTACTCCCGTAAATGTTTTCACGGACACTTGAAGGACACTTGACTCTAACAAAAATTACCACTTTAAAGCTAAATATTACGCAAACAGACCCCTTAATCGAAAAATGTTTTTTTACAGACCCGCAATATTTTTGATCGACCTATCCAACGATACCCCACAACATGCGATACATGAGAAAAAAAAATATCATCCCCACTTTACGTGCAAGGGAGGTACCCAACAATGCAGCACGGTTAGCGCAGTGGTTAAGCGATTGACTGCTGCGCTGCGTGTCGCGGGTTCGATTCCCGCACGGAACGAATATTTGTATGACCTACAAGTAGTTGTTCCGGGTCTGGCTGTTTGTGTATGTGAGTTTAAATGTTTGTAAACGCACCCACGAAACAGGAGATATTCCTAGTGTGGGGGAACGTTAAAAAAAATAAAAAAATAAAGATTTTATTTTACCACTTTGTGTGCGTGATGAACCCATGCCCAATTACAGCTTTATAGTACCAAGAGTCTCGGAGCTAAGCCGTGGACAGGCAGACATGCAGACAGACGGAAATAGACACGGAAACCATAAGGGTTCCTCGTTGACTACGGAACCCTAAAAATGGTTCACGTATTGTAATTCATATTGATATTGATTTTTGGGTCTGGATTTGTGTCAGGTTGATGGCAATAGGCTTGCTCCCATATGTGACTTACATGTGACTTAGATATAACTGGCAAAATTTGGGTGTACCTACTACACACCTCTAACTGACGCTTCGGGGAGACATACCTGGTACTTGATATTGAAATTAATAGTGGTTATTTTTTGTTCAGAACTTTGGTGGATCTCAGATGAGTTTTTGAGTGGTTTCCTTGGTTGTCTCTAAATTGTAGTTTTGGTTTGCTAAAACAGCTTGAGCAGCTTGTGATGTATATTTTATGGACCAGGTGATTAATGCGGGCATTATTAATAATGTACGAGTATTATGAATAATGTTTATCTCTATCGGGCTAAGTGATTAATTACTATCTTAACTTCATTATTTATCACATTGCAAGGTCATTGTTATATTGCTACAGACAATTGGGCAATTTGATAATACACGTTCTAACCTAACCTAACCCAAATGATTCACCAACAATAGAGGGGATCTGGCGCTCGGCGGCCACTGCCACGGCACGCTCGCATTCGCGCGTTAATGGCCACTGTTCTACCTAACCTAACCCAAAGGATTGATTTTAAATATTGATTATACGTTTGAAATCTTGTCAATCGACAATAACAGTAAAAAAATTGTAATTACATATTTTTGTATTACTCTGTACAAAAGGTGATAGACGATATGTGTATAATGCCCGGTCAATTTTATTATTTTAATAATTATTATCAAATTGCACTCTCATATTGGGCATTTTTCATAATGACCGGGCATTATGTATAATGCCCAATTTATCACTTGGTCCATAACATAAATATACGACATATTTTTCGTCACTACTAAGAAGGAACACTCGCTAACAGTATTTAAAACTTAATCACAAAAGTTTTTTTTTTTTTTTTTTTGTTCTGAATGCCGAGATAATGAATATAATCGCTAGTTACTCGATTACAATTCATTTTTGAATGCAGAAATTAGTCTAGCCTTGAATCAACTCGAAATTATCATGAAAAAAGATAACTAAGCTCTGAATGTTTTGCAACACTACAAAGTACAGTCGCCAGCGCATGCAATGAAGTTACCACAAACTGTCAGATTTTCTCATTCGATTTTGAACTTAAGGAACAAGTTTAAAATCGTTTGGAGAAATTTGACAGTTTCGTGTAGCCTAATATGCTGGCGACTATACATTTACCTTTTCATATCAATAAAATTTTATCAAAACACTTTTTTGGCATATAATTTAACGCTACATCTATCGGACCTTTGAAAATGTTTACCTAGATCTTACACAATTTTATTACCTTGCTAATCTTCAAAACTATTTTTACTAACAAACGAAAGGATGAATGCGAAACAAATCGCGATGCAAATCGTGCGTAAACGATTAATCTCAAACTCAAAGCAATTAATTCAATTAAACCATTTCTATACACTTTTGAAATGTCAAAAGTCCTTCAGTTAAGGTCATGGCACATTATACCAGCACCGAAATTGCACAGCTACAGCACGGCGTCGTCGCTTCGAATTTAGGATACGGCTAGCTGCCAGCGTGCTAACTACGCGTCGTCCGCGAGGTGCAAGCTCGCAGTCCGCGCGCTGGCCGCGAGGTGCAAGCTTGCTGTCACTGCGAACACAATTATTATATGTATGATTAAACACGCCTAGGATTTGCACGTTTTCATAATGTCTCGGTTTACATTGACCTGTTTTTGACCGTAAGCACGCGGTCCGCTCGCTCGCAGCGCGCGGGCTGCGAGTCGAGTTGTATGGTAGCGACAACTGCGCAGACTGCCCGCCATTGATTTTTTAATATTGACATTATGAAATATATGATACGACACACGATTTAGTGCTCTAATTTGAATGACAAGTTAATTGCTGGGTTGAAACGGTGCCGTTGCGGTACCGGTATAGTGTGCCATGACCTTTAGTCAGAAAGTTAAGCTTGCTTGTTGTAAGCCATTCCAAAACGTAGATCAGTATGGAGAAGAACGGGCGAGAAACTCCAAGAACACTCTTTTAAATCAAGATATTACAAAATCCTGGGTACATTATCCTTGTTGCTTTTATATTGTGAGAACAATGTAAAAAAAACAATATAAAAAAAATAAGATTAAAGATGAGCCCTGGCATTTATGAGATAACCAGTCTCAACTGACGGCACCTGTTCACGAACATGACGCGTGATCAGCACCATCCAGCTCAACCATTTTGAAGGGAATCGAATGATTCAACACAAGCGCTACCATCAGCGAGTCATTTCAGTGAGCATGTCTCAACTGCCATGCTTTTTCAAGCTAAACCTATATCATAAACGGCTCCATGGTATTCACATTCTGCTGCTTCAATCTGAATTTTCTTCAAGACTTAGGTGGATACCATCATTATGGGTGCTAACTCTACTGGATACTCTCATTCCAATTTATTTGGGGTTTGCGCAGCATTTCTTCTTCCATACATCTCTTTATCTCCCGTATATATCTCCACCTCATAGATTTGTTGGCACTTTTCCAATTTTTTTAAGTACCTGGTAATTGTTGAAAAGCCTACACTGTCCTCCTATACCTATTAAAGCTGCTTTCAGACTACGCTATAACATAATAGCATACAGTATATAGCTCATGGCACAACAATATCGCCGGCTCTTCTCCATAGGAAACGACTAATTGGAACCGTGCACCTATCTTCTTACATTTCATGTAGGCATATGTGAAATAAAATATTTTGATTTTGTTTTATTTTATCTTTAATGACCCGTTGGTCTATTGTCGTAAGTGCGACTGATGAGCAGTGAGCGTGGGATCCTGGATTCGATTCCCGGGTTGAACAAAGTGTTCTTGGGATTTTCCAATAGGAATTTCTTAGTAACAGCCCGTAGTGATAACACCGTGCCTCGGAAAGCACGTTAAGCCGATGGATCTGCGCCAGATCTCGATTGCGGTCCCATCGGCCTATGCGAGTAACGGAAGAGAGAATGCACCTGGGCCTGCGCTCACATTATGTGCACTATGATTATAACCTCGGCGAAGGTGTCCGCGGCGATTGGTCGCAATGGCTGAAATTCGATCTAGAAGACTATTATAATGTAAAGAGCGGACGTTTTGGGGAACGAGCCTATGTTATTATGACGTTCAAAAAGTGCTGATTCTCAGCGTAATTTGAATAAATGACTTTTGATTTATAACTTTCATGCACTTAGGCCCCTCGCTCACGGCGACTTTTTGTAGCGATGCTGTCGCGCGTTCGCATCGATACAGCCGCGATGCGGCCGCTAGCTGTTTGCCCTCGCCGACACCACGATTCTCAGTCGCGATGAAAACGCTGTACTGTCGCGATGCAAACGCGATTCAGTAACGGCACAAAAATGCCACAGTGTTGCACTGATGCTCGATTCTCCACTCACGCGCCACCCTCCCTCCGTTCTCTCCCCGATGTCGACCGACACGGTCGCGCATATGCATCGATATAGTCGCGATACTGTAGCACGTTAGTAGCGCGTTGGCAACGCTTGTCGCACTAACGCGCGTTAGTCGCATTTGCAACGCACTGTTGCAAATGCGACTAACGCGCGTTAGTAGCGATGCTGTGGTGCGTTTCGTAAACGCGCGACAGCATCGCTACAAAAAGTCGCGTGGGCCGTGGTCAGTAGTGTTTTAGGCCCCTCGGCCTAAAACACTACTGGGCACTTTTCACAAAATGTTTCATCATCAGTAATATTTAACATTGCCCTATTTATTCAATGTCGGTCACAACACAACCAATCCTTAAAAAAACATATTTTAACACACATTTCATTAATAAATATTTGCTATAACTTTTATCATTTTTGAACAAATATTATTATCTTTACAAATGAATGCAAAAGAACTATTTAATCTTACGATGACATTATCTACATGTTGAAAATATGACAGATAGAGCAAAATATTTGAATGAAAGATAGCACCTACTTTGTATGTCCTACGAGTATTAACATGGCTGTCACACATTTTTTAAGGTTTTGCGGGAGTTAAATTCATAACAAAAAATCACGTCTGTATTCCTTGAAGTCTAAGTCAAAGTAAAATTATTTGTTTCAAACAGGCACATAAAAGGCACTTTTTGACGTCAAAAATGCACTCTTGAACGTCAAGACAGGCATAGGTAGAGGTGCATTGAGTACACACACATTTTGTCAGTTATGCTTTAGGCCCATGCAATAAGGGGGCAGGTCTATTGCCATTAACTGGGCAAGAATTCAGACTTCGGGATGGTACTGAAAAATCTCTTAATGAACAACTTAAAAATCTCTTAAGGAAAGCGTTAGGGCAGCCCGCGAAATCCAAATTTTCTTACGTTTTTTTGCAATTTTCAAGTCAGTATCAGGTTGTATAA
Source organism: Dryobota labecula (assembly GCA_947523025.1). Lineage (NCBI taxonomy): Eukaryota > Metazoa > Arthropoda > Insecta > Lepidoptera > Noctuidae > Dryobota > Dryobota labecula. The sequence goes on along the minus strand of OX383296.1, from coordinate 5,105,381 downwards.
TAACCGGCACGAGTCGTGAGCACAGATGGGCAGTAGTGGGGGCAAGCTCGCGCATGTTCACTTTCGGCTAAATAAAAATGACACGCGAGATACTCTCTCGATACTCGTCGGCTATTGGAATAGACGACGAGTATCGACTGCAGCAACCAATCAACCAATCGCATGCAGCTCGGCGCCCCCGGCTTCTTCATCCCGCCAAAGAGACCTAAAAATTTACTACTGCGCAGGTGTCAATTTGTGCTCACGACTCATGCCGGTTACTATATGTTGATCTATATTATGATTCGCGGTCGTATTAAATATTTATTTATAGAAATTATATTCATAAATATCATCAATACAACTCTCTAAGTTCATGAAATCCTATCGACTGATAATTTCATGAAATCATGACTTTTAGGATTAGACTTACATACTTAAGGAGTTGTGTTACTGACCCTAATGATTATATTTCTGTAAAAACATACTTATTTATTACGGTTGTGAATCATTATCACACTTCAATATATAAATAAACACCCAGACAATGAGCTGCAAATTGCTGAAATTGAAATGAAAAGTTAATCGGGCTATTTTGACCCGATACCTCGAAGTACGCGTCCATTGTTGAAGTGTGATTTGTTTTGAAGGTTTAGGGTCAACATTTGGCCTGGTCACAGGTCCGAACAAAATGCCCATTTACCTTTGAATTTAACGGGCTACCTCAGCGCTTCCCCCTTAATAGCCAGCAGTCATTCTCGCGATCACTTATCCAACGACCTGAGTAAAGCCAGTAGATAAAACTATACAAGACGCTAATTTCTTCGCCGACAATCGTTGAGGGGTTGATCCTCACATGGCATGGAGTACCTCGTAGGAGGAGGGGCTCGTGGCTCAATGATAACAGCCGCACGGGTTGATGGAAGGTTAAGCTACACTTGCTACGGCTGGTCTATGGAAGGGTGACCATCTTTACATGGCAAGACTCCTCCGTGCCTCGGATAGCACGTTAAGCCGTTGAGCCCGTCTGTTATACGTAAATCTTTGACAGTACTTACGGGTCGTCAGAAGCAGAAAAATCATTCTTACCAAGGGGTATCGTGTTACCCAGTTACTGGGTTGTGGAGGTCAGATAGGCAGCTCCATCTAAAATACTGGTATTCAGTATTTTACATGGAGCGACTGCCTATCTGACCTGTCAATAAACAAGTATTTTTTTTTAATGTTATGAACAAAAATAACAAAGTAAGTAGTTTTAATTTTTCCTTTTGAGGTGCGGAAAACTAAAAATATCTGAACTTTGAAAATGCCCACGAATGACTTTTCCTCATTTATCAATATAAGTGCACCAGTCTATACCGGAGGTAATAAAATAATTATCTTACTTGCATTATAAAGGATAACTTGAATGTAAGCGGAAAACCTTAAAAAAAAAAAACAACTTTAAGAGGCCACAATGTTTTTGTTTGAAATTATCCTTATCTGAATGTTCAAATAACAAAAAAAGAGGGGAATGCATACATATCTTCATTAAAAATTCGTCACGGTTCAAATTTTTACGGGTTTAACTGATGTGCGCAGAATCGGAGACGTCAAAGTCGTCCAATAGGATCTTAGCGTTTTTGCGTTGCGTGTAATCGGCGAAAGATTGTTCGCCGCGCCGCTCGCCGCCACTCAGGACACTCGCGAGGGATTGTATGAGTTTAACATGAACGCCGCACGCGCCGCCCGCGCCGGAAGCTCGAGTCGAGCGTGCACTCAGTTTGTACCCTTAGGCTCAGTGGTATTACGCCTTTAGTAAAGCGAAGTAATTAAAAGGCTTCTAGTGTACAGAATGTTAGGTTAAACGTCTAAATCTGCTATTCCCTACATTTTGTCTTGATATGCGAGAATTTTCCCCCTTTAGTATGTCTCACGTAGGGGCTTGTGGCTAAGTAATTACAGTCGCATGAGTCGATCGTTCAGGTTAAGCTACGCTTGCCGCGGTTGTTCCGTGGATGGGTGACCATCTTTACATACCAAGACCCCTCCGTGTCTCAGAAAGCACTTAAAGCCGTTGGTCCCGGCTGTTATTTGCTTTGACAGTTTTTACGGGTCGTCAGAAGTCCGAAAGTCTGACAACCAGTCTTACCTAGGGGTATCGTATTACCCAGTAACTTGGCTGTGGAGGTCAGATAGGCAGTCGCTCCATGTGAAATACTGGGATTCAGTTGCATTCGGTCAGACTGGAAGCCACCTCTGACATAATTGTGAAAAGACTAGGCATATGATGAGTATGTCCCACGTTCAACCCTACACACTGACGCTTTATGTTCTTTATGTCAATTTGGAAAAAGTGTATAGAAAGAAAGAAAGAAAAATAGGTTTATTTGTCACAGAAACACGTACATACAAAAAGATAATTAACTTGAGTAGGTGGTAAACAGAAAAATAAAAAATAAAATAGATCTACATTCCAATCACGAGCACAAAACAAAATAGTCGGCAGCTGCACGTCATGACTGTGACAAGAAGGCTTCCACTCAGCATGATGCTGTGCTATGAGGGACCCACAGCACAGCGCTGATTTTCAGTGGTTACCCGAAGTATAAATTATAGCTCAAAAAACAAAGTCTAAAGTCAAATCATTTATTTCAAATAGCCACATAAAAGGCACTTTTGAACGTCAAACATTACAAAAATAAAATTAATTGATTCTAATTGCCCCTTCCAAAAGGTTGTTATCTCTCTGGGGAAGAATGGGCAATAAACTCCATACTTACTCTTTTAAAATGTTAACAATAGTTTGTATACATTAATTCATAATTATAGGTGAAGACGATGTACCTAGAATAAAAATTACTTACCAGAAAAATTAATTAATGCGATATTATTTTTTTTGAAAAACTTTAAAATACTCTAGTGTATACTCTGCTAGAGATTTTTTTTTTTAGTCTAGGGCATCTCAGTTTTGACCATTAGAGGTCGTGACTAAAGAGTCACGACCTCTAATGGTCAAAACTGAGATCGGTCTTTCTTGTGGTTGCCTTAAGCTCCTAAACACATAAAGCCTCCAGCCAGGGCGTAAAACTTATAAACTAAACGACTGCGTGCCAAGGGCACCCCCTGTAGGGTAAGAACTTCGGCTTATGGCAGAGTCCGAGGGAGGACAGCAAAAGACCGACGGTGGCTGGATAAAATCAGGGTTATGATTATTATCAGGGGAATTTAAAGCTACAGGCTCAGCTACGGCGTGGGCTGGCGCTTCGTCGAGCAAGGGTCGGGGAGGAATATTATTTAGTTGGGGATTTTGCGATGGGCCTCGGCGGCGAGGTCGGAATGACGGTCGTGTAGGTATTATGTTTGCGAGCTGTAGGGTCGTCTGGGTCGGTCAGTGCATGCCGTGGACGGTGGGTCTTACTGATGCAAAAGGGGGTGTAATTGGCGGCCTGCACTACTAGAATGTTGCGGTGAGTGGCTGCGGAATCAAAGAAGCGCTTTGAAATGCGCTTCATGAATTGAACTATGGTGGGGATTTTGAGGTCTATGTGGAGGTTTTGGTTTCGAACGAACCAAGGGGGGTGATTTTACGGAGAAAACGGTTTTGGAGGGTCTGCATCTTATGGATATGATGGGGTTTTGCGTGTGCAAAGACTGGGCTCGCATAGGTCATGATTGGGAAAATATACTTTAAGTTGTCAACATCATCATCTTCCTGACCTTGTCCTATGTTACTTGGGGTCGGTGCAACACGTTTTAGTTAAATTGCCAACATGTCGTTTGGTAAATATTGCCTTTCAAGCGTCGATTTATAGAAGCATGTATGTATGGTATGGTAGCCAGCACAAAGTTACCACAAACTGTCAAATTTTCTCGTTCGTTTTTGAACTTAATCATCAACATTTTAAAGTTTAAAATCGTTTGGAGAAATTTGACAGTTTCGTGTAGCTTGATGAGCTGGCCACTGTACAACAATTTGTTTGGCGTAATATTTTTGAAACACTACTCGTTACTATGCAAAATAAATAAAAATTCATCCTTCATAAATAACTTTTATTTACACAATCGGTTCTTATAAAAAAGTATGTATTTCATTTACAAATCATTACATTGCCATATTTTATTAATGACACTGACTTACCGATCACAAAACATCTGTGCATACAATAACTTTTAATAAAAACAAGTTATGGTAAGGAATCATGATTTTATCGTTATTAAACTACCTACAAGTGTAGACAGAAATATATGCAACGTGTTTTTTAGGGTTCCGTAGTCAACAAGGAACCCTTATTAGTTTCGCCATGTCCGTCCGTCTATCCGTCCCCAGCTTAGCTCAGAGACTCTTAGTACTAGAAAGCTATAATTTGGCATGTATATAGGTACGTATTAATCACGCCGACAAAGTGGGAAAATAAAATCATGAAAAAAATATGTATACCTATACATGTAAAGTAGGGATGTTTTTTTTTTTGCCTACCCTATAGTGTGGGGTATTGTTGGATGGGTCTTTCAAAAATATTGCGGGTTTATGAAAACAATTTTTCGATTGCGGGATCCGTTAAAATATTAGGCTTTAAAGTGCAAATTTTTGTTAGAGCTGTATGCCAGCTAAATGGATACTTGGATATGTAAAAAAAAATCACAGCAGTACCTAGTAAATATAACGAAGTTAAAAGGAAAACGATCACAGCCAAGTAGGCGTCACAAGTTACCGAGTAATAGTCAACCAACTTACATTTACAGTTGAAAAACATGATCTCCCATACATTCCGTATTCCGTGTAACATGTTTTTCAACTACGATGTTAAATTTGTTCTTGGGATAAATTCGTACCAACTACGGAACCCTTCATTGTGCATAGTCCGACACGCACTTGGCCGTTTTTTATCCCATAACTCTAGTGTTATATTCTATAAGCAAAAATATTACAAAAAGTCCTATAATATGTGGTCTAAAAATGCATAGTTTCGAAGATATTTGTCATCAATCATATTAATTTAGGTCAAAAATTGTCACCCGTATGACGAACTATTACTTTTGCGACGTTGCCAAACTGACGAAACTAAGACCATCGATGTGTCGTGTAGGTATCAGTTTCTTTTAAAGCTAAGAAAATGCGACGTTGTCATATTAATCGTCACTTTTTCGAATTATTTTGTATGAAAAATGAAAACAAAAAAAAAAATTATAACTGAAAAATAATTCATATGCCAGACCTCCCCGACCCTTGACTGTAAGTGAAGCGCCAGCACGCGTTTTAGCTGAGCAGCATGTAATCCAAACTCCCCACGATAATAATCAAAACACTGATTTTATCCAGCCACCGTCGGTCCCTTGCCACCCTCCCTCCGACTCAGCTGCCCTAAGCCGAGGTTCGTACGCCACAGGGGGTGCCCTTAGCGAGCAGCAGTCGTTTAGTTTATAGTTTTTACGCCCTGGCTGGAGGCATTAAGTTTCGTTAGGAGCTTAAGGCAGTCACAGGAAAGTCCGGTTAAAGAGTCGGAACCTTAGTGGTTACACTCTGAGACACCCTAGATAAAATAAAATAAAATAAAAAAAATAAAAAAAATGCCAGTTGATTCCTTCATATGGTCTCATTCATACCCTAGGGTTATGGGATATAAAAAAAAACACCTAGTATAATAATATATAAATATCAGCCACACAAATTGGAGGCGACCTCGAAAAGTTAAGGAAAATTAAAGCATTTCGCTTACTTACTTGCTTATTTTATGGATTTTGTCACATAGGCATGGCATTTTACATAACTCTTCGATACTCAAAGTCATAAATGAAACATTAATTTTCTTCTTATTTATAAAAAACATGCCCTTGGCTTCTCCCGTATCAATTATGAAGAAACAACAAAACATATTTTGATGAATTGAATGTACAATTATCTTGAAAGATATTAAGACCTAACATTTATCCATTCTCGTGGCTAAGTAATAACAGCCGCACGGGTCGATCCGTCAGGTTCAGCTACGCTTGCCGGGGTTGGTCCGTGGATGGGTGACCATCTTTACATACCGAGACTCCTCCGTGCCTTGGAAAGCACGTTAAGTCGTTGGTCCCGGCTGTCATTCGTGGATCTTTGACAGTCGTTACGGGTCGTCAGAAGCCCAAAAAAAAAGTCTGACAACCAGTCTTTCCAAGGGGTATCCTGTTACCCAGTTACTGGGTTGTGGAGGTCAGATAGGTAGTCGCTCCATGTAAAATACTGGTATTCAGCTGCATCCGGTTAAGACTGGAAGCCGACCCCAACATAGTTGGGAAAAGGCTAGGCAGATTGATTTATCCATTCTTCGTTTGGCGTTGCGGAGTAACATTTGAGACCAACTTTCACATTTAACCATTTAAATGCAGAACACATCAATCATTATTCGATTTTAAACAACAGTTAATGTTTGAAGAAACATACAATGTGCCAAAACCTCAAGTTCTGCCAAAAACTTCGCCGCATGACGTAATAGTTCCAAAAAGGGCCTTGCAGCCCAAAACTGGTTCGGCATTGACTGGAACTTATGCAGCCTTTGCACGAGGTCAATAGCCTTGTTTCGGTTACGACTGCAAAAAAAAAAAAAAGCAACCATCGACCTCACGGTAATCAGAAACAAGTTCTTTTTTTTACTAACGAAAGAGTAATCGGGGGCTTGATTATATCACCAATCGAAAGTGAAAAGTCAAGATATTGCGATTATCATTTACAGCTTTGAGATTTAACGTTCAGATTAAAATATTTGCAAATATGTGATTTTGATTAGGTTTATGCAATCCATATAATTATTGGACCTTTATTAATATAAAATAACATTTAATGGCTTAAATTTAATTTAGAAGATCAAAAATACAGGTCGCAAACCAATTTTTTTTTTTTTTTAATATAAGGCATCTCAGAGTGTAATCACTAAGGTTCCGACTCTTTCACCGGACTTTCCTGTGGCTGCCTTAAGCTCCTAACGAAACTTAATGCCTCCAGCTAGGGCATAAAAACTAAAAACTAAACGACTGCTGCTCGCTAAGTGCACCCCCTGTGGGGTACGAACCTCGGCTTAGGGCAGCTGAGTCGGAGGGAGGGTGGCAAGGGACCGACGGTGGCTGGATAAAATCAGTGTTTTGATTATTATCGTTGGGAGTTTGGATTACATGCTGCTCAGCTAAAACGCGTGCTGGCGCTTCACTTACAGTCAAGGGTCGGGTCGCATACCAATGTTTAGTTATTATTAACAACAAATCCGCAATTTAAGTACACATCTTGTTATTTCATGGTCTTTTTGCAAAAAAACATTCATGGTGTAAAATGAATTATCAAAACCATTTCTAAAAATAAAATTTCCTTTTTTTAGGGTTCCGTAGCCAAATGGCAAAAAACGGAACCCTTATGGATTCGTCATGTCTGTCTGTGTGTCCGTCCGTATGTCACAGCCACTTTTTTCCGAAACTATAAGAACTATACTGTTGAAACTTGGTAAGTAGATGTATTCTGTGAACCGCATTAAAGACTCACACAAAAATAGAAAAAAAAACAATAAATTTTATGGGTTCCCCATACTTCGAACTGAAACTCAAATTTTCTTTTTCATTAAACCCATACGTGTGGGGTATCTATGGATAGGTCTTCAAAAATGATATTGAGATTACCAATATATTTTTTTTCTAAACTGAATAGTTTGAGCGAGAGACACTTCAAAGTGGTAAAATGTCCCCCCCCTGTAACTTCTAAAATAAGAGAATGATAAAACTAAAAAAAATATATGATGTAGATTACCTTGTAAACTTCTACCGAAAATTGGTTTAAACGAGATCTAGTAAGTAGTTTTTTTTTTTAATAAGTCATATATCGTACACCGCAATTTACCTTTCATTCAATCAACTCAATATAAAAATAATTAAAAAACTGGCCAAGTGTGTGTCAGACCACGCACAGTGAAGGGTTCCGTAGTTAGGATGAATTTATCCCAAGAATACACTTAACTAATAGGTTTCTGATACGGAACCCTTCGTGCACGAGTCCGACTCGCACTTGGCCGGTTTTTTTTACTAACGAAAGAGTAATCGGGGGCTTGATTATATCAAGAATCGAAAGTGAAAAGTCAAGATATTGCGATTATCATTTATAGCTTTGAGATTTAACATTCAGATTAAAATATTTGCAAATATGCGATTTTGATTAGGTTTATGCAGCCCATATAATTATTGGACCTTTATTAATATAAAATAACATTTAATGGCTTAAATTTAATTTAGAGGATCAAAAATACAGGTCGCATACCAACGTTTAGTTATTATTAACAACAAATCCGCAATTTAAGCACACATCTTATGGTATTTAAGCAAAAAAACATTCATAGTGTAAAATGCATTTTCAAAACCATTTCTAAAAATAAACTTTCCTTTTTTCATTATGTTAAAATGAATGCATAAAATAATTGTTGAAATCGTGACGTCAGTACAGAATTATGATAAGGAAGGATATAAGGTAAAAGAGACTCTCGAAAACTGTTTCAGCAATTCTGTTAATGACGTCAATAAGTTAAAACGGCAAAAACGTAATATACCGGTATTTGTACAAGATACGAATAATAAAACACGTACTGACGTTCAGAGTTTCTTATGTTTTTGTTGGGTAAAAACATCAACTGCTCAAAAACAATCAGTCAGTCATTCAGTCTTAAGGGTTATGATAAAACAATTCTAATAAGTGAATACATACACATGCATAAACTTACACCTTCTTTTAATGTAGGTAGGCAGAATCTACAGATCGCCATGCTACGATCTTCACATACCCCTTTTGCTTTGTTTACGTTCATTCCCCGTGTTATGTCTAATTCATTTTACGGTAAATGCTTAAATACCAGAGTCAAAGTCGAAGTCAAATCATTTATTTCAAATAGGCACATAAAAGGCACTTTTAAACGTCAAAGATTACAAAAATATAATTAATTGATTCTAATTGCCCCTTCCAAAAGTTACCTATGAAGAAGAATGGGCAAGAAACTCCATACTCTTTTAAAATGTTAAGAATATTTTGTTTATATTAATTCATAATTATATTTGAAGGCGGTGCACTTACCTAGAATAAAATTTCTATACCACAATAGGTAAAAAGAATGAAAAGTGAAGTAATGACAGACAAATTAATTATGCGATAAATACATGTTGCTCACATATTTGCAAACATTGTGTGTGTGTGTCTTCTAGCTTCCATGGTATAGAAAATTGTACCTATATTTTTATTTTATTTACTTTGCATTCAGTGCTTCCTATCATATTTCCTTACATTCACACACACACCACACACACACATACTAACCCTAGAGTAATAGTGTTACCCGTCTTTTCTTATTTTTTTAATTCTGGTTTTATATAACTTACCGCATTTGTGTACGAGTGCATAATCAAAAATTAATGTAACTACTTCCTAAGGGGTGGAGTCCTGGTGTCCTGAAATACAGGCTTTACGCCTAGCTTAGGCACCAGTCTCCCACAATATTATTTAAACTATTATGTATTGTCCTTGATCATATTTTGAAAATGTATTACATATATATTGTGGTGAGAAATAAATCCTTATCTTATCTTCTTATTGTAAAAGTAGATGATTTCCTTAAAATTTTAACATTTTATAACCTAAGTCAGCGTGTGAGTTAAAGTAAATGAATCTTTTCTTCATTTTGATTTTTTCTAGAGAGATTTTATACACTCTTGTGATCTACTAAGCCGCCACGTTGATTTAGCTGGCATAGTCTAAAATAACCCACTTTAACAAATCGATAAAAAAAAACATGTAATTAGGTATCAATAACGTTTCGTACAGAACAGGAGGCCATAACATAACCATAACATTCAAATTATCATATTTCTCAGGAGGCCGAACATGAAAATTTGAATGTTAAGGGACATTACCTGTCAAAATAAATTTAAGACAAAATGCAAACGCCTGCACTTGAGTCATTTTTTAATTCAATATTCAGAAAGAGTCGGTGTTAGGGTGACCATAAATGTGATGATTTAGGTGATGTTTTATTAGCTGAAAATGTCATTGAAATAATGTTACTCATTTGTTCAAACGTAACAAATCTAATTGTTATGTCGAGTAGAGAATGTTCATAAAAATATTTTATAAAACGTAATTTGCATATCGCCAATATTTTGCAACAATTAGTTCCAATGATTGCTGCATTAAACAAAGAAATCATTTTAATTAGTCTGGAACTTACTTCTTTTGAATATCCAGGTATGCTCGTACGTAACTACAAAGTCCAAGTCAAAATCAAATCATTTATTTCAAATAGGCGCATAAAAGGCTCTTTTGAACGTCAAAATTTACAAAAATAATTAATTGATTCTAGTTGCCCCTTCCAAAAGGTAGTTTACCTATGGAGAAGAATGGGCAAGAAACTCCATACTTACTCTTTTAAAATGTCAACAATATTTGTATACAGTAATTATTAATTATATGTGAAGACAATGCACTTACCTAGAATAAAATACTATACCACAATAGGTAAAAATAATGAAAAGTGAAGCAATGACAGACAAAATTATTATGCGTTAGATACATGGTGCTCACATATTTACAAACATTGTAAAAGTACGAGCATACCTTAATATTCAAAAGAAAGGGTACGTAAATCATTCTTATGAGAAACAATAACTTCACCACGGAATTTTCATTGAATTGCAGTTTTTTTTTTTTTTTTGTTTTTACTTTTTATTCATATCTTTCGTCATTTAACATGAGAAAAAGATTCAAGATTTGCGGTTGAATAAGTTTTGATATTTTTATTTTGGAACCAGTTTTTTCTGCTGCTAAGCGGCAGACTACTCCATATATGGTGTAAAGACTTGAGTAGAAAACTCTTGTTCTGGGGCGCTATGTTAAAATAGACAAAGGAGATCCAAAATTTTCTGGAATTCGAATTTGCGAGAAGATTTGACAAATCTAATTCAATCTGCCTCTAGCCTTTCCCCAATTATGTTGAAGTCAGCTTCCAGTCTAACCGGATGTACATGTGAATACCAGTATTTTACATGGAGCGACTGCCTATCTGACCTCCACAACCAAGTTACTGGGTAATACGATACCCCTTGGTAAGATTGGTTGTCAGACTTCCGGGCTTCTGACGACCCGTAACGACTGCCAAAGATCCACGAATGCGGCGCCGGGACCAACGGCTTAACGTGCTTTCCGAGGCACGGGGTCTTGTTATGTAAAGACCATCCGCGGACCAACCGCGGCAAGCTTAGCTTAACCTGATCGATCGACCCGTGCGGCTATTATTACTATCATTTTATCTTTCTATAATAGATTCGTTATCATTAACTTTATGTCTGGCATTGTAGATTTATCCTCAATCTATTATAACATTGATAAATTCAGCCTTACATTACTCATACATTTTATTACTGAATATCAGTCGTAATTCTTATATTATATTTCATACAACTTAAAATATTTAAACTGTCTTCTTAACCCTAATAATTCGAAGTAAAATGAGGTAAATAATTTGGTTTTTTAATTAATTTAATATCTTTAACAAATCGGTACTTAAATATTGACTATAATATGATAAATATTGTACCTACAATGCTTACAGTGCGACACAAAATAGTAGAAGTTAAATAAAATGGAACAAAAAAAATCCATACCAAATTGTTGCCATGTTTAAACATTTTACGTCAAAAAATGTGACAGTTACGTAGAAAGTGGCGCCCTCATTTAATTTCTACTATTTTATGTTGCATTGTATGTAAAACAAAGGTATTTTCACACAAAAAAAAATATATAAAAAAATATTATTTAATTATTATTTTAATTATATTTTTAATTATTAAAATATAATTATTTAGCTAACATGAAGGTAAACAAAAACACACTGACTGGACGGCTAAAACTATGCTTGCAAAAACTGAGGTTTTAAGTAGTCCATTACCCATAAAAAACGCAATGCAGCATATGATAGGCCTGAAATCGAATCAAACTCTTGTCTCAAAGATACTGCGAGTACCTTTCCTACCTCAATGTCGGATTGTCACATCGGTCCTAACATTCGTTTACCGCGTGGTATCTGTAGTTTTAAGCCCTCGAAAATGAAGTGAACTGCAGTTGATAAAACGCGCGACTCCTGCGCAGACGCCTCAGTATCACAATAATGGCGCGGGTCCCGATTACGATACTGGTCGTCTCGGCCACAGTTCTAGCCGCAAAACTCGTTACAGGTGCGTAATTGTGAAAGAAAAAAAAATGTGATGTGTCTTTGAATTTTTTTTTTGGCGGGAAAAAATATTGTTAACGGGTTCCTTTTTTAATATTTTGAGTTTTCATTGGTGATGTTGTGTTTGTAGCTGAAAAAGTTCTTTTTCCAGTTTTTTTTTTTTTTTGTGATTGAATTTGGATTATTTTCATTCTGACTATTTGAGTTGTTGGGTACCGCGAATATCTTAATTTTTATATTCAATAACAATTACATACCACTCGTAACCGTATTAAAATTAAGTAGATATTTTGTCTGTCGTATGATGCAGAAGTCTATACAAACTGATTAGGTGAAAATCGAATAAGTTATTATGAATAAAATAATAAAACCCAAATGCAACAAAGACTGTAAATTCTCTCCATTGATTAGGACACAGAGTTAAAAAAATAGTACCGAAAAAAATATTTATGTGCATTCACATAATATATTTCTCCTGTTTTCGTCAAAATGGTTAATTTTGCTGTAAGTTAATATTAGAGATATGAAGTATTATATATTTTTTGTTTCATAAAATTATAAATAAGCGTACAAATACACGCTTGAGAGTAGAAAAATAGGTATTGTGACGAACATTACGACGGACTGTTGGTACTTCCCCGAATGAATGTTTTCACAAGGAGCTCTTCTGCAATTGATTCTTATCACTGTTATTGAGTAATGCCATTAGGCAATTCTCATTAAGCAGCCTTTGACTGGATTTATGACCGATTAATGGCATAAGGCTTGCTCTTAGGACATTCTTTACATGGGACAATAACTGCCGAATTTTGGGTGTAACAACCAATTACCTCTGCCTACTACGCCTTTGTGGAATATAAGCGTGACGATATTATGTTTTTCACAACATAACACAACACAAAGCATATCATAGGTACCTGTATCCTCCGAAAGTTAAGACATAGGTGTACCTAATTATAGTACAACCATATTTCGCATAATATATGTGTGTCATGAGATACGAAATTCTGTTTTCCGATTCTTAAGACAGCGCTCACTGGTCCAAGAGCGCCAATCAGACTGAGAAGGAATTATGACAAAATCAAACTGATTGCTAATTTAACTGTTAATTTTTAGGATATTAATTTTATTTTCTGTGATTAATTTAACTCACACACTGACTTATTAATGTTAAATTTTTAGGAAAATCATATACAATGTTTGTAAATATGTGAGCACCATGTATTTATCGTATTTATACATTTTTCTGTCATTACTTCACTTTTCATTATTTTTACCAATTGTCGAAAGTAATTTTTATTCTAGGTACATCGTCTTCACCTATAATTATTAATTAATGGATACAAACTATTGTTAACATTTTAAAAGAGTAAGTATGGAGTTTATTGCCCATTCTTCTCCATACATAACAACCTTTTGGAAGGGGCAATTAGAATCAATTAATTTTATTTTTGTAATCTTTGACATCCAAAAGTGCATTTTACGTGCCTATTTGAAATAAATGATTTGACTTTGACTTTGACTAACATCACCAATAACGTCAGGCACCAGGGGATAGGACTCCAACCGATTAAAACCCTATGGTTTCTTCGACTACCATGAGATACGGGGGGATACTCGTATATTCACCGTACCCCCGAAATCTGCACTAGGTCTTAGATCCTGGGAGGCTTGAGTCCTAGCAGGTAGGAAGCGTATACATTTTAATACAGTAGTCTGATTAGGATCAAATATGTTAATGTCAATTATGTAATCAAGGGTAATTTTAACTTTTGAAAAAGGAATTTCTGTATTATGTAGTTTTTAGGGTTCTGATGTCAACAAGGAACCCATTGTTCCAGTTTCACCATGTCCGTCCGTCTGTTTGTCCGCGGCTTAGCTCAGAGACTCTTAGTACTAGAAATCTGTAATTTGACTTGGCATAATGATCACATCGATATAGTAAAACTAGCTTTTACCCGTGGCTCCGCCCACGTGGATGTCGGTTATCGCGTAAAAATGTAGCCTATGTCCTACTTCATATAACAGGCTATATCTCTGCCAAATTTCATGACGATCGGTTCAGCGGTTTAGGCGTGAAAACGTAACATACAGACAGACAGACAGACAGAGTTATTTTCACATTTATAATATTAATATAATAATATAATATGGATAAAATCTAGAAAAAAAAATGTTCCTTTGCACGTAAAGTGGGGATGATTTTTTTTTCTCGTCTACCCCTTTTGAGAGGGGTATCATCGTTCGATAGGTCGTTCATTTAAAGTGCTTATTTTTGTTAGAGTGAAGTGTGTCGGCTAATTGGTTGTTTTGGATATGTGAAAAAAAATCATGGCAGTACTATGTATAACAAAGTTAAAAGGAAAACTATCACAGAAAAGTATGCTTTACAAGATAACGAGTAATAGTCAACCAATTCAAATTTGCTGATAGAATGTATGGGAGAACATGACTGTGTTTCAACTATAATGTTAAGTTTGTTCTTGGGATAATAATAATAAATAATAATGATTTTATTTGACACAGAACAGGTTACATTTGAACAGATATACAGATCACATTAAAAAAAAATATATATACTGAAGGCATCTGTGTCTGAACTAGATAAACATATCTGTATCTCAGACATCAGCGCATCTTCCTTATGATGACCATTACATTACTAACTTAGTTGGACATATTAATAATACGACGTTTAGGTACCATTACACGGAAAAAGAAAAGAATTTTTTTATTTATTTGGGATATTTTTTTTCCGACTACAGAACCCTTAATAGTGCGTGGTCCGACTCGCACTTGGCCGGTTTTTTTTTTAAGTTGGTGTTGGGAGTTGGGATGAAGTCAACAAAAGTAATAAGTAATCAGGCAGGTGGAATATTGTGTCCAGTAGTCTTAACACGTTCAGCGCCATGTCGGACAATGCTGGGCGACACTTAACTTTCCCTATAACCACAATGCGGAAATCTTTATAAATGTGAAGATAACTCATGTCGCCCAACATTGTCCCCCACGGCCTGCTGCGTATGATTATTTGAGCTTTCTTCCGTTGAAGCCACGCAGGTCATTCTGTGTACAATATTACCTTGTATTTTTTTATTGTTTACCGACAGCTCTCAAAAGACGTTTAAACATAGTTCTGACTGTCGGACACCATTGTCCCCCACGGCCCGAACGAAACATGCTGGTGTCGCCCAACATTGTCCGACATGGCCTGAATGGAAATTTATCATTTTATTCCGTGGCGTTGAACGTGTTAACTATGCCTACGTAGTGCAAATATCTGAATCTCTTGTGACCAGATAAAAGAGTTCAGTTTTTTTTGTTGACGGCACCGATTTCTCCGCGATTTCTGGGCCACTTTACGCGATTCTTTCTTATTTTATTTCGAAAGTCGTCGGCAAAACAAACAAATTAAATTAAAGACACCCGAAACTGTCGTGAAATTACAAAAAGTTTGTGATATTTTCCATGATCTAAGTTTAGATTTTCATTTGTTGTAAAAAACTTTTTTTAAATAACGGTTTGATCACTTGAGAGAGGGGCTTGTGGCTGAATGTTATCAGCCACACGGGTCAATCGAAGGTTAAGCTATGCTTGCGACGGTCGGTTCGTGGATGGGTGACCATCCATTACATATCGAGACCCCTTCGTGTGTCGGAAAGAAACAAAATAAAAATGAAACGTTTGTTTTAATCACTTATCCTTAAGTAGCTATAACTTTTTAGGCATTCCGTCCAATCGTACTCAGCGCTTCTCCTCCGCATTTATTATGCGGACAGCCAAAGTGTGGAACTCTCTGCCAGCGTCTGTTTCCCTTCCACATAATTATAACCCGTCTGTCTTCAAAGCAAGAGTGAACAGACATCTGGGTACGCTCGTTCCATCATAGACCTCATCTATCGCTTTCCATCAGTCGAGATTGAGGTCAAGTGCAGGCCCAATCAGTAACAAAAAAACCTGCCAAGTGCGTGTCGGACCACGCACAATGAAGGGTTCCGTAGTTGGGATGAATTTTTCCCAAGAACAAACTTTACACTGTAGTTGAAAAACATGTTCTTCCATACAGAATGTATGGGTGAACATGTTTTTCAACTGTAAATGTAAGTTGGTCAAGTATTACTCGGTTACTTGTAAAGCTTACTTAGCTGTGATAGTTTTCCTTTTAACTTCGTTATATATACTACTGCTATGAATTTTTTCACGTATCCAAATACAACCATTTAGCTGGCAGGGGAGGGAGACACTTGTCTCTAACAAAAATTTGCTATTTAAAGCTTAATATTACGCAAACAGATCCTTGAATGGAAAAATAGTTTTGACAAACCCGCAATATTTTTTATTGGCCTATCCAAAGATACCCCACAACACGGGAGAGGCGAGAACCCTAAATAAATTTACTTTTCAAGATTTTATTTTACCATTTTGTCGGCGTGATTAATTCGTATACCCATACCAAATCACAGCTTTCTAGTACTAAGCGTCTCTGACCTAAGCCGCGGACAGACAGACAGACAGACGGACATGCCGAAACTATAAGGGTTCCTTGTTTACTACGAACCCTAAAAAAGATGCTTCGTCTTTAATAAGTTTTATTAAAGACGAAGGTTTTCAATCATTGCGTCCTGCCTGTTATGACTTACGGAGCCGAAACGTGGATACTCACGGCACGGCTGGTCCAGAAATTCAAAGTCACTCAGCGAGTTATGGAATGGGCTATGCTTGGAGTCGCTCTGAAGGATCGAATCCAGAACGTGGTGATCCGGCAGAGATCCAAAGTTGTCGACATAGCTCATACAATAAGCAAGCTGAAGTGGCAATGGGCCGGCCATATTAGCCGTAGAACCGATGACCGTTGAGATAGACGTGTTCTTGAGCGGAGACCGCGAATCGGCAAACGTAAGGTAGGACGCCCTCAGGCTAGATGGAGCCACGATCTTTCCGGGTTGGCTGGTAGCAGCTGGATGAGAGTTGCCGAGAATCGAAGTGAATGGCGTACAATTGGAGAGGTTTTTGTTATGGGCTGATGATGATGATAACTTTCCTTTAAGCGTGACAATGCCTGCTTACAAATAATTAAATGAATAGATAGCGCTAACGACCCAGATTGCCTAGAAATTGTAAAATCAATTATACAAACTCGTATCGTCTTTTGTAGTTGCCTTCTGCTGTAATCAATTATACAATTATTCTTCAGGGCCTGAAAAACTGGAAGCATTATCCGTTTTGAATTGATAAACCAATTAATTGTGACACTTTCTGTCCATAATTTCTATATAGATTGCGTGGTTACGCAAGATCCGCGGATCCCACCTGCGTGTCTTCGCCCGAAGACACTCAACCGGTGCCCATCGCTAGCGCATGCTTAATACGCAGACATATGCCAATGACCTTGAGTGGTTAGCTTGCGTGTTCTGTAATGAGGTCACGCAACGCGTCGTACGTCGAGCCAGTAATAGAACTCGCCCATCCAGGAGCGCTGTCCTAAATAAGACGCATTATTAATTAATTATACATAAAACAAAAGATATTTTAATAAAAAACGTATACTAAAAGATCAATAATTAAATTATTTTTAGGTTTCAGAAAAATACACTAATAGTTTTTGCGTGATTCTCAGTTTTTTATCTGTATTAGACATACACTAAATTAATTTCAATATGTAGTACAAACATAATCTAAAATATTAATATTATTAAGTTATTAAGAAAATTAATGCTCTAATTAAACATATCTATATACCTATATACCTACTCGTATTTTTTTTTCCAAATCATTAACACTACTCGTTTAGACGTGATCTTAACCGACTTTTAATGACTTAATACTGAAGTATTAAGTCATTAAAAGTCGGTTATCTTAGCCTTAACGCAGTTAGAGGCCTTACAGTACCTACTTACAGCCTACAATTTACTATAACGCTTTGTTTCCCTGAAGGCTTGGGCAGAGGTGTACCAAGAGCACCCACATTTCGCCAATTATGTTTAAGTCCCATGTAATACGGCCAAAATTTTGCAACCATTATCATGTGAAGCCTTTAACAATGACTGCCGCAAATAAGCACATTAGAACGGTATTGTTAGGAGTTTAGAGGAAAAAAAAATGCCATAACAACCACGTTGGCCGGGTGGGATGACAACATAGTTTTCGTTACAATGTAATCACAGTTGATAATAGCCGCAATGATACGAATTTTTAACAAAATGTCACGTTTTGTAGATTTTTGTGGAGCACGTATTTTGATAGTTCAAATAGATAATAATTCTTATTTCTTTTTTTATCGATCGATCATCTTTTAATTGTTATCATCTTGCATCACCATCATATTGAAGGCGCTATGTAATAATAAGATTACCAGCCTATTATTATCCCTCGGCAGGGAAAAGGCCTCTTAACATACAGAGAATGAAAGAAAAATATTTTATTTGGGACACGCAAAAAGTAAAAAAGGAGCATTTAAAACTAACCAAATTGACATACCTGTTCGAATAAACAAAAAAAACAAAAAAGACATGTGCGACACCAAAAAGGCTCTCATCCAACATAATACTGCGATAAAAAATCCACAGCGTTGGTATTCTAACAGGGCCCGCTGCGATGCCACGGACACACCTACGGACATTTATAAATCCCACTAGGGGAATAAAAAATAAATAAAACAATAATTTATAATAAATAAAATAACATCATCATCATCACCATTTCAGCCGAAAGACGTCCACTGCTGGACATAGGCCTCTCCCAACAGGGGGGAATTTGCCATAATCGCCACGCTTGGCAGGCGGGTTGGCGATCGCAGTATGGTGTTAAAAATGCAAAGAGAACGCTGCTGCCCATTCTCTAGTAAGTCCCTTAGTCGCCTTTTACGACACCCACGGGATGAAATGGGGTGGTGCTATTCTTTACGTCCGGCACCACACGGTACTAACGGCACGGTAATAAAATAACCAAAATAGATAAAAACCGAAACTGTGTACGGTGGCCAACACAACAAGTTACCACAAATTGAAGAAAATTCAAGAAAAAAAAAAAAAAAAAACTCAGTACATTTTTGACATTTTACAGAAATTTTTGTCATCCTAAAATAAATAATTCTAATCCGGAACTACGCTACGCAACATATTTCACACTTTACTTATTTATTTATTTGAAATTACTTAACAATAAATGATGCAAACAAGTCACAATTTGCATGAATATCGGGCAGCGGAAAAATATTGTTTGGATAAGTTAAGGAAGGTACTCTCAATATCAACAATTGGCCAGATAATAACATGTTTGAACAGTAAATTATCTATTAAAGGCGTGTCGTGACTCTCTGGCGGAACAATTTCTATGAAACTTCATGGAAATTGTTCTACCAGAGTCGTGTCACACAAGTCTGCGGGAGCCTTTACTTATCATGAAGCAGGTAGTCAAACGAGGAAAATTATTTTTACTGTTTCGCTTGAAACTTGTTGAAATGATTGTAAAGTATATATTTTTGTAAACCTATCTTTTTATTTTGTCAGCCTTTATTTTTGTCCTTTTTTCATATTTTTTCCATTGCTACAGAATCTTTTTTAATTTAAAAAAAACCGGCTAAGTGCGTGTCGGACCACGCACAATGAAGGGTTCCGTAGTTAGGATGAATTTATCCCAAAAACAAACTTAACATTGTAGTTGAAAAACATGTTCTTCCATACGGAATGTGTGGGAGAACGTGTTTTTCAACTGTAAATGTTAGTTAGTCGACTATTTCTCGGTAACTTATAAAGCCTACTTAGTTGTGATAGTTTTCCTTTTAATTTCGTTATATATAACTATTGCTGTGAATTTTTTCACATATCCTAGTACAACCATTTAGCTGGCAGGGGGCGGAAGACACTTCACTCTAACAAAATTAGTACTTAATATTACGCAAAGGAATCCCTGAATCGAAAAATGGTTTTCACAAACCAGCAATACTTTAGAACGGTCTATCCAACGATACCTCACATCATGGAATAGACGAGAAAAAAATATCATCGCCACTTTACGTGCAAGGGAGATACTTTATTTTATCATTTTAAAATTATAACTTTCTAGCACTAAGGATCTCTGAGCTAAGCCACAGACAGACAGACAGACAGACAGATGAACGTGGCGAAACTATAAGAAAGCAAGAAAATACGTTTATTTGCGGTAAACATGACGCATAAGGAAACTATGGGGGAAAAATGCGTCACATCCACGCAAAACGGCTATCGCTCAAGGGTTCCTTGTTGCCTACGGAACCTTAAAAATGCACAATCTTCAGCAGCTCCAACAGTTTTTTCAAATGTTAATCAATTAATTGAATTGATTATAAGGACTACCATTGAGCCAAGCATTTTTATCACCGATGTAATCCCGCCTAATAATAAATATAATAATAAATACCTGCCTGCATAGTATGCGTTTTATACAAGACAAGTTGCTGCCCGCGGCTTCGCTCGCGTGGCTGATTTTCTAAAATAAATGTAGACAAATTTACTGCTTATAATCATTAGCTATCTGCCAGTGAAAGTCCCGTCAAAATCGGTCCAGCTTTTTCGGAGATTAACCGGAACAAACAGAAAGACAGACAGACAAAAAAAAAAAGGTTTTATTTTATATTAACTTCAGCCCGCGACTAAAATTTCGGCCCACAACCCACCCCGTCGCATCGCATCGCCCGTCCGCGCATATACTTCGTTTTCGCTTAGCGTTTTTTCCGACTTTTTGTCGTTTTGCTCGGCTCCTTAGGGGCGTAGCGTGATGTTAAATAGCCTATACTTATTTTGTTGCGGAGTTATTTTAAAATTATGATATCTCCTAACATGATGATTGAAATCAAGTGATGTCAAGGACAATTTTGTTTACATTTAAATACTTGTGATTAATAGCATACTCGTATTTATTTGGATAAGAGTTAATACTCGTATTATGTTGACAAAACTCCTTCGCAGATAATGCATTAATTTCGAACAAATTAGATTACCATAAAAAAGGTTATAGTGAGTCAATCTTAAAAGTTAGACACCGAGCGCACAGTGGCGCCCTCATCGTTATTTCGGTGATTTCTTTTATTTTATAATGAAAATGCAGAAAATAAGCTCGTCAAGTTGTGCTTCACAAGACTATACGTTATTATTACTAAAAACAGTAGTTTTAAATTGTTATGTTTTATTGTAATCATTAAAACGGAAAATATTGGCCACTGAGCTCCGTTTTAATGATTACAATAAAACATAACAATTTAAAACTACTGTTTGTAGTAATAATCTATATATACTAATATATAAAGCTGAAGAGTTTGTTTGTTTGTTTGTTTCCGTTGCGTGCGCTGCATAAACGGTTTAAGTTACGCAAATATCATGTATTATTATACTTTATTATACTAATATATAAAGCTGAAGAGTTTGTTTGAACGCACTAATCTCAGGAACTGCTGATTGGAATTGAAACATTCTTTTTGTGTTGGATAGTACATTTATTGAGGAATATTATACGCTATATAACATCACGGAACATAAATGAAAAATGTTGCAAAAACGGGAAATATTATTCCTTTTTGAGAGCTTCCGTTGCATGCGCTGCATAAACGGTGTAAGTTACGCAAATATCATGTATGATGAAATTGTTCCTCTTTAAAAGTTCTAAAAAAAAGTCCGCGACAGCATATCTCTATCTTTTAAGATTGACTCACTATAACCTTTTTTTATGGTTATCAAGTTTTTTCGAAATGAATTCATTATTTGCGAAGGAGTTTTATCAACATAATATTAATCCTTATCCAAATAAATATGTTATTAATCACAAGTATTTAAATGTTAACAAAATTGTCCTTGACATCACTTGATTTCAATCAACATCTTAGGAGATATCATAATTTTAAAATAACTCCGCAACAAAATAAGTAGAAAATTCATAACTTAAACCACTCTCTCTCTTACGAGTAGGGGACGCAGACGAAGTTGCATGGGTCAGCTATATAATTTGCTAGCTTTTGCCCGCGGCTCAGCCCGCGTGGATGTCGGTTATCGCGTAAAAAAGTAGCCTATGTCCTTCTCCATATCCCAGGTTATATCTCTGCCAAATTTCATGACGATCGGTTCAGCGGTTTAGGCGTGAAAACAGACAGACAGACAGATAGACATACAGACAGACAGACAAACAGAGTTACTTTCACATTTATAATATTAGTATGGATAAAGCTGAAGAGTTTGTTTGTTTGGTTGAACGCGCCAATCTCAGGAACTACTGGTTCGAATTGAAAAAATATTTTAGTGTTGGATAGCCCATTTATCGAGGAAGGCTATATATCTACGCTACGATCCTTAGAAGCCAAGCGAAAAGAACGGAAGTCAGAAAGAACGCTAAGCGATAACGAAGTTTTAGCGCGGGCGAGCGACGGGATGCGAATGCGACGCGATGGGTGGGTCGAAATTTCACGCGGACGAAGTCGCGGGCAGAAGCTAGTAACGTATAATCTTGTGAAGCACAACTTGACGAGCTTATTTTCTGCATTTTCATTCTAAAATAAAAGCAATCACCGAAATAACGATGAGGGCGCCACTGTGCACTCGGCGCAGTCTTAAAGAGGAACAATTCCATCATTATGATATTTGCGTAATTAACGCAGCGCACGCAAAGGAAACTCAAAAAAGAATATTTTTTCCCGTTTTTGCAACATTTTTCATTCATGCTTCGCTCCTATTGGTCGTAGCGTTATGTTATATAATATTGTATGCCTATAATATTCCACGATAAATGATCTATCCAACACAAAAATATGTTTTTAATTCCAATCAGTAGTTCCTGAGATTAGCGCGTTCAAACAAACCAACAAACAAACTCTTCAGCTTTATAATATTAGTATAGATGTACTGTATAAACTTTCATAAGCATTTAGTAAAGCTGTTTTGACGTTACAAACAGACATTTCAATTTTATTTATTTATATAGAATATTTTGACTTTAGTCTCATTCAGTTGAAGTATGTGTAATGTGTAACAACAGACTTATAGAGGTATGAGGAATAGGGTGTAAAGTTCACTCATACTCTATGGAAAAGAGAGGATCCTCCGACCAGACGGGTGTTGTGTCTGGTGGGCAACTGCCGGACGGTTGATGTCGGGATGCTGTATTATATGTTAGTCGCGCGGTAAACTCTGATTGCACGATGCAGGATTTGTGACGTCAGGTCTTTGCTGCGTAGTTCGCACTTGGCGTTGGAGATGCCGCCACAGACTCATAAGAAATAATCAACCATAGAAACCTAAACGACTGTGCTAATCAAATCATACTAACAAGTATATTTATCTTAAAAATTATGTCTATTATGCTGAGCCATGACCGTTTTGACATAAATTATGTCAGTGATGACATATGGCACCACAGACTACTTAGAGATACTTGGCACTGAAACGTGGTCGCTCACAATGGGCCTTATTAGAAGGCTAAAAGTCACCCAAAGGGCAATGGAGAGGGCTATGCTTGGAGTTTCCCTACGTGATCGAATCAGAAAAGAAGAGATCCACAGGAGAACCAAGGTAACCGACATAGCTCGAAGAATTGTCAAGCTTAAGTGGCAATGGGCAGGGCACATTGCGCGCAGAACAGATGGCCGTTGGGGCCGAAAGGTTCTAGAGTGGCAACCGCGTACCGGAAGACGTAGCGTTGGAAGGCCTCCCACAAGGTGGACCGATGACCTTATGAAAGCCGCAGGAATCCGCTGGATGCGGGAAGCACAAAACCGGTCGAGGTGGCGGTGCTTGGGGGAGGCCTATGTCCAGCCGTGGACGTCTTTCGGCTGAAATGATGATGACCGTTTTGCATGATATGATGCAGATTTTCCCCAACTTGTGTTCGTCTTCCTTATTTGCGTCATGTTTACCGCAAATAAATGTGTTTTCTTTCTTTTTTTTCCTTTCGTAATCAACCATCGAAGTAAACAAAAAAATATTATCATCTCATATTTATTGTTACCAGCAATCTCAAATTTTCCGCGAAGGAACCAGTCCCGGTCAAATATGTTACAAGGTTGATCAGAATATCAAAACATAATGCTCATAACTTGGTCTTTTGATCAATAAATAAATAATTAATAAGTTGAGTATAATGAACACACGTAGTAGTATTGTTAATTACTATTCAATTAACAATATTACCTACATAGGTAAGCTTGTTTCATTTTATAAATTAGGATTTTGAAAAATATTTTCATAACGTATTATGTAGTATGTGACATACTAAGTATATAATGGCGCCAATAGTTTTGGTGCTTTTATATGATGCAAATAACTGGAGCATATATACATAGATTCAAGCTAAAAGCGCACCAAATGAACGACTTTAACATAAGCGCAAAATGAGCCGCCAAATCAGTGGGATACATGCGCCAAATGAGCTGGATACATGCGCCAAATGAGAGAGATACATGCGCGGTGTACCAACCTTCACAATGTAAATAATTTCAGTGGTCGTGTATATTACGTTCAGTGCACTTTCTGAGATAGGCCTAAAACAGTTTTTTTTTGTCGTTAATGTGATTAGGGTGGATGTTGCCACCGGACAACTTTTAATTAAGAACAATATATGGATAAATTGTAGTGATTGATATCGATGTACATGATCTTTTCTTTATCAAAAGCCATTAATAATACAATTATAAACACACTTTATCAGTTAAAACACCGTTCCTGGCCACAAACACACGACCTCAGATTATCTTCGTTCATTTGCCGCTTGTTTTCCGGTTCATATCAATTTGTTACTTAATTCAGTCAGTTATCAGTTGCCCGAGCTACATAAACCACGTATCACTCAGCTTACATAAATACTGTAAAACAAGAGCATATAGCTTTTTTTAAAACCTCATTAATAGAACAGTATTAGTTTAAAAACATATTTTTGGCGTGTTAGAGTATTTAAAGTGTTTGTTTGTAAAAACGTACTAATGAAACCAAACTACAATTTTTACAGGAGATGTGACGGCAACGGTACCAAAACCGAAAAAAGTCCTGGACACCATCATGAATCCAGCGTACATACCGGTAGAAGAAAAACACCAGTCGTTCTGGAAGAAGTCGGCTGCCCAGACCTTAAAAGCCAAGCTCGCAGAGAAACCAAACACGAACAAAGCGAAGAATGGAATCTTGTTCATCGGTGATGGGATGTCGTTGGCTACTGTCATGGCCGCCAGGACCTTTTCTGGTCAACTTGAGCGGGGTGTCGGCGAAGAATCAGTGTTGGATTTCGAAACGTTTCCTGTCAGTGGATTAGCTAGGGTGAGTTTTTATGTCATTTGTTTATGGTGGAAAAGCGCTTAGGTAGCTCGCGAAATTTAAATCTTCTTACAATTTTTTCCATTTGCAGCTCAATGCCTGGGTGTATGTTGATTAAAGTATGATTCGCGACCGAAGCAAATATATGTATTTACAGAATTATAATCATTAATTAGACTAAGAATCTGTACTATCTATACTTCTATACTAATATTGCAAGGTAATACCACATGAGCTGAAGAGTTGGTTTGTTTGTTTGAACGCGTTAATCTCAGGAACTCCTGGTTGGAATTTAAAAAATCTTTTTGTGTTGGATAGTCCATTTATCGAAAAATATTATAGTCTATATAACATTACGCTACGATCAATAGGAGCGGAGCATACATGAAAAATGTTGCAAAAACGGGAAAAAATATTCCTTTTTGAGAGCTTCCGTTGCGTGCGCTGCGTAAACGGTTTAAGTTATGCAAATATCATGTATGATGGAATTGTTCCTCTTTAAAAGTTCTAATAAAAAGTCCGCGACAGCATATATCTATCTTTTAAGATTGACTCACTATAACCTTTTTTATGGTAATCTAATTTGTTCGAAATTAATGCATTATTTGCGAAGGAGTTTTATCAACATAATATTAATCTTTATCCAAGTAAAAGTTATTAATCACAAGTATTTTAATGTAAATAAAATTGTCCTTGCAATCACTTGATTTCAATCAACATCTTAGGAGCTATCATAATTTTAAAATAACTCCGCGACAAAATAAGTAGGTATGTTCGGGTTCACGTGCGCATGACGTACAAGAAAAAATATTTTAGTGTTAGATAGCCCATTATCGAGGAAAGCTATAGGCTATATAACATCACGCTACGATCCTTAGGAGCCAAGCGAAAAGAACAAAAGGCAGAAAGAATGCTAAGCGATAACGAGGTTATAGCGCGAGCGAGCGACGGGATGCAACGCGATGGGTGGGCCGAAATTTCACGCGGACGAAGTTGCGAGCAGAAGCTAGCCAGTAATAAAACTCCTTAAGTTAGTATAATCCTAAAAGTCGTGATTTCATTAAATAGTCATTCGATAGGATTATATAAACTTAGAGAGTTGTATTGATGATTTTTATGACTATCCATATTCCATACAATATTATAAATGTGAAAGTAACTCTGTCTGTCTGTTACGTTTTCACGCCTAAACCGCTGAACCGATTGTCATGAAATTTGGCAGAGATAGAGCCTGGGATATGGAGAATGGCATAGGCTACTTTTTTACGCGATAACCGATAGCCACGTGGACGGAGCCGCGGGCAAATCTAGTTTTACATTAAATCGTAAATTAGCATCATCAGCCTTTATTACTTTCACTGGTGGGGCAAAGGCCTCCTCTTTCTGTGAGGAGTGGACCATAATCCACTGCGCGGGTTTTGTGCGTGTTGGTGAATGTCACATGCCTTCGAATTTTTGGTTGACATTCCGGTTTCCTCAGGATGTTTTCGTCCCTCGTGTTAAGAGTTGCAGTGTTGAGAAAAGTGAATTTCTGCGATAATAATACTGCTATCAAAGAATTTCCCCTCTCAATAGATAGCCTAAAAAACAGAATAAGGAAGGAAGTAATGTAAAGCAAAGTACAATCGCTTCCATAAAGTATTGTTCAAAATTGTTGAACCTACAAAAAAAAAAAGATCAATTTGTTCAATGAAGCGTGTCAGAAATCACGAAGAAGTACTTCAAATAAACCGGTGTTGTACGTGACTGTACTATGATGATAATAAATGGTTTTACTTCTAGATTCCGCCTATAAGTGAGAACAGAATACTGTAGAATTATTTGTTAAGACTGCGCCGAGCGCACAGTGGCGCCCTCATCTTTTGTTCGGTGATTTCTTTTATTTTAGAATGAAAATGCAGAAAATAAGCACGTTACGTTATGCTTCACAAGACTATACGTTAATATCACTACAAACAGTAGTTTTAAATTATTATGTTTTATTGTAATCATTAAAACGGAAAATAGTGGCCACTAAACTCCGTTTTAATGATTACAATAAAACATATGAATTTAAAACGACTGTTTGTAGTAATAATAACGTAAATTGTTGTGGAGCACAACTTAACGTGGTTGATTTCTGCATTTGAATTCTAAAATAAAAGAAATTAGCGAACAAACGATGAGGGCGCCACTGTGCGCTCGGCGCAGTCTTAACTGACCAGTCCCGTACTCCATTTACTTTTCAATTAAACAACTCTATGTAAGGTGTATCTATTGAAACACGAAATATTTTAAGAGATACACCTTTAGGTGGTAAAGAAGCCATGGAATCGATTTTTTTTTAATCTGAGTATATTAATAAAAAAATAAAAAAATGATATTATGATTAATTATCAAAAGGCCCCGCGCTCGTGCCGCCACCATCGCCGCGTCCAGGCGGGTCATTCATAGAATAAGTAAGTAAATCTATTTTTCCAAAATATCTCAAGCAATTTTAAAATTTTCATAATTACGTAAAAATAAAACACTTTATATTTCCTCCCGCGGGTGTTATAAAAGGCTACTAAGGGACTTACTAGAGAATGAGCAGCAGCGTTTTCTATGCTTTTTTAACACCATAATGCGATCGCCAGCCCGCCTGCCGAGCGTGGCGATTATGGCAAAACCCCCTCAAAATGACATGCACAAATAAAAAATGGTGCTTGGGGGAGGCCTATGTCCAACAGTGGACGTCTTTCGGCTGAAATGATGATGATGAAAATCACGTTTTCAGGCTTTTTTACTACATATAGATGTCTCTCATAAAATATTTCGTGTATGAATAGATACACCTTATATAGGCCTCTCACAGGCTGCGCCAAAACACCCTGCCAGGGTGTTTTTCAGGGTTATTGGTAAAACACTCAACTAACAACCTTGCAGGGCTGTATTACTAATATAACATCATAAACTGCAGTGTGTCCGGAACGGAGCGGAAAGATATTTGATTCGAGATCAATTTCATATGAATATTTGCTAATTAAGAGAATGTAACATTACTCGTATTTTAGCTTTTTCAGCATCCAAAGCCGCTAGAATATTATATAGATTAGTTAATTCAGGGATTAAGCGTAGATGTTAAGCTTTGCATGTAACAAAGATTTCCTATGAGGGTGGCATGTTCACTATGTGATCAAACCATCGTTAATAAAAAAAGATTAAATAAAAAAAACATAAACAACAAATTTTGCTCTATGACTTTTTACAAAACAATAAATTTACCAAAAAAAAAACTTCAAGATTTCGTTGTTCCATTTAAGACATTTAAATTCTGTATTTTGCTGTACCTACCTACGCCTCCCGTGCACTGTCACTCGTAAGACACGGCAGTATGTTTTGCTACGCTTAGAGGTCGTAACATTTAGAGCGTTGATTTTAACTATTTTTATTTTTGTAAGAAAATCTGATGAATTATTAAAAGTCACAGAACAAAAGTTTTAGTTTATTATGTAAGTGATGTCTATTGTCCTGAGAGGATCTTAGTGTTTTACCAATAACCCTATATAAGAGGAAGTCTGTTGTTGTAAAGTTGTATGGAAATCGGTTTTCGTATGTGATGCAAAGAAATGAGGAAATATCATCATGAAAGTTTTGAGTATGAATGTGGGGAAAGAATACATTTACCCAAACCAAAACTTCAAGATTTCATTGTTCTATGCATTTAAAGCGTTCAATTTAAATATTTTTATTTTTGTATGAAAGTCTAATTAAAATCTGATGAAATATTAAAAGTCATAGAACATAAGTTATTGTTTATGATGGTAGTAATATAGTACTTTTTTGGGTGTGAAATTATCAAATAACTTCTCCCGCTCTGGGTGGAGCGGGAGGGCGTGTCAGACTTTTACTGACTAAAACCCACCCGTGATCCTTCAATTGCCTGTGTGCCAGGGCCACGGTCTCCCTTTCGGACAAACCCGCAACCCTGGCAGGCACCGGTCCTGGCGGACCCCGTCAGTGCGTGCTGACATCTCTTTGAGGCGCGCGTGGAACACAACGCGCCGTTGACCCGGGCCTGGTCCTTACCGGACGGCGCGCTGCCCATAGCTCGTTGTCCGCAAGCCCGCGCCCACGGTGGCCGGGAATCGGCTACCGATTCCCGCCGCCCAGGGCGTCTCCTGCTACGACTAGGGGCGTGAGGGTGCACAGACTGCCGCTCTCTCACGCATTCCGCCTCCTTCTTCGCAAGCATTACTGCTTCGCAGAAGGAGGTGACGGCCTCCCATGTACTCTCGCTCCGGAGCATGGCCTGGACCAGGGCCGGAAGCGAGAGATCACCGCCGCCGATTGCCTCCATGAGGACACGGCGGTGCTCTGCCCAAGCCGGGCAGACCTCCACCGTATACTCCTTCGCGTCCTCCGGGCTATCCACATAGTGGTAACACCCGGGCGTTTCCTCCCGCCTTATGCTGATCAGGAACCTCCCGAAACAACCGTATCCGGTGAGGACCTGTGTCAGGCGAAAGGTGAGGACGCCGTGGCGCCTCTCTAGCCACTTCTCAAAGAGGGGACTTATCGCCACAATTGTGGCGTGCCCAATGATGCTTTAGAGGTATGAGGAACAGGGTGTAAAGTTCACTCATACTCTATAGTAAAGGGAGGATCCTCCGACCAGACGGGTATTGTGTCTGGTGGGCAACTGCCCAACGGTTGATGTCGGGATGTTGTATATATGCTAGTCGCGCGGTAAACTCTGATAGCGCGATGCAGGATTTGTGACGTCAGGTCTTTGATGCGTAGCTCGCATATGGCGTTGTTGATACCGTCACAATGCTACTCGTAGTCCTGAACGGTTGTTAGTGTTTTACCAATAACCCATTACACCAAGATTTTGAACGGATTTATCCATTAGTGATGTAGGTCGGTCGTTCTTGCGTTAAAAATTTCAAATACGCACAGGTGTTAGTATTTCTTGTAGGTAATGTTTATCAAGAACATCAAATTCTTAGTACGAGTAGTCGATTAAAATAGAATATGTATAATATTCTTATTAATTAAATACGTAATACATAGCTCTAAAATTCTCCGTAATTAAGTACGCTGCACGAGTCGAGATTGTTGTTGTTATTATCACTTACCATACTAAGTTACAGGCAGACATATTTTTATTTAACTACCGGCTGACCCGACAGACGTTGTCCTGTCCAAATTTCAATAATTCGTACAAAATTTCAATAGAAAATGCACGTTCAGTTTTTCCGAATTCTCCAATTTTCCCGGCAACTTTTCAACTTTTTCTCTCCGTAAGAACCTGAATCGAACTATTACGAAAATTTTAAAGCAAAATGAACTTTCATCGAAATTCAAGGAATATTTAAAAAAATATATATTAAATTGGTCCAGTACTCCACTCTTGGGATATGTCCTTTCCAACAAAAGAAATATATCATCAAAATCGGTTCATAAACGACGAAGTTATCTGCGAACACACATAAAAAATATATATACGGTTGAAACCTCCTCCTTTTTTGAAGTCGGTTAAAAACTGAAATATTATGTTTCGACTGTCGATACTGACTGTAGTACATCCTTCGGTCAGTAACGACAGTCGAAAAAAATAAATATCATGTGTGGGCCATGGCCATGGTAAGAATTTTTTTTTTTTTTTATATCTTTATGAAAACCTTGTTAAAATAAATATTGATTTTCTGCTGGTATTTGTGTAATACGTTACAATAACTGTCATATGTTAGTATGGTATAAAGTTGCCATTGTTTTGTCTAATGGTGAAGCTACAGAGTGCGAAGACGCTCAAAACTAAAACTCAAAGCATTTAATTATATTAACAATTGACTTTTTAATTGTCAAAATGTCGGTCGGTCAGAATGATGAACTTATATAGTTGCCCATTCCAATGCGTAGTATGTTCCTATGGAGCAGAACGGTACATAAACTCCGTGGATACTCTTTTCAATGCCTAAGCCGGGCGATTCCTTACACCTGTGGCCCCACGTACTAGCAATTACCCAAACTATTGATGATTTTTTTTCCTCATGTTTTTTTTTTTTTTTTTTTTGGAAATAAGAGCAATTTGTCAAGCTACGGTGAATAAATGCTTCGCAAAAGACTTTCGTTGCCAACACAAAAAGGACTACCTAGCTCAGTGAAAAAAAAAAAAAAATATTCTTAGTAGGGCCTTACAAATAAACACGGAATAAAGTTATCCTAGGAATAACTTCGGTATACCCATACATTTTTTGACGTTTTTACCTACATAACTTTATTCCGTGTTTATTTGTATTAGGCGGAGGATTTAACAAGAATAGGTAGGTGCGTAACAGGCATTAAAAAAAAAAAAACAAGTTAAATTATTATTTCATATTAATATTGGAACCTAGACCCCAATGCACAAAAGCAAATACTAACTAGAACACACAGCATGTTCTAATTCAGACAAATCAACAATACAATGTTTACGTGTGCAGTGTGCTAGTAACGCGCTTGACCGCGCATGCGCTCTGTGTCACGTTCAAGGAGAGCTGCGCACGCTTCGAGGCCACGCGTACCACGTCTGACGTCACGCTCTCTTCCGATTCCGTACCGTACCGTTTTTGATAAAAGACAGATTTAAATAGACAGGCAAAGTCGAGACGAAACTTTTGAAGTGGGCAAAAACCTAAGTCAATTATTGTAGGATAAGTTCTCGAGCCTAATATAAAAACTGACTGAATTTGTGACCTTTGGAAAAACTGAATTAATTATTAATTCATATAGGATTCGCAAAAAAAAAAAAAAAATAACAATCAATTTGTTTTAAATGATGTGTATTGTGTATTCCAATACCTACAAACCATTTCGATATATGACAAAAACTAGTTCTTTTTCATCGTTTTTATTTCTGGCAAAACATTTTATAATCTTGGAATTACATAATAGTCGCATTCCCGGGTTGACGCGGTAACAGATTCTGATAAGTGATATACAGAGTGTAAAGGAGTGTAAGTGGTTGAAGTTATTCGGAAAAGAACCAGAGTTACCGAAATAGCTTGCAGAGTAAATAGTACGCAAGTTAAAGTTGGCAGTGGGTTGGCCATGTTTGTCGAAGGACCGATGGCCGGTGGAACAGACGAGTCCTGGAGTGGTTACCGCGTATCGAAAAGCGGAGTATCGGACGCCCCCCAGCTAGATGGACCAAATACCTTAAAGAGTTGGCTGGGACAGAATGGATGCAGAAGGCGGAGGACAGGGTGTTGTGGCGCAGCCTGGGAGTAGTCTATGTCCAGCAGTAGACTAAGAAAAAAAAAAAGAAAGAAAAAACGTTTATTTGCGGTAAACATGACGCAAAAAAAGAACACAACACAAAAAAAAAAAAAAATAAGTTTGGGGTAAATATGCGTCACATTCACGCAAAACGGCCATCGCTCAGCATAATGCTGCGACCACGATACGATACGATACTACGATAGGCTATTGATTCAAGATTCAAGGCACATTGACACGTAAACTGTAACTATGAATTTAACTTGTATATAATATGTATGTATGTCTCTTTTGCCATGCTGTTGGAAGATGCAATATTTTAGTTAATTTATACACATATTGTAACATCGTACTGTCATTTTGACTGATCATGTGTCAGTTGTTTGTTCATACCTTTAAGATGTGAGAATAAAGAAGTCTTCGGATTCGTATTCAAGGTACCTACAAGGAGTGAGTGTTATTAATTGTTCTTCTATCTTCTCTTGGCAATCAAACCATCATACAGACCACTAAAAGAAAGGGAGTCGAGCGGGATTGTTGAGTTGTAGTATAATACACGCACCAGCATATAATACCGCCGACATCTCGAACACTTGCCTAGTCTCGGTCGAATAAGATCGCGTCTACAGTATTGTCAAGTGACATGCATAATTTTGAACAATGTGAGGAAGGAAGCGTACGGTATTATTTTCACGGCAATTATATCATTGTTAGGCCCACAGTGTAACTTACCCACAAGGTTACAGGAAAGCGAAGAATCTGAGGGGAAAATAAACGATTTCCCCCTTCTTACAAATCTTTACAGTTATACTACTCGAATAAAAAGTTTAAATACAGGTTGATCAGTTGAGAAAGATTATCCCGTTTCAGATTTACTCAAACTGACCTTACTATACGAAAATCTGAAACTGAAAATCTTGAATGCAGTGGATATTATGCACAAGGCGTTTTTATACGAAAGAAAGCCAACGCGCGTAGTGCGTTTATGCCATTAGACAGCGGTAAAAAAAAACGCCGTGGTCTTTAATTTAAAATGCAAAATTATTCCTTAAAACAAACTCTGCCTGTGATCAGATTTTCAGATCAGAATTTTATCAATAGGACAAATTGTCCGAACATTTAGGCCCGGACTTCACCAAAGCGGAGACGAGACGAACGGCGAGGAGATTTTTCTTAAACAATCAATAGAATTTCGTTATTCATACATCTCGTCTCCGCTCAGCTTCAGTGGAGATCGCTAAGCGGAGATGTATTATGTTTGTATGGTGCGATGGAAGCGGAGATGTGAGTTGTGCCTCGCCAAGATTGAGTTGAGCGGCGGTACAAAGCGGAGATGTGAGCTGTGCCTTGTAAGCTGGCGACTGCGCGCAGCGGAGACGAGAAGAGATGTAAGCGGAGAGTAGTGAGCGGTGGTCTGATCGCGCTAAATTGTGCGTTCATCTCAATATCCAACACTCGCCGCACGCAGCTCAGTTCTGCTCTAACCAGCACACATCGCCGCTCTAGCCAACACACATCTCCACTCCAGTCTAGCCAGTACGCATCTCCGCACAGCTTTGGTCGATACACCCTTGCTAAAAAACATCTCGTCTTGTCTCCGCCTTGGACATCTCCGCACATCTCCGCTTTGGTGAAGTCCGGGCCTTAGCGGCTATTTGAAATTA
The DNA here is from genome assembly GCA_947523025.1 of Dryobota labecula. NCBI lineage: Eukaryota > Metazoa > Arthropoda > Insecta > Lepidoptera > Noctuidae > Dryobota > Dryobota labecula. Next base: position 5,071,049 of record OX383296.1, on the reverse strand, counting down.
AAATCTGATGGTAGAGTTGCTTCAAAATTATCACAGATCCTGAAATTCTGATGAAATACATGATTATCTAGCAAGTAGATAAATCTCACAATAATGTAAGCTGTTATTATTGGTTGACTTATATTCCATTTATTATAACATTAGACAAATAACTGTTCTCACCCTTTCGTTATTTCGATGTAAACGTTTAATAAACTCCGTTATTTCACGATAAATAGAAAGAACCGTTATCTATTTAACATTTACATTAAAAAAATTACTCTAAAGTGCAGTAATTTCAACAATATTACACAATAACTGTCGTTATTTAGCAGTTATTTGTGTAATGCTATATAGTAAATGGAGTATAAATGTCTAGAGGCAATAAAATCACATTTGACAGTACCTAATAGGCTTTCTACCTTATTAACACGTTGAAGGACAGTATATCCTGGTTGTGTTAGGTCACTACAAAATTTCATACATTGCATAGAGGCGTTGTGACACATCGCAACAAAGGACATACTTTAGTAGAATGTTTTTTTAACGTCACGATATGATGACAGTAAAAGGTTAAAATTCTGTCAAGCAAGGGCATTCTTTAGTGTTTAGAGGTATGAGGAACAGTGTGTAAAGTTTACTCATACTCTATAGTAAAGGGAGGATCCTCCGACCAGACGGGTATTGTGTCTGGTAGGCAACTGCCCAACGGTTGATCTCGGGATGTTGTATATATGCTAGTCGCGCGGTAAACTCTGATAGCGCGATGCAGGATTTATGACGACAGGTCTTTGATTTTAGTTCGCATGTGGCGTTGTTGATACCGCCACATTAGTATAGAAAATTAAACACCACAAGGCGTACTGATTTTATGCAAGTCAAAACTTTGACGTCGACAGGCGTATTGTCGTATTTTTTCAGAGACAACGTCGAGAGGCGTTTTTTCCGGCAACGTTTAACCTTTCGACTTTGATATTTAATCCTGTACCTTGTTACCCATAATAAGGTTTTATAGATCAGATTGCTGTCGTTTCATCAGTTCTATGTGAAATTGTTCAGGTGCATCCAGTTAGACTAGCAGCTGACACCAACATTAAATAGGAGAAAAAAAAAATTCGTTGGAAGAAAATGCTGGGAAGTTTATTGCGCCACTTCTTCTTCCCAGCTATACTCCATTTACTTATAGCTTTAGACCAATAATGGCTAAATAACGACGGTTATTGTGTAATATTGCTGAAATTACTGCACTTTAGATTTTTTTTTTTTTTAATGTAAATGGTAAATGGATTACAGTGCTTTGTATTTATCGTGAAATAACGGAGTTTATTAAACGTTTACATCGAAATAATGAAAGGATGAGAACAGTTATTTGTCTAATGTTTGTCTGTTTTTAATTGACTGTCTCATGTAATTTTGACGTTCGAAAAGTGCTGATTCTCACCTAGTTCGAATAAATCACATTTGATTTGATTAATTTGATGTTCAACCCTTTATCGGTACTAACAAAATATGTTACAAATTTTCAGACGTACTGCTTAGACGCGCAAGTACCGGATTCTGCGTGCACTGCCACGGCCTACCTGACCGGCGTGAAGACCAAATATGGCGTGATTGGTCTTGATGGCAACGTCACCCGAGCATCCTGCTATTCGCAGCTTCACGAACCGAACTGGACGCCTTCTATTGGACAATGGGCTTTGGATCAAGGACTTGATATTGGTTAGTTTATTCTGCTTCTATCTTAAAATACCGAGATTGTTCTCTGCCTCGGAAAGCACGTATCGGCTGTCATTCATAAATGTTTGTCAGTAGTTACGGATATTCGACGCACGAAAGTATTTCCAAGGGCCGCCAACGGGTGTGTTACCCAGTATCTCGGTTTTATTTATTTATTTTTTTAACATTTTCTCACACAAATGTACAGAGGTGGACTTAATGCCATAGGCATTTTCTACCAGTCAACCTTTGGGTGGTGCAGAGACAAACAGTGGTAGGTGCAATTACGAAAATTGGGGAATACATTTTATTAAAATATAAGGATAAACCTATACCTTAATTATAAATAAGATATATATATATATATACCTAATTTAATTATATATAAATATAAGAAAAAAATAATCGATAAATATATTACGAGACCATTGACCGACCAATGATCGACCATTATGAATTTAACAGATTACGAAATTGTAGCAAAATGACAATGGGATCGTGTTGGAGTGACGAATTTATATAAATAGCAGACCTGGGCCTCTGGTGGATTCAAGGCCCACTACCTCTCACAGAGAGGAGGCCAGTGCCCCAGCAGTGAGAACATTTTAGGCTTATTATTGTTATGGTTGGCAACTTTCTGTGCGCGCCCTCAGTATCTTGAACTCTATATGTTTTTGGGCTACAACGGCTATTTGTGCTCAAATTAAGATCAAAAATATGTAGTTATGTACATACCTACTGTATTTTAATTGTGTTAATTAATTCCTTATGGGTATTCTTTTTAAGGCTCCGTGCACGAAAAAAAACTCTCTTTTGTCAATTTCTTATCTAATTGTGAGAAAACTCGAAATAATCGAAACATTAAGTCTGTGTTACTATAAAAGTACAGTTTTCATGGTGCTAAACCATTCGTGTCAGTCACAGCAACTGTTAATATTTTCATAATTTTTGTGCTCTCGCCAATTTCCCCGTTGATTTACTTAATGAAGATATTGTATAATCATTAAATAAAATTTTGATTATATTTCAAGACTAATTTGTGATTTTTAAATATCTTTATTTGATTTGCTAAATAATAGGAAAAAAAAAATTACTGACGGGGTTTAAAACAAAAAAAGGTTTTTTCAGTATTATTTTTCTGCTATATTTTGTATAGAAGTTGAAAAAAGTGGTTCAGCCACATGCAAGTAGACCATATAATGGTGTTGATGATATTTTTTAATGTTCAAAATAGTTTCAAAAGTAGTTTCTTGTAGAATGATGATCAAATGTCAGTCTCGCGTAATTTTTCGGAAAAACTTGTTGCGAATATTTGTGATGTACCGTGAATACTTAATTTATTTGAAATATCCCTTTCAGCCACATGCAAAACAAAGAACACGACTTTTCAAATCACAAATAATTTTGTTTCAATTATTTTTCCCTTTCTAACAAACAATGAACAAAATTGATCAAAATCAGTCGATTTCGTGCACGGCCCCTTAAGCAGGTCTACTATCTACCTAGTAACTGAAAAGACTAGCCGTCGGTCTCAATAACATCACTTAAGTTAAATGTATGTAGATACATCATAGGTTCGTAGAGATAAGTGAACTGTACCCCGACGGAACTTTTATCAGATATGATCGATTTACGATGAACAAAATACGATCTAGAGGAATGTGGCCGTTTTTATTTATATCGAATTTTGTTGCTTCGTGTCTCATTATGAAACTTTAAAAAAGGTATAAGAAAATTCTAGACACACTTACCGATATAGTTAGTTGAGGCGTTTTTCATAATTCCTTCTCAGTCACGAGATAATATATTATGGAAAAGGAAAGGAATTTCGCTAGTGCGGCGTTAATCCTCTTAAGACCAAAAACCTCAAAACTGCTTTTATTTCAGTTTTCTGTTAGTTTTTTCGCTAAAAATGGCCTATCGTAGTAATTCAAAAACAAAAATAGAACAATTATAATGTATCTACATAGAATTTTATGGTCCTTTCAACGGAGGTTTTTTGGCTGGCGATGACGATAAATTGATTTTTAACGCCACACTCTTACGTCAAATCATGAACGACATACAAAAATAGCACAATCGGTGATTAGTTAAGACAATAGCTACCATTAGTTGTATGACTGTGTTTGGTTCGATGTGACATGTGACGGTGACATGCTCACATGATATATTCATAAATTATATTGTTTAGATATTCAATTAATTATTACTTGGCCAGAAATTGCTACCTTAGAGGTTGTAATTGGAAACATTTACAGCCTTTGAGGTCGTGACATTTAAATACTTATAATAAAAAGAAAAAAAACACAAAAAAAAAACAAATGTATTTATTTATTAATTAATGTACACACAATTATAGATACGACATAGTCAGTTTTTTATATAACACAGGTAGCGCCATCTTTTTAGTATCAGTTGAACTAAATGTTGTCGTCAGTGTCTAATTTCACTGTCGCCTACTAGATGTCACTGTCAACACCGTTTTTTTACACTGTAATGTTTTTTATTTTAATTTGTGTGCTCTAAGCTCCACATCATCATTAGCCTCATTGTTCCAGCCACTGCTGAGCACCTCCTCCATTTTCTGCCATGCTTCCCTGATCTGTGCGAGTCAATACCAATATTACTTATTGAAATTTAATGATAAAATTAATATCGCTATGGGTAGCACTAAAATATGAAAAAAAAAAAATATTACTGGATCATACTTATGCAATTAAAAGATGTCTTAAAATAATAATAATATTGGTTGGTTGAAAATAATAATATTACCAAGCGGTTAGTCGACTCTTCACGTGACCAGAGGGTGGCCCATGTTATTAATCAAAGAATCAGCATTGGTAGCTTTTGGGGCATTTTTCTGTTGAAAGCGATGTGGACGAATTTTTAGATGCCCTATGATTCTTTCCCCTCCCTTTTTTATATAATGTACTTTTACATAATAACTATTATTATTATACTAAAATATTGATCATGAATTAATATTGATTATTAATTTTTCAACTGTTACTTCTCATCATTCCAGGTTTAGTGACAACAACGCGGGTCACACATGCTTCACCTGCAGGGATGTATGCACATACGTCGGAACGGAACTGGGAGTCGGATGCAGACGTGCCCACAGAATGCCTTGCAGCTGGCTGCAGAGACATCGCGTACCAACTCGTCACTAACAGCCCTGGAAGACATTTTAAGGTACATCTTCTACATAACCTCATCACAACTACAGGGCCAAATTAAATTACCTGGCGAAACTTCTGATACGTGACGAAATAATAATTAAAAAACCAAAAAAAAAAAACTTTTAATTCAGACAAATTTTTGTCCATATTTTGTTAGTATTACATTAATTATCTTACAACTGTGTTAGTTATGACTCAAATATGGCGTGAATATAATAATATCTATACCTAATAAAATCTAAAATAAAAACTGATTTTCCAAACTCATAATCTCAAATAACAACACTACCCACGGCCACCCCATAATCAGCTGACCTCCCCAACCCAGATTTAGTTTAAACATGAATATTGAAAACAAGGTCACTTTTCGTGTCTGTCGGTGTGATCGCTTTGTAACACACAATGGATCTGTCTCCTGAGATACGCCTGTATCTCAGGAGACAGATCCATTGTGTGTAACTGTCAGGTGGCAGAGTTTTTTTATGTAACAGTGACTCTTGTTTGCAAATAAACGAATTTATTATTATTATTTATCTTGATGCGGTTTTCACCATCTTTCAGATAATTTACTACAGTAGTTTACTTGTATAATACATTAATATTTAACTTAGAAAAATGAAAAAGAAATCATGAAAGAAGAAAATATCTTGAAGTTTTGTCGATTTATAAAAACCTTGCGACGCAGGAGGCCGTTTTGCTATATTTCTCCCGTGAAGTCCCTTGTCATGTCCCTTGTCCTTGTTTGTAGTAAAAATCAAATGTCTTATATTAGATTTTTACTACTAACAGTTGCATAAATGGACATACTTTTAGCAGAAAGGATTCAATCCACATTCTGGTCAAAAATGAGTTGTATATACCAAAGAGGTCCTAACGGTTGGTTCTTTCAGTCAGCATAAAAGATCCGTGACAATGCAAAGATGAGTTTGATTTTTTAATGATGGGAACCAACCTACATATAGGTGGGTACTTTCCGTTTACCGTTAGGACTACTTTGGTATATAATATATCACTGATTTTTAACCGCAATATCTTCTCGTCCCGCATATCGCAGTATCTCAAGACGAAAGTCTTTGACCAGTGCGTGTCGCCAGTGATGACATATGGCACTGAAACGTGGTCGCTCACAATGGGCCTTATTAGAAGGCTAAAAGTTACCCAAAGGGCGGAGAGGGCTATGCTTGGTGTTTCTCTACGTGATTGAATTAGAAATGAAGAGATCCGCAGGAGAACCAAGGTAACGGACATAGCTCGAAGAATTGCCAAACTTAAGTGGCAATGGGCAGGGCACATTGCGCGCAGAACAGATGGCCGTTGGGGCCGAAAGGTTCTGGAGTGGCGACCGCGTTCCGGAAGAAGTAGCGTTGGAAGGCCTCCCACAAGGTGGACCGATGACCTTATGAAAGCCGCAGGAATCCGCTGGATGCGGGAAGCACAAAACCGGTCGAGGTGGCAGTGCTTGGGGGAGGCCTATGACTAGCAGTGGACGTCTTTCGGCTGAAATAATGATGATGATGATGATTTTTAACCATAATGAGGGTTGAATCCTTTCTATGAAACGTTCCCATTAATACCCTATTACACCTTTTTTATAATTTTTAGGTCATCATGGGTGGTGGTCGGAGAGAGTTTCTTCCTAACGTGACCAGTGTACTGGGCAATAAAGGCAAAAGACTGGATGGCGTGGACCTTACAGAACTATGGCATGTTGACAAACAGGAGATGAACGCGACCCACCAGTATGTTACCGACAGATTGGAACTCATGAAGGTTAGCAAATTTTTTTTTTAATCTACTTAATCTAATTCTTAAATTAATTCTAACGTTCACTGGCAGATAGTGCATAGCTTTATTAAACTGCTGGGTCTGGTTCTACTGGGCTAGATGGATGAAACTTTGCACAAGAATTCCCTAATTCATAATGTAACGAGAGTGAACACTGAGGAAGATATTTTGAAAATTCATCCCCTAATAGGGATAAATAAGCCATCGCAAACATGGCTTGTAAACAAGTAAATGACGAGGTATTCAATTCCAATGCTATCGATTTCGAATATTAAATACTTTATTTACCACCACAAAAATAAATAACAAAAAATGAATCAAACAATACAAAATAATACAGTAGGCGGTTGGTATTACAACGGAATAAATCTTCATATTGCAGCATATATTATATATATATTAAACGCGCGTGCTTTACACATGATTGTATGTATGTTTGTGTCTTAATTATGTTTTGCAGCGCCCTGACAGGGTTCATGTACAAAAACCGACAATATTATTTTGTAAAATGTGTGATGTGCATGAGAGCAAATAAATAAATAATTAATTTAGCCTAACATAGTTTAAGTAATACTAACAAATTATGGGTACTGTGCCTGAATCAAAGATTATAAAGAAGAGAAGAAAAGAAATGTAGTATACAGTAGCGCACTAGTTTTTTTTTTTTTTTAATCTGTCTTGCACTTTTTTTAATAACCGGCGTTAAATTTCTCAGTTGGTCTAGAATCATGTGCTGAATTCATGGTAACAGTTTTCGCGTCGATATCCATTACACCACCAACCAATCGCCGAACATGTTGCGAGGCAGTTGTAGTTAAGCCTCGAATACATTAGGGTACGAATGAAGCGACATGTTGCGGAACATGGCGCTCGACAATGTCGCAGAACATTTTGCAGGCCACACTAGTCAGTATTTATAGAAATGTCACCCGAGGAGGTTGTGGCAATTAGTGCTGCGTATATACTTATTTCGAGCAGTTTAGCGAAAGCAGTTTGCGCGATTACTCGCGCAGTCTTGCGAGTAATCGAACAAGGAGGTGGTGGATGCGGAGTTACTTTCTACAACAAGAAAAAATAATTAATATTTTAAGCGAGAAATAGCGCGACACTGACGCTCAACACGTGCGCTCGCTCTCGGAGATCCCAGCTAGCAACATATTCCGCGTAACGTAAATGCGTCTCAAGATGTTTCACGGCATGTTGCGGAAAACAGGGCAACATTGCAGCGCAGCGTCACGTAGATTGAGCGTTGCGCGTCATGTTGGGGGATATTTTGTTCCCTCGTATATTCGTGGCTTTAAGTTCATGTTTGAGTGCTTATCCGTAATCTTGAAATCTGTCGCGTGGCGCGAACTTGACGATAGCGTATGACAGCGGTAGAGAATATGAAAAGCATTGATTTGATTGAAACTTAACTGCAACTGCACTGCAACTGAACTTAGCGTAACTGGTGACTCTGCGTTTCCCTCACGGCAAAAGTTTTTCTAAGTCTGTGATTAATTTATAAAAGTGTAGGTATTCCAACTTGAAGCTTAAAATGCCTATGCATTCCTCAAATTTCCTCGACAAATCCTTTACTGTCCAGGCCGCTCGTTTGTGAAATGCATTGCCTGTTGAAATAAACTGCGCACAGTCATTGCTTGTATTTAAAAGACTCGTGAAGGAACATTACTTGTCGTTGTGATCTTGTTCTCGTAACTGTAATTATTATATACTCTTCATTTATTTTCGTTGCTTATGAAAATTTAGTATGTATGTATTTGTGTATCTATTATTAAGGATACTTATAAATCTATGTACCTATTTTAGTACAACTGTAGTAGTATATCTTTTTTAGTTTATTTATCTATATTGTATACTTATTATTTGCACCAACGAAAGCACCAAATATTTTATGTCTAGGCAAATCACTGTTCATTCCATGGTTTTCTGGAAGTGATCGCAGAAAGCGATTTATTCCGTTCTAATACCAAAAACTAATACCACTATGTATGTTTTCCAACAAATTTGATGAAACAAATATCAGTGGTATTAGTTTTTGGTATCAGAACAGAATAAATCAATATGAACCTATAAGATTCACTTTACGAGCAAATGTGTTACAAAAAACTAAAGAATGTTCATTCAGCGCCAAGCGGTTGGTCGACTCTTCACGTGATCAGAGAGCTGGCCTATTTATGGCCAAAGAATTAGCATTACCTTTCTCCCCCCCGACCCTTGCTCGACGAAGCGCCAGCCCGCGCCGCAGCTGAGCTTGTAGCTTTAAATTCCCCTACTAATAATAATAACCCTGATATGATCCAACCTGTCCCTTGCTGTCCTCCCCCGACGCTGCCCTAAGCCGAGATTTGTACCCAACAGGGGATGCTCTTAGTGTGCAGTCGTTAAGTTTATAAGTTTTATGCCCTGGCTGGAGGCTTTCAGTTTCGCTTAAGGCAGCCACAGGAAACTCCGGTTCACGACCTCTCAAGGTCAACTCAGACGTGCCATTTAAAAAAAAAAAAACACTTTTCAACGTGGCAATGCTGCTAGCCTTTCGTGCGTGACAGCGATGCGGACGAATTTTTTTAATGCCCAATGAGATCTTCCCGTTTTTGTATATTCTTGTAAAAAAAGTCAAAACGTTTATTGCGAACTAAGTGTACAATATTGCTGTTATGTTACGTTAGTATGTACTTATGATTTAGCAGCCTTTTACAAGCATTGCAATTGTCATTCGCCTGCCCTTATCATCCTAAATTAGCATGCATTAAACATTATTTTTACTTATTTCTTTTTAAATATAAAAAAAAACTGGCGGTATCGACAACGCCACATGCGAACTATACGCATCAAAGACTTGACGTCACAAATCCTGCATCGCGCAATCAGAGTATACCGCGCGACTAGCATATATACAACATCCCGACATCAACCGTTGGGTAGTTGCCCACCAGACACAATACCCATCTGGTCGGAGGATCCTCCCTTTACTATAGAGTAAGAGTGAACTTTTCACCCTGTTCCTCATACCTCTAAAAAACAAAGTACACTTAAATTGAGCAAAATAAAGTTATGTCAAAATTTAATGTCGATAATAATGAATTTAATACAATATTATTCAGCAGTATTAATGTCATTCTTTTCAGGTAGTACAAATGAAAATTATAATTTTATATGAAGTTAAATAGGATGGACTAAATCTTATTGTTTGTTTATGACAGATCGCCACTTTTGTACATGAGAGAAAATCGTTATTTTAAGCTAGACTCTAAATATTCTTTTACTGAGTAGTTTTTTTTTTGGATTAGGTATAGTTTTAGCCTTTTTTTGAATATTGTTACTGATTTTTCAGTGTTAAAAATGTTGGGCAACTTTTTATATATTTTGAATGCCTTAGAATATCGATGGTCATACGTTGACAACTCGTAAGCCACATTTTTTATGCATTACGATTTATCAATGGGAAGATTTGGCGCTTAATTACAAAAACAAAATTATGTACTTATCTCATTTTGCGAAAAAATTTGGGTTACGAGTTGTCAACGTATGACCATCGATATATATTATAGCATATTTTAGTGTAACCATGTTCTATTATGTTTCTAGGTATTTAATTCAGATGACCTGCCTGAGTACCTATTGGGCCTCTTCCGGGATGACCACATGGAATATCATTTGAAGGCTCAGAACCAACCAACTCTCGAAGAAATGGTGGAAGTTGCAATCAAGATGCTCAGCAGGAGCCCAAAAGGATATTTCTTGTTTGTCGAAGGTATAATTTTTTTAATTTATGGAATTGTGGAAAAAGGGGGGCTCGTGGTTATTCAATCACAACCGTACGTATTGGTTCGTGGATAGGTGGCCATCCATTAGGGCTCGGTGTCGAAGTCAGCGATTGTGGGGCGGCGGCGGCGGCGGCGGCGCGGCGGCCCGGGGAGCGGCGCGGCAACCGGTCTCGCTCGAAGCCAGCAAGCAGATCGCGCGGCAATAGAGCGGCGTAGTGTTGTGTTATGAGAAACTAGCTTTTGCCCGCGGATCCGCCCGCGTAGATGTCGGTTATCGAGTAAAAAAGTAGCCTATGTCCTTCTCCGTATTCCAGGCTATATCTCTGCCAAATTTCATGACGATCGGTTCAGCGGTTTAGGCGTGAAAACGTAACATACAGACAGACAGACAGAGTTACTTTCACATTTATAATATTAGTATGGAAGTATGGATTAGTGTCTTTGTTCGCGAACGAAATCTCTAATCAGCGACGACAACATCTTTTTGATAAAAAAAAATCATCGTAATGTTAGAATTATTACGGGCAAAAGTAGATGTGAATTCTTACAAACAGGATGGAAACACTACGTCAATGGAAACTCGCGGGCACCGCTAGACTGGTGCGCATCGCTCATATGCTGCTCCCCGCGCCACTGCCTTCGAGGCCAGTTCCACATAAATCTATGCATTGAATCGCACTGCTCCCCACGCCGCCACCGCCGCCGCCACCGCCGCCGCCCCGCATCCGCTGACTTCGTGTCCGTAGCGTAACATAAAAAAAGTAAAAAGTTTTTATTTTGGAACAACAACAAATTGACATAATTACAATAGAAACTATGATAGCTACAAAAGTTACAAACCGTGTCGCAGCTGTCGACGCCCGTCTAAACATAAGAAACACATTGTTCCAGACTTAACTGTGACATGGGTACCTTTTTCCGTGTGACGTAGTAATGACTACTTTAATAAACAAACCGTTGGTATGCGTCGTATTACCCTACGATTATTAATCCGGGAAATAAAATAAAATTATATCCTGTTGTATTATTGTGGTCGTATAAGGAAAGAGGAGTTTGAGTGTATTGTGTATCCATAAGGAAATTCACACACATTATAATTAGGTAGGTAGGATGAATTAAACAGCTGATATTTAATGAATCAATACAGCACAGGAAAATGGTTAAAATGAATACAGGATACTTTAGAGTTGTAATAATAAATAGTCACATTGTGGACTAGGAACACGGATTTATGTAAATATTATTGTACTTGTAAATATTATATTTACGTTTCTTCATAAGTCAACTGCATACTTATATAACTGTAAACAGTCCGTCTGTTCAGAAGATCCTTAGTATTGATAGTCTGAGTCAGGGTACCTATTACTTACCCTGACATTTTTAATCATCTCAGATACTTGCCAATATAATATAATGATAAATATCCACGAAAAATATTGATAAAATCTCTAAATCTGTCAATAATCTGAAAACAAAACTAATCGTGCGGAGAAAGAAAGCCCGACTGCGTGCGAGTTGGACACTCTTTTAAATTATATTGTAACAAAAATATTAGTGACATCTTTAATGTTGAATTTATAACTATACTAGCTTTTGCCCGCGGCTCCGCCTGCGTGGATGTCGGTTATCGCGTAAAAAAGTAGCCTATGTCCTTCTCCATATCCCAGGCTATATCTCTGCCAAATTTCAAGACGATCGATTCAGCGGTTTAGGCGTGAAAACGTAACATACAGACAGACAGACAGACAGAGTTACTTTCACATTTATAATATTAGTATGGATGTGAGAACGACGTAAAAATAAAAAATAAAAAGACTTACACGTTAAAAGTGTCCAGGGTAGGTACAGGAAAACAGAATCCAAAAAGAAAAAGGTAATAAAATAAACCGTGGACCCATTCAAAGAACATAACATTACGCCTGTCAATGGGAAAGCAAAGGAAAAGTTCACCCACATTTCGAAGGTTATGTTTAAGTCCCATGTAATATAGGCAAGCCTATTGCTGCTAACCGAGCATGAATCGGGACTCTTACTTCTTTGAGGTATTGGTATCATCCTCATGGTAAGAACCAATATTATTTTACCATTCTTCCCAACTTGGAAATTGGAACCTCCATACTCAGTAGTCACGCATATGTTACCACTAGACATACGGGGTAGTTCTTAAAAGAATACAGGCATGTCTATCTGGTAACAGATTCCCTGAAAGACGATTCAGATTGGAGAAGGGAGCGCAGAGCGTTGTCCGTCCGGGCGAACATGCTGGCCCGCAGGTTCTCTCTATGTAGTCGCAGTTAAAATAGCCCTTTTAAAGGCGTATTGCACAACACTGTATGCCCCCGGGGGCCTTGTGGTTCAGATATACCCAAAGCTCGCAATGTTCTGCGTATCCAATATAACAATGAGGTCAGGGTGCTGTTGCGACTGCCTCGCTTCTGCAGTGCGTCGGCGAAGTTTGCCGACGCGCGCACTGACAGCTTTGACGCAGTATGGCGGAAGAAATCTGCCTCGTTACTTCGCAGGTTGCGTGACAGTCCCAACATCTTTCTGCACTCGATAGCCGCCCGGATAGATAGTCCGATTGAGTGGGTGTTAGCCGATCAAACAAGATGTGTTTTAGTTATTAAGTACTAGCTTAGGCTAAGTAAGATTGTTGCACAATGGACCTCGTTTGTAGTCTAAAAACAATTCCTGTATTATTCCAGGTGGCAGAATAGACCATGCTCACCACGACAGCCTCGCTCACTTGGCCCTAGACGAAACCGTGGAGTATTCCAAGGCTGTCAAAAAGGCGAGGGCCCTAACAAACGAGGAAGACACCTTGATAGTCGCCAGCTCCGACCACGCGCATACAATGACTGTCGCCGGGTACCCATCGAGAGGTAACGACATACTGGGAACTGTGGACACCGCTACAGGACTGGATGGGAAACCCTACACTACAATAAGCTATGCCAATGGAAAAGCCCATTCTATTGGAGAAGACGGCACAAGGGTTGACGTATCTCTTGAAAATGAATTCACAGCGCGTAAGTTTTATTTTTAAGATATAAATAAAATTGAAGTGTCTGTTCATAATGTATAAATGCTTATGAAAGGATGTTTATACGGTATTAATAACAATTTTTTTTTTTTTTTTAATTTTGTCTGTCTGTTTGTTCCGGCTTATTTCCGAAACGGCTAGATCGATTTTGACGAGACTTTCACTGACAGATAGCTGATCTTATAAGAAGTAACTTAGTCTTACTTTAGAAAAAGCTACGCGGGCGAAGCCGCGGGCTGCAGCTATTTTTATATATCGATACTAACGTAACTCGAAGAAGTAGTTTATTATTTTCTGTTAAGTTGTTGTCATCCGTTGGTGGTTGATGGATACTTTAACCGAAAGCGATGATCGCGCAAGTACGCGATTGTGGCTCCCGTTTATATGAATACGATGACTTGCACGCGTGATCAGTCAAGTCGCAAAATAATATGTCGTCATAGTTCATATGAAAACCATCGCGTAATCGCGTATTTGCGTGATAGTCGCTTCGGACGCAGGGACATGCTCAGACTTCTATATTAAAAATTACAAACAACATTGCTTAAATTATGTATTTCTTCACAGGTGACCTGAGCTACGCATACCCGAGTCTGGTGCCTTTGGATTCAGAGACCCATGGGGGGGAGGATGTTGCAGTCTTCGCATCAGGACCCTGGCAGCATCTGTTCACTGCCAGCTACGAGCAAAACGTGGTGCCGCACCTCATGGCTTTTGCCATGTGTATGACGGATGACCAGCACGAGAACTGCGCACCAGAAGAGCAAAAACAGACATCCAGTGGCATCACCATACAACCCAGCATCACTGTGCTAGCAATCCTATCTGTGATAATTAGTTTAAGATTACGTTTTTAGGTACAAATACTTAATTGTTTAATTGTTATTAGTGCGATTTTTTAAATTATTGACTCCGCTCCGTTTGTGAAGCGGATTGGTGAAACCATAGAAAGTGTTCATGTTAACCGCAGGGCTAATTATTGACGAAGACTTTTAAAATCAGTCGCTCGTTTGTTTAGAATCCTCAAGTAGGGCCCTTGCACTCATAGACGTCACTCAATCATCCATAAGCTTATGCAATTATTAAAGAAATCTGGTGCTGAAAGGTACTTACAAATATAAGGACACTACATTTGCTATTCTTTACGTCCGGCATCACACGGAACACACCTCATTTCCTTCTGTGGGTGTCGTAAAAGGCGACTAAGGGACTTACTAGAGAATGGGCAGCAGTGTTCTCTATGCATTTTAACACCATACTGCGATCGCCAACCCGCCTGCCAAGCGTGGCGATTATGGCAAACCCATCCAATTGGGGGAGGCGTATGTTCAGCAGTGGACGTCTTTCGGCTGAAATTATGATGATGATATTTGCTATATCTATACATATTTTGTTATGTATATTGATGGCGCGAAGGGCTAATATAGTGGACTGTATTTTACGTAGCGGAACAAAATGATCGACAAACGCTTGGCGTTAGGTAATGGGAGTTGCGGTGGGTGTAGGACAATAGACTACAACCCGAAAATTAGAGAGGGAAGCACAAACCTTTAAAGTATAAACAGAAGATCGAACTTAGTTCGGGCCGAACCACGAACATGGTGTTCTCCGAACCATATTCGCTCGTGTGGTGCACGGTCCGCCGGACATTATTATTATTAATATCGGTACGGCTGGTTCGGAGCGCTTGCACATCGAACGCGGTGCGTTCCGAAACGATTCGATCGTGTGGACGGCGCACCGAACCATTTGTCGGTCTAGTCGCTATTGTGCCACCGTACGCGCAACACGTCGCGACGTGTTATCAGACATGGATTCCGAGCAACGCCAAGAAGACACTGTTAGTACGGAGAAAAGAGCTGTTATAGAGTTGTTGGAGTTGTATAAAGAATTTCCATGTTTGTGGAATATAACGCATAGCCTTTATTGTTGCGATGTAGCAACGATAGTTGCCACAATTAATGCAATTTTGGCCTGTTTCGATAAAATAAGCGGCATGTCGAGACGTGTCCACGTAATGCTAGCACAATACGACTGGACGGTTCGGAGTCCGGTGTGCTCGTCTGTTGTGTAGAGCGCACCGTACAGTTCGCTGGTGCGGGTCGCACCGATTCGGTCGTCTGTTTGTACTTTTACTGGAGCCAGGTGCTTGCGTCGCCGCCGGTGCATCGATTCACTTCTCCAGGTTCAGGGGCCGTTTGGCTTCAAGTTACTGTCCTCACACGTTAAACACAAACACAAACTATTGATTATAGTCTTATTACATGCGAAAATGTGGTGATTCCAAAGTTATCAGTATTTTTGAGTGGAGCGGGCCTACGCCATTGCGCACGCGTTGCGGAGAATTTCGGAAGTGAGTCGCGACAAAGAATGGCGGCTGAAATCTTCTTATTCACTCACGAGGTATGTGCGGAAGGGAGATGGATATAGGAAATAGCGGAAGTCAATCAAATTTTCAATGTTAGCGCAACCATATATTTTACTATGTAAGGTAGGGTAAAGTGCCTACTCTGTGTCAAAATCAAAACCAAGAGTCACTTATTCACATTAGGCGGAGAATCAGCACTTTTCGAACGTCAAATTACATAAGACAGTCCCTCAAAACGCCTGTCCTTAGATAGATAGATAGAATATTCTTTATTATGCACACCATACAAATGACAGATATAAATGTATGAATTTTACAAGGGGTTACACAATTGGACGTAGTTAAACGAAAACGATCCAATCCCCACAAAGTCCTTTTAGAGATATTGATGTTTGAATTTTAAAAGATATAGGTAACATATTTTATATTTCCGTGCATGTGGGCTGGTTCTGAGGTTGATCAAAATGATAAACTTTTGTTTCTTGCTTGGATCTATTTTATTCGCCGATAGTATCGATATTTAGACTAATTTTGGACCAGGTTGTGGATTGGATCCTTTTCTTTTAAATACGTCCAAATGGTCCATCACCACTTCCTAATGTTTTAAGTTCGGAAGAAAAAGTGGCGCAACAAACTCCCCAGCAACACAGGTTAGAAGAACTTGATTATATTCAAAGTAAATAACATTAAAAACCGGCCAAATGCGCGTCGGACCACGCTCAATGAAGGGTTCCGTAGTTGGGATGAATTCATCCCAAGACCCAAATTAACATTGTAGTTGAAAAACATGTTCTCCCATACATTGTCAACTGTAAATGTAAGTTGATCGACTACTACTCGGTTATTTGTAAAGCCTTCTTAGCTGTGATAGTTTTCGTTTTAACTTCATTATATATACTAATTCTGCGATTTTTTTCACATATCCAAATACAACCATTAGCTAGCACGGACACTTGACTCTAAAAAAAATTTGCACGTTAAAGCTTAATATTACGCAAACGGATCCCTGAATCGAAAAATAGTTTTTCTGAACCCGTAATATTTTTGAACGGTCTATCCAACGATACCCCATACCATGGTGTTGGTTATCGTTGGATTGGCCGGATAAACGAGAAAACAAAATATCATCTTTACGTGAGGGGCCGTTATTTTACCACTTTGTCGGCGTAATTAACATGTATCTCGTAACAAAAATTACAGGTTTCTAGTACTAATAGTCTCTGAGCTATGCCGCGGACAGACAGACAGACGGACATGGCGATACTATAAGGCTTTCTTGTTAACTACGGAACCCTAAAAACAAAGAAACACAAAACATGAAATTTAATTATATTTTATGTATTGGTCCATTGTATGTATTGGTTCTCAGTGCCCAGTACGAGTATGTATTGGTTGTATTAGTTCTCAGTACCTTGTCGGGAAACTAGTTATTTTGTAACTGGGGAAGATTATGTAGTTACAAAATGACAAATTTCTCGGAATTATAAATTAAAGAGTGCAGCGGTACGAGTAAATAGCTTTCCTGAAAAGACGAGAAAAGTGAAATGTCTTAATTTTCATTTTCCAAAAAAAAATAAAAAAATTGATTGCTATAAAATATACGTAATGTTAAATAATGGCTGCTTATGAATTAAATTCATGAAGTGTCCTATGAGCTGTGAACCGTGTTTATTAAATATTAACAATGTTGTTCTTGTACATAAATTAGTTTTTAAGAAGTTGTTAAATAGATTAAGAAGATATTTCAGTATTTTTATGAGTAAACAATAAAAAAGTACAATATTATGCACTTGTGGTTTTATTTTAGATCCGCATCAAATGTAACTGTACCTAATTTAGGTAATGTAGGTACGCTGGACTGATAAATGGTAAATGCAAAAAATAGGCCTAGCTTGCAGTGGCGAGAGCACCATAAAAAATGATCTACCGGCTTCCCTTCGGAGGTTTGGGTCAGGAACTCTACCGCTATTGAAAAATGCCACAGTCAATAGTGTCTACTATTTATTTTTTAATTCACCATAACATTCAAACATCAAAAACGCCTATTATTAGCTTTGAATTACCTACAAAAACAATTTTTTTTTAAGGGCTTTCACACACTAGCAATTTGCGAGCGAGTGGAAAGCGGGGCGAGTACGCAGCGAGCTCGCCGCGATTTCACAACGTGTGAGCGGCGAACACCCCGCGAAGACGCCTCGGGTGCGCAGCTAGCTCGCGGCGAACGGCGCTTTCGACGCCATTTTATGAATGGCACTGAACGTACAACTGGCACTGAATGTACAAAACGCGGATCGTACACCGCAAACTCGCTGCCCACGGCGAGCTCGCTGCGCACTCGCCCCGCTTTCCACTCGCTCGCAACTCGCTAGTGTGATAAAGCCCTAAAATAACCCGGCGCTAAATCATCAGAATCGATCCCGTCATGACGTCACTTTAGGTCACGTGGCATCGCTTCATATGGACGAGAGCAAGCCGCTGTACAATGGTTTACGATAGAGACAGATATAGAAAATATGCAGCAGCAAGAACGAGATGGAAGAATATAGCATTTTTTATTTAGTTTTCACCTGTCCAACTGTGTTGCATTCGATTCTTTATATTCCTATAATAATTTTAGAATGATAGATTTCTGTAAAAAATAAATAAGGTTTCGTTTGTGTAGTGATAGTAAGTAATTGATCAGTAAGTAAGTTAAAACCGGCTTCGTTTCGGCTTCTCTCTTACAAACATTCACAACTCGCCGCTGCCAGCTTGTCAAATTAAATTGAAATTATGCTGAAATAGATAAGATAATTCAGTATTAAACCCCTGGGAGGTGGGCACTAAGGCCCGTATTACAGAACGTCACTCAATACTCAAGCATTACTTAAAACTAGATTCAAGCCATTTGATTGATTGAATCTTTTTTTTATTTATATAAGTACCTAGTTTCTAAATTATCTCTAAGTTAAGCACTATATTTTTATATACCAACAGGCAGATTGTACTGGGAATATATCTGAAACTAACATCATTATTGTAACACCTGCATTTTATACAAATAAAGTTTTTTTTTTTCTTTGACATATTATCTCGGGACCCTGGAGCCCCGGGCCTTTGGAAAGCGTACGAGGGGCCGCAGCCAACTCGCAGCGGCCCCTTATACAATTTTAAATGGAATGAGGCACAAACCGACGATTTTCCCTGCACGCACTATGCTAGTGCACCCAAGGACAACCCCCCCGGTTGTTGTAAAACTATTGCTGAATATGGAAACAAAGATATTGGTTTTGGGTGGTTAAAATGGACTGGTTACCTAAAACTACGGAAGGACCATGGTCCCTGCCTGACCAATGTTTTATTGTACACGGATAAAATGGCAGGAGGTGACTTGCACACTCATTAATCTGGGCCCCTGGAAACGGTCGCTAGCACTTAGTGTCGTAGCAACAAAAGAGCAACATATCCTGAGGTGCTTGAGGACTGGAGAGGTATTCCACGACTATCAGAACAATCCCAGAGCCAGGAAGATGGTCAAGATCCCTACCTGCACTTACTGGAATACTTCCTTCGTCAGATTGGTCATATTGAACACAAGCTGTATTTATTGTAAGAAGGATGAACAGTACAAAATAAATAAAACTGCCAATTACAACTTATGACATTTTATTTCAAAAACTCATTTCTATAAATATAACAATACTGAATGTGAATACATAAATATAAATATCAGTATGATCTACAAAAACAATTTGTTAAGAACACAAAACTGTTCAACTTTTCAAATTGTATGTTCAAAAGTATGAAATAAATTGTTTCAGCATGAGGTACGGTTTAAAGTACTTATGCCAAAATAATACATAATGGTTGTTACAATATTTTTTACAGACTACACTCAGGTACAATTCAAATATCTTAAACCAAATACAGGTCAAATGAAATGTCATCAGTTGTTAATTTAATATAAAAAGGATAGAAAATTATAGTACATTACTTACCAAAAGCTGTAAAAGAAAGAAAGCCCGAAATCGCAGATATTTGTGACCCGAGCCGCAGGCGAGGGTTGTAAATATTGATGGTAAGGGCATCTAAACGCCGATACATTTGTGAAAATGTCCTCAATTCTTCACCGGCTGATATTTGGAAGTTTCTCAAATCACTTGGCATAACAAAGTCCCCCTCTAGTATTGCATCTCTTAATCTGCCTTTAAACGATCTTAATAAACATTTTTCAACGTCTGCTACGCTTGCGGGTGACGTTAAGAATAGAACTATCCTTGATATTACTTCCAAGCCAATGTTTCCTCCTGACTCTTTCTCTTTCTCCTCCGTGAGTAGCGTTGAGGTCCTCAAAGTTTTTAACTCAATTAAGTCTAAGGCTGTGGGCTGTGATGGGGTCAGTCGAACTATGTTATTAATTCTTTTATGATTGAGAACTTAATTCCAATTATTACTCACATCATCAATTCATCTCTGCAGACTAGTGTGTTTCCTGAAATGTGGCGGAAGGCTTACATTATCCCTCTCCCTAAAATTTCCAACCCTAGTTTAACTAACCATTTTAGACCGATCTCCATTCTCCCATTCCTTTCCAAGATCCTAGAAGCAGTTGCTCTGAAACAAATATCCTCGTACGTGTTCAAGAATAGTCTGTTGTCTAGTTTCCAATCCGGTTTTCGGCCTGGCCACAGCACAGCCACAGCTCTGCTTAAAGTTACTGAAGACATAAGGGATGGCCTGGAGAATTCGAGATTAACGGTCTTAGTTCTAATTGATTTTTCCAATGCCTTTAACACCGTTGATCACGACATTCTCCTGGCCATACTGTCTCAAATTGGGGTCTCTTCGTTGTCATGTGATTGGTTTTCTTCATATCTTCGTGGTCGCCAGCAGGCGGTGCGTGCTGATCAGGATTGCTCTGACTGGTGCGGCCTGGCAACTGGTGTTCCACAAGGCGGTATAATCTCTCCTCTGTTATTTTCAATATTTATAAACTCCATTACTGCTGTCCTCAAATGTTCTTACCATCTGTACGCTGATGACTTGCAACTATACGCTCAGTCAGACATTGCCAACCTTGACAATTGCATTTCATTACTCAATGCTGATCTGCGAACTATTGAAGAATGGTCTGGAAAATTTGGGGTTTCTGTTAATGTCGGGAAATGTCAGGCCATCCTCATTGGTAGTTCGTACTATTTGAGGAATGTGAACACTAGTCAGCTTATGCCACTGATGTACGAGAACTCCGTTATCTCTCTTTCACCTCACGTAAAGGACTTGGGTCTGTACATTGACGGCAGTTTGAGTTGGAATAAACACGTGGCTCAGGTGAGCCAGAAAGTCTCGTTCTCACTGCGGTCTCTCTATAGATTCAAGCATTTCCTCCCATCTAGCACCAAACTCACCTTGGTCCAGTCACTTGTGCTTCCTATTATAGACTATGCTGATGTTTGTTGTTCTGATCTTTCCCAAGAACTTCTAAATAAATTGGATCGACTTCTCAACAATTGTATTCGGTTTGTTTTTGGCCTTCGTAAATACGATCACATTTCTTCCTCCCGTTCTCAGCTTAAATGGTTGCCTATCCGACTCAGGAGGTCCCTCAGATCTCTCTGCTTGCTCTTCACGATTATGAACGATCCATGTGCTCCCGATTATCTAAAGAATTATTTCAAAGTGTTGGGCAGTTCTCATAGTCGTAACCTACGAGCTTCCAAGAATCTACTTCTCCAAATTCCTTCACACCGTACCGGTTTTATGTCAAATTCTTACGCTATCTCTACTATAAAGCTCTGGAACGCGCTACCTTTTGGCATTAAAAAAGCTGAAAACAAATTTACTTTTAAAAGAAAAGTTCGTAACCACTACTTAAGTCAGACTAAATAACTCTCAAATGATAGTCTAGTCATAGTAATTATTATTAGGTGGTATTTGTTAAAATATCTATTAGTTTATTTTATTTGTATATGTGTATTAGTATCAATAAAACTATATAAATTCTCTTAATCAAGAAGTTAGTATTTTTGTAATTTTTTTTGTACCCTACCACTGTTTTTATATTTAACCCAAAGGTTGACTGGTAGAGAATGCCTTGTGGCATTAAGTCCGCCTCTGTACCACTATTGTACATGAAGTTTAAATAAATAAATAAAATAAATAAATATACGATAGAGGGCTTTCTTTTTACTGCCCGTGGTGAGTACAAAATTGACGTAAAAGCTTTTACAATTTCATTAGATTTTTTAAATATCAGTTATACTCCATTTACTATAGCATACAATTAACGGCTAAATAACGACAGATATTGTGTAATATTGTTAAAATTACTGCACTTTAGAGTTATTTTTTTAGTTTATTAAACGTTTACATTGAAATAACGAAAGGGTGAGAACAGTTATTTGTCTAATGTTATAATAAATGGAGTATAGGTAGGTACATTTAAATTGCTTTAAAATTTTATCATTTATAATAAAATTAAAACTATAAATTACTTAATACTCTTGCAATAATCTCTAGAATTTAGGGGGCCGATCAGCCGCAATATTGATAATACATTATTACAAAACATACAACATTCAAAACATAACATTATTTCATTTCAATTACATCTAACAGTTATTTTAGAAACAAGGAGGGCAAGACTTTATTACAAAATTATCCATCAAACTTTCGCATTATTGGAACTCCCGCTTTGAGTTTCAATAATGTGAATGGTTGATGAAAATTCTACTTAAATACAAATTCATAAGAATGGAGATTCAGACAAGTCCATACTGTAGAGAATTTAGGTAATACAAGTTATACCAAACAAAACCACATACAACTTAAATACTGCTTGCAAGAGTTATTTGGTACAAAAGCTAAACTACTTTAGAGGTATGAGGAACAGGGTGTAAAGTTCACTCATACGCTAGAATAAAGGGAGGATCTTCCGACCAGACGGGTATTGTGTCTGGTGGGCAACTGCCCAACGGTTGATGTCGGGATGTTGTATATATGCTAGTCGCGCAGTGAACTCTGATAGCGCGATGCAGGATTTGTGACGTCAGGTCTTTGATGCATAATTCGCATGTGGCGTTGTTGATACCGCCACACTACCTATTTGAAATTGAAGATGATTCAAATACGAAATATAAAAGACAGTCTTATGTTAGAGTATTAACTTTTACGACGGTACAATGATAATAATTATTAAATTGTAGACTTAATCCTACTCACGTTTTGTTATAAGGAATGCTATTTACGAACTCACAATATAGGACGGTTCCCATCGTATGTCAACATTGTCTGTCTTGAAAAACTGTCAGTTTTCACTAAACTAGATCGAGATCCTATCAGTTATTCAAGTCTAACAGAAGCTAGCTTTGAAAAACTGGTAGTTTGTCTTTTATCTAGATAGTTGCCTGGTTTTATTGGTGGAGTAGTACTAAGGGATTCATTTTACATTGTGGCGGCGTCAGTAAAATGCAATAAATAATAAATATAAGTATCACAGGCAGGCCACACCGCGCTTCTTTTGGTTCATATACATTATGCGAAAGTGATGTAGGAGGATTTTTGCGTTGTGGTGCGGCCCACCAAAATTTTATTCAGCCTTTACGGTTTGCAGTCGATTTTGCCAGGTTCAAATCGGTATTTGATCGGTAGGTAACCTATAATTATTTGTCGAGATCCTTTTAACTTCATTCTGTGTTGATACTGAGTGCATTGTTATATGTTCTAACCAGTGCCGGATTCACCACGTAGCAAGTGTAGCAATTGCTACGGGCCCCGCGCAAAAGGGGCCCCGCGTATCCAAACCTGGCCACCTCCGCCTAAACGTAATTTCTTTAGTGAAACTTATTAAGACGTGGAATATTGAATTTACTTGATGTCACAAAACGTGAAACGTAACACCCTTTCCGACTAAGACAATCCACGTCAGACAATCGGTGACCGATTTTTTCGTTGGCGAAAAATACATATATTTTCTCATTTTATTTAAATGGAACATGGGTAATTTCGATTTGTGACTTCTAAATACCAATATTAAGGGCTGACATTTTTACAGGGTCTTTATTTTGGCATTATCTTTTTTTTTTCACCCTTTTATACTTGAGAACCCATAGCAGAGCCAGGGCCCCTTCGTAGAATTTGCTACGGGCCTCGCGCTTGCTTAATCCGGCACTGGTTCCAACAGGTGGTCGTAATCGCGAGCACGTTTGTAGGTCACGTAACATTCTGTTAGTACTCTTGCTGAGCTCCTCCATGGTAGCGGCGTGCGTTTAGGATCCTCCAGGGTTTCCAACGCCAGTCTCGCGCCATATCAGATAGGTCTTCATTATCTCGTCTATTGATGTTTGCATTAGCTCCTGGTCCAGTAACAAGTAACTGTTTACTGAAGTAGGTTAATGTTGCGCTTTCTTTATCGAAGTTTGCGTCTTCTTAATGTTCAAGTTTATACATTTCAGGTTTAGCAGAGTGAAATCCTTATTGGTATCAAGGTTTCCTTGCACACTAACGATGTTCTGTTACCCAAGTTGAAGGACATTAAGGTGAAGTGTTCTTGTTATTTTGAAGTAGTCCTATAAGAGACTAGAGATGTCGCAATTTTGATGTAGTATTGGCGATCAAATACCGACGTCAGCTCTTTTCGTTGTTAGCATTCATTACCAGTCAGATCCGTGTACCTGAAGAAGATGAAATGTATGTTAATTACAAATTAAATACCTACTTAATTACCTACTTATAATATATACCTAGAAAACAGACTACTCGAGTCTATTTAGCGATCGATACAGTTTTTATATTTGATAGAATCGTATGTTCTTGAACGTACTCGTAATGTCATACGAGGATACAGTCAATAACATAAAAATATCGTCAACATTTACGAGACTTATGAGACAGTTAAAAAAAAAGTACGGAAACGCGGTTTATTATGCTGCATTATCTTTGTTTTCATGGTTCAGCTAGTTATGTACAAATACCGATTTCTAATTAATAATCAATCTTTCGAGCCTTTTCCTAACTAAATTAAAAGAACAGATGGGTAATAATGTTCTGATCTACTTGCATTTAATAGGTTATGTAGCAAGGAAATAATTCAAGAACGCGTGAAATATGTATACCCAAAGTCTCAAATTCAGATAATTTATGTAAACAAAGTAATATCAAGAATTGTCACTGTCAAAATGACAGGACAGTGGTGCAAAACATTTTATAATATTTTTTTTTTTGTAAATAATCATCTATGAAATTAAAGGGAATTAATTATAAGAACTATGCTAACAAAATACCGTTGCCAAACAATGTTTTATGTAGTGTGTCGGAGACGCGGCCTATGATCGTCATAATCTGCCCTTTTAAGTCCACTGCTAGATGTAGTCCTCCCAAAATCGATTTCCACTAGAAACAGTTTACAGCCGTTTTCATCCAAAATGTGGCTAGATATGCTACATACAATATGAATCTATGAATGAGAGTTGT
Source organism: Dryobota labecula (assembly GCA_947523025.1). Classification (NCBI taxonomy): domain Eukaryota; kingdom Metazoa; phylum Arthropoda; class Insecta; order Lepidoptera; family Noctuidae; genus Dryobota; species Dryobota labecula. The sequence continues at coordinate 5,045,759 of OX383296.1, read as the reverse complement.
ATTATAAGTGTTGTTGAAGATGTAAAAAATGTGAAAATGTTTGGATCTCCTGCATTGTTACCAGTATCATAAAATATTTTATACCAGAAAATCTCCTTTTTTAATAACTTTGTTTTAAACCGAAAATTTATAAAAATAATTACGGTATGATGATTTTTTAAATATTATTTCTTAAATTCAGTACTTAAAAGAAAATGGAACCTCTTTTTTCGCCATTTTATGTGAATTACCATCACGAAGATATTATTTTGATATGTTATCCCCTTTGTTTACATACATTATCTGAATTTGAGACTGTGGGTATAGGTACGTACATATGACAAATCATTCGGTAGTGTGTACCGTTTTAGAAATGGTGCCTTCATCTTCCTAGATGTATTTTATATCGTATTTTATTACATCGATAATGATTTGTCGAAGTAGGTACCTAATGCCCGGCGTAGCACCGATCACAGTATTCTTCTTATACATATTACTGATAAGGAAATTCCCAATGATAAACATATAACAATGAAATGCCTTGCCTTTGTATAAGTACCTATTTATAGATAAGTACAAGCTGCATCTTTTTAAACAAGAGGTGAACAGATGATCACATCTTTACGCTTAAAAGGGTCGTGCATGAAGAATGGAATGGTATGTATAGCAAAACATGTAAGCACTCATTTTAATGTAACATCTGTAATACCATGTTTTAATGCAAATAAAAATGATTTGATTGATTTGATTTGATTTGAAAGGATGAACATGAAATCTTGGACGGAAAACCGTCACCAAACGGTAGAAGTATCACAGGGTGTATTATCTCGCACGTGTTATGCGCCTAGCAATGCAGTACAAGGCCAAATCCAAGAAAAAAGGCCGACCTATTTACACATGGAATCACAACCTAAAACAGGACATGACTTACTTCGACAAGGATTTTTTTTTTAGATAGACACGGCTGAAGATCAAAAACGATGCTATGATTTTCCTCAGATGAAGACTTTGAAAGCAACAACGTGTAAACGTGTAACACAGCATAGCAGTGATACAGAAAAGAGTCGAGAAAGCAGCTGGACCTGAGCCAAAATGGCAGCGACTTCGTTAAAAGATGTCTTCCCGATGAATATCACCCGTCTCTCCACTATTCCATTGCTTACTTAAGGATGCATATCCGGTATTGCTCTAATAATCCTTTCATATCCTATGGGCACGTCTTTCCTACCGTACCCCCCAGTCTACTCATTGATATGCAATGGTCATGGTAGCCCCATGAACTTTGGCTGGGCTTTTTTCTTAGCTACAGGGGCTAGTGTGAATCTTTGGGTTCATTCGAGTAATTGAGTCTGGTAAACCACACTGGGGCAAAGACAAGGCATTTGTTTGATTTAATGAATGAAATGCGCCGACATTTCATTCATTCAGTCATTCAAACAAATGCCTTGGCTTTGTATAATTACGTTACCTACCTATTTATAGATAAGTATACCTAAATATATTTGTCATTGACATGCTAAACGAGAGGCATCACTATTAAAATTGGTCAATAAAAATTTTGAGCTCTGTTTAGTATGAAAATCACAGCGTATTTCTATTCCGGTTTTTCCCTATAGAACCCCCATAGAATTAAGTGGATCTAATTTACTAATGGATTATTCCTAAGTTACCGCACTATTAAATTACTAAGATCTACGATGAGATTATAACTGAAGTTTTAATTGAGATTTTGATAATGTAATAAATAAACAACGTGGGTACTTACTCATTACAATCAAAGCACTTGTACACGTACAAAACAAAATGTAAGTATGCAGTTGTTTCAAGTAAAGTTTTACTCCATAATAGATGATGCAATAACAACATCTGGTACAGCGGAGGTAGCGGGCGGGAGGGTACGGCGCGGCGCCACTCAGGATCAGGATCACACTCAGGATCACACTCAGGATCACACTCAGATTCGTTTCGTATTCAATTTTGCAATAATACGTCATTACAATGATAACGGTGTCGACGCGCGGGGCCGCGACGATGATTCATATTATACTAGTTAGATAAGTACCTAACGTGCAAATGTGAACTGTTTTCGAATTGTATGTATTTCTTTTTATTCATCTTAACATATTTGCTGATAAACATTTTTAAATCAAAATGAATAATTAATATCAGTCGCCTGTGTGTTGATGGTTAGAGCTCCGTGAGTATAAAAAAAAATACATTTATTTCAGATAAATCCATACAGTACGAATTAAATTAAAACTAAATATTAAAATAAAATACAATCATATCACCCGCTTAACAAAGGATCTCCATAACGAAGAAGATATCATATCTGATAACGTCTTTAGAAATCAGAAAGACAATACAGAAGCGAGGCAGCCAAAACCTGACGAGTGTTATTATGCTGGACTTTTTATGACAAAAAACATATTTTTAATTTATCTTTTATTAATTCTCTTCGCTCGCTTTGTGACTTGGATGCATAGTTGCTGACAAACACTTTCTATTGAAAAAAGTTTGTCGATAAGATATCAGAAGCTAACCGAGCAATGTTTATATAATAATAATAATAAATTCATTTATTTCAGGTAAATAACACCCATCGCCAATATATATATAGTTTTTATTATTATTAATGATAACGAAAGCTTACGAAACGTACAGCGACTAGCATACGTTACACCCACATACACATAAATACATTACATTACCCTCATGATATAAAAATTTGCTTCTAACCATGACTATTGCTTTTTAGGCTGCTTTTCCACCAGAGATGTGCTATGCAACGTTGTTACGGATGCGTTTGATATCCACCAATCATATTCACTGGTTCACATAGCATAGAAACAAACTGATTCAACTAAGCTACGTTTTTATATGGCCTTCCATATAAAAAACGTAGCTTAGTTTATTTATTTATTTTATTTTAAAGAAGGCTTACAGACTTACAAACCAATGATATAAAGAAAGTAATATAAAGAAAATTGCTAATAACGAGCCTCCACATATAGTAAAAAAAATGTCGATACAAAAAAAAGTACATACAAGTTAATATTATTAGTTAATATTAGATAAGTTAATTATCCATTAAAAATAGCTGTGCCAAAAGTCGTCTTAAGGTCGCCACACTGGTGCAGAACAAGTCAACATTAAGGTCCATAGGAAGCCTATTAAAACTAAGTGCACTTCTTATTGAGAAAACATTCCGCCTATTCATTGCGAAAGGTACATTTAATATTGGCCATTGACGTAATCCCATCAGATTCGTGCGTAATGACAGATTATCAACGAGTTCAGGACAGTCAATGTGGCCATTCGCGATACCCAACAGTAAACTCACGTCCCCAATATAACGTCTCATCTCCAGAGGAAGGAAGTGGTACCGTTTGCAGCGGTGCTCATAGTCAACTGAGTATTGCTGAGCCCTAAAATCTAGACAACGTAGAAAATTTCTTTGGACGCCCTCAATACGGGACTTATAAGTCTCATACTGCGGGTTCCAAACCTGAGACGCGTATTCTAAATGGCTGCGCACGAAAGAACAATACAAGATTTTATCCGGTTTAAGAGATCGAAAACAGGCCGTGGTGCGTAGTATAAATCCCAGAGCTTTGGATGCCCTTGTAACTATGCTATTTACATGTTGATCAAACAGAAGCTTGCTGTCTATGATAACCCCTAAATCTCTAATGCTATTTAGCCTGCTAATGAGCTGATCGTTTAAGGTGTAATTAAAATTCACCAAAGAAGTACAACGTGAGAATGTTAGGAGAAAGCATTTAGAGACATTTAATTGGAGTTTGTTACGGATGCAATATATTTCAAACCTATACAGGTCATCTTGTAACTGATATGCATCAGACATGTCTCGCACAACTTTATGAATCTTCATGTCATCAGCATAAAGTAAAATATACGAATGACGAAAGCACTGTTTTATATCTGCAATGAACAATATAAATAACAGAGGACCCAAAATGGAGCCTTGAGGTACGCCTGAAGGGACAGAACTCCAACCAGAGTTGTAGCCCTGAAGCACGACAGCCTGTGTTCTGTTCTCTATATAAGAGGCGAACCACCGGTATAGGTCACCATGTTTTCCGGCGAGAAACAGCTTCTTCAGCAGCATGCAATGATCAATACGCTCGAAACACTTACTATAGTCGGTATAAACCACGTCAACTTGTCGCTGTACCATGCCGTTTGTAATAAACTCATGTGACAGAAGCAAGTTAGACGTGGTCGAGCGGTTCCTAACAAAACCGTGCTGTTCCTCACCGAGAATTGGCTTGAAAGCCGCATAGACATCGGTATAGACTATACGTTCAAAATTTTTAGAAAAAACGCTAATTTTAGATATGGGACGATAGTTTTCAACATTAGCTTTATCGCCCTTTTTAAAGACGGGAGTGACGAAAGCAGACTTCCAAATCTTCGGAACTACACCCTCGGAAAGAGAGCGCCTGAACAAGATAGAAACGGGTTCCAGAAGACTATCAGCACAAGCGACTATGAACAGAGGAGGTATTACGTCAGGCCCACCTGACTTACTGAGGTCTAAAGATTTCAGCAGCTTCAATATACGTGAGTGGGTTATCTCAACAGTGCTGACAGACATTGCAGCATTACTACATTGTTGAATCAGTTCGTGCCCCACGACCCTGATATTAAGAGTCTCATGCTCTACCGACTGAGCTAGCCGCTAGCCGGGCAATATCCTAATAGTCGTTATCACATACTAACTAACACTCTTACCCTGCACCCCACACCCAGTCGCCGCTTGTGAATGTTCTTAAAACCTCTCGGGGTCACTTACAAGTTGGAGGCTTGGGATACTCCATGACAGCTGCAGGACAATATCCTGTGGTCGTTTGTACAAACCTAAACATCTACGTAACACATATTACAAATACTTGACTAACCTATACTCATCAACTCTGTAACATTTTAAACATTACTTCATTTAGTTTCCCGACTAGTGCAACCTATAGGAAGATTACTTGTTTACTTAAATCTAGACTAAACTAAAACCTAGATTTTTCTAAGAACGTTCTAAACCTAAAATAGACTAAACCTAGAATTTTGATATAATTTAAATTAATTAATAAACAAATTTTAAACATTAACCTTTTGATATAAAATATATACTTATATTTTTTTTTAATGATCTTCTTTACCTTTTAAACTTTTTCTCTCAAACCTTTTGCTCACTCCTTTCATAATATAGAATGTCGGTTCCTTATATCCTCGGAAACTGTTTAGGTAAATTTTATAATTCATTTTATTTATCTTTTACCTTTAAATCTTTTTGAACGGCTTAAGAGGAAAATGGCACGTTAAAGATTTTAAAGTGTAGTTTTATATCTGCTGTGTTTTTGTATATAATTGTTTTAATAAGTTTTTTTTAATCTTAGTATAACTGTCTCAGAACTTGTTAGACTTGTACTCTCCTAACGATTAGAAATAATTTTTACTTATTCTTGTAAAAACCATTTAGCATTAAGTTTCTGTAAATACTTCACAAGGTTTTTCCATCTCCAAAAACTTTTGGCATAGTTAGGATCCACTATTTATATCTAGATTTTTTTTTTTGAGCGGTTACCATATCATTAAACAAGCCTCTAGTGCTAATATTTTATTTCTCTTTAAACTTTTAGGAAGTTTGCCTTAAACTCCTTTAACTTGGGGTTTTTCTTAAACCTTAATCTCTTTGAGCGTGTAGCAACTCATGCTCATGTCTCTTTAAACTCATAGAAAGTTTGTCTTAAACTCCTAGGGTTTCTCTTTAACTTGAGGTCTCTCTTAAACCTTAATCTCTTTGAGCGGATAGCAACTCGTTGAAAAAGCCTATTGCTTTGTAAATTACTTTTAAAGGGTTCACAAATAGGTGCGGATTACGACACCTAATTAAATAAATAAGCCTTCTTAAATCTTAAAAAATAATTCCTTGTGGAGTATGCGTCATAGAATGTGAACCATATCCCCTAAGTATGCTGGTGATGTATGATTGTGGGAGTATGAAAGGTATGTTGATGAAAGGTGTATGAAAGAGCAAGGTCTTGTTTATAACATCGAAATATTCTCAGCTGTTAATTTTCTGGGGTTATGGGGAAACATAGTGTTTATCTTTTCTAAAACTTTCTGTACCACTGTAAATAGTCATATAGGTTAATTTTTGCTGGTTAATGCCTTCATATTGAATAAGATTATTTTTTTCATTGGAATCAAAAATTTTCCGGGGTTGTCGGGGAAATGTAATGTTCGTGTTTTTTTACTTACGTTTTGGCTATTATAATGTAGGTTTGTTTATCAAACTCTCTCTCCATGTAACTGAATGGCCATTGCCTGGAGACTAAGCATTCCTAGGCCTCTGTAATTTTTATTATTAGGGTTTTTCTTTTGGTTTATAATACTCTCACCAAACTCTCACAATGTTTGTTTACCTTTAGTAATGTCAGACGGTGGCAAGCCTAGGTTTTTTAATTTTTAATTTACTGTTGGTGCAAGGTTATAAATTACTTTACTTTTCTTTTTAACCGACTTTCCAAAAAGGAGTAGGTTCTCAATTCGGTTGTATGTTTTTTTTTTTTGTATGTTTGTTACCTCAGAACTCCTTCGTTTATGAACCAATATAAAAAAAAAAATATATTTGAAAAGATATACTTTCAGATTGGTCCCATTTTTTTCAAAATCCAGTTCTGATGATGGGATCCATGAGGAATTGAGGGAACTCCTCAAATTTATTATTATTTATTTATTTATTTATTTCATCAACAACTCAAGCATTTGCATTGGGACTTATTGGAATTGTCATGAGATGCACTCTGGCTATAAATGGTTATTAACCGATTTTTATTAACTTGCTTGGGTAGTTTTTGAGTTAGCTTCGATAATACATATTTAATCCACTTCGTATAGCTAGCTATCTTGTGTCACTGTTGTTTGTGCGGTGTAGCAAGTAGTGGTAATCGAATTGTTGTGGGATAGGTATCATAACTAAAAAGTGAAAAAAAAAAAACTTTTAACAAAAAAAAAAAAATATCAACAGACTTACAAAAAAAAAAAAAACTTTATTTTCGGAAGTCGGTGTCAAAAAACGAAAATAAAGAACCAAGGAAACTGACTTCCAAAAATAAAGTTATTTTTCACTTTTTAGTGTGTTTTTTTTTTTTAAGTCGGTTGTTTTTTTTTTTTGTTAAAAGTTTTTTTTTTTCTAGAAATCTTGAGTCAAAATTTGAAAGGCCAATCATCTATTAAAGATGAAGGGAGCCGGGCGTTGAGGTTCAGTCTACTTTTGGTGCTTTACAATCCGGCGCCCAACGTGGGGCACGAACCCACGACCCTGAGATTAAGTCTCATGCTCTACCGTCTGAGCTAGCCGGGCAATATCCTAATAGTCGTCATTACATACTAACTAACACTCTTATAATACCTCACTACCCTGCACCCCACACACTTGCACACCACTGCGTTTACCCAATGGTTTTTTTTTTATTTATTTTTTATTCTGCTATGAGTTTGCTCTTGACTTTAGTCTAGGTCTGGATGACAGAGACAAAGTCTACGATGGAGTGAGCTTACCCAGAAGAAGCCTGAATCATACCCAGTCGTTTTATCCCACTCCGTGATGCTTTTATTGGCACTTCATGTTATAAAAAATGTCGTGAACCTACTTTTACACTCGAAACATCAAGCTATACATTTCCAATGTAAACTAACCTCGCATTATTCTTTCCGTACAATGAGAGCTTAGCTTATGCAGGAATTGTATATCTTGATAATAATTGTCGTCGTAACACTATCTATTGGTGATAACATCATGAAAATCGATGCAGCAGTTTTTGAGTTTATCGCGAGCAGACAGACAGACAGACAGACGCATCGGAGGACTTTGTTTTATAATATGTAGTGATAGTGATAGCGATATCTATTGATATACTGCCAATTCTTGTTAATTTTATAACGTCACCCACAAAAAAGTTATCTAACTTTAGAACGTTATTATCACCGATGTTTGATTAGTATGAGTCGCATTTATGTTCAATAAATACATCGAAATCAAACAGTGATGCGTCATAGTTCATACAACACATATATGTACAAATATGATAGATTGTATAGCGCCAGTATCAGCTCAGCCATTCCCAGTACAACTAGTCCGTATAGATTTATCTGTCAAGCAAATGACTTTAACCGACCAAAATTACATTCATTACCTTAATAGCTCTCAAAGTGAACAGTTGTGTCGAGTGATCTATTAAACGTGAATTAAAAATGAAATCATTGCAGCTCTTGTTCTGCGTTGCATTTTTCATAGCATTTGTTAGTGCCTTAAGTGATAAGAGGGACGAAAAAAAATACATATCTCATTTTAAATGCGCTGAATTGTTCGGAAAATGTCTGATGGAAACTGAAAAATCTAAAGTAAGGGCACCGATGCAGTTGAACAGAGTGACAAGAAATATTATAAATAGTGGAAGATGTGCACAGGGATATGTTTGGTACCTGTACAGATGCTGGGATTGTGAGGAGTAAGTAGATAGTTTATTTTGATTTTTTTAAGCCATGTTAGGATACGATTCCCCATCGGCAATAGTTACGAACTACCATACAAATTTTCTTTCCTTATTTAACCACGTTAGATGAAGTAATTTCTAAAATCCTTCATTAGTGATAGATAGAATACTCTTTGTTATATACACCATAAAAATTACAGATATGAATGTAGAAATATTACGTTGGATCACACAATGGGCGGTGTTATCGCTAAAAGTGATATTTTACAGACAACCTTTGGATGGATTAAAAGTAGAAGGAGAGACAATGTGCAGGTAGTCAGTGGTGTACCATTTACATATACAATAAATACATACATAAAGCATATAGATACTTATCTATCTATATCTATAGGTACTTAATATATAAAGCTGAAGAGTTAGTTTGTTTGTTTGTTTGTTCGCGCTAATCTCGGGAACTACTGGTTGGAATTGAAAAATTATTTTTGTGTTTGATAGTCCATTTATCGAGAACTATTATAGGCTATATAAAATCACGCTACGACCAAAAATAGCGGAGCATAAATGAAAAATGTTGCAAAAACGGGAAAAAAATATTCCTTTTTGAGACCTTCCGTTGCGTGCGCTGCGTAAACAGTTTAAGTTACGCAAATATCATGATGGAATTGTTCCTCTTTAAAAGTTCTAAAAAAAAGTAGGCGACCGCATATTTCTATCTTTTGAGATTGACTCACTATAACCTTTTTTTATAAAAAAAAAACTTTTTAATTCAGACTTTTTCAAATCCATAGAATATTAGTACAGAAAAACTTATGAAACTAGTGTTAGTTTATGGTAATCAAATTTTTACGAAATTAATGCATTATTTGCGAAGGAGTTTTACCAACATAAATATTAATCCTTATCCGAATAAATATGTTATTAATCACAAGTATTTAAATGTAAACAAAATTGTCCTTGACATCACTTGATTTCAATCAACATCTTAGGAAATATGATAATTTTAAAATAACTCCGTAACAAAATAAGTAGAAAATTCATTACTTAAACCACTCTCTCTCTTAGGTGACGCAGACGAAGTTGCGCGGGTCAGCTATATTATAAAGTTATACAGTACAGTATAAAGAAGAGTTTGTTTGTTTGGTTGAACGCGCTAATCTCAGGAACTAGATACTGGTTCGAATATAAAAAAATGTTTTAGTTTTGGATAGCCCATTTATCGAGGAAGGCTATATAACATCACGCTATGATCCTTAGGAGCCAAGCGAAAAGAACAAAAGTCAGAAAGAAGAAGAAAGAAGTTATAGCGCGGGCGAGCGACGGGATGCGACGCGATGGGTGGCCCGAAATTTCACGCGGACGAAGTCGCGGGCAGAAGCTAGTAAAAACATGAAACAAGAATAAGAAACTATAATTATTTAATGATGAAGGAGAGAGGAAGTGTTTTTTTTTACCAGTATTTTAAAGGTGGACAAAATATTGAGCACGCCATATCGACACGGGCAAGGCAATCCATAACCATTCACTCTCGCTATAAAAGGAACTCGTTATGTATAATTTCATGCCTCTTTTACCCAGCGGCTTAGGCTGTGCGTTGTCTGTCATTGAATAAATTAATTTAAATTTTTTATTAGTTATATTTATTTGTATAGATATAGAAACTTACAGATATAAATAGATAATAGATATAGTCAACATCTCAGCGAAGGATTCAGGAGAATTCCGAGTAGTTGTGTAAATGCTAACAACATTAAATGGAATTAGCGTTATAAATGAAAGAACATACTACCACTGCGTGGTAATTTTTATAGTAAACATATTTAGTTTGGCGTCAAATGAAAAATACCACCTTCGCTTCAGTAAAAAAAAAAAAAAAAACCAACGCAAAAACCCAAGACATTTGTTTGTTACACGTTTTTTTATTTGGAATTCACGTATTATATCATTACAAATTATTCCACGGGAATGCACTTCCGGGATAAAATTCAATTTTGCCGCCCGGCTTTGCTGAATCATGCCACCCGAACAAGTGTATATCACACTCCTAACATTCGAGAAAGTCCAAAATGTCAAAAGTCCAAATTTGACATTTATTGAAATTGATTGTATTTTAAAGGGGTCTAGCAGGCTAAGGAAGAGGCTTTGGGCCCTGAGAGGAATATTTGAATTTTCTGGTGTCGATTAATTGGCAACACTAATAAGGTGACACGACAATTTTCAGCCTGGAACCTTGATCCGTCGCTGAGCTAATGTCAAAAAACCGGCCAAGTGCGTGTCGGACCACGCACAATGAAGGGTTCCGTAGTTGGGATGAAGTTATCCCAACAACAAACTTCACATTGTAGTTGAGAAACATGCTCTCCTATACAGATTGTATGGGGGAACATGTTTTTTAACTGTAAATATAAGTTGGTTGACTATTACTCGTAAACTTGAAAAGCCTACTTAGCTGTGATAGTTTTCCTTTTAACTTCGTTATATTATACTACTATCGTAAATTTTTTCACCTATGCATAATTAATCGTTTGGCTGGCAGGGGGGGGACACTTGACTCTAACAAAAATTAGCATTTTAAAGCCTAATATTTCAGAAACGGATCCCTGAATCGAAAAATTGTTTTCACAACCCCCGCAATATTTTTGAAAGACCCATCCAACAATACCCCACACCATCGGAAGGCAAAAAAGAAAACTTCCCCACTTTACATGTACAGGAGGTACCATAAATAACTATTTTTTTCATGATTTTATTTTACCACTTTATCAGCGTGATTAATATGTATATCCATACCAAATTATAGCTTTCTAGTACTAAAATTCTCTGAGCTAAGCTGGGGACGGACAGACGGACGGACATGGCGAAACTATAAGGGTTCCTTGTTGACTACGGAACCTTAAATCTGTTTTTTTTTTACCACCATTTTTCAAACTCATTTTTCTGCTAAATGGTAACAGCTAAAGCAATGAAATAAAATCACATTTAGGTAGATTGAGTAGGACTACCTATATTATTTATTTTTATTTTTCTATTAATTTTGCATTCAATATTTTTTAAATAATTTCAATTTTTTTTTTTTTTTCTACTTAAGTTTGCAAAGGTACAGCTATGAAAACAAAACATAATTTACAAATAGTATAAGCTATATTCACACAAAAAATAATTGATTATAATTGATTTTAAATAAAAAAACTTTTTAACAAAACAACAACCGACTTTAAAAAAAATAACACACTAAAAAGTGAAAAATAACTTTAATTTCGGAAGTCGGTGTCATTGGTTCTGTATTTTCGTTTTATGCCACCGACTTCCGAAATTAAAGTAATTTTTCACTTATTAGAGTTTTTTTTTTTTAAAGTCGGTTGTTTTTTTGTTAAAAAGTTTTTTTATTTTTAACTTTTAGTTATGATACCTATCCCGCAACAATTCGATTACCACTAATGGCTACACCGCACAAACAACAGTGACACAAGATACCTTTATGAAGTGGATTAAATACGTACGTATTATCGAAGCTAACTCAAAAACTACCCAAGCAAAGTAATAAAAATCGATTAATAACCATTTCTAGCCCAAATGCATCTCATGACAATTCCAATTAGGCCAAACACGGCTAGGATACATTGTTTTATCACGGAGTTCCGGTGCACACCATCCGGCTTCATCTTCAGATCAGTTCGATGGTACCATTTTCATCAGAATTATTTATTTAAATTTGCTTTATAGTCGCTTGACTATCTTAATCGAAATATCTTATCGCCACCCGTGAAATACTTATCATTGAAGAGTTCCGTTGGCCATTTGTGGTCTTCTTCATCAGTTCCACTTCATCAAATGATACTAACTGAATGCAAATGCTTGAGTTGTTGATGAAAATACAAAAATCGCTATATGTTTGCCTGTAAAATTTGAGGAGTTCCCTCAATTCCTCATGGATCCCATCGTCAGAACTGGATTTTGAAAAAATAATGGGATCAATCTGGAAGTATATCCTTTCGAATAAAAAAAGAATTTTCCAAATCGGTTCATAAACGAAAGAGTTCTGAGGTAACAAAAATTACAAAAAAAAAAATAGAACCGAATTCAGAACCTCCTCCTTTTTGGAAAGTCGGTTTAAAATTAAAAAGTGGTAGTCAGTCATTCTAATAACATGGAGTTTATTAGATAGTTCCTATAAACCTATGTAGACTAGCAAAACTCTACGGTAAAAACTTAGAAACATATAAGTACTTGTTGATGAAACTACACGCCATATTTATACTGTGCTACACGTAATCAAGATAAATCGTCTTCAAACAAATAACACGACATCTGATCCCTTCTGGAATGTTAGAAAAAAATCACTTTTCACATCACAAATTGTAAGTGATGCCCCCTCGCCCGTTGCACCCCTCCCATGAAAAGGTATCACACCGTTCTTTAGAAACACAAATTATTGTAACCTAACCTCAAAACACTAAGGTGTAGTCGTGAGTCACGCTTGGCGGGGCTTAATTGTTTAAAAAAAAATTAATACGTATGGCGGTTTATGACTCTTTATACGTAGTTTCTTCACAAGTTGACAAATCTTTACCTGTTTGCTCTATTTATTGTGACATGTGACAAGCTTTCGTACTGACTGTAATTATGTATTTGAATTGATTGAATTTTGGCTATAATTTCCTAATTTATAATAATTCCAATTAAATACTATACAATTTTGTACGCCGAAAGGCAAAACATGTTGAACCACCTGTTTGAACTCGTTTCCATCCATATGTGTATATCTATGTATCATGACACACATATATATACAAATAAATGCATCTTTATCTTTATCTCTCTTTATCTTTGAAAAAATAAATAAATAAATAAATACCGAGTCAGGGTGCCCTAAGTCCCGAGCTCGCTTCGCTCGCTCTTGCATCCAACGAGGACGGGTCAAAAAGTTCGTGGAATGGAGGAGTTAGAGGGGAGGTGGGGTAGCTATTTTTACCTGTCACTACTTAGGTGACTCAATATAATTATAAATACCAAGTTTCACCCCAAATCGGTTCATTGCCCCCCGACCCTTACTCGACAAAGCGCCACCCCGCGCCGCAGCTGAGCCTGTAGCTTTAAATTCCTCTTATAATAATAATAATAACAATAACAATTTTCTGATCCAGCGACCCGTCCCTTGCTATCCTCTCCCCGACGCTGCCCTTTTTTTTTTTTTTTTTTTCAGGATCGGAAATCATCAAATGACCCCTCCCGCTCTGGGTGGAGCGGAAGGGAGTGTCAGTCTCTTACTGACTAAAACCCACCCGTGTTCCTTCCTTGGCCCTTTATGTTCCAGGGCAGCGGTACCCCTTTCGGACAATCCCGCTGACCCGGCAGGCTTGGGCCCTAATAGGCCCCCTCGTCGTTGCTGACATCTCTTTGAGGCGCGCGTGGAACACATACGCGCCGTCCAGCACGGGCCTGGTCCTGATCGGACGGTGAGCTACCCATTACTCACCGCCCGCAGGCCCGCGCCTACGGTGGCCGGGAGTCGTCACGCGGCTCCCGACGCCCGGAGCGTCTACCGCGGCGGCTGGGACGGGAGGCTCTCTCCGCTCTCTCCCTCTCCCATCCCGCCACCTCCTTCGCTAGCATGACTGCTTCGCAGAAGGAGGTGACTGCCTCCCATTTCCTCTCGTCCTGGACCATGGCTTGAACGAGGGCCGGGCGCGAGAGGTCGCCGCCGCTGTCGATCGCCTCTACGAGGGCACGACGGTGCTCCGCCCAAGCAGGGCAGACCGCCACTGTATGCTCCACCGTGTCCTCGGGGCGATCATCGCAGTGGTGACACCCGGGCGTTTCCTCCCGCCTGATAATGTGCAGGAACCTCCCGAAACACCCGTGTCCGGAGAGGACCTGCGTTAGGCGCTAGGTGAGAACGCCGTGACGCCTTCCTAGCCACTCCTCAAAGAGGGGTCTTACCGCCGCTATCGTGGCGTGCCCTGCGCTGGGTTGCGACAGTCGCTCTTTCCATGCCGCCATGAGGTCGCGCCGGAGGTCCGTCCGCTCCGCCGCCATTTGTCGTGGAAGCGGGGTTTCCCCCCGGCGCATTGCCTCCGCACGCCACTCATACAGGCGCGCGAGGACTATTGCCTCCAGGTCCCACGGCGGCAGTCCGGCAAGGAGGCTTGCCGCCTCACCCGAGATCGTCCGGTAGCCCCGGATCAGCCTTACAGCTACCACCTTTTGGGGTGCGTTCAGATAGTGGGCGGCTCTCCGCCGCAGCGAAAGCGCCCACACCGGGGCCCCATATGTTGCCATAGACCGCACGACCCCCGCGTAGAGCCTCCGGCAGGAGGCGTTTGGACCCCTCAGGTTGGGCAGGAGCCGTTTGAGGGCGGCCCCGGTCCGTTCTAGTTTGGGGGCCAAACGACGGAAGTGCTCCACGAAGCTCCACCGGCTGTCGAGGACGAGTCCCAGGTACTTCATCGTGGGCTCGACGCCGATGTGAGCCCCTCCTACCGTTAGTGTTGATCCCGATGGTGGCCTGTTCCGAGGCCCGCGGAAAGACATGGCCTCAGACTTGTGCAGTGCCACCTCGAGACCCAACTGCCGGATCCTCTCCACGACTATCGCAACCCCGCGTGTCATCGCGTCGGCTGCCGCCTGATGCGACCTCCCTTGCGCCAGAACCAGCGTGTCGTCAGCGTAGCACACCACGCTGACGCCATCGGGGAGGTCGGCCCGCAGCACCCAGTCGTAACCGATGTCCCACAGGAGCGGCCCCAGAACCGATCCCTGTGGGCACCGCACGGGGAGTGGAACCGGCGAGAGATATCTCGCCGGTTCCACTCCCCGTCGCGACCGGGGTAGATGACGGCTCTGTCCGTCAGATATGCCTTGACTATTTGACGGAGGTAGGTCGGCACCCGGTGATATCGGAGTGCCTCCCCAATGCAACTCCAGGGCAGGGTGTTAAATGCGTTGGCGATGTCGAGTGACACGGCCACGACAACCCCGCCTAGAGACACCGCGTCCCCCGTCGTGAGGGCTTTAACGCGCATGATAGCGTCCACCGTCGAGCGCCCCTGGCGGAAGCCGAACTGGCTATTCGCAAGATCCGGCCCCGTCCTCATCAGGTGCCCGACGAGGCGGCCTGCAATCACTCTCTCAAAGAGCTTGCCGACCTCGTCGAGTAGCACAATGGGCCGGTATGCGGACGGAGAGTCCGCGGGGCGCCCTGCCTTCCGAATGAGGACTAGCTTCCCCGTCTTCCAACGGAGTGGGAATTGGCCTCTCTCCATACATGCGCTTAAAAGCGCCTCCAGTCTAGGCCCGAGAGCCGTCGAAGCGAGGACCCAAGCTTTGCCTGGCAGGCCATCGGGTCCTGGGGCGGTGTTTTTGGCCTTTAGCCTACCTACCGCCACTCTCAAATCTGCCCCGGTCACTTCAGGGATGTCGTCGTCGTCCGCGTGGTCCGCTTCGGGCACCGCAAGCGGCGGAGCCATGGGCGGGGGGGTATGCTCCCCCCGTGAAGGGAACAGAGCGCTCACCACCTCCTCCACCAGCTGGGGGCGGAGACTCTGCGTCAGCGGGGGGGCCCAAGGGCGGAGTTTATTCCGCACCATTTTGTAAGGGCGCCCCCATGGATCTCTGTTAAGAGTCTCAATCATCTCCTCTCGGGCCGTATCCTTGGCCCGCTGGACAGCGTCTTGGAGGGCGGTCTTTGCCGCTCTGTATCCTTCGTACAGCTCCGCCTCCCTGGCTTCCGCATTCAGAGGGCGGATGCGGGGCTTGCGGTGCCTGGAGTACCGGTGTCGCGCTTCGACGCACGCCTTGCGTAACGTCTCCAGCTCCTGCGACCACCAGTACACCTGACGCCCGACGCTGCCCTAAGCCGAGGTTCGTACCCCACAGAGGGTGCCCTTAGCGTGGCTTGGAGGCTTTTTCGCTTAAGGCAGCAACAGGAAAGTCCGGTTAAGGAGTCAGGACCTCTCAAGGTCAACTCCGAGAGGCCACAATAAAAAATAAAAAATAAACTATCATTTCATTAATATTTGAGATATCGCAGGATAAACAGGTCAATCGGGAAGAGAGTACTGACACCGCATCAAAAACAACAGCGCGGCAACAGTTTTTGGAGCTGTGTAGTGCCTATAAATAAATGTACTCTGTGGTATAGTGAAAACAGGGATGATGTTCTGAACCATATTTTTTTTTACTTTTGTCTGTCAAAGTCACGACAGATACAAAAATCGTGGTTTTGACAACTTTATTCTTAAAAATTCTGTTATGTATTTTGGGTTTATCTGTTTGACATTGTACATCCAAAGTTAAACATGATATCGTTTTGTCTTATTATTAATTTTGTCTGTACCGAAGCAGAATATAACAATAAAAAGCCATTAAAAAGTTATGAGCCCACAAAGATTCGTTTTTCCTGCTAATTTTAACGCAAATTTGGGCGTAAATAAGTAATAAAAGAAGTGTAAAATCTCCAAAACAAAGTCTGCTCCGATAAAGCTTAGTTATCAAAAATTTCAATAAACTTTATTTGTAATTGATTTATCCAGTAATCTATATATATAAAAATGAATCCCTATTTCCCTTGGTCATGGCATCACGCGTGAACGGCTGGACCGATTTCGCTAATTATTTTTTTTGTTGTGTTTGTTATTGTCAGGAAAAGGTTCTTATGTAAGAAAAATTTAAGAAAGTTAAAAAAAAAAATTGTAAGAAAACGACCATATTTACATTTTTATTGTAATAATAAGTAGGTAACTCTATCTTCTAATGTAACTTTATGGCGTTTGACATACCGTGTCAGTCATCATTTGGTAGGTCTGAGAATAGATTTTATAAAAATAAAAAATAAAATTTGAAGGTTTTAGTTAGGTAGGGTAGGGTAGGTAGGGTTGGTAGGGTATGGTAGGGTAGGGTAGGTAGGTGGGTAGGGTAGGGTAGGGTAGGGTAGGGTAGGGTAGGGTAGAATAGGGTAGGTTAGGTAGGTAGGGTAGGGTAGGGTAGATAGGTAGGTAGGGTAGGGTAGGATAGGATAGGGTAAGGTAGGGTAGGGTAGGTAGGTAGTTTCCTTTGCGCGTAGACAAACTGCCACAGTCAAATAGCTTTTGACAGAACGAAGTCTGTCGGGTCAGCTAGTTTTTTCATAAAACTCAACCTTCCCAAGGACTTTTTGCGCGCGGTTTACTATGAATTTTCGTGCATTTCACTCAACTCACGATGACGGACACGATGCTAGGTGAGACAGCGTGGTTTTTGGCCACGCCCATCAGTGAGTTCGAGCCCGCGACTAGTTGGCTCTTAAGCATGCAATAGGCACTGCATGAACAAAAGTATTGTATTTTGTGCAGTCCTGCAATAAAACGCGTTATTTATATTTTAAAACGTCAATCAAAGTTAGAAAGTAAATGGAGGAGGGGCTTGTGGCTAAGTAATAACAGACGCAGGGGTCGATCGATCGGGTTCAGCTAAGCTTGCCGCGGTTGGTCCGTGGATGGGTGACCATCTTTACATACCAAGACCCCTCCGTAAGTACCTCGTAAAGCACGTTAAACCGTTGGTCCCGGCTGTCATTCGTGGATATTTGACAGCCGTTATGGGTCGTCAGAAGCCTGAAAGTCTGACGAGCAGTCTTACCAAGGGGTATCGTTTTACCCAGTAACTGGGTTGTGGTCAGACAGCCAGTCGCTCCATGTAAAATACTGGTATTCAGCTGCTTCCGGTTAGACTGGAAGCTGACCCCAATATAGTTGGGAAAAGGCTAGGCAGATGACGAATCAAAGTTAGAAAGTATTCAATCAATTTTATTGTTTATTTTAGGTTAAAGTTCAAACTGGTGTAAAATTAGGCTGTTCCAAATTATGGCTGCTTTAACAGAGGGTTATACTCACGACGGTCAACCTAAGTGGAAGTGTCATTACGAACTGCCTTCATTAACCACAAATCTCTTTTTTCCAGGTACACTGAACTGACTGGTAATGATTGTTAACAACTGCTGCAACCGTTAAAAGACGGAACGTTGAGGACCTGTCAGATCTGGTGCGAGTCTGGCGTCGGATCCCCTGAAGGATCCCAAAAGCAAGCCGCCACTATGAATGAGCTCAGCAAGAGTGCTGACAGCACCTCACGGGAACTTCAAACCTGCTTGCGGTTACGAAAGCTGTTGGGATATGATGATATATACAGTATAAATACACGAAGACGATGCAAGAATCTCTACAATGTCATTACAGGGTACAGACACTGTGTGCCCTCATGCCTCTGCTCGCCACAGGAGACGCCCTGTGTGGCGGGAATCTATAGCCAATTCCCAGCTACCGTAGGCGCGGGCTTGCGAACGGCGAGCTATGGGCAGCTCGCCGTCCGGTAAGGACCAGGCCCGGGTCGATGGCGCGTTGTATTCCACGCGCGCCTCAAAGAGATGTCAGCACGCCGTGTCGGGGTCCGCCAGGACCGATGCCTGCCAGGGTTGCGGGTTTGTCCGAAAGATACCATGGCCCTGGCACACAGGCAATTGAAGGAACACGGGTGGATTATAGTCAGTAAAAGTCTGACATGCGGGATCCCGCTCCGCCCAGAGAGGGAGAAGTTATTTGATGATTTCCCACCCAAAAAGAAAAGGGTACCGATCAAATACTAATTTGAACTTAAAAAAATCGACTGTGAACTGTAAAGGCTGATGTACATTTTCGCGGACCGCACCGCAACGCGATTTTCCTCTTGTATCACTTTCGCATAATATTATGTATGAACCATCTTAAAGGTATTACAAGCGGGCTACACCACGCTTGTTTTGGATAGTATTGCGTTGCACTGCGGCCCGACGCAGTTGTAAAGTGCCTTCATAGTTTTATTTAATTTAATAATTGTATACAAATACTTGTTTGACTTGCTAACTGTTGGTCTGAGCCGAGTATTTGTGCATGTGAGGTACCTACTTGTGTATTATTGCGTTTACTGACGCTACCACAGTCTAAAATGAATCCTATGGTAAGTAGGATTCCAGTCGTAACAACCAGACAACTCTCACTGTTGATAAATTATCAAATTTTTTAACCTAGCCTCTTGATAGAATTGAAAAACTGATAAGTTCTTTGCCGTTTAGTAAAAACTGGTGCCGATTCCCTTGTTCACAAACTAAACTAAATTTAAGTTCAGTGCATCTTTTTCTTTCTATTTCATTGAGGAAAGGACAGAATATAAATTTTAGTTTAGTCCTGTCAAATTAATCAGCGCTTGACGTAAATTGACGTAATTTTAGTCGGCAAGTTTTTAATCACGTCTAAACTTGTATGGAGTAGTGACAGGCGCTGATTATTTTGACAGGACTAAACTAAAATTTATCTTCTGTCCTTTTCATAATGAAATAGAAAGAAAAAGATGCACTGAACTTAAATTTAGTTTAGTTTGTGAACAAGGGAATCGGCACCACTGCCAGTTTTTCAAGTCTGAGAGTTATCGCACGCTGGGAATCCTTCTTTATGTTGTGTTCGTTAATAGCATACCTTAGAATAAAACTTATGTAGGATTAAGTCTACAATAAAATTAAATTATTAACATTGTTCCGTCGTAAAAAAAAGTATTCTAACATAGCATTATCTTTTGTATTTGAATTATATTCAGTTTCAAATAGTTACTGCTTTAGTACCAAATAACTATATTGTAACCAGTATTTTTTTATTTATTTTTATTCTTCTATGAGTTTGCTCTTGACTTTAGTCTAGGTCTGGATGACAGAGACAAAGTCTACGATGGAGTGAGCTTACCCAGAAGAAGCCTGTTCACTCTCACTTTGAATAGATTAGGGTTGTATGCGTTCGGAAACACAGACGCAGGCAGAGAGTTCCACTCCTTTGTAAGTTTGTTGTGTTTAAGTTGTAAGTGGTTGTGTTTGGTATAATTTGTATTAAATTTCCTACAGTGTGGGCTTGTCTGAATCTCCGTTCTCATAAACTTGCGTTTAAATAACCATCAACTATTCACAGTTTTTGTAATCCCGCCTGTCTTGCCCAACTTATGTCTAAAATAACTGTTATTTAAAATAAAAAATTCTTATGTTTTGAATGTTGTAAGCATGTTTTCCAATCATTTATTTATATCTTCTATACATATGGTTGGGGTAAAAGTTGTTACAATATCGTTTTAACTGTAACGAAAACGAATGGAAATAAATAAATCTAAATAATAATAATATTCGCTTATTGCTAATTGCATTGCTAATGGTGAACCATTAGCAATGCAATTAGCAATAAGCGAATATTATTAATCTATATAGACAACACTGACTTGCTTCTGATTGGCTGAGTATTCTGACAGCTTGAATCATCAGTCTGGTGCATATACTGCACATGCTCAGTCGCCGCCTTTTGCCCGCCCAGGGGGAGTCAGCTTTCTTAGCTGCCAATGCCAATACTGGCATTATTTGCAAAACCGAGATAGTGCTCTACAATAGAAAGTGATAACAAGATCAGTGATGTCAAATGCCCGATTGAATAGATACCCACCGTATCGGTAGCTGCAGATTCGAGATAAAGAGCTGTGATAATTTTAATGTGCGTTCAAATATTGTAAAGCAATTATTTAAAACAGTTAAAATCCTTATTTTGTGTTTCAATTTGTCGTAAAATGCTGACTAAAAGAAAAAACTTAGAACCAAATAATGATTGTATGGCGGTTTTTTTTTTAATGAACTGGCCACACTCATTACTAACATGACGGATTTGTTTTTTTAAATGACACTTTGTTTTGTTGTGATTGTTCCCATTTTTCCAAATCGTATTTTCTGCCGGTTTTACATTGTTTGTGAATAATTGTTGCCTTAACCACTACGAGTTATAGACTCTACAGTGCGAATTTGACGCTTTAGTGTTGTGTAAACCTGTTGCCCTATCCACTACGAGATAAATAAACTACAGCACAGACTACAATAGTATGCTCTACAGTGCGAAAATGACAAGAAAACTTTAAATTATATAAAGCTTGTGAAAACTTATACACAGATTGGCTGAAGACGTGTGAGGATCATTACAACATTAATGATGAAAAAATAGTATAATATATATAATAAGTAGCACAATTTTGAAACGCCTAAATCGATTTGCAAATTGAAAAACCATGAGTTTGTTGAAGAAGCCTCCAAAAAGTGTATGAAAAGAAAAATAAATATATTTAAAACCTTTGTTTTATTAGTTGATTTCTATTACAGCGAATTTTCTTTTTTCAGTTTTTGTCAAAGGAATATGTATTTTATTTAATGCATTAAGTATGCATTACATAAAATACATATTGCTTTACAAACGGCAAAATGAGAATTCTTTGTAGACTAATGAGAATTCTTTGTTATTAAAAATAAATAGTAGGTATGTACCTATCTGTTCATAATTCCCGCGCCTCACGAGTTTCTAATGGCATAAACTGGAGCGCTAGTGTGCTCTTAGGCCCGTATTACAGAACCTTACTCAAGACTCAAGCGTTACTTAAAACTAGATTCAACCAATCAAATGGCTTCAAACGAGTTTTAAGTAATGCTTGAGTATTGAGTGACGTTCTGTAATACGGGCCTTAGATTGCACGAATCCGATGCTCGAAAACGGGATCTTTTATCGCTAGCGGTTTTTGGGAAAACATTTCCAAGTTGCAGGCATTACCTATCTCTACAATTCGTAGGGCGGGAATTTATTATATATTATGCTTTCTACGTATTTAGTTTTTCATACTTACAGTTTTCTTTTACGATTATGTGTGTAGCAACATGTTTTTCCGAAATATCATGCATGCGATGAGCCAATTACTTATATTAGTATCATTTAGAGCCAAAATACCCTGACAATGAGGAACTTGCGCAAATCAAATAAAGATTTGATTTTAAACTGCTGTTGCATGTACTATAAAATGCTGATGTATTACTTTTGAAATCCCCAACGAATACAAAGTAATGGTAAAATTACACAACATATTTTCCAAAGGTAGGTATCTACTCTCTACTGCCGCGTTGCGCGCCTGCGCAATTTGGTTCGCGCGCCATTTTTAGTGACATAATTAAAAATGACACGATCGCACGCTCGCCCATACACTTTCGAGCGCTAAACTTTAAAGTTTTAACCTTTTTGATTTTCACTAAAAGTTTGCAATATTTTAACTTAATGTAAATTGATAATAGTCATTCTGAAAGTATGCCGTAGAAAACCATAATAATTTTATTTAACTCATACAATCGTGAGCAGTAAACCGTTTCGGCCGTCCGGTGTCAGACTTTGTGTATGTCCTAGGTGATAGCCAGGATGTAATGATGCAATCGGCTTTGCGGTCGTGCTTTAGTTCTGTTTTCTAATACATTGATAAGCTGTAATAACGTTGTCAGTTGTTAGATACGTTGTAGTTAGAACGCTATACAGCGTTACAGGTAATGGACTTTCACGATGACCATGAGTTGTGACTTCAGCATCGCTTGCGCCGCC
Source organism: Dryobota labecula (assembly GCA_947523025.1). Classification (NCBI taxonomy): domain Eukaryota; kingdom Metazoa; phylum Arthropoda; class Insecta; order Lepidoptera; family Noctuidae; genus Dryobota; species Dryobota labecula. The sequence goes on along the minus strand of OX383296.1, from coordinate 5,022,826 downwards.
ATTACCTGCGCGTGACGGACCAATAGGAACGCCTTAAAGGACTGCGCCACGGTCACGCCTCGTGTTTAGTTAATACGAATGGGTAATCGGGATTTATACATAACATGGAACCCCAAACTATGTAGTACAAATGGCTAACAAAAATCATATGAAGGAATCTTGGTATTAATATTCCGTACAATATAACGCTTTTCCGTGCATTTTGAAATGTTTAGAAAATATTCCGGCCAAAATATTATATAATAAAGGTCGTCATGACGGATAAATTGAAGCTGTATGGATCGCGAAATAGACTCGAGTTGTTTGTTTCTCTAATTTCAAATAATTATGCATTTAATTAATTATCATCTAACATAAATTTCGTCTTTTCCAGGTTCCCGGTTCTAATTGAATGACGAAAAAAGCAGATGGAGTATTTGATCGGCAACACTACATCGAGATTGCGACCTCAAGAGTCTCCATAAGACCACTTCAAAATAACAAGAATACTTCATCTTGATATATTTTAAACTGTGTAACAGAACATCGTTAGTGTGCAAGGAAACCCTGCTGCCAATAATAATAGATTCCACTCTGCTAAAACAGAAATGCATAAACTTGAACATTAAGAAGACGCAACACTAACCTACTTCATAAAACAGCTCCTTGTTACAGGGGGTCTACTCCCTAAGCACGAAGTCCGTCGTTTCGGGCTTCGTTTCGGGCGTTTCCTACTCCCTATCACCAACGGACGGACGATTCGTTCGGGGCCCGACGAAGAATGAAGCGAAGAAGCTTGAGCGCTTGCAAAATTTGTGCATTCGCTTTGTTTTCGGTCTTCGAAAGTATGACCATGTTTCTCACCTTCGCAAGGAACTCAAGTGGCTCCCAATCCGCCTTCGTAGGAATACTCGGATTTTATGTCTCCTATTCAACATCTTACACAACCCGTCTTATCCTTCCTACTTACGTGAGCGTTTTTCATACGCCCGTCCTAGCGACGCACCGTGTAGATCACACCTTAGATCCCTCCTTAAATCTCATCCTCATAAAACTAGCTACTATTCTTATTCCTTCTCTGTCCATGCTGTAAGATTATGGAACTCGCTTCCGCCTAGCATTCGCGATTTAAAAACTATATCGCTATTCAAACATCGAGTAAAAGAGCATTACCTTTCCTCTCAACTGTGAGTATTTTATGTATATATTTATAGATATATGTATTTATATTTTTGTAGCTTTATTTAAGTATATGTTATATTTAATATTTTAGTTTAAGACTTCGCATATTCATATCATTCTCTTCATGTTCTCACACACTATTGTCTACATTTCTTTTTCATTTCTCCTTTCGCAGGTCTGCTGGAAGAAATTTCTTAAGAAATAAGCAGTACCTTTGTACTGAAATTATAATTATGTCGTATCTCTATGTATTTAACTGTGTGTACATAAATAATAAAATAAATAAATAAGAATGAATGACAACACGATTTGACAACTGTCCCTACTCCCGATGCGTTTTTGCCCGTCCGATAAGTTGAACTTGATGTTTGTTTTGACGGAACCTTGTGTCAGTTGATACGACATCAAAATAGTTATCGTTCTGTCGACGAACGATTATAATTGTTTATACTATTTAGAGACAAAGTAAGGAATTCCTAAGTATGGCTGCTTTTTTATTGCTTGACAAAGACAAATATAGGAAGAGCGGAGGCAACGTCGACAATATTTACGCCAAGAATTTAAGTTGGCGAGTATTCCCGACGTTACTGACTTATCTTAAGCTATTTGGCAATTTTGCTATTCTGAATTTGACGTTTTTAAACTAAAATTTAGATTTTCTAACTAAATCTGACTATTATTATTCGTGATTAAAAAGATGTAGAATAAAATCAATTAGTTGTCATGAACTAAACTTCACACCAACATCTCGACTACTGGTACAAAATCAGTACTGTTACTCGTACTGTATATATTTTTTTTCTTTTCTTTTGCTTATATCTCGAAAATGGTGCATCCTATCGCAAAAATAATGAAAATTTCGACCCCCTTTAAGATGCCCCAAACTCTTAAAACTCAACATGTTAGTATTTTTTTTTTTTTTTCTACACCAAAAGTGAAAAATTCTATATAAAGCACGTCGAGGCTGCCCAGCTCCTGCGCGCCTCCGGCCAGAGTCCGTGTCCGTGAGTTTCTGCAGCGGTTGGGGCCATTTTACGAAATGAATAAGAAAGAAACTAAAATAAAATAATTTTCAAACTTCCCGGCTAGTATCGTTGAATTAATTTGAAAATTTCCGTCAAAATGTCAAAAAGGAAAAAGGCAAAGGTATCAACAGGATAATGCCGGTTTCTGGACAAAAATGTCAAAAATAATTCTAATCTTTATAATAAAAAGTATATTGTTAAAAATGTAGTCATTTTCTAAAGAAAAAATATTGATTTTTGTTTATTTAGCTTGAAAACCACAAAATAATTAAACAGGTAATCGACCGGTAAAATAGCACAACTCTATTGTCATCAATCGCCATGCGTCTTTCGTTCACGAATATTGTCTACGATTCCGTTGGAAACTGATTAATCCGAAATTACTAGGGAGTAGGGTTCAGTCCGACGTGTCGGACTACAAACGGACGGGCCCGTTACTTCGTTGACGGACTTAGGGAGTAGACCCCCTGGCGCGACTGTGGCGTCAGATCTCCAGAAACTACCATTGTTAAGAACTATTGTAACCATATTTATCTGCAAATAAATCTTTGTCTTTGACTTTGACAGTTCCGAGTCACCGTGAACTTTATAACGCCACATACGGACTACGCATCACACTGACGCCACGCAAAATCTTACATCGCGCAAGCAGAGATAACCGCGCGGCTCGCATATAAAACGTCCTGACATCGTCAAGACACGACACCCGTCTAATCGGAAGATCCTCCCTTTTCTATAGTACTAATACAGTTTTCTAATCTCGAAACCTATTCTTACATTTTTAATATCAGACTCATGTAACTAAACTAGATTTTTAAACGGTTTTGGCCGTAAAACGATATGACAATTGACGTGGTTTTGGTCGTGGGCTTTCCTACTATGGAGGATAGGAACTTTACACCCTGTTCCTCATACTATTATAGGACTTCAAAAATAAAAAAAGTTTGAGCTGTTGTAGCGAATTATGATAAACCATATTATAAATATAAACCAGAAATAGTATTAGAAAATATGGATCAGAAAATTTATTGGGACCGAACAATAATAACACATAAAACTATTCATTACAATAGACCTGACATTACCGTCAACGACAAAACCAATAAAACTGTATATTTGATAGACATAGCAATACCTAACTCACACAATATTCAAACCACCATATCCGAAAAGCTCAGTAAGTATCAAGATCTCGCCATAAAAATTAAAACCCAATGGAAAGCACAAACCGTTCATATTGTCCCCATTGTTCTTTCATCTACTGGTGTAATACCAAAATCTCTCACACAAAGCCTTAACACCCTACAGATGCTTACTCACACTTTACATGCTCCAAAAAGCCACCATCCTTAACACCTGTCGCAAAACCCGAAAGTTCCTGACTTCTTCAACAATAACATCCAACTTTTCTATTTAAATTTCGCCTTAAATACTTGGTCCGACCCGTGTGTAAGGTTTCTTAACCTCTCTTAAATTTATTTATTTATTTATTTATTTTATTTTAAAGAAGGCTTACAGACTAACAAACCAATGATATTAAGAAAGTAATATAAAGAAAATTGCTAATAACAAGCCTCCACATATAGTTAAAAAAAAAAAAGTCGATAAAAAAAGTACATACAAGTTAATATTATTAGTTAATATTAGATAAGTTAATTATCCATAAAAAATAGCTGTGCCAAAAGTCGTCTTAAGGTCGCCACACTGGTGCAGAACAAGTCAACATTAAGGTCCATAGGAAGCCTATTAAAACTAAGTGCACTTCTTATTGAGAAAACATTCCGCCTATAATTAGTCATTGCGAAAGGTACATTTAATATTGGCCGTTGACGTAATCCCATCAGATTCGTGCGTAATGACAGATTAGCAACGAGTTCAGGACAGTTAATGTGGCCATTAGCGATACCCAACAGTAAACTCACGTCCCCAATATAACATCTCATCTCCAGAGGAAGGAAGTGGTACCGTTTGCAGCGGTGCTCATAGTCAACTGAGTATTGCTGAGCCCTATAATCCAGACAACGTAGAAATTTTCTTTGGACGCCCTCAATACGGGACTTATAAGTCTCATACTGCAGGTTCCAAACCTGAGACGCGTATTCTAAATGGCTGCGCACGAAAGAACAATACAAGATTTTAACCGGTTTAAGAGATCGGAAACAGGCCGTGGTGCGTAGTATAAATCCCAGAGCCTTGGATGCCCTTGTAACTATGCTATTTACATGTTGATCAAACAGAAGCTTGCTGTCTATAATTACCCCTAAATCTCTAATGCTATTTAGCCTGCTAATGAGCTGATCGTTTAAGGTGTAATTAAAATTTACCAAAGAAGTACAACGTGAGAATGTTAGGAGAAAGCATTTAGAGACATTTAATTGGAGTTTTTTACGGATGCAATATATTTCAAACCTATACAGGTCATCTTGTAATTGATATGCATCAGACATGTCTCGCACAACTTTATGAATCTTCATGTCGTCAGCATAAAGTAAAATATACGAATGACGAAAGCACTGTTTGATATCTGCAATGAACAATATAAATAACAGAAGACCCAAAATGGAGCCTTGAGGTACGCCTGAAGGGACAGAACTCCAACCAGAGGTGTAGCCCTGAAGCACGACAGCCTGTGTTCTGTTCTCTATATAAGAGGAGAACCACCGGTATAGGTCACCATGTATTCCGGCGAGAAACAGCTTCTTCAGCAGCATGCAATGATCAATACGGTCGAAACACTTACTATAGTCGGTATAAACCACGTCAACTTGTCGCTGTACCATGCCGTTTGTAATAAACTCATGTGACAGAAGCAAGTTAGACGTGGTTGAGCGGTTCCTAACAAAACCGTGCTGTTCCTCACCGAGAATTGGCTTGAAAGCCGCATAGACATCGGTATAGACTATACGTTCAAGAATTTTAGAAAAAAGGCTAATTTTAGATATGGGACGATAGTTTTCAACATTAGCTTTATCGCCCTTTTTAAAGACGGGAGTGACGAAAGCAGACTTCCAAATCTTCGGAACTACACCCTCGGAAAGAGAGCGCCTGAACAAGATAGAAACGGGTTCCACAAGACTATCAGCACAAGCGACTATGAACAGAGGAGGTATTAGGTCAGGCCCACCTAATTTACTGAGGTCTAAAGATTTCAGCAGCTTCAATATACGTGAGTGGGATATCTCAACAGTGCTGACAGACTCTGCAGCATTACTACATTGCTCACTGGAAGTACGTTCATCATTAGCCGTAGATTCAGGTTCCAAAAAGGTGGACTGGAAATAGGTAGCAAAGAGGTTGCTAATATCCTGTCCTGTATTCACAGTGGTTTCACCGTAGAACATCTCATTACGAAACGAGCCAGCCCTCCGCTTACTTTTTACGTACGTCCAGAAAGACTTAGGATTTTTTACAATAGAAGCCTCAATGTTTGTCATATAATTTTCATAACAAGTTTTTTCGAGCTCAAAAACTCTGGTACGCAGCAATGAAAACGAGTGATAATCAGATAAGTTACTGTATCGTTTATATTTCTTATGATACTTATATTTTTCTCCAATGATTTTAATTAGTGCCGGGGTATACCAAGCAGGATAACAGGACTGTTTTACCGATTTTAGAGGTATGTGTTTATCCCTAAGCTCATATAGCTTACTATAAAAAATTGTAACGGCATCTTCCAAGCTCGTTGATTGCAACAACTGAGGCCAGTTAATTAGATCAAGTTCAGATTTAATAGCATCATAATTGCCCTTCGAGAAGATATGACGTTGCTTAGGTTTGTCGACAATTAAAGGCTTGTGATGAAGATCAATAGGCAGAGCAAGTGGGTCCGTACATCCTGAGACAGTCACAGTATCGTTACAGAATGCAAGATCAAGAAGTCTACAGTTAATGTTCCGCTCACCATTATACTGTGATAAGTTGAACGTTTGTATTGTATCAAAGAAGTGAATCACATGTTGAGAAGAAATATTTTGCGGGATTAACTCACCATTGGTAACTATGTCCCCATCACACCACTCGACGTCGTTACCAAAATTAAAATCACCCACCATCAAAAACTTGTCAAGTGGATGAGTTAGAATTAAGTTGTTGAGACTATCTGTGAAGTTACGCAACTGAACACTATGAGAATTACCTAGATTCTCCTTGCACAGGTAAAGTGCACATATATGCAAATTGTAACTAACCTGTGGTTTGGACCTTTTTAGGATTAAAGACAGCCAAATATCCTCAGCAGAACTACGCCAATCCAACCTTTCAACCATTGTAAGATCATGTTTCACCGCTATCAGTACACCACCACCACGCAACTGACCGGTTCGGGAGTAGTCACGATCGCGTTTCCATACGAGGTAACGTCCATCAAATAATTCACTGTTGTCAAAACTATCATCTAGCCACGTCTCCGTAAATATAATGATATCGTAGGAACTCAGACATACTCCACGAAACACAATGTTCGTTTTCGTACGCATACCACGCACGTTCTGGTAGTAGATTTTAAGCATAATTACATTTAACTACAATCAAATAACGTAATAGCAGATAAAAAATTGTCAAAAATAAATCAATTATTACAGATAGAATAAAATGCAGGTCATCGACGCAGCCTTTATATTGCCTACTGCGGGTGGATGTCAAGTAAAGTAATAGACACAGCAATACACAGTGACCAGTAGAAATAACATTATAAAAACAGTCGTTATAAAAATAAACAAAATGCGACGGCCAGTACAGAGATAAGAGCACCACGGAGTAAATTGTCATATATGGGGAGGGTTCATAAAGGAAAATGTACCCTATAGCACGACGAAAAAGGTATAAATTAGCATAACAAAAAGTGACATTGCAAAAATAATATCGAATTGACTTACTTGAGCACACCGTAAAACGACACAAAACTAATAGGAAAACGCAACTAGCACACATAAGACTAAGATTCTCAAACAACTTTGTTTCGCACCTAAAAAACACACGCCAAAACACAGACTTATATAAACATAGTATTCTAATACCGGTTGTAATATGTATTAATCGTGAGTAATTTAAACAATTCTCTGAAGATCTTTCTCCGATTTGATAACCAGCGGTGGCGACATGTCGTTTTTTCTTACGAGTATCTTCGCATGTTTGACCCAAACGTATTGGAAATCCATTTCTGCTGATGTTTTCTTAGTTTTAGACAACAACATTTTGTTTTTTATTGTAAGGTGATCATTTATGAAAATTTTGTGGTTGCCACTCAATCCAATTTTATCTGGCGTCAGGGGCGAGGTCTTTAGTTCGTGCCTAGCAGCTGCTATGAAATCCTCTTTTACGTAACGTTGGCAGAAGCAGACTATGATGGGTTTTATATGGTCTTTCTCCTTAGTAGGTACTCGTGTGATGAAGTTAATTTGATTTTTAGTGACAGGGTAATTGACTTTAGCGCTAATTTTGGCTATTATTTCAAATAAGTTCTCGTTACCTGTCTGAGGCACACCCTTAACTTCAATATTATTCATACGCGACCATTGATCCTTATTATTATTGTCTTCTTCTAACTTATCCAAACGGGCTTGCAGTTGTTCGACTTGGTCTTGGACTTTCTCAACCTTAACAATACGCAGCTCCATATCATTCAGTTTCCCAGAGACTTCTTTCATAACCTCGCTGTACTGGTTGGACAAGGTTGTTTTAAACTCGGCAAATTCATTCCTCAATGCGACGATTTCTTCTTTCATATTCTCCAGTGTGGCAAATCTCAAAGACAACGCTCGAATTTCCTGCAGGACAACCGACTCAGGTTCCAGCACGGGGGTGGGTGACAATGGCAAGACAGGTTGTAGAGCATTACCTGCCATTCTGCATTTACTGCAACGCCAAATTAGCTTACGATCCCCTAGCTTTTGGTAGCCGTTTTCAGTGACGCCCCCACAATGGAAATGCATCATGAGGTTACATGATTTACAGTGTGCACCATCGGACAACGTATCACTGCAGACACCGCACTTGTTTGTATCCATCTTAGATAGTATAATTGCAATTTCAAAATTACAAGCGGAACAATACAAAACTTTGAGAAATAGTGGAATACTTTTTAAAATCGACAGTAATTTGTACCGAACACAGCCGTATGTAACCGAGGTCAACGACAGATCCAACTGAGTTTCCTTATTCTCCCAGAAATTTGCTCAAGTTGAGGGTACCAGGACAGTGTTTGATCCACCACAATCCCAAGATATTTAGTTGCAGCGACCTTCTCAAGGCACGGGCAGTTACAATTTATAGTAGGCATGTCTCCACATATGTGTACTCTTAAATCCAAATCTTCAACAGGCTGTGTTCGGTTACTGATACTAAATACATATGTAGTTCGTTTTATTAGTGTTCAGGGAAAGTAAGTTACTTTTTAGCCATTCAGCTACCCGAGCCATTCCTGCCTCTGCACTCAATTTAACTTCGTGCCAGGATGAACCAGATACAACATTCGGATATAGAACACGATAGACGTATCATCGGCGTACGAGAATACTTGAGCATTTTTTATTTCCATAGTACAAAGATCATTAATGTACAGGAGAAAGAGGGTAGGCCCTAAGACACTACCCTGTGGAACGCCGTATGATACATCTACCTCGTCACTGGAGTACTGTCCAATTTTTACTTTTTGTTTCCTGTTGGAGAGGTAGTCTTTTAGTAAACTGAGTTCAGTCCCTCTTATTCCGGCTTTTTCCAGCTTGTTTACAAGGATTGGGACAGAGACGGTGTCGAATGCTTTTTTGAGGTCTAGAAAAACAGACAGGCATCTGTTTCCTTGGCAAGGTACTCAGCTACAAGAGAACTTAACGCAGTTACTGCATCTTCAGTGCATACACCTTGCCTAAAGCCAAACTGTGAATTTGATAAGAGATGGAACTTTTTGAAATAATTAGTTAGTCTGATATTTATAATTTTTTCAAGCACTTTTGATATCGACGGTAAAACAGAAATAGGCCTATAGTTGCTGACATCGTCGCTGTCCCCTCCCTTGTAAACTGGGGTAATAACGGACTGTTTCAGTGGAGCCGGGAAGACACCCTTTCGAAAACATAGATTGGCAAGGTGAGCAATAATGGAAACAGCTTCCTTTCTTATGTATTTTAAGAATTTTGTCGAGACATTATCCCAACCAGGGGCACTGTCAGATTTCAAATTCATCAGAATACCATCTACTTCAGTATCGTCTGTATCTAGTAGTACGAAGGTAGTATTTATTTATTTATTAATTTGCTTACATGTTAAACACTTGTTAGTAGGCATGCATTGAAATTTCATGACACAGTATTAAGACATGCACCCTGTAAGGGCACTGCAAATGTTTCCTATCAAATTATTGTATTAAATAATATGTTACTGATTCTAATTATTACAATTATTCATTACATTAATTATACTAAACATTAATCAATCATTTATTTAAGACTAAGCATTATTTTCATTTCAGTTTATTAGTCATTTATTTCACATTTATGTCATGCATTATTACAAGTTCAATTTATTCACAATTTGTCAGCTTTAAATTCTTCAACGGTATAGTAGCCTTTCTTTATTAACATAGATTTTAACTGTTTCGAGAAAATTGAGTCATTTGGTAAGGATTTGAAACTTTCCGGTAATTTATTAAATATATTAGCTAGTCTTGAATATGGGCTCTTCCCGATAACTTTTAAGTTTGTGATGGGTAATATTAGTCTATTCTTGTTACGTCGATTATAGTTTTCATTTAGCTCGATATTAGATTTGAATAGGTGCCTATTTTTCCTAACGAAAATACAACTTTGCAGTATGTATATTGCTGGTAATGTGAGAATTTGTTGTTTTCTAAATTGTGGCTTACAACTCTCCCGTTGGTGTATGTTCATTAATATTCTGATACATTTCTTTTGCTGAATGAAGAGGTCTAAAAAGTCAGTACTTTCTCCCCACAGAATAATACCATAATTAAGCCAGGAGTAGGCGTACGCATAATAGGCAGATAAGTTATAAGTTTAATATTAAGTTGTGATCCCAATCTATTCGTTTGGTTATTATGAATATTTAATCCAGGATTAATTTTTTGAGCAAGTTGTTTTCCAATATTAGCAAAATAATCATTAATGTAGTTTATCGACTCTATGTGGGTTGTTTTTGTGTTCAATAATTCTATGTTTGGACTTTTTAATCTATTTGAGTATGTGACGGTTTTTATGTTTTTCCAGAGTAATTTGTTGTTAGATACTGATTGTGCAAGTAGATTTCTTTCATATTTTATTTTCAATTTTTTTATTAAATTATTACAGTAGTTCCTGTATCTAGTATAAGTTATTTTCAATATTTCATTATGAGGGTCATTGCGTTTTTTTTTTTGCAATTTATTTCGGTTTTTGATACAGCGAAGGATGCCCAAGGTAATCCACGGCTTTATGATGCGTTGATTGCTTGGAATATTTTTTATATTAGTGTTTTCATTTATAACGTTGGTTAGCATATTAATAAAACTGTTGATTAATAAATTTGGATCACTACAAAATAACAAGTCTGTTAAATTCCTTTCCTGTAAATCTCTTAAAGCTTGTTCATAATTTAGAGTAGTGGTGGTTCTATTTACGATTTGAATATTATTTTACTTTGTTATAGAGATAAATGTTGTATAATGATCAGTCACCGTAGTGTGCAGGATAGCGATAAATGCCGAGAACCTTTTGTGTATTTTAAGCATGAAATGTTCAAGACAGCTTTGGTCCCTAGTGGGTAAAGTGTGTTCAGGAAGTATACCGAAAAACGATAACATATTTAGGTAGTTAACTCTACTCCTGTGCTCTAGGGATGATTCGGTCTCTTTGTGTTTGATGTTAATATTGATGTCACCAGTAATTATAATATTTTTTGTGATGTTAATGTGTTTAACTGTGTGCTGAGGGAGTCAATGAAGCTGTCGGTATTTGAGTTAGAGGGTGATCGGTAGATACAATAAACAATATTGCCCAATATGTCTAATCGCAGACAGGATGCTTGAAGTAGCTGTATTTCCTTAACTTTAGGGTGTAAAGAGGCCTTAACATATACAACCACGCCGTCATTCTGGTTCAACTGACGAGTCGTCATATACGAGTGATAATTGTTTAATTTTGGAATCGCTTTATTAGCATGCAATCTACATTCCGTTAGGACTACAATGTCTGGTTCGACTTTAAGGGTAGATAAAGTGATCACAAAGTTGTCAAAATTACAGTAAATACTCCGTATGTTTTGAGATATTATAGTGAGGTCGCTTTTATTTACACAGATACATATATTATGTTTATGGAGTTCTGTAGAGGCGCATTCCACCGTACGAGCAATTTCAATGCTATCTATTTCGGAGACAGTATGTAGTGTATTATCCATTTATACTTAAAGTCAATTGGATAAGCGTCAAGATTAGGTAAGTATATATTTCAATGTATTTAGACAGTAAGTAGCCATGTACTACTAAGATTTTAGTTTGTGTTTTTATTTTACTGGATTGTAAACGGTGTGTGTAGATGAGTAAAAGTGTGTTATGTATTTGTGTGTTGTAGCTTCGTGTAATTACTTCGTGTATAAGAAATATAGATATGTAAAGTATGTGTGTATGTATAGTAGTGTTTCGTTTTTTATCAAAATAGTTTGAGTAAATCTTTAACCAACATTCGGTGGGAAATGATTTAAAATGATACAGTAATAATAACCTATTCCCTGTTAGAAGGAGACGATTTAAAAGGTGGGAAAAAAAGTCATTTGTCCAGCAAAAGTTTATGTATACCTGTTCTTCACTTCTTAAGATTATAGTTGGCGAATTTTCATCCCTCTTAATGTATACCTTGCCATAAGCAGTCCAGCAAAACTTGTATATTCCAGCTTTACTTAGGTCACGTGCAAGGAAGTTAAGGCGGGAGCCTTTAGCGGTTAAATGTTCCGTTATGAAGACCGGAGTGTCTTCTTGACTTTTAAATCCCATGTGTTTACAACTTAATTTGTTTTGATGGTTTATGTTGAAGGCCTTGGCTTTTTAAAAGTCTCGGTCTTCAGGATTGTGGAGCCAATTTCCACGACAATAGGTGTGTTTTGTTTTTCCGCGTACTCGATATATGTCCTTAATGTCGTATTTTTTTATGCTACATTGTATGTTTTCAAAAAGGCACATAGCCATCTCTAAAAGAACTTCTTTAGTCTCGCCAGTTTTTCTCGGAACATTTTTAAACATTAGATTACTTTTCCGACTTTCGGTTTGCATGTCTTCAATCTAATTTTCTAAAATAGAGATATATTTCTTGTCTTCATTAGACTGCATTTCGAATCTGGTAATTTTCTCTTGAAGGTAATTATATGTTTTAAATAGGTTGATTTGAGTGGGATGTCGTGATAAATGTAAGGTCACTTTTTAATTACCCGACTACGGTGGAGCAAAAAGGAGGGTTATGATTTTGACCGGTATGTATTGTCCGCTGGTTATAGGCTATGAGACGTCACATTTAATTGTATATGGCGACCTCTAACGGACATAAAGTCATGAACTAAAAAAAAAAATTTTTTTTAATCATGCCGTGTTTGGTATCAAATGAAAGAACTTAATTAGCACATTTCAAAAATATATATATTGTCGGGTGTTTCTCGCGGCTTTGCTTGCATGCACACGATAATTAGGAATAATTTCTATAACATCATGCCTCAGATTTGAACAAAACGTGAACAGTAATAATAATGACATAAGCTGGGAGTACTTCCACGCGGTGATGGCGGTAACAGTAATATTACTGGCTAAAACTCCCATTTAATAATGAGAATCCCTTCGGGCTTATGTTGTTTATTGCGATAGTCAATACTGGTTGTGTCATTGTGTCTTTGTATATCCGGTAACGCAGGGGAACAAACGCAGCACTCAGTTTCCTTACAATCTTCGTTTCGATATTTTAAGTTGATACTTTAAGTTAAATTTTTATTATAAAACCTGAACAATTTTTTTTTTTTAATCTGCTCTGCAAATACTTTATCACGAAATTATAACCCCAAAATAATTTAAATAAAAAATAAGTTCAAAAACTAAAACCCGATTACTGAAAAAGCACGTTCTAAAAAGTATGAAACAAGAAAATATTCTCACCTGGAATTGTTATGTACAAACTATTCAATATTTAATATCGTCTATTAAATAAACAACTTCCTACACGTAATATATTTTAATGTCTGTACGAGTAATACATATTCATAGTGATGTTCAAAGGATAGCCGTGGTCGTATGCCACCTACCCTAACAAAACAATACATTCTAACAGTAGTACGAGTAAGCGATCATAAGCTTCATCATCTTGTATCAGTCGCCTGCGCAATACCTTTTTTACATGACACGCCCCGAATGCTTTTTTGAAATTCTAAGTAACTATTAATGTTTTTGTTAGGACATCCTGATAACTCGTTCTGTTCTGAACAATGGGACTATCCTTTAGATTTTGTATTTGAATCATCTTCAATTTCAAGAGACAGAGATTTCTTTTGAAACCGAAAATCTAATCCCCGATTTTCAGTTCGGATTTAGAGAACAGCACTTTACGTTGGACCAAGTACACAGAATTACTAATATTATTGAAAGAACACTAGAGGAGAAGAAGGTGTGCTCCACGGTTTTCCTTGATGTTGCACAAGCATTCGATAAAGTATGACATGATGGCTTCATTTATAAACTAAAAACAATGCTGCCTCAACAATTTTCAGACATCATACAGTCATAATATATATCAAATAAAATTGTTTAAGATAAGACAAAGAAACGCTTACTCAGAACTTAGGCAGACAAAAGCTGGAGTACCACAAGCCAGTGTACTTGGTCCCGTCCTGTACCTTATATACACCTGCGATATTCCTAAGCTAGAAAATAATTTCATTGCAACATTTGCTGACGACACAGCTATCATGGCTATTAGAAATAGTCACGAGAAAGCCGTAGAAAAGGTTCAAGAGTCCATAAATCATGTCTATGAGTGGACTGCAACATGGCGTATCAAACTCGATTAAAGCAAGTCTATCCACATTGACTTCACTAATAAAAAGCCACAATAATTCCCGGTGTCCATGAATAATCAACGAATACCATACGCGAATACTGCTAAGTATCTCGGCATGACCCTGGATGCCAAACTGCGCTGGAAAAAACATGTCAAAAAGAAAAAACCGATCTAGATACAAAATAATGTATTGGCTACTTGGTAGACAGTCGCCATTGTCAATACGTAACAAACTGTTGCTATACAAACAAGTTTTAATGCCTGTATGGACCTATGGTATTCAGCTGTGGGGCTGCACTAGCCAAAGCAATCGTCAAATTGTACAACGATTCCAAAACAAAGTACTCAGGGATATAGTCAACGCACCCTGGTACATTAGAAACAGCGACCTCACCGGGACCTCAAGATGGATGTCGTAAACATAGTAATAAAAAAATATGCAGAATCTCATGAACACAGACTTCATCATCACGTGAACATCGAGGCAATCCAACTCCTTGACGTCACTGATTTAGTGCGAAGACTAAAAAGGGAGACCTAGACCTTTTGATTTGATTTAGTGCAGTTCCAGTGTGAGTGAACTTAAACTGCAGTGCAAGTGCTGACTAAGGAACACGTGAATTATGTGTCTTCCTCTTAACATAGTGAATAAGAAAGACGTTATTGGACGATTTCTTAATTTTATATTTACCTAGCAGTTTAAGTTACATTTAAATGACTTATTAGTGAATAAACTGGATTGTAATGTGAATAAAGTATCACCAACTGTGATACTTTAAAAAAGGGAATAATAAAATCTTTAATTTCAACTTCCTGCTTGAGTACCAAATAATTAATGTAAGCAGTATTTAAGTAAGCCAGTACAAAGATCTACAAACTTGGTATTTCCGTCGAAAAACACCTGATTCTCAAACAAAACCTACTTATTTTTGTATACAAATAAATAAAATAAATTTATTAAATTATTCTAATTTACATAAAACAATTAAATTCCAAAGTCAAAAATACTATTAGACTACTATTTAAGTTGTATGTGCATGTTTGGTATAACTTTATTAAATGTTCGCCCATACACTCCAACTGCAAATGTAGGTAAGTTTGAATACACAATATTGGGATACTTACTATGTAATTTTAAGATGTTTTTCTTATAGATTTTCCTGAAATCTGTAACTAGATATAACTAATTTCAGATATTTTTTCAAAGTTTTTGGCTCATATATTTCGAGGGGGAGGGGTGGTCAATATTCATTTATTTTCCTAAACTAATACTATTTATTTTAAAATTGTAAAAAAATATACTTGAGACCCTCACAATAAGCTCTTTCATTTGATAGTCACACGGTACAATGTGCAAAACTTTTTATTTCTATTTTCTTTTTTGATTCCCAAAAATAACCCCTATATCCAAAATTTATTTATTTACGTAACACATCCGTGTGTGGGTCACAGAAGTTGTACGAAATTTCACCTTAATCGGTCCATTTGATTCGGAGGTTTGACTATGACAGACGGACAGACAGACATGCGACTGATCCTACAAGGCCTGTGTTCACCAACATTCAAACCACCGGTTAGGTATTTAAACAGTTGGTTTATGTCAAATTTCCTAAAAAATAATTGAGTAAACAACTGATTAAATATCTAAACAGTTGATTTAAATGTTGGTGAACACAGGCCTAAGTGTTCCGTTTTTTCCTTTTGAGGTGCGGAAACCTAAAAACTTGCCTACTAATAAGAACTTACTAACAATAATTCAAGTCTAAATCAACGGCATCGGCATCTCATTTGTTGATTATATCTCATCAGTTCAGTAGTTCAGGATATACGCGAGGTAAGAACTATCTCACAAACTGTACAAGTGTACATAGTCTCTGAGATTTACGAAGGACGATTATGTCGCCCTTCGTGGCTCTGTAGTGCATGTAGATAAGACAGGCAACACGCGATCGCCCCATATTGCAAGCCCCGCCTTCTTCACCAAGCATTCAAAGCTATAAATAACTACAGACCGCGTGTCGCGCGAGTGAAACAAAGATATTTAATTGTGAGTATGCTATCTGTCATGTATAGAGATCGGATAATCGGATGCATATTCACCTAAAGTTGAGATGTTGGCTAATATGGAATACGCTTTTGTATCGAAAAAATCCCGCGGTTCCGGGATCGTAAAATTAAGGTTTCTGATTATAGAATCGGATGTATATTTACTTCCTTTCAAATGTTGGCTTATATGTAATGTACTTTTGTATCGATCGTAAAAATCTCGCGATTCCGGAAGCGACAAACATAGTTTTTATTTTTTTTGACTATAGAATTGAATGCATAACTACCTACCTAAGTAGCCGAGGTAATATTTACGCCCAAGCAGGATATAGTACCTACTTAATTTAATTAAAAAAAAAAAAAAATTGGCTTAACTTACACAAAAAACTCCCCTCCTCTTACACTCTAAATACACATATTTACATCGGGGGTTAAACATTAATTTTAAATGAATATGCATCTGAATATTTATGCAATCCAAGAACCCCGGGGTTTTTTATTTTTAATAAGAATTTTTTTAGAAGTCGCTTCCATACTATACACTCAAATAGTTATGTATTCCCAGTGTTCCTGGCATCCCGGGTTATTTTTTACAAAAAATATATTAAAAAAGAAGCCGCTTCCATACTTTCACAGCTAAAAATGAACTTTAGGTAAATATGCGTAACCGATCTCTAGTCATGTGTTAATGGTAACTCTCCTTCCTAATCTTCTTCCTACTCTAGGCTAGCTCAAAGTGAAAATGTTACCACTGACGTGCAATTGACTGTACGAAGTACGTGGCATGCAATTAAAATACAGTAAATATGAAGGTATTTAGGACTGTGGCGGCATCTACAACGCCACATGCGAACTACGCATCACACTGTCGTCACGCAAAATCCTACATCGCGCAACAAGAGTTTACCGAGCTCCTAGCATATGATCGCTGTTAATACCTCTCCTGGGCCTCAAGTCTGCTATTACAATAGAGTCAAAATGGTCTATCATTGATTTCATAATTGTTGATTTTGACAAGTTTGGTAATCTACTAACGTACGTGAGGTACGTACTCGACGACTATTTGCTACTCGCCTCTGTAAATCCAACGCTGGCTCGCGTACACCACTACATCGTTTGGTTGAGACATATAACAATGAGTTTAGTTCAATCGACATTCTTTTTCTTAGTAAAAATGCATTTAAGAAGCAAATCCAAGCAACCCTAAAGGATCAGCAAAGTAATGTATAATGACGTAATGATTAATATTGTACGCACACAAATTTACTTTTTCTTTTGTTTTTTTCTTTCATAAATTTATAAGTCCAGTTATGAGTTCTGGAATAAAATTTGTTGTATTGGTATTGTATCTGTGTTACTAGCTAGTTTTTAAATACTTTAAATAGTAATCTGTGGAGAACGTAGTGAGTAGCATAGTTGTTTAAATTGTAATATTTAAGATATTATGACTGTTTCTTATTGTGCTACTGTTTGTTTTTCCTTAAATAAATAAATAAATATAATGGCGTCATTATGACTTTCCAATGGTCAGCCACTGACACTCCATTGAAAGAATTTGTAATCTTGTACATAATGACAAATGAAACTTCCTACTAAACTTCAAACTTCTGACCGACCAATGATCGACCATTATGAATTTAGCAGATTACGAACTTTTGGCAAAATGACAATGGGATCGTGTTTGAGTGACGAATTTATAAAAATAGCAGACTTGGGCCCCTAGTCAACGCCAGCAGTCAGCCTCAACCCAGCGCTATACCACATCCTACCCACTGGAGAATGACGCAGCGCCACCCCGACTCAATGGGGAATCATCGCAGACAGTTCCGAGTCACCGTGAACTTTATAACGCCACATATGGACTACGCATCCCACTGACGCCACGCAAAATCTTACATCGCGCAAGCAGAGATAACCGCGTGGCTCGCATATAAAACGTCCTGACATCGTCAAGACACGACACCCGTCTAATCGGAAGATCCTCCCTTTTCTATAGTACTAATCATTGATATAAATAGTAATATATATGTTAATGGTACTAATACAGTTTTCTAATCTCGAAACCTATTCTTACATTTTTAATATCAGACTCATGTAACTAAACTAGAAACGGTTTTGGCCGTAAAACGATATGACAATTGACATGGTTTTGGTCGTGGGCTTTCATACTATGGAGGATAGGAACTTTACACCCTGTTCCTCATACTATTATAGGACTTCAAAAATAAAAAAGTTGCAAGCTGTTGTAGCGAAGTATAATAAGGTGCAGCGCAGACGACAGACTATCCATGACGCACTTTTTAGTCTGTGAAAATAGAACCTATGCAATTCTATGCAGTAACGCACACGACGCGCAAAAAGTCCGGCGCACAAAAAATCCGTGTAATTCGGGCAGACCGCACCGCACCGCGCCGCGCCGCGCCGCTCGGCACAAAAAGTGTGTGAAAAAAATTGAACGTTTGCTTCAACGCGCGCTAACGCACACGGCGCACACTTTAGTCGGCAGTCCCAGTCTGCATTTGCTAGGGGTGGACGTAACGCACGCGATCTATTATCATGGCGCCAGAGGTCGATGTAACGATGTTAATTCAAGAAATACTTAACAGACCAGCAATTTATGATACTTCTAAGCCTTTCTTCTGGACCAATGCACCTCCTCATTGTTGTTTCTGAATGAGTCAAAGCAGGTCTTAAAATAAATAGCAACTCATCAAATGTAGTAACAGACATTTTATATTTGTAAAAAAAATCCGGATGTTGTTTCAGAATTGAATGTTTAGTACCTATGGAACTGTCCCTTCAGTAATATTTCCGAAAGTATAGGATGTACCCAAAATTCTCTATTTCTTCTTCTTTTTCTGTACTTCATGATTCTTCTTATTACTTCGCGATCTCTGCACGATTTCCATAGCGTCTACGTCCCTACAGCTCTGCCGACAGAATGATCGAAGATGTGCGTCGTGTGCGTTAAGTCTGTGAAAAATCCGCGACCGACTTTTTGCGCGACATGCAGACTTTTTGTGCGCCGCAGACTCGATCGCACAAGAAGTGTGCCGTCTGCGCTGCACCTTAACCATATTATAAATATAAATCAGAAATAGTATTAGAAAATAAGGATCAGAAAATTTATTGGGATCGAACAATAATAACAGATAAAACTATTAATTACAATAGACCTGACATTACCGTCCACGACAAAACCAATAAAACTGTTTATCTGAAAGACATAGCAATACCTAACTCACACAATATTCAAACCACCATATCCGAAATGCTTAGTACGTATCAAGATCTCGCCATAGAAATTAAAACCCAATGTAAAGCACAAACCGTTCATATTGTCCCCATTGTTCTTTCATCTACTGGTGTAATACCAAAATCTCTCACACAAAGCCTTAACACCCTACAGATGCCTACTCACACACTTTACATGCTCCAAAAAGCCACCATCCTTAACACCTGTCGCAAAACCCGAAAGTTCCTGACTTCTTCAACATTATCATCCAACTTTTCTATTTAAATTTCGCCTCAAATACTTGGTCCGACCCGTGTGTAAGGTTTCTTAACCTCTCTTAAATGAGAAGAAACGTAAAGAACCGAAAATAATAATAATAATAAACATTTATTTCAGACCAGGTCCATATTTTGTTAGTAACAATGTACTTAAAAAGAACTAATGTTAGTATAGGCAACAAAATGAAATTACGACATGAAGCCGCACCCACCTTTGCAGCATGGGGGACTCCCACCGATCAGCAAAAACACCCAGCTAGTGTTGGTACTGCCACGAACCCGAGCGAGTAGGGAGGCGCATCTTTTCCTAACGATAGCAGCAAAGCCATCAACCCGCAACTCGGCAAACATCCCTGACGCACTGCAACGCCATGGCAGCCCCAACAGTACCCTTAGTGCATTATTATATTGGATACGCAGGTCGCTGTATGCCCGCTGCAAGTAACTGACCCACAGGCTGCAGGTATAAAAAGATTGGCAATACGCTTTATTATGCATCTATGCATTAGGCGCGACACGCGACGCAACACAAAGAGATCGCTCGTCGCGCGGCACGCGGTGTCTTTGTGTCGCGTCGCGTGTCGCGCCTGTTTGTAGGAGCCTTTAGTTTGCTGTCGGTAAGCACGACGATATATCAAGCTATACAATTCCTTTATTAGCTGAACTCTAATTTTACGGAAAGCCTAAACAATGCAAGGTCAGCTTATATTGGAAAATTATAGGTTGATGTAGTGTGTTGTGTATTAAATAGGTTCATGATAATTTTGTATAACATGATGTGCCGATAGGAATCACTAAAGGCGACGATACTCGTAACCGACTTTTAATGATTTTATACTGAAATCACGACTAAAGACGTAGGTACACGTCAGTGTAGTGTCAATAATTTGGAAAAAATGTATGAATGTATGAATTTTAAATTATAGCACTTTTTTATAACTTATTTTATGAATATTTTAGATTAGGTTTATATTACATAATGAAATTAATTTGTAATTTATGTCTAACGCGGATAAAAAAACTGTCAATCACGCAAAATCTATCCAGCGTATTTTTCTGAAACCTTCACCTTTTTAAAGATAATTTAATTATTGACCTTTTAGTAAACGTTTTTTTATTAAAAAACCTTTTGTTTTATGTATAACTAGCTTTTGCCCGCGGCTCCGCCAGCTTGGATGTTGGTTATCGCGCAAAAAATTAGCCTATGTCCTTCTCCATATCCTAGGCTATATCTCTGCCAAATTTCATGACGATCGGTTCTACGGTTTAGGCGTGAAAACGTAACATACAGACAGACAGACAGACAGATAGACAGAGTTACTTTCACATTTATATTATGAGTATGGATAGTATGGACTAGATGCGCCCCGCGGTGTTACTTGCGAACACTACATTCTTTCGGGATAAAAAGTATGTGCCTATGTGTAAATCCAGGGTGTCAGCTACGTCCATACCAAATTTTATCAAAATTGGTCCAGCCGTTTGAGCGTGAAGAAAAGACACATACACACACACTCACAAGCTTTCGCCTTTATAACATTAGTGTGATAATAAATAAAAGTTACTGGCTGGACGTACGACGCGTTGCGTGAGCTCAGTACAGAATTCGCAAGCTAACCACTCAAGGTCACTGGTATATATTTGCGTCCTAATGACATTAAATAACAGCAGTATCGATGAAGAGATCATGATGAAACGATAGTCAATTATGATCTTTAATTAGCTATTAGATAATTATATCACCCTGACCTACACACAAAGTTACACGTTGAGGAGACACGGACGTAATGTTCACGATAACACGTTGTCAACAGAGTTTTATATAAGCATCAAGTTGAATATTAGTACGATTGATAATGTATAGGTAAATGACCAACGTCAACAGCTGTTCTTAATGATAATGTATGAATTTTCCTGTTTGCGGATTTCAATGTATAATGACGTAGTTTTTGTGACGGTTTATTACATATTTCAAGAGATTTACTTTGTTATTATTAACATAAGCGGGATATTTACCATGTTTATTCATTGTTCTGAGTTTCCGATATTTCGGCGCTGTTGCAAGCACCATGATCACGGATAAACTGAAGTCACTGCGGGTGGGTGTTTATGAGCAGACAAAACGGTCTACCCTCTTTCTTGTTCGTTTTTTGCACTCAGTACCGCTACCACTGTCACTCGCAACTCGATTCTGTTCCCGAAACTCACTGTGTCCGCTCGCGAACTTTTTTCGGCACTTCTTCGGTTTTTACACAGCTGAACCACTGGATTTCAGGCTCTCGACAGTTGAATATTAGTGACCATGACAGTTTAAAAGATTTACTTTGTGTTTCGTAATTTGGTTATTAATTGAATTGTATTAAGAAGTTACGACTCTGATTATAAACGACCAAATTACTTGAGTGAGTGAAGTGTTTATTATATAATTGCTTGTCACGTGTGAGCACTAAGTACCTCCTATAAACTGCTACCATTTATTGGGTACGACTTTCGTTGACTTGAATGTGCCCTGGCGCGGTGGTTGAGAGTATGTCATGCTCACTCAAATGTCTCGCTGGTGGTGGCGTGTGCGATGGATCATTAAGTTTCCTTCAAAATGTTCGTGAACGGGCGCCGTCAGTAGGTACTAGTCAACTCTTAACTGCTACGGCTTATTTTAATTTTTGAATAGCTTTTTGTGTTTATCTTTTTATTACGGACTCTTTTAACGAACACGAATTACCCTCCAGTGGATCAAAGCATAGTGGATCCTTGGGCAACATAAATACGTTTTTAAATTATTTTATATATAATATAACTGTATATAGTACTTAAATAATAATTTTGTAACCACTATTTCATTTAAATAATATGTAAAAAAAAAACAATTTTATAAATATTTTTCTTGTTTTATGTATTCTTAATATATGGGTCAACAACATATCGATTTTCTTAACTTAGACACTAAAAGGAACCGTTTCATATGTAAAAATAAATAAAAATATTTTGACGAATTAAAAAAAAAAAACGGCATAATATTTTTTGGCAAATCGGCGATAAAAAAAATCATAAATAATTTGCACTATAATCATCTGTAAGGATATTTGTGTTTACCTTTCTGTTTAAGAGATAATTAGATTTTTCATACTAGTTTCATACATTTTTTTTGTAAAAAAATTATAATTCCTTCGTTTTTGAGCAGAATTAACTCGGGTGTCATTTTTGTTTATAGTAATGACTAATAGAACTAAGCTATATCCAGCAAAAAATCCAGCACTTGCAAATTGAAATCCCTAATGCCCAAATACTCAAACGTTACTTAACTTTAAGACGTTCTTATAAGTGTTTCTGTCGCTACAAAACAGTTTAAAGTGACAGAGACAGCATTAGACTTAACGGCGACTTAAAATTGAATTGCGTTTGAGTATTCAGCAGTAAGTCTATTAAAGCCGATTCTCAGCCCACAGTGCGCCATACTATTCGTAAGGTCACTTGGTCATTGGTGCAAAAGCAAGCGCTGTGATTGGTTGTTTCCGTTGTAGAGGAATTTAAATTTAACCCATGCTATTTATAGTGTATTTTGTTACCAAGCATAGGGTTGGAGGCTCAATTTAGTACTGTTAGAGAGGGATTTTCTCGGAAATGAGTTTGTCACTTAGTACAGAATTAAGAAAACTTTCAAAAGAGAGAATAAGGTCGGTTTCAAGGTAAAATCGTTTTAGCGCGGTTTGCAATTAGACGCCTCATCTATACTAATATATAAAGCTGAAGAGTTTGTTTGTTTGTTTGTTTGTTTGAACGCGCTAATCTCAGGAACTACCGGTTGGAATTGAAAAATCTTTTTTGTGTTGGATAGTCCATTTATTGAGGAAATACTAATATATAAAGCTGAATACTAATATATAAAGCTGAATAGTTTGTTTGTTTGTTTGTTTGAACGCGCTAATCTCAAGAAGTACCGGTTGGAATTGAAAAATCTTTTTTGTGTTGGATAGTCCATTTATTGAGGAATATTATAGGTTATGTAACATCACGCTACGACCAATAGGAGCGGAGCATAAATGAAAAATGTTGCAAAAACGGGAAAAAGTATTCCTTTTGAGAGGTTCCGTTGCGTGCGCTGCGTAAACGGTTTAAGTTACGCAAATATCATTTATGATGGAATTGTTCCTCTTTAAATGTTCTAAAAAAAGTCCGCGACAGCATATATCTATCTTTTAAGATTGACTCACTATAACCTTTTTTATGGTAATCAAATGTGTTCGAAATTAATGTATTATTTGCGAAGGAGTTTTCATAAACATGGTATTAATCCTTATCCAAATAAATACGTTATTCATCACAAGTATATAATTTTGAACAAAGTTGCCCTTACATCATTTAATTTCAATGAATATCTTAGGAGATATAACTGTTTTATAATAACTCCGCAGCAAAATAATGATCAAGTCTGCGAGGTAGTCTATTCTAAAGCTGAAGAGTTAGTTGTTAGGGTTCCGTACCCAAAGGGTAAAATGGGAACCTATTATTAAAACTCCGCTCTCCGTCTGTCTGTCTGTCTGTCTGTCTGTCCGCCTGTCAGCAGGCTGTATCTCATGAACCGTGATAGTTAGACAATTGAAATTTTCACAGATGATGTATTTCCGTTACCGCTATAACAAAAAATACTAAAAAACAGAAAAAAATATTTAAGGGGGGCTCCCATACAACGGAGATGATTTTTTTGCCGTTTCTTTTGCTCCGCCCGCGTGGATGTCGGTTATCGCGTAAAAAAGTAGCCTATGTCCTTCTCTATATCCCAGGCTATATTCCTGCCAAATTTCATGTCGATCGGTTCAGCGGTTTAGGCGTGAAAACGTAACACACAAGCAGACAGACAGACAGATAGACAGACAGACAGAGTTACTTTCACATTCATAATATTAGTAAGGATTTGTATGGATGGTACGGAACCCTTCGTGCGCGAGTCCGACTCGCACTTGGCCGGTTTTTTTGTTTTTTGAACGCGCTAATCTCTGGAACTGCCAGTTGGATTTAAAAAAAAAAAAAACATTTTACAGCCCAATTATTGAGGAAGAATAAAATTCCTATTAACTAGGACACAATTTTTTTTAAATGAAAGTTTATGCGGAAATGAAGTAAAAGCACGGGCAGGCAATGTGTTGCGACGGGGTGGGTCGGGGGAACAAGAAATTTAACGCGGACGAAGTCGCGGGCAGATGCTAGTTTATTGCAAGAATGAACAAATAAAACAAAACGGCTAGTTACAACTTGTGACATTTTATTTCAAAAACTCCTTTCCTTAAATACCTATTACAATACACTGAATATGAATACTATATCATTTCGCTTTGATGATCTTCAAAAATGAATTGTTAGGTAGAAAATGCTGTTTAAGGGGCTGCGCAAACGTAGATACTTTTTGTACCGCTACGGCACACCATCACAGGAAACCGTAGTATCTGTGACGTGTAGTGGCTGATTTCATACTGGTTACGAGTAAGAAGAAATAAGAAATATAAATAAATACAACATCTTTATTAATAAATTAAAATTATTTCTATTAAACAAAAGCTATTATAATTTAAACGAATACTTGAATGAAAGACTATAATTACAAAGAATACATTCTTAGACATAATACACAATCAAGAAAATTAAATAGTATTTTAAGAAAATAGCTACCTACTTACCATTATTAGAATTTTTTATATTATTGTTATTGACTTTTATGCAAATGTAATTACTAAGTTTTATGTATTATTTTAATGAATTTTTTATTATTATGATTTTTATAATTAACAATAATTTTGCTGTGCCCTTACAGGGTCTACAACGGCTCTTAGCTCTAAGCCCTTTGTTAACATCTTTTTACCTTGTGGAATGCAAATAAATGAATATGAATATATGAATATGAGTATATACAAGTCATTTATTTTATGAAATGAAATCATAAATTTTCTCCGAATCTACTGGACCGATACAGTTGAAATTTGGTACACATATGAATTGTTGTGACCGAAATACAAACGTGTAACGAAAATAAATGAGTTTTGACTAAGGAGTTACTTTTGGGGGGTAAACTAGAAAATTTAACAAAATAGGTTTGCAAACTGTACCTTGTGACATATCAAATGAAAGGGCTTATTGTAAGGATTTCAGATAAGTTTTTATTATAATTTTATAATAAATACTTTAGAAAATACATGAAAATTGACCACCCCTCCCTACTTATCTCCGAAATTACTGAGCCTAAAATTTTGAAAAAAATACAGAAAATAGTTTTATATGAGTACTTATAGATTACAGGAAAATTAATAAGAAATCTATGATCTGAATAAATCTGTCAATATTTTGCGTACAAACTTAAATTTTCAGTTGGAATGTATGGGAGGACATGTGTTACAACTACAACGTTAAGTTTGTTCTTGGGATAAATTCATCCCAGCTACGGAACCCTTCATTATGCGTAGTCCGAAACGCCCTTGGCCGGTTTTTTTTTAAAGTATGCGACATATTGTTACAAAATTAAAACATTTGGTACTTATGCCGAATGAATACAGAATAGTGGTTACAATAATAATTATTATTAATACAATGCAACTATCTTAAAGATAGGATATCCAAGTGAAATCAAATGTCAAAAGATGTTAATTTTATGTCAAAAAGAATATAAAAAATTCATTTGATTTAAAAATTATAATACAGTGACATTTAATTCACTGTTATGTTTTGTCATTATAAAATGGATATATTAAATAAATTATTTTATAGGTACTCTTGCAATAATCTCTGAAATGTAAGTAGGTGGCTATTGAGCCACAATATGGGTACTAAGGGTGGAAATAGTGTTACACGGTAGGTACGCCGACGTGTCTTCGGTCGCTGATGTCAATCACGTACCTACCGATACGTATGGACTCGCGCTCGCTGATCTTTGGTGCTAGGTACACTATTCACGCTCATTTATCGTCATTGTCTTGCTACACCTGATTGACGGTACGCGACAGACGTCAGCATAACACTATTTCCAGCCTAAATATTTACTAAACGTACAACATTTTAAACTTTACATTTGGTTTATTCTTTTTAGGGCAAGACAGGCGAAAGTTTCCTAAAACTGAAAGGTTAAAGGATAATTTTACATAAATGCGAATTCATTAGAACGGAGATTCAAACAAGTCCATACTGTAGGTAATTTAATACAAGTTATTCCAAACACAACAACTTACAACTTAAATACTGCTTACAGAGGATATATTGTACTAAAGCAGTTACTATATGAAATTGAAGATGATTCAAATACAAAAAAAGTCCTATGTTAAAGAATTCATTTTTACGACGGAACAACGATAATAATTTAAGTAATTGTAGACTCCATCCTACAATTGTTTTATTCTAAGGAATGTTATTAACGAACTCACCATATAGGATGATTCTCAGCATACATTAACTGTCAGTCTTGATAAACTGTCAGTTGTTAGGAAACTATAAGGTTGGGGAAAAAGTTTCTTCGCATTATTTAAGAAAATTCAAAACATTTTTTAATATAGTTTATTTACATTTAACTATAGTATGTAGGTACCATTTTGTTCGGTTTCATTACGTCGTAATAAAGAATCACAAATGAGTACACGGTTCATTAGGTTTCTTTCAGTGAGCTCGTGAGGTACCCAAATATCGAGCTTTTTTGTGTACCCAGTTTTTTTCAAATGTGCCAAAATTGTTTTGTGGTCAATTCCCAGTTCTTCAGCTACGTCGTAACTACTGATATGCCGATCTTGCTCCACTTTTTCAAAAATAGCATCCATTTTATCCGTAATAGGGCGACCAGAGCGATGTGCATCTTTGACATCAAAATTTCCGGATTGAAAACGCTTAAACCAAATTTGTGCTACTCTCAGACATTGCACTAGGTCCATAAACATCGCAAATTTTTTTCGCGGCTTTCGTTGCATTTTTACTTTTATTGTAGTAAAATTTTAAAATGTATCGAATTTCTTCATTAGATTCACTAATCTTGACAGTACGAAAAACAAATGAAAATCACACATTTTCCTAATTTGAATTTGGAATTATGTTGTTTAAAATTTAAACTTTCAATGATACCAAATCCAGCCAGATACAAATAGTATAGCCAAAGAGATTTTATTACAAGTTCATACATACTATAATGCGAAAAGACTTTTTCCTCAACCTAATATATAGACAAAGAAAGAGAGATTATATTAGTTTTTCAAGACTAGAAGAAGCTAGGCTTGAAAAACAGATAATTTATCAAGACTGACAGTTGCCTGGTTTTATTGGTGGAGTCGTACATGAGGATTCAATTTACATTGTAGCAGCGTCAATAAATGCAATAAATAATACACACACATTTAAATTAATTAAATAAAACTATAAATACTTATAAAGGCACATTACAACCGCATCGGGCCGCAGTGCATCGCAATACAATCCAAAAACAAGCATGGTGTGGGTTACCTGGAGTAGGTACCTCATACTCAGACCAAATAAAAAACCAAGACAGAGCGCTGCGAACAATACAGTGAAGCATGCCAAAACTATACCTCCGCGCTGTGCGTACACGCTCACACGCAAACATTTACAAGCATTTACAATCAAACTACGCCTCACTAAGTGCACACATGTTTATGAAACCGGCCTCACGTCACTGTTGACCGCTGTTAACAGTGACGTGAGGCCGGTTTAAACCAAGACAGAGCGCTCTCTGTCTTGGTTTTTTATTTGATCTGAGAACTCATATAGGTACTACAGGTAGGCCACACCAAGTTTATTTTAGTTAATACACAATATGCGAAAGTGATGTAGGAGGATTTTTGCGTAGCGGTGCGGCCCGCCAAAATATGCTTCAAATCGGTATTTGATCGATAGATACCCTGTAATTATTTGCCGAGATCCTTTCATTTTCATTCTTTGTTGATATTATGTACCGTACTGCACTGTTAATTTTCGAACGGATTATCGCAAGCGCTAGCCTAGGTTCGAAGGTCACGTGAAGTGCTATCAGCATTTGCTGAGTTCTCCAGGGGATCCGATGCCAGACTCGCGCCAGTTTTGAAAGGTCTTCATCGTCTCGTCTATTGACCTTTACAACAGCCCCTGGTTCATTAACAAGGAGCTTTTTAATGACGCAGGTTGGTGTTATGCCTTCGTTACCGAAGTTTACGTCTTCTAAATGTTCAAGTTTATGCATTTCAGGTTGAGCAGAGTCACACTAACGAAGTTCTGTTACCCAGGCTAAAGGACTTATAGACGAAGAGTTATTTTTATTTCGAAGTGATCTGGAGAGACTAGAGATGTCGCAATCTTGATGTAGTGTTGCCGATCAAATACCGCCGTCAGCTCTTCTCGTTGTTAGCATTCATTACCAGTCAGATCCGTGTACCTGGAGAAGACGAAATTTATGTTAATTACAAATTAAATACTTAATTACTTAAAACTGGATATCTAGAGAAACAGACTGCTCAGATTTATTTCGCGATCGATACAGTTTATATTTATTCTACAGAATTGTCTGTTTTTAAACCCATTCGTAGTGACGTAGGAAGACAAGGGCAATAAAAAAAAAAAGATTTTTTAAAAATCACGAGACAGGCTTCTTAGACAGTTAAAAAAGTACAGAAAGAAACACGTTATAGTCTACTGCGTATGCTTTGCTTTTTGTTCATTTATGATTCCACGCTATGTACAAATACCGTTTTCTAATTGGCTAAGCGATCGTGGCGCAGTTCCTATTGGTCCGTCACGCGCCGGTAATGGCGGCGCAAGCCCTGCTGACGTCACGATCACGAAGTCATCGCAAAACCCCACTACTGTAGCGCCATCTAGCGCTGCATATAAGCCGTAACTCCTAAAAAAAAAGTCCTGACTGACTGACTGACTCATCAACGCCCAGCCCAAACCCTTGGACCTTGAAAGCTGAAATTTTGCACAGAGCTTCCCTTTATAATGTATATAAGGAATAAGGAAGGATTTTTCGAAATTCAACCCCTAAAGGGGTAAAATAGGGGATGAAAATTTATATGCAAGTCCGTCAGTTTTGAAGTTAGGATCTTCAAATTTTGTGTGTAGGCTGACGATTGAAAATTAATGCATACGTGTCTCAGCATTTTTGATAATTCCACCCCCGAAGGGTTAAAAAGGGGGATGAAGTTGCGTGTGGAAAGTTCTTAATTTTCGAAGTAAAAATCACAAAATTTTCTATCTAGGCTTATGTTTGGAAGCAACGGTGTTGTTAGAATTTCAACCCTTAAGTGGGTGAAAATAGGGATGAAATTTTGTTTTTAATGAAAGTTCTTTATTTTTCGGCTTATGGTTGGAAATAAACATAACGTAAATCGTTGTTTTTTTTTTTCAACCCACATGGGGCCGAAAATGGGGATGAAGTTGCATCAACACCCAGCCCAAACCCTTGGACTTTTGCACAGAGGTTGCTTTTATAATGTGGACAAGGAATAAGGAAGGATTTTTCGAAATTTAACCCCTAAGGGAGTTAAATAGGGGATAAAAGTTTGTATGGAAAATCGACATTTTTGTAGTTCAAACCATGAAAATTTGTAGTAAGCCTTATGTTTGGTAATTAATAATTACATGTATCAGCGTTTTTGAAAAATCATCGCAGAAGAGGGTAAAATAGGGTATGAAAAATTTGTGTAGGAAACCCTTACATTTTAAAGTTAAAAATTGGTATTAAAAGCCTTCTGGCATTTTTGTAAAATCATCCCCTAGGCGGTTAAATCCCCTTACTAACTCATCATCGCTCAACTCAACTTTTGTCATCGCCAAAGACACCTTAGTAATTCTGAGAACAATAACTTTACTAAGAGATCCGAGTAATAATGTTTAGAGAAGACATTGTTTATCTGGATTAAAACATGGGGTACTTTTAATCCCGGTAGTACGTTCTCGTGGGATATTTTCCGACATCCACGCGGGCGAAGCCGCGGGCAAAATCTAGTGCCTAAATAAAGCACAAGCACAACTTTTTAAGCTCATGATCGCCATCGGTCGATGACGCTTTTTCGCATATTTTTAGTCGAGTTGCTGAACCTTCCTCAGTTTTCAAATTCTTTCCTTATCAAGTCAGAACATGACAATACCTTTGGGAGCTCCAGCACTGAGCAGTATACTGCATAAAAATCTATTTAATTACTTGAAAACAAAACCCAAAACAGCATAAACCTTTGACCAATGTCTATTCGACATCAAACGTATACCTTTTTACTGGACTAGCTGGAAATATTAATCGAATTTGTTTTATTTAATTGTCAGTATTACATTGTTAACACTGGCAATTAAGTAAACACACAATTACTAGAGAATGGGCAGCAGCGTTCTCTATGCATTTTAACACCATACTGCGATCGCCAACCCGCCTGCCAAGCGTGGCGATTATGGCAAACCCCTCCAATTGCCCAGGCCTATGTCCAGCAGTGGACGTCTTTCGGCTAAAGTGATGAATGATGATGATGACATTTTTAACTATCAATAATACTGACAAGAGACCACGCATGAGTCCGGTTGTTTGAAGGTTGATCGTAAACCACTTTCAAGAAATTTCGCGCTCAAATGAATGAAATTCACATTCACGTGTTTTTCGTGATGTGAAAACCATATTGTACTGATCCAATCGGCCGGTTTTAAATCATTTAATGCACGCCGAAATCGCTCAATGAAACAAACAATAAAATTGTATTCGCGAAGAAATCCGTTGGTAGTAACTGGACGATCACAAGTGCCCGACGGATATCCTTTGTTGCCATGCGCAAACGCGGCCTTGTTTCCATGCGCACAACGGCACAGGGTTATTTTACAGAGAACGGACGAGCATCTAATCTCCCTGCATTTTGATAATTTTAGACGATAAAGCCTAAGTCTTCAAGATCATTCGTGCATAAAATTTAGTTAGAAGCAAACACATCGATACTTGCTAGGTTTTGAAATTGCTACTAAGTTCATAAGTGATATTACTTTAAACTCTAAACCCATCATGATATTTATAATGAACAAATAAACTAAGAGAATACGTCGATGAATTGAATGATGCAACCGCAAAGCCAAAGGCACGCGCACGCGGCCCAGCTGGTACATCAGCTTTGGAAAATAAAATATTGTGCAACTTTGCCATTAGTATGGGAACTTTCGCATTTGAAAAGTAACACTTTAAGTGTTAATTTTCAGCATTTTAAAATGCACATGCTCAAAAGCACAATCGTGAAAAAACAGTAGTTCAAATCTAATATTTGCTTTAGCGCAAAATTCTCAGTATCAGCGTAT
This sequence comes from Dryobota labecula, assembly GCA_947523025.1. Taxonomy (NCBI): domain Eukaryota; kingdom Metazoa; phylum Arthropoda; class Insecta; order Lepidoptera; family Noctuidae; genus Dryobota; species Dryobota labecula. Next base: position 4,990,779 of record OX383296.1, on the reverse strand, counting down.
TTTGGCTATAATTGATGACAATGTAAGTAATTAGTTCAACGGCATCGCATGCATGATGCTCCGGAAAAAATGTTGGTACACACATATTCATTAAAAAATAAACTGTGTAGATATTGCAAAATTCAATACGTGAAAAAAAAAAAAAAAAACCCGCCCTACGGATTGTAGAGTTTATAATGCCTGCAAGTTCAAATTGGAAATATTTTCACATAAACCACCAGCGATAAAAATCACGATTTCCAGCATCGGATTCGTGGAATCGAATGACAAGAAATATTATTTATTGAAATTCACGACTTAATATTTTAGTTTTTATTTCAATCGCAAAATGTATTATAATTTTTATAAAATAAACACACGAATAACAAAAGAAAAAAGAAAAACAGGTATTGGACTCGGAAGCTGAACAGAAAAGACTATTAGCCTTTAATTTTTATTGTATTAATTTAATTAATCAACGGTCACGATCACGAAAACTTAAAACTGAAAACGCTAAAATTTCTGATTTCATCATGAAATCAGAAATTTCTCGAAGCTCTGATTGAAAATTTCCTTTGAGAGTTTTGCCACTTAGGAAATTATGGTACAAAATCAACAAAGTGCAAGAAGAAAAACATTTTACAAAATACTTACAAATCACAAGAAATGCATCGGTACAAAAGTTTGATAAAGCCTTGAGCGCACTCTCCCAAATTAATCACGTTTCTCTTCATTCTTTTATGAAGTTCACCATTTCTGATAGGATTCTCACTCAATACTTGATAGGCGATGACGCAAGCCACCATGGCGAGAAGAAACGACACAAACTGTAACTTATTCATTTTTAGTGATCTAATTTCGCGGAAGAATTAAACTAGCGTCCGACAGTGGTGTAGAAAAGGCGGCGACTGAGTGAACTCTCGACTGACTTCTCCACCAATCAGAAGCAAGTCGGTGTTGTCAATATAGATAAATAATATTCGCTCGTAAGAATGCGTTCCCTTTAATTAATAGTTTCAGTTGTTGCTATTGTTTTCCTTACAGTTAAAACTAAATTATTAGAACCATTAAGAGTAGGGCATTAAGGCTGTTTCGAGTGATGAAATATAAATAAAATTAAATATTATTTTTGACATCGAATAAATATCGAACCTTCTAGTATAAAAAAGTGCAATTAGCGTAACAATTTGAAACAAATGTTACCTTTTTTGTATTCATAAAAATTAAGAACTTTGAAGGACTACCAATCCACGATTTCTTATTACAGTGAACGCATTTATTTTATTTTGTATGTTAGCAACACTTAGGAAGAATCTATGTCAATACCTAAATCGGAATTTCCAATATAGATCTTTGCAGTGATTTTTTTACAGTGTCTATAAGATTTAACCTCACCTACATCTGTAACCCCCAAAATATCAGTGTCGTGTCTAATCGTGACGTAAATAAATAACCGATAAATCACGCACTTGATGAGATGAACTCAGAAAACTATAATGGCGTTTCCTTGGAATGCAATTACGTATGGTAGGTGAAAAACAACATAAATACAGGTGCTTGCATCTCAAAACGCAGGGCTGCAACAAATTTTCAACATTTTTGCATCTTTGTTTACCATAAATTTAGTTTTAGTTATTTTGATGACACCATTGAGAGTTTAATTATCCCATCCACTTTAGTGAATGGATTTTCCTCAATAAAACGCCATCTATCGATTACGCTAAGAATCGCGTTGCTAAAAATATTAATGGATTTTCCTGAACTATTGTGTAGGTGGCATTACGTGCATGTTTGTGACTGATTTTCAGCTATACTAATTCAGCTGCTTGCTACTAGGCACCATTTTTTTTTTCAAGATGGGAAATCATCAAATGACCCCTCCCGCTCTGGGTGGAGCGGAAGGGAGTGTCAGACTCTTACTGACTAAAACCCACCCGTGTTCCTTCCTTGGCCCTTTATGTTCCGGGGCAGCGGTACCCCTTTCGGACAATCCTGCTGACCCGGCAGGCTTGGGCTCTAATGGGCCCCCTCGTCGTTGCTGACATCTCTTTGAGGCGCGCGTGGAAAACGTACGCGCCGTTCGGCATGGGCCTGGTCCTGATCGGACGGTGAGCTACCCATTACTCACCGGCCGCAGGCCTGCGCCTATGGTGGCCGGGAGTCGTCACGCGGCCCCCGACGCCCGGAGCGTCTACCGCGGCGGCTGGGACGGGAGGCTCTCTCCGCTCTCTCCCTCTCCCATCCAGCTACCTCCTTCGCTAGCATGACTGCTTCGCAGAAGGAGGTGACTGCCTTCCATAACTAGGCACCCTGCGGAGATCGTCAGTGTAGCTAGCCTGAGGTCCTCCTCTATTCCGTTTGTTGATCCACGGCCTGGACTTGCTGACCTTATTCTTTAGCATAATCATCAAGAGTCACGAGAGTTTTCATCGACTCATCACCACTTACAGTCTATAGAAGATAACGCTTCTTCAGAACAGTACTCCATCACTCAGTGGCGTAACTACAGGGTGGCAAGTCGGCAAAATGCCATGGGCCTCCAGCCGGTAGGGGCCCACGGTCAGTGGAGAATCCATTAAAAAAGAGAGAACTTGCTGACTTATTAATAACTAGCTCTTGCTCGCGGCTCCGCCCGCGTGGATATCGGTTATCGCGTAAAAAAGTAGCCTATGTCCTTCTCCATATCCCAGGCTATATCTCTGCCAAATTTCATGACGATCGGTTCAGCGGTTTAGCCGTGAAAACGTAACATACACACAGACAGACAGACAGACAGAGTTACTTTCACATTTATAATATTAGTATGGATATTAGTATGGATATAGTAGTAAAGTAGTAATATAGTAGTATGGATATGGATAAAGAATAATTTTATATCTTCAAGCTTTTCTGAAGTGGGCACTGCATTTCTGTTATTTCTCACCATTCTTGTGACTACGGCTAGTGCCGAGCGATCTTGATAAAAAAATATTTTAGAAATTGTATGGGACAAGAACAGGGGGCATCCAATGAATTTGCCACGGGCCTAGAACGGTATAGTTACGCCACTGCCATCACTCGTTTCCAAACCAGGCACCAGGGTGTACATTAAAGTTCCCTTATTACAAAGTCAGTTTCAATATCCACACTTTCGATTATAGCAATAATATTGATAAGACGCTGCGACAACATAAGGAAGTTATTTTCACTATCAGTAGGCATGTACGGTGGCCAGCACATCAGGTTACTAAAAACTGTCAAAATTCTTGTTCGATTTTGAACTTAATTATCAACATTTTGTCCGACCAAGTAAAAGAAGCTACGTCCTCAAGCAAACTTTAGCAGGTGGTGATGGCAACGTTGGACCGGAGTCGATGGAGGCAGATTGTCCGCTTAAAGGGGTCCAGTGACCACGATCCTCAGTAATGAGGGACCGATTGATGAAGATGATCAACATTTTAAAGTTTAAAATCGTTTGGAGACATTTGTCAGTTTCGTGTAGCTTTATGGGATGGCGACTTAGACACTGAATACTAGCGTATTACGTTCCCCACGTCTAAGTTCCACCACGACCATTCGGTCACACTGCTCAATCTCCATTTGCAAACACACACTGATCCCACAGGAACGCTACACCTCGCACAACTCCATGCTCCGTGTCGATTGCGGATACACCTTGACTACCAAATTCCTTAACATGTCCAAATCATTAAGGAACAAACATGTTTCCTGCAGTGCTTTTATCTGATGCTCATCACAGAGTTGTTTTATTTCCTCGGTGGACCTTTTTAGTGATCGGCAGTTGTATGATACAAGTTTAACTGTACTACTATTTGTTTTTCATTTATTGGTGATCTCTTTTTTTGTAGATGTTCTCTTGTTTTGGGTACGGCTACGCTCCCGCAGTACCTTCTTATCACTATGTCAGCAGGCCATAGTCGGTCCATTTGGACTTTCTCGCTGAGTGCTAAGAAGGGCAACTTTCAGGTTTCATTCGGCAATATAGACGACATCTGCCAACTGTTTTTTTTTTTTTTTTTAATTGTTTAGCACTCATTTGTTTTTATAGGAGTAACATGATTCATTTTCAGCTTTCGCCCACGGCAACTCCGCGTGGAGATCGCAAATTATTCCAAGGGAACGTACTCTACCGGGATGAAATATATCCTTTGTCCTAATCTAGGTCATGGTCTGCCTGAGAAAATGAAGCATACATTCATATCATCGAAATCAATCTCAGAATACTGTCAAACTAAAATATGGTTAAGTTGTGTCACTTTTGTCAATTTCAGAATGGGAAATCGTCGATTGACAAGAATAAACAAAATTTTGATAACTTTTAGTCTAGTTTAGAGGCATTTGTGACAAGAGAATCGGCACCAATGTGTCTGCTCTTTCTTGAAAACGGATATTCATAAGCGACAAAATTGTTCGGATTGTAGAGTTTATAAAAAGTATTATGTGTGTATACAGATAAATAATTTGTAGCATTTTGTTAGAAAGTAGTGATCACCGATTTTGTTAGAAAAGTACCTAGAACTGACAAAGTATTTATCTTATACGTAATATTGATACGGAAGTTCCCTATAACAAACATGTAACAAATAAATTATTTGCCTTTGTAATAAGTACCTAATTATAGATAATGAATGAATGAAATGCACCGACCCCAGCGTGATTAAACCAGACTCGATTACTCGAATGAACCCAAAGATTCACACTAGCCCCTGGAGCCTCATGTTTCATGGGACTACATTGGCCATTGCATATCAAGAAGTAGACCGGGGGGCACTATAATGATAGGGAAGACGTGCCCATAGGATATGGAAGGATTATTAGAGCCTACCGGATATGCATCCTTAAGCAAGCAATGGAATAGTGGAAAGACGGGTGATATTTATCGGAAGGGCATCTTTTGACGACGTCGCAGTCATTGTGGCTCAGGTCCAGCTGCTTTCTCGACTCCTTTCTGTGTCACTGCTATGCTGTGTTATACGTTACACGTTTATGTTTCCAAAGTCTGCGTCTGAAGTCCGTTTCCGGTTTTTTGTAAATCTCGCGATAAAGCAGCGTTCTTGATCGTATCTCGGTCCCCAGCCGTGTCTATCCAAAAATTGATTTCCTTGTCGAAGTAAGTCATAATCTGTTTTAGGTTGTGATTCCATGTGTAAATATTAATTATCCTGCAATCCATCCATGTGGTCTTTTGTTGACATCTGTTGACCAGCGACCGTTTTGTTTTTTGGGACAAATTCATTCAAACCTCTCACTGTCCGACACGCACAAGGCCTCTTTTTATTTTATTTTTTCTAGAGAACCTGCTGTTTATTTATCAAAACTTGAGAGAAGGATGTTTCTATGTCAAATGGAGAAATATAAAGACAAATTATTCTCCAAAATAAAACGGAAACTATAAGTAATATTAAGAAAAGTAGAGCTTGTTATCAATAGAGCTACTTCTTGACGAAGATGTTTGAGAATAAAATGACGCCAACCAGTGGGTATGTCACCGGCTACTGCAAACTTTATTTTTAACGGACGTTGATAGGCCAAAATTTTGTGAAACAACGCTTTCCTTGGACTGACGATAACTAGCGCCGTTCAAGACGTACACTCGTGCGTCAAGTGTATTGACACAAAAAAACAAGTCCCAATAAAAAGGTTGGTTACCTGCACACAAAAATTTATATCAATAGCTTAAAACAGACGATAAGTGATCGCGTGGCCCGAACTTCTAAACTTCACTAGTCACTTCAAAGACAGTCATATATAATAAAATAATAATTAAACGACTGACAAATACTTCAAATTCGCGTTCCAGACCTTGACCAAATGAACTCTACCGCACTCGAAATAGAGTCGAAAACCGGAACGGTCCTAGAAACAATTTATGCGAAACCGTGGAAGATCTGGAGTTACCATTGCAATTAGCGTTAACCATGAGCTTGAATTATTATGGGAACCAGATTTAGTGACTGTGACGAGTAGCAAGTCACTGAATAATTTGGAACGATCTCACCAAGATAATTCAGTCGGGGTCTCAGAATCCCTTGGCAGTTCCTCGTACGCACTGGTTCGTATGTCCACCACACCTTTGCACAGCTCTAACGAATTTTATTTGGCGACACCGACACAAACACGCAACAAAATAAACACGGACACGGACAATAAGAGGCGCAAAACTCAACATGTGCACATGCTGCTAAGGGGCGCAGTAATTTTCTTAAACTTTGTCGGAGAGCCCTATCGGCACGACCGTTCGCTACGGCACCCAACGACCGACCTTGTAATAAGTACCTAATTATAGATAAGTACAAATATATTGTTATTGTAAACAAGAGGCATCGCTAATAAAATAGATCAATAAATTATAACCTTTATTACAAAAGTAACCATATACTTCTATGCTGGTTCTATGGGGAAAAACCTGCATAGAAGTATTTGGTTATTTATACGTAAAAATATGTAATTTTTCCATTGGATTATTCATATCACACTATTCAATTACTAATGTACTATTAGCTAAAATCTATTCTGAGATTTTAGCTGAGGATTTAGCAGTGATTTTATTTATCTGAGATTTTGATAATGTAATAACTAAACAATTTAGGTACTTACTCCTTACAATCGAAGCACTTGTACCGGTACCAAACTTGCCCGTGCGCACATTTGCCGCTGTTCATAAGACTTCTTTTCGCTCGATTCAACTGTATTGGTTCACTTACTATGTTCGATTTTTCAGAAATTTTCAACAAATATTTTCCAAACAATTTAGCACATTTAATACGGGAGAAATAATTAGTTTTGTCCACTTTATCGCTAATGGCATTGATAAATGCCAGCAAAAATACTGCGCAAAACAAGAGTTGTAGTGATTTCATTTTGAGTTCACGTTTGAAAAGGTCACACGACACGAGACACCTCCGTTCACTTTGAGAGCTAAGAAACGAATGTCATGTTGGTCACTTGGTCGACCGGTGAATCTGCAGACTGGTTATCCGGTATACCGTGCAAGGCTGCGCTGGCGTTACCGGATCGATCGCTCATTTGTAATGTTTGCGGAATGACGCATATTGTTGATTTCGATGAGTTTAGCTTAGAAGCGACTCATACTAATCAAACTTCGTTGATAACAAGTTAAGGTTAGATAATCATTTTTTTTTCTATCAGTCCAATGACTATGAGTCAATGAAGTGTTGCCAGATTGAGTATCTCACGTACTCATATATAATTTAAAACTAAATTAACTTTAACTTTTTCCCTTCTTAAGGTAAATCAACACAGTCCACTCATACATACATCAATTGGAACCTCATTGCGAAACACTGTCTCTTAAGATACAGGATACCCTAGTTTAAGAGACAGAATTTAATCTATTGTGTACAGATTTCTGCACCATCCAAATGTTTTATGTAAATGTTCTCTACCATAATATTCAAAAATTGTAAACTTAAAGTACCTAGTTTATACATATATAGTAGTACCTATCTGTTATCTGTATTTAGCGAAAATAGTGGCCACTAAGCTCCGTTTTAATGATTACAATAAAACATAACAATTTAAAACTACTGTTTGTAGTAATAATAACGTATAGTCTTGTGAAGCACAACTTGACGAGCTTATTTTCTACATTTTCATTCTAAAATAAAAGAAATCACCGAAATAACGATGAGGGCGTCACTGTGCGCTCGGCGCAGTCTTAAGAATCTCAAAAATAACATTAAACCTTTAAATTGGCAGCAATGCAGAGCCATATTACGATAGGTTAGATTAGGTTAGAGAATGGCAAACAACGCACGAGCCGAGCGAGCGAAACGAGCGTGCCGTGGCAGCGGCCGGTGGTGTGCCAGAAGCGAATCGCTATTGTAAAAGGAACAAACTAAAACATTCTGCTACTTGAAAGTTGGCATTTTAAAAAGTGTCATTATGAAAAGCAGACCAAACGTACAGTTGGTAACTGTGAGGTTGGGAAATAAAACAAAATTATATGATAAGTTGGCAAATGATTATTCGCCGAAATAAAATTCTGCGGAACGTTAGTTGGCAAGTGAAAATCTGGTAAACAATTTTCAGCAAAAGGCAGAGAACCAGCTTTGTTATTATTAAAAAAACTGATGACCTTCCGTGAAGTATTTACGCCGTACTGAGGGTACTAGGTTTACTTTGTTTTTTAGAGATTACTTTAGTGAATCATTAAATATCTTACATATTAATTGCATAGCTAAAGGTTAAGTAATAAAGATGCAGCAAAGGATCAAACGAATGCAATTATTTCGCAATTACGGATCGTTTCCTCAGTGCACTATCAAAGTTAATAATTATGTGAGAAACGAGTGTTTTCAATGTTTTAACCAGGTCTTGTTAACGTTACTAAATAACAAAATAATAACTGTTACATAACGTTAAATTTCAATGTTATACCTACTAACATTACACAAATTTAACGTTACTTGATAACATTACCAGTAATATAACGTTAATTAAAATTAACAAAAATACGGTAACTAACGTTAATTTAGCTACGTTGCCGTTCTGTGGGTAAGAATCAGGCAGATTCAGGCAACGTTTTGATCGGCACGGCATCAGAGAGGCGCGAGGGCGGGATCCCGCCGCGCCGCACGCGTCTGGCCCCACTACTTACATCTCACCCGTTTAAAATAACGATAAAATTAATATTCGCATAAATAACGTTAAATCGATTACCGTTATTTTAATAATAATGTTAACTCTGTCAATACTAGGTAACGTTATGAAAATTTACCGGTATTTAAAGCCCTGGTTTTAACATCGTTCATATTTACGTTACATTAAATCCGCGCGTTCGTGCTAGACTCACTGAATGCAATTGTGTATTAAGTATACATGTAGATAGATGAGTCACGCATTTACTCATATGTGCTAGAAATAAACATATTGAAAGCAAAAGTGCTATGAACGTGAGGAAATCAGATGTACTTAGGTATTGAACTTGAACTGGTATTCTAGGTTATTTTATAATTAGCTTTTATAGTTTCCAGTCAGAGCAAAGACCTCTTTAGGTACTCAATCAACACGCTAGCTCACTACTGGCAATTTCGGAACGTTTCAGGTTTTCCAGACACTAGGCCAGTTTGCGAGATACTGTCTGCGAAGACAGTATCACTGCTCTGTCTTTCAATTTTAAAGACAGAGCAGTGATACTGTCTTCGCGATTAACTGAACCGACTCGAAAACTGACCTCTTGTCCACACAACAGGTCAGTTATTGAGTCATGAAATGACACACTTAAGTTTGTACTAGAGTTTGTATATAAACTAATGGTAGTTTATCTATAAAAGTGTGTAATAATAACACACTTTGACTGCCAGACAACAGACACAATAGAAAATCTATTATTTGCGGACACCATGTGACCGCGGTGGCAGTCAATGTATAAAGTAATAGAAATTTTGAATGATAAAATATAATAAATGATGATTTATAGAAATAAATAGGTAATATATCTGTAAGGTTCCGTACATCCGAATGAAAAAAACGGGACCCTTCCAGGATCACTCGTGTGGCTGGTTTGTATGTCTGCTTGCACAGCCAATTCGCTCCGAATCTACTATACCAAGTCGAAATTTGGTACACATATGAATTTTTGTGACGCAAACACGGACGTGTTTTTAATATGAGCGTCACTTTACGGAGCTAATTAGAAAGAAAAGAAAAAATGCGAACTGTACCGTGTGACATATAAAATTAAAATGTATGTATACAGGGTGTTTGGCAGAACGTTGAACATACGAAAATGGTGGATAGGTGGGGTCATCTGCTACTTACTCAGCCCTAATTTATTTGGCCCTGGCCCCCTGAATATAAAAAAAAAATTTGTTTGCTTTCTTTTAGTTTCACCACTTTCTTAACTTTAAAGTGTATTTTTTTATTAAAAATGGGTAAAACAGGCAATATTTTAGTTTATTTTTTTATCTTTAATATTGGCAGATTCTTATAAAATTATTGCTTTATTCAGATGTTAGCTAGAAAAAAAGTTATGACTCCTCAAACTTACAGAAAGATGTAATAAATAAAAATATTGCCTGTTTTACCCATTTTTAATACAAATTACACTTTAAAGTTAAGAAAGTGGTGAAACTAGAAGAAAGCAAAAAAATTTTTTTTTAATATCCAGGGGGCCAGGGCCAAATAAATTAGGCCTGAGTAAGTAGCAGATCACCCCACCTATCCACCATTTTCGTATGTTCAACGTTCTGCCAAACACCCTGTATTTAAATATAATTTTATAATAAATACTTTCGAAGTTTTCAAAGAAAATTGATGTAAATTAGCCCCCCACTTATCTCCGAAAGTACTGAGCTTATATATTTTTTTTTTAATACATAATACAGAGAATGGTTCTTCAATCATACATTACAGCAAAACTCATTTAAAAAAAACAGGTAATAATGACAGGTAAATCTCTCAATATTATGCGTTCAAACTATAACATATTCAGTGCATTTACAATGTTAAGTTTGTTCTTGGGTTGAAAAAACTCGTCGATAACATATTCATCGTACGGAACCCTCACCACGCAAGTTCAACTCGCACTTGTCTGGTTTTTTATATTCAAATATGTATATATATATGTTACCAGCCAAACCCGATTTCAGGCCAAACTAGTTTGTCCTAGGCCAAACCGGTTTATCCTAACTATTTTGGTTAACACCCCGACTCAGAGTACCCCGACTCGGATAGGTTAGGTTAGAAGGCTAAGGCGGGAGCTCCGCTCCGCTTCGCTCCCGCCTTAGCCTTCGTGGTTATTATTTTTTAAACCACCCAGAAATAGGAGCCCCGCCAAGCGGGGCTCCGTCGACCTATCTCAACGCAGGTGGAGTTTGGCCTAGGCTTTACTAGTGTGTCGCGTGTAGGGAGGGTTTGGCCTAGGACAAACTAGTTTGGCCTAAAATCGGGTTTGGCCGGTAATATATATATTTTTTTTTATGTAAATATTAATTTATATTTAAAGTTAGTAAATAGGTCAAGGAAAGGTATAGTATAAATAAAGATTTATTACGTCAGACAAGCGGTATCACTCGTGCCGATAACATGAAGTTGTATTACGTAACAGCATTGATAAGGATTGTAAATAAATAGCAACAGATTACTTCGATTACAGGTTCAATGAATGGTTCAAGTTCCTTCACTATATGAATGTGAAGGCCACTGCTATCGCCATTGCGATTTTTGTTACCGCGATTCTCGATACCTATGTGAAATGTTCACGAGTAGCACGCTTAGTACACTTACAAAAAACAGTATTATGTAATTGATTGCAAATATATAATACTAGCTTCTGCCCGCGACTTCGTCCGCGTAAAATTTCGGTCCACAACCCACCCCGTCGCATCGCATCGCCCGTCCGCGCAATTACTACGTTTCCACTTAGCGTTTTTTCGCTTAGCCTATACTTATTTTGTTGCGGAGTTATTCTCCTAAGATGTTTATTGAAATCATGTGATGTCAAGGACAATTTTGTTTACATTTAAATACTTGTGATTAATAACATATTTATTTTATTCACTATCCCTTGATAATTTTCGACACACGCAGGAAGTGATGGCCTAATTTAACTGCTAGATACACACAATACAGTGTAAATATAAATACATGATACATTTGATCGTATGTGTAATTAAAAGGTCCAAGTAAAAGTGTTTGCCATATATGAGGTCATCGTATAATGTGTCGATTCGTCATTCCGACCTCGCCGCCGAGGTCCCGCGCGAATTCCCCGACTAACGAATAGTCCTCCCCGACCCTTGACTGTAAGTGAAGCGCCAGCACGCGCTTTAGCTGAGCAGCATGTAATCCAAAATCCCCCTGATAATAATCAAAACACTGATTTTATCCAACCACCGACGGTCCCTTGCCACCCTCCCTCCGACGTTGCCCTAAGCCGAGGTTCGTACCCCACAGGGGCTGCCCTTAGCGAGCAGCAGTCATTTAGTTTATAAGTTTTTACGCCCTGGCTGGAGGCATTAATTTTCGTTAGGAGCTTAAGGCAGCCACAGAAAAATCCGGTTAAAGAGTCGGAACCTTAATGGTTACACTCTAAGATGCCCTAGATTAAAAAAAAAAAAAATTGTCGGTACTCGATAGCGACTCCAATTCCGAATTGTTGGACAATGAATCAACTACTTGCCGAGCAAGTTTAACTGTATTTGAGGTGTTAATTCATCTTAAATTATTATGAGTTATCATTGACATTGAATGAATGAATGATTTATGATTTTTGACATTAACCTGCTCTCAAAACGATGACGGAAAACATTAATACAATTGAATGAAGCGTCTCCTTATGTTAAGATTCCTAACGATAGTGATAAGTTTTTACTAACCATTGAACCATCGTTTTAAAAACAATCAATACCTACGTTATCTTTCATACAATAATAATTAAGTAACAATGTGTCAGGTTTCTCATTCCGACCTCGCCGCTGAGGCCCCGCGCGAAGTCCCCGACTAAATAGTCCACCCCGACCCTTACTCGTAAGCGAAGCGCAAGCGCCAGCCCGCATTATAGCTGAGCCAGTAGCTTTCAATCCCCCTGATAAGAATCATAACCATGATTTTATCCAGCCACCGTCGGCCCCTTGCCATCCTCCCTCCGACTCTGCCCTAAGCCGAGGTTCGTACCCCACAGGGGGTACCCTTAGCACGTAAACGTTTAGTTTATAAGTTTTTACGCCCTGGCTGGAAGCATTAAGTTTCGTTAGGAGCTTAAGACAGGAAAGTCCGGTTAAAGAGCCAACCTCTCAGGGTTAACTCAGAGATACCCTAGTAAAAAATAAATAAAAAATGTCAGGTTTAATTGATCGTATTGATATGAAGTCTATAAATAATGTAAGTATTAGAAATTATAGGTATTTATGTAGGTAATGTCTGTGCACAATCCACGACCGTGAAATTAAGACTAACTGAGCTAGTAAACCGGAACTGGGAAGTATGGCAGAAGAAAGGGGAGGTCTTTAGCCAACAAGTTTTTCTTAGTTATCATTCAGGTAAAAGAGTTGCTGACATAACTTGCAGAGTAAGCAAGCTGAAGTGGCAGTGGGCTGGACATGTTTGTCGAAGGACTGATAGCCGGTGCAGCAGACGAGTCCTGGTGTGGAGACCGCGTATCGGTAAGCGTAGTGCGGGACGGCCCCCAGCTAGATGGACCGACGACTTCAAAAAGGTAGCTGGGATAGTCTGGATGCGGAAGGCGGAGGACAGAGTGTTGTGGCACAGCCTAGGAGAGACCTATGTCCAGCAGTGGACTGCCATAGGCAGTGATAAAAAGAGTTGCTGGACATAGACTCTAAAGCGTGCTACGCATTTGATCGTGTTGGCATGATACAGCACGTCATAATAATTTAAGATGATTTCGATGGCCCCACCGAATAAACGTATAAGAGAAAAATGACAACTTTTCAGCAAAAAATAAAAACGTTTAAACTTCAATAACACTCATTTCATTGTAAATAGGTATAAATAATGTATAATCGAATTATTGGTAAAAAAAATAAGCTATAGACTTGTATATTTACTTCCTTGGCGACTCGAAAAGCATGTAATTATAACATAAACTATTATTCCTATAATTTTAAAATTAATTATTTCCCTAGAATAAAGAAATTCACTATTATAATAGGCGTTTTGAGCTAAAATTCATAAAAAAAATTAAGTGGGTGCAGGATAGTCAAAAAAACAAAAATGTAAAAAAAAAATCGTGTAAGAAGCATTGCACGTTTATTCGGTGGGGCCACCGATTTAACACCTTAAATACAGTTAAACCTACTCGGTAAGTAATTGACTCATTGTCCAACAATTCGCTATCGAGTATCGATACATTCTACGATGATCTCATAAATGGCAAACACTTTTACTTGGAAGTTTTAATTACAAATACGATCACATGTATCATGTATTACGCTGCACTGTGTGTATCCAGCGGTTTCTCGTGACCTTCGGAAGTCGTCGGTCCAGCTGGTTGTAGATACCTACACACAACATAAATGAAAATATTTGTAATGTGTCATTCTGTCCGAAGAGTGCGACCTCGAAATAGAGGTACAAATGTTCGGCTTCATAAGACTAGGGAAAACAGGCGTATGCAGATATAGTACGCGCACTTAAGGCTATCTCAGTCTCTGTCAGGGTTGCCAACTTTTTTTATATCAAATATAGTATTTACGAAGCCATTGTCTGTGAAAATATAGTAGATAGCGAAAAAATATAGTAGGTATATTTTTAAAACCTTTTTATTCTTTAAATGCATATTTTTTGCTACTATAAACCTTTATTAACAGATTTTTTATTTTAATTTTAAATGTCTAGCAATTATTTTAACACAAAATTTACAAAATACTATTTATTACTTCAGCTTTTATGAGCAACACCTGTTTGAAAACAATAAGCCTCAGTAATGGTAACTAAGTATTTTCTTGTGGAGTATGCGTCATTGAAAGTTCATTCCGACCTCGCCGCCGAGGCCCCGCGCGAAATCCCCGACTAATCAGTCCACCCTGACTCTTGCTTTCAAATGAAGCGCCAGCACGCGCTTTAGCTGAGCAGCATGTAGCTCTATATCCCCCTGATTATAATCAAAACACCGATTTTATCCAGTCACCGACGGTCCCTTGCCATCCTCCTGCCCGCGACTCTGCCCTAAGCCGAGGTTCGTACCCTACAGGGGGTGCCCTTAGCGTACAGTTGGATATCTTATAAGTATGCCCTGGCTGGAGGCCTTAAATTTATATTAGGAGCTTAAGGCCCCACAGGATAGCCCGGTTAAAGAGTCTCAACCCCTCGTGGTTACACTCTGAGATGCCATATTAAAAAAAAAAAACATTGAAAGTGAACCGCATATCCCCTACGTGTGATTGAATGCGAGTTTCTGACGAAAACGTGAAAGATGTTATATGTTAGATCAAGGACTTATTTTAAACCTTCAAAATTTTCATTGAGTCGAAAATTTTCGGGGGATTTTTGGGAAATGTGGTATTTTGCTTTACAAAACCACATCATCTTGTACCCCGCCCTTGCGATCATCTCGCTATTTTTATTGAAATAAAAATATATTAGTTTCGCCTACTATATTTATAAAGAAAAAATATAGTATTTAGGCCTCTAATATAGCAGGATACTATATTATATAGTAAGGTTGGCAACCCTAGTTTCTGTGCCAAAAGTATCTGATGAAATCTGATCAAATGTATCTGAAAACGTACCTGTGGATGGCAAATTCTACTGCAAATTGAGAGCTTTAAAATTCTCATTATAAATCACCTTAAGTACAGATGTTTTTTATTTGACAACTAGCACTACCCGGCCCGGCTTCGCACGGGTAGCACTTGCTATCTTCCCTCTACACTACTTACCCTACCTACCTACCCTCTACCCTACCTACCTATCCTCTACTGTGCCCAGAAAAAATTACAACTGTGCTTCACCCAAAGCAACCTGCGAGTAGGTAGGAAGGAGGATATTTTGGTTGTGAACCGTGAAGTGTTTTTAAATTTTCATCGGCGAGGCCTTTATTCGTCAGAGAATTTTAACACTGTGGTGCAGAATATTTCAGTTTTAGGTCAGCGCCATCTCCTGACCGATAGTGGAACTAATGTAATTGATGATTTCTGAAAAAGTGTGCTAGTTAAAGACATCATTTTATTTTTCCTGTAATCTTTACATATGTAGATTTCTATCACATAGAATAATTTTAGGTTTTTATCTATGCAAACTTCGGAGATAAGGGGGGGAACGGTTTATTTTTTAAATTTTTCGTCACAAGTCGAAAACTATGCGGCCTAAGAAATGTGCAAATAGCGCTCTTTCATATGATACCTCACATGCCCTATACATTAGCCCCACTTCGAATTTTAAAGTACCCCGTTCAGTCCCTGTTGCAAAAAAAATTATATATAATTATATACTTTTATTTATTTGTTTTAACATAATAGTTGGGCACGTCATCTAAAACTATTCCAAATTTCAAGTTGATAGCATTAGTAGTTCTTGAGATATCCAGCTGTGACAGACAGACTGAGTCGCACCATAAGGGTTCCGTTTTACCATTTTGGTACGGAATCCTAAAAAGGAATTTTCTAGACACATAAACTACAAAGCATTCACGACTTAGGTATTTAAAAAAAGAAAATTAATATTGTATCGTATTTTGATGCCTTGTTCTGATTTTTCTTTCGCGTGGCTTTGTGTGCCAACCCTGACCTACGCTGACGCGGTCGCGCAAGCGACGACTACCGTTCTGCGATCCGATCACACCCACAAGCGTCACGCGAACATAAATAAACGACACTCTTCGCTAACTAATTTATATATGTGAGGAGTAGGTACAGGCACGTGTCACCGATGTGTTGCGACTACCGATTAATACAGTTATTAAATTACGTTTTGGTTTACATAACATTAATAGTGAAATATGTTTATATCTATCTATAAATGGAACTTATGAGGTAGAGAATACACACATCAAAGAAAGTTTGCGATCACTTTGAAAAATCTAAATCTTTTTGTAAGGTACGGTAGATTATAATTTATGATTCGGCTCGCCTGACTTAAACCCAATAGAGCACGTGTGGGATGCTCTTAAGCGAGCTGTTTGGAACCGTCAGCCACG
The DNA here is from genome assembly GCA_947523025.1 of Dryobota labecula. Classification (NCBI taxonomy): domain Eukaryota; kingdom Metazoa; phylum Arthropoda; class Insecta; order Lepidoptera; family Noctuidae; genus Dryobota; species Dryobota labecula. The sequence goes on along the minus strand of OX383296.1, from coordinate 4,974,179 downwards.
TCCCCAGACTGTGCCAGAGCTCAGAAAAGCCGCTATTCAAGAATGGGACAGGTTACCCCAAGAAATGCTGGATAACTTTATTCTCAGCATGCCCAGGAGGATCACCGCATGGGTTCGAGCCAGGGGACGAGTTATATTATATTGAATAATAAACCTTTTATTAATAAATTGTTGTTTAAGTTTGGTTAAACAGTCTTTTTCTTTTTAGCAAATTTCTGTTACAATTACATTATGATTAATTACTCAATATAATTTTATAAAAAAATAATTTTATTTTTTAATTTCAAACAGGGTATTTCTATTTAAAGAGAATACACAACACAGAATTATTTTTCTTGATAAAGTTCAATAAAAAAAATTAATGAGCTTATGCTAATATCACAAATTTTTTTTTATGTGTGTACATTGTACCACTGTTTACATTCATAAAACTTTGTGGGACAAAAAATACCCCCAGACTTTGTCCTTCAACCAATAAATAAAGATTTTTATTTCGGCTTAATGTTTTTTTTTTTTTAAATGTTTCCTGTCACAGTACATATCTATTTATAATAAAGAAAAACAACAGATGTAGTCAAATAAATAATTAATTGTAATGACGAGCGACAACCACAAACAGTTCCATGAGTCAAACAGCATCGCAATTAGTGATGAAACATGAAATAATAGTAAATACTTTTTCCAAGTGCGCCATTTTATGTTATGAAAATGAGGAAATAGTCTGAATATTTTTATTATGCCTTATTGATCACAAATAGGCTCGCCTCCTAAGTTCTGTTGAGCAATTTTTTGTACATGCGATACATTGTCTTTATATGGACACATTGTTCTATACAAACAACAATTCATACAAAAATCCCATAGAAAAAGAAATTTCTGTATTTCCAGATTTTTTTAAATTTTCCTGGTAATTTTTCTAATTACGTTGTGTTGTGTATTTGGACTATAACGAACATTTTTAAAACAAAAAATAGCCAAATCAGTCCAGCCGTTCCCAAGTGCACTACCAACGAGCAGCATTTCACTTTTATTTTTACAGACTAAGACATAAATTAGTAACTAACATGAAATTTAAAAAAAAACCCCGACTCAAACAAAAACCTCTAAAAACTATTATTATGTTTCTCACCTTCGCAAGGAACTCAAGTGGTTCCCAATCCGCCTTCGCAGGAACACTCGGATTTTATGTCTCCTATTAAACATCTTACACAACCCGTCTTATCCTTCCTACCTATGTGAGCGTTTTTCATACGCTCGTCCTAACGACGCACCGTGTAGATCACACCTTAAATCTCATCCTCATAAAACTAGCTACTATTCTTATTCCTTCTCTGTCCATGCTGTAAGATTATGGAACTCGCTTCCGCCTAGCATTTGCGATTTAAAAACGAAATCTCTATTCAAATATCGAGTAAAAGAGCATTATCTTTCCTCTCAACTGTGAGTATTTTATGTATATATATATAGATATATGTATTTATATTTTGTAGCTTTATTGAAGTATATGTTATATTTAATATTTTAGTTTAAGACTTCGCATATTCATATTATTCTCTTCATGTTCTCACACACTATTGTCTACATTTCTTTTTCATTTCTCCTTTCGCAGGTCTGCTGGAAGAAATTCTTAAGAAATAAGCAGTACCTTTGTACTGAAATTATAATTATATCGTATATCTACATAAACAATAAAATAAATAAATAATATATATTGACCCTTTAAGTTTAATATAAGTTGTAGGAAATATTTTGATCCAAGCGTCCTCGCGTCGGGGGACAGCTAAGGAAAACGCCAAATAGATGAGGTTTACCAAACAATAATGAATGTATGCTATTGTAGAAAACATAGCTGAGCTGCTGTTAACTTCCAATCCAATCCAATTGTCAATCGGGGGGAATTTTTATGTCGGGAGTTTCGGCGGGTCGCGCGGCGTGCCTTAGTAGTTATTGCTCTTTATTTAAATGCCTATCTAATGAATGTATGTTTGGTTGTTATTGGTCGTGGGGACTATTATGTCCAGTCCTCCCATTTATCTTTTCTACTCCATCATCAGCCCCTGGTCACCATCTATCTATAAACAATTCATTGACATTCCAAGGAGCCCAAACACGATACCTTTGCTGTGTGTTAAGGGAGTTGGTTTCCAGGTGGTGCTGCAGCAGCAGTTCAAGGTTACAAAGTTCTTGTAATATCAATGATGTAACGAAATACCAAATTTCAACCCAATCCGACCAGTGGAAGATGCTCACATCAATTCATCAACTAGAAAAGAGCTGATAATCTTCAAACGGCTGAACCGATACATTTCTCTTTCCTACTCCATCATCAGCCCCTGGTCACCATCTATCTATAACCTATTCATTGAGACCATTCCAAGGATCCCAAACTCGATACCTCTGATGTATGTTAAGGGAGTTAGATATCCTGAAAATTCCAGGTGTAGCTGCAGCAGCAGTTCAAGGTTACTATGTTCTTTTAATATCATTGAAGTAAGAAGTGAGGCGTCTAATTTCAAACCCCGCTGAAACGATTTTTCTGGATATTGAGATATTGATGAGTTTTAAATTCGATAAAATGTAATCGCACTACTTGGTGCACGACACATTTACACAAGTCTCCATTGGTCCGCCATACTATTCGTAAGGTCACTTGGTGCAAAAGCAAGCGCTGTGATTGGTTGTTTTCGTTGTAGAGGATTTTGAATTTTACCCATGCCATTTATAGTGTATTTTGTTACCAAGCATAAGGTTGGAGGCTCAATTTAGTACTGTTAGAGAGGGATTTGTTCGGAAATGAATTTGTCACTTAGTACACAATTGAGAAAACTTTCAAAAGAGAGAATAAGGTCGGTTTCAAGGTAAAATCGTTTTAGCGCAGTTTGAAATTAGACGCCTCAAGTAACGAAATACCAAATTTCAACTCAATCCGACCTGTGGAAGATCACGTCAGTTCATCAACTAGAAAAAAGCTGATATTCTTCAAACGGCTGAACCTATTTTCTTGAATCATAGCTAAGAACACTCTCGATCAAGTCATCTTTCAAACAAAATAAAAAATCATCAAAATCGGTTCAGCCGTTTGCGAGCTACGATGACACAGACAGACACACAGATACACAGATACGTTAAACTTATAACACCCCTCCGTTTCTGTCGGGGTTAAATACTACTTGGTGGACAATATTCATGATGTCATGTGTTATTTATCTCATTACAACTCTTAGTGATCGGGTTATTAAAACCATAGAAAATAACAAAGATGATGAAATATTGTTGCATCGAAACATTTGTTAAACAATAAGTTGTGCAATGCAAATTACACAACAGTCGCCCATTTATGAGTATTCAAAAGTATAGGTATTACAAAATATGTCATCATGAATGTTTTCCCCGAAAGGATGGGCAGACGTTTGTGAAGGGCTCTGCTAGTAGACCGGCCGAAAGTGCAGTGTGCTGTGCCAAGGTTGCTGATGAGGCTGAGGGTGATGACCCGGTATGCGCGGTCGTTGCATGCTGGTGGTCAGGATACCCGTTGAAGCCGTGGGTGCTGGCTGGCTGTGTGACTCGCCGCTCGAAAGCTTGAGGAAGTGATGGATGACGTCACGCTGAAGTAGTTGCACTAAGGCTGCGCTAAAATAAGCGGAAGGGCGTGTCAGACTTTTACTGACTAAAACACACCCGTGTTTCTTCAGTTGCCTGTGTGCCAGGGCACCCGGTATCCCTTCGGACAAACCCGCAACCCTGGCAGGCATCGATCCTAGTGGGCCCCGTAGTGCGTGCTGAAATATCTTTGAGGCGCCCCCCCTGCCAGCTAAATGGTTGTTTTTGGATATGTGACCAAATTCAAGGCAACGAACGAATTCAAAAGGAAAATTATCAGAGCTAAGTAGGCTTTACAAGTTACCGTGTAATAGTCAACCAGCTTACATTTGCAGTTAGAATGTATGGGAGAACATGTTTTTCAACTACAGTGTTAAGTTAGTTCTTGGTATAAATTCATCCCAACTACGGAACCCTTCATTGCGCGTGGTCCTACATGCTCTTGGCTGATTCTTATTTATATAAGTATAAGGGTAAGTAGATGTTTAAAAAGTCATAACGACCAATTAATTGACAAGTTACAGAAATGTCAAAATTGCATCATTGTTAATTGAGGTCACCTGAAATTACTGCGCAACAATTTAGCAATAGAGTGTGAATATAATAGCTACGCAGTGGAAATTCCCCGCGGAGTCTGTGCTTCCGGATATAGTTATAACAAGACAGTCTTCTCATATAGCTTGCAGAGTAAGCAAGCTGAAGCAGCAGTGGAATGATGGCCCCGGTGGAGTAGACGAGCATACCGGGCAAGTGTGGTGTAGGACGTCCCCCACCTAGTTGAACCGACGAACAATTTTTTTTTTTTGACGTGACACCGTCTAATAAATTGATGAACGCCGGCTGCATGCACGAAAAAGGATGACTCATTGTCCCGTAACGCTCATTGTACGGATGAACGTCGGCTGCATGCACGAAAAAGGATGACTCATTGTCCCGTTACGCTCATTGTACGCTAGCGCCGCATCAATGATTTGTTATGACGTTGTCACGTTAAACTATCGTCCGTAAACCATCTTTACAGACAACCAATTTTTTTGGGTGGGATAAATGATCAAATAACTTCTCCCGCTCTGGACGGAGCGGGACTGACACTTTTACTGACTAAAACCCACCCGTGTTCCTTCAGTTGCCTGTGTGCCATGGCCACGGTATCCCTTTCGGACAAACCCGCAATCCGATGCGGAAGGCGGAGGATGGAGCCTCGGAGAAGCATTTATGTCCAGCAGCGATCTGCTATAGGCTGAGTTGAGTCTTCAAATCGAGAGTGAATAGACTACTTCAAGGCAAGCGTGCACTATCATCGAAGATATCACCGCTAACCACTAGGTGAGATACCTAGATGTCAAATGTGAGCCTAACAGCGAACAGTTACTATCCATACTAATATTTTAAAGGCAAAAGTGACTATGTTGGTCTGTTTGTTACCTTTTCAATACTATATGACTGAATCGAACATTATTAAATTCTACAGCACATTTTTTAAGTTTTGATTTATTTGATAGCGAACCTGTAGAAGGGCCATTATATGGATTATATGCCTTTTTTAATCTGGATATTTCATCAAAAAGTATATGGAATATAAATACACACAGACGAAGTGTAGCTCAATAGCTTCATTTTTATAAACGTAGGTATACCTTTATGATATTATTGGAACGAAGGTCTCTCATAAAACTTATATATTTTTATTTTTGTTATAACTATGGCATCTCAGAGTTGACATTGAGAGGTTGTATAACCGGACTTTTCTGTGGCTGCCTTAAGCGAAAACTTAACGCCTCCAGCCAGGGCATAAAACTTACAAACTAAACGACTGCACGCTAAGGGCACCCACTGTGGGGTACGAACCTCGGCTTAGGGCAGCGTCGGAGGGAGGACAGCAAGGGACAGGCTGGATGAAATCAGGGTTATTATTATTATACGGGGAATTTAAAGCCACAGGCTCAGCTGCGGCGCGGGCTGGCGCTTCGTCGAGCAAGGGTTAGGGGGGAATTTTATTATTTACTGCACACGGTAAATATTATAGCTTTATTTTTTAACGTTGCCCCACACTAGGAATTTCTCCTGTATTGTGGGTGCGTTTACAAACATTTAAAGTCACATATGTACACAAACAGCCAGAAATATGTCATACGTATAATATTTGAGTACAAAGGTTACTTATTCATTCAATGAATATATACAGCCAATTTTCCGTAAAAGGAGGCGGTTTGCGGAAAATATTTATGAATAATTGTATTTTTCATTATATTTTCAAGTCTAAAGCACTGAACCGATCGTTAATAAAGTTTACAGCACGTCATTTTTTGTTTTGATTTGTATGGTAGCCTGGGACCTGTAGAAGGCTACTTGCTAAATTTATCCTGGATATTTTATCAAATATGATGTACTTAACATAAATGAAAAAAAAAACTTTCTCTTGTAAAACTTATTTATTTATTTTATTATTTATAAGTGGGTATATAAATAATAAAAAAACCGGCCAAGTGCGTGTCGGAACACGCACAATGAAGGGTTCCGTACTTGGAAAGAATTTATCCTAAGAACAAACTTAACATTGTAGTTGGTAAACATAATCTCCCATACATTCCGACTGCAAATGTAAGTTTGTACGCACAATATCGAGAGATTTACCATGTTATTTTAAGACCATAGACTTCTTATATATTTTCCTGTAATCTATAAGTATAGAACTATTTTTTGATTTTGAGAACCGTTTTTTCCTTTTGAGGTACGGAACCCTAAAAATAAATAAGTTTTATTAAGAGAAAGTTTTTTTAATTTATATTAAGTACATGATTATTTATTTATTTTATTATTTATATACCCACAGTAAATCGATAGAAATACGTCATAGGTATGTATACCTATATATTTTTAATGAGAGTTCATATTATTATTATGACGTTTATTATTATTTTTTTTCATATAAAATACAGTTTTAAATATTTCTTAAAAAAAGATATAAAAAACATTTAAAATATAAAATATAGTGGTCCGCCGGTGTCGGGAGCAGGGTCCAAGCTACCGGTGGTTAGGTCTGCGGAGACAGGAACCTCCTCACAATGCGAGCGTATCAAGGAGTACTGCCTTCTGAATCAGGCCCTTGATTCAACCGCCTAACGAAAGCCTCGAGAGATGTTGATCGAGGCTTTCAGCCATCAGGCCATTGGCCGTCACGACAATCGGCATAATGATAGCTGAGCTCACATTCCACATGTCAACAACTTCGTGTGCTAAGTCGAGATACTTTATTTGTTTCTCTTTCTCAGCTTTCATGAGGTTCTCGTCATGTGGAATGGTAACATCAACTATCATTGCGCGGCGCGCTAATTGATCTATCACCACTATATCAGGCTTATTGGCAACAATAGTCCCGTCAGTAATGATAGACCGATCCCAGTACAACGTGACATGGTCATTTTCGAGAACTGGGTCGGGCACATACTTGTAATACGGTACCTCAGAATCCACAAGTTTATATTTCAAAGCAAGTTGCTGGTGAATAATCCTAGCTACTTGTTTATGTCTGTGCAAGTACTAGCCGTTAGCCAGACGAGAACAACCAGAGATAATATGTCTGATGGACTCATCCGGACGGTGGCATGCCCGGAACACGTCAATTTTTTTTTAAATTATAATTATTATTAATACAAATGTAATATTAATTATTATATTGTATTAAAAATAATATATTCATATTATTATTAATATTGTTAATAGTTTGTTAGTTAATTTAAATGTATTAATTATAACATTTGGGTACTAAGATGAATTGTTCATTCTATAATCATCCTCCTGTTGCGGAAAATATTTATTAATAACTATAATGTACATAAGTAATAATAATATTGTTCTTATTATTTACCAACAATTAGTACCTTACATTAGCACTATGTTTGATGATTATAGGTACTTCTGTGACGTTTGCCCATACGTTTTCCTGTAGGAAAATAAATTATTATTATAGTAACGCAATATTGTGACGATGACACAATAACAAATATTAGGCAGGCAGGATATATAATTCCTTTTTAGGGTTGTAGGGTTACGTAGTCAACAAGGAACCCTTATAGTTTCGCCATGTCCGTTTGTCTGTCTGTCAGTCTGTCTCTCCGCGACTTAGCTCAGAGACCTTTAGTACTACCTGACTTGTACATAGCTTAAAGGGTAACTAAAACCCAATAAAAGCGATGGACGAAGTTTCAAGTCCGTATCTTCACCCCATAGCAGTAATCGGCTAACATTCCATTGTCTCGCAAGTACTTATCAGTAGATGTACAGTCAGCAACAAAAGTCGATTAACATTTCACTTTCCTAAATCTTAATTATTGAACCAAATATTTAATTAAAATCGGAACAGAAGTAAAAGGTAAAGAAAAATAACTCTATGCTACATACCAAATATTTAATTAAAATTTTAATTAAATATTTGGTTCAATAATTAAGATTTAGGAAAGTGAAATGTTAATAGACTTTTGTTGCTGACTGTACCTACTTGCTATTCCATTGCGTCGTAAAAAACGTTTGTAGATGTGTTATTTAGCTACGTAAATAGCTACATATCTATTCTGCAAGGATTAAACCATGACGCCTACTCGTCGTCCGTAACAACACTAGTGTTTTCTAACCACTGGACTACAAAATAGTCGTTGAATTTTGTGACTGCTTCGTTCTGTGAAACATCTTCCATGATGTGCAACCAAGCTTCTTCAATGTCCTGTTTCTTTATATGGGCCAATGCAGCACATATGGCTAAGTGTCTCTTCTCTTGGATGTCATTCGATGGTAGTTATTTTTAACACAGTTTTACACTTTACTTATGCCAACTGACAGCTTTCTAGTACTAAGAGTCTCTGAGCTAAGCCGCGGACAGACGGACAGACAGACGGACATGGCGAAATTATAACGGTTCCTTGTTGACTACGGATCTCTAAAAAGTCATAATGACTTATTGGCGCGTTTTCCGCGTACCGGAAGACGTAGCGTTGGAAGGCCTCCTACAAGGTGGACCGATGACCTTATGAAAGCCGCAGGAATCCGCTGGATGCGGGAAGCACAAAACCGGTCGAGGTGGCGGTGCTTGGGGGAGGCCTATGTCCAGCAGTGGACGTCTTTCGGCTGAAATGATGATGACGACGTATTGGCAACTTAGGGGAAACAAAATTGCATCATTGTAAGCTTTACTTACATGAAAATTCCTGACAAAAATTATGCAATTAAGTAAAACATCATGATAAAAGGGTGTCCGTGGAGTTTCATGCCTGTTCTTCTCCATAGGACCAACCCCTTGACAATTCAAAAGTGCCCGTAATTGTTTTATTTGAAACAAATGCTTTGAGTTAATTATAAAGTTAGCAATAAATCTGGACGAAACAAAAGGAACACATTGTAAGGATAGTTCAGGTGGCTTTCTTTAGTTTCTGCCTAACCCCATGCGAACCATGTCCCTTGTTTTTTTGAGCATTCTATCGTCTAGATTCTAGACGATAGATTCTAGATAGGTAATTATTGAATATTCTAGACTCTAGAATATTAATTAATTAACGGAGGTGAATCACGCATCACTCGCCCGGTTAATCCAAAGAGAGTCATCCGAAAAAACAACGTCAAAAGAATACAATATAGTGGATGATAAACTTAATGGTGTTATATTTCATAACAGGTATTTTTTTTTACTTTGCCCCACACTAGGAATTTCTCCTGTATTATAAGAAACTCACATACACAAACAGCCAGACCCGGAACAACCACTTGTAGGTCATACAAATATTTGTTCCGAGCGGGAATCGAACCCGCGACACGCAGCGCAGCAGTCAATCGTTTAACCACTGCGCCAACGGTGCCGTCAAGTTCTCAGTAGTCGAGTTGTTAAACCCTAGAAAATAAGCATAGATGATGAAATATTGTTGCATCGAAACATTTGTTTGAAAAGTTGTGCAATGTGATGTGGATGACGCAACGCCACAAGTTATAAACGTTGTGCCACTGTTACATAAAAGATTTTATCCCTCTAAAGGTAATGGAACAAAGCCTTCATGCAAGGTGGTTACGTATCGAAATACAAGGAAACAATAAACTGTTCGAAATAACATATATTTAAAAAGAATACTCCTTCTTAAAACAATATACGGTAGCCTTTAAGGGTCTACCGCATTAATAATTAATTACTTATTTAAAACACATAAACTAAGTTAACCTTTATAATAAGTATGTGACAAACTGTCACTTATTAATGCCAGCCGGCTCAAACTTCAGCTTAAAGAACTAAGGTCGTGGGGAGTTGGATATGGTCGTTGGGAGTTGGAGATAAAGCCAGTACTGTTCCGATTTTAAGTTAAGATTAAAGTATAATAAAAGATTGAATTATTAAGGTGTAACCTTCCAATTATTTTGTAAATAAACAATTAGTAAATGGGCGCCAGGGATTTAGAAAATCCCGGATCCCAGAGCCGACGAAGATGTCCAATATTCTTCCAGATTCAGATAACTGAGGATGTTGAACTCGGGGTCCTTAATTTAAATTTCTGATAAAGACCGGGTTTCCAATATTGAAACCCGGCTGTTAATCTAAAGCAGCCTTTCCCAAAGTGCGCGATAACGCCTCCTTGTGGGCGCTGCATGCCTAAAGAGTAAGAGACCCAGAAAAAATATGGGGGTGTTGTGTAGAGGCTTGGGGGGCGATTTGTAATTTCATCTAGGAGGACTCTTCTTAGACACCGACTGAGCTCTCGCCTCTCGACTATAACTTGTGAACATCAACTAATATTAATTAAGAGATTGCTCAAACTAACTTGGTTCGATATTTCTCTCCGCGTAGTTCACTATAAAGTTGCGTTTCAATAATCATTCTCATTGGCAGGTGTATGCCGTAAGAGTTAACTTGAGACCTGAGCGCCGTTGTGTACTACCTACTGCGAGTGGAGTCTATGTGTGAAAAAGGGAGCCCATCATCATCATCATCATAATCATCATCACTACCTACTGCGATCAGGTCTCAAGTTTACTCTTGTGGGAAATAGTAAAAGTCTCGTTTAGAATGAATATTTAATCTCCGCTAATATAGCTCACAGTAATTAATTTAATTTGAAGTTATAGTGGTTTTTAAGTAGGTGAAAAAATGGGGGCGCTAAAATATAATTTGGGCAGTAGACAAAATAAGTTTGGGAACCCCTGATCTAAAGTAACAACATATTTCCCGAATTCTCTGAAGGGGTAATTAGAGGTGTATCTGATACATAGTCATGAGTCTGCAAAAGACCCGCCGTGTTATTACACGGCGGGTCTTTTGTGTTGTGCGTGTTATTAAACTGGTGGGCAGAGGTATTCCTCTGCCCACCAGTTTGGGAAATACAGGAGTGATGTTTGATACATTAAGTAGATAATGTTCCTATCAGCAATTCCGCGTCAGTGATTTGAAATATGTCAACGAGTAATTCCACCTCAGTTATACTCCAGTTCCTCTATGGTTGAGGATTTATAGTTGAAGATTTGTTCAGTCGAGTCGTTACCGACGGCATGGAATGTTGCCATTTTAAATGCTATATTTATTTAAACTTTTAGAAGTATTGTATTTATTTTATTTCTTATTTTGTTATTTTTGTCTCATTATTTATGTTGCACCGGGTAATGTCATCACGTCAGCGCTGGTTGTCGCTGAAAACCAGCGCTGGGGCCTAGGGCATAGGGTCGCAGCATTATGCTGAGCGATGACCGTTTTGCGTGGATGTGGCGCATATTTTCCCCCAACTTGTTATTTTCGTGTTTGTGTTCTTTCTCTGCGTCATGTTTGCCGCAAATAAACGTATTTTCTTTCTTTCTTTCTTCTTTATTCCGGGTGAACCTCGCTTCCACTTTCGGCCATATCATCAGGTGCGATGAAGGCCAAGGGCTAATTAGTTGATAGTTAAAAAAAAAAAACCAGCCAAGTGCGTGTCGGACTACGCACAATGAAGGGTTCCGTACTTGGAAATAATTTATCCTAAGAATAAACTTAACATTGCAGTTGGTAAACATAATCTTCCATACATTCCAACTGCAAATGTAAGTTTGTACGCATAGTATCGAGAGACTTACCATGCTATTTTAAGACCATAGACTTCTTATAGATTTTCCTGTAAACTATAAATATAGAACAATTTTCTGATTTTTTTTTCAAAATTTTAGGTTCAGTCGTTTCGGAGATAAGGGGGGAATGGTCAATTTTCGTCTATTTTCACTTATAACTTTAAAACAATTTATTTTAAAATTGTTAAAAAAATATATATTTGAGACCCTCACAGTAAGCCCTTTCATTTGATATGTCACACGGTACAGTTTGCAAAACAAGTTTTTCATTTTTGCCCCCCAAAACTGACCCCAATATTGAAATGTGAAAAAAAAAAACAACCTGTATTTTATTATACCAATCGAAAGAGTCATTCAAAGGATCAATTCCTCTGAAATAACATAGTATCTTAAAGTAAAGAAAGACCAAGAAAAAAAATTATTTTTAGGAAAACTTTCTCACTATCTAAAGAAAATAGTTCACTTAACTTGTGAAAATGAGACCCACTTTCACGTATGAACAGACGTATTCTTCGACTGAATTCGCTACGTGTCGCCTTTTATATCGAGTTTTTTATCAACTTTCTTTCATTTAAGATACTATATTATGTTGTTCAAAAGGAATTGATCCGTATGAATGACTTTTTCGGTTGTTATCATAAAGTATAGGGTGTATTTTTTTTTTCACATTTCACCGGTTCCATTCCCGGCTCAGGCAGGTGATTTTTCAAAAATCTTTAAATGCAGTTTTAATTGTTTTTGAAAATAAAGGAATGTTTCCTTTCAGTAAAATTAGCCATCACCAATTAAGGGTACTTTTCCTCCAACCACGGTCTTTTTTTCCATTCTGTATATACAAATACATGAAAGGCTACAGACAGGATAACAAGCACAGACAAAACGAACCATCACAAGGTAACAATATGTTTTCTACAGCATTGCCGGATTTAAGGGCAATCCAGTCTGTTGGCGATCATCTCTAGGACGGTATTGGCGCTGCCCCGCTCTCTGCGCACTAGAGACGCAAACTAGGCTGAGAATCGGAATTTTTCGAAAGTCAAAATTACATAAGACAGTCCCCCAAAACTTCCATCCTTCACCACTTCCTAGTGCTTTAGCTGGGAAGAAGAAGTAGCGCAACAAACTCCCCAGCAGAAGAAAAAAAGGACGTTATTTCATAATTGTTAGTTAGCTTACGTGAAATGACTGCGCAACTATTTCGCAATATTATATAGGTAACGTCATAACTCAATGAAAATCTCTCGATCAATCCTACTGTTTTATTATTCAAAAACGATCTAAGGCTGAAGTAGGTAGGAAGCTTATTAGGAAGTGATTGTATCCAAAAAAAATTACGGGAAACATTTATTGCAATAATGTAGGAAATTGTATTTAAGTATATTTTTGTTACATTCATCTATGGGCATTAAAGTGACGCAATATTCCGATGATGACATAACGTCATTAAGCAGCTTAGTGAAATTCCCACCTTCTATATAGGCGTTGGGTTATCCAGACTGTTACAGTCTTATGTAAGTATTCAAAGTGGGAACATCTGACAATAGTGACCAGTATTATTTTATTTGGCTTCAGCCTGCTCTTATGCGCAGGAGTTGCGTGACGAGTTGCGCGTGATTTAAATTCAAAGCAATCTCTGGACAGTGATACTGTAGTAATTAAAAGAACCATTCAGTTTAATGCTGTAACAGTTTTAAGTCCTGATGATAATAGTGTGCGGGATAAAGTACTAGTGCAAAATTTAGACAGTGATGCTGTAGTGGTGGCAAGTTCAACTGACGGTGTCGAAAACCTCCAAAGAAACAAAAGAGCAGCGATTCCTGGAAATCGATGGTCCAGAGGAATGCGCTGGATTGCTAATCAATGTGTGACGTTGAAAAAGTAAGTTTTTTTTTTTTTTCATATTTTGGTTATTACTAATAATTGTTTAAAAATGGTGGCTTATTTTTATCGGAACTGGCAATACATTGTGTACCTATTTTGTTTCATTTGCATTTTGAGCTTCAGAATTTTTGTTACGGATATAGAATTAATTTTAGTTTTTAATTTCAATATTATTAGAATTTTAATCATAACCTGATACAATCTATTGATATATAGTTTACAAACTTTTTGATTTTGCATAAACTTTTACAAAAAATACTCTAATCTCTCTATTTCGTTTTTTTTTTCTCTTTATTTCAACCTAAAGGTATGGTGTGTAACTTAATTATTAGTTATAAGTATAAAAGTCCCCACAATAATCACTGTTCAGAAATATTCTTGCTGTCCACAAATTTATTTAATACATTTTTACAGGTATAAAGAATTACGAGAAAATGAAGGGGATGAGTAAATGGCATACGACCTGGACCCTGCAACAAACAAGACAACGTGACATAAAATCTCATCAGTAACATTATTTATTTATTTAGTTCATTAGGAAGTCAAGTAAGCCATTCTCATAGATTTAAGTATGATATAAATTATATAAAATACATTGCTTAAATAAAAATTGACAACTAGGCTGAAACCAAATTATTTTATATTTTTAGGAGTCTAAAGAATTTAAGATCTCTAAGTATTTTATGTGAATTTACAGTAAGTAGGTAAGTAGGTAGGTAATCTAGTAATTTTTTTATCGAATTATCTTAGTACCTAATCAAGTGTAATCGACTAGTTAGTTCCTTTGTAAACGAATCATAAATATATGTATAATATTTGTAATTCCTCGGTATAAATCGCTTGCCAGCGGGGTTGTTGTAAACAATCGATTCTTCCTATTAAATATCAATTTTAACACACAATCCATCTAATCAGTCATCGTCAAAGCAAGCGAATGTTTGGGAACATCGATCACTAAAGCGTCGTATTCATTGTCAACAAAAGTTGCACAATAATGTTTTTATGTTGATGGAAACATGTTGCTAGCGACACGATTCTAAGTTTACCATGAAAATGCATACAATCGAGCAAAAAATATTACTATGATGTCTCATTTTGGCTCGAAGTCAAAATCTATGTCTTCGTTGTAATGAATGAATGTAGGTAACTTTCATGAAGTTTCGATTGTCTACACGAACTCCTTATTGCACATTGGCATGTCATTTCTCGGTTCTCACTAGTGTGTTCCTAGCTCGCCCTATTCGCAAGTATTGAAGACATTGGACCAACTTTTTATGTTTCATTTCGTGCTTGCTCCTCACTCTTTGCAACCTCGATGGTTCAATCTGATCACTCATATTATTCAACTTAATGGAGGCTCGTATTTGGAAACAAGCTTTTATATCCTGCATACAAAATTGTAGTAGTAATGGATTTATGAAAAGTTTTAATAATTCTTGTTTTAGGGTATAATGCCGACGGAGACTCCAGCCACCCTCGGAATCATACCTTAAATATTTTGTCCAAAGTTGTAATTTTTTTTTTAATACTCGTAGTACTAATGGAACTATGATGTTGTCTACACGAGATAAATGAGTGAGTTCAAATGCGTGTGTCCTTTTCGTTGAGAAATATGTGAGATAATTTGGAAATATCGTTGTTACAAGGTGTCAAAATATTATTACAATATAATAATGCACTGACCAAAATAAAAGGCCTGCTTCATAGTGTCGTGATAGTAGATGGTACAAGCCAAGGTCAAAAATAATAAATAGTAATTTGTGCATTTTGTTTAAAACAGTACGAAATAAATACTGAAGATGGTTTACAAAGCCGTCCTTATTTTCACTAAGATGAGATAAGAACACATGAACTGATTAATTCGATAAATGACTTGTGAATGACATAATTTAAGTTTGTCCGATTAGTCTAGTAGTAATAGATAATGTTATTTGTGAAATATTCTATCGCCATTTTCATGAATGTAGTTCCGCGGATATGTGCGGAATTAATAGCAAACATGCTGGAACTCAGGGCTCTTCTTTTCGCGAGGATTGCGTAGCGTCTTTGCGAGACTTATTTTGTGGAAAGTTCTCTAGTAGTTTAAATAGTTATTTTAAGATAAATTATTTCAGACTGATAATTTATTGTTAAGTTATTTATTAACTTAAGTTTGATAATGTAGAAGCGAATTATACAGAAGAGACTGTTTAGTTATTTAGTTTGTATACACTTTTTTTCTTAAAAAGCATGAAAATATTAATGGTTGTGTTTATATAATTTTAATATATTCTCATTTTAGAAAATCACATAGGTAGGATAGTGTTCATTGATTAGATAGTTATATCATATCATCATATTCATTTATCAGTATTTAGGTAGGTAATATTAATTTTATCTGTGATAAATCCAATGTCTGTTATGTGGTTATGTCCCCGTATTATAATTAGTTTTTTATGCAATATTTAGATTTGCAATGGATTAAGGTAACATTAAGGGAATTACATAAAAACAATGTTAAAAGTTTACTTATGTTGTGATAAATATGCTTGTATTAATTAATAACCGAACTGATTATTATAAATATACTATTTATGAACAATCTAAATTCACTTTTCCTTTAATATCTTTACCTAATAATTATCATCTTGACCTAGGAGTTTTTGGATCAGTTTTAATCCCAAGAGTGCCCTATATTATAATTTAGACCCGGGATACCAATATGGTGGATGATAAAACTATTAGATGTGTTATTCCCTATAGGTTCTCAGCAATCGGTTTTACCATTATTAAACCAAACAAAACGAGCAAGGATGATGAAATATTGTTGCATCGAAACATTTGTTTAATAGAAAGTTGTGCAATATGATTTAAAGTACGCAAATCGCCAATTTGTTGTTATTATAACTAAAGTACTTATTATTATTCTAACTAGAACGTTACATGCGAACTGCGCATCAAAGACCTGACGTCATAAATCCTGCATCGCGTAATCAACCTGGCGCTGCACCACGTCCGACTCACTGGATCATAAACGCAGCGCCACCCCGACTCACCGGGGAATCACCGCATACAGTTCCGACTCACCGAGAACTATGCGGCATCCGTTTCCGACTCACTGGAACTACAATTGGCGCTGGCAAGCATTACAATATGCACTGACTCAGCCCACTAACGACCTCCGGTCTCCGGAGGAGAGTGAAGCAGCGGTATCTACAACGCCACATGCTAACTACGCATCAAAGAACTGATGTCACAAATCCTGCATCGCGCAATCAAAGTTTACCGCGCGACTAGCATATATACAACATCCCGACATCAAACGTAGGGCAGTTGCCCACCAGACCCAACACCCGTCTGGTTGGAAGATCCTCCTTTTTCAATAGAGGATGAGAGAACTTTACATCTCGTTCCTCATATCTCTAAAACACCATCAACAGCCTGATTTCCTCGAACGATCAGGCTACACTTGCATTTCCTATCCTAAAGTTTGTAATTTGGGAAGACAATATTAAAACAAATTGGGATCAAATCCAGCTCCAGGGCTGTTATTGAGAAATGACCGATGGAAAAATTCAATAACACTTTGCCCGAAAGGACCACAAGGCCTTTACGCTCAGTAGTCGCGCTTGTTAGCACTATTCCAATGAGGCAATCAAAAGTACATAGAAAAAAATGTAGTTGCTACAACCAAGATTTTGTTTAGATTGACTAAGTAACTTGTTTGCATCTAAGCCTATCAAGCACAATGATCACAGCTACTACTTTTATTTGATTGAGATTTGAAACGGGATCTTGATTGGAGTTATCACAAAACCTATTTGCAGCAATCAAGTCAAAACATAGTTGCTCCAACCAAGATTATTAGATTAAAGTTTCAATGATCTTTATTAAAGTAATCATAATGCTTGATTGACACAACTAACTTACTTTGTTACAGTTAACATTTTATTAACTTGTCTCTTTTTTAACTCTTCTATAATGATGTCATGAGAAACTTGTTTGAGCGTTCAATCATTTGAACTAGTATCGCTGCAATCATGTCGTGATGATCAACTTAACTAAGATTTTGATAATCTAAACGAGATATCGTCAATCAATCTAAAAAGTCACTTGATTGGAGTGCATTTTTTTTCAGTGTATCTTTTAAGACTGCGCCGAGCGCACAGTGGCGCCCTCATCGTTATTTCGGTGATTTCTTTTATTTTTAGAATGAAAATGCAGAAAATAAGCTCATCAAGTTGTGCTTCACAAGACTATACGTCATTATTACTACAAACAGTAGTTTTAAATTGTTATGTTTTATTGTAATCATTAAAACGGAAAATAGTGGCCACTTAGCTCGGCTACTTAGGTAGGTATAAATTAGATATGCATCCGATACTATAGTCAGAACAAAATACTATATTTGTCAATTCCGGAATAGCGTGATTTTTTCGATACAAAAGCGCATTCCATATTAGCCAACATCTCAACTTTAGGTGAATATATGTACATCCGAATATCCGAACTCTAATCATAATACAGGTTTTTTAGACGTGGCAGTTAGGGTAGGTAGCATCCGTTGTCGATCGAGGCGGTCCGGCCGGTGCTCGACCTTTGGCTCGGGAGGAGGCACGGCTCCCTGTCGTTTCGGGTGACGCAGGTGCTCTCGGGGCATGGTTGCTTCGGGAAGTACCTGTGTCGCATAAACAGGGAGCCGGACGCCCGGTGTCACCACTGCGTCGACTGTCGGGAGGACACGGCGTGGCATACGCTGGCAGAGTGTGCCGCTTGGGAGGAGCCGCGCCGTGCCCTCATTTCTGGAGTAGGCAGTGACCTCTCGCTGCCGGCCGTCGCTCGTTCGATGGTCGGCAGCGAGGAGTCCTGGGACGCGGTGGTTTCCTTCTGCGAGACAGTCATTTCGCAGAAGGAAGCTGCGGAAAGGGAAAGGGAAATCTCATCCTCTCACCCGGCCCGCAGCAGGCGCACCGGGCGTCGGCGGAGGGCGGACAACGCCCTCTTCCAGCCCCCCTAAATGGGTCCAGGGACGACGGACTAGGGGACGTCCGTCGCCCTCCATATGTCGGACCCGAGGTGGCGGCGCGTAGTGTTCCACGCGCGCCCCTCTGAGACGTCGCGGGGGGAGTCAAACACCTCACTCGACTCGACCGGAGGAGAGGCCTGCAGTGGCGGGCCGGCACCAGTCGGGGGTCGCGGAAGTATGTTCGTTCCCGTGACCCCCGGCGTAGGTGTGAGATGGAACACCGGGGTGGTTTTTAGTCAGTAAGAGTCTGACAGACCCCTCCGCCCGCCCCAGGGCGGAGGACATCCATGAGGATTTTCCACCCCAGAACAAAAAAAAAAAGGTACCATCCGTTGTAGTTGCAGAAAAACGGTTTCAGGAGACGGTCAAAAATTTCCTGAGAAATTTTGATACCCATTCAAAGGTTTTGAAAAAAAAAAAAATTGCCAGCAAAAAAATGAAAATCGATCTTGTTTCTTATAAAAAATTATATCGGACCAACTAAGGTTTGAGTACTAGAAAAGTCAGAAATCGCAAAAAACTTTTCCCCTACATTTCGTAGGAAATAAGACTAACTTATTTTTTTTTATGATGGATAGACTGGCCAATTGCCAATTACCTTGTCTAGTTTTATGAAAACTGCCATGGCGTGTTCACTTTTTTCGACACAAGAAGTTAGTTTGAAAGAAGAAAAACATAATACAGGGGAAGTAGCTTGGTATTAGTGGTGTCCTTGTTCGACATCATTGTAACGAACTTCTTTTATATTTTTGACGTGACAACGTCTAATAAATCGATGAACGTCGGCTGCATGCATGAAAAAGGATGACTCATTGTCCCGTTACGCTCATTGTCCCGTTACGCTCATTGAACGCTTGCGCCGCATTTTATTACGCGTTTTATTATGACGTTGTCACGTTAAACTATCGTCCCTAAACCAACTTTACAGACAACCAATTTTTTGTAATAATTAAGGTACCTAATACACAATAGTGCTTGGATGTATCAAATAAAAAGGTATCTTCTAAATATCCATATCCATACTAATATTATAAATGTGAAAGTAACTCTGTCTGTCTGTCTGTCTGTATGTTACGTTTTCACGCCTAAACCGCTAAACCGATCGTCATGAAATTTGGCAGAGATATAGCCTGAGATATGAAGAAGGACATAGGCTACTTTTTGGTGCGATAATCGACATCCACGCGGGCGGAGCCGCGGGCAAAAGCTAGTACACACATAAAATCACTCAACGAAACAATACAAAACAAAAAATTAAATAAAATTACTGTTTTTTATTCAATATTATCTTAAAAAATCTGATATATCCTGAAATATCATAGTTCTAAGAATAAGGGTTTTGAAGGAACAAAAATATTTTAATTACTTAATAGAAGCCTTATTGCGTAACACACTATCGTTTGGAATCGGTTTCATTTTGACAGTTCAAAAACATTCATTACGTTAATTACGTTGTTAATAAGACAAACTTTTCGAACATATGAAGCAATGTATTAGCAATATGTTCAAAAATCCTTCAGATTGTGATTGGTTTTGTGTTACGCAATTAGGAAATTACTAGTTTAAAATATGTTATATGTATATGCGTATATATAATCATGATATATATCACAATATATCAATTGATTTTTATATTGATATATATCAATTGATTTTTTCCTATCTTCTGAACTAACATTTTTGGAGATTAATGTTTAGGTACCCTTGCAACACGTAGCGAAAAACTACAATTCAGAATAATTTACTTTTTACTTTTTTATGATTGCAAATTATTATTAAAACTAGTTGATTTATCTTACAAACAAATGAAGATTATTATAATAATAGGTACTTGTTTTTTAAAGTGTTAATTAAAAAATTCTTTCTCAAATAAACACTAAAACTTTTGTTACTTTTTTTAAATAAAAAATGTAGTAATTTGACACTTATATTACTTATTTTACAAATTACTATCACATTTTTAAGTGTTTAATCCCCTTACAAAATGAAATTTGCTTCTTTTTCTTGGCCTGGATATATATCCGATATATTATATATAAAAACATCGGATTTTTTCGAACTCTGGTTATTAATTAGGTACTAAAAATGACCAATATGATGCTTTTCACAAAAGAAGTTCCGCAGACGCCGCGACCTTAGTAGCATTTTTGTTGGCTTTTGGTTGGGCCACATACCTCTGAAGTTGGCCCAACTAAATGCCAATGGAAAATGCTATTAGGGGATATAGTCGTTCCACTCTCTCTCACAGAACGGAGTACAGTATCTGTCATGTTTTCACAGCTGGTTCTCAGGCCTCCTCTCCAACATTGTCGTGTTAATATCTCTCTAAGTCTTTCTATCTCTCTCTTTTCTAGTATCTCCGCATATTACTGCGGAACTTCTTTCATTAAAGCGACTATGGAACGTTTCACAAATCACACAATTAATTACTAGTATTACATACGACTAATCAGACTCACATAAACTATGTCATTCACACGTCATTTATCGAAATAATCAGTTCATGTGTTCCTAACTCATCTTAGTGCAAATAGGGACGGCTTTGTAAACAAGTTTTAATATTTCGTTCGTGCTGTTTCATACAAAATGCACAAATTTAAAATTATCCATTTGGTTCTGGGCTTGACTTGTACCATTAGGTATTTTTTGAGTAATTAAAATGAATGTGAAAAACCTACCCACATTGGTGCAAAGTTGTTTTAATTTGTGCATCTAGTAGATTGTAATAATTATGACACTTTGTAACAACAATATTTCTAAATTATCTCACATATTTCTCAACGAAAAGGACGCACGCACTTGAACTCACTCATTTATCTCGTGTAGACAACATTATAGTCCGATTAGATGTACGAGTTTCAAAAATGAAAAAAAATATATATTACAACTTTGGACAAAAATATTTAAGGTATGATTCCGAGGGCGGCTGGAGTCTATGTCGGAATTATACCCTTAAGCAAAAACTTTAAATTACCTATTCATAAATCCATTTGCTACTACAATTTTGTATGCAGGATATAAAAGCTTGTTTCCAAATACGAGCCTCCATTAAGTTGAATAATATGAGTGATCAGATTGAACCATCGGGGTCGCAAAGAGTGAGGAGCAAGCACGAAATAAACATTAAAAGTTGGCCCAATGTCTTCAATACTTGCGAATAGGACGAGCTAGGAACACACTAGTGAGAACCGAGAAATGACATGACAATATACAATAATAAGTTTATAAATTATCTATACCCCAACGAAACTTCTTCGAAGTTACTAAAATTAATAGTTATTTATGCAACTGTTATATAATAAGGGGTATTAAAACACGAATGTGTTTTAATACCTAATTATTACAGTTGCATACAAGACTTTATCCACACCCATGACATGAATCCTCTATAAAAGGTTCTGAAACAGTTTTTGCAATAGTAATATCGAACAAAAATGGCGGGATACGACGCTATGGTATAGTATAGTGAAACGCGCGTGCGTGACAATGTTCTTTTTTTTAAATTCATAAAGATACCACGAATTGAATAGTGAGAATGGAAGGGAGGATGATGATCCCTTCCTTACTCATCAAACAGATGAGTAAGGAACGGATCATCATTCTCGTAAAAGCAAAGGAGTTGCATTATGAAATTCAGTACAACATTATAACGCCGTTTGGATGCTATTATGGTTACTATAACACTGGGTGTTTTAATGTTGGCAATAAGCTAACTGTTTCAGAAACTTTTATAGAGGATTTATAGCATGGGCGTAGATAAAAAGTATTTAGATACTTTAAGTGAAAATAACACATCATCATAAAAAATTTGATTACTTATGTTGTAGGTATCGTATCTAATGATGTCTCATTATGCTCGATTCATGTAACTGGCAGCACTGCCTGCAGTGTTTCCGTGTAACAATGTTGCGCAACTCTATTGACTATCCATAGGTACACACGGTTTTAAATCAACCTATAAATTTCCAGTGTAGACTGATCTCGCATTGTATAGGATTTCCGTACAATGAGAGGTCAGCTTACACTGGAAATATATAGCTTGATTTGTAGCCGTGCGTAGAATACTTTAGTAATCGACCGCTTTGACGATGGCCAAAGTGATTGAGATTATATGTTTAATAATTAAAATTAAGTAGGAAGAAAAATATTTAGTTAGTACTTAAGCAAATCTATGACTATAATCCCGTTTTTGAATTGAGAATTTGAGGTTGAGAACTTGTCAAACTTTATTCTATCATAACTTAAGGTGAAAACCCGCGAAATTCAAAATTGATTTACAAATTATGTAAGAAATTTTAAATTTTGCGGGCTTCCTTGAAGTTATCACCTTAAGTAATGCTAAAATAGAGTTTAACAAGTTCTCAAACTCAAATCTTCAGTTCATAGACCGGGTGTATATGGCTTATTCGGCTTAGGAACTTATAAATGTAGTAAGTAGTGTAATGTCTGATGAGATTGTCTTGTTTTTCCGCCAGTATCGAGCCTTTTTCGTATATTATGGATTACTTGTCATCTTTGTTGTCCGGTAGTTGATTGTACCTGAAAAGTTACGAAAAATATGTGTGTGAAATAACTGGAATATTTTCTGTGTATGTAGGTACCTACTTGAGATTCAGGTAACACCAATCGGTTAGGTTAAAAAAAAATCTTGCAGCTTTACCTAACAGTTATTAAAAAAAAAAAATACGGAGACTCGTAAAGCGTTTGCCAATTGAGACAATAATATCAAAAAGAGCTTTAAATATATTTTACAGTTACGTGAGTTGTTATACGTTACGGACACAAATGCAATTGATCAATTCATTCAATCAATAAACATTTAATCAGAATGGGAGGATAGTGATACAATTATGATTTATATTATGATTTAACTTACTTTTTCAACATCACAAATTGATTTCCAATCTTCCGCATTCCTCTGGAGCATCCATTGCCAGTAATGGCCTCTCGGATCCATCGGGAGCCTTTGGTCTCGGCAGTTAAAATTCGCACTAATTCAGCATCACCTTCTGAAGTTCGCATTTGTTTATTTTGAACTTCAGGACTCAAAACTTTTACAGCATTAAGCTGAATAA
This sequence comes from Dryobota labecula, assembly GCA_947523025.1. Taxonomy (NCBI): domain Eukaryota; kingdom Metazoa; phylum Arthropoda; class Insecta; order Lepidoptera; family Noctuidae; genus Dryobota; species Dryobota labecula. The sequence continues at coordinate 4,950,551 of OX383296.1, read as the reverse complement.
CCCTTTTGGTTAATTCAGTATCGCTGTCCGTAGATTGTAATGAATAAGAATCACGCGCAACTGGCATTGAAACCCCAGCGTATAAAATCAGTTTGAAGAAAAAAATCAGCAGAACAGCGTAGTCCCCATTTTCAGGAGATCCTTCCACTTCGACTTCTTACATAATAATGTAACTGTCTGGATAAAGCTGACTTTTATAAGGTGAAAATTTCACTAATCTGCCTATTGTTATTATGTCATAAATATAATATTGCGTCACGATGAATACCCATAGATGAAATTAACAATTTTTTTTTAAACCACATGTACCTACTATGAAACAATGAGAGTTTTTCCCGAATTTTTATATGCCTATGTACTTCCTGCCTCAATTAGGTAAAGGCATTTTGTATGAACAATTCGACTTTAAATATGATGAGAATAATAAATATTAATGTGTAATTTTGTGTGTCAGCACACACCAATGGCCCTCACACTATCGTGGGTGCGATAGTATTGTATAGTATCCAAAGTATCAAAATGTGGTCCTGTAAGTATCCAAGGAGCATTTTATTTTTAATCCTATAGAAATCCTATATAAGAACCGCATTTGGGCGTAGTTTATAGGACTATTACCTAGTAGCATTTTTTGTTGAAAATATAAAAATGCTACTAGGGTACTCTATATTGCCGTTTAAAAAAAAAAGCTAATTAAAAAATATATATATTGGGACAACAAGATCCAAAGGTTATACAAAAATTTAGTAACTATTGTTAATTCTTAAATTCAATTTTATAGGACAACACTATCATCTAATTCTATACACAAATGCCCCAGTGCTGGGACACCCCTCCCCGTCAAGATAACCAATTGGGAAGGTAGATACCTCCCTAAAAGATCACCTGACGAACGAAATGCCTCAACACAGGAGCACGCACATCTTCAGTGTTTTCAGGATGCTGTTGTAACCCCGCCGGTTTTATTACAGTCTAATAAAGTGCAATTTGATTTTATTCCTCTCATTCTTCGTCTCATTAGATACTTTTACTGGTGTAATTGATCCAAAAATTGTTAGTGTGATGCCATGACTAGAGCATTAATTCTTTATTCTTTTTGAAACGGTAGCGTGCTGAGGAAAATATTATTTTTACAACGAAATGGTAAAAAAAAAAAACAATGTGTCGCAATGTTATTCGTTTTCGTTCAATCGTTTCTTAAGAATATTTTGTTGGTTTATTTGTTATTATAACAACCTAAAAATCCTGTTCAGAAGAAAGATGGTGTATCCCCCACTGATCGTATGTGTGTATAAAAGGCAACATTACTACTGTTACTAGGAGAGCTTAGGATGCAAGAGCGCACTAAAAAAAATATTTAGCCTAACTACTTCGGCTATTTCAGGAATAATCAAAGTTTGACAAGACTTTATAAAAGTTAACTTGATTTAATAAAAGTGATACACAACAGCCAGCCATAGGTTTTGGTTACATGTTGCATAAAGTTATGTGGTCACTTTTGTGTTACATGTTGACGAAAGTTTGGTTATGTATGTATAAGTAAACATTTTTTCAGTGCTAGCGAAGCGAGCTCGGGACTTTGGGCACCCCGATTCGGACAGGTCAGGTTCAAAGGGGATGGCGGGGTCTACCCTGGACTCAGACCCCGATATCCCCTTCGTGATTATTTCTGTTTTACACCATTGTGGTTACGCATTTTCAGCAACTTTAAACTGTTTGAGGTTAGGTTACAATATTTTTTTTTTCTCAATAACGGTGCGTGCCATTTCATGGGGCCAAAAAATCTATCTCCTTTATACATAACATTTTTAATAATGACGCGTGCGCTCTGTCAACTTTTCAAGCTGGGACTCGATTATTTTTCATATTCTAAATACGAAATAGTGTTTGTCTCATAATATTTAACTTATAAAATATTCAGGAAGTTTGCATGATAAACCAAGCAGACTAGAGGCTCTACAGTACCTACTATAAGCACAGCAACAGGGCTATTTACAGCCATATCAATAGGAAGGTTAGTAAAATTCCCATTTCACTATCGTGACGTAAAAAAGAAAAATATTTAGCCACAATTTACCTTACTCAAAACAGTGAAAGTATTCCGTATTTTTTTATAAATATATCTATCCACTTTTTACCTAATACAGCTGTTGATCCGATTACATGCTCCTTTGTTCGGATTCAATACCTCGGTACAGTGAGCTTCAAATTTTATGGTGGCTCTGAAGTAGGGTCGCTGTGCAGTACCCCAACTCTCACCCCTGCGATCACATGATTTTGTTGGCTTATTCCACAAATCCCCCCTGAAAACCCCCTTAGGAGGAAAAGTGGAATCTGAAAACAGTCTAGAATTCACCCCTGATAATCTCGCTAAGGGGGGAAAACTAGAATTGAAAAAGAAATAAATATCTTATTCCAAGATCCCCCTCAAAGTGATTTTTTTATAGGGCTTTTGCTGATTTTAACTAAACTGTGCTAGTTGGAGATATTGTTTAATTCTTTCTGTAATACTTACATGAGCTTCCATCAACTAGATTTATTTCAGATATTTCGCTTTGCAAAATTCAGAGATAGGGGCTTAAATGGTGCTTCTTCTGACGTTTTTCATCATAAAGTTAAAAACTATGCCGACATATGAACATATGCAATAAACGATAGATCCTTTTAATCTAGTAATTCCGCTTAAAAATTTCATCGCCCCATTTCGGGGACTGTTGCAATGAAAATAATGTTTACCCTTGAAATATAGATGGAAAAGCATTAATTATAACTATCACAAAGCGATAGCATTAGTAGTTTCATGAAATAAACAGCTGTGGCAGACAGACAGACGAAGTTGCAAGATAAGGCCGCGTCCTAACCAATGCAATCGTCGCGCGAGCACGCAACCGTCGCCCAAACACGCAACCATCGCGTTCATTTTAGGAACCCTCACCAAACCAAAATGATCAACCGAATACGCGGTCTATATCGATTTTGTTCGGGAAACTAGAACGCGCCCTCTGCCAGCGCGACCGTGTGGTTTATTATATATAATGGTTTATATTTCTGGTGATACGAAACGCTTTGAAAGCGATTGCCACTTGTCTCGGGCCTCTTACCCTTACTGATTCTGAACACGGTTTAACGTACAAAAACCGGTAGGTACCTACTATTGGTACACCTCTGCTTACCCGTAAGTTTATTCTATGCGGGCGTGATGTTATGTGTTTTAATACTTTAGATCAAAACAAAATGGGCAAGTTGAGTAATTTGCATTGCACAACTTGTTATTTAACAAATGTTTCGGTGCAACAATATTTCATCATCCTTGTTTATTTTCTAGGGTTTAATAAAGCAAACCCGATTACTGAGAACGGTTCATTATGAAGTAACACACCTTATTATATTCATCATACGCCATATTGGTATTCCTACTGAGGTACTACCTATTCAAACACGAAATATTTTAAGAGATACACCTAAAGAAGAAGAAAAAGTAAAGAAGCCATGGAAACGATTTTTTTTAGTCTGGGTATATTATAAAAAAAAAAAAAAAAAAATTACTTGATATGATGATTAATTATCAAAATTCACCGCGCTCGTGCCGCCACCGTTGTCGCGTCCGGGTGGGTCATTCATAGAATAAGTAAAATTTTTGAAAATGCAAGCTATTTGCAAAATGTCTCAAGCTATTTTAAAATTATGATAATTATGTTAAAATATAAGTGACAAAAAAAAAATGTTTCGCTGCTGTGGCTTTTTTACCACCAATAGATGTTCCTCCTAAAATATTTCAAGTATGAATAGATACACCTTATATATAATTATATATTTATGTATACCTACAGGGCGTCCCACGACTTTGCCACATTGAGGGAAAGTACCTTAAATACTGTAGATAGAAAAACTTACTGAATTAAGACTCCATTTTTATTTTACAAACAATACGAACTGCATTTCAAAGAATTTTAAATAATCGCCTGTCTGAACCGGGAATAGAACCCGCTGAAAATACGTCAAGTTCGCGCCACGCGATCGCAATAAGAGCGCATTCTACTGCTACTCGCAGTTCAATTATTTCAAGATTAGAGGATTGAAATATGGCAAACAGATAGTTTATAATTATAACGCATCTAGTTTTAAAACTTAATTTAGTTTTAAAATGTAAAAGTGTTTGTACAAAACAACTTCCAAAAAAATTCTAATTCATCATTAAATTTAACAACACAAAAGTCGCCATTTTTGGAAATACTCTCACTTTGCGACTTTTTACCTAACAAGCCTGTAATTGTCTGGTTAAAACCAGTGGTTTTAATTAAAATTGGGAATTTCGCTTACCTATATTTGATATTATGTCATCTGCGTCACTAATTATTCTATGAAATTAATAATAAATAATTTGATAAGAATAGGCCTTTTTGTCAACCGTTTCATTAAAACTATGGACGTTTTCCGCATTATGCTAAGATAATAGCATATCCTACCTATAGTTACGTCACAGCTTCCAATTCTACGTTTTCTAACTTGTGGGATCCACCTAGGATCACGTGTATGTGCGTTCGACTGTATCTAAGTACAGTCAAATGCACGTCAGTGGCAATACTTTGACCTTTTTTTTTGTGGATGGGAAATCATCAAATTACCCCTCCCGCTCTGGGTGGAGCGGAAGGGAGTGACAGACTCTTACTGAATAAAATCCACCCGTATTCTTTCCTTGGTCCTTTATGTTCCGGGGCAGCGGTACCCCTTTCGGACAATCCCGCTGACCCGGCAGGCTTGGGCCCTAATGGGCCCCTTCGTCGTTGCTGACATCTCTTTGAGGCGCGTGTGGAACACGTACGCGCCGTCCGGCACGGGTCTGGTCCTGATCGGATGGTGAGCTACCCATTACTCACCGCCCGCAGGCCCGCGCCTACGGTGGCCGGGAGTCGTCGCGTGGCTCCCGACGCCCGGAGCGTCTAAAGCGGCAGCTGGGACGGGAGGCTCTCTCCCTCTCCCATCCCGCTACCTTCTTCGCTAGCATGACTGCTTCGCAGAAGGAGGTGACTGCCTCCCATTCCCTCTCGCCCCGGACCATGGCTTGAACCAGGGCCGGGTGCGAGAGGTCGCCGCCGCTGCCGATCGCCTCTACGAGGACACGACGGTGCTCCGCCCAAGCAGGGCAGAACCCCACCGTATGCTCCACCGTGTTCTCGGGGCGATCATCGCAGTGGTGACACCCGGGCGTTTTCTGTTTCCTTTTCACGCTTCATCCGTTGAACCGATCGTTATGAAATTTGACAGATAGGTAGCCTGGATAAGGACAAAAAACGGGGCAGTCTTTGGGGACTGGCAATAGAAGTGAAAACTAAGTAACTTGAAAGCGTTCGGTGACGATGACGTGAGTTCCATGATTTTTGTTCACCCAAAAAGTACTCATCGATGGGTAATAACGGGCCATAAAATACCATCCTTCTTAAAATAAGACTAATGATGGCAGTCATGACTCATTTTCGACCAAAATGTCGCTTATGCTATTAATTACCTTTTAACCGCCGACATATATACACAGTATACATATCGTGGTGACGATGACGCGAGTTCCATGATTTTTGTTCACCCAAAAAGTGCTCAACGCGCCTAAAGAGGTTTTCACCTCAACAGCTACTTTTAAGCGTTGATATTTCTATTAAAAAACCCGGTTAAGTGCATGTTGGACTACACACAACGAGGGGTTCCGTAGTTGGGTTGAATTTATCCCTAGAACAAACTTAACATTGTAGTTGAAAAACATGTCTTCCCATATATTCCAATAGCAAAAAGTTTGTACGCGCAATATTGAGAGATTTACTATGTTATTTTAAGATCATAGACTTTTTATACCTTTTCCCGTAATTTTTATGTATAGAACTATTATCTGTTTTTTTTTTTTTTTCAACATTTTGAAGTAGTTCAGTAGTTTCGGAGATGACCTATTAATATATATGAAGATTCACCTATTTTCTTAAATAAGTTTGAAACTATTTATTTTAAAATAATAAAAGAAGTTGAGACCATCACAGGAAGCCCTTTAATTTAATTTCCCATACGATACAGTCTGCCGTGTGATGCCGGACGTAAAAAATAGCACCCTATTTCTTCCCGTGGGTGTCGTAAACGGCGACTAACGGACTTGAGAATGAGCAGCAGCGTTCTCTATGCAATTTTAACACCACACTGCGATCGCCAATCCGCATGCCAAACGTGGCGATTATGGCAAACCCCCCCCATTTGGGGGAGGCCTATATCCAGCACTGGACGTCTTTCGGGTGAAATGATGAATGATGAATGAAATGTCTGCAAAACTTGTTTTTATATTTTCGTGATTTCCTCCCAAAAGTGACCCCTATATTCACAATTAATTTATGTATGTAGCACGTCTGTGTTTGGGGCACAGAATTTCATATAAGTACCTACCAAATTTAAACATAATCAATCCATACGATTCGGTACGCACGTCAGTGGTAACACATACTCGTGATCTTAGGTAGAAACAGCAGGTTAGGAAGTTCTATTATCTTAATAAATAATAATATATTGCGGAAAACGTTCATAGTTTTAATAGAATGGTTGTTATATTTGCCTATTATTATCTTTGCTATAATTTCATAGAATAATATTTGTGACGCAAATGACATAATGTCAATTATAGGTTAGCGAAATTCCCAAAGGGTAATGGAGAGGGCTATGCTTGGAGTTTCCCTACGTGATCTAATCAGAAATGAAGAGATCCGCAGGAGAACCAAGGTAACCGACATAGCTCGAAGAATTGCCAAACTTAAGTGGCAATGGGCAGGGCACATTGCTCGCAGAACAGATGGTCGTTGGGGCCGAAAGGTTCTGGAGTGGCGACCGCGTACCGGAAGATGTAGCGTGGGAAGGCCTCCCACGCTACATCGAAGGTGGATCGATAACCTTGTGAAAGCCGCAGGAATCCGCTGAATGCGGGAAGCACAGAACCGGTTGAAATGGCGGTGCTTGGGGGAGACCTATGTCTAGCAGTGGACGTCTTTCGGCTGAAATGATGATGATGATGATGAAATTCCCAATTTTAATTAAAACCACTGGTCATAACCATACAATTACAGGCTTGTCAGGTAAGAAGTCAAAGTGATAGTATTTCCCAAAAATGGTTAGATCATGTGAGGACCATGTAGATTAGTGTCTAAAATAACCTTTTGTGGAAAGAACCACACAGATTTGAGTGGACCTGTCCAGTCAGTGCAAGCTTTTATAATATTTGGAGTTCTGAAGTGGGTGAACTTCGCGTTCAAAGATTCCGTTACAAACATACGTGGAGCTAATAATACAACAAGAAAAATCAAAAAAAGCAGACAAATAAAAACGCCATCTATGTAGTACAAAAGAATCTACGTTCACAAATTGGTCAGGTTTTATTTATTTGGCCCATCTTCCTTAACTTGCTGAAACATGTCATTGTTCCAACATGAAACTTTGTAGTTTCCAGTCATTTGCATAGATGTCGCTAGTAATAGAAAATCACTACATATTATAAAACAAAGTCCTCCGCCGCGTCTGTCTGTCTGTTCGCGATAAACTCAAAAACTACTGCACCGATTTTCATGCTGTTTTCACCAGTGTATGGCGTGGTTCTCGAAGGAAGGTTTTAGTATACGAGTATAATTTGGTAAGTTTTGGTATACATTTTTGTATACATTAACGATATTTGTTGGAGGTGTCGGGAAAAATAAGCCGTCTGGGAGCTTTTAACGTAAACGCTGTCTAAACCCTTTGAGATATAACAGAATAATATATTGTGGAATTGTGTATCTTATATAGGTCTCCAGAAAAGTCCGCGATGCCTTATGTCTATCTCTTAAGGATAACATACTATATCCATTTAATTGTCTTTTTGTAGACATTTGTTGTATTTAGGTAGTCGGAACATACTTATCCTTTTTATCCCGGTAGTATATTTCCGTGGGTGAATTTCCGACATTCACGCGGGAGAAGAGTTTTTTGAAGAAAGAACGATATGAATAAAATAAAAGATAATGGAATAAATAGCTGACCATTGTTTGTATACATAGGTGCCTACATATTTAATTTATTTGAATTATTTGGTTTTGTTTTGCTTTAACTTACTTTTATTCCTTATTTCCTTTTAAGCTATTGCATAGCTTCTATCGCGGGCCTTGAGCGCGGGGACCGAATCCAGAAATTCCGTAACGAAAAAACCTCACGCTATCGCTGTCTCGCTTTAACATCTATTCGACTCTATCGCACTACGCTACTCAGCCGCCATAGCTACCGGCCGCCATATTCTTGTCTTGTTTGTTGTCAAGAACTTTGTCAACAAAGCGCTGTTTTTGTTTTTATTCTGTGTTTTGTGGATATTTATTGTAAATTAGAGTTATTGTTGTATTTATGTATGTACGTGTGACGTAATTTAAGTTGCAATGCATTACAAAACGTGTGAAATATGTGTTATAAGATCCGGCCGGTCAGATGGTCAAATGCGAATCTTCATAGCCAAATTTCCTTTGAATGAAGATAGGTAAGCATATATTTTCAATTATTATGTTAAAAAACATTGATAAGCTCTTACAGAAAATAAATTACTTGATTTAAAGTCCAAAATTTACAAAATTAGTAAGTAACCTATCAATATGCTAGTGCTTGACGCATGTTACTTTTTTATCGACTGTCGATATTTTTGTTATTATAATATTCCTATTTCATTTAATTTTCTCTGTTATTCTATTAATACTGCAAAACCAAAATAACAAAGATATAAGTTTAAATAAACTACTATTATAATCATAATAATGTAATTAAATGTTCCAGCTAGATGTAAAAAATGGGTTAAAGTTACGGGAAAGAAGACTTGGTGTATGTACCCATTGAAAAGCTACATCAATTGGAACATATTTGTGGCAGTCATTTTCTACCAAAGGATTTCAATAAAAAGAAGACACAACTAAGAAAAAATGCTACTCCGTCTGTAGAACTTACTGCAGAACCCATGGCAGATGAGCTGTTCGTTGGATTTCCACTACACATCTTCAAAAGTGAGCAAACAGGTAAGACTTTATTTTCCAGTCGTAATTCATCCTAACTCACCCTTTCCGATTACTTTAGTAACTCATGTTCAATTATATTTTGCAGAGTTATCTTCTACTTCGACTACTGCGATTCTTGGACTGGTACATCTAGTAAGGTTTTTTTTTTTTGGGTACTGTACGTCCGAATGAAAAAACGGAACCCTTATGTACCTTCATCTACTGGACCGATTAAGTTGCATTTTGGTACACATGCAAAATGTATCATGTGACATATGAAATGAAAGGACTTGACAAGAGAACTTTTTTTTAATTATTAAAAAAAAAATCCTCTTGACAAGTCCTTTCATTTCATTTTACCTTTTTTGATTTTTGGGTACTGTACGTCCGAATGAAAAAACGGAACCCTTATGTACCTTCATCTACTGGACCGATTAAGTTGCATTTTGGTACACATGCAAAATGTATCATGTGACATATGAAATGAAAGGACTTGACAAGAGAACTTTTTTAAATTATTTAAAAAAAAATCCTCTTGACAAGTCCTTTCATTTCATTTTACATTTTTAATGAAAATTATTAAAGAAAATAGATGAAAATTTACCATTTCCCTCCTTATCTCCGAAACTGCTGATCCTAACATTAAAAAAAATACAGTGTACAGTTCTATACTTAAAGATTACAGCAAAACCTTTAAGAAGTCTATGGTCTTAAAATAACATGGTAAATTACTCAATATTGTGTGTACTTACATTATTATTATGCAGTTGGAAAGTATGGGGAAACATGTTTTTCAACTACAATGTTAATTCGGTTCTTGGGATTAATTCATCCCAACTACGATACCCTTCATTGTTTTTGGAATTAGAAGGGAATGACTACATTTTGTTTTTATTGCAGTACCTTCAACATCAACTGCTGAACCATTGCCAGTAGAATGTTCAAAAGACAGGAAAATATGTTCTATTGCGGGTAAGGTTTATGTTTATTTTAAACTTATTAAATTCACTTTACTATTTGACTAACTGTATTGAATGTATCAATTGTAAATATTACAGATACTTTTTTGTCTATTACAGACCCTTTTTCAAATGAAAATGTGATAAAAAGAATGAGACTAAGCCCAAGTAACTATTCAAGATTAGAATTAAATTTGAATTCACTTGTTCATGTGTCAGTTAATAAGCAACGTGTTTTCTACATTTCAGTACCTTCAACATCAACTGCTGAACCATTGCCAATTGAATGATCAATAGAAAGGAAAAGGTGTTCTAATTATTATAAAAAAACTTAAGTCCAAAGTTTTGTTTTATTTTATTATCATCACAGCAAATCTCATCTTATAGTCAAGTTTACCTCGGATTAGATCTAGACTATACAATGGAATTTGTCTCTGAACCCCGCTTACGTCAACGTGGAATCACAGCCGTAGCTGGTTTCTTTTTATAAGAAAATTACCACGTAACCTTAGTTCAAATCGAAAGTTACCGTTGGCCTAAGTGACCTTTGCCTTAAATTTATTAAGAATGAAACCGTAAAAATGTCGGGATCCTAAAACCCGAAATTTTTTACAGCAACATATCGATAAAAATTACGAGTGAGTAGTAGTACATCCCTATCTTGTTATTATGTTGGCAGCTTTATGTCATGTCCGCAGTCCGTGTCATTTCTGTTATGTTGGTATTCATTATTAGCTCACGTTTCATACAAGCGACGTTTTTCATTTTTATCTATGGGACTCCCGTCTCTTAATATTATATACTCTTTGTTTATTTAATAAAAGAAAAATTTGTTTTCTTATCGGTCACCACGCTCAAAAAGTGTAACTTGAATTAATATCAAAGAAAAAGAAATACTGCATAAATAAAATAAATAAATAATTATAATTGCATAAGTTGATACAAAATGCTATGCAATAGCTTTACCGCGGCAGTCCCCGAGTGCCACACGTCTTTTTTATTCCTGTTTGAATTTAAACCTACCTGACATTTTTAAGAAAACTAATTAATAAATAAAATTAATGTATAATACAATAATAATAATTTAGTTTAATTTAATTCAATATAATATAATTTAATTTAATTTAATATAATTTAATTTAATATCTATTTCATTTTTAATTCAATTATTTTTTCTAATACTATGGGTGTATGTGTAAAAAACTTGCTTGAAATAAATGTTTTTTTTTTATTATTATAATTTTTTTTTCTTATAATGTAATTCGATTAATACAGTAACAATAAATATTAATTATTCTATTCTATTGATTTGAACTGTGTATTTTTATTTTTGCAAAATGACACATAATCAGGACATGTATTGTATTGTATTGTAATGTAATTTATTCATTTTGTTTTGTTTTGCAGTGCCCTTACAGGGTGCATGTTTGAAACTTATAATTATCTTCTTCCAACCTCTGTACAACATGTTTGCAATAAACTGATTTGATTTGATTTTGATTTGAAGCCAAGGGCAAAGGCTAGTAAATGTATAAATCATCTAAATTGTGGACTCTTGTGGTCTATAAGGTGGCGGCTCAGTGCCGTAACTTTAGTCGTCACCTAATGGTTGCTGGAACGATATTTTAATCCAATTAACAGCTTAACATTTTCACATTACATTTAAGTATCGACTAGTATTACTGAAAACGGGGACAAAATGCCTGTATTGTCCTGCTGCAGAGAACAATACACGTTAAAAGCCTTCTTTGTCTTCCACACAATTTATTTTCTGCAAGTTTTGGCCAGTCCCTTAAGAGGCTACCGAGCGCATAGTGGCGCCCTCATCGTTTGTTCGGAGCTCTTTCTAAACGGAGCTTAGTGGCCACTATTTTCCGTTTTAATGATTACAATAAAACATAACAATTTAAAACTACTGTTTGTAGTAATAATAACGTATAGTCTTGTGAAGCACAACTTGACGAGCTTATTTTCTGCATTTTCATTCTAAAATAAAAGAAATCACCGAAATAACGATGAGGGCGCCACTGTGCGCTCGGCGTAGCTTAAGTAGTTGACAAGCTTATCCCGCCATCTTGCTCTTGGTCTGCAACGATGTCGCCTATAAATTAAGCGTTTAATGGAAATTGGTGGTTCTTTTAGGGCTTACATAAATACGAACTGCACTTGAACAGTTATTATACATTAACATTATTATTAAGTAGGTAACTGCATCGAAACTGCCAACAAATAGGGGATGAAAGTTTGTATGGAAAATCGTCATTTTTGTAGTTCAAACCATGAAAAATTGTGTTTAGCCTTTTGTTTGGTCATTCATAATTACATGTATCAGCGTTTTTGAAAAATATCCCAGAAGAGGGTAAAATAGGGTATGAAAAATTTGTATAGGAAACCCTTAAATTTTGAAGCTACCCCATAAAATTGGTATTAAAAGCCTTTTGGCATTTTTGTGAAATAATCCCCTAGGCGGTTAAAAACCCTTAGGTACACCATCATCATCGCTCAATCCAACTTTTGTCATCGCCAAAGACATCTTAGTAATTCTGAGAACAATAACTTTACTAAGGGATCCAATGATTAATAATATTTAGAGAAGACATTGTTTACCTGGATTAAAACATAGGGTACTTTTAATTCCGGTAGTACGTTCCCGTGGGATATTTTCCGACATCCACGCGGGCGAAGTCGCGGGCAAAAGCTAGTAATATTATAAATGTGCAAGTAACTCTGTCTGTCAGTCAGTCTGTATGTTATGTTTTCACGCGTAAAACGCTGAAGCGATCGTCATAAAATTTGGCAGAGATATAGCCTGGGATATGGAGAAGGACATAGGCTACTTTTTTACGCGATAACCGACATCCACGGAGCCGCGGGCAAAAGCTAGTATTATATATTTATGAAATATTGTATGTACAATAAATGTAGGCATACACACACACACGCACCCTCACTCACCCTCTCACACACACACTCGCCCACACATATACTAATACGCCATCAATCACTCACAATAATGAACCACGTTGACAACCTCTACTATGTGATATAATGGGGGTCCTGGGGTTCTAAAATACAGGCCACAATATTTTGTCTAAATACCTGTCAAATTAATATGTATAACTAGTATGAGAATGTTATTTGTGGAGATAAATAAACATAATTTTAATTTAATTAATTTAACTTTCGTTTAGACATCAGAAATGGCGTCTCGCCAAGTATTCCTTCAGTGGAATCTGAGGAGTGGCACAAAAAGCATGCCCTCATAGCCATTGATTGTATCATCTCTGATTGTATGAAGTCTACTCCCGTTAAAGCATTGCAGGTTGAGTGTGCTGAACCTCCTTTTTTTTGGGTGGGAAATTTTCAAATAACTTCACCCGCTCTGGGCGGAGCTCCAAGGGAGTGTCAAACTTTCACTGACTAAAACCCACCCGTATTCCTTCAGTTGCCTGTGTGCCAGGGCCACGGCATCCCTTTCGGACAAACCCGCAACCCTGGCATGCACCGGTCCTAGCTGACCCCGTCGACCTGGGCCTGGTCCTTACCGGACGGCGAGCTGCCCATAGCTCGCGCTCTGCATACCCGCGCCTACGGTGGCCGGGAATCAGCTACCGTTTCCCGCCGCCCAGGGCGTCTCCTGCGGCGAATTGGGTCATGAGGGCGCACAGACTGCCGCTCCCTTACGCCTTCCGCCTCCGCCTTCGCGAGCATTACTGCTTCGCAAAAGGAGGTGACTGCCTCCCATGCACTCTCGCTCCGGACCATGGCCTGGACCAGGACCGGACGCGAGAGATCGCTGCCACCAATCGCCTCCGTGAGGACACAGCGGTGCTCTGCCCAAGCCGAGCAGACCTCCACCGTATGCTCCACCGTGTCCTCCGGGCGATCCACACAGTGGTAACACCCGGGCGTTTCCCCCCGCCTAATCCAAAACAGGAACCTCCTGAAACAACCGTGTTCGTTGAGGACCTGCGTCACGCGGAAGGTGAAGACGCCGTGGCCCTCTCTAGCCATTCCTCAAAGAGGGGCCCAGCGCTGGGTTGCGACAATCGCACCCTCCATGTCGCCATGAGATCTCGCCGGAGCTCTGTCCGTGATTTCTCGCGGCAGCGGAGTTACGCCCCGGGTGCTGAACCTCCCCTGGCCCTAAGACGGCAGTATTTGCCCTCCCATTTTCTGGCTAGGTTCATATCTAGATCTTCCCACGCCTCTTAACAAGATTGAATGAGTTAGAGTTAGGCCATCTGCAGAAGCTGAAATTACTGGAATTACAAATAAATTCCCCTAATTCTAAAAGCATTAATTCAATAAAACAGAATCCCCGATTACATCTTTTTAAGTTTCCCTATGAAATCCTATGTTTCATTCTAAAAAAAATATCTTTATGATCATGCGGACTAGAAATCAAAACGTCTATGCCAAGTATTGCCTAAACCTTAGATTGACTTGGAAGCACAATGCCTACCTTGCAATATGTCTATACAGTATTTGAACTAAACCTTATTCTGACTATGAACAAAAATGCCTACCTTGCAATATGTCTATTATTTTAGGAGAAGAAAGGGAGTACCGTTGTGTGGTCACAGTTCTAACCTAACCAGACCTACAGTTCAGAGGTGACCCTAGTGTGAGTTTATTTTAACCATCTCGACTAAAAAATTGTTGTATTTTAGGCATTTTGCTAAACATTTTGATCTCTAGGCGATTTACAGCTTAGGCACTTTGATGTGTAGACATTAATTTTAGGCATTTTGCTTCGTAGACGAATTGAAAGTTAAACACTCTGATCATATACCAAAACTTCTTTGTCATTGGTATTTCCAAAAAGTGCTCTTCAGCGAACACGTACAGCTTTTAATGCGGCGGTGGGAGAACGATGGACTGGGTTTCGAAGGTTTTTTACAGATGCTTCAAAATTTTAATAAATGAAATAAAATGAATCCTTGAACAACGTTCTTTTACATTCTTTTACATGTATGCGCCTCCCAAAATTAAGATCACTCTTCCGACTAATACCTTACTGACATATTCCTTTCCAAAACTGCTTGTGGCTCTGATGACCTTAATCCATCACAATAACATATAGTTATGAATTATTCTGTCTTCGCGGGTGCGGCTTATTTAATTATGTTTTAACAATTAGTATAATAATACTTATTTGTTTCTGTTTTTATTTGTTTCCGTCCCTTACTAATTCAATAAGATCTACACTATGTTCAACTGTATCAATCGAAGAATCTTCTTTGTTTAACTTTTAATTATTATTAATTACTTTCTTCTCGTACACACTTGTTTTTCCAACTTACTTTAGACATTGGCAGAAAAGTCGACATCGGCTTTGCTTGCAGACTTGGAGTTTATTCAAAAAAAAAAAAAATTGTTTTGCATGTTTTTCATTTCGTTTATTTTTCCAAATAAATTGCTTCATTTTACAGTATTTTCATTTAATTTACAATGCTGGTAATAAATACTTATTAATTAAATATTAACATATATACTACGGTTTATCACAGCCGGTATCCTTATATAAATTATTTTATGATAAGTTGAAAAGCCCGGAATATGCCCAAGGTACTTTACAATTTAGCACTGTTCAAACATAACATCACGCCTGTATTCCACGAAAGGATTGGCAGAAGTGCATAGTCCAAGTAACAGCTGTTCACAAATTACGTTATTAGGCGGTTAGAACATTTCCATTATCCGGGCACAAATTCAGACTATTATATCACTGCTTAACCGGAGCGGGGGCTCGAACCCAAAACCATGCTCAACAGTCACACTACGACCACATCTACACTATATATGTAATTATAATTATAATAATATTATTATTATATAATATATAATATAATATAATTATAATTATAATTATAATTATAATTATAATTATAATATAATATAATAATAATAATTATTATTATTATTATCTACACTAATATTATAAAGAGGAAAGATTTGTACCTATTTTTGTATGTTTGTATGTTTGTAATGAATAGGCTCAAAAAGTACTGGGCCGATTTAAAAAATTCTTTCACCAATATAATGCTACATTCTTCCAATTTGACATAGGCTACATTTCATTTTGAAAAAAATTAGGGATCCTTGGTAAAATTTGAACAATGTAACCGAAGGTGTAGAAAAATGAGTCTTAAAATGTCTTTCGTATTGTCTACCCCGTGCGAAGCCGGGACGGGCTGCTAGTTTTATAATAAATATTTATATTACTGTGACTAGATACATAATTTCTAAGAATAGAAATTCTTTTAAAATAAATTAAATATTTAATTAAAGCTAAAACAATGCATGTTGAGTATTTACATCACAATTGCTCTCACACGTTGGCTTTCATAACAAATAGGTTTTTATGCAGTTTACGCATTATTGGAATGTATTTGATATAACAAAAGAGTAAATAGACAATTATAGGTATTCAAAGCTGTTTATCCACATTCTGTTGAAGCCAGTGTTTTTTACAATAATTATCTACGTAATCAAATCATTTTCTTAGAGTGACGAAGGCAAAAAAAAATATGTTTTTTAAATTTGCTTGGCCCAAAATTCAGCAACGTGAAAACCGTTCGCGGATGCAGCCTTTCGGTCCTCACGTCTGCAGCACAGGGCATGCAGTGCAAGATAAGAGATGAGCCATTGTCCGTGGAGAGACGCCGCATACACACCGTAGATCTGAGACGTCCATGAACCCTCACTTGTGGAGTTTGTCCTTGCTGCGTCCTAATTAGGTACGAAATCTATTTGAAGTTTTCCAAGTAGGCCACGGTGACTTGCCCGGATCTCTCTGATGGTTCAATAAATAAATCAGGAGGCAGTTCTTGCCAAAGTTCACATCTTTCTGTGGAGGGGTTGCCATCGGTTGCCAGAGGTTGCCACTTAATTAAATATAGATGCCACTTCCAACTCATAGTTTACTAAAGAATGAACTCAAATGTTCTGTAGTCTCGGAGTAAGAATACTAGAATTATTTTAGAGCTGTCACTATGTTGCTCGTCTATTTATACTAGAAAAGTCTTGAGAATGTTTTTAAGACGAGAGATTTTCACTTTTCTCTCTCTCTTCTGCTTCATTGATCTATTACTCTTCTACCATTTGCTCATACCTGAAAAGACAAGAAAGGTAAAATTAGTTTACATAATCATTACAACTATAACAAGCCTATACACCTCAAAGAAGATAAGCAGAGGTGTCAAGTACATTTCAACATTTATATCAAGTTTCATGGAATATAGGGGGGAATATATATATTGCGAGTGACTGCCTCGTTCTTCTAGTGGTCGCAAGTGCTACTGCTGAGATTCTTGGATTCGATTTCCTGGTCCGGCAAGGTGTTATTGGGTTTTTCCATCAGGAATTTCTTAGTAACACGGCTACCCTGACGCGTCCCCTTTAAACATAACAGATGAAATGACCCACATTTATATATACTATAGGTACACCTCTGCTTAACCCTTCGGGGATTACAGGCGTAATGATATGTTATGTATATTATCAGTTTTATATTGTTAAACATATTTTTTAATGATATTTTAACTGTAAATAAAGAAAAACAAGATATTGATAGACATAAATACAGTAATTTACAATATTCTTGTCGTAATTGGCTTAAAACCGTTTTCCTTGTTTGGGTTTTCCTTAGGATAATGATGTAATTACCCATGTTTCAAGTGTTACTGGAATGTCTGAGGTAAAAAGCTAGAATTTTTTTATCTATGAAAGTGAAAATAATTATTGTAATATTTACAAAATAGTGCTTTCTTAATAACAGTTACTTGGTTACTATCTGTACTATCATAAATTATTATTATAACTAGCTGACCCGACAGACTTCGTTCTGTCAAAAGCTATTTGACTGTGGCAGTTTGTCTACGCGCAAAGGAAACTACCTACCTACCCTACCCTACCTTACCCTATCCTACCCTACCTACCTATCTACCCTACCCTACCCTACCTACCTACCGTACCCTATTCTACCCTACCCTACCCTACCCTACCCACCTACCTACCCTACCCTACCCTACCAACCCTACCTACCCTACCCTACCTAACTAAAACCTTCAATTTTTTTTTATTTTTTTTTGATAAAATCTATTCTCAGACCTACCAAATGATGACTGACACGTTATGTCAAACGCCATAAAGTTACATTAGAAGATAGAGTTACCTACTTATTATTAGAATAAAAATGTAAATATGGTCGTTTTCTTACTTTTTTTTTTTAACTTTCTTAACTTTTTCTTACATAAGAACCTTCTCCTGACAATAACAAACACAACAAAAAAATAATTAGCGAAATCGGTCCAGCCGTTCACGCGTGATGCCGTGACCAAGGGAAATAGGGATTCATTTTTATATACAGGGTGTTTGGCAGAACGTTGAACATACGAAAATGGTGGATAGGTGGGGTGATCTGCTACTTACTCAGGCCTAATTTATTTGGCCCTGGCCCCCTGGATATTAAAAAAAAAAAATTTTTGCTTTCTTCTAGTTTCACCACTTTCTTAACTTTAAAGTGTAATTTGTATTAAAAATGGGTAAAACAGGCAATATTTTTATTTATTACATCTTTCTGTAAGTTTGAGGAGTCATAACTATTTTCTAGCTAACATCTGAATAAAGCAATAATTTTATAAGAATCTGCCAATATTAAAGATAAAAAAATAAACTAAAATATTGCCTGTTTTACCCATTTTTAATAAAAAAATACACTTTAAAGTTAAGAAAGTGGTGAAACTAAAAGAAAGCAAATTTTTTTTTTTTAATATCCAGGGGGCCAGGGCCAAATAAATTAGGGCTGAGTAAGTAGCAGATGACCCCACCTATCCACCATTTTCGTATGTTCAACGTTCTGCCAAACACCCTGTATATAGATAGATAACAAAACAACTTACAATTCAAAAGGCATGCACCTTCTCATGTAAAAAATGTACTCTGAGGGACACCCACTTCCACGAATTGATTCTCGTTTGATTCTTCTGACGCGTTTGACGCCGTCAGTCAAACTTGGCGCCACTGCAGCATCACTGTGTAAACGTCTTAAAAGCTCACTATCAACTTGAGCACTTAAAACTGTTACAACATCAAGCTTAATGATTCTTTTAATTACTACAGTATCATCACTGTCTGTAGATTGCCCTGATTCCGAATCAACTGGTTTTGAGTAAACTCCACACATTAACAGGCATAGGGAAAACGCGATTAATACTGGAGTTGCCATTTTGTAGAGGTGTGGTCGCGTCCACTGCTTGTGAATAAGAGTGCTCGTCTTACCTTGGCAGTCTGCTTATATACAAGCATGTGCGCAGACGCACGTGGTGATGTGACGAGATTGCCTTAACAGTTACCCGTTTTGCAGATCACTAAACACGTCATATTCGAACACAACCAGTTTTGTAGATAACCCATGACGTTGTTGTACCAAAACTATTATTTTAAAAATAAGATTTAAATGGTGAACGTTGTAGTAGAGTTGGTTTTCGAAAATAATAATTATAAAATTGTGCAAAATTAATGCAATAATCCTTCTTAAAAAGTGATGTAACCATGCAATATAATTGTTTTGTTTACCATAAAACCTGTGCAGTTATCAAAATGGCTTTTCAAAATGAAATAACCCACAAACAAAATTTTTGTATTTGCTCTTGGGTTTTTTAACGATCTCGATTTCAAAATTTGCAGTACGGGAACCTGATTTAATGAATATAATTAAACCTCAGCTACGAAATAAGGCAAGCGGTAGTTAAGTTCGTTGGAAGCGCGGACTGGTGGGAGCCTGAATTCGATTCTTGCCTGTTGCAATGAGCTAGTGTGTGATTCGGTTTACGTTAGTTAGCCCACCGACTCATAGAGCTAACTTATTTAGCTTAGTTGAAGTGATAAGTAGTGACAGGAATGAGCCATCACTGATTTTAGCCCAATTTATCCTATTTCAGGGTCACGCTTTGCAACTTAAAATGGCTGCTAGTGCCTATGCACACTGTGCTAATGTAGTAGCTATTTTGGACATAGGTCATGCACAAGGCGAGAGTGCAGTCCGGGGTTTGATCCTCGGTCAGACCGTGTTGTTAGGTTTTTCCCTTATAAAAATGTTGGCACAATCCTCTTTAGATCTGTGTACTGTATGTGTAGGTTGCACTTGCATACAACAACAAAAAAGAAAATAGTTACTTAGCCACTTACGAGCGCATACATTGGTCTACTAGGTCCTTTAAAAAAATATTATCTCGTGGCTGAGAAGGAATTATTAAAAACGGCTCAACAGCGACCTCGTATTGAGATACGAAGCAACAAAATTCATTCTAAAGAAAAACAGCCACATTCCTCTACATCGTATTTTGTTGCTTCATGTCTCAATATGAAACTTTTTATAAGGAATTAGAACATTCAAAACACACTTACCGAGGTCGCTGTTGAGCCGTTTTTCATAATTCCTTATCAGTCACGAATAATATTTTTTTTAAGGAGCTAGTGATCCCTTGTACGCCCTCAGAAAGCCACGCCTACTAAAGTTCGAACATTCCATTATTTACATATTTTCCTGTTATTACTTACTTAATCAAATTGTAGACGTCACACTGTCTTTAAAGCGGAAAATCTCAATGACGTAGTGCCCATCCCACGTTTCAACCAACTGACTAGTCGGACGTTCCTACCAGGATGCATGAACTGATCTGATCATCCTGAAACCAGAAGGCCAAGGTACGGGGGCGTATCCTCGAAGGATTGATCAGGTGTTAGATACATTTCGCTCACTTTGTGTGTGTTAAGTCTTATATTAGAGGGCGAGCCCAGGGTGTGACGGACGTAGGCAACTCCGTCTGACTCCGTTATCCAACTGTATGTAACAATTAATTAAGGGTAAATATTTAATTGATCCTCTAAAGCATTGGCTTCCTGAGAAAGCGATGATTTTGCGACCCAAATTAAGTATATGTTTCATGCAGTAGGGGGCGAGCTGAGGTACGTCTGACTTAAGCATGTCTGTCTGGGGAAATATTTGTGGTGGTATCAACAACGACACATGCGAACTACGCATCAAAGACCTGACGTCACAAATCCTGCATCGCGCTATCAGAGTTTACCGCGCGACTAGCATATATACAACACCCTGACATTAACCGTTGGGCAGTTGCCCACCAGGCACAACACGCATCTGGTCGGATGATCCTCCCTTTACTATAGAGTATGAGTGAACTTTACACCCTGTTCCTCATACCTATAAATATTTGATTGATCCTATAAGCGAGTGGAGCGAGTAATCCTGCAGCAGCGATCGGTGAGCACTACTCCAAATTAGGCGCAGTTACCAATTAGAAGCTATTTAGTATTTAAGAACACTAAAATGGGAATTATTAGAGACCACCAAAATGGGAATTAATAGACAAATAGCAGCATATTTATTATATTAGAGTGTCCATTAATGTGTAAAAAAAAACAGTAAATCTGGCTGTATTTCGGCAATTATACGTCGAATGTTGGCATCAAAGTGATCAATTGCTACCAGTTTATCAGCGTAGACATGCAACTTAACATATCCCCAGACAAAATAATGTAAGACGTTAAATCGCACGAACCAGGTTGTCAGATAACGCGAAATTTGTCGTTCGTCAAATGTTTCCTGTAGTGAATTATGCCAATAAAAAAGTTAAGTTTAAGTTAAATAAGCCTTTTGCGTCAGCCGCGGCGGCCACATGCTCAAAATCATATTCAAACAATAATGTCATAAAATTATCTGTCAAATAAAAATAGTTTTATGGTTATTAAAAAAAACTGTGTTTTATTTCAATATAAAGTTCTCCGCGTCTAAAAAAAAACATCCTTTATATTAATTACCTATGTATTTACACTTGAGTAAACTGTTTTAACTGTAGGTAGGAAAATTATGGTGAAATTAAGAGACCTTTGTTCAGGAATGGGCTGAGTCAACTGTAAACCTCAATAAGTATACCTAATATTGTCTCGTGACAAATAACTTTTCGATAGACTATGATTATTGTCTGTGCATGGGAATACACAGACAATGAGCATAGTCTATGCATATAGGTATACGGGTGCAAATATTGCACAACTTACTTACTTTTCCTTGTAATCCGTTTTGTGGTTTGCATGATGCGCGTAGGACCTACCTAAAGACTTCCGTTGCCCTTAGGTAGACAGGCGGAAATTCCAAAAAGTGACATATCGGTCTGTTGTAATCAAAGAATTAGTACATTACTTACCAAGGGCTGTAAAAGAAAGAAAGCCCGAAATCGCAGGTATTTGTGACCCGAGCCGCAGCCGAGGGTTGTAAATATGCGACAGAGGGCTTTCTTTTTTACTTTTGATTACACAATTTTACGTCTTCACATGGCCACAATGCGAGTTTTGCTGCACGCGTAGCGTGTGGTAAAGCTCACGTTATGGCCAGGTGTGACGTAAAATAATTTGTATTTCCATGAATTTTACTAACGTACATAAAACATTCTTGCAAAATATTTTTATTTATTTATTTAAACTTCATGTACAATAGTGGTACATAGGCGGACTTAATGCCACAAGGCATTCTCTACCAGTCAACCTTTGGGTTAAATATAAAAACAGTGGTAGGGTACAAAAATAATGACAAAAATACTAACTTCTTGATTAAGAGAATTTATATAGTTTTATTGATACTAATACACATATACAAATAAAATAAACTAATAGATATTTTAACAAATACCACCTAATAATAATTACTATGACTAGACTATCATTTGAGAGTTATTTAGTCTTGACTTAAGTAGTGGTTACGAACTTTTCTTTTAAAAGTAAATTTGTTTTCAGCTTTTTTAATGCCAAAAGGTAGCGCGTTCCAGAGCTTTATAGTAGAGATAGTGTAAGAATTTGACATAAAACCGGTACGGTGTGAAGGAATTTGGAGAAGTAGATTCTTGGAAGCTCGTAGGTTACGACTATGAGAACTGCCCAACACTTTGAAATAATTCTTTAGATAATCGGGAGCACATGGATCGTTCATAATCGTGAAGAGCAAGCAGAGAGATCTGAGGGACCTCCTGAGTCGGATAGGCAACCATTTAAGCTGAGAACGGGAGGAAGAAATGTGATCGTATTTACGAAGGCCAAAAACAAACCGAATACAATTGTTGAGAAGTCGATCCAATTTATTTAGAAGTTCTTGGGAAAGATCAGAACAACAAACATCAGCATAGTCTATAATAGGAAGCACAAGTGACTGGACCAAGGTGAGTTTGGTGCTAGATGGGAGGAAATGCTTGAATCTATAGAGAGACCGCAGTGAGAACGAGACTTTCTGGCTCACCTGAGCCACGTGTTTATTCCAACTCAAACTGCCGGCAAAATATATATTAAGATGTCAGTACTCATTCATTTGCTTGTGGAAGTACATAATTATTTTATTATATAAAAACAAAGTAAACCTATTGCAAAATAAACTTGCAAAAACAAAAACCGTCTACTTTTTTAAACCGTGTACTAGAATCCTGTACATTATGGCCAGGTGTGACTTTGAAGAGATTTATTGCATCACATCAGAAAATACTGTTCGTAATTGCGCAACAGTTGCGAGTGTCTACAGTGAGTCACTGCCCTTCGAGAACACATCGAAGCGACAAGAAAATTATCAGCTTCGAATTCCTAATTCAGCGTCTTATAAGGTAGATGACGCATTTGTTTTATATATCAGCAGCCTGACCCACTTTTGGGCAAACACCTCTCAATTCTCTCTAATGTTCACCACTGTTTCTCGAATTTGGAGTCGGTATTCTTGAGGTTAGCATTCCTTTTGTTATTTGCATAATACTTACATCATATATTAAGGTAGTTACCCATTTTTCTCGTATTCCGCCCGCACCATATCCACACTTCGTACTAATATTATAAATGCGAATGTCTCTTAAACTCTGTCTGTCTTTTTACCTTGTTTCGGCCGTCGCCGCTGTGAGGCTTCGATTTCAATAAATAAATGGACTGTAGGTGCTGGTGTATAATAATATATATTCATTAATTATGTCAGAGAGATGACAGACGTCCGCAAAGCTTTGGCGGGACGACTGGCGATGACGACGACGCGGCGCGAAGTGGAATCGCGGGCGCGGCCGGGCTCGCGGTATGGCTCCGCAGGCACGGCGGTAGAAAGTACTGCCGTGCGCCATCTGGCGGCGGCGCACGGCGGGGCCGTAACAGGCTCCCGGGCTTGAAGTTTGCTTCACTTCAAGATGATGATGATGCTGCGATGATGGGGAGAGGGCATATGTTATTGTATGCCCTCTGGATGACCCCCTTGGAGGTTCGAATGTCCGCCACTCTGCTGATGCTGTCTGCTCCCGGATGTAGCTTGACTATTCTTCCCAGCAGCCACAGCAGGGGAGGCTGGTGTCGGTCCCTGACAAGGACTAAGGACCCGAGCTTTAAGTCCTCGCCAGCTGCTGAATGCCACCTGGTTTTGGCCTGTAGAAGGGTAATATATTCTTGTGAGAACCTCTGCCAGAAATGTTCTTTTAGTTTCTGTATTCTTTCATGGCGCTGCAGTCGGTTCAAATCGGCTGCGACTGGAGGATGGGGTACTGATGTGAGGGTTCGTCCGATAAGGAAGTGAGATGGTGTAAGACAGGTAAGGTCTGAAGGGTCTGTAGATAAAGGAGTAAGGGGCCGGGAATTAAGGATAGCCTCTATCTGTGCCAGACAAGTCGACATCTCCTCGTACGTGAGGTGTGTCAGCGAGAGTATTCTCCTGAGATGATGCTTGACTGACTTTACTGCTGATTCCCATAACCCACCAAAGTGTGGAGTATAGGGTGGAATGAATTTAAAATCTATGCCCTGGCTGGCCATGTCTGTTTGAATATCATCTGAATAAGTTCTAAAAAATGACTGAATATCGTTACTAGCTCCGACAAAGGTTGTTGCATTATCTGATGAAATAGTCTGTGGCTTGCCACGGCGACTCATAAACCGATGAAGAGCAGCGATGAATGACTCTTTGGTAAGGTCCGTGACGAGCTCGAGGTGTAAGGCTTTAACTGCGAAACAGACAAAGACACAAATATAAGATTTCGTGAGTCTACTGCCTCTGCCTTTTCGATCTGATATCAACACTGGCCCAGCGTAATCAATACCAGTGTGTAGGAAAGGAAACTCTAAATGTGTCCTGTCATGCGGTAAGTTACTCATAATAGGCTGAACAGGCTTAGGTTTAAATCTAGAGCAACGTACACAGTTGTGTACGGTACGCCTCGCGAGGTTCCTCCCCCCCACTGGCCAGTAAGATTGTCTGATGTGTGATAGTAGCAATTGTGGGCCTGCATGTAATAAGTCTAGGTGCTGTTTGTGAAAAATGATCTGTGTAAGATGATGTTTGCTACTTAGTAAAATAGGATGTTTTACATTGTATTCATAATTTGAATTGTTTAGGCGTCCACCAACGCGCAATATGTTGTTGGAATCAACAAAAGGTGATAATGAATTTAATCTGTGGTTTTTATGTAAGGATTGGCCTGATTTAATAATATGATATTCCTCAGGGAACATATCACATTGTGCAATATTTAGCAGTATGTTTTCTGCACATTGAAGTTCTGATAATGATAAAATACCTGAGCTTTTGTTGCCAGGATTTTTACAGTTTTTAATAAATCTTTTAATATAAGCTAATGTTCTGATTATTTTACTGTAATTACTTTTATTAATAATAAGTTTTAAGATGCTGTTATCATTTGATTTATCTGTTGCTACTGTGTGTAGTGATGTTTCTGGAAGAGATGCCTGTGTTTGTGTGACTGGTATTTTTGGAAAGTTGATGTGTGTTTGATGAAGAAAGCTTGGACCATGCCACCACAGCGCTGACTCGGTGATGAGATCAGCTTTCACTCCGCGAGAAACTAGGTCTGCAGGATTGTCTTTAGACGGCACATAGCTCCATTTGCAATCTGAAGTTAAATCTTGAATTTCACCTACTCTGTTTCGTACAAAAGTTTTTAAGCGGCTTGGTGAAGTGTTAAGCCAACCGAGGACGATCATGGAATCAGTCCAGTAGTAAGATTTATTGAATTTAATTGTAAGTGATTTCAAAATTTTAATGCAGAGTCTTGCACCCAATAACGCTCCGCACAACTCTAACCTAGGAATAGTTACTGGTTTTAAAGGCGTTACCTTATTTTTAGAGGCTAGCAGTCTGACACAGGCTTTACCTTGTGTATCAATTGTTCTGACATACACACATGCACCATATGCACGTTCTGAGGCATCTGTGAATGTATGTAATTCAAACGTAACAGCTGTTTCACTACAAACCCAACGTGGTATGCGTAGTGAATTTAAATGTGATAGTGACTGAATAAAGTTCTGAAATCTGATTCTGGTATCAAGTGACACTTCTTCATCCCAGCTGCATTTTTCAAGCCAAATTGTCTGCATAAGCATTTTTGCCTCAACTGTACATGGCCCTAGCAGCCCTAAGGGATCAAAAACTTGACTGATTAATGATAATATTATACGTTTAGTAACTTTATTTTTATTTGACTGAATGTTTATGCAAAACAATAAGTTATCTGCCGTGGAGTCCCAATGTAATCCTAATGTCTTATTAGGTACAGATTCATTTAAATCTAATGTTTTCTGATTTGTTTGTGTTTCTATATTAGGACTAATAACTTTTAAGATTTCTGAATTATTAGACTGCCATTTTCTTAAGTTAAAGTTGGCAGCTTTTAGTGTTTTAACAACATTATGACAAAGGTCTATTACTGCTGGAATTGTCTCCCCTCCACTAAAGAAATCGTCGACATAGAAGTCCCTAATAATAGCCTGTTTTGCATCTGGATCCAAGCATTGCTCTGCAAGGGAAACTATACACTTAGTGGTTAAATATGGCGCTGATGCCGTGCCATACGTCACCGTATTAAGAGTGTATGTCTTTAAAGGTTCTGAAGGACTAAATCTAAACAAAATTTGCTGTAGTGATCGTTGTGAAGGTGTAACTAATATAGCTCTGTACATTTTTTCTATATCGCCTGTGATAACGAATTTGTGTTGTCTGAATCTGAGTAATATGGACAGCAAGTCGTCCTGGACTACTGGTCCAACCATCTGAATATCATTAAATGATTTTCCTGTTGTTGTCACGGCCGAAGCGTCAAATACGACTCGTAACTTAGTGGTTGTACTCGCCTCACGGATTACTCCATGATGAGGTAGGTAATAACTAACCTTTGGTTCTGCATTCTGTTTATTTTCTGTCATGTGTCCCAGGGCTTGATATTCTGACATAAAATGTAAGTATGCCTCTTTTAGACATGGGTCACGTAGCAGTCTGCGTTCTAAGGAGAGAAAACGTTGCTTCGCCATCACATAGGAGTCTCCGAGTACTTCAGGTGAGTCTTTTAATGGTAAAAATACTACAAACTTACCTTCATCATCTCGTCGAGTGTTCTCTATGAAGCTCTGCTCACAAGCTTGTTCTTCCTTGGATAAATTGTGCTTTGAAGACACTGATTCCAACTCCCAAAACCGGGTAAGTTGTAAATCTTCATTTTGTGTATTATGTTTATTGTGTAAATTCTGATTGAAGTTTTGATTAAGTTCTGAATGTTGTAAGTTCTGATTTTTCTGAATGTCTGTATTTTTAAATGTCTGAATGTGATAATTCTGTATTTCTGTATTTTTATGCATTTGTTTGGATAAATTAATTCTGCCTGAAACTAACCAACCTAATTTAGTTTGCTGCAACTTAGGACGTTGGCTACCTAATAACGTAACAACCTTATCACGTCGCAATTGAACGGATTTCGATGAACAACCTAATACTAACTAACCTATAACTCATTACCTAACTGGATAACAGAACTAACTTACAAAAAATTCTGCGTGGTTTAATAAAAATGGTTGATATCGCATGCTTTTAAAGGCTCCTGGCGCGATATCGCGGGCGCGACAGGCAGCGACAAAGAAATTGTGCTACTAGTATCGCGTCGCGCCCGCGGTATCGCACTAGTCTGTACGAGCCTTTATTCAATCGGCGAATTTCTTAACAAAAAATCATGTCAGTCCTACCACTTTGAACGCATTGTAGTCACTTTTATAGTTATTTAAGTTATTTTGGTAAGTTATTAGCATTGTAGTCACACATTTTTAGTTATTAAAGTTACTTTGGTAAGTAATCTTAACTTAATATTTGAATAATAAATGTGTCTTTAAATCTTTTCAATTCTTAACGCTAAAACTCGAATGAAATGCTAAATACCAAATTGTTATTAATTTGTCTATGTTACTGTTTAACAGACTAACCTTAAATATTTGCATGCCATTCCTGCATGGCAGAATGTGTCTTTGCACTGAATATTACATTTATTAAACATCCTTTGTACCCACCACATTTTATGCAAATAAATGATTTTGATTGATTGATTGAAATTTCGTACAAGGATACTTTTAATCTGGGAAGTAATCTAAATACAATACTGCCATTGTATGCACTATCATTAGGCTAGCAGTTGAGCTCTCTCGGAAGATTTTTGTCCAGAGATTGACAACTACCTCTTCAAACCTACGTATCACAAAGCATTGTAGCAAAATTCAAGTTTGACTGCGGATTTAATTAGGGGCACATGAGACATTACAGCTTTGTTGAAAGCGTTGCACATGCGTTCTTTGAATGCACAGGAGTCAGCCAAATTAGAACAGAAACCTACGCCAAGATATTTTTCAGATGTTCGGAACAGACTAGGAGACCGAATCTACTAAACATATTTGGATAAAATAAAAAAATTACAAATCAGATTCATGAAACTGTTAGTACATAAAAACACAAAAAACCGTTGTAAGGTTATTGTTTACGAAGATTTATTTTTGGAATGTAAAATTTTGCCGGTTCATGAGAGGGTTGTATTGTCAGTAGCTTTAGAACAGTATTGTAATGATGAATTTAAAAACAATACGAGTATAATACGCACAAGATCTGAAAGGAACAATAATATGAAAAGATTTGTAGTGCCCGCTTGTTAAAATTATTATGGTCGAAGATGTAGAAAGTTTTTAGTTCCATCTATTTTTAATAACCTTCCAGTCGATATAAATAATTCTATCACAAAAACTTCTTTTAAAAATAAAATACATAAGTACTTCCTTAATGTATTTCGTCAAAGCCTCATTGCAGAGAATATTTAATGTTTTTTGTTTTTCTTCTGATTTATTATAAGGAATGCCTGAATATTTTTAACCCTTTTATGTGAAAAAGTGTCAAAAGTTATTATGTATAAAAAAAGGAGCTACATCTGCCAACAAACTAATTTGCAGTTTGGCGGAGGTATATTATATGTATTGTGTAAACAATTGTTTCTGGGAATAAACGCTTTTTCATTTCATTTTTTCACTTCTGGACGTAGGTGGGCGGTTAGGAATGACCAACGATGGCTGCCTTGGCCCATGTAGGTACAATGGTTCAATTGAAGGACTAATGCCCAAATACTCAAACGTTACTTAACTTTAAGACGTTCTTATAAGTGTTTCTGTCGCTATAAAACAGTTTAAAGTGACAGAGACAGCATTAGACTTAACGGCGACTTAAAATTGAATTGCGTTTGAGTATTCGGCAGTAAGGCCCGTATTACAGAATGTCACTCAATACTCAAACATTACTTAAGACTAGATTCTAGCCATTTGATTGGTTGAAACTAGTTTTAAGTAATGCTTGAGTATTGAGTGACGTTCTGTAATACGGGCCTAAGTGTGGAAACTAATCCACATAACATAGAGAATATAAAGAGAGACATTATAGCTTTGTCCCTAGGATGGCAAATCAGTTGTAGTGACTCTTGTATTGCAGACTACTTACGATCAGGGCCTCAAGTCTGCTATTACAATAGTGTCAGAATGGTCTCGCCATTGTGAGTATTTGACAGTGTTTGTATGGCTAATCTGTCAAAAACTCACAATGAGGAGACCATTGCAACGTTTGTACATTAGTAGACTTGGGCCCCAGGTGGGTTACTAGTTGGTTTACCATCCGATTACATCAAAAAGGCTAAAGTGTAATTGTAGAGTTTC
This sequence comes from Dryobota labecula, assembly GCA_947523025.1. Taxonomy (NCBI): domain Eukaryota; kingdom Metazoa; phylum Arthropoda; class Insecta; order Lepidoptera; family Noctuidae; genus Dryobota; species Dryobota labecula. The sequence goes on along the minus strand of OX383296.1, from coordinate 4,920,517 downwards.
AAGCCCGGTTGATGGCAATAGGCTCACCCCCTATTACTTCGGAAAAAAAAAACTGGCGAAATGTGGGTGTACCTAATATGGGTAGGGATACACCTCCGAACCTTTCGGGGAAATAAGGCGATGTTACGTTAGTTGTAAATAGTGTTAGTAACCGTAGAATTCATTGGAACCATGCACCTAGGTTCTGACGTTTCATAAGTGTCATTTGGACACTAGGTTTAGCATAATCAGCATATAATATTTCCACTAGTGGGACACAGGCCTCCACTGCGGATTGGTAGATGTCACATGTCTTTGATTTTTTTGCTCCTATGACATTGTGGTTTCGTCACGATGTTTTCCTTTACCATTTTGAGAGAAGTGGCGATGAAATTAAATACACAAAGTAAAGTGCCTGCTTGGGTTCGAACTCATGAACTTCAACTCTTAAGAGGGTTGTCATCGGTCCACTACAATGAAAAACTGCTCAATCAACTATATCAGTAACTGTGTCTAGAATTTTCTAATACCTTTTTTAAAGTTTCATAATGAGACACGAAGCAACAAAATTCGATCTAAATAAAAATGGCCACATGTCTCTAGATCGTATTTTGTTGCTTCGTGTCTCAATGTGAAACTTTATAAAAGGTATTAGAAAATTCTAGACACACTTACCGATATAGTTTATTGAGCCGTTTTTCATAATTCCTTCTCAGTCACGAGATAATATTTTTTTAGAGGAGTGGAGTTAGTGAACCGGTGACAAAGCTCCTAATTCGGGGCCGTTACAACTGGGCCACTACACTCCATTTGAAATAACATTAGACATTTAAGTAAACCTTTTTTCAGTCCATTCAACCAATTTTGACTTCTATTGCGTTAGTGGCATGACAAATGGCAGCTGCAGTAAAAAATTAATATTATGACATCCTTATGCCTACGGAATAGAAGTCAAAATCGACTGAACGGACTATGAAAAAGGTTTCTTTAAGTGTCTTATCTTATTTCAAATGGAGTATAAGTTTATGTGAGATAGAATCTTTTGAATTTGAATCATATTATTTTAACTACATAACTCTAGTTTACATGATCTTCTAACATTATGGTCTACAGACTGCTCAAGAATCGTTTTTTATTTATTTTATTCCCCAGGTTAAAAAATCTGATAAGGGTATCAATGTGAAGAAAGAAATTTAAATAATGTACTGTTTCTATTTCTGGTTCAAATCAGAAAAACAACTCAATAATATTTTTTTATTTTTTTTATTCAAAACAAATACAATATATTTGTACAAATGTGTTGTGTCTGCTTGTGGCTGCTGCAAACTTGTTATAACTTAAGTACTGTATAACATTTTTATTCTTCAAACGTAATGGAAAATTCTTAAAATATATTAAGCGTTTTAACAAAACTGGCAATTTTAAAGATTTTTAAACATAAACTTAAATCTACATAAATACAAGTGAAATGCTGTTCATCACTTGAAAACGGCTGGACTGATTTGGCAATTTTTTTTTTTGTTTTAAAATTTTTGTAATAGCCCGAATTAGGTTTTTATGGAAAGAAAAAATAGAAAAGTTGCCTGGAAAATCCTATGGGATTATAAAATTTGGTTTAGATAACGTCTATCCGGTCACCCAGTTGCAAATGAAAACATAATCGATTGTTTCTACACGTTATACTTATTCTACAGTTAATATGGGTATAACATAGCCCATTTAAGAAGATAGGTACAATAAATAATTGATAAAATAAATGCAATCGGATTTCTAAGAAGAAGTACATAACAGCTTAGATACTAAATATGTTTGGCATTATGATTTCTATTTCCAAATATACAAAAACCTAATTTTACTGTACTTTTTAAATCACAATAATATAATATTGCTATGGCTATAAAAAAATTCACCATGTACATTTATTTACTAAGTTTTATCACAGAGTCAATATTTTAAATAAATAATATTTTATGTCTACTTATCTAAATACATAAGTCTTAGGTATAAGGCACAACATCAAACCGCAGCTCGCAGTTACAAATTAATAAAAATTATAAAACGACTTAGCCAAGGAATGTATCTGCCTAGCCTTCCCAAATTTGTTAGGGTCAGCTTCTAGTCTAATAGCATTCAGGTGAATACCAGTATTATACATAGAGCAACTGCCTATCAGGGCCTCAAGTCTGCTATTACAATAGTGTCAGAATGGTCTCGCCATTGTGAGTATTTGACAGTGTTTGTATGGCAAATCTGTCAAAAACTCACAATGAAGAGACCATTCTGACACTATTGTAATAGCAGACTTGAGGCCCTGACCTCCACAACCCAGTAACTAGGTAACACTATACGCCTCGGTAAGACTGCTTGTCACACTTTTGGGCTTCTGACCGGGTAGTACACGACTGTCAAAGATTTACGAATGACAGCCGGGGTCCCGGTTTAACGTGCTTTTCGAGGCACAGAGTGGTCTCGATATGTAAAGGATGGTCACCCATCCACGAAATGACCGTAGCAAGCGTAGCTTAACCTTCGATTGGCCCGTGCAGCTATTATCATTTAGCGCCGAGCATTAATTAGCCAAGGAATGTAACTAACAATAAATTATAATTGGTATAACTGCTTTGATACAAAAAAAAATACAAGGAAAACTGCTTATACTAAATAATCAGTGTCAATGAATTCGTATCATGTTTTCGAAGCGAGTTGTATAATCGCATCTGTTTAAATATTTAAATAGATGCGAGACTAGAGAAGCCCACTATGTTATGTATATATTAAATATAAAATATAACGAAAGTTCACAGTATCAAAAGATCATTTTAAATGACTAGAAAACATTCAAATAAACACTATTTTCAATAAATAAAACAGCTAAATTAAATCTACATAATTGCGTCGAGGTCACATCATTGTGTTACGAGCGTTCATTTCAGTCAAACCTAGTCTACCTATGAAATTTTGACAGAAATCAAAATGAATAAGATTATGAATTTAATTCTCGTCGACATATTCATCGCCTTCATTTAATTGTTCATACCTGGAAATAACAAAATATTAAAATTAATAAAGTCACTCAGGTATTTAGAGTTTTGGTCAATTAGTTTTCATGAAATGGCTCACTTGAATCTGTTAAAAAAATAAAGTGTCTATATGGTTTATGTTGGGTTGGGTTCAGAAATATTTGAGCAGATATTATCTTTGGTATTGTCGAAGGTCTTTGTCTTTGCACTGCAAAGGACGGAAAATAAAATGGTTAAAAAAATCATCTTACTTCTCACGTGTCACGCACATATCCGAATACCACACCATCCCTTCAGCACAGTTGTGATTTCCAGTAATTACGTCTCTCTTGATTCTTTTCACACTGTATGCATCGAAAGTACGATCGAAAGTTACACTGTCTAAACTTTTCACTTGATCTGTATCTTCACCACGAATATGAATTATATTAGGATCAGAAACCAAAGATTTTTTAGTTACTGTTGGCTCAATACTTCCCACATTGTCTGATAATTGCACTGATTTTACATCTTGTGAGACAGGGAACGATAATGTTGCACGAAGAAGCAGAGTTACGAACAGTACGAACAAAATTGTAGTCGCCATTTTGAGAGGTGAGGACGTCTGCGCAGGTCTGGTCACTAGCAATGAATGCGATAACTCAGTTGCGCTCGCGACTATAAAGGGGAACTCGCTGTAGCGTCAGAAAATGAATGAGTCATAAGAGGACATTATTATACTACACACTACGTAACTGTAAAAGTATATCCTCTATTGAGACTATATAAGGAATATTTACAATGGTACGTTTTAAAATATAGAAATAAGGATTAGAGCTACCCGAATTCAAGAGACAGAAACCACAGAACTTCTTAATCAGACCATAGATCCAACCCCCTGACGAAAACCCCATATTTTTTTGTTGAAGCTTCCTAATACATCAATGAACTGACAAGCGGCGCGTCGGTTTTTACGGTGACGTCGGTGACGGCGTCTACGTCGTTGGTGACGACGGCACTGTTTAACGTCATCAGGGTGCTCCGAGTGACGGTGGTGGCACCGTGTATTTTCACGACGTCGCGCCGGTCGCCGGCGACGGCACAGGGGAAATGTCTTTTGAGAACGCGGCGACATTCGATGACGCGGCGTCCGCGTCGGTCTCGGTCGCGGCGTCGTTAGAGGGCGCGACGTAGTGCTTTTGTCTTCAGGCAAGGGCGTAATCTCGTCTTCGTAATCTTCTTTTAATTCATTTCTCCTGGAACCAAACAAAACGTATTATTACAATTTCTTCGTTTATAGATTTTTGTCACCTAGTTATTCAAGAAATTATTTCACATGAATCTGTTATAAAAATATAGTGTTGTTTATGGGGCACAAATAAATAAATTATCAAACCAATATTCAGCGGACTTAGAAATAGTTGAGGAGGTATGATCTGAGGATTATCTGAGGTATTGGAAACAGTCTTTGCCCAGCAGTAGGACAGCAATGGATGGAGAAATAAAATGGTACTTAAAAAACAAACTTACTTTTCAAGCGTCACGCACATGTTCCAAATCCGCACCATTTCTTGAGCGCAGCTATTATTTCCTACAATTATTTCTCTCTTGGTTCTTTTTACACCTGCATCAATAGTTACACTGCCTAAACTATTCACTTGTTCAATATCTTTGGCACTACTCAGAATTGTATTAGGATGAAACACAAAAGTTCTATCAGTTAGATCAACTGCCACTTTGTCTAATGATTGCACTGATTTTATATCTTTCGAAATAGGAAGTGATAATATTGCACGAAGAATAAGAGATACAAACAACACGCACTTTGTACTCGCCATTGGGTAATTCTTCCATGTCGTGCAAACTTGGCGAAAATAAGAGATTTTTTTTTACTTCAAAACTAGAACTTTATTTCTAAAATATGCATAATTCTTTATAATTTTACCAATTAATAGCCAATTGCACACATAAACTTAGAAGTTATAAGGGATTTAATTTTTTTTTCGAACTGGTAATGACTTTGATAGTGAAGGTAATGACAACAGGGAAGACTATATTACTATCTTCATCAAAGAACTCTTCTATTTCTCGTTTTATTTCATTCTCCTGATCTTCATGTACTTGTTTTTTATTTCTGAATGTAAATGGCATTATTGCTGTCGTTATTCTGTGTTTTTTGAAACTTTCTTTGTCTTTTACAATAACATCACTGAATTTACGTTTATCTGTTTTTCTTAGAGTTTTGAACCCTTCTTTCAGCTGTTTAAAAATAACTTCACCAAATATCAACTTCTTTTTCACTTCTTCTTTTTTGCCTTTATCTATTTTATCCAATAAATTTTCAATTTTCTGTTCAGTTGATAGATTTTCTTTTTTAGCTTTTATATTCTCTCTCCTAAGCCTATCATTTTTTTCAGCTCTCTCTTCTCATTTTGTTCCTTCTGAATTTCTTTTTTCAATATTCCAATTCTTTTAGTATAAATATAACGAATGCGCCGTATTGTTTTTATTCTTTTAACGCAGTTTTCACATTTTTTACTAAATTGATCTCCTTTATTCTTTTTGACTTCGATCTGAGAAGTTGTTGGTCCCTCCAGTGGGTCAACTTCACTTACTTGAGGCACTTGACGATCTATTGTTTCATCATCACTGGTAGGTGGAGAATTATCAACAAGCTATGCTCTATTGCTTTTTCTTTTTTCTTCTTTTCTATGTATCGTTGACGATTTTCTCTCCATTGTTTTCTTTTCTGTCTTTGTTGCCGTGGCGTTAAGTCTTTAACTGACTTTATTTTAATCTGTTCTTTGCGTTTCAAATATCGTAACCTTTCTTTTCCTTTTGGAGCAGCATATTTTTCTGGATCTTTTTTTATTTCTTCATACTTTTGTCTTTTATGAAGTCTTTGTTGAGCTAACTTTTCCTCGGTAGTTTTCTTATTCTTGGCCTTCAGTTTTGCCATGATTCTTATTCCTGTAAATAAAACACTGTATTTAATTATCTATTTAACTAAAGAATACTAAGCTTACTTTAAGTTCCCTCTGCCGTGACCTTTATAAATATATATATATATATTTTTTTTTCTATAGAAGTCATAAAGTATGTGCTTATTAAAAAAAGTACACGATAATATCCATAAATATGATAACACCAGTGTTCTTAAGAAAAATCCAACCCACGACACCGCAAATTGTGTACGGTCAGCTGCAAAGAAATCTCACCCCCTAGCAATGACTAAATACATTGCTAGGGGGTGAGATTTCTCTGCAGCTGACTGTACATTTTATTCATTAATTTCCAAAAAAAAATTACTAATTATACACATTTTCTGTGCTGTGTCTTGGGTTAGATTTATCTTAGGAATGCTGGTATATATAATATTTTAAAGCTCCGATTAGCAATTAATGTGCCAAGTACTTGATAAAGAAGATCTGGATAAAGATAAATATTTAGATACATTAACGAACCGCGTAATTGAAACGATTTAAGTACCTACTCAGAGCTTTAAAATTAATATTTAAAAAGTTTTTTTTTTTTTTTAATAATTTCATCACTACCTTCCGTTTAGGATCATTACCTTCAGTTTCAAAGCTGAAGGTAAAAGAAGGTGATGATGCTGAGGGTAATGACATTTTAGGACATTTTAGTCTGTAACCCTATATCCGTAAATACGACAATTATCAAACCAACAAGAACATTAATAATCCTAGTGAGCTTCCTTTTTAAAGATCAAACATAAATAAAATCTTATTACTTACCCCACAATTTAGGCGACGGTAAAGACAAATATTTCGTGACAAAGTAAAATTTCGAGTATTCAATGTTCTATAATTCTCCAACCCAAACGCACAGCCTTCCTCTCCCGTGCCTGTGGCTCAACTGGCTGGCGAGTGAAATGCGGGGCGAGGGGAATAAAACCACAGAGTAACATACACAGATATTTTGTACTTTCAAATTTTGCCGCTGGTAATGATCAATTTTGTGTGACAAAAGTTTTTTTTTTCTTTTCAAATTAATTATCCAGTTTAAGTTTGTGAAAAACATGACAACAGATTCTTTGTAATGTATGTAATAATATTTATTCACTTAGTAATTGATTGTAGTAACGCAGCATTAAAATTGAAACACCTATTCGGCAATACTCACGAACGGACACTGAAGGTAGATGATTTTTAGCATATTTTTGTAAAATATTTATTAAACCCATTGGAAATAGCAATTTACGTTACCGTATGGCTATAGTTTAATACTATTATATTTCGTTCTGATAGAAAGCACACACTCAAAGTGATTTTTATTTTTTTTATGACTACAAATAACAAATTTGCACGAACTCGTAGAAGTACCCCATTGTATGAGGCGAGGAGGTCTGCACAAGTCTGGTGACTACCAATTAATGAGACAGTGCACGCTGCGAAACAGGAAAATGAAATTGTAAACACGCTGATGAAATAGTGATTAAAGCACCTTATAGATGCCGTAATTTTTTGGCCAACCAACTTACATACGATGCTGAGAAATCGCCTAGTGTATATTGGCTTGATAGCCAACTAAACTATTACTAATCTCCAACGCTCTAGGTTGGTTGGGACAGAACGCCAACTTCCTTGGATAAACAATTATGTAATTGTAGTGTCTATAGCGTTGGAGGATAACCGACGACTGAATTTGCTCTTATTTTTATAGAAATATTCGCAAAACTCAAAGGACTAACTGCAATCGTGGAACTGTGGTCGCTGTCGAAATAAACTGGAGGTGGGTATACCCTGTTGTATCCAAAGGTGTGTGACTTCTTTAGCGACCTTTATATAATTTGAATAAATTAATACATAAAAACCATTACATACAGAAAAATCCAGGGTTTTACTTGTGTTTTATAAGCTCAGCTATCACGACTAGTTATGAGTTTAGTTAACTCTTAATTTGAAAACTTAAACAAGACTATTTTTTTGTACCCGAATGCGAGACAGCAAAGATAGTGTTAGGTATGTTTTTCACTCGAACCTATATACATATGTGGGTTTCTTGATGAATCAAAGCGTGCTGCTTTTTGTGGGAAGCATCGTCTTAAGGCTGCATACTCGTAGATTTCAATAGGTAACGACCTATTAAAATCTATGCAGCCGATGGTAGCACCAAATCTGATATTGAACTAAAATAACTACCACCAAATACATCAGATTGCTTGAAATGTGATATTGTTTCGAAGTTTTATTCTTTAAAGAGTGCGGCGTCAGTTCCGGACTCGGCGTCGTTAGAGAGTGCGGCGTCAATTCCGAACGCAGCGTCGTTTGAGGACGCGGCGTCAGTTCTGGACGTGGCGTCGTTAGAGAGTGCAGCATCAGTTCCGGACGTGACGTCGTGTGCGGCGCCAATCCCGAACGCGGCGTAATTTGAGGGCGCAGCGGCGGTTTTGGACGTGCCGTCGTTCGGGACGTCGTTCGAGAGCGCGGTGTCATGCCTTCCTCTTCTGACAAGGCCGTAATCTCGTAATCGTCATCTTCTTTTGTTTCATTATACCTGGAAAGAACCAACAAAATATTATTATAAAATTTTGTCGCGAAATGAAGTTTTTATTTACATAATTTTCCGTAAAATTGGTTGTGGGCACAAAGAAAAAAAACCGGCCAAGTGTGTGTCGGACAATGAAGGATTCCGTAGGTGGGATGAATTTATCCCAAAAACAAACTTAACATTGTAAATGAAAAACATGTTCTCCCATACAAAATGTATGGGCGAGCATGTTTTTCCACTGTAAATGTAAGTTGGTCGAGTATTACTTGGTAACTTGTAAAGCCTACTTAGCTGTGATAGTTTTCCTTTTAACTACGTTATATATATTACTGCTGTGAATTGTTTTACGTATCCAAATACAACCATTTAGCTGGCAGGGGCGGGACACTTGACTCTAACAAAAATTAGCACTTTAAAGCATAATATTACGCAAACGGATCCCTGAATCGAAAAATGGTTTTGACAAACCAGCAATATTTTTAAACGGTCTATCTAACGATATCAATAACAGGCTTCTTCTGGGTAAGCTCACTCCATCGTCGACTTTGTCACCTCTGACCTAGACTAGAGTCAAGAGCAAACCCATCGTAAAATAAAAAAATATCATACACCATGGGACAGATGAGAAAAAAATATCATCTCCACTTTACGTGTACCGGAGGTACCCTAAATATTGTGTTTTATCACTTTGTTGGCGTGATTAATATGTATACCCATACCAAATTACAGCTTTCTAGTACTAAGAGTCTCTGAGCTAAGCCGTGGACAGACAGACAGATGGACATGACGAAACTTTAAGGGTTTCTTGTTTACGACAGAACCCTAAAAGTATCAAACCAATATTCAACGGGCTTCGAAAAAATGAGTGCCTAAATATTACCCACCAAAAACATAATGTATGTTACCAATAAGACTTACATAATGTACAGCCAAACCCCTAACTCTACAAGGCCTTACTCTTCAAACCTTACGTTTTGCCTTTCCCTGCATATCAATTTTAGCTTTCTAGGACTTCGGTAAGTGCCTTAGAGGTTATGATGAATGCGTGAGTCAGTGGCGAAATCGACGTATTTTATGTATTAATAAAATCCAAACTACAAAAGCTAGACAAATTAAACTTAATGTGTTTTATAAGTCCACTAACAACATAGTTATCCTAAGAATTTCAGCTATCTAACATTATCCAAGCCAAATCTATGAGGATTTGAAAATACGACGAAACGCTTCAAGAAAAAGTGGGTAGTGCCACCCTGCTATTTATTTTTGGCTCGTCTTATCGGGGGCACTACGGTATTCCCAGATCTGACGATTCTCTGAGGCATTGGGAACAGTCTGCCCAGCAGTGGGCAGAAATTATTGGTTTAGAATTGTATCAGGATGTATCCCCAGGCACGTTGTCTGGTGATCGTTGACTTGTTGATTGTGTCTGGCTTAGAAATAATTGAGTAGGTATGATCTGAGAATTATCTGAGGTATTGGAAACAGTCTTTGCCCAGCAGCAGGACAGCAATGAATGGAGAAATAAAATGGTACTTAAAAATCAAACTTACTTCTTAGGGGTCACGCACATGTTCCAAATCCGCACCATTCCTTGAGAACAGCTATTATTTCCTACAATTGTTTCTCTCTTGGTTCTTTTTACACCTGCATCCACAGTTACAATTACACTGTCTAAACTTTTCACTTGTTCAATATCTTTGGCACTACTCAGAATTGTATTAGGATGAAACACAACGGTTCTATCAGTTAATTCAGCTGCCACATAGTCTAATGATTGCACCGATTTTATATCTTGCGAAATAGGAAGTGATAATACTGCACAAAGAATAACAGATACGAACAACACGCACGAATTTGTTGTCGCCATTGTAAAAGTTGTGGACGTCTGCGCAAGTCTGGTGACTACCAACGAATGAGACAGTGCACGGTGCGAAATAGCGCTCACTCGCTCGCTGATAAAATAGTTGAGTTTTAAACTTTGATTTCATTTATCCGCCTTATATGCGTAGTTGGGCGGTACACCTATATTAACATTGTGGAATACTTTTATTGTGCAATAATATTGATTCATCCCTTGACCTCAAACGATCAATTTATATTGACACTAGCTTTTGCCCGCGGCTTCGCCCGCATGGATGTCGGTTATCGCATAAAAAAGTACCCTATGTCCTTCTCCATATCCCAGGCTATATCTCAAATTTCTAACTTTATTAATTTTAATGTGATTCACTATATGAATAGAAACCGAAACAAATGATTTAATATAATAAAAGTACATATGTTCTGAACGTCTAATGAGTCTTTACCGATAACAAACACAAAACCAAAATACGAAATTTCACTCAAATTCTTAATGAAATCAATTGTATGTACCAAATTACAACACGAAATAAAAATGCGACACTAATAATAATTGTAAAATAATTCACGTAAGTACCAACAATATGAAAACAAAACGAAATTAACCTCCGAAATGTCGCATGATACACCGTTTGTGCTGAGAAAACGCTCGAAATGTCTAACGAACACCATTGGTGTTTAACTTTTTTCAGGGTCACGTTCGCAATTGGACGAAATATTTGACATTTTAGCGGGAACACCACTAAACGAACGAAAAAAAAAAGAAAACAAAATACGTTTTTACTCTGTGGTCGTGTAGCGGTGTGGCGCGATGCTTAAACATTAAGAAAACGAAAACATTGAGAAAACGGTTTAATCTTAGAAGAATCATATACAGTAATACTGAGAAATAAGTGTAGATTTCGTATTGAGTGTTACTGTTACTGATATTATAGCGTATTATTATCGTAATCGTATTTCCAAGAGTAAAATTCGGCAAACAAATACATACAAAAACACAATAAAATGGATATAGTATGTTATCCATAAGAGATAGACATATGCCATCGCGGACTTTTATGAAGACCTTTATATGATACACAATTCCACCGTACATTATTTTGTTATATCTCAAAGGGTTTAGACAGCGTTTTCGTTGAAAGTTCCCAGACGGCTTATTTTTTTCTGACACCTCCAACAAATATCGTTAATTTATACAAAAACGCATACAAAAACTTAACAAGCTATATACTAAAACCTTCCTCGAGAACCGCGCTATCCATTGGTGAAAACAGCATGAGAATCGGTGCAGTAATTTTTGAGTTTATCGCGAACAGACAGACAGACAGACGCGGCGGAGGACTTTGTTTTTTTAATATGTAGTGATGTAGTGATAGTGATAATAACATTGATGGCTTATAAGCGTCAATTTTTTCGCGTGTGCAAAACTAACCTAGTGTTCCTTAAGCACGTAGAAACAAGATTTGGCTGCAGCTACCGTCTTGCTACTTGTGGCTAAGCGTAAAAAATAAAAACGTCGATGGTCGTAAGAGTAGTACAAGAACGGCTAAAATAGACTTACGAGCATCTTTTAAAAGACTTGGCGTTGATGATGATGGGGCTCCCTTCTCCGCACTTACTTAGACTCTCATTTGGTCCGTTGTGCGTGGGGATTCTGGCTAACAAAGCCAGCCTAGCTCCGCCCAAAAGCACAGAAGCTTCCTGGGAGCTTCACAGGCTTCACGAAGCGACCTCACTGTTCCGAGGAATTCTTCACGTTGTGGAGCCACGGCCTCGCATTCCAGGATGACGTGGGCGGCTGATTCCTCGGCGTCAAGGCAGCCCCTGCAAAGGGGGCTGTCTGTGACGCCTATGTTAAAAAGATGTTTGTCAAGGAGATTATGGCCCGTAATTGTACCTATTATTATTCTAAGGTTATTTCTACCATCAAGACTTGGCGTTAACTGAAGAATAAGACTAAACATTTTGTAAGACTGGATTTTCCAAAGTTCCAAGAGTTATTAGACCTCGTACACCGTAGATTGAGAAAAAAAAATACAAATAATAATATGAGGGAATCAATATCGCCTTTTCAACGGCTATCAATAACGTAACGGTACCTATGTTGCGACTGGAAATACTCTCGAAGATTTAATATGTCACAGTGCTATTTCCCCACTATCATAAACAGGAAAAACGCAATAATGGTGCAACAGGGTTGCGCAATTTCACATATTTTTTTTTAATGCTTCTCTGCTCCATAGAAATTCATTCCTATAAACTTCATTGTATGACGCAAATAAAGAAAACGTGTTGCTTCGTTACAAGATAGTTATGCATTTAGTTACATTTTACATAATTGTAATGTAGAACTTAAAGTTAATTTACATTCATACATAATCAGCCTATAATATTCCCAGTGCTAGGACACAGGTCTCCTCTCTGTGAGAGGGAGTGAACCATTAATAATCCAACACTCGTGTCCGGTGCGGGTTGGTTTCCCCACCATGTCTATCCATACTAATACTAATATTATAAATGTAAAAGTAACTCTGTCTGTCTGTCTTTCTGTCTGTCTGTCTGTCTGTCTGTATGTTACGTTTTCACGCCTAAACCGTTGAACCGATCGTCATGAAATTTGGCAGAGATATGGCCTGAGATATGGAGAAGGACATAGGCTACTTTTTTACGCGATAATCGACATATACGCGGGCGAAGCCGCGGGCAAAAGCTAGTCCTTAATAATTATAGAAACATGCAATGCCATTTTTACGCGCGGGAAGAGGGGCAATAGCTTTCCAGGATTACAAAACAACTCCGAAAAAAAAAAATACTCGTTCAACCGTTTAATCATTGCGCAATCTTCAATATTAACCCTTAACGGTAAAAACATTGCGCAAATTTTATTGTGAAATGTAATTGGTCGTTTAGGGTCCGCCATATAGGCGAGGCAATTTGCTAGCCAAGTAACAGACGATGCCGAGAAATTGCCTTGTGTACAGTGGGTTGCCAAATTATTAGGGACAGCCACATTTTTTATCAATTTCTTACTTTGGGCGCACTTGAATGCAGTTTTAAGTGGCATAAGTGTTGCAGGAATGATTATTTACTTTCGTCGCGTCTCTATAACTCAAATTTTAAGTGGATGTTGAGATTTAAAGGGTATATTTATTTTCTACACATTTTTAAGTTAGGTGAGAGCCGTAGTGTACTTTAGGCGCTAATCAGTGAAAGACGAATTTGAATATTTTAACAAAGTTATTTTTATTTTTGTGCTACAAAATTTTGATAAAATGTAAGTATTGTTATCATGTTATTATAAAATTCAATTATTTATCATATGCTGGTTAAAATAACATTAATTTAATTATTTTTTTGCTTCCAGTATGCGTCGTGGGTGCGATTTGACTCCAAAAAAAAAATCGGAAATAAAAACCCTACCCCAGCATACCAGTCATTCCCAAAGAAAAATAGCAGACATTGCTGGTGTTTCTAAGTCGGCAGTCAATAAAAGAAAAATTTAATTGGACTTAAATCAGCCAATTTCGCCTAAGAAAAAAGGCAATTGCGGCAGAAAACGCATCACAACCCCACGTTCGGATAGGAAAATAAGAGATATCTGTTTGGAAAACAGAAAAAAAAGTGCTGGGCTGTTAACTCAGTTAGTCCAGGAGTCAGGAATATCAGTTTCCAAGAGAACTGTGCAGCGCAGATTAGCAGAGGAAGGCTTGACTGGTCATCGTCCTCTGAAAAAACCACGGTTGACTGAAGCAATGAAGAAGAAACGCCTTGCCTGGGCTCGGGAACACCGCCAAAAGACGGTTGAGGACTGGAATAAGGTCAGTTTGCATTATTACTGGTATTTTACACCATTAAAAATAATAGGTTTCAAAATAATAAACAAATTTCTTTTTTTTTCAGGTGTGTTTCTCGGATGAGTCAACATTCGAGATTCTAGCCGACAAGAGCAGCTTCGTTAGGCGACGCCCAGAAGAAAAATACCACCCCGACTGCATCGTGGAGAGGGTAAAACACCCTGTTAAAATAATGGTGTGGTCAGTCATAAGCGCCAAGGGGGTTGGCCGCCTCTACATTGTCCAGGGAACCATGAAACAAGATCAGTATAGACAAGTTTAACAAACTCGCCTGTTACTGACACTTGAAGAATGGTTCCTTGATGGTGAGGAATTCATGTTTATGCATGATTCTGCGCCATGCCATAAAGCCAGAAGCGTTACCAAGTTCTTGGCAGATCACAACATTCCAGTTTTACCTTGGCCTGGTAATTCTCCTGACATGAACCCCATAGAAAATTTATGGGAGATTACCAAGGCCGAAATAGCCAAAGAAATGATGACCACCAAGGTCAGGCTGATAGAAAAGCTAATCAATGTTTGGCATCACAACCCTAAGATTAAAGAAAGTGCTAAACAGTGCATAGAAAGCATGCCCAAGCGTATAGAAGCACTAATTGAAGCGAAAGGAAATGCCACTAAATACTGACTACTATTCAGTAACATTTATTTTCGCCTATTTATATACTTAATTATTATTATTTATTTTTATTTTGTTTTTATTTTACTTCTTTAATAACTGTTTTGTGTAATTAAAGCTTTTATCATTAAAAACATGTGTTTTACTAATTAATTTAAGACTCATACTACACAAATAAAGTGTTTTCGTGACTGTCCCTATTAATATGGCAACCCACTGTATATTGGCTTCTTAAGCGGGCAACTGACATCCCTGACGCAGGGGCAATCTAGAGCGCACGGCAGTCGCGGCAATATCGGAGTTGTCTCTACACACATGCCTGCCGTTCAGTGTTCGAGTATACGCTGAGCTAAACACACGCGTTGAGAATGGTACCAGTATTATCGAAAAATCAAAAGATCGATATATCCTTGGCTCTTTCTGTGGTGCTATCGCAAAAAAAAAAAGAGAAAGGAAATTCTGGGTGAAGAACCTTGAATAATGTTCATGTGAACATTATGAAAGAATTGGAATTAGATGACCTTAAAAACTTTTTACGAATGGATATTGCTTCTTTTGAAGAGCTCCTTGCAATGGTGACACCATATACAGAGAAAAAAATGATACATTCATGCGGAATGCCATAAGTACTAAAGAACGCTCATTTGCTACACTGCGGCTTTTGGTTAGCGGACAAACTTACGAAGATTTGAAATTTAGTTGTATCATATCGCCACAATTGCGCTACACACGCGGCAACGTAGCAGGGCGGCAGGGACGATCTAGGGATCAAGAGTGGTCTCGCGCTCCTGCTGCCCTGCCGCAGGGCCGATCTAGGAAATTGCCCCTGCTTCCCTATACACAACACAATTTAGGATCATTCCCACCTAAACACCCTAGATTGCCCCTGCGGCAGGGATGTCAGTAGCCCGCTTTAGCTAACCAAACTATTACTAATCTCCTACGCTCTCGGTTGACTGGGACGGACCGCCAACTTCCCGCAGTAGCCAATAAGTTGTAGTGTCTATAGCGTTGTTGGGCAACCGACGACTGCATTTTGCTCTAAATTTTTATAGACATTTTTGCAAAGTCAAAGGATTAACTGCAATCGTACAACTCCGGTCACTCTCTAAAGAAACTGGAGGTTGGTACGTCTTTTGGCGAATGGCAATCATTTGTAATCAACGACGTCTTTAGCAACCTTTATAATGTTAATAAACTGATGGTACTATTTTAAAATTTGTTTTATAAAGTTTCTGAGAATCAATGTAATGGAAGCAGAAATTTGAAAAAACATTGTGAAATTTATGCACCAGAATTTTTTGATAACACGATTGGCGCAGTTGTTAAGCGATGGATACGCTGCGTGTCGCGGATTCGATTCCCGACCGAAACAAATATTTTTTATGACTTACAAGTATTTGTTCCAGGTCTAGCTGTTTGTGTATGTGAGTTTTAATGTTTGTAAACGCACCCACAATACAGGAGCAATTCCTAGAGAGGGGCGAAGTAAAAAAAAAAACCGTATGTCACAATTATTTCATTTCATTGTTTCAAGTGGCTGCTAACATGATTTAAAACATACCTAATTTAAAAATTCCAGCTTCGGTTACGTAGAACTTATTGCTAGCAATTTTGCATAAACCCAGGGAAACTGATTCAATAACGTTTCAGGACCAAGAAAGCATTTTTGAAGTCCTATTTACTGTGTATGTATCTCTTATGAGCTGTCATCAGAAAGTGTAAATGAGTCAAGCACAAGATAATCATCCAATTCTTTAGGTACCTATTTATGTAGTATGCAAATGTTTAAATGTTTTCTAACAAAACAACATGTTTTCTTTAATTTTATTTTTTTAATTAAAGTTTCTAGAAATTCATTGTATGAAACAGAAATTGGAAAAAATATTGTGAATTTACGCAACCGTGTTGCAACATTATTGCATATCTCTGTTATAAGTGCTATTGAAATCCTTACATTTTATATGTAACACGGTACAGTTTGCAAAACTTTTTGTTTTAATTTTCTAATGTTACCCCCAAAAGTGACCCCCATGTTCAAAATTCATTTATTTACGTTACCCATCCGTGTTTAGGTCATAGAAGTTCTTTATGTGTACCGAATTTCAACTTAATCGGCCAAGTAGATTTGTAGCCAGAGGTTCGGACAGACAGACTGACACACGAGTTATCCTCTAAGGGATCCGATTCCGGGGATTTTCCTTTTTTGGTACCTACGGAACCCTAAAAATACAATAACTGTACAATATCTTGAAAACTCATTATCTTTTATTTATTAATAAAACCGCCCCTGTGGTCTAGTGGTAAAAACCACCTGTCTCAGACACAGAGGTCCCGGGTTCGATTCCCAGCGGGGGCAAAAATTTCTGCTCGGTTTGGTTGATGGTAAGGCTTGTTTTAGAACAAGCCTTACCATCAACCAAACCGAGCAGAAATTTTAAGATGGTGGTAACTAGCCAGGCGGACTTAGGTCCGCCTGGCTAGCTACCACCATCTTATCTAAGTCTGTCGCCAAAACAACAATGTTAACAGCATTTGTTGTGTTTCGGCAGTTAGAGGTAAGATAGACAGTTCCTCTGTGGTTGAGGATTCCGGGTGAAGCTCGCTTCCATCTTCGGCCTTATCATCACTTACCATAAGGTGAGATGAAGGCCAAGAGCTTCCACGTTGTATGTAAAAAAAAAATATATATATACAAATTGTGAAAATGTCGGGTACGTCACACAAAAACCCATTAATAGATACCACCGTTTTGCGTGGATGTGACGCATTTTTCCCCCATAGTTCTGAAATTATAATTTTTTGTTTATGTTCTTTATTGCGTCATGTTTAGCGCAAATAAACGTTTTTTCTTTCTTTCTTTCTATCTTCACCACCAAAGATTCCAGTATTTGCAGATTATTCAGCAAACCACGAAAAACCATGAAAACATATTTAACAATTCCGATATGGTATAAAAGCATTTGGCTATGAGATATTTTTTTAATGTATTTTAAACAGCAGTAGGCATTTGTCTAATAGGTTTTAGGATTTTATTATAAACCAGCTTCTGCCCGCGACTTCGTCCGCGTGAAATTTTTTCTACCCCCGACCCACCCCGTCGCATCGCATTGTTATATAGGTATATCCTCAATAAATGGACTATCCAAAACAAAAATAATTTTTCAATTCCAACCAGTAGTTCCTTAGATTAGCACGTTTAAATAAACAAACAAACTCTTCAGCTTATATTATTAGTATAAAGAGGAACAATTCCATCATCTATATATCTTCTATATAATATAAAAATGAATCGCAAAATGTGTTGCTAAGCGCATAACTCAACAACGCCTGGACCAATTTTACCAATTCTTTTTTTTTAATGTTCTTTGAAGTCCAAGGATGGTTTTTACGGTGAGAAAAATTTGGGTAGGGTAGAGTAGGGTAGGGTAGGTAGGTAGGTAGGTAGGTAGGTAGGTAGGGTAGTGTAGTGTAATGTAATGTTAGGGTAGGTAGGTAGGGTAGTGTAGGGTAGGGTAGGGTAGGGTAGGTAGGTAGGGTAGGGTAGGGTAGGGTAGGTAGGTAGGTAGGGTAGGGTAAGGTAGGGTAGGTAGGTTTGTAGGTAGGGTAGGATAGGGTAGGGTAGGGTAGGTAGGTAGGTAGGTAGGTAGGGTAGGGTAGGGTAGGTGGGTAGGTAGGTAGGTAGGGTAGGGTAGAGTAGTGGAGTTTATACTATAGCTTTTGACAGAACGAAGTCTGTCGGGTCAGCTAGTATTATATAAAATGGTAAACTGACTGACTGACTGGGTGATATATCAACTCACAGCCCAAACCGCTGGTCCTAGAGACACGAAATTTGGAGGGTATGTTCTTTGTAAAGACTAAGTATCCACAAGAAAGGATTTTTGGGAATTCCACCCCTAAAGGGGTAAAATAGGGATGGAAGTTTATATGGAAGTCCGTCAGTTTTGAAGTTAGGATCTTAAAATTTTGTGTGTAGCTGACGATTGAAAATTAATTTATATGTGTCCCAGCGTTTTTGATAATTCCACCCTCGTAGGGTTAAAAAGGGGGGTGAAGTTGCAAAAGTCCTTAATTTTCGAAGAAAAATCACAAAATTTACTATCTGCTTATGGTTGGAAGCTAACGCAATGGTGTTGTTAGAATTTCAACCCTTAAGAGGGTGAAAAGGGGGATGAAATTTTGTTTTTAATTAAAGTTCTTTATTTTTTAAGTTAATATCATTAATATTTCGGCTTGTGGTTGGAAACTAACACAACGTAAATCGTTGTTTTTTTATTTTTTTTATTTCAACCCTTGACCCTGTTGGTCTGAAAAAGGGCGGGAAAGTTTTGTATTGAAGTAAAAATAATATATTATTTTTCGTCATCCACGCGGGCGAAGCCGCGGGCAAAAGCTAGTAAGTTATAAAAATAAACGTTAAATCAATGACTGCGATTATTATTCAAAAACGTTATCATGAGTTTGTATGTGTGCAACTGTGTTCGCGAGACTGTGCTGTGTATGTATGTTCTATTAGTGTGAGTAGGCTTTTTGTTTGTGTGAGTAGTGGAATTTTTGTGTTGTTGCGTGTTTAGTAGCAAACATCGCCGAACTGAAATGATCATTATCTGCAATTGGAAACTCGAAATTCAGATTCCCTGAATGCCATCCCGCGTATTACACCTAGGTATAAAACATGTAGATATTATACATATTGTGTACAATCTCAGCATGTAATCCAAAATCCCCCTGATAATAATCAAAACACTGATTTTATCCAGCCACCGTCGGTCCCTTGCCACCCTCCCTCCGACGCTGCCCTAAGCCGAGGTTCTTACCCCACAGGGGGTGCCCTTAGCGAGCAGCAGTCGTTTAGTTTATAAGTTTTTACGCCCTGGCTGGAGGCATTAAGTTTCGTTAGGAGCTTAAGGCAGCCACAGGAAAGTCCGGTTAAAGGGTCGGAACCTCAGTGGTTACACTCTGAGATGCCCTAGTTAAAGAAAAAGTGTGTGTCAATGTTAATTATTTTAATTCTGGAAGACAAAAAAAATATTTTAAGCCAAGTTTGCCGCCCCCAAAAATCTGCCGCCCTAGGCTCCAGCCTACTCAGCCTGGTGGTAAATTCGCCACTGGATCACCATAAAAAGATAATTAATTTTGATCTCTGAATAGATAGCTCTCCCTGACCTACCCAGAGAGAGGAAACGCGGACGCAAAATTCACGATAACACGTTATCAACGGAGTTATTTATATATCTACCTACACTAAGTTGATTACCGTAGCTAATTTAGAGGACAATGTATGAACGTTCCTATTTGCGGATGTCCCGGTTTCATGATGTAGTTTTAGTGACTACAATTATTACAAGAGCTTTAGTTGTGGTGTCTTGGTGTACGTTACTCCAGCAAGAAAATCTCATGTAGAAGGAATTGAGTTCAATGAAAAGAGCGTAATCTGCTGTAAATGTGCGCAAAATAAAAAAAAGTGCGTGCTGTCATTTTGAAAAAAAAAAATTGAAAATATAATCCTGTTGGAGTAACGCTGTTCCAGCAGGCAGATTTTAAACTGCTGTTTGTGTATGTGAGTTTAAATGTTTGTAAACGCACCCACGATACAGGAAAAATACCTAGTGTGGGGCAACGTTTAAAACGTATGACCAGAGAGAAATAAAGTCGGAGGGCGTACACGGTGTTTTGTAACTGATTATGTAATAATTTAATTGCATTACGAGGTTATTATTAAGATGGATAATGACCAAGTTATGTGATTGGCGTGTTTTATATAAAACTAGCTTTTGCCCGCGGCTCCGCCCGCGTGGATGTCGGTTATCGCGTAGAAAAGTAGCCTATGTCCTTCTCCATATCCCAGGCTATATTTCTGCCAAATTTCATGACGATCGGTTCAGCGGTTTAGGCGTGAAAACGTTACATACAGACAGACAGACAAAAAGACAGATAGACGGACAGACAGAGTTACTTTCACATTTATAATATTAGTATGGATGTCATAATGTAATGCCTAGTTACAGTAGTCGGGTGTAATTATGGAGTTTAATTCATTAGGGTTTTATTCACAAGTTCACAACGCTCTACAAAGCACTCTATCATTCAGCCGCATACTGTATGACGTATGTACCTACTTGAGTGAAGAATTTTACTATGTGTCTCTAGCCTTTGCCCGCGGCTTCGCCTATGTGAATGTCAGAAATTCTCCAACGGAAATATACTACCGGGATAAAATGAATAAGTATGTTCCGACAACTAAAGACAAAAAATACCTACAAAAAGACAACAAAATGGATATAGTATGTTATCCTTAAGAGATAGACTTATGCCATCGCAGATTTTTCTGTAGACCTATATAAGATACACAATTCCACCATACATTATTTTGTTATAACTCAAAGAGTTTAGACAGCGTTTTCGTTTAAAGCTCCCTGACGGCTTATTTTTTTCGGACCCCTCACAAGAAATATCGTTAATGTATACAAAAACCTAACAAATTATATACTAAAACCTTCCTCGAGAACCACGCTATTGATTGGTGAAAAAAATCGATTCAGGAGTTTTTGAGTTTATCGCGAACAGACATACAGACGCGGCGGAGGACTTTGCTTTATAATATGTAGTGATAATGAATGATAACGAAGGTCGCAGCATTCCGATGGATACACAGGCAACGCGGGACCGGTCAGTGCGCAAATTCTTATGGGAGGCTATGTCCAGCAGTGCAAGTACGTATTTTGTCTGAAATGATGATGAGGTTATCAACATTATGGGGGCTCCACAAACATAAAAATATAACAAGCACAAAGTACCTGACAACCAGGCTCTCATTGAAGTTTTTAGAACAATTATTATATACTAGCTTTTGACCGCGGCTCCGCCCGCGTAGATTTCGGTTATCGCGTAAAAAAGTAGCCTATATCCTTCTCCAACTCCCAGGCTATATCTCTGCCAAATTTCATGACGATCGGTTCAGCGGTTTAGGCGTGAAAACGTAACATACAGACAGACAGACAGACAGACAGAGTTACTTTCATATTTATAATATTAGTATGGATATGGATAAACTGAACTAGCTAAGTAAAAGCAATGCCGTCGATTATTTATTATTTATTTATTTATTATTTACTCAGAAACGTTACAATGAGTATGTGTTTATGTGTAACTGTGCACGCGAGTCTGAGTCTGTGACGTTTATATGTTACTATCAGTCTGAGTAGGTTTTCGTGTTTGCGTTTTTGCGTTTACGTATTTGTATGTGTAGTGGATTCCCTCTGGTGTAGTAATTCACTATCAGCAACCAGAAACTCGGAATACAGGCTACTTTTCGAGTTAAGCCGTTATCGCTCACAGTACTCACATCATTTGCGTTCCGGTTTAGAATATCACGATTATGATAGCTGAGAGCTCTTTGACAGCGCTCACGGTGATAATAGTATAGGATATGGTCGGTATGGTCGGCATTATCGCAAGATGGCGCATGTCATGACGTCATCTATAACGATTCACGGGACATCGTTATCGCGCTCACGCCAATTCGATACGTGTATAAGCACGCTCTAATCGATTACAGTGCAATTCATACTAGAAATAAAGACAAAATAGATCAACAATTTTTCAGATTATCTAAAGTAAGTGCATCTTTTATGGGGTAAAGAAAGAAGAAAGAGAAGAAAGAAAAATGCGTTTATTCGCATTACAGCAAAAAATACACCTTAAAACTATAAAAAACAGAAAACCATGATTATAATGCCAAAGGGCCTCAGCTCAGCGTAATGTCAGATGACACACAAGGTGTACCACCTGACGCTGATTTTCAGCTGCAACCCACGAGTGCCATATGCTAGAATAATAAAAACATAGGTAAATGTGTCCGTTTTAATACATAAATTAAGATAAATTAAAGGTGATATAAAATACTCATACGAAATAAAATAAATTGTTACGACATACATGTTTGTATATGTGTTGTGCTGTGATTAATAGAAAATTACCAAAATAAATACCCAATATCTGTGTACCTATTACCTACATTAAAATAATAAATCTATTAATAGAAACTACCCAACGCAAATCATGTGACTGTGTTGTTCTTTTGAACTACAAAACGGGTACTGTGTTAAATGTTACAACAAAATACCTTGTGATGTATTGCAATTAAATGAAAGAAAATTTAAAACACATATTAATGCTACACTTTATAAACAAGCTTATTACAAATTAGAAGATTATATCTAAGTTAAGAATGCTTGGAAACATGCTGGTCTTGCTCCATAGCACAATGTAGAGTCTAGACAAAATCAAACAGGTTGCTAATTTATGTATAATGTATTAATTTTAAGACATTAATTTTATGATAAGTTTGACTCGCACACTGACTTTTTATTTGTAAAAAATAATACAATATTTTTAAATATGTGAGCACCTTGTATCTAACACATTGTTAATTAATCCGTCAGTGCTTATTTTTTTATTGTTATAACCTGTTGTGGTATAGTAATTTTATTCTAGGTAAGTCGTCTTCACCAAAAAAAATACAATAAAAAAATTGTAATGTGTGTGTGTGTTGTGTGTGTTTGTATTGTTGTTGTGTTGTATATTGTGTATGTGTTGTGTGTTTGTGTAATTGTATTTGATGTATAAAAACTATTGTAAAACAGTTTAAAAGAGTAACGGTGGAGTTTCTTGCCCATTCTTCTCCATGCGAAACTACCTTTTGGAAGGGGCAACTAGAATCAATTTTATTTCCGTATAAACTTTGATGTTCAAAAGTGCCATTTATTATTATTTATTTATTTAACATGGTAAGTAAGTAACTTATAAACTTAGCCCCACAAAACCATCGCAATGGTTTGACTGTGGGGTCAGTGAGTCTTTAACTACGTCCAATTTATTTAATAAAATTGGAACCTTTATTTTATTTGCAACTTAGGTGCATAAGTGCTGCATTCTTCTTAAGTTACTGTGCATTTTAGAATAATTTACTTACACCGTATACTAATGTAAGCGATTCGGCGAACGCTATCGCGTGGTCGCACCGATGGAGGGCGCATTCGGGATTTCCGAATAAATGAGTGGCAAAATGGCAGCGACGATCGCTTTCTATTAGGACATGAGGTTAGACTCAGATAATGCTAATGTATGCTTGGTTTTAATGAAAGTGGCATTCGACATAAAATACAAATAAAAAAAAAAACAATCGTTCAAAGCATTACAGTTGCATCACAGAAAATCTGCCTCAAATATATAATATATTTAATAATAATTATAATCAACCTCTCAAATCCTCAAGCACCTCAATATGTTACTATATGACAATATGTTGTCGCTATATCACTATGTCCTAGCGACCGTTTCCGAGGGCCCAATAATGAGTGTAAAAGTCACCCCCTGCCATTTTATCCGTGCGCCGGCGCATCGCGCGACGAGTAGCCATTATACCAGTTTCAAAATAAACATCTTTCGTTATCGATAACTTAATTTTTTTGTACTAAGACATATCAAAAAAGAAATAGGTGTATAAAAAAACACGTTTAAGTTTAATTTGTCAAAATTTTCCTAATGATTAAAAACTTATCCTGTATAGAAAGAAAGAAAGAAAGAAAGAAAAATAGGTTTATTTGTCACAGAAACACGTGCATACAAAAAGATAATTAACTTGATTAGATGGTATAAGAAAAATAAAAAATAAAACTAAATAGATCTACATTCCAATCACGTACATAATCATATACATTTCTTATACACCGACCAGGGGTTATCCTTGGGTGCACATGCATAGTGCGAACAGGGATAATCGTTGGTTTGTGCCTCATTTAATTTAAAACGTTTAACCGGCCTCTGCGAGTTGGATTCGGCCTCTCGGCATATGTCAAAGGCATTTGTAAGAAATATAATTATTTAAAAGTTAGGTACCTATTTATTATAATTAAAATTTAACATTAGGTACAGTTAAGGAAATTATTAAAATCCTTATGAATTGTAAAGTAGGTAACTGACCACCATGACTAAATGACTAGATACATTTAATAATGCTTGTTAAATCATTACTATATCTAGCTACTTACATTTTTAACCGACTTCACAAAAAGGAGGAGATTCTCAATTCGGTTGTATTTTTTTTAAATGTTTGTTACCTCACAACTCTGTCATTTATGCACCGATTTGGAAAATTCTTTTTTTATTTTAAAGGATATACTTCCAAATTGGTCCCATTTTTTTCAAAATCCATTTCTGGACTGGGATACTGTATTATAGTACTGTAATCTTTTTCACGTTGACATTTGACGTTGTGTTATTATGACATTTTTAATGTATTTCAAAGGATTTGTCTTTTTTATTATTCAGTTTTCCTAATTGTTATTTAAAATTATAATATCTTTACATTAGAGTAAATTAAATAATAATATGATTTGCATGCCCATGTGACGGTAGAACATGGAGGACTATTATAATATAACATCTATGTACTAATTAGCCATGTTTGCAAACCAATAAATGATTTGATTTGATTAGACTTGCTTAGGAACATTTTGAAGAATAAATATTACAGCTAAATTAAGTAAACTCACGTAATAAACTAAGTAATCAACCAATCAATCAATCAATCAACTCAGCCTATCGCAGTCCACTGCTGAACATGGACCTCTCCCATGCTGCGCCACAACACCCTGTCGTCCGCCTTCCGTATCCAGTCTATCCCAGCCACCTTTTTGAGGTCGTCGGTCCATGTAGCTGGGGGGCGTCCCACACTACGCTTGCCGATACGCGGTCTCCACTCCAGGACTCGTCTGCTCCACCGGCCATCGGTCCTTCGACAAATATGGCCAGCCCATTGAGCTGCCAGCCCCCTGAGTTTGTTTCGCCATTTCTTCTCAGGGATAGTCAGATAGGAAATGTCGACTTCCTCAAGCTTGTTTTTATATTTTTTATATGACGTGTAAAAGTGATTCCGATATCCTATTTACAGAATAAACGATTTCATTTCATTTCATTTCATTTCATTGCCACTTCAGCTTGCTTACTCTGCAAGCTATGTCGGTAACTCCGGTTCTCTTCCGGATAATTTCATTCCTGATTTTATCCTTCAAAGAAACTCCGAGCATAGCCCGCTACATAGCGCGCTGAGTGACTTTTTTGTGGACCAGCCCGACTGTCAGTGTCCACGTTTCGTAATAGTAAAAGTAAAAGTAATAAATAATTAGTCTTAATTACTCAAGTAACAGGGTGTTGGCCATTTAATTTCCTGTCCATCTTTACTTGACTAAAAATAAATTACTAAATTTATTCGTCATCGTAGTCTTTCATTACTCGATCGTACCTGAAAATAATACAAAGTACCATTAATAAAATTGTTGCTGTGCTAAGGGATAGAATTGTATGTTGATCAAAACATGATTTGCGATCATTAAAAAATCTATTAACAGAATTGAAAAGTTTTTTTCGTCACACTTGGCCGTAATGTGAGTTTTACCGCACGCTACGCGTACAGTAAAACTCCCATTGTGGCCAGGTGAAGACGTAAAATTTAATGATTCATCATCATCATCATCATTTCAGCTGAAAGACGTCCACTGCTGGACATAGGCCTCCCTCAAGCACCGCCACTTCGATCGGTTCTGTGCTTCCCGCATCTAGCGGATTCCTGTGGCCTTAACAAGGTCATCGGTCCGCCTTGTGTGAGGCCTTCCAACGCTAGATCTTCCGGTACGCGGTCCTCACTCCAGATCCTTTCGGCCCCATAGGCCATCTGTTCTGCGAGCAATGTGCCCTGCCCACTTAAGTTTCACAATTTTTCGGACTATGTCGGTTACCTTTGTAACATGATGCGGACGTCTAAACTCATAATTTACTTTTCGCTAAATTATGATTTATCTAACTTAGATTTTAGCTAAATATTAACCAATGATTAAAAATACTAGCTGGTAGAGTGCCACAGAAAAATAAAAATAAAAAAAGGCGCGAAAACGGCGATTCGATCTTCAGAAAATAATTTCATCAGATTCAGATAAGTATTTAATTAAAGCCTGATTTAATTGGAGAAAAGGCTAAAACAGTCGTGGAATTCAGGTTTTTGTTTACTTTCCTCATATTCGAAATTAAAATCATTGTGTTTACTTCGGGTGGAAGAACCTATTTAGGCATCCTAAACAATTTCCAGCATAAATGGATCCCTTTCATCCCTTGTATAACAATAAAATTACTATTTTACTATAGACTCTACGGTATTCCATTCTTGGTAGTTAAACAAGTTTGGACAAATCCGCCCATAATATACAATGTGCAAAAAAAAAAACTAGACATAGGTTAGGTTAGGTATGGCACGTAAGCAGCTACTGCAATAATATTAAGTACCAAAAAGTTATAAAACATATTATTATTAGTAAAAAAAAAAAAATTGTTATAGAAAATGCACGTTTCGAGACCAAAAATAAACCCCATTTTCATTAAAAAAATTGCTTTCAACAGAGTTTATAAATTATGACTTTTATCCGAAAAACCAATCAAACCAGTTTTATATTTGGGGAATTTTACCTAGCTATACACGTGTATAGCTAGGTAAAATTCCCCAAATATCAAACTGGTTTTTTTTTTTATTTACAAATTGAATTATGTATATTAAATAATAAAACAAAAAGTGAATGATAAACTTACTGTTCTTTCGTTAAACATCTACCAGCATGTTCAAAAGTATCTCCTGGACATTTTACCTTATACAATAAAATAGATCTCTTAATCCTTCTGCCATGTTCCGCTGCTCCTGAATCTAAACTTGGGACAGCATCAACTAAAGTTAGACTTTGTACAAGTTTAGACTCTTCACTGGGTTTTAGGTTAGGGTCAAGCACAGCAGGACTTAACTTAGATTCACGCACACTGTCTGATAATTTCACTGTTTCCACTGGAACGGTCAAAGAAAATGACGCGCGAATAACAATAGACAGGAAAATAAAGAAAAAACTCGGAGTCGCCATTTTGCGGGACGTCTAGGTCAGCGGATCAACTTCGAATGTAACATATAGGAGAGCTTGCGATTATAAAGCAACATTTCAGCACCTATTATACTGAAATGTCGTCATAATTGAGGAGGGGGGACGGTTTCATTAATTATTGAAGCGAGATGACTCAGTCTTAAGTCATTTACGGGACGGTTTGCTTACATTATATTCAATCTCTAGACTAGCTATCGGAAGGAATAAGCCTGAAGTCTTGTAGAGAATTTGAACCATTGATTTTGTTATATAAATCTCTGCTTTGTACGATTGATGATGATTGCCACTGTACGATTTAATGAATGAATGAATGAATGAATGATTTATTCACTTAAATTTCTTAACACTAGATACATTGCCCCACATAACTGCTTACGCAGTTTAACTGTGAGATCGTTGAGTCTCTCTTTCAATAAACATATTGTCAGGTACATCTATAACCTATTTATACTTAATACCTACACTTACATAGAATCTAATAAATATTTTTTAAGATTACGTGCAAATTTTACTTTATTATTTTCTTGTCTTGTTTCAGCAGAATAAATAAACTATTGGGATAACTTACAGGTACATGTATTCCAGAAATATGTATATTCCGACCTATTATTGTTCTTAATAATTGTTATATTCACTGTGTACTATATTAAATGAGTAAGTATATCAACAGAATCGTTTTTGTAGGTATGAAGTCTATGTAGATACGTACTTACAGACACACTCACGGAACGGAAGTCCTGCTTACAGACACATTCAAAGATCGGAAGTGATAAGAAACACCCATTTAATATTATCGATATCAGCTTGTTATAAATATTTAATACAATGAACCGATGCTACTTAAAATTTAAAAAATTAAGCTATACGTAAAACAGAACAAAGTTGCTATTCATCCTTGTTCAACCGTGAACAAGCAGCAAGTTGTTCAACAACAGCATCGCACCGTCAGCGCTAAGAAGTGACCTACTGAGATCTTCGCCTCATCGGCTCGATACATATAAACACACATCTAAATAAGTATCGATGTGTATGGACCATAAAATTAGTATATAATTAAGTTAATTACTGTAATAAACTAGTCATCAAGCTGGAGTCGAGTGTGATTTATCTCCTATACTTCCTCTTACTGTGGCCAAGACACCTTTAGCCATCATCGATCCTGTGAGTCTGTGGGATTGGCAGTAAGAAAACCATTTCCTGTGTACATTGCACGACGTACACAAACCCCTATTCCTTCCCAAATTCTGTCTGTTACCGTAGGTCTCCTCATAACAGACTTCCCGCACGTATAACCAACGTAACTCACGTTTGGTATGGTTTGTATGGTAAGGGTAAGGGTGTTAGGGTAACTAGGGTGCTAGGTCAATTTAAACGGCTAGGTTTTAGTCATTAGGGTCGTAGGTAGCTATTCGGTACCAGGCTCGATTGCCTTAAACATAGCCACACTGTACGCATTTGGGATAAGGCCGTACTAAGTTAAGTCCTGGTGCGTACAATCCTTCTTTTACAACCCGATTCATTAGCAGTACCCTGCTGGACATAGGCCACTCCAATCTCACGATAATTATTTCGATCCTCGACCACCCTCATTTCGTTGCTGCAGTAGTCCATAGCTGGACATAGGTCTCTCCGATCGTAGGTAGTTGATCTCGATTATCGGCAACTCTCATCCAATTTTTACTAGCCTTATTGCGAAGATAGTCAATCAACCTAGCGTGACCTAAATTACGTTCACCGGTTCGCGGTATCCACTCAAGGACACGTCTAAGCCAACGGTCATTGGTTCTACGGCTAATACGGCCAGCCACTTCAGCTTGCTTATTCTGTGAGCTATATCGACAACTTTGGATCTCCGCCGGATCACCTCGTTCGTGATCCTTCAGAGAAACTCCAAGCATGCCCGTTCCATAGCTCGCTGAGCGACCTTGAATTTATAGACCAGCCGTACCGTAAGTGTTCACGTTTCAGCTTTGTAAGTCATAACAGGCAAGACGCACTGATTAACGACCTTGGTGTTTGGGATTTGTGGAATACAAGACGAGAAGACTCGACTTCCCAAACGCAGCCCAGCTCAGCTGTATTCTTCTGTTAGCCTCTCTCTCAAAATTGTTCATACCAAACTACAGAGTTTGCTCGAGGTAAACATATTCTAGAACAACCTCGAGAGCACCGCCATTGACAGCAATCGTTCCCGGAGTGAAGTGGTCCAGAGACCATAATCATACCGTAGCTAAATATTATTTACTTACAAGCCGTCAAGAAATCTCAATTTAGACGTTCAGTCAGTTTATTATATTTATATTGTTATCAGCAAGTTCACCTAGCTTGAGGCAAATAACCCTATGCTTCACGAGCAATATATATATATATATATATATATATGTCGCAATCGAGTTGTATCCGGTACGTCAGCGCCATCTAGTCGCGTTCGATGGAGTTATTGGCGTTCGCACCAACGAGTCTTGACTATTCGGGACGCCAGTGCTGTTTAGCGGCGCATGACGGAGTACAACATAACGTTCGACCGGCGACAAGTGATCGCCGCACATTTGAAAAGCAACGGTGCTACGGGGCGGTGCGGTGGTGCGGTGCGGAGCATTGGTGGCGGTCAAGCAGTGAAGACGTCAAGGAACTGATGCGCGTTCGGTATAGTTGTGTCGTGTTCCAATATTAATTACTTTGCATACCCATTACTGTATAGAATCAAGTTCTTCTAACTGAACAGACAGATGTGCTGCTGGGGAGTTTGTTCTGCTACTTCTTCTTCCCAGCTAAAGCACTAGGAAGTGGCCTATTGCCTCTTCAGCTTGCTTATTCTGTAATTTAGTTTTCTGTCGGATCGCCTCATATAGATAATTAAAAAAAAAAAAACAAAGGAGCCTTTGGCGTCGATTTATCCGTCATTGCTTTATTTTTTATTGTTTTTACCTGTTTAGGTATAGTAATTTTATTTTGGGTACATCGTCTTCACATGTAATATACAAATTATTTTAAAACATTTTAAAAGAGTAACGGTGGAGTTTCTTGCCCATTCTTCCCCATGAGATACAACTAGAATGAATTTTATTTCCGTGTAAATTTTGACGTTCAAAAGTGCCATTTATGTGCCTATTTGAAATATATGCTTTGACTTTGACTTTGTGGTTAAGTAATAACAGCCGTAAGGGTCGATTAACGTTTGGCTAGGCAGACAGACGTCAGAAGGCCGAAAGTCTTATCAAGGGGTATCGTGTTGCTCCAAGTAAAATATATTTAGCTGCATCCAGTTAGACTGAACACTGACCTCAACATAGTTGGGAAAAGGCTAGGCAGATGTTGATGACGAGCCCTTTTCTTTCTAGCCATGCTGTCATCAGTAAGTAACGGTAAATGAGTCAGACAACACAATCCACCAATGTTAAAATGTATTAAGAAAAATGTTCTGCGGTTTTACCCAACGAAGCAACATGTACTTATTATTTTTGTTTAAAGCTAATAGTCTTAATAATAATAAAATTTAAAATATTAATAATATGTACAACTATACAGGATATTTTTTTTTTGGTGGTTCAGTATCAGTAATAGAGCACATTTTTTTTTTACAGTCCGTTCAACTGATTTTGACTTCTATTGCGTTGGTTTCATGTCAAATGGCAGCTGCAGTAAACAGTTGGTATTGTAACCACTTTTTCGCTTTTAATGTCATTCTTATGTTTACGGAAAAGAAGTCAAAATCGATTGAACGGACTATAAAAATAGTACATTACTTACCAAGGGCTGTAAAAGAAAGAAAGCCCGAAATCGCAGGTATTTGTGACCCGAGCCGCAGGCGAGGGTTGTAAATATGCGATAGAGGGCTTTCTTTTTTTCTGCCCGTGGTGAGTATACAATTTTACGTCTTCACCTGGCCACAATGCGAGTTTTACTGTACGCGTAGCGTGCGGAAAAACTCACATTATGGCCAGGTGTGACGTAAAGGTTTTTTTTAACGTCTAATCTAATTTCAAACGGAGTATAGATACATTTCAATAAATGCTATAAATAAGACACGTTTAAAAATTAAACAAAATTGTGTGCTAAAGTTAAAATAGTTTTAAATGCACTTGTTTAGGTTCACATTTAATTAGGATAATTTTCTCATTGCACTTAAATCATCATCATCATTTCAGCTGAAAGACGTCTACTACTGGATATAGGCCTCCCCCACGCACCGCCACTTCGACCGGTTCTGTGCTTCCCGCATCCAGCGGATTCCCGTGGCCTTCACAAAGTCATCGATCCAACTTGTGGGAGGCCTTCCAACACTACGTCTTCCGGTACACAGTCGACACTCCAGAACCTTTCGGCTCCATCGGCCATCTGTTCTGCAAGCAATGTGCCCTGTCCACTGCCACTTAACTTCACAATTCTTCGGGCTATGTCGGTTACCTTGGTTCTCCTGCGGATCTCATTTAAGTGTCGACTTCGAAACATAGTTTTCTTGTCAATAAATTTACAAATGATATCAATTAAGTAAGCCTGAACTATTAATTGGTCACACCATTACCGCAGAGGTCCAATAAGTATAGTAAAAAAAATATATATAATAATAATTTATCTTTCCGCTACGTAATCATCTGAACCTTCCGGACCGTCACCGTCGTTAGTTATTTTCTTATACCTGGAAATAAAATTAATAAAAATTACTCAAATAAAATCATTTGTATTTTCATGAATTTTATTGACCTTCAAGATTCTTGTAAAAATATATATTTAGATGTCAGTATTCATCAATTTGTTTGTGGACGTACATAATTATAATATAATTTAAAAAAAAGTAAGTACCTATTGCAAAATAAACTTGGGGAGTAATTAAAAAAAAAATATTCTTAAAATTTTCTTTTTTTCAACATTTATTAAACTTCATGGCATAAGATATTTTTTTTCTAATTTCTCTACCAATCAACCAATCAAGTGTAATAATGAGCTGTGTTACAATTTGGTGTAAATTAAAATATATTATACTATATTTTGCCGGCGGCTCCACCCACGTGGATATCGGTTATCGCGTAAAAAAGTAACCTATGTCCTTCTCCATACCCCAGGCTATATCTCTGCCAAATTTCATGACGATCGGTTCAGAAATTTAGGCGTTAAAACGTAACAGACAGACAGAGTTACTTTTACATTTAAAATATGATTATGGATTTAAAAAAAAATAGGAACTTACTCTTCTATCGGATAGCAGTAAACACTATATCTAATCCAGCGTTCGGGACATAACGTATAAGTCGGCAGCACTGCTCTCTTAATCCGTTTGCCAAGATCTGCTTCGAAACTTTCAAAAGTTTTCAGTAAAGTTTGCACAAGTTTATTATCTTTTTGAAGCCTGAGAAAAGTTGCGTCCGAATCAAGCACTGACGTCTTTTCAGTTAGTCGACTTTCAGGCACACTGTCTGTTGATTGTATTGTTTTCACGTCTAACGAAATTGACGACGAAAGTGATGCTCCAAGAAGCAGAAGGACAAACACGAAAACAGTTTTGGCCGCCATTTTAAGGGGACGTGTGCTCCGGACTGCTGTCTAGCTACGAATGCTAATAACTTGCGCCTGCGACTTTTTTATAGGGGGATTTCTGTAGGCAAAGTCAGTATACGTCAGAGGAAAACAGTGTCAAGGAATAAAATTAATACGTCACACATGTGAACAACATTGAATTGTTAGTTTTAATTCAGGTTAAACTGAAAAACTGAAAATTAGTTAAATATCAAATATCATTATATCAATTCATATGAATCGCTTAGCTTTGTATTCTAACTTAAGTTTGCTTGTACAAATGAAATCATTTCCAATTATATTTTTGTGTGGTGTATCGTGAACAAAACATGTCATCTTGGGGAAAACTCGAACACAATAAAAGAATGTTACAGCAACTAAAAAGTAATGTATAAGTAATTGAATAAAGGGAAAATGGTGACCAGTGACGACACAATGAGAAAGAGTCTTTAACCCGGTTCCAGATTTGAGAATTTCAAATTGCGAACTTCTCAAATCAAAAACCGGGTCTCTACTTCAGCATAACTTAAAGTGAAAGCCAGGAAATTACAATTTCCTTTGCAGAAAACAAAGGCTACACTGGAAGAATCACCTTAAGACGCAGATATTATGCCAGTGACTTTAAGTTTTTAGCTTGCGTGTTCTGTACTGAGCTCACGCAACACGTCGTACGTCCAGCCAGTAATAGGACTCGCCCATCCAGGAGCGCTGTCCCAAATAGAGGCATTCTTAAATTATTATACATAAAACAAAAGGTATTTTAATAAAACACGTATACTAAAAGATCAATAAATTAATTATCTTTAAAAAGGTGAAGGTTTCAGAAAAATACGCTTGATAGATTTTGCCTGACTTTCAGTTTTTCATCCACGTTAGACATAAATTTAAAATTTATTTTCACTATGTAATATAAACATAATCTAAAATATTCATACAGTAAGTTATTAAAAAAATGCTCTAATTTAACATAATTATATTTTTTCCAAATCATTAACACTACTCGTTAAGACGTGATCTTCAGTATTAAACCATTAAAAGTCGGTTATCGTCGCCTTAAGGTGAAAGCCAGGAAATTGCAATTTCCTTTGCAAAAAAAATTTTTTTTTTTTCTTTTTTAGCACTGATTGGGTCTGCTCTTGACCTCGACCTCGCCTAATGGAAAGCGATGGATGAGGTCTACGATGGAACGAGCGTGCCCAGAAGATGCCTGTTCATTCTTGCTTTGAAGGCAGACGGGTTATATGTGGAAGGGAACACATACGCTGGCAGAGAGTTCCACACTTTGGCTGTGCGCATAATAAATGTGGAGGAAAAGCGCTGAGTACGACTGGACGGATTATCAACCAAGTACGTATGGTACCCTGCAGTACGTCTGGTAGTCCGGTAAAAAAGGGCGATGGTGCGATCAGGTCGTGGAGCTCCTGTGCACACTCTCCGAAGTACAGTTTGTAGAAGACCGACAGGCAAGCAACATTACGCCAAACATTGAAGGAATCACCTTAAGTAGACTTTAACAAGTTCAGAACTTCAAATTCTCAATTCGAAAACCGGGTATTTGTCACTAATTGCTGTGGTCGCTCACTTGTTTCCCCTTTCCGTTGCTTTTTATTTTATTTTCAAATTAGTCATAGCTACTCCACGTTGATACTAAGGTCACGTGTGCAAGCTGTGGCATGCGTTGCAATGTCACGTAAAGTAAAAAACTATTTCTCAAACATGCATGGACATATTGTCATTATTTTCGAAAAAAGAACACGTGATGTACCGAATCTACGGACAAAGAAAATCATATCCATTGCAAGGAGCGTTTTTTTAATTTGGAACATTACATCGCTCCAGCAATGTTGTATGAAACGGTGTGCTGGGGTTATTAAATACTCTTTGATTGGATCTCTTTTATCATTCTTGGCATACCAAAGTAAAGTCAGCTACGGCGCGGGCGGGCGCTTCGTAGAGCAAGGGTCGGGGGGGACTGTTAAGTTAGAGATTTCGCGAGGGACCTCGGCGGCGGGGTCGGAATGACGGTCGTGTTTTATGTTTGCGAGCTGTACTGATTTTCCTACTGTTCTCCTGGAGGAGAGTCGTCTGGGTCGGTCAGTGAGTGCTAATTATTTAAGTATACAAATCTATATACTATATATAAAAATCAATTGCTGTTCGTTAGTCTCGCTAAAACTCGAGAGCGGCTGGGTCGATTTAGCTAATTTTGGTTTTGAAATGTTTGTCGTAGTCCAGGGAAGGTTAAAACGGTGAGAAAATATGGAAAAAAAAAACTATTAGTGAACGGCTGGACCGATTTCACTAATTATTTTTTTGTTGTGTTTGTTATTATCAGGAGAAGGTTGGACGGTAGGTAGGGTAGGGTAGGGGTGGTAGGAGGTAAGTAGGTAGGGTAGGTAGGGTAGGTAGGGTAGGGTAGGGTAGGGTAGGTAGGTAGGGTAGGGTAGGGTAGGATAGGGTAGGTAGGTATTTAGGTGCATTGCGGGCACCCCAAAGGGCCATAGCTCAGCGGGTGGCGAGGGCCTACCGAACAGTAAGCTTTTCGGCGGCGTGCGCTCTGGCCGGCACCCCTCCTTGGGAGCTCGAGGCATGGGTGCTGACCAGAGTGTACGAATATACGGCGGGGCGGAGGGCGAGAGGGGAACACCCAGCCCCGGAGGAGCGGGAGGCCGTGCGGCAAGAGGCGAGGGACGCGATCGTCCATCATTGGACGGAGGACCTCGCCTCTGCCACTTTTGGCCGCCGAACCCTGGACGCGCTCGGGCCAGTCCTGAAGGATTGGCTCGAGCGGTCACATGGTTTCCTCTCTTTCCGTCTGGTGCAGGTGTTATCCGGGCATGGATGCTTCGGATCGCACCTGCATCGGATCCAAAGGGAGGAGACCCCGTCGTGCCACGACTGTGGCGCGGCGGTGGACACGGCACAGCACACCTTGGAGGTGTGCCCTGCCTGGTCCGAGCTGCGCCATAGTCTGGTCGCAGCGGTCGGGCAGGACCTCTCGCTTCCCGGCGTCGTCAGCGCCATGCTGGGGAGCGAGGGGGCCTGGGCAGCGGTCGCCTCCTTCTGCGAGGAAGTGATGTCGCAGAAGGAGGAGGCGGAGCGCGTGCGGGAGGACGACCCTCTCGCGGCGCCGCTCCGAAGGCGGAGGAGGGGTCGAAGAAGACGTCAGTATGACAGTCATCTCCGACTCCTCCCAGGTGGAGGTCAGCAGGCAACGGGTGCGGGGGCACCCTTGCCTGTATTGCACAGGCCTCCACTAGTGTCGGATAGGAATGGCCAGGTGTTCCCGGCCATTCCCGTAGCCCCCCAGCTTGGGGGGCATGCGGGGCCCGCCACCTAGGCGGGCACGCGCCGGGAGGGTCGTGGACGTAAAGGCTGTGCCAGTTTCCCATGGCCCTCCCATAACGGCATTGAGGGAACACCGCTGGGTTTTTTAGTGGGTATACCGGCACTCTGCCGGGGAGTCCCACATACCCCTCCCGTCCCCCGACGGGAGGGTATGCGTAATGCATTTTTCCCAGAGGAACAAAAAAAAAAACAAAAAAAAAAAATAAAAAAAAAAAGGTAGGTATTTAGGTAGGTAGGGTAGGGTAGGGTAGGGTAGGGTAGGTAGGTAGGCTAGGGTAGAATAGTGAAGTTTAAACTATATTTCCTTTGCGCGTAGACAAACTGCCACAGTCAAATAGCTTTTGACAGAACGAAGTCTGTCGGGTCAGCTAGTATTTCTATAAAATGAGTTCCTCAGATTCAGATATGTATTTTGTTTAACTAATCAGATTTTTATTTACTTTCGTCATTATTCGAAATGAAAAGCAGAGTGATACCTCGGGTGTAAGAACCTTTTTAGGAACTCGAAACCATCTCATACCTAAATAAGTCCCTTTCATCTACTATTAACACATTCCTTGGTTTAGTGACTCAGTCACTCGAAATGACGCAAGCGTGAGTGCTGAGTGAGTGTAGGTAGAGCCCTTCGACGCTACTCAAAAGTTACCACACACAAACTAGATCATAATTCATTAGGAAGTCGTATCGTTTAAGAACTGTCGTGACATTCTGGTTACTCATTGGTGATTTGAGTTTGTAACACGTTACTTTTGAGTATCGTTGTGGATTATGGGCCTTAGCTTGCTAGGTTTAATTCCTAGGTTACTAGGTAAAATGTTAGATACTAATTGGAATACAGCCATGTATTTTCTTTCTTTCTTTAGCAGCCCGGAGTCTCGATTTGCGTCTGGTTCATGGCAATCGACTCACTCTTACCTACATGTTAATAATACATAATTTATAAACACAAATTCGCCTTTCGGGAAATAATAATACGGGTGTGATGTTATATTACGGGTGTGTAGTTTGGATAAAATAAAGTTTTTTTTTAATTTATTTATATATATATTTTTTATTAAATCTAAAACGGGCACGATTAAACAGAATTAGTTAAGTATTTATGGCATTTACAATAAAATAAAAAGACATTGCGTAGACAAACTAAAACAATGAAAAAGGAATATGATTGGCTTCGATGAAAAATTAACTGTTGTTACATAGAAAATAATGAATTAATTCATTATCTTTAAAATTGCACATTCACACAAAAAGGTTAGAATTTATGATAAGTACACAAAGGATGATTAAGAATGATTAAGGATGATTAAGATACATACATAAAGGATTGAAGCTGTTAATACAAAACACATCAAAGTATTAAAATAGTTTATTACAGAAAATCTTCCAAATAAATACAACAATTAAATATGGTGATGATACTTACTTATCATTTGCCGATCATTTATGAACGTGGTATTGGAAAAATGAGCGAAAATTAGTTTTTCTATTAGAAAATAATGAATTGCTAATTTAGGTATATACTTATTCTAAATGACTAGATACATTTAAGGATAGCTTCAATAAACAATAAAGCTAAAGTAATTAAAACAATGTTTTACAAAAACATACATACAATTAAGATGTTAGTTATTTAAATAAGTTTCTATAATAAATAAGTTATGATACTGACATAATTAAAGCTGTTTTATAACACTAACAATTAAAAATAATAATATATATTTATAAAAATTAAGTATCAATAATACATTATATCACAGAAAGCTTAACTTTAATGAATGCATTGATAAAGATGATTATTATGATATAATTATGACTAGATACATTTAAATAAATGCTTGTTTACATAGCAGTGTGTGCTAAACTTATATTCATTATTAGGAATGGAATGCTTATAAGATCACTTTCATGTTTCACTTTACTGTTGACTTTGAACTCAATTTCCTTTAATTTCACAAATGATTTAAAATTACTAGAAACAGTTTAATAATACTGGCCTAATTTATTAAACCTGAACCATTAATTGGTCACACCATTACGTCAGAGGAGGAATTTGTATCGTAGAAAAAAAAAGATAATTATTTTATCCTTCTTCTTCGTAATCATCGGAGTCTTCCGGGCTCTCGCCGTCATTATAATTCTTATACCTGGAAATAACACAAATTAAAAATTAGTTAAAATTACTCAAATAAAATAATTCGAATATTCATGAATTTTATAACATACAAGATTCTTGTAAAAAATGTAATATGATGTCAGTACTCATCACTGACCTCCATATATTAAATACTAGCTTTTGCCCGCGGCTCCGCCCGCGTGGATGTCGGTTATCGCGTAAAAAAGTAGCCTATGTCCGTCTCCATATCCCAGGCTATATCTCTGCCAAATTGCATGACGATCGGTTCAGCGGTTTAGGCGTGAAAACGTAACATACAGACATACAGAGTTACTTTCACATTTATAATATTAGTATGGAGTATGGAAGTATGGATTTGGAGGTCAGTGGTACTCATTAATTTGTTTAAGGCAGTACATAATTATTACATAATTAAAAACAAAGTAGGATCTATTGCAAAATAAATTTGGGGAGTAAATTAAAAAAATATATACAATATAAATTAAATAAAAACAGCGTCTACCTGTTTAAAATCTACGTAGGTACGAATATACGTTGTTTGACGTTTTTAGTTTTTTTTATATACTTATAAAACTTCATGGTATATTAAAAGTAAAAAGACGGACATACTGCCTTAGAATTCCTCTACCAGTCAACCAAGTGCAATAATGAGTTGTGTTACAATTTGTTGTATAATTAAATATATTCTACTAAACAATATAAGGAACTTACTCTTCTTTTGTCAAGCACAGCATGCCGTATTTAAACCTGTCTCCGGGACATAGTACCAAAGGCTTGATATTAGCTCTCTTAATCCTTTTGCCATGATCTGCTTCGAAACTTTCAAAAGCTTTGAGTAAAGTTTCCGTACTTTTTTGCACAAGTTTCTCTTCAAGTTTGTCTTCTTCAAGACTGAGAATTGTTTCCGAACTTAGCACTGATGTCCTTTCAGTTACCCTTTCAGGCAAACTGTCTGTTGATTGCACTGTTTTCAGGTCTAGCGAAATTGGTAATGAAAGTGATTCTCGAAAAAGCACAGATAGGATAAACACGAAAACAATTTTGGCCGCCATTTTAACCGACGTATGCTCCGGACTGCTGTCAAGCCACGAATGCTACTAACATGCGCTGGCGATTATTATATAGCGGGATTTCTGTAGGCAAAGTCAGTTTGCGTCAGAGAATTACAGAGTGCCTGGCGTCACGGAATATGTGACACAATTGAATTATTTCAATTCAGGATAACAGCAAAAAAAAATTAATAGCTATATCAATTTATATTCAAATTTTGTAAGCTTTGAATTCTAGCTCAGTTTTTGTTTGAAGAAATGAATTGATTTGCAATTGTATCGTTAACAAAACATGTCATCATCGTGGGGAAAACCCGGACTCAATAAAAGAATGTTACGAGCAACAAGAGAGTGAAGAAAAAGTAAAGAATCGGTAATTGGAAAAAGGGGAAAATGGTGTAAATCAGTGACGACACGATGGGAAACATAGGGACTTTCACTCGGATTCTGATTTGAGAATTGCAAG
The DNA here is from genome assembly GCA_947523025.1 of Dryobota labecula. Taxonomy (NCBI): domain Eukaryota; kingdom Metazoa; phylum Arthropoda; class Insecta; order Lepidoptera; family Noctuidae; genus Dryobota; species Dryobota labecula. Next base: position 4,880,204 of record OX383296.1, on the reverse strand, counting down.
TTGAGAACTTGTCAAGGAAAGCTAACATAAATCTCATAGCATCAAGTCTAAAGGTAAAACATGTAACGTTACACAGTTCACGACGCGATATTCAATAATTATAAAAAGAATAAAATAAGAAAGAAAGAAAAGAAAGAAAGAAAGAGAAGAAAGAAAGAAAAGAAAGAAGAAATAATGGTGATAGTAGTGATAATTGGTTCGATATATTTTTCTTGAACACTTGTAGATGATATTTTTTTAACTGTTGCTTCGTAGACCTTTGTTTCCTGTTATATTGCATTGGTTTATGTAACTATAACTAAAGTAATTCTTGCCAAATTGTATGGTGGTCTTCATTCAAGACAACAACATAAATATTTTCTTTATTTGCATTATACAATATTTCTGGGAATTGCAATAGTATGGAACTGGAAAAGTATTTTTTTATTTTTATGATACATCGCCATACAAAACTTTTAATTACTCGACCTAATTGGGTTTTTTTTTTTTTTTAATGGCATCGCAGATTGTAACCACGAGGGGCTCGGACTCTTTAACTGGACTATCCTGTGGTGCCTAAAGCTCCTAACGGATTTTAAGGCCTCCAGCCAGGGCAACCTATATGTATGGGACGTTTGATATTAATTTGCGATCACGTTGGTGGTCCCCTGGATACGGTTGGTCTGTACCACCAACGCATATGACCACACTTTTCAGATACACGCTGAATGGTTGGCATTAATACACTCACGCCTTTTTCTCATGGGGGTAAGCAGAAACTACAGAACTCCATTTGCCAATATACTTAGGTACTAGTTCCTTAGTACAAAAATGTTTGCGAAGCAGGAGTTTATATTGAGTTTATTATCTACTTCACACTTTATCAAGATATTTCGTAACATATTGCACAAATACTCGTAATGTTATGAGAATCACAGAACATAATACAGAGTGGTGATTTGGTTTCACATTAAATAGTGCAGCGGTTAACACAAGTCCGTAAATTCAAATAATAAAATAAATATTTAACCTAACCTCGTCATCACCTCAACGCCGGCTGTCGCTGAAAACCAGCGCTGGGGCTCTGTCTCGTATAAGGTCGCAGCATTATGCTGAGCGATGGCCGTTTTGCGTGGATGTGACGCATATCTTTCCCCAAGTTGTTCTTTTCGTGTTTTTGTTCTTTCTTTGCGTCACGTTTACCGCAAATAAACGTATCTTCTTCCTTTTTTTTTTCTAAACATTATAAAGGTATTAAAAAGGTAAAGGTATTAAAGGCTAAAGGTATTAAGGTTTTATATGTTGGCTCGCAGGTTCGCGCGTAGCAGTAATCAAGTGAAAGTGACTCTTTTTAAGTCTTACTGCCAAACACTTTACACGTGCAGCCTGTGGGTTAACTACACACTTGGGTCATACAATGCCCTACGTGTTCAATACAACAACGCGTTTAGGGTGCTGCTGGGGCTACCACGATTCTGCAGTGCTTCGACTATGTTCGCAGAAGCGCACACTGATGGGTTTCATGCTCGAATAAGGAAGCAGTGTGCGTCGCTGCTGAGTCGTGTTAGGTCCAGTAGCAACAGCATAATAAGCGTGTTCGTGGACAGGTGGGACTCTCCACTGCTGCGCCACTGGATACGTTTACATACTGTTTTGTGATTGTTTAATTTTTTATTAGTTATATTAGTTAAGATAATGTGTGTGTAATATGGAAATTTACTTTCTGAAATAAATGTTTAATATTATTATTAAAACGTATTTTATTCAACAGATAAGTGGTGATTATGTGTGATTATTGGATAAAACAATAACACAAATTTTGTGTTAATGGCACAAACACACACATGGTACATGGCACATGGTTTGTGTTGTGGCGCATGACTGGCGTTATGGGCACTTTTGCGCCGGGAACAGTTAGTGGCGGGTTATTTGACTAGTTGTTTGATTGTAACTTTTATTATAATGTATGATCTAATCAATAAACGTGACATTATAGATAATAATGCTACTACTGTATGTCTCTGCATCACCCAAGGGTTGACTGGTAGAAAATGCCTATGGCATTAAGTCCGCCTCTGTACATGTTTTGTGCTTAAAGTATTAAATAAATAAATAAATAAATAAATAATGTGTTAAATTAATAACGTTAATTTTTATAAAAAAATCAAACTTTTTTGAACTGCTGTCAGTCAATTAACTATGAGCAGATGTGGACTAAGTAATTGCGAGTAATTTCTTCATTAAGAATCCTCTTTATTTGCATTAGACTAAATGGCTTGATAGGTCTGTTATTGTAAGCTTTTTAAGTCTTCGTTCGTGGGCAGAAAATTCAGATACTTATTGGGATTTTCAAGCAAGAATTTCTCAGTTGCCTGAATATTTTTGAAGTGAAAACTTCTTTAGCCGCGTTGAGCGTTTTTTGGTAGGGGAAAAACTTATGGGTTCGCGTCACCGAAATGCGGGACATGCTCGTGACGTGTTGCGCCAGACTGTCAGTTATTCCAAAGTTTTGAGTTTTCACTTCTTTAGGAGCCCTGAGTTCCCTAGTAGCATTTTCCGTTGGCATTTAGTTGGGCCACCTTCAGAGGTATGTGGCCCAACCAAACGCCAACAAAAATGCTACTAGGGTTTAGATTTGTCTGGTGAGTGGTGATCCACTCATCATTACCAACATGTTAATTATACATAATTTGTAAAATTTAATTCTCCTATTGGGAAATACAGCTGTGTTAATATGATATGTTATTGGTTCGCGAGCACATTCGTAAGAAGCTGGCAGTATCATAACAACGGAAATATTGTAACCCATTGTTTGTTTAATTAGTTTTAGTATATTCGTGAATTTATATGTATTTATTTGTTCGTATATTTATATATAATTAGGTATATATATCTTATTTATAGTTAAGGTAAAATAAGACCTACCTACCTATAAATGTAAACTACATTTATAGGTATTGATAGCCACTTTATTAGCAAGCTTTGTGTATCAGAATGGTAACTAGTAGTTTACTATGTATGAAAGTCCCTATGAATATGGTGTGTAGGGAAAGGGTTTTATAAAGAAAAGGACAGAAAGACAAGACTAGGCATTTATTTCAATTAGGCTTGTCAAGGTAACGTTACTGAGAAAGCTAGTTGTCCGTTCCAAAACTAGGTCTTCGTGGAGAAGAACGGAATAGAAACTCCACGGAAACAGCATTAAGTATTCTATCATAAATTACCGTTATCTCAAAACAGATAATTCTATCTATTGGACCTTTACTCAGATTAATAGCAACATTGTTATAATAATATAAAGGTAGGAACATGAGTATTCCATTAAACAATTATTCCTCCAATTTTCATAATTGCACCTACCACTGTTTGTCTCAGCTCCACCCAAAAATTGACTGGTAGAAAATGCCTAGGTAGGTATGGCATTAAGTCCGCCTCTGTACATTTTTTTTGTGCTAAAGTATTAAATACATAAATATTATGTTTTGGGTAGAATAAAGAAAAGGTTTTAATGTATTTTAACATTTTTATAAATTTTTTCAAATAAATAATTTTCTAAAATGGGCATGATTAAACAGAACTAGTTATGTAAGTACAGCTTTTCGTAAAAATACATGAAATTGTGCAATCAAACGAAAACAATGAAAATGGAAAATGATTCATTTCGATAAAAGATTACCGTTGTTAAATATTAAAGATACTTAATTTATCTTCTAAATTTACACAAAAAGGTTAGAATTTAAGATACATAAATGATTTGATGATTGAAGCTGCTAATTAACACTAATACATCAAAGTATTGAAATAGTTTATCACAGAATATCTCCTAAATAAATATTAATACAATTAAATAATGGTGATGACCTACTTATCATTTACCAACCAGCTTTGAACGTGATAGTGAAAAATGAGCGAAAATAACTTATTCTATAATAAACTAATGAATTATACTAACTTAGGTATAATACTTATTCTAAACGACTAGTTAAATTTCGATAAACGAAATAAATAATATCGAATAATATATACTTTTTTTTTTTCATTAAATAATAAAGCTAATTTAATTGAAACAATTAATGGAATTTGATAGAGAGCGTTTAATAACATTATTTTTTTATTTTTTATTATTGTTAACAGATTAAATATCTAATAAATATGGCGGCCGGTAGCTATGGCGGCTGAGTAGCGTAGTGCGATAGAGTCGAATAGATGTTAAAGCGAGACAGCGATAGCGTGAGGTTTTTTCGTTACGGAATTTCTGGATTCGGTCCCCGCGCTCAAGGCCCGCGATAGAAGCTATGCAATAGCTTAATAAGATTCTTGATGATAGATATAATGACACATACAGAACCATTTACGCTTCTTTAAATCGTAGTTCCGGCAGTTATCAATTAATTTCGTGTTAGTCTAAAATAACTCTTACAAAATTAAAAGAGCGAATGTTTTTTTTTTTTTTCAAAACACTACTTTGTGTCATGTCTTCTGCCATAGTCTTTATAAAGACTAGAGTTGCTATGTTGAAATTTATCTTAAACTATAAATAACTTAGATATTATTTTCTATAAGAAAATTTGCGTAAACCTACATTCTTAACTAAGTACTGAAGCCCAAACGTCTTAGCAAGAGGTATTGTATTAGCCAGTCACTGGGTTGTAGCGGTCAGGTAGGCAGTCGCTCCATGGAAAATACTGATATTCAGCTGCTTTCGGTTAGACTGGAAGAAACCCAAACATAGTTGGGAAAAGGCTAGGCTGGAACTGATGACTTTCGATTTCTTCTCGAGGAAATGAAGAATCTTTGACGACGCAATTATGTGTTCGCCTGTCCATCCCTTATGGAATTGTCTTGAGGATAGTTTTACAGAAAAGAAGTTGAACTTTCTTCCTCGATTACTTCTATTCTTCTACCATTTTTACCAATTGTTCATACCTGAGAAACAACAAAATCTAATGTTAATTAAGGTTTATTAATACAAAGTTTTATTATAGACTAACTAATGCCCGCGGCTTCGCCTGCGTGGATGTCGGTTATCGCGACAAAAAGTAATCATGAAATTTTGATCCCGTTCCCTCAACCCATGGGAACCTATTCAAGGCATAAAAAGTAGCCTATGTCTTATTCCAGGCTATAACCTATCCCTGTACCAAATTTCCATCGGCGAAGAGTGATTCGCTATATCGTTCTGAGCTCGTTCCAGACGGCTTATTTTTTTCCGACACCTCCAACAAATATCATCATATTTTTGCCAATGTATACAAAAACTTGACAAGTTATATACTAAAACCTTCCTCTGGAACCATTCTATCCGTTGGTGAAAACAACATGAAAATCGGTGCAGGAGTTTTTGAGTTTATCGCGAACAGAGAGACAGACAGAAGCGACGGACGACTTTGTTTTATAATATGTAGTGATTAATCATGTATTTTTTTTCTGTTCGTGTTCTTGTTACTTATAAGTATTATTAACTAAAACAGGTTTGACTCGAGTAGGTTTTCCTTACTACTTGAACAAAATAGTTTAATTAAATGTGCCAACACTTAATTAAACTGTTTTGTTCAAGTGCTATGTTTTTAATGACTTCCAATTACATTAAAAACAAAATCGTTTTGCTTTAATGGAATGTGTATAAAAAACAAGTACTTACGCTTCAAATGTCCTGCATCTCCTCATAAACCAAATCATTCCACCGGCACACCCATTCCCGGTAACGACATCTCTTGTGGCTCTTCTCAAGACTTCGATAGACTTTGTCAAACTTGGCACCGGTACACTGTCGAGGCTTTGCACTTGTTTCGAATCACGCGCAGTTTCAACTTTAGAACTTAAAATTGTATCAAGTTTGAGGGTTCTTTTTAATACACTGTCAGCACTCTTTGTAGATTGGATTGATCTCGAATCATGCGCAAGTGACTTCGAAGAAACTGCCACTGCGCATAGAAGGAGGCACAGGGAAAACATGATTGAAACTTGAGTTGCCATCTTGTAGAGGTGAGCTCTGCTCGCGTTCACTGCTTGTGATTAAATGTATGTTTACAGTTCAGGCTGCGTTTTATATATAATTATGATCGCGGCGAGCGCGCGTACACATGTCATAGATGTGATAATGTTGTAACCCGATCATTTTTGACGTCATCAACTTGTCTCGTACAAGAAACGTAATTCGTTTTAGGGAATGTTACTTTAATTAAACGATCATTCTGTATCCTGCTTCTCACCTTTATTATAGGTAGGTAGTTCAAACATGAGAAAAAAAATTATGCACTTTACAATTTTATTATCCACTTATTTCATGATCATACAATATATTAAAATTATAGCACTAATCTGATTATAGAGATAGTGGAAAATCAGTCTGTAAAAATAAGACTGTCATGAACGAATTTCGTCATTATCATCTCAGTCGGAAGACGACCACTGCTGGACATAATTATGCCCCCAGCATCATCACAACGACCGGTTCTAAGCCATTCATATCCACTATGACAGGTCTTCAGTCTATATTGTGAAAACTACCTATGATTTGCATTCCGGTACCTACATACTCGCCACACCCAAAATAAATATTGATATTGATATTCGATATTATATTTTTATTAATATCGAATTTTTATGTAATCGTGTCAGCCGATTATTCGGTAAATCCCCGGTAAAAATACTACGATCATTCCACGCATAAAAACTTTTGAAATGTTATGAAATTGTGATTAAAATATTATGCAAATGTTGTATGGATTATACATTTACAGAAACTGGCATTTGATTGTTTTTTTTAAATTACGAAATGAGCTTGCACTTGACCTCAATGATAGATGAAGTCTACAAGGAACGAGCAAGCCCAGAAGATGCCTGTTCACTCTCACTCTGAAAGCTGATGTGTTACACGTGGAATACAGAGGCTGGCAGAGAGTCAGGAAGATCATGATGTAACAATGTTATGTTTACAATTCCATTGTATCATCATTTCCTAATACTTATGACATTTTAACAAAGACAGCTTTATTGTATCAGCCATGCGGTTTAGGGAAATACTGAACAAAAACTGTTTATAAATTGTGTGATCAAATAAATTTCTGTTAAAATGTTGCCATAAGAAAGTGAAATTTATCTTTAGTAGATTTTATGCTAATAATTTTACTGTTCTTCTGTTTTTCTGCCATCCCTTGTCATGGAACAACATTACTCCTTAGTTATGTTATTCTAGATATTTTTACTGACCCTAGTCAGTAAAAAAGTCTACAATCTCTTCCACTCTTGCTGCTCTGTTGTAAATGTTATCATCAACATTTCATCCGAAAGACGTCCACTGCTGGACATGGGCCTCCCCCAATCACCGCCATTTCGACCGGTTCTGTGCTTACCGTATCCAGCGGCCTTCATAAGGTCATCGATCCACCTTGTGGGTGGCCCACCAACGCTGTCTTTCGATACGCGGTTGTCACTCCAGAACCTTTCGGGCCCAACGGCCATCTGTCCTGCGAGCAATATGCCCTGCCCATTGCCGCTTAAGTTTGGCAATTCTTCGAGCTATGTCGGTTACTTTGGTTCTCCTGTCAATTTACATTCATATTATTATCACCCCTCATAGGTTTAATCCATTCATCTGTTGGATGTAAGCCTCAAGTTTAATTACGGCTGGAACTCCTTATCTGTAATCCTGATTACTGTAGACGGAAAGGCTTGAAGTCAAAACATAACATAATATAATATTATTATCCCACCTGTATTCCCCGAAGGGTTAGGCAGAGGTATACCCATAGTACATCCAAATTTCGCAAGTCCTATTTAATAGGGGGTGAGTCTATTGCTATCAACTAGGCGCAACTCCAGACTGCTACTTAGGTGGAAAAATTCAATAACTCTTTGCCCTAACTGGGAATCGAATCCAGGACCTCATGCTCAGCAGTAACGCTTGCGGCTACTACACCAACTGACGATGGACGGCGCGGCTGAGGCCGGCCTAGAAAGAGTTGGCGAGATGACCTGGATGCGTACCGCGAAGGCTGGTTCGAGGCGGCGTGGGAAAGAGTTCCTGGAAGGACTTGGGGGAGGCGTTTGCCCAGCATTGGGACGGAATAGGCAAAAAAAAGTTTTTTTTTGTCTTATCTATTCTCATAATTGTATTCAATTTTAGTATTTTATTATAAACTAATAAAAATTATGGAGCTTTTGGGAATCAATTTATGGAAAGAAATTGTTTGGAGAACAATAGATTTGTAGCTCCTGGGAATAAGCCGTATTTACAAGTTAAACCAAGATTGTTCCGTAATATCGCACATTGTAACACCTAAGATGTGGATAATACAATACATTTACCGCATAAGCATGCTACGTGAGTGTCAATGAACAATACCATAAAAGGATTAAGGATATTTATACTCGCATTGTGAAGTTTTAGTTGATATTATATTCATTTAAACCCGAATAGCTCTAGCCCGGTGCTATCAATAATACTGCATTTACCGCATATAAGCATGCTACTTGAGTGTCAATGAACAATACCATAAAAGGATTAAGGATATGTTCGCGTTGTGACGTTTTAATTGTTATTATTATAAATTCTAACCCGAATAGCTCTAGCCCGTTGCCAAACAACCATCCAACTAATAACTCAGTTCAGTTAAATTGGCAACTCAGATTATCACAGCTTGGGGGAGGCCTATATCTATCAGTGGGATATTGGGCATGGGCGTAGGCCTCCCCCATGCCGCATCTAGTCTGTCTCCGCCATCATTTCGCCGTTTGTTCATCTAGCCGAGGAGCGTCCCATCGCTTGCCGATACGCGGTCTACGTTCCAGGACACGTTTGCTCCACTGGTCATCGGTTCAGCTTGCTTACTGGAGTTCTTTCCCGAATAATTTTATTTCGGATCTTATCCTTCAAAGAGTCTCCGAGCATAGTTCTAGAAGTGGTCGTTGAATCAATTAACGGTTTCTTTTCATTCGTCAACGAGATAACTGTTAATCATCAATGAAAAAACAGGTTGAAAATATTAGCTGAAAATATTAAAATATTATTACGTCAACGCACAAGACGCATTGATTCAATAGTAAAAAAAAACTGTTGAAAATAAAATTCTGCAAAACGGCTTAACGGATTATTATTCACTATAATTTATTAATATTATTTTATTCATTTCTGGGAATCAAAAACGAAACGCAAACGAATACTTCCGAACGATACCGAACAAAAAACGTTCCAAAAAAAAACAGTTGATAATTTAATGCTTCTAAAGCTGCTAATACGTCAACGGCTCAACTCACTATAATTTTATTAATTTCTGAGAATCAACTGGAACTGGAACTGGAACGAATATTTCCGAACGATACATTTTTCACAATAAATAAATAAAAAAAATAAAAAAACTTTATTGATACAAAAACCTTTGACATTGCTTAAAATCTAGGATACATAACTTGGTTAACTAAAGGACACACGGATAAGGAAAACCCTGAACTCCTAAACTAGGTGATCCTGTGACTTAGGAGTCAGTGTTCTGCTGTTGCTGTGGTACCAAAAACCTTTTTATTGTGTTCCAACATTACAAAAATTGTCATTGCCATTGCAGGTATATTTATATTAAAATTAACAACGTAGGAATATTAAGGTATGCTGAAAACGACTTTTAAAGTGTGTATGTGTGCGTATGTTAGAGTAAGGGTGTAGTGTATATTAGAATGAGGGTATGTATGTGAGGGTGTGTATGTAGAAGTGTGTGTACTAGTGTTTGGCATTTGCGTGAGGGTGTATTGGAGAGTTTGAGATTGTATTGTATATGTGCTGCTGATATGCATCAAATAAAATGAGAAATTGCAAACCAAAGGTAGAACAGGTAATTCAAAAACTGTTAATAATTTAACAGCTTTTTTAACCTGTTGACCATTGATGACTAACAGTTAAATTACATTAACCAAAAAATCGTCAATGACCGACCTCTACATAGCTCGTTCGACCAACCATATTATTCCGAAAAATCGATGAGCTAGGGTAGAAAAAAATGTCTTAAGAGTGCGCTCAGCGGTCAACTGACGCCAAAGTCTCCAAGTCTCCTTAAAAAAATATTATCTGGTGACTGAGAAGGAATTATGAAAAACGGATCAATAAGGATCCTCGGTAAGTGTATCTAGAAAGTTCTTATACCCTTTATAAAGTTTCTTAATGAGACGCGAAGCAACAAAATTCGATCTAAAGACAAGCGGCCACATTTCTCTAGATTGTATTTTGTTGCTTCGCGTTGCATACAAAAATATTATCTGGTGACTGAGAAGGAATTATGGAAAACGGATGAATAAGGATCCTCGGTAAGTGTGTCTAGAACTTTCTTATACCCTTTATAAAGTTTCTTAATGAGACACGTAGCAACAAAATTCGATCTAAAGACAAGCGGCCACATTTCTCTAGACTCTATTTTGTTGCTTCGTGTTGCATAAGTTCAGACCGCAAATCTTCAAATGAATAATCGATTTCACTGAATTTATTTATTTATTTAATTAAATGCCTTAAAACTATCATTACAGGTCATAGCCTAATGCGATAGTCAAGTAAAAACACAAAATTTAAATTAAAGCACAAAATACATCTGAAGATCATAATGATCATTGCTTGTAACATAGTGTAAACAAGAGTACTTTTGCGAATTCACCCCAGTGACATGTAAATATATCAATTTCGACCTGAATATAATTCATGGTGTGAATCGCTCGAGTTAGAGGGGTTTTGGCCAGCAAGTTGGTCCTGGCTGATGGTACGGAGAATTAATATAATTTGTGTCCATGTTTGCCATCAGTCACGACATTTTACATCATCTAACACGTTATCAAATCATTTTAAGCCTTATTTATATCTGCTTACATTAATTCCACTTGCATAACGATTTTACATAAAGTTCATGTACCCGATGTGTCATCAACATTTGATGATTGTGATACAAGTAATTAACAGCTGGTGCTCGGACAACATTGCGGGTGTGTCAACATATATAATTCCCCTCGGTTCATTTCTCGCGGAAAGCCCCTGAATTCAGAGCTATTTATAACTTGTGCATAAGAGGCTATGTTGTTCCATTCTGATAGCGTTGTTAGTTTGACATGAAAATCAGCCAATTATATTGGACCAACCCCAGTATTCAAAACTTCTACTTAGTTAACGCTCACTCGCTTGCTAGTTTTTTTTTTTTTTTTAATGTGTGTTCATGTAAAACCTCGTCATTAAACAGGCACACTCATACATAAACCTCATTCTTTTTTAAAGGTCTATTCCGGTGGGAAAAAGGCGTGAGTTTTGCGTAAATATAATATTAAAACAGCTCTGTAGTCTCACAATATTTAATTATTACTACTTCTGAAATGTGCCCTGGCTACTGAAATTATGTCATGCCATGCATGAGTGTCTAATGTCTCGCTGATGGTAGCGCGTGTGTTTAATCATTTAGCTCCCTTCAAAACGGTTGAGCTGATCCATGCGTCAGCCGTCATGTTCGTGAACGGACGCCGTTCTGCCACGACTTATTTTAATTAATTAATTTTCGAATATTGCTTTTTTATATATTTATTACGACCCTTAAATTTTAACCTTCGGAATCGTTCGCACATGTATAATTTCAACATGAATTATGGAACTAATACTTTGATTTAAAAGGGTATCCGTGGAGTTTCATGCCCGTTCTTCTCCATAGGTGCCTACTACAATTGGGAATGGACAACTAGCTTCGTCTTTCTGACTGACCGACCCCTTGACAATTCAAAAGTGCCTATAATTGGTTTATTTGAAATAAATGCTTTGGGTTTGAGTTTGAAACATATAATAACTACCTTTTCACTTCTCATGCTCTAAAAGTTCGTCTTTATTTCGTGCGTAGGCGACATAAAGTCGCTTTTTATGCTCTAGAGCATAAAGTAAAATCTTCGTCGAAGACCAAGGCAATCGGTCCAACAGCCACACGAGCAACTTCAACTTTATAGAATAACCTCTTTATTTTAATTCGTTTCGTTAGTATTTTAAGAACAAGACAAGGATACCAACAGCCAAAGTACACAATAAAACTTCTTGAATTAAACTTATATTTTTTATTTCGTCCATTTGTTTTTTTAATTCGTTTTTTTTATATTAGTTATCAATATATTTAAATTATAACTGTTATCATAGATATAAAAAAAAAATGTTTTTATAACTGAGCTGTATGTAACGACGTAAGTCAGGTGTTATGTCACGTTCCTACTGAAAAAAATAATAATAATAAAAAGTTAATTGGCGGGCACCATAATTATTTTTCAATTTTAATTAAATTTACAATATCTACATGTTGCTGTTTCATTTCCTCCCAATCGAAGTGAAAAGTAGAGTGTACAACTCGTCTATAAAACCCATTTACACACACACTCTATATCCTTCCTCGCTCGCAAGCTCGCTCGGATGGATAATCGTCTCGCGTAAAATGGTGCGTTTTATGCACTTGATGTATAATCTACTATTGTAATTAAAATTGTTTACCTACCAAAACAGTTCTCTTAATCTCTGTGCACTGAGTTCTGATGCAATTATTTCATTACTTGATTATTACACCACTATAATCCTTTAATAGCGAAAGGGCATTGCGCAATCGCAGACAAAAAGTGAACTAACTTATTATTAGGGTAATAGGGATTTTGAAATTACTAATTTAAAAGTGGCGCAACATTGTTTTGGCAACATGTGTGTTTTAGTGTTGCGGGAAAATTTTTGCAGGCAACATGCAAAGTTTCTAATATTTCGTATACAGGATAAAAAATGCTGCATGGTATAGTGACCAGCAACATTACGATGTTGCGAGAAACAATGTTGCGATACTGTTTCTCAGATTTGTTACCAATGATCACTTAGTCAATACAAAAACATATAGCAGTAAAAATGTTCTGCAATTTTTTTATCGTGCAATAAAGGGCTTTATCGACATCACAAATTCACACTTTCTAGCTGGCAGAAAATAGTAATCCACTATTCAGAAATTAATAATTAACTCAGATTTCGATTTCGTTTTGTTCTTAGTATCAGCCTGGAGACTTGTTCCCAGTTGCCAACAACTGGGCAACAGGGAGCGAGTCTGTAGCTAACAATAGGCTCGTGCCCTAATACAGGGGACTTAAACATTACTGTCAAAATGTGGGTATACTAGGTATATCTCTGCCTAACTCTTCGGGGAATACTGTGATATTATGTGCCCCGATTCTCAATACTGTGCCTCTCTATTAAGAGAGACGACAAACGACGTCACAAGTACATCGTAGTATCAATTCATCAATTGATTATAATTTCAGATATCATAGCATTACTCAATCATATTTCCTGTCGTAGTACATCGTGTAGTATGAGTCACTTCTGTTATTATTTTGGTTGAGTGTAATTAACACTGAGTACACTGACTCATACGCGTGATCGCTTACGGCATGAGTAGAATGGGCTATCAAAGTGTGTATGAAAGTGTGTATCAACCGTGGAGTTTCTTGCCGGCTCTTCTCCATAGGAAACGACTAACTCGAACCGTGCACCCAGCTTCTGACGTTTCATAAGTGCCCATGTAGGTTTATGTGAAATAAAATATTTTGATTTTGATTTTGAAAGTGTGTTGTCTGGTCTACATGTACTGGTTGATTTCTACCCAGTGATTTAAATCTTTGATTGATTCTTCTTCTTGATCTTTGATTCGTATTTGGACAGGTATCTTCCTGAGATTGTGCTGACATCTGTGTACCCAATAGCACTAAACTGGAGCAGGTTATTGATGTGAAGCAAAAAAAGAGTCGCAGAAAGAACAGACCCCTGAGGAACACCGGCATCAATAGCTAAATGATCCGATGAGCAGCCATCTATGACCACTCTGATCAATTGCCCACGCAGGAAGTCGTAAATCCAGTTGCAAAAGTCAGCACGGATGCCGAACGCGGGAAGCTTACCGAATAGAGTAGCATGCCAGACCCTGTCAAAGGCCTTTGAGATATCAAGCGACACAGCAAGGGCTTCGCCGTGCCTCTCAATGGCCTCGCCCCGGCAATGCGTAACATAACCAAGAAGATCTCCAGTTGACCGACCACGATGGAAGCCATACTGGTGGTCACTGAGAAGCTCAAAATAATAAATGAATGCAATGAATAAATAATGATAATGAAATGATAATAGATGTGTGCAGATAATTACTTATTTATTATATGCTTAGATACTGACTCATTGTTTCCGAAACCGCAGACGATGGATGTTATAAACGATATATGATTAAGGTTTCATCATAACACATAATCATTATGTTACGTTCGTAATTTCATCATACATTGCGCCACACCCATATTACTGTGATGATCGTTCTGCATTCACTTGCAGTACAGAAGTAACGGTATTTCCCTACAACGGTACTAGCTGGTTTCTAAAATAAAATAGATTCTAGAATCTAAAATCAATCACTTTTTTCCTTAAGATGAAAGGCGAAGGCGAGTCTCTCGCTGTTTTAGCCGAGTCGGGATTTGTGTCCGGCTATTAGCAATAGACTCGCTCTGTATTACATGGGACTTAAACATAACTGGCAAAATATGGGAGTGCTATAAATACAATTCTGCCTGACCTGTCAGGGACACAGGTGATGTGGAAGGTGCCGTAACGGTCTACGATTATGCTGAGCGATGGCCGTTTTGCCCGGGATTTGCTTGGGCAGAGCACCGCCGTGTCCTCACGGAGGCGATCGGCGGGGGCGGTCTCTCGCGTCCGGCTCTGGTCCAGGCCATGGTTCGGAGCGAGAGTGCATGGGAGGCAGTCACCTCCTTCTGCGAAGCAGTGATGCTCGCGAAGGTGGAGGCAGAACGCGTGAGGCAGCGGCAGTCTGTGCACCCTCACACTCTAAATCGCCGGGTTTGCGGACGGTAAGGACCAGGCCCGGGTCGACGGCGCGTTGTGTTCCACGCGCGCCACAAAGAGATGTCAGCACGCACTGACGGGGTCCACTAGGACCGGTGCCTGCCAGGGTTGCGGGTTTGTCTGAAAGGGATACCGTGGCCCTGGCACACAGGCCACTGAAGGAACACAGGTGGGTTTTAGTCAGTGAAAGTCTGACACGCCCTCCCGCTCCGCCCAGAGCGGGAGAAGTTATTTGATAATTTCCCAACCAGAAAAAAAAAAAATACGGTCTACGATTATGCTGAGCGATGGCCGCTTTGCGTGGATGTGACGCAAATTTTCCCCCAACTTATTCTTTTTTGTGTTTGTGTTATTTCTTTGCGTAATCATCATCATCATCATAATTTCAGCCGAAAGACGTCCATTGCTGGACATAAGCCTCCCCCAATTGGGAGGGTTTGCCATAATCGCTACGCTTGGCAGGCGGGTTGGCGATCGCAGTATGGTGTTAAAAATTGTTGTACGTTGTTTCATAGCTTATAGTTTTATAGAATTTCGTTTCACATAATTTTTTTTCTCATATTTTCCTTTCATAAAATAATCAATACGCAGAATACTTACTTTGAAGATTTTTAAATCATTGATTTTTGTTTCACATAAAGTTTAATGTTAGAATAGTCATATTATAGAATATTAAATTAAATATTCTTTATCCTTATATTGTTTATCTACATATATAAAATGGTAAACTGACTGACTGACTGGGTGATATATCAACACACAGCTCAAACCGCTGGTCCTAGAGACATGAAACTTGGAGGGTGTGTTCTTTGTGAAGAGTAAGTATCCACTAAGAAAGGATTTTTGGGAATTCCACCCCTAAAGGGATAAAATAGGGGATGGAAGTTTATATGAAAGTCCGTCAGTTTTGAAGTTAGGATCTTCAAATTAATATATACGTGTCTCAGCGTTTTTGATAATTTCACCCCCGAAGGGTTAAAAAGGGGGATGAAGTTGAAAAGTCCTTAATTTTCGAAAAAAATAATCACTAATTTTACTATCTAGGCTTATGGTTGGAAGCTGACGCAACGGTTTTGTTAGAATTTAAACCCTTAAGGGGGTGAAAGGGGGGATGAAATTTTGTTTTTAGTTAAAGTTCTTTATTTTTTAAGTTAAAATCACTAATATTTCGGCTTATGGCAAAACGTAAATCGTTGTCTTTTTTCAATTTCAACCTAACCACAAGTGTCTGAAAAGGGGGATGGAGTTTTTTATTGAAGTTGTTCATTCGCAAAATTTTGTATTCAAGTAAAAATAATATATATTTTTCGACATCCACGCGGGCGAAGCCGCGGGCAAAAGCTAGTTTAACATAAAACTTATTACCAAGAATAACATTTTATCCGTTTTAAATTTTTCAATAGATTTATTTTTTTGCATTTTGCAGCATGCAAGCAAGCATGCAACATGCAGCGTGCAAGCAAGCGTGCAGCATGCAGCGTGCAAGCAAGCGTGTAGCATGCAGCGTGCAAGCAAGCATGTAGCATGCAAGCAAGCATGCAGCATGCAAGCAAGCATGCAGCATGCAATCGAGCATGCAAAATGCAACAGGCATAGTTTCTGTCACGGCTCCGACGCTGCGGGGATCCGGCGGTCCCACGCGAGCTTATCGTCGCAGATGGTATTCACGCTCACCACCGCAGCTTCGGCTTGCTGGCCGGCCACGCCGGCCAGCCTCAGCCGCGGCGGCGAGCGTTGAAACCACCTGCTCCTCAGCTCGCGGGCCGCCTCACCCCTCCGCGCCTACGCAGATTTAAATTACACTCTAGGGGTAGGGCAGACAAGACTACGTGGAGTCGATTTTGCAGCGATTCGTTTCTGTCACTAACATATACCGAACAAACAATATTCGTTAAAAAATAATTCTACTATGTGATAAGTTTGTAAAACAAAAAAATGTGATTAAAAATTCATTGAATTGTGTTTCTGTGAAATATTTTTCATTCAAATAAATAGTCTTTGAAACAATAATATTCGAACTAAAAATACAAGGACCAAATATTATATGAAACATTTTCTGGGAAACGAAATTCTATGAAATTTCTGTCTGCAAAATAAGGGGACACCGTTAAAAATGCATAGAGAACGCTACTGCCCATTCTCTAGTAAGTCCTTGAGTTACCTTTTACGACACCCACGGGAGGAAATGGGGTGGTGCTATTCTTCACGTCCGGCACCACATAGATTTAATATTAGTATAATAATATAAATATAGATTTACATAGATAAGCAAAGATTTATTATTACTTTTCTATGTCACTACCGAATACCTAAAACGACTGTCTAAAGCTATTGATGCTTACTAGATGCTATCCCACTTGTGGTACACACTTTCAATCACAATACGATGTAAATTGCGAATCCATAGCTTCATGTGTTTGAAAAACTCGTCTGTTCGACAACGGAAATGACGCAATGAATATCCTTGAATATTAGTTTTTTTTTTTTTTTTAATTTAAATCGCAATTATTCCACCTTTATAGACTAATCCAGTGCGATGATGTTACTAACAATGTCTACACAGAAACACACAAAACAAAATTACCTGCAAGCAGAATTACATAGAGTTAAATAATAATAATTATAGCCATTTTACTATAAACATGACAACGTTTATAATATCAGACCTCTTTCAAGAATAATTTGTGCCATTTGAATAAAATCAAAGGCATTGCCATTGTAAGTGTTAATTAACCCGGTGGGATATAGAAGTAATATGAAGGTGATTACTTTCAAAATTGATATTAATGTTAAGGCCTCTTCCAGTTAGCATACTAGTCGGTTAGTATAACAATCGGAAAGTCGGATGAGGAAAGATCACAAAAATAAATAACTATCTCACATATTTTCCTTTTGACTTTTGGTACAGCAATACTCCACACGATGACGTAGGTAATTAATTCCATGACTCAAGATGTTTTGTCATTCACGGCACATACCAAATCTGATCATCGAGTTAGGGAAAATGATGAGAATCTATAAATAAATGACCATGTTTAGCACTGCCATTTTCCCGGACGTATGTTGGTACAATCATAGGTTTATCATCATTCATTACTGCTCGACATAGGCTTCCCCCAATTGGGGGGTTGTGCCATAATCGCCACGCTTCAAAATGAATAGAGAACGCTGCTGCCCATTCTCTAGTAAGTCCCTTAGTCGCCTTTTACGACACCCACGGGAGGAAATGAGGTGGTGCTATTCTTTACCATACGGCACCAAACGGCACTAATAGGTTTATCACGTGTCATCATCTGCTTAGCATTTTCACAACTATGTTAGGTTCAGCTTCCAGTCTAACTAGATGCAGCTGAATATCAGTATTTTACTTGGAACGACTACCTACTGTGTTGTAGAGGTCATACAACACAGTTACTGGGTAATACGATACCCCTTGGTAAGACTGTCAGACTTTCGGGTTTTTGATGACCCGTAACGACTGTTAAAGATCCGCGAATGACAGCCGGTACCAACAGCTTGCTTTCCAAGGCACGGAGGGGATAGGTACGAGTATATCACGCATACAATCATAAATCTTAAAAATAATATTAACCTTTACAAAGTATAAAACAAAGTTACTTTTCTGTGTGCCCGCATTGGCGCAGCCGGGAGGAACTAAATACCTACTGTTTCAAAGTTTTCTCCGTTGTTTTTGTGTGCCTTATAAATAAAAAATAAAATAAGTCCATTTATATGTGTCTTTATAAATTATTTTTAAATTACGTTTATAAAAATATATTTTTATCAATAGATAAATATTATCTAATGCAAAACATGTTTTTTAAGCGGAACAAATCCACAAAACCCACGCCGCACGGCGCACACGCCAGCGGCGGCGGCGGCGCGGGCGACGGCGCTCGCGCATTAAACGTGCTAAGATCTTAATTAATCACACAGCTGCGAACCCAAAGGAATCTTGAAAGCAGTATAATCCGATAGATACCACGCTTACTAGTTTCTTGAAACCATGGGAAACATAAAAACAGTGTTATAATATTCTGAAAAAAGATATGTCTTATTTAATGATCTGGCGGAAAGCGATTGCATTCGCTTTTAATAACACTTGTATTAACATTGCTGTATAGTAAAAAATCCCAAAGTTACCCCGATTCATAATGTATAATAATCAATCTCATAGCTACAAAACAGACGTTTCTTTCTTATTATTTTACAATGTAAATGAAAATGTAGTAAGATTGTTTAGCACAATTCGCTGAGTTTGTCTTGATAAAATTATTACAAGTTTTACTATGTTCAAATGCGCAAGGCAACCACCACCTCAGTCGGCTCGTTGATCATAACGCTTAAATTGTGTAAGACAATACAGTGGCTGTTTGTACCAGATCTTATATCTAATTGGAATAGAAAGTATTCTATCTAATATTTAATCTAATCTCTACATTTGATTTAATTATTTAACACATTGACTGCCACCGCGGTCACCGGTGACCGCTAACAATAGTTTTTCTATTGTGTCTGTTGTCTGGCAGTCAAAGCCTTAATTTATTTAATTTAATTATTATTAATTTAATTTAATCTCTACATTGTTCCTACACTACAAAAAATTACAAGGTTGACCGTTTTAAAAAAACTGATTCATAATATTCCGCGTGGTATATTTCCCTCGCGTTCAATGTAAAATCATTAACCAAATTAAATAGATTTTTGATCTTTTAAGCCCACAACTATTCTACAACACAAAATTCATAATGTATACTTGCCGTCAACTACCCGATTACAGATTAGATCCTTGACATTTTCGGGATTTCCCTTTGGGGAGTCCCAAAGACGAAAATATAATGATATAGGTAATATTAATGAATGCACAAAATGCATGGTGCCTCTGCAATTATTTACCCGCACACTCAGGTACGTCATTATTACGTATGATTCATTTGAAGACGTAAAGTTAGGAAGTTGGAATTCCACGCGACCTCATCGGCACGAGCGACTGAAGTGTTAAGTGTGCATTTTCCCTTTACCGCATGCATTCAATTACGTTTCAATTAAAACCCACTATGTATTTAAATGAGTCAGTCTATGTTATAATTAAAATAAGTATTTAGTTTCAGTGGCTAATTATTCCCAGGCGCTCCTTAACTTTATTCCAAATTAAAAAAGCAATATAAACAATTTTAGTATATTATTCATCATCATCATTTCAGCCGAAAGACGTCCACTGCTAGACATAGGCCTCCCCCAAAAGGCGGGGAATTTGCCATAATCGCCACGCTTGGCAGGCGGGTTGGCGATCGCAGTATGGTGTTTAAAATGCATAGAGAACGCTGCTGCCCATTCTCTAGTAAGTCCCTTAGTCGCCTTTTACGACACCCACGGGAGGAAATGGAGTGGAGCTATTCTTTACGTAGTATTTTATTGTTTAACTAATAAAATTATGGAGCTCTTGAGAATCAATGTATGGAGAGAAATTGTTTGGTGAACAATAGATTTGGAGCTCCTGAGAATAAGCCGTTATTGTTTTTTTTGTTTTATGTTTTATTTTAGAAGTATGTATGTACATGTATGTAAATAAATTCTCGTATTATTTTTTTATGGAAACAAGTGTTTTTTTTTTTTCTTCTCTTATACACGGTGTCTACATCTCTTTTCATCTACGTTTCTATCGCAAGTATGCTAGGGGAGATTTCTTTAGAAATAAGCATCAGTACCGTCGTACGTATTTTTCTATTATTTTCTTGTCTCAAATTAAATAAAATTATTTTATTTCACATAAACCACATGGGCACTTATGAAACGTCAGAAGCTAGGTGCCCAGTTCGAATTGGTTGTTTCCGATGGAGAAGGACCAGCAAGCAACTCCACGGTTACTCTTATAAAAATAATTGAATTTTACAATATTTTCAAATAACAGTGTTAATGCCCAGATATATGACAGTGACCTTGAGTAGTTAGCTTGCGTGTTCTGTACTGAGCTCACGCAACGCGTCGTATGTCCAGTCGCGGATTGAAAAGGTTGACCAGTTTTCAAATAAATTCATTTACGCGTTGCAAGCACATGTTACCTTTTTAAACTGTGTAACAGACGAGAGTGTTGTATTGAAAATTATGTTAAACTGTTTGACAACAAAGTTCAAATTTACTTAGGCGAATGTTCCTTGACTATTCATAGTTGAAGAAGAACCTTTTTATTAGTTTGTCCTTGCCATTACGTTGTGTCAAGTTTGATAAATCTGATTACATCCTCTTCGCTTTTAATGATTAAAACTATAAATGTGAATAACAGTTCCTGTCAATGTCAAATGTCATTGCCATTTTTTTTCATTCATGTAGTGAAATGACATTCATTATGACGGAATTTGTCATACTCGGTCGATAAAGCAGATACTGATAACCTAAACTGCGCAAGCAAAAACAGATCTTAAGGTGGTCAACCTTTTTATTCTGCGACTGTCCATCCAGTAATAAGACTCGCCCATCCAGGAGCGCTGTTCCAAATAATTCGCATTATTAATTTATTATTCATGAAACAAAAAGTATTTTAATAGAACACGTATACTAAAAGATCGATAATCAAATTATCTTCAAAAAGGTGAAGATTTCAGTAAAATACGCTTGATAGATTTGGGTGATTCTTAGTTTCTTATCCGCGTTAGACCTAACTTTACAAATTAATTTAACTATGTAATAAAAACATAATCTAAAATATTCACTTATTAAGTTATTAAGAAAATGCTTTAATTTAAGATATATTTTTCCAAATAATTAACACTACTCTTTTTTTATTTTTTATTCTACTATGAGTTTGTTCTTGACTTTAGTCTAGGTCTGGATGCCAGAGACAAAGTCTACGATGGAGTGAGCTTACCCAGAAGAAGCCTGTTCACTCTCACTTTGAATAGATTAGGGTTGTATACGTTCGGAAACACAGACGCAGGCAGAGAGTTCCACTCCTTTGCTGCGCGCATTATAAAAGACGTTTGAAAACGCTTAGTGCGAGTTGGTGGAATATCAACCAGGTAGGGGTGGTAACTTGCAGTGCGTCTAGATGTCCGATGGTAGAAGGGGGCCGGTGGAATGAGGTCGTGGAGTTCATGGGCACACTCTCCGAAGTACAATCTGTAGAAGACCGACAAGCAGGCAACCTTGCGGCGATGAGCCAAGCTGTGAAGCAATTTAGACGTGATCTTCTAATCTACAGTCTGTTTATATATAACCAGCTTCTGTCCGCGACTTCGTCCGCATGAAATCTTGTTCCCTCGACCCACCCCGTCGCATCGCATCGCGTTGCCTGCAGGAGCTATTATTTATTTTTCACTTAGCGTTCTTTTTTACTTTTATCTTTTTGCACGGCTCCTGAGGGTCGTAGCGTCATGTTAAATAGCCTTCCTCGAGATATTGGTTATCAAATCTTCTTCTTCCATCCCTGGTCCCGTTATTTGGGGTCGGGTCTCACTTTCCTGCGCCAAGACGAACGGTCTTGGGTTGTCGCATCGGGCAATTGGGCTTTCTTGAGGTCTCTCGCGATATTGGACCACCAAGTCATTGGCGGTCTCTACCTCTTTCTATTTCCGGTAAATTTAGAGCCATTTGAACCACATGATCCTCACTGCGTCTTTTAATGTGTTTTTTTATTTATTTTTATTCTACTATGAGTTTGCTCTTGACTTTAGTCTAGGTCTGGATGACAGAGACAAAGTCTACGATGGAGTGAGCTTACCCAGAAGAAGCCTGTTCACTCTCACTTTGAATAGATTAGGGTTGTATGCGTTCGGAAACACAGACGCAGGCAGAGAGTTCCACTCCTTTGCTGCGCGCATTATAAAAGACGTTTGAAAACGCTTAGTGCCCATACCATCTTAGGCGGTTTTCTGTCATTTTGTCTGTGATAGGTGCTGCGACTTTGAAGCTGCCACGTATATGTTCATTACGGATTTTGTCAAGCCGGGTCACACTTCCCGCCCATATTACCATCTTCATTTCGCTGGTATGGACCTTTTGCTCATGCGTCTTCTTTGTTGTCCAACATTCGGTGCCATAAAATAACGCGGGACGTAGGTACTGCGGTCTTATAGACTTTGGCCTTAATTTTTATGGGGTATCAAATGAAAAATGATATTTTCAAATCAGCCTGGTAGTTCCAGAGATTAGCACGTTCGAACAAACAAAAAAAAAAATTAAAAAAAAATTGTATAGATGTGAGTAGGTACATCAATTTAAATAATTAAATAACAATAATAAAATATAAGTACCTACCTTTATATTGGATCATGAATTAATTGTAATTGTTAATGAAAATATTTTACCTCATGTCTTCATGACGTAAAATTGTACGCTGATAAGTTGGAGGTAAGCTGAAAGTTTAAATACGTAAACAATAACATAATTAGGCATTTATGTGCCATGTAAACAATTAACATGAATTGATGTTTATTGACAGTTATTCAATGGGTATTTAGCTTACGTTAAATGATGCAGTATAAATGTCTAAATGGATTGAGCAATACTGTATGTCTCCAAGGACTTCGGCAGCAGTAACATTTCAGATGATTATAAACATTCTAGTTTCAGTTTTTTTTTTCTGACTGAAGATTATTGTACTCCATTCACTGACATTAGACAAATAACGGCTAAATAACGACAGTTATTGTGTAATATATTGTTGAAATTACTGCACTTTAGAGTTATTTTTTTTTAATGTAATTTGTGAATAGATTGCAGTGCTTTGTATTTATCGTGAAATAACGGAATTTATTAAACGTTTACATCGAAATAACGAAAGGGTGAGAACAGTTATTTGTCTAATGCTATAATAAATGGGATAAAATTACATAAAATAACACGCTTGTAATCCCCGATGGGTTAGGCAGAGGTGTACCTATACAATACCCGCATTTCGCTAATTGTTTAAGTCCCACGTTATAGGGGGCAAGCCTATTGCCATCAACCGGACACAAATCCAGAGTCGGGGCTGCTACTAAGAAATATTACAGATGGAAAAACCCAATAACAAAGGTTGTTTAACTATAATCGAATGGTGTGAACCCGGCTTAAGCTAGGGGACCCCAACCAAATGAGCTAGGTTGGAACTGTGATAAACTGCGCGCGAACCGAGCAAGTGATTAATACCTGTTTGTAGTATAACTTGGCCTCAATTGAATAACGAACTACTTCCGCTGCCACGTACCGTACATATCGTAGACAACAACAAGCCTAAATAAAGGTAGGTATGTCTACAGATTTGGAAGAAGCCAACATCTTTTAGAAATGGAAAAAACCAAAGGAAAAGCTGAAAGTCTGACAGCATGTGTAACCAAGGGGTATTGTGTTACTCAGTAACTGGGTAATGGAGGTCCAAGATAACAGTCACTCCAAGTAAAATACTGGTATTCACCTGCATTATTTGGCTAGACTGAGGTGTGCCGGACGTAAATAATAGCACCACCCAATTTCTGCCCGTAGGTGTCGTAAAAGGCAACTAATTGACTTACTAGAGAATGGGCAACAACGTTCCCTATGCATTTTTAACACCATACTGCGATCGCCAACCCGCCTGCCGAGCGTGGCGATTATGGCAAACCTTGTCCTTTGGGAGAGGCCTATGTCCAGCAGTGGCCGCCTGGACACAATTTCGCAAACCAATAAAACAACTTTTGTTTATAATTTGACATTTATTGAAACTCACGTACAAAATATGCATATTACTTACTTATTAACAACAATCTAACCTATGCAATGCAGCCAACCTTTATACGTAACTAGCTTCTGCCCGCGACTTCGTCCGCGTTAAATTTCTTGTTCCCCCGACCCACCCCGTCGCAACACATTGCCTGCCCGTGATTTTACTACATTTTCGCATAAACTTTCATAAAAAAAAAAAATTGTGTCCTACTCGTAGTTAATAGAAATGTTATTCTTCCTCAAGAATTGGGCTGTAAAATGCAAAAAGATTTTTCCAAATCCAACTCGCAGTTCCAGAGATTAGCGCGTTCAAAAAACAAAAAACCGGCCAAGTGCAAGTCGGACTCGCGTACGAAGGGTTCCGTACCATCCATAAAAATCCTTACTAATATTATAAATGTCAAAGTAACTCTGTCTGTCTGTATGTTACGTTTCACGCCTAAACCGCTGAACCGATCGACATGAAATTTGGCAGGAATATAGCCTGGGATATAGAGAAGGATATAGGCTACTTTTTTACGCGATAACCGACATCCACGCGGGCGGAGCAAAAAAAACGGCAAAAAAATCATGTCCGTTGTATGGGAGCCCCCCTTAAATATATTTTTTTTTCTGTTTTTTTTGTATTTGTTGTTATAGCGGCAACAGAAATACACAATCTGTGAAAATTTCAACTGTCTAACTATCACGGTTCATGAGATACAGCCTGGTGACAGACGGACAGACGGACAGCGGAGTTTTAGTAATAGGGTCCCATTTTACCCTTTGGGTACGGAACCCTAAAAACTAACTCTTCAGCTTTAGAATAATTACCTCGCAGAGTTGATCATTATTTTGCTGTGGAGTTATTATAAAACAGTTAGTTAAATCTCCTAAGATATTCATTGAAATGAAATGATGTAAGGGCAACTTTGTTCAAAATTAAATACTTGTGATGAATAACGTATTTATTTGGATAAGGATTAATACCATGTTTATGAAAACTCCTTCACGAATAATGCATTAATTTCGAACAAATTTGATTAAATTCAAATTCAAATGTTTATTGCTCAACACAGTACATAATCATACATTTCTAGATGTCAAGTGAATGCGCAGTCCACTGTGTTGCACCAATTCAGGCATGCAAAATTATTATTAAAATTATAAGCACCATTAAAATTATACCATTTCATAAATTGACAGTTATACAATAATTTCAAAATAGTACCATACACAATGTCATAAATTCAAATCAATAAGCATGTAATGTCAGAATATATAATGTCATGATAACTAAGTAATGTCTAATACAGTCCACACATAATTTACAATACAAATAAGAATAATTTTAATAAAAATAAAAACAAATCGGACTCCAGTCTTCACCCTAATTATATGTAGGTATTATTATTATACACCCAAATTCCTATCAGACAGGTATTCATTGATTGTGTAGTATGTCTTACTTATCAGTAGATTATTGAGTTGCTGCTTAAATAAATGGATATCTTTAATACTTAACAAAGCATTATGTAATTTATTATAAATATGAGGTGCCATTCCTAGGAAGTTTTTACGGAATACCGCTTTTTTGTGTTGCCTACTGCTTATTTTATTTCTATTTCGGGAACTGTGTAATTTTTTTTTACCATAAAAAAGGTTATAGTGAGTCAATCTTAAAAGATAGACATAAGCTGTCGCGGGCTTTTTTTTAGAACCTTTAAAGAGAAACAATTCCATCATATGTGATTTTAAAATAAATAAATGGACTATCCAACACATAAAGAATTTTTCAATTCCAACCAGTAGTTCCTGAGATTAGCGCGTTCAAACAAACAAACAAACAAACTCTTCAGCTTTATATATTAGTATAGATTACAGCTGAAATAATAAGTTTCGGTAGAAATACCGAAAGATTGGAATGAGTGTCAAAATGATATTGGCAATTTGATTCGATTCAGTTCCGAATAAAATTTGGTGGAATTCAAATTGTTCGAAATCTCAAAGATGTCTGAAAAAAAAAATTGCTAAACGCGTAAAAAATATGACTATAATTAATGTTATAACAAAAGTAAACATGTAATTTCGGCGAAGTTTCGGGCAAAAACACAAAGATTTGATACTTATATCATGTAAATACGGAATTTATTTCTCACATGTCATCTATGCGAACTGTCTTCTCAGGCACATGTCATCTTTTTGAACTCTTTTTTTTTTTTTTGACGAGACTGTCATTGTCTTGTCAACATATTAATAAAGAGAAAGAAGCACTATCAGTTTTTCCCGAGTTATTCAATTTTTCTTTCCATAAAAAAATAATTCAGACTATTGGGTTGATTATGAACATTTTAAAACACAAAACAGCCAAATCGGTCCAGCCGTTCTCAAGTGATTCGCTTACCAACAAACAGCATTTAACCTATGTCATACATATATTTGTTATCACTACGTTGTCTTTAACAACAATTGTCTCATGCACATTTGATGTGGAAAGTTTCTAATCTATTATTTTTCAGACTTTACTTTTTAGACCATTTCGTAGCTTAAACATATACTATATTTATGTTTAAACCAGGCATCTTCTTTAACTTTGCATAATATAAATTAAAGTAGCTTTTCGTGTCTGTCTGTGTGACTGCGTTATTCTTCTAAGCTACGCAATGGATTTTGATGCAAATTTCACCATAATATAGAGAATTTATTACGGAAATATATATTTAATCAATCAATCATTTATTTTGTTAATCATAGGTATGGTTACAGATAATATATTGTCCAAAATATGTGCACTATGTTTTTCCAATATATGGCGTACAAAATTAACATAAACAAGCAATTACAATTAAGGCGACATCTTAATAGATTACAAAAACTATAAATACATTCAATTAAAAATATGTCAGATATGTAAACAGGTAATAAATAAAATATTATATTGCTTGTTGACACCTGAGATACAGGACCGTCCTAGTTTGTGTGTCAGGAGTTTCACAAAATCAAGCATGTACTTAGCCTAATTACTATAAGGATCTAAGTTACTTAAGTTATTCATTGTTAACCCTTTTTCTCTCCTTATGTATTAGGTTTACGAAAAAAAAAAAAAAACTAATTATAAATCAATTCAAAGATGTCTCGTTTATGCCTGTATTTCAGTAAAGTAAAAACATTTATAGCCGTCAGCTGGTGCCCGACCTTGATCAAAGTCAATTGTACAATTTAGAATCTGTACCGATGGGTGAGTGACATTGGAAGACCAATTGAGATTATTCAAGAGTTGCTCTCTTGAAAAATGTCAATTGGTCTTCGATAATGGTCGTCCGCATAGTAATCGAATCCAATCCGAAAGCTTGACTATACTCTACAGATTAACTCTGCACAACAATCAATCAGTGTAGATAGACATATAGATAAAACATTTATTCAGTGCACACAAAAGACATAGCATAACACATAAGAGAAAAATAAAATGAAAAAATAACATTACATGAATATATTCTTAAGTCAAGGTTCTTCAAGTTAACCTCTAGGAAATGTAATTTTAATGTCATTTTATTTAGACGCGGTAATGATTAAACATGTGAAAAAATTATATGTTGCTTTTGAGACCCTTCTGTAGGTACGTCGGATGTAATTGGATAAAGTTCACTCGATAGAAAAAAAAAAATCCAAAAATACCCTTATTTTGTAGATTAAAATCATTTTATTTTAATATTATACCACATTATGTATTGAAAATTACATCAAAATAAACGTCTTTGATGATGTAATGTCCGTCGGGTTTAACATTGGTAATATCGTAAAACATATAATTTTCAACCTACAATTAACGAAATTCACGGCACAATTTACTCGCGCCCAGCTGCCACCTTAAGAACAAAAATGCACGCTCGAAGAACCTCGCTTTAATATATCAAACAAAGTCGGATTATTTACACCATTTATAACTCAAGAAAGGCTGGACCGATTTTTATGATATTGTATTTGTTGGATTTGTCTCCGACCTGAATAGAATAATAACTATTAAAACATGCGAAAAATTCACTTTTTTTTTTTTTTTTGTAGATAATTTACTTTCTCATACGTTTTTTACAGAACGGCTTTTTTGATGATATCACGAGAACGGATTGGGGAACGGGAGAAGAAGAAATTTCACGCGGACGAAGTTGCGGGCAGAATCTAGTAATCATATAAAAACAAGATTCCAATACACAAAAAAGAAAAACATACATAAAGAAATGGAGTGACACTATGACATAATTCAATCAAATACAGGTGCGGTTTGCGTCACAAGGGTGCACCAAATAGGAGTCCAGTTCAGCATGTGTCAGGCGATACCTGACGCTGATATTCTGTTGGATCCCTGCAGTGAAATACAGACGTCGAGCAGACGAGATATAGTGTGACCTACAACCAAGCAAGCAGTGTATACCAACTACTAGAGACTGTGATTCAGACCAATATACTAGAGACGCTCGATGACTCAACGGTGACACATTGTAGCAATTGTACCTTCACATATCGTTTTATAATTGGGTCTGCTATCAGTATTTAGTCTGCGTGGATGTCGGCTCCTTTTGCTTCATGTATGTTCTTACATCTGGTCATACACGCAAGCCGGTTGTGATTACTATGCACCTGACCTTTCTCAAGAACATCATCAATTAGATCACTATAATAATATGTTCTCCTGGGGCGTCCCCTCCCGGCGTTTCCACTCACATCTGCCTTTGATTGACTAATTTGAACAAAAAACGGTACGAACATAGAACCCGAACCAGATAATTATTTTCTTGATATTTTAGTGTGGATACAGTAGACCAACGAAAGAACGCTATATCCCTGCATATACAAAAATAATGATATAAATAAATAGATAATTTGCATTCGCTCGTTTTGTGTAAACCCACCTTTAAAACTTAACATACAACCGGACGAGGTCAATCAAAATCAGCAAGCTGCGTCAGTTTGGCCTGACCGGATGTGCACACACATAAAACTTTGAACATAAGTGTATCTTGCTTCTTAGCACAGACTACTTAGAGATACTACGCTTCTTAGTGGTGACATTGGCGCCGAATGTAGGTCGCCCACTCGCTCTTGAGATTATAATATATCGTAACCACGGATTTTAGTGAGCCTTACGGGGGGCTCGTTTGCGGATTTATAATATAAATTAATTTTTATACATTTATAAAAGCCTATAATAAAAGCTTTTGTTTTTATCTTTATTTATGAAATTAATTTATAAAGTTCATACATTTATGAAATCTATGACCCTCGTTTGTATAAAATTTGAAAAAAGTGGATGTGCCAATATATTACTAGGTGAGCGATTATGGTTACCACGGATTTTAAAGAGGTAAGCCTTAGGGGGGGGGGGGGGGGCGCTCTAGTTTGTGAGTTCAAATCCGGGCATGTTGTACCAATGTGACTTTTTCAATTCATATTTGAGGGAACTAAGTTCAAAACCAGATAAAACGATTTTTCGAGTTCCATCGAATTATCTAGGATTTTTAAACTCAATAAAATGTAATCGCACTCCATGCTATGCAACACAATTACACAAGTCGCCATTGGTCCGCCATACTATTCGTGAGATTAATTGGTGCAATTGGTGCAAAACCAAAGCGCTGTGAGTGGTTGTTTCCGTTGTAGAGGAATTTGAATTTTAACCTTGACATTTATAGTGGATTTTGTTACCAAGTCTAAGGTAAATTTAATTACTGTTATAGTAAAAATAGAAAACTTTCAAAATAGAGAGAAATTCGATTTCAAGGAAAAATATTTTTAACGGGGTGTGGACCCCCCCCCCCCTCTATGTACTTTCTGAGTTTATTTTGGACATTACTAAAATAAACGAAAACATCGTGAGGACATAGGGACTTAAGTAATTTAAGTCTGGAATCGCCAGCCGGTCTTGATTAAGCGTGGTGATCAATGCAATTGCCTTCTTTGTATGAGAAGAGGCCCTTCAGCGGGATAATCATAATCAGCCTATAATATTCCCACTGTTAGGAAACAGACCTTTTGGAGAGGGACTGGGCTGTTATCTGCCACGCGGGTCCAGTACGGGTAAGATGTCACATTTCTTCGGATTTTTGGTTCTAGGACATGCCGGTTCCGTCACAATGTTTTCCTTCACCGTTTTGAGAGACGCACAGGGGCCCAAGTCTGGTATTTTTATAAATTCGTCACTCCAACACGATCCCATTGTCATTTCGCTAAAAGTTCGTAATCTGCTAAATTCATAATGGTCGATCATTGGTCGGTCAATGGTCTCGTAATAGAATTATATTACAATGGCATTTTGAACATTTATTCATGCCAGATTTCATTTATATATATTTTTACATATTATTTATTAGTGTTATAAGCAATCTGAAGTAGTAGGAAGTTGAAAGTTTAGTAAGAAGTCTCATTTGTCAATATGTACGAGATTACCAATTCTTTCGATGGAGTGTCAGTGGCTGACCATTGGAAAGTCATAATGACGCCATTATATTAGTAGATTTACCACACTTGTCAAAATCAACAATTATGAAATCAATGATTGACCATTCTGACACTATTGTAACAGCAGACTTGAGGCCCAGGTCTGTTTAGAACATCTTTTGTGTATCGTAGTGATGTTAACAGATCTCGCAAATTTCTGGACTGAACGAACATACAGGACTGTTAAACCTATTTTTACCTCACCATAATTTTGGTCTGAATGCCAGTGTAATCTGTAACTACATTGGCATTCAGACCAATATTATGGTTGGGGACAACGCATCTGCGATGCATCTGGTATAAAAGATGTCCAAAGTGTCCATTAGCTGTGGTGACCAGTTACCATTTACCACCAGATGGGCCAATTGCTTGATTCTCCTTGCCACTTCATAAACATTTAAATCTCTCAGTAGCAGCCCGGATTCTGGATTTGTACCCGGTTGATGGCAATAGGCTCGCCCCCTATTTCATGGGACTTAAATATAACTGGTGAAATGTGGGTGGTGTACCCACATTTCTGGTGGTCCCACCCCAAAAAAAAAGACGTGTACCTATTAGTACACGTCTTTTTTTTTGGGGTGGGAAATTATCAAATAACTTCTCCCGCTCTGGGCGGAGCGGGAGGGCGTGTCAGACTTTTACTGAATAAAACCTTCCCGTATTCCTTCAATTATTTGTGTGCCAGGGTCATGGTATCCTTTTCGGACAAACCCGCAACCCTGGCAGGAATAGGTACATATCTGCCTAACCTTTCGGGGATATTAGGCGTTAGTGATGTTATGTTATGTAAATGAATTGTTTTCAATTTATACATCTTATTGAGGCAGACTGAACAGCTGGTAGGAATAGATCATCATCATTCATCATCGTTTCAGCCGAAAGACGTCCACTGCTGGTTATAGGCCTCCCCCAAGCACCGCCACTTCGACCGGTTCTGTGCTTCCCGCATCCAGCGGATTCCTTCAACCTTCACAAGGTCATCGGTCTACCTCGTGGGAGGCCTTCCAACGCTACGACTTCCAGTACGCGGTCGGCAATACAGAACCTTTTAGTCCCATCGGCCATCTGTTCTGCAAGCAATAGGTGGGAATCAGTGAGCTCCTTAATCCATTATATGCCTAGAACTTTCTATAACACCGATTTTTATCATTTTCACATAATTATGTTTTTTATTGATAGCCGCAGCCAAGGACTGTGATCATAATTTCTAGTTTTCTGTTCTGAAAGTTGATTGTTTATTTATTTTTTATTTTTTTTTTCAGTTCATTTATAACCCTTAACTTCGTCATCGTCATAGATACTTCGTCGTTATAGACTTCAAAATTTCAATAGATTCTTTTTTTTTTTTTGCGTTATTGCAGACCATACCTACACGGCTTTTTACCAGATTTTGTTCAAATCTTAAACGTATTCCGTTTTGGGGAGAACAACAAACATTTAAAATTTTGCATTTTATTTTGACAAGACCGATACTTTGGCATCTGAAAGCCGAGCATCATCATACAAAAATTAGAAATCCCAGTATATTTTGGGTATGGTACAACATGCAATCCACTGTTTTAAAACACCCACACAGATCTATTATTGTTCCGAATCTAAATATCTTAACATTCTAAATACAAAAGCACATTTGATAACGTCAACACAGTTTCGTTTTCTAGTTACAAATTGGACAGTTGAAAAGATTCAAGTTCAGTGTTTTCGTTGCTTATCCGTATGGTATCTCGGTGATCTCTGGGAATGGATCCTGGCTAAGAAACTTGGAGTGCAGTCCAGGGATGAAGCAGGAGGTCGTTCCGGCGAGGGTCCAATCCTCCCTTCGAGCCAATGGGTTGACATTTCACCCTTGCCCTGAAAAATAAGACGTTCAGTTTAGATGAGCGTTGACTAAAGATTGGGTTTCCTTGGAAAGCGTTCCGTCATTTATCGTAACGGCCGACACAAAAATCTGCAATTTTTACCAGTATTTGACATTACAGTGTCAAAAAGCGTTCTGTATTTGGACAGCCCAAATGTCCTTTCTTTGGTATTGTTCGTCGAATCAATGAGGTCCTTAAGTTCTGAGTTGAGCTGATAACCGAAAAATGCGTGCACTGACTGGACAGGTTAACTCAATCTGTGTGTTTCTTTCCACAAAGTACCATTTCAGACAGTAATCTACATGATATTCACATGATCTGACCAAGATTATATCTGGACTTTAAAAGTGACTGTATACTAAGAACAAACTTAACATTGTAGTTGGTAAACATAATCTCCCATACATTCCAACTGCAAATGAAGTTTGTACGCACAATATCGAGAGATTTAGAGAGTATAAACTTGTAGCTGTCTCGTTCTCGATGATGATTGAATACAAAGTTAGAATAGTATAGAATAGTCGAATATAGTCGTAAATAGGTTTATAGACATTATTTATACATTATTTTACTTACATTTGATGCGCTGTTACGTTAGCGAAAGACTTCAAAATGTTTACCTTGACATCAACGACGCCGCGAGGAGCCGTCAAAAAGAGGCCAGTCTTGTCGAGAGCCATCTTCACGTCATCTGATATTTGGATCTTCATTGCTGTAAAAAAAAAAAAAAAATTGGATACTAGCTTTTGACCGCGGCTCCGCCCGCGTGGATGTCGGTTATCACGTAAAAAAGTAGCCTATATCCTTCTCCATATCCAAAGTCAAAGCATTTATTTCAAATAGGCACATAAATGGCACTTTTGAGCGTCAAAATTTACACGGAAATAAAATGTATTCTATTTGCCCCTTCCAAAAGGTAGTTTCCCATGGAGAAGAATGGGGAAGAAACTGCACCGTTATTCTTTTTAAACTGTTTTACAATACTTTGTATACATCAATTTTATCATTACATGTAAAGACGATGTACCCAGAATAAAATTACTATACCACAATAGGTAATAAATGAAGTAATAAAAAATGAAGGAATGACGGATAAATTAACTATTTGTTAGATACATGGTGCTCACATGTTTACAAACATTGTTAGAGTAGATGATTTTACTAAATTTATTGCAAATAAAAAATCAGAATGCGAGTTAAACGTATCATAAAATTAATGTCTTAAAAATAATAGGTACATTATTCCCAGGCTATATGTCTTAAAAATAATAGGTACATTATTCCCAGGCTATATCTCTGTCATATCATGACGATCGTTTAATTCGAGTTAATCGAGTTAATTGGCAAAAGCCACCCATAAATGTATATTTGTACGCAGTGACAAAACATAGAGAAACTTTATTATTATAACAATTGTAACATCTTGCACACTGTGTTGACAAAAACTTGTGTTGTAAAACTCGCATTATGGCCAGGTGAAGACGTAAAATTGTGTACTTACCACGGGCAGTAAAAAAGAAAGCCCTCTATCGCATATTTACTACCCTCGTCTGCGGGTCGGGTCACAAATACCTGCGATTTCGCGCGTTCTTTCTTTTACAGCCCTCGGTAAATAATGTACTATAATGTATCATAATCATGGTGCGTTAAGGGGAAAGCGCTAGAGTAGCCCGCGAAATTCAAATTTTCTAAAAAATATTGCAATTTGCAGCTCATCTCCAAATATTGCACAGAATCAAGTTTTTCTATCTGAACAGACGGCTGTGCTGCTGGGGAGTTTGTTACGTCACTTCTTCTTCTCAGTGAAAGCACTAGGAAGTGGTGAAGGGTGGGGGTTTTGGGGGATTATCTTATGTAATTTTGACGTTCGAAAAGTGCTAATTCTCAGCCTAAATTGAATAAATGACTTTTGAATTTTTGAATTGTCTGGTTGTATATTTATTAAAGTATGATTCGCAACCGTAACAAATATGTATTTTCAACACACTTGCTCGAAAATTGGCTCTTAATGAACCGCTTTTAGGTCCATAATGCAGTGTATTAAAAACGCGTGCTTTTTACTTTACGTTACCGCGCTAGTGCTGTAACGCCACAGATAACTATTTACTAGTCGGATAATTGCGCTTTTTTTAATCTCATCGAATTGACTTCCATAATGCTGGAGCCATAATGCCATATTTCACTTTTTTTTTTAATAGTCTGAATTTTCCTTGGTCCCAAAATGAACTAAAAATTTACCTTAAATTGTCCGTGGTCCTTCCCGGAACCAAACGAAAAAGACCCTGACTGGCGTTCTATTATTGAGGATTCCCACTGAACAAATGTATATTTCTCTATGCCAATAGTACTTTCTAATTCCATACTAACTAAACTACAATTTGACATCCGACAACACTATGATCAGTCTAAACATTATTTTGTGTTTTTTTTATTTTATATAAAGGCTCTTTAGCGGTTTTGCCAGTGCCTTTATTTACACCTGCGCGCGCATCGCTAGCGCAGCGCGCGGAAAAACAAAACCAGCGCCGTTTTCCATAAAGTTACTATCAATGCTGT
This sequence comes from Dryobota labecula, assembly GCA_947523025.1. Lineage (NCBI taxonomy): Eukaryota > Metazoa > Arthropoda > Insecta > Lepidoptera > Noctuidae > Dryobota > Dryobota labecula. The sequence continues at coordinate 4,844,786 of OX383296.1, read as the reverse complement.
TTTTTTCCTCGCAAGTGTGTTGAAAAACGTCGTTTGAAACGAGTGTGCATTGATCATTACACTCTCGGCTTCCTCGAATAATACCGCCTCGAGCGCAATGATCAACATAGCACACATGTATCATTATGTACTGTTACATAATTATAATAATAAGAACCGTATGGCGCCGGACGTAAAGAATAGCACCACCCCATTTCCTCCCGTGGGTGTCGTAAAAGGCGACTAAGGGACTTACTAGAGAATGGGCAGCAGCGTTCTCTATGCGTTTTTAACACCATACTGCGGTCGCCAACCCGCCTGCCAAGCGTGGCGTGGCTATGTCCAGCAGTGAACGTCTTTCGGCTGAGATGACGATGATGAATAATAAGAATCAAAAATACAACTCCTTAAGTTAGTATAATCCTAAAATTTAATGATTTCTTGAATAGTCATTCAATAGGATGTTGTTTTATGATTACAATTCTATAAATAAATATTTGGTACGGCCGCGAATCACATTTAGATCAACATAGACAACCTTATAATGACCTGCAAATAGAATATAGACAATAGAATAAAAAAAATATTTCGCGTGCTACCCTGACGCCTTCACCTTAAGCTAATCCCTTCTACCACGCAGTTTATATTAGGAATAATGTTATTTGGTAACTTACGCTCTCCAGTGCTTTCCATTCTGCTGGCTGTGTTGATTGTATCACCAAACAAACAGTATCTTGGCATTTTGCTCCCCACAATGCCGGCGACACATGGCCCCATGTGGATACCACTTCTCATACAAAGTGTCTGGAAAATAAAACATAAATGATGGGAAAGAGAGTTGGACCCTGTTGAGTCAACGGTTTTTCTTGGAACATGAAGTGTCTGACTATCTGACCTCGTAACAACCCGGTTACTGGGTTACACTATACCCATTATACTTGGTAAAACTGCGGTTTACAGACTTAGGAGCTACTGATTACCCGTAATGACCGTCAAAAATCTACGAATGACAGACGGGACGGTGACACGTGCTCTCCAAGGCACGGAGGGGTCTCGGTATGTACAGATGGTCACCCATCTAGGAACCAACCTCGGCAAGCGCACCGCTATAGACCCACATATGCAATAAGTCAGATATCGGAGGTCAGATGAAGAATCGAACATCAATTTTGCAACACTCATCGGATACTGCCAAAATATCAGCCACACATACGGCACGATATTTAGTTCAGGTTTATTTTAAATGACTGATGTGAACTGTTTGCATTTATGTATATGGCCGCTGGAGAAACGCATCCATTCAGGCCAATCTGACACAGGTTCAGGTTCGGCTTAGAAAAAAAAAATGCCATTATTCTTTTGTTTCCATTTAAAAACTAAAATAAAGTTGGTTTACGGACGATAGTTTAACATGATAACGTCATAACAAAACATTGATGCGGAGCAAGCGTACAATGAGCGTAACGGGACATTTTCGTGCATGCAGCCAGCGTTCATCGATTTATTAGAAGTGGTCACGTCAAAAAAAAATGGAAAAGACAAAAGTAAGAGATGTTTTATAAAAAATAAAAAATCTAATGGAACTGGGACTGGTCACATTATGACAACGAACAGAGAAAAATGGACGAAAGACGTAACGGAATGGTATCCTAGGAATGGAAAACAACAAAAGGGACGTCAAATCAAGCGGTGGGTAGATGACTTACCAAAAGGCTGGAGAAGATTAGCTCATGACAGAGGTGAGTGGAGGAAACTAGGGGAGACCTATGTCGAAGGATAACCTTACCAACAAACTGGTTGCTGGAGAATGTAGATTTACTTACTTAATCGAAATAGTATTGCCAGTGATGACCTATGGCACTGAAACGTGTACGCTCACAATGGGCCTTATTAGAAGGCTAAAAGTCACCCAAAGGGCAATAGAGAGGGCTATGGTTGGAGTTTCCCTACGTGATCTAATCAGAAATGAAGAGATCCGCAGGAGAACCAAGGTAACCGACATAGCTCGAAGAATTGCCAAACTTAAGTGGCAATGGGCAGGGCACATTGCTCGCAGAACAGATGGCCGTTGGAGCCGAAAGGTTCTGGAGTGGCGACCGCGTACTGGAAGACGTAGCGTTGAAAGGCCTCCCACAAGGTGCACCGATGACCTTGTGAAAGCCTCAGGAATCCGCTGGATGCGGGAAGCAAGGAACCGGTTGAAATGGCGGTGCTTGGGGGAGGCCTATGTCCAGCAGTGGACGTCTTTCGGCTGAAATGATGATGATGATAATGAATCGAAATAACTTTTTTTTTCTTTCTTAAACTAGATTTAAAAATAGATTAATAAAAGTTGAAACTGTACTGTATTTATTTGATCAGCGAATAAAGGCTTAATAACTTTTTAATTAAGTCTATGATTTTACAAGAATTTTAAAAACGATGTAGTGACTATAGGTACTCTATTTATTATAGCATAAAAATAACGGCTAACAATAAAAGTAACAGTGTTAAAATTAATGCACTTTAGAGTTATTTTTTTAATGTAAATGGTAAATAGATTATATTGCTTTGTATTTATCCTGAAATAACGGAGTTATACGTTTATATCGAAATAACGAGAGAGCAATAACCGTTATTTTTCTAATATTTTATAATAAATGGAGTATAAGTAGGTACAGATAGGTACTTCGTTAGTTTAAAAAAATAAGATCATATATTAAGAAATAGCAAAAGAAACGGAAGGACAAGAGCAAGCCAAAATATTATTTAATTAAATATATGGGACTAAACAACAAAACAATTTGGTACGAGTATTTACAAAAGCAATCATTACTATAAAAAACTTTAGTCGTTGTTTACATGCATTGACACTATTATAAGCTTTAAAGCTGCTTTCAGACTACGCTATAATATAATAGCATACCTATAGTATATAGCTCATAGCAGAACAATATCGCGCACCATACATTCCAATAATATATAGTACAGTATAGTGTGAACGTATCCATAACAATGTATGGTGCGCGATATTGTTGTGCTTTGAGCTATATACTATATGCTTTTATATTATAGCGTAGTCTGAAAGCAGCTTAAAGCTTGTGTAAAACAAAAGGGCGAAAATTGAAATAAGTATTAAAAGCGAAGACACAGATATTATTACCTAGAATAGTACCTGATCAGGTCGATGCGGCAATCTGCACATTGATGTTGCTTCCAGTAGCTCTAGAGCCATACTTGCTATTTCGGTTGCATGTTTATTGCCTATAAAAAACACAAGAGATCAAGTCATGAATGTGATATGTTGACTGAATGTTCTAGCCATACCAGTGTGGTGGCATATACAACGCCTCATACCTCTATACCGTCGGGGTCACCAGTATAGAGGTATGAGGAACAGGGTGTAAAGTTCAGTCATACTCTATGGAAAAGGGAGGATCCTCCGACCAGTTGGGTGTTGTGTCTGGTAGGCAACAGCCCGACGGTTGATGTCGGGATGTTGTATATATCCTAGTCGCGCGGTAAACTCTGGATTGCGCGATGCAGGATTTGTGTCGTCAGGTCTTTGATACGTAGTTCGCATGTGGCGTTGTATATGCGGCCCACACCAGACATTTAACATGATACGATGTCTTGTTTCCCTGAAGGGTTGGGGTTACTCGTCATCTTCATGATACGTCTTATCGAACGCCAATAATATTCGTACTAGAGGCTAGCATTCTTGGTATTCGATTCCACAGACGACACTTTAGGAACTTAGGTACTATCGCGGACAGCCGAATTGGCTCACTTTCAAAACAAAATCCCGTGCTCATAGTGCCCACTTCTGTTTACGTCCCCTTTTTGCATCGACCAATAAAACAAAAATACATAGGAATATTTTGTTTAATCAATTTCTCAGCCTGTGTTACAATGATCACAGATGTCTGACCATCCTTTTTATACCAATATGAATAGAACATTAAAAGACCCAAGGACAAGAAACCGACCGAAGACCGAGCGCAGCAAGCAGAAATTGTCCTTACGGTGGTCCGATTTGGCTGTCTGCTATAGTAAATAAGTACATACATAACATCACGCCTGTATTTCCAGAAGGATAAGGCAGGAGTACACCTTTATTTTTCCCACATTTCGTCCGTTATGTTTAAGTCCCATATAATAGAGGGCGAGCATATTGCAATCAACCGGGCACAAATCCAGACTCCGGGCTGCTACTGAGAAATTCGAGATAGAAAAAACACTGCCCGATCTGGGAATTGAACCCAGAACCTCATGCTCAGCACAAGCGCTTGCGATCACATTATATTAGTTAATAAGATAAATAATTGTAAGTGTACCATTTCTAACAGGTAGTCCTGAAGCAACCATGTACGAATCTCCAATGGTCTCAATTTTGTACACGTCGTAGCATTCAATTTTTTCGTCAAATAACTTGTACACTGAGTTCAGGAAACTTATGACCTGAAGAAAAGAAAATGTTTCTAACAGGGATTTTTTCGGGACCACTTGTATAGATAGATAGATAAAATATTTATTCAGTGCACACAAAAGACAGCACAACACACAAGAGCATAAACGATAAAAAAATCATGAATATTATAAAAACACGGCGCCAATATACAAAAGGAAAAACATACAGAAATAATGTGATATTATGACAATTCAGTTACAATGATAACAAATATACAAGGTGCGGTGTGCGTCTCAAGGTTGCACCAAATGGGAATAAATCACAAAGCACACATATAGCCAAATCCAAAACTGTCTCAAAGATGTTATAGCGAGAAATACTCAAACGAGTCTCGGGGCCGATTGAATACCAGTATTTTACATGGTACATGGCTAGTTGCTCATTCCAATACGTAGATCTCTATGGCGAAGAACGGGCAAGAAACTCCAAGGACACTCTTTTAAATCAAGATATTACAAATCTTGGGTACATTATTCTTGTTCTTATAAGTGAGACAATGTAAAAAACAAATAAAACAATACAAAATATAAAATTTCAAATAAGCCCTGGCAGTTAAGAGATGACCAGTCTCAACTGACGGCGCCCGTTCACGAACACGACGCGTGGATCAGCACACGCCAACACACGCGCCACCATCAGTGAGACATTTGAGTGAGCATGACATACTCTCAACTGCCGTGCTCTTTCAAGTCAACATACATCATTGCATTCATGTCAAAAAGCATTCTCTCGGTGGATGGAATATAGGTATATTATGACATGACATGACATAATATGCCACTAAAATTGTATTGTCATCAAGAAAACAGGCGGACTAAAGAAAATATGGATGGATTGTGTTAGCATAATCAGCAAATAATGTTCCCACTGCTGGGATATTAGGCCTCTTCTCGGTGAGAGGGAGTAGGCCGTTATCCACACGCGGGTTAAGTGCGGGTTGATAGATGTCACATGATTTCGATTTTTTGGGTCGAGGACATGCTGGTGTCCTCCCGATGTTTTTCTACACTGTTTTGTGAGCAGTGGTGATGAAATAATGTTCACAAAGTAAAGCGCCTACGGGTTCGAACCTACGAACGTAAGGCCTCTGCCTCGAATCTTGCGGGCAGCGAGGCGGCAGCGAGGCGGCAGCGAGGCGGCGGCGGCGGCGGCGGCGGCGCGGGAGCGGTAGGATCTAATGCGTAAAATCACATGGACCGGCCCTCGAAAACAGCGGCGCGGCAGCGGCGCGGGGGCGGGCAACGAGCGGTGCACTCCAGTCAAGCGGTGACCGCCCGCGCGTCTGCATTGCAGTGTTGTGCAATTTATTTTTGGAACGTTAGGAATCAATTTTAATCAAAAAGATGTTGTCGCCGTTGTTCAGACATTTTGTTCGCGAATAAAAACAAATATCTCGACGACACAACCACTACGCCGCTACAGTGCCGCGTGCCCGCTGGTTTCGAGAACGAGTCTGCGTTGCCTGCCCGGGCCGCTCCCGCACCACCGCCGCCACCGCCCCGCAGCCCGCAAGATTCGAGGCAGAAGCCTAAGTCCTAAGTCGCGGCTCCTGAATGATGTCTTTTGAAGTAGTATGGACGAAGAAGATCATAATTAAAATAGTGACATATGTAAGGGCAAAAGGGCTAGTCAATGTGGCAACGATTGGGGAAGGCATATGTGCGTCAGTCGACGTCTTTTGGTTAAAATGATCATGTTGATGAAGCGCAGAAGGGTGACAAATATAATATCATCAAAACGGTTGAATAATAAACATTGGACTGCTATTTTGATATACTTTGGTTCTATGACTTTAAAAAAAACATATTACATTTACCAAAAACAAACCTTCAAGATACCGTTCTTCTATATATAATATTTAAAGCCAACGCTCTCAAACTCATCAGACTTTCATATAAAAATAAAAATATTTAAATACAACAATTTAAATATTTTTCTCTAAAATAAACATTCTTTATAATCCTGAGACGTTGTTAGTATTTTCTTCCAATAACCCTGTACAAGAACATGGAATAAAAGTTGTTAAATTACCTGGTACGGTGTGGACACGGCGGCAATTGCAGTGAACCCAACAATATCGCTAAAATACACTGTCACCGAAGCAAAGAACTCAGCTGGGACCTGGAAACACAGTTTTTTTTTTAATCACAAAAGTTACATGGTTTATTTTATTAACACTGGCTGGATGAAGTTATGGCAGGTTACGGGAACTATCTGCGACTCCCGCAATTCCCTTAAACTTACGGGGAAAATATAAAGAAAAAAAAAAAAAGGTTTTTTTTTAGAGGTTTGGTTTCTAAAATGAATCAAAACACGTAAAAATAAATTTAATTGCCATGGTATTGGCTTTATTTAGAATATTCTTATGCCATTAGTACTTAAACATGATTTCGGGCATATGGGCGCCACGGCTGGCTCGAATGAAGCGTAATTAGGAAGTCCAATTTTCGATCACTTTATCGAGCAACTGGGGCAGTATATCGGCAATAACGCGGCAAACTTTGACTTCCAAGTGGTCCAATGTCTGTGGTTTATCTGCGTAGACGAGCTACTTCACATATCCCCAAAGAAAGTAATCCATAGGTGTGAAATCGCACGATCGTGGAGGCCAGTAATTCACAGGTCCATTACGCTGAATATTGTTTTCGGCCCATTCACTGAACGTACGGCGCGCATAATGGTCATACGGTTTCAACTCTTGCACAAGTTGGATCTTGTAAGCTCGCAAGCCAAGATCTTTCTGTAAAATCTTCCACAAAGTTCATGGGCACAGCTCCAATTGCTGTGCACGATGGCGAATCAACTCAATGGGGTCCTCTTCAATACTACGTTCCACAGCAGCTATAACTTCTTTGCGCAATGTATGGCGTCTTTGTGGATGCGTATTATCAACTAGAGTGTGTGGGGTGCGAAAACGATCCATGATTTTCCGAATAACTGTCTCGGATGGAAGATTATGTCGACCGTAAAATGGACGCAGAGCACGGTAAATTTGGCGTACTGAACCATGATTTTCAAAATAAATTTTCACCATTTTCAAACGTTGTTCTGAAGTAAATCTATTCATTGTGAAATGACAAAACGATATAAATGTAAAGTGCGACATAAAATAGTAGAAATTAAATAAAATGGAACTAAAAAAATTCCATACTAAATTGTTGCCATGTTTAAGCATTTTACGTCAAAAAATTTGAGTTACGCAGAAAGTGGCGCCCTCATTTAAATACTACTATTTTATGTCGCACTTTACTCTGTGGTACTGACCTCCTCCTATATATAAATGTACTCTGTGGTACGGACCACAAATCAACTATCAACTGTCAAATTGACAGTCACTAGAAAAGTGTTGCCAATTTAAAAACCAAACCTCAAAAAAAAAACAGTATGAATCAGAACGTTGGACCACAAAAGGGATGAATGAAAGGCAATTGCATGCAGCTGAGATGAGAATGCTAAGAGGGATGTGAGATGTTACGCGAATGGATAGAAGAAGAAATGAGTATCTATGAGGAAGTCTAAAAGTGACACCGGTAAACTGAAAAGGTGTGTAGAAATAGATTGTCATGGTATGGGCATGTGATGCGGAGAATGAGGGAAATGTCGTCAGAAAAATTTAAGAGGCTATCGAGGGCACAGTGGCGCCCTCATCGTTATTTCGGTGATTTCTTTTATTTTAGAATGAAAATGCAGAAAATAAGCTCGTCAAGTTGTGCTTCACAAGACTGTACGTTATTATTACTACAAACAGTAGTTTTAAATTGTTATGTTTTATTGTAATCATTAAAACGGAAAATAGTGGCCACTAAGCTCCGTTTTAATGATTACAATAAAACATAACAATTTAAAACTACTGTTTGTAGTAATAATACCGTATAGTCTTGCGAAGCACAACTTGACGAGCTTATTTTCTGCATTTTCATTCTAAAATAAAAGAAATCACCGAAATAACGATGAGGGCGCCACTGTGCGCTCGGTGCAGTCTTAAGTATAGTATGAATGTGGATGGCTGTACGAGTAGGGGCAGACCAAAGAATCGATGGATGGACTGAAACGACGGAAAAAATAGAATAGAATTGAATAGAATAAAACGTTCTCATTTCAGGATAAAGTTCAACTTCGTACCAATGAAGAACGCGTCACAATGCTATCATGTATAAATCCTTGACCATATATTAACGCTCCCGTGATAAACGGACAAGTTCAATGCGATAACATGACTGTAATGTCATTGACGATAACATTATTCATCGAGTGTTAATGATTATATACTAGACGGCGTGTAGACTGGGCGCTCTTATCAATAAATTAGAGTGACGAGTGAGTAATTGTTTGTTTAATTATTTAATCAGTGTTTTATCGATATTATTATGTTGCCTCATGTTATGTTAATGACTTAATTATCGAGTTTTACAAACAATTTTTTTTTTTTTTTGTTGACACTTTGTAAACGGTAGGAGTACCTATGATTTTTGTTTAACCTATAATTGTATAAATGAGTAAGAGAATGAATGAAAACATTTATTTGCTGGTTTGTTTGTATAGGTGTTTATTTTCAATGTGACAAATGCATTCCTGAAGATACTGACTTTAACTCCATGTTTTTTATTATTATTATTATTTTTAACACCAGATGTAAATCATCAGAAATAATTAACCAGATTATTACAGAATTTGAAGAAAATAAAGAAATTTTTTTTTGCGTATATTTTTTTTTTTTGGCAAGTAATTAGTTCTATCTTCTTTTCTTTCTTTTTTTAAACAACGTTGCCCAACACTAGGAATTTCTACTGTATTGTGGGCGCGTTTAAAAACAGTTAAACTCACATACACAATCAGCCAGACCCGGAACAACTACTTGTAGGTCATACAAATATTTGTTCCGTTGTTTGTTATTGTTGTTTGTTGTAATTGATTCTGTTTAAAATAATTTTTAGGGTTCAGTACCTCAAAAGGAAAAAACGGAACACTTGTTTTTCTGTCTGTATGTCTGTCTGTCACAGCCAACTTCAACTTATTATTTAATTTATTTTCTTAAATAACTTCAAAAATATTTACTATCCCCCTTATCTCCGAAACTTCTGAGCTTAAATTTTGATTAAATATATAGAAAATAGGGTGTCCCCTTATTTCGCAGACAGAAATTTCATAGAATTTCGTTTCCTAGAAAATGTTTCACATAATATTTGGTCCTTGTAATTTTAGTTTGAATATTATTGTTTCAAACACTATTTATTTGAATGAAAAATATTTTACAGAAACACAATTCAATGAATTTTTAATAAATTTTTTTTGTTTAACAAACTTTTCACACGGTAGAATTATTTTTTAACTAATATTGTTTGTTCGGTATAAGTTAGTGTCAGAAACGAATCGCTGCAAAACCGACTTCACGAAGTCTTGTCTGTCCTACCCCTAGAGTGTAATTTAAATCCGAGTAGGCGCGGAGGGGCAAGGCGGCCCGCGAGCTGAGGAGCAGGTGGTTTTAACGCTCGCCGCCGCGGCTGAGGCAAGCCGAAGCTGCTGTGGTGAGCGTCAATACCATCTGCGACGATAAGCTCGCGTGGGACCGCCGGAGCCCCGCAGCGCCGGAGCCGTGACAGAAACCATGCCTGCTGCATGTTGCATGCTCGCTTGCATGCTGCATGCTTGCTTGCATGCTACATGCTTGCTTGCATGATGCAAAATGCAAAAAAAATGCTGTTGAAAAATTGAAAATGGATAAAATGTTATTCTTAGTAATAAGTTTTATATTAAATAAACAATAATTATATGTGATTTGTTATTCTATGATATGACTATTCTAACATTAAAGTTTATGTGAAACAAAAACCAATGATTTAAAAATCTTCAAAGTATTCTGCGTATTGATTATTCTATGAAACGAAAATATGAGATTTTTTTTATGTGAAACGAAACTCTCTAAAACTATAAGCTATGAAACAACATACAACCAGAAAATAGTTCTTTACTTATAGATTACAGGAAAACCTGTAAGAAGTCTATGGCCCTATAATACAATATAATCTTTCAATATTGTGCGTACAAACTTATATTTTCTGTTGGAATGTATGGGAGACCTAATTTTTCAACTACAATGTTAAGTTTGTTCTTGGGATAACTTCACTTCTTCACTTTCGGCTATATTTTGCTCGTACAAACAGGTAAGAACCTCATTTTCCTGTATGGATGTTGGTACTCCTATTATTATCACCCTAGGCTTCCTTACATGGGACTCGTCGACTGTTAGCCCTGACTTGGTTGGCTGCACCGATTGTCTCAGCTTCTCAATGTCGTCCTTCGTGTCGGTGGTGATGATTACACCGCTGTTCTTCGTCTTGCGCAGGCCTCTCACATGGAGCTTCATTTGTTCGGGACTGATAATTTTTTGGACAAGAGTTTTGATCTCATCGCTGGTCTTCAACTTGTCACTCAGATAGATGGCCACTGAACTTACATAACTCGGCTGAATAAAATTATTAGCACCTTTTTTTACCATGTCCCTGGGCAGGTTTCGTCGAATCTTCGATACTTAGCTCAAGGTTATGTAGCTGCTGCGAAAGATGGAGTTGATTTTCGAGAGTTCTGATTGTGTAGTGCGATTGGAGAACTTTTGCTTCGACGGACTGGTACATGGCGGCCATCTGCGAGGTCCCGTGACCAACCTTCCGGCATAGGCTACTGATGCGCGTTTTCTGCTCCACATTCAACTTTCCATCAGCTGCTATAGTGCACACCTCCATCAAGCTCTGTTCGATAACCGCCATCCAGTTCTGAATTTCTGACGTCGAGATAACTTCAGGGGCATCGTTCCTTTGCATAGGCGCTTGAGGGATAGAAGTTGGTACGGCCACGGACACAGGTGTAGAAAGTGGGGAGCGAACACATCTACTACTCCGGTTGAATGGACTATCCTCATCGTGAAGCTGGTTATTTTGTTCCTGTTAAACACCGGTCTTTTCTAATAACACACCTTACACAAATCTAATGACTGGTAGAGAATGCCTATGGCATTAAGTCCTCCTTTGTACCTTTATTTTGTGTGAGAAGTTTAAATAAATGAAATAGTATGGGTTTTTATTGGCTATTGATAAAACTAGGTCACAATTTCGCAATAGATTAATCGTTTATCGTAATAATTGTTTGATACGCCTGTTCATTACGACAGGCATTTTTTTTTTTTTTTTGTTTTGCAGTCATACGGGGCTTAATTCCATGTAGGTACCTATGGTCTACTTTAGTCGCACTTAATATGGAATAGCTTTGTGGTTTTCTGACGGAAAAACCCTTAAGTAATTATGTCAAGTAGTTATTCGAATGTATCGAAATTGAATACATCATCTCTTTTTGTTACCTTAAACGGAGCCTTCCATATAAAGTCTTACCTAACTCAACGTATCTACCTGTCTCATTTAAACCTATAACGATTTGTATCTATCTATCTCACTCACGCGCATGATGTGGAGAGGTGCACTCCGGTTTTGGAGAGGCAAGTGAGATTCGTGACAGGCCTTGTAACTGCGGTTTCAATCAAAGTAGTTAAACTGTGGAGAATCCTGATGCAAACGTAATAAACGAAGAGCTGGCCCACCTGGTTCATGCATGAATGAAAGATATTATGCAAGACTGATGCGACATTTAAAAGAGGCGACTTGCAATACCATATTCTTCCCGGCCACAAATAAATTAGCCCTACATTAGGTCAGATTTCTTCTAATTTGGTTTGACCCCATTAAAAAGGAACACCATGGCTATATAAAAAGATTTAAAGTTGTAATTTGTAATTTTTAACTTAAGGCAAGGTTCTTTAAGTTAACCTCTAGGAAATGTCATTTTAATGTCATTTTATTTAAAAATGGTAATGATTAAACACGTGAAAAAATTATATGTTGCTTTTGAGACCTTTCTGTAGGTACGTCGGGTACTTAATTCGTTAGATAATTGGATAAAGTCCGCTCTATAGAAAAAAAATCCAAACATACCCTTATTTTGTAGATTAAAATCATTTAATTTCAATATTATACCACATTATGTATTGAAAATCATATCAAAATAAACGTCTATGATGACGTAATGTCCGTCGAGTTTAACATTGTTAATGTCGTAAAACATATAATTTTCAACCCAAAATTAACGAAATTCACGTCACAATTTACTCGCGCCCAGCTGGCCACCTCTAGAACTAAAATGCACGCTCGAAGAACCTCGCCTTACGCTGGATTTCAGAAAAAATCCTTGGGTTTTCCTAGATTGTTCATTCCTCAAACATCAAAAATGAGGTAAGCAATCCGAGGTGACGAAATAAAATATTCAGAAGTATCCACAAACGACTGATTCACAATCCCACAAGGATCATACAGGCGCACCACAATATAGCAAACAGTAGAACAAGTACGAAAAATCCCTTAAATTTTCGCATTCACGTGGATGACACGCTTCGTAGGCCGGAACAGTACGACCTAGGTACGTAGCGTAAGCTACGAGTTTCGCAATGCAGATAGTCGCAATCCGATCTAGCCCGTCCCTTGCTGTCCTCCACCACAGACGCCCTAAGCCGAGGTCCGTACCCCCACAGGTGTGCACTTAGCGTATAGTCGCTTAATATTAATAGTTCTTTGCTCTGGCTGGAGGCCTCAATTTATTAAGGCGCCCACAGGAAAGTCTGGATAAGCAGACGACAACCTCCTAGATTAAACTGCGAGATGCCATTCCCACAAAAAAAAGTCTGTTAGTCTGTGGCTGCAGTATGGAGATCGGTGGGTGAGGTGAGGTTACGTGGTGTACAAAATATTGCCCAGATGACACACTGTTTTATTATATTTCTACTGAGGTTCAGGTTCTTCTAATAATAGATCGTAATAGTTCATTTCTGAATAAACCTAACAGGACAAGATTGACATTTTATTATTAGTATAATTCCAATTGGATAAGCAGCATTTACTTAGAAACAGCAGCGTTCTCTATGCATTTTTAACACCATATACTGCGATTGCCAACCCGCCTGCCAAGCGTGGCGATTCTGGCAAATCACCCCCGTTTAGGGGGAGGCCTATGGTGATGAATGATGACTTAGAAACAGATTCAAAAATAATAACTACAATATATGGACGTAATTTAGCAGAAAGGACTCAACCCACGTTATGGTTAAATTGAGTTAAAGTATAAAATTAAAAAAAAAAAAAGCAGACCGGCCAGCCTTGTGTTTGGGTAAATGATAATAGGCTCGGTCCCTAATATATAAAACTTAAAAACATAGATACTGAAATGTAGGTGTACTAAACAGAAGGTGGTGAAGCTGATGCTATAAATGTGGGTAGATCAACCCAAAATAGCATCGGATTCACTTTTCTAACAATTGGCATGCATAAGTCAGTCATCGTGTACTCGACCACAGACCACGAAGACGCCTCGACGGCCGCTGCTATAGACAACATTATCAACACTATCTATACGAACCAAGCGTACAACGCATGCACAAATGACGTATAGAAACCGACGGCTTTGAACTTTCAGCGCCACGAATTTCGTTAGTACTGCCAACTCTGAACATTTCTCGCAAAATAAATCAAACCCATATTAATTGGGAAACACTATTGAGCATTTTTGTTTGAGTGTTGCAGAAAACACCTGCAAACATGATGGAAGTTTGCAGTGTTACTTTACATGTTAATGTTTCAAATTCATGGTAGTTTTGCAACATGTTGCCAACACGTTGTTGCGGGAAACACTGTTTTGCAACTATTTTCAACTTAGTTTCCAATGAATACGGGGCTAAGACGTTACCTGTTGGGTTTGTTTCAGTTGTTTGGCAATGCTTGGAGGTAGCATCTGATACAGTAAAGAGTCACTTAGCTCTTTCTCATATTCAAGTTCTCTTGCCTTTTCTGCTAAATTACTGGCGTATACCTGGAAAATATAGAAAACGTGAATATTATAGAGGTTAAGAGGTACGTATTTTGAGCATGAGATTACAGGTTAGAATGTGGCCAAAAATTAGATTTTTAACTCATTGTTCCTTAGCAATTAAAAACAATCAAAACCTACAAAAATGCACTTTGAAATTTTCATAATGATGTGCTCAATATTAATGGAAACTATACCTGAACCATTTTAGCGTGGCAATAGCGGTCATTGCTCTTTCCCTAATATCTCTCCGTAGGCACCCAAACAATAAGCTATGCATGGTTTTTCGTTATTGGAACATGTTCAAGATCACGATATATATGTATATTGATTCAGCACGTTCAACGGGCTTTGTTTCAGTTTTTAAAATAAAGAATGCTAGAAAACGTAGGCGGGTCAATGACTACTATTGCCACGCTAAAGCGACTCGGGTATAGCCCTGAAAAAGTAGACTTGCCCTACTAGTTTAGTCGGTAGGGCATAAAATGATAATGTAGCGTTAATGTAACGATAGAGTAAATGTATCGATAATGTAACGAGTAATCTCGTACAGGACTCTGTTTTTATTTTTTTATACTTTTGTGATTGTGTGTTTATTAGTTTGTGATCTTCCTGTGCGAGTCACAATAAATACTTTTTCTTTCTTTCTTTCTTTAGTAATGGAGACTTGTCTTCAAGCGGGCACAAATTCAAACATCGGAAAGACATTGCCAGGATCCTAGGTTTTTCAAGATATTAATATTTATATTGTGTTGAACGCTACGTACGCTGTAATTGTCACATGCAGTATTAACATTGTTTCTAGCATAAGCGTTATGTACTTGATATGGCTGTGTTTTGTTTAAATACACATATGACTAGCTGTTGCCCGCAGCATCGCCCGCATGGCTTTTACTTAAATGAAAGTATCCTCAATTATTTCTTATAAAATGAGCTATCTGCCAGTGAAACTCCCGTCAAATCGACTTAGACGTTTCGGAGATTAGCCGGAAAAGACAGACAGAAAAAAAAAATTTAACGATTTTTTGTTATAAGTGTGTGCGTGTATACTTTCATATTCATTTAGCAGCAATAGCTGTTATTATGAAATTATAATTAGACACTTCAATTTTATTTATTTGTATAAACGTTGTTAAGATAAAAGCCGGTTAAAAAAAAAATACCACCCATGCATGAGAAGAACGCGCAAGTTTAAGTTTAAACGTGAAGGTTTTGTAAATCGTCGTTGCGACTTTAAGATCTCTTATGTGTAAAATTCAACTATATGAGAAAATCGATATTTTAAGCACCAATATTTTATTAGGAAGCATACATTGTAGATCTCGATATTGGTAAAGAAATGATGATCAAATCGTCGTATACACATGAGAGTTTTTGCATTCGATAGAGCTTCAAAATGTGGAAAAGGCTGGCGTAAAAAAGTGATTTTTCAAAAAATGACACATATGAGGTCTTAAAGTTCCGGGTTCGATTCCCAGCGGGGGCAAAATTTCTGCTCGGTTTGGTTGGTGGTAGGGCTTGTTCTAAGTCCGCCTGGCTAGCTACCACCATCTTATCTAAGTCTGTCGCCAAACAACAATGTTAACAACATTTGTTGTGTTTCGGTAGTTAGAGGTAAGATAGCCAGTTCCTCTGTGGTTGAGGATTCCGGGTGAAGCTCGCTTCCATCTTCGGCCTTATCATCACTTACCATCAGGTGAGATGAAGGCCAAGAGCTACCCCGTTGAGAAAAAAAAAAAAAAAAAAGTCACAACGACGAAATGCTAATTCCAATGCTACATACGAGCATGATGTACATAAAGCCCACTGCGTAATGTATGAATGGACACGTAACAGTACATTGTGCTAAATAAAGGCGCCATTGGCCTTGTAGTGCATTGGCCGGGCGTTACACACTCGTATACGTTTATTTTTGGTATTGTTTATACCAGCAGCAGGGAGGATTTATAGACGGAATGGGCTGTATGGATCATATATTCTCCTTAAGGTGCATAGCCGAAATTACTGGCAAAGCACAAGAAAGTCTTCTGTGCTTTCATTGACTTAGAGAAGGCTTATGATAGAGTGTGGAAGGAATAATCGTGTTTGACACTATCCGCATTCGGTGTGGACTAGCGCTTGGTAAGGGCACTGAAATCTTTATACAAGGATTCCAGTGCTTGTGTTAGGATAAATGAGGTATACACATACTGGTTCTGCATCTCAAGGGGTGTTAGACAGAGTTGTGTAATGTCACCGTGGCTGTTCAACTTGTACATACATGGATAGTTGTCTGATAGATTTGAAAGAGGGTGAGTGTGGATTGAAGATAAATGAGTTGCCTGTCAAATAGAATAGAGTAGAACAGAATTTGTTTTATTGGAGTAACCAAGACTCAATGTTAGTAAAACTTACGGCTATGTTAGTAAGCACAGACACTAAACAAAAACAAGGAAAACAATAAGATTAACAATCAATAACGTTAGGTCACCGTTGTGACATCCCATGAGAGACGGCACGTATACACAGTCCAGGCGACTCGCAACCAAGCTTAAGACACTGTTGGAGCTGCCCTCCACCTTGTACACCAGGGAAGCGTACCTTTTACGCATGTTTGCGTAAAAGCAATCTACATGCTGTCAAGTCTACTTATTCCTAACAAATAATAAGATAAAAAAGTAGACTGAACAATTTAATGAAAAGGTAAATAAAATACAATATCTAGAATTATGAATATAAAACCTACCTATTACGCACTCTCAGGGTAAGAAAGGAGGTAAATTTAAATTACTTGAAGTAACTCCCAGCACCACGTCAGGAAAGCTTCCACAATCTTGAGGGCAGGCAGCTCCCAGGAACAGAAATCGTAAGTGCAGTCTCCGCAGTGTCGAGAAGAATTGTAGGGGCGCGTCAGAGTGTCGGCGACCCCAACTTTAGCAGTACAAACACGAGATATATATATGTGATAAATCTCCAGGAATTAGGCAGTACCTTCTGCAGTGAAGATAGTTCACTCAGAATCGAGACGTAAACGTAAACTGAACTGATTGCATCTCCAGGCCCCTTTTATAGGAAAATCTGGACGTTCTTGAATATTCTGTTCTCTTCGAAAAATCCATTTTCGATTTCAAGTTTATGCTGTCCTCTGTCCTGCCAGTTATCTAACCAGCCAGGTGTAGTAGGCCAAGATGTATAAAACCTCCTGATCAAATTCTGAGAGTGCGTTTAAGAAACTTATAATTATAATAATTTAGAATTTAGTTATTTAGTAGACAACGTATTTAAGTATAAAAGAAATTTAGAATATCCAAAATTATATAAGTAAATGATTTTTAGAAAATACAAACTTAAGGCAACCTTCATTGAATAGGCTGGTAAGAAAATCTATGAAATAAGTAGACTTCAGTTTGACACTTTTGACGTAAATGTCGTTTAAAGAATAAAATTGTGTAATATGATGAAAAACTAATAAAAAATATGATGAATGGAAAGAAAAACGTAAGTAGAGTGATATATTAATCATATCTGTAATAAACAGATACTATAATGAGCATCTGCGAACATCTTTGACGCACTACAGAAACGGGGCAGCCCCACGAGTATCCTAAACGCATTATTATATTGCAGAGAGCGCTGTACGATCTTTGCGTATATCTAGCCCACAGGCTGCACGTGTAAAAACCAGCACAGTAGGCTCGAAAGAGCGTGATTTTAACAGGAAGTGAGCATCGTGCAAACCTGCGAGCCAGTATATTCGCTCTAACCGACAACGCCCTCCGCTCCCGTTCAATGTCATCATCGTCTTTGAGGCTGGGAGTCAATATATGCCCAAGGTATTTAAACCTGTAGACTCTCTGCAAAGGTGTACCTTTAATGCCTTCCCTACGCTAGTGATCAAGTTCTACTTGCATCATCAGCAGAACAGTTGCATAACGTGGTAACTGTGATGGGCATATAAGATGAATATAAATGTGTATAAGATGAAGATCATGGTGTTTGAAAGAGAAGAGGATGTATCGGTGTGTGATGTGAAAATAAATGATAAGAATTTGGAGCAAGTAAGTGAGTTTGTATATTTGGGGAATCAGTTTGATACGAGTATATGTATTATGAAGTTTGTTACCTGTATAGTATTGACTGCGTTCCTGACCAACGCTATGATGATTGGGGATACCACGCAGACGAGTATCAATATGCCTGCGCATACAACCTCTGACCTCCTTGCCTCCGTCAGACTCACTGTCACTCCGTCCCTGAAAACAAAAGCCATTTTAAATTAATTAGCTGGCCCCTCTCGCATTGACGACATGTGAAACTTATACCTTTAAGGTTCAATATCCTCGAAGCAAATGCCTCGACATGAATCATAATATTATGACGGGGTAGGGTTATTTATATTGATGATACAAACATGCCTTTATTACAAGCTTTCTACTAACTAGCTTCTCTCATAGGTATCTATGTGTTTTGCCTATGAAGAAGTAAAACAATATTAATATTTTATAAAATTTGCTTGCCTATGGTATAACAGATAGAATTTCATGGCTGTCCTTTGGAATCGTGACGTCCAAAATGACCGGTCAAAATGTACAGTAGGCCGATCGTCACTGATACAACACTTTGATCTTAAACTGGCCCGTATCGTACTACGGGGTTTCAATATAATACGAAGGCAGCACATACTAATTTTGTTACCACTCAGGTGCCTTGACGTGCCGTACCGTGACATGTGACATGCAGGGGCTTGTAGCTAAGTAATAAAAGCCGCACGGGTCGATCGATTAGGTTAAGCTACGCTTGGTGCGGTTGGTCCGGGAATGGGTTACCATCTTGACATACCAAGACCCATCTGTGCCTCGGAAACCACGTTAAGCCGTTGGTCCTGGCTGTCATTTGTAGATCTTTGGCAGTTGTTACTGGTCATCAGAAGCCCGAAAGTCTGGCAATCAGTCTTACCAAGTGGTATCGTGTTACCCAGTCACTGGGTTGTGGAGGTCAGATAAGGAGTCGCTCCATGTAAAATACTGGTATTCAGTTGCTTTCGGTTAGACTAGAAGTTGACCGGAACAAAGTTGGGAAAAAGCTAGGCAGATGGTCGATGACGTCAACCAGCTAGCAGAGTAGGTATCTTAGTTACATATGTAGAGAAATTATAACAAAATATCCGAAACTACTCGTTCGTACTGTCGTACTCAGCGCTTCTCCTCCACATTTATTATAGGCACAGCCAAAGTGTGGAACTCTCTGCCAGCGTCTGTGTTGCCTTAGAGTGAAAACCTTGGAAATGCAATTTCGGTTATTTTAATTTTATAAAACTCAAACTCAAAGCATTTATTTCAAATAAACCAATTACAGGCACTTTTGAATTGTCAAGGGGTCGGTCAGTCAGAAAGATGAAGCTAGTTGCCCATTCCAAAGCGTAGTAGGTTCCTATGGAGAAGAACGGACAAGAAACTCCATGGACACTCTTTTAAAACAAAATATTGTTACAAAATATGGGTTACATCATTCATGTTGAAGTTATACATGTGAGAACAATGTAGAAAGACGTGCACGTTAGAAGCGTCCGTAATAGAAACAATTCAAAAATTAAAATAAGCCGTGGCAGCTAAGAGATGACCAGTCCCAACTGACGGCGCCCGTTCACGAACATGACGCATGGATCAGCACCATTTAGCTCAACCATTTTGAAGGGAACTTAATGATCCAACACACACGCCACCACCAGCGAGACATTTGAGTGAGCATGACATACTCTCAGCCGCCAGGGCACATTCAAGTCAATAAAAGACATATTACCCGGTAAATGGTAGCTCTATAGTACATAGTACTCACACCTGTGCTATGCAATTATATAATTCAAGGACATTGAGTTTATACAATGCAAAAATAGTTTACAATCTTCAGCAGCTCCAACATGATTGTCATGGTTGAAACAAAACAAAAAAAGAAAACCTCGCAACGCACGTCTTCACACAAAAAAAGTTTTGCAACCTGGGAAGCCATCTATGACGAGTTTGAATATTACACGCTAAAAGGCACAATAATTATGATGAAGCTGTGGTAATAAAATTTTACAGGGCGCCATTTTTTCTTCCTCCTGTAAAGTTGCCTTTTTCGCATATACGAGGTTTTCACTCTAAGGCGACGATATAACCCGTCTGCTTTTAAAGCAAGAGTGAACAGGCATCTTCTGGGCACGCTTGTTCCATCATAGACCTCATCCATCGCTTTCCATCAGGCGAGATCGAGGCCAAGAGCAGGCCAAAAAGCAAAAAAAAAAAAAAAACTACCATAAAGTAAGTGCGAGAGAAGAGGAGGAAATCCATAAACTATAAATAAACAACCTGTTTCAATAAAATTGCATAACTATTATTAATTATTAATACAATAATTAATTGTATTTAATAACGGCCCAGTTACAACTGTGTTACCGACTAGTGACATCACATTTTTGCGGTTAGCAAATTCATTCAACGAAAGAATGAATGTGTCATGCGTCTGCGGTTTAAGTATTTATTTCGTCATAAATTATCTACAGGACAAAGTTTTACCAGGGCCTCAAGTCTGCTATAGTGTCAGAACGGTGTGAGTATTTGACAGTGTTTGTATGGCAAATCTGTCAAAAACTCACAATGAAGAGACCATTTTGACACTATTGTAATAGCAGACTTGAGGCCCTGAACTGTTACCATCGCTACATAGTATAAAACAATGTCGCTTCCCGCTGTCTGTCCCTATGTATGCTTAGATCTTTAAAACTACGCCACGGATTTTATGCGGTTTTTTTTAATAGATAGACTGATTCAAGAGGAAGGTTTATATATATAATACATGCACAATATAATAGAGAAACACTGATAATATTAAGAGGTTTCTAATGTGATGTCGTAAATAAACACATTTTTTTGGCGCTTACATTGCAAACGCTGGCTGAACCCTACGAGATAGATCAAAATAATGTACTACAATACACCTTACAAAGATCTCTAAAAAGTCCGCGGTGGTATGTCTATCTCTTAGGGATAACCCACAATAACCATTTTTTATCCTTTACTTTTTACGAGAAATAATGGCTTATTTACGAAGCGTTTGTAAGCAATACAGCATTCATCCTTATCCAATTAAGTACCTCAAATACAATGTGCATTTAATATAGATCAATATGGCCCTTTATGGCATGTAATTTAAATGAATATTTTCGAAGATATTACACATTTAAAATGCAGGGGCATAGCGGTTGCGGCGGTACCGGCCGGGAAGCCGGCGGATTCTGTAGTATATTTAGTATCAGCATGGCACCCGTGCGAAGCCGGGGCGGGTCGCTAGAAGAATAAAACATTTTCTAAATGAAGTTGTTTATCCTTCTTCTTCTTCTTTTCGTGTGGTTAGTGACTAACTTCAGAGTCGGAGTGGTGTCAGAGTTTTTATGTCGCCCATGGGCCTTTGACTTGGCTACACATGGCGTCGAGGAATATCTCTCAGGCATGTGAGTTTCTTCATGATGTTTTCCTTCACCGTTGTAAGCAAGTGATAATTATACAATACGCACATGAATCCGAAAAGTCAGTGGTGCGTGCCTTGAGTTCGAACTCAAGACATATGACATAGCTTGTTTATCCTGTAAATAGGATATCGGAATTACTTTTACATGTCATAAAACATTAAAAAATAAGCTAGATGGAGTCGCTATCTTATCTGACTACCCCTGAGAAGAAATGGCGAAACAAACTCAAAGTCTCTTTTAAAGTCCAGATATAATTTTGGTGAGATCATGTGAGGACCATGTAGATTAGTATCTGAAATGGTCTTTTCAGGAAAGTACCACGCAGATTTGAGTGGACCTGTCCAGTCAGTGCAAGCATTTGTCAGTAATTGTTTAGCTTAACTCAGAATAAAAGGAGCTCACCAATTGCAATAATGTACTCGTAACCCAAAGTAGCATTTAAGTTAACAATCGCATATTTAATTTGTCTGTCATTGCCATTGTGTTGCTCAAACCCTAATTGCATAATCACAATCACAATCAAATGGTTTTGATGGATATTTTTGAACTGTCAAAATGAAACCCATTGCTACTGTAAGTGTGTAAGTTAACATTCCTTCATTGTCAAAAAAGTTAGAGATCCTTCAGAAAACTGCAATAATGTAACCCAAAGTAGCATTTGCCTATAAAATTCAATATTTGGCGTGCACTGAGAAAACTATTAATGATAAATAACAATTATGTACTACATGATGTCCCAGAGTGCTGGCGGAGTGACTGGCGTTCTCGACTGCACAATACTCTCTGAACGACACTCCGACAATGTTTGTATAAAAAAAAAACTTTTATTACAGACTACATTGTGTTACAGTCTAAAATAACTAACAAACTATGTTAGAAACAGCAGGCCCATCCACCAGTGGACTGTATTTTGGGTAGGTCTTTTTGGTTTTAGGAACGTAGGCTTGGTAAAATAAAATATTACATGTTGCTTAGAACACGGCTTTAATGGAACATAACTATTTCCACGCACACAAGTGACATCAGTGAAAAGGTGACAATGACAATCAACTGTCAATAGGACAGTAAAAGCGGTGTTACAATATTACAAATATTGATTTAAATGTTGCAACTTTCAACAGATGATTAAAGTACTCATTATTATCTACTCATTATTAAAAGACCCTTAGGAGCCGAGCGAAAAGAAAAAAAAGACAGAAAGAACGCTAATATTGCAGGCGATGCGATGTGACGGGGTTGGTCGGGGCAACAAGAAATTTCACGCGGACAAAGTCAGGGTCAGAAGCTAGTAAATTGATAAAAAGTTATTTTAGAGGACACAAGCCACTCGTTTACTAGACTTGGCTTGGCAATAAAACCTGTAGATGTGCTCAACCATGGTGAAGGCAAAGAAGCGTGAAGATAAAGAATAATGAAGCCAGGAAAGCATTTATAGTTTTCCGTAATATTGAGCATGTCCCATACGCGTGAATGAACGTGAACTGATATACACGGTGGTGATTTTGTCACCAGCAGCTGCATCCTATAAAGCGAAAGCTTCTTTTTGAAATTGCAAAAATTGTAAATAATGATAAATTAAAATCTGATAAATTATGAAAAGTCATAGAAGTTGTTTGTTTACGACATTGATATACACGTTACACTAGATTAGTAATTACCGCGCTAAGGCATTGCCACTGGACATATGGCCACAGCCATATGCGTAACTAACGTCAGTTCAGTGTTCTGTGTGACGCCAACCGAAGTGAAACTAAATATATTAATAATAATAACTTTTTAATAAGAATAAGAATCAGTATCTTATTATTTTTTGTTTTTTGTTTGTTTCAAAGCTACGTCATCGCGTTTAAATAGCGGTTACACTTTTTTGACACATTTTAATGAGGTTAGCTTCTCTAGTTATTTAATTCAATGGTTTATGATGTTAGTAATATAGTCTTGAGCGGTTGTTAGTGTTTGACCAATGACCCTGTATAGTTTTGTTTTGTATTCTTTTTTAGGGTTCCGTACCTCAAACGGAAAAAAACGGAACCCTTATAGGATCACTCGTGTGTCTGTCTGTCTGTCTGTCTGTCTGTCCGTCTGTCACAGCCAATTTGCTCCGAATGTAATGGACCGATTAAGTTGAAATTTGGTATACATATCAATTTGAGAGACCCAAACACGGACGTGAACCGTAAATAAATGAATTCAGAATATTGGGGTCAGTTTTGGGGGGCAAACAAGAAAATTAAAATAAAAAGTTCTGCAAACTGGGTACAGTTTGCAGAACTTTTTATTTTAATTTAAGCCCTTTCAGTAAGCCCTTTCATTCGATATGTCACACGGTAGTGTGACATATCGAATGAAAGGGCTTACTGTGAGGGTCTCAAATGTATTTTTTTTATAATTTTAGAATAAATTGTTTTGAAGTTATAAGTGAAAATAGACGAAAATTGACCATTTCCCCCCCCCCCCATTATCTCCGAAACTACTGAACCTAAAATTTTGAAAAAAATACAGAAAATAGTTCTATGCTTATAGATTACAGGAAAATATATAAAAAGTCTATGGTCTTAAAATAACATGGTAAGTCTCTCGATATTCTGCGTACAAACTTACATTTGCAGTTGGAATGTATGGGAGATTATGTTTACCAACTACAATGTTAAGTTTGTTCTTAGGATAAATTCTTTCCAAGTACGGAACCCTTCATTGTGCGTGTTCCGACACGCACTTGGCCGGTTTTTTTTACTTTCTTTTGATTGTTACACCCTAGAGGTCGATGTAGAGATGCTGAAGTAACCTTTTTGGCGCGGCCGTGATGTCAATTTTATATAGATTAAAACCTTTTTTTAGTATCTGAAAGCACTTTTTTTTTTTTCTCCCAAAATCTAGCACGAGCGCGCATTGTATGGCATGTAAAATAAAATTACAATCCTGCCAAAGGAAATTAGAGGCACTTGTATAAAAGTAGAAATAAATCATATTTTTTTTTTATATTTCTCCATATATATATTTTTTTTTTCAACCAAATGCTATAAAGTAAAGAAAAACGTTTATTTAATAACTGAAATAGAATTAAATTGACCAATATACGATACTTAAAACCATTTCTGCCGAAAAATATTATAGATTTACTAATATGATCCCTAAGTCTATGAAGATCGATTTTCAGCCCACTGTGCGCCGGCAGATTGCTCACTGCTTGCGGCGTCGCCGGTGCCAATCGTCCCTCTACATCATAATTAATTATTTTGATGATAATTAGTCGCCTTTTTGCTGTTTTTATGAACATTTCTGAGTAACGAAGTGTAGTTTTAAGGTATTTTTTGCCCTGCTGCCAATAAACACATTTTCTTGATTTTGTTTCTTTCTTTTGTTTCTTTGTTTTTATTACAAGGTTTAATTGTGGAGTGACAAGGAGAATCAAGCAAGTGTCCCATCTGGTGGTAAATGGTAAGTGGTCACCACAGCTAATGGACAGTTTGGACATCTTTTATACCAGATGCATGGCAGATGCGTTGTCTCCAACCATAATATTGGTCTGAATGCCCATGTAATTACAGAATTACACTGGCATTCAGACCAGAATTCTGGTGTGGCAAAAATAGGTGTAACAGTCCTGTATATTCATTGTCCAGAAATTTGCGAGATCTGTTAGTATCACTATGATACACAAAAAATGTTCTAAACAGACCTGGGCCTCAAGTCTGCTATTACAATAGTGTCAGAATGGTCTATCATTGATTTCATAATTGTTGATTTTGACAAGTTTGGTAATAATATAATGGCGTCATAATGACTTTCCAATGGTCAGCCACTGACACTCCATTGAAAGAATTGGTAATCTCATACATAATGACAAATGAAACTTTCTACTAAACTTCCAACTTCCTACTACTTCAGATTGCTTATAACACTAATAAATAATATGTAAAAAAATATATAAATGAAATCTGGCATAAATAAATGTTCAAAATGCCATTGTAATACAATTCTATTACGAGACATTTGACCGACCAATAATCGACCATTATGAATTTAGCAGATTACGAACTTTTAACAAAATGACAATGGGATCGTATTGGAATGATGAATTTATAAAAATAGCAGACTTGGGCCCCAGGAGACTTGATCAACTTCTGGAGGGAGGTGGGCTGATGGGATTAACCACCGACGGCCGCCATGGCTCACGCACAATGGTCCACCTGAAGGACTAAGTGCGGAAACCAAACGCTCTAACATATAACATAGAACGATGCACCAAATGGCAGTTACTCATGTGCATAGGAATGTTTTACACAATATTTTGAGCTTCATTTGTATATTTCGAGTACTCACTAGCTAAGTTGGTTTCACAGAATGCAAGAACGAGGACATTTATTTGCTCCATTAGGTTCTTACGAAAGAACATGTTTGCTCGCTCTAAACGTTCTCATTTACAATGCGGACGAATGCACACAATAGTTAAGGCTCCGGCAGACAGGTGCGATGCAACAGCGTGATGTAGAACAATTTCTATGAAAACTTCATGGAATTTATTCTACCAGAATCGCGTCGGACCGTCGCGTCGCGCCTGTTTGCTATCGGTAAAAATGACGAATTTCCATACAAAATTTCATCCCTTTCTAAATGGTACACCACAAGCTACCTGCAGTAATTTTTCTCCTTCTCCCTTAATCCATCCAAAGGTTGTCTTTAAAAGATCGCTTTTAGCGATAAAGCCGCCCATTGTGTCCCTCCTTGTGAAATTTTCTACAGTATAAATATGTAATTTTTATGGTGTGCAATAAAAAGTATTCTATTATTATAAAGTAAGTATTATATTATAGTAGTAAAAGTATATATATATATATATAAGGAATGAAAGTAAGCACTATAAAAGAATATTTTTTGAAAATAATTAAATAAAAGAGATGAAATTTTGTATGGAAATTCGACATTTTTACCAATAGCAAACAGGTATGACACGACGGAGCGTAGCAGGTGGCGTTCTATAGTTTTTGACTACCCCCATGGGAAGAATGCGTGAGTTTATTATTTTGACTGATATTCAGAACTTTGTTGTGAACAGACGTGTCGAAGATTTTATTAAAATAAATAAATAATCACTTGCTGACTCGTGACCTGGTTTTACCAAATAGCCGGTAGTAAAGCAAACTGTGTCATACGTAGGCATGATATGTGCAAATCGTTTCTGTGAAAATGTGTTTAGTGATATAAAGTAAATAACTTGTATCACAATGGAAACCAGTCCCTTCAGCCGGGGTGGCAGATGTGCTCGGAGCCCACCTCCTACACCTGTGCCTGAGTGTCCCAGTGACTGTGCCGCACCTGCGTCTGCAGGTCCACTTTCCCCCGTACCCGCACCCGCACCTGACCGTCAACCGCCCAGCAAAAGAGAAGAGGTCAAGATGGAACTCATACCAACGCCGGAAATCCAGAACTGGATGACGTCCATTGAGCAGTGCCTTAATGAAGTGTGCACTATTTCATCAGAGGGCAAATTAAATATGGAGCAAAAACTGCGTATAAGTACCCTATGCCGTAAAATTGGTCACGGCACATCGCAGATGGCCGTTCAGTATCAGTCCCTTAAGATGAGAGCCGTCCAGACCCACTCCACAGTCCAAACACTCGAAGACCAAATTGATCTGTCGCAGCAACTGCAAGACCTTAAGCTGTCAATCAGGGCTTCAACTAAACCGGTTACGGAGACTTCTTTTGCTGACATGGTTAAAAAAGGTACCAATAATTTTATACAGCCGACAAATTTAAGCTCAGTAGCCATATACCCTAACGACAAACTGAAGTCGAGTGAGGAGACCAAAACGCTTGTCCAAAAAATTATATGCCCCGAGCAAATGAAACTTCAGGTAAGAGGACTACGTAAGACGAAAAATGGCGGTGTCATTATCAGCACTGAAACAAAGGACGATATTGAGAAGGTGAAAAAATCGATGCAGCTTTCAAATTCAGGCCTTACAGTAGACGAACCCCCAAAAAGGAAGCCTAGAGTAGTAGTTATCGGAGTGCCCTCATCCATGCAAGAAATGGAAGTTTTTACTTGTTTGTTCCACCAGAATCTAGCCGAAACCCTTCAAGATTGCAGCCTCGAGACCTTTTTGAGCACCATTAAGTTAAGCCATAAATCAGGGAAGAAGGACGCTGAAACTTGCAATTATATATTAGAAGTATCTGCAGACATACGCAAAGCTCTGATATCTAAAGACAGGGTGTTTGTAAATTGGTCGTCATGCCCTGTGAGAGACTTTACTCTAGTCACACGCTGCTATAAGTGCCAGCAGTACGGACATGCGGCCAAATCTTGTCGGGAGACCACCTATACCTGTGGCCACTGTGGTGATCAGGGTCACTCCATTAAGGAATGCACGAAGAAGTCTGAGGAACCAAAATGCGCTACTTGCTTGCACTTCAAAAAGCCGAGCAATCACAAGACAAGCGCTGCTGACTGTCCAGCGAAAATAATGGCTGAAAAGAGGTACATAAATTCTGTTGATTATGGAGGCGCCTAAGAGCGCCGCTAATTACGTATTTTTCTGGTCCTTGTTACTGTTTTTATAGTTATAATTATGATTAATAATTTAATTAATGACATAGATAATTTCTCTGTATCTGAATCCCATGTTTGTGACGTTGAACACTGTAAGCAATATCTTTCCTCCCACACTAGTCCACTAACCATACTAACCCAAAATATTCGCAGTATTTTTAAGAATTTCGACAACTTTAGCATTTTTCTACAACGTCTCGACATAAACTGTGACGTTATTGTCTTAACCGAATGTTGGCTTTCCAAAAAATATAACATACCACTAATTCCGGGATATAATATGTATAAAAGTAATATAAACTACAATCAGAACGATGGGGTGATAGTTTATGCAAGAAATCATCTCAATGTGTCTGTCGAGGAACCTAATATGCACGACTGTAATAGATTATTAATTAAAATTGGGTCAGATTTAGCGATACTTGCCTTATATCGACCCCCCTCTTTTAGAAATATAAACAATTTCACAGACTCTCTAAATGACATCTTGCAAAACCTGTCATCCTTCAAAAATACAATTTTAATTGGGGATATCAACATCAATATTATTCCAGAAAGTGCTGACGCATCTGCCGAGGAATACCTTAACCTATGCGCCTTCCATGGTATGCTTCCTGCTCACACGCTTCCTACACATCAAAGTGGCTCCTGTTTGGACCATACAATACTCAAGTCGAATTTCCCTGCACTAACCCTTGTAACTAATTCAACAATAACTGATCACAGTGCTACCCTACTTATTTTAAATTGTAAATTACCAAAAGTAGTCACTCGCACCATTTCTAGTCTAAATGTAAATAAACTTGAAGAAGACTTACGTAATATCGACTTTGACCCAGTCTACTTTTCCGCTGATCCGCAGTTTTGTATGTTGTACCTAATCAAAAATGTACAACATGCAATTCAGAAGAACACGGTCATATCTCGGCAAAATAATAAAAACTATAACATAAAACCATGGGTCACGACAGGTCTCATTCGCTGTATGAAAAATAGGGATAAATTGCATATGAAAGCCAAATCAAATCCCGATAATTTAATTTTGCAGCAGTCGTACAAACGATATCGTAACTTTTGTAATGATCTTCTAAAAAAAGTAAAAAGCAACTACGATAAAATTGCGCTAGAAAAGGCTGGTACTAATAGTAAAAAAATCTGGAATTTTATTAAAAGTGTAACGTATAACTTGAAACAAAATCAGTCATCATCAGATTTATTACAAGCACACTCATCACCACTAACATCTGCCAACATAGCAAATAATTTTTTTGTTAACGTTGGAAAGTGTTTGGCTGAGAAAGTACAGGGCCAATCACAATATCTAACAAGCACACCATTTACGTGTAGCACTATTTTATCATCCTTTGCGTTGCTAGACACTGACGAGACTGAAGTAGAAACGATAATTATGAGTTTAAAGGACGACTGTGCGGTTGGCTGGGATAACATACCAAATAAAATAATTAAACAATTCAGGCGTATTTTGGTACCGCCATTAACTTATATTTTCCAAAAATGTTTATCTACAGGTATTTTTCCAGAGTGCCTAAAAAAAGCTGTTGTTGTCCCTGTTTATAAATCAGGCAGTAAAGATCAAGTGACAAATTATAGACCTATTTCCTTACTGCCTTCTATGTCTAAAATATTAGAAAAAATTATAAATAAGAGGCTTTACAAATACTTGGAGGATAAGTTAATTTTATCTAAACGGCAGTTTGGATTTAGGCCTAAAATGTCAACAGACGATGCCGTCCATCATCTGACCGACTATCTAGCACAAGAACTTGATAAAGGTAACCACACCGTAGGAATCTTCCTGGACCTCGCCAAAGCTTTTGATACGGTTTCTATTCCTATTCTGTTGCGCAAGCTTGAAGCCATTGGTATCAGAGGCACCCAGCTAAACCTTTTTAAGAGCTATCTAGAGGACCGTACCCAATGTGTAAGGATTGGCAATGTTCTCAGCGATTATGAAAAAAACACGTCTTTCGGAGTTCCCCAAGGAAGTATTTTAGGGCCTACGTTGTTTTTGATATACATAAATGATCTTTGTAATCTAAATCTAAATCACGGCCAAATTGTTTCTTATGCTGATGACACTGCCCTTCTTTTTTCGTCTGACTCAGAAGAAAATGTCTACAAGTTTGCGCAACACGGATTCAATGTTGTTAATAAATGGCTTCAATTTAATTCACTAACATTAAATGCAGACAAGACAAATTACACTAAGTTTTCGATGCGCAAGCAAACACCAACTAGGACCACAACATTATATGCTCATTATTGCGCAGTTCCCACAGATAACCAATGTGTTTGTCCCAGCATTAAAGTGGCAAATATAACAAAATACCTTGGTGTTATAATAGATGAAACACTTTCGTTCAAACAACATATAGAAGTTTTAAATAATAGAATTCGCAAGTTGATATTTGTTTTTAAAAAGTTACGCTATATTGCTGACCCTAAAATAGTTCGACAAGTTTACTTTGCTCTATGTCAATCGATATTAACTTACTGTATTACCACATGGGGTGGAGCGGGTAAAACAAGGTTACTAACCATCGAGAGAGCTCAGAGGGCGATTCTCAAAGTGTCTACTTTCCGCCCTTTCCTTTTTCCTACCAACCTGCTATACAAATCTTGCGAAGTATTAACAGTTCGGCAACTATTTATAATGGGCATTGTATTAAAACAACACACAGCTCTACCCTACAGCACTAAATATTCTAATAAAAGACGTAAAGACATAGTCTGCCCACAAAATACAACTAAACATGCTTTTGTATCCAAATTTTACCTGTACCTCGGTCCTCTCCTCTATAACAGACTAAACTTGAAAGCAAACATTTTCTCCCTGAACTACACAAATTGTAAGAGAATTCTCAAGGAAGCTCTCCAGAGGATGTCTTACGAAGATACAGAGAACTTATTAACTGTGTTAAAGTAAATATGTATGTATACTACAATAAGTATTTATCAAATTTAGAAACTAAGAGCTACTGACCATAATTATATTTGTCTATTGACAACTTTTAGATTATTTATTATTTTTTTACAATACTGTCTTAGTACTTTTCGCCTGAAACACAGGATTACCTAGTTCAGGCACGTAAGTCTTAGGAATATAATTTACATTTAAGCAAAACTGTACTTATTTTTATATCTTGTAATTTTTTGAATAAAATTTATTATTATTATATATTATTATTATTATTTAATTCATACATCTACTTAAATTTACTGAAAGGCAACGCATAACCTACAGGCCTAACAAGCGCATAGCCTAGGATATAAGGAACAAAATAAGGATATAAGATATATCCTTATTTTGTTTCTTATACTTGTACATCTAACTAAGGAACACTTGTGCAAAATTTCATGCTTCTAGACCCAGCTGCTTAGGCTATGCGATGCCTTTCAGAAAATTAAGTAGATGTATGAATTAAATAAACCTACTCGTACGCATTCTTCCCATGGGGTAATCAAAAACTATAGAACGCCACCTGCTACGCTCCTTACATAATCCTTTTGCTTCGTTTACGTTCATACATCTGGTGATATACGCACGCCGGTTGCGAGAACTACGTATCTGACCTTTCTGAAGAACATTACCAATTAGGTCACTAAATATCCTCCTAGGGTGTCCATTGCGTGTTCATTCCCATCTGCCTAGTATAAACCTTTTTTTAGCCGCCTTTCATTCATCCTCTCAACATGACCGAACCACCTAAGGGTCAGCTCACGGACGCGACGCGACGATATTGGAAGAGGCCAGTGAGCGCGCGCCGCCGCGAGACGCATCCCAACGTCGCGAGGCGCATAGTAAAATCTTTGGCAACACGTCGCATCGCGTTGCCTCGCGTCTCGGTGTGAGCTGACCCTAAGCATACTCTTTTCAATTTTTGTTACTACATCTTCTTATAAACCGTACCGTTGACTTATCACATCATGTGACGAGTAAAAAATTGTGAGGAAACACAATAGCATATGCTTAAGCATGGCATATGCGGCATTGGTGATGTAGTGCGTCAAAGATGTTTGAGGAAAGGCATATTGATGGTTTTGCGGCCATCATACGTAAAAGAAACGCTTCTTTCCTTGCTCGTCTCGTGACAGTACCAACACTATCTTGGGTTTATACGCAGATAGATGGGAGTCTCCAATGCTGTAACATTGGATGAAACTCCATACTGCGTAAAACTTGTATGTCTACTAACACTAGTTTTTAAGATCATTGTTACTAACACTATGGGTGTGGCCTGAAATAAATGCTATAATAATATCCAAGAACCAAAAATTCGAACACATGTGACATCTCGCAATCCGCACTGGGCCTGCGCAGTGGAACACAGTTCACTCCCTCTCTAAGAGAGGAAGCCTGTATCCCAGCAGAGGAAACGTTATAGGAGGCAATAAGCCTACTTATATCGGCCAAGCTATCTCGAAGAAATCGGAGAAAATGAGTGAAAGTTATTCACTTTAGAAGATTAAAAATAGTTTGAAACTGTCAGGACCCTGCACCCCCAAGGCACTCTTTTGTTGGATCCTGTGACCTTTCGATTAAATACTAGATACTCTCAATCACGCTCAATCGCTTAAATAAAAAACAACTTTAACCCCAAGAAAATAAAACTGCATATTCTTATACAAATCAGGAAACAGAGTAGTCCTTTAAGAATTTATTGAAAAAGCCACGACAAATAAAAGTGAACCTTAAGTGTTTAGTAATTGAACCTAGAATGGGTTTATTATGTGGGCTGATTCAAGTCACGTTTCAAATTAAATCGGACGTGATTGGCTTGCGGCAATCAAATGTATTTGCACGGTTGCGGAACTGTGCACTCACGTGCAAATTATTCAATTGGCGACAATCCCGGGTGAGAAACGACTACATTACTTGTAAACCTTATTTTTTTGACATAATTACGGAATGGAAGTTTTTTTTGCAGAGTGTATGTTATTTTTCACGTCTTCATAGCTTCCTTTTACATTGTTCTTACATTATAGAACCAGCACGAACAATGTAACCGGGATTTCGAAATAACTAGATTTGAAATAGTGTCCTTAAACATTGTTTCCTCCGTAGAGGTGTACGTTTTGGAATAGACTTCAATTTTACTGACTGATCGACTCCATGACAATAAAAAAAGTGTTTGTAAATGGTTTCATATCATTGAAATGAGTGCTTGACTTTGACATTTGGGTACTGACCTGATGTACTCCCGAAGTTGCTTCTGTACGGCTCTTAATTTATCAAGGAATGTTGCAGTCTGATCAAAATACTCAATGGCATCAGTGACGCTGCCATCTCGATGCTTATTGTCCACAATCTGCTGGTTCCTGCCAAAAAAGACTAACATTACTCCCAATGGGAAAAAACAAAGGAAAGCTAACAGATGGGGCCTTAGTTTTTTTTGGCCCCATCAAACTAAAGCAATGATGGCTCAGACGTTGGCCCAATGTTTGATCATGAGCAAATATCTAGACACAAACTTATTCGGTAAGACTCAATAACGATAAGACTTGGACACAACCACTTCCTAACTATTTAACGAGATAGCTTCATTGAAATTGTAGCTGAATCAGGTTTTGTAAACTTTAATATCTGGGTTTGAGTATCGCAATAAACAATTATTTGTGTGGCCCGTAGATTGCATTGCATTTAATCGCTCCACTTACTTCTTCTCCAAGTCTCGGTACTCGGAGCTGTCTTCCTTGATATCCTTATGAAGTGGTATTAGAGATGGCACAAGGTTCAAAGTATTATCGAGCAAATCTCGTCCCAAAATCATATGGGCTATGTACCTGCAAAAAGATTTATTTGTGATCCAATTAGCACTAAAGCGCCAAAAATTGACTTAAAACTTAGAGAGATCGACGCAGAAAAAAAAAAACGAATCCAATGATTTAGATAACTCATTTTGGCCCAAATGGCGCTTTAGCATTTTATCCTTTCCAGTGACGATATGTTACATTTTAGCGATTAAATGCATCTTTTGCACTATCTATCAGTATTCAACCGGAGTGGTTCATAACATTATTAAGACGCTATGATTCGACTGAACCAGGCTGGCAAAGTCGCGAGATCGCGCATTTAGTAGTTATTTATTATTGCATAGTAATTATTTTAATTATTTTATCAATACAAACTCAGCTAATAGTGCTAAACAATATCACTACCTTTTAATTTATATAAAATAAGAGAAAAAAAAATACGTCTGTTTTGTAGATATGAGACTGATTAATCATTACGAAAAGGGGATAACAATTTTTTTTTTGAATTTTTTTTTTCTTCTAAGTGAATTTAATCGTGTTATTAAAAGCGATTGCATGTCCGCCAGATCCATAAATAAGATATTTTTTTTTTTATAACACTTTTTTATGTTTTACCATGGATTCAAAATACTAGTAAGCGCGTTTTTTGTCGGATCTCACCGCCTTAAAGTTTTCGTCGTGTATATGTGTGTACCTTTCATAAGCTCTTGGTTGCAGATACCCTCTGGCAAAGTAGTTGATACCTAGAACGGAGCCGATGCCCTTACACTCGATGCTTCGCAGCAGGTTCTTGAATCCAACCAGATATCTGTGAACAAGGTATTTGTTAGTCACGCTTTTTGTTTGCAGCGAAGCACTTGATGATTTATACACATCATATGGATAGCCTTTTCCAAACTATGTTAGAGTCGGCTTCCAGTTTAAAAATAAATAAAATAAACTTTTCATTATTTCGGGCAAGTTTTTTACACATACACCCATATTATCCGAAAATAATTAAGTATGAAATACATATTAAAAATAGATATTAAATTAAATTATATTAAATTAAATGAAATTATTATTGTTATTATACATTCAATAGTTTTCTTATAAATGACAGGTAGGTTTAAATTCAAACAGTCGTAATAAGATGAAATACTTAGAGTCACGTAAAAGGTGCGAAATACAGTAGTCACAATGTAGTTTTTACACTTAATCAGACTCAGGTAAAATAATGCTATAAGCCTACATAATAAAAGCATACAAGGAAAGCTAAAAGTCACCCAAAGGGCAATGGAGAGGGCTATGCTTGGAGTTTCCCTGCGTGATCGAATCAGAAATGAAGAGATCCGCAGGAGAACCAAGGTAACCGACATAGCTCGAAGAATTGCCAAACTTAAGTGGCAATGGGCAGGGCACATTGCGCGCAGAACAGATGGCCACTGGGGCCGAAAGGTTCTGGAGTGGCGACCGCGTACCGTAAGACGTAGCGTTGGAAGGCCTCCCCCAAGGTGGACCGATGACTTTATGAAAGCCGCAGGAATCCGCTGGATGCGGGAAGCACAGAACCGGTCGAGGTGGCGGTGCTTGGGGGAGGCCTATGTCCAGCAGTGGACGTCTTTCGGCTGAAATGATGATGATTATGATGATGAATAAAAACATATAAATCGTCAACCCTGCTTTAGACAAACATACCAGACGCGCTACATCGCCAGGGCAGATTAAGCATGGCCCGGAACGCGTTGTTGTACTGTACACGAAGAGTATAGGTATAGTATATATGTACTCTTCGTGTACTTGTACCAAAGTTGGCCGGTGTAGAACGCCTGGCAGTATGCCTTTAACAGGGTCACTTTAGCCTGTTTTGAACAATAAGCAAGTAGTCTGGTGAGCATATTACTTTTACAAGCAATGCTTCGCCTTTGCCTTTCAAGATCCAGATTATCACATAGGCGGATCCAGCTGAATACCAGTATTATTCATAAAGCGACTGCCTATCTGACCTCCACCACCCAGTTATTAGGTATACTTTGCATAATATTGTGAAGAATCAAGTTACTTAACAGACAGATGTGTTGCTGGGGAGTTTGTTGCGCCACTTCCTCCCAGCTAAAACACTAGCAAGTGGTAAAGGGCGGACGTTTTGGGGGACTGTCTTATTAATATTATTATGTAATGCTGCTTTTCAGTCTAATTTGAATGAATGATTGATAATTTCATTTGATGTAGAAAGTGCTACGAGGGGGAACAAACCAGGAAGGAAAACGACTATGTAAATATTGAAGGACGTGCCGAAATGACGTCGTTGTCGTCTGACGGGTACACCCTGCCTTAATAAATGACACATCCACGCTTCGAGAAAATACTGCCATTGTCAATATACCAATGTCACAGTTTCGGAGAAGGACCGAACGCTCAAGGATGTTGGCTGAGGGAAGCGCCTTAATAAAGAACAATCAAAACCAATTTTTTAAGACGACTATAATTGACATTGTATAACGGTTTATAACCGAAGTTGTTGGTGACATATTACTTAGTTTGTTGTTTAGGCCTGCAATGGTGTCGATTCTCTTGTCATAAAATTCTCTAAACTAGACTAAAAATCACTAAAATTTTCTTTATTCCTGTCAAACGACGATTTCCTATTCTGAAATTGACTAAAGTGAGACAACTATATTTTAGTTTGACAGCACTAAGATGGCACTGAGTTTTTAATTAAGTGAAAATGGCAATTTTACTATTCTAATCCTAAAATTAAGATTTTCTAACTAAATCTGACAATTTTTTATCGTGATTAAAAAGATGAGGAATAAAATTAGTTGTCATGAACACCAACATCTCGACTTCTGGTGCAAAAACTGGTATATTTTTTCCTATCGCAAAAATAATGAAAATTTCGACCCCCTTTACAAAACCGATAAACCCGGAAAACTCAACTTGTAGCTAATATTTTTTTTTCCATACTAAAAGTGAAAAATTTCATATGAAACACGTTGAGGCTGCGCGTCTCCAGCTCTAAAAAAATCATGAGGTAGGGCAAACAAGTACAACGGTCCGAAGCAAAAAAAAAAGAATACCACGTGGAGTCGCGATTGTCAAATTCGATTTTAGTTGTGTCAAAGTGATTTAAATTTAGAAATTTTTGTTTGCAGAATGGATTCGAGATTCTCATAGCCAAAAGTAAGGAATTTTAGTGATAATTTAGTTAGTTTAGTTCAGTGTACAAGAGAATCGGCACCAGTGTATAGATGTATAAAATTTTGAATCTTGACATAATCCCTTACATTTCTTATACGGCTACCTCGGGTGACATGATGGGAAATGAATGACTTCTTATTTTCCGGGAACCAGATGGAGTTATTGAGATGATTTCAGTATTAAGAGCTTTCGTTAGAAGTGTTTGTGAGTCATAAATACTTTTTGGTTGGTTATGGGGCTGAAAACTGAATTAAAAAGCAACAAACGCTTAGGTGGCTCTCACTCCGCACCCATCGTAATACACTATCAATCACAATCTGAATGATTTGAAGGATATTGCTAATCCATTGCTTCATATGCAATGGATTTTGTTGAACTGTCAAAATGAAACCCAAACTCAAACTCAAAATCAAAGCATAAATTTCAAATAAACCAATTACAGGCACTTTTGAATTGTCAAGGGGTCGGTTAGTCAGAAAAATGAAGCTAGTTGCCCATTCCAAAGCGTAGTAGGTTCCTACGGAGAAGAACGGACAAGAAACTCCACGGATACTATTTTAAAACAAAATATTGTTACAAAATATGGGTTACATCATTAATATTGAAGTTACACATGTGAGAACAATGTAGAAAGACGTACACGTTAGAAGCGTCCGTAATAAAAACAATTCAAAAATTAAATTAAATTAAAATAAGCCGTGGCAGCTAAGAGATGACCAGTCCCAACTGACGGCGCCCATTCACGAACATGACGCTTGGGTCAGCACCATTTAGCTCAACTATTTTGAAGGGAACTTAATGATCCAACATACACACCACCACCAGCGAGACATTTGAGTGAGCATGACATACTCTCAGCCGCCAGGGCACATTCAAGTCAATAAAAGACATTAACCGGTAAATGGTAGCTCTATAGTATATAGTACTCACACCTATGCTATAGAATTATATAATTCAAGGAGATTGAGTTTATACAATGCAGTCTTACAATCTTCAGCAGCTCCAAATTTTCAAATGGTAATCAATTAGTTTATGCACCCTTATGGAGCAGGACCAGCATTGAGCCAAGCATTTTTGTCAGCGATGTAATCCCCCAACTTATAATATGCTTGGCTGCATAGTGTGCGTTTCATACAAGTTTTAAATTTTGTTTCGTTCAATTGTAGTATGTAGGGAGGTATTTTATTGTAACATTTTAAACAGTACCCCATGAAGGATGAGTCTATTTTAGCCAGTCTGAAACCTGGTTGAACTAATTGGTCCCTATTTCTAGTACTAACCCCATTGCTAATAAGAGCAGGGTGTTTCAAATGGTTGGTTAACGTATACGTACGTCAAATAATAACGATTACATATTTGATGTTTAACGTTCGTTAAATACAAAGCGTTGCTTCACTGCATAAAAACCGATCGTCAAAGTTATTAACATGAGTTTTAATTATTATTTTTTCTTTTGTCGCTATTTTTATCATAATCAGATGAATTATCGTCGAATAAAGACGAATACAAAAAAGAGAGTCCATAAAGTTTTACTGTTTGGCGCAGACATTTGAGAATGAAATGACGTTAGCCAGTGGGTATGGCACCGGTTACTGTAATCATCATTTTTAACGAACGTTAAAGGCATAATTTTGTGCAACAACGCTTTTTTTGGTTTGACGATAGTTAGCGCCATTACCAGTACTAGCTTTTGCCCGCGGCTCCGCCCGCGTGGATGTCGGTTATCACGTAAAAAAGTAGCCTATGTCCTTCTCCATATCCCAGGCTATATCTCTGCCAAATTTCATGACGATCGCTTCAGCGGTTTAGGCGTGAAAACGTAACTACTTCTCGTACTTTCACATTTATAATATTAGTATGGATACGCCACCTTAAACGTCCTATAACTTTTTAAGGGATTTACTACAAATTCCAGGATCGGGCCTACAAAACCAGTTAATTTACTACTAAGTTTAAATAATATATATGACTGAGGAGCCAGACGGACACTATTTTGATAGCATCGCGACCTGACTGCGCCGCCATTTCGTCTCGATGAAAAAGGGCCACATACACTTCGCATAAATTATGAGGTTTATTCATAAACGTTGCTTAAAGTTAAGTGACGTTCAAACGTCAAAAATGTATGGTTAAACAGTCGCTTATCATTACTTATCTTTAAGCAGCGTTTATAAATAAACCCCTTAATTGTTCCGTTACGTTTGTTCTTGCTTGAGTGCCAATTTTTTTTATATATGTCTCATTACATACGAAAGTTGTGACAGCAAATCTCATTTTAGATCAGCGCTTAACTACTCGGTCTACGTTTTGCCAAGATTGGGGAAACGTTCAATGAAAGTCTGAGTCATATACGTCCCGTAAAACATAATGCATATTAAGGAAAAATTGTCAGATAAACATGTCTGTGAATCATAAGACGTAAGAGTAAAATAATTAATAGTTTCTGAATTTCAGTGAGTTTGTCATCTTGAAATCTATAACAATTACGCTTGCCTGAGACTGAATCATTGTTGATTGGCGCTTAGTCATAATAATGGTACCTTAGATGCAAGTATGGGCTGAAACATGAACTCATAGGATAATGTGACAAAATTGATGACAATCTCAGACTATCGTGTTGGGATGTAAGAAGACGTAAGTAAGGTTATGAACTTATGACACATAGTTACATAGACTCACGCCTTTTTCCCATGAAGTAGACTTGAATCTACAGACTGCCACGTGCCACGTTCTTTATGTATTCGTAACTTCATTCATACTTGCAATAAATGTGAGGAAATGGGTGGTGTGTATCTACGGAATTGACAAATTGTAATTGCTTGGTTGTATTTTTATTATTATTAATATTATTTATTTACTTCAATCAACTTTGGATCATAGGTACCTACAATTAAACAGAATTATAAAATCACTAGCTTTTGCCCGTGGCTCCGCCCGCGTGGATGTAGGTTATCGCGTAAAAAAGTAGCCTATGTCCTTTTCCATATCCCAGGCTATATCTCTGCCAAATTTCATGATGATCGGTTCAGTGGTTTAGGCGTGAAAACGGAACATACAGACAGACAGAGTTACTTTCACATTTATAATATTAGTATGGATAGTATGGATTAACAAAATTAAAATAAACATCACAATAAAAATTAAAATCACAATTCAAAATTAAAATAACAATTAAAATAAAAAAATTAACAAAATTAAATAAAATTAAAATCAAATTAAAATCAACATCACAATAAAAATTGTTATGAAATTAAATCAAATTAAAACAATATCTTAACATTAGTCAGGACGTACTAAATTAAGATATTGTTTTTAATTTTAAAGTCGTTACTAGGATTACAAATTATAGGTGTCTTTTAAAAATACAGCTTTTCTTTTGTTTTTCTTTCTTTTTTTTTTTGTTATCAACCCCCGTTGATTTCGAGATTATTTTTCGTCCACCGAGAGAATGGTTTTTTAACACCTGTCAGTTTCATACAAACTTTTATGGTGTTTTACGAATTTAAACTTTATTAGTTCCAAATCTTGTACAACTGACAGATGTCAAAAAACCATTATATTAGGCCGACGAAATATAGATTATCAACATCATGCTACGATACCTACCTAATACAATATCATAACATCACGCCTGTATTCAAACGGTTAGGCAGAGGTGCACCTAAAGTACGGGACATTTCGCAAGCATTTCATTGTCAAACAGTCGGGTAATTTTTTTTAATTTTTTTTTTATTTATCTCTCCTTACATACAGATATCCTTACAGGTTAGACCCAATGCGATATTGTATCATAACAAATTCTATAGGTAGCAATTTTTTCAAATTCACCCAAAGCGCAACAGAATATGTCGACGTCATCAGCAATGAGGTTGAGAGTGCGGAGCGCGCTCGTCAGCGGCGCCTCACGCAGCACGTTAGTTCGCGCGCGTGGTTCCGCCAGCAACCGCGGTAGACGTTGACGACCCATGTACCCGTCTGGCACGACTAGTTCCACCCTTCGCAATATATCCGCATTTTGTATCTTCCCTCTAATTATCTTAAATATATAAGTAACAGGTGTGAGTTGCCTCCTGACCCTTAGTTCATTATATCCGACCATACCTAAGATAAAAAGTGTTGGATACATCAACGGATAAAATGGATACACCCCCTTTTTTTTATCTAGGGCGTCTCAAAGTGTAACCACTAAGGTTCCGACTCTTTAACTGGACTTTCCTGTGGCTGCCTTAAGCTCCTAACGAAACTTAATGCCTCCAGCCAGGGCGTAAAAACTATAAACTAAACGACTGCTGCTCGCTAAGGGCACCCCCTGTGGGGTACGAACCTCGGCTTAGGGCAGCTGAGTCGGAGGGAGGGTGGCAAGGGACAGACGGTGGCTGGATAAAATCAGTGTTTTGTTTATTATCGTGGGGAGTTTGGATTACATGCTGCTCAGCTAGAACGCGTGCTGGCGCTTCACTTACAGTCAAGGGTCGGGGAGGATACACCCCGTATTCCCTCATATATTTATATCTAATGAACTTATTTTGTACGCGCTCCAACATGAGACTATATTTAGTAATAAAATAAATATTTTAGTAATTTATTGTTAAGTCAGATGACGTATTTGCGTCAAATTAACTTCGTTGTATTTACAACGAAGTTAATTAAGTGGTTCGCAGTTTAGCAATAAACGATGGCCGCCATAGGGTTAATCTTTGCTTTAGAATGTTTGTCATGGGCAATCGTGACGGGTTAGGGGTCAGTCTATCTTTAGTTTGTCTTTTTGGTTTATATCATTAAATTTATTTTTATTTTATTTATTTATTTAATTCAGACACAGTGATCTATATTTTTGTTAGTATACTTAAGAATTATGTTAGTAACCAAAGATTCAAATACACAACTACAATCAAACTATTATATCTAAAAATAAATAAATGAAGAAAAGTTTTGGGAGCAAACGTAAAGTATTTTTAAGTAGAATAAGGTCTAAGGTATTCTACTTAAGACGCCGGATACTAAATGTTACAAAGACAAAAAATCAATGGGCAACATAGTCCTAGTGTCAAAATGTACAAAAGTCTTAATATATATGAATGTGCAAATGACAAAAAATCATTGTGATATAATACGTAAGGGTCTAATTGTTAGATTGTCAAAATGTACAAAAGATAAAACATAACTGTGCCAAAATGCATCGTGGTCCAATTGTCACACAGTCAGGATACGAACCCGCAACCCTGAGCTTCGAAGGTAGGATCACTAACGACTGAGCCTACATACACCTATCTACTACTTACTTGATATCAACATACTTCTCTATCTAATCTCTTGAAATACTCCTTGAAAGTCGATATTGATATGATATTCTTGAAAAAGATATCCTTGAAAAAGATGATTGAAATGTCATTTCATTTGTTCTGTTCTGTGTCAATCATTCTCCAAACCCATTTTGTTACAATGGAGGAGAATATTCTAATTTTTAATTTTATTTTTTTTGGCACTAGGCAATTTGTACAATGAACATTACAGCTTTAATGTATTCTATCATAGCGGCATTTGGGCAATATGACATTTTGGCACTAAGCAATTTGTACATTTTGACACTAGGACTAACTTGACCATTGATTTTTTGTCTTTGTAACATTTAGTATTCGGCGTCCTATTTATCCTACTATCCTATCGTATCCTACTAATATTATATTATAAATGTGAAAGTTTGTGAGGATGGATGGATGTTTGTTACTCAATCTCGACAAAACGGCAGAACGGATTTGGATGAAATTTAGCACACATATAGTTTATACCTAACCTGGATTAACACATACCTATGATACTTTTTATCCTGATGTTGCTACGGAATCTAGACTTATGCGGGTGTACCACGGGGCGCAGCTAGTACCTACTGATATAATAAAGCTGAAGAGTTCATTTTTTGTTTGAACGCGCTAATGTCAGGAACTACCATTCGGATTAAAAAAATACTTATTGCATTTGATAGCCGAACTCTTGAGGAAAGTTAGGCTTTAACATAACGCTGCAAACCTTAGGAAACGAGCAAAACAAAAGGCTGAAAGAATGCTAAACGAAAACGAAATAAAAGCACGGGCGGGCGATATGATGCGACGCGGTGAGGGCCGAGGGAATCTTATAAAAATGTAGCTGTTATTTTAGTACATTGTTTATCTTAAGGCTTCCACGCGAACGAAGTTGCAGGCAGAAGCTACTTTCCGAATAAGTTTCAAACAGCTGAAGTTCAGTTGTAAATAGTTATTCTACCTTATAATGAGATCAAGAATCAAATCGTGATACCACTCATTCAATGTTTCCAAGATTTCGAAGCGCCCATGTAATTATAATTATTGATATCTAAAGCGTAAAATAATTAGGAATTCAGACGTGTTGATTCATAGGACGTTTAAAGCAAAGTTCTTATGAGCAACACATCATTGAATGTGAGGACCATAATCTGGGGATTAATATTCCACACAGGTAAGAGCAGTCACTAAAGATGATTTTACATGGACAACTTAACTGCGCAATTCTCTGTAACTGTGACGTTTCGAAAACACCTCGCAATTTACGGCAATACCAAGAAGAGTGACTCGATGCTATAACAGCCGAATGGCTCGATCGAGGGTTAAGCTATGCTTGCTAGGTTGGTCTGTGGATGGGTGACCATCCATTACTTATCAGGACCCCTCTGTGCCTCGGAAAGCACGCACATTTTAAACTCAATCTAGAGATCTAACTTTTTGGCTGCTTTTTACACCAGACATGTGCAAAGTAGAGATAACAAACGATGAGGTAAAAACCACACATCTAAAACAGTTTGTGATCACTAGCATAAGCTGATACAATTTTATAAACTAAACTTTATCAAGAAAAAATATTTATTGTGTGTTTTCTTTAAATAGAAATACCCTGATTGGAATTGATAAAAAATAATAATTGAGTATGTAATCATAATGTACCAGAAATTTGATAGAAAGAAAAAGGCTGCTTAACTAAACTTAAAAAACAATTTATTAATAAATGATTTATATTCAATATAGTATAACTCCTCCCCTGGCTTGAACACATGCGGTGATCCTCCTGGGCATGCTGAGAATAAAGTTATCCAGCATTTCTTGGGGTAACCTGTCCCATTCTTGAATAGCGGCTTCCCTGAGCTCTGGCACTGTCTGGGGACGTGGCTGACGGTTTCAAACAGCTCGCTTAAGAGCATCCCACGCGTGCTCTATTGGGTTTAAGTCAGGCGAGCCGAATCATAATATAATCTACCGTATCTAACAAAAAATATTTCGATTTTTCAAAGTGTTCGCCAACTCTTTTTGATGTGTGTACGTAGTTGTGTCTAATTCCACTAAAGCTAGAATAGAACTGGAGTTACCGACATAGCTTGCAGAGTAAGCAAGCTGAAGTGGCAGTGGGCTGGCCATGTTTGTCTAATGACTGATGGCCGGTGGAGCAGATGAGTCCTGGAGTGGAGACTGCG
Source organism: Dryobota labecula (assembly GCA_947523025.1). NCBI lineage: Eukaryota > Metazoa > Arthropoda > Insecta > Lepidoptera > Noctuidae > Dryobota > Dryobota labecula. The sequence continues at coordinate 4,799,980 of OX383296.1, read as the reverse complement.
TATCAAGCGTAGTGTGGGACGCCAAGCTATATGGACGGACAACCATCAAAAAGGTGGCTGGGATAGACTGGACGCGGAAGGCGGAGGACAGAGTCCTGTGGCGCAGCCTGGGAGAGGCTTATGTCCAGCAGTGGACTGTGATAAGCTGAGTTGATGGAATAGAATAGAATACTCTTTATTATGTGCACCATGCGAATTACAGAAACAAAATGTAGTTTTACACAGGGTGACATTGGGCGGTTTTATCGCTAAAAGCGATGTTTAAAGACAACAAGAGAAGGACAGACAAACATATCAAATTTTAATATAGATTTATAATAATCACTTTGTACAAGAACAGATTGGACGGTGACCCCCGAACTCGGCATTTGCCTGTATCTTGGGGGGTCGGAATTGCAACATTTTCAAATAAAAGGATCATCATTGCATATTAGGTAAACATGAACTAAAATTAAACTAAACTAAAACCAATCAAAACAAAACATTTGAAATAATATTGCCATCAGCGTCAGATCAAACTAAGCAAAATAAAATCATCAGTATGAGATCAATAAAATAAAATAATAAGAACTAATATCGAAACAAAATATAAATCAACAAATGCATGTAATGCATGACATAGGTACTTAATGTAATGTTGCATTGTCCGGGAGTTCTTTGGAAGCCAATTTTAGAAGCGACTTCTAAATAACGCCCGCATCCTGGCGCCTCCTTATGATTCGTTAGGATGTTGTCATCATTCTATGTATGCGATAGTACTAATCAATTGTCGTGATTCATAATCCATACTATCCATACTAATATTATAAATGTGAAAGTAACTCTGTCTGTATGTTACGTTTTCACGCCTAAACCGCTGAACCGATCGTCATGAAATTTGGCAGAGATATAGCCTGGGATATGGAGAAGGACATAGGCTACTTTTTTACGCGATATAACCGACATCCACGTGGGCGAAGCCGCGGGCAGAAGCTAGTCAGCCTATAATATTCTCCCTGCTGGGAAACAGGCCTTTTTTTTGGTGGGAAATTATCAAATAACTTCTCCCGCTCTAGGCGGAGCGGGAGGGCGTGTCAGACTTTTACTGGCAAAAACCTACGCCACGGTATCCCTTTCAGACAAACCCGCAACCCTGGCAGGTAGGACACAGGCCTCCTCTCGGTAAGAGGGTCATGTCTTCGAATTTTTGGTTCTAGAACATGCTGGTATCCTCACTATGTTTTTTTTGAAGTGAAAGCTTCTTTAGGCGCGTTGAGCACTTTTTGGTAGGGGAAAAAACTTATGGGTTCGCGATCGTCACCGAACGCTTTCCATGAGCTATACGTATACTGTGTATATGTGTACTTTTTGGGTGAACAAAAATCATGAAACTCGCGTCATTGTCACTGAACGCATTCCATGAGCTATCCCTAGTAGCATTTTTTGTTGGCATTTAGTTGCGCCACTTACCTCTGTAAGTGGCCCGACTAAATGCCCACAAAAAATACTACTGGGGATATGTTATAAAAGAACAGTTATTCCCAAGTTTTGTGTTTTCACTTCTGTCGGCATTCCTTATGACTGCCAATAATATTTTTTTTTTTTTTTCACAGTTTTGAGAGCTGTGTTGATGAAATAATTTACACAAAGTGCCTGCTTAGGTTCGAACCTAAGCAGGCACTTTGTGCACACCCTACGCCCTACAACTTGTAAGTCAGTAAGATTTGCTACAAATCCGGGAAACATTTCCATTTTTTTTTTTGTTTTTTCATAGAAATCTCACATAAAATAGCCCGGCGGAGAACGGCTGGCCAGATTGTCCGGCCATTCTTAAGAAATGCGCTTACCAACGCACAGCACTTCATTTTCATTTACGAGTATATAGACACTTGCGGCCATGACAGACGTTGTCCTGCCCGAACAGCGCCACCTATCGGGTCCAATTATGAATCTAAACCATTCTCGAATCTCCTTGACGACACACACAAAAAATTTCATCGATATTGGTCCAGCCGTTTAGGAGTTCAGTAACATACACGCACAGAAGAATTATCTATACTAATATTATATTATAATCTATACTAATATTACGAGTATAAAGCTGAAGAGTTTGTTTGTTTGTTTGTTTGAACGAGCTAATCTCGGGAACTACCGGTTGGAATTGAAAAATTAGTTTTGTGTTGGATAGTCCGTTTATCGAGGAAGGTTATAGGCTATAAATTAATAAATAAATGAACTATAAATCAATAGGTTAAATGCGATGCGACGGGGTGAGTGGGAATAAATTTCACACGGACAAAGTCGCGGGCAGAAGCTAGTAATAATAATAAAAAAAATTGGTTGTCTGTAAAGTTGGTTTACGGACGATAGTTTAACGTGACAACGTCATAACAAAACATTGATGCAGCGCAAGTGTACAATGAGCGTAACGGGACAATGAGCGTAACGGGACAATAAGTGTAACGGGACAATGAGTCATCCTTTTTCATGCATGCAGCCGGCGTTCATCGATTTATTAGACGTTGTCATGTCAATAATAATATAAATAAAGATAGACAGATCTGTCAAAGGTGACACGATATCGGACACTATACTCCATTTACTATAGCATTAGAAAAAAGAGGCTCGTAGAAGCAGGAGTGCGAAACATTTTATTCAAAGTTAAAAGTTTAAACAATTAAACTAAAAATTTTTTAACATAACTTTGATAAATAGGTCGTAATAACATCTTCATCACACATTACTTACAACAAAACGAATGAATGAAACAAACGATTACGTCGTGATGATTTAAATTTAATTAAGATTAAAGGAAATAAAAGTCTCTTTTTTTTTACAATATTTTATTTAAAACAACAACTTTCAACACACAATAGTTGGTGTAACTTCTTCGTCTTCATCATATAATTTAGTCACTATCATCAGAGAATAAAGATGAAGAAGTTTCACCGACGTTACCTAATAATAAATCTTTCTACCACATCATCCATTATGCTTTAACTTTTCCTCTTCTTTAATTGCATGAGCAACGCAAGACTGCCATCGTTCTAGCGTAATACTATCCAGATCTTGTGGGACTAATTGTTTCTTCTTGTCTAATTTGAACGTTTTGTTATGTTGAGCCACATACCCCATCATTTGAGCCCATATTAATTCTATAGGGTTGAACTCGCAGTGGTAGGGTGGGAGGCGCAATACTGAAATACCCTTCTCTCTAGCCATCTCATCTACAACAAACTTTTGGTATAAATGTCTTTGTATTTTTGCTTTTTCTAATAAAGTTGCCCTAAGATCTTTTTCCTCAAAAGGAATATTTTTGCTTTTAAACCATTCCTGTATATCTGCCTTTCGTGTAGCTGTGGTTGGCAGCTTCTCCAATGTCCTTGAGTGGTATAGCGCATTGTCCATAACAATTACAGCGCCACTCTCAATTTTTGACAAAATTGACTTGAACCATTTTCACTTTTGTCTATCGCGCTTCTATAACATATTCCCTGTAAATTGAGAGGTCTGGCTCTTATAAAACAGGAAATTCTAGTACAAGAGTCAGGGCTACACAGATGATTGTGTCTTGAAGTGTAAATAAATAAATTATTATTATTATTAAAGTTGAAGGCGTCCATTTCGGAGTGGTCATCTTCATCACCTTTCTTTGCATCAAATATTAATGCAGCATCCATTAAAAACCCTTCACAAACCCTGTGAAATAAAATTAATACAAGTCAATTATTCCGTACCCCCTATATAATTTCACTGCTGGAAATAGTTCATAGATAAATACTATAACAAAATTTATAACTTTAAAAGTTCGCTTTGCATGCGTTAATTCATAATACAATATAATATGTATTACTTAATTAATAGTCAATAACAATGGGGTGTTCATTTTTTTATGGCGAGGACAGTCCATAAAATACATACCAGTATGACCGATTATAAGTTGGATTTTTTAATCAGCAGATAGACCTTCCCAATGTGCTTCTTTTGAAGACTTATTATTAGTGTCATGCCATATTAGGCTTTTCGTGTGACCTGTTTGTATGATAAAAGGTTATTAATATAAATACCATTCATTTCACGAACCAATTTTATGAAATTATGTTTAACTGTATAATTAATTATAATGTTATTGAATGCAAGAGGTCATACACTGCTTAGTGCATAAATAGCTGTTAAGAAATTTAGAAGCACTGTACCTTCATTTAGCCAAGTGTCATCTAAATAATAATATATTTTCCTTCCTTTATTCCTTAGCCTTTTTATTTCATGAAGATATTTTAGTCTCCAAAGGACGATCTCCTGCTTGTCTATGACTTCTATGAGTGCACTTTTTCGGCTCCGTTTGATTTATGTGAACTTTAATGTTTATTTAATTATTTTATACAGACTGCTTTTTTTTAAATCTGTCACTGTTAACTGCTTCCAGCATCTTGTCCAAGGTGGGCAACTCATTATTAAAGAAGAAGGAATGAATTTTCCTGCATATTCCACTAAATGTGATGTCATCAAAATCATCACGTTTCATGTGCTTCTGTTGGGGAGGGGGAGATTGCAGATGATTTTTATGTTGTACTCTTTGAGAATATTGGACAGAGTAGCCCGAGATACGCCTGTAAATAATAAAATCATGTGCGGAGTTTCTAAAATATAATACATTTTATCACAATGCATTTTAGTTTCAAATATTTTTATAGTAATAATTTTATGAATCATCCTTACCGGCAACTTCTGCGATTTTGTTTATCATCTCAGTCCTATAATGAGGAGTATCTGCAGGCCAGGACTCCAATTGCTTAAAAATATTTATTACAGGTTGTTTTTCTACAGCACGCAGCGTGCTCTTTTTTTTGGGAGACATTATTATTTCGTCGGAGTCAACTTTTGGACCACGTTTTTTTCGCCGTTGGCTTTGGTCAGACTCAGTACTTATATATTGTAAGCCACTCGGTCCCGCACCGCGATCACTCATAGCTCAAAAAAAAAAGTAACGTTTTGTACAAACAACCCAATGACAACACTGATAACAATACAATAATAAAGAAATAACTAAATATTATTTATTATTTTAATAAATAACAACAAAATCACGAAAATTAAACAATAACAAACAAAGTATTCACAAGTAAATGACATACATGACAATCTTAGAACATTGTCAAGTCAATTTCACAGACGACATAAACCAGTAAAATTAGAAATCCCCGGCTGTCACAGCTTGTGAAGGGATTAAGTAACATTTTAGATTTGGTAGGATTATAGTGAAACAAAAAGCGTTTCAGTATTGTTGACTCCTGCTTCTTTTAGGTTTTTAGCATAGGCACTGTAATTTTAAATTGGAATGAAATAATATATCTAAATGAAAGCTACTTAATTTCATATGGTTGTTTTTTTAAATGATTACAATTAAGTGTGATAGCTGATATATAAATTAATTTTAATCGATTTGGCGTCAATCGTAACTATAACAAGTTTATTGTACTTTTGTTATAAAGTGTGCATCAAAAATAACCTTTTTTAACTTCTGTCTAATGCTATTATAAATGGAGTATAAGTACCTAAATAGATATTATAAATTGATTGGATGTTCGTGTTGGTATATAGAAACTGGGAATTCCCGGTTTTTAAGCACGTTCTTACATGAACCAGATTATTTTGAGCTCTAGCTACTTGTTTTTAAAGTTGATTATTTTGTGCTTTATTTTAATAACTGGCTTTTTCTCGGACTGTCTAATTGGAATCTTGGAAGGTTATTTAGTAAGCATTCTTTTATCCGAACAATTCACGTAAATGCGTCATAGCATCACTGGAAAACATCGTATCCGACCTTTACAAAGCGTGTGCAAATTATAATGAATTGTAACTTCATTATTATTTTGGTCTCTACATAGTAGTTGGACCAAAATATTTTTCGAGCAGTGTTGGCAAAGAGCTAGATAAGTGTCTGGACATGAAAAAAAACCCACCCAAATGCATGTTAGACCACGGACAATGAAGGGATCCGTAGTTGGGATGAATATTATATCCCGTCCAGTCGTACTCAGCGCTACACATTTATTATAGGCACAGCCAAAGTGTGGAACTCTCTGCCAGCATCTGTGTTTCCTTCCACATATACCTCGTCTACCTTCAAAGCAAGAGTGAACAGGCATCTTCTGGGCACGCTCGTTCCTACATAGACCTCATCCATTGCTTCCATCTGGCGAGATCGAGGTCAAGAGCAGGCCCAATCAGTAATAAAATCGAGAATAATCGTCTTCTTCGTTGTCCTTCTCATCGCTCTGGTTTCATAAAATCTTCTTTCTATGTCCAGGCGGTTTTCTTTGGAATGCGCTCCCTCAGAATATCAGGACGGTAACCAATCAGTTCACATTTAAAGTGAAAGCTCGAGAACACATACACAAGAAGTTGGCAGATTCGTCTCAGAATTAAGTTTTTGTAGGTTTTCTTGTTTAACTCTCATAACTTTTTATTTTTAGTTGTATGTATGTATATATGTATTTATTCTTATATCTTAGCTATAAATATCTTCTAAATTGTTTTTCTGTTATTGCACCTACTGTGTATTATCTCTGCATCACCCTAAGGTAGACTGGTAGAAAATGCCCAAGGCATTTAGTCCGCCTTTGTACAGTTTTTACTTGTGCCTAACTTTTTAATAAATAAATAAATAAACAAAAAATATCCCAAACAACATTATTATGTAGTTGAAAAACAAGTTCTCCCATTAATTCCAACTGCAAATGTATGTTTGTACACACAATATTGAGACCATATTTCAAGACCATAGAATTCTTATAGGTTTTTGTTTCAAATTTATATTCTTAGTCATTTCGGAGATAAGGGTGATGGTAAATTTTCATCTATTTTCTTAGATAACTTTAAAACAATTTATTTTAAAATTATAGAAAGTTTTTCCTGTTTCTTTTCACTTTTCTGCATTCTTTAATTGTTTTGTTGTTGTTATCGAAACGATGACATCAGTTTTAAATATTGTAATGCACGGAATGTTTGAATCATTTCTAAATAGTTAGTGCCATCAGAACTCTCAGTGGCGACCTTGGGGACGAATCGTGTAAGCTCTGCGCTTCCTACGTCATTACGCGTTTTATCCAAAATGTATCTGAATTTCTCTTCACCTTGGACCTTGCACATTCTTGTGCATAAGCAAGGACTTTTATTGAGAGGGCTGTCTCGAGTCCACAAACACCAAAAAATATTATCTTGTGACTGAGAAGGAATTATGAAAAACGGCTCAATCAGCTGCCTCGTTAAGAGTGTGTCTAGAATTTTCATAAATACGATTTAAACGAATGTGGCCGTTTTTATTTAGATCGAATTTTGTCGCTTCATGTCCCAATATTAAACTTTATAAAAGGTATTAGAAAATTCTGGACACACCGAGGCAGCTGATTGACGGCTCAATCAGATGCCTCGTTAAGAGTGTCTATAATTTTCATAAATACGATTTAAAAGAATGTGGCCGTTTTTCTTTAGATCGAATTTTGTTGCTTCATATCTCAATATTAAACTTTATAAAAGGTATTAGAAAATTCTAAACACACTTACCGAGGCAGCTGATTGAGCCGTTTTTCATAATTCCGTCTCAGTCATGAGATAATATTTTTTTAAAGGAGTGGCGCTAGTGGACCCGAGACAGCGCTTTTAAAAGCCTTGTTAGTTTATTACACTAACCGATATTAAGGGACCCTTTCTTTAAATCGGGATGATATACTCGTAATAAGAGAAAAGGAGGATGAATCCCTATAAAGAAAACACATCATGTTGTAAATTTAATGAACTTTTATAATAACGAACTATGTATATAAATATTATTATATATATTTTTTTTTTTAAACTTAGTCCCACTCAAGGAATTTCTCCAGTATCGTGGGTGCGTTTACAAACATTTAAACTCACATACACAAAGAGCAGCGCGGTTTACGATATAAAAAAAAAACTACTTACCAGATTTCGTTCAAACCAATTTTCGGTGGAAGTTAACATGGTAATGTACATCATATTTTTTTTTTTTTTTTAGTTTTATCATTCTCTTATTTTAGAAGTTACAGGGGGGACACATTTTATCACTTTGGAAGTCTCTCGCGCAAACTATTCAGTTTAGAAAAAAATATATTAGAAACCCCAATATCATTTTTGAAGACCTATCCATAGATACCCCACACGTATGGGTTTGATGAAAAAAAAATTTGGGTTTCAGTTCTAAGTATGGGGAACCCCCAAAATTTATTGTATTTTTTTTTTTTTGTGAATATATTAATGCGGTTCACAGAATACATCTACTTACCAAGTTTCAACAGTATAGTTCTTATAGTTTCGAAAAAAAGTGGCTGTGACATACGGACATAAGCCTAAAAAGCTTAAAAAAGACGACAAAAAAATACAAAGACGGTATTGGGTACATCCGATGTTAAAAGAAAGAGAAAATTATGGTGTATTTCATACGCTCATTCAGAAGCAACTTATGAAACATGAAGAGAAATTTGAGAAGTACTTTCGAATGAAAAAATAAACATTTAACAAAATGTTGTATATTTTGTTTCACGTAGGCAGTCGGCACGCGCCGAGCGTAGGTCCGGTCTCGTGTACATGCGCTCATACACTGCCATACTTTACTGCGCACCGGGCGTAGACGCGGCGAGCACCGTGCCCTTTGACTTTGACTTTTGGGAAAGTCCCAAACTCGTTGCCAAATTTTAGGCCAACGCTAAGAAGACTGCTGCTACATTATGTAGGTATGGTCCTAACTACTACAACTGTTACTGTTAGCCTGATCATCCCACTGCTGGGCAAAGGCCTCTCCCCATGACCTCCAGCTCTTTCGGCTAGTCGTTCGTTTTATCCAGCTCACCCCTCCATCTTCTACAGGGTCTACCACGACGCATTCTAGCTTTCTCAGGGTTCCTTATAGTGATTATTTTGGCCTACAGCTCATTGAGCATACGGCAGACATGGCCAGCCCAGTTCCACTTTAAGTTCGCAGCTTTTTGAGCAACATCAGCAGTGTTTTGGAACGCAGTGTGGTGTTGTGAATACGATCTATTACTTTGACGCCTAGAATACTAAGCTCCATCGCACATTACGTAGGTATATCCTATACCTAACAAAATATTTTTAATTCAATAAATTGTGTGATGAACTGATAAGCATCGATAATATTATGTTTGTCAGTTGACTGAGGAAGTGGTCGTATCTAAATTCACACAGTTAGCTGCTTGAAAAACGAGTTCAACAAATCTTTTTTTTTTTAAACGATAGTCTGATTCGATTGAAATTTGGTACGGGTGTGTCAATGTTCATCAAAGCAAGCAGCAAGCAAGCAGCAAGCAAGCAAGCAGCAGTTAAACGGATACTACTGCTACATATTTAGACTAGCTCCATATCTCAGGCTATATCTCTGCCAAATTTCATGATGATCGGTTCAGCGGTTTAGGCGTGAAAACGTAACATACAGACAGACAGACAGACAGATGGACAGACAAACAGACAGACAGAGTTACTTTCACATTTATAATATTAGTACGGATTAGTATGGATTAACAAAATTAAAATAAAATTAAAATTATTATTTAAAATTATCCTAGAACATTTTGTGGTGGAATGAAAATAAACAAATGAAAATTATGGTGAAGTTTGGCACATGGGTGTGCCAAAGTTCACCAAAATCCATTCAGCCGCTAAGGCGTGAATAGATAACAGACAGACAGTGTTGTTGTTTATAAATAAAACCGGCCAAGTGCGTGTCGGACCACGCCCAATGAAGGGTTCCGTAATTGGGATGAATTTATCCCAAGAATAAACTTAACATTGTAGCAACCGCGAGGTACTACTGCTGTGAATTTTTTCACGTATCCAAATACAACCATTTAGCTAACAGAAACACACACTACACTTAACACTACCACAACTAACTATACTACAACGAACACTTGGCTCTGACAAAAAATAGCACTTTAAAACTTATTATTACGCAAACGGATCCCTGAATCGAAAAATGATTTTCACAAACCCGCAATATTTTTAACGGCCTATCCTATAAAAAAAAATATCAGCCCCACTTTACGTGTACCGGAGGTACCCAATATTGTTTTATTTTTTTAAGATTTTATTTCACCTCTTTGTCGGCGTGATTATATATGTACTAGCTTTTTCCCGCGCCTCCGCCCGCGTGGATGTCGGTTATTGCGTAAAAAAATTGCCCATGTCCTTCTCCATATCCCAGACTACATCTCTGCCAATTGACTAATTGGAACCGTGCACCTAGCTTCTGACGTTTCATAAGTAGGTTTATGTGAAATAAAATATTTTGATTGATTGATTGATTGCCAAATTTCATGACGATCGGTTCAGCGGTTTAGGCGTGAAAACATAACATACAGACAGACAGACAGAGTTACTTTCACATTTATAATATTAGTATGGATAGTATGGATACCCTTATTAAATTACTAAGAGTCTTTGAACTAAGCAGCGGACAGACAGACGGACGGACTTTGCGACACTATAAGGCTTCCTTGTTTACTACGGAATCCTAAAAAGGATGTGCAAAGTTCAAGGCAAAAAGACATTCCAATATATTCATACGAAGACAACATGCACACATACAACTTTCCGTTTGTAGTTCGGACAATTAGCTTGTCATTCCTTAGTCATCAGTCGTCACAACTACAATAATTCTCACAGAAATGTGTGGGACGCAAATAAGCGGCACGCTTGGTCCACGCGCTAATAGATTTATTTATGTAGCTTAGTTGTATTTTCAAAAGTGTGTCTGGCGGATTGGCCTTATTTTAAGTCCATGTGAGTCAACATTTCTCGGGAAATACCCTGGCATTTGTAGGGTTGACAGTGTTGATACTTAGTTGGCAAAATATTGCTGGAATCCTTTTAAAAGGCTCGTGTTTAGCAGCCTTAGATATGTAGATAGTTGAAAGGTAATAAGTAGGATTTTGTCCTACATCCTGTTTATTATGTTTTTAAGGTTCCGTTTCCATAGTCAACAAGAAACCCTAAAGAGCGTCGTCACCGGTCCACTAGCGCCACGCCTTTAAAAACATATTTTTTTTTTTTAATTATTTTTTTTATCTCGTGGCTGAGAAGGAATTATGAAAAACGGCTTAATCAACTATATCGGTAAGTGTGTCTAGAATTTTCTAATCCATACTAATATTATAAATGTGAAAGTAACTGTCTGTCTGTCTATCTGTCTGTCTGTCTGTCTGTATGTTACGTTTTCACGCCTAAACCGCTGAACCGATCGTCATGAAATTTGGCAGAGATATAGCCTGGGATATGGAGAACGACATACGCTACTTTTTTACGCGATAACCGACATCCACGCGGGCGGAGCCGCGGGCAAAAGCTCGTAACTTTTATAAAGTTTCATATTAAGACACGAAGCAACAAAATTCGATCTAAATAAAAACGGCCACATTCCTCTAGATCGTATTTTGTTGCTTCGCGTCTTAATATGAAACTTTATAAAAGGTATAATAGAAAATTCTAGACACACTTACAGTGCTCTTAAGGCTCCTACAAAAAGGCGCGACACGCGACGCAACACAAAGAGACCGCTAGTCGCGCGGCACGCGGTGTCTTTGTGTCGCGCCTGTTTGTAGGAACCTTTATAGTTTCGCCATGTCCCTCTGTCTATCCGGATACAGCTGAATACCAGTATTTTACAGGGAGCGACTGCCTATCTGACCTCATCATCATCATCATTTCAGCCAAAAGACGTCCACTGCTGGACTAAGCCTCCCCCAATTAGGGTGGGTTTGCCATAATCGCCACGCTTGGCAGGCGGGTTGGCGATCGCAATATGGTGTTAAAAATGCATAGAGAACGCTGCTGCCCATTCTCTAGTAAGTCCCTTAGTCGCCTTTTACGACACTCACGGAAGGAAATGGGGTGGTGCTATTCTTTACGTCCGGCACCACACGGTACATCTGACCTCCACAACCGGGTAATACGATACCCCTTAGTAAGACTGGTTGTCAGACTTTCGGACTTCTGACGACCCGTAAAAACTGCCAAAGATCTATAAATGACAGTCGGAACGGACTGAACGTGCTTTCCGAGGAACGGAGGAGTCTCGGTATGTAAAGACGGTCACCCATCCACGGACCAACCCCGGCAAGCGTAGTTTAACCTGATGAATCGACCCGTGCAGCTGTTATTACTTAGCCACGAGCTCCACCCTACTAATCCTACTAATATTATAAATGTGTTTGTATGTTTGGATGTTTAGATGTTTGTTACGCAAAGACGCCTGATCTGTAGTGCTATTCTGTAAAAAACTCACTGTGAAAACTCAAGTGAAGTGAGTTTAAAGTGAGCTGTCAATAGTGTCAGTCCCTAGAATCAGGTGGAATGACAGCTAATTGCATAGCACGTGTGTGACTACTATAAAGCTACCATTTACTGGGTACGACTTTCATTGACTTGAATGTGCCCTGGCTGCTGAGAGTATGTCATTTTCCTTGAAAATTAAAGTATTTATTTTTTCCCTCAAACTGTATTTTTATTTTTAGACAGCCCTGTTCTCATTGGAGATCATTATAATCGATGAATCACACGTCGAGCACGCGCATACCGTTTAGATGTTAAAAGGTATTTATTAAAACGTAATACAGCTGTTCTGAAGCTGACAAATTAGCGACCGATTTTAGAAACATTATTTTAGCAGAAAAAAAAACTTGGCGTCTAATCAAGTCGTCTCGTAAGTAAATATCAAAAATAAACACGACATTGGGGTTTATTTATAAACGTTGCTTAAAGTTAAGTAATGATTAGCGACTGTTTAACCATACATTTTTCACGTTTGCAACTGTAACTTTAAGCAACGCTTATGAATAAACCCCATTATGATTAGATCGAAAATAGTTATATTTAAAAAAAAAAAGTAAGATAAAAAAAGACAGGAATATAAAGAAAAATTGGTTAGTCTTCTCAAACAAGACGCACATTACAAAAAAAGAAAGAGAAAAGTAAAGACCTCTTGTTTTCTCAAACTCAAACTCAAAACTCAAACTCAAAGCATTTATTTCAAATAAACCAATTACAGGCACTTTTGAATTGTCAAGGGGTCGGTCAGTCAGACAGATGAAGCTAGTTGCCCATTCCAAAGCGTAGTAGGTTCCTATGGAGAAGAACGGACAAGAAACTCCATGGACACTCTTTTAAAACAAAATATTGTTACAAAATATGGGTTAAATCATTCATGTTGAAGCTATACATGTGAGAACAATGTAGAAAGACGTGCACGTTAACGTTACGTTCTGAAAGGTGAATCATGTCTCTACTTTCGCCGTCAGTTGGGACTGGTCATCTCTTAGCTGCCACGGGTTATTTAATTTAATTTCTATTTGTTGTACCTATACTCTGACCGCTTTTAACGTGTAAGTTTTTATTATTTTTATTTTTACATCGTTCTCACATTTAGTTATAAATTCAACATTATAGATGTAACGAATACTTTTGTAACAATTTAATTTAAAAGAGTGTCCATCGAGTTTCTTGCCCGATCTTCTTCATGGGTCCATATTTGCTCACCTAAAGTTCTTTACCCGAAATTGTTCTTCCTAATGATTTGTAATCCGAATTATCACTCTTCCTAAAAAAATTTCATCCTATAGTTTTCATTCATACTATTTGTAGTGCTACCGTCGATGTTCATAACACTCATGTTTCCGAAAATTGTAATTAATAATATCATTGATGTAAATATATTTAAACTCCTACTGTTTTTTGTCATAACGCTTTTATCCCTAAAAATAATTAACATAATATTCATTCAAGTCAGAGTGTCGTCTTGGGGGCACTATGAAAAAAATACTTAGAAAAATTTCGCGACCAATTTCGAGGTAGCGCTCGCCGGCCGCTGCCGCGGCACCGCTCGCTTCGCTCGCTCGGCTCGAGCGTAGTTGGTCACAGTTCTAACCTAACCTAACCTATGGATATCTTTGCAGGTTCACACCGCTATAAATAAAATTAAAGAAGACGCTTTAATTAATAAAAACAAAAAACCAATTCATATAATTAGTGAGTGCGAAGCAAGCACTTGATTATTATGAATAATAAGAAATCTAAACAAAAAAGATATGACTGAATAATAGTGTAAAAGATGGTTATGTTGAAAAAATATAGGAAAACAAATAAAAGTATAATAGATGTTTATTGCTACTGACATTATGAAGTTGAATGCTTCGGAATTATGAACATTAGAGACGAGACAGAGTAGTTAGGAATTGTGATTGTTAGGATGAAAAATGTTAGGAAGAACATTTTCGGATTTCCAATTATCGGAGTTGAAAATTTAGGTGAACTTTGGCGCACCCCTTCTTCATAGGTACCTACGCTTTGGAATAGGCATGTAGCTTCATTTTTTTTACTGGTCGACTCCTTGACAATTCAAAAGTGCCTGTAAATGGTTTAATTGAAATTAATGATTTGAGTTTGAGTTTGAGTTTGACTTGACTTTAGTTTCGGTAAACATATTTTTAGCGCTAATATCTCTAGAGGGCCATCATGTGTGAGGTTTATCTCCGCCATAGAATTCACTTACCTCCATATAGTGCTGCTATCTGTATCCTTAATCTCTTTCGTGAGGTGGCTCAGCAGAGCAGCATTGGCGTTAGTGTACCACTCCACCGCTTCTGTCATTGATGTACCGGCGTTTACACTTGCTCTGTGGACAAATAGACGTTTTTAGAGTTCCGTAGTAAACAAGAAACCCTTATAGTTTCGCCATGTCCGTCTGTCTGTCTGTCTCTCCGCGGCTAAGCTCAAAGACTCTTAGTATCTACTAGAAAGCTGTAATTTGGCATGGGTGTACATTTTAATCACGCTGATAAAATGGTAAAATTTAATTTAGCAAAATATTTTTTACCTCTCCTACACGTAAAGTACTCTCGTACGGCGATGATATATTTTTTTCTCGTATATCACATGGTATGGAGATATCGTTGGATAGGCCGTTCAAAAATATTACGGGTTTGTGAAAACCGTTTTTCGATTTACGGATCCATTTGCGTAATATTAAGGTTTAAAGTGATAATTTTTGTTAGAGTCAGGTGTCCAACCCCTGAAAGAAAAAAAAAAATCATCTCCACTTTACGTAAACTGGAGGTCCCTTAAAGTGAAGTTTTTTTTTGTGCGTCTATCCTTTGTTGTGGGGTATCGTTGGATAGGGCCGTTCAAAAATATTACAGGTTTGTAAAAACAATTTTTCGATTCAGTGATCCGTTTGCGAAATCTTGAGCTTATAAAAGGACTAATTTCTGTTAGAGTCATGTGCCCCCCCGACAAGATAACGAGTAATAGTTAGCCAACTTTCATTTGCAGTTGGAATGGTAAGTACAATGATATGTTTGTTCTTGGGATAAATACGTCACAACTACAGAATCCTTCAATAGGTCCGACACGCACTTGGCTGGTTTCTAGGGTTCTGTAGTAAACATGGAACCCTTATAGTTTCGCCATGTCCATCTGTGTTTGTCTGACAGTCTATCTGTCGGCTTAGCTCGGAGACTCTTAGTACTAGAAAACTGTAATTTGGTATGGTTATACATATTAATCACGACAACAATGTGGTAAAATCAAATCGTATATAGGGTACCTTCCTTACACGTAAAGTGGGGATGATATTTTTTTGCTCGTCTATCCCATGGTGTGGGGTATCGTTGGATAGGCCTTTCAAAAACCGTTGAAAAACATGTTCTCCCATAAATTTTGTATGGGGAAACATGTTTTTCAACTACAACGTTAAGTTTGGTCTTGGGATAAATTCATCCCACCTACGGAACCCTTCATTGTGCGTGTTCTACGAACTTGGCTGTTTTTTTTAGAACTTGGTAAACCTTTGAACTTTTATCTTGTCGTAAGTCTAGTGGTTGCAAGTGCGACTGCTAAGCATAAGTTCCTGGGGTCGATTAAAAGGTTGGAACAAGTAATATTGAATCTTCCCATTAGGAATTTCTCAGTAACAGCCTATAGTATAGATCGCTTTGCCCGATTTATAGGCTCACCCCCTATTTAGCATTTTGCTGAGCAACGACCTATCCTTGCACAGATGCGAAACACGACATTTTTTTTTTTTTTAAACGTTGCCCCATACTAGGAATTTCTGATGTAATGTGGGTGCGTTTACAAACATTTAAACTCACATACACAAACAGCCAGACCCGGAACAACTACTTGTAGGTCATACAAATATATATTCCGTGCGGCAATTGAACCAGCGACACGCAGCGCAGCAGTCAATCGCTTAACCACTGCGCCAACCGTGTCGTCATAATTGTCCTAGTTATTGTTGTTTGTTTGTTAAAAAAGTAGTTATTTTTCTACTATGCGATCGGCGTTTTGTTTTTTGATTTGATTGTTGTCGTTTGGTGTCGCAATAATTACGCAATGTCAATTGTCTTGCTCGGCCCTATAACATCACGCAATGGACTAATTCAACAAACTTCTATTGCTTGAATACGAGGCTTTTTGCTACTTTGTATGTGTGTATTATAAATGTAATGTGCGTTTTGGTTGCGCAGAATAAACAATTTTTCTTTGTTTATTTTCTTTCTATTACGTGGGAGTTCATGGGATTTAATACATAACTAGCCAAATGTTACACAGCTCTGTGCAACTCTTCGGCGAATATAGGCTTGATGTTATGTTATAATTAAATCTTTGAAGTAACAAAATTAAAAGAGGTTAAACAAAAAATCTGTTTCTGATCTTAAAACCATTTGTCATATTTACTTTTGCCGATCGTGACAAACTTATGTCCAAATTAGAGTTTTTTTCTAAGAATTACGAGTACTCTGGTAGTTACCTAATTAACACTCATCAAGTGTCAATATTTACTAAACCATGTTTCCAGGTCATATTAATAACTTAGTCTTAAAACCGGTTAAGTAACGGTAGCTGTCGAATTGATGGTCACTGCTTCCAATGTTTATTTTTACTATGACTTTTCATTGCCAACGCATCGGTTACCGCTTTTAATGTTTATTTTTGCTATGACTGTGCCTTGCCACTCATACCTATGAAAGTAAAAAATAAACATTATAACATCTATTTCCAGGAAGCTTAGTGGTGTGTAATTTATCTAACAAGTTCTGAAACCACAGCTTACAGAGTGTAAGGATTTTTTTTTCTTCTATGGAAACTGCAATTTAGTGATTTAAGGCCTATTCAAACCTAAGTGGTATTCGATGCCGCTGTGGGTAGAGGTACATACCGCGCGGGTTTCGCTCAGGTATTAACTATCAAGTTCCGCGGCTAGAGCGACCTGAGCGGTATTCGCTGCCACTGTGGGTAGAAGTGCATACTGCGTGGAATAGTTTTCCGCTTTGGTGTGAACAGTAATATTACCGCATACCCACTCAGCTTTCTACTACTCAATACCAGTTGTTGCTATTTTATCTGGAGGAACATTGGCTCCTAAAACACAGGCCTTTGGCCTAGTTTAGGAGGCATCACTTCGCCCTTTAATGTGACTCTATTGTACAACATTTTATCTAATCCTTGTGTGTATATCTTTTAAGTGTACTAATAAACATTTTATTATTTATATTATTATTATTTCTCTACCGCAGACTGTAGCTAATACCGCTTAGGTTTGAATAGGCCTTTAATATGGTACATTCTTACTCGACACGCCCATCCGTTTTTTTTTTACTTTTAATAAGCAGAAGTTACAGCTTAACTTCAACTTACTGAACCACAGGTTATCAAAGGTGTGGCGATAAGTCCCCTCTTTGAGGAGTGGCTAGAGAGGCGCCACGGCGTCCTCACTTTCCGCCTGACACAGGTCCACACCGGACACGGTTGTTTCGGGAGGTTACTGTTTCGGATAAGATGGGAGGAAACGCCCGAGTGTTACCATTGTGTATATTTTCTTTAATTTGAATTTAATTTATAAAACAACCTCAAAATATGTATCAAATAACAGAAATATATTTTTGTATTCTACATTATAAGATGTAAATAATAACTATCAACGCTGGTTTATTATTGTAATGCCTATTATACTCGTATTAGAAAATAAGGAGGACTGAGAAGGTGCCTTTGCCCAGCAGTGGGGTAGTAATAGGCTGGTATTATTTATTTAATTAATCAATCTGCCTAGCCTTTTCCCAACTATGTTGGAGTCAGCTTCCAGTCTAACCAGATGCAGCTGAATACCAGTATTTTACATGGAGCGACTGCCTATCTGACCTCCACAACCCAGTAACTGTGTAACACGGTACCCCTTGGAAAGACTGGTTGTCAGACTTTTTGGGCTTCTGACGACCCGTAACGACTGTCAAAGATCCACGAATGACAGCCGGGACCAACGGCTTAACGTGCTTTCCGAGGCACGGAGGAGTCTCGGTATGTAAAGATGGTCACATATCCACGGACCAACCCCGGCAAGCGTAGCTTAACCTGACGGATCGACCCATGCGGCTGTTATAACTTAGCCACGAGCTCCTCTATTGTATTATTTATTTAATTATAAATAAATAAATAAATAAATAAAAATCTTTATTGCAGACCACATGGTCCATAAAAAACACAATAAAATAGTTACATAATACAAACAAAAAAACAATAAAATTACATACAAACATAAACTTACGCCTCTCTTAATTTTTAACATTTACGCGGCTTTCTTAATTATGTTAGGAACATTGTTGATATTGGGAATAGACAGAGCAGAGCAGAGCTAAGAGGCTCATTAGCGACGTAAAACTGGTGGATGCCAAGCTTCACAGCTTGGCTCATCGCCGCAAGGTTGCCTGCTTGTCGGTCTTCTACAGATTGTACTTCGGAGAGTGTGCCCATGAACTCCACGACCTCATTCCACCGGCCCCCTTCTACCATCGGACATCTAGACGCACTGCAAGTTACCACCCCTACCTAGTTGATATTCCACCAACTCGCACTAAGCGTTTTCAAACGTCTTTTATAATGCGCGCAGCAAAGGAGTGGAACTCTCTGCCTGCGTCTGTGTTTCCGAACGCATACAACCCTAATCTATTCAAAGTGAGAGTGAACAGGCTTCTTCTGGGTAAGCTCACTCCATCGTAGACTTTGTCTCTGTCATCCAGACCTAGACTAAAGTCAAGAGCAAACTCAGAGTAGAATTAAAAAAAAAAAAAAAAAAGCCCACAGTTCTAATTATACTCGTATCGTCATTATAGAATAATTATGTTCACATGTTACTTAGCTGTGTTTACTAGAGCGTTGAACTTCTAATTCAATAGACTGAAGCCTTTATCAGTATTCAAAACACGAGAGCGTAGATTATTACTCTCTAAATTAAGCGACGACAAACATTTGCTTAACAAACAATTGTGCCAACTTACAAGAACCAACATTGACGCTAATAAATCTTGTGCAGACTAACTAAAGGCTCGTACAGACTACTGCAATATCGCGGGCGCGATATCACGCGAGTCTGTATGAGCCTTAATTTGTTTTTATGGAATTGTGATTCGATGAGTGTGATTCACACGTACACACGGCCACAAATCAAGCTACACATTTCCGGTTTAGGCTGATCTCGCATTGTACGGAAATCCTATACAATGCGAGATCCGCTTACATATATTATTAAATACCGATTCCAAAATAATAACATAAGACCACATAGTTATTGATCATATCATTGTATTGGTGGTGTACTGTCTTATGTAATTTTGACGTTCGAAAAGTGCTGATTCTTAGCCTAATTTGAATAAATGACTTTTGATTTTGGTAATTATGTTGTGATTTCGTAAATATACCTACATCATACACATACTATGCATAATCAGAATATATCGTTCCCACAGCTGCAACACAGGCCTCCACTCTGTGAAAGAGAGTGGGCAACGCGGACCCAGTGCCGGTTGGTGGATGTCACATGTCTTCGGATGTCATACGTCCTGATAGCAAGAAAAAAAAATTGCCGGTTATAAGGACTGCCAACAGAAATGAAAACACAAAACTTTGGAATAACTATTCTTTTATACATATAGCTCATGGAAAGCGTTCGGTGACGATGACGCGAGTTCCATGATTTTCGTTCACCCTAAAAGTGATCAACGCGCCTAAAGAAGTTTTCACTTCTAAAACTGAGTAATGAAAATTAATGTACAGACGCCAGCACATCAAGCTACTACAATCTGTCAAATTTCTTTAATCGATTTTCAACTTTATCACTACATTATGAGGTTCAAGGTTGATTGCGAAAATTTGACAGTTTCGGGTAGCTTGACCTGCTGGCGTCTGTACCTACTTAATTTATTTTATTGTTCACACGGTATAAGTCACTACAAAATCATATAATTGTTAGTAATTAATTACGTTTTATTTATTTATTTATTTAATACTTTAAGCACAAAAACATGTACAGAGGCGGACTTAATGCCATAGGCATTTTCTACCAGTCAACCCTTGGGTGATGCAGAGACATACAGTAGTAGGTGCAATAGCGAAAATTGAGGAATAAATATTCATTTAAATATACATAAACCTATTACAAACTATAAATTCAATATATAAATCTTATTATATATAAATATAAGCACAAATAAATACATATAAATATGTATACTAAAACAAATAAGACACACAATGGGAAAACATTACCGTTATGATGATACTGCCAGCTTCTTGCGAATATGCTCACGAACTTTTACTTTAAAAGATAATCGGTTGGTTGCCATCCTGATTTCCTGGGGGAGCGCATTCCACAGAGAGATAGACTGTATGAAGAAGGAAGAGTGAATGAAGTCTGTGCGGTGAGTGGGACATTGAAGAAGACGATTGTGAGATGAACGAAGATTTCTATTGTGTGCGTTTTGACCATGAAAATACTGATTTAAGAGTACCTCTCATATTGTTAAGGAAATAACATCAGAAAATTACGATAGGTTTTATAATTGTATTAAACATTACATTGAAATCCATTGTCATTAAGAAATTAATGTTATTTGCAAAATAATTAATTAATTTACTTAAATATTATTATACTATACTATTCTTATACTATACTATACTATTCATAAACTAAGAGATCGCTGGATGTCCTGCGCGTCCAATATAACAATGCTTTCAGGATGTTGTTGAGGCTGCCTCGTTACTGTAGCGCGTCGGAAATGTTTGCGCAAGCCCGCACCGACGGCTTCTATGCAATTATACGCAAAAAAACTGCGTCGCTACTGAGGAGAGTGAGGGGCAGTCGAAACAGCATCCTGAAAACTGTAGCCGAGAGCTTTGGCTCTCCGGTTATGCAGCAGTTTGTGCGGAGGTTGATTTTTACTAACACTAGGCCATAAGTTATTTCTTGTTTGTTACTAACACTATATGGATATTTTGTGTCCGAAATAAAGGAATTATTATTATTAAATTAATTAATTAAAATAACGTTTATTTATCTCCACCAATTACATTCTTATAGTATAATTTACTATAGCATTAGACAAATAACGGCTAAATAACGACAGTTATTGTTGAAATTACTGCACTTTAGAGCTATTTTTTATGTAAATGGTAAATAGATTATGGTGCTTTGTATTTATCGTGAAATAACGGAGTTTATTAAACGTTTACATCGAAATAACGAAAGGGTGAGAACAGTTATTTGTCTAATGTTATAATAAATGGAGTATAGATAGAAATATTAAGTTGACAGGTATTTAGACAAAATTTTGCTATTTGTGGGAGATCTGGAGTCTAAACTAAGCCTAGGCCTGTATTTTAGAACTCCAGGACCTCCATTATATCACATAGTAGAGGTTGTCAACGTAGTGCAATTGTGAGTGATTGATGGCGTATGAGTATATGTGTTTGTTTTAAGTACCATCCGAGGACGGTCATATGAATACACAAGGCACGACCGAGGACCTTTTCAAAGCGAGGACCTTTTCGAGGGTCCTCGGTTTGACTTGACCAAATATTCGTATTCTGCAAGCGATTTTGAGTCTTTCTGTATACTTAATAAGAAAAAGTTGTCTGAACCTCGGTTTGATCAAGATTATTCATAATCTTACACAAACATTGTGAGTCCACCAGGTGGCGTCACTGTCGCCTCATACACAGCCTCTTTACACTCATTTCACGTTCGTTGTATTATCTGAGGACCTATGTGTTAACTTTAACACAAAAGACCTCGGTTAGCTAGCTTTTCCAAACAATGTGTATTTAAGACCTCGGTTTGCTAGATTTTCCAAACAGTGTGTATTCTAGTCCTCGTTTCGACAGTTTTCCTGATGTGTAGAAGACGAGTTATGTGCTATCGTTTAAATAAAATTATGGAGGAGAAAATCGAAGGTAGATTGAATCCTTATCCAAAACCTTTGTAGCTACTAGGTGCAAGAGGATTAAGTAGGCTTTTTCTGCAGTATGTGCTAAGTAGCCTGCTTAGATAGAGAGACACAACATTATGTTATGCACCATAAAATATTGTATTGTCATAGAATCGTAAAGTAGGAATGCCTTCCTTGGTGAAAATATGGGCAGCAGGATTTGAAACAAAGAAAAAGTTAAAAGAAATAAAGAACGTGAACGTACATAACACCATTGTAAAGAAAACAACATAAACTTTGCTGAAATAGAAGTAGGTTTATTTTAAAATAAAACGAATTATTTAACTTACTTTTACCAACGATCAAAAAATTTATTATTATTAATTTAATTTAATTTAAAAATTTCTAATTTTTACCATTAAAATAATAACCAAGTTGCAGCAACATCTTTGAGAAGCATGATAACAAAACTTTTATAACAATTATTATAAAACAACAACAAAACAATGATATGCACCATAAAATATTGACTTGTTGTCTGCAAATAGAAACGCTTACATGCAATTTTACTGTTACTAACCTAAATTAGATTTAGTTTTCACTTTATACTCATTGTTAATTTATTACATTAAGTATTTATGCACTTCCTAGCCTGAAGCACAGGTTCAACCTAGTTCAGGCAAATAACCAATTGTGTTCTATTTTAATTGTTAAGGAACTTATTGTAAATGTGCCCTTTTTATAAATAAACGATTATTATTATTATTTATTTTTATATTTTTAACATATCTCGGGATCTTGGGGTCCCGGGCCTTTGGAAGGCGTACGAGGGGCCGAAGCCAACTCGCAGAGGCCCGTTACACGCTTGTAATGAAATGAGGCACCAACCGACGATTATCCCTGTACGCACTATGCAAGTGCACCCAAGGACAACCCCCGGTTGGTGTAGGACTATTGCAGGATATGGAAACAAAGATATTGGACTATGGGATTGGGTGGTTAAAATGGACTGGTTACCTAAAACTATGGAAGGACTATGGCCCCTGCCTGATCAATGTTTTATTATACACGGATAAAATGGCAGGGGGTGACTTGCACATTCAATAATGGGCCCCCGAAAACGGTCGCTAGCACATAGTGACTTAGCGACAAGGGGGCAACATGTCCTGAGGTGCTCGAGGAGTGGAGAGGTATTCCACGGCTCTCAGAACAATCCCAGAGCCCGGAAGATGGTCAAGATCCCTACAAGCACTTACTGGAATACTTCCTTCCTCCGAGCACGTTTGTTCTTGCGAATCTCCACTCAAGCCGGCCAATAAAGGCAAGAATGAGGTGGGAGCTCAGTTCCTTGTCAGTGTTCACTCCAGCCGGCCAATAAAGGCAAGCTAGAGATGAGGAACATGACTTCTCCCGGGAGATAGGGTCCGTGGGGTCGCAACTGCCCAACAGCTCGCCACATGCTGCCCTGCGGGTTTCTGTATCTCTCTTGGTATGGCTCCTCACCCTAGAAATGTTCCGGTTAAGTAAACTCTACAGGCACATACCCAGAGTTCGGAGCGCGCAAGCCCCACCACGACGTCAACGTAGAGATACGGCGGTGGGGTTAAATTATTATTTTTAAATGTCTTTGACTTATCTCGGGACCCAGGGGTCCCGGGCCTTTGGAAGGCGTACGAGGGGCCGAACCCAACTCGCAGAGGCCCGTTAGACGCTTTTAATTAAATGAGGCACCAACCGACGATTATCCCTGTACGCACTATGTAAGTGCACCCAAGGACAACCCCCGGGTTGTGTAGGACTATTGTAGGACATGGAAACAACGAATTGGACTATGGGTTTGGGTGGTTAAAATGGACTGGTTACCTAAAACTATGGAAGGACTATGGCCCCTGCCTGATCAATGTTTTATTGTACACGGATTAAATGGCAGGGGGTGACTTGCACACTCAATAATGGGCCCCCGAAAACGGTCGCTAGCACATAGTGACGTAGTGACAAGGGGGCAACATGTCCTGAGGTGCTCGAGGAGTGGAGAGGTATTCCACGGCTCTCAGAACAATCCCAGAGCCCGGAAGATGGTCAAGATCCCTACAAGCACTTACTGGAATACTTCCTTCCTCCGAGCACGTTTGCTCTTGCGAATCTCCACTCAAACCGGCCAATAAAGGCAAGAATGAGGTAGGAGCTCAGTTCCTCGTCAACGTTCACTCATGCCGGCCAATAAAGGCAAGCCAGAGGTGAGGAACATGACTTCTCCAGCTCGCCACATGCTGCCCTGCGGGTTTCTGTATCTCTCTTGGTCTGGCTCCTCACCCTAGACCTGTTCCGGGAAAGTAAACTCTACCGGCACAGACCTAGAGTTCGGAGCGCGCAAGCCCTACCACGACGTCAACGTAGAGATACGGCGGTGGGATTATTATTATTATTATTATTAATTAAAAAAGATCGACATAATTTGGTCGAATTTAACATTACATTACTTAACACAATGTTTAGTTAGAACGCAGAAGAAGTATGCAAAAAATTAAGTACAGCAGCTATTGTGCATTTTAATCTATCCAGGGAAGTTAATATGCCCACCAGATTAGTTGCTTACCATGGTTTGGTGCCGTCATTAAAATTTTAGTTTGAGAGAACAGGTATTCAAGATTCAAAAACGATGTAAAAGGGCAATGTGTAACATGAAAGTAACATATAGTTGCATAACTGTATTCAAGTCTCTAAATTTGCTAACATTCCCATCACTTAACATTTTCGAAATAGCTGTCTTTGTAAAATCAAATATGCATCTTTTTAATAAATCATTTGACAATACTCGTATAACACGACATGGTTAGAAGGCAGTATACTCGTACAAACATGCTATGTGTTAATTATAAATGTTATTACTCCATCTGTGAATTTCTAAATGTAAAACTTTATAAGTAGTTACCTAATCTATCCTGACCTGTTTTTAATTTTAAACCTCAGTTCTAGTTTTCCTTTTCTTAAGTTATTTAATTTTGTGTTTCAAGGTAAACGATCTATAGCACAAAAACGGAAACATTGTACAACTGTCATTCAGTAAACAAACAAACTGGTTATTATCTTAATTTTACTATATAAACTTAACGCGTATGCTAAATTTGAAGACGATGCTATCAACTGTTGAGTAGTTCCCTCATGAAAAACGACCTTGGCTACAGCATCAGCATAAATTGGTTATTATCTTAATTTTAATATATGAACCTAACGCGTATGCCAAATTTGAAGACGATGCTATCAACTGTTGAGTAGTTCCCTCATGAAGGTACGACCCTGGCTGCAGCATCAGCACAAACTGGTTATTATCTTGATTTTACTATATAAAACTAACGCGTATACCAAATTTGAAGTCGATGCTATCAACTGTTGAGTAGTTCCCTCATGAAGATACGACCCTGGCTGCAGCATCAAAACAAACTGGTATTATTTTAATTTTGCTATATAAACCTAACGCGTATGCAAAATCGGAAGACGATGCTATCAACTGATGAGTAGTTCCCTCATGAAGATACGACCCAGGCTGCAGCATCAGAACAAACTGGTATAATCTTAATTTTGCTATATAAACCTAACGCGTATGCAAAATTGGAAGACGATCCTATCAACTGTTGAGGAGTTCCCTCGTGAAGAAACGACCCTGGCTGCAGCATCAGCACAAATTGGTTATTATCTTAATTTTACTATATAAAACTAACGCGTTAGCCAAATTTGAAGACAATGCTATTAACTGTTGAGGATTTCCCTCATGAAGAAACGACCCTGGCTGCAGCATCAGTAGAAACTGGTTATAATCTTAATTTTACTATATAAAACTAACGCGTATGCTAAATTTTAAGACGAAGCTATTTACTGTTGAGGAGTTCCCTCATGAAAAACGACCCTGGCTGCAGCATCAGCACAAAATGGTTATTATCTTAATTTTACTATATAAACCTAACGCTTATGCAAAATTTGGAGACGATGCTATCTACTGTTGAGTAGTTCCCTCATGAAGATACGACCCTGGCTGCAGCATCCGCACAAACCGGTATTGTCTTAATTTTGCTATATAAACCTAACGCGTATGCCAAATTTGAAGACGATGCTATTAACTGTTGAGGAGTTCCCTCATGAAAAACAACCTTGGCTGCAGCATCAGCATAAATTGGTTATTATCTTAATTTTAATATATGAACCTAACGCGTATGCCAAATTTGAAGACGATGCTATCAACTGTTGAGTAGTTCCCTCATGAAGATACGACCCTGGCTGCAGCATCAGCACAAACTGGTTATTATCTTGATTTTACTATATAAAACTAACGCGTATACCAAATTTGAAGTCGATGCTATCAACTGATGAGTAGTTCCCTCATGAAGATACGACCCAGGCTGCAGCATCAGAACAAACTGGTATAATCTTAATTTTGCTATATAAACCTAACGCGTATGCAAAATTGGAAGACGATCCTATCAACTGTTGAGGAGTTCCCTCGTGAAGAAACGACCCTGGCTGCAGCATCAGCACAAACTGGTTATTATCTTAATTTTACTATATAAAACTAACGCGTATGCTAAATTTGAAGACGATGCTATCAATTGTTGAGGAGTTCCTTCATGAAAAACGACCCTGGCTGCAGCATCAGCACAAATTGGTTAATATCTTAATTTTAATATATAAATCTAACGCGTATGTCAAATTTGAAGACGATGCTGTCAACTGTTGAGTAGTTCCCTCACGAAGATACGACCCTGGCTGCAGCATCAGCACAAACTGGTATTATCTTAATTTTGCTATATAAACCTAACGCGTATGCAAAATTGGAAGACGATGCTATCAACTGTTGAGGAGTTCCCTCGTGAAGAAACAACCCTGGCTGCAGCATCAGCACAAACTGGTTATTATCTTAATTTTACTATATAAAACTAACGCGTATACCAAATTTGAAGTCGATGCTATCAACTGTTGAGTAGTTCCCTCATGAAGATACGACCCTGGCTGCAGCATCAAAACAAACTGGTATTATTTTAATTTTGCTATATAAACCTAACGCGTATGCAAAATCGGAAGACGATGCTATCAACTGTTGAGGAGTTCCCTCGTAAATAAACGACTTTGGCTGCAGCATCAGCACAAACTGGTTATTATCTTAATTGTACTATATAAAACTAACGCGTATGCCAAATTTGAAGACGATGCTATTAATTGTTGAGGAGTTCCTTCATGAAAAACGACCCTGGCTGCAGCATCAGCACAAATTGGTTATTATCTTAAATTTAATATATAAACCTAACGCGTATGCCAAATTTGAAGACGATGCTATCAACTGATGAGTAGTTCCCTCATGAAGATACGACCCAGGCTGCAGCATCAGAACAAACTGGTATAATCTTAATTTTGCTATATAAACCTAACGCGTATGCAAAATTGGAAGACGATCCTATCAACCGTTGAGGAGTTCCCTCGTGAAGAAACGACT
This sequence comes from Dryobota labecula, assembly GCA_947523025.1. Taxonomy (NCBI): domain Eukaryota; kingdom Metazoa; phylum Arthropoda; class Insecta; order Lepidoptera; family Noctuidae; genus Dryobota; species Dryobota labecula. The sequence goes on along the minus strand of OX383296.1, from coordinate 4,772,230 downwards.
CTGGCTGCAGCATCAGCACAAATTGGTTATTATCTTAATTTTACTATATAAAACTAACGCGTTAGCCAAATTTGAAGACAATGCTATTAACTGTTGAGGATTTCCCTCATGAAGAAACGACCCTGGCTGCAGCATCAGTAGAAACTGGTTATAATCTTAATTTTACTATATAAAACTAACGCGTATGCTAAATTTTAAGACGAAGCTATTTACTGTTGAGGAGTTCCCTCATGAAAAACGACCCTGGCTGCAGCATCAGCACAAAATGGTTATTATCTTAATTTTACTATATAAACCTAACGCTTATGCAAAATTTGGAGACGATGCTATCTACTGTTGAGGAGTTCCCTCATGAAGAGGGGACCCTGGCTGCAGCGTCAGCACGAACTGGTTATTATCTTAATTTTACTATATAAACCTCACGCGTATGCTAAATTTGAAGACGATGTTATGTACTGTTGAGTAGTTCCCTCATGAAGATACGACCCTGGCTGCAGCATCCGCACAAACCGGTATTGTCTTAATTTTGCTATATAAACCTAACGCGTATGCCAAATTTGAAGACGATGCTATTAACTGTTAAGGAGTTCTCTCATGAAGAAACGACCCTGGCTGCAGCATCAGCACAAACTTACTTCTCCTTCACAGTGATTACACCTTTCTTATTCGCGGTCCGTACGTTGCTAGGTATCACAATATCATGGAAATAATAACGTGTGCTCTGAGTGAGTCTTATAAGAACTAAACACCACTACCACGCTTCACTTTTATTATTTTGTGAGTAATACGGCTATACATCTACATATATTGGATAATATTTTTTCTCCCACTGTTTACGTTAAAAGCAACAGAGAGATCCTCGCTTGGTACTTCATATTAGAAAATGTGTGTAAGAAATAAATCGGAACATTCTGCTTGCATTAATCAATTATTATCTTACACGTAAAATGAATTCGGTAGATTTTCCATGTCCTCGCTTTATACAAGTTCTACGCGAAAAACTGTCCTCGGTTTGGTAATATAAAGTCTAACACAGCGTCCGCACTTTGTTCAAGATATAAGAAATATTGTGTAAAAATACGTCCTCGGAAGGGCGTCGCAGGGCTTATATAAGGGGTCCTCGGTTGGCCTACACAAAGTCCTCGTATGTGCATCGCTAGTTACATTTAGCTGTGTATTTTAGGTCCTCAGTATGTTAGCCGCAATTCATACGAAAAAATGTTGAGATAGCATTATCCCAATAAGCTCATCACTATAGATTTACCCACCTGTCTCTTTCTATCTTATGTAAAAAGGCCAATGAGGTATATAAACCAGTTTTTTGGAGGGTCCTCGGTTCGTTCAAGAACTAACAAGGTCCTCATAAGGATGTCTGTACAAACAAGGGTGTGTATGCGAGTGTGTGTGTGTGTGTGAGAGGATGTGTGTGTAAATAGTGTTACATTATGTTCTTTTAAAAGTACCCATATGGGGAAAAGATAAATGATTCATATGTTTCACGGAAACTTAGGCAGATGTACCAATATCTGTCTAAATTTCCGTGAAGCGAAAGCGAGTTCCTGGACTCGATGAATGGAAACAACATTATTTATTACCGTGATTACTAACTATTGCTGGTCCCAGGATACGAAAACAATATAGAAATATTCGATTACGCGGGGGTTCACCGAATTATAAATTTTATGTACGAATCTCAATCACAGAAAGTCGGTTCCATGCAATGAACGAAATCAGGCGCACGCACACATAGACGCGTACGCGGTGATCTCAAACGAATGCCAGCCGGTCGATTCTGTAAAAATATCACCGTGAAAACTTAAAAGTGAAGAGAGCTGTCAATAACGTCAATCCCTAGCATTAGGTAGAATGACAGCTAAGTTCACCCAAGTTTTCACGGTGATATTTTTACAGAATACACAGTTGCAAGACATGCTGTTGCGCTGTTGCTGTTTTCTGTAATATATTTTGTATGTCCCAGCTTTAAGTACAACTTTTATGACCCATTTTATCTTGTTCAGACACAGATATATGTCAGTGACCTTGATTTGTTAGCTTGCGTGTTCTGTACTGAGCTCACGCAACGCGTTGTACGTCCAGCCAGTAATAGGACTCGCCCATCCAGGAGAACTGTTCCAAATAAGACGCATTATTTATTTATTATACATAAAACAAAAGGTATTTTAATAAAACACATACAATAAAAGATCAATAATTAAATTATCTTTAAAAAGGTGAAGGTTTCAGAAAAATACGCTTGATAAAGTTTGCGTGATTCTCAGTTTTTTTTTCCGCGTTAGACATAAATTTACAAATTAATTTCACTATGAACAACGACTAAAATATTCACATATTGCGTTATTAAAAAAATGCTCTAATTTAACATATATTTTTTCCAAATACTACTCGTTTAGACGTGATCTTCAGCATAAAATCATTAAAAGTATAATAGTAATGAAGCAATACTATTCCTTTTTAAAATCTTTTCCACGCTCTAGTAACTTCCCTGGCATGGCGGTGCCTTTATAGACTCAAATCTCATTTGGCCAAAATTATTCAGGTCTGAAAACCAAGGACAAATTAAAGGCAAATGCAATAATCAGAATTTTTGGAATCCAGACAGTGTAACCAGGCTATGTGGCTATATGGTACAATACAAGAAATTTTAAGAAAACTTCGGCTGTGTCTACGTAACTTCAGCTCCTACAGTGTTTGACTGTCTTTTTCAAAAACCTTATGTGCCATTTTAACGGCCGGATAAGTGTGTAGGTACCGCTGCTGTATGTAGGTACTTTTTTTACAAGGGTTTTTAACTTCACTTCAAATTTTAGTTTAGACGTGATTATAAACTTGCCGACTAAAATTACGTCAATTTACGTCAAGCGCTGATTAATTTGACAGGACTAAATTAAAATTTATCTTCTGTCCTTTTCTTAATGAAATTGAAAGAAAAAGATGCACTGAACTTAAATTTAGTTTAGTTTGTGAACAAGGGAATCGGCACCAATGACTGTTTCCTCAAGTGCACAGACCAGCATTGCTATTCTGTAAAAAAAAACTCACCGTGAAAACACAGGTGAAGTGAACTGTCATTTCATTGACGCTATGAATACATCGGCTGGCTTCATTACACAACTTGTTTTGTAGCTTTAACAGACTTGTTTTTTTTTTTTTTTGTAATGCGCTAATTTTTGTTTATGTTTGTTTAACACGCCAATTTATTTAAATAAATAATATTATTTCAAAATCTAAAGCGGAAACCTTATTTACTTTAAAAAATCTGATTGCTAACAGAAAAAACTACGCATAGATCCAATAATAGGGTGAAAACGCAACAGAATCATTGTTTTTTTAAAGTGGTATTATTATTCAGGTGGTGCCGTGTGGTGCCGGACGTAAAGAATAGCACTACCCCATTTCCTCCCGTGGGTGTCGTAAAAGGCGATTAAGGGACTTACTAGAGAATGGGCAGCAGCGTTCTCTATGCATTTTTAACACCATACTGCGATCGCCAACCCGTCTGCCAAGCGTGGCGATTATGACAAACCCCCCAATTGTGGGAGGCCTATGTCCAGCTGTGGACGTCTTTCGGCTGGGATGGATTATTATTCGGGTGAAACCGCAACTGGGGACTAATGCTACCAACCCAAAGAACGGGAAATAAAGAAAACCACTCTGGTGACAACAGATTAGGTAGATTGGTCGCTAAAACAAAATCCGGTCACACATTTAAATTCAAAATTGGGTCATAATTTTTGGTCATTATCAAAATTTTTGTAGCAATGCTGTCAGCTGCTGTCGCTACAAAAAAGATGCTAACGCGCTACTAACGCGCTACAGTATCGCGACTGTATCTATGCAAACGCGACTAATGTTGCCTCAACGGAGTCCATCTTGCAACTGTGGCATTTTTGTGCCGTTACTGAATCGCGCTTGCATCGCGACAGAAGCGTGACAGTATCGCGTTTGCATCGCGACTGAGAATCGTGGTGTGGGCGAGGGCAAACAGCTAGCGGCCGCATCGCGGGTGTATCGATGCCAACGCACGACAGCATCGCTAATGCATCGCTAAAAAAAGTCGCCGTGGGCGAGGGGCCTATTATTTATTAGTGTTCATGAACGTTTGTGAGTGTCTACAAAAAATGTAATTCACCTACCTACACCTACATTTTTTAACGATTTCTTCAATGAATTGCCTATAAAAAATTTACGACCATTTTATGGAGAGGGTAGGTACATTAATAGGTGAATAAAAATCTAGATATTTCTGTTATTGTTCTTGCAGCTAAAAGTTTTGTGTGTCTACGTGTTTTCAATTCAATGGGAGTTATTGTTGTAGAATAAATGGGCAGCCACATTCCAATTGACACAATATAATTGCAATTACAATTACAATTGACGGCACGGTTGGCGCAGTGGTTAAGCGATTGACTGCTGCGCTGCGCGTTGCGGATTCGATTCCCGCACGGAACAAATATTTGTATGATCTACAAGTAGTTGTTTCGGGTCTGGCTGTTTGTGTATGTGAGTTTAAATGTTTGTAAATGCATCCACGATACAGGAGAAATTCCTAGTGTGGGGCAACGTTTAAAAAAGAAAATAAAAGAATTAAGGAATGAATAGGTGTTAAATACACCTGTCATTTATAATTAATCGTATTTTCGCCTTTTTCAATAGTGACGTCATCCATTATGGTGTAGTTTTTAATTGAATATTCTTAAGAGGGCTGTCCCTGGTCCACTAGCGCCACTCCAAAAATATTATCTCGTGACTGAGAAGTAATTATGAAAAACGGCTCAATCAGCTGCCTCGGTAAGTGTGTCTAGAATTTTCTAATACCTTTTATAAAGTTTCTTATTCAGACATGAAGCAACAAAATTCGAACTAAAGAAAAACAGCCACATTCCTCTAGATCGTATTTTGTTGTTTGTCAATGGGAAAAGTTCCCAAAAGGCTGACGGCATTTCCATGTGTGATGGCAGAGTCAGAGTCGACCAAACGCTTGGCGGTGTCCCGAAATACTCGATGAGCACTTGGATTTGGCCCTTATGTTAAAAAGCTACGGATAGTATGCGAGCCCTTCAGAAATAATCGAATACCCCCTCCCTCAAACAAGCATAAAATCACCCCTTCTCTATTGCTTGACAAACACAATATTTGCTAACGATTAGCCCATCTAAAAGAGTGGTTGCTCATGGGATTTTAACGAGCCAACAAACACATTACCATAGGAGTGCCAACGATTATCATATCCATTAAAGGGGTATTAGAACACCATTATGTAGGACTCCATGGAAAATATGATGGTGCATGTTGCATGCTTTCCGATAAATGAATGCGATTACCTAATGTTGGTTAGTGGTACTGGTTATTAATTATAAAAATGCTATTGGGAACTGTAATTATTATGCGGTGTTTTGTTGACAGTTTCTTTAGGGATCCGTTGACTTTATTTAGCCTTTTCGAACATTGAGTATCAAAGGTTTCTAAAAAAAAGCTTATTAATATTTCCTTTTTCGGTCGGGTAAAGGGAATATCCACCCAAAATGGGTAACATTATGAAGCCAGGGAAAGTGGTGCTGCTCCTCAGTGGCCGATACGTGGGCTGCAAGGCGATCGTGCTGAAGAACTACGACGAGGATCAAGCCCTATTTTTTGTGTGGGACATTATCAAATAACTTCTCCCGCTCTGGGCGGAGCAGCAGGGCGTGTCAGACTTTTACTGACTAAAATCCACGCGTGTTCCTTCAGTTGCCTGTGTGCCAGGGCCACAGGGTTGTGTGTGTGGTGTGTGTGTTTACCCTTTCGGACAAATCCGCAACCCTGGCAGGACGAGGGACACGCTTTCGTCGCTGGCATCGACAGGTATCCCCGCAAAGTCCACAAGAGGATGGGCAAAAACAAAATCCACAAGCGCACTAAAGTAAAGCCTTTCGTGATGGTTGTCAACTACAATCACTTGATGCCCACTCGCTACTCCATAGACTTCAGCCTTGAAAAGTTCAGCGCAAAGGACCAGAAAGACCCCGCGAAGCGCAAGAAGCTCCGTTTCAACACAAGAGTGCGCTTCGAAGAGAGATACAAGAGCGGAAAGATCAAGTGGTTCTTCCAGAAGCTTAGGTTCTAAGTAGTTACATCTTGGACTACATTTAAAGTTAAGTTAAAACGTCCACCTGCACCATGGATGACAAGGGGAATACAGATGGCAATGCGACGAAGGGACCGTGCGTTCCGTAAATTTAAAAGGGATCGTACTGATGAGAACTGGACATTATTCAAGGCTGCAAGGAATAGATGCAATCAGATGATACGTAATGCTAAACGCCGCCACATTCTGGATACTATAAATTCTTCCTCTTCTGCTGATATTTGGAAATTTCTTGGAACTCTTGGTATCGGCAAATCGCGACATTTAGACCTTCCTAATTCAATTGACTTAGACGATCTCAACCGGCATTTCTCCACTGTTTCTAACATGGATCGTCTAACCAAGCAACAAACTCTGTCTCTAATTTCTGGTCTAACGCGTTCTCATATTAATCCTTTCAGTTTTATTCCAGTTGAACAGGGAGAGATCAGAAAGATTATTCTTGCCATCAAATCAAAAGCGGTGGGATGTGACAATATCACCCGTGGTATGATCATTACTATTCTGGATCATCTCCTACCCGCGATTACCCATATTATAAATTTTTCCCTGTACACCAGAGTATTCCCTTCCCTGTGGCGCAAAGCCTATGTTCGTCCACTACCTAAGGTTTCCAATCCCTCTCTTCCTACCGACTTCCGTCCAATTTCTATCCTTCCCTTCCTATCCAAAGTGCTTGAGGCCTGTGTCCACAAACAATTCTCCAACTTTGTTCATTGCAACTCACTCATTAGCCCTCTACAATCTGGGTTCAGGCCTGGGCACAGCACTGTTTCCGCCCTCCTTAAAGTGACTGGCGATATAAAGGCAGGACTGGAAGACACCAAAGTTACTGCTCTTGTGTTGGTTGATTTCTCGAATGCCTTTAATACCGTCAGTCACGACATCCTGTTAGCCATTCTGTCATATGTTATGGTCTCTCCCGAAGCACTGGAATGGTTCTCCTCTTACCTTCAGGAACGTCAGCAGTCCATTCACGTTGGGGATTCTTCTTCATGCTGGTGTGATTTGTTAACTGGCGTTCCTCAAGGCGGTATACTTTCTCCTCTACTCTTTTCTATTTTTATTAATCTAATAACTTCCGTACTTCAATGTGCGTATCATCTGTATGCAGATGACTTGCAGTTGTATTGTCAAGGGAAGGTTGATGAATTGCCTGACGCTATCGACAAATTGAATAGGGACTTGATAGCCATAAAAACCTGGGCTGATAGATTTGGTGTAGCTGTAAACCCTAAGAAGTGCCAGGCGATCATCATTGGCAGTCCTCGTGGTATTAGCAAGGTGGATGGTTCAACTTTGCCACCGGTTCTCTTCAATGGTACGGTCGTTCCTTTTAGCACTGAAGTGAAGGACCTAGGCTTACACATTGACAATACTCTGAACTGGCGAACTCAAGTCGCTAAGGTAAGCCAGAAGGTTACTGGAACGCTGCGGGCTCTGTACCGATTGAAAAATATATTACCAGCGAGCACTAAGACAATGCTTGTGCAGTCCTTAATTTTCCCTATCATCGATTATGGTGATGTGTGCTACTATGACCTGAATGCAGACCTCCTCGACAAACTTGACCGTCTTCTCAATAACTGCATTCGATTCGTTTTCAATCTGCGTAAATATGATCATGTCTCTGCGCATCGGTCGCTTCTAAAGTGGTTGCCCATACGCCAGCGCAGAGAGCTAAGGGCGCTGACCACCTTGTTTTCATTTCTTGACTCTCCATCTTCCCCTCGTTACCTAGCCCCCCACTTTCAGTACATTTGCGCCAACCACAATAGAAATCTTCGTTCATCTCACAATCGTCTTCTTCAATGTCCCACTCACCGCACAGACTTCATTCACTCTTCCTTCTTCATACAGTCTATCTCTCTGTGGAATGCGCTCCCCCAGGAAATCAGGATGGCAACCAACCGATTATCTTTCAAAGTAAAAGTTCGTGAGCATATTCGCAAGAAGCTGGCAGTATCATCATAACGGTAATGTTTTCCCATTGTGTGTCTTATTTGTTTTAGTATACATATTTATGTTTATTTATTTGTGCTTATATTTATATATAATAAGATTTATATATTGAATTTATAGTTTGTAATAGGTTTATGTATATCTTTATATTTAAATGAATATTTATTCCTCAATTTTCGCTATTGCGCCTACTACTGTATGTCTCTGCATCACCCAAGGGTTGACTGGTAGAAAATGCCTATGGCATTAAGTCCGCCTCTGTACATGTTTTTGTGCTTAAAGTATTAAATAAATAAATAAATAAATAAAGAGCTACCAACATGGTTTGCAAAGTTAGCAAGATAAAGTGGCAGTGCGTTAGCGCTGTATTCAAAGTCGAATCATTTATTTCAAAAAGGCACATAAATGGCACTTTTGAAAGTCAAATTTTATTTAAAAAATATATGTCTTAGTTTCCTCCTCTAAAAGGTAGTTATGTATGTGGAAGCATGGGTAAAAAACTCCACACTTATTCTTTTAAAATATTAACAATATTTTGAACTCGTTAATTATATAATTATACAGGATAAGTTTTAACCAGTACGCAATTATTTTTTTTTTGGTGTTTCCGTATCTGTGATAGAACACATTTCCAATAATTGTTCAACAATACTTTTTTCTTTTTGGTCCATTTGAAATCAGCAAAATATGGATATAATCTATTCGTAATAATATCAATGGGCGAGCGCACAGCTGATAGGTACCTACTACTGCGTTCCGCTTTACTGACCGCGCCGCCCGCGTTGTGCGACGAGTATCCATTATACCAGTTTCAAAATAAACATCTTTCGTTAACGATAACTTCATGGCTGGCTCATCTTTACTCTCATTGCTCCTGATACTAGAATAGCAACTAGAAAAGTTTCAGTTTGTTTTAAAAGTGATCACTCGTTCAAAGTTCAACTAGACCCATCTTAACTTTATAGTTTGATCGATCTACTATCACGAGATTGAATAGAATAACCCAGCCAAGTACTATCGCGGGCACCCGAATCGGACCACCGTAAGGACTATTTTCGCTTATAGTGCTCGGCCGCTATAGTTACGCTCATCAACCAATAGCATCGCAGCATCAGATTTTTGCTGAGCCCCCCTTGTATACGTAAATAAAAAATATAAAAACCGGCCAAGTGCATGTCACAATGAAGGGTTCCGTTGTTAGTATGAATTTATCCCAAGAACAAACTTAACATTGTAGTTGAAAAACATGTTCTTCGATAAGGAATGTATGGGAGAAAAAGTTTTTCAACTGTAAATGTAAGTTGGTCGACTATTACTCGGTAACTTATAAAGCCTACTTAGCTGTGATAGTTTTCCTTTTAGCTTCGCTATAATTATGTACTACTGCTGTGAATTTTTTCACATATCTAAATACAACCATTTAGTTGGCAGGGGGCACACTGTCATCCTTGCCTGTATTGCACAGGCCTCCACCAGTGTCGGACGGGAATGGCCAGGTGTTCCCGGCCATTCCCGTATCCCCCCCAGCCGGGGGGGCATGCGGAGCCCGCCAGCTAGGCGGGCATGCGCCGGGAGGGTTGTGGATGTAAAGGCTGAGCCGGTTTCCCATGAACCTCCCATCAAGGCGATGAGGGAACTCCGCTGAGTTTTAGTGGGTATACTGCCATTTTGGCAGGGAGTCTCACATACCTCGTCTCGTCCCCCGACGAGCGGGCATACGTAATGCAATTCCCAGCGTCAAAAAAAAAAGGGGGGGCACACTATCAAGTTAGAGTTGCCAATTTTTGTTAGAGTCATCTAACAAAAATTGGCACTTTAAAAGCTTAATATTACGCAAATGGATCCCTGAATCAAAAAAAAGTTTTCACAAACCCGCAATATTTTTGAACGGTCTATCCAACGATGCCCCACACCATGGGATAGACGAGAAAAAAAAAACATCATCCCCACATTACGCGAAGGGGAGGTACTTTAGAAAAATATATTTCAAGATTTTATTGTACCGCTTTGTCGGCGTAATAAATATGTACACCCATGTCAAATAACAACTTTCTGGTACTAAGAGTCTCTAAGCTAAGCCGCGGACAGACAGACGGACGGACATGGCGAAACTATAAGGGTTTTTGTTGACTACAGAACTCTTCTCTGTCATACAAAAGTACAATACGTACACGGTCAGTGAACAGCAGATTTTTGAAGTGAAAACTTCTTTAGCTGCGTTGAGCGATTTTTGGTAAGGAGAAACTTATGAGTTCCCGTCACCGAAATGCGCGACATGCTCGTGACGTGTAGTGCTAGACTGTCAGTTATTCCAAAGTGTTGAGTTTTCACTGCTGTGGGCAGTCCTTATGACCAGATTTTTAATTTTTTATAACCTATCTAGTATCATGTACCTACCGAATTCATGGTAACAATTGACGCATCGATGTATTAAATCCTGTCGAAGTCAAAGATTCATTTGCAGATAAATATGGTTACAAACGTTCTTACAACGGTAATATAATAGTAGCTTAACACATTTAATCATAACATAATGACATGCAAATTTTTGGCATACAATTAGATCATTATTAACCGACTTTCCAAAAAGGAGGAGGATCTCAATTCGGTTGTATTTTTTTTTTAATGTTAGTTACCTCAGAACTCCGTCGTTTATGAACCGATTTGGATTTTTTAAGTTTATTTGCAAGGATTTACTTCCAGATTCGTAGTTTTTTTTTTTTTTTTTTTCACAATTTAGTTCTTATCATGGGATCCATGAGGAACTGCGGGAACTCAAATTTTATAGGCAAACATATAGCGATTTAAGGATTTTCATCAAAAACACAAGCATTTGCATTCAGAAAGTATCATTTGATGAAGTGGAACTGATGAAGTAGACCACAAATGGCCACCAGAACTCCTCAATGATAAGCATTTCACGGGTGGCGATAAAACATCTCGATTAAGATAGTTAAGCGACTATGAAGCTTTAAATAAATAATTCTGATGAAAATGGTCCCATCCAATTGATCTGAAGATGAAGCCGGAAAATAAGCACCAGAACTCCGTAATAAAACAATGAATCCTAGCCATGTTTTGGCTTATTGGAATTGCCATGAGATGTACTCGGGCTATAAATGGTTATTAACTGATTTTTATTAACTTTGCTTGGGTAGTTTTTGAGTTAACTTCGATAATACGTATTTAATCCACTTCGTATATCTTGTGTCACTGTTGTTTGTGCGGTGTAGCAAATAGTGGTAATCGAATTATTGTGGAGTAGTTAACATAACAAAAAAGTGAATAATAATAAACTTTTTAACAAAAAAAAAAACCGACTTCCAAAAAAAAATAAAAGAAGTGAAAAATAATTTTAATTTCGGAAGTCGGTGGCAAAAATCTAAAATACATAACCAAGGACACTGATTTCTTTTTTTTTTTGGGAGTCGGTTGTTTTTTATTTAAACTGATGGAATTCTTTTATACTATAGAAGGAATTCTTAATTAACCAACTGCGTAAAGCCTTTCTGTAGCGGATCATTGGAAGTACTTTTTTTTTTTTTTTTTTAAACGTTGCCCCACACTATGAATTTCTCCTGTATCGTGGGTGCGTTTACAAACATTTAAACTCACATACACAAACAGCCAGACACGGAACAACTACTTGTAGGTCATACAAATATTTGTTCCGTGCGGGAATCGAACCCGCGACACGCAGCGCAGCAGTCAATCGCTTAACCACTGCGCCAACCGTGTCGTAATTTGATTAGGAATCTTGTTAGAAATCTGAATACACATAGGATAGCAACTTCGCCGAATTAGGTCCCTTTTACTGTATTATATAGATACAATCATGAAGAAACGAAGAACTCTAAGTTTGACTACGGAACCCTAAAAAATACAAATTAAATCTGCCACCAACGCGGTAGGTAGACAACAGTTACCCTAGGAATAGATAGTAGGTAATAATAAAAACTTTGAAGCAAGACTATTTGATCGATCGACGGAACTTCTGCTCAAGCACACGACTCTGTCCCGTTGATCCCGGTAGAATAATCACCTACTTAGATTTTATTAGAACTTTCTATTTTATACGTCAGGTACCTTTATACTGTGATAAATCTGTTTATCTAATATAGTATATTGGTACTTACGATATATACCTACTTTTTATTTGCACCAATCGCACCCCCAGTAAGAATACGTCACTTTTTTGAAATTGCAGTTTCGTATAGCGCAGATAAAGATACACAAAGCTCAATTTTTCCGTTAAGATCTGACGAAAAATTAAGCCATTATACCAAAAAAGACATTTGTCACATAAGTCTTACATTTATTTCAGATAAAAAGGTCCATAAACGTGTGTACAACTTAAAATATTAATTATTCTTTATACACGACAATTTGAGGTATCTGAAATATTGTTGAGAAAAAGCTTGATTTTTTTACTGTTTAGTGGTATATAACAAAAGATCTTAAGATCAAATCTATAATATAAAAATGAATCGCAAAATGTGTTGGTAAGCGCATAACTCAACAACGCCTGGACCGATTTTACCAATTCTTTTTTTTAATGTTCTTTGAAGTCCAAGGATGGTTTTTACGGCGCGAAAAATTAGGGTTGGGTAGAGTAGGGTAGGGTAGGTAGGTAGGTAGATAGGGTAGTGTAGTGTAGTGTAGGGTAGTGTAGGTAGGTAGGTAGGTAGCTAGGTAGGGTAGGGTAGGGTAGGGTAGGTAGGTAGGTAGGTAGGTAGGGTAGGGTAGGTAGGTAGGTAGGTAGGTAGGTAGGTATGTAGGTAGGTAGGTAGGTAGGGTAGGGTAGAGTAGTGGAGTTTATACTATAGCTTTTGACAGAACGAAGTCTGTCGGGTCAGCTAGTGCTAAATAGATATACCAGACCAAACAGTTTTTTTGCTCTCCTGTAAAGTTACTATATTCTTCTTACGCCTTTGTCGCACTGGGGTTGCGCAACGACAACCCCATTTTATGTCCGAAAATGACTGGCCGATTCCAAGGTTACCTGGACGAGATCGCAGTAAGCGATAAGGCCGCCCATTGTATATTTTGTAATGTATAAGTTTTTTTACGAGTAACAGACATTGCTGGCACACCAACTCGAGTATTCACCAATTCGATTTGATTTTTAGTTGTGGTACACACGGCTACATATCAAGCTATACATTTCCAGTATAAGCTGATCTCGCATTGTATATGTATTTACGTAGAAGTTCGATAGTTAAAATAGGTTGATGAAGCGGGTAACTTTATTATGGATAAGACGGTTAATTTTTAACATTATTTTATTTTTATTTGTTGTTATAGTGACCACTAAAGTAGTCACACTCTGTGAAAATTTCAAGTGTCTCTGTGACAGATGAACGAACGTACAGCGGAGTCTTAGTAATAGGGTCCCGTTTTACCCTTTGGGTACGGAACCTTTAAAGCAGAATCAATGTGTTTTTGGCTATAGCCAAAAACTCTCATAAACCCCATAAACACCGTGGCATTTTAGTCGTCTTACAAAGACAGCCCACTTCATGTATCCAATGACTACTAAACATAGAGGTAAAAAAAAAATTTTTTGCACATTTTTTTTTCTTATTTTGATAAATTATGACTCATGACATAGTTTAAAACACCCTGTTACGAGTGCAGTCCGAGCCTTGTGATACAAGGACGCCGCAGAATGGATTTAGATTAAGTTTAAGTTGCTATAGAAAGAAACACATTTTTGCGTTAGGGTGAATGAACTCTGATAAAGATGTCACCGCTCCATTCCGCGGCGTCCTTGTAACACAAGGCTCGGACTGCACTCGTAACAGGGTATTTTAAACGATGTCATGAGTCATAATTAATAAAATTAAAAAAATTCAAATGTTCAAAAAAAAAATTTTTTTACATGTATGATTAGTAATCATTGAATACATGAAGTGGGCTGTCTTTTTAAGACGACTAAAATGCCACGATGTATAAGGTGTATCTATTCATACACGAAATATTTTAAGAGAAACATCTATATGTGGTAAAAAAGCCATAGCAGCGAAATATATATATTTTTTTTTTATCTAGGTGTTATATATTTTTACATAATTATTATAATTTTAAAATTGCTTGAGACATTTTGCAAAAAAACCTTTAGGTACGTACTTATTTTATGAATGACCCGCCCGGACGCGACGACGCCGACGGTGGCGGCGCGAGCGCGGTGAATTTTGATAATTAATCATAATATCAAGTAATGTTAAATTATTTAATTTTTTAAATAATACACTCAGATTTAAAAAAAAATCATTTCCATGACTTCTTTACCACCTATAGGTGTATCTCTTAAAATATTTCGTGTTTGAATAGATACACCCTTTATTTCTTTATTAAAATACAAATGTATTTGTATTTTCCGAAACAAAATTATTTGTTAACCCGTTTATACAAAATTAAGTGATATTCAAATCAATTACACTATGAAATAGGGACATGATATTTATAGCCTAAGAAATCTACAAAATAGGTACAGAGATTTACTAATGTAAGCAAGTATACCTACGCGTCACTGCACTGAACGCGTTGATCAATGCGACACTTCTGTCTTGGTGAATTTTAGTTTTGCGTGATTTATGTTAGGTTATTATCTACTTGAAAATTACAAATGAATAAGCGCCTTGCTCAATTTTTTTTTAAATATGTAATAATTAAGTATAGAAAGAAAAGAAAAGAAAGAAAATACGTTTATTTGCGGTAAACATAAAAAAGAACATAAACACAAAATAAAAAAATAAAAAACTATGGGGGGAAAATTCTACACGGTGGTAAGGGATGCGCTGGACAGAAACCGGTGGAGGCGGATCATCCGCTCCAGATGCAACTCCGAAGCTGACCACGATCCTCAGACATGAGGGACATGTAGAAACGTGGTGTATTGTACATTTACTTATAGCATACTGTGTATTTAGATTATAATATACAATGTACGATTGTTTGTTTTCCCAAATAAAATAAAATTACTTTTGGGTTGATGGTTGCGGGCCGTATTGCAACCATTCGCGGGCCGAAGATGGCCCGCGGGCCGGAGCTGGCTCGCGGGCCGTAGTTTGCCCATTTCTGCCTAAGATAATACCTTCATTACATTACAGAGACATTATTACAACACGAAGAGCCCGTAAGCCTATTCAAGCCACGTTATTTGTTTGTCGCAAAGACACAAAATTGGATCCAGTATTGACAATAAATCGTCTGCAGGTGAACGAAGCAAACTCATTGGTTTCTTTATCAAGACTAATCGAGATGAACAGCAATCGATTCTATTACTTCGAATTTTATTAGCGTCTTAATGAAAATCTGAACGATAAAAGACTTCATTTAGACTTTGAAAGTCTTGCTTAGACATGATTGTCGAAGTGTATTCGACCTTGATTACTATTTCTCATTATATCTGGCGAACACATATTTTGGTACTTCATTTACATATTAATATGTAAATGGAGTACCTAACAAAATCTGTGTTCTATCGATGAGTACCTAAGGCTACACAGTCTTGCAAAATTCAGTCGCAGCGAATGATTTACGCAACTTTATATTTTTATTTAAACAAAATAATCAAATATAATATAATATAATATTTAAACAAGATATACATATTATACATATATTATATTATTTATATATAATATATTGCATATAAATAAACATAATATAAATAATATCTTTTTAGGGTTCCGTACCTCAAAAGGAAAAAACGGAACCCTTATAGGATCACTCGTGTGTCTGTCTGTCTGTCTGTCCGTCTGTCACAGCCAATTTGCTCCGAATGTAATGGACCGATTAAGTTGAAATTTGGTATACATATCAATTTGAGTGACCCAAACACGAACGTAAACAAAAAAAATTTTTTTTTGCAAACTGTACTATTTGACGTAATTATCATGAAAGGGCTTACTGTGAGGGTCTCAAACTTTTTTTTTTATTATTTTAAAATAAATTGTTTTAAAGTTATAAGTGAAAATAGACGATAATTGACCATCCCCCCCCCTTATCTCCGAAACTATTGAAACTAAAATTTTGAAAAAAAAAATACAGAAAATAGTTCTATACTTATAGATTACAGGAAAATATATAAGAAGTCTATGATGTTAAAATAACATGGTAAATCTCTCGATATTGTGCGTACAAACTTACATTTTCAGTTGGAATGTATGGGAGATTATGTTTACCAACTACAATGTTACATTTGTTCTTAGGATAAATTCTTTCCAAGTACGGAACCCTTAATTGTGCGTGGTCCGACACGCACTTGGTCGGTTTTTTAAGCTCATTTAGTTGGATTATGTTTGGTAAATCAAGCGTTAAATACAGCTCTTTCTTACCAACAACATTTCGAGTTATGTTTGTGTGCTTACTTTATGGTAATAAAGAATTAATTTACAAAATCTGTTCAGCGCATAGTTAGCTGAACATTTTCGTCTTCAAAATGCGATGATTAATTTTTCTTATTATCTTTCATTTTCTTAATTCGGAGGTCACAATGTCATCAAACATTTCTGTTTTTATCAGTTAATAAAAGGTTTGTTTCATAATAAAAATGCATCGTATGTATGTAATAATTATATTTTTTAATACCAAGGGTCCAATAAGCAAATACTAAATAAAGTTGCACCTAAATCACCTTACTCTTTGGCTTTAAATTCCCCCGATAATAATCATAACCCTGATTTTATCCAGCCACCGTCGGTCCCTTGCCATCCTCCCCCCGACTCTGCCCTAAGCCGAGGTTCGTACCCCACAGGGGGTGCCCTTAACGCGCAGTCGTTTAGTTTATAAGTTTTTGCGCCCTGGCTAGAGGCTTTAAGTTTTTAGGAGCTTAAGTCAACCACAGGAAAGACTGGTTAAAGAGTCTCAACCTCTCATGGTAAACTCTGAGATGACCTACATAAAAAAAACCTTACTCTTACAATAATAATAATCTCAAAAGACCTAAAAATCTTCTAGTGCACAATATAAGAATCGCATGCGCCGAGTTCACGCAACGGCCGAGAAAAAAATACCGTACAAATGCGGACTTAATGTTAGTACAATTGTTATTATAAATTATGGTAGGAAATTCCTTCACTCTTATTCAAACTCAAACTCAAATCATTTATGTCAATTAAACCATTTACAGGCACTTTTGAATTATCAAGGAGTCGTTAACTAAGAAAAAAAGCTACATGCCCATTCCAAAGCGTAGTAAGTACCTATGGAGAAGAACTGGCAAGAAACTCCATTGACACCATGGATCTCCATGGATTATTTATCTTGGAACCATAGTTTTTACACTTTCTTAACACACAACATGGCATTTTAGATTTATTATTGTCACGCCACGGACACGCTTCGTTTTGCTCGATGATATTAGCCGACTAAATTAAATTAAAACAATTGTCTGAATTTGTCTGCAACAATTTGCGCGCGCTAGTGCGATATCTACCTCTTTATTGATATAATATCATTGGGGCGAGTATATAGCCATCAATCGGGCATACCAAAATCCAGACTCCAGGCTGTTACTCAGAAATTTCAGATGGAATAACTGAATAACACTTTGCCCGACCTGGGAATCGAACCCAGGACCCCATCTAGACCAAAAATTACTGTATACGTACGCTAATAAAAATAGTAGTTACGGAATCATAGAGGTACCTCAATTCCTCAAGTTCAGCTCTGAAGGCACCTCCATCCACAGGCTTGGACCGGTTCTTGAAGACGAGTATCGGAAGAGAGCCCATTTGGTCTATAGCCCTGTTGGTTCCTGCGAACCGCTGCGAAAGGTTTGACCTGAAATAAATCAAGAAATTAGATCATCTTTAATTGGTCTTGTATTGGCCTAGGTGTTACCCCGTTACTTATAAGAATAGAATAGAATAATTTTTTATTTGCATAGAAAGTAGGGACAAGTAAAAGATGTTAAGTTTAAATTGATCCTTATACTAACTATGTACAGACGCCAGCACATCAAGATACTACAATCTGTCAAATTTCTTTATTAGATTTTCAACTTTATCACAACAGTATAAGGTTCAAGGTTGATTGCAAAAATTTGACAGTTTCGGGTAGCTTGACCTGCTGGCGTCTGTACCTTAAGTAAGGCGTGCAAACAGCTTTAGCTATGATAATAAAGACTCATTAAAATATAAATTACTAGATTTTGCACGCGGCTCCGCCCGCATAGATGTCGGTTATCGCGTAAAACAGTATTACAAGTATTACATCGGGTATTTTGTTAATTATGATCGGACCCATACATATAATATTTGTCTTTAATAAGGCGGTATAGGAATCACCTACAATTAGCAAATTTTGCAATTTTTAACAGTATTGCTAGTTGTCAAAAGTCACGTTGTGGTACGAATTGAATGAAGATTTAGAGGTGACGTCAACAAAACTGCTAAGAAAATAAGATTGTTTCTACATTATAATAAGCTTATTTTAAGGACGTCATGGTACGAAAAGTCAAAGTAAGATTATAATAATACTTTTTTAAGAGCTGGTGGTAGACCCTCAGGTGTAAATAGATGCATAACGAACCCCAGAGTTACTTGCAGGTACTCCCTGTCATTGTGTTAAATTTTTTGTACTGGACCATACCGGGGACCCTTTCTGGTTACGGAGGGTTCACTAATGTTTGACAAAAAACGAATGACAAAAATGATCATTTTAAAATAGTTATTTATGCAACTGTTGTATAATAAGGGGTATTAAAACACGAATGGTGGTTTATCACATGAGGCGAAGCCGAGTGTGATAATAGTATCACATGAGTGTTTTAATACCTAATTATTACAGTTGCATACAAGACTTTATCTACACCCATGACATGAATCCTCTATAAAAGGTTCTGAAACAGTTTTTGCAATACTAATATCGAACAAAAATGGCGGGATACGACGCTATAGTATAGTATAGTGAAACGCGCGTGCGTGACAATGTTCTCTTTTTGAAATTCATAAAGATACCACGAACTGAGTAGTGAGAATGGAAGGGAGGATGATGATCCCTTCCTTACTCATCAAACAGATGAGTAAGGAAGGGATCATCATCCTCGTAAAAGCAAAGGAGTAGCATTATGAAATTCAGTACAACATTATAACTCCCGTTTAGATGCTATTATGGTTGCTATGACACTGGATGTTTTAATGTTGGCAATAAGCTAACTGTTTCAGAAACTTTTGTAGAGGATTTATAGCATGGGCGTAGATAATAGTACATTACTTATCAAGGGCTGTAAAAGAAAAAAGAAAAAAGAAAGCCCTCTATCGCATATTTACAACCCTCGCCTGCGGCTCGGGTCACAAATACCTGCGATTTCGGGTTTTCTTTTTTACTGCCCGTGGTGAGTACACAATTGTACGTCTTCATGTGGCCATAATGAGAGTTTTACCGTACGCGTAGCGTGCGGTAAAACTCACATTATGGCCAGGTGTGACGTAAATAACATTATAAAACTAATCATTTGACAAATATCCCATTTCGCAAACATATGACTTCATAAGTAATCCAAGTCTTTTTATTTCTGTACCTGTCCGCGACATCACAGCGGTTCCTAACAGAATACCGCGACCTTATTTTTAAATATCGCAGCATCAAGCTGAGATGCCTTTTTGCCCGGACAGGATTTTGTTTTCATTTTACTTTTGTTTTTGTTAGTGTTTAGTTTAAAATGTGATCTTCCTGTATGAGTCCCAATAAATACTATTTCTTTCTTTCTTAATCATTTGACAAAATACAGATTTCGCAAATGTTTTACTTTGCAAATATTTCAAATGTTAAAATATCATTCCAAAAATATTTATTAGACCAAGTACTTCGTTTGATAAAAAACTTAAAATTGCATGGTTGCAATTTTTACCTGGGACAGATCATTTATAGGCAAGTACCAATTTCATAGAAATACTGATACCATCTGGTTGATCATAAATTTTAAAAAAATAATACACGCTGCCCTAACCAAGTAAAATACATAGAATTCGGTTCTTCTGGTCGCAGTTCTAACCTAACCTAGCCATTTCTATTAAATTGACCTACCCTACTAATGACTGATGAATTCGTAAACTAAAATAAATAATTACTAAGTTTTACTTCATACCTGAACTTAAAGTATATTCTCGTATTCTACTTTCCGTAAAGGAAATATTTCTGTATGTAAAGTAAGATTTGGTAAATTAAGTAAGTAATTATCAAGCAATGCATTTTGTCAAACGTTATTTTATGCTTTGCGTTGTTTTTCCAATTAATATTATAATAAAAATATTAGTTTGTCAAATGATGTTTTGAAAGAATAGTTTGTAAAGTTTTTTTATTTTTTTTACTACTGCATCTCAGAGTTAACCTTGAAAGGTTGAGACACTTTAACCGGACTTTCCTGTGGTTGCCTTAAGCTCCTAACGAAACTTAATGCCTCCAACCAGGACGTAAAAATTATAAACTAAATGACTGCGCGCTAAGGGCACCCCCTGTGGGGTACGAACCTCGGCTTAGGGCAGAGTCGGAGGGAGGATGGGAAGAGACCGACGGTGGCTGGATAAAATCAGGGTTATGATTATTATCTGGGGGATTTAAAGCTACAGGCTCAGCTATGGCGCGGGCTGGCGCTTCGCTTACGAGCAAGGGTCGGGAGGACTATTTAGTCGGGGATTTCGCGCGGGGCCTCGGCGTTGAGGTCGGAATGACGATCGTGTAGTGTGTGCTCTCTTACGAACTGTACTAGTTTCCCTATGACTCTCCTGGAGGAGAGTGACGGGGTCGTCTGGGTCGGTCAGTGCATGCCCTGGACTGCGGATCTTACTGATTTGAGAGGGGACATAGTTTGCAGCCTTCACAACTAGAGCGTTGCGATGAGTGGCTGCTGTGTCAAAGAAGCGCTTTGAAATGCGCTTCTTGAATTGGGCTATCGTGGCGATTTTGAGTTCTACGTGGAGGTTGGTGTTAGGAACGAACCAGGGGGCTCCCGTGATTTTACGGAGAAATCGATTCTGTAGGGTTTGCATCTTATGGATGAGATGGGGTTTTGCATGTGCAAAGACAGGACTCGCATAGGTCATGATGGGGTGGATGCACACGGTGTAAATTTGCAATTTGCACTTGAGTGACGATTTGCTTTTTGCATTTAGGATGGAATGGAGCCTATAGAGAGCGAAGGCTGCGCGAGCGCGTACCTTCTTTAGGTGCTCAGAAAAGGAGAGATGGTGGTCGAGAATCACACCTAGATATTTGGCTCGCTTCTCCCAGGGGATAGGCTTGCCGAACATGGTGATCGGTCGGATCGGTCCAGGAAGATAACATAAAAAAATAAAAATAAAATCGAAAGTCTTTTACGGGGCCAGAAGGCTTATCTCAGCATGATGCTGCGTCATTTAAAAATAAGTGTCGCAGCGCCGGTATTCTGCTGATAGGGCGCGTAGGTAGATACTTAATTCATTTTTAATCAGTGGCATTAAATCAAAGAAATAAAAAAATAATCTATTTATAACATTCGTATAAGCGGTAACTTTGAATGATAACGGCTATCTCATTATGGCTAAGCAATGAAAAAAAAAATACTCAAGCCAAAGTTTAACACAAATTTAATTACTTAATGATTCATTACTTATGAGATAAACTTTACCGATATCACGAAAGGGTGACAATGAAGACACATTAGGCTATCAGAATCCAACTAAACTACAACAACCTTTAACATGACTGACGCAAATATGATATCAAACCTTAAAATTAATTCTGTGGCTTGGTGCTAAAAAAGCCAAAGTACGTTTATGTGTGAAATGAGATTTTACTGCATCGACTAGTAATGAGACAGTATAAGTATATATATATATAATTAATCAAATTAAAAAGCTTGAAAAATGCAATCTATTTAATAAAAAAAGAAACCCGACTGCAAAAACACAAATAGTAATTAATGTGTTTTTGCAAATATTAATTTATTCACATTTGGTTAAATAAGTATCTATTATCACTCAAAATTATAGAAATGAACTACTTACTTAGAATAACGGACACATTTTCTATTTCGTTAAGCAAAAAGTTTAGTTCTAAATGAAGTACTTTCGACACAGCAGTTCTTTAAATTCAGTGAACATCAAAAGCCGACGAATATTGGTACGTTTACCTTACCTCAAAGTACTCCCATTGGTGAAAATGAAGAAGGCCACTTCCGACCTCTCTTGCTGCAACCTCGTGACAAGCTTCCCCAGTTCTGTTGCTCTGCTGACCTGTGCCAACAATAGAATAATGATTAAGTGACGTGACGTGTGGTGCCGGTGCCGTGTGGTGCCGGACGTAAAGAATAGCACCACCCCATTTCCTCCCGTGGATGTCGTAAAAGGCGACTAAGGGACTTACTATAGAACGGGCAGCAGCGTTCTCTATGCATTTTTTACACCATACTGCGATCGCCAACCCACCTGCCAAGCGTGGCGATTATGGCAAATCGTATTGGGGGAGGCCTAATTCCAGCAGTGGACGTTTTTCGGCTGAAATGACGACGTCATTATAATCATGAGCTTTTACATTCATTCATTCATTATTAGTACTCTATTACTATTTGCACAAAGTTCACTTTGAACATGGCCGTACACAATTCGAAAGCGAACTCATTTGTTTTTCGGCTTATTCCACAAATCCCCTTAGGAGGAAAAGTGGAATCTATAAAAAACAGTCTAGAATTCACCCCTGATAGTCCCGCTTAGGGAAGAAAACTAGAATTGAAAAAAAAACTTATTCCAAGACCCCCTGAAAGTGATTTTTTTTACATTAAGGTTCAGTTTTCCCCACTGAGGGGTGAAATCTAGACTGGTTTTTATATATTCCACTTTTCCTCCTAAGGGTGATTTTTCAGGGGGGATTTCTGGAATAAGCCTGTTTTTCGAGTAAATCTTCAAAGGAAATCGTCGGATATGGCCCCAGGACCAACAAACACCGTTCCACACAGATATTTGCAATTATTCTAATAAATATATTTTATTAGAATAATTGCAAATATCTGTGTGAAACGGACCGCCATCTTTGATTCCAATCTTTCAATAACATGACTAACATACATGAGGTAATTATGACTTCCTACCTAAGTATAAATAAATAAAATCAAAAAAACATTAGGATAAAGTCGTTTGCATTGAAGTTAAATAAATAAGAACTTATTTACCTACCTACCTATTTTAATACAAAAACTAGAAGATTTACCATATATCCAATAGGTATTTAGGTAACTACTTAAATGTTTTTCTGATTCTTTTAGCATAACTAACCACATAGAGGCAATAGAAATAACAGTGGCATGCATTTATTAGCATGTATTTCGAAGTATTGAAAGGATTGTTTCTTACTAAATACGAGTATAACTTCAAAATCTTTGTTTTCTTTTGAAATAAATCCTTTCTGCAAGTTGTCCGTCATCAAACTTTGTCTTCATGGACATATACTTCTAATTTAGAACACGCAAAGTAGTTTTCCTTTGCTGTTGGTTCTGGGGCGAACGATGTGTCGACAACGTTTGAATTTCGAAACAATAATAATAGAGGGCCTCTTCGTCAAAGCAATGAGAGGAAAAGAGAATAAATAATTGCATTGAATTGTATTGAAAGAAAACATATTTTTTTTTGTCGACACTTTCCATCGTTTGACCTTATAACTAACGACCAAGCTTGTGGTTCGAACGATTCGATTGATTTTAAAATTCAGAATATGTACAAGTTTCGCACATATTTTTTACTAGCTTCTGCCCGCGACTTCGTCCGCGTGAAATTTCGGCCTACCCATTGCGTCGCATCCCGTCGCTCGCCCGCGCTGTAACTTGGTTATCGCTGAGCGTTCTTTCTGACTTTTGTTCTTTTCGCTTGGCTTCTAAGGATCGTAGCGTAATGTTAATAGCCTATAATAGCCTTCCACTATAAATGGGCTATCCAACACTAAAATAATTTTTCAACTCGAACCAGTAGTTCCTGAGATTATAATACTAATAATAATAACCCCACCGTATCTCTACGTTGACGTCGTGGTGGGGCTTGCGCGCTCCGAACTCTAGGTCTGTGCCGGTAGAGTTTACTTTACCGGAACATGTCTAGGGTGAGGAGCCAGACCAAGAGAGATACAGAAACCCGCAGGGCAGCATGTGGCGAGCTGTTGGGCAGTTGCGACCCCAAGGACAGCTCTCAGAGGGCAGGATTTTTTCCGACTTACTTGATACTTATCGTTATATTATGGCCAAGTCATACATAATCTTTATAAATTGTAGCTTATGTGTTATTCTAATATATAAGCTATATTACTGTGAAGTTTAATCGAAATCTGTTCCATAGTTTTTGCGTCAAGGAGTAACAAACATCCATCCATCCATCCTCACAAACTTTCGCGTTTATAATATATTTTACGAGTTTTGGGTCGAAAATACAACTATTTTAATAATTATAGCTTAATTTTTTGCCATAAGCTCAATTTTAATTTCTTAAAGATGTCAATTAAAGTCTTAAAACAACGTCCTTAGTAGGACGTTGTTTTAAGACTTTAATTGACATCAAAATACAACTATTTTAATAATTATAGCTTAATTTTTTGCCATAAGCTCAATTTTAATTTCTTAAAGATGTCAATTAAAGTCTTAAAACAACGTCCTACTAAGGACGTTGTTGTTTTATTGAAAATACAACTATTTTAATAATTATAGCTTAATTTTTTGCCATAAGCTCAATTTTAATTTCTTAAAGATGTCAATTAAAGTCTTAAAACAACGTCCTACTAAGGACGTTGTTTTAAGACTTTAATTGACATCTTGAGCATCAAATTGAGCTTATGGCAAAAAATTAAGCTATAATTATTAAAATAGTTGTATTTTCGACCCAAAACTCGTTCGAATTTACGTCGCGCGTTTATGCTAGGACCTCATGTGGTTTTTGGTAACAATAATAATAAAAAATAAAAATAAATATTTCGGACCCATAAATACAGTCCACTTGGTTAGTATACATACAACTTAGAAACTAGTGTTAGTACTTACATTTACCAGAAAAACAACAAACTACTAATTACTACGCCACAGTGGCATGTAGGGGTGGGTATCCAATGTCCCAGTATGGGGCTGTCCCACCTATCAGCTATGGTTTTTTTTTAATCAGCTATGGTTTCAATAAAAGCATTATGATACTAACGGATATCTCATTCATAAACATCTCAGAACTTGATCAATGTGACATAGACAGCTTATTAAAAACGTTTACAAAATGCCAAGTTTTAATAATAATCTGTTGGGATACGTCCATAACTTTCAAACTCTAATGAGGAAAACAGATCGATATCGTTCAAGACTTGCTAGGGTGACTGTTATTTGCTCTTCAAGACCTCTCTGTGTTATGGAAGAGCACGTAACACTACTGTTGTGATAAGACTGCATATACGTGTTGAAAATACCGGTTGTATGCAAATGCCAGATTGCAATTTACAGCAACAAATAGGGATCAGATAATAAAAAAATATTAGACACGTATTTTTTGACGTGACAACGTCTATACCCAAAGTCTCTAATTCAGATAATTTATGTAAACAAAGTAATGTCAAGAAATGTCACTGTCAAAATGACAGCACAGTGGTACAAAACATTTTATCATAATTTTTATTTTGTAAATTATCATCGATAAAATTAAAATGAATTAATTATAAGAACTATGCAATCAAAATACCGTTGCCAAACAATGTTTTGTGTAGTGTGAGTAGTCCTCTCAAAATCGATTTCCACTCGAAACAGTTTACAGCCGTTTTCATCCAAAATGTGGCTAGATATGCTACTCTCATTCATAGATTCATATTGTAATATGAATCTATGAATGAGAGTTGTAATTATTAGTGTTGTTGAAAATGTAAAAATTTGAAAATGTTTGCATCTCCTGCATTGTTACCAGTATCATAAAATATGTTATACCAGAAAATCTCCTTTTTTTAATAACTTTGTTTAAAACCGAAAATTTATAAAAATAATTACGGTACGATTATGTTTTAATTATTATTTCTTAAAATCAGTACTTAAAAGAAAATGGAACCTCTTTTTTCGCCATTTTCTGTGAATAACCAATACGAAGATATTTTTTTGTTGTGTTATCCCCTTTGTTTACATAAATTATCTGAATTTGAGACTTTGGGTATAATAAATCGATGAACGCCGGCTGCATGCACGAAAAAGGATGACTCATTGTCCCGTTACGCTCATTGTCCCGTTACGTTCATTGTCCCGTTACGTTCATTGTACGCTTGCGCCGCATCAATGTTTTGTTATGACGTTGTCACGTTAAACTATCGTCCGTAAACCAACTTTACAAACAACCAAATTTTTTTTGCTTTATCATATTAATAAAAAATGACTTAGATACTGATGGTTCCGTGTGGCGCCGGACGTAAAGAATAGCACCATCCCATTTCTTCTCGTGGGTGTCGTAAAAGGCGACTAAGGGACTTACTAGAGGATGGGCAGCAGCCTTCTCCATGCATTTTTAACACCATACTGCGATCACCAACCCGCCTGCCAACCGTGGCGATTATTGCAAACCCCCCTCAATTGGGGGAGGCCTATATCCAGCAGTGGACGTCTTTCGGCTGAAATGTTGATGATGATGATGACTTAGATAAAACACATTAAACTTAGAGAGCAGGGGCTCGTTACGTCACAGCTACGTATAAAATCTACTGAGAAGTGACGTCATGCCACATTTGAACTCTTTTTATCGCCGTAATGTTTTGATTACGTAAAAAAAAGAAAAAAATACGTGTCCAATATTTTTAAATAATCTACATACAATATTTTTTTAGTCATCATCCCTATTCATAGCACTGCCTGATACAAAAGTGAGTTTGATTCGTTTTGTACTAATATTTGTTAAAAATATAACAATTTTAGGAATCCGTAATAAACAAGGAACCCTCATAGTTTCACCATGTTTATGGCATGCGCACCCTGTCTGTCTGTCTGTCCGTCTGTCCGGGGCATAGCTCAGAGATTCTTAGTACTAGAAAGCTGTAATTTGATATATGCGGTGAGCCGTTCTCCCTACCTTCCGCGGCCTTGACGGGGTCGCCACCGTTGGATGGCGGACGCGGTGGGCCACTCTGGCTCTCATGGCCTCACAGAGCCAGTGGCCTAACTGTATTTTTCAATAATGATTTTATTTAAAAAAAACTGCTTCCAAAGTAAGTTTAGAGCAGTTTTTTAGACCACTCTGGCTCTCATGGCCTCAATTTAAAGTTGCATACCTCCGAATAGGCAACCCTGTATTTGATTATTTTCAGTAATAACGTTATATGAAAGAGTAGGGAACAAAAGGAGAAATTGGAATGTAATTAGGTGTAAAAAACATCACGTCACCAATGACTAGATCAATTGCGTGAATAAATGTGTATCTCACAGTTGCGCCAATTACGCACTTATACCTAGGTAGGCTGGCATTGCTAGATACTAGCCTAGTGCTTGTTCACAACTACAAAATAGGCTTTTCCTGAACCACATGGAAAGCCTACAAACCTAGAATGACTCGCAAAAAGTAAGTAATATTCTTCTTGGATTTTGTACTGTCGGACCTTTCCTTATCCACGTCATAGAAAACCTACAATGACTAGCAACAAGTTAGCAATATTCTTCTTGCATCGAATAGAGAGAATTTTTAAAAGTAATTTATTTCGCGTCAGATCCGATAACCTAGCTTTTGACGGACGCTTCTGTCGCTAGCTCATGAAAATGTATGAGATTGAAGATTCAACAACCCTTTAGTCGATATTCTATGTCATATTTAAATGAAGAGGAAAATATAAGTGACTTCAGTAATTTTGTCATTGTTTGACCTTGATTGCTGTTAATTTCTTTAACATAAAAAAATACGCCGCTGTCGCGTAGATTAATTAATCAAAATAAATAAACCTACATGGGCACTTATGAAACGTCAGAAGCTAGGTGCACGGTTCCAATTAGTCGCTTCCTATGGAGAAGAGCCGGCAAGAAACTCCGCGGTTACTCTTTTAAAAATAATTGGCTTTTACAATATTTTCAAACAACAGTGTTAACAGGTATGGGAGGACAGTGTAGGCCTTTCAACAATTACCAGGTACTTAACAAAATAGAAAAGTGCCAACAAATCTACACTCTACTAGGTCTACAACGTTCTCACATTCATAAAATAGAAAATAATCTATAATTATAAAAGATAAAAAAAGATATTTATATATACATATATGTTACCGGTAATCTGTATAATTCAGGTATTCTGTACAATACCTAATCAATGTATAGAATACCTGAGGCGTCCAGGCAATGTATGAAATATTATGAATATTATATTGTCCGTTACTTATACTTTGCCTAGGTAATGTATACATTTCCCAGGGATTGTATAGAATACCTGCTGGTTCACCGGCAATGTGTAAAGTAAATAGATTTGGTCTATATTTATCAGTGTTATGTAGTTACCATCGTTATGGTTAACACCCCGATTCTGAGAAATCTGACTCGGGTAGGTTAAGTTAGAAGGCTAAGGCGGGAGCGGCCGCCGAGCGCCAGATACCCTCCATTGTTGGTGAATCATTTGGGTTGGGTTAGGTTAGAACAGTGACCATTATAACTAGCAGTTTTTATCATTAGACTAAATAGATTTTATGTCTTTTGAGTGGTAGGTATATCAAACGATTTTATATTCAATGACAAAAAAGTTTACCTGCCCGCTCGTACGTCTTCCCCTCCGTCTTCCCCTTCCCCGCTTTCGTCTTTTTCACACATTGCCAGCTGTGCATTCGGTACTGTATAGAATGCCTAGGCAAAGTATAATAAATAATATTTCATACATTACCTAAACGTTTTAGGTATTCTATACATTGCCTAGGTATTGTATGACTAACGGATTATACAGATTGCCTATTTAAATAGAAAACCTATTTAATCCAAATGACATGATTGCCATTACAACTACATTAACAAATTTGAATAAAAATCATAATATTTTTTATACTTTTTTTTTTTCATTACCACTGCTCTTAAAACGGTAAAGGAAAATATCGTGAGAAAATTGCCGCGTGGTTGTTATGGCCCACTCTCTCGCACAGAGAGGAGGCCTGTGTCCCAGCAGTGGGAATATTATGGACTGATAAAACAAACCTAAAAGTCAAACTTAAATGGTGACACGTTTGGTTTGTTTATAAAGTAGGTGCCAATAAAAAACTTTTTTCACTTTTTAGTTATGGTACCTCATCATTTCAGCCGAAAGACGTCTACTGCTGGACATAAGCCTCCCCCAATTGCGGGGGGGAGGTTGCCATAATCGCCACGCTTTGCAGGCGGGTTGGCGATAGCAGTATGGTGTTAAAAACGGATAGAGAACGCTGCTGCCCATTCTTTTGCTGCATATTCTTTACGTCCGGCACCACACAGTATGGTACCTACCCCACAACAATTCGATTACCACTACTTGTTACACCGCACAGACAACAGTGACACAAGATATACGAAGCGGATTAAATACCTATTATCAAAGCTAACTCAAAAACTACCCAAGCAAAGTTAATAAAAAACGGTTAAAAACCATTTATAGCCCGAGTGCAATGACAATTCCAATAAGCTCAAACACGGCTAGGATACACTGTTTTATTACGGAGTTCCGGTGCATACCTTCCGGCTTCATCTTCAAATCAGTTCAATGGTACCATTTTCATCAGAATTATTTATTAAAATTTGCTGTATAGTCACCTAACTATCTTAATCGAGATATCTTATCGCCACCCGTGAAATACTTATCATGAGGAGTTTCGGTGGCCATCTGTGGTCTTCTTCATCAGTTCCACTTCATCAAATAATACTTTCTGAATGCAAATGCTTAAGTTGTTGATGAAAATACAATCGCTATATGTATGCCTATAATATTTGAGGAGTTCCCTCAACCCAACCAACCAATCTGGAAGTTTATCCTTACAAACAATTTCTTTTTTTTTTTTTTTTTTTCATTTCAGTTTATAAACGACGGAGGTAACAAACATTAAAAAAAATAAACAATCGAATTGAGAATCTCCTCCTTTTTGAAAAGTCGGTTAAAAATAGGCGCTTACTTATTTGCTATATCTTATTGTTAGTTAGGTGAATCATTATAATGCAGATCATTTTTTCCTTGATCCTATATTATTTAGATGTATTGTTTATTAATTACGCGCAATACGGCTATTACGGCAGGCCAGCGACCATTCCACAGACTGCTCAGTTTGGTTTGGAATCATAGTTGTGTGAACCCGGTTCACTCCAGGCTGGTTATTAGGGTTCCATAGTCAACAAGGAGAGCTCAGAGACTCTTAGCGCCAGAAAGTTGTAAAAAAATATATATATAAAAAAAATATATATATATATATATACAATAATATATATATAATTACGCTGTCAAAGTGGTAAAATAAAATCTTGAAATATTTTTTAGGGTATCTCCTCCACGTAAAGTGGGAATGATATTGTTTTTTCTTGTCTATCCCATAGTGGGATCAGTATTGAGGGTTTGTGAAAACTATTTTTCGATTCAGAGATCCATTTGCGAAATATTAAGCTTGAAAGTGCAAATTTTTGTCAGAGTCAAGTGTCCCTCCCCCCTGCCAACTAAATGGTTATATTTGGTTAAGTGAAAAAAATCACAGCAGTCGTAGACAGGAAAAGTTTTTAATCAGTGCGCCAATTTTGACAAATTAAACTTAAACGTGTTTCATTATACACCTATTTCTTATTTTGATATGACTTAGTACAAAAAAATATGAAGTTATCGTTAACGAAAGGTGCTTATTTTGTAAACTGGTATAATGGATACTCGTCGCACAACGCGCCGGCTCGGGGCGGCGGTGGCGGCGCGGTCAGTGAAGCGGACCGCAGTAGTAGGTACCTATCAGCTGTGCGCTTGCCCATTGATATTATTACGAATAGATTGTATCCATATTTTGCTGATTTCAAGTGGACTAAAAAAAAAGTATTGAACTAACAATAAGAATGGAAATAATGAAGTTAAAAGGAAAACTATCGCAGCTAAGTAGGCTTCACAAGTTACCGAGTAATATTCGACCAACTTTCATTCACAGTTGGAAAACATGTTCTCCCACACTTTATGGGAGAACATGTTTTTCAACTACAATGTTAAGTCTGTTCTTGGTATAAATTAATCCCAACTACGGAATCCTTCATTGTGCGTGGTCCGACATGCACTTGGCCAGTTTTATTTTTACGAGAGACATTTGAAAAAAAATAATACCTGTTCTTCAACATCAGCCACATCTCTCCCATTGGTGATGCTGCTCTTCAAAGACAGCGTGGTTTGCACGATGAGAGCTAGGATTGGTATAAACGGGAGCAGCAGCAGTCTCCAGAGCTGGCAGCGACGGCTTCTACACCACCTCTGCAGCTTGGGGGCACAGCTTGATTTGTCTTCTACTTTGATGTTGGGGGGAACTGGAAAGAAGTTTGGTTTTTAGTGAAATGGTGTATGGCTGGCTTTTTTAAGGCGAGGTTCTTCGTGCATTTTTGTTCTTGAGGTGACAGCTGGGCGCGAGTAAATTGTGCCGTGAATTTCGTTAATTTTGAGTTGAAAATTATATGTTTTACGATATTAACAATGTTAAACCCGACGGATATTATATCATCATAGTCGTTTATTTTTATATAATATTCAATACATAATGTGGTATAAGATTGAAATAAAATGATTTTAAAATACAAAATAAGGGTATGTTTGGATTTTTTTTCTATCGAGCGAACTTTATGTAATTATGTAACGAGTACCCGACGTACCTACAGAAAGATCTCAAAAGCAACATATAATTTTTTCACGTGTTTAGTCATTACTGTTTCTAAATAAAATGACATTAAAATTACATTCCCTAGAGGTTAAATTGAAGAACCTTGCCTTAAGGTTGCCGCTCTAGTGAGCGTAGACACCGTTTAGCTGTAATATTTTTAATCATATTTTAAAGACTCGAATTTTAGAGATTCCTGTGTTATGATAAAGTCTTGTAATGGTTTCATACAAATATGAGATAAAAGGGTTTTAAACACATAAAAAATCATCACACCTTGTTTCCCCGAAGGCTTAGGCAGATACCTATAGTACATCCACATTCCACCAACGGGGTTTTTTAAATGAAAATTAAAATAATTTAAGTATGAAACATTTTATTTTGCGACTAGATAATGATCAATACAAAAGTTTGCTTTTAAAATCTTACCCTAATACAAATAAACACGGAACAAA
Organism: Dryobota labecula; assembly: GCA_947523025.1. NCBI lineage: Eukaryota > Metazoa > Arthropoda > Insecta > Lepidoptera > Noctuidae > Dryobota > Dryobota labecula. Next base: position 4,739,881 of record OX383296.1, on the reverse strand, counting down.
TTTATGCTAAGTATAAACGTCAAAAATTGTATGGTTATACCGAAGTTATTCCTAGGGTAACTTTATTCCGTGTTTATTTGTAAGTCCCTTAGAGACTAAGTTGAATTACTTTTATGTGCCTGTCTGACGTCTAAACAACCTTTACCGAAGCATAAAAGCTAAACCTTATTATCTGTTAGTATATAATCTGCACCCTATACGCATCGAGAGTGGGAAAACCGTTTTCTTCATCAAATCTTAATGTTGACCAAACTCCCGAACGAATATTTACTTAGGTACTTTACCAAATTCTCCTTTACCAATATTATAAGAGCACCTTTCAGGTCATTTATTACGTCAGTAAGTTCCATTTTGTATACAAAAATACTTAATAGAAAACAAAATCTGAGAAGAGTTTACCCGTAATAAGATAATAATAATAACAAGATCACTGCATCGGTGACTCCGTACAATCTGATTCATATAAAAACCTGAAATTCAATTATAGCTCGTATGCTGAGAAACCCAGGGACTCTTTTGTTTTTTTTTTGACGTGACAACGTATAGTAAATCGATGAACGCCGGCTGCATGCACGAAAAAGGATGACTCATTGTCCCGTTACGCTCATTGTCCCGTTACGCTCGTTTGTTCCATATTTTGTTATGACGTCACGTTAAACTATCGTCCGTAAACCAACTTTATTTAATGACAGTTGTTACCTGATTTTATTCGGTGTAAATTTTTAAACTATACTCCATCCATTCTAACTATGTCTGTCTGTCTGTCTGTCTGCATGTATGTATGTTACGTTTTCATGCCTAAACTACTGAACCGATCGTCATGAAATTTGGCAGAGATATAGCTAAATATGAAGAAGATATGGAGAAGGACATAGGCTACTTTTTTACGCGATAACCGACATCCACGCGGTCGGAGCCGCAAGCAAAAGCTAGTTTGAAATAATATTAGACATTTCAATAAACCTTTTTTACAGTCCATTCAATCGATTTTGACTTCTATTCCGTAGGTATAAGGATAGCATTAAAAGCAAAAAGTGGTAACAATACCAATTGTTCACTGCAGCTGCCATTTGTCATGCTACCAACGCAATGATATTTGATCGAAGAAAAGTTTATGAGACTTCAATAGGCAATCAAAAAAGGTAAATCTTGTAAAGAGGGGTCCACAATGCTGCAATAGTTACGGATTGCGAAATGGAATATATTCGTAAAAGTCTAATTAAATAACTTTACGGATTATGGTTTCGAGTCCCAAAACTTGCAGTAACTCAAAAGGTTTTGGTAGAAGCTGTACCAAGTAGGTATGTACTTAGTATGTATGATTAGGTCGACGGTTTACAATAAATTGTACAAAATTACTAATTTTCTTATTAATTCTGGTTAGTTTTCTGTTTCGAGGTTTGTTTTGAGCGGTCACACCTATGAAAGTCAAAAAAAACCCGGCCACGTTGGACCCACGTTGGAACCGGTGCGTTGGACCACGCACAATGAATGATTCCGTTGTTGAGATAAATTTTATCCCAAAAAAAATATCATTGTATTTGAAAAACTTGTTGTCCCATACATCGATCCTACTGCAAAAGTAAGTTTGTAATAAAAAAAAAAGTTTTATTTTTATGTTATTAAACCACGAAATCACGATTTTTGGACTTTTTTAGAAAGAAAGAAGAAAGAAAGAAAAATTGTTTATTCTGCACAAACAAAACGCACTTAATAAAAAATTAAATTATAAAATACATATTATTCTATTCATATTTTTCTTTACTTGTGCTGTGAGAACTTGCTTCTTGCCAAATTAAATGATCGACAGGAGTTCCCTATAGGTTTTGATTTATTTCCGAGTTTGGTATAGAGGTATGAGGAACATGGTGTAAAGTTCACTCCTACTCTATAGTAAAAGGAGGCTCCTCCGACCAGGGGCCCAAGTCTGCTATTTTAATAAATTCGTCACTCCAACACGATCTCATTGTCATTTTGCTAAAAGTTCGTAATCTGCTAAATTCATAATGGTCGATCATTGGTCGGTCAATGGTCTCGTAATAGAATTGTATTTATATATATATTTACATATTATTTATTAGTGTTATAAGCACTCTGAAGTAGTAGGAAGTTGGAAGTTTAGTAGGAAGTTTCATTTGTCATTATGTACGAGATCATCAATTCTTTCAATGGAGTGTCAGTAGTGGCTGACCATTGGAAATTCATAATGACGCCATTATATTAGTAGATTACCAAACTTGTCAAAATCAACGAAATGAAATGAAATCGTTTATTCTGTAAATAGGATATCGGAATCACTTTTACACGTCATATAAAAAATATAAAAACAAGCTTGAGGAAGTCGACATTTCCTATCTGACTATTCCTGAGAAGAAATGGCGAAACAAACTCAGAGGTCAAAGTCTCTTTTAAAGACAAGACATAATCTTGGTCAGATCATCTCACATTCACAATAATTAAAGTAATATATGTAATACTTTTCAAAGTAAATATTCATGTCATTTTGTATATAATATTTAATAATGTCAATAATTAGGTATGTATATAAAACGTTGTATAATTATTAAAATGTCAAGGTTTACGGTTTAATCAAAAGGCTATAAGCAGAGTGAGCAGTTCAATCCCAAGCTTTTTTGTCTTCTAAATAATCAGAAATTTTATAGTACCCCTTTTTGTAAAGTTTGGTTTTAATACAGCTTTTAAATCGTTTAATGGGTAAGTTTCGAATTTCAATGGGAAGTTTGTTGTAAAAGCGTATACATTGACCCATGAATGAGTTGCCTACTCTGTGGAGGCGAGTGCGATGTACAGCAAGATTGTGTTTATTTTTGGTATTTAGACTATGATAATCGGACATTTTCTTAAAATTTGATATATTTTTGTGTACATACAATAGATTTTCAAATATATATTGAGAGGCTACAGTCAGAATATCTATTTCTTTAAATTTTTCCCGAAGGGAATCTCTTGCACCAAGGTTATAAATGGCTCGAACAGCCCTTTTCTGTAAAACAAAGATTGTATTAATATCCGCACAGGTTCCCCAGAGAAGAATCCCATATGACATAAAGACTATGAAAATAACTAAAATAAACAATTCTGGCAGTATCTACATCAGTTATCTGTCGAATTTTTTTAACAGCATAGGCGGCCGAACTTAGCCTTAACAATTATGAAATCAATGATAGACCATTCTGACACTATTGTAACAGCAGACTTGAGGCCCAGACGGGTGTTGTGTCTGGTGGACAACTGCTCCACGGTTGATGTTGGGTTGTTGTGTATATGCTAGTCGCGCGGTAAACTCTGATTGCGCGATGCAGGATTTCTGACGTCAGGTCTTTGATGCGTAGTTCGCATGTGGCGTTGTAAATGCTGTCACATACCTATCTTCTTATTTTTATACAGTTTACTTTCATCCGTACGTATCCAACGTTCTCATGTTATTCAATGTATTCGTAAAACCACTTAGTCCACCCGAAACAAACACATTAATAGAACTACCTATTAACAAGGATTTATCTAATTCAAGATTCGAGATAAACAAAAGACTGACGTAGATGGCAAGCCCTTGAGGTCTATTTTAGGTATAGCTTAATTGATTTAGAAATGACAATGTTTTAAGACACAGATATATGCCAGTGACCTTGAGTGGTTAGCTTACGTGTTCTGTACTGAGCTCACACAACACGTCACACGCGTCGTACGTCCAGCCAGTAATAGGACTCGCCCATCCAGGAGCGCTGTCCCAAATAAGACGCATTATTAATTTAATATACATAAAACAAACGTTATTTTAATAAATTACGAATACTAAAAGATCAATAATTAAATTATCTTTGAAATGGTGAAGGTTTCAGAAAATTACGCTTGATAGATTTTGCGTGATTCTCAGTTTTTTTTCCGCGTTAGGCATAAATTTACAAAATAATTTCACTATGTACTGTGTATATGTACCTATGTGTATGTGTGTATCCCTCCCAGCTTTAAACATTATGGTATGCAATAAAGAATTGAGAATTGAGAATATAAATAAAATATAATCTAAAATATTCATATATTAAGTTATTAAGGAAATGCTCTAATTTAATATATATTTTTCCCAAATCATTAACACTACTCGTTTCGACGTGATCTTCAGTATAAAATCATTAAATGTCGGTTATGGTCGCCTTAATATGATTTACATGGTAATTGTTTGTTTTTGAAATGAAATTCTTCTAAGGTGTTGTTTTTATAGTATTAAAGAATTTATGGAACATAAAAATAGATAATTTGTGTAATTGTAAGAATATAAAGTTTTTTTTTTAATAGTTAATAAATTCATGGTAATTGGATACAGGGTAATTGATAAAGACCTAATATGACTATATTACTAACATCATAAATAACAACTTTTGTTCTATGACTTTGTTACTATATTGCAATTGGTGATCGCCGCAAGGTTGCCTGCTTGTCAGTCTTCTACAGATTGTACTTCGGAGAGTGTGCCCATGAACTCCACGACCTCATTCCACCGGCCCCCTTCTACCATCGGACATCTAGACGCACTGCAAGTTACCACCCCTACCTAGTTGATATTCCACCAACTCGCACTAAGCGTTTTCAAACGTCTTTTATAATGCGCACAGCAAAGGAGTGGAACTCTCTGCCTACGTCTGTGTTTCCGAACGCATACAACCCTAATCTATTCAAAGTGAGAGTGAACAGGCTTCTTCTGGGTAAGCTCACTCCATCGTAGACTTTGTCTCTGTCATCCAGACCTAGACTAAAGTCAAGAGCAAACTCATAGTAAAATATATATATTTTTTTAATTTAATTTAATTATTCAAATTAAAAAAAAAACATAAAAAACACGCATATCACACACACACACACATCACACAAACACACCCTCACCACACATCATTTAAATAAATGTCAATACAATAATGAAAAAAATATAAAAATAATAATCATAAATGTCAATAATGGCGGAGATTCGCCACACAATAACAATAACAATAATATTTTAAAATGACCGTGCAATTTACAAAACTTACAATTTATAATCTAAAAACTCATGTAAGTACACTATAAAAGCATTTTTCAATTAAAAACCTCGTCAAATTATTTTAAATCTAGAAAATGATAGCGTTTTTATGGAATTTGGTATTTTTTTATACAATTTTATGCACATAATATAGCTGTTGTTACCTGTATATGTGAGATTCGTCCTCGGTTGAAATAGTTTATTAGTATACATAGATCGTGGGGCATAGTAGCTTGTCGCTTGCTGGAAAAGTCTCTTATGTTTCAAAACAAATATACAGGATTCTAATATATAAATACATGGTAGATTTAGCATTTGATATTTCCTAAAGAATGGACGACATGACTGTATTTGCTTCAATCCAAATATAATTCTTAGACACTTTTTTTGCATTACAAATGCTTGATCAAACTCCACACAACGACCCCACAGGATAATACCATACCTTAGAGTCATAGTCATAGTCATAGTCATCTACATCTATCTACACTTCTACACTAATATTATAAAGAGGAAAGATTTGTACCTATTTTTGTATGTTTGTATGTTTGTAATGAATAGGCTCAAAAAGTACTGGGCCGATTTAAAACATTCTGTCACCAATAGAATGCTACATTCTTCCAATTTGACATAGGCTACATTTCATTTTGAAAAAAATTAGGGATCCTTGGTAAAATTTGAACAATGTAACCGAAGGTGTAGAAAAATGAGTCTTAAAATGTCTTTCGTCGAATGCGCTGCCGAAATTTCCAAAAATAAATAATTGTCTACCCCGTGCGAAGCCGGGACGGGCTGCTAGTTTATTCATAAACAAGTAATTTGTATCTGAATTTACACAGTAGTGGAGGTTATATAGCCATGGAAAGCCGTTATTGCGGCATTTCTAGATACCTCGCAGCTAATACGCCTCAAAGGATATATATAACATTATTTAGAACTATAGTAACATAGTACTAACTGTAGTACTTTTTCCTGGCATGATCGGCAACAGACTGGATTGCCCTTATATCAGGCAATGCTACAGCAGACATACTGTTAAGTTGTGAGTATTCGTTTTTATCTATGCTTGTTATCCTGTCTGTATCCTTATTATCTGTTTGTATATTAGTCTTTTTACTTGAAATAAACTAATTTTATTCATTTATAGTGTTCGTTTTCTCGTTGTAGTGAAAACAGATGTTTTCTGTTTTGAGCGAACATCGGTTGAACAGCAAACATTTGCTCAGGGCCTCAAGTCTGCTAGTACAATAGTGTCCGAATGCTCTATCATTGATTTCATAATTGTTGATTTCGACAAGTTTGGTAATCTACTAATATAATGGCGTCATTATGACTTTGCAATGGTCAGCCACTGACACTCCATTGAAAGAATTGGTAATCTCGTAGGTACATAATGACATATGAAACTTTCTACTAAACTTCCAACTTCCTACTACTTCAGATTGCTTATAACACTAACAAACAAGATGTAAAAATATATATAAATTAAATCTGGCATGAATAAATGTTCAAAATGCCATTGTAATACAATTCTATTACGAGACCTTTGACTGACCAATGATCGACCATTATGAATTTAGCAGATTACGAACTTTTAGCAAAATGACAATGGGATCGTGTTGGAGTGACGAATTTATAAAAATAGCAGACTTGGGCCCCAGATCAAATGATCGCTCGGCTGGGTAGTGAAAATGCGGGTTTATGAGAATTCAAAAGATGAGCCCCAATCAATACCTTTATACCTATCTCCTTATTTGTTTGTAGTTCACTTTCATGAGACAGGTTCTCATGTATATTCAATGCATTCGTAAAACTACGTATAGTCCACTGAACCCGAAACAAACACGTTAATAAAAACTACCTAATAACAAGAATTTACTTAATTCAGGATTCGAGATAAACAGAAGACTGACGGAGATGGCAAGGCCTCGTAAGTTTATTTTAGAGATAGTTGATTGATTTGGAAATTTCTCACCGACCCAGACGACCCCATCACTCTCCTCCAGGAGAGTCATAGGTCTACTAGTACAGTTCGCAAAAGAGTACACACTACAAGATCGTCATTCCGACCTCGCCGCCGAGGCCCAACGCGAAATCCTCGACTAATCAGTCCTCCCCGACCCTTGCTTTCAAACGAAGCGCGAGCACGCGCTTTAGCTGAGCAGCATGTAGCTTTAAATCCCCCTGATAATAATCAAAACCTTTTTTTTTATTTTATCCAGCCACCGACGGTCCCTTGCTACCCTCCCCCCTCCTCCGACTCTGCCCTAAGCCGAGGTTCGTACCCCGCAGGGGGTGCCCTTAGCGAGCAGACGGAATCTATTTAGCTTTAAGTATGCCCCTGGCTGGAGGCCTTAAAATCCGTTAGGAGCTTAAGGCACCACAGGATAGACCGGTTAAAGAGTCCGGGCCCCTCGTGGTTACACTCTGAGTTGCCATTTAAAAAAAAATATATATATATATTTGGAAATGACAATGTTTTAATTAACGTGATAAACTGTATAGAAGTGAATGCTTCTAAAATATTGTTTTTATAGTACTACGGCATTTATTTAACACAAAAATAATTTTTATAATTATAAGAATATTAAAAATACAGGATAAGTTTATAACCAGTGTGCAAATTTTTTTTAGTGGCTCAGTATTATTAATAGAAAACATTTCCATTATTTTTTAAATACTTTTTTTTTTGTAGGTACACTTGAAATCAGCAAAATATGGATACAATTCAACTCAAACTCAAATCATTTATTTCAATTAAACCATTTACAGGCACTTTTGAATTGTCAAGGAGTCGGTCAGTAAGAAAAATGAAACTACATGCCCGTTCCAAAGCGTAGTATATCAATGGGCGAGCGCACAGCTGATAGATACCTACTACTGCGTTCCGCTTTACTTTCCGCGCTGCCGGCGCATTGCGCGACGAGTATCCATTATACCAGTTTCAAAATAAACATCTTTCGTTAACGATAACTAAATTTTTTTGTACTAAGACATATCAAAATAAGTGTATAATAAACACGTTTAAGTTTAATATGTAAAAAATTTCGTATCGATAAAAAACTTTTCTTGTATAAATTTAAAAATTAAATCGTTCATAAATGCATGGTAATTGTTTATAGGGTCACTGGTAAACACTAACAACTTCTGAGTTCTATAATTATTACTAACATCATAAACGCCAATTTTAGTTCTATGACTTTTAATAATTCATCAGATTTTAATTTACCATATTTTCATACAAAAATAAAAATATTTAAATTCAACGCTCTAAATGTTACGAACTCAACTCAAACTCAAAACTCAAAGCATTTATTTGAAATAAACCAATTATAGGCACTTTTGAATTGTCAAGGGGTCGCTCAGTCAGAAAGATGAAGCTAGTTGCCCATTCCAAAGCGCAATAGGTTCCTATGGATAAGAACGGGCAAGAAACTCCACGAACACTTTTAAAACAAAATATTGTTACAAAATATGGGTTACATCATTCATGTTGAAGTTATACATGTGAGAACAATGTAGAAAGACGTGCACTTTAGAAGCGTCCGTAATAAAAACAATTCCAAAATTAAAATAAGCCGTGGCAGCTAAGAGATGACCAGTCCCAACTGACGGCGCCCGTTCACGAACATGACGGATGGATCAGCACCATTTAGCTCAACCATTTTGAAGGGAACTTAATGATCCAACACACACGCCACCACCAGCGAGACTCTATGGGTAGCAAAACAAACTGCCGTGTCTAATGAAAAAGGCATGGACGACAGTGCACGGGAGGCGTAGGTAGGTACGGTCGACTGCAAAAATCCATGGACAGTAAAGAAACAAAATCGTGTGAAGCGAAAAGCGAAAGCTAGTTCTATTTTCGAAAATTTGAACTCAAACGTTCACTGGAAAATAGACACTAAGGTATCCATGCAATTTTGCGGGTGAGTGTACAACAAAATACAAAATTTAAACGTGGTAGATAGAAAAACGAAATCTTGAAGGTTTCTTTTTGGTAAATGTTTTTGTAAATGTTTGGTAAATGTTTTTTTTTTTGGTAAATGTTTTTGGTAAATGTTTTTTTTTAAAGTCATAAAAGAAAAGTTGCTGTTTATGATAATAATATAATAATAATAATAATAAATTCTTTATTTACTCCTCACAATGACAAACTTATTCTAGGTTTTACATACATCTAGTCAAAAGTAAGATTTCCAAAACATGTATAATGCCTAAAAATAAACTAAAACTAAAATAAGTTTAATACAAGTGCAAGTATTGATGGTTCGGAATTACAATATTTGGTAGCAATCCGCCCGATCTAGGTTGGATGATGTTAGTAATACAGTCCTGCAAGGTTGCTAGTGTTTCAAAGTCAAAGTCAAAGCTGCCATGCTTCCCGGTTCCGTGCGTCCCTCATCCAGGGCCTCAAGTCTGCTATTACAATAGTGTCAGAATGGTCTATTATTGATTTCATAATTGTTGATTTTGACAAGTTTGGTAATCTACTAATATAATGGCGTCATTATGACTTTCCAATGGTCAGCCACTGACAGAAAGTGCCTCGGAAAGCACGTTAAGCCGTTGGTCCCGGCTGTCATTCGTGGATCTTTGACAGTCGTTACGGGTCGTCAGAAGCCCAAAAAGTCTGATAACCAGTCTTACGAAGGGGTATCGTGTTACCCAGTTACTGGGTTGTGGAGGTCAGATAGGCAGTCGCTCCATGTAAAATACTGGTATTCAGCTGCATCCATTAAGACTGGATGCCGACCCCAACATAGTTGGGAAAAGGCTAGGCAGATTGATTTAATAGTCAGCCACTGACACTCCATTGAAAGAATTGGTAATTTCGTACATAATGACAAATTAAACTTCCTACTAAATTTCCTTCAGATTGCTTATAAATAATATGTAAAAATATAATATTAATGAAATCTGGCATGAATAAATGTTCAAAATGCCATTGAAATACAATCCTATTACGAGAACTTTGATCAACCAATGATCGACCATTATGAATTTAGCAGATTACGAACTTTTAGCAAAATGACAATGGGATCGTGTTGGAGTGAAGAATTTATAAAAGTAGCAGACTTGGGCCCCTGGTGTTTCCCTCGAATTCAACGACAACATTAAACCCGACGCGCTTTTCGACGGCCCTGGTTTCATTGGCCTCACTTTAGACACAATTCGGCCAAAGTCGATTGAATGATTCCTGAATGATTCCTACGCGTTGCACAAGTTAAATAAGAAGCTCGAGTGACAGTTACTAATTCCCAATCGCACAAATCAATAAATCCTAAGCGCGGCACAGAATACACCTACACAAATAAACAACCAATTTCCCTAATGTTTCGTCAAGTAAGTAAGTACCTACAAACAATGAAAAACTCATCTGGAAGATTAAAGCTTGAGAAAATGTTCAATCTTCATAACTGTCGGTAAGTTTATTTGTTTCCGTAGATAAGGCTATATGCTATTACTTTAATAACTGGGAGGAGTAGCTGCGATACGCTTTGGAAATAAAATAATATGATAGCTGTTTAATTCTTTGTAGGGTTAGCCAGTAAAGTGGCCTGACCAAAGATTTAAATTGCGTCACCCTGTCGTGTTAAAAGATTGTCACTTTTCTGTTTCGTTTTGACATCTTTGACACACACAATGTCGCAGACACTTGACTTGATTGTCATGGAAACGTCATTAATCAATAATATCTCGAGAATGAGCTCACACAGAGTCTGAGCTCATTCTTCTTAGTATCGTAAATGACAATAACTAAGATAGATTTAAAAGAAGCATGAAAGTAGAATAAATGCTGTGGAAATGCGTTCCTTGCGAAGCATGTGTAGCGTGACTGTGAATGATAGGTTAAAAAATGATGTGATAATAGACCACGGTCGATAATTTTTTAAACAAAAAAAAAAAAATAGTTGGATGAAATCCATTGGAAAAGGAAAATAATACAAAAATTAAAGAAAAAATAATTTACGGGCGATTTGACTTCAGGAAGTGGAAGGGTGAGGAAAAACTTGGTTATTTGAATTTTTCACATAAATTTTGAAGTTATGTGAAAAAAGTGTAAATACAAAAGTTGCAGATCTTTTTATTACCTAGAACTTTGCCATTTAACTTTTTTCCATAGGACTTGTAGTTTTTTATCCTTAACCCCCCCCCCCTTCCACTTCCTGACCTCAGATAGCCGGTAAATTATTTTTCCTTCAATTTTTGTTATATTCTCTTCCTTTTCCAATGGGTTACATCTACTATGTATATATTTTTTTTTTTATTGTTTCAAAAATTATCGACCCTGGTCGAAACTATGCGGGGGTCGGCTTCCAGTCTAACCAGATACAGCTGAATACCAGTATTTTAGATGGAGCGACTGCCTATCTAACCTCCACAACCCAGTTACTGAGTAATGCGATACCCCATGGTAAGACTGGTTGTCAGACTTTCGGGCTTCTGACGACCCGTAACAACTGTCAAAGATCCACGAATGACAACCGGGACCAACGGCTTAACGTGCTTTCCGAGGCACGGAGAGGTCTTGGTATTATGTAAAGATAATCACCCATCCATAGACCAACCGCGGCAAGTGTAACTTAACCTGATCGATCGACCCGGCTGTTATTAATTAGCCACAAGCCATCAGCCTCCGGCGTGCCCCGTTTTTAGGATTCCGTAGTCACCACGGATTGAACCCTTGTAGTTTCGCCATGTCCGTCCGTCTGTCCGTCCCCAGCTTAGCTCAGAGACTCTTAGTACTAGAAAGCTATAATTTGGCACGGATATACTTATTAATTACGCCGACAAAGTGGTAAAATAAAATTATTAAAAAAATAGTTATTTAGGGTATCCTGTACATGTAAACTGGGGATGTATTTTTTTTTTCGTCTACCCTATGGTGTGGGGTATTATTGGATGGGTCTTTCAAAATATTGCGGATTTGTGAAAACAATTTTTCGATTATGGGATCCATTTCTGAAATATTAGGCTTTAAAGTGCTAATTTTTGTTAGAGTTAAGTGTGTGTGTCCCCCCTGCTAGCTAAATGGTTGTACTTGGATATGTAAAAAAAATCACAGCAGTATTATATATAACGAAGCTAAAAGGATAACTATCACAGCCAATTAGGCGTCACATGTTACCGAGTAATAGTCAACCAACTTACATTTACAGTTGAAAAACATGTTCTTCCATACATTCCGTATGGAAGAACATGTTTTAACTACGATGTTAAGTTTGTTTTTGGGATAAATTCATACCAACTACGGAACCCTCCATTGTGCGTGGTCCGACATGCACTTGGCCGGTTTTCTCCCATAGTCCATTCTATTATTACCCATCATCTCAGCGTTTACTTCCAAATCCATTCATCTTCTCTTTGGTCTACCTCTTTCTCATTTTACATACATACTTAAAACTTGTCTCGTCAAACTCCCCACTTTTCCGCATGACATATCCATATTAGGACAATCGGCTTGTCCCCGTCATTTATATCACCGGCATTACATTCAAACCTTTTCTCACTATGACTTGGCATATTATTATTAACTAAAGGTTATATATGTACCTAATTTGTAATGAGTGACATAACATACGTTTCGGTTATAATTGCTGATTTTGGCTTACTGTCACAATAAGCCAATCCGAAGCATACCTACGCAAAAATCCTGATAATGTATTATACCTCCCTTTACTTTGGTTGAGCAATTTTGTGAAGTGACTTACATACGAATTACGTAGTATAGCAATTCGGCGAAACTTTCGTCATGAATAATTCAGTGATGGTTTTGTAACGCTAAATTAATAACGCTAGACAATGTACAGGGTTATTGGTAAAATACTAACAAACTTACGGGAGTGTATTACATACATACACAAATACATAAACAAGAACTTTTGATCTATGACTTTTTACAAAACATATACATTTACCAAAAACAAACCTTCAAGATTTCGTTATTCATATACATTTAGAGCGTTGAATTTAAATATTTTCATTTTTGTATGAAAGTCTGATGAATTCAACCAGAACGGAGCGGAACGGATTCGGGCACGCTTGCTGGCGTGATGACTTAGAGGCGTTTATGGGTGGGCCGGAGAAGGCAACACACAGAAGAAAAACACAGTAGAAAATTGTGGGGGGGATTGTGGCCAGTTGTGGACCATTGGGGCAAATAACATTATAAACTCCATCCCCATACTCTCTGCATTACCAATTTACTTATAATACTCATTAAAGCCAACAATATGTCAATTCGTTATAGGAATGTCGTTGCTGACTGTACATGTAATATATTATTAGAGCCATAACAGCCGTCTTTCTGTAGTACTAAATGTTTATGCGTCATTATTATAATAATGTCTTCCTGTGAGTTCTTTTTGTTTTCGTTTTTCTTTTTGTAATTCATATATTTGATTACTAGGCTATTTATTTACGAGTATAAGTGTAAAAATTATGTATTAGGTATGTTAGAAAATCAGCGTCGAAGAGCATCTGTCTGAAGTTAATGCTGTAATGAACCATTTTGACGCAGCCGTGATTTACATTTTTTATTTTTTTATTTGTGTTTGCCATATTTGGGTTTGCCATAATCGCCACGCTTGGCAGGCGGATTGTTGATCGCAGGAAAAATGCATAGAGAACGCTGCTGCTTCTCTAATTCTCTCCGCCCCGACCCTTGCTCGATCCAACCCGCGCCCCTAGACCAGCCCGTACCTTGCTGTCCTCCCCCAGCGTCGCCCTAAGCCGAGGTCCGAACCCTTAGCGTGTTGTCGCTTCGTTTTAAATTTCATGCCCTGACTGGAGGCCTTAATTTGTTGAAGCACTTAAGAAAAGTCCAGTTAAACAGACGACAACCTCTTAGGTTGAACTGCGAAAATTTCCCAAAAAAAAAAATGATTCCAGTTCTCTAGTAAGTCCCTTGGAGTCGCCTTTTACGACCCCCACGGGAAAAAATGGGGATATTAATAGATTCAATTCATTCCGCTGGATGCGGAAAGAACAGAACCGGTCGAAGTGGCGGTGCTTGGGAAGGCCTATGTCCAGCAGTGGAGGTCTTTCGGCTGAAATGATAATGATGATGATGATTTTGTTATTTGTATTTTGTGTTTAACAAACTGTGACCAAATAAATGTTATGCTTTATTTCTTTTCTTTTTATTTGTTACATTCCCACTACAGCATTGGCCTCTTCTCATACACAGAAGGAAAAAGTACTGACCACTGCGTTTAGTGACTGTGTGTTGAAGATTTGAGAAGGTCACTGTCAGTTAATTCTTATATTTTGATCCATTGTAAATCAGCCGATCTCTTCTGTAAAAATCTCACCGTGAAAACCTGGGTGAAGTGAACTTGAAGTGAGCTGTCAGGGATGCTAGGGATTGACAGTTTTGACAGCTGTCAAAACTGTCAATCCCAAGCATAACGCAAGTCAACGCTCAATTCAAGTTTACTTCACTTAAGTTTTCACAGTGAGAATTGTACAGAATCTGCCTACAATATTGTGATGACATAGAAATGTCATTTAATAACATATCTATGGTTTAAATACGTGCTCAAGTTAACCACTAGGCCAAGATTTAATTTACAATTTTCACAAAAGCAAGCGGAAAGTAGACAGTTATATTTTGCTGATACGAGAGTAACAAACAGGAACTTTTTTGAGGAACCAAAACCAAAACCTTTTTACTAAATCCTGCTTTTAGTTTTATTAATTTTTAAACTCCTGTCTTTTCCATTCGTCTAACAAGGGTAAACATATCAACGTATTCTGTTTGCCCTATGCATATAATTTAGCGTACCCTACCTGCACACCTGCACACTTTGTTATAATAAGCTTTAGACTAAACGAATAAGTAAACGCTTGCCAGTCTCCAAAGAATATTGAATAATAATGAGGTTAAAGCACTCACACAAGCACTACCTAAGGCTAAAAACAGAACCTTATATTGAAAGAAAAGAAAGAAAAAAGAAAAAAAAATGAAGCTAGAAGGGAAATTCATGAAGACTCATATGGGCTAAGGAATCGTCACCATTATCATTGGCAGCCTAGTTCCAGTCACTGCTGTGTATAGCTTAAGGAATATTGTCATTTAAGAGTTCCTAGTACCTCAGCGCCATCTCACTCTTTATCTCGCTCGCATACTATTGCTCACGCTCATACAAGCAAGCGAGACACGGTGGCAGGCGCCGATAGTTTATACCCAAGTCTCAAATTCAGATAATTTATGTAAACAAAGGGGATAACATAACAAAAAAATATCTTTGTAATGGTAATTCACATAAAATTGCGAAAAAAGAGGTTCTATTTTCTTTTAAGTACTGATTTTAAGAAATAATAATTAAAAAGTAATCATACTGTAATAATTTTAATAAATTTTCGGTTTTAAACAAAGTTATTAATAAAATGAGATTTTCTGGTATAAAATATTTTATGATACTGGTAACAATGCAGGAGATCCAAACATAAACAAATTTTGAACATCTTCAACAACACTAATATCTCAACTCTCATAAATAGATTCATATTGTAAGTAGCATATCTAGACACATTTTGGATGAAAACGGCTGTAAACTGTTTCTATTGGGAATAGATTTTGGGACACCTATGTACGTCTAGCACTGGGCTTAAAACAGCTGATTATGACTATCATACTACGTGTCTCCGACACACTACAAAAAACATTGTTTGGCAACGTTATTTTGTTTGCATAGTTCTTATAATTAATTCACTTTAATTTTATCGGTGATTATTTACAAAAACATTTAATGATAAAATGTTTCGCACCACTGTCCTGTCATTTTGACAGTGACATTTCTTGACATTACTTTGTTTACATAAATTATCTGAATTAGAGACTTTGGGTATAGGTAATTTCTTTTTGCGTTGAAAAAATTGGTAATTTAACAAACAAAAAAAAAATACTTTTTGACCGCTAGTATTAAAAAAATACTTTTTGAATACTAGCGGCCTATTGCTCGGTTGAGAAGTAACTCTGTAATTTGTTTCTGTTGAGAAAGTATGGAATCTTGTTTTCGTCAAACATAATACTCAACATTAATCCTCAACTTTACCATAATATTTATTTCAACATTAATGCTTCAGTATTTTTGATATAAATGAGGATTACGCTAAGCAATTTAAGGGATATTGCAGATTCTTAATATTGTACCTATTTTTTATCGATTTGTTTGAAATTTACCTCTGCTCGGGTCTCATCGTTTTGTACAAGACAAGACGTTAGTTCATCTTTGATGAAAATACTGAGAAATGTGGTTAACTATTTAGCCCCCTTTTTACGTCGCTGAATAGTCGCCGGCAATTACCCGGTACCTAGGGTAATTTTTTTTTTTTTTTTTTTGATGTTACGTTCCAACGCACGTTTCATAGATTAGGTTTACAAGAGACGCGGCTTATCTTTACGCTGCAGGCAAATAGTATAATTAGTCATTATACATAAGGCGCCGACCCTTTGCATACCGTCGCCGTTATGTATAATGCCTAAGGCAAAATGTATAACGCCTAGGCAATATGTAAGTCTTTGAAACCCAATTGATGATTCGAACGCCGTATAGATAATGCCTAGGCGAATTTTTACAACTCATTATATTTTCTACCACCCGTGGCGCTGTTAAACAAAACAACAAATATGGCGACTAGTAGTACATTGATATTAGCAGACAAGGCTTCAAAGGCTTCGCTGCCTATTCTCCTGACAAAATCAACGTTATAGTAAAACTTTTGTTTCCTAGGAAAGTGGTTCCCTCAACGGCTGCCATAGAAATCTGTATTTTTCACGAGTCTTTGACACCGCTAAAGTCCCGGTCGATTCCGTCAAACCCCGTAGCGGCACACATGTGACGGATTTTCGCGGCTTAAAGCTATATTTTGACTTATAAATAAGGTTTAATATCGGGTGTGGGCAGTTTCACTCTATGATCCGACGGATATTCTCATCAAATACCTACATCATTCAAAACCAAAAATATCGCCTGGCGACGAAAACTGTAGGGAACCATTTTTATAGGGTTCCGTAGCCAAATGGCAAAAAACGGAACCCTTATGGATTCGTAATGTCTGTCCGTCCGTATGTCACAGCCACTTTTTTCCGAAACTATAAGAGCTATACTGTTGAAACTTGGTAAGTAGATGTATTCTGTGAACAGCATTAAGATTTTCACACAAAAAGAGAAAAAAAAAATTAATAAAAAACAATAAATTTTGGGGGTTCCCCATATTTAGAACTGAAACTCAATTTTTTTTTTTTAAATCAATCCCTTACGTGTGGTGTATTTATGGATAGGTCTTCAAAAATAATATTGAGGTTTTTAATTAAAAAAAAATCTAAACTGAATAGTTTGCGCGAGAGACACTTCCAAAGTGGTAAAATGTGTGTAACTTCTAAAATAAAAGAATGATAAAACTAAAAAAAAAAAAAAAACGTGTGGCACTCGGGGACTGCCGCGGTAAAGCTATTGCATAGCATTTTGTATCAACTTATGCAATTATAATTATTTATTTATTTTATTTATGCAGTATTTCTTTTTCTT
Source organism: Dryobota labecula (assembly GCA_947523025.1). Taxonomy (NCBI): domain Eukaryota; kingdom Metazoa; phylum Arthropoda; class Insecta; order Lepidoptera; family Noctuidae; genus Dryobota; species Dryobota labecula. Next base: position 4,722,310 of record OX383296.1, on the reverse strand, counting down.
TAATATTAATTCAAGTTACACTTTTTGAGCGTGATGACCGATAAGAAAACAAATTTTTCTTTTATTAAATAAACAAAGAGTATATAATATTAAGAGACGTCGCTTGTATGAAACGTGAGCTAATAATGAATACCAACATAACAGAAATGACACGGACTGCAGACATGACATAAAGCTGCCAACATAATAACAAGATAGGGATGTACTACTACTCACTCGTAATTTTTATCGATATGTTGCTGTAAAAAATTTCGTGTTTTAGGATCCTGACATTTTTACGATTTCATTCTTAATAAATTTAAGGCAAAGGTCACTTAGGCCAACGGTAACTTTCGATTTGAACTAAGGTTACGTGGTAATTTTCTTATAAAAAGAAACCAGCTACGGCTGTGATTCCACGTTGGCGTAAGCGGGGTTCAGAGACAAATCCCATTGTATAGTCTAGATCTAATCCGAGGTAAACTTGACTATAAGATGAGATTTGCTGTGATGATAATAAAATAAAACAAAACTTTGGACTTAAGTTTTTTTATAATAATTAGAACACCTTTTCCTTTCTATTGATTAAATACATCTTACAACTTAAATACATCAAAATAATCAAAATAAGTGTGATAAAATCAATAATAATTCACATGAAATGCAAAAGTGATTCATGCTGTGATTTGAATTCCAGCCGTCACAACTACCTACAAACAAAAAAGTTATTTGCTTCAACTAGTCTAAAAATTCGACTCGTCTTATCAAGTACAAATGGCTTAGTGGTTAATGCATAATATCTACTTTTGGTTTAACTCACCTCTCACGAGTGGTCGCGAGTTCAAACCACGGTACCAACAATCACTTTTCGTGAATTCCAAATTTAATATTTGTTATTTGAATTAACGTCAGTAGTAATGAATTTCTTCGAAAATATTACTCTACGAAAGACGCGTACCAGTCAAAGTTCAGAAACATTAACTGAGACTGAGTCACATAACTCCACACTAGATGGCACCACCAATAGTTTCCCAAACTTATCCGACGATGAAAACAGCGAACCCCTAGAGTTAAAATAAAAACAAAAACAGCGCTTTGTTGACAAAGTTCTTGACAACAAACAAGACAAGAATATGGCGGCCGGTAGCTATGGCGGCTGAGTAGCGTAGTGCGATAGAGTCGAATAGATGTTAAAGCGAGACAGCGATAGCGTGAGGTTTTTTCGTTACGGAATTTCTGGATTCGGTCCCCGCGCTCAAGGCCCGCGATAGAAGCTATGCAATAGCTTAAAAAACAAAATAAATAAGTGCTGAACGTCGTAAAAGTGTATAACTACTTAAACAAAGTCAAATACTATTCAAATATAAGCATAATAACAACTTTAAAATAGACGAAAGTGTTGAACCTAAAGTAATTTTAAATAAAAAAAGAGTGACAAACTGTTTTGACAGCGAAAAAATTCCATGTACATGAGTCATTTCCAACCGTCTAGTCCAGTTTAAAAATTGTTCAACTGGAATGGTATCAACTATTTGGCAAGCTTTAATTAAGTCATTGTAGCCTTGCGGTGCAACAGGGGAACTGAATACACTCATAATCGACTGGGCGTGAGTTCAAACCCCACTATCAACAATCACTTTTTGTGAAGATCATAATTTTATAAACTAATATTTATAAGAATAAAATAGGCAGTACACAGAAAAAAGGAACTGCCAGAAATTATTAGATCACTAGAGGGTACTGGTGTAGTAAAATAACTGTCGGAGTGGGGAGCGTGAGGTTTTTTCGTTACAGAATTTCTGGATTCGGTCCCCGCGCTCAAGGCCCGCGATAGAAGCTATGCAATAGCTTAATATATGATGAGCAATTGTGCATTACTATGTAAACTTCCACCGAAAATTGGTTTGAACGAGATCTAGTAAGTAGTTTTTTTTTCTAATACGTCATAAATCGTAAACCGCGCTTGCTGCTACAGAACCCTTCATGGGCGAGTGCGACTCGCACTTGGCTGCTTTTTTTGTGAGCGGATTTGTAAACATTGGACGTCGGCGAGTACTTGACAGTTGTTTAGACGTAACAAGTATTAGTGTCTATTCTATTCTATTTTTCTTTATGGCAATGGTGCCGATGTCGACAATTCTGCCAATGTCAGATGTGCTAAGACAAAGTATTAGTGTCATTCAGGCGGATCAAACGGTTAAGTTGTCAAAAAATGCTCTGTATTCGGACAGCCGTTATTTTGCGACCGTTCTCCACTTTCTAAGGAACCCAAAACTTAACAAAGATAAAAGATAAATTATTGGTGTCTTCATTCACGCGAAAGATATTGTAGTCATTAAAAGCTACAATAAATGTGAATGTGAATGTGTCGTAGAAAATTATCCATTAAAATTTTCATGGAGAAGTCAAAGTAATAAATTTTTGGTAAATTAAGGCCCAGATATATGCCAGTGACCTTAGGTGGTTAGCTTGCGTGTTCTGTACTGAGCTCACGCAACGTGTTGTACGTCCAGCCAGTAATAGGACACCGAAATAAGACGCATTATCAATTTATTATACATAAAACGAATTGTATTTTAATAAAACACGTATACTAAAAGATCATTAATTAAATAATCTTCAAAAAGGTGAAGGTTTCAGAAAAATACGCTTGATAGATTTGGCGTGATTTTCAGTTTTTATCCGCGTTAGACATAACTTTACAAATTAATTTCACTATGTAATATAAACATAATCTATAATATTCATATATTAAGTTATTAAGAAAATGCTCTACTTTAATATATATTTTTTCCAAAAATTTTTAGGAATGCTAGATTAGTTTTAACCTTAAGAGGCTACCGATCGCACAGTGGGGCCCTCATCGTTATTTCGGTGATATCTTTTATTTTAGAATGAAAATGCAGAAAATAAGCTCGTCAAGTTGTGCTTCAAAATCAAAAAATCAATCAAAATCAAAATATTTTATTTCACATAAACCTACATGAGCACTTATGAAACGTCAGAAGCTAGGTGCACGGTTCCAATTAGTCGTTTCCTATGGAGAAGAACCGGCAAGAAACTCCATGGTTACTCTTTTAAAAATAATTGGCTTTACAATATTATTAAATAACAGTGACAATAGGTATGGAAGGACAGTGTAGGCCTTTCAACAATTACCAGGTACTTAACAAAATAGAAAAGTGCCAACAAATCTACACTCTACTAGGCCTACAACGTTCTCACATTCACAAAATAGAAAATAATCTAAGGCCTGTGTTCACCAACATTCAAACCACCGGTTAGGTATTTAAACAGTTGGTTTATGTCAAATTTCCTATGAAATGTTGAGTAAACATCTGATTAAATATCTAAACAGTTGATTTAAATATCGGTGAACACAGGCCTTAGTATATAAAATATTAATGACATGATTGCAATTACAACCACAGTAACATATCTGAATAAATACCATGTCTACAAAAGCCACTAATAAAGAATTGGAATTTGATTTGTAGGTAAATAATGTCAAATAATGAAAAGATTATGTCAAGGAAGTATTTAAAAAAAAAAAAAAAAACTAAATAAACATCGTTATTTGGGGGCAGTTAATAGACATTGACATAGTTATGTTGTTTATGAGGTACCAGGGTAGCCACGTGTGCAGAAGGAATTATTGCCAAACTTCCTTGTCTTCAACGTAGTCTTTTATCATATAATATGCTTTTTTGATAAGGACACGTTTGATGTGGGTTTTGAACTTTCCACCGCTAAGTTCTGTAACCGACTTTGGCAACTTGTTATAAAAGCGGATACTGTTTATAAGAAATGACTTGCTAGTTTTAGTTAATCTGAATTTGGGTATCACAATTTCATGTTTACTACGTGTATTTATATTATGGAAATCGCTTCTTATTTTGAAAAGTCCTAAGTTTTTGCGAACATACAAAATACTTTCTAAGATATAAAGAGAAGGCAAAGTTAGTATATCAATTTCTTTGAATTTATTTCTAAGGGACTCACGAGGACCCATTTTATAGATCGCGTGGATTGCTCTCTTTTGTAGAATGAAAATGGAATCTACGTCAGCTGCCGATCCTCACAGCAGAACGCCATAAGACATAATACTGTGGAAATAAGCAAAGTATACTAACCTAGCTGTGGCTATATCAGTTAACTGCCTTATTTTTCTTACTGCATATGCAGCTGAACTTAATCTACCTGAAAGAGCTCTAATGTGGGCACCCCATTGCAATTTCGAATCTAAAGTAATTCCTAGAAATACAGTTTCCGTAATAGCATCTAGTTTCTTGCCATCAAGTTTTAAATTTAGACCCACTTGGGGTACATTTGGTAATGAGAACTTAAGACATTTAGTTTTATTCGCATTAAGTAAAAGATTATTAGCTGCGAACCATTTTGAAAGAACAGCGAGACTATCGTTGACATGTAAGACATCCGTGTCTTTTCTATCTATTTTAAAAATTAGAGATGTGTCATGAGCAAATAGAATTATATCCGATAAGTTAGCCATCATGTAAGGAAGGTTATTAATATAAACTAGAAATAGAAAAGGCCCAAGAATTGAACCTTGAGGGACGCCCATCTTAACTAGAGACCCCGAGGAAGTCGCCCCGTTAACGTGTACTTTTTGCTGCCTATTTGATAGATAGGAAAGAACAAGATCGGCAGCTTGTCCACGAATTCCGTAGTGGCGTAATTTATAGATCAGTGTGTTGTGGTCAACGCAGTCAAACGCTTTTGAGAGGTCACAAAAAATGCCAATTGCATCCTGGGACTTCCCAGGATTCCAAAATGTGACTGATGAGTTTTACTCCTGCGTCAGTCGTCGACCTACCCTTCGTGAAACCAAACTGGCGACTTTGTGAAATCCCATTTGAGTTAAAATGTGACAACATCTGGTCTAGCATGATTTTTTCATATATTTTACTCAATGCTGGTAGCACAGATATAGGTCTATAATCAGAAGGATCACTCTTACTACCTGATTTAAAAATTGGTATTACTTTACTATGTTTCATTAAGTCTGGAAACGTACCGCTGTCCAAACATTGATTAAATATTCCTGTTAGGACAGGGGCAATTGTGTCAATGATATCTCCAAGAACTTTAACGGAAATCCCCCATAAGTCTTCAGTGTTTTTCATGTTAAGACTTTTGAATGCTTTTTTAATTGTGACAATAGAAATGGGCTTGAATTCAAAACTTGGGATATCCTTACTGAAGTTTTCTTTGAGAAGAGATTCAGCTAATATAGATTATGAGGGGAGAGATTTCGTAACCTCTATTGGGATGTTGGTAAAGAAATTTTCTAGTGTCTCAGCAACTTCAAACTATGTACTAACTTCGCAAGACTATACGTTATTATCACTACAAAGTGGAGCTTAGTGGCCACTATTTTCCGTTTTAATAATTACAATAAAACATAACAATTGAAAACTACTGTTTGTAGTAATAACAACGTATAGTCTTGTGAAGCACAACTTGACGAGCTTATTTTCTGCATTTTCATTCTAGAATAAAAGAAATCACCGAAATAACGATGAGGGCGCCACTGTGCGCTCGGCGTAGTCTTAAGTGAAAAAGTGTTACAATAAAAATGATTTAGGTACAAAAAAAAAGAGCTACGTCTGCCAACAAACTGCTTTGCAGTTTGGCAGAGTTATATTATCTTTTGAACAATTATTTCTGTGTATATTTTTTTTTTTTTCTCTTTTCATCAACCAAATCCAGAATCCGGGCTGCTACTGAGATGATCCAGATGGAAAATCCCATCGACACTTTTGAAGACCCGGGAATCGAACCTAGGACCTCATGCTCAGCAGTACCACTTGCGAACACTAGACCAATGAGGCAAACAATAGAATAGAATATTTTTATTTCAGACAATTTAGTCCATACAATATAGACGTGTTTATACGTTTCGAAATAAATAAAATAGGATATTTCCAGATGCGAGGTCCGTCTTTTAGCCAGGTAGGTTATAAACCCTTTCGATAAAATAGTCCTCCAATATTATCAAGTAGATAGGTACTAGTAATAGCATATATATATGTATTTCGTCCATTTATTCGGAGAAAGTTCTAAGAAATATAAATAAATGGGATATCAACGGAACAAGAAAATAATATATAACACCCGTTTGGCCTGACTCCAAAGGATAAAAAAATTACCAATTCACTTTGACCCCTAGCTCTATCAAATCATGGTTAAAAAGGGTTGGCAGTATGGGCCATTCAGTACTGGTCTTTGTGTGATAAATATGCTGTCGATCCGGATTTTCTTCACATTGTTAAGCATACACAAGACGTCTATGTATATCTTCTTCATTTTGTATGCCTCTAGGAGTATTTACTCTAAGAGGGTCCAAGGCAACTTTTATAAAAGCCGCGTGGTATTGGGCAAAGTAAATGTATTGCAAAGATTCAGGATGAGTCTTTTTTAACACCGTCAGGAATTCTAGGGACGTAGCCATACTTTTATTCAAGGAGTGCTCGTCATCCCTAATCGATACAAAGCAATGCTGTTTGGGTGCAGAAATATCGTCGTATCCTACGAATAGGGGCGTAACTGCATAATAGCTACTTTTCAGGAGACACTTTTTTGTGCTTAATTAAATTAAATATGAAAAAATATATTTTGGTGATTTCTTATAATGTGTATTGGTATTTTAAGGTTCGGCTAGGATTATTTTCAATAAATTATCTTTATATTTTGTAATTGTTTTGTTGAACTGGTTATATGTGGTATGATGAGCAGAATTGAATTATGCAATAAAAAAGCCCCTATGTTCGTTGGGGCACTATTCGTAGGATACGACGGTATGTAAGATGGTTTTCTTAGAAAATAGTTAATACAAGGTTCGTTGCTATGTTTAATTAATATTTCAACCGCAATTGCCATAAAACTAGCCCCCCTACCCCCCCACCCCACCCCCCACCCCTACCCCCCTACCCTACCCCTACCCCCCTACCCTACCCCCCTTACCCCTACCCCCCCTACCCCTACCCCCCTACCCTGCCCTTACCCCCCTTATACCCCTGTCCTGTTTTCCGGTTTTGTGAGTCTTCTTCGGTGAAGCAACAAAATTCGATTTAAAGAAAAACGGCCACATTCCTCTAAATCGTATTTGGTTGCTTCGTGTCTCAATATGAAACTTTATGAAAGGTATTAGAAAATTCTAGACATACTTACCGAGGCAGCTGATTGAGCCGTTTTTCATAATTCCTTCTCAGTTACGAGATAATATTTTTTTAAAGGAGTGGCCTTTCGTCATACTTAGTTGTTAATTATATTAACAACATTAACATTATATTATAATATTTTAGAAGAAGTAGCACGCTTTGTTTCCCCGACGGGCTAGGCAGAGATGTCTTTATAGTACACCAACATTTCGACAGTTATGTTAAAGTCCCATGTCAGTGGCGGCCCTAGGGCGGCGCGAGCGGTGCTGTCGCACCGGGCGCCGCCATCGGCGGGGCGCTGTCATCGGGGGGTGCCGAAATCAACCGAAGCGAAAAATGAAATTTGGCACAGATATAGCCTGGGATATCGAGAAGGACATAGGCTACTTTTTTACGCGATAACCGACATCCACGCGGGCGGAGCCGCGGTCAAAAGCTAGTATATTATAAAACTAGCTGTCGTGTCTTTTTCTAAAATAAAAATAGCCTTAGTTATAACATGAGCTATCTGCCAATGAAAGTACCGTCAAAATCGGTCCAGCCGTTTCGGAGATTAGCCGGAACAAACAGACAGACAGAAGAAAATATATTTAAAATTGGTTTTTTTTTTTAGAGTGCCGTATTTCGTTGCATATGCATTTAATAAATAGCTGTTATTTTAACATTAGAAACAGACGCTACAATTTTATTTATTTATATAGATGTATAGATGAAGGAGATAACAGTGGCCAACACAAGCAAATTGTCAGTTTACAGATTATATTTTATAGATTACCGATATTCAATTACTATGTCAAGAATAAGTAAACTTTAGAGAAACTCTTAAGTATTGTCTCTATGGTACCTTTCAGTAGCTACATTCAGGACTCCTGTCCTCACATATTATAAAACTACTTGCCGCCCTCGGCTTCACTAAAATAAAAGTAGCCTTAGTTATTCGTTATAATATCAGCTATCTGCTAGTGAAAGTCCCGTCAAAATCGGTCCAGCTGTTTCGGAGATTAGCCGGAACAGACAGACACACAAAAAATAAAATAAATTATTGTTTTAAGTCCGAATATACTTTCTTATACATTTTGTATAAAGCTGTTATTTTGGTATTATATACAGATAATTCAATTTTAAGTAAGTAAGTAATCATTTATTTACCAAAAAACTTAGCCTAGGTAACATCAGTGCTGTTTCAATAAGGGATGGGTATGGCTATTATAGATGAGTAAGATCCCTGCCCTTCAAACTAGGAAAATCCTGTATCTTGAAGGTCAGTGAACTTTAGTGAGATTGACACGTTTTACAAAATTATTTATGACGTATAATATTATGGGTGATAATTCTTATGTTAATGTAATGTGATGTGATGCATTGATGTTGATGTGATGTTGTTTATTGAGTGGGTTGAGTGGTTATTTGTGTGAGTGTGTTGCTGTGGGGTTTACGTCTGTTGGTGTCTGTGTGTGAGTGTGGTATACTAGTTCCAGCCGTTTTGGAGATTAGCCGGAACAGACAGACACACAAAAAATTAAATAAATTATTGTTATAAGTCCGGATATACTTTCTTATACATTTAGTATGAAGCTGTTATTTTGGTATTATAAACAGATAATTCGATTTTGTTTATTTTTATAGATATAAATAACATGAGAACTAAACCTACATAAGTATTTGTTTTATCCGAGTTTCCGAGTAACTTTTGTATTGTGTTTTAATGGTTTGTTTTTTTTTTTTTGTGTTTTGTATTACGTCAACGCCGGCTGTCGCTGAAAACCAGCACTGGGGCTCTGTCTCGCATAAGGTCGCAGCATTATGCTGAGCGATGGCCGTTTTGCATGGATCTGACGCATATTTCCCCCTTTTTTTTTGTAATTTTTTTTTTTCGTCATCTTTACCGCAAATAAACGTTTTTTCTTTCTTTTTATTTTATAGTGCGTTTTTTTTTTTTTAATTCTGTTATATCTTCACCTAGGTTTAAGAAGATACATCTTCTGGGTTCTGGGTGGTAACCCATTTTTTTATAATACTAAACTGTTAATATTATTAATTACAATTAATAATATTAACAGTTTAGTATTATAAAAAAATGGGTTATCATACCCACACATTTGATTAAAAAAATATACACAGTAGTATAAAAAAATGCGCCTTTCCAATACAGCATTAAGTGTCAGTTCCAAACAACTACAGCTCTGAGCATACTGCATTCATTAGCTTACATAAGCCAAGTCTTGTTTGCAGTTATCCGCAATACAAATATTTGTCCCTCCTACATCATATTATTTATAAAAACTAACAGAAAATTCTAAATCAATTGCATAAAATATCGCTTCAATAACTCTCCCGATGGTTTCATGCAAGAATATGAAACTTGCAGATTGAAAATGCTAACAATGTTGTTTATTTTTTACGATCAAAATGATACATACCCATTGCTATTTTAAGCGCACAACAGATTTTAATTTTCACAGTTATGATAACAGTTAAATATAAACACGATATTTTACGGGAGAAGGAATCTAGGGACGCGACAACCGCCCTCCGTGAGGGTGGGAAAACAACTGAAAAGCTCCTCACACACCGGTGGAAAACTCAAACTGTTGCTTACAAGAATAATAATACCTGAAAATTAATTCAACGCCCCTGTAAGCTCTGAGAAAATGTATTTAAGTACGTAATGGAATGTATTCAAATGGTTATAAATCTATAGATAAATAGAATACTCTTTATTGCATACCATAAAAATTACAGATATAAATGTAGAAATGTTACGTAGGGTGACACAATGGGCCATTTGGCTAAAAGCGATATTTTAAAGACAACCTTAGTATGAACTTAAAGGAGAGAAAATGCTGCAATAATTAGTCTGTGGTATACCTTTTACATATTATATAGTACAATAAATACATATTATAAATACATTTATATTTGAGGAGCTCGTGGCTAAGTAATAACAGCCGCACGGGTCGATCCGTCAAGTTAAGCTACGATTGCCGAGGTTGGTCCGTGGATGGGTGACCAGACCATCTTTACATACCGAGACTCCTCCGTGCCTCGGAAAGTACGTTAAGCCGTTGGTCCCGGCTGTCATTGGTGGATCTGTGACAGTCTTTACGGGTCGTCAGAAGCCCAAAAGTCTGACAGCCAGTCTTACCAAGGGGTATCGTGTTACCCAGTTACTGGGTTGTGGAGGTCAGATAGGCAGTCGCTCCATGTAAAATACTGGTATTCAGCTGTATCCGGTTAGACTGGAAGCCGATCCCAACATAGTTGGGAAAAGGCTAGGCAGAGGCAGAGGATAGTACAATAAATACATACATACATAAAACATTTTACACTTATCTATATAAACATATACAATAATAATCATAAAACAAGTGCAAAGTACAATAAAAAATTATGTTCAAAGAGAGAGATAGTGTTTTTTTATCATATTATTTATCTGTAATTTGTTTCGCGAACTCATCTCATTATGCTATCAAAATGTAACATAACGGTAACTGTGTTGAGATAGCTGATAGATACGCTTTTTTGATAATAAATCATAATATTGATTATCTTCTTTTATTATTTTATGTCGGACAACAAAGCTCATGATATAGTAGGTATTAATAATAATAATAATAATAAAAATCTTTATTGATACAAAAACCTTTGACATTGCTTAAAAACTAGGATACATAACTTGGTTAACTAAAGGACACACGGATAAGGAAAACCCTGAACTCCTAAACTAGGTGATCCTGTGACTTAGGAGTCAGTGTTCTGCTGTTGCTGTGGTACCAAAAACCTTTTTATTGTGTTCCAACATTACAAAAATTGTCATTGCCATTGCAGGTATATTTATATTAAAATTGACAACGTAGGAATATTAAGGTATGCTGAAAACGACTTTTAAAGTGTGTATGTGTGCGTATGTTAGAGTAAGGGTGTAGTGTATATTAGAATGAGGGTATGTATGTGAGGGTGTGTATGTAGAAGTGTGTGTACTAGTGTTTGGCATTTGCGTGAGGGTGTATTGGAGAGTTTGAGATTGTATTGTATATGTGCTGCTGATATGCATCAAATAAAATGAGAAATTGCAAACAACAGTAGAACAGGTTTATATATTTATACGCCTACTGCTGGTGGTGTAGTGGATCTTCTGTTTGAGCGTAGTCTTGATCCTGTAGCCAATTTTGTAGTTTAATCTTAACTTCATGGTGATTTAGCCCAGCTATCTGGATGGATTTAGAGATATTTTTGTAAATTAATGAACTTAGAACGTAAAACTGTCGCCTGGCGAATGTAGTTTTGTGGCGTATTAATTAGCCAGTGAGCAGAGATAACAGTGAAATTGGATTCGGATGTGCTAGACGTACATATAAGTACCTCCTATCATTTGTAGAGGATCTTCTACATACACACTTATGAACTTAATAACAATATATAATAACCTAAACTAAATAAAACTAATAACAAAATAAACTAAAATATGGCGTCTAAAAATTCCTCCGCATCGCTGTCGACTGGTAATGTACCCAAGAGACTGGCAGCTTTGCCACGTTGTATGGCAATGCTTAGCCTCTGGCCAAGGTAAAAGCCAGCCCTTGGGGTCACGGGAAGTGTCAACCAGCCTTTTGGAGATTTCACTGAACAAAACATGAGCACTGGGACCTCACCTCGAGCCGTTTTTCATAATTCCTTCAGTCACAAAATAATATTTTTTTTAAGAAGTTGCACTTGTGGACCGATGTATGCGCTCTTTAACGGATTCTAAAATAAAAACGATCACAATCACAATTATTATTAATTGACAGTTTCATATTCTCCTTTTTGTCACATTATCTCGTTCAAAGAAACTTGTACTGTTGTCGAGTGTTTGGCAGTTAGTCTACTACTAAACCTATAGCCAATCAGCCCCGGTCTCCTCTCATCCATTTGGTTTGTCCATCTTCATACATTTTTGTGGCTCTTTAATTGCTTAAATAATGATATGACAACTTTGTTAATAACTCTCCATACTCTGGATCTTTTGAAAGACATACGCAAGATCGTTTCCAACTCCTTAGCACGTATCTCTAAAGAAATGTTATTTAAAATATAATATTATGAAGAGAAAAGATTTGTTACAATAATATTTAATTATTATAATAATACTAGCTGACCCGACAGACTTCTTTCTGTCAAAATCTATTTGAGTTTGTCTACGCGCAAAGGAAATATAGTATAAACTTCATTACTCTACCCTACCCTACCTACCTACCCTACCCTACCCTACCCTACCCCACCTACCTTACCCTACCCTACCTATCTACCCTACCCTACCCTACCCTACCTACCCTACCTACCTACCCTGCCCTACCCTATCCTACCCTACCCTACCGTACCCTACCCTACCCTACCTACCCTACCTACCGTCCAACCTTCTCCTGATAAAAACAAACACAACAAAAAAATAATTAGCGAAATCGGTCCAGCCGTTCACTAATAGTATTTTTTTTTTTTCGTATTTTCTCACCCTTTAAACCTTCCCTGGACTACGACAAACATTTCAAAATTAAAATCAGCTAAATCGGCCTAGCCGTTCTCGAGTTTTAGCTAGACTAACGAACAGCAATTGATTTTTATATTTTATATATATATAGAAGATTTAATATTATAATTATAGTTATAATATTATAAAGAGAAAATATTCGTGTTTTTGTGTGTAATGAATAAACTAAAAACAACTGGACCAATTTAAAAAACTATTTCACCAGTAGTATGCTAATTATCAATTTATCACTGAGTACCATAGGCTATAATGCTGGCGGAAGCTAGTATAAAATGGTAAAACTAACGTGCTCTATGACTGCACTATAAAAATACTCAATACTCAATATCTTTATTTCTTTTCCATAATGCAGTAACTATATAATTTAGATCATTATGGACCCGGTAGGGCACAGCAAAAGGGTAGGAGAGAGGAAGCCCTGTTTTAGGTATAGGAACGTAACTTACAAAGTCAAATACGCCAAGGAGGGGTTGCATTGTTTAGTATGCAACTTAAGCCGTTGATGTCTTTTACAGCGGGTGCTTAGGCGTAACAGTATGGAGAATCCAGGATGAAATGTAGCCTATGTCCTTCTAATATAATTCTATCATGATTCGAAAGACACGTGACGCCATCTATTATCATAAGAATGTTAATGTTATTTTCAGGAACATTATTTTTTTTTTGGGATCAAAGGTACCCAATGTCCGTTTCTGTACAACTGACAACGTATATGCAAAATTTTAGGATGATCGGTTCAGTGGTTTAGGCGTAAAAAGCACACACAACAAACAAACAAACAAACTTACTTTCGCATTTATAATCTTAAAAATTTAGGATAGTTAAGATTCAGATTTATAAGAATGTTGTTGTAATAAAATAAATAAAAACATATTTAAGCTAAATGAGATGGTTGCCATGGATGGATGGTTGTTGGCTTAAATAGGTTTATATTTTTTTTATTTTATTATTTTACAGATTCTTTTCTATTTTGTGAATATAAGAATGCTGTAGGTCTCGTAGACTGTAGATTTATTGACCATATTCTATTTTGTTAAGTACCTGGTACTTGTTAAAAGGCCGAAACTGTCCTCCTATTCCCATTGATACCGTTATTTGAAAATATTGTAAAAGCCAATTATTTTTTAAAGAGTAACGGTGGAGTTTCTTGCCGGCTCGTCTCCATAGGAACCCGTGCACCTAGCTTCTGACGGTTCATAAGTGCCCATGTAGGTTTATTTGAAATAAAATGAATTTTGTAGTATTGATCTCTGATATATGATTGTTTCAGAGCATGATACGAGATTGCCAATTAGTTTAAGACTGCGCCGAGCGCACAGTGGCGCCCTCATCGTTATTTCGGTGATTTCTTTTATTTTAGAAAAAAATAATAATAATAATAATATAAATGCAGAAAATAAGCTCGTCAAGTTATGCTTCACAAGACTATACGTTATTATTACTACAAACAGTAGTTTTAAATTGTTATGTTTTATTGTAATCATTAAAACGGAAAATAGTGGCCACTAAGCTCCGTTTTAATGATTACAATAAAACATAACAATTTAAAACTAGTGTTTGTAGTAATAATAATGTACAGTCTTGTGAAGCACAACTTGACGAGCTTATTTTCTACATTTTCATTCTAAAATAAAAGAAATCACCGAAATAACGATAAGGGCGCCACTGTACACTCGGCGCAGTCTTAAGAAGGAAACTAATCGTGTTATGATAAGGCGCATAAATTAGAAAGATGTTCAAGCATTAAAGTCACAGAGTTCGTACCAACTTAGTTATAATAACATAAACACAAATGAAATGAAATGAAATTTTATTTGTATATCATAACACGCCTATGTTCTCTGAAGAGTTAGGCAGAGGTGTTCCCATATTCCACCACACACGTACCCACATTTCGCCAGACACACACATTTTGTTATAATATCAATACACAATCAATATTTCTAGAAAACGGTTTTTTTTTTTCTTCTAATTTTACATAATTATTGTGTTGTATATATGTATACAAATAAATAACATTGAAATGTCAATGGTGTTTGCAATGTCAAAATAACAGTTTTTTACTTAATTCATATGAAAGTATATTTGGTACATATAACAATATATTATTTTTTTTCATTATTTTTTCTGTCTGTCTATTTGTTCCGGCTAATCTCCGAAACAGGCTAGACCGATTCTGACGGGACTTACACTAGCAGATAGATGTGTACTTTTATTTTAGAAAAAAGTTACGCAGACGAAGCCGCGGGCAACAGCTAGTTCAATATCAAACTAATTCATATCCAAGAGTGCTTTTACTCCATAAACTACAATGTGACTTTACTAAAATTAATGCGATGAAGGTCGTCTGGTTTTTTCCCCAGACTTTTATTCGTTAATCAAAATCTAGATATTTTATCGTTAGGTCATAGTCTAATGGCGTTACTGGACTAAAGAAAGGTAGGTCGGATAAAAGATAATAGTTATTACTCTTGAAATGCCTAATATTGTACTAATTTATTTTGCATGCACTAAATAAACCTTTGGGCGCCAATTGTAAGGCAGAATTTTCCTTACCCAACCGACTACGCCTAGCGGCAGTTTTTCTTGAGACTTTTAGGGCTATATTTCACCGGGACACCATGGCGGCGCAACCAGTCGCGCCACCGTGGTGTTCATAAGCTACCAAATTTGACACCATACAGAGACCAGAGTTGCCACACCACACTGATACAGTATCAAAATGGACCTCGAACAGATAGCACTACTGCTGTATGTTAGGAAAAGAGATTTCAAGAGAAAAAAGAAACAGTGGTGGGTTCATCCTTATTTAGCCGATCGCTGTAAGAAAGAACAATTCGTCAACATATACGACGATCTAAGAAGATATCCGGATAAGTTTTTAGTTATGTGAGGATGTTCGTGAGGGCCTTTGATGAGTTACTGACTTTGTGTGAACATGATTTGTTGAAACAAGACAATTCAGAAAATATGTCAGTCCTGAAGGATAAGTTGTGGTGCGACCAGCGTGGCGGCGCGACCAGTAACATTCTGTGCACGCGTCCGAGCTGGTCGCGCTGCCAAATTGGTTGCGCAACCAAACGGACACCAGGTGAGTAACTCTCTATAGAACTGTATACATTTTGCTGGTAGCGGCGACTGGTTGCGCCTCCATGGTGTCCCGGTGAAATATAGCCCTTAGGGCGCTATGCTTGAGAGCTCACAAATGAAACACAATAATGCGGTCATACAATGTAATTTATTATGCCTAAAGCGAAAATACAAGAGCTTCTTCCTGCTAAATTCTTGCTGTTGGTGCACAAAATAAATGTTGGCAACTTACATTTGGTGAGGGTCTAAATGACAATATTCTCGTATAGTTTTAGCCAATTACACGCCTCGCAATCAACATCGCAGCTTACAGGGACGCTGGTTTAATCGGAAGCCACGAGATTACCTCGTCTACTCAGGAACCGATGGATGGATGTATGTCACAATGGTCATCAATCTCCCATCGTAGGACCGCAAGTTTTTTACTTCATTATATGACTTAAGTCATTATTATAGGTTATATATTGGAGCCATACTCTGCCATTTTCCCATGGGGGTAGGCAGAAACTATAGAGCGCCACCTGCTATGCTCCTTACATACTCATTTTGCTTCGTTTACATTCATACATCTGGTCATAAATACACGCCGACTGCGAGTACTACGCACCTGACCTTTCTGAAGAACATCACCAATTAGGTCACTATATGTTCTCATAGGGCATCCCCTCGCGGCGTTTCCACTCACACCTGCCTTGTAAACACCTTTTGTAAGTCGCCTTTCATTCATCCTCTCAACATGACCAAACCATCTAAGCATACCTACTCTTTTCAATTTTTGTGACTACATCTTCTTTTAAACCACATGGTTGCCCTATCATATCATCTTTCAACCTATAATTCATAGTCACGCCAACATGCCTTGCAAGGAACGCATTTCCACAGCATTTATTCTACTTTCATGCTTCTTTTGCCACACCCAACATTCACTTCCATACATAAGCGTAGGCACCAGCACACCATTGTGAACAGCCAGTCGAGCCTTTTTGGGCATCGACTTGTTGGTCCCAATCGCATGTATAGCACCATTCACTTTATTTCCCGCATTTACTCTACTTTCCACATCTTCATCAATCTTTCCATCCCTTGTTTAATGACTCCTCAAATATACAAACTCACGTACTTGCTCCACACTCTTAACATTTATTTTTACATCGCACACCGATACATACTCTTATGCTTAATAATCCAATTACAATCTCAAAATATCTAATATATACTATAATCCCTAGTAGCATTTTCCGTTGGCATTTAGTTGGGCCACCTTCAGAGGTATGTGGCCCAACCAAACGCCAACAAAAATGCTACTAGGGATATATCTTAGATATATATATTCTGTAATATATAATCATACTAATATTATAAATGTGAAATTTTGTTTGTTTTTATACTCAATCGCGCAAATACTACTGCACGGATTTGGATGTTGGCACACATATAATTTATAACCCGTATTAACATATAGGATACTTTTTATCCCCGTAGTACTTGCCCTTGGGATAATTTTCCGACCTCCACGCGAGTGAAGTCGCGGGCAAAAGCTAGTTTAATTATATTATACTAGCTTTTGCCCGCGGCTCCGCCCGCGTGGATGTCGGTTATCGCGTGAAAAAGTAGCCTATGTCCTTCTCCATATCCCAGGCTATATTTCTACCAAATTTCATCACGATCGGTTCAGGGGTTTAGGCGTGAAAACGTTACATACAAACAGACAGACAGATAGACAGACAGAGTTACTTTCACATTTATAATATTAGTATGGATAGTATGGATTAATGATTTCTAAAATCATAATAATAATAATAATATTTATTAGACCAAAAATAATATACATGTTACACAATTTGTCTTAGCTACTTATACTTATTCTTAAATGTAAAACAGTTATAATTATGTCTAATATTAGCATCTGCTGCCGAACTAGGTTTATAGCCTTTTTTTTTTTTTTTGGGTGGGAAATTATCAAATAACTTCTCCCGCTCTGGGCGGAGCGGGAGGGCGTGTCAGACTTTTACTGACTAAAACCCACCCGTGTTCTTTCAGTTGCCTGTGTGCCAGGGCCACGGTATCCCTTTCGGACAAACCCGCAACCCTGGCAGGCACCGGTCCTAGCAGACCCCGTCAGTGCGTGCTGACATCTCTTTGAGGCGCGCGTGGAACACAACGCGCCATCGACCCGGGCCTGGTCCTTACCGGACGGCGAACTGCCCATAGCTCGCCGTCCGCAAGCCCGCGCCTACGGTGGCCGGGAATCGGCTACCGATTCCCGCCGCCCAGGGCGTCTCCTGTGGCGACTAGGGGCGTGAGGGCGCATAGACTGCCGCTCCCTCACGCGTTCCGCCTCCTCCTTCGCGAGCATTACTACTTCGCAGAAGGAGGTGACTGCTTCCCATGCACTCTCGCTCCGGATCATGGCCTGGACCAGGGCCAGACGCGAGAGATCGCCGCCGCCAATCGCCTCCGTGAGGACACGGCGGTGCTCTGCCCAAGCCGGGCAGACCTCCACCGTATGCTCCACCGTGTCCTCCGGGCGATCCACACAGTGGTAACACCCGGGCGTTTCCTCCCGCCTAATCCGAAACAGGAACCTCCCGAAACACCCGTGTCCAGTGAGGACCTGTGTCAGGCGAAAGGTGAGGACGCCGTGGCGCCTCTCTAGCCACTCCTCAAAGAGGGGACGAGGGGAGGCCCAGCGCTGGGTTGCAACAAACGCACCCTCCATGTCGCCATGAGATCCCGCCGAAGCTCTGTCCGCTGTGCCGTGATTTCTCGCGGCAGCGGAGTTACGCCCCGGCGTTTCACCTCCTCGCGCCACTCCCATAAGTGCGCGAGAATTTTTGCCTCCAGATCCCATGGCGGCAATCCGGCAAGGAGGCTCGCTGCCTCACCGGAGACCGTGCGGTATCCCCGTACCAATCTGATGGCCATGACCCTTTGGGACGCGTTCAACCGGCGGGCAGGTCGCCGCTTCAAGGAACGCGCCCACACCGGTGCCCCGTAAAGGGCCATGGACCGCACGACCCCAGCATAGAGCCTCCGGCAAGAGGCGTTTGGACCCCCTAGATTGGGCAAGAGCCGCTTCAAGGCAGCCCCGGCCCGCTCCAGTCTGGAAGCCAAGCCCTCGTACTACATAAAATATGCAGGTATGAGCCAACGTACAAAAGGAAACAATTTATTTGCAATATCATCGCATTTTTCTGCCAATATACACAGTCAAATTTAATTTGTTTAAATCCTCATAAGAGATCATTGTACTCATCAGTATGAATAGCTTTTACTATGGGACCAAACCTGAAATCGCGAAAAAAAAATCAGCTGTTCCCTACATTTTGACCAGTTATGCGAACATAAATGTAGGGAACAGCTGTTTTTTTTTTTTTTTTTGCGATTGCAGATTTGGCCCCATAGTAAAAGTTGTTCATAATGATGAGTACAATGATCCTTTATGAGGATTTAAACGAATTAAATTTGATCCTGTAGACTCTATTTATATTATATTCTTTATTATATATACATCGACCACTTCCAATCTTATTAGGACATATGTTCGAGCCGTTCGGGGTTGAAATACTAGGGCCATTGGGTTGAGTACCCACTTAGTTTTTCGAGAAATCGCCAAGCGCTTGGTCGACTCTTCACGTGACCTATTTCTTGGCCAAAGAATCAGCATTGCCATACAACGTGGCAATGCTGCAAGCCTTTTGGGCACTTTTCCTGTTGACAGCAATGCTAACGAATTTTTTGATGATTTTTTCTCCTCCCTTTTTTATATACTTGTACATATTATTATTATTATTTTAAGACTTTTAAACAACGTTTTAAATAAATAAATAAATGGTTTATCTATCCATCTACAGTAAAGTTGCTCAAGATTCGGTATTTTGTTGTAATTATTATTAATCAGTTTATTTCAGATAAAATTTATACATACAATAGGGATGTTTCCTGGGCAAAAAAAAATACTGTTTAGTCCGTCAGTCAGATAATAAAAAAATATTAGACACGTATTTTTTGCTTTATCATATTAATAAAAAATTACTTAGATAAAACACACTAAACTTGGGGAGTGGGGGCTCGTTACGTCACAGCTATGTATGTACGTATAAAATCTAGCGAGCAGTGAAGTCATGCCACATTTGAATTCAATGTATCGCCATAATGTTTTGATTACGTAAAATAAGAAAAAATACGTGTCCAATATTTTTTAATATTCTACTTGATAGACAAAAAATAATTTTTGTCATCATCCCTATTACAAATTATAATAAATAAAACATTAAAATCTTATGCACTATTTTAGTCAACACCCATCACAATATACATCCATTTGATCTGGATAGGGCATTCCGCACGAGATACAAACATCTGCTACTGTATCTAGTGTCTCGCACGCGCTGCAACAAGGAGGCTACTTTCTTCCGTGAATTTCTTCCATGCATGAAAGCCGTTCGTTCGCGCCTCTGCAAAAATTTCAGACGCACTAAAATAGCGAAGCAGCCGCTTCAGCATCCTGAAGAAGTTGTTATATTGGACACGCAGAGCACTAGCAGCCCGGAGAGTAAAGGTTACCTACAGACTGCTCTAGTATAACGATTGGCAGTTCGCCTTGAAAAGAGTAATTTTCACTGCCCTCGAGCAGCGAGCAAACCTGCGTGCAACCATATTTCCCCTGACTGCCAATGCTCTGTGCGCCCTCTCAATGTCTGCATCATCTTGCAACTCTTCTGTTGTAATGTGGACCAGTTACTTGCAGCTGCTCACCACCCGCAGAGCCGCACCATTAAGCATAATAGGCGGAACATGCACTGGACCACGCCTTCTTCAAACGTAATGATTTTCATTGTTTTTCTTGTATGTACCATAGTTTTATTGGCAAACTGTCGGTGTTATAAGTTCACGCCCTATTCCGTTTGGATCTACATTTAGTCAATATAACGATAATCTCCATGAATAAATCAAAAACTTTTCAGGTGGAACAACGTATTTGGTAGTTGAAAAATTAATCACGTATCGTGCCATAGTGAAGATGAAGCCAATAAAAATATATTCAATACATTTTTCAGAATGTGGCCATATTCGTAGTTTATTTTGTTAGTAAAGAAGTATTAATTGCGAATTTAACTGAAAATAAAACGACTGTTGCCTTGCTCTTGCCCTATGTCATAAAAACTTTTTTCACTTCTCATGCTCTAAAAGTTCTCCTTTATGTGCGACATAAAGTCGTTTTTTATGCTCTAGTGCATAAAGTATTTTTTTTTTTCTAAGGCTTAGATAATCAAGCCCAATAGCCACACAATAGCCACACGCACAATATAACGTCGCAGATTAAAGTCGCTATTTTATTTCATTTACTTTAATTTATATCACTTCCGCGTTTTGTATCGTTAATTTAATAAAACCAGATAAAATAGTTGTCTTTATTATTTAAAACCGCAAAGAAACGTTTTCATGACTTTGCAGTATGAAGTACCCAAGTCGAATGACACAAATTAATGTTGAAAATGAAAAAAATATTGTTATATACTGCCTGTCCCATTTTATCGCAATCGAAGTAAAAAGCAGTGTTCATAACTCGAGCTTAAACGTGACATTTTACCCTTCGACTTAACATCCACCCTCGCCTGCGGTTCGGGTAGATATATACGCCTCGGGGTACAATGGCTTATTTTATGCACTAGCTGTACAATCTACTATTAGGTAAGTCTCGTTCGCAAAAAAAAGAAAAACATATTATATCATCACGCCTGTATTCTGCAAAGGGTAAGGCAGAGATGCACCTATTACAGTACATTCACATTTAGCCAGTAATATTTAAAAGAAGAATTAAAGAACACTATCTTTCTTCTTCGTCGTAGTTGTTAGTTATTTTAGTGATATTTATTTGAGAAGCAATAGAGGTGTCCCTATAGTGCACCAACGTTTCGTCAGTTATTTTTAAGTACTATATAATAGGGGGCGCCTATTGCCATCAACCGGACACAAATCCAAACTCCGGGCTGCTACTGAGAAATTCCAGATGGAGAAACCCAATAACACTTTGCCCGACCTGGGAATCGAATCCAAGACATTTTGCTCAGCTGTAGCGCCTGCAACCATTAGACCACCGAGGCAGCAACACAAATAAACGTCTCGTTTTTAGAGTTCCGTTTTCAACACGAAACCCTTATAATTTCGCCATGTCTGTCTGTCTTTCCGCGGCTTTAGCTCAGAGACTCTAAGACTAGAAAGCTTTAATTTAGTATGGTTATACATATTAATCACGCCGACAAAGTGGTAAAATAAAATCTTCAATATTTTTTTTTTTCATGTAAATTAATAAATAAATAAAATAAAATAAAATTCATTTATTTCGATAGTTTTTTTTTCTCGTCTATCCCATAGTGCGGGATAACGTTGGATAGGCCGTTCAAAAATATTGTGGGTTTGTCAAAACCATTTTTCGATTCATGAATCCGTTTGCGTAATATTAAGCTCTAAATTGCAAATTTTTGTGTGTCCCCCCCACCCTGCCACCTTAATGGTTGTATTTGGATATATGTATAAAAAACTCACAGCAGTAGTATATAAACGAAATTAAAAGGAAAACTATAACAGCTAAGTAGCCTTCACAAGTTACCTAGTAAAGGCTCGCGCAGACTGGCGCGATATCGCGGGCACGACAGGCAGTGCAACCCTTGTCGAGCCAGCGATATCGCGCCAGTGTGTTCCAGCCTTCATAGTCGACCAACTTACATTTGCAGTTGTTTTAAGTTTGTTTTTGGGATATTCATCCCAACTACGGAACCCTTCATTGTGCGTGTTATAAAAATGAAGTGTCTGTTTGTAATGTCAAAATAACAGCAATATACTAAGTGCATATCGATGCCCCCAAGTCGGTAATGTGCTATTATGGAGTTTTTATTGTTATGTAAAATTCGGCATTTATAGGTTGGGACACATCTTTTTATTTCAAGTTTTTGTTGTGCGAAGATATCATGAATAACACCTTTACTGTAGGGAAATTTAAAAATCGAAATTATGATGAGAAAAGTATCTATGTATATATATATATATATATATATACGTATGAATATACAAAAGTCTTTTGTTTATTTAATTTTGGTAAGTTGCTGTTACCGACTTGTTGGCGTAAATGAATTTCGTGTTATTCTTGGGTAACGCTTACACGTTCTTGTTGTCGAATTATTTTGAAGAAGCTCAAACTCTAATGGTAACTTAATTGATAAATAAATATGTGTAAAGAACACGTCTGGCACCGTTTTCAACAAAAACAATGTCATCATCATCATCATTTCAGCCGAAAGACGTCCACTGCTGGACATAAGCCTCCCCCAAGCACCGCCACCTCGACCGGTTTTGTGCTTCCCGCATCCAGCGGATTCCTGCGGCTTTCATAAGGTCATTGTCCACCTTGTGGAACGCCTTCCAACGCTACGTCTTCCAGTACGCTGTCGCCACTCCAGAACCTTTCGGCCCCAACGGCCATCTGTTCTGCGCGCAATGTGCCCTGCCCATTGCCACTTAAGTTTGGCAATTCTTCGAGCTATGTCGGTTACCTTAGTTCTTCTTCATCTCTTCATTTCTGATTCGATCACGTAGGAAAACTCCAAGCATAGCCCTCTCCATTGCCCTTTGAGTGACTTTTAGCCTTCTAATAAGGCCCATTGAAAACAATGTATTGTGACAATACTGTTACTGTGTCAATTTAAAATAACTACAATAATACCGTAATGACAGAATATTTATGATATGAAATAACGTTGGAAAAGTCCGTACGAGTATTGTAATGTTAAAGTACCAACATTAAAAAAAAAATACTGCAATAATGACGTTAGTGTATATTAATGAAACAATTTACCTATCATATTTTTGTAATATTAATTTTCTAAAATTAGAAGTTTTTTCACACACATTTTAGAGGTATGAGGAACAGGGTGTAAAGTTCACTCATACTCTATAGTAAAGGGAGGATTCTCCGACCAGACCGGTATTGTGTCTGGTGGGCAACTGCCCAACGGTTGATGTCGGGATGTTGTATACAGGTTGAAATTTAAAACATGCGACAAACCGAAATGGGAGATTGTACTCATCATTATGAACATATTTTATTAAGGGACCAAAGCTGTAATCGCGAAAAAATAATCAGCTGTACCCTACATTTATGTTCGCATAACTCGTCAAAATGTAGGGAACAGCTGATATTTTTTTCGCGATGGCAGCTTTGGTCACATAGTAAAAGTTGTTCATAATGATAAGTACAATCTCCCATTTCGGTTTGTCGCATGTTTTCAATTTCAACCTGTATATGCTAGTCGCGCGGTAAACTCTGATAGCGCGATGCAGGATTTGTGACATCAGGTCTTTGATGCGTAGTTCGCATGTAGCGTTATTGATACTGCCACACACATAATGTAATTTTGACATCGTAATTGAATTACACAAAAAATTACTTTTGTTTGATGTATCAATGACCGCAATAGTCCGACTAGTTAAAAAGATATTCAACAAAAACAGAAAAACATTTTTCCTGTAAAATTTGAGTTTTACGTTTACCGACTTATTGCTTGGGGGCGTCGAATTATGTTAGTATACATATACGATAGTGTAACAAAAAAAGGTTTTTTTTTTTTAAATATTTGTCACCGATTTTGACAGGACTTGCACTGGCAGATAGCTGATATTATAATACGTAACTAAGGATCTTTTTATATTATAAAAAGGCACGCGGGCGTAGCCACGGGTAGCAGCTAGTATTATTATAATATTAAATACCTTCATTTTAACCCAGTATGTGGAGCTACTCTTAACTACAATCATTCCTCTCTCCTTATACATCATCATTACTTAAAGTTCCTTGCTCTAGTATCATGTTTATTATATGGATAAGTATATATATGCTTTATGTATGTATGTATGTATTTATTGTTTATGTAAATGGTACACCACTGACTACCTGCAGTATTGTCTCTCCTTCTACTTTTTTTTATCCATCCAAAGGTTGTCTGTAAAAGATCGCTTTTAGCGATAAGACCGCCCCTATTGTGCCACCCTATGTAACAGTTCTACATTTATATCTGTATTTTTTATGGTGTATATAATAAAGAGTATGCTATCTATCTATCTATCTACAATGTCCCGCTTGGTGAAATTCGCTTCAACCTAAACAGGACACTGTACTAAATCTCAAATAATATGACACGAACATGATCGAAGGAGAACAAGCATGACCTCATTGACCTAAATCTGTAACGACTCCATCGAACAGAGCTCGCAAACTCCCCCTTAGCTATCATTAAGTAGGGTTCTCATTATACACAATTAAACCG
The DNA here is from genome assembly GCA_947523025.1 of Dryobota labecula. Lineage (NCBI taxonomy): Eukaryota > Metazoa > Arthropoda > Insecta > Lepidoptera > Noctuidae > Dryobota > Dryobota labecula. Next base: position 4,697,207 of record OX383296.1, on the reverse strand, counting down.
AAATATTCCATTTATCTGCATTAGCTTTAATGCGTCAACGCCCGACAGTAAATTGAACGGCCTAAGTTCGATTCCTCAAAACTGCAAATTCGGGAAGAAAGTCGAAGCAGGAATAGTTATGCCTGGTGCCTCAAAAGATGTACACCTACGTCGACAGTTTATTTTATTTTTATTTTAAGCTATTGCATAGCTTCTATCGCGGGCCTTGAGCGCGGGGACCTAATCCAGAAATTCCGTAACGAAAAAACCTCACGCTATCGCTGTCTCGCTTTAACATCTATTCGACTCTATCGCACTACGCTACTCAGCCGCCATAGCTACCGGCCGCCATATTCTTGTCTTGTTTGTTGTCAAGAACTTTGTCAACAAAGCGCTGTTTTTCCTACACCAGTACCCTCTAGTGATCTAATAATTTCTGGCAGTTCCTTTTTTCTGTGTACTGCGTATTTTATTCTTATAAATATTAGTTTATTAAATTATGATCTTCACAAAAAGTGATTGTTGATAGTGGGGTTTGAACTCACGAGCAGTCGATTACGAGTACATTCAGTTCCCCTGTTGCACCGCGAGGCTACAATGACTTAATTAAAGCTTGCCAAATAGTTGATACCATTCCAGTTGAACAATTTTTAAACTTGACTAGACGGTTGGAAATGACTCATGTACATGGAATTTTTTCGCTGTCAAAACAGTTTGTCACTCTTTTTTTATTTAAAATTACTTTAGGTTCAACACTTTCGTCTATTTTAAAGTTGTTATTATGCTTATATTTGAATAGTATTTGACTTTGTTTACGTAGTTATACACTTTTACGACGTTCAGCATTTATTTATTTTATTTTTAAGCTATTGCATAGCTTCTATCGCGGGCCTTGAGCGCGGGGACCTAATCCAGAAATTCCGTAACGAAAAAACCTCACGCTATCGCTGTCTCGCTTTAACATCTATTCGACTCTATCGCACTACGCTACTCAGCCGCCATAGCTACCGGCCGCCATATTCTTGTCTTGTTTGTTGTCAAGAACTTTGTCAACAAAGCGCTGTTTTTCCTACACCAGTACCCTCTAGTGATCTAATAATTTCTGGCAGTTCCTTTTTTCTGTGTACTGCGTATTTTATTCTTATAAATATTAGTTTATTAAATTATGATCTTCACAAAAAGTGATTGTTGATAGTGGGGTTTGAACTCACGAGCAGTCGATTACGAGTACAATCAGTTCCCCTGTTGCACCGCGAGGCTACAATGACTTAATTAAAGCTTGCCAAATAGTTGATACCATTCCAGTTGAACAATTTTTAAACTTGACTAGACGGTTGGAAATGACTCATGTACATGGAATTTTTTCGCTGTCAAAACAGTTTGTCACTCTTTTTTTATTTAAAATTACTTTAGGTTCAACACTTTCGTCTATTTTAAAGTTGTTATTATGCTTATATTTGAATAGTATTTGACTTTGTTTACGTAGTTATACACTTTTACGACGTTCAGCATTTATTTATTTTGTTTTTAAGCTATTGCATAGCTTCTATCGCGGGCCTTGAGCGCGGGGACCTAATCCAGAAATTCCGTAACGAAAACACCTCACGCTATCGCTGTCTCGCTTTAACATCTATTCGACTCTATCGCACTACGCTACTCAGCCGCCATAGCTACCGGCCGCCATATTCTTGTCTTGTTTGTTGTCAAGAACTTTGTCAACAAAGCGCTGTTTTTCCTACACCAGTACCCTCTAGTGATCTAATAATTTCTGGCAGTTCCTTTTTTCTGTGTACTGCGTATTTTATTCTTATAAATATTAGTTTATTAAATTATGATCTTCACAAAAAGTGATTGTTGATAGTGGGGTTTGAACTCACGAGCAGTCGATTACGAGTACATTCAGTTCCCCTGTTGCACCGCGAGGCTACAATGACTTAATTAAAGCTTGCCAAATAGTTGATACCATTCCAGTTGAACAATTTTTAAACTTGACTAGACGGTTGGAAATGACTCATGTACATGGAATTTTTTCGCTGTCAAAACAGTTTGTCACTCTTTTTTTATTTAAAATTACTTTAGGTTCAACACTTTCGTCTATTTTAAAGTTGTTATTATGCTTATATTTGAATAGTATTTGACTTTGTTTACGTAGTTATACACTTTTACGACGTTCAGCACTTATTTATTTTGTTTTTAAACTATTGCATAGCTTCTATCGCGGGCCTTGAGCGCGGGGACCGAATCCAGAAATTCCGTAACGAAAAAAAAAAAAAAAAATAATATCAAAGAAAAAGAAATACTGCATAAATAAAATAAATAAATAATTATAATTGCATAAGTTGATACAAAATGCTATGCAATAGCTTTACTGCGGCAGTCCCCGAGTGCCACACGTCTTTTTTTTTAACTTTAATCCGACTTGACTGTGTAGCGTTCAGGAAGCTACGCAATATCTTCTGATCCCACATACCGCAGTGTCTCTATCTTTGATCAGTGCGTGTTGCCAATGATGACCTATGGTACTGAAACATGGTCGCTCACAATGAGCCTTATTAGAAGGCTAAAAGTCACCCAAAGATCAATGGAGAGGGCTATGCTTGGAGTTTCCCTAAGTGATCGAAACAGAAATGACGAGATCCGCAGGAGAACCAAAGTAACTGACATAGCCCGAAGAAACTTCGGTGGTAGTGGGCAGAGCACATTGCTCGCAGGACAGATGGCCTATAAGGCCGAAAGGTTCTGAAGTGGCGACCGCGTACCGGAAGACGTAGCGTCAGAAGGTTCACAAGGTGGACCGATGACCTTGTGAAGGCTGCAGGAATCCGCTGGATGCAGGAAGCACGGAAACGGTCGAAGTGGCGGTGCTTGTCGTGTGTGGACGTCTTTCGGCTGAAATGATGATGGATTATGGAACACAAATTGTGGACAACTTAATGAATTCTGGTCGGAGTATAGGTAAATCTTTTCGTAGCTGACTGTACTGTAATTATTACATGGAAATACGCCGTATTTCCTTAAAGTGATACACATAATTATATATACTCACGCCTTCATAAAATGGGGGTAGGCAGAAACTATAGATCGCCTTTTGCTTCATTTACAGTCATATATCTGGTCATACATGCACGCCGGTTGCGAGTGCTACGCACCTGACCTTTCTGAAGAAAATCACCAATTAGGTCACTATGTCCTCCTGGGCGTCCCCTCCCGGCGTTTCCACTCACATTAGCCTTGTAAATACCTTTTTCACTCCTCTTACTCAAAAAGACCGTCATTGTGGCGTACCAGAGCAAAGAAAACATTGCATTTCTTCCATTAGGGGAAGAAGTTTTTTTATTTTACTTTTTGTCTGTCAAATGACAATGAGCCAACAAAAATGAAAAAGTCTTTAGTCATAAGTAGAATAACTGTTTCATAAAAAAAGAGCAACTTTTATTTTTGAAAATGGTTTGGTAGAATGCACGCAATGCGTTGCGGCTGCAGAAGAAATAAAAAAAAAGACAATGGCGCGAATTCTTTAGAATTTTTCTCTAATTTACAAATTTAATTAGTGGCAGTAATTTATTTTTTAAATTGTACTCGTATTGGATTATTTTATTTTCTAGCAATCATAGTGAAAATAGAGTGTAACACACGGCGCTATAAACCCATTATAACTCGGTTTCTATTTACTCCCTCGCTAAAGCTCGGGAGTAAAACTACCTTTGTCTCTTCTTTTAAATCACACCTCCACCACGCATTATCACATAATTTTTCAGCCTATCGTTCATAGTCATTCCACACATGCCTTGAAAGGAACGCATTTCCACAGCAAAATGATTAATGTTGAATAAATCAACATTCATCATTTTACATCGTTCAGCATTTGTTTTAGCAATGATTCAAGTAAACTCGGACAATGAATAGTGCTAGATAATTTCTTAGAATTATATTCCAATTCCAGTGTTCTTATCCTTCTGGGTGAAAAATACAAGGCAATATGTTTTCCCTATATCCTATCTATAGGGAAAACAGGTTCAACCCTAATAGAGGCTAGTGACGTGTTTGTCAAGTTTCCAGGAACTTAGTCAAGGTGTAGTTTCGTTACTAGTTTCGTGATCGAACCCATACATAACTCAGTTCCAAAGTTCGAGTAACAATCTGGAGGAAGTTTGGAATTAATCTCTATTAATAGAAATAGTGTTAGATTCTCTCGTCTCTCTACCGTCAATTGTAAGTTAGTACCAAATAACACTCGAAATACGGAAACTGGGGCTTACAGCTACGAAATAAAGGCGCTGTCCAAATTCAATTATACTCTAGGGTCCATTAATTATAACTGACAATGCGACATGTCAGTTACTTAAAGTAACTTAACAATGCTAGCATTATAACAATCATTTCGGTAAGGTGTCGATTAGCCTCATAAAAGGTTTCCAAAGGCCTTATAAATAGGATATCTATCTATAAGGCCTTTAGGCTATCTAAGGCCTACTATCTATCTAATTTTTTGACAAATATGTCGCATTGTCAGTATAACTGACAATGCGACATATTTGTCAAAAAATTACAATATTATCAACGTGTTTTCACGAGAGGTGCTGTTTAAAGCCAAGAGCAGATTACAGCCGCAACGGTCCGCAACTCAACGCGTTTACACTAAAAAAAATCGGAGTGTGCCTGTGTCGTGGATACGGCCGTCTGTTTTATGGGAATATGTGTACGTAACGGGTAATATTTTATTTGTATTGATTTCTTTGTTCCTTTAGCTATTGAATGGTGTAATTAAATTTTGGATACAGAAGCTAGATATTCATATGTATGTAGCTGCAACACTAAACTGTACCCCTCGATTTTGTTATCATCAGTTTAAGTGAATTATATTCCAATTCCAGTGTTCTTATCCTTCTGGGTGAAAAATACAAGGCAATATGTTTTCCCTATATCCTATCTATAGGGAAAACAGGTTCAACCCTAATAGAGACTAGTGACGTGTTTGTCAAGTTTCCAGGAACTTAGTCAAGGTGTAGTTTCGTTACTAGTTTCGTGATCGAACCCATACATAACTCAGTTCCAAAGTTCGAGTAACAATCTGGAGGAAGTTTGGAATTAATCGCTATTAATAGAAATAGTGTTAGATTCTCTCGTCTCTCTACCGTCAATTGTAAGTTAGTACCAAATAACACTCGAAATACGGAAACTGGGGCTTACAGCTACGAAATAAAGGCGCTGTCCAAATTCAATTATACTCTAGGGTCCATTAATTATAACTGACAATGCGACATGTCAGTTACTTAAAGTAACTTAACAATGCTAGCATTATAACAATCATTTCGGTAAGGTGTCGATTAGCCTCATAAAAGGTTTCCAAAGGCCTTATAAATAGGATATCTATCTATAAGGCCTTTAGGCTATCTAAGGCCTACTATCTATCTAATTTTTTGACAAATATGTCGCATTGTCAGTATAACTGACAATGCGACATATTTGTCAAAAAATTACAATATTATCAACGTGTTTTCACGAGAGGTGCTGTTTAAAGCCAAGAGCAGATTACAGCCGCAACGGTCCGCAACTCAACGCGTTTACACTAAAAAAAATCGGAGTGTGCCTGTGTCGTGGATACGGCCGTCTGTTTTATGGGAATATGTGTACGTAACGGGTAATATTTTATTTGTATTGATTTCTTTGTTCCTTTAGCTATTGAATGGTGTAATTAAATTTTGGATACAGAAGCTAGATATTCGTATGTATGTAGCTGCAACACTAAACTGTACCCCTCGATTTTGTTATCATCAGTTTTCCTCCCACTATTAAGAAACGACAAATTCACCTCAAAATTGAGGTGCGGCCCGCCTGTAGTGTGCGTTGGTTTATAGAAAATATACGAAAGTGATGGAGGATTTTAGCAATGCGTTGCGTTGCGGCCCACTCCAATCAGCGCTAGCCTTAAAATAATGATAACGACTTGTAAAGTTCTTGTCTGTCGGTTTAAATAGGTTTCATAGGACGTGCGAATAGAAGACCGATGATTTTAGCAGTAAAAAGAATAGGTAAAAGCAATAAAAACACACAAATTTTTAAAATCATTGGTTATAAAAACTTTTATCAAATTCAGGTAAAGAAACAATACTACTTATGTTTAACTTAAAGTAACTTATGCTAGCAATTATTATAACAATCATTTCGGTAAGGTGTCGATTAGCCTCATTAAAGATTTCCAAAGGCCTTGTAAATAGGATATCTATCTATAAGGCCTTTAGGCTGTCTAAGGCTAAAGGCTTAGATAAGGCTAAAGGCTTAAGGCTAGGTATATGGTTTTGTAATTGTTTTCTACTATTAATAAGGCCTCAAGCTTCGACAAATATGTGCAATAGTATAGTCAAAAATTTTTAATTATTTAAAATAAAGTATTTTAAATTGTATTTTAATGTAGTGGCAGTGTATTTTAATATCGTATCCCGAGCACTACAGACTAGCCTGAGACAGCTTTAAATTACGCATGGAAACATTTTATTTAATCTAAATTCTACATCATACAAAATCGGTTATTTTAAACAAAGAAGAAATATTTTTCCTTTTCTAATTAAAATACCGCACACAGAATGTACCACAATAACGAATCGTCTACGACACATGCCAGCAGTTACGATTTTAAACCTTATTTTAATGGCGTAAAGCACTAATTTGTATATAAATGACGAGTAAGATGTATCGTATTATCATTTAAGACTTTAGTGTAAAAGAATAAAGTTCAAAATCGCATGGTCTTAAATCTACCGCCGCTGAAGCCTCTCAGAAAATGGAATTACCATAATCGAATCGTCCTAAATTGTATTATTTTCACGGAATGTTAAAAACTGATTTATAGCGCGGATGCAAGAGGGTGAAAAGCACTGGTGGAATAAGAAGTATGCAAGTGGCTGTATAAAATAAAGCTATATTTAGTTTAAAAGAGATCATTCAGGCGTCAAAAGATACCCAAAAAGTACAAATAAATCTTTGATTTCTTTGCCGATAGAAGTAACTGGAAGTTATTGAAAAAGGCTTTTATTTAACAGTGGGATGAAGCAGAAGTAGCCTTGCTCTTAAAAATACACAGACTAGTAAACGATGATTTTATAAGAAATGGTGGAACATACAAGACAAAACAAATGGAGAGCATCTAATGCCCAAAACTATCATATTAGTCCGAGTAAGATATTGTAAGCAGTGTCGTACTTTGGCGTTTCTTCAACAAATATTTATTTGCAGAGAAGAAGTCTATGAGTTTATTGGAGTATAAACTTTATAAATAAGAAACCATTTGTTTGAGACAATGGAGAGTTATGACAGATAAATTGGACAGCAATAATACTTTCCGAAAAATATACTTAAAACTTAATTTGCAATGGGACAACACAGGCTGATTTATTTATTTTAACTTTTCTATATTATGTTCTCGAAAATCCTAAATTCACTTAAAAAAAAAAACATTATTAAATCACACACAAATTTCAAAAGCAGCAATATTTATTCCGAGTTTGGATATTCAGTACCCAGACCCGGAAAAATGGTCAACATAATATTTCCGGGTTTGGTTGCAGATATATCTTTCTATTTATAAATTATTCTTAACTGGTTATGAATTACAACTGGTGAGTCCAGGACCCATGCAAGCGGCATACGCAATGGCGTGAGGCAAAAAGTTCTGTTCATAGTTTCCTGTGAAGAGATGGGCCCAGGGACCTTTGGCGAACACAGCCACGTCTTCACCTCCGTGGGTCTCTCGGGGCATCGGCACCAGGGCAGGGTACGTGTAGTTTAGATGGGCTGTAATAATAATAAAATCATTTAAAACTAGTTTATAATATTCTAATTGAGTCGAGAAATGGCTCTGAAAAAAAAAACTGTTTTTTTTTTTTGTTTCATTATAGTTTTTATTGTATTTTCTGGTATATTGGCGTGTGCTAGCTGACATATGGCAAATAATTTAACACTGTTCACTGTTACTGTTGTTCGTGTATTTTTTACTGATCTGTGTCTTGTAATGTTAAATACTTTGCGTCGTTAATGATTTTGGGTTGAGAAGTGGCTCTCAGAATATTCACAAATTATGTAGTTTTTTTTTTAGGCTTGATTATTTATAGTTTTCATTGTATTTTCTGGTATATCGGCGTGTGCTAGTTCATATAGGGCAAATAATTTAATTTTCTGTTCTGTGTCTTGTAATGATAATAACTTTGCATACCTACTATTGTATAGAATCAAGTTTTTCTAATTGACAGATAGCTGTGCTGCTGGGGAGTTTGTTTACTACTTCTTCCCAGCGTTTTGAGGGACTGTCTTATGTAATTTTGATGTTCGAAAAGTGCGCGTCTCAGCGTAACTTGAATAAATGACTTGATGTGATTTGATTTTGATTCATTTATTGCATTCCCTATTGTAAAAAAGATATTATATTTTTTTTTTATACTACAAGGTCCATATTTTTGTACCTAGCTTAGGCACAAAAATATGGACCTGGTAGTAAAAAATAAAACTTAAAAAATTACAAAAATTAAAATTTAAACTATTACCAATATAAAAATAAAAATCTAGGTATTTAAATGAACTAGTTGACCGCTTGGTTTTATATCAATTGCCGTGCCCCCAGCGCCCGGCTCATAATCTACAAATAAATATCTACGACAAATATAGTCGTGCAGTGATATAAAAAACGCAAAACGAACATAGGTTCTCAGTCGTATAAATACGACTGAGGCGGCACGGGCACGAAAACATTTGTCGTATTAATCCGACCGGGGCGGTTAAAGGCTCGCGCAGACTGGTGCGATATCGCGAGCGCGACTAAGGTTCGCGCTGCCTGTCGCGCCAGTCTGTGCGAACCTTAATAGGTTAATTTAACAATAAAGTAAGGACATTAATAGTTATCCAGATTAAATGATAACAAATTATATAGTATTTATTAATAATCTCTTTTAACACTGACATCAGATTTTTTATTCGTCGTCAAAGTAGATCGTCTTAAAAAACGGTGGATCACCATTTCTCAGTGTTTAAGTTAATAACAGTATTCGTAATCGACTAATCAATATAGCTTATCGAAAACTACTTTCTGGTCTACCCCAAACAAATTATAAACTACAAATCACATTTATCCAGATTCACTTGGCAAATAGAGCAGTGATCGAAAAATAGGTCGATGCATTTTGTTTTTTTGCACACAGAAGAAATCTATGGCCCACTCTTATCACCATAACCATTTCAGCCGAAGGATGTCCACTGCTGGACGTAGGCCATCAAGCATCGCCACATCAACCGGTTGTACGTACAAGACTTGTTGCCCACTCTATTTGCATAAGCCGGTTATAGATGAAGGTCGGAAAAAAATCGTATTGTTTGAATCTCTAACTACAGGATGGCCAATTTGGAAGTATACAACTTAAATTTTTTATTATTTTTATTACAAACGAAAATTACAGGATATTTTTCTATAATTATTTTACTCAGACTTGGCAATTTTATACGAAAATTAAGATCACCGTAATCTCCTCCTTTTTTATACTCAAAAATGCGATCGCTTTTCATTGTGTTTTTCATAAAATTTTCGCATACTTTGTTAGTTATCCCACTAACAAAGTCACAAAATAATATTCTGCTTTTTGTAATCAAGATTGACCACGACACGTCCCTTTGGATAACCCCATACAAAAAAAGTCAGGACATGTCGCGAAATTCTCAATGATTAAAATGGTATTTGTTACTCTTTATGATTTGTTAGAAATATTGGTTCGTTTTTAAATTCGTTTAAGAACTTCAGGATGTAATTACTGAAAATATTGCGGTGTTTATGGTCTTATAGACTGTGCATAACGAATATGCCGCATTTTAACTAAATAATAAACACCAAACAACTGCAAAATTTGGCTTTAAATCAGAATAGGGGCTAAAAAAAGTTGTAGGTATACATCTTAATTGGCCACCCTGTATATACTTACTGTGCTATGTGTATCTACAACGCCACATGCGAACTACGCACCAAAGACCTGACGTCACAAATCCTGCATCGCGCAATCAGAGTTAACCGCGCGACTAGCATATAATTAATACAACATCCCGACATCAACCATCGGGCAGTTGCCCACCAGACACAACACCCGTCTGGTCGGATGATCCTCTATTTATTATAGAGTATGAGTGAACTTTACACACTGTTCCTCAATGCCCAGAGTTTCATGGAAGGATAAAATCAGGAATTAAATTATCCGGAAAAGAACCGGAGTTACCGATATAGCTTGCAGAGTAAGCAAGCTGAAGTGGCTGTGGGCTGGCCATGTTTGTCGAAGGACCGATGGCCGGTGGAGCAGACGAGTCCTGGAGTGGAGACCGCGTATCGGCAAGCGTAGTGTGGGACGCCCCCCAGCTAGATGGATCGACGACCTTAAAAAGGTTGCTGGGACAGACTCTATGCAGAAGGCGGAAGACAGGGTGTTGTGGCGCAGCCTGGGAGAGGCCTATCTCCAGCAATGGACTGCGATAAGCTGAGTTGATACTTACTAAGTTTTCTGTAAATTCTCAACAAGTTTTCGAACATTTTGCATTTCCCACCATGCTCAATGGTGTATAAATGTAGGAGAAAATACTTACTGAAGTTGTCATCCATGGCCACGTTATACCTCTTGTTATGTACGTCCTGTACTTTGTACCCTGGTCCGTTGGCGTAGCTCAGGGTTGTGTATGGAATGTGATCAGACGTATTCATCTAGAAGAGAGAAATACGTTTAAAAAAAGCTCGGTAGGCATTAGGGAGAAGTGTACCATAACATCACACCAATACTCTGCCATGTTGTAGTTATATTTAAGTCTCATGGAATAGTGGCCGGGCTAAATACTGGGCACAAATCCAGACTCCGTGATGCTACTGAAAAAATCCTGATAGAAAACCCAGTAACACTTTGCTCGAATTAGGAATCTAGAGCTTGCAATTACTAGAGCAATGAGGCATTCAATACCAACGTTGAAAAAGCAGCAAGTTTAGAAGACTCGACGAAAGTCAAAATTAAACCATTGTTTGACCGGTTATCATACTATCAGTATCAGTTAGCAGACTGACAGCTGCAAACCTCATACTGGATGTACAGTCAGTTATAGAAATTATCTGACCCCCCTTTGCTCAAATAATAATAATAATATATTGTTTATTCAAGTAACACAGACTCATTTTGTTAGTAATAGAAACTTAAGCTATGTTAGTGAAAGAAAATAAAATACAAAAACAAAACACAAAAATAAACATAAAAATTAAAAGTAAGGAATCACCGCTGCGCCATCCCATGAGCAATAGCACAGCAGTGATTCACATATCTGCAGTCCAGTCTGCCCCCTATCATCGACAGATCTCAAATGGTTAATTTTTTTTTTTACTAATAAACCGTATGATTTTCATATTTTTCTAGTGTTTGGTAGATGTCGTCTAAGTATTTAAATAAAATTAAGAATTATGACATTTATGCAAAGGGGGATCAGATAATTGCTATAACTGACTGTACATATTAGAGTTTTGCTTTGTTCGTAAGCATCAAGAATTTTATACAAAAAGCGAAGCCGCGGCGCCCTTGTAACACAAGGTTTGGACTGCACTCGTAACAGGGTGTTTTTTAACTATGTCATGCGTCATAATTAATAAAAATAAAAAAAATAAAAAAATCGAATGTTCAAATTTTTTTTTTTTTTTTACATGAATTATTAGTAGTTATTGGATACATGAGGTGGCCTGTCTTTGTAAGACGACTAAAATGCCACGGTGTATAATTTTAAGTTACCACCGAAGTACACATTTTGGAATGCAAATAAGAGTATTGAGCATTGAGCAAGGACTCTATCCTTTCGAAAAGCAGACATAACAAAGAAAAAGCACCACTATAGAAAAATTATCTATACTCCATTTATTATAACATTAGACAAATAAGTGTTCTCATTTCATTCCCCTTTCGTTATTTCGATGTAAGCGTTTAATAAACTCCGTTATTTCACAATAAATACAAAGCACGGTAATCTATTTACCATTTACATTAAAAAAATAACTCTAAAGTGCAGTAATTTCAACAATATTACACAATAACTGTCGTTATTTAGCCGTTATTTGTCTAATTGTAAATGGAGTATATGTGCTACGTTACATGCTGCTACGGCACAAGGACATGGAAGCGAGGTACTTGTAAATATTAACGTTTCTGCGTGTGCATTTACAGTATTTTTTTTACGTACCTTGTTAGTTAGTCCCAATATATCAGTTCCTCGTTTACTGTACCCACTGTACGTCATAGTATGGCTGTGGTCTGACGTCACTACCACTAAAGTTTCCTGTAGGTCCACCATCCTTAAAGCCGCTTCCACTGCTTTCGCAAATTCAGCCGTCTCATCAAGCGCTTTACGGGCTTTCGTCTCGTGATGAGCGGTATCTATTCTTCCTCCTGAAATAATTAATTAAAATTTGTTTTTTGAAAAGTAATATCGGTCGACGTCATCACGTCAACGCCGGCTGTCGCTGAAAACCAGCGCTGGGGCTCTGTCTCGCATAGGGTCGCAGCGCAACATTATGATGAGCGATGGCCGTTTTGCGTGGATTTGACGCATATTTCTCCCCAAGTAGTTTTTTTTTGTGTTCTTTTTTTGCGTCGTGTTTACCGCAAATAAACGTTTTTGCTTTCTTTTGTGTCTAATATTAGTAAGCTATTCTAGACCTGATTGGGTATATAAAGAGTATATTTGACCTAAGAATTATTTATCTATTTATCATAATTTTAGCCCGTAATCCGCCACTTTTACTTACTTTATCATATCATATAAAAAACTTTTTGAGAGTTGGTTCTACCTTGTCAATTGCCTACATTCAAAATAAAATAAAATAATGAATTAAAACATATATTTTTCAAACTGTTTTTTCATATTCCTCTCAGCTAACCCTTTCATTTGATATCCATATCATGGGAGTGCATACAAAATAATTAGCCCACCATCTTTGGGAGTCCGCCATATTGGATTTAGAATGATGTCATTTAGCTAACCGTGCATTGTCATCCAAACCAAACGCAAATGCCAAATTTCAGCTCTATCCGTTGGGATAATTGTTTTGAAATTCAGTTACAAATTTTGACCCACACATACTAACTAACTAACTAACAGGGAAAATCAAATAAAAGCTTGTAAAATATTTGAAATGAACTGGATCATAACATTCGGTAATTTTTGTATTATAATTCATATCCATACTTCCATACTAATATTATAACTGTGAAAGTAACTCTGTCAGTCTGTCTATCTATCTGTCTGTCTGTCTGTATGTTATGTTTTCACGCCTAAACCGCTGAACCGATCGTCATGAAATTTGGCAGAGATATAGCCTGGGATATGGAGAAGGACATAGGCTACTTTTTTACGCGATAACCGACATCTACGCGGGGGGAGCCGCGGGCATAAGCTAGTTAATTAATAAAAAATTGTATAAATCACCTTCAACAAACAGGAAGAACCCATTCTTCTTCCTTTTCAAAATTTGTATCGCTTTCTGGGTCATTTCACTGAGGGTCGGGTCATCGTTCCCAGCTTCCAAATGGTAGGGCATATGGTCATGTGAGAATAGGCCCAAGACGGTATCATAGAGGTCCTCATCTAAACTCAAGAGACCCTGCTTATGATACACGTATTTATAGCTCTTTTTAAGTGCTTCCTTCTTTATCTTCCATTCCCTGATTAAGTCTGCACCGTCACTTCTGTGGCCCTGGTAGCCTTCAGGATCTTTTTGAGTAATGGGGAAGAAGTTTTTCCGTCCACCTCCTAATATGACCTGTGGGGAAGAAATCATGATTATTAAAGCTAGTCAGTTTAAAACAGCCTTTTATAACTTGCTAAAATGAAGATCACGATAACTGACACATTGCAAAAAGAAAATTGTAGCCAACTGGTGTCGGGACGTTACAGCTTCCAGAAACATCGTCTGTGAAGCCTTCGATATCGAAATCCTAATTGTTTCGTGAATGTGTACGCATACTGTTACAATAATCGTCAGATAGCTCTGCAGAAAAAAAAAAGAATGAAAGATGTTTTTTTTTTTACTATTGGTTTGCTCTTGACTCTAGTCTAGGTCTGGGTGACAGAGACAAAGTCTACGATGGAGTGAGGTTACCCAGAAGAAGCCTATTCACTCTCACTTTGAATAGATTAGGGTTGTATGCGTTCGGAAACACAGACGCAGGCAGAGAGTTCCACTCCTTTGCTGTGCGCATTATAAAAGACGTTTGAAAACGCTTAGTGCGAGTTGGTTGAATATCATCTAGGTAAGGGTGGTAACTTGCATTGCGTCTAGATGTCCGACGGTAGAAGGGGGCTGGTGGAATGAGGTCGTGGAGTTCATGGGCACACTCGCCGAAGTACCATCTGTAGAAGACCGACAAGCAGGCAACTTTGCGGCGATGAGCCAAGCTGTGAAGCTTGGAATCCACCAGTGTTACGTCGCCAATGAGCCTCTCATTGGCTCTATTTGCGGTAAACATGACGCAAAGAAAAAACACAAGCACAAAAAAGAATAAGTTGAGGTAAAATCACGCAAAACGGCCATCGCTCAGCAGAATGCTGCGACCCTATGCGAGACAGAGCCCCAGCACTGGTTTTCAGCGACAGCCGGCTGACGTGATGACGTCGACCGATGCAGCATACAATGAGATAAAAACAAAATAAATATACAATGGTGCCGACTCCCTTGTTCACTAATTGAACTAAATTTAAGTTCAGTGCATCTATTTCTTTCTATTTCATTAAGAAAAGGACAGAAGATAAATTTTAGTTTAGTCCTGTCAAATTAATCAGTGCTTGACATAAATTGACGTAATTTTAGTAGGCAAGTTTTAATCACGTCTAAACTTGTATGGAGTAGTGACAGGCGCTGGTTAATTTGACAGGACTAAAATAAAATTTATCTTCTGTCCTTTTCTTAATGAAATAGAAAGAAAAAGATGCACTGAACTTAAATTTAGTTTAGTTTGTGAACAAGGGAATCGGCACCATTACCTACTTAATTCTAAATGTATAAACAAAAACTAAAATAATTAAAATGGCAACATTCCGTTCTAACCGAATTCATCTGCATTCTTACATGAAGCGACTGCCTATCTGACCGCCATAACCGTACTAGGTTACCAGATAAGACTCACATCGATCTTCTTGCCGACCTTTCCCCTGATGAGTTGCGTGGCTATGTCTTCGCAGCGGAGTCCTTTCTTCGGCAGGTCGCTATCAGCCTCCCACCGCCTATCCGCAGAGTGAGCGTATGATGCCGCCGGCGTAGCGTGGGTCACTCGCGTAGTGGTGACGAAACCTGGAAGAATTCGTTAATTCTTGAGTTAGTAGTTGTTCCGTATGTGTATGAATGAATGAATGAATGAAATGCACCGACCCCAGCGTGGTTTAACCAGACTCAATTACTCGAATGACCCCAAAGATTCACACTAGCCCCTAGAATGTCATGTTTCATGGGGCTGTAGTGGCCATTGGATATCAAGGAGTAGACCAGGGGGCACGATAATTATAGGGAAGACGTGCCCATAGGATATGGAAGGATTATTAGAGCCATACCGGATATGCATCCTAAAGCAAGCCATGGAATAGTGGAAAAACAGGTGATATTTTATCGGGAGGGCATCTTATAACGACGTCGCAGCCATTTTGGCTCAGGTCCAGATGCTTTCTCGACTCCTTTCTGTGTCACTGCTATGCTGTGTTTTACGTAGTAGTTGTTCCGTATGTGTAGGTAAATTAACGAAACAAAAAAATTCTAGGCCTTTTTTTATCCAACGAAACAAAACATAAATTGAAAAATACGTGTATTATTTAATTTATGATTTTTTCTAAAAGTAACTCTGCAAGATGTTATGAAGCGTTGTCAACGAAATTCTCATTTATTATAATATTATAAAAGAAAAGTACCGTGTGGTGCCGGACGTAAAGAATAGCACCACTCAATTTCCTCCTGTGGGTGTCGTAAAAGGCGAATAAGGGACTTACTAGAGAATGGGCAGCAGCGTTCTCTATGCATTTTTAGCACCCTATTGCGATCGCCAACCCGCCTGCCAAGCGTGGCAATTATGGCAAACCCTCCCAATTGGGGGAGGCCTATGTACAGCAGTGGACGTCTTTCGGCTGAAATGATGATGATATTATAAAATAATACGTGAGAATTTCGTTGAGTTATTTGACGAATGAGGGGTTTGTTGCTGTGGCGGTATCAACAACGCCACATGTGAACTACGCATCAAAGAACTGACGCACAGTGGAACGAATGTATGGGAGCGGTTGGACGTAGACATGTCCGAAAAATAAGAGTAAAATTATGACAAACTAATGATGCCATCTTATTCGATTACTTAATGCCTTCATAAATTGTGGTGATGAATTTCTTCATAACTCCCATATTTCGGGAGTAATTTGAGAAAATGTGAAATTTTACTATGAAAATGAGTGTATCGAGCTCTCTCCCTCCTGATTCCGGGCTTGTTTCAAGTAGCGGTCTCTAATATCGTAATGCTATTACTAAGAGCTATATTTAATACTAAGTCACATAGTGCGCCAAATGTGCACTTTCTGGGATAAAAGGAAATGAAAATTTAAAAAAAAAACGTTTTTTCCCCATTTGTATTTACTTTAAACCGCAGACAGACTTATTAAGAGGTCTATAAATATATTATATATATACAGAAATATATATTAACAAAAATATTCACCAGAACTGATGAGAGTATGACTTTTAAGTAAGTTGATAATAAATTACCTAGTTTCATTAAAAGTACAATAAATAATTAAGATGTAAGCTCTAATTTACTAAGTTACACATTTTAAAACAATAACATCATTTAATTATCTTCGTCATCATCATCATCATCAATTAATTCAAATTCAGAATCGATGTCCGCTAAATCATTTATGTTAACAAATTCGATATCACTTTTCTCAGAATCCGTAAGCTCATAAAATTCCTTAAAAGAAGATTTTTTTACAAACTTATTTCCTTTTGGACGGATACTTGTAACAAGTGGATCAGAAGACAGTAAAAGATTGTGCATAATATCTTCATTGCATGAGATACTGCTATGCTTTCGAGAATGCCCCTCTCTATATTTTCTAAAATCTTTATTTCTAGCCTCAGATGCCTCTTCGGATAGAAAACCAATGGGCACAATTGACATGTTCTGAACAATGTCTGGCCCATGCATTAAAATTTTATGAAGTGAAGAAGGCATATAATACCATGGGTATAACTCCACGTAAAGCTTAGCAGTATCAAAGCAGAACTCTCGGAATTTAGTTACGTTGATCTTCTCTCCTGATGAAATACACTGCAAGATCAAACAGATTTTTCTTAAAAGCATAGCATCTATTCCGGTCAGTTCAGCAGATTTAGTGTAGTTTTCAAAAAATCTCCTTGCCGAGTTGCCATTGTTGGTGGATCCACTGCCTTGTTTCACAACATCGAGAAGTAAGCCCGTTTCTCTTCTTACAGCCTCTTGAACTCTTTTCTTCCTGTCATCAACTTGCCTTTTTGCTATATCACCCCTTACTTGCCATGATTTTATGTCTAATTTGTAGGAAATGTGTAATAAGCATTCCATTGAGCGAATCCAAGCGTGAAGGGTGCTTAAGCTATATTTATACATGTCCTCGTTTGCGTGTTTATCTTTGATTAACTCTAAATTATTAATTTCTTTAGGACAAGCCTTGCATATGTCACACACTGAAGCTGCTGTATTGGATATAATGGAATGAATTTTACCATCAATCATTGTCAACAGCAGTTGGTGTTTGACACTAATTCCATCAGTGATGGTGGATGGAGTTAAGGCTTCAATCTCTGCTTCGATTTCAGCCATCTCTCTCTGCACATTTTCTTTGGTTTCCTTTATAAACTTAAACAATATTGGCCGGCAAAATGAAGTGGAAGATGGTCGCTCGTTTTCCCAAATTGTTACACCTTTTGAGACGAGCCGCAGTGGTACAAGACTAATCATAAAATTACTAGCAAGATCGATTTGCTCATCTTCACTCGTCCTTTGATGATAAATGCTTTGGCTAGATGATCCGTCAAAACCCCATTTGCTGGTCAATACGAGCTGTTGATTGGGATCAACAGGGGTTTCTAACGACCTAATAAGTCTTCTTGAGGTTAAATCCATCAAGGCTTGTAATTTGATTTTTGCAGAGCTCTCTGTAACTGTGAGATCTTCTTTGGCCGGATAGCACTTAATTTTTTCTTTAACCAACATGTAGTAACTCGGGTATTGAAGAGCTCCTTCTTGAGTGTTGAAATCCCGAAGAGTGTTATAGCGCCATTTCGATAAGTTCATCGATACATAAAGAGCCAATGCCTTCAAAGGGGATATTTCCCGTACCTGAATTGATTTACCTTCAATGAAGGCTTTGATTTTTGAGGCCTCTTCTGGATTCTCCGTCAAGTATTTCATAACATAAGCTGTATCGCTTTGTCCTGCCTTTTGAAGCGCCCTTTCGGCCGAAAACATAATTTCAGCGCTGCTACTGCTGCATGAAAGACTATCTTCAGTGCGTCTTCTTTTTTGCCGGTTACTAAGGTCCTCAAAAGATTTACGAGGACTAGGATGTGTACAAGTTGAAGCATCAGATTTAGCAGGAGAAATTATGGGCTCGATGACGTCACTTATATTTTCTGTAGAAGGTTCCATATTTTCATTCTGTAATTCCGGCCATTGAATTGGAGCCTGTAGCCAAATCTCATGTTTCTTCCGAAACTTATCTGTGCTTCTTCCAGACTGTGTCCATTTTGCATAAATGCGGTAGCAAAATCGACGACACCAGTCTTTTAAACTTGTTTCAGCACTTTCACATAACTGAACACAACTGTTATCTTTTAAAACACTGAACAAATAGTTAAAGTCGCGTAAATCTTTATGTGCGCGTGCGCATAAAGCAACGTGAATATCAAGATTTGTATTAAAATTTGGAAAATACATTGCGAGATTAGCTTGGATACAACGAGGTGTAAATCAACACTGATTTTAAAGTTACTAATAGTGACCTATTTATATAAAATCCAGGTATCCCAGGTATCCTTTGTTAAATATTGCAAGGTAATTAGTTATTGTGATAATTAGTAAATGATGCATGCTAAATTAGTGTATTAAGAGCCATTTAGTAATTAAATAATAGCAATGTTCTTATCAGTAATCATTAGTGCATCAGTTTTATATGTAAACCTTAAGTCCCTAATTATATATCCTAATTAGCTTATATCTTCTCTAATTGGCTGCTCAGAAATGTTATTGTAATAAGGTAAACCTTTAGAAAAACGGTTTTAATCAACAAAATAAACAAAAAATAAAAAAATTGTGTTATAAAATAAACATCACTCTTTATCCCAGAAAGTGCACATTTGGCGCACTATGTGTCTTAGTATTAAATATAGCTCTTAGTATTAGCATTATGATATTAGAGACCGCTACTTGAAACAAGCCCGGAATCAGGAGGGAGAGAGCTCGATACACTCATTTTCATAGTAAAATTTCACATTTTCTCAAATTACTCCCGAAATATGGGAGTTATGAAGAAATTCATCACCACAAGTTATGAAGGCATTAAGTAATCGAATAAGATGGCATCATTAGTTTGGCATAATTTTACTCTTTTTTTTCGGACATGTCTACGTCCAACCGCTCCCATACATTCGTTCCACTGTGTGACGTCACAAATTCCAATCGATCAGCTTAAGCTACGCTTGCCGCGATTGTTCCGTGGATGGGTGACCATCTTTACATAGCGTGACCCCTTCCTGCCTCGGAAAGCCCGTTTAATCCATTGGTCCCTACTGTCATTCGTGGATCTTTGACAGTCGTTACGTGTCGTCAGAAGCCCGAAAGTTAGACAAACAGTCTTACCAAGGGGTATTGTATTACCCAGTAACTGGGTTGTGGAAGTCAGACAGTCGCTCCATGTAAAATACTTGTATTCAGCTGGTTAGACTGGATCGGCATCGGCATCCCAACATAGTTGGGAAAAAGCTAGGTAGATAAGATTTGACGAATGGTTTTCAGTCTACATGTAAACTATCAAAGTTTAAAAAAGACCTAAAAGTCCTAGTATCCAAGTAATTTTTGAACTTCTTTGATTATTACTTTATTTTGTTTTTTTTTTTAAATTGGCTTGTATTATTTTTAATTTTTTGTTTTTTTGTTTTTATTTTTGTACCCTTACAAATACACTTTTACTTTTGATTTGATTTTGTTTTCCTAACTATGATTTTCGTGTACCGTAAAACTTATTGTACCTACCGAGATTTTAAGTGAATGATGTGGTCACCTATAATTAGAAGCGTACCTACACTTGTATTTGTCCTTGTTCATGTTAACATGCGTGTAATTGTGTAGCTTCTGTTGACGATCCAATAAATAAATAAATACCTACATATATCTCGCACTTAAACTTCTACGATCAATTTTTTTTTACTTAGAAAGAAAGAAAAAGTATTTATTGTGACTCGCACAGGAAGATCACAAACTAAACATAAAATTATAAAAGTATAAAAAATAAAAACAGAGTCCTGTACGAGGCCAAAAGGCTCCTATCTCAGCATGATACTGCGACGTTTAAAAATAAGTGCCGTAGCGATGGTATTCTGATAGGGCCCGCTGTGATGTCACAAGCAGATCACTTAGCCTATATCTTCCCACAGCTGGGCAACATCAGCTACGCTCAGTTATCAGCATAAATTTCTCTGAGCCGATCAAAAGTTAGTTGTTGTTATTTCACAGCTGTTAAATAAAGGAGAGGTCAAATCAATCTTGAGATCTTACTTTCCCGTTATTCTAATAAACTGATTCATAAAACTCTCAGTTCTTAGAAACGATTTTATAATCCATTGATAGGTATTCATGTGATCTACTGTTACGCTGTTTCTCATCATTTCAGCCGAAAGACGTCCACTGCTGGACATAAGCCTCCCCCGAGCACCGCCACCTCGACCAGTTTTGTGCTTCCCGCATCCAGCGGATTCCTGCGGCTTTCATAAGGTCATCGGTCCACCTTGTGGGAGGCCTTCTAACGCTACGTCTTCCGGTACACGGTCGCCACTCCAGAACCTTTCGGCCCCAACGGCCATCTGTTCTGCGCGCAATGTGCCCTGCCCATTGCCACTTAAGTTTGGCAATTCTTCGAGCTATTTCGGTTACCTTGGTACCTATGCTTGGTTACGCTGTTTCTATTACCTAAAAAATCTGACAGTTCTAAGAGACAATTAATTATTCTTCATTTCCAAAAAAGATAATATTGTTGAGCTAGACGAGTAACTAATTTTCAAGGTTATTGGAAAAATTATAATAAAATACAGTTAATTTCCAAAAATTGGATATCCTGATCGTCCTTTTACTCATAATTGCCGAATCGAAATCGAAATCGAACTTTTACGAAATAATAACTTGCTGCCACCCGCGGTTTTGCCAGCGTTGGTTTTTCTAAAATAAATAAACCTAAGTTCATAAAACATCAGCTATCTGGCAGTGAAAGTTCCGACAAAATCAGTCCAGCCGTTTCGAAGATTGGCCGGAACAAACAGACAGACAGACAATGATTAAAAAAAAAATGATTTTATTTTAGAAGTACCATAAATATACTTTCTCATTCATTTATTAAAAAGCTGTTATTTTGACGTTACAAACAGACATTTCAATTTCATTTATTTGTATATGTATAGATTTCCAACAAATGAAAACTTGATTGTGCTATTGTGCTGCAAAGATTTCTTAATAATTCTGACAGTTCTGTGAATCGATATAATAAATTACTATTAATTTCGAAGAACTGAGGTTTTTCGAAACATTATAATTAAATACCGTAAAAAATTGGATAGCCTTGATGTCCTTTTATTACTCATTATTTCCAAATTCTAGGAAAAAATAGATCATCGCCTAGGAGACCACAAGCAGTCGGTTTTTAGGGTACCGTACGTCCGACTGAAAAAAAAAAAACAGAACCCTTATACAGCGTGTTACGGAAAGGGTATATCCATACAAACGGGGTGAAGAGTGTATCTGGTTCAGAATCTCTGTACAAAATTTCAGCTCAAAAGTACTAACTAGAAAATGCTTAATATTTTTTGTATTTCGATAGTTTATTAAATTTAAATCATAACAAACGTGTTACCGCCGTTTCTTTGTGTGTAGTTTATTGACACCGATCAGCTGACTTGGTCTAGTGATGTGTAGAATTCAATTGGAAACATTTGATTTTTAGTTAAATGTTTCTTAACTTTTTATTTATGTAGGTATAGGTATTAAAAAATATTGCCCTGTAGTTTGTTATCACCAAAAGAATCCATGCCTTTGATATGTATATACCCTTTTCGTAAAACGCTGTAGGATCACCCGTGTGTCTGTCTGTCTGTCACAGCCAATTTGCTCCGAATCTAATGGACTAATGAAGTTGAAATTTGGTATATACAGGGTGTATCTATTCAAACACGAAATATTATAAAAGATACACCTATATTGTGGTGAGAAATAAACGATAACGGCAACCACGGTTTGAGTTATGACCGTAAAAGTTATAAGTAAGCCTCTAATATTATTATATATTTCCTTCCATCTCTTAATCTATATCTCTTGTATCTATTCAAACACGAAATATTTTAAGAGATACACCTATAGGTGGTAAAGAAGCCATGGAAATGTTATTTTTTTTTTAAACTGAGTTTATTATTTAGAAAAATAAATAATTTAAAATTACTTGATATGATGATTAATTATCAAAAGGCACTGCGCTCGTGCCACCACTCTCGCCGCATCCGGGCGGATCATTCATAGAATAAGTAGTAAGGTTTTTTTGCAAAATGTCTCAAGCAATTTTAAAATTATAATAATAAAAAATAAAAAAACTTAGATAAAAAAAATTCGCTGCTATGGCTTTTTTACCACCTATATATGTTTCTCTTAAAATATTTCGTGTATGAATAGATACACCTTATATAATATATGAATTTCTGTGACCCAAACTCGGACGTGTAACTTTAAGAAATTAATATTCAATATGGGGGTCGCTTTTGGGAGGCAAATAAGAAGAAAAAAAAATTCAAAATGTAACATATCAAATAAAAGTGCTTACTGTGAGGGTCTCAAATATATATATTATTTAGAGTTATTTATAAAATGAAATGAAAAAAACTACTGAGCCTAAAATAAAAAAAAATAAAAGAAATTAGTTCTATACTTAAAAATTACAGGAATACCGGACTATGGTTTTAAAATAACATGGTGAATCTCTTAAGTTCGTATAAACTTACATTTACAGTTGGAATGTATGAGAGAACATATTTATCAATTATAATGTTAAACTCAAAACTCAAACTCAAAGCATTTATTTCAATTAAACCATTTACAGGCACTTTTGAATTGTCAAAGAGACGGTCAGTTAGTCAGAGTCGGCAAGTTGAAGCTAGATGCCCATTCCAATACGTAGATCACTATGGAGAAAAAAGGACAAGAAACTCCAAGGACACTCTTTTAAATCAAGATATTCATAATCCTGGGTACATTATTCTTGTTGCTTATATATGTGAGACAATGTAAAAACTAATAAAACAATTCAAAATATAAAATTACAAATTAAAAATAAGCCCTGGCAGTCAAGAGATGACCAGTCCCAACTGACGGCGCCCGTTCATGAACATGACGCATGGATCAGCACCATCCAGCTCAACCATTTTGTAGGGAACCGAATGATCCAACACACGCGCCACCATCAGTGAAACATTTAAGTGAGCATGACATACTCTCAACTGCCATGCTCTTTCAAGTCAACATAAATCATAATAACATAGTAAACGACTCCATGGTATTCACATTTACAAAATTGAAAAAATGCTGCTAAATTAAACAGAACTATAGTTTGCAATGTATTTGAGAGATTAATAAAAATTTACTACCAAAAAAGAAAATAATTATTATCTATTGGAGTATTCAACAATAAAAACATGCTTAAATAAAAACAAAATAAATATTAAGTTCGTAATGTCAGAAAATAAAATAAAATAAAAAAGGGGGAAGCAACTTCCAAGTATTCAAATTTTATCTAGTGAGCCCAAGTGGCAGTGGAGCAGGACCAGCATTTAGCCAAGCATTTTTATCTACGATATAATCATCCAACTTATAATATGCTTGTCTGCATAGTGTGCGTTAATGCACGTTTTAAATTTCTTACCCCATAAAAGAAGTGTGTACTTTAGACAATCTGAAGCGTGGTTGATCTAATTTGTTCCTATTTCTAGTGTTACAATTATGCCTGTCACTTATTTTACTAATGTTTTGCACCACTGTCCTGTCATTTTGACAGTGGCATTTCTTGACATTACTTTGTTTACACAAATTATCTGAATTTGAGACTTGGGTATACGGAACCCTTCATTGTGCGTGGTCCGACACGCGCTTAGCTGGTATTTGGTTGAGCTTAATTGAGCTTTATTGAGCTAATCGAATATTTCCCGAGGTTCCTGGAAACGTTGAAATAAAACACAGTCAATTTCCAAAAACTGCATAGCTTTGATGACCTATTGCCAAGTTCTATGAAATACAATCAATTATTTTTAATTTCCAAGAAATTAAAACCCGATCGTTTTGTACAGATTACATAATAACTGAGAGTACTAAGAAATAATAATTACAAAATGTTATACATTTCCAAAAAAAAAACTGCATGATCCGTATACTGCGTCAGTTCTATGAAAAAAATATTGATTGAAACTCAAACTCTAAGCATTTATTTCAATTAAATCTAATAATAATAACCGGAATCACGTGTAAAAGTGATTCCGATATCCTATTTACAGAATAAACGATTTCATTTAATTTCATTTCCATTTACAGGCACTTTTGAATTATCAAAGAGACGGTCAGTTAGTCAGGAAGTTGAAGCTAGTTGCGCATTCCAAAACGTAGATTTCTATGAAGAAGAACGGGCAAGAAACTCCAAGGACACTCTTTTAAATCAAGATATTACAAAATCCTGGGTACGTTATTCTTGTTGCTTCTATATGTGAGACAATGTAAAAAACAAATAAAACCATTCATAATATAAAATTAAAAATAAGCCCTGACAGTTGAGAGGTGATTAGTCTCAACTGACGGCGCCCGTTCACGAACATGACGCGTGGATCAGCACCATCCAGCTCAACCATTTTGTAGGGAACCGAATGATCCAACACACGCGCCACCACCAGTTGACTGAGATACTCTCAACTGCCATGCTCTTTCAAGTCAACATAAATAATTTATTGGAACTCAAACTCAAAGCAATTATTTCAAAAAACCATTTACAGGCAGTAATCAAAAAAATTTAAAATAAATCTCACAGTCCTTTAACTAAAATTTCAACTTTATAGCACCCCATTAATTGAGTTTTAATGGGATTCTATAAAGTTGAAATTTATTTCTGAAAAGAGAAAATTCCTGTTCAAAAAACGTTAGAAATATTGAATTTTGCTTGGGGACATCCGAATCTGACCACCATAACGACTATTCTTGCTTGCAGCTCTCGGCCGCTATAGTAATGCTTAACTACGTTCATCAACCAATAGTATCGCAGCATCAGATTTTTGCTGAGCCCCTAGTTTTTGTAAAAGAAAAAAAAAAAGACCGTAAAATACCAGCCGAGGTGGTCTGACATCTGTGGTCATTGTAACAGAGCTTGAAACATGTATTTAAAGAAAACTTTTTATTTTATTTTATTTGCTGTCGTAAAAAGGGGCGGGAAACAGATGTGGACATCCATGAGCAAGGGATTTTGTTTTGAAAGTGTAACGACTCAGATGTCCCCCAATAGTACATTGAAGAAATCACCTTAAGATGAAACTAGTCGATACTTTTTCCATACAAATTTCGGGGGGGTATTACTCCACAGTTTGATATTGTACATCCAAAGTTAAACATGATATCATTTTGTCTGATTATTAATTTTGTCTGCACGGAAGCAGAATATTAAAATAAAAAGCCTTTAAAAGTTATGAGCCAACAAAGATTCGTTTTTCCTGTTAATTTTAACGCAAATTTTGGCGTAAATAAGTAATAAAAGAAGTATAACATCTCCAAAACAAAATCCGCTTCGAGAAAGCTCAATTTTCGAAAATGTTAATAAACTTTATTTGTAATTGATTTATCCAGTAGTTTTTTCATAAAACTCAACCTTCCAGAGGACTTTTTGTAATTTTTGACACGCGCGGTTTACTATGAATTATTGTGAATTTCACTCAAAACACGATGACGGATACGATGCTAGGTGAGACAGCGTGCTTTTTGGTCACGCCCACCAGTGAGTTCGAGCCCGCGACTAGTTGGCTCTTAAGTAAGAGTTTGACACGTTCTCAACGTCAAATTCTTAATTCAGAAACCGAACAAGAGAACAATCGAACAGAAATCTCACCAGTCCCTTTCCCAGCCATCTGAGCCCAGTCCATCAGTCCAGTGACGGAGTGCACGCCATCCCTCTGTCCCTTGCAGTCCCCACGTTTAACAGCCGCGCTTAGCCCCACAGTCCCACTATTGGCCTTTACTCCTGACAGGTAGGCAGTTCCACTGCAAGCGGAGTCAGCGACGTTGTGGTCCACGCAGTATGTCTAAAAAAATTATATTGTTTTTATTAAATCAATTTGGGTTACAATCGAATCGGATGGAGATCAAATCATTTATTTACTTTGCAAACGTGAGTCACTGGTTGGTGGCTAAATAAATTATTTGATTTGATTGAAATGATTAAAGGTCTCTGACAGACGACGCCATACAGAGCCGTCCCGCTCGGCGCGACGGTAACCGTGGCTCTGTTTGGCGTCGTCCGTAATATCTAGTACATTACAACTGCTCAGCGTCGCGTCGCCGTCCCGTCCCACCGCGCCGCGCTCGCTGTGTGCAGAGCACGAGCGCGCTATGTTTATAGCACATAGATGTTTTTGTATTAAATAACCCAAACACGAATT
The DNA here is from genome assembly GCA_947523025.1 of Dryobota labecula. Lineage (NCBI taxonomy): Eukaryota > Metazoa > Arthropoda > Insecta > Lepidoptera > Noctuidae > Dryobota > Dryobota labecula. The sequence goes on along the minus strand of OX383296.1, from coordinate 4,670,236 downwards.
TAGTAGTTGTAGTTTGAGACTAACATAACACAAACAGGTTGGGCAGAGGTGTACTTTAGTTCACCCATATTTCGTCAGTTATGTTTACGTTTCATATAATAGGGGGTGAGTTTGAGCCTAACATAATTACTAAGGACACATGCTTGAAGACCGTCTTTCTACTGGATAGGTATGATTCGGGTTATTTTGTCAAGAAATTCTCAGTAGCAACCAAGAGTTAGAATCTACATATGTATACCTATCCTGTCAAAAGAATCTATAAGAAGGAACAACTAGGTAACTTTAGTACCTATAGCTGGCAAAATGCTGTGCAGGTATAATAAACTTCTGTTAAGTTTTTCGAGGAAAAATGCGTGAAGATGTGTGTGTTCGAATTGAAGAGGATTATATTCGGAAAATCAGCTGAATATGGAAAATACAGGACCTAGTTGTGGCAATTTTTGGGGAATGTCCAATCGATGGACGTCTTTTGGCCGAATGAAGATTATGACGTATAAATAATTTTTTTTTTTTTTACGATGGGTTTGCTCTTGACTCTAGTCTAGGTCAGAGGTAACAGAGACAATGTGGAATATAATAAAATATACGTACTTTAGCCAGACCGGTGTAAGGGAAGGCTTCGAAGCTCAGCTTCAGTTCTTCACCGAGGTGGCCGTACTGCTGTCCCAGGTAGACCCTGGTGGCAGCCAATGTGGTGATGCTCATGCCGTCTCCGAGGAATAGGATCACATTCTTTGCTACCTTCGTGTTTAGAGGACTGGCTAACTGGAATTTAGAATTAGAATTTTCAAGATAAGAACAATAATAATTATATGGTAAATGGTGTAATAGCCAAGAGCCTCGACCAATACCTGAGGAGGCTCTCGTTAGGCAGCTGGATCTAGAAAACGGTACTTCTGGACACGGCGCGTATCGTCAGGAGGTTCCTCTCGTAGGGGTCTGACTGCCGGTAGCTTGGACCCTGTTTCCAATATAGGTGGGCTACTATTATTTATATTTTTAAATGTTTTTTTTTTTTTTTTTTACTTTGCCCCATGCGTTATGGAATTCGCCGTGTGTAGATACGGTTGCCAGTGTTGTATAGATCACTATGGAAGCTTGTTGACAGACACGGTGGTATCGTCACCGGATGCCGATGGTTTGCCGTGACATACACAAGCTCAAACGATTATTGCACGGCACGGCTAGTGCACCGTACCGTAAGGCTAGGTTTATACGGCATTGTACTGCACGTTTTTTGCGGGATATACAGTGTGTAAGGGACAGCCCTCCGCAAACTAACAGGGTGCATTCAGCTCCTGATTTTGAATCATATTCCACCGGAAATTTGCTCAGGAAAATTCTCATTTTTTTATCTTTTTTTTTCTGTTACTTTTCCTTTATGTCAATGTAAAACAACATTCTCTGTGTGCAGCACTCCATTTATGTAAATAAAACAGGTGAAATAAAAAAAACCAGCAATGGATGTTGAAATACTCTAACGAACGACGCGCGAAATCAGCTGTTCACTTTCTGCCTAGCTACAGAGTTCATCGAACTCACTCGCTGCGCTGTCGTTCGCTACCTGCGTTTTGCCACAGTAACGATACATTGCGTGTGAGGTAATAAAACAAATCAGGTGTATTGGATTCCCATAACGTTCCTGAAATAATTTCATTTACCGGTCATCTTAATATGATATACTGAATTCATCCCATCAGTCTGCGGAGGGCTGTCCCTTACACCTTGTATATTACCAAATAAGTAGTGGCGCATACATTGAGTATAGACCCACGTGTTTGTACTGCAAAACTTACATAGAAACATAGAAACTTGTATATTATATATGTTTATCGAATACCCATTGGACTTGTCAAGCAAACCGAATAAACTTTTAACGTATTCGGTATGCAGTAACGCATAATAGTTGACCCGCAGGTTTGCGCGGTGTACGAGGGCAGTTAAAGCAACGCTTTTCAAAGCTTACTGTCAGTCCTTCTACACGTGCAGCCTGTGGGTCAACTTCACTCAGCGGGCATACAACGACCTGCGTGTTCAATACAATAATGCACTAAGAGTACTGCTGCGGCTGCCGTAGCGTTATAGTGCATCAGGGATGTTTGCGGACAACAACATTGATGGTTTTGCCGCCATTATTAGAAAAAGATGTGCATCCTTGATGTCGCGGGTTCACGGCAGCACCAACAGTATTCTCAGTGTGTTTGCAGATCGCTGGGATTCCCCGATGTGGCGGAGGTGGACGCAGCTCCACGCTGAATTTTATTTTTTTGTTTGTTTGATTGTTCGTTTGTGTCTCTGTACTAACACTAGACGTTAAGTAAAATTGCTACTAACCATATGGACTTAAAATTTTCTGAAATAAAAATATTCTATTAGTACATCAAACTGTGGCTGTGGCTACACGGAGAAAAAAGTATCGCGTCAACAGCTCGCCGTTAACACGGTTTAAATCGGAAATTGTGGTGTATTGCCGTGAAAACCCAGTCTAAAGCCACTTTACACTACTTTTGTACATTACACGGTTTCTTTACGGTACGGCGTTTAGACTGCGCTGTAGAAACGTGTCTGTTAACAAGCTTCCATATTGATGTATACCGGCGCGGTTAATACATCGTTCCGTAAAGAAACCGTGCCGTGTATAAAGGGCCTTAGTCCTCCTTTTTCTTAAACTTTCTTCCCATTCAAAAAGCATTGAGGAACCGGTAAAACTGGAGTAAGTCTTACTCTTAAAGTATTAGAGAAAAGGTAAAACTCGGGCACTGAATTCAATTTGAAAACTTAAATTTAGTTTTGCATAATCCTGAAAAGAAATTGTCCTGCTCGAGATCTAGGGTTGTAATTCAGTATTTTTATTCTAAAAACAATGGGTATTTAAAGTTTGCAGGTATACCTTTGATCTCAATATCCATTGCGCCTGCAAATTCCAGTGATCCTTATTCCTTTCATCGAAGGTCGGCGTGTCACCAGCTGTAACATAGAAAAAAAAATTGAGTGTCTGTAAAGTTGGTTTACAGAGATAGTTTAACGTGACAACGTCATAACAAAACATTGATGCGGCACAAGCGTACAATGAGCGTAACGGGACAATGAGCGTAACGGGAAGATGCGCGTAACGGGACAATGAGTCATCCTTTATCGTGCATGCAGCCGGCGTTCATCGATTTATTAGACGTTGTCACTACAAAAAAAATCTGAGTATTTTATTTCTTTCAGTTGTAAACACAAATCGTCTTCTCGCATTAAAACTGTATAATCTCAAAACTTACTAATTTTAAGGAGAGCGTTTTAAGAGAAAAATACAGGTGATACCAAAAATTTCCGCATATTAACTCAATTTCGAATATTTTTGAAATTGTACACTTTTAATGCGAAAAGGCGAAATGTATTAAAATCAAAATAAAAATCAAAATATTTTATTTCACATAAACCTACATGGGCACTTATGAAACGTCAGAAGCTAGGAGCACGGTTCCAATTAGTCGTTTCCTATGGAGAAGAGCCGGCAAGAAACTCCATGGTTACTCTTTTAAAAATAATTGGCTTTACAATATTATTAAATAACAGTGATAATAGGTATGGGAGGACAGTGTAGGCCTTTCAACAATTACCAGGTACTTTCCTTTACCTATGTATTAATAAAGTGGAATATTTTTTTTAATGATTTGGTGAAAGGAGTGAAGACGATAAGTCAACTGATATGTCTAAGTTGACGGCACGGTTAGCGCAGTGGTTAAGCGATTGACTGCTGCGCTGCGTGTTGCGAGTTCGTTGTCTGCACGGAACAAATATTTGTATCACCTACAAGTAGTTGTTCTGGGTCTGGCTGTTAGTGTATGTGAGTTTAAATGTTTGTAAACGCACCCACAATACAGGAGAAATCCAGTCTAGTATGGGGCAACGTTCGAACGAAAAGAACTTCTGCTAACTTGACCTACTCTCATCCAGTAAAAGTCACATTAAAAAAAACGTATTTTCAAAACACGCTGTCGTGACCCAGCTTTGTTAGGAATAAAAAAAAACATTATTGAAGCTGCATACGAGAGAGAGAAGAGACAGAGAGAAAGAGAGATAAGAATTTCCCCGTGGACGATATAAAAAAAAATAGTACAATAGGCATTTGAGTATCAACCTGTATCAACGCTCTTTGCTGTCATTAGGTTAATTTCTACAATAGAAGAAATAAACAACCAACTTACCAAAACAATCACCCGAGTCTAACAATTGTCTATCGATAACTAACAATAGACAATATTAATATGTGGGAATCGAACTCTGCCCCTGAGCTGAAAAACCAATCACTTGACTATTTTGGGTCATCGTCACTCATTTAAACGGGTTCCCTGCATATTATTAATCCTTTTTGAATTAATTAACCAGGGTAGAAAGATTGACTGAGATGTACCGAGCGTGCTGACAAAAAGATATGACTGGAATACACCATGCCACATAGTCACAAAAAAATCAATCTGCCTAGCCTTTTCCCAACTATGTTGGGGTCGGCTTCCAGTCTAACCGGATGCAGCTGAATACCAGTATTTTACATGGAGCGACTGCCTATCTGACCTCCACAACCCAGTAACTGGGTAACACGATACCCCTTGGTAAGACTGGTTGTCAGACTTTATGGGCTTCTGACGACCCTTAATGCCACATAGTCACTATGACTACATATTATAAAACAAAGTCCTCCGCCGCGCGCCGCGTCGGTCTGTCTGTGTCTGTTCGCGATAAACTCAAAAACTACTGCATCGATATTCATGCTGTTTTATATGCAAGGATAGGGAAACGAATCACCCAGTCACACAGCACAAGCACTTACCATCACTTTACCTTAAACCTGGGAATCCCAAAAAAGTAAAACCATAATTATAACCAATCATATTATCATCAGACGTAATTGAGTAGTGTCCTAAGGAATTCAAGATAGAAATCTCTTTTTTGTGACAGATTTTGACATTTGTCTAGCGCGGTATTTTACCGAAAGTAAACGGCAACAAAACGGCGACAAAATATTCACTCAAGAACGATGTGCCTATTAAGGAATATCGTTCTTGAGTGAATATTTTGTGTATGATACCTAGATATTAAAGTCATCTTTGTGGCAAAAATGTGTCATTATTACGAGGGCGGTATTTTACACCTGTTTGTTCGCATGTCACAATAATTAGTAATGTAATGATTTTGCATATCTTTTCCTTTCTGGTTAGTAAGCAGACGTTTTTGATGTAATGCGGTTAACGCCACCTACACCTACAGTACAGGTAATCCCAATGCATGACCGTTTGAAAAGTCTAAATCGGACCTCTAATAACCCCCTTGTGCGCTTCTAAAAATATTATTGAACACTAGATGGCGTCTCTTTTTGTAAAATTCAAATAATTATTATTTTGGGGTCCTAAAAATACTAAATAGGCAAGTAACTGCGACCAACTTGGATATAGGGGTGGGTCACACTTCTAACCGGTCACAGATCTGTCAGGCTCATACTAAAAACCATTCCGGTTTTCCATCTCACACCTACGCCGGGGGTCGTAGGAACGCACGATTCTTACGCAACCCCCGACTGGTGCCAGCCCACCTTGGCAGGCCTCCTCAGGTCAGGGGGAGGAGTGAGGTGTTTCACTCCCCTCGCGACGTCTAAGAGGGGCGTACGTGGAACACTACGCGTACGCCACCTCGGGTCCTGATGTATGGGGAGCGACGGACGTCCCTGGACCCATTTAGTGGGGCTGTAAGAGGGTCTTGTCCGCCCTCCGCCGACGCCCAGTGCGCCTGATACCTGCCGGGTGAGAGGATGAGATCTCTCTCTCCCTTTCCGCAGCCTCCTTCTGCGAGACTAGTTTTTCGCAGAAGAATACCACCGCGTCCCAGGACTCCTCGCTGCCGACCATCGCATTCACTACGGCCGCGTCGCACCTTTCTGCGGGAACCTTAACTGAAGCCATAAGAGCCAAAGTGGCTTAAAAAACTGCTCTAAACTTACCTCTGAAGCAGTTTTTCAAAGTAAAATATGTATTGAAAAAATTACTGTTAGGCCACTCTGGCTCTCAGAAGCCATTAGAGCCAAAATAGCCTAAAAAACTTCTCTAAACTGACGTCGGAAGATGTTTTTCAAAATAAAATCGGTATTGAACAAATGACAGTTAGGCCACTCTGGCGCTCATGGCCTCAACTCTTTTGGTATGGTATATCGTCTTGTGTCGTAGTAGTAGGTGCGTTTAGATATTATTATTTAAACATAACTTCAATATTTTTGTTTGTTCTTGATAGCTATGATGTTCGTTACATTTATCATTCGTGTGACTTATGACATATAATACAATAATTATAAATGCTTTTATTAGTAATCAAATCAAATCTAATCTCAAATCTAAGCTTCAGTGGGGCCCACATATAGATAAATTGTCTAAGAAGCTGAGCTCCGCAGCATACGCTGTTAGAAAAATTCGTAATTTAACTGACCTAGAGACAGCCCGTTTAGTGTACTTTAGTTATTTTCATAGTGTAATGTCTTACGGTATTCTGTTGTGGGGAAATGCCGCCGACATTCAGTCTATCTTTGTTTTGCAGAAAAGAGCTGTTCGATCAATTTATAAATTAAGTTCGAGACACTCTCTCAGAGAGAAATTTAAGGAAATTAATGTTATGACTGTGCCTTCTCAGTATATTTTTGAAAATCTTTTATATGCCCATAAAAACATAAAATTGTTTAAACAATACAGTGATATCCATAATATAAATACTAGGAACAAACACATGTATGTTGTACCTAAAACTCGGCTCAAGAAAATAGGTGGTTCGTTCAGATGTCAATGTATACGCTTTTATAATAAACTTCCAAGCCACGTTCAAGATCTAAGCATTAATAAATTCAAATCATTCATTAAACGTAAGTTGTGCCAGAAAGCCTTTTATACCATTAAAGATTATATTGAGGACAAAAAGGCTTGGGATTGAGCTGCTCCAAATTTTACATATTGAAACTTTTTTAATTGTGATTGCTTTATACACATTGACATGAATATTTACTTGTGAAGTATAATATTATTATTTTAATTATTGTGAATGTGAAGACTATGTGGGTCTTTATTTTTATTTTTTTCTTCTCAGTATTTTTTTTTTTTTCTCTGATCATGGTATGGCAGTTTGAGTAATTTATGCGGCCTGCCCAAATGTCCTTTCTTTGGTATTGTTCGTCGAATCGTTGAGCTCCTTATGTTCTGAGTTGAGCTGCACGATTACTGACAAATGCGTGCACTGAATGGATAGGTCCACTCAATCTGTGTGGTTCTTTCTTCAAAAGACCATTTCAGACACCAATCTACATGGTCTTCACATGATTTGACCAAGATTATGTCTGGACTTTAAAAGAGACTGTGATCTCTGAGTTTGTTTCGGTCTTTCTTCTCAGAGTAGTCAGATACGAAACGCCGACCTCATCTAGTTTTAAAATATGATTGACGTGTAAAAGTGTTTGTAAAAACCTACTTACAGAAATAAAATCATTTATCATTTATCATTTATCATTTAAATGGGTAAATATTATTATAAAATGCCAATAATATCAATGTTAATTGGGTCGTGCCCGTCTGGCAATGCTCCCGCGTTCCAGACGGACACGACCCAACGCTACTATGGCAACGCTACACATACAAACATCAAAAAAAGTTTGTAATCACTCGCATAAGCTGATATAATTTTTTAAATTGAACTTTATCAAGAAAAATACTTTGTTGTGTGTTTTCTTTAAATAGAAATACAGTCTTTTGAAATTAAAAAATAAAACCATTTTTTATTTTTTATTAAAAAAAATGAGTAATTATTCATAATGTAATTGTAACAGAAATTTGATAGAAAGCAAAAGACTGTTCAACCAAACTTAAACAAAAAATTATTAATAAAAGGTTTAAATTCAATATAATATAACTCCTCCCCTGGGTCGAACACATGCGGTGATCTTCCTGGGCATGCTGAGAATAAAGTTATCCAGAATTTCTTGGGGTAACCTGTCCCATTCTTGAATAGCGGCTTTCCTGAGCTCTGGCACTGTCTGGGGAGGTGGCTGACGGTTCCAAACAGCTTGCTTAAGAGCATCCCACGCGTGCTCTATTGGGTTTAAGTCAGGCGAGCCGAATCATAATATAATCTACCGTACCTAACAAAAAATAGTGATCGCAAACTTTTTTTGATATGTGTATGTACCTACCTATACCGGTGTATTGCGTGCACCAGGTACAGTCAGTATGTTAAATATGGACATGCCTTTATGTATGTCATTTGGGTAATTAGATAGATAGGTTATTATCCATTTCAATTGCTTTGAACGAAACACTTGTGTACGAAACAGCTTAATTATGAATTTAGGCTTCATTCGTATGACATTGGCGACATTAGGTCAATTGCTGAATTCAATCTTATATGATATCGTCAGACCACATCTTAACAAGACAAAAACAAGACATAAATTGTAATTGAATTGTTGGCTCCATTTGATTGATCGTATGAGACTATGACTATGTCAAAAGTATACATTTCCAGTTTAGGCTAATCTCGCATTGTATAGGATTTCCGTACAATGAGAGATCAGCTTATACTGGAAATTATAGCTTGATTTGTAGCCGTACGTACAACAGTAATTTATATAAGCAAAATTTAAAAAAAAGCATTAACTGATTACAAAGCTGACTGAACTTGAGATTTCTTGACGGCTAGCAAATAAATACTATTTAGCTATGGTATGATTATGGTCTCCGGCTGAATTTGGACAAAACCCCAGTTATGTTCAACGAACATGTCACGATTACTGTCAATGGTGGTGCTCTCGAGGTTGTTCGAGAATACGTTTCCCTCGGGAAAACTGCAGTTTGGTATGAACAACTTTGAAAGGGAGGCTAACAGAAGATTTCAGCTGGACTGGGCAGCATTTGGGAAGCTTCGTCGAGTCTTCTCGTCGCGTATTCCACAGATCAGTGCATCCTGCCTGTTATAACTTACGGAGTCGAAACGTGGACACTCACGGTACGGCTGGTCCATAAATTCAAGGTCGCTCAGCGAGCGATGGAATGAGCTTGGAGTTTCTCTGCATGAGGCATCGAATCTGGAACGAGGTGATCCGGCAAAGAACCAGAATTGTCGAAATAGCTCACAGAACAAACAAGCTGAAGTGGCAATAGGCCGGCCATATTAGCCGTAGAACCGATGACAGTTGGATTAGACTTGTTCTTTTGTGGAGACCGCGAATCGGCAAACGTAAGGTAGGACGTGCTCAGGCTAGTTGGAGTGACGATCTGCAGGGTGGCTGGTAGCAGCTGGATGAGAATTGCCGAGAATCGAGCTGAATGGCGTGCAATTGGAGAGGCCTATGTCCAGCAGTAGACTGCTATAGGCTGATGATGATGACGATGATTAAATACTACGTGGGAATTCCAAAACATCAAAATCAAAATATTTTATTTCACATAAACCTACATGGGCACTTATGAAACGTCAGAAGCTAGGTGCACGGTTCCAATTGGTCGTTTCCTAAGGAGAAGAGTCGACAAGAAACTTCACGGTAACTCTTTTAAAAAATTATTTGTTTTTTGTCAATATATTCAAATACCAGTGTTAATACGTATAGGAAGATAGTGTCGGCCTTTCAACAAGTACCAGGTACTTAACAAAATAGAAAATGTTCAACAAATCTACAGTCTACGGCTTAAACGTTCTCACATTCATAAAATTTAAAGTTATAATTGAAATTAAATCAAGTGACGCTATATATATTGCGGTAACAGGAGTTTAACCTTATATGGAAAAGCCTTTAGGTCAGCTTATATAAATAAGTGCACATTGAATTAGCTAATCTTGATTGAAAAACCATGCCTTGTTTCCCCGAAGGATTTGGCAGAGATTGTACCTATAGTATAACCACATACATTTCGCCAGTTATGTTTAAGTCCCATGGGGGGCTAGCCTATTGACATGCCGCCCGATACACTCCCTCCCGTATTAGTAAGATTTTCCGCCCGGGGCATACTCTCACCATTCCCGATGATGCTATCACTCTCCTCTAGGAGAGTAGTCCCTCCACTAGTACAGTTAGAAAGCACATGTCCCGACATCCGTCCTATCGTCCACGCCGACGAGGCTCGTCGCGACGTTCCTGTCCATCCGACCCTTGCTCGAGCCAGCTCGTGCCGCTGACCCTGTAGCTTTAAATTCGTCCCTAAATAATCATAATCCGATCCAGCCCATCACTTGCTGTCATCCAACGACGCCCTTAGCCGAGATCCGTATCGCCGCAGGGGGGTGCCGTTAGCGTTGTAGCTTAGTTTTCAATAAATTAAGGCCTCCAGTGGGTACCTGAAATGCCCAGGGCATTTCAGGTACCCACTGGAAAGTTCGGTTAAACAGTAGACAACCTCCTAGGTTGAACTGCGAGATGCCATTAATAAAAAAATGAAAAAGAGCCTATTGCCATCTAAGGCGCTGAGCACATGATGGATTGTCTGCGGACAATTTGGAAACGTATGGAAATCCCAGGAGTCTATAAATAGACTGCTGGGATTTCCGGCGTGTATTGCATAGGTTTTCTATACGTTCTGTCGTCGCGGACAAATTTCCCATCGTCTGCTCAGCGCTTAGCGAGCACAAATCTAGACTTCGGGCTACCTTTAAATATCTGCGAAAATCCAAGATACACCTCTTGCTTGTTAGTTGTTTTGATTTTCTTCAAAAGTTTGAAAAGTTCCTTCAAAAGGTCTGTTTGACCGCTTTGTAAGGATAAAGTTTCTAGCCTTTTTTTTTTTTTTTTGTCATGCATCTCACTGGAAACCCTTAAAGGAAATTAATCTTCCAATCACCATGTTTCTATTTTCTGTAGTTTAGTGCTTAGTCTGTCAGTCAGTCACAAAAGTTACGGTTTCGAAAATGAATAGGTTTGTTGATGTCAGCTTCCAGTCTGACTAGAAGCTGTTAAGATAAGTACATTACACATAGACCACGGAGGGAGTTGTCCCTTTTCAAACAGTAGGAAGAATTGATATCCTTTACTTCGACCAAGATCAGAAATAAGGCAATCTAAAAAGCGGTTTTCCCAAGGCCTTAGCTAATTTTAAAGCTAAGAAAGTTGACGAGTGACTAAAAATAAAGTCAAATTAATGTCATCGACAAAAGAGAATAAATTATACATAATTTTATAGCAAGTGAGTCAACTAGTTTGGCACGAGCGAAATAAAAAAAACACAGATGCATGGAAAAACCCAATACTACACTGTAGTAGGGAAAAACCCAAAGTTAACTTCGTAAGTGTAACCCTCACTTACGAAGTTAACTTTGGGTTTTTCTAAGAAACATAAATATGATTAAAATAATAAGTTTTCATTATCATACTGGTATTTTATGAGAGTTACAAAATAAAACTATGGTACCGAAGCGTGTTTTAACATTTGTTTATAGCACAGGTCTAAAAAAGTTTTAAGTTATTCATGACGTACTGATAAAATTTATATGACGCGCTACCATGATATTTAACGTCAAATCAAACAATCAATTACCTTTTTTGTTTTGTAAAAAATGTTTTAAGTTATTCATGACGTATTGATAAAATTTATATGACGCGCTACCATGATATTTAACGTCAAATCAAACAATCAATTACCTTTTTGTTTTGTAAAAAATGTTTTAAGTTATTCATGACGTACTTTTTGAACCTTTAAAGCATTTGTGACGTGCGTAGACAGAGAAAACTATAGACCGCTGGTCATCTTCTATCTCACTTACACAAGAAAAAGAAAAATATATACAAGATGCTTGTAAAGAAAAGAGACAGAGCCTAACATTTTCTGTCCCTAATCGCGTGTCGCGTTTTTCAAGGACAGCACTTCAGTTGCTAAACAAAGTTTGACGTTTGATACGCGTTCGAAAAGTGGTTGCGACGAAATTTAAAATTATTTAATTTGTTATTTCGAAAAATACTAACTATTTTGTGTTTTTTGTTGAGGATTGACTTTAGCTATTGCTGCAAAATGGTAAGGTGCAGTGTTTTTGGTTGCAAAAGCGATAGTGAGAAGAAAATTGACGGATTGTCCTTTCATTCGTAAGTAGCTAATTATTTTAGTTTATTCGGTGAGACAGTGGAAGTTTTCAACTAATATGGTTTTTAAACTATTAAAATAAATATACAGCTGTTTCAAGATAAAATGAGAGCTGAATTATGTTTTTATTATTTATTATTCTTTACATAACCTCCAAGCTCAGTGCTGCCTACTTTTTACTCGGATACTTCCCCATTTCAGGGGAAAATTGTACGCCAATAAAATAAATTATCTTCATCAATCATTTCAGATGAATGCTTTATTAGAGTGTATGTATAGCGCTGGCAGCAAATTTGTTCCACTTTTCACTGGACGTAATATTACATCTTTACCTTTTAGTATCTATTTATAGTTTAAAATATCGTATTTGTAGTAGGTATTAAAGTGTTAAAAACTTTCAGATTTCCCGCCGAACCAAAATCACGGGAATTATGATTGAAAGTGGAGATAAAAATATTTTTTATGCTGTATCTCAGGTTTTCTTTAAATGTTCTTTTTCCCGCAGGTGAAAGAACTCCTATCCTAATAAACTATTTTGACTTATACCCAAAGTCTCTAATTCAGATAATTTATGTAAACAAAGTAATGTCAAGAAATGTCACTGCCAAAATGACAGGACAGTGGTGCAAAGCATTTTATCATTTTTTTTTTTTTTTTTGTAAATAATCATCTATAAAATTAAGATTAAATAATTTTTGGAACTATGCAAACAAAATACCGTTGTCAAACAATGTTTTGTGTAGTTTGTCGGAGACACGGCATTATGATCGTCATAGGTGCCGATTCCCTTGTTCACAAACTAAACTAAATTTAAGTTCAGTGCATCTTTTTCTTTCTATTTCATTAAGAAAAGGACAGAAGATAAATTTTAGTTTAATCCTGTCAAATTAATCGTTTTTTTTTTTTTTTTTTTTGTATGAATATATTTGTTACAAAGGAAGAATTAATATCATTCAACAAACATTCAATGAACTGCAACAAATAACTTATTTTTTTAGATAACCTAGTTTTTTCTAATAGTTTTTCGATAGTTTTGTTTTATTTTTATAATTTTATGTATCTACTGCGATGGCCATGTTGATCTAGCTAGAAGGTTCGATTTGCATGTCGGAAAAAGTGTTATAGGTTTTTTCTTTAAGGCTGCTGTCTCGAAAAAAGTATGCAGATGAAGCAACTTTTCGTCGGCATTTACAGAGAAATTACATCTGCAAAAATTGTTAGTAATATACATTATCATCATCTTCCTGCCCTTGTCCTATGTTACTTGTGGTCGGCGCAACACGTTTTCTTTTTCCATTCCCCCCTGTCAACCGTCACTCTATCAATCACTCCCTTCTCTTTCATATCATTTTTCACACAACCAATCAATTTTTTTTTGCCTTCGTCTCCCTCTCCATCCATCCACATTTATATTCATCCCTCTCCTCGTCACATGCGTTTCCTACCTCCTCATCACATGCCTATACCATGCCAAACGACGTCAACTTTTCTGTCACCGGCGCCACTTTCGAACTTCCCGTTATATACTCATTTCTGACTTTATCCATTCTCGTCACTCCACACATCCATCTCAACATTCTCATCTCCGCTACATGCAATCTTTTTTCATGCGTCCTCAATTATTATTAGTAGGTAATTTACATGATATGATACGTAATTTGGTTTAGCCATAATTTTTCTAACGGTATCACATAATAAGCAAAAAAACCTATCAAATCACCTCCAAATCGTTGAGGTAAAACCATTTTACTCCTTATTTTTTAAATCAAAACAGTAGTTTTTTTTTTTTTAATCTGCTGCTTTCCAATGGATATGACTGGCGAAAAACGAAGTTTGCCGAGGGACATTAAGGAAATAGTTGTACTGTACACACGGCTACATATCCAGAATAAGCTAACCTCTCATTATACGAAAATCCTATACAATGCGTGATCAGCTTGAGGTGTAGCCGTGTGTACAAGTATATCGTTTGTTGTGACCATCCTGATTGTGCCCACCGTTTCACATTCGATTTTGCCTAAAATCTGACGCACGTAAGGGAAGTGCACAATAACTAAGTAGGGGTTATCCCCTAAACGTCAGTCTCACCGGTATGAGGTGTATCTATATGGTACAGTCATTACAGGTAAATTGATGAATATACAAATGGAATTGATGCAGATAAGACAATAAAAATAAATGACATGCTAATTATTATAATTTATATAAGAACTATTTCAAGGAGATCATTAAAATATCGCTAGTATTACCCTGGTATTATTCATTCAGAACAATCTATACAACAAAAAACCGATCAAGGGCGAGTCGGACTCGCGCACCGAGGGTTCCTTACCATCATAATTATATAGCTTCATAAGCTTCATTCGTATAAGTAGGACCTAAATAGTTATGTGCCCAGAAAAAACTACAACTGTGCTTCACCCAAAGCAACCTGCGAGTAGGTAGGAAGGAGGATATTTTAGTTGTGAACCGCGAAATATTTTTAAATTTTCATCGGCGAGGTCTTTATTCGTCAGTTAATTTTATCACTGCGGTGTAGAATATTGCAGTTTTAGGTCAGCGCCATCTATTGACAGATAAAGGAACTAATGTAATTTTTGTTGATTTCTGAAAAAGTGTGCTATTTAGAGACATAATTTTATTTTTCCTGTAATCTTTACATAACCTTCTATCACATAGAATAATTTCAGATTTTTCTCTATGCAAACTTCGGAGATAAGGGGGAACGGTATTTTTTTTTTACATTTTTCATCAAAAGTCGAAAACTATGCGGCCTAAAGAAAAAAGAAAAAATGTTTGAGAATGTGCAAACAGCGCTCTTTCATAATTATGATACCCCACATGCCCTAGTAGCGGCATTTCGAATATTTAAGACCACCAATCAGTCCCTGTTGCAAAAAAAAATTAAAACTTTTTTGTTTCTTTCTTATTTGCAAAATATTTGGGCAAACGTCATCTAAAACTATTCAAAATTTCAAGTTGATAGCATCAGTAGTTCTTGAGATATTCAGCTGGGACAGACAGACAGATATACAGACTGAGTCACACCATAAGGGTTCCTTTTTACCATTTTGGTACGGAACCCTAAAAAGTGTGTGTGTAATGTCAAAATAAGCTTTTTTACTGAATGCATATGAAAGATATACGGTACCTACTTCTAACACAAAACCATTATTTTAATTTTTGTCCGTCTGTCTGTCTGTCTGTCCGTTCCGGCCAATCTCCGGAACGGCTAAACCGATTTTAACAGGACTTTCACTAGCAGATAGCTGATGTTATAAGAAGTAACTGAGGCTCAGTTGATTCGCAAGCAAAGCCGTGGGCAGCAGCTAGTCATACATAAAATCTATACTTTTATCTTGCGTAACTCAATAAGCAAATCAGGTACGAGGCACCTAAGACGAACTTGATGCACTTATACATGACGTCTGTAATCACCATTGCATGACGTGAATATACGTCATACAGTCTTACGAATACCGTTACTAACTTCCTCAACACTGCATGTAGCAAGCCTCGGTCGCCAATTACGCCTGCATTAAACACGTGGTATGAATTACGAGTACTTAAATATATTTACATACTTACACAGTAGGTTAACATCTATAAATTAAGCCGTATATGACGCTGACTCGCATTCTAAGGTTATACACGTGCTAGTTAAAGCAACGTGTCTTCCCATGGCAAATAATAACAATGTTAAAATCAAATTATGAAAGTAGAATAAATGCTGTGGAAATGCGTTCCTTGCGAAGCATGTGTGGCGTGACTGTGAATGATAGGATGAAAAATGATGTGATAAATCAACGGTGTGGTTTAAAAGAAGATTTAGTGACAACAACTGAAAAGAGTATGCGATAGATGGTGTGGTCATGTTGAGAGGATGAATGAAAGGCGACTTACAAAAGGTATTTGCAAGGCAGATAAGTGGAAACACCGGGAGGGGATGCCCTATGAGAACATATAGTGACCTAATTGGTGATGTTCTTCAGAAAGGTCCGGTGCGTAGTACTCGCAGTCGGCGTGTATTTATGACCAGATGTATGAATGTAAACGAAGCAAAAGAAGTATGTAAGGAGCGTAGCAGGTGGCGCTCTATAGTTTCTGCCTACCCCATGGGAAAAAGGCGTGAGTCTATGAATGTTAAAATCAAAATATTTCACATAAACCCACATGGGCACTTATGAAACATCAGAAGCTAGGTGCACGGTTCCAATCGGTCGTTTCATATGGAGAAGAACCAGCAAGAAACTCTACGGTTACTCTTTTAAAAATAATAGTTTTTTACTATTTTCAAATAACAGTGTTAATAGGTATGGGAGGAAAGTGTAGGCCTTACAACAATTACCACGTACTTAAGACTGCGCCGAGCGCACAGTGGCGCCCTCATCGTTATTTCGGTGATTTCTTTTATTTTAGAATGAAAATGCAGAAAATAAGCCCGTCAAGTTGTGCTTCACAAGACTATACGTCATTATTACTACAAACAGTAGTTTTAAATTGCTATGTTTTATTGTAATCATTAAAACGGAAAATAGTGGCCACTATTTTCCGTTTTAACGTGTTTCCGTAACGATGAGGGCGCCACTGTGCACTCGGCGCAGTCTTAACAAAATAAAAAATGGTCAACGAATCTACTAATGTCGATATCGAGAGGCGATTAGATATACCGGATGACTTTTTTTACCGTCTCGAAAAAAATTGGGTATACTAGGTGAACGGAGTAGAAGCCTATGGCATAGCAATTTTTTTTTTTTTTTTTCAGAAATGAAACTAAAATAAAAGAAAAAAATATTGAAATTTGGGTGCGTATGATTTAAATTTAAATATTATTTATCGTATTTATTTATTGAATTATGTTTTTTGTTAAATTTCTGTGTTTATTGTTATAGTATGATAAGTTTACTTCAAATGTGTGGTATTTATCCATAGATCAATTTCTTTCTAGGTTAAAGAAAAAATAATAAAAACTATGCCATAGGCTTCTACTCCGTTTACCTAGTATACCCAAATTTTTACGAGACGGTAAAAAATGTCATCCGGTATATAGGTAGACGATTTGCAGAATATATTTTTTTTATCTAGGGCGTCTCAAAGTTGATCATTAGAGATCGTGGTTTAACCGGTCTTTCCTGTGCTTGCCTTAAGCTCCTAAAAACTTAAAGCCTCCAGCCAGGGCGTAAAACTTATAAACTAAACGACTGCGCGCTAAGGGCACCCCCTGTGGGGTACGAACCTCGGCTTAGGGCAGAGTCGGAGAGATCGCGATGCTGTAAGCTAAGGTCACTAGTTATGCAAAATACAGCGTGATCTGGCTTATATTTATCTTTTGAGCCTTAATAACAACGGCCTCCGTTGAACGTAGGCTTCCCAAAACGAGGTCTATGTTCAAAATTGGACTTTAGCGAGCCAACCACCACACAGTGATAGATACAATACGTAATGACACCATGTAGCACAGTCATAGATGATTGCACAATGTTATTTTTACCAGAAATTCACGCTATTTCCTATGGCTTTAGGATCAGTGAAGGTGGAAATAACCTGTTTATCTAATTCTTTGTTTTCCTACTAGCTTTCCACACACAGGGGTAATTGCGTAACACACTATCAGTTCCAATAGGTTTCATTTTGATAGTTCAACAACATTCATTGCGTTATTTTCCGTTGTTGAGCAGATTTTTTTTCAAACATAATGAAGCAATGAATTGGTAATATTATCCTTCACAATCATTCATATTGTGTTAGTAAGTTACGCAATTAGGGTCCAGGTTAATTTTTCAAGCGAGATTTTGTTTTATGATGCCATAACAAGTCACCGTTGTCACGTCTGTGGGGGGCTAATTAAGGGCAAACGTATGTACCTTGCCCTTAATTAGCCCCCCACAGAGGGCATTATTTAGGTTAATATTGTGTTTCCCAATAAGGTAATTAACACTATTTATTAACCTTTTGTCACGACTATTGTTCTAATTAACGCTCAGTAATAAAACCACCTTGCAAGGTAAAAAACAAACTCGTGCGCAGTCGAAAGTTTTTATGACGAGAATCTGCATTTGATATACGTCATGCGGTTTTGTATAAATTAGCAGTAACTTTAAAGTTGTAAGTTTGAATGCTATTTTTATGTTTTGACGTAAATAGCTTTTTCTATTTTAGATTTGCGAACGCAACGGCTTAATGACGATAAAAAGGTGAGATGGGCGTAAATTGAATTTATAATGACGCCTGTTCGAGTGTAAAATACGTCATAATGTAATATATTTTATGGAGAAATGTTTCTATCGGTCATATAATTAACATACATTTTATTATAAAATATAGCATGACGCATTAAAGGCGTGGCTGAGCAATAGCCAGGTGGGTGGATGACCTACAGAAGATCGCGGGGAACTCCCCGCGATCTGGCGGAGATCGGCTCGAATTTGCAAATTGTACCGTGTGACATAATTTTTAATTATCAAATAAAAGAGTTTACTGTGCCTCATTTTTTTTTTTTAATCTATATAAGATTAACGATGAAACTAAACTGTACTGAACCTAAAATTTTGGGAAAAAATACAGAAAATAGTTCTATAATTATTCATTACTTAGCTTTTTCCCACGTAAAGTAAGTAGCTTATGTCCTTCTCCATATCCCAGGCTATATCTCTGCCAAATTTCATGACGATCGGTTCAGCGGTTTAGGTGTGAAAACGTAACATACAGATAGATAGACAGACAGACAGACATACAGAGTTACTTTCACATTTATAATATTAGTATGGATAGGAAAATCAATAAGAAGTCTATGGTCTTAAAATGCTATAGTAAATCTCTCAATATTCTGCGTAAAAACTTACATTTGCAGTTGGAATGTATGAGAGAATATGTTTTTCAACTACAATAATATGTTAAGTTTGTTCTTGGGATAAATTCATCCCAACTACGGAACTCTTCATTGTGTATGGTCACACGACGCACTTGTCCAGATTCTATAAATAGGTACCGCTGGCCTAAAACCGATGACGGAAAATATCATATGGAATTCAGCATGCCCTGAATTTAAAAATCGCTGACATTTAGAAGGACATCCACTTTGCCTACCCCAACAATAATCACACATTATCCAGACAGAATACTAGACAAAAAATTCACACGTATATTTACTGATGTAAATAACTAAATAAGCATGATGTAGGTACTTTCGGTTTTGTTTCGTGTCTAGCCTTCAACTGACGTGACGAGAATTTGAAGTTCTATATAATGTTATACATAGCCTTCAGAGACAGCTTGTGAATATCAAATTATGTCTATAAATATAATGGGATAAGTATTGTTTATCTTTTGATTATGGCAAAAAATTTGGCCCTTCGTAAAATGTCGACGCCATACGAAGTTGTGGCACGCGGGCATGCCTTTTACGTTGTTTATGGATGTTTAGGTATGCGTAATTACAACGACATGCAGCCTTTTTGCATTCCGTTAGGATTACGCATACCTATCAAAAGGCAGGTATTTCCCAGGGTTTTCTTTTTTTTTTTAATGGATGGACCCTAGCTGTGGCCCTATTATAGCATAACTCCTATTTAGTTTATTCAAATACATACAGCAATTACCAGACGATTGCCAATCGGGGCCATTTAGTTCCAGGGCAACATTTATGAGTCAATAACTTGATGCAAAATGCGTATTTTTGGATCTGATTAAGGCATTACTCAGGTCAAATGCCAACTCTATAGTCAATGTCCATGAATAAAACCCCCAAAAAGTTATAATTATTACGTCAAAACTACGATAAACTATAAATGAATACCCAGTCTTAAACTTCACTTAGGTACTCACGAACTGGTTATAAACACGTTACTCATATCTTGACGTAACTAAGATGCTTCTTCGGTATCCGTCCCACCGCCGACACGGAAGCGACTAGCTATCAACTATTTTCTCGCTCAAGAAACGTTCAAAAGATTGTAGGTCCGGGGGTAAGCAAAAGAGATAGTTAATCGCTGACTGTTCATACCACCGACGAGTATTCGTTTATCGCAGCGACAAGAGCTACCAACAGCAAAGAGAGTACTCGCTCAAAGACGCTCACTTGGCGGCTAGAACACTCGCTGCGAGACTAGCGCTTGTTATACACGCATACTAGCGAGTAATTGTTCGTCGCCGTCGAGCACTCGCTGCTCTTTTCTCCCCAACTCGTTTTTAGTTATTCGCCGGCAGTGTGACGGGTGCCTTAAGCAGACAGTTACGTTGAGACGTACGTGTAGACGTCACACCCATATAATATATTACATCCACAATATTGATCACGTCAATCGTTAACGGTAAGAGAACAGGTTATGTAGAAATAACTTTATGCAAAAACCTTAACAATGTAACCTGGGAAAACCCAGAGAATGTAATCAAATACGTGTTTTAAATTCGCTTTTGCGCGTGCTTGACGTCTTTAGACGTCATAACAATAAAACTTCTATTGTGTCTCGTTTACCGTCCCCGATCCGATAAGTCAGGTGTGAATAAAATTATAATTCTTGAGTCTGATAACTATAAAAAGACTGTTTGTCGCTATGTGAAGAGCAGGTAACCTGTTATGAAAATTCTTAGACAGGTACTGTCAAATGGTAACAGGCTATGTTTAATTTTACATACATGGCCATGGTGAGGGTGAATTGTTAGTTCCGTGATGCTGTTTGCATATTTTGCAATCCGGTTTTTGGAACGAAAAGCACTCTATGTGCTAATCTAGGATATTTTCTACATTCGCATCTATTAAAACTTCAAATCCTTTCAGAAAAAAATCACAAAATTCGCATTTCCCTTTATTATCATATCCCCACAGGAAGTCCCTTTATTTTGATTGAAAAATCATGACTCTCCACTGCTTCATTATTATGGAGGAAAAAAAAAACGAATGAACCAATTGGAATTTATTGAAATTGGTATAGTATGGTATGTTAGAAAAAATTGGTATGGTATGGTATATTAGAAAAAATTTAGTAGAACTTCATTTTACCTACTATTAAAATTCTTGAAAATGCTATCTGCCCAAAGACCCAAAGACTTAAGGTATCGAATTAAATCAAGACGAAGAACTGAAAGCCATTTTACTAACGAAAGCGCAGGTTTGTTAAATGTGGAAGTAATGCCGGAATTTGCTGCAGGCCATGGAAGGTTTTTGGCGAAAACCTATTATTTTGAAGAACATAACGAAATAAACCACTTAAACTGGTGGAACGGGCTATGTTATTTTATACCTAGTCAAAACAAATTCAATGTAATTATTTCTGGATTAACCGGTACCTATAGAAAACAACCTATTTTCATTGTAACAAGCATCATAATATTGTAGGTTATATATTATTACGAAACAAACGTCACTACAATTGTCACCATAAAGTCGTTACAATGAAAGGGAAGTTGTAGACCCATGGATACCCATACCCACGTTCCTCTGTATGAATGTGGTTTTACGATGAATTAAATACGTCAATTGTTTTCATAACGGTCATAATCAATTACGAAACCACATTGTTTAGCCTTGCATTGTTTTATTTGAAAAAAAAAGAAAGAAAGAAGAAAAACATTTATTTGCGGTAAACATGACGCAAATAAACAGCATTTATTTTTTATTTTATAACCCACGACGGTTAAAAAGTAATAGAAAAAGGATAAAATAATAAACTTAATAAAAAAAACAAAAATATCCGTCCGGGGCTGCCATCACTATTTTGTGGCAACATGGCAACATGGATTTGCACAAACATCTTCTCACCCCAAACGCATATACCGTCTCCGTCGAGGGTAAAAAAAAGAACAAAAACACAAAAAAAAAAAACAAGTTGGGAGAAAACATGCGTCACATCCAAGCAAAACGGCCATCGCTCAGCATAAAGCTGCGACCCTATGCGAGACAAAGCCCACCGCTGGTTTTCAGCGACAGCCTGCGTTGACGTGATGACGTCGATCGGTACAGCCGAGGCAAAAAAAAAACCCGTTTGACACTAAGGTATCCCGTAAGTATGACCGGTTCTTTCGGAACAAAGAACCGGTTATATTTAAAGTCAAAGTCAAATCATTTATTTCAAATAGGCACGAAGATGCACTTTTGAACGTCAAAAATTACATGAATAGTTAATTGAGTCTAGTTGCGCCTTCCAAAAGGTAGTTATGTATGAAGAAGAATGGGCAAGAAACTCCATACTTACTCTTTTAAAATGTTAACAATAGTTTGTATACATTAATTAATAATTATAGGTGAAGACGATGTACCTAGAATAAAAATAAAAATTATTTACCACAATTGGTAAAAAGAATGAAAAGTGAAGTAATGACAGAAAAATTAATAAATGCGATAGGTACATGGTGCTCACATATTTACAAACATTGTATATGATTTTCCAAAAAAAAAAAATTCTAAATTAAACATATAATAAGTGTGTGAGTTAAATTTATATTAATCACAAAAAAATAAAAATTCATATCATTTACATGACCGGTTCTTTGTTCTCGTACTTCACATGTATTAGAAAGGTGTGGTCATATAATATTTATGGATGTGATACAGATCCAAACTGAACAACTTTCTCGATGGGACCAACATTGCAATCGCGAATAAATAATCAGCTGTCCCATACATATTGGTCGAGTAGGAATTGAAGTTTTGAATGGGATGGGCTATGCCTGGAATTTCCCTACGTGATCGAATCAGAAATGAAGAGATCCGCAGGAGAACCAAAGTAACCGACATAGCTCGAAGAATTGCCAAACTTAAGTGGCAATGGGCAGGGCACATTGCTCGCAAAACAGATGACAGTTGGGGCCGAAAGGTTCTGGAGTGACAACCGCGTACCGGAGGACGTAGCGTAGGAAGGCCTCCCAGAAGGTGGACTGATGACCTTGTGAAAGCCGCTGGAATCCGCTGGAAGCGGGAAGTACGGAACCGGTCGAGGTGGCGGTGCTTGGGGGAGGCTTATGTCCAGCAGTGGACGTCTTTCGGCTGAAATGATGATGATGATGATACAAAGTGTTGTAAAACAGTTTAAAAGGTAACGATGGAGTTTCTTGCCAATTCTTCTCCATGCGAAACTACCTTTTGGAAGGGACAACTAGAATCAATTTTATTTCCGTGTACATTTTGACGTTCAAAAGTGCCATTTATGTGTCTATTTGAAATAAATGCTTTGACTTTGACTTTATACTTTAATTCCTCATTGGAACCCATCAGAAATTGGGCAATCCATAGTTAAAAAACCATATTTTGTGTATCTACATAATTTTGTATATTTCTACGCGTCGTCTATTAGTCAGTCACGGAACAGTCTTGTATACATCGTTTTAAACATCATCATTATTATAATACAATGCTAGCTGACATAATGATGATTACTCCAATCTTAATCTAATCTTATCTTTCACGTTATTAGCTAAACTTGACCCATCAGTGAACTGTCGAATAAATCGTCATTTAAGAGAGTACCGAGTGCGCAGTGGCGCCCTAATCGTTTGTTTGGTGATTTATGGTGGTGGAGGAGGTGGACTCTGCAAGTTTAGATACCTATGCAATGTGCATGCTAGTTAGTGGGCAAACTTCCTACGTACCATGATCAAACTAGTACATAATAATTGCTAAGAATGTACCCCTTGCAGCTCCTTGTTTCCTCTTGAATACCATAAAATGAAACCAAGGATGATAATAAGAAAATAAGAACAACATCATCTAACTTTTGAAGGTCCTTAAAGTGCTTCCCAAGGTATCATGAATCATTGATTAGAGCAGTCACTGTGACTCAATATAAAAAATGTCGTTTAGATGTAGGAGGTCCGGTTTAGTTGAATGATGACGTTGAGCTCCTTAAATCCTGAGTTGAGCTACACGTTTACTGACAAATGCTTGCACTGACTAGACAGGTCCACTTAAAATTGTGTGGTTCTTTCCTCAAAAGACCATTTCAGACATGGATCTACATGGTCCTCACATGATCTGATCAAGAATATGTCTGAACTTTAAAAGAGACTTTGACCCCTGAATTTGTTTCACCATTTCATCACAGGAAAAAAAAGTAGTTGCCACTATCAAGATTTTGTTTAGATTGACTAAGTAACTTGTTTGCATCTGAATCTATCAAGCACAATGATCACAGCTACTACTTTTATTTGATTGAGATTTGAAACGGGATCTTGATTGGAGTTATCACAAAACCTATTTGCAACAATCAAGTCACAACATAGTTGTTCCAACCAAGATTGAAATTACAATGATCTTTATTGAAGTAATCAAAATGCTTGATTGACACGACTAAAACACTTTGTTACAGTTAAAAAAAATTAACTTGTTTCTTTTTTAACTCTTCTACAATGATGTCATGTAATCGAGAAACTTGTTTGAGCGTTCAATCTGTTGAACTTGTATTGCAACAATCAAGTCGTGATAAGATTTGATTAATCTAAAAAGATATCGTCAATCAAGCCAAAAAGTCACTTGATTGGAGTGCATTTTTTTCAATGTTCTCAGGGGTAGTCAGGTAGGAAATGTTGACTTCATTGAACTTATTTTTATATTTTTATGACGTGTAAAAGTGATTTCGATATCCTATTTACAGAATAAACGATTTCATTTCATTTCAATAATTATTGGGTAGACCTCTGGTGTGGGAAGCAACCTGTGTCGACACCCTTGCGCCATCTCGTGTTCCAAGCACGGCTGGCTGTGCTGACACCGCTGTTGCGGCTGCTGAGACCCTCAAGCAGCGCCAATACTGTAGTTACCGACAGTTTTGAGCCGTTTGGGGTCTAAATGATCACCCGAGTGCGCGTCTCCATTTTAAGGAAATTTCTCGCCGACTGGTCGACACTTCACGTAACCAGAGGGCTGGCTCATTCTTTGGCCAAATAATAACCATTGCCATTTAACGTGGCAATGCTGCCAGCCTTCTGGCCACGTTTCCGGATGACAGCAATGCGAACGAGTACTTCGACGCCTAAGTGTCCTTTTGGTTTTTGTATTTATTTGTATATTTAGTTTGTTAGTCATTTAATTCTCGTAGTACCTATAAAAGTGTAAAAAGTTAGTTACGTCATATATTTAACATAAACATATTAATTTATTTGAACTAAAAATTACATCCTTATTGTGTTGAACTGCTGATGTTTTAAGACGTCATGTTTTGTGGTCGCTTGCGCAGAAAACTGCTTTAACACGCAAATAACGAGCTTTAACCGAGAAGTGGAAAAAAGGAAATTTTTGTAAACATCCAAAAGCGTCTGAAAATCTAAGGTAAAAGTCGCAAATTGATCAAATGTTTGTTTCAATATACGCTCGCAACTTAAATGTGATGTTATTAAGATGACTCCTGCGCAGGTGATTTCAAACCATGACGTCTTAAGACCACTTTAAGTCTAGCTGCTGACGTCTTAAGACGTCAGCAGCTAGACTTAAAGTGGTTAATTTATAAACGTTGCTTGTTACATCATGATTAAGTCACTTAAAGGAGAACGGCAGATTTCGTACCGCCAACTTTAGTTGGTGTTTCGATATAAGACATTGAGCACTTATAAAGGACCTTAAAGATGTTCTTTTTACGTATTTATTATATTTTTAGAACTTGGGAAACGTGTAAAAAAAGGGATTTAAAAAAGATAACAATAAATAACTAAACGTTAATTTATTGACAACAAAACGCAATGCACCTTTTCAAAACTTGCCATGCGTAAAATAAAACCATTTAACTTGATCAGAAATCGATTTTCACGATTTATTATAATATATTAATGCATTATGTTTCTTTATTCAATTACGAATAAAAAATCAGCAAATAATATTTTATTCATTACATTTTGTGATTTTTACATGAATTATCACCTAAATGTACGTAAATAATCGATAAGAATAATCGATATCAACATCCATACATGCTTGACTATGGCAATGTTTTATTGATATTTCAAGAAAATCATCTGTCAGTTGTCAAAGGCATCGTTGTTGAAATGCGGTGTGTGAATCTGTTTGTGCATTTTTAAGGCTTTGATTACGCTGATACGCTGAGTTGAGACAAAATCTAGAACATTTAGATTATTTGTAGCGGTATCTGTTTGTTGTATTACTTGTAATAAAAGGGATAGTGTGGAACTGCATCTTTAAAGAGACATCCGTATTTACGTAAAATATGAATGCATTTTCGTAGGTACCCATGAATAATGTAAGGGATTGTTAGGAATAGACTATAAAACTCGGTGAACATCTTGGCTGTTCATCATTCCGACCTCGCCGCCGAGGCCCCGCGCGAAATCCCCGACTAACGAATAGTCCTCCCCGACCCTTGACTGTAAGTGAAGCGCCAGCACGCGTTTTAGCTGAGCAGCATGTAATCCAAACTCCCCTCGATAATAATCAAAACACTGATTTTATCCAGCCACCGTCGGTCCCTTGCCACCCTCCCTCCGACTCAGCTGCCCTAAGCCGAGATTCGTACCCCGCAGGGGGTGCCCTTAGCGAGCAGCAGTCGTTTAGTTTATAATTTTTACGCCCTGGCTGGAGGCATTAAGTTTCGTTAGGAGCTTAAGGCATCCACAGAAAAGTCCGGTTAAAGAGTCGGAACCTTAGTGGTTACACTCTGAGATGCCCTAGATAAAATAAAAAAAAATGGCTGTTCATAACGTCGACAGGATAAACTAATATGAGAAATAAAATATAAAAGGAATAATAGTGACTAAGTAGGTTAGTTTTAGTTTGTAAACAACCACATTGACAGTCAACTGTCATCTTACAATATAACCTACCTACCTCAAAATGTAACCTCTCATACATAAAACGAAGTAAAATAACTTTGAACCCTAACTTCAAAAAATCTGATAATTTATACTCTATCTATTGATGATATTATCTATCGACTAAATATAAAAACAATGCAAAACACGACAAATAAATAGCGGTACAAAACTTCCATACTAGCCCGCCATTCTCCTTTAAGCATCGTTTATAAAAAGAAACCCTTAAATGTGTACTCATCATCATCATTTCAGCCAAAAGACGTCCACTGCTGGACATAGGCCTCCCCAAGCACCGCCACTTAGACCGGTTCTGTGCTTCCCGCTTCCAGCGGATTCCTACGGCTTTCACAAGATCATCGGTCCACCTTGTAGGTCACGTCTTCCGGTACGCGGTCGCCACTCCAATCAGATCGATCGATTCCAAGTGATCGAATCAGAAATGAAGAGATCCGCAGTAGAACCAAGGTAACCGACATAGCTCGAAGAATTGCCAAACTTAAGTGGCAATGGGCAGAGCACCTTGCTCGCAGAACAGATGGCCGTTGGGGCCGAAAGGTTCTGGAGTGGCGACAACGTACCGGAAGACGTAGCGTGGGAAATGTATACTAACTAATAATAAAACTGAAGAGTTTGTTTGAACGCACTAATATCTGAAACTACCAGTCGGATAAAATTTTTTTTTTTGCTTTTTATACCCCAATTCTTGAGGGAGGTTAAAGGCTATTTAACATGCTACCACCCTTATGAGCCGAGCAAAAAGAAAAAGGTCTGGAAGAATGCTATGCGAAAACGAACTAATATCGCTGCGGTGGGTGGAAGGAGTGGGCCGAAGGAGTTTTATAAAAATGTAGCTGTTATTGCAGTATATTGTGTATCTCACGACTTTCACGCGAACGTAGTCGCGGGCAGAAGCTAGGCAATGATAATTAATTAAATCTACTTTAACGGACCTCCTCCCTACGCAAGTGACATTTTTAAGACTGAGTCATAGCCTTGATAATGATGTTTGACAAACAGCTCAAGAATGTCCAAAAGCTAGAGGAAGCTACAGGCATTTCTCTAACTTCATGGCTGCATTTTACAAGGAAACAAAGAGAAAACCATGAGAAAGACCATTTTAAAACATCGCAGTTACTAAAACTCAAATATGGGTGTATTATAGGTATTAGTAGTACACCTCTGCCTAACTCTTTGGGGAAACAAGGCGTGATGTTATGTTACATCGATTTTCATCATAAAAATAAAACGTAAGAATTGAGGTTTTTCTAGCAGACTTGTGGCATCAACAACGCCACATGCGAACTACGCATCAAAGACCTGACGTCACAAATCCTGCATCGCGCAATCAGAGTTTACCGCACGACTAGCATATATACAACATCCCGACATCAACCGTTGGGCAGTTGCCCACCAGACACAACACCCGTCTGGTCGAAGGATCCTCCCTTTTCTGTATCATCATCATCATTTCAGCCGAAAGACGTCCACTGCAGGACACAGGCCTCCCCCAATTGGGGGGGTTTGCCATAATCGCCACGCTTGGCAGGCGGGTTGGCGATCGCAGTATGGTGTTAAAAATGCATAGAGAACGCTGCTGCCCATTCTTTAGTGAGTCCCTTGGTCGCCTTTTACGACAACCACGGGAGGAAATGGGGTAGTGCTATTATTTACGTCCAGCACCACACGGCTTTTCTGTATAGTATGAGTGAACTTTACACCCTGTTCCTCATACCTCTATATTGGTGACCCCGAACATGGACATGAGCGCGGCCTTCGAGCAGCTACTCAAAAAGTTAAGTACAGTCTCTGTAGCTATAACGCGCGGTTAAAGTATCTGCCCATATTGTCCCAACTCAAAAATCCTCTCTGTTTCATGAAACACATACACCGAACAGACGCAATAAAATACCTCAAAAGAAAACCCAACCAATGGAGGCTATCGTTTTTGTGCCCACCAGTTGGCGCCACTGGCGAGTAAGGTCTTATCAGTACTTTTAGTTGATCTCATGTAAAATCAAGCTTATAACTCTACACGCCCTAACTCTACAAGCCCTAACTCTACAAGCCCTAACTCTACATGCCCTAACTCTACAAGCCCTAATTTTACAAATACTACACCTTAGTCAAAATATGTAATATGCTTAAGTACCCATTACTTCCTCTAATGTTTATTATATTACATTTTAAGACATCATATGAATATTTACATAATAATGATCCTAAAATTGGCAAGCATTAAGCAGACAAATGTAATTCCTCCTTCAAGTGCTACGAAATTAGATCCTAAGTTGTTACTTGAAATCTTAAACCATAATTAATCAGGAATGGCACAAACCTTACAATTATGCATAATTAGTAACAATTCCCATTTCCTCCCGCGGGTGTCGTAAAAAGCGACTAAGGGACTTACTAGAGAATGGGCAGCAGCGTTCTCTATGCATTTTTAACATCATACTGCGATCGCCAATCCGCCTGCCAAGCGTGGCGATTATGGCAAACCCCCCCCAATTGGGGGAGGCTCATGTCCAGCAGTGGACGTCTTTCGGCTGAAATGATGATGATGAGTTAACAATGTACGATAGAAAATCCCGCAAACAGTGAATGTTCATTTTCACATTTGACATTTCTAGACGTTCGAAAAAACCTAATACATCATTCCACATACACGTTTTCGAGTCAATGACACTACAACAGGGTCAAGGTTGCGCAAACAGTCAACCAACTTTCGTCCAATAAGATCACGTAACCGGACAATAACCGTTTAGCAACCGCAACCTGATTCGGATAAAGAATCGATGATGACCTTGCTGTGGGCTACAAAAACTGATTTATGAAAACATCATGCTTGTTTTGCTGATGGAAAAAGTATTATAGATTCGCGAATAATAAATTAAAGATTTTTAGAACTTCTAAAAACTGTCTTAGTTTGTTGTTGTTTTTCACGAAAAATAAAAATAATACACTTATGAGGGCGTATAACAAAGGTACTACTACCATTAGCGGCACACTTAAATAAAAAATCTCGTGACTGAGAAGGAATTATGAAAAACGCCTCAATAAGGGACCTCGGTAACTGTGTCTAGAATTTTCTAATGCCTTTTATAGTTTCATATTGAGACACGAAGCAACAAAATACGATCTAGAAGAACGTGGACGCTTTTCTTTAGATCGAATTTTGTTGCGTCGTGTTCTCAAAATCTTGAATTTTCTCAATTCAAGATTTTATTTTACTTTGTCGGCATGATAATTTTTTTTTTATTATTCAAAATCTGTATTAACAATAACATACATAAAGTCTGCCAAACTGCATAACAGTTTGTCGGCAGTTGCATAACAGTTTCTCGGCATATAGTACTAAGAGTCTCGGAGCTAAGCCGCGGACTGACAGACAGACAGACGGACATGGTGAAACTATAAGGGTTCCTTGTTATCTACGGAACTCTAAAAATAACCAGACCAACCATAATAAAAATAATCATTACTGGTAAACTATCTCCGCACTACAAGAATTTTCTATCTTGGGATCAACTTTCAATCTTACGAAATGTAACTGAATAGTTTAAAGTAGTTAGAACTTATAATTATCTTATAGGCTGCCATCTAACTTCCACAACCCAATGCCGGAAATATCTAGTAGACATATACAGACATCCCTAAAGTTAGAACTGACTTGGAACTAACTGACACTCGTTCACAAGACAACAATACCTATGTACACACTACACACATACTGAAATAATCAGCCCCTAGTCGCCTCAGGAGACGCCCTGGGCGGCGGGACTCGATAGCTGATTCCCGGCCACTGTTGGCGCGGGCTTGCGGACAGCGAGCTATGAGCAGCTCACCGCGCCCGCAAGGACCAGGCCCGGGTCGAGGGCGCGTTGGGTTCCACGCGCGCCTCAAAGAGATGTCAGCACGCACTGACGGGGTCCGCTAGGACCGGTGCCTACCAGGGTTGCGGGTTTGTCCGAAAGGGATACCGTGGCTTTGGCACACAGGCAACTGAAGGAACACGGATGGGTTTTAGTCAGTAAAAGTCTGACACGCCCTCCCGCTCCGCCCAGAGCGGCAGAAATTATTTGATAATTTCCCACCCAAAAAAAAGGACCTCAAGGCCAACGAGGCAGTACGTCTAGACACGTCCATCTCAAAATCCTTGTAACTTAAATCAAATCAATTCAAATCATTTATTTATTTGCAAACATGGGTATTCATATTGGTACATAAATGTTGTCATAGAAGTTAGTTTTCCATGTTTTGCCGTCACATGAGCATGCTAAACATGATCAATTAGCTAATTTAATTTTAAAATAACAATTAAAATATTATTATAATTAAATTTACAAATTAATCTCAAATCATTTAAATCACAATAAATAGAAAAATGTCATAATATTTGATTAAATGTCAAGGGTTACAATACGAGTATTAAGTATTTCATACAATACAAGCATGTTTATTTAAATAAGGAACTCCGAGAGATTATAATACGATTTACTTATGAGAAAGTTTTTTAAATGTCTTTTAAACAAATTAAGATTTAATATTTTGTTCGATTCTGGTATGTGATCATATATAATTGGTACCATGCAGAAAACACTTTTATGCATCAGAGCTGTCTTAGACTGTCTTGCACATAACATATTAGCATAACTTGCAAGTGTTTGAGTGATATAATAATATGTGTGTACAAACACGAGTGAATTAAATCAACCGTTAATTGCAAAACGTTCACATTATTGTGATGTTCTACATAGGGATCGGAGTTTAAGCACTGTATTGTGTAACCGGCTCGTAATCGCAGACTAGAAGGAATTAACGGAGCGTTGATCGACGATGAATGCTGCAGATAATTAATTAGGTCTAAGCGACGTTTTAAAGGGAATGGCCGTGTGATCGAATCATTAGATTTTCAATTGGCGAAAAACGAAAACAATATAAAATGCTAAATAAAATTTTCGTAAAGTTCCCATTAAACGACTCCGATGTTACACACAGAAAATACTTTAAACCAAGTGCATATCGTACCACACACAATGAAGGGTCTCATAGTTGGGATGAATTTATCCCAAGAACAAACTTAGCATTGTAGTAACGTTGAACAACATCTTCTCCGATACAGTCTAACTGCAAATGTTGGTCGACTATTACTCGATAACTTGTAAAGCTTTTAACTTCGGCATATATACTACTGCCGTTAATATTTTCACATTATATCCAACGCAAATAAACATTTAGCTGGAGGGGGTCATTTGACTCCCTACTTTACGTGCAAGGGTACCTCCCTTACAACTTTTTTTTTTTTCAATTTTTTTTTCCACTTACTCGGCGTGACTTATATGTATGCTCATGCCAAATTACATTATTCCACACATATAAGGACTACGGAACCCTACAAAAAGAAACTGTGAAATTGCGTTCAACTAAGGTTGCACTAAAACTTCGAATTCGATACAAGTTAACACGACATGTCAGAACAATGAATTTTCCCCCAAGATAAAAAGGTAAGGTTTTATTCGTGAATTAAAGATCAGATAGCAATAATTATGATGTTTTTCGTTGGTTGTTTAATGGATGCGAAGCACAACAGTATACATCATTAAAATACTTAAGGGAGGAGACGGTACCTTTAATGTTAGTATTTTAAATTATTACATTGATGCCCAGAGGACGTCTCTGGGCACCAATGTAATAATTTATTCAAAAATTGATTGATCTATCTTATGAGGATTTCACAATCCTCTTAAGATAGATGGATCAATTTTCATAGCTGTAAATTTTTCTACAAAAAGCGATAAAGTTTTTCCCCTTGTAAACATTGTCTAATTTTTATAATTTTTGGAAATTTTAAATTATAATGATAAACTACCGACTGGGTCCGCTAGGACCGGTGCCTGCCAGGGTTGCGGGTTTGTCCGAAAGGGATACCGTGGCCCTGCACACATCAGGCAACTGAAGGAACATGGGTGGGTTTTAGTCAGTAAAAGTCTGACATGCACAATAACTTCTCCCGCTCCGCCCAGAGCGGGAGAAGTTATTTGATAACTTCCCACCCAAAAAAAAACCGGCCAAGTGCGAGTGGGACTCGCGCACGAACGGTTCCGTACCATTCATTAAAACATTAAAAAGGCAGTCTTTCATTGAATGAAAGGTAAATTGCGGTTTACGATTTGTGACGTTTTAAAAAAAAACTACTAACTAGATCTCGTTAAACCAATTTTCGATGGAAGTTTACATGGTAATGTACTTCATATATTTTTTTTTTAGTTTTATCATTCTCTTATTTTTGAAGTTACAGGGGGGGGGAAACATTTTACCACTTTGGAAGTGTCTCTCGCGCAAACTATTCAGTTTAAAAAAAAATTATATTGGAAACCTCAAAATCATTTTTGAAGACCTATAGATACACGAAACACGTACAGATTTGATGAAAAAAAATATTTGAGTTTCAGTTCTAAGTATGGGGAACCCACAAAATTAATTGTTTTTTTTTTTTTTTTTTTGTGTGAAATCTTAATGCGGTTCACAGAATACATCTACTTACCAAGTTTCAACAGTATAGTTCTTATAGTTTCGGAAAAAAGTGGCTGTGACATACGGACGGACAGACATACAAACAGACATACTTGTGCATAAAGTATTAATAAATAAATAATGTAGTTATATAAATCTGCAAACTTCAAAGTGACGTAACTGTTTTACAGTAATACAACTGTAAAACAGTTACGTAGTTCCGAAATAAGACATTTAGAGATAAGCTGAATTAAAAAACATTTCATAAAAATTAAAAACCCAAGAACGTTGTTAAGTATCTGGTACTTGTTAACAAACATACACTGTCCTCCCATACCTATTAACACTGTTCTTTGAAAATATTGTAAAACTCAATTATTTTTTAAAGTGTAACCGTCGAGTTTCTTGCCAGCTTTTCTCCATAGGAAACGACCAATTGGAACCGTGCACCTAGCTTCTAACGTTTCATAAGTGTTCATGTTCATGTAGGTTTAATGTGAAATTAAATATTTTGATTTTGAACGGATTTTATTTTTCATAATAAGGGGCTGTTATTTAAAGAGAATTTTATCAACCATGTTTTTTTTTTTTTTTTTGACGTCACAACTTCTAACAAATCGATGAACGCCGGCTGTATGCACGAAAAAGGATGACTCATTGTCCCGTTACACTCATTGTACGCTTGCGCCGCATCAATGTTTTGTTGTGACGTTGTCACATTAAACTATAGTCCGTAAACCAACTTTACAGACAACCAATTTTTTTTTTTGTTTTGAGGATTGGAAATCATCAGACTCATACTGAAAAAAAAAAACCCACCCGTGTTCCTTCCTTGGCCCTTTATAATCCGGGGCAGTGGTACCCCTTTCGGACAATCCTGCTGAATTAACCGTGATGACAGTAAGTTTAGTTGTTTGTGCCAACGAGAAAACGGAAAGCCTCCTATTCGGGGTTTTCCGTTTTACATATAAGTAGCTAACAAAAAAAACAATCACGTTTCTTCATGAAATCAATACAAAACTCCTGAACGAGCTATCGTTAAGGAGTTTTGTATTGATTTAACAGGAGGAAAATCTACAAATTACACATACTTGGGCTTTTACGTTATTAAATCGGTCAACTGATCAAGTGTACCTACCTATAAGTAGGTACTCGTATGTGGAAATTCCTGCAGGGCCTACAAGAAAGATACCTACCACCTAAAGGTGATCATGCACTAAAGCGTTTTCTCAAGCATTACCATGTAATGTTCTCACGAAAGGTACAATACAAGCAAAATTTCGATTTAAAAAATAACCGGCCAAGTGCGTGTCAGACCTCGCACAATGAAAGGTTCCGTAGTTGGTTTGAATTTATCCCAAGAACAAACTTAACAATGTAGTTGAAAAACATGTGATACAAAATGTATGGGAGAACATTTTTTTCAACTGTAAATGTTAGTTGGTCGACTATTAAAGCCTACATAGCTGTGATACTTATCCTTTTAACTTTGTTATATATACAAATGCTGTAATTTTTTTCATATATCCAAATATAACCATTTAGCTGGCAGGGGGGGGAATACTTGACTCTAACAAAAATTTGCAATTCAAAGCTTAATATTACGCAAACGGATCTCTGAATCGAAAAGTGGTTTTCACAAACCCGCAATATTTTTGAACGGCCTATCCAACGATACCCCACACCATAGGATAGACGAGAAAAAAATTATCATCGCCACTTTACGTGTAGGAGAGGTACCCTAAAGAAAATATATTTCAAGATTTTATTTAACCACTTCGACGTGATATATATATTTTGTTTTTACGTACATTGGGGAAGCTCTTGCCCTTCATATCACCTGATGGTAAGTGAAGATAAAGCCGAAGATGGAAGCGAGCTTCACCCGGAATCCTCAACCACAGAGGAACTGGCTATCTTACCTCTAACTGCCGAAACACAACAAATGCTGTTAACATTGTTGTTTTGGCGCCAAACTTAGATAAGATGGTGGTAGCTAACAAGCCAATATGCATACCCATGCCAAATTACAGCTTTCTAGTACTAAAAGTTTCTGAGCTAAGCCGCGGACAGACAGACAGGCGGACATGGCGAAACTATAAGGGTTCCTTGTTGACTACGGAACCATAAAAAAGCATATTCATATAATGCAACGTTCCTGCGAATGCTCGATACGGTGTTCGAAGAAATGATCACGGCGATTGAGCATTTACCTGTAACATTCCTTTCTATTTTGCGGTTACTCGCCGTTGAAATGAGGTGTGTCTCTGTTCAAAGGAGATTATTCTGCATCCATAAATCGTTCGCCCCAGAACCAACAGCAAAGGAAAATTACTTTGCCTGTTCTAAACTACAAGTATATGCCCATAAAGACACAGTTTAATGACGGACAACTTGCAGAAAGGATTTATTTCAAAAGAAAACAAAGATTTTGAGGTTATATTTAGTAAGAAACAATCCTTTCAATACTTCGAAATACGTGCTAATAAATGCATGTCACTGTTATTTCTATTGCCTGTATGTGCTTAGTTAAGCTATGAGAATCAGAAAAACATTTAAGTTCTTACCTAAGTACCTATTAAGTATTTGGTAAATCTTCTTGTTTTTGTATTAAAATAGGTAGGTAGGTAAATAAATAGTTATTTATTTAATTTCAATGCGAACGAGTTTATCCTTATGTTTTATTTTATTTTATTTATTTTATTATACTTAGGTAGGAAGACATATTATTACCTCATGTATGTTAGTAATGTTATTGAAAAATTGGACATCACTAATTGTCATGTCTAATCTAATAGTCAAAGATGGCGGCATATTTTATGTGATGTCGATAGTCGCTCTTTTAAATTGTTCATTATGCTATAACAGACTTAAATTCAAAGACTAAAGAAGAAGTTACATACCTGTCCAAAGAACGCACAGTGTATTTTGGAGTACCACAGGGTAGTGTATTGGGCCCCTTACTGTTCTTGATTTATATTAATGACCTGCCCAAAGCCATAAACTTCCCTATAACACTCTTTGCTGACGATAGTACGGTAACAATACCCTGTAATAAACTTGAATTATATGAATTTGATGTCAATAACGCGGTCAATTCTTTCTTTCTTTCCTTCGTTTTCCTTTTTGAAAAAAAAAAAAAAAAAAACGTTGGCCCACACTAGGAATTTCTCCTGTATCGTGGGTGCGTTTACAAACATTTAAACTCACATACACAAACAGCCAGACCCGGAACAACTACTTGTAGGTCATACAAATATTTGTTCCGTGCGGGAATCGAACCCGCGACACGCAGTGCAGCAGACAATCGTTTAACCATTGCGCCAACCGTGTCGTCAATTCATTCATCACTTGGCTTAATAATAACAATTTAAGAATTAATCTTGCAAAAACCCAAATAATGCACTTTAGCCATAAAAAAACCAGTTCGAAAATGGAGGTTCAATATCAGAGTAACAAAATTCACGACGTAGATAGTGCAAAATTTCTAGGCTTGATAATTGATAGGCAGCTCAACTGGAAGGATCACATTGAAGCGCTATGTAAGAAAATTAGTAGCTCATCCTATGCTGTTTAAACCTGCTCCAACAGTTAACACAGATGCACTACTCACAGCTTATCACGGTCTTGTTGCATCTATATGAAGGTACGGTATTATATTTTGGGGTAATTCTACAAACAGAGAAGCCGCTTTTAAAAGCGCAAAAGCGATCCATCAGAGCCATGTTTGGACTACAAGTAACGGACAGTTGTGAACCATACTTCAAAAAATACAAAATTCTGACACTCCCTGCTTTGTATATCTATAAAACTGCCTTATTTGTTAGGCTGAATACACATCTGTTTCCTCACCTATACTGTTACACGTAACAGGCGGAATGATATGTTACGCGGTCGGAGAGCCAAAACAGCCTTAATGTGGAAAAGCATATTCTGCATAGCCCCGCAAGTGTATAACAAAATTCCAAAGTGTATCAAAGAGTTAAATTTAAATGGATTCAAAAAAAGATTTAAAGACCTCCTATGTAATAAATGCTATTATAATTTAAATGACTATTTGAATGATACTTTGACATCCTAATTTATTGTAATATTTTTTGACATCTTACTCTTTGATACTTTGACATTAATACTTTGACATCCTAAATGTGTTTGTGTTTTACGATATTATTTTAACTGACCTCAAATTGTATTTTAAATTATGTACCTACCTAATACGAGTATTTGTACGCCATAATTGGCAGAATGTGATGATACCATTGACTAATCTTAAGACCATCATTGACTGATCTTATCTTGTACCATATTCTGACAAATAAATGAATTATTATTATTAATTATTATTATTATGGAACACAGAATGTCCGTTTCATACAGATATTCGCAATTAGCCTAATAAAATATATTTATAATTATTATGTAGGTCAGATGTTTGTTGGTCCTGGGGCCATTTCCGACGATGTCCTTTGCTCATTTGTTTGTAAAATCGAGTTGTAATATAGCCTAGAGCGTCGAGCTCATTGTTCGCTTCGCGAAAGAGTGACCCATTATGGCGCTCCTTCCCTCACCCGGAGCATTCGCCAGTAATGTAAACTATAACCAACCAACGACTTAGCCGTGTTACTTCTACCTATGTAATTATATAATATATATTAACATATCCTGCTGGTTTCAATGATCTCTCTACACTACCTAGCAGTTGACGGCCTGCGCAGTCTACTTGCAAATCCCTAGCCGTTACAGTGGAATCTTGGATTGTTACATTACAGGCGAATGCTCCCGGTGTAGGAGCGCCTTTAGGGCGGTCGATGTTTTGTTACAAGTAAATGTTCTAGAGTCTAGTCTATACTGACCTTAAGCAAAATTCCCCATTGCATAAAACGACGCAATCTGATCGAGTCACTGATGAGTGTTAGAATGGTAAACCAATGTTCATATGTTAATTATATTATTAGGGCCCTGCCTTCAAATGGGTAAATACGAGGATAGAGTTCAATGACACACACGAATTACGTACATTTGGACAAAGGAAAAATAAGACACTTGTTACACCTGGAAACTAGAAACTAAAAACAAGTTGGAGAGCAAAAGCACCTAGTGCGCGATAGCGTCGTGCGATTAAGGATGATTTCCACCAAACGGCTCGCATCGGCTTGAGATCCTCCTCCTTTTTTAGTTTTTCGTACCTCAAAAGGAAAAAACGGAACCCTTATAGGATAACTTCGTTGTCCGTCTATCTGTCTGTCAGTCTGTCAAGACCCTTTTTCTCAGGAACGCGTGAAGATATCAAGTTGAAATTAATATCAAATACGAAAGTTTATGCTCTCTTAGAGCTCTGAAGAAATCAAGCTTCTATATCAACGCAATAAAAAGATACAGAAATTTATGCGACATTTATGCGATATTAGCAAGTAAATCAAAACCTATAGGGTACTTCCCGGTGACCTAGAATCATGAAATTTAGCAAGAAGCAAGGTCTCACAGGTCACAGCACAAGTAAAGGAAAGAGTCCGATAATTGTTAATTTGTAGTTTTATCACATTTAAAAAAATTGTTTTTGCGTTTACTAACTTTAATTTGCAGTTGGAGAATTGACTGTCACGTATATCGATGTATGGGAGAACATTTTTCAACTACTTAGTACGGAACCCTAGGTGCGCGAGTCAGACTAGCACTTGCCCGGTTTTTTTATTTCATTATTAGTATCAATGGGTGATAGATACTAATTGTGCTAGTCACAAAAAAAAAAGTTAAAATTAACGTAACATTTACGACGCGCGTTCGTGTAAGGGCCTCGGGTCCAATGGTTCTTTGCCCTTTTAAGGACCTTAACCCCTAACAGGCGAATTTACGTCACAATAAAGTAACGTTTTTCCCCATTTCCGTTTGTCACGATTTTTTATATGAATGGCGCTGTTATAATTTACTTCAGATTTGGCGATTGTGACGCATTAAAGGTGTCTGCACACAGCGGGCGCGGCGCGGCGGGACCGGGCGTGGCGGGGCGCCGACGCGACGCTGAGCAGTTGTAATGTACTAGATATTACGGAGGACGCCACACAGAGCGTCGCGTCACGTCGCGTCGAGCCGGACGGCTCTGTGTGGCGTCCTCCGTAATATCTAGTACATTACAACTGCTCAGCGTCGCGTCGGCGCCCCGCCACGCCCGGTCCCGCCGCGCCGCGCCCGCTGTGTGCAGACACCTTAACGGAGATGATTATTTTGCTTTCATGTTTGTGGTACATTTGGGATTATGCAGACTACTTTACGGCTTTTTGGTTTTAAAAACTTATTCTTATACACAACGATTGTGCAATCTGTACGTATTTGTGGCATGTGCTACAATAAAATATGATCCTTATTCTACAATTGGCGATACATCATGTACGGCACATCAAGTTACCTCACAACTGTCAAATTTTCTCGTTCGATTTTGAACTTAAATATCAACATTTTAAAGATTAAAATCGTTTGGCGAAATTTGACAGTGTCGTGCAGCTTGATGTGTTGACCACTGTACCTACTTATGTCAAACCCTGCATAATATAGTCACTCAGTCAGTAACCCCTTACCATCATGCTGTCCAAATAATATTTTCTCAAACATGCGTGGAAATATTGTCATTATTTTCGAAAAAAGAACAGGCGAAGTATCGAATTTACGGACAAAGAATATCAAATCCATTGCAGGAGCGTTTTTTGAATTTGGAACATTACAACGCTCCAGCAATGTTGTATGAAAGGCCGTGCTGGGGTTCATAAATACTCTTTGATTGGATCTCTTATCATTCTTGGCATACCTAAATACATCTCTTTGCTTAGCACAAATTGCGTTCACGTGGCTGTAGAGCCATCAATGCGTTCGCCTTTCGGCACAGATGACAAATAGAAAATTGGAGGCAAAGCTGAAAATTCGTCTTGATTTGTTATTTACATATTTAATAAATATAAATTTAATTAAAATGAATTCCCACGGTTCAGACAGTGAAATGGAGATTGATTGTACTCCACCAGATTTAAGATCAGAAGCCAAATTGGCAATGGAAAACTGGCTTCCAGCGAAGTCAAAAGAAAAATACATGAAATTATGTCTTATTTCCCTGCATTTTTTTGATAAAAGCAGTAATGAATTGACCTACATAAATAGGTACAGTGTGCTTCCCGTTGACACCCGACCACCAAGATATAGTTATTCTACATAAAATGACGTATTTTCTGCAGTTCAAAGGTGCATAACGGTATTTTCCTGATACAAGTGTGATGCGGCAAAGTGGGTGATGACGAGAAATATGTAGAATGAAAAAATAGGGACCTGAGATAAAGAGAACAAGAGAGAGCCAAGCAGCAGCTTGGCTTGAAAGAAAAGAGCACACTGATGTGGTTATTTACAGTGATTAGCGTGATAAAGTATAAAGAACAGAGAATGAAGTCATGGCGTGGACTGATAATAGTATATTTTATATCGAGGGACTAAACGAAGCCATAATATACCAGAGGTGGTTTGACTCCCGAGCGTGCGAGGGAGTCAATGAAACCGAGGGTATATTAAGTTGGCGTTTAGTCTCGAGGTGTAAACTGTACTTTTCAGTTTGAGTGCGAGAAAAGTAGTCAATGTAGTACAAAAACATTTAACACAAAACATTTTTACTTAATAAAATAAAAATCACAATAAGTTTTTAGGTAAATGTTCCGCGATTTTGGCGGAAAAATATTATCTATTATAACTTTGTCTTTTGCTCTTTGCTCGACGTCAAACTCTTCACTGTTACTGGACATTCTTAATAAATTTATGTAAAACCGAACAAAACACTCGACAAAAATTCTGAAATTTTCGCGGTCAGTTTTTTCTTCTAAACCATGAGTCACAGATTAACACAGAAAACCATGGAACTAAAACTCTCAACATTTTTGCAATGAAGATGATCCACACTCCTCAGATAATAGTATATTTACTGGCTGTTTGAGTTTGTCTATGTCAAATGAAGGAAATTAAAAAATTACTTTTCACTCCCTAGAGACTAAAGTGGTCACTTTCCCGCTTCGTAGGGCTATATTGGCGTACTTTTAGAGCATGAGAAGTGAAAAAAAAAAATTATTTAGTCTAGTAATAAAAAATAAAATAAAAAACAAAAATCTTGTAAGCACATTCCTCACAAAATGTTTTGTACGCACATTCCTCTTATTCTCTTTTACGAACATGCCTCATAACATCTTGTACACACGGCTACATATCAAGCTATAATTTTCCAGTATAAGTTGATCTCGCATTGTATAGGATTTCCGTACAAAAATCAAATTTACTACTTGAGATCTGAAAGTTTATCACACTAGACGAGGCATCAATAGAAATCAAAACGAGTTAAAGGGTCATCATGATCATCATTTCAGCCGAAAGACGTCCACGGCCGGACATAGGCCTCCCCCAAAACGGGGGGGTGTATACGAGTTAAAGGGTACCAAAAAGTAACTAGTGAAACAGCTTCAGTTGTGATATTCTATATTATGATATTATCACCACACTTTGACATTCCTAGTCCTCATATTATATACCTCAGGACCTCTTTTTGATGATATTTTGCCTCCAAATATCAGCAAATATCCAAACAATCAAAATTAATTATATGTGCTCACGTAAAATCTATTCCTCACAACTGCTAATTAAACACAATAATTTAAAAGTTACTGTCAAATGACAGTAACTTTAACAATAATTTAAAGTGAAGTGACGTGGTTACGTGAGCACATATAATTAATGTTGATTGTTTGCAGAATGCAAATGAAAAGTAGGTACTTGCCATTCTGCTGATTGTCCGACTCAATGATGGGAATGTAATTTATTGTGTAACGATTTACACACTAATTACAGTCAGATTATAAGTACATTCTCATAACAATTTAAGTGTTTGTTAATATTTGTTATATTTTGTCGCTCAAATATTGAAATCTTTGGCCAACGCACTGACAACATACTGAGATAATGATAACACTCATTATCTCAATACCTTATTTGCTTGTTTCTATTTGTAACCACTCTGGACGCTTTTAGCGTGTACGTCTATTTTTTACATCGTTCTCACAAATAGTTATAAATTCAACTTATTAAAGATGTAGATAACTAATATTTAGGTAACAATGTAATTTAAAAGAATGTCCATGGAGTTTCTGGACAGTTCTTCTCCATAGGTTACCTACTACGCTTTGGAATGGGTAACTAGATTCATATTTCTGACTGACCGACTCCTTGACAATTCAAAAGTGCCTGTAAATAGTTTAACCCATACTATCCATACTTCCATACTAATAATTATTATAAATGTAAAAGTAACTGTGCCTGTATATCTGTTATGTTTTCACGCCTAAACCGCTTGACCGATCATCATGAAAATTGGCAAAGATATAGCCTGGGATATGGAGAAGAATAAAGGTTACTTTTTTACGCAATAAACGACATCCACGCTGCCGGAGCCGCGGGCAAAAGCTATTATTGCTGCGATGATAATTATCACCATTTGAAAATTGTATCAGAGTTTCTATTAAATTTGATGGCACGGCGAGACTAGGTATCACCGCGATTTTCTCGACCGCGGATATGGCGCCTTAGGGTGTCTACAGACCAAAGCCCAGTGACCCACCCGGCTTCGCAGCCGGACTTCTTTTAGACAAAAGTTGTCCGACTTTAAACGTTCTGAAGGTGCTGAACGGCCGGCGGGGCCTGGTGTGTAGACACCTTATTATGTGTGTGGAAGCCTAGTTAGATAAAAGCATTCTAATTATTTCGAGCATGCTCAAAAATCAACAGTTGTGTGAGGATGAGTGGTTTTAAAGAAGATGTAATGACAACAATTTAAAAGAGTTTGCTTAGAGGTCATGTTGATAGGAGCAATGAAAAGCGACTAAAAAAAAGCATTTACAAGGCAGATGTAAGTGGAAACGCCAAGTCAGGACGCCCTATGAGGACGTATAGTGACCTAATTATAGTTAAAAATAGAAGGCCAATTTCGTACCTAAAAAACGTTGACACTTAAGTAATTACTCTAGTGGAACAATTCCCGTTAAATTCCAATTCAAATTCAAATTCATTTATTGGTGTGATTTTTGGTATATTTTACATGAGATCTTAAATTAATAATAAATAAATAGTTCCTCAATATGTGGACCATTTTTCACAAACAATCACATCTATTATTTTTAAGCTACGTTAGGCATAATCATATTGCACCTGCCTTAAACGGTAATCCGTACTATGAAAGTTGATTTCAATGTGAGGAAAAGTTATTTAATATTACTTTCCTTTTAAAACAATAACGGATTTGATTCATCTATTAAAAAACTCCAAATTACTTTGAGGTCATGTCTCCTATACTTTGAGGAATGCGGTGCATATTTGAGTTTGAGGTTACGTGGCAAATACGTACATTAGCAAATAATAAACTACTGATTCACATACCTTGCTTATTTAAAATTAAACTTAATATTTACGTAAACAGATAAACAACTCACTTTTGTGTATACTTCTCGTGCTAACGTAAATTAATGTCACCAACA
Source organism: Dryobota labecula (assembly GCA_947523025.1). Lineage (NCBI taxonomy): Eukaryota > Metazoa > Arthropoda > Insecta > Lepidoptera > Noctuidae > Dryobota > Dryobota labecula. The sequence continues at coordinate 4,626,351 of OX383296.1, read as the reverse complement.
ACAGATACGAAAATGTCAAAAACCGCGCCATTTCTATTTCAATAAAAAAAAACACTTCAAAAATAGAACGCCACTGGCAGCCAAATTAATCAAACACTCATATTTGACATTTTAAAAACAGAATGCCTTTTTTTTAAGACGCAATGATCACGGCGCAACTGTCTTTACAACACTGTTCAGGAATTACTTTTAGTAATGATTTAAAAAGTGCAATTCGGACAAGACATTGAGTGGCGTGGAGTGTACTGTGCTAATTTTTATTCTGCCTTGAACTGAACCTTGACAGTGCGTGTAGAAAATGCATTCCTGTTCATATTAGACCCTTTACGACAATAGATTTAAATTGTATCGGGTAATTTAAAACGTGTTAGTAATTTGTGGCCATAAAATAATTGTGCAATATGTAGGTACTAGGTGTTATTATAAAACCGGTGAGGTGAATTATGGCGAATGATATCACGTGTTCGTTTTCTTTTTTATTAGGGTTCCGAAGTACAAGGTACCCTTATAGTTTCACCATGTTCGTCTGTCTGTCTGCGGCATAGCTCAGGGACTCTTAGTACTACAAAGCTTCTAATAATTATGTATACACAAGGTATACATATTAACTACACAGACAAAAAAAAAAATCGTAATATTTTTTGTTTAGGGTATATCCTTTACACGTAAAGTGGAGAGGATATTTTTTTGTCTCGTCTATCCCATAGTGTGAGGTATAGATAGGCCGTTCAAAAATATTGTTTTTATTTATTGATTCAGGGTTCTGTTTGCGTAATATTAAGCTTTAAAGTGCTCATTTTTGTTATAGTCAAGTGTCCCCTCCCCCTGCAAGCTAAATGGTTGTATTTGGACAGGTATGTGAATAAAATCACAGTAGGTAGTAGTTTATACAAGATGGATTTTTGATATGGGGCAGTAAAAACGGTCTTAAAAGACTGCCTTTATTTTTTTGAGAAATTTTGATCCCATTCACAGATTTAAAAAAAAAATGTAGGTACAGTCAGCAAGAAAATGGGCCGTTTTCACAAAAAAAAATTTTTGATGCCAATCGATACTGTTTCTTATAATGATCAAAAAATTTTATCGGACCAACTAAGGTTTGTGTACTAGAAAAGTCAGAAATCGTAAAAAACTTTTCGCATACATTTCGTAAGAAATGTGACTCCCAACTTATTATATATTTTTTTTTATTATGGATAGACTAGCCGCCCGCTTATAGCTGTGGATATAGCCTGGGATATGGAGAAGGACATAGGCATCTTTTTTACGCGATAACCAACATCCACGCGGGCGGAGCCGCGGGCAAAAGCTAGTAGCTTATAAAAATGTAACATGTCCCCAATAATCCCCTCGAGCCTACCCTCTCAGGCACAAATTCTCAAGGTTCATGTAATGTCGCCCTTCAGAATAACAATAAAATTAAGATGTTACTTACATACATACATATTTTATTGCCCGTAAACGTAATGACGACATAAATGTACTCACACTGGCTATTTAGAGCAATTTATTGCCCGGTAACATACCTATACCGTGAGTTTGGGAGCAATTTAGTATTGAATCTTGATCAATAGAAATACGGCGATTGTTGAGCAACAGTTAACCTTTTGTCCACTGACCTGTTGTTGTATGTTACTGCATATGGCCGTGATGGCAGCTTTTGAAACTTTTGAAAATCTGTCCAAGGGTTAGTGGATCATCTTAGGGGCGGAGTTGTAGGAGTTGGAGTATACCCTTAGGGGCACTATGAGTATCAAAAAAAAAAAAATAATGGTAGATCATTCTAATTTTTTGTATCGAAAAAAAAATTTTTTACAGCGCCGTAATTAAAAAAAAAAACTTAGCTATAGGTTATTCGAGGTCACGTCGCATCCCGCCATTTTTGTTCGATATTAGTATTGCAAAAATGTATAAGTTTGTTGTTTACAAAAATGAATGATACAAACTTTGGTAACACACCACCAGATATTTCTAATACAGCAAAGGACATTTCTAACCAATTATTACCAGAAAAGTCGAGAAAACTAAATATGAAAAGGCGTACAAAAATTTCATGAATTGGAAAATATTAAAGAGTAGATAGCATGGGTGTAGATAAAGTATTGTATGCAACTGTACATAATTAGGTATTAAAACACTCATGTGATACTATTATCAACCCACATTCGTGTTTTAATACCCCTTATTATACAACAGTTGCATAAATAACTATTTAATTATGGCAACCGAATTTATTAGTTTACGATAATATCTTAACCATAATTTCTAAGTGTTGGACTTAGAAATGACAGTTAAGATATTATCGTTATATCTGGGTGGGGGGCAAAAGCCGTTTTAAATGGTAAGGAGGATTGAGGAGGAGTAGCTTTGAACCGAAAATATTTTTATTCGGTAATAGGGACTGTCCTAAATTGCGAATTTATGCCTATGTCTATCCCCATTTAATAGAGTTTTATGACTTGATTGATAGGTTGATTACAGAATTAAAACAAAACAGATTATAGTGCATTACTTAACAAGGGCTGTAAAAGAAAGAAAGCCCGAAATCGCAGGTATTTGTGACCCGAGCCGCAGGCTAGGGTTGTAAATATGCGATAGAGGGCTTTCTTTTTTACTGCGCGTGGTGAGTACACAATTTTACGTCTTCACCTGGCCACAATGCGAATTTTACTGTACGCGTAGCGTGCGGTAAAACTCACATTATGGCCAGGTGTAACGTAAATGAATATTTAAATTTATCCTTACCTACTTTAAGAGGGCATAAAATGGTCTATTAGCGCCGAAGTTTCCATTACGAAAGCGTTTAAACCAAAAACGCACGGTGCGTTCATTAGCAGTCTCCTCTCCAAACGCAGCATTGATATTGCGAACCGCCGTTTCTGCCGCGTTAGTGCCGCGTCGGAACTCGTATTCAAAAATTACTCGGTTTAAAAAAAAAAAAAAACAATTGAAATTCGAAAATCGAACGTTGCACATTTTTTAAAAGAAAAAAATTCATAGGTATAATGTGAAAAAAGTTTCACTCGAATATCTCACACCATGAAGGTTTAAGGCGAGGTTCTTCAAATTAACCTCTAGGAAATGTAATTTTAATGTCATTTTATTTAGAAACGGTAATGATGAAACACTTGAAAAAATTATATGTTGCTTTTAAGACCTTTTTGTAGGTACGTCGGGTACTCGTTACATAATTGGATAAAGTTCGTTCGATAGAAAAAAAATCAAACATACCCTTATTTTGTAGATTAAAATCATTTTATTTCAATATTATACCACACTATGTATTGAAAATCACATCAAAATAAACGTCTAAGATGATGTAATGCCCGTCGGGTTTAACATTGTTAATATCGTAAAACATATAATTTTCAACCCAAAATTAACGAAATTCACGGCACAATTTACTCGCGCCCAGCTGTCACCTCTAGAACAAAAATGCACACTCGAAGAACCTCGCCTTAATGTCAATTCAAAGTGTCTTTTACTATAAAAGGGCAATTTCATACTTTAACCCCTATTATTAATGGATAAATCATGAAGACAGGTATTATTTCCGAGCTGTCCATAGAAATATATTTATGCTCGTGACTTTACACTAGGTACTAAGAGAAAAAACATCAGGGCAGAAACATAGAATAATTAATCAGAGCAATATTCTACACACACATATAGATACGTATATACATACTTGTATATGCATTTCTTATTCTAAAGGTTAAATCATCAATCTTATAAAGGTATCTACACATTTTTTTTTTCAATGATCTCGCTGACTAAATTATTTAATTATTACTGATACACTATTTTTGATGTTTAATATTCATTCGTTAAACATATTAAACTAAATAACGAATTAGCCTACCTACGCTATACATTATAAACAACATTCTTAATACCAGTAGGTACCTAATTGCGTATCTCCTGCTAATAAAACCTAGTTCAATTAAGCCCAAGGATCTTATTAAAATGTTTTATTATTATTACATAAAGCCAGTGCGTTAGGATTTAATTATGATTAAAAGTTATAACCAATAAAATTACAAATATTATATATACAATAAAATTACGTAATACAGTGGGTAAAGTAGGTATATAATGATGAAGGTGACAACATCATAAGAAAAAAAAAACAAAGAAAAAACTAGATCACTGAAAACTGTGTAAAATAAATCTAAGTAGTTCAAACAAAAAATATTTCGTTTATTTTGCTTGCGTCTCCTTGGCCGTCGCTGTCCGGCTGTCTTATCGATATTGTAAATAATTCAAACACAATTATCAATCTGAGTGCATTGTGATTGTATTTATTTTAGTTTTATAAACTATTCCCACTGAGTTTGTAAGAGATAGGCCACCTTCGTTACTTCCCACGAGACAATTTAGATAGCTGGTAGGTACCACAATCTATCATAAGTTCAAAACTCACTGTTCACTGTCCTCTCTTATCCATTAACACTGTTATTTGAAAATATTGTAAAATTCAATTATTTTTAAAAGCGTATCCGTGGAGTTTTTTGCCGGCTCTTCTCCATGGGAAACGATCAATTGGAACCGTGCAACTAGCTTCTGACGTTTCATAGTGGTAGTGCCCATGCGTCTTCAACGTAGTCTTTTATCTTTTATCTAGCTTTTGTACTACTCAGGACCCGCCTCGGCTTTGCTGTTTGTCTATGCGCTCCTGGTACTTTGCATCCGAATTAATTAACATACTTAACTTTGCATACTTAGTTAACGACTATCATCATACCTTTTGGCTTTAAATAAAACAAATGAATAAATGTTGCCAAACTTCCTTGACTTCAACGTAGTCTTTTATCTTATAATATGTTTTTTTTTAAAAGGACACGTTCGATGTGGGTTTTGAACTTTCCATCGCTAACCGACTTTGACAACTTGTTATAAAAACAGATACTGTTTATAAGAAATGAAGTAAGTAATACAGGTTTTGTAGTCAACAAGGAACCCGTATAGTTTCGCCATGTCCGTCTGTCTGTCTGTCAGCGGCTTAGCTCAGAGACTCTTAGTACTAGAGATCAGGGCCTCAAGTCTGCTATTACAATAGTGTCAGAATGGTCTCTTCATTGTGAGTTTTTGACAGATTTGCCTTACAAACACTGTCAAATACTCACAATGGCGAGACCATTCTGACACTATTGTAATAGCAGACTTGAGGCCCTGTAATTTGGCATGGGTATACATACTATAATCACGCCGACAAATTGGTCTTTTAAGGTAACCACACATTAAATATCTTGAAATGGTTTTTTATTTTTATTTTGAAGTACCTACCTATGGTAACAGGACAATTGCGCGAGACATTTCCGCGAAAGACTCTTGCGCAAATAGAATAACGTGAAAGGACAATTGCGCCAGACATTGCCAGATCCTTTACCTATAGGTAACTCAATACTCTAATACTTACCTATAATTCTATAATAACGAATAGAATATTTAATCGCACAATCGAATTGATAACAATAAAAACCGCCCAAGTGCGTGTCGGACCACGCACAATAAAGGGATGAATAAAATTGATGTAGATGGGATGAATTGATCCCAAGAACAAACTTGCAAAGAAAAGTTGCTAAACTGTTATAACCACAGTACGTGTCAAGCCTTTAATTGACTTATGGCTAGCCAAACAAAATTATGTTGTACATTATTTATAGGTGCCATAAAAATACAGACTTCCAGGAAAAATACAGAGTTAGTTCGATTCAGGCAGACTTTCAGAATTTTTTAAAGGTAAATTGTAAGTAAAACTTGCTTAGATACTTCAATATTTAAGAACTATCTCGCCATGGCCCTTCCGAAATTTATGCCCTGAGCATTCGACATCATGATGAAATAACATAATTTTTCATGAACCTGGAACTTAATAACGGGCGTTACCCGCAACAGTGATTGGTTTTTCTGGACTAATAGAATAGATAATAAAAATTGTTTATTATTTTAACAAGTTATTGTTGTTTTCATATTTGGAACGTGTATTGCCATCTAGCGGATCACTGGAGAACTATTTGAGAACAAGGTGACCGGTTCGGCTATTATTTACTTGGAACTTGGAACAGCTGTACAACTGTTTTGCTACAAGTAACACAGATGGCGTTACTTGTAGCGTTAATACGAATTACTATTTTAAAGTTTTTCGGTAAATTTTGTTGTTTTGTTCCTAGCTGTTAAAAATACTTAAACTAAAAATTTAAAGGAAGTTTTCGTTTTAATTTCGGAATAGACGTATTATTTATGTGTAGCTACACAATTAGTAGGTACATAAATAATACGTTACGAACGTTTAGTTTAGTTTTCATTAGGTAGGTACATTGAAGAACGATAAAATAGCTTCGGCTAATAAATAATGTATTCCAATAGGTACTAATAATACTACCTATAGAGAGCAGTCTGTGGTGGCCCAATGGTAAAAGCCGTGACTTACGAATTTTAGGTTCGAACCCAGGCAGTCACTTTACTTTTTGTAAAATATTTCATCACCACTGCTCTCAAAACGGTGAAGGAACACATCGTGAGGAAACCGACATGTCCTAGAACCAAAAAATCGAAGACATTTTGACATCTGTCAACCCGCATTGGGCCCGCGTGGTGGATTATGGGCCACTCCCTCTCGAAGACAGGAGGTGGGAGGTGGGAGGCGAAGATTTATTGTAATCCTGAAGAGGGCGTACAACGGTCTACTGAACGCGACTCTTTAAAAAAAAAAATTATCTCATGACTGAGAAGGAATTATGACAATCGGCTCAATAACGAACCTCGGTATGTGTGTCTAGAATTTTCTAATTCCTTTTATAAAGTTTCATATTGAGAGACGAAGCAACAAAATACGATCAAAAGAAAAGCGGCCACATTCCTCTATATCATATTTTGTTGCTTCGTGTCTCAATACGAAACTTTATAAAAGGTACTTATTAGAAAATTCTAAACACACCGAGGTTCTTTATTGAACCGTTTTTAATAATTCCTTCTCAGTTACAAGATAATAATTTTTTAAAGGAGTGGCCCTAGTGGACCGTTCTACACGCTCAAATAGTGGTGACTAAGCTCCGATTTAATAATTACAGTAAAACCGTTTGTAATTATAATAGCGTATAGTCTTGTGGAGTACAACTTATCATGCTTATTTTCTGCATTTTCATTCTAAAATAAAAGAAACCACCAAACAAACGATGAGGGGGCCTCTGCGCGCTCGGTACCCTCTTAACGGGTCCATAGAGCATGATTTTCAAACAAATCTTGTCATTCGTGTTTCTCCTTATTAAAACCGTCGTGTATGATATATAAATTCTGCACATAGAATCCAGTTTTCGAAAATCACTACATATTATAAAACAAAGTCCTCCGCCACGTCTGTCTGTCTGTCTGTCTGTTCGCGATAAACTCAAAAGCCACTGCACCGATTTTTATGCTGTTTTCACCAATGAATAGAGTGGTTCTCGACGAAGGTTTTAGTATATAATTTGTCAAGTTTTTGTATACATTGGCTAAAATATAATGATATTAGCTTTTGCCCGCGGCTCCGCCCGCGTGGATGTCGGTAATCGCGTAAAAAAAGCTGCCTAGCCTAAGTCCTTCTCCATATCTCAGGCTATATCTCTGTCAAATTTCATGTCGATCGGTTCAGCGGTTTAGGCGTGAAAACGTAACATACAGACAGACAGACAGACGGACAAATAGACAGACAGACAGAGTTACTTTCACATTTATAATATTATATATAGTATATAGTAATATATAGTAATATAGTATATATAGTATACTAGCTGTTGCCCGCGGCTCCGCCCGCGTGGATGTCGGTTATCGCGTAAAAAAGTAGTCTATGTCCTTCTCCATATCCCAGGCTATATCTCTGCCAAATATCATGATGATTCGTTCAGCGGTTTAGGCGTGAAAACGTAACATACAGACAGACAGACAGACAGAGTTACTTTTACATTTATAATATTAGTATGGAAGTATGGATAGTATATAGTATTATATAGTATATAGTATGGATTGTATGGATTAGTATGGATTTGTTGGAGGTGTCGGAAAAAAATAAGCCGTCTGGAACGGATCTGGCTGAAATTTGGTACAGGAATAGATTATAGCCTGTAATAATAAAAAAAAATAAGATATAGGCTACTTTTTATCCCTAGACTAGGTTCCCATGGGTTGCGGGAAAGGGATCAAAATTTCATGATTACTTTTGGTCGCGATAACCGACATCCACACGGGCGAAGCTGCGGGCATCAGGTAGTATGAATCTAAAAACTGTGAAAGAACAAAAATAATATTTTATATATTCGAGTTTTTGAAAGTGGTCAGGTTGGTTTAAGAATAAAGTCTTCGCATTCCTCTGTTAACAGCCTAGTAGTAAGCAAGTGTCAACATGAAGCTCTTCATCATGTTCGTGGTTATCGCGTTGCTCGTCACGGTGTGTTCAGCGCAACTGGTTGACAGCTCAGCACCCGAGCAACCAGATACTTCGACAGTGCGTCGACAGTTCAATAAACATATTATTATAGGAAACGTAATGTGTCGCTGCCCAGAAGATTTCGTTCTGCTTGTAATTAAATGCGTCTCTTGTGCTGAGTAAGTATTGAACAGATTAAAATTCTTTTATTTTGGAAAGGTAATGCACTCCTGAGATTCTAGTGTTAGTTTTTTTCACATTTTGCGTTACCACTGTTTTTGCAATATCAACAATAAATTTCATCCATGAAACTAGTTTGCTTGTTGTCTGTCGATATTGCAAATAGAAATAACGAAAAAAAAAAAAAAAATACTAATATATAAGGTGTATCTATTCATACACGAAATATTTTAAGAGAAACATTTATATGTGGTAAAAAAGCCATAGCAACGAAAAAATATTGTTATCAAAGTGTTTTATATTTTTACATGATTATTATAATTTTAAAATGGCTTGAGACATTTTGCAAAGGAGTTGCATTTTCCAAAATTTTACTTATTCTATGAATGACCCGCCCGGACGCAGCGACGCCGCAAAAATTAATCATCATAACAAGTAATTTTAAATTACTTAATTTTTTTAATAATATATTCAGATAAAAAAAAGGAGGAGGAGCTCGTGGCTAAGTAATAACAGCCGCACGGGTCGATCCGTCAGGTTAAGCTACGCTGGCCGGGGTTGGTCCGTGGATCAACCATCTTTACATACCGAGACTCCTCCGTGCCTCGGAAAGCACGTTAAGCCGTTGGTCCCGGCTGTCATTCGTGGATCTTTGACAGTCGTTACGGGTCGTCAGAAGCCCAAAAGTCTGACAGCCAGTCTTACCAAGGGGTATCGTGTTACCCAGTTACTGGGTTGTGGAGATCAGATAGGCAGTCGCTCCAAAAATATATAAAATACTGGTATTCAGCTGCATCCGGTTAGACTGGAAGCCGACCCCAACATAGTCGGGAAAAGGCTAGGCAGACTGATATTCAGATAAAAAATAATAATTTCCATGGCTTCTTTACCACCTATAGGTGTATCTCTTAAAATATTTTGTGTTTGAATAGATACGACCTATATAATATCCTCATGCAATATCTCAACTGGCTAACGAGTTCTCATTATGATAATTAAAGGCTATAAATAAAGAATCCAAGGATCAAAACACCACATTCGTCTCTTACCAGTCGATTATTAAACACGAGTCAACATGAAATTATTTTACATATTCGTGTCTGTCGCGTTACTCGCCACGTTATGTTCTACGCATCCAGCTGACAGTTTTGCATCTGAGCAACAAGAACCAATTATTACACGATTCAAGAGACAGGCGATTATAGGAAGGCTCAAATGCGCTTGCCCACAAGGACAAGTTCTTGTGAAAGTAAAGTGCATTCCTTGTGCTGAGTAAGTGGATCAAATTTTTCATATTAGTACTTAAGTGAGAGGACTAGCTGGCTCCTCTATCCCGCCCCGGCCCTTGCTGGAGCCAGCCAGCTGCTGATAGAAGGGAGTAATCTATACCTATCGATACATATTATAAATTAAACTTGCTTTTCGCGTCTGTCTGTACTCAAAGAATTCTGATACAGTTATCACCATCATTGGAGAATTTGTTTCGAAAGTTTTATACGTGGCCGGTGGCCAGCACATCAAGTTACCACAAACTGTCAAATTTTCTTGTTCGATTTTGAACTTAATCATCAACATTTCAAAGTTTAAAATCGTTTGGAGAAATTTGGCAGTATCGTGCAGCTTGATGTGCTGGCCACTGTACAATCAATCAATCTTACCTTGCCTTTTTCCCAACTATGTTAAGGGGACGATAACCGACTAAATGATTTTATACTGAAGATCACGTTCTAAACGAGTAGTGTTAATGATAAGGAAAAAATATATGTTAAAATAGAGCATTTTCTTAATAACTTAATATATGAATATTATAGATGATGTTTAATTATATAGTGAAATTAATTTGTAAAGTTATGTCTAACGCGGATAAACAACTGAGAATCACGCATTCATCAAGCGTATTTCTGAAACCTCTTTAAAGAAAATTTAATCATTAATATTTTAGTATACGTTTTATTAAAATACCTTTTATTTAATGTATAATAAATTAATAATGCGTCTTATTTGGGACAGCGCTCCAGGATGGGCGAGTCCTATTACTGGCTGGACGTACGACGCGTTGCGTGAGCTCAGTACAGAACACGCAAGCTAACCACTTAAAGCCACTGGCATATACCTGCGTCTTAAGGTCGGCTTCCGGTCTAACGGGATGCAGCTAAATACCAATATTTCACATGGATCGACTGCCTATCTGACCTCCACAACCCAGTAACTGGGTAACACGATACTCTTTAGTAAGAGTGGTTGTCGGACTGTTGGGCTTCGACTAGTAACGACTGTCACAGATCTACGAATGACATTAGAGCTGACAGCGTGCTTTGTATAACATAAATATAAAAATAAGCTAAAAATGCACTCAACATGTACACTAGTCATGTCAATTAAAATATATAATAAATTACCAGAAACAAAGAAGAACAAAAACTTTATACATTCATAATTACATTAAAACAATTTCTGTTATCTAAATGCTATTACAATATCAATAAATACTTAAATGACAAATTTTAAATAACATGTTATATGTTAATAATCACAATACCTATTTAATATTATTATTATAACAACTAAGTAGTCAAATAAAAGCCCCTCTTCCTCTCTCCTACTTTTGCTGTCCCCGACTGGGTCCACAATGATCATATTTTTGTAAAACCTACCACCTAAGTACTCTTAATACTCAATATATTTATTGCTTCCACACGACATGTGATCATCACATGATCACTTGTCAATATATACTCAATATATTTATTGCTTCCACATGACATGTGATGTGGAAGCAATAAATATATTGAGTATTGAGTATTAATATTAAACTTATTTAAGTGTAATTAAGAAAATGTTTATCAAATTGTTAAAACCAAGCGAAGCAGGGGCGGGTTTAATAAATTGTGTGATTAATAAAATTAAAGAAATCTTACAAAAGCTCTAAGACTTAAAGAAAAAATAAAAATGCAGTGAATCCGAAATACCAGCTGCATGGCACTATATTTTAGAGACGAGCCCAAACTCGCGCGAAATGGATAAGTTTCGTAGGTACTTTGAGTCCACATGGTACCCAAACCCTGACATTTTGAGAATTGGACATTTTGAACCTGAACGCTTATTTGCACACAAAGCTGACATTTTGTTTATCAGGTTTTGTGATTTTAAGTAGGCAAAGTGTCACAAATGTCACGCTCAATTACAATCGTTAAAGTTGAAAAGGAACCAGTTTTATTTGTTTGGTGAAAAATAGTGCATTTGACAGTCGACAGGATAGTCAGAAGCCCAAAAGTCTGACAAACGGTTTTACCAAGACCCAGTTAATGGGGAAAATCAGCGAGTTCGTGTATAGGTCTCTGATCACGAGTGAAGGCAGCCTTGAGTAAATCCGCCGTCGTATGGCCAAAAGTGCAATGACCAGTCTGGGGAAAATTTGGAAGAACCGTGGCATCCGTCGGAATACCAAAATACGACTGATCCGTGCTCTAGTTTTTTCCATCTTTTTGTATGACGCGGAAACGTGGTGCATTACTCGTAAAATCCGCGAGAGTAGTAAGATAGTTTCTTTCGAGATGTGGTGTTGGCGAAGGTTACTTCGTATACCAAGGACCGCCATGAGAACGAATGAATCCATACTAGAGGAACTCAACATCACCAAGCGGCTATCTGCTATATGCCAGGAGCGTGCCCTTTGCTTTTGCCTTTGCTGACATATTATGCGTTCACCTAAGCATGATCTGGAAAGGCTTATGATACTGGACCGGGTAGCAGGATAATGCGCTCAAGGAAGAGCATCGGCAAGATGGTCCGACACGATCAAGAGGGTTGTTGGAGGTAGCATTTACCGAGCCGTCCACACTGCAGAAGACCGCATAACTTGGAGACGCGTTGTATGTGGCCGCAATTCTCAGAATTGAGGGATGTCGAAGAAGAAGTTAGTGGGTTGTGGAGGTCAGATATGTATTCAGCTGCATCTGGTTAGACTTGAAGCCGACTCCAACATAGTTGGGAAAAGACTAGGCAAACTGATTAGTAAAAAATAGTGCATTATTAATGTTCAACATTACATAACAAGACAAACAAATTATATGAACGCGCCATCTCGTCTGCCGCGAAAAAGTAGCTACAATTTATTTTACGTCTCAAGTCAACTAATCTCGGATATTTCGCCACTCTCCCAAGACTGTAGGCAATACAATTAATTGTCAAAGCAGTGTAACCTGTAGCTATCTCTCCGCATTTCAAAATACAAAAACAATTTTACCACAACAAAATACAATTCGCGTCACGTAAAAAGTTCGCTGGCCAATCGCACAACTGCAACGTTGTGTAGATCGTGTCACGTAAAAAGCGCGCTGGCCAACCGCAAAACAGTATGTTGCATTAGTTCGCGTCACGTAAAAATGGTACCTATGGTATGGTTGTGGGATTGGTCAGCGCTCTTATTACGTGACACCATCGATACAACGCTACAGTTGTTCGCTGGCCAGTGTTATTTTTACGTGCGAACTCTAAGTATGTAACTATATTTCTTCCCTACAATACTCAACAAATGTGAAATAATATTATTTATTTATAATAAGCACACCAACACAGTCATTTACAATTCAATTAAAATAAAATCTAAAATTGGCATTTTAGTAACCATGCAAATAACAGGTATGCATAAAATTAATATATGAATATTATAGACAAAGAAGAACAATAAAAAGTTTATTAGACCTAAATCTAGAACACTACAAAACAAACCAATTAGATCTACAAGGAAGTGCTTTTTTTTACTAGCCCTAGTTAAAAAAAAGAGTTTAACCACGAGGGGTTCCTACTCTTTAACCGGACTTTCCTGCATTAAGCTCCTAACTAAACTTAATGCCTCCAGCCAGGGCGTATAAACTTATAAACTAAACGACTGCTCGCTAAGGGCACCCCCTGTGGGGTACGAACCTCGGCTTAGGGCTTAGGGCAACGTCGGAGGGAGGGTGGCAAGGGACCGTCGGTGGCTGGATAAAATCAGGGTTATGATTATTATCCGGGGGATTTAAAGCTACAGGCTGCTCAGCTAAAGCGCGTGCTGGCGCTTCACTTACAAGCAAGGGTCGGGGAGGACTATTTAGTCGGGGGTTTCGCGCGGAGCCTCGGCGGCAAGGTCGGAATGGCAAAGAAGTGCACTCTTCGCACTGCTTATACATATAAGGAGCGTCTGTATGAAGCGAAACTCATGGAGAAAATATCAATAGGGACTTTTATTATTCAATAACTCTCAAGTTGGACCTTTCATTATATTGCCTGGCCATGCGTATTAAGGGGCTATTAAATGTTATGTTGTATCCTTTGTTGAAGATCCCAAATAAATAAATAAGTTCACGCCACAAGTGTGATGTCATCAAGGTCAAAATGTCGTATAGACCTGTTTACTTACAAATCCACAATGACATCTTTATAAACCACTTAGTTAAATTGGTAAATGGTAATTTTACTTAAATATACTCACGGCTGTAATCCCTAAAGGGTTGGGAAGAGGAGTACCTATTAGCGTATACACCCACATTTCGCGAGTTATGTTGAAGTCCTATGTAATAGGGGGAAAACCCATAGTCATCAACCGAGAACAAATCCAGACTCCGGGCTGCTACTGAGAAATTCCTGATAAAAACAGGAACGAGGTTCTTTACGTGATACTCGTATATGTATAATAACTACCTGCTCCCCGCGATTTCACCCGCGTAAGTTTCGATTCCGTGGTTTTTAAGCAAAATTTTGCTACTTTGGGTTACATTATTGCAATTTTCTTAAATACATCTAACTTTTTTTAAATAAATTATAGCCTATGTTACTTCCTGATAATTTAGCTTTCTATTGGTGAAAGAATGGTTAAAATTGGTCCAGTTGTTTTGGAGCTTGTTCAATACAAACAAACAAAAAAAAAAGTCATTATAATATTAAAAGAAAAAGAAAAGAAAGAAAGTCTGTTTATTCTGCGCAAACGAAACGCACTTAATAAAAAATTAAATTATAAAAGGATAATATTTTTGTGTTCACCTAAAATCTTAAGGTACATCTATGTATGCATTTCTAAAATTTTATTCTTCCCCGAAAAATACTGATCGTGCACCAAATATTAAAGGTTAGGTTAGGTTAGGTTATATTTTGGTGCACATTCAGTATATTTGGTGGAACACAGGCAAGATTAGGTAAATGAAATGGGAGTACTTTTAAATAAAATTGAAGTACTTTTAAATACCATCCATTATAAAATACATATGTACAGACGCCAGCACATCAAGCTACTACAATCTGTCAAATTTCTTTAATCAATTTTCAACTTTATCACTACATCTTAAGGTTCAAGGTTGATTGCGAAAATTTGACAGTTTCGGGTAGCTTGACCTGCTGGCGTCTGTACATTGAAGTAGCCAAAAGCCTCATAGTCAAGCAATAAAAGTTTGACAATATAGTCCATTACTCAATTTACTATAGATAAAGATAGAGAGAGAGAGAAAGTCGCATGGAGGGGGCATAACGGTTTCACGTAACGATTACGTGACGATTTCTACCAGTCAACTCCTACCGCAAGCCGCGTTAGTGAACTTCGTTCCAAAACCCCTAATAACACTTTGGCTTGGCCGACCTGGGAATCAAACCCAGGGATGCTCAGCAGTAACGCTTACGACTACTAGACCAATGAGGACTAATATAAGTAATATTTAGGATTCCGTAGCTCAAAAGGAAAAAACGGAACCCTTATAGGATCACTCGTGTGTCTGTCTATATGTCCGTGTGTCACCGCCAATTTGCTCCGAAACTACAGGACCGATTAAGTAGACATTTAGTACACATATCAAATTTCATGAGCCCAACACGGACGTATAACGAAAATAAATGAATTTTGAATATTTCACTTTCCGTGGGCAAACCAGAAAAATAATAAAAATAGTTTTTCAAACTGTACCGTGTGACATAATATATTTAATAAAAGGACTTTTTGTAAGGATTTCAGGTATATATTTTTTAATAATTTTAAGATATATACTTTCAAAGTTACTTAAGAAAATAGATGAAAATTGACATTATCTCCGAAACTGATGAGCCTAAAATTTTGAAAGAAATACTATACTTATTTATTACAGAAACATTAATTAGAAGTCTATGGTCTTAATATAACATGGTAAATCTCTCAATATTGTGCGTACAAACTTACATTTTCAGTTGGAATGTATGGGAAAACATGCGTTTCAAATACAATGTTAAGATTGTACCTACTTAAATGATAAATTCGTCCCAACTACGGAACCCTTCATTGTCCGCCGTCCGACACGCACTTGGCCGGTTTTTTTTTAAACATGGTTTCCTTTTTTCAGGTACACCGAAATAACAGGAGATGATTGTCCAGTTTGCAAGACATAGAAGTAATTAATATCGTGAGAATTAGATTATTAGAATTGTACTTATACTTTACGTATTACAGTTGTTCCTGATCAAGAAAACTCTCAATTGAGTACAGTGAACTGCACATCAGTGATTACAATTTGACATTGACAGCGCTTTTATGCCTTAGCAGTGGGCAATTGTAGTTCGTAGTACAGTCACGAGCACCAATATGTATACACTTAGCAAAATTCAAAAGCAATTTTCATGGTGAATAACGATTGCAACTTTGACATAAGACTTATTATATAATAGTTTATGTTTATACTACTGTATAATAAGGTGTTATCTTAAAGTTGCAATCATTATTCACGAGAAAATTGCTTTCAAATTTTGTTAAGTGTATACATATTGGTGCTCGTGACTGTACAGGTGTAAGACACTGCTGTGTAGTTGACTGTATCTACTTTTCTGCAACTGATCGCAAGATTGTTGACAATTCTAAAATAAAGAAGTCGTGTTTTTAAGTAAATATCAGTGTCAAAGTTCTATTGACACATCTAATTGTTTTTAGCTTATGAAAAGGTATTTGATTGGTTATTTAAATTAAAATTCAAAATTATATAGATTCCCAATTAGCAAGGATAAAAAAAAACAATGGCAATTTAATTAACGAAAAATTGTTAAAAAAAATGCATGCACGAAAATGGATTACTCATTGTCCCGTTACGTTCTTTGTCCCGTTACGCTCATTGTCCCGTTACGCTCGTTGTACGCTTGCGCCGCATCAATGTTTGGTTATGACGTACAGTCAGCTGCAGAGAAATCTCACCCCCTAGCAATGAATAAATACATTGCTAGGGGGTGAGATTTCTCTGCAGCTGACCGTACTATCGTCCGTAAACCAACTTTACAGACAACCAATTTTTTTTTTTTGTAATAATTTGCGCCAAGCATTTAGTGACTCAATATAACATCAGCGTAACGAAAATATGACCGTTTCATTTGCATATTTACTTTTTTTAGATAACTATTTTTGTTACTTTAATAAGTAAACATTATAAAGTTATTCGTCGTCTTTTTTACTTGTATTTAATTCACTTTAATCTTAATACCTACTTATAATAATCTGAAGCAGAGACTCGATGAAGGTAAGGTCTTCAAAAGCCGCCTGTGGAACGCCTATAATAAGGTCATATCCTGCGGATTTTTTCAGGGTAATGTTCTAGATTTCCTTTGAAACTTCTTTCGGGATCACAAGCTTACATAATTCTTTGATCTTGCAGAATATTGGCAAACTGTAGGTTGTCTACAGAGCCGTCATTTGGCTGAAAGGTTTCTTCTAAGTGGTGTGCAAATCTTAGAACTTTTTGCTCATTGCGTATGGCTCATTTTCCGTTACCGTCTCTGATAGGGGGCCATATCATCTGTTACAATGATCACAGATGTCGACGACGGCTTATTCCACAAATCCCCCCTGAAATTCCCCCTTAGGAGGAAAAGTGGAATCTATAAAAACAGTCTAGAATTCACCCCTGATAATCCCGCTTAGGGGGGAAAACTAGAATTGAAAAAAAACTTATTCCAAGATCCCCTGAAAGTGATTTTTTTACATTAGGGTTCAGTTTTCCCCACTGAGGGGGACTCTCTCAGGGGGATTAGTGGAATAAGCCTCGACGACCACATCGGCTGGTTTTTTTACCGATTTTTTTTTCATTTACAATTACAAGGGGTACAACATACACGGAGGTATAAAATGCAACTAAATTGAAGATTATTATCATATAATCATGAAGTGTGTCCGAAACAAGCCGGAAAGACAAGTTATTAGTGGTATTAAATAATATGTGTGAGACTGGGGTATGTACTCGTAACAGCGTCCTTGCTGCTCCTGCTTTGGAAGCAGCCAGGATGCTGTACAGGCTCGTAAACATTGGAATTATTCATAGATAGATAATTTTAAGTAGCAGTAGTAGGTATATTCGATTTGTAACGATGAGGGTGGCATAATCTGTCTAGATTCAAAAAGGAGGAGGTTCTCAATTCGCCGGAACCTTTCTTTCTTTTCTGATTTTTATAATGTATGTTCCCCGGAAGATGGCTGGATCAATTAGTTTTTTTTTTTTTTTCCTTTGAAAGTTTATCCTTTCCAGATGGTCCCATGATCATCAAGTCAGCATCTGATGATGGGGTCCTGGAGAAATAGAGAGAATTCTTCAAATTTTATAGGGACACTTGAAGCGATTTGGGTAGTTTTTGAAAGAGTACTTTCTCGGGGTGGTCTAATTTCAATTTGGTGAAGATCTGATGAAGAACTTTGGAGATAGGCAACGGAACTCCTCAATAAATGATAGCAAAATGACTCATTCACGTTCAGAACATAAGTACTTTTACTATATTAAATCATTTGTTTCGGTTTCTATTCACATAGTGTTCATGAAGAAACCATAAAACCATAGTTATTATTGTGAAATGTTAAAAGTTTGATGTCAAGATCGATAGATGGCGTTGACGTCGAAATAGATCTCGCTATGGTTTCGTTACCGCGATTTGGTTGCAGTCTCGCAATTTTAATTAAATATACCAGCTTAGATCAGTACACAATTGTGGTTTTATTTTCAACCCTATTAGTGTGCACATTAGTTCGATAGTTCAACTCATTACCAGCTCGGTAATAAACACATAGTGAGTCACATTAAAATTAATATTAAGTTAGAATTTTGAGATATAGCCTGGGATATGGAGAGGGTAGTACATAGGGTACTTTTTTATGCGATAACCGACATCCACGCGGGCGAAGCCGCGGGCAAAAGCTAGTTATATATAAATGAAATCTGGCATGAATAAATGTTCAAATTGCCATTGCAATACAATTCTATTACGAGACCATTGACCGACCAATGATCGACCATTATGAATTTAGCAGATTACGAACTTTTAGCAAAATGACAATGAGATCGTGTTGGAGTGACGAATTTATAAAAATAGCAGACTTGGGCCCCAGATCGTTCAAAATGTTGGATAGAAATCTGATCCTTTCTACTACGTTGATCTAAATACGTTGTAGATCGAGCGATCGACTTGTCTACCAACTTATCGTTTTTTATAGTCGCTTACGACGCGGAAGAGGCGTCAACAATTGTTGAAAGAGATTCGATACGAAACTTTTGTAACTTGGCTAGGCCTGCAGAAATTTTTCGGTTGAAGAGACATGTAGCCGGCGCTTCATCGCTTGGTTTTCGTACTTTCCCCTAAAAAGGAGATCGTTTTTTTCGTAGCGGAGTCAAACTGTACAAAGAATATTTTTTGGAAAACAGTCTCCATAGAGGTCTGGGATCGATTCTTATGCCAACAATATATATGCTTATATAATTAGTAAATATATATATAATATTCAGTTTTTTTTTTTTTCTCTTTGTCTGGATGTATGTTCCAGATTGGCGCAAAAACGGCTGAACGAATTTGGGGCACACAGATAGTTTATAACCCGGATTATCACAAAGGGTATTCTTAGTCCCGGTAGTAAGTATGTTCCCGTGATAACGACATATTTTCCGACATCAACGCGGGCGAAGCCGCGGGCATATGCTAGTTAGTACAGTCATATTTAAATTAAAAGCCATAACATTAACACACTGTACTGTCCCTTTTGCAATTATTATTATCTAATAAAAATAACGGATTTTCCATAATGATAATTGTGTGATGAGTCAAAGGCATTTTCCACCAATTAGGGAAAATCTCCTCTACTACTTTACTTAGTCATATCAACATTTTAACTGAAAGACGTCCACTGCTGGACATAGGCCTCCCCCAAATGAGGGGAAGGGTTACCATAATCGCCACGCTTGGCAGGCGAGTTGGCAATCGCAGTGTGGTGTTAAAAATGCATAGAGAACGCTGCTGCCCATTCTTTAGTAAGTCTGTCTCTAGTAAGTCCCTTAGTCACCTTTTACGACACCCACGGGAGGAAATGGGGTGGTGCTATTGTTTACGTCCGGCACCACACGGAACTTAAGACTTACAGCCTGGCAAATTGGCGTTGGCGTTGCGATCGAGCTATGTGAAAAAAATAAAATTAAAAAAAACAGCACAAAGTTCAAGCTAAGAAGTCTTAAGCTTTGGCCACAATGAAGCGAATCGCGTGGGATTTGGGACACTGCGCGCTTTTAGGAAGTAACGCGACCATTCGCGTCAGTGTGACTTACACAAGTAGGTAAGTTGACACAATCGGCGCGAGAGAATTTCATCCCGCGTCCCACACAGAATTTGCTTGTAAGTAATAACAGCCACATGGATCGATCGATCAGGTTAAACTTTCTGCGGTTGGTCCGTGGATGGGTGACCATCTTTACATACCAATACTCCTTCGTGCCTCGGAAAGCACGTTAAGCCATTGGTCCCGGCTGACATTTGTAGATAGATAAAACATTTATTCAGTGCACACAAAAGACAGCACAACTCACAAGAGCACAAACGATTAAAAATTTCATGAATATTAAACAGGGTGCCAATATACAATAGGAAAAACATACAGAAATTGTGTGATCATCATCATCATCATTTCGGCCGAAAGACATCCACTGCTGGACATAGGCCTCCCCTAAGCATTATTTGTGCTTGTCATTTGGGGGAGGGGGGGGGGTGCCATAATCGCTACGCTTGGCAGGCGGGTTGGCGATCGCAGTATGGTGTTAAAAATGCATAGAGAACGCTGCTGCCCATTCTCTAGTAAGTCCCTTAGTCGCCTTTTACGACACCCATGGGATGAAATGGGGTGGTGCTATTCTTTATGGCCGGCACCACACGAGCCATATTGCGGGTATACTTGCATACTCAACAAAAATGCTTGGCTCATTGCTGGTTCTGCTCCATAAGGGCGCATAAACTAATTGATTAGCATTTTGAAAATTTTGGAGCTGCTGAAGATTGTAAGACTATCTTTGCATTATATAAACTCAATCTCCTTGAATTATATAATTGCATAGCACAGGTGTGAGTACTATGTACTATAGAGCTACCATTTACCGGTTAATATGTCGGGCGGCTGAGAGTATGTCATGCTCACTCAAATGTCTCACTGGTGGAGGCGTGTGTGTTGGATCATTAAGAGGGCGCATATGGGTCCACTAGCGCCACTCCTTTAAAAAAATATTATCTCGTGACTGAGAAAGAATTATGAAAAACGGCTCAACAAACACTCGATAAGTGTGTCTAGAATTTTCTAATACCTTTTATAAAGTTTCATATTGAGATACGAAGCAATAAAATTCATTCTAAAGAAATGGCTCAACAACTACCTCGATAAGTGTGTCTAGAATTTTCTAATACCTTTTATAAAGTTTCATATTGAGGTACGAAGCAACAAAATTCATTCTAAAGAAATGGCTCAACAAATACCTCGATAATGTCTAGAATTTTCTAATACCTTTTATAAAGTTTCATATTGAGATACGAAGCAACAAAATGCATTCTAAAGAAATGGCTCAACAAATACCTCGATAAGTGTGTCTAGAATTTTCTAATACCTTTTATAAAGTTTCATATTGAGATACGAAGCAACAAAATTCATTCTAAAGAAAAACGGCCTCATTCCTCTCTCTGGACGTATGACGCGTCACGTGAGCTCAGTGCAAAACACGCAAGCTAATCACTCCAGGGGCCTAAGTCTACTAATTTACAAACGTTGCAATGGTCTCGCGATTGTGAGTACTTGACAGTGTTTGTATGGCAAATCTGTCAAAAACTCACAATGAAGAGACCATTGCAACGTTTGTACATTAGTAGACTTGGCCCCCTGGTCACTGGCATATATCTGAGTCTTAAAATAAAACAAAACGGAACATGAAATAAATTTTATTTCAAGTTTCACAGTGAAATAGTTAGGACCGAATGAGCAACTCCATGAGGTTATTGTGGTAGTCTTGCAGCTGCGGGCCGCGGGGGCTCTCGGTCCGGAAGCCACCCACCTTGCCCACCAGCCAGTACGTCTCCATGCAACCCTTGCCCTGGAGACCAGACAGAAGAAACGCATGAAGGTAATTGTAACTATAAATAAGATAAGATAAGCTAAAGATTTTTTCCTCACCACAATAGTTACAAAAAGTTTATAACCAGTGCGCAAAATTTTTTTGGTAATTCAGTATCAGAAATAGAACACATTTACATTATTTGTGCAATACTTTTTTTTTTGGTCCACTTGAAATCAGCAAAATATGGATACAATCTATTCGTAATAATATCAATGGGCAAGCGCACAGCTGATAGGTACCTTCTACTGCGTTCCGCTTCACTGATGTTTACACCAGGGCCCTATACAGGGCCCTGGTGTAAACATTACATTCCGACAATTTTGTAAATAAGTGACATAATTGTAAAATTTTATGACAAGTGCTGTTTAATAAACCATACAATTATGTAAGAATTTTACAAGTAAAAACACTACAAGTATTATCATTACAAGTGCTGTTTAATAAACGTTTACAAGTGCAAAAAACGCCTGTAGATTTCGATGACAATATTGTATCTACAAATTTGTAATATTGTATGTTACAATTTACATAAAATGTAAACTTGTAATTACAATTATGCGTTCAATAAAACAGTTTTCCTTACAAAAATGTAAATTGTCACCTGTAACGAGAAAATGTTTATTGAACTGAAATATGTAAAATTGTAGCTACAATTTTACAATTTTGTCCGTTTTCCACCATGGTATAATTTAAGTTGTATTCTTTATTAAACAGAAACTTGTAGAATTGTAACTTGTAAAATACAATTAACAATATGTAAGTTTTATTGAACAGGGCTCAGGTCTCCACCCCTTCGGAAGCAGTTACATTTAGACTGTATTAAACAAAGTCGCTTTTTCATCTGTCTCGTTAGTTCTTCTAAAGTCTAAACTAACACAATAGAATGTTTATGAGTGTATACAAAATTTTAAATCAGAAATAGTACTGCAAAAATCTCGATGTTTTGACAACATGTCGCCACAGCAGTAGATTGCACGCGTGTGAGCAGGGGCGGGTCGTTAGTACTGTTACGCGGCACAATTAATGCCTGGTACATCGAGACAAGTTTAAGTACCACTAGCGCCATCTAGTATCGAATAGCAGAACTAGTCATCACTAGCACCATCTAGTATCGAGTAGCAGAACTAGTGGACTCGAAATTCTTCTAGAGAATTCGATGCTAGAACTTTCTAGAACTTTCGACATCTAGTCAGTCGGGGCCGGTATGTACTCGAACATTCTAGATGTTTTTACAGTAGAAGGTTCTGGAACGATCTAAGGACTATATAAGGCCGATAGGGACCCCAATCGACACAGTCGAAACTTCAAACGATACAAGCGATATTCGAGTGCGACTTTAGAGTGATCAGTAGTGCATTTGTGTTTTATAATTAGTGTGTTTGAGTTGTTATCAGTGTTGTTTAATTAAAGTGTCATTTTTTGTTTTAAATCGGCAGTTTTTATTGTCACGAACCGCAAGCTCGTAACAGTACCTAAGCTAGGTACTAGATGTGCTGCCACCGACGATGCCGTGGAAGGGGCATAGTTTTGGTCCGACAAAATAATATAATACACTAGGAATCGTCAATCGTGCCATCGACACGACGAAGAAGAAGTCTAATGAAGGACTGTACTTAAGCACAGTAAAATCTAGAGATAAAAAACATGAACTACGATGAAATTGTATTCTTACCGCAACATTGACGGGACCTCTCGTCTCGAACTCATAGTTCCCGATCTCATCGAGTGCTAGTTTCGTTGTATAAGAAATGTGAATTTTCATAGCTGTAGACAAAAAAAGTTGCTCGTTAGCTTTCATACTTGACATGAATATTTACTTGTGAAGTATAATGTTATTATTTTAACTATTGTGAATGTGAAGACTATGTGGGTTTTGTTTTTTCCCAGTTTGTTTTTTAATTATGGTATGGCAGTTTGAGTAATTTATGCGGCCTACTCAAATGTCCTTTCCTTGATATTGTTCGTCGAATCGTTGAGTTGCACGATTACTGACAAATGCATGCACTGACTAGACAGGTCCACTCAATCTGTGTGGCTCTTTCCTCAAGAGACCATTTCAAACACCAATGTACATTGTCTTCACATAATTTGACAAAGATTAAGTCTCGACTTTAAAAGAAACTGTGACCTCTGAGTTTGTTTCGGCCTTTCTTCTCAAAGTATTCAAATACGAAACGCCGACCTCATTCAGTTTTAAAATATGATTGACGTGTAAAAGTGTTTGTACAAACCTACTTACAGAAATAAAATCATTTATCATTTACAGGCTGTTTTTTTTTTTTTCTAGAGATAACAACATTTTTTGGGAAACAATTTTCGCGCTGGATGCAAGAAGCACATAACCAGTCAATGTGGTGACGCTTGGGGGAGGCCTATGTCCAGCAGTGGATTTCTTTCAGCTGAACTAATAATGAGGATGATATGAATGCGAAACTATGGAGTTTCTAGCCCATTCTTCTTTAGTTTGATTTTACCTTCGCCAGTGCTCTCCATGCGGCTGGCAGTATTAATGGTGTCTCCGAAGAGACAGTAGCGGGGCATGGTGGTGCCGACCACGCCGGCCACGCAGGGGCCCGTGTTGACCCCCGCGCGGATCATGAGCGGCGCGCCCGGCCGGTGCGGCACGCACGCGCCCTCCAGGCTGCGCAGCAGAGACAGCGACATATCCGCTATCTCTGAGGCGTGGCGGTTACCTAGGAACAGCAGACGATGAGCATAAAAAAGTAGTATAGTGCAGCAAGCTTACTTGGCTCGGTGGCTTATAATGGACCTGATGAAATCATCATCTACTTAGCCTTTTCACAACTATTTTGGGATCGACTTCCAGTCTAACTGGATGCAACTGAACACCACTATTTTACATGGAGCGATTGCCTATCTGACCTTCACAACCCAGTAATTGGATAACACGATACCCCTTGTTAAGACTGGTTGTCAGACTTTCAGGCTTCTGACGACCCGTAATGATTGTAAAAGATCCACGAATGACAGCCGGGACCAACGGCTTATCGTGCTTTCCGAAGCACGGAGAGGTCTTGGTATGTAAAGATGGTCACTCATCCACGGACCAACCGCAGAAAACGTAGCTTAACCTGATCGATCGACCCGATTAGCCACAAGCCCTTCTCTGAATTGACGAATTGACGAAATCACTATGAATATTTACAAGATTAGCAATTTTTTTGTCCGCTGCTGTCATAAGGGCTTGCCGCACTATTTATTTATTTATAGTTAATTAAAACGGTACAACACCAATTACATTAATTAACATAGAAACTTAAAAAATATTAATATTGAAAATATTTGTATATAATTTAATTAAAACTAATATGGAACAGTAGGCTTCCTTGCATACTTTCTCTGTCAGAACACTAGACATACACACATCAAAAAAAGTTTGCGATCACGGTACGGTAGATTATATTATGATTCGGCTCGCCTGACTTAAACCCAATAGAGCACGCGTGGGATGCTCTTAAGTGAGCTGTTTGGAGCCGTCAGCAACGTCCCCAGAAAGTGACAGAGCTCAGGGAAGCCGCTATTCAAGAATGGGACAGGTTACCCCAAGAAATGCTGGATAACTTTATTCTCAGCATGCCCAGGAGGATCACCGCATGTGTTCGAGCCAGGGGAAGAGTTATATTATATTGAACATAAACCTTTTATTAATAAATTGTTGTTTAAGTTTGGTTAAACAGTATTTTTCTTTCTATCAAATTTCTGTTACAATTACATTATGATTACTCTTTTTTTTTTTAATAAAAAATATATATATTTTTTTATATTTATATTTAAACAAAACACACAACAAAGAATTTTTCTTGATAAAGTTCAATTTAAAAAATTATATCAGCTTATGCCAGTGATCACAAAATTTTGATGTAGATAGATAGATAGATAGATAAAACATTTATTCAGTGCACACAAAAGACATAGCACAACACACAAGAGCACAAACGATAAAAAAATTAATGAATATTATAAAACAGACAAACATGACATAATTCTATTAAATAACAAATATACAAGGTGCGGTGTGATGTGTATATGTTTATGCATAGTTTTACTCCATTCATCCAAAAACACATCACATTCAGGGTTGGCAGTCAGAAGGGCATTGAGCATCTTCAAAGTACGACACACTGGGGATTCAGCTCTGGCGAGGTTTTTAGTTGACGGTTGCGCAAACAGATTGTGCCGGCGACTCGGACGGTGTCCGATGTATTTTTCGGGCACAAATAGTCGGCACAAGAGGCCATGGAGGTCTGGGCAGTATATACGCCCCCGTAAGGTCTTACAGGCAACCGTGAGCTGATCAAAGCCTCAAATAAGTACTATAGCCAGGCGAAAATAAAATATGCCACATCGAGCTTTAGATGGAGACTTTCACACACAGGTATCACCGTTCTGTGTACCTAATACCTACTATATAGTAGTAACAGAGAAGACACTACGAAACCGATTTTTTTTTTTTTTTAATTGCTGTGCTATATCCCAGGCCCGGGCACTTTATTAACGATCAGTCGAAACGTAACTAGTGAGTCTACATAAAGACTCACTAAGACTCACTAGTTACCGAAAGCTTTTCTTAGGACGTACCCTTGATTTCTCAAGGATACGTCCTAAGAAAAGCTTTCGGTTTGAATTTGGATGGCTATAGAATAGAGGAAGGTCGAGGAAACAACCCCCTTCCCACAGTCCATCCAAATGTAGATAAGGGTGAATACGGAGCTCATAGAAATTTATGGAAGAAGTATATAAACTGAGACAAGGACAGGAGTGCAAATTATGCAAAAGCTAAAAATGAACACAAAAACAGAAAATAATACAGCAGGAGAGATGTCACAGACAGACTTTGAAAGCAAAAACACTATGAGTGCTAATCAATTACTAATGATTCATCACTTGCACTTAACCTAGCACGGGACATTACCTTATATTTTTATTACGCATGAACTATTCAGAGAAGACAGAAAATAATCTACATAAATTACTTACCGTTTCTCTGCGGCAGGCCGGATACAACCATGTAGGCGTCGCCGATAGTCTCCACTTTATACACGTCGTAATGAGTAATCTTCTCATCAAACAACCTGAACAAACACATCAACAATAATGATTATGCAATTGGAAATGACTGCACCTCATACATTTTTCATAATTTCCCTGTCTTTACCATCTTGTTATCTTGAATGTTATGTGAACACCTAAATACATACACATTGTGGACTGCAATTAATGATAGATTATTGAGTATTGCAATGTTATTTTCATTGTTATCCGCTGGATACTCTGATGTACTAAGATATTAGTGGTGGCCACATTGCCTTGCCTACATCGGAAGGGCCAATGGATATACACACATCAAAAAAAGTTTGCGGTCACTTTGAAAAATCTAAATCTTTTTTGTTAGGTACGGTAGATTATATATGATTCGGCTCGCCCGACTTAAACCCAATAGAGCACGTGTGGGACGCTCTTAAGCGAGCTGTTTGGAACCGTCAGCCACGTGCCCAGACAGTGCCAGAGCTCAGGGAAGCCGCTATTCAAGAATGGGACAGGTTACCCCAAGAAATGCTGGATAACTTTATTCTCAGCATGCCCAGGAGGATCACCGCATGTGTTCGAGCCAGGGGAGGAATTATATTATATTGAATATAAACCTTGTATTAATAAATTGTTTTTTAAGTTTGGTGAAACAGTATTTTTCTATCAAATTTCAATTACAATTACATTTTAATTATATACTCATATTTTTTTATAAAAAATAGTTTTATTTTTTAATTTCAAACAGGGTACCTATTTCTATTTAAAGAAAACACACAACAAAGAATTTTACTTGATAAAGATCAATTAAAAAAATTATATCAGCTTATGCTAATGATCACAAACTTTTTTTGATGTGTGTAAATACTAAAATAAGAATTCCCGCTAACCTTTGCCCAACCGATCACAAGCAACATGACCTAAGGCCTAATAGGAAAACAAGTTATTAAAAACGATGTTCTAAACATCGGTCACCTAAAAGTATAAAATGCTGGGGAGTTGGTTGTGCCATTTCTTTTTCCCAGCTAAAGCACTAGGAATTCGTGAAGGGTGGGCTTTTTGGGGGACTGTCTTATGTAATCTTTCTTTAACGTTCGAAAAGTGCTGATTCTCAGCCTAGTTTGATTAAATGACTTTTGATTTGAGTTCTATGATTCTCGAGTTATAAACGCAATAACGAACAGACGTTGCTATATTATGTTAGGACGTCTTTTACATCGGTGTCGACATGTTTGAATTATGAAATTCGTGTCCATTTTATCTAATTCGACGAGTTTCCAAACTTTGCAAAATGATTTTTAACCGTTCGATAGTTATAATGTAGGTACTTTATAAATTATGTATAATGTCCTTGAAGATTTTTTTCTGCCAAAACAAAATTATATAAAAAAAATTAAGATAGGTGAACAGGTTTTGATAATAGATTCGCAAAAAAATCTACGGCATTGGTGATATCTAAAAGCCATGCAAAAAACGAACTTGAATGCATGTGTTAACGTAATAAAAACATTGGTAGTACCTATTAATAGTTATATACCTAAACTTTCACTGGTTAACATTTTCCCTCCCAAGCTCGTAATAAAAAACGGCTCGCAGTTTGAAAGCTAATTTCCCGTTGACGAGTGCAAACTTTTCACATTTAAAATAAAGCCTAGTTTGAGATCCCACGGTCTGCTTTATTTTCGTTCATGGCTTTGTATAGTCCGGTCAAGTTAGCCCAAAAAATAGGGGTAAGGTTACATTAATTCGCATAAAGCTGTATCTTGGTTTGATTGTTTATATCATCAATATCAAAGAAATGTCAAAAGTCGATCGATCCCGCATGTGCAAAAAAAGTTATTCAAAGTCAAAGTTTTATCATAAAAATACATCTGACAAAAATTGTCCTTACTTAGAACTTACTTCTTACTAAGAATCATCGTTTTTATGTCACCTTGAATACCTATCTATTTTGACCGGACTATTAACTCATGTAACTTCTGCTTTCTCCTAGCTCGTATTTCCATGAAGTCCCATTTCTAACCAAAGCGGATCAAAAAACTACATACTTCTAATCCGAATATAAACTCCCATAGAGTCATGTTGAGTTACGATCTAAGTGAACTATGCTGAGAAGCTACTGATGCCATAATTAAAGTGGCCTCCTACTGGCCCCAAGTAACATAGAAGTTCTCACGCCCCGGAAAGATGAATTCAAGAAGGATTCAGTCGCAATTAACAAGATTGATGGAACGTGGATTAGCCAACGGACCTGTACAGCATATTGAGCATGTTTATCACCTCCATGGGAGTACTACTGGCCGATATGTTGGTAAACCCGACGATGTCGCTGAAGAATATGGTGACGGCGTCGAAGGCTTCAGCTGGCACCGCCCTTTGTGCTCGTAACCTCCTCAACACAGGTAGAGGCAGCATTCTGGATAAGAGCAGATCACTCTTTTGTTTTTCTGCTACTAACTTCTGAGTGCTCTGTTCTATTGAGTTAGTGAACGTCTGAAATGAAGGAAATAAAGGATTTTATTTAATGTGTTATGTTGTTAGGGTAAGTTGTATCTATACTCTATACTCCGTACTGGGGAGTTTGTTGCACTGCTTCTTCTTCCCAGCTAAAGTACTATGTGGTGGAGGTGAAGGGATGGGCGTTTTGGGGGACTGTCTTATGTAATTTTGATTCTCAGCTTAGATTGAGTAAATTACTTTTGAGTTTAATTCGGTTTTTCTATTGCGCAATAACCAACACTATCTACAGTACGCCTACAGTAGTTAAAATATGGCTGATGCCAACGAGAAAAACCTTCCGTTCTCCGACATATTCGTATACATATTATTTATAATGTAAGGCAAATAAAAAAATATACTTTTTATATAAAAAAAAAAACCGAATTCCAATCAAAAATACTTATGGCACAGCAAAATACTCGACTCAAAATGTAACTAAATAATCATCTATTTATATTCGTGGCGCACCGCTATTTATCTTAAAGTAAAGTAAGTTTTTAATTCTCTACAATAGTGACATCGAAAGACCTAAACATCGATGCGGGTCTAAAATTATTTCCAAGCAATAATAATGAGTAGTCGACGGGCCCCCGCTTCGCGGGTACCCTATTTCTAGGTAACCTGTCCGAGTCAGGGTGCCCCAATTCAAAAAAGTATAATATAAATGATGGAAATTAATTGACAGAAAATAAAAAAAATTGATGTGCAATTAATAATATCCCTTTTAAAATTATCTGTTAATAGAAATCGTAATCGTCGTGAAAATGCTAGAGATAGTAAGACCACTGCGTTAATGACACCAATAATGTTCCTTAGAATTTTTTGTACGCTTTTTACGGCATACACAACATGTATATAGCTCCTTTCTCATTTTCAATATGTGCATTTGTATTGTTCATACATATTTTACAAAATGAAAAATACTTTATCTTCTATAATTACCCAGAAAATCAAACTGCACAGATAATCAAAGATGATATCACTAATTTGCGGATGACGGGCCATTCACTGTTGACTCGTCGAGTGAGAAAGTCGTGTTAATTTAATATGCATCGTTTGATACATCTTGTTGTGTTGTGCGCGTGCGCAAGTGTGAGCATTCCTCACGTGTTGATGCATACTACTAACAACCTTGTCGATACAGCCTCCGACGGAATCTCCAACAGTGCCATTGAACCGGGCAATACAATCAGTTCATTAGACGTTATTATTGAGTATACTGCATCTATAATTTCAAATAGTGTTGTGAGTGTAAACAGGTACAGAAGGAGTTTTATTGGCACTCCTAACTGTCCTCGAGAACATGTCAGACTAGCAAACAAGTGCGTTAAATGTCCAGAGTAAGTACTACATACACGCATACGTGCATTGTACCTAGTCTTTATATATTTTAGTTATCTGCGTTGATATTGGCCAATGAGAAAGAAAAAAAAAAAAAACAATTTATTATGCGCACAGCCAAAGTGTGGAACTCTCGGCCAGCGTCTGTGTTCCCTTCCATATATAAACCGTCTGCCTTTAAAGCAAGAATGAACAGGCATCTTTTAGGCACGCTCGTTCCATCATAGGTGGCGGCCCTAGGGCGGTGCGAGCGGTGCGGCACCGGGTGTCATCATCGGGAGGCGCCATCATCGGGGGGGGGGTGCCATCATCGCTGGTGGTACCATCAACGGGGGGCGCCATCATCGGGGGGGTGCCATCGTCGTGGGGGGCGCCATCGTCGTGGGGGGAAATCAACTGAAACGCCGAGTATTGCGGGGTAATTGCCTAACACACTATATCAGTAGGAATGGGTTTCATTTTGACAGTTCAACAACATTCATTGCGTTATTTACGTTGACAAATTTTTCGAAAATATGAACCAATGAATTAGGAATTTGCTTAAAAATCATTCAGATTACGATTGATTGTGCATTGTGTGTTTCACAATTAGGGTGCAGGGTTCGGTAACCCAACTAGTTGCTAACTCGTTGTTAGAATAAGATTTTAAGCTGAAATTTTGTAATATTCAAAGTAAATATTTTCTGCATAAATCGAAAAAGTAGCTGCTATTTCTCTATGAATGGTCAAAAGAAAATCTAACCTGTCTGTGGGAGGGTGCTAAAATATTCGATCCAACATTATCCTTGTAAATTTACCCTCAAGAAGTATACCACAAACAGTAGCGACGGAATATTGTCCGAAGAAAACAACAACCAACAGGTTTTCAAACAAAATTATCAAATGTTATTATTTCTCATCTGCACAAATTATCGCCTCGGCAGAGTAAGCACAATGGCGTTATTGGTGTTATAACAGAGTAGTGCGAGCAGGATGGACAACTTTTCTTCAACGCGAATGAGCAGAACAACAACTGCTATGTCAAGCGCGACAGATATCAGTGCTTGTCTCGCAGATACACCGGTATATTTGGTATGTCCAATAGGTACTATTTTATAATCACGGATAAGCAACTGCATACTACATAGTATACGAACACTAAAGTTTTGTATTTAGGGGAGCGTCACTTTGTGATCTCGCACCCCATTCCGTTTTATATATGCAAGAAGCAAATTGTCACTCAGGTGCAAATTGCGCAAATACACTGCGTGTATCAACCCGATCATGACCTATGCGAGTCCAGTCTTTGCACACGCAAAACCCTATCTCATCCATAAGATGCAAGCCCTCCAAAACCGTTTCCTCCGTAAAACCTAGTTCGTTCGGAACCAAAACC
This sequence comes from Dryobota labecula, assembly GCA_947523025.1. NCBI lineage: Eukaryota > Metazoa > Arthropoda > Insecta > Lepidoptera > Noctuidae > Dryobota > Dryobota labecula. Next base: position 4,594,127 of record OX383296.1, on the reverse strand, counting down.
TCCATTTAGAAGTCAAAATCCCTACTATAGCTCAATTCATGAAGCGCATTTCAAAACGCTTCATTGCTTCCGCAGCCACTCACCGCAGCACTATAGTTGTGCAGGCCGCCAATTACACCCCCTCTCGCATCAGTAAGACGTCCCGCCGTCTAAGGCATGCACTGACTGACCCAGACGACCCCACGACTCTCCTCCAGGAGAGCAGTAGGGAAACAAGTACAGCAGCTCGCAAACATAATACACGACCGTCATTCCGACCTCGCCGCCGAGGCCCAATAACTTCTCCCGCTCTGGGCAGAGCCGGAGGGCGTTTCAGACTTTTACTGGCTACAACCCACCCGTGTTTCTTCAGTTGCCTGTGTGCCAAGACCACAGTATCCCTTTCGGACAAACCCACAATTCTGGCAGGCATCGGTCCTAGTGCACCCCATCAGTTTGTGCTGACATCTCTTTGAGGCACGCGTGGAACACAACGTGCCGTCGACCCAGGCCTGGTCCTTACCGGACGGCGAGCTGCCCGTTGCTCGCCGCCCGCGAGCCCGCCCCTACGGTAGCCGGGAAACGGCTATAAACTCCCGACGCCCAGGGCGTCTTCTGCGGTGACTAGGGGCGTGAGGCCGCACAGATTGTCTCTCCCTCACGCGTTCCTCCTCCTTCGCGAGCATTACTGCTTCGCAGAAGGAGGTGACGGCTTCTCATGCACTCTCGCTCCGTACCATAGCCTGGACCAGGACCGGACGCGAGAGATCGCCGCCACCGATCGCCTCCGCGAAGACACAGCAGTGCTTTACCCAAGCCGGGGAGACCTCCACCGTATGCTCCACCGTGTCCTCCGAGCGATCCACACAGTGGTAACACCCGGTCGTTTCCTCCCGCCTTATCCGGAACAGAAATCTCCCGAAACAACCGTGTCTGGTGAGGAACTGCGTCCGGCGGAAGGTGAGGACGCCGTGGCGCCTCTCTAGCCACTCCTCAAAGAGGGGACTTATCGCCGCAATGTGCGAAAATGTCTCATGATGCAATATCATAGCGCATTTATTCTTTCACATTTTCTCTGTAGGTACCTATCCGCGCCCTAATTGAACACAATTTTAATTCCAAATCCATTGCTTCATATGTTCGAAAAATTTGTCTGCTCAACAAAGTAAATAACGCAATGAATGTTGAAGAACTGTCAAAATGAAAGCCATTGCTACCGTGTGTTACGCAATTACCCCGCTGGTCTAAGGTGACAACATATAACGTTTTCATATTAAAGAGGCAGTTATTTACAAATGTTTCCGTATTTAACTTTTCAAAAGATAACATTGTTAGCACATTCCAAATTGAAGATAATTATACTTGTTTTCTACTAAAAGTGTACTAATATTTATGCTGCTTCATTTCTTTATATGATACTTTGAAATTTCGCCAATACTGCGCAACAAAATTAGTTCTATAACTATTGAAGCGACGATTTTTGGATTTGATAGCTGGTAACATCTAGATAAGAATAACCAAATACGAACGAGTTAAATATCGGGCGATTGGAAAGACTTATGCCCAGTAGTGAACTGCTAGTTGCCTCTAGGTATGATGAGGATCATTAATTAGATGTCATTCAGTAGGTACAATCATGGGCACGAAAATCTAACAACCTTGAAAACAACATCCCGTGCACACGATGACCCCATCTGTTTACCGCCCCATTTTGCGACGACCAATAAAATAAAAAACTTTTGTTTACTTAAATAAATTTCTCAGGCTCTGTTATAATGATCACAGATATCTGACCATCTCGGCTGATTTGTTTACGGTCTTTTTTTTACTTACAAAAACAAGGGGCTCAGCAAAAATCTGATGCTGTGATGCTATTGCTTGATAAGCGTTATTATAGCGGCCGACTGCTGTAAGCAAGAATAGTCCTTACGGTGGTCCATAGTCCGAGACCGCGATGGTACCTGGCTCTTCAGGAACTTCATATAACATATTTCCACCATCGTACGACATGACGTGCAATACGCTTCCCATTTCACTGATGCGCACTAAACGTTTCGGGATTAGTTTTTGTAACGTACAGCTTAGGACTGGAACCCCCTGCCAGAGTCTCTAGTGAATAAGTTACTTTTAGGCAAGCACCACCATCGTCCACGTTATAATGACTTACGCTGACCATCAGGCACGACAGTGGTGAAATGCGGGACTATCCTATCCTAAGTATCGACTATCCTATCGTTCGTTTTTGGAACAAATATTTGTGTGACCTATAAGTAGTTGTTCCGGGTCTGGCTGTTTGTGTATGTGATTTTAAATGATTGTAAACAATACAGGAGAATTTCCCAGCGAGGGGCAAAGTTTAAAAAAAGAGTTCTATTAATATACAATGTAAGAAAATTGAGTTTTGTTGGTTTTTGTATTTAGGGGGTAAATGTACATTCAGTTTTCATGCTCAGCTAACCCCAATCTGCCTAGTCTTCTTCCCAACTAACTATGTTGGGTTTGGCTTCCAGTCTTACCAGATGCAGCTGAATACCAGTATTTTACATGGCGCGACTGCCTATCTGACCTCCACAACCCAGTAACTAGGTAATTCGATACCCCTTGGTAAGACTGGTTTTCAGACTTTCGGGCTTCTGATGACCCGTAACGACTGTAAAATATCCTCGAATGACAGTAAGTAAAGATGGTCACCCATCCACGGACCAACCCCGATAAGCGTAGCTTAACCTAATGGATCGCCCCGTGCGGCTGTCATTACTTAGCCACGAGCTCCTCAGCCAACCTAATATCTAAATAAAAATGATCAAATCGTCGTTTTCCTTGATTAGAATGATCCAAGAAATGATGAAAATAAAATGTTTTGTTTTTTGCAGGTACGAACGCGTCACTGAAAAAGATTGTCCTCTTTCACAATGACAACAGCCCACAGGCCATCATGGAGCAGCAAACTGAACTATTTTTAAATCGGAAACTATATGTCGCAATGTGGTTAGAGTAGTACCTACACGTGTTTTAAGAGTACCTAAATATTCATGTTTGTGGATTTGTGTCACTCGCGCGAGATAAGAAAATCTTAAAGGGTAACTTTCCACCAGAGATGTGCGAGGTAGCTAAGCAGTCCAGCTACGCTCTAAGTAGTGTAGCGGAGCTGGGAAGATGCGCTTAGCGCATATACAATGTGGAGACTATTACACAATAAATGAAAAAACTGGCAATACTAATCCATAAGAGTATTTTGGAACTATCAAATAAATCCTAACATCGAATTTAAAACAGTGATTTTTCTTCATACAAACTAAATAGTAGTGATGCGCCCACTATGGGTTTTGCCAATCTTTGACTACGTACAGTGACTAAACTATTGGATATATTTGATTGAATTTTCGTATACAGACTGGGAACGGCATAAGATATGTAACGCAGTTTAATTTATTGTTGTTTTCAGGGTTGGGCAAAATAGATGCTTTGCTTTAATTAAAATACAAATTACAAAATACTTTCTCGCATGTATTTAAAATACGAAATACAAAATATTTTCAAGTCATGTATTTGAAATATTAAATACAAAATACAGTTTTTTAACTCATTTTATTTAAAATACAAAATACAAATTATAAAATACGTAAGTGACCTAATGTTAGAACTACTTTTTAACTTGCACACTTGAAAGTATCATATTGCTCATGTAATTTTGGAAAATGGTAGAAGTACCCAGCTATAGGCCAGCTTATTTTTCATTTTCATTAATAAGATCACCAAATGTATTTATGTTTAAATGTATTTTGAAGGCATAAGTATTTGAAATACTAACTACAAAATACCTCAGTGTCAGATATTTGAAATACCAATAAATTACATTTTTAGGAAGTAATTGAAATACAAATACCAAATATGTGTTCGTATTTTAAATACGTATTTCAATTACAAGTAATTTAAATACTGCCCAACCCTGGTTGTATTGTCGTCTTCAGCTTGAATACAAAACTTAGTTCCCTGTTTAACCATTTTCCCCTAAAGCTAAGTCAAATTACACTATGAAAATCAAACGATCCTATTGTTTGAAAACATACACATAACCCGTTCTACGCAGCTAATCACATCTCTGGTGGAAAGCAGCCTAATGCTAGGCCGATTTATGAGTATATATAGCGACTTCAAAATATGTGTGTGAATGGGAGATTTTGAAATCGCCAGTGATTCGCTCCGTGAGTATCTACCTAGCATAAGGCTATTGTGAATAGTTCCTATAAAAATGCAGCTTGTTATTAACCTAATTGGTGAAAACATTCACAACTTAATCAGAATGGGTAATGGGAATATTTGGGTCAAATAAAACCTTAACCACTTTGACTGCTCAAATACACTATGAGAGATACATCCTGACCTCCATTACCCAAACTATCTAAATTGATGCAATGATACATTCAAGAATGTGAGAGCAGCTTCTGTATTTCTTAGTATAGTTAGCAGGAAACACATCTTATCAAAAAATAAATTAAAGTACTTATTTGAATAAAAACATTTTTTTATTTATCATAATTATTGCATAGGTACATATAAGTAAATTGTTTTTTTTTTTTAAATGAAATATTGAGTCGATGTTAGCTATAAACTATAGATAATTTATAAACGCAAGCTGAGTAGGTATATGTATGTCAAATGATCATTGTTGTGTCGTTGTAGGCGAATAGCCAATGGAAATGCTTCTTTGTGCGTTGTTATAAATCAACACGTTCAGTGCCAGGAGTCCTCCTGGAGGATTCACTTTAGCGCCAACGTAAATCCGGTGACCCTCCTGGACGGACCGCTAACAATATACAATGCCGCCCATGGGCATGTGACTATGTGTATTTTTCTGAATATTCATGAAAAATTATCGAAAATTATGTTTAAAATGGAGGCCTATGTTTAATATTTTTCATCTTATTCAATTTTATATTTTTTGAGTACCTAGCGTTTGTGATCTTGCTTTACATTTTGGCTCGATTTGGATTCTGTTTATTATTTCTAAAAGCATAAGAGTTATTTTATCAGATTAACTAAATTTGTTTTAATTGTCGACTATGAAAAAAAGCTGAGGTGAAGACATTTTTTTCAACAAACAATATATTTTTTTTATAACATGAAAAATATTAAAGATAGTGCCTCCTTTTAAAGTTAATATTCGAAAAAAAAAATCATGTATATTCAGAAAAATACGGGCGGTCACATGCCCATGGGTGGCATTGTATGTGGCGGCATGGCATATGAGCTCTATGAAAAGTGAGTGGACTGAAATGTGTTAATTTGATCAATAGTAGGTACTGTCTGACTTCAAGAGGAATATGACTGATGAGGACTTTCATATAAATAAAATCACCAGTTTCATAAGTCCTCCAAAAAGGCTTTACTTCCTGTCTTGGTTACAGGTTTTCTAGACACCGACTTGAACTTTAAACTAATTGTTAGGGAGAAATATTACTCATAAACGAAGGCAGGGTATATCTTAGGATCCGTCAGTTGGCAAAGCTTCAGTCGATCGATGGTTAGGTATCATTCTTCAATGTTTAATAACATACTGGACAAAAATCTTCTGCTGTAAGATCAAAGTACCTGAAATATATAAAAATATAATCAATGGCGTTTTTATTAATACCTACTAAGTATAGTAAATTTTTTTTCCAAAAAAATTACATATATTAAGTCAGTGTGTGAGTTAAAATATCATATTAATCACAGAAAATAAAATTAATATCATAAAAATTATAAATTATTCAGTTAAATTAGCAGCCAGTTTGATTTTGACTAGACTCTAAATTGTCCTATGGAGCAGGACCAGCATGTTTCCAAGCATTCTTATCTTGGATATAATCCTCTAATTTAGATGATAGTAGACAACTGGAAACCTGGGCCTCAAGTCTGTTAATACAATAGTGTAAGAATAGTCTATCATTGATTTCATAATTGTTGATTTTGAAAAGTTTGATAATCTACTAATATAATGGCGTCATTATGACTTTCCAATGGTCAGCCACTGACACTCCATTGAAAGAATTGGTAATCTCGTACATAATGACAAATTAAACTACCTACTAAACTTCCAACTCCTACTACTTCAGATTGCATATAACACTAATAAATAATATGAAAATATATATAAATGAAATCTGGCATGAATAAATGTTCAAAATGCCATTGTAATACAATTCTATTACGAGACTATTGACCCACCACTGATCGACCATTATGAATTTAGCAGATTACGAACTTTTAGCAAAATGACAATGGGATCGTGTTGGAGTGACGAATTTATAAAAATAGCAGACTTGGGCCCCAGATCTGTTCACATCTGACACAATTTTACTCTATATATATATTAATAATCCATTGTTTATTACTTCACTCAGTAGCAGGTGACACAATCATTAAGATGGAGTCTCATTTCCTGCGAAATGTATAGGGAAAAGTTTTTTACGATTTTTGAATTTCCTAGTACTCAAACCTCAATTGGTCCGATAGAGTTTTTTGATCCTTATATGAAACAGGTTTGATTGGCATCAAAAAAAGTTATTGTGAAAATGGCTCATTTTCTTGCTGATTGTATCTTTGAAGGGGGTCAAACTATCTCAAAATAATAAGGACAGTCAGTCTGAAACCGTTTTTCTGTAACTACAACAGATAAGGTACCTACCCTTACTGCCCAGTTTCAAAAATCCACCCTGTATATACAAATAAATAAAATAAACTTATTACTAAATGCTTAAAAGCAAGTATAAAAAATTACTCTTAACAAAAAAGGAAATTCAAAAAAAAAGAACTGTCTGAAAGAAACCATCCGTCGTAGCCTCGGGCAGCTAGTATAAGAAATAAAATTGTACTCACTCTTCACAGGTCACACATGTACCATATAGTAAAACTCGATTTGCTCCGCACGGACATCGTGGCTTTACAGCATCTTGTCTCTTAACCCGTACACTAGCTGAAGGTTCTGGTTGGTCGTGTGCTGAAATGCCAACTGGTTGCGCCGAGTACAACGCAGCGAGTAATGCGACAATAACCACAAACATATTGAAAGTAATAACAAACAGCTGCATCGTGACAGGACGTGCTGTTGTGCTTACTACTTGAATGTTGCGAACAGAATGAGCTAGGACAAATTGCAGCTGACTTTAAATACCTTCACACCATGCAACATGTATTCGATAATAATTTAATTATTATCCTTCCTTACCGTTTTGGTTCAATTAACACATATCCATATCCTTCTACCATCGGACATCTAGACGCACTGCAAGTTACCACCCCTACCTGGTTGATATTCCACCAACTCGCACTAAGCGTTTTCAAACGTCTTTTATAATGCGCGCAGCAAAGGAGTGGAACTCTCTGCCTGCGTCTGTGTTTCCGAACGCATACAACCCTAATCTATTCAAAGTGAGAGTGAACAGGCTTCTTCTGGGTAAACTCCATCGTAGACTTTGTCTCTGTCATCCAGACCTAGACTAAAGTCAAGAGCAAACTCATAGTAGAATAAAAAAAAAAAAAATATGTTTGTATTCGATTTCATTAATCAAAAGAACGTTACAGCAGGAAAATGCCAATACTTATGATATTGCGGTTTTAAGTGCACCTTACCTCAAAAGTAAAAAAACGAACTGTCATAGGATCACTTCGTTGTCCGTCTGTACGTCTGTTTGTCAGTGAAGACCCTTTTTGTCAGGAAAGCGTGGAGGTATCAAGTTGAAATTAATATCAAATAAGCGTAAGTCTACGGTCCCTTAGAGCTCTAAAAACTCAAACGTCAACGCAATTACAAAAAAAAGGCCATTTATGCGACATATTTTGATACTCCCAAATAAACCCCGGGTACTTCCAGCAAGGCCTCGCAGCACAAGTAAAGGAAAAATTCCGAAAATCGTTAATATTTGCACCAACGACATTTTATGTCCAGATAAATCACTGTCCATTCCAAGGTTTCCTGAAATAGATCGCAGAAAGCGATAAGGCCGCCTATTGTATATTTTGTATTTGATCTACTTTCATCTAATCTTTCAACATAACTAACCCTACATAATTATTTTAGTATTATTGGAACATTGTTTTCACCTTGTTAATATTAATTTCATTACCCATTTAACTATATCTACTTACTAACCTCATCTTTTTCACCCTCGGGAGCATGTTCAGGTCAATCACCGAACAATAATAAACATGTCAGCGTAATTGCGACATCGCGCTATGCCTTGAATATTTTATGTATTACTTTAGTAAAATAGTCAGTACGTTTTCGGATAGCATATCGGGCGCGACTCAATCCCATTTATTCACCTCATTAGTTTTAATTGTTATCCCATTTGTATTACTGAAATATAGTTATCTTTATAATCTTTAATCCTAGTTTATCTTAATCTCACCCCAACCCCGAACAACCAGCCAGATACAAATAGTGATTTTATTACAAGTTCATAAATACTATAATGCGAAAAGACTTTTCCCCAACATAATATTAGTAGATTACCAAACTTGTCAAAATCAACAATTATGAAATCAATGATAGACCATTCTGACACTGTTGTAATAGCAGACTTGAGGCCCTGTCATAGCATTTACAGTAGTTTTTATGATTCAATTTAATAATTGTTATAGTAAAGAACATTGTTCATAAGTTAAATGTATATTAAGATATTTAAAGCATACCAAACAATCTGGCTTAAAGTTCACTGCTGGGAAATTTGAAAAAAAAAATGGCACGTAGATACGCAGACGCAGAGGTTCGCCACCTAAGATATTTGAAAGGGTGATAAGATTCAAACTCAAATCATTTATTTCAATTAAACCATTTACAGGCACTTTTGAATAGTCAAAGAGTCGGTCAGTAAGAAAAATAAAGCTACATTCCCATTCCAAAGCGTAGGTATCTATGGAGAAGAACGGGCAAGAAACTCCTTGGACACTCTTTTAAATTAATTGTTACAAAAGTATTCGTTACATCTATAATGTTGAATTTATAACTAAATGTGAGAACGATGTAAGAAAATAAAAATAACAAAAACTTACACGTTAAAAGCGTCAAGAGTAGGTACAACAAATAGAAACAAAATAAAATAAAATAACCCGTGGCAGCTAAGAGATGACCAGTCAAAACTGACGGCGCCCGTTCACGAACATGACGCATGGATTAGCACCATTCAACTCAACCATTTTGAAGGGAGCTAAATGATCCAACACACACGCCACCATCAGCGAGACATCTAAGTGAGCATGACATAATCTCAGCCGCCAGGGCACATTCAAGTCAATGAAAGACATATTACCCGGTCAATGGTAGCTCTATAGTACATAGGACTCACACCTGTGCTACGCATTTATATAATACAAAGGAGATTGAGTTTATACAATGCAAATAAAGTACACTCTTAGCAGCTCCAACATTATTGTCAAATGTTAATCAACTAGCTGTGGTTGTGGAGCAGGACCAGCTTTCAGCCAAGCATTTTTATCAGCGATGTAATCAACCAACTTATAATATGCCTGCCTGCATAGTGTGCGTTTTATACAAGATTTAAACTTAGTCTCATTCTGTTGAAGTATGTGGGGAGGAATTTTATTGTAACATTTTAAACAGTACCCCATGAAAGATGAGTCTACTTTAGCCAGTCTGAAACCTGGTTGAGCTAATAGGTCCCTATTTCTAGTACTATAATTATGTCTTTCACCTCGTTTTCTAAAAAGATGTAAATTTTTCCTTACGTACATGATGTTTTCGTAGATATATTGACAAGGTACCGTCATGATGTTAATATCCTCAAACAGTTCCCTTAGAGAATCGCGCCTGCGGAGATTATATATGGCTCTGATGGCTCTTTTCTGCAGAATAAAAATAGACTCGATGTCTGCAGCCCGTCCCCAAAGTAAAATACCGTAAGACATTATACTATGGAAGTAACTGAAATAGACTAGCCTCGCGGTATCTACATCAGTAAATTGACGGACTTTTCTGACAGCATATGCTGCTGAACTTAGCCGTCCTGCAAGAGATGTTAAATGAGTACCCCATTGTAGTCTTGAATCGAGCGTGATCCCCAGAAAACAGTTTTATCGACTAATTCGAGTTTCTCTTGATTCAATACTATCTCACAATCACTACTTTTGACATTTGGTAAAGAAAATTTTATGCACTTGGTTTTTTTCCCATTTAATACTAAATTATTAAAACCAATTTTGGATCTGCAATAGAGCATTATTTACGTCGTCAAAATTTGTAGCACGTCTATCTACCTTAAAAAGTAAGTAAGTATCGTCAAATAACACCATTTGTGGTTGATTTTTTAATAAATGGAGTAGATCATTTATATACACTAAAAAAAGGAAAGGACCCAATATCGAACCTTGTGGAACACCCATTTTTACTTTTAAACCGAGTGAATTGATACCATTTATTTGAACTTGCTGTTGATGATAAACATGAACCGAATCTATAAGAGGGTTGTCAGCGGTCCACTAGTGCCACTCCTTTATAAACATATTCTCTCATGACTAAAAAGAAATTATGAAAAACGGCTCAATCAACTATATCGGTATATGTGTCTAGAATTTTCTAATATTTTTAAAGTTTCATATCGAGACACGAAGCAACAAAATTCGATCTAAACAAAAACGGCCACATTCCTCTAGATCGTATTTTGTTGCTTCAGTTAGTTCAATTTATTTTGTGTTAATTATAATTCATATCGTTATTGTCCTAGTCTTCATATTATGTTGTATATATATTCGTATAATAAGGAAGTGCCGAGGTAGGCAGAAATGCACATAGATTCTTCAAAGTAGTCTTTATTTGAGTTTACCCCGTAAAACTTTATTGGTAATATAACTGTCAAAAAACACACAGTTAAATAACTGTAACTGTGTAAATGTTGAATAATAACTGTCAAATGAAACCCATTGCTACTGTGGCGGCATCTACAACGCCACATGCGAACTACGCATCAAACACCTGACGTGACAAACCCTGCATCGTGCAATCACAGTTTACCGCGCGACTAGCATATATACATACAACATCCCGACATCAACCGTCGGGCAGTTGCCCACCAGACACGACACTCGTCTGGTCGGAGGATCCTCCCTTTACTTATAGAGTATGAGTGAACTTTACACCCTGTTCCTCATACCGCTATACTACCGTCAGTGTTTTACGCAACTACCCCGCTGAATTTATTTAAAAATATTACAGAAAGGGCTGCTAAATCGTGTTTTTTGTTTAAAACAGTAATGTAATTGTATAGAAAACAATACTAATTATTTTCCTCACTATCCACATTATTATTATAAATGTGAAATCGGTCTGTCTGGTACATTTTCCGCCCGAAATTTAGCAAACGGATAGACCAACACACAGGATACTTTTATCCCAGTAGAACTTTCCGTGGGATATTCGTATATCCGTATTCCGACCGCCATGCGGGCGAAGCCGCGGGCAAAAGCTAGTTAAGAAATAAAAAACGAAGTCGGTAATAATCATATTTAATTTTACTTATAATAGCCAATAACCAAAGACCATACATAAACAATTGTTAGGTCAGAATTGTCAATTAAATAAAACGACATTTATACATAAGAGTAATTTAAATTGCACTCAAATATACACAACCATAATTTTCTTCACAACATGAGTTTGTTTTATTTCTTCTCAGGGGTAGTCAGATAGGAAATTTTGACCCCATGTAGCTTATTTTTTATTTAGTTTTATTAATAGTAATAATAATCGCTTTATTTCGGACACAAATGTCCATACAGTGTTAGTAACATACAAAACATAACTTATTGCCTAGTGTTAGTAAAAATCAACCTCCGCACAAACTGCTGTATAATCGGAGTGCCGAAGCCCTCGTCTAATGTTTTCAGGATGTTGTTTTGACTCCACTCTCCTCGGTAGCGACGCAGTTTTTTTGCGTATAATTGCATAGAAGCCGTCGGTGCGAGCTTGCGCAAACATTACAATTGACCCATAGATTGCCCGTGTACAAATTTTGGCAATGAGCCTTTTTTTTTGCCTTGCTTAGCCTTGTAAAAGTGATTCCGATATCATTTTTAAAGAATAACCGATTTAATTCGAAGTGACGAACTTACAGATTTTTACTTCTGCTTATCATGTTTTGTTACCTACACTAGTTTGTTAGAAATACTCCGCACGCAGACAACTAACCGGCCTGCTGGGTTCAATCAATTTTCTTAGTAATAATAATATACTTTTTAGGCCCCTCGCCCACGGCGACTTTTTGTAGCGATGCAGTAGCGATGCTGTCGCGCGTTCGCATCGATGTTGCTGTTTGCCCTCGCCCACACCACGATTCTCAGTCGCGATGCAAACGCGATACTGTCGCGCTTCTGTCGCGATGCAAACGCGATTCAGTAACGGCACAAAAATGCCACAATTGCACTGATGCTCGGTTCTCCACTCACGCGCCATCCTCCCTCCGTTCTCTCCCCGATGTCGTCCAACACGGTCGCGCGTTTGCATTGATACAGCCGTGATACTGTATCGCGTTAATAGCGCGTTAGCATTGCTTCTGTAGCACGATGCAAATGCGACTAACGCGCATCAGTAGCGATGCTGTCGCGCGTTTCGTAAACGCGCGACAGCATCGCTACAAAAAGTCGCCGTGGGCGAGTGGCCTTATAGTTTGATTAACAAACTGGGCATGTTTCCTCGGCTGTTAAATCCTTGTACCTGAAATATAAAAAATATATTCAGAAAAGTGTATTGACATTAAGTACATATCAATTAAAATGTCTACCAAAAATATAATGTTTGAAGCGTTAAAGTATCTTGGAAAATAGGTAGCTTAATAAAATTGTTCCCTGGTTGATTTTAATTTACTTGTAACCATACACTCAGGAACTTCATTTATCACACATTAACGAAGTTATATTTTATTTTATGTAAGTCATTTAAAGTACATCTAAAACTAAACGAAATTAAGGCAATTCCATATCAAAAAATTAAAGCCGTCATACAAATACCAAATTACGTCAATAATACAAGTCAGAATAAGCGGTACTCACGTTTCACAGGAAACGCATTGTGTTTTTAAAAACACCCAATTATTCGCACACCAACATTTTGATTTCCCGATAATCCATTGTCTCTTGACCCGTAGTTTAGCTAAAGTGTCTGGTTCCTCGGTCGCTGAGGTGTCAACCGGTTGTGCCAAACATACCGCGGTGAGTAACGCGATAGTTAGGAAAATTAACAAGAGTTTCATGTTGAAACGTGCTAGTTACTCGACTGTTGTGAGCATTTTGACAATACGCATTTCATCATTTATAATAAAGCCTATGTTAGTCCAGAGCGACATTCATACTCTACTACAAACATTGTTTTAAATATCAATTTTTCCTCCACACCATGACGTAAACAGTAACTGATGCGACACTTATACACTAACAAAAATTAGCACTTTAAAGCTTCATATTACGCAAACGGATCCCTGAACCACAAACTTGTTTTCACAAATCCACAATATTTTTGAACGGTTTATCCAACGATACCCCACACCGTGGGATAGACGAGAATAAAAAATATCATCTCCACTTTTCGTGTAGGGGAGGTACCCTAAAAAAGAATATCATCATCATCTTCCTGCCCTTGTCCCATGTTACTTGGCGTTGGCGCAACACGTTTTCTTTTTCCATTCCCCCCTGTCAACCGTCACTCTATCATTCACTCCCTTCTCTTTCATATCATTCTTCACACAATCCATCCATATTTTTTTGGGCCTTCCTCTCCCTCTCCATCCAACTACATTTATCTTCATCACTCTCCTCGTCACATGCATTTCCTCCCTCCTCATCACATGCCCATACCATGCCAAACGACGTCCGTTCAACTTTTCTTTCACCGGCGCCACTTTCAAACTTCCCCTTATATACTCATTTCTGACTTTATCCATTCTCGTCACTCCACACATCCATCTCAACATTCTCATCTCCGCTACATGCAATCGTTTTTCAACCGTCCTCTTCACGGCCCAGCATTCCGATCCATACCCTAAAAAAAAAAATTTCAAGATTTTATTTCACCACTTTATCGACGTATTTAATATGTTCACCCATGCCAAATTACAACTTTCTAGTACTAAGAGTTTCTAGGCTAAGCCGTGGACAGACACACAGAGAGACAGACATGGCGAAACTGTAAGGGTTCCTTGAAGACTACGGAACACAAAAAACAACGTGTATTTTTTTTTTTTTTTAAACCTTTTAAAAAACTTCTTTATATTTAAATTCATAAATGACTGGATTAAGAGGGTTGTCACCGGTCCATTAGCGCCACTCCTTTAAAAACATATTATCTCGTGACTGAGAAGGAATTATGAAAAACGGCTCAATCAACTATATCGGTAAGTGTGTCTAGAATTTTCTAATACCTTTTTTAAAGTTTCATATTGAGACACGAAGCAACAAAATACGATCTAGAGGAATGTGGCCGTTTTTATTTAGATCGAATTTTGTTGCTTCGTGTCTCAATATGAAACTTTAAAAAAGGTATTAGAAAATTCTAGACACACTTACCGATATATCTAGTTGATTGAACCGTTTTTCATAATTCCTTCTTAGTCACGAGATACTCGTATTACGATTGATTGTACTACTTACAGAGTTTTAATTTATATTAAACTAGCTGACCCGACAGACTTCGTTCTGTCAAAAGCTATTTGACTGTGGCAGTTTGTCTACGCGCAAAGGAAACTACCTACCTACCCTACCCTACCTTACCCTATCCTACCCTACCCTACCTACCTATCTACCCTACCCTACCCTGCCTACCTACCCTACCCTATTTTACCCTACCCTACCCTACCCACCTACCTACCCTACCCTACCCTACCCTACCAACCCTACCTACCCTACCCTACCCTACCCTACCAATCCTACCTACCCTACCCTACCTAACTAAAACCTTCAAAATATTTTTTTTTTTTTTTTTTGATATAATCTATTCTCAGACCTACCAAATGATGACTGACACGTTATGTCAAACGCCATAAAGTTACATTAGAAGATAGAGTTACCTACTTATTATTACAATAAAAATGTAAATATGGTCGTTTTCTTACAATTTTTTTTTTTTAACTTTCTTAAATTTTTCTTACATAAGAACCTTCTCCTGACAATAACAAACACAACAAAAAAATAATTAGCGAAATCGGTCCAGCCGTTCACGCGTGATGCCGTGACCAAGAGAAATAGGTATTCATTTTTATATATATAGATTAAAACTCTGTTAGCTACTACTTACTTATTGCAAACACTTACTCAGTTATTGCAATAGAAAAAAAAGAAAAACTGTTTAGTCCGTCAAACAGATAATAAAAAAATTTTAGACAGGTATTTTTTGCTTTATCATATTAATAAAAAATTACTTAGCTAAAACACATTAAACTTGGGGAGTGGGGGCTCGTTACGTCACAGCCACGTATGAAATCTACTGAAAAGTGAAGTCATGCCACATTTGAACTCAATGTATCGCCGTAATGTTTTGATTACGTAAAAAAAGAAAAAATACGTGTCCAATATTTTTTAATGATATAAAAAAATATTTTTGACGTGACAACGTCTAATAAATCGATGAACACCGACTGCATGCACGAAAAAGGATGACTCATTGTCCCGTTACGCTCATTGTCCCGTTACGCTCATTGTCCCGTTACGCTCATTGTCCCGTTACGCTCATTGTACGCTTGCGCCGCATCAATGTTTTGTTATGACGTTGTCACGTTAAACTATCGTCCGTAAACCAACTTTACAGACTACCAATTTTTTAGTCATCATCCCTATTAGCTTTATTCTAAAAAATCTCAACTATTTATGCAAGGGGACCCCTCTTGCATGAATGGTTGAGATTTTTATACGAATCGATAGAATTTAATCATTCTTAATTTTATTTAAATACCTATGCGAAATCTACCCAAAACTAGAAAAATATGAAAATCATACGATCACTCGATTTGAAGATTTTGAAGATCATTTTCCCAAGCGGATAACTCTGTTACGATTACAAAATCACTTGCTTTACGTACTTTCACTTGAATCGGACATGTTTTTGTGTTTTTTTTTTTTAAAGTAAGTAGTACTTAGATACGTTTATCTCTACAATTCGGCGGATGGACCTATCTGCTATCTTTTAGTTACTGTCCTGCCAAACAAATAGCTGTCACTACGTTATTAAGACGCAAACTTTGGCTTTTCCATACAAATAGCTTTCCGTAGTAAGCAATAGATCCTCCCATCGATAGATAGCGTGGACTGTTAAGATTACTTAATCTTGATAGATTATTGGGACGTTAAAACCAGAGATAGATAGGTTTTTCTATCTCCACTACGCCAAAATTGGTGATAAATACATTATTAGGTTCAGCCATTAGGATATAAATGATTTTATTTCTGTAAGTAGGTTTCAGGACACGTCAATCATATTGAGGTCGGCGTTTCCTATCTAAATACTCTGAGAAGAAAGGCCAAAATAATGGCCGTCTCTTTTAAAGTCAGACATAACCTTACTCAGATCATGTGATGACTTCTCATCGGATCATAATATGGCTATTGTTCCTCAGGGGTCTGTTCTTTCTGCGACTCTTTTTTTTTTGCTGCACATCAACGACCTGGTACAGCTTGGTGCTATTGGGTGCGCAGAAAGATACCACACACAGTCTTAGAAAGATACCTATCCAGTGCAAGAGCCAGCAGAGATGCAACAGCTACTCTTAGAGAGGCCATGGTAGAGCGAATGAATTTGACCTTAGATCTCGTTTCCTAGTAGAGTGACGACAATCTGGTCAAATTTAATGCTCTGAAAACACAGGCGTGTCTTTTTACTGCTAAAAGGAGCCAGTTTCAGTTATCTCCTACTTTCAGAGGTGCGACTGTACCAGTCACCGACCGCCTAGAGCTTTTGGGCATGGAGTTGAAGCCTGATCTCAATTTCGGCTCTACATCAAGTCAATAGCACAGACAGCAGCCAAGAATCTGGGCATCCTAAATAAGGTGAGGCGATACTGAACATCTGAACAGCTTTTAAGTTTGTACAAAGCACAGATCCGTTCCTGTATGGAGCATTGCAGCCACATATGGGATGGCTCAGCAAAATACCAACTTGCTACACTTGACTAAGTGGAACGCTGAGCGAAAAGGCTTATAAGCGACGATACGTTAGTCTCTAGGCTTCACAGTCTGGCTTATCAGCGTAATGTTGCTTGCCTGTCGGTCTTCTACAGACTACTTCGGAAAGTGTGCGCAGGAGCTCCACGACCTGATCCCACCATCGCCCTTTTATTACCGGACTACCAGACGTACTGCAGGGTACTATGCGTACTTGGTCGATATCCCGTCCAGTCGTATTCAGCGTTTCTCCTCCACATTTATTATGCGCACAGCCAAAGTGTGAAACTCTCCGCCAGCGTCTGTGTTTCCTTCCACAAATAATCCGTCTGCTTGAATCAAGAGTGAACAGGCACCTGCTGAGCACGCTGGTTCCATCATAGACCTCATCCATCGCTTTCCATCAGGCGAGATCGAGGTCAAGAGCAGACCCAATCAGTAATTAAAAAAAAAGAAAAAAGGAAGACCTTGATTGGTGTCTGAAATGGTCTTTTGAGGAAATAACTACATAGATTGGAGCTGTCCAGTCAGTGCACTTATTTTTCAGTGATCTTACAGCTCAACTATAGAAAGCACTTAAACGATTGCGTATTCAAGTTAGCCGCTGCAAACACAAAATAGGAGATAATCGATCCTTTAAAAACACAGTGCGATTGAAGTGCTCCTAACTAAACCACGTAATTGCACTTCTGACGATCTGAAGAACGCTACTGTTGCAATTAACGTGGCCGACCTACTGGGCCCAATCAATATAAGATAGAAGTATCGGCGATTCAAAAGTATGGCAATACGCTACGCAAACTAGGCATCATGCGCCAGGCTACCCCACCTTCGTGAGTTACAAAGAAGGTACAGTCACAAATAAAATATTTTCTCTTACATCTCTTTCTATGTTATTACGTCAAAATTGTATATTAGGTCTTTACCTATGAAATTGCCGTTTTTCATGAAATAAGTTAACGCCTTTGTTTCTCTATATTTTTTTTATTTTTTTATTAATCAAAGTAATTACTCAAACTCAAACTCTTTATTGCATTCATGTGGACAATTAGTTGTTATATAATAATATAAGTAAGTTCCAACATGAAACACCATTACCCATGCAATCAATGCATTTTGCCAATGTAGTGGTAGCTTATTAATGCCCTTTTTGAAAAAGTCTGCTGGACGGGAGGCCACAAATTCTTCAAAGGCATTTTGAACTGCCTCCCGGTTATTTAATTTTATCCCCGCCAAGGAGTTATCCAAATTCTAGAAAAAGAAGTCTGTAGGGGCAAGTCCTGGTAAGTACGGAGTAACTTGGAGACCATCTGCTGTGCAGTATTAGGTCGCGTGTTGTCGTGCAGGAGCAGTGGAGCCGAACGATTGACCAAAGCTGGTTGGAGATGTGCGAGCTATTCTCCATCATTTCAACATAATTTGCGATCGTTAGTAGTGTTCGCTCCGTATACGTCGTTGATGTTGCGTACCGCTTCTGCCGCTTTGCTGCCACGACGGTACTCATACTCCATAATCACTCGAATTTTTAATGTATGCATGATGACGAAAAACGTACAAATGTGATGGAAACAGAAATTTTCAAAAAAGAATTCCGTATTTAAAAATAAAAATAATTTGAACTTAGAATACTTAGCGAAAAAAGAAAAAATTGGACTTGAAAAAGCCAGTACGGCAGAACGGGAATTTCATAGGTAAAGACCTATTATCTTTGTTATCAAGTAATATCGTTTTCTATGCAATAGTCTGTTGTAAAAAACTTAAAAGTCGCTCCGTGACTTATGACAACCTGGGTGCCTAACCTGTGATGAATTGCTGGGAGGTTAGAAAGTTTTAACAGTTTGATGTTTTAGAGAATTTGGTTACAACGAAAGGTTTTTCAAAGTATCAGGTACCTAATGGAGAGCAATGAAGGGCATTGAATTTGCGAGTTTAGAGAAAAGTGATATGTAGTGACGAATTCTGGGAAATTTTCAAAAATACATAAATGTTGGGCTTTTCCGAATTCCATGAATGTTCGCCAAGACTTCATGGTATGCATAATTGTTGCAAATGGGTCACACTCACATCCTGGAAGCAATATGTCAAAATACAAATCACTCTGTGTATGGCCCCAAGTCAGCAAAACAACATGTTATTCATCTTTTTAGGGTTTTAAAGACAAGAAAAATGAATAAGTTTTATAAAATTAAATTTAATATAAAATATACCACACAAATTAATATGCGTCACATATGCAGTCACCACGATGCTCTCACGTACCTACAATGAATTCATGTTTTTCGTGCACTCAAACACGTTCACAATAACAATGTTTTGAACTATATGTGCACTTTACTTTGGGCAATTTATTTTATCACCACTGCTCTAAAAACGGCGAAACAAACGCCGTGAAAAAATTTGCATGTCATGTCATTGCAAGACATGGGACATACACCAACCCGTACTAGATCCACGTGAGGAATTACGGCCAGCTCGGGATCCCACAGATAAGTCCCAGCAGTAAAAACATTACAGTCAGGTTTTTCATGTTTTGAAATACATTCAAAACAGGCTAGGTTTTACGTTGGGATCCATTGCAATCCAAGTAGTCGGTAGACAGAGTTTCTTTTTACAAATAATTTTACATAGCAATATTATTTTAACAATGCTCAGATGTGAAAATTCCATTTTAAGAGCAAACTGGACAGTCTTCTCCTGTTGAATCCATGTAACTGAAATATGAAAAAGAACATAAGAAAATGGATTTCAATCAATGAACATAATGATATACCTAAGTAAGACTTAACATAAAATAATTCATGTGAAACCCCAGAAACTTTATTCGGAATTCCCCAGATGGACAACACCATATACCCAGTGATTTACGAGTACGTCTCTGCATCTAGCTATTTAAATAGTCCCTTTGTCATCTCTTGTGACATCGAAGCGAGAAGTCCTCGATATAAAAATGCTTTTAAACGGGGTTACAAAGCTCAGTCTTAAGGCGACAATATCCGACTTTTAATGACTTTATACTGAAGATCACGTCTAAACGAGTAGTGTTAATAATTTGGAAAAAATATATGTTAAATTAGAGCATTTTCCTAATAACTTAATATATGAATATTTTAGATTATATTTGTATTACATAGTGAAATTAATTTATAAAGTTATGTCTAACGCGGATAAAAAACTGGGAATCACGCCAAATCTATGAAGCATATTTTTCTAAAACCTTCACCTGTTTAAAGATAATTTAAGTATTGATCTTTTAGTATACGTGTTTTTATTAAAATATGCCTTTTGTTTTATGTATAATACATTAATAATGCGTCTTATTTGAGACACCGCCCCTGGATGGGCGAGTTCTATTACTGGGTGGACGTACGACAAGTTGCGTGAGCTTAGTACAGAGCAAACTCAAACTCAAAACTCAAACTCAAACTCAAAGCATTTATTTCAATTAAACCATTTACAGGCACTTTTGAATTGTCAAAGAGACGGTCAGTTAGTCAGAGTCGGCAAGTTGAAGCTAGATGCCCATTCCAATACGTAGATCACTATGGAGAAGAACGGACAAGAAACTCCAAGGACACTCTTTTAAATCAAGATATTACATAATCCTGGGTACATTATTCTTGTTGCTTCTATATGTGAGACAATGTAAAAACTAATAAAACAATTCAAAATATAAAATTACAAATTACGCAAGCTAACCACTCAAAGTCACTGGTATATAACTACGTCCTAAGTATGCTGTTTGATTTTAAAGCTGGAAACTTTAGCTCATGTTTAATATTTGTTCTGTAACCGTGACAACTCGTAGTACTATTAATTTGTCCATACTCTGCAGGAATCGCGTTTTCTATCCTTTCTATTCCAATGAATGGAAGTGTTTCTAGTTTTTATATCTCAAGTAATCCGAATAAAAATATTCTAAAGAAAAAAAATATACTCACTCTTCACAGGTAACGCATCTTCTTTGCACTTTTACATAATTAATCGGACACGGACACTTGAGCTTTCCAATAAACGACTGTCTCTGGAATCGGGTAACCACTGGAGTTTTAGGTTGTTCGTGAGTGGAACCGGCAACCAGCAGTAAACATAACTCGGTGAGTAAGGTGACGATGATACACATATAAAACAGCTTCATTGTAAGGTTGATTGATTATATAATTAACAATCAATAATGGTGTTATGTGCTTACTACTACACTTTAGTGAGTTGAATGCAATAAACGACAACTCTGCTTCTATTTATACAAATACAGATGGATAAACCAAGATCGTTAAAAAGACATTGTTTGTTGAATTTGAGGCATATTTTCCTTAAATAAGTGGTGCAAGTTAACGCACTCAGTACGTGCTTATTATTGTAAGTACGCAAGGCGACATATCAAGCACTATATTTTCAGTATAAGCTGACCTCTCACTATACGGAAAACCTATACATTATGAGGTCAGCTTATACGATATGTCGTCGTGTGGAATAATAAAAGGAAAATATGATTTACATAAATCTGGTAATTCTCGCCACCTCAATGAGCAAAATTAAAAGTATGACGTGGGTAAGATATCATTATGAACTGTGGTTTTCTCAAGGGTAAAGCAAACATGATAAAAAGTATTTTCATAGCAAAAGGTCTATAACTTATTCACACCACACCACTGACTACCTGCAGTATTGTCTTTCCTTCTATTTTTTTATCCATCCAAAGGTTGGTGTGACGTGGGTAAGATATCATTATGAACTATGGTTTTCTCAAGGTTAAAGCAAACATGATAAAAAGTATTTTCATAGCAAAAGGTCTATAACTTATTCACACCACACCACTGACTACCTGCAGTATTGTCTTTCCTTCTATTTTTTTATCCATCCAAAGGTTGGTGTGACGTGGGTAAGATATCATTATGAACTATGGTTTTCTCAAGGTTAAAGCAAACATGATAAAAAGTATTTTCATAGCAAAAGGTCTATAACTTATTCACACCACACCACTGACTACCTGCAGTATTGTCTTTCCTTCTATTTTTTTATCCATCCAAAGGTTGGTGTGACGTGGGTAAGATATCATTATGAACTATGGTTTTCTCAAGGTTAAAGCAAACATGATAAAAAGTATTTTCATAGCAAAAGGTCTATAACTTACGAGTATTCACACCACACCACTGACTACCTGCAGTATTGTCTTTCCTTCTATTTTTTTATCCATCCAAAGGTTGTCTGTAAAAGATCGCTTTTAGCGATAAGACCGCCCATTGTGACACCCTATGTAACAGTTCTACATTTGTATCTGTAATTTTTATGGTGTACATAATAAAGAGTATTCTATCTATCTATCTATCTATAAAAATTAAACGCTATTTTATTTCTGCAATTCTCCAGTTTGCGTTTGTCTTTTGTAATGACGAATTAATTAATTTTTTTTCTGATGCGAGTGATTTTAAGTTGACGTCTACGTTAGAGCGTTTGTTAAATCCGATCCAGCCTGTCCCTCGCTGCTCTATCCCCAGTGATCTGATTTCCAAAGTCGAGGTCCATACCAAAGGTCCATACCCTTTGCATGAAGTCACTTAGTTTATAAACTGTATGCCCTGGTCTGATGCCTTTATTTATTAAGGCACCACAGATTAAGCAAATATTTTTTTTATTACCTTCTAATCAGCACACTATACAGGGTGGAAAAAAAAGACCATGGTTGGAGGAAAAGTACCCTTAATATTGATGATGGCAAATTTTACTGAAAGGAAACATTCCTTTATTTTCAAAAATAATTAAAACTGCATTTAAAGATTTTTGAAAATTCACCTGCTTGAGCAGGGAATAGAACCGGTGAAATGTAAAAAAAAAAACATCTTCTTTCATTTCAGATACTATGTTGTTTAAAACGAATTGATCCTTAAAGTCAAATCAAAGTCAAATAATTTATTTCAAATAGGCACGAAGATGCACTTTTGAACGTCAAAAATTACATGAATAGTTAATTGATTCTAGTTGCGCCTTCCAAAATGTAGTTATGTATGGAGAAGAATGGGCAAGAAACTCCATACTTACTCTTTTAAAATGTTAACAATAGTTTGTATACATTAATTAATATTTATAGGTGAAGACTATGTACCTAGAATAAAAAAATAAAAAATATAAAAAAATTCATCAAAATTACTTACCACAATTGGTAAAAAGAATGAAAAGTGAAGTAATAACAGAAAAATTAATAAATGCGATAGGTACATGGTGCTCACATATTTACAAACATTGTATATGATTTCCCAAAAAAAAAATAAAAAATAAAAACAACATATAATAAGTCAGTGTGTGAGTTAAAATATTAATCACAGAAAATAAAATTAATATCATAAAAATTATAAATTATACAGTTAAATTAGCAACCAGTTTGATTTTGTCTAGACTCTAAATTGTCCTATGGAGCAGGACCAGCATGTTTCCAAGCATTCTTATCTTGGATATAATCCTCTAATAATACATTAGCATTCTTATCTTGGATATAATCCTCTAATTTACATTACCTTATGAATGACACTTTCGGTTGGTATCATAAAATACAGGTTGTTTTTTTTTTTTACATTTCACCGGTTCTATTCCCGGCTCAAGCAGATGTTTTTACAAAAATCTTTAAATGTAGAGTTAATTATTTTTGAAAATAAAGGAATGTTTCCTTTCAGTAAAATTTGCCATCATCAATATTAAAGGTACTTTTCCTCCAACCACGGTCTTTTTTTCCAGCCTGTATATATATTTTTTAAATTAATATTATCTCGCAGGTCAACCAAAGAGGTTGTCCTCCGGAGGGATTGCAATCCGGAAAACCGGATCCGGTAATCCATCGGATCCGGCATCAATATACGCTTTCCAGATCCGGTGATCGCATATTTTTGATCGTATATATCACTTAATTAACGGTCCCTGTTTGAGTGAAGGAAAGTTATCTCGGTTAAATCAATCCGGCCCGGTTCCATCCGGAACCGGCCGGATTGCAATCCTTACCTGCGAGATAATCACCATTAATTAAAAAAATTGAGCTCTTGCAATGCATCCAAATCCGAAACGAATCCGAAATAAGTGGGCAATAGGCTCGTTTTCTAACATAGTGTTCTAAAGAAAGAAAGAAAGAAAGAAATCATTTATTTGCTGATAATGTAGGTATGTAAGTTGGAATGTTTAATTAAGTGTCCCGGTACATTTTACCTTACGGCATGCAAAATATTATGTTTGAATTAAATGGTAATATAGATACAGCTATTACAATTATTATTAGCCATAGTCTAATTTAATATGTAGTTACAGATCAGACTGAAAACAAATCAAAATAATTAATGAATTAAATATTAAATCTCTCACAAATCATAAAATGAAGAATATAATATGTCGTAATATGTAATGTCAAAAAGCTTAATGTCAGAATATTTCAAAAACATTAGCAACAATCACAATTATTATTAGTTAAAGAATTTAGATAATCTGTGTCAAAATCTGTTATGTCAAATTATAATTTAAGAACAACCATTAACAAAAAAAAAAAAAAAACTTCTTGCTGTACTTCGCTGACTTCTACCTTCTTCTAACATAGTGACGAAATGTGTACATTCTTATGGTGCTAGCAACATGATAGTAATTCAATAATTATAGTGAAAGACGACAATGACCACCTTTTATCATTTTGTTTGACAGATTACAAACAAAAGTGAGAAAACAAGCAAAAGTAAAACAACCGCGAATTCAGTTTATTTCCAAATTTAAGGTTTTATTTCATACGATATTAAAATGATCTGTATTACAAAGTTAGTTTCATGCATGTACAGTCAGTATACACAATTAGCTGACCCCCCCTTGCATAAATGGTTGAGATTTTTTTTACTAACAAATCGCACTTTTTTTTTTTTTCTTGTTTTGGGTAGATTTCGTATAGGTATTTAAATTAAATTAAGAATTATAAAATTCTATCGATCCGTATTCAAAAACATCTCAACCATTTATGCAAGGGAGGGTCAGCTAATTGTGTATACTGACTGTACCATTATTAATTTGCAAGTTTAAGGATTTTCTCCATCGACCCGTATTATTTGACCGTGAGTGTGCTTTTAATATCACGCTATTTACATCGTCATCTGCTGTTAAATTAAAACAAATGTAAAGTATCATCCGCAAACAATGTAAGCAAAGGAAAAGCAAGTCATCAATGTAAATAAGAAACAAGAAAGGACCAAGAATTGAGCCCTGTTGGACTCTCATTGTTACTCCCGTACGGGAGATCTTTTCCATTGACGTCAATATTCTCTTAATTAATCCTATTACTCAAATAAGATATCATGTAAGAAGATCCAGAGCGGTATCAGTAAAAAGAATCTAGGTGACCCAACATAAAAACCTAAGCGATTGTCAATCGTGAATGCTGATTGTGTCAACATGCGATTAACTTAGGTATTAATACATTATGCATATTGGATATCTTTTTCCCGTTCGTTTTCAGCCACTTGACCGCTACGATAAATACGGGTGACAATGTGTTGACACAATCACTTGGCAGGTTAATAATTATAACGGTCACGTCAAGTTTAGTCATCAGTCTCCCCAGGGTCGGACTGGGCCGGAAGGACCTGGGTGGCTCCTCACAAGTCCAGGGCCCGAGACTGGATGATGGTAGATGGGATACTATCGAAAAATAATGAAATATACAAATGATTAATTATCAACGATATTTTTCTTTATAGAGGTGAACTTTCAGCCAAGCATAATTCGATCGTAAAAGCTACTGTTCTCGTCATCCTTTATTAGATCCGCTTCTGTGTTTAATATAATCAACTAATCCAACAGTTCTTGCCCCAGTAGAGAGAAAAGTCTCGTTTTAAAGCGCTTCAACGCTGAAAATCGTCTTTCACAAGTCGTCTTGGCTTGCGGGACTTGCGGGAAGCCCCGCAAGCCAGGCCCGTGGGGGGCCCGCGCAGGCTGGAGCCCGGCTGGCGAACGCCACCTCGATTATATGGCCAGTCCGACGCTGAGTCTCCCACAGTTTAATTGTTGTTGTTATGTACTTTTTATTGATACCTCTCTAATGTACCTATATTGTGGTGAGAAATAAACGATAACGGCAACCACGGTTTGATTCATGACCGTAAAAGTTATAAGTAAGCCTCTAATATTATTATGTATTTTTATTTATTTCCTTCCATCTCTTAATCTATATCTCTTGTATCTATTCGAACACGAAATATTTTAAGAGATACACCTATAGGTGGTAAAGAAGCCATGGAAACGATTTTTTTAAATCTGAGTATATTATTAAAAAAAATACATAATTTAAAATTACTTGCTATGATGATTAATTATCAAAATTCACCGCGCTCGTGCCGCCACCGTCACGGCGCGGGCGGGTCATTCTCTATGAATAAGTAAAATTTTGGAAAATGTAACTCCTTTGCAAAATGTCTCAAGCAATTTTTAAAATTATAATATTTACTAGCTTTTGCCCGCGGCTTCGCCCGCGTGGATGTCGGTTATCGCATAAAAAAGTACCCTATGTACTACCCTCTCCATATCCCAGGCTATATCTCAAAATTCTAACTTAATATTAATGTGACTCACTATGTGTTTATTACCGAGCTGGTAATGAGTTGAACTATCGAACTAATGTGCACACTAATAGGGTTGAAAATAAAACCACAATTGTGTACTGATCTAAGCTGGTATATTTAATTAAAATTGCGAGACCCCAACCAAATCGCGGTAACGAAACCATAGCGAGATCTATTTCGACGTCAACGCCATCTATCGAGCTTGACATCAAACTCTTAACATTTCACAATAATAACTATGGTTTTATGGTTTCTTCATGAACACTATGTGAATAGAAACCGAAACAAATGATTTAATATAGTAAAAGTACTTATGTTCTGAACGTGAATGAGTCTTTACCTAAAGATAACAAACACAAAATCAAAATACGAAATTTCACTCAAATTCTTAAAGCAATCAATTGTACCAAATACAACACGAAATAAAATTGCGACACAAATAATAATTTTAGAATAATTCACGTAAGTACTAACTTTTCTCAGGGTCACGTTCGCAATTGGACGAAATATTAGACATTTATTTTGTACTTGCAACACGATCTGGATGTAGAATTCGATTAATCGACTAATAATTGACCGGTTGACATTTTAGCGGGAACACCACTAAACGAACGAAAAAAGAAAACAAAATACGTCTATACTCTGTGGTCGTGTGGCGGTGTGACGCGATGCTTAATGTAAACATTCATCAAGGTTATACGTGCGTAAAGTAATGGATTCAATGAGAAAACGGTTTAATCTTAGAAGAATCTTATACAGAATTACTGAGAAATAAGTGTAGATTTCGTATTGAGTGTTAGTTTATCGAAAAGTGATAAATATGTCAGTGAAAAAGTAACGAAAGTTTTGGAATGCACAAATTTTGATCATAAGGCCGCCGTGTTTAGTAATGTTTTTATGATAAATATTCTTGTATACTGTTTGAAATACACGTAAGTAGCTAGCTTATTTATCTACGAACATAATTTGGCTTATAGCTACTGATATTATAGCGTATTGTTATCGTAATCGTATTTCCAAGAGTAAAATTCGGCAAACAAATACCTACAAAAAGTCAATAAAATGGATATAGTATGTTATCCTTAAGAGATAGACATATGCCATCGCGGACTTTTTTGAAGACCTTTTTATGATACACAATTCCACCATACATTATTTTGTTATATCTCAAAGGGTTTAGACAGCGTTTTCGTTGAAAGCTCCCAGACGGCTTATTTTTTTCCGACACCTCCAACAAATATCGTTAATTCATACAAAAATGCATACAAAAACATAACAAATTATATACTAAAACCTTCCTAGAGAACCAAGCTATCCATTGGTGAAAACAGCATGAGAATCGGTGCATTAGTATTTGAGTTTATCGCGAACAGACAGACAGACAGACAGACGCGGCGGAGGACTTTGTTTTATAATATGTAGTGATGAAAAAATATAAAACACTTAGATTAAAAAAAAAATTTCGCTGCTGTAGCTTTTTTACCACCTATAGATGGTCTTCTTAAAATATTTCGTGTATGAATAGATACACCTTATATACATGTTTTAAAATGCAGAGCTCCCTGTCTGTCTATCCATTGATGCACTTATTACTCGTGAATTACTTAGCCGATTGGTGTTTTATTTTTTATTGAGAAGCAGTGACCTAATTCAGTTTGAAATGAAGTTAGCCACGGGCATAGCTAGTATAATCATACCAAATACTCGACTAAAACAGGTTTAAAGCTATTTTAGTGGCCAGAAGTTATCTACAAATACATAAACAAACAAGATATCGTCCTTGAGTCAATATAATACACTCGCGGTCAAATAATACGGGTCGATAACGAAAATCCAAATAACTTGCAAATTAATAATGGTACATGCATGAAACTAACTTTATAATACAGGTAATTTTAGTATCGTATGTAATAATCCCTTAAATGATCTACAACGTAATAAAAAAAGTTAAAATTTTAAAAACCTCGAATTTGGAAATAAATTCAATTCGCGGTTGTTTTACTTTTGCTTATTTTCTCACTTTTGTTTTCAATCTGTCAAATCAAAATAATAAAAGGCGGTCATTTTCGTCTTTCACCATCATTATTGAATTACTATCATGTAATTCAATAATAGATAGATAGATAGAATACTCTTTATTATGTACACCATAAAAATTACAGATATAAATGTAGAACTGTTACATAGGGTGTCACAATGGGCGGTCTTATCGCTAAAAGCGATCATTTACAGACAACCTTTGGATGGATCAAAAAGTAGAAGGAGAGACAATACTGCAGGTATTTAGTGGTGTACCACTTATATATATACAATAAATACATATACACAAAGCATACAGATACTTATCCATATAAATAAATAAATATATATATATATATATATATATATATACACACAATAATAAACATGATACAAGAGCAAGGAACTTTAAGTAATGATGATGTTTAAGGAGAGAGGAAGTGATTTTTAACCAAAATTTTAAAAGTGGACAAAGATTGAGCACGCCTTATCGAGACGGGCAAGGCATTCCATAACCGTACTGCTTGAACTGTAAAAGACTTGTCATAAAAACTAGTGGAATGCATTGGCATCTCTAGTCTCAAGTTTTCCGATGACCTCAGATATCTATTATGTGTGTCATGAAGGAACTTGAAACGTTCTTTAAGATAAGAGGGGGTTTTAAGATGAATGATGGTGAACACTATGTTAGAAGTTGGCAGAAGTCAGCGAAGTACAGCAAGAACAATAAGCGTGTCACTTTATACAGTGCAGCGAGTCCCCCAACGTTTCAGACAAACTGGGCAGAACATAACAAGACCAGAACACGGCAGACCGTGATGTACTGCGGCTCGAGAGGATCGATTTATTGTTACAACCATGTTTCGAAATCGGCACCTCACGACGGTTGAAGTAACAAATCAACTTCGGGAGACCCGTAGAGACGATGTAAGCGAGCAGATGTAGTGCGGCGGCTTCTTCTTCTTCGCTTCGCTCTTGACAGAGCGGTCGTGGTCACAATGAACTTTGTCCAATCGCAGGTGTTGTCGTAACTCGCCTCACGATCTCCCTCCATCTGGTTCTGTTAGATGACAGTCTGGTGCATTCACTAACAGGGCCTCCAACTGCGGATTTAATATGATCGGTCCACCTAATCGGTGACCTCCCGCGTGGCCTATTTCCTTCTACTCTGCCCTGTACCACTAGACGCTCTATGAAGTCATAATTCCGTCTCGAAACATGCCCAAAGAACTTCAGTATTCGAGACTGTACTAGTGCTGATAGACGCTTTTTGATGCCGAGTTCTTGGAGTATGGACACGTTTGTGCGGAATTCTGTCCACGAGATCCCAAGCATTCTTCTCCAGCACCACATTTAGAGCATCTACTTTTTTCTTTTCCAGTTCTCGTAATGTCCACGTCTCAGCTGCGTACAGAAATATGGGGAATACGAGTGTACGGACGAGCCTAGTGCGGCGGCACCTTGAAGCTAATTTGACCCCACATAGATCCGCAAATGGTCGAAAACTTGAAAGGGAACATCGGGTAGCAAGAGTATGTTACGCCCGCGAACACGCACAATGGAGAGACGAAGAATTGACAAGAGTAATGTTTTCTGACGAATTCAGATTTATACGTAAGCACATGATGGGCAGCGAAGAGTCTACCGACGGCCAGGGGAACGTTTTATTCCAGCTTGTTTTGAGGGAAAAGTGCCGTTCGGCGATGGATTTGTTATAGTTTTGGGCTGGAATCTCTTCAGAGTTGCACGGAATTAGTGCTGATAGAAAATGGTACGCTAACTAGTACAAGATATGTGGAAAAAATTCTTAATGATCATGTCGCCCTATATTTAATTAATATGGGTGAAATTCGATACCTATTCATGCATGACAACGCCCGACCTGTAGTGCTATTCTGTAAAAAACTCACCGTGATAACACAGACGAAGTGAGCTGTCATTCCATTGATGTTAGGGATTGACACTGTGTATTGATGCTCACTTCACCCGAGTTTTCGCGGTGAGATTTTTACAGAATAGATCGGCAGATCTATGAACGTAAACGAAGCAAAAGGATTATGAGCGTAGCAGGTGGCGTTTCATAGTTTCTGCCTACCCCCATGGGAAGAAGGCGTGAATCTACATATGTATGTACGAGTATGTATACAGTTTTATTCATGCCGTTAGATCTATTATTTTAAGAGTAATTTTAGTTTTTCGTACTGACCCGTATTCTTTGTCCGCGAGTGTACTTTCCGAAACCTGTTTGAAGCTTTAATTTATGTAAACAATGATGTCTACACTATGTATATAAAAGCTTTATCGCGGCGCATCTTCCGACATTCGAGTGGTATATGTGAACACGTGAATATGAAGTTGTATCTTTTGTTGTTTGTCGTGCTTTCCGCATTTGTTATGTTAGGGTTAGCCGACCCTGGGAAGTTTAATAGCCCCAAGAAGTGCCCGGCTGGATACATTGCTATTGCGGATAAGTGTTTTGTAAAAGGAGTGAGTTTTTTTTTTTTTTTTTTTTTTTCACCTAACAACAATCAATGAAAATAAAACTCAAAATTTCAAATAATTTCTAAACACACAAATTATTTGTATAACACTTACATCATAAATCATAATCCATGTGCTAAATCTGTTCCTTTATTTGAACTATTGCATTGACTACGAGTACAGTGCGTCCAGTGATCCGAAAATAAAACATAAAATTCCACTAAAATGTTGTATCAAAAACCGTGGTATTCGTTTATCAAATATCTTAAATGACACAGAACAGTACCCGTAACCTTGTGCTTAGATTCAAGTTTTAAAGTTAACCGAATTAATTTAGATATTATAAACGTGTCATAACGTTATTGGTATATTCACGTGGCTAAACAGGTGTGACTTCCAAACAGAAACACGTGCGGATTATATAAATGATTTGGAAACTTAGGGCACAGAGTGTGACCTCGGCGAATCTTTGCACATGCATCGTTACTAATTATTACAGATTGGATAATCGGATGCATATTTATCTAAGGTTGAAGTGTTGGCCATAATGGAATGCAAAGCAAACTGAACCTTAGTACAATCAACATAAGTTATTGTCACAGCAATTTAGTTGCATGAATTCATGCACCCCTATTTATGTCACAATGTATTTATAAACAGAGAAAAGTTGTTCCACACATTCTTCAGCTTTTAAGCCAAATACTAAATGTTCAGTGGTTACTGAAACTACTAAACAAGTACTATAATTATCTCTATAAAGAGCAAAAAACTATATATATATGCTTTGTGTATGTGTATTTATTGTATATATGTAAGTGGTACCACTGACTACCTGCAGTATTGTCTCTCCTTCTACTTTTTGATCCATCCAAAGGTTGTCTGTAAAAGATCGCTTTTAGCGATAAGACCGCCCATTGTGACACCCTATATGTAACAGTTCTACATTTATATCTGTAATTTTTATGGTGTACATAATAAAGAGTATTCTATCTATCTATCGCTGATGATATGATTAATCGATTTAAAGCTATATCCTTCGAAAGTAGTGTACTGCCCCGTCTACTGGATTGCGGAGCTTTCCTGACGCGGAGCGTAGAAATCAATTTATCTTAGTAGTTAACTGTTATTTCACTAAATATTCTCGAATTCCAACCATTCATAAGAATATGATACCAACTGTTTACCAATGTTTATCTATAGCATAATCTTTATAAAAAAACTAATTCAAAATAATTTTGCTTTTCCAGAAACTGTGATCGGTGAAAATGCTGCCAGTTGGAACTCTGATGTGAACCGAAGTTAAACAGCATTAAACGGTTAAATAGGATGCAATGATGTATTATTTACTTTACTTTGTGTATTTAATTTAATTACCATTGCTCTCAAAACGGTGAAGGAAAACACCGTGAGGAAACCGGCATAACCTAGAATAAAAAAATCGAAGAATGTGACATCCAGTAACTCGCACTGGGCCCGCGTGGTGGATTATGGCCCACTATCGCTCGCAGAGAAAAGGGCTATGTCCCAGCAGTGGGAATATTCCAGGCTGTTTGTTTTTTGTTTTTCATAATTTTGCAGATTTATTTTGTGTGGATATTGACTGCTGAGGTCCATTCTTCCAGTGAAGAATCTGCCTCTCAAAAAATCTGGCTTTATTCAATAAAGTCCCATATGTGGTGTCGTTTAAACAGCAGCTGAGGAGCTCGTGGCTAAATAATAACAGCCGCACGGGTCGATCACCGGGGTTAAGTTACGCTTGCCGGGGTTGGTCCGTGGATGTGTGACCATCTTTACATACCGAGACTCCTCCGTGCCTCGGAAAGCACGTTAAGCCGTTAATCCCGGCTGTCATTTGTGGATCTTTGACAGTCGTTATGGGTCGTCAGAAGCCCAAAAGACTGATAGCTAATCTTACCAAGGGGTATCGTGTTACCCAGTTACTGGGTTGTGGAGGTCAGATAGGCAGTCGCTCCATGTAAAATACTGGTATTCAGCTGCATCCGGTTAGACTGGAAGCCGACCCCAACGTAGTTGGGAAAAGGCTAGGCAGATTGATTGATGTGGTGTCGTTTAAGCTTTTTCATGGTTACTGGTTCACTTAGGGCTGTGGCTAAGGTAAGGTATATGACACTATTCGATATTTGTATGAATGTATCCTGTCTTCTATTTCTTCTTTTACATTTCTGATTTGTAGATGCTCATTTAATTCTGAGGTCTTCATAAACCAAGGAGCATTTGATACCATTCTGAGCGTTTTATTTTGAAATCGCTGGAGAATTTCCACATTTGAGTTCTTATGATTATGTATTATTTAATCACTTCAAATACTTATTTATTTAGTGTGATTGAGGTAGATACAGTCGTTCCAAATCAAAGGCGCGCGTTGACTTAGTACAGTGAACTCTAGTCTCAGTAGTTCGGTTGTTTTGTTCGGGACCGGACTACTGAGACAAATTTTGTCTCATTAGTTCGGTTATGACATCAAACCGAACAGTTGAGACTTGTTCTGTAGTTCGGTTAATGATGTAAAACACAACTTTCATTGTAAAAATGTTTTAAAGGATCATAGCAAGATGGGTTCTGCTTATGTATTCTCCTTATGTTATACGAACCAGTTATACCATACTTTAAAAACTTTTCCCTTTGTCTGCCATGTTCATGGAGGCACACGCCTCCAAGAACATGGCGGACGCACTGCAAGACGGAGGGAGCCTCAGCAGCATCCTGAACGCGTTATTCTAATGGACCCGCAGAGCATTGACAGCCCTTGCGTAGATATCTTTGCTTTGGTATCCACAGGCTGCTGGAGTAAAACGACTGACAAAAGGATTTAAAGAACAAGTTTTTTACCTCTCTTGTGCAGCGGGCAAACCTGCGGGCCAGCATATTAGCCCTGACCGTCCACGCTCTGCGTTCCCTTTCAATATCACATTCGTCAATTCACATTAGTCGTTCGTATTATGTACAAAATGCGTTCTTCTTATATTAATTCTTTTTATATTTACTTACGCAGTGAAAATGTTATTGTTAATCTCCTTCTATTCAGATGGAGATTAACAATAACATTTTCACTTCTCATGCTCTAAAAGTACGTCAATATAGCCCTACGAAGCGGGACTAAAGTGACCACTTTAGTCTCTAGGGAGTGAAAAATAATTAGTTTTTTAATTTCCTTTATGTGACATAGACAAACTCAAACAGCCAGTAAATATCTGTGGAGTGTGGACCATCTTCATTGCGAAAATGTTGAGTGTTTTACTTCCATGGTTTTCCGCAAAGAAGGTGGCGCCATGCGTTTTAAATTGTTAATCTGTGACTGGTTTAGAAGACAAAACTGACCGCGAAAATTTCAGATTTTTTGTCGAGGACGACTTGGTGTAAGTTAACGCGGCTTTCGAAGGACCATACGCGGGAATATAATTTTATGCGGGGTGGAATATTGGACGACACACAGAATTGAGCAAAAGGGGAATATGAGGTATGTGAGGATATGAGTAAGAAAATAGGGGTGGATGGACTTACTTGGGAATCTTCTGGACGAAGCACGTTGGTTCAAAGACGGCCTTAGCAGACGTCCCACGTATTTACTTATTTTCTTACTTTCCTTGTGATGCACATTCACTTGATCTTTAAATATCACGCTTGTGTCGGCCAATACTTTTATACAGAGAGTTTAGAGTTTTTGATATAATAGCGGATTAATTTTGCGACGACGCGCATTGCGTGAACGTTGAGTTAGAACAGCAATTCATACGAGAGAGTTTTCTCTCAAATCACAGTTGATGTGTGCAGCGATTGGCTTACACTGCGGCGGAAGCGCTTCTGAGTCGGCGCATGCGATGAGCGTCCCTCTCGTTCTTTTGTATGGGAATTGGGAGGGAAGGAAACATAGCTCAAAACTGCGTTCGGAAATGTTATACTAAAAACTTATTTTTAAGCTTGCGCGAGCAGGACTGATACAGGTCATAGGTGAACTTTGATACCTAAGCTTGAAAGGTACTTCAAATTTTGCATAATCATTGCAAATCGTGTCATGGCAGCGAGAAGGGAAGACCTTGCTTTATCGGCCATGGGCGAGATGCACACGATTTACATATTAATAAACTACGCATAATTATGTCTGCAGCTTAAACGTTCTAGACTTAATGTCGTCTCGTATCCTAAAAGTGCAAAGCTGCACTTGTTTGAAAATATTTTTCATAATACGTGTATCAAACACAAACTCAAATCATTTATTTCAATTAAACCATTTACAGGCACTTTTGAACTGACAAGGAGTCGGTCAGTAAGAAAAATGAAGCTGCATGCCCATTCCAAAGCGTAGTAGGTACCTATGGAGAAGAACGGGCAAGAAACTCCATGGACACTCTTTTAAATTAAATTGTTACAAAAATATTGGTTACATCTATAATGTTGAATTTATAACTAAATGTGAGGACGATGTAAAAATTTAAAAGGTACACGTTAAAAGTGTCCAGAGTTGGTACAACAAATAAAAAATATGAACAATTCAAAAATAAAATAAGCCAAGAGATGACCAGTCCCAACTGACGGTGCCCGTTCACGAACATGATGTATTATTTTACAACTAAGGATTTTTTATTATAAAACTTTTTATCAGACCACAGAGAATCCATACAGTAGTGCTAGTATTAATAAAGAAAACTTAAAACTAACGTTAGTGTGTGTGTTGTTTGTATACTTCTAAATATAATTCGAAAGCTAAATTCTGTACCAGGAATGTGCCTCATTTTAAGCCAAAGGCATTTCATACAGAAAAAGAACAAGCATTTATATTTTATAATTAATCGTTTGCTCACTACTAAGTACCTTGGATTACTGTTTATTAAAAATAACTAAAAGCGCTACAAAGTGTCGTAGCAACCTTAGCAGTTCGTAGCTGTCGGAGATGTTATGTTTATTAACAG
Source organism: Dryobota labecula (assembly GCA_947523025.1). Classification (NCBI taxonomy): domain Eukaryota; kingdom Metazoa; phylum Arthropoda; class Insecta; order Lepidoptera; family Noctuidae; genus Dryobota; species Dryobota labecula. The sequence continues at coordinate 4,558,009 of OX383296.1, read as the reverse complement.
TTCAAATATGTTTTGTTTTTTCAATGGGTATTAAACATTTCAATGTGTACCTATATATATTTAGTTAAACGCTGCTTACCTGGGTTTCACTGCGCTGCGATGCTATTCCCACGACATTAAACACTATTTTCGCGACACGCGGTAGCTCTCAACTAAATGACAGGCACTTAGTAGTATATTATTGGGCATTCTACTCCACCTTCCGTTCCATCAACTCATTCCGTTCGCCTCGTTAGAGTGACGAAGGTGGAGTAGAATGCCCAATAATATAAATGAAATTCTACATAGTACAGTAAAATACTGGTTCGGCGCCTATTCCACCCGATGGAACGGAAGGTTGAGTAGAAATCTTACATAGTGGAGTAAAATACTGGTTCGGTGCCTATTCCACTATTTTGGTTCTAAAACGCAGTATTACCTTACCGTTATTACCGATGGCTTACCTCTACATTATAACTGGTAGTATAATGTAGAGGGAGGTATTATACAGTATACTGGTACCTCTACATTATAATACTATGAGTAAGCTAATTATACAAATATATAACTGTGCGCGTAGCAGACAATATTTAACCATTCGCAGTTAGCTTGTACTGAGATAAAGTTAACACGCATGGTAGAATATCCAAAAAAAAAAACATAAATATCTTTTAACAGTAAACCATCATGGTACCCAAGAGTATAGCTTAAATCACGTATTCAACAACCATAACACACGATCTATTGCTGCTGACAGATTCAATGTTCCCAGAGTCACCAATTACTTTGGTGACAGAACCCTAAAGACACGTATACCATACCTATTAAATAGTCTACCGGCAGACATAAGGAGTGAAACAATTTATTTATTTATTTATTTATTTTACTTTAACATAAAACGGCCAAGGCCAATTACATTAGTTAAAGATACAACACATTATATTAGTACAAAAAAAAAAAAAAAACAAAAGAATACAGCTACTCGACAGTCATACGCTCATCTCACAATACTCCAGACATGTTGACAAGATCTTCTTCCATTCATCCGCGAACACATCACAGTGAGGCTTAGCGTCCAAGAGAGCGTTGAGCGCAGAGAGCGTGCGAGGGACAGGAGACTGGGCTCGAGCGACGGTTCGACTCCAAGGCACGGCGAACAATCTGTGCCTCCTGCTACGGTTATAGTTCATCGGAGCAAAAAGATGGGACAGTTCGTCATGCAATTCAGGAGCATCTGTTTTTCCTTGAAGGATCTTACACATATTAATAATTTGGTCATTTTTTCTTCTAACCTCGAGAGAGTTATAACCTAAACAGCCTAAAAGAAAGTTCGAGGGATACATAAAAGGATAATATCCATTCAAACGTTTATATAGATACCTAAGATAAGCTTTTTGTACCTTTTCTAAGAGTAAAGTGTACTTCTTTTCGTGTGGGTTCCAGACGCATGCACTGGACTCCAGTTTGGTACGAACCAGTACATTAAAAATAGATTTAATAGCGCTGGTGTTGCTAAAATCTTTAGCATTGCGCAGAACGAAACCTAATCGCCTAAATGAATCTTTTGCTACCGTTGCCATGTGATTATGAAACGTTAGCTTGTTGTCAAATGTGACACCTAGATCCTTCATTCCAGATGTTCTGTTAATAGCGCTACCATTCATTTTATAAGTAAAGGTGATAGGGTTTCGTGCTCGAGTAAAACTCATGACGAAGCATTTGGAAGAATTAAATTCCATTTTGTTCTTCACACCCCACTCCACTATCGCCTCAATATCACGCTGCAGTGCCAGACTATCGACTTCAGAATTAATTTCGGAAAATAGTTTTAAATCATCTGCGTATAATAAACTTCTGGCGTGATGAATAACTGAAGGAAGATCATTAATCATTATCAAGAAGAGAAGCGGTCCCAAAATTGATCCTTGACTGACTCCGGAACGCGTATGATAGGGCTGGGATTCATAAAGGCCCAGTCTGACAAACTGCCGACGATCGCGAAGATAGTCAGCGAGGAGCTGTAACAGCCCTGGGGGAAATCCGATGGCACATAGCTTTGCCAGCAGAATATCATTATTGACCCTATCAAACGCTTTCCGGAAGTCAAAGTACAAGACATCGACCTGACCCCCACGGTCTAATCGTTTAGATATGTAATCTACTAGGGTAAGAAGGTTAGTATTTACTGATCTTTTTGCTCTGAAACCATGTTGTTCATTACACAGATACTTTTCAACTTGGAAATAAATATAGTTATGTAGTATGTTTTCAAAAACTTTAGCTGGTGATGACAAAATGGCAATGGGACGGAATTCTTCTACTAATGTTTTATTCAAACTCTTGGGAATAGGAGTGACCCTTGAAATCTTCCATTGTGGTGGGTATATTCCGGTTTTTAATGATAGATTAACAATATGAAATAGAGGCAAGCAAAAGTGTTTTTTACAAGTTTTCAAAATTTCTGGACAAATAAAAATAGATTTAAAAGTAAGTTAAAAAAATATTATTTGGATATGTGTGATTAAGTATTATTGTCTAGAGACTCACTGACCCCACAGTCAAACCATTGCAATGGTTTTGTGGGGCTAAGTTTATAAGTTAGGTACTTACCATGTTAAATTAATAAATAAATAATAATCCTCAGTTGTCCAAATAGCCTGTAGAATATGGAGGTTCTGATCGACATGTCCATTTCATTCCACAGCGTATGTATGTCGTAGCACTAAGGTCGGTTATCATAGAATATGCTTATGCCTATCATACCTGTATGGTGTAGGCGATGTGTCGCAGCAGAAGCAGCATGATGGGCGAGGCGAGCAGCACCAGCGCCAAGATGGCGACGCCGATGCCTAGCGTGCGCCGCGCCACCCACACCACGTCGCGGCCAGATGACCTGCACCCAACACACCATAGGGGTCATCCAAATATTACGTAAGCACCAAGGAGGGGGAGGGGTGTTTTTGCTTTGATTATTTTTGATGACATGGGAGACGGTCTGGATGGTGATTACTTCAGCAATATTTATTTACTAGCTTCTGCCCGCGACTTCGTCCGCGTGTTATTTCGGAGCCCGAGCCCAACCCACCACATGGCATCCCGTCGCTTGCCCGTGCTATAACTTCGTTTTCGCTTAGCGTTCTTTCTGACTTTTTATCTTTTTGCTCGGCTTCTAATAGTCGTAGCGTGATATTATACTTATAGCCTATAACTTTTGTCGATAAATGGGCTATCCAACACAAAAAAAAAATCAATTCCATTCAGTAGTTCCTGAAATTAGCGCGTTCAAACAAACAAAATCAAAATCAAAATATTTTATTTCACATAAACCTACATGGGCACGTCAAAAGCTAGGTGCACGGTTCCAATTAGTCGTTTCTTATGGAGAAGAGCCGGCAAGAAACTCCATGGTTACTCTTTTAAAAATAATTGGCTTTACAATATTATTAAATAACAGTGATAATAGCTATGGGAGGACAGTGTAGGCCTTTCAACAATTACCAGGTACTTAACAATATAGAAAAGTGCCAACAAATCTACACTCTACTAGGCCTACAACGTTCTCACATTCACAAAATAGAAAATAATCTAAGTATATAAAATATTAATGACATGATTGCAATTACAACTACAGTAACATATCTAAATAAATGTCCACAAAAGCCACTAATAAAGAATTGGAATTCGATTTGTAGGTAAATAATGTCAAATAATGAAAAGATTATGTCAAGGAAGTAAGTAAAAAAATAATTAAAAATTCTAAATAAACATCGTTATTTGGGAGCAGTTAATAGACATTGACATAGTTATGTTGTTTATGAGATACCAGGGAAGCCACATGTGCAGAAGGAATTATTGCCAAACTTCCTTGTCTTCAACGTAGTCTTTTATCTTATAATATGCTTTTTTGATAAGGACACGTTTGGCACAAACAAACTCTTCAGCTTTATAATATTAAGTATAGATTTACTTTTTCAGATTTCTCTGCAAAATTTAGTTGATTTTGGTTTGAACAAAGATGGCAACCCCATTTTCAGGGATTCCCCAAAATAATTGATATTGCTTACTCGCTCACACGATGTGTTTTATGGTTAGAAAGAACTGAAGTAGAGAAATTACTTAAATGGGCACTCAATGAATTTATGGTCTATAAATTCCTTATTTCTAGACTCATGAATAATAACAATAAAAAAAACCCGAACAGATTTAAAAAAAAACCAATGTTTACGTAAGTAAATGATGAACTTTGCTTACTTCTGCTGAAACTTGAAGCTTTTGTGGGGGCTCAAAATTACTAAAATTCTATTTACGTAATACTTGAATGGTCCCATATATGTTGACGTTACTGACATTTTATTTTTATTTTTTTTAATGCTTTTTTTGCTTTAGTTTCTTAAGAAGCGGTAAACGGCCACTCAACAACAACTGTCCAAATAAAGAGCATTTTTTTTGACACGTTAATGTCAAATACTGGTGAAAATGACAGCCGTTATAATATGACAGAACCCCTTTAGTTAGGACATTCACGATCTCCGTAAAACCATGAGTAAGTCATTGCAATGTAAATCTTATCTCGGTTAAGTAAGGTATACATTAGAATGACTGCCGGGAGTTTTATCAAACTCACAGCAATCATTCTAATTTATACTTTAATACAATGTTATGTAAGAGTTACATTTCAATGACGTCTTACTAATTATCGTCTCGTCGATCGTAAATGTCCTCCTTATTAAGGTCTTTTAAAAAGTTTTGGCACTTAGATTACGAGAGAGAAAGAGTCTACCACAAATTGTCAGTTGTATAGTTGTTGCGTTTTAGCATGACACTAGCGGTCATTGACCCTCCTACATTATTGAGTAGGAGGTTTCCAGCATTCTTCATTACAAAAACGGAATTAAAGCCCGTTAATATCCTGAATTACCATTTTCAACATTTTTTACTAATTAAATAGTTAAATAGAGACACAGGTCACCCCACCTTCCATCTTGTGCAGCATGCCCTGTGACCTAGGCACTTGAAACCTTATGACTGCGGTAGTGAGCGCAGTTAATATAGCCGATTTTTTTTTTTTTTTTTTTTTTGTATGGCTTCTCGGAGGTATAACCACTGGGGGTTCCTGCTCCTTAACCGGGCTTTCCTGTGGTGCCGCAAGCTCCTAACGAAGTTTACGCCTCCAGCCAGGGGGTTTTTACTATAATCTACTTAAGCTAGACGACTGCTCGCTAAGGGCACCCCAGGTGGGGCTCGAACCTCGGCTTAGGGCAGTGTCGGAGGGAGGGTGGCAAGGGACCGTCGGTGGCTGGATAATATCAGGGTTCTGATTATTAATCGGGGGAGTTTGGATTACAGGCTCAGCTAAACCACATGCTGGCACATCGTTAAGCGTCGTCAAGGGACGGGGAGGGCTTATTAATCGGGGTGGGTTTCGCGCGGGACCTCTAAAGCGAGGTCGGAATTGTGATCGTGTTCGTGTTGTGTGTACTCTTCGAGCTGTACTAGTTTCCCTACGACTCTCCTGGATGAGAGTGGTGGGGTCGTCTGGGTCGGTCAGTGCGTGCCTTGGACGGCGGATCGTACTAATGCGGGAGGGGGTATAATTGGCGGCCTGCACAACGAGAGTGTTGCGGTGGGTGGCGGCAGAGTCAAAGAATCGCTTGGAAGAGCGTTTCAGAAATTGGGCTATTGTAGGCAGTCTAAGCTCTACATGGAGGTTTGTGTTCCGAACGAACCAGGGGGCTCCCGTGCATTTACGGAGGAAACGATTTTGAATGATTTGCATCTTATGGATGACATGTGATTTTGCTTGGGCAAAGACTGGACTCGCATAGGTCATAATGGGGCGGATGCACGCGGTGTACAATCGCAATTTGCACTTGAGTGACAATTTGCTATTTTCGTGGACAAGGGAGTGAAGCCTATAGAGAGCGAAGGCGGCGCGCGAACGCGCCTTACTTACATGCTCAGAAAAGGAGAGGCGTTGATCGAGGATGACACCTAGATATTTGGCTCGCTTCTCCCAAGGGATAGGCTTGCCGAACATGGTGACAGGTTTGGGCTTTGGGTGGATTTTTCTCGGTTTTACGAAGAGAACCGCTTGGCTTTTGTCAGGATTGACTTCGATCCGCCACTTTCTAAACCACGCACCGAGCTTGTCGGCTGCAGTCTGGAGAGTGTTGGTAATGACATTATGACTCTTCCCTCTGTAGTAAACGGCCGTATCGTCTGCGAACAGAGCCAACTGAGCCTTTTTAAACTTCGGGATGTCGCTGGTGTAAAGCGTAAAAGCCAGGGGGGATATCACAGAGCCCTGAGGGACTCCTGCGCGTATGGGATGGGAGGAGGAGAGGGCTCCCTCTATGCGATAGCGAAAGGTGCGATTCGACAAAAAGTCGTAAGATGAGCACGAGACGCTCGGGCACACCGAGTTGGTACAGCTTGTAAATCAAGCCGTTGTGCCAGACCTTGTCGAACGCTTTCGCTATATCAAAGAAGATAGCTCCTGTCATAAGGCCGCGTTGAAAGCCGGCGCTTATGTCCTCGACTATACGGTGGACCTGATGGGTCGACGAATGTTTGGTACGGAATCCAAACTGTTCGTGGGGGATAAGGCCCTTAGTCTCGGCGTAGTCTCTGAGACGCTTATAAATAAGCCTCTCGTAGAGTTTGCCCATGACTGTGAGCAGGCTAATGGGGCGGTAGCTCGCGGGCTCCTTCTTGGGTTTACCGGGTTTGGCAATACCGATTACTGTGGCCTCTTTCCACACTTGCGGGAAGACATTATTGTTCATGGCTCCATTGAAGATGGTGGCCAAGAGCATTATCAGGTGGGCGGGGAACAATTGGACCACCCTATTGGTGATACCATCAGAGCCAGGGGCTTTACGAGGTTTCAGACCCTTTATGAGCTCGTGCACTTCCGCCGGTGTGTCGGGAGCCAGAGGATACTCAGGGTCTTCGACGGGCGGGAGGGAGGCTCTACGTTCGACTTCAGCGTCGACCTCATCGAGGTGAGCTTGGTCTACTGGTTGAGAGCTGGGCGAGCACTGGGCCTCTAGACTGTCGGCTAAGCATTCGGCTTTGTCGATGTCTTCGAAAGCGAGAGACGCGTCTGGGCGGATCAGTGGGGGCATTGAGGCTGAGCTACCTCCTCGGGGATTGAGTTTCCTTTGGAGTTGCCAGAATGCTAGATGGTTCGGCTCTAGGCTGTTCAGTAGCTTATCCCAGTCGGCGTCACGAAATTCCTTCACGCGTTTACTTACAGCACGCTGCAAGTAGCGCATGTGGATTTTGTTAGCCGTGCAGGGAAAGCTACTGTACGCACGGACGGCTGCGTTCTTCTCCGTCATCAGTGCACGTACATCGTCCGGCAGTTTCCCGCGACGGTTATCCGTCGCCGGAACCTCCCTTGAACATGTGTTCAGGACAGATTGTACGTGCTCTGTGAGAGAGTCGATCGCTGTCGTCGTGTCTGCGATAGAGTCGAACTGGTCGGGGATCGAATCCAATTGGGGGGACGTGGTAGCTTTCAAGCTTTCGCCTACTCGCTTCCAGTCCGTTATCCTTTTGGTGCGCGGGGGGATATTGGGGTCGTGAAGACCTATGCGAGGGGCCATTTCTACGAGAACAGGTCGGTGGTCAGAGTGAAGCTCGTGGTGCACCTCTATAGAGACCAACCGTAGGTTGATGTTCTTTAGAAGTGCCACATCGAGCACGTCAGAGGCATGGTCAGGATTATGCGGATAGTGGGTGTGATTCATCGGAGCGATGATATCAAAATTTAGGAGGGGGCAGAGGTCAAAGAGGACTTTACCCCTATGGGAGGTGAGTCTACTATTCCAGGCTGGGTGCTTGGCATTGAGATCACCCGCCATGATGACGGAATCACTCATGCTCAAGAGGGTGCTAAGGTCGTCGGTCAGTAGTCGATCTTGGATAGGATCAATTGTAATGGTAGGGGGCAGATAGGCTGATATTATCGTTATAGATGGGTGGCCCGTCATACCGATTCGGCAGATCGAGACTTCTAATAGGGACTTTAGGACAGGAGGGTCTATGGGCGTGCAATAGAGCTCTGATTTATAATAGATTAGAGTACCTCCCAGGTGGCACCGCGACCTATCGTTGCGAATTATACGATAATTCGCAATTGACGGGTTACGGTGCCTGGGTTTTAAAAAGGTCTCTTGGATTAGGAAAATGTCTACCTTATGATCGCCGAGGAATTCGGTGATCTCTGAGTTTTGGCCGTCCAAGCCATTGGCGTTAAAATAACCTAACATTAGGGATCGGGGTTTGTTTCTAGCGGGGGACCTAGTATCCATTAAGTGGTCTAGGGGTGTTGTTCGCGAATCTAGACAATGCTTGCGTGATCTCGGGATACGCATTGTAGATTGCCTGAATTTGGTATAGGTCACCAGCGTTGGTCGCGGCGACTATCTCATCGGCCATCCTCCTCGCGCGGGGGGTGAGGAAGACCATGTAGGTGGAAGAGATCACTTGGAAGGGATCTACTTTGTTGACACCGGCCACGGGAGTGGGGGTGTGGTTAGGAGGGGGGCGCGCGTACGGAGCGGCGGCGACGGGCGCGGGCGCGGGCGTGGGCGCGGCGGCGAGGGGCGCGGGTGCGGTGGGGGGCGCGATGGTCGCGGGTCTCGATTGCGAGTTCTCGAATCGGGTTCGCGGGTCCATTAATCGGGGTATACTGGCCTGGGGGGCCTGGGGAGCGACTGCCTGAGGGGCGGGTCTAGCCTGGAGGCTTGGGAACGCCTGCTGATGGTGCAGGTAATTCCAGGGACTGGGTCTCTGGGGACTCAGTCTTACTGGTTCCAAATAGGACGGGCATTCGCGGGATTGACGCGCGTCGGTACGCTTCGCTAAGCGAGGGGGCGCGGATTTTGGAGCTTTAGCGCAGCCACGGTAGTTCGCGGGGTGGCCTGCCTCGCCACATAGCACGCAGCTAGGTGGCTCGGTGCATAGTGCGCGGTCCTTGGGACGTTCGCATTCCGCAGTGCTATGCGAACCCAGGCACTTTACGCACCTGGGTGTCGCATAACAGTGCTTCTGCGTATGCCCGTAGAGTTGGCAACGATGGCACTGGGCAATCACGCTTGACTTGCGGGGTCTCTCGATTTCGAGACCCGAGAGACTACAGATCGATTTGATCTGGAAGATCGGGTTATGACCCTCGGAGGGTGGGCAGATCACGAGGATCATGTCAAAGGCCTCACCGCGTCGCGCGCGATGCATACGGTGGACCTCGTTTACAGGGACGTTTTGCGACCTAAGGTCGGCTATGATTTCGGAGCATGGGATCTCCCTTGGGATCCTGCGGATGACTACGCGTGTTTCCTTTTCCTCGGGGAGGCAATACGTGTGGAAAGACACGTTTTTAGAGCGAAGCATTTTGGTTAGGCTCCTGTAGTCCGTAGACGTGGGAACCGTAACCTTGATGCCGGTCTGGGTGGATTTGGCGTGCGAGTAATTTATCCGGAGCTCGACACACCATTTTGATATGTCGGTCCATTTGGACTTGTCCTGGATAAATACAGGCGGTGGGAGGGGGATTTTCTTAACGGGATTGCCGTTAATGAGAATGCGCGGAGTGGGGGTCTGCGACGTGGACGCGGACGCGGAGGGCGCGGGCGCGGCGGAGGGCGCGGGGGTGGGGACCTGCGACGCGAGGGGCGCGGACGCGGTGGATGGGGCGGGGGTGGGGACCTGCGACGCGGAGGGCGCGGACGCGGTAGACGGGGTGGGGGTGGGGACCTGCGACGCGAAGGGCGCGGACGCGGTAGACGGAGTGGGGGACGCAGGAGGGCTGAAGGCCTCTGCTTTCCCTTTCTTGGCGGCCTTTCTCTGGGCTTTCGTCTTCTTCCTCTTGCCCCCCCGTCCCGAGACTAGGCTGAAGCCTTCGTCCGAGGTGGAGGGGGAAGAGGCAGAGGACGCTGCCGACCGTGTCGTGACGGTACGGTCCGATTCTGAGTCGGAACCGGCGGGGCGCGGGGTGTCGGCTCTTCCACCACTGACTGCCTCTTCTGTTTCCATGTCGGAAACAGATGAGCCAGCCTGTGACAGAGGCGAGCGAGAACGCGAACGCGATCGAGAAGGAGAAGGAGAGGGAGAGCGGGGGCTATCCGTCGAGTGGGTGCGAACGGACGCCGAGAGGGTGGCAGCCGCGAGGGCTCCGTATTCCTGTCCATATTTGGACTGGAATACGGGGTCCTTTAATACGACTCCGATCAAAAAGTCAATCAGAACGGTCCCGATGACGGGGTTTTTCTTATATTCGGGGGGGGCCATGATGGCGGCGGGGAAGTTATCCCTACGACTATATCCCTAACTCCCCGGGTGGGTTTGCCCGGGGATGAGTGAAGCCTCCCTGCCGGGTCAGGCAGGGAGATGTGTGCTAATGGTGAGCCCTAAGCTTGTAACCCGTCGCCAGTCTTATTGTGCGAACGGGGCCCTACAAATCCGGTGCGAAGGGTGTAGACACACCCTAAAGACACCGGGTGAGTAGCTGTGAAGGGAAAACTGTCACCAGAGCCGACTAGGAGATCCCCCAAGGCCGGTTAACTCTGGGACCCGTCCAATTGACTGCCTTGCCCTGATGGGGTTCGGCGGGTGTGATTGGGTCAACACCCCCTTGGATTCGTTAGCACCGTTAGGTTTCAACCAAGGACCACGAAACTGTGGTTTTTCCCTGACGGGGTAAAAACGCGCGCAACGTTTTAGACGACAAGGTTTAAAGAAACCAATACCAACCTGTCTTGAAAAAGACAATAGTTGATATTATTGTTAGTAGTCGGACTACTAGTGCAATCGTTACGACTGGGCGTAACGATTACCGGATGGCGGCGGCGGCGGACACTTGACACGGCACGGGCGCAGCGAGCCGGAGCTGCAGCACACGACCGTTCCGAACGGTGTCGCGACGCGGAATGACCGAACAAGCGCACCGGGGCGGGCGCAGGGAGCGGGAGCAGCGTAACGACCGTCCAGGGCGGAGGTCGAACGGTGAGTGATAGCCGAATTTTGGGCCAAACATATTATATGAACTTTTGCCATCGATACGCTAAGAAGAAGATAGTTTATTGTTCAGGTTCGTACAAAGAGATTTTAGGGAAAGGACAACAACCGCTATTGCTATGCCAAAACGCTACAACTATACCGTCTCATCGGAACCAAAATCTACACTGTGTATGGATGTTAAGGTGCTCTGACACAGGCAATTAACTGTGCAATTCTTGCCCATTTTCATCAACAGTTTTATTTATTTTTTCTATTGTTGAAATAAATAAAAATTTAGGTATTTAAAAGATAATACTGTTGCAAGTGGTTACACACTATACGGTAGGTAACTCAGTGTTCAGAGCAAATGCGGGTTCGAGACCCTAATTCTCGACATATAGTAAAATTACTCACCCCACTATGACCCATAGGTCTTTTTGAACTATCCTCAACCTGTCCAGATAGGTGAACCAATCTACATCTGTATATAAATATCGGCTGATATTCGCAGCCGTTGGTTCGATTCTAGGTTGATTCACTATTGTCTGCTTCAGCTCCTCGAAACTGAAAATAAAAATAATGACCACTATTTTTAGGGTTCTTATGCATATGGTGCAGTATAACTAAGCATACGCAATCTGTCTGTCGGTCACTGGGGTATCTCAATAACCTTCATATACCTATGAAGGTTATTAAGATACCCAAAATTATTATTAGTTGGTATATAAATTATACTACTGCGGTGAATTTTTTCACATATTATGCGAAATCAACCATTTAGCTGGCGGGGGAAGGGGGGGGACACTTGACCCTAAAAAAAATTACCTTATTTTGCAAACGGATCCCTGAATCCAAAAATGGTTTTCACATACCCGCAATATTTTTGAACTGCCTATCCAACGATACCGTAAACCATGGAATAGACGAGAAAATAAAAATCCCACTTTACGTGTAGGGGTGGTACGGCGGTACCCTAAATATTTCAAGATTTTATTTTACCACATCCCCATACATGAATCCCTGGAATGTTTGCAGTCAACAGCTGCGCAATATTCATTAATTATGAGTAAAAGAAGTGGATTTTTTACAAAAAAAAAAAAAAAATGGGTATTCACAGCTATATTCCGTCCACCGAGAGAATGCTTTTTTGACACCTGTCAGTTGTACAAGATTCGGAACTAATAAAGTTTAAATTCGTATAACACATATTCGTTTGTATGAAACTGACAGGTGTAAAAAAGTATTATTTCGGTGGACGGATTATAGCTATCTAAACGACGGACAATGGGTAATTACATCTTAAGTGAGGAAGTGGCAGTTTTTATCCCCATTGAATCATTTATTTGCTTATAATGTAGGTATGCATACAATATTTTTATTTTTATAATGATTGTATTGATTACCTTACGGCATGCAAAATTTTCAAATTATAGAATTTAACTAACTTTATTACAACTTTTATCTACACCCATGCTATAAATCCTCTATAAAAGTTTCTGAAATAGTTAGCTTATTGCCAACATTAAAACAACCGGTGTCATAATATCATCCAAACGAGTGTTATAATGTTGTGCTAAATTTCATTATCTTCAGCATCTCCTTTGCGTTTTCAATCCCTTCCTTACTCATCAAACAGCCACATTTATGAATTTCAAAAAAAGAACATTGTCATGCACGTACGTTTTACTACCACAGAGCGCCGTAATTTAAAAAAAAAAAAACTTGTAGGTTATTCGAGTTCACGTCGCATCCCGACATTTTTGTTCGATATAATTATTGCAAAAATGTATAAGTTTGTTGTTTACTTGAGTGATACAAGCTTTGATAACACACCACCAAATATTTCTAATGCAGCAAAGAACCTTTCTAACCAATTATTACCAGAAAAGTCGAGAAAACAATATGAAAAGGCGTACCAAGATTTCATTAATTGGAAAATATCAAAGAGTTGATAACATGGGTGTAGATAAAGTCTTGTATGCAACTGTACATAATTAGGTATTAAAACACTTATGTTATGTTTTAAACCCACATTCGTGTTTTAACACCCCTTATACAACAGTTGCATAAATAACTATTCTCCAACGGTTTACCTGTTTGAAAATACGTGACGATATTATCATCGATCGACGTCAATCGACCACATTTTAATTGTGGTCCTGCGTCAGTTGGAGATATCAAAGTATTTACTTTTAACCACAGTACCAAGCCCTTTTATAGAAGTATATTGGGGATTACATATACATAATTCGGTTTGTATACCAGATTTTTTTTGACGTGACAACGTCTAATATATCGATGAACGCCGGCTGCATGCACGAAAAAGGATGACTCATTGTCCCGTTATGCTCATTGTCCCGTTACGCTCATTGTACGCTTGCGCCGCATCAATGTTTTGTTATGACGTCACGTCACGTTAAAGTATCGTCCGTAAACCCAGTTTACAGACAACAATTTTTTTTATTGAATATTAAACCTAAGGTACCTATGTACATAGGTATACATATTAATATTATTTATTAATTTATTTTCTAAAATAAAATAAAAAAAGTTTAGGGTTTCTCCATATTACGTACAGATGATATTTTTTTCTCGTCTATCCCAAGGTGTGGGATATCGTTGCATAGGCCGTTCAAAAAAAAAGCGAGTTTGTGCAACCATTTTTCGGTTCAGGGATCCGTTCAAAAAACCCCCATAATACTTTGTCCGACCTTGGAATCGAACCCAGGACCTCATGCTCAGCAGTAGTGTTTACGACTACTAGACCATAGAGGATTGATGATTAAGTAAGAAACCCCATAAATTGGCTTGGCCAATGTGTACAAAAATCAATCAATACTCACAATATCAAAACTTCATTCAATTCTTTAACTTCTTTAACTATTTTTTCTGTTTCCAAATATTGTATCGTTGACTTAAGGCTATCTTTGCCTGAGTCTATGTGTGTCTGTATACTGCTTATAACTAGTGTGTCCATCTGTTCTTCTTTTGTAAAGTACATATGTGACGTCAGAGCTAATGACAGCTCTTCTCTTGATCTCAGGAGGTCGGAGCAAGCGGACAGCTGTCTGAAAATAATCATAACGTAGGCATTAATTGATCAGACTTACTTTTAAGGGGGAAGCCGAGGTAATCCGTATTTTTTTTTTTTTTTACTATTATTGAAAGGAGATGGAAAACGGTGGGCCCAAATGTAATAAGTTGAGATATGATCTAAAAAATTAGTTTTGAGTGCTTTCCCGATTATTTTTCACGACCACTGCTTTGTATTTTACGGATTCCGACCCTGCCTACCTTGTACGACCCTTGCTTTCACACTGGACACCGAAGATCACTCACACGTTTAACTTGGAATTGTAATTTTGGATTTTACCGCCGGCTTATGGATTGGATATTGTTCAAACTATGGATCGCTGTGTGAATTGTGGGATAACAACTGGTCACTGCAATACACTGGGCCGACGACCCTTACACGATGAAACAATACTGTCAGTGATTCTATTGTTTCGCCAGAATACATGAGAGCAATCGAAACTGAATGTAGGTGCTTCATAGAAGGATGTCAGAGAACAGAAAGATTTCCACTTTCACAAGAGACAGAGTTCCACTTTTAACTAGGAAAATGTTGCTTCATCAGTATAAATATTACATCCCCGAAATTAACCGTTTTTGTGTGGCTCTCGTAGACGAAGGGAAGCTATAGTAATGCATTACTGTAATTACATTGTAGGGAGACGAACTGTAGGCTGCTGCCCTCATATAATGTGCATTATATGGTACCTTAGCTGGGCTAAATAATAAATAAATAATAATATTTTATTTATTTACTTCAATTGTACAAAAAAACACATAATAAAACAAAATGCAGGGTTACAACTAAGACAAAGAGTGTTTTAGATGAACTCTGGCATCCAGAGTAAGATTTAACTTGTGTTTAGGGTGCCAGCGTCCTCGCCTATAATTTAAACATTTAACAGCTGGGCTAACAAGATCATATTATTATAGTACCACCTGCACAATTCCTAGACGATATTTTAATTATAATACAAGACGAATAAAACACTATATTAAATGATATTTTATTTTATTCACACATCCTTTCCATAACTCCATACCTGTTAGGTACCTACCCATGACTTGAAGTCATTGACGTTCATTCCTATGATTTTTCAAACATTTTCCACTAATATAACTATTAGTGCAAAAGAACATATTTTGCACTTCAGGAATCAGCTGTTAGTTAAAGATTGTAACATAACCTCACTTTTGCTTAATCTCTTATATCGCTGTTCTCAGATTGACAAAAGCCGCAGAATTTTCAGTGAAAGGTTGATAATATTTATGCTATTAATTGACACCACTTTCATCTTTTTACATCCAGGCCCAAGATTGTATGTAATCGTTTCAGTCTCCTTTGCAGCTCATTGTCCGGGTGTATGTTGATTAAAGTATGATTCGCGATCATAACAAATATGTATTTACATAATTATAATCATTAGAATCAGTAATACGAGTGCGTGTCAGACCTCGCACAATGAAGAGTTCCGTAGTTTGAATGATTTTATCCGAAGAACAAACTTAATATTCTAGTTGAAAAATATTTCCTTCCATACATTCCAAGTGCCAATGTAAATTTGTACGTACAATATTGAGAGATTTACCATGTTATTTCAAGACCATAGACTTCTTATAGGCTTTCTTGTAATCTAAGAACTATTGTCCGTATTTTTTTTTTCTTTTTTTTTTAATTTTAGTGTCAGTAAATTCGGGGATAAGGGTAGTTAAACATCTATTTTCTTAAATAACTTTAGGTAAAAATAAAAAATATTTGAGACTGTAGGGTCAAAAAGTTTTGCTAACTGTATCGTATGATATAATAAAAGACAATTATTATATCACACGATACAGTTAGCAAAACTTTTTTTTAAATTTTCTTGTTTGCATCCCAAAAGTAACCCCATAGTCAAAATTAATTCACTTACTAATTCATTAATTCATATGTATACCAAATTTTAACTAGGTCCATTAGATTCAGAGCAAATTGGCCGTGAAAGACGGACCGAGACACATGAGTGATCCTATAAGGGTTCTGTTTTTAGGGTTCCGTAGCCAATTCGCAAAAAACGGAACCCTTATGGACTCGTCATGTCTGTCTGTCTGTCCGTCCGTATGTCACAGCCACTTTTTTCCGAAACTATAAGGACTATACTGTTGAAACTTGGTAAGTAGATGTATTCTGTGAATCACATTAAGATTTTCACACAAAAATAGAAAAAAAAAACAATAAATTTTGGGGGTTCCTCATACTTAGAACTGAAACTCAATATTTATTTTTTCATCAAACTCATACGTTTGGGGTATCTATGGATAGGTCTTCAAAAATGATATAGAGGTTTCTAATATGATTTTTTTCTAAACTGAATAGTTTGCGCGTGAGACACTTCCAAAGTGGTAAAATGTGTGCCCCCCTCGTAACGTCTAAAATAAGAGAATGATAAAACTAAAAAATATATGATGTACAATACCATGTAAACTTCCACCGAAAATTGGTTTGAACGAGATCTAGTAAGTAGTTTTTTTTTAATACATCATAAATCGTAAGCCGCGCTTGCTGCTATAACGGAACCCTTCATGGGCGAGTCCGACTCGTACTTGCCCGCTTTTTATTTAGCATTCATTCGGCTTATTCCACTAATCCCCCCTGAGAGAATGCCCTTAGTGGGGAAAACTGAACCCTAATGTAAAAAAAATCACTTTCAGGGGAATCTCGGAATAAGTTTTTTTTTATCTTCAATTCTAGTTTTCCCCCCTAAGCGGGATTATCAGGGGTTAATTCTAGACTGTTTTTTATAGATTCCATTTTTCCTCCTAAGGGGAAATTTCAAGGGGGATTTGTGGAATAAGCAATTCATTCAGGTGTTGTAAAAACAAGCATTCTCTGTAAGTTCCTAATTTGGGCGCCATTTTGTAAATAAATCTCAAAATGAATTACAGTTTCGATTAGTGTATTGATATCGGTAAATCTGTGAATGGACAAACAAAGAAAATATTATAACTCATAACATGCATCATAGATATTTTCCTGGTTGTCCATTCACATATTTACCGATGTCAATACACTAATAGAAACTGTAACTCATTTTGAGAGTTATTTACAAAATGGCGCCCGAATTAGGAACTTACAAAGAATGCCCGTTTTTACAACACCTAAATGAATGCCTAAATAAAAACGTGCTGTATAAATGTGTGTGTGTTGTTATTTTGACATTACAAACAGACACTTCAAATTTATTTATTTGAAGATTGTATAGATTAAACTCAATTTAAAATGCCAATAAGGTCATCACTTTTGACAACAATTCCCACAAAATTGAAACATCATCATGGTAGAAGTTCTCTAACTTTCACATAAACAAATACACCTTGGCTTTTAATGGTGCCGATTCTCTTGTCACAAAATTCTCTAAACTAGACTAAAAATCACCAAAATTTAGTTTATTCCTGTCAAACGACCATTTCCTATTCTGAAATTGACTAAAGTGACACAACTTAACTATATTTTAGTTTGACAGCTCTAAGATAGTACTGAGTTTTTAAATTTAGTGAAAATGGCAATTTTGCTATTCTGAATTTGACGTTTTTAAACTAAAATTTAGATTTTCTAACTAAATCTGACTATTTTTAATCGCGATTAAAAAGGTGTGGAATAAAATTAGTTTTCATGAACTAAAATTCAAACCAATCACCTCGACTTCTGGTGCAAAACCAGTACTGTATATAAGGTGTATCTATTCATACACGAAATATTTTAAGAGAAACATCTTTATGTCGTAAAAAAGCGAAAAAATCCTTTATTTACATATTCTATGAATGACCCGCCTCGACGCGGTGACGCCGAACGGTGCGGTGGGGTGGCGGCACGAGCGCGGTGAATTTTGATAATTAATCATCATATCAAGTAATTTTAAATTATTTAATTTTTTTAATAATATTCTCGGAATAAAAAAGAAAATCATTTCCATGGCTTCTTTACCACTTATAGGTGTATCACTTAAAATATTTCGTGTTTATCCCTATATTTTTTTTTCTTTTCTTTTGCTTATATCTCCAAAATGGTGCGTCCTATCGCAAAAATAATGAAAATTTCGACCCCCTTTTAGATACTCTTAAACCACTATTACGCTACATGTAGGTAATCTTTTTTTTTATTTTCCACACAAAAAGTGAAAAATTCCATAAAAAAACACGTCACGGCTGCCCCCCATGTGCGCCTCCGGCTCTAAAATAAATCATAGGCAAACAAGTACAACGTTGCGAAGCCAAAAAAAAAAATACCACGTGGAGTCACGATTGTCAAATTCGATTTAGTTGTGTCAAACTTATTTTTAAATTTAGAGAATTTTGTTTGCAGAATAGCTTTAAGATTCTCATAGCCAAAAGTAAGGAATTTTAGTGATAGTTTAGTTAGTTTAGTTCGGTGTACAAGAGAATCGGCACCAATATCGTACGAATGATTTCAACCTTAAGGCTCATTTTCATAGAGAGCCCGCATTTCGGGTGCTGGAGATTTCGGTAAAGCATATTGCTATACTCGTAGACCCGTATTCGGAGAACCGTTTGGATAAGTCGATAGAGAAGAATTGCGGTATACGGAGAACCTACACCGCACGTTTGGCAGTTGCTTTGAAGGCTCATTTTCATTGCGTGGAGACACGCACACTTTTTACCGACTGATGAATTTCATGGGTCGCTAAGCCCGCTACGGGGATTCCCCGCAGACGGTGTACCGACCGCCTTATCGACGTATGACTTTCATTAGTCATCACCCCGCACATTGTTTGTTCTTCAGCGTGAGTGACGGGATCATGGTCACGATGGTGTGACTGAGTATCAGTTTTGACGCATATTTTCCCCCAACTTGTTGTTCTTTTTTGTGTTCTTTATTTGCGTCATATTTACTAGGGATTCATCCGATACCGATACCGATATATCGGCGATACTCGAAGTTTTCCGATATTTTTATGGCCGATTCAACGATACTTTTCTCATCAATGTTAATTTTAATTACTAAAACTATTAACTAATCTCAACCTGTCTATGGTTCTAAACGGTTTTATTGAGTTTGTCCTGTTATTTGTTCTTTTTATATTAAATAAAAAAATAACCTGACTTGTGTTTTATTTTGTTTTACTTTCATTTTTTAATTCAATAAGCGTATCGGTATCGGTATCACCGATATTTTACCTAAATGTTATAACTTTATAAGCAAATTAAATTCGGGTCCGTGTCCGTGTGGTGCCAGACGTAAAAAATAGCACCACCCCATTTCCTCCCGTGGGTGTCGTAAAAGGCGACTAAGGGACTTACTAGAGAATGGGCAGCAGCGTTCTCTATGCATTTTGAACACCATATTGCGATCGCCAACTCGCCGTGGAGTTTCTTGCCGGCTCTTCTCCATAGGAAACGACTAACTCCAACCGTGCACCTATCTTCTGACGTTTCATAAGTGCCCATGTAGGTTTATGTGAAATAAAATATTTTGATTTTGATTTTGATTTTGCCTGCAAAGCGTGGCGATTATGGCAAACCCCCCTAAAAATTACAAGCACCAACAAAAAAAATGGCGGTGCTTGTGGGAGGCCTATGTCGAACAGGGGACGTCTTTCGGCTGAAATGATGATGATGAATGGTTAGAAAATGTGAAAATAAGAATAGCTTTTAGCTTGGGTTTGCTACGACAGCGATGACCGCCATAATGAATGGCCGCACTGACGGACGTCATGGAAATGTTGGCAGCGGGATTTGACTTTTAGGATTATACTTTAGACGTATGAGGAACAGGGTGTAAAGTTCACTCATACTCTATAGTAAAGGGAGGATCCTCCGACCAGACGAGTGTTGTGTCTGGCGGGCAACTGCCCAACGGTTGTTGTATACACCGTGGCATTTTAGTCGTCTTACAAAGACAGCCCACTATATGTATCCAATGACTACTAATCAATCACGTAAAAAAAATTTTTTTTTTTTGAACATTTGAATTTTTTATTTTTGATTATGACACATGACATTGTTTAAAGCACCATGTAATGAGTGCAGTCCGAGCCTTGTGTTACAAGGGCGCCGCGGAATGAAGCGGCGACATCATTATCAGAGTTCATTCACCCTAACGCAAAAATCTGTTTCTTATTATTGCAACTTAAACTTAATCTAAATCCATTCTGCGGCGCCCTTGTATCACAAGGCTCGGATTGCACTCGTAACAGGGTGTTTTAAAATATGTCTTGCGTCATAATTAATAAAAATAAAAAAAAATAAAAAAAATCAAATGTTCAAAAAAATATAAAAAAATTACATGAATTATTAGTAGTCATTGGATACATGAAGTTGGCTATCTTTTTAAGACGACTAAAATGCCACGGTGTATATGCTAGTCGTGCGGTAAACTCTGATAGCGCGATGCAGGATTTGTGACGTCAGGTCTTTGATGCGTAGTTCGCATGTGGCGTTGTTGATACCGCCACAATACTAACTATGGAGTTGTATTACTAATTCTAATGATTATAATTCTATAAATACATATTTGTTACAGTCGCGTATCATACTTTAATCAACATACACCCAGGCAATAAGCTGCAAATTGAAAAAATTACTGATTTGAATTACAAATATCATTAATCAGTAATACAACTTCTTCGTTTTGCGTGGATGTGACGCATATTTACCCCAAACTTATTTTTTTTTTTTTTTGTTGTGTTCTTTTTTTGCGTCATGTTTACCGCAAATAAACGTTTTTTCTTTCTTCTTCTTTTTTTTTTTCTTTCTTAAGGTGGTATAATCCTCAAATGTCAAGATTTTATGAAATAGTTATTCAATACGGTAATAAGAAATTAGAGAGTTGTATTCATGATTTTAATGATTATAATTGTATTCTATAAATACAGATTTTTTACGATCGTGAATCTTATTCAGATCAACATACAACCTGATACTGATCTACAAATTACAAAAAACGTAAGAAAATTTTAATTTTGTCGGCTACCTTTACGATTTCGCCTTAATTTTTATTTTTATTTAAAAGTTAAGATTAGATTTGTATCAGGAATTTGGTGAGTTATGGGCCAAAAATGGGAACCAGAAAACTTGATGGTTTTGGATTAGGTTTCAATAAATAACAGCATAATCTGATCTCGCATTGTATAGGATTTCCGTTCGATGAGAGGTCAGCTTATTCTGGAAATATATAGCTTGATATGTAGCAGTGTGTACAAGATACAATGTGGGTGATATAAGATTTCTACCAAAAAGCATTTTAATGAGATGAATTACAAAGTAAAACTCAAATATAAGCCGAATTGTTTATCTGCAAATAAACGAGTAGGTATTGAATTCGTCAAAAGAAAGTTAAATATTTGCACTGTAGGTAAATATATAGATACTTTTGTGTAGCAGAAAGGTGTGGTCAAAATTAAGGATGGCACCCTAAATTTAGACCACACCTTTCTGATACATCCTGTATAAACTAGGAAGCGAGTATTTAAGCACAACAATGTTGGCAGTCGACAGGTAGAAACATCCCATACGTTACACTATTGCATTCTTCAAAATCGTGGTGAATTGTTATATTTAGTAACCATGAGCCTCTTTGGTTAACACGTCTTCTAGAATTACATGTGTCACCATTATTAGTAGGCTTATGGAATTCTATGAAATATAATGTGTAAATCAGTATATCAAATTAACGGCGTAAAAGTTACCTACCTTGTGGTTTGTGAACATAACGCAATTTTTAATACATGGATGTAATTTAATAAAAACTTGGAAAAAGGTAATAATTATTTAATGAGTTTCTCATAATGTGTCACACCGCGGCTGAGGTCGAATTCCCTAAGTAATTCCTTCAAAACCAAACAGGTTAAACTGTTGGTACAATAATGACTGTAATACCTAATACTTACCTAATATTTCTACAGTCTTATTATACCCACCAACAGTTGATAATTTATTTTTCGAGGAAAACCACAGTGAAATAAATGTTTGATACTAAACAGCTATTAAGGCGGTATGATCGGACAGAGACTGTGCCTTCTAGTTTTTTGAATTTATGGGAAACATAATTTTTTTTTAAATAAAATTCTGAAAAATAAAAAAAATGGTATATCTTATTTAAGGATCTAGCGGACATGCAATTGTTTTTAATAAGACTATTATATTAACATAGCTGGATAGACAATAATTACAAAGTTACCCCTTTTCGTAATGTTTAATCAATCTTATAGCTGCAAAACAGACTTTTTATTCTTTTTTTTTTACTGGGTTATTGGAAAAACACAAAAAAAACTTGCAGGACTGTATTACTTACATCATAAATGACAAGTTTTGGTCTATGACTTTTTCAATACATAATACATTTACCATAAACAAACCTTATAAATAATGTTGTCCTATAAATTTAGAGCGTTGAATTTAAATATTTTTTATTTAGCCATTTAAACTTCATATACAATAGTGGTATATAGGCGGACTATTTTTTTAACTATTTTTTTTAAACTTTTTTTATGAAAATATCATGAACTAGCTTTTGCCCGCGGCTCCGCCCGAATAGATGCCGGTTATCGCGTAAAAAGTAGTCTATGTCCTTCTCCATATCCCAGGCTATATCTCTGCCAAATTCCATGACGAACGGTTCAGCGGTTTAGGCGTGAAAACGTAACATACAGACAGACAGACAGACAGAGTTACTTTCACATTTATAATATTAGTATGGAAGTATGTATTATTAAATGCCACAGAGAAAAAGTGGTTGTTTATGATGTTAGTAATATAGTCCTAAGATGTTAATGTTATACCAATAACCATGTATAAATAAAAAGTTGGTAAGATTGTTTAGCACAATTCGCTGCGTTTTTTTATTTTTATTTTTTTATTCTACTATGATTTTGCTCTTGACTTTAGTCTAGGTCTGGATGACAGAGACAAAGTCTACGATGGAGTGAGCTTACCCAGAAGAAGCCTGTTCACTCTCACTTTGAATAGATTAGGGTTGTATGCGTTCGGAAACACAGACGCAGGCAGAGAGTTCCACTCCTTTGCTGCGCGCATTATAAAAGACGTTTGAAAACGCTTAGTGCGTTTGTCTATATAAGGTGATTAAAATAATAATTACTATGTTTAGATACCTACGAAATGCGTAAGGCAAACACTCTCGAACCGATCATATATTTTTCGAAACGTTTTCGTCTTAAAAACCTAAGAAACCATTTGTTTCGGTTACGTTCGAACGGATCGTTATAAAAACGTTTTTGAAGAACAGCAAAATTTATATCGCTTTCGGTTAATACGTAAGCGGCGAGCGCATTGGAATCAATGATGTAATGAAATGAAGATAAGGTACAATTTAACTAAAAAAGTTCTAGCTTGTCGGCGCACGCCTCGTGCGCGGCTGCGCCTGCTGGATAAACCAGTTTTTGAAAATGGTCTCATTTCGTTTTAATTCGGAAAGAAATGTTGTACAAAAAAAGAACGAGAATTATTAGAAATGTTTTAAAAACGTTATTTTAAATAACGTTTCCGAGCCCTCGCGTTAATGTGCCGCTCCACAGTAGCCCACGGCTAAGCTACGCACGTATAGTTTACTTCGCTTTGTATGAAAATGTAGGCGGGAACAGCCATTAAGACCCATGGCCACGCTACGCTCGAATTCGTGGCTGGCTAATAAATGAACCGCGTAGCTAATGTGGCCACAACAGCTAATGTGCATATTCTAGCATAGCAGTGGACGGTAGACTTTATCCTTGTTTGAACTTCTTCTTTTCGTGTGGTTAGTGACTAACCTGGTGTCAGTTTTTATGCCTATGAACGACTTGGCAACACATGGCGTCGAGAAATATCTCTCGAGCATGCCGCACAGTGGAACGAATGTATGGGAGCGGTTGGACGTAGACATGTCCGAAAAATAAGAGTAAAATTATGACAAACTAATGATGCCATCTTATTCGATTACTTAATGCCTTCATAAATTGTGGTGATGAATTTCTTCATAACTCCCATATTTCGGGAGTAATTTGAGAAAATGTGAAATTTTACTATGAAAATGAGTGTATCGAGCTCTCTCCCTCCTGATTCCGGGCTTGTTTCAAGTAGCGGTCTCTAATATCGTAATGCTATTACTAAGAGCTATATTTAATACTAAGACACATAGTGCGCCAAATGTGCACTTTCTGGGATAAAAGGAAATGAAAATTTAAAAAAAAAAACGTTTTTTCCCCATTTGTATTTACTTTAAACCGCAGACAGACTTATTAAGAGGTCTATAAATATATTATATATATACAGAAATATATATTAACAAAAATATTCACAAGAACTGATGAGAGTATGACTTTTAAGTAAGTTGATAATAAATTACCTAGTTTCATTAAAAGTACAATAAATAATTAAGATGTAAGCTCTAATTTACTAAGTTACACATTTTAAAACAATAACATCATTTAATTATCTTCGTCATCATCATCATCATCAATTAATTCAAATTCAGAATCGATGTCCGCTAAATCATTTATGTTAACAAATTCGATATCACTTTTCTCAGAATCCGTAAGCTCATAAAATTCCTTAAAAGAAGATTTTTTTACAAACTTATTTCCTTTTGGACGGATACTTGTAACAAGTGGATCAGAAGACAGTAAAAGATTGTGCATAATATCTTCATTGCATGAGATACTGCTATGCTTTCGAGAATGCCCCTCTCTATATTTTCTAAAATCTTTATTTCTAGCCTCAGATGCCTCTTCGGATAGAAAACCAATGGGCACAATTGACATGTTCTGAACTATGTCTGGCCCATGCATTAAAATTTTATGAAGTGAAGAAGGCATATAATACCATGGGTATAACTCCACGTAAAGCTTAGCAGTATCAAAGCAGAACTCTCGGAATTTAGTTACGTTGATCTTCTCTCCTGATGAAATACACTGCAAGATCACACAGATTTTTCTTAAAAGCATAGCATCTATTCCGGTCAGTTCAGCAGATTTAGTGTAGTTTTCAAAAAATCTCCTTGCCGAGTTGCCATTGTTGGTGGATCCACTGCCTTGTTTCACAACATCGAGAAGTAAGCCCGTTTCTCTTCTTACAGCCTCTTGAACTCTTTTCTTCCTGTCATCAACTTGCCTTTTTGCTATATCACCCCTTACTTGCCATGATTTTATGTCTAATTTGTAGGAAATGTGTAATAAGCATTCCATTGAGCGAATCCAAGCGTGAAGGGTGCTTAAGCTATATTTATACATGTCCTCGTTTGCGTGTTTATCTTTGATTAACTCTAAATTATTCATTTCTTTAGGACAAGCCTTGCATATGTCACACACTGAAGCTGCTGTATTGGATATAATGGAATGAATTTTACCATCAATCATTGTCAACAGCAGTTGGTGTTTGACACTAATTCCATCAGTGATGGTGGATGGAGTTAAGGCTTCAATCTCTGCTTCGATTTCAGCCATCTCTCTCTGCACATTTTCTTTGGTTTCCTTTATAAACTTAAACAATATTGGCCGGCAAAATGAAGTGGAAGATGGTCGCTCGTTTTCCCAAATTGTTACACCTTTTGAGACGAGCCGCAGTGGTACAAGACTAATCATAAAATTACTAGCAAGATCGATTTGCTCATCTTCACTCGTCCTTTGATGATAAATGCTTTGGCTAGATGATCCGTCAAAACCCCATTTGCTGGTCAATACGAGCTGTTGATTGGGATCAACAGGGGTTTCTAACGACCTAATAAGTCTCCTTGAGGTTAAATCCATCAAGGCTTGTAATTTGATTTTTGCAGAGCTCTCTGTAACTGTGAGATCTTCTTTGGCCGGATAGCACTTAATTTTTTCTTTAACCAACATGTAGTAACTCGGGTATTGAAGAGCTCCTTCTTGAGTGTTGAAATCCCGAAGAGTGTTATAGCGCCATTTCGATAAGTTCATCGATACATAAAGAGCCAATGCCTTCAAAGGGGATATTTCCCGTACCTGAATTGATTTACCTTCAATGAAGGCTTTGATTTTTGAGGCCTCTTCTGGATTCTCCGTCAAGTATTTCATAACATAAGCTGTATCGCTTTGTCCTGCCTTTTGAAGCGCCCTTTCGGCCGAAAACACAATTTCAGCGCTGCTACTGCTGCATGAAAGACTATCTTCAGTGCGTCTTCTTTTTTGCCGGTTACTAAGGTCCTCAAAAGATTTACGAGGACTAGGATGTGTACAAGTTGAAGCATCAGATTTAGCAGGAGAAATTATGGGCTCGATGACGTCACTTATATTTTCTGTAGAAGGTTCCATATTTTCATTCTGTAATTCCGGCCATTGAATTGCAGCCTGTAGCCAAATCTCATGTTTCTTCCGAAACTTATCTGTGCTTCTTCCAGACTGTGTCCATTTTGCATAAATGCGGTAGCAAAATCGACGACACCAGTCTTTTAAACTTGTTTCAGCACTTTCACATAACTGAACACAACTGTTATCTTTTAAAACACTGAACAAATAGTTAAAGTCGCGTAAATCTTTATGTGCGCGTGCGCATAAAGCAACGTGAATATCAAGATTTGTATTAAAATTTGGAAAATACATTGCGAGATTAGCTTGGATACAACGAGGTGTAAATCAACACTGATTTTAAAGTTACTAATAGTGACCTATTTATATAAAATCCAGGTATCCCAGGTATCCTTTGTTAAATATTGCAAGGTAATTAGTTATTGTGATAATTAGTAAATGATGCATGCTAAATTAGTGTATTAAGAGCCATTTAGTAATTAAATAATAGCAATGTTCTTATCAGTAATCATTAGTGCATCAGTTTTATATGTAAACCTTAAGTCCCTAATTATATATCCTAATTAGCTTATATCTTCTCTAATTGGCTGCTCAGAAATGTTATTGTAATAAGGTAAACCTTTAGAAAAACGGTTTTAATCAACAAAATAAACAAAAAATAAAAAAATTGTGTTATAAAATAAACATCACTCTTTATCCCAGAAAGTGCACATTTGGCGCACTATGTGTCTTAGTATTAAATATAGCTCTTAGTATTAGCATTATGATATTAGAGACCGCTACTTGAAACAAGCCCGGAATCAGGAGGGAGAGAGCTCGATACACTCATTTTCATAGTAAAATTTCACATTTTCTCAAATTACTCCCGAAATATGGGAGTTATGAAGAAATTCATCACCACAAGTTATGAAGGCATTAAGTAATCGAATAAGATGGCATCATTAGTTTGGCATAATTTTACTCTTTTTTTTCGGACATGTCTACGTCCAACCGCTCCCATACATTCGTTCCACTGTGTGCCGGGTTCCCCACGATGTTTTCCTTCACCGTTTTTTAAGCAAGTGATAATTATACAATACGCACATGAATTCGAAAAGTCAGAGGTGCGTGCCTTTGGTTCGAATTCGAGATCTATGACTTGGCAGTCCGACCGTCACACCACTAGGTTATTGCTGCTTGTTTGATAATAATGTGATATACAACAAAAATTCTACGATGTATAAGCTTGTCATAACTTTGTTCCGTGTTTATTTGTAAGGCCCTATAACTTTATTATTAGGTACTTGTTCGTCGAAAATTCCATAGTTATCCATATTTCAATTACACATCCAAGTAATATCATAGTAACAATATAACTTCGGCTTAACATGTTGTGGTTTTCACGCACGAAGCAACTAGGGGCACTTGACAATGAAACCCTGCCCCAGTAACAAATGTATGGGTTCATAAACTCATAATACATTTTCAAATAATACGTAGGTCGTATACTCGTATGTTACATCAAAGGTAATTCAAAAGCCTTAAGCTATGTCAAAAGGAAAGTCCAATGAAAAATATGAATAAGATATCTACATAATACGTCCTATAAATACCTAAAATAAGCCTTTTGTTTAAAAAAAATTCATCGCGGAATGAGTAATAGACGTGGCGCGAAATCCCTAGCCAGATTGTTTCGATGCGTAAATCATAGAAATGCTTAGGTAGGTACTGCTTTATATTAAATTAGCTTTCGCCCGCGTGGATGTCGGAAACTATCCCACGGGAACGTACTACCGGGATAAAAAGTATCGTATGTCCTAACCCAGGTCATGGTCTATCCGTATGCCTTTCATCCAAATCCATTCAGCTGTTAAGGCGTGAAAAGGTAACAGACTGGGTTATTTTCGCATTTGTAATGTTAGTATGGATACGGATAGTATGGTTATAATGATAGTATAAATAGTATGAATGGAAGTATGGATACGGATAGTATGGAAGTATGGATACGGATAGTATGGACACGGATAGTATGGAAGTATGGATACGGATAGTATCGACACGGACAGTATGGAAGTATGGATACGGATAGTATGGACACGGATAGTATGGAAGTATGGATACGGATAGTATGGACACGGATAGTATGGAAGTATGGATATGGATAGTATGGACACGGATAGTATGGAAGTATGGATACGGATAGTATGGACACGGATAGTATGTAAGTATGGATACGGATAGTATGGACACGGAAAGTATGGAAGTATGGATACGGATAGTATGGAAGTATGGATGGATTGTATGGAAGTATGGATATGGATAGTTTTAGAAGTATGTAAATTCGTGTTGTAACCTAAGAATCCATACGTATTGTAAGGTTTTGAAAACCATTTTACAATTCAGAGATCCGTTTGCGTCATAACCGCTAAGATAACCCGCGAAAATCAAATTTTCTTACGATTTTTGCAATTTTGCCTCCTTCCGTCGGTCCCTTGCTATCCTGCCTCCGACTCTGCCCTAAGCCGAGGTTCGTACCCTACAGGGGGTGCCCTTAGCGCGCAGTCGTTAAGTTTTTAGGAGCTTAAGGCAACCACAGGAAAATCGGTTAAAGAGTCACGACCTCTGAAGCTTAACACTGAGATGCCCTAGATTAAAAAAAAAAAAATTTTTTTACAATTATTTAGTTTTTTTTTTCAGCTGAGCACTAATCTTGTTGGTATGCTTTTTTTTACAATTATTTTGGTATTTACTGATCAAAATTTAAAAACATACAATTATTTTCTATTTGCAGTATTACGACTAAATATTAGTATTTACTGCAAAGTAAATGTTAAAAATAATTATAAAATACAACAATCTAGTGCTTGACTGAAAAAAAGATAGTACTTTGATTTATTTATTATGATTATTATTTTATTTTTATTTATGTTTTTCGTGAAATAATCACGAAAAACCTCTAGAATTGCGACGTTGCCAGCCCGCATGGGATGAACGCTCTTAATGTTAACTACAATGTTAAGTTTGTTCTTGGGATAAATTCGTCCGATACGCACTTGGCCGGTATTTTACTTCTCATCGTTACCGCTAATAGAATAATACCACTTGGTCTAGGCCTTATAGACAATCAGCCAACCACTGACCGTTTTTATCCCAACACAGACAGATAGACACAAGAGTGATCCTCTATGGGTTCCGTTTTTTCATTTGAACGTACAGAACCAAATTTGAATAAATGACTTTTGATTTGGCTTTTAACAGAATGCCTTATTAAAAGTTTGACGCTGTGTTTGCTGAGCCGAGCGTTAAAAACCAAATAGCACGTTTTAATTAGGCTTTGATTCAGGTGTTGTGTGTTTGTAAAACGGGCATTCTTTGTAAGTTCCTAATGAGAGTTGTCGAGAATCGAGTTGAATGGCGTGCAATTGGAGAGGTCTATGTGGTAGCTGTAGGCTGATGCTGAAGTTCCAAGTCAAACTTACTGATTATGAACTTATTGAAAGTTTAGGTAACAAATAATAATAATAATAAAATTTATTAGTAATACAAGTGTGGGTCTAAACAAATTTTGTTGTTGGATCCTCCTTTTAGGCAGATAGTGGTGCCGATTCCCTTGTTCACAAACTAAACTAAATTTAAGTTCAGTGCATCTTTTTCTTTCTATTTCATTAAGAAAAAGACAGAAGATAAATTTTAGTTTAGTCCTGTCAAATTAATCAGCTCCTGTCACTACTCATACAAGTTTAGACGTGATTAAAAAGTAAAACTTGCCGACTAAAATTAGGTAAGTTTACGTCAAGCGCTGATTAATTTGACAGGACTAAACTAAAATTTAACTTCTGTCATTTTCTTAATGAAATAGAAAGAAAAAGATGCACTGAACTTAAATTTAGTTTAGTTTGTGATCAAGGTAATTGGCACCAGTGCCTGTATTAGGAGAGTCCGCTCTTCCATAGCAAGACGTGTTATTCCTAAAGCAAAACGTAACTTGCATGCATAAATTAACTTAAATTAAATTAACATAAATTAACATTATCTTAAATTAAATCAAATGTGAGTATGAGTGTAAGTATGTGTGTGAGTATAATTATGTGAGTGAAAGTGTAGACTGTAGGTGTGACTGAGAGTAGGTACATACATGAGTGAGGGTGCGTATGTGTCAAGGTTTCAGAAGTGTTTCGATATCATTATAGGTAAGCGTTTGTATCCATTCCATATTTTTTTTTTCTGCTATCATAGTAGTTTTTGGGATAAATGTAGATGTATTTATTGATTTTATTATATAGCGCAGCAGATCGGTTACTAAATTGCATACTGGCAAGCAAATGCCTTGTCCTAAGGATATATAATATCACATGTTAGGTACGTATTTTAGGTAGGTAGGTACGTATTTGACCTTATAAGGTGAAGAACCTACACCGCAAATGTACTGGTAAGTAGGTAAAAATATTGGTTATTACAACATGAGCCGCAATAAACACGTTTGTTCTACGAAATACTGCCATAACACACGTAATCAAAAGCCCAATAATAGTGTTACCAATACGAATTACTAAACATTTTTGTTGTTGTTTTCAATAACTTTTTCTCCTGAGTGTTGCCAGTTAGTAAAATATAAAATTATAACAATCCATTACGCAATGAAATTTCAGGTACAAATTTAACCAAAATTTAATACGATAGGATCATTACGATGATCGAATACCTATCGCAAAACTTTCGACATTAATTATTTAAAACTAAATAGCAGAGGAAAATGTACTGTAACAAAAACAGTCACATCTTGGTGGTTAAGTAAAAACACATACGGTATTGTTTATATTTATGAGTACCTGACCCTACAGACATTGTCCTGTTCCAATTTAAAAATCCCGTAGAAAAAGGACGGTCAGTTTTTCCGAATTTTCCAATTTTCCCGGCATCTTTTCAAATTATTCTTTCTGTTGAACCTGATTCGGACTATTACGAATGTTACAAAATAATTGCCAAATCGGTATAGCCGTTCTCAAGTGATGCGCTTACCAACGAACAGCGTTTCATTTTATGATACAACGTGTTTTTTATTTCCTATCCCATAACTCTAGGGTTATATTCTATGAGTAAAAATAATACAAAAAGTCCTAGATTATGTGGTCCAAAAATGCATAGTTTCGATGATAATAATTATCATCAATCATATTAATTTAGGTAAAAAATTGTCACCCGTATGACGAATTGTTACTTTTGCGACGTTGCCAAACTGATGAAACTGTGACCCTCGATGTATGTAGGTATCTAAGTTTCATCGATAAATACGAGTAATTCATTTTCATTCAAACCAATCATTATTATTTAAAGCTAAGAAAATGCAACGTTGTCATATTTCACGTAAGGGTGTTTTACATTAATAATCGTGACATTGTCGAGTTTTTTTTTTAAATTGAATTAAAAAATAATTCATATGCCAGTTGATTCTCTGATATTGTCTCATTCCTACCCTAGAGTTATGGGATATTAAAAAAAACACTTTGTATAGACCAGCTGCTGCCCGCGGCTTTGTGGATTTTTCTAAAATAAAAATAGCTTAAGTTACTCCTCATATCATCAACTATCTGCCAGTGAAAGTCCCGTCAAAATCGAAAAAATCAAATCAAAATCGTCAAAATCGGTCCAGCCGTTTGGGAGATTAGCCGGAACAAACAGACAGACAGACACAAATAAAAAAAAATCTGTAAAGCATGCTATAGGACCCGTATTTAGGGAACCGTTTGGATAAGTCGATAGAGAAGAATTGCGGCGTACACAGAGGACCTACACCGCACGCTTGGCAGTTGCTTTGAAGGCTCATTTTCATTGCATGTCGCTACTCCCGAGTCCCGCTACGGGAATTCCCCGTAGTAGGTGTACCGACCGCGTTATTGACTTATGACTTTCATGAGTATTTTAGCTATAGAACTGTTTTGTCCCTTTCTGTCAAGTTAAAATGAAGTTTGACAGAAAGGGACAAAACAGTTCGGCTTTATTATGAATAAGACGGTTAATCTTTAGGTAGTTATATTAATTAGTAAGCTCATGCATATCAATAATTATAAAAAAGTACGTACTCTTACCTCCATAATGACGACGTGGTAGTTTTCACGTTCTGCGCGACATTCAACAGCAATAATGTGTTTATTTCTTCGTATACTCTCGTTCTTTTAAACGCTTCCGCCTTCAAATTCCTGAAATATACGAGAAAAAGCACATTAGACAAATTGACCCTCGCTTAAAAGAAGCTTTCAAAGAGAGTACTCGCTTAGCGATGGTCGCTAGGCCGGCAGAACCCTCGCTTAGAGACTAACGCTCGGTGCATGCCGTCGCAGACTCGCTGTTCGTTTCTCGCCAAATCGTTTTTAGTTACTAGCTCTATTCGCTTCTCGTTAACCGCCAGCCGAGGGATGAGTGCCGTACAGAGAGGTGGCCTATATCCCAGCAGTTACAGACTGATTTTCCAGTTTTTTTTATCTTAATTAATGGTTTTCACATTGCTATCCATTTCTGTTAACTCCTACAACTTAGCTAAACATGCTTTCGTATAAGCAAGCTGCCAGTTGCTCAATCGCCACTGCCACGTACAATTTATTATCCAAACTTAGATAAAAACATGCAAAGAATTGATTTGCATTGTTTTAAACTTCTACAATATACTTCTATAGATTAAGGAACAGAGACGCTCAAACCAATTTTATACGTAAATCATCAGACTTGTAATAAAACTTAGATTCCGTACGCATCACCAAGTTTAGTAATATACACACTGTTCGCGTGAGCTAGTCCGAATGGTGTATAAGTGATCCTGTGTGTTTCCAGCCTTATTTAAACTTGACATATTCCTTGGAAGTTTGATTAAATTTCCTGATAAAAGTATCTCGACCATTTGACTTTGTTAACTATACAGATACTAGTGCCGATTCCCTTTTTCACAAACTAAACTAAATTTAAGTTCAGTGCATCTGTTTCTTTCTATTCCATTAAAAACATAACTCTTTTTAAGGCGTATTGCCAGTCTTTTTACTCGAGCAGTTTGTGGGTACATTACACTCAGCGGGCTGCTAATGCTCTGCGTGTCCAATATAACAACATTTTCAGGATGCTGTTGCGGCTGCCTCGCTATTGTAGTGCGTCTGGTATGTTTGCGGAAGCGCGAACGGACTGCTTCCATGCGATTGTGTGCAAAAGGGTAGCTTCCTTGTCACAACGTTTGCGTGGCAGTAGCAACGCCATCCTACAGATGATTGTATCTCGCACAGATTGCTCTATCCAAAATAAATGGATGCGCATTGTTTTGGGCGCTCGTTAACACTTTGTCTGTCTAATACTAACACAATTTTGATTTAATTTTGATGTAACTTTGATTTAATTCGTAAATTATTTAATTTTATTTATTGTTCAGATTGAAATTGATTTTAATTTAATTTTATGTAATGTGTCTGTTGAATAATTCTGTGCGTCCTGTGAAAACTGATACATCTCGAAAATGTCAACTTTACAATATAGTAGTTTTTGTGTGTAAAAAATTATAAAATTTTGTTAGGATAATAATTTTACAAAAATAGTGACATAATTTGTATTTAGTGTCGTATTGTTTACAACCTATTATGTTCCAGCTCAAAAGGCGTTACTGCAGGAAGAGATATTTAAAAAAAGCTATATGTTGTATCAAAACACACCAAATGAATGATCGTGTATGATTCTAAATGAGTTGTATCGCTTTACACTTTGTGTGAAGCTTTGGTGAAAGGTGATATTGTTGCATTGTCAGGTAGTTTTATACGAAACTAAATCAACTCCTGTTCAAAGCTGTCAAACAAACGAGTAATATTTTTCAGTCGGCAGAAGCACTGTAAACACAAAACTCGTATTCTTCAAAACTTAATGTTGTCTTCATTATATTTTTTCATTATAAAGTTTTGTTTAAAAAAAAACGTGTAACGTAATAAATATATGTGAATAATGATATGACTTGAGATACATCTTAAAACACAATTATTTATTTCATAACTTGAATATTGTGAACGATACATGTCAATATGTATTTATTTACACAAAAATATTTATCAAAACACGCCATTTCGTCTTAGATGTACCATACGATCTTGAAAACTAATAGACGTATCAAAATGTTAATTAGACAGAATAATAGAGCATTTTTTTCTGATGAAGGTGCAACAATAATATCACATTCGATATAAGTTGACTTATATCACTTTTCACAGGACGCACAGAATTGTGCTAATTGATTTTAATTTAATGTATTTTAATGATCTGAAATAAATGAATTAATAATAATAATAATTATTAAAAAAAGGACAGAAGATAAACTTTAGTTTAGTCCTGTCAAATTAATCAGCGCCTGTCACTACTCCATATACGTTTAGACGTGATTAAAAACTTGCCTACTAAAATTACCTCAATTTACGTCAAGCGTCTTCTGTCCTTTTCTTAATGAAATAGAAAGAAAAAGATGCACTGAACTTAAATTTAGTTTAGTTTGTGAACAAGGGAATCGGCACCATTGTTGACCTATCGTCATAAAGTTGGTTCTTATAGGCAACTGAACTTCAAGAGTTGACCAGTTAATGTTTCAAGTAAGGCCTAAGGCATACACCTATCCTGCCAGGGTTGCGGATTTGTCCGAAAGGGATACCGTGGCCCTGGCACACAGGCAATTGAAGGAACACGGGAGGGTTTTAGTCAGTAAAAGTCTGACACGCCTTTCCCGCTCCGCCCAGAGCGGGAGAAGTTATTTGATAATTTCCCACCCAAAAAAGAGGCATACCTACATCTATGAAATAATCTTAATTGGAAAGATGGGACTTCACAGGTACTGAACCTTAAAAAAAATTAGCACCAAGAACCACAAAAAATCTATAGGTACGTTAGATAATCAATAGACGCTGGTTAGTGGTAACGTGAGTTGTGCCAGCAACTTGTACCAGTTACTGTACTATTTATTTATTCTTTTTTAAACATTTTGTAGACTTTACAGGTCAACCCAAAGCGTCTACAAACAAGTAACATTTCGTAATATATACGCGTACATTTATATTTTAGTTTAGTCCTGTCAAATTAATCAGCGCTTGACGTAAATTGACGTAATTTTAGTAGCCAAGTTTTTAATCACGTCTAAACTTGTATGGAGTAGTGACAGGCGCTGATTAATTTGACAGGACTAAACTAAAATTTATCTTCTGTCCTTTTCTTAATGAAATAGAAAGAAAAGGATGCACTGAACTTAAATTTAGTTTAGTTTGTGAACAAGGGAATCGGCACCAATACCTACTAAATTATAATTAGAAACCGGAATATTGGTGTTCATTACAGGGTAGAACTTGAAATATTTTTAGTAGATATGGAGTAGTCGTTGAAGTGATTAATAATTTTTCCAGATACGGCCCTGGAATGAGGCCCAGACTCCGATCTCTGCCAATAATAAATACAACTTAGCCTAGTTTAACTTAGTACTAGTATTAACCAACTTAACTTAGTACCAGTATTAACTACTAGCCCACTACAAACACTGCTTCATATTCAGGGCCGTAAAAGCAGTTTCGAATGATCAATTGTCAGCAATAATTGTGCAACACATG
The DNA here is from genome assembly GCA_947523025.1 of Dryobota labecula. Taxonomy (NCBI): domain Eukaryota; kingdom Metazoa; phylum Arthropoda; class Insecta; order Lepidoptera; family Noctuidae; genus Dryobota; species Dryobota labecula. Next base: position 4,522,119 of record OX383296.1, on the reverse strand, counting down.
CATTATACTGAGTAATGAACACATCATATATAGGGTGTATCTATTCATACACGAAATATTTTAGGAGATATACCTATAGGTGGTAAAGAAGCCATGGAAACGATTTTATTTTTATTTTTTATTTACAAATATTATTTAAAAAATTAAATATTTTAAAATTACTTGATATGATGATTAATCATCAAAAGGCACCATGCTCGTGCCGCCACCGTCGCCGCGTCCGGGCGAATCATCCAAAGAATTTAAAAAAAGTAAAGGTTTTTTGCAAAATGTCTCAAGCAATTTTAAAATTATAATAATTATGTAAAAATATAAAACACTTCGATATTTTTTTTTTTTTTTCGCTGCTTTTTTACTACCTATAGATGTTTCTCTTAAAATATTTCGTGTATGAATAGATACACCTTATATACAGGATCATTGGTAAAACCACAGATATAGATAGACCTAGATAACGCAAGTATCACGAACTGTATGAAAAACCAAGCGTGCTATTTTTTGACTACCTACTATGACGTCGATCGCCAACCCGTCTGCCAAAGATCGCCAACCCGTTTGCCAAGCGTGGCGATTATGGCAAACCCCCAATTAGGGAAGGCTTATGTCCAGCAGTGGACGTCTTTCAGCTGAAATGATGACTATGACGTCACAAACCCGCGCTCTCGCTCACGTTTACCCAGCCAGCAGTACACAGGACTGAGTGCGAAACTGGCGGCTTACGATTTTTGTACGTAAGCTGGTGAAACTTTTGGCACGCGAAGTACTCTTGCGTTATCTAGGTTGGGGTAAAACACAAAAAACCTCTCAGGACTTTATTACTAACATCATAAACAACAACTTTTGTTCTATGAATTTAAATAATTTATCAGACTATAATTTAAAAGATTTTCATATAAAAAAAATTCAACGCTCTGAATGTTACTAACTCTACAGTGTACGGGAGGCGTAGATAGGTACAACAAAATACAGAATTGAAATGTGTTAGATAGAACAACGTAATCTTGAAGGTTTGTTTTTGGGAAATGTATTGTTTTATAAAAAGCCATAGAACAAAAGTTATTTTTTATGATGGTATAATAACCGGCACGAGTCGTGAGCACAGATGGGCAGTAGTGGGGGCAAGCTCACGCGTGTATATTTTCGGCTAAATAAAAATGACACGCGAGAGTCCAATAGACGAGAAGTATCGGCTGACGAAATACTCGCATGCAGCTCGGCGCCCCCCGGCTTCTTCATTCCGCCAAAGAGACCTAAAAATTTACTACTGCGCAGGTGTCAATTTGTGCTCACGACTCATGACGGTTACTATGGTAATATAGCCCTGAAAGGTATTTTGCCAATAACTCTGTATACATGACCAATATTTTCAATTACTTTTAGAGCACGGAAAGGTTTTTATGCTCAAATAATTCCACGAATGTTCCTTTAAAACCCTTCTCGTGAAATACTTTTCCTTTCCGCCTGCCTAGGGACGTTCTGAAGTGTAATTTCTATTTGCGCTATTGAAAATGTGTTTTCCTAACAAGAACTGTTTTCATCTTTTCAAGGCCCCGAAAAACATACTTTACATAAAAATACAAGCAGGGCCGGATTTAGGGCAGGGCAACAGGGGCTTTAGTTTTTCTTTTTTTTTTTTGATAAACTCATCCTTTGTGTCCGTCAAAGAAAAAAAAGTTCACATTAGTGACGTAATTTATATAGTTTTTATCTTATCATCTGTTTAAAAAAATACTTGGAGCCACCACTTCTTGGTAACCCCAGGGCCTCCACACTTTTAAATCCGGCCCTGAATACAAATTCAGTTGGCTTAATAATATGAGATTATACTCACTTGATATTCATAAGGTCTTCCCTAAAATGGCTGCATGTAAAAGAGGAGACACTTTCATTTATTTGTACAGGTACGGTTCTCTTTTCATAGCTTGAAAATGAGAGTGAAGGACTAAATATTTCGGCACAGCCGGGCGGCAAAACTATTCGACTAGCTACTGCCCGCGGCCACGCCCACGTGGCTTTTTCTATAGTAAAACTCCTTATAACTTTCGGTATTTGCTAGTAAAAGTCCCGTGAAAATCGGTCCTGTCGTTTCGGAAGTTGAAACCCGAAACGGCTTTGTGAAGTGGATGTTACATGTTTTGTTAACTGCATTATAAAGGCGGCCACTCACTTTATTAGTTCCTAATAGAGCCCAACTGAAAGATGTCAGGAACGCATTCTCTTGGTGGCCGGAATTAGTAGGTAGATATTCAAATATCTACATTTAATAAACGCAAATATGTAAAAGCGTTCCTTGCTATGCATGTGTGGCGTGACTGTGAATGATAGGTTCAAAAATGATATGATAGGGCAACGGTGTGGTTTAAAAGAAGATGTAGTCACAAAAATTGAAAAGAGTATGCTTAGATGGTTTGGTCATGTTGAGAGGATGAATGAAAGGCGACTTACAAAAGGTTTTTACAAGGCAGATGTGAGTGGAAACGCCGGGAGGGGACGCCCTAGTAGGATAAATAGTGACCTAATTGGTGATGTTCTTCAGAAAGGTCAGGTGCGTAGCACTCGCAACCGGCGTGCATGTATGTATGACCAGATGTATGACTGTAAACGAAGCAAAAGGAGTATTTAAGGAGCGTAGCGGGTGGCGCTCTATAGTTTCTGCCTACCCCCATGGGAAAAAGGCGTAAGTTTATGTATGTATGTAATAAACGCATGTTTTACGCAGTCCCACAAAGTTAGAAAGAAAAAAAGAAAGAAAAGAAAGAGAAAGTATTTATTGTGACTCGCACAGGAACATCACAAACTAAACACACAATTATACTTAAAAGTATAAGACCGCCCATTGTGACACCCTATGTAACAGTTCTACATTTATATCTGCAATTTTTATGGTGTACATAATAAAGAATATTCTATTATATTTATAAATAAAAACAGAGATAAAGTTATTATCGAATAAACTACCTCGTTTTCATACTCAATTTGGTGTGTGATTCATCACTCAGAGATTATCCCTCTAAGTGCTGCGTAATTGAATGATGTACGAGTGGCTATCAACATTTTTAATAGCAGCATATTAACCGCATTGCCATCTAATATGCTATCATTATCTGCATTTTTCCCACAAAAAATCTGCTGCCTTATTAGTAGAGATCGGATATTCGGATGCATATTCACCTTAAGTTGAGATGTTGGCTAATATGGAATGCTTTTGTATAGAAAAAATCCCGCGGTTCTGGGATCTACAAGTTTAGGTTTCTAATATATGGTTCTGGCATACTTACTTACTGACTTTAGATATGTTACTGTAGTTATAATTGCAATCATGTCATTAATATTTTATATACTAAGATTATTTTCTATTTTGTGAATGTGAGAACGTTGTAGGCCTAGTAGAGTGTAGATTTGTTGGCACTTTTCTATTTTGTTAAGTACCTGGTAATTGTTGAAAGGCCTACACTGTCCTCCCATACCATTATCACTGTTATTTAATAATATTGTAAAGCCAATAATTTTTTAAAGAGTAACCGTGGAGTTTCTTGCCGGCTCTTTTCCATAGGAAACGACTAATTGGTACCGTGCACCTAGCTTCTGATGTTTCATAAGTGCCCCATCAGAATAGTTATGCAATCCAAGAACCCCGGGTATTTTTTTTTTTTAATAAATATTTTTTTATAAGTCACTTAAATATTACACACTCGACTAGATATGCATTCCCGTTGTTCCTGGTAACACGGGTTTTTTTTACTATAAAAATGTTTTAAGAAGCCGTTTCCATACTTTCATAGCTAAAAATTAACTTTAGGTAAATATGCATCCGAATATCCGATCTCTACTTATTAGGTATGATGTCGTATACCATGCCTACACGTATTGTAGGGGCTGTGTGAATAATAGGAAGCTAACGACTCCATTCTGTCGAGTCGGTTGGGATGGTACAGCGGCAATCGATACCTCTACCGTGGATGAATATTAACCGCTAGTGCCTGGCCTTCAATATCAATAGGACGTAGTTTAGCAGAAAAGACTCAACCCACATTATAGTCAAAACCGGCCAAGTGCGAGTCGGACTCGTGCCCGAAGGGTTCCGTACCATCACACTAATATTATAAAGGCGAAAGTTTGTGAGTATGTTTTTGAGTGTATGTTTGTCTCTTCTTCACGCTCTGGCACTTCACGCTTCGGCTGGACCAATTTTGATAAAATTTGGTATGGACGTAGCTGACAACCTGAATTTATACATAGGCTAGGCTAGGCTTTTTATGCTGATATTCCCACGGGATCGAGACTTATGCGGGTGAAACCGCAGGGCGCAGCTAGTTATCTGTAAAACGGCAAAAAAGTCATGTCTGTTGTATGGGAGCCCCCTTAAATATTTATTTTATTCTGTGTTATAGCGGCAACAGAAATACATCATCTGTGAAAATTTCAACTGTCTAACTATCACGGTTTATGAGATACAGTCTGGTGGCAGACGGATGAAAGGACAGCGGAGTCTTAGTAATAGGGTCCCGTTTAAACTTGACAGTGCAAATTTTTTTAAAGTCAAGTGTGTCCCCCCCCTGCCAGCTAAATGGTTATGTGAAAAAATTCACAGCCGTAGTATATTCTATGTATAACGAAGTTAAAAGGAAAACTATCACAGCTAAGTAGGCTTTACAAGTTACCGAGTAATAGTCAACCAACTTACATTTACAGTTAAAAAACATGTTTTTAAACTAAAATGTTAACTTTGTTCTTGGGATAAATTCGTCCCAATTACGGAACCCTTCGTTGTGCGTAGTTCAACACGCACTTGGCCAGTTTTAGGGTGAAAAAGCCTTGAGGCAATTAGTAAGAGATGTTGGGTGAGAAATCTTTTTGCACAAAGTTACTTACTCGTAGTTCGATGTACAGAATGCTTAGATGCCGGCTTAGTGATAGGTCTTTTTACACCCTATATTGTTTAAAGCCCCTCGCCCACAGCGACTTTTTGTAACGATGCTGTCGCGCGCTTCGTAAACGCGCAACAGCATCGCTACTATGGCGTGTTAGTCGCATTTGCAACGCGCTATGGAAGCGATGCCAATGCGCTACTAACGCGCTACAGCATCGCGACTGTATCGATGCAAACGCGCGACCGTGTCGGACAACATCCGGGAGAGAACGGAGGGAGGGTGACGCGGTGAGTGGAGAACCGAGCATCAGTGCAACTGTGGCATTATTGTGACGTTACTGAATCGCGTTTGCATCGCGACAGAAGCGCGACAGCATCGCGTTTGCATCGCGACAGAAGCGCGACAGCATCGCGTTTGCATCGCGACTGAATCTGGGCCCGTGGGCGAGGGCACACAGCTAGCGACCGCTTCGCGACTGTATCGATGCGGACGCGCAACAGCATCACTACAAAAAGTCGCCGTGGGCGAGGGGCCTAAAAGAGCATTATTGTTATTTTTAGTTTATTTATCCTTTGTTTAATCAAACAAATATGATTCAGATTCGTACAATAGGTCATTCGAGTTGTAGATGTGTTAAAGACTTATGTAAATGTTATGCAATACGAGTAATAAAATAACTACTCCCTATATGTGTTTTAAGACAGAATTTACAAGAAAAGCATTTTTTATTGCATGTTGGGCCTGCTCTTGATCTCGATCTCGCTTGATCGAAAGCAATGGATGAGGTCTATGATGGAACGAGCGTACCCAGAAGATGCCTGTTCACTCTTGCTTTGAAGGCAGATGGGTTATATGTGGAAGGGAACACAGATGCTGCCAGAGTTCCACACTTTAGCTGTGCGCATAATAAATGTGGAGGAGAAGCGCTGAGGACGAATGGACGGGATATCAACCAAGCGTGGATGGTACGATCCAGTAATAAAATGGCGATGGTGGAATTAGGTCGTGAACCTCCAGCATCCCGCAGACAAGCGTGACGTGACTCTGGTAGAACAATTTTCATGACGTTTTCATAGAATTTGGTCTATCAGAGTCACGTTGCGCCTTTCTGCGGTAGCCTAAAACCTGTCGTAATAGAAATTTTCATGCCAATTTGCACATTTCCTTAGTAATTCAAGCTTTTGTTACTTATACTGAGATTATTCAGTAAATTAAACAGGCATACTTAACTTACTATAATGTCATCAAATGATCCTGAATGTCAGGAACACTAGTGAACTGATCAGCAATCGTCACGAACGCCCTTTGTAGAACGTCTCTGAAAACAAATGAAATAATTTTATCAGTCATATATTTTGCTGAAAGTTAAAAATTAAAGTTAAGCATATTTTCAAAAAGAGAAGAAATCTTTGAACAACAATCAATCAATCAAAATATTTTATTTCACATAAACCTACATGGGCACTTATGAAACGTCAGAAGCTAGGTGCACGGTTCCAATTTGTCGTTTCTTATGGAGAAGAGCCGGCAAGAAACTCCACGGTTACTATTTTAAAAATTATTGGCTTTACAATATTATTAAATAACAGTGATAATAGGTATGGGAGGACAGTGTAGGCCTTTCAACAATTACCTGGTACTTAACAATATAGAAAACCGCCAACAAATCTACAATAGCAGTAGATTAAGGATTAGGAACAAAAACAAGTTCAAGTAGCCGCGATTGCATATAACTTGATTATAAACCTATAATTTATTATAGCTTGTAATATATTTACTACTTCGATTGAAAAGTAAACGTAGGTATTTAGGTATTTTTTTTAAATTAGAACAAAAATTTTAGGTATGGAAAAATAAAACATAATTCCTAAACAATAAGGATATGAAACTATGTGGCAAAATAAGACCACAAAATTATTTGTGGTTTTATTTTTTCCGGCCGTTTTGGCTGCGCTCATCGGAAATCTAGTACAAGTCGTGTCACGTAATAAGAGCGCTGGACAACCCCACGATCATACCATAGGTACCATTTTTACGTGACGCGAACTAATACAACGTATGGTTTTGCGGTTGGCCAGCGCGCTTTTTACGTGACACGATCTATACTATTGTTGATCGAAGACATGCAATAGGTATGCGATGTATGCGCCCTTAATAAATTGTCTTGTACATTAGTATACCTACTCTTTCGAGTTGGTATAACCCAGTTGATAGGTATGATTTATGTACTCAATATACATGTTCCCTACTTCCATATTATTCTAAAAGTTAGTACTTACTAAACATTCAAATCTGTCAACAACATCCAAACTTCGGTACTTAGAATAATATTAGGGAGACAAATATTTTTGTTTGTCTGACAATCCAAACAGAGTTGTTTGTTCATAGTCGATATTAAAACACGTCTTCTTTTCTTGTGTGTATAAAATTCTAATACACAGTTTTGTTATAGTTATAGATTTTACATCAAACTGCGAGGGGGAACGTGAGCCAATCATATTAATCAGGCCAGAAGAAGCATAAATGTGTGTATTCTACCGTATATAGTGATTACGATATTTTTCTTAGAAAATAAGGCAGTAGACAGACTAATAGGTACGACTTTGTATAGTTGAAATTAATATCAAATACGTAGGTCTACGGTCCCTTGGAGCTCTAAAAAAATCAAGCTCCTAAGTCAACGAAATTAAAGAATACGTCCATTTATGCGACATAATTATTTTGATATCTGTCTGTCTATCCGTTAGCCTGTCCATCTGTATGTCTGTTCGTCTGTCTTTTTAAATATGAATTTCTGTGACCCAAACACGGCAGGCACTGACCGACCCAGATGAACCCACGATTCTCCTCCAGGAGAGCAGTACGGAAACGAGTAAAGTTCGAAAGAGAATACACAATACACGACCGTCATTCCGACCTCGCCGCCGAGGCCCCGCGTGAAATCCCCGACCCTTGCTCGTAAGCGAAGCGCCAGCCCGCGCTATAGCTGAACCTGTAGCTTTAAATCCCCCAGATAATAATCATAACCCTGATTTTATCCAGCCACCGTTGGTCCCTTGCCATCCTCCCTCCAACACTGCCCTAAGCCGAGGTTCGTACCCCACAGGGGGTGCCCTTAGCGTGCAGTCGTTTAGTTTATAAGTTTTATGGGAGTGACCCCCATATTCAAAATTCATTTTATTTACGTTGGAACATAAAAAAAGTTTTTATTTAAGAAGTACAGGCAAGGGTATACATATGGTTACATCCGGACCCATTGCGTTAAGAACCTAATAAACAACAGATAAGTACGAGTAAGAATAATTGTTAAAGGATACAAGTCTGCTGAAATGGGCTCTTTAATTCTGTGAAAGTTCTAGAACATACCAACAAATCAACAAATATGTTATTGCTACAATATGTTTTGAAAAATCGTCTCAGACTTTCTTAGAAAACAGCATCAATAAAATATTTTACCTTAGAAAACATCCACTGAGTTTCCATGAACATACCTAATTGGTATGATTTTGAGGTCGAAAAACAGGTTCGCAGAAAATGTCGCAAACAAGATAGTTATAATAATGTTGTTATGGTGACGTCTGAATAGTAATAGGACAACCATTGATTATTTTGTTTACAAAAACATAATTGCCCTCAACGAAGGAAAACGTACAATAGGTATTTAGGTACACTTATGTACTTTTTCCTTTCCAAATATATAATGAAAAATATCCTTTAGAATACTTCCTTACCTATATATTTTATTATGTACAATGAACTATTTACTGATGTAAACAACAATAGTGAATGACGTAGAACAAAGGCTAACAATAACATGCTATGTAGTTTCATTCATCATAATTATTTTACTGTTAGTATATGTACATACCTACAGTAAAATTACATTCATACATGCTGTATAAATATTAACAGGAAAGATATCACATTAATCTATCTCGTCTGTCTAGTGTCTAGCCGTTTGCCAACTATGTTGAAGTTCGTCAAAACAAGTAACCTACTGCTAAACTCGGCTTCACATCTAAACAAGTGGTAGGTAGGATAAGTATACTGCTAAATCTTACGAATCTTTCACACTACTGTTCGAGTCGGCACATTCGATTGGATTCATTACAATTCAAGCTAAACCGAGCGGCTTCTTCTCGAACATAGTATCTTCAAATATTCGATTTTGCCGCCCGGCTATGCCAAATCAAATGTCAAACAATACTGAATCAGAAAACGTACGAAAATAAATATCTTCGATTCTCGTACGTTTGTTGTAACAACTTAAGTGAAAAATAAGAAAACATAAGTGGAAATGGACAGGTCATATAATAAGAGGCATTGATAAGTGGAAGAAATAGAAAAACGGGCCAAGTGCGAGTCGGACTCGCGCACGAAGGGTTCCGTACGTACCATTAACTAAAACATTAAAAATACATTATTTGATTGAATGAAAGGTAAATTGCGGTTTACAATTTATGACGTATTAAAAAAAAAAACTACTTAATAGATCTCATTCAAACCAATTTCCGGTGGAAGTTTACATGGTTAATGTACGTCATATATTTTTTTTTTAGTTTTATCATTCTCTTATTTTATAAGTTACAGGGACACACACACACATTTTACCACTTCGGAAGTGTCTCTCGCGCAAACTATTCAGTTTAGAAAAAAATGATATTAGAAACATCAATATCATTTTTGAAGACCAATCCATAGATAGAATCCGTACGTGGTAGGCGGTGGGGCCACTGACCTGACCCGTCGCGGGGGGACCAGGGGCGCCTGGACGCAGGGTTGTCTGGCGTGGGGTCCCAGGTGGAGGCTAGCAAGCAACGGGTGCGGGGCACCCTTGCCTGTATTGCACAGGCCTCCACCAGTGTCGGACGGGAATGGCCAGGTATTCCCGGCCATTCCCGTATACCTCCAGCCGGGGGGCATGCGAGGCCCGTCAGCCAGGCGGGCATGCGCCGGGAGGCTTGTGGATATAAAGGCTGAGCCGGTTTCCCATGACCCTCTCATCGAGGCGATGAGGGAACTCCGCTGAGTTTTAGTGGGTATACTGCCATTTTGGCAGGGAGTCCCACATACCCAGTCTCGTCCCCCGATGAGCGAAATGCATTATGCGAATGCGTAATGCATTTCTCAGCGTCAAAAAAAAAAGGTAGTCCAACATTCCGTCATCTGACAACGATGAAAAAACGTCTGTTTTATAGCTATGAAACGAACAATTGGAACCGCGCACCTAGCTTCTGACGTTTCATAAGTGCCCATGTAGGTTTATGTGAAATAAAATACTTACTTTGATTTTGACTTTAAATTTTTATGAGATTGATTAAACATCACGAAAAGGGATAATTTTGGTATTTTTTTCTATCCAGTAAAGTTAATCTTATCGTATTATTATTATTTATTTTTTTACAGAATTTTATAACACTGTTTTTTATGTTTCCCATGGATCCAAAAACCTAGTAATCGAGGCGGACGTGTTAGATTATACTAAATGCATAGCTTAATTTCCAACGCACACGTCCTACAAAACTTAGGTCATACAAAATAAAAACCTGAGCGATTGTAGGACCTACAAAAAGTATGCCGTGTGTGAGCGCGCTTAACATCGTCGTAAATCTTTTGAACCACGAGCCACTTTTCAACATTTCTTTTTTTAAAGGGTAAATATCACAACAAGGCACATCATTAGTGAGGAAAATCAGAGTACGTTCGCGTGACGCATGGCTTCATTGTGACACATAATAATGCGGATAAGTATACTATGTAGGTACGTATAAATGTAATTCAGTATTACTGACATTCAGACTTGAAATGATGCAACAAACAATGTAGGTATTTGTGGTTACAAACAAATATGATAAATTTTAATATTCCAAAGGTTCTTAGGTCACACATCAACCTGTAGACTGGAAAATCCTCCTTAATAATCTACTTCAATGCCTAAACTACATAGTTTTACTTATTCCTCTGAGTTTTAGTATATGCTTTATACATAATATGTATGTATTTATTGTATACCAGCTGCTGCCCGCGGCTTCGCCTGCGTGGCTTATCCTATACAAATAAATAAAGCTAAACTGTCTGTTTGTAATGAACGCTGGCGCCGCCTGCACGCACGAAAAAGCATGACTCATTGTCACGTTCCGCCTGAGCCGAGTGTGCAAGCGAGAGCGCGGAACAAGCGATAGAGAGGCACGATCGGCTTAAGCGTTCGGCTTGTGACGGAACGTTTTCTTATGACAATATCACGTAAAATTATCGTCCGTAATCTGACTTTACAGACAACCATTTTTTTTTTTTTTAAATCAGCGCGGGTATACTCTTAATAATGATCAAATACAAAAAAATAACTTACACGTTGATTGGTGATGATTTGAGCAGATAATCACTGATGATATGTCTTTCATCTTGAAGACTGATGATGAGGTCTCCCATCGACAATATTGTGTTAACCTGCCGAAACAAAAACAATATTATGGTAGATGGACCTTTCAATCATGTGGCTGTATAGTATAGCCATAAATGTGTTTGCCTTTCGGCACAGATGACTTAAATAGAAAATTGGCGGCAAAGCTGAAAATTCGTCTTGATTTGTTATTTATACATACTTAATAAATATAAATTTAATAATTAAAATGAGTTCCAACGGTTCAGAGAGTGAAATGGAGATTGATTGTACTCCACCAGATTTAAAATCAGAAGCCAAATTAGCAATGGAAAACCTGCTTCCAGCGAAGTCAAAAGAAAAATACATGAAAGTATATGAAAATTATTGCCATGCATTCTTTTGAGAAAAGCACTATATATGCCTCGGCGGAAATGGCAATTGCCTGTCTCGTATTAGTGAAGTCATTGCCTACGGCTCGGCCTACAAACTCATACTTAACCTGTCAAAGTCAAAGTATTTATAAGTGCGATTTTTGGTGATATAACAGGTCTTACAGATATTTTATAGATACTCAAAAATCTACCCTTTATGATACACATTATTAATTTAACAATTTTAGAAATTATATAAGACTTTATAAACGATACAATTCTAACAAATTCAATACAATTCTAATAAATCTTTAGATAGGAATATTACATTACAAATCATAAATACAGGATTAGTCACAGGAAATGTCAACAAGAAATTCATCAATGGTATAGTAGCATTTGTCAATTCACCTGCAATTGCCTATTTCACAGCCCTTGCAATAATGTACTATTCTTTCTTGCTTTCTTTCTTTCTTTCATCCGGTTAGACTGGAAGCCGACCCCAACATAGCTAGGAAAAGGCTAGGCAGATGATGACATAGGTATATTTAAACAATATAGGTAGGCACACACGGCCACAAATCAAGCTATACATTTACACTGACCTCTCATTGTACGGAAATCCTATACAATGCGAGATCAGCCTAAACTGGAAATGTATAGCTTGATTTGTGGCCGTGTGTATGAATTACAAATGAAACAAAATAATAAAGGTATTCCCATAAAGTAATATTATTCAATTATTATGCATTCAATCACAATATGAAGCAAATTAGTAACACTAGTTTCATAATATAAATAAGTAGCTAATTATTGTTTATTAATACCTAAGTATGACTAACAGGAAAATTCGATTTCTGTGAGAATTGTAGCTACTTGCGTGTTACATAATATTATCACTACAAACAAAGTCCGCCGCCGCGTCTGTCTGTCTGTCTGTTAAATAAACTCAAAAACTACTGCACCGATTCTCTTGCTGTTTTCACCAATGGATAGCTTGGTTCTCGAGGAAGGTTTTAGTATATGATTTTTTAAGTTTTTGTATGCATTTTTTTATGAATTAACGATATTTGTTGGAGGTGTCGGAAAAAAATAACCCGTCTGGGAGCTTTCAACGAAAACGCTGTCTAAACCCTTTGAGATATAACAAAATAATGTATGGTGGAATTATTTATCTTATAAAGGTCTTCAAAAAAGTCCGCGATAGCATATGTCTATCTCTTAAGGATAACATACTATATCCATTTTATTGTCTTTTTGTAGGTATTTGTTTGCCGAATTTTACTCTTGGAAATACGATTACGATAACAATACGCTATAAGCCAAAGCAGTAGCTATTAGCCAAAATTATGTTTGTAGATAAATAAGCTAGCTACCTATGTGTATTTCAAACAGTATACAAGAATATTTATCCTAAAAACTTTACTAAACACGGCGGCCTTATGATCAAAATTTGTGCATTCCAAAACTTTCGTTACTTTTTCACTGACATATTTATCACTTTTCGATAAACTAACACTCAATACGAAATCTACACTTATTTCTCAGTAATTCTGTATAAGATTCTTCTAAGATTAAACCGTTTTCTCATTGAATCCATTACTTTACGCACGTATAACCTTGATGAATGTTTACATTAAGCACCGCGCCACACCGCCACACGACCACAGAGTACAGACGTATTTTGTTTTCTTTTTTTTTCGATCGTTTAGTGATGTTCCCGCTAAAATGTCAACCGGTCAAGTATTAGTCGATTAATCGAATTCTACAGCCAGATCGTGTTGCAAGTACAAAATAAATGTCAAATATTTCGTCCAATTGCGAACGTGACCCTGAGAAAAGTTATGCACCAATGGTGTTCATTAGATATTTCGAGCGTTTTATCAGCACAAACGGTATCATGCGACATTTCGGAGGATTTTGTTTTGTTTTCACATTGTTCACATGGTAAAGACTCGTTCACGTTCAGAACATAAGTACTTTTATTATATTAAATCATTTGTTTCGGTTTCGGTCACACATTAAAATTAATATTAACTTAGAATTTTGAGATATAGCCTGGGATATGGAGAAGGACCTAGGGTACTTTTTTATGCGATAACCGACATCCACGCGGGCGAAGCCGCGGGCAAAAGCTAGTCTTATAAATATAATAATATGTTGTGGTATAGTAATTTTATTCTGGGTACATCGTCTTCACATGTAATGATATAATTGATTATAATTGACAAAGTATTGTAAAACAGTTAAAAAGAGTAACGGTGTTTCTTGCCCATTATTCTCCATGCGAAACTTGAAATAAATGCTTTGACTTTTATAAAACAAACTCGGGTTAGTTACACTATTTATATGTACATAACTCAAGAACGGCCGGACCGATTTTTATGATCTTTGATTTGTCTCCGCCCCGATTAGCAAAATAACTATTAAAATCATTTACATTTTGTATGGAACGGCTTTTTGATGATATCTCGAAAAAGCATTGGGGAACGGTGGAATAAGACATTTTACGCAGACGAAATCGCGGGCAGAAGCTAGTATTATATACAACTTCATATGTTGAACAACAGGGAAGTTTAACAAACCCTAAGTATACCTACCTACCTATGTTTCATCGAACAAAATATTTTTTCACAAACAGGATTATTAGGACAAATAACGACTTGCCTTATCAATTAATTGTAAAAAAAAATATATATTGAACGATAATTTATGAGTAATAAGAGAGTTTTACCTACATATTTCACACTTTTATTGCAACACATTATTTTTTTTTTAACAAATTTTTAACCACTAACGGCACTAACATTTTTGGATGACACACGTCCTCATTTAGCAATATAAAAATCGAGCGTGTTTTGTTTTCTTTTTTATTTAAATTTCATAAATCGAATGCCAGGCTGGCCCAAATCTGTATTTTTTTTTTTCTAACTGTGTATTTTGAACTAGCCATTTACGTTCAGCCTTTTTAGTTTTATTTATTTACATTATTTTGAATTTGGATTATTCTTTGCCCACAGTTTTGATTTTAAAATTGTCAATGAAAACAAAAATTAGTCAAACCTTACAAGTCTTGACTACTGAGATACAATTAAGGAGGAAGCGCTGAGGTAGCCCACGAAATTCAAATTTTATTACCATTTTTGCAATTTGCAGCTCACTGTCTGGGTGTATGTTGATTAAAGTATGATTCGCGACCATAACAAATACTTATTTACAAAATTATAATCATTAGAATTAGTAATACAACTCCTTAAGTTAGTATAATCCTCAAATGTCAAGATTTCATGGAATAGTCATTCGATAGGGTATTATGAAATTCGAGAGTTGTATTGATGATTGTAATAATTATAATTCCATAAACACAGTATTTTTTTTTATTTTTTTTAACCTTGCCCCACATTAGGAATTTCTCCTGTATCGTGGGTGCGTTTACAAATTTAAACTCACATACACAAACAGCCAGATTTGCTACGGTCGCGAATCATACTCTGTTCGACATACAACCCTGACCTGCAAATTAAAAAAAACGTAAAAAAAAGAATTTCGCAGGCAACCCTAATAATAATAATTACCCCACCGCCGTATCTCTACGTTGACGTCGTGGTAGGGCTTACGCGCTGCGAACTCTAGATCTGTGGCGGTAAAGTTTACTTTGCCGGAACATGTCTAGGGTGAGGAACCAGACCAAGAGAGATACAGAAAACCGCAGGGCAGCATGTGACGAGCTGTTGGGCAGTGGCGACCCCACCGACCCTATCTCCCGGGAGAAGTCATGTTCCTCATCTCTGCCTTGCCTTTATTGGCCGGCTGGAGTGAACACTGACGAGGAACTGAGCTCCCACCTTGCCTTTATTGGCCGGCTTGAGTGGAGAATCGCAAGAGCAAACGTGCTCGGAGGAAGGAAGTACCTATTAGTAAGTAAGTGCTGGTAGGGACCTTGACCATCTTCCGGGCTCTGGGATTGTTCTGATAGTCGTTCTCCAGTCCTCAAGCACCTCAGGATATGTTGCCCCCTTGTTGTTATAGCACTAAGTGCTAGCAACCGTTTCCGAGGGCCCATTATTGAGTGTGACAAAACTAGACAAAACTAGAATATTAAAACCCCTGCTTACCTCGGTGTCCAGATATAATGAGGAGTCTAGTGTTTGTGACAGCTGTGCCATATTGGAGCAGTTCTGGATGAGCAGCGCGACGTGGGGCACGAAGCAGACGATCAGCATCTGAAGTAAGAATATCCTCCGGCCCCGTCTGGAAAAGATACACTTTCCATTGAACTCAAAAGGCCGAGATAAACATTACTGGCTGGATAATTTTGGTCACTGCTACACAACTGTCAAACTACAAGTGACAGATCGAGACGCGAACATAATTATTACTATTATCATTCGTAGTTATTTTCGAGCTATCTATCCCTTACAAGTTCAAATGCTTCGTGTACCTAGACGAAATAATCAACTATTTGCTAACAATGTATTCTGTATGGCGACCAAAGTTTATAATAAACTACCAGATTGTTTTAAAACTCTTGACTTTAAAATATGTAAATGTAAATTATTCAATTATCTCTTAACTAAATGCTACTACTCGACTGATGATTTTATGAATGAAAAGTTGACTTAAATACTTATTATCTCTATGACTTAATTTAACATTTTTGACATTTCCATACCTAATATTTGACTAATTTGCAATTTGAATTTTATCCTATTTTATTTTATTCAGTGTTATATCTAATAATCTAACCAAAATCCTGAAAATGTATTTGCACGCCGGAAACGGCAGAATATTATGAACTTTAAAAAATGTATGTAACAACTCTGTATAACAAAATTCTGACAAATAAATGGACTATTACTATTACTATTACTATTACTTATGTTATTAATATATTATTATATAGCCCCTGTGTTGCACCTGCCATGTTTTGTCTCTGCATCACCTAATGTTGACTTGTAGAAAACGTCCGCCTTTGCACAGTATTATTTTACCTTGTGCATAAAGTTTTAATTAATAAATAAACTTAGTTTATATACTTGTAAATAAACATATTTTTGCTGCCAAAGCACGTGCCATATCACGTTAAGTATATAATATCAGCCTAATTTTTTTGGTTTCATTATACGCATTTGTCAATATCTATCTGTATATAGTCCTTTTATTCTTGAACGTTCGACTACGTGACGGACTTCAAAGCTGCTTTCAGATTACGCTATAATACATATAGTATAATAGCTCATAGCACAACAATATCGCGCACCATAGGTACATTGTTATGGACCACGTTCACACTGTACTGTACTATATATTATTGGAATGTATGGTGCGCGATATTGTTGTGCTATGAGCTATATACTATATGCTATTATATTATGGCGTAGTCTGAAAGCAGCTTTATACGTAAATCTGTAAATAAAGCTCATAAAACCAAAACAACATTTTTTATTTTTCTTTTGCTAATTATGTTCCTTGACTTATCCTCATTCATATTAATAGAACTTCTTTCTTTATAATTCATCTAATTAGCATAAGATGGCAAAAACTCGAAAGAATGAATTCGTATCTTGGCGCCCCGAGGGCAAGTTATCGCTTTTTTGACGTGGCGGTGAAAAGGTCAAGGGAAGTCCGAAGGCACCCAATTTTGTAATTACATGCAAAAGTTGTATATTGACAGTCGTTACTGGTCATCAGAAGCCCAAAAGTCTGACAGCCAGTCTTACCACGGGGTATCGTGTTACCTAGTTACTGGGTTGTGGAGGTCAGATAGGCAGTCGCTCCATGTAAAATACTGGTATTCAGCTGCATCCGGTTAGACTGGAAGTCGACCTCAACATAGTTGGCAAAAGGCTAGGCAGATTTGTTTTATGCAAAAGTTGTATTATATATTATTTTATTATTTCCTTTATTTCATTTTTATACATATAATTTACATTTTTAAATATTTCTATAAAATCATACAAAAATAAAAACATTTAAAAATATAAAAAATAGCAGCCCACCGGTATCGGGAACAGGGTCCAAGCTACCGGCGGTCAGGACTCCAGAGAGAGGAACCTCCTAACAATGCGAGCCGTGTCCAGAAGTACCGCTCTCTGAATCAAGCCCTTGATCCAGCCGCCCAACGAGAGCCTCCTTAGATGTTGGTCGAGGCTCTTGGCAATTAAGCCATTGGCTGATACGACTATCGGCACAATGATCGCTGAATCCACATCCCACATGTCGACAACCTCGCGAGCCAAGTCAAGATACTTGATTTGTTTATGTTTCTCGGCTTTCACGAGGTTCCCGTCATGTGGGACTGTTATGTCAATAATCATTGCGCGCCGCTCTATACGATCCACCACCACTATATCAGGCTTATTGGCAACAATAGTCCTGTCAGTGATGATGGATCGATCCCAGTACAATGTGATATGTCCATTTTCGAGAACTGGGTCGGGCACATACCTGTAGTACGGCACCTCTGATTCCACTAGGTTGTATTTCAGAGCAAGTTGCTGATGGATAATCCTGGCTACAAGGTTGTGTCTATGCAAGTATTCTTCGTTAGCTAGACGAGGACACCCGGAGATAATGTGTCGGATTGATTCTCCCGGACGGTGGCATGCCCGACAAATGTCAACCGTGCCATCCTTCACAATAAATCTCCGGTAATTGTTCGTCATGATAACTTCATCCATAATTACACAGACAAAACCTTCGGTTTCCCCAAAGAGGTCACCGAAACGCAGCCAGGCTACGGACGCTAGCAGATCTACATCGGGTCCATGTAGGGCCCGGAAAAAGCGTCCGTGAAGCTCCTTACTCTGCCACACCTCCCTGCGATCGTTAGTGTCAAGCACTACAGGCTTGCGCCAGTTCTCTTTAGCCAAGGAGAGCGGGGTGAGGCCCTTGTCCACCGCGACCACATCTCGATGCATCCCCACGTCGGCTTTTAGGAAATATTCTCTGAGACTGCATATCTCGCGATTGTGGAGGGTCTTAACATTTAAAAAGCCTCGACCTCCACACTTACGCGGGATATACAGTCTCATTATCGATGACCTTGGGTGATGCATTCGATTTGCAGTCAGCAGCGTACGGACTCTCCTATCCAGGGCATCGAGTTCGGTCTGAGTCCATTTGAGTATGCCGAAAGAGGACATCAAAACCGGCACGACCCAACCGTTGAAGGCGCGCACCTTGTTTCCGCCTGATAAAAGACTATTAAATACTTTTTTCAGGCGGCCAAAGAAGCGTTCCTTCAACGATTGCTTCATGTCAGTAACATTGATGCCTAACGCTTCCGACATACCCAAATACTTATAGGTTTCGGATGCGGAGAGGGCTCTAAGGTTTATGAAATCCGAGAGTTCTGTTCCCACGGATTCCATAATCTCCCCTCGCTTTACATGCATGACCGCACATTTGTCCACACCAAATTCCATCCTGATGGCACTACTGAAAGTTTCAGTTACATGCAGTAGCTCCATCAGTTGCAAATTGTTGGGGGCAAAGAGTTTTAGGTCATCCATGTAGAGGAGGTGAGATATAACCTGACCACCTCTCCTCATCCGATAGCCTAGACCCGAACCCTCCAGCAATGTGCTTAGAGGATTCAAGGCTAAGCAAAACCAAAGTGGACTCAAACTATCACCCTGAAATATGCCTCGCTCGATCCTTATCGGCTCGCTATTCCTCTGGATATCTCGACATCCTGGATAGCGAAGGACAGTCCTCCATTGCCCCATACATGACATCAGGAAGGTGCGCAGAGTTGCATCTACTTTATACAACTCCAGCACCCTCATGAGCCATGTATGTGGCACCGAGTCATAGGCCTTCTTATAGTCTATCCAACATGTCGACAGATCTTTTTGGGAACGACGAACCTGTTGGCTAATGGCCATATCAATGAGGAGCAGCTCCTTAGTACCACGGGACCCGTTCCTACATCCATTTTGAGAGACAGACATGATGGAATTGGTGTCTACATGTTTGTTAAGTTTAGTTTTCAAAATGGATGTAAGAACTTTATAGACCGTCGGTAAACATGTGATCGGCCTATAATTTTTGGGTTCCGCGGTGCTACCTGATTTATGGAGTAGGTGGGTAACTCCTGTCGTTAGGAACTGGGGTAGCGAACCAGATTCCAAAGCTGTCTGGTACTGTGCCGCCAAGCGAGCATGCGACCTTTGAAAACATTTTATCCAGAAGTTGTGCAGCCCATCCGGCCCTGGAGACTTCCAATTAGGCAACGGACGAACTGCACGAGCTACATCTTGGGGGCAGATGGTAATAGCCCCCATTTCTGATATTGGATCGCATGCTCTCTCGACTTCCCTAGTCCAAACACCTTCGGTGTGACTGACAGGCACCGACCAGATACTGCGCCAGAAAGAACACATGGCATCATCATCCGGCAGGTGCGTGTCAGTCACTCCTTGGGCCGGTCGGTCCCAATCCCTATAGACCCACCTTTTATCGCTCTGGAAGGTGCGATTCTGAGTGTATCGGCTCACTCGACGCTTATACCTACGAATACGGTTGGCCCATGCATACACTTTCTGCTTCAGGAAGTCGATGCGCTCTGTGACACGGGACGTATAGTCCTGAGGGCAGATATCAGTCCCTGAGAACGCCCGCCTCACAAAGCGCATCACTCTAGGGCGAGTATTGCCCTCCCTGAAGCAGATTAGTTTGCCGATGAGCGCTCTGGCCTCACCAATACGGCGCTCAATTCTGCACTGCCAAGCTGGTACGGCCAGTTTTGGTCGTGTAGCTCTGGAGTCAATAGCAAATTTGACGTGAGCTACACGACATGCCGCTACAGCTGCGCAGTACAAAATCGAATGAGTATCGGTGAGGTCTTCGCAGTCATCAAAATAATTTGACAACTGCGAATCCAGGACCGCCACCAGCGCCCTATTTTTGTTATGCATGGGCAAACGAGGTAATCGTGGTCTAAGTTCGGGCGACATGAACCGATATTCTCGAATCGCACCCTCCAAAGCACTCCTCAATTCCTCATTGTACTGGGTACTTACGTTTGTAGCCCTGTCATCACTCCCCTCGTCAGCATGGTTTAGGTTGGACTGTGATGATACTACAACAGTCTGCGACTGGGGGGTAACGACATGGCTACTCTGCATTTCAATTCGCAGGCGATCAAGTACAGTGTCATCCAACATATGATTATGCTGGATGACCCGCACCTGATCCGATAGTCGTTGTGCCGACACGTTGACAGCTGGTTCAAGCACCTGAAAAAGAGAGAGCATCCGAACACGGTACGCGGTCAGATTGTTTCCCCCCTCTGTAGCCCCATAGTATGAGCGCATGACGTTCTCGTTGATGGATTGTGTCCATTTCATGCGCTGCACACTTCCGCCGGGAGCTGGGACCCTATCAGAGGCCAGTGGGCCTCGAGGTCCTAAGCCGTCCGGCGGCCGGCGTCTTCCCCGTCGACGAGCAGGTGGTGGCGTCGTGGGCGGGGAGAGATACTCGTCGCTCGAGCTCGACGCAACTACCGCTGCCGGTGTCGTCACAGCGTTTACAGTGAGGCTGGGTACCGGCGGCGGCGAGGCGGAGCTGAGCGACGACTCCGGAGGTAGTAGGCGTGCTCGACGTGCGGCTGATCTTGTCAACATATCGCTTCAATATTCATATTAGTTATTTTCTTGATTTTATCGGAGGTGACATGACAGAAGATGTCACCTCCTTTTCGGCAGTTTTTGATTCATGTCCAAATGCATTTTGCTCTTTTACAGAATAAATGGTGTTTCAGGTTTAATTTGGGTTTGGTTTTAACACTTAAAGACTTTAAAACTGCGTCGAAAAATATATTAATACTGTAAAAAATGATTAAAAATATGAAAATCAAATTTTCCGACGTTTTGTTGACGTTAGTGTTGCCAGCTTATTATTTTATTTATTTTATTTATTATTATTATTATTTCTTCCTATATGGCAATTAATATTCCAGCTAAAATAATACATAACTACGTAATGTAATTGATTGTTTTATAATGTTTTTTTTTTTTTTAATACTTAATGAATAATAATAATTTTGATTTTTTGTAATCTGGTGTAAATTTTATACGGGTGTATTCCTGGTAAATAAAAATGATTTGATTTGATTTTGATTATATTATTTATTTATTCTTTAATCACACAGAATTTTATACTTAAGCTTAATAATCATAATCATAAATCTTTATTTATCTCAACATCATATTACAGGCACTGGTTAATAAAATGCACAATCTAAATAGAGAAAGGTGTCTGAAGTACAGATCACCCGGCTCTCTTGTATAGGAGGTTAATTTACAAAACAGTTACATAGAGTCAAAATATTAGTTACTAGCTTCTGCCCGCGACTTCGTCCGCGTGAATTTTCGGGCCACCCATCGCGTCGTATCCTGTCGCTCGCCCGCGCTATAACTTCGTTATCACTTAGCGTTCTTTCTGACTTTTGTTCTTTTCGCTTGACTCCTAAAGATCTCATCATCATCATCATCATTTCAGCCGAAAGACGTCAACTGCTAGACATAGGCCTCCCCCAATTGAGGGGTTTGCCATAATCGCCACGCTTGGCAGGTGGGTTGGCGATCGCAGTATGGTGTTAAAAATAAATAGAGAACACTGCTGCCCATTCTCTAGTAAATCCCTTAGTCGCCTTTTACGACACCCACGGTAGGAAATGGGATGGAGCTATTCTTTACGTCCGGCACCACACGGAACTAAGAATCTAACGTGATGTTACATAGCCTTCCTCGATAAATGGGCTATCCAACACTAAAATAATTTTTCTATTCGAACCAGTACCTAGTTCCTGAGATTAGCGCGTTCAACCAAACAAACAAACTCTTCTTTATACTGTACTGTATAGCTTTATAATATAGCTGACCCGCGCAACTTCGTCTGCGTCACCTAAGAGAGAGAGTGGTTTAAGTAATGAATTCACACTTCACCGTGAGTTTTTTTATACAGAATGCTCTACTATAGTGCTATTCTGTAACTATCTCACCTTGAAAACATAAGTGAAGTGAGCGTGAAGTGAGCGTGAAGTGAGCTGTCAATAGTGTCAATTCCAAGCATCAGGTGGAATTACAACTCACTTCAAGCTCACTTAACCTAAGTTTTCACAGTGAGATTTTGGCAGAATAGCACTACTGCCGGTCGATTCTCATCGTAAAAATATAGGTGAAGTGAACGTGAAGTGAACTGCAGTACTATTGAAAACCTAGGTGAAGTGAGCTTGAATTAATGAGCTGTCAATAGTGTCAATCCCTAGTCTGAGATGGAATGACAGTTCACTTCGAGATCACTTCACCAAAGTTTTCACGGTGAGATTTTTACAGAATCGACCGGCTGTCATCCTACCTGACGCTAGGGAGTCTAGAGATTGACAGCTCACTTTGAACTCACTTCACCTGAGTTTTCACGGTGTGGTCATGTACAGCGAATGTATACCAATAGAGAACCCATGTTCGTTTTGTGTTTTTTATATCATTTCACGATCATATTTGTCGTAGATATTTATTTGAAGATTTATGAGTCGGGCGCCGGGCACGGCAATTGATATAAAACCAAGCGCATTGCGGATTTATTATTTTTATTAAGCTGGTGAACAGGTTGTTATAATAAAAATAATTATAAATAATCTGAATATAATTGTAGTAAACATTACTTATATTAAGTTACAGTTATTCTAAATAAATAACATTAAAAAACTGTGTTTGTTTTCAATGTTAACTTGCTAACTGACGTATATAAACCCATGTCCCGTTTTGAGTTAAAAAATTAATGGTCAGTTTATCTATATATGTAACACCTTTCTGATACATGTTATATATTGCAAGAGCTTCATACAGCTTCGTTAACATATTAGTTATTTATTTATCTTTGGATCGCCAACAAAAGCCACACAATTACGTGCCTGTTAACATAAACTGGGACAAATACAAGTGTGCGCCTCCAATTATAGGAGACCACATCATTCACTTTATAATTATGTAGGTGAGTACAATAAGTTTGACAAAGACGAAAACATTAAAATAAATCAAAATACAATTACACAAAAATCAAACAAAAACATATTAATATACAAATTAATTTTATACAAATTAATTTAAATTTTTTTACGAAAAAACCGTTCAAGAGCGAGTCGGACTTGCGCACCGAGGGTTTCGTTCTATGTAAAGAGGTCGTCAGAGAATTTTAACAATGCGGTGTAGAATATTGCAGTTTTAGGTCAGCGCCATCAAGAGATGAAGAGTTCGATAGTGGAAGTAATGTAAATTTTGTTGATGATTTCTGAATAAAGTGTGCTATTTAGAGACATCGTTTTATTTTTCCTGTAACCTTATCATAAACTTCAATCACATAGAATAATTTCAAATTTTTATGCAAACTTCGGAGATAAGAACGGTAGTTTTTTTACATTTTTCGTCAAATGTAGAAAATTATATGGCCTCAAAAAGAGAATGTGCAAATAGCACACATGCTCTTTCATATGCCCTAATAGCCCCACTTCGAATTTTTAAGAACCCTATTCAGTCCCTGTTGCAATAAAAAAATAACATATTTCTTTCTTATTTGCAGAATAGTTTGGCAAACATCATATAAAACTATTCCAAATTCAAGTTGATAGTATTAGTAGTTCTTGAGATATCCAGCTGTGACAGACAGACGGACAGGCTGAGTCGCACCATAAGGATTCCTTTTTACCATTTTGGTACGGAACCCTAAAAATAACCATAGATATCAAAAGAAAACAATAAATATTATAATAGAGTATTGTTATAGAATGATGATGACAAATGTCGCTATCAGCATGACGTCATCATTATCCCAAATCAGTTGAAATTTGTGTACCGTTCATGTACACTACTTTACCGTGTCAAGATATAATTTACTACGTAGATATACCTAATAATTTAAATTATGCACCACAAGGTCCTGAAATTGAGCTCGTTATAACTTTAACTCGAGTACTTAGTATTCGTTACACTGGGGTTCAACAAGAATAACTTACTTGTAATAGATAGATATAGCGGTTCCTTTGTCCTGTAGCGCAATTCTGCAAAAAGCTCACCGTAAAAACTAAGGTGAAGTGAGTTCAAAGTGAGCTGTCAATCTCTAGACTCCCTAGCGTCAAAGCCATCTGCCGATCTATTCTGTAAAAATCTCACCGTGAAAACGCAGGTGAAGTGAGCATCAATACACAGTGTCAATCCCTAGCATCAATGGAATGGCAGCTCATTTCACCTATGTTTTCACGGTGAGTTTTTTGCAGAATAGCTCGCCAGGTATAGGATGACAGTTAACTTCACGGTCACTTCGCCTATAGAGATGAGGTGAGATTTTTACAGAATCGACCGGCTGTAATAGTGCTCGATAAATTTCGTCGTCTTTATTGTGGTAAAACAACTGCCTTTCGACTTAGTACTCGTATCATTTGGTATATTATATTTTCCTATTTGTGAGCAAATCGGCTGCCTTGTTGGTCTTGTAGACGCCCTCGTTACTGCTGAGTATGAGGTATAGTATGGCAAAATGTGATTAGGTTTTTCCATTTGGAATTTCTCAGAAGCAGCCTATAGTCTGGATTTGTGATCGGTTGATGGCAATAGGCTCGCCCTCTATTACCTTCGACTATTACATTCGACCTGAACATAACTGCCAAAATGTGGGTGTACACCTCTGCTCACTGACTCACCCTTCGTGGATTAGAGGCTTTGAACATAGAACATAACACTACGTTATGTTCTATGTTCAAAGCACAGAAAAGGTGCAATAAGGTCCTTTTTAAAACTGCAAACTACTGATAACTGCGTACCATATTTTAATCATAATACTATATTAACTTTACCATGCATATACATATTTTAGAAATGGCAGTGTTTGTAAAGTTAAACCATCGTTTTAACCGCATAGCTGACGTATTTCCACGAAATAGGCGTGATAATAGTAGGCTGTCTCCCTAGTGTGAGAACGACTTTAATGCGCAAAAGTGTCTTCTACATGGCACCAGATACTTATAACAAATTACCGAGGAGTTGAAAATAATTAAATTTGACGTTATTTAAAAAAAAAAACGAAATGTTTTAGTAGACAAAGCGTATTATAGTGTGACAAAATTGTTAATGGAGAAAGGACTTTCTTGATTAGTTCTTGTAATGATTAGAAATTAGAAAAATATTACATTCAGTTATTTTCTTTAAATTTTAATTTAATGCCCATACGAGATAAGTTGACTGAGAAGAATTGTGTATAATATAAATAGCTATTGAAGTACTTCATAATTAAATTGTAATTAAAGTTAATCAATCTTTATATTGACATTGTTTATCCTTATGATTATGTTCTTAGCATTTCTAGTGTATCTTATACTTTTGCATGCCTTTTGGTTAAATATGGCTGTTGCTAATAATATTTTTTATGTCACCGTGTTTTGTACCCATATTTGCAAAATAAATATTTTATCTTATCTTTCTATGTTTGAGAGTTTGGTTTTCGCACTTAGTCCTTCATGGATTAGTGGACTATTGTGCGTACGCCATGGTGGCCGTCGGTGGTTATTCCAACCAGCCCACCTCCTTCCAGAAGGTAATCACGTCTCCTGGTCTATTCAGAACATCGGTGACGGATCTGGGTTCCCCGAGGGTTTCTGTTCTAATCTGGTTGACGCCTGTACATTCGAAGAGTACATGCGCAACGGTTTCCTCAGCCTCCATGCAAGCCCTGCACAGAGGAGTCCTGTCCGTTATGCTTATTGTGTGGAAGTGCTTGTTTAGCGAGCAGTGTCTCGTGATGGTAGTGTTATGTTATGTTAGAAAATTGTGGGAACGCAGTCGCCTTGTGAAATCTTCATAGCAAGTGTTTGCCAGTGACATATTTCAGGCGTCAATAGGCGTTTGACATTATGATGTGTTAATTGTGTGTCTTTTCATATTTAGCCTTAGATAACATAATAGCCTTGATATATTTTATTGTAAATTAATAGTATTCAAATCACTGGAAGTCCATTATTTCTTCACTATTTATAGCTATTATTTATTGTTAACTGCTTCTGCCCACGACATCGTCCGCGTGAAATTTCTTGCTACCCGGTTCCCCAATCCTTTCTCGTGATATCATCAAAAATGGGGTTCTGTACAAAATGTATGAGACAGTGAATTTACAAAAAAAAAATATTTTCGTGAATTCTTCGCATATTTTAATAGTTATTCTGCTATTCGGGGCGGAGACAAATTCAACAAAGATATTCCAAGATCATAAAAATCGGTCGACTCTATTGACTCATATATGGAAAGTCTAATAACCAGTCTTACCAAGAGGTATCGTATTACCCAGTAACTGGGTTGTGGAGGCCAGTTAGACAGTCGCTCCATGTGAAATACTGATATTCAACTGCATTCGGTTAGACTGGAAGCTGACCCCAACATAGTTGGGAAAGGCTAGGCAGATGTCATATGATCAAGTAGATTAAGACAATCGAAACATGGTGAAGGAACTGACACGTCCTAGAACCACAAATTCAAAGATATGTATCATCCATCAACACAAACACAACATAAACATACATAATAATACGCCCGTTACCCCAGAGGAGTTAGGCAGAGGTTAACACACAGTACACCCAAACTTTGCTTTGTTTATGTTATGTATTTTCAAAACAAACCTATAGATAACATCAACATTTATCCCAGTTGACCATTTCCTACGAATGTTATAGAAACTGCAATCAGGTAAATGAGACCATATGCACGTAATAGATTATTGTGATTATAGGTATATTGTTGTTATGTTATGAGTATTCATTTCACTGTTAAAACTTGATGAAATTGTAATGATTTGCATAACCTAAACTTGTAACAACTGTGAATACCTAATTTACTTTATTCCAATAATTCTTTAATTATTTATTTCAGTATGTCTGTAAAAGTAGATTAGTTAAAATATTAAGGAATAATGTAGCAAAACATAGGAAATATTCTAAACGGAAATCCACCTTTTATGTCGTTGATATTTGATATTTTGGATGACGGTAGATTGAAACGTCAAAGTTGTTTGTTCTCGACTATAAGAGGGGGAGCTCCGGGTGTCAGAGCCGATTCTGGATCCAGACATCGACCAAAACGGAGCTCCGGCCTACTGGTAAAAGTTTAAGTACTTAATTCGATATTATACCTTAATTATTGCCTATTATGATTATGATTATTATGATTATGATTATGTTGTTGTGTAAAACATATTATTGCTAATATTGCTAATGTGTTAAATTGTTTATGTTCTTTCTTTTGCCATTATTATAATGTTGCTACTAATCTGAGTAAAGGTCTAATAGATAGAACTATCTGTTTTAACGGTAATTTATGGAAATGTAAGATGTAAGTTAATTGATATTATATCTTGATTATTGCTAATGACTAAGTTGCTCTGTATGTGTTAAAATGTGGCTAATTGGCTAATATTGTATTGTGTTTAATCAAAGGAATATTCATGTTCTGTTTCTTTCCACTGGTAAAGTTTCTATCTTTGAGAAATGATCCTAGAGATTTATGTTGTAACAAAGTATATTATGCTAATGTAAAAATGTGTAGATAAAATACTTTTAACCAAGTTTCCGTGGAGTTTCTCGCCGTTCTTCTCCACGAAGACCTAGTTTTGGAACGGACAACTAGCTTTCTCAAATAACGTTACTTTGACAAGCCTAATTGAAATAAATGCCTAGTCTTGTCTTTCTGTGCTTTTCTTTATAAAATCCTTTCCCTAACACCATATTCATAGGGACTTTCATCTATAGTAAACTACTAGTTACCATTCTGACACACAGCTTGCTAATAAAGTGGCTATCAATATCTATATATAAATGTAGTTTACATCCACTCTCTAACATCAGAAGTGGGATAGTGCTCTGTCTTACAATAGATTTAATACATTTTATTTTTACTGTTTTCATGATCAATGCTGGAACAATCGGTGCTGTGCTGGAAGCCATTGGTGTCGGCGGTTCCCCGAATCAACTCTCACCATAACGATGTCATCGTGCTGCAAACTCTGTGCGGACTGCAGGACTGCGGAGCTGCAAGTTGCCGTTACATCTTCAAAAGCCATTCCAAGGATTAAATGGACCATCAGTACGAATTGGCTAAAGTCGGTAAGGCCTTAAGAGGCTCTGCTTTGATATTATATTGAAATCTGGGACAATGTCCAGCTGATAGTGCATCATAGGAAACCTATAAATTGAAATTATAAAACAAAATATTTGTAATTTAGAAGTTAAGCTTCAAGTGATAAATGCCTAGTAAAATCCTTATATAATAATGATATTTATAGGAAGGGCTAGATAAAACAAAAGTAAATTACAATTGCAGAAAAAGGGTATCTAATGTACTTCGATAGCGAAGTACTTAGCAGTATGGCCATGATATACATCTAAATATAATTGTGTCTAAAAATAAATACTTGATATACCTACCCTAAATGTAATTATTATCTGTTGTTAAGGATGCTCCACAAAACTACGTTATTATTTCAAAAGTTTTCTATAAAAAATTAAAGTACCTACCTACAATTATAAAAGTTCTTAAGATAAGTCGAAAGATCATTAATTACCTAAAGTTAGCTTGTGAACATTTAATTGAAGCTTAACTTATACAACCAATAATGATTAAATATTTTGTTACTATGTTAGATACTTAGATTATAATTACTCAATGCTAGTTCTCGCAAAGATGAAACTTGGCATAAAAAAATAAGATTCTAGTGCTCACATAGGGCTGAGAAAAAAATGCAAGTATTCACAAGATTAAACTTGGCATAGCAAATATACTAGTATTAAAAAGATAATGACTGTTGAGAATAAGTTACAAGTTTTCAGAAATAAAACTCAGTGTTACTGAAATACTGATTCTGGTGTTAAAAATATTTTTATTTTGAAGATACAATTTTGAGGAACTATAAATATTTCATAATATAGTAAAATAATAATAAATTCTTTATTCAAGCAACCATGACTCATACAACCCCTACCATGACCTGACCTGAGTAGTACCCAAGTCAAAGAGTAAATGAAATATTATATTTATCTTTGATCCAATACCAATATGTAAGAAATAGTGAATATAATTTAAATTGTTAAAAAACAAATATGACAAGGTCAAAGGTTATTAGTAGGTCTCTTTATTCTATTGTTTTTCACTTTCAAAGTGCTTACTGATAGTATTGTTAAAATAAACTTCTAATTTTCTCTAAACCGCTACCCTGGGTCTTGATGATTTTGTTTTGGATTATAACCTTTTACTTTATAAGAAGTAGGTGCTTACTGTTTAGTGTCAAAAAATGAAATTATTTAACAAAAAATGAAATAAGGATTATCAATACAATTTGCAATAATATTGTCAGGTTGACCGAGCAATGTATTGTTTTGATTTTATCAATAATTAATACTGGATATAGTTTGATAAACCGGATAAATTGTAAACTGACTATTAGGTTCTGCTCTGAAATGTTTATATAATTGATATTAAGTTACACTGTTGGTTGACTATTTACTTGATTCTATTGTTTGTCACCAGCAGCAGAGCAGGTATCTAGATAAAACCTAGTCATTGTTATTGACGTGTAATCTTATCACTTAAACTAGAAACGTAACATAAAAAGTTGAAACTTCTGAATCAGTCACTGTTGATGTTGTAGAACAATAAATCACACATGAACGTCAGCTGTCAGAATAATAGATGAGATTGAACTAAGGAAACGTTCCATTTCAACAATATTTTATGAAACCTAAAACTTACGTTCTGAAATAAAAGGGTTGTAATTGAAAATATATTATTATGGTATTTGCATTTCTGTAATTGATATTTCTTAGGCAAATGTATTTTTCCATTTGCTATAAAGTTATTGTTTATAATAATAATAATCCTTTAATTCTGAAAACATCCTTAATGTGTTAGTATTACAACTTAGAAAAATATGTTAGTAGCACTAAAAAATAAAAATAAAAAACAATATTACGATCAAAACCACAAATTATGTACCTGTAATTTGATGTATAAAAGTATATTACAGATAAATACTCAAAATACTTACTACTTACTTACTTAATCATTGAAAATTAATTATTTACACAAATATTCATTGTTTATCATTTGTGTTCAATTAACATTGGTTGTCTGAATTTATTAAATGATATAAGCTTATAACAAAACAGTTTTTACGTTACTGCTGGTCGGTCGCTGCCCTGATATCAGTCTGAAATTCATTCGCAGCAGGTGATAGGGCTGGTATGTCAAGGCCAGAGGCTTTTGTAGGAATTGCTGGTCGGTCACTGCCCTGATATTAGTTTGAAATTCATGTGCAGCAAATGATGTGAACTGATATGCCGAAGCCAGAGACTTCTTAAAAAAAAACATCCCTGTATTAATGTTGTCTGTTGTTAATTTACTAAATGATTTTTATAACAAACTTATTTTTATAAGTCAAATACTGATTTGACTCAACTGTCACATGTGAATCATACTTGTTTGTTAACGGGTATGAAGGAGCGGAGCCACAGTGGTGTGGTGGAGTTGCTCTTCGACTTTCAAGACGTTAACATCTAAGTATTGGTTTAGAATGGCGGCAAGGTTGGATGTACTTATGTAATATTGGGATTATTGATTTAAAATTAGTTTTGTAATATCATGTATAATGTTTATAAACCGCTGGGTAGCCTCCTATTTGGTGCCAAGTTAACTCACGGGCAGCGGGTGAATGTGACTGGCATATGTATGTAGTTGGCTTATGTTTAATCTGCTGGTAGGCTCCTATTTGGTGTCGAGTTATCTCACCGACAGCGGGTGAATGTGACTGACATGTCTATGTAGTTGGCTAATGTTTATAGTCCGCTGGTAGCCGCCTAGTTGTTGTCAAGTTATCTCACTGACAGCGGGTGAATGTGACTGACATGTCTATATAGATGGCTAGTGTTCGCTGGTTTACATATTTGTTTTGTGGCTGGTCTATCTCAATAGCAGCGAATTGAATGTGGACCTCCATGCTTATGTAAATAATTCTAAATGAGAAAATAAATAATATATTTTTCTTTCATTGTAAAATTAACAGCACCTGGAAATACATACTTCGAGGACGAAGTACTAGGTCAGTATGGCCGTAATAGATTATTGTGATTATAGGTATATTGTTGTTATGTTATGAGTATTCATTTCACTGTTAAAACTTGATGAAATTGTAATGATTTGCATAACCTAAACTTGTAACAACTGTGAATACCTAATTTACTTTATTCCAATAATTCTTTAATTATTTATTTCAGTATGTCTGTAAAAGTAGATTAGTTAAAATATTAAGGAATAATGTAGCAAAACATAGGAAATATTCTAAACGGAAATCCACCTTTTATGTCGTTGATATTTGATATTTTGGATGACGGTAGATTGAAACGTCAAAGTTGTTTGTTCTCGACTATAAGAGGGGGAGCTCCGGGTGTCAGAGCCGATTCTGGATCCAGACATCGACCAAAACGGAGCTCCGGCCTACTGGTAAAAGTTTAAGTACTTAATTCGATATTATACCTTAATTATTGCCTATTATGATTATGATTATTATGATTATGATTATGTTGTTGTGTAAAACATATTATTGCTAATATTGCTAATGTGTTAAATTGTTTATGTTCTTTCTTTTGCCATTATTATAATGTTGCTACTAATCTGAGTAAAGGTCTAATAGATAGAACTATCTGTTTTAACGGTAATTTATGGAAATGTAAGTTGTAAGTTAATTTATATTATATCTTGATTATTGCTAATGACTAAGTTGCTCTGTATGTGTTAAAATGTGGCTAATTGGCTAATATTGTATTGTGTTTAATCAAAGGAATATTCATGTTCTGTTTCTTTCCACTGGTAAAGTTTCTATCTTTGAGAAATGATCCTAGAGATTTATGTTGTAACAAAGTATATTATGCTAATGTAAAAATGTGTAGATAAAATACTTTAAACCAAGTTTCCGTGGAGTTTCTCGCCGTTCTTCTCCACGAAGACCTAGTTTTGGAACGGACAACTAGCTTTCTCAAATAACGTTACTTTGACAAGCCTAATTGAAATAAATGCCTAGTCTTGTCTTTCTGTGCTTTTCTTTATAAAATCCTTTCCCTAACACCATATTCATAGGGACTTTCATCTATAGTAAACTACTAGTTACCATTCTGACACACAGCTTGCTAATAAAGTGGCTATCAATATCTATATATAAATGTAGTTTACATCCACTTTCTAACACACGCAAGAGGGAGATAATGGTCCATTCAGACGACACGTGCATTTATAGTCGGCCGGTAAACTTTATCTTAGAACGTATCTGGCTGGCCTTTTACCTATTTTACCCGACTTCTACTCAGATAATTATTATTTCCTCGCAAACATTCGATAAAGATACCCTTCACACCATATAGTCAAAATCAAAATCAAAAGTCAAACCATTTATTTCATATAGGCACATAAAATGCACTTTTGAATGTCATTTACAGAAAAATAGAACTAGTTCTAGTTGCCCCTTCCAAAACGTAGTTTCGTATGGAGAAAAATAGGCAAGAAACTCTACCGTTATTCTTTTAAAATATTTTACATTATTTTGTATACATTTATTATAATATAATTACTCGTATTTAATTACTACATGATACAGACTAAAATTACTACATCACATTATGTAAAGCATTATGTGAGCTCGTGGCTGAGTAATAACAGCCGCACGGGTCGATCCGTCAGGTTATCTGCGCTTGCCGGGGTTGGTCCGTGGATGGGTGACCATCTTTACATACCGAGACTCCTCCGGGCCTCGGAAAGCACGTTAAGCCGTTGGCCCCGGCTGTAATTCGTGGATCTTTGACAGTCGTTACGGGTCGTCAGAAGCCCAAACAAAAGTGTGACAGCCAATCTTACCAAGGGGTATCGTGTTACCCAGTTACTGGATTGTGAAGGTCAGATAGGCAGTCGCTCCATATAAAATACTGGTATTCAGCAGCATCCGGTTAGACTGGAAGCCGACCCCAACATAGTTGGGAAAAGGTTAGGCAGATTTATATTATGTAAAAAAAATAATTAAGCAATGAAAGATAAATTCATTGGATACATGGTGCTCACATGACCATTTAACTACAAACATAATTTTAATACTGATATTGCACAAATTGTAAAAATTGTTAAAATAGGGTTAAGTTTTCAACTTCAATTTCGAATAATAAATACAGGCTGACTAAAAAGAAAAAAAATTAAAAACAAAACATTTATGGCTGTCCATCAACATTTTTTTAACTATATCCTAGGGACTTTGGTTTTCAACTCGTTGGAGGTAAGAAGAGGCCTTGATCAGCTCACGGTAGCCTGTAAGACCCTTAACGGTCGTATCGACTGCCCTGAGCTCCATGACCTTTTCTGTCGACTATTTGTGCCCGACAAATACATCGGTCACCGCCAAAGTCGCCGACACAATCTGTTCGCGCAACTGCCTTGCAGAACGGTCGCCTGTCTGTCGTACTATGAGGATGCTCAATGCCCTCCTGATGGCCAACCCTGAATGTGATGTGTTTGCGGACGAATGGAATAAAATTAAGCGCGTATGTCTGATGTTCTGTGAGAAATAGTATGCGAGTGTCCACTGTTCCATTTTAGTACCTAAGTAGCGAATAACAATTGTTTATGACACAATTGTTTTGATTTTATATGTTAATTAATGTAATTGGTATTGTACCGTGTTAGTTAACTATAAATAAATAAATAAAATTTCGGCAAAAGCACTCATTTTGTACCAATTGAAGTCTGTAAAAAGGTTGCAGTAAGACAATATTTCATTTTAATAGTTATGTGTCTCGTGGGAATTTGTTGCATTCACAGCTGTTACCTACAGGTAAGTTAATACTTAAAACCTGCAAATACGTCATTTAAAAATATTATTTCCTGTTCAGCTTTTAATACACCATTGGCCGGTTCAGATTAAAAAATAAGTAATGGAAGCCATTATCCACGAAGAGCAAATTATAAAAAAAAACAAAAGTTAATGGCTTTACACATTTATTTCCAGCGTTAACCAGCAGAAAGCTGTTAAATTTTTAATATTCTTAAAATTAAAAAGGTCGAACTAAATTTTGGTCTGCAAAATAAAAAAGCTATTCGTGTTTCGCGATAAATATTTTATGCCAACGGATATAAAAAACGCACTGCAGTTTTCTTTTTGAAGCATTTTCATGTCATTTTCCTGATGAAATAATATCATCACGTTTTTCGGGCCTGTGTCTTTACGAATCACATCGCTAATAAAAATACTTGGCTCAGTGCTGGTCCTGCTCCACAACCAAAACTAATTGAAATAATGTTGCTGAAGATTGTAAGACTATCTTTGCATTGTATAAACTCAATCTCCTTTATATAACTTAGCCATAATTGCATAGCACAGGTGTACAGGTACGTACATATGTCTATATGTACTATAGAGCTAACATTTACCGGGTAATATGTCATCCATTGATCACCGAGAGTATGTCATGCTCACATAGATGTCCCGCTGATGGTGGCGCGTATTGGATCAATTAGCTCCCTTCAAAATGGTGGAGCTAAATAATGCTGATCCATGCGTCATTTTCATGAACGGGCGCAGGCAGTTAGGTCTAGTCATCTCTTAGCTGCCACGGTATATTTCTTACTGACCGATTCCTTGACATTTCAAAAGTGCCTGTAAATGGTTTAGATGAAATAAATGATTTGAGTTTGTGTTTGAGTTGAATCATAAGCTTCATTGAAACTAAATTTGAGTTGACATTAGTATTAAAGCAATCACTTTTAAATCGAGACCAAAACCTACATAACTTTATATAATACAAATCTAAACCTAGATAGTTAAAGAGTAGCATTAACTAAGAACGTATTCCTACAGATTATGTATTAATTTGTCATGACCGGACCAAGTTTATAGCCAATGTTGGCTCCCCAAATCCGCCCTTATAGTGATATATAGAGCTAATTTATTATCTCCTCAATGCCCCATTGGCTGCAATTTGCGAAACTAAACGAAGTGGGTATAAGAATGACTATAATCTTGGGGCAAATGAGGCATTGAAATTAATGATGTAAATAACGGGACTAGGACAATCTGTCAGTTAAACTTGCAGGGAAATGAGGGGAGGAGCTTGTGGCTAAATAATAACAGCCGCACGGGTCGATTGATCAGGTTAAGCTACACTTGCCGCGTTTGGTTCTTGGATGGGTGAGCGTCTTTACTTAAACACCAAGGCCCCTCCGTGCCTTGGAAAGCATGATAACCAGTTGGTAAACTCTGATTGCGCGATGCAGGATTTGTGACGTCAGGTCTTCGATGCGTAGTTGGCATGTGGCGTTGTGGCTATCTTTCGTGGATCTTTGACAGTCGTTACTGGTCGTCAAAAGCCCGAAAGTTTGACAACCAGTCTTACCAATAGGTATCGTATTACCCGGTAACTGGGTTGTGGAGGTCAGATAGGCAGTCGCTCCATGTCATCATCATCATTTCAGCCGAAAGACGTCCACTGCTGGACATTGGCCTCCCCCAAAAGGGGGGTTTTGCCATAATCGCCACGCTTGGCAGGCGGGTTGGCGATCGCAGTATGGTGTAAAAATGCATAGAGAACGCTGCTGCCCATTCTCTAATAAGTCCCTCAGTCGCCTTTTACGACACCCAAGGGAGGAAATAGGGTAGTGCTATTCTTTACGTCCGGCAACACACGGAACTCGCTTCATGTAAAATGCTGGTATTCAGCTGCATCTGGTTAGACTGGAAGCTAACCCCAAAGTAGTTGGGAAAAGGCAAGGCGGATGATGATAATTCTTTTAATGGGATTTTTGTTGGATGGGAGTTCTTTTTTTTAATGGATTTGACCGCCATAGTCATGTATAGATGACAAACCAAAGTCAATGTCCAGTACGCCACGGTAACGACTACATGACAAACTTTTATACGTAAAATTGTAAATAAAGCTAATCTGTAAACAACATTGTTTTTTTTTTGCAATTTTTTTTTAATATTTGGGTGAAAAAGCAGTTATTATATTACAGCATTTACAAAAAATAATTATAATATAGTCGAAAAAACGTATAACCCACACTATTGTCGACGGATTGACATCGGTGTAAGATGAACGCATGTTATATGAAAAACAAAAAAGTACATATTTACTCGTAGAAGAAAAAAACACTATATATCGACGAATCGAAGGAAGCGGATAACAAGAACATCAGTCATATAGGCGACTTGCAAGTGATTGTGAAACTATTCTTTTAAATTTAGATTGCGACATCGCGAAAATATCAAAATCAATTAATTGTGAGTGTTTCTAAAAGTCGGCGAAAAGAGGTGAGATTATGTTCCTTGACTCATCCTAATTGAGGCCATGAGAGTCAGAGTGGCCTTAAAACATTGCTCTAAACTTACCTCGGAAGCAGTTTTTCAAAATAAAATCGGTATTGGAAAAAATACTGTTAGACGAGTCTGGCTCTCAGAGGCCATGGGTCTCAGAGGCCATGAGAGCCAGACTGCCAGAGTGGCCTAAAAACTCTTCTAAACTTACCTCGGAAGCAGTTTTTCAAAATAAAATCAGTATTGAACAAATGACAGTTAGGCCACTCAGGCGCTCATGGCTTCAATTTATATTAGTAGAACTTATTTCTTTATATTTCATCTATATATTAGCATATAATGACAAAAACTCGAAAGGATGAATTTGTATCTTGGCGCCGAGGGCAGGTTTTTGCTTTTTAGACGTGGCGGTCAAGAATCATTAACACCGCCGTACGAAGGCCCATACGAAGTTATTGAGAAACATGACAAGTACTTCAAGATACGCCTGCCCAACAGAGAATCAGTGGTATCTTTAGATAGACTGAAGCCTGCCTACATACTGCCAGCAGCCACGGAAGAAGAGGTGGAAGAAAACGCATACGTTACCCGTTCCGGCAGGACCGTTAAACCTGTAAAACATGTACGGTTTTCTTGAAGGGGGATACTGTGGGAGTCCGGCATAAAGCATCGAACACCGTCAATGTCAATGTCAATGACAGAATAAAATCGTAATATTCATTTCACAAATATAGCGTATTTTAACAACAAGGGTACAGTTATCTATTTGATTTATTAAATATCTCTGGTTACCATGATGCTTAACTGAACAGTCCAAGTAGAACCAAGTAGATACAAAACTAAGTACGTGAAAACAAAGAAGACTTATAAAATCCATCACTGCATAGTTCAACATCATCCATCAACTCGACCAATCACAGCGGTCCTGAGCTGTAGTGCCATTTATCACTTATTAATTACTCACGCGCGCCACAAACGACGGCCATTTTGATGTCGAAGATATACAGTAACCGGCCGTATATATTGCACATTGATTTTCAGAAAATGTTCGGGATTTTTCAAAAATATTCAATTTATTGTTTTGACTTCATTACCTACTGTTTTATTATGTCATATAAAATTCGACCGGACCGACCGAGTCGTATGGGGGCAAAAAAATCGAAAAAACATAATATTGACTAGTATTGAGGGAACCAACACAATTTAAAAATTCATGAGATTTTTGTTTATGGATGGAGAAAATACCTGTATCGACATCGAGAAATGTCAATATGTAGGCAGATAAATAACCCGCTAAAGTGACAAAAACCCATGTGATTTACTTTATTAAATAACACTGGTCTAAGATATTTCCTAAATCTGGCTGTTCCAAAATTACATGTTTACCAGGCGCACAATACCGTAAAAGATGTATTTTTTGCCATTCCAAAATCAATCTCAATACAGAGACGTCGAGACGAATTATTGGCGATGCCTTTTAGATCTACGGATAGCTCGCAGATGAAATGGATCCGATCATCCAACATGGGAAGAGAACGGAGAATGTACATATGTATATCACGATGTTATTGCAATTGAATATGTTTTATTTTGTAAAGAATGCTCCCAATTTGCCGTTGGAATGAATTCGTGTGACACTCGAATCGGAGCTCTTAATATTAACGTTAGCGTCTTAATAATTATG
Source organism: Dryobota labecula (assembly GCA_947523025.1). Taxonomy (NCBI): domain Eukaryota; kingdom Metazoa; phylum Arthropoda; class Insecta; order Lepidoptera; family Noctuidae; genus Dryobota; species Dryobota labecula. Next base: position 4,483,431 of record OX383296.1, on the reverse strand, counting down.
TTGCATATCAACAAGTTAAAAATAACTCAAGCCCTAAGAGAAAGGTGTTAGTTAGTCCTCTTATAAATCTTGGGTTAAAGAGTCACCCAGAAGTTTTAATCATCTAGATCAGCACACTAGGCACACTAGGGCCGGCGGGTCAATTCCGGACCGCCAACGTCATTTTGACATAAGAGTGAATTGCTCTCAGAAATTATATTACGGTATTCGTGTACGTTTAGGGCCATTGTGAACTATATTAACTAAACATAACCACATTCGAATTACTGTAAGATAAAAAAAATTGCGCTAGTACACTCCACGAGTATTTTCACGGTATGTGGTAGCATTTTAGCCTTCAACCGATTTTGACTTCTATTCCGTAGGCACAAGGATGGCATTAAAAGCAAAAAAGTGGTTACAATACCAACTGTTTACTGCAGCTGCCATATGTCAACGGACTGTAAAAAAGGTTTATTTAAATGTCTAATCTTATTTCAAATGGAGTATAGATTAAAAATAACTGGCGAAATGTGGGTTTTCCTACTATGGGTCCACCTCTGCCTAACCTTTCGGGGAAACAAGGCGTTATGTTATGTTATGTTAGGAACAGGACTACACTAGGAATACATTAGGGACTGCCAAACTGTTGCAGCCTTTAAAAGAAGAGTAAAGGTTCACTATCTTTCCACTTCGTCATACTTAGTTGCATATTATTATGTATTTATTATTTTCCACCACATTAGTAGTAAGAATATATTTGAGTGATATTTATTATAGAAGTATGTATGTAAGTATATGCTCTTATTGTATGTTTATAAGTATTTATATTAGTGTATAGCTATTTTGATTTTATGTATATCTTTTATTTTATTTTTTTCTCTTCTACACTTACACACGTCGTCTACATCTCTACATCTACTTTCCTATCGCAGTTATTCTGGAAGAGATTTCATCAGAAATAAGCATCACCTATGTACTTATTTTTCTGTTCCTTTTTTCTTGTCTGTTTACATGTGTGTACATAAATTGTTAAATAAATAAATAAATGTTATAGATAATTAAATAAAATTACGAAATCACTAATTATGTAAATATGAATTTGTAAATCAAGGTCGAAACATAGCTGCAGCAACATAATTTAGTGTTGCTGGAACCATGTTTGACAACGTTGTTTATCATGAATACGAGGCTTAACTATCTATTCATAGGACAGCCGCACTAGACAAACAGTTTTCGGTATATTTAACCGCTTACTGTAAATACACGAGCAGTTTTCGTGCTTATGAAACGCGATATTGTTCAGCGAATCCGTCCTCCATTTTGGTGTTGTCACACAGTAGGCTTTAGAAGCTCAATATAGCGTCATTAAACTGTAAATCATCCTACTCCTCAACGTGGCAGTGCGGTTTGTAGCGTATGATAGTTCCATGACGCAGTTTACAGTTTCACTTCTGCATCAATACATAATTGGCGCCGCAAAATTTATTTTGCTTATGTTGAGTTGCACGAAACCAACATTAGTTTAACGGAGACTTTAAATTCATGCCATCCCTTACATTTTGTATCAAAAAGAAAGTGACAGCATCAATTTAAAGTCTCCGTTAAACTAATGGTGGTTTCGTGAAACTCACAAGGGTGAGTTTCACGAAACCACCATTAGTTTATACCACAAGCAAACTAAGGAGTCGGCCTGTGGTATATAGATATTAGGAAAATAAAGTCTCCATTTCAAAATTTTAAAACAAATATTTGTCCCTTGGAAATCGAGTAGCGTTTTATTCCGGGAACAACAGTGTTGTTTCAGTTTAGTGAAAACTACCTTTTTTTTTTTTTTTTGAGGATGCGAAATCTTCATATGATTCCTCCCGCTCTGGGTGGAGCGGAAGAGAGCGTCAGACTCTTACTGGCTAAAACCCACCCGTGTTCCTTCCTTGGCCCTTTATGTTCCGAGGCAGCGGTACCCCTTTCGGGCAATCCCGAAAACTACCTGTGATCATCAATTCGTCTATTGCTGTTTACATCATTTGCTGATTTAGTTTTTATAGTAGATTTTTTCTGTAGTTTACCCACTTTTTAGTCCTCTTCAATGAGTCCTAGTATAAATTTAATTAATTGTGATTCAGGTTGCTTTAAAAGGAGATTTTCTGAGAAAAATACCTGCATGAATTAAGCAGCATAAGTGTGTTGGCGCCAAAAGTATTCATGCGGAAAAATAAAAAAGTTTAAAAATGTATGTAACCTTACATTTTTGGGTCCTACATGAGATTTAACCTCTCGTATGATTATTATGATGATTGTTTTTTAATTACAGATACAATTAAAAAACCATTGTTTCTCGCATGGATAAAAATGTATGAAAATAATTGTAAATGGTAACAAAAATGGAATGCATATTAATCAATAAATCATTCTTAATTTAATACTGCATCCTGCTGAACAGAAACCTCATTAAAAGACAAACAATCACCATTTCTGTTTAGTCCTTACAAAAAACAGCGTGAAGTAAAGGCACAAATAATTAAAATTACTACTGTAATCTCATAAAACTCAGCAAACAGAATCCAATATCGCCTGACCTGTCAATTGCAGAACTTTTTTCAATATTTCAGAAGTTGAACGAAAGGTCAGCTGTAGCCCGACGGCCATTTTGGCAAGCGGCCATGATAGCACCATAAAAACTTTACTGTTTTAAATAAGGAATGTTTTCGAAACTAATTAAAACACCTTGCCATTTTACTGGTTAGGGTGTGGAGAAAAATTAGGGCTCCCAATTTCCATTTTTCATTCAGAGGCCCTAGCACGAACAAGTTTCATTTATTTGATTGTTTTCGAAAAATCTCATATATGTCGGAGACGGATTGTATCCGGAACGCCAGCGCTATCTAGTGATGTTTGATGGAGTTGGTGGAGTTCGCGACATCGAGTCTTGACTAATCGGGACGCCAGTGCTGTTTAGCGGCGCATGACAGAGTCTACAACATAACGTTCGACAGGTGGCAAGTGATTGCCGCACATTTGACGAGTGAACTTCATCGGTGGCGGTCAAGCTATGAAGACGTCTACAAACTGTTGCGCGTTCGGTATAGTTGTGTCGTGTTCCTACATTAATTACTTTGCATACCCCTGTATAGAATTAAGTTCTTCTAACTGAACAGATAGATGTGCTGCTGGGAAGTTTGTTCCGCTACTTGTTCTTCCCATCTAAAGCACTAGGAAGTGGTGAAGGGATGGGCGTTTTGGGGGACCAACTTATGTAAACTTTAAGGTTCTCAGGTTGAGTAAATGAATTTTGAGTTTAATTCGGTTTTTCTATTGCGCAATAACCAACACTACCCACAGTACGCCCACAGTAGTTAAAATATGGCTGATGCTAACGAGATAAACCTACCGTTCTCCGACATATACATTATACAATCTAATAATAAAATATAAACAACCTGTCCCGGAATTAACGCTCACCACCAAACACCCCAATTAGAATATTTTGTTATAGTTATAATACATACACTGAGTTTTTACCATTATGTGTGAATTTTGTTCATTTATTAAATTAGTCATACTGATTGACTGAGGTAGTTGTTGAAAATCAGCGCTGTTGACGATAGGTTCGTCCGAAGTCACAGCATTTTGCTGAGAAACGACCGTTTCTTGCACAGATGCGACGCACGGCTTTATCTTACTTGTAATTTGTTGTTTGTTGCAAAGGTAGATAATTTCCACTGCGATAGGCATATAGTTTTTGTTTTCTTTGTTTGTTGTCATTTACCAGTGTTGCACACGCATTTTATTACGCAACATCTATTGTCTTTGGTCTTGGCCTGACAACAAGCAATGTACAACTGTCAAACTTTAAAACAAAATTACATTTAAGGTTTTGAATTCGAGGCTTTTGGTTATTTTGTATTAAGTATGTGTATTTTGTCTATTTTTCTTGTAATGTGCGTCTTGTTTATGCATAGTTTTTATGATAATAATTTTATTTCTGTGATTAATATACTTTAACTCATACACTACTTATGTTATATATGTGAGCATCTATCGCATAATTAATTTGTCCGCCATTTTCATTATTTTTACCTATTGTGATATAGTAATTTTATTCTAGGTAAGTGCATTGTCTTCACATATAATTATTAATTAATGTGTACAAAATATTGTTAACATTTTAAAAGCGTAAGTATGGAGTTTCTTGCCCATTCTTCTCAATACGTAACTACTTTTTGGAAGGGGCAACTAGAATTTGTAATCTTTGACGTTCAAAAGTGTATTTTATGTACCTATTAGAAACAAATGATTTGACTTTGACTTAGAATAAACAAATTTTTTTTTCTTTCTTTCTTTCTATTGTGGAAAAAATTGTGATCACATTACAAATCTACGCACGCACACAGTCACACATGTATAAGGGTCAAGCATAGTAGGAACTTCGTCCATTTTGGTATGTTTTGACTGTAAAGCAAAAAGTATGGCTATAATTTACGTAGTTTTTATTATTTTTTGGATAAAAAATTACTATATTAAAAATAACAGAAGTAGATTCAGTAAACGATTCTGAACAAACAACGTTCATAATGTGCATTGAACCAGTTACACATTGTATATTAAGTACAAAGTAGGTGTTTAAAAGAAAAAATATTGAAAGAGCTTATTTGGTATCAAAAAATTCGTACCTATCGCTGTTAGTGGGAAAGTTTTCCAAAACGCTAGCAGCGTAGCTTCGTTGGATGCCAACGCTAATTCATAGGCCTAAAAATAGGCCAGCTCTCTGCCCAACAAATTTTGAATCGAAAATACAACTATCATATAGCATTTTTTTAATAACTAACTCTATTATAAGTAACCTATGGATATGAATAAAGTCAATAAACTAAGTGCCTAAATATTATGTGCGAAACGAGTATTTTAAATTTTATAATTCTTCCAATTTACGTTACGGTTACTCCGCATCTAATTTATTTATTAAACTTACACACACTATTTTAACAGGATGACCCCAATACAATAGTGGTTTGCAAACACACACCAAATAATTTGAAAAATCTACTTACTTATATATCTAGATATATATTTATATTTTTTGGCTTTATTTAAGTATAGGTATGTTATATTTAATATTTTAGTTTAAGACTTCGCATATTCATATTGTTCTCTTCTTGTTCTCATACACTATTGTCTACATTTATTTTTCATTTTTCCTTTCGCAGGTCTGCCGGAAGAAATTTCTTAAGACATACAGCAGTACATTTGTACTGAAATTATAATTATGTCGTATCTCTAAGTATTTAACTGTGTGTACATAAATAATAAAATAAATAAATAAACTCTATTAAAACACAATCTGAAGTCAGACTACACAATGATATGTACCTACTGTAATAATTGTCAAACTAAACTTTTTTTTTATGCTTTAGAATGTTAACGCGTGCTGTTATAATGTTTTACGCTAGCCCTGAGCAAGGTCCACTGGTTTCAATTCGACACTCTAAAAATAACAGTTGTAATGTGTAATCAATAAGAACTAAGTCAAACCAAATAAAAGATCTTGTGAAACACGATTTTTATCCTTTGAGGTTTATTACATTTTTTATCTGAAAAGTGAATCTCTTTCTACACTTAATCCTAAACGGATAGAAAACTCACTGAACCGTAAATAGTTCTACTTAGACCCCTTACCTTTCAAATGCTAGCGATAGATTAGCGAACCAGTATTTACTTTACTTTTATTCGAATTTTCTGTAACTCCATTCCCGGACTTAACACTTATTGATTTGATTAAGTGTATGTTCATCCAACATTAGTTTGTAAGTTCGTATTATTGTACTAACAAATATGGATGTAATCGTGGGATGAATCCGAAATAAATGATTTATTATTATTATGACATTTATTTAAATTCTAATCCATATGAAATACATTTTTAAATATTTCTTAAAAAAGATATAAAATACATTTAAAAATATAGAAAATAGAGGTCCGCCGGTGTTGGGAGCAGGGTCCAAGCTACCGGTGGTTAGGGCCGCAGAGACAGGAACCTCCTCACAATGCGAACCGTATCAAAGAGTACTGCCTTCTGAATCAGGCTGGCTGACGTTGACTACTATCTTCTGGTGTTGGCAACTATCTTCTGACGTTGTCACAAGATTATTGCTTACGTTGACTACTATCTTCTGGCGTTGGCAACTATCTTCTGACGTTGTCAGAAGATTGTTGCTTACGCTGGCTACTATCTTCTGACATTGTCAGAAGATTATTGCTTACGTTGGCTACTATCTTCTGACGTTGTCAGAAGATTGGCTGACGTTGGCTACTATCTTTTGACGTTGTCAGAGGATTGGCTGACGTTGGCTACTATCTTCTGACGTTGTCAGAGGATTGGCTGACGTTGGCTACTATCTTCTGACGTTGTCAGAAGATTTTTGGTTACGTTGGCTACTACCTTCTGACGTTGTCCGAAGATTGGCTGACGTTGGCTACTATCTTCTGAAGTTGTCAGAGGATTGGCTGACGTTGGCTACTATCTTCTGACGTTGTCAGAAGATTTTTGGTTACGTTGGCTACTACCTTCTTACGTTGTCAGAAGATTGGCTGTATATCATCTGACGTTGTCAGAAGGTCAGAATATTATTGCTAACGTTGGCTACTATCTTATGACGTTGTCAGAAGATTATTGCTTACGCTGGCTACTATCTTCTGACATTGTCAGAAGATTATTGCTTACGTTGGCTACTATCTTCTGACGTTGTCATAAGATTGGCTGACGTTGGCTACTATCATCTGACGTTGTCAGAAGATTGGCTGACGCTGGCTACTATCTTCTGACATTGTCAGAAGATTATTGCTTACGTTTGCTACTATCTTCTGACGTTGTCAGAAAATTGGCTGACGTTGGCTACTATCTTCTGACGTTGTCAGAAGATTTTTGGTTACGTTGGCTACTACCTTCTTACGTTGTCAGAAGATTGGCTGTATATCATCTGACGTTGTCAGAAGGTCAGAATATTATTGCTAACGTTGGCTACTATCTTATGACGTTGTCAGAAGATTATTGCTTACGCTGGCTACTATCTTCTGACATTGTCAGAAGATTATTGCTTACGTTGGCTACTATCTTCTGACGTTGTCATAAGATTGGCTGACGTTGGCTACTATCATCTGACGTTGTCAGAAGATTGGCTGACGCTGGCTACTATCTTCTGACATTGTCAGAAGATTATTGCTTACGTTTGCTACTATCTTCTGACGTTGTCAGAAAATTGGCTGACGTTGGCTACTATCTTCTGACGTTGTCAGAGGATTGGCTGACGTTGGCTACTATCTTCTGACGTTGTCAGAAGATTGGCTGACGTTGGCTACTATCTTCTGACGTTGTCAGAAGATTGGCTGACGTTGGCTACTATCTTCTGAAGTTGTCAGAAAATTGGCTGACGTTGAGTACTATCGTCTGACGTTGTCAGAAGGTCAGAATATTATTGCTAACGTTGGCTACTATCTTATGACGTTGTCAGAAGGTCAGAATATTATTGGTCACGTTGGCTACTATCTTCTGACGTTGTCAGAAGATTTTGCTTACGTTGACTACTATCTTCTGACGTTGTCAGAAGATTTTTGCTTACGTTGACTACTATCTTCTGACGTTGTCAGAAGATTATTGGTCACGTTGGCTACTGTCTTCTGACGTTGTCAGAAGGTTATTGCTTACGTTAGCTACTTTCTTCTGACGTTGTCAGACATGTGGAATGTGAGCTCAGCTATCATTGTGCCGATCGTCGTGACGTTCCGTTGGCTACTATCTTCAGACGTTGTCAGAAGGTTGGCTGACGTTGACTACTATCTTCTGACGTTGTCAGATGATTATTGCTTACGTTGGCTACTATCTTCTGACGTTGTCAGAAGATTGGCTAACGTGGTCAGAAGATTATTGCTAACGTGTGCTACTATCTTCTGACGTTGGCTGAAGATTGACTGACGTTGACAACTATCTTCTGACGTTGTCAGTAGATTGGCTGACGTTGAATACTAACTTCTGACGTTGTCAGAAGGTTATTGCTTACGTTGGCTACTATCTTCTGACGTTGTCAGACATGTGGAATGTGAGCTCAGCTATCATTGTGCCGATCGTCGTGACGTTCTGTTGGCTACTATCTTCTGACGTTGTCAGAAGGTTGGCTGACGTTGACTACTATCTTCTGACGTTGTCAGAGGATTGGCTGACGTTGGCTACTATCTTCTGACGTTGTCAGAAGATTATTGCTTACGTCGGCTACTAACTTCTGACGTTGTCAGAAGATTGGCTGACGTTGGCTACTATCTTCTGACGTTGTCAGAAGATTGGCTGACGTTGGCTTCTATCTTCTGACGTTGTCAGAAGATTATTGGTCACGTTGGCTACTATTTTCTGACGTCAGAAGATTTTGCTTACGTTGACTACTATCTTCTGACGTTGTCAGAAGATTATTGCTTACATTGGCTACTATCTTCTGACGTTGTCAGAAGATTGTTGCTTACGCTGGCTACTATCTTCTGACGTTGTCAGAAGATTGTTGCTTACGCTGGCTACTATCTTCTGACGTTGTCAGAAGATTGGCTGACGTTGGCTTCTATCTTCTGACGTTTTAGAAGATTTTTGCTTACGCTGGCTACTATCTTCTGACGTTGTCAGAAGGTTATTGCTTACGTTGACTATTATCTTCTGACGTTGTCAGAAGATTATTGGTCACGTTGGCTACTATCTTCTGACGTTGTCAGAAGGTTATTGCTTACGTTAGCTACTTTCTTCTGACGTTGTCAGACATGTGGAATGTGAGCTCAGCTATCATTGTGCCGATCGTCGTGACGTTCCGTTGGCTACTATCTTCTGACGTTGTCAGAAGGTCAGAATATTATTGCTAACGTTGGCTACTATCTTATGACGTTGTCAGAAGGTCAGAATATTATTGGTCACGTTGGCTACTATCTTCTGACGTTGTCAGAAGATTTTGCTTACGTTGACTACTATCTTCTGACGTTGTCAGAAGATTTTTGCTTACGTTGACTACTATCTTCTGACGTTGTCAGAAGATTATTGGTCACGTTGGCTACTGTCTTCTGACGTTGTCAGAAGGTTATTGCTTACGTTAGCTACTTTCTTCTGACGTTGTCAGACATGTGGAATGTGAGCTCAGCTATCATTGTGCCGATCGTCGTGACGTTCCGTTGGCTACTATCTTCTGACGTTGTCAGAAGGTTGGCTGACGTTGACTACTATCTTCTGACGTTGTCAGAAGGTTGGCTGACGTTGACTACTATCTTCTGACGTTGTCAGAGGATTGGCTGACGTTGGCTACTATCTTCTGACGTTGTCAGAAGGTTATTGCTTACGTTGGCTACTAACTTCTGACGTTGTCAGAAGATTGGCTGACGTTGGCTACTATCTTCTGACGTTGTCAGAAGATTATTGCTTACGTTGGCTACTAACTTCTGACGTTGCCAGAAGATTGGCTGACGTTGGCTTCTATCTTCTGACGTTGTCAGAAGATTATTGGTCACGTTGGCTACTATTTTCTGACGTCAGAAGATTTTGCTTACGTTGACTACTATCTTCTGACGTTGTCAGAATATTATTGCTTACATTGGCTACTATCTTCTGACGTTGTCAGAAGATTGTTGCTTACGCTGGCTACTATCTTCTGACGTTGTCAGAAGATTGTTGCTTACGCTGGCTACTATCTTCTGACGTTGTCAGAAGATTGTTGCTTACGCTGGCTACTATCTTCTGACGTTGTCAGAAGATTGGCTGACGTTGGCTTCTATCTTCTGACGTTTTAGAAGATTTTTGCTTACGCTGGCTACTATCTTCTGACGTTGTCAGAAGGTTATTGCTTACGTTGACTATTATCTTCTGACGTTGTCAGAAGATTATTGGTCACGTTGGCTACTATCTTCTGACGTTGTCAGACATGTGGAATGTGAGCTCAGCTATCATTGTGCCGATCGTCGTGACGTTCCGTTGGCTACTATCTTCTGACGTTGTCAGAAGGTTGGCTGACGTTGACTACTATCTTCTGACGTTGTCAGATGATTATTGCTTACGTTGGCTACTATCTTCTGACGTTGTCAGAAGATTGGCTGACGTGGTCAGAAGATTATTGCTAACGTGTGCTACTATCTTCTGACGTTGGCTGAAGATTTTTGCTTACGTTGACAACTATCTTCTGACGTTGTCAGAAGATTGGCTGACGTTGAATACTAACTTCTGACGTTGTCAGAAGGTTATTGCTTACGTTGGCTACTATCTTCTGACGTCGTCAGACATGTGGAATGTGAGCTCAGCTATCATTGTGCCGATCGTCGTGACGTTCTGTTGGCTACTATCTTCTGACGTTGTCAGAAGGTTGGCTGACGTTGACTACTCTCTTCTGACGTTGTCAGAGGATTGGCTGACGTTGGCTACTATCTTCTGACGTTGTCAGAAGATTATTGCTTACGTTGGCTACTATCTTCTGACGTTGTCAGACATGTGGAATGTGAGCTCAGCTATCATTGTGCCGATCGTCGTGACGTTCTGTTGGCTACTATCTTCTGACGTTGTCAGAAGGTTGGCTGACGTTGACTACTATCTTCTGACGTTGTCAGAGAATTGGCTGACGTTGGCTACTATCTTCTGACGATGTCAGAAGATTATTGCTTACGTTGGCTACTACCTTCTGACGTTGTCAGAAGATTGGCTGACGTTGGCTTCTATCTTCTGACGTTGTCAGAAGATTATTGCTTACGTTGGCTACTATCTTCTAACGTTGTCAGAAGGTTATTGCTTACGTTGACTACTATCTTCTGACGTTGTCAGAAGATTATTGGTCACGTTGGCTACTATCTTCTGACGTTGTCAGAAGATTTTGCTTACGTTGACTACTATCTTCTGACGTTGTCAGAAGATTATTGCTTACGTTAGCTACTTTCTTCTGACGTTGTCAGACATGTGGAATGTGAGCTCAGCTATCATTGTGCCGATCGTCGTGACGTTCCGTTGGCTATTATCTTCTGACGTTGTCAGAAGGTTGGCTGACGTTGACTACTATCTTCTGACGTTGTCAGATGATTATTGCTTACGTTGGCTACTATCTTCTGACGTTGTCAGAAGATTGGCTGACGTGGTCAGAAGATTATTGCTAACGTGTGCTACTATCTTCTGACGTTGGCTGAAGATTGACTGACGTTGACTACTATCTTCTAACGTTGTCAGAAGATTGTTGCTGACGTTAGCTGTACATACATATTCGGCATACATATCGGCATATTTTCTAAGGCCTTCGACACTGTCTTTGTCTCTATTTTTACTCGAAACTCTCAAATTTCTTAAGGATTTTCTATCGGACCCGACCCAGTACCTATGTTAAAATAGTCGAGTATAACAGTCTTAACAACAACTAGATTTCGATGTAGGTACCACAAGGAAACTTGCTCAGCCCGCTCCTCTTCCAAATCTATGTTAACGAGCTCTTTCTACTTACTTGATGATACTGTTTTACTGTCCAGCGGACACGATTGGGAAACCGTAAAAGGCCGCTGAAAGGTCTTTGACCCAGGATATAGTTTGGTTGGGCAATAATAGCTTAACTTTGAACGTAAGCAAAACGAACTTTATTACCTTTGGTTCCAGACCCTCTACCCTACCATCCGACATTTCACTACAAATCAAAGCCCATTTTTGTAACCGCAACAATCTCTGTTCATGCCAAACTGTAACTAGAGTCCTGACTCAAGTATCTCGGCCTTTTCCTTCATTCTAGTCTCAGCTGGAAGTACCACATTAAATCTCCCTCTACGCGTATTAGAAAAATCATTTATCTTTGCAAAAAGTTAAGAACTTTTGACCATAAAGATATCCTAAAACTGGTATACACTACTCTATCTGAATCAACACTAAGTTATTATATCACTGCATGGGGTGGTGCAGCCAAAACAATCCTCATACAAGCTGAAAGAGCCGAACATGCAGTAATGAAAATCCTGTTAAACAAACCATTTTGGTATCCCACTCAGCAAGTTTATTCGGAATTTAGGGTACTGGCAGTCTGCCAAATGCATATGCTTCGTGCGATCACACGCACACATAAAACTACCCCCCAGCCTATATGTAGACCCAAATCCGTTTGTCCCAAAGTATATATACAAATATCACCTTTGCACGACGGTTTAGCCGTTAAAAAACCGGCCAAGTGCGTGTCGGACTACGCACAATGAAAGGTTCCGTACTTGGAAAGAATTTATCCTAAGAACAAACTTAACATTGTAGTTGGTAAACATAATCTCCCATACATTCCAACTGCAAATGTAAGTTTGTACGCACATTAAATAGAGATTTACCATGGAATTTTAAGACCATAGACTTCTTTTAGATTTTCCTGTAATTTATAATTATAGAACTATTTTCTGTAATTTTTTCAAAATTTTAGGTTCAGTGGTTTCGGAGATAAGGGGGGGAATGGTAAATTTTCGCTTATTTTCACTTATAACTTTTAAACAATTTATTTTAAAATTATAAAAATTTTTTTGGGACGCTCATAGTAAGCCCTTTCATTTTATATGTCACACGGTACAGTTTGCAAAACTGTTTTTTTTAATTTTCTTGTTTGCCCCCCAAAACTGACCTCAATATTCTTAATTCATTTATTTACGATTCACGTCCGTATTTGGGTCACTCAAATTGATATGTATACCAAATTTCAACTTATTCGGTCCATTACATAGATAAGGGGGGGGGGGGGTGGTAAATATTCGTCTATTTTCAATTATAACTTAAAAAAATATATATAAAAATATATTTGAGACCCTCACAGTAAGCCCTTTTATTTCCTTTGTTCCCACTAGTACCACCGAACTGAACCACTGGTGGTACTAGCGAGAAATTTCGTTCTCTATAGTACCACCATTTACTTAGTGGTACTAGTGAGACTGTTTGTTCCCAACCTTTGTTCTCACTAGTACTACCGAACTGAACCACCGGTGATACTAGCGATAGTACCTACCACCACTTATATTAATTAATATTAATGGTACTAGTGACACTGTTTGTTCCCAATAGTACTACCTATGCAAATTGTGTAACATTATTTTTTACCGACTATAAACTTATGGGACGAAATACCTACCTTATTGATTAGACGTAGAGTAGTCTATTTTCCTCAAGTGCAGGAAGATAGTGACAATCTTTCAATCGACAAATCGTTGGGATTTACTCGCCAATAAGCCGACACCAAGTTTCAATGAAAAAAAATCTTCAATTTACAGGCAACGAAATAAAGCTGCTTGTGTTGAAAAAACTCTTTCCAAAAATGGTGGAGAGGTAGAAGTACCTCAACAGGTCTTGAAATTTTTGCTCGCTGATTATTGTGAAGATTCCATGAGAATCATACTATTTTGCAATGAAACAGGGAAAGATTTGCTTAAAACTTCGACAATGTTTTTCATGGACGGTACTTATAAGTCATGCCCGGAACCATTTCGTCAAATTTACGTCATTCATGGAGACCTTGGTAGCAATTTGGAATACAAAAATATTGTCCCATTAGCCTTTGCATTTATGACTCATCAAAATGAAAAAGCGTACTCTACACTGTTCGAACTACTCAAAATAAGAATTCCGGAACGGCAGCCTGGTGTGGTCATGACTGATTTTGAACAGGCAGCCATAAGTGCATTAACTAAAATTGGTATAAAAGTTACAGGATGTCATTATCACTTTCTAAATGCTCTGCGACGTAAGGCAAAATCTTTGGGCATGAAGAAAACTAGGGATAATCAACGAATCATTCATTTGGCTAGTAACCTTGCTTTGCTCCCAACAGACAAAATTTCGGAAGGATGGGATTATGTTGTAAGAGAATTGAAACAAGACGTAGTACCTGCAATGATAAATTTCCAAAAATACTACGAAACAGTTTGGATGAAAAGTCCTTTCAAAGATATATTAAGCGTTTTTGGCTGTCAACATCGAACAAATAATGCGGCAGAGGGTTGGCATCATAACTTAAATTCTTACATAAGCAGAAATAAACCGAATTTCTTGCAAATCTTGCATGTTTTGTTTCAAGAATCTCACATAACAACCTTCCGAAGCAACAAATTGAAGAAGTTCAATAAGAGCTCACAACCAAAGCGAGCAAAACAACACATTGATTCTGATGACCGGATAATTGAAGCGCAAATGCAATTGACATCAGGAGAAATTTGTATTGGCCACTTTTTAGAGAAACTTCGCTAGTTCGCATATAAACGTTGTTGCGATATGTTTTATTTTTACTTTAGCCGAGAGATAAGTTTAATTTCTGTTTACTTTTGTTTTGCAATTAAAGTGATAATATGTATTAATTTATTTGTATAGGTAGGTAGTACTATTAGGAACAACAGTGTCACTAGTACCATTAATATTAATTAATATAAGTGGTGGTAGGTACTATCGCTAGTATCACCGGTGGTTCAGTTCGGTAGTACTAGTGGGAACAAAGGTTGGGAACAAACAGTCTCACTAGTACCACTAATATTAATTAATATAAATGGTGGTACTATAGAGAACGAAATTTCCCGCTAGTACCACCGGTGGTACAGTTGGGTGGTACTAGTGGGAACAAAGGTTTTATTTGATGTGTCACACGGTACAGTTTGCAAAACTTAAAAAAATTTAAGAATATCTGCTCTCCCTAACTATAATGTGACGACACGGAAGAATTTGTCAAACCATAACTAATTATTGTGAACGTGAATATTGTGAAATTGTAATATTTGTAAATGTGAAGACTATGTGGGTCATAATTTTTTATTCCGTGTTTTTTCTCAGCTAGTTTTTATCATGGTCTGGCAGTTTGAGTAATTTATGCGGCCTACCCAAATGTCCTTTCTTTGTATTGTTCACTGAATCGTTGAGCTTCTTAAGTTCTAAGTTGAGACTCACGATTACTGACAAATGCGTGCACTGACTGGACAAGTCCACTCAATCTGTGTGGTTCATTTCTCAATTTACCATTTTAGACACTATCTACATGGTCTTCACATAATCTGACCAAGATTTTGTCTGTACTTTAAAAGAGACTGTGACCTCTGAGTTTCTTTCGGCCTTTCTTCTCAGAGTAGTCAGATAGGAAATGCCGACCTCATCTAGTTTTAAAATATGATTGACGTGTTAAAGTGTTTGTTCAATCCAACTTAAAGAAATATGATTACACACATTAAAAAAAGTCTCATTCACAGATACACACCTACACTCACACATATATCGATCATATGGTATGGTCTGATATATATGGTTTTCCATTAATTTAATTTATCATGTTTGTTAGAGAGATTTGATCCTAATGATTGACCCTATCGATTGATGCCATACCGGGAGTTACTTCAAGTAATATAAATTTACCTCCTTACCTTGAGAGTGCGTATTAGGTAGGTTTTATATTCTTAATTCTAGATATTGTATTTTTTTTTTACCTTTTCATTAAATTGTTCAGTCTACTTTTTTTATCTTTTTATTTGTTAGGAATAAGTAGACTTGACAGTTTGGTACTTGAAGTAACTCCCAGCTCCGCGTCAGGAAAGCTTCCACAATCTAGTGGGCAGGGCAGCTCCGAGGAACAGGAGTCAGGCGGCACCGAGGAAAGAATCTGAGTGCAGTCTCCGCAGTGTCGAGAAGAATTGTAGGGGCGCGTCAGAGTGTCGGCGACCCCAACTTTAGCAGTACAAATACGAGATAAATCTCCAGGAATCAGGCAGTATACCTTTTGCAGTGAAGATAGTTCACTCAGAACCGAGACGTATACGTAAACAGAGCTGAATTGCTTCTCAAGCTCCTTTTATAGGAAAATCTGGACGTTCTTGAATATTCTGTTCTCTTCAAAAATCCATTTTCGATTTCAAGTTTATGCTGTCCTCTGTCCTGCCAGTTATCTAACCGGCCAGGTGTAGTAGGCCAAGATGTATAAAACCTCCTGATCAAATTCTGAGAGTGCGTTTAAGAAACTTTAATTATAATAATTTAGAATTTAGTTATTTATTAGACAACGTATTTAAGTATAAAATAAATTTAGAATATCCAAAATTATATAAGTAAATGATTATTAGAAAATACAAACTTAGTGCAACCTTCATTGAATAGGCTGGTAAGAAAATCTATGAAATAAGTAGACTTCAGTTTGACACTTTTGACCTCCGCTAAGGAGTATAGTGTTCTGTGCTTTTGACGTAAATGTCGTTTAAAGAATAAAATTGTGTAATATGATGAAAATCTAATAAAAAGTATGATGAATGGAAAGAAAAACGTAAGTAGAGTGATATATTAACCATATCTGTAATAAACAGATACTATAATACACAGAGAGTAAAAAGACCCATCACATAGCCGTTACCTACGCATTTTGTACATCAAACTAAGCAACATTGAGTAAAAATTATTGCTGGGAAAGGACTTTTATTTTTAGTATGAAAAATCGCTGTTTACTGCAGCGAGCAATGTAACACGCGCAAAAAATTGTTCTTATGGGTGCATGCAACAGTACAAGAGTTGTGGGGTTATTTAAAGTTAATTTATAACATTTAAAACTTGTTTTCGTGAAAAAAAGTAAAAAAAAGTTGGAGAAAAGTTGGTTGTTCAATATCTTCGTAACCAGAAGGTTCCCAGGTATGGTCCAGTACAAAAAATTATTACAATGACGAGAAGTATAAGTAACTCTCGGCTTCATTAAGCGTCTTTTTACACCCGGTATACAATAATAATCATGAAACAAGAGCAAAGAACTAAAATGAAGCGTGTGTATGCGGAAGCCTGGTTCAGAAAAGCAAAGAGAGAATATACAAACTACTTGCAATTACTTTTAACGAGTTTTTTACAACATTTTTACAACACTCTTTTAAAGTCTGTCGTTAAGTTTGAAAAGTAATTACCTACTCTACAAAAATGATGGTAATAATCATCATCATCATCTTCCTGCCCTTGTCCCATGTTACTTGGGGTCGACGCAACACGTTTTCTTTTTCCATTCCCCCCTGTCAACCGTCACTCTATCATTCACTCCCTTCTCTTTCATATCATTCTTCACACAATCCATCCATCTTTTTTGGGCCTTCCTCTCCCTCTCCATCCATCCACATTTATCTTCATCACTCTCCTCGACACATGCGTTTCCTCCCTCCTCATCATGTGATGAGAAAAAGTAAAAGTTGAACGGACGTCGTTTGGCATGGTATGAGCATGTGCTCATACCATGCCAAACGACGTCCGTTCAACTTTTCTTTCACCGGCGCCACTTTCAAACTTCCCCTTATATACTCATTTCTGACTTTATCCATTCTCGTCACTCCACACATCCATCTCAACATTCTCATCTCCGCTACGTGCAATCTTTTTTCATCCGTCCTCTTCACGGCCCAGCATTCCGATCCATACAATACGACAGGCCTTATCACAGACTTGTAGATTTTCCCTTTTAACTTAAGGGGCATCCGTGGGTCGCAAGTTGTTCCTGTGACCTGTCGCCATTTCATCCATCCCGAGTTGATGGTAATAATATATGTTGGAAATAATAAAACAAAATTACATATACAAACTCAAATCACAGACCAATCCGTGCAAAAATTCGATTTGATTTTAAAATTCACCGAGCCAAATTGTTTACAAAACAAACGAAGCGGCTTTCAAAAGATACGGTTATCAATAACTTATTAATAATGTAGAAACGAAGGCTGCCAGGCTCAAATGGGATTGGGCAAGTCACATTAGCCGCATGCCCGCTGACCGCTAGGCAAAAGTCTCCACACAATGGGTGCCTGAAGATGGACGGCGCTGCCGAGCACATCTTAGAAGAAGATGACGAGAAGACCTGGACGCGTACCGCGAGGGCTGGTTCGAAGTAGCACGGGAAAATAGTTGCTGGTAGGATTTGGGAGAGGCCTTTGCCAAGCAGTGAGGACAGTAAGAGCAACCAAAAAAAAAAAAAAAGCGTTCGGTGACAATGACGCGAGTTCCATGATTTATGTTCACCCAAAAAGTGCTCAACGCACCTAAAGAAGTTTTCACTTCAAAAAACTCAAAGAATTTATTTCAATTAAACTACTTAAAAGCACTTTTGAATTGCCAAGAAGTCGGTCAGTCAGTAATATGAAGCTAGTTGCCCATTCCAAAGCGTAGTAGGTAGGTACCTATGGAGAACGGGCAAGAAACTCCATGGAGACTCTTTTAAATTATACGAGTAGTGTTACAAAAATATTAGTTACATCTTTAATGTTGAATTTAAAACTATATGTGAGAATCCAAAAAAGATTTAATAAAGACATCCACGTTAAAAGCGTCCAGAGTAGGTACATCAAATAGAAAAAAAAAAACAATTAAAATAATCCGTGGCAGCTAAGAGATGACCTGTCCTAACAGACGGGGCGCCTATATTATATACCTATTTTTCTGTTGACTGTACCACTGTACCAACGTAGCCTAAGTACCATCTACGGTAACAATACGCCGGGGTCGTCGCACGACTACCCACGCAAAACATAAGATCATACAATGTGCCTTTGTATGAATTATTTACGCGCTTATATTAAAGAAATATGTCTTAAATGAAAATACATTGGCTAGACATCATTTCCATTTTTTCGACTTTTTTGGTATTCTACGAAATCTCTTTCAGTGCCGTAGGTACTTAAAAAGGTAGGAAATTCAAATGCCTGAAAGATAAATCCATACAAGTGCGAGTTATACACGCTCCAATGGTTCCGTATAGAAAGCCTTCAGACATTGGAGAGGGAAACGAAATCTTTTTAGAGTTTTCCAACGTCACTATAGAACTATTATTCATTTGATCAAACTATCTCTAAATAGAAAAAGGAGCTAATGTTTTATAAGAGTCAAGTTTTACGTTTTACATTATCAGTTAATTTTTTTAAATTGGTCGCAAAATCGTAAACTTATGCACCTTGATTTTCATGTACTTCTAGGTCCAGTACGTGTCATTTATAGCACACTGTGCGACACGCTGCGTGATGATTCAATGATGTGATAATCATGTAATCAAAACAGCACTTCCCGCCCCCGATCTCTGCTCACCGCCAAATAGAACCAAAGTTCACTTAAGTACATGTGGAGGTCAGTGTCATTATATTGTATCCTACAATTTTTCTATGAATATAAGTGGGCACTGAGTCGAATTGTTATTTATTACCACTCACAGCAGTTGAGTAGAAAACACGTGTCAATATGAAGTTCTTTAATACTCTTTTGGTTGTTATTTGTGTTGCGTCACTCGCTGCGTTGTGTTCAGCACAACATGCTTACAAACCAGCTCTCGATCAACCGGAAACTGCATCTATTGCAAGGGAAAAGAAACAAGCTTTAACAGAACCTGAATGCCGGTGCCCAAAATATCAAGTTTGGCTCCAGGCTAAATGTGTATCCTGCGAAAAGTAAGTACCTACCTGCAATTTATTTTCTATTTTAAAATGTTTAACTCGCCTGCGACAAGTAAGTAAAATTTTAAATGTAAGAATTATAATTTAATGAAATCGAAGTACCTTAATCTATAGAGAAATCATCATCATCTATTCAATATAATAATCTTAAGAGGAAAGATTTGTATTTTTCTACGTAACGAATAAACATAAAAACTACTACTACTACTAGTGCGTATCGCAGGCGCGACGCGACACTAGTAGCACAATTTCTTTGTCGGTGCCTGTCGCGCCCGCGATATCGCGCGAGTCTGTACGAGCCTTAATATTAGTATGTAGTAGCTTGTAGGTAATGTTATTGAATGTTTAATTTATAATGTTGTTTTTTTCCTATAATTTATTGTATTATGAATGTGTTAGTTTTATAGTTTTAATGAACGTGATTTTATTTATTTATGATTTCAAACACAATCAGAATTCGTAAAACGTTCTCCTTGGGTGACTATCATAACATATTATTTTCTGATAGAACAAATTATTAAAACAACGTAATAAGTAAACTTTTGAAATATTATATAAGTTTTGCTAATAATCTCTTTAAATGTTCCTAATTATATTGTTGAAACAAACAGAAAATGTTACACTTGCCACATGACAGTTGCCACCAGATGGCTCTCTCTATATACATATAATAAGTAGCACGGTGTTCTTGCCACTGAAAACTGTAATGTGCGTCAATAATTTAATTAATACGAATACCTACATGCACTGTTTCTCTGAAATCCTGACCCATAAACCAACATAATTATAATCTTATATATAAAATTCTCGTGTCACAATGTTAGTTACCATACTCCTCTGAAACGGCTTGACCAAATTTTATGAAATTTTATATGTATATTCAGTAGGTCTGAGAATCGGCTACTATATTTTTTATTTATTTTTTAAGTTTTAGGTAGGTAGGTAGGGAAGGGAAGGGTAGGGTAGATAGGTAGGTAGGTAGGGTAGTATAGGGTAGGGTAGGGTAGGGTAGGGTAGGTAGGTAGGTAGGTAGGGTAGGGTAGGGTAGGATAGGGTAGGTAGGTAGGTAAGTAGGGTACGTAAGTAAGGTAGATTGGGTAGGGTAGAGTAGTGGAGTTTATACTATAGCTTTTGACAGAACAAAGTCTGTCGGCTCAGCTAGTATCTTACAAGTATAAAGACACTTAAAAAGGAGGTATGGTGTCGGTATTTTGTGGAGATGTTTTGGAGGTGTTTTGTGTTGGAGGTGTTTTGTAAAACCTTTCCTAATATATATTTTTTATTTTTAAGGTATAAAGAGGTCACGGGTAAAGACGATTGTCCAACATGTTTTAACGACGAACAGACACATCCAAAAAATGCTACCTCAACATAATTGTCCCAAGCCCAAGATACAAAAATCTCTGCCAACTGACTACGGATCCTGTGATATTTTTGGCCGCGTTTATAAAAAATAAAAATAATAAAAATAAAAAATAAAGAAGAAAAAGAAAGAGAAAGAAAGAAGAGAAAGTCGGTGTCCAGACCCTGTTACAAAGAATGGAAATACTATTTTAGTGACGGCTTCGTGTTTAAGAAACTGGTAATTTTTGTTAATACATGTGATAAATAACATATTCCATAAGAAGACAGATTGTACTTTTTTAAATAATTTTGTAACTTTTGCTGATTGCTTGGTTGCTTGTGTATAAATTTTTGTAAATCTATTCTAATAATAAACCTGAAGAGTTTGTTTTTTTGTTTGTTGAAATGAAATAACTAATATCTCTGGAAATAACAGTCGGATAAAAAAAAACCGACCAAGTGAGTGTCGGGCCACGCACAATGAAGGGTTCCGTAGTTGGTATGCATTTATCCCAAGAACAAACTAAACATTGTAGTTGAAAAACATGTTCTTCTATACGAAATGTATGAGAGAACATGTTTTTCAACTGTAAATGTAAGTTGGTCGACTATTACTCGCTACCTTGTAAAGCCTACTTCTCTGTGATAATTTTTCTTTTAATGTCGTTATACATAATTATATACTACTGCTGTCAATTTTTTCACATATCCAAATACAACCATTTGGGTTGGCAGGGGGGGACACTTGACTCTAACAAAAATCAACACTTTAAAGCTTAATATTACGCAAACGAATCCGTAAATCGAAAAATGCTTTTGACAAACCCACAATATTTTGTAACAGCCAATCCTACGATAGCCCACACCATGGGACAGACGAAAAAATAAATTTATCCCCATTTTACATTTACATTTTACGTGTAGGGGAGGTCCCCTACACGTAAAATGGGGATGTTTTTTTTTTTTTCTCTCACCAGCAGTGTGGCATATTGTTGGATAGGCCGTTCAAAAATAGTGCGGATTTGTGAAAACCGTTTTTGATTCAGGGATCCGTTTGCGAAATATTAAGCTTTAAAGTGCAAATTTTTGTTAAAGTCAAGTGTGTGTCCCCCTACCAGCTAAATGGTGGATTTTGGATAAGTGAAAAAATTCACGGTATATATAACGAAATTACATGGAAAACTATCACAGAAAAGTAGGTTTTACAAGATAGCGAGTAATAGTCAACCGACTTACATTTGCAGTTGGAGAATTGACCGTCACGTATATCGATGTATTGGAGAACATGTATTTCAATTACGATGTTAAGTTTGTTCTTGGAATAAATTCGTTCCAACTACGGAATCCTTCATTGTGCGTGGTCCGACACGCACTTGGCTGGTTTTTTTTTTTAATATTAGTAGATATGTATATATATATTACTTATACTGCAGTTATCACGCGCCTGTTTTTATATTCAGGCTAATCCTAAAAGCCCTGGTATTTTTTGTCAATTTTTAATGCCGGCTTTTCGCTGCGTTTCGGCGTAGAATTTCCCAACACAGCTAATCCGACTAAGTGCTAAGCTTACTTTGGTATACTCACGAAGAGCAAAATGAAAGAAAAATGTGACCAGGGACGGTTTAAGCCAGAAGCTGCATAAGCTCAGGCGGCGTATAACGCGCGCGTAAGCTAGTGTTGAATTGAAATCCCATCCGTAATATTTCGACGTAAATCTATTCCCTCTTAAGACTCTATTCGGTAGGTACTCTGTTCATTTCACAGGTACATAAACAATCAATAGTTTATTTTAATTATTCTTTATAATTATCAATAATCTAAAATAAACATTTAGCAGATGTCACATCAATTATCATAAAGTAAATCTCGCAGTGATGTCAGTATCAGTGTTGCCAGTGATGACATATGGCACTGAAACGTGGTCGCTCACAATGGGCCTTATTAGAAGGCTAAAAGTCATCCAAAGGGCAATGGAGAGGGCTATGTTTGGAGTTTCCCTACGTGATCGAATCAGAAATGAAGAGATCCGCAGGAGAACCAAGGAAACTGACATAGCTCGAAGAATTGCATTGAAACTTAAGTAGCAATGGGCAGGGCACATTGCGCGCAGAACAGATGGCCGTTGGGGCCGAAAGTTTCCGGAGTGGCGACCGCGTACCGGAAGACTTTGCGTTGGAAGGCCTCCCACAAGGTGGACTGATGACCTTGTGAAGGTTGCAGGAATCTGCTGGACGCGAGAAGCACAGAACTGGTTGAAGTGGCGGTGCTTGGGGGAGGCCTATGTCCAGCAGTGGACGTCTTTCGGCTGAAATGACGATGATAATAATGAATGTCGCAGATGGATTATCGAATCCACTGTTTTACATAACCGCTAGCTATTTTACAAAACAGCTCCGTTATGTGAAACAGCTGAACGAGACGTCCAGCGAGTTTCCATAATAACTTAAGTCTTACGCAAGTAGCTACTGAAACCTACCGTTGCTAGTGCCTCATCTACAAAAATGTGATTGCATTAAGAACAGATGTTGCTGCCAATCCCCTTAATGAGTTCAAGGGGTGAAGTTTTAACTACAATATCTTGGCGAAATTGATAGGGAGAACACATTCTACATTCTCTAGCTACTTGTGTTGGTAATTTATTTAATTCTTTATACAGTGTGTTTACCTTTGCTAATTATTCAAACTCTTATTTTGCAAGTCTGCTGGGTGAGATTTCTTTAGAGAAAATCAACTTTGTACCTACTCTATTTAATATAATAAAATCGTAGTGAAGTCAAAAGTATATATAGAGGTTGGCAGGGATTCAGTCCATGTTTCTGGACGCCCGTGCGTTGAAATTTTACGTCGAAATTTAAAAAACAGAATTTAGAAGGGCAGAAGCCCGCCACTTCATTCTAGTGCTAATTGCAAATAAATGACGTGGTTGCCTTCAGCCTAAGCTTACTCAAACAATCGTGGAATGAATTCAAACTAAGTACAGCTTACAAAACTTATTGAGTTAGTATTATATTCCAAAGACCAAGGTTTATACCGTCTACGAATTTCATAAAAGCAATTACGTACAAAGAACACATCTTATTCAAAATTCTTTACCGAATATTGCTCCAAAATAATTTAATGTTTGAGGGTCGGAGCCTCGGGTATTTTATTTCAAATGAATTTATAATCGGCTTTGTCCAATACTCTTAGGCGAGGGACTAATAACAAGTACACTTTACTTACAAAATCATTTAAACATAAGTTGCTTTAAAACAATGGCTTATACTAATGACTATCGACCCGATTCGCTTCTTGAGATTTTCGGATGCTATGGTAATATCAATATTCGAAAATGCCTTAAAAAAAAGAAATAAGAAATCTGAAAATCCGACTGATTAAAAAGTGAACTTTAAAAAAGATGGAAACAATATTTTTTCTTTTTTATTACCGATTGGACCTGCTCTTCACCTCGATCTCGGCAGATAGAAAGCGATGGATGAGCCCTGTCAAAATCGGTCCAGCTGTTTAGAAGATTAGTTGGAACAAACAGATAGACAGACAGACCAAAAATGTTTAAAAAAAAAAGTTTTTTGTTCTAAGTACCGTATATTATACTTTCATATGCATCAGCTACTATTTTAACTGAATTTTATTTATTTGTATATTAGTTTGTGTATTAATTTTGATGATTCTTAATATAGTGTCCCACTAAGCGACTCGTTGGCTTGCTTATTTTAACCCCTGTCTGATCCACTCGGGGATTGAGTTTCAAGAACTCTTCACATAATGCACCTCTTCAACATCAAAGAAAACATTTCCAAGAATATATTCCAAATATCAGGTTCTTTTCCTCACTTGTGTAGGCTGTACGTCTGTCCGTCAGTCATGAGGGAATGCAATCTCGATCTTGAGATTCGAGAAAAAAAAAGGCTCGAGAAAAGATCTCGACCGCTATACCCAAAGTCTCAAATTCAGATAATTTTGTAAACAAAGGGGATAACATATCAAAAAAATATCTTCGTAATGGTAACTCACATAAAAAGGCGAAAAAAAACGTTCCATTTTCTTTTAAGTACTGAATTTAAGAAATAATAATTAAAAAATAGTCATACCGTAATTATTTTTATAAATTTTCGGTTTAAAAGAAAGTTATTAAAAAAAGTAGATTTACTGGTATAAATATTTTATAATACTGGTAACAATGCAGGAGATCCAAACATTTTCACATTTTTTACATCTTTAACAACACTTATAATACAACTCTCATTCATAGATTAATATTGTAAGTAGCATATCTAGCCACATTTTGGATGAAAACGGCTGTAAACTGTTTCGAGTGGAAATCGATTTTGGGAGGCCTACGTCTAGCAGTGGACTTAAAAGGGCTGATTATGACGATCATAGGCCGTATCTCCGACACACTAAAACATTGTTTGGCAACGGTATTTTGTTTGCATAATTCTTTTAATTAATTCACTTTAATTTCATAGATGATTATTTACAAAAAAAAATATGATAAAAATAATGTTTTGTACAGTGGTACAAAACATTTTATGTGAGTTACCATAGCGAAGATATTTTTTTGATACGTTATCCCCTTTGTTTACATAAATTATCTGAATTTGAGACTTTGGGTATAGGTCGAGATCTCGAAAGAGATTTCGAGACAGAGCGCGCGCGTCTTAATGCACTGTGCTTCTTTAGAAGCTATTTTCAATATGATAATTAATGGATTTACAGGTTTTCTTTTGATTAAGTTTAATAATTTTATATTGAAAAAAAAAAAAAACGCATCGCAAATAGCGAAATCTCGATCTCGAAAGCGAATGACCAGTCTCGACATCTATAACTTAAATTTTAAAATATGGGTCTGCAAACATAGCCGTGGTCTTATACCAATATCTATCTATTAAATTAGTAGTCACACGAACAATCAAACATGCTGTACGTCAAAAGAGGTGATTTAACCTATTTAACATTGCTCGGATTATGTTAGTTTACATTAGAATAAGATCTTTTTGTAAACTTGTATCTTTCTGTTAAAAATCAATCAATCGATCAATCTCAACACCAGACTTAGCACGCGAGATCTCCAGATTCCAATCGCGTCTCAAGATTGAATTCCCTAGTTATTGTACTGTTTTACAGGAACCGATTTGAAACATGTCTTTGAGAGGGTACAAAGCGCGCAGTGTCATCGTTTGTTTGGTGATTTCTATTATTTTAGAATGAAAATGCAGAAAATAAACATGTTACGTTGTGCTCCACATGACTATACGTTAGTATTGTTACAAACAGTAGTTTTACATTGTTATGTTTTAATTTTGTAATCCTTAAGAGGGCCCTTCCCAGTCCGTCTATCGTCAACGCGAGCATGATTGAAAAGCTTGTTGTTTCATCCAGCGCAATGTTAATGCTAACAGGCAAGTGAGAACGCAATAACATTGAACGGAAAATAGTGTGCGGAAATTTCATAAAACTTGTTCCAGTAAATACGTGTTTTTGAGAAAGCCTTACAAGTTTGTGAAATAAATGTGTGTTATTTAGAATCTCCATTATATGTGCAATGTTTCTATGAAGATGTTTTCTTTATTTTTACAATTAATGAGTACATTATGAACGGCCAAAGTTCAAGTAAAATGTGTGCAAAAAGCAGATTTTTGGAGGCTTATACTGAATTAGTTTCTCCAAATTTTTTTTTTTTTTTGCTTTCATAAAAACCTAGATATAGTGCACATACCAATTAGTTCAAAATTGTCATTGAAAGATGTGTTCCAACACCATAATCACGTACGAGCGTTTGTATGAAAAGACGGGTTGGCCGCTCTTAAAACGGTGCTTAGTGGCCACTATTTTCCATATTAAGGATTACAATAAAACTTAACTAACTTCTGCATTTTCATTCTAAAATAAAAGCAAACAAACAATGAGGGCTCCACTGCGCGTTCGGTACCCTCTTCAAGGAGGCGGCAAAATCCATACGTCATAATATATTCTTGAACATGCGGACACATAATATCAGCTAGTAAGCGCCCACTGTTCTAAATAGGCTTGCTAACGACCCATAAACGGTCTTGTGCGACCATTACCAAGCTCGGTGACATATATGTAGGTCTTATACTAATTTGAAACATTAATATTATATGTTAACGATATGTTGTGGTTTGATTGGTGGTAGGGCTCGTTCTAAGTCCGTCTGGCTAATAGCATTGTTGTGTTTCGGCAGTTAGAGGTAAAATTGCCAGTTCCTTTGTGGTTGAAGATTCCGGGCGAAGCTCGCTTCCACCTTCGGCCTTATCATCACATACTATCAGGTGAGATGACGGCCAAGAGCTTCAACGTTGTGGATTAAAATAAAAAAGACTGGTGGAAACACCAAGTATGACGTATGATGCGGTGATTGATAGATATACCCAAAGTCTCAAATTCAGATAATTTATGTAAACAAAGGGGATAACATATCAAAAAAATATCTTCGTAATGGTAATTCACATAAAATGGCGAACAAAAAGATTCCGATTTCTTTTAAGTACTGATTTTAAGAAATAATAATTAAAAAATAATCATACCGTAATTATTTTTATACATTTTCGGTTTTAAACAAAGTTATTAAGAAAAGGAGATTCTCTGGTATGAAATATTTTATGATACTGGTAACAATGCAGGACATTTTCAATTTTTTTACATCTTCAACAACATTAAAATAACAATTCTCATTCATAGATTAATTTTGTAAGTAGCTTATCTAGCCACATTTTGGATGAAAACGGCTGTAAACTGTTTCGAGAAGAAATCGATTTTGGGAGGTTTACGTCTAGCAGTGGACTAATAGGGGCTGATTATGACAATCATAGGCTATGTCTCCGACACATTACACAAAACATTGTTTGGCAACGGTATTTTGTTTGCATAGTTCTTATAATTAATTCACTTTAATTTTATAGATGATTATTTACAAAAAAAAATATGATCAAATGTTTTGAACCACTGTCCTGTAATTTTGTCAGTGACATTTCTTGACATTACTTTGTTTACATAAATTATCTTAATTAGAGACTTTGGGTATAGATAGAATACTCTTTATTGCACACCATAAAAATTACAGATATCTACGTAGTTTTTTTTTTTTTTTTATATTTTATTTTATATATAGATATATCACATTAAAATTCATATTAAGAAATGCTCTATAGTTAATTCGATTATTTTACATTTACGTTTAAATTGTTAAATCAATATTATACAGGTTGGAAAAAAAAGACCGTGGTTGGAGGAAAAGTACCCTTAATATTGATGATGACAAATTTTACTGAAAGGAAACATTCCTTTATTTTCAAAAATAATTAAAACTGCATTTAAAGACTTGAAAAATCACGTGTTTGAGCCGGGAATAGAACCGGTGAAATGTGAAAAAAAAAAAACAACCAGTATTTTATGATACCAACCGAAAGAGTCATTCATAAGGATCAATTCCTTTTAAACAACATAGTATCTGAAATGAAAGAAAGACGATAAAAAACTCGATATAAAAGGCGACACGTAGCGAATTCAGTCGAAGAATACGTCTGTGCATACGTGAAAGTGGGTCTCATTTTGAGCAATTCATAAGTGAACTATTTCTTTAGATAGTGACTAAGTTTTACAACAAAAAAAAATATTTTTCTTGGTCTTTCTTTAATTTAAGATACTATGATATTTCAAAGGAATTGATCCTTATGAATAACTCTTTCAGTTGGTATCATAAAATACAGGATGTTTTTTTTTTTTTTCCCCATTTCACCGGTCCTATTCCCGGCTCAAGCAGGTGATTTTTCAAAAATCTTTAAATGCAGTTTTGTTTATTTTTTTAAATAAAGGAATGTTTCGTTTTAGTAAAATTTGCCATCATCAATATTAAGGGTACGTTTCCTCCAACCACGATCTTTTTTTTCCATCCTGTATACAACTTCCATTAATTACTTGATTGTATGTGACTGAAATCGTAAAAGTATAAATAAATAGGGTAGAACATAATTGTGACAGGCTAGTCTTGGAAAATGCGTATTCAAGAATTACGGAAATATGTCACCATTTGCTGACGAGACGTTTATGTCAGACTCTGCTGTTTTGCTTCGCACGCGTGTTTAGAAACAGATTGAAACAGTTCTATACATGTTTATTATTCGGAACTTTATCTACAAAACGTTTGCTGATAGAAGGACACCCTGTTAGTCAAAGAAGTCATCTACTTCTTTGACTAACAGGGTGTCCTTCTGTCCTTTTAATTAGCACTTACCAAATATTGTTCAACCATTCTTCTTTTTATTGTGACTTTTAAATCTGTTATTACGCCTTCAAATAATGCAAGTGAGCTATGCAATTTTTTTATGTTAAACAAGAACGCGTACACATCGATTATTTATGTGATTATTTAAGTATTGTAGTAAAATACTTTATGAAATAAATTCAGGAAATAATGTTTACCCAAAACATAAATTTCAACGATACTTGTATTACTTTGTGTACGTTTTTGTATGAACAGACTATTATTACAAATTGAACGCTACGTCACTTAATTGCTTCCAGCTTTTAGGTAGTTTATTATATGTGATCTGTTATGATATGTTTATCAGTTAATTCAATGGGACTAACATACACTAAGATCAATTCAAATTTCTCTCTTACATAATTGTAAGCACTCTCTCACACTACTCTTATGATATATTTAAATACAAATATACAATATAACACTAAAATACTTATATTATGTACAAATACACAAAGGAAAAAAGGGTAGAGCTCCTTGGGCATGAAAAAATTCTTCCGCATCAGTCAGTGGGAAAAGTGCCGAAAAGGAAAGCAGCGAGGCTAAGAAAAAAAAAAAAAATATGAAAATACGTTTATTTGCGGTAAACATGACACAAAGAAAGGACACAAACAGGAAAAGAAAGTATGTATCACATCCATGCAAAACAACCATCGCTCAGCATAATGCTGTGACCCTATACGAGACAGAGCCCAAGCGCTAGTTTTCAGCGACAGCCAAAGTAGACGTGATGACGTCAAACGGTGCACGTGTGGTGCATATTGATATAAAAATAACAAAATAAGAAATTATAAATAAAATACATAGATAGATAGAATACTCTTTATTATATACACCATAAAAAAATACAGATATAAATGTAGAAATGTTACATAGAGTGACACATAGGCGGTCTTATCGCTAAAAACAGTCTTTTTCAGACAACCTTTGGATGGATTAAAAGTAGGAGAGACAATACTGCAGCTAGTCAATGGTGTACCATTTACATATACAATAATTACATACATACATAAAGCATATAGATACTTATCTTCATAAATATACAATAACAAACATGAAACAAGAGCACGGAACTTTAAGTAATGATGATGTTTAAGGAGAAAGGAAGTGTTTTTTACCAGAATTTTAAAAGTGGACAATTATTGGGCACGCCTTATCGAAACGGGCATGGCATTCCATAACCGTACTGCTTGAACTGTAAAAGACTTGTCATAAAAGCTAGTGGAATGCATTGGCATCTCTAGTCTCAAGTTTTCCGATGACGTCAGGTATCTGTTATGTGTGTCAACTTGAAACGTTAACCTTCGATAAGACGGTTTGTAGGATTGAACAGAACACTGTAGAGCTGAAATAAGATATGAGAATTCCGGCGAAGACGTATGGGAAGCCACTTGAGCTTTGTACAAAATTCAGAAATGTGATCATATTTGCGCAAGCCAAATATAAATCTTATGCATAAGTTTTGAAATCGCTCAAATTTATATAAAATATATACAATACATAGTTCTAAAAGTTTATATAAATATAATACTTAAAATGGCAACATTTCGTTCCGTCGGCAACGACTCGTGCGACGCTGGCATATTGTAATCAGTGTTGGATGGCAATGCTGATTCTTTGGCCTAAAAATAGGCCAGCCCTCTCTCTCTCTTTCTTACCTAGTATACATAAATCTGAATTTGAAGCTCGTCAGCCCAGAAAGGACTACACTCACTGAGACCAGTCTAGTACAATTACATGCCTCTTTTCTGGGTCTTTGTAACCTGAAGCCATAAGACGTACGCGTGACGTAAAAGTAACTTAAACTGGAACGATGTTTGACTATAGCAATTTTGGTTTAGAGAAGATAGTTTTTTTTTTGTTCGACGATTAAGCCCACCAAAAATTTTGGCATCTATTAATGAAACGCATGTTCATTTGTTCCTTATGATCTCTAGATTACAGTGTAGTAATAAATTATTCTTTGTCTAACCGGAATACTGAGAAATACGATCATAATCACAAAATCACTAAAAGAGTTATTGTTTAGTGAGTAGGTTGGCCTCATCGATAGTAAAATCTGTTCAATCAAAAATAGTAGAAATACAAGGTGTTTCGAACAGTTAATGAAAACAAAAATTTCTAATGATAAATTGGTAACTTTTCGTAGGTAATAGGCTTTTCGTAGGTAGGGATTAATAGGCGTTAAAATTTACGGGGCCCAAAAAAAACTATCTCCTTTTTGCAACAAACACAATTCATATCACTCTTCGATATGGATAAAACCTTAAAACTAAGTAAGATCGCACGTACATGCTAGGCCCAAAGGAAGTTTCAACTACTAGATACGTCCACTCACTTGGAAGCTGGGTTGATATGAATCAAGCCAACCTTGACCGAGACCACGTTGTCCTGCCTGTCGGAGGGGGTGGTGCAGTGGGACGAGCAGTTCTCCACTTTGAGGGTTTGTGGTGTCATCGCGCTGCAACAATAACAACTGCCATATGGTCACAACATACTTAAAGTACAGCATATAGGGAGCGTAGATACGATGTCGTAGATAAATGTCACCGTAAGATTTTGAGCACGATTTTGACGTGACAACGTCTAATAAATCGATGAACACCGACTGCATGCACGAAAAAGGATGACTCATTGTCCCGTTACGCTCATTGTCCCGTTACGCTCATTGTACGTTTGCGCCGCATCAATGTTTTGTTATGACGTTGTCACGTTAAACTATCGTCCGTAAACCAACTTTACAGACAACCAATTTTATTTTTGTACCACAGCTTTTTACCATTAGTTTATAATCTGAAATGGATGTCGGTTATCGCGTAAAAAAGTAGCCTATGTCCTTCTACGTATCCCAGGCTATATCTCTGCTAAATTTCATGACGATCGGTTCAGCGGTTTAGGCGTAAAAACGTAACATACAGACAGAGTTACTTTCACATTTATAATATTAGTATGAATAGTATGGATTATTTATTACCAGACTGAAAGCAAAGACTCTGTTATTTTTTTTATTTTTCTGGTTAATAAGTGTTGGCCCGCAATGACAGTGGATAGACTTGTGTGGAAAAAGGAAAGGCGTCTGGCGTCTGTCTGGCGGCTGGGCGTTTACCCAGCAGTGGCGCATAACGGGCTAAACTCACGCCGTAATCCCATGGGGGTATGCAGAAACTATAGACAGCCAACTGCTACGCTCCTTACATACTTATTTTGATTCGTTTACGTTCATACATCTGGTCATACACGCACGCCGGTTGCGAGTACTACGCACCTGACCTTTCTGAACAACATCACCAATTAGTTCACATAATTATGTTCTCCTAGGGCGTCCCCTCCCGGCGTTTCCACTCACATCTACCTTGTAAATACCTTTTGTTAGTCGCCTTATATTCATCCTCTAGAATTGAAAAGAGTATGCTTAGATGGTTTGATCATGTATCAAACCATCTAAGCATACTCTTTTCAATTCTTCTTTTAAACCACACCGTTGCCTCATCACAAACATTTTCAGCCTATCATTCGTAATCACGCCACACATACATCGCAAAAAAAAGGCATTACCACAGCATTTAGTAATCGATATATAGATAGTATTATTGAGCCTGTTTTTTTTTTTTCTCATTTATTTGCCATTTTAAAATTAGTTACATTTGTTTTTTGCAGAATAGCATTTTTAAACCACTAAGGTTTGTACTTAATGCCAAGTGATATGCTAGTTACTACTCGTATATATGTAAACCGCATTTCACATTTAGCAATAAATGTGTTGTTGGTAGTGAGACTCAACTTTTAATTTAATATTTCTTGCCGTAATGTCACTGCGCAAATCGGAAGGTAGGTTATTAATTAACCGAGGAACTAGTTAAGAAGATGTCCGCTCGCCGTAGGTGTTGTTTGCCCGAACCGTGCATAGCTGGTTACGTGCAACGGCCCGCGTGAATACAGGATGTTGAACTTTTTCCTCTAAGTAGCCGTTGAAATATTGTTCTATTAGCAATTTATATTTAAATTGTGTATGTACAGGTACGGTTGATGGCAACAGGCTCGCCTCCTATTTATTACATGGGACTTAAACATAACCGGGGATATGAGGGAGTAGCTACTATATAGGTGTACGTCTGGCTTTGTGGAAAACAAACATCAAACACGACCGTCATTCCAACCTCGCCGCCGAGGCCAATCGCGAAATCCCCGACTAAATAGTCCTCCCCGATCCTTGCTCGACGAAGCGCCAGCCCGCGCCGTAGCTGAGCCTGTAGCTTTAAATTCCCCTGATAATAATCATAACCCTGATTTTATCCAGCCACCGTCGCGTCAGTCCCTTGCCGTCCCCCCTCCGACTCTGCCCTAAGCCGAGGTTCGTACCCCACAGGGGTACGAACCCTTAGCGCGCAGTCGTTTAGTTTATAAGTTTTACACTCTGGCTGGAGGCTTTAAGTTTTTAGAAGCTTAAGGCAACCACAGGAAAGACCGGTTAAAGAGTCACGATCTCTAATGATCAACTCTGAAATGCCTAAGATTTAAAAAAAAATCGTGGAAAGCAGGCGTGATGTTACGATATTTATAAAGAAAAGAAATAAAGAAAATTCGTTTATTTGCGGTAAACATGACGCAAAGAAAGAACACAAACACGAAAAGAACAAGGTGGCGGAAAATATGCGTCACATCCAAGCAAAACTTTTATCGCTCAGCATAATGCTACGACCCTATACGAGATAGAGCCCCAGCACTGGTTTTCATCGACAGCCAGCGTTGACGTGATGAAATCAACCGGTGCAACATCATCATCATCATCTTCCTGCCCTTATCCCATGTTACTTGGGGTCGGCGCAACACGTTTTCTTTTTCCATTCCCCCCTGTCAACCGTCACTCTATCATTCACTCCCTTCTCTTTCATATCATTCTTCACACAATCCATCCATCTTTTTTTGGCCTTCCTCTCCCTCTCCATCCATGCATATTTATATTCATCACTCTCCTCGTCACATGCGTTTCATCCGTCCTCATCACATGCCCATGCCATGCCAAACGACGTCCTTTCAACTTTTCTGTCACCGGCGCCACTTTCAAACTTCCCCCTATACGAGTATACGCATTTCTGACTTTATCCATTCTCGTCACTCCACACATCAATCTCAACATTCTCATTTCCGCTACATGCAATCTTCTTTCATCCGTCCTCTTCACGGCCCAGCATTCCAATCCATATAATACGACAGGCCTTATCACAGACTTGTAGATTCTCTTCTTTTTTTTTTTCAACCGGTGCAACATATAATGAGATAAAAACAACAAAATAAGAAATAAAATAAATGGGTCATTCTACAGAGTACTAAAAATCTGTTATTTTTTAATATTTATAGAAAAAATAGGGATATTAAAAGATTTTATGTCCAAATATCTTCATAATTGTACCTTCTTTTTAGAAACAAAACAATTTATAACATTATTTGTTAATAAGTTCCAGAAAAAATGTTTTATAGTTGTCGAAATCATACTCCGTGAGCTGTTATGTGACCATGGCCAGTCACATAAACCAAAATTAAATTAAATGCAACAGTATTCATCAAATAAATGTATTAAAATTAGTTTATAAACATTCCAATTCATTATAGAATGCACGAATATATTTTTTAAATGTTTTATTTTCTGATTTGTAGCCATTATACCACTGTTTTGAAAATAGTCATCAATTCCGTGAACCACTTTTTCGGTATAAAAAAATCCCAAAACTACCAAACTATTTATTTTATTAACTAGAGCCTCTGCTAGATCTGTCAAATCAGTCGTGTGCGATTAACCTACAAGGAGTGTGGTTTGTCCGAATTATAATTGTGAAAAACAAAGTATTCTACGGATTTCGTTCAGTTTGTATCATCAATTCGGTTAAGAGAGATTCTTGGTAAGAAATTATGTATTTTTTTTTTCAAATAATGCACATAATTTACAGCATGGGGACTAATATTGGTTGAGGTTATAAAATGCAAAGTAACTTGTTTAACGTCCATTTGCAATAAGTTTTGGTACGGTTTGTCAATTCTGTGATCATCAATTCCGTGAACTTAGTGTTCACAGAATTGACTGGTTTCACGGAAATGACGTTAAAGCTTGAATTTGCAATAATTGAGTATTGAGATGTTCATAAAAAGCTACTATGAGCTGTTTTAACTGTCTGCTTGCACCACATTATATTCAAAACCTTACTATTTCCTTAGAAGCGATAATGTTCACGGAATTGATATAATTCACAGAACCAAGACCTACTGCAGAAGCATCACACTGTAAAATGAATGGCTTAGAAAAATCGGGACAAGCCATTACAGGTGTGTTCATTAGCGCCTCTTTTAGTTTTATAAATGCATGCTCTGCGGTAGGTCTTGGTTCTGTACTTACACAAACGATTGACAACATTGAGCATTCTATTGCTTATTACTCTCACCTTTTTTCCAAAGCAGAACGCAAGTATTTAGCACAGGATAAATGGAATTATTTATTTGAAGGGTAAAAGAAAATCCGAATGTTCTTCAAGCTAGGCGACTAAGTTGTTTGACATGCTCTCCGACCACCACTTGTGTTCATTTTAACTTGGGGAAAATAGCAATCACCGACAAATTCATTTCAAGCAATACTGAAAATGAGACACCTACACCGTCATGCTCTAAATTAAGTGTTGATGATATTTATTCTGATAGCTCCGACGAAATTAGGCCTTTGCGAACAAGGAAAATAAATATTATGCCGACTGAGATTGCACGTGATGCTCGAAAAGTAATGTGGTCGTTGTACAATGACTCCAGCAGTGATTCTGAAAATATTTTTGATTGAAATCACAGAAATGACAGTTACTGTTTTGTCATTTCGGTGATCAAAGATTTTATTTTTATTTTTAAGCATTTCATATGGTATTTTTTTTGTTTTGATTTATTAATACGACTTCTAATAATAGGCAAATAATGTTAATTGCCTAAAATTTAATGTATCTGTTTAGGTGGCTGTTTTATTATCACTTTCAACATTTCTGTGAACACATGAGTCAAATCGGTGATCATATTTTTCTTATTTTTCTGAAATTTACATATTAAACAGAACTTGTTATTTGTATCTTTCACTCCATATCGTTTTTTATAATATTTTCTAATAAATGATTATTAAAAACCTTAAAAACCCCGATTTTTATTTTTGCGATTTTAAAAATGTAACCCGTAGAATGACCCAAATACAATACTTCGTTCTAAAAGTTTATGGATAGAGAGCTAGTGCGGTTTCTGAACTGTTTTCATGTTTGGATCAGACTGATTCAACTATGCGAATATTAGATATTTATCAGAAAACTGTATTAAAACTTTCAGAAACTTGAACTGCAGACACTAGAATGCCACGCGTTCTACGATCCTTACATACCTACACCTCTCATATCATTCACAATCATAAATCTTATCGTACACGCGCGCCGGTTGCGGGTTCTACCACCTGACCTTTCTGAAGGACACCAATAAGGTTTAAGAAACCCTCTTCGAGGTCGTCCCTACCCGGCGATCCCCTGCTATTCGCTTTATGAATTCCTTTCGGAAGTCGTCTTCTTCCTAAGTGAACTTCGTAGAAGTTTATTTGTGAGTTTGCATAAGTCCTCAGATAACACCGGAAAATAAAATGTCTTTAAACGGGCTATACTTTCCCGGTAACGTGTGGCGGTACCTACTATTGGCAACTATTGCCCGGCCATCTCGAAAACATTTTATTACAGCTTATGGCTGAACAATCTATGGCTGAGCCATGTATTGCAATATATCTGCAACTATATGGCCCATGATTCGCACTCGTAAACGGGCTACACAATCAGGCAACAATGGCTGACGAAATCACACTTGTCGCAGCGTTTTATATTGTTTTAAAAGAAAAAGACAAGATTGTGGATTCGACCCGACTTCAATAGGCGTGATACTTTAGATAATTTAAGTCAAGAAGTAAGCCTTGCTAAAAAAATATTCAGGAACTTTACTAGAATGTCAAAGAGTGGCTACAAATTTCTTTTAAACAAAATTGGACCTAAAATAAAAAGTCAGAAAGGGATGCATTTTTACCGGAAAACGAAACAACAATATTTAATAACTGGCCCGGCAATATATAGTGTACGAGCTCGAGTGCCAGGAGGTACATTTGTGCGCTAGTATTGAGTGTGTCTACACTTGGTTTGGTAATAATTTTAGTCTAGAATTTTAATAAAGTAGGTTAAGTTATCAAGTATGATCACACACAGACAAATAATAAATAAATAAAATAATAAAATATGTTTTATTGACATTAAAAAAAAATATATTTTAATTTGAAGCCCTGACTCCTGAGCCAGGTGGTATCTGTGTTACAGGAGCCAGTGTCTTCACCCGTTTTTTGAACTTTAGCAATTTATGCAATAAAATTAAAAATTAAATAACTTAAAATGTAGGAATCCAATTTAGTGCATGCATGCTCTTGAGTGGTTTGTGTGAGGGTGTGTTTGTTGTGTTAATGTGTATGTGTAAGGGTGTGTGTGTGTATGAGTGAGTGAGAGTGATTGTGATCGGTGGCTGAACTTTGGGTATATGTAAGGATTAAAATACTAGAACTTTAGGTTTAACTATTACAATCTGTATTGCACTAGGTACATCACACTTTTATTACAAAGGAGACACGTTAGTTATACATGAGAACGGGAAACAGGAACCAAAACACTGCAAAAACTATTTATACAATAAAGGGGTGTGTGAGATGAGAGAGCGGTGGTCAGGAATATTAGCAAATGAGGGTGTGTCGCCTGCGCAATACCTTATATGGTCGCGTTGACATGACACACCCCCAATGCTTTCTTAGAAATTCTAAATATCTACTAATGTTTTTGTTATGACATCCTGATAACTCGGTCTGTTCTGAACATTTAGTATTTTCGAATGTGAAGCGATCGTTCGACAAAATTGCCGGCTCCACGTGAAAATGTATGGCCATACCAAACATGTGTGGCTTATATGGCCGGGACATTACTGCATTATTGCATAGTCTGGCTGGTATTGCTAGCAATGTTGCCGGCCACTGTGTTGCAGCCACATATTGCAGTAAAATATTGCCAGTTTAGACGCACCTTTAACTTCACCCCACGCAGATTTCGAAACATTTTTCTGGCTTGACCCTGCAATGACGCAATTACATATTATAGCAAAAAGAGTCTCTGCAAAAGCTAAGCTTATTGAAATGTTCATTGCATTTATAATGATTTTAGTCAGAAATCGATACTCATATGCATAAAATCACGCCTTTTTTCACCGAAGGGTTGGGCAGAGATGTACAACACTGACCAAAAAATTGCAAAATACGTAAGAAAATTTGAATTTTGCGGGCTACCTTAGCGCATACCCCTAACATTAACATTTAAGCTGTGTAGCATGTTAAAATTCGATGTAATGAAAACCATTTGTTCTAATCCAGAATACTCTAGTTCTCTAACTACATATACCTAGGTAGCTTAATCACAGGACACTTTTTGAGGACCAAAGGACCAAACAACCAAACTTACAAAATTTATAATTAGGCAGATGGGATAAAACCTCACTCGAAATTAAATTTTACGTTGCTGTTTTTAGGTGTACCTCGAAAAAGGTAAGGTAAGGCACCTGTCCCATGACTCCGGCGATTAGCGAGTAGGTACAGCTAGCAACTAAAAAGTTGTTTGTTTGTCAGAGTTCTTGCCGGTGGTGTGAACAGACAGCAATCAACTATTGTTATAACCGAAGGCCTTATTTGGCTAAAAGTCACTCAAAGGGCAATAGAGAGGGCTATGTTTGGAGTTTCTCTACGTGATCGAATCAGAAATGAAGAGATCCGCAAGAAAACCAAGGTAATCGACATAGCCCGAAGAATTGCTACACTTAAGTGGCAGTGGGCACATTGCTCGCAGAACAGATGGCTGATGGGGCCGAAATTTTTTGAAGTGGCGACCGCGTACCGGAAGACGTTGCGTTGTAAGGCCTCCCACAAGGTGGACCAATGACCTTGTGTGTGAATCCGCTAGATGCGGGAAGCACAGAACCGGTCGAAGTGGCGGTACTTAGGAGCCTATGTACAGCAGTGGACGCTTTTCGACTGAAATAATCATAACCGAAGGGGGGGAGAGAGATGAAATAACGCAACCGATACGTACAAGCTCATATATTAGGCTGACGCAGCAGTCGTTATCGTATTACTAAGTAGCTAGTCTATTAATTATAAATAAGTAGGACACACATCCACATAACATCCCTCCATCTTTAGACAGTTACTTATTATCTACCACAGTTCTACTTTGTTTCGACCGAGTGTCTGGCTCAGGTTCTATAGAGGGAGCTGCCGAAATCTCTTCCTTTTCAGCGGAATGCTCACCGTGAAGAAACACTGGTGCAGACGTTTTAGACTCAACTGGTAGTTTTTTTACAGATACTTTGGATGGTAGCTGCCCAGAGCTCGTCTGATGTGATGGCATTACAAATGCGGGAATGATCTCTTCGCATGGCCCATCTTTCCTCCCTCTGAATTTGACCAACTGCTTAGCGTGTATTTGACCGTTTGATCGGATTCACTCAGTTGTACTAAATATACTGTTTGGCCTGTATATTATGTATCTCTTTTACTGACACGGAACCTACAATCTTTTGTACGTTTCATGAGCACGAAAATAGTCGATAGCTAGTCGCTTCCTTGTCGGGACGGTGCCAGTGGGACAAATTCCTAAGGCTAATTTGCTAATGTTATTAATTAGGTAAAAGAAAACTGCTTCGATGAAACGGGGAAATGAGACGTTGGATATAAAGAAGCGTTAAGGCTCGTACAGACACGCGCGATATCGCGGGCGCGACAGGCACCGACAAAGAAATTGTGCTACTAGCGTCGCGTCGCGCCCGCGATATCGCACGAGTCTGTACGAGCCTTTACTTTGTGGGTTATGGCGTGGTACAAGTAGGATAAAGTCTCCTGTAATTGCCATTCAGCGGCATAGAGCGTCTCGCCCGCCATACGCCATCAATACTTGCGTTCAGAATTTAATTACTTGACCACTCTAGTGGATGACATAAATGATTTTTAATAGGACTTCGCCTCTACACGAACATGAATAAATCAAGTATAATATTGTTAAACTCAAATGAGTCGCCATCGACAAATTATGGATGCAAATATTTTATTAGGTAAAATATTTATTAGGGGTGAGGTTAAAAGACATTTTACTTTACAGTTTTGTCTTAAGACTTATGCAAACTCACAAATAAAATACTACAATTTTTTTTTTACGTTCACGTAGAAAGAAGACGATTTGACTACATAATTTTTCGACGGCTAAAAATGAGACCACTAAAAAACCAGTTAAAGTAATGGTATATACAATTGTTGAATGTAATTTAAAACTACTAGACTATTCATTCCAGTAATAATTAATTTCACCCTTGCTTTTTAGGTGGTAAAGGGCAAAATACCTCACTACATGTAGTTACCACCGCTGTTTCCCAAAAAGCAAAAACTAAAGACTCTCACACAATATCGTCGCTTAGGTAAAAATACTAAATAAGTCGAAAATTGGCCATGTGACGTTTTGTACTTCATTGGATAGGTACATTTTGTTGGAGAACTTTTTTTTATTTTTTTTCAAAATGATCTAATCTCAGCGCGTTACATATTCACAACCGCATAAGTCGTCAGTCCGCCACAATATTTCGTGTTGATGTGTAACCGTTTATTTTTTATTTATCACGGTTTTATCAGAGAGAACAGACAGTTCTGATGCAACAAAAAGATAAGCCAACTCGATTAATTATTACGTTGTAGTATAGTATCGTGAAATCGTTGTTATTTTAGAGATTGATACACGTCAATACATCGCCGGTTTTTCAGTGTAATGTTCATTGACTTAGGCGGTATTGTAAACTATTTTGTTAAGACTTACGCTGTGTTCCGCGAACAGTTTTTTATCTCTTCTGAAAACTTAACAAATTTAACTTGCGCGGTACTTTTATCTAAGCAACGATATGGCCGAAAGCACATTTAAATACCCTCTTTAAAAGAGAAAAACCGGCCAACTGCGTGTCGGACCACGCATAATGAAGCGTTCCGTAGTTAGGATGAATTTATCCCGAGAACAAACTTAACATTGCAGTTGAAAAACATGCTATCCAGAAGGTTTTTCAACTGCAAAAGTAAGTTGGTCGACTATTATTCGGTAACTTGTAAAGCCTACTTAGCTGTGATAGTTTTCCTTTTAACTTCGTTATATATACTACTTCTGTGATTTTTGTTTACAATTCTAAATACAACCATTTAGCTGGCAGGGGACGGGGGGACACTTGGGTCTAACAAAAACTTGCAGTTAATATTACGCAAAACGATTCCCTAAATCGAAACATAGTATTCATAAACCCCTTTTTTTTAACGGCCTGTCCAACGATAACCCACAAAAATAACCCACTTTAACCACGATAACCCACGATAACCCACTTTACGTGTAGGTACCCAAAAAAAAACTTTCAATATTTTATTTGTCGGCGTGATTAATATGTATCATTCATCATCATCATTTCAGCCGAAAGACGTCTACTCCTGGATATAGGCCTCCTCCAAAAGGGTGGAATTTGCCATAATCGCCTCGCTTGGCAGGCGGGTTGGCGATCGCAGTATGGTGTTAAAATTCATAGAGAACGCTGCTGCCCATTCTCTAGTAAATCCCTTAGTCGCCTTTTACGACACCCACGGGAGGAAATGGGGTGGTGCTATTCTTTATGTCCGGCACCACACGGTACCGGACAGTACCGTGTGGACTCATTAATATGTATACCCATACCAAATTACAGCTTCCTAGTACTAAGATTCTCTGAGCTAAACTGTGGACAGACGAACAGACGGACAGACAGACAGACGGACTTGGCCAAATAATAAGGGTTCCTTGTTGACTACGGAACTCTAAAAACTTGCTAGCTAGAGGCATGGCCAATCAATATCCGTACCATATTGCTAAGTAATTGCGTTGCAAAAACAGATGACAGCCAAGATTTTATAAGTTAGATTAGATTTTTCATTAAACCTCCTCAAA
This sequence comes from Dryobota labecula, assembly GCA_947523025.1. Taxonomy (NCBI): domain Eukaryota; kingdom Metazoa; phylum Arthropoda; class Insecta; order Lepidoptera; family Noctuidae; genus Dryobota; species Dryobota labecula. The sequence goes on along the minus strand of OX383296.1, from coordinate 4,441,326 downwards.
CTCAAACTCAAAGCATTTATTTCAAATTAACCAATTACAGGCACTTTTGAATTGTCAAGGAGTCGGTCAGTCAGAAAGATGAAGCTAGTTGCCCATTCCAAAGCGTAGTAGGTTCCTATGGAGAAGAACGGGCAAGAAACTCCACGGACACTCTTTTAAAACAAAATATTGTTACAAAAAATGGGTTACATCATTCATGTTGAAGTTATGTGTATGTATTGAATACATGTGAGAACAACGTAGAAAGACGTGCACGTTAGAAGCGTCCGTAATAAAAACCTGTGCTATGCAATTATATAATTCAAGGAGATTGAGTTTATACAATGCAAAGATAGTCTTGCAATCTTCAGCAGCTCCCTTATGGTCATCTCAATAAAAGCTAACACATAGACAAGCACGTTTACTTACGACTGAAATGTCTCCGCTATTTAAGGCACTTTGTTCTTTTAACCTCGCTCAGGTATAATGCCTTTAAACTCCAAAAATAAACTGAAAAAAGCAGGCCGGTGCCTCGGAGATTGAATGAAGCCGCCAGCAGCAGTTAAAAGAACCAGGCCTGTATCGTGACCTAGATCCGACCAAGAATATCATAATTATTATATACAACACTGTTTTAACTCCCAAACATTTTCCTCTGGAATTAAAGGTGTATTTTTGTTCCGAGGCTTGTTTAACGAGGCTTAAGCTGAGCCTTTTAAAAAGGTTCACTCAATTGAGGCTCATGCCGCAGAAAGAATTTGTCGAGAAAGACTTGAGTTAAAACTTTACAGCATTCTGTGAAGTTTCCCTAAGTCACGCTTATTGATGGAGAATCAAACTTATAATTAAAGATTTCTGCGGTCACCAAGACTGAAAATCTTTTTAGCTAGAAGTTGAAATCAATTAAAACTGAAAGGCCTCCCAACTAAGGCTACTCCACGTTTGATGTTTACTCAATCAACTTAATGTTGGTAGTTTTCGAGATAGCATCAAAGATTAAGATTCTCTTTTAGGGATTTTGTTCTAGCCAAAAGCAAGGGACGTTCTACTCAATGTCGAATGGCCCATTTAGACAGTACTTACAACTAAGCATCGTAAATAGCTCTTATAGAAGCCACTTGTGTCGTCACTCGGCTTCTTCTACCAAATTAATATTGTTGTCTTCCAAAAATCTCTGTATTTACGAGGCTATTTCGCGTCTCATGAAATTGCTAGTACCAAGTATTGAGTAAGTACTCCCTAAAAACGAAAACATCATTGGTTATAACCAGCAGAACTGTGTACTGCACTGAAAGGACTATGCCTTTCAGTGCACGATAACAAGATCACGACCGTGGTCTCGTGCATGGGCGATAATCGAAGCATTTTGGTGACGTTTATGATTCGGTACTAAGATATATTTAATTTCAATATACAGGATAGAAATTTTTCATCGGTTATTTAAAAATAAAAACACCTGGTTCCTAAAAAAACGCAAAACCTACGCGGTCTAAATGTAGGTATGAAAAATTTCAACGCAGGGTGTCTAGAATCATGTACCGAGTAAAGTTATCCATTTCGTGATCCAGGTAGGGTCATGAGATTAAATGTACCGCGGATAAAATTACCTAAAGCTCCCGCTCCGATTCGCATTCAAATTACACTTGCCTACCCTACAGTTTCGGGATATATCACAATTTCAACTAGGTACCTACCGGATTCATATAAAATTTTATTTTATTTTCATTGGTACCGCTAAAATAACCTGCGTCTATTTCTAGGTAACCTTTTCGAATTGAATGGTACAGAAACACGCATGCCAACGTGATGGGTTCTGAGAACGCGGTATTTTTATTTTCGCCGAAATGTGACTGCAGTATGCAGCATAATGGATCACGACTGCTCTTTGACATGAGTTTCCCAGGAAATATATTTAGTATTTTCACGTAGAAGCAAGTACCAATGTAACTTAGGTACTAATTTAATTTTAGGTTCAGAATAGAATGAGAAAGCAAGTGAGTAAGCATGGTAGTCAAAGGATGGGCAATTTTTCTGGTAAACAAAAATTAAATTAACCCCTCGGCTGGAACAACAAGGATGCGTCCGTATTGGCGCAGCGTTAGCGTCGCGTTTGTGCAGCGTACGCGTTTATTTATTTTATTATTTATACATACAATAAAATACCTGCATGTCCTAGTAGTTTGTAACCAAAATGTATTTTACCTATCAAGACGAAATTGTAATTTATAATGCATAACAAATTAATTAGTTACTGTTACTGGTGTATAACCGTTGTAATTAATAATAATAATACATAAATAAATAATTATAAGTTCAGTACAAAGCTACTACCCAGACCTGCGAAAGGAGAAATGAAAACGAAATGTAGACAACAGTGTGACAACTAGAGAAAAATATGAATATGCGAAGTCTTAAACTAAAATATTAAATATACTTACATAAAGCTAAAATATATAGATACATATATCTCATATATACAGAAAATACTTACAGTTGAGAGGAAAGGTAATGCTCTTTTAGTCGATATTTGAATAGAGACACAGCTTTTAAATCGCGAATGCTAGGCGGAAGCAAGTTTCAGAATCACACAGCATATTCATACACGTTCAATGGGCTATGCTTGCAGTTTTTCTACGTGGTTGAATTAGAATTGAAGAGATCCGCAGGAGAACCAAGGTAACCGACATAGCCCGAAGAATTGTCAAGCTTAAGTGGCAATGGGCAGGGCACATTGCTCGCAGAACAGATGGCCGATGGGACTGAAAGGTTCTGGAGTGGCGGCCGCGTATCGGAAGACGTAGCGTTGGAAGGCCTCCCACACGATGGACCGATAACCTAGTGAAGGCCGCAGTAATCCGCTGGATGCGGGAAACACAGAACCGGTCGAAGAGGCGGTGCTTGGGGGAGGCCTGTGTCCAGCAGTGGACGTCTTTCGGCTGAAATTATAATGATGATGACACGTTCGACTTACGCCTCCGCTCAGTCGAATGACACACTAAAGCCGCGTTTCCACTAGGCAACAATTGACGCGCAACATGTTGCACAACAAGTTGCCCAACATGTTGAAAGTCAGCGCGGAACTTTTGTTGAACAACGTTGTCCGTCTACGCATTTACTACTTTACGTCAGTCGTCGACAACATGTCGCTAGAGGAACTTGTGTTGATTTCAGAGGCAGTGGTTATAATTTTATCGAAAAATGTTGCGCGATAAATGTTGCGACATTGTTGCGCGTGACGTCTCCACTCGACAACAAATGATGCTCAACTATCGTTAGTTGAGCTCTTTAAACAAACAACAAGCCTCGCGTCATTTTGCGCGCCAGCTGGCAACGTCGCTCGCTGTTGAGCAGCGTTGCCGAACAAGTTGAGCGTCCCGTGTCGCGTGCCAAATGTTGCCTAGTGGAAACGCGGCTTTAGCTACATAGTTTTGCAGATACTAAAGGTGTAATGTATTACATTCCAATTAGTATCGTAATGCAATACACCAAATAGCTAATGACAGTCCGCGCTGACCCTCAAAGGCGTCTGTATGCAGAACCTATAAATTGGCTGTGTACAGAATATATGTATAATACGCCAGCTCTAGGGATGCGACATTTATTCTGAATAACCGGTACAAATATATGCTTTTTATTGTGTAATTTTATATTATGTATAGATGCTTTTGATTCTGCCTAAAAACTGGCCAAAACGATTGCATTATCAGAGACCAGAGGGCTTAGGCAAGTGGCAATCGCTTTCAAACCGTTTCGTATTTTCAACCGATTTTTTTTTTCGTATTTTTTTTTTGTAAGTATATTCTTCCAGATTGGTCCCATTTTATCAGAATCAAGTTCTGATGATGGAATCCATGAGGAATTGAGGGAACTTCTCAAATATTACAGGCATACATATAGCGATTTTTGTATTTTCATCAACAACTCAAGCATTTGCATTCAGAAAGTATCATTTGATGAAATGGAACTGATGAAGAAGACCACAAATGGCCACCTGAACTCCTCAATGATAAGTATTTCACGGGTGGTGATAAGATATCTCGCCGTGTTTGGCCTTAATGGAATTGTCATGAGATGCACTTGGGCTATAAATGATTATTAACCGATTTTTATTAACTTTGCTTATTAAATCCACTTCGTATATCATGTATCACTGTTGTTTGTGTGGTGTAGCAAGTAGAGGAAAACGAATTATTGTGGGGTATGTACCATAACTAAAAAATGTAAAATAAAAAACAAAAATAAAAAAGTCCGTTGTTTTTTTGTTAAAAAGTTTTTTATAACGATTTTCAACATTATTGAAATGCTTTTCCGTAGAATATGTCCGTCCCATACATTTTGACTTTTCCATCATCGTTATCGCTGACAGAATGTCACTTTGTTTAGGCCCTCAGGTTGACTTTGGAGCAGCTATGTAGGACACAGGACATACAGGAGCTGATGAGGCATGCTCTGTTAAATGAATGAAGAACAACGAATGGGGGAGAGACATATATTACTTACACCGACTATCACTAAAAAGGTCAGGGGCGTATGGGGGCGTAGTACGTAAGCAATCGGCGTGTGTGTATGACCGGATTATGAACTTGGACAAGGCAAAAGGAGTATTTGGGATATCTATCTTAGGACAACACGCGGCATTCTGAGGGCAAGACCACACTTTGCTTTACTAAGTAGAGTAAGTGATTCATATTAGTTATTTATGCAACTGTTGTATAATAAGGGGTATTAAAACACGAATGTGGGTTTATCACACGAGGCCAAGCCGAGTGTGATAATAGTATCACATGAGTGTTTTAATACCTAATTATTACAGTTGCCTACAAGACTTTATTTACACCCATGACATGAATCCTCTATAAAAGGTTCTGAAACAGTTTTTGCAATACTAATATCGAACAAAAATGGCGGAATACGACGCTATGGTATAGTATAGTGAAACGCGCGTGCGTGAAAATGTTCTTTTTTTTTTAATTCAAAGATACCACGAATTGAGTAGTGAGAATGGAAGGGAGGATGATGATCCCTTCCTTACTCATCAAACAGATGAGTAAGGAAGGGATGATCATCCTCGTAAAAGCAAAGGAGTTGCATTATGAAATTCAGTACAACATTATAACTCCCGTTTGGATGCTATTATGGTTACTATGACACTGGGTGTTTTAATGTTGGCAATAAGCTAACTGTTTCAGAAACTTTTATAGAGGATTTATAGCATGGGCGTAGATAAAAATAATTATGAACCTTATTCTTATACAGGCTGTGGCATAAATAGTGGTCCTACGTTTAGGGATCGATACGCCATATATTCAGTTATCTCATACCACAATTTATATGTCTCCAAATAATATAATATATATTTTATGAATGAATGAATGAATGAAATGTACCGACCTCAGCGTGGTTTAACCAGACTCTCGATTACTCGAATGAACCCAAAGATACGCACTAGGCCCTGAAGCCTCATGTTTCATGGAGCTACAGTGACCATTACACATAATTATGGTTTGTTTTTACTTTTTAAATAAAAAAATTGACACCTTGCTTTACTAATTTGGCTATAATTTCTAGAAATGACATATATTTTTTTTTTTTTGTTATAATAGATTTTTTTGTGTCATATATAGAAGTTACAACCAAATGGATAATATTTTTGTGTTCACCAAAAATCTTAAGGTACATCTATGTATGCATTTCTAAAATTTTATTCTTCCCCGAAAAATACTGATCGTGCACCAAATATTAAAGGTTAGGTTAGGTTAGGTTATATTTTGGTGCACATTCAGCATATTTGGTGGAACACAGGCAAAATTAGGTAAATGAAATGGGAGTACTTTTAAATAAAATTGAAGTACTTTTAAATACCATCCCAACCAAATTAGTAAAGGAAACTGTAAATTTTCAAGAAAAAAAAATCGGCGGACTATGACAAATGGTTCACATTGTGGTATGTGTATCGAACTCTTAACGTTGGACCACTATTTACGCTACACCCTGAATGATCATTTTCGTATAAGCGAATGTGAACAGGCGTTTCATACGAATATGAACATTAATTGTAACAAGAATAAAGTTCATATTCGTATAAGAAACTTATTTTAAAGTCAAAGCACGTTCTGTGAATCTCGCCGTGAATCCCTGCTTACTCCCATGGGGAAAAGGCGTGAATTTTATGGAAACGTCGGAAGAAAATTACGGAACCAGAAGCAATGTTACTCTACCCTTTTGATTGTTTTATTCAAAGGCAGTCAGAATTGACGTGACTCTTGAGACAACGGAACGGTCAAAAATTTACAAAGTGCTGAAACTTGCATGTTTTAGCCGAGTACTGGGCAACTTTCTGCATAAAAATATCATACTTTATTTATCAAAATCGGATATTTGTTAGTTTTGCTGTCACAAGATTTAGAAGCACACTATTTCAGGAGCCTAAGTCTACTAATTTACAAACGTTGCAATGATCTCGCCATTGTGAGTATTTGACAGTGTTTGTATGGCAAATCTGTCAAAAACTCACAATGAAGAGATCATTGCAACGTTTGTACATTAGTAGACTTGGCCCCCTGAACAACTGTTAGAGGTAATATGTCTGTCAAAATCTACATATCGACACCTGCAAGGAATAACATTGTAACTAATATTTAGTAACATACCAGTTACAATGTTATTCCATGCAGGTGTCGATATAAAGAAAGAAAGAAAGGAAAATGGAAAGATAATACATTTATTTGGCACAGACTAAAAAGTTCACATGACACAATATAATATACAGCAGATTAAAAAAATCTAATAAAAAAGTATAAAGTACGATATAAGACATTAGCAGGCAAGTGTGCATCACGACTTCGCCAAAAAAATATCACAAATACCTAAACAGATCAGTGAGCTGCCACTAAATTATTTCTACAATAATGGCTCTATAATAATGTTCTACACATCAATGAATTCTTAAATAAAGGCTCCTCCAAACAGGCGCGACACACAACTTGACACAAAGACACCGCTCGTCGCGCTACACGCGGTGTCTTTGTGTCGCGTCGCGTTTCGCTTGTTTTTATGAGCCTTTATTAAGGTGCTCTTACACGGGCAATTTTTTTTGCAATAATTGCTCGACAACACTAATGGATAAATCTGAATCAATTAAGTGGAGCAATCTGGAGCAACAACAATAAAATGCGGCAATTGTTTCGGGAATATTGCTTCTAATTGCTCCACGTATTTCACATTTCTCAATGTCGTCAATATGAGTTGCCGAATATCCAATCGGTTTGGAAATTCGTAGTCAATTTTCTTTCAATCTTGTTGTACTTATAACTTACGTCTCGTTTTTGCGAGAGGAACCGACCGGCCGGCGGCGGGGGCGGCGGAGAGGTGCGCAACCGCCGCCCCCGCCGCCATTTTCTTTCTTTCTACGTGCAGTGCAGTACAAGTGTGTCGTCGGTGTACTGACTTGTATTGCCTAGTTTTTTAAGTTGCTCCATATTGCCTGGTATTGTGTGGCCGTATCTCTGGCAACAGGTTACTACATGTTGCCATCGCCCTAAATTGCTGGATGTAGTCGTGACGTCATATTTGACAAGAATTGACCAGGATTGAGCAATTTTAGTTGCCCGTGTAAGCGCACCTTAAGGTAAGTTCCAAATATGATCTCATTAGTAATTAATATATTATAATGTAATTTTAAAGACCACATGATCTTAATAGAAACAATTTAAGTGTTTTTGTATAATAATTTTACTAGCTTTTGCTATCATAATTATCGTTCGGTCCGCTAAAACAACAACATAGGTAATAATTATCAATTTCTAATAGTCGTATCGATTGTTATTTGTTGATGTTAGATTAATAATTACAAACCATTGCTAAGGTAACATGTTGTTATGTATATTTTATTAACCATAGGTACAGTTGTATTTATGTAATCGATTGGTTTCACTATCGGAAACTTTTGGCCAGCCGCGGGAGTGAAGTTACCTCCGGTCGTGACATCCTTAGTCCATACCTAATCTACAAAGTACAGTAAGTATGTATAATGCTGCTCTTTCTTATATATCTTCCCGTCCCCCTCCAATTACTAGGTCGTCAGTTTTTATTTGAGGATTCCTTCCTTAATTTATTCTGTCCCGCATCAATTCGAATGGATGGAACTTTTGACTTCGGACTACTTTCTAATGTTAAGGAGCAAGGAAGAATGTCAAATTCTCCTTTCTCATAGCCTATAAAACGAATGATTGGATGACCTTGCCATCGATATTTATCTACCTACTTATATTGGTACTAATACTAATATCAGGAAGATGAAAAGCTGGTTGGATGTTTGTAAAAGGTTATCTCTGAAAATACTGATCTGCGAGGTAATTGCGTACACACTGATAGTAGTAATGTCTTTCATTTTGAAACATCCACACATCACTACATATTATAAAACAAAGTCATCCGCCGCGTCTGTCTGTCTGTCTGTCTGTTCGCGATAAACTCAAAAACTACTGAATCGATTTTCATGCTGTTTTCACCAATGGATAGCGTGGTTCTCGAGGAAGGTTTTAGTATAACTTTGTTAAGTTTTTGTATACATTGACGATATTTCTTGGAGGTGTCAGAAAAAAATTAAAATGTGGCTGCTATTTTAGTATATTGTGGTTTCTTACGACTTCCACGCGAACGAAGTCGCGGACAGAAGCTAGTTGATGTATAAAAAAGTAAAATTATGTACGCGTTCCTCGACGTAGACCGCATAACTGCCCTTAGTCACAATCGAACTAGCGTTTGTGTAGCACGTGTAGCACGTTAAGTAAAATTACCGTAATCGTCTAGATAAGCAGCAACAATGTCTTCCTGTATTTTCAAAAACAAGTCCCACGGATTTACGGGTCTTTCCACTCGCAAGTACACCAAAACTTATAATGTAGTTTTGTGGGTATTTACATGTAATTGTTTCTAGTCCAATAATGTTTACGTGATATTAGAGCAGTACTTTATCTTCCTTTTTTTTAAACTCAACAACATTAATTGCGTTATTGACGTTGTTGAGCAGTAAAAAATATGAAATGAAATGAAATCGTTTATTCTGTAAATAGGATATCGGAATCACTTTACACGTCATATAAAGAATATAAAACTTTTTAAAAATCTTTTAAAAAGTCTATCTTTCTTTAACGTATACAGTGAGAGTAACCCCAATTATTCATATGACATGTTTATGGAAATATTTAAACTCCTTTATGATCAATGTTTTCCTACTAAATGGATTAAAATTCGATCAGAAGATAAAATTAAATGGATTTCTAAAGGCATTAAACTTTGTAGTCAGAAGCAAAGAAGCTTACTGTGGAAATACAGATTTAATCCTTCAGGCGAAAATAAAAAAACATTCAAGACATACTCCCAAAGGTTCAAAAAAGTCATCAGACTCACTCAAAGGGCACAAAATAATAACTTTATCAATAAAGCCCAAAATAAAAGTAAGGCTGCATGGTAAATAATCAATAATAATAATAAAATTAAAAAAGAACCTATTTTAAAAATTATCAACCTAAATGAGACAATTGAGAATCCTAAAGAAATAGCAACATCATTTAACGACTTTTTTATTGACCAAGTACAAAGTGGAACTAATAAAACATATGGTAGGAATATTGGCATTGACAACAACTCAAATTCTATGTTTATATCACCGATCGTCCCAGACGACATAGTTAGAGTAATTAAAACCCTTAAAAATACACAAAGTCATGGTTATGACGGTATAACTACCAGTGTAGTTAAATTTGTCAGCGATGTTATAGCTAGTCCTTTGAGTCACATTATGAACGTTAGTATTGCCTCTGGTATATTCCCTAATAGCCTGAAAACAGTGGTAATAAAACCCCTACATAAAAATAATAATAAAGAAGATATGTCCAACTATAGGCCAGTAGCATTGATTCCAATATTATCCAAGGTATTTGAAAAGATTATATACGAAGCACTTGATAAATATCTTACAAAATTTAATATACTGAGCAATGAACAAATGGGATTTAGAAAAAACAGAAATATTAATATGGCAATCTACAATCTCTTAACTCATATTATGACGAATGTTGACAAGAAAGTTCCTGTATGTGCAATATTTACGGATATGACTAAGGCGTTCGATTACGTAAGTCACGACATCCTTTTAAAAAAACTTTACTCCTACGGCATAAGGGGTAATGTCCTGGAGCTTATAACCTCTTACCTTAGTAGACGAAAGCAGTACACAGAAATATCTAGAATTTGTTCTAAGACCAAACACGAGACTAAATATACATCAGACAGTAGAGAAGTCAAATGTGGTGTACCACAGGGTAGCGTTCTGGGGCCACCATTGTTTCTGCTATATATTAACGATTTACCACGGCATAAGCATCATCCTATGGTTTTATTTGCCGATGATAGTACGGTCATAATAAAATGTAAAGAGATAATAGATTATGAAGAAGAGATTAATATAACATTAAAAGGTATTATTAACTGGCTTGACATTAATAACTTAGTTATTAATCTTAAAAAAACAAAAGTAATGCATTTTTACCAACGGACATCCCCGCCTAACGTAGTGGTTAGTTATAAGGGACAAAATGTGGACTCAACAGATGTTGCAAAATTCCTAGGTATCTTAGTTGACAGCAGTCTCACTTGGAAACCGCATGCTGAAGACGTTTGTAATAAACTGAGCAAGTCAGCTTATGTGCTGTATAACTTATCGCATAAAGTAAGCAATGATGTACTCCTGACAGCTTACCACGGACTTGTAGCGCCAATATTAAGGTTCGGAGTAATATTTTGGGGAAATTGTAGCGATAAGGAGCAGATTTTTAAGGCCCAAAAACGATGCATAAGATCTATGTCGAATCTGAAAACTACAGACACCTGTCAGCCTATGTTTAAGTCACTGAAAATACTGACCTTCCCGTCATTGTATATTTTTGAAGTTGCAATTTTTGTTAAAATGAATTTATATTTATTTCCGTCACTAGTCGATATTAGGACTCGTTCAGGTCCTATGAGAACACAATATCAAAATTTATTACATACAGGCATTTACAAAACAGCACTTCTTAGGAAGAATATTATGTCAATGGGGCCTATAATATACAATAAAATTCCACACTGTTTTAAAGAACATCCTCTACGAATATTTAAATCTAAGCTGACTGCATTATTATTAGAAAAATGTTATTATTGTATAAAAGACTTTTTAAATGATAAAAATATATGACAATTAAAAAATGTACATAACATAAACGAGAATTTATATTATATCAGAATGGCTTAATTAATAATTGTTAATTAAGATGAAAATTTTATCGTTAGTTTTTGCGACTGCATGATTTATTTGAAAATTATTTTTTGTTTTTTATTGTTTTTATGACTTTGCATGCCGTAAGGTAGAATGTAGCGGAAACACTAGTGATGTACCATCTTATACCTGTACCTACATTGTTGGCAAATAAATAAATCTGAATCTGAACAAAAAAACAACCGACTTTCAAAAAAAAAGCACACTAAAAAGTGAAAAATAACTTTAATTTCGAAAGTCGGTGTCCTCGGTTCTGTATTTTCGTTTTTTGCCACCGACTTCCGAAATTAAATTTATTTTTGACTTTTTAGTGTTTTATTTTTTTGAAAGTCGGTAAAAAGTTTTTTTTTTCACTTTTTAGTTATGATACCTATCAAACAACAATTCGATTACCAGTACTTGCTATACCGCACAAACAAGAGTGACACAAGAAACCTATACGAAGTAGATTAAATAAAAACAACACAAAACTAAACAACTCAAAAACTACCCAAGCAAAGTTAATAAAAATCGGTTAATAACCATTTATAGCCCGAGTGCATCTCATGACAATTCCAATAAGCCCAAACACGGCTAGAATACATTGTTTAATTACGGAGTTCCGGTGCATACCTTCCGGCTTCATCTTCAGATCAGTTCGATGGTACCATTTTCATCAGAATTATTTATTTAAACTTGCTTCATAGTCGCTTAACAATCTTAATCGAGATATCTTATCGCCACCCGTGAAATACTTATCATTGAGGAGTTCTGGTGGCCATTTGTGGCCTTCTTGATCATTTCCATTTCATCAAATAATACTTTCTGAATGCAAATGCTTGAGTTGTTGATGAAAATATAAAAATCGCTATGTGTTTTGCCTATAAAATTTGAGGAGTTCCCTCAATTCCTTATAGATCCCACCATCAGAACGGGATTTTGAAAAAAATGGGACCAATCTGGAAGTATATCCATTCAAATAAAAAAAGAATTTTTCAAATCGGTTCATAAACGACGGAGAACTGAGGTAAAAAACATTAAAAAAAAAATACAACCAAATTGAGAACCTCCTCCTTTTTGGAAAGTCGGTTAAAAAACAAGCTTGGTGAAGTCGACATTTCCTATCTGACTACTCCTGAGAAGAAATGGTGAAAAAAACTCAGGGTTCAAAGTCTCTTTTAAAGTCCAGGCATAATCTTGGTCAGATCATGTGAGGACCACACAATTTTGAGTGGACCTGTCCAGTCAGTCATTTGTCAGTCTGTGGCATTTGTCAGTAAACGTGTAGCTCAACTCAGGATTTAAGGAGCTCAACGACTTTACGAACAATACCAAAGAAAGGACATTTGGGTAGGCCGCATGAAGTACTCAAAATACCAGACCATCATTAAAACTATGTGAGACATCCATGTTCGCATCACATAACTTCATATGCGTACCAAATTTCAACTTAATCGGCCCAGTAGATTCAGAGAGAGCAAATTGACTGTGACACACGAGTGATCTTTCCTTTTTTTTTTTTTCCTTTTGAGTTACGGAACCTTAAAAAACAAATAAATATAAACGAGAATGAAATGAATATCTTCATTGGAAAACCTCATTTATAACACAAATAAAAAAGATTGAGCATAACGGAATATGGCTTCTTGTGATATTATCGGCACGGCGGCGGCGGCGGCGCGACGGCGTGCATTAGGTACAATTTAATTATTGGCTTATATATCAGAAACCTTAGACACAACAATTTAATTAAATCCCTATACTTCTCAGAAAAGTTATTTTCAATTAATTACGTAATATCAACATAACATGATGCCTTGTTTCCCCGAAGGGTTAGGCAGAGATGTACCCATGGTTAACCCACATTTCGCCAGATAGGTTCATGTAATAGGGAGCGAGCCTATTGCCACCGTCGAATTGAAATTTTCAGGTCAGTGGCAGGTTGTATGTTGATCAAAATATGATTCGTATTTACGGAATTATAAATAATCATTAGAATCAGCAATCCAACTCCTTAAGATGAAACTAGTCGATACTTTTTCCATACTAATTTCGGGGGGGTATTACTCCACTGTTTCTGTTTGTCATTGTACATCCAAAGTTAAACATAATATCGTTTTGTCTGTACGGAAGCAGAATATTAAAATAAAAAGCCATTAAAAAGTTATGAGCCAACAAAGATTCGTTTTTCCTGCAAATGTTAACGCAACTTTGGGCGTAAATAAGTAATAAAAGAAATGTAAAATCTCCAAAACAAAGTCCGCTCCAACAAAGCTCAATTATCGAAGATTTCGATAAACTTTATTTGTATTTGATTTATTCAGCAGTTTTTTCATAAAACTCAACCTTCCAAAGGACTTTTCGTAATTTATTACGCGCGCGATTTACTATGAATTATCGTGCATTTCACTCAACACACGATGACGGACACGGTGCTAGGTGAGACAGTGTGCTTTTTGGCCACGCCGACCAGTGAGTTCGAGCCCGCGACTAGTTGACTCTTAAGTTAGAATTGCCCTCAAAGATAATGATTATACTCGCTAAGGTTCCGAATCCTATTTTGATCAACATAGTACATTCTAACACTGACGTGCAAATTGCAAATGATTTAAGAACCTTTGAATTTTGCGGGCTACCTTAGCGCCTCCCTTTATCAAGTTCCGGGACATTACGTCGTAGGGCGGGTATAGAAATCCAATGCGATGCGGAACAACGCCCATCGACGATTATCTTTGAACCGACAATTACCTGAATTTCCCGGGCTACCTTAACACTTTCATCTTAAACTACATTATATGGTATTATCAATCGGCACAATTTTGAACTTATAGTAACTGTGATCATAACATAGATACATATGTCAGTAATGCCTGAAGTAATGCCTTTCTCAAGGATCCCAAACGTGACCCTAAACAAACTATATGCATAATCTATGGTAATCATCATCCCTTACCGGATGTGGCTATCTGTGGCAGTAGCCACAACAAGTTCTCTTACATACACCCATAACATCACGCCTATATCCCCTGAAGGGCTCGGCAGAAGTGTATACAAAGGCACGTGTATTGGTTAAGGAGTTTACATACTAAACTACCGGCTCTTGTAGTGGTTTCATGGATAAACAAGGAACGCTTCACAATGTCGTCGTGTCCATCCGACTGTCTATCTATCTATTGAACACAGAAATTTGACTTGTGTTCTTGGCAAGTGTTTCGTGTTTAGGTTTCTTATGACTGCATTCATAAACAAAGATAGATAGATAAAAGATAGAATACCTACTCTTTATTATGTACACCATAATAATTACAGATATAAATGTAGAAATGTTACATAGGGTGACTCAATCGGCGGTCTTATCACTAAAACGATCTTTTACAGACAACCTTTGGATAGATTAAAAGTAGAAAGAGAGACAATACTGCAGATAATTTAATTTAATTTATTTTCATTATTAATTATGACGCATGACGTAGTTTAAAACACCCTGTTGCGAGCGCAGTCCAAGTCTTGTGTTCCAAACTTTCAAGGGCGGTGCGGAATGGAGCGGCGACATCTTTATCAGAGATCATTCACCCTAACGCAAAAATGTGTTTCTTATTATTGCAACTTAAATTTAATCTAAATCTCAATCTTTCTTTTATTTATCGCGCCTAGAGGTATTTTATGTCAGATACATCGAGTAGACCACCTTTGTAAGACGACTAAAATGTCACGGTATATATATATATATAATAATAATAAACATGAAACAAGAGCAAGGAACTTTAAGTAACGATGATGTTTAAACCTAGGATGATTGATTCATATCGATCCATGCGGTTTTGCAATTGCATGGAGTTTTATAAGACTTCAAAAAGAAGGGACTCCTAATTTACTTTTTTATGTATACCTACTGACCCTACCGTTATGCGACTACATAAATTATCGTTGTTTTAATACTGATTCACTTAGATGTTTTTTATACCAAATACTGCAATCTTGTGGCTGTGGACAGGCACTCAGTTTCAGAAAATTAGGTAAGGATTGGTGAGGGGTTTTCCGCAAAGATGAAATCCATAAATTCTTTCATCTTTACAGAAAACCACGCACATTTGTTTCGGACAATTATTTATGAACTTGTTTAACCACTGAGTGCACAGCACGATGTATAAAGATCTTTGAACTCGCTCCCACACATTGTTACGGTTTTGAACAAAAACATTTTCCTACCACAATGTTGTATAACTGTCAAGTCATCACATCTGCCATTAGCCACCGACCACCCGCCTACGTGTCACTTTCTTAGGAGAGGAGCTACCCACACTGAACGCAGTGCGGTATCTTTATACTAGATATTTTTTTAATAATTGCCCAAATTTTGATGTCTGAGTACAAAAAAATTAAGTTATCGTTAACGAAAGATGTTTATTTTGAAACTGGTATAATGGATACTCGTCGCGCAACGGGTCGGCGGCGGCGCGGTCAGTGAAGCGGAACGCAGTAGTAGATACCTATCAGCTGTGCGCGCGCCCATTGATATTATTACGAATAGATTGTCCATATTTTGCTGATTTCAAGTGGACCAAAAAAAAAAGTATTGAACAAATAATTGAAATGTGTTCTATTACTGATACTGAACCCCCAAAAAAATTTGCGCACTGGTCAAAAACTTATCCTGTATTTAGTTACCGTACATGAGTCGTACCCAAATAACGAAATGAACACATGAGACCATTGATGTAAAAAGGAAGATTAGATACTCGCTCCTCGACTTCGACCGGTGGCGCTTAAGCTCGGCTAGCTATAGAGGGCGCCTAAGCTCGGCCGCTTATGCTGTTAGAAAGATAAGACAGTTAACAGATGTAGAAACCGCGCATTTGGTCTATTTTAGTTACTTCTACAGCATAATGTCGTACGGCATTTTATTGTGGAGTCGGGCTGCTGACATTGAATCCATTTTTATTTTGCAAAAGCGAGCTGTCAGATCTGTTTAAAAAGATTAATATTATGACCGTACCTTGCCTATTAATTTATGAAAATATTATATATGTAAGAAAAACCCTACATCTTAACGGGGACGCCCTAGGAGAACATAATGACCTGATTGGTGATATTCTTCAGAAAGGTCCTTTCATAGCGTGACCAAATGTACGAATGTAAACGAAGGAAAAGGTCTATGTATAGTTTCTGCCTACCCCCTTGGGAAGAAGGCGTGAGTTTATGTATGTATGTATGTAGATAGATAGAATACTCTTTATTATGTACACTATAAAAATTACAGATATAAATGTAGAACTGTTACTACATAGGGTGTCAGAATGGGTGGTCTTATCGCTAAAAGCGATCTTTTACATAATAATACCTCCACGTTTTCATTAAAACAGACGGACAGACAGACAGACAGACACACACGAGTGATCCTATAAGGGCTCCGTTTTTTCCTTTTGAGGTGCGGAACCCTAAGAACTACCCGCTTGTCTGCGGAATGCGGTATGATTACAAATGTGCCTAGAAGCCGGTGTCAACTTAGGCGGAACGCCTGTTTGCACCAGTAACATAAAATGACTTATCAACCTTACCGCTCCGGTTGTGTGGCGCCCCTTAAACAGCCCGGTCCTTACGAGCTGAGAAAACAACACGATACTTATTATAAATTCCGGTCAGTTGCTAGTTGTTTACTCTGGAACTTTCTTCGGGCAATAACCACAGGAAGCATTGCTTGTTTACATAGTTACATCATTGGCTGCTTTAACTATAAGTGGTTCTGAACTGTAAAGGTTAAGTTAATAGCTTCGTAATATCATGATAATTTAGTTAGTAATAGTTCAATTAAATAGCATGGCTACTTATATTAAAATATAACTAAGCTAGCTTCTGCCCGCGACTTCGTCCACGTGAAACTTCTTGTTTTAACATAAAATACAGGGTGCCCAAAAATCGGCCGTCATACTGTAGGTGGTCATAGCTTTGGTCAAGCTTTTCCGCAAAATCTTATAGTTTTCGAGTTACACCAGATTTTAAAAACAACATAACCTGTATATCCTTTGACACTCGGCAATACTGTAGCTTCCCATTAGTAAAAGAATTTTCAGAATCGAATCAGTAGTTCCGAAGTTTATCCCGTACACACAAACTCACAAATTTTACCTCTAAAAAATAAATTTGTTCCCCAATAGATACATTTGGGTCGAGTAGGTATTGAAGTTCTCTATGGGACGACTGATTATTTATTCGCGATTACGATGTTGGTCCCATGGAGATAGTTGTACAGTTTGATGGCCTGTACCACACACTTAAGAGCGTTCATCCGTCGCGAGCTGGCAACGTCGTATTTCTAGAGGTTTTTCGTGATTATTTTATTAAATTCAAATCAAAGTACAATTTTTTTTTCGGGACAACTTTCAAACATCTTTGATATTTATAAGTATCTATGCTATTTTTTTTACAATTATTTGGTATTTACTCATAAAAATAATTGACAAATTGTCAAATATTTTCTATTTACAGTATTACATATAAAAGATGTGGTCAAAATTAAGAGCGTTCATTCCGCGCGGCGGGCTGGCAACATCGCATTTCTAGAGGTTTTTTTTTTCAGCCAAGCACTAAATCGTTTTATTTTATTATTATTTTAAACATTTACTATAAAGTAAAGTAGTGAATAATTTTATAAATACAAGTTTTATACAGGTGGAAAAAAAAAGACCGTGGTTGGAGGAAAAGTACCCTTAATATTGACGATGGCAAATTTTACTGAAAGGAAACATTCCTTTATTTTCCAAAATAATTAAGATTTTTGAAAAATCACCTGCTTGAGCCGGGAATAGAACCGGTGAAATGTGAAAAAAAAAACAACCTGTATATTATGATACCAACTGTAAGAGTAATTCATGTGGATCAATTCCTTTGAAATAACATAGTATCTTAAATTAAAGAAAGACCATGAAAAATATTTTTATTGTTGTAAAACTTACTCACTGTCTAAAGAAAATAGTTCACTTAACTTGTGAAAATGAGACCCACTTTCACGCATGCACAGACGTATTCTTCGACTGAATTCACTACGTGTCGCCTTTTATATCGAGTTTTTTATCGTCTTTCTTTCATTTCAGATACTATGTTGTTTAAAAGGAATTGATCCTTATGAATGACTCTTTCGGTTGGTATCATAAAATACAGGACGTTTTATTTTTTCACATTACACCGGTTCTATTCCCGGCTCAAGCAGGTTATTTTACAAAAATCTTTAAATGCAGTTTTAATTATTTTTGAAAATAAAGGAATGTTTCCTTTCAGTAAAATTTGCCAGCATCAGTATTAAGGGTACTTTTCCTCCAACCACGGTCTTTTTTTTTCCACCCTGTATAATTATTCACTACTTTACTTTACTCTGCACATTACATGTGTAGAATAAAGAATACATCAATATGAATAAGAAATGTTTAACCCTTTTGCTGTCTTTTTAATAGTATACTAGCTGACCCGACAGACTTCGTTCTGTCAAAAGCTATTTGACTTTGGCAGTTTGTCTACGCGCAAAGGAAACTACCTACCTACCCTACCCTACCTTACCCTATCCTACCCTACCCTACCTACCCTACCCTACCTAACTAAAACCTTCAATTTATTTTTTATTTTTTTGATAAAATCTATTCTCAGACCTACCAAATGATGACTGACACGTTATGTCAAACGCCATAAAGTTACATTAGAAGATAGAGTTACCTACTTATTATTACAATAAAAATGTAAATATGGTCGTTTTCATACATTTTTTTTTTTAACTTTCTTAAATTTTTCTTACATAAGAACCTTCTCCTGACAATAACAAACACAACAAAAAAAAAATTTGCGAAATCGGTCCAGCCGTTCACGCGTGATGCCGTGACCAAGGGAAATAGGGATTCATTTTTATATATATATATAGATAGGTGATCGGCCTTCTATAGTAACTCGGCAATCGTAGTTGGCACTTTTATTTTAGGATTTTTGTGTTCACCAAAAATCTTAAGGCACATCTATGTATGCATTTCTAAAATTTCATTCTTCCCCGAAAAATACTGATCGTACACCAAATATTAAAGGTTAGGTTAGGTTATATTTTGGTGCACATTCAGTATATTTGGTGGAACACAGGCAAAATTAGGTGAATGAAATGGGAGTACTTTTAAATAAAATTGAAGTACTTTTAAATACCATCCTTTATTTTATACTCTGTAGTCTGTATGCACAACGCGATGCAACTACCAATTTTATATAGATGTTGATTTTGATCTAAACTGCTTTTTATTTCATTTCACCTATTTTCATGTTCATAAAAAGTATAAGAAAAAATCAATTTTAAATATTTATCTATCGCATTCTATAAATTTCTAATGTAGTAGTTTAAAAATCCTTACTTTTACCATATTTGTTTCAATCCCGTAAGTACCAAAATGAAATCCCGGAAAAAAAGGCCTATCCATGTTATGATTTCTATGACTATTCAGGATGCGAGTACGTAAAATCAATCTACCTACTCCGATCACTGATTATTATCAGTATATACATATTATATTATTATTATTCTTTCAATATACTACAAAAAAAAAAAAAGTATCCAATTTACTCGAAACTTTGTTATATCTATCTTAACAGACTTTTTATAAGTCTTAAATATAAATGAAGACTTGCTGTTATTCAAGACCTCGGAAAACCAACACCGAAACAAACTGAAAGGTCAAGGTTTATTTCGAAAACTTGGCCCGTTTCGAGTCAAATTATAATATGACTAGCTGCTACCCGTGGCTTCATCCGTCTAGCTTTTTCTAAAATAAATGTAAACTAAGTAACAGATATGGAATCATTGACTAGGCATCATCTTCACCAGGCCACACAACCCCCCACACACACTACCACACCCCCACACCACACCATACCCCCACACCACATACTAACCATATGGACTAAATTGTCTGAAATAAAAATATTCTATTCTATTCTATTCTATAAATGTAGAAATAGTTTACGTAGGGTGACACAATGGGCAGCCTTATCGCTAGAAACACAATTCCGCTCCGCAGACGGACGGTGATCGACCGACTCCATTTTGTTATTCCCAGACGTCAGTCAAAACTGAAAGGTGAACCTCGGTAGTTCGTTAACAATTCCTAGCTGTATTAATTAGTAGCTCAGACCAGAGAAGGCATCACTGCTCCGTTGCGAAGACGGGATGGTGCTATTCGTTCTGTATAGTTCCATCTCTCTCTTGCACTGGGACAATTGTTACTGTTTAAGGGTGAAGCGACAGGTTAGCCCACGAAATTCAAATTTTCTTATGTTTTTTTGCAATTTTTAGGTCAGTAACAGATTGTATGCTGATCTAAATATGATTCGCAACCGTAAAAAATATTTATTCACAGAATTATAATCATTAGAATCAGTAATACAACACCTTAAGTTAGTATAATCCTAAGAGTCATGATTTCATGAAATCGTCATTCAATCTGATTATACGAACTTAAGAAATTGTATTTATTTATTTATTTATTTAACAATTTATGTACACTCATATAAACAGACAAGAAGAAAGGAACAGAAAAATACGTACAAAGGTGATGCTTATTTCTAATGAAATCTCTTCCAGCATACCTGCGATAGGAAAGTAGATATAGAGATGTAGACAACGTGTGTAAGTGTAGAAGAGAGAAAATAAAATAAAAAATATACATAAAATCAAAATAGCTATACACTAATATAAATACTTATAAACATACAATAAGAGAATATACTACTTACATACATACTTCTAAAATAAATATCACTCAAATATATACTTAAAAATACAATGTAGTGGGAATTGTATTACTGATTCTAATGATTATAATTCTGTAAACATATATTTGTTACGATCGCGAATCATACTAAACGGCGCAGATATATGCCAGTAACCCTGAATGGTTAGCTTGCGTGTTCTGTACTGAGCTCTCGCAACGCGTCGTACGTCCAGCCAGTAATAGTACTCGCCCATCCCGGAGAGCCGTCGCATATAAAACATAAAACAAAAGGTATTTTAATAAAACACGTATACTAAAAGATCAAGAGTCCATCTTTAAAAGTGGTTTCAGAAAAATACGCTTGATAGATTTTGCGTGATTCTCAGTTTTTTATTCGCGCTAGACATAAATTTACCAATTAATTTCACTGTGTAAAATAAACATAATCTAAAATATTCACATATTAAGTTATTATGAAACTGCTCTAATTTAACATTATATTTTTTCCAAATCATTAACACTACCTATTTAGACGTAATCTTCAGTATAAAATCATTAAAAGTCCGCTATCGTCACCTTAATCAACATACCTACACCCAGACAAAATGAGCTGCAAATTGCAAAAATCGTAAGAAAAATTTAATTTCGCGAGCTACCTTAGCGCTTCCCCCTTAAACTGTACAACCCCAGAAAATCGACATTTTCAATAGTTAACTGAATGTTGAGCAAACTACAGAGGCAGCTTTCGTCAAAATCGAATTGTAACATCAATTAAATAGGACGCTGAAATAACTAAAGTTGATTAATATTTAAATCGGCGTAAAATGTACTTACGTACGTAGTTACACTATCGAAGTAAATGCAATAAATAAAATAACATAACGACTTGACATACCTAATAATTATATTGTCTCGACATACCTAATATGTCTACAGTATAATCTGTTTAAAACTCATATATACAATGTGTAACTGAATTAATGCACATTAAAAAAGTAGTTTGTTCAGAATCGTTTACTGAATCGATTTCTGCAATTTTTTATACAGATGATTTATATCCCAAAAATAATTAAAATTACGTAAATTACAGTCACACTTCCTCTGTACAGTCAAAACAAACCAAAATTGACGAAATACCTACTACGCTAGATCCATATACGTGTGCGACTGTGTGCGTGCGTAGATTTGTAATGTGACCACAATTTTCTTCCATAATCAGTATAACTAATTTAATAAATAAACAATGTTTTATACATAATAGTAAAAATTCAGTCTATGTATTATGATTTTATCATAATATTCTAAGTGGGGTGTTTTGTGGTGTGCGTTAATTCCGAGACATGTTGTATATAGAAAAACCGAATCAAAACTCATATAAAAAGCACACTTTGTAAACAAGCATATTACAAATTAGAGGATTATATCCAAGATAAGAATGCTTGGAAACATGCTGGTCCTGCTCCATAGGACAATTTAGAGTCTAGACAAAATCAAACTGGTTGCTAATTTAACTGTATAATTTATAATTTTTATTTTCTGTGCTTAATATAAATTTAACTCACACACTTATTATATGTATTTTTTTTTTTTTTTGGAAAATCATATACAATGTTTGTAAATATGTGAGCACCATGTACCTATCGCATTTATTAATTTTTCTGTCATTACTTCACTTTTCATTCTTTTTACCAATTGTGGTAAGTAATTTTTATTTTTATTCTAGGTACATCGTCTTCACCTATAATTATTAATTAATGTATACAAACTATTGTTAACATTTTAAAAGAGTAAGTATGGAGTTTCTTGCCCATTCTTCTCCATACATAACTACCTTTTGGAAGGCGCAACTAGAATCAATTAACTATTCATGTAATTTTTGACGTTCAAAAGTGCATCTTCGTGCCTATTTGAAATAAATGATTTGACTTTGACTTTGACTTTTTTACTTAGTCAACTCGCTGTAACTGGTCAACGCAAATAACTCGTAACGAAGTAGATAATATACATGTGGAAGCTTGTAATTAGCAAATGTCGAAACTTATTCAGGATATTCAAGATTGTTATTAGTCCGTAAGCTTTCTTTAAAATTAAATAAATAAATAATAAACCTTTCCCACTGCTGGGAAAAGGCCTCTTCTCTGTGAGAGGGACTGGGCCGTAATCGACCACGCTGGTCTTGTGCAGGTTGGTGGGTGCCACATGTCTTCGAATTTGTTGGTTCTAGGACATGCCGGTTTCCTCACGATTTTCCTTCACCGTTTTGATAGCAGTGGTGATGAAATGTTTTACACAAAGTAAAATGCCTGTCTGAGTTCAAACTTACGACCTAAAACTCGTAAGTCTTGGCCGCTTCCACTGGGCCACTCCGCCGCCACTTGGCCATAAGTCATGTATTTCGGAACAATATACATTGTGTAGAAATTTTGTAAAATAAAACATTACCATCCAAATTTAACAATCAATCTGCCTAGCCTTTTCCCAAGTATGTTGGGGTCGGCTTCCAGTCTAACCGGATGCAGCTGAATACCAGTATTTAACATGTAGCGACTGCCTATCTGACCTCCACAACCCAGTAACTGGGTAACACTATACCCCTTGGTAAGACTGGTTGTCAGACTTTTGGGCTTCTGACGACCCGTAACGACTGTCAAAGATCCACGAATGACAGCCGGGACCAACGGCTTAATGTGCTTTCCGAGGCACGGAGGAGTCTCGGTATGTTAAAGATGGTCACCCATCCACGGACCCACCCCGGCAAGCGTAGCTTAACCTGACGGATCGACCCGTGCGGCTGTTATTACTTAGCCACGAGCTCCTCACTATCCAAATTTAACAAACGAAAAAAAATAACATGTCAAAGATAATTAAAATAACAAATTCAACACAATAATAATCCACATTCAATTTAAAATAATCAATAATACAATGAAACAAATAAAAAGGGAAAACGAAAATCAAATTAATATAAAAAGATCAAGATCAAAATCAAGGCCGTTTCCACTGTTGCAAATTAAATAATAAAAAACCAGCCAAGTGCGTGTCGGACCACGCACAATGAAGAGTTCCCTAGTTGGTATAAATTTATCCCAAGAACAAACTTAAAATTGTAGTTGAAAAATATGTTCTTCCTTACGGAATGTATGGGAGAATATGTTTTTCAAATGTAAACGTAAGTTGGTCGACTATTACTCGGTAACTTGTGAAGCCTACTTATTGTAACTTATTGTACTGATTGTAACAAAAATTAGCACTTCAATGCTTAATATTACACAAACGGATCCCTGAACAGAAAAATGGTTCTCACAAATCCGCAATATTTTGAACGGCCTTTCCAACGATACCCCACAATATGGGACAGACGAGAAAAAAATATCATCCCCACTTTACGTGTAGGAGAGGTACCCTAAAAAAAGATTTTTCAACACATTTGCTCAAAAAATGCATTTACGAAGCATGTATACATTGTTCGAAAGTAAAAAATTACGGACCATACAACGGAACGTGCGGTAAAATAGGTACTCTCACCTAAGTACCTATTTTACCGCACGTTCCGTTGTATAGCACCGTGCGTAATATTTACGGTTTTTTTTAATTACCATAAAAAAAATTATAAGAATTCCACCAAGGAGTTTCACATTACGAGAATAAATAAGCTGACTGATCGAACCTCCTTGGAAGCGCTTTTGCTCAATACGTTTGTCTCACTTTAATACTAAAGAGTAAATGAGACTAAAGATGTAGTTCTAATTTTCACCACGTGCATGTAGCGCCATTCGCAAATTGGCGCCATTTTCATATTAGAAACTTCAAAGATTGTTGCGACTTTCCGACTGATATTTATAAACAAAATAATAATATGAGTTCAAGCGAGGAATCTGATATTAATATGGAATCTACTCCACCTGATATTTTGAATGAGGCGCAAATAGCAGAAAACGGTCTCTTGCCGCCAAAATCGCGAAAGCGCTTTTTAATGATTTATAATAATTTTATAGCATGGAAGACTCGAAGAAATACTCAATCATTCTCTGAAAATGTTTTGATGGCTTATTTCAATAAATTACTTGTGAAGTATAAAGCCCTCAATTTGGTCAATATATTCAATGTTAAAAACGACTCTAAAAACCAGTTATGACATAGATTTAACAAAATACATAAAACTACATGTATTTTTGAAACGACAGTCAGATGGCTATAAAAGCAAGAAATCAAAAGTATTGACGCGCCAGATGAAAAATATTTAGTAACTAAAGTACGTTTTTAAACCTTTTTGTAGGCACTTACTTATTTGCTATAATAGTTTATTAGGCAATTTTTAATTTAGTAGGTAGGTACAGTCAGCGTCACGATCTGGGTACCCCCCTTGAAAGCAAATTTTAATAAAAATGGGGTAGGTACCCAATTGATGCAGCCCACTGTACCTATAATTGATAGTTAATTATTTTGGTAATTTACCTGTAGGTACAGAACTACATAAAGCTAAATAAAATTATACTAAATAAAGCTAATTACTTACTTAAATTATTTGTATTTTATTACAGGCTATATTAATTTTTGGTATATCTGGGGCGTGCAGACGACAAGAATTAGCCAACAAATTTAAACGATATCGAAAACGCAAAAAGTTAAAGATTCTTTCAGAAGTACCAAAACGGTAAATAAATTCGGCAAGTCGTTGGCGTTAACAAAATCGGTAGTGTAGCAAAAGAAATAGCCACGTTCTTGAAATTGGAAAATGCGGCTGGTTATACCGGTCACAGCTTTAGAAGGACCTCAACATTACTAGCTAATTCCGGAGCCCATATCATTACACTGAAACGCCACGGAGGATGGCGCTCTAATCATGTTGCAGAGGGTTATATTGAAGACTCGGTGCACAACAAAATTGAAATATTTTGATATAATATCAAGATATCAAAATGTATAAATATAATTTACGCCACATTCTCCCGTTCAACATAATACATGTGAAATTAATAATGTCAGTCAGTCAGTTAAGCTTCCATTGCAGCAAATTTCACTGAATTTCAATAATTGTTCAAATTTTACTATTAATTTTCAAGAGTAGTGACCTATCTGTATAATTTCTTATTTGCTATTAAAAACAGTCTAATGAAGAAGTTTGTTTCATTACATATTGTACTGTTTTCTCCCAAATGTGTTGAAAAACGTTGTATGACACACGTGCAGAAATTGGTATTTACAAACTCGTGACTATGGTAAGCCCTCGACTTCGTCTCGGGCTTACATTCGTCTACTCGTTTGTAAACACCAACTTACCGCACTAGTTTCATAAATAACTATTATTTTACCACTTTGTCGGCGTGATTAATATGTATACCCATACCGAATTACAGCTTTCTAGTACTAAGAGTCTCTGAGCTAAGCCGCGGAGAGACAGACTGACATACAGACAGACGGACATGGTGAAACTAGAGTGCCTTGTTGACTATGGAACCCTAAAAAAGAACGTGATATATAAAAGAGTAAAACCTATTAAATCTCGTCTGCCACGAAGATTTTTCCGTAATTGAATCCCCATTATTATAGACAGACCAATTTGTGAAGAATTAAATTTAATATTCCATCAAAGAGAACTAATAATCTCTTCTGGGTCTTACACAAAGAAATTCCTATAATTTTGTTATTGAGATAACTTTAAGTTGCCATTTCGGTTTTATTTACTGGCTAGATTTTCCTGTTTTTCCGTCGGCTCGTTCTGAACTAATTTTATAGTATGAGACTTATTTTATGTACTACATTATGGTTGTTATTGTCAACACGTGCAAAGACAAAACAAACACTTCTTATGAGACTTGGTATCTTTATTTAGCTCAAGATATTGGGCATCATCTTAATTGAAAACATGTTATCTTATTCTCTCCAATTAAATGTGTTATTTTTTTTATATCTTTTTGCTAATACCTACCATTTCTTTCTTTCTGCTGTCAACAGTCATCAAAAATACATTTAATCTTTGTAGATTCTCATAAAATGGGTCTCTCAAATACGTGACTGAGCATAATCGGGGTCCTGAACAAATAATTACAAACTAAAACAAATTATAATGCTTACTTTTCTCTTTTCAGTTAGTGTCGCAGTCGGGTTTTTGTATTTTTTAAATAATTTGCTTCATTTCAAGCTTTTTAGTTTTATTAATATATATATATATTTATATGGAATTGACTCATTACTAGCTTTTATTTGATACCAATATTGTTGTATTTTTATTTTTTTTAACTTCTTTTTTTTGTATTTGCATGTCACTCCCACAATTACATAAGAAGAATCTAACGACACCTCATATGTTAAATTCCATCAATCCGTTTAGGCTACAGAGCGTGCCAAAGAAATAGACATACATACATACTCTCTAAAGACATTACCCTCCTTCTGCGGCAGTCGGGTAATAATTATGGCATAATTACATATTCACGAACATCTCATATTCTAAAACTGTGTTACAGCACCGAATTTCTGCCGATGTCAAGAGCTTATAGCCTCTGTAATAGCCCCCACTTCATTGAGATGAAAAGGGTGAGGCGAGGGACGAGGATAACGTTTGTTATGAGCTAGATGTTAAACTTTCGGCTCTAACTCATACTTAAGTATTCAAGAGCCATTGAAATACAAAGACAAGATTCTTGAATCGAATCTAACAGCGAACATAATAGCACTCATTAAATATTAATTTAATTTGAATTTGTTGTGCTAATCGAAAGGGACTCTTGGGATAAGCCCAGTTGGCTTATTCCGGTTGTGAGATACGTCCCTTTGCGCCCTGGCCTAAATATTCCGCCTCCGAATTTTCTCGTCTGATTAATTTTTAACACGCCAGTTCCGTGACAGTTGAATAATTTCTTTGAGACTCGAGGAGTTTCTTGAATTCAGCGATTACCTATCTGGTTTATCGCCACTGTAGATTCTGGAACCAAACAGGTGCGTGCCTAAATTATATAAGGTGTATCTATTCAAACGCGAAATATTTTAAGAGGAACATCTATAGGTGGTAAAAAAGCCATAGCAACGAATATTTTTTTTTGTTTTATATTTTTACATAATTATTATAATTTTAAAATTGCTTGAGACATTTTGCAACGGAGTTGCATTTTCCTTACTTATTCTATGAATGACCCGCCCGGACGCGGCGATGGTGGCAGCACGAACGCGGTGAATTTTGATAATTAATCATCATTTATCAAGTTTTTTTTTTTTAATATACTCAGATTTAAAAAAAAAATCATTTCCATGGCTTTTTTTACCACCTATAGGTGTATCTCTTAAAATATTTCGTGTTTGAATAGATACACCCTATATAATATGCTGTTTTAAACTTACGCTATCATTAACGGGATGTGTACATGATGTATTCCGTATTTACTATAAAATATCATCACATTTCATTGTTTTCCCTTAAAGACACTTGTGACGGTTGTCGCTATAGTAAGAACTGATCAGAAAACCAAGACCTTTCAAATGAGATGTGTCTCAAGTCTGTTGACTAAGTTTCGAAATTGGAGTGTATAGATACACAATCTCTACTTACGCCTACTGAGTACACGAGCGTCAATATGCCGTGTCATGGAAAACGAAGTACCTAAAGTAAAAACTACTACATTTTCACTTATTTTTGAATATCAATCTAATTTTGTACTACAGTAGTACCATTACATTTCCTTGTTTTTCCTTAAAACCCCATACTTTTGAAGGTTGTCGCCATAGTAAAAAATTATCAGGAAACTAAGACCTTTCATATAAAATATGTCTCAAACCTTCTGACTAAGTTTAGAAATCGGGTTAAAGGTACACAATCTCTACCTACACCTACGGGGTATAAGGGTAAATATGTTATGTCATAGAAAATAAAATACAATATGAAGTACCTAAAGTCAAAACCAACAAAATTTTCATTTATTTTTGAATAATCAATCTAATTTTGTACTACAGTAGTACCATTACATTTCATTGTTATCCCGAAAACCCCTATATTTTGACGGTCGTCGCAATAGTAAAGATTTCTCAGTAAGTCAAGACCTTTTACATGAGATATGTCTCAAGTCTGTTGGTTAAACCCACCGTCCTTAGATCCCAATATTACGACGTCTCCCAATATTATCAAGCATCATGAATCATGAGTTCATGACGCTTGATACAGCGTCGTAATATCGGGACCTAATTGCCTCAGGACTGTGAAGTGTAGGTACATAATAACTTGCAACATTGTAAATAAATTGCAGGCCACTTATACTGCTTCTAATTAAATGGCTTCGATTCCCGGGAGATATTAAGTGGCGAGTAACGGATTTTGTCTGGAAAATTCGCAACATCATCTAACTGTTTGCATACGTTTTGGGGGCGTAGGATTTTGGGAAAGGTCAGTGAGGTTAAGCTGTTGCTATGAAAGAAAGAAAAGAAAGAAAGAAAAATATTTTATTTAGGACACGGACAGCAAATACAAACAGTAAATGAAAAGAGCATTTAAAACTAACAAAATTAACATTAAAAACAAAAAATAAAAGTAAAACAATAATAAAATGAAAAACCAGCCAAGTGCGTGTCGGTCCACGCACAGTGAAGGGTTCTGTAGTTGGGATGAATTTATCCCAAGAACAAACTTAACATTGTAGTTGAAAAACATGTTCTTCCATACGGAATGTATGGGGGAACATGTTTTTCAACTGTAAATGGCAGTAGGTAGTGGTAGGTAATGGTAGTACAAGTTACCGAGTAATAGTCGACCAACTTAGACTATTACTCGGTAACTTGAAAAGCCTACTTAGCTGTGATAGTTTTCCATTTAACTTGGTTATACATACTAATGCTGCTTCGATTTTTTTTACATAGCCAAGTACAACCATTTAGCTGGCAGGAGGGGCGGACACTCTTCACTCTAAGCATTTCAAAGCTTAATATTACGCAAACAGATCCCTGAACCGAAAAATGGTTCTCAGTAATCCGCAATATTTTTAACGGCCTATCCAACCATACCCCACAACATGGGACGGACGAGAAAAAAATTGTCAACCCCATTTAGGTGTGTAGGTTCCCAATTTTGTTTTATTTAAAAATTATATTTCACGATTTTACTTTACCACTATGTCGGCGTTATTAATATGTATACTCATACCAAATTACAGCTTTCTAGCACTAGGAGTCTCTGAGCAGCTAAGACGCGGACAGACAGACGGACATGGCGAAACTATAAAGGGTTCCTACAGAACCCTAAAAAGACCTGTGCGTGGCCAAAAAGTCTCCTATTTCAGCACTGCTGCGATATTTAAAAAATAAATACCGCAGTGCTGGTATTCTGATAGGGCTATGCGCGTTTTGTCCGTAATTGGTCCGGAAAGGGGTCGAAAATTTTGAATTATTCCAAACAAATTGAGTTCTAAAAAGGGGCCTAGTGAAAGTTAGTCAAACAATTGTTTTAACTCGATTTCCTCATTCCTTTTACTTCCCGTTTCACGCAAACCGCAATGTTTGTAACCGAGTGTTACTTTCATCATTTCAGCCGAAGACGTAGGTGACGTGCTGGACATAGGCCTCTCCCAATAGGGGTGGGGGGGTTGCCATAATTACCACGCTTGGCAGGCGGGTTAGCGATCGCAGTAAGGTGTTAAAAATGCATAGGGAACGCTACTGCCCATTCTATAGTAAGTCCCTTAGTCGCCTTTTACGACACCCACGGGAGGAAATGGAGTAGTGCTATTCTTTACGCCCGGCACCACACGGAACGTTATTATTACTTTATTAACTAAATAAATAAAGTATTCCTACATTGTACACCATTAAGACAAACAAAACTGGAAAAGTGAAAAAATAAACAGGTTTACATTGAGCGGTGCTATCGCTGAAAGCAATTTCTTATAAACAACCGACGGCTAAAATTTAATAAATAAACCGCATATTTTTGTGGTCTACACTTTGACGCATTTTTAAGGGATGGTTGCCCCCTGCGGGTACCGACATGACACTAATGTGGCACGAGACAAGGCAAAATATGACGTTTGACAAACGACGGTAGATATATTTTTGTTTGAGGACGTTTTTGTTAAGTTTGAGACGTCAGCCTCTCCAAGTATTTAACGTAAAGGAATGAATTTGTTTTTCCTCAAAAAACAATTTTCGTTTCATTTGAGTTGTTTTGTGGAAACCGGCTTTTCACTCAGGCCGGTACTGTTATCCCCAATAATTATTTTTGATTGTGTGAAAATGAAAAAATCTTCACCGTACCTACATATATATCTACATTTTTTTTAAAAACTCTGTCAAGTGCGTGTCGGACTACGCACAAAAAGAGTTCCATAGTTGGGATAAACGAGACGTTCAATAAATGTATGGGGCTTGGTACTAAAATAATTGAAAATTGAAACAGCTTTCTGAGGTATATAGGCTGAAAGAGGGGCCAAAGTGATGTCTTGAGGCATTTTTTTTTTACAGTTTTAAACAAGTGTTGAAAAATAAAATCCTGGCATCACTAACTCTATATCTACTTTCCTATCGCAGGTATGCTGGAAGAGATTTCATTAGAAATAAGCATCACCTTTGTACGTATTTTTCTGTTCCTTTCTTCTTGTCTGTTTATATGTGTGTACATAAATTGTTAAAATAAATAAATAAATAACTACAAATACTATTTATATTTTAGGGATGGCAGCCCTGTGGCAAATGTCAATGTCATTGTCACTTGTCAGTGAGCAGTACTCGGGTCAAACGGCTTACCGACATCGCGACATCGTCGTATTCCGTTGTTTGTAATTTTGTTGTGCATAATACCAATTTTTTTTTTTTTCTTATTTTGTTGTTTTGTTTTGTTTTGTTATGTATAAAAACACTCCACCTGGCGAATTACTTGTACCAATACAGGTGTTTTTTTTTTTTATATCAACGTAATCAACGTCATTCTGACATTTACAGATTTTTGACTTCATACGACGTTTTGATATTGCGTTGTCATGATATTCAATATTTTTTGTTTCAATTTCATGGAGCTGCAGCTAAAATTATAATAAAATGTCAAAGTATTTAATAGAAACCAAAACTTTAGCCACATTTAAAATAATTATATTACATAGATATGAATAAATAAAGGCTATGTGCGTTTTGTTTGCACAGAAACATTTTTCACTTTTTCCCAAAAACAGGGGCCTGAAAAAATCATATTTAACTATAATCGAGTAGCTTAATAAATAAGCTTTCTAAAAAGGTAAATCACATTAGCGTTTAAAAATCTTCGGAATATTGTACCAATTTTGGCCTCTCCTTTATCCCAAGAACAAACTTAACTGTGTCATTGTTTTTTTTTTTTCTCCCATACATCGATACAACTCAACTCAGTTGAAGAATTTGCAATTCTCCTCTAAAATACTGGTATTCAGCTGCATCCGGTTAGACTGGAAGCCGACCCCAACTTAGTCGGAAAAAAGCTAGGCAGATTGATTTGATCTCGTCGAGGCCAGACTACACAAAACTTATTATATCGATCGCTTTCTCCAAGCGACTGACCTTGACAGCTAGTCATATCATAGATTAATACAGATAGGGTAACTACGCAAAAACATTTGAATAAAAAGCGACTCAATTGCTACGACACAATAAAGTGCAATTCACAACGCTTATTACCTATAGTTATATTCACCTATAAGTTACCTCTCTTTCTATCGCGTAACTCTTATACCGGCGGCGCGTCCTACTGAATTGTCCCAGTGAGATGGGCCCGCCGCGTACTCGTAGCTTCATACCTAAACTGTGGAGTGTCCCATCTGTCTTAATACCTTTTATTCTATTAATCTTTGGTCATATTTCAATAAATTTTTAAACAGTAAGCTTCTGTGGTTTGACCTAAATCGATCGTCTGAAGTATATTCCAAGGGCCCTACGAAGTGATGATAGGGCTGGTATGTATAGAAATGATACGTAAAACAATAACAGGTTTGTTTCAATCCTTTAGATATACAGTTCTTTTGTTTTTAATTTTATATTTAAACAGTATTGGTATTTAATCAAATACTCTGGGTGGTGGGTCTATAGCTCAGTTGGTTAGAGCGTCGTGCTAATAACGCGAAGGACGCGGATTCGATCCCCTCATAGAGCACTACCATTTTTTGGAAGTTTGAATATTTTCGGAATGCTTTCTTGTAATTTGTTTAAATACTTACCTTAGATAGATCATCTTAGTGTCCAACGAACCGTGTGTGAATTTCAAATACAAACTAGAAATGACGGCACGGTTGGCGCAGTGGTTAAGCGATTGCCTGCTGCACTGCGTGTCGCGGGTTCGATTCCCGCACGGAACAAATATTTGTATGACCTACAATTAGTTGTTCCGGGTCTGGCTGTTTGTGTATGTGAGTTTAAATGTTTGTAAACGCACCCACGATACAGGAGAAATTCCTAATATGTTTAAAAAAAATAAAAAAAATATGTAAGTTCAAATAGTTACTGAATCGATTGAAGTACACTGAACGAGACACAAAGAGAAATTTTGTTATTATTACGCTTTTAGCGTCCCTCCGAGTGTTAAAGACCATTGATACAAATATATTTATTTATTTAAAATGGAGCCGAGTATACACGATTCAGTGTCACCGAACGACTAGAGCCTAGTATACACGATTCTGCGTCACTGACCGACTGGAGTCGAGTATACGCGATTCAGCGTCACCGAGCGACTGGAGCCGAGTATATGCGATTCAGCGTCACCGACCGATTGGAGCCGAGTATACCCGATTCATTGTCACCGACCGACTGGAGCCGATACGCGATTCAGCAGCACCGACCGACTGTAGCCGAGTATACCCGATTCAGTGTCACCGATCGACTGGAGCCGAGTATTCACGATTCATTGTCACAGACCGACTGGAGCCGATACGCGATTCAGCGTCACCGACCCAAGCGTGACGGTTCAGTATCGTGCAGTGTTCAGAAAGAACGCAAAGTGAGCCTTAAGAAGTTCTCACTTCAATTATAACCACCGTTAACACTGTAAAGCTTAAAATTAGAGCTAATTAAGCAATTTGAAAATGCACGACAATTAATATAAATGGTGACTCGTGCAAGCTCTCGCCGCGCCACGTTAACATCTGTTACGAAATTAGCCAATTTAATTAAATACACGGGAAACAAAGCAACCATTGAAATGTAGGTAGTATTGTCACAAATACAGTGTATCTACTTTTATTTTAACAACATGAGTATGTTACGCTGGGAGGAGCCCTTGGCTAAGTAATAACAGCCGCGCGGGTCGATCGATTAGCTTAAGCTACGCTTGCCGCGGTTGGCCCGTGGATGGGTGACCATCCGTACATACCGAGACCCCTCCGTGCCTCGGACAGCAAGTTAAGCCGTTGGTCCCGACTGTCATTCGTGGATCTTTGACAGTTGCTACGGGTAGTCAGAAGCCCGAATTCTGACAACCAGTCTTACCAAAGGGTATCGTATTACCCAGTTACTGGATTGTAAAATTTGGCCGACGAAATCAACCGTGTGGGCGATACTGACCACATCTAAGCGACATCGCATCGCAGCCACAACAAAACCACAACGTTGCGCCGGCGCGACGACACTGTCACAGCCGGAGTCGATCTGTCTACAAACACTAGCCACAACGTAACCACATGTAAATTTTGTAGTTACCAAAATGCAACTGCAAGAAGCATGAAGTTAATTTTAATTTTACATTCTGATTACACACACACTGACTTAATAATTGTTAAATTTTTTGGAAAATCATCCATTTTTCACCCGTCTTGAGCAAGCGTGGTGATCATTGCTCGTGCCTTCTCTGTATGAGAAGAGGCCTTTGCCCTGCAGTGGGACAGTATAGGCTGGCTGGTATCCACTTTTACAATGTTTGTAAATATGTGAGCATCATGTTACTATCACATAATTAATTCATCTGTCATTACTTCACATTTCATTCTTTTTACCTTTGTTTTTTTTTTTTATTAATGTTCAAAATGTAGGTCGCAGAGTTTAAAATATTATATACTAAAAGCCACAGAAGCTTCTGATGGCTTATATGAAAGAAAGAAAGAAAGAAAAAAACGTCTATTTGCCGTAAACATGACGCAATAAAGAACATAAACACAAAAAAAAAGAAAACTATGGGGGAAAAATGCGTCACATCCACGTAAAACGGCTATCGCTCAGCATCATGCTGCGACCCTATGCAAAACAGAGCCCCAGTGCTGGTTTTCAGCGACAGCCGGCGTTGACGTAATGACGTCGTCTGGTGCAGCAAACAATTATTTTCTTTAAGTACGCCAATACAGCGTACTTAAAGAAAAAAAAAAAAAAAAATTTTTTTAAATTATATATGGCTAGTTAGTTCGAAGAAATATATCTCATATAGGTACTACAAAGAAACAAATTTAGACGGTAAGTTTGTAAGTTTTACATTCAAATAATATTTTAAGTCTTCTCTTTACCTATTCTGGTATAGTAATTTTATTCTAGGTGCATCGTCTTCACATCATTATCATCATCATTTCAGCCGAAAGACGTCCACTGCTGGACATAGGCCTTCCCCAAGCATCATCGGTCCACCTTGTGGGAGGTCAACGCTACGTCTTCCGGTACGCGGTCGCAAATATAGAACTTTTCGGCCCCATCAGTCATCTGTTCTACGCGCAAAGTGCCCTGCCTATCGCCACTTAAGTTGGCAATTCTTCGAGCTATATCGGTTACCTTGGTTCTCCTGCGGATCTCTTCATTTCTGATTCGATCACGTAGGTAAACTCCAAGCATAGCCCTCTCCATTGCCCTTTAGCTGACTTTTAGCCTTCTTATAAGGCTAAAAGTCATTGGCATTGTGAGCGACTACGTTTCAGTGCCATAGGTCATCACTGACGTGATCGTCTTCATAAATTATATAATTACATCATAACATAACATCACGCCTGTAATCCACGAAGGGTTAGGCAGAGGTGTGCCTATAGTAAACCCACATTTCGCCAGTTATGTTTATGTCCCATGTAACAGAGGGCGAGCCTATTGCCATCAACAGGGCACAAATCCGGACTCCAGGCTGCTACTGAGCAGTTCTAGATGGAAAAACCCAATAACATTGCCCGACCTGGGAACCGAACCCAAGACAACATCCTCAGCAGTAGCGCTTGCGACCACTAGACCAACGAGGCAGCCAATTATACAGGATAAGTTTTTAACCAGTGGGCAAAATTTTTTTGGTGGTTCAGTATCAGTAATAGAACACATTTGCATTATTTGTTCAGTACTTGAAATCAGCAAAATATGGATACAATCTATTAGTAATAATATCAATGGGCGTGCGCACAACTGATAGGTACCTACGACTGCGTTCCGCTTCACTGACCGCGCCGCCGGCACATTGCGCGACGAGTATCCATTATACCAGTTGCAAACTAAACATCTTTCGTTAACGATAACTTAATTTTTTTGTACTAAGACATGTCAAAATAAGAAATAGGTGTATAATAAAATACATTTAAGTTTAATTTGTCAAAATTTAGGCACTGATTAAAAACTTTTCCTGTATAATTAATGTATACAAAATATTGTTAACATTTTAAGAGTAAATGTGGAGTTTCTTGCCCAGGCTTCTCCATACGTAACTATCTTTTGGAAGAGGAAACCATATTTTTTTTTTTTTTTTTTTGTAAATTTTGAATTTAGTACCTTTTACCTATTTGAAACAAAAGATTTGAGTTTGACTTTGAAGCTGCAGCGACACTATTCACACCTAAAAACTGCTTGTCCCCATTTTGTCGCTACGATGTGGTGTAGCTGTGGTCTATGTGTTCGGCCCCTTAGCCGTTTTCCACAAATAGGCTAAGTATTTGATTGGAATAAGTGTCATGTCAACATGACAACAGCTATTCGCATCAAATCGGATTCGACTCAAATCGGAATATTCAGAAATCGTTAGATTTATCTTGATTCAGTGAGCCCACCACGAACGAATATAATCTGGTTTTGTGCTCGTGATTATAATGTAGATTTTGTTGTAATTTTCTGTTTACATACCTACCCGAGTTAAGTATCTTTTTGTATGCACGTGTTTCTGTGACAAATAAACCGATTTACCTTTCTTTCCAATGTAAATTCGATCGATTTTTTTATCGAAAATACTTACAATCTATCGCATTTTGGTTTAAAAAAATAAATGTAACTCATAGATATGAATCGAATGCGGAGCTTGTGGCTAAGTACTAACAGCCGTACGAGTCGATCCATCAGGTTAAGCTACGCTTGCCGGGGTTGGTCCGTGGATGGGTGACCATCTTTACATACCGAGACTCTTCCGTGCCTCAGAATGCACGTTAAACCGTTGGTCCCGGCTGTCATTCGTGGATCATTGACAGTCGTTACGGGTCGTCAGAAGCCCGAAAGTGACAACCATGACAGTATTACCCAGTTACTGGGTTTCGGAGGACAGATAGGCTGTCGCTCCATGTAAAACCGCATGCAGCCGGTCAGACTGGAAGCTGATCCCAAGATAGTTGGGAAAAGGCTGATTGATTGATAACCCATAGATATGAATAAAAAATAGTCAAGAGTAGTCGTCGGACGCCTGGTTGGAACGATGTTCCTTTCGTTTTTCCACACTTGGCGAATGAGAGTTACACCGAAAAAAGTTAAATTTAAATAAAATAAAGATACACTTAGGGGACATTTAAGTATTACGTAAGCACCAAAGGGGGAGGGAGGGGGTCTTTGCTTTGATTATTTTTGATGACATGGGGGACCGGGGAGTCTGGACGGTGATTACATCAGATATATTTATTTACATTTTCAGATTTTCTGCAAAATTTAGTTGATTTTGATTTGAACAAAGATGGCAACCCAATGTTCAGGGATTTCCCAAAATAATTGATATTGCTTACTCGCTCTGTTTTGTGGTTAGATAGAACCGAATTAGGGAAATTACCTAAATGGGGATTGTTTTTTTTTTTTTTTTTTTTATTAATCAAAAAATCTTTTTACAGACATTTGTTGAGGTTTAAACATACCACACAAACCATCGCGGGTTTAACAGCGGTATGGCCAGACACGGCAACTCGGTGCCACTAAATATTAATTATAAATTAATTAACAAGTAGGTAGGTAGGTTGGTACGGTGGCCAGCACATCAGGCCACACGAAACCGTCTAATCTCTCCAAACGATCAAACCTTAAAATGATGGTGGTTAAGATCAAAATCGAATGAGAAAACTCGACCGTCTGCGCTAACCTGCGCTGGATACCTTACAATTAATATTTATATTTTGGTGATAGACACTATCTAGATCGCACTGCAATCAATCAATCCTTACTAATATTATAAATTTGAAAGTAACTCTGTCTGTCTGTCTGTATGTTACGTTTTCACGCCTAAACCGCTGAACCGATCATCATGAAATTTGGCAGAGAAATAGCCTGGGATATGGAGAAGGACATAGGCTAATTTTTTACGCGATAACCGACATTCACGCGAGCGGAGCTGCGGGCAAAAGCTAGTGGTCTATAAATTCCTTATTTCTAGGCTCATGAATAACAATAAAGAAACCTGAACTGAGTAAAAACAATGTTTACGTAAGCACAGGAGGGGGGGTATGAGGTTTGCTTACTTTTGCTGACAAGGGGGAGGTGGGGGTTCAAATTTACTAAAATTCTGCTTACGTAATACTTGAATGGCCTCTTAAGAAGGCGCTCACCGGTCCACTAGACCCACTCCTTTATAAAAATATTATCTCGCGACTGAGAAGGAATTATGAAAAACGGCTTAATTAGCAACCTCGGTAAGTGTGTCTAGAATTTTCTAATACCTTTTATAAAGTTTCATACTGAGACACGAAGCAACAAAATTCGATCTAAAGAAAAACGGCCACATTCCTCTAGATCGTATTTTGTTGCTTCGTGTGTCTAGTTGGTACCCGCTCCAATAGGTAAATAATATATACCTATTGGTGCGAGTACCAACTTCCAAACATTTCGTGGCATCCTCCTTTGACTACCTAAAATGGAGGGATTAAGGCTGCAGTCTTGCAAAATTCACTCGCAGTGAGTTATTTGCGCAACTTTGTATTTTTTTTTTTTAACATTTCAAAGAAATATCATGAAATATTATTGATATGAAACATAATATAAGTAATAGCTAGTATTTTTTTTTTTGTACATCGAGGTGGATGTTAGGTAAATGAAGCGTTGAATACAGCTCTTTCTGCCCAACAACATGTCGAGGTATGTTTGTGCCCCTACTTTAGGGTAATTAAGAATTATTTTCAAAATCTGTTCAGCGCATAATTAGCCGAACATTCTCGTCTTCAAAATGCGCTGATTAGTTTTTTTCTAATTATCTTTCATTTTCTTATTTTGGAGGTCACAAAGTCATCAAAATTCTCTGTTTTTATCTCTTAATAAATGGTTTTTTTTCTTATATAAAATGAATTGTATGTATGTAATAATTAAATTATTTTAATGACAAGAGCACAACGAGATAACGAAAGTTATTTCTTTAATCTGTTTAAAAAAAAATACAAAGTTGCGCAAATAACTAACCACGAGTGAAATTTGCAAGACTGCAGCCTTAAGGTTTTTGGTAAATAACTACGTATACATTGAGGTAGCTAAAGTTATTGCATAGGTAGCAAATAGTAGATTTACAGTAAACTTTTATGCTAGGCTGATTTGAAATCCAAGACTTGGCCCCTTCATCTTCACGGGCACTACTTTTTTCGGTGTAGCTCTCATTCGCCAACTGAGCAGAATAACGTGAGATAAGGAACTCCGTTCCAAATTCTTCAAACTAAATAAATGTCAAGTGCGAAACAAGTACTTCCATATCAAAATAGCATTTGAATTTTCATTACGTTTACTTCCACGTTCGTTCTAGGCCCACTGAATGTATTACACGACACACGACGGCACAGGAAATTGCGAATCGTGGATACATCACACTTTTCATTTCGATTTTCAGTGCCTAGTGTTTATTTCCTTTTTTATACATCGTAACCGTCTTCGAGTAATTTTACTTACCAGGGCCTCAAGTCTGCTATTACAATAGTGTCAGAATGGTCTCTTCATTGTGAGTTTTTGACAGATTTGCCATACAAAAACTGTCAAATACTCACAATGGCGAGACCATTCTGACACTATTGTAATAGCAGACTTGAGGCCCTGGATGTTTACCTATGAACAGGTGAAGGTACTAAGAGTACTTATGTGACCTTCATCATTTCAGCCGAAAGACGTCTACTGCTGGACATAAGCCTCTCCCAATTGGGGGGGGTTTGCCATAATCGCCACGCTTGGCAGGCGGGTTGGCGATCGCAGTATGGTGTTAAAAATGCATAGAGAACGCTGCTGCCCATTCTCTAGTAAGTCCCTTAGTCGCCTTTTACGACACCCACGGGAAGAAATGGGGTGGTGCTATTCTTTACGTCCGGCATCACACGGTACCTGTGACCTTAGTCACGTATTTATACCAGTTTGGTATCTACTAAAAGGTATTTTATGGGTCTATCTGGCAGAAAAATAATGCTCCGAAATTTATTTGGCATAACACACTTGGCATAATCTTCTTTAAACGAATATTTTGAAGGCATAAAAAATATTTAATATAATTATTGTTTGGCCGAATGTTTATATGTCCGAATTTACAATGGCATACTTTTAAGATGGCGGAATTTTATTTGGCATAATTACTTTTGGCAAAGTCAAAATTCCGCATAATTTCGTCTAGCATAACGTTTATTTAGAGCGACGATTACTTGGTACACTTTCACTTGGCATACTATGAAGATGGCAGAATTTTTATATGGATTTTTTTTACTAAGCATATTGCCATTTCT
This sequence comes from Dryobota labecula, assembly GCA_947523025.1. Classification (NCBI taxonomy): domain Eukaryota; kingdom Metazoa; phylum Arthropoda; class Insecta; order Lepidoptera; family Noctuidae; genus Dryobota; species Dryobota labecula. The sequence continues at coordinate 4,400,503 of OX383296.1, read as the reverse complement.
ATAAAATATCATTATTAACCTTAAATTAAAATTAAAATATTGTCTTAAAAAGTCAATATGTTGTGCTACAACAGTTAGTGATAGAACCGAATCGCTGCAAAACCGACTCCACGTAGTCTTGTCTGCCCCTAGAGTGTAATTTATGCCCACGTAGGCACGGAGGGACGAGGCGGCCCGCGAGCTCAGGTGCAGGTGTTTGTAACACTCGCCGTCGTAGCTGAGCAAGCCGAAGCTTGGCATAATCTTCTTTAAACGAATATTTTTAAGGCATAAAAATTATTTAATATAATTATTGTTTGGCCGAATGTTTATGCGTCCGAATTCACAATGGCATACTTTTAAGATGGCAGAATTTTATCTGGCATAATTACCTTTGGCAAAGTCAAAATTCCACATAATTTCGTCTAGAATAACGTTTATTTAGAGCGACGATTACTTAGTACACTTTCACTTGGCATACTATGAAGATGGCAGAATTTTTACATGGAATTTTTTTACTAACCATATTGCCAATTCTATAAAATATAATTTTTAACCTTAAATTAAAATTAAAATATTGTCTTAAAAAGTCAATATGTTTATCTGCTCCTAGAATGTAATTTATGCCCACGTAGGCGCGGAGGGGCGAGGCGTCCCGCGAGCTGAGGAGCAGGTGGTTGTAACACTCGCCGTCGTAGCTGAGCAAGGCGAAGCTGCAGCAGTCAGTGTTAAAACCATCTGCGACTACGATAAGGTCGTGCATGCAGTAGGTATGGTTTCTGTCACGGCTCGTCGCAAGCCGTGACAGAAACCATACCTACTGCATGCTCGCTTTCATGCTGCATGCTTGCAATCGGCGGATATACATTAAAAAAAACATATATACAGTCGAACATAGAACCTTCTCCTTTTTCGAAGTCGGTTAAAAAGCAGCCAAGTAAGGATAAAACATCCTAGAATATTTAAAAATTGTCTGGCGCTACGGACGTACTTCGTACTCGTAGTTCATAATTTAACTTCATAGTTTAAATAAATTCAAATAATAACAGACTCGCATTTAAGTTCGGAGCACTTCTTTGCTACGCCAACGCTACGCAATCATCTGCTACGCCAAGTGTAGCAACTGCTACGCGGCTACGAGGTCGGCAGAGAGAAATAATCACTTCTTGCATTCGTTTAAAAATATACTGATCTCTTAATTGTTACTACCTTTTTGGAGTTTACTCCATTAGACTCGATTTTCATATAAGGAAATTTTATAAGGAGTGAAATTAATACAAGAGTTTACTTCAAAGCGTTATGTTTTTCTGCACAACATACCTTGCCCATCTTTCACTTTGAAATCATGCATAATGTATACTTGTATACAGCCGACATGTACTGGGTATGCTGCGCGACAGCTGACGCATTTAAGTATGAATGTACAATACTAGCTGGATGTCAATACTTCCCTACTTACTGAAGCAAGTATTTGTGCCAAGTTACAAGTTAATCAACCAAATTAATAAGATTTTTCATACAAACTTTCATCCCCTATTTCATCCCCTTAGGGGTAGAATTTCCAAAAATCCTTTCTTAGTGCACCCTTAGACCTCATAAAGAACCTACGTGCCAAATTTGGAATCTCTAGACCCAGCGGTTTTGGCTGTGCGTTGATATATCAGTCAGTCAGGACTTTGAATTTTATATACACCGTGGCATTTTAGTCCTCTTACAAAGACAGCCCACTTCATGTATTCAATGACTACTAATAATTCATGTAAAAAAAAAAATTTTTTTTTGAACATTTGATTTTTTTTATTTTTTATTTTATTTTTATGAATTATGACGCATGACATAGTTTAAAACACCCTGTTACGAGTGCAGTCCGAGCCATGTGATACAAGGGTGCCACAGAATGGACTTAGATTAAGTTTAAGTTGCAATAGTAAGAAACACATTTTTGCGTTAGGGTGAATGAACTCTGATAAAGATGTCGCCGCTCCATTTCGCGGCGCCCTTGTAACACAAGGCTCGGACTGCACTCATAACAGGGTGTTTTAAACTATGTTCTGCGTCATAATTAATAAAAAAAATATATATATTTTATGTTAAAAAAAAATTTTTTTTACATGAATGATTAGTAGTCATTGGATACATAAAGTGGGCTGTCTTTGTAAGACGACTAAAATACCACGGTGTATATAGATATATATATATATATATACTCTACGAGTGTATACACAAGAAAATATAAGATACATTTGAAAGTATTTTTTTTTTTTTTAATTCTTTAAGGTGCTCTAGTGTAAAGTTGCCAACATGTCGTTTGGTCAATATTGCCTTTCAAGCGTCTATATCATCTACGCAACGGTATCAAAACATGTTTCCTGTAACATATTTAACTGACGGACGGCACGTTTGGCGCAGTGGTTAAGCGATTGACTGCTGCGCTGCGTGTCGCGAGTTCGATTCCCGCACGGAACAAATATTTGTATGACCTACAAGTAGTTGTTCCGGGTCTGGCTGTCTGTGTATGTGAGTTTAAATGTTTGTAAACGCACCCACGATACAGGAGAAATTCCTAGTGTGGGGCAACGTTTAAAAAAAAAAAAAAAAACACTTAACTCTAACAAGTCATCAGTAATTCAATTTCATCATCTGCCTAGCCTTTTTCCAACCATGTTGGAGTCAGCTTCCAGTCTAACTGGATGCAGCTGACCAGTATTTTACATGAAGCGACTGTCTATCTGACCTCCATAACCCAGTTACTGGGTAATACAATACCTCTTGGTAAGACTGCTTGGCAGACTTTCGGGTTTCCGACGACACGTAACGATTGTCAAAGATCCACGAATGACAGCCGGGATCTACGGTTTAACGTGTTTTTCGAGGCACAGAGGTGTCTTGTTTTTTTTTTTTTTTTTACATACTACTGGGTAGCTCTTGGCCTTTATCTCACCAGGACCTCAAGACTGCTATTACAATAGTGTCAGAATGGTCTATCATTGATTTCATAATTGTTGACTTTGACAGGTTTGGTAATCTACTAATATAATGACGTCATTATGACTTTCCAACGGTCAGCCACTGACACTCCATTGAAAGAATTGGTAATCTCGTACATAATGACAAATTAAACTTCCTACTAAACTTCCAATTTCCTACTACTTCAGATTGCTTATAACACTAATAAATAATATGTAAAAATATATATACATGAAATCTGGCATGAATAAATGTTCAAAATGCCATTCTAATACAATTCTATTATGAGTCCATTGACCGACGAATGATCGACCATTATGAATTTAGCAGATTACGAACTTTTAGCAAAATGACAATGGGATCGTGTTGGAGTGACAAATTTATAAAAATAGCAGACTTGGGCCCCTGATGGTAAGTGACGATAAGGCCGAAGATGGAAGCGAGCTTCACCCGGAATCCTCAACCACAGAGGAACCGGCTATCTTACCTCTAACAGCCGAAACACAACAAATGCTGTTAACATTGTTGTTTTGGCGACAGACTTAGATAAGATGGTGGTAGCTAGGCAGGTGGACTTAGAACAAGCTCTACCACCAACCACACCGAGCAGAAATTTTTGCCCCCGCTGGGAATCGAACCCGGGACCTCTGGATCTGAGACAGGTGGTTTTACCACTAGACCACAGAGCCGTTAAAAGGGTAAAGAGAGCTTTGTAAAGAGGGTCACCCATCCACTGAACAACCGCGAGAAGCGTAGCTTAACCTGATCCCCGTGCGGCTGGTATTACGTAGCCACAAGCCCCTCCGCAGCCATTCAAACTATTAAAACTAATAACTAAGTACATTTGATCTTCCATTTACTCTCAACTTTGCAGTTACCAAGTTGTTGCGCTTTGAGGAATGTTACGTCATTAGTTACCACCCGCTGTATCGTAGAATCTATACTTAATCCATACTAACATTATAAATGTGAAAGTAACTCTGTCTGTCTGTCTGTATGTTACGTTTTCACGCCTAAACCGCTGAACTGATCGTCATGAAATTTGGCAGAAATATAGCCTGGGATATGGAGAAGGACATAGGCTACTTTTTTACGCGATAACCGACATCCACGCAGACAGGGCCGCGGGCAAAAGAATGTGAGCTATATATTTAAATAAATGTAGTATATGTCGAACAAAGTAAAAAAAAAAAAACATATTTATCGTCAAACCCAAAGTCAAATCATTTATTTCAAATAGGCACGAAGATGCACTTTTGAACGTCAAAAATTACATGAATAGTTAATTGATTCTAGTTGCGCCTTCCAAAAGGTAGTTATGTATGGAGAAGAATGGGCAAGAAACTCCATACTTACTCTTTTAAAATGTTAACAATAGTTTGTATACATTAATATTAATTATAGGTGAAGACGATGTACCTAGAATAAAAATACAAGTTACTTACCACAATTGGTAAAAAAGTGAAGTAATGACAGAAAAATTAATAAATGCGATAGGTACATGGTGCTCACATATTTACTAACATTGTAAATGATTTTCCAAAAAAAAAAAAATACATATAATAAGTGTATGAGTTAAATTTATATTAATCACAGAAAATAAAAATTAATATCATAAAAATTATAAATCATACAGTTAAATTAGCAATCACTTTGATTTTGTCTAGACTCTAAATTGTCCTATGGAGCAGGACCAGCATGTTTCCAAGCATTCTTATCTTGGATATAATCCTCTAATTTGTAATATGCGTGTTCACAAATCGATCCACTGCACTGCCAATATTCATGTCAAATATAATAATCTATATCGTGATAACGAACATCCACGCGGACGGAGCCGCAGGCAAAAGCTATAAGAAATAAAATAAAATAGAAATCAAAAGTCATTTATTCAAAATTAGGCTGAGAATTAGCACTTTTCGAACGTCAAAATTACATAAGATAGTCCCCCAAAACGCCTTTCGACACTTAGTTTTTAAATTTTATATAAATATAATATTTAATATGGCAACATTCCGTTCTGTTGGCAACGGAGTCGTTGCGACGCTGGCATAATGTAATCTATAGCTGTCATAACTATTTGTTTTTCATTTTGACATATGGGTTACGTAATAATATATCAAACTCAAACTCAAACTCTTTATTGCATTCATGTACACTGCAAGTTACCACCCCTACCTAGTTGATATTCCACCAACTCGCACTAAGCGTTTTCAAACGTCTTTTATAATGCGCGCAGCAAAGGAGTGGAACTCTCTGCCTGCGTCTGTGTTTCCGAACGCATACAACCCTAATCTATTCAAAGTGAGAGTGAACAGGCTTCTTCTGGGTAAGCTCACTCCATCGTAGACTTTGTCTCTGTCATCCAGACCTAGACTAAAGTCAAGAGCAAACTCATAGTAGAATAAAAAATGTGTACAATTAGTTGTTACATAATAATATAAGTAGGTTTCAACATGGGCACGGCAACATAATAATGTAATAAACTGGACAAAACAAGCATCCACTGAATAGGTATACTAGATTGCAAGTTTGATAAACAAATATAATTATTATCAATAATATTACTAGTATTTGGTATACATGGTTATTTTAATTAATATCATGAAGTTATTAAATTATTTTATTTATGTAGGTATATTAATTATTATATTTCATTAATTCATGGTCAGGGTTCGAAAAAATCCGATTTTTATAATAAATATCAAAAATCCGTTTTTTTTTTATATATATCGGATATATATCCAGGCCAAGAAATAGAAGAGAATTTCATTCTGTAAGGGGATTAAACACTTAAAAATGTGAAAGGAATTTTTTAAATAATATAAGTGTCAAATTACCACATTTTTATTTTAAAAAAGTAACAAAATAATTAGTGTTTATTTGAGAAAGAATTTTTTAATGAACACTTAAAAAATAAGTACATACCTATTATTATAATAATCTTAATTTGTTTGTGAGATAAATCAACTAATTTTATTAATAATTTTTAATCATAAAAAGTAAATTATTCTGAATTGTAGTTTTTTGCTACGTGTTGCCAGGGTAAACATTAATCTCCAAAAAATTTAGTTCAGAAGACAGGAAAAAATCAATTGATATTATATCAATTCGCACATTGATAAGAAGACCGTCACTATACGAAAAATGATGTTTACAAAATCTGTTATATTAAAATACTTTTTCATTAAAAAAAAAATACATTGCAGTCATCTTTAATGCTCTCTGCAATAAAAATCATAACATTATATCGATTTTTTATACTTTCTGGTGAAAAACTCGCAACCCTTCTACTGAAAAAATACCTTTTTTGGTTAGTGTCACTCTTCTTATCAATGTGCGAATTGTTATTAATTTATCTTAATTTATGTATTAAAACGGACACATTCACCTATGTTTGTATTATTCTAGCGTATGGCACTCGTGGGTTACGGCTGAAAATCAGCGTCAGGTGGTACACCTTGTGTGTCATCTGACATTATGCTGAGCTGAGGCCCTTTTGGCATTATACGAGTAATCATTGTTTTCTGTTTTTTATAGATTTAAGGTGTATTTTTTGCTGTAATGCCAATAAACGCATTTTTCTTTCTTTTCTTTCTTTTATATCGTGATATATATCATGATATATATCCGCTGATATATATCGGCGAACCCTGACCATGGTGCTCGAAAACAAACTAGAAGGTGAGACCACACGTACCGGTTCAACGAACAAAAGTAACATAAGAACGCGACTATCGCGAATTCGGGCGAAGAGCGCTTTTGGTTACGACGCGGCCTTATAGCTCGGTACTACATTATACTTAATGTTAGTTTACTTTAATTTTGCTAACCAAAGTGGTATTTGACCTAAATTTTTAGCGAAAACGAGAAAAACTCTATGTTATTTCAAATAACGTAGGCACTTACACAACACAAATAAAGTTAGTTAATTATGACCATACATTTTAACCACAAAGGTATTTGATTAGACGGGTTCTTTAAACAAAGGATCGCTGGAGGAACATTTATGAACTTATAATTAACTCGGTTCCAAGTTAATCAAGAAATTAAATGTAAACGCTCACAAGATGCCGTAGAAGTAATGGCCTTATGATGCTGACGATTGAAAGCAATTCCAAAGCGAGGCGAGTACGCAGCGAGCTCACCGCGAGTGCGCAGCGAGCTTGCAGTGTTTCCTCGTCGGAATAAATTCTGTCACTGAGAATTCAAAACGAGGAAATCTGCCGCGGACTCACTGCGCGCCCGCCGCGTCTTCGTGGCATGTTCGGTGCGCGTTCGTTGCGAACTCGCTGCGAGCTCGTTGCGCATACGCCTCGCTTTGAACTCACTGCCAATTTTTTTGTATGCCAAACAAATCAGACAAATAAAAGTTACAATTAAAATTTAATCACATAACTTATATATATTTTTGTAATCCCCTTTTAATTTTCTTTTCTTTGATACCCTACTCGATAGATTTGGTTATATTTTTTTCATAAACGTACTACTATTTCGCGCCAAAAATCCGCCATTTTATTTTTAAGTCTTTCTAATGACACCAAGATTTTTAAGACGAATATAACGATACCTTAACTGTCGAAATCCATCAAGCCGTTTGAAAGATACGACGTAATAAATAAATTTACAAACAAACATATATACAAGATACAGACGAAAAACATAACCCTTCCTTGGCAGTCGGGTAAAAATGTATAAAACTTAAACGTATTTACAACTGCCGAATTGTTAGTTATAGCGATGCGTCGCCTGGCGTACGCAATTTTGTGATAGGCCTCTAAGTTTCACGATAATACTCATTTATGTTGCACAAAGCAAAACGTGGAATGTAACAAGCCCATCATTCCCACTCTATTTAACAGACATCGGATGCTTCACTCGAGTCAGTGTTCATTTTTGTTTCATTCCAAGTTCACACGACACCGATTAAATTACATAGAAATAAACATTCATCAGTGTTCAAATCATTTCATTTTTCGATCATTCGGAGCGCGAGTGAAAGATGCCGAAATCTATACTCCATTTATTATAACATTATACAAATAACTGTTCTCACCCTTACGTTATTTCGATGTAAACGTTTAATTAATAAACTCCGTTATTTCACGATAAATACAACGCACTGTAATCTATTTACCATTTACATTAAAAAAATTACTCTAAAGTGCAGTAATTTCGACAATATTACACAATAACTGTCGTTATTTAACCGTTATTTGTCTAATGGACGTTATTTGTCTCTAGTAAATGGAGTATAAAAGTGTTGGATCAGTTAAAAAATGAATAAATTTTTCACTTTTCGCTCATTTTGTGTTCAGACGTTTCACTTCGAGTGAAAGTTGAATATTTTAATTTACACAAAATTTATTTGATAAAAATTAATAAAAAGGGAAGCTTCAGATATCAGATTTACTTCAGTATCCCTATAAAATTGTAATTAGATGACGTGTCAGTTTGCAAAACGTAGCGTCTACATTGTAAGCTGCGTTCAAATCGAAGTAAATGACAGTTTTCTATGAATAAATTGAGAGTTCCTTAGTAAGTATGACTAGTATCATGGTTAGGATCTTGCACACGTGAAAGAAAGTAATGTAGTTAATCTTCAAGCATTTTTAATAATAGTACCTACAGTTGGACGTACTTAAACGAAAAGGATCCAATCCACAACCTGAAGTGTACCAAACTGATGCTAAATATCGATACTATCGGCGAGTAAAATAGATCCAACCAAAAAACAACAGTTTATCATTTTGATCAACCTCAGAACCAGCCCACATGCACGAAAATATAAACTATGTTATATTTTCTAAACTTCAAACGTCAATATCTCTAAAAGAACTTTGTGGATTTGGATGGATTGGATTTGTTAAAACTGCTTGGAGCTCGATGCCGAAAATCACTGGCAAGGTAAACTATTAAGGCTCCTACAAACAGGCGCGATACGCGACGCGGCACAAAGGCCCCGCTCGCCGCGCGACACGCGGTGCCTTTGTGTCACGTCACATGTCGCGCCAATTTGTAGGAGCCTTTATGATCTTAGAAACATAAATAAAAATCAGCCAAGTGCAAGTCGGACTCACACGGAGGTACGGAACTCTTCGTTTCCGTATCATCATACATCATCATCATCATCATTTCAGCCGAAAGACATCCACTGCTGGACACAGGCCTCCCTCAAAAGGGGAGGAATTTGCCATAATCGCCACGCTTAACAGGCGGGTTGGCGATCGCAGTATAGTGTTAAAGATGCATAGAGAACACTGCTGCCCATTCTCTAGTAAGTCCCATAGTCGCCTTTTACGACACCCACGGGAGGAAATGGGGTAGTGCTATTCTTTAAGTCCGACACCACACGGTACCACGGTATCATCGTACACACGACTACATATCAAACTATAAAAATCCAGTTTACGCTGGTCTCGCATTGTATAGGATTTCCGTACAAAGAGAGATCAGCTTATACCGGAAATTTATAGCTTGATATGTGGCCGTGTGTACAGTGGCCAGCACATCAAGCTACACGAAACTGTAAAATTTCTCCAAACGATTTTAAACTTTAAAGTGTTGAAAATTAAGTTCAAAATCGAATGACAATTTGACTGTGGTAACTTGGATGTGCTGGCCACCGTAGAATATTTAGCACTAAATATTTTTATTACGAGTATTTGTTGTTATATCGGCCATATTAGAACACACTCTGTGAAAATTTCAAGTGTCTACCTGTTAATATCGTGTATCATGTGAGTACCGCACATCTATCACATAATTAATTTATCTGTCATTACTTCACTTTTAATTGTTTTTACATGATGTGGTATAGTAAAATTTAAAAAAAAAATGTTTATTTGCACCTTCAAGTAATAAAAAAAACATGGTTTACATTAGAAAAAGGCCCTTAAGGCTGTTATTATTGTTAGAATAAGGTGATTTAGGTGAAGTTTTTTTCAGTATTTGTTTTGTTGTACTCTTGGAATTAAAATAATTTAATTATTACATACATACGATTCATTTTATATAAGAAAAAAACCATTTATTAAGAGATAAAAACAGAGAATTTTGATGACTTTGTGACCTCCAAAATAAGAAAATTAAAGATAATTAGAAAAAACTTATCAGCGCATTTTGAAGACGAGAATGTTCTGCTAATTATGCGCTGAACTGATTTTGAAAATAATTCTTAATTACCGTAAAGTAGGAGCACAAACATACCTCGAAATGTTGTTGGGCAGAAAGAGCTGTATTCAACGCTTGATTTACCTAACATAATCCACGTAGATGTACAAAAAAAAATTACTAGCTATAACTTATATTATGTTTATTTCTGTGCAATAATAATACAATTTCATGTTATTTCTTTAATTTGTTTAAAAAATAAAAAACAAAGTTGCGCAAATAACTCACCGCGAGTGAATTTTGCAAGACTGCAGCCTTAAGGTAAGTAAGGCTGTATGTTCGGGTTGCAGCCAATACCTAACTTAATACCTTGTAATTATAAGTATCAGCGCCCACCCTCGTTATCATTATAGGCTATGTTTTTGTGCCTACCTTATGAAATAATTTAAAATGGATAATATTTTTGTGTTCACCAAAAATCTTAAGGTACATCTATGTATGCATTTCTAAAATTTTATTCTTCCCCGAAAAATACTGATCGTGCACCAAATATTAAAGGTTAGGTTAGGTTAGGTTATATTTTGGTGCACATTCAGTATATTTGGTGGAACACAGGCAAAATTAGGTAAATGAAATGGGAGTACTTTTAAATAAAATTGAAGTACTTTTAAATACCATCCATTTAAAATTAATGAGAAAAACACCTAGTAGCTCCACAATAGTTATGAACTGAAAATAAGTGAAGGTATAAGTTTAATATTTTAATTACAGGAATACGTTTAATATATCTATCTATCTATCAATGTTTTTTTTTTTTTGCAAACCCTTATCTAATAACACTTGGGGTTTTAAGACGAATATAACAATACCTTAACTGTCGAAATCCATCCAGCCGTTTGGAAGATTCAAGGTAATAATGAAATTTACAAACAAACATACCTACATACAAGATACGCGCGAAAAACATAACCCTGCCTTTGCAGTCGGGTAAAAAACAATACAGATGAAAATTCAGAATCAATAAATTTGGTCGTCAGCAATTAAATCGATCTCCATTTCATTTTTCATATGAGAATCACAATATCAATTCAAATTCAAATGTTTATTACTCAACACAGTTTACTTGGCACACGATTTGCTGAATATCACATAACGGAAAGAGTTTTTGTAAAAACTGTATTCTGCCATTTCATAGTCGGAATGACAGCGAAGAACGGTCGGCATACCGAGCCGATGTCGAGTTTTTAAATTCAATAGAATCATTTTTTAGGGTACCGTACCTCAAAAAAAAAACCTGAACCCTTTTAGGATCACTTCGTTGTCCGTCCGTTTGTCTGTCTGTCAAAACCCTTTTTCTCAGGAAGGCGAGGAAGTACCTAGTTTTAATTCTTATAAAATACGTAAGTCTACGGTCCCGTGAATCTCTGAAAAAAAAAACAAGCTTCTAAGTCAACGCAATAAAAATAACGCCCATTTATGCTACATATTTTGATATTTGCAAATAAACCAAAACCATATCTCCATATCTCGTCGAGATATGGGCAACTACAGCCAAATCAAACGTCCAAGAAATACAAGTTCTGCAAAATAAAGCAATAAAAACACTTTATAACTATGACTACTTAACAGCAACCACTAAAATTTACAATGATACAAAAATACTTAAAATTAACCAATTATACATCCTAAAAACATGCACTCTAATACACAAAATCATAAAAAAAGGTTCACATTCACAATTCAACTTTAAAAAGAAAACTAACACATACAACGCAAGACGACGAGACAAACTAGAATTAAGACCACCCAGAACTAACTATGGAAGAAAAAATATACTGTACGAGGGAGCAAAACTGTATAATAAACTACCTGATGATGTAACCAATAGTGACACCATATATAAATTTAAAAAAAGCCCTAGATGAACACGTTAGAAAACAACACTAACCATACCGACTGTCACCTTGAACTCTTTTTTTTATTTTTTATTGTGAACACAGGAAATCGCAATTTCCTTTTATTTTTATCCTACTTTTCTCAATATGTTAAGTGAACTGTAACGTTCTTTTATTTTGAGAAATAAATATCTTTAAACCAAAACCTATATCCTGTCCTAGAATCATGAAATTTGGCAAGAAAACCAGAAAATCGTTAATTTAAAGTTTTTTTTTTTCCGTTTAAAATTTACATTTGCCGTTGGAGGACAATTGACCATAACGTATATCGATGTACAGGAGAACATTTTTTCAATAACAAAGTTAAGTTTGTTCTTGGGACAAATTTATCCCAGCTACGGAACCCTTTATAGTGCGTGGTCCGACACACTTGACCGGTTTTTATTATTTCACGTCGTTTGACAGTGGTACGGTGCGTCTCTTACATGTTACTTTGTAGCTATTCAATTTTCAGGTGCATCCATAGGTAGGTACTGAAATCGTGATCAGTCAGCAAGCATTCAGCAGACAAATATTATAAATATTCCTCCAAGTGTACCAAATTAGATCCTAATTTGATACTTAAAATCTTAAGAGCCAGCTAGTCGCGGGCTCGAACTCACAGGTGGGCGTGGCCAAAAAGCACACTGTCTCACCTAGCACTGTGTGCGTCAACGTGTGTTGAGTGAAATGCACGATAATTCATAGTAAATCGCGCGCGTAAAAAATTACAAAAATTTCTTTGGAAGGTTGAGTTTTATGAAAAAACTACAGGATAAATCAATTACAAATAAAGTTGATTGAAATCTTCGATAATTGAGCTTTGTCGGAGCGGACTTTGTTTTGGAGATTTTACACTTCTTTTATTACTTATTTACGCCCAAAGTTGCGTTAAAATTAGCAGGAAAAACGAATCTTTGTTGGCTCATAACTTTTTAATGGCTTTCTATTTTCATATTCTGCTTCCGTACAGACAAAATTAATAATAAGACAAAACGATATCATGTCTAACTTTGGATGTTCAATGTCAAACAGTGGAGTAATACCCCCCCCGAAACTTGTATGGAAAAAGTTATCGACTAGTTTCATTTTAAGCCATAATAATCAGGAATGGCACAATCTTTACAATTATGAATAATTAGTAAAACTTTGTAAAAGAAAATTCCGCTAACAGTGAACGTTCAGTTCACATTTGACATTTCTAGAGACCTCACTTTACACTTTACGCCAGCGGCGAATTCAAGCGCGGTAGTCCTCAGTGCATTACACACATAAAATGACAGCTGATCGCAATTTCTTTCTTTTGGACATTTAAGCCACTTTCCTTGCGTTATTTACGTTGTAGCAATGGATTTGAAAAATCCTTCATAACTCTCGGTTTGTGTTTGAAACCCTGTATAGGATGCTGTAAACTATAACGATTTTCACTTCGACGTAACCAGCATAGGACACAAAGTTCGGCCGGCCTGTCCGAATTCGGTGAGGCTTTTTGTGGTACAAAATCGAAACAAGCTCGGACGACAAACTATCACGTTTTTGCTGTCCAACGAAAAAAAGGTATTCATTCGTGCTTTTGGGATTAGTTCCCGAGAATAGCGTTTGTGTTGGTTCGATTGTTTATAAAATCCATTTAAAATGTTAGGTTTTATTTTCTCAGTTTGTTTCTAATCATGGTATGGCAGTTTGAATAATTTATGCGGCCTGCCCAAATGTCCTTTCTTTGGTACTGTTCGTCGAATCGTTGAGCTGCATGATTACTGACAAATACGTGCACTGGCTGGACAGGTCCTCTCAATCTGTATGGTTCTTTCCTCAAAAGACCATTTCAGACACCAATCTACATGGTCTTCACATGATTTGACCAAGATTATGTCTGGACTTTAAAAGAGATTGTGACCTCTGAGTTTGTTTCGGTCTTTCTTCTCAGAGTAGTCAGATACGAAACGCCGACCTCATCTAGTTTTAAAATATGATTGACGTGTAAAAGTGTTTGTACAAACCTACTTAAAGAAATAAAATCATTTATCATTTACGAATGTAAAGTACTCTATCTAAAATACTTTCTGCTATATAAATATAACCGATTTATAACAACAAAATGATGTTATAGGTAAGGTACCGTTATCTTTTTCAGGTATTCTAATATACGATATACCTTCTCGAAAGCATGTCAATTATCCAATTGCTTTAATTGTTTGTGTAACAAGACATATTCATTTAAACCATTCAATTAAGAGAGTGGGGCTCGTATAGGGTTACCATACTAAATTATTAAAATTAAAAACAAAAAAAAAATACTTTTTCTTTTTCACTCTAAAATACTGTTTACTGTTCAACAAAAATAAAGTATACGAATATACATTTTTTACTGGTAACCAGAGCTACAAATAAACTGCATGGGTGTGGTGTTTTAGCCAGCTATAATTAATTTACATTAAAATAATACATAAAATACTGTTTATTTTTGCCCGACCCTTGCCCCAGAAGAAGAGTAATGTTTTTCGAGAGAATGTCTGTATTTATGTCTATTTCTTTGGCACGCTCTGTAGCCTAAACGGCTTGATGGATTTTAACATTGAGGTGTCGTTAGATTCGTCTTAATTGTAGGAGTGACATAAGCTATATGATATTTATAGATTGCATCTGCAAATACAAAAAAAGCGGATTAAAAAAAAATATATATATATATATTGGTATCAAATAAAAGCTAGTAAAAGCAAATAATTTTAAATTTCTTTTTATAGAATTTTGGTATTGCAGGCGGTAGGCACACCAAAAACCTAAAATATGGTGTAACTTTCGTTAGTCCTGCAATACCAAAATTTACGATTACTAGCTGACCCGACAGACTTCGTTCTGTCAATAGCTATAGTATAAAATCCACTACTCTACCCTACCATACCCTACCCTACCTACCCTAGCTTCCTACCTACCTACCTACCTACCTAAAACCTTTAAAAAAATAGATAACAACTTATTCTCAGACCTACCAAATGTACATATAAAATTTCATCAAAATCGGCTAAGCCGTTTCGGAGGAGTATGGCACGAAAATTTTATATAATTAGATAATGCTTGTTTATCTCTTTTTAATTATTATTTTTTTTTTTTTAATTAATTTGCTTTTATCAGATATACTGCTTATTTACCCTCTCTAACCATAATAGACTTCATTTCTTATACAAAAAGTTGGCAACCCTCTCATGGCTAAATAATAACAGCCGCACAGTTCAATCGAATGTGAAGCTACACTTGCCGCGGTCAGTTCGTGGATGGATGACCATCCATTACATATGGAGACCTAGCCGTGCCTCGGAAAGCACGTTAAACCGTTGGTCCTGGCTACCATTCGTGGATCTTTGACAGTCATTACGGGTCGTCAGAAGCCCGAAAGTCTGACAACCAGTCTTATCAAAGAGTATCCTGTTACCCAGTAACTGGGTTGTGGAGGTCAGATAGTCGCTCCATGTAAATACTGGTATTCAGCTGCATGCGGTTAGACTGGAAGCTGACCCCAACAGAGTTGGGAAAAGCTTATGAAGATAGGTCGTATCTCTATGTATTTTACTTTGTGTACATCTATAGTATTATTAATATTATAAAGCTGAAGAGTTTGTGCCGTGTGGTGCCGGACGTAAAGAATAGCACCACCCCATTTCCTCCCATGGGTATCGTAAAAGGCGACTAAGGTACTTACTAGAGAATGGGCAGCAGCGTTTTCTATGCATTACTGACACCATACTGCGATCGCCAACCGGCCTGCCAAGCGTGGCGATTATGGCACAACCCCCCAATTGGGGGAGGCCTATGTCCAGCAGTAGACGTTTTTCGGCTGAAATGATGATGATGTTTGTTTGTTTGGTTGAACGCGCTAATCTCAGGAACCACTGGTTCGAATAGAAAAAATATTTTAGTGTTGGATAGCCCAATTCTTTAGGAAGGTACTCGTATATTAAACATCACGCTACACGAAAACGAAGTAATTGCGCTGTTGTGGGCCGAAATTTTACACGGACAAAGTCGCAGGCAGAAGCTAGTAAATAATAAAATAATTCTAATATCAGAGTGAGTAAAGATTATAATACCCCCAAATCCACAACTAAGCAGCCCCTCATGTATCAAAAATCCCAACTTTTCCACGTTATAACGTATTATTTATACGAATATGTGAGTGACATTATCGGCCACATTCATTCTCTTAAATTATTATATACGCCTCGCGAATTCGTTCGTGTCAAAAGTTGATTATCTCATTTGGTTTTACTCCTGCGGGAATTATGAAAAATCCGGCGCCATATTGGTTATTTCATAATGATTAAAATGTCTAGTTTTACGGTTATATCACAAGGCTTAGCAGGCGAGCAGCTCAATCCCAAGCTATTTTAACCGACTTTCCAAAAAGGAGAAGGCCCTCCTCAAATATTATAGGCATACATATAGCGATTATTGTATTTTCATCAATGAGGTTATATTATACTAGAGGAGCAGCGTCCTACTAACAATTTCAGAAAATCGTAACGACTTAAAGTCGTAGCTGAGAAACGGATACATAAATTATGTCAATCTGTCAAAATAATCTGTTTGTCTCATTTCTTCTTCCGTCAAACTAATTACGTCGGAACGAGACAAGACATTGTCATCGGAAAAACGGCCAGAGTTGCCAACGATCAACGTACATTATTGTATTATGGAACTTTCAATAGATTAAAGATTGAAAGGATTTGGTAAATACAGGAAGAAAAAAATGTGCGTAAACGTAAATATTATATTTCAAAACTATTAAGATTGTGTCAAATAACTATTGTTTAAAATGGAATGATATTATTCCAATGTTTATGACAATAATTTATACAAAATAAATTTCAATCAAGTAAATGATAAATGATTTTATTCCTGTAAATCATCATCATCATCATTACAGCCGAAAGACGTCCACTGCTGGACATAGGCCTCCCCCAATTGGGGGGCTTTGCCATAATCGCCACGCTTGGCAGGCGGGTTGGCGATCGCAGTATGGTGTTTAAAATGCATAGACAACGCTGCTGCCCATTATCTAGTTAGTCCCTTAGTCGCCTTCTACGACGCCCACGGGAGGAAATGGTGTGGTGCTATTCTTTACGTCCAGCACCACACGGCACTGCAAATAAACGTTATCATCCCTCACTAACCTAACCCTGATAATTAACGAAATTAAAAGTAATTAATTACGTTTTATTTGAACTCTTAAAAGATCATGGTTTACGAATACAATTTTAGTGAGGCTAACGTTTGACAACTGTCACCACAGATCTCATAATGGAGGTTGTCACTCATCGTAATGTACTCACAGTCGAGAGCGTCTATCGTATTCCTGTTTGCAACAACGAATGATTGACACCATGACGTCCCCGAAGTCCCCAAGCCTATCACACCACATACCAAACCAACATACATATTATACAAAAATAACACATCTCGACTTGGTAAAAAGACAATGTTATTAGGAGATTTTTAGGATACAAGAGCGAGCGAAGCGAGCTCGGGACTTGGGGCACCCTAAATGGGATAGGTTATGTTCATTAGGTTCCTTTGAACCCTGCAGACAGAACTTCTAAATCGACTATGCCTTATTATTATTGCTTGAAAACAAATTTAAAGCCGTCACGTGATCTTCCCAAACTAATGATCACAATCCCGGAAGAAACTTTAGCTATTTTTTCTCCGCACGGTTTTGCTTAACTGTGTTAAATGTTAAATGTTACCTTCTGATATATTACAATTAAATGAAAGAAAATTTAAAACTCATATTAAAAGCACACTTTGTAAACAAGCATATTACAAATTAGAGGATTATATCCAAGATAAGAATGCTTGGAAACATGCTGGTCCTGCTCCATAAGACAATTTAGAGTCTAGACAAAATCAAACTGATTGCTAATTTAACTGTATAATATATGATTTTTATGATATTAATTTTATTTTCTGTGATTAATATAATTTAACTCAAACACTGACTTATTATAGGTATGTTAATTTTTTTGGAAAATCATATACAATGTTTGTAAATATGTACCTATCGCATTTTTTATTTTTTCTGTCATTACTTCACTTTCATTCTTTTTACCAATTGTGGTAAGTAATTTTTATTTTTATTCTAGGTACATCGTCTTCACCTATAAATATTAATTATTGTATACAAACTATTGTTAACATTTGAAAAGAGTAAGTATGGAGTTTCTTGCCCATTCTTCTCCATAAATAACTATTTTTGGAAGGGGCAACTAGAATCAATTAACTATTTATGTAATTATTGACGTTCAAAAGTGCATCTTACGTGCCTATTTGAAATAAATGATTTGACTTTGAATTTGCTTACTTTGCGGTTTTCAAAAATACACTAAAAAGGGTCTTCTCACCCCAAATAAATAGCTACTATAAGAAACAGTGTGTCTTGTGTCTTAAAGTACGGTGCTTCCTTGGAATTATCATGATCAAATCAAGTTTAATTGAAATGTGATTAGCCGTTACAAGAGTTTTCATTTCCAGAAAAGTTCGTCATTGGTAACTTCACTGAACACTGGCTGTCTTAAGTTTTGTTATTGCACCGGTCTCCTTGAATCGTACCTTACCCTCGTAATCCCACATAAAGGTAATACGTCGCCTTTATCAGATGAGGGCTTTTTATCTCTTGTGCGTGGGTTTGCGAGCGACACAAAATACTAAAACTAACACAAAAATAAATGCAGAGTTACGGGAACAATTTGGCTTCTTACACTGGACTACGACATGACAGAAAGTTTCTTAGTTTAAGTAAAAAAGGACAGTACACACATTGACAATTCACAATTCACATTTGTCTGTTCAATTAGATAAACTTGATTCTATACAATAGTAGGTACACACATCAAAAATAGTTTGTGATCACTAGCATAAGCAGATATAATTTTTTGTTTATTGAATTTTATCAAGAAAAATTCTTTGTTGCGTGTTTTCTTTAAACAGAAATACCCTGTTTGAAATTAAAAAATAAAAGCATTCCTAATTTTTTATTTAAAAAAAAAATTGAGTAATGAATCATAATGTAATTGTAACAGAAATTTAATAGAAAGAAACAGACTGTTTAACCAAACTTAAACAACAATTTATTAATAAAAGTTTTATATTCAATATAATATAACTCCTCCCCTGGCTCGAACACATGCGGTGATCGTCCTGGGCATGCTGAGAATCAAGTTATCCAGCATTTCTTGGGGTAACCTGTCCCATTCATGAATATCGGCTTCCCTGAGCTCTGGCACTGTCTGGGGACGTGGCTGACGGTTCCAAACAGCTCGCTTAAGAGCAACCCACGCGTTCTCTATTGGGTTTAAGTCAGGCGAGACGAATCATAATATAATCTACCGTACCTAACAAAAAAGATTTCGATTTTTCAAAGCGATCGCAAACTTTTTTTGATGTTTGTATGCAAAGTAATTAACATTACGAGACACAGAACAGTTAATTAAATTATTTGCCATATGTCAGCTAGCACACGCCAATATACCAGCGAATATTGTGAAAAACTATACTCAAGTAACCAGCTGCTGACATTATGGTTTAAACAAAAGTAAATGCAATGCCTTTTTTATGCATTTATGCCTTTAGGATTTTAATGCGGCTGCCGAGGCACTGCAGCGCGTCGGGCATGTTTGCCAATGCTCGTATTGATGGCTTCCATGCCATCCTTAGGAAGAGAGCTGCATCGTTGCTAAATCGTGCCCGCGGCAGTGGCAATAGCATTCTTAGCCTTGTGGCTGGCAGAATTGACTGCCCAATATTGTGGCATACAGTTGCATGTCAAAAGGAGCCACAACTGATGAAATCATATTGTTTTTTATTTTTATTTTATTTTTTGTTTTTATTTTATTTTTTATGTGTTGAATGAATTTAAAGATGATTGTGATTTTATTTATGTGGGTGTGTTATTTATGTACTTCTGCTATTTAATTTTTGTTATAATAGTATGATTGTAGGGTGTATTTGAATCTTTGGTTACTAACATAATTCTTAAGTATACTAACAAAATATGGATTACCGTGTCTGAAGTAAATAAATAAAATAAATAAAAAAGTGTCTACAAACAACTCTGTAAGTTAAGCGTTGCGAAACCAGTTTAACCAATTGTCAAAAGAATACAAATAAATGAAAGAATCATCATTAAGCAAATAAACCACCCTCACATTTAATCACGTAATTTATATCACTGCAAACAGTCCTAATCAGCCTTTAAGATTGTTTAAGTGGGATAAACTGTTTCTGACCTCCGCAGCTCAGCCGGCAAGATTATTCACATTTTCTTACCCCGGTTTAACGAAAGCCCATTCAATTATGATTGTGATCAGATCTTATGTGTTTGCTTGTTGTTGTTTTGGGCCACCAATTAAAACGGCTGGAAGATAATCCGTTTTCTGAAACCCGGCTGGCTTAAATAGCATGCTTAAAAATAGACTCCACGAGCTGTACTTAAATAAATGTAGTGTATGTCCAACAAAGAGTTTAATGCAAACATATTTATCGCCTTTATGGTCATGCTGACTAGAAATCAAAACGTCTTTACCAAGTATTGCCTAAACCTTATATTGACTATGAACTAAAATGCCTACCTAACAATATGTCTATTATTTTAGGAGAAGAAAGGGAGTACCGTTTCTGGCAATCGCCGGTCGCTGCAGCGGCACGCTCGCACCGCTCGCTCGGCTCGTGCGTTGTGTGGTCACAGTTCTAACCTAACCTAACCTACATTTCAGAGGCCTAGTGTGAGTTTATTTTAACCATCTCGACTACTTAGAAATTATTGCATTTTAGGCATTTTGCTTGTTAAACATTTTGATCTCTAGGCGATTTACAGCTTAGACAATTTGCTGTGTAGACATTAATTTTAGGCATTTACTTCATAGACGAATTAAAAGTTAGACACTCTGATCATAAACCATTTATCGTTCCACTACACTGCCAATTTCAAATATAATAATCTATACATCTATATCTATCTATACAAATAAATAAAATTGTAGTATCTGTTTGTAATATCAAAAGAACAGATTTTTACTAAATGCATATGAAAAAGTACCGTATATAACGGTACTAAAAAAAAAACGATTTTTAAAAAATAATGTCTTTCTGTCTGTTTGTTCCAGCTAATCTACGAAACGGCTGCGAACTGTACCGTGTGACATATCAAATGTTTATTTTATTTGTTTATTTGAAAATAAATTCTTTTAATGTTTTTTTTAAGCAAATTGATGCTTTTGACCATGCGCAATCACCTAAATTTTAAACAAAATACAGAAAATAATTCTTTGCTTATAAATTACAGGAAAACCTGTAAGAAGTCTATGTGGTCTTATATAATATGGTAAATCTCTCAATATTGTGCATACAAGCTTACATTTGCAGTTGGAATGTATGGGAGAACTTGTTTTTCAAGTACAATATTAAGTTTTTTCTTGGGATAAAGTCATCCCAACTACGGAATCATTAATTGTGTGTGGTCCGGCCATCGACCGCTACGGGAAAGTGCCATAATGTATTAATGTATGCCACGCTTGCCAGACGATTAGTGATCGCACTTTATTATAATAAGTAGACAGGATGACGCTACCATCCTATCCCCTGTTATTATCCCCTTTTACGACTTCGGCAGGTGGGGAGGGGGTATTTTATGCTTTACCTTCAATACGGAACTGCGAGTTAATTACATAACACAGGGCTGATTTCACCAATGAAACTGACTCGCGTCAACAAAATAATTTTCATACATGAAAATTATATTGTAAAAATATTTAATTATGTATTTTCCTGATTTTAATTTTTATTTCTGCCTTTGATAGCTTTAAAATATAACACTTAAACCAAATATTGCTTCTTTTAAAAAAAAAGATTCACGCCGCGGCCTAGCGCCGCCGCGCCGACCAGTTCCTCCAGGCGCGCCACCACAAATTTTTGGTCGGCGCCCACCTCTATTCCGTAGTAAACAAAGAACACTAAGGCATCTGCCTCGAATCTTGCGGGCAGCGACGCGGCGGCGGCGGCGGCGGCGGCGTGGTAGCGGCGCGGGCAATGCAGACCCGTTCTCGAAACCAGCGGGCAGATCGCGCGGCACTATAGCGGCGTAGTGTTGTGTTCGTGGTTGTGTCGTCGAGATATTTCTTTTTATTCGCGAATGAAATGTCT
Organism: Dryobota labecula; assembly: GCA_947523025.1. Classification (NCBI taxonomy): domain Eukaryota; kingdom Metazoa; phylum Arthropoda; class Insecta; order Lepidoptera; family Noctuidae; genus Dryobota; species Dryobota labecula. The sequence continues at coordinate 4,378,319 of OX383296.1, read as the reverse complement.
GAATAACGGCTACAACATCTTTTTGATTCAAATTTATTCCTAACGTCACAAAAATAAATTGCACAACACTGCAATGCAGACGCGCGGGCGGTCACCGGCTGACTGGAGTGCACCGCTCGTTGCCCGCACCCGCGCAGCTGCCGCGCCGCTGTTTTCGACGGTCGGTCCATTTGATTTTATGCATTAGATCCTGCCGCTCCCGCACCGCCACCGCCGCCGAGCCGCTGCCCGCAAGATTCGAGGCAGAGGCCTTATAGTTTCGCCATGTCCGTCTGTCTGTATGTCTGTCCGCGTCTTAGCTCAGAGACTCTTAATGCTAGAAAGCTGTAATTTGGTATGAGTACACATATTAACCAAGCACACAAAAAAAATCTCCAAAAAAAATCTTGAATATAATTTTTAGTAGGATTCCTCCCCTACACATAAACTGGGGATGACTTTTTTTTTTCTCGTCTGTCCCATGGTGTGGGGTATCGTAGGATAGGCCGTATCAAATATATTGCGGGTTTTTGAAAACCATTTTTCGATTCAAGGATCCGTTTGTGTAATATTAAGCTTTAAAGTGCTATTTTTTGTTAGAGTCAAGTGCCCCTACCAGCATACACGGTTGTATTTGGATATGTGGAAACAATTCACAGCAGCAGTATATATAACGAAGTTAAAAGGAAAACTATCACAGCTGAGTAGGCTTCATAAGTTACCGAGTAATAGTCGACCAACTTACATTTGCAGTTGGAAAACTAGTTCACCCATACATTCCGTATGGAATAACATGTTTTTCAACTACAATGTTAAGTTTGTTCTTTGGATAAATTCATACCAACTACGGAATCCTTCATTGTGCATGTTCCGACACGCTCTTGGCCGGTTTTTATACATTAATTATCATAATATAATTATTTTACACGATATTATAAACCACTTCCTCAACATTCAAGGATCACAAACACGCCTGTAACGCTATTGGTTCACCACTAAAACCACACTAAAGAAGTATTTTATAAGGGTACCCTAATAAAAACTTATAGCATCTCATTTCTGCGAAACTTTATCATACAACCCACACATATAATAAAAAGAAAATGACCAACTATTGTTTTGAAGAACCTTTGTGTAGTTTAATTAATATTGATGTGGAGATATAGGGGCCTATCACACTATCAGTAATTATCACGCGATACTCGATATAGTGATCCAGTATTGATGAAATATTGATGGTATTGATGTCAATTTATGATTACCACATCGATAATTTTACTGATGCTAATATCACGATATCCAGGATCATGATAATATTGATAGTAGGGGCCATACAGGTGGGTAGATAGATATACAGGATGTAGCTATGACAACGGACAGCCTTTGAAAGCTCAGATAACAAACCATCATTATACAGGATGTAACAAGACGCTTCACGAAGCTGTAATCTACGCATTCTGTACACCAAACTAAGTAACTGTGTAAAAATAATTTTTGGGGAGTGAATTTTATTTTTGGTGTGAAAATTCGCTGTTTACGCGACTGCGCAACTTAACGCATACAAATCATTCTGCTTATCATGTAACAGTACAGGAATCGTGGGAGTATTTAGAGTTAAGTTATAACATTAAGACCGCTTGTACACGCTAAGAAAATTTACCGTGTCTGCTGCAGACAGGACCAATTCATCATGTACACAACAAGAAATTTGGCGGAACTAGACACGAAAACTTGTCGTGTCTGCTGCAGATAAGACAAATATGAACGTGTACACGATAAGATTGTTTTCGTAGGCTGCTCTAGTCAAGTCTGGTATTAATTTGCAATTGTTTGTGAGTGAAGAACACGTCCACGCTTTAAGGCCCAGATATATGCCAGTGACCTTGAGTGGTTAGCTTGCGTGTTCTGTACTGAGCTCACGCAACGCGTCGTACGTCCAGCCAGTAATAGGACTCGCCCATCCAGAAGCGCTGTCCCAAATAAAACGCATTATTAATTTATTATACATAAAACAAAAGGTATTTTAATAAAACACGTATACTAAAAGAGCAATCATTAAATTATCTTTAAAAATGTGAAGGTTTCAGAATAATACGCTTGATATATTTTGCGTGATGCTCAGTTGTTTATCCGCGTTAGACATAACTTTACAAATTAATTTTACTATGTAATATAGACATAATCTAAAATATTCACATGTTTAGTTATTAAGAAAATGCTCTAATTTAACATATATTTTTTTCAAATCATTAACATTGCTCGTTTAGATGTGATCTTCAGTATAAAATCATCAAAAGACGGTTATCGTCGTCTTAAACGCACACTAACAACCTGAACCACCTCACCTACCCCGTCCCTCCCTATACCGCAGCAACTCAGAGCGCGTCATGTCTAGCGAAGACAAGATTTTTTTTTATTCAGTACCGTGGCTGTGTACACAGTTCGAGTGTAGAAACGACACAAAGTGTTGCGTAGGCCCGGTGACTTTTCATAGCGTGTACAAGCGGCCTTGTTATTCAATCTCACGATTATGAAGCCACAGAGAGACTCTTAGAAGTCATCTCATAAAAAGCAGCTCGACATGTCTTACGTATACCATATAAGATCAGTTTTGAATATCACGACTCACTAGACAACTATACACCACACACCCACAGCCACACACCCACACCCACACCCACATTCACACCTACCCACCTACTTTACTGTCTAATTGATTATTAGTTTTTTTTTCTTGTCTCAAATTGTAGTAGCTTTTTTTTTTTTTTTAGTCTTCCATCCCAACATTATCATCTATTAGTAGATGTTTGTATTACTGTGTCTTTTCCGAGAAGTTTGGAGGCCTGGAGACCTGTAACACAGGTATTCCTAGTACAGGCTCCAGTCTCCACAACATCAATGTATTTTTGTATACACAATTATGTATTGTACAAATTTTTCATTATGTGATGGAGAAAATAAACGTTTTTTATTATTATTAATATTATTATTATTTTGTATACATAAAAAAACAACAAGAAGGTTGATACATAGGATGTAGCTATGATAATGGACAGCCTTTGAAAGCACGTTAAGCTACGCTTGCCGCGGTTGGTACGTGGATGGGTGACCATCTTTACATACCAAGACCCCTCCGAGCCTTGGAATGCACGTCAAACCGTTGGCCCCGGCTCTCATTTGTAGATCTTTTGCAGTCAGATGGGTAGTTCGAAGCCAGAAATTCTGAAAACCGCTTACTAAGGGGTATCGTAAACATTTTTGCATTTTTTTCTTTTCGCAATCTACATAGCGAAACCCATACAAAATTTATTTTGTTAAAATGATACAGGCGCAAGTTTCTTGAATATCTACTGCACTATTACAGTTTATTCACTAAATACATGCATGTAAATTAGTTTAGTACACTTAGAATTACATAAAATAAAAAACACAATGTTAAGCATTACAAAGCCAGAGAAATACAATAGATAGTGTGTATAACACTATACACACTATCTATTGTATTTCTCTGGCAAATAATAATAATAATAACCCCACCGCCGTATCTCTACGTTGACGTCGTGGTGGGGCTTGCGTGCTCCGAACTCTGGGCCTGTGCCGGTAGAATTTACTTTGCCGAGACAGATCTAGGGTGAGGAGCCAGACCAAGAGAGATACAATCCAAGCCAAGGTCGCACATGCCGAGGGCTTCATGGCTAGGGGAGAGCACTAGTCGTTAGTGTGCCAACTCTGGATAATAGGGGACCTCCAGTTTCATTCACCCTTACTACAGTGAACGCAGGGCTCTGCTGTAGCCGACTTTTTAAGTCCCTAGCTACTCGTGGGAACAACATGAATACCCGATCTAAAACAAAAAAACAACTTCAGGCGAATATGCCTCAGATAATTGACGAAACTTCACAATTCTCTTCGTCATCTCCCTCATCTCTTTTTCAATCAATTCCATCATCATCACAATCTTTCTGCGCCACTCCGACACCATCAACATCATCTATCAGTATACAGTCAGCGGATGTTGTACAGGAGACAAATTTTGTCGATGATACTGTACCCACCGCAAGAACTGCAACAACTCGTAGGAAATGGACCATTGAAATGAATAAATTCATCCTACGCACTTATCTTCATCTTACTAGTATGGAAACAGAAAAAAATGCATACCTTCCATCTCTCCACACAAAGTTTCTAGAAAAATACCCCGCTATGCAAGTAAGCCGACAAAGAATAGGTGACCAGCGTCGAGCCATAGTTCAAAAGAAATTACTACCACAAGTTACAATAGATCAGATTTATGTGAAAGTTAGAGCCGAACTACAAATGATACATACTCAAATACAGCAACACTCTACACAATCTCATACACAAACCGGTCAGCGCATGAAATGGACGACCGAATATAATGAAACAATAATTAAAATATATTACACTGCCACAAAATTAGGAACAGATAAAACAGCCTATAGAAAATATTTACATGAGGAATTCATAAATATTTATCCAGAATTAACACATATAACAGAGCAAAGATTATCCGATCAAGTGAGAGCGATTTTAAATAACAATTATATAAACCCCAACAGATTAGAAGAAATTAAAAACAAGATAGCTGCAGAATTAAGGGAAAGTAACACCAATACACAAAATACTGAATACATAAGTATCGATCACTTGAATACACAAACACAGAAAGATTTAGAGCAACCGTATACAAATACTAACTTCACGGACACACCTACAAATACAGTCATAGCTCATATATCACTAAACAATAGCACAGATACTGACTTCGTATCTCAGACATTAGTAAATACAGATGACGGCAATTTCTTGAACAACATATATATTGGCCAACTTGGACCTACGCTAACTAACTTTGATGCTGCCCCAGATATCAACATAGAAATTGAAACTACATTTCAACAAGCACAACATAATTTTACTGACACACTCCCTACTAACAGGCCATACATCCCCAAGCAGAAGACATCTAGAAAGTTTTCTGCCATAGTTACATACATAAATACCATCATTCTCCCGAAACACGTAAACGTCGACACCGAATTCATCAAATTGCAGACCATAATTTACTGTGCAGCATGGACGGCAGCTACATGTAATGGAGCTAAAATATTATCAGACTCTACACCAAATGAACGTCGCACATATACACAGAGAAAACCAAAATGGCAAATCAGATTAGAAAAGAAAATTGAAAATCTAAGAGCAAACATAGGTAGGCTGACACATTTCATAAACGGTAGTAGAAGCCAAAAATTAATAGCAGCAGTAGAAGAAATAAAGAAAAAATACCAACTACACGCACAATACGAAAATTCAAATACACAAATAGAACACTTTTTGGACACCTTAAAACAAAAATTAAGCGCAGCATCCAGTAGACTTAAAAGATACATAACATGCACGAACCGCAAAGTACAAAACACAAAATTTATCAACAATGAAAAAATATTTTATAGGAACCTTGCATCTAATAACAAAGACACCACTAACCAAACCCTAGAGACACCTTCATCCGAAACACTAAGGGAATTCTGGGCCAACATTTGGGAAAATCCAGTATACCATAATAATCGCGCAGACTGGTTCAACGAAACAACACGAGAAATTCCAGAAATGGAATTTGAGTTTATACCTATAGATACGTTTATAGACGTCATCAAACGCACACACAACTGGAAATCGCCTGGCACTGACCACATCCACAACTACTGGTACAAGAAATTCTCATACATACATCCATTCTTACATAACCATTTAAATACATTCATCCAATCACCAAATTTACTTCCAACATACATAACACACGGAGTCACTTACATGATACCTAAAGATATGAGTGACACTATAAACCCAGCGAAATACCGACCAATTACTTGTTTACAAACCTTGTACAAAATCTTAACAGCCTGCGTAAGTGAAGTAATACACGAACATTTAACTAAAAATAACATTCTAGCAGAACAACAAAAGGGATGTCGTAAGAATAGCCAAGGATGTAAAGAGCAACTTACCATTGACGCGATTACTATGAACAGCGCTGTTAAAAGTAGGAAAGATATACACACAATGTTTATTGATTACCAAAAGGCTTTCGATTCAGTTCCGCACAGCTGGTTATTACACGTCTTAAATCTGTATAAAATTCACCCAACATTAAAAAAAATCTTAGAAACTTCCATGCAGAATTGGCAAACTGTTCTTAAAATTAATTCATCCTCCTCGACTGTAGCTACTGAACCAATCTGTATAAAGCGTGGAATTTTTCAAGGAGACGCTCTAAGTCCTCTGTGGTTTTGCATGGCACTCAACCCACTCTCACACTTGCTTGATAAAACAGACGCAGGATTCACCCTGGCAAACAATGACACACAATACACCCTTACACACCTTATGTACATGGATGACATAAAGTTATACGCAGCTGACAAAAAAGCGCTTTTCCAACTAGCTGATACAACACAAAAATTTTCTAACGATATTTGCATGTCGTTCGGAGTAGATAAGTGCAAAATTTTATCAATTTTACAAGGAAAAATCCAAAATAACAGTTACACACTCGCATCAGGTGAATCTATCGAGCCAATGGATGAGCAGAGTACATACAAATATCTAGGCTTTAAACAGTCCAGGCAGATACAACAAAAGATGTCAAAACAAGAACTGCAAAAAAAATTCTCACACCGGCTCAACCTCATCTTAAAAAGCAACCTTAACTCTAGAAACACAATTAAAGCCATCAACACATTTGCAATACCTATTCTCACATACTCTTTCGGAATTATACGATGGTCAAAGACAGATATTAAAAAACTACAGCGCACTGTCAATACACTCCTAACCAAACATAGAAAACACCATCCACAATCATGCATACAACGACTTACACTGCCACGCCAAGAAGGAGGAAGAGGATTAATTGACATACACAATTTACACAACAAACAGATACTTTCACTCAGAGCGTACTTCCATAATAAATCTGAACATTCATCACTACACAAACAGGTAACGGAAACAGATAAAAAACTTACACCACTAAACCTACAAAACAGGAACACGCAAATAAATGAACACATTATAAATACACAACAAAAAATTGCAGCATGGTCTGCAAAAGCCCTACACGGAAGACACCTAGCCTACTTGAGCCAGCCACACGTCGACAAAGTTAAGTCGAACGAATGGCTCAAACGAGGCGAATTGTTTCCCGAGACCGAGGGTTTTATGCTGGCCATACAGGATCAAATAGTAGCCACTCGTAATTACAGAAAGTACATCATGAAGGACCAAAATCTGCCGACTGACTTATGCAGACATTGCAACACTGCCTCTGAAACCATACAACATATAACAGGAGCTTGTAAATCACTTGCACAAACCGATTATAAACACCGCCATGATCAAGTCGCTGCAATAATACACCAACAGTTAGCATATAAATATAAACTCGTTAACGAAATGATACCATATTATAAATATAAACCAGAAATAGTATTAGAAAATAAGGATCAGAAAATTTATTGGGACCGAACAATAATAACAGATAAAACTATTCATTACAATAGACCTGACATTACCGTTCACGATAAAACCAATAAAACAGTTTATCTGATAGACATAGCAATACCTAACTCACACAATATTCAAACCACCATATCCGAAAAGCTCAGTAAGTATCAAGATCTCGCCATAGAAATTAAAACCCAATGGAAAGCGCAAACCGTTCATATTGTCCCCATTGTTCTTTCATCTACTGGTGTAATACCAAAATCTCTCACACAAAGCCTTAACACCCTACAGATGCCTACTCACACACACACACACACACTACTACACTACTTACATGCTCCAAAAAGCCACCATCCTTAACACCTGTCGCATCACCCGAAAGTTCCTGACTTCTTCAACATTATCATCGACCTTTTCTATTTAAATTTCGCCTTACATACTTGGTCCGACCCGTGTGTAAGGTTTCTTAACCTCTCTTAAATGAGAAGAAACGTAAAGAAACGAAATTAATAATAATAAAAATATTAAAAAGATAAAAAATAAATATATAATAAATAATATATTTTATTGTTTATCTTTTTAATATTTTTATTATTATTATTATCTTCTCTTAAATAGAGCATCTGCCATCTTATCTCTTCACTACCCTTGTTTGACTGGTAGAGAATGCCTATGGCGTTAAGTCCGCCTTTGTACCTTTATCGTGTGTGAGAAGTTTAAATAAATAAATAAATAATAAAAACAGCAATAAACTTTAAAGTCAATGTAACTTTTAAGTCATCTCGAAATGAGGTTTGTGTGGTTTTGAACATTTTTTCTTTACGTATTAAATCACTTGGAATAATTTAGTCCGTCATGTGCAATTTTCCTTGACGATATTTGTCGGAGATTGTTTTAGAAAATTAAGTTGATTGAGTGAACTATTTTTATTCAGTCATTTAATTAAACAGAACATAAGAATAGAAAAGACGTCGTATAATAGGTTAATTTGTATAACGTTTATTCAGGGGGCAGCGTAAAACTCCTTTTATCACCACTGCTCTCAAAAACGGTGAAAGAAAACATTGTGACGAAACCAGGCATGTCCTAGAACCAAATATTCGAAGACATGTGACACCAACCCGCACTGGGCCCGAGTGGTAGATTAAAGGCCTGTTTCCCAGCAGAAACAATAAAACAAAAAAAACTCCGGAAATAGATCGAAAACTACCAAAATGGTAGCAACTACGCACATGCTTAGCACAGCTTGCTATGTGTCTGTTTCCTAATCTAAGTTCTGGCTTTAAATCTCCTAGATGCGACGAACCATCAGTACTTTTATTCACATATTCAATTAACATACATATTGTGGTCCAAATTCCTATTTAAAAAGAAATAACTAGAATAATTATTTTCTCCTATGCATATTCATGGGAAATTAGCTCTGGGATCGCGATCAGGAATTCCGGAATGGTTTCGGACGCGGCCGGGGGGAGGGATATATGTAGGTACGACCGGACAGCAGGAATGCAATCGAACCAGACGGTTGCGGGACGGCACAAATGATTAGAGATACAAATTTCCGCCATCCGGAAATCGGATATAGAATTTCTGATGAGTTTCGATTTTACGCGAGCAACTCCCGTTTTTACGAGTTTCATCGGTTGAAGAAAATCTATACAAAGGTAAGTTCATTCTTCGAATCCCATTACAGAGAACAGAATGCTGCTTCTGTACTTACCAGTGTTTCCACTAACGTTTTTCGTTTGTCCCCACTTTCTTAATGAATTATTACCAAACAATCTTGGGTGAAGCATGATTATAATAAATAATAACCCATAATTCCATACATTAACACAAAATACCTACAAAACATTCATAAATCTACACGATCAGAAGCCTTTTTAAGCTATTGCATAGCTTCTATCGCGGGCCTTGAGCGCGGGGACCGAATCCAGAAATTCCGTAACGAAAAAACCTCACGCTCCCCACTCCGACGGTTTTACTACACCAGTACCCTCTAGTGATCTAATAATTTCTGGCAGTTCTTTTTTCTGTGTACTGCGTATTTTATTCTTATAAATATTAGTTTATAAAATTATGATCTTCACAAAAAGTGATTGTTGATAGTGGGGTTTGAACTCTCGACCAGTCGATTATGTAGTACATTCAGTTCCCCTGTTGCACCGCAAGGCTACAACGACTTAATTAAAGCTTGCCAAATAGTTGATACCATTCCAGTTGAACAATTTTTAAACTTGACTAGACGGTTGGAAATGACTCATGTACATGGAATTTTTTCGCTGTCAAAACAGTTTGTCACTCTTTTTTTATTTAAAATTACTTTAGGTTCAACACTTTCGTCTATTTTAAAGTTGTTATTATGCTTATATTTGAATAGTATTTGACTTTGTTTACGTAGTTATACACTTTTACGACGTTCAGCACTTATTTATTTTGTTTTTAAGCTATTGCATAGCTTCTATCGCGGGCCTTGAGCGCGGGGACCGAATCCAAAAATTCCGTAACGAAAAAAAAAAAAAATAATATCAAAGAAAAAGAAATACTGCATAAATAAAATAAATAAATAATTATAATTGCATAAGTTGATACAAAATGCTATGCAATAGCTTTACCGCGGCAGTCCCCGAGTGCCACACGTCTTTTTTTTTTTTTTTTCTTTACTTGATATTATCTTGAGGCGAAGAAGGTGCTCGGGCTTCCTCATCATTGTCAGCCATTTTTAATTAAAATTACTTTCAAACGAATAACTTTTAGAACATTAAGATTATTTTATCTATGGTTCCCCGACCTGTTGGCGATGCAGAATGAAAAACAAATCAACTCTAGGTAAAATGCAACTTAGCTTCTATGTCGTCTTTTGCCACGGTAATAGTACAATTAACATGGTAAATTAAAATTAGACGGATTACATTAATTACGAGTTTGAGGGAATCCCTTTTAATAAATCGGTGGTGCCATAGAGTAAAGTAAGATATTGGATGATGCCTACTATAAGCAATTAGGTTACCAACTCAAGTTCAATTTTACCCCAAAATTCTCTGAATGCCTGTCAAAATAAAATATTCCTAAAACATGCAAAATGTTGGTCATTTTACCCTAAAAAAGGGAGAAATCCCTGAAAGTACAACGATATTTAAGTAAAAGTTTTAATACATTTCTTCAGCAGTATTTGTGACGATGAAAAGACTTGAACTTTGTAATAGGATTATTTTACAATAATTTGGTTACAGTTCTTCACTAAACGATCGAAAATATACTTACCCATATTTACGCGACTACAGCGAAGCAAAAAGGAGAGTTATGACTTATTTATTAACAAAACAATACATTCTAACAGTAGTAGCGCTCTCGCTCTATGAATATGTGTAATACATACATGTGTAATGCATCCAGTGAGTAGGTATACTGGATTGCAAGTTTGTTAAACAAATATAATTATTATAGATAATATTACTAGTATCATGAGGTTATTAAATTATTTTATTTATGTATATTAATTATTTTATTTTATTAATTTGTATTAATTATTATGTTTCATTAATTTGCATTAATTTTATATTTCATTAATTTTTATTAATTGTTATTATTTATTAATTTATGTCTTTTTTTTTTTGTTTTTTTTGTGTTTTGTTATGAGTGTGTGCTTTTTTTGTGTAAGTACTCGTATTACTACACAAAACTTACTTTTAGGATTCCGTAGTCATCAAGGAGCCCTTTTAGTTCCGCCATGTCGGTCTTTCTGTCTATATGTCTGCCTGTTCGCGGCTTAACTCAGATACTCTTAGAACTAGAAAGCTGTAATTTGGCATGCGTATACATATTAATCACGTTATCGGCGTGGTGGTTAAATAAAATCTACAAATATTTTTTTTTTTGTGAATCTCCCCTACTTTTAAAGTGGGGATGATAATTATTAATTTTTTTCTCGTCTATCCCATGGTGTGGGGTATCGTTGGATAGGCCGTTCAAACATATTGCAGGTTACACTGAAATAAATGTTTGCATAACTGTAACAAAATTTTTGGTTACTGTTTACACAAAAATTGTGACTTGCGAACTAGATGTTATGTGTGTTACAAAACCCTGTTTTGCACACTACAAATCAATTTTGTTAATTTATACAAAGTTTATTTCCTTATAACTAAAATTGAGTTATTTTTGAAGTAACTTAATTAGTTCGGCTAATTATTTCTTTCAGTGTAGTGAAAACCATTTTTAGATTTGCTTGGTCCAACACCTTGGCCGGTTTTTTATTAGATAGTTTCCATATTTGGGAACCTGCTTTTATAACAATACTAGCTTTTGCCCGCGGCTCAGCCCGCGTGGATGTTGGTTATCGCGTAAAAAAGTAGCCTATGCCTTCTCCATATCCCAGGCTATATCCCAACCAAATTTCATGACGATCGGCTCAGCGGTTTAGGCGTGAAAACATAACATACAGACAGACAGACAGAGTTACTTTCACATTTATAATATTAGTATGGATGGATAAACGAAACCCTATGATAAGCAATGGACAAATGGGCATCTTATAGCTATTTCTGATACCCTTATTTTGTCGTTATACAGATATACAGGTCAAATCTATAAATAAGCTGTAACCCAGCGTCTACCCGGGATCTATACCTGTCTTACTCATTCGCATACACCATCTCACTCTCACAAAATCCACGAAAAAATAAAGGAAGAAAAACAAGGTGTAGCATATTTGTTACACGTGTTTTTCTATCTTTCAGTCCGTTCTCACACATATTATTTATATCGCAATGTTTCCACGTTAGAAATCTATAACTTGCGAACCATTTCCGATTCATAGTATGTTCTTTCAAATTCAAATTTAAAATATTGTATTTCACATAAACCTACGTGGGCACTTATGAAACGTCAGAAACTAGGTGCACGGTTCCAATTTGTCGTTTCCTTTGGTTATGCTTATATTTTATACCGCACTAGCTGCTGCCATGTAGTGCCGCACGTAAAAAATAGCACCACCCAATTTCCTCCCGTGGGTGTCGTAAGATCATACTTTTTGACATTGTAATTTATAATCTATGCTATTAGTATTTTGACATTATAATTAATATTTTGACACTAGAACTTATATTTTTGACATAATAATTAATATTTTGACATTACAAATAATCCTATTCAATTAATCTGAATCAGTATCATTGTATCAAATTAAAAATATAAATTCAAATCAATTTTACTAATTTAATATAACTTTTATTGTAATGTCTACGATTTGCATGTACTTAGCTTATTTATTTTTTCTACACCAGAAATCCTTACTACCCATACTAATATTATAAATGTGAAAGTAACTCTGTCTGTCTGTCTGTCTGTCTGTCTATCTGTCTGTCTGTATGTTACGTTTTCACGCCTAAACCGCTGAACCGATCGTCATGAAATTTGGCAGAGATATAGCCTGGGATATGGAAAAGGACATAGGCTACTTTTTTACGCGATAACCGATATCTACGCGAGCGGAGCCGCGGGCAAAAGCTAGTGGTAGTATATGTGAATCAATGTTTAATTTTAGATCTCAATGTACCATATACCTAGAAAAGAAAAAAAAAAGGCAACTAAGGGACTTACTAGAGAATGGGCAGCAGCGTTTTCTATGCATTTTTAACACCATACTGCGATCTCCAACCCGCCTGCCAAGCGTGGCGATTATGGCAAACCCCCCAATTGGGGGAGGCCTATATCCAACAGTGGACGTCTTTCAGCTGAAATGATGACTAGCTGCTGCCTGCAGCTTCACATTCATAAATAAATTAAAACAATTTCTATTATCTAAATGCTATTACAATATAAATGAATACTTAAATGACAAATTTTAAATAACATGTTACACAATTAAATACCTATTTAATATTATTATTATAACAACTAAGTAGTCAAATAAAAGCCCCTCTTCCTCTCTCCTACTTTTGCTGTGCCCAACAGGGTCCACAATGATCATATCTTTGTAAAACCTACAACCTAAGTCCACATGTGGAAGCAATAAATATTTTGAGCATTGAGTCACATGCGTAGCTTTTTCTAAAATAAAAGATAAGATAAGATAATCATATTTATTTGCTTAAACATACAAGAATTAAAATAAACGTGCATGGAAGATGACATAAAGAAAAAATACAAGTTCAGACATTTGTTTGCCACATACTATGGCGTGCTTTGAATAGTTATGATTGTTAATAATTAATTTCAGGCAATATCATTATTTTAAAGTGAATTCAGCAAACAATAATAAATTACAAATGTCAACAGTAAGTAAAACATAATTCATAAAAACAGTATCAATGTCAAAAACAAATGCTGCAGTCAGAATTTATTTAATATTATAGTATAATTATTATATAATTATGTCATGAAGTCAAATTAGAATTATTTATGTACAACAATTTATTTAGCTACTATTAAAAATGTCTATAAATTACATAATGTCAAAATTTATCAGTCAAAAAAGTGGGGACACTATAATGACATTTGCGGAGATAAGCCGGAACAAACAGACAGACAGAGAATTTTTTTTTTTTTTTTTGTACTTTTATATGCGTTTAGTACCGTGGTGGTGTACCGTGTGATGCCAAACGTAAAGAATAGCACCACCCCATTTCCTACCGTGTGTGTCGTAAAACGCGACTAAGGGACTTACTAGAGAATGGGCAGCAGCGTTCTGTATGCATTTTTAACACCATACTGCGATGGCCAACCTGCCTGCCAAGCGTGGCGATTATGGCAAACCCCCCCAATTGGGGAGGCCTGTGTTCAGCAGTGGACGTCTTTCGGCTGAAATGATGATGCATTTAGTAAAAAGCTGTTTTGACATTACAAACAGACACTTTAAGTTTTTTTTGTTTTTTTAGATAAGGAAAACTGTTAGCACATCTAGTATCAAATAATTGGGTTAAATGAGATTAACAGTGCCAATTAATACCTCAGAAACATCTCACAACTTCATAGTGCCCTAAAAACGCACAAAAAGCTTTAATCCCGTAAGTACCTACAAAATCGTGCAAAAATACGACTCCTAAACAACAAAGTGTACGTGAGAAGAATTAACTCTCAACTAATCTTATTTATGTCAATTTTCTTCAACAAATAACACAGTAAACGCCTTCCTGTTTTGTCTATTTTCTCGTCTGTTTATCCAACCTCATGATTTAGACTAGATTGACCATAGACATTAGAACAGATCAAATGGGCCTTGAGATTATCATAATCGTCCTTCGAGTCGTATTATTTGGCCTAGGAGAATATTTTTACGGCTCTAAGGGTGAATATGGAGGAGAAGGTTAACAAAATAATTCCCCGGAGGTTTGTACATACAAGAAAACGTAAACGTGAAGATAATGGTTGTAATGCATTTACGGAGTTATGGATTAAGTAGGACCTTTGTTGTGTGCTTCAAAAAAAAAAAAGAGCGGAACTCAGTTTTGTAGGTTTCCGTAGTCAACAAGAAATCTTTATAATATTGAATCTTTAATTAATGATTTAATCTTTAATTTTGAATCTTCACCTTGCCCGTCTGTCTGTCTGTCTGCTGTCCGCGACTTAGCTCAGAGGCTCTTAGTACTAGAAAGCTGGAATTTGGCATGGGTATACATATTAATCAAGCCGACAAAGTGGTAATATAAAATCTTAAAATATTTTGTTTTTAGGGTACCTCCCCTACTTGTAAAGTGGGGGTGTTTTTTTTTTTTTTCTCATCTGTCCCATGGTGTGGGGTATCGTTTGGTAGGCCGTACAAAAATATTGCGGGTTAAGCTTTAAAGTGCTACGAGTCAAGTGTGCCAGCTAAATGGTTATATTTAGATATGTCAAAAAATTCACAGCAGTAGTATATATAACGAAGTTAAAAGGAAAACTATCACAGCTAAGTAAGCTTTACAAGTTACCGAGTAATACTTGAACAACTTACTTTTGCAGTTGAAAAACATGTTCTCTTATACATTCATGGGAGAACATGATTTTCAACTACAATATTAAGTTTGTTCTCGGAACGAATTTATCCCAACTAAGAAACCCTTCATTGTGCGTGGTGCGGCATGCACTTGGCCGGTTTTTTTATTTATCCAAATGCGTTCCTTGTTTATAGTAGCGTGCCAAATAAACATTTCCTTCCATTTTTTTTTTATTTAACATGTTATGTATGTACACACATAGATCCCGCCCGTTGAAGACCCTGAGTATCCTCTGCCTCCCGTCACTCCAGACGAAATGCACGATCTCATCAAGGGTCTGAAGCCTCGTAAAGCCCCGGCTCAGATGGAATCACCAATAAGGTGCTCCAATTATTCCCCGCCCACCTCATTATGCTATTGGCCACCATCTTCAATGGTGCCCTGAGCAATAACATCTTTCCACAAGCGTGGAAAGAGGCCATCGTTATCGGCATCCCCAAACCCGGTAAACCCAAGGCGGAGCCCGCGTGCTACCGACCCATCAGTCTGCTCAAGGTTCTCGGAAAATTCTATGAGAGGCTTATTTATAAGCGTCTCAGAGACTACGCCGAGACTAAGGGCCTTATCCCCGATGAGCAGTTTCGTTTTCGAACCCAACATGCCTCGACCCATCAGGTCCACCGTATCGTAGAAGACATCAGCTTTGGTTTCCAACGCAGTCTTATGACAGGAGCGATCTTCTTTGATATAGCGAAGGCGTTCGACAAAGTCTGGCACAACGGCTTATTATACAAGTTGAACCAACTCGGTGTGCCGGACCGTCTCGTGCTCATCTTACGAGACTTTTTGTCGAACCGCACCTTTCGCTATCGCATTGACGGAGCTCTCTCTTCCCCCCATCGTATACGCGCAGATGTCCCTCAGGGCTCTGTGATCTCTCTCCTCGCTTTCACGCTATTCACCAGCGATATCCCTAAGAGTAGGTTGGTACAGTTGGCTCTGTTCGCAGACGATACGGCCATCTATTACAAAGGGACTAGTCAAATTAAAATCACTAACACTCTCCAGACCGCAGCCAACAAGCTTGGCGAGTGGTTTAGAAAGTGGCGCATAGAAGTAAATCCCGACAAAAGTCAAGCGGTTCTCTTTTCGAAGCCGCGTCATCGCCCCCCTAAGTTCCGACCGATCACCATGTTCGGCAAGCCTATCCCTTGTAAGAAGCGAGCCAAATATCTAAGTGTGACTCTCGATTATCATCTCTCCTTTTCTGAGCATATAAAGGTGCGCTCGCGCGCCACTTTCACTCTCTATAGGCTCCATTCCACTTTTAGGGATTTCTCCCTTTTTTAGGGTAAAATTACCAACATTTTGCATGGCTTAGGGTTAACCTAACCTATAGGTATCAACAATATGTTGATACCTATAGAACTACCAGTCTTTCGAGATACGACTGACTATAATAGTAGGTTCAATACTGGGAGCAATTGCCATCTGACCTCCACATCTCAGTTCGACAACACAATATCCTAAGATTAGACCCAGTTCTCGGGATTCGGGGCACTGACTACGTGTGTTGACTGTTACAACCGGGACGGACGGTTCGGCGACCCTTTCGAGGCCCGGGCCGTCTCAAAGTGGTCAGTTTAAGAGGACAGCAAAAAAAAAACAAAAGAAGATAATCATACCGTTAATCGTAATGAGGAGAAAACAAAATTACAGTCAAACATCGTAAATAAACCCACACCAACCTATATTATAATCTACTCGTCTATATATAATACTAGCTTTTCCCGCGGCTTCGCCCGCATGGATGTCGAACAATATGCGACGGGAACGTACTACCGGGATTAAAAAATAACTTATGGTTAATCCAGGTTCTAAACTATCTGTGTGCCAAATATCATCCAAATCCGTTCATCCGTTTTTGTGCAAACCGGAACATACATACAAACAAACAGACCAAAATTCTTAAATCTATATTTTCGGCATCAGACTTTATAATTGATATAAAATAATGGACTTTAATTAAAAACAAAATTTCGTCCCCCTTTTCACCCCCTTAAGGGTTGAAATTTTAACAACACCGTTGCGTTAGCTTCCAAACATAAGCCTAGATAGTAAATTTAGTGATTTTTCTTCGAAAATTAAGGACTTTTCAACTTCATCCCCCTTTTTAAACCTTCGGGGGTGGAACTAACAAAACGTTGAGACACGTATAAATCAATTTTCAATCGTCAGCCTAAACGCAAAATTTGAAATCCTAACTTCAAAACTGACGGACTTTCATATAAACTTCTATCCCCTATTTTACCACTTTAGGGGTGGAATTCCTAAAAATCCTTTCTTAGTGGATACTTAATCTTCACAAAGAACACACTCTCCAAGTTTCATGTCTCTAGAACCAGCGGTTTGGCCTGTGTGTTGACATATCACCCAGTCAGTCAGTCAGTTTACCATTTTATGTACATAGAAGATAGATAGATATTAAAAAATAAAAGCTTTTAAAATAAAATGCTGTTCCGTGGTAAGCGCATCACTTGAGAATGGCTAAACCGATTTGTCTAATGTTTGTTTTAAAATGTTCGGTAATAGTTCGAATCAGGTTTTTCAGAAAGAAATATTTGAAAACTTGCCGGGAAAATTGAAAAATTCGGGAAAACTGAAAATGCGTTTTGTATGGGAATTTTGTATGAATTAATGAAATTTGGACAGGACGTCTATCGAGTCGGTTAGTCGTAGTCGTCTATGGTAAAAAAATGAAATGCTGTTCATTGGTAAGCGCATAACTTCAGAACATCTTCACCGATTAAGTATTTTTTCGTTTTAAAATATTCGTAATAATCCGTGAAAAGTTGCCGGGAAACTTGGAAAATTTCAGAAAAACTGAACTTCCTTTTGTCTTTTGTTGAAATTTAAATGTCAGGAAAATGCCTGTCGGGTCAGCTGGTACAAAAAAAATTGTACATTTTATTCTATTCCGTCTTTTCATTACGTAGGACCTTTACCTAAAATCTCAGGACACAACCTACGTGAAACTTCACAGTAATTAATAGCGCAGAATGGAATAAAGTTAGTTTCATGGTGACAGAAAGTTTTAAAAAAGATATAAAAACAACTGAAAATGCACTTGGAACTGGACTTAGTTCAACGGAGTTAAGGTTGATAATCCGAAGAATGGTTATTTTTTCTTTAAAGTAGCTAATGGTATACCTTTTTCACAGCGCCTACAACTTTGTAAGTAATTCGTATTCACGTCAAAACCCGAGATCCAAACTGACACATTTTTTATATCCTCCGCCAACAAAAGGGTTTGTTTAGGTTATTTCGGGATAATCGATTTTGCAACAGCCTGTTTATTACTAATCCTCGAGCTTCTGAGAGTTAATTCATCATAATCCGCTGTCAAACCTAATGTCAAGTGAATTGATTGGCAGTTTTAGAAGTTTACTCCTTATGAATCGATTTTCATATAAGGCGGGTATGGAAAATGGAAAAAGGCTTTCAAAGCCAGGGTATGTGCTGGGATAGGAATAGTTTCGGCAGCCGTGAGCTAAAAATAGGTGACCCTCTTTTGGAGAGCGCCGGAAAGGTGACGAGGGCACTGAATATCAGGTTTAGTAGTATGTAATTAATAGCTCCATCTAGTTTGTGGTTTCCTTACGGAACACTGATAGATTGTGTAGGAATACTCCCACAAATCACAATTTTTAGCAAGGTTCGGTGTATCAAAGTCAAAGTTAAATCATATATTTAAAATAAGCACATAAAAGGCATTTTTGAACGTCAAAATTTACAAAATAATTAATTGATTCTAGTTGCCCCTTCCAAAAGGTAGTTACGTATAGAGAAGAAACTCCATCTTTTAAAATGTTAACAATATTTTGTATACGTTAATTATTAATTATAATTATTATATGTGAAGACGATGAACTTACCTAGAACAAATTATTTACCACAATAGGTAAAAAGAATGAAAAGTGAAGCAATGACAGACAAATTAATTATGAGATAGATACATGGTGCTCACATATTTAAAAACATTATAAAAGTAGATTGTGAGTGACAACATGCTCATTAAATTAATGTTAACGTGCGTTTTTATACTTTTATAATTTCTAACGTCACGATATTATCGTTGTTGTCTACATCCACGTCCATAAAATGTATGGAAATATATGCAAGTATCTATAATGTTGTCGGGGAAAAGTGTCTTCAATATATTTCCATACATTTTACTTTCCTGTGTTATCGCGATTCCGTAACTTGAACGTGGACGTCTGCGATGATACCGTCACATTAGTAATTATAAAAGCATACATTAATATTCAGTTGCATTCCAATTTTCTTTTTTATTAAAAAAAAAACTTCTTCATCATCATCAGCTTATAGCAGTCCACTGCTGGACATAGGCCTCTCCAATTGCACGCCATTCAGCTCGATTCTCGGCAACTCTCATCCAGCTGCTACCAGCCACCCTGCGAAGATCGTTGCTCCACCTAGCCTGAGGGAGTCCTACCTAACGTTTGCCGATTTGCGGTCTCCACTCAAGAACACGTCTACCCCAATAGTCATCTGTTCTACGGCTAATATGGCCGGCCCATTGCCACTTCAGTTTGCTTATTCTGTGAGCTATGTCGACAACTTTGGTTTTCTGCCGGATCACCTCGTTCCGGTTTCGATCCCTCAGAGAAACGCCAAGCATAGCCCGTTCCATAGCTCGCTGAGCGACCTTGAATTTATGGACCAGCCGTATCGTGAGTGTCCACGTTTCGACTCCGTAAATCCTAGCAGGCAGGACGCACTGATTGAAGACCATGGTCTTTAGGCTTTGTGGAATACCCGACGAGAAGACTCGACGAAGCTTCCCAAATGAAAAAAAAAAAACTTAATAAATAGCTACTTATATTAAATCACAAACAATAGGTATTTGCCAGCGACACACTAAGAAGAAGGAGATAGTGCAGAACATAGAGCATGATGTTATAATAATAAGTTTTAGGATAACCAGTCCACTTTAGCTATCCAATCCAAAGTCCAATAGATTTGTTTCCATATCCTGCAATAGTCCTACACCATCCGGGAGTTATCCTTGGGTACACTTGCATAGTGCATATAAGGATAATCGTCGGTTGGTGCCACATTTCATTGAAAGCGTTTAACGGGCCTCTGGGAGTTGGCTTCGGCTCCTCGTACGCCATCCAAAGAACTAAGACCCCTGTGTCCCAAGATATGCCAAAGACACAATCAAAATAATTATAACCAGCTTCTGCCCGCGACTTCCTCCGCGTAAAATTTCTTGTTCCCACGTTCCCCAATCCGTTCTCGAGATATTATCGAAAAAGCCGTTCTGTACAAAATATATGAAAAAAAAACACACTTGGCACTTTTGAACATCAAAATTCCAAAAGGTAGTTTCGCATGGAGAAGAATGGGCAAGAAACTCCACCGTTACTCTTCTAAACTGTTTTACATACATTATAAAGTTACCCATGGCTAGCAGCGTAGTTCTCACATGTCTTAACCAATTTTCTGAGTGCGCTGATCGAGGGAGCCAGCAAAACCATATCATCGGCGTAACTTTGTTGTCACGGATAAATTGAAGGGATCCAGTTAATTGATGATTTTGATTACTTTGAATTATAAGGTTTTTTTTTGTATATACGGAGAAATTTAAGTCTCCGAGATATAAAATAAGTTGTTAGTAGAACTATAAGAGTAAACAGCATCTAAAATGGACAATACCAAGAGAAAGAGCAGCAGAAAGTGAAAAGATTTTGTAAACATTTCTAAATACTTATTTACCTACTTATATTCCAAACCTAACTTGGCAGTAACTCGTACCCAAAGCCCCAAGACTAATGGCGGCAAAAAACCAAAACTGAACATTGGAGATATGATGGCGCAATGGTCCGGTCGTGTACTCGAATGCTAATGAGACCCTCTAGTGCTAAGCACTGACCTACACGCCTTTTGCCGGGACACCACAGCGAAGATGTCCCAGGATTCCCGGGACTGTATTCAAAGTGTGTTTGCGAACATCCCTAAAGGTACACACTTACTGCTACACAGCTCTACTTAACGTGGTCGTATATCATTGTGACGACTTATGTCGGTACTCTCGAAAACCTCTTGAGATTTCCATCATTTTGAAATATATTAATAATTTTATGAATGAAAGAGCGCGGGACATGGAATATTTTATGCATGAACCATGTGCGTGTAACATACTAAATAAATGTACTGGAAAACAAGTTTGGAGCCATTCCACACCAACTACTATACAAAGGCTGTTATAATGCTTAATGTAACTAGTAGGGTTTATTTACAGTATAACTGGTGACCTGTTGCCAGTACTTTATGACAAAAGTAGTAAGCATTGACGTAAGTAAATGGAGGGGGGTGCGAAAGCAAACTGTCGCAGTGGCTGTTATTATCAGTGCGAACGAGAATGCCCCAAAATAAAGACGTTTTGAAGGACAAAAGAACCCAATAGAATGTACTAAACAGAACAATAAAGAAGGTGGATTTTATTTCATTCGTGGTGTTGTTTTATTAAACTACCCCGGTCAGCTTTTAAGGGCTCACGAAAATAGACCGGCCGGTGCTTCATGTACGCTATAGGCCCCAATGAAAAACCCGGGATGAAAGTGTTTCTTTTAATATTATATGTTCCTCATGGACGATCGTAACTTTAAGAATTTGGTGCAAATTCGCCGGGTGAAGTTTTCTTTGTGCTAGTTTGATGCTGTTGTACGAGACAGGTTGATGTGCTGAATAGAGTGTTACAACTGGGTTCGGGCATAAAAAATTACGTTTATTGAAGGAAATGGGTCAAAATAGTCTTAATAACATGTTCTACTACAATACTATCACATTTTTGAACAAACACAACATTCACAAACGAACATACAGCAAATAAAACTTACCTGTATAAACCTTTTTCCATCTAAATAAGTCTTCCTTCGGCTCTAAGTTTTCCCATTAATAACTTTTTAATAACACTGACTTTCATTTTACAGAGGCAACGGCAGAACAAATCACACCCGGACAACTTTGACATGAAAATACCACGGGTACTTTAAATAACTAAACATTCTCACAATACACAAAGTCTTCCGCAATACACTAGCCGTTTCATATTAAAACATAAATATGCTAAAAGTTAATTCAAAACATTACATCGTACAGAAAAAAAATAGGAGGCATAGCTCTGGACGCGAGCGCCTGGCGCAAATGCCCGAGCAACACTGAATGAACACACACAGACATTGAATTGCAGAATCTACACAGGCGCTCTCACGAGCTAACTTATGATCGTTATCCATTAAGACGTAACGTTGATGTTATAAATATAATTCGAATTACTTTCGTTTTAGCTTTTAATTAAATGGTGAGATGCAAAGGCATTTAAGCATTACCAACATGTCATAACTCAGGATACCAACCCGGTACTTTGTATCAAATGATCATAACAAAAACATAATCCCAGGTACCAAGAGCCCGGACGGCGAGCTATGAGCAGCTCGCCTTCCGGTAAGGACCAGGCTGGGGTCGACGGCGCGTTGTGTTCCACGCGCGCCTCAAAGAGATGTCAGCACCCACTGACGGGGTCCGCTAGGACCGGTGCCTGCCAGGTTTGCGGGTTTGTCCGAAAGGGATACCGTGGCCCTGGCACACAGGCAACTGAAGAAACACGGGTAGGTTTTAGTCAGTAAAAGTCTGACACGCCCTCCCGCTTCGCCCAGAGAGGGAGAAATTATTCGATAATTTCCCACCCAAAAAAAAGGTACTAAGAGCCCAATTTAATGCATATTGATCGATATTCCGTCGAATTCAATTCTGCGTGACATTCAGCTAATTACACGTGGGAACATTTGCACCTGTTCACTACAACAATATAAATGTGGAAGTGAGCACTGAGCCTTTACGTAATATTACAAAAAGCTGTGTTTATTCGGTTGGTTTGTCCCGTTTTCACGCCTCGGCACCTCAATCGATCTTCGTGAAATTGGGCTCACAGATAATTTGTGATATACGAAGGCAGACATAGGCTGTTTTTAAACCAGCGAAGCGGGGAGCACTAGTTAGCTTATTAACTGAGGCAGCGTGGATTAGTATTATATCGATCGTAACATTATATCAAATTAAACATATTTATAAACCCATGCCTTTTTCCCATGAAAGTGGGGAGAAACTACAAAACTGTCTGTTACGTTTTCACGCCTAAACCGCTAAACCGATTGTCATGAAATTTGGCAGAGATATAGCCTGGGATATGGAGACGGACATAGGCTACTTTTTCACGCGATAACCGACATCAACGCGGGCGGAGCAGCGGGCAAAAGCTAGTCCTTATATAATTCTTTTCCTTATTACACGTTCATACATTTGGTCAAACACGCACGAATAAGAATGTTCTGAATTCGTTGGTTTACTAACACGTAAGGTTCGTTTTTCACGTAATGTATGTTCTATGTACTACTCATGTACTTGTGTGCGAGCGAAACCTTATATAAATGTCGCAAGACAATAAAATTGAAAAAATCTTTGCGAAAATTCTAGGATTCGTTAGGAACGAAGACTAGAAAGATTTTCGTAATAATACGAGCTAATGATTTTTGCACGACACCAGCCTTTTTTTTTTGTTACCCCATACTGTCCCACAACTGGGCAAAGGCCTCCCCCAAATAATTCTAGGAACTCTTTTCCCGCGCTACCTCGAACCAGCCCTCGCGGTACGCGTCCAAATCATCTCGCCATCTTTTTCTAGGCCGTCCTCGGCGGCGCCGTCCATCTTCAGGCACCCATTGTGTGGAGACTTTGGCCCAGCGGTCACCGTGCATGCGGCTGATGTGACTCGCCCAATCCTATTTGAGCCTGGCAGCCTTCTTTCCTACATCCAATATGCCCGTTTTGGAATGCAGTGTGGTGTTCCGAATACTGTCCTGTTTTTTTACACCCAGAATTCTGTGTTCCATCGCTCTTTGGAAAACTCTAAAGCGGAACTTTTGCGACTCGGTGAGCGACCAGATGAAACACCAGCTTATCTTAGGTTAATCGCCAACAACAACGATGAGTATTAACGCTTATTGGCCGATATGAACATTTTGCACTGACGGATACACTAATTGGTTAACAGTAGGTACATTCGAGTCATGATATTTAAATTCAAATTAATTTGATTCGGACAACAGAGATCCATATTGTGTTAGTATAACATAACCTCCTCCGTTTTTTCGTCGGTTAAAAACAACTTACATATATTCGAGTGTTAGTAGTACAGATATAAAATTAAAATAATGCACACTCCACGCAGAGGACGACCAGACCAAAAAACATGTTTGCTACCTGATCAACCTCCGCATGAAGTGTCTGATATTAGGAGTATAGCTCTCCGCCACAGCTCTCAGGATATAGTTGCGACTACTTCGTGCTCTGCTCAGCAGCGACGCGGTTTTTCTTACGAATGATTGCTTGAAAGCCACACTGAAAAAAATATTTAGCCTAACTACTTCGGCTATTTCAGGAATAATCATAGTTTGACAAGACTTTATAAAAGTTAACTTGATTTAATAAAAGTGATACACAACAGCCAGCGCAGGTTTTGGTTACATGTTGCATAAAGTTATGTGGTCACTTTTTTGTGTTACATGTTGACGAAAGTTTGGTTATGTATAAGTAAACATTTTTTTCAGTGCATCTGTGTGGGTCTCAGCAAAAACACTTCCTAGGCGCTGCAGAAACGGGGCAGTCAACATCCTAAAAGCACTATTATACTGTACCAACCAACCGACCGACCAACCAGAATATTATGTTACTATGTTATGAATTGATGTTAGATTAGCCAATCAGCATTAACGTTTCGAATCGTCCTAAACAGACTGCCTTTTTCGCAAAACTCCTGGGCCTCAAGTCTGCTATTACAATAGTGTCAGAATGGTCTCGCCATTGTGAGTATTTGACAGTATTTGTATGGCAAATCTGTCAAATACTCACAATGGCGAGACCATTCTGACACTATTGTAATAGCAGACTTGAGGCCCTGATAATTAGCTCGTATTTTTACGGAAATCTTTCTTAGAAGAATAAGAATAAGAATAATATTTATTTGTTTAAAAACATGGTATAAATAGATGGTAAAAATACAAAATAACAAGAGCATACATGTTTTTGCTTAACAGTTATAAGCGTACAAATTTTCACAAGCTTATTTAACATTTATTGTCAAAGAAGTCTTTGACACTATAAAAACTATGACTACACAACCATTCATGCAATTTATTTTTGAATAATCTCATATTTAGAGTCTTGAGATTACTTGGTATCTTATTATATTATATATACGTACACACATAGATACACAACTTTTATTATATTTAGCTAGTTTCGGGAGGACATCCAGAACGAGCCTGTGGGGGTCTCGTCGGTTACGAGGATATAAATCATCTGCATGACTAAATAATTCCTTATGCTTCCTCACAAACAAACATACATGCTTCATATAAGTAAAGAGACGGTAGCGGCAACAAGCCAAGCTTTTTAAATATCGGTCTACAGGATTCATCAGGTCGAAGTCCGTTTATTGCTCTAATGCATTTACTTTATTGCTCTTTTGAGCAATAAATGCTCTATTTTGATCTGTGCTATTACCTACCCCACATTATCAAGCCATAGCGGAGCACCGATTCAACGTATGCATGGTAGGAAGTTAGTTCCCATTAATCTGGTCTTTTGCAAAATCCTAGGATTTTCGCTAAGATCCGTTTTTACCAATATAACATGACACAATGGAGGTCGATCCTCCGACGGAGGGGACGCAATGAAACCAAAACTTTTGTGAACTACTTACGACAACTCATCAAAGAAGATTTAGTGTCTATTTATTACTCGGCCTTGTTCTGTTTACGTCATCGTTATTATCTTGTTTGGGCCTTTTTTTACGACTAGCTATGTGGACTAGCTGGGTAAAAACAAGAACACTTAAATGGAAATGGACAGTTCATATGATGAGAGTACATAAAAATATACAACAAACTAACTGAATTAATAAAAAAAGAAGACAAAATTAATATATTAAAAAAATATATATATTGTATTATGAAAGTGCTATATATAGTACTAACGAATATTTTAACGACAAAATTTAAGTGCTAAAATATCTCATAAGTATTAGTAAAGTAATAGTACATTACTTACCAAGGGCTGTAAAAGAAAGAAAGCCCGAAATCGCAGGTATTTGTGACCCAAGCCGCAGGCGAGGGTTGTAAATATGCGATAGAGGGCTTTCTTTTTTACTGCCCGTGGTGAGTACACAATTTTACGTCTTCGCCTGGCCATAATGCGAGTTTTACCGTACGCGTAGCGTGTGGTAAAACTTACATTATGGCCAGGTGTGACGTATACATTATTATGTATAAAAAAAAAACAAATATAATAGTATTAGAATTAGTTCAGAAGACTGATAAACTAAGTTTTAAAGCTTCCTCTCTCCTACAATTTTTGATGCGCCCGACAGGGTCCATAATGATCACATATAATTATGTAGTTTTAAGTTACCACCTAAATACATACACACATTGTGGAATGCAAATAAAATCTTGAGTACTTATTGAGAGCTAAGACGGAAAAAGGGACAAAAAATGCCACAGACGGAATAGTACGCAAGAAATGGAAAAAGACGTACCTAGAGGGAGACAGGTGAAAAGGTGGAAGGATGATCTACCAAAAGGTTGGCGAAGAACAGCTCTCGACAGGAATGAGGAGGGAGCTAGAGAGGAGGCCTATGTCGCAAGATAGCCTGACCTGTTAGCTGATAATACCTAATTTACTAATATCGGGTTAACAAGGAGGGGCTTTTGGTTAAATAATAACAGCATCATTCGTCTTAACCACGGAACCCTTCATTATGTGTGGTTCGACACGCTCTTGTTTTATTATTACAAAGATGTGAAAGATGATATGGCTAGAAAGGGAACTACCGAGATAGCAACTAATAGAGAAGTATGGAAGAAAAGTCATGTTTCGCCGACCCCAAATAATGATAATATTACAAAGATAACAAAAGAAAAGTTACGCAGTAGAAATAGTTACCATCTTAATGTGCACTACGTACGGCAAACTCTAGCTTTAGTAATAAATGCAAATGCGAAAAGTTCTTTGCTATCAGCATCACAATGGATCGCAAAGACATAACTGTAACAGGGGCGCAGCCTGCATACGACCCGGTTCCTGTCGGCTTCCCTTCGGAAAAACCAGGACAACCACTCTTCTTAGTCCAGCCTTACACAATCAATATATACATATCTAATAGTGCAAAACAAAGTCGCTTTTCGTGTCTGTCTGTATGACCACTTAGTTCTTCTAAACTACACAATGGATTTCGAGAATTTACTCAGGAAGGTTTTCGTGTGTAGTACAGGGTGTAATGGACAGCCCTCCGTAAACTAACAGGGTGCATTCAGCTCCTTATTTTGAAACATATTACACCGGAAATGTTCTCAGGAAATGGATGTTGAAATATTCTAACGAACGACACTCGAAATCGAGTTCATCGAACTTACCGCGCCCCGTGGCGGGGAGGGCGGAGCCGAAGACTCGCTGCTCTGCCGTTCGCTACGTGCATTTCGCCACGGTAACGATACATTGCGTGTGAGGTAATAAAACAAATCAGGTTTATTGGATATCCATAACGTTCCTAAAATAATTTCATGTACCGGATATACTGAATTACACCCTTTATATTAATATTTACTTTATGAAGTAAATATCTATAAAGCACAGAAATCTCGATGTTTTGACATGTCGACACATCAGTAGATTGCACCTGCTTAGGCGGTGAAAATACAGTTGAGGGACATCGACATAAAAACTGTTACGTAAACATTCCTCGGTTATTACAAAAATATATCTGCAGTTTCATACACAAAAGTGCAATAGGTACCTAGTCTACTCGTACAAGTATGGAACAGCAGATTTTTTTTTTTTAATAACTGCCGCGTACATTTTCCCTTACTCACTGTATAATAGAAAATAATAATAATAATACCATCCTATAACTGTCCCACTGCTGGGCAAAGACCACTTCTCATACAGAGAAGGCACGAGCATTGATCACCACGCTTGCTCAAGACGGGATGGCGATTTCAGACTTATATTAACTACATATATAAGTCCAGGTTTCCTCACGATGTTTTTCCTTCACCGATGTCAGTTATATCCAAGATAAACTCA
Source organism: Dryobota labecula (assembly GCA_947523025.1). NCBI lineage: Eukaryota > Metazoa > Arthropoda > Insecta > Lepidoptera > Noctuidae > Dryobota > Dryobota labecula. The sequence goes on along the minus strand of OX383296.1, from coordinate 4,349,664 downwards.
GAAAGTACATATGAATTGAAAAGTCACATTGGTACTTGCCCGGAATCGAACCCACAACCATGCATGAGAGGCGAGGCCTTAACCAACGGGCCATCACTACGTTAAACGACATCACGTTACGTGGTATAATATAATCTATACTCCATTTATTATAACATTAGACAAATAACTGTTCTCACCCTTTCGTTATTTCGATGTAAACGTTTAATAAACTCCGTTATTTCACGATAAATACAAAGCACTGTAATCTATTTACCATTTACATAAAAAAAAATAACTTTATAGTGCAGTAATTTCAACAATATTACACAATAACTGTCGTTATTTAGCCGTTATTTGTCTAATGTTATTTGTTAGCCGTTATTTGTGTTATTTGTAAATGGAGTATAGCATATTAAATTTTTATGTTCATCCTCCACGTGTGACGGATTGTCGACGAGATTGTCTTTGAATTCCGAAGGTTGCCTTAATCTTGTTTGGAACATCAAAATAAAGAAAACAATTGGATTCCTTTTCTTGAGCTCCTTGTGTAAGAATTCGTCCGGGAAAAAGAAATATCAACATGGATACTTCTATAGATGTATAAAGGCTCGTACAGACTCACGCGATATCGCGGCCGCGACAGAAATTTTGCTACTAGTGTCGCGTCGCGTCCGCGATATCGCGCGAGTCTGTACGAGCCTTAATAGGGATATTGCTGCCGCCAACCATTTGCGGTGTTCTTCTATTCAAAAAATAAAATTGAAGTGTATGTTTGTATAATGTCAAAATAACAACTTTTTACATACATTTAACATACCTATGAAAGTATATACAGTACTCATAACAAAAAAAAAAAAAAACATTTTTGACTCTCTGTCTGTCTATTTGTTCCGACTATTCTCTGAAATAGTAATAGTAGGTACAACAAAATACAGAATTGAAATGTGTTAGATAGAACAAGGAAATCTTGAAGGACGTTTTTGGTACATGTACAGTACAATCTCGGTAATTCGGCATTAATTCAGACACAAGGGTGCCGAATTAAGGCTCGTACAGACTCACGCGATATCGCGGGCGCGACAGGCAGCGACAAAGAAATTGAGCTACTAGTGTCGCATCGCGCCCGCGATATCGCACTAGTCTGCACGAGCCTTTAGTGGAAAATTCGGATTAGTGGAATATGGGAAAATAATGCCAAATATTGGGACATGTGTGTATATTTCTTATTACAGAAACAAGAAACTTAATGTTTCTTGAAATAATCCATTATAACCTTTCGTTGTTTGCCCAGCTTCTCACGTAGATATCTGAGAAATATCACTTCTTGTGTAGAAAATCCATTTTCTTCTGCCCAAGTGTATTAAACTATCAGCGAAAATCAATCTAAATCAATCTCGTGTTTACTTACGGTTTTGGCGCGCACTCGCGTTATCACCAAGGAAACTGACCTAGCAATACAAAAAATCAGAACTAATACTGTGCCGGATTACTGGACGTGTCTGTGTATTGAAGTGCCGGATTAAGGTCGTAGCACACCTATCAACTCGGAAAGGGATCGTTACCGTATCAACTCGAGCCGTTCAGTATTATTTGTATGAAACTCTCTACTGCAACGCACACTAATCGGAATCGTAACCTAATCGCCTCGCCTCGGGACAAGCTCACGAACCGCGATACGGTGCGTGGTCGACTTGCAGTTCCCGCGCTTACGGTTCTCCGTACCCTAGCTTACGGCTCTCCGTACCCTAGCTTATGTCTCTTCGTCCACGCCCCTCCCGCGGTCTGCGTTGCCGAACGTTTCTCTGAATGTTGTATGCTTCTTTCGACTTCATTCTTCTATAGACTGCAGTATGTTATAAAAAAGATATTTCGGCATATGGGAATAAATATAAAATTTCTCTTCATCATCTATCAAATGTTTTATAATAGTCCGAAATTCTCCTTCAGTTCTTCTTGCTTTATTCATATTGTGTACCCATATTCTTTTTCTTCGTTTCTTTCTATTTTCTTTTTCCTCTTCATCAAGTGCTTTGGCAATGATAGCCAACTCACGTATTGTGAACCGAGACATAACCGTGCGCTACACTTAACGTTCGGATTCAAAATTATTGAACTAGTGCCGCCTAGCCGTCAACCAGCGGTCGGCGAGCCGTAAGCGCAGCGTCGCCTAGCCGTAGCCGACTCGACGTATCGGAGCTTCTGATCCGCTTTGGTTACGTGCTTACGTAAGGTTGACGACTGTTTGACGGCGACGCGAAAGGCGATACGGTTACGATCCCTTTCCGAGTTAATACGTGTGCTATGTCCCTTATTAAGATTCTACTGTAATATGTTTTGTAAAAAGTCATAGAACATAAGTTGTTATTTATGATGTTAGTAATACAGTTCTGAAGGGTTGTAAATTTTTATCAAAAACCCTGTATAACCAGCCTAAATTGTTCCCACTGCTGGGACACATCCATCACGCGGCCCCAGTGCAGGTTAGCAGACGTTTTCGAATTTTTGGTTCTTGGACATAACGGTTTCCTCACGTTTTCATTCACCGTTTTGAGAGCAGTGGTTGTGAAATTGTTCACACAAAGTAAAGCGCCTGGCTATAGCTTCTCCCGCTCTGGGCGGAGCGGAAGGGCTGTCAGACTTTTACTGACTACAACCCACCCGTGTTCCTTCAGTTGCCTGTGTGCCATGGCCACGGTATCCCTTTCAGACAAACCCGCAACCCTGGCAGGCACTGGTCCTAGCGGACCCCGTCAGTGCGTGCTGACATTTCTTTGAGGCGCGCGTGGAAAACAACGCGTCGATCCGGGCCTGATCCTTACCGGACGACGAGCTGCCCATAGCTCGCCGTCCGCAAGCCCGCGCCTACGTTAACCGGGAATCGACTACTGATTCCCGCCGCCCAGGGCGTCTCCTGTGGCAACTAGGGGCGTGAGGGCGCACAGACTGCCGCTCCCTTACGCGTTCCGCCTCCTCCTTCACGAGCATTACTGCTTCGCAGAAGGAGGTGACCATGGCCTGGACCAGGGCCAGACGCGAGAGATCGCCACCGCCGATCGCCTCCATACCGCGGCTGTAAACACTGGGCCACCACACTGCTCCCACGTCATGCAGTGCATTGTTGCCAAAACAAATAATTAATTTACCAGACTTTACCCAGGTCACTGCAGTTCATTGCAGCTGTTTTACTTAGTAAGAGGTTATCTCTTAACATCAAGTGGGGCATTTGCCAACTTTATCTCTTGCTTCACATCGAATTGGCAATTTGCCAACTACATAGGTAACATAAATACATAATCTCACGCCTTCACCTGACCATCGATAATCTCATCATTCATCTGATCTCTTTATCTTACTACCTGCAAAATCTAAATCTAAATCATTTATTCAAATTAGGCTGAGAATCAGTACTTTTCTAACGTCAAAATTACATGAGAAAGTCCCCCAAACACTTCAGTCTTCATCATCATCATCATTTCAGCCGAAAGATGTCCACTGCTGGACATAGGCCTCCCCCAAGCACCGCCACCTCGGTTCCGTGCTTCCCGCATCCAGCGGATTCCTGCGGCTTTCACAAGGTCATCAGTCCACCTTATGGGAGGCCTTCCTAAGCTACGTCTTCCGGTACGCGGTCGCCACTCCAGAACCTTTCGGCCCCAACGGCCATTTGTTCTGCGAGCAATGTCCCCTGCCCATTGCCACTTAAGTTTGGCAATTCTTCGAGCTATGTCGATTACCTTGGTTCTCCTGCGGATCTCTTCATTTCTGATTTGATCACGTAGGGAAACTCCAAGCATAGCCCTCTCCATTGCCCTTTGGGTGACTTTTAGCCTTCTAATAAGGCCCATTGTGAGCGACCACGTTTCAGTGCCGTAGGTGATCACTGGTAACACGCACTTCACTTCAGTACAATAACGATTTTAAGGTGCTGTTGGGGCTCCCGCGATTCTATAGCGCATCGGGCATGTTTGCTGAAGCAGATCATACGATAGCTATCAAGCTATCATGCGAAAAAGAAAACTAAATAACGTTGGTGCTCCCCCGAATCCTAAATAAAGAGTATTTTAAAGGTGATTGTGAATAACCCTGATTGCCCGTTCCTGGGGTACTGGACCCGTATGCACAGCTGCAGGTCTGGTGCAGCTGGAAGCCATCTTATTGTAAGGAACATACGAGATATTTGAGATCAATTTTAAATGCCATTGCACTGTGGATCTACAACGCCACATGCGAATTATGCATCAAAGACCTGACGTCACAAATCCTGCATCGCGCAATCAGAGTTTACCGCGCGACTAGCATATATACAACATCCCGACATCAACCGTCGGGCAGTTGCCCACCAGACACAACACCCGTCTGGTCGGAGGATACTCCCTTTTCCATAGAGTATGAGAGAACTTTACACCCTGTTCTGCATACCTCTATAGTTGCTTTAAATATAATAACTGTATATCAAAACATAACGGATGTATTGGCTTGTCAATACAACTACTGAAACATTGAGCATCTGAACCTTTTTTTCATTTTCTGTTTATTTGACCTATGCTTTGAATTAACGATTCCAAAAGTCAAACTCTCAACGAAAATATCTACAGTAATACTATGTACCTACCTACTAAGATGAGTGGCGTCATAGTAGCTGAACGAGCTAACCGTTCGGCAGTCTGTTAGTACAGTACGACACAACATAAAGGTTACATCGGCCAACTGTACCAAAAACTATCACTTTCAATTTAGGGCGAGTAAGGTTAAACTTTTAATTAAACGAAGCGAAGAAGAAACTCAGGTGGGGATTACTACCAGGGTCAAGAACTCAAACTCAAAATATTTATTCCCATAAACCACGTTAACGTGCACTTTCAAATTGTCAAGGAGTCAGTAGGTCAGAAAGTTGAAACACTTTTAAAAGGTGCCCGTTCCAAAGCGATTGCTAGGGAAATAAAAAACCGGCCAAGTGCGTGTCGAACCACGCACAATGAAGAGTACCGTAGGTGGGATGAATTTGTCCCAAAAACAAACTTAGCAATGTAGTTGAAAAAAATGTTCTCACACATGAACATTTTTTCAACTGTAAATGTAAGTTGTTCTCGCGATCTAGTCCTGTATGGAAGCAGAATTGGAAAAAAATATTGCTTGAGCGTCAAAACTTCCATATTTCAACACTAATTTTGACTCATCTTTGAGCGTAAATAAATAGCTTATGTATTGTGAAAACGGCAAAATAGAAACCGTACAGGCATAGGTAATTTACTCAAAAGTTCAAATAATTTTATTTTAAATAAATATATAAAGTAGTTTTGTCATTATATCAATACGCTCAAAAGTCTGTTCATAAAAAGAAATCACACATGTGCGCGTCATTAGCACACATTACATGCTTATTGATTTGAATACATATATGGCATTGTGTATGGTATTATTTTGAAATTATTGTATAACTTATTAGTGTGAATTTATGAAATGGAAATATAATTTTAATGGTGCTTATAATTTTAATAATAATTTTGCATGCCTGAATTGGTGCAACAGTAGACTGCGCATTCACTTGACATCTAGAAATGTATGGTATGTACTGTGTTGAGCAATAAACATTTGAATTTGAATTTGAATTTATACCATTAGGGAATGTGTATCCGTGCGTGCACTAGCGTCTTACTGCTCATCATAGTGTCTGTCCCTTTCGGACACGATGTTGGATGAAATAGCATGCATTTTGACCACGCCCACCAACAAGTTCGAGCCGTCGACTAGCTTCACTTTAAATCCAGTTTATTACATTCAATCCAGTTTATTACATAAGTTTATTACATCGTTTATTTATTCATCCAGTTTATTACATCCAATCTGAACGTTAATAACGTGTTAATGAAGCGAAAATTTACTGCGTTGTTGGTCCAGTGGTTGCAAGCGCTACCGCTGAGCATGCGGTCCTGGGTTCGATTCCCGGGTCGGGCAAAGTGTTATTGGGTTTTTCCGCCTGGAATTTCTCACTACGGAGTCTGGATATGTGCCCGGTTGGTGGCAATAAAAAAAAAGTTTATTTCAAGTAACAAGACTCATATCCAAGCAGATACATAAAGGGATACAGACAGGATATAACAAGCACAGATAAAAAGAAACACTCACATGTTAACAGTATGTCTGCTGCAGCATTGCCGGATGTAAGGGCAATCCAGTTTGTTGGCGATCATCGCTAGGACGGTGTTGGCACTCTGACCCGCACTCAGCGCACCTGAGACGCGCGTCGGCGCATGAAAGCAGTCGGTGCGCGCCTCCGCGAACTTGCCCGAGGCGATGCAGTGGCGGGGCAGCCCCAACACCGCCCTGAACGCGTTATTGAACTGGACGCGGAGAGCGCCCCCTATTACATGAGACTTAAGGCGACGATAACTGACTTTTAATGATTTTATACTGAAGATCACATCTAAACGAGTAGTGTTAATGGTTTGGAAAAAAATATATGTTAAATAAGAGCATTTTCTTAATAAATTTATATGTGAATATTTTAGATTATCTTTATATTACACAGTGAAATTAATTTGTAAAGTTATGTCTAACGCGGTTAAAAAACTGAGAATCACGCAAAATCTATCAAGCGTATTTTTCTGAAACCTTCACCTGTTTAAAGATAACTTAATTACTTACTGATCTTTTAGTATACGTGTTTTATTAAAATACCATTTGTTTTATGTATAATAAATTAATAATGCGTCTTATTTGGGACAACGCTACTGGATGGGCGGAGTCCTATTACTGGCTGGACGTACTATTTGCTAGATGTGGGTGTACTAGGTAGACCTCTACTAAACCCTTTGCAGAATACAGGCGTGATGTTACGTTATTTTAGAGCGAAAATAAGCGATCGCCATTACAAGTTTTGGTCCTTTGGTAAGATAGGATGAAACTTTGAAGTCGTGTCGTATTATGGCCGGTTATTGATTGGGGTAGCAACAGGTCACGTCGGACAAACGGGCAAACGTGTTAACATCCGACTGTGTCTTGATTCCTACCTCCCGGGGTAATGAAGCCGTGTGAGAAAGGATAGTGTGATGACGTCATATGTAAAGGGGGAGTCATTTACGACGGTTATATACATCGTTACCTACTAAATTCTATTATATTATATGTATTTGTAAAATTATTTAATTTTATTCATGAATTATTGAATCAATTTTAATATAATAATAGTGATGAATAGAATAGGTAACTTGTATTTCTTAATATTGTTAATTTATTTATTAACCACTGCGTGTGTGTAATTTCTCCTGTATCGTGGGTGCGTTTACAAACATTTAAACTCACATACACAAACAGCCAGACCCGGAACAACTATTTGTAGGTCATACAAATATTTGTTCCGTGCGGGAATCGAACCTGCGACACGCAGCGCAGCAGTCAATCTCAGTCAATATTAATTTTATGATTGCTATATTTATTATAGGTAACATATACTAGACACTTCAATTTTAATTATTAGTATATGTTACTAATAATTAAAATTGAAGTTTCTGTTTGTAATGTCAAAACAACAGCTTTCTACTAAATGCATATAAAGGTTTAAACGGAGTATAACAAAAAAATAAAAACTATTTTTAATATTTTTGCTTGTCTGCCTGTTTCTTCCGGCTAATCTACAAAACGGCTGGACCGATTTCGACAGGACTTTCACTGGCAGATAACTGATGTTAGAAGGAGTAACTGAGGCTACTTTTATTTTAGAAAAATCGACGTGGACTTAGCCGCGGGCAGCATCTAGATATGAAAAAAAAACCAAGTGTGGGAAACAGATTAAAAAAAGAATTATCCTAATTCTTCTCCATAGGAACCTACTTCGCTTTTGAACGGGCAACCTTACTTAACCAGCATATTTTTATTATAATATCTTCACTTAACCAGCATATTTTTATTATAATATCTTTACTTAACCAGCATATTTTTATTATAATATCTTTACTTAACCAGCATATTTTTGACTGCCCGACTCGTTGACTATTTAAAAGTGCATGTTAAAGTAGATTAAGGAAATAAATATTTTGAGTTTGAGTTCTTGACTCTGATAATCCCTGTCTGAGATTCTTCTTCGCTTCGTTTAAAAGTGCCTGTGACTGTTACTGTTACTGTTAGTCTGCATCATCCCACTGCTGGGCAAAGGCCTCTCCCCATGACTTCCAGCTCTTTCGATCCAGGCCTAATGTAGACCACTGGTCGTTTGTTTTCTCCAGATCGTCCCGCCATCTTACATACATCATACATCTTCTTTTATTCATCTTCTAAAGTGCCTGTAATTGGTTTAATTAAATTATTTGCTTTGAGTTACAATTAAACTTTTAAAAGTAGATTCAGGAGTAAAAATAAGCCGTTATACCAAGTCCGTTAATTTTCAAGATATTCACAATTATGCGTATTAATTTTCTCAGAAACTTTTAACGAGTCTGCTCTTCGCTCGTCTTGGCAAAAGTTATGATTTCAGTATTCTGAAACGTGGTCGCTCACAATGGGCCTTATTAGAAGGCTAAAAGTCACCCAAAGGGCAATGGAGAGGGCTATGCTTGGAGTTTCCCTACGTGATCGTATCAGAAATGAAGAGATCCGAGAGGAGAATCAAGATAACCGACATAGCCCGAAGAATTGCCAAACTTAAGTGGCAGTGGGCAGAGCTCATTGCTCGCAGAACAGATGGCCGATGGGGCCGAAAGGTTCTGGAGTGGCGACCACGTCCCGGAAGACGTAGCGAAAGGCCTCTCACAAGATGGACCGATGACCTTGTGAAGGATGAATCTGCTGGATGCGGGAAGCACAGAACCGGTCGAAGTGACGGTGCTTGGGGGAGACCTATCTCCTGCAATGGACGTATTTTGGCTGAAATGATGATGATGATAATTTCAGTCAGAAAGGTTGGTTGCGAGGATCCAATGAGGCTCAGAATGCGCTAAACGTAGATCCAACGTATTGTTATATTCACTCGCAGAACCGCTTTTTAACAAATAACACAATTAACATCACGCCTGTTTTCCCTGAAGGCTTAGGCAGAGGTGAATCTATAGTATAACCACACTTCGCCAGTTAGATAGATATTGTAGTAACTTCCTCTTGCTCCTCTCCGACTCCGGGCTGCTAGTGAGAAATTAGTCTTTTATGAAGCCCTTTGATCTGCACTTTACAAATCTAGAGTGTTCCAAAACTTTATATTTAAACTACCAACTTATCTTTTCTTTACCCAGCTACCACAATTCAGCTAACCAATTACAGGAACTTTTGAATTGTCCGGGCTGACCCCTTGACAATTCAATCAGAAAGGTGAAGCTAGTTGCCCATTCCAAAGTGTAGTAGGTAGCTATGGAGAAGAACGGGCAAGAACCTCCAAGGGCACTCTTTTAAATACAAAAAAAAACAGATTTCCAAAAAAAATACGATTTCCAAAAAAATACTACAAACTGTAAAATGAGTGTCATTCTGAATTTCGACAGCTAATTATTTCGACACGGTCTTAATTTCGAAAAACAATAGTTCGACTACTCATTGCTTTGACAGAACATATATTCGACAAGCATTAGTCTGACAGAAAATACTTCGACAACTCACACCTTCGAAGAACACTACTTCCACAGAAGCCTTCTTCGATATGCATTTGTTCGGCGTATCTCAATTTTGACGGAACATACCTTCGACATAATACTGCTCTGAAATTTGGCAATAATAATTGAATTTCGCTTTATGGTTTTAGGTACAAAATAAAAATAAAAATAATAATCAACAAATATTTTAATTATAACCAGTAACAAATATTTGTACAGTTATATTTTTGAACGGCCTATACAACGATACCCCCCACTGAGATAGGCCTATGTCCAGCAGTGGACGTCTTTCGGCTGAAATGATAATGATGAAGCCGTGGCAGCTAAGAGATGGCCAGTCCCTACTGATGGCTCCTGATCCCGTATATGACGCATGGATTCAAATTTCACAAAGTGACTTTGAACTCGAAACTGTATTTATCGCGGCGTTTTTGCGGTACGGTGCGGTGGTGTACATAACGGGCTTTCATATAACTTTGAACCGGCGATATTGCCAGTTAACAGCCAGCCTGGTTATTGCGGACAACTGTGTCTAGTCCTTAACGATCTAATGCCGCCACGATTAAATTTGTCGGTCGCTATGTGAATACATAGAAATATTTGTTATACAATGTATAGATAATTATATCTGTGTATATATGTCAAATCAAAAAAGCAATTATATAAGACAAAATGAGTAGCTGCCTACCTTGTACAACGAATCCCTTGAGATAAGGGTTTCTCTACGTATCTACTTTTACCTGACGCTGCCGGCTGTTCTACGGCTCGACGCCGCTACAGCGTCAGCCGGGAACAGCCGGTATCCTACAACACCTGGGCCTTGTGGGCCACTACTGGCTCCCACGTGGCCGCTACAGCTACTGCCACCGCTCCACCTGCACCTAAGGCGGTGAGCGCCGTGCCACGTGGGCACTACAGCCACCACCTACTGCTCCACTACCTGCACGGAGGGCGGCGAGCACCGTCTGCTTACTACCTCTGCGGTGCCAGCCGGATGGTCCAGCCCAGGACAGTACTTCTTCCTCTCTAATCTCTGCCGCAGTGAAAGAACTCTTAAGATAAGAACTTACACCCTGAACCTGTAAACTAATAAACGTGATATTAAGTGGTATCTGCCTTATTTATTTACTACCACGAAATCCACAACGTCATAGTAGCAAGGGCCTAGGGGTATCCTAACCATTCATGTAAAAAAACACATCGATTTTTTTCATTATATTTTATTAATATATTATATGACGCATGACATAGTTTAAAACACCCTGTTACGAGTGCAGTCCGAGCCTTGTGTTACAAGGGCGCCGCGGAATGGAGCGGCGATATCTTTTTCAGAGTTCATTCACCCTAACGCAAAAATGTGTTTCTTACTATTGCAACTTAAACTTAATCTTAATCCATTCTGCGGCGCTCTTGTATCGCAAGGCTCGGACTGCACTCGTAACAGGGTGTTTTAAACTATGTCTTGCGTCATAATTAAGAAAAATAAAAATAAATAAAATATTTAAATCTTTTTTTTTTACATGAATGATTAGTAGTCATTAGATACATGAAGTGGGCTGTCTTTGTAAGACGACTAAAATGCCACGGTGTATAATTAGACGTAGTTAAGCAGAAAGAACTCAACCCACTTTGTGGTTAGGGATGAGTTGTATATATAAAAGAGGTCCTAACGGTTGGTTCTTTCACTCAGCAAAAAAGATCCGTGACTCTACAAAGATAAGGTTGGTTTTTTAATAATGCGAATCAACCCACATGTAGCTGGGTACCTTCCATTAACTGTTAGGCCTCTTTGGTATATACAACTCATCCCTGACCGCAATTTGGATTGAGTCCTTTCCGCTTAACTACGTCCAATTATACTGAGATATTATTTAATGTGAAAGTCTATGTGTATGTCTATATATGTTTGAGTTTGCGAATTTGGCCCTTAGAGGCTGAATGGATTTGAATGTTAGGCACACAGCTCAGCGTATGTTTCGTGTGTATCGTTTGATTGCCATACGTAGCAGTCACAGTGTAGCATCATAGTCATCGCGTAGCGGCGTAGTCAAGGCGTAGCAGCGTGGTCAACCGCATAACGACCACTGTATTTAAATCCTTTTCACAAGTGTAAATCATTATGAATAAAGGAAAACGGAAGCGTATGTCGGAAAAACCGACTAAAAACACGGTACTCTATCTATGAAATATGTTCTGTAGTGTGTGCCTTCGGTACATCCCAGGCGCGTGTACGAACTGTAACAAAACGTATTAGTCGAACACTCTGTTCGCTTATACTTGTAATAAACCTTGTACGAAGCTTCAGCTATTTTCCGAGTTCTTAAGCCCTGTTGTATCGAAACAAGGTTCAACGTACGTTATTGTTTTGTTTATCAAATTAAATTCTGTACCTAAACGAAATAATACTGAAATTGTTTTCAGTAAATAATACTCGACTCGAGTCTCGAGTCTCGATTCTACAACAATTTAACACTGTGTAAATAAATAGAAGCTTTCAAGGAGCTCCCCTTTCAACTAAAAGATAAATACTTCATACAAAAACAGGGACTTCAAATCTCATTTCTGAAGAGTTGGACGAAGAGGAATACCCTTTATGAAGCATATCCATAATCATTTACACACGAGAAAAGGATTTAAAAACAGCAGACGTTACGCGATTGGCTACGCTGCTAAGCTGCGACTATGCTGCTACGCGTTGACTACGCTGCTACGCTTTGACTACGCTGCTACGCGTTGACTACGCTGCTACGCGAAGACTACGCTGCTACGCGTTGACTACGCTGCTACGCGTTGACTACGCTGCTACGCGTTGACTACGCTGCTACGCTTTGACTATGCTGCTACGCGTTGACTACGCTGTTTCGCGTTGACTACGCTGCTACGCGTTGACTATGCTGTTACGCGTTGGCTATGCTGCTACGCGTTGACTACGCTGCTTCGCGTTGACTACGCTGCTACGCGTTGACTATGCTGTTACGCGTTGGCTATGCTGCTACGCGTTGACTACGCTGCTACGCGTTGACTACCCTGCTACGCGTTGACTACGCTGCTACGCGTTAACTACGCTGCTACGCGTTGACTATGCTGCTACGCTTTGACTACGCTGCTACGCGTTGACTACGCTGCTACGCGTTGACTACGCTGCTACGCGTTGACGACGCTGCTACGCGTTGACTATGCTGATACGCAATGACTGCTACGCATGACGATCAAACGCTACGTGCTAAGCATACGCTGTGTCATTAACTAATTACTCGTTTGTACTTTACATTAGAGTCAGTGTTTGTTGTCATATACAATATACCGCAGTAGTCAAACACGTATATGACCCAGCAATCCGAAAGCGATCTTTGATATCAATTACCTGTCCTTGCTTCGCACGCGTGATACGGCGATATGTCAACATATTATTATCTAAATTAAATAGTTAACCAGTTGTTATTTGTATTGAGATTTGCTCTTTTAAGAAGTTTGCCCGGTCAAAGTCAAAGGTAAAGTCAATGCATTGATTTCAAATAGGCACATAAATGGCACTTTTGAACGTCAAAATTTACACGGAAATAAAATTGATTCTAGTTGCCCCTTCCAAAAGTTAGTTTCGCGTGGAGAAGAATGGGCAAGAAACCCCATCGTTACTCTTTTAAACTTTTTTACAATACTGTACCTAAATTAAAATTACTATACCACAACAGGTACCTAAACAATTAAAAATCGTTGTGTTCGGCGCAACCGGTTGACAGCTGACAGCACCTGATCAACCAGACACGTCAGGAGTTCTACGGTTCGAAAGAAGTACGGGTATTATTCGCAGTGGTTATCCGATGGGTTACTGCAGAAGGGGTTATTTCTGCGTTCTTAAGTAAGTAGGAACATGAATAAAATCTATACATATAAAATTCTAAGTCCTGACTGACTGACTGACTGATATATCAACGCACAGCCCAAACCGCTGGACCTAGAGACTTGAAACTTGTAGGGAGTGTTCTTTGTGAAGAGTAAGTATCCACTAAGAAAGGATTTTTGGGAATTCCACCTCTAAAGGGATAAAATAGGGGATGGAAGTTTATATGAAAGACCGTCAGTTTGAAGTTAGGATCTTAAAATTTTGTGTTTAGGCTGATGATTGAAAATTAATTTATACGTGTCTCAGCGTTTTTGATAATTCCACCCCCGAAGGGTTATAAATAGAAATGAAAAAGTCCTTAATTTTCGAAGAAAATTCACTAAATTTACTATTTAGACAAAAAAAAAAGAAGGATTACGAATATATGGGGGTTTTTGAGAATTAATCCCAAACAGGGGAATGAGGGATAATTAAGTTTTTAGGGGAGAATTTTACTGCGAGCCTTGAATAATTCAAAAGTTTTTATTTTTAAGTTTTTGAATTACTCAAAAGTATTTTTAATCCCGGTCATAGGGTACTTTCAATCCCGGTACTACGTTCCCGTTGGATTTTTTCCGAAATCCACGCGGGCGAAGCCGCGGGCAAAAGCTAGTATTGTATATATGAAATAAAATGTTTCATCAACTTTTGGTCGAGTTTAGTATTCTTGCGCGTATCTACACTATCTACACTTCTACACTAATATTATAAAGAGGAAAGATTTGTACCTATTTTTGTATGTTTGTATGTTTGTAATGAATAGGCTCAAAAAGTACTGGGCCGATTTAAAAAATTCTTTCACCAATAGAATGCTACATTCTTCCAATTTGACATAGGCTACATTTCATTTTGAAAAAAATTAGGGATCCTTGGTAAAATTTGAACAATGTAACCGAAGGTGTAGAAAAATGAGTCTTAAAATGATAATTGTCTACCCCGTGCGAAGCCGGGACGGGCTGCTAGTATATTATATCAACGTCTAAAAATTAAGAGCGTGTTGGTGTAGGTATAATTTATTTGCATAACGTACTAATTTTTTTTCACGGAGTTCGGTGCGAGTGAAGGTATTAAATTTGAGTTCAGTCCCGCTTACGCGCCTCATTTCGGTGGAATCTGGGAAGCTGGTGTAAAGGCCGTAAAGTTCCTTTTAAAACTTATTGCAGACAATATTTTTCCCACAAATAGAGGCAATTTTAAACCCGCGGCCGTTAACGCCGATGTCCGCGGATCCATCTGATTTCACTCCGCTAATACCGCGCACTTCCTCATCGGACGTCCTTTGTCATTTCTACCGTCACCCGTCACCGAAAAGTTATCTTTAAATCGGTATCAGCAGCTGGAAAGGTTAAGACAGAATTTCTGGCATCGATGGACCAAGGAATTCTTGTCAGAACTGCAACAGCGTGTGAAGTGGCGTCGCGGCGAGGGACCAGGCGTCAAAGTCGGAGACATGATAGTAATTAAAGATGAGCAGCTGCCACCGTTGAAGTGGCTGCTGGGGCGCATCAACAAGTTACATTATGGAGCTGATCGTGTCTGCAGGGTTGTAGACATCACTACTTCTAAGGGTGTCATACGCAGAGCTGTTAAGAGTGTGTGGTCTACCAACAGAAGATACAGATACCCTTGGAACCACGGATTAAACGAACTATTTTTTCATCTACCCCGCAGTTCCGCACTCGCTTTTTATTATAATACTAGCTACCTGCTTCTCACAGGTGCTGTACTGATGTGGCGACATGTCAAAACATCAAGATATCTGTGCTATACATATGTTTAATATTAATTTAATTAATACTAATTTAATATTAATTAAATTTAATATTAATTAATACTTTGACATCCTAAATGTGTTGTGTTTACGATAATAATTTAACTGACCTCAAATTGTGATGATACCATTGACTAATCTTAAGACCCTATAATGTACCATATTCTGACAAATAAATGATTATTATTATTATTATTATTATTTGTTATATGTGTTTATATATCTCGGGACCCTGGGGTCCCGGACCTTTAGAAGGCGTACTAGGGGCCGAAGCCAACTCGCAGAGGCCCGTTAGATGCTTTTTAATTAAATGAGTATGAGGCACCAACTGACGATTATCCCTGTACGCACTATGCAAGTGCACCCAAGGACAACCCCCGGTTGGTGTAGGACTATTGCAGGATATGGAAACAAAGATATTGGACTATGGGTTTGGGTGGTTAAAATGGACTGGTTACCTAAAACTATGGAAGGGCTATGGCCCCTGCCTGATCAATGTTTTATTATACACGGATAAAATGGCAGAGGGTGACTTGCACACTCAATAATGGGCCCCCGAAAAAGGTCGCTAGCACATAGTGACGTAGCGACAAGGGGGCAACATGTCCTGAGGTGCTCGAGGAGTGGAGAGGTATTCCACGGCTCTCAGAACAATCCCAGAGCCCGGAAGATGGTTAAGATCCCTACAAGCACTTACTGGAATACTTCCTTCCTCCGAGCACGTTTGCTCTTGCGAATCTCCACTCAAGCCGGCCAATAAAGGCAAGAATGAGGTGGGAGCTCAGTTCCTCGTCAGTGTTCACTCCAGCCGGCCAAAAAGGCAAGCCAGAGATGAGGAACATGACTTCTCCCGGGAGATAGGGTCCGTGGGGTCGCAACTGCCCAACAGCTCGCCACATGCTGCCCTGCGGGTTTCTGTATCTCTCTTGGTCTGGCTCCTCACCCTAGACATGTTCCGGGAAAGTAAACTCTACCGGCACATACCTAAAGTTCGGAGCGCGCAAGCCCCACCACGACGTCAACGTAGAGATACAGCGGTGGGGTTATTATTATTATTATTAATGCATAAGCCTTCCGAGCAACTTGTGGCTAAGTAATAACAGCCGCACAGGTCGATCGATCAGGTTAAGCTACGCTTGCTGCGCTTTGTCCGTGGATGGGTGACCATCTTTAGATACCAACAAAATCTTTAGAGACTCTGTCCGTGCGCGCGAAGTCGCCGCTTCAGGCGCCGCCGCCATTCAGTACCCTGCATTTGTCATAGGCGGACGGAAACAATGTTTACTGGTTTTTTAATTATTTTTTTATTAATTAATGTGTTGTACCTATTTACTTGCAGTCTTGTAGTACCAACTTCTTTCGCTAATTCCTCCCATTCGCGGTATGATGCTAAGCGATTGTGATAATTTTTATTCCTTTTATCCCATAGTATAGATATAGGGCGTTCTTGAATAGTATTCATTAAAATTTCTACTTGCACCATTTTTAGCATTTATGTAAGTACATAATATTTTAATTTATTTAAAACAAGCCCAAGCCATCGCCCTCACCGCAAGAGTTCGCGAAAAAATATCAAACCAACTGATCGCGACCGCTTCGCTTCGCTCGTCGCCGCACCACACTTATGTGCGGTTGGTCACGCTAGCCACCGCAATAGAATATCATTGTTTGTATCATTCGCGCCGCTTCGATTGGCGATCGCGTTCGCGTTGAATCGCCTACGTAGGACACCGTGTTAAGGCTCGTACAGACTAGTGCGATATCGTGGGCGCGACGCGACACTAGTAGCACAATTTCTTTGTCGCTGCCTGTCGCGCCCGCGATATCGCGCGAGTCTATACGAGCCTTTAAGCCGTTGGTCCCGGCTGTCATTTGTAGATCTTTGACAGTCGTTACGGTTAGTCAGAAGCCTCACTGTCTGACAACCAGTCTTACCAAGGGATATCGTATTACCCAGTAACTTGGTTGTGGAGGTCGGATAAGCAGTCGTTCTATGTAAAATACAGGTATTCATCTAACGATGATCAAATTATGGTGAAAACCGTATCAAAATACATGATATTTATTCAGATTTGTTACTGTAGTTGTAATTGCAATTATGTCATTTCGTTCAAATAGGTCGTCATTTTAATATATACTATATATCTCTTTTATATAGATTATTTTCTATTTTGTGAATGTGAGAACGTTGTAGGCCTAGTAGAGTATAGATTTGTTGACACTTTTCTATTTTGTTAAGTACCTGGTAAATGTTGAAAGGCCTACACTGTCCTCCCATGCCTATTAACACTGTTATTTGATAATATTGTAAAGCCAATTATTTTTAAAAGAGTTACCGTAGAGTTTCTTGCCAGCTCTTCTCTATAAGAAACGACAAATTAGAATCGTGCACCTAGCTTCTGACGTTTCATAAGTGCCCATGTAGGTTTATGTGAAATAAAATATTTTGATTTGATTTGATTGTGTAGCTAAAAAGTTCTAAGCGGTCACAAATACAGACACAGAAAGCCTTACAATAGCTACACACTAGATTCTGTACCCTTAATATTATGTAAATAGCCTCCTTCATGATAGACAAAGTTTATTTAGAACCAGTTAACATAAGATAATAGCAACCATAATAATAATGATTTTAGCAGAGGATTCATCTTGTCAACATTATTCTAGACCAGTTAGATCTTTGTAATAATACTTGGAGGATTTAGTCAAGCGGTTAGATACGCGACTGTGTTCTGAAAGACATCTAGCGAAGCGTAGTTTGCTCAATTTTACAAAATTGGTTGGTACATTGATAAATTCAGAGTGACTTAATGTCATTTGGGGAAATATGTGCCCCAATATAACCAATTTGTAGTTGGGCAGACTCCTGCACTACAATGTTAAAAATAGGCTAGAGCCTAGTATTTATCTGGGTAAACCCAAAAGAAAATGTTAGTGCATCAATAATTCTCACGACTTTTGCCTAAAAGACCACTTCATAAAAGATTACATAGGTATATATGAACTGATACAAAATAATTGATTGCCAGTAATTGGCCTTTCTCAAATTGCACCAGATCAGCCACATCGAGACATTTGGACCTTGAGACATTTGGACATTTGGGCTTTTTATCAAGAGCAAATCTCACCCAGAGTTATATTCTACTGACAGCAGAAAAGCCTCTTTGAAAAATTACACTTAACTCAACTTACATGAGAAACAAGATTGTACCAACCGATTATCTTTTAAAGTAAAAGTTCGCGAGCACATTCGCAAGAAGCTAGCAGTATCATCACAACGGTAATGTTTTGCCATAGTTTGTCTTATTTGTTTTAGTTTACATATTTATGTGTTTGTTTTATTATTATTTTTTGTTTACATATTTGGGGTCCATATCTCACCTAAAGTTCTTTACCCGAAATTGTTCTTCCTAATGATTTGTAATCCGAATGATCACTCTTCCTAAAAATTTTCATCCTAATGTTTTCATTCATACTATTTGTAGTGCTACCGGCGATGTTCATAACACTCATGTTTCCGAAAATTGTAATTAATAATATCATTAATGTAAATATATTTAAACTCCAACTGTTTTTTATCATAACGCTTTTATCCCTGAACATAATTACCATAATATTCATTCAGGTCAGAGTGTCGTCTTGGTGCCCCCAAGACGACACTCTGACCTACTATGAAAAATATACTTAGCAAAATTTCGCGACCAATTTCGAGGTAGCGCTCGCCGGCCGCTGCCGCGGCACCGCTCGCTTCGCTCGCTCGGCTCGCGCGTAGTTGGTCACAGTTCTATCCTAACCTAACCTATGGATATCTTTGCAGGTACACACCGCTATAAATAAAATTAAAGAAGACGCTTTAATGAATAAAAACAAAAAACCAATTCATATAATTAGTGAGTGCGAAGCAAGCACTTGATTATTATGAATAAAAAGAAATCTAAACAAAAAAGATAAGACTTTGACTTTGTGTAAAATTATTATTAACATAAGCGGGATATTTACCATGTTTATTCATTGTTCTGTTGTGTTCGCCACTATATTCCTAGACTGGTTAGAGAAGCTATCGAGATTACCAAATATAGGAACTTCAACCGGGATGATGGGTTTCAACTGTCGAGAGCCTGGAATCCAGTGGTTCAGCTGTGTAAAAACCGAAGAAGTGCCGAAAAAAGTTCGCGAGCGGACACAGTGAGTTTCGTGTGTCGGGAACATAATCGAGTTGCGAGTGACAGTGGTAGCGGTACTGAGTGCAAAAAACGAACAAGAAAGAGGGTAGACCGTTTTGTCTGCTCATAAACACCCACCCTCAGTGACTTCAGTTTATCCGTGATCATGGTGCTTGCAACAGCGCCGAAATATCGGGAACTCAGAACAATGAATAAACATGGTAAATATCCCGCTTATGTTACTAATAATGTTAGTGACCATGACAGTTTAAAAACTTATAACAGTGTAAAAGATGGTTATGTTGAGAAAATATAGGAAAACAAATAAAAGTATAATAGATGTTTATTGCTACTGACATTATGAAGTTGAGTGCTTCGGAATTATGAACATTAGAGACAGATTAGTTAGGAATTGTGATTGTTAGGATGAAAAATGTTAGGAAGAACATTTTCGGATTTCCAATTATCGGAGTTGAAAATTTAGGTGAACTTCGGCGCACCCATTTATTTGTGCTTACATTTACATATTATAAGATTTAAGATTTTTTATTGCATTTATAGATTTTAATAGTTTTATGTATATCTTTATATTTAAATGAATATTTATTCCTCAATTCCCGCTATTGCACCTGCTGTTTGTCTCTGCATCAACCAAAGGTTGACTGGTAGAAAATGCCTATGGCATTAAGTCCGCCTCTGTACCTACATTTTGTGTGCTTAAAGTATTAAGAGGCTACCGAGTGCACAGTGGCGCCCTCATTGTTATTTCGGTGATTTATTTTATTTTAGAATGAAAATGCAGAAAATAAGCTCGTCAAGTTGTGCTTCACAAGACTATACGTTATTATTACTACAAACAGTAGTTTTAAATTGTTATGTTTTATTGTAATCATTAAAACGGTGCTTAGTGGCCACCATTTTCCGCTTTAATGATTACAATAAAACATAACAATTTAAAACTACTGTACTGTTACTGCAACTTGACGAGCTTATTTTCTGCATTTTCATTCTAAAATAAAAGAAATCACCGAAATAACGATGAGGGCGCCACTGTGCGTTCGATGCAGTCTTAAATAAATAATAAATACCACCGAAGATTAGATATGTATGTACAACTAGGAACAGACTTATAACACGACACGCCACTCGACTAGAATGACGTGCGCTCATTGGACGAATTACATTATACGTGGCCCGAGCTGCTGTTTATTCTCATCGAGAGACCTCAGGGTGAGCGGGGTGTAACAAACGTGTTCCTAACTTACGTTCCCTGTGCTCTTAAATTCAATAATGCCAATTTTGTTAAGAGAAAACCTTGTTTGTTTATAAATTCAGTTATAAACGATGCGAGTTTTAATGTAAGAAATAAATATTTTACTACGGTAGCCCGCATTGTCTTCGAAATAAAAACAAGAATAAAATTCGAGTTCTGCAGTAGAATTTTCCAAGCTTTTGCAAAGTAAAGGCTCGTACAGACACGCGCGATATCGCGGGCGCGACGCGACACTAGTAGCACAATTTCTTTGTCGCTGCCTGTTGCGCCCGCGATATCGCGTGTGTCTGTACGAGCCTTAACATACGCTTTGAAACCTGATATTTATATCTAATCTGAATAAAATATTTCAATTTCTCGTCTGTGTTACCACCACCACTGACTATAGGTAATATAATGTAAGACTGTTCAGGCTGGACACAATTGTATTTCGTACTTTAAGATGCTCTAGTGTAAACTTGCCAACATGTCGTTTGGTCAATATTGCCTTTCAAGCGTCGATTTATTAATACAAAACTTTTGATATCATTTGACAAGAATTAATCGTTTATCGGATATTCGAATCCCACTAATATTATAACTCAGACCAAATAAAAAACCAAGACAGAGCGCTGCGAACAATATAATGAAGCACGCCAAACATACGTCTCCGCGCTGTGCGTACACGCTCACACGCACACATTTACAACCATTTACAATCAAACTACACCTCACTAAGTGCACACATGTTTACGAAACAGGCCTCACGTCACTGTTGACAGCGCTCTGTCTTGGTGTTTTTATTTGGTCTGAGTATTTATAAATGCAAAAGCATGATTGTCAGTGCCACGTTCACAGCTCGAGAGTTCAGCTGAATTCATCCATACACAAGTTTAAATCCTTAGATCAAGTAGTTTTCAAGGAATTAGAGAAATAGAAGTATTAATAATAATAATATAATATAATCTTTATTTTCAGACCAGAGATCCATAAATCCATAAATGTGTTACTTAATAAAATAATAACTAAACTAAAACAAACCACCCCGCCGGCTTGAGTTTACCTCACATATCTAAATGACGGTCTGTGTGCCGCCATCCAGTGGCATATTATTTGGCCATCCACTCTGCCGGCTACAGTAGCCACGAGGCTGTTGGGGCTGCCGCGCACCCGACGCATCAATTCGCAGACGCAGCAGCGAGCCGAAATCCGGAACGCGTGCGTCCGCGAACATCCCCGACGCGCTACAGAAGCGCGGCAGCCCCAGCATCACCCGGAACGCGTTATTATACTGGACTCGTAGAGCATTGTACGAGCCCTGTGTATAACTGACCCACAGGGCGCACGCGTACAGCGACTGGCAGTAGGCCCTGAACAGTGTTATTTTAACCTCTCGAGTATTATACTCATGTGGATTTACAAAGGGGTATTTGTCCAGAGCAGGGATTAAAGTCTCTTACATCCATCTACCATCATTTGTGCTGAACCAGGGCATCTAATCAAAATCTTTCCAGCATTGGCGGCAGACACTTCCTCCGCCATAATAAAGCAATTTGTGCGAAGAATTATACCATAATTAGACCATTACCATTTCTCGTTGCGTCTAGATGTAGGGTTGTCTTCTCACAAATTCATCTTTAGTTTATGTTACTAACAATAGAGATTTAAGTGCAAACATGTTACTAACAATTTATGAATCTTTTGTGTTATCCGAAATAAAATTATTTTATTTATTTATTTATTGTGAACGGGTGATACTTTCCCTTATTTTTAACTTAGGGCCGGTTGTTTCAATCGTACTTACGTCAAATAATAACGATTACATAATATGATGTTTAACGTTCGTTAAATACAAAGCGTTGTTTCACTGCATAAAAAACCGATCGTCAAAGTTATTAACATTAGTTTTTTTTTTATTTTTTATCTTTCTTCACTATTTTTATCATAATCAGATCAACTATCGTCGAATAAAGACGAATACAAAAAAGAGTCTTATTCAGTTCAGAAGAAACACGGTACAATATTTAAAAAAAACTAGTAACACGTTACATAAACTTCAGGTGCTAGATTTTTACAAATTCCCTGAGCCCCACACTAGGATTCCCTGTGTCGTGGGGTCTAGTCCATAAAGGTTCCATATTGAGACACGAAGCAACAAAATACGATCTAGAGGAATGTGGCCGTTTTTTTAGATCGAATTTTGTTGCTTCGTGTCTCAATATGAAACTTTAAAAAAGGTATTAGAAAATCACATTAAACGACTCAATCAACTATTTCGGTAAGTGTTTCTAGACACTTACCGAAATAGTTGATTGAGTCGTTTTTCATAATTCCTTCTCAGTGACAACCCTCTTAAAGCTGTATTTGTCGCAGCTTTTTTGCGGTACGGGTGATAAGCAACATAACGTGTTTTTTTGTAGAAAGACGTGCACGTTAGCGTCCATAATAAAAACAATTCAAAAATTAAAATAAATTAAAATAAGCCGTGGCAGCTAAGAGATGACCAGTTGCAACTGACGGCGCCCGTTCACGAACATGACGGATGGATTAGCACCATTTAGCTCAACCATTTTGAAGGGAACTTAATGATCCAACACACTTGCCACCACCAGCGAGACAT
Organism: Dryobota labecula; assembly: GCA_947523025.1. Taxonomy (NCBI): domain Eukaryota; kingdom Metazoa; phylum Arthropoda; class Insecta; order Lepidoptera; family Noctuidae; genus Dryobota; species Dryobota labecula. Next base: position 4,326,418 of record OX383296.1, on the reverse strand, counting down.
TTCGAGTAACTGCTAACTCAAAGTACTGAACATTGTACTTTAGTATTAGATTTAAGTAATTAGTGAAAGGCAGAGCTGAAAGGTGATCCTGAACGCGTGGTCACGCCTATAAAGGGGGTTTTCCAGTTTCCGGAACAAAAAGTGACATTTGCACGCATTTTTGATATATATGTGGTGCACGCGACGATCGCATATTGCACCCCTAGTGCAATAAAGGCGTAAGTAAGAATACGTCACTTTTTTATATTGCAGTTTCGTATAGCGCAGATAAAGATACACAATGCTCAATTTGTCCGTTAAGATCTGACGAAAAATTAAGCCATTATACCAAAAAATACATTTGTCGCGTCACTTAAGTTTTACATTTTTTCAGATAAAAAGGTCCATAAACATGTGTAAAATTTAAAATATTAATTATTCTTTATACACGACAATTTGAGGTATCTGAAATATTGTTGAAAAATAGCTTGATTTTTTTACTGTTTAATGGTATATAACAAAAGATCATAAGATCAAATGCTAAATAGATATATACCAGACCAGTTTTTCTGCTCTCCTATAAAGTTAGTATATTGTTGTTACGCCTTTGTCGCACGGGGGGTGCGATATTCGCGCGGCGATCGCTTTCAAATAGGACGCGGGGTAAGAATGAAGGATTTTTTACTAGTCAGTATAGTATAAACCTAATGTAAAAACACAATATTTTTAGTGCTACATACTTGAAAAGTATATTGTAAAGTAGTTCAATATCACAAAAACAAATATGTTTGAAATTCATAAATGCATGTTTGAACCTTTTGGTATTGTTTTATCCTACAATTATAGTAACAAGAATGAATAAATAATATTGAAAAACGCCGAAAAATTCTGTCTCCCTCGTGTCAAAGTGGCGCCATCTGCTGTCTCAGCCTTGCGAAATATTCCTTATTGGTATTTAAAAAAAATACGTTTTGCAAATAAATTATACACCATGACTTTTTGATGTTGATAAATATGAGCAAGAAAACTAGACTCGACCAATAGTTGATGAAATGAAATATTCCTACTTACTCAGGAATGCAAAAATATGCCCTTCGGTGGTAACCACCCGGACAGCCTGAGCGTACAACATAACCGGATCTCTTAAATCGTAGAACTCTTGAAGTGTCTGGTTCCTCGGGCGCTGAGCTGTCAACCGGTTGCGCCGAACACACCGCGGCGAGTAACGTAACAATCACGAACATAATGAAGAACTTCATGTTGCCACATTGACACTACTCGTCTGTTGTGAGAGGAACACGATAGAATATGGAATTCCTGATTCCCATTTATACCATTTCAGTATCTTAAGGTAAAACCCATAATTATTAGGTTCATCATCTTAGTTTCAATTAGGTTGTTTATTTTTCCTGTTTGACCAATGGCAACTCACCGTTTCAAAATAAAATAATAATAGTAGATTGTACAGCTAGTGCATAAAAGAGGCCATTTTAACCCCAGCCGCAGGCGAGGGTGGATAGTTAAGTCGAGGGGTAAAATAGCTCGTTTATAACCGAGTTATACACTCTGCTTTTCACTTCGATTGCGAGAAAATGAAACAAGGCATAAAGTAGGTATATAACAGTATTTTTTAATTTTCAACATTTATCATTCGACTTGGGTACTTCACGTGGCGGCTGAAAGTATGTCGTGCTCACTCAGATGTCACGCTGATAGTGGCGCGTGTGTTGGATCATTTAGCTCCCTTCAAAATAGTTGAGCTGAATGGTGCTAATCCATGCTTCATGTTCGTGAACGGGCGCTGTCAGTTAGGACTGGTCAACTCTTAGCTGCCACGGCTTATTTTAACAATTTTTTTTTTTTTTTCTCTTTCTTATATGTACTTACTCTGGACACTTTTAGCTAGTCCGTTTTTATTTTATTTTTTTACATCATTCTCACATTTAGTTATAAATTCAACTTTATAGATGTAACTAATATTTTTGTAACTATTTAATTTAAAAGAGTGTCCACGGAGTTTCTTGCCCGTTCTTCTCCATAGGTAAGTACCTACTACGCTTTGGAATGGGCATGTAGCTTCATTTTTCTTACTGACCGACTCCTTGACAATTCAAAAGTGCCTGTAAATGGTTTAATTAAAATAAATATTTGAGTTTGAGTTTGAGTTCATACTGCCAAGTCATAAAAACGTTTATTTACGTTTTTAAATAATAACTATTTTATCTGGTTTTATCAAATTAACGATAGAAAACACGGAAGTGATATAAATGAAAGCAAATAAAATAAAATAACGTGTTTAATCTGCGACGTTTTATTGTGCGTGTGGCTATTGGGCCTGATTATCTTAGTCTTGGTAACAAAAAAAAACTTTATGCACTAGAGCATAAAAAGCAACTTTATGTCGCCTCGAAAAGATATTCATTCATTATGTATGGTATGTGTAATTCATTTACCATTACACATTAATAATAATATAATTGCTTGCTAATACTTCGTTACGAAACTTCGACGAAAAGATGATTAACATGTGAATCAGAGACCGAAGTAGTTATTAAACAGTGTTGACTGGTGTCTCCTAATTAATGGCACAAAATGTAATTTTACCAAACAATCAATATCTCTTTGAACATTTTAACTATTATTAATATTTTAACTTTGGTAGCTTAGTTGTTAACTTGATTCTGCACACTATGGTCTCCTATGCGTGAAGGAGTACACCTACTTAATACCTGATGTTGCCCTTTATTGCTGCCCTGATGATTTTGTTGCCCTGATGTTTTCATTCTTATTCTTAATATAATAATTATGATTTATGTTCCAATTTTATTACCTTAATTTTTTAGGGTTCCGTTAGTAAACAACGAACCCTTATAGTTTTGCCATGTCTGTCTGTCTGTCTGTGCGTGGGTTAGCTCAGAGACTCTTAGTACTAGAAAGCTGTAATTTAGCATGAGTATATTAATTACGCCGAAAAAGTGGTAAAACATTTGCTTAAATATTTTTTTTTTTTTAGGGCATCTCACCTATACGTAAAGTAGGGATCATATTTTTTTTTTCTCGTCTCTCCCATGGTGTGGGGTGTCGGTGGATAGACCGTTCAAAAATATTGCGGGTTTTTGAAACCAATTTTCGATTCAGGGTTCCGTTTGCGTAATATTAAGCTTTAAAGTGCAAATTTTTGTTAGAGCCAAGTGTCCAGCTAAATAGTTGTATTTGGATATGTGAAAAAAATCACAGAATTAGTATATACCGGATGACTTTTTTTACCGTCTCGAAAAAATTTGGGTATACTAGGTGAACGGAGTAGAAGCCTATGGCATAGTTTTTATTATTTTTTCTTTAACCTAGAAAGAAATTGATCTATGGATAAATACCACACATTTGAAGTAAACTTATCATACTATAACAATAAACACAGAAATTTAACAAAAAACATAATTCAATAAATAAATACGATAAATAATATTTAAATTTAAATCATACGCACCCAAATTTCAATATTTTTATCTTTTATTTTAGTTTTATTTCTGAAGAAAAAAAAAAAAAAAAAATTGCCATGCCATAGGCTTCTACTCCGTTCACCTAGTATACCCAATTTTTTTCGAGACGGTAAAAAAAGTCATCCGGTATAACGAAGTTAAAAGAAAAACTATCACAGCTAACTAGGCTTTAATAGTTACCGAGTAATAGTCGTCCAACTTACATTTTGCAGTTGAAAAACATGTTCTCCGATACAGAATGTAAGGGAGAAAATGTTTTTAGACTGCAATGTTAAGTTTGTTCTTGGGATAAATTCATTCCAACTACGGAACCCTTCATTGTACGTGGTCCGACACGCACTTAGCCGGTTTTTTTAAAATTATGTAATCAATTATTTTGCATGCTAGTTTTAGCGAATTGTTTTAGAAACTGTAAAAATCCAGACTATCTGTAATGTACTACAATTCTTGCAAATTAATTTCATTTTATTTATATACATATGTCATGTAACAACATGTATTATGTATATCTTTTATTGGAGATTTTAAGTAAATACTCGTAAATCATCATCATCATTTCAGCCGAAAGACGTCCACTGCTGAACATCGGCCTCCCCCAATTGGCGCGGGTTTGCCATAATCGCCACGCTTGGCAGGCGGGTTGGCGATCGCAGTATGATGTTAAAATGCATAGAGAACGCTGCTACCCATTCTCTAGTAGGAATGTGAACCTTTATTCGCCTTTTACGACACCCACGGGAGGAAATGGGGTGGTGCTATTCTTTACGTCCGGCATCTCACGGAAATAAATAAATAAACAACTGAATTCACTAACATGGTTTCTTCTACTGTAGAATTTACTGTTATTGGTAGTAAACTAGCATGCATCAATACAGGATTAATTAGAGATGCATACAGAAACATTTGTTCCGGCCAATTTTATTAAAAGATCTAATCTCGTTGATCGCCATGCGTAGCATTCATTGCGTAAGCAGCATAGTCAAGGCTTACCAGCGTAGCATAAGGTTTGCTGTATTTGAATCCTTTTTCGTGTTCAAATCATTATGAATACGCTCCATGAAGGAAAACGGGAGCTTGTGTCGGAAATACCGACTCGGTACTCTTTCTACGGTATATCCCAGGTGCGTGTACGAACTCTAACAAAACGTATTAAGGTCATAGCACACATATCAACTCGGAAACGGATCGTAACCGTATCAACTCAAGCCGTTTAGTATTCTTTGCATGAAATTCCCTACTGAAAAGCACACTAATCGGAATCGTAACGTAAATGATTCGCCTCGGGACAAGCTCACGAACCGCGGTGTGGCTCGTCGTCCCCGCGCTTACGCCTCTCCGTCGCTGCGCTTGCGTCTCTTCGTCCACCTTTGTCCCTCTCACCCCTCCCGCGTTCGTATTCAAACTGATCTGGTGCCAGCCAGGTCAACCAGCAACGGTCAGCGAGCCGTAAGCGCGGCGTCGCCTAGCTGTAGCCGAGTCGACGTATCGCAGCTGCTGGTCCGCTTTGTTTACGTGTTTACATTAGGTTGACGCCTGTTTGACGGCGAGGCGAAAGGCGAGACGATGACAATCCCTTTCCGAGTCGATATGTGTGCTACAACCTTTAGTCGAACACGGCTCGCTTGTAATAATAATATAATACCCTTGTACAAAGCTTCATGTATTTTCCGAGTTCGTAAGCCCTGTTGTATCGAAACAAAGTTCAACGTAAGTAATTGTTTATCAAATTAATTTCTGTACCAAAACATAATAATGCTGAAATAATTTTCAGAAAATAATAGAACAACTCGAGTCTCGAGTCTACAATAATTTAACACTGTGTAAATAAATAGAAGCTCTCCTTTCAACTAAAAGATAAATAATTCATACAAAAACAGGGACTTCAAATCTCATTTCTGAAGAGTTGGGTTGAGAGGAATACCCTTTAAAAGTACCTTATATCATTGACCTTCAGATTGGGCAATTTCCTTCCAGATTTACATCTTTATGTAATCGTCAACTACTGCAGGTGCTTAGGCTTGCTTAAGACTTACATTAAAGAGAAAATATTGTCACAGTAGCCATTCCAGATAAGCATAGGTACCTACAGTATCCATTATAATGTTACATCACGTTGATAATGAGTGTATTGTTAGTTAGTTATTACTAGAGATCGGATATTCGGATGCATATTCACCTAAAGTTGAGATGTTGGCTTATATGGAATGCGCTTTTTTATCGTAAAAATCCCGCGATTCCGGGATCGACAAATTTTGTGTTTTGTTCTGACTATAGAATCGAATGCATAGCTACCTACCGAAGTAGCCGACGTAATATATAAGCCCAATCAGGATATAGAACTTAATTTATTTTTTTTTGTTTTTTTTTTGTTTTAACTAACACACACCACCCCTCCTCTTACACCCTACATACACATACTTGCATCGGGGGTTAAACATTAATTTTAAACAAATATGCATCTGAATAGTTACGCAATCCAAGAATCCCGGGTTTTTTTTTTTTTTAATATATATTTTTTAGAAGTCGCTTCCATACCATACACCCGACTAGTTATGCATTCCCGGTGTTCCTGCTGGCATCCCGGATATTTTTTTACAAAAAAAAAAAATGTTATGAAGCAGCTTCCATACTTTCATAGCTAAATATTAACTTTAGGTAAATATGCATCCGAATATCCGATCTCTAGTTATTACAGTACTAGCTTTTACCCGCGGCTCCGCCCGCGTTGATGTCGGTTATCGCGTAAAAAAGTAGCCTATGTCCGTCTCCATATCCCAGACTATATCTTTGCCAAATTTCATGACGATCGGTTCAGCGGTTTAGGCATGAAAACGTAACATACAGACAGACAGACAGACAGACGGAGTTACTTTCACATTTATAATACTAGCTTTTGAACGCGGCTCCGCCCGCGTGGATGTCGGTTATCGCGTAAAAAAGTAACCTATGTCCTTCTCCACAACCCAGGCTATATCTCTGCCAAATTTCATGACGATCGGTTCAGCGGTTTAGGCGTCAAAACGTAACATACAGACAGACAGACAGACAGACCGACAGACAGACAGAGTTACTTTCATATTTATAATATTAGTATGGATTAGGATGGATTATCTTGTAATTAGCACCTTGAAAGATGCGGCTACCCATTTTCCTAAATGCTAACTGTGGAGGCTTGTAAATGACTTATCGTCGATTACCTCACTGTTACTTTTGTATTGATAGCTGTAAGCCGCCCCAAACCCAATAAAATAAAACAATAAAATAAAATACAATAAATTGACCCTTCTTTACTCCTGATTAGGTTTCGGTTGAAATATAATGACAGATTAATTCATTCTGCTGCTGTCGCTGAAAACCAGCGCTGGGGCTATCTCGCATAGGGTCGCAGCATTATGCTGAGCGATGGCCGTTTTGCATGGATGTGATGCATATTTTCCTCCAAATTGTTCTTATCGTGTTTGTGTTCTTTCTTTGCGTCATATTTACGGCAAATAAACGTATTTTCTTGAGGTTTGAGATAACTTTATTCTCATAAGAATACACTAATTCACTTACATGAGAATATTAAAACTAAAACATAAGTCAATATTGTTGGGTGTTTACAATTACTAAACATTTGTACTGTAGGTAATTATGATGTGGGTAAACAGAAAAAAAAAGAAAAAATAAAACAACTCAGTATGGTCATGAAATGGTTAAGTACCAACCTCCTCACGCTTAACATCAGCAAGACGAAGTTTATTCCCTTTACCCCAGGAATTTTAAGCCAGCCCCCCATTTCCATGGTAATTAAAGCTCACGAGTGCACACTCACCAACTCTTCCACTTGTAAATGTACTCCCATTGATGTAACTGACAGCATACGATATCTCGGAGTCATCATTGACAACCATTTAAAATGGAAAAAGCAGATAAACTCTATGGTGACTCGAGTGCGAAGATTAATTTACATTTTCAAAAAACTTAGGGTTGTTACTGATTTTAAATGTCTTATAACTGTCGACCTTGCTCTCGCTCAATCAGTCGTTGGGTACTGCGTGACCACGTGGGGTGGTGCCCACAAAACAACCATGCTGCGACTAGAGAGGGCGCAGAGGGCCGTACTAAAAGTCCTTTCTAAAAAACCTATCCGCTATCCGATGTTTGACCTTTACTCACTATGCAAAGTTCTCACGGTTAGGCAGCTTTTCGTACTACAGACTGTACTCAAAAAGCACATGCTCGTACCCTTCGACCCAACCTATAGTACTGCGAAACGACTCTCCGACAGAGTCTGTAAAATTGTGCCCTGTAGAGCAGCTGTGGCGAGAAGACACTTCAGGTTCTTGAGCTCCAAGGTCTACAATAAAGTCAATAAGAGCATCGACATTTACCGCTTACCTCGTAATATCTTAAGAGTAAAGTTGACCGACTGGTTGAAATCTCTATCATATGATGCAACTGAAAAAATTGTGGAAACTTAAATCTTAACTACTCCAAACACTCACACTCATCCTCACTCATACACACCTTCACTTACACACACCCACCCTTACACACACCCACACTCACACTCCCACTCCACTCTGCACCACAACTACCAAGATACAAAGTTTGCATGGCTTTTGTTTCTTTATTTCTTCTTGCATTTTTAATTTTTACCTTATTCCAAAGCTAGCTAAATTGTACCTATATCACAGTTAAGTCTGGAACAATGTGTTTCTTATGTTTAGACGGGCGTTGATAGCTGCGACACAGTTTTTAACTTTTGTAGCTATCACCGTTTCTATTGTAATTATGTCAATTTGTTGTTGTTCCAAAATAAAAACTTTTACTTTTAACTCAGTGTCCGCTTGATACACGGGCTCAAACATCAAATACAAAAGTAAACAAAACTTTCCGTTCAACACGGATAAGCGTAGCTGGACGTGGCTCGAAATTATTGTAGGTAATGATATAAAGAAGAAAAGAAAGAAAAAACGTTTATTTGCGGTAACATGACGCAAAAAAAAGAACACAACACAAAAAAAAAATAAGTTTGGGGTAAATATGCGTCACATCCACGCAAAACGGCCATCGCTCAGCATAATGCTGCGACCCTATGCGAGACAGAGCCCCAGCGCTGGTTTACAGCGACAGCCGGCGTTGACGTGATGACGTCGACCAGTGCCCGGTGCAGCATACAATGAGGTAAAAAATAACATAAATACACAATACATAATTATTATTAATAGTTTTTATAAAAAATAATATTTAAAAAATAAAATAAATAAATAAAAAAATGGCAACATTCCATATACTACATTGGATATACTGTTTAAGTCATTTTTTTTAAGTGGTAATGGATTTGGATTCGGTGATGTATTTCGGTAATTTATTATATAATTTGGATCCTTCATACATGATACTTTTTCTTCCGTAGCTTGTACGGGGTGAGTATAGTTGTAGTAATTCTTGTTCACGTCTCAATTTCATTTAGTGTATTTTTTTCCTTTTCGTGAAAGTAATGTTTGTGTGTATATTTTTATTTTGTATTTTTCGGATCATCTTTCTTTTTCTTTTCATTAATTTATTCAACAGCTTTATTTATCTCGTAAACAAAAAAAATAAGTACCTTACTACTTGGACTCTGTAAAACAACGGAACTCTGTTACTTTTTTTAATATCTATTAGATGGTGCTTATTCAGACATTGAAAAGCAGCGCAACTTAATCTGTTGGAAATTTCATACAAATAATGTTAAATTTTTCATTTATCTACAGTGACGGATCAACCCTTAATCAAATTAAGCAATTGCCTAGGGTATCACGTCTGGGGGGGGGGCACCAGAAGAAGCACAAAAAAAAATCTGTCCTTAGGGCATCACGTTTCACTCTCACGTCACCAAAAACCACACCAAAAAAAAGTTTCTAGGACTAATTTGAACATTCGCGCGTTTTAAGTTTACATAGAGTCCGACCTAGACTCATAACCCTGCTCCCGCTTGCCCACTCGCTGCCCGCTAGTGCATTCGGCAATTCGAATTCACCAGAATTGCGATCAGCCAATCACAAACCACCCCTTCCCCGCAGGCCCCCGCCTGGCGCCCCCGCAAATCTGTGTCAATCAAATGTTTTGTTTTTTGAGTAATTGTGCCGGGCCGGTGTTGTCGCACCTACTCCACTTCTAAGGTACGTTACATCTCATCATCTTATTTTACAAAAATATAATGTTTTTAGGCGGTAAAGGTTTAAAGACCGATTCTAGTTGGGGGGCCCACAGGCGTGGATTGCTTAGGGCATCAAGTAGTCTTAATCCGTCACTGTTTATCTATTTTTACATCTATATATAGTACCTGGCTGATAGCGCCATGTAAAACAGTCGCGTTTTCAAACTTACAACCACATAAAGATTGGAAGTTCATCCAAATTCCCAGGACCCAGAGAGGTGCACTTTATTCGCCCCAACCTTCGACAGCGATAGACAACCAAATATCAATATAATACCAATAGTAAGTAGGTCAAGGACGAGAGACGCGGTATTAATTTTATATAGGTTCAGATCACCAATCAAATTTATCGGCAAACAATAAGAGAACGAAATATATTTACAAAGTGTATGAATTAAAATAATTTCCAAATAATATGTATGGATGTATGGCCTACAGCTGGGGTAGTGCTTGTAACTACTCCATCATACGAATCCAAAGAATGCAGAACATAATCCTCCGATCAACCAGTAATGTCCCCTGGTATGTGACTAATGCTGAGATCCACGAACACCTGGAAATGCTCACAGAGAAGAAATTTCCAACGTCAAGACTAGATACAGGAAACGGCTAGAACCCCAATACCCTTGCACGACAGCTCACAATTCTCAGCTATACTAAACGCCTCAAAAGAAAAGACATCCTATAGGGTAGAGAATCAAGAGTAATTTTCTCGCTGGAGAACACACTCTGAATGAGAGAAGCAAGCAACACATCTGCTAAAAGTCAATGCGCTGATTGCAGATGAAAATAGAGAAATAAAAATGTACATGTATAAAAAGTGGGGAAGGAATCATAGGGCGTCAAAAAATTCGCCCGCATCGCTGTCAACAGGAAAAGTGCCCAAAAGGCTGACAGCATTGCCACGTTGAATAGGAAGCTATGATAGATATTATATGAAACCGGTAAACTGGACAGCTATCTAGGTACAGTATTTTTTAGGGATGCATCCGATACCGATACCGATGCCGATATATCGGCGATACTCGAACTTTGCCGATATATCGGCATCGGCGATATTTTTATGGCCGATTCAATGACACTTTTCTCTTCAATGTTAATTTTAATTGCTAAAACTATTAACTAATCTCAACCTGTCTCTAGTTTTAAACGGTTTATTTAGTTTTTCATGCTATTTGTTCTTTTTATATTCGTTAAAAAATAACCTGGCTTGTGTTTTATTTATTTTACCTTCATTTTTGAATTCAATAAGCCTACGGCATCGGTATCGAATCGCCGATATTTTTATAAGAGCATCGGTATCGGTACAGTATCGGCAAAAAGGCGTATCGAGGCATCCCTAGTATTTTTATCTCAAGAACCGACGCGCGTTTTACTTGTGATAACCAAATGTGTGCGTGAAGACGAGTAGCATCAGCACATAACACACACACGCACACGCAAACACACACACTTCCGACTTCACCATTATGTCGGACGGTACCAAGAGCTCCTGCGCTTACACAGACATGCCCAGCGTGTTTGTACTCGTGGTTACCACAAGTATATCGCGCGTCGCTTCGTGAGATAAAATCTAGTCCGGATTTCATGATATCATTGATATCATTTGTTGAAACGCGATGGTTTGTGTGTTTAGTGCGTAACTTTGTTCTAACTCTTTTATCCACAGGTTTATCAGAGATCTAAAGGAAACTTTGAAGCTTATAAGAACGAACTTACTTGGGAGGAAGTCGGGAACATCCGCAACGGTGTACGGTTTCAAAGGGTCGCTTCAATGCTCTACTTGTTCTAATAATAAATGCTCGTCGGTTTGTCAGGCCGAAGTAGGAATACCAACGAGACACATGACGTCGTTAAGTATGGACTTATTTATGCGCAATTGCACAATCAAATGAATTACTTTATACTTTGTTTCCGGCCTATTCACGAGTGACGGATTTAGGGGCGCTTATTTTTGCATGCCTATCATTATAGGGATGTTAAAAAAAATGTGGGGCAGTCTTGGGGACTGCTGATAGAAGTGAAAACTAAGTAACTTAAGCGTTCGGTGACGATGACGCGAGTTCCATGATTTTTGTTCACCCAAAAAGTACACAATATACACAGTAATATACCTCATGGAAAGCGTTTGGTGACAATCGCGAACCCATAAGTTTATCCCCTACCAAAAAGTGCTCAACGCGCCTAAAGACGTTTTGACTTCAAAATTTTTTGTTGTCCGTCATGTAGATTATTAAAAAATATTGTACCGGTATTTTTTTATTTTTTTACGTAATCAAATAGTTAAGGCGATACATTGTGTTCAAATATGCCACATTTGAACTCAATGTACCGCCTTAATTTTTCTCTGTGCTAGATTTTATACGTAGTTTGAGTGGTGACGTAACGAGCCCCCACTCCCCAACTTGAATGTGTTGTTTGTAAATCATTTTTTATTAATATGATAAAGCAATAGATACATGTCTAATATTTTTTCTATTATATGACTGACGGACTAAACAGTTTTATTTATTTTTTTACGCAGGGATCATCCCTATTGTCACTAAAAAGTGTAATTGCATTTTTTTTTTTATTGTTTTTATTACGGACGCTTCTAACGTGCACGTCTTTCTACATTGTTCTCACATGTATAACTTCAACATGAATGATGTAACCCATTTTTTGTAACAATATTTTGTTTTAAAAGAGTATCCGTGGAGTTTCTGGCCCGTTCTTCTCCATAGGAACCTACTACGCATTGGAATGGGCAACTAGCTTCATCTTTCTGACTGACCGACCCCTTGACAATTCAAAAGTGCCATTAATTGGTTTATTTGAAATAAATGCTTTGAGTTTGAGTTTGACCATAGTATGGTCTTCGTTTCTGTGAGGTTTATTTTTCTGCGTTCTTTTTGATATTATTTAATTTCTAACTTCTGAAATATTCATCGAATTATGGAAAGTTTTAGTTACAACCCAAAAATTCAATTTCACGCTTATCCGTTGAAGCTAGATGAAAAACAAAGTTACGAATTTCTAAATAAAAATAATATTAGTAGGGTTATACCGCTCCACGAATTATAAACCGTGTTTATATTTATTTTACGCGCCCAGAAAGTTAGTCTGATTGCTTAAACATTTTCAGTAACCCGAAAGGGTTTGTTGATTTTAAAATGATGGCGAGCAAGGTAGAGTTAAACAGCCTTAGTAACATAACATAAAATCACGCCTTGTTTCCCCGAAGGTTTGGCCAGAGGTATACTAAGCCCTCATTCCGCCAGTTATGTTTAAGTCCCATGTAATTGGGGGTGAGCCTATTGATATCAACCGATCATAAATCCAGACTTCGGGCTGCTACTGAGAAATCCAGATAGAAAACCCCAATAACATTTTGTCCTTTTTATGAATAACTTTTTCCACATAAAAAATTACTATTATAAATAAATTCACTATTATTTGATGGTTTCCTCAATTTTTTGACGTGACAACGTCTAATAAATCGATGAACGCTGCATGCACGAAAAAGGATGACTCATTGTCCCGTTACGCTCATTGTCCCGTTACGCCCATTGTCCCATTACGCTCATTGTCCCGTTACGCTCATTGTACGCTTGCGCCGCATCAATGTTTTGTTATGACGTTGTCACGTTAAACTATCGTCCGTATACCAACTTTACAGACAACCAATTTTTTTTATACTTTTATAATTGTGTGTTTTGTTTGTGATCTTCCTGTGCGAGTCACAATAAATACTTTTTCTTTATTTTCTTTCTTTCTTTCCGTAAACCAACTTTACAGACAACCAAGTTTTAAACAGTGGAGACAAAAAAAAAATGTCAGACAGTCTGTATACAGAGTGGAAGGGACATCGACGCGAAGCCGGATACCGGATTCAGTACATGATTCTAGACGCCCTGCGTTGAAATTTTTCATCGGTTATAAAAACATTCGCATAAAAGACGAACCACTTCATAAAAGATAAGGAACACGACCTTATCCTACTAATATTATAAAATGTGAAAGTTTGTATGCAACCTCACTATCAGAAGCATCATCATGAAACTTGAACCTATCGTTTTTTACCAAAAGCAAATCTTACCCAGAGCTATAATTCAACTGACAGCAGAAAAGCCTCTTTGAAAAATTACACTTAACTCGACTTACACGAGGGACAAGACTGTACCACCGCAGATTAGATTTGTATGTTCAATTAGGAATAGACTTAAGGCTCGTACAGACTCGCGCGATATCGCGGGCGCGACAGGCACCGACAAAGAAATTGTACTACTAGTGTCGCGTCGCGCTCGCGATATCGCACTAGTCCGTACGAGCCTTTATAACACGACACGCCACTTGACACGAATGATGTGCGCTCATTGGATGAATTATATTATACGTGGCCCATGCTGCTGTTTATTCTCATCGAGAGACCTCGGGGTGAGCGGGGTGTAACAAATGTGTCTCTGACTTACGTTCCCAGTGAAGATTTTAAGACTCTTTACATTGTATAAACTCAATCTCCTTTGTAATATATAATTGCATAGCACAGGTGTGAGTACTATGTACTATAGAGCTACCATTTACCGGGTAATGTGTCTTTCATTTACATGAATGTGCCCTGGCGGCTGAGAGTATGTCATGCTCACTCAAATGTCTCGCTGATGGTGGCGCGTGTGTTGGATCATTTAACTCCCTTCAAAATAGTCGAGCTGAATGGTGCTAATCCATGCGTCATGTTCGTGAACGGGCGCCGTCAGTTGGGACTGGTCATCTCTTAGCTGCCACGGAATATATAATAAAAAAAAATATTGTTTTTTTATTTATTTTTTTATTTTTTATACCTACTCTAGACACTTTTAACGTATAAGTTTTTATTTTTTATTTTTACATCATTGTCACATTTAGTTATGAATTCAACATTATAGATGTAAATTATTGTAACAATTTAATGTAAAAGAGTGTTCATGGAGTTTCTTACCCGTTCTTCTCCATAGGTACCTACTACGCTTTGGAATGGGTGTGTAGCTTCAGTTTTCTTACTGACCGACTCCTTGACAATTCAAAAGTGCCTGTAAATGGTTCAATTGAAATAAATGGTTTGAGTTTGGGTTTGAGTTTGAGTTTGAGTGCTCTTAAATTCAATAATGCCAATTTCGTAAAGATAAAATTTTTGTTTGTTTATAAATTCCGTTATAAACGACACGGGTTTAAATATAAGAAACAAATCTTTTACTACGGTAGCCCGCATTGTCTTCGAAATAAAAACAAGAATAAAATTCAAGTTCTGCAGTAGAATTTTCCAAGCTTTTGCAAAGCTACAATACGCTTTGAAACCTGATATTTATATCTAATCTGAATAAAATATTTCAATTTCTCGTCTGTGTAACAACACTTACCACTGACTACAGTAATAATATAAGGCTATGTTCAGGCTGGACAGAATTGTATTTAACCTATATTGACCGCTTGGTTTATGTCAATAAATTTACAAATAAATATCTACGAAAAATATGGTCGTGCAATGATATAAAAAGCTCAAAACGAACATAGGTTCTCAGATCCTCCCCGACCCTTGACTGTAAGTGAAGCGCCAGCACGCATTTTAGCTGAGCAGCATGTAATCCAAACTCCCCACGATAATAATTAAAACACTGATTTTATCCAGCCACCGTCGGTTCCTTGCCACACTCCCTCCGACTCAGCTGCCCTAAGCCGAGGTTCGTACCCCACAGGGGGTGCCCTTAGCGAGCAGCAGTCGTTTAGTTTATAGTTTTTACGCCCTGGCTGGAGGCATTAAGTTTCGTTAGGAGCTTAAGACAGCCACAGGAAAGTCCGGTTAAAGAGTCGGAACCTTAGTGGTTACACTCTGAGATGCCCTAGATAAAAAAAAAAAATTTGGTTCTCAGTCGTAAAAATACGACTGAGGCGACACGGGTACAAAAACATTTGTCGTATTAATTCAACTGGGCGGTTAAAAGGTTAATAATACAATCACTTTTAATATAATTTGACAAGAATTAATCGTTTATCGATTATTGGAATCTGATCACGCACTGCAAGTTACCACCCCTACCTAGTTGATATTCCACCAACTCGCACTAAGCGTTTTCAAACGTCTTTTATAATGCGCGCAGCAAAGGAGTGGAACTCTCTGCCTGCGTCTGTGTTTCCGAACGCATACAACCCTAATCTATTCAAAGTGAGAGTGAACAGGCTTCTTCTGGGTAAGCTCACTCCATCGTAGACTTTGTCTCTGTCATCCAGACCTAGACTAAAGTCAAGAGCAAACTCATAGTAAAATAAAAAAAAATAAAAATAAAAATTGCGCGTGACAATTTTGTGATTTATGAGCAGCCAACGAAGATTTAAATTGCTTATAATGTGCATCCCAAACTTCGACGGACTCACTCCCGCATTTATTTAATATACTAGCGACTACTGCTATTTCTACGTTAAATATTAATTAATTATACACATATGCCTTCTAGAATAAATCCTCTAAATTATGGTATAACCGTATCAAAATCCACCGTGTTGTTTAGAAAAACCAAGTAAGTGGTCACAAAGATATGAATAGCGACTTAGCTTTTATACTATGTAAGTATAGAAGATATAGATAATTTTAGTACAGATCTCCGTGTTGTGCAATTGCACGATATCGCCTATTCTGTACCGAGCCTTACTGGTGTACCGTGCCGGCGAACTCCCAGGCGATCAATACTCACTAATATTATAAATACAAAAGTTTGTCCGTGCCACGTTCACAGCTCGAGTGTTAAACGGAATTCGTGGAATTTTGCATAAATTCATCCATTCACAAGTTTAAATCCTAGTTCTAGTAATTTTCAGGGAATTAGAGAAGAAGAAGTATTAATTATTCATGTGGATTTACAACTTGTATTTGTCCAGAGCTGGGATTAAATTACCAGTTGACCTGAAAGTAAAAATGACAATGATTCTTGAACAACATAATATTAACAAACATTTTCTTTGCAAGTCGGGTCGACTTGCAAAGAAAAATAAACTACATGTGCCTAATGTAAATAATTATTATGGTAAACGTACGAGACGATGGATTACATCTACATTAATTAATGAATTACCTGAGGGAATAACCAATCGGGTTGAAAGTAAAACCGCTTAAAAAGTGTCCTAAGGAAACATTCCAACATTAGTTGCTGCGGTCGATGGGTGGCCTCGGTCGGCTAATGTCGTGCTGATCTTAAGGACGCTCTAGTTAGTCATTCTTTCATACAAACGCAGTATGGCGATTACCTACTAGTCTGTGTGACGGTGTTCATTTAAAACTAAATCCATACTAATATTATAAATGTGAAAGTAACTCTGTCTGTCTGTCTGTTACGTTTTCACGCCTAAACCGCTGAACCCATCGTCATGAAATTATGCATGAGAAATAGCCTAGGATATGGATAGGCTACTTTTTTACGCGATAGCCGACATCTACGCAGGTGGAGCCGCGGGCAAAAGCTAGTATAATATAAATGTGTCTCGCCATTATCTAGTCCTGCATGGAAGCAAAATTGGAAATAAATATTGAGGAAGTTATTATTATATTATTATTATTTCAGCCGAAAAACGTCCACTGCTGGACATAGGCCTCCCCATTGGGGGGGGTTGGCATAATCACCACGCTTGGCAGGCGGGTTGGCGATCGCAGTATGTTGTTAAAAATGCATAGAGAACGCTGCTGCCCATTCTCTAGAAAAACCTTAGTCGCCTTTTACGATACCCACGGGAGGAAATGGGGTGGAGCTATTCTTTACGTCCGGCACCACACGGTTTAGGAAGTTATGAGCAACAACAATTCCATATTTCAACACTAATTTCAACTCATCTTTTGGCGTAAACAAATAGATTATAAAAATAAATAAAATAAAATTCATTAAATTCAGGCCATACAACCCATATTACATAAAATAAAATTGCACAACAGCATGTATCAGAAATGTGTGGTCACATTTAAGGGCGTTGTACAGACCATCAAACTGAAAAACTTCTCCATGAGACCGACTTCGAAATCGCGAAAAAATTATGAATTGTCCCATACAAAACTTAAATATTATATTTATATAAACTTTTAGAACTAAGCATTGCATTTATTTATTTCATATTTTGTTATTTTTATCTCGTTATAAGCTGGTGCAGCTTATATGGTGCGTCAATGTGACGCATATTTTCCCACAACTTGTTCTTTTCGTGTTTGTGGTTTTTCATTGCGTCATGTTTACCGCAGGTAAACGTATTTTTCACTTCTCATGTTCTAAAAGTACGCCAACATAGCCCTACGAAGCGGGACTAAAGTGACCACTTTAGTCTCTAGGGAGTGAAAAGTAATTAGTTTTTTAATTTCCTTCACGTGACATAGACAAACTCAAACAGCCAGTAAATATACTATTATCTGTGGAGTGTGGACCATCTTCATTGCAAAAATGTTGAGAGTTTTAGTTCCATGGTTTTTCCGCAAAGAAGGTGGCGCCATGTGTTTTAAATTGTTAATCTGTAACTGGTTTAGAAGAAAAACTGGCCGCGAAAATTTCAGAATTTTTATCGAGTGTTCGGTTATTTTTTTTTTTTTTAAGAATGTCCAGTGACAGTGAAGAGTTTGACGTCGAGCAAAGAGCAAAAGACATAACAGATAATCTTTTGCCGCCAAAATCGCGGAAGATTTACCTAAAAACTTAGTAATGTGTTCGTAAAGTTTTATGGACTGGAGGAATAATATTTCTTAAATTTGTTTGTACTAAATTGACTATTTTTCTCGCACTCAAAGTGAAAAGTACAGTTTGCACCGCGAGACTAAACGCCAACTTAATATACCGTCGGTTCACCTCTGGTATATTATGGCTTCGTTTAGTCCCTCGATATAAAATATACTATTCATTCTTTCTTTTTTTTTTTCTTGAAATAACTACTCGACTCAAATGTATGAGACGACTGATAATTTTTTCGCGATTACCACGTGCCATGACCACACCTTTCTGATACATAATGAATACTCTTTAAAATTATTTCCTACTACAAAACTACGTATAATAAAGCTAGAAGCAAAACAGCCAACTAATTAGAATTGAAACTATAAATTAATATAACAATTTAGAGCTCGCGTTTCCAACATTTGACAATACATGTTCATTAATGCATAACGGTAGACTACGCAATTAAGTTAATTATTATTTTACAGCCGGTTGTAACTAACAAGATCTAGTTTCATTACTAAATTACATGTTAAAACAATATTAATTTTACCAGAAAGGGCAATAAAACTTTAGGTATATTGGGGGTCGCAAACCACAACTCATTATTCAGTATTTTGAGGTGGTTCTATGTAACTGATTATAACCCTTTGGTCAGTGTGCCGTAATAAAGTATAAGAGATTGTGTTTAAAAGGGAAAAGAATAATAACATAGCTACCTTACCCTTTTCAAAATTATACTGCAACAACAAATCCATATAAATTTATATTTATTTATTATTTATCTATTCAATACTTTAAGCTCACAAATGTACAGAGCCGGACTTAATGCCATAAGCACCATACCACACTAACTAATATTAGCAACACACCACAAACCACATACCACCATCTACTGTACCAACTACTATTTTAGTCAATAGGAAAATGATGATCGGAGATAAGAGGGGCATGGTCAATTTTCGTCTATTTTCACTTATAATAATAAAAATAAATAAAATAAAAAAATAAAATTCATTTATTTCAGGTCCTTGACCCATATTAAATTTAAAAACAATACACGATTTTGTCAATTTTATAAGTTATACCTAAATGTTGTAAATGTGAAATTTTAAGACGCAAAAATATGAATATGTAACAAATAAATTACAGATCAATTCAATTAATGTCAAAAGTACAAAGCAAAATAAAAATAGGACAATAAATTAAATTAAGTTAATGAAGTTATGTCAGAAGCAAATATTATAATAATTATCCATAAGGCTAATAATCCACAGTTATAAAAATTAAATTAAAAATAATTATCATCATTTGTTCAAGCAACAAGACTCGAAAGTCGAAAGTGTTAGTAACAATATACTTACAAACTATGTTAGTAAAACATTAACAGACATATTATTATTAACACAAACGGGATATGTTGTGTTAATAATAATATTAGTGACCATGACAGTTTAAAAACTTATATTAACAGACATAATTTGTGACATCACAATCACAAACTTATAAAAAAAAATTAAAAAAACATTTTTGAGACCCTCACAGTAAGCCCTTTCATTTGATATGTCACACGGTACAGTTTCCAAACTTTTTTTTTAAGCTATTGCATAGCTTCTATCGCGGGCCTTGAGCGCGGGGACCGAATCCAGAAATCCCGTAACGAAAAAAAAAAAATAATAATATCAAAGAAAAAGAAATACTGCATAAATAAAATAAATAAATAATTATAATTGCATAAGTTGATACAAAATGCTATGCAATAGCTTTACCGCGGCAGTCCCCGAGTGCCACACGTCTTTTTTAATATTCTTATTTGCCACCCATAACTAACCCCAATATTCTAAATTCATTTAATCACGGTTCACGTCCGTGTTTGGGTCACTCATATTGATATGTATACCATTTAGATTCTGACGTTTCATAAGTGCCCATGTAGGTTTATGTGAAATAAAATATTTTGATTGATGGATACCAAATTTCAACTTAATCGGTCCATTACATTCGGAGCAAATTGGCTGTGACAGACGGACAGACAGACAGACAGACACACGAATGATCCTATAAGGGTTCCATTTTTTCCTTTTGAGGTACGGAACCCTAAAAGAGATGATAATTGAATAATTTTAACAAAATAATACAGCTGATTACGGGGGTCAACGGCCGCTGATAGTGTAGTTAGGTACTTACGTGAAGTTATAAGTTAAGAAAATATTATATTTTTATTGCTATCATCTATCTTCTTCTATATAAATAAAAATCAACCTTTTTTTGTTTGTCCTCTATGCGTTTCTAAACCATTGATCAGATTGTGATGAAACTTCGGTAGGCGACAGGCGTGTTCCTCGATGACGCCTGAAAGGATTTCTGGCCCAAAAAAAAAGGTCGACCAAACACTTTTTTATTTACGTGGTATTGCAACGCATGCAGCGGGTGCAGCTAGTTAAATATAGATATCCATGATGTCTGTGAAGTTTCGCCAGCTAATTTAATTGGGGGGGCTTTGCCATAATCGCCATGCTAGGCAGGCGGGTAGGCGATCGCAGTATGGTGTTAAAAATGCATAGAGATCGCTGCTGTCCTTTCTCTAGAAAGTTCCTTAGTCGCCTTTTACGACACCCATGGGTGGAAATGGGGTAGTGCTATTCTTTACGTCCGGCGCCACACGGAACTAACATTACCAAAACCTAATCCTTTCGCCAAATATAAATGAATTTTATCACGGAACACAAATAACAGCACAAAACTGTCAAAACCATGCTGAATCTATATTAAAATCAATGTTTATGTATTTTTAATAAGCACACCAACAGTATCAGTCACTTACTGTTGTAATTCAAATAAAAATAACCTCTTTAATTGGCGTTTTAGTAACCATGCAAATAACAGGTATGCATGACATTATTATATGAATATTAGAGACAAAAAAGAACAATAAAAAATGTGTATATTAGACCTAAATCTAGAATCTAGAACACTACAAAACAAACCAATTTGAGCTACAAAGAAGTACGCTCCTCGCACTATTTATATAGGGAACGTCTGAATGAAGCGAAACTCATGGAGAAAATGTTATGTTATAATATAACAGAGTGTTAGCAATAAAGTTACGTGCGATATTTGGGCAGCTTAATAAGTTGAGCACTGTGAAAAGCTACATAGTCATGTGAAATTAAAATCAATGTTAGCTTTGAGTTAAGATTCAACATTCATACGGATTTAAACTAGGGATGTCACTAGGTACCAACATTCAAAAAATATAATTCAACGTTTAGATTAAAGGAAAATACATATTTATGCGACTTATATAGTTCACACGGTTCGATTTTAGTTGACCAACTGCTAAGTCGAAAGCGAAATCTGTAAGTCAAATCAATCTTGAGAAATTCTTGTTGGCCAATTATTAATTATTAATTAATAATTTAAAATATTTTAATACGTAATTTACCTAATCTTAACTTATGTCTTGGCAGACGAATTACAACGGCTGAATCTAATTACTTAAGGCGACGATAACCGACTTTTAATGATGTTATACTGAAGATCACGTCTAAACGAGTAGTGTTAATGATTTGCAAAATATATATATTAAATATGAGCATTTTCTTAATAACTTCATATGTGAATATTTTAGATTATGCTTATATTTCATAGCGAAATTAATTTGCAAAGATATGTCTAACGCGGATAAAAAACTGAGAATCACGCAAAATCTATCAAGCATATTTTTCTGAAACTTTCACCCTTTTAAAGATAATTCAATTATTGATCTTTTAGTATACGTGTTTTATTAAAATACCTTTTGTTTTATGCATAATAAATTAATAATGCGTCTTATTTGGGACAGCGCTCCTGGATGGGCGAGTCCTATTACTGGCTGGACGTACGACGCGTTGCGTGAGATCAGTACAGAACACGCAAGCTAACCACTCAAGGTCACTGACATATATCTGGGCCTTAAAATGATGAATAATCCAATCACCAACTCATGGGAATACATTTAGAAGGGGAGTATATTTATTAATAAAATATATTTAGGAGGTACTTATTTAATTTATTTTTAAGAAGGTTTTTGTGATACAACTGTTTATATCGACTAAAATAAAGAAAGAAAAGAAAGATTGCTACGATACGAATTTATTTTTAAGGTGCACTGTCTTGTGTTTATATTGTGATTCTGAACATGGATGCGTTCGATGTCGATGTTTTCAAATCGGACGTGGAACCTCGTCGAATGCTACCGCTATAAAAATGATTGCTTCCTGCACGACGTCTGCCCTAACGTCTACTAGCAGATGCAAACGACAGTTCTGCGTCTAGGAGCAGCAGCAAGATGCACTTTCAATCAACAGCTCTGCATACAGGTGCTGCAACAAGACGTATTTGCAAACGACAGCTCTGCGTCTAGGTGCAGCAGCAAGACGCAGATGTAAACAACAACTCTGCATCTTGTTGCAATGACTAGACGCAGCGAAAAGACGCACAGTCTGCTCTGGTTTTAATCCCTAAAGAGCGACAATCTTTAATGTTTGAAACGTGATCCACTTACCGTCCATATGCCTGTTAGTAAAGTAGAAAGAAAACCTTTTTATATATGATAGGCCGTGGGATCCGTCGCATCTGATGCCTGTCGCTAGCGAGGGGGCGTTTCTTCTGCTTTCTTTCTACTTTGTTAATCAAATGATGACCACTGAATAAAACACAGCGGCTGCACAAGCAGCCATGTGCTCCGTTTCACTTGAAAAGTTGGAATAGCGGCCAACAGGCCGCACCAGGCGAACACCAGTCGTGGGAATTTACGGCACGGGCCTTGACAGGAGAAGTCAGTTAACAGGCAGTGGGATTTAGCGTTCCAAAAAACGTGGAAGAAAAAGTAGGTAAGTACAGTCAGTTACCACAATTAGCTGACACCCCCTTGCATAAATGGTTGAGATTTTTTAGAATACGGATCGATAGAACTTTATAATTGTTAATTTAATTTAAATACCTATACGAAATCTACCCAAAACTAGAAAAAAAAAAAGAAAATTGTACGATTTGTTAGTAAAAAAAACCTCAACCATTTGAGCAAAGGGGGGTCAGCTAATTGTGGTAACTAACTGTACAAAGATTAAAGTTGAAATTAGATTTGTTCAAAATGAAATAAATTTGACAGCTACAACCGAACAACTTGGCGAGAAGTCAACTCTTATATCAACCCATGCCTTAAATATACGCAGGGGCGCCGACTCCGTGGGTGCTCGGGGGCTTCAGCACCAACGAGATATATTAGTGGGTGCTGAGCACCTATATGTACCGTGTGGTGCTGGGTACTGTGTAGTGCTGGACGTAAAGAATAGCACTACCCCATTTCCTCCCCTGGGTGTCGTAAAAGGCAACTAAGGGACTTACTAGAAAATGGGCAGCAGCGTTCTCTATGCATTTTTAACACCATACTGCGATCGCCAACCCGCCTGCCAAGCGTGGTGATTATGGCAAATTCCCCCCCTTTTGGAGGAGGCCTATGTCCAGCAGTGGACGTCTTTCGGCTGAAATGATGATGAAGTGATTAGCACCTATATATGAGCACTAACATTAAAAGTGATCAGTCAATCGGCTTTGGGCGATATCTCTTTAACATCTCGCCGCTCGGCAAGATGTCAACTAGGTACTTTCGTTATTACGTTGTTTGCGATATACCTTTTAAATCGGGTTGCTAAAATTTCCGAAGTCACTTCGCTCGCTCTTGCATCCTAGAGTTTCTTAATTCTTAAGCTTTTCTGCAAAGTATATATTTCTGTACGAATCTTCTTCTTCCATACCTGGTCCCGTTATTTGAGGTCGGGTCTCCTCACTTACCTGCGCCAAGACGAACGGTCTTGGGTTGTCGCATCGGGCAATTGGGCTTTCTTGAGGTCTCTCGCGATATTGGACAACCAAGTCATTGGCGGGCGGCCTCTACCTCTTTTTGTTTCCGGTAAATTTAGAGCTATTTGAACCACATGATCCTCACTGCGTCTTTTAATGTGTCCATACCATCTAAGGCGGTTTTCTGTCATTTTCTGTGATAGGTGCGACTTTGAAGCTGCCACGTATATGTTCATTACGGATTTTGTCAAGCCGGGTCACACCTCCCGCCCATCTTAGCATCTTCATTTCGTTGGAATGGACTTTTTGCTCATGCGTCTTCTTTGTTGTCCAACATTCGGTGCCATACAATAACGCGGGACGTACTGCGGTCTTATAGACTTTGCCTTTAATTTTTATGGGAATACGTGGATCACATAATACTACGAATGATAAAAAGAAAACTTATAGGAACATAATTAAGAGGCAACCCCCCAATTGGCATGAGTATGAGCACCCACTAGGTTTTCTAAAAGTCGACACCCCTGAATATATATATTTTTTTTAAATGGCAACTCAGTGTGTCCACGAGGGGCTCAGACTCTTTAACCGGACTATCCTGTGGTGCCTTAAGCTCCTAACGGATTTTAAGGCCTCCAGCCAGGGCATACTTATAAGCTAAATTCTAAATTCCGTCTGCTCGCTAAGGGCACCCCCTGCGGGGTACGGACCTCGGCTTAGGGCAGAGTCGGAGGGAGGAGGGTGGCAAGGGACCGTCGGTGGCTGGATAAAATCAGTGTTTTGATTATTATCATGGGGTTTGGACTAAATGCTGCTCAGCTAAAGCGCGTGCTGGCGCTTCACTTACAGTCAAGGGTCGGGGAGGACTATTCGTTAGTCGGGGATTTCGCGCGGGGCCTCGGCGACGAGGTCGGAATGACGATCGTGTAGTGTGTACTCTTTTGCGAACTGTACTAGTAGACCTATGACTCTGCTGGAGGAGAGTGATGGGGTCGTCTGGGTCGGTCATAATTTCTGAATATAAGCATACTTAGCTTTTATACCTACCCTGAAAACTAAAATAAAAATAAACGCAGACGAAGACCCTACGGGCACTTCAATAAACTTACAATATTACGTCAACATTTTATTACAAAAATTTGAATTAACTTGCGCGTAACAATTCGCAGCAATTAATTCCAGAAATTCATACGGTTTCTGTATATCTTGAAGGACCCTCTACCAAATTACTCAAATACAACAATAATTTCTCTCTGTTACACATTCATTGACATTTTAGATGATCCTCGTCAGCACACGACCCCTTGTCAAACAGTAATGGATGAACAACATTACGATAATGTAACATCAAGGCTATGACATAACCGAATGGGTTGTCCTTAACTTGAGCCATTCTAAACGTGACTTGGTGGTACAATAAGAGATCTCAACCTAGAACGACGGTACTGAAGGCACTTTAAAATGAAATTTTCTTTATAGTAGACTGCCAAGATGTCATTAGGGGCATCGGGGTCAAGTGCAAGCGCTGCCGATACCAAGAACAAACATATTTATGACTAGTTTCAGCCAGCGACTTCATCCGCGTTTAATATCTTGTATTTTTTTTTTTTATCGGAATCGAAACAGTCAAAATCAAAATTTCCATGGGCACTTTGAAACGTCAGAAGCTGCACGGTTTCAATTTGTCGTTTCCTATGGAGAAGAGCCGGCAAGAAACTCCACGGTTACTCTTTTAGAAATAATTGGCTTTTACAATATTTTGAAACAACAGTGTTAATAGCTATAATATGAGAGGACAGTGAAGGCCTTTCAACAAGTACCTACCAAGTACATACTTAACAAAAACAGAAAATAGTCAACAAATCTACAGTCTACAACGTCACAACGTTCTGACATTCACAAAATAGAAAAGAATAGATAAAAAACAAAAAAGACAAAAAAAAATCAACTAAATGACATGATTGCCATTACGACTACAGTAACAAATCTGAATAAATATCATATCCACAAAAGCTACTAATAAAGAGTTGGAATTAGATTTGTAGGTATTTAAAGTCAAATAACGAAAAGATTATGTTAAAGAAGTTAGTAAAAAAAATTAAATAAAAATAAACATCATTATTTGGGAGATAATAGACATTTTCATAGTTATGCCGCTTATGAGGTACCAGAGATGCCTCACATGTGCAGAAATAATAATGCCAAACTTCCTTGTCTTCAATGTAGTCTTTTATCTTATAATATGTTATTTTGATAAGAACATGTTTGATGTGGATTTGAATTTTCCATCGCGAAGTTCTGTAACCGACTTTGGCAATTTGTTATAAAAGCGGATACTGTTTATAAGAAATGACTTGCTAGTTTTAGTTAATCTAAATTTGGATTATAACTACACAAATAAAATTATATATGCTTTACAGAAATAAAACGATATATTAGGTAAGGTTGACTGGTAGAAAATGCCTCAGGTTTTATGCCCGCCATTGTACAGTATTTTTCACTTGTGCATAAAGTTTTAATAAATACACGATCAGTAAGTAACGTAAAATGAAACCCGCAATGGGTTTCATTTTGACAGTTCAACAGCATTCGTTTCGTTATTTACTTTGCTGAGCAAACGAACTTTTCGAACATATGAAGCAATGGATTAGCAGTATCCTTCAAAATCATTCAGATTGTGATTGATAGTGTTTTACGCAATTAGGATGGGGGTTATGTCAAAGGAAAGGCATAGTAATCTTCTATTGTTTTAAAAACCCCCATTCAAAATGTAAAACCGCCTAATTTACATCTCCTAAATGAATTAGCCACAATCCACGTCTCGAACGCTGGCAAACAAGCCACCAACTGAAACAAAAAGAAGCCATCTTACTTATGAAATAAAATGAATAATATCTACTGTATTACACAGACGACATTGTTCTTTTCTTTTTTCTTGTAAATAAATGAGTAGGGTCACCAAATTTGCAGTTTTTAATATTACACCATCTTAAATCGATTATCATAGATGTAGGTATGTCATGACAATGTAACAAAGACATCGTCGCTTGGATAACAATAACGCGTAAGTCTAAAATTGGGCATGTGAAGTATTATACTTAATTGGATATATTTTGTCGGCGCACATAAAAAAGCAGACATCATTCGAAAGATTGCTTTTTTTTTTTAATTATTCAATCGCAGCGTGTTATTCTAAAATTCTAATTAGTTCTGGCACCGCTCAAATCGTTTGTTGTGTCACAACCGCATAAGTCGTCAGTCCGCCTATCTGTGTTGCTTTATTTATCAGGATTTTATCAGAGCGACAGATAGTTCTGATGCACCAAAAAGGTAAGCCAACTCGATTATATATTTT
This sequence comes from Dryobota labecula, assembly GCA_947523025.1. NCBI lineage: Eukaryota > Metazoa > Arthropoda > Insecta > Lepidoptera > Noctuidae > Dryobota > Dryobota labecula. The sequence goes on along the minus strand of OX383296.1, from coordinate 4,298,860 downwards.
GTAGTATAATAGAGTGAACTGTTATTTCAGAGATTTATATTATACACGTCATTACACCGGTGATTTTTCAGTGTAGAGTCCATTGACTTAGGCGGTATTGTAAAATATTTTGTTAAGTTTTAAGGCTCCCACGCACTGGTGCGATATCACGGGCGCGACAAGGGTTGCGCTGCCTGTCGCGCCCACGACATCGCGCCAGTCTGCGCAAGCCTTTACGCTGTGCTCCGTAAACAGTTTTTTATCTCTCCTGAAAGCTTTCCAAATTTAACTTGCGCGGTATTGTTACCTAAGTGACGATACGAATCATTTGTGAGTTTAGGTATATAATAATATATTTTCACATACATAAACTCACACTTTCTTCCCAAGGACACAGAATCTGTAGAATGTCACCTGCTACGATCCTTACATATTCCTTTTGCTTCGTTTATGTTCATACATCTGAGGCTCAAGTGTGAGTTTCTTTTAACTCACCATTTGGTGAAGGGTCAATCGGAGGCCAATCGGAGCGCCGAACGCGGTCGATGCGTGAAGTCGAGATAGTTAAAATAAACTCACACTAGGGCCTCTGGTCATACACGCACGCCGGTTGCGAGTATTATAATTCATAGGGGATTAGAGATATGATCTTAGATATATGTATGATAGTGTAACATCCCCCTAAGTTTGTCAACCTTCTAAATTAATTCTGTGACCTACATTTAACCTACATTTGTGAGGTAACCTTGAGTATTACACCCATATTATGTACTTATCCACGTACATATGGGAAGTACTTATTCCACTTTCATGCCTCCGCTGTTTACACGTTAAGCCGATTTCCATTAAAATTTGCATAAATTTTACATACATAGACGCTTATACTTTGGTATGTGTTATATTATATCTTTATGGGCTGTAATAAGTTTGTTATGATGCCGAATGGTGAGAATTTTACGATCTATCTCCACTTGCTACCGAGTTTTCAATCTAAAGAATAATTTTGATGAAATGACAGCTTTTCCTTCGGTTATTGAACTCAATTTAATTTAATATATTGTCAAAATCCATACTATAATATTATAAATGTGAAAGTAACTCTGTCTGTCTGTCTGCCTGTATGTAAACTTTTCACGCCTAAACCGCTGAACCGATCATCATGAAATTTGGCAGAGATATAGCCTGGGATATGGAGAAGGACATAGGCTACTTTTTCACGCGATAACCGACATCTACGCGGGCGGAGCTGCGGGCAAAAGCTAGTCTTCTAAATATATAAAAGAAGAAACTGACTGACTGACTGACTGACATATCAACGCACAGCCCAAACCGCTGGGTCTAGACATTCCAAATTTGGCACGTGGGTTCCTTATGAGGTCTAGGGGTGCACTAAGAAAGGATTTTTGGAAATTCCACCCCTAAGGGGATAAAATAGGGGATGGAAGTTTGTATGAAAGTCCGTCAGTTTTGAAGTTAGGATCTTCAAATTTTGTGTTCAGCGTTTTTGATAATTCCACCCCCGAAGGGTCAAAAAGGGGGATGAAGTTAAGTTCCTTAATTTTCGAAGAAAAATCACAAAATTTACTATTGTCGGACTTCCAACCCTTAAGGGAATGAAAAAGGGGATGAAATTTTGTTTTTAATTAAAATTCTTAATTTTTTATGTAAGTTAAAATCACTTTTCGGCATATGTGTGTGTGTTAGAAACTAAAACAACCAACGTAAATCGTTGTTTTTTTTAACCGACTTTCCAAAAAGGAGGAGGTTTTCAATTCGGTTGTATTTTATTTTATTTTATTTTTAATGTTTGTTACTCTCGGAACTCCGTCGTTTGTGAACCGATTTGGCAAATTATTTTTTATTTGAAAGGATATACTTCCAAATTGGTCCCAAAATCCAGTTCTGATGATGGGATGGATGAGGAATTGAGGGAACTCCTCAAATTTTATAGGCAAACATATAGCGATTTTTGTATTTTCATCAAAAACTCAAGCATTTTCATTCAGTAAGTATCATTTGATGAAGTGGAACTGATGAAGAAGACCACAAATGGCCTCAAATGTTCCTCAATGATAAGTATTTCACGGGTGGCGATAAGATATTTCGATTAAGATAGTTAAGCGACTATGAAGCAAATTTAAATGAATAATTCCGATGAAAATGGTACCATCGAACTGATCTGAAGATGAAGCCGGAAGGTATGCACCGGAACTCCGTAATTAAACAGTGTATCCTAGCCGTGTTTGGGCTTATTGGAATTGTCATGAGATGCACTCGGGCTATAACACTTATGCGCTATACAACTTATATTTAACTTACGGCCAATAAATTATATATTTTTTTTTTTTTTACTTTTTAAGGGTTTCTGTTTGTGTCGGGGTTTTTTTTTTTTTTTTCAGAATTATAGTAGCCAACCGAAAACAAATCACATAATTCAAGTGGAAGCGAGCAGCTAACTAAAGGACCAAAAAGCCACTGGATCTGCAATTCTTGTTGAAGAGGGCACTGACAATTCTTGGACAGTCTCTTCAAAAACCGGACAGTTTGGACATCCCTAGCGACGTCTCCAGTTTGCGACGAAGCGAACAATGCCTCAAGTACTCTTTTAAATCTCCTTTTTCTTTACTAAAAATATTTTTTGTAGAGTTAAAGAAATTATAAAGAAAGAGAGGTGAAATACTTAAAGATACATAAAGATAAAATAATATGTTACATTAGAGGCGTCAGAAAATCACTGATTTCCAAAAAAAAACAGTGCTTTAGGTAATATTATTTGAATTCTTACAAGTCGATTTTTTTAACAAGTTAAAGTTAAAATTTTCGATTTTAATTTAGACTTATTTTTAATATAAAATATCTATTAAAAATAAATCTAAATTAAAATCGAAAATTTTAACTAACCGGAACATTCCTTTTTGTGACCGCTCTTTTTTTGCAAAAAATCTTTTAATTGTGAAACTATTCCGCACTGAAATGGCAACATGTATCGTCTTTCATCAAGAGACGTCATTTTGGTTTCAATTGTCAAACTAATTTGTGGCCAGCGCGCGTTCTGTGTTTCAATTTCTTTGCTCAGATATTTGACCATGTTTTACTATCATACGTCTCTTTTCTTTAATTATATGTATTGTTATTCTTAACACATTGCAAAATTTATATAGTATTTGATATCAAAACTTTAATAGTGCTAAGTACGACGGGTAATTTTTAAACAATTTAATAATACAAGAAGGTAGCATTATGTGACCTCCGTTTTGTGACTTGTTTTGTACAAAAAAATAAAATCGAATTTTACATCAGGGTACACTTTATTTTGAAATTGCTCAGTTACGCAATGTCGAACCTTAGAGCAATGTCGGAATGAACACAGCAATCAGCATAATTATAACCCTAATCGGTCAAACGCAATCATAGCTGTGGGCGCCCTTTAATGACATGTATTATCTGTACACTTGCACTAAGCGACCGTATCACATTAAACTGTTTTATAAACAGTTGTATCCAGTAGTCCCGCGCCAGCCAGCTGCGCCGACGCACGCATGACAGCGACGCCATCTTGGTTCTATTCTTAAAAATGTCGTCGATGTTATTCTTGTTTTTGACCATCGTCGGCTTGGTTGCCGCCCAGGCCCCGAACCCTACCATAAGAGTGGCTCATGGGGTTCTTCAGGGTGTATGGAAGGTGTCCACGAAAGGACGGTCCTTCGCCAGCTTCCAAGGTGTACCTTATGCGCGGCCGCCGATCGGAAAGTATCGATTTAGGGTAAGTTATTAATTTTAGTTTAGTTTTTTTAGCTTGTGTCGTTGAGAATTTGTGTTTATGTTGTGTTATTAGATGGACCTGTTATATTCTTTTGCAGCTGGTGATTAGCATGCTTTTCATTTAAAACTAAATCTGATTGTATTGGAGTAGTCTATAATGAAATACCTAACCCAAAAGTTCCGGCGTCACATTGCTTGTAAGAGGGCGTTAAGTTCTGCCCTTTAAACTTTTATCAACTTTGGTAATCGAGTTAACCATAATATATAGACGATATCAAGTTTGAAAAAGGTCAAAGTTTTTTTAACAAATCCTCGCTTATTTGAGTTAAGGCGGTTATAAAAAACATCGTTTTAATTGGCATTAAGTTTGCCTCAGAATTAAACAGCGAATAAAATACATATATAAAAGTTTTATAGTAGTATAAGTAGTCAAACTCATTACAGTTTTCCAACTAAGTAAACAAAACAATATCGTGACTTTGTCACTTTAAGTATAGTTATGTTAATTTACAACAATAACAAACTTTGTATTTGTATGGTTGACCATGAAAACAAAACCGTTATTGTTGGAGAACTAATTAATATTATTTTGGTGATTATCCTTGAAACTTATATTAAAATCAACTACCTATACATTCACATATTCGTTCGTGTTATTTACTCTCGTGGAAATTACTTAAAATATACAACCACATGCTATTTACATAACATCTACCAACGTTAAATATTTAGAAACCCGTCTGTTCAATAAATATTCAATGCGAGTCGTATTTTCCATCTTCTAAGGCAGTGTTTTTCAACCTTTTTCATAGTGTAGCCCCTTAGTATGGAAAAATATTTCGCGACCCCCTACCCTCCGCAGTTTCTTACTTGGAATTTAAGTCTGTCACTTTGGTTTTTGGTTAAACAGAAAAACAGAATACCCACAATTAACCACAGAAGCTTCGAAGTGTTTGATTCCATTTGGAACCTCCTACTTGTGCGAGATAACGTTTTCATCGATGGTTCAATTAAAAGGCAAACAGGGAAATTGCCGAAAGTTAACCGAATGTGTAAAAAAAAATTTTGCTAACGAGACGAAATTGGTGTTTACCAATTTCGTCTCGTTAGCAAAATTTTTTTTTACCCATTCACATTATCACAATAATGTGAATGGGTGCGTATGTTCAACTTCACATTAATAATTCATGTGACTACTAGGTATTTGTGGATTTGTGTTAACCTTTAGAGTTTAATTTTTTTTTTTATATCTGTTTTTAACAAATATAACATTTTGAACTAATATTAATTTAAATTTATGAGCTTTACATTTTTAAGTAACGGCGATCCCCTTAAAGAAGCCTGGCGAGCCCCTAGGGGATCGCGACCCACACATTGAAAAACACTGTTCAAAGGAATGTCACAAATGTTAATAGCACAACAATGTATACTTCTCGTTAGAAATAGTTATGAAATTTTAATGTCATTATAATAGTTTCTAGTTATCATTTTAATTACAATCGATTACCGAACAATAAAAACTATTAATGGAAGTATCTAGAACTTGCAAGACTGCTAACGATGTCAATTCCGTAACACACTATCAAACACAATCTGAATGATTTTAAAAGGCCATTGCTTCATATGTTCGAAAAATTTGTCTGCTCAACAACGTAAATAACACAATGAATGTTGTTGAACTGTCAAAATGAACGCATTGCTACTGTAATCATCATCATTTCAGCCGAAAGACGTCCACTGCTGAACATTGGCCTCCCACAATAGGGGGGGGGGGGGATTTGCCATAATCGCCACGCTTGGCAGGCGGGTTGGCGAACGCAGTATGGTGTTAAAAATGCTGAGAGAACGCTGCTGCCCATTCTCTTGTAAGTCCCTTAGTCGCCTTTTACGACACCCACGGGAGGAAATGGGATGATGCTATTCTTTACGTCCGGCACCACAGGGTCCCTAAGTATTGCTACTGTAAGTGTTAGTTATAACACAATTAGCCCGCAGTTTTTAGTCCATCAATCAATAAACTTTGACCATCATAGTCCACAGCAGGACATACCACCACCCGCTTCCTTCTTCTTCTTCTGTGTTTCGCTGGCATGACAGTACCAAATATAAATATATATCGATGATAATAATAATATACAGGTCGTCCCACGACTGCCACATTGAGCGAAAGTAGACTTAAATACTTTAGATAGAAAAAAATATTGAATGAAGACTTCATTTTTAGGGTTCCGTAGTCACCACGGATTGAACCCTTATAGTTTCGCCATGTCCGTCCGTCTGTCCGTCCCCAGCTTAGCTCAGAGACTCTTAGTACTAGAAAGCTATAATTTGGCATGGATATACATATTAATCACGCCGACAAAGTGGTAAAATAAAACATGAAAAAAAAATCCCTTCGGCAAGCCGCAAGAGGAGGTAGATTTCGAAGAAGGTTCTACGAAGAAGCTTTCTCCGCGCTGACATTCTCATTTGTGAACAGTATAGTTAGTAGTGTAGTTTATTATAATCAAACCTTATCACGCTATTGTTTATCCCTTGTTTTTCAAAAGAAGCAATGATGATTGTGGCGGTATCAACAACGCCACATGCGAATTACGCATCAAAGACCTGACGTCACAAATCCTGCATCGCGCTATCAGAGTTCACTGCGCGACTAGCATATATACAACATCCCAACATCAACCGTTGGGCAGTTGCCCACCAGACACAATACCCGTCTGGTCGGAGGATCCTCCCTTTACTACAGAGTATGAGTGAACTTTACACCCTGTTCCTCATACCTCTAAATTGGTGACCCCGAATATGGACATTAGCGCAGCCTTCGTGCAACTACTTCAGCGTGACGTCATCCATCACTTCCTCAAGCTTTCGAGCGGCGAGTCACACAGCCAGCCAGCACTCACGGCTTCAACGGGTATCCTGACCACCAGCATGCAGCGAACGCGCATACCTGGTCATCACCCTCAGCCTCATCAGCAACCTTGGCACAGCACACTGCACTTTCGGCCGGTCCACAAGCCCTTCAACGCTCTCCTGGTCGACGCCAGCAGTCAGCCTCAACCCAGCGCTGTACGACGTCCGACTCACTGGATCAACAAACGCAGCGCCACCCCGACTCACTGGGGAATCACCGCAGACAGTTCCGACTCACCGTGAACTATGCGGCACCCGGTTCCGACTCACTGGAATCACAACTGGCCCTGGCAAGCAACATATGCACTGACTCAGCCCACTATCGACCTCCGGTCTCCGGTCTCCGGAGGGGAGTAATGTGGCGGTATCAACAACGCCACATGCGAATTACGCATCAAAGACCTGACGTCACAAATTCTGCATCGCGCTATCAGAGTTTACCGCGCGACTAGCATATATACAACATCCCGACATCAACCGTTGGGCAGTTGCCCACCAGGCATAATACTCGTACCCGTCTGGTCGGAGGATCCTCCCTTTACTATAGAGTATGAGTGAACTTTACACCCTGTTCCTCATACCTCTAAAATGATGATGATTAATATTCTATTTTGGTTTATTATATCCACTCAAACATCCAGTCCCTCAAAGAGTCCGAAAAATACCAAAGAGGCCTGTCACGTGACTGCCTCCATGTTGCGACTAAATACTATTTAGAAGTACCTCCATTATGAATATTAACAAAAGATTTGGTCGTCAAGGCAACGATTTTTACATGGAAACGCCCTCAATTTTCAGTTATAATTTTTTATTTCGAAAACTATAAGTTTTATCGCTAGACTTTTAGTTAAAATTGTAGAGTAAACAATTTTCTTTCCAAAAAAAAATTGCGACGCTAAAACTGTTTACCGTTTCGGAGATATGATTTTTTTTCAACGCCCTCCCCAAGTTGTGGGTTGCATCAAAAATGTTTGAATTTAAAAGTTTTCCGTATTCTTACTCGGAATGATAAAAATGTTAAACGGTTCAAAAAATTTCCATAGGAAAAAAATTGTGACAAAACAGATGGGGCAATGGGGCCGAAAAAGTTCTGGAGTGGTGACCGCGTACCGGAAGACGTAGCGTTGGAAGGCCTCCCACAAGCTGGACCTTGTGAAGGCCGCAGGAATTCGCTGGATGCGGGAAGCACAGAACCGGTCGAAGTGGCGGTGCTTGGGGGAGGCCTATGTCCAGCAGTCGACGTCTTTCGGCTGAAATGATGATGATCATATTTATTTCACGGCGTCATCAGTGGCAGCGCAGAGGTCACTTAGGCTGCATGTTAGCGTTGTTAGGCCTGCGGGCGGTGAATAATGGGTAGCTCACTGTCCGATCAGGACCAGGCCCGTGCCGGACGGCGCGTACGTATTCCACGCGCGCCTCGAAGAGATGTCAGCAATGACGAGGGGGCCCATTAGGGCCCAAGCCTGCCGGGTCAGCGGGATTGTCCGAAAGGGGTACCGCTGCCCCCAGCTGCCCCGGAACATAATGGACCAAGGAAGGAACACGGGTGGGTTTAAGTCAGTAAGATTCTGACACTGACTTCCGCTTCATCCAGAGCGGGAGGGGTCATTTGATGATTTCACATCCCCAAAAAAAAAAAGCCCCACTTTACCAGATTGTAATTACATCTTCCCACTTGGGTCCGGAGACGGTTCAGGGACCGCACCAGACCGCTTTCTGAATCCACCTTCTATACAACTACTAGCTGACCGGACAGTCGTCCTGTTTCCTAGAACTCAATCACAGCGCCACCTTCCGGATTCAATTGTGAATCTAAACCATCTAGGGATCCAATACACACAAAATTACCAAAAGCCGTTTAGGAGGACTTCAGTCACATACACGAACAGAAGAATTATATACAGGATGGAAGGAACATCGACGCGAAGCCGGTTACCATGGATTCTGTACATGATCCTGAAATTTTTCACACACATTTTCTCTTTTTTTTATAGGTACACTGAAAAAAAAAATATTTTTTTGGGATTTAATTTAACCACTTTTTCGGCGTGATTGTGAAGTCTAGTTCTAGTAGTACGAAGAGTATCTGAGCTAAGCAGCGGATAGACAGACAGACGGACATGGCGAAACTATGAGGGTTCCTTGTTGACTAAGGAACCCACAGTTGTTGCATTTAGCAAAGTTCTTTAGCCTCATAATGACATAAAAATGTATAAAAGAACCAGCTTACAACACGATCTAATTTTAGAATTAAAATCATCAAAAGCGACGAAGATCTTAGAAAATTAAGAGGACTTACTATAGTTTGACCGATACCGCTGTACCGCGCTTGAGGTATGTGCGCGACGAGACAGAGAGGCAGTGCAGGCCGCTCATTTGTCAACCCTTACGGCTGTACAGCGGTATCGGTCAAACTATTTTACCAAATACCTATAACTTTTACTCAAATTGCGATCGCCAGTCCGTCTGCGTAAAGATTTAATTACTGGTATCAACTAATTTTATTGCGGAAAAGTAGGCAGTAAAAGAGTTCCCTTGGAGATCCCGCACATTATTGATCCTTCGAGGTTTCTTTGGAGACCATTAATAGAAGATATCGGGCTATATACAGGATACAATTTTATTATTGGAGTTGGTGTACCAAGGCCTTCGACCATTCTTTCTATTTTGGATCTCCATAATGTGGTAGGGAAAGATGTCTTGAAAAGCCGTTTTGGAGCCAAAAGGCATTCAAAGTGTCAGAAACAAGCAAGCGAATACAATGTTATATTTATGTTGTATAATAATATTATAGTCGAAAAACCTAATGTTTTGGGCTTGCTTATCAAAAACGATTCACTGCAAACATCTCATCTTCGTGCAGCGGTAGACGGAAAAACGCTGTGCAGCAATTTTAAGGCGCTTTCCTTAGCGAACGACCTTGAGTGTTCGGTCCTTCTCTATTCCGCCGCTTTGTAACTATTTTAATAATAAAATAAAACAATCCATACATATTTAGATTTTTAAATTATCTTTCCATTCATTAGTCGTTTAAGCATAAATATAAGTAACTAAGACAAATTGTGTAACATGTGTATTATTTTTGGTCTTATAAATATTATTATTTTTATATATTTACATATCTCGGGACCCTGGGGTCCCGGACCTTTGGAAGGCGTACGAGGGGCCGAAGCCAACTCGCAGAGGCCCGTCAGACGCTTTTTAATTAAATGAGGCACCAACCGACGATTATCCCTGTACGCACTATGCAAGTGCACCCAAGGACAACCCCCGGTTGGTGTAGGACTATTGCAGGATATGGAACCAAAGATATTGGACTATGGGTTTAGGTGGTTAAAATGGACTGGTTACCTAAAACTATGGAAGGACTATGGCCCTTGCCTGATCAATGTTTTATTATACTCGGATAAAATGGCAGGGATTGACTTGCACACTCAATAATGGGCCCCCGAAAACGGTCGCTAGCACATAGTGACGTAGCGACAAGGGGGCAACATGTCCTGAGGTGCTCGAGGAGTGGAGAGGTATTCCACGGCTCTCAGAACAATCCCAGACCCCGGAAGATGGTCAAGATCCCTACAAGCACTTACTGGAATACTTCCTTCCTCCGAGCACGTTTGCTCTTGCGAATCTCCATCTCAAGCCAGCCAATAAAGGCAAGAATGAAGTGGGAGCTCAGGTCCTCGTCAGTGTTCACTCCAGCCGGCCAATAAAGGCAAGCCAGAGATGAAGAACATGACTTCTCCCGGGAGATAGGGTCCGTGGGGTCGCTACTGCCCAACAGCTCGCCACATGCTGCCCTGCGGGTTTATGTATCTCTCTTTATTATTAGTGAAATCCTCAAATGTTTTGAACGTCACTGTAGGCAAAATGTGAACTGTATTTAGCAATAAAAATACGAATCGCTGACACAACTGACTTTATTTTTTAAAACATGTAAAAGAGTAAAAAACCATAAATATATATAAAAAGGTTGCATTAGTCACCTTTAGCAAAAGATGCATGCAATCATTAATTTTAGTAATTTTTTTACAAGGTGATTTTAAATGTATTTATAACACATAAAAACAAATAATAACGTGCAATGTGATGATATGAAATCAAACATTAATAATGCGCTTTTAGATGTAGTTTATTTCTCTTAATTTATGAGTTATTATAATAGCCTCTGAAAAACGCACTACCGCAAGGTTTTGCTCAGGGTAGCACAAGAAAACATTAACACTCTAATACAAGAAACTAATTAAATGAAACTGCAAATGTTTACCACACTGAAAAAAAAAGTAGTTGCCACAATCAAGATTTTGTTTAGATTGACTAAGTAACTCAAACTCAAAGCATTTATTTCAATTAAACCATTTACAGGCACTTTTGATTGTCAAAGAGACGGTCAGTTAGTCAGAAAGTTGAAGCTAGATGCCCAATCCAATACGTAGATCACTATGGAGAAGAACGGGCAAGAAACTCCAAGGACACTCTTTTAAATCAAGATATTACATAATCCTGGGTACATTATTCTTGTTGCTTCTATATGTGAGACAATGTAAAAACTAATAAAACTAATGAAACAATTCAAAATATAAAATTGTGTACCTATTTTGAAAATTATTTTTTCATTCGGTAGAAGAAGCTTTCGCGGTGGTCTCTTAACTTTTATAACTTTGCTGGGGTAGTTTCGAGTTAGCTTTGATAATACGTGTTTAATTCACTTTGTTATCTTGATGATGTTATAGGTACCATCACTAAAAAAAGAAAAATAAAAAACTTTTTAACAGAACAAACAAAAATTAAAAACCAATTCCAAAAAAACAAAAAAAAAATCTGTATCAAATACTTTAATTTCGGAAGTCGGTGGCAAAAACTAAAAGACAGATCCACTTAGTATATTTTTTTTGGAAGTCGGTTGTTACAACAAAAAACCGTCCCAACCGTTGTTAGCATTCATCACTGAAAACACTCATTCTATGAATACTGAGGTTGCCAAAAAAGGAACCGACTGCCTCGTTGGTCTAGTGGTCGCAAGTGCTACTGCTAAGCATGAGGTCCTGGGTTAGATTCCCGGGTTAGGCAAAGTGTTATTAGGTTTTTCCATCTGGAATTGCCCTGAACGATAGACATCACTCCTGCAATATATTTTTCAAGCGTTTTTTTCTGACATCGTATCTTTCCTGGGACTCCAGTAAATTATGATAACAACGTAATTCAATACCGAACACTTCAGTTTCAAGTTTTTATAGCGTTTTTTCCTATAAGAACAGTGCAACTAATTTGTATTCCGAGCTGAGAACTGATATTGATGTTAGCAGTAGCCAACCCGCAATGAACGTCAACTTTATTTTAATACTATTTGAAATAAAGTGTTTATTGTACTCTTGAAGCTGGTGTGTTGCACTGAAAAATATGCACTCCAATAAAGTGACTTTTTAGCTTGATTGACGATATCTTGTTTAGATTAATCAAAATCTTAGTTAAGTTGATCATCACGACATGATTGCAGCAATACTAGTTCAAATGATTAAACGCTCAAACAAGTTTCTCGATTACCCTTTACAAGACATCATTGTAGAAGAGTTAAAAAAGAGACAAGTTTTTTTTTTTTTAACTGTAACTAAGTAAGTTAGTTGTGTCAATCAAGCATTTTGATTATTTCAATAAAGATCATTGAAACTTTAATCTAATAATCTTGGTTGGAGCAACTATGTTTTGACTTGATTGCTGCAAATAGGTTTTGTGATAACTCCAATCAAGATCCCGTTTCATACTCAAGGTAGTGCAAAGTGACACTTCACTTTGCACTACCTTGAGTATCTACTAACATAGTTTTAAGTCTTATTTACTAACACAAGTTTTTACAATAAAAATATGTATGTCTAGGTTAAGGTATTTATGTATGGGCCTTCGTCGCCTGAAAATAAATGGATTTATTATTTTATTTTTAAATCTCAATCAAATAAAAGTAGAAGCTGTGATCATTGTGTTTGATAGGCTCAGATGCAAACAAAAAATATCACTCGATATTCTTCAACTAAATGAGAAGAAATTTAAAACATGCATTAAACGCACACTATGTAGACAAGCATATTATAAGTTGGATGACTAAAAAAAAACACACAGTCGAACATAGGACCTCATCCTTTTACGAAGTCGATTAAAAAATAATCTTCAAAATTGGTGCTAAACTGATGAGTTGCGCGATTAGCACTAATGAGTTATGTATCTACATAAATGAATTTAAAAAAAAAACTTAAAACACAGTTTATTTTTCCGAAATACTTACTATTTATTTTTCCACTTATACCATAACATACTTTATTTCTTGTACAAAAAGTTGGCAACCCTAGATCGCCAGTATTTCAGATTTGACCTTTAAAAAAGTATGCCATTGGAGTGGGTTCACTTCAATAGCAAAATTCTTTCGAATCCTACGCCTTAGCTGCTTATTACACGACTAGGAAAATTAAATTCTTGTACGACAAAGCGTTTTTTCCTTTTTATTTAATCTCAGTAGTCCGTGCATTGTTTTGGAAAGCAAAAGCTGATTGACACTCAATTAAAAACAAAAAATTCTTTGAAGCAATCTCGGTACTGCCAGTCGTTCGGGACTACGATATAATTTGTGTTTTCGTCTACTAACTCGTAGACCGTTTCTGGGTACTGTATTTTCATTTCATTTTCTTCAAAGAAAATTGTCTTTGATAATATTTTGTCGAAAACAATCTATCTATCTAACCCTTCGTGAAATATGCCAAGACATTTTGATTGCCCTCGTTGCCCTAAACCTTGCTTCGGGGCATTTAATCAAAATAACTTACTTTGGGTTTCGGATTGGGCACCCTAATTGCGTAACACACTATCAATCACGATCTGAATGAGTTTGAAGGATATTGCTAATCCATTGCTTCATATGAACGAAAAATTTGTCTGCTCAACAACGGTCAACGCAATGAATGTTGTTGAACTGTCAAAATGAAAGCCATTTGCTACTGTTAATGTGTTACGTAATGACCCCGTTGATCATATTTCTTCTCCATTTTTTCCGTGCCATAAGTCACTGTTAAGCTCCATTTACACGGTGCAAGTTTATTGGCATACCATAAAATAGAAGCAGCAATTGACAGGCACCGTCTAAACAACACGTACAATTGTTGAACGATACGGGCAAGTTAGTTGCCGTTCAAAACTGGTATAGGTTTAAACAGCATAAAATTGCACGTGCAATAAAATCGCATTCAACTCTACAAGTACGAACGAATAAAACAAGTTTAAGAAAATCTTAAGAAGCCGTTCAAAAACTTGGCAGCGCAAATACGTACAATGCTTGAATGTTTTAACTCTACTTTAAGACGAGGCAAAACTTGCATGCAATAATCCCTTGCAATAAAATTGCCTTGGTGTAAGTTGCATGCAATTCTATTGTACGGCAAAACTTGCATTCAATTATTGTATGCTATTCTATGGAAATCGCACGCGTGCACTTGCATGCACTTGCATGCAACTCGTGAATGGCAATAATTGAACGTGCTTTATGTCATCCCATTATTACTCATGAAATTTGGCCAGCGTCGCTGAAAACCAGCGCTGGGGCTCTGTCTCGCATAGGACGCATATTTTTTCCCTAATTTGTTCTTTTTTGTGTTTGTGTTCTTTGTTTGCGTCATGTTTACCGCAAATAAACGTTTTTTCTTTCTTTCTTTCAGAAACTTACACGTGTAAAGGGAGCTTAACTGTTATCCGTTTTCTTTTACCTGCTGGATTGCTAAATGCAAGTTTTTTTTTTTCCTTCCATATAACATTTAAGATATTCAAAGCTATCGCAAAGGTACGTTAGCGGGACCCAATGTTTGCAGAGTTTTATCGGAGATAAAATAGAATAAACATACTTATGTTTAATCGATAACCCCAGTAACTAACTGCCGTAGCTATAGTATTATATTATCTGTAGCCGTAGGTTTGTCCTCCTACTGACTGATATTACCGTAACGGAATGAAATATAGTGAAAAAAGTCTACTTATTACCTAGTAAGTAGACTTCTTTCACAAGATTTGTCTGAAAATCGTGAATTGTATTCGGAGTCGCAAATATTTTAAGGGCCGATTTTGATAACCTAATAAAATCATTTAAGTACCTATCATCATCATCATCATCATCATCATTTCAGCCGAAAGAAGTCCATTGCTGGACATAGGCCTCCCCCAGTTGGTTTGCCATAATCGCCACGCTTGGCAGACGGGTTGGCGATCCCAGTATGGTGTTAAAAATGCATAGAGAACGCTGCTGCCCATTCTCTAGTAAGTCCCTTAGTCGCCTTTTACGACGGGCTTTACGGGGTGGTGCTATTCTTTACGTCCGGCACCACACGGAACTTAAGTACCTATAAAATACTTAAGACTGTGCCGAGCGCACAGTGGCGCCCTCATCGTTTGTTACAGAGTTTTAAACGGAGCTTAGTGGCCACTATTTTCCGTATTACAATAAAACATAACAATTTAAAACTACTGTTTGTAGTAATAATAAAGTATAGTCTTGTGAAGCACAACTTGACGTGCTTATTTTCTGCATTTTCATTTTAAAATAAAATAAATCACCGAAAAAACGATGAGGGCGCCACTGTGCGCTCGGCACAGTCTTAAAATACTAAAGTAGGTATATAAAAATCAAAAGTCATTTATTCAAATTAGGCTGAGAATCAGACTAGTTTGAATAAATTAGGCTGATTCTCAGCCACAAGAATTTCGAACGTCAAAATTACTTAGGACAGTCCCCCAAAACGCCCACTCTTCACCACCTACTAGTGCTTTAGAAGAAGCACTAGTAGGAGCAAGAAGTGGCGCAACAAACTCGGGGTGCAGCACAGCTGTCTGATCAGTTAGATAAACTTAATTATTTATGTTGTATCTATTCATACATGAAATATTATAAGAGTACCATCTATATGTGGTAAAAAAGCCACAGAAGCGACGATTTTTTTTTTATCTAAATGTTTTATAGTTTTACATGATTATTATAATTTTAAAATTGCTTGAGACATTTTGCAAATGAGTTGCATTTTACAAAATTTTACTTATTCTATGAATGACTCGCCCGGACGCGTCGACGCGGCGGTGGAGGCATGAGCGCGGTGAATTTTGATAATTAATCGTCATAGGTATCAAGTAATTTTAAATTATGTATTTTTTTTAACAATATACTCAGATTTAATTCCAAAAAATCGTTTCCATGGCTTCTTTACCACCTAAAGGTGTATCTCTTAAAATATTTCGTGTTTGAATAGATACACCCTATATACAAGAGTTATCATATTAGTTAGTCAAACATTAATTTAAAAAAAAACAATACCGATAAAATTGCAGTATTATATTCAAACATTGTATGGACAACGAACACAATACCAATTAAAATATTTTTATTTATTGATAATATTAACTTATCTAATAGTCTTAAAATAATAATATTATTTACAAGTACATATATAAGTAAGGAATGGGACAAAAAAAAACTGTTCTGTTGCTACAAGAAGTGCTGGAGGAGACCATGTTTCCTACCGTTCGAAATGTGTATCCAGAGAAGAATTACTACAAATGAAAGTGGAGGATAAGATTAATCTTTCGTACAGTGTGCAGGCGTGGATTCGTTAGCATAATGACATTTGCGTTATTCCTTGGCCTGCTATATCACCGGATTTAAATCCCATTGAAAATCTATGGGGTGTTATCGTTCAACGGTGGAATAATCAAAATGAGCGTAGGTACTCCAGATGTGTTAGAAGCTCATTTTTTACAAATAGGGGAGAGTATTCGTGGTTCAGATTTATGTAAAAAAATAATTAGCTCAATGCATTCCCGCATGCAAGCTGCCATCGACCAGGGCCTCAAGTCTGCTATTACAATAGTGTCAGAATGGTCTCTTCATTGCGAGTTTTTGACAGATTTGCCATACAAACACTGTCAAATACTCACAATGGCGAGACCATTCTGACACTATTGTAATAGCAGACTTGAGGCCCTGAATGGTGGTTACACGAGCTATTAATAAATAATTATACCCACTTAATTAATATTATTTTACTTAATACTTATTATTTATAATATTAACTAGAGACCAGGGGGCCAAATCTACTAATGTACAAACGTTGCAATGACCTCTTCATTGTAAGTTTTTGACAGATTTTCCATACCAACACTGTCAAATACTCACAATGGCGAGACCATTGCAACGTTTGTAAATTAGTAGACTTAGGCCCCTGGTTATATGTGTATCCTATTAGGTACTTACGTATTTTTAATAACTTAAAAAAGTTATGAACACTTCAAGTTCAAACACAACATAATTTTTAGTTTTTTATGTTACCTTAAAACCATTTGAGACGTTTTTGTGGAATTTTATAGTTTTTAGCCTACCTATTTAATCCGTTTGACCTTAGAGATAAAATAATCTGGTCTCCTGTTTGTTTTTATTGGGGTTACATAAGCTTCAGTCCTATTTCCGATTTTGGAAACGAATACTGCCAAATGTATGTACACTAGTGTTTTAAGATGTGTATGTAATTACTAACAAAGTGGATTGTATGAGCTGGACAATAAATGATTATTATTATTATTTGTTGGTATACATTTTTGTATCTCGGCACTGATCTGCCGGTTTTATAGGGTAACACGGGCCAAAGCCAAGTGCTACCCCTGAGAGTATTAAACTAAGTGATAATTGATGATGATGATTGGCGTGATGATATTATGTTTTGCCTTTGTGTGTGGTGAATGATGTTTGTGTGTGTGATATTTGTGCGTCATTGTCGTTCTGCAGAAATTTTCGGACAATTCTGCAAGTGTTCAGGATAGCAGCTTTCTGTAGGGTTTGGTAGGTGGAGGGAGCTACGTCTAGTGTTTTTAAAGATTGATGCAGTTGTTTGGGAATGACACCAGTGGTTGAAATTACTACAGGAATAATGGCAACGATTATTATTATTATTATGCTATGGCTCAATAAGTTACAAATAATATTATAATGTTATACGATAATTAATAACTGACTGTTTAATTTGGATAATAAACTAAGAAATAAACGTCTATACTTTTTAATAGTGCCTTTTTGTTTGGCGACCCTGTTTACCTGCAATTATTCTGCTCTTTTTTCTTGTTGCTACCTATTTAGCTGCAATGACTCTACTCTTTTTTCTTGTTGCTACCTATTTACTCTGCTCTGTTTTCCTGTTGCTAAGTAACTACCAACTCGAATTTTATATTATTAATACCCACTCGTTAGCTTAATGAATATATTCCTATCGGTTTCTTTTGTTATGTTTATCATTTAAGCTGCGTATGCTGCACTAAAGCTATATGCAAAATGTAATGCTGCAGTAAAGATTACATAGATAATGAGATCAATGTATTAGCTGTGTAACTTCTTACTTAATCCTATTTAATACGTTTCTTCCTAACTCCTTACGTTTCGTAAACATCGATTTGGGTATTCTAAATCGATGAATTTCATCTTTATAAGAAACAGGATCGATTGGCATCAAAAAAAAAGTTTTTGTGAAAATTAACATTTTCTTGCTGACTAAATTTTAATGAAAATCTGTGAATGTGGATCATAATTTCTCAAAAAAATAAGGACAGCCTCCTGAAACCGTTTTTATGTAACTACAACGAATGAGATACCTACCCTTATTGCCCCGGCTCATAAATCCTCCCTACTTTTTTATGCATTTAGTATACATTACAATATTAGACATTACAATATTATACATTACAATATATAGATAATTTCTTAAAATTATTATTATAACATAGAAAGAAGAAGAAAGAAAGAAAATACGTTTATTTGCGGTAATCATGACGCAATAAAGAATATAAACACAAAATAAATAAGCAACCTATGTCTACTACTAAACTACATCTGTTGCCCTTATCTTATCAAACTTAAGATTATCGAGTTTGATCAAACAACTGTTTTAACTTAAGAAAGTTTTAGGACGGCTTTCACCAAAGAAACTGAACACGATCAGCACATCTAACCCGCGTTTTAGAGCTGTCAGTTTCATCATTGTTGTGGAATATTGACAGTGTCAGCTCTTGAAAACAGCCTTAGTAGCATTTTTTGTTGGCATTTAGTTGGCCAACTAAATGCCAACAAAAATGCTACTAGGGAGTGTATACGTGGCAGGCAGATTGTATGATTCGTCATTCTATAAACGGGTGCCGTCCAAACGCCGTACAAACGCTCGCGGTTTTGCAAAATGCCTAAGGCAAAATGTAAATCCATTTCTGTCACAGTTCTAACCTAACCTTTTTTTTTTTTTTTGACGCTGAGAAATTCATTACGCATGCCCGCTCGTCGGGGGACGAGACGGGGTATGTGGGACTCCCTGCCAAAATGGCAGTATACCCACTAAAACTCAGCGGAGTTCCCTCATCGCCTTGATGGGAGGGTCATGGGAAACCGGCACAGCCTTTACGTCCACAACCCTCCCGGCGCATGCCCGCCTAGCTGGCGGGCCCCGCATGCCCCTCAGCCTGGGGGCGATATGGGAATGACCGGGAACACCTGGCCATTCCCGTCCGACACTGGTGGAGGCCTGTGCAATACAGGCAAGGGTGCCCCCGCACCCGTTGCCTGCTGGCCTCCACCTGGGACCTCGCGCCAGACGACCCCGCGTCTAGGCGCCCCTGGTCCCCCCACGACGGGTCAGGTTAGTGGCCCCGCCGCCTACCACTTTTCGGCCGCAGAGGATAGGGAGAGCGGCCAACGCAATACCGACACTCCTCTTCCTCTGCGGCCCCACCGCGTCCGCCATTCAACGGTGGCGACCCCGTCAAGGCCGCGGAAGGTAGGGAGAACGGCTCACCGCAATACCGGCACTCCTCTCCCGCCGCGGCCTCCCACACTCAGCCGCGATGCCGCCCATTCGACATCGCGGCCCGCCTCGGTTGCAATGTCGCCAAAGCGGCAACCTACGGCCGCTACGTCGTCGGCTTAGCCGCAAAAGCCCTGACGAGCGGCCCCCTCCTCGGGTTCCTCTTAGCTTCACCGTGGCCCTCCAAGCCACGGCTACTGAGCCCCCCCGCCTCGACAATGCGGGAACCCACCGGGGGGAGTTCTAACCTAACCTAACCTTTTTTTTTTTTTTTGTTCCGGGGTGGAAAATCCTCATGGATGTCCTCCGCCCTGGGGCGGGCGGAGGGGTCTGTCAGACTCTTACTGACTAAAAACCACCCCGGTGTTCCGTCTCACACCTACGCCGGGGGTCACGGGAACGAACATACTTCCGCGACCCCCGACTGGTGCCGGCCCGCCACTGCAGGCCTCTCCTCCGGTCGAGGGGGGGAGTGAGGTGTTTGACTCCCCCCGCGACGTCTCAGAGGGGCGCGCGTGGAACACTACGCGCCACCACCTCGGGTCCGATATATGGGGGGCGACGGACGTCCCCTAGTCCGTCGTCCCTGGACCCATTTAGGGGGGCTGGAAGAGGGCGTTGTCCGCCCTCCGCCGACGCCCGGTGCGCCTGCTGCGGGCCGGGTTAGTGGACGAGATCTCCCTTTCCCGTTCCGCAGCCTCCTTCTGCGAAATTACTGTCTCGCAGAAGGAAACCACCGCGTCCCAGGACTCCTCGCCGCCGACCATCGAACGAGCGACGGCCGGCAGCGAGAGGTCACTGCCTACTCCAGAGATGAGGGCACGGCGCGGCTCCTCCCAAGCGGCACACTCTGCCAGCGTATGCCACGCCGTGTCCTCCCGACAGTCGACGCAGTGGTGACACCGGGCGTCCGGCTCCCTGTTTATGCGACACAGGTACTTCCCGAAGCAACCATGCCCCGAGAGCACCTGCGTCACCCGAAACGACAGGGAGCCGTGCCTCCTCCCGAGCCAAAGGTCGAGCACCGGCCGGACCGCCTCGATCGTACCGAGGCCGGCGGTAGGGCGTGAAAGCCTGTCCCGCCATTCCGCCACCAGGACCTCGCGAAGCTGTGACCGACGCAGCTCCACATGTCGCTGCATCAGCCACTCGCCCCGCGCCCTCGCTTCCTCGCGCCACCGATACAATGACGCGAGTACTTTTGCCTCCAGGTCCCAGGGCGGGGATCCGGCCAGTGCGCAAGCCGCCTCGTAGGAGATCGTGCGATACCCCCTGATGACTCTGACGGCCATTGCTCTCTGCGGTCTCCGCAGGACAGCGATGCTGCCGGCCGTCAGGTCAGCCGCCCAGATCGGGGCCCCGTACAAGGCCATCGATCGCACGATTCCCCCGTAAAGCCGCCTACAGGCGACGCTCGGGCCCCCCAGATTGGGAAGCAGCGTTAACGTAACCTTTTTTTTTTTTTTTTTTTTTTTTTTTTTTTTTTTTTTTTTTTGTTCCGCTGGGAAAAATGCATTACGCATACCCTCCCGTCGGGGGACGGGAGGGGTATGTGGGACTCCCCGGCAGAGTGCCCGTATACCCACTAAAAAACCCAGCGGTGTTCCCTCAATGCCGTTATGGGAGGGCCATGGGAAACTGGCACAGCCTTTACGTCCACGACCCTCCCGGCGCGTGCCCGCCTAGCTGGCAGGCCCCGCATGCCCCCGGGGCACGGGAATGGCCGGGAACACCTGGCCATTCCCATCCGACACTGATGGAGGCCTGTGCAATACAGGCAAGGGTGCCCCCGCACCCGTTGCCTGCTGGCCTCCACCTGGGAGGAGTCGGAGATGACTGTCATACTGACGTCTTCTTCGACCCCTCCTCCGCCTTCGGAGCGGCGCCGCGAGAGGGTCGTCCTCCCGCACGCGCTCCGCCTCCTCCTTCTGCGACATCACTTCCTCGCAGAAGGAGGCGACCGCTGCCCAGGCCCCCTCGCTCCCCAGCATGGCGCTGACGACGCCGGGAAGCGAGAGGTCCTGCCCGACCGCTGCGACCAGACTATGGCGCAGCTCGGACCAGGCAGGGCACACCTCCAAGGTGTGCTGTGCCGTGTCCACCGCCGCGCCACAGTCGTGGCACGACGGGGTCTCCTCCCTTTGGATCCGATGCAGGTGCGATCCGAAGCATCCATGCCCGGACAACACCTGCACCAGACGGAAAGAGAGGAAACCATGTGACCGCTCGAGCCAATCCTTCAGGACTGGCCCGAGCGCGTCCAGGGTTCGGCGGCCAAAAGTGGCAGAGGCGAGGTCCTCCGTCCAATGATGGACGATCGCGTCCCTCGCCTCTTGCCGCACGGCCTCCCGCTCCTCCGGGGCTGGGTGTTCCCCTCTCGCCCTCCGCCTCGCCGTATATTCGTACACTCTGGTCAGCACCCATGCCTCGAGCTCCCAAGGAGGGGTGCAGGCCAGAGCGCACGCCGCCGAAAAGCCTACTGTTCGGTAGGCCCTCGCCACCCGCTGAGCTATAGCCCTTTGGGGTGCCCGCAATGCGGCGGCGTTCTCCCTCCTGCGGAGGGAGTCCTCCCAGATTGGGGCCCCGTAAAGGGCCATGCTCCTCAAGATGCCGGCGTACAGTTGCCGGCATCGCGATTTGGGTCCCCCCAAGTTGGGGAGCAACCACGAGAGGGCGCCCGCGGTCTTCAGCAGGCGCGTCGACAGCCCGCTAAAATGCGGGCCGAAACGCCACCTGCTGTCGAGTACAAGGCCCAGATATTTCATCTGGGCCTTCACCTCAATTCGGACGCCCTCTACGTATACGTGGGCGTCAGGTGGGGGGCGCTGCCGAGGCCCGTGGAAGAACACGGCTTCGGTCTTGTGCAGCGCCACCGTCAATCCTAGGCGGCGGATCCTCCCTGCGACCAAGGATCCGCCCGCCGAGGCCAAGTTGGCCGCCTCCCTGAAACTCCCCCCCCGGGCGGTGAGGAGAGTGTCATCCGCGTAGCAAATGACACTCGTGCCCCGGAGGAGAGTTCCCCGCAAGAGCCCATCGTAGCCGACGTTCCAGAGGAGAGGTCCTATGACTGACCCCTGTGGAACGCCGGCCTCGACTGCGTACCGCCGAACTTGGCCAGCCCTGTTCACGAGGACGATCGACCGATCCTCCAGGTAGCTGGCCAGTAGACGCCGCATGTATCGAGGCACTCCGTGAAAACGAAGTGCCTCTAGGATGGTGGAGTGGGGAACAGAGTTGAAGGCGTTGGCTATGTCGAATGACACCGCCAACACTCCGTCCCCCGCCTCCATCGCCTCCTTCACCTGGCCCTTAAGGCGGGCCAGCGCGTCCACCGTGGAACGCTCAGCCCGAAATCCGAACTGAGCGTCCGACAAGTCCGGCCCCACACTCCGCAGATGGCTCTTTAGGCGGGCAGCGATTATCCCCTCAAACATTTTGCCGACCTCATCGAGCAGGACGATGGGTCGGTATGCCGAGGGGGAGTCTGCAGGGCGGCCCTCCTTGCGAAGGAGGCACAACTGCCCCTCCTTCCATGGTTTCGGGAACCTCCCAGACGCAAGACATGCGCTGAAGAGGTCCCGAAACCGCTCCTCCATTTGAGTGGCAGCTATTGCCACCACTCTCGCCGGGACACCGTCGGGTCCCGGAGCCGTCTTCTTGGCGCGGATATGCACAATCGCCGCGCCAAGTTCCGACTCCGTGACAGGAGGGGCCTCCTCTTCCTCCTCAGCTGGCGGAGCTATCCCCCGCGGAGGGTTCATCGCTGGTGGGGTGAAGTTGTCCCTGCACGGAAACAGGGACTGAACCACCCCGTCCAGAAATGAGGGCTCCAGGGTCTCGGCCACCGGGGGACCAAAGGGGCGCAGCTTGTTGCGCGCCGCCTTGTATGGTCTCCCGTAGGGATCGCGGTCGAGACCCTCCAGCACCTCCGCTCTCGCCGAGTCCCTGGCGTCGGCGATGGCCCGCTCGAGAACCATCTTTGCCTCTATGTACACCTCATAGAGGTGGTCCTCGTGGCCGATGTCTCGTCGACGCCGCCGCCGGCTCCGCGCGTAGGCCCTCCTGGCCTCCACGCACGCCGCTCGAAGCCCCGCCAGCTCCGCCGACCACCAGTACACTGCCCGATTGGGCAGCGGCCGGCCAGACCGAGGCATACTTGAATTGCACACCTCGGTCAGAGACTCCCTGAGGCGCCCCGCCACGGTGTCCACGTCCAGGCCGGCGGAAGGCGGCGAAAGCCAGTCCTGGATAAACGCCGCCTCCGCCGCCGCCTCCCTGTCTAGGCGAGTGAGGGCCCACCGTGGGAACGCTGACCGCCCAGAGAGGGGCCGCGTCCCTCCGGGCCCACCGGTGGAGATGTCGAACCGCACGTAGCGATGGTCCGACATGGTCTCCACCAGGTCCACCCGCCAATTCAGCACGCGCGCGGCCAACCCAGAGGTGGCGAAAGTGACGTCCACTATAGAGCCACCCTGCCGCCGCACGCATGTCTGGACGCTTCCTCTGTTAAGGAGGGAGAGCCCAGAGGAGGCTGCCCACAACTCCACTGCCCGCCCGCGAGCGTCGGTGGCCAGGTTGCCCCAGGTCACCGACTTGGCATTCAGGTCTCCCAATACGGAGACCTGACGCGGCGCCGCCCTGCCGACCACGGCGGCCAGGACTCCGAGATAGTTCTCGAAGTCCTGAAGAGGGCGGTTTGGGGAGAAATAGACGCCCACAAGGGCTATATCTCCCCACGCGGCGGCCACGTATCCCGGTCCCCTCTCTAATAGCGAGAGGGGAGGGGAGTCTGTGGAAGACCGCGCCGCTAGTGCCACCAAGCCGTCCTCGTCACCCAACCAGCTGCCGGGGATCGAGTAGGGCTCGGCGACCACCGATACGTTCACCAACCACTCGGCCATGGCCTGAACCAGCAGGTCCTGGGCCGCTCTGCAGTGGTTGGTGTTCGCCTGGAGGATGCGGTAGTCGGAAATGATTATTCCGACATCGCACCCCCCTCTTCAGCTGCCGCCGCTGGAGCTGAAGCTTCAGCGGCGACGACAGCGGCGGTGGTGGCAGCAGGGCGAACCTGCGCCGACACTATACCCTTCCTCGCGGGTGGGTGGCAGCTCTTGCCCCCCATCCTGTGCCCCGCGGGGCGGCCACTGGCGGCACACGCCGCGCAGCGAGGTGTGGCGACGCTGCACGCGGCACTCCTATGTCCCTCCTGCCCGCACTGGAAGCAGGACTCGCCCCAGTCGGACTTGGAGGGACACGTAGCTCGGGTGTGGCCCGGCGCGAAGCACTTGAAGCATCGCTTCGGCTGATCCTCAAGCGACCGGACCACAGCCGAGCTGAAGCCCACGAGCAGCCGCCCCTTTGTCGCCTTCAGAGCGGCCGCAGCCGCGGCGACTGGGCACTCGACGCGGATGGTGCCCATGCCGCGGCGGCCCAGCCTGATGGCTACCCCCCTCACCGCGCAAGCGTCGCAGCCTCCAGCCGCCGCAACGGCCGCCACCACATCCTCTTTGGTGACCGAATCATCGAGATCGGCCACCTCCAAGGCTGCGGTCTTAACGGGTCTGGCGACCGTTGCCGCATCCGCGATGACCTCTCGCAACTTGGTCGCGAAGAGGTCCGCGTTTGCGCCGCGCTGCTCCCCCCCGAACTCAAAAATCCGGGCTCCGGTTAGGGTGCGGCGGCAAGTGATGCCACCGATCCCCAGCCGCGAAGGGTCTGCGTTGGCACGAGCCCGTCTTAGTACGGACTCGTACGTCTCGCCCCGCTCCACGGCCTCCGGGGTGATGGTCACCACGACCGCCGCAGTTTTGGGAGGAACCAACTTCCTCCCACCCACCGGAGCCTTCTGGGCTGCCGAAGCAGCCGCAGCAGGCTTTTTGCCCTTTCCCCTCCTGACCACTTCCGTCCACGTCTCGTTGGACGGAGTGGTGGAGGGAAGCAGGGCATCCTCCCTCTGCGAGCTCGGGGGGGCTGCTGGAGCAGCAGGCGCTCCCTCCGTGCCCGTAGCAAGGGTCTGAGGGGTGGTCCTCTTTCCCTTGCCTTTGCCCCTGGAGGGCTTCGGGGCCTGGGGCTGCTCCCCCGATGCCGGGCCTGCCGCAGGCACAGGTTCCGGCTCCTTCGCCGTGTGACGCTTGTCCGCCGCTAGCGGTGGGCGTCGCCTCGTTTCCGGCAGGAGCCGGTCCTCAATCCCTGCAAAGCAGGCTCTGGTGAAGGCCCTCTCCTCCATGACAACCTTTCGGATGATATCCTCAAGGTTGCGAGGGGAGGAGTGGCCCTCTACCGCCGGTCCAGGGGCAGGGGCAGGTTGGACGTGCCGGGCCGTGGCCTCAGCCAGCTTCTGGTGCAACTGGCTGACCTCCAGTTGCAGGCGATCCACCCTCGCCTGCAGCTGCCGCGTCTCCTCAGTCGCCGTGCGCTGCACCAGCTCCGCCACGATGCCGTGCATGCTTACGGCCCGGCACTTGAGGGCCTTCTGGAAGGTCCCCTTGAGGTTTGAGGACCTCGAGGCGACCTCCAGAACTTCCTCCTTGTCCTCGAGCGCCATGCGCTCAAGTTCCGCCAGGGAGTGGTCGGCGTACAGCACACTCGTTGTACCGTAACCGGCCCTCGACCTGGCGGCCCGCGCCTGACGCTCTTTCGCAGCGACCTTCTCCTCCAAGTCCTGCTGGAGCTGCACCCTCTTGGCTAGGCCGAGTTGACGCTCGGCGTCCAGCAGGCCTACCTCGTGGGTGGAAGTCGAAGGAGAGGTCGAGGCCTTTTTTGACTTCGGCTTCTTCTTCGACCCGCCAACCGACTCCGACGAGCCCCCGGACCCGGGCTTCAAGAAGGCCCTTTTCCGCTTGAGGCGGCCGGTTTCGGCCCCCGACGTGTCCATGGAAGACACGTCAGAGTCCGACAGCTCCAGCTCCACCTGGAGGCTGGGTAAGCTGGCCGCAGATGGTGCGCGGCCAGCTTTAGCGTGGCCCTTAGAAGGGCCGGTACTGCGTACGCTCTGAGGGCCAGAGAAAGACTCGTCGTCGGAGTCCGGCAGCTCGCCCGCTAGGCAGTAGGAGCTAGCCGCGGACGGGGCGCGACTAGCCTCCGACGCCGAAGCGCCCTCGGATTGGCCCTGAGAAGGGCCTTTTGGTTGGCCCTGAGAAGGGCCTTTTGGTTGGCCCTGAGAAGGGCCTTTCTTAAAACGCCCGGAGGCTTCCCTCAGGGGTCTAGGCATAGCCTCAAGAGCAGGTCGTAGCTTGCCGACTCGGATAAAATAAGAATAAAATATTAAAATATGCTACGACTTCACAGCGCACTTTAGCCGCCGGTCTGCCACTCCGTTACGGTGGTCAGACACGGCGTTGCCCAGGGGATACTGCGTGGAAGTATGCGCTGTGGGGGACCCCCCAGCGTTAACCTTTTTTTTTTTTTTTTTTTTTTTTTTTTTTTTTTTTTTTTTTTTTTTTTTTTACGCTGAGAAATGCATTATGCATGCCCGCTCGTCGGGGGACGAGACGGGGTATGTGGGACTCCCTGCCAAAATGGCAGAATACCCACTAAAACTCAGCGGAGTTCCCTCATCGCCTTGATGGGAGGGTCATGGGAAACCGGCACAGCCTTTACGTCCACAACCCTCCCGGCGCATGCCCGCCTACCTGGCGGGCCCCGCATGCCCCTCAGCCTGGGGGCGATATGGGAATGACCGGGAACACCTGGCCATTCCCGTCCGACACTGGTAGAGGCCTGTGCAATACAGGCAAGGGTGCCCCCGCACCCGTTGCCTGCTGGCCTCCACCTGGGACCTCGCGCCAGACGATCTCGCGTCCAGGCGCCCCTGGTCCCCCCGCAACGGGTCAGGTTAGTGGCCCCGCCGCCTACCACTTTTCGGCCGCAGAGGATAGGGAGAGCGGCCAACGCAATACCGACACTTCCGGAGGCTTCCCTCAGGGGTCTAGGCATAGCCTCAAGAGCAGGTCGTAGCTTGCCGACTCGGATAAAATAAGAATAAAATATTAAAATATGCTACGACTTCACAGCGCACTTTAGCCGCCGGTCTGCCACTCCGTTACGGTGGTCAGACACGGCGTTGCCCAGGGGATACTGCGTGGAAGTATGCGCTGTGGGGGACCCCCCAGCGTTAACCTAACCTAACCTAACCTAACACATTTGGTATGTAAGGTAAAAGTTTTTTGCAATTTGTGACTTTTTGAGTACTCCAACGATAGTTGGTCGGATAGAAGTTTTTAATCAGTATTAGAAACAGGATCGATTGGCATCAAAAAATGTTTTTGTGTAAAATGGCAATTTTCTTGCTAACTGTACATTTTTTTGAAAATCTGTGAATGGGTTTCAGAATTCCATAAAAAATTATGGATAGTCTCCTAAAACCATTTTCGTGTAGCTGCAACGGATAAGGTACTTCCCCTTACTGCCCCGCTGAAAGTTTCCACCCTGTATATCCAAATCATGTTCACTACACAGTTTATCAAAACTTCTCGCACGGATTAGAAATGAATTCTGCCTGTACGCGGACTTGGAATCAGGGACATATAACGAGCTAGGTTTGCGAACCATTTTGCAAACAACAACCAATATAACTTAAAATACCATTAAAGAGGAATTTCTAGAACTACGCAGCTTCTTAACGAGTTCAATCTAAACCGCTTCAACTCCTAGGAACACCCAGATTGCAATACTGGAATGTTCAAATGCAGTTACCACTTCAACATAATTCCCTTGTCACTCCCCAGTTCTCGCGAAACCCATTTATAGTTACCTAAACATATTATACTCAAGATCAAGAAAGCAGTCGAAGCGTTAACGTTGGTGTACGTATAGTTTGTTCCAAAAATCTATATATATAAAAATGAATCCCTATTTCCCTTGGTCACGGCATCACGCGTGAACGGCTGGACCGATTTCGCTAATTATTTTTTTGTTGTGTTTGTTATTGTCAGGAGAAGGTTCTTATGTAAAAAAAAATTAAGAAAGTTAAAAAAAAAAATGTAAGAAAACGACCATATTTACATTTTTATTGTAATAATAAGTAGGTAACTCTATCTTCTAATGTAACTTTATGGCGTTTGACATAACGTGTCAGTCATCATTTGGTAGGTCTGAGATTAGATTTTATATAAAAAAAATAAAAAAAAAAATTAAGGTTTTAGTTAGGTAGGGTAGGGTAGGTAGGGTTGGTAGGGTAGGGTAGGGTAGGTAGGTGGGTAGGGTAGGGTAGGGTAGGTAGGTAGGTATGTAGGGTAGGGTAGGGTAGGGTAGGGTAGGTAGTTAGGTAGGTAGGT
The DNA here is from genome assembly GCA_947523025.1 of Dryobota labecula. Classification (NCBI taxonomy): domain Eukaryota; kingdom Metazoa; phylum Arthropoda; class Insecta; order Lepidoptera; family Noctuidae; genus Dryobota; species Dryobota labecula. The sequence continues at coordinate 4,270,074 of OX383296.1, read as the reverse complement.
AGGTAGGTAGGTAGGTAGGTAGGTAGGTAGGTAGGGTAGGTAAGTAGGTAGGTAGGTAGGTAGGTAGGTAGGTAGGTAGGGTAGGTAGGGTAGGGTAGAGTAGTGGAGTTTATACTATAGCTTTTGACAGAACGAAGTCTGTCGGGTCAGCTAGTATTAAATAAAAGTTAAACAAACCCTGTCCAGAGGCCTAATAGCGTAACACACTATCAGTAGGAATCTGTTTCATTATGACAGTTCAACAACTGTCAAAATGAAACAGCTGTTCATTGCGTTATTTACTTTGTTGATCAGACAAATTTTTCGAACATATGAAGCAATGGAGTAGCCATTTGCTTCAAAATCATTCAGATTGCGATTGATTGTGTGTCACTAAAGAAAATTAGTAATAAATTCATCTGTATTTAGAAAGTTTCAACTTTATATCAAATCATTATTCCAACAACTATTATAAGAATAATATTATTAAATTGTAATTGAAAGATCATCGACGAAATTTGAGGTTATAAAATTAACATCAATGTCAAATGAAAAACATATTTAGGGTGATTAAAAATTGGAATTTCAGGTTTAATTATTCAAATCAAAGCACTCGATTAGAAAGTGGCACTACAAATTGGCATCCACGGATACGTTTTCTGATCCTTTTGTTTATATTGTCATAATGTAGAATTAATCTTCAGTATATTTTTATAATCTTTACCCCGATCCGAGATTTTCCCCGTAACGTGGCGGAGTTTATGAAAACAAATGCCACATATCGTTGTTTATGTGACATTTACGCCTATATTCTGAGTCTGAGTGTTTTTCCAGACTTGGAACTACTGTTGGGCCGTAAATATTTGTATACGTCGTACACACGGCTCAAAATAAAATCAAAATCAAAATATTATATTTCACATAAACCTACATGGGCACTTATGAAACGTCAGAAGCTAGGTGCACGGTTCCAATTAGTCGTTTCCTATGGAGAAGAGCCGGTAAGAAACTCCACGGTTACTCTTTTAAAAATAATTGGCTTTACAATATTATCAAATAACATTGATAATAGGTATGGGAGGACAGTGTAGGCCTTTCAACCTACAAATCAAAACATACATTTCCAGTAAAGGCTGATCTCGCATTGTATAGGATTTCCTTACAATAAAAGCTTACTGGAAATGTATAGCTTGATATGTAGCCGTGCGTACGACCATATTGACGCAGAAAGCAATCGTTCAGTGAATTTGCTGTCAACAAAAATCTCGCACATACATTCCCTTTTTCCAACGGCTTCCCGAGATGAATAGAACTACGGTTCGATTTAAAAGATTCAGCAGTTACAATGAACTAGATTTAATTGAGTATTTTTTTTTTACTTTTTAATACCTATCTTTTGTTCTTCGTTTTTGGGGTTCCGTACCTCGAAAGGAAAAAACGGAACCCTTATAGGATTACTCATGTGTCTGTCTGTCTGTCTTTCTGTCCGTCTGTCACAGACAATTTTCTCCGAAAGTAGCGGCCCGATTAAGTAGAAATTTGGTACACATATGAACTTCTGTGACCCAAACACGGACGCGTAACGTAAATAAATGATTTTTGAATATGGGGTCACTTTTGGGGGGTAAATTAGAAAATTTCGACCATTCCCCCTCTTATCACCGACACTACTGAGCCTAAAATTAATTAAAATAGTTCTTTACTTTTAGATTACAGGAAAACCTATAAGAAGTCTAGATAGGGATAAATTCATTCCAACTACGGAACCCTTCATTATGTTGTGTTCCGTGCCCAAATGGTGCCAACGGGACCCTATTACTGAGGCTCCGCTGTCCGTCCGTCCATCTGACACATAGCTGTATCTTTTAAACTGTAATAGCGTAATCCGTAACACTTGAAATTTCACAGATAAAAATGTAACAAAGTTAAAAATTAAAGAGAGTCCCAAACAAGAAACCTCACCTCTCTTGTTTTTTTTACTAATGTTTAAAAAAATAAAATCGTAATATTGTACGGTGGTACGGAACACTTTGTGTGTGAGTCCGACTCGCACTTGGCCACTTTTTTTATTCTTCAGGGTCAACATCCAATGAACCCATACATCTGTGACCACATCCAGATGGTAGTCATACACATTCATTACTATTGTTTCAGTCAACGAGGACTGAATACATTAGGAATGCCAATAGGCAATGTGGTCGACCCAACATGTAGATGTGCTGAGCAATGAGGTCGCCAGATGTCCCTCAGATGAAAATTATCATGCATTTATTACTTTCTTTGTTATTCTTTATTACTTTATTGCATTCGTAGTAAGTTAACTTAAACAAGGTGTACCAAATTAAAATAACTGAAAATATCTTAGTCATTGTATACCTCTATGTGGATCGCCCAGAGGACACGGTGGAGCATACGGTGGAGTTCTGCCTGGCTTGGGCAGAGCACTGCCGTGTCCTCACGGAGGCGATCGGCGGCGGTGTTCTCTCGCGTCCGGCCCTGGTCCAGGCCATGGTCTGGAGCGAGAGTGCATGGGAGGCAGTCACCTCCTTCTGCGGAGCAATAATGCTCGCGAAGGAGGAGGCGGAACGCGTGAGGGAGAGGCAGTCTGTGCGCTCTCACGCCCCAATCGTCGCAGGAGACGCCCTCGGCGGCAGCGGCGGGAATCGGGATGTATATATTACTAGCTTTTGCCCGCGGCTCCGCCCGCGTGGATGTCGGTTATCGCGTAAAAATGTCCTTCTCTATATCCCAGGCTATATCTCTGCCAAATTTCATGACGATCGGTTCAGCGGTTTAGGCGTGAAAACGTAACATACAGACAGACAGACAGACAGACAGACAGACAGACCGACAGACAGACAGACAGACAGACAGACAGACAGAGCTACTTTCACTTTTATAATATTAGTATGGATTTTTATTTTTTACATACTTCTTTGACATGTTTTCGTTATATATTATTGACATTATTTACCTACAAATCTTATTCCAATTCTTTATTAGTGGCTTTTGTGGACATAATATTTTATTCAGATTTGTTACTGTAGCTTTAATAGGTTTTAATATTTTTTCTATTTTTTTTTTATTCTTTTATATAGATTATTTTATATTTTGTGAATTAATTCGGCTCAACAACGTAAATGACGCAATGAATGTTGTTGAACTTGAATTTACATATTTTTCAAAGTTTTCTACTTGAGCATATAAAATAATACAAAGCAATGACGTGGAAGCCTCAAATCCACCTTGGTATCGGTTTTATATCCTAGGATTTCTAATTATGCGAGGTAAATGACAAAAGGGATCTCATAATTAAATACCTATGATTATGCGATAAACCCTTTGCGATTCAAAATGCCGTCATTTAAGGCTCCTACTCGACACGCGGCGCGAAAACAACAGCACCCGTTGCCCCCACCCACTCCCTCGTGCCTGGAAACGACTGCCTCATTTGATCTAATGACTGCCTCGTTTGATCTAGTGACTGCCTCGTTTGATCTAGTGACTGCCTCGTTTGATCTAGTGACTGCCTCGTTTGATCTAGTGACTGCCTCGTTTGATCTAGTGACTGCCTCATTTGATCTAGTGACTGCCTCGTTTGTTCTAGTGACTGCCTCGTTTGATCTATTGACTGCCTCGTTTGATCTAGTGACTGCCTCTTTTGATCTAGTGACTGCCTCGTTTGATCTAGTGACTGCCTCGTTTGATCTAGTGACTGCCTCGTTTGATCTAGTGACTGCCTCGTTTGATCTAGTGACTGCCTCGTTTGATCTAGTGACTGCCTCGATTGATTTAGTGATTGCCTTGTTTGATCTAGTGACTGCAAGTGACTGCCTCGTTTGATCTAGTGACTGCAAGTGACTGCCTCGTTTGATCTAGTGACTGCCTCGTTTGATTTAGTGACTGCCTCATTTGGTCTAGGGGTCGCAAACACGACTGCTGAGTGCTGAGCATGAGGTCCTGGGTTCGATTCCCAGGTCGGGCAAAGTGGGATTGGGTTTTTTCATCAGTAAATTCTCAGTAGCAGCCCGGAGTCTGGATTTATGCCCGATTGATGGCAATAGGCTCGCCCTCTATTACACGGGACTTAAACATAACTGGCAAAGTGGGTGTAGTACCATACTGAGGTACACCACTGTGTTGCCCTTTGGGGATTGCAAGGGTGATGTTATGTTATAACTCCGAAACGATCCGATAACCATAGCCAACTAATTAAAGGCTCTGCATATGCAAATATACCGTGACTGTGACCTCACACTGTCGCAGTTCATGACGAAACTCCAATTATGCATTGCTCTGTAATTAATTGCTTTGTCCGGCTGTCGACCGTGAATCGTGCTCTGTTGCAGTTGTGTGAATAAATAATTGGACTGTTTCCACACATAATATTGTTTTTCATGGAAATCATTTGGGAATATATTACACATTGATAAGCTAGCAAACGCTAATTGGTTTGGTTGCTGCCTTCCAAGCAGTGTTGCCAACTTAGCGGAATTTCCACTAAAGCAAACACAAAAAAAAATAACAAAACAAAAAGAATAACAAATAAAGAAAAATTAACACCCCCAGTTGTAAACTAAACCCGACCGAACAACATAGGTATAAATATAAAAAATGAACTTGTCTACGTAGTGAATTTCTTGTGGTTTGAATAACCGACGCTAAAAAAAAGCTCGGGAAATAAAGTGGGCAACATTGCTTTCTAGGAGCATTGAGCTATATTAATTGCCCTTAGTTCTCAAACAAGCCAATATTCGTGCAGATATCGCAAGATACAAATCCATTGTCAATTCTATCCCACGAATCTTGTCAACCAATATTTAAAAAGCTTGGTTTGCTACCGCTGCCTTAATTATATAGAACTGTTCAAAACAGCTTAAGAAGCAAGTTCTATGCTGTTTGCTGGCTATGTGTGTCCGTATCTTTATTAAATTACCAAATACATTAAAAACACTAAAAGCAATCCAATTCTTCATTGACCGACGTCCTGCTGTAACAGTCAAAGGGGCAAAATAATCAACAACAGCGAAGGTAAATGGTCTAGTATGATGAGCCATCCTGGCTTCAGGTAAGTCTCCAATTGGTGGTATGAGCTGATCAGTAAACGGGTTATCGGGTGTTTTCCTCGCGACACAAAGGTACCGCGTGTCGCGCGACGAGCGGTACCTTTGTATCGCGCCTCTTTATAGAGCCTTAAATTGAAAGCTATTTAAAAATAAATTGTATGAACGTATTTTTTTTTTCTCAGTTTTAATGATGTTCTGGCATTTTTATTAGGTACTTCATGCGGCCTACCAAAATGTTCATTCTTTAGTATTATTCGTCGAGTCGTTGAGCTCCTTAAGGCGACGATAACCGACTTTTAATGATTTTATACTGACGGTCACGTCTAAACAAGTAGTGTTACTGATTTGGAAAAAATATATGTTAAAGTAGAGCATTTTCTTAATAACCTAATATATGAATATTTAAGATTATGTTTGTGTGTGTGTTTGTATTTCAAAGTGAAATTAATTTATAAATTTATGTCTAACGTGGATAAAAAACGGAGAATCACCTCCTAACAAGCCTATTTTTCTGAAACTTTCACCTTTTTAAAGATAATTTAATTATTGATCTTTTAGTATACATATTATGTGTTTTATTAAAATACCAATCTTATTTGGGACAGCGCTCCTGGATGGGCGAGCGAGTCCTATTACTGACTAGACGTACGACGCGTTGCGTGAGCTCAGTACCTACAGAACACGCAAGCTAACCACTCAAGGCACTGGCATAAATCTGCGTTTTAAGTCCAGAGTTGAGCTTCACGATTACTGACAAATGCTTACACTGACTGGACATGTACACTCAAATGTGTTTCTCACATGGTACTCACAGGATCTGAACAAGATTATTGTCTGGACTTTAAAAGAGACTGTCCCCTAAGTTTGTTTCGCCATTTCTTCTGAAGGGTAGTGAGATAGGAAATGTCAACTCCATCTAGCTTATTTTTTAATATGATGTGTATCCGATATCCTATTTACAGAATAAACGATTTAATTTCTCTGAAAGAATAAATAGGGGGCCCATTATTGCGTGTGCAAGTCACCCCCTGCCATTTTTTCTCCTCGTATGATAAAACATTGATCAGACATTTTTTTTAATATAAATGGCATCTTGCAGTTCAATCTAGGAGGTTGTCTACTGCTTAACCGGACTTTCCTGTCTCAATAAATTAAGGCCTCTAGCCAGGGCATAAAACTTAAAAACTAAGCGACTACGCTAAGGGCATCCCCCTGCGGGGGTACGGACCTCGGCTTAAGGCGTCGCTGGGGGAGTACAGCAAGGGACGGGCTGGATCGGTTTTGATTATTTAGAGACGAATTTAAAGCTACAGGCTCAGCAGCACGGGCTGGCTCGAGCAAAGGTCGGGGCGGGGATGAACAGGGACGTCGCGACGGGCCTCGTCGGCGAGGACGATAGGACGGATGTCGGGAGATGTGCATTCTAACTGTGCTAGTGGAGGGACTACTTTCCTGGAGGAGAGTAATAGCGTCATTGGGGATGGTGAGAGTATGCCTCGGACGGCGAATCTTACTAATACGAGAGGGAGTGTATCGGGCGGCCACATTGATCAGACATGGGTCCATAGAGCTTTTTTACCTACAACAGACACCGGTCTCTTTTAAGTGTTATCTTAACTTTGTACTGTGTTTGTGATTATGAGAGAACAATAAAGAATATTTTTAGTATTATTTAAAACAAAACAAAAAAATATATAGTTGTAGGTAACCATTTCATTTTAGCCATCCAAAAAAATATTCAAATATCTCTGTTTCCATATCCACCTTTACTCCTACACCAACCGGGAGTTGCCCTTGGGTGCGCTTGCATAGTGCGTACAGGGATAATCGCCGGTTGGTGCCTCATTTCATTAAAAGCGTCTTAAGGGTCTCTGCGAGTTGGCTTCGGCCCCTCGTACGCCTTCCACAGGTCCGGGACCCCAGAGTCCCGTGATATCTCAAAGACACTTTAAATAATAATGGTATATTTACTGTTCTAAACATGAGATTCTTATTCCTAATCATTTCTATTGGTCGCCAGGAACCACAGCAGATGAAGCCATGGCTCGGAGTGTGGGACGCCACCAGGCCTCTCTCCGCCTGCCTTCAGTACGATCCATTCATCAAGAGCATCACAGGTAAACAGCTATGACTGCAACTAACCAACTCCCTACAAGGACCGAGTCCTCTTCTAATGCGGGCGCCAGACACAGATACATATTCGAACAAAGACTGAAAGATTTTGCTCACACATTTGAACACATGTTTGCTTTACCTGCCAGACTTGCTTTGCAGGCAGACACGTTTGCTTCAAATAGACAACAAACATGATGGACGACGATTTTGTGGACACGGTATACCTGTATTATTTAACGATTTAACAAAGCGACCGTTCCACTCAGTGATTTATGAGCAACTGAACTTTGTGCAAGTGTAGCAGGCTACGCACACATTTGAACTTTGATCGCTTTGGTGTGCGCTCGAAAAACCGAAACCGCATGGAAAAGTGTGAACAAGAGATTAAACTTTGAACAAATACTCAAATACCCGTGCCTCGCAAGTGTTCAAATATAGTTGTTATGTCTGGCGCCGGCATTACACAGAGCATCAATGAAACACTCTGCTTGACTTTAATGATTATAGTCCGTTCCAAAAGTATCTGATGAAGGTGTAAATAAAAACATGTTAAATTCTTAAGCAATCATTCAATAAACGGAATCAGTAACACATTCATCTGTATTTTGAAAGTTTCAACTTTATATCTCACCACTTTTTCCAACAATTATTGTTTGAATAACATTATTAAATTGTAATTGAAAAATCGTCGACGTAAATTGAGATTAAATGTCAAATGAAAAACATATTTACACTGTGTCCTAACCACAAACAGATAGAAGTTCTGTGGTCCTAACCGAAAGAGGCTGTCGGGAATACGGAATAACGCGATCGTTTACCTGAATAATGACGTACATGACGCGATTTGATTGATCGCGCGATTATCGCATATTGAATTTTCTCGAGCGCTACGATCGCGTACTCGTGCGACAATTGCTTGCGGTTCGGACTAGCGTTGCCAATTTTTTTTGAACCAGTAAGGGATAAATACTCAATTTGGTGAAAAAAAACGAGATTTCGAATTTATCCATGGGATAAATGATAAACATGTATTTTACGTTCTTATTTTTATTTATTTATTGCTACTTATATTTTAAAGAAGATTGGGTACTTTCAATATATCTTTGTTTGATTTTAATTTTAATTTTACATATTTATAAAATTCAATGCAGTTATAGTCATAGTTGAAAATGGTCATTAATTCACTCTATAACAAATCTGGGGTAAATTTGTTGCGCACATCAATCTATTTCAATACCATTTGCGAAAAAATCCTTTGCACAATGCAGTTGGAACTAGGGAATAGGGATACTGAATATAAACGTACTTGTCAATGTTAACCAACCGTAGTGCGATAGATTTCTTGATAATAAATCAAATAAGGTTTAAATACGGGACAGACTAAGCGGCGGGACGTTTAAAATTATGCCTGAAATACGGGACGTCCCGGGAAATACATGACGGTCTGGCAATTCTAATTAGGACGCGGCCTTTTGGTAAATAATAAAGTAGGTATTCAAAACAAAAACGATATAGTCAAATCAAAGCACTCAATTTGTAACTGGCACTACAAATTGGGTTCCACAGGTACTTTTTTTGATCCATTTGTTTACATTTTCATTAGATACTTTTTGAACACACCATAGCTTAACACGAAGCTTTTTTAGAACTTATACTATAAAAATACATTCTTTGAACCAAAAAGCCGATGCTTAAGAATCGGGTACTTGAATCCCCAGGGCACCATAATTGCAAGATTCAATCAATCTGCCTAGCCTTTTCCCAACTATGTTGGGGTCGGCTTCCAGTCTAACCGGATGCAGCTGAATACCAGTATTTTACATGGAGCGACTGCCTATCTGACCACCACATCCCAGTAACTGGGTAACACGATACCTCTTGGTAAGACTGGTTGTCAGACTTTTTGGGCTTCTGACGACCCTTAACGACTGTCAAAGATCCACGAATGACAGCCGGGACCAACGGCTTAACGTGCTTTCCGAGGCACGGAGGAGTCTCGGTATGTAAAGATGGTCACCCATCCACTGACCAACCCCGGCAAGCATAGCTTAACCTGACGGATCGACCCGTGCGGCTGTTATTACTTAGCCACGAGCTCCTAATATCAAGATCCATAATTGCAAGATTATTAAGATAGATTACACATTAAACTGTCTTCAGAGCATTTTCTACTGGGCAAAGGATGAAATAAAAGTTTCTTGCAGTACCCACTACAAAAGTAAAGCCTAGTAGTATTGCTCTCTGTTTTTCTCCAAAAAGAAGAAAATCTAAAACATTTATATACTTTTCTTTCATTTCGTTTACAATTTTACGAATTCATTTCGCAATGTTCGGGGCCATTTGTCGTAATTAGAGAGTGTAGCCCCCAAATTAAGAGACATCGCTGTTTCTGCACTGTGCACAATTTGTTTTGAGAAAACTTTTGTTTCGAGTAGATCCTAAACGTATTTATTTTACTATTATTTTTCAGCTAAGATAGAATTTTATCTTTATTCTTCAAATTCTTTTTAAGAACTCTTCCAAGTTCTGTTTCCAATCACTTTTATGTTACAGTTATTGACGAAAACTTTCACACTTATAAGCTGAAACATCACTGAAAAATGTATAAAACCCGCTCGCAGCAAAGTTACGTCAGCTGATTCAGCAAATAGTGACATTCTCTTTGATTTATTATCGCAAAATGCAGGCGAACTGGCAAACGCAGCTGACTAGCTTTATTGGCATCTTTTGTTACACTACTTTGTGAAAATAAACTTTTATGGAAAACATGTCTAGACAATCGGATAGAACAACAGAATATAATTATAGACTCGTAAACTCGAAATCCCGAATCACGCTATTCCGAATCACTCTATCCCGAATGAACGTAATCCCGAAACACCCTATTCCGAATGAACGCTACCCCGAATCACTCTATCCCGAATAAACGCTATCCAGAACGCTGTGCAGGATGATTTGTCGGCACGGTTGGGCGATTGACTGCTGCGCTGCGTGTCGCTGGTTCGATTCCCTCACGGAACAAATATTTATATGACCTACAAGTAGTTGTTCCGGGTCTGGCTGTTTGTCTATGTGATTTCAAATGTTTTTAAACGCACCCACAATACAGGAGAAATTCCTAGTGAAATAAAATAAAAAAAGTGTATTCCTAAAAGTCATGATTTCATGAAATAATCATCCAATCAGATTATACGAACTTAAGGAGCTGTATTATGTCTTCTAATGATTATAATTCTGTAAATATATATTTGTTACGGTCGCATAATTATCATATTTAGATCAACTCAACCTGATGGGAGGTAATGTTTTACAGTGATAAAATAGTCCATGCTCATTGTTCTGAAATTGGTATTTAATTATTTTTTTGATACGATATTCTTTAGTATTCTTAGTTGGAGTTTATAAATTTTACTGAGATAAGATTTGAATGTTCGACCGTAACTACTGAGTCCATATTGAATGTATGATTCTGCTAATGAGTTGTATAACATAAGTTTTACTTTGAAAGGAATGCGGTTCTTCAGGATTATAATATTAGCTAAAAATTGTCTTAACTTATTACAAGCATGCTCTTTATGTTACTAGTATGCTAATTGATAGTCTATGGTTTCCTATAATTTAAATACATGCGAGATCTATATTATGACAAAGACTTTGGGTTAATGCTGTGTATGTGTTTAGTTGGTAAGCCTTTATATAAATAAATAAACTATTCATCGACTCTTCTTCTTCATCAGGTAGCGAGAACTGCCTCTACGTGAACGTGTACACTCCTAAGATGACTCCAGGTGCCAACCTGCCAGTCATGGTGTTCATCCATGGAGGCGCCTTCATGTATGGAGCGGGCGCACCCTACGACGCCACTAACTTCATGGACTGGGACATGGTGGTCGTTACCCTGAACTATAGGCTTGGACCGCTAGGTAAGTCGAATTTAATAAGAAAATTTATATGAAGTTTGATAAGAGATCTCACAGTTTGATTAGTTCATGAATCCTTGCACTGTTCGAGCGAGTAATCAAAAAGTATCCACGTAGACAGTATCTCAGTATCGCGTAGAGAGCACGAGGCCGGTCGCCAACACGATGGTCCGACCAAGTAAAAGAAGCTACGTCCTCAAGCAAACTTCAGCAGGTGGTGATGGCAACGTTGGACCGGAGTCGATGGAGGCAGATTGTCCGCTTAAAGGGGTCCAGTGACCACGATCCTCAGTAATGAGGGACCGATTGAAGAAGAAGACAGTATCTACCTTCATATAACATCTATACCCAAAGTCTCAAATTCAGATAATTTATGTAAACAAAGGGGATAACATATCAAAAAAATATCTTCGTAATGGTAATTAACATAAAATGGCGAAAAAAGAGGTTTCATTTTCTTTTAAGTACTGATTTTAAGAAATAATAATTAAAAAATAATCATACCGTAACTATTTTTATAAATTTTCGGTTTTAAATTTTATATTGTAAGTAGCTTATCTAGCCACATTTTGGATGAAAACGGCTGTAAACTGTTTCGAGTGGAAATCGATTTTGAGAGGCCTACGTCTAGCACTGGACTTAAAAGGGCTGATTATGACGATCTTAAGCGTGTCTCCGACATACTACACAAATCATTTTTTGGCAACGGTTTTTTGTTTGCATAGTTCTTATAATTAATTCACTTTAATTTTAGCGAAAACTATTTACAAAAAAAAAAAATATGATAAAATGTTTTGTACCACTGTCCTGTCATTTTGACAGTGACTTTTCTTGACATTACTTTGTTTACATAAATGATCTGAATTAGACATTTTGGGTATACAAGAATTTATTGGCGCGTGGCAAAAAATTTAAGTAATGCCGCCATCTTGTTTTTAGGGTTCCGTACCTGAAAAGGAAAAAACGGCACCCTTATAGGATCACTTCGTTGTCCGTCGTCCGTCTGTCACACAAGACTCTTTATCTTAGGAACGCGTGGAGGTATCAAGTTGAAATTAAAATCAAATACGTAAGTTTACGTCCCTTAGAGCTAAAAAAAAAACAAACTTCAAAGTCAACGCTATAAAATATATGGCTATTTATGCGACATATTTTGGCACTCGCAAATAAATCAAAACCTATAGGGTACTTCCCGTTGACCTAAATCGTTAATTTGTAGTATTATCAAATTTAAAAACTAAATGTGGTATCAAACTTATATTTGCAGTTGGAAAATTGACCGTGACGTATATCGATATAAGGGAGAACATGTTTTTCAACTACGAGTGTTAAGTTTGTTTTTTGGGATAAAATCATCCCAACTACCGAACCCGACACGCATTTGGCCGATTTTTCTATTTATGTGGTCATTAGGAAAACCATATTAAGATACAATATAGATAAGTACTATATAAGTCAGACTAAATAACACTCAATTAGTAGTCTAGACATAGTAATTATTATTAGGTAGTATTTGTTAAAATATCTATCAGTTTATTTTATTTGTATATGTGTATTAGTATTAATAAAAGTATATAAATTCTCGTAATCAAGAAGTTAGTATTTTAAATACTAGTATGTTTTTATATTTAACCCAAAGGTTGACTGGTAGAGAATGCCTTGTGGCATTAAGTCCGCCTATGTACCACTATTGTACATGAGGTTTAAATAAATAAATAAATAAGTACCTTTATGCTTTATGTTCTTGTGTATGTATTTATTGCATATGTAAATGGTACACCACTGGCTACCTGCAGTATTGTCAATCCTTCTACTTTTAATTAATCCATCCAAAGGTTGTCTGTAAAAGATCGCTGTTAGCGATAAGACCGCCCATTGTCCATTGCCCTATGTAACATTTCTATCTGTAATTTTTATGATGTACATAATAAAGCGTATTCTACCAATTATGAGTATTCAAATTGAGTATCTATCTATCTATTCAAATTGGATGATAATGATGATAATTATTGCTATTCATACCCTTATAAACAAATACTTCCGGGGCCAATGATGCTATGATATATTATTTACTAGCTTTTGCTCGCGGCTCCGCCCGCGTGGATGTCGGTTATCGCGTAAAAAAGTAGCCTATGTCCGTCTCCATATCCCAGGCTACATCTCTGCCAAATTTCATGACGATCGGTTCAGCGGTTTAGGCGTGAAAACGTAACATACAGACAGATAGACAGACAGACAGACCGACAGACAGAGTTACTTTCACATTTATAATATTAGTATGGATACTGGCAAATGCCAGAAGTATTTTTATGCAAGCAAGTTGAATGGCCATTCATGTGTTGCTTGGTACAGTGCCAAATAAACGCTTTTTTTTTTTTTTTTCAAATTTTGTCATCTGATCCTCATACTATATTTATATAATATATCATATTTATATCCATGAAGGTGTATCTATTCCAGAGGATATAATCCATAAAGAGTATTGCGATGTAAATGTTGGCATTAATTTACTGAATGTAGACGTGGAACATTGCAGTTTGTGGGCGTCGCATCGAGCTATAAAAAGAACATTAAAATAAAATATCTATTTTAAAGTGGAAGTTAGTCTAGCGAGAGGTAGTGAGCCGGTCGCACAAGTAGAATGCAATCAAATCAATGAACGCTTAAATATTGTTGCAAAGTATTAAAAAAATACAGTGCACTTTTATTTAGAAGTAACTGCTAGCCGCAGCTTCGCCGGCTTGGCTTTTTCTAAAAAAAAAGTAGCCTACGTTACTCCTTATAACATCAGCTATCTGCCAGTATAAGTCGTGTCAAAATCGGTGCAGCGTGTCGGAGATTAGACGGAACACACAGACAGACAGACAATTTTTTTTTTTTACCAGTACTGTATACACCGTGGCATTTTAGTCGTCTTACAAAGACAGCCCACTTCATGTATCCAATGACTACTAATCATTCATGTCAAAAAAAATTTTTTTTTTGAACATTTGAATTTTTTTTTATTTTTTTTAATTAATTATGACGCATGACATAGTTTAAAACACCCTGTTACGAGTGCAGTCCGAGACTTGTGATACAAGGGCGCCGCAGAATGGATTTAGATGAAGTTTAAGTTGCAATAGTAAAAAACACATTTTTGCGTTAGGGTGAATGAACTCTAATAAAGATGTCGCCGCTCCATTCCGCGGCTCCTTTGTAACACAAGGCTCGGACTGCTGTAAGACGACTAAAATGCCACGGTGTATACTTTCATATGCAAATAGTAAAAAGCTGTTATTTTGACATTACAAACAGACACTTCAATTTTATATATTTGTATTGTATATATTGTATAGCTTTATTTAGGTTTCACCTAGAGTTAGAGAAAATGGCCATAAGGAAACCTTGTTGGAGCTTTAGAAGCACATCAAATTGTCGAAAATGGCTTACTTACTCGCTGTTGATTACGTTTTCCTAAAGATCGCATCTTCAAGAGTACCTATTCTGACCTATTCTGTAATGTTTGCCTTGACGTCTAGCATCCTATCATCAACTACAGTCCTATCTCGTTTATACAGACATTTCTCGTACTTACACAACCATTTAATCCAACTATCTCGGGCCATAAAAGAAACTAAGGTTAGGTTTAAAGACTCTTTATTTCTCATAAGAACATGATACAGTTCACTTACATGAGATTTAATTTTTAACACAAATCATGACGAAGCATGCAGATAAACACACTAAAACTATAACAACAATGTACGAGATCAACAGCAAACAAAGCAAAAGTGTAGGTAGATAGGTACATATAAACAAGGTAGTACAGCTGGCCAATTTGAAACCAAGGTACCCTCTTATGTACAAATAAAGACAAAATAAATACTCAACTACACAAAATTCACTTTAATTTCGTTCAAACGAAGCAAGTTCGTTAAACCGAACCGTTTACCGTTAGTTTCAAGCAAAGACAATAAGTAAAGTAAGTCCAAAATACGGCCCGAAACAAACTCCGCAAAACTCATTTATATTTAATCGAAGGCAACCTTCTCTTATCTCGCTGGCCCGAGAGCGTAGAATAATTCACGAACAAACCCCAATCATTTTACATAATGGCCAGAATACCAACGTAATAAAAGAAACTGTTTATCTTTGTATTGTAAGTACATTTAATCGCAATATCGGTTTTTCTTTCATTTAAATGAAAGATAATCAATTTGCCAAGCGTATTGATGGCAGTAGGTATTTCCCTTCGATTAGTTACTGTAGCAGATTAATAAGATGCAGATGCTGTTGTTCAGTCGCGAACTTGTAGCTCGTTACTAAGAGCCAGTGTTGCCATGTCCAAAATCTGGTCGGTGGTAAATCCATTATAAAAATACGGTAGATTTCATAAAACTACGGTGATTGGGTTTTGAGAAAAATTATTTAATTACGGTGTAACACTTTTATTAAATCATACAAAAATACAAATAAATTTACTAGATAAAAATTAAAAAACATATACTTATGTACAAAAATGAGGAAATAAATACCATAACTATTCTGAATCTGACACCAAAATCTCCTCATTTTTGTCAATATTTGGATTTTATTTCATAGCCAATCGCGAAACTCTGATTTTAGTAGCCATTCCTCTCGAAACTTCTGTTTATACTGTTTTCTTCTTTTTTTTTGTCGGAACTTCCACTTCAGACTGAGAGTCAATGTCACTTTTTAATTTCACCCATTATTACGTGTGAAACAAAAATAATTGACAGTTAAACAAAGAAACCGTAAAAACATGACGACTTGACTAGTTACAAAAAACAAACTAAATTCAACAAATAATAAGTAATTAAATGAGATCGTAATATTACTCGAAATTAATATCTATAAACGTCAACTCCATTTGTTAGCATTATAGAGGGCCCGAAACAGGGGGAAAAACCCGAACTTGTCTGGTGTGACCATTGTAGTGTCGGACAAAAATATTAGGGATCGGAGTGCGTTCATAATGCATATTAATTGTGTTTAGATTTAGTTAACTTTTTACAACAGGAATCTTAATCCTCCCAGGTTACGGTAGATTTTGTCATCGTTGTCATGCCTCGACGGTAGGTGGTAAATTTTTTCTGAATACGGTTCATTTACCGTAATTACGGTGTAGGTACATGGCAACACTGCTAAGAGCCAGTTGGAGCGGGACATAGAAGAGAATTGTAGAGATAAATAATGTCTCGCACAGCTTGGCCATAAAGAGTAGAAATTAAATAAAATGGAACTAAAAAAAATCCATACTGAATTGTTGCCATGTTTAAGCATTTTACGTCAAAAATACGTAGAAAGGTGCGCCCTCATTTAACTTGTACTCTTTATGGCCAAGCAGTATAAAGCACGATACTTAGAGGAACGCGGCTCCGCCCGCGTGGATGTCGGTTATCGCGTAAAAAGTAGCCTATGTCCTTCTCCATATCCCAGAGTATATCTCTGCCAAATTTCATGACGATAGGTTCAGCGGTTTAGGCGTGAAAACGTAACATACAGACAGACAGAGATACTTTCACATTTATAATAATAATTAGTATGGATGTGACGTGACACAATGGTGCCGATTCCCTCGTTCACAAACTAAACTAAATTTAAGTTTATACATAAGATAAATTTTAGTTTAGTCCTGTCAAATTAATCAGCGCTTGACGTAAATTGACGTAATTTTAGTAAGCAAGTTTTTAATCACGTCTAAACTTGTATGGAGTAGTGACAGGCGCTGATTAATTTCACAGGACTAAACTAAAATTTATCTTCTGTCCTTTTCTTAATGAAAAGGACAGAAAATAGAAAGAAAAAGATGCACTGAACTGAGTTTAGTTTGTGAACAAGGGAACCGGCACCACTGTTCATGATTTCTAAGATGAACAGACGGACATGCCTCAGCCAGCATAGAAGCGACTTTTAATACTTATACTCTTGACTGCTGGACGTTTTTAAACCTAGTCATGGTACTCGTGGTCTTCATCAGTCCATTTTTTCTAATAACGCATCCACCCGTCAATGTTCTAGGCAACTGAGATTGTTCTGCCATTATTTAATACCAGCGCTGCGGTATTTATTTTTTAAATATCGCAGCATTATGCTCAGATAGTGGCCTTTTTGGGCCTCGCACAGGTCTTTTTCTATTATGTTTTTTGTTGTTGTTTACAATGTAAATTTTGTTAGTTTTAAATGCTCTTTTTTTTACTGTTAATATTTCTGGTGCGTGTCACAAATAAAATATTTTTCTTTCTTTCTTTCTTTCTTTCTTCTTTATTTATTCTTTTCAAATTTATACTTCTTAGGGTCCCATACATTTTCTCTGTGTTCCCAAGTCGCCACCAATAATTTGTATATAATTCGTCATTTTCTTTCCTCCCCAGGTTTCCTTAGCACCGGTGACGAGATCGCCCCCGGTAACAATGGGCTGAAGGACCAGGCCTTCGCCCTTCACTGGATTAAGAACAACATCCTAATGTTCGGTGGAAACCCTGACAGCATCACTCTGGCGGGATGCTCTGCTGGAGGCGCCAGCGTTCATTATCATTACCTGTCTCCTTTGTCTAGAGGTAAGAGGATTTAGTATTTTCATATCTGAAACATCATATTGGCTATTGGTACTTTCAATTCATCAATCATCAATTGTTCTATAGAGATATGAGGAACAGGGTGTACAGTTCACTCATCCTCTGTTGAAAAGGGAGGATCCTCCGAACAGACGGGTATTGTGTCTGGTGGGCAACTGCCCGACGGTTGATGTCAGGATGTTGTACATAATTATGCTAGCCGCGCGGTAAACTCTGATTGCACGATGCAGGATTTGTGACGTCAGTTCTTTTCTGCGTAGTTCGCATGTGGCGTTTGTAGATGACGCCACATCACTCCCCTCTGGAGACAGGAGGTCGATAGTGGGCTGAGTCAGTGAGGCTTGCCAAGGCCAGTTGTAGTTCCAGTGAACCGGAACTGGTTGCCGCATAGTTCACAGTGAGTCGGACGGAACTGTCTGCGGAGATACCCTAGTGAGTCGGGGTGGCGCTGCGTTACGCTCCAGTGAGTCGAATATGCTACAGCACCGGGTTGAGGCTGACTGCTGGCGTCGACCAGCAGAGGGTTGAAGGGCTCTGCTTGTGGACCGGCCGAAAGTGCAGTGTGCTGTGCCAAGGTTGCTGATGAGGCTAAGGGTGATGACCAGGAATGCGCGTTCGCTGCATGCTAGTGGTCAGGATACCCGTTGAAGCCGTGGTTGCTGGCTGGCTATGTGACTCGCCGCTCGAAAACTTGTGGAAGTGATGATGACGTCACGATGAACTAGCTGCTTGAAGGCTGCGCTAATGTCTATGTTCGGGGTCACCAGTATAGAAGTATGAGGAACAGGGTGTAAAGTTCACTCATGCTCTATGGAAAAGGGAAGATCCTCCGACCAGACGGTTGTGTCTGGTGAGCAACTGCCCGACGGTTGATGTCGGGATGTTGTATATATGCTAGCCGCGTGGTAAACTCTGATTGCGCGATGCAGGATTTGTGACGTCAGGTCTTTGATGCATAGTTAGCATGTGGCGTTGTAGACCCACAGTGGCATTCAAATTGATCTCTAATATCTCGTAAGTGTCTTACGATATTTTGATCCCATCTAACGTATATTCGTTAAAATAGACTGAAAGACAATTAAGCGTTTTAAAAAAAGTCTTAAAAATAAAAAACCGAAATGAGAAAAAATCACGCCATGTTGTAATTGACCCTAATAAACTCAAACTCAAAGCATTTATTTCAAATAAACCAATTACTTTTGAATTGTCAAGGGGTCGGTCAGTCAGAAAGATGAAGCTTCCAAAGCGTAGTAGGTTCCTATGGAGAAGAACGGACAAGAAGCTCCACGGACACTCTTACAAAACAAAATATTGTTACAAAATATGGGTTACATCATTCATGTTGAAGTTATACATGTGAGAACAATGTAGAAAGACGTGCACGTTAGAAGCGTCCGTAATAGAAACAATTCAAAAATTAAAATAATCTGTGGCAGCTAAGAGATGACCAGTCCCAACTGACGGCGCCCGTTCACGAACATGACGCATGGATCAGCACCATTTAGCTCAACCATTTTGAAGGGAACTTAATGATCCAACACACACGCCACCACCAGCGAGAAATTTGAGTGAGCATGACATACTCTCAGCCGCCAGGGCACATTCAAGTCAATAAAAGACATATTACTCGGTAAATGGTAGCGCTATAGTACCTACATAGTACTCGTACTCACACCTGTGCTATGCAATTATATAATTCAAGGAGATTGAGTTTATACAATGCAAAAATCGACGGTCCCTACGTACATAAAGACATGTCAAAAACCGAGGTTTACAGGAAAGCGTTATTTATGTTCAAACTGCTCTAGAAATAATTGTATGTACAATTTGTAAATAACGTTAAATACGTAATATTAAAAAAATATAACTATACAGGTATGTGCATATGGAAAATCTAAACCCAATTGTGCACCTTTGTACGTATTTTTCTGTTCCTTTCTTCTTGTCTGTTTATATGTGTGTACATAAATTGTTAAATAAATAAATAAATAAAATAAATTTTTGACATGTCTTTATGTACGTAGGGACCGTCGAGATAGTTTACAATCTTCAGCAGCTCCAATAATATTTTCAAATGCTAATCAATTAGTTTATGCGCCCTTATGGAGCAGGGCCAGCATTGAGCCAAGCTTTTTTGTCAGCGATGTAATCCCCCAACTTATAATATGCTTGGCTGCATAGTGTGCGTTTTATACGAGTTTTAAATTTTGTTTCGTTCAATTGGAGTATGTGGGGAGGTATTTTATTGTAACATTTTAAAAAGTACCCCATGAAGGATGAGTCTACTTTAGCCATTCTGAAACCTGGTTGAACTAATTGGTCCCTATTTCTAGTACGTTATGTCTTTCACCTCTTTTACTGAAAATATTTACATTTTTCCTTACGTACATGATGTTTTCATAGATGTATTGACAAGGTACCGTATAATACGCCGTCAAATGCCATTTTTGTTGGAGTTCTGTTGACCAAACTGACAAAAAAATGTAATGGTACAACCACGTGCCAAACACTTTAGTAAGATCCTCTCTAAAGCACCCAGTAAAATTGCTCACTAAAAATTCTTACAAAACAACGACACGAACTAAAATTGCAAGTACTAGTCACAACTTCGAGGACTTCGAGAAATAAAAGGATTGTTATAGAGCAGAAAATGGTACCCAGTAAACCAAACAATTGAACGAACCCAAGCGAACCACAACTTCGATACTTCGAAACTAGATATATCTAGATATGTCTTACAAATCAGAAACTGCGATCTCCCGGGTCGTCGATTTGTAGACATAGCAACAACAAAACCAATCGCTACCAGATTTCGCTCACGTAGATAAAGCAGTACCAACTAATATATTTATAGAGATATCTTGATAGTTATGATCACAG
Organism: Dryobota labecula; assembly: GCA_947523025.1. NCBI lineage: Eukaryota > Metazoa > Arthropoda > Insecta > Lepidoptera > Noctuidae > Dryobota > Dryobota labecula. The sequence continues at coordinate 4,249,533 of OX383296.1, read as the reverse complement.
AAATCGAAGACTGCTGTAGAATTGTGAATGAAGCCACCATACATAAGTTAGGAAATAAAACAGTTTAGGCCCCTCGCCCACGGCGACTTTTTGTAGCGATGCAGTAGCTATGTTGTCGCGCGTTCGCATCGATACAGCCGCAAGATGGGAACTGTAGCCTTTTTGTGAGGCAACATTAGTCACTTTTTGTCTTTGGTGCTGCTTTTACGTAAGCAGCCGAAGCGTTGGCAACGAAAGCAGCGTCAATATTGGATGCACCCATTTAATAAAAAGTTGTCGGTCGCACGTTTGCATCGATACAGTCGAGATACTGTAGTGCGTTAGTAGCGCGTTGGCATCGCTTCTGTAGCGCGTTGCAATGCGACTAACGCGCGTTAGTAGCGGCGACTTTTGTAGCAATGCTATCGCGCGTTTCGTAAACGCGCGACAGCATCGCTACAAAAAGTCGCCGTGGGCAAGGGGCCTTATGACCCACGACGTCTGTAAATTCCGCGTTATCGTAATGTTATTTTCTGTGAACATAGCCTTATTTCAAAGACAAACCAGCGCAGCGGGGTAATTGCGAACACACTTAGCATAGCAATGTCTTTCATTTTGACAGTGCAACAACATTCATTCATCAAATTTTTCGAACATATGAAGCAATAGATTAGCAATTATTTTGAAGGATATTGTTGAATTTTCAAAATGAAAGACATTGTAAGGTTAGTATGTTACGCTATTACCCCAAAGATGATGTCAAAAATCTTTATTTACATCCATAGCGATCTGTCCTATGTCATGTTTGTGTTTGATGGTTTTAAAATAAGGCAGGTAACGTAAGATTGGTGCAGTGATGGAGTGTAAAATATGCGCGATATTGATATCTACATACACTGAAAGCATAAACAAAAATGGCTGCGCACTCCGGGTCAATAAAAAAACACATCGAATAGACAATTCGAAATTCAAACGCAAGCTGCTGCATGCAGCATAAAGTAATTGGAATCTTTTGTTCAGAATGAACGCGTCGAAAAATTTATGTTCTTTATGTCAAACTTTTGCCAAATTCTCTTGAAAATGGAAAGAGCACAGTGCGCCATTCTTCTCGTCATATCTTTTTTATTACATATAACCTTTGCCCGAGGTTGTAGGTCGTTTTATTGTTCACAAAACATTGTATTACGTGAAACATTTATGTTCTTTTTCTTTTGTTTATTATCTCGAGTATGATCGATAAAGCTGTAGGACATGTTGTTTCTTATGACAAAAGCTTTGATGGCTCCCAATCTTAGACCATTTAAATTATGAACCCGACTCGTATGTAACTCCTCTGTCAAGGTAACGGATTTAAAATTTTAATGAATTTGAATCTAGGAACTCATAATCGTTTTTTTCTGAGTAAGGAGCTCCGTGAAAAATGTCAACCTGTGCCGAGAAAATTAAAAACACCTACAATATCCAAAAATATGGATTAACATTCCATAAGTATTTTCGGTATTTTGAGGAGCTCGTGGCTAAGTAATAACAGCCGCACGGTTCGATCCGCCAGGTTAAGCTACGCTTGCCGGGGTTGTTCCGCGGATGGGTGACCATCTTTACATACCGAGACTCCTCCGTGCCTCGGAAAGCACGTTAAGCCGTTGGTCCCGGCTGTCATTCGTGGATCTCTGACAGTCGTTACGGGTCGTCAGAATCCCAAAAGTCTGACAGCCAGTCTTACCAAGGGGTATCGTGTTACCCAGTTACTGGGTTGTGGAGGTCAGATAGGCAGTCGCTCCATGTAAAATACTGGTATTCTGCTGCATCCGGTTAGACTGGAAGCCGACCCCAAAATAGTTGGGAAAAGGCTAGGCAGATTGATTGAAATATTTTCCGTGAAATAAACACCTTTAAATTAAAAAATAAATAAATAGGTACCTAATAGTATCAGCCCCCTAATTACGTAACACAGTCATCAATGACAAACTGAATGATTTTAAAGGATATTGCTAATCCATTTTTTTTATTTTTTTTATCTTTTCTATAGACTATTTTCTAATTTGTGAATGTGAGAACGTTGTAGGCCTAGTAGAGTGTAGATTTGTTGGCATGTTTCTATTTTGTTAAGTACCTGGTAATTGTTAAAAGGCCTACACTTTCCTTCCATCTCATTAACACTGTTATTTGATAATATTGTAAAGCCAATTATTTTTAAAAGAGTTACCGTGGAGTTTCTTGCCGGCTCTTCTCCTTATGAAACGACTAATTCGAACCGTGCACCTAGCTTCTGACGTTTCATTAATGTTCATGTTCATGTAGGTATATGTGAAATAGAATATTTTGATTTTATTTGTTTGATTTGATTGCTTCATGTTCGAAAGTGTGAAAATGTTAAAATAGCGTAAATAACGCAATGAATGTTGTTGAAATGTCAAAATGAAACCCATTGCTACTGTAAGTGTCTTACGCAATTACCCTGCTGGGCCAAAATTAAACCAAAAAGGCATATTGACACGTTCGTGGCCCCATAAAATTTCATTGGCACTACGCGGATGCGTGCGTGTTTCGAACGGGGTTCTATCTAGGGTTGCCGTACATGCCGTAAATACCTACGGGATTTACGGGACTGTCACCGTATTGGACCATCGCGTCCCGTATTACTACAAGTCTCGTAGTAGTCCCGTATTTCAAAAATTTCGACAAAATTCCGAATTAAAAAGAAAACGAGATCGTTACAAAAGTAAAATCAAGCTCAAAATATGACCGGGCCAAAAATAGACGAGTAAATTTAAGTTAAACATTTTTATAAGTACTTACTATTTTTTCATTCGAATAATAGTACTTTACGTACCAAGGGCTGTAAAAGAAAGAAAGCCCGAAATCGCAGGGATTTGTGACCCAAGCCGCAGGCGAGGGTTGTAAATATGCGATAGAGGGCTTTCTTTTTTACTGCCCGTGGTGAGTACACAATTTTACGTCTTCACTTGGCCATAATGCGAGTTTAACAATACGCGTAGCGTGTGGTAAAACTTACACTATGGCTAGGTGTGACGTAAAAACTGTGATTTCGACTTTTTTATTTGATTTGTTTTTAACGTCCCGTATTGGTATCTGAAAGTTATAGCACGCCTAGTTCTATCCATATTAATAAGGCCGTTTATCCATTTTACCTTAAATATTCTGCTGATGAGTTCGTGCCTTATCAAAAGTTAAAATTACTCTTCTCCTCAACGCTGAAGCAAATAACAATTCTGTTAACTGAATAAGAATCGTTTGAAGAAAATGCATTATAAAAGTAGGTATTTTTAGCATAAGTCGTAAACCGCGAACCAGGTTATAATATTCTCAAAAACACACTTCCAAATGGTAATTTTAAAACGAAAACCAGCTTACGTAGTTTCAAACCGCAGTTTAAACTGAACTAAAATGCGGTAGAACTTTCAGTTAAAACTTTAAAACTTCTGCAGAAAACAATAAGTTTGTACAGTATTTATATTGCGCAATATGATTTAATCAGCCCTTGCACTCAAAAGGTCTTATTTTCACGCAATAACATTAACGGGCTTATCGTGGCCTTAGAGTGAATGCAATTTTGGTCACTTTTGTTTTATTACATTTTTGAAAAGAAAACCTCGCAACGCACGGCCTAATTTGACACAAAAAAAAGTTTTACAACCTGTATCGCCATCTATGACGAGTTTGAATATTGCACACTAAGTCCCGTATTACAGAAAGTCACTCAATTCTCAAGCATTACTTAAAACTAGTTTCAACCAATCAAATGGCTTGGATCTAGTTTTAATTAGTAATGCTTGAAGCTGCTTTCAGACTACGCTATAATATATAGCTCATAGCACAACAATATCGCGCACCATAACATTGTTATGGACACGTTCACACTCTACTGTACTATATATAATTGGAATGTATGGTGCGCGATATTGTTGTGCTATAAGCTATATATTATATGCTATTATATTATAGCGTAATCTGAAAGCAGCTTGAGTACTGAGTGACGTTCTGAAATACGGGCCTAAACTAAAACTATTTGAAGAAGCTGTGGTAATAAAATTTTACAGGGCGCAGTTTTTTCTTCCTCCTGTTAAGTTGCCTTTTTTGCATATACGAGGTTTTCACTCTAAGGCGCGGTTATAGGCCTCAATGTTTCCGCGTAAGCAAAACCTGCGCAATATATGTATAACCTACACCTATTAATAAGTAAATGTTATTACAGTGTTAACGAATATTTAAATGATAAATCTCTTAAACACAATTAAAATATGTCATCATCATCATCATTTCAGCCGAAAGACGTCCACTGCTGGACATAGGCCTCCCCAAAAAGGAACTGGGGGGGGTTTGCCATAATCGCCACGCTTGGCAGGCGGGTTGGCGATCGCAGTACGGTGTTAAAAATGCATAGAGAACGCTGCTGCCCATTCTCTATTAAGTCCCTTAGTCGCCTTTTACGACACCCACGGGAGGAAATGGAGTAGTGCTATTCTTTACGTCCGGCAATACACGATACGGTATTAAAATACGTAAATGTTTTATTTTTATTATTATTTTAAATTATGTTAGATTCTAAGTCCTCTTCTCTACTTACCAAGTTTCTTTTGCTGAGGCCGACAGGGTTCACGATTGTTTCTTAATTTAATGTTTACCACCTAAGCTTATACATCGTGGAATGCAATAAAGATTTGAGTATTGAGTACACGGTGCAATTAAAATATGGTGCAATAAAAAATAAACTCCGGTTCCGTAGTAAACAAGGAACCAAAAAAAAGGTTTCGCCATGTCCTTCTGCCTCAGGGCTTGTTAACGTTACCAAATAACAAAATAATAACCGTTACGTAACGTTAAATTTAAATGTTATACCTACTAACGTTACAAAAATTTAACGTTACTTGATAACATTACCATTAATATAACGTTAATTAACATTAACAAAAATACGATAACTAACGTTAATTTAGCTACGTTGCCGTTCCGTAGGTAAGAATCAGGCAGATTCAGGCAACGTTTTGATCGGCAAGGCATCAGAGACGCGCGAGGGCGGCCTCCCACCGCGCCGCACGCCCCAGGCCCCACTACGTACATCTCACCCGTTTAAAATAACGATATAATTAATAGTCTAATAAATAACGTTACATTGATTAGTGTTATTTTAATAATAACGTTAACTCAGTCAATACAAGGTAACGTTATGAAAATTTACCGGTATTTAAAGCCCTGTAGCGCTATTCTGTAAAAATATCACCGTGAATTCGTAGGTGAAGTGAGTTCAAAGTGAGCTGTCAATCTCTAGACTCCCTTGCGATATGTAGGATGGCAGTTCACTTCAAGCTCACTTCACCTATATTTTCACGGTGAGATTTTGATAGAATCGACTGGCTGGTCTGCCTGTCTATCTGTCTGTCTCTCTGTCTGTCCGCGGCTTAGCTGTTATTAAACACGCCGACAAAATTGTAAAACAAAATCATATAATTTTTTTTAGGGTACCTCCCCTACACGTACAATGGGGATGATATTTTTTTCTTGTCTGTCCCATATTATGGTACGGCGTATTATAAAATAGGCCGTTCAATAATATTGTGGGTTTATCAAAACCATTTTTGCCTGCCAGCAAAATGGTGGTACTTGGATATGTGAAAAAAATCATGGCAGTAGTTATTCTTCATTCTTTTACTATGGATAGACGGGCCGCTACAATAAAATGTGGCCGAAAATAAACAAAAATAAAATAAACTTTGGATTTCGGACGAAAACGCGATATATGTAATTTTATTTACTTTGAGAACAGAATTTAGATAGTTTGTTGCTTGTGATTTCGGTAATTCTAAAAAAAATGTCCTTCAATAGTTAAGACAAAGTTTTTTGCGATTTCTGGCTTTTTTTGTGGCCAGTCTATACATCATAAAAAAGTAAGTTGGAGTCTTATTTCCTACGAAATATTGTATGGGAAAGGTTTTTTTGCGATTTCTGACTTTTCGAGTACTCATACCTCAGTTGATCGTATAGAATGTTTTGATCCTTATAAGAAACAGGATTGATTGCCATCAAAAAAAGTTTTTGTGAAAATTTCCCATTTTCTTGCTGACTGTAAGTACATCTTTTTTTTTTTTTTTTTTCAAAATCTGTTAATGGGAATCAAAATTTCTCAAAAAATTATGGACCGTCTCCAAAAACCGTGTTTCTGTAACTACAATTATGATAACTAGCAGCCTCAGTCACAACACTCAGGGTAAACTAGCTGGGAAGACTGTACTAAGACAAGCTCGATCGTTCACTTAATTTTATTGAATAACTTAAGAACAAAATACTTATACTTATTACATGTGTATAATAATGTTCAGCAGTAATATATATGTCAATGGTTCAGAACTAATTATTTTAATCGACTGTCGCAATCGACGACCCGGGAGTGAATCCCAGCCTGCGCCCCTGCGCCCACGCTGGTCAAAAATCCCCCAACCTGCCCGCGGCAAGTTCCGCTCTCTAATTGACTCTCAAATCTCAATATCAGGCGATACCAATGTCGTGGTCCAATCGTTGAGCGACCTATTTTCTCGCCATACATCCCACCAATCAATATTAAATGAAGGGAAGACATTACCAAACAATAGAAAGAATCGTTTACATTTTTGATAATATTTAAAACATATTTAATACAAAAATCGTAACAAAGTTAACTCATTTAAACAATTATCTGCCAAAAACATAAGTTATTCTTTATTAAAAGGAACAAAACGTAACATAATGAATAAGGTACCTACCATTACGGCCCCGTCTAAAAATCCACTCTGTATAACGAAAACTATCACAGCTAAGTAGGCTTCACAAGTTACCGAGTAATAATCGACCAACTTACACTTACAGTTGAAAAACATGTTCTCCCATACATTCCGTATGGATGAACATGTTTTTCAACTACAATATTAAGTTTGTTCTTGGGATAAATTCATACGAATTATACGGAACACTTCATTGTACGTGGTCCGACACGCACTTGGCCGGTTTTTATACATCAATACGCTCAAACTTTTATTCAATCATTGCGCAATCTTCATCAATATTTACCCTAAACGGTCAAAAACATTGTGCAATTCGTGATACATCGTTTAGGGCCTAACGCAGTGTAAATGTGAGCTTCTTGCTTAACAAAGAGACTCCTTTGTTCTTACTTAGTTCATTCACTTTGACAACGTTGTTATCGTAAAAAACATTACACAGTAATCTCAGAGAAAAACACACTGAGAATCTCAGAAACTATAGTTTCAATGTTATCAGACGCAAGTAACGTAAACTTTCAAGCATGTCTTTGTAATTACATGGCGATAAACAACGCTTGTTTATGAAGTCAACAGTGGCTCGTGGTTCATTGTAATATGATATTATGACGTGGGATGAACGTCGAGATGAAGCCATTTATCATCCTAGCGTCTTATGGGGTCGACTAACTAAACAAATGTTGTTGAATGTGTCGTATTTCGGCGGAACGTTTGACCTTTAGGCCTCTAAGGCCCGTATTACAGAACGTCACTCAATACTCAAGCATTACTTAAAACTAGATTCAAACCATTTGATTGGTAGAAACTAGTTTTAAGTAATGCTTGAGTGTTGAGTGACGTTCTGTAATACGGGCCTAAGACACTGGTGCGTTTTATCGGCCGATAATATCGCATGCGTTTTTGCGATATCTGTTTTCAGCAAATTTTGTATTAGGACAGCCACGGAGTTACACACTGCTGCGATAATAACGAACGTTGGGAATTTTACCTACTAGCCAATAATTAGCTATACCATAAAATATATCCTATGGCAATCGGTAAAGGCTCCTACAAACAGGTGCGACACTCGACGCGACACAAAAACCGCGTGTCTCGCGACGAGCGGTGCCTTTGTGTCGCGTTTTATAATTGGATCAGTAGGTACTTCCAGAGATACGAGTATAGGTACTTGCAAACACAATAAATTTTACCTATCTATACAAATAAATAAATGTTCTATCTATATTATTTATAATTTCTAAATAACAGTTGTTTCGAAAGTACACATATTTACTACTCATTTAAGTCTGTTTAACTCCAACTCTAGTAACACGTCTGTAATTGAAGTAATTGGCTCACCTTTCTACGTCAAATGTTGCCTAAAATGAAAAGCTGTGGCAGGATATGGGATGAACTGACACAAAGGCGATTATCAAAGTGTTCTATTTTCGACAGCTTTACAGGGATTTACGGGACACGGAAAAAGAGCGAAAGGTCACTCGAATCTCGGATTTATGTGACACTAGTATACTATTTATGTACACTCCAACCCGCGCCTGCTTCGCAGTTTTGACAAGCTTTTATTTAGCTTGCTTTATTATTTAGTTAGTAAGTAGTGTATGGTTTTTGATTTTGTACTGCCTCTTGGGAATAATTTTTTTTACCACGTCAACATTTCAGCCGAAAGATGTCCACTGCTGGACATAGGCCTCCCCCAAGCACCGCCACCTCGACCGGTTCCGTGCTTCCCGCATCCCGCGGATTCCTGCGGCTTTCACAAGGTCATCAATCCACCTTGTGGGAGGCCTTCCTACGCTACGTCTTCCGGTACGCGGTCGCCACTCCAGATCCTTTCGGCCCCAACGGCCATCTGTTCTGCGAGCAATGTGCCCTGCCCATTGCCACTTAAGTTTGGCAATTCTTTGAGCTGTGTCGTTAACTTGGTTCTCCTGCGGATCTCTTCATTTCTGATTCGATTACGCAAGGTAACTCCAAGCATAGCCCTCTCCATTGCCCTTTGGGTGACTTTTAGCCTTCTAATAAGGCCCATTTTGAGCTACCACGTTTCAGTTTTCGTTTCGTTATTAACGGTACCGTAGTTTGCCCAAATCACGAAAAAAATGGTAGTCATTGGGAGCAAGGTTTGGCGAGTACGGAGGATGACGTATGGTTTCTAAATGCAGCTCCTGTAGAGTTACAACGGTGTCCCGAGCAGTGTGAGGTCTTGCGTTATCATGGAGCAATAATGGTGAAGATCGATTCACGTGTCGGGGCTGTTTCACTGCCAGTTTCGCCATCATTGTTCGAAGTTCGACACAGTAAACATCTGCTGATATTGCTTGACCAGACCTAAGAAAGCTATAGTGAAGATACCACCAAACAGTTACCATTTTATTGGTAAGCTTTGCTTTAGGGCACTGTTGCGGGGTTTTTACCTGAGGTCAACCATTGTATTTTTCGCTTACGGTTAAAAAATCCACTTTTCGTCACATGTCACAATTCGATCCAATATTCCTTCATTTCTGTACCGATTCAACAAGGCAGCGCAAGTTTCAACACGCGATTCTTTCTGCAAATCAGTCAAATCATGAGGTGTAAAGATATGTGGAACGTGAATCAAACAACAAGCTCCAGTAATGACTGCCATATTTAATAGTTCATTCTTATACCACCACCAACAATATCAATGTACCCACGCATCAATATCATCACATGAGGCACCTATTTTTTTTTTTTTTTTTTTATCTTATTGATTTGATGCAAATGAGTCAATATTGTAGGTAAAGTAACGTTCAACCACCACCACCACCACCACCACCATCACCACCATCTCCTTCAATTCAGAGTTATTCACCTGTGTGGGCGGTTTTCCACGTGGTTTGTTGTTCAACTTGAAGTTTCCATTACGAAAGCGTTTAAACCAAAAACGCACGGTGCATTCATTAGCAGTCTCCTCTCCAAACGCAGCATTGATATTGCGAGCCGTTTCTGCTGCGTCAGTTCCAAATCATTAACACTACTCGTTTAGACGTGATCTTCAGTATAAAATGATTAAAAGTCGGTTATCGTCGCCTTAATCGGTCCAGTAGATTCGGAGCAAATTGACTGTGACAGACGGTCAGACAGACGGACTGACAGACAGACAGACACACGAGTGATCTTATAAGTGTTCCGTTTTTTTTCCTTTTTAGGTACGGAACCCTATAATACACCAAATATAATTCAATACTTAATGCAGTTAGCAGCAGCAGGAATCTCAACCACATTTTGCATAGCACAACTTACAGAACAATTTAACTCATTTAAGTTAAGGAAACATGTTATTCTGACAGAGTCTCGTTTAGAAAATACGAAACGTACTTTATTCGCTTGTTTCTCGTTCCCATGTAACTGGCCACATCTGGCGGATGCCAGCATTTGAATGTACTTATACAGAAAAAAAAAACTTTTCTTGTTTATTTTTAATTTTAGCACAGCGAGACCACTGCAGTACGGTTTTATTAAAACTCTCGCGTATGTAGCTGAACCGTTCTAATTAAGTACAATGAAACAAAGATATTTAGTTCTCTGAAATCGCCAACTTATCTTTAAATACTTAAACGTTACAAATTGAAGGCCGAATTTCAATTACTTCCGTATTCCATGAGACAGGTATGTGATTATTTTTATGCAAATATTACCTAGAAAGGCTTTTAAATGAAAATATAATTTAAAAAAAAAGACGTGTGGCACTCGGGGACTGCCGCGGTAAAGCTATTGCATAGCATTTTGTATCAACTTATGCAATTATAATTATTTATTTATTTTATTTATGCAGTATTTCTTTTTCTTTGATATTATTTTTTTTTTTTTTTTCGTTACGGAATTTCTGGATTCGGTCCCCGCGCTCAAGGCCCGCGATTGAAGCTATGCAATAGCTTAAAAACAAAATAAATAAGTGCTGAACGTCGTAAAAGTGTATAACTACGTAAACAAAGTCAAATACTATTCAAATATAAGCATAATAACAACTTTAAAATAGACGAAAGTGTTGAACCTAAAGTAATTTTAAATAAAAAAAGAGTGACAAACTGTTTTGACAGCGAAAAAATTCCATGTACATGAGTCATTTCCAACCGTCTAGTCAAGTTTAAAAATTGTTCAACTGGAATGGTATCAACTATTTGGCAAGCTTTAATTAAGTCGTTGTAGCCTTGCGGTGCAACAGGGGAACTGAATGTACTCGTAATCGACTGGTCGAGAGTTCAAACCCCACTATCAACAATCACTTTTTATGAAGATCATAATTTTATAAACTAATATTTATAAGAATAAAATACGCAGTACACAGAAAAAAGAACTGCCAGAAATTATTAGATCACTAGAGGGTACTGGTGTAGTAAAACCGTCGGAGTGGGGAGCGTGAGGTTTTTTCGTTACGGAATTTCTGGATTCGGTCCCCGCGCTCAAGGCCCGCGATAGAAGCTATGCAATAGCTTAAAATTAATGGAAAATAGGCTTAATTAATATAAAAAAATTACACATAAACTGCAGCATTCCAAAAATAAAATAAAAATCTAATTTAGAAAAATATCCAAATACTAATACTTTTTCTTAAGTACTAGTAGTGGGTTATAAAAAATATTGGTGAATGCGCTTTTTTAGCCATATCAAATGATTTTGTACAGACTTCTGTATCTTTATAATTATTTGGACTAGAATTATTTTTATTTATTTATGTACACACAAAATACATGACAAGACAATATAATAACATAGAAGAGCATTTTTCTGATTTTCGGCCAAAAATAAATGCCAATGTTGTTTTTTTTTTTCCTCGTGAACCAAACAGTAACATGGGAGTTTATTCTTGTATTATACTCTTGTATTCCGAATCATAATAACCGTCGGTTTGTGGCTGAAAACGATGACGTAATTTTTTTGGGTTACTGCAGCTAACCTAACCCGCGCTACTGCAGCGCTTCGGAAATGTGTTGACGATTTTCATGGTTTGAGGAAGAGAACTGTGTCAATAATGGGTAGGTTGCGCGGAAGCTCCAACAGCATCCTAAAAACATTAGACAAGGTGGACAGTCCCTTCATAAGGCACCTGGGACGGAGGCACGTGCCAACGTGTGTTGATCCACGTAATTTTAGTTGTTTGTAAGTGTTACTAACATAGTTTTAAGTCATTGTTACTAATACCATAATACTTGTATGTGTATACAACGTGTTTTTTTTTTTTTCATATCCCATAACTCTAGGGTTATATTCTATGAGTAAAAATAATACAAAAAGTCCTAGATTATGTGGTCCAAAAATGCATAGTTTCGAAGATAATTATCATCAATCATATTAATTTAGTTCAAAAATTGTGACCCGTATGACGAATTGTTACTTTTGCGACGTTGCCAAACTGATGAAACTGTGACCCTCGATGTATGTAGGTATCTAAGTTTCATCGATAAATACGAGTAATTCATTTTCATTCAAATCAATCATTAATATTTAAAGCTAAGAAAATGCAACGTTGTCATATTTCACGTAAGGGTGTTTTACATTAATAAACGTGACTTTGACGATTTTTTTTTTTTTTTTATAGAATTAAAAAATAATTCATATGTCAGTTGATTCTTTGATATGGTCTCATTCCTACCCTAGAGTTATGGGATATAAAAAAAGCACCTTGTATAGTCTGAAATAAATAAATAATAATAATTATAAATAACACTGTGAACAGTGGTGGCCCAGTGGTAACAGCCACGCTTACGAAATGTAGGTGTACTGTGTAAATTACTTCAACAACACTGCTGTCAAAACGGTGAAGTAAAACATCGTGAGGAGACAGGCATGTCCTAGAACCAAAAATTCGAAGACATATGACATGTACCAACCCGCACTGTACCCGCGTGGTGGATTACGGCCTAATCCCTCTCAAGAGACCTCTGTCCCAGCATTGGGAACATTACATACAGGCTGATTATGTTATTTAACACTGTGAAGCGTGGTGATTGTTCCTGAGAGCTCGTGCCTTTTCTATATGAGAAGAGGCCGTTGACCTGCCGTGGGACAATAATAGGCGCAAATAATTCGCCGCGAATGAATTTCGCAAGACTGCAGCCTTAAGACGCAGATATATGCCAGTGGACCTTGAGTGGTTAGCTTGCATGTTCTGTACTGAGCTCACGCAACGCGTCGTACGTCCAGCCAGTAATAGGACTCGCCCATCCAGGGCCTCAAGTCTGCTATTACAATAGTGTCAGAATGGTCTCTTCATTGTGAGTTTTTGACAGATTTGCCATACAAACACTGTCAAATACTCACAATGGCGAGACCATTCTGACACTATTGTAATAGCAGACTTGAGGTCCTGGAGTGCTGTCCCAAATAATGAGCATTATTAATTTATCTATAATATAAAAATGAATTGCAAAATGTGTTGGTAAGCGCATAACTGAACAACGCCTGGACCAATTTAACCAATTCTTTTTTTTTTAATGTTCGTTGAAGTCCAAGGATGGTTTTTAGGTTTTTTTTTTTATGGTTTTTAGGTTTTTAGTAGGTAGGTAGGTAGATAGGGTAGAGTAGGGTAGGGTATGGTAGGTAGGTAGGTAGGGTAGGGTAAGGTAGGTAGGTAGGTAGGTAGGGTAGGGTAGGTAGGTAGGTAGGGTAGGGTAGGCTAGGTAGGTAGGTAGGGTAGGGTAGCGTAGGGTAGGGTAGGTAGGGTAGGTAGGGTAGGGTAGGGTAGGTAGGGTAGGGTAGGGTAGGTAGGTAGGTAGGTAGGGTAGGTAGGGTAGGATAGGGTAGAGTAGTGGAGTTTATACTATAGCTTTTGACAGAACGAAGTCTGTCGGGTCAGCTAGTTATACATAAAACAAAAGGTAATTTAATAAAACACGTTTATTGAAAGATCAATAATGCAATTGTCTTTAAAAAGGTGATGGTTTCAGAAAAATATGCTTGATAGATTTTGCGTGATTCTCAGTTTTTTATCCGCGTCAGACATAACTTTACAAATGAATTTTACTATGTAATATAAACATAATCCAAAATATTAATATGTTAAGTTATTAAGAAAATGCTCTAATTTAACATATATTTTTTCCAAGTCATTAACATTACTCGTTTAGACGTGATCTTCTTTAGTATAAAATCATTAAAAGTCGGTTATCGTCACCTTGAGACTAGAAGCCAATCCTTATGTACCCGCTCAGTTTGCAAGAGTTTCAAATCAAATTAAATTTATTCGTAAATGTAGGTTTCAATACAATAAGGTGGTAGAATAAAATGGTTAGTTCGCTACATTTTACTCGAGAGCATACAAATAATCACAAATTTAGTTGTTTCGTAACAACAGACACACATTTTCAATTAGGTACTTACATACCATTACTTACACACATTAACACACAATTCCTTACGTACTAACATACAATTACCAATGTCAAAATAATAATAATCTAAATTTAATATTTTATAAATAATTTATTTTTTAAATTTAAACGTCAGTGGTGTCTTTCATAAACTCAGAGCCTCAAGTCTGCTATTACAATAGTGTCAGAATGGTCTCTTCATTGTGAGTTTTTGACAGATTTGCCATACAAAAACTGTCAAATACTCACAATGGCGAGACCATTCTGACACTATTGTAATAGCAGACTTGAGGCCCAGTAGTGGAGTAGTAACATTTACGAATTAAAAATTGTTTTAATTTCCTTTTAAACATATTATTATTAAGATTCTTTATCTGTCGTGGAATTTTATTAAAAATAACTGGACCCATACGAAAAATACTTTTACGTAGGAGGGCTTTTTTACTGCGATCAACACAAATAATGTTCGAATCCCTTTTCCTTAACCGTGGCTGCTGGGGCTCTTATTAAAAAAATCTGTGGTGCTCTTATTTTAAAAGTTTAGGTGGATGATCTAATATTGAAGATAACGTACACATACATAAGTAAGATTTATGTTAGATATGGTGTTCCCCAGGGCGGCGTAGTGCCATCTACGCTATTTATTACCTACATCAACGACCTCCCTAATGCAACTGTGCAACCCATGACACTATTTGCAGACGACAGCACAATAAATATTACATGTAATGATAAAAATCTATTTGAAAATGACATAAATAAAGCACTAACATCTATAATAACATGGCTAATCAATAATAATCTAAAAATAAATATAAATAAAACAAATGTAATAAACTACAGTCAAAGACCTCAAAATTCAATTAAATTTAAATTAATATATGATAATAATATAATAAATCAAGTAGAAACAGCCAAATTCCTCGGTTTAAAAATTGACAGTAGAATCAATTGGAAATGTCACACAGAAGACCTTTGTACAAAAATAAGTAGTTTATCTTTTGCGATGTACAAACTGGCACCAACAGTGAATAGAAACGCATTATTCATGGCGTATTATGGACTTATTGAATCGGTGCTTAGATACGGTCTAATATTTTGGGGTAATTCGACAAACACCGACGTAGTGTTTAAAATGCAAAAGCGTTGTATTCGGGCTATGTTTAAGATCAAAAATACCGACAGTTGTCAACCACTGTTTATAAAATACCATATACTGACACTTCCGTCACTATACATCTTGGAAATAGCTTTATTTGTTAGAAGCAATCCTCACTGGTTTCCTCTTTTGTCAGACAATGTCACTAGAAATAGACGAACTAAATATAAGAACTTCTTACAGCCTCACTCTGCGAAAACAGCACTCCTTCATAAAAGTGTGTTTTGTATGGCACCATTAATATACAATAAGATTCCAGAGGTTATTAAAAATATAAACCAGCCAAACTTATTCAAAAGAGAACTTAAGAAGTTACTTACTGAAAAATGTTACTATTATGTTAAAGATTTTTTAAATGACAGTTTCTAATCTATCTGTGTTATATTTTAATTTTGTTATTACTATTTTTTTTTAATTTTTTTTTTCTCTTTCTATATAGTGTTATATTTTAAGTGGCTATAATTAATTTTGTACGCCAATGGTGGCAAAACATGTTGAACTCGAATTTTTCACTTTGACATCCACATTTGCATTTGCATTTATATGTATACTGTTACACATGTTTACAAATAAATATCTCTTTATCTAACGTTTTACCTCCAATGATAACCTTTTCTAAAAATTGCTTATAAACTTCATTTATAAAAAATATGTTAGTTATCTTTAATTGCATTGCAATGTCATAGACCATTTATTGAAAGTGTCAAACTTCGATCAATACTATTACTGATCGAAGGTGTCAAATGAGATAAATGGGATATTAGAAGGTCTCGAGGCCATTGCCTATAATCAGCTTATCAAGGTCCACTGTTGTCAAGCACATGACTTTTTTATTAAACAATCATTCGTATCACTTGCTAGTATTATTACTTCCTTTAATTCATTTAAATTTATACTACATATAATTAACATTTTTAAATCTAAATATACTAATATTATAAAGCTCAAGAGTTTTTTTTGTTTGTTTGTTTGAACGCGCTAATCTCAGGAACTACTGGTTGGAATTGAAAAATTATTTTTGTGTTGGATGGTCCATTTATTGAGGAAACTTATAGGCTATATAACATCACGCTACAACCAAAAGGAGCGGAGCATAAATGAAAAATGTTGCAAAAACGGGAAAAAATATTCCTTATTGAGAGCTTCCGTTGCGTGCGCTGCGTAAACGGTTTAAGTTACGCAAATATCATGTATGATGGAATTGTTCCTCTTTAAATGTTCTAAAAAAAGTCCGCGACAGCATATGACTACCTTTTAAGATTGACTCACTATAACCTTTTTTATGGTCATCAAATTTGTTCGAAATTAATGCATTATTTGCGAAGGAGTTTTCATAAACATGTTATTAATCGTTATCCAAATAAATAAGTTATTCATCACAAGTATTTAATTTTGAACAAAGTTGCCCTTACATCATTTCATTTCAATAAATATCTTAGGAGATATAACTGTTTTATAATAACTCCGCAGCAAAATAATGATCAACTCTGCGAGGTAGTCTATTCTAAAGCTGAAGAGTTAGTTTTTAGGATTCCGTACCCAAAGGGTAAAATGGGACCCTATTACTAAAACTCCGCTGTCCGTCTGTCTGTCTGTCTGTCTGTCTGTCTGTCACCAGGCTCATGAACCGTGATAGTAAGACAGTTGAAATTTTCACAGATGATGTATTTCTGTTGCCGCTATAACAGCAAATACTAAAAAACAGAAAAAATAAATATTTAAGCGGGGCTCCCATACAACGGACATGATTTTTTTTGCCGTTTTTATAGATAACTAGCTTTTGCCCGCGGCTCCGCCCGCGTGGATGTCGGTTATCGCGTAAAAAAGTCCTTCTCCATATCCGAGACTATATCTCTGCCAAATTTTATGATGATCGGTTCAGCGGTTTAGGCGTGAAAACGTAACATACAGACAGACAGACAAACAGAGTTACTTTTACATTTATAATATTAGTATGGATAGTAAGGAACCCTTCGTGCGCGAGTCCGACTCGCACTTGGCAGGTTTTTTTGTTTTTGAACGCGCTAATCTCTGGAACTGAGAGTTGGATTTGAAAAAATCTTTATGCATTTTAAAGCCCAATTCTTGAGGAAGAATTACATTCCTATTAACTTAATAATAATTTAATAGGAAGCAATTTTTTTTTTTAAGTGAAAGTTTAAGCGAAAACGAAGTAAAAGCACGGGCAGGCAATATGATGCGAGGGGGTGGGTCGGGGTCCAAGCTACCGGTGGTCAGGGTTGAGGCCTGATAGAGGAAACTCCTTACGATATACGCGCCGTGTCCAGAAGTACAGCAGCTGTCTGGATCAAGCCTTTGATCAAGCTGCCTAACGAGAGCCTCCTCAGGTGTTTGTCGAGGCTATTAGCTATTATGCCATTGGCCGTCACGACCATCGACACATTCACTGCTGTATCCACACATCCCTCATGTCGACAAGCTCGCGAGTCAGGTCAAGATACTTAATCTGCTTATAGTATCCTAGCTAGCATTATTATTAGCAGAATAAACTATGTAGTTGTTTCTTACCTAAGAAAACAAAGATACTATACTAATTTGCGAGAGTTTTGTGAAAACTTCGTGGTATCAAACTCAAATCACTTATTTAAATTAAACCATTTACAGGCACTTTTGAATTGTCAAGGAGTCGGTCAGTAAGAAAAATTAAGCTACATGCCCATTCCAAAGCGTAGTAAGTACCTATGGAGAAGAACGGGCAAGAAACTCCATGGACACTTTCAAATTAAGGGCCTATACTACCTCAAATGGCTTAGCATGATCCTCCATTATGTCGAAAATACTGCAGCATTAATTTTGAAATAAATATACGGTAAAGTTGAGGATTAGTGTTAAGTACTATGTTAGCCGAAAACACGATTCCATAAAATTTTCTCGATAGAAAAAAAATCCAAAGTTACCTCCAAACCGAACTTTAAACTGCTGGTATTCAAAAAATACTTTAAATTAGATAATGAAACTTTGCATATTAACTGAACTAACTATAAAGCAGGTCTTATGTTATTGTAAAACGAAATTACCTAACTATCGGCGCCTTGGAGCCTAGAGGTAGACTCTTAAATAGTTACAAAAATATTAGTTTTTTTTTTTCTATAATATTGAATTTATAACTAAAACTATGAGAATGATATAAAAATTAAAAAATTTAATAAAAGCGTCCAGAGTAGGTAGAAACAACAAATAGAAACAACAAAAACAAACAATTCAAAAATAACGAAGTGTCTACGAAGACAGAATCTGAGGGCCTAGCACGAACGTAGCGCGGAATAGGAATCGTGACGTGAATTCGAACGATTTTAAAATTTGAAATAATCAATTGGCACATGATTTTTAATTATTTTTAAGACTTTATGCATATCTCTAAATGATACCTATAGTATTTTTATTTCACGAAGCGACGCTCGTTTTACTTGTGGTAACCAAGTTTACAAACACGCTGTGAATGTGTGCGTGAAGACGAGTAGCGTCAGCAGTTCAGCACATAACACACGACGCACACACACTTCCTACTTCGCCATTGCTATACATTCGCAGCGTGTGTGTACACATGGTAACCACAAGTAATGCGCGCGTCGCTTCATGAGATAAAAAAAACTGTGCTTATTGTGCTTATTGCAAAAATATTGTGCTTGTTACAAAAATTAGAACCAATATGCTGTAGGATATAGTAATATTTTTGATGCAATAGTCGTTTGAATTTATGTAACATTTACGTCGCGCGTTCGTGCTAGGGCCTCTGAGCCCGTATCTATGTAATAACTATTTTAACTAACAAATTAGATGATCACAGCACAGTCTACCAAGTTTCAAAGGCTGTCAGTAGCCATTTAGTATCGTTACATTTCACCTTAGTATGAATTCAAGGACTCAATAATAATTTTATAACGACAAAACTTAATTGCATAGGTATAATTAAGATGTATAGTGAATTAATGGCATTACATATCGAGCCCTTCGTGCCTCGGAAAACTTGTTAAGCCGTTGATCCCTCATGTTATTTGTAAATCTTTGGCAGTCATTACGTATAGTCAGAAGCCCGAAAGTCTGACAACCAGTCTTACTAAGGTGTTACCCAGTGACTAGGTTGCGGAGGTCAGATAGGCAGTCGCTCCATGTAAATACTGGTATTCAGCTGCATCAGGTTAGACTGGAATCCGACTGCAATATATTTGGGAAAAGACTAGGCAGATTTATTTAAATAAAATCCATACTAATATTATAAAATAAATTTACGTAGTTTTATATATTTTTGGGATAAAAAATTATCTATATAAAAAAACTAGCTTCTGCCCGCGACTTCGTCCGCGTTAAATTTCTTGTTCCCTCGACTCACCCCGTCGCACAGTGGTTCGAAATCGACGCTCCGTGGACATTGAAATCAAAATTTCTTTAGACGAGAAATAAAAATCGGAATGGCTTTATTTCAGTATTATTTATAATATTTGGTAATATGACAGCTATAGACAGCACCATCTCCGAAAAAAAATATATTTAATATTTTTTTGTATGAAGAAAAACACAAAAGTCGTTTTTTCTCATAACTTAATAAAACTTAAAGCCTGCGGCTTACATGGGGTGTTGTCCTACATGAGGCGATTCCGAAATGCTATAACACGCACACCCATGCGCGCCGCTTCACTCACAGCAGAGTGTTGAATTTCGAGAAATTCAGTTAGAGATTTTTACGTTGATTTATGTGTGATCTTGAAAATATACAAAGTAATTGACTTTAGTTTGCTAATTTGATTAACTAATCAAATTAGCAAACTAAAGTCAATTACTATAATGAGAAATAATGGAATATACAATATAAAAATACTAAAAAAAACACTCAAATTGAGACTTACAATATAAATAGATTTTGCAATCTTTCTTATAATAATTTAATTCGGTGTTAGTAGATACACAGTTTGACTTCTTAATTAACATTTAAAAAAAAAAGTACAAAAACTTATAACTAATACAGAAAAATACTAAGAATAAGCAATTGTATAATTGAGAAATATATAAAATTTACACAAAAACATCAAACATTAAAATTTTGTCTACTGAGTTTCGTCATCGCTATCAAAGAATTCAAAATCAGAATCCATCATACTTGGCACCTCAACAAATTCAATGTTTTCCTTATCCATGGTATCCGGGTCAATTAAAAGAAGAGACTTCATTTCTTCAGTTAAATCATTTCTACTCTTATTTGTCAGTTTAGGTCGAATGCTTGACAAATATGGGTCTGAGGATACGATGAAACCATTAAAGATGTCATGGTTTGTCGCTCTGCGACAAAATTTCCGCGTATGATGTTCCCTGAGTTTTCTAAAATCTTTGTTTCGGGCCTCAGATGCCTCTTCTGATAGCTTTCCTATAGGCAAAATGTTGAAATGTTTTATTATTTCAGCTCCATGCAGCAGTGGATACTGGAAGGCATGAAATACCAGCCATACAGTTCCACATACAGCTGCGCAGTTTCGTCGAGATAATTGGCAAACAAATCAATATTAATAGACTGTCCTGATGATACAACACGGAGAATAGTTGCGAATTTTTGGATGAGCTCCTGACTCAATCCAGTGATATTTGCAGTCTTCTCAGGACACTGGAAAAATTTTCTAGCCGTGTTGCCATCATTCGTGGTCCCAGCACCTTTATATAAAAAATACTGATATGAGAACATTATAAGATAAGTTTTATAGTATTACACTAACTAAAAAACCCTTTGATATTATACAAAATAAATAAATCAACTAACCTTGTTTTACGATATCCACCAGGAGTCCCATTTCCTCTCGAAATTTTCGCTGTATCGTCTGTTTGCGACTTTTCAAAGCTGCTTTACTAGCTTTATCTCTGGCTTGCCATTTTTTAAAATCTAATCGGTAAGCGATATGCAGCAGGCATTCCATGGATCTGATCCATGCATGCAAAGTCGACAAACCGTACTTGTAAATATCAGATGATACAGATTTCCTAAAATATGAATAAAAAGGTTAAAAGTGTTTTTCAATAAGAAAAAAATAAAAAAAATTAACATACATTTCCAATATTCAACTTACATGTGAATCTTCTCCAAATCATTCATTTCACTTGGTACAGCTTTACAGATGTCACATGTTTGCATCGAGGTTTGTGACAGGTGAGACGTTATTTTGCCATCTATCATGGTCATTAACATTGAATGTTTAACTTGTATATTATTTTCAATGATAGATGGCTTCAATGCTTTAATTTCAGCATCGATCAAACCCATTTCCTCCTTCATGTCCAACTTATTTTCGCTGACAAACTTGAAATAAATTGGTCTGCAAAGCATTGTAGAAGAAGGTTTTGGGTTTTCCCAGACCAAATCCTCACCACACATCAATTGCAAGGGTACAAAAGAGCTCATAAAAACACTAGAGTCGTCTTCATCTGCATTCATGCATTGCTTGTAGTTGCTTTGATTTGACGCACCATCGAAGCCCCATTTGCAGATTAAGATCAGTTCTTTATCTTGCAAATGGTCCAAGTTTAATGTTTTGGCAAGTCGAGTGACAGTGATGTCCAAAATAGCTTGAAGTTTTACTTTAACTCCTCGTTCGGTCACTTCAATATCGCTCTCAGGAGGATAGCATGCCTTCTTGGCATTTAAAACCGAATAATATGATGGGTACAAATCTACACCACTTTCTTTCGCAGTTTCCCTTAAAGTTATATACTGCCACTTCGACAATTTCAAAGAAATAAATATACCCAACGCTTTCTCTGCTGAATACTTGTTAGTAGTTGTCTTGCCTTTCAAAAAATTCTTGATCTCTGCTGCTTTTTCAGGATGCTCGGTAATATATTTTATTAAATCTTTCACGTCCTCATTCTCCTCACCACATCTCACTGCAGTAGCATATGCAAGTTCCTGAGAGTCGTGCGTTAAAAGTTCTTCTATTCTTCTCTTCTTCTGTTTTTGGCATAATTCTGAGAAAGGTTTTCTTGGGCTCCTTTTTAGTGTTGTAGTGCTAACAGTACATGTAGTTACTTTGGACGTGGATGCACCATCATTTATACCACTAGCACTTGAGGTTGAAGGTTCAACAGTATCAGTAACAGAGTCGATTGATACCAATCCAATTTCTTCACTTTGTACAAATCTGTCTTTAATGAAGTTGGGCCATTTGATCTCTTTTTCTAGCCATGTCTCATACTTCTTGACAAATGTATGCATTGTTCGATTACACGATTTCCAATTTCTATGCAAAACACACATATACACTTGACAAAACTGTTTTAATTTTTTTTGTTCTTCTTCAGACAAATTTGTCGCTTTGGTTAGAAGTGCTTCTAACAAAATACTAGGCTGCGAAAAGCAACTTTTTGTTTTCACAAATATGAATATGTCCAAATTTGTATAAAATCCTTCCATGATAATAAGTAAGTACGTAAGCAAGAAGTTAATGTTATAGCGCGAACAGTTGCTGACAAAAACTAATGATTTTGACGATGTTGTCCCTATTTATATAAAAGTACCCTCTTAATCGTATCTTAATTAATAGTAGTTAGTTAAACACTTCGTAAAAATAGCCCTTAACTAATGTATCTTAACTCGTTAACAATATTTGCAACATGCACTAATGAGATGAGACTAAATTACCATCATAAGTTAATTAGCATGCATTAAGCATTGATTTCCTGCTAAACTTGAGATTACGAACAGCTTACATCAAACAATCATTACTATGTAATTATCGTTGCCCATTGGTATGTGCACCTATCCCAAAGATATCAAATAATATAGTATTAAATTCCTTCGAGAAATCCACTGAATTTCTTGAAGTTCATTACTCTGCTCTGAGTGAAGTGGTGAAATAATATATTTCTCAATTATACAATTGCTTATTCTTAGTATTTTTCTGTATTAGTTATAAGTTTTTGTACTTTTTTTTATTAATGTTAATTAAGAAGTCAAACTGTGTATCTACTAACACCGAATTAAATTATTATAAGAAAGATTGCAAAATCTATTTATATTGTAAGTCTCAATTTGAGTGTTTTTTTAGTATTTTTATATTGTATATTCCATTATTTCTCATTATAACTAATCAAATTAGCAAACTAAAGTCAATTACTTTGTATATTTTCAAGATCACACATAAATCAACGTAAAAATCTCTAACTGAATTTCTCGAAATTCAACACTCTGCTGTCAGTGAAGCGGCGCGCATGGGTGTGCGTGTTATAGCATTTCGGAATCGCCTCATGTAGGACAACACCCCATGTAAGCCGCAGGCTTTAAGTTTTATTAAGTTATGAGAAAAAACGACTTTTGTGTTTTTCTTCATACAAAAAAATATTAAATATTTTTTTTTTCGGAGATGGTGCTGTCTATAGCTGTCATATTACCAAATATTATAAATAATACTGAAATAAAGCCATTCCGATTTTTATTTCTCGTCTAAAGAAATTTTGATTTCAATGTCCACGGAGCGTCGATTTCGAACCACTGTGCGTCGCAACACATTGCCTGCCCGTGCTTTTACTTCGTTTTCGAATAAACTCATAAAAAAAAAATTGTGTCCTAGTTAATAGGCATGTAATTCTTCCTCAAGAATTGGGCTGTAAAATGCAAAAAGATTTTTTCAAATCCACGCGGGCGGAGCAAAAAAAACGGCAAAAAAATCATGTCCGTTGTATGGGAGCCCCCTTAAATATTATTTTTTCTGTTTTTTAGTATTTGTTGTTATAGCGGCAACAGAAATACATCATCTGTGAAAATTTCAACTGTCTAACTATCACGGTTCATGAGATACAGCCTGGTGACAGACGGACAGACAGACAGACAGACAGACGGACAGCGGAGTTTTAGTAATAGTGTCCCATTTTACCCTTTGGGTACGGAACCCTAAAAACTAACTCTTCAGCTGTAGAATAGACTACCTCGCAGAGTTGATCATTATTTTGCTGCGGAGTTATTATAAAACAGTTATATCTCCTAAGATATTCATTGAAATTAAATGATGTAAAGGCAACTTTGTTCAAAATTAAATACTTGTGATTAATAACGAAATTATTTGGATAAGAATTAATACCATGTTTATGAAAATTCCTTCGCAAATAATGCATTAATTTCGAACAAATTAGATTACCACAAAAAAAGGTTATAGTGAGTCAATCTTAAAAGATAGACATAAGCTGTCGCGGACTTTTTTTTAGAACATTTAAAGAGGAACAGTTCCATGATACATGATATTTACGTAACTTAAACCGTTTACGCCGCGCACGCAACAGAAACTCTCAAAAAGGAATATTTTTTCCCGTTTTTGCAACATTTTTCATTTATGCTCCGCTCCTTTTGGTTGTAGCGTGATGTTATATAGCCTATAATATTCCTCAATAAATGGACTATCCAACACAAAAATAATTTTTCATTCCAACCAGTAGTTCCTGAGATTAGCGCGTTCAAACAAACAAACAAACTCTTCACCTTTATATATTAAGTATAAGTAATAAGTATATAGATGACAGAAATCAATTCAGTAAACGATTCTGAACAAACTACTGTGGTAGTATCTACAACGCCACATACGAACTACGCATCAAAAATCTGACGTCACAAATCCTGCATCGCGCAATCAGAGTTTACCGCGCGACTAGCATATACAGGAACCAGACTGCGGTACATGCGCAGGGAAACGACGCGACGTCACTCGGACGCGTGCGTAATGGGACTGTCGGCCAACGGAAAAGGCGCCGCCCTGCCGTCCGCCGGAGGATGCACCCCGTCGACACCCATGATGCGCACGCCCATTGATATTATTACGAATAGATTATGTCCATATTTTGCTGATTTTTTGTCATAACAAATCATTTGACTAAATGTTTATTGTCTAAAGATTGTTTGCTGTAATAAATCATTTTATTAAAGACCAAATGCCTTATTGATATTATCCTTGGTTAATATTCTGCCGAGTCAAAATTTGACCAAATGAAAATTTGCGTACTAAAATCATTCCAAATATTGCATTGGTATAAAAAAAAAAATACAATTTTTTTTTGTATAATGAAATTTTGTCAAAATAATTTTGGCAAAACGGCAGGATCCCCTGTGTGAAATATGGCTAGAAAGGAGATGACTACCTACCGAGATGACGACTAGAGAAGAAGAAAAAGACATGTTTCACCGACCACAAATAAATTGGGATAAGGGCAGAAGAATAATGATTTCTTAATATAAATCTAACTTCCCTAACCTCTGCTCGCAGGTACGTTCTCTCGAGGCATAGCCTACAGCGGATCCGCGCTCGCCGAGTGGACCCACTCCATCAAGCCGGCAGAAAAGGCGAAGACCCTGGCTTCCATTGTGGGATGTCCCACTACCACCAACAAGGAGATGATGGAGTGCCTCAAGTACAGGCCTGCCGAGGTCATCGTTAACGCGCAGATTGAAATGTTTGTACGTATATTGCTTCACTTTTTCATTTTGAATCTCCTTAATTTCTCCTCCATCTTACAGAATCCCAAATTTCGCCAGAATGCCCATTTTACACCTTCTACCTCAAGACAGGTTCCGCCGTTTTGTTTCTAGTTAACTCATCAATTCATCAAGCTATTCCCCGAAGGGTAGAGCAGAGGTGAACCTATAATAGTACACGCTCATTTCGCCAGTTATGTTTAGGTCCCATGTGACAGGGGGCGAGGCTATTGCCAACATCCGGGAACAAATCCATACTCCGGTGAAGATGTGCCACATGGTCAGGTATTGGGTAATTCGAGAATGTATTCTTTATTTATACCAAATATTGTCCACATAGCTGGGCATAAACCCATAATACAAAGTCTACAAACGTACCATTGCCGATTCACGGTCTCTAAGCGAAACTGACTTCGCTGATCATGGTTCCTATCCATACAGGAAAAGTTTTTAATCAGTGCGCAAATTTTGACAAATTAAACTTAAACGAGTTTTATTATACACCTATTACTTATTTTGATATGTCTTAGTACAAAAAAAATCAGTTATCGTTAACGAAAGATGTTTATTTTGAAACTGGTATAATGGATACTCCTCGCACAACGCGCCGGCGGCGGCGGGCGGCGCGGGCATTGAAGCGGAACGCAGTAGTAGGTACTCGTACCCATCAGCTGTGCGCTCGCCCATTGATATTATTACAAATAGATTGTATCCATATTTTGCTGATTTAAAGTAGGGCCAAAAAAATAATTGAACAAATAATGTAAATGTGTTCTATTACTGACACTGAACCACCAAAAAATTTTTGCGCACTCGTTAAAAACATCCTGTATAACTACACTGCGAACTTTAGCTCACAACTAATTGGATAAATACTTTTAATTGAACAGCCACTTTGCCTGAACAAAATTCAAATTTACATATAGTTTGGAAGCATTTCATTCGCGCTCAGAAATATGGCAGCATAACAATTCATGCCTCAATCAGCCGCAATACGTTTATAATATTGGCATACAGCCAGGATGCTGTTCTGGTGCTTTACAACGTAATTGTGAGCTATCAGAACCAGTTAAAGGCAATAAATATAACGTGTTGGATATCAAAAAGATTAATAAAGTCTTTGATTCATTGATAGATACGCCTGTAATAAAAGATGGGGCGATAATGAAGTTACATCTCAGCATCCGATACTTCGTTTGTTTCAGTGAAATAGCAGAATTTTATTCAATACTCCAATACTTTTATTGCATTCCACATGTCGGTATTCTTAGGTGGTAAACTTATAATTAGATCAATATGGAATCTGTCGGGCATAGCAAAATAAGTGAGTTAGGAGAGAGGAAGCGTTTGTTAATTTATAACATTACTTATCAGTACTAGGTACTATAATAAAATACACGGTATAATACGGCACGGTTGGCGCAGTGGTTAAGCCATTGACTGCTGCGCTGCGTGTCGCGGGTTCGATCCCCGCACGGAACAAATATTTGTATGATCTACAAGTAGTTGTTCCGGGTCTGGGCCTCAAGTCTGCTATTACAATAGTGTCAGAATGGTCTCGCCATTGTGAGTATTTGACAGTGTTTGTACGGCAAATCTGTCAAAAACTCACAATGAAGAGACCATTCTGACACTATTGTAATAGCAGACTTGAGGCCCTGGCTGTTTGTGTATGTGAGTTTAAATGTTTGTAAACGCACCCACGATACAGGAGAAATTCCTAGTGTGGGGCAACGTTTAAAAAAAAAAAAATATGATATAGGTATTTTCTGAGATAAGCTTTACTATATAAATATAATAAGTATATATTGAGAGATATAATAATAATTCTTAGTTAAATCAAAACTTAAAGTCTCGAGTACTTAAGTTATGACTTTATAAGTCTATCACTTAGACAATAGTTTACCGAGAAGTAGCTTTTATTTAGCAAAAAATGTCGTAGTTAAAAAAAATATATGTTAAGTTTCTCTTCTATTTTTATTGGTGCGGTATAATGGACATTACATAGGGACTTGTAGAGTGCGTTTTTAACCGAGAACTTGGTAATTTTAGCCTAGATCGGTGTCTGAGTAGATAGCGTGTCTGAATTTCTTTATTTAAATTTTTAAACGCCTATCACCCCGTCATGATGGAAATTGCCTCTTCAATCATCATCTGCCTAGACTTTTTCAAGTATGTTAAGGTCGGCTTCCAGTCTAACCGGATCAGCTAAATACAAGTATTTTAAATGGCCTTTCCAATTACTGGTCAAAACTAGGTCCTGTCCAAATAGGGATGTGTAGGTAAAAAAAATGAAAAACTGTTTAGTCCGTCAATCAGATAATAAAAAAATATTAGACACGTATTTTTTTGCTTTATCATATTAATAAAAAATGACTAAGATAAAACACATTAAACTTGGGGAGTGGAGGTTCGTTACGTCACAGCTACGTATAAAATCTACGGAGAAGTGACGTCATGCCACATCTGAACTCAATGTATCGCCGTAATGTTTTTGAATACGTAAAAGAAGAAAAAATACTTGTCCAATATTTTTTAATAATCTACATTACGGACAAAAAAAAATTGTGTCATCATCCCTATTGAAAGTACAGAACGAATCCATCACATTTTTCTTTAACACAACTAAACTCTTCTCCTTCAGGAATGGAAGGTGCACATGTTCACGCCGTTTACACCCGTGGTGGAGGCGCCTGGAGTTCGGGAGCCGTTCCTCCAGCAGTACCCCTACCACGCTACCAGGTCTGGCAGCATGATGA
Source organism: Dryobota labecula (assembly GCA_947523025.1). NCBI lineage: Eukaryota > Metazoa > Arthropoda > Insecta > Lepidoptera > Noctuidae > Dryobota > Dryobota labecula. The sequence continues at coordinate 4,221,076 of OX383296.1, read as the reverse complement.
ACCTGCCGCTCATCACGTCGGTCACGTCTGAAGAGGGACTGTACCCTGCTGCTGGTAAGTGATGACTAGTGATGAGTATCTTGTCTAACGTGATTTTTATTTATTTACTAGCTTCTGCCCGCGACTTTGTCCGCATGAAATTTCTTGTTCCCTCGTTTCCCAACCAGTTCTCGAGATATCATACAAAAGCCGTTCCATAAATTTTTTGTGGAAAAAATAACTTGCTTCATAATATTTTTTTTCGTGAATTTTTCTCATGTTTTAATAGTTGTTCTGCTATTCGGGGTGCAGACAAATCCAACAAATCAATCAAAGATCATAAAAATTGGTCCAGCCATTCTTGAGTTATAAATGGTGTAAATAAACCGACTTTGTTTTATATATTTAGATTGAACCATCCTACTAATATTATAAATGTGAAAGTTTTTACGTTTCGATGTTGGGATGTTTGTTCCTCAACCACGCAAAAACGGCTCAACGGATTCAGATGAGTTACACAAATATTTTATACCCTGGATTTACACATATGATTGTCTTTATCCAGGGGCCCAAGTCTGCTATTTTTATAAATTCGTCACTCCAACACGATCCCATTGTCATTTTGCTAAAAGTTCGTAATCTGCTATATTCATAATGGTCGATCATTGGTCGGTCAATGGTCTCGTAATAGAATTGTATTACAATGGCATTTTGAACATTTATTCATGCCAGATTTCATTTATATATTTTTTTACATATTATTTATTAGTGTTATAAGCAATCTGAAGTAGTAGGAAGTTGGAAGTTTAGTAGGAAGTTTCATTTGTCATTATGTACAAGATTACCAATTCTTTCAATGGAGTGTCAGTGGCTGACCATTGGAAAGTCATAATGACGCCATTATATTAGTAGATTACCAAACTTGTCAAAATCAACAATTATGAAATCAATGATAGACCATTCTAACACTAATGTAATAGCAGACTTGAGCAACATACACGCGGGTGAAGTCACTGGCAAAAGCTAATCTTACATAATATCATGTCAGGTTTTTTTTTACCCAATGTGACAAATGCGGATATCCTACTCTATCGTTACTAACATCTATAACTAATTATAAATTACGCATTCTTTCAAACAAACAAAAAACAACTCGGACTGACTCAGTCTACGATTGAACATTCTCTCTCAGGCTCAAGTTATCCTATATCGACCTTGGTGATATTGTTGTTATACGAAGACAAGAAGATGGCGTACGTTACTAAGTTACGTTTTTGAGCTGTGAGCCCGAAGTACGAAAGACACATAAAGTCATGTAGCCGGGGTTGATCAGATAATGGTGCCGATTCCCTTGTTCACGAACTAAACTAAATTTAAGTTCATTGCATCTTTTTCTTTCTATTTCATAAGGAAAAGGACAGAATATAAATTTAAGTTTAGTCCTGTGGCGGTATCAACAACGCCACATGCGAACTACGCATCAAAGACTTGACGTCACAAATCCTGCATCGCGCTATTAGAGTTTACCGCGCGACTAACATATATACAACATCCCGACATCAACCGTTGGGCTGTTGCCCACCAGACACAATACCCGTCTGGTCGGAGGATCCTCCCTTTACTATAGAGTATGAGTGAACTTTACACCCTGTTCCTCATACCTCTAAAGTCCTGTCAAATTAATCAGCGCCTGTCACTACTCCATACAAGTTTAGACGAGATTAAAAAATTGTCAACTAAAATTACGTCAATTTACGTCAAGCGCTGATTAATTTGACAGGATTAAACTAAAATTTATCTTCTGTCCTTTTCTTAATAAAATAGAAAGACAAAGATGCACTGAACTTAAATTTAGTTTAGTTTGTGAACAAGGGAATCGGCACCATTATAAATCAAAGATTTTCCCTCGTCAAAATCAAAATATTTTATTTCACATAAACCTACAATGGGCACTTATGAAACGTCAGAAGCTAGGTGCACGGTTCCAATTAGTCGTTTCCTATGGAGAAGAGCCGGCAAGAAACTCCACGGTTACTCTTTTAAAAATAATTGGCTTTACAATATTATCAAATAACAGTGTTAATAGGTATGGGAAGACAGTGTAGGCCTTTCATCGCGCGAGAATTATCAATGCTACGGTGTGCGACATCGCACATTGCGAATAATTCGCTCAAGCAAAAACAGTTCGTGGCACATCGGAGAAACTTTGTTGTTTTTAACACAAACAGCTGTAAAAAAATGCACTCTCGTGCCTTCAGGAAATGAACGGTGACCAGCACATCAAGTTACCACAAACTGTCTAGTTTTCTCGTTCGATTTTTTTTTTAATTTTATTATGGGTTTGCTCTTGACTCTAGTCTAGGTCAGGGTGACAGAGACAAAGTCTACGATAGAGTGAGCTTACCCAGAAGAAGCCTGTTCACTCTCACTTTGAATAGATTAGGGTTGTATTGTATGCGTTCGGAAACACAGACGCAGGCAGAGTTCCACTCCTTTGCTGTGCGCATTATAAAAAACGCTTAGTGCGAGTTGGTGGAATATCAACTAGGTAGGGGTGGTAACTTGCAGTGCGTCTAGATGTCCGATGGTAGAAGGGGGCCGGTTTAATGTTTAAATGTTTTCAAATTCACCTATTAATTTATTTTGAACTTAATCATCAACGTTTTAAAGTTCAAAATCGCTTGGAGAAATTTGACAGTTTCATGTAGCTTGATGTGCTGGCCACTGTACCAACAATTCCAAAAATTCAAATAAAGCTGATGGTATTTACTTCCCATGTGTAAGTAGGTATTTTTTTTTTCCAACTTAATTACCATTTCCAAAATACACCTTATTATGACATAATGTGTATTTTGGAAATGGTAATTGGTAATAGGTGCGCTTCTCTGGTGCGCAGGGTGTGGGGCAGCTCCAACAGTGTTCAGGGGGCCAAGTCTACTAATGTACAAACGTTGCAATGGTCTCTTCATTGTGAGTTTTTGACAGATTTGCCATACAAAAACTGTCAAATACTCACAATGGCGAGACCATTTTGACACTATTGTAATAGCAGACTTGAGGCCCAGGACTGTGTTTACGCGTCTCTCATGGGATCTCACAACGGTGACCAAACGTTATTTATTGTTAATCTTATTGTTTTCCTTGTTTTTGTTTAGTGTCTGTGTTTACTAACATAGCCGTAAGTTTTACGAACATTCTTGTTGAGTCTTGGTTACTCGAATAAAAATCTATGACGGATGATGACATAATAATATAACAAAAATTACGTCCCCGTTTAAACAAACGATATTTTATCGAGCATTGACAATTAAACAGTTGAGTGACAGATGACAATTTACGCACAAACATGAACATCTTTTGACACAAATCTTTCGATATAAATCGATGGGGTTAGTTGATGTTAGAGTTGTTAAATTACTCAGCCAACAGCTATAACAGGTTCAGAAAGAATATTTATATTTTGTTTGTATTTGTAAAGAATTTAAGAACTCGATCAAAGAATTAATTTAAGGAATATAATTCCTACTCCACTTAACTTAAAGTTCTAAATAGGTTTTCAGTAGCAATCCAAAAGTGTTCCTCATCTAAACCCATTGCCTCTCATTCTGGGACCTTTAGATAAATACATTCCACAACCTCCTCTTTCTCAGCCTACCAGGAATCACCCGACATTCTGCCAGACCTGGAAGCGAACTGGAACCAGCTGGCCGCCAACATCTTCGAGTACAACGATACTCTTCCGCTCAACCTTCGCAATGACGTCGCCATGAAGATCAAGCAACAGTACCTGGGAGGCAAGCCAGTCAGCCAGGAGACTTTCCCTCAGCTTGTTCAGGTAAATAGACCAGAGGAGTAATGCCGTTACACACACATAAAATAACAATTGATCGCATTTCCTTTCATTTTGACAGCTCAGCCACTGTTATATTGATATATGTAATCAGTGTTATAGACTAAAGGCTCGTACAGACTAGTGCGATATCGCGGGCGCGACGCGACACTAGTAGCACAATTTCTTTATCGGTGCCTGTCGCGGCCGCGATATCGCGTGAGTCTGTACGAGCCTTAATGCGGGCGATGAAGTTACCTATTACCTACTCTTGCGGGGTTTCACTGATGGTGGCGCGTGTGTTGGATCATTCGGTTCCCTACCAAATGGTTGAGCAGGATGGTGCTGATCCATGCGTCATGTTCGTGAACGGGCGCCGTCAGTTGGGACAGGTCATCTATTGACTGCCAGGGCTTATTTTTAATTTGTAATTTTATATTTTGAATGGTTTTATTAGATTTTACATTGGTGCCGATTCTCTTGTCACAAAATTCTCTAAACTAGACTAAAAATCACCAAAATTTAGTTTATTCCTGTCAAACGACCATTTCCTATTCTGAAATTGACTAAAGTGACACAACTTAACTATATTTTAGTTTGACAGCTCTAAGATAGTACTGAGTTTTTAAATTTAGTGAAAATGGCAATTTTGCTATTCTGAATTTGACGTTTTTAAACTAAAATTTAGATTTTCTAACTAAATCTGACTATTTTTAATCGCGATTAAAAAGGTGTGGAATAAAATTAGTTTTCATGAACTAAAATTCACACCAATCACCTCGACTTCTGGTGCAAAACCAGTACTGTATATAAGGTGTATCTATTCATACACGAAATATTTTAAGAGAAACATCTTTATGTCGTAAAAAAGCGAAAAAATCCTTTATTTACATATTCTATGAATGACCCGCCTCGACGCGGTGACGCCGAACGGTGCGGTGGGGTGGCGGCACGAGCGCGGTGAATTTTGATAATTAATCATCATATCAAGTAATTTTAAATTATTTATTTTTTTAATAATATTCTCGGAATAAAAAAGAAAATCATTTCCATGGCTTCTTTACCACTTATAGGTGTATCACTTAAAATATTTCGTGTTTATCCCTATATTTTTTTTTCTTTTCTTTTGCTTATATCTCTAAAATGGTGGGTCCTATCGCAAAAATAATGAAAATTTCGACCCCCTTTTAGAAACCCTTAAACCACTATTACGCTACATGTAGGTAATCTTTTTTTTTTTTTCCACACAAAAAGTGAAAAATTCCATAAAAAAACACGTCGCGGCTGCCCCCCATGTGCGCCTCCGGCTCTAAAATAAATCATAGGCAAACAAGTACAACGTTGCGAAGCCAAAAAAAAAAAAAATACCACCTGGAGTCACGATTGTCAAATTCGATTTAGTTGTGTCAAACTTATTTTTAAATTTAGAGAATTTTGTTTGCAGAATAGCTTTAAGATTCTCATAGCCAAAAGTAAGGAATTTTAGTGATAGTTTAGTTAGTTTAGTTCGGTGTACAAGAGAATCGGCACCATTGTCTCACATATAGAAGCAACAAGAATAATGTACCCAGGATTTTATAATATCTTGATTTAAAAGAGTGTCCTTGGAGTTTCCTGCCCGTTCTTCTCCATAGTGATCTACGTATTGGAATGGGCATCTAGCTTCAACTTTCTGACTAACTAACCGTTTCTTTGAAAATTCAAAAGTGCCTGTAAATGGTTTAATTGAAATAAATGCTTTGAGTTTGAGTTACGAGTATCAACGATTTATGTGATTCGCGTTTGAAGATGAGCGTTCGTCGTAAAGGAAGGGAAAGATTATAGGACTGGCCTGGTAGCAACAATATGGACTTCTGATGATGGCAGCCATGCTGCGCCTGGGCCCAGGATCCTCTCCGCCACGAAACACTGCACTTCACTCACAGCTAACACTCGCTCAATAGTTCGCGGCAGTATGTAATTTTTAATTATGGCGGTTATATAAACCTCTAGAATAGCATAGCTAGCGCTCACGTAAAATATATGTTTATTCAATGGCGGTTCATTAGAAAATATCTTTATCATAGAAGTGAAAGAGATAGGATCAAGGAAACGAACCGTCACTCATCATATGCCAATTTTAAGCATTTTTTTAATAAAATAATCAATTCATGTATTTGGCTTTTGACTAGAACACTCATATTAATTATGTTATATTTTTGGCGTCATCAGCCACGTTCATCGCGTAATTTTTTAAGTGAAAACTTCTTTAGGTGCGTTGAGCACTTTTTGGGTGAACAAAAATCATGGAACTCGCGTCATCGTCACCGAACGCTTTCCATGAGCTAATGCATAAAAGAACAGTTATTCCAAAGTTTTGTGTTTTCACTTCTGTCGGCAGTCCTTACGAGTATGACTTTTTTTTTGTTGTTGAGTAGACGAATTTATTAAACCTATGAAGCAATGGATTAGAAACCTTTAAAACTCTCGAATTGTGATTGAAACTGTGTTACGCAATCAGGGTGCAGCTTTTTTGTGTTATGTCGTCTGCTTAGGAGCAGTAGCGGCGTTAGGGCAGGGCGCGATTGGGTGACCGGCCAAGGGCGCCAAGCATTGATGTATAAAAAAGGAAGATAAGCCACCGCTCTAATGTCACGTAAACATTATTGGACTAGAAACAATTACATGTAAACACACCCACACAACTACATTTCTCGATGTTGTTCGTCATGCATCAACAACCGAAGTAGAGAGATATGGCGCGGGCTGTAGCGGGAACGAGATAGCAATAATTGTCACTGTTATTGCTATCTCGTTCATATCACATATCCATAACAACTCGGAAACGAATGGCGACCTAGAAAGCAATATTATACTGGAGAATTTTAAAGAAAATAAGTTTGGATGACTTACGAGTGGAAAGTAATCCCATGGTGCTACAAAAACGCCAGTTCGATTGTGACTAAGGTCAATTGTGCCGGTCGGCATAGTTTATGCGGTCCACGTCGAGGAGTACGTACCTAATCTTCCTTTTTTACACATCAATGGCGCCAAGAATGTTTTGGTTTTCCGTCTCGGCTGTCTCAACTGCATTGAGATAAGAGTTAACTCCTAATAGCTTTGCCATTAGAATACAGAGTGTAACATAATAAATAAGTGATATTCTTTAATTAAATGAATTTTTCAACTGTCTTTTGAAAACCACTTTAAATTCACTCAATAAAAGATTTGAACAGTTAAGTGAATACTCAGAAACTTGGTCTTTTATTGTATAATATAAAAAAGATTCCAGAAATAACAGACCTTCTCAAAATCTGTAGTGAGCTCCAATTAAAATTAACTATAGGGGTCAAAATCAGATATAGGTTTTGTGTGATGAACTCATAAGAACAACAGCAACAACTACTACCACTAACAATAACTGTCCTAGGGCCTAAGTCTACTAATTTACAAACGTTGCAATGGTCTCGCCATTGTGAGTATTTGACAGTGTTTGTATGGCAAATCTGTCAAAAACTCACAATGAAGAGACCATTGCGACGTGTGTACATTAGTAGACTTGGCCCCCTGTACTGTACTGTGTGTTGTTGTACAAACAATTTACCTATATGGAGAAATCTGAAATAAACTGAAATAAATTATTATAATTATTATTATTATAAGCCAGAAATCCTTTTTGCCTGATGAAGATGATGTTAACCTCTGTACCTATTAATTTTAAATTTCATTAAAGTTTGCAACGTACAAGAATTATATCCAAATGTATGGATAGCATTGAGAATATCAAAGCTCCGTCCGTCCTTCCATTGTTCTGTCAAACGGTTTCTGCTTAGGAGTTCCTTACGTACAGAAACATATCGCACACCTAGATAAAGAGTAGCACAACTCAAAATACCTCTTTTTTCAGGAACAGCAAAAAACGTTCTACTCATTTTCTATTTGACCGATTTAAATTATTGTTGTATGATGTTGTATATTATTTTAATAAGATATTAATTTGCTATTAATATATTTTTTTTTTATATTAATTTAATAAAACAACAATTTTCAACAATACTGGGGTAAGTACAAATAATTTGAAGAACACACAAGAAACAAGACCGATTCAATCACGAATACGAAATCAACTCAAAATAATTCACGCTTGATTACTGCGATTAGTCACGAATACAAAACTAAGTCGAAATCATTTACTCTTTGAGCGTATTGACAGCATCTTTCCCTGCAGCTGACATGTCGTAACTGGTGATGCGTTACTGTTGTTGGTGGGAGGTGACCGTGGAGCTACTCAAAAAGACTGACTTACAGCGCAATCTAGTCTTTTCTGAATGGAGTTTGTACACCGGTGTCTTTGGAGTTAATGTAGTTTTCAACACTGATTCCGATAGTCGCAATAACTCGATTTTGGATTATTTTGAGTTGTGCTACCCTTCATCTAGGTGTGCGATATGTTTTCTGTTCTTGTTTTTTTTTTTTTGTTCTTTAGATATCAGAGAGCGAGATCGTGTTGTGAGCTTAAAATCCGCCCGTTGCGCTATTGGCGTAAAGCCATATATTAAGTTAAAGACAGAATTTTGCTGTCATCCTCTATTGCTCTTCAGCTTCATGCTTCGACTTTTACACTACTTATGGAAAAGCAACTGAAGATTTCCCGATGTTACACTGAAAAAAATGTTTACTTATACATAACCAAACTTTCGTCAACATGTAACATAAAAAAGTGACCACATAACTTTATGCAACATGTAACCAAAACCTGTGCTGGCTGTTGTGTATCACTTTTATTAAATCAAGTTAACTTTTATAAAGTCTTGTCAAACTTTGATGTGTCCTGAAATAGCCGAAGTAGTTAGGCTAAATATTTTTTCAGTGTAAGTTCCGAAAAATAACGAAATAGGTACTTCAACATAAAACTATGTAGGTAACTGATATAACATATTGGATCAAAAAATACTTACCTACCTTTCATAAATTTCATAGTTCATTGAACATATATTGGCATAAAGGCAAAATAGGCATAATCCAAAATTGCCTAACTCAACGTAGACTTATCAGGTATACAATTTAAGTTAGCAGGTAACAACCTACGTCTCCTTACTAAGACTGATTAATAGTCCCTACTCCCGTTCCGAACATATGACTCACATGGGCTCACTTGATAATCCTGAATCCATTCAGTTAATGCCTATTGATCTACGACCATCATCTAATCAACTAGCTAGCTATCCACGTTGGGTTCTATCTTAATGGTTCCATACAAGGTTATATACTCAATACTCAATTATTGATTGCATTCCATATGTATTACATAGATGGTATAACAGAGTAAAATATCAATATTGAATAATAATTAATTATGTATACAACATTATTTTTAGTATATGCAAAACCTGAATATAGTTTGTTCAGAATAAGTAACTGAATCGATTCCAATGGTTTTTACACCATGTTATTTTTTTTTCCCAAAAATATTTAAAAAAGGTTACAAGTTGGACACCGAGCGACACTAAGTACCTATCCGCACTTGACCATTACGAAAAAGTCCGAAGCCTGCAAGTGTGATGGAAAATGTTATCACCAGTTAATTACAATACAATCGTCGTACGGTTAGATACCTACTGCCAAATTAATATTATTATTAATGAACGCAAGGCGCGGGCGCGCCGCGTGGTGAGCATGTTTTTGTACGGACAACCAGGTAACACAACAAGCTTATAACTTTGTTATTTTTCATGATACAGTTTTGAAATTTTGTACATAAATTCTTTACATAAAAATACTAGACACGTGTTTCGGGTTTCGCATAAACTAAAACCAATGTTGTATAATATATTATAAGGTTTGTGTATATAAGGTGTATCTATTCAAACACGAAACATTTTAAGAGATACACCTACAGGTGGTAAAGAAGCCAAGGAAACGATTTTTTTTTAAATCTGAGTATATTATTTAAAAAAAAAAAAAAAAAATTACTTGATATGATGATTAATTATCAAAATTCACCGCGTTCGTACCGCCACCGTCGCCGCGTCCGGGCGGGTCATTCATAGAATAAGTAAAATTTTGGAAAATGCAACTCCTTTGCAAAACGTCTCAAGCAATTTTAAAATTATAATAATTATGTAAAAATATAAAACAATTAGATAAAAAAAAATTTTTCGCTGCTATGGTTTTTTTACCACCTATAGATCTCTTGTGTATGAATAGATAGGTATAGTATGTTAGTTATTTTTATTTTATGTAGGTAAAATAAAAATATATATATATTATTATTAATAAATTACGTTATTATTTATGCATTCATATTTTAATAGTTATATTTGATTTTCTATATTCCATATTATATATAATTCATACGGTTTCTTATGGAAAGACGAAACTAATATTATATTGCGAAAGTTACTCTGTAATGTCTGTCTGTCTGTTATCTTTTGACCGGATGGAATGGATTTGAATGAATATTGGCACGCGCAAATAAAATTAAGGGAATTTAGTGCAAGCATGCTCTTGGGTGGTGCGGGGGTGCGTGTGTGTGTTTGTTGTGTTTTATGTGTAAGTGTGTAGGGTGTGTAAGTTTCTGTGCTTGGTGGCTGGACTTTGTGTTTGACTTTGACTCTGAGACTGAAACAAATTGTTTGAGATAGAAATGGCCCGTGGCCTGGGTACACAGGATACTTTTTATCCTGGTAGTAAATTACCGACATTCACGCGAGCGAAGACGCGGGCAAAAGCCAATCCAACTAGGTTGTAAAAAGTGTTTTTTAGGGTGGCACGAAAAATGTTGTTATAAGTAATTTCCTAAAAGAACTTTTCTGACGTAAAAAAAAACACCACGTTAAATTATGTCGTTATACCGTCTTCTTTTATCCTTTTTTTTTTTTTTTTGGGAAACAATTTGTTTGATGAGAGCTTACAAAATGGCCGTAGGCGGGTAGGTACAGTAATAAGTCTTTTGACAATCTCGTTTACAAAAGTAACGAAGTAGGTAAGTACCTAGTTACTAAGATGGTATAAATTACATCAAAACATAACCTAACCTAAATAGTTGATTATTGTTAGCATGATTTGTGTATATTTTTATTACGTAAATTTTAAATAAAAAGAACGGTAATCAAAAGGTGTTATTAGGGCTCCATAGTAAACAAGGAATCCTTATAGTTTCGCCATGTCCGTCTGTCTGTCTGCCTGTGCGCGTCTTAGCTCAGAGACTCTAAGGCCCGTATTACAGAACGTTCCTCAAGTCCAGTTTGATCTTCAATCAGTCGATCACTGTTTAAGTATAGAATCAGTACTTGAGCATCGTTCTTATTCCAGAACGGTAATCAATCTATACTCAGCTGAATCGAGACTCAAATCGAGCCTCAAGCAGAGATGTGTATTGTCTATGCATCAGCCTGTTTTCGTTTACGATTTATTTTATTTACCAACTTTGTTCTGATCTTCACTGGGTTCGAAATATTAAAATATACCTTAGATTGCGCTTCTAAGGCTTAGGAGCGCAATTATTTAGGAAATCTGCGTTATTATTTTGGTTCTGAATAGTACAATCCCCTATTTATTGAAACTAAAGCTCTTCGAAGTATATTAATTTTGTAATCAAAATTGTCAAGCTTAAAAGACTTGTACTTGACTTGAAATGTCAGCATGTCAAATATGTGAAAATAAATACATCAGTTTGTTTGTATACAACGTTGTTTGCTTTGATGATTAATAAAAAAACATAAAACGCAAACATACAAGAATTTGCAATTCTGAGGCTATAGGATGCCCACGGTTGTGTGATTTTCTGAAATCGTGGTATATTATACCTTGGTAGAATTTAATATTTTACCACATCTGTACCTCTTTTTAAAGTTTTCACAATTATATGGGTCCTGGTCCTGAGTATCTCTTAAATATCTGAGAGGAACGCTAAAGTTCAACCTTCTATTTAAATCCATAATCCACATATATGTACGTAGCAATAATTAAAAAAACAACAATAGTATATGAAAACTCGACAACGCAGATAGACTTGAACAGAACAAAAACATAACAATCTATGCTCAAGCGCGGTCTCGACCACACTTGGGTGATTACAGATCCAATCTCTGCTTGGGCTCGATTCACGAATTGAGTAACGATCTAAAATAAAGCCAAACTCAGCTGAACTATGATCAATGAATCCATGCTTGAGGAACGTTCTAAAATTAAAACTAGCCTCAAAACTAGTTTTAAACAGAGATCAACGCTTGAGTTTCCTTCTGTAATACGGACCTTAGAACTAGAAAACCGTAATTTGGTATGGGTATACATATTAATCACGCCAACAAATATATTTTTAGGGTACCTCCCGTACACGTAAAGTGGAGATGATATTTTTTTTCTCGTCTATCCCATGGTGTGGGGTATAGTTGGATAAATCGTTTAAAAATATTGCGGGTTAGTTAAAACCATTTTTCGATTTTGGGATCCGTTTGCATAATATTAAGCTTTAAACTGCTAATTTTTGTTAGAGTCAAGTGTCGCCCCCCTGCCAGCTAAATGGTTGTATTTGGCTATGTGAAAAAAAGACGTGTGGCACTCGGGGACTGCCGCGGTAAAGCTATTGCATAGCATTTTGTATCAACTTATGCAATTATAATTATTTATTTATTTTATTTATGCAGTATTTCTTTTTCTTTGATATTAATTCAAGTTACACTTTTTGAGCGTGGTGACCGATAAGAAAGTAAAGTCAATCCATAATCGGCCCAGAACTTTGGAGAACCGTTTAAAAGTGGTTTTTATAAGCTATGAAGAACGTTAATGTTTAATGTTAATTCTAGCTAGGAGAATCATAAACACGAGTAAAATTATTGATTTATAAATAAATTGCTCACATACCTCAACAACCTTTCAAAAACTTTTGAATTACGATGCCTGCCATCTAGTGGATAAAACCGACAACAAAACACAACTGAGACCACCAACAGAGCAACGCTTGTCTCGATTACGAATCACAAGCCACGCCAATGTCACCTCTATTTAGTTAGTTCTACCTGCGATTACTAGATGGCGTTGCGTTGCGCGGTAAATCCACCACAGAGTTTCGTAGAGTCGTACAATACGTCTAATCGCACGCACACAACGCCGTGTCGAAGACTGCCGAACTGAAACGACGTTAGACGATGCACGGCCTTCAAGCCACACCTCCGTGCCCGTCGGAGTGGGGAGCGTGAGGTTTTTTCGTTACGGAATTTCTGGATTCGGTCCCCGCGCTCAAGGCCCGCGATAGAAGCTATGCAATAGCTTAAAAATCACAGCAGTAGTATATATTTATAGCGAAGCCCATTCGCCGCCCAGCACCCAGCATATATGCCAAAAAATAATTCGTTCGTGTGCCTACAACCCGTATTCGAGCAGTCGCTATAAATGACTTCTGTTCATGCCCAGGACCCGACTAGCGACACCAAATCTAAGTATGTAAATTTGCTAAACAATTTATGGCTTACAAGAAAAAAATATTTTTGAACTGGGCAACAAATGCGTTAAAAGGAAAACTATCACAGCTAAGTAGGCTTTACAAGTTACCGAGTAATAGTCGACCAACTTACATTTGCATGTTCTCCCATACAGAATGTATGGAAGAACATGTATTTCAACTACAATGTTAAGTTTGTTCTTGGGATAAATTCATTCCAACTACGGAACCCTTCATTGTGCGTGGTCCGATATGCACTTGGCCGGGTTTTATTAAATATTATATTATACAGGAAAAGTTTTTAACCAGTACGCAAAATAAACTTAAACGAGTTTTATTAACCACCTATTACTTATTTTGATACGTCTTAGTACAAAAAATTTTGGTATCGTTAACGAAAGATGTTTATTTTGAGACTAGTTTATTGAATACACGCCACGCGACGGCGCTTGCAGTGAACCAGAACGCAGCTGTAGGCACGTATCAGCTGTGCGGCCGCGCAATTTGCCGACGTAGGTATTTAAGCAGGTTATTAAACGCTAATTTAATATATCTTCGCGCTGGCGCACGCGCCCATTGATATTATTACAAATAGAATGTGTCCCTTTTTTGCTGATTTCAAGTCGGACATGACGCACACCCATCAGATTTTTTTTTTAATGTTCGTGCCCCATTCAAGCCCTTTAGGAGATGATTTTTTTCTTAGGCGCCATCTCCACGGACGAGAGAATCGCCGCGATGATATATCGCTTGAATCTTAGAGTTTCTATTGAATTTGATGGCATGGCGGCGGTGAGGCTATCACCGTGATTTTATCGCCCATGGATATGGAGTCTTAATGCTCACTTTCGCGATTTATGGAACTCTTTTGCAAAATTTCATCCTTCTAAACACAATGGTTTAGGCTCAGTGTTGTCTGTCAGTGAATGAATATAAGATTTTTATCAAGTAGATTTTTATTCTAACTAGTTCCTTTATTTCACAGGCTCTGAGCGACCGCCTCTTCTTGGTGGACGTGGGTAAGACGGCGCAGATCCATGCGGCCAAGTCTGGGCAGCCCACCTACGTGTACCGCTACGCCTACCGCGGGACCACCAGCCTGTCCAACTTGATAGCGCACAATGACGCCAATTACGGTGAGTGTCCAACAAACGACTAGCTGGTTATCGAGACTATGGGCTATGGTTGAATTCGAATGGAATGACGTGGATGTTGTGGGTAACACGGCGCAGATTTACGCGGCCAAGTCTGGGCAACCCACCTACGTGTACCGCTACGCTTACCGCGGGGCCACTAGCCGGTCCAACTCGATGACGTGTAATGACGCCCGTTGCGATGAGATTATGGGCTCAAGCTGGTTATCGAGACTATGGCTGGTTCAGCCTCAAACAAGTCGGGCACGGGCAGTACGCATCGCTGCGTGACACCAGCAGCGTCTAGGGACACGAAATTCGTGGCGCCGAAATTGCGTTGAGACCTCTGTCACGCTCTGGTTCTATAAGTCATTTGTGTCGTAGTGCGAGTGAACGGTGACACTTGGACACTTGGTTTTGTATGGGACGATGCCGCCTCTAGCAGCGACCGCCGAGGCGTCCCCGTGGTCTGTGAGCAGTTCCAAAACATATAATGCGCACGTTGCGCTTATTGCATGCGTAAACACCAGAGGCAACTGCCCCTCGTGTATTTGAACACCGTAGTTACTCAAATACCGCTGCTGCCGTCACTGCGGGCTGCAGTTTCCTCTACCATTTACGCATGCCGCTTGTATGTATGAGAATTGTTAAAGCTTTGCACAACTTGTAAATGGAGCTTATTCTTATCGCATCCAACTGTTTCAGTGTTTCTGAATTTATTACCAGGCTTATTAAACTCGTTATTTACAAGTGGTGCAGCGCTTTTTAGTTCCGTGCCTCAACAGAGAAAATGGAACCCTCAAAGGGTTACTCGTGTGTCTATCTGTCTGTATGTCCGTCTGTCTGTCCGTCTGTTGCAGCCAATTTGCTCCGAATCTAATGGACCAATTAAGTTGAAATTCTGTACACATCAATTTCTGTAACCCGAACACGGACGTGTTACGTAAATAAATGAATTTTGAATACGGGGGGCTTCTCATTTTTGCGAGACAAATAAGAAAATTCAAATTAAAGTTTTGCACACTGTACCGTGTGATATATCAAATGAAAGGGTTTACTGAGAGAGTCTAATTGAGTGAAATGTAATTATATAATGTATTTTTTTTTTAAACAAAATGAAAAAGTTCTATACTTATAGATTACACAAAAACCTATAAGAAGTCATATCATATCATATAAGTTTTATCTTAAAATTACATGGTAAATCTCCCAATATTGTGCGTACAACATTTGCAGTTGGCATATATAGGAGAACATGTTTTTCAACCACAATGTTAAGTTTGTTTTTCGGATAAATTCATCCGAACTACGGAACCCGTCATTGTGCGTGATCCGACACGCACCTGGCCGTTTTTTCAATATAAATGGCTGCTTTTCATAGACGTAGTATGTATAAGACGTATTTACCAAGCTTTAAAAACCTACTACTACTAATGAAAGACAGAGATTTTTTTTTATCCTTTAATTATGGTTAACCTAACATAGGACTCTTGGCGAAATAACTACGATTAGAACCATCATCAATTGGACGTAGTTAAGCAGAAAGGACTCAACCCAGATTGTGATCAGGGATCGATGAGTTGTTAAAACCAAAGAGGTCCTAACGGTTAACGGAAGGTACAGCTACATGTGGGTTGCTTCCCAACATTAAAAAATCAACCTTCTCTTTGTAGAGTCACGGATCTTTTTTGCTAAGTGAAAGAACCAACCGTTAGGACCTTTTTGGTATATATAACTCATCCCTGACCACAATGTGGGTTGAGTACTTTCTGCTTAACTACGTCCAAAGCGAGTGTTTGTAACCAGACGATGCCGTTTGTATAGTGACGAATCATAGGTACCTACAATATGCCAACGACATGTACATAGTAGATTTTACCATTTTTATTATCCCAGGAGTGAGCCACGCCGACGATGTCCTACGGATCTTCAACTTCCCCGGCATGGCCACCAGCGACCCTCAGGACATCGCCATGGTTGACGGACTCATCAACATGATTTACACCTTCTCTACCACTGGGTAAGCTGGTTCTTTCCATTTTGCACTAAACTTATTAATATCAGTACCCGGATAGAAAGTATGTTTATAACTTTATTTCCACCTATGTGCCATCAAAATCCGTTTAGCCGAACTTTTACATTTACTAAAGGCTCGTACAGACTCGCGCGATATCGCGGGCGCGACAGGCACCGACAAAGAAATTGTGCTACTAATGTCGCGTCGCGCCCGAGATATCGCACTAGTCTGTACGAGCCTTTACTGGAGTGGTAAGTTGATAAAAAGTAACCTATGTCCTTCCCCAGGATTGAGACTATCCATATCAAATTCCATCACAAATAGCTCTGCGGATTATTACTAAGACCCTATTACTAAGACTCCGCTGTCCGTCCGTCCGTCTGTCACCAGGCTGTATCTCATGAACCGTGATAGTTAGACAGTTGAAATTTTCACAGATGATGTATTTCTATTGCCGCTATTACAACAAATACTAAAAAATAGAATGAAATAAATATTTAAGGGGGCTCCTATATAACAAACGTGATTTGTTTGCTCGTTTTTGCTCGATATTGATAACGGCACTGTTGCCGTGCCGTTATCAATATCGAGCCGGCGTTGTCGTTGCCGACTAAATATTCTGTGAATATTTAGTTATATATTCACTTTAAAAATAAATAATTAAATTAAAATAAATATTTATTTTACATGGAGCGACTGCCTATCTGACCTCCACAATCCAGTAACTGCAGGGTAATACGATACCCCTTGGTAAGACTGGTTGTCAGACTTTCGGGCTTCGGGCGACCCGTAACGACTGTCAAAGATCCACGAATGACAGCCGGGAGCAACGGCTTAACCTGCTTTCCGAGGCACGGAGGGGTCTCTGTATGTAAAGGTGGTCACCCATCTACAGACCAACCGCGGCAAGCGTAGCTTAACCTGATCGATCGACCCGTGTGGCAATAGGAAAAGCAAACCAATATGTTTAAACCGCAGAGGTCACACTGCACCACCTACCGTTCAAGTATAATCATGTAGATAGGTACGCAATGTGCCAGAATAATACGTAAGTATTTTATTTCATTTTTGATATAATTCTGGATATTTTCCAAACATGTTTTGGTCAGCGTCCAGACCAATGTTCGAGACAAACCAAATGTGACTAAATACGAGTACATAGTGACGCTTGAAAGGCAATATTGACCAAACGACATGTTGGCAACTTTACATTAGAGCATTTTAAAGATTTTTTTTCCTATATAAAAACCTTTTTTTTTTAATTATTATTAAGAAAAATCTGAAATTATTCTATGTGATAGAAGCGTATGTAAAGATTACAGGAAAAATAAAACTATGTCTCTAAATATCACACTTTTTCAGAAATCAACAAAAATGACATTAGTTCCTTTATCTGTCAAGAGATGGCGATAACCTAAAACTGCAATATTCTACACCGCAGTGTTAAAATTCTCTCTCTCTCTTTTTCTCTTTCTGTGTTTTTTTTCTCTGTTATTATTTTCTTTTTCTTTTTTTTTTCTCTTTTTTTTTCTTTTCCTCGCTGATGAAAATTTAAAAACATTTCACGTTTCATAACCAAAATGTCCTCCTTCCTAGATATTAGCAGGTAGTAGGTTGCTTTGGGTATGGGGACTCAACTCGAACAAATTATAATTAGTCTTGAAAAAAATTCACAGATGGCAGCATAGGTAACAATTATGAAATTAACTATCAAAAAAAAGCGTTATAGGGTCGATTTTAGCTGAAGTAACATTAGTAAAAATCAAAACTTCCTTCTTTTATGTTGATTTATCTATTTACACTCATAAATCACGAGAATGACACCTAGTATCTAGGCCGACTCCTAGATGGCGTTGTAAAACTACAGTCTCTAGCAATTAGTGAGTCGCTGATGCTGCTATGTGTTAAAAAATCGAGGAAAAAATATTGGCAGCTCAATAGCCAGCCTTAGGGAGGTGTCATTTCTTTGTATGGGATTGAGTATCTGTACGTAGTATTATATTATGTGTGCTTTGGGTGAAGCACAGTTGTAGTTTTTCTGGGCTGGTACGGAACCCTCGGTGCGCGAGTTCGACTCGCTCCTTGATCGGTTTTTTTTTTAATACTTTAAGATGCTCTAGGGTAAAGTTGCATGTCATTTGGTCAATATTGCCTTTCAAGCGTCGATAGGTATTAATAATTACTAGATACGTAAGTGCTTTTGGTACACGTACACAACAACTAGATAATTTAGTTAGGTAATTTATACCTAAAATAAATAGATAGGTAGATAGGTACCTACTTATTCCAGCAAATCAAACATCGATTCTTAGACGATAATATTGAGCTTACCTACATAATTATTACATATTATGTTGTGTTTATTTCTATGATAAGATTTTTTATCAGAGGTAGGTAGACAAGTTTCGAGTAGATTACATTAATATCGTAATTTTCTTCGAAAACGAACAAGATTATGATTTGTCTATTGATGTTAGCGGGAAAATGATGAAAAGATATAGGTCGCCCGAATATATTTATTTAGATCATTTCTTTACACAATATTGCGCAAACGCGCAGCATCAATGGTGACTCGAGTCGTGGCCAGCCCTAACCGTGTTCTGAACATGATTGCTGCCAGAGTGGACTGTCCGTATATAATACACTACTGTCAGTTACATGTGCCATCGTAGCGTATTGTTTACTAACACTAAGTTAGTTATTTTAGAGGACAATGTTACTAACCCTATAAGAGTCTTCGCTCGAATTAAAGAATTTGAATTTAGATACTTAGAAAACAGTGAAATGTAAGAAAAATATTATGACAGTTTGACAGTTTCTGGCGCGACTGTTGAGCGTGCGGTCTTTGCAGTCTGAGCTGGGTTCGATTCCAGACTCGAGCGTGTTATTTCTTTATGAAATTCTCAATAGCTCCCCGGAGTCTGGATTTTTACCCATTTAACACCTACTGTAAGTGCTGCTAACGCGCGGCCTATTGGTCTTGATATATTTGTGGCACCCTACAGGACTTCATGGCAATAGAGGTGGCAATATAAGTTTTAATGAAATTGGCAATATGTTCATGTTACATCGTTAGACTTACCTAAACATAACAATCCAATTTGTGGGGAGTTGTGGACACTACAGGTCCTACCTACCTACACCTTGTCATCTACCTACCCCTCCGAGGAAAAAAACCGCTGTTGTTATGTTAAGTTACATTTTCTGGCTTAATTTGTCATCCGTTTTGTTTCCAGAATCCCAAAACTGAACAACAACGGACCCGCATGGGATCCGGTGAAGCCAGGAGCTCCAGAACTCAATTACTTGGATATCCTGTCACCCACTAAGATGGAAATGAAGTCATCTACAGATTTTGGCCAGAAATCTTTTTGGGACAGCCTAGGTTTCAACGAGAATGAAAACTACCGTGCCTACCTTCGGGACGAACTTTAAAATACTTTTATCTCATTCTTTATTCAAATATTTCATAAAAATATTGTTTCTTTTTTAATTAATTATGTTACGTCCTCTTTGTGTTAACGAACAAACTAAAAAATAAAGACTTAATTTGCCATAGATTCTGTTGCATTTTTTACTTTTTTTAGGGTTCCGTACCAAAATGGTAAAGTGCGACTCAGTCCGTCTGTCCGTCTGTCACAACTGTATATCTTAAGAACTACTAATGCTATTAAATTGAAAATTGGAATAGTTTAAGATAACGTAAGCCCAACTATTTTGCAAATAAGAATGAAATAAATGTTTTTTTTTTTTTTTTGCAACTGGGATTGTACGGGTTTTTTAAAAATTCGAAGTGGTGCTACTAGGGCAAGTAGGGAAGTAGGGGGGGTATATGAAAGAGCGCTATTTGCACATTTTCAATCATTTTTTAAGCCTCATGGTTTTCGACTTTTGACGAAAAATTTAAAATAAAATACCGTTCCCCCTTTTATCTCCGAAGTTTGCATAGAGAAAAATCTGAAATTATTCTATGTGATAGAAGTTTACGTATAGCACACTTTTTCTAATATTGCAGTTTTATCTCTTGACCGATAGTGGAACTACTTAATGTAAATATTTTTTTATGATTTTTGATGGTACGGAACCCTCGGTGCGCGAGTCCGACTCGCTC
This sequence comes from Dryobota labecula, assembly GCA_947523025.1. NCBI lineage: Eukaryota > Metazoa > Arthropoda > Insecta > Lepidoptera > Noctuidae > Dryobota > Dryobota labecula. Next base: position 4,200,586 of record OX383296.1, on the reverse strand, counting down.
TTGTTTTTTCATTTTGTCTATAGATAAAAAGAAAAAAAATAGAATTCTTACAGTAATCATATTAATTTTACTTAGGTATTTCTTATTTCGCTTCGATATTATTATTTGGAACTTTGCTATCGAAGCCATATACAATTCAAGAAGCAGATTGAGAGAGACGACGGGCGACGCTGACGGTCGGAAAATATTTTTTATTTACGTAACATTGAGCCAAGGAAAACATCGATTCTGCCAGAGCACAGTCGACAATAAATATAATTTCACGTTGGAATAGCGACAGGAAATGCCACCGTGCCTTCCGAAATGTCTGATATGATCTATCGACATTGGCCAAACAACGTTTTATGGCAGAAACAGCTATTTTTAATGCATTTGGAAGATTTATTTTGGCTTTATTCTGGAATTCACGATGACACCTGGGGATAGGTAAATATCACAACTAAAAAGTGAAAAATAACTTTAATTTCGGAAGTCAGTGGTTGGGTTTCCAAAATTGGCTACAAACTGGTTTTCTATCTGTATTAGCGTCGTTTAATAATATTGTACCCTTGTTATAAAAGTTCGAATTTATTTTAGGCAAAAAGTTATTATTGAATTGTTCAAAGGCAACATGATATCGGAATTCCAAAGTCGGAATTTGATGTTGAGTTCGAAATTAATAAAGTTACGTAATACTACTTGCTATAAATATCATTTGGTGGATGGGTAGGTGGTACCTATTCAATATAATTATGTAGATACCAACGTACCCCGCCTATTGTGTCTGACACGGTGTCTGATATCATCAACAGTATTGCCTTGCCACAACTATGTTGAGGTTTGCATTCAGACAACCTATGCTTTTCAGAAAAGTTACCGAAATACCGAACGCTAGTATTCATACGGCACTGTGCGTGTAAAATTTGGGAATCGAACCCACAACTCGAAGCTTGCATGTCAATTTATACTCAACTACCTACCTATTGCGACGATAAAATCAATGACATAAAGACGAAAACACACACGCTGATTTGATCGGTTTGATTCTATTCGTACGACAATTTAGATGCCACTCGTGACATCCGAGGCACAAGCCTAGGGTACCATAGGTAGGTACTCTTGTGCAGTCGGCAACCTTTTTCATCTCGAGACTTTTCACCTCGAGAATTTGCACCTCGAGACTGATCACCTCGAGACTTTTCACCTCGAGACTTTTCGGCTCGAGGTGAAAAAGGTTGCCGACCTGTCTCGTTCTGTCAGAGCATGACGATCGATGAGGGCGAGGTCTAAGGAAATGCTAAAGCTGTGGCGAGATAGTGCTTCCCTACTCAAACCTGCTGAAAATCTCCCACCGACATCAGTTGCCTTTAGAGACCGGATCCAGGTGAGCCGAAGCAAAGAAAACCTGCTCAAGTAGAGATTCACTGATGACTTCGCCCTGGAGTGTAAATGTGGTGCTGTCCCACAATCAATGGGGCACTTAATATCGTGTGCAACGTGTTCTTCTGCAGGAGCTGATGGACGCTACTGGTAGAAGGTGACAAGCTCGTAACCAAATTCTGGGCTGACTCCGAGCTGGGCTTTATACAGGGTGAAATTGGATTCATGGGCATCCTCTTAAGGGGTCATTGTACTCATCATTATGAACAACTTTCGCTATGGTTCCAACCCTGAAATCTCGAAAAAAAATCTGCTGTTCCCTACATTTTGACGAGTTATGCGAACATAAATGCAGATTTATTTTTCGAGGTTGACCAGTTATGAGAATGCCCATGAATTCAATTTCACTCTGTATAGATTTAATATTTTAGTAGCGACAAACTCGTCATGAATAGGCAATTCATTGATTAAGGTGCTGCCCAAACAGGGACACCGTAAAACGTCCACTTTTTCGTCGCACAGTTAGCCGTATTGTTACATATAAAGGCTCCTACAAACAGGCGCGACACGCGACGCGACGCAAAGACACCGCGGGCCGCGCGACGAGCGGTCCCTTTGTGTCGCGTCGCGTGTTGCGCCTGTTTGTAGAAACCATTAAGTTCAAGCCCAAAAAAAAATACAGCGTATAGTCAAGAGCCCAAAAAAAAGACTTATGTACATACAAAGATATATTATAGAAATGATCTAAAATAATGAAAAAAAACGCAAAAAAGAACACGAAAAAACTATTTCGTCTCAAAAATAAACATTTTGAGCGACAACTATCTATGCATATTTTTGTGACTATAAAAAAAGAATATTTAATCAACTAAAGTAATATGTTAAAATGTTTTAACTTATTGATGTATTTTTTTTATTTTTATTAAATTAAAACAGCGAAATAACTTTCATATTGGCGGATACGAATTCTCGTAAATGTAGGTAAACTCCGGCCGATGACAGAATGCGTTCGTGACACCTGTCAGCTGACTAGGTATAAAACAAAACGTATTTTAAGGCTCCTACAGGCAGTCTAGTAAAACAATTTCTATGAAAACTTCAAGGAAATTGTTCTACCAGAATCGCGCCGCACCGTCGCGTCGCACCTGTCTGCGGGAGCCTTTACGAATTTAAACTTAAATAGTTCCCAACTGACAGGATATCAGGAACGCATTCTCTCGGTGGCCAAAATATAATTAGTTAATTACTTACCTACTTATTTACTCTTACACTACTTACGTAATTTTATTCTATCTCATTCTAACTACGTATTTTTGGGCTTTAGCTATTTTTAAGACTGAATAATTAACTCGGAACAGACTTACGACTGACTTTCGGACTAACTTACCTACCTATAACCTACTGTTCTGAGTCTACGTAATCTGTCTACCTACATAATTAAACGAATTATTCAACCGTTACCTTGAGTAACTTGGAAATGATTTTGAGGTATGTATTTTAAGTAGGTATGTACAGACGCCAGCAGGTCAAGCTACCCGAAACTGTCAAATTTTCGCAATCAACCTTGAACCTTATGCTGTAGTGATAAAGTTGAAAATCTATTAAAGATGACAGATTGTAGTAGCTTGATGTGCTGGCGTCTGTACCTATAGAACAAAAAAATATATAATGCTGTTTTCAAACTCGCAACTAAGGTTCGCGTGAGATATGCCTACCTACAGCTATATAGGCAAGACCATTGCCTTTGGAGTTTGGACTATGACCTCTTATCGGAAGGTCGATGTTCAAAGTTTTAATGTAGGTGCCCATCTAATAGTAAATACTAGTGCCAATTTTTATTGACATAAGTTGATAAGGTACCAACTTACCTACATCGAAATTAATTAAAATGTTTCACTGGAGCAGATACAAGTGCCCAGGATCTTTAAGGATATGTAGGGCTCGCTATATCCGCACACACATATGCACTATAATATCTCCTGCGGCGATGATGGTTAGTCTCAAATCATTTAAGTACCTACCTAAATATTTGCTTGAATGATAATAATAATAATAATGTACATGCAGGATACCTACATACGACAAAAGTTCTTTAAACCATATCCTGCAACAGATGTGCAAATATCTATTAAGTTATATACCTTCATAAAAATATTTCTTACATTATTCATTATTCATCTTTTACAAATATTAATATCATATTATTCATGAATTTTTTTATTTTATAAGAGTACTTAACTTAAAAATATAATTAAGGAGTTATATTTTTGAGCCGTTTGGGGTTGAAACTTTAGGTCCGTGGGATCCGAGTGCTCATCGTGTATATCGGGACATCGCCAAGCGGTTGGTCGACTCTTCACGTGACCAGAGGCTGGCCTATTTTTAGGTCAAAAAATCAGCGTTGCCATTCAACGTGGCAACGCTGCCAGCCTTTTGGGCACTTTTCCCACTGATGGCGATGCGGAAGAATTTTTTGATGCCCTATGAGCACTTACCCATTTTTTTTTTTTTTTTTTTCGTGTAGGTATATAGTATAAATATTTTATTTTTAGTTTGTATAATTAAGTACATTTATCATTTAAATAATCATTAACTTTATAATAGGGCCGATACAAAATGCACTCTTGTCAAACATAGCTGTTCTATGGCGTATTGCACAAAGTGTAGGTACTGAGATTAGCCGCCATGGACGAAATTCGGCTTGGAGGACTATACAGGGTTACTGGTAACTCGACGTATTCCTTGCAGGACGTCATAGTAGGGTTAAAATGCAACAAATTAAGCCACCAAATGTTCTACCGAAATTCAGTAGTTTTTGAATTAGTTAAGAGTTTTAGTTTTTTTTATGAAAAATCCCAGATTAAATCATTTGAAACCAATTTAAAAATGATTTACGGCGCGACTGTACTGAAATTTAAGTTATTATCATAGTTGACGCCGTAGCAGACCTTTGTTAATAATTAAAAGTTCAATAATGCCTAAAACTTTGGCAAATATCACTAACCAAACATTTAATTTTTTGTAATTTTTGCTATTACTTCATAAAAAATGTAGTCTAGTGCAAAAAAAAAATGCTGCACCTGGTGTACAAATTACTAAGAAAATATCCTTGTCTTATCAGCTATCCAAAAAGGTATGAAAGTTAATACAAAATCATGGACTACATTATGAAAATCGTTTTTGATTTAGTACAGGCGTGCGTTTCACAAAAAGGTGATTATTCGAAAAATCAAAAACAAAATCGTGAACATTATTATTCTTTTTAATCAATATTAAAAACTTTAATTACACACATTTCACACGTCTTGTTCGATGTGCTGCCCTCGGTTTCGAATACATGTTCTTATTCGCTTCCTTACTTCGGTTTTTGTTATTCTTGCTGTGATTGTTGTCCTCATCTGGTCCGCCGCATTTGTAATTCTCTCCCTTAGTTCTTCAATTGAATTTACTGGGGTCACATAAACTAGATCTTTCATATGACCCCAGACGTAAAAGTCTTGCGGCGTCAGATCAGGGCTTCGTGCAGGCCACGGAATCGGCCCACCGCGCCCTATCCATCGGTTTGGATAGTTTTCATCCAGCAATTGTCGAATTGTGATTCGGAAGTGGGCTGGACATCCGTCATGTTGGTAAATCATGTTTGCTCTTCTTTCTTCCGGTACATCCGTGAGCAGTGCTGATAAATGATTTCTGAGGAAATCTTCATAAAGTTCCCCATTTAGTGTTCGGGGTAAAAAATGTGGGCCAATTAATTTGTCGTCAATAATACCCATCCAAACATTAAGCGAGAACCTTCGCTGGGATGCGGTTGGTTTCAGTTTTTTAGGGTTTGCTTCTGCTTTCGGTGCCCAGTAATGTAAGCTGTGGTAATTTGTGATACCATCACGATCAAAACATGACTCATCGGTCCACAGAATGTTTTTTAAAAAGTTTTCGCTGTCGGCGTCGGCACTTAGCATAAAACGACAAAATTCAAGCCGTCTCGGCGGATCTCCTTCTTCTAATGACTGGACTGGTTGGTAATGGTATGGATGTCGGCCTGACAAGTGAACTACAGACCAGACTTTCCACTGTGACATACCAAGCTCACGCGCTACGATGTTTGTCGATGTGTTAGGATCGTCAATAAAACGTTGAAGAATAAGCTCCTCATCCTCGGCCGTGTATCTCCGGGAACGACCAGTGTCAACTTGCCTGCTTCTTTGGACGCTGCCAGTTTCAAATATTCGCCGATAAGTCGATCCGAAGACACTAACGTGGGGGAGTCGGCGGTTGGGAAAGCGAAGTTGATATTCTCGCCGCGCCTCAGCAGCGTTACCGTCACAAAGTCCGTAACAGTACATTATGTCAGCGTATTCAGGATTAGAATATGCAGCCATAGTCAGCGCTTATGAAGGCACAGCACAGCACAAGAGCAAGATACGCAGCAACAGTTAGGGAAATAGCCAGTAACAAAACTCGAGCTTGCGCGACGTAGAGTTGAAACTAACTAACGCTGACGACCAAATTTTGCAAAATCGCACCCCCTGTCATGCCGATAGAACAATAGCGACCAATCACAAAGCTCCCCGAGTGTTTGGAGTTCAAGCGCAGGTAAAAACTACGAATAATACGAATACGAAACAATAGGTTGACCGTCTCGCAATTTTACCTGCCCCCCATAAAACTCTTCTCTTCCCTGGCACACATGCAAAAGTATTGACAATCATACCTTTCTGAATAACTGATAAGACAAGGATATTTTCCTAGTAATTTGTACACCAGGTGTAGTATTTTTTTTTTGCACTAGACTAAATTTTTTATGAAGTAATAGCAAAAATTACAAAAAATTAAATGTTTGGTTAGTGATATTTGCCAAAGTTTTAGGCATTATTGAACTTTTAATTATTAACAAAGGTCTGCTACGGCGTCAACTGTGATAGTAACTTAAATTTCAGTACAGTCGCGCCGTAAATCATTTTTAAATTGGTTTCAAATGATTTAATCTGGGATTTTTCATAAAAAAACTAAAACTCTTAACTAATTCAAAAACTACTGAATTTCGGTAGAACATTTGGTGGCTTAATTTGTTGCATTTTAACCCTACTATGACGTCCTGCAAGGAACGTCGAGTTACCAGTAACCCTGAAATAGGGCTATATTATGAAAGGCAAGACAAAGCATTTAAAAGCTCCCCTCAATGTAATTGATAGAACGTGCCTTTATATCTAAACACGACAAAACAAAAGACCACGTATCATTGACATAAATTTTGCCACGTATGCACTACGGTTTCACAATGCATCAAATAAATGTCGTCATCCCGCTTTCCGCTCGTAGTTATCTAAAAACGATTATGATACTCGTATGAATCATATATATAGGTAGTGTGGAATTTTCTATAAATAGTTTCGTAACTAACGCTTTGGCAGACATGCGATTCAGACCAGACGAGTTAATTAGGTAGGTATGTTTGATTTCTGAATAAACAACTTTATCATAAAGATCAGGGGTCTGTGCCTGTATTTGAATAAATGCCAAATAGGTATTTTGTGAAGATTTTAAATCAAACTGCTTCTCACCTAAGTCTTTTCATGAAAAGATAGCAAGAAGGCAAGTTGATTGGGATATCCCCCGAGAAATTCCGGAATTAAACAGTAGCAGCACAGAGCCTGGATTTGTGCCCGGTTGATGGCAATAAGCGCGCCCGGATTATTATACATAATTATAATAATAATAAAATATAATTATAACCCCACCGCCGTATCTCTACGTTGACATCGTGGTGGGGCTTGCGCGCTCCGAAATCTAGGTCTGTGCCGGTAGAGTTAACTTTGCCGGAACAGGTCTAGGGCGAGGAGCCAGACCAAGAGAGATACAGCAACCCGCAGGGCAGCATGTGGCGAGCTGATGGGCATGCAGAAGCGACCCCACGAACCCTATCTCCCGGGAGAAGTAATGTTCCTCATCTCTGGCTTGTCTTTATTGGCCAGCTTGAGTGGAGATTCGCAAGAGCAAACGTACTTGGAGGAAGGAACTATTCCAGTAAGTGCTGATAGGGATCTTGACCATCTTCCGGGCTCTGGGATTTATCTGATAGTCTTGGAATACCTCTCCAGACCTCAAGCACCTCAGGATATGTTGCACCCTTGTTGCTACGGCACTAAGTGCTAGCGACCGTTTCCGGGGGCCCATTAATGAGTGTGCAAGTCACCCCCTCATAACTGGAACTTAGATGTAACTGGCGAAATGTGGGTTTACTACAGGTTCTGCCCGTTTGTTGCCCATCGTACTACCAGTATCACTACCAGTAGTACCTCGGGTAAAAAAATTCCCGTAGTACTTACTACCAAGCGATCCAGTTGTACCACGGGAAGTTTTTTTTTACCCGTGGTACTACTGGTAGTCCGCATTTCATAGTTTATTCCACGAAAATTCTAGGGATATTGCGAAAACACGGATAATTAGAAAATGGCAAAAAAATTTTTTTTTTTTGCAACTTGGAAGTAGCGCTCGCCGGCCGCTGCCACGGCACCGCTCGCTACGCTCGCTCGGCTCGCGCGCGGTTGGTCAGTTTTAACCTAACCTAAACTCACTCAGTTCAAAATGACGAATCATACAATCTGCCGCAGAAATGTTTTTACGATTGTCTAATTATCCACTCGCAGGCAAATTGTATAATTCGTCATTTTGAATTTTTGTGTAAACTATGAAATGTGGACTACCAGTAGTACCACGGGTGAAAAAAAAACTTCCCGTGGTACTAACTGGATCGCTTGGTAGTACTACGGATTTTTTTTTTCCGGAGTACTACTGGTAGTAATACTGGTAGTACCACAGGCAACACACTGTTCTGCCTAACCCATCAAGGAATACAGGCATAATTTTTTGATGTTAAATGCTGGAAGTAGAAAATGTGATAATAGGATACCAATAAAACTTAGAAGTAAAAATACAAATTTATTTCGAAGCAACACTGAAAATAGTTTAATTAGAGTACCTAAATACAAATCACAAATGAAACCCACTTGGTTACTAAACTACCCATAACATCCCGACCATTATATCAAAACCATACATTTACTAAGGAAAACACACTTACCAGAAACATGGAGTAGAAAATAAAATTGGAAACCTAGCCACTTAACACTTGTGGGTAGACAAGACCTGTCAAAAGTTCATTGAACCATTGTCAACGGATTACGTGTGTCCATCATTATTATTCTTTTTTGCTCGCCTTTCGCGACAAGATTCTCTCGCGTACTCTGGTCACATAAAACTCCACGTTTATGGTTAAAAAAAATAAGCATCAAAACAAACAATCCAAATGCAACGGATATAAAGTATTCCTATTATTATGTGAAATATTCGTTTGTATTTTATTAAAGCAAATACATAATATTAATCATCATCAGCATTAGGTATAGTCATTTTTCTCTCCTGCCCTCATACCAATTTGAGTTCGGCGCAACATGTATTTAAATAATATTAAGGTGCAATAATTATTGTGAACAAGTAGAAGCCTCAAGATATTAATCATTATGTTTCATCAGCAGCCAATCTGCACTTTCATGTTTCTTTTTTGGAACTGTGCCAAGTTTTCTGACAGCTAAATGATGAAACATAACATAGATGTGTTGTTATTCACATAATATGCATAATGTTACATGACTCATCATTTATTTTTAGTAAAATAAACAGGTATTGCATACCTACAGTGAACTTTGAACTTTGATCGCAAATATTTTTTCTTACCAAACCTGTTAAACTGGCCGACAAAACCAACATTTACAATTAAAATCACAAGTACAAATGTATATGGAAGAGGGTAAATTGATAAAAACAACAAGAATTTTATGATTTCTGCTGACAATCACCTGCAAACTGGTTTGTATTTATATTATAATAAGCATTGTCTTTTTAAACAAAAATTAAACAAATAAATTAACAATTCAGACTTCTGTTACACAATCAACTTAGTACTTACATCATTTTATAAAAATACTGCCTATGGGGAAGTACTGTGTGCACAAAAAGTACTTCAGAAAAGCAGTAAAAAATATATATTGCTGCTACACACTCAACAATATTATTTAACAATCCTCCATTTTGCACACCTTATTAATTTCTTAATGGAATCAAAAATTTGGTTAACTGTGTTGAAAAAGAAACATCACTTATGAAACAGATAATAATGAAGCTACCTTCATTATAATTACCACAAAAATAAATGCAAAACATTGATCTTAATGCCTTATTAGTATCTAATTAGTTATCAATAATTATGTGGACACTATAATTTCAAATTGATCAGTTATATGATAAATATTATAAGTAACAACATTCTCAGATGACAATTTAGTAAATACCTTAGTTATAACAAAAAATAAGGCAATTTATTCATAGATAGATCTAGAAATTACTGGAATCACAGAACAGTTGCATCATTGCATATATTTGATGGAAAGATAGCAAAGATGTTTATAAGTTGTTCATTAAGCGTTAAATAGTGATGTGAAGACTTGATAATAGATTAATAGACTTTATACATCACTAACTTATTCAGACCATGAGTCTTATACAACTTTTTGTATGAGACTTTGAAAAATCTATTCATCCTTCTTGGAGTCACCACCGCTAGCCACTGTCAGTTTCTTCTGCAGTTTGCTGTGCTCCTCCGCGAGCCTATCATACTCCTTATTCAGGCTCTCGGCCTGGGACTTCACAGCCTCCTTGTCCTTCTTCTCTTTGATTAAATCTTTTTCAAGTGTGTTAATTTGATTCTTGAGCTCCTCAAGCTCCTTCTTGGACTTCTCGTCTCCGGCGCCGGCCTGGTCGAGCAGCGTCCTGGCGGTGACTGTAGCGCTCTGTGCTTGACGGAAGTTCGCTTCGGACTGCGCCAACAAAGTCGCCAACTGGGAAATCAGCTGCACCAACCGGCGAATAACGACCAGCAAAAATAGCGCAAAACCAGAGATGTAGAAGTTCCTCTGGGCACGGAACAGCCTCATGTTACCTTGCATCTCCGCATCCAAGTGCTGGTGGTCTGTAGACTCCATGTTTGAGTACTTCTGCATTTCGCGGATGGCATCGAGGAGGCATAGTACCAGCACGCCGATTAGAATTAAGAAGTATATAGAAGCTTGACCACTTATGTAAGCGAGGAATTTTGACTTGAAAAACCTCTGCCATTTTGATGGACTTGCGATCGGCAATGTCAAGAGAAGCACGATGGCTATTTCGGCGTACAAAAATGTCGCGATGATTGTCCACTGTAAACTCATTGTGGCACTTTACAAACTTTACTCTTACAACAAATTCAACAGCTGCAACACTAGCAGCGGCACAACACAATAAAGAATCAGATAAAACAAAACTCAATGTGGTTTTTATATTAAAAATAATCGGTGACTAACGAAAATGACAAATGACGTAGGTAGACTAGAAAATAATGACGTGTCAAAAGCCAAAGCGAGCTAAAGAAGCCCACACACCTCTAGACACTTGTTTTTTCGTTTTTCGCGTTCTTGATTCTATTTGATTATAAAAATGGAAGGACGTACAAACATTAACAGTAACACACAGTTGGTTATTGCAGTTTTATGTTTAATAAAACTTAAGTGTTATTTTTCCAATAAATCCCAAAAAAACAAATGACGGTGCATGGCTTGCATTACAGTTATTCTGTACAATTTCCCAACGAAATAACGTTAAAATTTCACAACGAAAATAACGCTCCCTTTTCCATAATTTCCATACCATTCACAATATTTTTTTTGCTGATTCAAATATTTGTATCAAGCCGTCGGGCCATGGCGTTTATTTTTTAGATACATTTATGGGGAAAAATTATTTAATACACAAAACTATTGAAGCGGCTTTGCTCAATAGACCAATGGATAAATTGGTAATATGCTGGTCTGCACTCTGAAAGTAAAACGAACGAAACGTTTCTGTCAAAAATGACTGCTCGTCCCGTTGTCGAGTGACGTCATTTTATGTAAAATTTATTATTCAATTAAATTATCCTATTGAAAATAAAATAAATAATAAAATAGACCACTATAACCATGGCTGATCCTAAATATGAAAATCTTCCGGGCATAGTGAGTACATTATGTCGAGACTCGGAAAATTATTGATTTTGCTGTGTGGACATTGTGGTGCTCAATTTTTATTTTTCTTAGGCCTACGATCAACCTGATGTGTATGAAACCGGTGATTTGCCAGAGGCCGATCAACCCGACCCCTCCGAGGAGGAAGAAAACGAATGCATTGAACAATTACATTTATCAGTGAAAGATTCTTTCAACAAATTCAAAGGAAGATTTTTAACTGGCGCAGTGGACTTTTCTGATAGACTTAGCCGAAAATCTAGAATTGGGTACAGGTATTTAGTAAATCTCGTATTTTTATGTTCAATCACCCGGAAAACATTTTCCTATTGTAAAACAGAATGACAGAAATGCAAAGACGCAAACTTATACAGCCTTGGATGTCAAATAAGGCGTCAAACCTATTTATTAAATAGTTTTATGTAAACTAGGGCTGGTGAGTGGGAACTGGCAGCAGAAGGTGAGCCAGAGACTCCCCTGGAGCGTTACAACAGGCTCCGCTGTGAGTTCTCAGAGTTACTTGAACAAGTTGCAGAACAGCAGAATAAAGCCACTGAGAGTGAAAAGGTGAATAAACAATATTTAAACTTAATTAAAATAAATTTTTGATTATACTTCTATTACAATACATGGTAGGTTCATAAGGCGGACTTATTGCCAATTACAAACAATTTTTTAAATGAACCATAGCAATAATTGCATCATAATAGGTTGTGGAGTGTACTAACTTTCTCATTAAGATTTAGTACATAATTACTAAAGTGAAGTGACCCTTAGAGAGTATTTGTTATTGACAATCATAATTTCATCATTCAATGAGACAATAGAATATGAATATGACTCATCAATACATAATTTTACAAAAATATTTCATTGTAAACAGGTACTTTATATTCAACATTATACTTTCAGGATGAATACACCAAACTGGCTGTTCAAATCAACTCAACTAAGAAATTACTGGAAGAATTGAAACTGGAGGAGGGGGAACAAATTGACCCAAAGGCTGAGAAATTAAAGTAAGACCTATTTCATATTTGAGTAGTTAAATATCAAAACCTGGTGAGTAGGTTATGGTAGTAACGGAGTCAAATTTTTAATTTCAAAATGCATATTATGTTTGTTTTTTTCCAAATCAAGGTATGTCACAAAAATAACGATTAAAATCGAGGATTTCTTTCATATCCTCGTATATCGAAGACAAGCACATCGGCGACGACCCATAAGCATTCGATCATTTATTTCTATTCTAATAAACACAAGTGATTGTTTAATAAAAACTTCCTATCTTAATAATCTTTAGCCAAAAACACATTTATTTTATTTCCCACTTTTCACTTAGAGTGGACATACTGGGTTCTCCGTAACATACTGTCAATCACATTCTAAATGATTTTGAAGTATATTGCTAATTCATTGCTTCCTATGTTCGACAAATTTGTCTACTCAACAATGTAAATAACGCAATGAATGTTGTTGAACTGTCAAAATGAAACCCATTCCTACTATCGTGTGTTACGCAATTACCCCGCAGGTTTGATTACTGCTTAAAATAAATTGTATAATTTACAAAAAGCTATTCAAACTCTAGCTGGTGTGAGATTTGTGTTTGTAGATGTTTTTTTTTTTTTTGACTATACAGCAGAAGTGTGACTGTAATTTACGTAGTTTTAATTAGGTAAAAAAATACCTATATTCAAAATAACAAAAATTGTTCAGAATTGTTTACTGAATCAAACTACTTCCATAATGTGCATTAATTCTGTTACACATTGTATAAGTAGATTCATAGAGCTTTTGAATAGGGATGGGCCGAACATGAGTTTCACCGAATACGAACATTCGGCAAAATGTTCGGTAAAACTTACCGAACCGAATATTCGCCATAATTGATTCCCTTACGTGAACAGTATACAGGTCTGAACTTGTTCACGCAAAGCGCGCGGATTGGCGCCGGACCCTCCCTCCCGCTACCCACGCTGTACCAGATGTTGTTATTGTATCATCTAGTAAGTAGTAATCTTCGCCCGAAACAGCTGCATACTTATATTTTGTTTTTAATAACCATCGTTTTTATCTACTGTTATTGGAAATAAATAGCTACAGTGTCGACAAAAACATAAAGCTGCACTGTAAATTACTTACCTAATAAAAATAACACATTTAACACTCAACTCATGATAAATCATACACGGCTCAATACAGTAAAATCTTTGAGTACCACTTTGCCGAACATTCGGCGATATAGCCGAATACGAATATTGGGTAAACCTGCCGAATACGCCAAATACCGAATATAAAACGAATATTCGGCCCATCCCTACTTTTGAACAGAATTAACACACGACTTTTTTTTTTCCAGGGAATACCTATCAAGTACCAATAAGAAGAAACAAGGAGAGGTTATGACAGCTCACCTGAAGCTGAAACCTGAAGTGAACCTGGCTTATACCACTAGGATAGCACAGCTTGAACACAGGTACAGCATAACATTAAAAATAGTATATTAATTAAAATAAATATTCTTTTTATTAGTTTGTTTAGAATATTTTATAGAAAAAATTACAGTATAATATTCACTTGAACTTATATTATCTCGTAACTTGCTTGACCAAACTAATATTTAAAGAAATTGGACCAAACTGTTTTCTCGTGATTTTCTTATGTAAAAACTAGCTGCTGCCCGCGGCTTCGCCCGCGTGGCTTTTTCTAAAATAAAAACCTAAGTTACTTCCTAAAACATCAGCTATCTGCCAGTGAAAGTCCCGTTAAAATCGGTCCAGCCGTTTAGATTAGCCGGAACAGACAGACAATTTTTTTATTTACATAAGTACCATATATAGGTACATCATATGCATTTAGTAAAAAAAAAATATTTTGACATTACAAACAGACTCTTCAATTTTATTTATTTGTATTGATTAGCTTTCAAAGAATATGTTGAATTACCATTCACCCTGTATTTGGTCATTTCATTTTAGGTTACACAAACTGGAGCAGGCAGCAGGTGTAAGAGATGAGGAGGCATTTAGGAGATTACAGGCAGCCACTGGACAGGTTTGTGATATCAATATCTTTTTTTTTACAGTGAAGAAAGGAACAGAAACATATGTACAAAGATGATGCTTATTTCTTAAGAAATCTCTTCCATACCTGCGATAGGAAAGTAGATAAAGAAATTTAGACAATGTGTGTAAAGGATGATTTCCATCAAACGGCTCGCATCGCATCGGATCGGAAATGATATGAACGGATGCGATGACAGCCGATCGAGACCGGCAGAATGTCGACGCATACGATCGGCTCCGCACCGTCGCTTGCGAACGTAAGATTGTAAAATCCGTTCCGATCCAATGCGATGCGAGTCGTTTGGTGGAAATCATCCTTAAGACTAGTAGAGAAAACAAAATACAAAAATCTAAAACTACTTATTTACTAATCTATACTAATATTATAAAGCTGAAGAGTTTGTTTGTTAGTTTGAACGCGCTAATCTCAGGAACTGCTAGTTTAAATATAAACGTACAATATTATAAACTCAAACTCAAATCAACTTTCAATTAAACCATTTACAGGCACTTTTGAATTGTCAAGGAGTCGGTCAGTAAGAAAAATGAAGCTACATTCCCATTCCAAAGCGTAGGTACCTATGGAGAAGAATGGGCAAGAAAATCCATGGACACTCTTTTAAATTAAATTGTTACAAAAATATTAGTTACACATATAATGTTGAATTTATTACATAATGTGAGAACGATGTAAAAATAAAAAATAAAAACGTATACGTTAAAATCGTCCAGAGTACTGTACACCAAATAGAAACAAAAAAAAAAAAAAACAAGCAATTCAAAAATAAAACAAAATAAGCCATGGCAGCTAATAGATGACCAGTCCCAACTGACGGCGCCCGTTCACGAACATGACGCATGGATTATTAGCACCATTCAGCTCAACCATTTTGAAGGGAGCTAAATGATCCAACACACGCGCCACCATCAGCGAGACATCTAAGTGAGCATGACATACTCTCAGCCGCCAGGGCACATTCAAGTCAATGAAAGACATATTACCCAGTCAATGGTAGCTCTATAGTACATAGTACTCACACCTGTGCAATGCAATTATATAATACAAAGGACATTGAGTTTATTGTAAGACTATCTTTGCATTGTGCAAAGATAGTCTTACAATCTTCAGCAGCTCCAACATTATTTTCAAATGTTAATCAATTACCTAGTTGAGGTTGTACAAGTGTTCTTAAAAATTCTAGAGTAAGTAGCAACATACTTACTGAAAGTTTCTGTGTTAATATAAGGCTTAAGGCCATACAGCTCGAAAAGTCTTTCCCTACTTTTCCTGAGTCCATTACTTGCCCAGTCACTAAATAAAACCTAGGGCTGATAGTTTTAGTGTTCTTTTTAAAATAATTATTGAACTCGGTTTGGGCTACCGAAAAGAATTCTTTATACAAAATATTAACATTGTTCATTGTAAGGTCTTGATCATTTAACTTATAAATTAAAGTGCTATTAAATTTATTTAAATTAACTGTTGATATTGGTCTGAACTGTATCTGCACTTTTTGTATTGGTATGTTGGACTCAAAAGTTACGGTTTGACCGCTGTGATCAGAAGGTAGATAATTAACGATGGCTTTATCTAAATAGTTGCAGCAACAAAAAACATTATCAATACGTGTAGCAATAGTCGTAGTTATTCTGGTTGGTTCTACAAACACATTTGACAAATTAAATTTTTTAAACAAATTTAATAATCTACTGGTATTTGAATTATTATATATATTATATATACATACTTACATACTAATATTATAAATGTGAAAGTAGCTCTGTCTGTCTGTATGTTACGTTTTCACGCCTAAACCACTGAACCGATCGTCATGAAATTTAGCAGAGATATAGCCTGGGATATGGAGAAGGACATAGGTTACTTTTTTTACGCGATAACCGACATCCGCGCGGGCGGAGCCGCGGGCAAAAGCTAGTGAGAATATAATCACAAACATACGTACTTCTACTTCTTCATATTTCTCATATCTTTGTTATGAGAAATATTTCTTATTATGATAAGAAATATCAATATGGTAAGGAATTTCAGGTTTTTTTTAGCATACATATAAGCACACTAAAAAGACTGAAATTTCCTACATCAGTGTAGTACCTGTACGTAAAATGTGTCACAGAGGGATCGCTCATATTTGTGAACCTTTTTTTAAACTCGATGTATTTCAAAGACAATCTAGGAGTCTTTCAAGTCAAGGCAAATCTGCTCTATCACTTCGACCGGAGTTACGGACATAGCTTGCAGAGTAAGCAAGCTGAAGTGGCAGTGGGCTGGCCATGTTTGTCGAACGACCGATGGCCGGTAGAGCAGATGAGTCCTGGGGTGGAGACCGCGTATCGGCAAGCGTAGTGTGGGACGAATAGTCCCCCAGATAGATGGAGGCGGAAGGCGGAGGACAGGGTGTTGTGGCGCAGCATGGGAGAGGCCTATGTTCAGCAGTGGACTGCGATAGGCTGAGTTGATGTTGATGACTTCGACCGTATTGTGGCATAAATCATGTATTGTGGCATAAGTCTCTTCAATGCTTTCGTCATCAAATCAAAGTAATGATTCCAGGCGACATTATGCGGCGCGGCGGCGTCGCTGGCGGCCCAGACGTCCCTCCTGCGGCCGGCCGAGCTGGCCGCGGCCGAGGCGCGCGTCACCTCCCTGCTGACCAACGTGGAGGCTCTGAAGACTGCCGTCAAACCTGCAGACCCTGAGCTGGACGCTAAGGTACTGAAACACAAAGCATTTATTCCAGTTAAAACATTTATAAGCACTTTTAATAATT
Source organism: Dryobota labecula (assembly GCA_947523025.1). Lineage (NCBI taxonomy): Eukaryota > Metazoa > Arthropoda > Insecta > Lepidoptera > Noctuidae > Dryobota > Dryobota labecula. The sequence goes on along the minus strand of OX383296.1, from coordinate 4,183,276 downwards.
GTCAAAGAGTCAGTCAGTCAGAAACATGAAGAAGAAGAAGAATGCCACTCATTCGTCAACCTTCCCGGCGTCCCGCCGCTCATTCGTCAACCCTCAAGGCGTCCTGCCGCTCATTTGTCAACACTCACGGTGTCCTGCCGCTCATTCGTTAACACTCACGGCGTCCTGCCGCTCATTCGTCAACCCTCACGGCGTCCTGCCGCTCATTCGTCAACCCTCACGGCGTCCTGCCGCTCATTCGTCAACCCCTCATTCTTCAACCCTCACGGCGTCCTGCCGCTCTTTCGTCAACACTCACGCCGTCCTGCCGCTCATTCGTCAACTGTCACGGCGTCCCGCCGCACATTCGTCAACACTCACGGCGTCCTGCCGCTCATTCGTCAACCCTCACGGTGTCCTTTTTTGTATAAAAAAAAAAAAATGGTGTATAAGGAACAATAAACTGTTGTGTTATTATACCATGTAGTGTGTGTAATTAAAGGAAAATACAGTCCTGCAGCCTAATTGCGTAACACAATGATGGCAAATTAAACAAAAAAAAAAAAATCTTGTTTGGGGCAGCCACACAAGATTTTTTTTTTTTTTTTTTGATTAAAAACAATAAAAAAGAATGAATGCCTATTCTTTGATCAATCAAATTATATTCATTGCGGTATTTATTTTGTCAAGCAGATGTATTTTTCAAACTTAAACCAATTAATGTATTTTCGAATTTCTTTCAAGTAGGTTAGGCTATTGGGGTGTTGCTTGCTGTTGTGGACAACTGCAACTCAATTGACTCATTTCCCTACTATAAACTCCAGAATAATTTAAAATTGGATGATTACAGGTGAATGAGCTGTACAAACTGCTGAAGCAAATAGATGGTATATCACATTCCGAGATACTGGAGCGCATGGAGGCTCTGGAGGCCTTACATAATCAGGGTAAGTACAATATAAGGCGGCTGAGGTAACGCGATTTTGATTGCCAAAAGAATATCAACATTGCTGTCATTGAAATAAAGTCGAAAATAGTAAATCATCAGCGAATAGAACCAAGATGTTTATTTCACAATTATTATTAGTTAAAGAATTTAGATAATCTGATAATGTCATAATCTGTTATGTCAAATTATAATTTAAGAACAAACATTCAAAAAAAAAAAAAACATCGCATATAAAATACATAACAATGTCATCATTATAATCTAAAACATTCGAAATTGCAAAGACAACGTACATTTATATCAATAACCTTTTCCTAAAAAGCTTTGTCATTTAAAAAGTCTTTAATTGTGTAATAACATTTCTGCAGCAATAGTTTAGTTAATTGTTTTTTTAACATTTTTATGGGAAGGTCTTTTAAATTTTCAGGTAATTTATTATATATTTGAATTTTGCTAAGTGTATGCATATTGGTGCTCGTGACTGTACATATAAATTATACTAGTATCTGAATCAAATCAAATCATTTATTGGTTTGCAAACATGAGTAATTAGTACATAGACGTTTTATCATAATAGTCCTCCATGCTCTACCGTCACATGGGCATGCAAATCTTATTATTATTCAATTCACTCAAAATTAAAGATTTTATTATTTTAAATAACAACTTTGATAATTAAATACACAATACAAATAGTTTGAAATACATTAATTACAATGTCATAAAAATACAAAATGTCAAATGTCAACCAAATGTCTCCATCACTGAGTTTACTACTGATAAACAGAGGTATGACGAGTCCGACTTGCTAATTAAACACTTATGATTTGATTTATTACCTGTTTACCTAACTGACATAATTATTTTTAATTGAATGTTTTTTTTTTTTTTGTTTTTGTAATCTATTGACATGTCACTTTAATTGTAATTGCTTGTTTATGTTAATTTTGTACGCCATATATTGGCAAAACATAGTGCACATATTTTAGATAATGTATTATCTGTACCCATACCTTGTTAAACAAAATAAATGATTGATTGAACAACGTAACAGTAATAAAAATAATGTCAAATGGGATAATAGCATGTCAATCAGTCAGTGATTCATCAATACAATACAATATTATATTTGTATAGAAAGTAGGTCCAGAAATAAGTACTTCCCGGATTTAATCCTTATATTTTTATGCATAACCATTATTAGTACATACTTATAAAGGTTATGTGAAGGCTACAGCACATATGTAACAATGACGACATAACTATCTATTTTTTTTTTAATCTACAACAGCCAAGCTCGTATATATATATATATATATATACGAGCCTATATCACCTGATGGTAAGATTTTGCTATTATTACTATTATTTATTTTATTTTACAGCGAGTAACTTCGGCAAGTCCCTGACAGAATTAGAAACCCTTCAGAATACGATAGCTAGTGGTGTTCAAAACAACAAGGAGTTACTACAAGGTGTTCAAGAAGTGTTCGCACACAACGTGGAAAGCGTACACAAGGAGATCAAGAAGCTAGATGAAAGGATTGGGAAGCTGGCTGCGGCGTGATCAGGGAGTGGGACAGTGTTGTTAGGAAATCGAGTAGCTTGTCGATAAAGTTGATGTTGGACTACTATTTCGAAACGATTCTTTCGCTTGATTTTTTCCCGATTGTCGAGTGTCTGTAAATGCGATATCTAGCTTTGAATCGATTGTCGAGTGACTGTAAATTCGATATTTAGCTTTGAATCGATTGTCGAGTGACTGTAAATTCGATACTCATTGGTCAAACAATCTCACTCTGTGTAAGCTCCCGGAACGAGATATTCAAGCTCAAGTTGATTTTGCATAATATTATTTAATCAAACTAATTATTTCTATTGTTATTATTATATTTTTTTATTCTAATCATTCCAAAACATCGACAAAGTAATCGATTTTTTAACAACACTCGAAATATAAACTATTTGGACATCAATGCTCTCGAATCATTCAACATTATACTTAATGCAATTATTTGAGATTCAAGTCATAGCCTACGTATTATTTGCTCATTAAAACGTGCTATATCGCTGTTACCGCTATTACTTATAACTTTCGCGATTTTTTTTAACGGATTGACCACAACCAATGTTCCGTTTTGTTAATCGCGGTCCAGTTCAACCTAAATGTAACAAGTGACTTACCAGAGTTGGCCAACCCAGAGCAAGTCAAATTACGATCAATAATTGAAAATATAATTTTATCACGATCAAAATACTGCAGTGGAAAGCGTCTAAAGCCAAAATTCTCGATGTGTGATCTTACAGAGCTGGATGGTATTATGAATGATCACTTGAAATTAATTTAATTATTACGATATTTGCAGCGTGCAATACATACAGGGCTTTTATTGTAAAATATATGATAGTCCAATGTATATCAGAGGAGAGAATATCAATTAATCTGTTCGCCAGTAATTTTTATTTTGCAATTATAATGAAAGCAGGTGTTTGGCATTTTATATTTTATACACAATTATTTCCAATAATTTAATGTTAAATTATTGAACATTCTCTAATAAATAACAAATAACTAACGTTATCTATAAGAATAGACTGCTTAAGAGAATATAATTTATTTAAAATAAATCGATTATGTAGCTACTCGTGGTTTCATTTCATATTTTTTCTATGTGAACTTGGTCAGGACACCTGCCCGACCTTCGTTTCCCGTTCCGTTTGTCTACAGTTTACGGTTGGTCTACAGATTATGGATGACTTAAAATTTACCTTTGCCCAATTATTTTTGGATTTATTTTGCATGAAGCTGTATTTACGCATTAGGTACCAGTCGTAATGTGTAAACACAGCTTCATGCAATTTAAATCTTCTTCGTGTCGTTGGCACGACAGTGAATTAGATTTTGTTGGCCCACAACTTCGCCACTTCCACCCCAAATAGCACAAACTAGTTGCTTAAGAGCTTTGGAGCTAATCCGATTATTCTCAAAGGCGCCAAGCTCAAGCGCCAGAGCGTACACTGCAGACTTTATGCAGCCGCTTTGCAGCCAAAGGGCACAACTTTTTGCAACCTACAGTTCCGTTAGAACTTCATAATAGTGGCATAAAAGCGCTACAGGAGCTGCAACTAATAATTAACACCACACTAAAGCTCTTGTGGCGCTTATTGAATGAATGACAGGTTTAACTGAACGAATAAAGGATCACTGATCATTCACCTGTCTCACATTTATTAAAATACATCTATTGTTCCTGAGTCAGACATTACTGAATACAAATAAATAATAAGTGAAGTGAAGGTATTACGTGTTCTTGAGCTATATTTTGTACTAGCTTCTGCCCGCGACTTCGCGTTAAATTTCTTGTTCCCCCGACCCACCCCGTCGCAACACATTGCCTGCCCGTGATTTTACTTCATTTTCGCATAAACTTTCATTTAAAAAAAATTGTGTCCTAGTTAATAGGAATGTTATTCTTCCTCAAGAATTGGGCTGTAAAATGCAAAAAGATTTTTTCAAATCCAACTCGCAGTTCCAGAGATTAGCGCGTTCAAAAAACAAAAAACCGGCCAAGTGCGAGTCGGACTCGCGCACGAAGGGTTCCGTACCATCCATACAAATCCTTACTATAATATTATAAATGTGAAAGTAACTCTGTCTGTCTGTCTGTCTGTATGTTACGTTGTCATGCCTAAACCGCTGAACAGATCGAAATGAAATTTGGCAGGAATATAGCCTGGGATATAGAGAAGGACATAGGCTACTTTTTTACGCGATAACCGACATCCACGCGGGCGAAGCAAAAAAAAAACAGCAAAAAAATCATATCCGTTAGGGAGCCCCCCTTAAATATTTTTTTTTTCTGTTTTTTAGTATTTGTTGTTATAGCGACAACTGAAATACATCATCTGTGAAAATTGCAACTGTCTAACTATCACGGTTCATGAGATACAGCCTGGTGACAGACGGACAGCGGAGTTTTAGTAATAGGGTCCCATTTTACCCTTTAGGTACGGAACCCTAAAAACTAACTCTTCAGCTTTAGAATAGACTACCTCGCAGAGTTGATCATTATTTTGCTGCGAAGTTATTATAAAATAGTTATATCTCCTAAGATATTCATTGAAATGAAATGATGTAAGGGCAACTTGGTTCAAAATTAAATACTTGTGATGAATAACGTATTTATTTGGATAAGGATTAATACCATGTTTATGAAAACTCCTTCGCAAATAATGCATTAATTTCGAACAAATTTGATTACCATAAAAAAGGTAATAGTGAGTCAATTTTAAAAGATAGACATATGCTGTCGCGGACTTTTTTTTAGAACATTTAAAGAGGAACAATTCCATCATATATGATATTTGCGTAACTTAAACCGTTTACGCAGCGCACGCATCGGAAGCTCTCAAAAAGGAATATTTTTTCCCGTTTTTGCAACATTTTTCATTTATGCTCCGCTCCTATTGGTCGTAGCGTGATGTTATATAGCCTATAATATTCCTCAATAAATGGACTATCTATTAGTATAGATTATATGCAAGTGGCTAAAAACGAAGATTTAAGTAGCAGATCAATTGCTACTTAAGTCTGCGCAAAAGTACAAATCATTTCTGCAATGAAATTTTCAGAGGCAGAACAGTGATAAATATATCTTTTTATACAGTTCCGTTAAAAAGTCTGCAATTAAAGTCTTTGTGCAGTTCTGAAGCGTACAGCAGCGGCAATAGCAGCTTTAAGCTTTATACATGTTGTTGTGTTGTTTTAATGGGTTGTAACATGAACTCTTATAAAGCCAAGAGTGGCATTTGGTTCAGTTTCTGCTACCCCTAGTGATATTTACAACTATGAGCAGTTACGGAAGCAATAGTAGAACTTAAAACCACTTTCTGAACCCCTAAAGCGCTACTGTACAGCTAAAAGTTGCAAAATAGGCTGCTATTTCCACTAGTGTGCTAGTTGGGACAGTATTGTCGGATGCATCTCCTTTACTACTGCTGCAGTAGCGGACTAAGCCTGATCCCACCCGAGGCGGCAAAACTAAAACCCCCCGCCCAGAAATGAATGTCGTAATATTTCGAAAAGGTTAGGTTTTCTTTCGAGGTTGTAAGAGCGAGCGAAATTTTAGCACCCTACGTTTATATTTAGCATGCCCCCCCCCCCAACTACAAACTGCCGCCTTTTATACATAGGTATTTTGGTCTTGTTTGAGATTTGATTATTCTCGAGATTTGGGAGCCCCCAGGACCGGGGCAAACCGCACCCCCCTACCCCCCACTTATTCCGCCAGGGCCAGTGCACTGCCTACTGTTGTAAGTTCACGCAGCAATTGAATTTTGCAAAATGTCAGGAGAATCTCTAATGCGCTTATTCCATTGGCTGAACTTTGCTGTCTATGTAAATATTGAAACAAGTACAAAACGTCCCAGGTCGATAATAATGAAAATACACTCTTTACTTACCTTCACGGAACCGGTGTCTCGAATTGAACTCGATTTATAGACCAGCGTGAGCAGTGTGTCGCATTGCTTTACGGATTTAGCTTATGTTGAGCAAAACCCGCAACTGAAATGAACTCTGTGCAGTGCAGCTGGGAGGACATGTCGCTGCGTCACAATAACTCACAACCAGTGGCGTAGATGAAGGGGCCCTCCAAAGGAGGGTATTTTTTTGACAAAATAGTCAATTGTGATCTTAATATGAGAATGCAAGAGCGAGCGAAGCGATATCTCGAAAATTGGAGCATCAGGATTCGATGCTCCAATTTTCGAGATCGCAGTCAGGACTGTGATACTAGATTTAAGTTGTCTGTTCGTAAATTCAATCGAATAGTTGTGACTAACTGTGCAGCCCTCAAGAATTTGAGGTTTCGGATATTATTTTACAAATTTTTGCTGCAACTCTGGGGCCCCGTATCATTGATACGGCGCACAGTGGAACGAATGTATGGGAGCGGTTGGACGTAGACATGTCCGAAAAATAAGAGTAAAATTATGACAAACTAATGATGCCATCTTATTCGATTACTTAATGCCTTCATAAATTGTGGTGATGAATTTCTTCATAACTCCCATATTTCGGGAGTAATTTGAGAAAATGTGAAATTTTACTATGAAAATGAGTGTATCGAGCTCTCTCCCTCCTGATTCCGGGCTTGTTTCAAGTAGCGGTCTCTAATATCGTAATGCTATTACTAAGAGCTATATTTAATACTAAGACACATAGTGCGCCAAATGTGCACTTTCTGGGATAAAAGGAAATGAAAATTTAAAAAAAAAAACGTTTTTTCCCCATTTGTATTTACTTTAAACCGCAGACAGACTTATTAAGAGGTCTATAAATATATTATATATATACAGAAATATATATTAACAAAAATATTCACAAGAACTGATGAGAGTATGACTTTTAAGTAAGTTGATAATAAATTACCTAGTTTCATTAAAAGTACAATAAATAATTAAGATGTAAGCTCTAATTTACTAAGTTACACATTTTAAAACAATAACATCATTTAATTATCTTCGTCATCATCATCATCATCAATTAATTCAAATTCAGAATCGATGTCCGCTAAATCATTTATGTTAACAAATTCGATATCACTTTTCTCAGAATCCGTAAGCTCATAAAATTCCTTAAAAGAAGATTTTTTTACAAACTTATTTCCTTTTGGACGGATACTTGTAACAAGTGGATCAGAAGACAGTAAAAGATTGTGCATAATATCTTCATTGCATGAGATACTGCTATGCTTTCGAGAATGCCCCTCTCTATATTTTCTAAAATCTTTATTTCTAGCCTCAGATGCCTCTTCGGATAGAAAACCAATGGGCACAATTGACATGTTCTGAACTATGTCTGGCCCATGCATTAAAATTTTATGAAGTGAAGAAGGCATATAATACCATGGGTATAACTCCACGTAAAGCTTAGCAGTATCAAAGCAGAACTCTCGGAATTTAGTTACGTTGATCTTCTCTCCTGATGAAATACACTGCAAGATCACACAGATTTTTCTTAAAAGCATAGCATCTATTCCGGTCAGTTCAGCAGATTTAGTGTAGTTTTCAAAAAATCTCCTTGCCGAGTTGCCATTGTTGGTGGATCCACTGCCTTGTTTCACAACATCGAGAAGTAAGCCCGTTTCTCTTCTTACAGCCTCTTGAACTCTTTTCTTCCTGTCATCAACTTGCCTTTTTGCTATATCACCCCTTACTTGCCATGATTTTATGTCTAATTTGTAGGAAATGTGTAATAAGCATTCCATTGAGCGAATCCAAGCGTGAAGGGTGCTTAAGCTATATTTATACATGTCCTCGTTTGCGTGTTTATCTTTGATTAACTCTAAATTATTCATTTCTTTAGGACAAGCCTTGCATATGTCACACACTGAAGCTGCTGTATTGGATATAATGGAATGAATTTTACCATCAATCATTGTCAACAGCAGTTGGTGTTTGACACTAATTCCATCAGTGATGGTGGATGGAGTTAAGGCTTCAATCTCTGCTTCGATTTCAGCCATCTCTCTCTGCACATTTTCTTTGGTTTCCTTTATAAACTTAAACAATATTGGCCGGCAAAATGAAGTGGAAGATGGTCGCTCGTTTTCCCAAATTGTTACACCTTTTGAGACGAGCCGCAGTGGTACAAGACTAATCATAAAATTACTAGCAAGATCGATTTGCTCATCTTCACTCGTCCTTTGATGATAAATGCTTTGGCTAGATGATCCGTCAAAACCCCATTTGCTGGTCAATACGAGCTGTTGATTGGGATCAACAGGGGTTTCTAACGACCTAATAAGTCTTCTTGAGGTTAAATCCATCAAGGCTTGTAATTTGATTTTTGCAGAGCTCTCTGTAACTGTGAGATCTTCTTTGGCCGGATAGCACTTAATTTTTTCTTTAACCAACATGTAGTAACTCGGGTATTGAAGAGCTCCTTCTTGAGTGTTGAAATCCCGAAGAGTGTTATAGCGCCATTTCGATAAGTTCATCGATACATAAAGAGCCAATGCCTTCAAAGGGGATATTTCCCGTACCTGAATTGATTTACCTTCAATGAAGGCTTTGATTTTTGAGGCCTCTTCTGGATTCTCCGTCAAGTATTTCATAACATAAGCTGTATCGCTTTGTCCTGCCTTTTGAAGCGCCCTTTCGGCCGAAAACATAATTTCAGCGCTGCTACTGCTGCATGAAAGACTATCTTCAGTGCGTCTTCTTTTTTGCCGGTTACTAAGGTCCTCAAAAGATTTACGAGGACTAGGATGTGTACAAGTTGAAGCATCAGATTTAGCAGGAGAAATTATGGGCTCGATGACGTCACTTATATTTTCTGTAGAAGGTTCCATATTTTCATTCTGTAATTCCGGCCATTGAATTGCAGCCTGTAGCCAAATCTCATGTTTCTTCCGAAACTTATCTGTGCTTCTTCCAGACTGTGTCCATTTTGCATAAATGCGGTAGCAAAATCGACGACACCAGTCTTTTAAACTTGTTTCAGCACTTTCACATAACTGAACACAACTGTTATCTTTTAAAACACTGAACAAATAGTTAAAGTCGCGTAAATCTTTATGTGCGCGTGCGCATAAAGCAACGTGAATATCAAGATTTGTATTAAAATTTGGAAAATACATTGCGAGATTAGCTTGGATACAACGAGGTGTAAATCAACACTGATTTTAAAGTTACTAATAGTGACCTATTTATATAAAATCCAGGTATCCCAGGTATCCTTTGTTAAATATTGCAAGATAATTAGTTATTGTGATAATTAGTAAATGATGCATGCTAAATTAGTGTATTAAGAGCCATTTAGTAATTAAATAATAGCAATGTTCTTATCAGTAATCATTAGTGCATCAGTTTTATATGTAAACCTTAAGTCCCTAATTATATATCCTAATTAGCTTATATCTTCTCTAATTGGCTGCTCAGAAATGTTATTGTAATAAGGTAAACCTTTAGAAAAACGGTTTTAATCAACAAAATAAACAAAAAATAAAAAAATTGTGTTATAAAATAAACATCACTCTTTATCCCAGAAAGTGCACATTTGGCGCACTATGTGTCTTAGTATTAAATATAGCTCTTAGTATTAGCATTATGATATTAGAGACCGCTACTTGAAACAAGCCCGGAATCAGGAGGGAGAGAGCTCGATACACTCATTTTCATAGTAAAATTTCACATTTTCTCAAATTACTCCCGAAATATGGGAGTTATGAAGAAATTCATCACCACAAGTTATGAAGGCATTAAGTAATCGAATAAGATGGCATCATTAGTTTGGCATAATTTTACTCTTTTTTTTCGGACATGTCTACGTCCAACCGCTCCCATACATTCGTTCCACTGTGCGGCGGTAGCTACGCCCTACTAAACACTCGCAACGCACAACTGGTTTGCGACACGCGTTTCACTGCCAGCACACACACAATACACAATGCTCAGCTAGGACGAAGCGGACGACGCCTTCACTATCTTACGCCTAGACGATTGCGAATGGCAGTGAACACAGCCCTAGTTTTTGAAGGCCGAAAATTCGGATTCGGTGCATTTCTTGCAGCGTGCAGCACGGCGTTTAATGGAACTGCCAATGCAACGCCCTTCCGATTTTGCGGCCTTTAAAGTTTTTTGTTCGCAACGGGGATGCGAAGCCCCCGTAATCTACATTTCGATGGTGAACATTTCTTAAATAACTATCAAAATAAAACAACAAAATGCATTACAGGTGTAACGTTTTATTTTTTATAATTACTTAGAACCTAAGCTTCTGGAAGAACCACTTGTTCTTTCCGCTCTTGTATCTCTCTTCGAAGCGCACTCTTGTGTTGAAACGGAGCTTCTTGCGCTTCGCGGGGTCTTTCAGGTCCTTTGCGCTGAACTTCTCAAAGCTGAAGTCTACGGAGTAGCGAGTGGGCATCAAGTGATTGTAGTTGACAACCTGTAAAGAGGAGAACAGCATTTTAGTTTGCATAATATGGTAATTTAATAGAAACTAGTTACTCCTTATAATATAAGCTATCCATACGTCGTTCTGTGGTTTCCATACATCTTTTTCAGGTAACCACTAAAATCACACACACATCATACTGAGTGGAAGCCTTCTCATCACAGTCACGACGTGCAGCTGTGGACTATTTCGATTTAGTGCGTGAGTATAATGCAGATCTATTTTGTTTTATTTTTCTGTCTACCTACATATTCGAGTTAATTATCTTTTTGTATGCACGTGTTTCTGTGACAAATATACCTATTTTTCTTTCTTTCTATCTGCAAGTTAAAGTCCTGTCAAAATTGGTCCAGCCGGAACAGACAGACAATATATATTTTTTTGTTTTAAGTGCTGTTTATCATTTCATTTATGCATTTAGTAAAAAGCTTGTATAGATGATGTCATGCAGTGGCAATATGAGCACAATAGATGTGGTGCAGGTGAAACCTATTCAAGAGAACTATGAAAACTGATACAGTTAAAGAGCCTATATTCAGCAGTGGGTTTGGTCAGGCCGTATAACATAACCCTTGGAGTAGCTGGAGGGTTGGGGAGTGATAGAGATCTGTCACATATTTCACTAATGATAGTAGCATAGAAACAATTAATTGTGGCTGTAGATTTGTGTATCTACGTTCTAATGTCCTTGATTGCCAGGGACCAGAGGGATCCCAATAATGACTTTTATGTCTCCCTCACTTTTCTGTCTCTATAGATACTATCAGAGTAAAGGTATCTTGAGGAATGTTATAATATATTAAAGGTAGATTATTTCACTAATGATAGTAGCATAGAAATAATTAATTGTGGCTTGTAGATTTGTGTATCTACGTTCTAATGTCCTTGATTGCCAGGGACCAGAGGGATCCCAATAATGAGTTTTTTGTCTCTCTCTCTTTTCTGTCTCTATAGATACTATCAGAGTAAAGGTATCTTGAGGAATGTTACAATATATTATAGGTAGATATTGCTAAAATGCCAACCAAGCACTGGATATGAGAAAATGCGCATTACTTGTTAGCATAATAGGTAACCCAGGTGTGGAACATCATTATAATAGGCCGTTAATATGCTAATCAACTAAGTGCAGTTCTTCAAGATCTTAGCCTGACAACTTGAGCCATATAAACACAGTTTTTAGAATCTAAATTAATCAGCTGTTTGAGTACACACATGCCTGCTCTGGTCATCATAAATTCCAGTATTTAAAGCCACTTCAATAAACATAAACATTACAAACAACCACATGTGATAAGGACTGTGTAGCTGGCAATTGCTTTCATTGGTTATCAATTCTCAAAAATCCTGTAGAGCATTCATATTATCACCAGTTTATAAAGGAAGTAACCTCACTACTTTGGGGTTAGGAGAATGCACCGAGTCTTCGTATAGTTAGTATGCAGTTGATGAATGAACTATGTCAAGAAATGATTAAAACAACAACAAAAACGAGGTTATGGTACAGTAAAAGTACGACTCACCTTCACGAAAGGCTTTACTTTGGAGCGCTTGTGGATTTTGTTTTTGCCCATCCTCTTGTGGACTTTGCGGGGATACCTGTCGATGCCGGCGACGAAAGCGTGTCCGTAGGGCTTGTCAGAGGTGCCCTCGTCGTAGTTCTTCACCACGATCGCCTTGCGGCCCGCGTACCGGCCACTGAGGACCAGCACCACTTTCCCTGGTTTCATAATCTTACCCATTTTGGGTGGATCTGGAAACAACAAAACTAACCTTCAAAACCTGTGTTTTTGTCTATTTTTCTATTATCCACAGCAAGAATCCCTATCAACGAAGACGTGTATTGCTGTTATCACTCAACACGAACAGGTAGAGTGAGTAATCACTAAAGAATATGCACAAATAACATGATAACCACCACTAACTCTTGTGTACAACACGAACTTGAGTTTTCTATTTTTACAACAAATGATCAGTAATATCAAAAAATAAGGACACTATTATGTCATGGGGATCGCTATTTTGATATAGGTAAAGTATTTCGTTCAATTAATTCCCTCATTTCATAGATTTTTACGGATATTTTTATAAAAGTTTCCAAAACTCACATTCCCTTTACCCGTCGACTGAAAAAGAAACTGTGTTGCTATTGCAGAAAAACATGTAAGTTTGACAATGACATTTAAGGTTTTTGAGGTCGCGTTCATTTCAATGTTGAAATATTTATAAAAAACAATATGTATAAAATCAAAAAGAAATTAGCTTAGCTTGTATTTTACGTATAATCCGAAATGAATTGATTAATGGATTAAATAATGGATTCAATTATTTCAGAAAAACAGTGATAATGAATTACCTCATTGAAATTAACGTTTTGGCTAATGAAATGAACAAACCCAAGATTTTGAGTAAATTAGTCGATTAAATATAGTTTATTTTATTTCATTTGCTAGTATCGGTTTTACAACTCTATCATAATGGCGCCAATTTTAATCTTCTTAGCGTTGGAACGCCACCGTTAATGTATTGTTTTTCCCTTTCTTCCATTAGTCAATTGTATTATTCTAATTCCCGGTACCAATAATGCATTACGTCTCATGTTTTGGCCGAGCATCAGACATGAGTACGTGACACAGTGGTAAGTAGAGTTCTGCGTGAGACTCTGAAAATGTAGGTAGTTTAGTTGCCGTAATACAACATTATCAAAACATAAATAAATCACGCCTGCTTTCCCTGAAGGGTCAGGCAGAGGTGACCTATACTACCACCACATTTCGCCAGTTATGTTTGAGTTCCATGTAAACTTGAATAATATTGGGGAAAAAGGAGGCGGATCCCGCTAGACAAGAGGAACGTAAACAGGAGAAATTAAAACAAGTAAGTTGATTAATTGAGTTTAATATCAATAAAATAAGAAAATTATTTACACAACTTTTATCAAAATACAAAAATAAAACACTGTCACATACATATAGGTAATAACGTTTGAGGAGGTACTATTATAATTACTCATTAGTCTTAGGTATGTTGCAGCGCAGCTGTATTTCAAACCTATGATATCCTCAAAATACACATTTTCGGATTTAGGGAAATGACGAGAAAAATTATCTTTTGTACATTTTGTACACTTACATCGTATGATATTTAGGTCTAAAACACTTCCACTTTTTATTAATTACAAAACATAATAAAGTCTATCAAAATTAATTGGTTATTAATTACAAAGATACCGAAAGCTCTTCACTATACTGTAGCACGAGTTACGTATTTTAAGTGAATTTCGTTTTTAATTGTATACTTTGTTTCATTACTGTAAGGTATTGTGTCTACTTTTATAATTAGTAATGTGGGTGTGCGCCTATATGAATAAACCAATCAGCTATCCAGCTCCGTGTTTAATTGACGTTCCATTTGGCGACGAGAAATTCGAATTCGAATTGCGTGTTACATTGTTATTTCCAATGCCGATCGGTCGACTAGAACCATTTGACATTAATTCGAAGCAGTGGCCGGCTTATATTCGCCGTGTCAAACAGTACATAGTACTTAATGAAATAAAGGATAACTTGTGTGTGCCATTATTAATTACGGTTGTGGGTGAAACTACATACTCGTTAATGTGCGATCTATGTGCTCCGGAGGATCCAGAGACGAAGAAGTTTGACGAATTGGTACGTTTGGTGACCGATCATCTAGAACCACAGAGATCGGAGATTGCCGAGCGTCACATGTTTCGCTTACGTAGACAGCGTGTCGGGGAATCCATGACGGACTTTCTCCAAGATTTAAAACATCTCGCGACCACGTGTAACTTTGGTACAATGCTAGAAGAAAACCTTCGCGACCAATTTGTTTCGGGACTATCCAACAGCGCGATGCGATCGCGTATTTTTGCTGAGAAAAATATTAAATACAAGGAGGCGGTGGAGCTGGCTCTGGCGTTAGAGACCGCAGAGAGACACGCGGAGGTGAGCGCGGCGACCGTCGTCGCAGCCACGACCTCAGGTGAAGGCGGCGACGCGGGCGAAGGCCTGCACAGGACCGACGCGGGCCGAGCACGTGGCGGAGGCGAACCATATAATATAACAAAGTATGCATGTTGCAATGTAATGTAATAATTAAGTAAAAGTATTCGTGCTGTGTCCATTTCTAGATTACTTCAAATCAACTTGCTTTTATACCTAAATATCATGCAATTTTATTTAAAAAAATTACTGCTAACTATAATAGTCTTTCTAAGATATTTATGGACTTATATCTGGACTTTAGTCAACTCAGGTTTCAATCAACAACATTACAATGATCTTATGCATTGTCATTTCAAATGTTAATATAGCCCTAATTATGAATTTAAGTACGCACAATCAAACTAATATGAAAACGATAACTACATTAAAATAAATATGAGAGACGGAATGTGCAGTGATGAGAGGCAGACGAATAAATGAAAAGTACTAAAACGTTCACTTGTAGGCCGTTCAACAAAACCTTTGCTACGTATTAAAAAAAAAATACGCTGCTGATATGTTCATATGTAGTTTAAAAAAATATTGTATTTACTGGCACCGAAACTAAACAGTGTTGTTATTACATACGCAATTGTAACATTCACAACAAATACTATTACACAAGTTCTATACAAAATTGTCCTTAGATATTTCTTTTACATATTTCTCATGAATATTTACATACTTAACCCTTAATAAATAGAAGACAGTTATTGTATTTTTTTCTATACATGTTAAAACGTATCACATATCACACTCAAACGTCTTGGTAAACAGCGTTCGCAAACTTGTGTATCAAAAACTAGTGATACGTTTTATATATTTTGATATTTATAATATAATAGATATTTATATTTATTTATGTACATAATGTAATCTCAACTGACTCACTTCTATTTGAACGTGTTCAGTACATCTCGTGTAATTTAGAATAATATATTCTTTTTTTTACATTACAAATAGTATAAGTACAGTTTATCCAGGGCAAAATAGGAATTCGGAAAGTTGAGATCCGTTTTTACATTGGAAACAAAATGGCGAAATATAATTTAATTTCGCTGGTCGAAAATACTAGTGTAGTTATCAGCTATACTACAGGCAAAGACAATGTAGAGTAAGGGACTGTCTCACTACATCCTGAGAAGCAATATCTACCAAAACTGAAACAGAGTCTGTATGCTAATTCGTTTAAATGTATATCTGCCAGATACCCCGTTTTATTGCTAATCTATTTCAACCTAATAACCGCCAACCGACTTTAGTCGGGTCAGAAATGATAAAAAGCGGCCGACTAATGTCAATGTTCTGCATTAGCGCATGTTCGCTCGTGCTCTATCCTTGACAACCTGATACCGCCGACAGAAATCGGATTGGATCAGTGAGTAGTTTATGTACGACCGATTTTTTCACCCGCCTTTTCCTAGCGAAAAGAGGTATTAAAGTTATCAGGGGGTAGTGAAACAAGTCACCTATGTAAACAAACAATTTTACATTGTTATCTAGTTCTTTGTTTTTTTAATGAAAAGGCAGCTACGTTTATACCTTCAAAACGCAAAAAAAATATAAGGGTGGATTACATTATACTACATAGAATTTGGCTGGAGTATAGAATAACTCCTGTAAGAATCGTAACGACAAAAAAAAAAATTTGTGTGCTTCAATCATTCACACTGGATCTGCGGCGATGGCCATACGATCAAATCAAAATTCGCAAACTCAAGCAACTGACCTGCCGTCTGGTGAGTTAATTTAGAACTAACAACAAGTCAAATAATACAGTCAATTGCATTGTCCTTAAATCTTTTACAGCTGCCATGATACTATCATTTTGTTTTCTAACAGTTGCTTGAGATAACGACGTTTTACATTGTTTTATATTTAATAATAAGTAAATTTTAGTGCGGTGTAATTCCACAACAATCAATCGCAAGTTTTCAAACACGCAGATATGATATTAACGTGAACATTACTCACGCTGGTAATTTTAGACATAAGAATTTATCACCATCTTGCTTCCCGCAAGCAGGCACGAAGCCGCGTCACCTCGTGCGCATTAGCTATAACATTCCACATCATACACTAATAATTTGTCACTAATCATAAAATAGGAAAGTATTATTATCACTAGATTACAAGAATTAATAGACTTGACGTTTTCAATAAAGTCAAAATAGCGCAAGAAGGGCCAATAAGATATAGCAAATTGTTTACCAGTAACGTGGTGATATCACAACAAAATTCAAGAAGTTTAATTATTCTCCACAACGAGGAGAAAATCAATAAATCAATGCTCGGGACGCGTGCTCTAAGCTACCTGTGACTACAGAATATTTGGCACATTATTCTCTCACGCGTCGTGCATTTTTTACATTGAAAAAAAAAAAAAAAAATCGTCATTGTTTATTTCTGTCACATTCTTACATTAGCGGATTTAACAAGCTAAGTGATGTATGACGACCACTGGAAGAATTAATTTATACGATAAACAACTGCGTCCAAATGTACTAAGTTCATAATAATACTTTTTACATTAAAAAACGTCAAGTAAAAAACACACGCTGCGACTTTTTTAAACCTCGCTGCGCCCGCAGAAAGTTTCAACTAAAAAAATTGAGGCAGATTAACGAATCAGTCAATTCCGTAACCTCCGACTACCTGACACTTCGACTTTAAACCTAAAGGAAAAACATACAACAGCTCCTTGAAAAACAATGTTTATAAATATATTTTTTATACAATAATTGAGACACTCGGGTGCTGATACATTTACTCTTTTATATACTTCTATATAATTATTATGTCATCTCAGAATCACAACACTGGGGGGACTATGTACACTCTCTCAACAAATTCACAATTAAATATAGGTCAACGTTACAAATTACTCACAAATATACATACATATAAAGTCTTAGTCACTCGTTACGAGACGTCCCTCGAGCGGGGTCGGCCGGGACTCACACGGAGATCTCGTAGTTGCAGTCGTACACGGAGGCGCGGTCGGGAGGGTCGGGCGGCGGCGCGCGCGCCTCCAGCTGGTCCTGCACCTCCAGCGCGCGCACGAACGACAGCGGCCGCGCCGGCACGCCGCCCGCGCGCCGCCGGGCCAGCGGCGACGCGCCGGCCAGCGCGCCCAGCGCGCCCATCGCGCCCAGCGCGCCCGGCGGGAACACGGCCACGCCGCCGCGCGGCGCCAGCGGCGGCCGCTCGGCCCACAGGTAGTTGCCGCGCTGCGGCGACGCGGCCAGCTCGCGGATGTCGTCGGCCGTGGGCCGGTGCGGCGCGGCCGGCTCGGGCCGCAGCAGCTCGCCCTCGGACAGGAAGCGGCGCTGCGGCGAGGCGCGCCCGCCCACGCCGATGAAGTCGGGGCGGCGCGGCTGCGTCGGCGTGCCCGGGTTGGACCTGTCAGGCGCGGCGCTCACGTCAGGGGTTTAATCGCGCGAGCTCGTCCGAGCCCTCGCTATCGTTATCGTACGGCCTACGGACAGAAGGAGAAGGGAGCTGCGGGGCGAAGCGTTTGCACGTGCGATCGCGCGACTGGCGCCGCCGCCCTCGGACTGCGCACGCTCAGAACGTGAACACGCTTTCGCCTGCGTTGGTCGGCACGCTCTCTCGTCTGGAACGATCGAGGGGCGGACGATTCACCGCGGGCGTGCGCTTCTTCAAAGTATCGGTCGGTTTTTTACATCAATCGTCACAAGACCGTACCGCAATCCCGACTACGTTCCAAATGTCACAATTATAAATAAAAACTAATCTACGTATAACCATGAGCATATAACACGTGTTTGGGATCAGAGTATAGTCATCGTTAGAACGAGGAGATGACCGGGTTCTGAACGCGTAGAACTTTGGGTCCGGAGGCGGCGACCCCGCCTGCTACGGTTGCGGGGAGCATGCCAACGCCACATGCCACAACTATGTTACACTATCATATCATACACACTACTACTACTGTAACTACTACTGCATGCTTATCCTGGTGAAATAATAATTTATAGAAATGTTAATATCTTCTATGAAATTTAGATATAATTATGTAAATAGAAATAGATAGCGGATACTTGTAGCTTGCTTTAAAATTTATTTAAATGTATAAATTGTATTAATTAAAATGAAATAAAACCAGATCCATTAAGATTTAAACAACAAATATGTGCAATGTTCAAAAAAAAAAGGGTGCTCATTTCATCAGGATAAAACAAATAACACCGGCAAGCAACGACACGACATATACAATGGCTTCGTACAATATGAAAATAGATCATTTTTGTCTTGAAATGCGAAAATTCAAGCTTTGGTGCTTATGTAACCGACTTTCTGAAAACGAAGAATTCATAATAAATTCCATACAAAAACACCAACAATTGGAATAAAAAAAAACAATAAATATATCAAAAATAGTACTGAAATATAAAGAAAAATGCTAGCTTGTGACGTAATAGCGACTTAAAAATAAAGTATTTATAGTGAGTTCGACTAGCAATCGTTCGTTTACCATTGAGTATAACGTGTCTATGATCATAAGTCGATCATAGACAGGCGTTGGTAGCCGTTATCAGCCATTGTATAGTGTGTCGAGCTACGCCTGCGTCCCGTGTCACAACAGCTTGCAAATAAAAAAGTAATGCATATTTTTATGTGGTATACATATTTTTTAGGTGAATTCTGTCCTACGTTATTCAAGTGGCCCACATTCGATAATTATTACTTATAGTTTTGGTCTGCTTCAGCTAAAGATAGGAAAATTTAGACAGGTGTACAGTATTTTTACTAAATCAATTGATATTCCAGACAGAATTCCCATTATAACCTAGTTACACCATCTTTTAAAGTTAAACTACAAATTCTAATTAAACACGAGCAGAGTAAAAAAAAAAAAAAAAAAAAAGGTAATTTGGTCCCCCTCCCCAGTTTTACAGTATAGAAATAATAATATTCAGCAGGTTATTTTACCGTACCTACTCCACATGTTGCCAAAATACTAAAAAAATATTATAAAGATAGGTCGTAAAGGTAGAACATGCAAGTTATTTAAAATACGGTGTAACTGATTATTGAATTATAATAAAATAAAATAAACAATTATAGGTACAAAAAATCATGCCGAAGCAAAACTGCTTTGTGCTCACAAGGCAAAAACAACGTTTTCAGTACTTTCAGATATTTTATGCGCGCATTATTTACAATGTTATTGCGTCGCTTTAATAGTCCAAAAGTACGCCACTAAAAAAACATATTAGTCAAAAATAATTAAAAAAACAACTCCAATTAGGGGCAAAATCCAGAAAAACCTATGAATTAGGTATTTTAAATTTAGCAAAATCAAACCGAAAAGTGCAGAGCCATATCTAAAAATTATATACAAAAGCAAGTTTATGAATTAGTGGATATTTTTATTGTATGTAAAATCAAAGATTTTACAAAACTTACTGTTGGAAATCTGGCATCTAGAAGAAGAAATAGTTAGAATGCTTGATTCTACGTGAACTTGATGTATTGTATTTATACTAAGGAGAATTTCAAAAGTGTAAAAGAAAATCGACACTTAGGGCCAGTTTCTCGAACGAATAATGTGACAAATTATCAAGCGCGCGTAAACTGCTGCGATTGGCTGTTGATAAATCATTCAACCAATCACAACAGTTTACGCGCGCTTGATAATTTGCCACATTATTCGAAACTGGCCCTAAGTAACGAAATGATATCAAATCGACGGTGGAAATTTCAATCGTCGTTGTAATGTATTGGTTGGTTTAAAAACTAAGAAAAAGAAAATGCAGCTAACAGTGATAAAAGCCTTTTAAAAATATCCACAAATTCTTTGTAAGTAAAGATATATGGCCATAAACACACAAACACACAAGAGCAAACAACGACAGTTAACGAATTACCGTTGACACGTCGGCTCTATGCGTTAGGTCCACCTGACGCGGTAAGCGGTAAATCACAAAGTTTATATTTCGTGTCGTACAAGCCATGAGACCACAAATATTGTTCTTATAGATATTGCGTTATTTCAAATAAATATATCGTTTCTGTCCTGATAATTGATCATGAAAACTAGAAACTGGTTGAAAGAGTTACAGTTCCAAAATTATCTACACACGAGAAGAACAGTTAGAAAATCATGATCATAGAGGGCGATCTTTGCGCAGTATTGGGGCAGTCAAGAATAATAGAAAATACAGTGTGCCCCATGCTTTAAAAGAAAAGTCTACGACATAAAACCATGTAAGTAGGGTACTGGAAAAATTAAAGATTGATACAGTCAGTGATTAAGGGCACACGTGAATAAAATAAATCCACTAAAAGTTAATTTTTTTTTGTTTTATTTTGTTTGTGGTCTCACTGCATTTCTTGTTTTATTTTTTTCGTTTATATACAATGTTTACAAAACTTTATAATCCCAGTTTAAATACGTAATACATATTCAACTATGGACAAAAATCAGTATTAAATTATATTTTGATGGCACAATAGGAGGGTAAACTGAGATGTATTTTCATGATTTTCAATATAACTGTTTTATTAGTGCACTGAAATATTGATTTTGAATAGCAATATTTAATATGGTGGTAACACTGAATATTTAGTTATAGGTGTAAAACAATAATTTGGTAAGTTTCCAAATGCTTGTTTTATAAGTCAAGTTCAATATTCAGTGTTAAGATATTAAATATAGCAATTCAAAATCAATATTTAGTACACTTTAGAGCGACATTTCATATTTTCATTCAGTAATATTAATCAAAACAGGTAAATATTGGGCAGGAATATTTGAGGTTGCTTGCTTTCTGATTGCACCCTCTTAATATTTTTAATCTATTATCTATCAGTTCATTTGAGAAAGTTAATGAACTTTAAATACAGTGGGGCTATGTGTGTTTCACATGAATTTATTTAAGTATGTAAAAAAAGGGGATTATTTAAAAGTGCAAAAGAGGCTACACAATCTCAGACTACCCACAACTTGTCCACATTTTAAATATATTAGTAAGCAACCCTTACATCTTACAAAGCTAAAATATACACCAATGACAATAAATATCGACAGTTAATAGTGTTCCCAAACTTAGTAACCTCTAATACGTGAATGCAAAACATTTTACATGCAAATAAACACTGAATCAAATCAAAAACGTATAAGCACAATACAGACTACTTACAGTAGCATAACTTTGATCGACACAATTTCCAACACTGGAAAACCGGTTTACCGGTTTTCGTTTTGTTTTCCGGTTTTTATTAAGAATTCTAAAAATGTCTAATACAAAGTTATACTTTTGTTTTGAGCCGTACCGTGGTTTAAGCGATGCATTCCCGGTTTTAGGTAGAAGGGGATCAAAACCAATTCTGTTAATGATGGGAACAGGCCATGATACAATGGGAAATAATATAAATACCTATTTAATCTTTATGGGAACATTTTCTCCTCTCAATAATCAGCCAATTAGGTAATCCTTTATCGAAATTTTGATCTAGTAACATTTAAGTAAAGTATTACAGTGGAAACTTCAACCTTGTCGACCTTGGACTCAAAGGCAGGAGTCAATAAAAAAAAATGCGGAAACTGAAAGGACATTCTTAAAACTGAACCTTTTTTTTTTTTATTCGTTAATCTAAAAATAATAATTCACATTTTTTATGCGTTTTTAATGTCATGTGGATTTGCTTACGCACGCGGTAATTCCCCGCATACGTTGCACGCGCAATGGCGTTTCTCATAATGCTTGTTATACGCACGTGGTGGGACACATTTGTATCATAGCACGTGGGAATATCTCTCATGTGAGCCAATCCCGTTTGATTAAGCAAATTAACAACATGACTAGCGCATTTGTATACTGCGACAATTGGGGCCAGTTTCTCGAACGAAAATTATCGCAAATTTAATGTGACTAATTGTTGAGCGCGCATAAACTGCTATGATTGGTTGAATGATTTATCAATAGCCAATAGCTGCAGTTTACGCTAGCTTGACGATTTGTCACATTAATTCTACAATTATTTTCGTTCGAAAAATTGGCCCCAGAGTTGCCACTTCATAAATAAATTCACGAATGACACCAATTTCGTGTGATCATTAATCCTTCAGTCTCCGCCGCTCCGGCTATACTTTATGGTACATACCTTCTGACCGGACTGCTGACAGCCAGCGGCGTGGGTACTCCCAGCGCCTTTATCCTCTGCTGCATGGTTGGCGAAGGCCGGGCGCCTCCGTTGGAGCCAGTCTCGTATCTCACCGGCTCCATTACCACCCGGTAGCCTGACGTCGTGGTGCCACCGTGGCTGGAACACCGAGTTAACTAGTGTGAGTATCTCTATTTCAACTGGATATTTGTATAACTACTGAAAAGCCCACATGATTTTTCTGACCGTATATCTTATATCAATTTATTTGGGGTCGGCGCAACATGTCTGTTTCTTTCATACTTCTCTATTAGTCATCTCGGTAGTCACCCCATTTCTAGCCATATCATTTTTCACACAGTCCATCTACCGTTTCTTTGGTCTTCCCCTACTCTTATAGATAGAATACTCTTTAAGCATAACAAAATATATCTATCTCATGGCTATTAGAGAAGAAGCATGTGGACGTTTGTTACCCTTGTTCATACAAATATCGCCTACTTATTAGGTATATCATTAGTATTATTATGTACTTCTTTTCTTATATATTTAAACAATATATAGCCTATGTCCATCTGGAATAACTACCTTTCTAATAGTGAAACAATTTTTCAAATAGGAGCTGTGGTTTCGGAGATTACCCTCCACATACAAACTCACAAAACTTGCTTTCTCTCTTTATAATATTAGTATAGGGTTACATTCTGAAAAAATTACACAGATCACCATTTTTGTGTTCACCTGGTATTTCTGGAGAGCGGGCTGAGTCGTGGATAATGGTGCGGCCTCGGCGGCAGATGATGGTGCTGTTCAGGCGGGAACAGGTTCGCGGCGGAGCCCCGGCGCTGCATGGATGGTGGCGTGGGTTCACAGTCGGCAGACTGCGAAGCCCCCGGCCCGTCCAGCTCGCCCTCAGCCTCCTCTCGCCCCGGAGACAGCTGCGAGGGCGCCGCCCACACCAACTTTACACTCTAGCTCTTACTCACTCTCCGCGAGAGGGTTTATGGGGTAGTACTCCCATTCGATTTGAGAAAGGGTAGGAGACATTTACTTTGCCGTCAAATAATGAATGGTAAATAGGAAAACTTAAAAAATTTGGGACATAACTAAAACCAAAAGTATTTTGGTTATTTCCCTCTTGTAAGGTAGCTTAAGAAGGCGCTCACCGGTCCACTAGCGCCACTCCTTTAAAAAAATATTATCTCGTGACTGTAGGAATTATGAAAAACGGCACAATAAGGAAACCTCGATAAGTGTGTTTAGAATTTTCTAATTACTTATACAGGGTGATTGGAAGATGGGTGCAAAGTTTTAAGGCGAAGATAGTACAGATAATTTAGAACCATTTAAGCCATGGTTGTCTTAGACGAAGCCTTACCAATTTTCTATTTTTAATAAGGTTTAAAAAACGTATTGATATTTTTTTTTTTTTTTTTTCTGAACTTTAAATGTCTGTTAAAAAATGTCTAATGACACAGAAGCCTAAAACATGTTTTGCTGGATTGCTTACACATCACTTTAATAAAATAAAAAACATTTATCATTAAAATTGGCCAAAATTATGCAGTTTACACAAAATTTTGGGAATTTCCGAATAAAAAAATAAAAATATTGGTAAGACTTCGTCTAAGACAACCATGGCTTAAATGGTTCTAAATTGTCTGTACTATCTTCGCCTCAAAGCTTTGCACCCATCTTCCAATCACCCTGTATAAAGTTTCATATTGTGACACGTAGCAACAAAATACGATCTTGAGGAATGTGGCCGCTTTTCTATATATCGAATTTTGTTGCTTCGTGTCTCAATATGAAATTTTATAAAAGGTATTATAAAATTCTTGACACACTTACCGAGGTTCCTTATTGAGCCGTTTTTTCATCATTCCTTTTCGGTCACGAGATAATATTTTTTTAAAGGAGTGGCGCTAGTGGACCGGTGAGCACCCTCTTAAGTCAAAAATAAATATAAACCAGAGAAGTACAGAATGATATAGAAAAAGATTAATATTATAAAATGTAGACAAAAAGGACATCACCACATTTAACATCCATTCAACAAAACCAAATTAATATTTTATTAATTTAAGTTAAACAGCGCCTTTGCATTATGCATTAGTTGGGACAAGCGTGTGAATGTGAAATATTGACTTCATGACACACTTATAAGATTAATTAGTGAGATGTTAAAGACTCGTACACAATGCTATAAGAAATATGTCACATAATAGAATACACACATAATTATATTAAACTTAGAAATAAGTATTTTATGAGATTAGTGTTTGAATTGTTGGCAAAGTCGGAATGATCATAAAATTGGTTTCATATATTGTTCTATGAGCTATAAATAACTGTATACGATCTAAATATCACTAGTTTGAATGCATATTTATCCATAGTTAGACTAAAGCCCGCTTACAAGATGAATCACTAAATACGTTTAGCCCCAAATTAATTAAAAACATCGTCTGTTTCTGTCATCCGTAGATCTTTATCAGTCGTTAGGGGTGTCAGAAGCCCGAAAGTCTGACAATCAGTCTTACCAAGGGGTATCGTATTCAAGGCTCGGATACCGGTTAAATTTTCAAACCCTTATTATGTACTTGACGCAAAACCTTTACATTCGGTTTCGTTCGAATAAACCGTTATTTTTTCTACCGGTTTTTGAAGGAATCTATACTTTAAAGGTTTGGTCGGATTAAACGGTTTAGAGTATTAAAAACCGGTTAGTACGGACGCACGATAAACAAACGCCGCGCGCATTCAGATTTTATTCAGTAGTAAGATTTTTTTTTTGTTTCGGGACGGACATTTATTTCATTGCATCAATCAGCTCCGCTGTAAAAAATCAAAAATGGGTAAATATCTAATATTTTTTTGGTGAAATTAAGTATCGCGCGGCCGCGCGTATCCTCACAAGTTGCAACGCGTTTATCGACACGCCGCTCGTCGAATAAACCGGTTAATTTTGGTTAAGATAAAGTTCTTAAACCATTCACGTTCTTAAGTTAGGAGCAAAAACAGAACTATATTAACCGGTATTTTTTCAACCGGTTTCGAGCCCTGATCGTATTACCCAGAAACTGGGTTGTGGAGGTCAGATAAACAGTCGCTCCATGTAAAATACTGGTATTCAGCTGAATGCTGGTAGAAAATGCCTATGGCATTAAGTTCGCCTCTACATTTTGTGTGTTTAAAGTATTAAATAAATAATAAATCTGGTAAGACTGGAAGCCGACCCAAACATAGTTGGGAAAAGGCTAGGCAGATAGAAAAAAGAAAGAAGAGGAAAAAAATAGTTTATTTGGGACACGCACAGGAAATACAAAAAGTAAAAAAATTGCATTTAAAACGAACTAAATTGACATATTTGTTCAAATATAAAAAAGACCTGTGCTCCGATCTCAGCATAATGCTGTGATATTTAAAAAAAACCACAGATAATGATGTTCTGTAAATGTCAATCGTTAGATAGATAGAAGATAGAATACTCTTTATTATGTACACCATAAAAATTACAGATATAAATGTAGAACTGTTACATAGGGTGTCACAATGGGCGGTCTTATCGCTAAAAGCGATCTTTTTCAGAGATCTTTTTGAAGATGACAGACAGAACGATGTTTTAAATTTATGTTTATTTAGCGCTAGTGATTTTTTGTAGCAAGGGTTGTCTAAGATCTAGTACATATTTCTAAATTCTATACTAGAGTTTATTCCGACTTCAACCAATATGGTTTACTTTCACAGTGCACAAATAACAAGTAATTGTTTCTAAAATACCTAAAAAAATGCAGTTGAAAAAAAAAAAGAAACCAATCTGAGCAAGGTAGTAACATAAACATAAAATTATTTCAGAAAAATTGCAATGCAAAATACGAAGACATGTGATATCTACCAACCCACACTGGGCCTGTATGGTAGATTATAGACCACTAGAGGGCTGATTATGTATGATAACAGTGCAGAAAAAATCCATAAAATAACGATATTGTGCATTATAAAAGTGAGACCAAATCACATGAGAGAAATCAACGGTATAAGCCCAGGTTAGCACGGGCGATATTGTATTGCAGCGATTTTTTTCCACGCATTTGTTTTTCAACGCTCTGTTTACCATCGAGGGTGTGAAAATCCAATAGTGTGTTTTCTTGACGCGCTAGGATGCGCTCTGTTTGATTCTCAATGCTCGGCTCAATACCGAGAGTTGAAATTTCAGTACGCGAAAAAAAATCGCCCGTGCCCTAGGCGAAATAACTTGTTAAACCGTCGATTTTCAGTACAGTACCATCACCATGACATATCCTTTGAATAGTTTCAGAAACATTAGTAGAGAGCCAGACATATCATGTCTTCAATTCACGCAAATAGGATTTTAACAAAAATGTGCAAGTGCTAATTTCGACCTTGTCTGTGAATTGAAGGTATGTAATTCGCTCTACAAGCATGATAACTAGATGATGCTACTGCATTACTTGGATGGAACAAGCTATCTTGTCGTTTAGTGAAGCGTGTGATGATATAAAGCTGGACGCTGTCAAGATAATGTTTAAAAATGAGAAATAGTGAAAATTTTATAAAGATCTAGTCATAATTTTATTCAGTCTTAAATTGTTAGTTAATAAATGTTTGTATCCTACCCTTTTTTTTTACTAAAATGAGATGACATGATGAAATTACATATCACAAAAAAAAAAATATGATACCACCAATTTTCGATCGAAATATGTAATTATCTCTTCTCTTCATAGTGGTGATTATTTTAAATCAGACTGAGTGCAGAATATTTAATAAGTCTCCCTTAAGTACCATACAGTTTTGGGTCAGAGCACAGGCTTCTAAGCTCCAGGCTATCTCTGGAACACTGAAGGCCCGGACAGCCCAGAGCTTGGAAGACCCTGGCTCCAATATATGGGTATGATACCCACAGAGTAGCATAATCAGCCTATAATGAATATTCCCACTGCTGAGACACAGGCCTCTTCTTTCTGTGAGACAGAGTGGCCCTTAATCCACCACGCGGGCCCAATGCGGGTTGGTACATGTCACATGTCTTCGAATTTTGAGTTCTAGGACATACCGGTTTCCTCACGATGTTTTCCTTCACCATTTTGAGAGCAGTGGTGATAAAATAACTTACACAAAGTGCCAGCTTGGCTACCTGCTCCCCCTAAGAGCAGTGTTAGCCCAGTGGTAACAGCCGCGACTTACGATTAGTTTGGTTTGGTCGTGGTTCGATCCAAAGCAGGCACTTTACTTTGTGAAAACTACTTCATCCCCCCACTGCTCTCAAAACGATGAAAAACTCGCACTGGTTCCGCGTGGTGGATTATGGCCGACTCCCTCTCACAGAGAGGAGGCCTATAGGCTGGTTATGCTATCCACACAGATACACTCAATGCACTATCGTTAAACCCAAAAAAACATTTTTACAAGATCCCATCCCCTTTTCTAGTGGGCCACATTTGTGCCATTTCAAGGCACCCTACACGGTGACCATGTCAGATACGCGTGGCAATAATTCTGTTTGACAATAAACGTCTGCAGGGTAAAATTAAATTAACTAGTGAAACTCCGCCGACGTGATTGGTATCGATATCTAAACATGTTTTTTGTCTACACAGCTTATATTTCTAGTAAAATAAGTACCTGCGATCGTTGACCTCAAAAAAAATCATCAATATATTTTTATTTTTCGTTTTCATGTTTATCGAAACCCATGTCGTCTGCGGAGTTTCGCTAGCTAATTATTTTTTCCCTGTTTATAGCTTTTACCACGCGCGACTCACACGGTCACGCACGGTATACGGTGAGATGAAATGTCACATGTGTACGCACTTTAACTCATCTTCTCCCCACCGGTTCAGTTCATAGCTTAGCTTAGCTTAGCAATGACAGCAAAGCGTCTGGCTCTCACCTTGTTATAGTGTGCGTGCGGGCCGGCGGGCCGGTGCGCGGAGCCGTTGTCCGCCGTGTACGTCTTTACCTGGTGCTGCGTGTCGGTGGCGATCGTGGATATCGCCGACGCCGAGTGAGTACCACCTGGCATCGCTTCCCGCCGCTTCTTACCACCTTTGTAGATGTATTTTGACGGTCGGACTAGACTGTAAATTACACATCATTTTAGGCACTTTTATCTATGTTAGGGTTTTATCTACTTTGCGTGTGAAGGAAAGGGGAGCCAATTGGTATTTTCTTGTCTTTTGTCCTTTATCTCCATTGTGTAACGTACAAAATTTTAATTAGACATGATACCAAAAAAAGTATGCGTCTTCCAAAGAATAATCGCGTCGATTGCCTAGCTAAAGCGAGAAAGTAGATAAATAACGATTATTTTCTCTTCTCTTCTGCTACATTGTCTTATGTGTATTTACTCCCCTAATCTACCAATATGATTGTTCCCTACCTAAACGTTGCAACAAAGCAGGATATTCATCTTCAATGTATTCGGTTCTTGTTTAGTGCAAATCCTTGTTTCTACTTGTTCGTTATTATTTGAATCTTTTGGTCTTTTGAATCTGTAAACAGATATCGAAAGAGCTGAATCAAACCTAATAATAACTCTACAGTAACTATCTACAATCGACCAGAACCTAAATTCATTTATACAATGTGTAACTGTATTAATGCACATAATGAAAGTAATTTATTAAGAAACGTTTACTAAATCGATTTCTGTATTTTTAATATAGATATTTTTATCCCAAAAATTATTAAAACCATGTAAATTACAGTCACACTTCCGCTGTAGTGAAAACAAACCAAAATGGGCGAAGTACCGACTACGCTACTACGCCCCCTTATGCGTGTGCGTGCGTAGATTTGTAATGTGACCAAAATTTTCCCCCACAGTCTATCGAATTTAAATAAACAATGTTTTATACATAATAGCTAAGCAAACCTCAGAAGGCGCGACAGTCAATAGTAGTTAATTTACTCACGGGAGTAAGTAGTCCTACTTACTACACTACACTCTACAACTCATTTAAGTGTATTCAATTTGGGCTTCTTTAAATTTGTGAGTACAATTATAGTATGGACGCGTTCGTGGAAACCGCGCAAAACCACAAATCAAAATGTGCATCTAACTTGCACGCAAACATCTCTAAGCGTGTCCGTTCATATTATGTTCCTAAGTTGCACGCACTGCACGTGCGCAAGTATGGATCCGCATTTGTTTGTTTGTTTGTTTTGTTTATTTTAACTGCATTTGTCATTTTATTTTGATTTTAATTGTGACCTTTTTGTACCTACTTGTTCAATTGTTTAATTGCATTTGGCATTTTAATTTTAATCCTATGACCTTTATAATTGTTACCCACTCACTCATTTATATATTTTTTATTTTATTTTATTTTATTGCATTGTCATTTTATTCTGTTCTGTTGCAGTATGGTGAAATTTTATTTTATGTGATATGGGTTGTATGGCCAGAATTAAATGTTTTTTTATTAAGTTTGTACAAAGTTACTTGCATAATATTTCGGAACATTTTAATAAGGAGCGAAAGTTTCACCCGCGATTTTTCCACTCAGATTTGTCGCTACTCTTATACGAAAGGCCACTTACCTAGGATACTGCGGTCCAAACTGCGTATAACAGCAATTGTGCCAGCATCCTTTCGAGAAAGGGTTGTACCCGCCGGTGAACTTCCCCGTCACCTGTTCGTTGGTCGTGCGCCCTCGAGATACAAGCACCATGTGGAATCCGGTCAGACCGAATATAGGTATCGCTAGTAGTGCGATTATGCCCATTATTACCATTCTGAGATGGTGTAGTTAAGGATTAGGCGACTTTTTTGTTGATTTCGTACGAGTTTTACGTAAGACTAGCTTTTGCGGCGGCTTCGCTCGCGTGGAGGTCGGAAATTATCCCACGAGAAAGTAATGCCGTGATAAAAAAAGTATCGTATAAGTTATATAACTTAAAAATTGGGTACGATACGTATCGTACCCATAGCATGGTCTACTTGTGTGCTTAGTTTCATCGAAATCCGTTAAGCCGTTAAAAGGTAACAGATAGACAGAGTTACTTTCCCATCTATGCATATAATAAAATAGTAACGAAGTTAAAGCTGTACATTGAATATGTTTGAAAAAAGTAATTGCTACGAATCTCATGCCGCAAATATAAATTTGTCTGGAAGTTAAAACAGCTGAACAGATTTGGATTTGGTACACAAATAGTTCATAACCTGGATTAACACATAGGGTACTTTTCATCCCGGTAGTAAGTACGTTCCCGTGGGATATATTCGACATCCACGTGAGCGAAGCCGCGGGGAAAAGCTAGTTTATAATATTAGTATTTACAGTATCAATGAGTGATCCGAACGATTAAACAATCATGAATTGGTTCATCCATTTAGCAATCTACGCATTACATGTTGTGTATCGTCAAACTGAACAAATAAAAGTATCCAACCAAATTGTCGCCAAATTGATGTTGCGAAGAGTTCTTCATTATTTCCTTAACTCCTGAAACAATTGTTTTTTTTTTTATCCACAGTAGGGAAGCTCTTGGCTTTTATCTCACCTGATGATAAGGCCAACGGTGGAAGTGAGCTTCACCCGACCGACCGGTCCGTAGACTGGTTTTACCTATAACTGCCAAAACACAACAAAAGCTGTTTGAACATTGTTGCTATGACGACAGACTTAGAGAATATGGTGGTGGTGGTATAGTTAAAAGTGGTTATGCAAATCTTGTAATAAGTAGACTATTTGTAAAGGATACGACACAATAGGCTCGACCTGCGTCAAAGTTTTGTTATTGTTCATGATATAATATAAACTGAGGCCGAATATGCTCAGCATGTGTATGGACAATGATATTAAGAAGAAAAAGAAGAATCTGTAGTTTCGTCGTCCGATGCAGTTGTTCACCCACGGACAGTGGTGGTCAAATGTCTGGAAACAACGAAATAAAATAAGTTTAGTAAAAATTCTTTGGTTTT
The DNA here is from genome assembly GCA_947523025.1 of Dryobota labecula. Taxonomy (NCBI): domain Eukaryota; kingdom Metazoa; phylum Arthropoda; class Insecta; order Lepidoptera; family Noctuidae; genus Dryobota; species Dryobota labecula. The sequence continues at coordinate 4,151,288 of OX383296.1, read as the reverse complement.
CTTAACTGGGAAAGCCATTGTATATTTTGTAATGTTTAATCTGGTGTACAATAAATTATATATCAAAAATGAAAATAAAATATTGGACCAGGAGTTGTTTCAAATCAAAAGTTACATGGGAGCATAGGTTTCTGCTGGACTAATAACATAATTCTGCGAACACCAACTACGGTGACCTTGTTTGGCAGTATCACTTTTTCTATAATACAACCTTCAGATTGTTCATCAGCATCACATAGGCTTCAGTGATGTCTCTCGACGAGATTTTATTGTTGAAAGTGCGACCCTAGGGAGTGCTATAGTGCTATAGACTTCAAGTGGCCGCGGAAGTGTTAAAGTGTTTATAGGGAGTGACCACACTTATCGACGCGGAATCGACTGGAGCCAGTCAGCAAGTGCTTTATTTTCATGCAATAAAAGCGAAAATGATGTAATTTGGTTTCGGTTCGGAAGAAGCGACTCCACACCGCGTTGAACTAAACACAAGTGTGGTGATAAGTGATTGGCTCAAGCCGATTCCGCGTCGATACGTGTGGTCGCTCCCTATAAACACTATGGGGTTTATTTATAAACGCTGGTTAAAGTTAAGTAATGATTAGCGACTGTTTAACATAGATTTTTGACGTTTGAACGTCACTTAACTTTAAGCAACGTTTATGAATAAACCCCATCAAGTGTACGGCCTGAGTGGAATGGCGTGCGGCGGGGCGTTCTGCATCGCGTGCAAGCGGCGAAAGATTGATCGCCGCGCCGCTCACCGCCTCTCAGGACACTCGCGAGGGGATTGTATGTGTTTAACATGAACGCCGCACGCGCCGCCCCGCCGGACGCTCGATTCGAGCGTGTACTCGGTTCGTACCCTAACACTTCGCGGGCACTTAAAGTCTATAGACGCCACAACAATGAAAACTCCATTGCGTCTCGTTTATCGTCCACGGCAAACCGATTCAATAAAACTTGCTAGGAAATTACAAAAACATAGTACGAGACTTACGCCCGGTTTTGGGAACGAAAATCGACACAAGAAAGCAGCTAACAAATTCAGTGTGTCTACACTGGCTTGACAATTTGTTATCTATTTTCATCAGCAAATGTTCTTATTTAGCTATGTTGGTTGAATGATGTTTAAAGAAAATGTGTCTCTCGGGCGAAGCCCTTATAAGATTGCCCATGGCATATAGGTACAATTGCCAGCACATCAGGTTATACGAAACTGTCAAATTTCTCCAAACGATTTAAAACCTTAAAATGTTGATGGTAAGTTCAAAATCGAATGAGAAAATCTGACAGTTCGACTGTACATAAAGTCCAGCAGTTTAAAAAAGTGGTTTAAACATAGTACTCACTTCTATGCAATGATTGCAGACCGAGCAGTGTGAACACCGCGGCGGCCGGTAGAACTTGCACGTCACGCACCATTTCATTCGCACCGTGATACCATTTATCTCCACGCTGCGATATAGAGGTGCTCGAAAGTCATCCTCCCGGTCCTCGTCAGGTGGAGCTGGGGACAGCAGATATTATCAAATATATTATTTTTTACGGCTATAGGCGCGCCCACTATTACATGGGACTTACATATGTCATCAAAGTACTCAATTTTATTTGCCTAACGTAGGGGGGGATGTGCTATGGTAGCTCGCGAAATGCAATTTTTTTGCAATTTGCAACTCATTGTCTGGGTGTATGTTGATTCGCGATCTTAACAAATATGTATTTGCAGAATTATAATTATAAGAATCAGTAATAAAACTCCTTAAGTTAGCATAATCCTAACATGTCTTGATTTCATGAAATAATCGTTCAATAGGATTAATTATATGAACTTAGAGATATGATTGATGATTTATATGTTTTTTTTTTTTTTTTCTGAGTAGCATTCCGGAGTCTGGATATATGCCCGATTGATGGCAATAGGCTCGCCCCCTATTACATGGGACTTTAAAACATAACTGGCGAAATGTGGGTGTACTATTCGTACATCTTTGCCCAACCCTTCGGGGAAAACAAGGCGTGATGTTATGTTATGTAATTCTATAAATAAATATTTGATACGGCCGCGAATCATATTTAGATCAACATACAACCTGACACTGACCTGGAAATTGCAAAAAAACGTAAGTAAAATTTAATTTTGCGGGCTTCCCTGACGCTTCCGCCTTAAGAGGGACTTTATTAGATTCGGCTTCCGAATAAAACCGTCCCTAAAATGGTCAACGTAATTGGGTTTGATTATAAACTCAACTTGCGAAATTCGGATGTACTAAACACCTCTGCCTACCTCTTCGGAGAATACAGGCATGATGTTATGTTTTTTTTCTACACAATAAGTCCATTGTGTTAGTAAAACATACGTTATAAAAACAAAATAAACATTACAAATGTCATTAAAAAAAACTTGCCAAAAATAAAATAGAATTCGGATAATTTTGGGCAAAACACGATCTTGCAAGAGATAGAATTCCTAATTGATCTACAAAATGCCTTAAAAGACGAGAGTAAGGATTCTCCGTCCATGTTCTCAATTTACAAGGATCATTGGATAATTTTCGGTAGGCGAAGGAAAGTATAATTTCCAGTCGGCTGGTTTTTACGGGGCTATTTTAAGAAAGAGGGTTTTAACTTGTTTTTACTAACGTATAATAGATTTTATTTTGTTTATTTTGGATCCGAGTAAGCGGTAAATGGGTACAAATTCAAAACCATTGATTGGCAAATTTATAATCATATTCGATGAGGGGCTCGTGACTAAATAATAACAGCGGCACGGGTCGATCGAAGGTTAAGCTACACTTGCCGCGGTTGGTTCGTGGATGGATGACCATCCAATACATATCGAGATCCCTCCGTGCCTCGGAAAGTACGTTAAGCCGTTGGTCCCGGCTGTCATTCGTAGATCTTTGAGAGTCGTTACGGGTAGTCAGAACCCCAAAAGTCTGGCAACCAGTCTAACCAAGGGGTATCGTGTTACCCAGTAACTGGGTTGTGGAGGTCAGATAGGCAGTCGCTCCGAGTAAAATACTGGTATTCAGTTGTATCCGGTTAGACTAGAAGCCGACCCCAACATAGTTAGGAAAAGGCTAGGCAGATTGATTCGAATCAAGTTCGATTTGATTCAAACTCAATAAGATCAGAAGTACGCCAACTTAATAGTATCAAAATAAAATTTGAATTAATTAGGGCATATTATCAAATGAATATGTTATAAAATTAATGACTAACAATATTAAAAAGTCATTATTAAACCATTACCGAGAGTCGTGAGTCACGGCGGTAATTCTTGATTATTATTGTAAGGACCAGACCAGTTTTGAACTGGACATATTTTTCATAATTATAATATTTACCTATACATAATTACAGTACCTAACAAGTGGCCATATAATTGTGGCTGTATCTAATACTGTATTTTTCTTATATTTATATAGCAGGAATGAATGAATGGGTGCATGGAAGATGTGAGTGGAAACGCCGGGAGGGGCCGCCCTAGAAGGCCGTATACGAGGGCTGCACTAAAAGTATCGGGAATGGAATATTTCCACTGTTCCTGTCATATTTAAATCTTTTTAATTGAAAACTCCTTGGTTTTAAAAATCGAATACCATTTATTTATTTAAAAAAAGATTCTCGGTCTTGTCACAAGGTTTTGTCAAACTTGTTTAGTCGTTGAGAAAATGGAATTGACTCGAGAAAATTCAAGAGCGATGATTTATTATGACTTTCGAAGTGGTTTAACACAAAATCAGAGTGTTGACCGGATGATTTCTGCATTTGGTGATGAAGCCCCATCCAAAACCACAATTTATCGCTGGTTTGCTGAATTTCAACGTGGACGTGTCAAGCTCAGTGATGATCCCCGTCAAGGTCGTCCAAAAACTGCAGTCACCCAAGAAAACGTTGATGCTGTGCGTAAGCTGATTGAGGAAGATCGACATGTGACATACCGCGAAATTCAGGCAACTTTAGACATTGGCATGAGTCAAATAATCTTGCATGAACAATTAGGTGTAAAAAAGATGTTTTTTTTCCCGATGGATACCGCATTCGCTCTGTGAAGAGCAAAAAGCGGCTCGCGTTACTTGGTGCGTCAGAACTCTCGAAAGATTCCACGCAGGATCCTCAAATGCTGTATACAACATCGTATCAGGTGACGAATCCTGGATATATGCGTACGAACCCGAAACAAAAAAACAGTCACGAGTTTGGGTGTTCGAAAATGAGTTAAAGCAAACAAAAATTGTTCGTGCACGGAGTGTTGCAAAAAAAATGGTAGCCACGTTTGTCTCCGAAACCGGCCATGTTAAGAATATTCCTCTTGAGGGACAAAGAACGGTTAATGCAGAATGGTATGCTAGCATTTGTTTGCCACAGGTCGTTTCTGAACTCCGTAAAGAGAACTGCAACCGCCGCATCATCCTCCATCACGACAATGCGAGTTCTCACACCGCGCACAGAACAAAAGAGTTTTTAGAGCAAGAAAACATAGAATTATTAGACCATCCGCCGTACAGCCCCGACCTAAGCCCTAATGATTTCTATACTTTCCCTAAAATAAAGAATAAATTGCGTGGACAGAGATTTTCATCACCTGAAGAAGCTGTGGACGCCAACAAAATGGCCATTTTGGAGACCCCAACTTCCGAATAGAATGGTTGCTTCAATGATTGGTTCCATCGTATGGAAAAATGTGTCAAATTTCGCGGAGAATACTTCGAAAAGCAATAAATACATTTTTAAATAGTAATGTTGTGTCTCTTCCTTGATTCCCGAAATTTTCAGTGCCGCCCTCGTAGTGACCTTATTGGTGATGTTCTTCAAGAACGAGGAAAGATCTGGTCAGTAGCACTTGCAACCGGCGTGTGTGTATGACCATCTGGGCCTCAAGTCTGCTATTACAATAGTGTCAGAATGGTCTCGCCATTGTGAGTATTTGACAGTGTTTGTATGGCAAATCTGTCAAAAACTCACAATGAAGAGACCATTCTGACACTATTGTAATAGCAGACTTGAGGCCCTGGTCATAAACGCACGCCAGTTGCGAGTTACTATCGGTCGGTAACTATGTAGTAGTGTCTGTTACTATCTAGTAGGAACGTAAACGAAGCAAAAGGAGTGGGTATGTAAGGATCGTAGTAAGTGGCGTTCTATAGTTTCTGCCTACCTCCATGGGAAGAAGGCGTGAGTTTATGTATGTGGTCAGCGCGCGTTATCAATGCATATCCATCTTTATAGTTACGTATCACATTGTGAATCGATTTTTGCGACTTCGTCATTCTGCGAATGCATTAAACATCCCTTAAACCACATTGGTACCATTGTAGGCAGACACAGATAAGATAACGAGTTTCAGGGCATGAACAAATCAGCACAGACAAACACGTGTGCTATAAAAAGTTAAAAACCTCATTTTGTCTACTAAGCCTCGATTCGTTTGTATTGCGTAAACAAGTTGCTAGCTCGAATAATATTTGTCTATGATTTTATTTAGTTTTTGTAGACGCTTTTGCCTTGTGAAGCGCAAGCAGGAGTAGGAGCAGGAGCATAGGAAAAGAAATAATACTTCGAATTGAAGCGGTATTGGGTGTATTTTTTTAGTTTTTATCATTGTCTTGCAGTTTGAGTAATTTATGAAGCCTACCCTAATGTCCTTTCTTTGGTATTGTTCGTCGAATCATTAAGCTCCTATGAGTTGAGCTGCACGATTAAGTGATTGATGAGTTGATTTGCAATGCGTGCACTTACTGGAGAGGCCGAACTCATCTAGTCTTTTAAATATGATTGAGGTGTAAAAGTGTTTGTATAAACCTACTTACAGAAATAAAATCATCTAGCATTGTATCATATGCCTCAAGATGTAGTTTAGAAGTTAGATTTTGAAACGCTTATCTATTAATTCATGTAGGTATCTAATTATTTACTTTTCAATGGCATAAGACCAAAACTGTACCGTTGACCGTAAGATCAAGGTTCTCTGATCTGATAGAAAAACAATTCCATCCACAATCAAACTTTTTCAAACTAATAATTTCGATCAGAACAGCACTCTAATTGCGTAACACACCATCAATCACAATCTGAATGATTTTGAAGGATATTGCTAATCAATTGCTTCATAATGTTCGAAAAATTTGTCTGCTCAACAATTGGTCAACGCAATTAATGTTGCTGTCTAACTGTCAAAATGAAACCCATTGCTACTTTTTGTGTGTTACGCAATTACCCCGCAGCACTTGACTAAAACAAATAAACAAATAAAATTTGAATAAAAAAAATTGGGTTTGTCAATGTCAAATTAGTCATTACACCGAAACGTTATCATCAGAGATAACTAAAATTAATGTTAACTAATGAATTACATAAATATAGATAGTGTAACTAAAAGAAGATAACTGATTCTTAATTATTTAAGTACGAGAAATATGGAAAACGCAGAAGTAGTATGTGAAGATTGTGGCAATGTAGCATTTTGGCATTCATCATCTGTTTAGCCTTTTCAACTATTTTGGGGTCGGCTTCCAGTCTAACCAGATGCAGCTGAATACCAGTATTTTACATGAAGCGACTGCTTATCTGACCTCCACAACCCAGTTACTGGGTAACACAATACCCCTTGGTAAGACTGGTTCTCAGACTTTCGGGCTTCTGACGACCTGTAACGCCTGTCAAAGATCCGCGAATGACAGCAAAGACCAACGGCTTAACGTGCTTTCCGAGGCACGAAAGAGAGGTGGTATGTAAAGATGGTCAGACCGACATCGCCAAGCGTATCTTAACCTTCGACCGCCCCATGCGGCTATTATTATTTAGTTACTATCCCGACTTAGCCATGAGCCCGATTCATTTATTTTTAAATGTCGCAGCATCATGCTGAGATAGGAGCCTTTTAGCCCCGTACAGGATTTTTCATTTTACTTTTGTTTTTTATTTTATTTTTTATTAGTGTTACTATGAGTGTGTTTAGTTTAAAATGTGATCTTCCTGTATGAGTCCCAATAAATTCTTTTTCTTTCTTTCTTAAATGTGCAATTGAAATCATCATTATGAACAACTTTTACTATGTGACCAAATCGCGAAAATAATATCGGCTATTCCATACATTTATGTTCGCATAAATCGATAAAATGGGAACAGCAGATTTTTTTGGCGACTTTTGTGTCGGTCTTCATAATGATGAGTACAATGTCCCGTAAGTCTTTGACTTATTCAAATTCCACCGTGTAGTTTCTTCCTAAATAATCAGCCTAAAGTTTTTACTGATGAGGCTGAGACCCAGGTCTCCACTCATCGAAAGGGAGCAAGTCACCAGGCGGGGCCAGTGCGGGCTGGTGGATATCACTTCTTCGAATTTTTGGTTTTTCCTTCACGGTTTTGCGATGATGAAATTTTACACTACCCCGGGCATACCCCGTAAAAGATGTACGAGCTGGACAAAACAAACGACCAGTGGTCCACATTGGCTCTGGATTACAAAAATGGAGTTAATGAGGAGAAACCTTTGCCCAGCAGTGGGATGATACAGGCTAACAGTAACGGAAGTAAACTGCCTACCTGAGTTTAAACCTACAACCCGTAAAGCGCGGAAGTTTTCACTGAGCCACCACAGCTCTAACTGCACTACTTACTGATCTGAACAAAACAGTGTACAAAGTAAAACGCATGCCTGTCAAATTTCTCCCTATAGCCATGGTTAAAAGTCGCAAAATGATGTAAATTACATAAATAAAATACATATACACACCTTTTGGTATAACTCCCGGGTCCATGAAAGTGGCCAGGGTAAAATTGGCCAAAACAAAAAACGTTATGAAGCCTTGGTACGCGGGAACCCATGGGTGCTTGTGCAGGTAGTATTGACACCTGAAATAGACATAAAGGATGTTATAAATACATATTTGAAATTGGAATGGATGACAGACAATCACAATTATATTAGCAAGATTAATAGTAAGGTATGTTCGGGTAAGTTCGGTGTTGGGATAAGACCGTACGTATCAATTTTCGGCTAATATTTTTTAATGCTATAAACTGGAGGTTGGGGCAGAATAAAATGAAGCAGAACACAATGTTGTCAGTATTAAAAAATGTTGCCTTAGCCGAGAATTTTAACGGTTTTATCCCAGCGCTAGACTAACCCTAACATACTCTACATATCGCATATTAGCAACGAGAGTGTCACAACAAAATAAATGTAGTTTTTGGGACATTACAATTTTATATTTTTACTACCTACATTTTCACTAAATATTACTGAGGGAGCATATCGGAGAACTTATGATAATAATGTATTTAAGAAGACTATTTAATACTCTTTTATATTTTTATGGAAATTAAAATCTAAAGATATTTTCGAACCTTAAACTTCGTATTTTTATGGGTTTCGACTATCTTGTTGCCGATGTGCGATATTATGTGAACTTTGTGAGTAAATCTGTCATTTCTGAATAGGTCAAATTATTTATAGATCTATGCTCAGGTGGTAAATTATATAATTTAACTAGCACCTGCTCGCGACTTCGTCCGCGTGAAATTTCTTATCTATACAAATAAATAAAAGTGTCTGTTTTTAAAGTCAAAATAACAGCTTTTTACGAATGCCTATGAAAGTATAGTACGGTTCTTATAATTAAAAAAAAAACATTTTTTTACATTTTTGTATGGCTGTTTGTTCTTTTAAATTATTCCTATATAATGCAAAAATATTTTTTCAAATCCGACAGGTAGTTCCAGAGATTAGCGCGTTCAAACGAAACCTCTTCAGCCAATGAGGTTATATTCAGCTTTATTATTAGTATAGATAGATGACAAACAGCAATACTGTAGCTCAACGCCAGCCCTGGGGTAGAGCGAGAGGAGCGGTCGCTCGCTCTAGGCACAAGGTGGAAAGGGGAGCCAAAAATCCAAACGCGAAAAACTATTTCCAGCGCAACATAAAATTATGATGGCGCCTTTTGAGATGCGCGAGAGCAGTATTGCCAGATCAGGTTTTTTAAAATCCGTAGGGTGACGCTGAAAAATCCGTAGATTGCCTCTAGATAAATTCGTAGGTCTATAACTTTACAAAAGCTCAATCTAACTTTTTTTAACGCTAAATTTGACTGTTTGGGCGGCTAGACTAGCCTTGAACCTAGTCCGTAAACAGCGTTTCTCGTAAAAATTACATGGGTGACTGCTCTTTTGTGCACAGCTGAAATCAGGGCTCCATAACGGGTTTGACCAAAGGGCACCGAAAAACAATCTCGCTCTACCCTGATCAAAGACTAGGGCTGGCGGCGGCGCTGCTGTAGCTTTCTATTACTGAAAGAATCGGATCAGTAATTCCGAAGATTACCCACTACATACAAAAACAAAATTTACCTCTTTATAATATTAGTATAGATTAATAATCCTGCCAATTGATTAGATATTTGACGTTTTACTAAAGATTAAATAAACCTGGCGCAGTATTTTGCACTGATATTGTACTAGGAAACTTATCTATATCTAAACAAATAAATAAAAGTGAAGTGTCTGTTTGTAATTTAAAAATATCAGCTTTTTACTAAATGCGTACCCTGTATGGGTTATTGGTAAAACAAAAAAAATACATTTACCAAAAACATACCTTCAAGATTTCGTTGTTCTATACATTTAGAGGGTAGTTTAAATAGTTTTATTTTTGTATGAAAGTCCGATGAATTAAAATCTGATGAATTATTAAAAGTCATAGAACGAAAGTCATTGTTTATGATGTTAGTAACATAGTCCTGAGAGGTTGTTTACCAATAACCCTGTTTATAAAAAATAAAAAAAATATTATTACTTTATTTTAGAAACAGCCACGCGGGCGTAGCAGCGGGCAGCAAGCAGCTATACCCAGTCTCAAATTCAGATAATTTATGTAAACAAAGGGATAACATATCAAAAATATATCCTCGTAATTGTAATTCACAGACCATACTTAATATTATAAATATGAAAGTAACTCTGTCTGTCTTTCCGTCTGTTACGTTTTCACGCTTAAACCGCTGAACCGATCGTCATGAAATTTGGCAGAGATAATCTGATATAGATATAGCCTGGGATATAATGGAGAAGGACATAGGCTACTTTTTTACGCGATAACAGACATCCACGCGGGCGGAGCCGCGGGCAAAAGGTAGTTCTAAATAAATGTTAACTGGTTAAAAACATCCTGATTCATATTAGCTCATTGAGGAATAATATGATTAATTGAGGTTCGCGAATCAATATCAGAAATATACAAAAGGTGAATAGGTATTCGTTTGTGTGTAACTAAGGGTCAGTCAGAGATACGATTGTCGCTGCGGTAAGCGTGTAGGATAACAGAAATTCATCCTAAAAAAATACTTGTAGTAGTAGATAACATTTTGTTTTTTTTTTTTTTTTTTTTTCTTCTTCATAATCGGTCAGGCTAAGGATTTTGTATTTAAGTAAAGCGTACTGTAAACTTAATATTTTTTTTTTTTTTATGGCAATTGAGCCGGTGTCGTCTATTCTGCCAGCGTCACGTTGAGGATGATTGAGAACTTTTTCATGCGATGTCATGAACGCGCGCGAAAAGAAAAGTGACATTCCTATGTTGCCAACGCTAATGAGAGAAATAATCCTATTTACAAAAAATTTTTTTTTTTTTTTTTTTAAACGCGATGTTAATGCGTGTGTATAAGAAACACTACTCTGTTTAATTAATTATATTTCAGTGAAGTAAAATCACATCGCCTAACAAAAGATATTCAATCTTTTTTTTTTTTTGTTGGGTTGGAAATTATCAAATAACTTCTCCCGCTCTGGACGGAGCGCCTACGGTGGCTGGGAATCGGCTACCGATTCCCGCCGCCCAGGGCGTCTCCTGCGGCGACTAGGGGCGTGAGGGCGCACAGACTGCCGCTCCCTCACGCGTTCCGCCTCCTCCTTCGCGCGCATTACTGCTTCGCAGAAGGAGGTGACTGCCTCCTATGCACTCTCGCTCCGGACCATGGCCTGAAACAGGGCCGGACGCGAAAGATCGCCGCCGCCGATCGCTTCCATGAGGACACGGCGGTGCTCTGCCCAAGCCGGGCAGACCTCCACCGTATGCTCCACCGTGTCCTCCGGGCGATACACACAGTGGTAACACCCGGGCGTTTCCTCCCGCCTTCCTTTTTAAAACTATGTTGGGAACGTCCATTCTGACCCGATGCAAGCTTGGCTTGCCGACAAGGTTGGCGCAGTGGTTAAGCGATTGACTGCTGCGTTACGTGTCGCGGGTTAGATTCCCGCACGGAACAAATATTTGTATGACCTACAAGTAGTTGTTCCGGGTCTGGCTGTTTGTGTATGTGAGTTTTAAATGTTTGTAAACGCACCCACGATGCAGGAGAAATTCCTAACGTTTAAAAAAAAAATAAAAACTACATGGAGCGACCACATACAATGGTGCATCTTAAGGACTAAGTGCGGAAACCAAACCCTCTAACATAGAACATAACATAGATCTACATGGAGCGACTGCCTATCTGACCTCCACAACAGTTACTGGGTAACACGATACCCTTGGTAAGACTGGTTGTCAGACTTTTGGGGCTTCTGACTACCCATAACGACTGTCAAAGATCTACGAATGACAGCCGGGGCCAACGGCTTAACGTGCTTTCCGAGGCATGGAGGGGTCTCCTTATGTAACAGAAGATATCATTATGATACCTACTATAAAAGGTAATTATTAGAGATGATAACAAACAGAACATAATCTTCTGATTCACACACTAGTGATAATGAAAATTAAAAACAGTTAAACCATAGATGTTGTTGAGATAAAAAATTTGCTACCTACTTAAAAGGGATAAAGACTGCTTAAGATTTATCTGGTTAAAATATGTACCTAAATATTATTTTGATGTGATGTGACTGAAATTTTTCTCACAGTTTCAAATATCTTAGTAATGGGGTTCCCATAAGGAAATAATCCATAATAACCTTAATCTGAGCTGTCAAGTCAATGAACATTATAAATATTCATACATTAGTCAAAACATGTCATATTCACACACATTTCCAAGTAAATTAATAACAGAATATTTCCACAATTGTGGCCATTGTTTACATTTCCTACTGATGGAATAGGAACCATAACAGTATAGTAATTAGGTACAGTATACTTTGCAACTATGATCCAGAATAAAACTTTTATATCATCAATATATTTTTTTACACTATGTTAATAATTTAAACTTGACTCTTGATCTTGGCTGTATGTTTAATTGTTGACATTAGCATACCATTGCTTGTACACTCATTATAATCTAATTATCAAGTCTTGAACCTAGGTTTTTTATGTTTGATATTGAATGATTTGCAATGGTTTTTTTATTAAAATTCTGAAGAGGAAGAAGGCCATTTTTTTAAATTAATACTACTTATTAAAAGAATAAATTAACATGGATGTTAACTTAATACAAATTAGGTGTGCAACTCTGCAAAAACAGAAAGAGGAAACCCACACTTTTATTAAATACTAGCTGCGCCCTGCGGTTTCAGCCGCATAAGTCACGATCAAGTAGGAATATCGAGACAAAAAGTATTCTATGTCCTAACCCAAGTCATAGTCTACCCATGTGCCAAATTTCAACCAAATCCGTTCAGCCGTTTTAGCGTGAAAGCGTAAAAAACAAACATAGGTACAATTTTTTTTGTTTTTCTCTTTTAACAAAATATTAGTTTAGAAGTACTGAACTAGACTGATTACAAACATTCTTTCACTATAATTAAGAAGCTAAACTAATGCAAACACATTAGTTTACCAAACAACATAATAAAATGTTTACCCAACGGATACACTTGAACCAAACTAGGGTAAACAGTACGAAAATAAATCTGCAATCAATATGTTTGTGTTAACAGATTTCACACATACTACTAGTTTAACATAGGTTATTTTGAAACTCCCGCCACATTAGAACAGGCTACAATGACATGAGAGAGTCAAAAACAAAATTTAGTTTCTGTATATTACCTTGTTAAGGATTAAGGAATAAATAAATCAAACAGGAATCCACTGGATGCGGGAAGCACAAAACCGGTCGAAGTGGCGGTGCTTGGAAGCCTATGTCCAGCAGTGGACGTCTTTCGGCTGAAATTTTGATGATATAACTAGGTATACCAATGGTTTGTAATCAGGTGGTGATTTTAGTTTTTTGCTTCATACAAACTGTTATTAGTGTAACTTTAAAATTGCTTTTGGAATATTGCTAAAGAAAGTAGAAAATTATCATCATGAATCAAATTGTAAAATGAGCTATTATTACTATGGATTATAGTAAATTACCAGGCCCAGTGCAGGTTGGTAGATGTCACATGTCTTTGAATTTTTGGTATTAGGACATGCTGGTTTCCTCACAATGTTTTCCTTCACCGTCTTGAGAGCAGTCGTAATGAAATAATTTATACAAATTAAAGAGGCTGTCCGTGTGGCGCCGGACGTAAAGAATAGCACCATCCCATTTCCTCCCGTGGGTGTCGTAAAAGGCGAGTAAGGGACTTACTAGAGAATGAGCAGCAGCGTTCTCTATGCATTTTTAAAACCTTACTGCAATCGCCAACCCGCCTGCCAAGCGTGGCGATAATGGCTAATCCCCCCAATTGGGGGAGGCCTATGTCCAGAGGACGTCTTTCGGCTGAAATTATGATGATGAAAGAGGCTGTCGGGGTTCGAACCTACAACTCGTAAGTCGCGGCCACTGGGCCACCACTGCTCTTAGTTAGTAAATAATACACTGACATAATTAATTTCTTTCTTATCTTTTAGATCTCCTGCTTGTCTTTAGAATTATAATTACATTATTATTGAATTATCATAATTCTGATAACCTTGAGATTCTACAGTAAATTCTAATCTTGAGATTGTACAGTAAATTCAGTTAAGCGAGACAAAAAGGATCAAATAGTTTATTTATATTGCTGTCTAAATATTGAATTTAAGTCATTACTGTCATTAGCTACTGTATAGGAGTTACAGATAATTTAGTGTGAACTTCACCTAGTTTTTTGCACTGCTGTGAGGTAAAAAATCAAGTCATGGACGGTTGTTAGTAGTGATAATTTTACAGGTTTTACAAGTTTTTCTACTTAGGTCAGGGCTTACAGCATAATGTATAATCAAGAAATTTTAAGTGTATACTATAGTACATCATCTGAAATGCCAAATATTAAGAATATTATGTTCAATATTGGTGCGGATTCCCTTGTTCACAAACTAAACTAAATTTAAGTTCAGAGCATCTTTTTCTTCCAATTTCATTAAGTCAAGGACAGAAGATACATTTTAGTTTAGTCCTGTCAAATTAATCAGCGCCTGTCACTACTCCATACAAGTTTAGACATGATTAAAAACTTGCCGACGAAAATTACATTAAAATACGTCAAGCGCTGATGAATTTGACAGGACTAAACTAAAATTTATCTTGTCCTTTTCTTAATGAAATAGAAAGAAAAAGATCCACTGAAGTTAAATTTAGTTTAGTTTCTGAACAAGGGAATCGGCACCATTGTTTCATATTTATCACAAAGGTAAAGGACTTAAATGAGGCAGACTTAAAGAAGATCAAAAAGGTGTATACAAAGCAGACATCCTAAGACTACTAACATAATGACAGCAACTTGCAAAGTTAGTGAAAAATTGCATAATTATAAGTATTACAATTACTACTCTTTTGCAAACACACTATATTAATTATAGTGGAATAGCTCTAGTAAGCCTAAACAATTAGGTATCCAATTCTAAACTGTGCCAACATACCACAGGTATGTTTAGAGATGGGATTGCTCCAAATTGTTATACACACAAGATAGTGTATTTATATCAAAACCCAGTATTTAAAGTATAAAAGAACCAAGTTATTACAAATTTTACAAATAGGACCACTATTTCCTGAAGGAAAATAGTATTGTAATTATATTTTATACAACAAATTATATTTAATCACCTGTATTTTTGTATCTATTCAAATTCATTAAATTACATCAGAGCTCTGTTATAAAATTACTCTAAAACTGAAATTGTGTACTTTTTGCTTTAAGGTAAACAAATCATAACAAGCTGCCGCAAGTACAAAGCCATAAAATAAAATTGAGGAACAATGTGTTAACTCTTTTGAGTTCTTATAAGAACCAACAAGACCATAATTATTGTCAATTTTTTAACTATAGCTGGAACTTACATAATAGGTTTATGTATAAAACTTTATATTACACCTTAATGTGTCATAAAACTAACCTATTTGTTTTTGAGGTCATACCTCATGAACTCTGTAAAAACCAGATGTCTATTATCACAGATAGAATTCACTGATAAAATACACATTTTATGTATCAACCAAAACTACATGTAAATATAGTATCAATGCTACACCGTGCATTATAAATAATGAATGTTAATGTAATCATCATTATTGTAATATTTATATAGAGATAACATCTATGAAACTTGGCAGTCTTGTTACAACTTGTCTCCTGTAAATGCTTGTAATAATTTACTTAACTATGTAAACAACAGGAAAACTTCTACAAAAGTCAGCAAGAAAACGATACAGGCTTAGGGAAACTAAAAAGGTTGACTGACTCATATCTTCACACCATGAGACATCTTTTGTTTATACAGATTTGGAAACCACACAGGAAGTACCTACCTGGCCATTGACACGACAACACATCACTGGTCACTCACTTCGAGAAACACTAATTACGCTATGGATAATGTGTTAATGTAAATAAGATATATAATTACTTGGAACATGGCTCCTACACAGTCTTTAAGGATCTGATAAAAATGCTCTTTACCGTAACCGCCACAGGCATAGCAGGGGTATAATTCACATACAGTCACACAGGGCAACTTCACAGCCCCAAGATATTAATAGAAACAATTCAACAATCTCATGTGAAAGTTGTCAAACCGAAAATGAGAATTTACAGACGATCGACGACATTGTATACTTACGGGAAATAAAAAAACAGTGATGTTGTGCCCAACAAGAGAGTCCAGGCGAACGTCGCAGGGATGTATCTCGTTTTGAGGTCGCATTTGGGCATATTGTGTCAATTTTATTTCCCTAAAAGAAAACTAACTCGGTTTTATTCACTACAGATCAACATGGCCGCACCTATTAATCTGACAGAAATAGTGTGGCAACAGTAAATTTTAGGGATGTTAATAAATGTTCAATTAATAACCGGTAATAAAATTCAAATCACTAATTTTATGTATCAGTTTTGAAAAACATAAAATAAAAAGAGGTCAGTCAAGTGCTAGTGACTGGAACTATATAAATACCTTTTATTTAAAACAATAACTCATTAAGAATTTAGGTCCTATGCCGGAACGCCTTTACCAATCCTAAGCTGCTCCGACTTTCGGTACCTCGGGCTGTGCCTTGAGTCGCGTAGACCGAGACGTAATGTGTCGGATCAACTCAGGATGGATGAAATGGTCAATGGTCACAGGAACAACTTGCGACCCACGTTTATATGCCTCTCAAGTAAAAGGGGAAAATCTACAAGTCTGTGATATAGGCTGTCGTACTGTATGGATCGGAATGCTGGACCTTGAAAAACACGGATGAAAAAAGGTTGTATGCAGAGGAGATGAGATTGTTGAGATGGTTGTGTGGAGTGACGAAAATTGTTAAGGTAAGAGATTAGCAGGGAAAGTTTGAAAGTGGCGCCAGAAAGGGGCTTAGTATGGGCATGGGATGAGGCGTGCGTGACTAAAAGAGCGATAAATATAAATTTTATTCGATGGAGAAAAAGAGGAAGGCCAAAGAAAAGATGGATATTGTGTGAGGATTGATGAAAAAGAGAAGGGATCCTAGTAGCAATTGCCGTTGGCTTTCATACGCCAACAGTTGGGAATTTATTGGCAGACGGTTAGTTATTCCGCCAACCTAAACTTAAAATAGGCCCATTGTCATAAACATGCACTATTTGCCCAACGGATAGCCAACGACGGGCCTGCTGTTACTATTCCTACTGTTGGGTGATTTTTGTAGGGATTTAAGGTATAATGACAACATTGGGCCAACTAACGCGGGCCTGCTGTTACTATTCCTACTGTTGGGTGATTTTTGTAGGGATTTAAGGTATAATGACAACATTGGGCCAACTAACGCGGGCCTGCTGCTTCTATTCCTACTGTTGGGAGATTTTTGTAGGGATTTAAGGTATAATGACAACATTGGGCCAACTAACGCGGGCCTGCTGCTTCTATTCTTATTGTTGGGTGATTTTTATAGGGCCAATTACTGCTACTCCAACGGGGTGGTAGCGGGGTGCGTGGGGAGCGGGCGGCGGCACGCGTCGCCCGGTCCACCCGCCATTTTGTTATTCATTTGTGCACCTGCGGCTGCGGAGTGTTTGTGAGTGTTTGTTGTGTTCGCATCAACAAAGATATTAGCCTGATATCAGGCTGGCAGGCTGTGTTTTAGTTTAGTTAGTTAACCTTACGGTTTGTGAAAGTGTTAAATGTATAAAGTTGTGGAGTTTTACGACGATGATGGTAACGGTGGGGAACTCGGTGTGGTGCGTGAAGAATGGATGACGCCATGGAAGACTCATTGCATGTGTGTTACAAAACGTGTAAAAATCGTCGCTGCACATGAACCTTATCGGCTTCAAAATAAGGTTGGTTTTTCAAAACAAATCGCTAGTAGCATTTTTCGTTGGCATTTAGTTGGGCCACTTATCTCTGGTTAGTTGGCAAATGCATACAATTAGCGGGCAGTTTGCGGGTTGGGCAACAACGGATGGCCTACGTGAATTTGCCTACGAAAGCCCAACTTGCGATGGGGCCAACGTACATTGCCCTACGAAGGCCCAACGAAAACGTGTTATGGGTAGGCCCAACGACACATAATACATTAAGGCAAGCGGTTGTATGTTGGTTGGTCTATGGCTGGTTTCAGAGCGACGCGTCTCGTCAGCGCCGGCCGTACGCGCGTCGCTATACATGAACCTTATCGGCTTCAAAATAAGGTTGGTTTTAACATAAAACAAATCGCTAAAACCAACCTTATTTTGAAGCCGATAAGGTTCATGTATAGCGACGCGCGTACGGCCGGCGCTGGCGAGACGCATCGCTCTGAAACTAGCCATAGAACCAACCAACATACAACCGCTTGCCTTAATGTATTATGTGTCGTTGGGCCTACCCATAACACGTTACCGTTGGGCCTTCGTAGGGCAATGTACGTTGGCCCATCGCAAGTTGGGCTTTCGTAGGGCAATGTACGTTGGCCCCATCGCAAGTTGGGTCTTCGTAGGGCAATGTACGTTGGCCCCATCGCAAGTTGGGCCTTCGTAGGGCAATGTACGTTGGCCCCATCGCAAGTTGGGCCTTCGTAGGCAAATCCACGTAGGCCATCAGTTGTTGGCCCAACCCGCAAACTGATGATGGAAGAAGAAAACGTGTTACGCTGACCCCAAATAACATGGCATGGCATGGCTGGAAGATGCTGATGAATCGCTTCGTTGTTTTTCAGCCCGTCAAGTCCCAGCAGAGGCAGCGTTAGGCGTGGGCGGTGTGGGCCACCACCCACGGCCTGACGGTGCAGAGGGCCTCGCGCCTCACAGCCAAAAATAAATTTGAAAAAGTGCACGCCACAAGGTTTTTCTTATAATATTCCACTCTTCGGCGCACGAAATGAATGTGAATGAAATAATCGTTATAAAATTTATTAATAAAAAAATCTCATCTCTATCGTTTCTGATCATTAGTTTATATTTAGTCTGGCAACATTCGTTGGCGTTAAGCTGCTATCGCGGGGAGTCCCCGGTCTGAGACAGAGCATAGCTCGGGACTTCCCCTTATTAGAAAGCCAATCAAAATACCTATCGCTTGCAGACGCAGTCTTGCTTTTTTTATTTTATATTCCCTTCTTCTTGCACCATCAGAGGGCCTTGCGAAATGTCCTTGCCCACATTTTTAGGTCTTGCGCCGCCACTGAGTCCCATGGATTTCGGATGGTGTATGTATAATAATAATAATACATAAAACTAAAGGCTGATTGTGTAATGTTTATTTCGAAAGTTAATTCAACACAAGTTCCAAGAATAAGGAGGAAATAAATAAGGGATAAATCTCCGGAACGGAGTTACATTCTTGACCATCTGATAAGAATTAAGAATACTTGGATAGTGTAGATTTTCTCAGTAGAGCTTGGAAGTACCTGTTTTTACATACAATACAGACAAACATAGATCATAGCTATTCACAATGGTACGATTCGTTACCGTATCGAAAATGGCACTTGTTCGATATCCTGATTTCTGAACCGAAGGACTGGCAAAATGCTATTCACAGATCCGTGTGGAAAGTACAAAATGGTAGCAAATAGAAAAATATGGTAGAAATTTTTAAGAAGTACGGTGGCCAGCACATCAAGTTACCACAAACTGTAAAATTTTCTCGTTCGATTTTGAACTTAATTATAACACTTTAAAGTTTAAAATCGTTTGAAATAATTAAATGAGATAAATTTGACAGTTTAGTGTAGCTTGATGTGCTTGCCACTATACTTAAATGATTTTTATTGGGTAAGTATTTCATTAAAAGTAATAAGATACTGATTCTTATTAAAAAGTTATTATTAAAGTTATTATTATTATTATTAATATATTTAAGTTCACTTCGGTTGGCGTCACACAGCACTGAACTGACGACGTTAGCTACGCATATGGCTGTGGCCATATGTCCAGTCACAGACCATATAGTATTGTCCAGTGGCAACGCCTTAGCGCGGTAAATAATAATCTAGTGTAACATAAATATATCAATGACTAGCTTCTGCCCGCGACTTCGTCCGCGTTAAATTTCTTGTTCCCCCGACCCACCCCGTCGCAACACATTGCCTGATAAATGATAAATGATTTTATTTCTGTAAGTAGGTTTTTACAAACACTTTTACACGTCAATCATATTTTAAAACTAGATGAGGTCGGCATTTCGTATCTGACTTCTCTGAGAAGAAAGACCGAAACAAACTCAGAGGTCACAGCCTCTTTTAAAGTCCAGACAATAATCTTGGTCAAATCATGTGAAGACCATGTAGACTGGTGTCTGAAATGGTCTTTTGAAGAAAGAACCACACAGATTGAGTGGACCTGTCCATTCAGTGCACGCATTTGTCAGTAATCGTGCAGCTCAACTCAGAACATAAGGAGCTCAACGATTCGACGAACAATACCAAAGAAAGGACATTTGGGCAGGCCGCATAAATTACTCAAACTGCCATACCATGATCAGGAAAAAAAAAAAAAGTATATATACTGAGAAGATATTCATTGAAATTAAATGACGTAAGGGCAACTTTGTTCAAAATTAAATACTTGTGATGAATAACGTATTTATTTGGATAAGGATTAATACCATGTTTATGAAAACTCCTTCGCAAATAATGCATTAATTTCGAACAAATATGATTACCATAAAAAAGGTTATAGTGAGTCAATCTTAAAAGATAGACATATGCTGTCGCGGACTTTTTTTTAGGAAATTTAAAGAGGAACAATTCCATTATACATGATATTTGCGTAACTTAAACTGTTTACGCAGCGCACGCAACGGAAGCTCTCAAAAAGAAATAATTATTCCCGTTTTTGCAACATTTTTCATTTATGCTCCGCTCCTATTGGTCGTAGCGTGATGTTATATAGCCTATAATATTCCTCAATAAATGGACTATCCAACACAAAAAGAATTTTTCTATTCCAACCAGTAGTTCCTGAGATTAGCGCGTTCAAACAAACAAACAAACTCTTCAGCTTTATATATTAGTATAGATATAGATTTAAACTGTCAAAATTGTACGGTTACGGATTTATGAATAGCGTTAGGACTTCGTCAACGTTCGATACGGCACAAAACCGTATCGTACCGTTGTGAATAGCTATGATGGTGACGGTCTACTATTGTTAGGATAAAATGTTCTTAGTCTTAGATTTTATAGTACACGGTATAAATTTTGACTTTTGCCTGCTTCCCTGTCTGGGCAGACAATTGGGCTCGTAGTCGCTCATTTTCAAACTTCATAGTTCTATCAAGTTTGAAAACAAATGATTACGAGCTGAGAACATTTACCTCGTTACCAGTTTAGTACGGAGTATATAGATATCGTAATTATTGATGTGTCATTAATAATGTAAATAAAATGTTTATATGAGCGTAATAAGCTAAAAAGTTAAATACTATTTTGGTTTCTAGGTAAACCGTAATAATTTTAAAAATAAAACCTTATTTTTGTGGTGTAGCTACATTTTTTCTTTTTAATTTACTGTTCGATACCGTCATTATAAACTGAAAAATTGTTGTCATTTGTTAAAAATAAATTTACGTCGCGGTAATTGGTCAACAAATGTAATGTCAGTTGATGACATTGTATTTGATTGGCCCGAAAATTAACCATTTGCAGTCTCGCGGATAAAAATGGCCGTAGTGTTGTCTTGTCTTGCTGCTGTGGTGTGATACGTTTTTCGTAAATCTTTACTAGATTTTTTATCAAAGAACATAAAGATTTTTTTTCACAAGAGTGTTGATTAACTGATCGATTAAGTGTGACAATGTCTAATGGTACAAGTCCGAGTGTGATAAGTTTTCTGAGACAGTACAGGTTCCAGAGGAAACCGAATGATCCTGCTGGACCCAGCAGTCCAGTAACAGTCACGTCGGCTCCTTCTGGTTCTCGTGAGTAAAAAGGTTCTATTCGTAGGACAAGGTCATTGCGAACGCAGCACGTGCTTATGACTTTCCTACCACGAGGAGTTATTATCACGTTCAGTGACCCGTGTTTCCAAAGTTTTAATTTCTGTACCGGTTATTTAGCAAAAAATAATACTGCCTGGACCAAGACATTGGGAGTTTATCCCTGTATTAGGGTGCACCACTTCAATGCATATTCACTTCCATTTTTTCTTTACCTTCAAATTTTTTTTCAGGTCTGTTAATAATTTAATAACAAGCTTTTTTAGTTGCATTATATCATCACGCTATTAAAAAAGGGAACAAGGCTGACCTTCATCTATTATCAAGTCTGTTAACATGGCTATGAATAACTTAACTTTTTCACAACATTGATTTGCATCTATCTCTCCAACCAACTAGTATTTGGACTAAATATTACATGCTAGGGTCTACAAACCTTTTTTTATATTTCATACTGTAACACTAAATTTGCTGGGCAAAAAGTAACATTGAGCCATGTTATTGATTACTGTACAATTTTTACAATATGTTTCTTCTAGAAATATGCTTTCTACCAAGCAAGCAAGTATTATGTGTACCATCTCAGACAGCCCTGTCTATTATCTTAAACTAATTTAAAAAAAAACCAAAACCAAGTGACCTTTTGTTTCTCCTTTGTTGTTTCAATCCATTTCACCATCTTGTACCCAACATGCTGTTTCATGGTGTTCACTATAAGATGAAAATCAAGTTTTCATTAGTTGAATATGAATTAAACAGATACCTGGAGTTTATTAATTTTATTGATTGATGTTTGACCCTTTTGCAAGGACATTAATTTCTAATGGCGGAAAATATGATAACAACTTCTCTTTGCATAGTAATCACTAATAATCTTGAGTTCTAAAATAGAATCTGCTGCATGTTCTTGCATTTATATGTTTAGGTTAAACTTAAATTGTTATGCAATAAAGAAGCTTCCAGTGTTGTGTTGCCCAGTAACTGGGTTGTGGAGGTCAGATCTGTATCTGGTTAGACTGGAAGCTGACCCCAAAAAGTTTGGGAAAAGGTTATGCAGATTTAATAACAAAAGCATAGACTTCATTGCAATAATTGCTTTAGCTTTATCAATAAACTAGCTTTTGCCCGCGGCTCCGCCCTCGTGGATGTCGGTTATCGTAAAAAAGTAGCCTATGTCCTTCTCCATATCCCAGGCTATATCTCTGTCAAATTTCATGACGATCGATTCAGCGGTTGAGGCGTGAAAACGTAACATACAGACAGACAGACAGACAGACAGAGTTACTTTTAAATTTATAATATTAGTATGGATCATTTACAAAAAAATTAATGATAAAATGTTTTGTACCACTGTCCTGTAATTTTGACATTTCTTGACATTACTTTGTTTACTTATCTGAATTAGAGACTGGGTATATACATCTATACATAAAAATAATATTGAAGTGTCTGTTTGTACAGATTTTAAAATTTTTGTCTGTCTGTTTGCTCTGGCTAATCTCTAAAACAGCTGGACTGATTTTGATGGGAGGGGATTTTGTTGTAAGGAGTAACTTATGCTACTTTTATTTTAGAAAAAGCCACGCGAACAAAACCACAGGCAGCAGCTAGTAATAATTATGATAGTCATGTTGGAATTAGGTTAGGCTCAGTTAAAACGGTTCACGAAAAAGTATTATGGATTTGTTTTTAATAATGTATTTTGTGTTCAATAAAGTGACAAATAAATGGAAGCAAATAATTCTGTTTTATGACTTTTATTTGCAGTTTAGTAGAGGGTATTATTCATCTAAGATTTAGAATGAGTTCATGGTTTTCATTGTAAATAAACATAATTATTCCTCATTATTTCTTCTGATTAGCCTTTTGACTTCCATAAACTAATACAAATAGTGAATCCTAGCAAAAAAACGAACAGCCGCAGCCATTCTATGAATTAAATATGTGCTTTCTTGAGTTATTATAGCACTAACAGAGAGAAATTGCATTTT
Source organism: Dryobota labecula (assembly GCA_947523025.1). Classification (NCBI taxonomy): domain Eukaryota; kingdom Metazoa; phylum Arthropoda; class Insecta; order Lepidoptera; family Noctuidae; genus Dryobota; species Dryobota labecula. The sequence goes on along the minus strand of OX383296.1, from coordinate 4,127,570 downwards.
ATTATGTGAAGGGAAAAGCACAAATGAAGTTACTAACCTAGTCTTGTATTAACCATTTATTAACTTACTGTAAAATTCACTAACTTTTGTAAATATAAAGCTAACCAAGTAACAAATCCTCATGGTGTCGTCATTTCTACCTAACTTTATCTTCACGCTAATTTTCATTACAGGCTAAGCAGAATAGAAGCAATAATAACAATAAAACTAATTGCATTACCACCACCCAAAGCCACAGTTAGCCGTAAGTGTAGAACAGTTATAGCAATTAAACATGAGATTTACATTCTTGTGAGTCTTGCATTTACTGCTCATGCAATAATTTTTTTACTTGCTACCACTCACACAGATGCAAAACTTATATTTTCTTGTAAAGACTGTAACAGGTTGCAACCAGGCTTTTTATTCAGTGGTCCATGCTGGAGACACTTTATATTAATCATCTTGACCATTCGCAATGATTGAAGCAATGGGTAATGTGGCCAACTCATTGCTTCCAAAGTCGTTGCAGCCTGTGCAAGATAAGACAAAACTGAAATATTCCATGATACATTACCTTAATCAGTATGAAAAGTATTATTTCAATTCCAATACTACTAATTTGATATGTTTTTTTTTTCTTCTAGATATTAATCAAACTCAGAATAACAAAATCAGAATGGCGGCTCCAAATACAGTAGTAGTAAATAGGAACAATGGACCCGTAGTCTACAAACGGATACGGGTACAAAGCTCAGACTCTGACGATGCAGCATCTCCCGCCGCTAAGAAGCCAGCTGTTACTGTTGAACTCACCACTGCTGTCAAAGAGAGAAGATTAAGAAATATGATACAAATGTTCCCCGAAATACCACCGATGGTAAGTATTTACATTCCAGGTAAGGTTTAATGATGTTGTGACACATGCGAACTATGCATCAAAGACCTGACGTAACACAAATCCTGCATCGCGGAAGTAGAATTTACCGCGCGACTGGTATATATACAACATCCCGACATCAACCGTCGCGCCCAATCGCGCAGGAGTCCCTCAGGGCTCTGTGGTCTCTCCCCTCGTTTTTACGCTGTTTACCAGCGATATCCATAAGAGTATTTTTTTTTTTTTGAAAAATCACCCGATCAATCATCAATCAACCGCTTGACTTTTGTCAATCCCGACAAAAGTCAAGCGGTTCTCTTTTCGAAGCCGCGACGCAACACCATGACCACGACCGATCACCATGTTCGGCAAGCCGATCCCTTAGGAGAAACGAGCCAAATAAATAGGTGTGGTCCTCGATGAGCATCTCTCGTTCTCAGAGCACATAACACTCAGAGCTCCACTCCGTGTCACTCAAGTGCAAATTGCTCATTTACACAGCGTGCATCCGCCCAATTATGACCTATGCCTCTCCAGTCTTTGCCCACGCAAAACCCCAACATATACATAGGATGCAGACCTTCGAAAGGCCACGGGAGCCCCCTGGTTCGTTCGGAACGATGACCTATCTAAAATCCGCACTATCCGACAATTTATGACACGCAATTCAAAGCGTTTCTTCGATTCCGCCGCCAAACACCGTAACCCTCTGGTTGTCCAGGCCGCCAATTACACCCCCTCTCGAATTAGGAAGCTCCGCCGTCCAAGGCTTGTTCTCACCGACCCAGATGGCCCCATAACCCTTCTCCAGGAGAGCAGTAGGGCCACCAGTACAGTGAACAAACACAAAACACGACCGTTATTCCGACCTCGCCGCCGAGGTCCCTCGCGACGACCCCGACTTAACAGTCCCTTGCTCGACGAAGTGCCAGCCCGCGCCGCAGCTGTAAGCTATAGAGCTTTAAATTCCCCGATTAATAATCATAACCCAGATTTGATCTAGCCTGTCCCTCCTTGCTGTCCTGTCCTTGCTGGGGTGCCCTTAGCGAGCAGTCGTTTTGTTTATAAGTTTTATGCCCTGGCTGGAGGCTTTCGCTTAAGGCAACCACAGGAAAGTCCGGTTAAGGAGTCACGACCTCTCAAGGTGAACTCCGAGATGCCACTTTTATAAAAAAAAGAACCGTCGGGCAGTAATCTACCAGACACAACATCCGTCTGGTCGGAGGTTTCTCCCTTTTCTGTAGAGGATGAGTGAAATTTACACCCTGTTCCTCATACCTCTATACTGGTGACTCCGACGTGATAGCATAATGTGATAGAAGATTGTTTGATGGGGATGTAAGATGTTCTAAACAGACCAGGAGACGTGATCAACTTCTGGAGGGAGGTCGACTGGTTGGAATAACCACCGATGGCCGCCATGGGCCACGCACACTGGTCCACCTGAAGGACTAAGTGCGGAAACCAAACCATCTAAAATAGAACATAGATGTGGATGTATGGTGACTATTGACTTTCATATTTTGTCGTCGCATATTTGCAATCGCTCTGATTCTGTCACGTCGTCAAATAAATATTTTAACACCTACTGTCAAAAACGTGTCGTCATGAAATTCCTTTGCCGTTGCTGACCGATGTTTGATACTTTGATTCTACCTTTCACCAAAAGCGCTCAAGCTGCAAGGCAAACCGTGTTCGCACAAATCGTGTTTGCTAAAAGTTCTGACAAAATGTTCTTAATGGTACACCACTGACTACCTGCAGTCTCCTTCTACCATTAATCCAAAACAAAGGTTGTCTGTAAAGATCGCTTTTAGCGTTAAGACCGCCCATTGTGTCATCCTATGTAAAATTTCTACATTTATATAGATCTGTAATTTTCATGGTGTAAATAATAAAGAGTATTCTATCTATCTACATATCTGACAGCAATATCTTTACAGTCCATTCATAGCAGCTTCCTATTTTCCGCAGTTCATAAAAAACACTCTGGTAAAACATGGATGGAATGAAGAGCGTTCTCGAGACGAGCTGCTGATGCATGACCCGGAGACCAACGACAAAGGAACGTCATCCACATTCTTCGGAGCCAAGGCCGGCGCTTCAGGGTCACAGAGTATACAGCGGCCGTATACCAATATGGGTATCGTCAGAGTCACTAGTGGGCCTAAGACGAATGTGGTGGTGAGGAAACCCCTGGAGGCTAAAGGAGGGAGGACGAGAAGAGGCAGCAGCGGCAGTGAGGATGACGATTATGGTGTCAGAAAAGGGAAAGATGATAGGGTTTATGACAGGTATTTATTCTTATATGTGGGTGGATTTTTTTTAAAGTGCACATGAAGTTTTCACGATGTCCCTTAACTTGAAATATTTTCTTTCGTTGGCAAAATTACAAAGCCGTCTGATTCGCTACCGGCATCTTGACAAAAAAGTGTACACCTAGATTCTGTCGTTTCATAAGTATGGGCACTTACAGGTTCATGTGAAATAACATATTTAGATTTTTTGCGAATCATGAAATCGCGTGAAGTATTTTTAATCTTAAGAGTAATCTATTTAATTTTGAAGAAGTTTTGGTAAAAGATCTATCTTTTATAAATAATTCTATTATTAATTGATCGACATGGTTTAAGAAACAATGAGGCTTACGAAACTAATATAAAACACGCACGACCCAACGAATTGCACGTGCTAAATGGCATGACACAAGGGACTGGGCACCTTCCTAAGCCCATATCACCACCGAATGCACGAAAACACACTTATTACACGTACGGTTGCCTTCATATTGACTACTGTTATATGGGAATTACACAATCTCGCCATTCGTCAAAACATTCGTGCAAATGTGTAAACAAAACATTGAATTCAACAGTAGCTGCCATGGCTTTGTTTTACTCTTGACTAGAAATCGTCTCGAGACGCGAGCGACCGTAGGAATTTTGAAGCGAATAGGTAGCGATCACATATTCTTGAATCTGATTTGCCTCGCTATTAGCGCGGCTGTGTCCATCCAGCTTTATGCTTACAAACTCTCAGTCTACAAAAACTACATTAAATTTTGTTCACCCCTATTCTTCAGCGAGGATTCAGACAACGAGATAACAGATGACCTGATAGGCGACAAGAAGAAAGTGTTCGAGTTCCTCAACAATAGCAATATGAACGAGTTGTCGCTGCTAAGTGGATGCTCGCAGAAGAAGGCAGACGCTATTATGTCGCTAAGGCCTTTCAAGGGCTGGTTAGATATGGTAAGCAATTAAATAATTATTTAATGGTAAACTATATAATCTCTGTTTACAGTCCAGCCAACTTCCCAAATGTGTTCCTGTTAAGTAACACTAATGAGAATCTGATGTCATAAAATTATTATTATTACTATATTATGTTATGTAGTAACTGCATCCTCTGCATGTGCATATTTTTACGGGTACTGCATCCAAGCCTGGATCTAGTTATTACGGAATTAAAAATAAATATTTTTACATAACATTATACTGTCATGGATTTCCGCAAAGTAACTTCTGATTCACGAATGGGCAAAAGTTCTTACTGCAGCGGCTCTGGTCATATAATGATAAAATACCTAAAAGTTGGAAAGAATTGCCGCTATCGTTATTTTAAAAAAAGCTTCGAAGCTTTTTGACATCCAAAGCATTCTATAGCGTAACAGAACTTTTAAGTAAAAAAAATAATAACTTAGACTGTTTAAAATAAGAATTTGTTTGGTTTTATGTTGTTTTTTTGTTCTGTTTGTTAAAGTAAAGTAGATTAGTTTATAATTTTGTAACTTTTGCATGCCTACTAGTAAAATATGGCTGAACGAATTTCCTATATCGCCATGTATTGTACCCATATTTGCAATAACTTATTATTATTATTATGTTTATATATCGTTTATATATCTCGGGACCCTGGGGTCCCGGACCTTTGGAAGGCGTACGAGGGGCCGAAACCAACTCGCAGAGGCCCCTTAGACAATTTTAAATGGAGTGAGGCACCAACCGACGATTATCCCTGTACGCACTATGCAAGTGCACCCAAGGACAACCCCCGGCTGGTGTAGGACTATTGTAGGATATGGAAACAAAGATATTGGACTATGGGTTTGGGTGGTTAAAATGGACTGGTTACCTAAAACTATGGAAGGACTATAGCCCCTGCCTGATCAATGTTTTATTGTACACGGATAAAATGGCAGGGGGTGACTTGCACACTCATTAATGGGCCCCCGGAAATGGTCGGTAGCACATAGTGACGTAGCGACAAGGGGGCAACATATCCTGAGGTGCTCGAGGAGTGGAGAGGTATTCCACGGCTCTCAGAACAATCCCAGAGCCCGGAAGATGGTCAAGATCCCTACAAGCACTTACTGGAATACTTCCTTCCTCCGAGCACGTTTGCTCTTGCGAATCTCCACTCAAGCCGGCCAATAAAGGCAAGAATGAGGTGGGAGCTCAGTTCCTCGTCAGTGTTCACTCCAGTCGGCCAATAAAGGCAAGCCAGAGATGAGGAACATGACTTCTCCCGGGAGATAGGGTCCGTGGGGTCGCAACTGCCCAACAGCTCGCCACATGCTGCCCTGCGGGTTTCTGTATCTCTCTTGGTCTGGCTCCTCACCCTAGACATGTTCCGGCAAAGTAAACTCTACTGGCACAGACCTAGAGTTCGGAGCGCGCAAGCCCCACCACGACGTCAACGTAGAGATACGGCGATGGGGTTATTATTATTATGTCTACATATCTCGGGACCCTGGGGTCCCGGACCTTTGGAAGGCGTACGAGGGGCCGAAGCCAACTCGCAGAGGCCCGTTAGAAGCTTTTTAATTAAATGAGGCACCAACCGACGATTATCCCTGTACGCACTATGAAGTGCACCCAAGGACAACCCCCGGTTGGTGTAGGACTATTGCAGGATATGGAAAACAAAGATATTGGACTATGGGTTTGGGTGGTTAAAATGGACTGGCTACCAAAAACTATGGAAGGAATATGGCCCCTGCCTGATCAATGTTTTATTATATACGGATAAAATGGCAGGGGGTGACTTGCACACTCAATAATGGGCCCCCGAAAACGGTCGCTAGCACATAGTGACGTAGCAACAAGGGGGCAACATGTCCTGAGGTGCTCGAGGAGTGGAGAGGTATTCCAAGGCTCTCAGAACAATTCCAGAGCCCGGAAGATGGTCAAGATCCCTACAAGCACTTACTGGAATACTTCCTTCCTCCGAGCACGTTTGCTCTTGCGAATCCCCACTCAAGCCGGCCAATAAAGGCAAGAATGAGTTGGGAGCTCAGTTCCTCGTCAGTGTTCACTCCAGCCGGCCAATAAAGGCAAGCCAGAGATGAGGAACATGACTTCTCCCGGGAGATAGGGTCCGTGGGGTCGCAACTGCCCAACAGCTCGCCACATGCTGCCCTGCGGGTTTCTGTATCTCTCTTGGTCTGGCTCCTCACCCTAGACATGTTCCGGAAAAGTAAACTCTACCGGCACAGACCTAGAGTTCGGAGCGCGCAAGCCCCACCACGACGTCAACGTAGAGATACGGCGGTGGGGTATTATTATTATTATTAGAATTCCAAATAGCTTATCACTGTATGTAAATATCCACTAAAATATAATCTTGATCAGCACCCTAATTGCGTACCACACTTTCATTCACAATCCGAGAATGTTGAACGATATTGCTAATCCATTCCTTCATAGTTTGAATAATTCATCCGCTCAACAACGTAAATAACGCAATGAACGTGGATGAACTGTCAAAATGAAACCCATTGCTGTCAATAGGGAAGAAGTCAAAAAAAAATTGATTCAGATCCAGATTTATTTATTTGCCAACAATGTAGGTACAGGTATAAGATGGTACATCACTAAGTGTTTCCGCTACATTCTACCTTACGGCATGCAAAGTCATAAAAACAAAAAAATAATTTTCAAATAAATAATGCAGTCGTAAAAACTAACGATAAAATTTTCATCTAAATTAACAATCATTAATTAAGCCATTATGATATAATATAAACTCTCGTTTATGTCATGTACATTTTTTAATTGTCATATATTTTTATCATTTAAAAAGTCCCTTATACAATAATAACATATTTGTAATAATTTTTGTCCGTCATGTAGATTATTACAAAATATTGGACACGTATTATTTCTTTTTTACGTAATCGAAACATTACGGCGATACATTGAGTTCAAATGTGGCATGACGTCACTGCTCGCTAGATTTTATACGTAGCTGTGACGTAACGAGCCCCCACTCCCCAAGTTTAATGTGTTTTATCTAAGTCATTTTTTTTTTTTTTTCTTTTTTTTTTACGCAGGATACATCCCTATTATAATTTTATGTGGTTGTCCCGCTGCTCATATACATAACATAATACAATAAGACTCTTACTTTTCTTCAACAGGTAGAAAAATTCACCAGCAACAAGATGCTAAGCACAGAGCTCTTGAACTCGACGCAAGAGTTGTTGACGACCAGAAACAATATCCAACGACTGATGAAGAAGTGTATCGGTCTGGCGACGCAGCTGGAGTCCGCTGTGGCTGCCGGTGCTGGCAGGCTCAAACAACCCGCCATATTGCATGAGAGGTAGGGGGATTGAACTTCTGCAATGTAACTAAACAAAAATAATATTTTTTTTTTATGCATTGAATTTTTACTATTATATATAAAATAAAAATTATTTATTAAATAAAAATCACACATATCACAAAAAATAAATCTAATTCAAATAAAATTAAAATACATAAACATGTCAATATTTTTTTTTTTTTCAATCTTTGTCACATGTCAAATCTACGCACGCACACAGTCGCACACGTATAAGGGTCTAACGAAGTAGGTACTTCGTCCATTTTGGTTTGTTTTGACTATACGGCGAAAGTGTGACTGTAATTTACATAGGTTTAATTATTTTCGGGATACAAAATTACATATATTAAAAATGACAGAAATCGAATCAGTAAACATCAACCGGGCATGACTCTGTGTCTGCTACTGAGAAATTCCTGATAGAAAAACCCAATCAAGCAAACTGGCACTTAAGAACTATGGAGAAAAACGGGCAAGGAACTCCACGGACACTTTTAAATCAACGTATGTTTTAAGCAAAATAATAGTTATATCATTCAAGTTGAAATTATACATGTGAGAATCGATGAAATTATTGATGCTCAATGTTAAAAGCAACGATAATAAAGTTCAAAAATTAAATTAAGTTAAAATAAGCCGTGGCAGCTAAAAGATGACCAGTCCGTAATGACAGCGCCCGTTGACGAACATGACGCATGGATTAGCACCATCCAGCTCAATAACAGTTTGCCTGAGCTGGGAACCACACAGCAGTCGTACTAGCGACCACTAGACACTAGAGCAACAAGGAAGTCTCCCATTCTTAATGTGACTGACTTATTCAGTGTCATTTTCCATTCAGACAATCTAGCATCAGGATGTCATGATCATACTAAAATGCAATACAACCTCCTTTCAGCCTAACCCTCGCCCCGTACCAGTTAGTTGGGTTGAACTGGCTAGCAGTACTGCACAAGCAAGGAGTCTCCGGTATTTTGGCTGACGAGATGGGGCTCGGCAAGACGGTGCAGGTCATCGCGTTCCTCGCGCATCTGAAGGAAACTGGACAAGCGAGAGGAACACATCTGGTAGTTGTACCTGCTTCTACGCTCGGTAAGATTGGGAAAAATTCTATTGTTTATTATTGTCGACAAACTGTTTGCAGTTTTACAAATACTATTTATTTGTTGATGAGTAATATTTTGGAAAAACATTTTTATTTTTTATATATACTTTATTAATTTATTATACACCAGACTATACATTACAAAAAGAAAAATAATATACACAAAATATACAATGGGCGGCCTTGTCGCTTACTGCGATCTGCGATCTTCCAGGCAACCTTGTAATGGACAGTGATTTTCTGGTCATAAAATGGGGTTGTCAGTGGTGCAAATAAAAAGTATATAAGTACCTACAATATCCTATAATAGATACACATATAAATATGCTATATCTAAAGTAAAAAATTAGAAACAATAGAATATCTGAATGAAATGACTGATTTCAAAGAGACTGCAATTTAATCTTTTGTTTATGCTTATTTATAAGACCAATTTTAGGGCTCGCATGCAGGGTGCAGATTTCTGTATTGCATGCCATAGAGCCCACTTGATGGCAACTGTTTTCAGTAGTCGATAGAGCCCTCATGTGGGGTGCTGGAGATTTCTATAAAGCATACCATAAGGCCCGTATTCTTTCCGATTGCGGTATACGGAGAACCTGCACCACACGTTTGGCAGTTGCTTTGAAGGCTCGCCACGCCCGCTACGGGGATTCCCCGCAGACGGTGTAACGACCGCGTTATCGACTTATGACTGTCATTAGTCATTACCCCGACTGTAGGGAGTCTCCGTATCTTGTCATTTGTTAAGCCATAGTACCGTATGTTTGCCAACAAATTACTTAAAATACATAGACAACGAGGAAGATCTCCTGTACCTCTGTCATAAGTGTCATAACCATCCGGGTATACTGGTTTGCTAAAACAGATCTTCATAAAACGATTGTATCATTCCAGATAACTGGAGCAGCGAGTTAGCCCGCTGGTGTCCGGCGCTCAACGTCAGCAAATACTACGGACACCCTGAGGACCGTCGGCAACTACGCATACAGTACGCCAGAGGGTTGGAAAATATAGACGTAGTGTTAACCACGTGAGTTACTACCAATAATAGATTACTTTTTATACTGTTATAGAGGTATGAGGAGCAGGGTGTAAAGTTCACTCATACTCTATAGAAAAGGGAGGATCCTCCGACCAGACAGGTGTTGTGTCTGGTAGGCTACTGCCCGACGGTCGTGATGATGTATATAGGGGTGAAAGGGACAGCCCTCCGCAGGCTGATGGGGTGAATCCAGTATATCATGCTAAGATGACCGGTACATGAAATTATTTCAGGAACATTATGGGAATCCAATAAACACGCAATGATTTGTTACCGTGGCAAAACGCACGTAGCGAACGGCAGCGCAGCGAGCCTTCGATCGCTCTCCCCGCTACGAAGCGCGGGGAGTTCAATGAATTCTGTAGCTAGGTAGGAAGTGAACAGCTGATTACACGCGTCGTTCGTTAGATTATTTCGACATCCATTGCTGTTTTTTTAATTTTAGCTGTTTTATTTACATACATGGAATGCTGTGTACAGAGAATGTAATTTTACATTGCAATAAAGGAATAGTAACTGAAAAAATAATTTTAAAAATGAAAATTTTCATGAGAAATTTTCCTGTGGTATATGATTCAAAATAAGGAGCTGAATGCATCATGCAGTTTGCGGAGGGCTGTCTCTTACACCCTGTATATGCTAGTCGCGCGGTAAATTTTGATTGCGCGATGCAAGATTTGTGTGACGTCAGGTCTTTGATGCGTACGTCGCATGTGGCGTTATAGATGCCGCCACACTGTTAAACGAGGCTATCCCGAGAAGAGGTATATTGTAACATAATTTCCTTCGACCAATGATTTTAAGAACAGTGGCAAACTTCTGTTGGGTACAGGTTACGGGTTTGTTTAGCAGTTCTCTACTGAGCGGTTTATATAAATATGATGGTACAGTGAGAAACTTAACAGTCTATCTGCTGAATACTCAAACGCAATTCAATTTTAAGTTGCCGTTAAGTCTAATGCTGTCTCTGTCACTTTAAACTGTTTTCTAGCAACAGAAACACTTTTAAGAACGTCTTAAAGTTAAGTAATGTTAAAGTATTTGGGGATCGTCATCATCATCATTTCAGCCGAAAGACGTCCACTGCTGGACATAGGCCTCCCCAACCACCGCCACTTCGACCGGTTCTGTGTTGTGCTTGTCATTTGGGGGGGGGGGGGGTTACCATAATCGCCAGTCTTGGTATGCGGGTTGGCGATCGTAGTATGGTGTTAAAAGTGCATAGAAAACGCTGCTGCCCGTTCTCTAGTAAGTCCCTTAGTCGCCTTTTACGACACCCACGGGATGAAATGGGGTGGTGCTATTCTTTATGGCCGGCACCACACGAGCCATTTGGGGATATGACTAGGTATATTACATGGACACGAGATAGGCATTTGAGTCCAGTCGGCTCTCTAGTAGGTTTTCTTTTACTCTTATGCTAATGTTCCTAATATCTTCTTCCAGCTACACAATGGTAAACAGCTGTCCAGAAGAGCGCAAAATGTTCCGCATAACTCCGATGCACTACGTGATCTATGACGAGGCGCACATGCTCAAAAACATGTCCACGCAGAGATACGACAACCTGCTCAAGATTAAGGTAAAAAAAACCTTTCGTAAAATGATTACCTGGGCCGCCTGGTTACTTATGACCTGAAAGATGATACGGATCAAGAGAGGCCGCGCAACCATTGTCAGTAAGGGAGGGCGCTCAGATGATTGTCAGGGGTGAATATGTTGATTTTCTAAATGTAAAGACGCAATTAAAATAACCCTTTTTAACAGCACAGGACTCGGGAGCCCTGTGGTTCACATATACCCAAAAGGTTTACAATGCTCTGCGTATCCAATACAATAACTCATTCAGGGTATTGTTACGATTGCTTCGCTTCTATAGTGCCTCAATGGCAATTTTTGCAGACGCACGCTCTGACCGCCTCGCTTCTCCGTGTGTCCGTGGAATTACTGTGGACCCTATCAGAATACCAGCGCTGCGGTATTTATTTTTTAAATAACGCAGCATTATGCTGAGATAGTGGCCTTTTTGGCCTCACACTGGTCTTTTCCTATTATGTTTTTTGTTGTTGTTTACAATTATTATTTAAATTTCATTTTTTATTTTTTCGATTTCTTGTGCGTGTCCCGAATAAAATATTTTACTTTCTTTCTTTTCTTTCACAAACTTTGCCATAACACATTACAAAATCAACCTTACTCTGATAATGATAAAGTTGTATTCACCACTCAATCTGTGTGGTTCTTTCCTCAAAAGACTATTTCAGACACCAATCTACATAGTTTTCACTTGATCCGACCAAGATTATGTCTGGACTTTGAAAGAGATTGTGACCTCCGAGTTAATTTCTGCTTTTCTTCTCAGAGTAGTCAGATAGGAAACGCCGACATCATCTAGTTTTTAAAATATGATTGACGTGTCAAAGTGTTTGTACAAACCTACTTACAGAAATAAGATCGATTATAATTTGTTCTTCTTACAGTCTAAACACCGCCTGCTGCTAACGGGCACGCCTCTTCAAAACAATCTATTGGAGCTGATGTCACTGCTATGCTTCGTGATGCCGCATATGTTCTCCGGCAAGACTGAGGACCTCAAGAGCTTGTTCCAGAAGAATTCTGTAAGTTGACATTGAAGTAACATCACGATATATGGTGCTATGGTACGTAAACGTTTTCCTAGTTATATGGTTGAATTCCCATGTAAAAGGACGCGAGCTTATTGCCATTAACTGGGCGAATTTCGGTTCTAGAACCAAAAATTCGAAGACATGTGACATCTACCAACCCGCACTGTTGCAACACTGCAACATTCTACATTACAAGGAAATTGTTTCTTGCAAAAAAAAAAACTCGTTTAAAAAAAAAAAACAACTTTGTTTTCCCAATTAATGAATACAGGGCTTTGCCAATTTACCTTATCATTTCTTCTCCAATTTACCTTATCATTTCTTCGCCAATTTACCTTATCATTTCTTCTTCAATTTACTTTATTATTTCATCTCCAACTTCCCGTATCATTTCTTGACCAATTTACGTTATCATTTCTTCTCCAACTTCCCTTATCATTTCTTCACCAATTTACCTTACCATTTCTTCTCCAACTTCCCTTATCATTCTTCACTAATTTACCTTATCATTTCTTTTTCATTTTACCTCATCATTTCGTCACCAATTTACCTTAGTATTTCTTCTCCAATTTACCTTATCATTTCTTTTCCAATTAACTTATAATTTCTTCTCCAATTAACTTATAATTTCTTCTCCAATTAACTTGTCATTTCTTCACCTTTCAGAAATCAAAAACCACAAGCAGAGCGGACAGTAGCAAGAATGACGGCGAACTTCCGTTCGAACAGAGTCAAATAACGCAAGCTAAGCGGATCATGAAGCCGTTCGTCCTTCGTCGGTTGAAGAGGGACGTACTACAGGATCTGCCTAAGAAGACAAACCACAGAGAGCTGTGCGCTATGTCGGAGAGGCAGGGCTTGTTGTACAAGAACCTTATTGCGAGCTTCTCGGCTAAGGATGGTTCGGTTAGTAAGATTTAAATACTTGTTGCATGGAACCTAATACTGTTCAGGGTGGAAGGGACATTGCAGCGAAACCGGTTACCATAGATTCAGTATATGATTCTGGACAAAACAAAAACAGCTATTTTCTACAAGAGTCCTGACGTCAGGACTGTTGTAGAAAATAGCTGTTTAAAAAAATTTATAAAAAAATTATAAAAATAGCTGTTGTAAAAAATTGTTGTCCCATACATTTTGACCACGGGACAACAATTTTTTTTTTAACCCAGGATGGGTCCATGGACTGAATCCATGGTAACAGGCATCGCGTCAATGTCCCTGCCACCCTGTCTATTATACAAATAAAGAAAATTGAAGTGTCTGTTTGTAATTAAATAACAGCTTTTTACTTAATGAAAGGAAATACAGTATTTAGAAGAAAATAAAAATTTTGTCTGTCTGTTCCGACTAATCTCCGAAAAGACTGGACCTATTTTGACTGGACTTTCACTAGCAGATAGTTGATGCTATAAGAAGTAACTTGGGCTACTTTTATTTTAGAAAACGTGAAGCCGCGGCCAGCGGCAAGTTTAATACAAAAACTCCAGCTTTACTCTAACCTTAATCATTTTCGTTCCAGATCCACGCCACAACCGAACAGAGTGGCATGGCGATGATGATGGACATGCGCAAACTGTCCAACCACCCCTTACTGCTGCGCTACCACTACCAGGACCAGCAGGTGCGCAAGATAGCCGCGCGCCTGGCGCGGGACCCTGGGTACAAGGAGAACAACGAGCAGTACGCCTGGGAGGACCTCATGTGCATGTCTGACTTCCAGATACACCAGCTCACTTTGACGCATAATGTGAGTTATATCTAATAACTATAAAACATCACCAGCATCCATACTAATATTATAAATGTGAAAGTAACTCTGTCTGTCTGTCTGTATGTTAAGTTTTCACGCCTAAACCGCTGAACCGATCATCATGAAATTTGGAAGAGATATAGCCTGGGATATGGAGAAGGACATAGACTACTATTTACGCGGTAACCGACATCCACGCGGGCCGCGGCTCCGCGGGCAAAAGCTAGTTGTTTATAAACCCGGAGTATTTATGCCAAACTTCCTCCCCCGCCCCCTACCTACCTGCCTAACCTTGCCTTTTACTTAGGTATTTACGTTATGGATCTCTTTTACCTGAAATAAATTATATAATAACAATTATTATTATTACTAGCTTTTGCCCGCGGCTCTGCCCGCGTGGATGTCAGGTATCGTGTAAGAAAGTAGCCTATGTCCTTCTCCATATCCCAGGCTATATCTCTGCCAAATTTCATGACGATCGGTTCAGAGGTTTAGGCGTAAAAACGTAACAGAGTTACTTTCACATTTATAATATTAGTATGGATTACTAACATTATGGATTTTTGAGTTTTGTAGAGCTAATTGAACCGACTTATCCTTTTGTCCTTTATTTAACTCTGTCTGAAGTTATTTTCACATTTATAATGTTTAAAAATATAAATACACATAGTACATAGTGACCTAATTGGTGATGTTCTCCAGAAAGGTCAGGTGCGTAGCACTCGCAACTGGCGTGCGTGTATGACCAGATTTATGAACGTAAACGAAGCAAAAGGAGTATAAGGAGCGTAGCACGTGGCGTTCTATAGGTTCTGCCTACCCCCATGGGACGAAGGCGTGAGTTTATGTATGTACGTAAATACACATACATTTCATTTATAAAAAAACAAAAATATATAAAAAATATGGCTAAGCTGAAGTTAATATCGACGCTTGAAAGGCAATATTGACCAGACGACATGTTGGTAACTTTACACTAGAGCATCTTAATAGTATATTGTGATACAAGGGTGGGAGGGTTGTTTAATATATTTAACTATCAGTTTTAATTTAATTATTTTCACATCAGCATTTGTCAAAAATCGAATAGGCTGTATAGGCAGTTGTCGATGTAAACAAAAAATGTCCAGTTGCAAAAACGCGCCATTTTCTGAAAATTTTAATTTTTCATATTTACCTATTCTTTGATTTGTTTTTTACTATTTCCCACAACTGTATTGAAAAACGTCGTGTGATACACGGGTGTGTAGGTTATGGCAAACTAGTGTCATTAAAAACCCTCGCCTACGGCTCGGGCTTGTTAATCTCGTTTGCAATAACCTACTTCCCACCCTTGTATCACAATGTACAATTTTTCCAAAAATAAGAAACTTTAAAATGGAGTATTTTATATTTTTTGGCCTTAGGAGAAGTACGGTTTGAAAATGAAAGTTTTGTATTTATACTGGATATGTGGGCACAAATTAAAACATTCTAGCAGAATCTAAATTAAAAGTTATCTATTCAAATGAGTAAAGTAAAATCGTTTATTTCATTATTTTAAATTACAATATGGAGGTATCATTGGTCCCAAACTAGGCAGGGGTAGGCTAAGTTTTTTTTTAACTTTGGCATCTTGCAGGTCAACCTAGGTCCTAGGAGGTTCTCGTCTGCTTAACCGGAGGTTCCAAAGGTTAAGTTCAGGTTAGGTTCAAAAGGTTTTTTATTGGAATAAAAAATCTTTAAAATGCTCTAGTATAAAGTTGCCAACATGTCGTTTGGTCAATATTGCCTTTCAAGCGTCTATATAATAATGGTTTAACTGTTCTCGTGTTTATAAATAGGAGAGCGTGTGGAATATTTAACAGCTAACTGTGGATTATAAGACAATTTTCTTTCAAAAAGAAAGTATCCATACAAAAATCTCTTATGACTTATTTTGTAGAAGATGTGGCTTCGTATTGATCCTTTCAATTTCCATTTTATATGAGCTTTGACCAGAATTCTACGGTATTATCGCCTTTTGGTTGAATTATTAAAATTAATGTCATTTAAACTTCTCATTTCTTCATTCCAGAGTATCCGCTCCTTCGGCCTTCCAGAACACCTGATCCTGGACTCTGGCAAGTTCCAGAAGCTGGACGAGATGCTCCCGAGGCTGAAAGCCGATGGACACAGAGTGCTGGTTTTCAGCCAGTTCACCATGATGCTGGACATCCTGGAGCCCTACCTCACCATCAGACGCTACCAGTATCTCAGGCTTGACGGCAGCACCAATGTTACTGACCGGTATGAAGTTTTACCTGTTTCTCTAAGTAACTATTGTGTATGTACCTGATATAATCTGCCAGTTCACCATGATGCTGGACATCCTGGAGCCCTACCTCACCATCAGACGCTACCAGTATCTCAGGCTTGACGGCAGCACCAATGTTACTGACCGGTATGAAGTTTTACCTGTTTCTCTAAGTAACTATTGTGTATGTACCTGATATAATCTGCCAGTTCACCATGATGCTGGACATCCTGGAGCCCTACCTCACCATCAGATGCTACCAGTATCTCAAGCTAGACGGCAGCACCAATGTTACTGACCGGTACTAAGTGCTGCCATTACATGTGCGATGTTTCTATGGAGATGTTTTCTTTATTTTTACAATTTATGAGTACATTATGAACGGCCAAAGTTCAGGTAAAATTTGTGCAAAAAGCAGATTTTTGGAGGCTTATACTGAATTTGTTTCTCTACATTTTAATTTTTTGCTTTCATAGAAACCTAGATATAGTGCACATGATACCAATTAGTATAAAATTTTAATTGAAAAATCTGTTCCAACGCCATAATCACGTACGCGTTTGTATGAAAAGTATGACAGGTTGGCCGCTCTTAAAAAATCTGATGTTAATTTCCTCAAAATATATGGTTGCTGCTTATGTCATAATTCATGTAATACTAACAAAATATGGTCGAAAATTTGACTGAATGTTTTTTTTTTTAATATAAAATTCACCCTTCGCAATGTTCCAGACAAGACCTAATAGACCAGTACAACAACTCCGACATCTTCGTGTTCCTGTTATCCACGAAGGCGGGCGGGCTCGGCATCAATCTCACGGCCGCCGACACCGTCATCATACACGACATCGACTTCAACCCCTACAACGACAAGCAGGCCGAGGACAGGTGGGCATTACATTACATTACGGCTAGACCTTCTGGGTAGGCAGAAGAGAAAAACATATCAAGCGGTATGGGAGTAGGATAGACCGACATTCCGCGTTTTGGTATAGCCAATGGGGGCTAACGTTTTTATGCTCACCGGTTGGCGCCACGGTTGAGTAAGGTCTTGTCAGTACTTTTATTTTATGTTTTGGATATGTTTAAACACTATTTTATAAAATGTCTATTTTATTACATTTTAAAATATCAAATGAATATTTACATTATACCGTACCGTGTGGTGCCGGACGTAAAGAATAGCACCATCCTATTTCCTCCCATGGGTGTCGTAAAAGGCGACTAAGGGACTTACTAGAGAATGGGCAGTAGTGTTATTTATGCATTTTTAACACCATACTGCGATCGCCAACCCGCCTGCCAAGCGTGGCGATTATGGCAAAACCCCCCCAATTGGGGGAGGCTTCTGTCCAGCAGTGGACGTCGTTCGGCTGAAATGATGATGATTTACATTATAATGTTCCTAAAATTAGCAAACATTAAGCAGACAAATATTATTCTTCCTCCAAGTGCTAGGAAATTAGATCCTAAGTTGTTACTTAAAATCTTAAGCCATAATTAATCAGGAATGACACAATCTTACAATTATGAATAATTAGTAACAATTTGCGATAGTAAATCCCGCAAACAGTGAACGTTCAGTTTCACATTTGACATTTCTAGACACCTCACTCTACACTAGCGCCTCTAGCGGCGACTTCAAGCACGATAGTCCTCATTGCCTCTGCATAAGTCGAGACTCCGTTGGGATTTTTGTTTTGTATTTGTTGGTATATTGGCGTGTGCTAGCTGACATAATTATGACAAATAATTTAATTTACGTCACACCTGACCATAATGGGAGTTTTACCGCACACTACGCGTACGGTAAAACTCGCATTATGACCAGGTGAAGACGTAAAATTGTGTACTCACCACGGGCAGTAAAAAAAAAACCCTCTATCACATATTATTTACAACCCTCGCCTGCGGCACAAATTCTTGCGATTTTGGGCATTCTTTTCTTTACAGCCCTTGGTAAGTAATGTACTATTAATGTTTTGTGTTGTGTAATGTAATTTTTGCATACTATTGTATAGAATCAAGTTTTTCTAACTGAACAGACAGCTGTGCTGCTGGGGAGTTTGTTGCTCCACTTCTTCCCAGCTAAAGCACTAGGAAGTGGTGAAGGGCGGGCGTTTTAGGGGACTGTCTTATATAATTTTAACGTTCGAAAAGTGCTGATTCTCAGCCTTGTTTGAAAAAAATACTTTTGTTTTGATAGGTAGGTAATACGGGCTGGTTTCCGCGTATTTTGCGTACGGATGGGAATTTGATTATTCGATCCATCCCAGCTCCTCAAAGAAGGCCAGCAACGCCTTGGTGTTACTGACACTCTCTTGGGTACCTGGGTTACCGAAGTACTTGGCCCTGTATGTGGCGACCACCGGGCAGTTTAGCAGCACATGAGCTGCTGTTTCGTCGTCCTCCATGCAGGCCCTGCACAGCGGACTGTCTGTGACTCCTATGACAAAGAGGTGTTTATTAAATGACCCATGGCCAGTTATAGCTGCTGTAACTGTACGCAGCTGTTGTTTCGTTTTGTTTTGATGCTACTAAGCATTTCCTAACAGAAAATCCAGTAACACTCCCCGACTCAAGGGATTTTACCACGCAATAGTTAGAGTAGTTAAGCCACATTTAGATGAGGTCAATTCTACACTCAAAGGAATCCTCATCAAGACAAACGGGATGTCCTAATAGAAAGCGATCTCGCGCCCTTTGGCAGCACGGCGAGACGTTCGGGTTTGCCGAACAAATGATCACGATGATCGTATTGGTGCAACGATGGGTTTCTATTCTATTCTAAGGACAGCGCCTTAGACCACTTGGTTAGGTATCGCTACTGTTCCATCATAAACTTACAACACAACCATTTCTAAATGTGTTTTTCTTTCTTACAGATGTCATAGAATGGGACAGACACGTCCGGTCACAATATACCGGTTGTTGAGCTGTGGTACTATCGAGGAAGGAATCTATCAAGTCGCGCAGGAGAAGCTCAATTTAGAGAAGCATGTCACTGGAGTCGATGGTATGTACCCTAATAGATAACTATAATAAAGACCATCTATTAAAAAAAAACAAAAGGGAGAATAAACAGGATGATTTTTATGTGTGTCGAAATCGTAAGAAATAGTGAAAAGTACCAAGATGACTCTTGATACTTTTCACTATTTCTCGGGCCGATTTTGATGAAAACTACAATTAGATGATTAGATTTTTGCAATTTAAACTGTATGACTACACCAGCACCTTAAATCCTGAGTTGAGCTACATAATTACTGACAAATACTTGCTCTGACTGGACAGGTCCTTTCTTCAAAAGACCATTTCAGACACGGATCTACATGGTCTTCACATGATCTGACCAATATTATGTCTGGACTTAAAATAGACTCCGTCATTTCTTCTCAGGGGTAGTCAAATAGGAAATGTCGACTCCGTCATACTTATTTTTTAATATGACTTTTAAAAGTGATTCCGATACCCTATTAGCACAATAAACGATTTCATAGCATTCTTAACATGAAATTGTGTTTTATCCTACAGAAAACGACAAGACAGAAAATAAGAATGTGGTGCGGTTATTATCAGCTGCCCTCGGTCTCACCTCGCCGGGAAAATGATCATTGACCAATAGCGTCATCGTCCCAGACCAGACACTGACCAATCATGGCAAACAATAGTGATACCACCCCACATTTGTGCAAACATTGGCGGCAAATGTTCCTGGAATGTTTGGAAGTGCGTGCTGTGAATATTTCCTGTAGTGTATATTGTATAACAAGTGATTGGTGAATTTTTATAAGTGATTTGTTCAAGCTTTCATAGATTTAAACATATTCTGGTGCAGACATAATACAGAGCGGATTTCACTGACAAACAAATATCAACCTTGTAAGTGTTGAAATAAAATTGAAAATAATATCAAAGCGGACAGTTGAAGTTATTTATTTTAGACTTTATTTTAATAGCCGCAATGTAGATAGTTGTTTGGCAAGAATAATCGCTCTGAACTGGTCTGCGCCGGTCGATAGTCTCAATTTTTTATCATAATCATTTGGCAAACTGCTGAATATTCAAATGCTACTTAATTTTAAGTCGACGTTTGTTTTCTCTGTCACTCAAAGGTATATTTTAGCAACAGAAATACTTTTAAGAACGTCTTAAAGTTAAGCGTCAATTCAGTATTCAGAGGAAAGTGTAATATAAAAATACCAGTGTGATTTTGTCGTTGTATTGCCACCCACTGCCTTATAAATATGTCAATAAAGTTCTATTTAATGTTAAAACAATGTAACTATAGGCACTAGCTGTAGATTCAGCTCTAAACGACTCTACGCTCGCGGGTTTGAAGGCGAAAATTATTATAATAAGCTTATTGTGATATAGCCTATTTTCACTGCCGAGATGATTAGCTAAAATTAATAGAATCGTTCATACAAAATGCCGGCCATTTTTTGTACCAACAGCAAATATCGCTTACATATCATCTTTATATTGCCCTTATCCCAGTTTATTTGCTTATTACAATTCTAAACCTAATTTAGAATGCTGGTATTTTGTATAAATAACTTTTAATACTACTTTCAAACTTACCAATAAAAAACAGGTATTTTTAAACGATGTTCTTATACCTATACTCCATTTACCATTAGACAAATAACGGGTAAATAACGACAGTTATTGTGTAATATTGTTGAAATTACTGCACTTTAGACTTATTTTTTTAATATAAATGGTAAATAGATTACAGTGCTTTGTATTTATCGTGAAATAACGGAGTTTATTAAACGTTTACATCGAAATAACGAAAGGGTGAGAACAGTTATTTGTCTAATGTTATAATAAATGGAGTATAGATCTATGTAAACACGGCTTCATATCAAGCTATGCTTTTTCAGTATAAGCTGATCTTGCATTATATAAGGTGTATCTATTCAAACACGAAATATTTTAAGAGGACCATAGGTGGTAAAAAAGCCATAGAAGCGATTTTTTTTTTTAATCCAAGTGTTTTATATTTTTACATAATTATTATAATTTTTAAATTGCTTGAGACATTTTGCAAAACAGTTGCATTTTCAAACTAAAATTTCACTTATTCTATGAATGACCCGCCCGGACGCGGCAACGGTGGCGGCACGAGCACGGTGAATTTTGATAATTAATCATCATATCAAGTAATTTTAAATTATTTAATTTTTTTAATAATATACTCAGATTAAAATATTATCAGATTATATTATTATTATCTCTTAAAATATTTCGTGTTTGAATAGATACACCTTATATAGGATTTTCGTACAGTGAGAGGCCAGCTTATACTGGAAATTTATAGCTTGATATGTAGCCATGTTTACTACGGCGGTCAAGGACATCTGACCACCGTAAGGACTATTCCTGCTTGCAGCGCTCAGCCGCTTTAGTAACTCTTCTCTTCGCTCATCAACCAACCATCACACCATCAAGATTTATGCTGATGCCCTTGTTTTTGTAAATAAAAAAAAAGACAGTATCAAAACCAACTGAGGTGGTCAGACATCAGTGATCAGAGCCTGAGAAATTGATTTAAACAATTCAGTCGTGGGTCGTTGTCGAATTTTTGACGGACGAAAACGGTTGCAAAAAACGGTCGTCGTTGCAATTGGTATGAAGACGGCTTAAAGGACGAAACTTATCCAACATGGAATAGAATTGCGTTTTCGTCAAGTGACATAGTTTCAGTTTCTTACAACTATCAACGGGTTTGATCGTCGCATCACGAACGACCGACAGCAATAACAACTGTTAGCGACTGTATTTCATTGACAAAAAGTTTACTTTCTATTGTAAGGACTGAAACGTTAAGTACGACGACGCGACGGACGAGATAGTTGACTCATCGCGTTCTCGACTGTATTTTCATATACGTAAAATTAAAAATAGCACTAAATAATTCGAAGACTGGTTTGTGCAACGAAGACTGTTTGAACCCAGGACGTAAAACGGTTTCATCGTCGCGGAACACAAAACGGTCTTTGTAAACGGTTCGTCGTCGCAACGCCCACTCTTAAAACAAATGTATTTTTTTTTATTGGTCGACACCAAAGGGGCTGTAAACAGATGTGGTCATGTGGTCATCGTGTGCTATCCATACTAATATTATAAGTGTGAAAGTAACTCTGTCTGTCTGTATGTTACGTTTTCACGCCTAAACCGCTGAACCGATCGTCATGAAATTTGGCAGAGATATAGCCTGGGATATGAAGAAGGACATAGGCTACTTTTTTACGCGATACCCGACATCAACGCGGGCGGAGCCGCGGGCAACAGCTAGTTTATTCCATAAAAGACTACGTGTAAGAATGTCGTGCGAAGGCTCCAAATCGCGTTCATTGACAACTTCACGAGTGTAGAGTCGGCAATATATTTGTCTTATAAACACTTTAAAGGAATTATTATTGAACATTATATTATAACTGAATAACTGGACTGTAGCAGAAATTAATTTGTGCAATTTTGTTTCCCTTGTCCGTGCAATGACTCCTGTGGAGCTAAAATGTGCGCATCGGAGGGAAATATTTTATTTATTGACCCTTTTTTTATATTTGATGCTCAGAAAATGTTGTTGTCTCGCTTCCAAACAGGCCACAACTGTGCCGGTGTGAGTGAAACAGTAACACTTTAAGAGCGACAATGACCCAATTTTCTTTTCTATGCGCACACTTTAGTACACTCTATATAGTAGTATATTATATGATTTATGTATTGAAACAAGATATATATTTACGTCTCAAATTATTTATTGTAGTAGAATATTAAAAGTAACACATAAAACTTACTCTGAGATTGCTTTGTCGAAACTGAAAAATATTGGTGTGGTGGAAATGTACGAAAAACATTATAATAACTTGGGCAATGAACGAAACGCACTAGATGTTCACTTTGTAAACTTGTCTAAATGTGAGAGAGTGAAATAAACTGTATGAGTGACTTTATTGATTAACGTATTATTTATTTGTACGATATCGCCTTCCGGGTATATTGCAGTATTTAAACATAAACCTCAAATCGTTTATATTGGGAATGCTGACAAAATGGCGGACTGCCTACTGGAAGTTTCGTACCATTTAATTAACAAGATTGATACTACAACCGCACACAATTTGTTGAAATGTCAACTGTGAGAGACAGACATACAGACAATGCACATTATGTGTATGAAACCCAAAAAAAAAAAATGGTAATGTAAGAAAGAGCAGAACCTGGCGACTGACATGACAAAGCACAGCTGCCAAAAAATGTCAACCTTATGTACATTGAAATAGAATTGGCCTCAAATGTCATGATTTCATGAAATAGTCATTCAATAGGGTATTATGAACTTAGAAAGTTGTATTCATTATTTTTATTATTATAATTCTATAATAGTACATTACTTACCAAGGGCTGTAAATGAAAGAAAGCCCGAAATCGCAGGTATTTATGACCCGAGCCGCAGCGAAGGGTTGTAAATATGCGATAGAGGGCTTTCTTTTTTACTGCCCGTGGTGAGTACACAATTTTACGTCTTCACCTGGTCACAATGCGAGTTTTACTGTACGCGTAGCGTGCGGATTGCGGATGCGGACAAATTGCAAAACACGTAAGAAAATTGAATTTCGATTTTTCTTGTCCTAATTTTATTTATTTTCGCCTTTTTTTCAATGTGTTCAAGGTTGCGATTTGGAAGTCCAAAAACGTAAAAAATATCCTTACCTGCATGGAGTAACTATCTGGAATTCTATTTATAAGGATTGAAATCATTCATGAAAATACGAGGTTATTAATGTCCCTAATCTGTCCTATAGCCAAATATTTGGAACCTTGTGGGTTTCAATACAGGTTAGCATATTTTACATACAAAAACATCATGCTTTATCTTCCTACTATTCCTGCAGCGCTAGAGAAGGCAGAAATAACTGGGTTTTGTAGGTGAGTAAAGTTGACTCGAGTTAATACAATGCCATGTCAGTATAACAATATAAACGTTTATAAATAATATCGAAGCGCCCACAGACTAGCTTATAAGTATAGTTTACAATGTGACTTACAGTATTTTTATTTGAGGAAGCGACGCGCGCTTTATTCGTGGTCACCAAGTGTATAAACACGCTGTGAATGTGTGTGTAAGCGAAGCAGCTCTTGGTACCGTCCGAGACAATGGCGAATTTGGAATTGGAAGTGTGAGTGTGAGGGTGTGTGCGTGCGTGTGTTATATGCTGACACCACTCGTCTTCACGCACATATTCACAGCGTGTTTGTACACTTGGTTACCACAAGTAAAGCGAGCCGCTTCGTGAGAAAAAAAATACTATACTGCTTTGTACTACTGAGATATTCTGGATATTTATAACGTAAGCACTAGAAATAAGACAGCGTAATTGAAATTTCACTTGTAAAGCTGGGTTAATTGTCTGTGTATCATTATTTTTTGGAATATCATAAAAGTTAAAATAGAATTACACATTTTTTATTTTAGTGGATTGGTAAAAATGGTTTAATCTGATTCTGATTCAAGACTTGAGTATTTTTTGGTGTAACCCGCATGTCTTATTTTTTTTTACTTTTAATGTATGTGCAATCGTTATTTTTTATTTTACAGTTCATAAAAATGTTTATTTACAATATTATGTACTTCTTCTCACCAACATGACTGATACACAAACATTGGAACCAAACAAGAAATTGTAAAATTGTAAAAAAGTATACGCGAATTATTATTGTAGTACCTATTAGATCAATAAATAAATGGATTAGTGTTATATCTCGTAATTATTAAGAACTTTGTAAGATATTATACGTTATATTTGGTAAGCTTAGCACTTATATTAAAATTGAACTTAGTGTGACAACTTTTGTACTTCATTTAAGTTTATTAAATGATAATTCTTTAGACTGTATGATACTGTGCGTAGGCTAAGGCTTGGTTCAGATGACTAGCTTTAGATGCACGTTTATATCGACCGACCGCGCATGTCGATACGCAGGTTATTTAGCATAATTTTTGAAGTGACAACTTCTTTAGCCGCGTTGAGCGATTTTTGGTAGGGGAAAACTTATGGGTTCGCGTCACCGAAATGCGCGAAATGCTCGTGATGTGTTGCGCCAGACTGTCAGTTATTCCAAAGTTTTGAGTTTTCTGTCGGCAGTTATAGTCCTTATGCCTGCCAATTTTTTTTTTTTCTCATAGGAATGAGTATGAAGCAGCTGGATCTGCGTCAACCTGGCAGCGACGTCGTAAAAAGATTCCCGAAAAATATCACTTGTCGCTCCACAATTCCAATGGCTACTTTAGTATGCATATCCGGTACGGCTCTAATAATGCTTCCATAACCTATCCGTCTTCCCTACCATTATCGCGCCCCCCGGTATACTCCTTGATATGCAATGGTCTCTGTAGCTCCATGAAACATGAGGCTCCAGGGGCTAGTGTGAATCTTTTGGTTCATTCTAGTAATCGAGTCTGGTTAAATCACGCTGGGGTCGGTGCATTTCATTAATGTCATTGATTCATTAAAGCATACTGGTGCTGACATTATCCTAAAAAAGAACCTAAAAAAAAAAGAATCTCGCAGCAAGCACTTCTCATCTGAACCTAGCCTTATAACTAAGTCTGACTACACCTGCATAATATTATGTCTATAATTAATAGACTAGCTTTTGCCTGTGGCTTTAGTTGTTTTAATTTTAAATAGTGCACCAAAATTTTTGTTTAAGTTTCCAAAAATGCAGCAGTTTTGCAGTATTTTTATGTTGATTGGCTTATCCTGCTAGGCTGCATGTGACGCTTCTTCGGTTCCGCGCATATACAAAATATACATAGAAAGCAATCTATGAAAAAAAAAAATAAACATGTCACAATATTCTTCTTGCAATAATTTTGATAATTATTTTATATTTCTGACTTAAATTCAGCATGTCTGACTTACACAGCCAATACTTGAGTTTCCTAAGGCCAAAGTATATTTTTGTACTCATTTGGTTTAAAACAATTAGTTGAGTAGTGTTTTATTTTTTTTGTCACCTCGTTGCAAAGAAGACTGCACCAAAAACCTTAGCATTTGAAATTCAGTCTTATTTCTATGAGGATAAGCCTCAAGGTTCAACACTACCATGCATGGATGACGAAAAAAATTCATTATTCAAAATTGCGATCTTATGATTATGAGTTATACTTGTATAAACAATCTTAAATAAATTTACATAATTATATTGCCACTTTGTAATTTATCATTATGTAGTTGATTTTTGACGACCGTTTGCAATAAAAAGTGCCTAATAACATTCGGTTGCAATGGAATTGGAATTTTGTCATGTCTGATATTGAATCTGTATTCCCAAAACATGATAATTATCATTGATTCTGAATTCAGATATAGTTTTGTATTAGTAAGTTATTTATTCATTTTTTAGATCAATTTTTCGGTTTAAGTAGTAAGTTTCTAGTTTAATATTAGTGTAGCACATTCCTTAGTAAATATATTAGATGATTTAATTTTTCTTTTTTATTTCACTATCTTTTGCATGCATGTTTTGCTGCTCGCATTATGAATTACTGCCTACTCCCTTAGCATCCTCTTCTCTCTTCACAAAAATAGAAATGTAATTAAGTCATAATTTTATAAAGTTTGGATTTTGGCTTGATAATATGCCAACAGCAGTGCTAGCTCAGTGATAACGGCCATGCCCCCCCCCCCCATCTCTCTCGCACATACCTAAGACGCGGTACAGCGGTTTCGGTCAAACTATAGCATCAGGTGGAATGACAACTCACTAAACTAACTTCACCTAAGTTTCATGGTGAAATTTTTCAGAAAAGATCGGCTGTACTCCTTTAATAATTTAGTTAATATGAGGAATCCTTTCTTTTTCAGTCTGGTTAGATTCACTAATATAGTAACTGGCCGTAAATATATCATATCGACTTTTAGAAAAAGTTCGGATTGTAGAGCTTCATCTCTGTCACTCCTAAAGTAATTTCATCTCTCGAAGCGACGCGCGCTTTACTGGTAACCAGACCGGTACCGTCCGACACAATAGCGAAGTCGGAAGTGTTTGTGTGTGTGTTAGGTACACACGCAAACCAAGCTATACATTTCTAGTATAAGCTGATCTCGCATTGTATGGGATTTTCGTATAGGTGAGAGGTCAGCTTATACTGGAAATTTCTAGCTTGATTTGTAGCCGTGCGTACTGGCACTACTCGTCTTCACGCACACATTCACAGCGTGTTTGTACAAGTGTACAAACACGCGGTTTACTTGTGGTAACCAAGTGGTTACCACAAGTAAAACGCGCGTCGCTTCGTGACACAAAAATACTGAACCTGAGTGACAAGTCTCTCTCTAAAGCTCGATGTGCTTTATTTAATTATTCCCGCATTCTAGTTTGTTTAATTTTACAATTGAGTTTTAACTTTTTGCACAAGTATTGTACCTACACCAAAAACTCAGAAATAGGTACTTTTGTAAAAGTTGTATATGTCTTACTTCTAAAATAAGCAGTTACATTTATCTGTAGCGTAAAATGTGTAATGTAAAATGTAATTAATTATGAATAGTTGCTTATCTCATTGCCTTGATATAATAAAACTTTCAGGCAGTCCTTCAATTTCAAAGGAACTGAATTATTAAATAGACTTCATATTCAAAGACTCAGTTTCTTTTTCACAAAAAACTGCATCCATTGATTTTTAGGACCAAATCAAAACCATAATTGGAAACACATGCCACACTAGATACTTAACTTCTTCATTTGTTTATCTGTCCTTGAAGGACCTCATCAGTAACTGTCAACACAGCTTTCAGTAAGGTTAGTTTACGTCACACCTGGCCATAATGTGAGCCATGCGCATTGCGCAGTGGCCAGGTGAAGACGTAAAATTGTGTACTCACCACGGGCATTAAAAAAGAAAGGCCTCTATCGCATATTTACAACCCTCGCCTGCGGCTCGGGTCACAAATACCTGCGATTTCGGGCTTTCTTTTACAGCCCTTGGTAAGTAATGTACTATTATCTTCTAGCCCTTCTAGTTCGTCCCTAAGTCCCTACCCACATTGTACAGTCGCCAGCACATCAAGTTACCACAAACTGTCAAATTTTCTCGTTCGATTTTGAACTTAATTACGAGTATCTTTTAAAGTTTAAAATCGTTTGGAGAAATTGGACAGTTTCGTGTAGCTTGATGTGTTGGCCACCGTACTAACATCCGGGCTATAAATACCTTTTGTTAATCTTTTCATTTGCTTCATCCTTTCCAAAATGTTTCTACATAACTTAAAGATAGGTGGAAACAGCATTTTCACTCTTTCTGATTTTCCTATAAAGAATGCATGCAGTCAGTGAAATTACTACTATAATATTTCAGAACTCATAATAATTAATGTATATGATTCACTAGAGTAGTATAGAATTGTAAATGTTCAGAAATGCAATGGGGTGAGCAACTCTGTAAGGTTGCTGATGTATCCCATATATTTATTTTCTTATGGTAAATGAGAGAACACATGTTGAGTGAGAAACTGGCGTTTTATTGTAGCAGTTAAAGCATGATTTACAAACAGTAATAGTTTCTGTTCCTACCTACACGAAGAACCAAGGTCTCACTTGCGGTGTCTTAGTAGTAACATACGTTGAAACGAACACGCCGTGCAAATACAGGGTGGCAGGGACATCGACGCGAAACCAGGTACCTTGGATTCAGTCCATGATTCTGAAGGCACCGTACGTCGCGTGACATGCGGTGGTTTTGTGTCGCGCCTGTTTGTAGGAACTAGGAGCGTATGAAATTTTACTCAAGAGTTCCCTTATAGCGGAAAGGAGCAAATTGGAAGTTTTTTTGAAAATTCACCCTCTAAAGAAGTCAAATAGGGGATGAAGTTCGTATGCATAGAAATATCTTTTATCTATGTTCGTATGGAAGCTTGTCATTAGGGTTCCGTACCAAAATGGTAAAAAAGAACCCTTAGGTATGGTGCGACTCCGTCTGTTTATCGGTCTGTCACAGCTGGATATCTCAAGAACTTACTAATGAACTACTAAACTATTTTGCTAATAAGAAACATATTATTATTTTTTTTTTTTACTAAACTTAAAACGTCATGATTTTGGATAAAGCTCAAGTAATTGGGAGTTTATGACTGCTGGAAAAAAACTGCACAAAATACAAATCACAGGTTTTTGTATCATTCATTAAAGAAAGTTACAAACACGTAGTATTAAAAATAATGTAATCTTCGCCCACAACTTGAATACATTTTTATAAACCCGTGCGAGTCGCGAATCTTTCAGCATGTTTGATTCTGGCGGTAGCTTTCACTTCGCGACATTGTCGGTACACACGGCTATATCAAGCTATACACTTCCAGTCTAAGCTCATCTCTCATTAAACGGATATCCTATACAATGCAAGATCAGCTTATACTGGAAATGTATAGCTTGATGTGTAGCCGTGTGTACAATGGTGGGTAGTGTTGACGGTCGACGTTATTCGGCGATCGTACACAAACACTCTGCAACGTAAACTTATGCATCTCTTTACGCTTTTTTACTTTCAAGCCGGACAGAGTTGCAGGTCTAGATGTCGAAAATGTTGATTAGTTCTAAAACTTAAGTACCTATATTTGCCGAATTGGTTCGTACTAATTAATTGTAATACCTACTTGGGTAGGATCCTGTCTATACAAGGTATGTTTTTGAACAGGGATTCTATGATGTGTACCTAGATGTAAGCGTAGCCACATATAACCCTGTTTAAAAGGTCATTCTGTATGTATGAAATCGTTCAGCCACGTTAAATGTAAGTAAGAAAGAACTACTAACTGCCGCACCTTACACTTGTATCGATTGTTGAGGATTAATCGATTAAATAATTCAAACGGTATTTCTCTAGTTCAAACAAGTCCAGATTTAATCTGTTTATAGGGTTGTGCTGTTAAAGTGTTGCAGAATAAATCTTTACCATGATATTTATATTATCTACCGACAATACAAAGCATTTACCAAAGCAACAGCCGATGTGGAGCAAACGAGCAACCAAACATCGATTCAACATTTCAATGGTTGAATAGTTTTCGAATCGTGCGCAGCGCGTATTCCAACTGCACACGCGCGCGAATTCTTACCACATTCTTACTTTGTAAATAACAACACAGATGCGAACTTGTACCAATGTAGTGTACGAGAGTGTGTTGGATGGTGCAGTAGTGTGGCTTCCCTTCGAACACTATTGATGGTCAAGAAGGGCTATGACGTAGCGCGTGCGTCGATTCGCTGCTGCAAACGCGACACAGTGTGCGCTCTGTGTCTCGACACACACGCACACAGTGCGGTAACGCGAGCGCGCTCGCGGCGGCCAGTCGGCACACCGCCCGGGCGGGCGCCACACGACCGGGATCTGCGCGAGCGACGAGCGGCGACGCGAACCAAAATAATATCAGTGAAATAAACACGTATCCGCCAAACGCTGTAACATGCGAGCGCAAGATTCTGGTGAGTACTTCCACATCCTACCCCGCCTACATTACACAGTGACAAACTGAAACTAATCTAGTTATAAAGGCATTTCCTACGTCTATATTTAGTTGCGCCTTATTTTGGGACGCTGCATTGACGAGGGAGTTTCACGCTGCGCTTTCCTCCGTCTGTGTGTTTCCCGCGTGAAAATTAACCTTATGAACATAGTATAAAACAATTGACCCGCGTTAACCCGTGCGTCAGATGGTGCTCAGCAGCTCGGTACCAAAAACAAATAGTGAAATCCGTCGACTAAAATTAATCGAGTATGTGAAAGTGTCAGCTGCACATGCTTCAGGAGCGGCTGAAGCGAAAACATCGTTTCCAGTCGGCTAATTAGTTTGTAGCATGATAAAAAATAGATTTTCTTGTCTGTGCTTGTGTTCTCAATAGGTCGCAGACTGCGCTCTGGCCTAAATACCGCCACACACCTACTCCGCGTCAATGAGTGGATCACTTTACCTGTGACGTCTTCGTAAACAACATCAACATAATTGAACATAAATAAGTATTACAACATAAGTCCATTTTTCGGACATCCTTGAACTCGACAAGATAAATCTGCATCATACGCATTCATACTTCATACATGACTAAGAGCGGAGGCGTCATTGAGGTTTGTCAGAAAACAAAAAATAGGCATTGCCTAAGTTACTATTGATCTAACTAAGCCTGCCCTACCTTTTGGTTTATAAAAATCAGTTTCGGCCCTCGGCGATGAGAATTTTTCTTATAATCGGCAATTGCGAATAAAAAGAAGAATGAAACTCTGAAGGCAAAGGCATTTTCGCATAAAACTTCCCCATAACGCGCAATCGTCACGCGATCAAAACAACAGCAATACAATAAACGTTACGCTCATGTTTCCAGTCAATAATATTGTAATATTTCAAATTCGTAGTTACAGTTAATTAACAGCTAAAAATCTACTAAGTGGTGCGCCAGCGCTTGATCACCGGCATTAGGTAACAAAAAATGTAGCGAATGGACTCAGACGATTGATTCAGGTCGTTTACCCCTGAAACTGAGACCGACCGACGGAGTTACAGTAATCGTTCGCTTTTATGAAGCATTTTGATATTGCATTGCATTTTAAAATTATTCAGACTTGATAAGACGAAGACTAAAGTGAAAATAAAACCTGCCTCCTCTTAGATACAACAGAAAGTTGGCGGCAATGCTAATCTGAAATGAAAGATCGCGTAATTAGTAAATGTATCAAGAGAGATGACTACCTAATTAATGCAAGTAAGGTGACAGTATGAGTAAAGTAAACACAATGCCAACGCCTGTATCGCAGTTAGCAAACTAGTCAACACAGACAGCATTTTCTAGTGGAAATTATGCTTGGAAAGCCAACCGCAGTGACCACAATGAAAGTAAGGGCGATGCACAAAAAAGTAATTGATTCTTGCCCAGACGGAATTACTATGCACAGAACTTTTGGAAGTCGCAGAATGCATAATTATGAAGGTCGTGTGATTTGGTAAGGTAATTTTGTGATCTAATCTAATGCTCTCCGTCCATGATAAAGCTCGAAAATACGAAGTAGGTACCTAAGTACTTAGGTAGGTAGGTATCTACTATTTCTTATGGACTACTAATGTAGTAGATTGCAATAAAGTTATAGCAATGATTAATTTAAACATTAGTGACAGGTACGGATTACTACCTATTCCCTCTCACAGAGAGGAGGCATGTGTCCCACCCCACATTGGGAACATAGGATGATTATGTTATTTAGGTTGCAGGTGTGATGTGTTGCACCGACCCTGGAAAAAGAAAAACAGGCGCGACACAAAGGAACCGCTCGGCGCGCGACGAGCGGTGTCTTTGTGTCGCGCCTGTTTGTAGGAGCCTTTATAATGATACCACGTGTTCCTAGTTCAATAACGTCACAGTAATCACTAAATTTACAATTTAGGCAGAAAATGGTGCCGATTCTCTTGTCACAAAATTCTCTAAAGTAGACTAAAAATCCCCAAAATTTCGTTTATTCCTGTCAAACGACGATTTCCTATTCTGAAATTGACTAAAGTGACACAACTAAACTATGTTTTAGTTTGACAGCATTGACAGATTGTACTGAGTTTTAAATTTAGTGAAAATGGCAATTTTGCTATTCTGAATTTGACGATTTTCTCCTAAAATTTAGATTCTCTGACTAAATTTGACTATTTTTAAACGCAATTTAAAAGGTGTGGAATAAAATTAGTTGTCATGAACTAAAATTCACACCAACATCTCAACTTTGGCTGCAAAAACAGTACTATATCTTTTATTTTCTTGCCTTTTGCTTTAATCTCGAAAATGGTGCGTCCTGTCGCAAAAATAATGAAATTTTTTACCCCCTTTACAAAACCCATAAACTCCTAAAACTCAACATGTAGTTAACCCCTAAAATCAACGAAAAAAAAAATACCACGTGGAGTCGCGATTGTCAAATTCGATTTTAGTTGTGTCAAAGCTATTTTTAAATTTAGAAATGTTTGTTTGCAGAATAGCTTTAAGATTTTTATAGCCAAAAGTAAGGAATTTTAGTGATAGTTTAGTTCGGTGTACAAGAGAATCGATGTTCATGAGTCATTGGAGTATTACGTAAGCACCAAAGGGGGGGTGGGGTCTTTGCTTTGATTATTTGTGATGACATGTGGGACGGGGGGGGGTCTGGATGGTGATTACGTCAGCAATATTTATTTATTTACTTTTCTGATTTTTTTGCAAAATTTTATTAATTCTGATTTTCTTTTGGCTTCGCAACGTTGTACTTGTTTGCCCTACCCCATGATTTTTTATAGAGCCGGAGGCGCGCAGGGGTGGGCAGCCTCAACGTGTTTTATATGGAATTTTTCACTTTTTGTATGGAAAATAATAGGTTGGGGAAAAAGTTTCTTCGCATTTTTTAAGAAAATTCAAAACATTTTTTAATGTAGTTTATTTACATTTAACTATAGTATGTAGGTACCATTTTGTTCGATAACTTTTTGCCATCTTGTAGGTAGGGACATGATCCCATTGCTATAGAAATTTTGGGACTTCTGATCAAAATACCGCGACAAGTGGTTTTGGCAGTCCTCTCGTGATGTTAACCTGACACTGCCTAAAGAATTCTGAAGAGTCCAAAACAGGTGGAAATCTGAAGGTGCAAGGTCAGGACTATACGGCGGATGCATTAACACCTCCCAGCCAAACTCTCTTAATTTTTGCTGAGTGGCTAAAGATATGTGAGGTCTAGCGTTATCATGATGAAAAACCACACCCCTTCTGTTGATTAATTCCGGCCGCTTTCTCTCAACTTCTTGCTATAATAATCTCGTCAGTTGTTCGCAGTAGAGTTCAGAATCGATGGTCCTGCCTGGTGGTAACAGCTCATAATGAATAATGCCCTTCCAATCCCACCACACACACAGCGTCACCTTGTTGCGAGTTAACCCGGGTTTCGCCACAGTCTGTGAAGCCTGGCCGGCCTTTGACCACGAACGACCTTTTTCGCAAGTTCTTGTCGTACGTGATCCACTTTTCCCAATTATCAGCTTCTTCAAAAATGGTTCGGTTTCATTACATCGTAATAAAGAATCACAAATGAGTACACGGTTCATTAGGTTTCTTTCAGTGAGCTCGTGAGGTACCCAAATATCGAGTTTTTTTGTGTACCCAGTTTTTTTTTAAATATGCCAAAACTGTTTTGTGGTCAATTCCCAGTTCTTCAGCTACGTCGTAACTATTGATATGCCGATCTTGCTCCACTTTTTCAAAAATGGCATCCATTTTATCCGTAATAGGGCGACCAGAGCGACGTGCATCTTTGACATCAAAATTTCCGGATTGAAAACGCTTAAACCAAATTTGTGCTACTCTCACAGACACTGCACTAGGTCCATAAACATCGCAAATTTTTTTCGCGGCTTGCGTTGCATTTTTACCTTTTTTGTAGTAAAATTTTAAAATGTATCGAATTTCTTCATTAGATTCACTCATCTTGACAGTACGAAAAACAAATGAAAATCACACATTTTCCTAATTTGAATTTGGAATTATGTTCTTTAAAATTTAAACTTTCAATGATACCAAAAACCAGCCAGATACAAATAGTATAGCCAAAGAGATTTTATTACAAGTTCATACATACTATAATGCGAAAAGACTTTTTCCCCAACCTAATAAAAAAGTATTACCTACATGTTGAGTTTTAGGGGTTTAAGGTTGTCTAAAAGGGGGTCGAAGTTATCATTATTGTTGCGATATGACGCACCATTTTCGAGATATAAGCAAAAGAAAAAAAAAAAGAAAAAATTATTAAAACTTTATGCACAAATAAAAAAAAATACTGTACAAAGGCGGACTTAATGCCTGAGGCATTTTCTACCAGTCAACCTTAGGGTGATGCAGAGACAAAACATGGCAGGTGCAACATAAGGGATAGGGGTATTCTAAATCGATGGATAGATAACTCAAAAAAGGAAAAATTAAAATAAACTAATACATAGGTAGATACATCATAAATATAAGCAAAATAAACAGTATCAGGTGAAATAACGATTGGTAGGGGAGAAAATGAATCAGCGCTGGTTTGATTCAGCCATAGATACGAGTATAAGAAATAAGGAGATATGCCCGGTATCTAAAAATGTAAGAAACCCCATGTCTCCAGTCTGTCCCTTCCACTCGCCACAACTACACATGCAGTTCAGTAAAAGCAATAGATACGAAGTCGCGCACACACTCGCAATTCATAAATCGTAACTTACTACACAATTAATTATAAACCTTATCGCATCAAACACAACGCGCATTTACCAAGCACCGTACAACTCACTCACACGAAAACATCGGGCTCTATCGTTGTGCTGTGCAAAAGCCATTTATTGTACATATACGCTAATGATTGACTAAATCGAAAAGTTATCGATTCTTCCATTTATTATTGAATTAAAACTTTTGTGAGGGACCTGAAAATAAAATAAATAATAAACGTTATACAAATAATAATATAATATAAATAAACAATATTTTGCTAAAAACAAAATATTATTAAGTAAATAAAAAAAATAAACAATAAATGAGAAAATACAGATGTGTAATAAACATTATTTCACTTAAGTCTTCCAACCCGGTTAAAACGGTTGACAAATTGAAGAATAAACAATTATAGCATTATATTCATTAGACAATCAACAATATTCTCGATAGCCTACGTTAGTAGATCTGCACAAGCACATCATTAGCTCGCGGCAAGGCACAGCGGCTGTACTACGCGACGCAACCGCATACACAAAATATCGTTTTGTGATTTTTACATTGCGTTGTCCAGTCACTTAGCGTCATACTTACGTAGTGGTTAAGAAGCAATGTATTTATAGCAAAAATAATACAGTCTCTGTTATGTATTAAAACAAAAATAACGTAGTAAAAGCAAGAAATATTTTACTACTTGTTGTTTTTCATGATTTTAAAGACAAATATAGTGAAATACTTGTACTAACTTATGGTAAGTGATTCCATGATGTACAAACATTTTGTTTTAGCTTCAGTTTTTGCAAGAAATCACTGAACAACACGGCATTCTTATAATTTGTCACGATCACGGTCAAAAGCGCACTAGTTCGCGGAGACCGCCATTTGCCTATTTTGCGAGCATTTCGATCATTGCGAGCGGACACAGACACGTCCCCTTGCCACTTCTCCTGTTTTTTATATTTCTATGGATTCAGCCAACTTCTTACGAATATGGTCACGTGCCTTCACTTTAAATGATAACCGACTGGTTGCCATCTTAATATGCAGACGGAGCGCATTCCAAAGAAAGACCGCTTGGAAAGAAAGAAGAGTGAATGAAACCAGAGCGGTGAGACGGACATCGTAGAAGACGATTGTTGGTGGAACGAAGATTTTTACTATGGGGAGAGCATAAGTATTGAACATGGGATGTCAGGTAAGAAGGAGAAGTGGGTTTGTCGAGTATGGAAAACAACATAGACAGAGCCCTCAACTCTCTGCGCTGACGAATGGGCAACCATTTTAAAACCAATCGGTGCGCGGACACATGATCATAATATACTGTACCTACTGTTTTTGCACCAGAAGTCGAGATGTTTCGAATTTTAGTTCATGACAACTAATTTCATTCCACACCTTTTTAATCGCGATTAAAAATAGTCATATTTAGTTAGAAAATCTAAATTTTAGGTGAAAATCGTAAAATTCAGAATAGCAAAACTGCCATTTTCATTAAATTAAAAACTCAGTGCTGTCAAACTAAAATATAGTTAAGTTGTGTCACTTTAGTCAATTTCAGAATAGGCAATCGTCGTTTGACAGGAATAAACTAAATTTTGGTGATTTTTTAGTCTAGTTTAGAGAACAGGGATGACGACAAAAAAATTTTTTTTTGTCCATCATGTAGATTATTAAAAAAATATTGGACACGTATTTTTTCTTTTTTTACGTAATCAAAACATTACGGCGATACATTGAGTTCAAATGTGGCGTGTCGTCACTGCTCACTAGATTATGTACTGAGCTGTGACGTAAAGAGCCCCCACTCCCCAAGTTTAATGTTTTTTATCTAAGTCATTTCTTATTAATATGATAAAGCAAAAAATACGTGTCTAATATTTTTTTATTATCTGATTGACGGTCTAAACAGTTTTTTTTTTTTTTTACCTAGGCATCATCCCTATTTTGTGACAAGAGAATCGGCAGCATTGCCTATCGGTGCACCCTCACAACTATAATAATAATATATAATTGGTAGGTCCACTACTATTTATAATCACGGATATGGAACTGCATAGTATAGAAAAACTAAGGTTTTGTATTACGAGGGGCGCCACATTGAGATCTCGCACCACCAAAATATTTTGCAAGGACCGCCACTGGTACCAATAATAATAATTACCATACCAAGGGGTATCGTTTGTAGTATAAGCACCCTATATAATACCAATATCAGTTTCGAGAGTAGGGACCAGAAACTCGCTTCATTTGTGCAAGCACCCTATCTAGACAGCTGGGGCCTAAGTCTACTAATTTACAAACGTTGCACTGGTCTCGCCATTGTGAGTATTTGACAGTGTTTGTATGGCAAATCTGTCAAAAACTCACAATGAAGAGACCATTGCAACGTTTGT
The DNA here is from genome assembly GCA_947523025.1 of Dryobota labecula. Classification (NCBI taxonomy): domain Eukaryota; kingdom Metazoa; phylum Arthropoda; class Insecta; order Lepidoptera; family Noctuidae; genus Dryobota; species Dryobota labecula. Next base: position 4,089,644 of record OX383296.1, on the reverse strand, counting down.
ACATTAGTAGACTTGGCCCCCTGGACCGTTTGTATTCGACAATTATGAGCCATTTATTTGATTTTATATGAGCTTTTTATGTTATCATCTTCAATTTATTCTCTTAATTTATTAAAACGGACACACCTATGTGTATATAATTCTAGCGTATGGACTCGTGGATTGCAGTTGTTGCAGCGTCAGGTGGTACACCTTGTGTTGTCATCTGACATTATGCTGAGCTGAGGCCCTTTTGGCATTATATTCATTGTTCTCTGTTTTTTTATAGTTTTAAGGTTTTTTTTTTTCTCTCAATTTTAGCAATTAAACAAAACTGCGTCCAAGAGCTGTCAATGTGAATATTCCATAACAATGATGACAGTGGCAGCTCTTGAACGCGGGTTAGATGTTCTTTCCGCGATCAGTTTCATTGGTGAAATGGGCTCTTACTCGTAGTGAGTGTGTGTGTGACAAGTGGCAACCCCCTCTTCATGAATGGGTTTCAACTGTCTGGTTAGGGGGCTAGTGTCAAGGTGCTAGCCAAACCCCAAGGTATCGATTCTTATAATATGTAAAAGTTACTTACTTTAACTACAATACAGGTTTTTAGGTGCTTAGTCCATAGGCTTGTGCCTAAGTAATAACAGCCGCACGGGTCGATCGATCAGGTAAACCTACGCTTGCCGCGGTTGGTCCGTGGCTGGGTGACCAACTTTACATACAATTACCTGCCTCGGAAAGCACGTTAAGCCGTTGGTCCCGGCTGTCATTTGTGGATCTTTGACAGTCGTTAAAGAAGCCCGAAAGATTGGAAACCAATTTTATCAAGGGGTATCTTATTACCCAATAACTGGGTTGTGAAGGTCAAATAGGCAGTCGCTCCATGTAAAAGAATGGTATTCAGCTGTATCCGGTTAGACTGGAAGCTGACCCTAACATAGTTGGGAAAAGACTAGGCAGAAGATGAGTCCATAGTCTCCCATTGAACATCCCATCTTCAATTGAACAAACCCACTTTTGTAACTAACCTAGGTATATAAAATATTCGTGTTGACTTTTGTGAGAACACAAACATCCATCCATCTAGGGTTTAAGTTGGTACTTTCTGTTTGTAGTGTTTCTATGTTCCTAACATCATTCAACTCCACGACCTCATTCTACCGGCCCCCTTCTACCATCGGACATTTAGACGCACTGCAATTTACCACCACTACCTAGTTGATATTCCACCAACTCGCACTAACCGTTTTCAAACGTCTTTTATAATTCGCACAGCAAAGGAGTGGAACTCTCTGCCTGCGTCTGTGTTTCCGGACGCATACAACCCTAATCTATTCAAAGTGAGAGTGAACAGGCTTCGTCTGGGTAAGCTCACGCCATCATCGACTTTGTCTCTGTCACCTCTGACCTAGACTAGAGTCAAGAGCAAACCCATCGTCGTAAAATAAAATAAAAACTTCCTACGCTCTTGAGACCACACCTTTTGAAAGTTAGCTAAAATTATTTGATGTAGTATCTTTCATAGGTCAAAAGAGCTTGCCAGTTTTTACAAGATGAGAGTCACTCTAACTCATTATCTCTCCCTGTAGTGCAATCGTGCTGTATGTAGGTACATACCTAGAAGATCATCTCAACATGCGCTTCGATAAAAGCAACTATAAAACTATCAAGAACTGATCGTTCTTGTAAAATGCAAGGTGAATGACCAGCAAATCAGCATAGAATGTATGCTAGTCAAACAAAGTGGTTGATAAGATAAGAATCTTCAAAACTTAGTTTCTCAAAAATATTTCAGTCAACATCTAGTGTTATATTTAAAACAGCATCTTTGTACCTATGTAATTATTTTGTCGTTTGAAGTAAAAGTTGGATTAGAAAAAAAAAACAAGGTTCGTTCCTAATTAACTATTGTAGTGTATCTATCTATAGGTAATTATGTAAACACTATAGGATGATTTCCACCAACCGGCTCGCATCGCATCGGATCGGAATGGATTTTTTTAAAATCTTTAAACGATATTAATTAAATCGTGTACCTACACAAGTCTATATTACCAAGCCGCGCACAGCAGCTTGACCGCGGGCATCTTCTGCGACACACGATCGTAGCCGAAAGTATGCTGCAACGCGCGATTGGCTCCGTTCGCCTGTCGTATTCGATCGGATCCATTCGACCGTCGTTTTTACCATAAATCATCAATCCAAATTTTTCATTTACTCTTCTGTGTTTTATGATTCATTTCTTCTTTTTCTAATGCCAACAATACTACGTCAACTTCAACCATTTTCTAAAATTAAAACCATATCAACATGGAAGGTAGGAATGAAACTATTTGACTAGGCGCAGAAACGGATACGTTAGCATGAAAATGCGATCATGCATGCGATCGGCTGTCACCGCATCCGTTCATATCCTTTCCGATCCGACTCGATGCGAGCCGTTTGGTGGAAATCATCCATATGTCATGCACGTCAGCAATGACGCTGTCACTAATGTAAACTGTCAGTTCACCACGAATAGCGGAAAACGGTTGAAAGTAAAGCGGTGCCCCTGCCTGCACGAGAGCTTTGGTATGGTGATTAGTCAGTGTAGTGATATATTCAACTTAATTATGGAATCAACAGGATTCTACAATTATGAAGATGAGAAACGCTATCTCTATCAAAACCTAAAATGAGAGCCCGTTTCACTTACAGTAAAATTACTTATACTCCATTTATGATAACATTAGACAAATACCTAACTGTTCTCACACTTTCGTTATTTCGATGTAAACTTTTAATAAACTCCGTTATTTCACGATAAATATAAAGCACTGTAATCTATTTACCATTTACATTAAAAAAATAACTCTAAAGTGCAGTAATTTAAACAATTTTACACAATGGTGCCGATTCCCTTGTTCACAAACTAAACTAAATTTAAGTTCAGTGCATCTTTTTCTTTCTATTTCATTAAGAAAAAGACAGAAGATACATTTTAGTTTAGTCCTGTCAAATTAATCAGCGCTTGACGTATTTTGACGTAATTTTAGTCGGCAAGTTTTTAATCACGTCTAAACTTTTATGGAGTAATGACAGGCGCTGATTAATTTGACAGGACTAAACTAAAATGTATCTTCTGTCCTTTTCTTAATGAAACAGAAAGAAAAAGATGCACTGAACTTAAATTTAGTTTAGTTTGTGAACAAAGAAATCGGCACCATTAACTGTCGTTATTTAGCCGTTATTTGTCTAATGCTATAGTAAATGGAGTATAAGTCCATTAAACACGAGTTAAATAATTAAATAAAAACTTTTATTTCAGACAAAGTCCATTTAGTTAGTAAACACAAGACTTAGAAACAGTTTCTAAGTCTTGTTTGACTTAGAAACAGTTTCTAACACTATATAGTTACTAGTGTTTACACATGTACCGTGATCATAGTCGTGTGTGTACCTGCACTAGAGAGTCTTAAAGACTTATCTAATATTAGCTTGTAGGGTGCATTTTTAGTTTTCTAAGATTAATTAAGTAACTGTATTATAATAAGTATCAATCAATTTAATCGAATGCACCTATATTCATAATGATTAATGAAGCACAGCAGACCATGCAAGGATATAAGACGATGAAACGTGAGATGTTTGCGTAAATACTGATATCCTGCCGGCGTGAGTAACGGCCTTGAGGAGTACCTAGTCATAGCAGCGGTGAATCTACAGTTATTATCGAACACTAACAAAATCATTTTTAACAGGCGAAAAAAGGAGGAAGTTCTCAAGTCGACGCGTATATTTTTTTGAAGTGTAAACTTCTTTAGGCGCACGTTTTCTTTCTGAACAGTGAACGAAACTGAACCGTCACTCTCAGGTCGGTGACGGTGAATCGGGTATAACTCTGCTCCAGTCGGTCGATAGGTAACGCTGAATCGCGTATACTCGGCTCCAGTCGGTCGGTGACGCTAAATCGCGTATACTCGGCTCCAGTCGGTCGGTGACGCTAAATCGCGTATACTCGGCTCCAGTCGTAATAAGTTATCACTTCTATCGTGTGTTCATTCATAAGCACACACCCTTTTTTTTTTTTCTAAATATTATAATTATGTATAATTTAAGAGCGGTTTAGTCCCATCTCTTCCCCTTCCCATCTCTTCCCCTATGCGTTTATACCTAAAACAAATCTCACATCTTCCCCCTGCCATAAATCACTCAACGGTAAGTACATAGGCCAATAATTTTCATAATTATCGCAGAATTCATCTGTTTTGTTTTTCCTCTTTTAAGTTTTTTTTTTTAATGTTACCATAATTGTAATCATCTACATTCAGTAGGTATTTATTACCCAACTGCCCCAGAAGGTGGGTAATGTTTTTCGAGAGTATGTATGTATTTCTATTTCTTTGGCACGCTCTGTAGCCTAAACGGCTTGATGGGTTTTAACATAATAAGGTGTCATTAGATTTGTCATAATTGTAGGAGTGGCATAGACATTTTAATATTTATTTAGTGCATCTGCAAATACAAAAAAAAAGGGATGGAAAGGTTTTTTTTAAAATAAATTACAACAATACTAGTAACAAATAAAAGCTAGTGATGAGACAATTAAACAAAAAAGCTTGAAAACAGCAAATTATTTAATAGAACAAAAACCCAACTGCAAAAACACATACTTAACTGAAAAGTTTAATGTTTTATCATATGAATACAGCTGTTAGTTTTTTAATTAGCAAAAAAGAATACGATCTTCATTTTCATGGTAATCAGCCACCAAACAATCTTGATAATTTACTGGAATCACAACTTTTCGTTAGGTCTTGTTTATTGCGTGTTTGAAACTTTCAAAAATTTGTTCCTTTGCCTATAGAGTCTTGACTTGATATTTTTAAAATCTGGTACTAACCCCAATATTTTATATCCTGCGTTATTTAATTCACATGTAGTACTTTCATATATTTCACTTATTGAAGACATATCAGTACAAACTCTTTCCTCACATTTATTAATGATTCTCTTCACTTCATTTTTCTCTAAATTGGGCACACAATCTGGCAAATGCAGAGTTTCGTTTATAATCCTATCAGATTTTATTGTTACACCCCCATAACAACGGTTTTCTTTGTTTGTGGAATTTACACAACGCCACCGTATAGAGTCTTTATTTTTTTTACGTATGTAATATGTGTGCCCGGCGAGTAATAAAACATTTTCACCACGTTGAGACTTCACATAAGTCAATACAGATTTTCCACTACTAGGTCCTGCGCTCATGATATTATAACACTTTCGGTTTCGTGGCACAGAAATTGACAAACACTATGCTCGTTGCATTATACAATAACTGGATAACAACTTACGCCACCGGTTCACGAGTCCAACTGGGATGAAAGGTATATCGACGCGCTGCAAGCTGCAACCCTACGTAGTGTAATAGCAAATATTACCCTCTCGCTCTATCTTTTGTTATTATAGTTGTGAGGGTGAAGCGATAGGCAATGACAATATAAATTACGAATATTCCCAGTCGCCCCCACATCGGTTGCCACCAGGGGCCTAAGTCTACTAATTTATAAACGTTGCAATGGTCTCGCCATTGTGAGTATTTGACAGGGTTTGTATGGCAAATCTGTCAAAAACTCACAATGAAGAGACCATTGCAACGTTTGTACATTAGTAGACTTGGCCCCCAGGTGGCAATCGAGTTAATATTCTAAATAAGCGGCTCACACAAATCAATGAGACGTACTTTTAACAACAGAAACTTAATTTTTTTTTTTAATGATTTTTGGCAGTAGGAAGAGATGGGATTTTTTGTAGGTACTATAAACGCATAGGGGAAGAGATGGGACTAAACCTTAAGAGGGATGGAAATAGTAAAAGATTTTCCCGCAAAGTTTCGAGAAGCAAGCAATATTTTTCAGATCGTGTGACTAGTGCTTGCGTTTTCTTGCCTACAGGAAAATGGAAGAAAATGGCGAGAATAGTATGTAGAGAACGATTAGTCAAACAGAGACGTCAGCTCTTCTCCGAAGCACGTCATCTTTAACGATAGTACGGCTTATTGCAGTTCTCTTTACTTTGCTTGGCGTTGTGCATCTTCAGTCACTACCTAGAAAAATAAAGGCCCTACTTCCACGACGCTACTCAAAAGTCACCAGTTACAAACTCGAATCGGTAATGTGAAGCCAGAATATGATGTCACAGCATGACAGCACTAGTATTTCAATGACACTCCGTTCACGACGCAACCAATCACAAACTATCATTGATGTATAAAAAAAGGAAGTTATGGCACCGCTCTAATGGTAGAAAAATTACATGTAAACACACCCACTCAACTACATTTCCCGATGTCCACACAACTACATTTCCCGATGTCGTGAAACAACCGAAATCGAGAGTTATGACGCGGGCTGCAGCGGGAACGAGATAGCAATAATTGTTACTGTTGCGTACCCATAACATCTCAGAAACAAACGGCGACCTAGAAAGCAATATTATTCAGGAGAATTTTAAAGAAAATAAGTTTTGATGTCCTTACGAGCTGAAAGTAATCCCGTGGAACTTGTTTTTGGTTTGTAAATTTTTTGTGCACATTTTGAAAACACAGGAAGGCATTGTTGCTGCTTATTTAGACGATTACGATAATTTTACTTAACGTGCTGCACATGTGCTACACTAACGCCAGTTCAATTGTGACTAAGGTTAGTTGTGCCGGTCGTAGTATGTTATTTTATTTATATATTTATAGTTAATTAAAACGGTACAACACCAATTAGGTTACCACATTAATTAAGTTAGAAATATAAAAAATATTAATATTGACAATTTTTGTATATAAATTAATTAAAACTAACATAGAACAATATTGCATACTTTCTCTCAAACAACACCAGACCATACATATACGCATAATTTTACTCGATTCATCTGCAAACACATCACATTCAGGGTTGGCAGTCAGAAGGGCATTGAGCATCTTCAAAGTAAGACACACTGGGGATTCAGCTCTGGCGACAGTTTTGGTTGACGGTTGCGCAAACAGTTTGTGCCGGCGGCGCGGCGACTCGGACGGTGTCCGCTGTCCGATGTATTTGTCGGGCACAAATAGTCGGCAGAAGAGGCCATGGAGGTCTGGGTAATCTATACGCCCCGTAAGATCTTACAGGCAACCATGAACTGATCAAAGCCTCTTCTCACCTCCAACGAGTTAAGCCCAAACATCCCTAAAAGATAGTTGGTAGGGTACATGGAGAAAGAATTTGTATAACCTTTGGAAGAGGTATCTAAGGAAGGTTTTCTGGACATTTTCGAGCATCAGAGTTTGGGTCGCGGTATAGGGGTGCCAAACACAAGCACTGGATTCGAGTTATGCGCTCCACGTCGAGAAGCGCGTAAGGAAAGGAACCTAATGTTCCTTTTTTTATACATACATCAATGCAAACTATAGTTAATAACGCGCTAGTACCTAAGTCACGTCCCACGCGTCCTACCATTGAAATACTAGTGCTGTGATATTCTGGTTACTCAGAAGTGATTTTAGTTTGTAACACTTTACTATTGTGAACTTTTGTGTAGGGTCGTGGACGATGGGCCTAACAGTCTTGCAAACATAATATGGAATACAAAATCTCTTCATGCGCTATAAAATTTGCACAAAATGTAAATGGAGTGTAACACGCTTGCGTAGTATTGTTAACATAACCATGATCCGTTTGCCTCAGTTTGCCTAGACATTCAATTAGCAAGTTAACTGCTAACTATGCGCCATCCATCTTTGTTGAATGTTTGATGAACCGCATACAATAGAAGAGATACAATTTATATCGCACCTTTAGAATTATAGAGACCTAATTTCTTCAGAAGTTCTGAAGACATTAGGTCTCTATAATTCTAAAAGTGCGATATGTAGGTTAAACAGTCCAGTTGCATTAGGTAAAATAAAAGATCTTTCTGTTATTTTTATTTCTCATTTTATTTTATGATATTGTTTCATTGTTTTGCAAAAACTGTTATGGAAGATCCTGGTACTCACGACACAGGGAATCCTAGTGTGACGACCAGTGTAAGTATTAATGTAAGAGTATACGGTGTAATTTTTGAACAAGTACGTCATTTATTTTAATTTTATTTTAAAGATACTCTTTGCTCTGACTGAGGTCAGGCAGGAAGAACGAAGATTGTGCTGCGTTAAAAATAAGTTTCAAGGCCTTTTTATTTGTTAATAATTTGATAACTTTAATTTTTCCAATGGTTTTACTTTATAGGCAGGTACTTACTTATTTCGACTCCATTCTATAATAGGTTCTAAAATAGGTCTACTCGTATAACAGGTTTCACAGATTTCCACGGATCTTGCACCCCCATAGCTTCAGACTCAGCTTAGTAATAATAGATACCTAGAAACCCAGCTACAACAACAATGCTCCCTCTGTTTCTCGTGTACCAACGAATGAATGCTTCAAATTACAAGACTTCTAACCTCTAAACTTCATCAACGAACTGAAGGATTAAGGCTCCTTCAAAAAAGTGCGAAACGCGACGCGACACAAAGACACTGCTCGTCGCGCGACACGCGGGGCCTTTCGTGTCGCGTCGCGTGCCGAACCTGTTTGTATGAGCCTTTATGGTGAACATAATTAATATTTCACCTTTACAAGTTACATTCAGGGAAAAATTGTTACGCTAATTGAATCAGCCTGTATTGTCTCGCTGCAGGGAAAAGGCCTGCCTCCCTTTCTTTTTTCCATTCAACTCGATCCTGAGCCAACATGGACCAATCCCTCCTATAAGCGTCAAGTTCGTGCCGCCATCTACGCATGGGTCTTCCGCGATGCCGTTGGATGTTTTCGGGAACTGCTGTGGTGGTCTTAGTCCACAATACATCCGACATGCGGAAAATGTGTCCGACCCAGTCCCATTTGAGCTGGCAGCTTTTTGGTTGACGTCTGCGATTTGTGTCTTGGAGCGCAGTATCGTGTTCCGTATCCGGTTGGTATGTCGAACTCCAAGAATACTGCGCTCCATCGATCGCTGCCAAACCTCGAGCCTGGTCCTCTGCTGAACTGTCAAAGACCAGGTTTGAGCGCCGTATGTAAGGATAGGGAGAATGCACATGTCCATTAATTTGCGTTTATGGCAAATTGGGAGATCTCCTTTCATAAGCTTTCATCGAGCAATAGCTCTTCCAGGGGTTTCGGTGCGGCTAGCAATCTCACCTGGAAGGTGAACTTAAATTGTCCGTATATTCAATAAAAATTGTCATCATTTCACAGTTGTATGAAATGGCTATAACACGAAAATTTGACGTAGGGTATTAATTTCCTTAACAATTAATTTCTCTGACTGTACCTTTGTTTCTGACATGAAATGGCGAATTCAACAGGAACTAATCATCAATAGCTATATTTAAACAATCCAGCTTCCTTCTCATTCAACAGCAGATACAACATACAACTGGCACAGCAAATAAGTTGCAGTTGCATACACACAGTTGGTATGCGCTGGCGCAGGCGTAGGAAGCTATGTAGGCGACGCGGCATTGGACCGAAATTAACATAAACTTAGTGGTTCAATGTATGCGATACGTGTAATAATGGGGCCTGCAGGTGTCAGGTTTGCATAGTATGCATTATATGCATAGGACTTCAAGAAGTTGTAGTGAGGATTTAAACAATGATAGTGCCTCTACCATCTGTCAGTAGGTACAGAGATAAGACACCTTGAGAACAGGCTGTCCAAAATAATCACAATGGAACGGTGAAAGGCTCAAACAAAACTTCAATTCAAATTGAGCCTCAAAATTTTATCATTCCGCAAAAACAACGAAAATCCATTTTCTTCAAATAATTTGGCGAAAATTTTATGAGAATTATTTTAGGAGTAAAACGAACATAATTTTATGTTTTCCTGAAAAAAATCTTTTGTTCGGCGGCATATAATCCAGAATGGTGTAAATGCAATTTTTATTATCCGCCGGTAAATTGACCCAAGCAAGTGGAGACATACAATATACATACGTTGGTTTGCCAAAGGCACTGTCCTCATCTCGCATCTGCATATATTTTCTTATCACTGTTATCGTTGTTCAAACTGACGTGCTTGGACAATTATAACTGCATCATAGACAGAGACTTGGTGGAAATTTTAATGAAAACTAACTATTTCAGGCAATCTTATGTCTGCCTTTTTCCAGCAATAACTACCATTAACAGAAATAACAAAGAAATCCTTAACCATCAACTAATCATTTTCATTTTTAGAATCGCAATAGGACACAGACATTCCCGTCACTTCATTCGGTGTTTAAAATGCCGAAGTTATGACAGTAACGTTAAAAACCTTACTGAAAGTACTTCACCGGACAGTAAAAACTCTCATTTATCCACAAGTCACCGCCATTAGAAGTAAGAAACAACTCCCGAGTTAGTTTTTGCGTATTCAAAGGCTCGTAGTCAGAGGTTTTTGTGCTGTAGTTGGCGCGGATGAGTCATACGGCTTCCGACACATTGCCGCCGCAAGCAAACTGATTAGTTTATTACCTTTATAAATAGATACCAGTCGGGTTATGTTTACGCTGTTCCTACGATTGAAGGATTCATTGAGGCCCTAGTTTAAGTAAAGGGCGTGGAAGAGCTCGATTATAGCTAGCTACAAATGCGCAAATACTTTCAACCTCTAAAATACTTAAAATTTTCAGCAGAGGGGATAATTCTTGGTAAGGTTTGGGGAGTACCTATTGACCTTCAATAACCATTATTTTCTAACGAACTATGATGAGATGTAAACCTTCAATCAACCTGGAAAGACCAATTTAGACACGGATCTACATGGTTCTCAACATGATCTGACTAAGACTATGTCTGGACTTTAACACTTTCAATGCCAAAAACCCAGCATATGGGTCTAAAAATAATTCTATCGCGTGCCCAAAACCCGCATCCGAGTCGTCGCTGTAGGTAGCTATTGATGACTTCTGTACATGACGCGTCGTGGGCATACAGCGACGACTCGGATGCGGGTTTTGGGCACGCGATAGAATTATTTTTAGACCCATATGCTGGGTTTTCGGCATTGAAAGTGTTAAAAGAGACTGACCCCTGAGTTTGTTTCGCCATTTCTTCTCAGGGGAAGTCCGATAGAAAATGTTGCCTCCATCAAGCTTATTTTATAATATTACTTTAATTTAATGTGTAAAAGTGTTTCCGATATCCTATTTATAGAATAAACAATTTGATTTCAGTTCAGTGACTAGGAAGATCCAATTTTCCGTGTTTTGGGAATCTCTAAACCTGGCAAATACAAAACGCGATTTTTTACGCGACATAGGAAGAGACAGTCTGAGGTTTCGAAAAGACAGATTCTTAGCCACAGGAGCATTGAAACGCAGAAGGATCTTTAGGAATAATAAATAATTCAGCAGAGATTGTTTCTCTTCCGTACATGCAATGCGTTGAGCAGAATTCCGAATGCAGCTTAGCTGCTTTTGCATCATTGGCTAATTCTGCCTCGTTAGCAATCTTCGTACAAACGGCATATGGCTTAAGAAGGCAATAAATAACAGTATCAAGTTTAAATTGCATCGTACGTAAGTGGTGTAGGTTGCAGACAACTCCCACGGTGATATACCTAGTACCTACAATATTAATAGTGTCTGTAATGTAATCTATTACGCGGAAGACGGATTGAGTTTTGCATATTGTCATTATTTACCTAGAGATCTTGCATTGCATCAAAGCCTCTGGAACCGTTGGTTGCCGCCGTAGTTCTGTATGCGACGATGAATTCCACTGGAATCGTTATAATAATAAAGTTGTTTTTGTTAGGGTTAATGCTTGTAGTCGGTATGAATCCGATGCAGAAAGAGGCCCCATATTCCGTGGTGTAACGATATGCTTCCCCTTGGACATGTCCTGACAGAAACATCAAGCTACTTAAAGGAAAACTTGAAAACAAAAGTCTAAGTTAACCTCAAAAATAAATCAAACGATCCTAATTATTCTCTCTAGTCTCTACCATTAAATAATCTATGTGCTTATATACCCTATGTAATGGGTAATGGACAATAAATAATACATAACAGAACCGGTTTCCGACATACGAGTGACTCATGCTGTGATGGTAAACAATGCCCGATTATATCTTGTTGATCGCTTATTATTATGTAGTTTCTACACCATTTAAATTGGTCAAGTGTAGTTTACACACATTCACGGCTAATTATCGACTCTGCCTTTGCTGACAATGGTGGTTAGCATGTCTTAGGGCACTTTAAACTGTATTGAAACCTGAGACGGGGATAATTAGATGAGTAAACTGTGAAGCTGAGATGAGACTGTAGAGTCCTATGGCTAAGGCTGGGTGCACGATACCAGCGGAACAATTTTGTACCGTCGAAGTCGCGTTGTGCGTCGCGTCGGCCGGGCGGGCGTCACCATCTCTACGCCGCTGCTTTCGTGCCCGCAGCCTAAAACTATGGTCTCTTATATCATAGGGTTGCCAACTTATTGTACAAGAAATAAAGTATATTGTAGTCAGAGAGGGAAAATAAAGAACAAAACCTCAAGTTACCTGAACGGTAACAAACAAACTTACTTTCGCATTTATAATATTAGTTAGGAAGTTAGCATTATTACTGCTTTAATCCCATTTTATTTGTGGTGTGCTCTTCCATACAGCTCAATCAGGCGTCATCTCAGTATTTTCTCTCAAATATTCAATTCAGTTCAACTTAAGTGGATTGCGAAAAGTTTTTTGGACGGCAGATGGGACAATGCTTATGTTATTATTGAGAAAATTCCCCTTCTAGTTTAGAAGAGTTGTGAGAGCATCCTGGACTTTTCAATGGATCTTTGCAACAAATTGTCGTAAAAAGAAAACTGGTAATCCTTTTCATGTCTGCTGAATTGAGGACATCTCGTTTGTCGAGTATTGCATTAAGTGCTAAACGATTATTTTTGGTATTATGCACACAATCGTGCGTTGCTCAGACGGACGCTCCCACATTTCAAAATGCCAGCAGTCTGTTTATTTTTCGCAATTGATAAGTAAATATAATCACGGTAGTCATAGAACTTGGAGACGTGTAAATTGAAATGACTTTTTTTTTCTTAACAGGAGCACCGTGCAATTCATAAATACCTACCTATAATCCAAACTCTACGAACAAACCAGTCCAGAGAGGGTTTCACACACAGCTTCTTAAGGCGAGATTCTTCAAATTAACCTCTAGGAAGTGCTATTTTAATGTCATTTTATTTAGAAACGGCAATGATTAAACACGTGAAAAAATTATATGTTGCTTTTGAGACCTTTTTGTAGGTACGGCGGGTACTCGTTACATAATTGGATAAAGTTCTCTCGATATAAAAAATCCAAACATACCCTTATTTTGTAGATTATAATCCAGGGCTTGTTACCGTTACCAAATAACATAATAATAACCGTTACGTAACGTTAAATTTCAATGTTATACCTACTAACGTTACAAAAATTTAACGTTACTTGATAACATTACCAGTTAATTAACGTTAATTAACATTAACAAAAATACGATAATTAACGTTAATTTAGCTACGTTGCCGTTCTGTGGGTAAGAATCAGGCAGATTCAGGCAACGTTTTGATCGGCACGGCATCAGAGAGGCGCGAGGGCGGGATCCCGCCGCGGCGCACGCCTCAGGCCCCACTACTTACATCTCACCCGTTTAAAATAACGGTAAAATTAAAATTCGCATAAATAATGTTAAATCGTTTACCGTAATTTTAATAATAACGTTAACTCTGTCAATACAAGGTAACGTTATAAAAATTTACCGGTATTTAAAGCCCTGTTAAAATCATTTTATTTCAATATTATACCACATAATGTATTGAAAATAACAAATAAAGGTCTATGATGACGTAATGGCCGTCGGGTTTAACATTGTTAATATCGTAAAACATATAATTTTCAACCTTAAATTAACGAAATTCACGGCACAATTTACTCGCGCCCAGCTGCCACCTCTAGAACAAAAATGCACGCTCGAAGAACCTCGCCTTAAAAAAATTATTCAAGCTATGCACTTGCAGTGACAACGGGCTGTGTTGTAATAACTAGAGAACTTACTTATTGTTTGTTTATTGCTTCCCTAAATTACACAATACGAGTACAACAGTATTTTGCCAAACTGCAAAACAGTTTGTCGTACTTAACTAGATGAGTAAGTAATAATCCTAAGAATCAAAAAAACTAAGACTATAACAGAGGGTATATGTACGAGTATACCTAATATTTATAAACGTGAATCAAGCAACATTCGTAGAATCTAAAACTATTTTTCTTGTCAAGCTCTGAACAAGGCCGCTGAACAAACGACGATCATTGTATTCAAACTCGATTAATTCCATCGATCAATGAATCGATACCGCGACAAAACAAAAGCCGCTCGTGCCCACTGACCCAGAACCTTTGCAGACTTCGTAATGTCTGTACAGATGTCCTGTGCATCCTGGCGTAACTCCTGAGCCAACCAAAAAGTAATACAAACCTTAGCACGTTATAGTAGAGTTGGAATTCGAATAGCGGTGTCCGGAGATAATATCTTTTGGTTCTCGTTTCTAATCCATGTGTGTGTAATGAGTAAATATGATGATGTCATTGCTCCGCCTACATTGATTCTGTACAGTTATTTTATTCTCAGTCTTTAAATTAAAGGTCTTTACTTTTTCGCATTTTTGTAATGTTGGAAATCTCAAATCATCCGCATTAACAGAAGCTACTTTGTTACACAAGAATGCAAACCGAGCATAATGAAGGTCATGGTGGACTATGCACCATTGTGCAAAGGGTCATCTCCACAGTATTCAAAATGTATTAAGAACAACTTGCTAATCGATATTTTTGAGAAGGTCTGAAAGGTGGAACTTGACCTTGCAAAACACCTGTCGTATAGTTAATGAACGTGTGAGTCGATGATGTCAGCTGAAATTGAGAGACAGTTACGTAAGTCACAGTTATGTTAACAATGTACATCACTCAAGTCTTTAACTTAGACTGAGAATTATTTATTTGCTTATTAAATGTAATGAATTTTTTATTCTATGAATAGGATATCGGAATCACTTTTACACGACTTAATAAACAAATATAAGAAAATAAGCAAGATGGAGTCGACATTTCCTATTTGACTACCCCGGCGGGGTAATTACGTAACACGCTTAGCAGTGGATTTCATGTTGACAGTTTAACAACATTCATTGCGTTATTTACATTGTTGAGCAGACATTTTTTCGAACATATGAAGCAATGGATATCCTTCAAAATCAATCAGATTGTGATTGATAGTGTCTTACGCAATTGAGTGCTGGGAAGAAATGGCGAGCAAACTCGGGTTTTTGAAAATTATATGTCAAGGTTACTGCAAGTCTATGAAGATGTACACACCTATACTAACTTCAGGCTTCAGATAGTATAACACATATTAGATGGAACTATTCGACCTATGCTAGTGTAAGTTTTGTAAGCTCTACTGGCTAAACTTGCACTGGATCCAAAATATTTTATAATCCTGAAAATTGCACCAGACGGAGAAGATAGAGCATTAAGATCCTCATCTTCTTCGTTATAAAATCCTTGATTCTCAAAATTTGCGGTTCTCTATGAAGAACTTTGCTTGTTCAAATACTCATTCCTTGAACATTTTCAGCAAGTTAGCGCCCAAATAAAAGAAGCGTGCGATAACCTAACCTAACCGAGTATGCAATTAGCATTTCGTGCACATGGTAGGTAGGTATGTGTCACTTCTAAAATATTCCTTGACAAGCTGAGTAAACTGCGTCATCTCTATTATCAACTATGAATATGCAAAACAGGCTAAAAACCAGCACTATTCCGCCAAATTGTCAGTAAATTGTTATTTACTGCAAAAGCAATGAAAATTTGTATTATTTCGTCGTTTCCATTTCAATTACAACGATCATTTCATGCACTGCATCTTTCTGCTTCCTATTGAGAGTTAGAATCTTGAATCATTCATTTATTCTTTCGTGATATCATGGATTTTAGATGCGGTTTTGTCAGCCTTAGATAAAGTACAATCAGGGATATAAATTACTGTAGTTGTAAACAGTCAAAGAATGAAATAGTTGTGATTCGAATATACCGACGATATAAGTTGGTAGAATATTAGATTAAAAAAAAATATATTTTGAGGGCTGGCCTATTTTTTGGCCAAAGAATCAGAATTGCCATGCAACTTGGCATACTGCCAGCCTTTTGGGCACTTTTCCTGTTGACAGCGATGCGACCGTTAGCTTTTACATTATGTAAAATATTTTTATTTTCCTGACTTTACCTAGAGCTTTATTTGTTTCTAAGCTTTGCTAGAATTCTTCTTTTTCTTCGTATCTACCCTATTTTATGATTTTGAATCAAACAAATAAGATATAGGCTCAGGAAAATCAGAGCCTGTTTGCGCAGTGCCTCAAATTACGTAGCCTGTACCAGAAAAGTTCTGAAAACTCCAAGATATAGCGTCCGTTTTTTTTGTGCAATCTCTCAGTTTTTTGTGTGAGCTATCAACTCTCGTCTCAACTCTCTTTATGGTGTATTTAGAATGTCCTAGAATCGTGACTCCGTCAGTAGCACTTATTAACAAGTTTTTGCATTATTTCTTGTTTCTTTGTAAATCGACATTTTTTTGAGTGGAATCATTAAATAACCAATCACGTACTACTATTACGAATGTTATAAAAAAAATGTGGCTAAAGATGAGAACCGAATGTCGATGAACGACTGACGAACGAATGACTTAGGGGAGGCTTATGTCCAGTTGTGCAGTGGAAGAATCGATCTCCCACAAATCATTAACTGTTACCAAAAATCACAAGAGTGATGACACTTAACCTTGCTCTGGTTTATACTAGACTAGAGTCTAGCTCAAGAAGCCATAACATAACGCACATCAAGGCGTTATTCTGCTACATTTACATACTTAGACGATATATCGACAGTTCATCCTTTAGTATTGGCATTAGAATGGAGGAGGACAGTGTGAAAAATTCAATTGAGGATAGAATGGGAGTGACTACCGAGATGACGACTAATAGCGAAATACGGAAAAAAACATTTTTGCGCCGATCAACGATCCCAAATAAATTGGGATGAGAGCAGGAGAAAGATGATGGCATAAGAGTTTTATTAGTTCTTTGGTTTTGGCTTAGTGACTAAAGTGAAGAAAGAATCGTCAAGATAAACATGCAATTCCATTTCGAAAATAAATATCATATACCACACAATTCTCTTAAAACCATTATTACCTACACGTTACAACTGAAAATCTGAAACTATCGCGACACTATTGCATCAAAAATATATGTTAATTAATTAATTAATTATAATGAACTTTCTCATTGTTACAGTGAATTAAATCCGAGTACGTGAACGAGTCTCTAGTGCAGAGGACGAAACGACAGACTGCTACGAGAGAGCGGTGAGTCATTGAATTGTCTACCCTACCTACCACTAATAAATTAAAATACACAATTGTCTGCATATCTGTACAAAGGCTATCGTGTGGTTCGTCGTCCACAAAAGTTCCTCCGTTTAGGGATGGGGAAACCACATGGATCTCCAGCAATGGATGTCCATGATCACCACAGTTACGGGTCCTGCGCTGCCCGTATCGAACACATTCAACTATCGTTAAGGATAACGCAGTGCTGAAATCTGAAAGTTTAAAAAATATAAAGCAAGCACATAAATAATGCAGTAGTCAATTATATTAGTTTATTCGGCTGACATTTACATATTATTAATTCTTTGATAATAACGCTGTTTCTTCAAATAGTAATGGCCGCACAAAAACTACTAACAAATTGTAAAGCAAACAAGAACATTTTTGTTTCGCATTTTTTATTAGAAATCGCACCGACAACTTGTTTAGCGCATTTTAAACTACACTTTTAATTTATGTTTATAAATATTTATTCGATTTCTATTAATTTGTAACGAGCCACGAACATTTTCAGGATAACTAACAATAGGCTGGTTTGAATTTCAGCAATAGTACCTAATTAGGTATGTTGATGTTTTATTCGGTCATTAATCGTCTAATTGTCTTTTACCAAGATTTCAGCGGGATTGTCCGAAAGGGGTACCGCTGCCCCGGAACATAAAGGCTCGTACAGACTAGTGCGATATCGCGGTCGCGACGCGACTCTAGTAGCAAAATTCCTTTGTCGGTGCCTGTCGCGGCCGCGATATCGCGCGAGTCTTTACGAGCCTTAAAGGGCCAAGGATGGAATACGGATGGGATTTAGTCAGTAAGAGTCTGACACTCCCTTCCGCTCCACCCAGAGCGGGAGGGGTGGGTCATTTTATGATTTCCCATCCTCAAAAAAAAAGTAGGTACCAAGACAAGTTTCAATAATAAGCCAGGCAGGCGAAGGAGGGGCTTGTGGCTACGTAATAACAGCCGAATGGGTCGATCGATCAGGTAAAGCTACGCTTGCCGCGGTTGGTCCTTGGATGAGTGATCATCTTTACATACCAAGAACCCTCCGTACCTCAGAAAGCACGTTAAGCCGTTGGTCCCGGCTGTCATTCGTGGATCTTTGACAGTCGTTACGGGTTGTCAGAAGCCCGAAGTTCCGACAACCAGTCTTACCAAGGGGTATCGTGTTACCCAGTAACTGGATTGTGGAGATCAGATAGGCAGTCGCCCCATGTAAAATTCTGGTATTCAGCTGCATCTGGTTTGACTGGAAGCTGACCCTAACATAGTTGGGAAAAAACTAGGCAGATGACCAGTCAGACAAGTTTCAGTAAGTACCTAAAGTCAGATAATTCAGTTCCATATTTAATTTTGCTGGTTGATAGTGCTGTTGCGGTATCAAAAACGCCACATGCGAACTACGCATCAAAGATCTGACGTCACAAATCCTGCATCGCGCTATCAGAGTTTACCGCGCGACTAGTATAAATACAACATCCCGACATCAACCGTCGGGCAGGTGCCCACCAGACACAACACCCGTCTGGTCGGAGGATCCTCCCTTTACTATAGAGTATGAGTGAACTTTACACCCTGTTCCTCAAACCTCTAAAGTGCCTATCTACATATAATTTGTGATTGTGATACAGGCTTTATTATTATTTTAAAGTATCTGCATAACTCCATTCGTGCATACAATAGGTTTCCGTAATTCCTGAATTTTTCAAATCCGTGAAACGATTTCAGGTGAAATCATAGTTATTTCTCTGTCGTGCCGCCGCGCTGCGCGTACGCATAGTTCAACGCACTGCAGTTTCAGCTCGTTTCCATTGATATTTCTGTCACACACCTGACATCACTTGATACATCGAACTGTCTGGAAGCGTTGTTTTCCATATAAACGTCATATAGCGTCGACAACGACGAAAAAATCTTGATAGATGGAAAAACCTGTGTTTATTTCTAAAACAGTTGTGCAATTCAATCAAACTAAGGCTCCTACAAATACACGCGACGCGACACAAAAAGCGGCACGCGGTGTCTTTGTGGCGCGTCGCGTGTCGCGTCTGTTTGTAGGAGCCTTTAGTAAGACTATAGCACAAAGGTAAGAAAGAAATTCCTCTTGAAGATTGCCTTTAAGCAATTCTTTGTAGACACAAAAACCGTGGCTAATTTAATCATTAAAAACAGTCTCTACAAAAAAGCACGGCACTTTTAGCCTAGCCATTAAAATAGTACTTCCCTAGTTTTACGCAACATTTATATAAAATGGTACAAACATATAAAAAAGTTTGTTTATACTTTTGCAACGCTCGTTGGGCTGTGAACGAGAGGTGAAGAGTCGGGATGAACTATGTATATTTTTACTTTGGATGTTACGGTATTTCGACTAGCTTCATACTAAAGATGCTGAATGAGTTGAGCGAGCGATAATCTCTACATTTTATTATAAAAGCTACGTGCAAGATATAATTAATAGTATGGTACTGCTCACTGTGCAAAGTATACACATACACCACACTCCATTTGCTGCTTTTACACAGCATAACAAAAGCAAATTAGTTCTACTATTAATATTTTTTATTCTGAAACCAAGTGGGGCAAGTAGGGGTCTCTAAAGAGCCTGTCAAATGTATGACTCTGATGTTTCCCCAGTTAGTAGCCATTGAAGAGTTTGTACTTTCCTAGTAGTCTATGGTAGCCCGGCTAAGATTAGAAATACAATGTCATAATGTCATTTTGGCCCCAATTGTGGACCGATGACCCTGTGAAGGCCGCAGGAATCCGTTAGATGCGAGAAGCACAAAACCGGTCGAAGTGACGATGCTTGGGGGAGCCTATGTCCAGCAATGGACGTCTTTCGGCTAACATCATGATGATGATGTATGTCATTTGGGTGGCCACATAATACATCTTGCCTGGGCCTCAAGTCTGCTATTACAATAGTGTCAGAATGGTCTCACCATTGTGAGTATTTGACAGTGTTTGTATGGCAAATCTGTCAAAAACTCACAATGAAGAGACCATTCTGACACTATTGTAATAGCAGACTTGAGGCCCTGGAGCGTAGTATATAGTCCTCTTTTGAGGTTACAAGCGAAATAATATAAATAGAAACAAGCATCAACCAACAAAATAGCATCAAGCGAACACAAAAAGATAACGTAATAGTTCCACATAATTGGCAGTTTCCTCTATTTTCATTTGGCTGCAATGATGTGTATTGTGTAGTTTCGTAAACCGGTTACTGAACTGAAAAGATAGTGTTCAAGTGAACAACTGTATACTTGTATAGCTGTTTAAGGAAATGATGTAATGCGGACATAGATTAATGTTGAACGCCTGAAAAACAAGGGTTTTCACTATAGTTTGGATCATTATGTACACACTATACATTTAATGTTTCCCTTCTACCTTGCTTGAGCATGTTAACACATTGTTTGATATCTTCTTCTTCGTCATTCCCTCAATTCTGCGGATCGCGACCACATACGATGCATCTCCAAGTTATTCGGTCTTCTACAGTGTGGACCGCTCAGTAGATGCTGCTTCCAACAGCCTTCTTGATGGCGTCTGAGCATCTTCTATCTTTTGATACCTTCTTTGTGGAATTGTTATTCCCTTTTACTTGGCCTTTTACCTTTTTCAGAGATAATTAAAATACTTGATACTTGCAATTTTAAGGCCCCGTAAGTACCTAAAAATAAAATCGCGCTCCTGAAATTATTTTAGTGTTATGCAGTAGAGTGATTAAATTGCAAATATTTTCCATTTTGAGCGTGAGATTTCAAGTTGAGTATATCCTATATCTTGAAAGGAAGTTTCCAACTCTTCACATTTATGATCTACGCCGCAAATATGTATGTAATAAAGGAGTGTCAATGTAGCTAATCTACTGACTCATTATAAATCCATCCATTTTAATATTTCTTTATACCTGCGTTGGGTTACCGCCATTTTGGGAAACTGGGCTTAGCCTTGTGAATCACAGAGACAAAAGTTGAAAAAACTTGTTATTCAATAACGATTTCACTAAAAATACTTTTATTTCGGTCCTTTTAGAATATTAGCTTGCGTTTGTTTTTTTTTTTTAATCCAAAACCTTGGAAGCTGTTTTTGGCTTTCATCTCACCTGATGGTAAGCGATGATAAGGCCAAAGGTCGAAGCGAGCTTCACCCGGAATCCTCAACCATAGAGGAACTTTGAACTTCATATTGTAAAAGAGAGGTTAAAGAATTGTGCTGAAATAACACTGACATTATTCTTATATCAGTCGAAGTGGCGGTGCTTGGGCGAGGCCTTTGTCCAGTATTGGACGGCTTTCGGCTGAAATGATGATAATGATAAGAGATTGCTGCTTTCAAGAGATTGCTGCTGAACAAGGAGAACTATAATAGCCTGCGATTCCTGCGAAAGTCCTATGTATGCGACCTTGATTGTCTTCTGAAGTCATCAATCAATCTTTTTTGATTTTAAGCAAGTATGAACATTTTTTTTTTCTTGTTTCAGATTAGGGGTCACTGAACCCCTTCGACGAAACGATTCGAGTTGGAGCTGCAGAAATAACTTCTCGGCCCCTCGAAATATTGTAAAAAATCGCTCGGTGACTGTCAGGCACTACAATATACCTGCACTATTCCTTGTATAAAGCCGTACTAAAAAAACGAAAAAAATCTCGACAGAACGCCCTCTATCAGTGGCCACGACAGAGGGTTTTAATTTATGTACATTTATATATGCATATATAAAAAAGGGAAAATAGTGATCTCTAACGTGACGTCACAATACCAAAATTGTGATTATTTTACTAATTATTACATTATTTTAATCGCTTCGCTGTTTTCAAACCGCATTTTTAACGCGTATTGCCCGTTGTATTGTTAGTTGTTTATTTTAAAATTGTAAATAGCAAAAATATACTTAATCATAATAAGTGTGACATTGCGTAAAGTAACATATAATACTAGTCATTGATCTAGTGTATTTATTTTGATAATATTCAATTATGTAATCGATAGAGGATAAACTATATTAGAGATTTCTGACTACGTATTTAAAAATATTTAAAAAACACTAAACTGAATGCCTGAGTGCATCGATAACCAAAGAAAAGAAACAGTGAACTTTTTAAAAGTAAAAGGCATTCTGTCAAAAAAGGCGGGAAGCCGTGGGCAGTACACAGATAATCTAAACATAGTGCTTGATTCCGTTGAATCGATTAGCACAATCGGCAAGATGCAGACTCAAATCGGTGTTGGTAACGAGCTGCAGAGGAGCTACAGGATGCAGGACTTTGCAACGCCTGGCGTCATCATGCGGGAGAGGAGCTTCATGCGCCCTCAATCCCATCACAACATGCATCATAACCAGGTATGTCTGTAATACTTACTGTTTTATGACTAATTTTCTATTTTTAAGCGCAAGATCCCGTGCTGTTTATAGGCAGAAATTAGGTCGTCATCTGTACATCGCACTCTAATGGATAAGACCTTGCCCAAAGGGCCTCATCATTGAACAAATATAGCCCAGTGTATCATTCTAAAAGCTTAAAATGGCGGCTATATTCTACGAAGTTGCAAAAGCCTATTCACCTAGTGTGGTATTGTTTGATTAAGTTAGCAAGACCTTGGTATGTGCTAAGGATTTCTAGTACGATTGCAGTTAACGCGTAGGCAGGATCGCGACACGCTCTATACCGACGCCTACGTCCTGTCTGCATAACTCGATAGCCTTTGCCTTTATTTTGTAATCGATTAGTCTTGACGTATTAAGGCGAAAACGTCAGGGTAACCCGCGAAATTCAAATTTTCTTGAGATTTTTGCATTTTGCAGGTCCGTATCAGTCAGGTTGTATGTCGACCTGAATATGATTCGCGACCGTAACAAATCTGTATTTATAGAATTAAAATCATCAATACAACTCTCTTATTTCATATTACCCTATTGAATGACTTAAGGAGTTGTATTACTGATTCTAATGATTATATTAAATACATATTTTTTACGTTCGTTAACCATACTTCAATCAATATACACCTCAGAATGAGCTGCAAATTGCAAAAAACGTAAGAAAAATTGATTTTCGCGGGCTACCTTAGCGCTTCCCCCTTAAGGTGACTCGTTTATATTTTCACCAATCGATTAAGCCATTATTAATCGATTCCTGATCAGGATAACATTAAAAATAAGTATGCTATTTCTTCTGTCTATCTATCAGGTTGGTGTATCTAGTCGCCCTAATAACGACCTCTTTAAGTAATATTTCCACCGTTGAGTTAGTAGGTTTATCTCTGTATTGCATCATGTAAGAAGACACAGCTTTTTAAAGTTCTTCAATCGCAAACACCAAATAAATATTTCTGACTCAAGTAACCATGATGTTACTAAACAAACAGATTCCTAGATGTTATATTAGTCGATGATTATAATTATATTGTTTTATCATATTTAGGTTGAAGCCAGAATGTTGATATTTTGGAGATGGAGGAACTTAAGTTCCACTTTTGAAAAGGAAGGATTATCTATCTGGCAGGGATTATTCCAAGTTGTAGTTCTGTGGCTCTCCTTATTTATGTATAATTTTCCATTTAGAATGTCTGAAAGCGTTAACGTTATTTTATTATTTCAGTTCAACAATGCGAAAAGACGAAGCATGATCCTGACCAATGCCAAAGGGAAGCCTACGCTGGAAATTTACAGGCCTCCCGGTAAGTGAAGAACATCACACAAGGGCCTGATTACGTCCTGGTGGTCGGATTACTCGGAGTTAATTGAACAATTTGGTTGCATTACATAATTGCATTTCACATGCTATGAGGTCGCGAGCGCGACTTCTTGCTGGTCTGCTTATCTTGTGCATACCGTGTGATCTGGGCAACGAAATCTTCTGTAGTTAATGTTGATTTTAAAGCATTTTTATTTTCTTGAGCATAAACTGTCTTGATTCCTGCCGGCACAGCACTATCTATATTTATTTGTTGTTCAATTTTATTTACAACAGTTTTCTAACTTCTAATCATCACTCGTTCTCTACTGTTCAATACTACTCATTAAATTCATTAATTTTATTCAATTCATTTATATAATCGATTTAGTATGGTATCATTGCGATTCTCGATTTGTCACAGACTGAATGTAAATACTTGGCTAGCAAGCGTCTCTACGTAAATTTGGCGCCAAAATTAAAAAAAAACAAATTTCATATTTGGAACAGGTCGACAGTCGAATGTTTGTTGCGACGGGATGCGTTTGTCAGACGAATGTTTGTTTGTAGTTTTATGTGTTGTGATATAAGTGAGATATTATTATGTCTCGGTGTATCGTGAAACAGTCGTTGTCTCAGCCAGTGGCGGTCGCGCCAGTCGCCCCCGTGGCTCAGGTGTCGCCGGTATCTGTGTCTCCCGTGCCCGTGACTCCGGTGTCGGTGTCTGTGACCGTGACTGCTGCGGAACCAGTTTCTGATGCCTCAGGTTTGTTTATTCATTCAGCAGCAATAGCTGTAGTTATGGGTATCGCCAAGTTATTTGCATTGGGCTGTTCAGATCGTATGCCGGTTGGAAAATTGAAAGTGGCCTGTAATGTCAACATTGAATCTTGGCGGTAGATACGTTATTTCCGTCATAAAACCCGAGTGTTTTGGCGACGATATACAATTAAATAATTGTATGTAATGTAAATAAAAAAAATGTCTGTATTATTCTTGGCAGCTTGCTTTAGAGTCTTGAGTATTTCGTTGAGCATGAGATTTTGTGGAACTGACAGCTCCAGTTCTACTCTACGACTCTTGTCTTTCTTGTCTGTCAGTTACTCAACCTCATTTTTAATGTTCTCTATTGTATTTAAAAAGTCAGACGTCGCCACATTTTTTTTTTTCGAAAAACTTCAAAATTTTCCTCTTTTTCTTGTTGGCCGCACCTCTGATCTCTCTTTCATCACTTATGTATCGAATTCATTGGAAACAAAGTTGAGCAACATTGCTCAATATTGTACCCCGCAACATCAGTGCTGCGCAACTTTGTTTCCAATGAATCATTCCAAACGTCTCTACAATACAGCCAACGTAAGAAAAAAAGAAGCTCTAACGCTAAATAAAATCATTTTAAATCAACTTACCCCTGTCAGTAATACACCGTTCAGTTGTTCAGTCAAAACTGTACATATTTGCTTGTAAATCTTGGATGAAAGTTTCGCTTTTGTGCATTTGAGCGGGACGGCTCGCGTGCGGCGCGCGATGATCTAGGTTACCCAATTAGACGCACACGCTTGCTACATTCGTGATGATTTTATATATTGTTGCTATATTGCTATTATTTTGCATTTTGGTTTTAATTTAATTGCCGTTTTGTTCGGACGTAACTACTTGTTCTGTTAGATATTAACTGAGCTTGTAGCAACGCGAGACCTGTTACTGTTGCTTGAAACGTGGTCTTTCATTAGGTGTTTCACAGTAGGAATACTCTATACTATACTATACTATCCAGTCCCTATTTTTGTAAATACACCTCGAATTATTATTCCTGTTTGTATACCCAAAGTCTCTAATTCAGATAATTTATGTAAACAAAGTAAGGTCAAGAAATATCACTGTCAAAATGACAGGACAGTGGTGCAAAACATTTTTTTTTTTTTGTAAATAGTCATCGCTAAAATTAAAGTGAATTAATTATAAGAACTATGCAAACAAAATACTGTTGCCAAACAATTTTTTGTGTAGTATGTCGGAGACACGGCATATGATCGTCATAATCAGCCCTTTTAAGTCCAGTGCTAGGCATAGGCCTCCCAAAATCGATTTCCACTCGAAACAGTTTACAGTCGTTTTCATCCAAAATGTGGCTAGATATGCTACTTACAATATGAATCTATGAATGAGAGTTGTAATATTAGTGTTGTTGAAGATGTAAAAAATTTGAAAATGTTTGGATCTCCTGCATTGTTACCAGTATCATAAAATATTTTATACCAGAAAATCTCTTTTTTAATAACTTTGTTTAAAACCGAAAATTTATAAATATAATTACGGTATGATTATTTTTGAATTATTATTTCTTAATTTTATACTTAAAGAAAATGAAACCTCTTTTTTCGCCATTTTATGTGAGTTACCATTACGAAGATATTTTTTTGTTATGTTATCCCCTTTGTTTACATAAATTATCAGAATTTGAGACTTTGGGGTATAATTTTCCCAAAGGACTAAACATACACACCACTGTAAAAGAATACAATATAATACAGACCTGCCTTTTTCAAATCAATATTCCACAAGTCTTTTTAAGAGAGCATAAAATCTGCTCCAATTCAACCAATAGTAAAGTAATTGACGTTTACATTGGAAGGCCCACATACCAGTCGAACGAAGCTAGCGGCCCACTGGACACCAATCAATCTAACTGTCTTCGTCTTCGTCAGAGGTGTACTGACCAATGTTATTGACTGGTACATTAAGTACATGATCTTGTTTTAACAGGCTTTTGTAAAGTAATGAACTATCTGACGCTGCTGATGATAGAAACTATAGCGATGATATTACACTGCCTAGAACGTAATTTTCTTTGTATACATGCGTCGATATCCAAAAATAAACGTTATAATAACTCTACTAAACGTTGTGACGCAGTTTCTCTGGAAAATGGTTTGACTGAATATGACTCAAGAAGTCAAGACAGCCTGAAGATAAAGAATTCAAAATACTGAGTCATTGGGTCAAAAGAACTTTAAAAGATTTCAACAATCGCCACCGATTTGTATCAAAATTTATGAGGATATGACGTCTGCTGTGAAATCGGCGTTTCCACCGACCACAAAACCACGTGGAAAACATAGAAATAAAACATGAGTTTGAATGTTTTATTGTGTTTTCCACGTGCTTTTGTTTTGGGGTTCTATTTCGGTTATCGATTCCTTCATGCAGCATTGTATTGTGGGCTCCATGTTACCTTTAGTTGGTATTCATTCTATTGTTCTGTATGTTTGGCTAACACCTATTTTTTGGGGGTCGTTTTCCTGTTTTTTTTTTTTTTTCTGTGTTATGTCACTGAAAAACATCTCGGTTTTGTGTTTAAACTCAGTCTGGCCTCTGGTATACCTATTCATTGTTTAGTTTAAAGTTTAAGAGAGTTGTAAGAAAGAATTAGCGAAAGAAAATGAAACATTCAAACAATGAAATGCGACTTTTGTTTAGACTTGGTGGGTTTTTATAGATAATATAGGTCTACATTTTTATGATATTAACAGTAATTAATGCGAGAGACATGAATGTCGACCATGGATGTTTTAACAACTTTTAATTTCATTACGTTTTTCTTTACATTAAATCTATCCGGTTTGAGTCTATGCTTAGACTTCCAGTTGATCTATATTTTGTCAGTGTGTCACGGTGTTTTGGCCAAGTTCCATCTGTTCATTCATACGTACTTGTTCGCCATGTCCCTTCCGTATAGGAGGGATGAGGCGCCATTCCTATTTATTGCTCTTCTTTCATCTTCATCATTAAGAACTATTAAATCATTAGATTTCACTATTACTTCACCTTCCTATCACAATCACGTCCTAATGGCACAGCCACGTCCACAACTTTACACAGCTTCTTCACAAAATGTAGGTGCTTCTGTATATCTATGACTGTCTTCCATCAATAACCTAGTACACAACATCTGTCCTATCTCCCTCTTCTCTTGACGACCACCGTTGACCACCAGGTGTCCGCACAGACGGCGTGGCGACCACGGCTGCCACCTCGGGCGCGACGACGACCACTTCTGCGGCGGGTGGCTCCACGTCTGCCTCCACCAACAAGCTCAATGTGCACGCTAAGGAGTTCACCATGGCCAAGCCTGCCGACCTTCACAATAGGTAAGTTTTATCTTTTATTCATAGAATTTCGTTCATATGACTTTCAGAGGATAGGTGGAAAAACGGTCGACTCCGAGAATCAACCAATTTCTTTTCGGTTGTGTAAGCGTAGCCATGTATTAAGTCTCTAAGGATTTAATTAATTAATTGGTTGATTCTTGGAGTCTACGTTTATTCCGAAGCTATCTTTGTGCAAGCAGCTCTAAACAATGGAAACACGTCCCGTGTCCATTGTTTATACTTGATGCTTATCAATTATGCCAAACCCTGCTACAAGTAATGTTTGGTCTTTCGTCTCCATTAGGTGTGATTTATTGTACTTCATTCTGTATAGTTTATCATTGTGATTTCTCTGTTGCCATATAAGAAAGTCCAAGTCCTTATGTTCCTTGACCGCTATTAATAGTTTTAATTTCTCCAACCAACTGGTGCCATGCCGGTCGGGTACCAAACACGTAATTTCTACACCCACTCGTGTGATAAAATCTTGTCGACAAGTTTAGCCTCTTGACCGTCATACTCGTACATAGCCGTCTAATTTACCATGCGCATGATGCGAAGTGAGTTCAGGTAAAACCTTGACTTGGCTAACGATGAACTTTTCCATTATTTGTTTAGGTTCACTACCTACCACCTACCTGCCACTTTTTTGGTTCGCCTCGTGCATTAATTACCAGTTCAAGTCGCCTCGGTCGTCTTAATAAGATTTTAGATAGGTACTTTTGCGTCGTCCACACGGTTTTTGACCTTGCTCTGGTTGGTGTTGAATAGTTTGTTTCTCATCAACTGTAGTAACGTGACTAGAAGCGATGGTCGCTGTTGGCACAGCTCCAAAAGAGACAAAACAAAAATCTGTGAAACAATGTGCGAAACTGATGTTCGCGTCGCGTAGGTACGTACTCGTTCGTAGTATCAATTGTAGAGTTTTTGTTATTATCACTTTGTTCTTGGCTACGGTGACGCGAACACGCCCGCGCGCGCCAAAACGGGCCGAACAGCGTGCCGTCCCGCGCAGTCCGCGCACGCGCCGGGAGACGCGCGGAGTTCCCGACACGACCGCGACAAAACAACCACGAAATTATAACGCGAACGCCTCCGACGAACGAACTTGACTTGTACACTCCGTATTTTTGAGTACAAATCTCAACAGTGCCGTGTGAGTGATCCGCCGACAAATCGCCCACTTGACGAGGAGTTTATGCACCGCGCGCTGGAAAGTGTAAGCTCGGGATAGGATGTGCGCGGATACTGGATTCTATTAATAAAGTTCTGATTCTAAGAGGGAAATGAGACGTAATTTGTCGGCAGTATTGCCAAGTTTGCATTGAGATTTGCATTTGAAGATAGTGATAAATTTTATTGTAGCTCGTGTAAACATCAAGATTTTATACAAACAGTGCGATGACGAGCGTGATGTAGTGGAATAGTCTAGTGATTTCTAGTCTATATTGAAAGGAGATTTGTTGTGAAAATGGTTCGCGGAAGATACTCTACATCGGACTTGTAAGTACACAAATATTTTCTGAAACATAGCACTCTTAATCAGACCATGTCGTATAAGTCCCGGAATTGTTCTCGCCACTTAAGCTCAAGACTGTAATTGAGGTGACTGGCGTAAAGAGGACTTTGTCTTGCTACATTATGTTTTATAGTCCTTTGTTGATCCTTGTATATACGCGAGCGCCACTGAGTTTAATTGGAATGGTAACCCATACCCATGGCGGCACGTTTTCAGCTGTTGTCACACGGCTTTACTGCTGTTATCTGGTTCAGAACAAATACATATATAAAAATAAAATTACATGCTCTAATTACAATGTACGAGAAGGTTGAAAACAGAGTCGGTTTTTGAGTCGTAAGTAAATAATGGTGAAGCTTGGGGTGCTTATCAAAACTATCAGCAGCTCTAGATACGTTACGTTTAATTTACAATTTACCTTCGAATCCATAAACAGTTATTAACTTTAGTCTTAGTTTATCATGTTTTGGTATATTGTCATTACTGCATAGGTTAAACATGTTATTGAAAGCAATATTTGGTTAGTAGAAGTTTATTTATTTATTTATTTATTTATTTATTTATACCTTGTTGTTACTACTAAGTTGTTTATACCTTGTCCAACTTCAGTTATTTCTTGGCTCTCTACTCCCAATTTGATTTAACGATCATCATTAATCAAATCTCTAGTCTTTATCATAATTAATTTCCTAGGGTTGATTGTCTTACTTCTTTTCAATAAGTTTTTATTTCCGCAGAGTTCAATATATTCAAACTATTGAATTATTCAGGATGATAAATATTGTTTCTTTCATGCTACTCCATTTTCTTTTTAACATACCGTATTTCCAATATGTTTTATAGTATGTAGTTACTATATTAGCAAGCATGATTAATTTATATCACCATAAGTAGAGTATTGTCCCAAATCTAAACTACATTTTTCCTTGCATTGTTGTCAGTTGCTCGTTGCAGCCAATCTTAAGTTAAGCATCTAGAAGCAAGTTCTAGCTTACAAAATGATCTGGCAATAGGTATATAGGTAGTTAGGCAGGTACAGCGCATTTATTTGCAAAACATTATTGTATGCAATGAGGATATTACATCAATGTTTGTGTGTAATCCAAATAATGGATATTTTTAAAGCAAAAAGTTTTTACATGGGTTTAATAGGGGAAGCACATGAATATTTTTGTTGGCATCGTAGAAGCGTGTAATATTAGGGGGTTAATATGAGATGTTTACTGTGCCGAACTTCGAACAATGATGGCGAAACTGGCAGTGAAAAAGCCCCGACTCGTGAGTGCTCCATGATAACGCAATACCTCACACTGCACGGGACACCGTTATAACTCTACAGGAGCTGCAGTTAGAAACCATACGTCATCCTCCGTACTCGCCAGACCTTGCTCCAACTGACTACCATTTAGGTAGGTATTTCGTGATTTGGACAAACTTCTACGTGATAAAAAAAAATTCTTCCCAAGAGGCAGTACAAAATGCTTTCACACAGTTTGTCGAATCTAGATCCCCAGAGTACTATCGCAAAGGCATAAATAAGCTTCCGATTAGATGGCAGCAAAGTATAGATAATGAGGGTAAATATTTTGGTTAAATAAATATGTTACATATTGGAAAAAAACAACTTTTAATTTTGCAATAAAAATCGTCAATTTCATACTTTAACCCCTATTATAAAATTACATAGATTTGGCTACTTCCCGAACACATCAGTGACTTCGACGATTCATTTTCATTACTCACCACAACACTTAGATCTTCCATAATTTGTGTGATTGCTCTTTGATTTGGCTCTCGTATTAGCTCTTTAAACTGTTTCTCTCAAACACTACGACTTACTTTTCAGACTAAACAGAATCCATTCAATAGAACGGACCGTGCGTCATTCTCATCTAACTTTAGAGATCATTGCAATGTTTTGTCGACTTGTCATTATTCGATCTCAAGGTCGAAGTAACTACCACACCGTTTTATTCTCTGTTTATAAATATGACTTCATTCCCTTAAGTTTTACCATTTTCACTAATTGCTCACATTTGTTTGTCTGGATGCTTGAAATGACTGTTGGCATTCGTTGAGTGCTATCCAAATTCTATCAACACAGTGGTTTGCCTGCCATTTCGACAGATCTCCTATTTGAAACCGTGTCTTAATATCCTTTTCTTGTAAATTCCAACTGTATTGTAAAACTTTCCTAAACAAATTGGAACATTAATAACGATAAAATTTGTGAAGACATCGACGTGATGTACGTAGAAAAGTTGCGCTGGCGTGCAATTGAGCGTGAGTCACGGAATGCAACTCGAGCGCTGGTGTTGGATGTCTTGTTTATACGTAATTGCCTTAGTTTGTGTCCCACACCGACCGCATGTATCAGTATCAACTGCATGTTATGACCCTTTATGTAACATTTGATCGATTGCTTTAACGATGCTTCCAACAGATGTCAAAATTTACACGTGTTCGTTTCGTCTACTATTTTGTCATGTTTATAACCTAGTTCGTGTAAATTCTTTTGTATCACAAAATGCAGCTAAATGCTTTGATGAAATTAGTGTCTAAAAGTTTTTATTGCGTTCTAGTTCCTCTGCTCTATGATTCTTATTGTTCGATTCATTACCTACTTTTCTAATGTATTTTCCACTATCCTCTACTACCTCATTTGATATTGGTCACCTTGACATTTCGTATTCAAGTCTCGTGTGTCGACAAATGAAAAGTTACTGAATTGTCTTTTATTCTAGCGGTCTAAGCTTGAACAGCCTTGCAGACATTATTTATAATTTTTCATGAACGTTTAATTTCATATTGGACCACTCGAGTATTTTATTTTAGCTTCAGATAGAGTGAATTAAATATGTCGAAACTGCTATAAAATTGAAAGCATTTGTATTTCTTTGGCAGCTGGGTGAGTAGGTAAACGTAAACTGTGGACTTCCTAGATTTGAGTTGATATTAGTAGTGTGCGTCATACATTAATTTCAGTGTAATTTTCAGTTTTGATGTTTAGTGGTTGAGTAAATGTCAGCTTAGGTTTAAAGAGATTTATCAGTCACCAACTAGCTGTTTAACGCTTTATATTCAGTATCAGAATAATGACTATCTACAACAACTTAACGTGCTAGTGCATTCATAGTAATAATTTAACATGTTCATATAAATCTTGCAAAGACTTGACATTTACCAGCAGACAGCACTGAATCGTTCAAGAGCTTGATAAGTTATTTATGAGAATAATTCCGAACAGAATTACAAGAGCTTGGACTATAATTCTTTTATAGTACGTGATGTGAAAGTTAATCGAGGAAAATTAGTTTACTACACAGTACACAGTGCACATTATTAGAAAGTTAGAATCCAATAGCACGCCCAGCACTTTATCAAGCGTTTCCCTTGGTAGAAATAGCACTTGTAAACTAATACCTAATGATTTGTTTGCAAGTTCAAGACAAAAATTTCGTCTCCCAAGTTCCAACAGCTTGTCTTAATTTATCTTTCTTTTCAATAATAGTTCTGTAGTTGTAATGACAATCATGTCATTTGGTTTAAATAGGTTTTAATTTTGATATATTTTTATTTTTTTCTATTTTATATTTAGAACGCTGCAGGCCTAGTATACTGTAGATTTGTTGACCATTTATTTCATCATTATTTTGTTAAGAACTTGGTACTTGTTGAAAGGCCTACACTGTCTTCCAATACCTAGCTATTGACACTGTTATTTGAAAATATTGTAAAAGCCAATTATTTAAAAGATTTACCGTGGAGTTTCTTGCCGGCTCCTTCTCCATAGGAAAAGACCAATTGGAACCATGCACCTAGCTTCTGACGTTTCATAAGTACCCATGTAGGTTTATGTAAAATAAAATATTTTGATTTTGAATAACACCCGCAAGATACAGGCATCGCCTAGTTTGGGGTCCACCGCATATGAAAAATGAATGTCATTAACAGTTACAGACAAAATTATTATGTAAAACTAATTTTAAAGAAATAATTGTAACAATGTTTAAATAAAATTTATTATTATCATTATTACCTATGAGGATGGAACCTTAGGCCATATATGCCGTACACCTGCAAAACAATCCTTTATCATGTAAATTAGAAAATTAGCCTGAGCTCGTGAACAAATCGGCCATTCAACTCATATTCAAATACACCACGTGAGTTTGTGGTCTAAAGTAGATAAACACTGGGTCAACCGACAATGGAGTGCAGCACAGACAGGACACGCCACTTGTGCCCATTCCGGTACACGTCATCACTGCCAACACACCGGTTATGACATGCCAGGTCTCGAGACACACCGCCTGTTTCGCGATGGAAAATAGGGCGACGGAAGAGGTGTTACGAGGGGATATAGTATAGAGAAGTGGATGAAAAGATAAGATGAGGGATTGTGGCATTACGGGTTATATGAATGAAAAGGGAGTGAATATAGCGTTAGGTCGACAGAGAAGAATGGAAGACGAAAATATTTTCACCGATCCCAATTCATTTTTCATTTTCAAATAATAAAAGATTTAGTTATATATAATTGATTGCACTGATAGTGGTGTGATTGTCGGACTGCCAAGTCATAGGTCTCGAGTTCGAACCCAAGGCACGCACCTCTGAATTTTCGAATTAAAAGACGGTGAAGGAAAACATTGTGAGGAAACCGGCATGCCTGAGAAATATTTCTAGACGGCATGTGTAGCCAAGTCAAGAGGTCCATGGGCGGCATACAAACTTACACCAGGTTAGACACTGACCACACGAAAATAAGAAGTTATCATTTTACTGCTTGCATGTAGGTACAACAACAAAATATTTTAATAAATTGCTGATCGCACGGTGTACGTACCGTATGTAATACAGGGTGGCCAATTAAGATGTATACGGGTCATTCTCAGGACACTCATTATTTGGTTGACTTCGGTTGCAATTTTTTTTTTACATTTAGGCATATCTAACATGAAATATAAAATCTAGAGTTAATTTAAATTTATTAGTAGTACTCTAGATTTGATATTTCATGTTAGTTATGCCTAAATGTAAAAAAAAAAATTGCCACCGAAGTCAACCAAATAATGAGTGTCCTGAGAATGACCCATACAACTTATTTTAGCCCCCATTCTGATTTAAAGCCAAATTTTGCAGTTGTTTGGTGTTTATTATTTCGTTAAAATGCGACATATTCGTTATGTACAGTCTATAAGACCATGACCACCGCAATACTTTCAGTAATTTTATCCTGAAGTTCTTAAACGAATTTAAAAACGAACCAATTTTTCTAACAAATCATTAAGAGTAACGAATACCATTTTGATCATTGAGGATTTCGCGAGATGTCCTGACTTTTTTGTATAGGGTGATCAAAAAGGACGTGTTGTGGTCAATCTTGATTACAAAAAGCAGACTATTTGTGACTTTGTTAGTGGGGTAACTAACAAAGTATGCGAAAATTTAATGAAAAAAAATGAAAACCTATCGCATTTTTGAGTATAAAGAAGGAGGAGATTACGCTGATCTTAATTTTCGTATAAAATTGCCAAGTCTGAGTAAAATAATTATAGAAAAATATCCTGTAATTTTCGTTTGTAATAAAAATAATCCAAATTTAAAGTTATATACTTCCAAATTGGCCACCCTGTACTAGCAACCAATCATGATTAGCGGACGGAACCTACCGACCCCAAGGTAAAACGGGACAAGGGCGAGCAGAAGTCTTGCCCGTTCTTCTCCATAGGAACCTACTACGCTTTGGAATGGGCAACTAGCTTCATCTTTCTGACTGACCGACCCCTTGACAATTCTGAGTGCCTGTTTGCCGGGTTATTTGAAATAAATGGTTTGAGTTTGATTTTGAAGTCGATGAGTTTATTCTCTTTGAAATATATGTGGCAGCATCAGTTATAGCGAATTCCGGATGCCACTAAAATGCTATTCAAGTATTCATGGTATCGATTTGTCCAAGCTATTGCTACTTATTTATATCTACAATGAGTTCATCATGCTCACCGTTTCCTATCGTAATGAAACAATTTGCGTGGCATTGCGCAGGAGTGGACCGCCATAACAGGCAGGCTGTGCGCGGCATCGCGACAATGATCACTTATTATTTATGAGGTTTATGCTCATGGCTATGGGACACGCGCCACTGGACGCCATTGTCCACCATGAATAACAATCGTAATGGCAACTACATTTGGCACTGTTACGCTTGAAATATTACGTTTCATCAGTTCAGCTCTCGTTTTGGTCGTGGTGATTTTTCCTCATCGTGCAGTTTAAGGCTCCTACAAACAGGCGCGATACGCGACGCGACACAAAGGCACCGCTCGTCGCACAAAACACGACACTGTCGTGTGGAAAATTCTTAAACCAATAGTAGTTCATTTTAGTAATGACTGACTGATTTGAATAATTATGAAAGAACACAATACGCCCAGGTTGACATCATCTAACTCCTTGGTGTGTCATCAACAATATTATACAGGCAGTGCTGCAACTTTTGTTACACTATCATGTTATGTATCATCATCATCATCATAATGTGTTTGGCAAGGAACAGGTTGCAAAATAAGAACAAACATGGGTACGATTTAGTGCTCTTTTTAGGGTTCTGTAGTCAAGGAACCCTTATAGTTTGGCCATGTCCGTCTGTCTGTCTGTCCGCGGCTTAGTTCAGAGACTTTTAGTAACTTCTAGAAAGCTGTAATTTGGCATGGGTCTACATATTAAATCACGCTGACAAAGTGGTAAAATAAAATCTTGAAATACTTATTAACATATTTTTAGTGTACAGTGGGGATGATATTTTTTTTTCTCGTCTGTCCCATGGTGTGGGGTATCGTTGGCCGATCAGAAATATTGCGGGTTTTTGAAAGCTTTTTCTCCATTCAGGGATCCGTTTGCGAAATATTAAGATTTAAAGTGCTCATTTTTGTTATTTATTTACGAATTAAGTGTCCCTCAATGTGTCAAATCATTTAGCTGGCACCCCCGCCAGCAAAATTTTTGCTATGTGGAAAATTCACGGCAGTAGTATATGTAACGAAGTTAAAAGGAAAACTATCACAGAAAAGCAGGTTTTACAAGATAACGAGTAATAGTCAACCAACTTTCCATTCCTTTTGTCCCATTTTCAGTTGGAGAATTGACCGCCTCACGAATATCGATGTATGGGAGAACACGTATTTCAACTACGTTAGGTTTGTTCTTGGGATAAATTCGTTCCAACCGGGGTGCGGGGTCCGACACGCACTTGGCCAGTATTTTTTTTTATTTTTTTTTTTATATGAATTGTATTTGATAGCCATTAGACTCGATCGGAAGTCATAGCTCTCACGCTGACGCTTTGAAATTAGTGCCAAAGATTTATTTATTCTAACGGGGTATTATTCCCTAATACGTTTACATTTTGCCCATAAATTACAACCTATAAACGAGTAGGAATAGTTTGTGATGTAAAAATGAAAATGTAATAAAAACAAATTCACCCTTTATTCTTATGCAGAGAGTTCAGTGATACAAAGTTTACATGAAAAGTTTGGTCCTCATTAATATGAAATTCCGTTCCGTTAACAATTATTTGTATTTCGCTACAAAATTAAATATAGTAACTAATTCGCGTGTCTGTATTTACTTACACCTGGCAGCACCGATTTCACTAGAGTTCGTAGTAGGTTGTCGTTCTATATTTATGTAATATATTTCAATAACAATGTTGATTCTTCGTGATGCTGCTAATCTCTGTAATACCTAGATAACATTTATGAGCGTGGCTGCGGCGAGCTTGGCATTGTAATTCGTACATAGATAAACGATCTTGTCTTATTGTCACATTATCTACATGACATATATTTATGTACGCATAAATTACATACATTACATAAAACGCATACGTCAGTGAACAGACGCGTGGAAATTAATTAATTACAGATATCGAGATCGACTAACAACCCAAGCTGATCTTCTTTACATGATTGTGATTAGTGACCTTGGTGTCAAGAGTTTTTACGCCGCCCATGGGCTTCTGACTTGGTTACACATGCCTCATGCCACATGTTTTTTAAGCATGTGATAATTATCCTCTGACTTTTCTGAGGTGCGCGCCTTGGGTTCGAACTCAAGACCTATGACTTAGCAGTTCAACGGTCACACCACTAGGCTATCACTGCTTACCAAAGTTGATGATTACTATTGATTACAGATTACTGATGCTTGAATTAAAACTATGGATATTATTACTAACCTATTTTTCTCTTTGCTGAGCAAAGGCCCCATACTTTTCCCAATTTTCTTTGTGTTTTGTCTTCTCCGTCCAATCGATCAGGCAGGAACAGCACCATAATTGCGTAACACTCAATATCTTTATTGCTTTACTATAATGTGTATTTAGGTGGTAACTATATCAACTCAATCATAATCTGAACGATTTTGAAGGATATTGGTGCCGATTCCCTCGTTCATAAACTAAACTAAATTTAAGTTCAGTGCATCTTTTTCTTTCTATTTCATTATGAAAAGGACAGAAGAAAAATTTTAGTTTAGTCCTGTTAAATTAATCAGCGCTTGACGTAAATTGACGTAATTTTAGTAGGCAAGTTTTTAATCACGTCTAAACTTGTATGGAGTAGTGACAGGCGCTGATTAATTTGACAGGACTAAACTAAAATGTATCTTGTCCTTTTCATAATGAAATAGAAAGAAAAAGATGCACTAAACTTAAATTTAGTTTAGTTTGTGAACAAGGGAATCGGCACCATTGTTAATCTATTGTTTCATATGTTAGAAAAATTTGTCCGCTCAACAACGTAGATAACGCGCAATGAATGTTGAACTGTTAAAATGAAACCTATTGATTGAATGAATTTAGTAGTAAGTCATTATTTAATCTTTCAGAAGTGGTTATAAGGAATATTTTTGTATATTTTGGTCCTTCGAACCAGATTCAATTTTCTGGTTCATTTAGTATCCTTATTTTACGAAGTTATTGTTTGTAACGGCACCAATCATGCCACGAAAGGAAAAAATATTATTTTTATGATTTTACTTGCTATTGATGTAAGTAGGATTAGGCCCGGGCCTGTCAATTGTGATGTGGTCTATTCAGACCTATGCTAGATAGTAAACCTCTTTATTCCTTACTCATCATGCCTTTTACTAAGATAACATAACATGCAGAGGTGTAACCATAGTACACCCACATTTCGCCAGTTGAGTCCCATGTAGCAGAGGGCAAGCCTATTGCTATTATTATTTTTTTATTTATTAAAACTTTATGCACAAGTAAAAACTGTACAAAGGCGGACTTAATGCCTTGGGCATTTTCTACCAGGTCTACCTTAGGGTGATGTAGAGATAATACATAGTAGGTGCAATAACAGAAAACAATTTAGAAGAATTTATAACTAAGATACAAGAATAAATACATATATACATACATATAATAAAATAAAATGTTATGAGAGTTAAACAATAAAACCTACAACAACTTAATTCTGAGACGAATCTGCCAACTTCTTGTGTACGTGTTCTCGAGCTTTCACTTTAAATGTGAACTGATTGGTTACCGTCCTGATATTCTGAGGGAGCGCATTCCAAAGGAAAACCGCCTGGACATTTATTAACCGGGCACAAATCCATGGCTGGTACTGAGAATTTCATAATGGAAAAACCTATTATACCTGTAGGGACAATAAGTACGAATGATATGTGACAGCGGTTTGTAGTATGAAAGAGAGGTGTGTATGGGCGATCCCCAGTTACTGCGCACTGGCCGATCGGTGTGCGTGTGTTCAGTTTGGGATAATTCGGAAATAAAATAATGATACCACGCTGATAAAAGGTTTTATTTAAATACATGACACGTCGCAGTAGACCTTCAACACTTTGTCCGACCTGGGAATCGAACCCAGAACCTCATGCTCAGCAGGAGCGTTTGCGACCACTGGACCAACGGACGATATTTTAAAACTTGAGGGGTCCCAACATAGTGACACAAAAAAAAAAAAACACCTATCCATGATAATACGCCTATTTGTTCCCTGTTCCCATAGTTCCTAATGCCTTTTAGTAAGATGTAATGTGTTACGTTGCAGGCCCGGCATCGGCTACGCCAGCGTGGGGCTGCAGCACTCGCGCTCGGCCGTGCTGCACGCGCAGGTGCCGCCGCACTACCGCCCCGTCATGCCGCCGCACGCGCTGCTCAACAGCATCTCCAGCGGGAACGTGCCGCACGCGCAGGTACACTTTCTTATACTGGATAATCTACTGGTGGCGTCCACAGATATAGATAGACCTGGATAATGCAGGTATCACGATCTGTATGAAAACCAAGCGTGCCATTTTTTGACTACCTACTATGAAGTCACAAGCACTTACACTATGGAAAAGTTCATATACTGTACGAATATTATTTATTGACTAATTGTGTACATTAAAGAATTATTAAGAATCGTTTTATAGTACATTACTTACCAAGGGCTGTAAAAGAAAGAAAGCCCGAAATCGCAGGTATTTGTGACCCGAGCCGCAGACGAGGGTTGTAATTATGCGATAGAGGGCTTTCTTTTTTACTGCCCGTGGTAAGTACACAATTTTGCCTCTTCACCTGGCCGCAATGCGAGTTTTACTGTACGCGTAGCGTGCGGCAAAACTCACATTATGGCCAGGTGTGACGTAAATAGATTAATTAATTTTGTGACAGAGTAACAAGACAATAGTATAGTGACTTACGATTTTTGTACGTAAGCTGGGCACGCGAAGTAGTTGCTCTTGCGTTATCTAGGTCTATCTATATCTGTGGTGGCGACCGCTACCATAGGGTGATGTCTTCTATGTACTGTTCCAAAAGTATGTAATGAAAGTGAAAACAATCCCTGTTCAGGTTAAATTCTTACGCAATGACTCTCTAAAGGGAATGAGTAACACATTCGGTCAACGGTGTTTTTTTTTAAATTTAATCGCGGCTTTGACCGCGTTGTTTATTCTAAAATAAAAGTAGTAGCCTTAGTTACTCCTTGTAACTGCTATCTGCCAATGAAAGTCCCGTCAAAATCGGTCCAGCTGTTTCGGAGATTAGCCGGAACAAACAGACAGACAGACCGACAGACAAACAGAGACAAACATTTTTAAAAAAATGATTTTCTTGTTATTTATAAGTACCGTATATACTTTCAGATGAATTTAGTAAAAAGCTGTTATTTTGGAATTACAAACAGACACTTCAGTTTTATGTATAGATGAAAAGTATCTCAAATAATCAAATCAAAGCTTTCAATTTGTACGTGGCACTACAAATTGTCATCCATAGGTACTTTTTCTGATCTATTTAGTTTACTTTTTTTATCAGTTTTTTTTTTTTTTTTTGAACAGTTTAATACACGATCGGCCGCATACAACGTGACGCCGTACTGCACCCTAATTGCGTAACATACTATCAAGCACAATCTGAATGATTTTGAAGCATATTGCTAATCTATGTTAGAAAAAATTGTCTGTTCAACAAAGTAAATAACACAAGAATGTTGTTGAACTGTCAAAATGAAACTCATTGCTACTGTGTGTTACGCAATTAGCCCGATGGATCCTATGAGAATACAGATGTGCTCATTGTAGCTTCAGAAATCCTCAGATATATACTTCTACCAATGATTTTGTAGGGGACACACCAGCGTTAGCAAAATGATCTACAAAAATAATGATGTACCTCAATCAACTTAGCCTATCGCAGTCCACTGCTGGACATAGGCCTCTCCCAAGCTGCACCACAATAACCTGTCCTCCGCCTTCCGCATCCTGTCTGTCTCAGCCACCTTTTTAGACTGGGAATACACGTCGATTTTTTCATCAGATAGTCGGCTATCGGAAGGCGTTGGAGCCATTATTTTGCTTGAACATTCAACACAACCTGCGTTTAATATTCAACCTAGGGAGCCGGATCAGAATATCGGATCCGACTATCTGATGAAAAAATCTGACGTGTATTCCCAGAATTAAGGTCGTCGGTTCATCTAGCTGAGGGGCGTTCTCCACTCCAGGACACGTCTGCTCCACCGGCCATCGGTCCTTCGACAAACATGGCCAGCCCACTGCCACTTCAGCTTGCTTACTCTGCAACTATGTCGGTAACTCCCAATTCCTTTCAGGATACCTTCGTTTCTGACTGTATCCTTCAAAGAAACACCGAGCATTGCCCGCTCCATAGCGCGCTGAGCGACCTGGATATACATACCTACCCTAATAAATTCTTGGTAATCAAAAACTCGTTCGTCACTACCTATCCTATTCAACAACAACCAAGAGGTCAGCGATGAGGCCTGGGATGGTTTCATAAGATGCTTCCGAGTTCTCCATAATCATAAAGATTGAAAAGAGATAATCTTGACATGTGTCGGTTTGTTCCCATAGTTTTCATTGTTGACAGCCTCATCTACTTTGCCTCATGTCTGTATAAGATTACCCAACGTTACTGGCGGATTACTAAACGCTAGTTTACTATGGGAACCGAACCACTATTGACAATAACGCAATAACCATTTAAATTCAATTAGCTCAACCAGTATTGACGGTAAAGAATCGTTTACACGATAAGTTAAGAAATTCGAAAATCAACTCACTATTCAAAACATCGTCCATACAGTAGTTTTCGAGTTTTTAAGGTTCCGTACCTGAAAAGGAAAAAATGGAGGATCACTCGTGTGTCTGTCTGTCCGTCTGTCACAGGCATTTTGCTCCAAATCTACTGGACCGATTAAGTTGAAATTTAGTACACATATGAACATTTCGTGACCCAAACACGGACGTGTAACGAAAATAAATGAATTTTAAATATGGGGGTCAATTAGATAATAAAAATAAAAAAGTTATGCAAACAGTACCGTGTGACATATCAAATGAAAAGGCTTATTTTATGGATTTCAGATTTATGAAAATTTCCAAATGTATGTACTAACAATAGTGTTTAAGATGTATATGTAATTACTAACAAATTGGATTGTATGATCTGGACAATAAATGATTATTATTATAAATAAGAAGTCTATGGTCTTAATAACATGGTAAATCTCTCAATATTGTAAAAAAAAAATGGAATTTCGCGGGCTAACTGCGCGTGATTCCGTCAATGTAGCCCGGTTATTTCACGGGAATCTGATATACAAGAGTGATTCTTTCCGACGACGACGGTCGGTCGAGAAACTTTATATCATATAGACGAGACTTGAAAAGTAATTAGATAAACTATTAAAATTCCATTCGGTACAAGCCTATAAAAGAGCTAATTAATAACATTGCAGGGACCTCGCGTCCACTTCAAGCTGCAGCCTCAGCAGGCAAACATTCCGGAAAAGAAGAAGTCGCCCCCGTCTTCTCTAACGAACGGCAATGGCAAGAGCATTCGGCCGCAGTCGTTCACGCCGGGACTGAAGCGCTCCAAGTCGCTGACGTCGGCCGACGCGCTGGCGAGCGGCATGGCGGCGCTGGGGCTCGCGGCCGATGCTGGC
The DNA here is from genome assembly GCA_947523025.1 of Dryobota labecula. NCBI lineage: Eukaryota > Metazoa > Arthropoda > Insecta > Lepidoptera > Noctuidae > Dryobota > Dryobota labecula. Next base: position 4,046,340 of record OX383296.1, on the reverse strand, counting down.
GATCTGGGCAACTTCCCGCCTGAGATACAGGAGTGTATCGACAAGGCTCTCGAAGGTGAGTCAGTAAAAAGTAGAATAGGTGCAACTGCAACAGTCAAAAGTGCTACAGTTTACGGTCGCCAAAAGTGCTCTGTTCCTAATTTTAGGACACAGTTTCCAATTTTAAAGTCCTAGGGATCTGGTGGCCAGAGACGCAAGCCGTATTTGCTTTTAGAAAAATGGCAGTATTTTCTCCATTTTGCATAAGCATAATTGGCCTATAATGTTCCCACTTCCCACTGCTGGGGGTCATAGGCTTCCTTTTAAAAGAAGGATCGTGCCATAATCCACCACGCGGGCGTAGTGCGAGTTGGTAAAAAATATTTTCCTTTAAAAGAGCATCAGCATATTCACTTGACGTATTTCTGTTTGTTTGTGTATCAGATCCGAACGCAGTGTGCGCTCGCACGCTGATGGACGCAGTGGGGCACCTGGTGTCGCGCGCGGTGGAGTCCCCGCGCTACGCGCTGCCCGCGGCCCGGCGCTGCATCGCCGTGGTGGAGCGGGAGAACACCGAGACCTTCCTCGAGTCGCTGCTCAACACGTGCCAGCAGTGGTACCACGACAGAGACAAGGTACGCAAGTTACTAAGGCGTTCGTTGCCATTTCTTTTTTATACGAAACTATATACTTTTTGGAAGGGGCAACTAGAATCAATTCCACTTTTTTGTACATTTTGACATTCAGAAGTGTACCTCCCTTAATAAAAGTTAACTCTGTACCAGGATTCTAGTGCTTCGTTACGCTCGGGATTCAATAACGCACCCGTGATATAGGGCATTGCTTTATCCTCTTATTGAATAATGTTCTATTTGTTCATTATTGTAACCTGTTTTATAATAAAAGAATTAACTTGTGTCGTTGTAGTTGTTGGGCTCCAACGTGGGCGGCGGCCGGCCCCGCCTGATGGCGTTCCTGTCATTCCTGCTGGAGATGTACTGCCAGCTGCGGCGCCGCGCCATCCAGCGCCGCGGGGCCTCCGCGCAGCCGGGACAAGTGCTGCTCACGCTCATCTGCAAGTGCTGCGAGGACTGCATCCGGCAACCCGTGCCTTCGGCTAGCGACGTGAGTACAGAGCAGCTGGTGTGAGCATTGGACTGATTAACACTGCTGCAGACACTGAGGATTAAAAAAAAACAATCTTGGTCCTCAAAGCTATCTATCAAAAGAAAAGCTGAACTATCTGATTGAATAGTTGAAATGAGAAACTGAATTGGTCCTTCCAGACGGAGAACCTGTTCTTCGTGCTGACGTACATCGGGCGCGACCTGGAGTCGCAGCTGCCGGGCGAGCTGGAGCGCCTGCTCACGGCCGTGCGCGACGCCTTCCTCAACCCGGCGGCGGCGCCGTCCATCCGCCGCACGCTGCTGCAGCTCATCGAGCTGCACGCCAGCCGCTGGCAGCTGCCGGGCTGCGCCGTGCTCTACTACTACCCGTCCTCCAAGTAGCGTGCTCGCGCACCGCTTAGTGTATTGACTGTACTCGGGTCTTAGCCGAACAGCACGTTGTTTGAGCCGTCGCTGACTCTCAGAATATGCTGCTTAGCTAGTTGACGAAGCTATGATAGCTCGATCGTTTGTAGTCATGGAGAAGATATTGCATGATCACTTCAATATACTGCTATTTTCGGGCAGAGCTATGGAGTGCGCTCTGTTACCAAATGACGACGAGGCTTGGTGAATAATTTGGTCCTATTGTACGGAGATATTGTAGTAGTTTAAAGCATGCATTAATGTATGTTTGGTACTATTATTACTGTAACCAAATTCCCAGTGTTTTCTATTGAACTTTGGGAACTAACATTTTTAATTTGCAAAGCCTATGTATCAACACCTGCTTTATACACTTTTGTTATCCTTGTGTCCAAGCTGATCAACGAATAGAAGCCTTATGTCTCACGCGTTGCGTTGTTTCTCAATCGTGTTGCGAAGAAATTATTTACGCGATGCGATTCCTGATGCGATGCCAAGTCAAAGGTCGACGCAGCATGACGTGCTGTTCAGCTAGAACTAAGCCTTAGTTAGTAAAGCTTTAACGGGAAATTTGGTCCTTATGTATGAAGGATATCATCACCTGCCTAGCCTTTTCCCAAATATGTTGGGGTTGGCTTCCAGTCTAACCAGATTCAGCTGAATACCAGTATTTGTACAAAGAATATGTGCATGGTTAATCTTAGTGTACTTTTGGAACTACCACATTGTATCTTCATAAGGTGGCAAGTACCCCGATGTACCGTAGAATTATACCGTATTGTATCTTAAGTTAGCAAGTACCGCTTAATGAGATTTAGTTCTATGGTGACTGCTGTTGGTGATGGTTATATCTTCGGTCTTTCGACTTCTTCGCCCCGTAAATTGCATGGTATATTGGTTTTTATACGGCGCCAACAAACGTTTTAATAAGGGAGGGTTCTCATGAAAATTCACGCCACCAGTTGGCGACACTAAGACAAGGTCTTTGACAATGAATATAAAATACTTATATGATAACGTTCATCATTCGTTTTATTCATTCGTTCATCATTCAGCGACGACAAAAAAAAAAAAAAAAAATATAGCTTTAGACAGGTGTCCGGACCTGACGTCTCAGTGCTGCCACCTAGTGAACGGCCTTTCATAAAACCCTCATTATTAAAGCTTTGTAATTTTCGCTCTCAAAATATCGACTATAAGTTAGCCAATTTGATCCTTCGGTTCTACTGCGAGGAAGGACCATTTCAGAGGGGTACATAAGTATTCTATAGGGAGTAATTATGTTAGATAAGTATACAAAGGTTACAAGCATTTCTTGTAGTGTTTGATTTGTTTCAGTTTGACCTTCATAGCGTTGCGTTAGTTGTACAGGAGGTCTCTAATTGTTGTCCCTTATACGTATTGTAGGCATGATGCTGCCATAAGCTCATTTATTGTGCCTTTAAAGATTTTAGTAGTTATAGACATGTTCTCTTCGCTCCCGAGACATAATAAAAAGTATTTTGTAATATTTATCAGACGTAAGACGCCCTCGGGAGCGAGGGAACGTAACAATTAAAATGTAAGGTATAGTTTTAGCGTAAGGTGGATTTAGTAAACGCAAGATATGCCTTGAAAGTATTAAAAAGTACGTGTAACATAAGTAGTAGGACAAAATGACGATGTACATTACTGTACGTTCTTTCGCATAGTATTTGGTGCATTGTACCCTTTGTCGGTCGTGTCTAACTGTAGTGTTGCCATCCTTACCTTACCGCTTGTAGTAATCGTTTGCCTAGCAATGCTTCACGGGCCCAAGCCTGCACTATACACACGAATGCACTCGGTGTTAGTTTATTTTCTATTAGTATAGACATCCCGATTATGCAAATGATCATTCTATTAAATTATAGATGAACCTTATCAGCTTTCTTACACAAAGATCATATGAATGTATGACTGAACTTCCTACGTATGAAGTGTTTCAATTTATTATGCTTGTGATATTATAAATTTAAGTTAAGTAATCTCTGATAATATCTCTTCTGTCCTAACCAAAGACTGTACTGACGATGTGGAGATTCATTATGATAATTAACAAAAGTGTAAACTCAATGTTGTTGAAGCTGGACCAAATTATCTTTGTGTGTCGGCTGCTTGCTCTGTAACCGCCGCAGGCGACGCATCACTTCAGTGACTATTATAAGTTCATTTAGTTGTAGACTTTGTCTGATCACCATTATCAAACTAATGATTTTTTTTAAATATTAGTTAATTACATTATGGAAAAAAATAAAAAAGACCATAAACTTTTCGTTATTACTATGCATTCGTAGCAATATAAGGTAATGGTATGTTTGTAGAAAAGTTGAAAAAATATAAAAAAATGGTGCTAACAAAAATATTGGTGTATTGTATATTATTTTATTAGAACACGGGCAATAACATTGTTCTCGTTACCGCTATAATTTTGTACGAATAAAAACATAAAAATGATTATAACCAATAAATTATATAAATACAATGTGTTTTTTTATTTATTGCTTTATCATTTTATTTATTGCTTTATCACATGGGACTTGATTATTGCTTTATCACCTTGTCCAGAAAGGGCGAATTCGCCGCGAATCTCTCTCGCGCGTCCAAAAGGAGCGTACCAACGTGGGGTGTATCCCACTATTCTTAGAAAAAGTGGGACCAGCGTTTTTTACAAATTATATCCCATTATTTTTATTGCGACAAAAAAACGCAGTAATTTGAAAAGCACTTAATGAATAGATTAAAATTAAAACACGACTTCTCGGTATTCAAAAAAAATTAAATGTGGTGATGCAGCGTTTTTTTTGTGGCAGCCGACAGCAATAGAAATAGTGGGACAATCAGTCTGAATCAGGCCCAGTATTTCTATCAATAGAAATACCTAATAGAAATAGTGGGATAGGTACACCCCCAACGTGCGTATTCTGAAAAAGAAGAAATTTTGCATGTAATCTGGAGAACGTTGATTTCACCTAGTTGTAGGCGTTATAATTAGTTTATCTTTTCTCTAAAATTTAGTACCTCGTTGGAACCTCCATATATGTTTTTCTTAGATGTTTTCGATGACCCAAAAATAAGTTACACCTACAAGAAGTTTTGCATAGGTATTATAATAATGTTTATTTTTGTACAAAGGAAATACATTTCCGAAAATATTTTTTTATACACAAGTTTTAATATTACATATACATTCATATTTATTGAATGATAAATAAACATTTATCTTTAATGGCCTTTCAAAAAGTTATATTATTAGGGTTCCTTGACCGAAGGATACTAAACGTAACCCTATTACTAAACCTCCGCTGTTCGTCCGTCTGTCTGTCAGCGGGCTGTATCTCATGAACCGTATTATGTAAACAGTTGAAATTTTCACAGATTGTGCATTTCTGTTGCCGCTGTATCAAAAAATAATAAAAATAAAAGTAAAGAATGAAAATGGGTCCCCTTATAAAATTTGTGTTTTTTAAACTCAAGTAAAAAAAAAAATACATAGTGTTAATTAATATTGTACGGTGGTACGGAACCTTTCGTGGGCGAGTCCAAGTCGCACTAGACCGGTTTTTTTTAAGCCAGTTGGTACTTTATAACGAAACTAAACATGTTTAAAATAAATAAATAGGCATCTATAAACATAAAAAAAACAGCTTTTACATATCGCACTCTAATTTCCTTAACGTCACTAAACAAAATATACACATTTTCAGTACAAGCGTTTAAAGTTTTGATTATTTTGGAAAGGGTATAAATAAAAGTAGAGTAATTATGTCGGTCATATCTTTTGTTATTCTAGTGTATTAAAGCCAGTGTTTTTGGAAAAAATAGGGAAATAGTTCATAGTTAGTTTTATCATATTAGTTTAGATGGCGTTACTTAGCTCAAAATTGATAATTTTTGTTTAATGACGTTAAGGAAATTAATGTGCGATATATAAAAGTTCAGTACGACCAAAATGTAAGAAACAGCAGTTTTTTTTTTTTTTTGTGATTTCAGAGTTGGTACTTATGTTGGTATGTTCATATACCTATGTTGGTATGTTCATATTCATGGGTAGAACACCCTGTTTTTTTTTTTGGTTGGGTATTTATCAAATAACTTCTCCCGCTGTGGGCGGAGCGGGAGCGGCGTGTCAGACTTTTACTGACTAAAACCCACCCGTGTTCCTTCAGTTGCCCGTGTGCCAGGGCCGCGGTATCCCTTACGGACAAACCCGCAATCCTGGCAGCCGGCACCGGTCCTGGCGGACCCCGTCAGTGCGTGCTGACATCTCTTTGAGGCGCGCGTGAAACACAACGTGCCATCGACCCGGGCCTGGTCCTTACCGGACGGCGAGCTGCCCATAACTCGCCGTCCGCAAGCCCGCGCCTACGGTGGCCGGGAATCGGCTACCGATTCCCGCCGCCCAGGGCGGCTCCTGCGGCGACTAGGGGCGTGAGGGCGCACAGACTACCGCTCCCTCACGCGTTCTGCCTCCTCCTTCGCGAGAGTTACTGCTTCGCAGGAGGTGACTGCCTCCCATGCACTCTCTCTCCGGACCATGGCCTGGACCAGGGCCGGACGCGAGATCGCCTCCGTGAGGACAAGGCGGAGCTCTGCTCAAGCCGGGCAGACCTCCACCGTATGCTCCACCGTGTCCTCCGGGCGATCCACACAGTGCTAACACCCGGGCGTTTCCTCCTGCCTTATCCTGAACAGGAACCTCCCGAAACAACCGTGTCCGGTGAGGACCTGTGTCAGGCGGAGGGTGAGGACGCCGTAGCGCCTCTCTAGCCACTCCTCAAAGAAGGGACTTATCGCCACAACTGTGGCGTGCCTAGGGTAGAACATCCTGTGACTTAGTTAATGATTTAAAAATAGTCCTGTATTTACTGCTTATTAGTTTATCCTTACTTCAAGCAAAACTTCTGTTATCTTACTGTTTATGTAGTAATACTCAACATATTGATTTATAATTAAACTACTAAATACGAGCATTTATTTTTGCATTTTTCATTCAACATTATACGAGGGCTGCACTAAAAGTATCGGGAATGGAATATTTCCACTGTTCCTGTCATATTAAAATCTTTTTAATTGAAAACTCCTTGGTTTTAAAAATCGAATACCATTTATTTATTTTAAAAAAAGATTCTCGGTCTTGCCACAAGGTTTTGTCAAACTTGTTTAGTCGTTGAGAAAATGGAATTGACTCGAGAAAATTCAAGACCGATGATTTATTATGACTTTCGAAGTGGTTTAACACAAAAACAGTGTGTTGACCGGATGATTTCTGCATTTGATGATGAAGCCCCATCCAAAACCACAATTTATCGCTGGGTTGCTGAATTTCAACGTGGACGTGTCAAGCTCAGTGATGATCCCCGTCAAGGTCGTCCAAAAACTGCAGTCACCTAAGTAAACGTTGATGCTGTGCGTAAGCTGATTGAGCAAGATCGACATGTGACATACCGCGAAATTCAGGCAACTTTAGAAATTGGCATGAGTCAAATACAAATAATCTTGCATGAACAATTAGGTGTAAAAAAGTTGTTTTCCCGATGGATACGAGGGCGGCACTGAAAATTTCGGGAATCAAGGAAGAGACAACATTATTATTGAAAAATGTATTTATTGCTTTTCGAAGTATTCTCCGCGAAATTTAACACATTTTTCCATACGATGGAACCAATCATTGAAGCAACGATTCCATTCGGAAGTTGGGGCCTCCAAAATGGCCGTTTTGTAGGCGTCCACAGTTCTTCAGGTGATGAAAATCTCTGTCCACGCAATTTATTCTTTATTTTAGGGAAAGTATAGAAATCATTAGGGCTTAGGTCGGGGCTGTACGGCGGATGGTCTAATAATTCTGTTTTCTTGCTCTAAAAACTCTTTTTTTCTGTGCGCGGTGTGAGAACTCGCATTGTCGTGATGGAGGATGATGCGGCGGTTGCAGTTCTCTTTACGGAGTTCAGAAACGACCTGTGGCAAACAAATGCTAGCATACCATTCTGCATTAACCGTTCTTTGTCCCTCAAGAGGAATAGTCGTAACATGGCCGGTTTTGGAGACAAACGTGGCCACCATTTTTTTTGCAACACTCCGTGAACGAACAATTTTTGTTGGCTTTAACTCATTTTCGAACACCCAAACTCGTGACTGGTTTTTTGTTTCGGGTTCGTACGCATATATCCAGGATTCGTCACCTGATACGATGTTGTATACAGCATTTGAGGATCCTGCGTGGAATCTTTCGAGAGTTCTGACGCACCAAGTAACGCGAGCCGCTTTTTGCTCTTCACAGAGCGAATGCGGTATCCATCGGGATTCGGGAAAACAACTTTTTTACACCTAATTGTTCATGCAAGATTATTTGTATTTGACTCATGCCAATGTCCAAAGTTGCCTGAATTTCGCGGTATGTCACATGTCGATCTTCCTCAATCAGCTTACGCACAGCATCAACGTTTTCTTGGGTGACTGCAGTTTTTGGACGACCTTGACGGGGATCATCACTGAGCTTGACACGTCCACGTTGAAATTCAGCAAACCAGCGATAAATTGTGGTTTTGGATGGGGCTTCATCACCAAATGCAGAAATCATCCGGTCAACACACTGTTTTTGTGTTAAACCACTTCGAAAGTCATAATAAATCATCGCTCTTGAATTTTCTCGAGTCAATTCCATTTTCTCAACGACTAAACAAGTTTGACAAAACCTTGTGACAAGACCGAGAATCTTTTTTAAAATAAATAAATGGTATTCGATTTTTAAAACCAAGGAGTTTTCAATTAAAAAGATTTTAATATGACAGGAACAGTGGAAATATTCCATTCCCGATACTTTTAGTGCAGCCCTCGTACCGCATTCGCTCTGTGAAGAGCAAAAAGCGGCTCGCGTTACTTGGTGCGTCAGAACTCTCGAAAGATTCCACGCAGGATCCTCAAATGCTGTATACAACATCGTATCAGGTGGCGAATCCTGGATATATGCGTACGAACCAGAAACAAAAAACCAGTCACGAGTTTGGATGTTCGAAATTGAGTTAAAGCCAACAAAAATTGTTCGTTCACGGAGTGTTGCAAAAAAAATGGTGGCCACGTTTGTCTCCAAAACCGGCCATGTTACGACTATTCCTCTTGAGGGACAAAGAACGGTTAATGCAGAATGGTATGCTAGCATTTGTTTGCCACAGGTCGTTTCTGAACTCCGTAAAGAGAACTGCAACCGCCGCATCATCCTCCATCACGACAATGCGAGTTCTCACACCGCGCACAGGACAAAAGAGTTTTTAGAGCAAGAAAACATAGAATTATTAGACCATCCGCCGTACAGCCCCGACCTAAGCCCTAATGATTTCTATACTTTCCCTAAAATAAAGAATAAATTGCGTGGACAGAAATTTTCATCACCTGAAGAAGCTGTGGACGCCTACAAAACGGCCATTTTGGAGACCCCAACTTCCGAATGGAATATTGGAATGGTTGCTTCAATGATTGGTTCAATCGTATGGAAAAATGTGTCAAATTTCGCGGAGAATACTTCGAAAAGCAATAAATACATTTTTAAATAGTAATGTTGTGTCTCTTCCTTGATTCCCGAAATTTTCAGTGCCGCCCTCGTAGTAAGTTAAATTTGATGCAGATAGTAAAACATAGTCGGACATTATTTCTAGAAAAAATGTGGGTATACGTAAAATATTTAAACCTGTTTTCATAATTGGACCCTGTTAAGCAGAAAAGATCCAACCAGCAATTTGTCCAAAATCGAGTTATATATATAGTTAGAATCTACGCATCGAACTTTATATACGCAAAAAAAATCCAAGCAGTCTGATCACTTTCACCAAACAAACCTCTATGACACTACATGTACCAAAACACATTTAACGTTTTAAAAGAAAAACAAAAAAGATACATGACTCTTGGATCTCAAAAAAATTAAATGTATTTTTTTTTTTAATCCAAACTGGTTGGATCCTTTCCACAAAATACTTTTTCTCTTTTCCTTTTAATGTAAAGTGTACCAAGCGCTTCGGATCTTTTATGCAAAATAGTTTTGTTGAATAAAAGAACATGAAACGCATCTCAAAACTGCGGAAGACCTACAAAAATATATGAAAAATGACATGATTCTTGCCAAAAATAATACTAACTTAGAAACTATAACATTTGACATGGAAAAAACACTGCCACTTCCGCGTATCCCAACAAACATAGTTTTTTACAAATGCCAGATATGGTTGTATAATTTAGGTATACATACAGGTTCCAATGATCAAGGCCACTGCAACGTCTGGGTGGAAGGCGAAGCAGGCAGAGGCGCACAGGAAATTGGATCTTGTCTCATGAAACACCTGTCGGAGAGACTTAAAGAAGGAGTAACGCACCTTATTCTGTGGAGCGATTCATGTGGCGGCCAAAACCGCAACATCAAGCTTACTCTTATGCTGAAAGCTTTCTTAGAAGACCACCCAACGTTGCAGCAAATAAAAATGAAGTTTTTAGAATCGGGACATAGCTTTTTGCCGAACGATACAGATTTCGGTAAAGTGGAAAATGCGTTGAAGTACCAACAAAGAGTGTATTCGCCTGAGGACTACATAAATGTCATGAGAACCTGCAAGAAACAAAAGCCTCTTCAAGTTCACCGCATGGAATCAACAGATTTTCTTAGTTCACATGCACTGGAGAATATTATAACTAATAGAAAAAAAACACTTTCGGGAGAAAAAGTATCGTGGCTAAAGACAAAAGAAATTTTGCTCAAAAAGGAGGCTATGTTTTCTTTGTTCATGCGGTGCAGTCAAGATGATTCTTTTGTAGAAGTAGATTTGAAAAAAAAAAATCCGCGGCAGAACACGATTGATATCAAAAAATCTTATGCAAATGCTTTGGCCTCATGGTAAGATGATACCAGAAGCTAAGTTGAACGACATCAGAAGCGGCATTTGATCCCGAGCGATGCTCAGCCATTCTACGAAAAAATGACTGGTGACAGTAATATAGAAGATGATGTAGACGGATTTTCGGGGGAACCAGATTTTGAGCTTGAAGTGGAAGAAGATTGCGATCCAATTAGATCGATTGTGGATTAGAACTTGATTAACCCTTTCAAGATTTCAATTAAAATTAAAACTTACGGATACTATCGCGTTTTATTTGCTTTCACAATATCAATTATTTAAGCCGAAATTTCGGACACTATTTACGATCCTTTGTCATGGGACAAGTGTCCGAAACGTCGGGCTACATAATAAAGTAAAAGTAACTAAAAAAAATGTGTTCCCTATAATAAAGATTTTTAAACCTTCATATATTTTTATTTGGATTCCCCGTGTAAAAATATGACCGACAATTTTCTTTTTTGCATAAAAGATCCACAAGTAGTTTTTTAAGAAAATCAGGAAACCTGTGTTCAACTTGGCTGTGGTGTTACATTTAAAATAATGCTAATTTACTGTGTTACCATTAGTAACTTTCCATTTTTGTATTCCTCTACTTGTAACTTTTATATTCACTCCTAAACTTCAAATCGTATTTACTCAAAAGTAACACAATGTTGGTTGGATCTTTTCTGCTTAACAGGGTCCAATTATGACAATAATTTTAGTTCGTACTTTGTCATCGTTATTACATAGCTCCAATAAATTTATTTTAATTTATTTTTGGTTATTTTCTTTGTACAAAAATAAACATTATTATATAGTGGCTGTTTCTATTCAAACACGAAATATTTTAAGAGATACACCAAAGAACAAAGAAGGTGACAAAGAAGCTATAGAAACATTTTTTTATTAAAATCTGAGTATATTAAAAAAAAAAAAAACTTTATAAGATGATTAATTTTCAAAGAGGCAACGCGCGCGTGCCGCCACCGTCGCCGCGTCCGGGCGGGTCATTCATAGAATTAAAAAAATAAGTAAATAAAGGTTATTTTGCAAAATGGCCCAAACAATTTTAACATTATAATAATTACGTAAAAATATAAAACACGTAGATACAAATTTTATTTTTCGCTGCTATGGCTTTTTTACCATCTATACATGTTTCTCTTAAAATATTTCGTTTTTGAATCGATACACCCTATATATGCAAAAGTTCTTGTAGGTGCATGTAACCTATTTTTGGCTTATCGAAAAAATCTAAGAAAAACATAATTATGTGGAGGTTCCAACGAGGTACTAAATTTTAGTGAAAAGATAAACTAATTATAAGGCCTACAACTAGGTGAAATCAACGTGCTCCAGATTACATGATAAATTTCTTCCGGGTGTAACTTTTTTTTGGCTTATCGAAAAAATATAAGAAAAACAAATGTTGAGGTACTAAATTTTAACGAAAATATGAACTATAGTTATAACGCCTACAACTAGGTGAAACCGGCTTGGTCTAGCCATTCTGAAGTCAGAATGGCTGGCCACTTTCTTCGTAATAGTTTTCCCTCTCTTGCGAGGTACCAATTATTTGATGTCTGGTACCAAATAGGTACTAAAACTTGGTATTGCTCAAACTTCCAAAATCTCCCTTGGTCCAGTCATCCTGACGCAGACTCCTATATTACAAGTGATTAGTGAAGGTAAAAGGTTTGTAATAGAAGCATGTTATAAAAGCTATCCACGTTTCTTTGGGGTAATTAGAACGTTTGTGTTGTGCAACTCATTTGACATACACAGGCTAAAGGCTTGAACTCTGCTGATTCCGCAACACAAAAATCACGTGGCTTACTCTAGTTTATACCAATAGATGGCGCGCATTTGTGTTACAAAGGAAATTGTTCGTGACCAAGCGATACTGTGAAATACAATTTTATAGCGGTTATTACATAGTTATTATTTTGTGTATTGTGCATAATTTTTTTAACGCTACAATATATTGTTTTTTTATTTTTTTATATAAATTTTAGCCAAGAGTTACATTGTCAAAACCAACTTTAAAAATTGGCTGTCAATTTTGACAGGTGCGATTGAAACAGAGAAAAACTAAAATTTTAAACCATTAATTAATATATAATATTTGTGACTGTAACGGATACATGAATTTTATATTATTCATTAATTTTCTTTCATTAGAACCAGTAATTTCTTTCTTGAAAACTCCAAATGAAGCGTTGTTGTTTTTGATAAAACTAAGACTGTTCAAGACGCTGTTTAGAAAATTATAGTTTTTGAACACACCATGATTCTGATTGGTCGCGTGCTTATCAGTCGCTTCCTGCTAACTTCACGTCACTGACAGTTCATGCGTTTGGTTCAGCCTTCGCCCTTCGCTCGAGTTTGCTTTGTTGTTGCCCGCAGTTGCCGACGAACTAGTTTTGCACCTCGCCGCGAGCGTGCGATGTGACCTGTTGATTTATTACTCATCGTGTTTTTGTGCTTTTTTCTGTGATAAAAAATGACATGATGCTGTTTAAAAATGTTATGAGTGGTGCGCATTGAGTGATTGTGTGTTCAGTGTAAAATGGGTTTGATAACTTCAAGGGAGCAGACAATGTTGGACGGGCCGGTGGCGTCGGCCAAGAGTCACCATGTACGGCAGCCGTCGACGAGGAACCGGACGAAACCCCCAATGCCGGACCGGGACGAGTTGGAAAACCGATTCGTCAAAGTTTTGGTGAGTGTTGGCACCGAATTTCGCCGGCATTATGTTTACAAACATAACATTGTTTACCGTGTGAACGGCAAACGTTACTTTTATAACGCGACTGCGGCGCTCGCGTCAATATTTAAACAAGATATTGTAAACAGCGTGTGGCCTTCTAATAGTAAATATTCTTGAAAATATTATATAACGAATTTTTATTTCGGTGAAAAAGCGAATGATACATAAGCTACTGGTCCATGTGTCGCAGGGGTGGGTCTAAACTACACTGCGGCAAATCTACGGGATTCTTGTTTGTTTTTGTTTCCAAAATGTGTTTTCGTGACTGAAAGCAACAGTGGAGACCATTTGTATGCGATTCCTGGAAGCTGTTAAAGTTATTTAACATAAAACTGAGCACAGATTGACAGTTTTAACTAGTACAGTTTCCTGTCTTTGTTATGTTTTCCTGAAGTATTATTAATACGGTCCAATGGAGCTATCTGTGGTATCTATATTTAATTATTGGATAGAAAAAAATAATCATAGATAGACCACTTGGTAATGTAAATAAAATTATAGTAGGTACTTGTAAGTTTCGAAATAACAAAACTGATTGAAAAATAGTGCAGTTTCCACGTTAAAAAAAAAATGAATCTATTTCATTCATTAGTTTGATTATAAGTTATCAAGTTAACAACTGCTACTTATTACTAAAGAAATATTGAAGACTATCTGCTACCCGCGGTTTCGCCCGCATGACTTTTTCTAAATTAAAAGTACTTATTAAAAACACCTAAGTTACTCCATATAACATTAGCTATCTGCCAGTTAAAGTCCCGTCAAAATCGGTCCAGCCGTTTCGGAGGTTGGCCAGATAAAACAGACAGCCAGACAGAAAATATTTTTTTTGTTTTGCAACTGTTGTTTTGTAAGTAATTACAAACAGACACTTCAATTTTATTTATTTGTATAGAAAAATTGTCTTATTTATTGTGTTTATTGATAACACAATAAATAAGTGTGCAGTTTTCATGTTTATAAATATTGAAGAAGCAACCAATGGGAACCTTTGTTTCCTAATGAATGACATGGTCACACACTTCTACCTATGAGAGTTATTATCACACAATAACATCCTGCCATAATATTATCGAATTTAGGGACAGTATTTCAATAATATCAAAATGTCTAGTCTACCTTAGCTCATCATCAGAAGAATTTGCAAGAAATTGTTAAAGGTTTCATAAAGATTTCACTATTTTATTAAAATCACCACAAGGGGTGTTACTATGTTCATCATCTGCCTAGCCTTTTCCTAACTAAGTTGGGGTCGGCTTCCAGTCTAACCAGTGGAGTAGCAGCATTTTACATGGAGCGACTGCCTATCTGACCTCCACAACCCAGTTACTGGTTACTGATACCACTTGGTAGAGCTGGTTGTCACTTTCGGGATTCTGTCGACCCGTAACAAGATCTACGAATGACAGCTGGGAACAACGGCTTAATGTGCTTTCTGAAGCACGGAGCGGTCTTGGTATGTAAAGATGATCACCCATCCACGGACCAACCGCAGAAAGCGTGGCTTAACCTAATCGATCGACCCATGCGGCTGTTATTACTTAGCCCTAAGGCCCATGTAACCAACTAAAAAAAATATATAAATAATTTTAGTACATACATGGAGATGCTTCAGAATGCCATTGGAAATAGTTCTAAACAATAATTTGTACCACTGTAAATGGGCCACCTTATACACAACATACTTGTAACAACCTGAAAAAGGACCTTAACGTATTGGCAAATACCAAGGCAAACATTTGTGGTGAAATTTAAAACTATAGCTATTGAATTTCTGGCATGTGCCTGATAATGATAACATTATTCTGTAACTGTGTTCCAAAAACAAAGATGGTAAGAAGTTCCCATTCAAAAGAGTTCCAACTATACAATTACATTGTCTTTGCAGCTGCATTATCAGCTTTCCTATTTCAAAACTTATCATCCTGCCACTATCTGTCGCAGTAAGTTCCTCGCACAAGTATCTTAGTGATAAGACAAATGAAATGTTTAATTTCCTGTTTTATCTATGTATTTGTCATGTTTCTAGGTTTTGTTTGTTATTGTTGATCGGTTAGTTCCTGGTACTGGATCAATGAGCTAAGTATTGATATAATTTGGTATAATATTATCAGCTTGAATACTCAAACTCATAACTCATTTATTTTAATTAAATAATTTACAGGCACTTTTGAATTGTCAAGGAGTCAGTCAGTCAGAAATATGAAACTAGTTGCCAAAATTTCCTAGGTACATATATATGGAGAAGAACAGGCAAGAAACTACATGGAATATTTTGGATGATGAATACTAACTATACTTTTTGTACATTTTTGTTCAGACTTTTAAAAGAAAATAGCTTAGTAACTGAGCTAAGGTAGCAGATTTATGAAATATATGATTCATAAATAATTATAAAAATCATAAACGTTTATTACCCAATTCACTATGATTTTAGTGTTGCAAACTTTTGTAATCAAGGAACTTGATTAAGATTTTATGAAACTTGTTCAATGCTGGAAGTACTTAGTTCCACAACTTTCCTGATAATTTTCCCCTTTTTTAAACACATCATCAATAACCCAATTAGTTTTGTATCAATGAAACTGTTGAAAGTACCTAATTTCATAATCAATGAATGGATCAAGGTTTGAATTTTTACATTTTCAGTATGCCAGTACTTACTTTTTTGCATATCATACCTCTACATAACTAATTTAAAAAACACGCAGAATGGTATTATTTTTAATTAACATAAAAGATTACTTATCACTACATTATAAATAAAAATGAATTTTAAATAGGTATATAAAAAATAGGCTGTTAAATTGGTTCAATGTTACGAGTATGACCTTTACAAAACCCACTTCCTTTGCAAAACAGATAAAAAAAATATGTTCCCAATACCACTAGTAAAATCTATTTTATAAAAATGTCACCCATTCCAGTCCTTACTTGATTAACTTTTTGTTACTGTATGATGATGGTTTAGGTGGCTTTCCAAAAGAGACATTGTTTAGGTCTTGAGATCATTTGAAAAGCTTAGCTTAGAGGACATTCTATCCTGTACTAAAAACTCTAGTGTGCGCTTCTCTTATGTTAAAAAATGTTTCAATTGTGGGTAGAATTCGGAAGCCCCCATCTCCCTTTACGCTATGAATACATAAAAGCTTTATCAAATCTTACATCATCGCATCACACAACAAATCAACTTCCTCAGAAATAATGTGTGTGCGAGTGTACGACGCGGCGACGGGTCGGGGGCTGCGCCCGTGTCGTTATCGCGCACAGAGCCCCCATTGATGGCTGGCTATTTCTGTACTATCAGCGAAAGGAGGCGATTGTGCCCACACTTCTGCTGCCGCCGCGCGTTACTTGTTCATGGCTACTTTGTGTAGGATATTGTTGTTAGTATTTTTAGCCTCCCCAAAATTAACTGTCATGGCTGGAAAACTCTGAAAATAGTTTTCACTCCCATAATTTTTTTCGGTGTCATGTGAGCGTCTTTGACGTAACAAGAGTGCGTAAGTAGAATTGGATCATGGTTTTCCAGGAATCTCCTGCAGTCCCGAACTGTCTCAGCAGAAAGACACCCATTCAAACATCGCCACAACGACAGATCCTGCGTTGTCCGCATCCAATGGATTCCCGCAGCCTTCACCAGATGTGACCATTTTGCTCGATTTTTCATACATGGTCTAAACTTTCAACCCTAATTAGTTCTACATTTATATCTGTAATTTTTATGGTGTACATAATAAGGAGTATTCTATCTATCTATCTAGATCACACAAAATTCGATCTAAAGAAAGGCGGTCACATTCCTCTAGTCTAGATCGTATTTTGTTGCTTCGTGTCTCAATATGAAACGTTATAAAAGGTATTAGAAAATTCTAGACACACTTACCGAGGGTTCCTTATTGAGCCGTTTTTCATAACTCCTTCTCAGACACGAGGTAATATTTTTTTAAAGGAGCGAACGACTTCATCTAACAGACAATGAATCATGAGATTAATACATGATCTTGTTCTAGGACTCCAAATTGTTTAAGTGGTTGATAATGAATAAATTAGTGATCCTCTCGGTACGAGGAATTGTTGAATCATAAATATTCAATCATTTGTCTGACTGACTGAAGAATCAGAGGTTTACTTGCACACTTTATTACACGGTTATTAGTTCTCGCATACTATTTCTTTTATCAAAAGGACCAGCGGGGTACTTGCGTAACGCACATATAAATTGACGATTGATCACGATTCGTTTCATTTTGACAGTTTAGCCACGTTTATTGCCTTTTGACGCTGTTGAACAGACGAATTTTCCAAACCTATGAAGCAATGTATTAGGAATTTCCTTCAAAACCCTCAGATTGTGATTGAAAATGTGTTACACAATCATGGTGCTGACCATGCTGTAGAAATGCTAAGAATATTTGGGATTACTTATGATAAAAGATTTAACATTAAGAACACGTAACCTAAAGTTCCCAAACGTACCCACACATTACTTATTTAAATAGGTACGTAAATTATTCCAACTGAAATTGAACCCGATGACCCCAAACCCAATTTCGTTTATCAATCCGACTTTGAACATTTTTAAGTCGAATCAACAAAAGTAAACAAAGGTTGGCGATTCCTTCTGCTACAAAAACAGGAACTCTTCATTACGGCAAGGTCATTCGGTCGACTTTTTAACCAGTAAATGACGTCCGTGAATCATTGGGACTGGACGTTTTGAAATAGGGTCACTGCGAGGCCTTGGGAGCAGCAATCAACGAGTCATTAACTCGTCAGGGTGATGCGTGGCAGACCGTGGAGTTGATTGGCGTAGATGATATAAGGAATATTTTATTTAGATGGGTCGGTTTCAATAGTTCAGTTTAGGAATTGATACAAAGCTATCGTCTATGTAGAAAGCTCTATTTTGGGTTGTGCCTATTTACACCGGATGAAATCTGTATCAAACAAGTCTATACAAAGCTTCAATTAGAACATTTTAGGGATAACTAAGCAGTAATTTAAGAGTATCTATTTGTCGAGAACCATCAGACATGTTTATAAGTTGTTGATGGTATCCGAACCACGAACCACAAAAACATTAAATTACATAGTACATAACACACACATTATTTCGTT
Organism: Dryobota labecula; assembly: GCA_947523025.1. NCBI lineage: Eukaryota > Metazoa > Arthropoda > Insecta > Lepidoptera > Noctuidae > Dryobota > Dryobota labecula. The sequence continues at coordinate 4,028,053 of OX383296.1, read as the reverse complement.
GATCTTATCCAGTACTTACTTTCACCAAGTAACCGACATCGTAAATTGTGCGCCTGAGTTGATTGAATCGGATTTTTATTGGCACTTACAAAGTTTAATTAAATAGGCGTACTGGATTGTGTATCAAGAGTTACAAAGAAAAAACAGTATTTAAGAAAGTAAAGAACTACTACTTTATTGTATAGCCTGCCACTGTGTCAATCTGCCAAATCTGTCCTACTATTTCATATTGTCGTTATAGTAAAAATATTAAGACCTACATTGCGAGCAAGTGCCTGACTACTTTTGTACTTTTACTAACACTAGGTTAAGAACATTGTTACTAACAAATTTATGGACGTAAGTCTGAAATAAATTATTATTGAGTTCTTGTTTTAGGTTTAGGTAGTATCAGTTAGCTCCGAAAAAAGAAGCAAATTTGATTAACTCACCGTATCAGAAACTGCTTGCATTTCTGATCCAAGTGTCACTATTTAATAAACAAAACAGGCTACTGCATCTCTTGGCATAACATTGTTCAAGATTATGAGCCATCTTTATTATTATCTCCAGTCTTTGTATAGACATGCGTCGTTGGATCGGTTTATAAACGATCATATTATGCATGCATTGTATGACGGTTATCCTTAATTAAATTCACTCTCGTTAACTAAGTGTCCTATCATGTGATGCAAACGGAAGTTGCCATATTTGTCTAGAAGGTGATCAGGCCGAAGAATCTGAGTTTTTGCGTAATCTGACTGGGAAATCTACATATATCGGTATTGAAACGTTGTTAACAACTATTGAAACATGTTATTTCTATGAAGAGCTTTCTCCAATTTAACCTCTGCTGCCCTCTTTATTATGGCATGAAATCCTGAGCTTGAATGTGCTCAGGTTATTGTTTGAACCATATCAAATAGCCAACACTGTGTTTTTAGAAATCGCAAAACCCATCCGCCTCTTCCTTATTCGGAGCTGCTCGTCTTTTTCTTCCATCCATACTATCTCTATCAGCCTCAGTGCTTACTTCCTTCCTAGCCATAATATCATTATTTACGCAAACCATTATATCTTTGGTCTGGCTGCATAAAGCCATTCTCATTTAACACTTTTGTTGTCAGTTGTCACATGCTTCTCAATAAACTCCTTAACAATGATTTTGGTATCTCGTACTATAATATTATTGATACCGAAAGCAGCAAGTTGTCTGCTGTCTTACCGAACCTCTTACTGATTATAACTGTTATAAGTTGATTCCTTCACCAAATGCAATTACGTCAGCTGTATGATAAGCGGCGTATTTCTAAAAGCGTGGTAAGTAAGTTGCGTATCCCGTCTCGCGGCTTGTCATACAGGTTTTCTATTAATCACTCGTGCGACGCATGAGGCGGCTGCATTCCTACGGCTATGGGGTGCTTCGTTGCCTCCACCAATACATAGGCTTGGTACAAATAACAGATATTAGATAGAATGGGGATTAGATAGTACAAATGTTTTGATAGGTTTAAAATGGTGAGGGTCTTATAGGACTTCCATACGGTTTTTAAGATAGATGAAGATGCTATTACTGGTGTATTACTGTATTACTTTCATTACTCGTGTAAATATTGGTCATTGAATGAAAGGATCACCTCTGTTGCATTCATTCAATCATGGAAACTCGTTACAAACATGCTGGTGTTAAACCTGAATAAGACAGATAAATCGCCATGGTGAGGTAAGGTGCATGCTTGATAGAAAATACTGAATGGTTGTAAAGTGCTTAATTAAAACGTGAAACTTATATGACCGATTGTTTAGAGCTGTGGTTTTCAGTATTTACTTAATTAAGTATTGGTCAGGGATAAATCTTCACGCATAACATACCCCATAATCACAATGAGATGACGTCCAAAAATAATAACCCAGACAAACAGGAAAAGTTCCTGACTGTATCAATTTTAGCCATAGAAGCTATTCGAAACGGAATAACTGCCTCTTACAAAATTAATTCTCGCACTGAGTGTTGTTTAATACAATATTAAAACAGTGTTGCGCTTGCGCAGAAATATTAAATGAGCTAAGGTATACACATTAGCTAAAAATAAAGCATTGCCAAGGTAATGCGGTTAACATGGTCGTTAAATAATTCAGGATTTCATTGTTATACTTCCATTTACAATGATCAAGTTCAATCACTGCATTACGTTATTTAAGTAAGCACTTCCTCAATGCATGCGAGTTTTTATTCGACTTTTAGTGGTTGAATGTTGGCAAATAAATTATCCTCATCAGATAAGATTTAATTCAAATTTTTTTGAAAAAAATATATTATATATGTATAAGGGCGTCGAATTAAGGACCTCCTCCTCCATTCTCGTCCGTTAAAAACCTAGGAGGAAGTAAGATGTAATTAATGACACGATAAACCACATCATATAAAACATGGATTTTTTTTAACCGTCAACCAAAGGGATAAGGATTGTCATTGAGTTTGGGTTACCCGTCATCCATAAAAGGTAATTCACAGTTCCTGGTGACGAATTAATGAAACTTTTCAACCTACTTAGAAGGGGAAATTTTATGACGATGAATAATTCCTGTACTGCGTTTTTCCATTGTATCGAAAAATATCACCTGACTGACGACTGTTCAAGCTCCAAAGTACTCGCAGCTGACTCAGACATGCAAATCGCAATCACAGACGCTATAAAAAGTAACAGCGACACTCTACGGTATGTGGGCGCCGTAATGATATCAAACACACTACAATCGAATGCGACAAGCATCGAGCGATCCCTGTCAGAACCAATCGGTACATTCGCTACGACAAATCGATGCGGCAAGACATCGAGAACATGTTTTTACTGCTTTTTATAATCGCTCGTTTATAGCTGTCGGTATCCAAGATTAATGTTTCAATAAATCTTCTGAAGCAGTTGTTATGATTTAGTAGCACTCGTCCCGTTCGATGTTACGACTTTTTAACTGTTTTACAAGACATTGACAGGTAAATTGCTTGGTAATTGTATGCCTTGGAATATTGTACCTGCTTTTTCTGAGCCGATGCCAGAGAAAAAGCCCCATTACCAAGAAGTTTCGAGGGCTTGAGGCAGACTGGCGCATTTGATGAAAATCTCCCTAACGTTTGAGCCAATGCATCGTTGAGATGAAACTATAATGGTTACACACATCTGGTTTCCGTACTTAACTATACATAATATCAAAATATTATGGGTTAAGTAATAACTTCAAGATTTATAGTTTTAATATGTTCGGGTGTGTCGCAATAAACGGGTCTGGTTCTCCTTGTAATAGCCGTATTTAACATACTATTAATTCTTGGAATTTATGTCATCGTTTCAAATACCACTGAAGTAATGACTGCACATTGGTAAATTTTTCCTTAACGCCGTGTATTTGCTAGAACTTTTGTGTTACGTTTTATAAGGTAATTTCCATATGAAACTAGGCCCTAGTTCGTTCTGTCTAGTTACTAGGGAGAACAAACTAAATCAATCCCAATTCTAGACCGTGTAAGCCTTGTAGACTGTAGTTTGGTTGACCATCCTATCAGGGCCGGCCCTAGCCTTTTATGAGGGTAGACTGAGATTGCCTTTCAGCGCCCTTTGGTAGACGCACTCACTTCACGTTAATTCTGCTTCGGTTTTATCTATACTAATATTATAAAGAGGTAAAATTTGTTTCTAAGTTTGTATGTCGGGGGTAATATCTGAAACTACTGAACGAATTCTGAAAATTCTTTTTGTATTTGATAGCCTAGTTCCTGGAGAAGGATAAAGGCTATTTAACATCATGCTGCGACCCTAAGGAACCCGACAAAAAGAAAAAAAACGAAGTTATAGCGCTGGTGGGCAACGGGATGTGATGAGGAGGGTCGGGGGCCAAAATTTCACGCGGACGAAGTCGCGGGATAAAAGCTATGTTTTTTTTTACATAAATAATAACTCCTATAATAATTAATGTTAAATAAATAATAATTCCCTGAACTTTTGTAAATGCCTATTATTTGTATAAGAGTAACCGTGAAGTTTCTTGCCGGCTGTTCTCCATGGGAAACGACCAATTAGAACCGTGCACCTAGCTTCTGACGTTTCATAAGTGCACATGAAGGTTTAAATGTGAAATAAAAAAGTAATTTATACTTTAATACCAAAGTGCAAAATATAAACAAAGCAAAAGAAAGCCGACAACCTCATCAGAGTGAATGAGCTTGCAAATTCGCAAAACGTGAAGGGAGAACGCTACCACGTTAAAAGCCCCGACAGACATTACTCGTATTACGAAAGGGAAATCTTATTAAATTTTTCAAGTAGCAAGCAATTCTCGTTTTTGGGGTTCCGTACCAAAAAGGGTGTTGTAGTACATGTTGGCGTTAAATCTTCCTACTAATATGAATGTGAATCTTGGGTTTGTTCCTCAATCATGCTTGATTAAAGGCAAACTGATTGAATATTACCTATCCTGGATTCATGCATGGAATGCTTTTATCCGGGTGCATTAGTAATATGTATGTATGTGTGTGTGTGTAATATGTATGTATGTATAGAGTATTAGTAAGTACAATTATTATTTTTATTCGCATCAGGGAAGCTCTTGGCCTTTAACTCAACTGATGGTAAGTGATGATAAGGCCGAAGGTGGAAGCGAGCTTCACCCGGAATCCTCAACCACAGAGGAGCTGGCTACATTAGTAGGAAGTGACTGAAATCATCAGCAAAAAAATACCCAACCGCAATTTTTTTACTTATCTACAGTTAAAAAAATTCATCCTTTTTCCTTAAAACCAGAGCCACTAAGTACGTCATCATAGAGCGCAAAATCTAATTAATAACCATTCTGTGTATGCTTCAAATAATATCGTAATAAACTAACTCTATATTTGGACCTTCCGCTCCGAAACGTCCGTTAAATGCATCGGAAGGATGCGCTTGCGCTGGTCGGAACCATCGATAGCCATTTAATGTTCTAATGAGGTCACATTATGTAATTACACCAATGCTTCTATGTTGGTACTAATATGGAGGCGTAATGATGATAATTATTATGCACTTGCTGGTGCCCGCGGCTTCGCCCGCGTGGCCTTTTCTGAAATAATAAGTAGCCTTAGTTACTCCTCATAACCTCAGCTATCTGCCAGTGAAAGTCCTGTCGAAATCAGTCCAGCCGTTTTAGAGATAAGCCGAAATAAACAGACACAGACAGACCGACAGAAATACAATTTTTTTTTGTTTTTTTGTTACCTATACGCATACCCCATATGCATTTAGTAAAAAGTTGTTATTTTAGCATTACAAACAGACACTTAAATTGTATTTATTGGTATAGATAATTATTAGCGTTATATTATAATCATGGTTTTGTCACTTGGAGGGCGTTTACTGAAAGAAACCGCCCCGTAAGGGGTTAGAAGGCGTACTATCGTACACCACTTATAGGTGTTATATATTTCTGGATAAATATGATAAATCTATAAGATAACTTCCACTGGTTGCGTGTTAATGAATTCGATACTCCCAAAATGGCGTCTGCAAAAGTTTATCCTTTCAGAACGAAAATGTCAGCAGAGTCTTGTTGTTAATTTGACAAAAGATTATTAAATCTTCTTATGTAGCCTTAAAAGTGATAAATATAAATGTTGATGGACGGAGAGGGTGAGGAAGGCCAAAGAAAAGATGGATGGATTGTGTGAGGAATGATATGAAAGAGAAGGGAGTGAATGATAGCGTGACGGGAGAATGGAAAGAGGAAACGTGTTGCGCTGACCACAAGTAACTTGGGAGCAAGGCAGGACGATCATGAGGGTGTAGCCTTAAAAGAGACATCATCATCATTCATCATCATTTCAGGCGTAAGACGTCCTGCCAGGGTTGCGGGTTTGTACGAAAGGGATACCGTGGCCCTGGCACACAGGCAACTGAAGGAACACGGTGACGGGTGGGTTTTAGTCAGTCAAAGTCTGACCGCCCTCCTAAAATTATTTGATAATTTCCCACGCATAAAAAAAAAGGCGAAAGACGTCCACTGCTGGACATAGGTCTCCCCCAAGCACCGCCACTTCGACCGGTTCTGTGTTTTCCGCATCCAGCGGATTCCTGCGGCCTTCACAAGATCAGCGGTCCATCTTGTGGGAGGCCTTCTAACGCCACGCAGCGTTCCGGTACACGGTCGCCACTCTAGAACCCAAATGTCCTTTCTTTGGTATTGTTCATCAAGTCGTTGAGCTCCTTAAATACTGAGTTGTACACGTTTACTGACAAATGCTTGCACTGAGTGGACAGATCCACTCAAAATTGTGTGGTTCTTTTCTCAAAAGACCATTTCAGACATGGATCTACATAGTCCTCACATGATCTGACCAAGATTATGTCTGGACTTTAAAAGAGACTTTGACCCCTGAGTTTGTTTCGACATTTCTTCTCAGAGGTAGTCAGATAGGAAATGTCGACTCCATCTAGCTTATTTTCATTTCATTTCGAACCTTTCGGCCCCAACGGCCATTTGTTCTGCGAGCAATGTGCCCATTGCCACTTAAGTTTGGCAATTCTTCGAGCTATATCGGTTACTTTGGTTCTCCAGCGGATCTCTTTATTTCTGATTCGATCACGTAGGGAAACTCCAAGCATAGCCCTCTCCATTGCCCTCTGGGGACTTTTAGCCTTCTAATAAGAACCATTGTGAGCGACCAGGTTTCAGTGCCATAGGTCATCACTGGCAACACGCACTGGTTAAAGACTTTCGTCTTGAGACACTGCGGCGAGACATGACACTTAAAAGAAAACCCTGAAATTTTTCGTTCAATTCAAACTATTCAGAAGCTTCTGCTAAGAAAAATCGCCTCATCATTTTCATGTTTGCATTTTGTTTGCATTAGTATTCAGTATGAAGTTGGACAGGATATCAAGTGCAGTTTGCCCTATATTGCAATCACAGAAGTTATGTTAATTAAGTATGTTTTATTTTTCCATAATTACTAATAATATTCGCTCTTCGCCCACATTCAGTTAGCTTCAAACTGCGCAGTTACACGACCATGGTATACAGGGCTGTCCGTCATTAGATGCGATAACTGTCAACACAACACCATGTATCATGTTGCAAGGTAAGTGAACACCAACAATGATGGCGTGTAGCCAACTGTGTCGTGACGTGACTAATTGCGAGATGATAATTAAACACCTCGTTAATTGGGGTAAGGTACAAGTTTTTGCTATTAACTCTTTCGTTGCCATTAGATGCGGCTGACTTGTCCTTGATAAGACCGCGTGTGGCGGCAGACATAATGCTAACGTCAAACGGAAAGAAAAGCGCGGGACGCATCGGCATTCGGGCGTTTTCTAAACCATTTATTCGGCAATTAGAAAGGAAATAAAAGCAAAACATACAATAAAATTGGCTTCCCAAACCGAAGTTAAATACTGGAAAAACATTCAAACCACCTGGCCACTTAAAAATAAGGCCCAGCTGCGACATTCCGAATTTAGAAAAAAATACAGCTTGACACGGCACAAGCCACAGTCCACAGATAGCTTACTTATGTAATCTGTTCCATTTTGAGGGCAAAAACTATGGGTTATTAATTACTGCGAGGTCCAAACAAGGTCGAATATAATTGTCTGAGTCAGCGGGCGGAAAACGTGCGAATAATAATGTGCGGCGTGCGATTTAACTACTGGATGTTGACGTTGATAAGTATTAAAATAATTATGAAATTAAATAACATAACATCATGCCTGAATTCGCCGAAGAGTTTGGTCGACGTGTACATACCTAATAGTACACCCACATTTGGCCAGTTATGTTAAAGTCCCATGTAATAAGGGGCGAGACTAATGAGGCAGTCAATAAAATTCTTATTATTATTATTATTTAATTCTTGTTAAGGCTCCGACAAACGACGCGATACGCGAGGCGACACAATGGCACCGCTCGTTGCGCTACACGCGGTGCCTTTGTGTCGCGTCGCGTGTCGCGCCTGTTTGTAGGAGCCTTTATATGGAACTGCGCACATTCAGTATGATAAACGATCGGAAAGCAAAATATGTCGATAAGAGATCGTAGTTCGTCGCGTACTGTCTCCTGGGCAAAAGTTTATACAATATCTAACTATAACCCAAAGTCTCAAATTCAGATAATTTATGTAAACAAAGAGGAAACCATAGCAAAAAAATATCTTCGTAATGGTAATTCACATAAAATGGCGAAAAAAGAGGTTTCATTTTCTTTTGAGTACTGATTTTAAGAAATAATAATTAAAAAATAATCATACCGTAATTATTTTTATAAATTTTCGGTTTTAAACAAAGTTATTAAAAAAAGGACATTTTCTGGTATAAAATATTTTATGATACTGGTAACAATGCAGGAGATACAAACATTTTCAATTTTTTTTACATCTTCAACAACACTAATATTACAACTCAACATAGATTCATTTATTTTATTTTTATTCTACTATGAGTTTGCTCTTGACTTTAGTCTAGGTCTGGATGACAGAGACAAAGTCTACGATGGAGTGAGCTTACCCAGAAGAAGCCTGTTCACTCTCACTTTGAATAGATTAGGTATTGGAAGTAGCATATCTAGCCACATTTTGGATGAAAACGGCTGTAAACAGGGGCCTTACTCCCGAAAACGATTCGAGTTTGATTTTGATTTCGATTCGAACTCGCTTCTAGGGCCTTACTCCCGATAACATCGAGTTCTGAATCAATCGAATTGGGTTCGAATTAAATGCCGATCCATACTCTTGAATCCAACACTAGCGCACGATCGTGCGGTGGTTCGAAGCGAAACTAACTTCGGTCAGTTTTAAGTTTTAAATCGAGTTCAGATCAGAAACGAAATCGAATCCGAATCAAAATCAAACTCGAATTGTTTTCGGGAGTAAGGCCCCGTTTCGAGTGGAAATCGATTTTGGGAGGCCTACGTCTAGCACTGGACTTAAAAGGGCTGATTATGACGATCATATGCCGTGTCTCCGACATACTACACAAAACATTGTTTGGCAACGGTATTTTGTTTGCATAGTTCTTATAATTAATTCACTTTAATTTTAGCGATGACTATTTACAAAAAGAAATATGATAAAAAAAATTGTACCACTGTCCTGTCATTTTGACAGTGACATTTCTTGACATTACTTTGTTTACATAAATTATCTGAATTAGAGACTTTGGGTAAAAATTGATGCACATTATGAGAGTAGTTTGTTCAGAAGCATGGTACTGAATCGATTTCTGTAATTTTTATTAAAGGTACGTAAATTACAGTCGCACTACCGCTATACAGTCAAAACAAACCAAAATGGACGAAGTACTATGGGGGACATCCGAGTCGGCACACTTTCAAAACAAAATCCCGGGCACACGATGAGCACATCTGTTTACCGCCCATTTGTTTAAATAAATTCTCAGGCTCTGTTACAATGATCACAGATGTCTGACCACCACGGCTGGTTTTTTACGGTCTTTTTTATTATTTCATTTACAAAAACAAGGGGCTCGGCAAAAATCTGATGCTGCGATACTATTAGTTGATGACCGTAGATAAGCACTATAGCGGCTGAGCACTGCAAGCAAGAATAGTCCTTATGGTGGTCCGATTGCTTCCATAGTACCTACTACTTACGCTAGACCCTTAAACGTGTGTGCTTGCGTAGATTTGTCATGTGACCACAATTTTCTCCCACAATCAGTATAACAAATTAAATAAATTAACGTTGATTTATACATAACAGTAAAAATTCAGTGTATGTAATATGTATTATGATTATAACATAATATTCTAATTGGGGTGTTTGGTGGTGTGCGTTAATTCCGGGACATGTATAAATAAAAGTTTGAATTATTACTTTGCCCTACGGTGTAACGTTGTATTTAACTTTTTAAATCTTCAACTATTGTTAATTGACCTCGTGGCTAAGTCAGCCGCACAGGTCAGTCCATCAGGTTAAGCTACGCTTACCAGGTTTGGTCCGTGGATGGGTGACCATCTGTACATACCGAGACTCCTCCGTGCCTTGGAAAGCACGTTAAGCCGTTGGTCACGGCTGTCATTCGAGGATATTTGACAGTCGTTACGGGGCGTCAGAAGCCCGAAAGTCTGACAACAAATCTTACAAAGGGGTATCGTATTCATCTGCGTCCGGTTAGACTGGCCGACTCCAATAACGTTGGGGAAATGCTGAGCAGATGATGAACTGTTGCTAATGGAAGTTAGGACCAATGTTGGCGAGCTGGTCCTTTAGTCCGCAGTCCTTTTTCGAGTCATTTGTATTCAAGGAGTAGGTATACTTGACGCAATAGAATAGAATCATTGTCAATGTTAGTAAATAGTCAGATACTGGAAATATTTAAATATGGTATTGTTGTGGTTTCTATTCAATGCTAATTATAACCCGTTAAGATTTAATAAATATTCAACGGCTGGTACGGTGGCTAGCACATGAAGTTACCACAAACTGGCAACATTTTCTCGTTCGATTTTGAACTTAATCATTAACTTTTTAAAGTTTAAAATCGTTAGGAGAAATTTTAGTTTTGTATAGCTTGATGTGCTGACCACTGTACTTTATTATGATTGTGTATGGATTAGATCTACTAAGCTTTCCCTGTGATGTTTTTTTGTTCCTACCTATGATATTTCAATGAGTATGATCAGGAATCTGCTGGGGCTAGAAATGGCACAAGAGAGAACAGGCTGATGGAAAAAAGGGAAGCCTTAGCTTGGTAGAGTTTTAACATACATACCTACATACTTAAACTCACGCCATCTAGCTATGTGGGTAGGCAGAAACTGTAGAACCCCACCTGCTAAGCTCCTTACATACTCCTTTTGCTTCGTTTACATTCCCACATTTGTGAGTTTATTTTAACCATCTCGAATTTACGAATCGAGCGCGTTCAGCACCGATTGGTGAAGGGCCAATCGGAACGCCAAACGCGCTCGATGCGTAAAATCGAGATGGTTAAAAGAAACTCACACTAGGCCTCCGGTTATACATGCACACCGGTTGCGAGTTCTACGCACCTGACCTTTCTGAAGAACATCACCAATTAGATCACTATATGCCCTCCTGGCGTTTCCAGTTTTCCACTCTCATCTGCCTTGTAAATACCTTTTGTTAGTCTCCTTTCATTCATTCTCTCAACATGACCAAACCGTCTTCTTTTTTGTCACTACATTTTCTTATCACATAATTTTTCAGCCTATCATTCATAGTCACACCAAACATGCTTCGCAAGGAACGTATTTCCACAGCATTTATTCTAGTTTCATGATTCTTTTCCCACACCCAAAATCCATACTAGGCACCAGAGCACCATTTAAAGTTGTCATTAAAATGATTGAAACCAAACTAAAGGCGTGGTGACTAAAAGTTCAGGATCAAAAGGCAGTATTCAACATAGCTTACTTCTCGATGGATACAAGCCGCGGCGCTCTCATCACAGATGTTCGCATACCACATGTACTGTATAATGTACTATCGCGGGCACGAAAATCGAACCACCTTGAAAACAATATCCAGTGCACACGATGACCACATCTGTTTACCGCCCCTATTTGCGACGACAAATAAAAAAAAACTTTTGTTTAAATTTTATTAGGCTCTGTTACAATGATCACAGATCTCTGACCACCTCGGCTGGTTTTTTTACGGTCGTTTTTTTTTTTTTAATTACATATATAACAGGCTTAGCAAAAATCGGATGCTGCGATGGTATTGGTTGATGAGCGTAGGTAAGCGTTACTATAGCGGCCGAGCACTTCAAGCAAGAATAGTCTTAACGGTGCACAGTGGAACGAATGTATGGGAGCGGTTGGACGTAGACATGTCCGAAAAATAAGAGTAAAATTATGACAAACTAATGATGCCATCTTATTCGATTACTTAATGCCTTCATAAATTGTGGTGATGAATTTCTTCATAACTCCCATATTTCGGGAGTAATTTGAGAAAATGTGAAATTTTACTATGAAAATGAGTGTATCGAGCTCTCTCCCTCCTGATTCCGGGCTTGTTTCAAGTAGCGGTCTCTAATATCGTAATGCTATTACTAAGAGCTATATTTAATACTAAGACACATAGTGCGCCAAATGTGCACTTTCTGGGATAAAAGGAAATGAAAATTTAAAAAAAAAAACGTTTTTTCCCCATTTGTATTTACTTTAAACCGCAGACAGACTTATTAAGAGGTCTATAAATATATTATATATATACAGAAATATATATTAACAAAAATATTCACAAGAACTGATGAGAGTATGACTTTTAAGTAAGTTGATAATAAATTACCTAGTTTCATTAAAAGTACAATAAATAATTAAGATGTAAGCTCTAATTTACTAAGTTACACATTTTAAAACAATAACATCATTTAATTATCTTCGTCATCATCATCATCATCAATTAATTCAAATTCAGAATCGATGTCCGCTAAATCATTTATGTTAACAAATTCGATATCACTTTTCTCAGAATCCGTAAGCTCATAAAATTCCTTAAAAGAAGATTTTTTTACAAACTTATTTCCTTTTGGACGGATACTTGTAACAAGTGGATCAGAAGACAGTAAAAGATTGTGCATAATATCTTCATTGCATGAGATACTGCTATGCTTTCGAGAATGCCCCTCTCTATATTTTCTAAAATCTTTATTTCTAGCCTCAGATGCCTCTTCGGATAGAAAACCAATGGGCACAATTGACATGTTCTGAACTATGTCTGGCCCATGCATTAAAATTTTATGAAGTGAAGAAGGCATATAATACCATGGGTATAACTCCACGTAAAGCTTAGCAGTATCAAAGCAGAACTCTCGGAATTTAGTTACGTTGATCTTCTCTCCTGATGAAATACACTGCAAGATCACACAGATTTTTCTTAAAAGCATAGCATCTATTCCGGTCAGTTCAGCAGATTTAGTGTAGTTTTCAAAAAATCTCCTTGCCGAGTTGCCATTGTTGGTGGATCCACTGCCTTGTTTCACAACATCGAGAAGTAAGCCCGTTTCTCTTCTTACAGCCTCTTGAACTCTTTTCTTCCTGTCATCAACTTGCCTTTTTGCTATATCACCCCTTACTTGCCATGATTTTATGTCTAATTTGTAGGAAATGTGTAATAAGCATTCCATTGAGCGAATCCAAGCGTGAAGGGTGCTTAAGCTATATTTATACATGTCCTCGTTTGCGTGTTTATCTTTGATTAACTCTAAATTATTCATTTCTTTAGGACAAGCCTTGCATATGTCACACACTGAAGCTGCTGTATTGGATATAATGGAATGAATTTTACCATCAATCATTGTCAACAGCAGTTGGTGTTTGACACTAATTCCATCAGTGATGGTGGATGGAGTTAAGGCTTCAATCTCTGCTTCGATTTCAGCCATCTCTCTCTGCACATTTTCTTTGGTTTCCTTTATAAACTTAAACAATATTGGCCGGCAAAATGAAGTGGAAGATGGTCGCTCGTTTTCCCAAATTGTTACACCTTTTGAGACGAGCCGCAGTGGTACAAGACTAATCATAAAATTACTAGCAAGATCGATTTGCTCATCTTCACTCGTCCTTTGATGATAAATGCTTTGGCTAGATGATCCGTCAAAACCCCATTTGCTGGTCAATACGAGCTGTTGATTGGGATCAACAGGGGTTTCTAACGACCTAATAAGTCTTCTTGAGGTTAAATCCATCAAGGCTTGTAATTTGATTTTTGCAGAGCTCTCTGTAACTGTGAGATCTTCTTTGGCCGGATAGCACTTAATTTTTTCTTTAACCAACATGTAGTAACTCGGGTATTGAAGAGCTCCTTCTTGAGTGTTGAAATCCCGAAGAGTGTTATAGCGCCATTTCGATAAGTTCATCGATACATAAAGAGCCAATGCCTTCAAAGGGGATATTTCCCGTACCTGAATTGATTTACCTTCAATGAAGGCTTTGATTTTTGAGGCCTCTTCTGGATTCTCCGTCAAGTATTTCATAACATAAGCTGTATCGCTTTGTCCTGCCTTTTGAAGCGCCCTTTCGGCCGAAAACATAATTTCAGCGCTGCTACTGCTGCATGAAAGACTATCTTCAGTGCGTCTTCTTTTTTGCCGGTTACTAAGGTCCTCAAAAGATTTACGAGGACTAGGATGTGTACAAGTTGAAGCATCAGATTTAGCAGGAGAAATTATGGGCTCGATGACGTCACTTATATTTTCTGTAGAAGGTTCCATATTTTCATTCTGTAATTCCGGCCATTGAATTGCAGCCTGTAGCCAAATCTCATGTTTCTTCCGAAACTTATCTGTGCTTCTTCCAGACTGTGTCCATTTTGCATAAATGCGGTAGCAAAATCGACGACACCAGTCTTTTAAACTTGTTTCAGCACTTTCACATAACTGAACACAACTGTTATCTTTTAAAACACTGAACAAATAGTTAAAGTCGCGTAAATCTTTATGTGCGCGTGCGCATAAAGCAACGTGAATATCAAGATTTGTATTAAAATTTGGAAAATACATTGCGAGATTAGCTTGGATACAACGAGGTGTAAATCAACACTGATTTTAAAGTTACTAATAGTGACCTATTTATATAAAATCCAGGTATCCCAGGTATCCTTTGTTAAATATTGCAAGGTAATTAGTTATTGTGATAATTAGTAAATGATGCATGCTAAATTAGTGTATTAAGAGCCATTTAGTAATTAAATAATAGCAATGTTCTTATCAGTAATCATTAGTGCATCAGTTTTATATGTAAACCTTAAGTCCCTAATTATATATCCTAATTAGCTTATATCTTCTCTAATTGGCTGCTCAGAAATGTTATTGTAATAAGGTAAACCTTTAGAAAAACGGTTTTAATCAACAAAATAAACAAAAAATAAAAAAATTGTGTTATAAAATAAACATCACTCTTTATCCCAGAAAGTGCACATTTGGCGCACTATGTGTCTTAGTATTAAATATAGCTCTTAGTATTAGCATTATGATATTAGAGACCGCTACTTGAAACAAGCCCGGAATCAGGAGGGAGAGAGCTCGATACACTCATTTTCATAGTAAAATTTCACATTTTCTCAAATTACTCCCGAAATATGGGAGTTATGAAGAAATTCATCACCACAAGTTATGAAGGCATTAAGTAATCGAATAAGATGGCATCATTAGTTTGGCATAATTTTACTCTTTTTTTTCGGACATGTCTACGTCCAACCGCTCCCATACATTCGTTCCACTGTGCGGTGTTCCGATGTCCGAGACCGCAGTGGTACATAGCTATCGCGTATAATTACTTAGATAAAATTCCCACAGTGCATCGAGTGTGGACAGTTATACTAGAAGTGCGCGGGCGCCGTCACGGCCTAGACTCGCTGAAGGTCGTATCACGCACCGTTGTAATACAATTACGTTTTTAATTATGAATATAATTGTGAGGATGATAATTAAGTAGAGTTTCACGGTCAAAGAAAAGCAAGAGTTATTCTCAGCTGTCAGTTGTCAAGGGCAACTACGAATAACTTGGATAAAAATAATTAATTAAGTCGCGTCATGAGCTTCTTATAATAACACTGACTAAAATTCGGATATTGGATATGACGCATCAAATAAAAACACGTAGGTATTGGTCCTTCGAGTCGAGACATAGACCGAACACCTACTAGAAAGTGACATCCAGCCATTGAGTACCCAGATACATTCTCAGAATTATGTTTCCTTGACTCGACACACTCGAAACATACATCCTGCCTAAGATCACACATTGCTCCATTGACTACCCCACTTTTCACCTTCATTGTCGGGCGAAAATAATGGATCGCTCTTATAAACAGAAGTAAGTATACGTACCAGCGGCGAGGTGTCAATTTTTATAAAAGAGAATCTGAAGTGAAGCCGGTTTTAACTTATCAATAAAGTAATAATTTATTTATTAACTTAAAAATAAAAGTCTTGCTTTTACTGATTTTAACACCATCTTTCGTCAAGTAGCAGAATCAAAAATAAGGTATCATTACACAAACAAAACTTTCAGTGTGTTACAGAAATGAACTCAACTATATTAGGTACTATCATTCCAAAATTATTATAAGAATATCAAGAATCGAATACAATACAGTTGAAAAGGTGAAAACTAAATAAGTGCCTTATACACACGACGTTTTTTAAACGTGCGTTCCATGTAACGCGCATCGAAAGCACGTCAACACGTGAAAAATCAGCACTGTTTGCGTTTCCAGCGCATAAACGCGCGTCGCCGGCGCGTAAAATAAACGCCGTGTGCTTATGGCCTAAAATGTGCAATATATCATCCATCTCGTTCCCGCTGACGCATTTTTTCTATATCTGTCTCTATAGTAACCCGTTGTAAAATATTTGTTGTTTGAATGATAAGGAGAATTAAACACCCGTAGTGTAACTATATTTTTTGGCAATAGAAGACAATACTGACTGTGCCATTTTTCAATAGCGGTCTAGAGTTGCTGATGCGAACTTCCGAAGGGAAGCTGGTAGGAATCGTGTTATACATATGTTGCTCTCACCACTGATACGTACTGCACAAAATATTACGTGTTCATAGTCATTGTGGTCATCTACCGTGAAATTACGAGTGTCCACGAAATACTACGGCCAGTTAGAATCAACGAATCGTAGTAAAAACATGACGAAAGAAACCTTGGTTGTTGTGATGTAAGCCCTTCGATGGGCGCGGTTTTATTGTGGGTAAAGGGAACTTTGTGGTTTTTGCTGATGTCAAGATAAATTCCGATTGATTTCGACATGATTAACTGGCAGCCTGTCATTGCGCACAATGAAGGACTTGTACTTAAGAGCGCTATCTGGGGTCCACTAGCGCCACTCCTTTAGAAAAGATTATCTCGTGACTGAGAAGGAATTATGAAAAACGGCTCTACCAGCTGCCTCGGTAAGTGTGTCTAGAATTTTCTAATACCTTTTATAAAGTTATTGAGACACGAAGCAATAAAATTCGATCTAAAGAAAAACGGCCACATTCCTCTAGGTCGTATTTTGTTGCTTCGCGTACACTGAAGAAAATTTTAATGTCGCGAGCTACAAGAATCCTTTCTTTTCAATGTTATTTCGCTTCCCCCCTTAATTTCAAGATTCACCTTGTTTCACATGACTGTCAAGTTGAGTGACTGCAGTGTCCACTATCCCTTTATATGGCAGTAGCTTCTGTCCGTGACTTTGTCCGCGTGTTACCCTATATTCCATACTAATATTATAAATGTAAAACTACCCCCTGTTGGTCGTTTACGTTTTCACGCCTAAACCGCTGAACCGATCGTCATTAAATTTGGCAGAGTATATCTCTGCCAAATTTTGCCCGGGATATGGAGAAGGACCTAGGCTACTTTTTTACGCGATACTCGACATCCGCCCGGGCAGAGCCGCGGGAAAAAGCTAGTACAGTGGCCAGAACATCAAGCTACACAAAACTCAAATTTCTTCAAACGATATTACATTTTAAAATTTTGCTGATTAAGTTCAAAATCGAACGAGAACATTTTATATACATGTATACATGTACATACATTTCAGCCGAAAGACGTCCACTGCTGGATATAGGCCTCCAGCAATTGGGGGGGGTTTGCCATAATCGCCGCGCTTGGCAGCCGAGTTGGCGATCGCAATATGGTGTTAAAAATGCATAGAGAACGCTGCTGCCCATTCTCTAGTAAGTCCCTTAGTCGCCTTTTACGACGCGAAAATTTTAGTTTGTGGTAACTTGATGTGCTGGCCACCATACTTTCATAAGCATTTAGTACAAATCTGATATTTTGACTTTACAGACACTTGTTATATTTATTTGTATTTGTATAGATCACAAACTTAATTCAATAATTGGCTCATGGGCTACCCTCGACTTCACTTACTGAATTGGAGCCGCATGCACCAAAGACCACTGCGTCATTAGGGTTTTTTAATGAGTTTGTCAATAGAATTTCATTTGATTCGTCATGATTGACTCAGGCATGACTGGCTTCGACTGTCATATTAAATATTCCTCGATTTCTTACAAACTTTGAAATCACTCATGACAAATGGAATGTGTTTCTAGTTATGTTATCGAAGTATTGCAAGGAAATGCAATAAGGATAAAAGTTATTGCTTTGATTCTAAAAATGTTTCATATCTATGCAGACAGAATGCTATAAAAAATGGTGCGGTTTTCAAGACCAGCGAGGTAGTTACGTAATGCACTTACAGTAGCAATGGCTTTCATTTTGTCAGCTCAACAATCAACAACATTCATTGCGTTATTTACGTTGTCGAGTAGACGAATTTTCGAACATATGAAGCAATGTATTAGCAATATCCTTCAAAATCATTATCGGATTTAGTGATACCAGTAATCAAAGCACTTATACCCAACAAGTAAGATCACAAATAAAGAAACCGGCCAAGTGCGTGTAGGACCACGCACAATGAAGGGTTCCGTAATTGGATCGAATTTATCCCAAGAACAAAGTACGCTCCAACTGAAAAAGTAAGTTTGTACGCACAATATTGAGATATTTATCATGGTTTATTAAGACCATAGACTTCTTATTAATTTTCATGTAATGTATGAGTATCGAATTATTTTCAGTATTTTTATCAAAAATTTAGGCTCAGTTGTTATGGAGATAAGGGGTCATGGTAAAATTTCATCTATTTTCTTAAATGACTTTAAAAGTATTTATTTTAAAATTATTGAAAACATATATCTGAAATCCTTACAATAAGCCCTTCAATGTGATATGTTACACGGTACAGTTTGAAAAACTTTTTTTTTTTAAATTTTCTAGTTTACCCTCCAAAGTCCAAAGTGACCCCCGTATTAAATATTCATTTATTTTCGTTAAACGTCCGTGTTTGGGTCGCGAAAGTTCATTTGTGTACTAAATTTCAACTTAATCGGTCCAGTAGATTCGTATCAAATTAGCTGTGACAGACGGACAGACAGACAGACACACGAGTGATCCTATATGGCTTCCGTTTAAAAAAAAAAAAATAACGCAATTCCTTTCACCCCTTTTCAGTTACTAATTTATTACTAAGATTTATATAACTATCATACTGTGTCGATAAAGTTTTCTACTTTAGTGTGTAGTACTTTTCATCGTTATCAATGTTAAAGATCCTACATCAGTCAACAGTAAACACAGGGCCCACTCATACTATTAATTAGTGCCAAGAAATACCCAATTAACAGACTATAATGAATGACAATATCTAACAGTAATTCCCTATCATCCTAGACATTAGGATCGATGACGTCACGCACCTAAGATAACTCTCAGATAGCGGTCGAACTGAACTGTGCCCGGGTCACTGACCTCTGGCGGTCATTAACAAAAAACGCAGTCGATACTTTACGCATCTTTTGATTGAGAGTTCCATGTGGTATTGGGATGTGATGAATTAAGTAATATGGATATCTTTCAGTATTAAATAAATATGCTTGTCATTATGTAATTTGAGTTTGTTGATGAATGATAGTATTGTTAAATCTTGAAATAAAAAAGCTTAAAAAACATAATATAACATGGTTTGTTTTATCATGTTTAGATATCGATATCCATCAGGTATGTGGAGTTTCTCTAGCGGAGTTTCAGCTAATTTAATTTGATCCTGTAGATATTTAACCGTTATAGCTTCTATTCCTTTTGTAACACTTTCAACCCATAACACAAAATGGATACGCGGGCAAAAGGACCAATTGATAAATTAATATCCTTGAGTTATGCGCTTCGTTATACGGTCGCTCACAATGGGCCTCATTAGAAGGCTAAAAGTCACCCAAAGGGCAATGGAGAGGGATATGCTTGGAGTTTCCCTACGTGATCGATCAGAAATGAAGAGATCCGCAGGAGAAACAAGGTAACCGACATAGCCCGAAGAATTGCTGAATTTAAGTGCTCGCAAAAACAGATGACCGATGGGGCTGAAAAGTTCTGAAGTTCCAACCAAGTACCTGAAGACGTAGCGTAGCGAAGGCCTCCCACAAGGTGAACCGATGAACTTGTGAAGGCTGTAGGAATCCGCTGGATGCGGGAAGCACAGAATCGGTCGAAGTGGCGGTGCTTGGGGGAGGCCTATGTCCAGCTGTGGACGTCTTTCTACTGAAATGTTGAAATTGATGATTCAGACCAGTTCAGACCTACAATCAATCTAGCGTTTTCCCAACTACGTTGGGGTCGGCTTTCAGTCTTACTAGATTGAGCTGAATACGAGTATTTTACATGGAGCGACTACCTATCTGACCTCCACAAGTCCACAACCCAATGACTGGGTAACACGATACCCCTGTACAGACCTACATGCTATTTAATTATAGTTTCTATCAAGTACATTCTACGCAGTCCATACTCACACCGTTATCAAGGAATCTATGTGAGAGACATCCCGATGGCGTCGTATGTGTTCAAGTTTAATTGAAAAACTTTGAGCTCGCCAATTTAACTTACATGGACGTCTGGGTCTAGTTCTAATTAAAAGAAATTAGCGACCCCTTGCCGCCTTAAAACTCACACATAGGGGGAATTAATTAGTTTACTTCGCAAGTTGAAAACTGTGTCCAAATCCATGCAGTATTTTCCGCGATGAGGCTGAAACGTACAAATAGTCGCAAGTAGAAAAGACGGTGAAAACTGTGTCCAAATCCGTGCAGTATTTTCCAAGATGAGGCTGAAACGTACAAATTGAGTCACAAGTAGTAAGGAGAATGAAAACTGTGTCCAAATCCGTGCAGTAATTTCGGAGATAAGACTGAACTGAAACATACAAATTGATTGATGTCATCGGAAGCATGGTTTAAAAAAAGTTACGATTACTAATATCCACGTTTGCTTACGGTAGATTGTGATTCAAGGTCATTGCATTCCACGCTAGCTCTTATCTGCATTGTTATTCCCGTGACCTTCATGATTCACAAGGTATTCCGGATGCTACTCGCTGAAAACCAACGCTGGGGCTATGTCTCGCATATAAGGATGGCCGCTGTGAGTGGATGTGACGCATGTTTTCCTCTAAGTTGTTCTTTTCGTGATTGTATTCTTTCTTTGTGTCATGTTTACCGCAAATAAACGTATTTTTTTTCTTTCTTTACTTCTTCAAGGATGCATCTTACTAAAAGGTATAGAACTATTGACTACACTCACCAAAGTCAATTTACTTGCAAGAGTACTGCTAGGTACTTAGCCTATTTATGTCATTTATATAAGTAAAGCAGCTACTGCCCGCGGCTTTGCCCTCGTGGCTTTTTCTAAAATAAAAGTAGCCTAAGTTACTCCTTATAGCATCAGCAATCTGCCAGTGAGAGTCCCGTCAAAATCGATCCAGCGGTTTCGGAGATTAGCCGAAACAAACTGAAGGATAAAAAAAAAAAACTGTTATTTTGACATTAAAACAGACACTTCAATTTCATTTGTTTGTATAGAGACAATACCTCTAACTAAAATTAGAAACAAAAACATAATCTGTTTTCTAGAAATATCGTATTTATATTACACTAAATAATATTACACTTATACTTGTTTACTTTGGTCAAACAATTTCGAAGAAATAGTGATAGAAGTTTATCGAATTATAAAAGCCCTGCTCACCCATTAAGGATAACAAGCTTGAGCGATCACCATTAACCTATTTCGTTGCCATAACATTAAAGCGTATTTTTTATGGGAAAATGAACATTTTCGCCGAACGTCCAAATGTCAAGCGGGGACGTAAACATTGCAAAAAAAAAATAACATAAAAAATCTGGTAACGACCAACGACATTTCTTATATGTTAGGAAAATGTCAGTAAACATGTGGTTGGTTATAGGGCTGTGGTAAAAACCATTCGATGTAAAACCATTCCCCTTCCCAAAAATAACTGGTCCTTATGCAGGTACGCTGTATTTTTCTATACTAATATTAAAAGAGGTAAAATTTGTTTGAATGTTCTATGTTAGAGGGTTTGGTTTCCGCACTTAGTCCTTAAGATGGACCATTGTGCGTGGGCCATGGCGGCCGTCGGTGGTTATTCCAACCAGCCCACCTCCTTCCAGAAGCCAATCACGTCTCCTAGTCTGTTTATAACATCGGCAAAGGATCTGGGTTCCCCGAGGGTTTCTGTTCTGATCTGGGTGACGCCTGTGCATTCAAAGAGCACATGCGCAACGGTCTCATCCACCTCCATGCAGGCTCTGCACAGAGGGCTGTCCGTTATCCCTATTGTGTGGAAATGTTTGTTTAGCGAGCAGTGTCCCGTGATGGTCCCCGTCACCAGGCGCAGGCCGTACCTGTCCAGGCGCAAAAGTCGCCTGGTCAGCCTACCGTCCAAGGATGGCGTGGCCTCTCTGGACTGCCTGCAGCCCGTTGTCGAGGTCCACCAGTTCTCCGCTTGTGTGTGGGTGAAATCCTGTAGCCACCTGCGTAATTGGTTGAAGGGGATGGGTATGATAGGCTTTGTTTGAATGTAGGGAGTAATCTCTGGAACTACCAGTCGGATTTAAAAGTCTTCGCATTTGATAGCCCAATTCTTGAAGATTATAGGCTATTTAACATCACGCTGTGACTCGTAAGAGCCGAGTAAAAAGAAAAAAAAAAAGTCAGAATAAACGCTATGGGTCGGGGGAACAAGAAATTTCACGCGGACGAAGTCGCGGGCAGAAGCTAGTCTTCAATAAGTTTGATGCACGTAACGTCATATTTTTATTATTTTCATACATGTATATAATATTAACTACGAGTAGTAGCCTTAATGTTCGCGTTTTAATATTATTATGCCTGCATAAATTCCTGAATGTTATTTCTCTCATTCCTATGAAAAGTAATAAACATTATAAATTATTTCCAATAAAAAAACCGCATACAAAGCACCTAGTTAACAACTAATCTTGCTTTTATCTACAATCTAACATACGCTACAAATCTTAAGAGATTACAATCTAAACCCGCATAGCTGCACTAAACGATGAGCTCAATTCGAAGTTAGCGCATCGGAACATCAAACGCTGCACTCGCCAGCTGACTGGCATGGCGGCCATTGCATGACGTCATCACATGTGGCACCCAGCCCGCGACCTTTTCGTTTTGTTTCCTGCCTCTCTTTGTTGCTGGCCGTTTGATGGTTTATTTTTTCGTGGATCTTTATTTGGAGTCCGTGCAAAGGAATATTGAGTTATTTAATCGCTTGGGTCGCCAGACTTTACTGAATAACTACCGCACCTTAAATTTCTGGATGATTCAGTCACTGTTGGATATAGGCCCCTCTCAAGTTGAACGAAAACGTATAGTACCTACCTTCGGCTTGCATCTTTGCATCTTTATTCGAGTCCATAGCTAACTTCGAGGAAACTCTTCAACAGTAAAGAGTACAGACACTAAATTTTATATACCGGTAGAACGGGACTATTTGGATTTTCGGGCGTTATTTGGAATAAAGTAATTGTAAAATTTGAGTTGACGTAAATTCTACCAAAACACTATACTTAGACAGCTTTTATTTTATTTCTGGTCTGGTTTACTTTTACAATTTTTCGTACGAATATCACAATTCCAACTTATGTCAACTCAAATCTTACAATTGCTTTGTTCCAAATAACCCCCGAAAATCCAAATAGCCCCGTTCTACGGTACGCATTTTATTATGAGAGTCCGTTCTAAAGTCCACCTTGACCTGGCTGCTGCATCCAGCATTGGCTCCAGACGGCGGAGATAATAAACGGTCAACAGTACCTACAGACACGAAATTTTATATACGCAATTAATTATGATAGTCCGTTCTAAAGTCCATCATGCTCATTTAAATGCTTCTGGTGGACTCAGTATGTAATGCAAAATTTAAAAATTCCCAAATACCCGAGTTTGTCCTAAACCGAGTCTGGATAAAGTTGATGAGGGTTGAAAAAGCATTGATAAGAAAATTGTTCTTATTATACTGATGAAAAATTTCGATACATTATTTACAAGGGATGCAAAGATTGATGAAGATGTGGAAAGGAGAGTAAATGCTGGAAATAAAGTGAATGGTGCTATACATGCGATTGGGACCAACAAGTCGATGCCCAAAAAGGCTCGACTGGCTGTGCACAATGGTGTGCTGGTGCCTACGCTTATGTATGGAAGTGAATGTTGGGTGTGGGAAAAGAAGCATGTAAGTAGAATAAATGATGTGGAAATGCGTTCCTTGCGAAGCATAACGTGCGTGAGCGTGACTATAAATGATAGGCTGAAAAATTATATGATAAGGCAACGGTGCGGTTTAAAAGAAGATGTAGAGACAAAAATTTAACAGAGTATGATTAGATGGTTTGGTCATGTTGAGAGGATGAATGAAAGGCGACTAACAAAAGGTATTTACAAGGCAGATGTGAGTAGAAACGCCGGGAGGAGACACCCTAGGAGGACATTGTAGTGACCTAATTGGTGATGTTCTTCAGAAAGGTCAGGTGCGTAGCACTCGCAACCGGTGTGCGTGCATGACCAGATGTATGAACGTAAACGAAGCAAAAGGAGTATGTAAGGAGCGTAGCAGGCGGCGTTCTATAGTTTCTGCCTATACCCCCATGGGAAGAAAACGTGATTTTATGTATGTATGTGTAAAATTATAACTATAATTTTTTGTGTAACCCTTAATAACTAAAAGCAATTATATCTAGAGAATATATCGATAGTTGAGATAGCAGCATCAGTCATTGCACTGTGGCGAATGCGTGGCATCCGACGTTCCACATTGTGCAAGTCTTTGATATGCGTAGCAGGTTCAATAAATAGTATTGTGTCTGTGACCTTTTCTTTAAGCCCATTGGGGTGTTAAAAGTCATAGGTCATATGCATAGTACGTATTTTGCACAGTGTTTCTTCAGATCTGAAACATTTTTTTAAGTAAATGGCTCTGACGCTACAATAAACGTGGCCACCTCATCATCATCTGCCTCGCCTTTCCACAACTATGTTGGGGTCGGCTTCCAAATCTAACCGGATGCAACTGAATACCAGTATTTTATATGGAGCGACTACCTATCTGACCTCAACCTACGATACCCCTTGGTAAGATTGGTTGTCAGACTTTCGGGCTTCTGACGATCCGTAACAACTGCCAAAGATCTACAAATTACCGAATATTCCCTATCAGTAACACCATGTCGTAAACGCAGTTGACGATCGGGAATTTTTTTTTTTCATCCGTTCACAGTGTTGAAAAACGGAACTATTTTTCGATTATCTTTATACGATTTATCGAACTAGGTTCCAGCCGTCATTTGTGAATATTCCCGATCAGAAACACCTTGTCGTTAACACTTGACGATCGGGGAAAAAAAGTTCCCTTCGGCAACACTGTGAACGTATGGATCTTTTATTTTCCCGATTGTCAACAGTGTAAAGGCTCACACGCGATCGACACAAAGGCACCGCTCGTCGCGCGATACGCGGTGTCTTTGTGTCGCGCCGCGTGTCGCGCCTGTTTGTAGGAGCCTTTAACGACAGGGGTATAACTGTTCGAGAATATTCGCAAATGACGGCCGGAACCAGCGGACCAACTTAACGTGCTTTCCTTGCGCGGAGGGGGTCTTGGTATAAAGATGGTTACCAATCGACGGACCAACCGCGGCAAACGTAGCTTAACCTAATCGATCGACCCATGCGTCTGTTATTACTTACCTACTGGTCCCAAACAGTATAGTAACATAGATGTACCGTCGAAACTGCCACTCACGCTAAGAATCTGCGTTCTTCCAACAATCTTCTCCTACTCTGTCCTTCTCATACTTCTGACTTTGTTCATTCTTCCTTTTATATTCAATCCATTCTTTGGAATGCGCTTCGTCTGGATATCAAGACGGCCACCAGTCGTTATGCATATAAGCGGAAATTGCAGAGTTATTTTCATAACAAATAGTGTAGTCATCTCAATCATCTCTTTCCCATGAATTTGTATATATATTCTATAATATAATAAGTAGGTATATATATATTATAGTAATATGTATGTAACTATGTCTATTATAAGTTTACAACATATTTATGTACTTGTGTATTTATTTTATTTGTTATCTTTTTATTATTATTTTTCTCTCTGACATATCTCGGGACCCTGGGGTCCCGGGCCTTTGGAAGGCGTACGAGGAGCCGAAGCCAACTCGCAGAGGCCCGTTAGACGCTTTTAATGAATTATTATTGTTATCTCCTCTCAAATAGAACACCTGCCATCTTATCTCTTCACTACCCTTGGTTGACTGGTAGAGAATGCCTAAGGCATTTAGTCCGCCTTTGTACCTTATTGTGTGTGAGAAGTTTAAATAAATAAACTGAATGAAGAAGAAGCAGTAAACATACCTTAGTAGACGATCAAAATCTCCAAATTAGATATTATTTAGTTCCCACGTTCACCTACTCCCCGTAAATTTAGATTCACTAGCATCTTCCACTGACATCATCATCATTAAGTAATGACAGTCGTAAAACGGCTTGCTACACAATTTACATTGGAAATATGGTATTAGCATCAATTATGCTGAACAAAATGGTTTTAAGTGGTAGAAGTAGTTTGTGAGCTGTATGTTATGGCCTGTGCCTGGTGCATGTTAAATAAAAGGCAGTTTTTTTTTTTTTTAATTCTACTTGAAACTGAAACCCCTCGCGTCGGGGGACGGCTAATGAAAACGCCAAACAGATGAGGCTTATACCAAGCAATAATGAATGCATGCTATTGCAGAAAACATAGCTGCTGTTAACTTCCGATCCAATTGTCATTAGCCGTCCCCCGACGCGAGGACGCTTGTATCAAAATATTTCCTACAACTTATATTAAACTTAAAGGGTCAATATTATATTATTATTTTAGTTTTTAGAGGTTTTTGTTTGAGGCGGGGGTTTTAAAATTTTACTTTTATTTCTTGCTTTTTAAACTTTATAATATTATGGTAAACATACTAGGGTTGACACTTCTTTCTTATTTTCTTTACTCGTGGTCGTTGGCGTTCATTCCATACTAACGTATTCCTATATTTTCTCCCTAGTTAATGATACAAGTCTAACCTCCTTACTAATAAACGTTGTATAGCGTCTGTATAGTTACACACCGATTTTTCTCTTTCACTCGTCAGTAATTTGACTTTCGATAGAAGAAGACAAAGCGTTGTGTAACTATACAGACGCTATACAACGTTTATTAGTAAGGGGGTGAATATTTTGGCTTATTTATATACAGGATAAAATTTTACATAATTTTAACATATCCCAATTTTCAGCAATGGACTAAATTGTCAAACTTTTGTTTATTGAATACGAGGCTTTTTTTTTACTTCATTGCATTTGATATTTTTTTATGTTAGGTCTGTTTTGTTTGTGCAGAATAAGCAATTTTTCTTCCTTTCTTTCTTATTTTTCTTTTCTTTAATTTATTTGGCGTCGGCGCAACATAATGTTTTTCTTCCATACTTCTCTATTATTCGTAATTTCGGTAGTAATTTTTAATAAATAAGTAGCCCAATGTATATTAATATACATATGTAGTGACGTGCAATTCACTCAACGAGATTGAAAGTCTGTAGCAGACGTGCCCTAACAAATTGTCCTGTCGGTTGGTTGAACTCGTTTTTCGTTTTTTTACTCGTTTTGGGGACTTGTAAGATTGTGCTCTAATAGAAAAACATCCATTTGGAGTCATTCTTCACTCCGTTTGGTAAAATGTCAAGGAACTTTGCTGTTTTTCGATTTAATAGCGGGCCGCGGGATTGCTTTGTTTGGAAAATGTCTGGTTTTTTTTTTTAACTTACATCTTGATAAAGTTATTGTTGGTTTTATATCACACTAGCTGCTGCCTTGTTGTTTCCGTGGCCTTTATGATTCGCAAGGTAGTGTTCCGGATTTGCCACTTCTTCAAGGATACATCTTACTAGACTAGAAGGTATAGAACGATTAGCTACACTCATCAAAGTCAATTTACTTACAAGAGAACTGCTAGATACTTAGCCTGCTTACATTGAAGACAGTATTCATTCTTCTCAACAAAGAAAATTCGATCAAAGTATGTAACAACCCCATTCAAGTCTAACAAACGATCTTTTATAAGTAGTCCAAAAATAGCTTGATCAATGACGTCATTAGCTCCAGGATATTGTGCGGGAAGGACAATACAATAGCTTTTAGGAAGATTGCTCCTGTTAATACGACTTTATTGTTGAGTCGTCGCTAAGAATAGCAGGGAGTGAAATGGCGGACGGTTTCTTGGGTTGATGTGAATTTGAGGGAATTGGTGAATGTCATTACAAATAAATAAAATTGAAGTGTCTGTTTGTATTGTCAAAATAACAGTTTTATACTAGTTTATATGAGAGTTACGGTACGTATATAAAAAAAAAACTTTTTTTTGTCTGTCTGTTTGTTCCGGCTAATTTGTTTGTAACGGCTGGACCGATTTTGACGGGACTTTCACTGGCAGATAGCTGATGTTATAAGAAGTAACTTAGGGTACTTTTATTTTAGAAAAAACTACGCTGGCGAAGCCACAGGCAACAGCTAGTCGAAAATAAACACACAACGAAGTTTATTCAAAAGTACATTAATTACACATATTTATTGATATCGTGTAATCGTGTGCAAAAATAACAAATCCAAAATGACTATTGTTGTCAAATCCTTCCATGTTATTTTTGCGTACATTAGTGTTTCATTTATTTCAGCAGAGAACCCCAATTTATTACATATTTATTCGCCCATTTTCCTTTTCTGTTATAATAAATTATTTCCCGGTTTCCTATGTCTGACTTGCGCAATGTTTTCGCTTTCCAAATAGCAATTTTGTTGTAAACAATAGCGTGGCGTGACGAATGTTGCTCATCATGTGACATAGAACATCGGATGGGTGTATTATTTTGCAACGATGTGTATGACTGTAATCTATTTGTCACGCTACTGGTGATGGTGTTACGATTACTATGCACGGCAGTATAGTTTGTACCTTTGTTCGGAATTCCTACCGTTAAAGCGGTGAAAATGGAAGCAAGATCCACGAAAAAAATTTTCTCATGTGCTGGCAACTGAGCGCGGAAATTGTGGAAATTAACGAGCTAAAATTTAATGATTGACCGAAATATAAAGACACAAAAAATTACTTTTTTCCTATCGGAGATTCCTATGATATCATTTTAAGGCGCTGCCCAAACAGGGAACTCTTATTCGTCGCACAGTTACCGGTATTGCTACATATTACAAGCCCAAAAAAAATACAGATTATAGTCTAAAATATTTTAAAGAAGTAATCTTAGAAAAAAAAAAATCGCTAGAAAAAAAACTTTCGTCTTGAAATGCTGAATATTTTAAGCGACTATTCATATTTTTGTAACTATTTTCACGTACACTTGACGCACGCGTATCCGTCATAAATGGCGTCATAATGTTGTTTCACAAAATTATGTCCGTGACGTTCGTTAAAAAATAACGATTACAGTAACCCACTGGTTAACGTTACTTTATTCTTCGACATTTGAAGTTTGACGATCGGTTTTTTATGCAGTGAAACAACGCTTTATATTTGACGTACGTTAAACATCATAATGTAATCGTTAATATTTGACGTACGTATGTTACGTTAACGAACTGTTTGAAACAACCGGCCCTTAATCAACTAAAGAAATATGTTAACATGTTTTAACTTATTGGCGGACACGAGATCAAACACATCGCCATTTTCAACCGTATTTGTTCCCGCTATGAAATAGGTACCTAAAGATTTGCTTCTTACCTTAAAGACTATATCTGTCGCCATCAGTCCCAAGGAAGAACCTGGGTGATAAAATTAAAATTTCCAAACTAAATCAACATACAAAACCACACGAACCGGCCCAGTTTCATTGCAAAATCACAAACGCGGACGTTTGCAGTCTCAACGAGTGATTGGTCTAAGCAGGATGTCGTTGTACACTTACTTCGATAAGGTTCCAAGTTCTACGCCAGCGTCGTGTGATAGAACCCTGTGGTAGTAAGAAGTGCGAAATAGGTTGCAGTGGACTTCCTTATTCTGATAGCTCTCGGATATTACTGGGCTGTGGTCATGCCAATATGTTTTGATTTTGCTTCTTTGTTGTGGAGACAAATGCTTTTGAAGGAAGGTGGTAATCAAGGAACATCAGGTACTATACCTGCTTTATAAGTTTTTTGTTTATAGATTTCATATTAGTGAAGAAAAGTTAAAAGCTGCATACTTTTTATCGTTTATCTAGAAGAGATGACCCGGTGAACTTGGTACCCCGTTAGACAAAATTTCAATTTTTTCGATTTTTCGCCTGGTCCTTTGGGTTTTTACTCATTTTCTTGTTTGAGGCGAACAACACAAATAAAATTAAAATAAACAAATCTGTCTAGCCATTTTTAAATTTTTGCGAGACTAACGCAAGGCAATTGATTTTTATATAAATGTCCTAAGCTTCTGCCCGCGACTTTGTCGGCTTGAAATTTCTGGTTCCCCGTATCCCAATCCGTTCTCGACATATCATCAAAAAAGCCATTCGATTAAAATGTATGAGAAAATGAATTTCCTTCACATTTTTTTTTTCTCGAATTTTACACAAGACATGTTTTAATAGTTATTTTGCTATTCGGGGCGGAAAAAAATCCAACTACCTAATCCAAGATCATAAAAATCGGTCCAGCCGTTCTTGAGTTATAAAATGGTGTAAATAACTTAATTGACTTTGTTTTATATATTAAGATATAGATAGACTAGCGGGCCTGGCCGACTTTGTCCTGCCGGACCAGCGCCACCTCCCGGGTCCAACGCGGAAAGGGAGTTTCTTGCCCTTCTTCTCCATAGGTAGGTACCTACTACGCTTTGGAATGGACTTCAGATTTCTGACTGACCGACTCCTTGAAAATTCAAAAGTGCCGTGTAAGTGGTTTAATTGGAATAAATGAGGTTGAGTTTGAAATAAATATTTTGCTGGCTATCCATTTCAAAACATGGTTCATCACCGTAAAGGGCATAAACGGTTCTTACCAGTGATGACGAAACTACTTTTATAATACCTACTAAGGTCAGAACATGTGAAGACGTACACAGGTAGGTACATCGTTGCTTGTATTGCCAAACGCTTACCTTGTATTTATTGAGGCGTTGTTTTTATGCACATGTTTGTTACACAATAACGTAATTGATATGGCCATTTGTGCTGGCCAATTGAAATTATATCCTGGCCATTCGGAATATGGACGTCCCAAATAAACATGCAATGTGCGTAGACAATTTGATAATGGTTCCAGAGTTTTCTCTACTGGAAAAGGACAATTTCAAAACGCCATTTTATTTTTAAAACTAGCTGCTGCCCGAGGCTTAACCCGCGTGGCTTTTTCTAAAATAAAAGCCTTAAGTTACTCCTATATAACATCAGCTATCTGCCAGTGAAAGTCCCGTCAAATCGATCCAGCCGTTTAGGAGATTAGCCGGAACTAACAAACAGACAGAAAAAAAAAATACCGTAAGTATATAATTAACCAAAAATTTATTTCTTTCTTTAAATCTGAATTCTTGCAAATGTCAAATGTACCAATAAACCAAAATTATTTTTGGTCTTCTGGTACAATTAGTCATAATGTCACGTAATCGTGATTCAACTTGTACATTGTTGTATTTGCGATGTCAATATGCGTGAGTAAATTACAAATTGCCATTGTCTTGTTTTCAATAAATCAGCCATGATGAGCTGAGCTGTCCTAGTTTCAAGAAACCCGTCTAAATAAAATCCTGTCAAACCTCTACGCTTGCTGATGCCTAAAATTAGGTCATTTCAGATACCTTTCCATATTTCAATACTCTGAAAAGACACTGCACTATTATCTTACACAACAAAATCACACAAAATAGTACCACGGACTGAAGGACCATCCAATCATAATAAAATCATATCGTGACTTAATAAAAGGAATTGGGTTTTTATGAGAGATCTGATTCCTACTATCGATTCATAGGAATCGGTGAGTAGTGGTCGTGAGTGACGTCAGTAACATATGGCTGGCGGATGAATAACTCATTGATGCTCGAACCTTTTTATAGGTTGCCAGTGTATATAGTTCAGGATTATCGAATGAATCGAGTAGGGGTTTGTTGTGTAGTCTTGGTCTCCTAAGAAAGCACTTGACTCGATGGAACGCAGAGCGAAAAGTCATAAAGGCGACGAATCGTTGGTGGCTTCACTGCCTGGCTCATCGGCGTAATGTTGCTTGCCTGTTGGTCTTCTACAGACTTTACTTCGGAGAGTGTGCGCAGGAGCTCCACGATCTGATCCCACCATCGCCCTTTTATTACCGGACTACCAGACGTTCTGCAGGGTACCACCCGCACTTGGTTGATATCCCGTCCAGTCTGACTCAATGCTTCTCCTCCACATTTATTATGCACACAGCCAAAGTGTGGAACTCTCTGCCAGCGTCTGTGTTCCCTTCCACATATAACCCGCATGCCTTCAAAGCAAGAACAGGCATCTTCTGGGCACGCTCGTTCCATCATAGACCTCATCCATCGCTTTCAATCAGGCGAGATCTAAGTCAAGAGCAGGCCCAATCTATACAAATAAATAAAATTGAATTGTCTGTTTGTAATGTCATAGTAACAACTTTTTACTAAATGCATAATTATGATAGTTTCTACAGTCAAACTATTTGCATGTTAAGCAAACAAAACAAGTAACATGAGCATAAGCGGATATGATTGACAGAGATGAGCTAAGCAAAATATACATTTTTTTTTTTTTACTATGGGTTTGCTCTAGACTCTTGTCTAGGTCTGGGTGACGGAGACAAAGTCTACGATGGAGTGAGCTTACCCAGAAGAAGCCTGTTCACTCTCACTTTGAATAGATTAGGGTTGTATGCGTTCGGAAACACAGACGCAGGCAGAGTTCCACTCCTTTGCTGTGCGCATTATAAAAGACGTTTGAAAACGCTTAGTGCGAGTTGGTGGAATATCAACCAGGTAGGGGTGGTAACTTGCAGTGCGTCTAGATGTCCGATGGTAGAAGGGGGAAATAATATATTATATCGATTTCATTGGCCTTATTTCGTGGACATTAACAGAGTACTTGATAACTAAGAAAGAAAGAAAGAAGAAAATAAAAGATGCTTTTATTGGCATTACAGCAAAAACTACACCTTAAAACTATAAAAAACAGAAAACAATGATTATAATGCCAAAGGGGGCTCAGCTCAGCATAATGTCAGATGACACACAAGGTGTACTACCTGACGCTGATTTTCAGCTGCAACCTACGAGTGCCATACGCAAGAATAATAAAAACATAGGTAAGTGTGACCGTTACATAAATTAAGATAAATTAAAGGTGATATAAAAAGCTCATACGAAATCAAATAAAATGTTACGACACACATGTTTGTATGTGTGTTGTGCTGTGCTGTGATTAATGGAAAATTACTAAAATAAATACCCAATATCTGCATACCTATTACCTACATTAAAATAATAAATCTATAATTAGATAAAAAAGCATATCGCCGCAATTATAGGTTCTCTCAAGTTGGAATCCTTCCGTTCGATGTCCTCTGCTGATTTCCTAGACCCATTTACACTGAAAATAGTGCGGTCACCTACTTTCTAAATAGCAGTCTAACTTTGCAACCGCTCGATAAATATACTCTGAACTCTTATGTCCTAAACGTGGACAATATTCATAATTTTTAATAATACGGGTGTGTGTTGAGTGCATGAATTGTTCGTAACTTATACTTACCACTTTATATTCCAGCTGCATATGTCCATTTTATTCAAAAACGTAGTGATGTGATACGTTGACGTCACTCTTGATGTTCTTCGTATAAATACGGCGAATATTGTATTTCGAAGTAAGGTTCTGATCGCTAACCACAAATACTTTCTGATTTCTTGTGTCCCGTATTGAGTGACGATATTATAATAAGTTTAATACAACTCTATTACATGTCAATCAACACATGTTTTTACTGCTTTCTGAGTTTATCTTGGACATTAAGCCAGGAATACACATGGCAGTAACATGCACAAGAGTATGCAAGTACCTTGCATGCCATTGCGATATATATACCAATCAGAAGTTTTTCTTTTATTATTATAAACAGACACCGGTAGAAATGGGAATCGACGAAAGCCCATGTGAATTGTTCTTTATATCATTTCAACTTCTTTTTTCGATACCCTAGAAATGTTATTATTTCTTTCTTTTATTGGGTATATAAACAAGGATATATTTTGATTTAGTCACTACGTTGACCAGTCCAAAAATCTATCAGTCTGTGATTAGTCTACTCTTCTAAGTCCGTCAACGGAGATACGGGCCCGTCCGAAAGTACTTTTTCCATCAAAACAAGTGTCAAACTCAAATTTCCAGACAGGCAATTACATAACGGGAGTAGGAAAAACTTTCAAATCGTGCTGTCATTCATTATTAGTTTGGGCCCCGAACTAATCATATTAATAATTAAAATTCATTTAATTCAGGCAAAACCCATATTACATCAAATAAAATAAAATTTAATAATAAGTACTGTCACAATAGATCAGAATAAAATGTCAATGCAACTAAAATAAATGAATGTGTAGGTCTAGGAACAAGTTAAAAAGGGCACAGAAATAAAATAAAAATAAAATGTCAATGAAATTAAAATAAACTAAGATTAAAATATACAAATTGTCAGGGTACAGAAATAGAAATTAAATTTAAAATTTCATATTTAAACAATACAATACAAACAAGTAATTAAAAATGTATGTCAAAGTCAATCGAAATTAAGTGTCCTGGCTATAAATGTCTGTTACAGCATTGTCTAATGTAGGGGCAGTCAATTCGCTCAGCGATCATCACCAGAACAGTATTGGAGTAGGCTCGCACCCTGCCCCCAAGACGCGCACCGTTTGCACCGTAAGTAATACGGAATAGGAAATGAAATCGTTTATTCTGTAAATAGTATATCGGAATCACTTTTACACGCCATATAAAAAAATAAAAATAAGCTAGATGAAGTCGACATTTCCTATCTGACTACCCCTGAGAAGAAATGGCGAAACAAACTCAGGGGTCAAAGTCTCTTTTAAAGTCCTGTCATAATCTTGGTCAGATCATGTGAGGACCATGTAGATCCGTGTATAAAATGGTCTTTTGAGGAAAGAACCACACAATTTTGAGTGGACCTGTCTAGTCGGTGCAAGCATTTGTCAGTTAACGTGTAGCTCAACTCAGGATTTAAGGAGCTCAACGACTCGACGAACAATACCAAAGAAAGGACATTTGGATAGGCCGCATAAAGTACTCAAAATACCAGACCATCATTAAAACTACGAGGAAACGGCCGAAACGACGAATTTCGTGCTTAGGGAGTAGATCCCCTGTTCACCATCTCGTTTATCCGATAAGCACGCTTCACTATGGTGCATTTGCAGACAATACCCGTCTTCCTTGACTTTTTATAAGACTGTCAACCTTTACAACAAGATACTCTAACAAACAGTCTCAGCTTGACAATACAGTATCTCACATCTGAAGTCTAATGCCCTTTAATATCAGCGTCGCATTATAGGCGCGGAGTTGAAACACCTTTTGTCTACACGGCAATACTCGGGCACAAATACGAGTGACTCAGCTGTTGCAAAACATTTGTATTACCTTGATTTATGTACTGAAGACTGTCTATCTTGCAATGTTTACCATTCATATTTTACTTGGTAAGTCTGGGTATGCTTAGATGGTTTGGTCATGTTGAGAGGATGAATGAAGGGCGACTTACAAGGGGTATTTAAAAGGCAGATGTGAGTGGAAACGCCGGGAGGGGGGACGCCCCAGGAGATCATATAATGACCTAATTGTTGATGTTCTTCAGAAAGGTCAGGTGCGTAGAACTCGCAACCGGGCGTGCGTGTATGGCCAGATGTATGAATGCAAACGAAGCAAAAGGAGTATGTAGGAGCAAAGCAGGTGGCGTTCTATAGTTTCTGCCTACCCTTATGGGAAGAAAGCGTGAGTATATGTATGTATATATTTATGCCTGAGGAGGCATGTGATGAGCAGGAATGAAACGTATGTGACTAATAGAGTGATGAATATAAATGTTGATGGATGGAGAGGGAGAAGAAAGCCAAAGAAAAGATGGAGGAATGATATGAAAGAGAAGGGAGTGAATGATAACGTGACGGTTGACAGGGGAGAATGGAAAGAGAAATCGTGCTGCGCTAACCCCAAGTAACACGAAACGAGGGCTGGAAGATGATGATTTGGTGTGTCTGTTGTCCTTTGATGTTAGTATAGGATGTCGTAAACGTTAACTTTCCCCCAAAATAGAGGATTGCTTTCATTGATCATTAAAAACTTTTTCCTTAGGAGAGGGGTTCTCGTCGATCGATGAATAAATTGTCCCTCGTAAACTATTCGTAGATTAACTAAACTAGAAAGAAAGAAAATACATTTATTTAGCGCAGACTAAAAGGCACACATGACACAATATAATGTACAGCAGAAAAAAAAACAAAAAGTGTAAAGTGCGACGATGTAAGAAATTAGCAGAAAAGTGTGCCTCACCTCACGGCTGCGCTAAATAAATGTTTTGACTTTGAGATGCTTCCATGTTGTATTATTTTCATTAAAGCCTAAAATTTTAATGTACGCAATATAGTTGTTGTAATGTTATGTAATATTTTTAATGTCAATAAAAAAAAATTACTTTGCCAACCTAATAAAAGTTCCGACTAGTAATTACACAACAGTTTGTTGCTTATGTCCTGGTCTATACCCTACAGGCACAACTTTCCCTGCCCCAGACATCACGACAGTTACCTTAGTATACGATCCCCAAGCGAAGTTTCCCCAATTCCCACTGGACAAAAATATTAATTTCCAATAAGTTTCTCCACGCAAGTACAGGCCTGCGCAAGCGCAGTTCCCAGAAGACAGGAAGGAAGCGCGCTGCGTGATGCGGGTACGCAATGCAACTTGAATGCAACCGCTAGCACGTTGTGGAAGCGGCATCTGCTTGATATCGACTTGTTTGTTTTGTTGATTATGTGCATGCTATTACTGTTAAAGAAATAAAGAAAGCTACAACAACGCGAAGGGGCAAAATTAAAAAAAAAATTGGGACTCTTGAAGTAAAAAAGGGAATTTTATATTAAAAACAAAAATTCTCTTATGAGTTTAATAGATACTCGAAGCTCGGTGGTGACGGCCCCGATTTATGAGTTGTAGTCGTGGGTTCGAACCCAGTCAGGAACTTTGCTTTGTGTAAATAATTTCATCACCGCTCTCAAAATGGTGAAGGAAAAAATTGTGAGAAAACCGGCACGGAAACCGGAACATGTTCTAGACTCAAAAATTCGAAGATATGTGACATCTACCATCTCGCACTGGGCCCACGTTGTAGATTACAGCCCTCTATCTCGAAGAGAGGAGGCCCGAGTCCCAGCAGTAACATTATAGACTGGTTGTACATACGTACGGTACTGATAGATAACAAATAAATACAATTGTAATCTTTGGTCATTTAGATAAATACCTACCTCCTACCTACTTCCTATATGAATTGCGTGTTTCTAATATTATAAGTATGAGCTCATTGTTAAAGCACGAATAAATTAAATGGTTACAATATGAATAAGATACATGCCATTTATGCTGAACTGGGCCTATTTGGCGCAGCCGTGAGGCACACAATACTGTTTTAAGTTTTTTTTTCTGTATTTTGTGTGCCTACCTACCTTTAGCAATTTCTTTCTTTATTTTCTTTTTTTCTATCTTTCTTTTCTTGTTTTCTTTTCTTTCTTCATACATTTTCTAACTATAGAATCAGACTTTCGTGCTTCTGACGACCCGTAACGATTGTTAAAGATCTACGAATGTCAGCCGGGACAAATGGCTTAACATGCTTTCCGAGGCACGAAGGAGTCTCGGTATGTAAAGATGGTCACCCATCCACGGACCAACCCCGGCAAGCGTAGTTTAACCTGATGGATCGACCCGTGCGACTGTTATTACTTAGAACTATAACTAATTAATTTAATATTGGGTTGTTCTCGAGGGTTGCAATATTGAACATGATTCTACTGACTTTAGTAACTCAGCTACACAGAAATGAAAACCGTCAATATTTTTTTGGTGAAGGCTCTTATAAACAGGCGCGACACGCGACACGCCTCAAATACACGCGCGTTGACTGGCTTTTGCAATTTTGATGTTCAAAAAGTGCTGATTCTAGCCTGTTTCGAATAAAAAGTTGTTGCTTATGTGGTTTTCTCTCCCTTTTGTAAAGACGTAAGTTTCCCATAGTAATTTCCCACTCGAGAGCGTCTTCATTTTTATTATAAATACACATGCCTTATATGAGTGTAGAGGATGTTTGTTTAATAGAGGTTTTATTTATTCATTATTGCCAACTGCTACTTATGGCACATTTTATGTGTATAGAAACTCCTTTGTTTGCACAAGATTCCTTTGGTGTTCAATATTTGTTATTGGTATATGTTTTTATCTTTGAAGTTATTGACTTGGCTCTGATCTTTAAGCATCTACATGAAGAATTTTTAAATGGCTTGCCTCGTAGGTCTAGTGGTCGCAAGCACATGAGGTCCTGGGTTCGATTCCCGGGTCAGGCAAAGCGTTATTGGCTTTTCCCATCTGGAATTTCTCAGTAGTAGTCTCTGGATTTGTGTCCGGTAATAGGCTCGCCTCCTATTACATGGGACTTAAACATAACTGGCGTAATATCGATGTACTATTATATAGGTAGTAATCTGTCTAATCCTTCCGGGAATACAGGCGTGATGTTATGTTATGAAATTTTAATTTTAATAGATCGATTTGTTAGGATGTTGTTATGACTTGTTGAGCAGTGGAGGCCCAGTGAGCAGTGGTGGCCCAGTGAGCAGTGGTGGCCTAGTGAGCAGTGGTGGCCTAGTGATCAGTGGTGGCCCAGTGAGCAGTGGTGGCCTAGTGATCAGTGGTGGCCTAGTGATCAGTGGTGGCCTAGTGAGCAGTGGTGGCCCAGTGAGCAGTGGTGGCCTAGTGATCAGTGGTGGCCCAGTGAGCTGTGGTGGCCCAGTGAGCAGTGGTGGCCCAGTGGTAACGTCCGCGACTTACTAGTTGTAGGTCGAAAGTTCGAACTCAGACAGGCACTTTACTTTGTGTAAAATATTTCATCACCACTGCTCTCAAAACGGTGAAAGAAATCATCGTGAGGAAACCGGTATGTCCTAGAACCAAAAGTTCGAAGACATGTGACATCTACCAACCCGCACTGGGCCCGCGTGGTGGATTATGGGCCACTCCCTTTCTCCGAGAGGAGGCCTGTGTCCCAGAAGTGGGAATATTATTGGCTAATTATGTGTAAAGACGTTATAATATTCTATTCTGGAGATTTTTATGGCACTCTGTAGCGTTGCCAAAATAATTTTCCTAACAACTTCTTGGCAGGAAATAGGGACTTTGTATCGTATTTTCTACAAGACTAATAGAATGTACACTTTATTTCTGCAATAAAGCTAACTGTGCAAAGCAAATCCTTACGTGTAGCTAAGAAAATCAATAGTGGATGCATAAATAATGTCAACTTGCGACCACTTATATGCAACTAGCTTTTGCCAGGGGCTTTGCCCACGTGGGTGTCATATAATATCTGTGTGCCAAATTTCATCCAAATCCGTTTATCGTGATTGAGTAACAACAATCCAAACATACAAACATCCAAATATAAAACTTCCAAACATCCAAGCATACAAACTTTCACATTTATAATATTAGTATGCTAACAGTTTTCCCAGATGGCGTAACTTGCGGAAAATTGCAAGTGTCTAGCATTCTGGCCATACTCTGGCTATATTGAAAGTCTTTTGCCCATCAGATAATTGAATGAAACATTATTACGCTGGATACAAAACTGTATAATTGTTTCATTCTGCGGAAATCCAGGGGAGTTTAATTTGATGAATTCCATTCTGGAAATCCCGTTTCAAATATTGATTTTTTTGTCGCTTCGTAACCAGATGGAATTGAGAAACGGTTTCACATTAGGTGCTATAGAATCTATAGTAGGGGTCACCAAATGGCGGTGGTCCCGAGCCGGACCGCTCGACGACTTATTTTGTGATTTGTGCGGACCTTAGTTAGGTAAACAGTGAATTTTTTAACTAAAACTTAATCTAAAAATATGAAAATAAAACTTTGAGTTTTACCTGGCACCAACTTTACTTAAACGACAGACAGATTAGTTCAAAATAAAAACAAATATTTTTCACATTAATATTATTCACTTACTATGTTATTTTTGTCCATTACATAATATTTTGTTGATTACTTTCAGGTTAATTTTTTTAAATCTTGATTTCTAGTTTTCGTCTACCAACCGGACCGCGAGCATATTATTGTTTTAAACGGACCAATGAAACTAATTGGTGATCCCTGATCTATAGTTATGTCAACCCGTTTCTTACTCGTTCGCATTTTGTATTTCCTAGGCCTTACTTGAGCACGCCTTGCCTCTTAGACTGTGGTCGTGTAAGGACTTAAAAAAGAATGAGGAGAAAAATCGTGTTCTTAGTGGGTTTTTTTTTCTGCTTGCTTAGTCTCAGGCGCCATCGATTATTAATCGGTTAGTTATAACTCGATTAAAATGTTTTTGAATTTAGAATGATCTTCCTAACTGCCATCTTGGCTGAAGAGCTTTCGAATCTAAGCTTTTAATCATTCTAAATAGTGAAGGGGTTTCTTTTTCTGTAATTCCTTTTCGTATTATAAAGAATATTCTATTCTAATTAGTCTTATAAAGTTAGTATCTATAAATAAAAATCAATTGCCGTGCGTTAATCTCGGAAAAACTCGAAAATGGTTCGACCGACTTGAATATTTTGTTTTGTTCGCCTAAATACTGGGGTGGTAAAGTAAAAAAAAGAAAATGAGGAAAAACCCAAAAGGAACAGCCATAAATAAAATGTTAATAGAAATTTTGTCCCTCGTCGAACGAAGTTCAACTAATCATCTAAAAAAAAAATATTCTGTTAAGATTTAAGAGCGCTGTCTCGGGTCCACTCGCGCTACTCTTTAAAAAAATACTATCCCGTGACTGAGAAGGAATTATGAAAAACGGCTCAATCAGCTGCCTCGGTAAGTGTGTTTAGAATTTTCTAATACCTTTTATAAAGTTTCATATTGAGATACGAAGCAACAAATTTCGATCTAAAGAAAAACGGCCACATTCCTCTAGCTAGATTGTATGGACCGTAGTATGCCCTCTTAAGTATCACGTGTTGTTGTTAGCACGTTCTAATGACTATGTTCCTGTGTTCAGAGCAAACTAAAGCACTCCGATAAAAAGTCATCACACAAATTCAGCTAATGATAATAGCTCCACACAATTAACGAGCCATAATAAACAACTTTTCCACTTCCCGTGTCACACCCGGAACTAAAACCCTGCCCTTTTAACTATCATATCACGAAAGCAAACAAATCATAAGCGAATAAAAAACGACCTGCTTGCGTGGTGTCTTTATACAACACCATAATATTAATGTAATTGGTCCCCTAAATTTTATTACGAAGCTATCTAAAGGCATAAAGCCTTTATATGCTGCATTTTTGATACTTGAAGTTCTTGAAAGCCTACTGCTTTCTGGGTCAGCGTTGATTTATTATGCATATTGTAAGTTGTAAAACTTATACGGTTTTGTGCGGGCGTGTAGCGAAATTAAGGGCTTTCTTAATAAGGTCCATGGGTCTTTTGAGAAATATAAAGAAGCGTAACATGTTATTATACTCTGGATTAACAGTTCTTTTATGGATGCTATTTGTCATTGTAAAGTTTATGCATCTAGACCTTTTATGCGTTCAGCCATGCGTAGAATTTCTTTATGCCCTTGACTTTGAGCTGATATCATCGTCTAAGAATGTCACGAACACGATTAGCTCCGGTCAAAGAGGTAGAGTCGAGGTCAGACTGAGGTCCTTTTGCTGCATGGAATTTGGAGTATTGACAGGACAGTGATATAAAATGAAATGAAATTGTTTATTCTATAATAAAGGTATGTTAAGACTAACTTTAAAGATCAACTTAACAATCAAAGAGAACATGGCAAAAACAAAGTTATGGGATCCTTACATTTACAAAGGCAACAATAAAATGTGTAATGATATGGGTCAGTGAAATGTGACAACTTACAGATTACTTGCAAAACAAGTACTACGTGTCGTATCATAGTTTCGCACTCACACCGGCCGTGTCTATGAATTTGTATATTTTACGACGTGACAATCTCGGCTTTCGTGCGAGTCCTGAGTCGTTGCCACACAAGTTATTAAGTTATTTTCCAAGTCGATAGCCGACGCCATTGCGAAACATACTAAAATTGGCTCCATTTGTTTTGTCTGCCTGTCATTCTGGTGGTCTTTGGAGGCTAAGGTCAAGGGGTTCAGCCGCATTTAGATGGCTCGAGTAATTTCTTGGCCCACCAGATTGTTTTTGTTGAGACTTTGCAGTCCCATCGGAAACTGCATAGCACACTCATAATTTCAATATTAATTTTGAAAATTCAGCAATATTTTTTGCGTTATTTGAATTATCGAGCAGACGATTTTTGCAGACATATGAATATGAAGCAAGGGATTACAAATATGCTTCAAAATCCTTCGATTGTTGATTCGTCGATGTTGTTTATTTTATAAGCCTTGAGGAGCCGGGAATGAATGTTCATTGTAGATGCATTTATCATAGAGCATCGCGCCAACCGTGTCTATGAATTTGTATAGTTTACGATGCTTGCGAAGTCACGACAAACCAGTTGCACTCAAGTTTTATTCAAGGAGTTACGTTGAGAAATGTTTAACTAGACAGGACCATTTGGTCTTATTGTACAGGAATTTGCGAAAGTCGGACGGCAGATGTTTCGTGTAAAGCTCAGATGTTGGACACGTCTGAACTTCTAGAGAGACTAAAAATGCATGCAGGGTTTAAATAATGTACGCTAGCTTTGTTTATCGCATTTGCGATAACTCAAACACGCTGTCTTGCGACTCGGCTGCATAGCTTTATTTGTGAAACTAAAGGGATCTTTGTGGTTTTCCTGATGATAAATTAATTATTTATCAAAACTTTATGCACAAGTAAAAAAATACTGTACAAAGGCGGACTTAATGCCTGAGGCATTTTATACCAGTCAATCTTAGGGTGATACAGAGACAAAATATGGCAGGTGGTGTGGCAGGTGGGATATATAGCACGAGAAAAAAAAATACCAATACACAGATACATAACCAAAATAAACAGTGTCAGGACTTCAGGTGAAATAACGATTGCTATAGGAGAAAACGAATCAGTGCTGGGATGATTCTGCCAACTTCTTATAATATGTTCACGTGCCTTCACTATAAATGCTTCGCCTTGTTCTTATAGTATTACTGTCTCTGCCCGCGTGGCTTTTTCTAAAATAAAAGTAGCCTAAGTTACTTCCTATAAAATCATTTATCGGCCAGTGAAAGTCCCGTCAAAATCGGTCCAGCCGTTTCGGAGATTAGCTGGAACAAACAAACAGACAGATAGATAGATAGACAGACAATTTTTTTAAATTAAGTATCGTATATACTTTCATTTGACATTACAAACAGACACTTCAATTTTATTTATTTGTATAGAAAATGGGCAAACCTAACCTCTCTTTAAAGGTTGAAATTGTTCCAAAAATTATATTTAGATAGTCAACACTGTCTTTACTCCTTGGTCTCCTGTTATTAATGCGAGTCTGCGATAATATTATGCGCATATTTAAGGGCCGTTGTTAGCCGCACCCTTGTGGGGTTTGTTTACATGGACTCGGCTGTCCCTGATGATAACTCAGGTTATTTATGTGCGGGAAATGGGTATAATTATACTTTCCGTACTAATATGATGTGTGGTCCTTGGATACGGATAGGCTTTTATATGGCAGTATTTAAAATAGTCTCCCTTGGGAGTGATAAATGAAAGCTCGGTGGATGCCTCACCTCTGCGTTAATTTTCCGGCTCGTGTTGGATATTTTTTTTTTAATTGCTCATTTTGGAAGCTCTTTGCCTTCATTTGACCTGATGGTAAATAATGATAAGGTGGAAGCGAGCTTCACCCGGATTCCTCAACCACAGAGGAACTGGCTATCTTACCTCTAACCGCTGAAATACAACAAAAGCTGTTAACATTGTCGTTACCTATGGCGACAGCATTAGATAAGATGGTGGTAGCTAGCCAGGCGGACTTAGAACTAGCCCTACCACCAACCAAACCGAGCAGAAAAAAACCATAGATGTTTTTCCTATCGGTCCGGCTATCAATATCATCGTAACGAACATTAGTTCTTCTACTAATAACCTCTACGCTTCCTTTATAACACTCGGATCATTTTCCTCAAATCTTCAAATCCCCTAGAACTAACACATCCTTTATTTTCCTGATCCCAACTGATTAAAAGTAAGCGTGGAGTTTCTTGCCCATTCTTCTCCATACGTACAAGTACCTTTACGAAGGGGCAACTAGAATCAATTAAATTTGTTAAGTAAATTTTGACGTTCAAGTGTTCCTTTTAAATTTTATTTGACTTTGATTCATCTAATTGGAAAAAAAATGTTTTCTTCTACTATTTCCCCAGTTCTCTTCCCATCTTAGTTTATAAATCAATTCACTTCAGCTTCCTCTTCACACTTAAGAGCAGCCCTTCAAAGCAGAAGAGCTAACAGTAAGCCAGCTTCACGTCGAGTGACATTACAAATAGGATCATAACCTATCCCATTCGGTGGAGTACTGACAGGGGCGAAATTGTTTCATGCATACTTAATAGACATGGCGTG
This sequence comes from Dryobota labecula, assembly GCA_947523025.1. Taxonomy (NCBI): domain Eukaryota; kingdom Metazoa; phylum Arthropoda; class Insecta; order Lepidoptera; family Noctuidae; genus Dryobota; species Dryobota labecula. Next base: position 3,983,256 of record OX383296.1, on the reverse strand, counting down.
TGTATGTGAATCTTTATTGCTTATCTGGATTTGAGTTGGCTGTGTCGCTTTCAGTAAATGATACGATAAAGATTGTTGTTTTCTGTTTTGGTTTTTCAATTGGGTAGTTAAAAATTTACTGTGTAATCCGGCCTCGAAGGACCGTGTCTTTTGCTTTTAGTTTTAAAAACCTATGAATAGAAGGAATTAGACCTATATTATATTAACATCAATTGCCGTGCTTTAGTCTCGCAAATACTCGAAAATGGCTCGACCGATTGTGATGTAACTTTGATACTTAAGTTGTTGTTGTGCGCGCCGGAAAAGGTTCCTGACAAAAAAAATAAAAACGCATTGCAACATCTTTAGCTAGTATTTTTTAAAGACTGAAGTATAATCTTATTCATAAAATTTCTGACGTCTTTATTTTACTCCATAAATTGAATACCGTTTCATTTGAACAGAAGCAGTCTCGTAATAGAAAGCTACAAAACAGACACGTTTGAGTAACGTAGCTGTGTCACGCTGAAGGTTTCAGCCGTGCCCACTACATAGGGCGACGACCTGAAGGGTTGACTTCGTTGTGTGGTGCATGTGAGAGATGATAGCGAGCTATAATTAATGATTGAGGTGCAAAAATAGGAAAGGGCGAGTGACAAAGTCGTGTCAACTCACGTCACGCAGGGTTCCAGCTTTGTCTTTCGACTGTGCCTCACTCTATGGAGTGAGGCACAGCCGAAAGACAAAGCTGTAATGCTTCGTGACAACGTAAACACAGCTACATATCAAGCTATAACTTCCAGTCCAAGCTGACGTCTCATTGTACGAAATTCTATTCAATGCGAGATCAGCTTATACTGGAATAAAATAATTTGGATTGTCGGCCTTACCTGGTGGACAAAGATTATGAGCAACGTACTCGGTTTTGAACATATGATTCCAATCCATAGTTGGAGTAGTCAAATTAAAACCTTCAAGTGTGAACCCCGGGCTTTCAGCCGGTCGATTCTGTAAAAATCTCACCGTGAAAACTTAGGTGAAGTGATCTCGAAGTAAACTGTCATTCCATCTGAGACTAGGGATTGACACTATTGACAGCTCATTAATTCAAGCTCACTTCACCTAGGGTTTCACGGAGAAATTTCTACAGAATAGTACTGCAGGCTGCTGAGTACGTCTATCTATAATCTTTTTCACTGCATCATTTCTACTCTATTATCTCCAAGAGAACAATGAACGTGACTTTGCACATTAAAAAATCTAATAAAGTAAAAGAACCAGGAAATTCCTATCACGCTATCAGGTTTTCCCTTGTCCCGTGTCTGGCGCCACAGACGGACGAACTTGACGAATCAATTGTTTCAGCGGTACTCAGTATAGTGTGGGTATTTAGGGAGTGGGTGGCCCTTTCAATCGCCCTCTAAGTGCAACCAGTGTTGTGTGAACACTGCTTTACTCATTTTATTGTTGTTTGAATGGAAAGCGGTTTCTGTATGGGCCTTTTAGTTTAGGTTTAGTGCTTTGTTTTATTTGTAAACATAATGGCGCTATAGATAGAGGTATGAAGAACAGGGTGTAAAGTTCACTCTTCTGTGGAAAAGGGAGGATCCTCCGACCAGACGGGTGTTGTGTCTGGTAGGCAACTGCCCGATTGTTGATGTCGGGATGTTGTATACATATATGCTAGTCGCGCAGTTAACTCTGATTGCGCGATGCAGGATTTGTGTGACGGTCTTTTGATGCGTGGTTCGCATGTGGCGTTGTGGATACCGCGACAGCGCTACTTAGCACCAGAGATTTTTATTGCTTAATACATAGTATAGTAGACTTATAAGTAGTTTTTATTTTGACAGTTTGATCATGTTCTTTAGATTAATTTGTCATCATCATTCTCCTGCTCTTATCTCATTTTATTTGTGGTCGGCGTAACATGTCTTTTTCTTCCATACTTCTCTATTAGTCACTCCAATTCAAGCCATATCCTCTTTCACACAATCTATCCATCGTTTCTTTGGTCTTCCCCTTCTCGTATAGCTATCCACATTCATAACTTTCCTGACGAAATTTCTTTTAATTTATGACAACCTATTTCCACACAACTTTTCAGTCTCCGGTGTTACTTTCAGACACTCATTAATTTGTATGTTGTGAAAATATCGCCTGGAGCTCAATGCTGTCAATTTTGTTGAACTTATTTGTAAACAACTGGCTGGCTAATTTGAGATGAAGTTAAGATGATCAATCAATCTTTTAACACTTAACTCGCGTTTCACTCAAACATTTATAAACACATGTCAGGAGTGAACCGAAGTATCAAAAGAGGTGAAACAATGCTCGCTCTGCTCGCTTAGCTCTGCCGTCCGCCCGCCTCGCCCGTTGCGCCCGCCCGCTCCCGCTTTGGCGATCTTCTTCGGACAAGTCGACGCTCGTCTTTCGAATAGGAGTGTAGTTACGTTGCGAATATTAATTGTATCGACGAAAGTTCAGATGATGATTTAACTTAAAATGTTAAGACAAAGATAATCTCTCTCGCCCGCCCGCTCGCTTGCCCGTCTGTCCGTTGTTTTCGGTGTGAACCCACATAGTTTAGTCCGCCATTTTTTTTTTTTTGCAAAGCGTCTCAGAGTTAACCATGAGAGGTTGAGATTCATTAACCGGTCTTTCCTGTGGTTGCCTTAAGCTCCTAAAAACTTAAAGCCTCCAGCCAGGGCGTAGCCCGCCAAAGCTTCGCTTAGTTTATATAGTTTCCCCCACCTCGCTTTGCACGTCAGCTCACTCGCTGGCGGTGTGGCATGCGCATCAATCTGGTTATGGCAGATATTGCGGTCAAAAACAAAGCCAAATTTTAGGTGACCTTAATTCTGTAGAAAAATATAGCTTCCTCAGAATTGTTCCCAAGAAATATACCCCATGTCCTACTATGTCTATGAGTGTATTTATTATTGATAATTAAATATTCGGGCCTAAGCAAAGACCATCTTTACTTTCCACATTAACTCTCCTTATATTATCTTCCATCGTGCATAATCTTCCTCAGAACCTAAACATTCTTTCACCCATTTGATCACAATGAGCTTCCCACACTACCAATACATCCCAATGAAGGAATGAAAAACACATTTCTATCACAAACTTAAAAACAATATGAGTCACGTAGACATGCCATTAGTAACACCCTGACAGTTCATAATAACGATTTGTCACGTAATGTGGGGCCAGTCCATATGGGTTTCAAACTACTGACAATACTAACATTCATTAATACTTTGAACTAGGCTAGGTACTCTTTGTATCTTGAGATTATCATTTCCAGTACCTAGCTGACTACTAAGAATTTAGAGTGACATAGAAAGAAAAAGTATTTATTGGGTGGGACTCGCACAGGAAGATCTGAAGTGGTCTTGGATAATCTGTGTTACAATAAAGAATACAGATAGACGACACAACACAACTTTATACTATGTACTTCATTATTGCAATTGGCCACAGTTGACGCAGTAGTTAAGCGATTAACTGCTGCGCTGCGTATCGCGGGTTCGATTCCCGCACGGAACAAATATTTGTATGACCTACTAGTAGTTGTTCCGGGTCTGGCTGTTTGTATAAGTGAGTGTAAATGTTTGTAAACGCACCCACAGTACAGAAGAAATTCCTAGTGTGGGGCCGAGTGGGGCAACGTTTTTCTTTCGACGATCGTAAATCTAATCATACTTTTGTCAAGAACGCATGTCAAGTTTCACTTAAGGCCCAGATATATAACAGTGACCTTGAGTGCTTGTGTATTCTGTACTGAGCTCACGCAACGCGTCATACGTCCAGCCAGTAATAGGACTCGCCCATCCAGGAGCGCTGTCCCAAATAAGACGCATTATTAATTTATTATGACATAAAACAAAATGTATTTTAATAAAACACGTATACTAAATGATCAATACTTAAATTATCCTTAAAAAGGTGAAGGTTTTAGAAAAATAGGCTTGATAGATTTTGCGTGATTCTCAGTTTTTTATCCGCGTTAGACAGAACTTTACGTAATCTAAAATGTTCAATATATTAAGTTATTAAGAAAATACTCTAATTTAAATTTTTTTCCAAATCATTAACACTACTCGTTTAGACGTGATCTTCAGTATAAAATCATTAAAAGTCGGTTATCGTCGCCTTAACCAAGCAGACTGATTTATCACCAAAGCCTATGTTTATTATTTTAATGTCTTGTCAATCTTAAGTAATTATCCGCAGAATTAAGACTGATAAGACATTAAAATAATAAACATAGGCTTTAGTGATAAATCAGTCTGCTATAATAAACTTTCCTAACCAAGACGGTAATATGACACAAATGAGCTTCATTAGACGAAACTTATACCACATTCATATCACGTTTCTCTTAGATTTAATTGTTTTTCGTCCTATTTTGCTAATTGGCGACCCAAATGAGACGTATTCAGGCAATTAACGTGACATACGCACTGGCAACTAGACTGGATTACTACTCATCCTTATAATCTAGTTTATGAAGATTTTCTATTGCTAGACTGTTGAGTAATAGCCAAGTAATCTATATCTCTAGACTATTTTTATGTTAATTATATGATAAAGCTTGGTTTTTTGTTTGTTTGAACGCGGATCCGAAAAAATATTTTTGCATTTGATAGCCCAATTCTTGAGGAAGAATATAGGCTATTTACCATCACGCTACGATCCTTAGGTGCCGAGCAAAAAGAACGCTAAGCGAAAACGAAATAATAGCGGAGGCAGGCGATGCGATGCGACGGGGTGGGTCGAGGGAACAAGAAATTTCACAGGGATGAAGTCGCAGACAGAAGGTAGTAATACATAAAGAAAGCAAGAAAAGTATTTATTGGGACTCGCACAGGAATATTACACAAAATAAATAATATTACACAACATAGAATAATAAAAACAACAGTATTTATAAAAAAAAAGTCCTGTACGAGACCCCTACCTCAGCCATGATACTGCGGCATTAGATCATCTATGGGAAATGGGAAGAAAATACAGAATACATTTGATGAAATACGAATATTTACACTCACTCAAGTAGTTCCCAGATTAGTAAAGAAAACCCGAGTAATTGGTGAACTAGCGCAGCTTTTCGGTCACACATAAAAAAAATTCTATCCCATTTCGAGACCTGCACTCTAATTGCGTAACACACTATAAATCACAATCTAAATGATTTTGAAGGTTATTGCTAATCCATTGCTTCATATGTTCGAAAAATTTGTCTGCTCAAATACATAAATAGCGCAATGAATGTTGTTGAACTGTCAAAATGAAACTCATTGCTACTGTCAACGTGTTACGCAACCCCGCTGAATGGAAGATAAATAAAGTGTTCAATGAAGCTGAAACTGAACAAAATATTTCACTTATACTCAAGGGTGTCGCCAAGGGGGGGCAGGGAGGGGCAGCTGCCTAGATATAAAAAAAAAATGTAGCCAAATGCAAAGCAATCAAAATCCTAACTAAGAAGCATTATGGGGGAAAATCGCCTCTATGGTCTGGGCATGATTAGTGTACCTACACAGAAAACTTATTAATGAAAACTTACAACATTTTCATAATCAAGTGGTCAAAAAGTTTACAAAAAAAAACCATGGAAGATTGTTTCAATTAACTCATATACAGGGTCTCGCTCTACCACTTTATTATTAAAATATTGTAACTTTATTAAATTTTTCTAATAAATATAATAACTTGGTGTACAAGTTTTATTTATTCAGAGCTCGTGGTGTTTTACACATTGGACTTTGTACCGTTCTTAATTACAATCGTCGTAGAGGTAAGACTCATACTACAGCTTTATGTGCTCTTGACTGTACCTTCAATTCATATTTTTCCTATCCTCCATATATCAACCTGCCCCCTTCTGGGCCATCGGCTGGCGACGCCCTTGCTTACTTCATACTATCTCTTTTCCAATCATATTCTTCCCCAAATAATACCGTGAGAATTGTCACACTGAACCGTAAAATTAATTCCAAATTCTTGTTTGTTCCAGGTAAGGCCGCATCAAATCAACCACAACGGTCTGGGTATTCTGAATAATCTTGATTTTTACCTTAATTATACAGTTTCGACGAATCGAATGCGAACTAATAATTATAAATTCAAAAGTTAGGATGGCCGAAACGGAAAAAACCGGCCAAGTGCGTGTCCGACCACGCACATTCGCACAATGAAGGGTTCCGTAGTTGGGACGAATTTATCCCCAGAACTTACTTAACATTGTAGTTAAAATACATGTTCTCCCATACATACCAACTGCAAATGTAAGTTGGTTGACTATTACCTACTCGTTATCTTCTAAAGCCTACTTTCTGTGATAGTTTTCCTTTTACTACTGCCGTGAATTTTTTCACATATCCCGGAACAACCATTTAGCTGGCAGGGAGGGGGACACTTGACTTTAAAGCTTAATATTACGCAAACGGATCCCTGAACCGAAAATGGTATTCACAGACCCGCTGAACGGCCTATCCAACGATACTCCACATCATGGGATAGACGAGAAAAAACAATATCACACATAAGGTTACACTGTGTACACAATTTTTATTTTTTTTTACACCTTTGTCGGCGTGATTAGTATGTATAGTATACCCATGCCAAATTACAGCTTTCTAGTACTTAAAGTCTCTGAGCTAAGCCGCGGACAGACAGGCATACGGACATGGCGAAACTATAAGGGTTCCTTGTTGACTACGGAACCTTAGAAAAGGTAGACTATGCCCTGTACCTGGCTCAACAAACTAAGTGATACTTTTCATCTCAGTAAAAGGATTCCATAGGACCCTAAAACTAACGGTTGATTCGTTTAAACAGGTAGAGTATGCCCTAACTATGAAATAACACATCACACTACTTACTACACATTCATGGCTTCACATAATAAAGAAAGAAAGAAAATAAGTTTATTTGCGGCAAACATGACGCAGAGAAAGAACACAAACACGAAAATAACAAGTTGGGGGGAAAATATGCGCCGCATCCACACGCAAAACGGCCATCGATTATGTCTGGACTTTAAAAAAGACTGTGACCTCTGAGTTTGTTCCGGCCTTTCTTCTCAGAGTAGTCAGACAGGACATGCCGACCTCATCTAGTTTTTAAAATATGATTGACGTGTAAAAGTGTTTGTACAAATCTACTTACACAAATAAAATCAGTTATCTATAGGGGTATGAGGAACAGGGTGTTAAGTTCACTCATCCTTTATGAAAAGGGAGGATCCTCCGACCAAACGGATATTGTGACTTGTTTAGATGCTAGTCGCGCGGTAAACTCTACTTGCGCGATGGAGGATTAGTGTGACGTCAGGTCTTTGATACGTAGTTCGCATATGGCGTTATCGATGCCGCCACATATCATTTACTTAGGGCGTTGGTGGCCCAGTAGTAACCCAACCTATGTGTCGAAGGTCGTGGGTTCCAACCCAGGCAGGCAAATTAATTTATTTCATGACTACTGCTCTCATAACGGTGAAGGAAAACATCGTGAGGACACCGGCATATCCTACAACCAAAAAATCGAAGACATGTGACATCACCAACCCGCATTTGACCCGCGTGGTCGATTACCGCCCCTCTCACCGAGAAGAGGCCTGTGTCCCAGACACCCAGCAGTAGCAATGTTTAAGGATGATTATGCTACTTACTTTCCATCCCATTTAAAGGTTTCCTAAGGTTCTCTACACCACACTGACGCATTCACGGGGAAAAATGATGATAAATGGACGTAGTTAAGCAGAAAGGACTCAACACACATTGCGGTCAGGGATGAGTTGTATATACCATAGAGGTCCTAACGGTTAACGGAAGGTACCCAGCAACATGTGAGTTGGTTCCCATCATTAAAAAATCAACCTTATCTTTGTAGAAGCACAGATCCTTTTTGCTGAGTGAAAGAACCAACCGTTAGGACCTCTTTGGCATTTACAACTCATCCCTGACCACAAAGTGGGTTGAGTCCTTCATGCTTAACTACGTCCAAATAAAAGCTTAAAACAGAAGCATGGTTTGGCCGCATCGGTCTTATAAATGTACTGGGTAACCCAGATTTAAGCCGGTCGATATATTTCGACCTTTAGCTGGCTGATTATGGGGTAGCCTCTGTTATTCTAATGTAGAAAGAATCGTTAGGCTGGCTTCTATTTTAGTTAAAAAAAAATCATGGACAAATCAATTTAAGAAGCTAAGTAACTGGTGATCATAATCATGATTGAACTCCACAGAACTGAAAATAACCTTCCAGGGCCCTATTTAAAAACCATACAAATTGTAAATTGTTGGTGAAAGGCTACAATTCTACTAGTTTCTGTTTAATAAATTTGTCAAGGTGGAAAAATTACGTATTTGTAGGGAAAACTACTTTTTTGAACACATAATTGTAATTACAATTTTACATATTTAGTAAATTGTATTATAGAAATTAAATAAATAAATAATTCCGACAGGTGGTCTCACGATGTTTCAAAACTTTAGAATTTTGTGCTTCAACCGTACATTCTGTGAATTGTAACTTACAGTCTACATATTTGTAAATACAGTATTGTCATCGAAATCGACAGGCGTTTTTTACATATGTAAATGTTTATTAAACAACATATACAATTGTGATAATTGTAAATTATTTACTTGTTAGTTTTTTACATATTTGTAAGGTTTATGTAACAGCACATGTAGTAAAACTTACAAATATGTCACTTTATTACAAAATTGTAGGATTGTAACGTTTATTATACAGGGTTCTGCTAGACTGCTACAATGAGCAGAATATAATGGCCAAAATAACCCACTGTGGCAAACAAATTGTAGATTTCAGTATGTTTTTAGTACTAGAGGATGGTGTTGCTAGTCATGACAGCTTTCACGATACTGATACAAGTAAGGGAATTAAGGTTTATGGTCACTTTGCTAGGTGTCGAGATTAATACTTTCCACTATATTTACAACCTGTTCCAAAACTGTGAGATCAATCGCTTACCTAGAACCAAGTTAATAATATATTAACGAAGTCCGAGGCACCGAGGTGGGCGTCTAACGGGCGGCGACAATCGCTCCATTATGTCCGTACTCGGGCGTCGAACCCGCACCCACATGCTTGTCATTACTGCTGCATATCGGCTGCGGCTGTAGGCCACACTGCACACCCTAATGAGATCAGGAATAGTAGCTTTCTATGTTGAATACTGGAAGGAAAAATAAAGATCATGAAGAGTTCGTCTCCAGATATGATGGTGATATTTCGAAAATACATCTGAGTACCTAATTAGTTGTAAAGGGTTCCTAAAATGTAGATGATTTATTGAAACACTAGCTGACTTTCGGTACCTCGGGTCGCTTGTCCAAGGAGATGGCGAAGTAGACCGAGACGTAACGCACCGGATCATCTCAGGATGGATGAAATGGCTACAGATCACAAGAACAACTTGCAACTCACGGATGCCCCTCATATATTAAAATGGAAAATTTACAAGTCCGTAATAAGGCCTGTCGTATTGTATGGATCGGAATGCTGGGCCGTGAAGAGGACGGATGAAAAAAGATGTAGCCGTGATGAGAATGTTGAGATGGATGTGTGGGTGGAGTGACGAAAATGGATAAAGTCAGAAATGAGTATATGTACATTTATGGGGAAGTTAGTAGGTAGAAACGCATGTGACGAAAAGAGTGATGAATATAAATGTTGATGGATGGAGAGGGAGAGGAAGGCCAAAGAAAAGATGGACGGATTGTGTGAGGAATGATATGAAAGAGAAGGGAAGGATGGAGAGGGAGAGGACGGCCAAAGACAAGATGGACGGATTGTGTGAGGAATGATATGAAAGAGAAGGGAGGGATGGAGAGGGAGAGGAAGACCAAAGAAAAGATGGACGGATTGTGTGAAGGAATGATATGAAAGAGAAGGGAGTGAATGATAGCGTGACGGTTGACAGGGGAGAATGGAAAGAGAATACATGGTGCGCCGACCACAAGTAACACGGGACAAGGGCAGAAAGATGATGATTTTATTTGTATAAATAATACTTAGGAAACCAGAAGCCGTATAATGAAGTGTAAATGCCATTATGATTCTTGACTGAAAAAGGGATGGTGCTAGCAGTCATGTATAGCTCCATCTTTCTCTTGCACTGGAATCATGATGGCATTCAAACGTCATAATAAGGCACCAGGACTGACAGGACAATGGTGAAATTACATATATCGCACACCTAGATGAAGGGTGGCACAACTCAAAATAATCCAAAATCGAGTTATTGCGATTATCGGAATCAGTGTTGAAAACTACATTAACTCCAAAGACACCGGTGTACAAACTCCATTCAGAAAAGACTAGATTGCGCTGTAAGTCAGTCTTTTTGAGTAGCTCCACGGTCACCTCCCACCAACAACAGTAACGCATCACCAGTTACGACATGTCAGCTGCAGGGAAAGATGCTGTCAATACGCTCAAAGAGTAAATTATTTCGACTTAGTTTTGTATTCGTGACTAATCGCAGTAATCAAGCATGAATTATTTTGAGTTGATTTCGTATTCGTGATTGAATCGGTCTTGTTTCTTGTGTGTTCTTCAAATTATTTCCACTTACCCCAGTATTGTTGAAAATTGTTGTTTTATTAAATTAATATAAAAAAAATATATATTAATAGCAAATTAATATCTTATTAAAATAATATACAACGTCATACAACAATAATTTAAATCGGTCAAATAGAAAATGAGTAGAACGTTTTTTGCTGTTCCTGAAAAAAGAGGTATTTTGAGTTGTGCTACTCTTTATCTAGGTGTGCGATATGATAACTGATAAGGCTTGTAATATGGTGTGTAATTAAAACGTTCTGATTTGTTTAGTTGTTATTTAAGAAATAAAGTATAAAAGGGGAGATAAAATACATATACTTATACTATTCAATGTCTGAGGTCAATGACAGATAAACTAAGAATAGAAGAAAAATGTGTTTACAATAAAACTCTGTTCGAAATAATCTGTGAGCGCAATGTTCAAAGGTTTTTTGCTGCCGCGGCAATAAAGCATTGCAAGAAACATTAAGCATGCCATTGTAACGCCTCCTCAGCAAAAACATAACATTCCACCACTGCCTGTCACACCACAGTCGCATAGCTTCACATAATCGCACCTATGACACAATCAGATTAGTCACATAGTCACATCTGCATCATACGCGAACAATCGAAGCATTAAGTTTTTGTGGGCGGGCATCGAACTGCCGTCCGTGCCCCCATGTCTCCCCTGCTTCCGGCGTTGTACTTATTTGTGTATATGAAATTAAAGGATTTTTACTAAACTGCTAATTAAATGGGGTTCGCAAAACTTTAGCGAAGGTTTAGTTGATTTAGAAACTAGAGTACAAGTCACCTAGCCATTCTTTTGGCGCCAGGAACCAGCGCGGCAGTGGTTCCTGACTGTTGGTCCTTCGAGCCGGATTGATGAGATAGATCAGTAAACACTTAAGATAAGAAAAAAAAAAAAAAAAACACAATTTTTGGCGTAGAAGATAAGAAGGTCAACTAGACATAAGCTTACACCATCGAGATATAAGTACGTTAGTACTTATATCTCGGTCAAGTCCGCCTAGCGTTAGCGCAGGCGGGACGGTTTTTTTTTACCCTTACATAATACATATTTATTCATTTTATACATAAAAACCGGTATATTACTTTTGTCCGGGTTTCAATATTGGGAACCCGGTCTTTATCAGAAATTTAAATTAAGGACCCCGAGTTCGACATCTTCAGTTATCTGAATCTGGAAGAATATTGGACATCTTCGTCGGCTCTGGGATCCGGGATTTAATAAATCCCTGGCGCCCATTTACTAATTGTTTACTTACAAAATAATTGGAAGGTTACACCTTACTAATTCAATCTTTTATTATATTTTAATCTTAACTTAAAATCGGAACAGTACTGGCTTAATCTCCAACTCCCCACGACCTTAGTTCTTTAAACTGAAGTTTGAGCTGGCTGGCATTAATAAGTGACAGTTTGTCACATTCTTATCATAGAGGTTAACTTAGTTTATGTGTTTGAAATAAGTAATTAATTATTAATGCGGTAGACCCTTAAAGGCTACCGTATATTGTTTTAAAAAGGAGTATTCTTTTTAAATATATGTTATTTCAAACAGTTTATTGTTTCCTTGTATTTCGATACGTAACCATCTTGCATGAAGGCTTTGTTCCATTACCTTTAGAGGGATAAAATCTTTTATGTAACAGTGGCATTTTTTCACACAAAGATTACTTACACAAAGATTGGCCGATGAGATACGATCCGATAATGAAATCCCATGAGTAATCCAAACAGACCCACTGTTTTGTTTGGCTAACAGTATAATGACGAACAATTTTGGCCAAACACCTCCATCTTGTGACTTTTCTGTCAAAGTTCTAAAATCTTTTGACATTTTGAAATCTGACCTAAAACAATACATAGTAGGTATCTATTATCATCCTTTCGTCCGGTTTCAATAGTCGTTGACAGTAGTAATATGAAACTCCATTGAATGGTTTAACAGCTCGGTTCGTTGGCTCTGTACCGGAATCGTGCCTATTTGCATTTTTAGGCCTCGACACTGTCAATAGACAACTGCAAATATGTGCTAACGGGCTACCAGCTTTTTCGTCACTTTTTGCACAATTTGCACAATTACGACCTTACCATCACGCTTGTCAATATGCAAAAGTTTGACAGTGATACATTTGTTTCTACTAGAGATACACTTGTTTCTAGTCTGTCCTTACGATGCTCTTCATTTTCATCATTGTTATGATCATCCATAGACTGGTCATCAGAGCCATCGCCTTTTGAAAAATGCAATCTAAACTCTGCGATAATTACTATTAGAATCTTTACTTCAAAATCACCTTATCAAGGTTAACACACACTACCAGCAGTAGTGCGTACTATAACATCCAAATCCATCAAGCAGAACATCAATGTTTTGATGACTGTCGGAACTGCCAAAAGTGCCTGGTCAGAGTAACTACCAAAACATAACACAGTGACCAAAATACCGCAGTGTGACGTCAAAGCTTACAGAAAAGCCCATTGTTGTCTGTTGCCATTGATTGATGGCGTTTTATTTGCTGCAACTTGCTTCCAGTGGCTACTTGTAAGGAAGAAAGCTTTCGCTCTTTTGAAAGGATGAGAATTTAGATTCTCCAAGAATATATTCGACTGACTGTGTGTGTTATAATGGTTGCGGAAGACAGACAGCAAACTTGAAATGATACATTTCATATTTTTGTAGCCCGGACATTACAGATTTTATGAAAATGTAACTGCGACAAGAAAAATATAAAAGTTCTTCTTTAATTAAACAAGAAGCGACTGTATCTGATATAACAATTACAAACGCCGTAATATAAAAAGTCCTAACAAACTTTTCTCGGAGTTGTTACGAGTTTCACGAGAGAACGAACAACTGAAACAGTTTATTATTTTTCTTTATTTGCTGAATCTTGAAGATAATGAGTTTTCTCGAGGAAGATTATGGGAAAAGTAGTGAGCCTACATTTCATAAGAAATGGTCAATTAAATGGTTTATTATGAAATTTTCGCTACTAGACATCTGTCTAATCATTTCCCTCATCTGTCAGGCTCACAAAGATCAAAGGTTCAACAACAAAACCACACAGCAACAATCAATCAATTATCATACTATAAAGTTAATAGTTTGCCGCTCAAGTTAACACCATTATAATCGGACCCATGCTAATTTGGATAGTAATTGGTCTTTCGTAAGCTTTTGATGCCAGACTAAATACGCGGTGAATCAATAAAAAAGTCTTATTTATATTCATTAGTCCGATAATCAGTGGATTGATGTTCATGTAAATTCTTTGTGTTCCCATCGAATGGGTCTAAATATGGTTGGCTCATTTGACGGTTGGGTAATTTTGTTTAACCCAAAATGGTGGAGGCAGTTAACAAATAGGCAGTCGACTGTTACATTCTTATAAATGAGTTTCTGATGTTGTTTGAAATTCGTTTTATGTAACTATTGATATTATTATTTTTTTAATCTACTTTTGACTTAATCTCCTTCTTTTATCTCATTATCAACATTTACTTAATTAAGTCTCGTAGCTTTTTGTCTCATGTTATTCATTTAATTCTCAACAGTTTGGGGTTTATTTATAAACGCTGCTTAAAGTTAAGTAATGATTAGCGACTGTTTAACCATACATTTTTGACGTTTGAACGTCATTTAACTTTAAGCAACGTTTATGAATAAACCCCTTTATGTTTGCGGCTCAACTATCGTGTTCGTTTCGGGTTAGCTCGACTAGACATTCGTGCTCACAAATAGTAAAATCACAGTCCTTTGAATTAAGCAAATAAACCAAATCGATAGTGAGTAATGCAAGTGAAGGGTCGCCAATCAATGCGCAGAGTCACGGGGCGCCATGGTTCATGTCTGACTTGACTAATGTATCTGTACCAAGCTTACATTTTATCAAGAACTGTGACTTTATCATTGGAACCTTCTAGGGCAAAGAGAACCAGTTTATGTGTAGATATTATGAGATCATTCTAATTTGGAGTTGATTTTGCTTATTATTATTATTATTATCATTGCTTATTTTTAATTTTTTTTTAAAGAATATATTATGATAATCAATGGACTTGCTCGTCATTCATATCATAATACAGGTTAATGCCAGTATGAATAGTTGGTGTTCTAAAACATCACATACACATACTATCCGGCAAGCTGTCAGCATATTTAGTGGTTGAAATATTAGCTCAGCTGTTGATCTAAAACCGCAAGTCAATCCATATACATCAGTGCCCACATCAATGTAATCACGCCGCTGCTCTGCTCATCAATCAATTATTCCTCCCGTAAAATTAATTACGATCGCCGGCTCACATATTTCATGCCGATGTCATTGTTCATGTGCTTAAATAAGGCAAAAGACAGAATAAGGACAGGAATGCTACCTCTGAACCGTCTGCAATCACGGGATGCTAAGGTATGATTTACAATGGAGAGGACACTCATAAAGTGTGATCTGTCACTTGAAATAAGTTTATTGATCGGTGATATCGCAGTTAGCCAATTTATCTATCTAATTATTTATTGTTTTACTCCGATTTTAGGGTGTACGCAGTTGACAATACCACCTTCAAGTCTTCAACTAGATCAGAATTACAAATAGACACTCTAGCCACGAATTACTGTCATTTATTTCTTTTTTTATGCACAGAGCATTAGAAAATAAATAAATGAAAACGATGTCGTACTATTGATATTGCTTGACTCTCACACCATTAAGGAAATACACAAGAATGCTACTTCTGAACCTGAAATGGTTGGTAAGGTATCGTTTACGAAGGTAGGGAGAATTGGACACACATAAAGTTGGACAAGCCTAGACACCTAAAATACGTTTATGGGCTTACTGAACTAAATGCACAAGCTTGTTTTGTCACCAGTATGGAAATTTCGCTTTATTCGGGAGCATTCTATGTTGTTCAATTTTGCACTATCACTGATAGGGAGTTGTTGTTGCTATTGGCCTATTTGTAGAAAACGTGGTTCCAGTTCATTAGCTATTTGGGTTGAAAACTTAATTTTTATTTTAGAGCCATTGTGTGCAAAGGTTTAAAGATGGTCTTGCAAAAGGAATATGACCTCTGAACTGACCGAGATGTTACGAGATTGTAAGGTTTGGTTTACGATGGAGATCAGTATAACCTGGTACCAATAAACAACCAATTTCGGATCTTTATGAAGTCGGTTTGGTATTTCTATCCTTGTATTTCTGTCTGGAACGTTATTTTATTTGTTTACGTTAACATTTCCATTTTGAATATTACATGACGTAGATAGGTATCTGCTTGTGGTCTGTGCCTTATAAGGGTTAAAGCTGTATCTAAATACAAATTATAGACAACTAAATAACCATTACTGCAAAGTAGCAATTGTCTGTAAACAAGAAACTTAACAATCATTTACACATGCCATTATCATTGAACATTATCATACTGGACTAATCAGTGGCCCGGATGCCATTTATAAACCAAGGTATGGAAAATCTTTGGATTGCTCAGATACGAATAAAACCTTAGAACAACTTCATCATCATCTATTCAGCCGAAAGATGTCCACTGCTGGACATAGGCTTCGCCCAAGCATTACCACTAAGACCGGTTCTGTGCTTCTCGCATCCAGCGGGTTCCTGCGGCCTTCACCAGGTCATCGTTCCACCTTGTGGGAGGCCTTCCAACGCTACGACAGAACAACTTGACATTTCAAAATTCAACTATAATATCTATCTTTACAACTGTGAACTTATCATATCCACCGAATTTTGCTGGCAAGAATTCTCGCAGCTTCAGTATATGCCAGAATTTCAATGATTCCAGCACGATACATTCCCTAGGGCTTCACAATGCCCACCCGTAGTGCCATGCGAGAATGGTATGCAAGCATGCTAAACCATGCTCTGACCCTGTCGCTAATGTCCTGTATATATTAGAAAGGATTGGGGGACGTCGATCTGTCTGTTCATTCTTTCGGTAAGTTCAGTCGCACGATTCACGATGCTGATACTATTGCTTCGGGCTTCATTTATACCTATTTTGGGAGATAACGTATCATTGTTTGAATTTTTATGGATTAATCATTATCATTGTTATATTGTTAATAGTAGTAATATTGTAGCTTGTGGCTGTTATTGACAAAACCGTTTACTTTTCCTTATTTTCAAGTTCGTAGTTTATTCGCTGTAAATGCATAGTTAGTGGAATTGATAGCAAGTCTTTAGTCATTAATATTTTGTGACTAGTGAGTTTCAAAATATATAAATAACAACCGCTTCCATAGTAATTTTCCCTATCCATCATGCATGTATGAATCGAAGAGTTATATTTACATCGTCTTCCGTCTGAATAACGAGAAACAAACAGCAATCCGAATATAGCTTTATAGTTACTTAAAAACTACATTTGTCGATTGGAGCGTACAATTGAAAGATTAGGGTAAGGGCTAAAACCGTTTTGGAGGCTATTTTCGGATCAGCAGTGAGTCATGTGTATTCCTCATTCGTTCCAACGTCGTGTGAAACTCCACTCGTTTCTTTTCCTTACATTCTTTGGATTTTAATGACGGGGCTCTTCGCGTTTTATATTCGTTTTGGATGAGTACAGGAGTAAAGTGCTATTGTTTATTCAAGCTGTAAACTGCCTGGTTTAACTAATTGCTGTTGGTGCCACCGTTTCTTCGTAATTAAAAAGTTTGAATTAAAATGCTAGTACGAACATTATGCAAATTTTATAGTGTCTAGGATAATTTGTCTCTTTAAATGATGCTTTTTCTCTGAAGAGCAGTTGTGAAACAGCAGTTTGCAGTGGCGTCCGCGTTGTAGCATGAGGAATATTTAGGTTACGTATTACTTAATTCGCAGATCAATGCGTTCACAGGATATTAGCTGGTATAAGTAACCACATCAAATCATATTCGTATCACTCATAAACTGGTGAATTAAACTAACCCCAAGTTTATTATGTTATATAATTATAATAACTTATACACTAGATATTATGCCTCTATCACGTTTATTAAATGTTAAACCATCACAATAACGGTTAGCAAAAAAGACCACACTTCCAAAAACAAACAAATTTCACTACTCATCAACGCAAAATGATAGAAAGCGAAAATCTAGCTCATCGATCAAAATTACAGCTCCCGAGGCGGTAGCGACCAAGAATCGGATGATCTCTCAGTAGTACGATCGTCATGCAACCGTCGACATGACTCGCATAGTTGCACGCGAAATATCGATTTGTGGAGTTGTCGACATGAATTTAATATGGTTTGAAAATTGATATGTAGCAAGGAAAAGAAAGATTGATTGTCTCTTTGGATTTGGTGGTTGGCTACAGACAAATTAACTTTTTTCTCGATTCTATATTATAAACGGGCTAGATAAGCGTATTGTGTCGCCCTAAAAAAGTTGAAGAAGTTTTGACACTGTTAAAAGCATATAACTGATGTATACTTTTAAATATGCAACTGTTATAGCACGTGGTTGCAAGAAATCTAAACGACGCCACTTTTCTTCATTGTTTAGTTTCGCGTGATTATAATATTTTCTATGTATTATGTGAGAACGTTATTTATCTTTATTTTATGCAACTGTTATTGGGTAATATATTACGCTAACGTCAGTTACATCAGATGAATAGGTTCTGGTATTGCTTTCCAAAAAACTGCTGAGATCGGACGGAAATTACTTTTGATCAAATCGTCAAGTAGTAATGTGTATGTTATGGGTTTTGATGTTAAAATTGTTGTCTTATTCATCTTGGACCACTTAAATTCAAACTTCAGTGACTCCGAATTTCTTTGTAGATAAGTAATCACAACATTTGCATAGAAATATATACTTTACTACCGGAAGTGCGTCATTATTATCAGGAAGTGTCAATAAGCAACTCTCGATTCTCGAGTGGTTACTGTAGTGTATTATTATGTCGTCCAAATAGACCATTTGTGTGCAATATTGTTGGAAAGTCCGTTTGTCTTGCTATTATCGCCGTAACGACTTGGCAGATTTGTATCTTTTTGTTTCATTGCATGGTTTTCTTTTTTTTAAATTTTAATTTGAATAATATATTTAATAATCTTAATATTTGTTCATTTATTCAAACAATGTTAATCATATTTTTATTTATTACTCATTTCAATTATGTTAATTTGTTTTTTTATTTTTGTATGCGTCGTTCGTTTGTTCATCAATTACGCATTTGTCTTCCTAAAATTAGTTCGATTAATGATTAATTTCATACAACATAGATTGCTATGGCTGATATGCTTTATTTACTAATAGAATGATTAAAAGTATACAAAATCAGTCACAGATACAAAGACAAGCCCTAACTTGTTCGAAGTCAAGAATACTTCTTGCACCAAAACTTGGTATACAGGTACGTCAGGTATCGCTCCATATCACAAGTTTTGGTCCACTTTATTAAAAACAAGTTCCAAGTTTGTATGTCAGGGGTATAATTTGGAGTCATTTCAGTCTCCCTTTCGTCAAGTATTTAGTGATTGACTCACTAGAAGGTCGCGGACTATATTCGTACCACGTTTATTTTTTCTTCGTCTGATTCATCGGCCAGTGCTGCGCCATCGTTATCGATAAATTATCGGGAAGCCGCGAATGTATCGATGCGATTCCTTGAAACGTTTAATTACTTCCTTTCTAATGTAATTATGTTGTTTCCTTTAGTTGTTATAGCCTCTAGTCATTTGTTGGATGTTTTATCGCATCCTAGTGTAGATAATGAGGAATGAATGAATCAAAGACCTATGAACTTTTCTCAGAAAATTTACGAACAGCTGTTTGACATTCAATTGCTAATATTTATTGGCTTAGTAAGTACTTTTACGATATAGACGACAATTTCGTCCTACAATGTGAATGTATCTTTTTAAATAACTCCTCTATACTTAAATGGTCATCATTATGTCAACTACAAGTCCAAAGTTCATCCGATCCACGTTCGGAAAGAAAATTGCTGCAATCACCGTGAATGACAAGAAGATTAACGATCGTAGTTTCAAATAAGTCGCTGTTATTATACCAATGGATGAATTTCATTGCTATAAAATTCGATATTCCTATCTCGGAATCACCTTTTCAATCAGTCAGCCTAGCCTTGTCCCAACTATATTGGGGTCGGTTTCCAGTCTAACCGGATGCGGCTGAATACCAGTATTTTACATGCGACTGCCTATCTGACCTCCAAAACTCAGTTTCTGGGTAACACGATATTTCAGACTTTTGGGTTTCTGACTACCAGTAACGACGGTCAAAGATCAACGAATTACAGCCGGGGCCAACGGCTTAACGTGTTTTCCGAGACACGGCGGAGTCTCAATATGTAATATGTATATGTAATGGGTTGTCACCCATCCACAAACCGAACCCGGCAAGCGTTATGTACGACGTACGTGCGGCTGTTATTATTTAGCCGCGAGCCCCTCGTAATCGCCTTTTATGACAGCTATTTCAGAAGCATGGTGGTCTTATTTATACATATTTAAATGGCCATATCTACATCTGATTTCTAACACAGTTACGTCAAGTTGTCGTGGTCGACTCTAGTTATAATTCAAGCCACGAGTTTCCTCATTGTCTTATACCGTGATTCACTATTATAATGTCACTCTTGAAAAATTTATAAATATACTCTGTTTATCATCGTATTTATAGAATATAATTATTGAATCACTGGTTTCGATGAATCTGCTTCATGCGTTTTAATGTCAATAGTTTCTTATTATTTTGTAAATGAAGATGTTTCCTTTGATGTACACTGTACAGTTATTACTACCGGGAACGACTGTTAAGTGAAGACTTCAATTAAAATTATATTGGTTATTTACATTCCGTTTCTCAAGAATAATGTTCTTTTATACTATCTCAATATCTCCATAAACAACGCTCGGGTAAAATTGAATTATCGCTTTACAATCCGATAATAACTATAAATTGACGATTTATTCCCCCAATAACAAGTTCTATCGACGTCAATAAATCTCGATTAAGTAATTTATCGATACCTAATATTTAACATAGTATCGATAAATAATAGGTTTAAAAATACCTCTTTCACGTCACTAGTCTACTAAATATAGTATTTTTTAAGTTTATATAAACGTTTCATTCACAAAATATGTGGCTTATAAAAAAGAATTGACTGTGACTGGGTGGAAATAGGAAACGTTAGTTTGAATTAGTATTGTTCTACCATTTAGTAGTTTGTTGCATTGTTTAGACTGCGAAGTATATACGTTTTGATACGCCCGCGCGCCCGTGAGTATTATTAACCTCAATTTGAATGATTGGTTAATGTGCACTTATGGTGTTTTGGGTCTGAATTTCGCAGTGCTAAATGATATGAGACGTTTTAATTATTTAGTACTAGCTTCTGCCCGCGACTTCGCCCGCGTGTTATTTCGGAGCCCTACCCACCGCGTGGCACGCGTCGCTCGCCTGTGCTATTTACTTCGTTTTCGCTTAGCGTTCTTTCTGAGTTTATATCTTTTTGCTCAGCTCCTTAGGGCCGTAGCATGATGTTATATAGCCTATTAGCTATAGCTTTCCTCGATAAATGGGCTGTCCAACACTATATAAAATAATTTTTCAGTTCGAACCAGTAGTTCCTGAGATTAGCACGTGCAACCAAAAACTAAACAAACTCTTCAGCTTTATAATTTTAGTATAGAAGTATAGATTGACATTGTAATATTTCGTTAAATATTGACATTACCTACTGCTTTTTATTAAATTATTTAATTTTTAAATTGACATTGATACTACCGAATTATTATAAAGTAATTTACTTAATTTGCAAAAGCCTCCCATAAATGTATATTTATACGCCAAATGGCAAAACATAGAGAAACTTTAATATTATAACAATAAGTAACATCTTGCACACTGTGTGAACCTGTGCTTACAAATAAAGACTTAGGGCCGGTTGTTTTAAACAGTTCGTTAACGTAACATACGTACGTCAAATATTAACGATTACATTATGATGTTTAACGTACGTCAAATACAAAGCGTTGTTTCACTGCATAAAAAACCGATCGTCAAACTTCAAATGTCGAAGAATAAAATGACGTTAACCAGTGGGTTACTGTAATCGTTATTTTTTAACGAACGTCAAGGGCATAATTTTGTGAAACAACGGTTTGACGATAGTTAGCGCCATTTATGACGGATACGCGTGCGTCAAGTGTACGTGAAACAACACGCCCTAATTGATTGATTGATGGATGGATGAGGGTTTTTAATAAATATTCTCCGTAAAAAAGGACCACTATAGTTGAATTCAACAAACCCGAGCTTAAATTTTCGTCGCGAGTCATAATTAATCTATGGTACTGGGTCTAACCTTTAAGAAGGCAGGCCAAAGGGTCAGACATTTTAGTTTGTCTGTCTATGGCTACCAAGAAAAGCACAATTGGTACATTGACACCTGGCCACAGACACCACACAATACAGACTTCTCGCAACTGCTTTACGATCCTCTCAAGACTTTACGAGTCATTCCAGATGATTGGAACACAGACGGAAGATGGAGTATTAAAATGAGAAAAACAATAAAGGGCATTTTATGACAATTTTGTTACGAAGAAACAAACTTAATGTGTTATTGCTTCCGTATTTGATGCGGATTCTGGAAAGACGACCACTATACCAACGAGACAGTGAGTTGAGGCAGAGGCAGAACGCTACACTGCACAGTAAACCAATAAAACTAATTTATTAAAATCTATAATGACGCGCTTAGAAAATTTTATTTGGATTAGATGTACAGGGAACCTATGTACACTGAAGTATAAGACATACTTATTTCACCCGTGCAGGAAGAGAGAGAGAGATCTACTGAAGGCTGCATTATTGCATTGATCGCATAGTTAACAGCCTCATCTACGATGAAGCAATAAACTTGGAAATTAATCTCGCATGGCCTGGACATTAAATTCCTCCGTGTGATGTCCTGCTCTACCTACTAGGTGCACGATATACAGGGTGTTTGGCAGAACGTTGAACATACGAAAATGGTGGATAGGTGGGGTCATCTGCTAACTACGCAGCCCTAATTAATTTGGACCTGGCCCCTGGACATTAAAATTTTTTTTTTTGCTTTATTTTAGTTTCACCACTTTCTTAACTTAAAGTGTATTTTTTTTTAAAATCTTTAATTTTGGCAGATTCTTATAAAATTCTCGCTCTATTCTTCTTCGCTTTATTCAGATGTTAGCTAGAAAAAAAGCTATGACTCCTCAAACTTAATAACTTGCATTAAAAAAAAAACAATAAATGATTGAGGAGTTCCAATTCTAGAAAAACATCCCTAGTGTTTGACCTTTCTAATGGTGTAATTTGCTTTTATAAAAAAAACCTTTAAGAGTTATTTCATAATTTTTTTACATCTTTCTGTAAGTTTGAGGACCCATAATTTTTTTCTAGCTGTCATCTGAATAAAGCAATAATTTAATAAGAATCTGCCAACATTAAAGATTAAAAAAAAAAAAAAAAAAATATTGCCTGTTTTACCCATTTTTTATAAAAATTACACTTTAAAGTTAAGAAAGTGGTGAAACAAGATTTTTTTTTTTTTTAAATATCCAGGGGCCGGGCCAAATAAATTAGGGCTGAGTAAGTAGCAGATGACCCCACCTATCCACCATTTTCGTATGTTCAACGTTCTGCCAAACACCCTGTAGAACATGTCCCGGAATTAACCTACACCACCAAACACCCCGAATAGAATATTATGTTATAATCATAATACATACATTTTTATCAAACATTGTTTTATACGCAATAGTAGTAGTAGTAGTATCCCACTGATTCTGGGAAAAAATTACGGTCTCATTACAAATCTACGCACGAGATACCTACTGTACATCGTCCATTTAGGTTTGTTTTGACTGTACAGAGGAAGTGTGACTGTAATTTACGAAGTTTTAATTATTTTTATTAGGATAAAAAAAATACCTCTATTAAAAACTAGCTTCTGTCCCGCGACTTCGTCCGCGTGTAATTTCGGCCCCCGACCCTTCGCGTCACATCCCGTTGGCCATCCGCGCTATTGCTTTATGTATTAAATACTTTAATTTAAAAAAAAAAGAACTCTTAACACACTACTAAAGTTTCTATAATAATATAATTCAATCATGATTCGAAAGACACGTGGCGCCATCGTTTATCATAAGAACGTTATTGTTGTTTTCATCAGGAATAGTACTATTTTTCGGGATGAAAGGTACCCTATGTCCGTTTCTGTACACCTGACAACGTATATGCAAAATTTCAGGATAATCGGTTCAGTGGCTTAGGCATGAAAAGGTAACAAACAAACTTTCGCATTTATAATATTAGTTAGGATTAGGATGTCAGAAATCGATTCAGTAAATGATTCTGAACAAACTACTTAAGTATATGTATATGTGCATTAACTCAGTTAAACATTGTAGATTGCCCGGCACTTTAATTTAGAATATGCTTATAGCTCGTATATATCCACAATCTACAACCCTGTAAATACAGGAGCACTCCTTAAAACGTTCGGCATTTAATGTGACAGTAGAAAAGTTAACAACATTATTGTACATTGACAATTTGTCAGCTATTACCTTTTCACTAACTAGTACTAGTACCGCTACTTTCGCCTCATCATCCTTTATGTTTTCACAGAGATAACCAGTCTTAGTTGTATTCATGTAACTTCGGTCAGTAGGAACTGCTGAATAGATCCCAATGATAATGCCAATCATAATGCACTGGATAGATTAGCTAGCATAACTGTTAGTCGTTATTAGCAAATACAGGGTGGCCAATTTGAAAGTATACAATTTTAAATTTTGATTATTTTTATTACAAACGTAAATTACAGGATTTAATTTCCATATTTATTTTACTCAGGCTTGGCAATTTTATACGAAAATTAAGATCAGCGTAATCTCCTCCTTTTTTATACTCAAAAATGCGATCGCTTTTCATTGTGTTTTTCATTAAATTTTCGCATACTTTGTTAGTTATCCCACTAACAAAGTCACAAATATTCTGCTTTTTATAGTCAAGATTGACCACGACACGTCCCTTTGGATAACATCATACAAAAAAGTCAGGACATGTCGCGAACCTCAATGATCAAAATGGTATTCGTTACTCTTAATGATTTGTTAGAAAAATTGGTTCGTTTTTAAATTCGTTTAAGAACTTCAGAATAAAATTACTGAAAGTATTGCGGTGTTCAAGGTCTTATAGACTGTGCATAACGTATATGCCGCATTTTAAATAAATAATAAACACCAAACAACTGCAAAATTTAGCTTTAAATCTGAATGGGGGCTAAAAAAAGTTGTATACATCTTAATTGGCCACCCTGTAGGAAAACACTGCCCATCTACTCATCACACTATCCTTTCACCTCACCGTTTACGACACCTTCAATAAACTTAACAATCTGCGCACCTACAATCTTGGAATAGGTGAAGCTAATATAAACGAAGATTTAAATGGAAAAACAAACCATAAAGAAGGTAAAGTCCGTGCACTTTCATGGTCTGATTACAAGTATGTGCTTCTAATGAGGCGGGAAGCGCCGGCGCCACGCCGAGTGCCTAATTAGAAAGTAGAAAATCTAATTATTTCGCTAGAGCCTGTCTGTGGCGCATATCTAGCAGACATTGGCCTGGGGTCAGATGAAATCGTTGAGGAATTTCAGAGACGATGAAAAGACAGTGTTTACAATTAAGTTGTCTTAAAAGTTATTATACTAATGGCGTAACAACTAAGTCAAATAAAACTACGACGACTTTTGAAGGATTGCTGCTAGCCAATATGACAGTGTCATCATCAAACAATAGCAGGCCACTCTGCCGCGCTAACGAAGAATGCAATGACTTGATTTTGGACGATTTTGAGTTATATATTCGTTGAGTTATATATTTGGAGTCAGCGAATCAAAATCTATTAACTCTCTATAAGCATTTTATTGATCCTTCAGGAACTCAGTTTTTCAGTAAGCAAGAATGCAATAACTAAAACTTCATAACAAATTCAACAATCAAAAATACAATTCACGGAAGCGGCAAAATCGAGTTATTGCATTTTTCGTTAGTGCGGCAGCACTGCTGGACGTAGGTCTCTCTCCTAACGCATTCCATTTAACTTAATCCTCGGACACTCTGCTAAGATCAGATGAGTGTCAATCCCCATTTGCTTTTTCGTAACATTAGCCAATTCTTGCTATGTTATCGATAAGCACATGCCAGTCTCGATATAATCACGATCTAGATTCTATCCATCACTCGTCACCGGTCGTGATCGTCACGCATTTGCATCGAATTCGATTCGCTCTACTGAATCGATTCGAAAACACATGCATGACGGCATCGCAGCATATTGTCGTATGTTATCATTGGGCAGCATCACCGTATCAGACTATATTTGTTTAGTAGCTATATTGCAGAGGAAGACTGTCTTCAAGACAATGATAGGCACAAGAAATAGGGGCGTAACGCTTACCATTTCTTGACTCATTCATTTATTTTGCGCCTCCAATCAAAGAGAACAGAGGCACGTTTTTGTTCTCAGCCAAGCCATTAACAGCACATTTATCACGGCTAAAACTAATTGTTTCAACCTTTTATAATGCCATAACACCAAAAGAGACCGAGACTTAACAAATTAACAGAAAATAAATTATGTCAAAAATCACCGTTTTACTAATAAACCACAATAAATCCTGCTTTATTTCTGGACTTGCTATAACAGGTACAATAGCCCCGGTGACAGTTACAATGACAAATGTACCAGGAGTACAGTTTATAAGGAGAACCAAATAACTAGAAAGCAAATGCTAGCTATAATGCAGGATTTAATGATTTGTCTGTCTTAATATTTTGAAGGCGAGGAAATGGGTTTTGTTGATATGATGGCATATAATCCATCTTGGATCTTTAAGTCCTACTGACTTAGAAACGGGCAACTAAATTGATGAATTTTGGTATGTCAAAGTTACAGTAACCTGGAATGTTTATTTATTTATTTTATTATTTATGTACACACAGTTAAATACATAGAGATACGATATCATTATAATTTATTATTTTACTATAACACTTTCACAGACTCATTCAAGGCGATGTTATAAGTCACAGTGACTATAAAGATTTACAAAATATAAAATGACCTGTAAGAAAAATGACAAAGAATTAAATACTGAAGACCGCCCATTGTGACACCCTATGTAAAAGTTCTACATTTATATCTGTAATTTTTATGGTGTACATAATAAAGAGTATTCTATCTATCTATCTATACTAATAATATAACAATTTTGTTATAAAAATGACAACGTTTCTAATATCAGACCTCTTTCAATTATTATTTGTGCCATTTAAATGAAACTCGGCAGGTTTTGCCCAAATATATCCTCCGATACTGTAATAGGGTTAACAATACGTGCGTCTCGTGACATAAATTGAACAAATTAATTAATTG
This sequence comes from Dryobota labecula, assembly GCA_947523025.1. NCBI lineage: Eukaryota > Metazoa > Arthropoda > Insecta > Lepidoptera > Noctuidae > Dryobota > Dryobota labecula. The sequence continues at coordinate 3,956,176 of OX383296.1, read as the reverse complement.
ACATAGTTGAAACAGATTATCCAATCGCACTCAATATTGAAAACACCACGGTTCTGTCAGTTTTTGCCATCCCTAATACCACACCACACCCCTTTGACCATATATATTCGAATCTTTCTGAGTTGTTAATAGCTTCTGTTTAAGACGCAGATATATGCCAGTTACCTTGATTGGTTAGCTTGCGTGTGCTGCACTGAGCTCACGCAACGCGTCGTACGTCCAGCCAGTCCATCGCCCATCCAGGAGCGCTGTCCCAAATAAGACGCATTATTAATTTAATAAACATAAAAAAGGTATTTTAATAAAACATCTATACTAAAAGATCAATGATTAAATTATCTTTAAATATGTTAAGCTAAAAGCTAAAGCTTTCAATACGTTATGATTAAATATGTTATGCTACATTATACTAACATTGTTTAAGAACTTTTGTAACCATATTTATCTGCAAATAAATCTTTGACTTTGACTTTAAAAAGGTGAAGGTTTTAGAAAAATACGCTTGACAGATTTTGCGTGATTCGCAGTTTTTTATCCGCGTTAGACAAAACTTTACGAATTAATTTCACTATGTAATATAAAAAAAATCTTTATTCTTTAGGCCGCATAGTTTTCGTCAAAAAAATAAATAGTTACACAGTTTTAGTTTTTTACATATTTTTTTTTCAAACCATATCATTAACACTACTCATTTAGACGTTATTTTTAGTATACAATCATTAATCATTATCGTCGTCTTAAAAGTATCAAATACAATCCTTTAGACTTTGCATCCTGTTGTGACTCACTCAGCTTTTACTCTCATGTTATGAAGCTCTAAAACAATCGGTTATTAATAAACGATGAACATCAGTCCAAAGTACACTAGAGCCGTTTTTCGAACTCGATAGCTAATAAAACTACCATGACTAATAGTACTTCAGTTCTGCTGACTAGTTCTGACTTCTCAAGGGCAAATGTTGACTTAGTTCTTGAATACTTCAAGTTCCGGAAAAATCTTGAGACTCTTCAATGGCTCTTGACTTTGCATAGCTGTTATGTTAGCTTATGGTTATTAGAATCAGCTTCACAAATTTTAAGTTATAGGAGTTGAATTTTATCCCCCGACTCAAACGGAGGGATGTTATAATTTTAACTTGTGTATCTGTGCAGGGTGTCTGTGACATCTTAGCTCCCAAACGGATGAAGTTTTTTTTAATAATCCTTTTGTGGCTCTTAAATTGTTAGAAGGCTTCTTTGACTCCGACGAATAATGTTGATCTTCAAGCAGTGTCAAAAGCAAATAGATAAACTCTATTTAAAGTTGTATTGTCGTTATACGTTAGTAACATATAAGAGCTACTGAAGTTGCCTCTAAACACTTGCTGCCTTTCGCGTCCAGTCCAGTCGTTCCCTGTCCCATTCTAAACTCACTTTTTACATCACACTGGAAAATATAGAACTTACCGTAATAAATCATTCAACATCTATGACTTAGCTGCTCATTTACTGGTCATGTGATGATGTCCAATATGTACACAGCACAAACACATACGTAGGCCATTCACCTGCATGACCAGCAACTTTTTTCGTTGCACAGGAATTAAGCGAATGTGGTCGTTATTTGAGAAATTAGATACCATGTTGTTATCAGAAGTTATTTTTTGTCGTATTCCCATCTAAATCATGAGATTAAGGTGGACTTTCTCGTACACAGTAGCTTATTTAGGCTCATGTTATCCTAGGAAAACACCATATTATACATAGTTGGGTAAAAATCAAGTAATGCACCAAATCTGCTTTTATTTTGTGGGATTGATGACGAAAGGTCATCAACTTGTTTCTTTGTGCCTGTACCGTACCTGAGCTTTTGTTGCATTAATTAAGTTTTGACGCTTAATTTTCCTGTTCCAAATCCTCATGAATACCTCATGAATAAGGTCTTAATCTTTGAGTGCATCGACAAGTACTTTAATACCTGATTTAAATATTTTGAATCCAAAATCTTTTATAAAAAACCATGAATGAGGGTCAAAAGCAAGCTATTTGAAAACCTAAAATAATTGCAGACGCAATTTCGACTGCGGTATGCTACCTATACCTACAAAATTAAGTTTAGGACCACACCTAAGACGCGTAGGATCACGCCCATAGCATCATAATTGAGAACACACCGTCTATGCTAATACGAGCATCATTTCACCAATATGTTTAATCACTCCAGCTTCTTGAAACTAACCTTTACGTCTTCACAATAAGGTACGAGAGTGTGGAATAGAAGGCGTTGATAAAATTGCAGGAGTTGAAATAGTGAATCATGGGAGATGAGTCTCATTCGCTGCGATAGGCAATGTTGCAGTAATGATACGGGTAATGGAGGCTGTTTGCCATATGCATGGGCGTGAGCAAGTTCCATAAATGTTATCAAGCCTATTAATGTAGTCGTTGATAATTATTGGGGTTTAACGAAATATGGGTTTAGTAACGATGTGGATTTGCAGAACGACCACACATGGGCTTAATCTGTGCGATCCAGACGACACAAATTGCTGCGCTTATAAGCTCATTTGTGTTCATTACCCTGGTCACGTCTTTTCACACCCACGGGAAGTGGGTGGTAACTATTTCAGAATAACAGGTCATAAAATGACCTCAATTTAAACCGAAGGACCACACACTTAGGACCAAATCAACAAGCCCTGACGTATTCCGTTTAAGAAACCGCAGATGCTTCTGTATTCCGTAGCACCCTGCAAGTGTTAGATGTTGACTAAGATTACGATGATGCTTAAGCTTTCCGAACAGGTTTGGGTCAAGTCCACTTGGCACGTGCCGTGGCTCACGATTGAGATGGACGCTTTGTGAATTGACTGAGTAACTTAGATCATATCTTGCGAAAGTGATTCGATATTCGCATATTGATAAGCTTCAATTTTGGTGTACCTGAAGCTTTTGATTACAATCATAGTTATTTTTATTTTTTTTTGGAGATTTCTGATGCCTGAAGAATTATCCCTTTACATTGGAATTAACAAACATAAAACAAAGGAAAGAATGAAAGAAAATACATTTGTTTGCGGTGAACATGACGCAAAGAAAGAGCACAAATTCAAAAAAAGAACAAATTAGGGGGAAAATATGCGTCACATCACATCCACGCAAAACGGCTCAGCATAATACTGTGACCCTATGCGAGGTTTCTTATAGCGACGCCCGCGTTGACATGCATAGACGTCGACCGGTGCAGCCTTCTTTCTTATATCTATGGGTGCAGCGTACAGCATATTAATTAAGCTCCAAAAACAATCATAATATTGGCAGCACGCAACTTCTAACGACCTAACTTTCTAAACATCTGGCCTCTATGTGATGAAGAGTAGGCTGAATGTCGCGAAACCCAAACTGTCCAATTTAGTCCAGTTTAGTTTCGCCATTACCAATTAGTGTACAGAGTGCACTTAAACAGTTTGTCCTTAGCCTATGTACTATGCGTAGACGAGTTTTGCTGTAACCACTGAGGTTGTTAGGGTTACCTCGAGTTCTCTACACCAATATTCCGTAGTTTATTAGGGTGAACTAGCCGACTTTGTGTTGAAACCTTACTCCTGCAAACTTTAACAAATCACTGGCAGTACAACAAGAACTTTTCTCGGGCCATTACTAGAATCAGTTTTGTTTTAAACCTTGACTTTATCTCATAATGTGAAAAGTTTTATGAGTATGGCGAACCGTCTCTGTCGGAGAGACCTTAAATCTATTCGTTATTGGGTTGTCAACCTGTCATGTCCTATCATTCTGTAACTTCGGGCTGAGTTATATTACCCTCCATTCTAGGCTATGTCTTTGCATAAACTCTCTGTTACAAGGTTGCCATCATAAATATAGCATTCATAAATAGTAAAGATAAAATACTCCTTTTTATGAGTTCTCTAGTAAAAAACTATATTTACGAAAGCGCAGTATATTCACCGATTTATGTCTACGCAGCGCCGATCGTAAGTTCGCGAACCGATCGGTTAGAAACATTGGCAATAAATTATAACGTAGTAAATGTCAGGTATTCAAATGTGCTATGAAGAGAAATACGTATGCCCAGGGCTGGGACATATGACCATTCAGTCTTAGACAGGGTTCAAGCAAATCATAGTGAACTTGATTCTCTGAAAAACAATGAGCACTTTTGAGCTGAGAACAAGAAATTATTCGTGTTATTTTAGGTGTTTTGATAGTGTGTGAGGTTTGGCTACATTTGCTCCCGATTTGGTGTCACAGGCTGCTAAGGATTCATGAGTTCTCTAGCTGCCTAAGTATACTTTATAACTCTAGAGCGTTTTCAACGTTAGCAACAAAATACGATCTAGTGGAATGTGGCAGTTTTTATTTAGATCGAATTTTGTTGCTTCGTGTCTCAATATGAAACTTTATAAAAGGTATTAGAAAATTCTAGACACACTTACCGATATAGTTGATTGAGCCGTTTTTCATAATTACTTCTCAGTCACGAGATAATATGTTTTTTAAGGAGTGGCGCTAGTGGACCGGTGACAACCCTCTAAGTATCTCTTGTAGTTCTCATCACGTCTTGAATTCACTTTGAAGCGTCGGAACGTCTTTATCAGATATGATGCGACTGAGCGATTGTAGCACATCAGGCGTACAGCCAGGAACATTCACCTGTAAGTTGAACGTACATTGATCCGTTGGAATTTGTGTTCAATGAATTGCGCTAAGTGGACCCCATGAGGCTATTATATAAAGTCCTAATATCGCCATTGGTTGAGAGTGTCACATTATCATATCAGCTCGTGAAACATCTGGACTGGTCTACAAAACCTTATAGGAATTTTATTGGGAACCTTTGTGGATCAATATTTGCTTAACAGTGAGATGATGACTGAATCTATACAATCTATACAAATAAAAAAAAAATTAACTGTCTGAAAATAACAGCTTTTTACTAACATGCATATGAAAGTATGTATATACGGTACTTATAATATAAAACCCATTTTAAATATTTTGTCTTTTTGTCCGCCTGTTTGTTCCGGCTAATCTCTGAAAGGGCGGGACTGATTTTGACGGGACCTTCATTGGCAGATAGCTGATGTTATAAGAAGTAACTTAGGCTTTTATTTTAGAAAAAGCCATGCGGGCGATGTCGCGGTCAGCAGCTCGTTATTAGATAAAACCCTTAGTTGCAGTGGCAGCAGTGATGGTAGTCCAGTGGTAACGGCCCGACTTACGAGTTTATAGGTCTTGGGTTCCACCCAGGCAGTCGCTTTACTTTGTGTAAATAATTACAGCACCACTGCTCTCAAAACATTGAACAAAAAACATCGTGACAAAACCGGCATGTCCTAGAACCAAAAATTCAAGACATAGGTCATCTATCAACGCGCACTGTAACCGCGTAGTAGATTACAGCCCACTCGAAGAGATGAGGCCTGTGTCCCAGCAGTTGGAAGATTATAGGCTGATTATATGCTAAGTTGTCTTTTATGTCACTTGGGAGAAGGGAGACCAACTTAACCACCTCAGTTTTTCCACCCAGATGAAGAGCAGTTTTCTCACCAGTAACCTCTCGTTTTTTTGAGACCACACGCGTTATCACTACATATTATAAAACAAAGTCCTCCGTCGCGTCTGTCTGTCTGTGAATTCGCGATAAACTCAAAAAATACTATACACCGATTTTCATGCTGTTTTCACCAATGGATAGAGTGGTTCTCGAGGAAGGTTTTAGTATATAATTTGTCAAGTTTTTGTAAACATTGGCTAAAATATAATGATATTTGTTGGAGGTGTCGGAAAAAAATAAGCCTGGCTAAAAATGATATTTGTTGGAGGTGTCGGAAAAAAATAAGCCGTCTGGAACGAATCTGGCTGAAATTTGGTATAGGGAGGGATAGATTATAGCCTGGAATAAGACATAGGCTACTTTTATCCCTGGAATAGAGTCCCATGGGTTGCGGGAACGGGATCAAAATTTCATGACTTTTGGTCGCGATAACCGACATACACGCGGGCGAAGCCGCGGGCATCAGTCATAAAATATAATTAACTAGTAAGGTATCAGCCCTGTTAGTCCGCGTATACCGTTACCGACGTATAAGCCAATATCTTGGAAACTGGTTCAATGCTAGCCGATCCTTGTTCGGATACTAAATCCATCACGATTGAATACAATGTGCTGTTATAACATAGGCGTAACGTAATTTATATGTGGATGGGATTTTTATAGGGAATTTGTTGCTGGAAATAGATTTAAAAGAAAGAGGTAGCGTAGTCTTTGTGTTGTCTGGGTTGACGATTTTGCTCTCATACTGAAATAACCGACAACTTAAAAAGTTTTGAACGCTCACCCTCCAAATGAGTCGATTCATTCATTCTTTTCCTTTCCGTACCAGTTATGTATACTACATCTTCAATGTTTTACGCAACATTCCAATATTTTTCAGGAGTCCTACATTTTATCATTCTATCATTTACATTAATCATACCCGCTTATGCATTACAAAACCTTAACGTATCGTATCTTTTGTTCCAGGCATCTATGGACCTCCCCCCTGACAAAGCGAAACTCCTGCGCAACTACGACCTGGAGAAGAAATGGGAGATCATCTGCGACCAGGATATGGTGCAGGCCAAAGACTCGCCAGCGCACTACCTCAACAAGCTCAGAACCTACCTCGATCCTAAGGCGTCCAGAAGTCACAGGGTATGTAATAATAATAATAATAAAATTTATTGTTCAAAAGAGCATTACAGAATTAAAATAGCACTAGCCTCCACACTAGGATTCCCTGTGTCGTGGAGACTAGTCTCCTTCGTCTTACAAGATGATAAGGTACATAGTGGATAGGTACACACATAAAATTGGTCGATAAGATAATATTAGAATGTTCCTCCAAATTTATATATGTACCAAAATCAAATATCTACGGCCTTAATAATAAGGAATCGATAAAAAACTATCTCTAGCTAACAGTTGGAGTAGATTCGGGCGTAACAAACTGTTAATCATCTGCTACACGCTTGATGCGTAGCTTGTGCTTTATCTGAGTATCGTTAGTCAATTTGCATTTTAAGGGCTGATTTTTCGAACGACAGATATCTTTTATCCGTGGAATTAAATTTACCTCTGACACTTCTGGCATTGTACGGAAAAACTAACTGACCGCCAGTAATTCAGAATGATTCCTCTGATAACGATGTCTGGCGATAGAAAAATATCTAAATAAAATATATATTATGTCGGATCTTTCATGAGTATGCACTTAAAATGAGACACAAGCGCCTTTGTTTAGCGTTGTGCGGAGTCTAGGATTGAGTATGGTGTTCGATACGGTCTACGGACCATGGTGCGACAGTGATCGTTTAGACGTGGTCGGGAACTCGGGACACATACTGGCCTAGGAACTGCTCAGTGTTTCCTTTTAAGTTCAGAGTATTAATTAGTTCAGTAGTGTTAGTAATTGACTCTGTAACAATAAAACGTGTAGAAGTTAAAGGAGCTATTTCTCTCGTTTACCCGTATCACAATTCTGCGCCCACGACTGCAAATGCTGACACTATGTATGTCACTACGTATGTTCTGATTACAATCCTATTTGCCTCGGATCTGACATATAGATATCATATGGCAAAAGGAGCCTAAACCATTAAATTGGAGTTCAACTTAACCCTTTGCGACTTCGAGTAATCCATTTGGCTATTCAGGGTGGACTACGTCTTTTGTATGTTTATAAGCATACTAAATATACATTCTGAACTTTTTAAATCGCTGTGTTGTGTAGATGATATTATCACAACTTACAAGACCACTACATTGTTCCCTTCACCGTCAAAGGATACTATAGAAATGTTGGGACCCCAAGTTGCCAAGCTCACCGTATTCGGCAATACCGTTACACATTGTAAACAATGAGCAGCAGCATTAGTGAGCGATAGAGATCTGTGGCCGCCGGCAATTTGTGGGTACGACACTATTGTGCACTGAAACAGACTTTGGAAAGGACTGGGTTTTTCCGGATAAAATGTCTGATGTCTTCCTTTTTTACCTTACTGCCCCAGAAGGTTGGTAATGTTTTTCGAGAGTATGTATGAATGTCTATTTCTTTGGCACGCTCTGTAGCCTAAACGGCTTGATGGATTTTAACATATGAGGTGTCGTTAGATTCGCCATAAATGTTGAAGTGACATAGGCAATATAATATTTACAATTTTACACATTGCATCTGCAAAAGGGAGGGAGAGGTTTTTTTAAAATAAATTACAACCATACTGGTATCAAATAAAAGATACACAAAATAGCAAATAGCAGCTAGCTAGCATGAGAAAATTCCAAATATAAGTATATATCCTACTAATATTATAAACGCAAAAGTTTGTATAATATACAATTTATAAAGATTATAATACTTATTTTTGCTTGCTGAAGGAGTGAGTTCACCAGAAAATTTCTTGAATTCCTCATCAAGATCACCATCATCTGCCTACCTATAGTAAATTAAATCCTTATTCCTTGTAAAAACTCCATCGTCGTTTCTCCTTGTTTTTGAGTAGACCATATTATTTTATTCTGTTTTTTTTTTCGCAAAGTTTGATGCTCGCATTGAGCAAGTGTCTTGTGTGACATAATCTACATATTTTACGCTGGGTGGCTCCCACTCATCTTTTCTTTAGTTCTGGGGGCCAAGTAAACTAACGTTACAAACGTTGCGATGGTCTCTTCATTGTGAGTTTTTGACAGATTTGCCATACAAACACTGTCAAATACTCACAATGGCGAGACCATTGCAACGTTTGTAAATTAGTAGACTTAGGCCCCTGTTTGTCTGTACTACAGTTAAGGCGAGGTTCTTCAAGTTAACCTCTAGGAAATGTAATTTTAATGTAATTTTATTTAGAAACGGTAATGATTAAACACGTGAAAAAATTATATGTTGCTTTTGAGACCTTTCTGTAGGTACATCGGGTATTCGTTACATAATTGGATAAAGTTCGCTCGATAGAAAAAAAATCCAAACATACCCTTATTTTGTAGATTAAAATCATTTTATTTCAATATTATACCACATTATGTATTGAAAATCACATCAAAATAAACGTCTATGATGATGTAATGTCCTTCGGGTTTAACATTGTTAATATCGTAAAACATATAAGTTTCAAACCAAAATTAACGAAATTTACGGCACAATTTACTCGCGCCACCTCTAGAACAAAAATGCACGCTCGAAGAACCTCGCCTTAAGTGAGCTCGTGTACTTTCAATGTCAAAACACCATGTTACCTACAGAATAAACATAGAAAAGCCCTCAAGCTCCCTGTCCCGTTTCATGTCCCAAACAATGAGCAATACATCACGTTTTATCGATAGGGATCGCTGGCCAGGTTCAATTTGTGGGCAATCTCTTCCCAAGCTACTGTTGCAAGTGATCGTTACAACTAATGGGTTTAGACCCTTTAAGGTTTCTTTAATGGAATGCTCTGGGAATCTTAGAAAAACTCAAGTTGCTTGTATTACGAATTCTGTTCACATCTCTGTAATGGCTTTTCAATTGCGAGTTACTGATATCGTTAATAATTACTGATATCTTTATTAATATTATAAAACAAGAGAGCGAATTTTGTGAGTTTGTGTATAATTGTGGTGGATAATCTCCGGAACCACAGCTCCTATTTAAAAAAATCTTTTACGTTTTGAACCACAATGATAGCCTTGTGGTTTGACCGTCTGACTGTCAAACAAGTGATATTATTATAGCCTGGGATATGGAGAAGGACACAGGCTTCTTTTTTACGCGGTAACTGACATCCACGCGGGCAGAGCCGCGGGCAAAAGCTAGTAAGCTTTATAAGAACAAAAAAATCAAAATCGGTTGAACGGACTCTACAAAAGGTCTTATTTAAAATGGAGTATAGTACTTTTTGTTGGGTTGCTGCTTGTGCACAACGTGTCGTGCGTGACGTGAACAGACATAAACATATATACCGTCTTCACATGTATATAAGTTGCACCCATGCGAAGCTAGGATGGGTCGCAAAAGCTTTAAGTTTAGACTTGTCATTGAAGCTTACAATAGATACGTAGCCCAGACGTCATTTAGTTGTTTGATGCAGTTATCCTTATCTAGGGTTACCATCTGACCGGATAAAGCCGGTCTTGACCGGATTTTTAGGTATTAGACCGGACTCCGCCCGGATTTTACGTCAGACCGGATTTTTTACATACACGTGCTTGAGCGACGGGCGCAGCACCGGACAGTTTTTGAGGGACAAAGGAATTTGTATAGATGACGTCAAACTATTTGAAGAGTTCTGTCTGCTGACGAATTTTCTGAACACAAAGCAGAGCGATTTTTATGAAGAGCTTGCTGAAAAGCAATGGTGTATATTCTTGAATACAATTAACGAGTTAACAGTTCAAGAGTTGCAGAATTTTTGAAGATTTGTCAGTATTTCTTTATCATTTTGCCACACAACGCAAATGTAGAGCGAGTCTTTTCTCTTATGACTGCACAGTGAACCAAAGAAATAGACTTTCAGTGGAGTCAGTAAGAGCCATATCTATTGCTTACGCATTACAACTTTAAACACGTGACGTGCGAACAATTTTACAGTGAAATAGCTGGAAAAGCCAACTTTTTGAAAGCGGTTGCTAGCAACCAAAAATATAATAATAAATAATATGAATAAAAACATTATTAAATAATTTGATTTTTATTTTATACAAGACCGGATTTTTTTTTCAAAATCAGGATTTTTAGACTTGGCAGGCAGGTTTTTTAATTTGTAGGCCTGGTAACCCTATCCTTATCCCTTATCAGTGTCTGCTCTCTCTACAATGAGCATCAAAAATAAAATTGGAAAAGACGGCTGGGGTGCGGGTGATTTCATAGGGTAAAAAAGTGTAAGGACATTTTTTCTAGATAATTGCATGTGTAACAATTTTTGTCTGATGTATTTTTGCAAATTTTGACCTTGAATAACTTGTTTGCACATGCGGGATCGATAGGGACTTTTGTCATTTATTTTATACTGGCTTTTGCCCGCGGCTCCGCCCGCGTGAATGTCGGTTATCGCGTAAAAAAGTAGCCTATGTCCTTCTCCATATCCCAGGCTATATCTCTGCCAAATTTCATGACGATCGGTTCAGCGGTTTAGGCGTGAAAACGTTACAGACAGACAGAGTTACTTTCACATTTATAATATGAGTATAGATAGATGATATAAACAATCAAACCAAGATCAAATTTATACGAATTAATGTAACCTTACACCTATTTTTTGGGTTAACTTGACCGGATTAAGAGCCTATACAAATGGCTGATTGGAAACCTTCACATATTTAATAGTAATAATGATCCACGTCATATTTGGCCCAATTTTGAACAGAGTAAACTTGAACTATTACCAGTAATAGATATGACCTCGAGATTTGGGACAAACAAATAAACAGACTCCCGTTGCTGTAGCTACTATAGTATTATACTATAATAGCTAAGCGCAATGGTGTAGTCGATTTTATGGACACGTCCCATTACCATGTTTAGAGTTTTGTTTGTGAATAGCGGATTAGTTTGTTTGTTCAGCTATGGGAGAAAATCTCTGATGAAATTGTTTGTCTTGTTCTGATGTAAGTGATTGGATTTTGAAGATATAAATGTGCATCTCATGTTTCTTATTATCATGTTCGTATCAGCTCGTTTATATCCATTTATCTATTCTCTTATACTTAGTGTATACTAGCTTTTGCCCGCGGCTCCGCCCGTGTAGATATCGGTTATCGCATAAAAAACTAGCCTATGTCCTTCTCCATATCCCATGCTATATCTCTGCCAAACATGACGATCGGGTCAGCGGCTAAGGCGTGAAAACGTAACATACAGACAGACAGACAGAGTTACTTTCACAATTATAATATTAGTATTAGTATGGATGTAAATGGTACACCACTGACTACCTGCAGTATTGTCTCTCCTTCTACTTTTGATCCATCCAAAGGTTGTCTGTAAAAGATCGCTTTTAGCGATAAGACCGCCCATTGTGGACAACCTTATGTAACATTTATAAATTTATATTTGTAATTTTTATGGTGTATATAATAAAAAGTATTCTATCTATCTATCTATCTCGTTGGTTTGGTTTTCCACTAGTTGTGAAGTTAAAATTCTCAATGCATTGAGAATAGTACATTACTTACCAAGGGCTGTAAAAGAAAGAAAGCCTGAAATCGCAGGTATTTGTGACCCGAGGCGCAGGTGAGGGTTGTAAATATGCTATAGAGGGCTTTCTTTTTTACTGCCCCGTGGTAAGTACACAATTTTGCGTCTTCACCCTGGCCACAATGCGAGTTTTACTGTACGCGTGACGTAAAACCTTTTTTAACATCAGTATTGCTAAGCCATTGCTTCTATGTTCGAAAAATGTGCCTGTTCAACAACAAAGTAAATAACGCAACTTTTTTTTTTTTTTTTAATGAGTGTTGTTGAACTGTCAATGAATACCATTTCTACTGTTAGTGTGTTACGCAATTACCCCCCCCCCCCCAGGTTTTCATAAAAATAGACGTATGTCAAATTTACCAAGTAATGAGCAAATTATGGTCTCTAAACATTTAGCTCAAGGCTTGCAAATGCAATCGTGCAAATAATGGTAAGTTAGCTGTGTGGGCACGGTAACGACTGTTTTCCTACCATCATCTCGGCACAAACTCGCGGAAAAATCAAATGCTCAACTGACTACTAATCGTGTAATCATATCACTGACTGCCGCAGCCGCTGGACCATGTAGGGAGGTCGTAACATTTTAATGGATGAAGTTTTGAAAGAGGATTCGAATTCCAAAATCTAAATGGTACTTACCCATTTCCTTCCGTGGGTGTCGTAAAAGGCGACTAGACTTACTAGAGAATGGGCAGCAGCGTTCTTTTTGCATTTTAAACACCATACTCCGATCGCCAACCTGCCTGCCAAGCGTGGCGATTATGGCAAACCCCCCCAATTGGGAGAGGCTTATGTCGAGCAGTGGACGTCTTTTGGCTGAAATTATGATGATGAATGATAAAATGGTACTTGGTAATGACCAGCTTAAAAAAGCAAACTGCATAAAAATCTATGTTATCCCGGTCTCGATTTTAATCTCCTTACTTCAACTCACCGATTCCATACTTACAAAAAAAAAACACACGTCGATTTGAAAATCTCTTCCTTTTTTTCGTCGGTTAATAACCGGCCAATTGCGTGTCGGACCACACACAGATGAATTTATCCCAAGAACAAACTTAACATTGTAGTTGAAAAACCTGTTCTCCCATACATTCCAACTGCAAATGTAAGTTTGTACGCACAATGTTGAGAGATTTACCATGTTATCTTTAGACCATAGACTTCTTATAGGTTTGCCTGTGATCTACAAGTATAGAACAATTTTTTTTTCTCTTTTATTCTTTTTTTTTCAAAATTATAGGCTCCGTAGTTTCGCAAATAAGGGGAGAACTGTTCAATTTTCATCAATTTTCTTAAATAACTTTAAAACCTTTACTTTAATATAATTTAAGAAAATACATTTGGCATCCTCACAGGTAGCCCTTGCATTTGGTATGGCACACCACACGGTACAGTTCGCAAAAAAAAAAGTTTTTGGCTCCCTATAGTGATGGGGATTAAAAATTAATTAATTTACGTTACACGTCCGTGTTTGGGTCACAGAAATTCATTCGTATACCTAATCGGTCCATTAGATTAGGAGCAAATTGGCTGTGACAGACTGACTCCATTTAGCTTATTTTTTTTTTTAATATTTATATTACTTGTAAAAGTGATTACGATATCGTATTTACAGAATAAACGATTTCATTTCAGACAGACAGACACACGACTGATCGTATATGGGTTCCAATATTTCATTCGAACGTACGGAACCCTCAAAATGATATTGAATTGTTACTAAGAACGTTATTTTTAGTAAATCCGCGTGCAGTATGTAAAGGCTGTAAACACCTGTGCTGTGGTTTGGCAGCTTTTACGTAAATGTGGAGACGCAGGTGCCTGCAGCGGCTGTATGCAGACACGTCATCTGAGAATGTAGGGATCGATACGAACTACGACTGTTTATTGTAAAATGTAAAAAGAGGTTTTTGCCACTTTTTACAAAGCATAAAATACTTCACACTTCCGTCATTTTATATTTTGGAAATAGCCCTATTTGTGATAAATAACCCCCATTTGTTTCCTCGAATAGCGGACATAGGTGCCGATTCCCTTGTTCACAAACTAAACTAAATTTAAGTTCCGTGCATATTTTTCTATCTATTTCATTATGAAAAGGACAGAAGATAAATTTTAGTTTAGTCCTGTCAAATTAATCAGCGCTTTACGTATTTTGACGTAATTTTAGTCGGCAAGTTTTTAATCACGTCTAAACTTGTGTGGAGTAGTGACAGGCGCTGATAAATTTGACAGGACTAAACTAAAATTTATCTTCTGTCCTTTTCTTAATGAAATAGAAAGAAAAAGATGCACTGAACTTAAATTTGGTTTAGTTTGTGAACAAGGGAATCGACACTATTATAATACGTAATCGCCGGGATAATAGTAAAATTCGTGTTCAGCCAGCTAAGACAGCAGTACTGTATAAAAGCGTTGTATGCAGAGCGCCAATAATTTATAACAATATCCCTATCTGTGTTAAGAAATTAAATATAGACCAGTTTAAGAAAACATTTAAAAAAATACTGACAGAAAAAGCCTATTATATAATGAATTTTTATATCATAAATCGCTCTGAATATACTGACTGAATCTATTCTATTTATTTTGAATCGTATGACTATTGACGTATTTAATTTAATATTATTGTTAATTTTTGATTTATTTATATTATTGTTCATTGTATCTTAATTTTCATATCCTATTGTCTTTCGACCTAATTTGTACACCAGCCATGGTCAAACATGTTGAGCCAAAAAATACCTTGTTACACCTATAATAAGCATCATACCATGTATATTATCTACACATGTTTTTGCAAATAAATGAATCTGAATCTGAATTGTGCCGAAACGAAACTAACATTAGTTTTTAACCGTCTTCAAAAAAAGGAGGAGGTTCTCAGTTCGTCGGTTTTTTTTAAAATGTATGTTCCTTGATTACTCGAAGACGGCTAGACCGGTTTGAAAAATTCTTTTTTTGTTTGAAAGGGTGTGAACCATAGAAATATATACGTGAACTAAAGTTGTATGTCCATTTATTATAACATCAGACAAATAACTGTTCTCACCCTTTCGTTATTTCGATGTAAACGTTTAATAAACTCCGTTATTTTACGATAAATACAAAACACTGTAATCTATTTACATTAAAAAAATAACTCTAAAGTGCAGTAATTTCAACAATATTACACAATAACTGTCGTTGCTTAGCCGTTATTTGTCTAATGCTTATAGTAAATGGAGTATAGTGACTATTCCATATCGCTATGCAGAAAACAGTGAGCTGAGAGCAGTGTTGTCCCAGTGATTACGGCCGCGACATACGAATGGGTAATAGGTCGTAGGTTCGAATCGAACCAATACAGGCGCTCTCAAAACGGTGAAGGAAAACGTCGTGAGGAAACTGGGATGTCCTAGAACCAAAAATTCGAAGACATGTGACATTTACCAACCCGCACTGGACCCGCATGGTACGGCCCACTCCCTCTCACCGAGAGGAGGCCTTTGTCCCAGCAGTGGGAACAGTATAGGCTGATTATTTATGATGATGATGCTGAAATGGCTAATTGGAGCTTAACACTTTCAATGCCAAAAACCCAGCATATGGGTCTAAAAATAATTCTATCGCGTGCCCAAAACCCGCATCCGAGTCGTCGCTGTAGGTAGCTATTGATGACTTCTGTACATGACGCGTCGTGGGCATGTACAGAAGTCATCAATAGCTACCTACAGCGACGACTCGGATGCGGGTTTTGGGCACGCGATAGAATTATTTTTAGACCCATATGCTGGGTTTTTGGCATTGAAAGTGTTAAAATAAAGCTCCAGAATGTTTAAGAGCGCTGTCACCGGTCCACTAGCGCCACTCCTTTAAAAACGTATCGATGCAAAAAAGCGGAAACGTAGTAACTCGCACCAAAGTCATATTTTTTTTATTGCAGATTCGGAATCATAAAAAAAAATTGCGTCGAATGGTTCGGCTTATTCCACAAATCCCCCCTGAAAAATCCTCCTTAGGAGGAAAAGTGGAATATATAAAAACCAGTCTAGAATTTACCCCTGCTTATTTCACAAATCCCCCAGAGAATCCCCCTCAGTGGGGAAAACTGAACCCAATGTAAAAAAAATCACTTTCAGGGGGGGTCTTGGTTTTTTTTTTTTTCAATTCTAATTTTCCCCCCTAAGCGGGATTATCAGGGGTGAATTCTAAACAGTTTTTTATATATTCCACTTTTCCTCCTAAAAGGGATTTTCAGGGGGGATTTGTGGAATAAGCCGAATGGTTCGACTCCCGTAACTCTACGACTAATAGAAAATTTTGTACAGCGTTTTAAAACAACCCTATTTTTTTAAGGGACCACCTAAATGTTGCTGTAAATAGCGTAAAAAATTGCATTTTTTATCATTTAGCATTTTGAAAATTTTTGATTCCGGTAGAACAGTTACAGCGCTGTTGAAATTTTGAGCAGTGTGGGTTTTTTCAGATTTTTTTTCTGAAATCTCAATCGTTTTTCGGCTCTGGTGAACATTTTTCATTTCGTGGGTTACTACGTTTCCGCTTTTTTGCGTCGATATCATCTCATGACTGAGAAGGAATTATGAAAAACGGCTCAATAAACTATATCGGTAAGTGTATCTAGAATTTTCTAATACCTTTTATAAAGTTTCATATTAAGACACGAAGCAATAAAAACGATCTAGAGGAATGTGGCCGTTTTTATCTACATAGAATTTTGTTGCTTCGTGTCTCAATATGAAACTTTAAAAAAGTATTAGAAAATTCTAGACACACTTACCGATATAGTTGATGGAGCCGTTTTTCATAATTCCTTTTCAGTCACGAGATAACATGTTTTTAAAGGAGTGGCACTAGTGCACCCGTGACAACTCTCTTAAGTTATATTTTATGTACACACGGCTACATATTAAGCTATACATTTCCGGTATAAGCTGACCTCTCATTGTACGGAAATCCTATACAATGCGAGAACAGCTTATACTGAAAATGTACAGCTTGATATGTAGCCGTATGCACCCTCTGCTAATAACTCCAGACGAATATACCGATTTAAGGCCGTACCCTGACCAAATAACCTTGAGCATTCGTTCCCTCTTTGCCGCACCCCACCTCTACGTACAATACTTCGTAAAAATTACTAGCGCTATCTGGCTAACAAATTATGAACTATGAAACTGCGACTAGTAAAAATCACACTTCGCCGACATTGCAAGTACAATTTAAACTGTTTCTGTAAGGACCATTTTTGTACCTTAGGGCCAAATTAATTAAAAAGCGAGCAGCTTATTTTTATGAAACGCTATTCTTTGAAGCTCGTTATAATAAACTTGTGAACCAAACACCTTTCATAATGCTTTCCAATTAAACCACAAGGCAGGGATGACAAAAAATGTTACCACTCAAAATGAAAGCAAGTGTATTTCCATAGAGGTACCGTTGTTACAACGGTGCTTCAAACACATAGACCTGATTGATCCGTGTTGTACAAGCACTTGAATTAAGTACATAGAGTAACAGCTATAAAAACGTGTATTATTTGCATAGTTAAACGATGTAGGTCCTTGTGTGGTCGTGATTAAGTTTGGATTCGTTTGAAGCGATGGTCTGGAAATAGAACTCTAATCATAATGACGACTGTAGATTATTTTTTTCCAATATTATTATAAAGCTTCCGGTCTAATCAAAACACACAGAATCGTTTTTTTTTCGTCTGTCCCGTGGTGTGGGGTATCGTTGGGTAGGCCGTACAAAAATATTGCGGGTTTGTGAAACCATTTTTCGATTCAGGGATCCGTTTGCGTAATATTAAGCTGCAAATTTTTGTTAGTCAAGTGTGTCCCCGCTGCCAGCTAAATGGTTGTATTTGGATATGTGAAAAACATCACAGTCAGTGAAGTTAAAAGGAAAACTGTCACAGCTAAGCAGGCTTTACAAGTTACCGAGTAATATTCGACCAGCCTACATTTGCAGTTGAAAAACATGTTCTCCCATACATTCTGTATTCAACTACGGTACCCTTCATTGTGCGTGGTCCGACAAGCACATGGCCGATTTTTTTTCTGAACCTATTAAAGTATTATTAAAAACTAGCTTTTGCCCGCGGCTCCGCCCGCGTAGATGTCGGCTCTCGCGTAAAAAAGTAGCCTATGTCCTTCTCCATATCCCAGGCTATATCTCTGCCAAATTTCATGACGATCGGTTCAGCGGTTTAGGCGTGAAAATGTAACATACAGACAGACAGACAGAGTTACTTTCACATTTATAGTATGGATAAAAAATAAATCGTTTAGCCAACTCCACGTAGTAGGTAAGATAATGTTCTATTTGCGAGAAACCGCTCCCATCTTTTTCAAACAGCGACAAAAACACGAGCAACAGGCGCCAAAGTGGCGGTTTTTATTTACCCACAATTCTCACACTAGTAAGTGATTTCGACACTTCCAACTTGGTACATAACAAACATAGTTTCTGTCTTCTGAGTAAAGATAGTATTCTATTATTAGTAATTATTATATTTGCGATAGCTATTCACTGATTAGTGTTATATTTTTATGTTAATTAGACCAAATGGTATAGAAATAAAAATCATTTATTTGCGCGTAATCTAATATGATAAGATGGATTTTTTATAAATTCCCTTACTTTATGGCAGGAAAATGTTTGAATTCAAATCTGCTTAGCCTTTTCTCAACTCTGTTGGGGTTGGCTTCGTAGTCTAACTGGATGCAGCTGTATACCAGTATTTTACACGGACCGACTACCTATTTGACCTCCACAACCCAGTAACTGGGTAATACGATACCCTTGGTAAGACTGGTTGTCAGACTTTCGGTGCTTCTGACAACCCTTAACGATTGCCAAAGATTCACGAATGACAGCCGGGAGCAACGGTTTAACGTGCTTTATAGTATTTGAATGAAATGAGACTAATCTGCAGCACTTGTAGTGTCAATTTATTATTTGTCATTTTTTAGCCTTTGTGGTCCTATGGTCCTTTTGAATAGTTTTGGTTTTTCGATACCTGCTACTACGAGCCAGTACTTTATGAATGCGTCAACTTTTACTGCATTATCCTTGAAAAAGTCCGGTGTTACGTGTTGTTGTATTTAAATAAAAATGCTTATTTTCCCACCCACTATTCCAAGGACCAAAAATAATGGGTAAAATATCAAGTAAGTAACATAATAATGAAATAAAACTGTCACTAAATACTGGACTCAACACAGTCCAAGTTATTGATGAGTACGTGAGAAGCGACATCGCTTTAGTACATAAATATCTGTATTGTAACGAAATACCCAGTGTGATGTTTCAATATACTCGCGAGAATCAGCGGTTCAATTGTAAAGTACTTCGGTACACTTGAATAAGTGAACCAGAAGGAACTGGGAGTGACGTCAGATGTATCAAGTTATCGGAAAAGAGAAGATCGTTATAGTCGTATGTCTCACGAAGTTAAAAATTACATTACTGCAGATTTAGCAGCAATAGCTTTAACTTCCAATAAATAAAGAAAATATCTTTAGCTGAAGACTAAAATGAAAACCCCATGAATTCCGTAAGTAACTACAATATCGACTAGTATACTGGAAAGTGTCCTTTCTGAAGTCGACTGATATGGCAGTAAACAGATTAACTTTTGTTCTGTCAGATTACTATACTTCCACAGAAACTTACAAAATCAATTTCTATGGCACTACCAATAGAGATATATTTTCCCCCAGAGACACTAATATCTCAACAAGAACCCAACTGGCAATTAAGCCAGCGTGTGCCTTACAGTAAATCCCGATGTGATACAACAACAGATAAGCGAGGCCCCACAGAACGGCGCGCCACTTGACCTCCGGCTCCAAGATCACGAGCCACATGTAAAGTTGTTGTGTGGAGACGAAAGGTTTCCTTTTGGAGAGGAATGATGAAGGTTATGTTTTCAATGACCTTATTGAAGAAAGCGCTGAATGCATTTTTATTTGCTGTAGTGCTATTTCATAATTCTTGTAACGAAATCTGCATACTTTTTGTAGGTCCTTCAAGCGGTCAGTTTTTTTTTTGTATAGCCTGCGTTTTGTAGGACGTGTGCGTTGATACATTAAATGTTAATGTAACTTAACAATTAGATAAAATGTTGATATCTACTGTTTCATTAAGCTCCTACAAAAAAATCGGCCACCATTGTATGCCATCTGCGAACGCTTACGAGTACTTACATATTTATCTGGAGTTCTGGACACAGACATCAGTGATTCTACAACGTTTTGTGATTGTGTTATGAACCTCTTACATTGTAATACCAGGAGATTGCATTTGAACACAATTTAAACATTTAATGTAGATTACAGGATAACAGCACTAAGTACTGTATGTACATATATAGATGTTGCATGTCTTAACCTGGGTCAAATAAATATGTTTTCTTTCTTTCTTTTCTTTGCCGCCCATCTTTTCGATGATGCAACCTATTCATATCTTACGACATCAGAGAACCAACAGGGAGATCTTTCGTCACCAAGACCACATAAAATTTTGGTCGTTACATTTTTTATTTTTTATTTATCTGTATCTACCATTTAGATCACTAGAGCGAGGTGATAATCTCTGACCTGTTCCTTTATTTTAATTATTGAGGTCGCAATAGGCAATCGGCTCGCATTACCGAAAAGGTCGCGTCTCAAACTGTAATCATGTCTGAGTCACATATTGTGGCGTCGTGCTTCTGATGGCCTTTGGTGGAAGCGATCAACAGTAACTTTACTTATCGTATTCTGGGTTGTGCTCCTTGGATTGGAAGACCGACCTAAACCTAATGAAGCTTGATATGTGGGTATCACAGGACCCGCTCGTTGCGGCGATTCTTGAGGAAGATCTGTTTCCAGCAGTACATGTTCTAATGATAATTACTCCTCAAACACGTCATTTTTATTCAAGGGACCTAAAGTACAAGTTGGTGTCAATACAAAAGCGGTGGTGGTAAGTGTGTAGGTAAATCGAATTCTAAAAGGAGGTTTCTAACTTTTTATATTCGTACCAAAAGGCAACGATGCAAGATTTCATTCTCGAACTGTTTGCTTAAATGAATTAAGTTGTGAAATAATAGAATCGCTGTTTCTCCGCATTTGGGCCACAAGTTGAATGGGCGTACAGAATACAGATACAGTCGAGATGAATGCTAGCGCATCGTATATGGATGTAGATTGTCCTATCTGCTCGTGATATACCTGAACTTTCGCCAGATATCGCACTTGTGTTACGGTTCGTAGGGGCACTAAATATCGGGAAGATAGTAAAGTTGGACAACGTCTTTACGTATCGAAAATGTATTAATTTAAGTTAGCTGTGAAGTTTGCTTGTGGATTGCAATTTGGTATGTTACGTTGCCGATAACAGCCAAAATTATGAATTGCCCTTACATGACTGTCTTCGCTTCCGTGCATTTTAAGTTCGTTTCTTGTTTTGACACGAAATACATAGTAATAGATTATACATATAAGGACAGATCATACCGTGGTAAGAGATATATTAACCCGTCAGGAATGTTAAAGATAACATGTCTACTCCCCAGGGTGCACTACAGGGTACACCTCTGAATTGCATAAAAGGAATTTTGAAGATCTTCAAAGTTAACACTGTGTCCAAAATCTACATAATTTTAAAGCTTGAGCCATCCATATAAAAATCTTCGTTGCCTCACTAACGTATGGTGCATACCTGACCTTTCTCGATCCACATGATGTTAGTCGCAGCTCGTGCAGTCGTGATCTACACATACAAACATATCTCCAGTCAGGTCTCAGGGTGCATGGGGAGGAGCATGATCTGCGACTTTCTCCGGATGTTTAGCGTCGTAAACTTCGTGATTAGCTGGAGGCGTTGTTATCTGTGCAGTTTGTTTGAGCTTTGTTTATTAAATGTGGGTATTCAATGATTCTAGATCAGGAATTAGGATTTTCCGTCTTTCATAGAGGCAATTTCATGACGATTGTTTGGCTAAGTCTCGATTGTTAGGGCTTGTGGCTAAGTTATGATAGCCGTACGGATCGGTCGATCAAGTAAAGCTACGCTTGCCGCGGTTGGTCCATGGATCGGTGACCATCTTTCCTCTCCGTGCCTCGGAAAGCACGTTAAGTTGGTCCCGGCTGTCATTCGTGGATCTTTGACAGTCATTACAGGTCGTCAGAAGCCCGAAAGCCTGACAACCAGTCTTACCAAGGGGTATTGTATTACCCAGTAACTGTTTTGTGGTAGTCAGGTAAGTATGTAGCTGAATACCAGTATTTAAAAAATACTGGTATTCAGCTACATCCGGTCAGACTGGAAGCCGGTCCAACATAGTTGGGAAAATGCTAGACAGATATTGATGATGTTGCCCGTTGAATCTTTTTGCCGGATCAGAATATTCAGCTAAAACTAAGTACGCCATTTGTAGGCAATAAATATGTCGGATAATCCTGAGAGTGGTTCAATTTGAATAACGATATGTTAATCTTTCTTTATTCTAGAAACGGAAAATGGTCGGCGACTCAACTTCGACGCAAGTCCTCAGGGACTTGGAGATTTCCTTACGAACAAATCACATAGAGTAAGTAACTTTGTGTGTCTTTAATAAGAAAAAAGATTAAAATGATTGATTTAAAACCTGTCCGATAAATCAACGTTGAGGACAAACGGCTTCCGTGGAAAACTTCTGTAGACTACGATTGCGAAGCTTTATTTTGTGGACACAACTATGTGCGACGTACGTAGCCACTACAAGCACGCGTGTAACTTACAGCCCATCGACTCCTGGCACGGAATATAGTGCATTCCCATATCTGTCTGGACGGGAGCCAGGAAATTATGCACTGTTTAAGGATAGGCTCGCATATATCTTCCTGTCAGGGAGAACTGGGGCTGAATAAATTCGGTCATAAGTATTCGTATTATACTGAACTAGTAAGCCCCGCACTACCCCAGCTTTGCACGGGTAAAAAATGAATGCTTAAATCATTCTCATAAAATTCTCTAAATTATTTTTAAAACTTATTTTCATCACCTATAGTAACAACGACATTTACAGCGACTAACTGAGCGAAAGCACAAACAAAAATCATTGTTGAATACTATTTGATGATAAAATTAAATGTATGTTTTCAGATGGGTCCGCGAGTTCCTGAACGAACAGAACCAAGGTCTGGACGTGCTGATCGACTACCTCAGCTTCCGGCTCAGCATGATGCGCCACGAGCAGAGGATCGCGCTCGCCAGGAGTCAGTCCAGCGATGGGATCAACCAAGGTTAGTTTAGTAGCCACAGATTTTGCCTGTCAGGATACTAACGAGAGCCGACGATAGAGATTCGTCACTTAATCGCACTATTGCGCAACATGGCAATATAGAGGGCCTCTATAGAAAAGGGAGGATCTTTCGACCAGACGGGTGTCGTGTCTGGTGGGTAACTGCCCAACGGTTGATGTCGCGATGTTGTAAATATGCTAGTCGCGCGGTAAACTCTGATTGCGCGATGCAGGATTTGTGACGTCAGGTCTTTGATGCGTAGTTCGCATGTGGTATTGTAGAGGCCGCCACAGCAACATACGTCCACAATGATAACCTTATATTGTCATGTCACTATACTTAATTAAATTTCAGAGTTCAAACAAAAGTGTTTTTAGGCCTGTTCAAGCACCAGCAAAAGTTTATACACGGTAAGTCCGTGTAGATATAAAATTTTCAATGTGTCCAGCAGTATGTCTTTTAATTTGAGAGCTTTCGTTTCGCTCAATAATACAATTTGGACTAATTTGGCGATTGACTATTTTAGTTCTAAACCAGGCAAACAAGCGACGGCGACGCTTTAAGGGGGAAGCGCAATTTGCAGCTCATTGTCTGGGTGTATGTTGATTAAAGTATGATTCGCGACCGTAACAAATATGTATTTACAGAATTATATTTATTTATTTATTTATATATACTTTATTGTACATCAGATTACACATTACAAAAGAAAAGAAAACTTATACACTATAAAATATGCAATGGGCGGCCTTATCGCATACTACGATCTCTTCCAGGCAACCTTGGCATGGACAGTGAATTTCTGGACATAAAATGGGGTTGTCATTGGTGCAAAAATAAAAAGTATAACAGTACAATATTCTATAATAGATACACAGATATATGCTATATAATAGATACTTATATACATACATACTAACTAAATAAGCAAATAAAACAAATGAAGACTAGATTATTACAGTTAAAAACTAGAACAAAATCACAACAACAAGTAATGTTCCTTCACGAGTCTTTTAAACATAGGCAGCGATTGCACGCGTTTTATTGTATCTGGCAATGCATTCCACAAACGAGCGGCCTGGACAGTAAAGGATTTGTCAAGGAAAACTGTTGTGGAATGCATGGGCATTTTAAACTTCAATTATAATCATTAGTATCAGTAATACAGCTCCATGTTAGTATGATTTAATGGCATATTCATTCAATAGGATAATATGAACTTCGATAGTTGTATTGATGATTTTTATGATTATAATTGAAAAGAAAATTTGAATTTCGCGGCTACCTTGACGCTTTCACCTTAACTTATTAACAGCATTGCCTATTGCATATTTTACTCTACCCCAAATCAGTTTACTTTCTCCTCATCAACATAATTTAACTCATCCATTGATCTCCTTATCACCAGTAAACACCACAACATCAGAATGCAGTGGGCCAACAGAAACTGGGTCCACAATGTCAGCATCTTGGAGGCGACGAGCTCGTTCTGCGGAGGCCGAGTGTGAAGGTGCCGCAAGTCCAGCAGTGGCCAGGAGAAGGACCAGACATGCCGCCAGGCTGAATATGGGAGCTTCGACGGATGATATACACGTGTGCATCATGTGTATGCGGGCTATCATGAATAACAAGGTATATTTTTTTCTTAATTAATAGTCATAAGATCAAGAATTCGTTTGGTCTTTTGAGCCTCGGTACCGAAATGATGAGGTTCAAAGGACCCCCTAATTTATATCATGAAGCATTTAAATATTGTGTATGAGGAACAGCCTTTTAGGGGTATATTCATAAACGTTGCTTAAAGTTAAGTGACGTTCAAACGTCAAAAATGTGTGGTTAAACAGGCGCTAATCATCACTTAACTTTAAGCAGCGTTTATAAATAAACCCCTTAATCTATATCCTTCTCCATTTCCAGTATGGCTTCAACATGGTGATCCAGCATCGCGAAGCAATCAACAGCATAGCTCTCTCGCTAGTCCACCACTCTCTCCGCACCAAGGCTTTAGTTCTTGAACTCCTGGCGGCCATATGCCTAGTCAAGGGCGGCCATCAGATCATCCTGTCTGCTTTCGACAACTTCAAGGAGGTGGTCGGCGAACCCAGACGGTTTCACACGCTCATGGAGTACTTTATGAATTATGATAATTTTCATATTGAGTTTATGGTGAGTTGACAGCATAAAAAATAATGTGTTAAATGAGTTTTATAAGTTCTTATTCATTCTGTGGTATAGGTTAGGTTTCATGTTTTACTCGACTGCGCTAGAAAAAGAGTAAAGTAACTATGTTATTATCTGTTATCATCATAGAAGTTCTTTGGTATTTCTACCATATAATCAATGTGGTCCTTTCGTCCATTCATATTATGGTAAATGGAAACAATATCGGGTAGAAAAATTGTGTGTCAATACATTCAACATTTTGCTTTAACACATATACCATGTGAAAGTTTAAAATAAAAATAAAAATCGCAGAAAAAACACATTTACGGTTCTTAAAATCAATTTTCCAAGTAAAAATCGTTCAAAATCGTTGGTGTCTGTACTAATGAAAAAATCATTGTATCACAAAAACCAGCGCCTTCCAAACTAGGTTTAATTAAGACTGCGCCGAGTGCACAGTGGCGCCCTCATCGTTATTTCGGTGATTTCTTTTACTTTAGAATGAAAATGCAGAAAATAAGCTCGTCAAGTTGTGCTTCATAAGACTATACGTTATTATTACTACAAACAGTAGTTTTAAAATGTTATGTTTTATTGTAATCATTAAAACGGAGCTTAGTGGCCACTATTTTCCGTTTTAATGATTACAATGAAACATAACAAATTAAAACTACTGTTTGTAGTAATAATAACGTATAATCTTGTGAAGCACAACTTGACGAGCTTATTTTCTGCATTTTCATTCTAAAATAAAAGAAATCACCGAACAAACGATGAGGGCGCCACTGTGCGCTCGGTAGCCTCTTAAAAACAATCTTTCTCGAACGTGCTACATGGTGAACTTGTAAAAGTAGATATAAAATAAACAATAGAAGTAATTTAAAAATTATTCAAATAGTTATACCGTTTATTATCACCAAAATCAGAATCAATATGAATTAAAATGCTTCAACCATATTAACGTTGCTTTTCAACCACCAGGT
Source organism: Dryobota labecula (assembly GCA_947523025.1). Taxonomy (NCBI): domain Eukaryota; kingdom Metazoa; phylum Arthropoda; class Insecta; order Lepidoptera; family Noctuidae; genus Dryobota; species Dryobota labecula. The sequence continues at coordinate 3,929,542 of OX383296.1, read as the reverse complement.
GGCGTGCATGCAGTTTGTGAACATTATAGTTCATTCAGTGGAGGACATGAACTTCAGGGTACACCTGCAGTACGAGTTCACTGCGCTCAAGTTAGATGATTATCTGGAGAGGCTACGGTTGTGCGAGAGTGATGACTTACAGGTAAATAGTCTGCCAAGCAATGCGAATCATATTTAGATGGACATACAACCTGCAGATTGCAAAAAAACATAAGAAAATTAAAATTCCGCGAGCTACCCTAACGATTTACCTTAAGACGCAGATATATGCCAGTGACCTTGAGTGGTTAGCTTGCGTATTCTGTACTGAGCTCACGCAACGCGTCGTACGTCCAGCCAGTAATAGGACTCGCCCATCCAGGAGCGCTGTCCCAAATAAGACTCATTGTTAATTTATTACATAACATAAAACAAAAGGTATTTTAATAAAACACGTATACTTAAAGATCAATAATTAAATTATCTTTAAAAAGTGAAGGTTTCAGAAAAATACGCTTGATAGATTTTGCGTGATTCTCAGTTTTTTATCCGCGTTAGACATAACTTTACAAATTAATTTCACTATGTAATTTAAACATAATCTAAAATATTCATATATTAAGTTATTAAGAAAATGCTCTAATTTAACATATATTTTTTCCAAATCATTAACACTACTCTTTTAGACGTGATCTTCAGTATAAAATCAATAAAAGTCTGTTATCGTCGCCTTAATGTTCAATCTCTTTTTGTACAGTTATAGATGGAGCTGGAGACAGAACGGCTATCGAAGCATGAAAAATTCGGTCACTTACTCATTTTACTAAAAATGTTTCAGGTTCAAATCTCAGCGTACTTGGACAACGTATTCGACGTGGCCGCGTTGATGGAGGACAGTGAGACCAAGACTGCCGCCCTGGAGAAGGTCAACGAACTCGAAGATGAGTTGGGACATGTAAGTCTATTTGTTACTTGACATTGGCCTTCTTATAGACAGCTACAATGAAGATATTGAGAGGATATATCTGTAACCACCACACAAACGGATTGTTAATCCAATGTGCGTTGTATCAACGTTGTTATGTTTCGGCAGTTAGAGCTAAGATAGCCAGTTCCTCTGTGGTTGAGGATTCCGGGTGAAGCTCGCTTCCACCTTCGGCATGATCGTCACTTACCATCAGGTGAGGTGATGGCAAAGCTTCCCTGTGCCCGCTATGTATAGTGAAAAAATCCGGACAAGTGCGAGTCGGACTCGCCCACCAAGGGTTCCGCACTAATTTGTAGGTACATAATTATAAATAGTTTAGGAATCAAGTCTCGCAGTTTTTTCTGAGCTTTTCCCGAAATTCAGTTTCCAAAACCTACTAACTATACTACTATTACTTATGTTATTGTATTTAATAAGTGATGTACTTTAAATAAAGACTTTATTTTTTATGATTTAATTACATATCTATAGTTTTCAGATATATTACACTGTACTTGTAGTAGAAGACGATATTACTTGCCAATTTTCATAGTTCTAGGTCAACGGAAAGTACACTATACATTTTAATTCCCTTGAGAGTGTCGAAATTATACGTTTTTTACGGCATAAACAGCCATTTTTTTTACGTTATTTGGGAGTTTGATGTCACAGCTTGAAGGGATTGTAGACCTGAGTATATGGTTTTCATTTCAACTCGATACCTCCACGCGTTTCCGAGATAAAGTGTCTTGACAGACAGACAGACAGACGGACAATAAAGTGATCCTGTAAGGGCTCCATTTTTTCCTTTTGAGGTACGGAACCCAAAAAAAAAAAAAAAAATTGGTAGGTACATAAGCTAAATTGGGCTTATCACACACCCGAAACTGCAGATTATAAGCAATTTTGAACACGTTCGCAGCGGAAATTCCGCTCCTATAAGAAATATTATTTCCTTCCGTCCAGCGCTGATGTGCTGGATTCTTTTTCTCCTCTACTGACCGTTAGGTATTTTCTCTGACAAAGTTTATTGCGTTTAGATTAAGATCTACGTATTTATTCTTGTATTTTATAGTTATTTTCGTGTTATCTATCTCTTATGTTGCGTCTGCCATGTTTCCTCTCTGCATCACCCTAAGGTTGACCGGTATTATATGCCTCAGGCATTAAGTCCGCCTTTGTACTGTATTTTTTTTAATTGTACATAAAGTTTTTTTTTTTTACCATTACAGGCACACGAACGAATGGCGGCGTTAGAAAGAGAAGCAATAGCGAAGCTGGCAACACTGGAATCGGAGTTGGCTGCAGTGCGGGCCGAACGAGACCAGTTAGCAGAAGCAAGAAGACAAGTTGTAGAGGAGGTAAGACTAAACTTATTTGTACCGATTTTTGTTTTAAGAGACAACTATACCTACTCCATTTCTTATAAGCTGCATAATCAGCCTATATTGTTCCCACTCTGCTGGTACACAGGCCTCTTCTCTATGAGAGGGAAAGGACCGTAATACCACGCGAACACAGTTCGGGTTGGTAGATTTCATATTACGAAGAAAAAAAAAAAAAAAAAAAAAACGGTTATCACGCTTTAATTAATTCGATATAAACGTCTAATAAACTTCGTTATTTAATGATAAATACAAAGCAATGTAATCTATTTACCATTTACATGAAAATAAAAACTAAAGTGCAGTAATTTCAACAATGTTACACAATAAACTGTTGTTATTTTGCCATAATTTTTTCTAATGCTAATAATATGTGTAACTAGCTTCCGCCCGCCGCCGTTTCGCCCGCGAGGTATGTCGATAAAAACTATCCTATCCTTCCCCGGGATGCAATCTGTCTCTGCCAAATGTTATCGAAATCCGTTCAGTGGTTTAGGCGTTAGGTAACATACAGACAAACAGACAGTTACTTTCGAATTTATAATATTAGTATGGATAAATGGAGTATAGAGTACCCTGGTCAGATTTTGGGATCTTTAAAAACCTACCGTTTAGTGATCAAGCACTAAAAAACAATTTAGTGAAAATTGAGAAGAACTCCATTAGCTGCTGAGGTTTTCGGCTTACTAGGAGCTGAACTTCTTTTGGAATACAATCATTTTAATTCACGAATAATATCATGCAGGTGTATGTTTATATTGACGTGTCTATGTGATTATAATGTAAACGAAATCAGATACTGGTGCCGATTCCCTTGTTCACAAACTAAACTAAATTTAAGTTCAGTGCTTCTTTTTCTTTCTATTTCATTAAGAAAAGGACAGAAGATAAATTTTAGTTTAGTCCTGTCAAATTAAGCAGCGCCTGTCACTACTCCATAGACGTTTAGACGATAATTAAAAACTTCCCTACTAAAATTACGTCAATTTACGTCAAGCGCTGATTAATTTGACAGGACTAAACTGAAATTTATCTTCTGTCCTTTTCTTAATGAAATAGAAAGAAAAATATACACGGAACTTAAATTTAGTTTAGTTTGTGAACAAGGGAATCGGCACCATTGTATATATTTTTAATTTTTGGTTATTTTCATCTTATTATGCGCTGCACCGGTTGACGTCGTCACGTCAACGCCGGCTGTCACTGAAAACCAGCGCTGGGGCTCTGTCTCGTATAGGGTCGCAGCATTATGCTGAGCGATGGCCGTTTTGCGTGGATATAACGCATATTCTTCCCTACCTTATTCTTTCGTGTTTGTGTTCTTTCTTTACGTCATGGTTACCGCAAATAAACGTATTTTCTTTCTATATCATGTTTTTTGGTTTCTTCCCAGGTGTCGACGTTACGTCGCGCGCAACAAGACTCGCGCAACCGTCAGTCGATGTTGGAGTCCAAGGTGCAGGAGCTTGAGTCGCTCACCAAGTCACTGCCTCGAGGAGCCTCCAGTGAGTACCTGGACTTTGATATAACCAGTTACGTAATATTGAACCTTATGACTGACCGACTAATGTCGACCCTACAGTTTAATGATCTATTTTTTTTATATAAGGCTTATGTGTCACACTCCTGAGAAAAATTCCCTATTCTTTCCAGTTATACGATGTTTTGCTTTTTCTCGCGAATTCATGAGGAAGCCATGAGAAAGATGAATAAAAAAAAGAAGTGTTCAGGGAGTTTCTGGGCCCTTTTCCATTAGAAACTACTATGCTTTGGAATGGGCAACTAGCTTCATCTTTCTAAATGACTTAGTCCTTTGACAATTCATGCCTGTAATCCCCGAAGGGTAAGGTAGAGGTATACCTACCTATCAGCGGCGAGGTGTACATTTTTGTAAGAGAGAAGCCGAAGTGAAGCCTGTAGGAATCGTGTTATATGGTGCCTTCGCCACTGCTACCTACGGTTTACCCACATTTACCTACTACATAAGATGTGTTTAATAAATTGTCAAATTTTCTTTTCAGTGGGTGCTATATCAACACACGCGTTGTGCAACGGCACAGCGAACGGTCACCTCCCTCCCCCTCCCTTACCGAACGGCGACACGCCCACCTTCAAGTCGCCGCCTCCCCCGCCCCCGCCCGCGCCGCCCGCGCCCGCGCCGCCCCCTCCCGCGCCCTGCCCCCCTCCGCCCCCGCCCCCGCCGCTGTCCGCGCCCGCGCCCCCGCCCCCGGCGCCCCCCGCGCCCGGGCTCATGGCGCCGCCTATGCACACAGATGCCATGACTATAAAGAGGAAGGTGGATACTAAATATAAGCTGCCAACGCTCAACTGGATCGCGCTCAAGCCGAATCAGGTGAGTCTCGTCAACTAAGTATTCCGTTCATCATAACAACGTCAGTCACTGCGCCCAAGTGTTAGTCACATACTGACTCAATGAAATCTACAGAAATTGAGGATCTCTCATCAGTTCCACGCTGTGTATAGTGGACCTCGTAATTTTTTTGTAATGTTGCTTGAACGTCATAAAAAGTTAAAGTTTATTTTCACTTTCAAGGCCAATGTGACAGTTATACAGGGTCAAATTAAATTAGTTTTTTCATGTTTAGACATCTACACCCACCACGTCTGCGTCTGCGGAGTTTCGCTAGCTAATTTAATTTCACCCTGTAGACAGTTTCAACCTAAGTGAAGTTTAAATTTTCTCTCTTCAACGCGGTTTGCGTTATGAGTTGACTGGTAGAAATCGTCACGTAAGGAAAAAGCGCTATGCGCTCCATGCGACTTTCTCAGAGAGTGCAAGTGTGAATTGAATACGCGTTTTTAATACAGAGCCATCTAGTATATGTTGTTAGAAGCTCTCATAAAGACTAAAAACGTATACTAGATGGCTCTATATTAAAAACGCGTCTGTGGGTGGATAAAAGAAAAGATAGAGGCCAAAAGACCTAGAGGCCGAAGCCCTAAACGGTGGTCGGATCAAATATCTGAGCAACTGGAGGTACCTATCAACGCCGCTCTCCACCAGGCCACCGATCGTAATAGATGGAGAAAAAACGTTGACTATTTGAAACGGAGTCACGCTTCTCAGCAGAAAGTAAGAGCGATTGAAAAGAGAGTAAATCAATTACTAGGTCGACTATATCTACTATCTATTTCACACCCTGCAAACGACTAGATATCGAAAGTTTGCCTCTTTATTCTAAACAACTTTGAATAAAGAACGAAGAAAATTGAAAATGACACTAAAACTTTCTCCAAACACAGGTCCGAGGAACAATCTTCAACGAGCTCGACGAAGAACGACCCCGACGGAGGATAAACTTCACAGAGTTCGAAGAGAAGTTCCGTATCGGTGGCGCGTGCCCACAGCTAGACACAGACACGGACACACTATCCTCCTTCCCTAGCAAGCGCTTCCGCAAACCCGACACTGTGTCGCTGTTGGAACACACACGGCTCAGGAACATAGGTAAGTGACACACTGCTAGACACATCTATGTTGACAACTGAAGTTCGAAGAACTCGACAAAATGTAGGGAACTGCTGATATTTTTTTTCGTGATTTCAGGATTGATCCCGTAGGTATTATAAGTTGTTCATAATTGAGGCTATGAGCGCCAGAGTGGCCTAACTGTATTTTTTTAAATACTGATTTCATTTTGAAAAACTGCTTTCGAGGTAATTTTAGGGCAGTTTTTTAGGCCACTGGCTCTCATGGTCTCAGAGAGCCAGAGTGACCTAACTGTATTTTTTTCTATGCTGATTTTATTTAAAAAAACTGCTTCCGAAGTAAATTTAGAGCAGTTTTATAGGCCACTCTGGTCCTCATGTCCTCAATTATGAGTACAATGACCCCTTTTCAGGTTATCAGTTATTTCAATTACACTTTACTGAATGCACGTTGCATTATTGAAATGTGGACTACCCAAAATTAGTGACTGTTCAAGGGTAAAATTATCATCTTTTCGTGTGGTGCTTTTATGTCGCCCATGGGCCTCTGACTTGGCTACACATGCCGTCGAGAAATATCTCTCAGACATGCCGGTTTCCACACGATGTATTCCTTCACCGTATTTTAAGCAAGTGATCAACAATACACACATGGATATAATTTCATCGCACTCGCAGCGGCCCGCGGTTTCATTTGCATGGAATTCCGCGGGAACCGTGCATTCTGACATAAAAAGTATCAATCAGTCGGGAGAAAAAAAATCTGTTCCTTATTTCCAGATTATTCCTTATTTTTATTACTAGCCGCTGCCCGCGGCTTCATCCGCTTTTTCTAAAATAAAAGTAGCCTAAGTTAATCCTTATAAAATCAGCTATCAGCCAGTGATGCCCATCAAAATCGTTCCAGCCATCTCGGAGATTAACCGGACAAACAAACAGACAGCCGGATAAAAATTTAAAAATGGTCTTTTTGTTATAAGTACCGTACTTTCATATGCATTTAGTAAAAAGCTGTTATTTTGACATTACAAACAGACACATCAATTTAAAAAAAACACGTGTTTCTCAAAAATTCAATATTTTTTTTTTATTATTTATTTATTTGATATTTTAGGCAGACATTTTACAAACATATATAGTTAGGTACGTTTTTCACATAAAAAAGCAAAAATATGTTTTGGTAACAATAAATTAATAAAATCATTAATTTACCTATAGGTTTCAACGAAATCAATACAATTTTATACACTTTTAGTATATTTTTACAAAATTCAAAGTTTCAACGAGTTTCAACTTGTCACTTTCATCAACGCACGAAATTCAAACTCGCTAAAATCAACAAGTTTCGCCATCTATGATTTGTGTTTGATACTAAAATGTTCGGTGTGGTACAGTGACACTGATTTGAATGAACTTAAATGTTTAGTATATATTTTAGCGGGATTATTGAGGTTTGTTACAGAAATGTCACACGAGTCTACCAAGGGTTAATTTATTTGTATAGATTGGCTAGAAGATAAAACTTAAAACAAAACATTCTCTCTTACAGCAATATCAAGAAGAAAACTCGACACGCCAGTAGAAAAAGTAATGACAGCAATAAACAGCTTAGATCTCAAACAATTACCGTTAGAAAGCGTCGAGATCCTTCAGCGAATGGTGCCGACAGAGGCCGAACAAAAGGCCTACAAAGAATACGTCGCAGAGAAGAAACCGATAAACCAACTCACAGAAGAAGACAAATTCTTAATGCAACTAGCCAAAGTAGAACGAATATCGGCAAAACTTTCTATCATGAGCTACATGGGGAATTTCTTCGACAACATACACCTTATAACTCCTCAAATCCATGCCATTATTTCCGGGTCCTCCTCAGTCAAATCCTCAACAAAACTACGCAATGTATTAGAAATTATTCTTGCTTTTGGTAACTATTTGAACAGCAGTAAGAGGGGGCCCGCCTATGGGTTCAAGTTGCAGTCTTTAGATACACTCATGGATACTAAGTCGACTGATAAGAGAATATCGCTGCTGCATTATATTGTGGCCACGATAAGACAGAACTTCCCCGAGTTGATGAATTTCGATACGGAGCTGATGTATATTGATAAGGCTGCGCAAGGTGAGTTTTATTTTGATTGATGAATGATTTTAGTTCTGTAAGTAGGTTTGTACAAACACACTACAATCATATTTTTTAAAGTAGATGAGGTCGGGTTTCCTATCTGACTACTCTGAGAAGAATGGCCGAAACAAACTTATAGATCACAGTCTTAAAGTCCAGACAAAATTTTGTTCAGATCATGTGAAGATCATGTAGATTGGTGTCTGCAATAGTCTTTTGAGGAAAGAACTACACAAATTGAGTGGACCTGTCCAGTCAGTGCACGCATTTGTCTGTAATCGTGCAGCTCAATTCAGAACTTAAGGAGCTCAACGACTCGACGAACAATACCAAAGAAAGGACATTTGGATAGACCGAATGAATTACTTAAACTGCCAGATCATGATTTAAAAAAAAAAAAAAAAAAAAAAAAATATTTAAATAATATAATACTTTACAAATTATTTATTTATCTGATCTCGAAAGTAGCAGAAATAGCAAATACGATGATATTATACTTGTATACAGTTAATACTCAAAGTCCACCAATGTAAGCATCAGGGGCGCCGCCGTATCAATGATACGGGGCCCCCTAGCTACAGTGTGTCTCAATTTCTTATTAGTAAAATTACAATGAAAACTTAACTAATCCCTTTGAGCTTTGCCGCAGTCGGGTAAAAATCAACATATTTTGATACAGGGCCCTTTTAGTATCAGTCTTAATCAATCATTGAAAAGTTAAAGGTTTTGCTGTACTTAACTTTAATTGTCATTAAGGGACGCTAATGAACCGTTTACTGACTCTGGGGGTGAACTTTTTTTAATTGTTACGTAGGAGCACCTTAAGTAACCATTAGACGTCTCTGAGTGTGGCTGTTAGGCAAGAATAAAAGTTTTTGGCTTTCAAAGGACACTTTTCAAACTGAATACTGCTTGTTTCACTCTAGTGGAATTATTAATACTCTAATTAGAAAAACTTATTACTTGAAATCCCATTTTCTGCTTACTGCATTCGAATTTAACCCTTATAGCTCATGGCAAAAGCTTCAAAACTAAACCATTTTTATTTATCTTATTTCTAGTATCCTTAGAGAACGTAGCAGGTGACGTGTGTGAGCTAGAGCGAGGCATGGAGGCTGTGAGACGAGAGGCAGAAGCCAGGGACGGGCTCAGAGCGTCTCCGCATGTGCTGAGAGACTTCTTGGCAAACGCGGCCGATAAACTGAGGCGGCTACGGACTGAGACTAAACATGCACAGGTATTAAGATCGCATTATTGTAAGATTGATGACAACTCGGCAGCAGAACAGTTGCAAGACATGGTGACTGTAATGGATGAAGCATATGAGATGCAAGGGATGAATATAAATGTGAATAAGACGAAGGTCATGGTGTTTGAAAGAGGGGAGGATGTGACATAAAAAAAAAACAATCTAAAGAAAAGCGGCCACATTCCTCTATATCGTATTTTATTGCTTCGTGTCTCAATATGAAACTTTATAAAGGTATTAGAAAAATCTTGACACACTAACCGAGGTCGTTGATTGAGCCGTTTTTCATAATTCCTTCTCATTCACGAGATAATATTTATTTAAAGGACCGCTAGTGGACCGTAGCCCTCTTAAAGATTAAATTGTATAACTAACCTGACCGTTTGACCTGTGATGGTTGAATGCAGCAGAATGAAATTGAGTCCATGAATTCTTTATCAACAAATAGAAAAATATTCATAGATGTTATTTTGTTTATAAAACGTGTTACTCTACCTAACTTACAAGAATGATTTAAATAATATAACTATTGTATCTTGACCAGGACTACAAGAATGATTTAAATAATATAACTATTGTTTCTTGGCCAGGACTACAAGAATAATTTAAATAATATAACTATTGTATCTTGACCAGGACTACAAGAATGATTTAAATAATATAACTATTGTTTCTTGACCAGGACTACAAGAATGATTTAAATAATATAACTATTGTATCTTGACCAGGACTACAAGAATGATTTAAATAATAATATAACTGTTGTATCTTGACCAGGACTACAAGAATGATTTAAATAATATAACTATTGTATCTTGACCAGGACTACAAGAATGATTTAAATAATATAACTATTGTATCTTGACCAGGACTACAAGAATGATTTAAATAATATAACTATTGTATCTTGACCAGGACTACAAGAATGATTTAAATAATATAACTATTGTATCTTGACCAGGACTACAAGAATGATTTAAATAATATAACTATTGTATCTTGACCAGGACTCGTTCGCGTCGTGCGTGGAGTACTTCGGCGAAGCGCCGCGCGGCTGCGACGCTAACGCTTTCTTCTCGCTACTCGTCAGGTTCACGAGGGCGTTCAAGGTAATACACGTTATCTTGGTAATATACAGTGAGTTTCATTGAAGCCAGAAAAAACACATCCTAAAATGCAATTTAATTTACGTATTTTTCTCAATATGGGTAAAGCGTAAATGACATAGTGATCTCTGTTGAAATACTTCTCAATGTTATGTTTTTAAACCAGAAATATTCACACAGAAAAAAAAAAACGCAATTTTTTTTTCAAACCCATGTTCCGTTCCTTCGGATCAGAGTCAAATTTTTAGAGGACAGTAGTAGCAAAATACTGTTACTATATTTACACAAAAAGTGAATTTCATTGATTCGTGGTTTAATGTTGTGTTCTATTCAAGATTAATGTTGTTTTAATGCAGCCACACAGATAATGGCAAAAATGAGGTCACAGCAACAGTACTGCTACTAGGGCTTTCAGTCTCGCTAAATTTCTGAGTCCCGGGAAAAAATAATCCAGACTCGGTGCGGTCTCGAAATTCCCGGGAATAACGAGACTTCCGAGACTATTTCAAAAGTTGGTTTCATATTATACATAAAGGCTAAGGTTTTAGGCAGTCAAAAAAAGATATTTCATACAAGCACAAATTACACATACAGTTACAAACTCATTATAAAACAAAAAACTATTTATGAGAGTTTTAAATTTTATAATGGGTACGTAAGGAACAAAGCGTACCCGTATACCGGTGGTACCTTCCAGGGATTACGGGAGGGACCACGGGTAAGGAACGATTAGTTTCAGACATAGAGGACCTGAATCTATTACAAAGGTAACCCTCGTTAGAAAAAGCTCTCTCTGCTTCTACGCTAGTCGGAGCGATAGATAGTAATTGTAACAATGGTTTAGGTGTTTCCCTAAGCCATTGGACATGTCTCAAAAGTCTCGTTATTCCCGAGACTGAAAGTATCAGCCTCGAGTCTCGGAAAAACCAAAAAAACATTGAGACTCTCGAAATTTTCGAAACCGAGATTCCCGGGATGAAAGCCCTAACTGCTACATATAATATTCTTCTACCATAAGCTAATATCTCTACCAACAATTCCAGCAAGCAGACGGTGAAAACGAACAACGTCGCAGGCTGGAGCAAGCAGCACAACAGGCAGAGCACGTCGACCCTAACAAAACCAAGATCATGCAGAAGAAACAACAGGTATGCGACTGTCGACCTTGTGTGTGGAAGAGTAAGGACGATTGTGGCGTGGATGGGGGATTTGTAGTGGGGGGTTAAGCGCTGTTTATGAGTGTATGGGATTTGGTCGCGAATATTTTTGTTGGAACTTCGGATAGTGTATTTGAAATATACCTTTATTGGCATTTTGGGAGAATTGATCATAACGAAATGCTGCTTTTCCAAAAGATATGAATATCAAAAATTTTACAGAACAGATCTTTTGGCAAATAATAAACGAATCAGCTTTATTGAATCACGCTTTCGGAATCGTGACAGCATTCATTTAGACAACCATTAAAATTTGTACTGTTCATTCGAGAGAGAAAACGATTTTTTGTAACATACACACATCAAAAAAAGTTTGATCACTAGCATAAGCTGATATAATTTTTTAAATTGAACTTTATCAAGAAAAATTCTAGTTGTGTGTTTTCTTTAAATATAAATACCCTGTTTGAAATTAAAAAATATAACTTTTTTTATTATTTTTTATTGAATAATTAATCATAATGTAATTGTAACAGAAATTTAATAGAAAGAAAAAGACTGTTTAACGAAACTTAAACAACAATTTATTAATAAAAGGCTTATATTCAATATAATATAATTCCTCCCCTGGCTCGAACAGATGCGGTGATCCTCCTGGGTATGCTGAGAATAAAGTTATCCAGCATTTCTTGGGGTTACCTGTTCCATTCTTGAATAGCGACTTCGATTTCGATTTTTCAAAGTGATCGCAAACTTTTTTTGATGTGTGTACACACGGCTACATATCAAGCTATACAAAACTAATTTACGCTGGTCTCGCATTGTATAGGATTTCCGTATAATGACAGATCAGTTTATATTGGAAATGTATAGCTTGATATGTAGTCGTGTGTACGTGGCTATTATCATTGTTGTTAAGCAGTGATAGCCTAGTGGTGTGACGGTCGGACTGACAAGTCTTAGGTCTGGAGTTCGAACCCAAGGCACGCACCTCTGACTTTTCGGATTCATGTGCGTATTGTATAATTATCACTTGCTCAAAAAACGGTGAAGGAAAAATATCGTGAGGAAATGGCATGTGCCTGAGAGATATTGCTTAAGTCAGAGGCAAAAAACTCTGATACCAGATTAGTCAGTAACCAGACGAAAAATAACAGAAGATCATTGTTAAACTATCAAAAGAAAAGCAAGGTGTATTACACCATTTATGTACAGGTTCCACAATCGCTACTGTACAATATAACGCCTCATCTCGTGTAAACAAATAATATTTCTAACAGTACGTAAACTAAACAGCGCTTATCTCCCAAAAACTTGATGTTGCATTAATTGTTAGATTCGCTTCGATGGCTCTACATAACGCTTCCAAGGTGAATGGACAGTAATTATTTTATCGTAGAGTTCAAAGCCAAATACACTTTGATTACAGCAAGTTAACAGGATCATTAACCGCGAAGTAAATACCATAGTAAAATAATCGCTATGAATTATTTGTGATCATAGATAGGAAAAGGTTTTTTTTTAAACCATGTAAATTTCAATTCGAGGTACCAAACAATGTTGGAAACTGAACTAGGATGAACTGGACTCGAACCGGGTTTTGATGGCAATAATAGAATTGCGCATCAGTCTAAAGACTGACAACCAGTCTCAACCAGTCTTTCCAAAGGGTATCATGTTGCTCAGTAACTGATTTGTGAAGGTCAGATTGGCATTTGCTGGTTAGACTGGAAGCTGACCCCAACATAGTCGGGAACAGACGATCATCAGTCTTAAGCTCGTCAGCACACGAGAGGCACATGCACGTTACTCAAATGCATGTAAATCACATGCGCGGCAATCAAATGCGCATTAATCAAACAGATTTTATGTCTAAACACGAGTGCGTATGCTATTTCATTTTCAAAAGAAGCAGCGGAAGTAGTATAGTATGAAAAGTATTACTATTTCTTCATGGTGTATGTAGTATGTCAGTATCATAAAGTAACGCTGTCTTTTAAGGGGGAAGCGCTAAGGTAGCCCGCGAAATTCAAATATTCTTACGTTTTTTTGCAATTTGCAGGTCAGTGGCAGGTTGTATGTTGATCAAAATATGATTCGCGACCGTAACAAGTATGTATTTACAGAATTAATGTCATTAGAATCAGCAATACAACTCTTTTAGTTAGAATTGCCCTCAAACGTAATGATTTCATGAAATAGTTATAAAGGTATGAGGAACAGGGTGTAAAGTTCACTCAAACTCTATGGTAAAGGGAGGATCCTCCGACCAGACGGTTGTCGTGTCTGGCGGACAACTGCCCAGCGGTTGATGTCGGGATGTTGTATATAATATGCTAGTCGCACGGTAAACTCTGATTGCGCGATGCAGGATTTGTGACGTCAGGTCTTTGATGCGTAGTTCGCATGTGGCGTTGTAGATGTCGCCACATAGTCAACAAAAATGAACAGGGTAACTTGGTTTTAGACAGTTGTATTGATGATTTTAATGATTTTATATTTCTGTAAATATTTTTACGGTCGCGAATCATACTTTGATCAAAATACAACCCGCAAATTCCAAATAAAAATAGAATATTTGAATTTCGCGGGCTTCTTTGGCGCTTTCGTCTTAACAAAGAAACGTGTATATTCGTTGCAATAATCAAAGTGTTGAGGCTTATAATTATATTGATGCATTCTGTCTACAGTAGCCGTGATTCGACTTTTTCTACATAATGTACTCATATTTCCACTAATTTCGTTTTTTTTTTTTTAAATTTTACGTTTTAGCTTTCTTAATCACCTTTGGCGATATCCATTTTTTGTGTTAATAAATGCTAATAATTATTAGAATTACTTTTAGTTTTTCTGATTTTATTGTGAATAATTTTAACCCTTTTAACCCGTCCAATGCCTTCAGAGTGGACTTGAATTTTTTGCGCGAATTTTTTGCAGACATCGCACCGTTTTATTTTTTGTGAATTTTTGGCGCACGTGCCTGACGTGTGGCAGTTTAACTTTCAACATTTACCCGGCAGTAAATGTGTTAACGGCCACAGACAAGTTTTTTTTTTTTAATTTATATCAGATTTTGTTTTACAATCATATATTTTATTATTAACTTGCTCTCAAAGGTGATTAAGAATGCCAGTTTGATTTTATTTCACTTACAATCTATTACTTAAAGATGTGAGTGAGAATGTGCATTAATACTGTTATTTGAGGTGACAGGTAGACAACATTATACATTGAAACACATGATATAACATGCTATTTAGTGGTGGTGGTGTATTACATTTCAAGGATAATGTGGCAACACTGGTAGATAAATCTAGCTTTTGATTTGAATGTTCTTAGACTTAAGTTTTTTAAATTTTAACAATGATGTAACAATTTATAAACTGTGAGTGAATTAATAACTTTGACTGACTAACAAAAAAATAACTATTCCAATTTTGAATTACTTCCCACATACCAGTGTTGCCACAACAACCACATCAAAAAACTACCAAAAAAAATCGTAGTAGGTGATGGTAACACCGTAAACTTTCTCACAGAGGTTTAACTACGCGGCCGTCAACGCAGGCCTATTGCAGCAACACTTGTCACAGTTGAGGCACAGTCTAGGGCCCGTGTAGGCCTCCCGGGGCCCAGGCTAAAGGCCTAACTTATAGGAGTAAGTCCAGTTCACACTGACGGGGGAACACTTGAGTGTGCGTGTGTACTAACAGTGGGTGGGGATGGTTGGTGTGTAATGGGTGTATATGGCTAATAAAATGCTAAACTTGAAACTTTGCTTCCAAATTATCAAAAAACTGAACAGATACATGGTAATATTTAATTCTAAGAAGTTTTTTAGTGTTTGACAGATCCAATTAAATTAGTCGAACAGTACTAAAATGCTTGGTGTAAGTAATTTTAGTTGTTGCAAACGAGAAAGCACCTAAAAAAAGAGACTCTTGAAGAGTCTGTTTTTGCATTTGTCTCTCACTCAAGACGACACGAATAATTTGGTCATAATTTAATAACACTGAAAGCCTGTTCCACAATTTCCAATATCACGAGGCACCATCTACAAGATAAAATGGAAGGGAAAAAATGTCTTACAGAAGTTGTATAAAATCTATCAACTAAGTCAGACCCCGTTCATACGGCGATGATCAATACGATATTATTTCTGTATAATGTTGGGGTCACATGGTAGTTTCCTATTTCATTTGTTTTTTTACCGTACGCATAGTGGGACGTTGATGTGTGATCCATTTTTTTTTTTTTAATAAGTACTATCTCGGTCACGGATATCTGACCACCGTAAGGACTATTCCTGCTTGCAGTGCGCGGCCGGTATAATAACGCTTACCTACGCTCATCAACCAATAGCATCCCAGCATCAGATTTTTCTGAGCACCTTGTTTGTTTTTATAAATAAAATAAAAAAAGACCGTAAAAAAGTACCTGAGGTGGTTAAACACAAACTGTGATCATTGCCTAATCAAATTATTTTATTTCACATAAACCTACATGGGCACTTATGAAACGTCAGAAGCTAGGTGCATGGATTCAATTAGTCGTTTCCTATGGAAAAGAGCCGGCAAGTAACTCCACAGGTACTCTTTTAAAAAGAATTGGCTTTTACAATATTTTCAAATAACAGTGTTAATAGGTATGGGAGGACAGTGTAGGCCTTTTAACAATAACCAGGTATTTAACAAAATAGAAAAGTGCCAACAAATCTACACTCATTATAAGAGCTCGCTCTACATTGTAAGAGCCTGACAAATTTATGAAATTTTTTTTTTTGTTTATCTTGTACGATTTGGGATTTTGTTTTCGAAGTGGTCAGATGTCCGTGACCGTGATTGTACACCACGTGTTAACGGCCGGAACTTACGAGGTTGTGAAAAAAAAAAACTAATTTTTAATAAGAGTCTGTACTCCTATTACACACCAATACTGGGCCAAAGTGTGACTAATGATCATGAGAAAGATTCAGCATGTTTTGGGGCAAGTCTGGACTGGTTGATAACCCCCACGCGCCTAGCATGCACACGACCATAGTAACCCTCACCACGATAGGGTTAGGTCTAGAGTTTTAGATATTTGGGGTAGTGTGCCTATGCACGGTTAAGGACTACTCTGGTTTTGGGAGCTGTTTTTTGGGTTCAAACGAAACGAATTAATCTTTTTGTAACATTGATTTATGTGTATTTATCTAACACTTCGGAGATGATGCGTGATGCTATGTGTTGTATTAAAAGTCAGTGTGTTTGAGAGCACTGGTGGTCCAGTAGAAACGACTGCGACATACGCACTTAGGCGCTGTAGGAAGTGAGAAAACCCGCATATCCAAAAACTCCAATACGTGTGACATATCCACCAACCTGCACTGGGCTCGCGTGGTACATTAACCTATTGACCGCTTGGTTTTATATCAATTGCCGTGCCCCCAGCGCCCGGCTCATAAATCTACAAATAAATATCTACGACAAATATGGTCGTGCAATGATATAAAAAGCACATAACGAACATAGGTTCTCAGTCGTATAAATACGACTGAGGCGGTACGGGCACGAAAAAATTTGTCGTATTAATCCGACCGGGGCGGTTAAAAGGTTAAGGCTCACTCCCTCTCACAGAGAGCACTGCTGGGACCTTGGTCTCTGTCCCAGCTGTGGGAACATTAAAAGCTGTATTATGTGTGTTTCAAAGCAGGTTAAGAGCGCTGTCTCGGGTCCACTAGCACCACTTCTTAAAAAAAAAATCTCGTGACTGAGAAGGAATTATGAAAAAGGCTCAATCAGCTGCCTCGGTGTGTCGAATTTTCTAATACCTTTTATAAAGTTTCATATTGAGACACGAAGCAACAAAATACGATCTAGAGGAATGTGGCCGTCAAACCAGAAATCGCGAAAAAAAAATCATTCGCATAACTGGTCAAAGTGAAGGGAACAGCTGATTTGTTTTTTCGCGATTTCAAATCAAAATCAAATCAGTTTATTGCAAACATGTTGTACAGAGGTTGGAAGAAGATAATTATAAGTTTCAAACATGCACCCTGTAAGGGCAATGCAAAACAAAACAAAACAAAAAAATTAGGTTTGGTCCCATAGTAAAAGTTATTCATAATGATGAGTACAATGATCCCGTATGAGGTTTTAAACAAATTAAATTTGACTGTGTATAAAAGGTATTAGAAAATTTTAGACACACTTACCGAGGTTCGTTATTGAGCCGATTTTCATAATTCCTTGTCAGTCCGAGATATTTTTTTTTTTAAAGAGTGGTTCTAGTGGACTCGAGACAGCGCTCTTAACCAGGGCCTCAAGTCTGCTATTACAATAGTGTCAGAATGGTCTCGCCATTGTGAGTATTTGACAGTGTTTGTATGGAAAATCTGTCAAAAACTCACAATGAAGAGACCATTCTGACACTATTGTAATGGCAGACTTGAGGCCCTGTTGTTCAATAACAAACTACACTGATCAATAAATGGCTGAGATTTAAAAAACCTATTTATTACAAGTTTTTTTGACATATAGATTTTGCATAACATGCATAATCAGCGTATAATCTTCCCACTGTTGGGACACAGGTCTCTTCTCTGTGAGAGGGAGAGGGCCGTAATACCACGCGGACACAGTGCGGGTTGGTAGATGTCACATGTCTTCGAATTTTTGGTTCTAGCACATGCAGGTTTCCTCACGATGTGTTCCTTCACCGTTTTGAGAGCAGTGGTAATGAAACAATTTACACAAAAGTAAAGCGCCTGTCTGGGATCAAACCTACGACTCGTAAGTCGCGGTCGTTTCCACTGGGCCACCACTGCTCACCACTGAAATATAGATTGTATTATTATTATTACTTGATCCGTGCAAGCTCACACAAACACTTACACATTACCAATTTACCGCCCTTGCGACACTTCAGGTTCTCTTTTCGGTCTTAGTCGATGTTTAAGTGGAAAGTCACTTTATGTACAGAAAATCGATGAAGTTTCGTTTGATCCCAAAATATTATAAAGAACAGGAGTAAATCCTTATAGAGAAGTGTGATATTGGAGTTGGAAGTTGTTGTATCTTAAAACACGGTTGTTTGGAGGGTAGCAAAGGTATTAACACATCGCACAATACACTCTTAACATAAATACGTCATCTCAGTGCATGCAGCCATTTTATTTCTATTAAAACACCCGCCAAAGAAATATCGTATAGGTTCATTAGGTTGTGTTTGTGATATGGTGCATGGAATGGGCGTAATTTTATTTTTAGGATATTACCGGATAGATTAAAAAAACACTTTGGAATAACTGCCAGTCTGGCGCTACACGTCACGAGCATGTCGCGCGTTTCGGTGACGCGAACCCATAAGTTTTTCCCCTACAGAAAATCGCTCAACGTGGCTAAAGTTTTCACTTCAAAAATAAAAATAAACTGCTTTTTTTATAAATAGGATCTCTTATTATATTTCACTCCCAGCGAATGTTGTATGAGTGAGAAGCGAATAAATTAGGAAAAACAGTCAATTAATTTTATGGGTAACTCAGTTATTGATTTTAGGACCAAAAAGATATTAAAGATCTGTTGCAACTGCTTTTGATTAACTCACTAGCGGAAACGCAAAATATGAGGAAGAAACAGAGAATACATACGATAAAATATTCAAGTCATAGTAAGAATTTATTTATTTTATTTTAACTTAGTTATTTATTTCAATTTATTAAGTTGTCATGCATCATCATACTTGGTATTTTGCATATAAAAGGCGTGTCCGACAAAAGGCGGTGGCCTATGAAGCGATGAAAACTAAATGGGAGGCGGGATATTGTATATTTTTAAGATTTTGCATGTTAAAAATGGCAATGCTTTCCTTGTACTATCCGTTTGTTCGACCCGTTCTCAAAATTACAGAAAATTTGTAAATATTATTTCGTCTAGCAACTCTTGTGAGTTCGATGACCTTTCAAAAATAAATTGAGTGTAAATATGTGTTTTGTCTTAACGCTGCACTTGCATGGACTTAACAGGGAATGTGTTTACTTACTATGCTAATTATTATCATTTATAATTATAATACTGTAGTCTTGAATGCCTGTTTTTTATAATTAATATAAATATCGTTAATTTAGTGAGTGCTACAAACTTATTCGCTCCTTGAATAGCAAAACCGCATTTTCTTGTTATCTATTTATTTCGAGACCTTGTTATGTAGATAGAATTCCATCAGCCACTCTAAAACCAACCTTAATCACATCCATATTAAACCTTATTTCCCGTGGCTTGGTTATAAGTAGATTAAGATTATTTAATATCGAATTATTAGTAGCTCTAAGCATGTTTTTTATATCCGTCACTGTAGCAACGTCATTAGAGTCACTATTGCCCCAATATCCATACATAGAAAAACAAAAACATCAAAATATTAATTCCCCCTCTCTCAACAGGAGGCTGTAATCAACGAATTAAAAACGAAATCTCAGGCCGTCGGCGAAAAGAAGCTGCTTCACCAAGACGAGGTGTACAACGGAGCGCTGGAGGACATCCTGCACGGGCTGCGGAGCGAGCCCTACCGCCGCGCTGACGCCGTGCGACGCTCGCACCGGCGCCGCATCAACTCGCACCGCCTGTCCAAGGGCTTGGAGGAGCTGGACGTATGATACGAGCTGCACTCCAGTGACGCACTGGACTCCCCCGTACAACACGCCGTCAAATCCATCAACGCCAGGTGCAACACCGACAAAAAGAAACGACGCAAAGACCTAGAGATGGTCCCAAAACAGTCGATAGCTATCTATAATATCGAAGATAATGTGACAGAGTTTTCCGCTAATATCGAGAGCAACAGAAAGAAGTCTACGTACAGAGTGGCGCCCGCGCCGACGGACTGTGAGATTGAGGAACGCTGCGAACTCATCAAGTCTACTTACGAAGTCATTTCGAAGTACACGAGAGCCATGTTCGACAAACAAAACGAAACCGTCGTATGAACGATGTGCCTATTTTGTATTGCGCGTATATTGCACTCATTAAAACTTTTTTAAATATGTTCAATGTTATTGGCTTGTAGTTAAATTGGCCTAAAAGGTGCGGAGTTATAAACGTCCAATGAAAACAGACTATTCGAATTTCGAAGCTGTTAAAAGTGTTGCCATTAATGAATAATTACCCCGATAACTGGGTGCAATATATGTAAGAGTATACTAACTTTGATACGCCTACGATTCATTCCATTCCACACGCGACAGCGATAACTAGTATTTTGCTACGATACCATTTACACAAGTTTTTTTTTTTTCTGTACTGAAGCTTAGCTTTTAGTATCGTTTACATGCCCATAGCTCGATCTTTAAATCTTATGGGGATAATAAACATTTTTTAATAGACTGAAGTGAGTCATGAATCTCAAGCACAAATAAACGAAGAATAGGACCAAAACACCAGAATTTCATAGAGAAATAATTCAAAAAGCTATGGGCAGTTAGTCCCGCTAGATCAAAAATGGCCTTTAAAATAGACGCACAGGTTTTGTACCGCGATTTTTTCGATTTAAATTTAGACTTAGGTATTAATAACAGTGTCCTTATATATGTACACATATACATGATTACGAACCAATAAACAATTTTTTGTAATATTTAATATTATAGTATGGAACATACGCATTTATGATATAGCATTTTTTACGTACTTGTGATAGTTCAAATTTTTTTACTGCACGACTTTTATCGGCTACCTAGCTTTATTATTACATTTTTATACATCCTATTAAATCCCTAACAGTATATCGCCATTTGTATTAATTTCCATGTATTTGTGTTCCTTAAAGGAAACTGAACTAGATTGTGTTAACATAGAGTTCAAATTCCATGTGGCAGTTTGATTTCACTCTTACACACTCGCATGAAAGCCGCTAGATAGTCGTATCAGTATATACTATTTGTATAATTATCGCCACACAACGGTCAGAAACGATTGTGTCTCTAATAAGATGTATCCTGATATTAATTTTAACATGACACTATAGCTGTATTTATTTATACGATACAATTCCATCTAGATTTAGTTTTGTATACAAATTCTTTTCCCAATAAAATAATTGCCTTTTTTTGATCTGGTAATAACCTGATTAATTATTCAAATAAGTTATTTTAATTATTGTAAATATGTTTTGTTTTCTGCCTGTGAAAGTTCCAATTTTAGAACTGTATTCGCGTAAATTAGAAAATGTAAATATTGTATTTTTTATATTATTATGTATTTACTCAAGTTACTTGAGAATGTAAGCGGGCAATATAATTTTTAGGGTACCTATATATTTAATATTATGCCTGAAATCGGTACTTTTACGTTATAATTTCGAATAAATAAGTTTAATAATTTAATTGATCCAGTGAATATTTAATATATTGATGCTTATGCACTTATCTTAGCGCGTAACAATTAAAATTGTGCAACGCATACTTCAAATATAATAAAATTTGCTTTGATATGATTATGAAAAGAAAACAATGAAATGATTTATTTCCATTAATAAGCATTCAAGAAAATAAAAAATTATTTAGAAATGAAAGATCTAAAACAATAATCTTTATTTACCTTTAAGTATATTGTATGATTTGAAATAATTTAAATAGCTACGCACTCGGGCTTACGTTATTAAATAGAGGTGCTTATCCGCACATTAGCTTTTTAATATTCGTTTCGCTAAGTCATGACAAAATGATTGAAATTCGTTCGTCCGGGAGTTGTATAAAAGATACAGGGTTACGTTTAATAACAAGTATGCATGCACAAATATGACAGTAGTTCATTTTCACGGGCATGTCGCTGTCAATACTGATTTGAGAGTAAAAGAAAAAGAAATATAAGGTCTTGAATTCACATATTACTAAGATATATCGGATAGAAAGACACACAATTGAAGATCATTGTCACTCATGTTGCGATGCTGCTTTGGAAATATGCATATCAACATCCTAAAATATATTAAAAACTTTACCTGTATACAACTTTGAAATGTAAAGGTGACTAGCATAATTCGTCACCTACACTTTCTCATTTACTCCCAAACAAACGCATCTCCACGAAAACGCGCAAATTTCACCAAAAAAAAAAAAAAATACAGCTTCTACACGTGAATGACCGTGAGAGTGGACTACAGCCTTTATAATGAATCTTATAATATGTTGTGTACCTATTATTTTCGATACGGTTTCTCGAGTTATATTTAAATATTATTACTTCCCGAATACAGATGACAGTGTTTTAAAATAGGTAACTTACCCACCATTTTACCCTACCATAGAGGTAAAATAGGCCATACATCGCTTCAGTATTGCCAAGAAATAAACTCTTTACGATTAAAGGTTTTATGACTTTTTTTTAATCCCTTTTTAGGATATGGATTTAATATTAATTTAATGAGCGATATTGATATTGATTTATTTTGTTGGGTGTTTCGATTATAATTATTATTTCTTGGCGATGATTTAGCGATCGAGGTGTAATCTTTGTATTTTATGCTATTTGTGTAGTTCTACACTTTACCTATTTAGCTTTATTTATTGAATAGTATTTCTAATTTAGTGTATTATAAACAGTATGTGCCTATTTAAGATATGTAACTATATGCTGTCCTGTGCATTATTCAATCCTTTTTTATTAAGTAAGAATATTTTAACTATAGTATCATAACTTGTTTTAAATATTCCAAGTGCTATATAAACTTATAAAATAGGTTAAAAATAAATACAATTTCTATTTCACATTTAATTTTGTGAGACATGTAAATTTTTTCATAAATGCCTAAGTCTCGAAATAGCCTTCATAAGTTCCTTTAATATTTTATCATATCTCTAAATATATAATTTATATAATATTCATGTGTATTCGGGAACTATTTAAGTTTAGTAGAAATTTATAGAAATGTTTTGTGTATAGTTATTGTATGCTTGTATTCGATTTCTGATTTTGTGTTAGTATCGCATGTACGCTAGCATTAGTAACAGTATTCGGATGCAATAAATAAAACATACATTTAATTAACAGTGATTTTATTTAACTTTGAAAATATAAAATATGTGTCATTTTGTAGCACCTTAAATCTATCTTAAGAATGGGAATAACATTTAACTATGTGCTACTGATACCTTTGCGTATTTTATGATCATCAAGTTAGTGGACTGGATAGCACAGAAATAGGGATGTGTCCTGGGTGAAAAAAAAAAAAGAAAAACTGTTAGTCCGTCAAAAAGATAATAAAAAAAATATTAGACACGTATTTTTTGCTTTATCATATTAATAAAAAATTACTAAGATAAAACACATTAAACTTGGGGAGTGGGGGCTCGTTACGTCACGGCTACGTATATGTAAAGTCTAGTGAGAAGTGACGTCATGCCACATTTGAACTCAATGTATCGCCGTAATGTTTTGATTACGTAAAATAAGAAAAAATACGTGTCCAATATTTTTTTTAAATTAACATGATGGACAAAAAAAAACTTTTTTAGGCATCATCCCTATTGGATTACAGTGGTGCCCAAACTTATTTTTTTTTTTTGCAAATTAATTGATGGGTTGTTTGAAAGCGACATGAAATAAAGCAGCTAAGCCGTAACGCTAAAACGGATGAAATAGGAACTTTACCAATTGTTTAATTGACAGTTTTACACAAAGAAAAACGAAATGCGAATATTTTGGAAGATTATTTAGTGCAACAATAAAATGAAATGGGATGGATGAAATGGCGACAGGTCACAGAAACAACTTGCGACCCACGGATGCCCCTTAAGTTAAAAGGGAAAATCTACAAGTCTGTGATAAGGCCTGGGCCTCAAGTTTGCTATTACAATAGTGTCAGAATGGTCTCTTCATTGTGAGTTTTTGACAGATTTGCCATACAAACACTGTCAAATACTCACAATGGCGAGACCATTCTGACACTTGTAATAGCAGACTTGAGGCCCTGTTGTATTGTATGGATCGGAATGCTGGGCCGTGAAGAGGACGGATGAAAAAAGATTGCATGTAGCGGAGATGAGAATGTTGAGATGGATGTGTGGAGTGACGAGAATGGATAAAGTCAGAAATGAGTATATAAGTTTGAAAGTGGCGCCGGTGACAGAAAAGTTAAAAGGACGTCGTTTGGCATGTGATGAGGAGGGAGGAAACGCATGTGACGAGGACAGTGATGAAGATAAATGTGGATGGATGGAGAGGGAGAGGAAGGTCCAAAAAAATATGGATGGATTGTGTTAAGAATGATATGAAAGAGATGGGAGTGAATGATAGAGTGACGGTTGACAGGGGGGGAATGGAAAAAGAAAACGTGTTGCGCCGACCCCAATTAAGTAACATGGGACAAGGGCAGGAAGATGATGATTTAGTGCAACAATAAATTTATTTAAGTGCTTTATGTTACATAAGGTGTCAGTAAACTAGATAATTCTTCCATTTTAAGGCGAAAGCGCCAGGGCAGCCCGCAAAATTCTAATTTTCTTGCATTTATTTGTAATGTGCAGATCAGTATCAGGTTGTATGTTGATCTTAATATAATTCGCGGCCGTATCAAATATCACTCCATATTATAAAACAAAGTACATATATCATATTTTAAGCAACATACAACCTGACAAGTTTTTTTTTTCGCGGGCTACCTAAGACCAGAAATGCCATAATAATAAAATCATTGGCATGCAAAGCCCATATTAGTAACATAAAGATCTACTTTTTCCTTCGTTGTACATTATTGTAGATGTGATCAGTCATAACTATAAATTAAATAAGCATTACCTACACATATAATCACTTTATGCACTGTCGAAAAGTTAGGTCTAAATTATAATTTTCTATCCTGCACCATAACAATAATCTTATACCTAGTAAGACCATAAAGTAAATAAAAATATAAGCAGTACTGATCTATGAAGGCCTTATTTAAAAATACAACTAAAACTATTTGATCGTAAGTCTTTGGTTATAAATTTTATTTCAGACAATTTTTTTTTTCCTAATAAAAGCTCCTAAAATATGCTAAAATGGAATATTAGCCTTTTGACCACTCACACACAGTGATTTATGTCGTAATATGTCATAGTCCACAGCCTGATAATTCAAAAAGGTAACTTGTTAGTACAATAGAAATCACAAGTTATACTGAAATGTTAGTAATATTATTATTTAAATGAATTATATGCAAACAATGTTGCAAAGCTAAATAAAAAGTAAAGCATGTATCAAATAAGTATAAAAAAGAAATCTACCAGAAGTACACATGGCTATACAGGTTGGATTTTTGAGATGGGGCAGTAAGGGCAGCATTAACCATTGTAGCTACAGGGAACGGAAACGGTCTTAGGGCTCATACACATAGCGATCCGTTTTACATGTCTGTTATTTGATAGCGTATGAGCGAGTTCACACACACAACAGTATTCCGGATTCAGTAATCATGTCGCTCCGGGTCCAATTCTGATCCGTTAAAACGGATCCAGTAAAAACGGACCTATATGTGTACGAGCCCTTAGGAGACTGTCCTTATTTTATAGAAAAATTTAGATCCACATTCACAGATAACAAAAAAAAAGAAAAAAAACCTTTCGCGACAAAAATGGGCCATTTTCACTAAAACTTTTTTTGATGCCAATCGAATGACTGCACATTTTTTTCATAATCTGTGATTGGAGATCAAAATTTCTCAAAAAATTATGGAGTCTCCTGAAACTGTTTTTCTGTAACTACACTACAATGGATAAGGTACCAACCCATACTGCCTTGTCTAAAAAATCCACCCTGAATATCAAGTGATGAATTTCCAGTATAAGCTGACCTCTCATAGTACGGACAATCCTGTTCAATACCAGATGAGCGTATACTGGAAATGTATAGCTTGATATGTAGTTGTGTGTACATACAAAAAATCTTGTCATAATTTTTTTTTTCTTTACTTTGCTTATATTTTATACACCCTACCACAAATTGATTAACGTTATTTATTTAAATGACAAAGTCCCAATCTACTCCAAACTAGCTCTGGCCTAGCAAGCCCTAAAAGCAGTATAAAAACTGTGGCAGTCAAAAGAATCAACACATACTTTAAAAACCACCACAAAATCACAAGCAACTACATTTTAAAAACAGAACAAGTTTCAATCAAAAGTGACATTAAATTTCTCATTGGCAATACTTTTAATTTTCTCCATGATAGATTCAACTTCAGCCATCGCTCCTATACCGGTATCACCACACATTAACTTCTTACTAATTGGTGGTATTTCTGTGTGGCCCCAGCTTCTAAGTATTGCCACCTGTTGTGAAGTAATGGGGTGCTCCCACATCCTTGTGTTCATTGCAGGGCAGAAGATTAGTGGCTTTGAAATATCCCAAGCTCTTGTTGTGCATGTTAGCAGGTTGTCACATATGCCCTGAAATTATATCAAATAATTTATTTATGCAATGGGTTTGGATGAATAAACATTAGAAACGATGAAATAGGTGATCCCGACATTTTTTACAAGAGGTATTGGTTAATTCAGTACGATTTTATTTAATTATTTTAATTGAATTCTGTACAGTTAGATATTTATTGTTATGACAGCAGATGCAAAAAAAAAATTGTTGAAGATATTGATTTTGTAAGTTATTGAGTTTGCTGTTTTTAACATCTTCAGGTAGAACTGCTTTTCCTACTTACTTGTGACATTTTCGCCAGCGTGTTGGCGTCCAGAGGAGCTATCACCATGATGTCAGCCATCTTTCCAAGCTCTATGTGCAGCACAGGGTCACCCCTCTGCTTCCAGGCCTGCCACTCCAAGCTATCATCGTATACCTTCACATCTGACGGCAGTTCCGACATCTTGAAGAAATGTTTCGCATGTTCCGTGACTATAAGGTGCACCTACAAATATATAACGGTAATGTTAGTAACAATTTGTAATTTTCCTCAAAACGCTAAATGTATGTAAACATAACCTCAAAAACATAAGTCAATTCGTCCTCGGGTATTTCTAATAGGGATTTTATTAGAATCGGTATTTTTAAGGCAGCTACGCTACCTGTCGCTGCAATTAATAGTTTGCAACATCGTTTATCCATTTTATACTTATTTTAAAAACCAAAATATTTACAGTAGAATAGTGACATTAGATGACATGAATGACATTCCACATTATTACATTTTTCTCGTTCAGAAACAGAAAGTTGTTACAAAAAAAAACATCCTTAGATTTTCGGTATAACTTATCTTTTTAACATCCGTAGCTTTTTCAGAATTAAAATAAGCATTCTATTTATTTTATCGAAATTTTTCTTACACTGTTCTAATAATGAATTAGCCGAGTCCATGTTCCAATAATCGAAAAGTGTAATTTTGAGTCTTATTACTGACAACACTCAATTGAAACGTCATTTTATTATCAACAAAATAACCACAATAAAATTACGTCAGTCGATTTTAATACGCGAAATGAGTGGGTATATTAATTAGTGCGTGAAAACAATTTTTATTTACGTTAATGACAATAATGTTAGTGTGTTACTTGTTATAAGTGTTAGCGTAGTGTGTTATTTGTGAATTGGTAAAGTGTTATAGAAATATGTGAGTGATGTGTTGATTAAAACTTATTTGTTTACGATGGATGGCAAAGTGAAGTATTACGAAGGTTGTGGACAGGAAGGGCCGATTCGTTGTATATTTTTGTGTGAATTCCATCCGACCGCTGGGCCGAAGATAACATGCCAAGTGCCAGAAAATTACATATCGAAAGATATTTTTGATACAGTCAGTCATTATATCATACCGAAGGTACAACTTCAGAGATGCACTTTGACAGTGTAAGTATTTTTGCGGGTAGTTGCAAATTTGATAAATTATGACATAAAAATATAATATTTTGTAAACATTTATTATAATCTTGTTGAAAACTTTCGATTTCCAATGAACACTGGTATGTAGCTGCTTATTTTCTCGTGCATGTTGCACCTAGCGTGGACACAGCTTGGAATTTCACTGATCGTAGCTAAAGAAAGAGCGTAGTCAATTGTTTTTAGCCGTGCAACTGATTTTCCATAAATACTTCTATTTTCTTGTCGTCGCTCATTGCATTTGATTTAATAAAAACCTTGCAAACATATCAATGCAACAATGAAACAATTAACGTTTAAATATTTATTTACGTATTGCAGGATCAGTGTTATTAATTATTAGATATTATTTTATTAAATAATTAAATATTATTTTGAACATTGTTAAATGATAAAAGTTTCTGTCTAATATCAACATTATCATTTATTAGGTAGGGTACCAGACGTACAGAATAGCACCACCCCATTTCCTCCGGTGGGGTCGTAAAAAGTGACTAAGGGACTTACTAGAGAATGGGCAGCAGCGTTCTCTATGCATTTTTAACACCATACTGCGATCGCCGACCCGCCTGCCAAGCGTGGAGACTATGGCAAACGCCTCCAATTGGGAAAGGCTTATGTCCAGCAGTGGACGTCTTTCGGCTGAAATGATAAGGTAGCTACATAATTAAATTTAAAATCTCGATTTCGTTCTGAATGACCGGTTTTTATAACCTACCCAAATATTGCATTTAGGTTTTAATTAATCGCGAAAAAAAAATGGACCCGCCTAAATTCCAAGTCAATAATAAAGTGTTTGCATATGCACAATAAAGTCTATAACCTTGATACCATCCGATAATTTAGGAACGGTATTAATGCACGCGGTAATAATGGTTATCGTTCCGCTCAGGTTGGCTGGCTTCCGTGCACCTGCATGCATAGTAACAAATGAACATCACAAATGAACAAATGAACATCACAAATTCAATATGACACTCATTTCTTGGACTTTACACAATAGAAAAAAAAATAATTATAATATTGATTCGGGCTTCCTGTAGCTTGGTGTGCATAGGCTCATCATTTCAGCCGAAAGATGTCCACTGCTGGACATTGGCATCCCCAAGCACCACCACTTCGACCGGTTCTAAGCTTTCCGCATTCAGCGGATTCCTGCCGCCTTCACAAGGTCATAGATCCACCTTGTGGGAGGCCTTCCAACGCTACGTCTTCCGGTACGCGGACACCACTCCAGAACCTTTCGACCCCATCTGTCATCTGTTCTGCGAGTAATGTGCCCTGCCCATTGCCACTTAATTTTGGCAATTCTTCGCGTAGAATCTAAATAAAAATAAAATCCACATCTACATTACCAATAAAGAGTACAAAGAACGTACCTGTTCTACATCTATTAGCATGAATTGTTTTATCCTGTACAAAGTGAGCAGCATCTTCATAAATTCTTTCTACATGCTAAATTTTATAGCTCTTCGCTGATTAATGTAGTAGTTCTTTAAAACTTCCAAATTAAATCTAGGTTTTATGAAGTTTTTAAGCTTTACATACCTAGTAACAATTTTTTTTCCCCAGAACCCTCCTCGGGTCTAAGATCCTGGGTTTCCCTGTGCGGATAGACAACAAGAAATACGCTCGCAACGCTTACTACTTCAACCTCTGCTTCGTGTGCGATGCCTGGGCCAGGACGGTGCATCTCGAGCCTCTCGTCAAGAAGCTTACAGAATATTTGGTAAGTGCAACAATTCATAATTTTTTGATCCTAATAACCAAGCTAGTCGGATGTCTAGTTCATAAAGTGTAACATCTTTGTAAGATACTGTCGTTCACCTGCCTACTTGGCTTTCAATTTGGTATCGCCCTTTACGCACAACCACATAATTATTAATTTGTTCCATCAACTACCTTGTAATTATTGCCGAACGGTAGCGCCATGTGGCGCCACGGTTCTAACTACACAAGATCCAATTGACCTCTCACACCAACTGACCCAACTAGAATTATGATAAAATCTTATTACTCAATGACACTATCTACTATACGTAAATGGTACGGGCTGGTTTACTTAGAAACCAGAAATAAAAGGCTTGGTTATTTCTGCATACATATGAGTTTTTATCTTTGCAAATGAAACCATAATACGGAATGGGAGTAATCATATTCCATAACAACTAAATGTATTCTCTCTGCCCTTTAAAGTCAATATGAATCAATATTTCCATTATTCATCTATTCTCTATCGCAATCCTCTTTACCATATAATGGAGGAAAGTTAGAAATGGGGACATATTTTGAATAAATTGAAAAGCCACATAAACAAAGATATGAGTTTGAAATGAGATTTTGAAGTTAGTTTCCGCTTTAACTCCCGAAGTTTGCGTCTACACGCAAAATTCGGGATTTATGAAGTTCCGCTTCCAAGACCTGTAAACATTACAAACAAAAAGTAACTTAATTTTGTTGATATTAATGAAAAATTTTTTTGCACAGTTATCGATGGAACTGGAAACAGAATGGCTTTCGAAACAGTCGATTTCTGGCGAAGCTAAGGCACTTAGCGGGGTGATGCGGCAAGTGATGCAGGATATCAACAGTCGCAGGATGTGCACACTTACTGGTAAATATTAATACTTACACACACCTAGAATAAAACGATTGATAGATTGGATATTCAAGATTTGTGCTTAAAAGGCCAGCCCAGTCGAATGTTTGCAATCACATATTCCCCAAATCCGATCTTTGGAGAGACTGACGAGCAACGACCAAACGTTGGGCCAGAATCTAAACATGGCATCATCATCCGGAACAGTGCAATAGCATTAAAAAAAAACTTCACTCTTGCTTTCTATACGAATTTGCCACGTGTATTGCGAACTTTGTTTAATTAGGTACAAATTCCTAGAATCTTATACCTATACAGATGCTATTAGAAGACTTGGCAAAACTCTCGATAATCAAATTAGCATTCGATTCATAAAAATATACAATACTAGCTTTTGCCCGCGGCTCCGCCCGCGTATGTGTCGGTTATCGCGTAAAAAAGTAGCCTATGTCCGTCTCCATATCCCAGGCTATATCTCTGCCAAATTTCATGACGATCGGTTCAGCGGTTTAGGCGTGAAAAGGTAACATACAGACAAACAGACAGACAGAGTTACTTTCACATTTATAATATTACTAGCTTTTGCCCGCGGCTCCGCCCGCGTACATGTCGGTTATCGCGTAAAAAAGTAGCCTATGTCCGTCTCCATAACCCAGGCTATATCTCTGCCAAATTTCATGACGATCGGTCCAGCGATTTAGGCGTGAAAAGGTAACATACAGACAGACAGACAGACAGACAGAGTTACTTTCACATTTATAATATTAGTATGGACTAGCTTTTGCCCGCGGCTCCGCCCGCGTGGATGTCAGTTATATCGCGTAAAAAAGTAGCCTATGTCCTTCTCCGTATCCCAGGCTATATCTCTGCCAAATTTCATGACGATCGGTTCAGCGGTTTAGGCGTGAAAACGTAACATACAGACAGACAGACAGACAGAGTTACGGATTAGAATTAGTGTATTAGTATTAATATATTAGTATGGAAGTATGGATTTTTGTTCATTACATACATTACATAGTAGGACCCATAATAGTTTCTGTTGAAGAAAACTGCTACAAATCAAAGCAAAGGTCTTAAACACTCCTTATAATAAGTAGAAGCTCAAACGGAATTCGGCTTTGTTATTTTTGGGAAACCTTTCGAAGTTTCGATACATTTATTTATTAGATTTACAATGAAACAATAGTACAACAGATTAATTAATTGATTGGCCTTTGGAATAAATTAAATTTGTTATTTTCTTTGTTATTCTGTATTCATAAAACCTCGTAATGGCGCTTTAGCGTTGAATCAAAACAGGTATACATTATGGAACCTGTTCTATTTAAAATACAGCAATAATTTTGAATGGGTAGTTAAGTGGGTATTTACCGATTGTTAACTACAAACAGGCGCGACACGCGGACTTAGGTGACTACTCATCCGCAAAATATTTCATCCGCGGATGAAACGTTACCCTTTTAAAATTGTAAGGCGACGAATCATCCGCAAGTTCGGATGAGTCGTCGCATAGTTAATATTGATGTGGTCATATCGGCCAAATAGACGAACAAACATATTTTGTGTATAGGAACATTGTCTGTTCTTTAGTTTCATCGGTTTCGCTAGCTGCTATGTGTAATAATATCGTGGTTAAATCGAACAAAAATACTTCTATGCATAAGAATCGTTTTTATTAAGAATATAATTTTTTAGACTGGTAAATCAGAATAATAAGCAATTTCCCTAAACAAATGACAGGTAGTTACTGTTTTACTGCGAAAACTGAGATATGTTATAAAAATTAGTAAATCTAAATAGATTGTTATTAAGAATTATAAATTTTTACATATGTTAGAAAATATTAATTAATAACGAAAAATCTGAATAATTTAAACCTTCTTAGTATTTAGGTGCAAAAAAAAAGATTTGTAATCAAAAAATCAACCACCACGAAATTTTGTAAACGATCTGTATCACTAATATGATAATTTCTCTATACAATGTCCGAGGCTAATTTCATTATCAATAAACTCTCGCAAACTGTTATTAATTTTTTTTTCCTTCACCATACTTTCTTCCGTTCTCTTTGAAATAAATCCTTGATTTTTCCACAGATTAGAATGATATTTGGCATCTTTTTTAAGAGTATTTAATAAAACGGCTATGTTAGGTTTGCTCTTTATTGTCCTATTCAGTCTCGAGTTCCACCATTCTATAGCGTTATTCGTTTTGTGCCGGATATTATAAAAACACCATTTATCAGACAAGATAGATTTCTTCTCTAGCCAGGTATTTTGAAAATAATGGTTAAATTGCGCTGTTTTATCATCCTTTTGTATACATTCACCCAATACATAAAGCCAACCATCTGAAACTTCAATATTTGGGAGATATGCCAACGCCATACAACGCCTCACGTGAGCCCTTGACATGTTTGATTTTTTTGTAATTCCAATCAGTTTAGCTTTTTTTTTGGACAGCTTTTTTAAAATGAAATATACACCCTCGAGTAGTTACTTTATCAAATACAGCTTTAGCTGCTGTCATCGCACTGGTTTCAAAATCAGTAGTGATGGACTCAGGATCAAATTCGGGAATTTGGCTTTTTAAGAGATGGAAGAATATTTCATAACTTGATTGCTTTTTATTTGGCAATAAGGCATAAACTGCTGGTATAATATTCGTATGTGTATTAGTACTGCCCATGTCAACATGTAACGTATACAACTGCTTAAAGGGAGGTACAACGGCTTTAAATGTTCCATCGCAAAAAACATGTTTAGCTTTCTTGAGAATTTCTGTGGATTCTTCAGTGGCAAACAGTAATATCCTATCACTTTTTTCGCTATAATCAGCAAGTAAAAAGTCTTTGTGAACACCAGGAACTCTTACATCTTTCAATTAAAAAAATCGCACCTTTTTAGTTTGCAGTTCTTTATTACGTAGTTTATACATTCTTTTCTTGAAATTGTTGTATTTTGGTAATTTTATGACTAAGTCTAATCCTGTAGACTCTAATTTTTCTACCGCCTCGTTATAAATTGTAGGCATAGGAGTACTTTCAGTTTTTGCTCTTTCTAAACATTCGTCAATTTTCTCCAATAATTGGTTATCTAAACTACTAGACTGACAACTATGAAGTTTTTCTTTCAGTATAAGGTTACAATCATAGTTAGTAACCAAATTAGATTTACAATTTTGTGAAGCACAGTGCCAAACTATATGTCCGTTTTTATTTTCACGTTTTTTATAATAACGATAGTTTCCTTCCATTAAAAGTTTTCCTCCTCGTTGCGATGAAATCATTTTAAATCGCGTATTTTCCTTGTCCATAACTGTGATTCTAAAATAGAAACTAAACAATGTTACAATGTTTTGAGTTTAATTTTTCTTGGATAAGTAATAATAAAATATCTGACCTCAAGGCAGCTCAATCACCCGCAATGGAATATGAAAACTCAGTTTATTCCCACGCACCGGAACATAAAAACTTTATGCAATTCTATTATTAATTAATTTACTATATGTGGTAATTAACTAGATGAACGTACACTCTGTCAACTTAACGTACACTGGCTAACAAAATATATTCATGACAAAACAACTTAGCTTGTCTCGATTATTTTCTAAATACCCTCAAACCTTTCGTTTTTTAAACCGCTGATACAAGTTTCACAAAACGTCGGTAGTCGTAAATATTTGGTTATTTAAGTATTATCAAACTATTGAAATATAAATGTACTCATATTTATAACATTAACTCAGTTTTCGCAGTAAAACAGTAACTACCTGTCATTTGTTTAGGTTAATTGCTTATTATTCTGATTTACCAGTATAAAAAATTATATTCTTAATAAAAACGATTCTTATGCATATAAGTATTTTTGTTCGATTTAACCACGATATTATTACACATAGCAGCTAGCGAAACCGATGAAACTAAAGAACAGACAATGTTCCTATACACAAAATATGTTTGTTCGTCTATTTGGCCGATATGACCACATCAATATTAACTATGCAACGACTCATCCGAACTTGCGGATGATTCGTCACCTTACAATTTTAAAAGGGTAACGTTTCATCCGCGGATGAAATATTTTGCGGATGAGTAGTCACCTAAGTCGACACGCGACGCGACACAAAGACACCGCGTGCCACGCGACGTACGGTCCCTTTGTGTCGCGCCTGTTTGTAGGAGCCTTTAACGATTTCCTCAGATACGCAAACAATATTTTATTTAAAGGAGTCAATACTTGTTTATCTTATTAACATACTATAATAGCTTCTGCCCGTGACTTCGTCCGCGTGAAATTTATTGTTCCCCGTTCGTTCCCCAATCCTTTCTCGAGGTATCATCGTAAAAGTCGTTCTGTACAAAATGTATGAGAATGTGAAAGTTGTATATATAATAATATATATATATTTATTTATTTATTTTGTGAATTTTTCGCATGTTTTAATAGTAATTCTGCTATTCGGGGCGCACCAAAATCCAACAAATCCAAGATCATAAAAGTCTGTCCAGCCGTTCTTGAGTTATAAATGGTGTAAATAACCCGACTTTGTTTGATATATTAATATTCATGAATATACAATATTCATCAATAAGATATGTACCGCTACTTATTTTCTTGAATAGGTACCTAATATTTTAAAAACCTAAGTACAATTTTTCTACTTCATTAGGTACGTTGCTCTAAAAAATCTCATTATATTATTTACAATATATATTATTAAATAAAAATATATGCTCATGCTTTATTCAAAATTAACAGGTTAAGTCACATATCAACATCACCGATGTTGCCCTATAAAATATTACCCCGTATTAGTGCAAATATTAATTTACAAACTTCTTAGCACTTTTCTGTTTCATTTCGAGCCCATTCCTGCTTTCCCATTGATAAATTTTAATTTATTGATGATCCCCACAAGTCTACCAAGCAGACGACGACATAAATATGTATTTGCAATTAATTACTGCCCGCACGTCGAACCGGTACCTCAAAATAGAAATTTCCGTTCATACAATTGAATACATAACATATTCAAACAAGAAATAACCGTGGTTCTTGTATGTATTGGTTGCCATGTGAATAGCCAGTGCCCAGTTTAAAATTTGCTGCGATATTGAAAACTCGCTCGTATTTGTATTGGGATAAAAATCATGCGAGAGCTTTAAATAAATTGGACAATTTACAATAGGGTGTCATAAATGTCAGCTATACTACACGTATTTTAATCAACGAAGCAATGATGTGCTATTGCTTGTTTGAAAAAACACTTTGAAAAAACTCTGATGTAAATTCTAATACAACCAAGAAAAGAAAGAAAATACGTTTATTTGCGGTAAACATGACGCAAAAAAGAACATAAACACAAAAAATAAAAATATAGGGGAAAAATGCGTCACATCCACACGAAACGGCTATCGCTCAGCATTATGCTGCGAGTGCTGCGATCCTATGCAAGACGGCGTTGTCGTAATGATATCGTCCAAATGACGATGATGTTCGGGAAAAAGCCTCGCTGGTGCTGGCTGACCTCGAATTATCCCGAGCCGGCCCGAACTGTTTGAGCCGACTCGGGACATGGGAACATGTCTTTTTCTTCCATACTTCTCTATCATTATCTTGGTAGTCACCCTTTCCAAGCATATCATCTTTCACATAGTCTATCCCTCCATCGTTTCTTCTGTCTTCCCCTACTACTCTTACAGCCATACATAATTATACATTCAGCTTTTCCCGAACATATTTCGTATGTTCGATTTTTCCGCCCAGCAGTGCCAAGCTAAACAGATCAGTAAAAGATCAGTCAGTTCTACTCACATGAGTAGAACTGACTGATCTAAACTGTATTTTTCGGGAGGCCCATAATTTGATTCTTCACTGCACTGCAGTAAGAATGCTTGCCAAGATACACACAGTAAAGCTTATGTAAACACATAAGGCCCACTGGTACCAAGCTGGGTTATCATCATTAACTCAGAGTTAGATTTTAACTCCTGTTAGATTCATACCAGAACTGTCAGATTAACTCTAGGTTAGGTCTTAAATCTAGGTTAAAATTTTGGTGCAAGCCCGCCTAAAAGTGCTAATATTCCAATGTTAGTGCTGACACAAGTGCCGAAATTCGCGTTTTATAGATTTGAGCGTTATTTTAGCGTGATTAGCATGTACTTGTTTGTGGATGTTAGCAACTCGCACAGAAAATCTTGAAATTATTGAAAAAGCTACTGCTATACTGGATTACACACCCACTTACATCAGACACAGAATAGATAATCAACACCATAATTGCGTAACACACTATCAATTACAATCTAAATGATTTTGAAGAATATTGCTAATCCATTGCTTCATATGTTAGAAAAATTTGCTACTGGTTTTCCTAAACATTACTATTTGTTACGTATTAGTATTTTTTTACGCAAAAATGACGAATGAATGAATTAATGACGCAAAAAGTACTATTACTTAGGTCGTTTTTGCGTACATTAAATTAGATCAACGTACAACTTGATACTGACCTGCAAATTGCAATAAACGTAAGAAAATTTGAATTTTGTGGACTACCTTAGCGCTTCCCACTTAATTTCTTTATGATATTTTGCTATTTAGGTAGATACCAACGTCTAGTTTAACTGTAGCGTCTGCAAACAAAAAACGATTTGGACTGAAAAATTAGGTTATGGTAAAAGAAGGAAAATTCTAGCCCTAATTATATCTATCTGCAGTGTTGTATCTCCTTCACGCTTAAGGCTGTATGATCCAACAGTGACCGCGCTTACTAGTTTTTTGAATCCATGGGAAACATAAAAAACAGTGGTATAAAATGATTTCTATTTGCTTACTACCCATTGTGTGGGATTTAGCCCTGATATGACATCGCAAAAATCACTGTGTATAAACTAAAATAACTCAAGATTCATTAATGGCCACCAAGAAAAAAAAAAAAACAAAGCACCATTGCTCTATACATCTTGGTCATTGTCTTTTACAATATGAACGAAAACAAAAATAGGCATACTGTTAATTATAATATAATGTTCCGTGTTGCTACCGGCACATTCTCCATGTGTACATAAGTGATAATAAAATACAACCGGCACGCAATTGCTCATCCTTCTATTAATTTAATTTGCATACAAATGTGAAATTTAATTTATTGTTATATGTTCCGTGTGTAGGTAATCGTGGCTGTAACCACGTGTTTATTTTACAATTAATTTTTATCTTTATCCTTATTTACGCTTACGCCAATTATTATTGTGCTTGTCCTAGGTAGGTATGTAAATTGTGGTTCGCCTAGTTAATAATATGGCCTTATTAATTACATTCATGTATTGTATATTTATGTATGTGTTTTGTTTCCCGGAGAGGAGATGGTGGCCCAATTGTAACGGCCGCGACTTATGTTTTGTAGGTCGTCGGTTCGAACCCTGACAGGCGCTTTACTTTGTGTAAATTATTTAATCACCACTGCTCTCAAAACGGTGAAGGAAAACATCGTGAGGAAACCGATATCCTAGAATTAAAAATTCGAAGACATGTGACATCTACCAACCCGCACTGGGCCGGGTGGTAGATTATAGCCCACTCCCTCTCGGAGAGAGGACGCCTGAGTCCCAGCAGTGGGAATATTGTAGGCAGATTATGTATTACCGTTTCCTGTTGGAATTGGAATAGACAGGAACTTTAAAACGCCATAGTAATTAGTTTCTTCCCTATTTATGAAACTTTTTCTTTTTAAAAAGAATTACTTTCATTCGCATATTAAAAACCAAGATTTTAAAATGTAGGCTAATTTGCAAATCTTGCATATTAAATATTAGTCTAGTCTAGACTGTCTTTGATGTGACTATGATACACTGTATGTATTGGATAAATCATAAACTTATCTCTATTATGTGTCGACAGACACTCTAGTGAAATGATTATTGATAGTTCGACTGACGAAACCAGGCCTTGTTTTTCTACTTATCAATGGCATTTGACTATGTCTTCCAGAAGACTATACACTTTGTTTAGCGTTTAAATGTTGTTGTGTTCCTTAAGTCTATATTCATAATATTTAGGACATTAATTAAAGCTTTATCATCATTTTCTACCACCCTATTAAGCTAATTACCCTTCGCGGTAAATGGTGTGCCCGAGGGAGTTGTGTTGGTCCATCACTAAATTGTTAATTTAAATTAAGTTTATGTATTTTACACTAATTGGGGAAAGAGCGTCTCATTTGTCTGAACAATGAAAATGTATTGGCAATCAATCACACATACAAAATATTTCATAGACACATTCAAGCTTTAACATTTGCATACATTAATACAAACGATATATTATGTACATGCAAGCGTCTTGTCGTGTTATGCAAACTCTTGTCAGGCAGGAATTCTTGTCATATTTACTAAAAAGACATGTAACAACATAATATCACGCCTGTTTTCCCGAAAAGGTGGGCAGAGGTGAATAGTACATCCATATTTCGCTTGTTATGATAAAGTCCCATGTCATTGTGGGAGACAACCGTGCGAGTGCCTTGCCTTATGGCAAGGTTTATACCGGGCGCAAATTCAGATTCAGGGACAGCTTTCCACTCGTACATTTAAGTGAAGTAAATGATAATAGCAATGAATTTCTGGCGCAGGCCTTACAGACGAAATGATTGGTAAGATCCTGCGTCGCAACGTCAAAGTCAAAGTCAAAACGTTTATTGCGAACTAAATGTGTAGTGTGTTATCCGTTAGTATAAAAGGTACCTGATTTTGTTGAAATAAAAGAAAATTCAATAAATTCTCCTGAAGCTCAGGAAGTTAATCAAAAACTCTTTACCGAACTCGTTGGAGATAACAGAAAAATCGGTCAGAGTTAATTACTAATGAAACACCGTAATCTGTGTAGCGATAACCCGCAATCTGGCATGAGATAACAAGTTTTTTTATTATGTTGTATAATAATAATTTTGTAATCACAAAACGTAAAGATGCAGTACCTATATCTCATGCAGTGCTTGATAAAAATAATAAAGACAAGGTAACACGTGTAGTCTACAGACAAGGCCGAAATTGATTTTCATTATCATCGTTAACTGCTTAGGTTTAATTTTAATCAATGAACTAAGTTACTGACGGATAAACGTAGATTATTAAGCTGAACTTTCGCATCAAGATGATATTATTTCCTGTACAGGTGATCTTCCTTCAATGGTGATTCTAGAACAGCTTTATTACTTGAAGTATCATCATTATATTAAGCTTGAAACGTCTACTGCTGGAAAAAAATACCCCTTAACCCTTTAAGGACAAAAAAAAAATGTGCTGTACCTGTACCCACCGACTAGTCTAGCTTTAAGGTTGATTTTTAGGATTCCTGTATTCAACAAGGAAACCTTTGGTATAGTTTCGCCTTGTCCGTCTGTCTGTCTATCCGCGGCTTAGCTCAGAGACTTTTTTCTCGTCTATCCCTTGGTGTGAGGTATCGTTGGATAGAACGTTCAAAAACATTGCGGGTTTGTCAAAATAATTTTTCGATTCAGGGACCCGTTTGCGTAATATTAAACTTTAAAGTGATAAATTTTTTTTGGCTAGTGCCGTCTTCCAAGTGCCAAGTCTACCTGCAGTGCTATTCTGTAGAAATCTCACCGTGAAAACCTATACTCCATTTACTATAGCATTAGACAAATGACGGCAATATAACGACAGTTATTGTGTAATATTGTTGAATTTACTGCACTTTACAGTTATTTTTTTAACGTAAATGGTAAATAAATTACAGTTTTTTGTATTTATCGTGAAATAACGGAGTTTATTAAACGTTTACATCGAAATAACGAAAGGGTGAGAACAGTTATTTGTCTAATGTTATAATAATAAATGGAGTATAGGTGAAGTGGGCTTGAATTAATGAGCTGTCAATATTGTCAATCCCTAGTCGCAGATAGAATGACAGTTCACTTTGAGATCAGTTTACCTAAGTTTTCTTGGTGAGATTTTTACAGAATCGACCGGCAGTAGTGCTATTCTGTCAAAATCTCACCGTGAAAACTTAGGTGAAGTGAGCTGTCTTTCCACTTGATGCTAGGGATTGACACTATTGACAGCTCACTCCACGCTCACTTTACCTAAGTTTTCACGGTGAAATGGTTAGACAGAATAGCACTGCAGCTAAATGTTTGTTCTTGGATATGTGAAATAAAATCACGGCAATAGTAAATATACCGAAAAGGAAATCTATCACAACTAAGCAGGTTTTACAAGTTAACGAGTAATAGTTAACCAATTTATATTCGCAGTTGAAATGTATGGGAAAATATGTTTTTCAACTACAATGTTAAGTTTGTTCTTGGGATAAACTCATCCCAACTACGGAACCCTTCTTTGTCGTGGTCCGACACGCACTTGGCCGGTGTTTTAATTGATAAAATCGAGCTTAGAGTTAGACTATACTCCATTTGAAATAAGATTAGACATTTAAGTAAACCTTTTTTA
Source organism: Dryobota labecula (assembly GCA_947523025.1). Classification (NCBI taxonomy): domain Eukaryota; kingdom Metazoa; phylum Arthropoda; class Insecta; order Lepidoptera; family Noctuidae; genus Dryobota; species Dryobota labecula. The sequence continues at coordinate 3,888,204 of OX383296.1, read as the reverse complement.
CAGTCCGTTCAACCGATTTTGACTTCTATTGTGTTGGTGGCATGACAAATGGCTGCTGCAGTAAACAGTTGGTATTGTCACCACTTTTTTGCTTTTAATGCCATCCTTAAAATCCTTATGCCTCCATAGGCAAAAAAAAAAAAACAATTACCAGTTTTGACTTCTATTCCATAATAGAAGTCAAAACTGGTACCTAATTGTTTTTTTTTTTTCCGTAAGACGCAGATATATGCCAGTGACCTTGAGTGGATAGCTTGCGTGTTCTGTACTGAGCTCACGCAACGCGTCGTACGTCTAGCCAGTAATAGGACTCGCCCATCCAGGAGCGCTTTCCCAAATAAGACGCATTATTAATTTATTATACATAAAACAAAATGTATTTTATTAAAACACGAATACTAAAAGATCAATAATTAACTTATCTTTAAAAAGGTGAAGGTTTCAGAAAAATACTCTTGATAGATTTTGCGTGATTCTCAGTTTTTTATCTGCGTTAGGCATAACTTTACAAATTAATTTCATAAACATAATCTAAAATATTCATATACTAAGTTATTAAGAAAATGCTCTAATTTAACATAATATTGTTTCCAAATCATTAACACTATTCGTTCAGACGTGATCTTCAGTATAAAATCATTAAAAGTCGGTTATCGTCGCCCTAAGCGGGTGCCTCCTGTGGCTATACAGATATTAATTTTCGTTTGTCTTGTTAGCTGGATCTTCTAAGTGCTCAGTATGAAGTGTTTTCTAATGTATCTTTATTTTTATTTTCTGTTATATGACTAAAGGCTCGTCCAGACTAGTGCGATATCGCGGGGGCGACGCGACACTATTAGCAGAATTTCTTTGTCGGTGCCTGTCGCGCCTGCGATACCGCGCGAGTCTGTACAAGCCTTAATGCAGCATTCATTAACTTATTAACTTATTATTCTAGTGTGGGGCAACGTTTAAAAAAAAAAATATATATAATAAAAAAAAATATCAGCCATTTCGTGAAGTAGGTACTTACATAATTATTTTATAGCTTTTTATTTTGTGATTACACAGTGTAATCACTCGTCTGCCTGTTTGTTATCCGTTATCAGCTGTAGGTATAGACGTTTTCGATGAGTCTGCAAACATAGATCAATCTGCAAAGTTTTGAGCGACCGTCGTCGGTTAATATTTGGTTATAACCTTGCATCGGTTTTGAAATGATGTCTCTTACATCATATTTATCACAGTGATATTTGTTCTTTTTTACTTTCCCGACTGTAACTGGGTATCTTTTCTCATTGCCCTTATTACTAAATAGCTTCTGCTTGCGACTTCGTCTGCGTGAAATTTCTTGTTCCTCCGACCTATACAGCCTACCCGCGATATTATTCTGTTATCACATGGCGTTTTTCTGACTTTTTATTTTTACGCGGCACCTGGGTCACAGCGTGATGTTAAAAAGCTTTTAACCTTCCTCAAGAATTGCGCTATTAAATGCAAAAAGAATTTTTCAAATCCGACTGGAAGTTCCAAAGACCAACCCTTACATACAAACTTACAAATAAATTTTACGACTTTATAATCTTCTTTTTATTTTTTTGTAATTTAAGTATAGATATTTTTTTTTAAACCGTAGTTTCTTGCCAGCTCTTCTTCATAAGAAACGACCAATTGGAACCGAGCTTCTGACGTTTCATAAGTGCCCGTATTCCGTACACTAAGAAAATGCTTTTCTGACACCTGTCAGTTTCATACAAATGAATTTATGTGTTTTACGAATTTAAACTATAATAGTTCCAAATCTTATACAACTGACAGGTATCAAAAAAGCATTCTCTCGGTGGTACGAATATAGGTTTCAGACAGAACAGCTTTTTACTATACTCCATTTACATTAGACAAATAACGGCTGAATAACGACAGTTATTGTGTAATATTGTTGAAATTACTGCACTTTAGAGTTATTTTTTAAATGTAAATGGTAAATAGATTACAGTGCTTTGTATTTATTGTGAAATAACGGAGTTTATTAAACATTTACATCGAAATAACGAAAGGGTGAGAACAGTTATTTGTCTAATCACTACATAATTATTATAAAACAAAGTCCTCCGCCACGTCTGTCTGTCTGTTCGCGATAAACTCAAAAACTACTGCACCGATTTTCATGCTGTTTTCACCAATGGATGGCGTGGTTCTCAAGGAAGGTTTTAATATATAATTTGGTAAGTTTTTGTAAACATTTTTGTATACATTAACGATATTTGTTGGAGGTGTCGGAAAAAAATAAGCCGTCTGGGAGCTTTCAACGTAAACGCTGTCACCCTATGAAACATAACCAAATAATGTATGGTGTATCTTATTTATAGGTCTACAGAAAAGTCCGCGATGGCATATGTGCATATCATCGATTTTCTAAATCGATGGTGCATATGCATATCTCTTAAGGATAACATACTATATCCATTTTATTGTCTTTTTATAGGTATTTGTTGTCTTTAGGTAGTCTGAACATACTTATCCTTTTTATCCCGGTAATATACTTCCGTGGGAGAATTCCCGACTTTCACGCGGGCAAAGCCGCGGGCAAAAGCTAGTGTATAATAAATGGAGTGTAAATGCTTATGAAAGTACAGGTTGTTTCAGAAAAACTAACTTTTGTATATGCATAAAAAAATAACAAATATATTTACACGTTAAATTACAAAATCAGAAACTGAAGACATGGGAAAATTACTTTTTGAAAATAAATTATTCAAATGTCGTCCTTCGCGGCTCTGACACTCTTCTTCAAAGTGATCTTTAACATTCATGAAAACGCGCCTCAGAAGTTGAGTAGGAATGTTGTTGATTTCTTGTCTAATGTTTTCCTTCAATTCAGATATAGTTGATGGATTACCTACTGTTGTACACCCGACTCTTCAGATAACCCCAGAGAAAAAAAAACCCGGAAGTGTGAGTTCTGGGCTCCTAATTTATTGCTTGGAGTCTGCCCAATATCATGTCAAACGATATTTTTACGACGCACGATCACGTAAGATTTATTGTTTTTAAGAAACGCGATTACCTAATAAGCACGTTTTGTTCCCCCGTGAAACGCGAATGGCGACTGAATTTCCACAAAATAGCGTCTCACTTGTCATTTCCTCCGCACCCCGCGTTCCGCGCATTTTGTTTTAAGAACACATTCATAGTGAGTTTATTCTGCGACACCTAGTAGTAACGGTACTTAAAATAAAAAACAAATTTTTAAATTTTTGTTTGTCTTTCTGTCTGTTTGTTCCGGCTAATCTCCGAAACGGCTGGACCGACTTTGACGGGTCTTTCACTGGCAGATAGCTGATTTTATAAGGAATAAAGGCTCCTACTACACACGCGACGCGACACATATGTAGATACCGCGTGCCGCACGAGGAGCGGTCTCTTTGTGTCGCGTCGCGTGCCGCGCCTGTTTGTAGGAGCCTTATCTAAGGTTTATTTTTATTTTAGAAAAATCCACGCGGGCGGTGCCGCGGCCAGCAGCTAGTGTGGAATAACATACTTTGATTGTGATTGTAACCGAAGAGTTAATTAGTTAATTCCAAAATTCGAAACTCATTATAGATCAATCACAAACAAACACGAAAGTAATGAAAGCTTACGAGTTTAGGTTATTAATTAAAAGCTTTCAAAGCTTTGGCCCTTAAACTTGAGATCTAGGTTTTTCTTTACCCTTAGAGGCTGAATTTTCTTTCTCAAAGGTAGTCAGGGAGGACATAATTTATTTTCAGAGACCTTCACCTAAAATACGATCTAGAGGAATGTGACCGTTTTTATTTTGTTGCTTCGTGTCTCAATATGAAATTTAAAAAAAGGTATTAGAAAATTCTAGACACACTTACCGATGTAGTTGATTGAGCCGTTTTTCATAATTCCTTCTCAGTCACGAGATAATATGTTTTTAAGGAGTGGCGCTAGTGGACCGGTGACTCGTTTAGACGTGGTCGGTATAAAATAATTAAAGGCTCGTACAGACTCGCGCGATATCGCGGGCGCGACAGGCACCGATAAAGAAATTGTGCTTACTAGTGTCGAGTCGCGCCCGCGATATCGCACTAGTCTGTACGAGCCTTAAAAGTCGGTTATCGTCGTCTTAAGTGGAGCGATTAAGTAAATAAGTAACCACTTTAAATGCCAATACGTTAGCCATAGTTAAAAAACCATTGATGTATTAAAAGCGTAGATACGGGACTTAGTAACAGCGCCTGGTCCTATCAAAGTGAGAGATTGCCCCTAGTTGGCACTCAGTCGCACACGGGATATCGTTGATCAAACAGCTCCATAATTACAGTTTTTTTTTGTGATAAATACGCATCAAAATGACTTCTTGTGCAGCTAAATAGGGTTTTAATAATACAAGAAAGAAAAATAAGACACGGGATTACTTAATACCATACGAGTGGTATTAAGTACAGTCAAAAATGCTAATTTGTTGAAAGTTAATAATATCCGTTTGCTTCGCCATGTTTGTTCTGCCACATGCAATGTCATTCATAATCGTAAACATTCGGCCAACATTCGGCAGCTAATGCGATTTCGCTCGCACGACAGCGACGTCTCATAACTTTGTTCTTGTCTATCGGTAACTGTAGGTTTGCGACTGTGATCACACTGATCACAGATGTGTGAGTTTTGGTGCATGTAATCGTTCGCCGAGCCTAAGTTTACTGATTGCGATGTTAGCGCGTAACATATCTTCCTCCTTTTAATATATCAATGTGAAAAACGTTAATTATCGGAGGTTCGGAACGTGATCGTCAAAACGGAAGTACGGGAATACCAAGGGTAGCCCGCGAAATCCAAATATTCTTACTTTTTTTGCAATTTGCAGATCAGTGTCTGGTTGTATGTTGCTTAAATTATGATTCGCAACCGTAACTTAAATGGCTTTACAGAATTATAATCATTAAAAAACCCGAGGTGTGGCTACACTTACCTAGTTTTATATAGTAGTTTTAGCTAGCTACAACTAGGTGCGGCCGGTAGCACTGCCGCGCTAACGAAGAATGCAATAACTCGATTTTGGACGATTTTGAGTTATATATTCGTTAAGTTGTATATTTGGAGTCAGCGAATCGAAATCTATTAACTCTCTCTAAGCAACTTTTTATTGATCCTTCAGGAACTCGGTTTTTCAGTAAGCAAGAATGCAATAACTAAAACTTCATAGCAAATTCAACAATCAATAATCAAAAATACAATCCTCGGAAGCGGCAAAATCGAGTTATTGCATTTGTCGTTAGTGCGGCCGGTAGCAGTTGGTTAAACTTAGGTGTAGCCTATTAATTCACGGCTAGATAGTTCTAGCCGTGAATTAACACCTAGCGGTGTAAGCGGCTCCATTCGGCTAACACTAGGTGTAGCCTTCATCATACCGGCTACAACTAGATATAGCCGCACTTCGGGTTTAGCCGTTACATACATTTAAACAGATACATTGACAGGTAGATAAAATTATCATTAAACCTTTTAATCTTATCTGTAGTACCTAAAGGTGTATTATTAAATTCAGCTTTCGACGAGATTCGACTGAATATTATTTGGGTTTGCAAGTTCGGCGGCCTTCAAATTCCAAAGAGAAATAGATATCGATAAGTTTTGCTTTTGGTTTGTTTGATTTGCTATTTACTGATAGACCAATATCGTTGATTGTAGATACTTACAACATTTTGATAGGACACCACTATCTTTTTACCTTGACCAAAGTAGAATACCTAAAGGTTTGAGATACCTAGTAATCTATCTATGTACTAGGGCTTTCATCCCGGGAATCTTGGTCTTAAAAATTTCGAGAGTCTTGATGATTTTTTGTATATTCAGTCTCGGGAATAACGAGACTTGTCCAATGGTTTAGAGAAATACCTAAACCATTGTTACAGTTACTTAATATCAATCCCCCTCACTAGCGTAGAAGCAGAGACAGCTTTTTCTAACGCAGGTTACTATTGTAATAAATTCAGGTCCTCTCTGTCTGAAATGTCATTAAAGGCTCCCACACACTGGCGCGATATCGCGGGCGCGACAAGGGTCGCGCTGCCTGTCGCGCCCGTAATATCGCGCCAGTCTGAGCGAGCCTTAAACGTCCTTTGTTTCTAACGTACCCACTATATAAATGAAAAAACTGTCATAAATAATTATTGTTTTTATAATTTGAGTTTGTAAAAATGTAGTTTAATAAAGTACCTACCTATTTGATTGCAATATCTTGTTTTGATTGCCTAAAAGCCTAGCCTATAAGTATGAAACCTACTTTTAAAATAGTCTCGAAAGTCTCGTTTTTCCCGGGAATTTCGAGACCGTATCAAGCCTCGATTTTTTTTTTCGCGGGACTTAGAATTTCAGCGAGACTGAAAGCCCTACTATGTACGGTGGCCAGCACATCAAGTTACCAAAAACTGTCAAATTTTCTCGTTCGATTTTGAACTTTAAGTTTAAAATCGTTTGGAGAAATTTGACAGTTTCGTGTTTTCTCAACTACTTTTCCCAACTATGTTGGGGTCAGCTTTCAGTCTAAGGCGATTATCACACGGCACCGCGCACCGCCGCGGAGGGCGGTGGCGGTAAAGCGGATTTTGTAGCGGTGCCCCGCGCGGTAAGGCGGTTTACGCGCCTGTCCGCGCGGATGGATTTAACACGGTTTTGACCAGTTTGATCACAGACATCCATTTTTAAATTGCAACACGTCCTGCACACACGATGATCCGCGCGGTTAAGCGGCGCCCCGTGTGTGAGGCGCCGCCCCACCGCGCGGACGGCAGCGCGGAGGGGCGGTGGCGGTGAGAGCACCGCTCGACCGCGCGGTCGTGCGGTGTACGTGTGTTAGGCATCTACGGATTTATTAGAGGCCAATGCGACATGAGATCCGCTTCACCGCTACCGCGGCGGCGCGCGGTGCCGTGTGTTAATCGCTTAACCGGATACGGCTGAATAAGTACCAGTGTTTTACACGGAGCGACTGCCTATCTGACCTCCACAACCCAGTTACTGGGTAATACGATAGCCCTTGGGATTGGTTATCAGACTCGGGCTTCTGACGATCCGTAACAACTGTCAAAGATCTAAAAATGACAGCTGGGACCAACGGCTTAACGTGCTTACCGAGGCACGGAGGAGTCTCGGTATGTATAGATGGTCACCCATCCACAGACAGACCGTGTCAAGCGTAGCTTAACCTGATCGATTGCCCAGTGAGGCTGTTATTACTTAGCCAAAAGCCTCTCAATCTATCTATCGTCATTGCGACTTTAAGATCTCTTATGTGTAAAATTCAACTTTATGAGAAAATCGATATTTTAAGCACCAATATTTTATTAGGAAGGTCTTGAAATTGCTTAAGAAATGATGATCAAATCGTCGTATACATATGAGAGTTTTTGCATTCGATAGAGCTTCATAATGTGAAAATGGCTGGCGTAAAAAAGTGATTTTTCCAAAAGTGACACATAAGTCTTAAAGTCGCAACGACGCTATGTAGGTATATCTGTATAAATATTAATAAAATTAAAGGCTCCTACAAACAGGCGCGACACGCGACGCGACACAAAGACACTGCGTGCCGCGCGATGTGCGGTCTCTGTGTCGCGCCTGTTTGTACGAGCCATAAGAGTCAAAGCTAAACCGCGCTGACAGACAGACAGACATGGCGAAACTATAAGGGTTCCTTGTTGACTACGGAACCCTAAAAATGTGGCTATTATTTTAGTATATTGTGTATCTTACGACTTCCACGCGAGCGAAGTCGCGGGCAGGAGCTGGTAAATAATAAAATAGACAAGTACTCATCTTATTTATGTACCTACTCGAGATATCTTGTGAGCTATGTATTTACATGTGTCGTTATGTAATTTACTGTTAACAGCTCTTAAGTATAAACATTTACTGTGATAACGAATCATTATGACTTCAGAGACATTTAAGATAGAAATATTCCGTTAGACATGTAAATAAAGCAATTTGCTGTAGGTATAGGTACAAGGGCTTTTTAGGGTTCAGTACCTCAAAAGGAAAAAAAGGAACCCTTAGGCTTGTATAGACTAGTGCGATATCGCGGGCGCGACGCGACACTAGTAGCACAATTTCTTTGTCGGTGCCTGTCGCACCCGCGATATCGCGCGAGTCTGTACGAGCCTTTATAGGATCACTTCGTTGTCCGTCTGTCTGGTCAGTCAGTCAAGGCCTTTAATCTCAGGAACGCGTGGAGATATCAAGTTGGAAGTCCCTTGGAGCTCTAATAACATCAAGCTTCTAAGTCAAAGCAGTAACAAAATATGGCTATTTAAGCGTCATATTTTGATACTTGCAAATAAATCAAAACCAGGGTACTTCCCGTTGACATAGAAAATCATGAAATCAAGCTCCAAAGCATCCAAAGCTATGGTATTCATTATCCGTAATGCCAGTTCGATCAATAAAATGAAAACATTGAACATTTTGTATTGTGCTTACAAAATATCAGTAGTCATCTCGATTATGGGAGTCAAATTTGGAATCCGAATTATTCAGTGCATTCAGACTATTTCAGAGAAATTGGAACGAATACAAAGGAAATTTACGAGATACTGCCTTACTTATAAACGCGGAATAAAGTTATACTAGGAATAACTTCGATATAACCATACATTTTTGACGTTTATACCTAGTATATCTTTATTCCGCGTTTATAAGGCGGTTAGACTACAAATTTAAAATCCAGGTCCGTGTTTGGGTCACAGAAGTTTATAATTATTTGCACCAAATTTCAACTTAATCTGCCCAGTAGATTCGGAGCAAATTGGCTGTGCCAAAGGGACGGACGGACAGACAGTCAGACAGACACACGAGTGATCCTATAAAGGCTCCGTTTTTTACTTTTGAGGTACGGAACCCTGACAAGTGAGGTGCAACTATTAATGTCATATTGGCCTGCCTTGCACTTAAACTGCCTTGTGAAGTTTATGGTAGGGGTTTGTTCTTTTACCAGACTTTTAAAAATAGATACTCCACATAATAAGGTACCTATAGGTAGGTATTTAATTTTATGGGTCTTAGGAGACCCATAAAATTAAATTAAATTTATACAAAAGCAGGCACAATGACGACGGACGACCCATATCTGTCTACCAGTGGCGTAGCTAGTCCTGAATCAACAACTGTTGGAGGCCCCTTTTACCCGACTGCAGTGAAGCTCCAAACGAGAGTATTGCTTATCTGACAAAATAAATAAATTAGCATAGTTACTGACTTAGAAGTTCAAGCTTTCAATGCTATCATATAGAATGCAATAGCGAGGGAGCTAGACGCTTGGAAAAGTCATGCATTACTTTTGGAGACGAGAATATCAATCGCGTGCAGCGCAACACTTTGGAGCATTCTGACGTGAATACTGTATTATCAAAGAGCTAGCAAAGCAAGCCCGAAAATTGGAGCATTACTGGATCGGGATAGGTTAAGTTTTCATCGTGATTTTACTAAGAATGCAAGAGCGAAAGAGGGCGAGCACCCTGACTAGGATAGGTGAGATTTTCTGTGTGAGTTTACTGAATGAAAGCTTGAGAATTGGACCGCGCCTGTTGGTTTAACTTAATTTTCATTAGGTTTTTAATCATTATGGATCCCTTTCCAAAAAGGTTTTGGGGTTTTGGAAAATATTTTCCTTTTTTTTTTGCTGCCACACGTCGCGTCGCTCGTGGGGCCCCTGTAGCTTGGTGGCCCCGGATCATTGATACGGCTGATACGCCGGTAGCTACGCCCCTGCTGTCTACTTATCTAAATATTCAGGCCAGATTGATAGTAGTACTCGAGTTTAATACTAGTATTATCAGTGGCTTGTTGCTAAGTGTTATGCCAGAATTAATTTGCCCGCATTATTCCTGAGTTAAACCAGATAATAATTTAAATGAAGTTAGTGAAACTGTGCTAATGTTCTCAGATAAAAATGTTAAGGCGACAGCGTCAGGGTATCCCACGAAATTAAAATTTTCATTGAAAAAAAGAACTTAAAAAATAATAATCGTTGGCTACCTTAGCGCATTAAGTAAGTATTAAGTAAGCCGCTTTATCTTCATTTCAAGTAGATTAGCGTAGGTAATACAAGTGTTGCTACCTCGACGGTACGGCTGCTTTGGCGCAGTTCATGTCCCACCTGTTATTCTGCCCTCTGTGCCCTTAGGCCGATACCCATCACATCTGTGTAATTTCTAATGATGCCCCTATGGGCATCATTAGAAATGCCGATACCCATCACATCTGTGTAGTTTGTAATGATGCCCATAGACCGATACCCATCACATCTGTGTAGTTTCTAATGATGCCCATAGGCCGATACCCATCACATCTGTGTTGTCAGAAATCAGAACTCTTCAGAAAAGCGAAGTAGACAGGCACAACTTCCACATTAGTCAGCTTGGTCTTTCTGGCAATATTCCTGATTATTATTTGATACCTAATTCCATTCTTTCCGGATAATTCCAAGTTTAGACAATAAAAATATAAAACTACATCATGCCGCAGGGCGTCACAAGTCTTCGTCTATAAATAGAGGTGCTTGCTGTTCAGACAATGGCTGATCTATTTTCTGTGAGAAAAGCGAGCAAAGTCGTCTGGAACTGTAGACAGAAACACTTGTACTGTTACCGGCAGTTTTTATATCGATAGACTGGCAATAGTGATGGGACCGTCGTAACTGCAAGTTGTTGGTTTTCATTGCAGATCATTTATTACAAATTTATCATCATCATCATCATTTCCGCCGAAAGACGTCCGCTGCTGGACATAGGCCTCCCCCAAAGTGGGAGGGGGGGGGTTGCCATAATCGCTACGCTTGGCAGGCGGGTTGGCGATCGCAGTATGGTGTTAAAAATGCATAGAGAACGCTGCTGTCCATTCGCTAGTAAGTCCCTTAGTCGCCAAAATACACAGTTTTGTGCCAAAAAAGATCGTCGCCTTGGAGGGTAATGGAGATATTCCACAGAATTACACTTCTGAGTTATAGACGTTAAAAAAATAAATGATGCGCGTTTGAACATACGTTATGTTAACATAAATCAGCGTCATAAACTCAAAATTTCATAACTCAATATTATGATGTCATAATTTTGGTGATCAAGAGTTCTATGAGCTCTTACAACTAGTGACCACTGAATAATTAAGGCAATGCTTGTACAGTCCCTTATCTTCCCCATAATTGACTATGGTGATATGTGCTACTATGACCTGAATGCAGATCTCCTCAATAAACTTGACCGACTTCTTAATAACTGCATTCGATTTGTTTTCAATCTCCGCAAGTATGATCATGTATCCGCACATCGATCGCTTTTAAAGTGGTTGCCTATCCGGCAGCGCAGAGCGTTGAGGGCTTTGACAACCCTGTTTTCTCTCCTTCACAAACCCACTTCTCCTTCTTATCTGACTTCCCTTTGTCAATATTTATGCGCTGCACTCAGCAAGAATCTTCGGTCCGAGAATAATCGTCTTCTTTGTTGTCCTTCTCATCGCTCTGGTTTCATAAAATCTTCTTTCTTTGTCCAGGCGGTTTTCCTTTGGAATGCGCTCCCTCAGAATATCAGGACGGTAACCAATCAGTTCACATTTAAAGTGAAAGCTCGAGAACACATACACAAGAAGTTGGCAGATTCGTCTCAGAATTAAGTTTTTGTAGGTTTTCTTGTTTAACTCTCATAACTTTTTATTTTTAGTTGTATGTATGTATATATGTATTTATTCTTATATCTTAGCTATAAATATCTTCTAAATTGTTTTTCTGTTATTGCACCTACTGTGTATTATCTCTGCATCACCCTAAGGTAGACTGGTAGAAAATGCCCAAGCCATTAAGTCCGCCTTTGTACAGTTTTTTACTTGTGCATAAAGTTTTAATAAATAAATAAATAAATAAATAATTGTTTTCTTTGACTTGTAATCACAATTAATTTAAGAGCGTTGTCACCGGTCCACTAGCACCACTCCTTTAAAAACATATTATCTCGTGACTGAGAAGGAATTATGAAAAACGGCTCAATTAACTATATCGGTAAGTGTGTCTAGAATTTTCTAATACCTTTTATAAAGTTTCATATTGAGACACGAAGCAACAAAATTCGATCTAAATAAAAACGGCCACATTCCTTTAGATCGAATTTTGCTATCCGGTGCTATCCGGTGATATTTTGGCTCTTATTGAAACTACACTAAAATTTATTGGCAAATTTAAAAAAAAATACCTGCTGACTTATTGACTAATATAAACTATGGCTCTTTCTCAACACGTTATTGCACTTAACTTTTCGCAAAAATTGTGACTTAAATTAGCTCCATTGCCCTCCAAGGTGACGAAATATTTATATTTTTTTTTTTTTTTTTTTTTTTTTGTTTTTATATTTAACCCAAAGGTTGACTGGTAGAGAATGCCTTGTGGCATTATGTCTGCCTATGTACCACTATTGTACATGAAGTTTAAATAAATAAATAAATAAATATGGGTCTGAAAAGTATTACTTATTTAACTAAGAAATATTTTATTTATACATATTTACATATTTTATAGTAGCTTGTAGACAATTCCAGTCTACAAACGTTTACCACTGAATAATTTATAAAAATTACGATTTGGGGTAGTTATAGGTACCTAGTAGCAGGGCTTGTTAACGTTACCAAATAACAAAATAATAACCGTTACGTAACGTTAAATTTCAATGTTATACCTACTAACGTTACAAAAATTTAACGTTACTTGATAACATTACCAGTAATATAACGTTAATTAACATTAACAAAAATACGATAACTAACGTTAATTTAGCTACGTTGCCGTTCTGTGGGTAAGAATCAGGCAGATTCAGGCAACGATTTGATCGGCACGGCATCAGAGAAGCGCGAAGGCGGGCTCCCGACGCGCCGCACGCTTCAGGCCCCACTACTTACATCTCACCCGTTTAAAATAACGATAAAATTAATAGTCGCATAAAAACGTTAAATCCATTACCGTTATTTAAAAAATAACGTTAACTCTGTCAATACAAGGTAAGGTTATGAAAATTTACGGGTATTTAAAGCCCCTGCCTAGTAGCGAATATTCCCTCAGAAACCGCTCGCTAGCTGATGCATTACTTACAAAATAAAGCTAAAATGTTATTATAAAATTCTAAAACACTTCATGGATATATTTTTCATAAACAAAGAAATTGCATTCGTCACAGACAATCTCACTTCGTGTACGTAACCTAATCGCGATAATCTTCGTTTTACTGCTAAGAATTTTATGGTTGTTAGGATAGGTTAGGTTCCATAAAAGTTTACTTATAATTCAGAAGAAAAATGATAATATTATTATATGAAAAGAAAAATAGGCTTATTTTATTGTGCCTATTTTATTTAACAAAAAACTTTTTACAAAAAATACATCCAACTTCCAAAAAAATTCAGGGTCTCAAGTCTGCTATTACAATAGTGTCGGAATGGTCTCTTCATTGTGAGTTTTTGACAAATTTGCCATACAAACACTGTCAAATACTCACAATGGCGAGACCATTCTGACACTATTGTAATAGCAGACTTGAGGCCCAGGAAGACAGGAAATCTTATAACATCATGAACATACGCCGAGTGGTTTAATAAATACTTATTATTTGAAGCTGACTGGACTTAGGGATTTTAATAGGTACATAATATTTTGGACTTAGGGTGCATTAATAAGAAAATATACAAAATATTATTTTTATCGAAAATTATTATTAAGTGGACACTGTTACAATGTTTTACTATTTCCACTGTTCCCCTAAAACTAAAATGAATTAAAAACTAAAACTGTATTATTTTAACAGTTAAAGAGTTACGAATATGTTACCTAATTATTCTGTCAACTTAGTGATATTATAGTAAAAAATCATGGACTGAGGGACTTTTTGACACTTAGGGACTTTGACACTTAGGGACATAGGCTAAAAGGTGTATAGAAAAAAAAAAAACGGACTTACGGTCAACTCGCTAACGTCTTAAATATATAAAACCATAGACCAGCTTTACCAGCAGTGTTGCTAGTGCATAAAATCCCTAAGTGGACTTTGGGACATCTTGAACTTGGCCATTAAATTCTTTAAGTTTAATTTGATGCGTTATGACGCATAGTTTATACAGACGTAATATTAAATTTATTAAATAAATTGTCCTCCTAAATAAACTATTTGCGGCAACCGGACCGCACCTGTTATCACAAAAATGACAAAACATCTGAAAATACTATTCTTCTCGAAGAAGTTAAAATGTATTTTTTTTTTATTTTTCCAAATCCATAACTTCAGCTTCGCGATCATACCTTCATATCTATGAAATGCTGCTTCGCATTACGTGAGAGCGGCTGGACCAATTTGCCTATTTTTGTCTTTAAAATAATAATAATAATAATACCATTTATTTCAGACAACACAGGCCCATAGAAAAGTACCTTAACCTAAACATACATAATTGTGATAAATAGTCACAAGTCATAGTCTGTTTTATGTTTTATGGAAAGTAAAATTGGAAGTTCCCCGGGAAATTGGAAAATTCGGGATAAACTGAAAGTGGTAATTTCTATAGGATTTTTGTATTAATTATTGAAATTTGGACACCACGTCTGGAAAATACAATAAAAAATATTTTAAACTAGCTGACACGTCAGCTAGTTTAAAATATTTTGTATTGTATTTTATCGATGTTTTTAATCGATTGCACGCGCATTGCATCACTACAACGAACTACGTGCACTTAGCAACGCGCAATTTATATTTTTTCTCCCACACTGCTCGGTTGAATACGCACGCAATCATTTTAAATTAAAGAAAAGTGTTTTTATGTCTCTCGGTTTCCCAGTAAATATGTATGTTTAAATCAGAGTGAATAGATATTACTTTATTAGACAATTAATTAGCACATTAGCTATACGTTCTTTAAGAGCGTTTATCAATTAGTGGCTAACTGCACTTTAAGAAATTGAGAATGGTTTAAATTATTTATGTGTAAAAAGTTTTAAAAACTTGATTCAACACTCAACAGCAATGTTTGCTGTTGAATAAAGTTTTTAAACCTTAATTAATTAAGATTGTTTGTTGGTTTCAACTCGACTAGAGAAACAATAATTCGATTAAAATCGCACAATAGATAAAAAAGATTGTAGGTCCACCTATATTTTGCATAAATCAGTTTTAGCTGAAGCTAAAAATGTTTTTTTTTTTTTGGACAATGTCTCAATCGACTTTAGATCTATTTCGAATAATAATCATTCGCATCACTACAGAGAGTGCACTTAGCAACGGCTGTTTAATGTTTATGGCAATATTTTTTGCCTATCACATCATTTTCTTGTCCCCTCATTGTTCCGCGCTTCACGCACGCTTGCAGTTAAAAGGCGATAAGAAATGCGTTTTAGATTGATTTAATTTGTGAGATTTTTGTAATAAAACGATTCATAATGATTTTTACCAAGAATTGTTTGCAATCTTTTCTTTTGTTATAAGAAACCTTCGTGTCTTGGGGCTATATAATTTATCCTATTACTCATGATTTAATAGGCCTGTATTGAAATATCTAATTCCGAAAATTCTTGGTAATGAGAAGATACAGTATTGCCGAATGTCATAAGCATAAAAATATAAACTTTTCTTATATCTATGGTCATAGGACATCATCATTTAACATCTGCCTCGCCTTTTCCCTACAATATTTTTTTTTAAACGTTGCGCCACACTGTTAACTTCTCCTGTATTATGTAACTATGTAATACCAGCTGAATACCTGTATTTTACATGAAGCGACCGCCTATCTGACCTCCACAACCCAGTTACTGGGTAATACGATACCCCTTGGTAAGACTGGTTGTCAGACTTTCGGGCTTCTGACGACCCGTAACAACTGTCAAAAATCTACGAATGACAGCCGGGACCTACAGCTTAACGTGCTTTTCGAGGCACATAGCCACAAGCCCCTCACAGGTCATAGAATATAAAGAAATTTTACGCTGACGAAGTCGCGATCAGTATCTAGTAGGTAATTCCACGTCATGGCGCGTATTTTGCGTACGGATGGGAATATCGATTATTCGATCCACCCCAGCTCCTCAAGGAAGGCCAGCAAAACGCCTTGGTGTTACTGATAATCTCATGTAGGGTATCTGGGTTAACGAAGTATCGTGGCCTGTATGTGGCAACCACCGGGCAGTTACGTAGCAAATGAGCTGGTGTCTCGTCGTCCTCCATGCAGGCCCTGCACTGCGGACTGTCTGTGACTCCTATGACAAAGAGGTGTTTATTAAATGCCCCATGGCCAGTTATAGCTGCTGTAACTGTACGCAGCTGTTGTTTATTAGTCGGAGAACCTGTTTCGTGAGGCGGCCATCAACTGTTGGGAGTGCTTCCTTAGCCTACCTGCACTCACTAATTCTTAGATATTAAGGCAAAAAAGCTATATCATACTCACTCCCATTCAACATCTCTTCTAACAACTTGTTCCTCTTGTCCACAGTTGGAACAACGACCACTCACCTGACAGTTGTAAGGGTGAACAGCGATCCTACTCCTGTCAAAGACCACCAGGTGCCTGTGTTCCTGTATAGCAGGCACTCCTTCGTCGCTGACCAGTGGGACCTGACTACAAATCAGGTAAGATAGACTAGGATTATTCTTAACGGCCAGGGAGTTACTGGGATTAAAGGATTGCCGTCTGATGAAGTGATGATTTTCATTGGAAAGACAACGCTGATGTTTGTTTGATTTTATGTAGCTATTAACCTGCGGATTTTCCGATAGTACGACAATGTCATCCGCAAAACGTAAATGTCTTAGATGTTCATTTACATAAATGCCCTTTTTTAACCATGGAAGAGTTATTCTGTAGGACCGCTATGAACAATTTAGATGAAATAGGATCACCTTGTCCAACTCCTCTTTTAATATTGATTGTAGCCCCGATTCTATCTAGCCTGACTCGACTTGTACTGTTTCAGTATATATTTTTAATAATGTTAATATGTTTAGAATGAACAGATTGTTTATTTAGTCGTTCCCATATACTATTATGCGAGGTAGAGTCAAAAGCTTTTTTATAATCGAAAAAAGCTATGTAGAGCAGTTTTCGGTATTCCAGATATTTCTCGATGACTTGATCTATAACATGTATATGGTCTGTAGTTTTGAACCCCTTTCTAAGATCGGCCTGTTCCATAGGTTGGAATGATTGTTGGTTGGCACGATGAAAATAACTTATAAAAGCACGACTTCTTCATCTAGGATCTTATTGAATAATAGTGTAAGAGGGGTTACCAGAAGAGCTCTGGCATGTTTAATACATTCGTTCGCAATGCCGTCTGGCCCAGGACTTTTTTCAGATGTTTATTTTAGTATCTATTTGTTTAAGGATTTCAGTTTTGCAAAACATTTGTACAGTTGACAATTCTTCGGCTGGTTTGACGTCTCTACGTTTTGTATTGAGTTTAGCCAACTATATTAGCTCGCGTAGGAACCCGTTGCTATTATACCGTTAATTTCACTACGTAATTTACTATTGGTTTGATTGATTTATTTATTTTTTAACCTGTGTCTATAACTCACATCTCGGACTACTCTGATTTTGCCTGGTTTCCAAGGGAGCTCCAACTTTCTATAATCTGGGGCATATTAATTTAATCATTTGGGATACAGTCGTGTTAGATTTGAGTGAAATTCAATCTGGTTGAATGTTTAAACAAGTCATCAGATTTCAGAAGGTTCTTATGCTTCACAAAGTTTTACGATGAACAAAAATAGACAGGGCTATGAAACACTAATATAGCTACATAATACGTTTTATTTAATTTGTGTTTGTTTCTCGGCCAAGATTGTATGGAACCGTTATCCATTTCCTTTTGAGGGCTCTCTGAGCAATACGTAACATTTGAGAAGGCCGGTTGTCAAAGGAATCTCGTAGGAAGAAAATTATTGGCATTATGGCTGATTATCTTTTGGGTTAAGGGTATAGAACTTTTGTTGGGACGTGATACACTGAATAGGTGCTATAGTGTGATAAAATTAAATGTTAATTTAGTGTTACACAATGAATTTAACAATAACGGTTAATAAATAAACACGGTGCATAAACAATAACTAAAATTATGTGTAACGTACTAAGTGTGTGTACATGTGTGGGATACATACCACTACAAGGGCTTGGGGGTTTTGGGGGAAAGTTGAAAATCCAACGGCGCGGTTTTATTTAGGTATTCGTTAAGGTGTCGCCTAGTGTTAGTGAACACAGGCATTATACATTTAAAATCTAGGAAAGTATATAGGAAACATTTTATTGGATTCGTGTTTTAGTTTTTTTTCACCGACTTCCGAAATAAGTAATTTTTCACTTTGCAGTGTTTTTTTTTTTTTCTTTATTATAACATCATCAAAATACAAAAAGTGTAATAAATACGTATTATAAAAACTAACTCAAAAACTACCAAGGCAAAGTTAATACAATTTATATGGGACAACCACGCAAGCTTTCTCTACAAAATAAAAACGGATTTTCAAAATCAGTCCACAAATGACGAAAATATCGCTGAACAAACATATAACCTCCTCCTTTTTGGCCGGTTAAAAATCAGCATGCGGTCTCGACCGCGGTTCCAGTTTGTCAACAAATAAATCAACTTAATTATCCGCAATGGAATGAACTCGGCATGACGTCATTAAACTGTATAGGTCAGTAATTGAAGTAGGTTAGTGTGGGCTAATATAAAGTACCAACTACCTTTCTAAACATCTAGCTACACTATTTATTTCAATACTAGTTGCTGCCCGCGGCTTCACCCGCGTGGCTTTTTCTAAAATAAAAGTAGCCTGAGTTACTCCTTTTATCATCAGCTCCCTGCCATCCCTGTCATCAGCTGACTGTAAAACTCCCGTCAAAATCGATCCACCCGTATCGGAGACTAGCCGGAACAAACGGACAGAAAGACGATTAATTTATTGAGTCGTTTTTCATAATTCCTTCTCAGTCACGAGATAATATTAAAGGAGTGGCGCTAGTGGACCCGAGACCGCCCTCTTAAGCATCGGCCATCGGCGATTTAACCGCGTTTTCTACGACGCAGCATCGATACAGTCGAAAAATCGCCGATCGCCGATGCTAAAAGAAGCGTGTGTGCTTTGGCCCGTACCCGTTCTTCTCCATAGGTACCAACTACGCTTTGGAATTGATAACTATACGCAAAGTCTCAAATTCAGATAATTTATGTAAACAAAGGGGATAACATATCAAAAAATATCTTCGTAATGGTAATTCACATAAAATGGCGAAAAAAGTTGCCATTTCCTTTTAAGTACTGCATTTAAGAAATAATAATTAAAAAATAATCATACCGTAATTATTTTTATAGATTTTCGGTTCTAAACAAAGTTATTAAAAAAAGGAGATTTTCTGGTAAAAAATATTTTATGATACTGGTAACAATGCAGGAGGCCCAAACATTTTCACCTTTTTTACATCTTCAACAACATTTATATTACAACTCTCGTTCATAGATTTATATTGTAAGTAGCATATCTAGCCACATTTTGAATGAAAACTGTTTTGAGTGGAAATCGATTTTGGGAGGCCTACGTATAGCAGTGGACTGAAAAGGGCTGATTGTGACGATCATAGGCCGTGTCTCCGACACACTACATAAAACATTTTTTGGCAACTGTATTTTGATTGCATAGTTCTTATAATTAATTCACTTTAATTTCATAGATGATGACATTTCTTGACATTACTTTGTTTACATAAATTATCTGAATTAGAGACTTTGGGTATAGCTTCATCTTTCTCACTGACCGACTCCTAGGCCCGTATTACAGAACATCACTCAATACTCAAGCATTAAGTACCTACTTAAAACTAGATTCAAGCCATTTGATTGGTTGAAACTAGTTTTAAGGGACCTAGACAGTTAAAAAGTGCCTGTTAAAAAAAAATGCTTTGAGTTTAGAGTTAGAATTAGAATTAGAATTTTATTTATTTGTAAGAATGTAGTTTTACATAGTATGGTGTTAATTATTTTGTTAAGTTCTATACATTCTACCACAACATATGGTGTACAAATATTCAAATATCATTCTTAATCAATAAATTTTAAGATTTGTGATTTACAATAAGTCCATCATGAATTAATATTATTACAATTAGATAATCTAGTTTTACATAGTATGGTATTAACATTTTGTAAAGTTCTATACATTCTACCACATCCTATGGTGTACAAATATTGAAATGTCATTCCTAATCAAATAATTTTTAGATTTGTGATTTACAATAAGTCCATTAAGAATTAATATTATTACAATTAGGCAATCGTTACTTTTTAATCAATGTCAAAATTAAATTAGTTACATGTCATCTTGGATTTTTACAATATTCTATGTATTCGCCAATGTCATAAAAGCAATTATCCAATAACCAACTTGTCAGCTTTTTCTTGAACATGGGGATGGGAAGTTCCTTAAATGAGTTAGGTAACTTGTTATACACCTGAATGGCATTAACATATACATTTCTCCTAAATATTTGTAATCTACATTGAGGTACATTCAGTTCGTAATTATACTTATTTCTAGCAGAAGCCTTTTTGTGGCTTACTTCTGATTGCATGCGAAAATAGTGCGGATATTGTTTTACTAGCATACATAGTTCTTTGATGTACATGCAGGGCAATGATAAAATGTTAAGTTTTAAAAACCAGGCGCCAGAGATTGCCCTAACACACTTTTTTTGTTCCCGAAATGCCATTTTAAGTTCCACTGAATTGCCCCATAGTATCAGACCATATGACAGCACAGACGATACGTATCCGTGATATGCAGTGACTGCTGCGTCTACGGACACAGTTGATCGTAGAAATTTTATTGCGTATACGAATTTGTCTAGCTTATCGCATACGTAATTTATATGTGATTTCCAGTTACAGTTTTGATGGATATCCCGAAGTTTAAAAAGGCTCAGTTGGCTCAGTTCGCAGACGATACGGCCATTTACTACAGAGGGATGTGTCATAATGCCATTGCCAACACTCTCCAGACTGCAGCCGACAAGCTCGGTGCGTGGTTTAGAAAGTGGCGGATCGAAGTCAATCCTGACAAAAGCCAAGCGGTTCTCTTTTTAAAACCTAGAAAAATCCCCCCAAAACCCAAACCTGTCACCATGTTCGGCAAGCCTATCCCCTGGGAGAAGCGAGCCAAATATCTAGGTGTCATCCTCGACCATCACCTCTCCTTTTCTGAGCATGTAAGTAAGGTGCGTTCGCGCGCCGCCTTCGCTCTCTATAGGCTTCACTCCCTTGTCAATGAAAAAAGCAAATTGTCACTCAAGTGCAAATTGCGAATCTATACCGCGTGCATCCGCCCCATCATGACCTATGCGAGTCCAGTCTTTGCTCATGCGAAACCATGTATCATCCATAAGATGCAAGTCATTCAAAATCGTTTTCTCCGTAAATGCACGGGAGCCCCTTGGTTCGTTCGGAACACAAATCTCCATGTAGAGCTTAGAATGCCTACAATAGCCCAATTTCTAAAACGCTCTTCCAAGCGTTTCTTTGACTCTGCCGCCACCCACCGCAACACTCTCGTTGTGCAGGCCGCCAACTACACCACCTCCGGCATTAGTACGATCCGCCGTCCAAGGCACGCACTTACCGACCCAGACGACCCCACCACTCTCATCCAGGAGAGTCGTAGGGAAACCAGTACAGCTCGTAGAGTATACACACGCACACGATCCAAATTCCGACCTCGCTTTAGAGGTCCCGCGCGAAACCCACCCCGACCTACTATTATTATCGTCAATGATAATAGCCCTCCCCGTCCCTTGACGCCGCTTAACGATGTGCCAGCATGTGGTTTAGCTGAGCCTGTAATCCAAACTCCCCATGACAATAATCAGAACCCTGATGTTATCCAGCCACCGACGGTCCCTTGCCACCCTCCCTCCGTCACTGCCCTAAGCCGAGGTTCGAACCCCACCTGGGGTGCCCTTAGCGAGCAGTCGTCTAGTTTAAGTAGCTTATAGTAAAAACTCCCCTGGCTGGAGGCGTAAACTTCGTTTAGGAGCTTGCGGCACCACAGGAAAGCCCGGTTAAGGAGCAGGAACCCCCAGTGGTTATACCTCCGAGAAGCCATACACAAAAAAAAAAAAATACAGTTTTGATCCACTATTATGCCCAAGAATTTTGTGTTTACTACTTGTTCTAGGATACTGTCTTCATATTTTATACTAAGACTCTGACATTTTGATTTATAAGTTTGAAATTGAATTATTTTAAATTGTTGTCATTAAGCCAGATAATTATGTCTTTGATTGCTTCATTAATTTCCTGTTCCAATTTATTTTTGTCACTACATTTTATTATTAGTGTCGTATCGTCAGCAAATAAGATTGTTTCGTGGCGCGTCGCATTGGGCGTTTGATCCTGATATGCGCTGAAAAATGTAAATACGACTAGTATCGAATATGAATAAACTAATTCGTTATTTTCTAATTTCGTTGTGGAAACGACTGATAAAATCTGGCAACGTTAAAATATTTACAAACATAACAATAAACAAAGTTGTTTATCTTGTCCCAATTAGTGTCCATTTACCAAACAAGAGAAAATAAATACATTTTC
This sequence comes from Dryobota labecula, assembly GCA_947523025.1. NCBI lineage: Eukaryota > Metazoa > Arthropoda > Insecta > Lepidoptera > Noctuidae > Dryobota > Dryobota labecula. The sequence continues at coordinate 3,865,565 of OX383296.1, read as the reverse complement.
GAAGTAAAATCGGTGCTCATTAAATTAATGATGTTTGTTGTTGCGAAATAAACACTTCATTCCTTTATCCTCATTTAAAGGCTCGTACAGACTAGTGCGATATCGCGGGCGCGACGCGACATTAGTAGCACAATTACTTTGTCGCTGCCTGTCGCGCCCGCGATATCGCGCGAGTCTGTACGAGCCTTAAGGCACAAGGCGACACAAACACAACACGTGTTGCGCGACGAGCGGTGCCTTAGTGTCGCGTCGCGTGTCGCGCCTGTTTGTAGGAGCCTTTATTCGTGGTTGAGCCAAACGAGGATTTGGAATCAACATCTCACATTCCAGCAACAGCATTTAATTTCACGAAAAAAACATTCCTATTGTAACAAATGACTTGTGGCTAAAAAAAAACCCGCCAAGTGCGTGTCGGACCACGCACAATGAAGGGTTCCGTACTTGGAAAGAATTTATCCTAAGAACAAACTAACATTGTAATTGGTAAACATAATCTCCCATACATTCCAACTGCAAATGTTATTTTAAGACCATAGACTTCATATAGATTTTCCTGTAATCTATGTAGAACTATTTTCTGTATTTTTTTCAATATTTTAGGTTCAGTGGTTACAGAGATAAGGTGTCAATTGGTCAATTTTCGTCTATTTTCACTTATAACTTTATTTTTTTTTATTATAAATGTATTTAAAAAAATATATTTGAGACTATCACAGTAAGCTCTTTCATTTGATATGTCACACGGTACAGTTTGAAAAACTTTTTTTTTTAATTTTCTTGTTTGCCCCCCAAAACTGACCCCAATATTCTAAATTAATTAGTAATAATAATTTTGTCAATTTTGTAAATTTCTTAATTAATATTTTTTTTTCGATTCCAAACCCCCCTCCGCCCCCTTATAGGGTTATCAGGGGGATTTCTAGTATTTTCACATCAACCGGACCCAAATTCAGACTCTGGGCTGCTGCAAATTCCAGATGGAAAATCCCAATAAAACTTTTCCCAACCCTAGATTCGAACAATTTGAAACATGAATCAACATGTTATTTTGTATCTATACAAACAAACGGACGAGATCTTATTTTGGAAAAAAAAAGTGCTTTTTTTGAAACATAATCGAGTTTTTATTTTATTTATTTATTTTATTATTTATGTACACACAGTTAAATACATAGAGATACGACATAATTATAATTTCAGTACAAAGGTACTGCTTATTTCTTAGTTTAGTTTTCTGCTTTTAGTAGATTTTAAATTCTTATCCCTAAAATAGACCCAGTACTCGTATAAAATTACGTCTTTGTTTAAAGATAAATATTATTCTGATATATTTGAATCTATACTCTATACTAATATATAAAGCTGAAGAGTTTGTTTGTTTGTTTGTTTGAACGCGCTAATCTCAGGAACTACTGGTTGGAATTGAAAATTTCTTTTTGTGTTGGATAGTCCATTTATTGAGGAATATTATAGGCTATATAACATCACGCTACAACCAAAAGGAGCGGAGCATAAATGAAAAATGTTGCAAAAACGGGAAAAATTATTCCTTTTTGAGAGCTTCCGTTGCGTGCGCTGCGTTAACGGTTTAAGTTACGCAAATATCATGTATCATGGAATTGTTCCTCTTTAAATGTTCTAAAAAAAAGTCCGCGACAGCATATGTCCATCTTTTAAGATTGACCCACTATAACCTTTTTTGTGGTAATCATTTTTTTTTCGAAATTAATGCATTATTTGCGAAGGAGTTTTCATAAACATGGTATTAATTCTTATCCAAATAAATACGTTATTCATCACAAGTATTTAATTTTGAACAAAGTTGCCTTTACATCATTTAATTTCAATGAATATCTTAGGAGATATAACTGTTTTATAATAACTCCGCAGCAAAATAATGATCAACTCTGCGAGGTAGTCTATTCTAAAGCCGAATAGTTAGTTTTTAGGGGTCCGTACCCAAAGGATAAAATGGGACACTATTACTAAAACTCCGCTGTCCGTCTGTCTGTCTGTCTGTCTGTCTGTCTGTCTGTCTGTCCGTCTGTCACCAGGCTGTATCTCATGAACCGTGATAGTTAGACAGTTGAAATTTTCACAGATGATGTATTTCTGTTGCCGCTATAACAACAAAAACTAAAAAACAGTAAAAAAATATTTAAGGGGGGCTCCCATACAACGGACATGATTTTTTTGCCGTTTTTTTGCTCCGCCCGCGTGGATGTCGGTTATCGCGTAAAAAAGTAGCCTATGTCCTTCTCTATATCCCAGGCTATATTCCTGCCAAATTTCATGTCGATCGGTTTAGCGGTTTAGGCGTGAAAACATAACATACAGACAGACAGATAGACAGACAGACAGAGTTACTTTCATATTTATAATATTAGTAAGGATTAGTAAGGATAAGGATTTGTATGGATGGTACGGAACCCTTCGTGCGCGAGTCCGACTCGCACTTGGCCGGTTTTTTGTTTTTTGAACGCGCTAATCTCTGGAACTGCGAGTTGGATTTGAAAAAATCTTTTTGCATTTTACAGCCCAATTCTTGAGGAAGAATTACATGCCTATTAACTAGGAGACTAGGACACAATATTTTTTTCATGTTTTTTTTTTTCGAAAACGAAGTAAAAGCACGGGCAGGCAATGTGTTGCGACGGGGTGGGTCGGGGGAACAAGAAATTTAACGCGGACGAAGTCGCGGGCAGAAGCTAGTAAAATAATAAAACAATCACTTTATTCTAAACTTTAATTATTGAAACCATACCTAGATATACACAGAATTGAAACAATGTAATCAAAGTATCTCAGTTTTTAATTTCAACACAATCATTTTAAATTGTTCTGAGCTAAAACAGATGCGTCCCATTTATTTTGTTCACGTTATAATAATTATCATTCGCGCCTGTTATTCGCGGCGGCTCTAAAGTTTAATTTTAGTGTCGTGGAACAATTTGTTATGTGAATAAAGTGTTATCTCAGTCTATGTCCGACACTTGTGCCAATAATGTTGTTGCGCGGGAGGTCATTGCACTCCCTGCCTATACATTCCCGACTAATTTAAGGAAAAGATTTATTCCGGTCTAATACCAAAAACTTAATACCACTGATATTTATGTTTCATCAAATTTGTTGAAAAACTTACATACGAGTAGTGGTATTAGTTTTTGGTATTAAAACGGAATAAATCAAGGAAAATATTGTTATATACTAATTGTACTACTATCAGTTAGTTACGCTCGTTTTGATATTTTTGCAGGCTTTAAAATGCCGAAATTTAAAAGGCTATCCGTAATATTAGGTACACACGCAGCGACTTGCTGGTGATTTCAAAATCTCACGTCCACGCACAGATTTTGAAATCGCTAGCGACAAATCTGCTATCAAAATCTGTCTTTTTTATTTTTATTTTCTGATCTTTCAGTTGACACTGACAGTAAGGATTTATATACATATATATATATCTATATCTATATAAATAAAAATCAATGTTTGTATGTTTGTCCTCTATGCGTTCCTTAACCATTGATCAGAATATGATGAAACTTTGGTACGGTGTTCTGTGGATGCGAGTGAGGGTTTCCGGACCAAAAAAAAAAAAGTTTTAACTTTACGTGACATTGCAACGCTAGTTATTTATTAAATAATAAAACCGGTCAAGAGCGTGTCGGACTCGCGCACCGAGGGTTCCTTACCATCACATACCAGAAAAAACTACGACTGTGCTTCACCCAAAGCAACCTACGAGTAGGTAGAAAGGAGGACATTTTGGTTGAGAACCGTGAAATGTTTTTAAATTTTCATCAGCGAGGCCCATATTCGTCAGAGAATTTTAACACTACGGTGTAGAATATTGCTGTTTGAAGGCTCGTACAGACTAGTGCGATATCGCGGGCGCAACGCGACACTAGTAGCACAATTTCTTTGTCGGTGCCTGTCGCGGCCGCGATATCGCGCGAGTCTGTACGAGCCATTAGGTCAGCGCCATATCTTGACCGATAGTGGAACTAATTTAATTATTGTTGATGATTTCTGAAAGTGTCCAATTTAGAGACGTCGTTTTATTTTTCCTGTAATCTTTACATACACTTCTATCACATATAATAATTTCAGATTTTACTCTATGCAAATTTCGGAGATAAAGGGGGAAAGGATTTTTTTCCAATTTATCGTCAAATGCCGAAAACTATGCGGCCTAAAAAAAGAAAAATGTTTGAGAATGTGCAAATAGCGCTCTTTCATATGATACATTGATACTCCACTTCGAATTTTTAAAACTCCCGTTCAGTCCCTGTTGCAAAAAAAAAATCTTTCTTATTTGCAAAATAGTTAGGCAAACGTCATCTAAAACTATTCCAAATTTCAAGTTGATAGCATAATTAGTTCCTGAGATATCCAGCTGTGACAGACAGACGGACAGACAGACTGAGTCGCACCATAAGGGTTCCTTTTTACCATTTTGGTACGGAACCCTAAAACCGGTCCATAATAAGTTTGGAAGCACTTTTTTTTTTTTTTGCTTTTTAAAAACGTTGCCCCACACTAGGATTTCTCTTGTATCGTGGGTGCGTTTAGAAACATTTAGGGCTGAAACTGCGTGAAGCGGGCGCCCGCGACGGGTAACCGTCGCGTGTTTACGCGTATGGGCACCCAGATGGCCTCCGTGGGCAATTAACTACCCGTAGTTTAATTTTAACGGTGCGCATGTACAGTCGTGTCGATGGAGAACTTAGCAAAACGTCGACTAGCAGAAAATAAACGACAGCCAGTAAGCTGGCACTACCTGGCCCCGCGCGTACCCCCGCAACGGACGCCTGCGCGGGTCTCCGCGACGGAGCACTTTTGTATGGAACCGCGCGGACGTCCGCTTCACGCAGTTTCAGCCCTTAAACTCACATACACAAACAGCTTATCTTGCGCGAATCGAAAAAGTACTCGTAAGTACCGAAGATCGTAAATTCGATGCGTGTAATAAAGTTTTTTCTTTCGTTGGCGTGTGACATTTCGAACAAGCCGGTTTGAATTTCTTTTTTAGTGCTGCCAATAATTTTGTCGAATTGTGATTTCGTTTTAAAGACATTTTAGTCGATTCTCCATTAAAATATTAAGAATCGAATAAATATTCCGTTGGACTATGGTTTTGTGTTAATTTTGCTTTTTCTCAATTAGAAATTTTTGTGTTTTTTTTGCATAGTAATAGAATATCAGAATAGTCTTAATATATTCAAGCCTATTATCATGAAACGTGGTGTCTCATAAAATTTATATTTAATGTTCACTGTTACGTCAGCATTGGTTTGTTTACCATAATATTGTCTTGATTTTAATAATTTTGTATGTAAATCTATAGTTCGGTAGGTGTTGAATACACAAATGTGTTCGGTTCAATGACCGTTAACTGTATGACGTATTCAAATCAAATATAATCATTTATTCGTTTGCAAACATGGGTAAAGTACATAGATGTTTTCTTTTTACATTTTCCTTTGGTTTTTCATTTGGTTCCGTACCCCAAAAGGAAAAAAACGGAACCCTTGTAGGATCACTCTTTTGTCTGTCTGTCTGTCCGTCTGTCACAGCCGATTTGCTGCGAATTTACAGGGCCGATTAAGTTGAAATTTAGTACATCTATGAACTTCTGTGACCCAAACATGTAACGTAAATAAATGAACTTTTAATATGGGAGTCACTTTTGGAGCGACAAGAAATTTAAAATAAAATAAAATTGCGAACTTATTGCAAGGATTTCATTAAATACTTTTACGTAGCTCCGAAACTACTAAGCCAAAAAATATTGAAAAAAATACAGAAAATAGTTCTTTACTTATAGATTACATGGTCAATCTCTCAATATTGTGCGTAGAAACTTACATTTGCGGTTGGAATGTTGGGATAAATTCGTCCCAACTACGGAACCCTTCATTGTGCGTGGTCCGACATGCACTTAGCCGGTTTTTGCTTAAATATATTTCCGAGTTGGTCCCATAGTAAAAGTTGTAGTTTTCATGAATACTACACCCCCATAAAGTATGCCCGACATTTAACATAGCACCCTGTATTATGAACTCGATATAAATGTGGTAGGTATAAATGAAGCGTGCAGATAAAGAGTGCGTCGACCCCGTTGATATTGTACACAGAATATTTTCGGAAGCGTGCGCCGACCGACCAGGGATGCCAAAGCTTGTGTTTACAGGAAAACATTACTTATGAAAATATTTTAGATTAGCACGTGTTGGCACTTATGTGACGGTACATCGATTGCGAAGTAGAAATAGTTATATTTAGCTATCGTTGAATCAACATCTTAGTAAGCTATTTAAGAGGGCATACCTACTACGGTCCACTAGAGCCACTGCTTTAAAAAAATATTATCTCGTGACTGAGAAGGAATTATGAAAAACGGCTCAATAAGGAACCTCGGTAAGTGTGTCTAGAATTTTCTAATACCTTTTATAACGTTTCATATTGAGACACGAAGCAACAAAATTCGATCTAAAGAAAAGCGGCCACATTCTTCTAGCTAGATCGTGTTTTGTTGCTTCGTGTCTCAATATGAAACTTTATAAAAGGTATTAGAACATTCTAGACAAACTTACCGAGGTCGCTGTTGAGCCGATCTTAATTTGAGGGGCTCGTAAAAAGAAAGAAATATATTTTACTAGCTTTTGCCCGCGGCTCCGCCCGCGTGGATGTCGGTTATCTCGTAAAAAAGTAGCCTATGTCCATCTCCATATCCCAGCCTATCTCTATGAAATTTCATGACGATCGGTTCAGCGGTTTAGGCGTGAAAACGTAACATACAGACAGACACACAGATGGACAGAGTTACTTTCACATTTATAATATTAGTATGGATTATTTGGAACACGCACAGGAAATACAAAAAAAAAAAACATTATTAAAAAGGCCTGTGCGAGACCAAAGAGGCTTTATCTCAGCATAATTCTGCGATATTCAAAAAAATAATATCGCAACACTGGTATTCTGATAGCCCCAGTAGATAATGCCACGGACACACCTACGGACGGTTTATGATCAGAGTGTCTAAATTTCAATTCGTCTACGAAGCAAAATGCCTAAAATTAATGTCTACACAGCAAATTGCCTAAGCTGTAAATCGCCTAGAGATCAAAATGTTTAACAAGCAAAATGCCTAAAATGCAATAATTTCTAAGTAGTCGAGATGGTTAAAATAAACTCACACTAGGCTCTGAACTGTAGGTTAGGTTAGGTTAGAACTGTGACCACTGCCAGAAATGGTACTCCATTTCTTCTCCTATTATAATAGACATATTGCAAGGTAAGCATTTTGGTTCATAGCCAGAATAAGGTTTAGTTCAAATACTGTATAGACATTGCAAGGTAGGCATTGTGGTTCCTAGTAAATATACCTTTTGATTTCTAGTCAGCATGATCATAAAGGCTACAGACATCTATAACAGCCGCACGGGTTGATCTTCAAGGTTATGTTTGCTGAGGTCCATCCGTAGATGGGTGACCATCCATTACATACCCACGCTACCATCCATTGTATACGCTGAATAAGCCCAGACTAAAGAGCTTGCGCGGCTACTTCAGGTGCCAGTATTCGTAATTGAACGTCAGAATGAATTAAAATAATCGGGGAGTGGCTGTGACGTGGAAACGGCCGTTTCATTTACACTGATAGGTACATTGTGTTCGTTCTCATCTCAGTCTCGAGTCTCACCAACGAACTGTATGGGAAAACTTTTTTCGATTTCCGACCTTTCTAGTACTCAAACCTCAGTTGGTCCCATAGAGTTTTTTGATCCTCGTAAGAAACAGGATCGATTGGCTTCAAAAACTTTTTTTTGTGAAAATTGCCCATTTTCTTGCTGATTTTTGTCAAAATCTGTGAATGCAGATAATTTTTTTCCTAAAAGTTAAGGATAGTTTCTTAAGACCATTTTCTTTTAGCAACCACGGTTAAGGTACCTGCCCTTATTGACCCATCTCAAAACATAATACAATACTGCTCATCCCCCATAGCAAATAGCGTGATATCTTATACCTAGTAATTTGAGCAGACCTATAGGGAATATGTATGTAAAATTTGAACAAAATCTGTCCGTTCGTTTTTGCGTGATGCTGGAACGTACATTCAGACAAACAGCCAAACATTCTAAAACTATATTTTCGGCATCAGAATCGTTCCCAGACCTCTCGTGACAATTTTTTTTTTTAAATATTCTATGCACAGTTTTGACTTTGCTACGATTTTATTATATGTATAGATAGATTGTAGTCTGCAGGCAATCGACGAGTAGTTCTTTTATCAAAATGTTTCTTTTTCATTCTCCAGACTAACGAATTCAAATTTTTGAATTCCGATCTAAGATTCCGATGCTATGGCTGCTTTAAAAATAAAGCACAAAACACAGGCAATAGACAAAAAGGCCATGACATCGGTGTTGCTGGCAGCAAAACTAACGGGTTGTTAGTCTATGCGTTTTATTTTCAGTTTCGTTTCGAAATCCAACTAGTTTTAACAGAATCCACGATTCAGCTGTGGAATTTTATTGTTTTTATGTTTGTTATACAGGGTTATTGGAACAAAAACTAACAAACCTTACAGGGCTGTATTACTAACATCATAAACGACTTTGTTCTATGACTTTTTACATAACATAATGGGTATGTGAAAAATTTCACAGCAGTAGAATTTAATTATTGTTGACATATTTTAAATTAATTGACTCTATAAACACTAAAGTGGAATTATTAGTTCACCGGAGGAAACTGACAGATGCTAGCTGTCACATTTTTAAATAATAAGGATATATGAATTATATTCTAGACTTTTACGTCTTATAATACATATATTATACATTTATTTTACACTTTATAAATCAATTAAACCAACGGTCACCATTAAAATAAATATGACCATTTTATTACACAAAGTGACAGCTAGCACATGTCAGATTACTCCAGTGAATTAATTATTCGACTTTAGGTACTAAATTAAAAGACTAATAACTAAATATACAAAACAAAAAAATACTAAGAAAACAAAAGGACACTTAGGCGTCGAAGTACCTACTAAAAACATAATACATTTACCAAAAACAAACCTTCAAGATTTAGTTGTTACATTTAGAGCGTTGAATTTAAATATTTTTATTTTTGTATGAAAGTCTGATAAGTAAATAAAAAATCTGATGAATGATTAAAAGTCATAGAGCAAAAATTGTTGTTTATGATGTTAGTAATAATAGTCCTGAGAGGTTATTAGTGTTTTATCAATAAAGGCTCTTACAAACAGGTGCGACACGCGACGCGACACAAAGAGACCGCTCGTCGCGCGGCACGCGGTGTCTTTGTGTCGCGCCTGTTTGTAGGAGCCTTTTCTCTGCATAAAATTGTGTCGATGGATAGACGATTTGTTAAAACAACTCTAGTTGTAGTGGTGATTTCATCGATATTTCTGTTGTTTTATAGCTATTGAATGTTGCCAGCTACTATAAATCGGGAAAAGTGGCATATTCAATAGGGATGTGTCCTGGGTAAAAAAAAAAGAAACACTGTTTAGTCCGTCAATCAGATAATAAAAAAATATTAGACACGTATTTTTTGCTTTATCATATTAATAAAAAAATGACTTAGATAAAACACATTAAACTTGGGAAGTGGGGGCTCGTTACGTCACAGCTACGTATAAAATCTACTGAGAAGTGACATCATGCCACATTTGAACTCAATGTATCGCCGTAATGTTTTGATTACGTAAAAAAAGAAAAAATACGTGTTCAATATTTTTTAATAATCTACTTGACGGACAAACAATATCTTTTTTTGTCCCTCCCCATCCCTATTAAATTAGTTTTATTTTTGTTTCATTAGCTAGTAAGGAAGGTAGCCAGCCTGGCTGCATCCAAGAGACGATCTTTAGGCCCCTCGTCCACGGCGACTTTTTGTAGCGATGATGTCGCGCGCTTCGTAAACGCGCAACAGCATCACTACTAACGCGTGTTAGTCGCACTTGCAACGCGCTACAGAAGAGATGCCAATGCGCTACTAACGCGCTACAGCATCGCGACTGTGTCGATGCAAACGCGCGACTGTTTCGGACCACATCGGGGAGAGAACGGAGGGAGGGTGGCGCGTGAGTGGAGAACCGAGCATCAGTGCAACTGTGGCATTTATATGCCGTTACTGAATCGCGTTTGCATCGCGACAGAAGCGCGAAAGCATCGCGTTTGCATCGCGACTGAATCTGGGCCCGTGGGCGAGGGCACACAGCTAGCAACCGCTTCGCGACTGTATCGATTTGGACGCGCGACAGCATCACTACTTAATCACTACAAAAAGTCGCCGTGGACGAGGGGCCTTAGAACTTGTCAGACTAGTAGCTGAGTTGGTTACGCAGCAGTAGTACATCTAATTGCTACGTTATCTCATACCGGTTTATAAGACCTAACTAGCTGCTGCCTGGGGCTTCGCCCGCGTGACTTTTCAAAAATAAAAGTACATAAGTTACTCTTTATAACATCAGCTATCTGCCGGTGAAAGTCTGAAAAATTAGCAGGAACAAACGACGGACAAAAATGTTAAATTTTTTTTTTTTTTTTTTGTCAGTATCGTGTATACTTTCATATGCATTTAGTGAAAAGCTGTTATTTTAAAATTACAAACAGACACTTCAATTTTATGTATTTGTATTTATGTCTTAGTAAGATGGTAATACCGTGATATAGTTATATCCCTAGGGATATAGCTATATACCATAATATAATTATATGAAAGCGGTTCATAACTGTCTTACTAGGAATATAACTATGATACGAGCACGATCTAGTACCTAATATATCTTACTAGACTAATCTAGTGATAAAGTTTCATATTGAGACACGAAGCAACAAAATACGATCTAGAGGAATGTGGCCGCTTTTCTTTAGATCAAATTTTGTTGCTTCGTGTAATCGTGTCTCAATATGAAACGTTATAGAAGGTATTAGAAAATTCTAGACACACTTACCGAGGTTCCATAATGAGCCGTTTTTCATAATTCCTTCTCAGTCACTAGATAGTATTTTTTAAAGGAGTGGCTCTAGTGGACCTTTGTACGCCCTCCCTACAAACAGGCGCGACACGCGTCGCGATACAAAGACACCGCATGGCGTGCGACGAGCGGTTCCTTTGTGTCGCGTGTCACGTGTCGCGCCTGTTTGTAGGAGCCTTTAGTTACTAAGCACAACACTAAAAAAACATGAAACAACACTAGTTTTCTAATAGACTCGGCCATTTCTACATCCGCTTCCAAAACGAAGTCAAGCTATTCCCTGATCCTCAAGATTCTATATGTACCTATACTCCATTTACTATTATAGCATTAGACAAATAACGGCTAAATAACGACAGTTATTGTGTAATATTGTTGAAATGACTGCACTTTAGAGTTATTTTTTAAAATGTAAATGGTAAATAGCTTATAGTGCTTTGTATTTCTCGAGAAATAACGGAGTTTATTCAACGTTTACATCTAAATAACGAAAGGGTGAGAACAGTTATTTGTCTAATGTTATAATAAATGGAGAATAGGGTGATTTCATTATTAATTTGTTATCTATACCAGCTGCGCAGCCTATCTGTAAAGCCCTATACATTACATACTAACCTCCTTACTAATATCTTCTAAAGTCAAATTACTGACGAGTGAAAGAGAGAAATCGGTGTGTAACTATACAGACGCTATACAACGTTTATTAGTAAGGAGGTAAACGTATTATTTTGTTGTGTTTGCATTCAGGTTGAGTTCCAAATATTGACGAGAGCAAAACAGGTTGTCAATGATTTGCCTGCAAAGTAGAGAAACAGGTTTAAGATAACCTAATTTGTTTAGCTAATAGTATATACACAGAAATATAAATTAAATTGATTTAACCGTTTCATTCTGCTGTAAAATGTCTTTTAATTTTGTAGGTTCTGTTTATACGGACTTTTATTATAATATCTTGATCCTAACTGATTTATTAATTAACATGTCCTTTCTAAGAGAGCTGGGTGATTGGACTCAGGACCCTCCTACTTCAAACACCTTTCTATATTTAAGATTGTGTATTTTATTAACCAATGCCTGTAATTAAGATGTTGAGATAAATAAATATTTTTTCGACACACTTGCTCATAAAGTGGCTCTAATTTCACCGCAATTAGGCACATAATGACACCTGTAATCAAACTGTGACTTTTTCATTGCTATTATTCACAAGTGAGTTATAGAGTTTTTATTTTTATTTTATTGGTTGAGTTGCTTTGTTCTTAAAAAAAGTTTCGATACAAAAAAGATTGTGTTCAATAGAACAAATAAATTAATGTACCTATTGCTTGCTCATTTCATGCAACTTCGTATTTAAATAGATAATTTCAACTTGTACTTGTTTAATAAATAAAACTTTCACTCAAATATAACTTTTGTTTTCTCTGTAATAAGGAAAACTTTAAATTTCCCATCATAGATAAATGATTGGTCTTGCTGCAGTCGAGCGCAGCGAGGCCTATCATTTATCTAAGTTTCCCATTTTGTACGTGGTGGCTAAAACGCTAATCGCGGAAAGCAAAAAAAAAAAAAAAGATACCTCATTCCTTTAGTCTTTGGCCGATCGCCATTGTTAGATGCGCGCGCATAAGAAAACAGATTAATTTTTCCCGCCGTTTTTTAAGACCGTCCTCAGCTTTCTTAAGACCCTCACCTAACGGCTCGGGTCTCAATGGCGCCTCAGCGGTAGTCACCAACATTACACACTTGTACCATAATGTACTCGTACTAATGATTATGATTAGGATGATCTCAAAGGATGTCATTATCAATCAACACGATAAATGCGAAGAGAAATGGCTGCAGTTTCGCAGTTTCCACTCGTTAATTCTGTGCGTTTCTCAACACATTTATTCAAAAAATCATCTCTATCATTAATCATTTTTAATTCTTCAATAAATAACGTTAACGAAACCATTAATATCTGCACACCACATTTATCACGGATTCACGGCCCATTGTTTATAATTCGAATGCTAAATGAAGTGGGCACCCGATAAACTGTACTTACCAGTACAGGCCTGAGGCCATATCTCGTTAAATTAATGACCCTGTACCATATCCAGGTCAATAGGCGCCGGCGCATAATATCACGACTGAATTTTGTCGTGTTTACTGTTTGGTTCTTGTTGTTATGGTAATGAAAACCTCTATTTAGTCGATGTTTCGTTAGTGACCCTAGAAATCGACTAAATGTGGGTTGTTACACATCACTATAGCAGCTATTGTGATCAAATTACGCTAATTTTGTAGATTTTGTACGCGCTTTTGAAAAAATCCACCTGGAAACGTTCGAATTGCCTTGTAATCCCTTCAATTTTCCTGCATGAATATCTGGAACTCGCTCATATCATGTCATGTCAAGATGTTAATCCAATGTTTGATACGAGATTGTAGATGACGGCTGAGCTTATTTTTATCACCCACGTAGATATAAAAATGGATTAAAAACAAAAAACTTGATCTTTAACATAATATTTTTGTTTTTTAAGTTTTGGCGCCGTCATTCAGCTAGATTTGAATTTGATTGCCAATTTTAGATCAAGATTGGTTCCCGTTTCATAAATAGAATCTCAGATAGAGTCACTCAATGATATTATATTAAATCATTGGAGTCACTATATATTTTTGTGAGTTTCACTTTTGGTTTATGAGAAAAATTGCACTATTTCGTTAGTGTTCGTTGATCTGCAAATTTAAACTTTACCGAGATCCAGTTTTTATGTGTCAGATTGAGTGTTTTCGGTATAAGAGTAGGCGCGAAAACCTAGAAAGTCATCTTTTACAACTCAAAATCCACTTGTTAACAAAAAACTGAACACGTGCATACTTCATAGCAATCATAACAGAACGTTGTAAAGATTCAAAATAGTGTTCTAAACACAGCCGGTTTATAATGCGAGATATAAAAAGATAATTTGTATGTCGAGCGTGTCGCCCAAGATAAATATGGCTGTTGCTATGTGTCGTAATGAGCCGTTGCTCGTGCTTAACCTAAATTTGGAATTGCTTGAGCGCAGACGGGCAACTTTTACAAAACAAAACGTAGCTTATGTGTGATCTTCGTTTTTGCAGAAACCTATAATATCCCCACTGCTGGGACACAAGCCTCCTCTCTGTGAGAGGAAGTGGGCTGTAATGTACCACGCCGGCCCAGTGCGGGTTGATAGATGGCACATGTCTTTGAGTTTTTGGTTCTAGGAAATGCCGGTTTCCTCACGATGTTTTCCTTCACCGTTTTAAGAGCAGTGGATGAAATTATTTACACAAACAAAGTAAAGCGCCTGGGTTCGTACCACAGGACATAAAAGAGGTTAGAATGGCCTTTTGGGCGGGGCACAAGGCGCGCCACACTTATGAGCAAACGCTCAAGTCAACCGAAATTTTCTTCACCCGCCAACAATCGCGCTCTTATTGTGGCAGCGTGAAAAATTAAGAATTATGCCGTCTTGCGCTATTATAACGTATCGAAAAAGAAGCCAGGTGTGTATTGTAGCCCGAGAAGGGATTTCTTTTCACCAGTAAGTCCAAAAACTTAAAATACAATTGATATTTGTTATTATTGCAATAGTATTGTGTAGTTTGTAGATAAAAACGATACAATCGCAAACAAATGCAAAATTATACATTTCTTGCAATACATAGGTAGCAATTTGTACTACGTGAGCGATCGCGCAATGTATTGCGTTCACTGCGAACGTCGCGTGCGCCGAGCCAATGCGAAATCCATGCGTATCGACAGTGTTGTACCAAGTTGTAAACAATGTCGTTATTAAGTACCTATAATATGTGTGTATAAACACAAATGATTATTATCAGTAAAATTAGAATTAAAATAACTTTTTTTATACACCATTTATTTTTTATTGTGACATAATAATTATAATGTAAAACAGAGCTGCAATAAGCTAAAAACGAAAGAAAATTGTATTTTCGCGGCTATATCGAATATTCCCCCTTATGTATTTAGAAAGTCCACACTATTCATACCCCGTCCCCCCTCCCGACATTAAAGCGAAAAATTGTAAAACTGAAAGTAACAAAATTACAGTAATTTTATCGATACAAATAATCGACCTTTTGCTGACCGTAACATATATGAAAAATTAATGTTTGTGTGTGTTCGTCAAAGGCAATGTTTTCGTTAGTGTGGCAACCAATAGCAAACTCGCGATCTAAGTGCGTGTGGTTATTTGTGTGCGTAATGTGTGTACGTATTAGTCTATTGCTTGTATTGCACGAGTTTTAATACAAATCAGGAACTTCGAACCGACGACCTTCATCTCGAAAATCGGGGCTGTTACCACTGGGCCACCACTGCTCCAGAAAGACTGAATTATAATTATTGGGCTTTCCTAGTTTCTCTAAAATAAGGCCTAATTTGATCATTATGTTAACTTATTACAACAACAGGTGCCTAGTCTAATAGGAATCATACATTATTTATATATTTACTAAACCGTCATACATACACTTATATGCTAAACAGTAGCGCGACCTTCGTATAAAATCTATTGTGCAGTCTAGACAGACTGGGTATATTTTTATCTGCTATCTTATCAGTATGTACTTATAGAAGATGTATCAATATTTTTCATATCTATATCTGAAAACTTGTTAATAATATGGAGTAGGTATGATTTAAATAAATTGCATATTATATCAGTGCTACTCTTGGCTATATTTTTATGTGGAGTTCTTTACAAATACTTGTAGAAAAAATATCGATGTATCGATACATCGATATTTTTTGTTCGATATAACGATATAAAATACCATCTATAGAAAATGCATCAAATACGATATATTTCCAATAGCAACACCATTGTCGCCACTGACTAAAGCCGCTGGAATTCAGAGTCAGAAAACTAGACTTATTTTTATCAATGTTTTATTAATTTATGATTGTACACACGGCTACATATCAAGCTATACAAAACTAGTTTACGCTGGTCCCGTATTGTATAGGAGTTCCGTATAATCAGAGATCAGCTTATACTGGAAATATATAGCTTGATATGTAGCTGTGTGTACATCAGAAATGATGTTCCTTGTTGGGTATTTATATGGATGAAACACAAACTCAATTGAATTTCATAAAGACCATTTTTTTTTAGAAAATTTCACCGATTTATCGATGTTATTTTTTCGGTATATCGAAATCGATATCAATTTTATTTTTAAATGTCGATACGATATATATCGATACTTTTTGGCACTTCTTGCATCACTAATAGATACTATTGCCTAGTGTTGACTCGTGAGGGCCACTATCCGCTTTGGTGAGCGTTGTTTGTCACAGTCCACATTCTTGAAAGAGATGCGCCACCAGCCCGTCTCTCTCGCACTTGTATCGTCCTATTTCGGGTGCAACTGTTGCCCTATCGTTGCCCGTATGTAGATATTGAATTTAACCATTTAGGAAGCTATATTCTTGTCTGCAAAGTGACATCATGATACGTGTGTTTATTAGGAGCTAGTTTGCTTGCGTTGATAGTCTGATTTGAATATGTATGTAAAGCAATGTCTTTAGCCAGACCGTTCCTAAGTTGGTCTAGTTTTGTTTACCACTTACGCATACAATCTAGCGTTTTATGTAGATGACTTGCTATTGTTTACATACAAAGTTCATGCTGGGGTTGCACAAAATGTATTAAAGTTTTAGTCGAATAATCATTAAGGATCCTAATAGGAATGCAGGTAGGAACAATACTAGAAAAAATGGCTTTGGTCCATAATAAACTCCATACAGCGATGGTCGATAGCTATTTCGGACAATAGAACCGATAAAATTAATTTACAGTTTGTTGCCGCTCAGCAACGATCGTTAAAATCGACAAAATCGGTAGGCAACTGGTGTGCTCACAGAATTCTTTTGAGGACTTAAAATTCTACACATTTAGCTAGTTCTTAAGATTGAAAAATTCTGCCTAACACGTCTAGAGACAATTATGCCTAGCCTTTTCCCAACGATGTTGGGGTCGGCTTCCAGTCTAACCGGATGCAGCTGAATACTAGTATTTTACATGGAGCGACTGCCTATCTGACCTCCACAACCCAATAATTGGGTAACACGATACCCCTTGGTAAGACTGGCTGTCAGACTTTTGGGCTTCTGACGACCCGTAACGACTGTCAAAGATCCACGAATGACAGCCGGGACCAACGGCTTAACGTGCTTTCCGAGGCACGGAGGAGTCTCGGTATGTAAAGATGGTCACCCATCCACGGACCAACCCCGGCAAGCGTAGCTTAACCTAACGGATCGACCCGTGCGGCTGTTATTACTTAACCACGAGCTCCTCTCTCTTTCCTAATACGTCTAGAGACATGAACCAAATAATAAATCATAATAAAAACAGTATTCAGGTTATTTATTCAATTACTAGCTACGCCCCGCGGTTTCACCCGCATAAGTCTCGATCCCGTGGGAATATCGGGATAAAAAGTAAAGATAAAAAGACCTGAGTTAGGACTCCTAACCCAGGTCGTGGCGCCGCCCGACACATTATGACATTGGGTATGCGCTGTCACATACCTGGGGGCCAAGTCTACTAATGTACAAACGTTGCAATGGTCTCTTCATTGTGAGTTTTTGACAGATTTGCCATACAAACACTGTCAAATACTCACAATGGCGAGACCATTCTGACACTATTGTAATAGCAGACTTGAGGCCCTGATGTCATAATGTCAAACACGAACTCGGACCAACCAACATAGCTAAGCGGCAAGCTAGACACGCTTCAAGTGAACACACCAAAACCATATTTTCTTTCAACAATACTAGAATATACACAAATTCCGGACAAAAATTGAACAAAACTTTTACATCACCCAAATTTTGACAGGTCATGGCACGAATAACAAATGCAACAACACAGTATCCATATCAAATCGCAGATACTGTCGAAAATGAGAAAAATCCTAAAAGAAAATATTCATAAACTGTAACTGTACATAATTCTGCCGTCATAAGAAAGAAGGCCGTAAATGACATGACACTGAATTTTATCAAAAATGAGATTTCGATAGCATTTTCTTTGCTGATTCCGAATATGTTAATAACTCATTTTTGACAAAATTGTCATTTACGGCCTTCTTATGACGGCAGAATTGTAGGCCCACAAACAAAAGTTACGAGTACACCATATTTCAGGTTATTGGGTTGTGCCTGCAATACCAAAATTCTATAGATTATAATTAGAGATCGGATATTTAGATGCATATTTACCTAAAGTTAATTTTTAGCTATGAAAGTATGGAAGCAGCTTCTTAAAATATATTTTTTTGTAAGAAAATATCCCGTCATGCCAGGAATACCGGCAATGCATAACTAGTCGGGTGTATAGTATGGAAGCGACATCTAAAATATATTTGTTAAAAAAAAAATACCCGGGATTCTTGGATTGCATAACTATGCAGATGCATATTTATTTAAAATTATTTTAACCCCCTATGCAAATATGTGTATGTAGGGTGTAAGAGTATGGGTGGTGTGTGTTAGTTAAAATAAAAATAAAACACCGGAACCGCAGGATTTATTCGATACAAAAGCGCTTTCCATAATGGCAAACATCTCAACTTTAGGTGAATATGCATCCGAATATCCGATCTATAATTATAATACTTGTTTTTCTCTTTTCAGTTATGATTTTGCAGTCGGGTTTTTTTTTATTTTATAATTTGCTTTATAACAAGCTTTTTAGTTTTATTAATGTATACATATATATATTTGGAATTGTCTCATTACTAGCTTTTATTTGATATCAGTATTGTTGTAATTTGTTTTTACAAAAAACATTCCCCCTCCCTTTTTTTGTATTTTCAGATGCAATATATAAATATTATACAGCCTATATAATGTCACTCCCACAATTAAGACGAATCTAACGACACCTCATAATATGTTAAAATTCATCAAGCCGTTTAGACTACATAGCGTGCTAAAGAAATAGACTTACCTATATACATGTCATACTCTCGAAAACATTACCCTCCTACTGGGGCAGTCGGGTAAAATTAAGCGAATCACACAAATCATTAAAAAAAAAACAAGGTCGTGGTTTACTCATGTGCCAAGTTTCATTCAAATCCGTTCAGCCGTTTTAGTGTGGCAAACAAACAAACTCACTTTCGCGTTTAATATTAATTATGATTAGGATTCGAGCTTTGTTTGTTCTGTTTATAGATTCTGCTTTGCAAAAATTAAGAAAAACAAGTATCTAATTTTTAATCCTAAGCTTCGTTTAAACGCTCTGAGCGTTACTCTTATCATTTCAAATTATTTTTTTCCTATTAATATGTAGATGAGTTCAATCTCAGTCACGCGTTGTATTCTTAATAGACATGTTTTAATCGTTTTTATAGATCAGACGGCAGATAAAACAAGAATAACAATTTAATTGAAACTTACGAATTTAAACAAGCCAGTTTCAGCTAAGAAACACAGATTATACAGTTGAACACACAGATAATCAACACACAGTTCAGCTAAGCAGTTCAGTTTATACAGTTTCAAGGCTGCCGTACTTTAAAAATAGGTATACGTACTGAATACTAATACAATAACACTTGTAAAAGTAAATACGTTCATAGCAAATAAACTTGTCTTTTGAAACAATATGTTTATGAGATCATCGCCCGCGAAAAATACTTTTATTGCCGAAATTGGTTCAAAATAACATTAAAAGCCAATGTAACGATACAAATGGGCTTTAAAAGAATTAAAACTGTCTTGTGATCGTGAAAGAAATACTGATACTTTTGCATTGCCGCGAAAATCGTAAAAATCTTTTGAAATGTTTGTTCTCTTTTATTTAAAAAAAAATCGAGAGCTTATTATTATGCCTCATCACTAGAGATCGGATATTCGGATGCATATTCACCTAAAGTTGAGATGTTGCCTTATATGGAATGCGCTTTTTATCGTAAAAATCCCGCGATTCCGGAATCGAAAAATTTTGTGTTTTTTCTGACTATAGAATCGAATGCATATCTACCTACCTAAGTAGCCGACGTAATTTTTAAGCCCAATCAGGATATAGAACTTAATTTAATAAAAATAAAAAAAGTTTTTTTTTTTTTAACTAACTCACACCACCCCCTCCTCTTACACCCTACATACACATATTTGCATCGGGGGTTAAACATTAATTTTAAACAAATCTGCATCTGAATAGTTACGCAATCCAAGAATCCCGGGTTTTTTTTAAATAAATATTTTCTTTAAGTCGCTTCCATGCCATACACCCGACTAGTTATGCATTCCCGGTGTTCCTGGCATCCCGGATTTTTTTTTATTACAAAATAAATATGTTATGAAGCAGCTTCCATACTTTTATAGCTAAATATTCACTTTAGGTAAATATGTATCCGAATATCCGATCTCTACTCATCACTCATGAAAACACTTTGTACGTAAGTACCTACAAAATTACGCTTCTCAAAATTATTTAACTGTAGCGTAATCAACGTAATGTCTTTAGGAGACGCCGGTTGTTAGCTCCTATTAGGGCTCACTAAAAACAAAAGGAATTCTAAATTCCACAAGTGATATCATACATCCCTGACAAATTGAAAGACCTTCAACAAATTCCACGCTTAATCAACCTGTATACCGGTATTTTCAATCAAAAGGAAATCTATAAAAACAATAATTCATTGTAATTATCATAAAGCCTGTGATTACGGTCCATTGTTGTTTACTGCTTGATAATCGACTAATAAACGGCAGCGGGTAATTTAGTCGATTATGTAAATGGTGAATTCGCATCACTAGTAACGCTAAGTATTCGAAATTCGAATACGTATACAAGTTTTGTTTGTTTGATTTTAATTAGCTACGGTTCGGTCACCTCCAACCAATTTTGGACATAACAGGATTATTTTGAACGGGTTTTCGACGAGTTTAGCTTGACATAAAATTTATTTAAATTAGAATAGAATACGTCTATTTTAGGATAAATATTAATATATTATTTAAACAAAGTTATTAGGTAGGTATCATATTTTTGTTATTTTTTATTGATATTTTTAAGATCATGATTAGAGCCAGAAGATTATTTGCCGTAAATTATAACATGTTGTTTCATATAGGGCATGTATTCCGGAATTCCGGAATTTCATAATTCCGGAATTTCGTAATTCCGGAATTCCGTAACAATTTTTCTGATATTTCAATTCCGGAATTGAGAGGAGTAATATCGGAATTCCGATATTCATATTTTTTTTAATATTTTGATTATTATTTTATCTAAACGCAACCAAACTAGTCTGTGGAACTTACCACAAGCCGCTAGACGGCCAATGTTTAATTAGAGTAATAAGGGAGAAAGATGTTTAATTTGTTACTAAAAATGATTACAAGACTTCTATTGTGTGATAAATAAGCCTTGTTGATTTCACGGTTTAAAATGTTTAATTAGAGTAATAAGGGAGAAAGACGTTTAATTTGTTACTAAAAATGATTACAAGACTTCTATTGTGTGATAAATAAGCCTTGTTGATTTCACGGTTTAAAATGTTTAATTAGAGTAATAAGGGAGAAAGACGTTTAATTTGTTACTAAAAATGATTAAAAGACTGATATAATTATAAATCTTGTTTGATTTGAAACAAACTTTAAAAGTAACCAGTTCCGGAATTCCGGAATCAGATCTCCAGTATTGGAACTCAGTTCCGGAATTGAGAACCTTCCGATATTGCATGCCCTAGTTTCATAGCAGTAAGTCTTAAATCATATTATTGCTTGGTTAATTATAACAATTACAGAACAACCTAGTTTCCCCAATTTAATTTTATTGCTTTTTTACCAGGCTTATTGCACAGTCTGCTTAGACTGTACATTCTAAAGTGATGAAAGATTGTATTGTATGCTGTACAACATTAGAATTACCGGTCAAGAGCGAGTCGGACTCGCGCACCGAGGGTTCCGTACTATACAAAATCGTCAAAAAAAAAAAAAAAAACATTAGTTCCACTATCGGTCAAGAGAGGGCGCTGACCTAAAACTGCAATATTAGAAAAAGTGTGCTATTTAGACATCGTTTTATTTTTTCTGTAATCTTTACATAAACTTCTATCACAGAATAAGATTTTTCTCTATGCAATCTTCGGAGATAAGGGGGATTGGTATTTTTTTTTTTACATTTTTTGCCTAACATTGAAAATAATGCGGCCTAAAAAAATTGAATTAAATCTTTGAGAATGTGCAAATAGCGCTCTTTCATATGATATCCCACATGCCCTAGTAGCCCCACTTCGAATTTTAAGACACCCGTTCAGTTGCAAAATAAAAAATCTTTCTTATTTGCAAAATTGTTGGGCAAACGTCATCTAAAACTATTCAAAATTTCAAGTTGATAGCAATAGTAATTAATGAGATATCTAGCTGTGACAGACGGACAGACAGACTGAGTCACACCATACGGCGTGGAACGGATAAGGCACGGACGCGATTAAAATTATATAGAGGCGAAGAGACGTTACGATGCGTCAATAAACAGGCTGGCTTTTTTGCGATAGCATGACTTCCTCTTCAGAAGACGAAGATGCGCTTGCTTTGCTGCAACTCATTAATATGCAGATACACAGAAGATATTGGTGCACCCTGTGTGGAAATTGTCAGAGCATAGATATTTTAAAATAATGGTAAAATTACACGAATATCCTGGTCGTTTTCCTATAGTTTATAAATTGCATAATAGTGTTTCCGTAATATATTGTCGAAAGTAAAACACGGTCTCCTATAGAAATTTTCTATTTCAAAGTCCTAAAAAAAAAACGTCCCAACACTAGTATCTATTGATTCGCAGGTGCCATTTGTGGAATACATTTTTAAATAATAAATTATTCCACTTATGGCACCTGCGAAAATATCGATAGGTGCCGTATGTGGAATAGCTCAGGTGCCATTCATTCAGGTGCCATTCATTCAGGTGCCATTCATTCAGGTGCCGCTTAAGCAGGTTCCCAATGTGGAATACGTCAAATTCGAAGATAGAATGCCAAACTGTGCCATAAAAACGTAGACTTATCTTTCGCGCCTAATTTAATTTATATATTCAAAACTAAAATCTGAAAAATAAGACAACATATATATGAAGTTGTTTAAACGCGGGAACGTTATTTTTACTAGATTTTTTATTTTATTATATTCTTATGGCTCCATTCAGTGACCATTGGTTCATCACAGCGTGAAAATTTTATGAGCTCAATAAAGGCTCGTATAGACTAGTGCGATATCGCGGGCGCGACGCGATACCAGTAGCACAATTTCTTTGTCGCTGCCTGTCGCGCCCGCGATATCGCGCGAGTCTGTACGAGCTGTAAATTTCCAAGATGGCTGATGCTTTTAATGTGCTACAATTGATAGAAAATCTCTAAAAAAAAGACTAGGTTACAATCGTAAAAATATCAATATTGGATCACGGATGGATCTCTTAACGAATTCTTCATTGCGAGATCAATAATTATCGCAAAAAAACATTTAGAAACAAAAATTATACAAATTCAATTTCGACTGGCAAAACTTCACAGACATGATGAGTACCTACACTTACCTACCTATCGATAAAGACAAAAGAAAAATAATTATTTTCTTAACTCACAATTTGTAAACACTACATTTTCTTGAAATTATGAGTTTTGTTTTCTTTTTTGTTTTTCATCAAAATACCTATCTATACTTACTCCATTTATTATAACACTAGCTTTTGCCCGCGGCTCCGCCCGCCTGGATGTCGGTTATCGTGTAAAAAAGTAGCCTATGCCTTTCTCCATAACCCAGGCTTTGTCGCTGCCAAATTTCATGACGATTGGTTCAGCGGTTTAGGCGTGAAAATGTAACAGACAGACAGAGTTACTTTCACATTTATAATATTAATATGGATTAAAAACATAATGGTTATCACACTGATCACCGTCGCGATATTTCAATATAAACGTATACCTAATAAACTCTGTTGTTTCACGATAAATAAAAATCAATTTAATCTGGTTTACCAATTACATTAAAAAAATTACTCTATACTTAAAGTCATTGATATATGTAAATAATAATAATAATTTATCGCAAAGTAAAGTAAAGTGCATCTTCGTGCCTATTTGAAATAAATTATTTGACTTTTGACTTTATTCAATTTAGACATTTATAGTTCACAGACACACACATACATTTAAATTTAAATTATAATTGTACTATTTCAGACAGATAAAAACCCAAAATTAAACCTGGTGATTAATAAAATGTCAGTACTCTGTTCATTAAAAAATAATAATTAAAATTGTTAAAATGTCAGAATCTTAAAATAAAAAGTTAAAATATTAAAAATTAAAAGCTTTATAAATTTTAAACAATAATTTTAATAAGTATTTCAAAAAATGTATTATAATTATTTAAAAATTTTATCTTGTTCCAAGCCCGATATATGGGTGCATGTAAGGCCTGCCAAATGGAGTAGGTAACTATAAATACATCAAAATCAAAGGCGACTAACGTAGTACTTATGAATGTACCAACAATAAATCTCGCTTAGATGCGAAGCGTTCCCTACAAGTGATTCGAATGCCAGTCCCTTTCCAAGGTCGGTAGGGCGAGCTACCAATGATGATAGAGGCCCTACACCAGTTAGTTAGCTGAAGGCCGGAATTCAACTGTTTGTTAGGTGGGAAGCAAGCTGATATTTGGTTGTTGTGTGACGCATCGACCTCAATATATTTACGTAGGTACTAAATAGATGTTGCCTGCGGCTTCGCTCGCGTGGCATTTTGTAAAATAAAATTAAAAAAAATTGGTCCAGCCGTTTTGGAGATTAGCCGGAACAAACAGACGGACAGACAGACAGACAAAAATTTTATGTGTTTTTGTTATAAGTACTGTATATACTTTCATATGCATTTAGTAAAAAGCTTTTATTAAAATTTGATTTTTTTAAAATTGAAGTGTCTGTTTGACATTACAAACAGACACTTCAATTTTATTTAGTCTGTCTGTTTGTTTGGGCTAATCTCCGAAACGGCTGCACCGATTTTGACGGGACTTTTACTGGCAGATAGCCTATTGCCATCTACCGGGCGAGAAATTCCTGATGGAAAACTTTGCCTGACCCGGTAATCGAACCTAAGACCTCATGCCCAGCGGTAGCGTTTGCGCTTCTAACAAACTACAAAAAATACCTAAATAAAAGTCTCCTGGCAAAAACGGCGTGCCCGCTTACATATGCAATGCTAGATTACGTAACACAAATGATAACCTAGGAGAATCGAAATAAAATAAATAAACAATTAATTACTAATAACAATAACGAAACCATGGTCAGCAAGATGACCAGGCACCACAAGTAGCACCCGTTCACGAGCATAACGCAAAGATCAGCCATTACGCCCCTCGCCATATTTGAGGGAAGGAGGCAACCCGACCCCCGACGCTACCGCAAGCAGTGACATCTAAGGGAGAATGACGAACTTGCTGCCGGTTGCTCAAAAGATGTTTCACATCAAAACAATTTCGAACAAGAGCAGCATAGCAACTATCTTACGCCTACCTACTATAACAAAGCCGTTACATGTCAAAAGGTCAGTAACCCCTTTCAAAAATCCGGTATCTACCCAGATAATAAATATTTATTTAGCACCAAATCTTTATCTTGGCAGCCTTCTACATAGATTAGATACAAGGTAAATATGTACCAAATTGCATATATTTTGATAACCATATCGGTGATAGTCTTTGTTGTTCTATAGTATCGCCAGACTGTCTAGCAGATGGATTTTTCCACTTAGATAGGTGGATTTGTCACATTTAAAACCTTTTCTGGGCTAGGCTTTTCAAGGCGGCTAACAAAAGGTATTTCAAGGCAGATGTGAGAGGAATGTCCGGGAGCGGTCGCCCTAGGAGATAGTGACCTAATTGGTGATGTTCTTCAGAAAGGTCAGGTGCGCTGCACTCGCAACCGACGTGCGTGTTGACTAGATCTATGAATGTAAACAAAGCAAAAGGAGTTTGTAAGGAGCGTAGCAAGCGGCGTTCTATAGTTTCTGCCTACCCCCATGGGAGTAAGGCGTGAGTTTATGTATGTATGTGCCTTTTCTATGTTTTTTGGAAATATTTTTTGAAGGGTATCGGTGTTGATTCCGGCCCATGAAACGTCCCCAGATATTAATTTCACCTTGATATCACACGTTCCAGAGAAAAAGGGTCTTGACAGACGGAAGAACGGACGGAGGGACAACGAAAACGAAGTGATCCTTTATATAAAGAACTTTCAATAGTCCGAGTGTCTCATACTCGGACTATTTGGGTTACATTTGTACCGTATTTACAAACATACCTACTTAAAAAAATCGGACCAAAGTCTGCGATAGCCGATGGCTCCTATCAAAACATACAGGTTACCAACCGTTTCGTATAACCCTGTTAGATGAAGAAGTAGCTCTAAATATAACACAGTGGTGTGATCGCCCCCTGTATTTATAGAATCGTATAAATTTTGCTTGACGATAGTTGAGTCGCGACTTCGCGAGTCGTAGCAGGGGTACTAAACCTGAACCCCGCTGTAGGTGATAAAATCATTGTTTTGCTCCCTGTTTTATCAAGATCTTCTTGTCGTAAATATTTGCGTAGGTGTTGTATTGTTTTGGGTTTATTCATGGGCACGCTCTAATACAAGGTTGCGGAAAATTCCGTGGTATGTAAATAGGTACCTATAGACAATGTTTCTGAATGGAGAATCGATTACAAATAATTTCAAAGGAATTTTTCGTTTGCTTCAGGATATAGGTAAGAAATCAGAATGAAATCATAATGCAGCAGTCTGAATTGAGTTAGGTACAGTCGCCAGCACATCAATTTACCACAAACTGTGAAATTTTCTCATTCGATTTTGAACTTAATCAACATTTTAAGGTTTGAAATCGTTTGGAGAAATTTTACAGTTTCGTATAACCTGATGTGCTGGCGACTCTGTACACATGGCTACATATCAAGTTATACATATCCAGTATAAGCTGTCCTCTCATTGTACGGAAATCCTATACAATGCGAGATCAGCTTATACTGGAATTTTATAGCTTGATATGTAGCCGTGTGTACATAAATAGTTCATTAGTGACAGATTTTTTGAAAGCCTGACCTTCAAAACCACTGGCGTTGAAACAAAATGTCATCGATGTAGGAAATAAAAAATCGGTGGTATATTAAATTAAATAAACACAAAAGTTTTCACTAATTAGGTAGCTATAAGTACCTAATCAATTAAATATTGTGAAATAATAAGACCTGTTTTCATAGTTATAGAAAATTTAATTTTGATACTTCCTGTTACATTAACAGTTTTTATAGCAAGTCATGTATTTGAAAGCAATATTTTTTGCGACCGCAGAAATCTCTTGGTCAATTGATACTGACCTAGACAATTATTTACCAACATTGAGTAGCTTCAAATAACATAATATACTTATTACAGTTATGTTATGACTTATGACGTATGTTATTGCCGTTATTGGTATTGCGGATGTAGAAATTATTAATGTGTTATGTATTTGCGATGCGCACGTGTATAGAAATTATATTTCATTAGATTAGGTTTTTTTATCTGATAAAAATCTGTCTTTAAAAAAATATTACATCATCATCTGCCTAGCCTTTTCCCAACTATGTTGGGGTCGGCTTCCAATCTAACCGGAAGCAATTGAATTTATAAATTTTACATGAAGCGACTCCTTATCTGACCTCCACAACCCAGTTACTGGGTAACACAATACGCCTTGGTAAGACTGTTTGTCAGACTTTCGAGCTTCTGACGACCCGTAACAACAGCCGGGAAACTTCCAAATATGATCTCACTAGTAATTTAATTATATACCTAATGTAATTTAAAAGATTTTTTTTTTACCACATATTCTCAATAGTAACAATTGAAGTGTTTTTAATGATTTTATTTTAAGATATTTCTTGCGTGCTTAAATCAGTAAGCAACATAATTATGTGAAACTACTTTTATTTACGAGTATATTTAAGACCTTTTATATGCCACATTTGATGAAAAATAGAGATATTACTATTGATAAAGGCTCTTCCTAAAATTCAGCTTGTTCTTTCAAAATAGATGAAAATTTAGATGGCTTATTCCCAGGCGCTCCAATTTTATTCCCTGCGGCTCCAAATTAACAGGTGGAAACAAAAGTTGGTGCTCCTGGGAATAAGTCGTATAAACACCTATATAGAGGGTAATTTATGCAATTACCCCCTATATATGTGTTTATACGACACACAAAAAATGGCCATAGAATGCAATGCCTTTCATTTTGACAGTTCAGCCACGTTAACTGTGTTTTTACCGTTGCTGAGCGAATTTTTCAAGCCTATGAAGCAATGGGTGTCGCGTGGTGCCGCACGTAAAGAATAGCACCACCCCATTTCCTCCCGTGAGTGTCTTAAAAGGCGACTAAGGAACTTACTAGGGAATGGGCAGCAGCGTTCTCTATGCATTTTTTTTTAATACCATGCTGCGATCGCCAACCCGCCTGCCAAGCGTGGCGATTATGGCAAACCCCCCAATTGGGGGAGGCCTATATCCAACAGTGGACGTCTTTCGGCTGAAATGATGATGATGATGATGATGAAGCAATGGATGTCAAAATGAAAGGCATTGCGATCGATTGCC
Organism: Dryobota labecula; assembly: GCA_947523025.1. NCBI lineage: Eukaryota > Metazoa > Arthropoda > Insecta > Lepidoptera > Noctuidae > Dryobota > Dryobota labecula. The sequence continues at coordinate 3,836,840 of OX383296.1, read as the reverse complement.
GTTTTATGTGTGTTACGTAATTACCCCGCTGATTTACTTAGTTTGTAATATGTCGACGAGTGGCTGTTTCAAAATCAAAATATTTTATTCCACATGAACCTACATGGGTGGGCAATTCGGCACTTAAGAAACGTCAGTAGGTGCACTGTTCCAATTGGTCGTTTCCTATGGAGAAAGCCGACAAGAAGTCCACGGTTACTTTTTTAAGAATAATTGGCTTTTACAATATTTCAAAAAAAAAAAAAAAATACAGTTGTAATAGGTATTGGAGGACAGTGTAGGCCTCTCAACAAGTTCATACCAGGCTTCGATCAATAATTGATCGAAGATACCAGGTCATTTATACATCAATGTACTAGGTACTTAATAAAATAGAAAATGGATGTTTATACGTCCCGTCATTAATATGTAACCTATTGTTTCAGGGTTTGCTCTACTTAAAAGTATTTATTCTGTTTGATGTTACCAAGTGGACCGGTGTTGTTCAAACTTTTTTGAAGCGATCGCTTAAGTTTACCATTTGTTTTTTTTTCCTTATCATAACATAGAAAAAAAAAACTTACCGCGTACCGAACAGAGGTAATTGAACTAAGTACAGAACAATCGTGTCTGGTTGTTAGGACTTTTTTTTTTTCATGTATTTTTTGTCCCAGTCACAAAAAAAAAAAAAACTGTTTATTTTAAAAACAATATGTTACATAGACAAATGGAAAATATGTAGCATAGCTTAGGTATGTTTATTTATGAAATTTTTCAGGAGATAAATTTTAGTTTAATCCTATCAAATTAATCAGCGCTTGACGTAAATTGACGTAATTTTAGTCGGCTAGTTTTTAATCACGTCTAAACTTGTATGGAGTAGTGGCAGGCGCTGATTAATTTGACAGGACTAAACAAAAATTTATGTTCTGTCCTTTTCTTAATAAAATAGAAAGAAAAAGATGCACTGAACTTAAATTTAGTTTAGTTTGTGAACAAGGGAATCTGCACCATTGTCCAGTTCCCATTTTAACATCCGTGTACTTAAAATATCGTAACTCACATAAATCATAAGCAAGCGGACTGCCCACCGTTCGCCATGATTAGGGTCTTCACGCTTGTCAACAACATCATCTGCCTAGTCTATTCCCAACTATGTTAAATACCAGTAGGTATTTTACATGGAGTGACTGCCTATCTCACGTCCACAACTAACTGGATTGTGAGACTTTCGGGATCCTGACGACCCGTATCGACTGTCAAAGATCCAAGAATGACAGTCGGGACCAACGGCTTTCCGAGGCACGGGGGGTCTCGGTATGTAAAGATGGTCACCCATCCACGGACCGACCGCGGACAACAGTTCATTAAAAAAATCTAACTGTAGTTACCGACCTTTTATACTCAACTGTAAATCAGGCAAAATCCTTTTTGACAAAAAACCTTGATTTTAGTTTCGATTTTTAAAAGATTTTGTCGTCAAAGGCATAATGACAACTTTAAATACAGATTTATTATTTGTGCTTTGATTCTCTAAACCGTAAATCTAGCTCCCTTAATTATTTAATTTTCAGTTTAATGTCCTCCCGACCGAATTTTGGTTTCGGCGGCCAATCTCAACGGAGACTATGCAAGAACACAGGAAATATTATAGTGCACTAATGTACCAAGAAGTTGCATATTTATCAAAAATGTTGAGCACCCCTGCCCTGCGATATTCCATGCCATGGAACTAATAAACAATGAATATGCATAATAATTTATATTAGCCGCGTGAAGGCCATCGCGTCTCACTATTATATCGGTATTGCTTTCGCTGTGGTATTCGATTTATTCGAATATGTATCGATAAATAATTTAAGATTATTAAATTCCTAATGTAACAACACTAAAGAGGTTAGAAATGATTTCAAAATTAAAAATTAAAAACCTAATTTATGCTGATTGGTTTCCTTTCATTTCTGAAAACTTAAAAATTTCTCTGTTTATAAGTTTGATGATTTCCGCAGTTTTTATAGTATTATTGCTGTGTCTGCCAGATTGAAGTCAGCCAGGCCATGATTATGTTTTTGATTTGTTCTGGAATTCTGGTAAGCAGTTTTTTTATTTATTTATTTAAGTAGGTTTGTACAAACACATTAACACATCATAATATTTTTATAAAACTACATGAGGTCGCTGTTTGTTATCTAACTACTCTGAGAAGAAACATCGAAAGAAATTCTGAGGTCACAGTCTCTTTTAAAGTGCAGAAATTATTTTCTTCACATCATGTGACCATACAGATTAGCGTCGGAGATGGTCTTTCAGTCAGTGAATTTGTTAGTAATCGTGTAGCTCAACTCAAAAAAGCAAGAAAGAAAGAAAAGTATTTTATTTGGGATACGCACAGGAAATACAACAATAAAAAAAACATTGAAACTATTGAAATCATGAAAACAATAAAAAAAAGAACATTAAAACTAAATAAAATTGGGAAAACAAAATAAAAAGTGACCCTGTGCGATGCCATAAAGGCCTATCTCAGCATGACACCAGGATATTTGAAAAAAAAAAAACAAAGACACCGCTGTATGTACGCGTGTTCTGATAGAACGTAAGGAGCTCAACGTTTCGACGAACAATACCAAAGAAAACCCACCCACCCACACCTTTCGCAGGTGTGCTGGCAGTACCTTTGTACTCAAATTATAATTATGGCGTATCTCTATGTATTTTTCTGTGTGTAGATAAATAATAAAATAAATAAAGGAAATATGGTAGGCCACATCATCATCTTCCTGCCCTTGTCCCATGTTACTTGGGGTCGGCGCAACACGTTTTCTTTTTCTATTCCCCCCTGTCAACCGTCACTCTATCATTCACTCCCTTCTCTTTCATATCATTCTTCACACAATCCATCCATACTTTTTGGGCCTTCCTCTCCCTCTCCATCCATCCACATTTATCTTCATCACTCTCCTCGTCACATGCGTTTCCTCCCTCCTCAACTTATGCCCATACCATGCCAAACGACGTCCTTTCAACTTTTCTGTCACCGGCGCCACTTTCAAACTTCCCCTTATATACTCATTTCTGACTTTATCCATTCTCGTCACTCAACGACATCCATCTCAACATTCTCATCTCAGCTACATGCAATCTTTTTTCAGCCGTCCTCTTTATGACCCAGCATTCCGATCCATACAATACGACAGGCCTTATCACAGACTTGCCGCATAAAGTACTTAAATTGTGATTTTCCCTGCTCGCGAAATCCGTCTAAATCTCATTTTGTGGTTCATATTTAGCACTTGCTGGCTCCCCAAACTAGGTCACAAATTCACCCCGCTACCGGTCATGACTCGAACCCAATCTTTATCACCTCTGATTTGGTGCCGTTAAGAAGCGAAGCTCTTCGATTCCTTGTTTACAATAAAACCGGTCAGACAGGTACTGCAGGCTCAGAGCCAGTGTTACTTTCCGAATGTCAGTTGTCTTTTCGAATCCCAATTTCCTTAAAGTTATACCCTTCGCTGCTATATATATATTATATATCTCCGTTATTTTCGATGTAACTTTTAAGCATAAAAGTCCTACTTACCTTGTTTTAACTTTGGTAATTTTATCTTACTTTTGGTAACAATGAATTTTTCTCGAAGTTTCTGTGATTTACGGCCTTTCTATTGAGATATATTTATTTTTCCGTGGTAACTGCTCTTATTAGATATGATATGACTCGCATTCTTCCCTTCATTTTCTGTTTCAACCCATTTTATTCACTTCCTCGTGGGATCTTCCTCTCCAGTCTCGGTCAATCTAAAGGGATCTTAATTTCTAATTTCATTCTTTCCTGGGTATAAGTATCCTCGCAGGATTTCCATAAAGTCTTAGTCAGAGAGATTCTTTTTCTTTGACTCGCCTATTTTCCAGAAAATGGGAGCCCAAATGAGACACTTATCATTCAACGCCTATATGAACTACTATATTATACATTCTAGATTTTGCCCGCGGCTCCGCCCGCGCGGATATCGGTTATCGTGTAAAAAAGTGGCCTATGTCCTTCTCCATATCCCAGGCTATAATAAAATACTATGTACTATACTATACTATGTACTATAGAGATTAGAGCTACCATTTACCGGGTAATATATCTTTTATAGACTTGAATGTGCTCTGGCGGCTGAGCGTATGTTATGCTCACTCAAATGTCTCGCTGGTGGTGGCGTGTGTGTTGGATCATTAAGTTCCCTTCAAAATGGCTGAGCTAAATGGTGCAATCCATGCGTCATGTTCGTGAACGGGCGCCGTCAGTTGGGACTGGTCATCTCTTAGCTGCCACGGCTTATTTTAATTTTTGAGTTGTTTTTATTACGGACGCTTCTAACGTGCACGTCTTTCTACATTGTTCTCACATGTATAACTTCAACATGAATGATGTAACCCATATTTTGTAATAATATTTTGTTTTAAAAGAGTGTCCTTAGTTATCACCTAAAAACATACAGTTTCAATTTCAATTCTATACACCTAATGCTGAAGTTGGAGTTGTTAGAGTGAGACAGCTTTACATATTGTCAGCGTCACCCTACGATTTCTTAATCCTAAAATCCTATGCCATAACACAATCGGTAGAAGATCTTACGGTTTTATCGGACCACACATAAACGAAACTCAACGATATACATGATACATGTATAACACAGACATGACAGAAAGTTTCTTAGTTTAAGTAAAAACTCACAGGACACACATTGACAATTCACAAATACACGTGCACTCACTAACATACGTATAACAACAGACACTCTCTTTCAACACCAATACAACTGACACAAATCACACCACCATGCATAAACTCTTTTTATATCTAAAAATTTAAGTACCTTTTTATGTAACTGTTAACGGAACCAGGGAATCCTAGTGTGAGGTCTAGGAATTCAATCCAATTGAATGTAAATAGCGAAATTAATTTATTATTCTATTCTTCTAATACCCACCAGTTATATCGGTTCCTATAATATTATCTCCCACGTGGCGGACGGGTTACAAGTCAGGGTCATGGTGTAACGAGTCGTTGTCGGCAGGACGTTGCTTGTGTCGCCATTAACGAGCGGTTACGTGACCAGGAATCAGGAAGTGATGATCAGGATGATACTGTAACGAAATATAGTTGTTTGGGGTATGTGATGCTGCTCTGAAAAGGAAGGAAACCTTACAGGTGACTGTGATGTACAAAGATTTAGGAAGAATCTATGTAGTGTTCAGTTACAAGAAAAGTGGAATGGTGCTATTCGTCATGGATAGCTTCATCTCTTCTTGCACTAGAACAGTGATGACTTATGACTCATAAGATGAGAGTTTCAGGATTTCTGTTGGAACGAACCGGGTGCCTTCATATTCCAGTCTTACGCCATTGGCAAGTCCCAGGGAAAATATTGATTAAAGGAGATGCTCTAAGCTAGTCCGCGAAACTCAAATTTTCTTACGGTTTTTGCAATTTGCAGCTCATTGTCTGGGTGTATGTTGATTAAAATATGATTCGCGACCGAACAAATATGGTTTTACAGAATTATAATCATTAGAATCAGCAATACAACTCCTTAAGGCCCAGATATATGCTAGTGACCTTGAGGGGTTAGCTTGCGTGTTCTGTACTGAGCTCACGCAACGCTTCGTACGTCCAGCCAGTAATAGGACTCGCCCATTCAGGAGCGCTGTCCTAAATAAGACGCATTATTAATTTATTATACAAAAATACGCTTGATAGATTTTGCGTGATTCTCAGTTTTCGATCCGCTTTAGACATAACTTTACAAATTAATTTCACTATGTATTATAAACACAATCTAAAATATTCACATATTAAGTTATTAAGAAAATGCTCTTATCTAACATATATTTTTTCCAAATTATTAACACTCCTCGTTTAGACGTGATCTTCAGTATAAATCATTAAAAGTCGGTTATCGTCGCCTTAAGTTAGAACTAGCCTCAAATGTCATGGTTTCATGAAATAGTCATTCAATAGATAGGGTAATGAACTTTAAAAAGTTTTATTGATGACTTTTATGATTAGGTATGTTGTGGCCTTGCTACCATAACAAAAAAGTGAAAAATAAAAAAATTGCAAAACAACCGAGGTTCTGTTTTGTTTCTTGCCACCAACTTCCGAAATTAATAGTATATTTTATATCGAGGGACTAAACGAAGCCATAATATACCAGAGGTGGTTTGACTCCCGAGCGTGCGAGGGAGTCCATGAATCCGAGGGTATATTAAGTTGGCGTTTTAGTCCACACTCCACAGATAATAGTAGGTATATTTACTGGCTGTTTGAGTTTGTCTATGTCACGTGAAAGAAATTAATAAACTAATTACTTTTCACTCCCTAGAGACTAAAGTAGTCACTTTAGTCCCGCTTCGTAGGGCTATATTGGCGTACTTTTAGAGCATGAGAAGTGAAAAGTTATTTTTCACTTTATAAAGTTTTTTTTTTTAATTCGGTTGTTTTTTCTTCATTTAAAATCAGTGGAAATACACAGACTTATTCTTATTCAAGCTACACACTAATTTGAATGCATATCTAATTGGTCATAAAATGATCAAGCATACAATTAAACCATTAAGTTGACTGCATAAATAGATGCACTGGATCTAAGGTACACGTGCCTGCACAAGGCCGGTGAAATATAATATGATTATTGTTTTTCACATATACACCAGTATGACCAACATCATTATCTTTGTTACATTATGATGTTCGCCATACTGTTGTATCCATTGCTTCGTTAATACTAAGGAGGTTTTTGTTCGGCCTTATTGGAACGTCAAGTTGGCTGTAATATGGCCAATACCCAGTGTTGGTTGTATTTATGGGCATGAGTGGAATTTGGTGTCGATTTCGCTTCCGAGTAAGTGTGGGGTGATCAACAGCAGGGCCTCAAGTCTGCTATTACAATAGTGTCAGAATGGTCTCGCCATTGTGAGTATTTGACAGTGTTTGTATGGCAAATCTGTCAAAAACTCACAACGAAGAGACCATTCTGACACTATTGTAATAGCAGAGTTGAGGCCCTGTTCTTTTGATAACACCACATTCGTTTCAGGTCACAGGTGGTCTGTTTTGTGTTTGTATTTAGTAGGTAAACATTGGTAGAGGATAAGTTTGTGTGTTGTGTTGTTGTGCCGTATATCGTTATAGGAAACGTTTTCTATCAATTTATCCCATTTACCTAACTTCTTATTTTTTTAACTTCTGAAGTTATACATTGTTTCAGTAGAAGCTAGTAATTAGCTATTTTAAAATATAACCTTTTATCTTTTTGTAAGCTGAGTTTATAAAGATATTTCTAAAATGAAAGTTATAATCCTAAAATCAGTTAGATATATTTTTTTGTATATTTAAAAAGGAAATTTAAATACACACAAAAAAGTAAAAATAAAATAAAAACAGATTTTATTGAATGATTAACGAATTAAAGCGAATAAATTTAAATACAAATAGGACAAACACAGTCTGTTTGACGTTTAAATGCAATTAATAATACAATAATAAGTTTTTGTCATAATTCTCCTACTTTACTCATAAAGCGATCAATTTTCTAGCCATGACCCACTAGTTCCTAATGACTAATAAATAGACTAGGATATAAATATTAATGATAACAATACGATAATAAACAAATAAAGCCGTTAATGGCATTCGGCGCACGCGCATTGCTAGGGAGTTGACCGCTCCACGTGTAGGGTGCGCGGTGCGAGTTGGAAGTGACGGCGAATCGCAGAACGAGGTTAGCAAGTTTTCAGACGAATCTTGTGTTTTTTTTAATTTATTTTTTTATCCCTCTAGGCTTTCATCTCAACTGATGGTAAGTGATGATAAGGCCGAAGGTGGAAGCCAACTATCTGGAACTGGCTATCTTAACTGCCGAAACCCAACAAATGCTGTTAACATTGTTGTTATGGCGACAGACTTAGATAAGATGATGGTAGCTAGCCAGGCGGACTTGAACAAGCTCTACCACCAACCAAACCGAGCAAAAATGTTGCCCTCCGCTAGGAATCGAGCCCGGGACCTCTGGGAGTCAGGTGGGGAGTCCCGGGCTGAGCTTTTGTACTGATTCGCGATAGTAATTGTTTTTGTCTCATCTATCAAGCCGATTTTTCCGAAGAGACCATTTTTGTTACGCGAAAAAGTAAATATAATAAAACATTAAAACACTTTACAAGTAACAAGCACATGGATATCGCAACGCGTGTGGTTTAGACAGCACGTTCAGACGGAAAAACATTATTTATTTATTTAATACTTTAGCATTGTGTGCTAAAGTACAGAGGCGGACTTAATGCCATAGGCATTTTCTACCAGTCCACCTTTTCAAAGTTCGTTTGCAGAAAAACTTTCTGCTTTCATAGGCGATAGCGACTTTCGATTGGACCACACGTAATCCTTATGACATGGGAATTCGTTATCTTTTCTCGATGATGTCACCCTGCTTTGTGCTCAAATTTGTTGTTAAACAAACAACATAACTACTTCAGACTTCTGTATAATAAATAGTTCTCGGATATTATGGAGCAGTTCACTATAACTTGCTACTTCAAGCTGAAAATTGTAGATAAGGTTACTTATATAGATTACTCTTGGATGTTCTTGGATTTTTGGTCTCTGTTACTAAACGCACTAGGCACCAAAACACGTAAAGGCACAGAATATAATGTGTTTGACATTACATAATTATATTCTGTGTATTTACGTGCTTTGGTGCCTAAAAAATGATAAGAACCGGTCTATTTTTTACGGCTCTGAATTCCAGATTCTGTCAGAGCCGTGAAAAGTAGACTTGTTTTTATATATTTTTTAAAATTAATTTAAGATTTTTTGATCATCAGAAATTATGTTCCTAGTTTGGTATATTAAAACAATACAAACCTACCACTTTTATTTCTTCTATTAGACCATAACTGCTCGAAGCAATGTAAGATTATTACTAAGTATCTCTTTACATAGACATAATAAATGATAAGACCATAAGACACACTTGCTTGATATAGATAAAATTATGTAATTTTGCTACTTCATTATATACATATAATTATGTAGACCTAAAGAGGCAACTTTTTAATACAATATTAATAGGTAGAATGTACGGCATTTTTGCCGAATAATCGACCGAATACGAATGTTCGGTAAACCTGCCGAAAATGCCGAATACCGAACTTACAACGAATATTCGGCCCATCCCTAATGATAACCCACCGTCTTTTATTGGAACTATAGGTCACCAAAGTCAAGGACTTTACTTACAGAATCTAGGTAAACATCGTTAACTCACGTATTGTTTTGGTAAATAAGGAAAATGTTTTGTATTGTATAATCACTATACTATTTTATTAGTAAAGGAATATTCCGGTCTCTACATACATATGGGACGTAAGGCGAAAGCACCAGGGTAGCCGCTAAATTCATTTTTTTTTTTGCAATTTGTAGGTGAGTATTAGGTCGTATGTTGATGTGAATATGTTTATATCAATACAACTGTCTAAGACCAAGTAACCCTGTTGAATGACTATTACTGATTCTAATGATTATGATTCTGCAAATACATACAATTGTTACGGCCGCGAATCATATTTTGATCAACATACTGTAACCTGCCGCAGGCCTGCAAATAGGAAAAAATCGTACATAAGAATAGTAGTAGAATTTCGCAGGCTACTTTAGCGCTTTCAATCAACTCAGCCTATCGTAGTCTACTGCTGAAATACGCCTCTCCCATGCTGCGCTACAACACCCTGTCCTCCGCCTTCCGCATCCAGTCTGTCCCAGTCACCTTTTTGAGGTCGTCGGCCCATCTAGCTGGGGGGCGTCCCACACTACGCTTGCCGATACGCTGTCTCCACTCCAGGACTCGTCTACTCCACCGGCCATCGGTCCTTCGACAAACGTGGCCAGCCCACTGCCACTTCAGCTTGCTTACTCTGCAAGCTATGTCGGTAACTCCGGTTCTCTTCCGGATAATTTCATTCCTGATTTTATCCTTCAAAGAAACTCCGAGCATAGCCCGCTCCATAGCGCGCTGAGCGACTTTTTTGTGGACCAGCCCGACTGTCAGTATCCACGTTTCGGCACCGTATGTCATAACGGGCAGGACGCACTGGTTTAAGACCTTAGACTTCAAACATTGCTTGAAATCCTTAAATATTACTTCTTCTCTTACTAGTACACCCACCTACAATAAAGTCATCTCACAGGGGTGGTTTATTAAGTCCCAGATATATGCCAGTAACCTGTAGTGGTTAGCTTATGTGTTCTGTACTGAGCTCATGCAACGCGTCGTGCGTCCAGCCAGTAATAACACTCGCCCATCCAGAAGCGCTGTCCCAAATAAGACGTGTTATTAATTTATTATACATAAAACAAAAGGTATTATAATAAAACACGTAAGTATACTAAAATATCAATAATTAAATCATCTTTGAAAAAGGTGAAGGTTTCAGAAAAATACGTTTGATAGATTTTGTGTGATTCTCAGTTTTTTATCCGCGTTAGACATAGCTTTACAAATTAATTTCACTATCCATACTAATATTATAAATGTGAAAGTAACTCTGTCTGTCTGTCTGTCTGTATGTCTGTATGTTACGTTTTCACGCCTAAACCGCCGAACCCTCCGAACCGATCGTCATGAATTTTTTTCGCATTGTATTTCTCGTAGGGACCACGGCTAAAAATGTGTACCTTCCTGTGGTACCTTCCAGGGACCAGGGAGGGACCACGGGTAAGGAACGTCGCGTGGGTCCACGTTCCGTACATGAATTTATTATTTTATTATTACTATTGCTGAGCATGAGGTCTTGAGTTCGATTCCCAGGTCTGGCAGTGTTATTGGGTTTTTCTATCTGGAATTTCTTAGTAGCAGCCCGGAGTCTGGTTTGTGTCCGGTTGTTGGCAATAGGCTCGGCCGCTATTAAATGGGACTTAACATAAGTGGCGAAATGTGGTACTATAGGCACACGTCCGCCTATCCCTTCGGGGATTACAGCCGTGATGATATGTTATTGATCAGTTTGATCACCGGAAACTGTTTTGTTCAGACAAGTTTTGGCCATCTTCCCGAAACTACATAGTATTTTGCTATTCCTTTGTATGATCTTGCTACATGCTCATGAACACGTAGCTATGTATCATGCATTCATGCGGTTTAGATGCTGATTCACGTTGTATGTCGGGAAAATTAATACTTCAGCTGTAAATACCTACTGAAACGATTATTTACTTTGGCAAAACCATATGCTTGATTCATTATTGGTCTCGGGTTTTTATGTTGCTGATTGCTACCTCAAACTACAGAACCGATTTTTTTGAAGTGAGGTGTCGTTGTGTCGGTCCAAAAATTCTAAATGTGTCCTAGACTATAATTATGACCAGTAATTCTGTGTAAGCTTGAAGCAGATACTCTTCATTTAAACAAGGTGGATGTTTCAGAAAAACGGTCTTAGGAGACTACCCTTATTTTTATGAAAAAAAAATTAATAAAAAAAATGATGCCAGTCGATCCTGTTTCCTCAAAGGATCAAAAAACTCTATCGGATCACTATAAGGTACCTTGCCTGCTCCATCTCAAAGTTCCAACCTGTATTTTGTGCTGGGCTTTAGTATCAAATACTGACAATCCACCCCAAAGGCAACAGGGCTACCAGTAGCCCAATTTACGAATGCTTTTCAGAAAACTAAGTACCTACGTAGATCGTCGCTACCTACTTCAAACAATCCATTCATTCTGTCAATACTTACCTGCTTACTGAAACTTGAGTAAACGAAAGTAACCTGTACACACAGCTACATTTCGAGCTATACACTTCCAGTCTAAGCTCACCTCTCATTGTACGGAAATTCTATACAATGCTAGATCAGCTTATACTGGATATGTATAGCTTGATATGTAGCCGTGTGTACCAATCCAGGGGCAACCCACCACTTTATATATATTAAAAATAAAGTGGGTGGGTAGGTAAACACAGACGTCATAAAACCAGTGACTAGGAGCATACACAATATTGTTTATGCCAAAGTGTATGTAACTCAGGAGCGGTACCGAGATTGATTCGATAGCTCTTAGGTGATTGATTCCTTTCAAAAACTTAGTTTCACTTAACATGACGTGGCCTTCGAGAATCTGTTTGATCATAATGTTTTGGGACTTTGGGACTACTTAGAAAAGCAATATAAGTTGAAAGGATGTGGTCTTATTTGAGACATTATGCAAAATAAACTAAGTATCGACAAAGTTGTAGGTGTTTTTCGAAGTTTTGCTCGTAATATTTCTAAAAATTTCAAATTTTTGCGTTATATCCTTAAAATCCTTTTTTTTGAAGAATTTTGTGAGGTTTCAGGGCTGAACTTTAATGTTGTGTCTTTTTAAACCTTTTCTCGTCAGCCGGAGGAGTCGAAATGCGCAGAAAGACTGTTTGAGGAAAGTTCCAGGGTGACGCTGGGTACAATTTACCCAGTGTTCCCAGGACCAAGGAGGCCAGGAGTGGCCGTACTTGCCGACTTGAACAAAGCTGTCATTGGTGCCGATTCCCTTGTTCACAACACAAACTAAACAAAAATTTATCTTCTGTCCTTTTCTTAGTGAAATAGAAAGAAAAAGATGCACAGAACTTTTTAGTTTAGTTTGTGAACAAGGGAATCGGCCCCAATGTTGAATAATTTCGTAGATTGGTCGAGACTAACCGTGGAATTTGTTCTCCACTCCTAATTAATGTCCTAAATATTCTAGGATCTCAACCATATTAACCCACGTTATCGTACATACGTGACTTCCATCGATTTCAACACACCTACCTGCCTGTTTATCCATAAAACGTGAGCGTTTACTAGTATTGAAACTCTAACCTAAAAGGCACCTACGTAATTGAAATGTATCGTTAGCAACTGTATGCGTTCCGTGAAACTAACGCCATGCACATGTCGGGTGCATGTTTCATATTATTATGATTAACAAGCCATAAATTAGATTGATACCGGTAGAAACTGCTTGATATGATTAATAGATAAATGTTTTGCTGCAGTTGTTATTCGATCTCTAGAGCTATATTTTGGGATGGACTGCCTTAAAATGAGCAGCTCAGACACCATCGCTTTGAAAAAAAAAATACCTTTTCAGAGTTTATGAGGGTGATAGTCTACCGTTAGGAGGTGGCGCGTGTGTTGGACCATTAGCTCCCTTCATTAAGGTTGAGCTGAATGGTGCTCCATACGTTATGTTCGTGAACGGGTGCCATCAGTTGGGACTCTTGGGACTGATCATCTTTAAGCTTGTTACTTCTTTTTTTGTTTATATTTGATGAATCTACTCTGGACGCTTTTTACGTCTTTTTTTTTTACATCATTCTCACATAAAGTTATAAATTCAACATTAAAGATGTAACTAATATTTTTGTAACAATATAATTTATAAGAGTATCCATAGAGTTTCTTGCACGTTCTTCTACATAGGTACCTCCTACGCTTTGGAATGGGCGACTAGCTTCATATTTCTGATTGATCTACTCCTTGACAATGCAAAAGTGCCTGTATATTCTGTCCACCGAGAAAATTCTTTTTTGACACCTGTCAGTTGTACAAGATTTGGAACTAATAAAGTTTAAATTCGTAAAACACAGTTTGTATGAAACTGACAAGTGTCAAAAAAGCATTCTCTCGGTGGACGGAATATAAATGGTTTAATTGAAATAAATGCTTTGAGTTTGATTACTATTTGCGATAACGGTACGGAAAAGGATACAATAGGTGTCGAAAATATGTCCCCATTTAGGAAATTAGTAAAGATCCTAATGGACTGAATGGGGTCCTAATGGGCTCCGTCAGTGCGTGCTGACATCTCTTTGAGGCGCGCGTGGAACACAATGCGCCATTGACCCATGCCTGGTCCTTACCGGACGGCGAGATGGCTCGGCTATCGATTCTCGCCGCCCGGGGCGACTCCTGCGGCGACTAGGGGCGTGAGGGCGCACAGACTGCCTCTCCCTCACGCGTTCCGCCTCCTCCTTCGCGAGCATTACTGCTACGCAGAAGGAGGTGACTGCCTCCTATGCACTCTCGCTCCGTACCATGGCCTGGACCAGGGCCGGACGCGAGAGATCACCGCCGCCGATTGCCTCCGTGAGAACACGGCGGTGCTCTACCCGAGCCGGGCTGACCTCCACCGTTTGTCCTCCGAGCGATCCACACCCGGGCGTTTCCTCCCGCTTTATCCTGAACAGGAACCTCCCGAAGCAACAGGCAAGAAACCTGCATCGTGTAATTGGGGCTTAAGATAATCGGTCGTTAGAACGTGATTTTCCAGATGTTAAAATATAACACTCCATGCTTACGGGATTTCAATCTGTCTTCACCTCTACTGCGCGGGCTCCGCCGCCGGTCAACTGCACAGATGCGCTCTGTTGCTAGCTATGATTGCCCAACTCGGACGGCTGCTAATCAGATGCACTATTAGTCTCATTATTATGCGGGTTATTATACTTTTGCTAAGTGCGCGAGTACTACTTATTATGATTTACTAATTATGTAGACAGGAATATATGTATTGCCGGCGTGTTGTCGTACGCGACTATGTGATGGTTACATTTCAAGTATAAAATATGAGCTTTATGTCTGGTTAAAAGTATGTGCTTAAAACAATCAACTACGCAAGACTTGAGGAAGGATGGACTAATTACTTGCCTGTTAATAATCTCAGTGCACCATTTGATATAAAAAAATTGTGGCTGTGTCGTGGACACAGCCGTGTGTTTTACGTGAATTTGTTGTACGTAACGAGTAATATTTTCTTTGACCCTTAAGCTATCGAGTGGTGTAATTATATTTTGGATGTAGATGATAGGATAGATATTTATATATATGTAGCTGCAACACCAAACTGTATCCCCCAATTTTGTTATCATCAGTTCCTCCTGACATTCCTCCCACTATGGCAGCAAAATTAAAGATGTATTCAAGGGGGCGGAAATTCGTATGGCATTTTTTTTTTTGACGTGACAACTTCTAATAAATCGATAAACGCCGGCTGCATGCACGAAAAAGGATGACTCATTGTCCCGTTACGCTCATTGTACGCTTGCGCCGCATCAATGTTTTGTTATGACGTTGTCACGTTAAACTATCGTCCGTAAACCAACTTTACAGACAACCAATTTTTTATTTTTTATTTTTTTATTTGTAATCCATTGCTAGACGAGAACAACTGCCGACAAACTGTTATGCAGTGAGGCAGACTTTATGTATGTTATTGTTAATACAGATTTTGAATAAATAAATAAATTAAAAAAAGGGAAAACTTTCACACTCAGCCGTCAGTGGCATACGAATATTTTGCTCGAATGTTAGCGCTCTAATAGTAGACTGCCAAGCACATTGCTGGATAGACGGAGTCCCGCCTCTTTGCTGTAGTTCCTCAGGCCACAGCTCTAAAAGCTTTTCTTACATCATCTCTCATTGCGCAACGTTAAACAGTGCACATTTCATCACAGCATGCCCCAATTTCCTACCACTCATTGTGCTAAAAAGATGATCGTCTTTACATCACGCGTTTCGAAACGGGTTATGCAAACAACTATTTGTTATAAAAGCTCCTTGGCTGGACCCTCGCCAACTGGAATACCTCTTCAGAAGATTAGTTACATTGTATGATCATGATAGGGATGATTCAGAAGGCAGAAGAAACATTTTTCTAGCTTTTTAAGCTCTATTACTCTATCTATACAAAAGATATTGCGCATTGCTTGCACACCTATATTTTTTAAAGAGCTTCTGTTTGCATTTAAAATGGGTAGGATGCTCAGATGGTATGCTAAAAACGCGCCAACGATTGTTTAAAGCCATAAGATCTAGTTCAGTTCCCGTACTTAATTGAGATTAGAACTACCTGATCATAACCTTCCTAATAATACACCAAGCCCTACGTTTGTTGTTCAGAATTTCAAAACAAAAGCTCTGCCTGTGTTTAGGGTTCCGTCCGTAGTCAACAAGCAACCTATAAAGGTTTCTTGTTGACTACGGACGGAACCTTTTGCCATGTCCTTCTTCCTGTCTGTTTGTCAGTCCACGGCTTAGCTCATAGACTAATTAGTATCTAATTTGGCACGCCGACAATGTGGTAAAATAAAATATTGAAAAAAAAAAATATTATGCTGCCTTCCATGCACGTAAAGTGGGAATGTTTTTTTTTTCGTCTATCCCATGGTGTGGTGTATCGTCGGATAGGCCGTTCAAAAATATTGCGAAATATTCAGGGATCCGTTTGCGTAAATATTAAGCTTTAAAGTGCTTAAGTTGAAATGTATGGGAGAACATGTTTTATAACAAAAATGTTAAGTTTGTTCTTGGGATAGAGGCTCCTACAAAATCCCGAAATAATCAACTATTTGCTAACAATGTATTCTATATGGCGACCAAAGTTTATAATAAACTACCAGATTGTTTTAAAACTCTTGACTTTAGGACATTTAAATGTAAATTATTCAATTATCTCCTAACTAAATGCTACTACTCGACTGATGATTTTATGAATGAAAAGTTAACTTAAATACTTATTATCTCTGACTTAATTTAATATTGTTGACATTTCCATACCTAATATTTGACTAATTTGCAATTTGAATTTTATCCTATTTTATTTTATTGAATGTTATAATTAATAATCTAACCAAAATCCTGAAAATGTATTTGTACGCCGGAAACGGCAGAATATTATGAACTTTAAAAAATGTATTTAACAACTCTGTAACAATATTCTGACAAATAAATGGACTATTACTATTACTATTACAAACAGCGCGACACGCGACGCATCATAAAGGCACCGTTCGTCGCGCGACACGCGGTGTTGTCGTCGCGCGTCGCGTGTCGCGCCTTATTGTAGGAGACTTAAGTTCATCTCAACTGCGAAACCCTTCATTGTGCGTGGTCCGACTCGCACTTGGCCGGTTTTTTTAATAATAATGTTGTCAGGGCTTTTCCAACTAAAGGCTCCTACACACAGGCGCGGCACGCGACGCGACACAAAGAGACCGCTCGTCGCGCGGCACGCCGTGTCTTTGTGTCGCGTCGCGTGTCGCACCTGCTTGTAGGAGCCGTAATTCTACTGGAATAGTGGTTCCTACTAGATATAAAGAAAAATTGTTTATTGGTTTTTTGTGACTCTTTCCATGGTTTGTTTTACTGGACCTTTTGCATTTAGTTATTTGATGGGGTTTGATTTATTTATCTTTCGATTATACAAATGAATGTTTGTCTCATTTAATCAGAGTAGACTGTCAAGGCCAAGTTTAAAGTTTGTAAACAAAAATAGTTGCGTAATATTCCATGATTTATTTGACAATCACCTAAATTGGTCCGCCATGATATTATCTCTTCCTGGTTACGCGTATAATTATTGTGGTGCCGAAACAACAGCGCCACATAGTTTACGAACTACTAAAAGACTGCCCTACACCTAAAGATGGCGGAACGAACAGGTGCTCAAATAAGATAACTTTACCAAGATTTCTGTGGTCGTCTTCAGACTGCTAGGGAGCCTCAATAATCATGATTATAAAGCAGAGACTGCTGATTCTCTTTCATAAATTCGTTCTCGGTTTTATTATACTGTAGCGGCATTTTACCCCGCCACATGCGAACTACGCATCAAAGACCTGACGTCACACAAATTCTGCATCGCGCACTCAAAGTTTACCGCGCGACTAGCATAATTAATATAATATTAATTATAATAGCCATAGCTATTAGCATGGCTAGAACTCCCATACTCAAGAACTCGGCATCAAACAGCGTCTATCAGCACTAGTACAGTCTCGAATACTGAAGTTCTTTGGGCATGTCTCGAGACGGAATAATGACTCCATAGAGCGTCTAGTGGTGCAGGGCAGAGTAGAAGGTAATAGACCACGCGGGAGGTCACCGATTAGGTGGACCGATCTAATTAAATCCGCAGTTGGAGGCCCTGTTAGTGAATGCGCCAGACTGTCATCTAACAGTACCACATGGAGGGAGATCGTGAGGCGAGTTACGACAACACCTGCGATTGGACAAAGCTCATTGTGATCACGACCGCTCTGTCAAGAGCGAAGCGAAGAAGAAGAAGAGAGCATAATTATAATTATACAACATCCCGACATCAACCGTCGGGCAGTTGCCTACCATGCACGACATCCGTCTGGACGGAGGATCCTCCCTTTTCTATGGAGAATGAGTGAACTTGTTCACACCCTGTTCTTCATACCTCTATAATATCTATACCCACGACACAGACTAAATGCGTCTTTATGTCCCCAGAGAAACAAAGGACTGGCCTATAATTTTTCATGCGCTCATTCCATTAGCAAAATTGAGTAAGGATACCTACAGAAATCAGTTCAGTGATCGTGTTTACTAGAGAACCAATTTGTTAGTATTTCAACTGATGGTAAAATGATTTTACCGATATTATGTTCTTTGAAGTTCCATTTAAAAATCGCTATGAAATCTGAAAGTGGCATATTGACTGAGGTACTTCTTATGAAGCTGTTTTTCTAGGATTTCTGTACATAACTTTATTTTAAGTCCAGTTTACGTTTTTATTCTGCTCGAGTAATTTTCAATGTTTTGGTTGGTACCTATACCTACATATATTAGCATGTGCTAGCTGAAGCTGACTTATGGAAAATATTTATTTTAAAATGTATTTTTTTTTGTAATGTTAATTACTTTGCATACTATTGAATATAATCAAGTTCTTCTTCAACTTAAGAGCGGCCAACCCGTCATACTTTTCATATAAACGCTCGTACGTGATTATGGCGTTGGAATACATCTTTCAATGAAAATTTTGAACTAATTGGTATCATGTGCACTATATCTAGGTTTCTATGAAAGCAAAAAAAAAAAATTTGGGGAAACAAATTCAGTATACGAGTAAGCCTCCAAAAATCTCACATTTTACCTGAACTTTGGCCGTTCATAATGTACTCATAAATTGTTAAAAATAAAGAAAACATCTCCATAGAAACATCGCACATGTAATGGAGATTCTAAATAACACACATTTATTTCACAAACTTGTAAGGCTTTCTCAAAACAACGTATTTCCTGGACCAAGTTTTATGAAATTTCCACTCACTATTTTTCGTTCAATGTTATTGCGTTCTCACTTGCCTGTTAGCATAAACATTGCGTTGGATGAAATAACAAGCTTTTCAATCATGCTCGCGTTGAAGATAGATAGACCGGGAAGGGCCCTCTTAACAGACAGCTGTGCTTCTGGGGAGTTTTTGCGCCACTTCTTCTTCCCAGCTAAGCACTAGGAAGTGGTGGAGGGCGGGCCTTTTGGGGGTCTCATGTAATTTTGACGTTCAAAAGTGCAGAATCTCATCCTTGTTTTAATAAATGACTTTTGATTTTGATAATTTGCTTAGAATATTACCAAAAATTAATTATTCTAACTTAATATTATGAATGCGAAGTAAGTTTGTTTGTTACCAAAAGGTAACAAACAAACTTACTTCGCACGCCTAAATCACTGAACCGATCATCCTGAAATTTTGCTTATACGTCAGGTGTACAAAAACGGTTCCCGAGGAAAACAACAATAGTCATTTAGTCATTTATTTTCATAACAAAATACTACATTGTGTTGAAAAATATATCAGTGATAATAAATTAAGTAAAAAAAATAATAACAATAAAAAAACATTACATTAATAGGTTAAAATTCATTACACATTAATCTAAATCACTAATACATAATACAGTGTGAGTCTTTATAATGTGCACATATCGAAATGAGGGAATCTATGCTTAATTCTATCTACGGCAAAAATATTTTATTATATTTTTTATAGAATTAAAAAAAAAATTGTTCACAGTATAAACAAAACGGTGTAACTTTTAAACTAAATGATCTATCACGATGAAACAAACTCCATAATGATTGGAAGTAATTAGGCGTCCTCATAAAATAAATATTGGGGAAAAAACTACCCTCAATTGAAAATAAACATGTTTTAGCAAAAATGTTTTTTATTTTTTTTCATAATTTTTAACAGTTATTATAAAATTTCTCAATCGGTCTTATTGAGAAATTTTGAAATAAAAATTCCATAAAAAAATAAAAGTTTTTTTTTTTGTATTTTTTCCGTAGATAAAATTAAGCATAGATTCCCCTCATTTCGATATATGCACATTATAAAGACTCACACTGTATTATGACATGACATGTTTTTTTTATTATTTTTAATAACGTTCTTATGGTAAAAGATGGCGCCACGTGTGTATCGAATCATGATTGAATTATATAAGCAGGACATAGGCTACATTTCATCCTGGATCGCAGACGAAGTCGCGGGCAATAGCTAGTTGCTAATAAATAACAACAAATCCTAAGATTTGATCACGGACTAACAACGTTTCCTCCGGTTGTTTCAGATCCTGCCGTACATAGACGGGTTTAACCACGTGTCGAAGATCGCGTCCCTAACAGATGTGGAGATCAGTTTAGTTCGTGCGTGTGTTCAGAACCTCGTCTACTACGGAGTGGTCACGCTCGTACCTATTTTCCAGTACTGTGCTGTAAGTACATCTGCCTAAGTTTTTTCCAGCTATGTTGGAGTTGGCTTCCAAGCTAACCAGGTGCAGATGATTACCCCCTTGGTAAGACTGGTTGTCAGACTTTCGTGCTTCCATGACTACCCGTAACGACTGTCAAAGATCCACGAATGACAGTCGGGACCAATAGCACACAATCATATCAACTCAGGAACGGACCGTAACCGTATAAACACAAGCCGTTTAGTATTCTTTGCATGAAACTCCAGCACACTAATCGGAATCGTAACGTAAACGATTCGCCTCGGGACAAGCTCACGAACCGTGGTGTGGCGCGTGGTCAACCAGCGGTCCCCGCGCTTACGCCTCTCCGTCGCCGCGCTTGCGTCTCTACGTCCACCCTTGTCCCTCTCACCCCTCCCGCATTCGAATTCAAACTAATCAGCCAGGTCAACCAGCAGCGGTCAGCGAGCCGTTCGCGCGGCGTCGCCTAGCTGTAGCCGAGTCGACGTATCGGAGCTGCTGGTCCACTTTGGTTACGTGCTTACGTTAGGTTGACGCCTGTTTGACGGCGAGGCGAAAGGCGATACGGTGACGATCCCTTTCCGAGTTGATATTTGTGCTACGACTTTTGCGTGCTTTTCGAGGCACGGAGTCTCGGTATGTAAAGATAGTCTACAGCAATACATAAAAACCATTTGTAGAACACCAGAAAACATTTGATAAATTAAGGATTATGTAAGGGGGAAGCGCTAAGGTAGCCCGCGAAATTCAAATTTTCTTACGTTTTTTTGCAATTTGCAGCTCATTGTATGGGTGTATGTTGATTAAAATATGATTCGCACGACACGAATTCTACGACACTCATTGGATTGGCTTAATGGCTTGGTTCAGAGGAGTGGCTCATCAAATGGCCTCGTGTAAATGGTTCATTATAATGGACTGGCTTCATCAAAGGCTTGAGGACAATCCAATGCAGTGGACTGTGTCTCTTTACATGATGCTATTATTGGATTAACTCTGTATGGAATGGCTCATGGAATGGCCTCGTGTAAATGGTCCATAAAAGCGGCGATCTCTTCGGTAGAATGCGTGCATTGCATTGAGATAACAGAGAAATAAAAAAGGCATTGGAGCGAAATCTTAGAATTTTTCTCTAATAATTTTTTTTTATTGGTGACCGTAATTTATTTTTCAACAGAGAATGAAGACCCTAATTTGCAGATGGAAGAGAAAGGAAAAGAAATAATTTTCAATCTGTTGCCTTCAAGGTGTATTGGATTCTTTTATTTTCTCGCAATGGTAGTGAAAAGTAGTGTAACACACAGCGCTAAAAACCCATTCTAACTCAGTTTCCTATTTGCTTCCTCACTAAAGTTCGGGAGTGAATTACCTCGTATGGGTCATTTTAGCCCCTTGTATAACAATCTACTATTCTTTCTTTTCTCGTATCAATGCGAAGAATGGCTAATACCGTGGTAAAAAGATTCGCCATCCAGCTACATGGTAAAGCGACTGACTACCCAGAACCCAGAGTCAGAACTAATAATCCCAGATAAATTTAATGTTAGAAAATATCTGTAATAAGAGCTGTTAACTTGCAGGTGTACAGTGCTACTCCTAAGTTAAGGCAGCTGACTCGATGTGCAGGGCTGCAGCGACAGTGTGTGGACTTCTGCGCAAGATCACGTAAGTAATGCAATTACATACCTAATGTACCATTCATACCTAAACATTTATTTTTCTGCAGCGGCTTCGAATACATCATTATAATAAAATAATTCTACATAGGCAGAGGCCTCATTAGTCGTTGCGTCGTCGCAATGGACCAACGCATTGTATGCCACACCTGCGTTGCAACGACGCATGACGTCGCAACGCAAGAGGGCGACGCGCGACGTCGCAACGCAAGAATGTCGTGTACCACGTCAAGTTTGCCCCTCTAGCAGTGGAACACTGTCCGTCGTCGCACCGGAGCTCCGGCAGTGCAGCGCATGACCCTCCCCCCGCTTCGTCTCTCGTTCGTCGATCCGTTGAGACGCTGTGTGCGACGATGCAACGCATAATGTGGCATGTTACAAAAAAATATGTGTAGAATAACGCAGCGTTGACGCTGCGACGACGCAACGCACTAATGAGGCCTCAGCCTTAGTGGGATTTCCAAACATCGACATCTTATTGTTAGTTTTATTAGGATTTCCCAGGCGCCTCCATTCAAGACTATTCTATTTTATTACTAGGCACGTCAGCTTTGCAAGTAGGACCTGCTAATAGTTATTGTTAAATGCCGATGAGTTATTGTCCTGTTAACGTATTGTTATAACTTTAGACAGCGTGGGATACTCACATAGGACCTTGCTTACAGGACCACAAGTACCACAACTTTCCTCAGTTCTTCATTGATGGATTGTGGAATACTGAGATGGTTAGCCTTTACGACCCTTGGAGGCTGGATCCACCAACCACCACCAATAACAGAGTTAGAAGCCCCATAAACCATCCATAAAAATATATGATCCTCATTTTTTTTCTCTCTTCTTCCAGCCCGACAGCTGCCCAAGGTCAGCGATATATTCCGTATGTACGCGGGCATGTCTTACGGCAGCACGATCAGAGATCTCTGCAGAAGGATGAAGCCTCAGGAGCTGGCCATCAACGAGAGGAAACTGGTGCTGTTCGGAGTACTTGAAGGTCTCATTAGAAGGGTGTATAAGGTGAGCAGGAATTTACAATTATCAAGTAAACAGTTTTATAATTGGACCTTGGAACTGCGTCGTTGGTCTAGTGGTCACAGCGCTACTGCTAAGCATGAGGTTCTGGGTTCGATTCCTGGGTCAGGCAAAGTGTTATTGGTTTTCCATCTGGAATTCCTCAATAACAGCCCGGAGTCTGGATTTATTGCCATCAACCGGGACCTCCGGGGCCTCCTCTCTGTGAGAGGGACTGGGCAGTCCACCACGCGAGCGTCTACGAATTTTTGGATTCTATTACAGTCGATCGAGCTCGAGCTGGCCTAACGTTAAAGAATTTCGATAGATAAAAGAGAGACCGGCTTATACTGGATTTGTTACCTCTGACGTATGTTCGAAAGGCAAAACCGACTATCTGCCGAAACCGATTAACCCGGTATTGACCGGTTTGATTAAACCGATTATATTTATAATCGGTTTTTACATTCGGTAACTCAGGAACTGCGGTTGAGTTGGTTTTACCATTAGATAAAGAATCAAATGCCGATTCGAATGGTACCTATATTAAAGTGAATAACTAACAAAGCAGATAGTCGGTTTTGCCTTTAACCCGGCGACATACAGGGTTATTTGAAATTGGCTAGCTAAACTCTGCGGACGCGTTGGGACAAAAAATAAAAAGGTTTGATGTTTGGTCTGACTGCTGTTAGTGTTGTTACTTAAAGTATCAGTTGAGAAAAACTATTTTCTGATGTTTTATCGTGTGTAGATATCAATACGCATCACGTCTGAGAAGTTTACAAAAATCAAACAGATTTTTTAAACAGATATAAAATGTTGTTTTATCATATCCATACTAATATTATAAATCTGAAAGTAACTCTGTCTGTCTGTCTGTATGTTACCTTTTCACACCTAAACCGCTGAACCGATCGTCATGAAATTTGGCAGAGATATAGCCTGGGATATGGAGACGGACATAGGCTACTTTTTTTACGCGATAACCGACATCTACGCGGGCGGAGCCGCGGGCAAAAGCTAGTTTATTATATATTTATTATATCGATACACATCACGTCTGCGGAGTTTAGGTAGCCAATTTAAAAAAACCCTGTATGCTGGTATACTCTCGAAATTTTTCTCGACCGTTTCGAGAGCAACCTTTTTAATACAAGCAATTAGACTTAAGGCGCGGTAAGCAACTCTTATCTATCTTAAGGTATTTCATACCGGGAACAAATAGGATTGAAAATGGCGATGCGTTTGATCTCGGGTTGGCGGACCCGAGATCAAACGCATCGCCATTTGAAAGTTATTTCGCAGTTTTAATTTTAAATTCACCATTAATTTAAAACATTTTTACATATTTCTTTAGTTGATTAAGTATCCATTTTTATAGTTACAAATATATCGACGCTTGAAAGGCAATATTGGCAATATACTACACTAGAGCATTTTAAAGATTAAAAAAAAAAAAAAATGCTGTTTTTTTGTGTATACTCTTCTAGTAGTAGTAGTATACACAAAAAAAAATATAAAATACTCCATTTTAAAGTTTTCTCTTTTTTTTTTTTGGAGAAAAATACTTTAAGATGCTCTAGTGTAAATTTTCCAACATGTCGTTTAGTCAATATTGCCTTTCAAGCGTCGATATGAATAGTCGAAAAAGTTTTCGTGTTCTTCCTTGCGATGTTTTTTTTTTTTTCAAGATGCTAGATCATTTCTATAAAATATTTTTGTATAAGTCTTTTTTTATACGCATGAATATACTGTGTATTATTTTGGGCTTGTAATAATATGTAGCAATACCGCTAACTTTGCCAAGAAAAAGAGGACGTTTTACAGTGTCCCTGTTTGTGCAGCGCCTTAAAAGAAAACTCTATTTTACAGTTCCCAATAACGCTACACAATGACGACACAGCCTCGATTCTCAGCGACCACAGCCAGCCCCTCGTACGCACGTACAACGGCCTGGTCTGCCTCGACGAGCTGTGCTGTCAGAGCGGTCTGTCAGCCTTGCAGATTGAAGAACAACTGGAAAGAGATAGCAACGTCGTGTTCATCGTCAAATGAGCGAGATGGAGTTATTAGTTCGCAAGCTTTTTTGTATGGGCGTTTGAAATGGAGATTTTGTGGGGTCTGTACGATGGCTTTTTCTATTGAAGGGGAAAAGTTATGGCTTAATTATTGTCGTGGAAAGAAGACATGGACATGGAAAAGCGGGTTTATGGTTACTTGTCTTTCGATTTTTTTTCCTTTATTATGGGATATATTGTATCGAATTTACATTTTCATAAAGGAACTGTGTTCTTTTAAACATAGGTACTCTCAAATATTATTTTTGTTATACGTAACGTAGCCAGGATTATTCTTGATGTTTTGGTATACTGTTTGTATCATTACTTATTCGTACAACAATGCACAAATTGTACGAAACGGAGATAGTTTAAGTCTTCGGTTTTAGTGCATCTAATATTACAATATCCTGACTGTTAGGAGTGCCAAAAATATATGATTAAAATGTCACATTTGCTTCAAAAGCTGATAAATATTTTTGAAACAGTTACCCAATTTTCGTCCTAAAGTTGAAGACGGAGTAGATCTATTTTTTATGAATAATCGGTGATATGAATACCTACTAAAGGCAGGTAGATATAATATAAGAATTGTATAAGCTGGGCAAGATTCACAGACCGCACTTTGACTTATACTTTGGTAAGTCAAATGAGCGTCTGCACATTCGAATTTGAACATTATTTGTAAAACATCAATGTTCATATTCGCATAAGAGGCTTACTTAGCAGGGTATAGTCAAAATGCGTTATCTGTATATTGCTATACAATCTAACTTCCGGTTTCTAAAAGCTTGACACTCTATTGTCAGCTGATAAAATCTAATGTTAGTTGTTATGATTCGTTGGCTTGTATATAAACTATCGCTTAAGTTCACGAGGCTTGCTAAACTCGAAAATGAAATTCGTGATCAAAAATGTTAACAAAGGTGTTGCCAATTTAAAATAATAACCTGTAGTTTATCGAAAAGTACTATCCAAAAATAAAATATAACTGAAATAATATCGTGCAAATTATTTTTATGATACAGGCAATATATCAGAAGCCTGAAGGTATGTGGACTTTCTTTTATTATTTTCTAAATGTTTTTACTTCTAAACAAGATCCTCGTTAAAAAAATTTGTTAATAATATTGCGGTATCCTAATAGGCGTCCCTACTGGTCGCCATTTTCTTTTGGTAATTCGGCATAGAGCAAAGTTTAAGTAATACCGTCATTCGGTTTCTGACGTTTGTCGTGATTGAATTTTTATTTGTTGTTGTTTTTCTTTGGGGTATTTTACATTTTTGTACGTAATATAATAAAATCAAATAATTAGTAGTGGAAAGGTTGACTAGACTACCCCTGAAACGTCACTTTGACAATGACATTTCTTTGTTTACAGTTTGGATCTCGAATTTAATTTCCGAGTTTACATACTTGTTCGGATTAGCACGTTCGATACGGCAGTATTTGGTGAACAACAAAGCCGGACACCAAGCAATAACTACATGATATATTCGATTTTGCCGCTTCGGAAAGAACATTAAGCCGTTGTCTCGGCTGTTATTCGTAGATCTTTGACAGTCGTTACGGGTAGTCAGAAGCCCAAGTCTGACAACCAGTCTTACTAAGGGGTATGGTGTTACCCAGTTAACTGGGTTGTGCAGGTCATATAGGCAGTCGCTGAATGTAAAATACTGGTATTCAGCTGTATCCGACTAGACTGGAAGCCAACCCCAACATAGTTGGGTAAAGGATAGGCTGAATGATTGATTTGATTGCAGCTCAGACAGATCAGCTGTACCGATTAATGCCAGACCCGAACAAGTGCACGCCTTAAAGTTTGAGTTTTCAGAAACCAGTAGAGCAAATCTGTAAAAATCTCACCGTGAAAACTTATGTGAAGTGAGCTGTCTTTCCATCGGATGCTAGGGATTGACACTATTGACAGCTCACTTCACGTTCACTTTACCTAAGTTTTCGCGGTGAGATGGTTACAGAATAGCACTGCAGGAGGTATAGGTACCCAAGGGCGTCGCCAAGGGGGGGCTGGGAGGGGCAGCTGTGACCCTAGAGATTCCAAAAAAATTGTAGCCAAATGCAAAGCAACCAAAATCCTAACTAAGAAGCATCATGGGGGAAAATCGCCTCAATGGTCTGGCCGTGATTAGTGTACACAGAAAACTTATTTAAGTATAAAAACTTACAAAATTTTCATAATCAAGTGGTCGAGAAGTTTACAAAAAAACCATGGACGATTGTTTTAATTAACTCAAAAAAAAAAAAGTTCTCGCTCTACCACTTTATTATTAAAATATTGTAACTTTATCCAGTTTTCTAATAAATGTTTACACGTTTTATTTATTGTACAGTTAAAGAGCTCGTGGTGCTTTACACATTAGACTTTGTATCGTTCTTATTACAATCGCCGAAGAGGTAAGACTCATACTACAGCTTCATTTGCTCTTGATTGTACCTTCAATTCATACTTTTCCCATCCTCCTTATATCAACTAGCCCCCCTCTGGGCCATCGGCTGGCGACGCCCTTGTAGGTACCTAAAGGGGAAAACGTATTAAGATCGAGAAAAAACACTTCGTGTATGTGGACTCCCTTTTTGTATTAACTCTTTTAAAATTTTATTTCTTGTTATAGCGGCAATAGAAATACACAATCTGTGAAAATTTCAACCTGTTACGGTTCATGAGATACAGCCTGCTGACAGACAGACGGACGGACAGACAGCGGAGGCTAGTAATAGGGTTCCGCTTGGCATCCTTTGCGTACGGAACCCTAACAAGAGAAATGTAGTACCTACGAAAGATAATTTTATTTAAAAGAGGAATATATTGTAATTAGACTAGGAGAACAACGAAGTTGTGTTTGTAAGGGTATCTCTTTATTAGTACATTATGATACAAGTGTGTAATGATCAATGCACACGCGTTTCATACGACGTTTTCAACACACTTGCGAGGAAAAAAACTGACTTGTATTGTTATTAACTTTTATGGAAAATGGGGCGCTAGTTTTGTTTTTTCCGCGCGTCGCTCTAGCGATGCGCATGCAGGTATATATAAAACATATTTAATAATAAACAAAAAAAAAAAAAGTTTTGAATACGCAAATTAAGGTAACATGTAGTGAAAAATATATAATTTGATGAATTAATAATGATATATTTGATGATTGATTTATGTAGCATAAAATAGTTTATTTACAAAAATATTCATTGCTTTTGACATAAAAAACTATAAGCGGAGATTGAAAAAAAATAAAATAAAAATGTAAAGTAAAAAAAACAAGTGTATAATATGCTGAATTATGAACTTAAATGCGTTGCCATATGAGTCACTTTACAAACAAGTGTGTTGACAAATAATATACTACATAGTTATGTGTTAAGGATGAATTACTGAAGTACCTATTTTATATTTTGTATTCATGTGTAAAGCGGATTAATGTCAATTTTTTAATCTAATTTTAATCTTGTACACTTTATTAAAATTACAAATAATTGAATACATTGCTATTAGAATTAGAAGCTATGTTAGTTGTATTTTTGTAAATGTATAATTGTATAATTTTGTATAAAATCGATTCCCTTCTTACTGAAGCTGTAAGGTCGAATGCACAAAATCGATCCTACGAACGTTAAAGATATATTTCTATAAAAATATACAATTTTGAATCTTTATAATTAGGGACTTATATTCTTAGGCCGTGTCCTATTTAAAAGTGATCGCCGCGCGAATACGCGGTGCTCGCGCTCATATGTCACTTTTTGTTCGGTGAACCTTATCGTGTGGTCGTGCAGTCGTGCCGACACCGGGCGTTTTACGGTTTGTGGCAACATATAAATCGCCATATGCAAACAACGCATCACACTGACGACACGCAAAATCTTGCATCGCGCAAGCAGAGTTAACCGCGCGACCAGCATAAACAGGGTGTAAGGGACAGCCCTGCGCAGACTGATGGGGTGAATTCAGTATATCATACTAAAATGTACCGGTGTACATGAAATTATTTCATGAAAGGGAATATGGGAAGCCAATAAACCTGATTTGATTTATTACCTCACACGCAATGTATCGTTACCGTGGCAAAACGCACGTAGCGAACGGCAGCGCAGCGAGCCTTTGGCCGCCCTCCCCACCACGGCGCGGTGAATTTGATGAACTCTGTAGCTAGGCATAAAGTGAAAAGCTAATTTCGAGTGTCGTTCGTTAGAGTATTTCAACATCCATTGCAGATTTTTTGACTTAAGCTGTTTTATTTACATAAATGGAGTGCTGAGTACAGAGAATGTTATTTTACATTGAAATAAAGGAATAGTAACTGAAAAAACAATTTAAGAAATGAAAATTTTCTGGAGAAAATTTCCGGTGGAATATGATTCAAAATAAGGAGCTGAACGCACCCTGTTAGTGAGTCACCCTGTATACAGCGTCCTGACATCAACCGTCGGGCAGTGGCCCACCAGACATAACACCTGTCTGGTCGAAGGATCCTCCCTTTTCTGTAGAGCATGAGTGAACTACACCCTGTTCCACATACCTCTATAGGTTTTCCGAACAAGTGATGAAGTGATATATGGACGCGGCGATCGTTTTTAAATAGGCCGCGGATTTTGAATAGCCATACATACACTTTCGTATAAAATACTACCCTACCGACTATATAGAGAGCTAGATTTTCTATTTTAAGACCACAATGTAACCTTTTTACTGAATATTGAATAACACCATTTTACTATGCTATACCTAAAGTTATGCGCACGTTTTCGACATAAATACCCATTGTGACTGCCTCGTTGGTCTAGTGTCGGAAAACAGGCTTGATGCTATGTTACGCCCAATGTGTGCGCCATACCTTAGTTTTACAAGTTCAAAAACTGCTCAATCTTCTTAGTTTTAACATACATATTTTTATAAATGTTTTTTTTTTTTTAATATATTTTAATAAATGTACATATTGACCGGTAAATCCGTAAAGGTGCTAAATAATTTTATTATAATGTATAACAAGTATGCAAGTGTAATTCTGTAGTAAAAAAAGAAAACCAAAGAAAAATACTTAGTGCGTTGGAGTTGAAAAAAAGTTAAAGTTCAATTTCTCACAGTTAGACGCAGATTTTAATTGTGTTTTTGTTTTAGTTAATTCATAAATGCAAACCTTTTTGAAAACCTGTTTAATCTTAGTAATTTTAAATCAACTAAGAACTTAAAATAAACTTAATTCTTGAATTGTATTGTGCCCCTAAAGGACAATTTAAAACAATTATCACAAAAAAAAATTGTAATTTAAAAAAAAGTTCAATATTGTCCCACAGCCATCCATTTTCACAATTTTTTTTTTTAAACAACAGCATATTACATAATTTAAAATTATAAACCCACCGATTGTTCGTTTTACTTACTTAAATAACGCTATGACATCAAAGTACTGAGCACATATTAAAGAATATTCAAAAAATAAAGAATTTCTGGAATTATACATCTAGTGGTGTCTAGTCGTGTTGTATAAAATAATCTGTATATTTGTTGAATGTATGTTTTACTTTTAATACGTATCTATAGACTTCGGCCGGCTATAGTCAGCATTTTCCGGTTAATTTTATTATTACCCAAATATTATCTTGTCAGCTTACTTTTTTTTTAGTTAATTATTAAGGCGTGTTCAGGCTTTTAATTCACACACTTGTGTAGTCTGTGTGAATAACCTATGTAGAAATTAAGTCCCGTATTTTAGAACGTCACGCAATACTCAAGCATTACTTAAAACTTGTTTCAACCAATCAAATGGCTCGAATCTAGTTTTAAGTAATGCTTGAGTATTGAGTGACGTTCGGTAATACGGGCCTCAGTCTACTTAGTGGTAAGTGCAGGTTATACTGAATCTAATGTAATGGCAA
Organism: Dryobota labecula; assembly: GCA_947523025.1. NCBI lineage: Eukaryota > Metazoa > Arthropoda > Insecta > Lepidoptera > Noctuidae > Dryobota > Dryobota labecula. The sequence goes on along the minus strand of OX383296.1, from coordinate 3,805,631 downwards.
CTCTAAAACGTTTGTATGCACCGTTGAATTGACAACCTCCTGTTTGGTCAAAATGTGACTTCTACAACAGGCTCGCGTGTGATTCATATACCTAAAGGTGTATTCACAGACCGCACTTCTCAAGTAAACGTCTAACAGGAATATGACCCTTATTCTTACAATTTTAAGATTCATATTCAAATGAAATCTAACTACAAAGTAATAAGTAAGCGTCTCATACAAATGGGAACTTTATTCATATACCATTATATTCATATTGAAAACTTGCTCACATTTGCATACGAATATCAACATTAGACACTTAAGAAACAGATTCATATTCAAATGAAACGCTTACTTTACTTAGCAAAGTCTGTCTTCTGAACACGCCAAGACTAGTCAGGATTCTTTTGTGCCTTATTTCTTGAATATTTTAAATTACGTCGTAATCAATGCATAATATTAGTTATTATAAATCGTTATTTTTAAGAGATTATCACCACGTGCTGTTGCGTCATGTTTAAAATTAGTTCATGTTTAATTAATCTGGTGAAAATTATATAATTGTATTTGGTTTGTTCATACATTGTCAAACATTTTAATATAGTTTGACCGATACCGCGCTTTAGGAATGCACGGCTCATTGGGGGCGGGACGCCGTGAGCGTTGACGAATGAGCGGCCTGCACTGCCCCTCCGTCTCGCGCACATATTATACCTAACCGCGGTACAGCGGTATCGGCCAAACTATAAAAAGAGTTCTTATAAATTTTTAAACGATCTAAGTAATAAAAACCTAAGTTATGTTCATTTTAACTTCCATTTTTTATGACTATTTTATAATTAGCGTTTTGGATACATGTGTAAGTAAATAAATGTTAATTTTCATGTTTTATGTAATACGACTCATTAAAATTGATTATTTTTATATATCTGAATTTTATTTATATTCTCTTCTTTTTAGCGTATCGATGGCTTAGTCGATGGTAATCTGAATGGACTCGAATTCGGCTACGTGTTTGGCACCGTCACTAGCATCCATCAGCTCCTGTATTGTGCTGACGACAGGACACGATATTAAGTGTCCCATCATTTGTGTAATAGCATTTCTATTGGGAATCCTAAACTTAAAACATTTTGTTAGTGAATAATCTCCAAACTGAATTTCTGTCATGGCGGCCAGTCTCAAGAGAGGCTAGCCAAATGCGTAGAAGATATTATTATTATATTATTATTAGAGCACAAGTGTGTGCAAAAACAGGTGCACTCCCTCTTGCCCCGCTCTCATAGTCCGATGGGATGGCAATCCGCCTCTCGCGGGAACAGATCAGGCGCAGGAGACAGGACGCCACTTGCGCGCGAGTCACGTGGGTATCACACCGCATACTTCCTAACTTCGGGCTGCTACCTAACTTTGCCCAACCTGGGAAACGCTCAGCAATCCGGGTTGTGACTGTTCGAGCTGTATGGCCTTAAGCCATTTATTAACACTGAAACTTTCAACAAGTATGTTGCTACATATTCCAAAATTTTTAGAAATACCTGCAAGATAGCTAAAGCCTTATGCATTAACCACAAGATCAAATCAGCTGAAAATAAAATAAAAACAGTTTGGAAAGTTATAAATAATGAATCCAATAGAAAGAAAATACGAAACACAGATTTCACATTGGAGACTTCACGTGGCGCCATAAGCTCCAATTTAGAAGTAGCTCATGAATTTGTACATTTCTTTACTGATATACCATCTAGAACGACGGAATCTTTAAATTCCTCACCCGATGTCTCAATTGGTTTATTAAGAGCGAACGTTCCAGGCTGCCCGGTTGAATTTCAATTTAAACATATAAACCCTATGATAGTTATAAAAGCTTTTCGGCAAATCAAAATCAAATTAACCGAAGATCTATGGGGAATGTCTATCAAAGCTTGTACATCTATAATCGAGACTATAGCACCATACTTAGCTTTAATATTTAATTTGTGTGTGGATTAAGGAGTCTTCCCGGATTTAATGAAATACAGTAAGGTTATACCACTTTTTAAATCAGGGGACAGTAAAAACACTAACAATTATAGACCAGCGGCCGTATTATGACATCTTAAAACCATCATGTTTTCTGTGTGAGAAAAGGATAGTGCTATTCGTCCTGTATAGCTCCGTCTCTTTTTCACACCGAAAACATGATGGTTTTAAGAGGTCATAATACGGCCCCAGTATCCGTGTTGCCGGTATTCAGCAAGGTGTTCGAAAAGGTGATGCTCAATCAAATGCTTAATCATTTTAACACCAACCATATCTTACACGATCAGCAATATGGTTTCACCGAAGGACGTTGTACGACTGACGCCGGTGTCACCTTATTAAGACACATATTTACAGCATGGGAGGAGGCCCAAGATGCCATAGGAATCTTTTGTGACCTCTTCAAGGCATTTGACTGCGTAAATCACGAAACCTTACTCTTGAAACTAGAGCATTACGGATTAGGTAAACTAGACAACAGCAAGTTCAAATAAATGGAGTCAATTCACTCGGCTTAAGAGTAAAAATGGGTGTGCCACAAGGCTCGATATTGGGTCCTTTCCTCTTTTTAGTATATATTAATGATTTAGCCCTTTTATTAAAAAACCAACCACAAATGGTGTTATTTGCTGACGATACTTCCTTAATTTTTAAGATAAATAGACGTTCATCAAATCTTGACGACGTAAATAACGCCCTATTGCAGGTCCAACATTGGTTCACTGCTAATAATTTAGTATTAAATGGGAAAAAAACTAAATGCATAAGATTTGCTTTACCGAATGTTAAAAGTAGTGATTGTGACATAGTATTGAATAGGGAGAAACTAGAATTCGTCGATAAAACTGTTTTCCTAGGGATCACGCTCGACTCAAGGCTGCAATAGGGTCCTCATTTAACATCTCTTGCAGGGCGGCTAAGTTCAGCAGCATATGCTGTGAGAAAAATCCGTCAATTTACTGATGTAGATACCGCTAGGCTAGTCTATTTTAGTTACTTTCATAGTATCATGTCTTACGGTAATTTACTATGGGGACGGGCTGCAGATATCGAATCTATTTTTATTCTACAGAAAAGAGCCATCAGAGCAATATATGGCCTCCGCAGGCGCGATTCTCTAAGGTAACTGTTTAAAGATATTAACGTCATGACGGTACCTTGTCAATACATCTATGAAAACATCATGTACGTAAGGAAAAATGTAAATATTTTCAGTAAAAGAGGTGAAAGACACAATTATAGTACCAGAAATAGGGACCAATTAGTTCAACCAGGTTTCAGACTGGCTAAAGTAGACTCATCCTTCATGGGGTACTGTTTAAAATGTTACAATAAAATACCTCCCCACATACTCCAATTGAACGAAACAAAATTTAAAACTTGTATAAAACGCACACTATGCAGCCAAGCATATTATAAATTGGGGGATTACATCGCTGACAAAAATGCTTGGCTCAATGCTGGTCCTGCTCCATAAGGGCGCATAAACTAATTGATTAGCATTTGAAAATATTATTGGAGCTGCTGAAGATTGTAAACTATTTTTGCATTGTATCCTTGAATTATATAATTGCATAGCACAGGTGTGAGTACTATGTACTATAGAGCTACCATTTACCGGGTAATATGTCTTTTATTGACTTGAATGTGCCCTGGCGGCTGAGAGTATGTCATGCTCACTCAAATGTCTCGCTGGTGGTGGCGTGTGTGTTGGATCATTAAGTTCCCTTCAAAATGGTTGAGCTAAATGGTGCTGATCCATGCGTCATGTTCGTGAACGGGCGCCGTCAGTTGGGACTGGTCATCTCTTAGCTGCCACGGCTTATTTTAATTTTTGTGAATTGTTTCTATTACGGACGCTTCTAACGTGCACGTCTTTCTACATTGTTCTGACATGTATAACTTCAACATGAATGATGTAACCCATATTTTGTAACAATATTTTGTTTTAAAAGAGTGTCCATGGAGTTTCTTGTCCGTTCTTCTCCATAGGAACCTACTACGCTTTGGAATGGGCAACTAGCTTCATCTTTCTGACTGACCGACCCCTTGACAATTCAAAAGTACCTGTAATTGGTTTATTTGAAATAAATGCTTTGAGTTTGAGTTTGTGACCTCTACAGCAACGGGACAGTTAACAGTTACCAACGAGCCCAATGCATCGCCACTACTACTGTTTGCTTAGTAACAAGCAAATTACCACATTTTAGGTTTGCAACGACATTATGTCTAGATCAATCGGTTAACTCAAGCCTATAGCAGTAGGATATTGCTGGACATAGAAGACTCCCATGTTACGCCATAAGACCCGGCTCTCCGTCTTCCCCATCCAGTGTAGGTAACTAACCCTATTCCGATATACCTCAGAGATCAGTGATGCCACAAATAAGTACATACCTAATAGGTATGTATGTGTGTGGTGTGTATGTGTGTGTCTACCTTTCCACTATAATACTTACTAATAACCTCTCGTATGCCGTAATTATAGTCACAATTAAAAAACCATTGCGTCGCGTGGATCCACGTACGGATATGAAGGGTTGAGCTACCTATAGTCTGTTTTTTTAACAAACGAGTACTGAGTGTGTCTCTCGCACATTCCTATATTGACAGACTGAGATGGGTCATTGGTCGGGGTGGACTGATTGGTGGGTGACTTTATATTGATTACGTGGACCAATAGAAACGCAGTCAACATTTTCCGGTATTCGTTTGTTAAAAAAAACAGACTATAGTACCTACTCATGAAGATCTCGTTGCCAACTGTAGACCCAGCACCACGCCTCCTGCGATAGCCTGTATAGTACGCGTCTAACATAATGACGGCTCTGAAGTGCGCTACTCGCTGCGCAGTACCGCACTCCTCACCCCCGCTGACACGTGAATTTGTTACTGCGCAGCGAATCGCCTCATGTTCCGAGCAGCCATAAAGTTTGAATTGGGCTGTACCTCAGAGAGCAGTGATGCCACAATTATGCTTAGTATTAAGTCCACACTATACACAGGGTGGGAGGGACATCGATGCGAAACCGGTTACCATAGATTCAACACATGATTCTGGACCACCCCGCTTTGAAAATTTTCGTCGGTTATTTAAAAAAAAACAGCAATTTCCTACAAAAGTGTACCGTACAAAACCTACGCGGTCAAAATGTATGGGTCAGCAATTATTTTTTTCAAATTACCGACGAAAAATTTCAACGCAGCTTGAATAAATATTTTTCGAAGAGAACAATAAGCTTGGTTTAAGTAGGTATAGAGCAGTGGTGGCCCAGTGGTAACGGCCGCGTCTTACTCGAACTCAAACTCAAATCATTTATTTCAATGAAACCATTTACAGGCACTTTTGAATTGTCAAGGAGTCGGTCAGTAAGAAAAATGAAGCTACATTCTCATTCCAAGCGTAGGTACCTATGGAGAAGAACGGGCAAGAAACTCCATGGACACTCTTTTAAATTAAATTGTTACAAAAATATTAGTTACACATATAATGTTGAATTTATAACATAATGTGAGAACGATGTAAAAATAAAAAATAAAAACGTACACGTTAAAAGCGTCCAGAGTAGGTACACGAAAAAGAAACAAAAAAAAAACAATTCAAAAATAAAACAATTAAAATAAGCCATGGCAGCTAATAGATGACCAGTCCCAACTGACGTCGCCCGTTCACGAACATGACGCATGGATTAGCACCACTCAGCTCAACCATTTTGAAGGGACCTAAATGATCCAACACACGCGCCACCATCAGCGAGACATCTAAGTGAGCATGACATACTCTCAGCCGCCAGGGCACATTCAAGTCAATGAAAGACATATTAACCGGTCAATGGTAGCTGTATAGTACATAGTACTCACACTTGTGTTATGCAATTATATAATACAAAGGAGATTGAGTTGATACAATGCAAAGATAGTCTTACAATCTTCACTTACGAGTTGTAGGTCGTAGGTTTAGTTTACTTTGTGTAAATTATATCATTACCACTTCTCAAAACGGTGAGGGAAAACATCGTGAGGAAACTGGCATGTCCTAGAACCAAAAAATCTAAGACGTGACATCTACCCGCACTGGGCGCGCCTGGTGGATTATGGCCCACTTCCTTCTCAGAGAGGATGCCTGTGTCCCAGTAGCGGGAACATTAGAAGCTGATTATGTAAGTAGGTATATTCGACCTTGTAATTGGTTTATTACTTTTAACGGCAATTACCACTAAATTAAAATTTCACTAAAGGTTAGCGCCACTGGTTGGAAGATTTAGATAACCACCCTTGTTAAGTTTAGATTAAATTGGAGCTTGCAGACAACCATACGAGGGCCGACTTCAGCACATGAGGAGCTTTATAATCTCCAGTAGGAGACGTAAGCAACAAGCATGGTGGAGTCACCACCATTTTTGTTACTCACGTCTTGTTTTCCCATCGTCACGTTTCCAGCACTGTTTCTCACATTTAGTGGCAACATTTGTTTCCAGACGCGGCGCCCTACGTCTGACAACCAGTCTCACCAAGGGGTCTCAGCGCTCCAGTCTCCAGTCAGATAGGCAGTCGCTCCATGTCATCATCATCGTCATCATTTCAGCCGAAAGATGTCCACTACTGGACATAGACATCCCCCAAGCACCGCCACTTCGACCAATGCTGTGCTTCCCGCATATAGCAGATTCCTGCGACCTTCACAAGGTAATCGGTTCACCTTGTGGGAGGCCTTCCAACGCTACGTCTTCCGGTACGCGGTCACCACACCAGAACCTTTTGCCCCATTGGTCATCTGTTCTGCAAGCAATGTGCCCTGCCCACCACTTAAGGTTGGCAATTCTTCGGGCTGTCACGGACAAAGGTCGAATCAGAAACGAAGCGATCCGCAGAGAACTAAAGAGTCACCCAAAGGGAGACCTTTGGGTTTCTCTCTTTTGGGTGGCGCTCCATGTAAAATACTGGTCAGCTGCAACTGGTTAGATTGGAAGCTGACCCCAACATATTTGGGAATACAAGGCAGATGATGAATAAAGGTTGCAAGTTAAGTTCAAATGAAAACACCAACATCAAATACAGTACCTAGTGATTTATTCTTATATAACACATAAGTTACAAAATACATAAACAGTTATATAAGGTAACAAAAAACGTGACTAGCGTTACAGACACGAGCATACGAGTCGATGTGAAGGACATTATGTGACACTGTGGCGTTTCAACTAAACTTTAGTAAAGCCTACCCGTACATGGAGAGTCCAAACTTAAGGGGGAAGCGTCAGGGTAGCCCGCGAAGCTTTGATAGAATTATTATCATAAAAATCATCAATACAACTCTATACCTGAAGTCTCTAATTCAGATAATTTATGTAAACAAAGTAATGTCAAGAAATGTCACTGTCAAAATGACAGAACAGTGGTGCAAAACATTTTATCATTAAATGTTTTTGTAAATAATCATCGATAAAATTAAATTGAATTAATTATAAGTACTATGCAAACAAAATACCGTTGCCAAACAATGTTTTTTGTAGTGTGTCGGAGACACGGTATATGATGGTCATAATCAGCCCTTTTAAGCCCAGTGCTAGACGTAGGCGTCCCAAAATCGATTTCCAATCGAAACAGTTTACAGCCGTTTTCGTTCAAAATGTGGCTAGATATGCTACTTACAATATGAATCTATTTATGAGAGTTGTAATATTAGTGTTGTTGAAGATTAAAAAATGTGAAAATGTTTGGATCTCCTGCATTGTTACCAGTATCATAAAATATTTTATACCAGAAAATCTCCTTTTATTAATAACTTTGTTTAAAACCGAAAATTTATAAAAATAATTACGGCATGATTCTTTTTTTATTACTATTTCTTAAAATCAGTACTTAAAAGAAAACAGAACCTCTTTTTTTTGCAATTTTATGTGAATTACCATTACGAAGATATTTTTTTGTTGTGTTATCCCCGTTGTTTACATAAATTATCTGAATTTGAGACTTTGAGTATAGGTTCATATAATCCTATTGAATGAAAATTTAATGAAATCATGACTTTTAGGATTATACTAACTTAAGGAGTTGTATTACTGATTCTAATGATTATAAATATTTAAATACATATTTGTTACGGTCGCGAATTATACTTTAATCAACATACACACAGACAATGAGCTGCAAATTGCAAAATAAAATTAAGAAATTTTGAATTTCGCGGCCTACCCTCGCTTCCCCCGTATTAGACAAACCATGCTTTAGTTTGACTTGCGGAATAGATGTGTAACACACTAACAATGGCAATGCCTTTCATTTTTACAATTCAATGACATTCATTGCGTCATTTACAAGCAACAAGCAACATATCAAGCAATTGATTAGTAATTTCTTTCAATTCCTTTGGATTGTGATTGTTGCCCGTTCTCACTTATAGTAGACAACACCTAAACATTATTGCAATGGCGGATTATCAGCTCTCGGCGCTGAGCTAAGCGTTGAAAACGGTATAAAATAGTTCCAGCGCGCTGCCACCGCCCGCGCCCGCTCGGCCACCGCTGTTTTCGTGCGCCCAGCCTTATTATAAGTGAAAACGGTATTTTATTCGTCAATTATAAACCGTTCAAAAGTAATAGTCACGCCCATATATCGGGCTGTCTATCGCAATACAGATATTTTATAAGGTTATGCGATAAACGAAAAAGAACTTAATCTTTCTAGCATTAAAGCACATTTTTCGATATTGGAAAAAAAAACAGCTTCTTTTATTATAAAAAAAAAAAAATTTAAGGTGGGTAGCACCCTTGATACAGAAAGTTAATGCGAGGATTTGAGTTAAATATACCAAATTATCTTAACGCCACAGTTCAAGAAATAATTTGAACACTAGATGCCCCATATATACTGATGATTCGGTAAACTAAATTAATAAACAAAAAATAATTCCATCTTTTTCAACTATTTCATTTTGAGACCTAAGGATAAAAATAAACTGTAAATAAATGAAAAACTCAGGTTTGATTGAAAATAAACTAGTTATAAATGGGTAAAGTTGATAATGTAGTGCCAACATTGCCCGGGCATTAACGAAAATACGATCTGAAACTTAGTTTTCGACCAGGCAAACAATTATATATTAAAATTAAGGCATTTTGAGCACTACCAACTTTTCTCCGATCCCTTAACGACATTAAATATACAGCAAGGCACAAAAAGCAAGCCTATGTGTCGGTCACAGCTATAAATGACGAGACACCTACACAAGTGCTAACATTGCCCGGTCATTATCAACAGAGGGCATTGCCAACTTTACCCAAAGGATATATTTTGGCACTGCACATAGTGTAGAAAATTAGAACGCTTCTTTATATTACAATATAATACTTGATTAATGTTCATTATTGTAGAAAATAAACTCTTATTATTTATGTTTCGACGTACGAGTCGACTGTGTGAAAATTTTCCTAATTTATTGTGTCGACAATTCTGCCAATGTCGAAGTTTGGTTGATGTCAATGATCAAAAAATATACAGGACACTGAGGAATTGTGCATATGTAATAAATAGACATAATCACTTAGGGGCAAAAGTTGTTCAGCAAATTGACACAGTACGTCAATTTGACCTGTTAAAGCCATTTCATACAACTGACAAAACATTCGTGATTTGAATATACGGACAATTCGAGTAAAGTCAACTTGCTCAACAATTAGGGGTTTATTTATAAACGCTGCTTAAAGTTAAGTAATGATTAGCGACTGTTTAACCATACATTTTTGACGTTTGAACGTCACATAACTTTAAGCAAAGTTTATAAATAAACCCCTTAGTTTCCCTAAACTGTACACGACTAAGCAGGCAGCTTTGCCACATGCAACCAAACAGTTCTTAAAGGTGGTTGATTTTAAGATTGATTGATTTTAATTTTAATAAGACAGAACACAAGATTTCACACAGTCAAACACATCCTTATAACAAAATAATTTGATCTATTTCTGGTTTAAATAAGACGAAAAGAACCATTTTTTTCACATAATTACATTAACCTTACGATCTATTCGCTAACTTATAATATTTCGCTTTATATTTTATATAATACACACTTCAGGCACGCTGTGTTCTGAATTATACCATTACATAAACGAAAAAACAAAAAAATGAGCAAAAAAAAAAATCACAACGCTGATTGGTCAACAGTTCGTAGTACACGGAAACGCCCGAAAACAAGCGAATTAGATTTATGTACAAACAGATTTATTAAGGAAAAGCCCTTATAGAAATCACCAATAATCTTACACACTAATTTTGCTTATAAACGTCCATTAATTCTAATAAATTCTAGGCTGATTTGAAAACTATCTGACCATCGTATAAACTGTTCAGTTTTGGCATAATTCAGAACGCACACACATTATCCGTAATTCACTCATAAATAATGAATATATCTAACACTGTGTTTCTATACATAGCATTTTAAGGAATGGCCTAATTTTAAGGGAAGTGGGTGTACGTGATTGGCTGAAAACATTTTTTTTTTTAACAAAATCTTTTTTTTTTCAAGTGAAACGAGATGAGATGTACACAATTAAAAAAAATATAATAATAGATGCTCACGTCTATGCGAATTGCTTCGCATTTAATTAAAACGTAATAATTTGCTTTATAATTAAAATCATTTGAGCCATAAAAAGCCAAAAACATTAGGCACTTAAATCTACGTGCTTTTAATAACGACTGCGATGCGAAACAATTCGCGCATCAGTATCAAGTTCTTGGCAAAAAAATTGCGGCGTAAAAATAACAGATTTTTGTTTAGGTACTTAGAGCACTTGTAGTTAGAGCACACTCGTTGTGAACCTTACTATTGTCAAAAATGTCAAACCCAGTACAAATAAAAAAAAAAAACAGCAATGTCCTATGTTCATACCACCCTATACAGAATAATAAATAAATAAATTTAGCTCAGTAGGTAGCTATAATAGGAAACGATTTACTTTCAGTTTTATATAGATTTGAAAAATCAGTCAATTTATTATGCTTTTTTTGCACATAAGTATTGGTCAAAAAGATTGGATACTAAATAAAGTCAAACATTCATTGTTTTCCATAATATAACCTTTTAGGAACAAAACCAATACACAAAGGTGCACCTTATGCTCTAAATAATAGTGTTCATTTTAGCACTTATATTTAGAAACACAAATATCGGCATGACATGTGTCGTCATCTGATTGAAGCCCCAAAAAACAATTCAATTAAGTAAACAAAACATCATTTATACCATTCACCAATTAATTTAGAAACTGGTAACACAAAAAAAGATGGCGGCCCTGTCAAATGACGTCAGAACTGTCAGCCATTATTATTTCCTAACGCAGCCATTCAGTACTCCCAAAACGAAGGAATAATTTATAGGTAGATTGAAATCATAAATATGTATATCCTACATTAATTCTAGATATCAAACGAATAGTAGGCTTATGACACAGCTAATACGGCCTTCTCTAGGAATATATTTTTAGGACACTATACATGTTGCTGTGTAATGTTCAATTTAGTTTATTTTGTTTTTTTAGACTTACGAGTTGTAGGTCAGGCCCCAGGCTTTTAATGATATTTTGATTTAAATAAACTTTCAAAATAATTAAAAATGGGGGGGCCTTGGAAATTTAATCACAGGTATACTCACGATGATTTTACCTTTACCGAAGTCAGTAATGTCCAAGTTAAACTCAGAAAGTACAAATGAATTCAAAAGGACACATGGGTACTTGTAAATTAGTAAGATAGAATTTAATCAAATATTTGGGTGTTTTGTTAATTATAATTTATCAATTAAGTAGTCCCGATTTTTTCTTTAAATCTTAACTGCCTACCACTTAAGATTTCGTGGGAGTAAATAATTAAATCAAAGTAGAATTTCTGGGGATTCAATACTTACTTTTTACTTTGCCCAAATCACTGGGTAGTTTCTAACCAGCCCCCACTTTTTAAAACTATTTCTTTGTATTTTCGTACTTTATTCAATTAACTTAATTAAATATTACTCAACAACTTTATTACAATATTTAAGTCGAGAAGGATTAGTGTATTTTTACATGAGATGCCTGGTCGTCTAAACACGACATGTGTAACATCAATAAATGAAATAAACCACGGGAACTTTACAATTTCGGTGCGATCGTCTTGATGCCAATTATACGTATTTTACAAGTTATTGTATAATTTGTATGGAGACAAAAAGCTCATAAAATAAATTAACATTTGAATAAAAAAATATAATAAGATTTGTGGCTTGTTGATTTTTCGTTGTTTTCTTTAAAGACGAAAACTTGTTTAAAATAAGGCCTAATATCTACTCGAGAAAAAAAAAAAACAGTTACACGTCCTACGACTTTTCTTCGTCCAAATGCATAATTTCCTATACAGAAACAAAAGTTGATACCCAAAATAATATTGATTAATCATAAAATTTCTTCACTAAACCGACCGCACCTTTCTATCGACACGATAATAGAGATTCACATATATATATGCACTATTCGATTTAAGGCAGATGTCTAAGTTTGAGACTCGCAAGCGCCGCGTTACACTGTATAATACAACTATACTAACAGTCAGGGAAATCAATTGTTTATCAAATTGACACACTACAATAATTTGACGTGTTATGGTAATTTCATACAAACTGTCATTAAATTTGTGATTTGAATAGCGCTAAAACGTTCTTCTGGCGCGTTGCCAAAATCAGAACTAACTCCGCCATTTTGTTTTTTCAATACCACAAGACCAACGGGGGTTCTGGGTTCGATTCCCGAGCCGAGTAGTTTTATTGGGGTTTCCATTAGAAAGGATGATGCTCATTTTGGTACCAATCTGTCAGTGTATAGATTGTTGGACAGCTCTTTTTAAACTGAATAGAAGTTACTATGGCACCTAATTACAAATCCTTGTCCGTTCAGAGTTATACTGTCCCAAACATGTCAATTTTGGCAATACCCAAATAAGGCATTACACTTTTCTTTTGATAATTAGTAGCAAAAGTCGTACAAAATCATGGATATGATGATCGGTCACTACTTACGTAAAGTTTTTCCTTTTGTGACTTTTTTAGTACTGTAAACCTCAGTTCGCCCAAAGAGTCTTTGAATCCTTATACGAAACTGCATCGATTGGCATCATAAAAAAAGTAAAAATTAACGTTTCACTAGCTGAATGTACCATATTTCCAAAATCTGTGAATGCAGTAAGCAATTACTCAATAAGTTAAGGGTAGTCTCCTAAGAACGTTTTGATGTAACTACAACGGTTAAGGTAGCTTCCTATACCGCCTCGACTCAACTTCCACTCTGTATTACTCCGATCGGACAAGGAATCAAGACACCCATTGGAATTCTTATGCTAAATCTTAATACCTTTCTAATGATATACCATGTATTCCTATTGGAGCGGGTACCAGCTTCCATATACAGGAGAAGTATTTAGTCAGTGCGCAAATTTTTACATACACACATTAAACTTAAACGTTTGAAACTGGTATAATGGATTCTTGTCGCGCAACGCGCCAGCGCGATCAGTGAAGCGGAACGCAGTAGTAGGTACCGATCAGTTGTGCGCACGCCCATTGATATTACTACGAATAGATTGTATCCATATTTTGCCGATTTCAAGTATGACAAAAAAAAAAAAAGTATTGTACAAATAATGGGTACGCTTATAGGTACTGTATTTGTTGGCTTCATCCTTTCTTACTACGGAGCTTGGAAGTTGGCGGTGTGATACTCCCGTGCCTCGGTGCGCACGTTAAGTTGTGGCCCCGCGGCTGATCTCTCTCCCGTCGTGTCAGATTGCCACTCCATCGGACTATGAGAGTGAGAGAAGAGAGAGTGCACCTATGACTGTGCACACAATAAATTCGTGGAGTTTAGTCGCCATAGCCGAAATTCGATCTGGAGAACTATTATTTTAAACACAAATGTTTTCCAACAGCGTCCTCTGTAAACGTCATTCGAGCGCCAAAATATCCTTGTAGCAATGTAGACGGGCAAATTAAATTGGTAGTCAATTTGCTGAACAATTAATTTAGCTGACTTTATATTTATATACGGTATAGTGGGCGTGCGTTATACTGTATATAATTACAACTATACTTATCGTAGTTAGCCCGAACACATCTCTGAGTGTTCGTCCCATGCGGCCACCTGTAAAATATGAAAAATAAACCAGTTGTTAGATGCATTAATTTTATTTTTGAAATGGTAGTTTTTTTATTATTGTTAATTTATTAAGGATTTAAACAAAATATAAACTGAAACATCACAAAAACCTCAATAGGTTTGTCTGGATGTTGAAACACTTTAACAATCTTAATACTAACTAAATATTAAAATATTTATGAATAAAACATCACACTAATAATGGTGCCGATTCCCTTGTTCACAAACTAAACTAAATTTAAGTTCAATGCGTCTTTTTCTTTCTATTTCATTAAGAAAAGGACAGAAGATAAATTTTAGTTTAGTCCTATCAAATTAATCAGCGCTTGACGTAAATTGACGTAATTTTAGTCGGCAAGTTTTTAATCACGTCTAAACTTGTATGGAGTAGTGACAGGCGCTGATTAATTTGACAGGACTAAACTAAAATTTATCTTCTGTCCTTTTCTTAATGAAATAGAAAAAAAAGATGCACTGAACTTAAATTTAGTTTAGTTTGTGAACAAGGGAATCGGCACCATTATAAAAGTTTGTTAGTGTGTGTGTATGTTTGTCTCTTCTTCACGCTCAAACGGCTGGACCAATTTTGAAAAAATGTTGTATGGAGGTAGGTGACACCCTGGATTAACATATAGGCTACTTTTTATCCCGATATTCCCACGGGATCGACACTTATGTGGGTGAAACCGCGGGGGGGGGGGGGCAGCTAGTAGTTTATAAAACATTGTGGGTAGTTACAGTTAGTACAGACAGTCCGTCGATGCTAATTACTAATGGTGCATTTTCAAAGAGAGACATTTTTTAAAGTTTTAAGTGCAGTGATGGAGTGGAAGTACTTTGTTTCTTTATACAATTATTTCGAGAAAGACCAGTGCTATGGGACGCTACATTAACTGATTATAAAATCTATTTCTTTCGGAATCTATTTGTATACTAAATCTACTATTGCTGAACAACAGACACTTTGTCCTCGTCGAAACTCATTTTTTTTAAAGAGATTTTCTAACAATAACATTGTTATACTAGCTTTTGCCCGCGGCTCCGCCCGCGTGGATGTCGGTTATCGCGTAAAAAAGTAGCCTATGTCCTTGTCTATACCCCAGGCTATTTCTCTGCCTTTGATGACGATCGTTTTAGCGGTTCAGGCGTGAAAACGTAACAGAGATAATTTCACTATCCATACTAATATTATAATATTAGTATGGATAGTGAAATTAATTTGCAAAGTTATGTCTAACGCGGATAAAAAACTGCTAATCACGCAAAATCTATCAAGCGTATTTTTCTAAAACCTTCACCTTTTTAAAGATAATTTAACTATTGATCTTTTAGTATACGTGTTTTATTAAAATACCTTTTGTTTTATGTATAATAAATTAATAATGCGTCTTATTTGGGACAGCGCTCCTGGGGCCCAAGTCTGCTATTTTTATAAATTCGTCACTCCAACACGATCCCATTGTCATTTTGCTAAAAGTTCGTAATCTGCTAAATTCATAATGGTCGATCGTTGGTCGGTCAATGGTCTCGTAAAAGAATTGTATTACAATGGCATTTTGAACATGTATTCATGACAGATTTCATTTCTATATATTTTTACATATTATTTATTAGTGTTATAAGCAATCTGAAGTAGTAGGAAGTTGGAAGTTTAGTAGGAAGTTTCATTTGTCATTATGTACGAGATTACCAATTCTTTCAATGGAGTGTCAGTGGCTGACCATTGGAAAGTCATAATCACGCCATTATATTAGTAGATTACCAAACTTGTCAAAATCAACAACTATGAAATCAATGATAGACCAATCTGACACTATTGTAATAGCAGGCTTGAGGCCCTGGTTGGGCGAGTCCTATTACTGGCTGGACGTACGACGCGTTGCGTGAGCTCAGTACAGAACACTGGCATATATCTGGGCCTTAAGAGATTGAAGTTATCAGTCTCACCTGACAGTCGCGGCTGCAGTACCACTGGTTGGCGCAGCCCGCGCACACGAACTGCGCGTCTCTCCGCCTGCAGCCCTGACACAGCGGCGCGTCGTCGTTGTTGTCCGCCTGCTCGGTGGCACCCTCTGTCGGGGCTTCGGTGCCGCCCTCGTCGATCACGAGCCGGCCCGAGCCGGAGCCCGAAGGTGAGGCCGATGCTTCGCCCTCGGAGGCAGGACTTTCTTCATCGTCCTGGAAAATATGGGGGTTGGTTAAAGTGGGTTTTTGGCAATAGGACATCGTTTGTTTTTTTAAACTATTGCTTAGCCCGCAGGTAAGGTTTAACATCCGTCCGGATTTGGTCGGCTTTTTGGCTCCCGTCCAGATTTGGTCGGCTTTTTGGCTCCCGTCCGGACTTTTTCCGGCCTTGTCATTTATCCGAACTTCTCGACAAAAAAAGGTGTTTTTTTCAGAGATTAAAAAAGTAAGATGGGTAGGTAAAAAACGTATTTTCTTTCTTTCTTTCTAGGTACTGAAAAAAGAAGGATAAAGAATAATATCCGGACTTTTTTGCAAATGTACGGCTTTTTGTCATGACTTTAAAGTTCTAAATGGTAACCGTACCCTCAGGTAAATCCGCGTGGTTTTCGGAGTTTGCCATACAAACACATGTCGTCAAGTCACGTGAACAATTTATAGGGTAGGGACAGCATTTCCAGGGTTCAAGCTACGTCTATATTTTTAATTAAATCTTTTAATCTGTTTATTTGTGAAGATGAACCTCTTAGATGCCTAATCAAAATCAGTCAACTCTACGTAGTAACACACAGAATGAAAGAGACACATTCGCATCTATACAAATAAATAAGATTGAAGTGTCTGTTTGTAATGTCAAAATAACAGCTTTTTACAAAATTTATGTAAAAGTATATACGGTACTTAAAACAACAACATTTTTGTCCGTCTGTTCGGTTCCGGCTAATCTCTGAAACTGCTGGACCGATTTTGACAGGACTTTCGCTAGCAGCTGATGTTATAAGTAGTAACTTCGGCTACTTTTATTTTCGAAAAAGCCACTTGCCGCGGGCGGCAGCTAATATTTTATAACATTACATAGTACGACCACATTCCTGCATCATTTCTTCTAATCGATCGATTTGCGTCAATAAACAGAAGGTGTCTTACCTTGACAATGTCTTTAAGTATTCAAAGTCATTCCCAAGGCTAGCAGCTGCACCACCACTTCAGTTTTCTCAAACAGCTGTTTTGGATACACTTTTGTGTTTATCAGATTAAGGGCCTCGTTCACCATCTCCAATTAAAGCGTTGATTAGTTACTTCCCGATTAACGTTAATTGGCAAGTAAAAGTAACGAGTATCTTCTGTCAATTTCACAAGCGAAAACAAAGCTTCGGGTAATAACTTACTGGTTAAGTCAACGACGTATCAAATCATACGTTACATTCGTTCAATATTACGTCAATATCACTCGTCAAACGTCATCTTGCTGAATTGTTTGGAATATAATCGCATGCGATTTTAATTTGTTATTGTACTTAAATTGTGTTGCTTTAGCAGTGTCGGAGAGAAAGTATTAATTATAATAAATTATCTTGCCGATTTATTCATTTCGATTTGATTTAATTTACATGAGAGGGACATTTTGGAATGTCTCGTACAAAAATACAAGATGTGCTAGATAAGAAACAAAGCGAAGCGTCACCGTGAATAAATAAATAAACAATAGGTACACGAATACTCTGTATTCGTTATGTTGTAGTATGTTCAAATTCGTCCAATTGTTGATAATCGATGGTAAAATCTGCACCAAATGAAAAGACAACTTTTAAATATTTAACCCTCAAAAAAACACGCTACTTGGCGGACGACGTGGCAAGTAAGTTACGGGTCAATTAATCTTAAGAGTAGTGCTCGAACGTCGTGAAACTCGTACATGAAGTTACGGGGGACTTAAACTGGCGAATAGCCTAGTCGACACTTGAAGGTGGTGAAAGAGGCCCTAAGCCGCATTTACACATCCGCGTGAGTGACGAGGCGAGCGGTGGTTCGACATTCGCCTCGTGTTTCGAGTCGTCGCTCGTGACGCTCACGTCAAGAGGCCCTAGTGTGAGTTTATTTTAACCATCTCGAATTTACGCATCGAGCGCGTTCAGCACTCTGATTGGTGAAGGGCGAATCGGAGGCCAATCAGAACGCCGAACGCGCTCGATGCGTAAAATCGAGATGGTTAAAAGAAACTCACACTAGGGCCTCAGAGCGATTATTGTACACGAGTCAAACCGAAAAGTGTGGCGAGACGAACTAGTGTTTACTCATTTGCTTTCTAGTTCTCATTCATTTCGTAGCAAACGGCCCATCAAGCAACATAACGAAATTGACTGGACCAACAAACATTTTTTTACAATATAAATCATACTATTAAACACGAAACGAAACTGGCAAATTAAATAAACTGACGTGTGAGGGAAACTGACCAGTGATACGCGGACTCGATAGCTATGATGTTTCTGGAGCTTTACCAAAGTCAGCCTAGCACTAAATAATTATATCAACTTTGCAAATGCAATGCAAAAGCCGCTAGAATGACGACGTCGTCCATTTTGTCAAGCTGAAGTAGAAATCAATAGACGCAAATTTGTAAACGGTCACTCGTGTAGCCTAAAGCCACACGAATATCTCGCCTAACAATTCGTTGAACGGCGAGGCGAATGACGGGCACGCGTGTGTAAATGCGGTACTACATAGTACGAATGTTTTCTCTTTCAAACCGATCGATTACGTCAACAAGCAACTCATAATTGGACGTATAGTTAAGCAGAAAGGACTGAGTTGTACGCCAAAGAGGTCCTAACGGTTGGTTTTTTCACTCAGTTAAAAAGATCCGTGACTCTGCAAAGATAAAGAAAAGGTTGATTTTTTTAATGATGGAACCAACCCTCATGTTAACCGTTAGGACCTCTTTGATATATACAATTCATCCCTGACCACAATGTGGGCTGAGTCCTTTTTGTTTAACTACGTCCAATTATGTTTGGCCTGTTCCACTAGTTCCAATAGTATTTTAGAGGTATGAGAAACAGGGTGTAAAGTTCACTCATATATAGAAAAGGGAGGATCCTCCGACCAGACGGGTATTGCGTCTGGTGGGCTACTGCCCAACGGTTGATGTCGGGATGTTGTATATATGCTAGTCGCGCGGTAAACTCTGACAGCGCGATGCAGGATTTGTGACGTCAGGCCTTTGATGCGTAGTTCGCATGTGGCGTTGTTGATACCGCCACAGTATCTAATGAAAATGTTTTTTTTTTTTTAATCATAAAACGAAATTGTAGATGCCAATTTGTAGTGCTTTGATTTCATTATTTGAATACTTATCCGAAATTCTAATCCAAATTACAATTTTTTTCATTTGACATTTACCATTAACCTTAATTTTCGTCAAAGTCAAATCATTTATTTCAAGTCGGCCATTAAAAGACACTTTTGAATGTCAAGTCATTTATTCAAGATAGGCTGAGAATCAGCACTTCGGACGTCAAAATTACATAAGACAGTCACCCAAAACGTCCACCCTTCACCACTTCCTAGTGCTTTAGTTGGTAAGAAGTGGCACAACAAACTCCTCAGTAGTTTCGTATGGAGAAGAATGGGCAACATCGCATTTATTAATAAAGGGTTAGAGACATTCTGAAGTTAAAATCAAAGTCATATCATTTATTTCAAATAGGCACATAAAAGGCACTTTGGAACGTCAAAATTAATAAGAAAATTGTAATTCTAGTTGCCCCTTCCAAAAGATAATTTCGTATGGAGATGAATGGGCCAGATGCTCCAACGTTACTCTTTTAAAATGTTTTATATTAATTAAATATTGTAAATCAAATACCGGGTGGCTTTAAAACAATCGACAAGAATTAAGGGGACGTTCTACCCATCAATATAAACAACTTTTACTATGGGACCAACTTCGAATTCGCAAATAAAATCGACCTTATGCAAAATGTTCCAGTTGGATATGTACTATGGGGGACATCCAAATCGGCACACTTTCAAAACAAAATCCTGTGCTCACGGTTGTCCACATCTGTTTAATGCCCCTTTTTGCGACAACCAATTTAAAAAAACTTTTGTTTAAATAAATTTATCAGGCCTGATACAATAATCACAGACGTCTGACCACCTCGCCTGGTTTTTGACGGTCTTTTTTTTTTCATTTACAAAAGCAAGGGGCTCAGCAAAAATCCGATGCTGCGATGCTATTGGTTGATGAGCGTAGGTAAGCGTTACTATTGCGGCCGAGCGCTGCAAGCAAGAATAGTCCTTATGGTGGTCCTATTGAGGTATGAGGAACAGGGTGTAAAGTTCACTCATCCTCTATAGAAAAGGGAGGATCCTCCGACCAACTGGCTGTTGGGCTACTGCCCAACGGTTGATGTCGGGATGTTGAATATATGCTATTCGCGCGGTAAACTCTGATTGCGCGATGCAGGTTTTGTGACATCATCATGCAGGTCTTTGATGCATACACGTGGCGTTGTAGATGCCGCCACAGTCCGATTCGGATGTCCGTGATAGTACCTTTATGGGAAGGTCTATTTTTGAATGCGAATTCGTACTTTCCCGTAGTATAAGTTATCACTCTGTATGTGAAGACAATGAACCTAAAATAAAGGTAAGGTAACTCACCAGTTGCACCACCTCTTCAGGTTTCTCAGGTTGTGGCTCTGGGGGTGGGGTTGGCTGCACAGGTGTTATCGTGATCTCTCCGCAGTTCTATAACGATAGCCAGGAAATGGTTTAGTGTATTTTGTAAGGGGGTACTAATAATTACATAGTTATATAGTTTTAAAATATATATTAATAGTATAGTTTTAAGGTGCCTCTACGCTAAATGAGCCGAGTACGAATTTGCGTAGTGTGAACTGAGTTACGAATCGGCTCATTCGAGTTTGGCTCTTGCTCCGCCAATTGTCCGGTTTTTGACGAACACAAAAGGATTTGCATCGCGCTCGAGAACAGTGATCTTTGTAAGTCCATACTTGACGCCGCGAACAACGACGCGCAGAGCGGCTCCGTTCGTGTTTGGCTCGTTTAGCGTAGACGCACTTTTATGTGTTTAATCTTTGAAGTATTGAAGAGAATATTTATTTTGTATGTAGAAGCTTAGGGGCACATCATTTTTTCAATTCTAAAAACAGCGATTTAGAACCTTTAATCTCCATATTCTCATACTACTACAATATTTATTTTGAAATATAAACTACGTGTCGACAGTGAGAGAAATATATGCCCTTTTGGTAGAACCCAGTTTTCTTAGAGCAGGGATGGGCAAACTTTTTCCTATGCGGGCCAATATAAAAAAAAAAAACAATCTATGGGGGACAATGTTTTACACTTTTTGACTTTAATATATTTCTTTATTGAAATACTAATGTATTTGTGTATTCCGAAATAAAATTAAACAAAATTAAATTATATGAACTATAGATATTCAAATCAATTTTACACTATGAAATAGGGACATGACGTTTATTGCAGGTAATCTACAAAACAAGAAAAAACATTTACTAACTAAGCAAGTACGCGTCACTGAACTCTACGCGTTGATCAATGCGACACTGCACTTCTGTCAACTTTTGGGTTGATGGTTGCGGGCCGGATTGCAACCATTCGCGGGTCGGAGATGGTCCGCGGGCCGTAGTTTTCCCATCCCTGTATTAGAGCATCATGCAATGTGTGTCCTATTTATTAGGAATAATTTTGAAGACGCACCGACAGCATGCTTGTTTTATTACGACCACAGATTACTAGATAAGGGACAGTACATTAAGGGGGATGCCCTAAGGTAGACCGCGAAGTAAATTTTTTTTTTTACGTTTTTTTGCAATTTGTTGGTCAGTGTCTGGTTGTATTTGATTAAAATATAAGTACGATTCACGGTCGTAACAAATATGGCTTTACAGAATAGGGATGTGTCCTGGGTAAAAAAAAAAAAAAAAACTGTTTAGTCCGTCAATCAGATAATACAAAAGTATTAGACACGTATTTTTTGCTTTATCATATTAATAAAAAGTGACTTAGATAAAACACATTAAACTTGGAGAGTGGCGGCTTGTTACGTCACAGCTACGTATAAAATCTAGTGAGAAGTTACGTCATGCCACATTTGAACTCAATGTATCGCCGTAATGTTTTGATTACGTGAAAAAAGGAAAAAATACGTGTCCAATATTTTTTAATAATCTACATGACGGACAAAACTATTTTTTTATTCATTATCCCTATTATATTCATTAGAATCACCAATACAACTCCTTAAGTTAGAAATGTCCTCAAATGTCACGATTTCATGAAATAGTCATTCAATAGGATTTTAATGAACTTTGTATAGCGGGCTCGGATTTTCTTTGAAGGATAAGATCAGAAATGAAGTTATCCGGAGTTACCGACATAGCCTGCAGAATAAGCAAGCTGAAGTGGCAGTGGGCTGGCCATGTTTGTCGAAGAACCGATGGCCGGTGGAGAAGACGAGTCCTGGAGTGGAGACCGCGTATCGGCAAGCGTAGTGTGGGACGCCCCCCAGCTAGATGGACCGGTGACCTCAAAAAGGTGGCTGGGACAGACTGGATGCGGAAGGCGGAGGACAGGGTGTTGTGACGCAGCCTGGGAGAGGCCTATGTCCAGCAGTGGACTACGAGGCTGAGTTGATTGATTTAAATAAATATTTGATACAGCCGCGAATCAACATTCAACCAGACATTGACATGCAAATAAAAACGTAAGAAAATTTGAACTTCGCGGGCTACCTTGATGCATTCGCCTTAAACGAAACCCGATAAAATACTTATAATGACATAACTCAAGACTTATATACCCTGTTAGTACGATAACAAACCCCATAATATAACAAGAATTCCATACAATGATTAATGTGCACCCTAAGCCAATGCATATTATTATTATTTATTCGTAGTACACAGTACATAAGATAAAGCACGCATTGGGCAGTTTTGGGCGCAGCCAGTCGTTTTAGCCAATCGGACGGCTGCCGCCCGACTTTGTTAGGGACTAAACACATTTGCGCAGAATGGGGAGAAACAAATCTTTGACCATTATTGTCTTTCACGTTAATAATTGTTCTTCTTTTAAATATGGCAGCATTATGCTGTGATAGGAGCCTTTTTGGCCTAGCACAGGTCTTTTATAATTTGAGAATAAAAAATTAAAAAAATAAAAGCTATTTCCTCTGCGTGCCCCAAATAAAATATGTTTCTTTCTAATAGAAAATATATTAAAATTCTGACGCCATTCTATTCAAATGAGATTTATCACTAATCCAATGCGATTTACATTGGTTTCACAACCAATTAACCAATGCGAATTAAAAATAATAATATTGAGAGTATGAAAATTTCCTTGTAGAATACCATGATATTATTAAAATCTTTTCTGTTTTTTTTTAATGCCAAAAAGCTAGACCAAAAAGCTTATAATTTATACTATAAATATTGTTTTTTACTTTAGTAATTATATAATTTATAAAATAATTGAGTACATGATTATATTTTATCTCTGTATATAAATAGATATGGGTCAAATATATATTTTTGCCTACAGGAATATAGGATTTTTTTATAAATACTTATTGCTCATTACTTTAATGTTTATTTGATATTATGGTTTATGATTATGAGGTGGCATTTATTCAATGAGCATTGCCAGACTCTCAAAAATCAAATCAAATAATTTAATATATTAAACAGTTGGAGCTTCATTTGTAAAAAATATTAAGAGCAATTTTGTAGGTACTAATTTGTAAGATAAAATTAGTACTTATTTATTATGAGTAACGTACTTTAATTCACTGAACATTTACAGTTACTTATTCAATGTAACTTGCCCTTAATAATTTCAGTAGTAGTTATTAAGATTTTGGCGCATTATGATCGCAAAGGCGCGGCTTAGGTACATGATCAGATACTTTTTTCTAGACTCGTATCAAATTCGAAAAAGTAAAAATAGATAACTAAAGTCTGGAGCAAAAACCAATGAGCCAGATCCCTAAAAACCACAGCTCCAACTCTTTAAAAACCATAACATAACTTAAAAACTAAATTTTGAATTTGGAATGATCAAGGCCAATCAGCACACCAATTGTTATAATGTCGTACATTAGTGGTACCTTGGCCTGACCGAAAGTTGGTAACGTTGGCGCACTCTGTTTCCGTTCCGGCGACATGAGGAGTTTAGCCAACGTCGGGGAGTAACTCTGAGACGCAGGTAACGCCTGCTGGAAGGTTGGCAACACTCATTTCAAGCTAGTTTGCAAGCATTATTGCCATATACAAAAAAAAGAAAATATTAATGGAAGCTGGGATATGAGTATTTCTACAAGCCATAAGAATGATGAAAAAAAATATTGATACCTTTGTGAGGATGCCGTGGAGTAAGGAGTTTTGTTGTGTTGATTCTTGGCTTGTGGTGACAGGTAGTAAGGATATTTCGGGATATGGCGGAGGAGGTGGCAACCTAGGGCTTGGGGAGGCCAGTCTCTCCGCTTGCTTGACAGACACATGTGCATCCTCGTGGTTCCTCTCCTGTCTCCTTCTTCCTTCAGGTCTTATATGGTGTTCAGGTCTGTTGGTGATGGTTTCTGGTGGTCTGTTTGGTATGAGGCCGGAGTTAGCTTGCTGCATGTTCGCGAATTGGACGAGGACATCTTTGAATGACAGCCCGTTCGGTAGACCACCAGCTTGGATTTGCTGGAGGCGTTCTAGCATTACTTTTTGATTCTGAAAGAAGCATTGAAGATATTGAGGTAAGATTTTAAAGGAATTTCAAATACGTGTTACAACAGTTAAGCACGGCAGTACTGCACAGGTAAAATTAACTTTATTCGAGGCGTTTTGTCAGTCTTTTTATACGTGCAGCCTATGGGTGAAGCATACGCAGAAGACTTACAATGCCCCTTCCCTGCGTGTCCAATACAATAACGCGTTCAGGATGTTGATAGGGTTGCCACGCTCTTGTAGCGCATCAGGTATGTTTGCAGACGCTCAGTGGATGGCTTTCAAGCGATACATCGCAAAAGAACAGCGTCTCTGATGCGCCGCATACGGGGCAGCCCCAACAGCTTCCTGCAGCTTATTGCAGGGAGAATGGATGTGGATTGCTCGTTCATGGAGCATTGGACAAAACTACACGTGCGAGTGGTGCGGTCCTGATCCAATGTTTTATTGTTGTGTGTGTTTTATATTATTATTATTTTTAAACCTATGGATGATTATAATAACTTCTAGTGATTGTAATTATCTGAAATAAATGAATTGAATTGAATAAGCCCAAATGTTTGTGTCCTTTTTGTCACAAGAAACGGTCAAACTTACTACGTTTCTAAATATATCTACTTTGTCTCTGTCACCTTTGACCTAGGCTACAGTCAAGAGCAAACCCATCGTAAAATAAAAAAATAAAAATTATGTGTAGTATCTTTATTTTAAATTTAACGTGTGAGCAAGTGTTCAGGAATGTGCCAATTCACGAAAAACTCGAAACTTACTCATCATTTTAAAATGGTCAAATTCAGAACAATAGCTTTGAATTGTATAGATCAAAATGTCATATTTAATTTAAAATACAGGACTGCACTTATGTGTTTCAAAATTTAATGCAACACTCACTAATAAATAATCAAATACGTCCAAATGCGTAAGTTGAACATCGTGATGTAAACCACCTCTTAATAATCATACAGTACAGACGCCAGCACATCAAGCTACTACAATCTGTCAAATTTCTTTAATAGATTTTCAACTTTATCACTACAGTATATGGTTCAAGGTTGATTGCGAAAATTTGACAGTTTCGAGTAGCTTGACCTGCTGGCGTCTGTAGATGGAATATGAACCAATCCAGTTGTAAGCTACATTACCGATTCCTACAACCAACGAACCGCTTTTGTAAGATTCGTGATTTCACCCACGAAACGACATTAGTCCAATGGCTTGCAATAACTCTGGCTATAGGAAACCTATAATAACGGCTAAAAATAACGACAGTTATTATGTAATATTGCTGAAATTACTGCACTTTAGAGTTATTTTTTTAATGTAAGTAGTAAATAGTGCTGTGTGCTTAGTATTTATCGTGAAATAACGGAGTTTATTAAACGTTTACATCAAAATAACGAAAGGGTGAGAACAGTTATTTGTCTAATGTTATGTTATGTAAATGGAGTATAGGTATAAATGCAAGTTTTAGTATGGACCCACATAATATTAAGGGGTTTATTTATAAACGCTGCTTAAAGTTAAGTAACGATTAGCGACTGTTTAACCATACATTTTTGACGTTTGAACGTCACTTAACTTTAAGCAACGTTTATGAATAAACCCCTTAATGTTTAAGTTACAAAACGTACGCTTTATTATAATACTAGCTTCTGCCCGCGACTTATTCTGCGTGAAATTTCTTGTACCTACCCCCGGCCCACCCCGTCGCATAGCATCCTGCCAGCCTGCACGCGCCATTACTTCTTTTTCGCTTAGTATTCTGTCTTAATTTTTTGCTCGGCTCCTAAGAGTCCTAGCGTCATGTTAAATAGCCTAAAGCCTTTCTCAAGAATTGGGCTATCAAATGCAAAAAGATTTTTTTAAATCCGACTGGTAGTTCCTGAGATTAGCGCGTTCATACAAACAAACAAAAAAACGTCAGTTTTATTACATTCTTATTACATATTTGGATAAGGATTAATACCATCTTTATGAAAATTCCCCCTTATCTCCGAAACGAATCTTCGTTTTGGAAATGAAGGGGAATAGTCAATTTTCATCGATTTTTATAAATCGATTTATCGGAGAAATAATCAAAAGAATATTTGTACGTTATTAAATTCTATTGTTTGTTTTTTATTTATACAAATACCAAACTAGGAACATCATTCCTGCTGTAAAATCTTAAATGAATAAGTAAAAAAAGGAAAGTAAGAAGTAGGTAGGTAAGTATTAATAAGTAATAAATAAGTCTACTTTTTTACGGCTCTGAATTGCAGCGGTTTTAGTCAGTGGCGACAACTCAATTCAATTGCAATCCATAATGTAGGTACACACACATGTGGTAAGTATGAATAAATAGACACAATTAACAATTATGGACTATGTCGGGCACAGCAAAATTTTTGAATAAGTAGGAGAATATGTGATACATTTTCGATACTTGATATTTTATATCGATTTATCGAAATAAAAGACATCGCCAAAAAATATCGATATATAACGATAAAAAACGGCTTGTAGAAAAAATATCGATATTTTTTCTACAAGTCTATGTGGGTGTACCTACTATAGGAGCTCCTCTGCCTAACCCCTCGGGGAAAAGAGGCGTGATGTTATATATTAAGGCGACGATAACCGACTTTTAATTATTTTATACTGAAGATCACGTCTAAACGAGTAGTGTTAATGATTTGGAAAAAATATATGTAAAATTAGAGCATTTTCTTAATAACATAATATTATATTAATATTTTAGATTATGTGTATATTACATAGTGAAATAAATTTGTAAAGTTATGTCTAACGCGGAAAAAAAATTGAGAATCACGCAAAATTTATCAAGCGTAGTTTTCTGAAACCTTCATTTTTTTTTAAATAAGTTAATCATTGATATTTTCGTGTTTTATTAAAGTACCATTTGCTTTATTTATAATAAATTAATAATGCGTCTTACTTGGGACAGCGCTCCTGGATGGGCGAGTCCTATTACTGACTGGACGTACGACGCGTTGCGTGAGCTCAGTACAGAACACGCAAGCTAACCACTCAAGGTCACTGGCATATATGTGGGCCTTAAAACTAGTACTCTCCAAGCCACACCTTAATACTTTCTACATTACTACTACCATTAAAATATGTCCAATAATTTTTTTTTATAGCCAGCGACTAGTTGATTGATCGAAGGCCGCTAGGATCCTAGCGCAACAAATATTGGGTCAAGGTAATGCTCTGTTACTCACCTATAGGCATTCGTGTCGTAAAGGTTAATAAATATCTTAGCTTTTTTATGTCGTAGGAAAAGTACTTGATGTTTAATTAAGTATTGATACTACAATGTATGAGGAGCTCGTGGCTAAGTAATAACAGCCGCACGGGTCGATCCGTCAGGTTAAGCTACGCTTGCCGGGGTTGGTCCGTGGATGGGTGACCATCTTTACATACCGAGACTCCTCCGTGCCTCGGAAAGCACGTTAAGCCGTTGGTCCCGGCTGTCATTCGTGGATCTTTGACAGTCGTTACGGGTCGTCAGAAGCCCAAAAGTCTGACAGCTAGTCTTACCAAGGGATATCGTGTTACCCAGTTACTGGGTTGTGGAGGTCGGATAGGCAGTCGCTTCATGTAAAACACTGGTATTCAGCTGCATCCGGTTAGACTGGAAGCCGACCCCAACGTAGTTGGGAAAAGGCTAGGCAGACTACAATGTATTTTTAAAGCCCGACGGAAAAAGAGGGGTTATAAGTTTAACGCATGTATCTGTGTGTCTGCCTGCGCCATCGTAGGTCACGAACGACTGAACCGATATTTTTTAATTTTTTTTATTCTTTAAAATTTAGGGTTTTCGTAGAACGTGGTGCTATCTAAATATTAACTTTTATAATATACTAGCTGCTGCCTTCGGCTTCGTCCGCGTGGCTTTTTCTATACAAATAAATAAAATTGAAATTTCTGCTTGTAATGTAACATTTTTTTTATCCACGCGGGCGAACCCAAGGGTAGCAGCTAGTCGAAAATAAAAGTAGCTTAAGTTACTCCTTATAACATCAGCTATCAGCCGGAGAAAGTCCCGTCAAAATCAGTCCAGTCGTTTCGGAGGTTAGCCGGAACAAACAGATTTTTTTTTATAATTTTTTTTTTTGATATTTGTACCGTAAGTATATACTTTCATAAGAATTTAGTAAAATGCTGTTATTTTGACATTACGAACAGAGACTTCAATTTTATTTATTTGTTTAGATACAGATATACTAATCCATACTAATATTATAAATGTGAAGGTAACTCTGTCTGTCCGTCTGTTACGTTTTCACGCCTAAACCGCTGAACCGATCGTTATGAAATTTGGCAGAGATATAGCCTGGGATATGGACAAAGGCTACTTTTTTACGCGATAACCGACATTCACGCGGGCGGAGCCGCGGGCAAAGGCTAGTATTATTATAAAGAGGTAACATTTGTGAGTTCGGATGCAGGAGGTAATTTTCGAAACTACTGATCGGATTCAGGAAATTCTTTCACTAATGGGAAGCTGCAGTATTGCGGAATGTCATAGGCAGAGATCGGAATAGGTAGAGTTAATTCAAAGTCAAAGTCAAATCATTTATTTCAAATAGGCACGAAGATGCACTTTTGAACGTCAAAAATTACATGAATAGTTAATTGATTCTAGTTGCGCCTTCCAAAAGGTTCCAAAAGGTTATGTATGGAGAAGAATGGGCAAGAAACTCCATACTTACTCTTTTAAAATGTTAACAATAGTTTGTATACATTAATTAATAATTATAGGTGAAGACGAATTACCTAAACTACGAGGTAGGAAGTAACATAGAGTGGATAATACCTCCTCTAAAATCCCGGAATAATAAAATTATAAATCCCGGGATTTAAAAACCACGAATTATTTATTGGACTTTATTTATAGTTACAAATTATTGATTTGAAAAGTCATATAAAATTTTTAGAGTTCCGTACTAAAACTATTAAATCAAAGAGCTTTTTAGCAATTTTAGTATGCAACCCTAAAAATGTTATATGAACTCAAACCATTTATTTCAATTGAAATGAAATGAAATCGTTTATTCTGTAAATAGGATATCGAAATCACTATTACACGTCATATAAAAAATATAAAAACAAGCTTGGGGAAGTCGACATTTCCTACTATCTGACTATCCCTGAGAAGAAATGGCGAAACAAACTCAGGCCTGTAAATGAAACCATTTACAGGCACTTTTGAATTGTCAAGGAGTCAGTCAGTAAGAAAAATGAAGCTACATGCCCATTCCAAAGCGTAGTAGGTACGTATGGCGAAGAACAGGCAAGAAACTCCATGGACACTCTTTTAAATTAAATTGTTACATAAATAATTTTTAGTTACATCATAATGTTGAATTTATAACGAAATGTGAGAACTATGTAAAAATAAAAAATAAAAACGTAGGTACACGTTAAAAGCGTCCAGAGTAAAAACGAACAATTCAAAAAAATAAATAAGCCGTGGCAGCTTAGAGATGACCACTATGACCAGTCCCAACTGACGGCGCCAGTTCACGAACATGACGCAAGGATATATGATTTTTGAAATCAATAATTTGTAACTATAAAAATAAAGTCCAGTAAATGTTAGATCGAAGAAAAGCCACCTCATTTTCATGTAAAATTGCACGCTTCGAAAGGCATAGGTCGTCAACTGTTGATTTATTAATACAGCCTCAAGACTCCATGCAGGACAATGACCCGACCCGGCCCTATAAGTACTCTAAGATACGATGCGCCACTTTCGCAGAAAACAGTTTTAATTTATAATGTCTACTGGAAAGGTACACAGGTTTTATTTACGACTAGCTGTTGCCCGCGGCTTCGCCCGTCTAAGTTACTCATAACATCAGCTATCTGCCAGTGAAAGTCCCGTCAAAATTGGTCCAGCCGTTTCGGTGATTAGCCGGAACAAACAAACAGACAGACAAAAATTGTTTTTTTGTTATAGAATAGAATAGAATATTTTTATTTCAGACAATTCAGTCCATATGGTTAGTAACAATTTTACTTAACATCTAGTGTTAGTACAGACACACAAACAAACAAAGAATTAAGTACCGTAGTTATAAGTACCGTATATACTTTCATATGCATTTAGTAAAAAGCATTATTTTGACATTACAAAGAGACACTTCAATTTTATTTATTTGTGTAGATTGACTAACAGAGTATGGTCTAGACGCCCTCGAACATACCGTACGTCTGAAGTGGAAATGGGTAGGCCATGTAGCATGCCTACCTGTCACAAGGTGGACCCATAGAACCACGACATGTTCGGGATCGACAGGATGAAGATCCAGAGGTTCGGGCTTCTGACGACCCGTAACGACTGTCAAAGATCCACGAATGACAGCCGGGACCAAAGGCTTAACGGCATTCCGAGGCACGGAGGGGTCTCGGTATGTAAAGATGGTCACCCATCCACGGACCAACCCCGGCAAGCGTAGCTTAACTTGATGAACCGACCCGTGCGGCTGTTATTACTTGGCTACGAGCTCCTCCGATTCAAAAAGGATTGTTAATCTTTATCTATGGAAATCGCATTGATTGACATGAAACATAGCTACATATACGAAACTTAAGACGTCATTCATTCTATATTATTATGTTTACATAACTGTAGTATCCTCTCAAAGTCAAAGTCAAATCATTTCTTTCAAATACGACTCATAAAAGGCAGTTTTGAACGTCAAAATTAACAAAATGTTGAATTGTTTCAGTTGCCCCTTCCAAAAGGTTGGATGTATGGAGACGAATGGGCAACCATACTCTTTTAAATTGTTAACAATATTTTGTATATGAACATTAATCAATTAATTATACACCGGGAGGAGACGCCCTAGGAGAACATATAGTGAGCTAATTGGTGATGTTCTTCAGAAAGGTCAGGTGCGTAGCACTCGCTTCGGGAGTGCATGTATGACCAGATGTATGAATGTAAACGAAGCAAAAGAAGTATGTAAGGAGCGTAGCAGGTGGCGCTCTATAGTTTCTGCCTACCCCCATGGGAAAAAGACGTGAGTTTATGTATGTATGTACATTAATAAATTATGTGAAGATATTCTTTTTCTTAAAACCTTTATATCAATACCCATATTTTCTACTTCTACCCCTGCTTACACGATCATAGTATGTAGCCGTGAAGTGTGAATATACCACGTCATCATCCCTCAACAACCCACAATCCACGTCTATTCGCCATAACATGTGGGCCAGTACTGTTCCATGCCACAGACAGTCATTGAAAATTGAGGTCAAGGAATACAATTACAAATTAGATTATTGACTCGGCTGTAAGTTCTAACGATAGACTATGCTAGGTTCGAGCGATGATGTACTTAGATAGATATGGATTTAGAAAAAATTAAAGCAGGTTTTAGTTTTAAATGTCGCGATTTGACGGTCAGGTTTTCGTGTGGTTAGTGACTCACCTGATGTCAGAGTTTTTTTGCCGCCCATGGGCTTCTGACTGGTCTACACATGCCATCGAGAAAAATCTCTAAGTTAGCAACTTATCATTGTTTACTCACGATTTTTTTTTTTCACCTTTTTTGTGTTTAATAATTAATGTATACAAATATTGTTAACATTTTGAAAGAGTAAGTATGGAGTTTCTTGCCCATTCTTCTCCATACGTAAATACCTTTTGGAACAACTAGAATCAATTAATTATTTTTGTAAATTTTGACGTTCAAAAATGCTTTTTATGTGCCTATTTGAAATAAATGATTTGACTTTGTTTTGGGGTAATTGTACACACATAAAATTACAATTGATTGCAATAGGTTTCATTTTAACAGTTCATCACGTCCATTGCGTGATTTACGTTGTTGACAGACGAATTTTTTCGAATCTTTTAAGCAATGGATTAGCTATATCTTTCTAACTCTCGGATTATGATTCAAACTGTGTTACGCAATTAGGGTGCTGGTAAGTTTATGGTCAGCGCAGACAGAACAGCAAAATGCTCGAGCAGTTTCATTGATTTATCCGTCGCGTCTGTGTGTCTGTCTGTTCGCGATAAACTCAAAAACGACTGCACTTTTCATGCTGTTTTCACCAATGTATAGAGTGGTTCTCGAGGAAGGTTAAAGTATATAATTAATCAAGTTTTTGTATACATTGGCTAAAATATAATGATATTTGTTGGAAATGTCGGAAAAAATTAGCCGTCTGGAACGGATCTGGCTGAAATTTGGTACAGGATAGATTATAGCCTGGAATAAGAAATAGGCTACTTTCTATCCCTGGAATAGGTTCCCATGGGTTGCGGGAACGGGATCAAAATTTCATGATTACTTTTGGTCGCGATAACCGACATCCACGCGGGCGAAGCCGCGGACATAAGCTTGTTGATAACTAAAACTACAACCGACTTCCAAAAATAAACACTATAAAGTGAAAAATAACTTTAATTTCGGAATTTAGCGTCTTTGGTTTTGTATTTTTATTTTTTACCACCGACTTCCGAAATTGAAGTTATTTTTCACTTTGCAGTATTTTTTTTTTGAAAGACGGTTGTTCTTTTTGTAAATAAGTTTTTATTTTTCACAAAAAATTATAAGATCCTTGTAATTTGCGAATTTTGCTTTTAGGATTGTACATTTTGTTGACGGTTTGGGCCGAATATTTGAAATTGGAAAGTAATCTTCAATTGAGGTCCATAATAGTGCAATAACGGATTTAAACGAGGAAATAGTTAATGTTAATAAATCGCTATCCTATCTTAATAATTATTTACTCATTTCCTACTGATAACAACATTAAACTACTGTAATACACTGCATTTAAATGAAATAAAATAGCAATAAAAAACACTTACCATATCTAGATTGTTAAACAGCATGTTAAGGTTGTTCAAATTGTTCATACCATCCAGTTTCGGTGCTATTGGTCGCGGCGCATTCATCATATTAGGATTGAGTATAGACTTCATTCTACGACCTCTTCTTGGCGTTACCTCTGGATTCCTTTGTCTATAATCTGCTATTATCGACTTTACATCCTTGGTAGGACCTTGACGGCCCATAGGAAGGCCGAAACTCGAAGGTAGTTGCCCGTTCATGTCTCTTGGGAACCCAGTCAAGTGACCAGGCATCATCATTTGCTGGGGAAATACTGGTTTTGGCATCGACATGTGCGCTTTGTCGTAAGGCGGCGGTAACCCTACCATGGGGTTATAGTGAGACGTGACGGGCATGATTGGCGTCTGCATCATCGGACTGAGGGTAGAGCCAGGTTGTTTGAGCGCCAGCCCTGAGATCTCGTCACTTTTATCTATCGCCAAGTTCTTAGCTTGGTTTAGATAGTCGAACGGATCTCGATCTCGTTCTGCACCGTTGATTTCTGCAGATTTCTCGAATGATAAAACCTGTTTTCGTCTTAAAAGTCGGAGTAGGATCTCCTCTTTGACTTTTTTGAGGTGTAGTATATTGTTCCACTCGTGTTCTTTTTTTTGCGCGAGTTCTCTTAACGTCTGTATCTCTGACAATAGCTGTTCTGTATGCCTCTGTATTTCATCTACGTTGTTTTTAGTGGCTGTCTGTATGTAGTCGTTGATCATCGTGTCGTGTTGGGGAAACGTCTTCTCTACTTCTATACAGAGCTTCTTTAGTGGAGACTCTGTGTCAACTTCTTCGCTTGACCGTCTTTTTGTACCTTGTTCCTCCTAGAAAGAGAAAAAAAATTTAGGACATTGCTTTTGACAAATTCTATGTGAAACAGTGACAGCCTAATGGCGCGTTTACATTAGGTCAGTTACGCTGTTTTCGGCTGCAACCGTATTTGCTCAATGACTAATGTAAACAGGTATTCGGTTGGGCGTATTCGGTCTCAGCCCGTACTCAGTCACCGACTAGTGTAAATAGCTATTCGGTTGGCCGAATTCGATCGCAGGTCGAATTCGATCACATTACAGCCCGGTTAAACCGTTAGCGATCGCCGAATTCGGTGAACCAACCTAATGTAAACAACCCAATTCAGTTAACCAATCCGGCTCAAGTGAAAGCGGTCTCCGTATACGGTGGCAGACCTAATGTAAACGCACCATAAGCCTTAGAAGCTATAGAAAGGTAAAATTTTATGTAAGGTATTCTAAAGAGGGTGTAGAGGTGCAATAAGAAAGGGTTTCTGCGGAACTGATCCTCTGGGGGGATCTAACAAAGTGTTTTAATTATATATCCTCCTGCCCCTTGGTTTAATTTATTTGAGGTCGGCGCTGCGTGTCGTCTTCTTCCACTCCACACCATCTCTGACAGCCGTCATTTCAGAATTCACCCCCATTCTAGCCATATCATCCTTCACACATTACATCCATCGTTTCGTACGATGGATGGAATGTGAAAAATAAAAAAGAATATGACAATAAAAAATTAAGGGCCTTTTTACCCAAATGTCCGGTTAAACTGGCTGGTCTGTCCGGCTTTTCAGTTTTAAGATCTGGCAACCCTATGTACACCTCTTCCTAACCCATTGGAAAAAACAGGCGTAATGGTATGTTTATTTATTTTTAGTCGAAAATTGGCTGCACTAAAACCTCTTTCAATAATTCTTCTTGCAAGTAACAAAGCTACCAAATCGTAATCAGCGATGATCTGCAGACAGTTCCGATTTTCGAATAAATTATAACATTGTATTATTACAAAGCTGCCGTAGACGGAGCACAATAACGCCATATTGTTCAATTTTGCCAACGGCTTGGGTTACGTGACCTTGGTTGAGATCAAGTGTCACGGAAGGTCATTTTGCAACAAGTTTTTATGCACAAGCGCTTGGTTCAAATGTAGAGTTAAGTTTAGTTTTATCGATTATTATAATAAAATGGCACAGAAAGATCACAAAATAAACACACAAAAACCGGCCAAGTGCGTGTCGGACTACGCACAATGGAGGGTTCCGTAGGTGGCATGAATTTATCCCAAGAACAAACTTAACATTGTAGTTGAAAAACATGTACTTCAACTGCAAATGTAAGTTGGTACTATTACTCGGTAACTTGTAACGCCTACTTAGTTGTGATAGTTTTGCGGCGCGGCGCCCTTGTAATACAAGGCTCGGACTGCACTCGTAACAGGGTGTTTAAAACTATGTCATGCGTCATAATTAATAAAAATAAAAAATTCTATAAATTACATGAATTTAGTAGTCATTGGATACATGAAGTGGGCTGTCTTTGTAAGAAGACTAAAATGCCACGGTGAATACTACTGCTGTGATTTTTTCCACGTATCTAAATACAACTATTTAGCTGGCAGGGGGAGGGGACACACACACTTGACTCGTAACAAAAATGAGCACTTTAAAGCTTGATATTACGCAAACGGAACCTTGAATCGAAAAATTGTTTTCACAAACCCGGAATATTTTTAAACGGCCTATCCAACGGTACTCCACACTATGGGATAGGCTATTATTGATCGAAGGGATAAACGAGAAAAAGACCAGAAATCAGGAGAAAAAAAAACTGCTGTTCCCTACATTTTGAAGAGTTATGCGAACAAAAATGTAGGGAACAGCTGATTCTTTCTTCGTGAAAGTTGATAATGATGAGTATAATGATCCCTTAAGAGGATGCCCATGAATCCAATTTTACCCTGTATAGGGAGTTTTTAGATGAATCTTTTCTTTTCCTTCTCACTGTTTTTTTAAATACCGATTACTGACTGTTGCTAGGGCTTGAATTTTGCACGTCGTCGAATGTCCACACCAGCACCCTAATTGCGTAACACACTATCAATCGCGATCTGAATGATTTTGAAGGATATTGCTAATGCATTGCTTCATGTGTTCGAAAAATGTGTCTGCTCAAAAACGTAAATAGCGCAATGAATGTTGTTGAACAGTAAAAACGAAAGCCATTGCTACAGTGTGTTAGGCAATTACACCGCAGGGCAAAAAACTCTCCTCACGGAGGCAATCGGCGGCGGCAATCTCTCGCGTCCGGCCCTGGTCCAGGCCATGGTCCGGAGCGAGAGTGCATAGGAGGCAGTCACCTCCTTCTGCGAAGCAGTAATGCTCGCGAAGGAGGAGGCGGAACGCCGATTCCCGGCTACCGTAGGCGCGGGCTTGCGGACGGCGAGCTATGGGCAGCTCGCCGTCCGGTAAGGATCAGGGGGTCTACTCCCTAAGTCCGTCAACGAAGTAACGGGCCCGTCCGTTAGTAGTCCGACACGTCGGACTGAACCCTACTCCCTAGTAATTTCGGATTCATCAGTTTCCAACGGAATCGTAGACAATATTCGTGAACGAAAGACGCATGGCGATTGATGACAATGGAGTTGTGCTATTTTACCGGTCGATTACCGGTTTAATTATTTTGTGGTTTTCAAGCTAAATAAACTAAAATCAATATTTTTTCCTTAGAAAATGACTACATTTATAACAATATACTTTTTATTATAAAGATTAGAATTATTTTTGACATTTTTGTCCGGAAACCGGCATTATCCCGTTGATACCTTTGCCTTTTTCCTTTTTGACGGAAATTTTCAAATTAATTCAACGATACTAGCCGGGAAGTTTTAAAATTATTTTATTTTAGTTTCTTTCTTATTCATTTCGTAAAATGGCCCCAACCGCTGCACAAACTCACGGACACGGACTCTGGCCGGAAGCGCGCAAGAGCTGGGCAGCCTCAACGTGCTTTATATAAAGTTTTTCACTTTTGGTGTGGAAAAAAAAAAAAAATTACTAACATGTTGAATTTTAGGGGTTGGGATATCTAAAAGGGGGTCGAAAATTTCATTATTTTTGCGATAGGACGCACCATTTTCGAGATATAAGCAAAAGAAACGAAAAAAATATATACAGTAACAGTACTGATTTTGTACAAGTAGTCGAGATGTTGGTGTGACAACTATATAATTGATTTTATTCTACATCTTTTTAATCGCGATTTTAGTTTAAAAACGTCAAATTCAGAATAGCAAAATTGCCAAATCGCTTTATGATAAGTCAGTAACGTCGGAAATACTCGCCAACCTAAATTCTTGGCGTAAATATTGTCGATGTTGCCTCCGCTCTTCCTATATAGCTTCGTCAAGCAATAAAAAAGCAGCCATACTTTGGAATTCCTTACTTTGTCTCTAAATAGTGTAAACAATTATTTATAATCGTTCGTCGACAGAACGATAACTATTTTGATGTCGTATCAACTGACATAAGGTTCCGTCAAAACAAGCGTCAAGTGCAACTTTTCGGACGGGCAAAAACGCATCGGGAGTAGGGACAGTTGTCAAATCATGTTTTCATTCATTCTTCGTCGGGCCCCAAACGAATCGTCCGTCCGTTGGTGATAGGGAGTAGGAAACGCCCGAAACGAAGCCCGAAACGACGGACTTCGTGCTTAGGGAGTAGACCCCCTGGCCCGGGTCGACGGCGCGTTGTGTTCCACGCGCGCCTCAAAGAGATGTCAGCACGCACTGACAGGGTCCGCCAGGAGCGGTGCCTGCCGGGGTTGCGGGTTTGTCCGAAAGGGATACAGTGGCCCTGGCACACAGGCAACTGAAGGAACACGGGTGGGTTTTAGTCAGCTGACACGCCCTCCCGCTCCGCCCACAGCGGGAGAAGTTATTTGATAATTTACCACAAAAAAAAAGGGTCAAAACTCCTTTTATTTTCCTCCTCCATACGCATAATATCGAGCGTAGAAAGGACCAATATAGGTACTTACACACCCTTATAGAATACCCTAAAAAATAATTTTAAGAGACTAACTTAACAGACTGAATGCAGTCTGCATTTAAACTGCACGCCACGCAAGGCCAGTGGATAACACGTTTCGATGCAGTTATGTCAACAGCAATTTTGCAGCTCGCGTGCAGTTCAACTGAAATCTGTGAGTTCAGTAAAGACCCAGTGGGGTAGTCACAGTGGGGCTTTGCCGGTTAAATACTGTCGCCATCGCCGTGGATGAAAGAAGCATGGTTTGAGTCGGTAGGAGTCCCGATCTAGCCATCAATCTTTTCCCCATATATGTATATGTCAAACTTAAACCTCGAAAACTGTATGGTTAATCTGGAGATAATACTACATAATTCTTCGCATTTATTAATGAGGGTTTACGATTAACGAGTACATTTATAATATAACGTTGCTTAAAGTTAAGAGCAGAGACACTGCGTGACTGCGGGCGGGTCGCATAGCGCTTTTTGTATTATTAAAATGCGTTGCGCTGCACACTATGAAATTTTGCTTCAATTGCGGTCACCTATATTTTATCCCTTCATCCTATAGAACCAGCGAAGAACTAAAACTTCTGATAAGGAACTATGATTTTATTATGTTTAGTTTTAAAGTTATTTTAAAACTCGGGAAAACTCCATAGAGACCATAGAAATGCATTATTTCGTCTCAAATATATGATTTTGCAATTGTTATAGATGAGGTCTTAAAAAGGACTGTTATATCAATTAGCTTAGTGTTTTTTTTTTAAGTCGTAAATAGAAGGAAAAAACAAAGTTCTTCGCTGGATCTATAGGATGAAGGGATAAAATATAGGTGACAGCAATTGAAGCAAAATTTCACAGTGTGCGCTGCGGCCCAATGTTGCTGTAATGTGCACCAGCCTTTATTGGCACTTGTGCAAGCATCAGGAGCTAGACAAGGATCCATTTGCTTCCACTACTGTTCCATACTTATACCAAAGGTACTACATACGAGCTTACAGAACTGTTTGAAGTCATATTATAAGTAACTGTGGTTACATCTGAATGACCCATAATAAATTGGAAGAAAGAATGAAAAATAGGTTTATTTTTCATAGAAACACGTGCATACAACAAGATAATGAACTCAAGTAGTTCGTCGAGTATTGGGTTCACATAATAATTATGCATTGACACAATGCTTCAAATTCTGTTATTACCACAGAGTAACATACAAATAATATGTCTAGACAAATTTACTAAAAGAATAAGATATGTGTGGAGAAACACAGAGTAAATAGACAGAGAAAAACATGGAGTGATAGCACACCTTATTCTTCATAATATCATGTAAACTTGAGGCTTGCATGGGCACAGAAACAATCTGCTATTGGATGATGGAGACTTTCTACGATTTTCACTGCGATAAAAGCAGCATTTATACAGATGGTTTTTATCATGCAGTAAGAAAAAAAGAGGGATGAATAATGCAGTTATTTAGCGAAACAGATCAATTAGATTCTCCCCACTTGGCCACTAGGCTATTTAAATTTTGTGAGATATCATTCCATTTCTCGACTACTCTGTGCCAACTACAAAATACACAGAGACAACAGTACTTCTGTTGCATAATTCTTTAAATTCATTAACTATTATTAGATAGATAGAATTCTCTTTAATATGCACACCATAAAAATTACAGATATAAATGCAGAAATTTTACATACGGTGATGCAATGGGCAGTCTTATTGCTAAAAGCGATCTTTTACAGACTACCTTTGGATGGATTAAAAGGAGAATGAGAGACAATATTACAGGGGGCCAAGTCTACTAATATACAAACGTTGCCATGGTCTCTTCATTGTGAGTTTTTGACAGATTTTGCATACAAACACTGTCAATACTCACAATGGCGAGACCATTCTGACACAATTGTAATAGCAGACTTGAGGCCCAGGTAGTCAGTGGTGTACCATTTACATATACAATAAATACACTGCCGGTCAAAAGTTTGAGACCACTAATAAAAAACTTTTGTTATTAGTAAATATTTTCAAAATATTGGTGATAAAAAGTAATCTGCACACCTGCATATTCTATTGTTTATAAAGACTGCCTAAAAGCTTATTCTTTTATATATTAGCCAAGGAAAGGGCAATAAACAAGCATTGTTTCCATACTTCAATGTGAACCGAGGAAGATTTGAGTCCGATAATCGATTGTAAAATTTTTATTACCTCATTACCGCAGCTGACACTTCTTTTATTTTACATCAACTTACAATGCAATTGTTCTAAATTATTAAAATAGTTTCAAAGTTTATTCTAACCCGATATTTTCATGGTTATCTACGAATATCCGCAGTTAATCTGATTTTTGTGATTCCTACAGTCAAGACGTCTCTAAAATGGGAAAAGTTTGCGAAATTAGTATTGAAACACGATCTGCCATCGTTGTTCTCCATAATGAAGGCAAATCAGAACGTGAGATTGCATCTCAACTCAAGTTATCGAAGACTTGTGTTCATCGCACTATTCTGCGGTACAAACAAACTGGCTGTAATCAAGATCGTCCGCGCTCCGGGAGAGCAAGAGCTACGACTTATAGTGAAGACAAATTTATTGTGGTAACGAGCAAGCGAAATAGACGCTTAACAGCCCCAGAAATACGTGTTGAAGTCAACAAATCTCGGGAAAAACCTGTGTCAGTGTCTACAGTGACAAGACGATTGCGAAAAGCCAAGTTGTTTGGTCGCGTTGCTGTTCGAAAACCTCTTCTAAAACCGCAAAATAAGAAAAAAACCGTTGCAATGGGCCCTAGCCCATCGAGACTGGACCGAAGAAGATTTCAAAAAAGTACTTTGGAGTGACGAATCTAAATTTGAAATATTCGGGTTAAAAAGAAGAATTTTCGTTCGACGTTCCGCCGAAGAAAAGTTGATGCCACAGTATGTAGTCCCGACTGTCAAGCATGGTGGCGGATCTGTTATGGTCTGGGGTTGTTTCTCAGGCTATGGGACTGGAAATCTGGTCCAAATTAAAGGAATTATGAAAAAGGAGCAGTATAAAGTAATTTTGGAGAAAAATGCTATTCCCTCCGGACTAAAGTTAATCGGCCAAGGGTTTATTTTCCAACAAGATAATGATCCAAAGCACAGTTCAAAATTATGTAGGGGCTATTTAGACGAGAAACAGTCGGAAAAAGTATTGGAAAACATGACATGGCCACCCCAAAGCGCCGATCTTAACCCTATAGAGCTTTTGTGGGAAGAGCTTGACTGAAACGTTCGGGAACAATGTCCTTCTTCACAGCAGGCCATGTGGAATGCATTAGAAGAAAGCTGGAGGAATATCTCGCAAGAGACTATAAATAAATTAATTGCCCGCATGCCAAGATTGGTAAAACAGGTCATAAAATGCAAAGGAGGATATTTTGATGAAAAATCTGTATAAACTCTCTTGTGTGTATTTTCTTTAGAATATTGTATTCGTCAAGACTTCATGTAATTTTGTTAATTTTAAATCTTGTGTATCATGAAAATAAAACCTGGTTTTCATAAAGTTTTAAATATGTTGACTTTTATTTGTTTTCTTAATTTTTTTATAGTGGTCTCAAACTTTTGACCGGCAGTGTACATACATAAAACGCATCATCATCATTATTATTAGTAACGAATCACTCACCTTAGCAACATCCCCATTCATTGGCTTTGGTTTAGGTTTCTCTACTTTTAGTTCCACCTTCTCTTCAACCGTAACCACTTCAGTCATGTCCGCATCAGCTTCCGGTTCCAACTTCTTTGGTTCCTCAACAACCATAAGTTCCGCTTTCACAGGACTCGGTTCCTTTTTTGGGACCACAATTTCTACAACCACATTTTCTGATGCAACTGATTTCTCAACTAATTCTGGTACTGGGGTTGGTTCAGTAACGGTTGCAGGTTCATTGTCTGTTTGGTTTGTCGGTTCAGGTAAAAGGGCAACCACTACGGGACTATTCTCTTCTTTGATTAATTCCTCTGAAAGATTTGAAGGGTTTTAGTGACACAGTATTGATAATTCCATTGCTTTTTCTCTTGCATTGTCCTATATATATCCAATCCATACTATAATCCATACTAATATTATAAATGTGAAAGTAACTCTGTCTGTCTGTATGTATGTTTCGTTTTCACGCCTAAACCGCTGAACTGATCGTCATGAAATTTGGCAAATATATAGCCTGGGATATGGAGAAGGACATAGGCTAAGTTTTTACGCGATAACCGATATCCACGCGGGCGGAGCCGCGGGCAAAAGCTAGTATATATATATGAATAAAAACACACACTAATAGAATTTCAAAGTAAAAATGATTTGATTATTTATCAATTCTCAAAATCAAATAAAATAGTAAAGTCAAATAGTCACCGCTGAGCCTTTACAGTGAACTGGATTGACAAAAAAAAATGTGAAAGTAACTCTGTCTGTCTGTATGTTACGTTTTCACGTCTAAACTGCTGAACTGCTCGTCATGAAATTTGGCAGAGATATAGCCTGGGATATGGAGAAG
Source organism: Dryobota labecula (assembly GCA_947523025.1). Lineage (NCBI taxonomy): Eukaryota > Metazoa > Arthropoda > Insecta > Lepidoptera > Noctuidae > Dryobota > Dryobota labecula. Next base: position 3,762,493 of record OX383296.1, on the reverse strand, counting down.
GACATAGGTGCCGATTCTCTTGTCACAAAATTCTCTAAACTAGACTTAAAATCACCAAAATTTAGTTTATTCCTGTCAAACGACCATTTCCTATTCTGAAATTGGCTAAAGTGACACAACTTAACTATATTTTAGTTTGACAGCTCTAAGATAGTACTGAGTTTTTAAATTTAGTGAAAATGGCAATTTTGCTATTCTGAATTTGACGTTTTTAAACTAAAATTTAGATTTTCTAACTAAATCTGACTATTTTTAATCGCGATTAAAAAGGTGTGGAATAAAATTAGTTTTCATGAACTAAAATTCACACCAATCACCTCGACTTCTGGTGCAAAACCAGTACTGTATATAAGGTGTATCTATTCATACACGAAATATTTTAAGAGAAACATCTTTATGTCGTAAAAAAGCGAAAAAATCCTTTATTTACATATTCTATGAATGACCCGCCTCGACGCGGTGACGCCGAACGATGCGGTGGGGTGGCGGCACGAGCGCGGTGAATTTTGATAATTAATCATCATATCAAGTAATTTTAAATTATTTAATTTTTTAAATAATATACTCGGAATAAAAAAGAAAATTATTTCCATGGCTTCTTTACCACTTATAGGTGTATCACTTAAAATATTTCGTGTTTATCCCTATATATTTTTTTCTTTTCTTTTCCTTATATCTCCAAAATGGTGCGTCCTATCGCAAAAATAATGAAAATTTCGACCCCCTTTTAGAAACCCTTAAACCACTATTACGCTACATGTAGGTAATCTTTTTTTTTATTTTCCACACAAAAAGTGAAAAATTCCATAAAAAAACACGTCGGGGCTGCCCCCCATGTGCGCCTCCGGCTCTAAAATAAATCATAGGCAAACAAGTACAACGTTGCGAAGCCAAAAAAAAAAATACCACGTGGAGTCACGATTGTCAAATTCGATTTAGTTGTGTCAAACTTATTTTTAAATTTAGAGAATTTTGTTTGCAGAATAGCTTTAAGATTCTCATAGCCAAAAGTAAGGAATTTTAGTGATAGTTTAGTTAGTTTAGTTCGGTGTACAAGAGAATCGGCACCATTGGCTCCTTTTTTACTCGATTACTCGGCATCCACTGTCAAAAGCTAGGAACATAATTTTGACAAGCTTATCTATACAAATAAATAAAATGGAAGTGTTTGTAATTTCAAAATAACAGCTTCTTACTAAATTCATCATCATCATTTCAGCCGAAAGACGTCCACTGCTGGACTTAGGCCTCCCCCAAAACGAGGGGATTTGCCATAATCGCCACGCTTGGCAAGTGGGTTGGCGATCGCAGAATGGTGTTCAAAATTTATAGAGAACGCTGCTGTCCATTCTCTAGTCCCTTAGTCGCCTTTTACGACACCCACGGGAGGAAATGGGGGAAATTCATATGAAAGTTTAAACGGTACATAACACAAAACAATATTAAAAAAAATTTGGCTGTCTGTCTGTTTGTTCTGGCTAATCTCCGAAACGACTGGACCAATTTCGACGGGACTTTCACTGGCAGATAGCTAATGTTATAAGGAGCAATTTAGGTTACTTTTATTTTTTTTATAGCAATTCGAACAGCATTGGGCATTAGCTAGTCTATTATAAGATTTGATACTTTCATTTGAATGTGGAAATTAGTTGTCATGGTAAATGTGATGCAGAAGAATGAGGAAGATGTCGTGAGGAAAGTTTCCAGTATGAATGTGGATGTCTATACGGGAACGAGAAGACCAAAGAAACGATGGATGGACTTTGTGTAAGATTACTGGTTAGAAAGGGGTTGACAAACGAGACCAAAAGAGAAGTAGGAAAGAAAAAGGCATGTTGCATTGACCCCAAATAAATTGGTATAAGGGCAGAAGAATGATAATGACTTTCATTTAAATGCCCATGATAATAATTTGTAAGAAAAAAAAAAAAAATAAACTGAAATCAATTTCTCTGCAATTAAAATTCCTGCAGACTAACAGAAAATATGGTCATAATAAAAAAGACAAAAGTCTCTATTATTATGTACTAGCTTTTGCCCGTGGCTCCGCCTGCGTAGACGTCGGTTATCGCGTAAAAAAGTAGCCTATGTCCTTCTCATATTCCAGGCTATATCTCTGCCAAATTTAATGACGATCGGTTCAGCGATTTAGGCGTGAAAACGTAACATACAGACAGACAGACAGACAGAGTTACTTTCACATTTATAATATTAGTATGGATATTAGTATAATATTAGTATTAGTTATATTAGTATGGATGTTCTGAATTTAGAATAATAGATCTCGAAGCCTATTTGCTGCCTCTCAACTTTCTTTATCTTCTTCATTTTATACTTTGGAGGCATTTTGTAAGTTAGTTACATAAGATGTATATCCGGTACGGCTCTAATAATCCTTCCATATCCTAAGAGCATGTCTACCCCTACCATTATCGTGTCCCCCGGTAACTCCTTGATATGCATTAGTCTCTGTAGCCCCATGAAACATGGGGCTCCAATGGCTAGTGTGAATCTATGGGTTCATTTGAGTAATTGAGTCTGGTCAAACCACGCTGGGGTCAGTACATCATGTAGCATTAAATTCATTATGACAAAATTACAGAGATAATTTAATTTTTATACGAGGGCTGCACTAAAAGTATCGGGAATGGAATATTTCCACTGTTCCTGTCATATTAAAATCTTTTTAATTCAAAACTCCTTGGTTTTAAAAATCAAATACCATTTATTTATTTAAAAAAAAGATTCTCGGTCTTGTCACAAGGCTTTGTCAAACTTGTTTAGTCATTGAGAAAATGGAATTGACTCGAGAAAATTCAAGAGCGATGATTTATTATGACTTTCGAAGTGGTTTAACACAAAAACAGTGTGTCGACCGGATGATTTCTGCATTTGGTGATGAAGCCCCATCCAAAACCACAATTTATCGCTGGTTTGCTGAATTTCAACGTGGACGTGTCAAGCTCAGTGATGATCCCCGTCAAGGTCGTCCAAAAACTGCAGTCACCCAAGAAAACGTTGATGCTGTGCGTAAGCTGATTGAGGAAGACCGACATGTGACATACCGCGAAATTCAGGCAACTTTAGACATTGGCATGAGTCAAATACAAATAATCTTGCATGAACAATTAGGTGTAAAAAAGTTGTTTTCCCGATGGATACCGCATTCGCTCTGTGAAGAGCAAAAAGCGGGTCGCGTTGCTTGGTGCGTCAGAACTCTCGAAAGATTCCACGCAGGATCGTCAAATGCTGTATACAACATCGTATCAGGTGACGAATCCTGGATATATGCGTACGAACCCGAAACAAAAAACCAGTCACGAGTTTGGGTGTTCGAAAATGAGTTAAAGCCAACAAAAATTGTTCATTCACGGAGTGTTGCAAAAAAAATGGTGGCCACGTTTGTCTCCAAAACCGGCCATGTTACGACTATTCCTCTTGAGGGACAAAGAACGGTTAATGCAGAATGGTATGCTAGCATTTGTATGCCACAGGTCGTTTCTGAACTCCGTAAAGAGAACTGCAACCGCCGCATCATCCTCCATCACGACAATGCGAGTTCTCACACTGCGCACAGAACAAAAGAATTTTTAGAGCAAGAAAACATAGAATTATTAGACCATCCGCCGTACAGCCCCGACCTAAGCCCTAATGATTTCTATACTTTCCCTAAAATAAAGAATAAATTGCGTGGACAGAGATTTTCATCACCTGAAGAACCTGTGGACGCCTACAAAACGGCCATTTTGGAGACCCCAACTTCCGAATGGAATGGTTGCTTCAATGATTGGTTCCATCGTATGGAAAAATGTGTCAAATTTCGCGGAGAATACTTCGAAAAGCAATAAATACATTTTTAAATAGTAATGTTGTGTCTCTTCCTTGATTCCCGAAATTTTCATTGCCGCCCTCGTATAAGTCTGAAATTGCCAATCCTCTTTTGAGAAGGCATGGTGATCAAAGAAAAGAGGCCTTTGCCCAGCTGTGGGGCTATAATAGGCTGGTATTAATATTATGTTGTAAACTCTTGTGTTAGTATTAGATTCTGATCAGTCTTAGCGGTTACTGCAGTGCTTGATTCAATCATGTCTATAAAATATTCTGCTAAGCTTGGTCAGTGAGGATCTGCTAGGATTTGCATTAAAATAGTTTTTGTTCCATGCTCAACAATGGATATTTATCAGTTGCTGCAATATGAATGTTATTTTAGCCCAACATTATTCTGGTTGGCTTCTAATGTAACCAGATTCGGCTGAACTCCCAAATGTTAAATGAAACAACTGCCTAACAGACCTCCACAACCCAGTTAAGGCGTACCCCTCGGTAAGATGGGTTGTCTGACTTTCTGGCTTCTGGATATCATAACTGAAACCAGTCCCTGAGATAGGGAGACCGAACAATGCATTTTATAGTATCACAGTGCAAAAATTAAAACTAAAAACAGTAGACATCCTTCTAAATATAATACAAATGCCTTCAATTGAGTCTACTTGACCCCTGCCCTGTTGTCTAGAATTGTAAAACTTTTTATGATTGTCAAGTGCAGTATATTGTATTGCAGAAAAGTGAAACAGCTCAAATGGAACAAATTATCTCAATAGATGTACTAACTGAACATGCAATCAATTACATTCTTCAAATGCTTTTAGAGGTATAAAACAAGGTATAAGATAACTCTGTATAAAAATAAAGCCATCAATAATGTTCAATGTATCAAAGAAAGTATAGTATTGTAAGCATAATGTATGAATATATTTTATATCTAGGCACAAAACTTCATTACCTTTCGCATTCTCAGACTGGACATTTACGAAACTATCACTATTTCCATTCTGGCTCTCACTTATCACTTTTTCTTTGGCATTATCATCACAGTTTCCCGCCTTTTCTTCGTCAACTTTCTCGAGCACCGCGTCCAGCGATACCGGCTCCTTGACTCGGTCAACTTCGGCCTCGTCTAAAGCCAGCGGATCAACCTCATTGTCGGCACTTGCGTCCCCCGACGGAGACACATCAACACCACCGTGGCTCTTCGGAGATTCCACTATTTTCAAGCTTATATCGTTCATGTTTATTTACATATTTCCGATTCACAAGTCACTGCACAGTGTCACCACGCCGCGCATAAGTTCAATGACTTTAAAATGACCATTTGTAACCATATTATAATATTCTGATATACATCCAACCACCAAAGCTTCGCAGACGTTATACAAAAACTAAATAAATTAAATAAACAACACTAATTGCTAAATTGTTTGAAATTTCTTTCCCATATTGGGTAATATCACAATGTACTAGCAATAGCAGCCGTGAACTCAGGGGTCATTGTGACTAATTTCGTGACAAAACTATCATAGACGCTATCTTAATAAATCACTACACATTGTATTGATAATAAATTAGTGTTTTATTTAAATATAACTTTTGTATTCTTTAAAATAATCAGCAAAATAAATGCTATAGCGCTAGGACGCAAATCGCACGCGAACTATACAGAGTTGCCATATGAATTGATAAAAAACAATTAAAACGCCAAAAAAATAAATGAACGCGGATCTAAATAATCTTAAACAATAAGTTTTTTGGTACTCTAATATAAAATGGATAGTATTTATTTTATATAATTAATGATACCGAATGATAAATCACGTTTGAATGCAATAATATAATATCACCCAAAATTATTTCTACCATGATTGGATATTTTTTTTTATGGTAAGTAATGCACATCTTCATTTCGTTCAACGTAGCATCAACTTCTTTAAAAAGTTGATTAATCGAGGATAATTTACTAAACCTTTGAATAGCTGATTATTTTTAAAACTTTCCTCTAAGGTTTTTTTGTGGAAATTTAAATTGACACACACTTGAAATATTCAGAATTTTTTCAATATTTCAATTTACACAACGATGCCATAAGAAACGGAAAGCAAAATTTCCGGCGGATGCACATGATTTCACAATGTTTACTCATTAAGTGATTTACTTGTTTATAAACATAATTTACGATTTTAAATTAATTAAAATTAACATAAATAATTTGTACTATTTATTGGTCTTGCAAAAACCATTTCAACCATGTGATACCCAAAACTTTTTTGTGGAATTGGTAAAATTTGAATTTTCCGCCAACGCAGGCAAAAATTAATAGTGTTGTACAAGTTATATGGTCGTATCGTTATCACTTGGTATAGAAATCGTTTTTTTTTAATGATAGGAACAAAATTATCACGATTACAATAAAATTTGTCAATTACTCTTTTTTATTGTATCCTTTTAATCTATTGAACTAGTAATTAGTAATTATGATATGATAAAATAAAATAAACTCATTACATTCTTAAGTTTGGGCAAAAAAGAAGTGTAATGTTGAAATTACACTATTTAACGATTTTACACTGCTGTAAAATTATTAGTTTACGATGGCCAGTATAATATATCAATTTACTACAAACTGTCTTTTCTCTTTCGATTTTGAACTTCATCATCAACATTTCAAAGTTTAAAATCGTTTGGAAATATATGACAGTTTCGTGTAGCTTGATGTGCTGGCCACTGTACACAAAACCTCTTGTGCTGAGCCCTTAGATAAAATTCAATTTACAGTATCTTCAACCACAAATCTTAAGTAGTAAGAGTGGTCTGTGCAAAATGTGCTACTAATAAGTCGTTTTAGATTGGGAACATACTAAGTTTTGATTTACCGTAATGATTTAATTATACATAGTATAAATGCAAAACGTGATAAGTTGAAAATTATTAGTATCGATTTCAAATAATTTTAGTGACCGAATAAAGTTGTCAATTCCGTCGAGTTTGAGTTGCTGCCAACATAACCACATTGTTCAAATGAGGACAACACTAAACGATGATGAAAGAAAATGAATGAAAAAAAGCAAATGGCTGACTAAAATCGACGTTCTTGGTCCTAATATAAATCCGATGTAATTACATGAATTATGCGCTCTTCATGATTATGATTAGCGAAATAAGATAATATAAAGAGTAAAGAACTAAGATTACTATATATTACGGGCAGAAAGCCTGCTGAAACTGTAAAAAATATACGAGAAACTAATACCTTAGCTTACACAATTCGTATTTTATTGCAAAAGTATTTATCGTGCGTGTGACGGACGCACGTCCGTTTATTACTCAGGTAAGTCCTCAATCCTACATTCTTGTTGCATGTGCTTGTGCAGTGCCGTGATTTGTTTATAATTTTTATGGATTTATCAAAATTCGCGAGTGCTTACGACTATTTTATTTTTAGAATTAGCTATTTTGTCATTAATTTTTTCAGTAACCAATTGTTGTGTAGTGAATAAAGTGTTTTCTATTTTGATTTAAGAACTCCTGAATTTTTGTTTGTGTACCTTCATAATTTTTGTCTACGTGCTTAGATTTTTATGCGGGTACAGTCAACCATAATTAGTACTGCTTGACAATCACCGATCATGTACTGTTATTTACATCAACTTTGTGAAGTTTTTAGGTATGTACTAACCATTATTTTTATTATTTTTTGTGTCATTTGTGCGATATGATGAACTTTGAACAGCTTATTGCTTATCATTTCTAATTTCTTTTTAATTTTTACTTTTATTCGGTACATTCATAATAAGATGTTTGTCATTTTTTTTTATGTTTCAGTTGAAGTGATGTGAAGTGTCGACACAAGGGGGCGCCGCCCCAGTGGGCCATGGACCGAGGCTACGATAAGAGGCATATCAAGCACCACAAGGAGAAGCATAAGAAGCGAGCTCACAAGAAACATAAGTCACATTCAGGTAGTTCCCATGAACAATCTTATGCTACAGTCAATTCTCTCAAACCTCTTGTGGAGTATTCTGATGTCAGTTCGGAGGCTTTATCAGCACCAGAGGCTGGTGAGATTGACAGCGAAACAAGCTCAATCAGCAGGCATATTGCTGATGACCTTGATAGGACGAGGAAGTCCCATTCCATCCGTACATTTGTAGATAACAAGACAATATCAGTGACAACAACGAGTCGTCGAGCTGCTGAGGAGTATGCCTTGAGGGATTCATCTGTGCCAAGGAAGAGACGCACAGAGTACGATGAACGGGATGCAGAGTTTGATGACCACGGTAGTTTTAAGAAGAAGAAAGACAAGCGGAAAAAAGATAAGAAAAAGAAGAAGAAAAAGTCAAAGAATAGGTCAAGATCAGCGAGTTTGGAGAGTGTGTCTCCGGATGATAATATGCATGAGGAGCCTCCGATGAGGCCTGCGAGCCCTCAGAGATACCAGCAGGTGCCTGTGAGCGAGTGGGAGAAGGGATCGTCTCCGCTGAGGAATGGGGGCTCGTGTTCGCCGGTGTCGCCATCCACGACGCCGCTGATGCGTCACGAGTCTCCGCGCCACCGGCCGTTTGTCAGGGAGCCTTCATTGCACCACACCCTGCCCATGCCTTACTCTCCACACCGGGAAAGATCTCCACCTGTCAGGTGAGAAAATACTCCTGCTTTTTTTTTACAACAATTTTATAATTCACTTGGCTGCTGGGACTGCACAGGCTCAGAAGTCGACTCTTTATTAGACATTATTTCTAAAGAATTATATAAATGCCGCCATAGCCTGTCAGTCTAGTGTGTACAATCAAGGGAAAAGAAATATGTACAGTTTAGCACAATTAAAAAGTGAGTTTTTTAGCAGTTCATATGTTGAAATGTGATAGAATTCATAAATGTGTGTAAAGATGGCATAATGCACAACTCTCATAATTTAAATTGAAAATCGTTATTGAATTTCACTATATTTGCCCTTGACTGTACTTGTCATTTTTATGTAGCAACAGAGTAGTAAGCGAATGGAGTGATTACTGCGGCCGCGGCTGTTGCTATTTTAGACGCCGTAAAACGATACGCACAGCGCGCTGGCGTCTTTTGTTCTCCCTCTGACTTGTAATGCCTTAATGGCCATGGGTTAAGCCTTCTGGATATTTCTCTAAATCACTTCAAATCTGTTACTTCATGTAGGTAGTCTCATGTCATGTGACTTTATATTTCATTTAACAACAGGTGATTTGTATTTTTAATGATTGTGTTAGCACTCCATTTTCTAACTAATCCATGTTTGCGACAATGTAGGACTACTAAAATGTCTGAATTGACTATGTAATAGTTTGTTGTGTTTTTACATATCCCAAAATTAACCAAGGGATATTGGTTGCTATGGTTTCTAGCCCCTCCTGGATGCCGGTCCATCACATGGCAACCTATTCTATACAGAATATTAACTGTGATTTGTGAGTGATATTTTTATTGAGCATGTACTTATGTGTTGTGGTAGATAAAATAAAATGTGTGTAATAGGTAGAGATAATACTTCTTTTGTTAATGACTAATGAAATTATTGTTACCTTAAAACAGGGGTTCCCAAACTTTTAACTTACACGCCACCCCTAACTTTTTTTTTTAAGTCACTGCTGCCCCTTGAGTTACTTTGTAGACTTAAGGGCTAACCACACTTATTTTGCTCTGTTCAGCTTTTGTCCATAGAAAACAACGATTTTGTATGGAGATACGTACGCATCTGATAGACGCGGAAAGATGAACGGATGCGTACGCATCTCCATACAAAATCGTTGTTTTCTATGGACAAAAGCTGAACAGAGCGGAAAAATGTGGTTACTCCCTTATGCAGAAAAGCTGACGAATGCGAGAGCGTAGCGAGGTATTTTGCAACCTATCGGATAGGTTAGATGTCTTTTAATCATTCAAACGGAAATCTTTCTAGCCTTATAAGAATCTACCCTTAACCTTTTCTAATACCAAAAACACAAAATTTTATAAATATACAGTGTATATAGGCGTAGTTACCCAAGGAGGGACGCGGCGGTTCCAACCGCCGCGTCCCTCCTTGGGTAACTACGCCTCACAAGGTTCCCGTACTTGTTGGGAACCCATGCTTTAAAATCTTGAAGTCTGACATGCAAAATAACGAGTGTGAATGTTAAGTTTTTACGACCGGCTTGTAATTTGCATTTTTTTACTCTTTGCGTTTTTGTAGTTCTTACTGGCATTGTCAATGAACTTCAGATCTTGTTTAGGCTGTTTCGAAACGTTAGTCCTGGGTTCTTGAAGCTTGATCAACTTTGTGACCTAAACGTATTTCAGTCAAATCGTATTTTCGGAATGATACGATGTGACAAAAACCAATCATATTAGTTGACAAAGATTTTCATCATCATTATAATCAGCTCATCATAGCAGTTCACAGCTGGACGGCGTATCCAATCATCGTCATGTGCCTAGCCTTTTCCCAAATATGTCGGGGCCGTCAGTTTTTATATACAGTTTTTATAGATGCAGCTGACTCAGTATTTTACATGGAGCGACTGCTTATCTGACCTTCACAACCCAATTACTGGGTAACACGATACCCAGTGACTGGTACATAGGCCTATCCAATCGCATGGTACAAATATAAAATACTAGATTTTGCCCGCGGCTCCGCCCGCATGGATGTCGGTTATCGCGTAAAGAAGTAGCCAATGTCTTTCTCCATATCCCAGGCTATATCTCTGCCAAATTTCATGACGATCGGTTCAGCGGTTAAGGCGTGAAAACGAAACATACATACAGACAGACAGACAGACAGATAGCCAGACAGACAGACTGAGTTACTTTCACATTTATAATAATAATATATTAGTATTAGTATATTAGTATGGATTTCATTTTTGAAAATCTACATTTCTTCAACCACATTGTGGCTACCTGTCTTACAGGATACAGGGTGTATTTACTGCTATGGAAAAAATCCGTGTGTGAGGAGGCAATCTTAAAAACTGTTATCTACAAACTCAAAGCATTTATTTCAATTAAACCATTTATAGGCACTTTTGAATTGTCAAAGAGTCGGTCAGTTAGAGAGTTGAAGCTAGCTGCCCATTCTAAAACGTAGATCTCTATGGAGAAGAACGGGCAAGATACTCCAAGGAAACTCTTTTACATCAAGATATTACAAAATCCTGGGGTACATTACTCTTATTGGTTTCTATATGTGAGAATAGGGAAAAAATTAATAAAAAGCGATTCAAAATATAAGAAATAAGCCCTGGCAGTTAAGAGATTACCAGTCTCAACTGCTGGCGCCCATTCTATCAACCTTCATCATCTGCCTTTTCCCAACATTGAGGTCAGCTTCCAGTCTAACCTGATGCAGCTAAATACCAGTATTTTACATTCTATAAACCTTAATCCCCTGTAAAAAGTGTTTTGACCTGTCACGGCATGCCAGACCTTATTCCTAATTCCTAACCTAACTTATAATCTATGTTACATATTTCTACATTTTTTAGTGCATGGTAACCCTGTCTATCCTACTTTTTTTTATTAAAACCCTTTTGATTGCTACTTTTGATTGTTGCATTTTTTTTAAACTATTTGTGTGAAAATAAAATTAACACTACCATTTATTAATTTCTTATCGTATTGTGTAAGTTAAACAGTTTGTTGCATTTTTTCCTAGACATTTGGGTGATTAATTAATTCAGTAAATCTCCATTTTACCCTAAGATGCAAACACAAAAACTGGCCAAGTGCGAGTTCAACTCGCACATGAAGAGTTACGTACCGTATTAAAATCAAGCAAAAAAAAATCGCAAAAAAAAATACTAATCACGTTTCTTGTATTTAATTATTAACTTTATTTAATTTTTGTTATTGTTAGTTATAGCGGCAATAGAAATAGGTATACAATCTGTGAAAACTGTCTACCTATTACTGTTCATGAAATACAGCCCGCTGACAGACGGACGGACGGACAGCGGAGGCTTAGTAATAGGGTTCCGTTTGGCACCCTTCGGGTACGGTACGGAACCTAAAAAACCATCACATACTGCAAATAAAACAATACTATACTGTGTCACAGTAATTCATCTGAGTAAAAGTAAACAGTATTTATCAATTTCTTATCACGTTGCGTAATTTCTATGAATCATCCGGATATGGGTAATTGAGGCTCATAGATAGACATTGGACCAACATGTTTATACTTGTGGAGTTATGGACGTATTGTGACACCAATGCGTTATTACGACCTATAAAGGGAATTAATAAGGTAAGCTCTGTAGCAAATTAGCGGCTTTAATTTAAGGCAGACAGCGAACTAGTCAATTAGGGCGTTCAGGGCAAACTTTTGGCAAATAATCCGGCCGGAAGCATATATGCTATACTTATTATTTTATGACATTTTTATCGTAAAGTACGTTCTTATTATTAACTAGCTTTTGCACGCGGCTCCGCCCGCGTGGATGTCGTTTACGCGTAAAAAAGTAGCATATGTCCTTCTCCATATCCCAGGCTATATCTGCTAAATTTAATGACGATCGGTTTAGCGTTTTAGGCGTGAAAACGTAACAGACAGACAGCATAGTTTTTTTTTTCTTCACTTTTTTAATATTAATAGGGATTTATTAAGTAGCTTTTAAAATTATTATGAGCCAATACAGTAAAACATTTGGTTTTAGGGTCCCGTAGTGAAACATCGTCACGGCCTCACATAAGTGGGATCCGTCCACCTCCGACCTTCATTTATGTCTCGACTATTTTTTAAATAAATTCTATCTAGTCTCCGACATCTTTATTTATTGTTATTTCATAATAGTTACGTCTACATGAATTATGAAACATGTAGCATGTATGTACATTAGCTTTTAAATGTAGAAAATCTAACGGACGACCCCTACGCGGTACGCTTTAAATTGTATGTACAAGTTCAAAGTTATTTTCCTACTATTTACTATTATTATTTTGTTTGCTTGATAATTATGTAACGACTATCGATCTGGGCCTCAAGTCTGCTATTACAATAGTGTAAGAATGGTCTCTTCATTGTGAGTTTTTGACAGATTTGCCATACAAACACTGTCAAATACTCACAATGGCGAGACCATGCTGTAGTAGTTTATAAAACACGGTTTAAAGTCTGTTTTTTTTTTACAAATAGATGTCTTCTGTATTTTAACCCCTTTTTAATACATTTTGGTAAATAAATGCATTCTATTTGGAAATTGTGCATATTTTTTATGTCGAATCAAATAATCTGTATTGCATATAATGAAGATAGTTTGTTCAGAATCGTTTACTGAATCGATTTTTGTTATTTTTAACCGACTTCAAAAAAGGAGGAGTATCTATGTTCGAATGTATGTATGTTTTTGACGTGACAACGTCTAATAAATCGATGAACGCCGGCTGCATGCACGAAAAAGGATGACTCATTGTCCCGTTACGCTCATTGTACGCTTGCGCCGCATCAATGTTTTGTTATGACGTTGTCACGTTAAACTATCGTCCGTAAACCAACTTTACAGACAACCAATTTTTTTTTAATGTATGTCCACTGATTTCTCCGTCAATTGTGAACCGAGTTTGAAAATTCATTTTTGGTTTGAAAGAGTATGCTTTCGAGGTGGTGGTCCCATATAAATTTTATTAACTTTGCTTGGATAGATTTTGAGTTAGTTTCGATAATACGTATTTAATCCACTTTGTGTATCTTGGTGATGTTATAATACTTCCTGTCACTGTTTTTACATATCAAGTAGTGGTATACGAATTGGTGTGGGGTAGATACCGTAGCTAAAAAGGAAAACAAAATTGTCGTTTTTTAAACTTTATTTTTTAATATACGTATTAATGTAGGTAAACCAAAATGGACGAAGTACCTAATACGCTAGACCCATACACATGTGCGACTGTGTGCGTGCGTAGATTTGTAACATGACAATAATTTTTTCCCACAATCAGTATAATTTAATAAATAAACAATATTTTATACATAATAGTAAAAAAAAAAATGTGTATGTATTATCATTATAACATAATATTCTAATTGGGGTGTTTGGTGGTAAGAGTTAATTCCGGGAAATGTATGTATAAGTACTGAGAAATCGCTTTTCTACCCAATTTAATTTTCGTAGCGTGTTATAAGCTAACTGCTGGACATAAGCCCTTTAGTCAATAACTATCTCCGGTATACAGTCTCGTGCACAATTAAGTTAGGGAACTCGAAGATTAATCCGATTTAGGCTTTACTTCTATAACAAGAGGAGCTCTAGCTAAATTGAAATCGTTGATCCGTCCTTAGAAACGGTCTTATGCCCAGGCATTTTGGATAGAAAATTGGGCATAGAATAGAGTATTTGGGGTAAGTTCGGCATTGAGATAAGACCGTACTAATCGAAATCCCGGCAATTTTTTATTTTTTTTTATACTTGTAACATTGTGTCATTTTATTCTGCCTTGACCTTTGGGGCAAGAAATTTTTCGTAAGATCTTATCCCAGCACCGATATTTCATCACCACTGCTCTCAAAACCGGTGAAGAAAAACATCGTGAGGAAACCGGCATGTCTTAGAACCAAAAATTGGAAGACATGCTGCTGGACATAGGCCTCGCCTTTTGCACGCCATTCAACTCGATTTTCGCAACTTATTCAACTGCTAGCAGCCACCCTTCGAAGATTGTCTCTCCACCTAGCCTGACGCTAGCTTCTGTAACATAACTTTATCGTCCATAAATGCAAATATCGGAAGAATAATCCGTGCGAACAAATCCTTTAATACTTTTAATTCAAGGCCAAGGCATTTTACATACAGTCATGAAGTTCTTGCATTAAGGGGAGGCGCCAAGGTAGTGCGCGAAATTTAATTTATCTTACGTTTTTTTGCAATTTGGAGTCAGGTTGTATGTTGATTAAAATATGATTGGCGACTGTAACAAATATGGATTTACAGAATTATAATCATTAGAATCAGCAATACAAGTCCTTTACTTAGAAATGGCCTCTAATGTCATGATTTCATAAAATAGTCATTCAATAAAGTAATATGAACTTAAAAAGTTGTATTGATGATTTTTTTTAATTATAATTTTATAAATAAATATTTGATTAGGCCGCGAATCATATTTAGATCAACATACAATCTGATCTGACCTGCAAATTGCAAAAAAATGTGAGAAAATTTAAATAACGCTAGCTACACTGACGCTTTGGCCTTAAGTAGGTGCCGACAGGTATGTTCTTGCATCAGCTGTTTATCTTTTTACGCACGTTCTCCTTTATCTGTGAGAAGTGGGTTGCAATGAACTTGGAAATGGCCAACGCATCATGGCAAGGCAATTAGACAACTCGGTGAAATTAAATATTACATTAGAAATAGTTTATGTGCTGAATTGGGGTTCCCTGCCCGTCTAAAGTCGAAGGTGTGAATTTGAGCACTGTGTGGGTCATTTGTTTCCTTTTAGATCTTTTTTTTTTTGTCACTTAGTTTTAATTATGGTCTGGTATTTTGAGTACTTTATGCGGCCTATCCAAATGTCCTTTCTTTGGTATTGTTCGTTGAGTCATTGAGCTCCTTAAATCCTGAGTTGAGCTACACGATTACTTACAAATGCTTTCACTGACTGGATAGGTCCACTCAACATTGTGTGGTTCTTTCCTCAAAAGACCATTTCAGACACGGAACTACATGATCTCACCAAGATTATGTCAGGACTTTAAAAGAGACTTTGACCCCTGAGTTTGTTTCGCCATTTCTTCTCAGGGGTAGTCAGATAGGAAATGTCGACTCCATCTAGCTTATTTATTAATATTTTTTAATATGAGGTGTAAAAGTGATTCCGATATCCTATTTACAGAAGAAACCATTTCATTTCGGTTTCGCGTCCGCCTTGGAAATATTTAAAAGCCAATTATTTTTTAAAGAGTAATCGTGGAGTTTCTTGCCGGCACTTCTCCATAGGAAACGACTAATTGGAACCGTGTTTTAAGGACCACGCTATCGCATTAGGATTTTTTCCTGTAAGGATAGCAGTGTTTGTGATAAATAAATAAATAAATAAATAAAGCTTCTGACGTTTCATGAGTGCCCATGTAGGTTTATGTAAAATAAAATATTTTGATTTTAGAACCCCGTATTCTTACTCAAAATATTTGCGGATAACGTTATGATTGCCGTCTTATTAACTTTCTCCTATTTTTATCCGACTGCGTGACAGCAAAGACACGGTAGGGTTAATGTATTTTAAGCGAACCTATGTATCTTTGTTTGTGGGAGTCTACTAACTCTATTTTATAGATAATGGTACGGAAGTACGAAAAACTTCGTTTGTATGGAACGAAACGACTTAAATATATTTATTTATTTTTTATTTATTTATTAATGAATATACAACTAAATATTCTGTGAATATTTCAAGTGTCTACCTGTTGCCGTTATCAATATCGAGCAAAAACGAGCCAAAAAAAAAAAACACGTTTGTTGTATGGGAGCCCCCTTAAATATTTATTTTATTCTTTTTTTTTTGTATTTGTTGTTATAGAGGCAACAGAAATACATCATCTGTGAAAATTTCAACTGTAACTATCACGGTTCATGAGATATAGCCTGGTGACAGACGGACAGACAGACAGACGGACAACGGAGTCTTAGTAATAGGGTCCCGTTTTACCCTTTGGGTACAGAACCCTAAAAAAAAGGCTTTCGAGGAGACGATTCCAAAAAAATATAACATACTAAAAGTTTGAAAGTTCTCAGATTTGATACTACAGCTGCATTATACTGATTGAACAATTTTCATCTTGTTTTGAACTTTTTTTAATAGTCTAATGTCTTTTTTTTTTCAGTAATTTTTTCTATCTCTTCCTGGTTTCGTCTACCAGTACAAGACAGCTTTAGCCTCAGTTCCGTTAGTGGAGTCCAGCAGAACAACCATTACCTTGTGTAGCTTAACTTCACTTAAAACGCTACTTATAATTTCTCGACGACTCTGTAGCATCGCATATAGTTCGCATCTCGTTAATTAGCATAAGGAACATTTTACGACGCCTCAGATAGCTTTCACCTGCGCTTGTATGCGACGTCACATACTCGTCATCAATATACAAGATGTAATTGAGACTAGCTGCTGCCCGCGTCTTCGCCCGCGTGGCTTTTTCTAAAATAAAAGTAGCCTAAGTTACTCCTTCTAACATCAGGTATCTGCCAGTAAATTAGCCGGAACAAACAGATAGAACGACAAAAAAAAATTGTTCTAAGTACCGTACTTTCATATGCACTTAGTAAAGCTGTTTTTTGTCATTACAAACAGACACTTCAATTTTATTTATTTTTATAGATAATTATGTAACTGAAAACCTATTAAGGGGTTATTTACATATCATTGTGAACTACATTTACTAAAGCCTGAAATTGCGAAAAAAAAAAAAAAAAAAAATTTGCTTCATATATTTATGTTCGTATTTATGTAACTCAACAGAATGTAGGGAACAACAGATTTTTTTTCGCAATTTCAAAATGATAGTACAATACCAAAAAATCAGGTGTTCCCTACATATTGTTAAGGTCGTAGCACACGTATCAAATCGGAAAGGGATCGTCACCGTATCAACTCGAGCCGTTCAGTATTATTTGTATGAAACTCCCTACTGCAACGCACACTAATCGGAATCGTAACGTAATCGCTTCGCCTCGGGACAAGCTCACAACCGCGGTGCGGTGCGTGGTCGACTTGCAGTTCCCGCGCTTACGGCTCTCCGTACCCTAGCTTACGTCTCTTCGTCCACGCCCCTCCCGCGGTCTGCGTTGCCCGGTCGGCGAGCCGTAAGCGCGGCGTCGCCTAGCCGTAGCTGAGTCGACGTATCGGAGCTCCTGATCCGCTTTGGTTACGTGCTTACGTAGGGTTGACGACTGTTTGACGGCGACGCGAAAGGCGATACGGTTACGATCCCTTTCCGATTTGATAAATGTGCTACGACCTTTATGCCAACATAAATGTATGGAGCAGAAAATTTTTGCTTATTTGTCGCTACGACACTAAGTGCTAGCGACCGTTTTCGGGGGCCCATTATTGAGTGTGCAAGTCACCTGCCATTTTATCTGTGTATTGTATATAAAACATTGGTCAGGCAGGGGCCATAGTCTTTCTGTAGTTATAGGTAACCAGTCCACTTTAGCCACCCAAACCAATATCTTTCGTTTCCATATCTTGCAATAGTCCTCCACTAAACGAGGGTTGTCCTTTGGTGCACTTGCATTGTGCATACAGGGATAATCGTCGGTTGTTGCCTCCTCATTATTTAAAATTGTCTAATGGGCCTTTGCGAGTTGGCTTCGGCCCCTCGTACGCCTTCCAAAGGTCCGGGACTCCAGGGTCCCGAGATATGTCAAAGACATTTTAAAAATAATAATAAAACTTTAATTCAGACCATAATTTTCAAACAATAGTGCAATACTAAGTTAGTATTGTTAGTGTTCACAAACTAATGTATTATATTAGATCTATGAGTGTCCCCACCCAGTGTTCCTGAAAGCGACAGTCCGCTCTGGCAGCAATCATTTTTAGAATGCTGTTGTCACTACCATGCAGGCGCTGAGGAAGCCAGTATGTCCTAGAAACAGAAATTCAAAGACATGTAACATTCACCAACCCGCATTGGGCCTGCGTGATGGATTACAGGTCCTTCTCACAGAGAGGAGGCCTGTGCCCCAGCAGTGGGAACATTATAGGGTTACTATGGTATTAGAATGTTCCAGATATTTAGATTGAGGGATCTAGTACTTATTCAGTTACCTTTTAGTATATTCTAAAACCTCATTTGTTAACGTATAACTTCTATTAACATAATTAACACGTTCAACGCCATGTCGGACAATGCTGGGCGACACTTAACTTTCCCTATAAAACCACACAAAAATTTTGAAATTGACAAAAAAATCTCCTTTTTGTTTTTTTATTAATAATATTATTAAATATGCATTTTTAACTTGCAAAACATTGACATAACCGCGGAAATCTATATAAATGTGAAGATAATTCATGTCGCCCAACATTGTCCCCCATGGTTTGCTGCGTATGATTATTCGAACTTTCTTCCGTTGAAGCCGCGCGGGTCATTCTGCGTACAATATTGCCTTGTATTTATATTTTATTGTTGGCCGACAGCTCACAAAAGACGTTTAAACATAGCTCTGACTGTCGGACACATTGTCCCCCACGGCCCGAACTGAACATGCTGGTGTCGCCCAACATTGTCCGACATGGCCTGAATGGAAATTTATCATTTTATTCCGTGGCGTTGAACGTGAATTACTTTTAAGTAATATTGTGTCCTATTTCTTCATATCTAAATGTTATTTATTGTTAGTATGTGTGTAGTAGTTCATTCGACAATTTGAATGTAACGTGTGTTTTTTACATTCATAAAATGTTTAGACATTTTGATGTCATTGGTAATGGAAGCCTGAAAAAAGTGTAAAAAGATTTGCTTGCGTCGTTATTTTGGCCGCTTTTACTTGAAATCATTAATAGTTTAAATGTGTGTAATTTGCGTTTTAAAGTATAAATTTGTTTCTGGATACTATTTACACTAGTCCCCATGGGTCCGAGTGCCCACTTAGTTTTTCGAGACATCGATCGCCTAGCGGAGGGCTGGCCTATTTCTTTCTGCCAGCCTTTTGGGCACTTTTCCTGTTGACAGCGATGCGGGCGAAGTTTTTGATGCCGTATGATTCATCCTTCCTCCTTTTTTATACACTTGTACACAAACACATTATTATTATTATTTTAAACATATTTATAACATTGACTATACTTAAGTATAGTCAATGTTATAAATATTTTATATTATATTATTCGCAAATGGGTACTTAAAAGTTAATTAATGACCGCTGTGAAAATTTTATAATTAGCTGGCTAACTACGTCATTTTCGTTGCCAAACTCGAAACTGAAGACTTAAAACGTCTACGAAACATTTCGTACAATCATTAACCTTCTAAGAAACCTCGTTTAATTTTTAAACATTGTTCTAGCAGACGATGTTTTTGGTACGCACGACACATCAAACTGTAATATACAGGATGGCGATTTAGTGTATACTTGGCAGATGAAAGGTATCCATATGCCAGGGAGGTGGTTCTACCCGTTATACTAAACAAATTTCGCTATAAAACTCATTAACTATTGGTAAAAAAAAAACCGGCCAAGTGCGTGTCGGTCCACGTTCATCCCAAGTACAAACTTAACATTGTAGTTTAAAAACAAGTTCTCCCATACATTCCAACTTAAATTTTTACGCATAATATTGAGAGATTTATGTTTGAGATTTAGTTATTTTAAGACCATAGACTTCGTATAGGGTTTCCTGTAATCTATAGGTAAAGAACTATTTTATGTATTTTTTTTCAAAATTTTTGGCTCAGTATTTTCGGAGACAAGGGGGGAGAATGGTCAATTTTCATCTAGTTTCTTAAATAACTTTAAAAGTATATTTAATTTAAAATTATAAAAAGAAAAATATCTGAAGTCCTTAAAAATAAGCTCTTTCATTTGGTATGTCACACAATACAGTTTGCAAAACTTTTATTTTTTATTTTCTAGTTTGCCCCCCAAATATGACCCCCATATACAAAATTCATTTGTTTACGTTACACGTCGTTGTTTGGGTGACAGAAGTTCATATGTGTACAAAATTTCAACTTAATCGGCCGAGTATATTCGGTGCAAATTGGCTGTGACAGACGGGCAGTCAGACAGACAGACACACGAGTGTTCCTTTAGGGGTTCCGTTTTTTCCTTTCGAGGTACGGAACCCCAAAAAAAAATTATGCAATATTAGACAGACTATTTGGATGGATGTATGAAAAGTTTTTTTTTTTTACGGTAGCTGGTGCCAAATTCACCATTCCTGTATATACATACAGGAATGGTGAATTTGTCACCAGCTACAAAAAAAAAAAAGTCAAGCTATAAACAAACAAACATACAAATAAACATCAAGCTGTATGCTGTATAGTATACAGCTTGATGTTTATAGCATACTGACCTCTCTGTAAGGAAAGTATACTATGCGAGTTCACCTTATACTGGAAATTGTAGCTTGATGTGTCTTCGGGCGTACTGATAGTTCGTAGTTACACACCATAACGATCCATGTCCGTTAATTGGTTTAAGATTTGCGTGAGATAAGCTGTTATGCGGTCGTAACATTTCATAACCTGCTTAGCGATTATAATGTAATAAGGATATCATTTACATTGTGAAGTAATGGATACATATTAAGTGATGATGTCAATCCCATCGTGCTTTTACAAATAACAACTTACTCCTAAACTAAATTAACAAATCTTAGGCCCACTTGCACCACGCTGGGTTATCATCATTAACTCAAAGTTAGATTTTAACTGCTGTCAGATTAACTTTAAGTTAAGTCTTAACTCTAGGTTAACATTTTGGTGCAAGCCCGCCTTAGGCCTGTGTTCACCAACATTCAAACCACCGGTTAGGTATTTAAACAGTTGGTTTATGTAAAATTTCCTAACATATTTTGAGTAAACAACTGATTAAATATCTAAACAGTTGATTTAAATGTTGGTGAACACAGGCCTTAGTCATACAAAACTTAATCTAATTTCTTATCTAAAAAGTATATAATAATAGCTTTTGTCTGCGGCTCCGCCCGCGCGGATGTCGGTTATCGCGTAAAAAAGTAGCCTTATGTCCTTCGCCATATCCCAGGCTATATCTCTGCTAAATTTCATAACGATCGGTTCAGCGGTTTAGGCGTGAAAACGTAACATACAGACAGACAGACAGAGTTACTTTCACATTTATAATATTAGTATGGATTTTTGCTGCTGCTGAAGTAGGTTAGGCTAAAATACCATGGAACATTCCAACATCCATTACCGACAATTTCATCGAGTTGTTAGTGAGTTTCTTTTGTTTGTATGTCGGACACATGCCACCAACACACATGATATGCATTCACTATTTTACCACACACCTCATAGTTAGGAGAGTCCGATTTTCGCATGAGATAAGCAAAGTTGTTTAGTGAAATATGTTCTGACCTTAAACCATGCGCAGCGACAATTTGATAGCGAATCATTTTTGACCCGGAGAACCAGAGCATAGGAGGATGCTTATTATGAGCTTTGACAGATGAAAAAGTCTATGTTTAATTCTGTAAAGGTAATTTTTTGCACTTAGGGTACAGTAGAGCGTCGAATATCCGAACTAATTAGGGGACAAGGGTGTTCGGAAAACCGATTTATTAGGATAATCGAACTGTATGAAAAACTGTTCCAATAAAACCGTGTAATCTGATATGAACCTTTTTATTTATTACAATAGAAAGTAGTTATAAAATTTTCGTCGTTTTTATGTCGCTATTTCGTGGGCAGCTGCGGCATCTTCTCGTTTTCTTGTTTTTAAGTCACCCTAGATGTTGTAGAACCTAAATTAGACCTACACTAGTAGTCGCGTGGGGCTACAGCGGATCCAAGCACTGCAGTACAGCACGATCTGATCACTTCCGCTGCGCGGGCGACACTGAGGCTCCCGAGGGGGAAACAAGCTAGGAAGCTAGCAGCAATTTCGGCTAGCTAGCGTAAATAGGCTAGCGTTAAGGTAGACTGGTAGAAAATGCCCAAGGCATTAAGTCCGCCTTTGTACAGTTTTTTTACTTGTGCATAAAGTTTTAATAAATAAATAACTCTAATTGAAGATCACTTGGCGTCGGGGTGACCCCGCGCGCGCTTAACTAAATTCTCAAAAATTCTCTGTGCAATAAACTGAACAGAGACAAAGGAAGCCTGACCCAGGCTTCCTGAAATTGGGAGAAAGTATACAAGGAGGATGTTGCAAAAAAGTTTGGTTGCCGTATCTGCAGGACTAGAGTATTACTCTTTCTAATGAAGACGTTATGAAATATCTCATCAAATTTTAATGAAGCATGGTAGTTTAACTGATTGATGTGTTACGCTTCGCCTTATCTGCTAGTCTGGATTTGTATCTATCTATGAAATAGTTTTCCTTTTGAAAGATTTAATCGGAAATGCCTCGTGTTTTAAAAGCAATATGCCTAATGATATTTTGTTATTTCACAGGAGAAGACAAAAATCCACAACGCCGCACACACCGTCGGCGCCGCCGTACCACGATACGGTGACCATAGACTCCGACACGGAGGAATATGAGCGTGGCCGCCGCGACTACTGGCACGACCAGCACCGCGTGCAGTCGCCTATCATGGTGTCCGGTAATACGCGTTGTACATTCTTTACACACGGTACAACATACACAGCCCTAGCACACGGTTCGTATACAAAATACTAGCGACTGACCGAAAATAGATTTTTGTTTTCGACCAAAAACGGAAACGAAATTCGGCCTGCTTTGCATTTTCGGCCGAGAACCGGAAAAAAAGATTTTTTGTATATCGATAGATTTTTGTTTGGTAAAATTAATGAAATACAGTGTTAATCTTATAATAATTAAATTTAGCCGTTTAAACTTAAATCTAATCAATTTTTTTCTCAAATATATAATTATTGATTTAAACCAGCCTATATTTTATGGGAGGAAAATATTTTTTTCTGCATTTTCTCAGTTATGCTTTTTGTAGTTCTAATCCGGCATGTCCTAGAACCAAAAATTCGAAGACATGTGACATCTACTAACCCGCACTGGGCCCGCGTTATAGCCGCGATTACAGCCCACTCCCTCTCGAAGAGAGGAGGCCAGTGTCTCAGCAGTGGGAACCTTATAAGCTAATTATGCTTATGCTATGCTAAGCTGGATAGTATTTTTTAAAACGTAAACTGCTGAAAATTATTTGTTTTCAGCAGTTCACGGTTACCGCCAGTTAGGCCGAAGATTACCGAAAACCTCTTCGGCTTTCGGTAATCACAAAAATCGAAATTCAGTCTGTCATCAAAATTCACTATTGCCAGTAGCCAGTTAATCAAACAATATTATTAATTAATAACTGTAACTAATCATCTGACATCTCGTTTCAATGGTGGAAATTGTTGACCCATTAACTCTGGTTAAAGAGTTAATTGGAATATAATCGAAGGTCTATAGTCTATAGTGACCTTGTTAATTGACGATGTCGTAGACCCTTACCTGTTCCATAAGCGACCTTAATATTTAGAATTTTTGTTTGAATTTATTGGGTTTGTGTATTTTATGCTCCTTCAGAAACCTAAACTTTTCCGAATAATTAATGATACTATAGAGGCTTGAGGAACAGGGTATAAAGTTCACTCATCCTCTATAGAAAAGGGAGGATCCTCCGACCAGACGGGAGTTGTGTCTGGTGGGCGTTGATGCGTAGTTCGCATGTGGTGTTGAGATACACAATACATATACTTGTATTGACTATCAATCTAACCTGCAACTCTTCTTCAGACTCACCTGTGCATGAAGTGACTCGTTCCCGCGAGTACAGTCCGCGGCGGCCGCACCGACGCCGCAGCCCGCACCACCGACGTCGCACTCGCTCGCGGGATCGTCACCGCGACAGGGACTTCAAACCTTCACACCGGTAAGATCATAGATATTAAGAGAACACAGGTGATGATCTGTTCGTTGGTGTGTGCCCCAAAGTTTGGTAAATGATAGTGACTTTGGTTCTATGCAATACTGACAAGATCATAAGCAATACTGACAAGATCGTAAGCAACACTGACAAGATTGTAAGTAATACTGACAAGATCATAAGCAATACTGACAAGATCGTAAGCAATACTGACAAGATCGTAAGTAATACTGACAAGATTGTAAGCAATACTGACAAGATCATAAGCAATACTGACAAGATCGTCAGCAATACTGACAAGATCGTAAGCAATACTGACAAGATTGTAAGCAATACTGACAAGATATCGTAAGCAATACTGACAAGAGGTTTAGACAAGTGAAACAAAACTAGGATGGTCGGTGTTTCGTTTTGTAAAGGAATACATTAATTATTATTTCTTTACGTAAGGCCTTTAGTAGCCAGTAGCTGAATTAGGATAATTGCCGGGAGTTGTATAAAACTCATGACATCGTTCTAATTTATACTTTAATACAATAAGTCACATTTCAATGAGTAATGGCTTTACTTAAAAAAAAAAACGAGAATGTCAGTGTCTGCCTGGGGTAAAGTTGTCTGCTGCGGTTGAGAAAGGAATCTCGGGGTGATCTTTCAAAAAGATGGGGTACAATTTAAAATCATACATGGATTGAGTCTGACCGGTACTCCTTTTTAACTAAGTACCGAAGTTTTAGAGCAAGTGTTAAATTAAGCTGGCGCGGAGCAATACATAAGGTGACTTTGAGGGTAGACTGCAGGGAGAAAACTGAAATTATGTTGGTCCTGGCTGTCATTCTTATATCTTGTGACAGTCATTACAGGTAGTCAAAAGTCTGACAACCAGTGTTACCCAGTAACTGGTTTGTGGAGGTCAGATAGGCAGTCGCTCCATGTAAAAGACTGGTATTCAGCAGCATCCGGTTAGACTGGAAGCCGACCCCAACATAGTTGGGAAAGGGCTAACCATTGTTTTTTTTTTTAAGAGAAAGTTATGTATGCAGTTCTATATATCCTGCTTTCCTATCTTAAATTATATCAGTAATGTCATTTATTCAAACTAGGCTGAGAATCAGCACTTTTCGAACGTCAAAATTTATAAGACAGTCTCCCAAAACGCACGAAGTGGCGCAACAAACTCCCAAGCAAACCCTCAAAAACTGACAAACTGACCCTGGGTATTACTGACCTTGGTATTACTGAGCTTGGTATTACTGACCTTGGTATTACTGACCTTGGTATTACTGACCTTGGTATTACTGACCTTGGTATTACTGACCTTGGTATTACTGACCTTGGTATTACTGACCTTGGTATTACTGACCTTGGTATTACTGACCTTGGTATTACTGACCTTGGTATTACTGACCTTGGTATTACTGACCTTGGTATTACTGACCTTGGTATTACTGACCTTGGTATTACTGACCTTGGTATTACTGACCTTGGTATTACTGACCTTGGTATTACTGACCTTGGTAGTACTGACCTTGGTATTACTGACTTTGGTATTACTGACCTTGGTATTACTGACCTTGGTATTACTGACCCTGGATATTTTAACAAATTATTTGGTCTGGCGCGCGTAATTTCACCCACCCGTACTCTATTAACTAATCTCGTATAAACACAGGTCGCATAGTCGCAGCTCCCTTAAGCGTCGTCGCTCGGGCTCGCGCAGCCGACGGCGCGGTTCCACACAATCTCCGCCGAGACATCGCGCCAAACACCGGGAGCCATCGCCTAGAGACAGGCATAGGTATGTTATTTACAGATTATTTTGTCTTTTCTATAGGTTTTAATGCAACATGACGTCACGCCTTTATTCCCTGAAATTTTAGGCAGAGATGTACCTCTAGTACACCCACATTTCGCCAGTTATGTTTTAAGTCCCATGTCACCGGGCCTATTGCCATCAACCGTTTTTCTCTCTTATTATTATCCTTTCTTAAACAGAGCACCTGCCAACTTATCTCTTCACCACCCTTGGTTGACTGGTAGAGAATGCCTAAGGTAATTAAGTCCGCCTTTGTACATTATTGTGTGCGAAAAGTTTAAATAAATAAATAAGACAAGTGATTACTGTCTATTGCGGACATCTCTTAACACAAAGGGTACTTACTGTGCATGTAATTGCATCATATTTTGTCATGAAAGTTAATTTGAATTTGAAGTACACCCATATTTCAGATGGAGAAACTTTTATTGAGAATTGTTCTCAACTCAAACTCAAAAATCTTGTAGCTCACTGTTGTATTACATACGTCAATGTCCAACTCGCTCTAGTGCCACTGTGGTACATACCCCTCTCAATATACTATACCAAATAATTCCATAAATTCTAATAAGGTTATTATTTCCCCAAGCCGGACCAAGCACGAGTCACCCAGTCCTCCAACAATGCTGCAACGCAAGATAGACTTCAAGGAGAAGATCAGTGACACCAGTCTATTTGCTGAACTAGTTAAGGACAAGCATAAGAGAGCTAAGGTAAGAACAATCACCAATATTAACTGCCCATTTAACCTTAGGGAACACAAACATGTTTGGTAGAGCCGGAAAGTCATAGCTCGAATTGTGTCGAGTCGACTCAAACATGATTAAGCGAGGCTAGATGGCGCACGAAGCTTGATCTGTACGAGCCGAATATGTGAAGTAATGAGGACTATCGCGCTTGAATTCGCCGCTAGAGGCGCTAGTGTAGAGTGAGGTCTCTAGAAATGTCAAATGTGAAACTGAACGTTCACTGTTTACGGGATTTTCTATCGTAAATTGCGCAACGTATGTTAGACTACGAGCGCACTCGGCGACCTGGTCGCGGCGGCCAGTGAGATCTAGCTATTTGTTCATAACTTTAAATATCCCGCGCATTTAGCGACAAGCCAAGCTCGGCCAACGAGATCGAGCGCGACACCAAGCGGCCAGCGGCCAGCCGTGGCCGTCGAGATCACTCAGTTTGTTTGAAATTAGTTCAGTGTGAGCGCATTAGCCGTGGCGGTCGGTTCGTTTCACACGACGGCGCACCGACGATGCCTCGCCACGATCATTTCGATACTGAACGATTTATAAGAGAAATTGAAATGAAACCAGGAATATGGGATGTCGTCAAGTGACTATTCAAATAGAGATCTTGAGCGACAATCTAAGTAATAAGTGTAATACAGTCCTTTTGTTTGCCTTTACGTTCTACTTCCGCATAACTAAATACACAATCACAGCTATCTCCTCGACGTCCATTTAGAAGCAAGCCGTGAAATCAACTCAGAATTCATGGCCGCCACATTGGCCGTCGGTTCCCGCCTGGCCGCTGCGATCTGGCCGCCGAGTGCGCTCGTAGTCTCAGGGATACGTTGATTAATTCCTCAAGATAAGCCTGCAAGCACTACTGAAGAGCTTCACATACCAATGTATAAAATCATCTGCCTGGCCTTTTCCCAACTATCTTGGGATCGGCTTCCAGTCTAACAGGAAGCAGCTTTACACTACTACACACTGCGCCATAAAAATAGATTAAATTTACCAGGCTCTAAGCTAAAAATGCACTCAACAAGTACACTAGTCATGTCAATTAAAATATATAATAAATTACCAGAAAAAATTAAAGAACAAAAACTTTATAAATGACAAATTTTAAGTATCATGTTATATGTTAATAATCACAATACCTCTTTAATATTATTATTATAACAACTAAGTAGTCAAATAAAAGCCCCTCTTCCTCTCTCCTACTTATGCTGTGCCCGACAGGGTCCACAATGGTCATATCTTTGTAAAACTTACTACCTAAGTTAACATGTGGAAGCAATAAATATATTGAGTATTGAGTTGAATACCAGTATTTTACATGGAGCGACTGCCTATCGTGGCAGCTTATTTTGTGTAAAAAAATTCATCATAACTGCTCTCAAAACGGTAAAGGAAACCATCGTGAGGAAAGCGGCATATCCTAGAAGCAAAAATTCGAAGACATGTGACATCTACTAACCCGCATTGGGCCCGCGTGGCTAGGGTTACCAGATGACAGGATTTTTCCTGACATGTCCGGAATTTCAGCAAGGAAACAAGGAAAATTGGAAATTGTCAGGAATTAAAAAAAAAGAGAAAAATGTAAGAAATAAAATTATAATCAAAGAATAAAATCTAACAATTAACAATCAATTAATTAATTATTCATCTGAACCTCGTACTTTTCATTGCTGGATATAGCTTTCAGCAACTGCTGGTCTTTCATAACAATTTTATGAAACTCTTCACATGATGTGTTCTTCAGATTGAACTGTGTCAACAGTAGAGCCTTAACAGAAGCTATGGACCGTCAGCGCATCTCACACTCATATTCAAGCTTACTCGCGAGTTTTTAAAATAAGATACTGTTGCTGCCGAAATGTCAGGAAATATATTGATTTTTCCAGGAAAACTTATTTTCGGATCTGGTAACCCTACGCGTGGCGTCTCTCACAGAGAGTGTGGTGGCAAGCAGGGCTTAAGTTTTTTGTAAGAACTTATGAAATGTGACATTTACACTATGTTGCCGTTACAGAAACTGCAAGAGATCTTGAATCAGAAGGAGGAAGAGTCTCAGGGGGCGTTATCAAACACGACGTCCATCAACAACCCCGAGATACTCACCATTGACGAGCTGTCCAACATGACCTGTGATAGTTCGACGCAGGTCAGTGTACTATATTGGCTTATTACTAGCTTTTGGATGTCGGTTATCGCGTAAAAAAAGTTGCCTATGTCCTTCTCCATATCCCGGTCTATATCTCTGCCAAATTTCATGATGATCGGTGAAGCGGCTTAGGCGTGTAAACGTAACAGATAGACAGAGTTACTTTCACGTTTATAATATTAGTATGGATTACGAAATTAATATAGTAGAAGACCAAAGGAAAGTAAAGTCGAACAAAGGGATATTGTGACAACTGACATGGCTGGAAAATGGGTTAGCTCTTTTGCTATTAGCAAAAACATCGGAAGGCCAATTCTCATAATTAAAAACGTTCAAAATCTTGTCGTAATCTTATCTCAGCGACAAACAATTTCATAACAAAAACCGGCTAAGTGCGTATTGGATCATGCGCAATGAAGGCTTCCGTATTTGGAACGAATTTATCCCAAGAACAAACTTAACTGAAATACATGTCGCACACCTAGATGAAGGGTGGCACAACTCAAAATAATCCAAAATCGAGTTATTGCGATTATCGGAATCAGTGTTGAAAACTACATTAACTCCAAAGACACCGGTGTACAAACTCCATTCATAAAAGACTAGATTGCGCTGTAAGTCAGTCTTTTTGAGTAGCTCCACGGTCACCCCCCACCAACAACAGTAACGCATCACCAGTTACGACATGTCAGCTGCAGGGAAAGATGCTGTCAATACGCTCAAAGAGTAAATTATTTCGACTTAGTTTTGTATTCGTGGCTAATCGCAGTAATCAAGCGTGAATTATTTTGAGTTGATTTCGTATTCGTGATTGAATCGGTCTTGTTTCTTGTGTGTTCTTCAAATTATTTCCACTTACCCCAGTATTGTTGACAAATGAAAGTAATTGTTGTTTTACTAAATTAATATAAAATATATTTAAATTAATAGCAAATTAATATCTTAGTAAAATAATATACAACATCATACAACAATAACTTAAATCGGTCAAATAGAAAATGAGTAGAACGTTTTTTGCTGTTCCCGAAAAAAGAGGTATTTTGAGTTGTGCTACTCTTTATCTAGGTGTGCGAAATGTAAGTTGGTTGACTATTAGTCGTTATCTCGTAAAGCCTATTTAGCTGTGATAGATGTTACCACTTTGTTGGCGTGATTAATATGTATACCCATGCCAAATTACAGCATTCTAGTACTAAGAGTCTCTGAGCTAAGCCGCGGACAGACAGACAAACAAACGGACATGACGAAACTATAAGGTTTCCTTGTTGACTACGTAATGATAGAGGTATATCTGACAGATTGAGTCTAAGATTATATTGCGAACTTTCTATACGGTAATTGCTCTCCACTTCAATATCTAATCACAATCTATAGTTAGTTTTGGTTATTATATTTTAATTGTTTGTTGGTCAATTTAGTATAAGAAGTTTATCCATTGTTCTTACTATTTAATTTAATCACAATCTTTTATTCGCCTTTTACGGTTATTTAACGAGATAGTTTTAGTCGGAAACCACTTAATTTCTCATTAAATCAATCATTGTATAAACAATATTCCAGATATTAAAAAAAAATACGAAACGTCATGTGTTTTTTGCTTTGGTTTTGATAATCTTTACAATACTGTAAGGCCTGAAACTGAAGCGGACGCCCGCGCGGTTCCATACGCGCGTGCTCCGTCGAGGGGACCCGCGCTGGGCCCAGTAGTAACTGTTTTTTGCTAGTCGTCCTTTTGCTAAGTTCTCCATCGACACGACTAACACCACACCACACCATTTATGCACACCGTTAAAATGAAACTACAGGTAATTAATTGCCTACGGAGTCCACCGCGTAGACACGCGACGGGTGGCCGTCGCGGGCGCCCGCTTCACGAAGTTTCAGCCCTAAAGGTACTGGCTGGCTTTGCCAACAAACCTTCACGAATGTTTTGATTTTTATTAAAACTAGCTTTTGCCCGCGGCTCCGCCCGCGTGGATGTCGGTTATCGCG
Organism: Dryobota labecula; assembly: GCA_947523025.1. Taxonomy (NCBI): domain Eukaryota; kingdom Metazoa; phylum Arthropoda; class Insecta; order Lepidoptera; family Noctuidae; genus Dryobota; species Dryobota labecula. The sequence goes on along the minus strand of OX383296.1, from coordinate 3,731,430 downwards.
TAAAAAATTAGCCTATGTCCTTCTCCATATCCCAGGCTATATCTCTGTCAAATTTCATGACGATCGGTTCAGCGGTTTAGGCGTGAAAACGTAACATACAGACAAAAAAACAGAGTTACTTTCACATTTATAATATTAGTATGGATTTATGAGCCAAATTTTAATTAAAAAAGTAAATAGGGAGTCAGCTTGGTTGGTTAGCAGGTATAATTTATCACAATATCTATTTCCGTGTTTATTCAACGAGTTTTGAGTATCGTGAGGCTGTAAGCAGAGGGGAAACTCTATTATATTATAGAATAGTCGAATTCGTATCTTGAGTTTTTCCTGAATTTCTTTTTTCTTAAACAACCTCAGTAAAAGGCGAACAAAGCTATACAAAAAAAAGTTGGAGTTATTTTCGAGGTTTTGCGAGATTAATGCACGGCACTTTTTTATATGTATAGATTGAAAAGCAAGATGGCGGCGTAGTTTCGATTTTGACCACGAGCCAAAAGATCTTTGTACCGTTGAAGAAAACCACTGATAACCTAAATTTTTGACAAGTTTTTGAAATAGATTGTCGCTGAATTTAATCAGCTACTAGATTTTGAACATTTTTAAATACCAGAATTGGTTTTCAGGGTTTTGCAGCTTCACAATGCTTATACATTTCATCAGTCCGTCCATTCTACATTTGTATTAGTCTTTTTTACGGTGTGCACATAATGAAGAATATTCTATTCATTCTTTCTCTCCCAACAGTCTAAAGAGAACGGCGAGATGACTCGCGAGGGCGGCGATGTGGTAGACATCCCTATGCCGGGCGGTGACGAGGGCGCGCCGGGCCCCGGCCCCGCAGCCGGGCCCGGCCCCGCTCCCGGGCCCGACCCCGCTGCCGAGCCCGGCCCCGCGCCTGGCCCCGAGCCCGCGCCCGCCGCGCCCATGCTGCCGCCGCCGGAGTTCTCGTCGTTCTCGGCGCCCGAACGTGCTGAGGCTAATGGTGATGCGGTGCCACCTCCTCCTCCGGCTGAGCCTGTTGCTATTGAGGTTTGTATGCATATCGGGTATAAAAAGTCTAGTCAAACTAAGTAAAGAAAGAATATAACACGAAAAGAACAAATTAGGGGGAAATATGCGTCACATCACGCGAAACGGCCATCGCTTAGCCTAATATTAAATAATAATAATAAATTCATTTATTTTCAGGCGACGCAGGCCCTTATATAAATACCTTGACCTAAACATACATATTTTTATTGTAAACTTGTGTTATAGTAAATAAGACTTAAAACTATGTTAGTAGCACTTCACTTTGCACTACAGTGCGACATAAAACAGTAGAAATTAAATAAAATGGAACTAAAAAATTTCCATACTAAATTGTTGCCATGATTAAGCATTTTACGTCAAAAAATATGAGTTACATAGAAAGTGGCGCCCTCATTTAATTTCTACTATTTTATGTCGCACTGTACCTTGACTATGTGCTGTAACTTGTCAGTGGTACTTGTCCGCGAAGCGACGGAGCACCACCGGAATAATGCTGCGACCCTATGCGGGATCGAGGTGGGATAGAGCCCTAACGCCGGTTTTTAGCGACAGCCGGCGTTGAGTTGATGACGTCAACCAGTGCAGCATAAAATGAGATAAAAATAACAACTTAAGAAATAAAATAAATACAATACTAAAACTTATATTTAAAATGGCAACATTCGTTGGCAACGACCCGTGCGACGCTGGCATAATGTAATCTGTGCGCGGAGCTGTCATAGCTAACTTACTGTGCAAAATAATTGCTGAGAAACGACTTATTTGTGGTGTGAAAATTCGCTGTTAATAGATGCGCATTGAAGCGCGCGCCAAAAATTATACTTATTGGTGCATGTAAACGGTACTGGAATTGTAGGTTTGGGGGTATTAAAACGTAATTAACTGTGAAAACAGTTTTGCGGGGCATAGTTCTTAAGTTATTTTTTTTATAAACTTTGCTTTAATAAATAATTGTAATAATTTATATCAATTAAAACTTGTAAACTTTTCGTGAGAAAAGTAAAAACTTTGACCACAGATACGGGAAGTATGGTTAAAGTAGCAAATAAATTTTAGTATCTGTGTGAAGAATGTTTATATATGTGTTTATTTAAATATGTATATTGTTATAGAAGCAGCTAACTCCCCCTCCCGCGGTGAGCCCGTCCCCGCCCCCCCTGCCCGCGCCCAGCGTTGTAGACAGCGTGTACTTGCAGAACAGCGCGCCCGCTCCTTCGAAGCCCAAGAGCCTCACCAAGCTGCCCATGCCGCCTAATACTCAGGTAAGGTCATTACTGAACTATTGTACAGCTCTTAACAAGGAGGCCTTTAACGGCAGAGAATGTCCCCATGGAACCAAGAAAGCCCTTAGAACTTTGCACCCATACATCGTAGTCCAAACATTCGTAGATAGACTAGTTAAAAACATTCTATACCATTAAATTATCAACGTAATAACACCACGTGTCGAATTTTAGAAGAAATAAAAGGACTTATAGTCGCGAAACATTATCAATTCCTCATTATGCAGCTGTTACATAATATTTCATCAATATTTCCAGGTAGAGGATCTAAAGACGTTAGCCAACGATAGTCCTCTAAGCACGCCGTCACCCTCACCGGTCAAGAAGCCAGAGAAACCCAAGCGAACTGGCATCATGAACTTACCTATGCCACCTGGTAAATACCATTATAGTATATTGTTAAATATTGCAGCATTTTGTGGTAAAAAAACTGCAAAATAATGCAATGCCTGCCTTGATGCGGTCGACTAGAACTTAATGAATGAAACTATATCAAACCAATAAATGAAAATAACACAACAATATTTAACATCATTCAACAAATCATTGACTCTCTCAGTGACTACTATAATATTAAAATAACGTTTCAGTATTAATTTACCTGAAAATATTGAAACATTTAGTATCAGGACTAGTAGCAAGTCATGTAGCTATCTATGCTAACCTCAAAAAGAGTTGCAACAATAAATTAATGTGAAATTTCCTCAAATCGGCATTACAGTGATCCCGGGCTCCGAGGAGCTGTCGGGCGACGAGCTGGACGGCGGGACCCCGCCGCCCGCGTCGCGCCGGGACCAGTACTCGCACGTCTTCAGCAACAGGAAGCATGCCAGGGATAATGTATGTGCTCTCTTGATACAAGCTAGCTGCCGTGGCATTTTCTAAGATAAAAGTAACCTAAGTTACTCCTTATAATATCGGCTATCTGCCAATGAAAGTCCCGTCAAAATTGGTCCAGTCGTTTCGGACATTAGCCTAAACAAAGAGACAAAAAAATGTTATATGTACGTACACATAGGACACCCTATGTACGTATAAATTTTTTTTGTCTCTTTCTCTCTAACATTTTTTTGTCTCTTTATCTATTCAAACACGAAATATTTTAAGAGATACACCTATAGGTGGTAAAGAAGCCATGAAAACGATTTTTCTTAAATCGAGTTTATTATTAAAAATATATTAAAAAAAAAAACTTGTTATGATGATAAAATTATCAAAATTCACCGCGCTCTTGCCGCCACCAAAACCGCGTCCGGGTGTGTCATTCATAGAATAAGTAAGTAAAGGTATTTTTGTAAAATGTCTCAAGCAATTTTAAAATTATAATAATTACGTGGAAATAAAAACACTAAGATTTAAAAAAAAATCGCTGCTATGGCTTTTTTATCACCTGTAGATGTTTCTCTTGAAATATTTCGTGTATGAATAGATAGACCATAAATAGTTTCATGTGCATTTTGTAAAAAAGCTCGTTATTTGACATTACAAACAAACACTTTCATTGTATTTATTTGTATAGACTAGCTAGCGAAATTGCGACTAAACCTAATAGATTTGTTTTTCCCGAATTTATCAGAATATCTTCGCTTGGCAATGTTCCAACTAATGCAGTTAATGCTTTGATAAATTCCGCAGTTGCTGCAAATGTGCAGTGACACGTCATAGATAACTCTTTAAGACCAACGTTTTACCATTGCAAACGAAACTGGTCATTATTGCCTGTTCTTCGTTAGTGCATATAGTCGAGGGTTAAAACCAAATGTATTGCAGTCTGGTTCGAAGCTGAAGCGACCGCGCATCCTGAAGCGTCGCGGCTCCAAGGTGGTGCCCGTGGCCACGCCCACGCATCACGCCAAGGACTGGGGCGAGAAGTGCGTCGATGGATTCCAGGTAATTATTTATTTGTTTATGTACATATATATACACAAAAACCACAGACAAGAAGAAGGGAACAGAAAAATACGTACACTTTTTGGTGGTATACTTTTTTTATTGCAAAAATGTTTGTGTCTTATGTGCTCAATTAATGCGTATAATCCTTGAATATTAAGGATCTGTGGGCTGTGTCAGAGTACGTAAAGTACGTATTTTTACAAAATTTGTTATAAATTATCTGCCAGATAAGTAAATTGGAACTTATCTGGTGGTAGAACAGCATAAAAAGTTCATAATTATGCTTGCAATCAACGGGCAATTCCTTCTCTTCTTTGAAGGCTCAGAGGCAGACATTATACCTTTCTGTTAGCCACAGAAGCTAATAATTTGAAAATCTTCGTTTATTTGCAGTTATTGTTTATAATAATAATAATTCCTTTGTACTATCTTCTGGATTCGCTTGTGTACTGTTTTAATCGTAATTTTAATATTCCCAGGTTATAACTCAAATCGGCGAGGGGACATACGGGCAGGTATATAAGGCTCGAGACAAGAACACAGGCCAACTGGTCGCGTTGAAGAAGGTCCGACTTGAGAACGAAAAAGAAGGCTTCCCCATCACCGCTGTGAGAGAGATCAAGATATTACGACAGCTCAATCATAAGAATATCGTTAATCTACGGGAAATTGTGACTGATAAGCAGGATGCTATGGACTTTAGAAAGGTATGTATCCTTATTTCGTAAAGGTTGCTTTGTGGTCTTCTTTTGTAGAACAGTTCTAAGGTAGCTTCATTGATCAACTGTATGATATCTGAGTTTTGATTTCTGAGGAGTGTACTAATTTCGATGTGAAATATCTAATGGAGCGCCTTGGCAGTAAAACGGACTCGTATGCCGTGACGACAAACGGCATGACAGCGTCATGTCATGCCCCCTGTGCGCCACTGCTCTCGACTCCCTTGTGTGTGCGCGCGCGTATACTTTCTCTTTATTTTACTCCATATTTCGTTTTAGGTTTTTATTAATTATTAATTCTAGTATTAACATAATTTGTATAGATGTTTCGCATCCGCAGGGCGTCCCGTGACAGCCAACTTTTTGAGTATCGAGTGTCTAAACAGCGTTTCTCGCAGTATTAGGCTAGTGTAGAATTTATTATCTGATATTAATGTGGCGAGCCGAAGAACCGAAAGACTGAAAACAGCCATCGTTTTGAATTGTAGAAGTTTGACATTCCTCAAAGGATAAAATAACTTGTTGTAACTTGTGATCCTTTGAATTTATAGCGTAGACTAGGCTTGGCATGTCTTTAAATCCTTGCCTAGTTTTATTCAAAGGAATTTGTTACAATAAAATAAAAAAACTGCCCGCCTACATAATATTTCCAACATGGTATTTTCTTAGCAGTACTAGCAGGCTTGGCAGTACTAGTACATTATAGTAGCTACTAATGAAAAACCAAGCTTTGAAACTTTGTTTCAAAATACATATAACTTACAAGTTGTCTATTCCCTCAGGACAAAGGCTCATTCTACCTCGTGTTCGAATACATGGATCACGACTTGATGGGTCTCCTGGAATCCAAGATGGTGGACTTCACCGAGTCGCACAACGCATCCATCATGCGTCAGCTTCTGGATGGACTGGCATACTGTCACCGGAAGAACTTCCTACATCGAGACATCAAGTGCAGCAATATACTGATGAACAATAAGTGAGTTTGTATTTGTTTTGGTGTTTATTCATTTGTATATTAGGTGGTTATACGATAACCGTATTTGCTAGGTATGCTTCTTCAGAAATGAGGCGTTAAGATTATTTAGGAATGTTATTCCCATTTTCCGTTACACTAGCCGACACCTAAATTAATTTCTAAATAAAAAAGTGCTGTTCGATCTTCAATTTTAGACTACAAGAGGTTTTAGATAAATATTCCTTATACAGTGTGGCAGGAACATCGACACGAAGCCTGTTACCATGGATTCAGTCCATGATTCTGTGCCCCCCTGCGTCGAAATTTTTCGTCAGTAATAAAATGCTGTCCCATACATTTTGACCGAGTAGGTATTGCACTTTTGTGGGAAATAGCTGTTTTTTTAAATAACTGACGACAAATTTCAACGCAGGGGGTTTTGAATCCATGGTAACCGGCTTCGCGTCGATGTCCCTTCTAGCTTGTATATTTTAGCTCGCCATAATATTGAGACTTATGGAAATCCCTCGAAGTAGTACTAACAGCGAGTGAAAATAGGTAGCTGAAGAGGGGTTAAACTGGGTAAATCAGTATTAATTTGCTATAGCTACTCTAACATGGCTAAGGATTGACCAACATTTAGCTCAGCTATACAAATACTATACAATAATACTGTGTTCCTTTATAATCTGGGCAGTTTGCTCACATTAATGAAAATTGCCAAAACTAGGGCTGCAGAAAATAAAATTTTACAGTTTTTATAAATGACCCTTTCTAACATCCACAGAGGCGAAGTTAAACTCGGCGACTTCGGTCTGGCGCGGCTCTGGTCTGCCGAAGACCGACAGCGTCCCTACACCAACAAGGTCATCACGTTGTGGTACAGACCGCCCGAGCTACTGTTGGGAGAGGAGCGTTACGGACCTGCCGTAGATGTTTGGTCCATGGGTTGCATACTAGGCGAACTATTCTTGAAGCACCCGCTATTCCAGGTAATACAATTTATGTGAATTTACTCCATTTATTTATTTTAGGTAAATTAAATTAGCCAGATTGTGATTACCTAAGCAAATGAAACCGAAATGAACATCAGTTCATGATCTAGAAGAATCATAATAAAGATTCATAATCTAGTAGAATCGACAAGATCCTCAAACAGTCTGACTGAGATTATGTTTTGGCTTTAAAAAGACTGACCTCTGAGTTTGTTTCGGTATTTATTCTCTGAGTAGTCAGATAGGAAACACCAACGTCATCAAGTTTTAAAACAATTTATTTTTGAAATGTAAAGAGTTTTTTGAACCAATTCACAGGAACAAAATTATCATTTATCATCAGTTATTATAACATTTTGTTTTCCAGCTTGCTTTGAGGCTTATGTAAATGATTGGGTCACGGTAATCTATACTCATTACCAAGCAATCATTTCATCTAGATTATCAGGTCCTCAAATGGCTAAACGCAGGAGGTAACTTCCAGTAACGTGTAGATCCGTGTCTGGAACGGTCTTTTGAGGAAAGAACCATATAAATTTGAGTGGAGCTGTCCAGTCAGTGCGTGTAGTTTGGCCATCGTTGATGTTTGTACCCCTCGCAGGCCAACGTGGAGATGATGCAGCTGGAGATGATCTCGCGCGTGTGCGGCACGCCCGTGCCCGGCGTGTGGCCCAACGTCATCAACCTGCCGCTGTGGCACACGCTGCGGCCCAAGAAGTTCCACAAGCGCTGCGTGCGCGAGCACTTCGCCTTCATGCCGGCGCAGGCGCTCACGCTGCTGGACCGCATGCTGGAGCTGGACCCCGAGCGCCGCATCACCGCCGACGATGCTCTGAAAAGCCCCTGGTTGAAGAATGTGGTGCCAGAGCAGTGAGTTGTTTCACTTTGTTTCCTTGGCTTGGCACTGCAGGGGCGTTATGACTTGTGGGTTCAATCCCTGCACTAACAATGTGGTTCATTGGTATTTGATTGGTGCAATTATATGGATATTGTACACCCGCACGGCTCGTGGCCTACGGATAATGATTCCTAGTCCTAGTTCATGAAAGTGCGCATATGGAATGAATAGGAGAAGTCTTTGTATCCAGTATGGGCAGCTACGGATCATGTAGGTGTCGCGCGATTGCATGTAGGGTCACAATGAGGCGATGAATGGATCTTGAAAGCCTCCAACGAGGGATGAGTTCTAAAAGCGATGGCGAATGTATTAACATTGAGTTGGTGTTCTAAGTAGAATACTGGATCAGCTGCTGCCAGTGTGAGAAGTCCAAAAATTTGGTCGTAGAATTATTTTCAACTGTATCTCTTTGCATGTCTACATTAAAATAGTATGATTGATATCATAAACAGAGACCGGAATAGGTAGAGTTTATTTACCTAAACTTCAAGAAAAATACATAAAGTGGATAATACCTCCCAAAATCCCGGTATAATTATAATGCGTTTAAATCTCGAGATTTAAAAACCACGAATTATTTATTGAATTTTATTTATAGTTACAAATTACATTGGCTTTTTATTATATTGGGTTCCTTATTAAAACTATTAAATTAAAGAGCTTTGTTTTACATATTATAGGAAAATAAATTCTGATTCTGAAAAGATGGCTGATTAATGTGTGTATATTATATTGCGATTAAAAGAGTATTATCTATGTTAATTCCTTCCTCGAAGTTTAGGTATATAAACTCTACCTATTCCGATCTCTGATCATAATGCATGCAGCTTTGCTTTACGTGTGACCATTCGATCATTTTCCGTGGAATACAGTCGTAAAATGCGACTCTGTAACCAAACCAAAAAAGATCATCATCATCCATTTTTCATCCATCCATGTTTCACCAAATCCCCCGTAAAGTGACGTCATTGCCACAGAAGAGAACAAGCAGCAATACTTATTTTTTCTATAATAACATCTTTCTCCGGATGACCAAAAACTTCTTAGATCGATTGCATGGCTGCTAAATAAAAAAGACATTGGATGATGTATGAAGACAATGGTGAAATCACACGTCAACATGAATGATTGAATTTAGAATTGAATTAAAGGTTTGCTCAAAGGAACTGCAGGCAAACTTGCAAAATAAACATTGATGTACTGCCCGTAATGACGGCTAGTCCTGTTTAAAAACGGAGTAGTTCCTTTGAGCAAATCTCGTAGAAATACCTGGTAATAGGCTGGGAATATGTTAGGGTAAAGACCTAATAAAAAACTTATCCCTATAGTTATACCAGATGGGATTATCAAACCCCGTGAGTATTGATTATGTATATTGTTCAATCATCCAGGTTTTATTACTAGTATAATATAATATAGTAGAAGCCACCATCGACGGACTCGCAAACTGACGTAATAAGACAAGTGTGGAGTGAATGAGTGCAATCATAACAAATTGGTGTTGTTGTCATCTTACTGAATCATTTCAGGGCCGAAAACAATAATATGTCTGGACGTACGAAAACCATACGGTCCAGTAATACATGTTGTTATCAAAGGTTTTATGTGCATTAACGATGAGAAGGCCAAAAGGCAGTATCTCGGTGTAAAACAGAGACACCCACCATCCCGACTGCACAAGAAATATGTGCTTTTGGTTCTAGGTGATCTGGTAAAAGAAATACTGGGAAACACCTGGTAATAGCCAGAAGAAACTACAGTGACACTAAGATGGCCAAACCTGCCGAAATATTTGACGAGACTGCTTTGCGTCACTGCATCTCTGTAGTTAGGTACACCATTAACCTGTCCACCTATTTTCAGGATGCCTGCTCCGGAGCTGCCCACGTGGCAGGACTGCCACGAGCTCTGGTCGAAGCAGCGACGTCGGCAGCAACGCGAGCAGGACCACACGCAGGGCAAGAAACCCTACGGTTACCCCGATGACAAGGACAAAAACGACAGCCAAGACTATAAAAGTGAGCCTTACAAATCTGAAAGTGGTTTCAAACCCACTGAGCCATCGCAAGAGGCTGTCGGACAAGTGAAATAGTACAGAACTCAGTGCAAAAGATACTTTCATAAAAGAAAGAAACGGTGCTTACTTTTGACCAATTTTGACGATGTGATCTAGTATAAATTGTTGCCTAGGGTGTGCTCGTGACGAAGTGTGGGTTCCGTGCAAGTGTGGTTATGTGCCTAGTCTAATGTTAGCTTCAATTTCATGTACGGTTAGCTCCTAAGGTGAAGGCTGTGTTCTTCAAGAAACTTTAGCACTATGCTATGCTTCTTGCACAATTTACGAATATTCAGTACAAAATTATAACAACTAAATCCGATATCCTAACAACTGATATTGGAAAGAATAGTCTGAATAGACTTAAATTTCTACATTTTTAATAAAAATCTAATCTTATTATGAAAATTGAATTTTAGTAAAGTTTGTAAAGGTACGGAACCCTGTGAAGCAATTTAACTTATTGCGTTGAACCTAACGCGTACCAAAATGTATGATAAAATATTAGTAACCAAAGTATCGCTTAGCGTTAGTTACCCGCGGACGGAAGTCAGGCGTCCTGTGCACTTGTGCATATTTGTAAATAATGTAAACTAGAATAATTTTTAATAAGAATAGTTTTGTTTCATTTCAATTTAGCGAAACGACTTGTTTTATTTGTGTCAAAGAGTCCTTGTGTTGTATCAATAATGTTTGACAGTTGGCAACACTGTGTTCCTCTTATGAGAGCTGGCAACTCTCATTGTTCTCGTTTCGTATCAGGCAGAGTGCAAACTGCCTAAGGCTATGATATTTACAATACTTTTCTTGCCCTTGCTTATAGTTCTGTAGATAAGCAATCTTTTCCCTTACCACTTACATCCTTTCCAATAACATATTTCTTGATAAATTTGGGTGGTAAGTTGCCAGTAAAAAAAAAAAACAATCTTTGTGTTGTCAACATAAATTACAAATTAGAGCATTATAGTTTTAAATCCTATTCCATTATGAAGTAAGACCTCATGCGCCTTAATTGAAGACAAATCCGAAAAAAGTTAGTCCAATAAAACTGCCATTTTGTGTGTTCTAGAAAAGTAATGACTTTTACACTGCAGCAATAATCGAATGTTGAATTTAATAGAACATATTGCATACAATTGACAGAACATTTTAAAAGGTATTTGAATCCTAACACAGCCATCCTTGAAGTGTAACTATTTTGTTTACTGTTCTTGCAATAATAAATATTTCAGCGCTCTTCAGTGTTCTTAATTCAGGACCAGCTCCCTAATTGCACTATTAATTGCAATCTGAATGATTTTGAATGCTCTAATCCATTACTCAACATCATAAATATGAATTTTGTTGAACTGTCAAAATTAAACTGATTGCTACAGTGTTTGCTGGACTAAATACATGAAAATGGAAGTCTGCCATGTCCAGTCAATGCTGGGAATTGCCAATGACGGAATTAGGTCTGAATGCTATGAACAAGGCCTTGTTGGCAATGTTTGCAACTCCGAACCTAAAGAGGTGGATATCAAAAAAGTATACATGAACAAGTTATCCAATAAAGTAGTTTTGGATTCAATATCAGCAATAATTACAATAATTCTTGTCATAGCTATACTATATAAGTTGGTGTGCGTCGGTCTGTTGGTGTTATCATTATCAAATGTTAATGTTTGTAATACTTTAGGCGTTTAAAGTAAGTCTGGGAGTTCTGTGATTATCAGAGATCGAAATAGGTAGATTTTATTTACTTAAACTTCGAGGAAAATACATAGAGTGGATAATACCTCTACAATCCCGGAATAATTATAATGACGTTTAAATCCCGGGATTTAAAAACCACGAATTATTTATTGGATGTTATAGTCACAAATTATTGATTCGAAGAATCATTATATTATAAAATTTTTTAGGGTTCCGTACTAAAACTATTAAATGAAAGAGCTTTTGTATTACATAATTATAGGAAAAGAAAATCTTGAAAATTTGGCTGGTTATGAAATGCAATCGTGTATTCTGTAAATAGGATATCGGAATCGCTTTTACACGTCATATAAAAAAAAAAATAAGCTAGATGAAGTCGATGTTTCCTATCCGACTACCCCTGAGAAGAAATGGCGAAACAAACTCAGGGGTCAAAGTCTCTTTTAAAGTCAATGTGAGGATCATATAGATCCGTGTCAGAAATGGTCTTTTGAGGAATGAACCACACAATTTAAGTCTGCGATAAAAAGGGTATTATCCACTCTATGTTACTTCCTTCCTCGAAGTTTAGGTAAATAAACTCTACCTATTCCGATCTCTGGTGATTATGTATAAATCGGAATTGAGTTGTTTTCGTGTCTCAGTTGTTTTGCGTACTTGTTATGTATTTAAAGTTAGGTTCTTGTTGGGTCCCGATTATTTAGCTGATTTAGGGCGATATGTGTAGTTGTGTTCATGTCATAAATATGTATAATTTTGCACAAGTGCCAGAAATAATCATTAATGTTTTTATACCAAATCAGACTGGCTACACATGCATCACCAACGTTTTTATCTAATTCTGCATATCCATGCATATCGCTCTTAGTTCGAATAGTAGGTCCTAACCAGCAATAATGTCGGGCCCGACCTAGTTGGCATTTATATTATGTAAGCGTGTATGTATATTCCTGAGTTTCAAACACCGGCAGGTGGTCATCTAGTAAAAAAACTAATATATATCATGTTGACTATTCACAAAATGTAAGATTGGATGTAAAGATTAAATTATAACGTTAGCGGTTGCGTTTTTGTTTAAAAATTTGTCTGTAAATATGTGCGAAGTTTTAGTTGCGTTTTCTATGAACGTATCTTCCATGAATTAGTCGAAAATGTATATAGAATAGAATAAACTTCCCTGCATTTCTATGAGCGATATTGTTTTGATCGAGAAAGCGAAAATTTACACTCGAAATAAGACTTATAGCACCTTATTCAATTGCGGATTAGCAGAAATGTGTAGAATTTAATGCATGCCAACGATAAAAAAGAAACGTAATTTTAAAACCTTAACCAACCCTAAAAGGGTCGAGGCGTGAGGATGCATAAAATGTACATAAAAATAAAATAACATAATATTATTGTGACATTACCCAGATATACATCTAAACAAATATAGCCCTCCTTATCGATTTCGATAACGGCAACCCTTAGAAATCAATTCCTTGCGTGTGTCCTTAGATGACTCGCTAGACCGAATTTAGTTTTGAACACCCGGTCGCAACGCAATAAAGTTGGCCGGCAGGTTTGTATGTATAAGTGTAGGAGGGCTTAGGTTTCTCTCTACGTATTTGACGCTTCCCAATAATTACTTCATGTCGCTTCTCTTCGAAAGATTTGATGTTTTTGTGTATAGTCGAGCGCCATGACGACCTGTGTAAAGCGAGCCTCTTCCAACCTTTAGGATCAATTGCGCAAGCGTTTAGATGTCTCTTGAGCACATCCTTATAGCGGAGATGTAGTCACCAATATAACGAATTATTTGTGAATTTTCGCTTTCCTTGATGATGTATCGCAATATCGATCATTTTGGTAATTCGCCGGCTGAAAGACTAAGTTCCCTTGTATTATATTAGTTCTAAGACGCGATGTTCATCGTGTGAATAATCCGGAGTTTCGGAGATAATCGTCGTTTTTTATATTTTGTATGGTGTGCTTATCGAGGGTACTTTGATTTTATTTTGTAATTTGTGTGGGTAAATTGTGGGATATGTATTAAGAAATGTATAACATGGTTGATTGGGTATTGTAACATCAGTGAATGCTTGGCTCGCCGTCCAGACAAACAGACGTAGATGCAATTTTTAAGGACAGAATTAAGGAATGTCATGGATCTTGATATATCATGTATGGCTAGAAAACGGTAAATATTATTATCTATCATTGATCAAATAATCCATAAAGACAGAATAATGTATGCAGTTATTAGTTCACAGTAACTCAAAGGACGTTTCGTTTTATAGTAAGACTGAAAGTAGGCGAACGGACGATTGTCTGTCACTGTAACTCTGGATTGTTGTTATCACATTTATGATAATAATAATTGTAAAAATGTACCTAATGTTTTTTTTAAATAATTATACTACAATGAAATATGATTTTGGTTTTTATTTGATGTAGTTACCATTTAAACCTAACGTTTAACACACGAACCTTTCCAAAACACACAATAATCACATTAATTATTTAGTAATATGACAATAATGTTGGTGTCGATATGCATTATGAAATTTATAAAATCCTGAGATCACGAACAAACACTGTTTTCATAATTCCGGACTCGGGGCTACTACCGAGATCGAAATTGAAAAACACAGTATGACCTTCAACCTGACCATAACCCTTGGTTCGACCTTTGGGCTGAGTATGTAAGGCCCGAAACTGCGCTAGGCAGGCGCCTGCGACGGCACGCGTGTGGACACGCGGGTACCCATCGCAATTAATTAACCGTAGTTCAATTTTAACGGTGTGCATGTACTGTCTTGTCGATGGAGAGCTTAATTTATTATTACGTAGCAAAACGACGATTAGCACAAAAAAAAAAAACGACAGCCAGTGAGCTTGGCGCTGGCGGGCCCCGCGCGTTCCCCCGTGACGGATTCCGTCGCACGCTCGGGGGCCCCGCGCGTGCTCCGTGACGGATTCCGACGCACGCTCGGGGGCCCGGTAGCACGCTCTGGGGCACTCGGGGGCCTGGTAGCACGCTCTGGGGCACTCGGGGGCCCGGTAGCACGCTCTGGGGCCCTCGGAGGCCCGGTAGCACGCTCTGGGGCCCCGACGCACATTCTGGGGCCCCGACGCACGCTTGGGGGCCCCGATGCACGGGCGCTGGGCCCGCCTCCCCACAACAGATGCCCGCGCTGGTCCCCGCAGGTGGATTCCTGTAGTGTCTGCCTACCTCCATGGGAATAAGGCATGAGTTTATGTAGGATGTAAACAATTCATAAAAGTAATAATAGAAAATAAAAACACCATGTTTTATTAAAATACGTTTATTTAAAATGACTGCAAAGGAACTGACTTATATAAACAAGGCACTTATTAGCCTGTACCTTTAAAATATGGCCATTAGTACTGCCACGGAGGCCTATTGTGTGCCTATCAAGAATGATAGTTCGACCAAAAGGAGTAATTTTGTGTAACGAATTACCTCATACTGCTCCCACTTGAACGATATATAGATAGAACATAGCACACAATTATAAGGCCTCCATAAATTCCGTAGGTAATGAAAAGCAATGGCCGACACGAACTTTATTTCAGACCATGCCATGTACCCACAATGATCTTATTTTTATAAAATACATTTATTGTAACATTAATTCAAATTGTTTCCTTATAGTAGGCACCTTTGATTCAGCTTATCCATTATAACAAACAAAATGAAATGTGTCAATTATAAATAGTATGATAATTTTATGAGAATAAGCTCTAAAGGGATATTTATAATTCAAAAAAATTGTAACTAGCAATTTCTCAATAATTTTGAAAATACCTTTGGTAATAACGGAAAACGCCCTCTGTTGGCGCGACCACGCGTTCTGGTTCACCGAACAAAAACATACGAGTGAGATTATCGCGTATTCGCGCGACGATTGCTTTCAAATATTTATTAATATTTTACAAATTGACTATGACTCAAACGCTAATTCGTATTAAGAAAGAAAACATAATTAAAGGGCCCGCTTGAAAAGCTGCATGTCATAATAAAAAATGTAAAAACGTAAAACGATTCCGTGAATTATTATTATTTTAATTCCAAAGATATGTTTTATTAGCTAAATTATTAGCTAGTAGGTAAATATTTTATATTTCAATTATTTACAATTTTAAATATTTAAATATGCAATAATTGACACATTTCTCGCGATACCTAGTTTTATGGCATACAAAAAATACTAAGTACTTTGTACGTAAATCTCATGAAGATTAAATATTTATATCACATCAACTACATAAAAACTGTTATATATTAGGTATATTTTTTTTATAAATATATAATTATTTATATAATCAATTTATTTAAAACATAATAGGGTATAAAAATTGTAATTTGATTGCCTGTTATAGTTATGTACTCTATATGTTTCAAACAAGAAGATTTTCTTGTTTATAAAATGTTTATTTTTACACTATACATAGAGCATTTAACTATAAAAAAAACATAGAATTAATAATGAATAAAAAATAAGTACATAAACACAATGAAATAATCGTAATAATAATTATAAAAACTTAACGTTCACTAGTCGTTGTTCGCTTGGCTTATTGCCAAGTTAAAATTACCAAACAATACTTAAATACAATGTGCCTGCCAGTCCTAGTGACTTATATACCTAGTAATTTTCAGGACTATAACAACAAAAAAAGGTTTGAACTGAAAACACCGCTTTTAAAATAAGGAATACCAAATGAAAGTTGGAGGGTATTACAACATTTTTAACATTTAACGCGTTCCTATAAGGAACGTTTGTGTTGCTATTTACAATGCGGCAGGCACATTACAATTGGTACTAACAATAAATAACTATGCAATACGAAATGGAATAGTTGAAGTTAATTCTACGTACAGTAACATCGTTGTTTTGTATAGTTAACTAGTTTGTTGCAATACTGGCTTGCTCAGGGGGTTGCGATCTGAAAAATAGAAAAATGCTAATTTAATAATCCAGAATTTAGAAATTAAAAGTAACTAAAGTAAGATTTACGTATTTCATACCGAAGGTTGATTAGGTATGTGATTACCTGGTAAATGTATTTCTTATTATTTTATTACCTTACAGCTAACGACTTGTAAGTTTGCCCAAACTAGATCATGAGCAGATAAAGCCATTTCACAATCAATTGTACTTCAACTTTATCATCATCGTTCAGCCCATCCACTGCTGCATAAAGGTTTTTTTTTCCCCCGGGGTGTTACCTCGTACACTTGCGTCGGGGGGCTGCGGTTGCGAATGAGACTTCCACTGCCCCCCGCTACGTCTTAGAGAGGCGCGCGTCAACAGTACGCCGCCTCACGGCTCCGGTGGATTGCGGGGCGACGAATGTCCTCGAGTCTGTCGCCCCCGGACCCATTTAGGGGGACTAGAAGAGGGCATTGTCTGCTCTCCGCCGATGCCCAGTGCGTCTGTTGCGGGACGGAAGAGTACTCGTGATCTCCTAAACCCACTTTCTGCAGCTTCCTTCTGCAAGATAACTGTTGCGCAGAAGGATACCACCGCGTCCCAGGACTGCACTGCCGACCATTAAATGAACGCTTCCCACTTGCACATCAAGGCTACGGCGCAGTTCGCCCCATGCGACACATTGGGCCACCGTATCCGCCTTGTGCTCCACACACTGGACGCAGTGATGAGTGATACGACACAAGTACTTGCCGAAGCAACCGTGCCCCAAAAGTACTTGCATTAACCGGAAAGTCAGGGCGCCGCGCTTCCTCTCGACCCAGTTGTTGAGCACTAGCCGGATCGCCTGGAGCTGTACAATGTACATAGGCCTACTCCAAGTCATCGCCATAAGCACAGGCCCTGTACTTCCTACGACCTTCACCAGGTCACTGGTCCTTGTGAAGGGCTTACTATGGTGCATTTTCCGGTACGAACTCCTCTTATTCAGCAATACAGATATCTAGATCCTACATTTAAGAAATAATAAAGGTATACGTACGACGAGCAGGTTGCCGCTCTTGGCGCGGTGTATGTTGGGCTGCGGACCGTTCTGCACCTCGATGGTGCCGCCCTGCTTGCCGTTCACCAGGTTATGCGCAATGCTGCAAGTAAAAACAAACTTTAAAGTTAATATTAATAAATGTGATATGCTCCAGGTTACTCATAAGTCTAGCTTGCACCATAATGAGGAAGATAAAAATGGTTGGGATGGACTGAACTTTCTAAAATAAGTACTCAACAATAAGTAAGTATAAATGATCATACATAAACAATTATATTGGTAACGTAGGGGAATTACCGGGTAATTGCTTGGGGGCCATTCAAGTATTACGTAAGCAGAATTTGAACCTCCACCTCTCCCTTTTCAGCAAAAGTAAGCAAAGCTCACTATTATTCTTGAGCCCAGAAATAAGGAATTTATAGACTATAAAGTAATTGAGTGTCCATCTACTTCGGTTCTTAAAACACCGCGTGAGAGCGAGTATGCAATATCAATTATTTGGGGAATCCCTGAACATGGGGTTGCCATCTTTGTTCAAATCAAAATCCACTAAATTTTACAAAAAAATCTGAGTATTTTTTTTTTTACGATGTGTTTGCTCTTGACTCTAGTCTAGGTCAGAGATGACAGAGACAAAGTCGACGATGGAGTGAGCTTACCCAGAAGAAGGCCTGTTCAATCAATTGTTTTTTTTTTAAATAAATATTTCTGACGTAATCACCATCCAGACATCTGGATGGTGATTACGTCAGAAATATTTATTGACAATATTATTAAATTATATTGATAAATATTTATTGACATGGGTCATCAAAAATAATTAAAGCGAAGACTTGAATGACCCCTTGTTGAAGGGCCGTACCACTAATAAGTCATGATTAGACGAGATAGGTGCCTGTCTGCTCGGTCGGTTATAATTATAATAACTAAGATTTATAAGCAGATGCTCTTTTGGTTATTATAATAATTACCACATATTCGTTGTTCTGTTTCCTTAAAATGTGGGTAGTTCAAGCTGTAAGACAAGAGAACTGCTTTGACCTCCTAAGACGAAGAGTTATTATTGTGTTAACTTACGTCCTGGTGTCGACGATCTCAATGAGCTCGGGCTTCTTGGTGTAGTCGGTCACGATGGTCAGCGACTCGATCAGGTGCGTCACAGAGATGATCAGGTCACCCTGGGACATAAATATTATTATTTGGAATTATGATTCCATTTGATTTCTCGCAGGCTACGCAGGTGGGACGAACGGGAATACACGCTTTTTTTGGGTTTGCAATTATCCAAATACTAAAAAAAAAAAAAAAACTGACGGTTGGTCAGAAGAAAAATGTGGATAGGCCCGAATGATTAAAACTCTGAGCGAAGGATTTCTCTGGACATTTGGGTAAAAAAGTAAGTCAGTTTGGAATGTTTGTGGTGTGTCCAGGTTTGACGGTACAATAGGGATGTTCCCTGGGTAAAAAAAAAAACTATTTTGTGACACGGTGAGTTTCGTGTGTCGGGAACAGAATCGAGTTGCGAGTGACAGTGGTAGCGGTACTGAGTGCAAAAAAGAACAAGAAAGAGGGTAGACCGTTTTGTCTGCTCATAAACACCCACCCGCAATGACTTCAGTTTATCCGTGATCATGGTGCTTGCAAAAGCGCCGAAATATCGGGAACTCATAACAAATAGTAAACATGGTAAATATCCCGTTTGTGTTAATAATAATAAAAAAATATTAGACACGTATTTTCTGCTTTATCATATTAATAACAAATGACTTAGATATAACACATTAAAGTTGGGGAGTGGGGGGCTGGCTCGTTACGTCACAATTCAACTACGTATAAAATCTAGCACAGAGTGACGTCATGCCACATTTGAACACATTTGAGTCTTTTATGTACAAAAATAAAAAATACGTGTCCAATATTTTTTAATAAACTACATGTCGGACAAAAAAAAAAATTATTCAACATTGTGGCGGCAACTTAATGCCATATGCGAACTACGCATCAAAGTCCTGACGTCACAAATCCTGCGTCGCGCTATCAGAGTTTACCGCGCGACTAGCATATTTATAACATCCCGACATCAACCGTCGGTCAGTTGCCCACCAGACACGACACCTGTCTGGTTGGAGGATCCTCCCTTTACTATAGAGTATGAGTGAACTTTACACCCTGTTCCTCATACCTCTATAACATCCCTATTACAGGCATTTGAGAGGAGTCAGAGTCAACTCTGGGATAGCAATGATCAGCGATGCTTCATTGCGTATTGCAGTTGGCATTAGGTGCGCTGCCTGCGAATTTGCCATCCAATACCAGAAGATGAATACGCACCTTATCCTTCTTCAGCTCCTGCGGAATCTTGATGAGCACGAGCGTGTCGGTCTCGTTGGTGACCACGACGCGCAGCTTGTCGAGCGGCAGGCGATGCTTCAGCTTGAAGGTCTTGCTCTTGCTGGCGTCCAGCACGTACAGCGCCGCGTCCGACGCCAGCAGCGCGCGCTCGCGGGGCTTGTAGCCGCGCCGGTCGTACTTCACGGCCAGGCACGAGTACTGCGGGCCAGAGGGTTCCGCTCTTAGTCTGATAGCACCTGATGGTGAGGGAGCTTCACCCGGAATCCTCAACCACAGAGGAGCTGGTTATTAACTACCTCTAACTGCCGAAACACAACAATGCTGTTGACATTGTTGTTATGGCGACAGACTTAGATAAGATGGTGGTGGCTGGCCAGGCGGACTTAGAACAAGCCCTACCACCAACCAAACCGAGCTGAAAATTTTGCTCCCGCTGGGAATCGAACACGGGACCTCTGGGTCTGAGACAAGTGGTAATAAAGAGGCTATCAGAACTGTAAATGGATAACTTTCGAGATCCTCGAAGGGGTGGGTCCTTCCATACCCAGGGTCAGCAGCAACTTGACAAAACTAAAGACCACGGATTCTCACATAAGATTTTTTTATCAATATTAAGGTCAGATCCAAATGCAAAGTGACGGCTATGAAGTTGCTAGATTATGGCTTTCAAGGCTTTACTTTCAAATTTAAGAATACCCAGTAGATTCTATAAGTAGCTAAAATCGAAATCCAAGTCAACATGAACATCGTTTCCATGGTTCTACTGGTTCAGGTCTAAAATGAGGTCAAAACATAAATTGCTACACTTACAATAAGCTTTTCGCCAGTAGGCCAGGACGGCGACGCCATGAAGGTGTTCCTGAGCGCCTGATGGTCTCCGGGGAGTCTGTCCTCCTGGAAGCGCTCGCCCACGCTGGCAGGGTAGCTGTTCTTCTTGCCTATAAAACAAAACAGAAATAGTATAGGAACAACCAGATACGAATTGCGTACACTCACTAGATGGACGATATTTCTATTTTACGTTGATTTTAGAAGACCATTAAGGTGAAAGCTTCAACGGTAGCCCGCGAAATTCAAATTTTCTTACGTTATTTTGCAATTTGCAGGTCGGTATTAGGTTGTAGGTATGTTGATCTAAATATGATTCGCGGCCGTAACAAATAGAATTGTAATCATAAAAATCATAAATACAACTCTATTAAGTTCGTTACCCTATTGAATGACTATTTCATGAAATCATGACTTTTGGATTAGGTATACTAACTTATGAGGGCTGTCTCTGGCCCACTAGTACCACTCCTTATAAAAAATATTAGGTATATCGTGACTGAGAAGGAATGATGAAAAACGGCTCAGTCAGCTGCCTTAGTGTGTTTAGAATTTTAAAAGTTTCATATTTAGTCACGAAGCAACAAAATACGATCTAGAGGTATGTGGCCGTTTTTCTTTAGATCGAATTTAGTTGCTTCGTGTCGCAATATGAAACTTATAAAAGGTATTAGAAAATTCTAGACACACTTACCGAGGCAGCTGATGGAGCCGTTTTTCATAATTCCTTCTCAGTCACGAGATGATAATCTTTTTTTTAAAGCTAGTGGATCCGAGATAGCGCTCTTAAAGAGTTGTATTAGTACTGATTAAATTCTAATGACTATAATTCTGTTAAGCCATTTTAATCAACATAAAACCTGATACTGACCTCCAAATTTTACAAAAACGCATTCCCCATATATAGGAATACTAATAGGTTACCCAGAAAAAAAAAAAAAATGGTTTACTTTGCGGGTATTCACTTATTTTTTTCGATAGGACTGGAATTCAACATCAGACTCTGATGCTTTACACATTTTATTGGATTTCTATGAGCTATTTTATATTGCCAACTTAATAATTTATTTTCTTAATTTATTAAAGGCTCCTACAAGCAGGCGCGACACGCGACGCGACACAAAGACATCGCGTGCCGCGCGACGAGGGGTCTCTTTGTATCGCGTCACATGTCGAATCTGTTTGTAGGAACCTTAAAACGGTGAAATGCTCTTCCCTATATGTTTAATACTAGCTTTTGCCTGCGGCTCCGCCCGTGTAGATGTCGGTTATCGCGTAAAAAAGTAGCCTATGTCCTTCTCCACATCCCAGGCTATATTTCTGCCAAATTTCATGACGATCGGTCCAGCGGTTTAGGCGTGAAAACGTAACATACAGACAGACAGACAGACAGACAGAAAGACAGATAGAGTTACTTTCACATTTATAATATTAGTATGGATAGCTTTTGCCCGCGGCTCCGCCCGCGTGGATGTCGGTTATCGCGTAAAAAAGTAGCCTATGTCCTTCTCCACATCCCATGCTATATTTCTGCCAAATTTCATGACGATCGATTCAGCGGTTTAGGCGTGAAAACGTAACATACAGACAGACAGACAGACAGACAGAAAGACAGACAGACATACAGAGTTACTTTCACATTTATAATATTAGTATGGATTCTATCGTATGGCACTCGTTTGCAGCTCGGGTTGCAGCTAAAATTCAGCGTCAGGTGGTACTCCTTGTGTTGTCAGCTGACATTATGCTGAGCTGAGGCCTTTTTGGCTTTATAAGCATTGTTTTCGTTCTGTATTTTTTACAGTTTTATGGTATTTTTTGTATTAATGCCAATAAACGTATTTTACTCACCCTTAAACATCCTCTCAGCGAGCACCTTCAGCTCAAACTGCTTCTTATCCTGCGGCGACAGAGCCAGGCGGTATTTCCTCGCGAGGTGAGCTCTATGCAGCCGATGCAGCTCATTGGAGGCCTCCTTACAAGTAGCCGGGCACGGAGGCCAGGACAGGTCCAGGACCTTGGAGGGGAGCTGGGTGGTGAGTCGCTTCAGCCAGTGGACTTTCGCGATGCCGAGGAAGCGACGATTTTCCGGGGTTTCGGGGCCGTTGCGGGTGATGAAACCTGGTGAGGGGATTTGGTGTTATATATTGACTGCAACTTACGAGTTGTAGGTCGTAGGTTCGAACCCTGACAAGGCGCTTTACTTTGTATAAATCATCACCACTGCTCTCAAAACGGTGAAGGAAAAGATCGTGAGGAAAGCGGCATGTCTTAGAACCAACAGCACTCCATTTATGTAAATAAAACAGCTAAAATTAAAAAAATCTGCAATGGATGTTGAAATACTCTAACGAACGACGCTCGAAATCAGCTGTTAACTTTCTGCGTAGCTACAGAGTTCTTCGAACTCACCGCGCCCCGTGGCGGGGAGGGCGGCCAAAGGTTCGCTGCGCTGCCGTTCGCTACATGCATTTTGCCACGGTAACGATACATTGCGTGTGAGGTAATGAAACTTGAGTGGAAGCAGTTGTTGATTCTTAAAAAGTTTTTTATTTTTCACTTTTTAGTTATGGTACCTACCCCACGATAATTCGATTACCACTACCTACTTGCTACACCGCACAAACAATAGTGACACAAGATATACGAAGTGGATGAAATTTTTTCAAATCGGTTCATAAACGACGGAGTACTGAGGTAAACTAGATACAAAAAAAAAAAAAACACAACCGAATTGGGAACCTCCTCCTTGTTGTGAAATCGTTTAAAAACAAAAAAAAAAAAAAAAAATTACTCTAATTTTGGAAGTCGGTGGCAAAAAACGAAAATACGAAACGAAAGACACCGGCTTCCAAAATAAAAATTATTTTTGTGAAGTCGGTTAAAAACAAATTAGGTTTATTGGATGCCTATAACGTTCCTGAAATAATTTCATGTACCGGTCACCTTAGTATGATATAGCTACTGAATTCATTCCATCAGTCTGTGGAGGGCTGTCCCTTAAACCCTGTAAAAGTTGGTAAAAAAAAACATCCATTATAAAAAATCCTGCATCTAATTCTCACACTACCTAAATCTCACCTTGAATAAAAGCCCTGATGACCATCGCGGCCTTCTTCCTCCTCTCCTTCAGTCGTTGTGCGAGGAACCTCCTCACCCACTTCTGTATGATGACGGCTGCGTGCTTCATCTTGAGGTACTGCTTCCTCTGCCAGTATCCTCGCCATCTGCTCTGGATGATGGTCGCGATGTCGTTCTTCTTTAGTTGGTACGCGTCTTCCGTGTCGAACAGCGTCTTCGGGAAGCGGATGAAGATCTTTGTGCTGTAATTTTTGGGGAGTTAGTCGATGAAGGCATGAGGGACTAGTAGTTTGTTTTTTTTTTAACTTATTGATATGTGTTGGCCCTCCGGGGAATCGCTACAATAGAAAAGTCATTTGTTGAATTGTGTATCATTCACTAGAGATCGGATATTCGGATGCATATTCACCTAAAGTTGAGATGTTAGCTAATATGGAATGCGCTTTTGTATCGAAAAAATGTCGCGGTTTCGGGATCGACAAAGGATAATGATCATCAAGTATGAAAAAAAAAACCCAGATCGAACAGATACAGGATGTAGCTCAGAATGTTAGTGATATTTAGTGATATCATTCTGTAAATATTTCACTATTAGATTCGATGGCTAAATGTGTGATATTGAACTAAGTATTTGTTTTTCATCAGGTGTGATTTTTTTCTTTTTTCTTCGCTTTGGGTATATCCGACGATATAAATACAGATCCTCACGTCCATAATCCCATAGGAGTAGGCAGAGACTGCAGATTGTCAATCAAATATCTATAGTCCACTTTTCGCCGCTTTTCTGCGAGACTCAGCGTGATGAGTGGTAAACTCTGTCGCCACCCGGAGTTTTTTTAGATATACATTCCCGGAGTCCCTGGCATGCCGATTTTTTTTTTACAAACAAAATATTTTAAGAAGTCGCTTCCATACTTTTACAGCAAAAAATTAACCTTAGGTAAATATGCATCCGAATATCCGATCTCTAATCATTACTCAAGGCTGAGAGCAGTGGTGGCCCTGTGGTAACGGCCCCGACTTACGAGGTCGTGGGTTCGAACCCAGGCGGGCGCTTTACTTTGTGTAAATAATTTCATTACCGCTGCTCTCAAAACGGTGAGAGAAAACTTCTTGAGGAAACCGGCATGTCCTAGAACGAAAAATTCGAAGAGATGTGGCCAACCCGCACTGGGCCCGCGTGGTAGATTATAGCCCACTCAACATCTTTTATACCTATCACATTTTATGCATATAAACGATTTTGATTTGATTGATAAATGATAAATGAATGATAAATGATAACTGATTTTATTTCTGTAAGTAGGTTTTTACAAACACTTTTACACGTCAATCATATTTTAAAACTAGATGAAGTCGGCGTTTCGTATCTGACTACTCTGAGAAGAAAGGCCGAAACAAACTTAGAGGTCACAGTTTCTTTTAAAGTCCAGACATAATCTTGGTCAAGTCATGTGAAGACCATGTAGAATGGTGTCTGAAATGGCCTTTTGAAGAAAGAACCACACAGATTGAGTGGACCTGTCCATTCAGTGCACGCATTTGTCAGTAATCGTGCAGCTCAACTCAGAACATAAGGAGCTCAACGATGTGATGAATAATACCAAAGAAAGGACATTTAGGCAGGCCGCATAAATTACTCAAACTGCCATACCAAATTAGAAAAAAAAAAACTGAGAAGACAAAATAAATAGAAATAAACAAAGACCCACATAGTCTTCACGTTCACAATAATTAAAAATAATACTCGTAACATTAAACTTCACAAGTTAAAAATATTCATGTCAATGTGTATAAAGCAATCACAATAAAAAAGTCTCATTATGTAAAAATTGGAGCAGCTTAATCCCAAGCCTTTTTGTCCTCAATATAATCTTTAATGGTATAAAAGGCTTTCTGGCACAACTCACGTTTAATGAATGATTTGAATTTATTAATGCTTAGATCTTGAACGTGGCTTGGAAGTTTATTATAAAAGCGTATAATACATTGACATCTGAACGAACCACCTATTTTCATGAACCGTGTTGTAGGTACAAAAAACATGTGTTTGTTCCTAGTATTTATATTATGGATATCACTGTATTTTTTAAACAATTTTATGTTTTTATGGGCATATAAAAGATTTTCAAAAATATACTGAGAAGGCACAGTCATAACATTAATTTCCTTAAATTTCTCTCTGAGAGAGTGTCTCGAACTTAATTTATAAATTGATCGAACAGCTCTTTTCTGCAAAACAAAGATAGACTGAATGTTGGCGGCATTTCCCCACAACAGAATACCGTACGACATTACACTATGAAAATAACTAAAGTACACTAAACGGGCTGTCTCTATGTCAGTTAAATTAAGATTTTTTCTAACAGCGTCACCCCACTGAAACTTACATCCAAAGTTAAGCCCAAGAATACTGTGCTATCTTCAGGATTCAATTCTTCGCCCTTTATCAACACATTAGTTTTCACCTGCCTAACCTGAGGTAGCGTAAACTTAATGCATTTGGTTTTTTTTTTCATTAAGAAGTAAATTATTAACATTGAACCAGTGAACTACTTTTGAGATCGCGCTATTTACATCGCCGCTCCTGACGTTTAAGTTTAAACAAAAGTGAAGTATCATCCGCAAACAACACTATTTCATGATTATCCTTCATGAGGTAAGGCAAGTCATTAATATAAATAAGAAACAAGAAAGGACCAAGAATTGAGCCCTGTGGGACTCCCATTGTTACTAAATTTGATTATTTATCTTTTCCTATAAGTTCCTGTTAAAGGGGTTGTTAATATAAAAGCTTGGTACTCACTTGCCCATCCTGTAGTCCTCTCTCTCGAAGTTGAGTACATTGACCAGCTTCTGCACGCCGTCCCGCGCGGGGCCGCGATGGTGCGGCCATGTTTCGCTGGACAGGCACTTGTATCTGAGGGATAAAAAAAAATTGTCAAGTAGGTAATTTTGGATTTAGGATTGGTTGTTGAAATAAAGAATTAGTATGAATGCTCCTGTATTTGGGCAATTGCATATCCAGATCTGATCAGGGTGTAAGGGCTGACAGCCCTCCGCTAACTAACAAGGTGCATTCAGCTCCTCATTTTGAATCATATTCCACCGAAAAACACTCATTTTTTTAAATTGTTTTTTCAGTTACTATTCCTTTATTTATGCATTTTTTCATGCATTGAAGCATGAAAAAATTACATTCTCTGTACGCAACACTGCATACATGTAAATAAAACTGCTAAAATAAAAAATATCTGCAATGGATGTTGAAACACTCTAACGAACGACGCGTAAAATCAGCTGTTCACTTTATGGCTTGCTACTGACTAGACTAGCTACAGACATTGAACTCTCCGCACCCCGTGGTGAGGAGGGTAGCCGAAGGCTCGCTGCGCTGCCGTTCGCTACGTGCGTTTTGCCACGGTAACGATACATTGCGTGTGAGTAAAACAATCAAATCAGGTTTATTGGATTCCCATAACGTTCCTGAAATAATTTCATGTATCGGTCATCTGAGTATGATATACTGAATTCACCCCACCCAGTCTGCGGAGGGCTGTGCCTTACACCCTGTACAGTCCATATTTTGGTTTTATATGGTTGGTCGGTTTTTGATAGCAAGCGGGGCTTTTGGACTTGTTTGTATTTGAAAGTACCGCTACTAAGACCATCTGTGGCTGTAAAGTTTCTAATGCCTCCTTTTTTAAATCATAAGCCCCATTCCATTTGTTATGGCAGGATTTAAATTTACAAATCAAGAAAAAATCTATTTAAAAGAACTCAAGTTTTGTAGATATTGGTGATTGGTGATAAAAGATTTCGTCAGGAGTGGCTAAGTATTAACAGCCTCACGGATCGATCCATCAGGTTAAGCTATGCTTGCTGCAGTTGGTTCGTGGATGGGTGACCATCTTTACATACCAAGACTCCTCTGAGCCTCGGAAAGCACGTTAAGTCGATGGTCCCGGCTGACATTCGTGGATCTTTGACAGACGTTACGGGTCGTCAGAAGCCCACAAGTCTGACAAGCAGCCTTACCATGGGGTATCGTATTACCCAGTTCCTGGGTTGTGGAGGTCAGATAGGCAGTCGCTCCATGTAAAATACTGGTATTCAGCTGGATCGGGTTAGACTGGCCTTGCGTTTTCCCAACTATGTTGGGGTCGGCAAGACAGAATGATTTTGGTGATAAAAGAATATTTTTCAAGTTAATATACCTCTCGAGGAACGCTTCATAAGTTCTCCTGTACGCGAAGCCCGCACGTCGCACGCGCAAGTTCTCCATCAGGCCGAGGTACTTCACTTGATGGGAAACTAACTTGTCATCAAATTGCACTGGAACAAACACATTACTTAAGAAAAATTAAAAAATGAAAAATGCAGCCAAAAGACTTTCAATCAAAGGAGTCTTCAATAGGGATGATGACAAAAAAAATTTTTTTCCGTCATGTAGATTATTCAAAAATATTGGACACATATTTTTTCTTTTTTTACGTAATCAAAAACATTACGGCGATACATTGAGTTCAAATGTGGCATGACGTCACTTCTCAGTAGATTTTATGCGTAGCTGTGACGTAACGAGCCCCCACTCCCCAAGTTTAATGTGTTTTATCTCAGTCATTTTTTATTAATCATCATCATCATCATTTCAGCCTAAAGACATCCACTGCTGGACATAGGCCTGCTCCAATTGGGAGGCCATAATTACCACTTGGCGCTTGATTTTATTAATATGATAAAGCAAAAAATACGTGTCTATTATTTTTTTATTATCTGATTGACGGACTAAACAGTTTTTCTTTTTTTTTACCCAGGACACATCCCTATTGAAAAGTGGGCCCCTGTAGCTTGGGGGCCCCGTATCATTGATACGGCCGTAGCTACGGCTCTGGTTAAATAACCAGTCTTCACAATAGCAGATTCGATTATGCTTTCAGAAATGGCCAAGTACATTTAATTCCATTTTTGGATACTTTTAATTTTAAATAGTGGATACTACTTACTAGGCCCCTTGAAGTCATTGGGCTTGATGCAGCGGATGTAGGAAGGCTCCTTGCTGCTCAGGATCTTGATCAGCTCGTTCAAGGAGTTCTTGAACTGAGTGATCGCAGTCTCGGGACGCTTCTTGCTCGTTAGGTTAATGTCCTGAAACGAACAAGGTAAGGTTCTCGAAATCTGTTGGGCCTATGTACTTAGTGCGTTCTGTGGCCCTACCACTACTTCATATAACTATATTATTTAAATCTGGCGCCACTATGCGTCCTGTATAGCTCCATCTCTTTCACTGAAGTAAGATTAAAGTAATACTGTCATACGAGGACGTGGTAAGCCATAAGATGGGGTGGAAAGCCACAGCTTTTCACAAAACCCTTTTTTTCCTATGACTCCTAAGCCTCATCGTTCCTTATTTCGTGATATATGCATACAATATGTCGCTTCGCGTCATGTGTGATCGGAAGCGTATTATAACTTAGTGGAGCCAGTATGTAAATAATAATGAATGTAAGGAAAAATTGCCCCATTCCATTTCACGACGGAACAATCATAATACGGCCATAGCACTTAATTCTTACTACACATAATGGGTAGATCATAAGAGCAACAGAGGTGTGCAATAAGTATTATAATAAAGGGCAATTGGGTAATGATGGACTGTCAGTCACTAAAGAAAAGTATTCACAATTTACCTTGAAGCAGCTAGCGACGATGGTGTTGTTACTGCTGGCCATGAGACTCTGGATGTCTCGGAAAAGCAGGTCGTTGTTCTTCTCCAGGAAAGTGTGCACATTGTACGTCACCTCGCCCGCGTAGTGGACCAGGCAGAACTCCTGGGGGCGCAAGGAAATACATGGAAGATGATGAAAATTTTGCAGTTTATGATTCTTAACCATCTCTTTATTAGTTCGTTTAATTTATCTGGGAGAACTTACTCACCACTCACACTCACTCTCATTCTTACTCACCACTCACTCTCATTCTCACTCTCACTCTTACTCACTAACTATGATTTACTTACTTAAATCTTACTTTGCCGGGCCTTGTGAAACGGGCTCTACATTTTAGCGTACTATTATTATTGGTAAAAAGCGGATTAACTAGATTACACTTTAACACATGCTTTTTTAAACAATTTGACGACTGATTGCTCTTGAGGATATGTTGGCACTGCTCTCTTTCTCACCAAGTAGGTTTTTCAGAGTTCTAAGTTATTTGTATGTAAAACTATGCGTATTATTCAATCAGTTTCAGTCCGGTGAGCTTATAAATTAATAATATGTTACTGATAAGATTTATTTGCCCAATTCTTTCAAATGATAATGAATACATTCCAAATAGTTATCTATCCTGATGCTGGTGAAAACACTGCACATAGAACGGCCTGAACAGTGAACACTGTCACGTTTGAACACGAACACTACTCCTCACGAACTAGCTGGCAACTAATAGAATCCATTAAATGATAATATACGAAAGGATCTAACACAATGCTACCATTGTCTGCCTTCTGGCATGCACTCTCACCTAATGTAAATTGCATTCATTCAAATTATATTACATTACGATCTTGTGACGTCATGATTCATTAATTGATTTATGACCTTAAAAATATGTCATTAATGTATGCTTTAGGATGCAAGACACCGAACAAGTCTTTCATGGCACCAGATTCCTTATAATCAAGGGTTTTTCATGAGCATTTCAATAATGATGTCTTGTGACTCTCGAAATCGTGATTGATCGATTACGGGAAGATGCTTACAGAAAGGTATTGTAAGATTAGTATATCTAATTTTCTTGAAGAATGTGGCTTGTTTCACCACTTCCGGATAAGTGCAGATTTACTAACATATAGCTATTTTGTTCCATCTGCTAGAGTGTCCCAATTGTCCGTTCACCAGCACCCTTGACGATTTGCACAACGCCTCTGATGTCGCAAAAAATGTGGCCACCTACTGGGTGAGCCCAAATAGTATGATGTACCGTCGAAACGACTAACGGCTAACTGATGTAACTTATCACGGTTCTGAGGAACCAAAAAATTTATGTATTCATACAAAAAATGTATGTAAACTTTTGTGTACCTAATTATCTGGAAATTGTATAAATTAACCATAAAAACGGTATCCATTGCAATGAATAGTGTACGTATTCGGTTTAAGTTGGAGCTTAGACAAAGTTTAGTTAACCTAGTCATAATAACGTGACTAATCCTAACAAAAAGAGGTGTATACTCGTACAACATACATTAATTATAATGGCATTTGCACCAAGAAATTCGTAAACATTGGCACTGTAGCAATGTATCAACACATTATCAGCACATACAATACATACTATTTAGAATTTAAATGTACTCAGCGAGTAGGTCAGAACCTTGGTCACTGTAATGAGCGCGAATGAGGAAATTTTCATTATCCTTCTTTGGAAATAGTTTTAGAACAACCGTGAGGACAGTGTGTCAAGGATAGTTTCTTGGACAGGATTAGTTGTTGCCCCAAGATGTCTAAAGTTGAAATTGTTGGTTGATTGTTGTTTGATGAGTATTGAGTGCTTTAAGACGCCATGGCCAATAATGGAATCAGAACTCGCTTAATGACATCGTCCTTGAGATGAGTAAGGAAACAGGTAGTAATATTACTGTGAATCTAAAAGTGAACTTTACATAGTGCATAGCTTATATAAGTAATTTTATTTGCTGAGGATCAATACTTAACTATGCTTATATTTGCGTCAAGTGTAAATAACTCACGAAATTCACATTCTAATGTAAATCCCTTCTTTTTACCCGACTTCGGCAAAACCAGGGGAATGTTTTTAAAGTGTATACTCACATCACGTCCCATAATCTTCTGGGTCTTGATGTCGGAGCGGCGATGTGACTTGTAGTGAGGATGAGGCTCCAGCTTCTGAGTCAGCTTCTCCAAGAAACTCAGGTCGCTGGCATCACCCGGCCTGAGGCACTCGTCGTCCAGGATGGAGATGATACCTATTAGGACCAGAGATGGAAATCATTATAATCAAGGACATGGTTATCATAGCAGTGATAGCCTAGTGGTGTGACCGTTGGACTGCCAAGTCATAGGTTTCGAGTTGAAACCAAGGCGCAATTATGCGACATTATCCGGAAAAGAACCGGAGTTACTGACATAGCTTGCAGAGTAAGCAAGCTGAAGTGGAAGTGGGCTGGCCATGTTTGCCGAAGGACCTCAAGAAGGTGGCTAGGACAGACTGGATGCGGAAGGCGGAGGACAGAGTGTTGTGGCACAGCATAGGAGAGGCCTATGTTCAGCTGTGGACTGCGATAGGCTGAGTTGATTGAAGTACTGTTTACCTGTATGCCTGGCCTCAATGAGGTCGCAGATAACGATGTTGTTGAAGTACTCAACGGGCTCCCACTCGATGCCTTCGCGCAGGTACTCCTCTTGCTCCTGCTTCAGGGTCAGCTGGATGAACAGCTGCTGTAGCTTCTCGTTGCAGAAGTTGATGCAGAACTGTTCGAAGCTGGGGGAAGAAAGATTGAGTTAGTGTAAGTGTGAAAATGTTCAGATTTCGGAACAGTCGAACATAGGGCATTTCTTATTGTTTGGAAACTAAAAAAATATTTTTGCCTTATTTTTCTGTAACCTATTTAATTAAACAGCATGCGTATGAAACAATTAGTTGCGAATATGTTTTTATACCTGAATTATCTGAGGGTCTCAAAGAGTAGAGGCAGACAAAGGATTGATGATTTTTAAGAAATTATGTGGCTGTAGTCTGGCATAAGGTGTGGCCTACTGAGAAGACAGTACACTGAGATATATGGAAGAAGTAATGCACCAACCCCCGAGGAGGATGATGATCTAGAGGACATAAATGACTACGATAGTGAAGGGCTTAAATAAAAAACTTACCTATTCTTCGGGAAGATTTCAAATCCATAAATATCTAAGATACCGATGACAGATGACTGGCTATCCTTGTCCTTAGGCGCCAGTGACGCGTTCAGCCTGGACACCAGCCAGCTGAAGTGTTTGTCGTATATGGCCTTAGCCAACGCGTCTCGGGCGTATTGTGCTTGTTCCAGGTCCAGTGGGGTGGTGACGACATCGCCGCGGGCGCTGATCGTACGGCTTGTTAGTGCCTCCCGTAGTTTCGTGCCATTTACTTTGAGGAGCTGTGGAAGAGGGTAGGTTTGTCATTGTGATTTTTTAAGATCGAACGTCATTGGGTTATTGAAAATTAAATCAGGATTAACTATGTTTTACTCTGTGGCTATAAATGTTTTTATAACAATTTGTTTTCATTTTGACAGGGCACTACTATCGCGTAAAAAAGTAGCCTATTGTCCTTCTCGATATCCCAGGCTATATCTCTGCCAAATTTCATGACGATCGGTTTAGCGGTTTAGGCGTGAAAACGTAACATACAGACAGACACAGACAGAGTTACTTTCACATTTATAATATTAGTATGTATTAGTAAAACACTAACAACCTTGCATACAAGCTGGAAGGTTTTGACCGCAGATCTGTTGATCGCGGTTTATGAAAGCAGAAAGGTAGAATGGTCTCAGGAAATGGATATATTTGATATTTCTAACAGCAAATGACAAATGTTTCAACTACCAAGCTAATCTGAAATGAAATTATGCAACACACAATTATGTTGCTACAATGTAGAACGATAAAGTTTTGTCAGTAGGTATTACAAAAATTTACAGAAATATTAAAGAAATTATATTACACAATTAGGAATTGATATTATGAAATGCCCTACAAACAGATTACCGCGTTTGATAACAAAAGAGTCATCGTTCTTTGTGACCTCTTTAATAGTCAAATTGTATCTAAAATAGCTATGAAATAAGAAAAACAAAGCAATAAATACGGTGTATGAACAAAACGGAATCGGCATAGAAACGGATGCATACATTATTAAGTATATTGTTACTATGTCAGCAGTTGACATTATTGTAGCCTGTTGATTAGTTAATAAGGAAAAAGCTATATCAATAAAAGGAAAACAGACTTTTAGATAAGATGTCTTATATCCGATAATAGTGAGCAACAGATTTCCTGTTAACGTAGTAGGTAAGCACTACGTAGTATTTGCATTCGACGTTGTTGCTGAAAAATAATGCGCAAGTGTATTTCAAGTACCAAAAATATTGGGGACAAATTTCCATTCACAAACATGGGAACCTTTGGGGACGCTGATGATGATAAACATTTACAGTTACGGAGGATAGCCGCCATAGCCCAATAGGCTAAGTATAAGCTACTAATTCCGCTTTCTATAGAATAACAGATAGTTTCCGTAGACGAAAATTCTTTGAAATAATATTACAAATAGCCTCGCTCAAGATCTAACCAGCGACATCTAAATACGACGAACAAAAGCAATTCCTCAAAACCCAGGGCTATCAGTAACATTATCGTAATAAATAGAGATGTTTTCATAAGAACTATAACGCTACGTCATCTTTCCGTTGAAGATCGTTATCACAAACGGGTTAGGTCAGAAACCGTTGTTACTTCGAATAAATCAACGTCTGGCAATGTGTTTCTTACTAAATGTGATCTATTGTGTTACAATATTTGAGCAAGAATTCAATGAATATTTTTATAAGAGAATTGTGTCAAGGCAACAAGGGTTTAAATATAGCTGAGACAAGTTACAAAAGTAAGGAATACGTTTTTTTTACTAGCTTTTGTAACTACAACTGCTAAAATGATAAATAGTGAAATATGGCACAATATTTATGATAATCTAAGTACTTATTGTTGGAATATAGCAAAAACAAATCGACCCTACTTCAACACTATTAGTTTTTGTGTTAGACTCATAAATATTATTTCTTATAACCAAGCCCTCAGTTGCCACTTGACTGAAATGATGAAACGCTTACATTTTCATAGCGACCGTACTCTAGTCAGCTAGCCCTGCGTGAGACGAGACGTCTCGCATTATATTATTAATTCACACCTTCTAATATATGTATAAAGAAAAGGATAATAAACGTATATATTAAAATCCTTAGAACGGCCTTTCTTTTGTTACCCCCAATAACCCTAACACTTATTTGGGCTAGTGAGACATCAGAACAAAATTAATAGTAGTTTTGGATCTGAAAAGATTGTTCGTAACTCGTGAATTTTAATCCAGCTTCAGCAATCAGATTTGCGTAAAGTATCATAATCATTACAAGTGATAGATTGATTTAAGATATTTGTTATTACCAACCAAAGAGTTGAGATTCGGACTAAAGCGACTTCAGCATTTGAACTTCAAGAACCACAGACACGGTGTATAAGTAAACGTGAACGTACTACAACTGAAATTTATAATGACGTCATAATGTATCGGGAAGACAATAGCAGCCAAATAGTAGTATTTATACAAACAGTTATAGGAACAATGGCGCTAAATTAACGGATCAAACATAAACACTATTGTCCTACATATTTCAGTGATTTGGGACATATCGGATGGAGATGTAGTTTTGAAAAGGTTATATAGGATTAAGTCGGAAGTCAAGCATAAGATTAGCAAAGCTACGTTGGCAATGTAATATCAACTCGTAAGCATTAATACTGAACATCAGCTATATTATAGATGTAACCACAATGAATTCCTACAAGTTTATTTAAGAGTAATGGAACTTTGGGAGCGAAAAACACAGAAGAATGTTCTCTAAATTCCTATGGCTTTGTATCTTCATTATCATCTGCTATGTTGGGATCAGCTTCCAGTCTAATCGGATGCATCTGAATACCGGTATTTTATATGGAGCGACTACCTATCTGACCTCCACAACCCAGTAACTAGGTAAAACGATACCCCTTGGTAAGAGTGGTTGTCACACTTTCGGGATTCTTACGACCCGTAAAGACTGTCAAAGATCCACAAATGCCAACCAGAACCATCGGCATAACGTGCTTTCCGAGCCATGGAGGGGTCATCGAAAATAATAATTTTAAATGAGTTGTCTAATCCCATGACTTTGTATAATGCAACTAATTCCAGATTCGTGAAAAATTAATAAAGCTATATTTAGCCTCTATTCCTGATTTGACATCAATGGTAATGTTTGCAATTATTCTTGATGTCGTTGTTAGCTAAAGACTGGTAAGTTTCGATCGAAATAAGAGGTAGACAGGAAAACTACAAGTCTCAAAGGCAGAAAGATAAGTAACGTTTTGAAAACAAAACGATCATGCCGCGTGCTCTCGTACACTTTTTATCGCATTCTATAATTGTAATACCAATTATAACGTGCACCTACATTAAAAAATTAAGTACTTCCTACGATACTATTTGGTAATGTAAGTCAAATGGTTTCCTTACTCGGTTTTTCGTCTTATGCGGAAAGAATAGATCACCCGAACAAAGCGCATCTAATTTTTTATCTCAGTACATTTTAGCATCTTGTAGGCTTAATGACGGTGATGGGGGCTTCTTGCATTAAGAAACTAATCATTTGAATATTTAAGGCAAGTCTTTCTAAAAAGTTAGAGGTCTGCAGAAATGTTACTTTGTGTCAGAAATTGATTTATGATATTCACGTTGAAGGAAATACTACCATCTACTTCCTCAAACGTGTTCCTTCACAAGAAGCTACTAATAGTATAATTAAATAAATTGCTAAAAAAAGGTATCTTCTTACCTCAGCCACGTTGGTTGTGTTAGCATCATGCGTTAATATCTCAGCGTTGCCCTTGTCATTCTGAATGAACTTCGCGTTACCGAGGTGAAGGATACTAGCGACAATCTCGAATATCTCCGTCTGTTCTGATTGGCCGATTTCTATGACTTTCATAGCTTCCTGTACTGTTCGGAACTGGTCAGCGTCGTTGTTGCGCTGGTTCGCTGCGGTGCCCTAGAAAAGGATGGATTTGGTGAGGATTACATAAACATAGATTTGGCAAAAGCTTTCGATCATGTTTATCATGCAACTAAAACTTTGGTATTATTGGGATAGCATGAAGTTTTAGTAAGTTTAACAAAATTATAATATTAAGTTACACTAAATGCATAATTGAGTAATTGCCAAGTCTTACAAATAAATGCTAGACAGAGACTATGGGGGTACCACAAGGTAGTTTATTGAGCCCACTGTTTTGTCGGATTTACTTATACAAGCTGTTAAATTATTAATTTTCTATTTTATTTGGGTTAGCGGTGCTTAATAGTAACTGGGATAGTTAGAATACTTTATGGTATTCAGCTGTAGTACTAACCACTTCAGTCGTGTATTTGTAAGCATCAGGCCTTCCCTGCAGCTTCAACTGTTTCATTAATTCCTGGTCGGCGCCCGCTAGCAGTTGGTAGAAGATGTGGAAATTCCTCTCTCCAGACATCTGGCTGACTACCCTGGACTTCTCTAGCAGATAGTTGAGGATATGTCCTCCTTCCGGGGCTCCTTCGTAATTGAACTGAACGTCCATGTACTTTCCGAATCGGCTAGAGTTGTCATTTCTGTGAGTTTTCGCGTTACCGAAGGCTTCTAGCAGAGGGTTCGTTTGAAGAAGTTTGTCTTTGACTGTTTCTACGTTGCGAAGGTGGTTTGTTCTTGCTGCTATGTACTCTAGGACCTTTTTGGAGGCTTCTGTCTTGCCGGAACCGGATTCGCCTGAACAGAAAAGATTTTGGATAAATATTGTCAGTAATAATAATTAAGCAGATTTGGCATTTTTGTCAGTACTTTCGCTGTACACCGAATAGACACATTAGTTAAACAATTGCCATGAATCAAATGTGATGGCGGGGCGGGATATGGATTGACTTTAAAGTTTGATAGAAGTAAAAGCAGGGATATCGTACCTGAGATCAAAATGCATTGTTCTCTGTGTTCATATACCAAGGATCGATATGCGTTGTCTGCGATCGCAAATCTGTAAAAGAAAAGAACAGTTATTCAATATTTTTAGTGCAGGAACGAGAAAACCAGAAAACATTTTATGTTACTAGGTAACACCTGGTTTAATATCGTCATTTATACACACTAAGAGACATCCTATAGTCTACAAACAACATTCATTTCAATAACGATTTTGGTATAAATTAAAATACAGCACTAATATCATCGATGATACATGCTGTTTTACCAACGTTTCGATAAATTTCTTTAAAAAAAATCTGTAACTCCATGTTGTTGTTGTTGTTTTTGTTGTAGATATTTTTGTTTATGGTTCCAAGTCGTTTATTGATGTAAGTCCCTATATCGAGTATTTTTCAACACC
Organism: Dryobota labecula; assembly: GCA_947523025.1. Lineage (NCBI taxonomy): Eukaryota > Metazoa > Arthropoda > Insecta > Lepidoptera > Noctuidae > Dryobota > Dryobota labecula. The sequence goes on along the minus strand of OX383296.1, from coordinate 3,693,424 downwards.
CAATAACCATTAGGTACTGCTATCGAGTAGATAAGTGGCCATTATCAGCTCAATAATAAATAGTATCGAAGTGCTTATAGACAATAATAGTTTGTCACAAAGTGTATACACTTTTTATGTAGTTACACTGCACGTACATTTATTTGGATGGAATAACACAGAATTGGATGGCTTGCTCGTTTCTTTCATTTGTTATTCATTTGAATTATAATTATGATTTATGGTACTTTGTGTGGTTAGTCAATAACCTACTTATAAACGACCTCTTCGTGTGGACGAAACGCAAATAACATTCTTACGACGCTTCCTGGCCAGTCCACCCTCCAACCACCTGACTGACCAGTGTGAGAAGCCTGTGTGAAAACCAGTGCTAGAGTAAGAAGAAGAAAAAGCTATTGGTTATTGCTGACTGCCCCTTGTACGTTCATATTTCAAAACATAAACTCGAAGCATTTATTTCAATTAAACTATTTACGGGCACTGTTAAATTGTCAAAGAGCTAGCTAACTAGCAAGCTAGTTGCCCATGCCAAAACGTAGATCTGTATGGAGAAGAACGGATAAGAAACTCCAAGGACACTCTTTTAAATCAAGATATTACAAAATCCTGGGTACATTATTCTTGTTGCTTCTATTAGTGAGAATAATTTAAACACCACAGCGTGCAGCGGTAAAATATAAAATTAAGTGTCGCAGAATCATGCTGATATAGGAGCCTTTTGGCCCTCGTACAGGACCTTCTGTTTTATTTTAATTTTCTGTTTAAATAATATATTTTTTTATACTTTTATCATTGTAGTTTAGTTTGTGATCTTCCTAACTGAATAAATACTTTTTCTTTTTCGTTTTTGACCAGTCCCAACTGACGGCGCCCGTTCACTAACATGACGCGTCGATCAGCACCATCTCGCTCAACCATTTTGTAGGGAAAGAATCGGTTTCGGAAAGAATTGATTTCGGAAAAAAATATGTTGCCCATTAAAACTGAACACTTTTGGCAGTAAAACATCAATGAACGTAGGTCGGACCATTCACATTTTATCTGCGACCTACGCACCTTTATTGAAGCACTTAGGTACACTCAACGACGCAACTATTTCTGGATATAGGTAGATACATGGAGTAGATAAGAGCAGATAACAATGACACAACTATACTTTCTCATTGTACTTTCCCACACGTCAAATTTCAGAGATAACCTCGATGATCCATTCATATCTTTGGATAGAGGCCTCTCTGGACCGACCATTTCCGACTCGGTAAACCAGATGAATTTGGATAAGTAAATATGCGATACCGTTCGCGTTGTTTGGTCCGAAAATTGGGCTAATTTAGGCCTCGATTTAAAAATATTGCAGTTATAAAGTTTCAATGGTCTTTCAGCCACATTGACTCAGAAGTCTTAGACTTCTGGTATCGGTAAAACAGGCCTTGACTCAGAAGTCTAAGCCTTAGAATTCTGGTATCGGTGAAAGAGGCCCTTAGACTCTAAGGACCTGTTTCACCGACACCAACTCCGAATTAGTACCGGTACGTAGTGTCTATCCAAATGCATCCAGTCAGCTACAGACATATTTACTATTGAAATACAATAATTTAGATTATATCCAAATTGTTATAAAGTATAGCTAAGCCTTATCATATATTATTGTACCTAATAAGATAATAATATAATCACATAATAATTATGTTTTTTATCTTGCACAGTACTTGCGTGGAAGTCTAGACTAGGCACATGATATCTAGCAAATTGAAAATGTGCAAATTCATAGTTGATAAGATGGACTTTCCGTATCGGCATTTTTACTATAAGTAAGTAATCGTTATTTAAAATAATTCAGCTTAAATCAGAGAAGGGATTTCCAAAAGAAATTGTACTACAGATTACAACACCGGATCAGGTAGAGGGCTAGAAGGTAACTCTTTCAAAATCGGACTGTAACTGGACAGCACTCCAGAACACAGAGTTCTGGACGGACAATTTCCTAGGAATATCAGTATTGCAGGAAGTATCTAGTAATTTTAAGAGGTATCTATTGGTACTCATATTATTGTAAGAATAGGATTTCTACATGACATGCTGTAGTATTTTTAAATCTTCTATAACTTGCTTTGTAGATATGTTGTGGTCATTAGTCAACTATATATATTCACGAAAACTATCGTGAGATTAATTATTTCAGACACCAGGGATTAGGGTTTCTTGCAGGTCATTGCTATGCAACAGTCAGTAATGATGAAGTTTCTATTGGAAACCTAACATATTCTGAGCTGAGGATTATAGTAAATGTGGCTCACACGTGTGGTGGTGCCTCGAAAAAAGCCTTCTTGTAGTACAGCTTGGTCTTCTCCTCCGTGTAGATTGGCAGCGGCTTGTACGGGTTGACTGATATGAGCACGTTTCCAATGTACGTCTGTAGGAGATAGAATTGTATTGTTATAATTACTTGTTGTATTGTTGAATATTGTTTAATTCTATGTCTTAAGAAGGCGTACAACGGTCCACTAGCGCCACTCCTTTAAAATAATATTATATCGAGACTGAGAAGGAATTATGAAAAACGGCTAAATAAGGAACCTCGGTAAGTGTGTCTAGAATTTTCTATTACCTTTTATAAAGTTTCATATTGAGACACGAAGAAACAAAATACGATCTAGAGGAATGTGGCCGCTTTTCATTAGCTGCTTGTTCATTAGCTGTTTGTTTAGATCAAGAATATATGTTCAAATACCTTGTCTTATTTTATATATAGATCTTGATTTGGATATTATTTTTATGGACATGGTATTGCTATACCTACAGCTTCTTCTCAGCTGAGATAGCTTACGGGAATTAGGCTTTCTAGAAAGCTGGAAAGTCTCTTTTCAAGAAGCTTAACCAGAAATGTTTAAATCAGTAGTACCATTATTAAGGAGCGATTTCTTAGGTTGATAAAGACGGCTTCGGAGCGAGAGTCAACGTAGCGAAAACGTGTGCCATGCTAGTTAATGCCTTTACTACAATTTCTAGGGTTGATTCATTGATTCCACTTACATAAATAATGTTTTCGTTGAACCGCTTCCTCAGGTTGTCGATGAAAGCGGCTTCGGAGCGGAAATCTTCGAGCAGAACGAAGTCCTGCACTCCGACCCTCTCCCGGTGGACAAGAGCGTGCTCCATCATGCCTGTCACTGACACCGGTCGCAGGAGCCTGCAAATAAAAGAGGAAATGGATTAGTTACGTGGCGATTACAATATTAATAAGATACAATGTTATATATTATGGAGTCGAACCCTTCGGGGAATTCAGGCGTAGTGTTATGTTGTTGTTTGATACATTTGGAGTAATTATTTCACACGATTATGATTTAGGCATGGAAAAGGTCCTAGAATCATAGGACCCATAACATAGTCCTGTGTGTCATGTTCCCATTATGTTTGTATTTATTTCGAATAACAATGGCTCAACACCCACACAGGGGAGTTTGTTATACAATAAATTATAATTATTTAGCCCCTACACAATATCCTATTAGGTACTCATTGTAACACGATTTTGCTCCTAACTATGCTATATATTTATTACATTATGCGGTAAACGGATTGGTTGAATTGTTGAGCCTTCCTAAGCCTAGTAGTTAATAACTCACCACGCTTTCGAGAGTTTCGCACTCACAAACACAATATAACTAAAGTCACTGTAATCAAACTGATAGCCCATTTTCGTAGAGCTGACACACGCATGATAGAAATGGCTGTAGCCCATCTTTGACCACACTATACATAAGACTGACTGACTGACAGACTTTCCAGAATAGGTAGCATGAGAGTGGAGATCGAAAGGATATGTAATTAGTATGTTTACAAGATAATTAACGCTATGGGAACGGTCAATACACTGTTGCATTGTTTGTCGGATACAAATAAAGAGTTGTTTGCATTTTGTTAACTTAATAAGATAAATTAAACAGAGTTTGGCTGTTTTGTATTGAAATATAAATGGTTATAATTATTGTTTTCGATAATTAGGTGAGCGGAAAGATGAATGGATACAAAATGGTAATTTGTTAATTTCATCATTATTGTTTTACTCGGTAAGTGTCGGATTTAGCAGATAGCCCACCTGAGGTTCAACGATAACTTCTGGCAATGTTAAAACTACCCTTCTTAAGTCCTGCTCAATTACTTCGTCAGACAGGACTGTCTGACGAACGCCTTTACAAACAGTCGCAGTACTACAAAATTGCACTTGCTACTTGTTTATTCTGTAAAATTAATCCCAGAAAACCTAATTGTTAGTTTCCAAGTCTATGCTCTGCTTATACCATTATGAGAACTTCATAGGTACTTGCTCATTACCGTACAAAGTCACAAACTATCTTTAATATATAATCATTCTAATTTTACGTACTAAGACGAAACACCAAAGTGTCGTATTGCAGTAAGTCTGCGGCTCAATTTGCTCAAATTGTGATATTTGCGGGAATGTCAACTTTCTTGACATTATGCCAAATATCATGACATTAGGACACGGGACGATTACGGCTAGACTAAACGATTACTCATCAAATTAATGTGGGTAGGTATGGCTTTCGTGGAATTTTAAGGGTGGCGGAGCGAATTTGTGAATAAATATTATTACAATTAGGTAATCTTTATTTTAAAATCGAGTGCGAATCGGTCCACCGAGAGAATGGTGTTTTGACACCTCTCAGTTTCATACAAACGAATATGACGTTTTACGAATTTAAACTTTATTAGTTCCAAATCTTGTACAACTGACAGGTGTCAAAAAATCACTCTCTCGGTGGACGGAATATAGGTACAGCATGTCATCTTAGATTTTATAATTTTCTATTAATCGCCAATGTCATAAAAGCAATTACCCAATAACCAACTTGGCAGCTCTTTCTTGAACATAGGGATGGGAAGTTCCTTAAATGAGTTAGGTAACTTGTTATACACCTGAATGGCATTAACATAAACGTTCCTCCTAAATAATTGCAATCTTCATTAAGGTACAGTCAATTCGTATTTATGTATACTTATTTCTAGCAGAAGCCGTTTTGTGGCTCACTTCTGATTGCATGCGAAAATATAGTTCATCAGCGATTATAGATCAGTAGCAGTTGGTTACCTATGTGACGCTATACGACACCATGCAACGATTCAGTGTCATCTGCCCACGTGCAAGGCGCTTACCAAACAGTAATTGCAAAAAACTGGATAAAAAATTACCTATCAGAATTATCGATATCGATAATCGAATAACGCACGTTAACCCATGATAAATGCTGATTACAATGTATGTTTGACGTCATCCACACTATTGCATATGAACGCATTAAGTCATCCCTGGTAGATAGGCCCGTCCGTTTGCATTGACCCAGTTGCCTGATTCTGACGTCCCGTAATGAATAGTTATGGTTTTATTGATAATTTTATAAGTAGGAGTTAATTAGTCATCAATATGAATAGCTGAGATCGTGGCTAAGTATAACACGTGTCGATCCATGTCCATGGATGGGTGACTATCTTTACATACCGAGACTCCTCCGTGCTTCGGAAAGCACGTTAAGCCGTTGGCCCCGGCTGTCATGCGTGGACCTTTGACTGTCGTTACTGGTCGTCAGAAGCCTGAAAGTCTGACAACCAGTCTTACGAACGTGTATCGTATTACCCAGTTACTGGGTTGTAGAGGTCAGATAGGCAGTCGCTCCATGTAAAAGACTGGAAGCTGACCCAGCATAGTTGATAAAAGGCTAGGCAGATAATGATGAGTTTATGACAGTAAGCAGGTTCACAGGTTAACACCAAGTTGAGACAACATGAGTAGCTTAAAATATTACCTACAGGTACATAGGTTACAAAGTGTTCTTTGTCCGCCCACTGAGTGACCTCAAGGAAGACGGCTCACAGTGGTCACGTGCTGCCTTGCACAGTCAGGTTTCGGGGAGACCCCTTCGCAGTCCCCAGAGACGTGCCTTAACACGCGTTGCGCAGAGGTAGTTTCGCTTCGGTCTTTTGAGAGGTAATGGCGCCCCTTCCTTGTGCAAATGGTGTCCACCGGGGTGGTTTTAGTGCGGTACAAATCCACACTCCCCGATCTTATCCCCAAAGCCCGGGTGCCTTTTGATGGCTTCCCAAAGAAAACAAAAAAAAAGAATAAAAAAAGACGAAGTATTATAATTGACAATGAGCCCCAAACTAGACAGTTATTCTGTGTCTTGGGGCTCGATACGAATTCCAGAGTGGAAACTGATGCTGAATGATTTATTTTCAGATTTTCATCCAAACTAATGATATCATGCTGAAAAAAGGTCTGTTTTCTTTTTGCCTCTTATTTTCGTAATCATAACCAGCGGTTCTTCAAATAAAGTTATTTTATTGCTATAAACAGGTTACAGAAAAATCTAAGACCCTGGCTCCAGGGCTAGGAGAGTACTTGTATTTCAGGTAATAAGTTTAGCATTAAAACTTTAACAAATTTCGCAAAACCATGGCTATAAAAAATTCTCACGAAATAGTCATACAATCTTCATGCCATTAACCCTTCAATACCAGACGTTCCCAGAACATTTTACCCACATAACACATTGCCCACATAAGTGCCTCAATCTTTAAATAGCTTTGTGACTTTTCTGCAAGGTCATAAAGTCCGTACGCAAAATACGCGCTTTTACGTGAAGTTGCAGACACCAGCCTACACAATACAATTTACGGTCATATAGTCCAATCCATTTTAGAATTAAGCTTAATTAAGGCGCTATGATCGGCTCGAGCCGGCTGAAGTAGGCTGGCGTAGTATAATTGGTGGGTATTTAAACATAGTAATTATATTAATCATTTTATCACGACAAACTCAGCGAATTGTGCGAAACAATCTCACTACCTTTTCATTTATATCAAAAATAAGAAAACAATACGTCTGTTTAGGTATGAGATTGATTAAACATTACAATAAGGGGTAACTTTGTTTTTTTTTATCCAGCAAAGTTAATCTAATCGTTTTATTTAAAGCGATTGCATGTCCGCCAGATCCTTAAATAAGATACGGTATATATCCTAATTTCAGAATTTTATAACACTGTTTTTTATGTTTCCAATAAATTTTAAAAAACTAGTAAACGCGGTCTCTGTCGGATCATACCGCCTTAAGTTAGGTCCTTAAATCATAATTTAATATTGTACGCTGAAAGCCATAACATTTTACAAAGGATATTGCCCACTCAAGCCGTCCTCAAATAGCATAGTGTGGTTTCCGCAAATCCGCGTTTAATTAATATAAAGCGACATCGCGTGCGCTCCGCCTGCCCCATTTCATTAACGGTCGCTGAACGCAAACTGTTTTAGTTAAACAGTGGGTCAAGTCAATAGGTTGGTAGAATTTTTGTTCAATAATTTCGCAAAGGGTCGCTTCATGTAAATTACTGGTTTACATGCGGTTAGATTGGAAGTCGGAAAGGCTAGGCGGTGATGAATTTCGCAAAGGCTCTGTATTAAAATTTATCCAAATAAAGAATAAGGCTTTCGGCGGACTAAATAGTAGTTCTCTTAGTTTCGCACTTGTTTTGCATTTAAAAGATACTTCGTGAACACAAATTGCGATAACAAATGCCCAGAGCCTCAAGTCTACTATTACAATAGTGTCAGAATGGTCTCTTCATTGTGAGTTTTTGACAGATTTGCCATACAAACACTGTCAAATACTCACAATGGCGAGACCATTCTGACACTATTGTAATAGCAGACTTGAGGCCCGCTGTCGGAAACCGGAAACAAAAATCACTTTAAACCTCAAGAAATCGTGACTAGACTAAATCTCCCAGATTATATTTCAATAACAAATTCACAACCAATTCGGAAACGTGTCCAATTACCTTCATTAAGAATTCTCTTCGCATTTTTGTGTTCCGCATTATGTATCCTTACAATGCAATCGTACTGTACACAACTTTCCACCATACTCCTCACAAACTAAGGTTTAATTTCCCGTGTGCAGTCTGATCGTATGTTTAGCTCAACCATCGTTGCTGAGGACTATTTTGGTAAAGCAAGTCCCAAAATCGTTCATAGAAGTCAATCACCCTGCGGTTACAATCACGCTTAACGGCTAAATAAAGCTTATAGTTATAAATACAGGTTCTGTTCAGGATGGAAGTTAGTTTGTTTGTTTGTAAAATGTATCTACGGATGTCTGGCTGGAAGGTGCATTCAAACACGCACTTACGAAATGGAGTAGTTTAACAGATAGTGGTAGGTAGTGTGTTTTTAATCTTTGACCATAGAATAAAGAAGGTTTGACCTGTGGGGTAATTGCGTAACACACCAGTAGTAATAGGTTTCATTTTGACAGTTTAACACCATTCATTGCGTTATTTCCGTTGTTGAGCAGGCAAATTTTTCGAACATATGAAGCAATGGATTATCAATATCGTTCAAAATCTTTCAGATTTGATTGATAGTGTGTTACGCAATTAGGGTACTTAAATGAAACTCGGTCCAGTAACATTAGGTGTGTATTTTGTATCAAGCACAGTGTCCAAGCGACAACGGAAGAATACTTATACATTTGCACATACACAGGATAAGAATCGTGTAAGTTATTCAGATTCAAAAACATCAAGTCCATCTTGTATCTTCTCATTTACGTTTACCATCGACTAATTACTGCCCTAGACTAAATAGTGTAGTCAGCATATACCATATTAAACCATAGATAAATTAATTTGGTTCGCCACATAGACACACGCGCTACCTTTTATAGCATTAAAAAAGCTGAAACAAAACATTTAAAAGAAAAGTTCGTAACCACTACATAAGTCAGACTTAATAACTCTCAAATAATAGTCTAGTCATAGTAAATATTATAAGGTGGTATTTGCTAAAATATCTATTAGTTTATTTTATTTGTATATGTGTATTAGTATCAATCAAACTATATAAATTCTCGTAATCAAGAAGTTAGTATTTTAGACATTATTTCTGTACCCTATCACTATTTTTTTATATTTAACCCAAAGGTTGACTGGTAGAGAATGCCTTGTGGCATTAAGTCCGCCTATGTGCCACTATTGTACATGAAGTTTATGTAAATAAATAAATACATAAGTGAATATTATTATAGAAAAATTGTCACTGTATAGGAAGGAAAAGCCGTTCCTCAAGCCGCAACAATGATAGCTCAATCCGTTATTCATGCCAAATTAAGAGCTCATTTGAATCCGTCATCGTAAATAACCGTGCGGTGAATACTAATCGCTGTATCAATTGAATGAGCCTTCCATTAGGGCTGTCCTCACGAGAATAAATTTATGGTTAGTTAAAGTAATTCGTTTATTCATAAAAAAAACCGGTCAAGTGCGTGTCGAACCACGCACAATGAAGGGTTCTGTAGTTGGGATGAATTTATCCTAAGAACAAATAGCATTGTTGTTGAAAAATATGTTCTCCCATACAGAATGTTTGGCAGAACATGTATTTCAACTGCAAAAATTTGGTCGAGTATTACTCGGTAACTGGTAAAGCCTACTTAGCTGTGACAGTTTTCCCGTTAACTTCGTTATATAAACTACTGCTGTGAATTTCGGATTTTATTTTATTTACGTACCTATTAAGTAAAAAGTTGTTATTTTGACATTACAAACAGAAACTTCAATTTTATTCATTTGTATAGATTTATTAAAACTTTATGCACAAGTTTCAAAATACTGTTCAAAGGTGCATTTTCTACTAGTCAACCTTAGGGTGATGCAGAGAGGTAACATGGCAGGTGCAACATAAGGGATAGATCACACGAAAAAGTTTTTTTTTTTTTTCAAATATTGCCAACCCTATCAAAAATACTTTTTAATTAAATTATTTACGATTCTTTCTTCAAGGTTTGAGCAACAAAGTCATATAAAGACATTGTAAATACATAATGAAATCATTGTATCCTCGTGTTACTGCTAAGTAATATTAAATACGATCTTTTTATGATCAGCGTTACTTGGCGCCGATGAAAAGTCATTAACTTTAGTAATAAAGTCAGTAGTAGTGTCTCTTTGTTTGAAATGTTCCATAAACCAATCAACTGCTATCGCAGTCCACTGCTGGGCATAAGCCTCTTCAAGGCTGCGCTACAACACCCTGTGTCGCCTTGCAACGAATATTAGTAGTTTTCCGTAATCAATGACTAACATGTTAATAATTTGAACAGCCTTGATTGCAAAGATAATAATCTTCAATTACCAGTCGCAGTGATATTGACAATGGATTAGGTATTGTTAATTGTTAAATAGTTAACGTTTCCAGGAGCTTGAGTACCTCTTTACCTTCAATAAACAATTGATATGTTGTGATAATACGGTGCTAATGAGAGGTACGGACAGCATCAAAATATTATGTTTATCCATTCTTACTTACACGCATGGGCGTGAGCACAAGCATAATTACAAAATCTGTCTATTTTCAGAACATTGTCATCCCGTTTGGGCCTCGATGTTTGGGGGCTTTGCACCAATAATGAAATTTATATTTGAGAGCATGAAATGAAGAGCTTCCACGGGTACGCACTTAAGGCTGCTCTCTCGAAAAAAAGCTTGAAAAAAGTATGCAAATGTAGCAACTTTTCGTCGGCATTTACAGAGAAATTACATCTGCAAAAAATGTTAGTAATGTAAATGATATGTATACGTAATTTGGTTTAGTCATAATTTTTCTATCGGTATCATATATACGATATATATATATGAATCATATATATTTTTGGTTTTTATATGGAGCGACTGCCTATCTGACCTCCACAGCCCAGTTACTGGGTAATACGATAACTCTGGGTAAGAATGGTTGTCAGACTTTCGATCTTCTGACCACCCGTAACGACTGTCAAAGATCCACGAATGACAGGCGGGACCAACGGTTTAACGTACTTTCCGCGGCACGAAGGGTTCTTGGTTGGTAAAGATGGACGGATGACGATGGACCCATTCACGGACCAACCGCGGCAAGTGTAGCTTAACCTGATCGACTCGTGCGGCTATTATTACTTAGCCACAAGCTCCATATACACATACATATACAAATAAATATAATTGAAGTGTCTGTTTGTAATGTCAAAACAACAGCTTTTTACTAAATGTATGAAAAACTATAGTATTTACTTATAACAAAAAAAACATTTTATAATTGTCTGTCTCTGTTGGTTTGTTCCTGCTTATATCCAAAACAGCTCGTCCGATTTTGACGGGACTTTCAATGGTAGATAGCTGATGTTACAAAGAGTAACTTATGCTACTTTTATGCAGCAGCTTGTTTTTAATATAAAGTGTAAAAAATGCGATTTTTCGTCTTTCACTCTTTTACTGTCCGTACCTTCTGTCTACGCAACCTTAACGTTACCTTCCTAGAACATTAGACGCGCTAGATTGCAGTCTGTCCATCTAGGCAGACTGAGTGAAATTTCATTACTTACTTACAAAATGATTGTTTACCAACATTACCGACGTATAACCTGCTCAGAGTAGGGCTGCCACTTAACAAAATAATACTAGACCCTTCAGACCGGCACCCTAAATGCGTGACACACACTATCAATCACAATCTGAATGATTTTAAAGGATATTGTCTTCATTATGTTCGGTAAATTGAACGCAATGAATGTTGTTGAACTGTCAAAATAAAACCTACTGCTAATGTTAATTTATGTACAGTAGCCAGCACATCCAGCTACACGAAACTGTCAAATTTCTTCAAATGATTTTAAACTTTAAAATGTTGATGATTAAGGTCAAAATCGAACGAGGAAATTTGACAGTTTGTGGTGTCGTAAGCTTCTCTTACCCTTATCCCAATTTATTATGGATCGGCACAGCAACTCTTCTTCCCCATACATTTCTATGAGTCGTCATCTCAGTACTGAGCCCTTTTCTAAGAGGCCTAATAACACCTACAAAACGGCAACCCTGAGTAAACCGTTAGAGTGTACTTAACAAGAAAATGGCTCTATCTAAGCTAAGCCATTGTATTTTTGCAGTAAATCGTCTGACACGCGTCACAGTCTAGTTTGCATGCGAACTTTTAGTGTATCATTATGTCTTTTTGAACACTGCAATCATAAATATTGGGCTAATGTGGAGAATATTACCGTATATAATTTATACGCTTATGATTTCTAACTGCTTAGCTAAGCGACTATGACGTATATTTTGATTTTTGGTGTCAAATAAAATACAAATAATACTGTTGCAGCCTTTAAAAGAAGAGTAATGGATCACTATCTTTCTACTTCGTCATAGTTGCATATTATTATGTATTTATTATTTTTCGACTACATTGTAGTTCTAAGTATATATTTGAGTGATATTTATTTTAAAAGTATGTATGTAAGTATATTCTCTTATTGTATGTTTATAAGTATTTATATTAGTGTATAGCTATTTTGATTTTATGTATATTTTTTTTTTTATCTCATTTTTTCTCTTCTACACTTACAAACGTTGTCTACATCTCTATATCTACTTTCCTATCGCAGGTATGCTGGAAGAGATTTCATTAGAAATAAGCATCACCTTTGTACGTATTTTTCTGTTCCTTTCTTCTTGTCTGTTTATATGTGTGTACATAAATTGTTAAATAAATAAATAATAAATAAATAAAAATATTTTAATTCATATATCAAGGATCCATAGGTAGGTACATTATAAATAACAATATTACACAAAAGAAAATTAAAATTAAAATGTAGATTAAAAACTAAACTTAGAATCAAAAATTAAAATTAATATCAACATTAAAATCATAATCAAAATTAAAATCAAAAATAGAATCAAAATTCAAACAGAAAAAATAAATAAATAATTAAAATCAAAATTATAATTAAATGACTGACTTAACAAGGGACCTCCACAGCGGAGATGACACCCTGTCAGCCACAGTCTTCAAGATTACCTTGCGGCTGCCACGCATTCTGCAGATGGGATACCGTCCTTTTGCGAATGACAGCATGAAAGCCATCAGTGCGAAACAACGCGAACATCCCGACGCACTACAGAATCGTGGCTGCCCCAACATTATCCTAAAGATATTATTATATTGGATGCGAAGGGCATCCAGCGATCTTTTGGTATGACAGACCCACAGACTTCCAGTGTAAAAAAAGCTCTGACAATATGCCTTAAAAAGCGTAACTTTCACTTGATGAGAGCAACGGGAGAATTTGCGGGCCAGCATATATTTAACTCTAGAGCCCTACGCTCCCTCTCAATGTCTACATCGTCCTGAAGACCGTCGGTAAGGAAATGTCCCAGATATTTAAACTTCACGACACGATTTCCGAAAAAAGCTCGTGAAAATAAAAGAAAACCTTACAGATTTACGGTTTGACTCATAAATGTTTTATTTTTATTCGACTATGAGTTTGCTCTTGACTTTAGTCTAGGTCTGGATGACAGAGACAAAGTCTACGATGGAGTGAGCTTACCCAGAAGAAGCCTGTTCACTCTCACTTTGAATAGATTAGGGTTGTATGCGTTCGGAAACACAGACGCAGGCAGAGAGTTCCACTCCTTTGCTGTGCGAGACGTTTGAAAGCGCTTAGTGCGAGTTGGTGGAATATCAACTAGGTAGGGGTGGTAACTTGCAGTGCGTCTAGAATGTTTAGCTATGTTACGAGAAAACGCGGTTATATGGTCGTTGGCGTTCTAATCCCTGTTTTGATTATTGACGTAATTATGTTAATAAAAAATATAAAAGCCAAACTCCAACTCAAAACAATTATTTCAAATAAACCAATTACAGGCACTTTTGAATTGTCAAGGGGTCGGTCAGTCAGAAAGATGAAGCTAGTTGCCCAATCCAAAGCGTAGTAGGTTCCTATGGAGAAGAACGGACAAGAAACTCCATGGACACTCTTTTAAAACAAAATATTGTTACAAAATATGGGTTACATCATTCATGTTGAAGTTATACATGTGAGAACAATGTAGAAAGACGTGTACGTTAAAACGTTAAAAGCGTCGTAATAAAAAAAAAAAACAATTCAAAAATTAAAATAAGCCGTGGCAGAAAAGAGATGACCAGTCCCAGTGCAGTGGTAGATTAATATTACCTATATTAAAAAATAAAAAAAATGGACTAGAATCAGAAAAGGCTATACGTTAGTATGCAATGAACGCCACCGACCAGGTCACCGCGTTTCCTCTTAAAGATCTATTAACAAACGATAGTTGAAAGATGCCTGTAATATCTACCTACTCATTAGAATGATAAAAGCTCGCGTAATTTATGCCGAAAACTAAGGCTGTCATGTACTTACTAACAAAGTTTAACGAGGCCATTAAAAAAAAAAAAACAAACAAAATTAACTTGATAGTTATTTAATACTACATAGTGTGTATAACTTAGTAAAGAAGCATCAATGTATCAAAATAACTAAAAAATAATAATTTTACTTTTACAAAATCTAAAACGCCTAAGTAACGAGATACGCGGACGTAACAAAAGGATTGGGTGTCGTGACGTACCCTGTGTATTATAGTGTTCACAAAGAATTCTCAATTTTATTTTTAAAATCATTTTCAAATAAATAGTTTTAAAGTTATTTAAGAAAATATATATAAATTGACCATTAATTGACCCGCCTTGTCTTCGAAATAAATGAGACAAAATGTTTGAAAAAAAAAAAAAAAAATGCGAAAATAGTTCTATACTTATAGATTAAGTACAGGAAAATCTAGAAGTCTATGGTCTTAAAATGGCATGATACACCTCTCAATATTATGCGTACAAACTTACATTTGCAGTTACAATGTTAAGTTTGTTCTTGGGATAAATTTTATTCATCTCAACTACGGAACCCTTCTTTGTGCGTGGTCCAACATGCACTTGGCCACTTGTTATATTATATTGGTGATTTTAAGACAGATGTGAAAGGCAGGAAGTGAGTTGAAGTGTGATGTGATGTTATTTAGGAAATATGGATTGATACAGTGAAGGGGACATGTAATATAATAGTGGTAGTGACAAAACTGTTTGATCTAATAGCTACATTTTATTTGTAGTCGGTATCAATTTTATTATACTAATAAATACACATTTATCACTAAAAGCAAACACTCATTAAATTGGTGGTTGATGGTGGCGCATGATGAATCATTCGGTTCTCTACAAAATGGTTGAGCTGGATGGTGCTGATCTACGCGTCATGTTCGAGAACGGGCGCGCCGTCAGTTGAGACTGGTCATCTTTTAACTGCCAGGGTTTATTTGAATAGTATTTTTTTTTTTTTACATTGTTCTCACTTATAAAAGCAAAAAGAATAATGTAAGTACTCAGGATTTTGTAATATCTTGATTTAAAAGAGTGTCCTTGGAGTTTATAGCCCGTTCTTCTCCATATAGATCTACGTTTTGGAATGGACATCTAGCTTCAACTTTCTGACTAACTGACCGAATCTTTGACAATTCAAAGTTGCCTGTAAATGAGTTAATTGAATTAAATGCTTTGAGTTTGAGTACCAAAAGGGTTTCTACGAACAAGCTCCTCCGTTTGATTTAGTTTAATGAACCATTTAAGTACCATTATGAGGTTCGAAAGAGTAATTTTCTAAAATTCTAGGTATCTTTATGGGATTGTTAAATAGGTTGGATTATAATTAATTTGCATTTTTGTAACAAAAGACTCACGCTAATTGAAGACAAATCATTTTTAATCCTTACCTATCAGTATAAAAGCTATCATCATCATCATTCCAGCCGAAAGACGTCCACTGCTGGACATAGGCCTCCCCCAAGCTCCAATTGGGGGGGTTTGACATAATCGCCACGCTTGGCAGGCGGGTTGGCGATCGCAGTATGGTGTTAAAAATGCATAGAGAACGCTGCTGCCCATTCTCTAGAAAGTCCCTTAGTCGTCTTTTACGACACCCACGGGAGAAAATGGGGTGCAGGTGCTATTCTTTACGTCCGGCACCACACGGCACATAAAAACTATAAAGATCTTTAATTCTAATTTAATTCCAGTCAATATTTCACAGTAATTTATAACAGACATCAATACTTAATAGGTATGGCGACAGACAGCCTGAGCCTACGAGAGTCTAGATACGGCACACACGTTGACCTTACCGAGTCTTTGTGTGCAGATTGTAGAGCTCTAGACCGTGACGTCGTGTGCTTTAGTTGTTGCCATGTCTTACGTTGTTGATGTGTGAGAGTTGATGAAAAGTGTGAGTGAGTTTAGTCTAAAAATTCAACTCATGCGGTTTGCAGACGACATTAAAAACAGTTAGGCCTGTGTTCACCAACATTTAAATCAACTGTTTAGATATTTAATCAGTTGTTTACTCAAAATTTCTTAGGCCTGTGTTCACCAACATTCAAACCACCGGTTAGGTATTTAAACAGTTGGTTTATGTCAAATTTCCTATGAAATGTTGAGTAAACAACTGATTAAATATCTAAACAGTTGATTTAAATGTTGGTGAACACAGGCCTTAGGCCTGTGTTCACCAACATTCAAACCACCGGTTGGGTATTTAAACAGTTGGTTTATGTCAAATTTCCTATGAAATTTTGAGTAAACAACTGATTTAATATCTAAACAGTTGATTTAAATGTTGGTGAACACCGGCCTTAGGAAATTTGACATAAACCATCTGTTTAAATGTCTAACCGGTGGTTTGAATGTTGGTGAACACAGGCCTTAGTGTCGAACTTGGCTTAGAATCGAAATCCATGCTATCCACTTATCCATACTAATTTATGACAATAATTTTACATTCTGTGATTACTTTAGCTTACACACTGACTTATTACTTGTTAACATTTTAGGAAAATCATATACTTTTACAATGCATGTTTGTATCTGAGCACCATGTATCTATCACGTAAATAATTTATCTGTTCTTACACTCTTTTCCTCAATATATATTATTTTTATCTATTCTGGTATACCTACCTACTAATTTTATTGTAAGCACATCGTCTTCACATAATATATAATTATATAATTAATGTATACAAAATATTATTAACATGCTAAAAGAGCAAGTGTGGAGTTTTATGCCCATTATTCTCCAAACGTCAAACTTCGCCTTTTGGAAGGAGCAACTAGAATATTTTTTTTTTTTTTAATTTTGGCGATTGTTTTTTTGACTTTGAATGCGAAAGTAACTCGGTCTGTTTATCGGTTACCTTTTGACGCCTTTGCGGCTGAGGGGATTTAAATGAAAGGCACATAGGTAGGCGATGACCTGGGACAGGACATAGGATACTTTATAACCCGGCAGTACGTTTCTATGGGATAATTTCCGACAGCCACGCGCCGGAGCCGGACAAAAGTTAGTCTAGAATATTTTCAATGAAGGGTGATGGCTACATAATACATAACATAACATAATCAGCCTATACCTAATGTTCCCATTGCTGGGACACAGTTCTCCTCTTTGTGAGAGGGAGTGGGCCGTATTCCACCACGCGGGCCCAGTGCGGGTTGGTAGATGTCACAAGTCTTCGAATGTTTATAGTAACCGGCATTAGTCGTGAGCACAAACTGACACCTGCGCAGTAGTAAATTTTTAGGTCTCTTTGGCGGAATGAAGAAGCCGGGCGCGCCGAGCTGCATGCGATTGGTTCGTCAGTCGATACTCGTCGTCTATTAAACTCTCGCGTGTCATTTTTATTTACCCGAAAGTGTACATGCGCAAGCTTGCCCCCACTACTGCCCATCTGTGCTCACGGCTCGTGCCGGTTATTATACATGCCGGTTTCCTCACGATATTTTCCTTCACCGTTTATTAAACAAGTAATAATAATTATACAGTACGCACATGAATCCGAAAAGTCAGAGATGCCTTGTGTTCGAACTTGGCAGTCCGACGGTCACACCAACTATGCTATTACTGCTTTTATCCATATTATGTGATCCAGATGTCATTTAGCTATTGTCGGTGAATCCCAAAGGTTTGATTCGATATCTTGATGTACCATGACCTGAAAGTGTGTATCGTCCGTGACCTAGCTGTGCGGCACTTTCGACCTTGAACTACGAGTCTACTACTAATGCAAGTTCTTTAAGTGTTTCAGCTATTACACACGTTTCTTCGAAGCGAGGCTTCTGTGTACCTACAGCGGCGCACCCTTGGCCGTTACTAACTTTGTTGACTAGCTAATCTTCTGACTACAGTAAGTAGGTATGAATCATTCACATATAGCTAGTGCCGAAATTAATTGATAGCCTCATAGGAGAAAAGAAGACTTCAATTTTTGAAAGAAAATATTTCTATTATTTCCATGTCATGTCGAGGGGAACCACCAACCAACCAATCTTACCAAGGCTTATCGTATTACCCAATATCTGGGTTGTTGACACTTGTAGAGGTCAGATAGGAAGTCACTCCAAGCAAAATACTTATTATTCAGCTAACCCTTTTTTTTTTTTTTTTTGGGTGGGAAATTATCAAATAACTTCTCCCGCTCTGGGTGGAGCGGGAGGGCGTGTCAGACTTTTACTGACTAAAACCGACCCGTGTTCCTTCAGTTGCCTGTGTGCCAGGGCCACGGTATCCCTTTCGGACAAACCCGCAACCCTGGCAGGCACCGGTCCTAGCGGACCCCGTCAGTGCGTGCTGACATCTCTTTGAGGCGCGCGTGGAACACAACGCGCCATCGACCCGGGCCTGGTCCTTACCGGACGGCGAACTGCCCATATCTCGCCGTCCGCAAGCCCGCGCCTACGGTGGCCGGGAATCGGCTACCGATTCCCGCCGCCCAGGGCGTCTCCTGCGGCGACTAGGGGCGTGAGGGCGCACAGACTGCCGCTCCCTCACGCGTTCCGCCTCCTCCTTCGCGAGCATTACTACTTCGCAGAAGGAGGTGACTGCTTCCCATGCACTCTCGCTCCGGATCATGGCCTGGACCAGGGCCGGACGCGAGAGATCGCCGCCGCCAATCGCCTCCGTGAGGACACGGCGGTGCTCTGCCCAAGCCGGGCAGACCTCCACCGTATGCTCCACCGTGTCCTCCGGGCGATCCACACAGTGGTAACACCCGGGCGTTTCCTCCCGCCTAATCCGAAACAGGAACCTCCCGAAACACCCGTGTCCAGTGAGGACCTGTGTCAGGCGAAAGGTGAGGACGCCGTGGCGCCTCTCTAGCCACTCCTCAAAGAGGGGACTTATCGCTAACCCTGGAGTTGGGAAAGATATCGTCATAGAAGACGATGTTATTTTCAATATTAGAAAAAGTGTGCTAATTTAGAGACATCGTTTTATTTTTCCTGTAGTCTTTACAGAACCTTCTATCACATAGAATAATTTAAGATTTTTCTCTATACAAACTACGGAGATAAGGGGGGAACGGTTTTTTTTTAATAAAAAGCTCTCATTCATATGATATCCCACATACCCTAGTAGCCCCACTTCGAATTTTCAAGAACCCAGTTCAGTCCCTGTTGCAACAAAAAAAAAAAACTTGCTTTTTTTGCAAAATAGTTGGGCAAACGTCATCTAAAACTATTCCATATTTCAAGGTGACAGATTGAGTCGCACCATAAGGGTTCCTTTTTACCATTTTGGTACGGAACCCTAAAAACTCACACCTCCAAAAAATATTTTTTCTGGAAATTCTGTATTGTGATTTATTTATTTATTTTAAACTAGCAGCCCGTCCCGGCTTCGCACGGGTAAGACTCATTTTTCTACACCTTCGGTTACATTGTTCAAATTTTACCAAGGATCCCTAATTTTTTTCAAAATGAAATGTAGTCTATGTCAAATTGGAAGAATGTAGCATTCTATTGGTGAAAGAATTTTTTAAATCGGCCCAGTACTTTTTGAGCCTATTCATTACAAACATACAAACATACAAAAATAGGTACAAATCTTTCCTCTTTATAATATTAGAAATTAAATAGACCGACTGAAGCCAATTACACTATTTAAACAAATATTATTATAATTTATTTAACACAGTCATGCATTCTTCTCACAAAAATTCAAACATTCCGACAGTATCATCTTCCATTCATTCACAAACATATCCAAATCTGTGTTTGAGTTCAGGAGAGCGTTAATAGCGGCTAATGTCCGAGGAATAGGTGACTTGGAGTGTGCAACAGTACGGCAAGTTGGAACAGCCAGTAAGCGGTGCTTTCTGCCACGACAGTAGGTAATTGTCCGGGACAAATAGATTGCAGATTTCGTTATGCAGATCAGGAACATCTACAATACCTCTAAGAATTTTAAATATTACAGTCATCTGATCACGCGACCGTCTTGCTTCTAGAGAATTGAAACCCAAGCAACCCAACAGGAATTTAGTGGGATACAAGAGAGGATAAAACCCGTACAAGTGCTTGTAAAGGTATCTAAGGAATGCTTTTTGAACTTTTTCTAAAGCTAACGCATACTGCTTCTCAAAAGGATGAATGTGGCACAGAGTTAAGGCCCCCACAGACAGGCCCGACGCGACTCTCGTGGAACAATTTCGATGAAAACTTCATGGAAATTATTCTACCGGAGTCGTATTTCGCCTGTTTGCTCCAGAGTTTAGTTTATTTACTTACTTTATTGCAATATAAGTTCATGGACATTACAATAAATACTTGTCTATTATAAAGGTTCCCTATTACGGATTAATACTGCTTTGTCACAATTTGCGTTACATCATCGTTTAGTCATGTCTAATTTTATACCTATTCAGTTATTGGATGTGTGTACCTCATGTTTGTGGTTAATTGAAGCTTTTCCCTCAGGATATTTATAATTTATTAATTAACATATTTCCATTTTTGTGTATTATTTTAAACTTAATAGGTAATTCCTCAATTATATGTATGTATTTATTGTTCTGCAGTAAATTGCAACCCACCGGGGGTTGCTAACTAACCGGGGGTAACTGAAACAAAATATATAATTGAAATTGATGATTCATTTATTCATGAATTATATTTATTATAGTTAGTATGTTTAAAATATTGCTTGCTTTAGTTTTAGGTACTAACTTAAAATTAAACATGACTGGATCTGGCTCCATCATCAGACCCTGGTTATCATATAAGTCTAGAGACCTTGTCAAGACGAATCAAACAAGCCCAAACTCGATTGGGTTGCGTCGTTTTATTACAGAATTCTCATGGCCGCCTTCCAGCTCCATCATCAGATCAGCTCAATGTCATAATAATATTGCATTGTCATCCGATTTACATGTGCATGCAAAATTTCAGCTCAATCGGAAATCGGGAAGCGGTTCAAATTTAACTTGCAAGATTTCATTACAGACAGACAACGGGACAGGATAATCTAAATAAAAAAAAGTTTAAGTTGAATTTGAAGTAAGCAGCTTAGGATATAATCAGAACGATCTGCTGAAATAGGAAGAGAACTTTTCAAAATGAATAGGAAATGAATATAATAAATAATAATGTGTATAAGTTTTAAAAAAAGGAGGGGAAAGAATCAAAGGGCATCAAAAAATCGTCCGCATCGCTGTCAACAGGAAAAGTGCCCAAAAGGCTGGTAACATTGCCACGTTGTATGGCAATACTGATTCTTTGGCTAAGAAATAGGCCAGCCTTCGGGTCATGTGAAGAGTCAACCAACCCCTAGGCGATGTAACTTTTTTTTTTTGTGAGTTATAAATGGGAAACTATTACAAACTATTGAAGCTTGAGTTACTTTCAAATTAAAATAATCAAACTGTCCGAAGCTTAAAAATATGAAAAACGTTTCCATCCGGTTTTTCATTCGAATTATTTTAATTATTTGTACTGATTGCATCAATCTTTAAACCAATTTTAAATATCATCCACTTATCTATTAACCAAGGTTGCTCACGTCTTTAAAATATAATTCGTGCATGAACCGTACGATTTTACGATTTGCAGTAAAGATAATAAATTTGGTATCCGAGTGATTAGGATACAGATTAGTTTTGCGGTTTTGTAATAAAGGATCATCAAGCTTACTTCCTTTGTGAGGTAAGTTGAGATATTCAAACTTGTTTTAAATGAATTTAATTTAAACATAATAAGATTCAGGTTTATGGCGTTTTTTTTTAAAATGTCTTTGTCATATATCGGGGTTCCAGACCTTTAGAAGGCGTATGAGGTGCCGAAGCCAACTCGCAGAGGCCCCTTAGATAATTTTAAATGATGAGGAGGCACCATCCGACGATTATCCCTATATCCACAATGTAAGTGGACCCAAGGACCACCCCCGGTTGGTGCAGAACTATTGCAGGATATGGAAACAAAGATATTGGATTATAGGTTGGGTGGCTAAAGTGGACTGGTTACCTAGAACTATGGAAAGACTATGGCCCCTGCCTGACCAACGTTTTATGAAATGGCAGGGGGTGACTTACACACTCAATAATGGGACCCAGAAAACGGTCGCATAATATCTCTCCACTCCCCATAAGCACCTCGGGATATGTTGCCCCCTTGTCGCTACGACACTATGTGCATAGTGTCGTAGCGACAAGGGGGCAAGGGACAATGGGCTTATGGGGAGTGGAGAGATATTCCACGGCTATCAGGACAATCCCGGAAGTACGATCAAGATCCCTACCAGCATCTTACTAGAGTTTGGGAACTCTTTTTGGAGTATTTGGGAATAAGCCTAGAATACTTCCTTCCTCCGAGCAATTATTAAGTTTTTATTTTTGTATTATTAATAATGATTCCATTTCAGATTTTTTAAATGTTAGGTAAGTACCTTCTCTTTTTTTTTGCGGAAATCGTATGGCTAGAGAATTCGATAAGCAGTGTGTCAGGTGTTTTCATTAATTACATAAGATTCTGAGGATCTACGGCGGAAGACACTGGTGAATGTGACCTAGCCATTTGTATATCTGCTTTGTAAATCTTCTACATAGGACGAATTATAATATTAATTATTTGTTTATTTCGTTTATTACTGATAAAGTCTCGAACAATCTTATCGGTTTTCGCGTATTTTCTCGTAAGTTTTCTATTCTTAAAGTTAAAAGCTAACTGTCTTAAAATAATAATATGTTCAAGTATATAAAAATGGAGGGGAAAGAATCAAAGGGCATCATAAAAATCATCCGCATCGCTGTCAACAGGAAAAGTGCCCAAAAGCCTGGTAGCTTTGCCACGTTTTAGGGCAATGCTGATTCTTTCGCCAAGAAGGGTTTGACGCAGAATGTGCACTTCGCAAAATAGGCCAGCCCTCTGGTCAAGTGAAGAGTCGACTAACAACTAAATGGGCACTCGGACCCCATGGTCCTACTGTTTCCACCCCAGACGGCTCGAACAAAGTTGAATGGCCGATATTTTTTTTTAGAGACCTGTAATTAGCCGATTATCCGATAAATATTTAAGCGAAGTGCTATGAATTGCAGCGCAAAATCACTGTTTACATATAACGTGATTAAGAAACGACTGTTTTTAATTAGCTGAATTAACCTGAATGGGTAATTAGAGCAGACTTAATGATATGTTTGGAAATAAATTTAAGTGAATCTTAGTTTATTTTTGCACTTGAATCAGATTTAGTGTTTGAATTAATCATTTGTGTTACAACATCGTATAAAACGTAGTTAAAGAAAGATTGGAGGCATTCGCAGTTAATTATTTAAATGAATTCCGATGTTTAAACGGGTTAACAAGGCCACACATTTAATAAATTTTGCAACATTACAATAAATTACAATTTTCACACATCATTCTTTCGTTAGCATACCTACCAACAAATTAATTCTGAAATCCGTCAAATAGTAGGACAAGAAAACGTAGACATACTCGTACTATGTTGTATAATAATAGCATCTCTTGGCCTTGGATAGTTCCTAAAAATAGGCACTAAATCGGTAAGTGTACCCCGTGTCCTAACCAAAAGCGAACGTCGCGCGAGCACGCTGTCGGTTGTCACGGTATATGTAACTTTTTAGGGTTCCGTAGTCAACAAGGAACCGTTATAGTTTCGCCATGTCCGTCTGTCCGCGGCTTAGCTCAGAGGCTCTTAGTATTAGAAAGCTGTAATTTGGCATGGGTATACATATTCATTATGCCAACAAATTGATAAAATAAAATCTTGAAATATTTTTTTTTTGGGTTTAAAAAAGTTATATCATCCCCACTTTACGTGAAAAGGTGGTTCTTCATGTAAAGTGGGGATGATATAACTTTTTCTCGTCTATCCCATGGCGTGGGGTATCGTTGGGTGGGCCGTTTAAAATTTGAATTTGTTACGGGTTTGTGAAAACCATTTTTTTCGATTCAGGGATCCGTTTGCGTAATATTAAGCTTTAAAGTGCAAATTTTTGTTATAGTCAAGTTTGTCCCCCTGCCAGCTAAATGGTTGCTTTTCGATATGTGAAAAAATCAAGGCATAGTATTTATAACGCAGTTAGAAGGAATACTATCGGAAAATAGGCTTTACAAGATAACGAGTAATAGTCAACCAACATACATTTACAGTTTTAATGTATTTTATATGTAGTTTGCCTACAATTTTAAGTTCTTTCTTGGTTGTTATAAACTCGTCCCACATTGTGCGTTGTCCGAGACGCACTTGTGCGTGCACGGCATCATGCTGAGTGGAAGCCTTCTTGTCACAGTCATGACGTACAGCTGCCGACTATTCTGGTTATGTGATTATAATGTATTTATTTATTCTATTTTGTTATATTTTCCTGTTTACCTACCTACTCGAGTTAATTATCTTTTTGTATGCACGTGTTTCTGTGACAAATAAACCAATTTTTCTTTCTTTCACCGATAAAAATCGACCATCGGTTTTATTGTTCGACGATCCAGAACACGTGGCCGTGCCGACACAGAGCGCCTTACGGTTTTCCGAAGAAAAAATTACATATAAACGCGATGATCGACTGTCGCTTTTAGTTAGGACGTGGCCTTAAGTCAAAGAATCCTGTGAAGTGCGTAATTATCCTAATTATGTTTAAGGCAGTTAATACCTAATTGACATCATTTGTTTTTTTTTTTCGGTGTAAACCAGCGGGGTTTAATTAGGATTTTTATTTTTATTTTCTAGGCACTACCGGCGGCGGCGCGGTGATTCTGTAGCAACATGCTTTCAGGGTGATTAAAAATCCAATTTTGGAGTAAAAAACTCGTTCTTACATTTCCACTCAGACAACTTGTCTGGAAAGTGAGTGATTGCCGAAAAAAGCAAATGTCAGTGACATTCGCCAGCGGATGACTAAGTGTCTGTATAATTTATAGTTTTGGCAACTCCCCTTATAAGGTCAAGCAAAAGTCGACGGACTGAGGTACATAGCCAAGCCCAAACCTGCTACGGCATAAAAAGTTATGTATATTATACATTGCATGCTTGCTCATCTTATGAATTGACCACAGTAGAAATTTGGAAATGCACTATTTCAATAAAAAAGGAGATATGTAGATGCTAGGATCGAAATTAGAACATTGACTGAAAAAAAAAAATGCGCAATATATTAATTTTTAGGTAGATTTCAGGAGTCATGTATTTTTATTTCAGTAACACACACTATTTAGTGTTTTTATTTTTCTTGCTCCTACCAAGATATCGCTCTCAGAACCTACTATCCATACTTCCATACTATAAAAAAAAAAAAAATACTATTATTAATAATAGTCACTACGTCACTATGTAATATCGACCGTTTTCGGGCGCCCAGTATTCAGTGTGCAAACAAGTCATCCCCTGCCATTATTTTTTCCGTGTATTACATATCATTGATCAGGCAGGGGACATAGTCCTTTCATAGTTCTGGGCAACGAATCCACTATAGCCACCCAAGGCACCGCGTGTAGCTAGTACAAAATAAGCTTCGATCAATAATAGTATTGATCGAAGAAAATAAGTATTAAAATCATTCAAGTACGAGTAAGTAGGTACTGTAGCGATTGTATTGCCTGAACATCAAAATAGCTGCAAGTATTGTTTTCTCCGTATGATTTCAAGTAATATTTACGACCTACTTCGCACTTTCTCAGTTCTCAAGCTCATGAGGTTCGCTTTCACATTTCAGTTCCTTTTCCGAGATGCCTTTCATGTCATTACAAACACTTATCTGATGTTTAAATGCACTATAAAAGGTTTTTCAACACACCTGCTCGTAAAGATGGCTCTTAATGAACCGCTTTTAGGTCCATAATGCAGTGTATTAAAAACGCGTGCTTTTTACTTTACATTACCGCGCTAGTGCTGTAATTGCGCTTTTTTTAATCTCATCAAAGAGATAATCCATAATGCCAAATTTCACTTTTTTATAGCCTGAATTGTCTTTGGTCCCAAAATTAACTAAAAATTTACCTTAACTTGTCTGTGGTCCCTCCCGGTACCAAACGAAAAAGACCCTGACTGACGTTCTATTATTGCGATTCTCACTGAAAAAATCTATATTTCTCTATGCCAATAGTACTTTCTAATTCCATACTAACTAAACTACAATTTGACATATGACAACACTATGATCAGTCTGTGTGCCATAATGTGAGTTTTACCCCACGCTACGCGTACAGTAAAACTCGCATTGTGGCCAAGTGAAGACGTACAATTGTTTACTCACCACGGGCAGTAAAAAAGAAAGCCCTCTATCGCATATTTACAACTCTCGCCTGCGGCTCGGGTCACAAATTCCTTCGATTTCGGGCTTTCTTTCTTTTACAGCCCTTGGTAAGTAATATACTATTTGTCAATTTATTTTTGTATAGGCTCTTTTGCGGTTTGGCTACTGCCTTTATTTACACCTGCGCGCGCATCGCTAGCGCGGCGCGCGGAAAAACAAAACCAGCGCTGTTTTCCATAAAGTTAATAATATCGGCTTCCTTATCGCCCTAATAATACCGCCTCGAGCGCAAAGATCAACATGGCACACATGTATCATAACACGTACTATTGTTTTCATAAAACTTTCTCGTTGCTGTTGCACTGTGGCAATGGAGAGCGACAAAAGAGTGTGGCAGTGTCAACTTTCAGGACTTTTTCCGAAGTTGATGGTGACGGTGATTGGTGGTTGGTGGCTGTTGGTGGTTGGTGTTGTTTGTTGGTGGTGGTTCGTGGTGATTGGTGGTTGGTGGTGATTGTTGGTGGTTGGTGGTATGGTTGGTTGGTTGGTTGGTGATTGTTGTTGTTGGGATATCATAATGTACTTTAAACAACTGCCAAACCCTAACAAGAATACAGGCGTGACTTTATGTTACTGTCAATGCTTGGGCATGTATTGTTTTTGATTTTTCTGAATCATCCACGCAAACCAGTGAAATAAGTATAGTGTAGTGATTGGTGGTTGGTGGTGATTGTTGGTGGTTGGTGGTATGGTTGGTTGGTTGGTGGTTGGTGATTGTTGTTGTTGGGATATTATAATGTACTTTAAACAACTGCCAAACCCTACCAAGAATACAGGCGTGACTTTATGTTACTGTCAATTCTTGGGCATGTATTGTTTTTTATTTTTCTGAATCATCCACGCCAACCAGTGAAATAAGTATAAGGTAGGTATAGTTGGTAAAAGTACTCGTAGGAGCTAGGTAGCTATTTAACTATATCACACATCGGTTAAAATTAAATGCTGTTAACATGTATTGTTTTTAATTTTTCTGAATCCTCCTACGCCAACCAGTAAATCCTCCCACGCCAACCGATAAAATAGTATGAGGTAGTTGGTAAAAGCTAGAGATACATAGCTATAACTATATCACAAATCGGTTAAAATTAAATGCTATTTACCATGTATTCGATACAATTTCTCAGCAACGTCCACAACAATAAATAGTGTAGAGTCATCTCAATCATCTCTTCTCCTTGAATTTTGATATATGTATATATATATAATAGGTATTTATATATTATAGTAATTTATATGTATGTCTATTATAAGTTTATAACATATTTATGTACTTGTGTATCTATTTTATTTGTTATCTTTTTAATATTTTTATTATTATTATTATCTCCTCTTAAATAGAGCATCTGCCATCTTATCTCTTCACTACCCTTGGTTGACTGGTAGAGAATGCCTATGGCATTAAGTCCGCCTTTGTACTTTATTGTGTGTGAGAAGTTTAAATAAATAAACAATCTCTGAACAGAGGATAACCCAACAGTAGCAGAAGATACAAAAAAAAAGAACAGTAAGATAACACCAAACAACTGCCTAAATTGAAATGGTCCTGCAATAACTGAGCTAGATATGGGTACAACAAAAGCGTTTTAAGAACAATAAGGAAATAACAGTTCCTTTTCTTTTACCGACATACATGCACACACGTAGATATGTATATCGTATAGCACAATAACTCGGAAAGTAATAAGTACAGTTATAAAACAGCCGCGCCTCGTGCCTCCATTTTTATGTCATCGGTTCCCCTGGGTGCTATAAAGGCGATATGACATCCATTGGACACGGTAGCATGTGTTATGGCGAGTACGTTATTGGGAACTAGAAAGTTATTGTTATTTTAAATAGGTGTGTTTGATGTTGGTACTGTATTTCGGTTGATTTTAACTGTAGTGCAGGTACAGCCGTAAAAACCGCAGTCAATCCATGAGAAAACTAGAACTATGCTGCAAGCTCATGAAATTATGAAGCATTAATAATGAGCGTATGGAAAATAAATACATGAGAAAAGTAGACAATTTATTAATACAGCAAAAGACATCAACAATTTTGAAATTTTATAACCTTTATAGCAAAGGACATTATCGGGCTTTAAAAAACATAATTAATAATAATTATATACTTACTAACCTAGACAATGACGATTGGATTGTTCCCTAGACACGAAACACAATCAGGAGGTAAACTGCACTCCAAGCAATGCTGATTGTTTTTAAAGGAATACCACAAAAATGCGCGCTTGTTGATATTAATATATGTATAATATGTAAGTGTGCAGCCATGGAAAGATCCATTCTACACAAAGATAACAGAAATAATAAAACAACTGGACCTCCTACTTCACTCTATGAAACTAAATTGGAAATGGGCATGGTTACACCCCAGCTCCTATTTGACAAATTCTTTCACCATTTGATACGTAGGGGAGACCGGGGCCAGTTCTAACAAAATTTGTATTTTGGTTTATATTTTCTATCATAATAGATTTTTTGACATTGCTTTCGATTAATAGCATACGTTAGTTATTCAGCTATTAATAAAGTTACAGAAAACGTGAATAAGACGAATACTTTCAGAATTAGACGCATTTAAAAGAAAAAAGTCAGTTGTTAATACTTACCCCGTATCGGGGGTAAGTTTTAACAGGGCTGAGGTAAGTATTAACGCAAGGGGCAAGATGTAACATGGGACTTTTTCAATTAAATAATTCCAAGAAAACGCCATTTTTATTCATAAATATCTTTAATCAACTTAGGTTCTATCAAATTAACCTATTTTCAATCACAGATTCAAAATCTAAGTTGCACTATCTATTCCGTTAAGGCTGCTCGAACATATTGCGTCCCCATACAAACTTTATCAATAAATTTCTTAAAAATGAAAAGGCGGATAGTAATGAAACTTTACATTCATGAGGAAGACATTTATCAAGATATTAAATTACGATCATTTTCAAAAAAACACTAATTTTACTAATTTAGAGTGATTTTTAGTTTATATGAAGATGCAAAATGTTGAAGCAGCCTTAAGTGCTAATTAACAATAATTAAACAACTAGTAAAACAACTTTTATCTCGTAAAATAGCGGACATTTTAACAAATATAATGTAATCAGTCTTATATTATTAGTCAAGTTACTTATGTCTTTAGGAACTTACTTCAATCAGTCAAAGTAAATAATTTGTATAAAAAATATAACAATTTGTGCATACTCGTAATATAAAGAGTTGGAAATATCTGTCGATGATTCCTATGCCTCGTAATCATCGTCTGAGAAACAGTTTAGGCACACGTAACTTCTAGTGTCACCTCTGATACAAGTGATGTGAGCCCATCTCTTACATTGTATACACTGTATCCAATCAAATCCAGTTGTATCTTCTTTATAGAGTTCGCTACAAATTAAGCAGAAACAGTCATCTTCTTCTGTGTCACTATCCTCTTGCAGAATTTTCTTCTTCACCTTTTCTACTTCTATTTTTCCAGATTTTTTCCCCTTTCCTTTCCCTTTTCCTTTGCCTTTATCCTTCTTCTTCATTTCTTCCTGACTAGTTTTCTTCTTTTTTGATAACTTTAATTTAGTTTCATCCTCTAAGGCCAGTTTCTCAGGTGTATCGGTAAGAATAGTGGACTTTCTTAGACGGCTTCGTTTGGATTCAACACGTGGTGGAGCTTTTGGAAGTGGCCTTACAAATTCTAGGTTGAAATTTCTTTCAGGATTTGGATTTGATGGTCCTGCTTCTTCTGGGCGTGGTTCTTGGGACATTTGCTCAATAACCTCCGATACACTTAGCTCAATATCAGGCATGTCATTTACAATTTCTGGGATGATTGAGGACTCTAAATTTAACGACAAGTCTTCCGGATTAGCTGAAGAATCACCGAGCTGAACTGCCTCGTGGCTTTCTATCTGAACTGCCTCTTGCTGAACTAATTCAAGGCGAGCTGCTTCTAAATTGTTATGCATGTACGGATTGGGGCGATCTGTAACATAAGATGGCGCAAAATCGCAGTCTTGGAACACATCTTCATTGCATGGCCAAATACCAGATTTCCTGAATGAGTTGATTATATTGTTCTGAGTAAATGCCAAAGGAAATGCTTCCTTTACAATTCCAGGGAGATCGTGGATTGTCATAGTTTTACCTGGATGATTAATCATCCAGTTAGTCTGTTGTCTACTGATATAATTCTTAAATGGTCCATATACTCCGACATCTAGAGGTTGGAGATTATGGGAGCAATGCGGGGGGAATGATAAAAGAATGACGTGATTATTTTTTGCCTTATTGACTACTTCCAAATTCACATGGGAATGGTGATTGTCTAACAACAGCAGAACTGGATCATCTTGCGACGGTTTGACGTGTTTTATAAAGTGGTCCATGAATTTTAAAAATTCCTTTTCACCCATCCATCCGGAACTGTTGCCTGCACCTGTAGCTCCAGGTGGCCCATTATGGACAAACAAATCACTGTATCTGATTCGAGGAAAGATGAACATGCAAGGTATAAAATTACCAATAGCGTTTGCCGCTGCCGCAATTGTTACCAAAGTGCCCCTTTCTGCAGAGGTAACGGCTCCTACCTGTTTGGATCCTCGTTGAGCTACGACTTTCTTCGGTTTCTGAACCGTCGTAATTCCAGTTTCGTCTACGTTCCAGATTCTATTCGGAGGAAATTTATATCTTTGGAGCACGTCCTGATATTTTTCAAAGAATGAATGTACATTCACGCGGTTGAAGGATGTTGCGCGGCTTAAGCTAGTCGGCTCAGGACTTCGAATGGACAATGTTGGATTTCACTTCATAAAAGCCGCAAACCAATCTTCGCCAGCCTGCCCCTCCCTTTTCCAAGATTCTGGAATGTGTTCTATATTGTAATGAACGGCAGTCTCGAAGGCTAATTTCTTGACATCGCTGGGAAGTAAGCCAAAATAGATGTTGGCACATTTAATTAGGTATTCTGCCATTATAGCTTCTTGTTCTGGTTTGAACACTAAACGGTTCTTCTTATAACCCATTTCAACAGAAATGCCTTCTCTTTTCTTCTTGACGTACTTGAAAAGTGTCACATGACAAATTCCGTATTCTCTGGCAACTGCTCTGTACTTTCTGTTTCTTTCTATAATTTCTTGAGCAGCCAACTCAAATACTTCTTGGGACGTTGAACCCCTAGTGCTTTTCCTTTTGTAGTTCCTCATTCTATAAAAAAAGACACGACTTTAGGTATTATGCTCGTCAATCATCTGTTAATATTTGCCCCACATACGGGGTATGTATTAACATGTTAATACTTACCCCGGTCAATTTGTTAGTTTTAGCCCCAAGGTCACTTTTTTTACAAAGTTAATCACATAAAATCAATCAATAAGAATAATAACATACGCATAGCACAGTAATATTATCAATAAAATTAAGCTTCATTCTAGGCAATAGTATATTCGATTAAGTGAATAACTACATCTTGAGTCAAATTATTGCAAACCACGAAAAGTTCGTTTACCTGGCAATCCGGGCTCGCTGCACACAACTCCCACAAGAGGCGATTGCCCGCGGACTGACGAGTCGTAACACGTTTGGCGGCGTAAATAGTGCTGGGAAACCGAGTATTATGATTGTAACGCGTACCATTTAGCGGGAATATTCAAGTTAATTCTTACCCCCGTTAGAACCAGCCCCGGTCTCCCCTACATACATTATTCCAGATGGACATAGGTTAAATATTAAGTAAATATATACAAAAAGAAGTATTCAAAAATACAATTGAAATACTATCTTCAACTCACGCAAGCCTAGTAGTTTTTGTTAGGTTACTTCTTAGAACTTGTGCACAAAAAGCCTCTGAATGCCGTCTTTATATGTAACTTGTGCCCGCGCGAAGTCGGGGAGGGTCGCTAGTACATCATATAAAAGGTTCTCCACCAACAAAAGCATACCGCCATTATGTCACAGGTCAGGACACAGCAGCAATGATGGGAACTATAGGAAGAGTCGTCGGTTCATGGTGGCGCACCCACAGCCGCACCCGCGACCTACATCGCGCATCCGCCAAGCATTCGCCTAAATATGTGACAGAATGACGCTGAAAGTTCACGTAATTACGTCACGTTATATAGTTAGGCACTTGCAGTTGTTGCATTACAGTTTACAAGAAATTTATTATTCCCCTCTTATCTAAAAGAACGTTTCAAGTTCGTTCATGATACACATAAGAGATATCTGAGGTCATCGGAAAACTTGAGACTAGAGATGCCAATGCATTCACTAGCTTTTATGACAAGTTTTTTACAGTTCAAACAGTACGGTTATAGAATGCCGTCCGTACCCGTGTCGATAAGGCGTGCTCAATCTTTGTCCAATTTTAAAATTCTGGTTAAAAAACACTTCCTCTCGCCTTAAACATCATCATTTTTTAAAGTTCCTTGCGCTTGTTTCATGGTTATATCGCACCCCCGCCCCGGTGCAACACTGTCACTTATGCAAAAAGTAACTGTTTCAGGAGAAGTATTTTAAACTTTAGTATGATCCTATAAGTTGATGACACTTTCTGATTTAGGGAAGATGGATAGGTTATACCCTGACGTGTTCCTTTAAGTTTATATTAAAATAAAATAAAAAACTGTAACCAATTAATCATACATTTCCAGATGTCAAGTTTTACCACCAGATTCTGAAAATCTCAATTTGGTTGGTTGCTATGACGCCAAATCTCAAGTCAAGGGATTTTAATCGGTCAATCAAGATAAAATAGCAGTTACCTACTGGTTGTTGGTCGAGTTTTTAGGAACGTTTTTGGACACATTGTCTACGCAAAAATCAATAGAATTGGGAATCCTGATGTGCTGAAAAACAAAGATTGATACAAAACCTTATTTCAGGCCAATCGTGGTGATATAGCAATGCTTGTAAAAGGCTACTGAGTCGTACAACATAAATAAGACCAATATTTGTACACTTATTTCTCAATAAACGTTTTGACTTAGATTTGTTATTGTTTATGACTTTGTCTCAACCCCAATTTATTTCGTCTGCTCGACAACCGTATGTCAATGCAAGGATTCAGCAGAATATCTGCGTCAGGCTTCGATCAATAATAGCACGGTATATTTGCCTGACACATGCTGAGCTGGACTCCCATTTGGTGCAACTTTGAGACGCACACCGCCGCACATTGTATATTTGTTATTTGATGGATAGATTAATTTAATTAGTTAATTAAATTTAATCTGACAGTATTAGATTTTTTGCTATTAAGGCACTCAATAAAGATAGCAGAAGACTCTGTAGACTGCAGTTACAAATGGAACAAAGAAATAATGAAAATGGAAAATGGAGAATGGAATGGAATGGATTCGGAACTACTGAGAGTATCTGGAGGAGTGACGCACGGAAGCGGATAGTATGATAGAAAATAAAGGAGATCTATAAGTACTCAGTATATATTTTCATGGAATGGAA
The DNA here is from genome assembly GCA_947523025.1 of Dryobota labecula. Taxonomy (NCBI): domain Eukaryota; kingdom Metazoa; phylum Arthropoda; class Insecta; order Lepidoptera; family Noctuidae; genus Dryobota; species Dryobota labecula. The sequence goes on along the minus strand of OX383296.1, from coordinate 3,659,412 downwards.
TCACTCACGTGATTTCATTCCATGAAATATAATATCGCCGGGTTAAAGGCAAAACCGACTATCTGCCGAAACCGATTAACCCGGTTTGATTAAACCGATTATATTATAATCGGTTTATACATTCGGTAACTGAGGAACAGTAAGTCCTGCGGTTTAGTTGGTTTTACCATTAGATAAAAAAAACGAATGCCGTTTCGAATGGTACTTATTTAAAGTGAAAAACTAAAAGATAGTCGGTTTTGCCTTTAACCCGGCGATATAAATACATGTAACACATGAACATAGTGTTTTTATTAATTATCAGACTCTAAGAAAGTGCTACGGAATTGTGAAAAGTGCAAATTGACACTATTATTAGTTATAATCTATCACGTAAAATAATAAGTTAGAGTTAAATTGCTTATTAGTTTTTTCTTATAAATATAGGGGAAAAAAAAAATGATAACCCAACATGCAGATAGTGTTAAAGAATTCCATGGTTGGAGCTTAAAGATGCTTGATTTAAAGATTAAAATCGTGCATACATATCAATGGTACCCTAATAAATACTGAAGCCTTACATCTATGACCTCATTATTCGTATGCATAAGATCGTGACACACGGATCAACATGACGGTGTGGAATGCACCCTTTAGAGAACAATATCGTGCGGTCCTTGCTCAGTCATGTTGCTTCAAATATGTGCTGAATATTATCAGATTTTAAATAAAATAGTGCATATTATTAGATACCTAATTGGTGATGTTCTTTAGAAAGGTCAGGTGCGTAGCACTCGCAACCGGCGTGCATGTATGACCAGATTAGATATAAATATATAATGAGGGAATAAGGGGTGTATCCATTTTATCCGTTGATGTATCCAACACTATTTATCTTAGGTGTGGTCGGATATAATGAACTGAGGGTCAGGAGGCAACTCACACTTGTTACAAGATATATATTATATGTCTATAAGATAATTAATATTAAGATAATTAGAGAGAAGATACAAAATGCGGATATATTGCGAAGGGTGGAACTAGTCGTGCCAGACGGGTACGTGGGTCGTCGTCGTCTACCGCGGTTGCTGGCGGTACCGCGCGCGCGAACTAACTTGCTGCGTGAGGCGCCGCTGACGTGCGCGCTACGCACTCTCAACCTCGTTGCTGATGACGTCGACATATTCTGTTGCGCTTTGGGTGAATAAGTGAAGTAGTGGAAGTATCTAATTTTTAAGTGTACTACAATATCGCATTGGGTCTAACCTGTAAGGATATTTGTATGTTTGGAGTGATAAATAAAAAAATAAAAAAAACATGTATGAATGTAAACGAAGCAAAGGAGTATGGAAGTAGCGTAGCAGGTGGCGCTCTATAGTTTCTGCCTACCCCCATGGGAAAAACGCGTGAGTTTATGTACGTATGTATTATCAGATTTGATGTTATCATCGAACGACCCGTACTTTATCCAAAAGTTACGTTTCAGAGTTTTGGATCAGTAAACTCATCTCTCCTTAAAACATCAGCTACAGCCAACTTTGTGGTATTGGTAGGGTATGATTAAAATTATCCTAGCCTTTTCTCAGTGTCTACATTAGAGTCGGCTTCCTGTCTAACCAATAAATATGTCTGAGTTTCTAAGTATTTTCATAAAGTGACTGTAGTGACATTAATTAATATGATAACATTTTTCTGTAAAAGATCGCTTTTTGACGATAAGACCGCCCATTTTGTCACCCTATGTAAAATTTCTACAATGATATCTGTAAATTTTATGGTGTAGGTACATATAATAAAAAGTACTCTATCTATCTATCTATCTATTCTATCTTTGACCCATAAAAATAACCTAGAGATAATAATCTTTTTTTTTTTTTGACGCAATCGGAATTCTAATTCTAGTTCTAAAACCACTGCTGGCGCAAATAATATGATTGTAAATTAATCGCACGGCTACACGCGGTTAATAGAAAAGTCGAGATTATATCAACCTTTCATAATACCGGTTCTTAGCTTAACTTAGGAGATAAACTATGAGCTGCTTACGTAGTCTAGAATATTTTAGAAGGTGTTATTAGAAATACTATTTACTTAGTTTGCATGAAGAAGGTTTTAAATAATTCTTATATAATGAGCTTTCTTCCCTAGTAGTATTTTCCGTTCGCATTTAGTTGGGCCACCTTCAGAGGTATGTGGCCCAACCAAACGCCAACAAAAATTCTACTAGGGTTGAATGTTATTCTATATTTTTCTTTTTTTGTGAAATTTATTAAGTATTATATACATATAACATGCATTAAGATGAACATACAAAGTTAATTTAATAAGTTAGTAAAAAAAAGAATATATAATATATATATATATATATACAGGTTGTTAAAGAAATGGCGTGCCATAGCTTCAGAGTGAGTTCAGTATCGATAAAGAACCCCGTATTTTTTTTTCTTGGGTTAATTTATCGATACTGAACCTACCCCTAAGCTATGGCATACAATTTCTTTAACATCCTGTATATATATATTGTATTTGTAACCCTAGTGATTATTTTCACTGTATTGTTTTCTAACATTAATCTGTGAACAGCGCTGTGGGCTGCAATATTATATCTAAGTTTTGTGTATTTTCTTGTTGCTATGTTTATGTTGTAGATGTTTGTTGTTTCTCTTGAATAAAAATAATATAAAATAAGATAGGAAAATGTCGGAAGGAAAGTTTTGAGTATGAATAGGGGTAAAAGAGTAGCAGAAGACCAAAGAAACGGTGGATAGACTGTGTGATAGATGTATGACAAGAGAGGAGATGACTACTGAGATGACGACTAATACTCGTAGAGAAGATGGAAGAAGAAAGGCAAGATAATAATGAGTATTTAATCGTGGCTTGGATGCTATAATGAAGATTGCTGATTGATAGAGAAGAATCCTGGACCTCACGACACAGGGTATTCTAGTGTGGGGTCCAGTGTTACTTGTAACCTGAATGTAAAGTTTTTATGAGATTAAATAAATTATTATTATTATAGACCATGGATGGGTCAGGCTCTAAGAAAAAATAAAAGCCTTAGGCCTTATTGCAGTATGCGATAAGACCGCCCATTGTATATTTTATAGTGTACTAGCTTTTTCCCGCGGCTCTGCCCGCGTAGATGTCGGTTATCGCATCGGTTAAAAAAAGTAGCCTATGTCCGTCTCCATATCCCAGGCTACATCTCTGCCAAATTTCATGACGATCGGTTCAGCGGTTTAGGCGTGAAAACGTAACATACAGATAGACAGACAGACAGACAGACAGAGTTACTTTCACATTTATAATATTAGTATGGATAAGTTTTCCTTTTATTTTGTAATGTGTAATCTGATGTACCTACAATAAAGCATATATAAATAAATAAAAGTACGTTACGGTATAAGTCACGTTATAAAATGCAGCGGATTATGATTGAACTTTGCATAGCGGAAGCGGAAGCGGTTGTAGAAGGATATAAGTCACATAACTGCCCATCACAAGCCCATAACTATCCTCTGCCGAATATGGAGCGGACCATAAACAGTTTTATAATAATACTCTTGGAAATCACATTAAAAGTGGCCAGTACCGTTTCTTTTCACAATCTCTTGGCTACAGCCTCTACAGGCTAAAGGTCGTAGCACATTTATCAAATCGAAAAGGGATCGTAACCGTATCGCCTTTCGCGTCGCCGTCAAACAGTCGTCAACCTTACGTAAGCACGTAACCAAAGCGGATCAGGAGCTCCGATACGTCGACTCAGCTACGGCTAGGCGACGCCGCGCTTACGGCTCGCCGACCGGGCAACGCAGACCGCGGGAGGGGCGTGGACGAAGAGACGTAAGCTAGGGTACGGAGAGCCGTAAGCTAGGGTACGGAGAGCCGTAAGCGTGGGAACTGCAAGTCGACCACGCACCGCACCGCGGTTGTGAGCTTGTCCCGAGGCGAGGCGATTACGTTACGATTCTGATTAGTGTGCGTTGCAGTAGGGAGTTTCATACAAATAATACTTAACGGCTCGAGTTGATACGGTGACGATCCCTTTCCGATTTGATACGTGTGCTACGTGTGCCGTGTGAATTCTTCTGCAATGAGTAGTATTTTTAATAGACTTCGAAAAAGGAGGAGGTTATAATGTTCGACTGTGTTATTTTGTTCATCGATATTATCGTCAATTATGGACGGATTAAAAAAAAAATCATTTGGTAGAAGAAACTTCCGCGGAGGTCCCATATTTTTTTTTGTTACTTTGCTTGGGGCGTTTTTGAGTCAGCTTCGATAATACGTATTTAATTCACTAACACCCGGTTTCTCGACGGCTATTCAAATCTATAATCAACTAACAAACCTGTTAAATTAACAGAACAGTCAAATCAAATTGGGTTGCAGAATTGGCGATTACGATAAAATTAACTAATCAACGATCAATGTCAACTGATTAACGAAAATAGATTATGTGTATGGCAACATCGGATTCTTCATTCATTTTGATAAATAGTTCGTTCAATTTAATATCAAGTTGACACTGTTGACATTTCTAAAGGCGGCATTTTATTGAAAGTTTTGAATGTTCGAGGTATCTAGAGATATAAATAAAAAATTGTTTATTTAGTGCTTTTTATTGAATTATGTGCCGTGTGGATGCCGGACGTAAAGAATAGCATCGTACTATTTCTTCCCTTGGGTATCGTAAAAGACTAAAGAACTTCCTAGAGAATGGGCAGCAGCGTTCTTTATTCATTTTTAACACCATACTGCGATCGCCAACCCGCCTGCTAAGCGTGGCGATTATGGCTAAGCCCCCCAATTGGGGAAGGCCTATGTCCAGCAGTGGACGTCTTTCGGCTGAAATGATGATGATGATGATTGAATTATGGCATCGTCATCGACATCAAGAGGCAGAAACTATACAGAACGCGAGAAATGTTCACTTTTGAGTATAATAGATAGGTAAGTAACTATTGCACGTTTTTATTGGTACCTAAATATATATGTGTATTTCTGATTTGTGTACAAACAAATCGTGAAATCCTTCGTAAGTAACTCATGGTTCCGTTTGTTTGTAAGAAATATAATTGTTCGGTTATCAAATCTCCAGTAAAAAATTAATCAATCTCGAGTCCGCTATGGGTAGCTGAAGTTGTTTTATTAATTATAACTAGAAAATATCCAAAGAAAACAGAAAATCACAGGAAACGCAAAGATAATCGCCCAAGCTCGACAGATTAGCTAACACAACATTTGACAGCTGCTTGACATGACATTCAAGCTTAATCGTTCTTTCAGAAACCCAAATTCTGATTTAACAAGGGATTTTTGTACTAATTTGATTGTTGTGTTAAGTGATCAACGATTTAAATCAAAGTACTTAATTAACGTTCGTGCAACTCGTTTTCGACTTAACAATAGATTTGACACATGGTTAGTTAATTTTAGATTTGAACAGCCGTCGAGAAACCGGGCGTTAGGGTATCTTGATGATGACTTCCTGTCAGTTGTTTACATGGCAAGTTATGGCATGCGAATTGGTGTGGGGTAGATACCATAAACAAAGAGTGAAAAATAAAACCTTTTCTCCGAAACAAAAAACGACCTACTTCAGAAACAAATTACTAGAAAGTGAAAAAATACTTTAATTTCGGAAGTCGGTGGCAAAACACTAAAATACAACAAAAATTACTTAATTTTTTCACTTTATAGTGTTTTATTTTTTTAAGATAATAATCCATTCTTGAACGTCTAGCCCTGAGCCTAGACAAAGTGGCAATCGCTTTCAAAGTGTTTCGTATTTCTGAAATCCCTTTCAACAGGATTGACAAAAGCAATTCGGTAGTATGATTTTTAGATTTTTTCATCATCGTTATCGGTAACTAACTTATTTTTTTGTCTCGATAATTTTATAAATACCAAATTTTTGGTATTATTTTTGCATTTGTCACAATCTCTTTTGATTAGATTTTAGACTGACATCCGAAGCAACTGTTATTATATTATACAGTTAGACGATCGAACTTTTAACAACAAAATGTCAGGTATCCTGTCTAGGTTTAACGATGCCATTGTCAATTAGTCGCTAGCCTATGTTTTCAGGGTCTCCAGCGCGGTATGAACTCGCCTGCATTTCCTGGATATCCTCAATTTATAGGCGGTCGGCCCGCCAGCGGATTTGCATGAGTTAACTTTCAGATTTTATTTTATTATTAATTTTGTTCACAGTTTCTGTTCAGCGGGGTAATTTTGTAAGTTCAACAACATTCATTGCGATATTTTCGTTGTTGTGCAGACAACATTTTTCGAACATATGCAGCAATGGATTAGCAATATCTTTCAAAATTATACAGATTGTGACTGACAGTGTTACGCAATTAGGATGCTGCTCCAAATAAATTGGGATTAGGGCAATAATGATGATGATTATGTTATTATACTTGATGCCAAAAATTTAACAGGTACTTTCTCTGGGGATGTGTTTTTTTATTGGCATTATCTGTTTTCTTTCGAATCACAAATCGATAGTTACCTGAATAATATTTTCCACTAAGTCGAAAGACGTCCACTGCTGGACATAGGCCTCCCGCAAGCACCGCCACCTCGACAGGTTCCTTGCTTCCCACATCCAGCGGATTTCTGCGGCTTTCACAAGGTCATCAGTCCACCTTGTGGGAGGCCTTACTACGCTACGTCTTCCGGTACGCGGTCGCCACTCCAGAACCTTTCGGGCCCAACGGCCTTCTGTTCTGCGAGCAATGTGCCCTGCCCATTGTCACTTAAGTTTGGCAATTCTTCGAGCTATGTCGGTTACCTTGGTTCTCCTGCGGATCTCTTCATTTCTGATTCGATCACGTAGGGAAACTCCAAGCATAGCTCTCTCCATTGCCCTTTGGGTGACTTTTAGCCTTCTAATAAGGCTCATTGTGAGCGACCACGTTTCACGTAACATTTAGAGCGATGAATTTAAATATATTTATTTTTGTATGCAGAACAGATGGTCGTTGGGGCCGAATGATTCTGGAATGGCGAACGCGTACCGGAAGACGTAGCGTAGGAAGGCCTCCCACAAGGTGGACTGATGACCTTGTGAAAGCCGCAGGAATCCGCTGGATGCGGTAAACACGGAACCGGTCGGTGGCGGTGCTTGGGGGTGGCTTATGTCTAGCAGTGGACGACTTTCGGCTGAAATGATGATGATGAAATGTTACGAACTCTATCCGTAGCAAAATAAGCTGCCGTGTCTAGTGCAAAAGGCAGGACCGACAGTGCACGGGACGGGAGGCTAGGTAGGTACAACAAAATATAGAATTGTAATGTGATAGATAGAACAACGAAATCTTGAAGGTTGTTGTTTATGATGCTAGTAGTACAGTCCTACAAGGTTGTCAGTGTTACCAATAAGTCAATAACCCTGTATAAATGTCCATTACTCAAGTCTTGAAAACAAATTGTATCTATGCTGTAAACTGATCAGCCCAAAAACACAGTCAGGCATACGAATCGCGTTTTATTACCCGCACTTATGGAGAAACAAGTCCTAATCGCTAAATCCTTGTTGACAGCTCAAAATTCGCGAATCTTGAGTCATCTGTAGTATGATGTCACGAATCCTTCAAGAGTACGTGACGGGTGAACAGATTGGAATGATTATACACATGTCTTCACCTAAAACGTATGTAAGTGTGAACACATTTTGATAAGCTTGCGTCAATGACTAATGGCTTTTATTGGGACATTATCTTTTTTTGATGTTTTACTAATTAAAACGGTCAATAAAACATTACCCTTGCAGTACCAACAGTTGAGAAAGGAACTACAGAAGACGCATTACTAAAATTATTGGAAAGTATCGCGTTTTATATCAATCTTGCCTGATTTGAGGCATTTATTTATTTTATTTAAACTTCTCACACACAATAAGGTACAAAGACGGACTTAATGCCTAGGTATTCTCTACCAGTCAACCAAGGGTGGTGAAGAGATAAGATGGCAAATGCTCTGTTTAAGATGAGAAAATAATAATAATACACAAGTACATAAAGGTTATAAACTTATAATAGACATACATACATATTTACTATAATATATACCTACTTTTTTATTTATACATTATATTATAAATATACAAAGAGGGAAAGATATAATTGAGATGACTAAACTATTTCTTATGAAAATAACTTTTCAATTTCCGCTTATATGCATATCTCTAACATATGATCTGATATCATGCAATGAGATATTAATGAGATAGGTTACAGACAATAGATTTCTTTAGTCCATGAATACTTTGTCAATAGCTGTCAATAGCATAGCAAATCACATGGCAAATTCGAGTCATCGAGATAGTTTGGGTACAAAGATCATTGACATAAACTGATCAAGGAGATGTCTGAACCAGATTTTTTTATTGCTGGTTATAAAATGATATGTAGTAGAATTAACTTGCAAAGAGAGAGACAAGTATCGAAGAAAACGACATTTTGCGCTGACCCCAAACAAATTGGCAGGAGAATGATGATAATGTAGTAGAATTTACCTAGACAAAATACACTACAACATACACTTATGGAACAGGAATATTGATTTTCCTGAATACATTGTGTAAAGTTCTATTAACAGAGATGACATTGTTTAGTTTCTGAGTAAATGATCCTCATTAGCCTTTTCTGTTTTAAATAATGCAAGCTTGTAAACAAGATTTGCATTACGTAAGTAAATAGTTTACATTACAAAGACGATTATTTATGGAAAACGATGGGAAGAATTAAAGGCATTATTTCCCCTTCCCTGTTTAAGATTGCCATTACATATATGTATGGGAAAGCAATGTTTTTTTATACTCTGTAGTATTTCCCATTATTGTCTCGTCCTGGGAAACAACTTGGGTGTCAATTATTTGTCATTTGATTATGATTTAGCGGTAGTCTGTATGTGTGGTTTGCAAAAAACATACAGACATGGAATAACGGAATTTGATTGAATAATATGTTGTGTAAGTATTTTATTTTGTCTGGTAATTGGGTAAACGCGGGGCAAAGCTTTATATAAATTTGGAAAATACCAATAATAATGTATATTTAATATTTATGTATATGTGTAATTATTTTGTTTGTAGGGGCTTGTGGCAAAGTAATTACAGCCGTTCGAGTCGATCGATCAGAATAAGCTATGCTTGCCGCGGTTAGTCCGTGAATGGGTGACCATAAATATTCGTCTACTGGGTAACACGATACCCCTCGGTAAAACTAAGTTGTCAGACTTTCGGGCTTCTGACTACCCGTAATGTAACGACTGACAAAGATCTATAATGACAGCCGAGACCAACGGCTTAACGTGCTTTCCGAGGCACGGAGGTGTCTCGGTATGTAATGGATGATGGACCGACCTCGGTATGCGTTGCTTAACCCGTGCGGGTGCTTTTAGAGATGAAGATGTATAGAGCATTTAATTTAAAGTAATAATTAGAAACATCAACACTACAGTTTTATCAATATTTTGTTTAATTTATTATCCGATACGCGAAAACAGGCGTAAGATTTTTGACAATAGCAGTTGACACGGTGTTCGCCTTATCCATTGTTCTATTGTCTTTTGAAAGTAAAATATTACATTATAATAATGCTATTATTATCAGCCTGTAATATTGTTGTGCGAAATAACAATATTATAGGCTGATTCTCTTCGCGGAGTCTCTTTTCGTCAACTTCTCGTAATGAGAAAGAACAAGCTAAACCATGCTTGAACCCTGCGTGATGGCGATTTAGTATCATTATTAAGTCCAGCGGGGTAAATTCGGTAACACACTTACAGTAGCAATGGCTTTCATTTTGACAGTTCAATAACATCCATTGCGTTATTTACGTTGATGAGCAGACAAGCTTTTCGAACTTAAGAAGCAATGGTTTAGCAATATCCTTCAAAATCATTCAGATTGTGTTACGCAATTAGGATGCGGGCTTCTTCATATTGTCTCGTAAGTCAGTGTGTAAGATTAATTTTGAAAGTATGAATATGTAAAGCCCAAAACGGGCTATTACATTTACAATATAAATTGTTTAAACAAATGAATAACTAAATGAATCATACTATATTTATAATTACGACTTTTTGTTCTTTACTTTAAGGTTATGACGATCGTAAAATATTTTCATCATGTTTAGATGTAAGTCCAGATTGGGAACTTGGGATCTAAACTTAGGTTCGACTGGTGCTAAAATAATACTTCCTGAACTAATTTCTAAATTGACCTATTTATATTATGTTAATTTAAAACAATATAATTCCATGTTTTATTTCAGTTCATCATTGGCAATATCGGCTATCTTTATACTTAACTGAAATAAAAAATATCAGGAAAATATCGATACGTTAAATCTCAACTAAAGTTCCCGACACAACTCACCGCAAAATAAGAGCGAAAAATAAGTACCTATCTATAATTTGGCAAACTCTAATTTAGCTCCATCTGAATGATTTTGAAGGATGTTGCTAATCCATTGCTTCATAATAATTGTTCGAACATTTTGTCTGCTTAACAACGTACCTAAATAACGCAATGAATGTTTATTTATTATTTATTTACATACATACGCTACCATTAACAGTGTCCCAATTCGGTAGCGTAGTTAATTAAAGTTTAATTTTTACAACATTAATATCCATGCCATACAATACAATAAATACAACACTATCGTAGAGGCGGGTTACTTTGACCCTAGGGCATAAATTTGGCCCAAATCGAGAAAAAGTTTGAACTGCCCGCCGTGTCGCGACCACACAACTGAACGTCGTAGTTCCTTCGGTAACTAATAGATGGGAATAGGAGACGCGTACTTGCGGAACTGTTTTACCGACTCAAGTGCACGTCCTACATGTTCGCGCCGTTTGAAGTTTTGTCAGTAACACCGGCGTATTTTACTGCTGCAAACTTTGATGTGTAATGCTGTATTTTGATAAGTTTTCCAATTGGATTGTAATTTATTTTGTTAGGTATGTATCTAGGAGTATGGCAATTGTTTTTTAAAGACGATTTACTTATGTTTTGGGACTCAAATTACAGATTTAGAAAATCGGTATACATTGACCGCCTTTTCGGGTAACTTTGGACCTGCGGGCCAAAGTGAAAAACTTTACATTTTTGATCAATTTGTTACAGAACTTAATTAAAAAGCGACATTCCTGATGCCATCCGTGTACAATGTACAGACGAAAGCATGGCAGTCGTCGATATGTCGACTACACCCAGGCAGATTTAAAAAAATGTCTGGATGCAATCCAATCAAAAGTGCTCACACAAAGAGCGGCTGGAGGAAGGAAATTATAATTTTGTTAGACTGAAAAGTAAAATTATGTTTACGAAGGTTACCTAATTCATCTAAGATCGTTACGTTAAAACAATAAACGATAATATTATTGTAATTTTTGAAAGTTTGTTACCTTTCTAATATTTGTTGAGATTTTTTTTTACATTAAACCTCTCCTGGATATTCAATCTTACCGCTCTTGATGGTTTCTTTGGCCACTGATAGCTGTAAGTGCGATTTTTCACCGATAAAGTTCATGGGGTTAAAGTAACCCTTTCCTAAGAACAACTTTGGCCCAAACTTTAATTTAAAAAAAAAACTAATTACGATTATCATATTTTCAAAAATCACTTTGCATCTTGTTGATTACATCCTTGAGCTTCTTTGTAACATATAATAACACTAAAAAGATAATATCAATACAAACTACAGAACAAATTCCAAAATTATTTGAAAAAAATTGCTAAAGTAACCCGCCTTTACGGTATACAATATTTACATATTAAAAACATAACACCTGTAATAACGTTACACGTGTTTTGCGAACTCGCTCACTGCTCAGTGAATATCAGAAAAGATCTACTCTGTCAGCAACCAAATTAGTGTGCGCATTGTTCTCGTCAGGGGAACGCTGCCCAACAGTTAATGGGGCCGATTCCCTTGTTCACAAACTAAACTAAATTTAAGATCAGTGCATCCTTTTCATTCTATTTCATTAAGAAAAGGACAGAAGATAAATTTTAGTTTAGCCCTGTCAAATTAATCAGCGCCTGTCACTACACCACACAAGTTTAGACGTGATTAAAAATTTGCCGACTAAAATTACGTCAATTTACGTCAAGCGCTGATTAATTTGACAGGACTAAACTAAAATTTATCTTCTGTCCTTTTCTTAATGAAATAGAAAGAAAAAGATACACTGAACTTAAATTTACTTAGTTTAGTTTGTGAACAAGGGAATCGGCACCATTGTTGCCCAACTGTCAAAATGAAACCCATTGCTACTGAATTACAGTAGAAATGGGTTTCATTTTGACAGTTCTTCAGTGTTTCGCAATTACCCCGCGGGGAAGAAGAATATTGGAAAATGGGGAAGGAAGATCTGGCAAGATACCTATACCTATAAAACTTTTTACAATGTATACTTATAAACAATGTATAATTTCAACACGAATGATGTAACCAATATTTCGTAACCATACTTTGATTTAAAAGAGCGTCCGCGGAGTTTCTTGCCTGTGCTTCTCTTCTCTATAGGTACCTACTGCGCTTTGGAATGGGCAACTAGCTTTATGTTTCTGACTGACCGACCCCTGACAATTCAAAAGTGCCTGTAATTGGTTTTTATTATAAAAAAAATATAATATAACTATATTATAAATTAAATTAAATTATATTATATTATATTTTAAATTTTAATTATATTATAATTATATTATAAATTAAATTAAATTATATTATATTTTAAATTTTAATTATATTATACCTAATTATTATAAAATGTTTTGAGTTTAAGTTTCAATATGCTAAAATAACGTAATTCGACTTACATTGAATATAATGATAGGTACTTGTATTATTAATACTAAAGGCATAACTGTAATAACGCCTTTAAGACATAATCCTACGCATGGCATAATATTGTCGGGTGAAACTGGCATTAGCTATAATGCTAATGCTGGCCATTTCTCATTTATTGATCATTAAAGTAATATGAAAACATAATTATTGTTCTACAGATAATTTATTACCAGATCGAACAGATTATAAATCGGTCGGTAAACATCTCGTGTTTTTATTACCCACAGTGGCTAAAGTTTAGTGACTCGAAGCGTGTACACTGTCAATTTGTGGTTTTCGTCACGGAGCGCGTTAATTAATTTACAAGACTTACGTAGATTATTTTAACACAGGTAAACTCCGTGTTAAAACTGGAGAAGTTTTAACTGAAAGGATTATCAAAACCAGAATAATTGTTGGAAATAATTAATGGTTGCTCTGAGAAGTTTTTGTATCACACAGCTTAAAACCTACAATAATGATTTTATGTAAGAAAGTATTCCTATTTATAGGTACTGCATAAAATGTAAGTAGTGCAAAAGGATGTTACAGTTTCAGACGAAGAAAATTGGCAAATGAATGAAATCGCGATACCGCGGGACATCACCAAATTCAACGGACTGCGTCGAAGTACCTGATTTTACATTCTGAATAAATAAGTTTTGACTTTGACCTATTCAATGAAAAGAACTTGAAAGTTCAACCACGTGAAGTCAGAATAATATACTTTATACTTTAAGCAAACACACATATGTTAACTGGCATTGAACGGAATGCCCTCGCTATACATAGTCTGCAAGTCAATACCTATAGATATCTGACTCAACTGTTACGTATCGGATACAATGGCTTTCTTTATTTTATTAGCGATAAATAACATAACATACTTGTTTAGGCTGGCACGTTAACCGACTGTTAGGTAGTAGTATTAGGGCTGAAACTGCGTGAAGCGGACGTCCGCGCGGTTCCATACAAAATGCTCCGTCGCGGAGACCCGCGCAGGCGTCCGTTGCGGGGGTATGCGCGGGGCCAGGTAGCGCCAGCTTACTGGCTGTCGTTTATTTTCTGCTAGTCGACGTTTTGCTAAGTTCTCCATCGACACGACTGTACATGCGCACCGTTAAAATTAAACTACGGGTAGTTAATTGCCCACGGAGGCCATCTGTGTGCCCATACGCGTAAACACGCGACGGTTACCCGTCGCGGGCGCCCGCTTCACGCAGTTTCAGCCCTTAAGGCCTGTGTTCACCAACATTCAAACCACCGGTTAGGTATTTAAACAGTTGGTTTATGTCAAATTTCCTAAGAAATTTTGAGTAAATAACTGATTAAATATCTAAACAGTTGATTTAAATATTGGTGAACACAGTCCTAAGGGGGTTGTCACCGGTCCACTAGCGGTCCTTTAAAAACATATTGAGACACGAAGGAACAAAATACGATCTAGAGGAATGTGGCCGTTTTTATTTAGATCGAATTTTGTTGCTTCGTGTCTCAATATGAAACTTTAAAAAAGGTATTAGAAAATTGTAGACACACTTACCGATACAGTTGATTGAGCCGTTTTTCATAATTCCTTCTAAGTCACGAGATAATATGTTTTTAAAGTGGTGGCGCTAGTGGATCGGTGACAACGCTCTCAAGGAGAGTTATGTTGAAGGTATGATTCATACATAACTAACTTGTGTGATTAAAGATCAAAAAGACCAAATCATCTTGCTTTTATGACAAGTCTTTTACAGTTCAAGCAGTACGGTATGGAATGCCTTGCCCGTGTTGATAAGGTGTGCTCAATTTTTGTCCACTTTTAAAATTCTGGTAAAATCTCTTCCCTTCTCCATAAACATCATCATTACATATAGTTCCTTGATCTTGTTTCATGTTTATTATTGTATATATATATTATAGTTAATTATTTTTGAAGTAATAATAATATGTACAAGTATATAAAAAAGGGAGGGGAAAGAATCAAAGGGCATCAAAAAATTCGTCCGCATCGCTGTCAACAGGAAAAGTGCCCAAAAGACTGGCAGCATTGCCACGTTGTATGGCAATACTGATTCCTTGGCCAAGAAATAGGTCAGCCTTCTGGTCACGAGAAGAGTCGACCAACTAAAAAATTAATTAACTATAATAAATTCGATTTATTTAGTTAACTATTAACATTGTTATATATATATAAATAAGTATCTACGTATATGCTTTATGTATGTATTCATTATTATATATGTATATTGTCTCTCCTTCTACCTTTAATCCATCTAAAGGTGATCTGTTAAAGGTCGCTTTTAGCAATAAGACCGCCCATTGTGTCGCCCTATGTAAAATTTCTACATTTAAGTAGGTACCTTTAAGATCTGTAAGTTTTATGGCGCACATAATAAAAAGTATTCTATCTATGTATCCATCATATCCAGTCTAAATATGATTTTCGAGATTTCAGACAAAAGATAGTTTCACAGGTTTGATGCCCAGCACCCTAACTGCGTAATACACTTTCAATCACAATTCGACGATTTTGAAGGAAATTGTTAATAAATTGCTTCATATGTTTGTCAAAACTGAAAGGCATTGCCATTGTTAGTGTGTTACGGAATTACCCCGCAGTTATGGAAGCCTCAACTCAGCAATAAAACATCTCAGAGCAAATCTTTTCAGGTCAAGAGCTTCATTTGATGTGATTATATCATAAATAACTTGAAGGTAATTTTGATTATTGATATTAAAATTAAAGTCATCAATGATTCATAAAGTAACGAATCTAAAAAAATACATTTCGTAGAAACATGAAATGTATTTGAATTTTTCCTTTGATCTTATACTGATCAATCGAGATCAAAAACAGATGATGCACTACATTCTATAATCAATTCATAACGGACAGAATCAGATACTGAACCATTGCAAATCTCACGAGGTCACAGAGTTCATCAGCAAACGCAATTACAAACCTCTGTTACAATAGGACCACGTGAATACTGCAGAGTTCCATTTTATATGCAATAGTTTGCATTTTCGTTGGCACTTAAGCGTTTTATAGCCGTTTGCCCTTAAATGTCGTAAATAATGGCTTTTATACAATTTCCTCCATATAGAAGCGTGGTATAGTAAAGATGAATCAATGTTTATAGATTAGGTGCTGTTCCAATCTCCATATCTATGTATCACATTCAAACAGATCAAATTAAAGGAGAAAGTAGTATCGATTACACACATTAGCTTATGATAGAAAGAATCCAATCCATTTGTATATCGGTCAGTTACTCGCTCATCATGGTCAATCAAAATTGAATGGTGGATTAGAAACACCAATATTAGATTATAGAAACCATAGAATTCGTTATGCAAATAACGAGAGGGAAAAGAATGAAGATATTGGTACTATTTTAGCTACGATTTGGTAATCGTAAGAATTGAAATACACAGCAGTCATCAGTCAGAAATCTTGCGATCTACGTCGTTGAGTCCATGTAGGCTATTGGCAATTCGGTTAACATCATTTGGTCATAGGTCAGTGTTTTGAAACTAGAGTGTTTCAGAATATCAGACTAATGTTTTTACTTAATTTACCTATTTGAATAAATAATGAGATTTGGTGAGGAAAGTTTTTAGTATGAGATGTGGATGGATAAAAGAGTAGAGGAAGACCTAAGAAACGATGGATGGATTCTGTGAAAGATGATAATAATACATATGGCTAGAAAAAAGGAGGAAAAATTCGGGCATAGATGATGAAAGGTTACAATTTTGTATATTCATATAAACATTTTTTTAATAATATTTACACTGGACGCTATTTCGACGCTATATTTTAGTTACATGTACATACTCATATATTGTAATTGTAATTGTTTATATTATTAAAATAGTTTGTCAGTTATTTTGCTTAAAGGTTGCTAAGAGTTCGTGTTGGCATATTCTTGATTGTTCGATCAAAACGTCAACTTCTAAATCGTCATCTACCAAGTATCCTTTAGTCAGCTTTCGGTCCCACAAAATATTTATTTTTACACTGCTTACTGTCTAATGCACTCAAAAATGTCTTCACATTCTGACTTTCATATCCTGCCAGTTTTCGTGCGTTTAAATATTATTTAGACAAAGATTTTACATAAGGTTATCCAGTCATTAACCATTAATATTTAATTCTGGCTTACCTCTTGAGTCTTAGCTAACTACTAAGCGGAATCCAGGCCAAACTTAGTAACAAAGACACCGTAGAACCACGTAGACTGATCATATGACATCATTCATTATATTATGTATTGATATTATCAAACAAATATGGTGATTAACAAACCCATATTACTCGCTCAATGGATGTGATTGAGAATAGTTTATAGTCTTGTAGAGATTCCAATGGTTATTTCATTTATGTCCTAGCTGGTTAACCATAGAAATTAATTCATTATTCTTCAATATTGTTGAATATTCTCTTTCTGGTATTTTTCTATGTTCTATTGTTATTTGTTTATTATTGATAGTTTCGCGTTTGACCTTTATTTCATCTGGTGCTGAGTGAATATGCTGTCGACAATGGTACACGCTTTGCCTTGCCTTGTTATGGTATCATTGTCTTTTTGAAGCAGAGCACTGCCATTGGAATTTCTTATAGTTATACGGCTTGAAATACCTAACGTCTTGTATGCATGGTTTATTAGATGATTTCTCTTTATTGAAGAGTCTTTCGGCGAAGAGAAAAAGTAAAACATTGAATATATCTCAAAGTTTAACAATATTTATGTTTAAGTCTTCGAATTTAACGGTACGCTTGTTTCCTAAACCACAGTAATTATTGGAAATAAGGTATGACTTTACCTATTCGAAATAATCCAGTACTTTGGATTTTACCTATTCCATGCTTATCGCTTGCTTGCTTGAAGTGGAAAACCCAAGCGTTAATTTCAAATGAATTTTAGTCCTATTCAGGTCAAAAGGCATAACAATATCTGCAGTCATTAATATTAAGAAGGCTGGAATATCCGCAATGCCATACGTCACACCTGCAGAAGAAAAAGATTTTTCATAATTAGTGTGAGATCTAGAGAGGTGAAGACTTCGACGGACATAATTACCATAATTAAACTGGTTATGGTGTACGGCCTATTGTAATTGACGACGAGCATATTATTTTCGTAAACAATTACCCTCATTAGGAAAGATCGCTAGCAGATGAAGAAAAATATTAAACAAATACTGAGGTTTTATTAGATCAACACTATATAACAATAACTACAGTGATGTGTGGTCCCTTAGACCTGACTGATGTAAACGAATATTGAAGGTAACCTGGTACCCAGGTAGGAGCAGCAAAAAATATTTTTCACAGATACCGATTCGACAGTATTTGAGAAATTAGCTTGATTAATCCTTATACTTACATTGATTATTATGAAGTGTTGAACTATCGATTATTTGAACAAAACTCATCCCTTTTATTAGAATTATCAACAATCACGATAATTTGTAATGGATTGTTAGAGTTGTTAAAAAATAACCAAAGTATGAAGCCATAAAATACTTTTCGGCACCTTATAAAAGCCAATGATCCCAATCACAATCGCATTTCGCGATAGCCGAAATTATCATCGCTTCACTTACCGACTCGCACATCGGGAGATGTCTGAAAAAGTTAAGTCAATGACCGCAAATAAAGTGCACGACTCACCTTGCTCAAACCGAAACTTGCTTACTCCAAAACATTCGACACCCCACGGTGCATCACAACACGAAAAATAACCTGCAACACACCTTACAGCATGTGCCAATCGATTTATTTATCACTTCTTATCTGCAACACATAGATTTCGATGTCCACACGCGATTATTTCAAACTCTAGAAAATGTTTCTATTTTTATTTTCACTTGTCACTTTTCCCGCTCAATTTGTTATTTTTTAATCCGATCGAGTTCGAAGTTTAAAAAGTTTGGTGTCGCTAACGGCCAGCGTTTTACGACTGACATGGAAACTCCGCGGGAGTTGGCACGGTACTGAACCGCCGCGGCCCGGTCAAGTGAGAGCGCACATTGTGACATAAATGTGCTCCGTGTGTTCCAGCTAAGCACACACGTGTGGGCAGATAAATAAATACTTGATACTTCGCTGAAGACTGGTCTTACTTTTGATAAGGTACAATGACACTAACTTGAAGAAGAAGGTTGAGAACCTTGAAGAAGAAAGTAAGGTCTATATAGATGACCAGCAAAAGCAACGATTCAATAAAATACTAATAAGAGGATTAGTGGTTGAAATACTAGCAGCTAAAATTTGTTAATGTGTTTTAAATGGGACACTGACTAATTAGAAAGATAATAAATAATCATAAACCAAAAGAACTTGATAAGATTATTAGATGCTTTGAACTATGGGCATAAGTTATTGCTATGGATACGAGTATGATATTCAATTCAATTTAAGTAGTTACAATTCATATTGCGTCCAACCATAATCCAGCATGAAACAGCATGAATGCATTAAATTGAAAGCTAGACATGAAAGAATGGCTTCCGAGCATTTGAGAAGAACGCATGAGTAATGTGATTTGAAGAAGAGCGTATTACAGCAACAGCCTGATTACCGTCAAGCAGAAGAATCCCTACTATATCTATCTCTGCATTGACACTGATGAAAAAACTTAAGAGTATGTCAATAACACTGTAGTAGATCGCAAAGCAAGCAACGTCTACGATTACTTAACACTCCCAGTTAACCAAACTGCGTTTAAATTGGATCATGTAAAATGGACGGGAACATCACAACTAAGCAAAAGTATGATTCGCCTTATCAGATTATAATATTAGGACTACTTTCCTCTATCACTCTAATCCTCTTAACGCCTGGAAAGGAAACTTTATCTCTTTTATCAACAGACAGCTCTTAAAGTATTGACACACAACATTTGGAATACCTAAAAAAAAGCGATGATTCATCGAAAACATCTTAGATTTCAACAGTTCATAAGTTGACACTGAAAGACACAGAAGTTCTGTGTTCGTCTATCCGAGCACTACACTCTTTACGACTTTACATAAACAGCGAAGCTATAGGAATTTGACTCTTATGGGTATGTTTTACAGGCTATATCTTCCGTAGACTTGTTGGTAGACATTGCTAAGTGCGACCCCGTAAGGTAAACTTATATTTTTATTTCATCGAATAGTTTTGCATTCATATATCCAATGAAGTCGGAGGTCGTTGATATGTGTATTAATTAATACTAGATAAAAATTGAATAACAGTTCATTGATATTCTTGTGTTGCAAAATAAAATAGAAGTTAGGAAATGTTGTCACACGATCCATCCATCCATCCATCTTAGTAATACTCTATCGCCTCATCAGACTGAATGTCAAATGAAAGCACTGGCCTTGGTTAAAAGACTATCCAGAAGTAAATACTTTTCTAATCATCTTTGTTTGGCAGTTATTACCACTGCAATGATTGGTGCTAAACCAATTATATATTTTATGATTTTTTTAAATACCCTCTTACGGATAATAACTAGATCAAAGGTTACTGCTTATTGTTGGGATGTCCCTTGTCGCTAGGTCACTATGTGCTAGCGACAGTTTCCGGGGGCCCATTATTGAGTGTGCAAGTCACCCCCTGCCATTTTATCCGTGTATATTTTATAACATTATACAGGCACGGGACATAGTTCTACTATAGTTTAAGGTTACCATCAATTATAGCCACCCAAACCCATAGCCATTGTAACCCGTTTCCATGTCCAGCAGTGGACTATGTGATGCGAGCTTGCATGAGACTTCTTAAAGCTGCTGCTCATTAAGGTCATAATACGTCGTCATGTGTCAACATTTCTTCTATATCGATGACTTGTAACGATATTCAACATTTTATGTGGTATGAAGTTTCATGCTTTCTAACCAGTCTAAGGGACTTTCTAGAGAATAGGCAGCAGCGTTCTCTATGCATTTTTAACACCATACTGTGATCGCCAACCCGCCAGATTATGGCAAACCCCCCCCCAATTGGGGGAGGCTTATGTCCAGCAGTGGACGTCTTTCGGCTGTTATGATGATGATGAACCAGTTGAAACTACGACGACACTGAATATCTGCTTACTTCACAATCGTAGTGAGTTCACTAACACTCCGTATTTAAACTCAACTTCTTTTCCTTCCGTTTACACACACGGACACACCACACCTATATCACAACACTCATACACACCACACCACAAACTCAAACTCAAAGCATTTATTTCAAATAAACCAATTACAGGCACTTTTGAATTGTCAAGGGGTCGGTCAGTCAGAAAGATGAAGCTAGTTGCCCATTCGAAAGCGTAGTAGGTTCCTATGGAGAAGAACGGACAAGAAACTCCATGGACACTCTTTTAAAACAAAATATTGTTACAAAATATGGGTTACATCATTCATGTTGAAGTTATACATGTGAGAACAATGTAGAAAGACGTGCACGTTAGAAGCGTCCGTAATAGAAACAATTCAAAAATTAAAATAAGCCGTGGCAGCTAAGAGATGAACACACCACACCTCATCACAAAACACACATACTACTTCACACACTTAGTATGAGTTAACATACGTTTGTACCTTATAGTCCTATGCAGTCTCTATGAGTATTATAATTTTTGAACTCCTTTGGGAACCTGGGTTGGCGAACCTTAATACAGGTTACCATGTAACCTAGCTAGGACGCCAGATTCAATTATGTCGTTACTCTCTTTACGATTTTTCCCTAAATTGTTAAATCATATTTTATTTGTAACAGACTGTATGTACCTACACACTTTTTTTGGAATAAATAAATATTAATAATTATTATGATACTGAGAAAAATGATTTGCAGGGCAATGCATATTTATTTATTATCTAATAAATAAATTATTGAGGACTTACAGCTAAAACAAACAGAATAAAATATGTGAGACTGACAGCCAATTAAAAGTCTTCACTTCTAAAAAAACAGATTGGAAAGAAAGAGTGTGAACAGCAAGCACAACGCACATGCCAAAAACAGAAGACAAAACAAAAGTATGACATTCAAGCTTAAACTAAATTCACATTCCATACTCTATACAAGAGTAAAATCCTGAATAAACAAAATCTTAAGTAAAAAAAGTCACGGCTATATTTTAGGAATAAAACAAAAAAAAAACAATTTATAGGTAATATCCAATATGAAGAAAAAGAAGCCAAACAATCTGCTTAGCCCAACTATGTTAGGGTCGGTTTCGAGTCTTACCGGATGCAGCTGAATATCAGTATTTTACATGGAGAAAGAGCCTATCTGATCTCCATAACTCAGTGACTGGGTAATACAATAATACTCTTTGATAAGACTGGATGACAGTCTTTCGGGCTTCTAACGACCCGTAACGAGTGTCAAAGATCCACGTATGACAGCCGGGACCAACGGCTTAACGTGCTTTCCGAGGCACGGAGGAGTCTCGGTATGTACAGGTGGTCACTCATCCACGGACTAACCCTGGCAAGCGTAGCTTAACCAGATGGATCGACCCGTGCGGCTGATATTACTTAGCCACGAGCTAAAGAAGAAAAGAAGAAAAATGAAAATAAGTATGGAAGAAAATTATATATCGCACATCGGCAACGAGAGTATCACAACAAATTACCTAACGGTAATTTTTGGGAAATCACTATTTTATTTTTCTTATACAACTTTAATGTGTCACTGTTTACGCTGCAAGAGGTATGAAAGTATTCCATCTCTCGGCGAGGACCCGCACTATAATTATGCTTTTTAGCAGACTGTGATTGCCTTTTTCATGGGATAGTTATCTTAGCTTCGTATTTTTATGTTTTGTGACTCTCTTGTTGCCGATGTGCGATATGACGCCGCGCGCCGTCCAGAAATAAATTGGGAAATAGGCAAGAGAATGATGATGACGACGATGATGATCCAATAAATAATCAATATCCAACATAAGTAATAGGCGTACATTTACTAAAGAATGTCGGTAGCAATAATAATTACTGCTTATTTGTAAACGTTGAATCACGTAGTAAGATTATGTAAATTACCTTCAATTATTATCTTTCCGACGCATTGGCAATAGCTATCACGTCTTTTATCTCAAGAAAATTTAGATTAGATTCGGTTCATTACAGAATGTCGATACTAATCGGATTGAATTTGAGGTAATTGGGATACGAATACGCATACTGTTAAAACAAAATCATCCAAATTATAATTATAATAACTACTATGTATAATAATTATTAATTCAATTTGATTACATAAATAAAATACATTTTAAAATATTTCTTACAAAATATATACATTTAAAAATATAATCGATTATTATAAATGATTATAAATGTGCTCCTTGGTAAGACTGGTTAACCGGGTTGTGGAAGTCAGATAAGCAGTAGCTTCATTTATAATATTCAGATGCATCGGTTAGACTGGAAGCCTACCCCAACATAGTTGGGAAAAGGCCAGACAGTTTGTTGGTGACAGACAATAAGTACGTATAGTTTCCTAGATCCTTAATCAGATTAATTCTCGGATATTTGTCATCAACGGCATCTTTAAGAGCGTTAGCAGAAGCGTTCCCCGGTGCTCAATTCTAGGTCCATTTATGTTTATCGTATGATAAATCTTACGAAACTATCTTTTCACAAAAAAAAAATTGGCATACAGCTTGAACGAAGTATTGTTTTGTTTTACAATAATTGAAACGTCGTGCAGTCATGTGAATGTGAGGAACTTAATGTGTTCTTGAAGTTAAAGACAATTAACAAAAATTGTTTCTCATAAAACTGCTTTAAAACTAAGTTAGCAATTACCTGTTCTCTTAAAGTAGGTAAGTGATGTTTACCAAACAATGGAACTTTTAAATAGGCATTTCATTTTAAAACTCATGTGCGGCATAATAAATAAATACCTGTGTCACGTCTTCAAGAGAATCATCTTTTTTGGCACATCTTTCGTTAATTAAAATTCGTTGTATTTTTTAAACGAGTATTGCTCAGACTTTTCGTCAAAATAAATAAAATCACGTTTTTTATTGATGAAAAATAGAAAATGGTCGCAACAGTATTAGCCTTGTGAAATCCACAGATTTGGAGGAAAATCAAAAAAGTTTATAATGAAAGTGAGATAACTTTTTAATTAAAATTGCAGTTTGACAGATTTTGTGTAGAAATTATATCAAACCGCCATATTATTTATTCAGATAAAAGTTATCTAACGATTGAAAAATCGGCCCTTAATCATTGCCCTTAATTGACTTAATTTCCATACCTATGCGTCAGAAACTCATTCGTTTTCTAGTAGTTCTGCCATAAATTAATAACTAAAGCAGGGCTCTATTTACAAACCGTTTGTAATGTGTCTGCTTCAATGAGCCGACATTACAGTTCGAACGATCTTCAATTAATATAAATTGCTAACATTTGCTATGGCGACTGATTGCTGTGCGCCTTTCTGTTTATCGTAATTACTCCGTTACTTCAGTTACGTCATATCATACGTCAATTCTTGCCTAAGTATAATTAATTTCAGCTGTGTCTACAGGTTTCTTGTTTAGTTTAATGTCTTAAATCTCTTTCTTGATCTTCTTTGATGACTGTTTTACTGTCTACTAGTTGTGCCCGCGATTTCGTTCGCGTGGATGGAAAACAATAATGCCGCTTAGAGCAGATATACCACCTCCTCTATTTAAAAAGGGAGAATCTTTCGAATAGACCTGGTGATTTTTCCTAATAAGAAGCTGTCAAAAAACTCGTGCTATAATTTATGAAAATGCATCTTTTTATACTCAATTTCAAACTCAAAGCATTTATTTCAATTAAACCATTTACAGGCAATTTTGAATTGCCAAAGAGTCGGTCAATTTGTCAGAAAGTTGAAGCTAATTGCTCATTTCAAAACGTAGATCTCTAAGGAGAAAAACGGGCTAGAAACTCCAAGGACACTCTTTTAAATCAAGATATTTACAAAATCCTGGGTACATTATTCTTGTTGCTTCTATACATATGTGAGAACAATGTATAAAATTATATATAAGAAACAATTTAAAATTAAGCCGTTAAGAGATGACCCGTCTCAACCGATGTATTTTGGGTAATAGTTCGAACAGTCTTGAATTAATATGAATTTCTAATATTTGCTGTGGCGACTGATTGCTGTGCCCGTCTGTATAACGTAATTACTCCGTTACTTCAGTTACGTCATATCATACGTCAAATCTTGCCTATATATATAATTAATTGCACCTGTTTCTACAGGTTATTGTTAAGTTGAATGTGGCATCCCTTTCTTTTAATCTACTTTCATGATTTGGTTGCCTATTTTCGTGTTGGACTAGTAGATTTCTGAGCTTAATTTTTCTTTTTACTGTTTTATAAATTTATACTTTCTCTCTCTACTGTAGCATCGTGGACGTATGGAACTTCCAGACTTGCTCTGACAAGCTTTCAGCTTTCTGGGTCTTGGACCACTATCAGTAAATTCTTGTGTGTGTCTAATTTAAATAGATTTTCGGTTCAATGTTTTGAGTGTAACCATATTTTTTTTTGAGTTTTTGTGATACAAGAGTTGAATCTTCAAGACTTATTATACCAAACTTAAATAGATGCTTTAAAGACCTATTGGTGAATGCAAATGAAACCAAACACATTCTTCGTTACCAATAGACAATTCCAATAAAAGCAAAATGGCCTTGAAAATAGATAGCTTCAATAACAATCAAGTAAAATTTCATATTGTAGTAAAATAATTATGTATTCAAAGTTGTGCAAAGAGTAATGATTCACGATCAATAAACGGCAATCGAAAGATATCCACGATAAGTGTTACCTATAAACATTTTTCTAGTAAATAACACACTCTATATTCTTTATCACTTACGCAAGTACCTTTATAATGATAATAAACGTCTTTTAGCGATAAAATACATAATTATATGATTTGAAACGGATTCTCAAGGATTTGCCGACGTGTAGGTAAATCAATAAAATATTTGAGACGTGACACGTTTCAGCTAATGATATACTTGTTACAAGTAATTTTATAACAGTTAAGATATGATTGCAGAAATGTTTGATTTTAACTGTCGCGGATTTTTTTCTACTGTCATTGGGACTTGCATAGTGTTATATGCAACGGGTAGAATCTGGATGCCTACTTATCGGAACATACATAGGTTACAATAACTGCCTTTAGGTACGGTCTTCCTCACTGTCATAGGAGGTGCCTTCCGGTGGGATGCTGCTTTCCAAAGGATTACATTTTGTTAAATCTGTAAATTGTTATAACTTATAACTTAGCTATAAGTTATAACAATTTATGTATCCATGTAAAAAAAAAAAACAAATACACAAAGCCGTGCCTTTTAGGTATGAAATTAGTTCCACAATCATTAAAATAATATTCCAAAAAACTCACTCATTCATGTTCTTCAACATTACTGCCTCTTCATTGTCAGCTACAACTTGCAGCAAGTCTCTCTTCAGCTGCACTCCGGAGTCTTGCTCGACCTCTAGCGTTACTTGCACAGTCTCTTCCGTGTCTTGCACATGTACTTGCGTGTCTTCCACAATTATTTGCGTGCCTTGCATAGAGTTCTGTTCGGATGCGGGTTGTTCCGCCACTTGCACAGAGTCTGCCATTGTTACAACGAATCCGAATAAACGCAACCTATGTTTTTTTTTATATTAATAATTTAAAATGTTTTTGGCAACTAAATAGCAATTTAAAATTTAAAAAAAATCTAATTTGTTTTAATTATTGCAGCTTTGTATTTCGAAATGAAAGAAGTTTTATAATTTATTGCACAATCTCATAATGTACAAATAAATTATTCTAGTTTTTTTTTTATTCTTCAAGATTCTATTCAGTTGCCAAAAATATTTTATTAAATTCCACTCGCGAATCTTACTGTATCAAAATTAAGGCATTTTTTTTAAAATAGTAACACAGATTTTGCCGGTATTATTACGCCGAAATCAAGAATTATTTTATTATAAGGATATAATTATTAAGCAAAAAAAAAAAATACAAAATATTGTAAGACTATTTCCTTACAAGAATCCGATGCCAAGTGGACGATCGTCGGTCACTTATCTGATATCAAAAATAATCCTTTTATCATATCTACAGTTAATTGTACCAATCAATAAGTAGGTAATTCACATTCACATTCTTACTATATAAGGTAATAATCATGTGCTGCGATAATATTTTGATAAATCGTTACGTGAATCGCAATTTTCACATTTAAATACAAAAAAAAATTGTTTAGGGTACAATTCTCTCGGGGTTAGAAGCAAAAATAACCAAATAATTAATACGTGTAAGATCCATCACGGAAAAACAGATGCTTCTGAACTGCACGACGACCTGTCCCATTTTGTTGCTCCGATGAACTATAGCCGTAACAGGAGGCACAGATTGTTTGCCGTGCCTCAGAGTCGAAATATTGTGCCCCGTTGCTCGAGCCCAGTCTCCTGTCCCTCGTACCTACACTCACTGCGCTCAACGCTCTCTTGGACGGTAAGCCTGACTGTGATGTGCCTGCGGATGAACGGAAGAAGATCTTGTCAGTATGTCTGGAGTATTGTGAGATGAACGTATGACTGTCGAGTAGTTGTATATATTTGTTATTGTACTTAAATAATGTGTTTAAGCGTCTTTAACTATATGTGTCTTTAACTAAAATGTAGGTACATCAGACCACACACACACTACTCATGTCACCTACCTACTTTATAATTATGTTAAATTATGTTGATTAAATGGTGTTAATTGCGGTGGACCCCTAAAGGCCCCAGGCTGGAGGAATTTATTGCGGCACCCATAGGAAAGTCCGGTTAAGCAGTAGACAACCCTTCAGGTTTCACTGTTAGTTGCCAATATGCCATTCACAAAAAAAAAAGGGCTACCGTGTGATGTTGTATGGAGATATATTTTTATAAATATAGGTTATTTCAGAAAGTTCATTGTTTCCTGGTATTTCGATACCTAACCACCTTGCATCTGGGCTTTGGTTCCTTTACAACTAGAGGCACAAAATCGCATATGTAACAGTGGCAGCCAGTGCAGTGCCTTGGCCGTATTAGGTTAAAAAAAAAAATATGTTTGAGTGTTTTATCCCCAGTTTCTTCAAAATAAAAAGTCATTTGATAGGCACTGAGCCCGCGTAGTGGATTACGGCTGACTCCCTCTCACAGAGAGGGGGCCTGTGTCCCAGCAGTGGGAACATTCAATAGTAGCATTTTTTGTTGGCATTTAGTTGGGCCACTTACAGAGGTAAGTGGCCCAACTAAATCCCAACAAAAAATGCTACTAGGGTTATAGGGTGATTATGCTTATCTATGCGCACTAGGTACTGGACTAAGCTACCTAAGTACATACAAAGTTCAGTACAGGATTGTCGGCTTAGATCTAAATGGGTTCCAAGTGCCAAGTTATAGGGAGGTGAAAAAAAGTTTATTCGGTTTCTTGCAATGCAACTTGGCAAGTATTATACAGCGCCATCTGTTAAATAATATATGAACTTAATCTGAAAGTGTCAAGTTACCGCCATTGCTGCCAGTGCCCTGTTGAAATGTCGAATAGATTAGTTTTTCTATTCCATAACAGATGGCGGTAACAGTTGTTCCTGCAATAATATTATAACTCTTTTTTTACTAAATCCGAATCATTAAACTTTAATATTATTAAACTAGGAAAAAAAAACGACTTAGTTAAAACTCAATTCAATGTTTCTTTAGTCTAGTGAATGCAGCTGCAGTAGACGATAGTTCGTTAGGTTCAGAGTTCGATTGCAGAAGAGTTAGAACCAGATAAGATGAGACAAGACATTTGTGTCGTATAAAGAGTTTTGTGTTCCATCCTCGGCAAAACGTTTCCGCACGAGGTTCTAAGGTTCGAGGTTCTAAGTCTAGAGGTTCGCCAAATAAAGCCTGAAGCATGGTAACTAGATAACCCATAGGTACCACCTAAATAGAGTTAACTCTCTCTGATCATATCATATATCTGTTTGAACAAAAGCTGTTTTGAGGTCCCCTAGCAATTGTTCCTGCCAGGGTTGCGGGTTTGTCCGAAAGGGATACCGTGGCCCTGGCACACAGGCAACTGAAGGAACACGGGTGGGTTTTAGTCAGTAAAAGTCTGACACGCCCTCCCGCTCCACCCAGAGCGTGAGAAGTTATTTGATAATTTCCCACCAGAAAAAAAAAGGTCCCCTAGCAATTGAGCATTTTACATAACATCACGCCTGTGTATTCCCCGAAGGGTTAGACAGAGGTGTTCTTAAAGTACCTACATTGATCGATCATTGATGAATTAAAAGATGATACCTAGGTAAAAAAAATATTTTGTAAAAAAGTAGGTAACAGGTAATTAGGTAAGTGCTCGTCAAGATGGAGGGACCAAATCTTGGATTTCAAATCAGCCTACATAATAGTTTAATTCTGTAAATCTACTATTTGCTACCTATGCAATAATTTTTGCTACCTCAATGTATAAGTAGTTATTTAACAAAATCCTTCATCCATTTTCACGTCAAGATGGAGGGACCAGATGGATTCGCTGGTCGGAGGAGTAATCTACCTTAAAGTATTACAATACCTTAATTCTACTTTAGAAATATGAAATTTGATTGTCCCTAAACGGAATAATTGTTTGCGAAATATTGACAATAAACGTTGCGTTGGTCCCTCCATTAAGACAATTCAACTATTTGTTCAGACATGCCATTGGATAGTATATTTTTTTTTTTTTCTCATATTTAGTACCTATATTCTACCTTTAGATTATGCAAATGTCTTACGTTAAATATTAACTTAAAAAGAGTATTTTTTTTTTTTATACTTATTTGTATACAAGGTGTAATTGAAATAACTGTAACCCAAAAAAAAATTACTAAAGGGCGAAGCGCTAAGGTAGCCCGCGTAACTAATATGGCTTTACAGAATTATTATAATCATTAGAATCAGTAATACAACTCCTTCAGGCGACGATAACCGACTATTAATGATTTTATACTGAAGATCACGTCTAAACGAATAGTGTTAATGATTTGGGAAAAATATATGTTAAATTAAAGCATTTTCAATAACTTAAAATATGAATATTTTTGACTATGTTTATATTACATAGTGAAATCAATTTGTAACGCGGATAAAAAACTGAGAATCACGCAAAATCTATAAAGCGTATTTTGCTGAAACCTTCACCTTTTTAAAGATAATTTAATTATTGATGTTATAGTATAAGTGTTTTATTAAAATACCTTTTGTTTTATGTATAATAAATTAATAATACGTCTTACTTGGGACAGCGCTCCTGGGCCTCAAGTCTGCTATTACAATAGTGTCAGAATGGTCTCTTCATTGTGAGTTTTTGACAGATTTGCCATACAAACACTGTCAAATACTCACAATAGCGAGACCATTCTGACACTATTGTAACAGCAGACTTGAGGCCCTGGATGGGCGAGTCCTATTACTGGCTGGACGTACGACGCGTTGCGAGCGAGTACAGAACACGCAAGCTAACCAGTCAAGGTCACTGGCATATATCTGGGCCAAACATCAATAATAATAATTAATTAATAATAATTTATAATTATTAATATTTATATTAATAATAATTTATAATTTATTAATTAATTATTAATTGGCTTCAAACATCATGATTTTAATCGTCATTCAATAGGGTAATATGAACGTAGAGAGTTGTATTGATGATTTTTATGATTATAATTCTCTAAATAAATATTTGATACGGCCGCGAATCATATTTAGATCAACATACAACCAGATACTGACCTGCAGAAAATTTGAATTTCGCGGGCTTCCCTGACGACAAGTATGTAAAAAGATGTGTATCATGGATTGAACCCTGGAGCAGACTATCGAAAGCGGAGCTGCTCTCTACTCAACCATCAGCAAAACATAAGGCGTAGGAACAAGCTGCAAAGCTGGCACAAGAAAAACTAAAACAAATCCCATAATTAAATATCTTTATTACTTCACAAATTATCAATAATTAAATAACGTTATCTCTAACTGTGGGAACGCAACACTATACGCTAGAGCTGTGTCAGGCCGTGGGTCAGTGTCAGACACAGGTGTCAGAGAGCGACAACCTGACACAAAACAATAATGACACTTTACTGTGGAGGGTTGTGTGTGGAAGGTTCATGGTTGACTTAGTTAGAGGGAATCTTGGCATTGTTTTATGAACGTTATCCGGTTCCCAGGAATTTCTTAGTAACTTAGGAAGTTGGCGTTGTGATACCCCCGTGCCTCGGTGCGCACGTTGAGCCGTTACACTCGCGCCTGATTTCTCTTCGGTCGTGTCGGATTGACGTCCCATCAGACTATGAGAGTGAGGAGACAGTGCACCTGTGTTTGAGCACACCCTTGTGCACTATAATATCTCCCGCGCCGAAGGCTGGTCTCCGCTTAGATTGGTCGCCATGGCCGAAGTTCAGTCTGGAGGACTATTATTTTATTTTATGAGCTGTAGGTTCTTAAAATCATGGGTATAAGAAAACCGGTTAGTCCATAGGTATACAACGTGTTTTTTTTCATATCCTATAACTCTAGGGTTATATTCTATGAGTAAAAATAATACAAAAGTCCTAGATTATGTGGTCCAAAAATGCATAGTTTCGAAGATAATAATTATCATCAATCATATTAATTAAAAAAGAAAAATATATACAAGATGCTTGTAAAGAAAAGAGACAGAGCCTAACATTTTCTGTCCCTTATCGCGTGTCGCGTTTTTCAAGGACAGCACTTCAGTTGCTAAACAAAGTTTGACGTTTGATACGCGTTCGAAAAGTGGTTGCGACGAAATTTTAAGTTATTTAATTTGTTATTTCGAAAAATACTAAATATTTTGTGTTTTTTGTTGAGGATTGACTTTAGCTATTGCTGCAAAATGGTAAGGTGCAGTGTTTTTGGTTGCAAAAGCGATAATGAGAAGAAAATTGCCGGATTATCCTTTCATTCGTAAGTAGCTAAATATTTTAGTTTATTCGGTGAAAGACAGTGAAAGTTTTCAACTAATATGGTTTTTCAACTCTTAAAATAAATATACAGCTGTTTCAAGATAAAATGAGAGCTGAATTATGTTTTTATTATTTATTATTCTTCACATAACCTCCAAGCTCAGTGCTGCCTACTTTTTACTCGAATACTTCCCCATTTCAGGGGAAAATTGTACGCCAATAAAATAAATTACCTTCATCAATCATTTCAGATGAATGCTTTATTAGAGTGTATGTATAGCGCTGGCAGCAAATTTGTTCCACTTTTCAGTGGACGTAATAATAATAATAATAACCCAACCGCCGTATCTCTACGTTGACGTCGTGGTGGGGCTTGCGCGCTCCGAACTCTAGGTCTGTGCCGGTAGAGTTTACTTTACCGGAACATATCTAGGGTGAGGAGCCAGACCAAGAGAGATACAGATACCCGCAGGGCAGCATGTGGCGAGCTGTTGGGCAGTTGCGACCCCACGGACCTCATCTCCCGGGAGAAGTCATGTTCCTCATCTCTGGCTTGCCTTTGTTGGCCGGCTGGAGTGAACACTGACCAGGAACTGAGCTCCCACCTCATTCTTGCCTTTATTGGCCGGCTTGAGTGGAGATTCGCAAGAGCAAACGTGCTCGGAGGAAGGAAGTATTCCAGTAAGTGCTTGTAGGGATCTTGACCATCTTCCGGGCTCTGGGATTGTTCTGAGAGCCGTGGAATACCTCTCCACTCCTCGAGCACCTCAGGATATGTTGCCCCCTTGTCGCTACGTCACTATGTGCTAGCGACCGTTTTCGGGGGCCCATTATTGAGTGTGCAAGTCACCCCCTGCCATTTTATCCGTGTTTAAAATAAAACATTGATCAGGCAGGGGCCATAGTCCTTCCATAGTTTTTGGTAACCAGTCCATTTTAACCGCCGAAACCCATAGTCCAATATCTTTGTTTCCATATCCTGCAATAGTCCTACACCAACCGGGGGTTGTCCTTGGGTGCACTTGCATAGTGCGTACAGGGATAATCGTCGGTTGGTGCTTCATTTCATTAAAAAGCGCCTAACGGGCCTCTGCGAGTTGGCTTCGGCCCCTCGTACGCCTTCCAAAGGTCCGGGACCCCAGGGTCCCGAGATATGTAAAAATATGAAAATAAAATAATAATAATAATAATAATTTATTTCAGACTTACGTCCATAAATTTGTTAGTAACAATGTTCTATTACATCTTTACCTTTTTTCAATGTAATATTACATCTTTACCTTTTAGTATCTATTTATAGTTTAAAATATTGTATTTGTAGTAGGTATTAAAGTGTTAAAAACTTTCAGATTTCCCGCCAAACCAAAATCACGGGGATTATGAATGAAAGTGGAGATAAAATATTTTTTATGCTGTATCTCAGGTTTTCTTTAAATGTTCATTTTCCCGCAGGTGAAAGAACTCCTATCCTAATAAACTATTTGGACTTATACCCAAAGTCTCTAATTCAGATAATTTATGTAAACAAAGTAATGTCAAGAAATGTCACTGCCAAAATGACAGGACGGTGGTGCAAAGCATTTAATCATTTAAAAAAAAATTCATTTGTAAATAATCATCTATAAAATTAAAATGAAATAATTTTTAGAACTATGCAAACAAAATACCATTGCCAAACAATGTTTTGTGTAGTTTGTCGGAGACACGGCATTATGATCGTCATACGTGCCGATTCCCTTGTTCACAAACTAAACTAAATTTAAGTTCAGTGCATCTTTTTCTTTCTATTTCATTAAGAAAAGGACAGAAGATAAATTTTAGTTAAGTCCTGTCAAATTAATCAGCGCCTGTCACTACTCCATACAAGTTTAGACGTGATTAAAAACTTGCCGGCTAAAATTACGTAAATTTACGTCAAGCGCTGATTAATTTGACAGGACTAAACTTAAATTTATCTTCTGTCCTTTGCTTAACGAAATAGAAAGAAAAAGATGCACTGAACTTAAATTTAGTTTAGTTTGTGAACAAGGGAATCAGCATCATAATCAGCCCTTTTAAGTCCACTGCTAGACGTTGGCCTCCCAAAATCGATTTCCATTCAAAACAGTTTTCACCCAAAATGTGGCAAGATATGCTACTTACGATATGAATCTATGAATGAATGTTGTAATTATTAGTGTTGTTGAAGATGTAAAAAAAATTAAAATGTTTGGATCTCCTGCATTGTTACCAGTACCATAAAATATTTTATACCAGAAAATCTCCTTTTTTTAATAACTTTGTTAAAAAAATTATAAAAATAATACGGTATGATTATTTTATAGTTATTATTTCTTAAAATCAGTACTTAAAAGAAAATGGCACCTTTTTTTTTCGCCATTTTATATGAATAACCATTACGACGATATTTTTTTTGATATGTTATCCTTTTTGTTTACATAAATGATCTGAATTTCAGACTTTGGGTATAGATGTTTTGTTTCTATTTATAAACCCTGTGCGTTTGTACAAAGTAGATAATAGAGATTGAAAAACATCTGAACATTGAAGAACATTCGGGGTAAAATCACTTTAAAGTGGGTAACCCTAAAGTTGCAAGTACCTTGATTTTCTGTCCCTTACAGCGACACGCCAAGCAGTGGTCTATAGTTTTCTAAGTCTATGATCCATAGCTACCTATGGACGCTCTATACCTTTGACCCTGTCGCTCGCCAGTCACTCTACGCCTACAGAGTGCTATAGAGTAATAGAGCCTGACCAGAGACCTCGGAGATTAATCTAGCTAACGTAATAGTTTTCAAAACACTGTTGTAATGCCTAAGCTGAATTAAGGCTTATTCAGATTTAAGCGATATCGCTGTCGCCCTCGGTGGGGATACTGGTCTGCCTTCTGGTTGGTCACTATTTGCACCAGTATCGCTACCGATTGCGACAGCGATATCGCTTATATCTGAATAGGCCTTTCATCTCGTTGTTATGTGTAGGTAAGAGACGTGAAATTAGGATCCATGTCAAATACCTCAACATAATTAAAAAAAATCTCCGGATTCATAGACCTATCACCGAATCTCTATTTAAAACTTAAGTCAACCATGAAATTTTTGAATAAAGAACACAAAAAATCTAAGATGGCTTCTTGGTGGTCTCATCCACCTTTACAGTGACTTGTTCATCTTCTCTTTGGAACAAATAGCTGGTCCCCGGAGTAGTGCTACTGCTTTGGCCGTAGCCTTGCTGATAGCCGCTCTGGCCATAGTTGGCCGTTTGGCCATAACTAGCCGGTTGACGGCTAGATTGCTCGTAACTGTTCTGACTGCGCTTTGAATCCTGGTTGTAGTTGTCTCGGTTGTCTAGTTTCTTTACACCACTGGAAAGGATACATGGTATGAAGGTTAGACAATGTTTGATGACTTAGGGCGAGATCTATAAACGTTATTGAAGATAGAGACGGGAACAATGTTTTGTGTCAAAGAACGAGCTAAGTAACGTTTATAGATTTCGGCCTTACACTAAAATGAATAAATAGGTCAAGTTAGGTAGACTTAGCCAGCCTCAACTACACAACTTGTTAAATAAACTAAACGGCGTACCTAAAGTAAAACCATTCTACAGCGTCAAATTAATGATTTGATAATAAAAAAAATTTGGGATCAACGACCGTTGGTCTTGTATAAATCCACTTTTTTGTTTTATGGTGTTTAGATATCAAATATGTACTCATTACGGCTGTGATGTGTGATTACGAAAAAACTTTTTTTTTTAAACTGATATTTCAAGTGACTGCAGTACCATCAATCGTTGAACCCAAACCAAATCATCAATTTTTTTTTTGTTTGTTTCATCGTGCTAAGATATCAGTCACGTCACGTCTGCGGAGTTTCGCTAACTAATTTAATTTGACCCTGTATATCTTTATTTAACAATATTTTTTTTACATAACCAATGTATTTGCATCTGAAATAACTATTGACTGAGGGTAAAATAATCTTAACAGAAAAGAACAAAGGATAATCTCACCTCTCATCTCTATAAGGTCTCCTCTCCCCCACACTTTGCCATCCACTGCCCTGTCCATATCCACCGC
Source organism: Dryobota labecula (assembly GCA_947523025.1). Taxonomy (NCBI): domain Eukaryota; kingdom Metazoa; phylum Arthropoda; class Insecta; order Lepidoptera; family Noctuidae; genus Dryobota; species Dryobota labecula. The sequence continues at coordinate 3,623,506 of OX383296.1, read as the reverse complement.
TACTACCGCTTTGTCCATATCCAGCGAAACTCTGTCCATAAGCGGCTGCTGCCGATCCCTGTCCATACCCGGTTTGGCCGTAGCCTGCTCCGCCTTGGCCATAACTAGCCCCTCCTTGGCCGTAACCAGCCCCTCCTTGGCCGTAACTAGCTGCTCCTTGGCCGTAACCAGCCCCTCCTTGGGCGTAACCACCGCCGCCTTGTGCGTAAGGGTCACGGTAGGTGCTACCGTAACCGGAATACCCTACGCTCTGGTAGCCGGTGTCTTGTGGTCTGAAAATGAGAAAAAGTTTTGTTAAGAACATAATTTCTAAATGTGTTAAAAATGCTAGTTCGCGAGTTAATAAAGTTACATAATATTTTCTCGAGTCTTCGAGTTTAGTGATTTTCAAGGAAGCTTGATGTTAAGCTACCTACACACAACTTTCATATGGATTTCGGGTGATCGTAGTTGTTCATTTTACCTTACTAGGACGAAAACCGCCTCTCCCGCAATGTTTGAAGACTTTAGGTCTTCAACCAGTGCGTCCTGCCCGTTATGACATACAGTGACGAAACATGGATATTGACAGTCGGGCTGGTCCACAAATTTAAAGCCGCTCAGCGTGCTATGGAGTGGGCTATGCTCGGAGTTTCTTTGAAGGATAAAATAAGGAATGAAATTATCCGGAAGAGAACCGGAGTTACTGACATAGCTTGCAGAGTAAGCAAGCTGAAGTGGTAGTGGGCTGGCCATGTTTGTCGAACGACCGATGGCGGTGGAGCAGACGAGTCCTGGAGTTGAGACCACGTATAGGCAAGCGTAGTGTGGGACGCCCCCCAGCTAGATGGACCGACGACCTCAAAAAGGTGGCTGGGACAGACTGGATGCGGAAGGCGGAGGACAGGGTGTTGTGGCGCAACATAGAAGAGGCCTATATTCAGCTGTTGACTGCGATAGGCTAAAAAAAAGAATAGGCTAGGATAGGAATAGGCTGTGGGAAATCGTCGTGTTCGTCCCTTCAGGGTCGGTTATAGCCTGGATAAAGGATAGAAATGGATTGTTTTTAGACCCGTAGTCATTTCAGTTACCTAGAATACTCAGGTCTTCCCCATCCCGCAGCGGGCGCTGCTTCAGGCCTGCCTGATGCGAAATAGTAGCCTCTACCGCCGGCATCCCAACCCGCCTGACCTCGGTAGGTCTCGTCCCAAGGCCTGAAACTAACAAAGAATCGAACTTTATTACAGAAGCAAAGCCTAGGGTTGGGAAAGCGCATTAATGGAACAAGCATGGACTTTGATACTGCTGATAATTAATACATTAGTTTTAAAAGGATGGGTACAGCGGGGTGTGCATAATCATTGTATGTATAATGTTTCCACTGCTAGGACGTGGGCATCCTTTCTGTAGGAGGGAATGGGCCGTAAATGGGCCGTAATCCACCACGCGGGTCCAGTGCGGGTTTGTGAATTTCGAATGTCTTCGAATTTTTGGTTCTTGGACATGACGCTTTCCTGACGATATTTTCTTTCTAATATTTCGAAATTCGGTGTGGAAGTACAGGTGTAGAAGAGTAAAGGATTATGTCTTTATTTTTGAAGTGAAAACTTCTTTAGGCGCGTTGAGCACTTTCTGGGTGAGCAAAAATCATGGAACTCGCGTCATCGTCACCGAACGCTTTCCATGAGCTATACCTATGTATACTGTGTATATATAATATGTGTACTTTTTGGTTGAACAAAAAAGTTTTCACTTCTATCGGCTGTCCCCAAAGACTGCCCCGTTTTTATTACCGTCAATATAGGTATATCCCGGTTGCTTTTGTTTCCTCTAATCTAGATTGTAGTGCATAAAGGGGTACCTACCTACTCTATCCCAGACCGAAAATACAAATGACTAAACAATTAATAAAAATAAAATTCTTATTAATAAGTGCTTCGACCTCAGTTTAAAATTCGAACAGAATGGAAACAAACGGTCCGTAACCGTCAACCCGTGACCAGCCAACGGAAAAACAAAATGGTGTCAGAAAAATACAAATACCGCTTTGCAAATTAAGAGTAGACGTACACAGTGCAACTGTGAATTGTAATAAAGCTCTTAATTTGGGAAAAATTGGCAAAGGTAGACAATATTCTAGCAACGGTAGGTAAATTTCACTGCTGCTAAGGAGCGTCATAACATGCGTACAGAAGTTTCTGCCAAGATCATGGAAAAAGGTGTGACTAGTATGATTGTGAGTAGATTTGAAGCGAATTAACAGCAAAAGGGCTTCTCAAAAATAATCGATTAGTTTATACTCCGAAATATCTGAGTAAATTAAAACTAAAGGAATCAAACAGAAGAAACCATTCATTTATTAACCTAACCGATCTGTAGTTATATATTATGGTCTAACATCGTAGGTATGGTTTAGGCACCCCATTTATGCATTAATATGCCGCATGTATGGTTGACAAGACAATGCACCTCTGCAGTCTGTGTGCATGTTCATTCAGATAAATATCGAGATCTTTATCGACTTTTAAATACATAAATAGAAGGCTATTATGAACTGGGGGACAGTATCGTTATTGTGACTACGATATTATATTTACAGACTCCCCTTTCTTCTCTCTCTTTTTTTTGACTCTCTTTTACATTTAATTTAAATACCAGATAGTGAGACAGTGATCAAATGCGGGACAAAAAAAAAATACCCAACGAGTTCAAATAGACATACACATGAAAGAGATATCATGAATCAGCAAACGCATTGAAAACTTCTTAAATAGATACCTAGAAGTTTGCTCAATTTTTTTGTAGTTATCAAAGCCTTCTGGAATTACCTTTCACTATAATTTGCTTCTAAATCCCAACTCCTTCCCGTAAAAATTTTTAATAGGTGTTTTTAACACTGTTAACCCCACAACACGGGGAATCCTAGTGTGGGGCCCAGGGAATTTGTAAAAATCTAGCACCTAAGGCTTACGTAATCTGTTTCTAGTATTTTTTTTATATTATATTGTTTTTTTTTTACTGAATAAGGTTTTTATTATTATTATTATCAACCCTTGAGTGTTATCGACTTTGTGATGAGCAAAACAGTTGCTTCGCCTGCGCCTAGTCTTAATTCCTTCAACAAGAATGTCTTTAAACTAGTAACAGTATCTACATAACAGTGTACTGTTAATCAAAGCCGGCGAAACATCTGATTGTCTTGCAAATTGGATAATTGTACGGAATTAGAGGAATCTCGAGATTATCTAGTCATAGACTTTACGGTAGGTACTACGTTTGTGGGATATATATTGCTGTAGTAATTAATGTGATTTTAATGCGCGAGAATGAAATACTTTTTGTTTGCGGGTAACTCGTAATGTAGGTATACTTAATGGAGGAAAACTGGCTCCCAAGTCTCAGATATAAACCTAGTTTGGGAGTCAGAGCACCCATGTTTAAGACACTTCTTGTTCATGTATTATAAAAGGTGACAAATGTCTGTCACAATGTTGTCACTTTTTTTAAATTAAGAATTTAATCATATTACATACATACTGTACATGGAAGCCCACACCAAATAGTTCAAATAGGCTGGTATGAGCCACAACCGTAAAATTAAATTAGCTCGAATTTTCTAATAAATCGAACAGCCTAACAAAGGTATGGAAACCCCAACAAATATTTAACAAGCTCAAATCTAATCACATAAAGTTCAATAAAACAACAATGGCGGTCCACAATGGCGGGCAAATAACCTAACCTCCGCAATTTTACCGTTACATTCCATAATTCGAATTTCAAATTCGAATTGCCATTTTGAATTTTAGGTGAAAGCGTCATGTATTGATGTGTTCGACATGATTTCAGCGTAACGGACATTGTATTGTTAGTTTATGTGTGAACGAACTTTGCTATCGTTGGTTTTATGGTCTACTTCGAATGTGTCACATAATTAAGTAATTCAAGCTGTATATCGAATTAGTCTGTTGTACCTAGTCGGTGTAGTACTGTTTATCGATTGGTTTTGGGGAGAGTGAAAGCAATAAATATTTTTTAAATCACATGTTGCATCGCAAAGTAAATAAATATATTTCAGCTCCTTCATCATAGCATTATTCTTACGTTTTAAGTAAGTTTTTAGTACATCAGGGCCTCAAGTCTGCCATTACAATAGTGTCAGAATGGTCTTTTGAGTATTTGACAGTGTTTGTATGGCAAATCTGTCAAAAACTCACAATGAAGAGACCATTCTGACACTATTGTAATAGCAGACTTGAGGCCCAGTAATTTTGCTATTATCATAATTATCGTCTTAAGTTCTCCAAAACGATATGCTACGCTCTGCATATCGTTTTGGAGAACTTAAGACGATAATTATACATTAATATACCTTGCGTGGTCCACTTTGAAGTCCCTGAACCGTCTCAGAACCCAAGTGGGAATGTGTAAATCGAACCTCGTAAAGTGTGGCTACCCCGACAGAACGGCAGCAGGGTATGTATGTGGAGCTGTGTCATAAACTATGCTCCACCTCCTATTCTGCCCTCTGTGCCCCAAAATATACGGCCAAAGTGACCTCTGGGCTGCCACCGATAACGGCGTGGAAGTGGCGAAGTTTTGGGCCAACAAAATATTAATGTTCTGTCGTGCCAACAAAACACGAAGAAGAAGAAGAACAGTTTCTTAGATAACGGGGAGCAACCTGTTTTATTCATCCTTTCTACCTGATTCCAACTTCAACATTTAATCCACGATATTCATAAAAAACTAAAGTAACTCACCTGTCATGCGGTCCCCTGCCAGCACTCGGTCCGTATCCACCATAGCCATCATCATATCCATCATAAGCAGGCCTCCTAGCTCCTGCATACCCATCATATCTGCTCAATCCATCATCATAGCTAGGGTAATACCTGTCATACGAGGGTCTTCTTCCTCTATAATCATCGTAGTAATCTCTTTCTCTATAGGGATCTCTTTCTTTCAGAAATCTATCGTAATAGTCTGGTCTGTATCTATCTCTGTCATCGTAGCGGTCTCCTCCTCGTCTCCTGTCGCGGTCCCTGTCTCGACCTCGATCCTTATCCCTGTCTCTGTCACTCCCTCTTCGGCTGCCGCCGCTCGGTCTATCTTTATCGTCGTATGAACTTTTGTTGTCACCATTATCGTCTTCCGTCCCGTTCTTTTGTCCTCCTTTTCTGTCTGAGTATCTATCTTCATCGCTGTCGTAGTTCTTTTTGTTATCATATCTGCTGCCGGATGTTGGTTTGTGTCCATGTCTGTCTTCGTCGTATCTGTCGCGTCTGTCGTAGTCATCGTCACGGTCGTCTCTGTCGTCCCTGCGATCGTCGCATCGGCCGCATCGTGGTCTGTCGTATTCTTGTCTAGCGTATTCTAGCCTGTCGTATATAGGTCTAGGTGCTCCATACCGGTAGTCGTAGTAACTCCTACTCTGTCGCTTTAGTTTGTCAGTCTCAGTGCTTTCAGTTTTGATGGGTGTTAAGACTTCTGATAAGACTGTTTCTTCTGCTGAGGTATATTGGAGGCAGGTTACGACGTAGGCGAATAGGACCTGGAACAAAAATAAATTTAATTATAATAATGTAATACCTATTCTGCATCATTATTTTTGGTCTCCTTCCAATATTATGACCTAGAGATAATGTAATCTATTTTTACGGAAGGACGACAAACAACACTGTAACTACATGCGAATATAATTATCTAATTAAAAACATGAAAAAAAAAAAAAGAAGAAAACTAGAATAAAGGAGCCACAATAATAAATAATGCATTACCTACTCATCAGGCATTATCTCATAAAGATCAGTCAATATCACGCTACGTTAACTGTGCGAGCGGATTGTTTCATAGTTTTTTGTGCAGCAGTTTCCGCGTCGACGTTATTGTGAAAAAACTGGACGTAATTGTATTAATGTAAATATTATTATGATTTGTGTAATTTGTCTGTCTGTCTTCAGATAAACATATAATTATATGAGACATTCACGCAGTTGAAAAAAATATATTTCATGGTCACTTCACATCCTACCTAAGTTTAAAAACTTTTAACTTTTGACCGAGATCCGGCTTTGAACTAGTTTTACCAGAGCACGTTCTTCTCCATAGGAACCTATACTACGCTTTGGAATGGGCATCTAGCTTAATCTTTCTGACTGACCGACCCGTTGATATTTCAAAAGTCCTTGTATGAATTAATGAAATCCTCTGACCAGGCGTGTGTTGTGTCTGGTGGGCAACTGCCCGACAGTTGATGTTGGGATATTGTATACAGGGTGAAATGGAGTTCATGGGCATCTTCATAAGGGGTCATTATACTCATTATTATGAACAACTTTCACTATGGTACCAAACCTGAAATCGCGAAAAAATAATCAGCTGTTCCCTACATTTATGTTCGAATAGCTCGTCAAAATCTAAGGAACAGCAGATTATTTTTTTTTCGAGATATCAGTGTTTTTCCCATAATGAAAGTTGTTCATAATGATGAGTACAATGACCCCTTAAAAGGAAGCTCATGAATTCAATTTCACCCTGTATATATCAGTCGAAAGGTAAACTCTGATTACGCGATGCACGATTTGTGTGACGTCAGGTCTTTGATGCGTAGTTCACATGTGGCGTTGCCGCCACATTTTCATTCATCTTTTATGTACACGAGACGTCGGGACCTACAATCTTTTCTACGTTTCGTGAGAGAGAATATGGATGATAGCTAGTCGCTTCATCGTCGACGGTAGGACTGGCGCTTTCCGTAATTCCGTAGGTAGGTAATACCCACTCATTCAAATATCCCTATCCCTAACTAGATGCAGCTGAGTACCAGTGTTTTACATGGAGCGACGGATGAACTTGGATAAAACCCAAATTATGTTCAACGAACACGTCACTCCGGGACCGATTGCTGTCAATAGCGGTGCTCTCGATGTTGTTCGGGGATATGTTTACCTCGGGCAAACTCTGCAGTTTAGTAAGAACAACTTTGAGAGGGAGGCTAACAGAAGAATTCAGCTGGGCTGGGCAGCATTTGGGAAGCTTCGTCGAGTCTACTCGTCGCGTATTCCACAGAGCCTAAAGACCAAAGTCTTCAATCAGTGCGTCCTGCCTGTTATGACTTACGGAGCCGAAACATGAACACTCACGGTACGGCTGGTCCATAAATTCATGGTCGCTCAACGAGCTATGAAACGAGCTATGCTTCGAGTTTCTCTGAGGGATCGAATCCGGAACAAGGTGATTCGGCAGAGGACCAAAGTTGTCAACATAGCTCACAGAATAAGCAAGCTGAAGTGGCAATGGGCCGGCCATATTAGCTGTAGAACCGATGACCGTTGAGGTAGACGTGTTCTTGAGTGGAGACCGCGAATCGGCAAACGTAAGGTAGGATGCCCTCAGGCTAGGTGGAGTGACGATCTTCGCAGGGTGGCTGGTAGCAGCTGGATGAGAGTTGCCGAGAATCGAGCTGAATGGCGTGCAATTGGAGATGCCTATGTCCAGCAGTGGACTGCTATAGGGTGATGATGATGATGATGATGACATGGAGCGACTGCCTATTGGCTATCTGACCTCAACTACCCAGTTACTAGGTAACACGAAACCCCTTCGTAAGACTGCTTGTCAGACTTTTGGGCTTCTAACTACCCGTAACAATCTTTCCAAGGCACGGAATGGTCTCGATATGTAATAGATGCTCACCCATTCACGGACTGACCGCGGCAATCGTAGCTTGACCTTCAATCGACCCGTGCGGCTGTTATACTTTAGCCACCACTATGTTACAATATTCACTAATTATCTCCAGATAATATGTGATGACGGGAATCACGGAACCGGTCGAGGTGGCGGTGCTTGGAGGAGGCCTATGCCCAACAGTGGACGTCTTTCGGCTGAAATGATGATGATGATGAATACACGATGACGATTCGAATGACGCTACCTAATTTACTACAAAACCTTACAGCAGTGTTTGTTCAAACTTTAAATTGATGCAAATTAACACCATAAAATTGCCCTCAACGAGCCTATGACCTCTAAAAACAATGGTATGGTATCACACACGATCGTACACAAAGAGAAAATGGTCCAACATGAAGGACACAAGCCTAATTTTGTATTGTTTTCATATAATTTAGTACAGGAAGATGACTATGGAGTTTTTTAGATATAAGATTATGTTGCATAATTCATGTGAATTTTTGCTTCATAATAAATTGATGTTCGCCATATATGCCAGTAACCTTGAGTTGCGTGTTCTGAGCTCACGCAACGCGTCGTAGGTCCAGCCAGTAATAGGACCAGCCCATAGGAGCGCTGTCCCAAATAAAGGCTCGTACAGACTAGTGCGATACCGCGGGCGCGACGCGATACTAGTAGCACAATTTCTTTGTCGCTGCCTGTCGCGCTCGCGATATCGCGCCAGTGTGTAGGAGCCTTAAGACGCATTATAAATTTATTATACATAAAACAAAAGATATTTCAATAAAACACGTATACTTACTAAAAGATCATTAATTAAAAATACGCTTGATAGATTTTGCGTGATTCTGAGTTTTTTATCCGCGTTAAGGCTCGTACAGACTCAGTCGGCCGGCTGGCGGCGCGCCGGCCCGACAAGGGTCATGCTTGCCAAAACATCCGTCGGAATGATATCCGGGGAATTTCTCTATTTGAGATTTATTTGCTTCGCTAACAGAGCTTTATTTTGTGGTGTGGCGGAAACGTCATGCTTTTATATGTAAATATTTACGAGCCTTCAGACATCATTTTACAAATTAATTTCACTATGTAATATAAACACTATCTAAAATATTAATTTATGTAGTTATAAAAGAGTGCTCTTATTTAACATATTTTTTTTCCAAATCATTAATGCTATACTCGTTTAGACGTGATATAAAATCATTAAAATTCAGTTACCGTCGTCACCTTAAATTAATTTCACTTGACATTACTTGTCGATTGGCATAACATGATTTGCCAATCGTTGCTTCTCGGGTTGGGCTCTAAAGAGCAAAATTAAACGACGGCAGGGGTCCTTTGCCCTGCAGTGAAATACAACAGGCTCATGAATAAAAAACAGCAAATTACACAAAAATCTTAAAACCGCTCCACATACCGACCTTAAACGCACACAATGAAGCTATTTACACCAACTTGTCTCTTAACTCGTGGGAACTGGGACTTATAACAAATTATATAACACAAACAAACATAGACGAATTAGTCAGAGAGCTCACTAGCATTGTTTAGGAGCCAGAGCCACACATCCGTTGAAATAATCGGTTTATAATTGTGCGCGACCATGGGCTAATGGAGACAAAAGATTGGCATTGTGTCACATTGTGTGCCTACGAATTATGACATGGACATTACGCGTGTTTGATAAAAAATATTTCAAATATAACATTTTAAACCTTCTTCCTTCCTTTGACCTTCTGATGCACCTTGCAGGTCGCATCTAAGAAATCTCCTGAAATCCCCTCCCCACTTTACTGACTTCTACTCTTTACTCCTTCTCTATGCACGCGGTTCGGTTGTGGAATTTACTTCCACCTAGGGTTACCAGATAGAAAATTTAAAAGAGATTTTCTCGAAAATGCGAATTCTCTCGTAAACGTAATTTCCACCTGGATCACTGAAATGATACGAAACATTGATATGTTTGATTTGGATCATCGGCTCAAAGGATATAAAATACAGAATGTTACGTATAACGTATACATTTACGCATATCAGTAAAACGATAACTTTTTAGTGCACACATTATAATTATGCAAAAAACTACAAGCGCCTCAGTAGTCATTTTTACGTGAACGAATAACGACCACGAAAAAAATGTGAGTATGAGTGATACACAATGGTGCCAATTCCCTTGTTCACAAACTAAACTAAATTTAAGTTCAGTGCATCTTTTTCTTCCTATTTCATTAAGAAAAGGACAGAAGATAAATTTTAGTTTAGTCCTGTCAAATTAATCAGCGCCTGTCACTACTCCATACAAGTTTAGACATGATTAAAAACTTGCCTACTAAAATTATGTCAATTTCCGTCAAGCGCTGATTAATTTGACAGGACTAAACTAAAATTTATCTTCTGTCCTTTTCTTAATGAAATAGAAAGAAAAAGATGCACTGAACTTAAATTTAGTTTAGTTTGTGAACAAGGGAATCGGCACCAATGTCATTTTTTCCCCTGATATGTATTTGTAATGTGTCACCCGCTCACAGTATTAAGGCTCGTACAGACTCGCGCGATATCGTGGCCGCGACAGGCACCGACAAAGAAATTGTGCTACTAGTGTTGCGTCGCGCCCGCGATATCGCACGAGTCTATACGAGCCTTTAAAGTAACTCAGTGTATCGCAGTCCTCTCTCGCTCACTGCTCAGTCGCCTCAAATCTACTCTATTTCTCTATATGATTGAAAATCTAAAAATCCTGAGATTTCCTGAGATTGGAAAAGGTAAAGGCTCCAAGGCGCCAATAGTTTAGGTAATTTCTTTTTACGGTGAAAATAATGGTCATTTAAAAAAGTAAATAACATAAGACCTGCTTTATAGTTCAGTTAATATGCAAAGTTTCATTATCTAATTTGAAGTATTTTTTGAATACCAGCGGTTTATGGTTCGGTTTGGAGGTAACTTTGGAATGTTTTTCTATCGAGAAAATTTTATGGAATCGTGTTTTCGGCTAGCATAGTACTTAACATTAATCCTCAACTTTACCATATATTTATTTCAAAATTAATGCTGCAGTATTTTCGACATAATTAACAGTTTGTGACCATTGGCAATGTGCTGGCCACCTACGATTGCCAACCCTATTATATAATATAGTATCCTGCTATATTAGAGGCCTAAATACTATATTACAAAAAAAAAAAAAAATATTGCTAAACTACTTTTATTTTATTTCAATACAAAAGGCGAGATGATCGCATTAGGGTCAGTATTAATCTCATAAAAGCTAAAGTAATGGTATTTTCTAACCTTAATTTACGGTGTAAAAATGGTTACGAGACATTAATAATAAAAAAAACCTGTTAATAAAGGTTCATAGTACCAAAAAAATATGCATTTAAAGAATAAAAATGTTTTTGAAACCTACTATATTTTTTCGCCATCTACTACACAGGCAATGGCTTCAAAAATACTTTAATTTGGTATAAAAAAGTTGGCAACCCTATGGCCATCGTACTTCATCATTCTTTTGCCCTTATCCCAATTTTTTTGGGGTCAACGCAACATGTCTTAATTTCCAGCAGAAACTGGTCAAAGGAAATAAAAACATGGAGATGCAATCAATCAAGTCTGTAAGTATCAACTGCACCCTAATGGCGTACGTAATACACTATCAATCACAATCTGAATGGTTTTGAAGGATATTGCTAATCCATTGCTTCATATGTTTGAAAAATTTGTCTGCACAACAACGTAAATAACGCGATGAATGTTGTTGAACTGTCAACTTTTTCTTTTTTCTTACTATGGGTTTGCTCTTGACTTTGGTCAACCAATTGCTCTGTTAGTGTGTTACGCAATTACTGTAAATGTGGCAAACTTTTATTTGCAAACTTTACACATAAATAAAAAACATTAGCCTCCTTCTGGGTCGGGTCATAAGTTTTTCATCTCGTAAAACAACTATTTTAGTGACGAGGTGTCGGCATCATTATAAGAATACAATAGCCATGAGTTTACAGTTAGGGAACTTTATTGCCTTTTCTACATTAATCGCTTTACGCTTACTGTTAATTTTATGCCTATTTTCCTGCCAGTACTCTTAGTTATAACGGATTACTTATATCTGGCATGCCAAGCTGTCTATGGCTAGATGGCTAAACGACCTTAAAAACATTGAAGAGCAAAAAATAGTAGATTGTACAGCTAGTGCATAAAAGAAACCATTTTACTCCGAGACGGCGGCGAGGGTGGATAGTTAAGTCAAGGGGTAAAATGGCTCGTTTATGCCCGAGTTATACAGTCTGCTTTTCACTTCGATTGCGAGAAAATGAAACAGATATAAAGTATATAACAGCATTTTCACTGTTCAAAAATGTTGCAAAATTGAAGAAGAGAAATGAATTTGATATTTCCCGCTACGACTCTTTTTAAAAGTTTAATTTTTATTTTGAATGTGTGTCATTCGATTTAGGTACTTTATACTACCAAGTCATAAAAACGTTTCTTTGCGTTTTTAAATAATAAAGACAACTATTTTATCTGGTTTTATTATTAAATTAACGATAGAAAACACGGAAGTGATATAAATTAAATTAAATAACGACTTTAGTCTGCGACGTTTTATTGTGCGTGTGACTGTTGGGCCCTGATTATATTAGTCATAGAAAAAATAAATACTTTATGCACTAGGGCATAAAAAGCTACTTTATGTCGCCGATACACAACATAAAGACGAACTTTTAGAGTATCAGAAGTCAAAAATATTTTTTGTTTGCATTTTAAATCTTAATATAGCTATTAAAATTCTTATTAGGTTTTTTTGAAACGTAAAATTTATTAAAAATATAAAAGTCAATTCGATGCAGGAAGCATCGAAATTTACTTGGTTCGAATAATAAATAATCCAAAGTAAATAATGTCTTCAAAGAAATTGCTTTTTAAAATTGCCCCAATCTAGTTATTTTTAGAATTTCGTCTCAACTGGAAACAGGTCTGGATCTCAATTCAGACGATGCAAAAACGAAGCTCAATCGAGCGACGGACAGTAAAAAAGCTCTTACTGCGAAGCTCTTGTCTTTATTAACTTTTTATATACATTATACTTTGTTAAAAATAAAACTGCACTTACCAGAATCGCAAGCCGTTCCATTTTGTTTTAAACTTAACTATAAATATAAAAAGTTCATCATTCGTGTCCTAATTTCTATAAAAGCACAAAAAGTTAAACAAACTTTTTTCTAATACAAAAACTTATTAAACATTTACATTATTTAAAAAAAAAGCTTCATACTAAAAAGTATTTAATATTTCGTGTCTATGCGCCGGTGGATGCGCGGGCGTGTTATAGCGGACTGGCTACAGCGCATGCGTCCCCCGCTTATAATAATTATGGCCGTCGTGGGTTTTTGTTTGCCCATCCGCCTAGGGCCTACTGGGTCGGTATTGTGTAGGCTACTGTTGTCTGTATATCCATGTATCCTGCACCATTGATTGAGAGTTTTTTGACTTCGTTTTCCAAAATATGGGGTCATGAAACGGGGTCGAACATCTCTTTCAGCTGAGCAGCTAAGCTATAATGTGAACTTCACTAATTAATTATGTATTGTTTTGGATTAAGTACCTACTGATTAACCTGTAAATGTCCATTAATTTGAAAACACAATTAAGTCTCAGATCATTCATCATTGTCGAAATCTAATAAGAACCTATGTATTATAAGTTCTACTTGCAAATTCGTTCCTTAAATTCCAAATAATATCTAGATACTTATACCAAAAAATTTAGTTCCTTAAAGGAAAAAATTTAAAGAAAGACAAAAAAAAAAAACTAAATTTAAAATTTCGTTCCTTCCGTTTCGTTAAGTGCAGGAAACCGGGAGAGGACGCCCTATGAGAACATAAGTGACCTAATTGGTGATGTTCTTCAGAAAGGTCAGGTGCGTAGCACTCGCAACCGGCGTGCATGTATGACCAGATGTATGAATGTAAACGAAGCAAAAGGAGTATGTAAGGAGCGTAGCAGGTGGCGCTCAATAGTTTCTGCCTACCCCCATGGGAAAAAGGCGTGAGTTTATGTATGTAGTTCCTTAAAAACATTTTGGAAGAATTTTCCACTTATTTCATTATATGAGTAAATAAATAGTTCGTACCAGAACCAAACTATAAACACGTATTTGCTAATTAGTTTTGTAATCAATTTAAGTAACAACACATTAGTTCTGAGGATATTGTCAATTGGTTTTTCCATTGTGTCTCAAGAACACGCATATCCGTTTTGCGAAATTAATAGGATTCGTTACGCGTTATTTAATCAGAAGATCCGGAATCAAGCCCTAAAAAAAAAACTGAATAAGTATGCTGATAACATATTGTTGTTGTTGTTGTTGATTTTGAATAATGTTACACAGCTCCCCTCTAAAATTAAATTATTCTGACGCTCGCTTTCCGTTTCACCAGATGCTGCTGAAAAATCAAAGTTTGTTTCAAATGATCCATTTACTTATACGTGGATTGTCAATGAGTCGGTCAGTTCGTCAGATATTCGAAATTAGATTCTTATTCCAAAGTAATTGTTTTTCACAGAGCCAAATACTCTCTGACCACCTGCCAGGTCAGCCATAGGTACCTGGTTAGATTTTGAAGCTTCAGACAGCTCGTAATGACCACGCAATTCCTTATCACCAAAATCATGATTCTGCCAGTCCAGGAAGTGCAAAACTCTTTTGCAATGATTTAATTTTGTCCATATTATTTGATTGTTTGCTAAAGGCCTTGCATGGGGCTCTGTATCCATCGCTCAGTTTAAAGGCCAGATGTTAGTGATAATACGTTTCATGTTTAAAACAATGTCCCATACAGGATCTGTGTAAATCATATGGCGCCGAAAAAAAAAAAATGTTTTGTTTATTCACAGAAATAATCGTTTACCTTTGCCGAACTGCAAAGCAGTTTATTGGCAGACGTAGCTCCTTTATTTTGTATCTACATATTAACATGATTTTTATGACACTTTTCACTTAGAGGTTAAAACTATTCCTCCACCACCACCACTATTACAGCCGAAAGACGTCCACTGCTGGATATAAGCCTCCCCCAAAAGGGGGGGATTTTCCATAATCGCCACGCTTGGCAGGCGGGTTGGCGATTTGCGAGCGGGATTCCAGCGAGGCGATTGTTCAACGCGCTCGCGGCGTGTGCGTCGCGAGCACGCCATGTGAACGCAACGTGTTCGCTGCGTATGCGGAACGAGAGCGATTGACGTGACTGTTCAAGAGAGAGTGAGACAAGTGAGTGACCAACTTTGTAAAAACGCGGCGACCACGTTGCGTAGTCGCGGCTACCTCGTTTCGCACCCGCGGCGAGCCCGCTGCACTTTCGCCTCGCTTTGAAATCGCTAGTGTGATAAGACCCAAAAATGCATAGAGAACGCTGCTGCCTATTCTCTATTAAGTCCCATAATCGCCTTTTACGACACACACGAGAGGAACTGGGATCGTGCTATTCTTTACGTCCGGCACCACACGGCAAACTATTCTAACATTCCATAAATTAAAGATAAAAAAAAACAGACATACAATTTTTTTTATTTTTTTTTAATATTCTCTGCAGGCTTTAACAAAATACATTAAATAGGTACTCATGATTTTCTTTTTAAAGGAGGTTTTTGTGATAGGTACAACTGTTTATAAATATCGACTGGTAGGTTATTAAAAATTGTTGGGAATGTCCCTGCTACGAGTATGTTGATCCACACTATAAATTGAAGGATTGCGTAAATAAGTTATCTTTAGGTAAGTTTGTGGAGACTGACGCTGTCAATTCTACCAAAAACCTGAAGAAAGACCTTTCTCCGCAATCTTCCGAACAGTGAAATCTTTTAGAGAAACTGTATTTAGTAGAAGGATATAGACTTAACACTTGTTTGCAAAGAAACCATCTACCATGATCGAGCTTTTCAACAATTAAGAATTTCTTCAACTTAAACGCCAGTGGTGGGTTCTTGGCATAAGCTAGTAGAAGAATAAGTAGTTTTCGCAAAGCTGAAAACTTATCTCAATGAGGCTGCTTTTGGACGACATGGAATTATATAGCCTAGTGCCGAGCGCGGCACGATTTGATTTTCAAGCAACTTTTGCTTGAAAATTGCACGTGTCATCTGGAAAATATATGGAGATTTCACATCCGGATGGTAAATTCCGTGTAGAGGCCTAATGTGTTAGAAGAAATCATAATAATTATAATAATTCTTTATTCAAAAACAAAAAAAACAATAAACTTTGACAATAAATAACACAGAAAGGTGAGCATGTTTAGGTAAAAAAAATTGGATAGGTACAATAGGTAGGTAGTGTGGTCGAAAGTCCAAATAAAATATGTACCCTGCTCCCCAAACTAGGAAAATCCTGTATCTTGGGAGGCAGTGTCTTCACATTACAATATAACGGTCGAGCGATTTTTGTGAGCGTACAAGTTGATTTTAAATTAGATAATTGTCAAAGATAAGGTTATGTACTAGTGAGAAGAAGAAAAGAAAAGAAAAATAGTGTATGGGATGTATGTGTTTATGTATATTGAGTTTGTGTGTCGGGTGTCGTGGCGTGTAATGAGTGTTATGTGTACATATTATGTGGGAAGTGTTGAGTGTTCATGTATACGTGGAGATGAAAGGGGGTGTGCTGCCGTCGGGAGGATGGAAAAACAATGTAATAGAATCAACAGATCCAGGCAAGTATATTTTCAACAGACAATCATGCCCTAAACGAACCATTTATCATGGGGTCCTTTGACATTTTACGCACAACGTAGCAGAACGTGTCCAAGTGTCATTCACTCCTCATGACAAATACTTTACAGCTACTTTATTACGGTAGAGAAAATATGGTTTACATGATTATCTTGAGGAGGATGTGTCCAAAATTAAATAATAGCAGTCGTTGTAATATGCGCAAGTTCTGAAGCAGGAAGGGGAAGCGCTATTGTCTAAAACTAGTAGAGCTGTTTCCATTGCACCTCTTGAAAATTAGAATATGTTAATGCGAAGTTATTTTACAGTACGACTTGTGGAAAACTTAGGTAAGTCTTGTCATAATATAACTAGACTGTGTGAAACTTCTCTGTATTTAGGTATAAAGAAACTTTATTCTAAATAAAGACATATTATGTCACTTACTTGAGAACAATACTAGAACATACATATTATTATTTTTTGAAATTTTTATATATTTGACTTATAATTCTAAATTCATTTTCAATTTCTGTAATTATTTTGTGTGCCTATTAATTTGTAAGTAAATAGTCCGTAACATTTATAGTGCAAGGATGGCAATTTATAAAATTTCTTTTTAATTTTATATGGGTTAAAAGACCTGAAATAAATGAATTTTAATTTAATTTTAATTTTAATAAATTACACAAAGTTCATCATCATCAGTTACAGAGTAGATATAGGTACAATGCCTTCATTTCTCCAGAAGTGTTCGATCCGCAATTATATATTGACTAAATTGAGTTTTGAACGCATTGAAACGTATTTAGGTACTGTAGTGTGCGAGAATTTGCGTTTGATCAGATTTTTCGAGGCTTCTTTTTTCTTAGTTGCTTGAGGAAAAATCTTTATAAGCTTAACGGCGCAGGATAGCTTTACTAGAAGCGGCCATCGTATTAGTGGTTCAGCAGCTTCAATATCATCAGGGTTGTGCCGGAATATAGCAGTTCGTCGTGGACGTGGTACGACAGCGGTTTCCCTGACATCATCTCTATCTTCAGAAGACAGCCGCCACGCAAAATTGATGCGACACTGCTAGAGTGACTGTCACCAGCCAGTGTCACTATTATCCGACCTTTTCGGTGATGCCAGTAACTTCGTAACAAAACGAGGCAGCACCACTTGCTGTGCCGTCTTAAGCTTATGCCTAGTACTATTTTTTATAGGGATCTATAGTCAGATTTTTTATTTTCCTTTCTATCTATCGAATTTCAGGAATATTCTGAAGATTAGCTTTGAAATGCAATTTCATAATCCATGAGTTAGGTAGATATTAAATACTATGTAGTTACGTTACGACATCAGGACTCTATTGGTCAATCAACTCAGTCTATCGCAGTTCACCGCTGGACATACATATGTCTCTCCCAGGCTGCGCCACAACATGCTGTCCCCCGCCTTCCGCATCCAATTTGTCCCAGCCACCTTCTTAAGACTAACTACTCAAAGTCACTGGCAAATATGTAGATATTTGCCAGTGACTGATGATTGATCTTTTAGATCAATCATTAAATTATCTTTAAAATGGTGAAGGTTTCAGAAAAATACGCTTGATAAATTTTGCGTGATTCGCAGTTTTTTATCCGCGTTAGACATAACTTTACAAATTAATTTCACTATGTAATATAAACATAATGTAAAATATTCATATATTAAGTTATTAAGAAAATGCTTTAATTTAACATAAGTACATTTTTTCCAAATAATTAATACTACTCGTTTAGACGTGATTTTTAGTATAAAATCATTAAAAGTCGGTTAAGGTCGTCGGTTCATCTAGCTGGGGAGCATCCCACACTACGCTTGCCGATACGCGGTCTCCTCTCCAGTGGACTCCACTGGACCCTGACTCATCTGCTCCACCGGCCATCGGTCGCTTTTACTTTTTTGGTTTTGGTTGCATATCGTGTATTTATTCTAGGATCCTAAATAACCAAAAAAGTCGTGTCTAAATGGAAACAAACTAATTAAAACAAGTAAATCAAAAAGTGCCGGACTGCCGGGCACCGAACCGCAACTGACACGTCATTGTGCTGAGTATGCTGACTGCTGTGGTGCTGTGCCAACCAACGAACCGTACTAACGCACTCTATCATCAAATTATTTAATGTAAGATTAAAACATGATTGATTCAGTTGTACAGTAGGTACAGAACAAGTGCTATTCAATTGTTTTGTGAGGTCAATAAGGTTCCCATCATTGATTATATGGCCCGAAGCATAGTTACGGAAGCCAAAACATACACTATTATCTAAGAGTTTTTAAATAATTAGGCACCAGTTTATAAATATATTTATTTATAAGGCTTCCGTTCAGAAATTAGGGTGCTCAGAAATTAACTCTGAAATTAAGCTAGGTATCTGTGTAGACTGATAAATAAATAGTCACTACATATTATAAAACAAAGTTCTCCCGGGTCTGTCTGTCTGTCTGAACGCGACAAACTTAAAAACTACCGAACTGATTTTCATACGGTTTTCACCAATGGACGGAGTGATTTATGAGGAAGGTTAGGTGTACAATTCATTACGGTTTTATGGAAATTGGCTGAAATATGATGGTGTAAAATACTCCAAGTAGGATGAACATCGTTACAGTTTAATCTAACCCGTATGCTCGACGCAACAGGCTGATATGAGCCAAGTGCGTGTCGGACCACGCACAATGAAGGGTTACGTAATTGGGACGAATTTGTCCCAAGAACAAACTTACATTCCAACTGCAAATGTAAGTTGGTTGACTACATATTACTCGTTATCTTGTAAAGCCTAACTTTTCTGTGATATTTTTCCTTTTATATATTATACCTACTACGAGTACTGTCGTGATTTTTTTCACATATCCAAAAACAATAATTTAGCTGGAAGGGGGACACACTTTGGGCACGCCTCAATTGTGGCGATAAGTCCCCTCTTTGAGGAGTGGCTAGAGAGGTGCCATGGAGTCCTCACCATCCGCCTGACATAGGTCCTTACCGGACACGGTTGTTGGGAGGTTCTTGTTTCGGATTAGGCGGGAGGACACGCCCGGGTGTTACCACTGTGAGGATCGCCCGGAGGACACGGTGGAGCATACGGTGGAGGTCTGCCCAGCTTGGGCAGAGCACCGTCGTGTCCTCATGGAGGCAATCGGCGGCGGCGATCTCTCGCGTCCGGCCCTGGTCCAGGCCTTGGTCTGGAGCGAGAGTGAATGGGAGGTATTCACCTCCTTCTGTGAAGCAGTAATTCTCGCGAAGGAGGAGGCGGTACGCGTGAGGGAGCGGCAGTCTGTGCGCCCTCATGCCCCTAGCCGCAGGAGCCGCCCTGGGCGGCGGGAACCGGTAGCCGATTCCCGGCCACCGTAGGCGCGGGCTTGCGGCTTGCTAGCTGTGGGCAGCTCGCTGTCCGGTAAGAACCAGGTCCGGGTCGACGAAGCGTTGTGTTCCACGCGTGCCTCAAAGATATGTCAGCACGCACTGACGGAGTCCGCCAGGACCGGTGCCTGCCAGGGTTGCGGGTTTGTCCGAAAGGGATTCCGTGGCCCTGGCACACAGGCAACTGAAGGAACACGCGTGGGTTTTAGTCAGTAAAAGTCTGACACGCCCTCCCGCTCCGCCCAGAGCGGGAGAAGTTATACCCAGAAAAAAAAAAGGGACACACTTGACTCTAACAAAAATTTGCACTTTAAAGATTAATATTACGTAAAAGGATCCCTGAATCGAAAAATGGTCCTCGAAAACCCGGAATATTTTTGAACGGCCAATCCAACGATTCCCCACACCATGGGATATAGACGAGCAAAAAAATATATCATCCCCACTTTACATGTATGGGATTAATATGTGTTACCCACGCCAATTACAGCTTCCTCTATCTAAAAATGGAATTCAAGATCAAAAATGTTAACAAAGGTGTTGCCAATTTAAAATAATAAATACAACTGTGTAGTTTGTCGAAAAGTACTATAATATAGTGTTAAAATTGAAGGCATATTTTAAACAGGTAAAATATAATATTGCACACAGTTTTCAGCTTTAAAGTGACGTACACTACGATCCAAGAATAAAATATAAATTTTTGAAATAAAATCGTGCATATAATTTTTATTATTCAGGCAAGAAGGCAAAAGCTCCAAACATTTCGACTTCCATTTATAAAAAGTCTTTCCTTCTAAACAAGAGGAGAATCTTGTAATTTTATCTAGTGTAAACTGATTAATTTTTAAATGATTATGTTCGTTAACAATTGAAAAATGTAAATTATCTAATAAATAAACATGTACAACTTGTTGAAAATAATAGAAATCTTTTATTTTCATTAGTTTATGATGGGACCTTAGGCAGTTGGGCTATAATTCTATATTGCTTTCAAAAACACGAAATAAAATGACATCAAATTTTTAGAAAGACTAGGGAAATGTTGACTACCCCTGAAACGTCAGTTTGACTATGACATTTCTTTGTTTAAATTTTTGATCTCGGATTCCATTTCCGACCTTAGTACTAAGAGTCTCTGAGCTAAGCCGCGAAAAGACAGACAGAGAGACAGACGGACATGGCGGAACTATTAGGGTTCCTCGTTGACTACGGAACCCAAAAAACTTACCTAAGCATATAATTATGCTCTGCTACGCATGCTAAGCCGGGGCGGGTTAGGTACTAGTAAAAACTAAAATAAACTCACGACTGTTTCCCATGGGGGACGACACATAGGCACAACATACTTGTTAAACGCAAACCGTAAATCACCAATAATTTATTTTGCAAACCAACTAATGAAGTCGTAATTATACCCACACTCCACACTTTGTCGTACAGCAATATTTATTGCCAATTACCGTTATTGATATAGCCAAACGTAGAATTACATCCAATTACAAAACAAGGCCTTGCAATGTAATTCGCAGTTTTTGTCATTTTTGATCGGATGACAGATGTCGTTCCCGCCTAAAGCGACTGTTGTACGCATGCGCGTGACGGCCAGCGCCCCCTGAACGATGACATTGGCACTATGTAATGTGATTCATACTTTTTTGTGTCCATAGGCTTTTTTTTTTTCATAGATGCTTTGGTACTTATTTCGTGTGATTGTGCAATTTCACCGGTTATTCTGATGTCAGTAATTTGTCTCTTTTTTGGAAACTATATTTAAAGTAGGGTCAAGGTAACGTTGTGAAGATTATAAGTTATGGGAACCCATAATATCCACACAGCATAATAATATAATCAGAGATGAGTCTGCTTACACCACAGAAATTGTTAGGGTCAAGGCAAGCTATGGGAATAAGGAAGTTATAAATAAAACTGAAGTGTGTTTGTAATGATAAAATATTAAATTTTTACTAAATGCATATGAAAGTATATATTATTATGTTATCCATAATAAAATAAAAATAAAACAGTCTGTCTGTCTGTTTGTTCCGGCTAATCTACGAAACGCCTGGACCGATTTTGACGGGACTTTCACTGTTATTTTAGAAAAAGTCACGCGGACTAAACCACGGGCAGAAGGTAGTCTTCATAGACTGTATACTACATACAAATAAATAAATAAAATTCAAGTTTCTGTATTGTCAAAATAACAGCTTTTTACTAAATGTATATGAAAGTATATACGGTACCTCTAAGAATTTCTCTTGTCTTTATTTGATCAGGCTAATCTCCTAACTAACTACTAGCTGATTCACGCGGGCGAAACCGCGGGAAGCAGCTAATTCTTTCTAAATTAAATAAAGTGTGTGAGAGACTTCGTTTCTTGATACTCAATTACCTAACTAAAGCTGAGCTTATAGTCTGCGAACACACCTATATCAACAAGCGGCATACATACTATGCATATAACGATCTACTCCTATGCCTCAGAAACATAAAATGAACACATAGGTGCCGATACCCTTGTTCACGAACTAAACTAAATTTAAGTTCAGTGCATCTTTTTCTTTCTATTTCATTAAGAAAAGGACAGAAGATAAATTTTAGTTTAGTCCTGTCAAATTAATCAGCGCTTGACGTAAATTGACTTAATTTTAGTCGGCAAGTTTTTGACATGACAACGTCTAATAAATCGATGAACGCCGGCTGCATGCACGAAAAAGGATGACTCATTGTCTAGTTACGCTCATTGTCCCGTTACGCTCACTGTCCCGTTAATCAATGATCAATGTTTTGTTATGACGTTGTCACGTTAAACTATCGTCCGTAAACCAACTTTACAGACAACCAATTTGTAAGTCATTCATTTTTTTAATCACGTCTAAACTTGTATGGAGTAGTGACAGGCGCTGATTAATTTGACAGGACTAAATAAAAAATTATCTTCTGTCCTTTTCTTAATGAAATAGAAAGAAAAAGATGCACTGAACTTAAATTTTGTTTAGTTTGTGAACAAGGGAATCGGCACCATTGCCAATTCCTTTTTCAAATTTAATTAGCAACCTCTTTGCCGCCATCTTTTTAAAAAAGGTTGGCTAGCTATACGACCTATTTTAACGCGGTGAACTAAAAACCCCGGGCTATTGGGCCATGCTTTGCCTTCAATCAGCCCTTAACACTGTAGTGTGTGACCCAGATGCCGGCAATTTGTTTTGACGAATCAAACGGAAGGCTATTATCAACGGAATTGATTGACGGTTAATCGATACTATTTAATCGGAATAGTGACGTTGAATTACTACGAATGTCGGTGAGAGTTGAGAGGTGATAGAACTGAGTGAATTCATTTATTTGGTGCCGTCTATTTTAGAATAAACTAAAAGAAAGTACCTAGTTGTAGATAAATTCAGCAGCTTATTGCAGGAATGTCGTGAGCAGGTTTTTATGAGAAGTCCAAACACAGCATTAAAAAAATTTGCCTAGCCTTTTCCCAACTATGTTGGGGTCGGCTTCCAGATTCCAGTCTGACCGGATGCAGCTGCATACCAGTATTTTACAGCGACTGCCTATCCGACCTCCACAACCCAGTTTCCGGGTAATACAATACCCCTTGCTAAGACTGGTTGTCAGACTTTCGGGCTTCTGACGACCCATAACGACTGTCAAAGATCCATGAATGACAGCCGGGACCAACGGTTTAACGTGCTTTCCGAGGCACGGAGGAATTTCGGTATGTAAAGATGGTCACCCATCCACGGACCAACCCCGGCAAGGATGGACCCGTGCGGCTGTTATTACTCAGCCACGAGCACGAGCTGACATTAAAGCGGTGCCTAATGTCACGTCCTTTTTAAGGTTCCGTAGTCAACAAGGAATAACCCTTATAGTTTCATCATGTCCGTCCGTCTGTCCGTATGTCCGTCCCCAGCTTAGCTCAGAGACTCTTATTACTAGAAAGCTATAATTTGGCATGGATATACATTTGTACATATTAATCACGCCGACAAAGTGGTAAAATGAAATCATGAAAAAAAATAGTTATTTAGGGTACCTCCTGTACATGTAAAACAGCGATGTTTTTTTTTTTTTCGCCTATCCTATGGTGTGGGGTATTGTTGGATGGGTCTTTCAAAAATATTGCGGGATTGTGAAAACAATTTTTGGATTAAGGTATCGGTTTCTGAAATATTAGGCTTTAAAATGCTAATTTTTGTTACAGTCAAGTGTCCCCCCCCTGCCAGCTAAACGGTTAGTTTTGAATAGGTGAAAAAATTCACGATAGTAGTATATATAACGAAGTTAAAAGGAAAACTGTCACCGCTAAGTAAGCTTTTCTAGTTTACGAGTAATAGTCGACCAACTTAAATTTTGCAGTTGAAAAACATGTTCCCCCATACAATCTGTATAGGAGAGCATGTTTCTCAGCTACAATGTTAAGTTTGTTCTTGGGATAAATTCATCCCAACTACGGAACCCTTCATTGTGCGTGGTCCGACACGCACTTGGCCGGTTTTTTTATACATCAATGATTTTAAACCTTAAAATGTTGATAGTTAAGTTAAAAATCGAACTAGAAAATATTATGACGGTTTGTGGTAACTTCATGTGCATGAAAATCTGTATGATCACTACTTATTTCTTTTACCAAACCAAACCATCAATGTGGTACCTAAAAACTTTCTCTGTGCAGACCAAATTACAAATTATTTATCTACTACTGGAAATTCCAATCACCCTAAAAAAACCGCATGACAACAATAAAAACATTTGACACCACAAAAAAAAATAACGAGCAGGTACCAGAGAGGTCAATATTTTACTTAAAATCAGTGGACAAAGGGCAGCGGTGTCAACAACCGGCCACCCTCCTATCCGCTGTAGGATCGTGAATAATTAATAGTAAACGAAAACGTAAACAATAATAAAGTCCAGCAATTATTTGGACGGTCGATAGTACAAGTTATGGTTTTTTTTTATGATACCTAATGGTGGTGCAGTGCCAGTTTAGTTAGTTCAGTAACAAATAATAGTAACAGTAACAAAACCATCAAAACATAATAACGCACCAGCAAAGTTGTACACACGGCTACAAATCAAGCTTATACATTTCCAGTATAAGCGGATCTCGAATTGTAGGTATAGGATTTCCATACAATGAGAGGTCAGCTTATACTATAACCTCCTTACTAATAAACGTTGTATAGCGTCTGTATAGTTACACACCGATTTCTCTCTTTCACTCGTCAGTAATTTGACTTTCGAAAGAAGAAGACAAAGCGTTGTGTAACTATACAGACGCTATACAACGTTTATTAGTAAGGAGGTAAATGTATAGCTTGATTTGTAGCCGTGCGTACACATACTTAGATTCCGACACATACATAGGTTGGGGAAAAAGTTTCTTTGCATTTTTTAAGAAAATTTAAAACATTTTTTAATATAGTTTATTTACATTTAACTATAGTATGTAGGTACCATTTTTTTCGATAACTTTTTGCCATCTTGTAGGTAGGGACATGATCCCATTGCTATAGAAATTTTGGGACTTCTGATCAAAATACCGCGACAAGTGGTTTTGGCAGTCCTCTCGTGATGTTAACCTGACACTGCCTAAAGAATTCTGAAGAGACCGAAACAGGTGGAAATCTGAAGGTGCAAGGTCAGGACTATACAGCGGATGCATTAATACCTCCCAGCCAAACTCTCTTAATTTTTGCTGAGTGGCTAAAGATGTGTGAGGTCTAGCGTCATCATGATGAAAAACCAAACCCCTTCTGTTGATTAATTCCGGCCGCTTTACCTCAACTTCTTGCTTTAATCTCATCAGTTGTTCGCTGTAGAGTTCAGAATGGATGGTCCTGCCTGGTGGTAACAGCTCATAATGAATAATGCCCTTCCAATCCCACCACACACACAGCATCACCTTGTTGCGCAATTGTTGCGAGTTAACCCGGGTTTCGCCACAGTCTGTGAAGCCTGACCGGCCTTTGACCACGACCTTTTTCGCACGTTCTTGTCGTACGTGATCCACTTTTCATCACCAGTTATCAGCTTCTTCAAAAATGGTTCGGTTTCATTACGTCGTAATAAAGAATCACAAATGAGTACACGGTTCATTAGGTTTCTTTCAGTGAGCTCGTGAGGTACCCAAATATCGAGCTTTTTTGTGTACCCCGTTTTTTTCAAATGTGCCAAAACTGTTTTGTGGTCAATTCCCAGTTCTTCAGCTACGTCGTAACTGCTGATATGGCGATCTTGCTCCACTTTTTCAAAAATGACATCCATTTTATCCGTAATAGGGCGACCAGAGCGACGTGCATCTTTGACATCAAAATTTCCGGATTGAAAACGCTTAAACCAAATTTGTGCTACTCTCACAGACACTGTACTAGGTCCATAAACATCGCAAAAAAAATTCGCGGCTTGCGATGCATTTTTACCTTGTAAAATTTTAATATGTATCGAATTTCTTCATTAGATTCACTCATCTTGACAGTACGAAAAACAAATGAAAATCACACATTTTCCTAATTTGAATTTGGAATTATGTTCTTTAAAATGTAAACTTTCAATGATACCAAAACCAGCCAGATACAAGTAGTATAGCCAAAGAGATTTTATTACAAGTTCATACATACTATACCCAAAGTCTCAAATTCAGATAATTTATGTAAACAAAGGGGATAACATAACAAAAAAATATCTTCGTAATGGTAATTCACATAAAATTGCGAAAAAAGAGGTTCCATTTTCTTTTAAGTATTGATTTTGAGAAATAATAATTCAAAAAATAATCATACCGTAATAATTTTTATAAATTTTCGGTTTTAAACAAAGTTATTAATAAAAGGAGATTTTCTGGTATCAAATATTTTATGGTACTGGTAACAATGCAGGAGATCCAAACATTTTCAATTTTTTTACATCTTCAACAACACTAATATTACAACTCTCATACATAGATTCATAATGTAAGTAGCATATCTAGCCACATTTTGGATGAAAACAGCTGTAAACTGTTTCGATTGGAAATCGACTTTGGGAGTCCTACGTCTATCACTGGGCTTAAAAGGGCTGATTATGACGATCATATAACGTGTCTCCTACACACTACACAAAACATTGTTTGGCAACTGTATTTTGTTTGCATAGTTCTTATAATTAATTCACTTTAATTTTATCGATGATTATTTACAAAAACATTTAATGATAAAATATTTTGCACCATTGTCCTGTCATTTTGACAGTGACATTTCTTGACATTACTTTGTTTACATAAATTATCTGAATTAGAGACTTTGGGTATATAATGGTTTTTTTCCCCAAACATATTATACATACATATATGTATGTATAATATGTTTGTGTGTACCTAAAATATTAGGTTGGGGAAAAAGTCTTTTATGTATATTTCGCCAGTTGTTCCAGTTTTTTATTTTTCTTGTTTAGGGTTCCGTACTTCAAACGGAAAAACGGAACCCTTATAGGATCACTCTTGTGTCTGTCTGTCCGTCTGTCACAGCCAATTTGCTGTGAATTTACTGTGCCGATTAAGTTGAAATTTGGTTTTGGATTAAGTTGAACTTCTGTGTGTGTGTAACGTAAATAAATGAATTTTTAATATGGGGTCACTTTTGCGGGGCTATTAATTAGACAGAAGAAAAAGTTTTGCTAACTGTACCGTGTGAAAGGACCACCCAGTACCATATGGAAGGGCTTATTGTAAGGATTACAAAATAAATACTTTTAAAGTTAAATATTTAAGAAAATAGATGAAAATTGACAAGGCACCCTTATCTCCGAAACTACTGTACCTTATATTAAGAAAAAAATACAGAAAATAGTTCTTTACTTAATAATAGTAATAGTATTACTATTATTAAGTAAAGAACTATTTTCTCTCTCTCTCTTTTTTCTCATCTATTTATTTTTTCTATTTTTTTTTTCATCTATTTTCTGCTTTTCAAGTTTACGAGTAATAGTCGACCAACTTAAAGAACAAAGGTGAACTCCCGAACAAATTTTTGTTGACATTTTTTTTTTGCGTTTGCTTATGAAAAATATGTAAAAGTATAGATTTTGAATTCCTGAACAGTTTTGTCTTCAGTTATACTTTTATAGAAAGTCAGGAATTAAATATATTCCAGTTTGAAGTTCTAGAGGTTATGTCTTGTCAACAACAAACTAATCGAAAAAGAAATACCTACATGTATATCACTTAAAATATCATTGCTATAAATGCATTTTTACTACAAAATAAGATACGGAGTATTCAGAAAGTTATATAATTATATATTATATGGTAAATTACATGGTAGAGGTAGGTCACGGGTATAGAAAAAAAAACTTTTTTTTTTAATATTTATTCCTCATCTTCTCTTATTACAATATCAAGAAAACCTGCAGGTGCTGAAATATTTTGTTGATGTCTAGATATCATCCTAGATATCACACTACAGTCATTGTATGAGCGCAACATCCAACAGTTCGTTATTATTTTATTTCACAGTATTTTTCCCGGTATCGGCGTATTTTATTGGCACATATGTTGCAGTTGACACACATGATGCGTGTAGGCTTTACACGGTTACTCATCGTGATAAACAAATAGATGCATACACAACAAAATCCAAGGTATCAGCCAGAATCGGAATCCAGAGTCACAGAAAAATGTCGTCGTATAGGCAAATAATCAGAATTCTTAGGCAAGCACTAGTCACACAGGGACAGTAAATCTCAGAGTCCCTAAGCAGAAGCAATTGATGAAGTAGAAAATCACGGAAAATCGATGGAAAACTAAATAACGAGACGCACGCGTAAACAACAAGTTGTCAGTACGGTACATGTCAATATGCAACGTTGACAACTTAAATGTTATATTTCATTTTTTTGCGATGTTGCCATACTCGAATAAATTGCACTACGAGGTCATGTATATATTAAATTAAAAAATTAAGACCGCTATATTCTTAGCACAAACAATTATTTTTATTTTCACATTTATTTTCTGTTGCAGAAATGTATTTCAAAAGTATATTAATGCAATAAGAAAAGCAAAGCATTTTATGTAACTTGACCAAGATTTATATTGCATGGCAACATTAAACGTTCAGCTTAGCCAAAAGTCATGCAGCCAGAAAAAAGTAACGAAGCCATGATTATATATCATCATCATTAATCTAGTCAATTCCGTTTTTAATTATGACGACTTTCTTTTCCGGAGTTTAATAGGTCATAAGCTTGATTTGATAAAACTTAGTGAATTATTTCGTCGCTACCTATCACGGTGATATATGTAGACGCTTAATAATTTTATCAACAATTTTTTCGCCATTGTTCTTTGCAGTTGAAAACATGTTGCCCCATACTATCTGTATAGGAGAGCATGTTTCTCAACTACAATGTTAAGTTTGTTCTTGGAATAAATTCATCCCAACTATGAAACCCTTCACTGTGAATTCGACACGCGCTTGGCCGGTTTTTTTATTATTTTACCTAACCCCACACCAATTTCTTTCACCACTACTTGCTATACAAACAACAGTGACAGGAAGTATTATAACATCATCAAGATACATAAAGTGGATTAAATACGTACTATCGAAGCTAACTCAAAAACGACTCGAACAAAGTTAATAAAATTTATATGGGACCACTGCGCAAGCTTCTTCAACTATATGAAGAATTTTCAAATTCAGGCCACAATTGGTGAAAATATTGAGGAACATATAATACAGTGAGAAAAAAAAAAAAAAAAAAAAAAACATGAACATAAGCTCCTCATTTTTTGAAGTTTTTAAAAAAGATAGCTAGTCTACCTGAACTGTATGATTTACCAGCCAACAAAATATAAGCTACTGAAAGTAGTCGCAAAAAACCTTCACGCCAATAATATCAATATGTTTCAGGTAATCAATCAAGGGAACCATTTATTGTAATTTTCGACGTGATCCAACTACATAACGGACATGATTAATAGCCTGAAGTATAATTATGTACTGTCGCGCTCTTTGACATTGGACTCTCAACCCGTATGTGAGGCAGGAAAGCTCCAAAGGCGTCGCGGTCGCGCCGATAGTTTAGGTAATTTCTTTATATGGTGAAAATACCGAACATTAAAAAAAAATAAACAATAACATAAGACCTGCTTTATAGTTAGTTCAGTTAATATGCAAAGTTTCATTATCTAATTTGAAGTATTTTTTGAATACCAGCGGTTAATTGTTGGGTTAGGAGGTAACTTTGGATTTTTTTTCTATCGACAAAATTTTATGGAATCGTGTTTTCATCATACATAGTACAAAATTAATGCTGCAGTATTTTCGACATAACGGAGGATCATGCTAAGCCATTTGAGGTAGTATATACTCTTATGGACTATTCATGCTTGCGGCGCGGGCGCTCGGCCGCTATAGTAACGCTTACCTACTCATCAACCAATAGCATCGCAGCATCAGATTTTTGCTGAGCCCCTTCGTGCTGTAAATAAAAAAACAAGACCGTAAAAAACCAGCCGAGTTGGTCAAACATCTGTTATCATTGTAACAGAGCCTGAAGAATTTATTTAAACAAAAGTTTTTTTTATTGGTCGTCGCAAAAAGGATCGGTAAACAGATGTGGTCATCGTGTGCACGGGATATTGTTTTCAAGTTGGTTTGATTTTCGTGCCCGCGATAGTACCTACATACTTACTATGGATAGCAATCTGAATTGTCAGACGTGATAATAGACCGACCTTGAGTCGGTCATCGAAGGGTGAAATGGCTATGACTTGTAACCTGGTAACAGATGTTAAAAGGCTCTACAACTTAGGTTATATAGGTAAAATGGATAAAATAGGTTAGGTTATATAGATAAAATAGGTTAGGTTATATAGATAAAATAGGTTTTATAGGTAAAATGGATGGTAAATGTACCTGTCAATTAGAAAGAAAAAAAAGAAGAAAGAAAAGACGTTTATTTGCGGTAAACATGACGCATAAAAAAAAGAACACAAACAAAAAATAAACAAGTTGGGTGAAAATATGCGTCACATCCACGCAAAACGGCCATCGCTCAGCATAATGCTGCGACCCTATGCGAGACAGAGCCCCAGCGCTGGTTTTCAGTGACAGCTAGCGTTGACGTGATGACGTCGACCGGTGCAGCAAACAAAGAGCTAAAAAAAAATCACAACACTTATTACTAATGTTTTTATAAAAATACCTAATATAAAAATCCATACTAATATTATAAATGTGAAAGTAGCTCTGTCTGTCTATCTGTCTGTCTGTATATTACGTTTTCACGCCTAAACCGCTGAACTGATCGTCATGAAATTTGGCAGAGATATAGCCTGGGATATGGAGAAGGACATAGGCTACTTTTCACGCGATAACCGACATCCACGCGGGCGGAGCCGCGGGCAAAAGCTAATATTAATAATATAATAAAAAAATATATAATATACATATAATAAATAATTATACAAATTACTTGGTATGAGTATTTTTTTACGGTGTTTCCTGCTTAAGGGGGATGCGCTAATGTAGCCCGCGTAAAAAATATGGCTTTACAGAATTATAATCATTAGAATCAGCAATACAACTCTCTAAAGCGCTACCCCGAGCAAAAAAACCTTGTTATAGTGCGTTTTTCAGAGGCTATTAACTAATAAATTAAGATTAACATTAAAATTAACATTTTTTATTTTGTGAAATCTCCAAAAGGCTGATTGACACTTCCCGTGACCCAAGGGCTGGCTTTTGACCTTGGCCAGAGGCTAAGCGTTGCCATTCAACGTGAAAACGCTGCCAGTCTCTTGGGTACATTACTAGTCGACAGCGATGCTGAGGAATTTTTCGACGCAATATTTTAGTTGATTTTGTTATTAGTTTCATTTAGTTTAGTTTATTATATACTAGCTTCTGCCCGTGGCTTCGCCCGCGTGGATGTCGGTTATATCGCGTAAAAAGGTAGCCTATGTCCTTCTCCGTATCCCAGGCTATATCTCTGCCAAATTTCATGACGATCGGTTCAGCGGTTTAGGCGTGAAAACGTAACATACAGACAGACAGACAGACAGATAAAGTTACTTTCACATTTATAATATTACTATGGATTGTTATTTAGTTGGTAGGTATGTTATTATTATAAATTAAGATAAATAAACTAAATCTAAAAGCACATTATTAATGTTCGATATCCTATCATCACATTGCATTGTGTTTATGTTTTAAATACATTTAAAATCTCCTTGTAAAAAATTATTAATTGCATGTATCTTTTGCTAAAGGTGACGTTGTATTCATATTATCCTCAAATGAATAGAACGTTACTAAAGACAACATTCTAATCATTTGAGGATTACATTAATGGAAAGATAATTAAAAAAAAAAACATAAATATAAAAAAAAAACTACATTCTAGCAATTGGTTAGCAAATTGTTTGCATGTAAATAAGGCTTGCACCAAGTTTCGGATTGCTGGTTTGCCTCCCTCCTGTATATTAAATTGGTATATTATCTCTGTGTGTATCTGTGTGCTTGAGCAGAAAATATTGGTGAGGTACACGGTCTATTTAGGGTGAGTCATTGTTTTTTTTTCTCTCTTAAAGGCTCGCGCAAACTGGCGCGGGCGCGACAGGCAGCGCGACCCTTGTAGCGCTCGCAATATATATTCGAAGTATACTCGTTCGTTCAGTTCCTAGTTCTCAGAAACTGCAATTTTCTGACAAAATTATAGGACATTGCCGATTTTCCACTGCCTTTAGAATTAATAATTAATTCTAAAGGCATTAAATTAAAATTCGTAAAAAAGATTAGGTACTTATTCATAATTATTGTGAATAAGTACCTAATCTTTTTTACGAATTTTACACCAGCGAACTTATAGGCCGTAAATTATAAGGTAAGGGATATAATATTCTGTCAAATTAATAGGTAACACGGAATAATTATAGTTATTATGTTTGTTGGATAAAACGATAACCGATAACCTACCCACGTGCCTACGTTGGTAAAACAATGAAAGACGGTGACTTGCTGAATTAATTAATTGCCGCAGTAATAAACTATTGTTTTACTCAATCAATATCCTAACTAGTAGGTATAGTATTATATTATTCATCATTATCATCATTTCAGCAGAAATACGTCCACTGTTGGATATAGGCCTCCCCCAATTGGGGGAGTTTGCCATAATCGCCACGCTTGGCAGGCGGGTTGGCGATCGCAGTATGGTGTCTCTTAGTCGCCTTTTACGACACCCACGGGAGGAAATGGGGTGGTGCTATTCTTTACGTGCGGCATCACACGGCACATATTATTACGGCATTATATTATTATTAATATTATAAATGCGAAAGTAAGTTTGTTTGTTTGTTACCTTTTCACGCCTAAACCATGGAACCGATCATCCTGAAGATTTGAATATACATTGTCAGGTGTACAGAATCGGACATAGTGTACCTTTCATCCCGAAAAAAAGGACTGTTCTCGAGGAAAACAACAATAACGTTCTTATGATAATAGATGGCGCCACATGTGAATCGAATCATGATTGAATTATATTATTATAGAAACTTCAGTAGTGTGTTTTAGAGTTTTTTTTTATCGAAATTAACGCGAGTGAAGCCGCGGGCAAAAGCTGGTACCAAATAAAAAAAAAACAAAAAAATAAGTAATTTTTCAGGTTGGAGGGGAAGGAAAATATCTACTGCTGTCTGTACTGTAACAGCAGTATTCTACTTCTTACCTAGCATAGGCATAGAGAGAATGAAAGAAAACAGATTTATTTGACCCAGGTTTAGGCTCGTAATAATTATGTAGTTATATAAAAAAATAAAAAAAATCCTTCCCCTCCCTTTTTTTTGTATTTGCAGATGCAATATATAAATATCCTGTGTCACTCCCACAATTAAGACGAATCTAACGACACCTCATAATTATGTTAAAATCCATCGAGCCGTTAAGGCTACAGAGCGTGCCTCCTTCTGGGTCAGTCGGGTAAATAACAACGAAAACAGAAAAAAACTTAGTTATTTATAATAACAGTATTGTGTGCCTCTCGGCTGTGCCAAATAGGCCTAGTTCAGCATAACTAATAATTATGCACAATTTTTGGGTCTCCGAAACGATCAATTAAGTAAGTAGGTACAATTGATTAATTGCCATCAATTTCAATTATAGTAAAATTGTCAAACGCTTCAATTGCATTCGGTAGACGATCAATTTGCGTATCAATGTGTATCAATCACGTAAAATTGACAATTGCAATTGATCGTTTCGGGGACTTTTTAGGATTTATTCCGTTCTAATCTAATACCAAAAACTAATACCACTGATATTTGTTTCATCAAAGTTGAAAAATTAGTTTTTGGTATTAGAACGGAATAAACCCTTTTTAGAATAATAAATACCTACCTGCACAACAATACCTACTTATTCGAAGTGGGTAAACTAGCGACTAAGTAATTTTATATCGATCGATAAAAACTGGAAAGGTAAATAAAGTTGATGCCAAATTACAGTAAAGTTGTCTATTTCATGCGCTAATGGTACATCTAAACAAACACTGTTGTATATGGTTTAAAAACACTACTTGATGTTCGTATCGCGTGAAGTTTCCTTTAGATACCTGTAGGTACTCGTTCGATATCTATTTTATGATAATCTAAATTAACTCGTTTAAAATTCTAGCAATTTCCAAATTGCCAATGTTGCATAAACTTGGCAAAAAATGCTAAAGAAAATCTCTTTTTTTATTGTCCTCTGCAGGGCAAAGACAATCAACCGCAATAGCATCGCAGCATCAGATTTTTGCTGAGCCCCTCGTTTTTGTAAATAAAAAGAAAAATACCGTAAAAACCAGCCGAGGTGCTCAGACATCAGTGATCATTGTAATAGAGCCTGAGGAATTATTTATTGGTCGTCGGAATAATTAGTAAACAGATGTGGACATTCGTGAGCACGGGATTTAGTTTTGAAAGTGTGCTGATTCGGATGTCCACGATGATGACTTGCCCGGTTTTGAAAATTTTATTTTACACAAAGAAAATAAATAAAATAACGTAAATCATCAGATTATTTGAGTGATGATAGGTACATCATCTATCATCACCACGATTTCGGATAGACAGACAGGAGTATTTATATATACTTTCAAACATACTTACTTAAAACAATTTATCATACTCACACATGAATTCTAACTACTACGTTTTAATAATAAACCCCACGAATAAGTTTTAAAACAACCCCTATGGCTGAAAACACTTCAGTCTGTGCCTCGCGCGCGCAAGTGACAGTTGCGTCCGCCATATTGTGAAAAATATTTCCCGCTTTTCCGTTCGCGCCATTAGTAAATCTTTAAAATTTAGATAGTTAAATTACGTGGAGTGTTAATCACAATATTTCAGTTTCGTATTCAGTTTTACACCTTTTCGTTCACACGGCATTGACAGAAACATCGATTATTATGAGTTATGACATAGGCTCAATAGATAGTGTTACTTATTTATTTATGATGCTAATTATCGTCCCTAAACTAACGTGAAAATTGCTTAAAAAGCTTTGATATTTTTGTACTACTTGTTAACTTTCTACAAAGTAATTAGTTTGCCCGCATAATGTGAAAATGTTATCAAAAACAGACTCTTGTTTACATCGTTTATCGGTGTTTTGTTTTCGAAAATCGAATGCGGTCGGTTATTCTCGTTGGTAAAATAATGTTGATTCGAAGTGAAAATGGTCGTTGTAAGCTATGGCGTTGAAGAATCTCCAACTGTTCCATCCTCGGTCGGAGATGGTTTATCAGCAGCGTCACGCGACCCCCATGAGGGCTCCTCCAACGGCTATGTCGAGGAATATATCCAAGTCTGCTGAAACCCTCGCCGGCAGCACAAAATGTGAGTCCACATACCTATGTAATTATTATGATTTAAAACTTACATCAGTCAGTTTCCGAAACATTTAAATGCCCTTATAGATATAATTATTATAGATTATGTAAAATACCCACCGGTAGTTTAGATAAAAACACACTGCTATCTTGGCTGCAAGCTTCAATATAGTTAGGTACGGAAAAAAAAAAGTTTTGCATTATGTTTTTTCGAGTCTCTTCGCTTAGAATAAAAAATAAAAATACCTTCACTTCAATTGGGTTTATAGAGGGAAAACATTTTTGTTACATACCCTTTAAGAATATTTCTTGCTTTTCCCTACCACCAGATAAAGAACCAATAAAACGCAAAGCTCGAAGCACGGACCAGCCTGGCGGGGGCATGGCGAAAGGCAGCAGTGTACTCGGCCTGCCAAACCTCACTAAGGGATGGGGCAGAGACGACGACAGCATACGGAGTCGCAGCAGGAATGGCAGGTAATATAATCCAAGGAAAGCTTACAGCGTGCAAGCACTGAGGAGTTATTAGGCATGTTCAAAGTTACCACGAGATATTTGAGGCCATGAGTGCCAGAGTGGCCTAACTGTCATTTGTTCAATACTAATTTTATTTTGAAAAACTGCTTCCGAGGTAAGTTTAGAGAAGTTTTTAGGCCACTCTGGCTCTCATGGCCTCATTAAGTCGGGTTTTTGTCGGGAAAACCTTAGTAAATGTTCTGTGTTCTGCCAAAACGGAAACCGGGATTGAATAAACCACCCTAATCGCGTAAGACACTTTCACAATCATGAAGGATACTGCTAATTCATTGCTTCATATGATTGAAAAAATTGTCTGCTCAGCAACGTAATTAACGCAATGAATGTTATTGAACTGTCGAAATGAAAGCCATTGTTACTGACAGTTACGCAATAACCCCGCTAGAGTAAAGTTATGGCAAACTTAAAGGCAAACTTAAACGTTGAAAAATGAACGGCTGAACTGAAATTTTATGGCTAAATAATAACAGCCACGCGGGTCGATGATGGGTGACTATCCATTACATATCGACACCCCTTCCGTGCTACGGAAAGAACGTTAAAGGTTGATTCACACATACATATCAGTGAAGTCACAGTTCCGGCACAGTACCGCCACACTGACACTGACAGGTGTGAATGCGTTCATAGAGAACCTATGAAAAAATAATTATCACGGTGGCGGTACTGTCAAAGATTTATAGATGACAACCGGGACGGCTGTCATTTATAAATCTTTGACAGTTGTTACGGGTAGTCAGAACCCCGAAAGTCTGACAACCAGTGTTACCAAGGGGTGTCGTATTACCCAGTAACTGGGTTGTGGAGCTCAGACTTCCATGTAAAATACTGGTATTCAGCTGTATCCGGTTAGACTGGATGTCGATATTGGGAAAAGGATGTAGATGATGATGAACTCAAATTGATACTGGTTGTAACTTTACCCCGCATTTATTAATAAAAGGGACAAAGTGATGATAATGAGCCTGCGGCTTTTCTAATTAGGTTTTGCTTAGGTGGCCTTTTTTTCTCAAAGAGCCACAAAGCAATCTGTAGAACAGGGCCTCAAGTCTGCTATTACAATAGTGTCAGAATGGTCTCTTCATTGTGAGTTTTTGACAGATTTGCCATACAAACACTGTCAAATACTCACAATGGCGAGACCATTCTGATACTATTGTAATAGCAGACTTGAGGCCCAGGTATTTCTCGATAAAAATTAAAAGGTTATGTTAAGGCGCTTCCTTTAGCAAACGACTTTGAGCATTCGGTCCTTCTCTGTCCTGGCGCGGTGGGGGGCCGCTCTGTCCTGCTCCCTGCGCACGTCGAATTCACACAATTTTTAGAAATATTTTAGTAAAAAAAAGAAATGCGATCTTTTGAAATAAAATAAAACAAGATTTTTTTTTAGATGATTAAATTATCTATCCATTAGTATAACCCTCAATTTAATAGAATTTACCTTTAGCAAAAGATGCATGCAATCAATAATTTTATAATTTTTTTGCAAGGATGTTTGTTACGTATAATTTAATGTCTTTGTTTTTCGTGATAACTTCATGCATAATTACACAAACAAAATCTTCACTTTCCCCGAAAAGTTCACCAAAACATATTCAGGATACGGACGCTAAGAAATCTACACCGGGCTCATGAAGAGCCCGTTAGAAGCGCCCGTGCAGCTCTTTGCTTTGCCAAAATAATTATTATTAACTATTATTATTTACATCTTTGACATTTCTCGGGACCCTGGGGCCCCGGACTCTTGGAAAGCGTACGAGGGGCCAAAGCCAACTCGCAGAGGCCCGTTCGATGTTTTTAATGAGATGAGGCACCAACCGATGATTATCCCTGTATGCACTGTGCAAGTGCATCCTATTATTATTATTTCTCTTAATTTATATGTTTGTACGTGCGTATAAGCCTCTGAAAAACGCACCATCGCACGTCGCAAAGTTTTGCTTAGGGAAGCGCCTTAATGATGAAAGTTCTACGTGAGAATTTCCCATTTATTCGAGGAGAAAGCTATTGCATTTCCACGATCAAGGTTACGTAAGTAAACGTTCTGGTCGTTCTTGACCCTTCCGTGGTATATCATTATGGTAATAATAATGATATACGCCCTGGGAACTAAGTCTACTGACTCTTACCACCTGTCGTATTACTCAAAACTTAGCTAAGTATATTAAGTAGGTAGGTAAGGTACTGGTCTAGACAAAGCTGACGTCATCATATAATACCTAGTACACATAATTGGCTCGTTTATTTAATCAATTTCATTACCTACATTGTTATGATGTGTACCTATTTTGTTGAACTGAGAGGTGATAGATATACCTAATATATCCCTTACCTTACGAAGAACTTTAGCCCATCTACTTAATAAAAACCATAAATTCATAATATTCATTCATTCACTGCCAGACAATGCACTGCCTAAATCGTTGAGATGGGTCTAGAGAAGCATGAAATTTTGTACAGAATTCCGTAAATAGCTAAAGTGAGCACAAAAGAAGGATTTTTTAAACAACCTATCCTAACCAAACTAAAACTATTAAATCAAACTAAAATATGGCGTCGACAAATTTCTCCGCATCCCTGTCAACTGTAATGTACACAAGAGACTGGCAGCATTGCCATGTTGTATGGCAATGCTTAGCCTCTGGTCAAGGTAAAAGTCAGCCCTTGGGTCACGGGAAGTGTCAGCCAGCCGTTTGGGGATTTCGTTGAACATACCACGAGCACTCGGACCCCAAGGCCCGAGGGATTCAACCCCAAACGGCTCGAAAATATAATGATTAATGACCGATGAGGTTATTATACTTTCACCGCAATTTCCGCAATTTCCCGTATTGGGTCAAATAGGAGATGAAGAAAAAATGTTGTATCGAAGTTCTTCAATTTTACCGATGACAAATCCCACCGGAAACACGGCTTATAACTGATAAATTTTTAAAAAAATACCGCAGTATCTATCAGTAGCAGGTTTGCACGTTTGTTTTTGTCTACACTAATATTATAAAGAGAAAAGATTTGTATTTTTGTATGTATGTTATGAATAAACTCAAACACTACTGGACCGATTTTAAAAATTCTTTCACAAGTCGAATGCTATATTATCACTGAGTAACATAGGCTATAATTTATAAAGATGTCACGCGGGCGAAGCCGCTGGCGGAAGCTAGTTTTGATGATTTGATTTATTCTTACTTGGCTACATATCAAACTATAATTTTCACGTATAAGTTGACCTCTCATTGTATAGAAATCCGACCGACCCAGACGACCCCACGACTTTCCTCCAGGAGAGCAGTAGGAAAACGAGTACAGTTCAAAAGAGATCACACAATACACGACCGTCATTCCGACCTCGCCGCCGAGGCCCCACGCGAAATCCCCGACTAAATAAAATAGTCCGACCCTTGCCAGTAAGCGAAGCGCCAGCACGGGCTATAGTTGAGCCTGTAGCTTTAAATTCCTCCGATAATAATCATAACCCTGATTTTATCCAGCCACCGTCCCTTGCCATCCTCCCTCCGACTCTGCCCTAAGCCGAGGTACGTACCCCACAGGGGGTGCCCTCAGCGCGCAGTCGTTTAGTTTATAAGTTTTTGCGGCCTGGCTGGAGGTTTTAAGTTTTTAGGAGCTTAAGGCCTGTGTTCACCAACGTTCAAACCACCGGTTAGGTATATAAACAGTTGATTTATGTCAAATTTCCTAAGTAAAGAACTGATTAAATATCTAAACAGTTGATTTAAATGTTGGTGAACATAGGCCTAAGGCAACCACAGGAAAGTCCGGTTAAAGAGTCTCACCCTCTCATGGTTAACTCGGAGATGCCGTAGATAAAAAAAAAAATGTACAGAAATCCTATACAATGCGAGATCAGCTTATACTGGAAATATATAGCATGATAAGTAGGCGTGTGTACATAAAAATGAGAATAAACTTCATTAATAAAAAAAACCTGGTTATAGGTTAACTAAGGTTAACCAGGCACCTTTTTAACAACTTGCTTAGGTACTTTGAATCACACTAACAAACAAAATATAACAAAATATTTTGTATAGGTAAGTAAAGTGACGTCATAAAAAATAATAAAATTGGTAATCCTATGACGAAAAGAAATGACGTGGCAGCTGTTTTGTACAAAAAAAATAATAACGCATTTACTTATAGTTGATTAGGTAGTTGTATATACCTTTTCATTCCTTCATCATCATTTCAGCCGAATGACGTCCACTGCTGGACATAGGCCTCCTCCAAGTACTGCCGCCGCCGTTTCGATCGGTTCTGTGCTTCCCGCATCCAACGGATTACCTACTATTATTAGTCATCGGTCCAACTTGTGGGCGGCCTTCCAAAGCTACATCTACGTACGCGGTCGGCACTCCACAACGTTTCGGCCCCATCGGTCATCCGTTCTGCAAACAATGTGCCCACTGCCACTTAAGTTTAGCAATTCTTCGGGCTATGTCGGTTCTCCTGCGGATCTCTTTATTTCTAACTAGCTTCTGCCCGCGACTTCGTCCGCGTGAAATTTCGGCCCACCCATCGCGTCGCATCCCGTCGCTCGCCCGCGCTGTATCTTCGTTATCGCTTAACGTTCTTTCTGACTTTTGTTCTTTTCGCATGGTTCCTAAGGATCATAGCGTGATGTTATATAGCCTTCCTCGATAAATGGGCTATCCAACACTAAAATATTTTTTCTATTCGAGCCAGTATCTAGTTCCTGAGATTAGCGCATTCAACCAAACAAACAAACAAACTCTTCAGCTTTATAATATTAGTATAGATATTAGTATAGAT
Source organism: Dryobota labecula (assembly GCA_947523025.1). NCBI lineage: Eukaryota > Metazoa > Arthropoda > Insecta > Lepidoptera > Noctuidae > Dryobota > Dryobota labecula. The sequence continues at coordinate 3,582,528 of OX383296.1, read as the reverse complement.
TCGATCACGTACGGAAACTTCCAGCATAGCCCTCTCTATTGCCATTTGGGTGACTTGTGTTAGCCTTCAAAGAAGGCCTATTTTGAGCGACCACAGCTGCTCAGCAGATCAGTTAAGTTTATGAGATTCTTCAAATTCATATTTTAAAAAACCAGCCAACTGCGAGTCGGACTCGCGAACGAAGGGTTTACCATCCATACTATCCATCCATACTAATATTATAAATGTGAAAGTAACTCTGTCTGTCTGTCTATCTGTCTGTATATTACATTTTCACGCCTAAACCGTTGAACCGATCGTCATGAAATTTGGTAGAGATATAGCCTGGGATATGGAGATAAGGACATAGGCTACTTTTTTTACGCGATAACCGACATCTACGCGGGCGGAGCCGCGGGAAAAAGCTAGTTATCTATAAAAACGAGCAAAAAAATCACGTTTGTTGTATGGGAGATCCCTTAAATATTTATTTTATTATGTTTTTTTTTTGTATTTGTTGTTATAGGGGCAACTGAAAAACATCATCTGTGAAAATTTCAACTGTCTAATTATCACGGTTCATGAGATACAGCCTGGTGACAGACGGACGGACGGACAGCGGAGTCTTATAGTAATCAGTAAAAGCTTCATTAATATAAAAAGCTAGGTATAGGTGACTTAAGGTTAAGCAGGCACTCTTAATTTCCGAACGCCCACACGCAAACCTCTTTAACGACTTGCTTACTTTGGATCACACTAAGTAACAAAATATTTTGTATAGCTAAGTGACGTCATAGAAATGGCAATCCTATGACGAAAATAAATGACGTGTCTGTTGTTTTGTATTAAATATTCAAGCATTTTCTAATATCACACACAAAGCTGATTAGGTAGTCGTGTAGAGCTTTTCTTTACCTAGAAATATTCAAATCATTCAAATTACATTAATTTAATACATTTGAACAGTGTAGGTACTGTCTAGACTCCTCCATGTGAATTTGTTTGCAGAATGGCAAGAACCGCGCCTTTTTTCAGCTGAAAAAATGTCGAGTACGCGAAGTACCAAAGACAATTTTTATCAAAAACAAAATCGAATATCGTGTGTGCTCCTAAAGTTTTCATGTGTTGGAATAAGCTGAAATAGATTCTAGGATAATTTTATTTATTTCGATAATACAGGGACATCGACGCGCTGCTTCTTACCATTCATTCAATACATGATTCAGAACCCTACTGCGTTGAAAGTCGTCGGATGTTAAATTTAATTAAAAATTGTTGTTCCATACATTTTGACCGCGTAGGTATTTGCACTTTTCTATGAATCAGAAGATTTACATAATTTAAATTCAAATTCATTTATTGTTTGTCACAGGTGAAATATCAGTTCCTAAGATTATTATAAAGGATCGCTGTAACATACCTATAAGGTGTACAATATTTAATGTTGGTTCCATAACCTTAACCTTAAAATCATTATTCGTCCTAAGTCAACGTCTATCATTCATCATGCATTAATATAGTTGTTCATTCACAAAGACAGATTAAAAAATTAAGTACCTAATAGATACATTGATTTCATATAATTAAATTATTCATTGATTTCATTAAAGCTGAAGTGAGACTGGGCTGGCCACGCTGCCGTATGCCCAATGAACTGTGGGCCAAAATTACCACTATGTGAAGCCCTGACACAGCAAGAAGGCGCCGCGGCAGACCCCGTAGAAGATGGCGTGACGAGCTGGAGAAAACAAACGACCAGTGGTCCACATTAGCCCTGGATCGAAAGAGCTGGAAGTCATGGGGAGAGGCCTTTGCCCAGCAGTGGGATGATGCAGGCTAACAGTAACATTAAAATTAAAATTAAATTACTTATTGATGTCATACAAATTAAATTACTCATTGGGATACTAGCATAGCTTATCAATAGGTGTAGTCACCAGTATTTTCGTCATTAAAAAAGTTATTGATTGAATAGTAGGCTTTAATTACCAAGATAACAGGTTTAAAAAAAAAAAACATATGTGGGTACAAGTATATAATAAGGCTTCCATTTTTTCATTCGGACATACGGAACCCTAAAAAGGTAGGGAAAAGAATCACAGGGCATCAAAAAATTCGTCCGCATCGCTGTCAACAGGAAAATCGCCCAAAAGGCTGGCATCATTGCCACGTTGTCAAGCAATGTACTCGAATACCGACATGCCATCATTTTTCCAACCGATTTCCACCATCACCTTACTTTTACTGATGTTATTTTTCACAACACAGAGTCTTTGGCATTAAATTACCTAACCTCAACACTCCTACAGAATTAGTCAGAAAAATCGTCATAAATGACTAACAGTCTGCCTATTAAAACTACGCAATTTCCTCTTTTCCACTTAACACGAAGATTAAAAGCATGAGTAATAAACTAGGCTGTACGCAAGTTTCCTTCGCTCCCGAAGTAATGAATCAGAGGGTGAAACACGCAATGTGGCCACATCCCTAGAAATCGCTTTACACTTTGTAACGTGTAATCAAGGAGCACCTCTAATATAGGGGTATTTTTTACACTTTGACATATTGTTTTCTATGAATTATATATTGGTGTCTGTAGTTTTACATCTTTGACTTGTCAGGTTTAACATTTTGACTAAGTTTTGTATGAAAATTATCCAACCTTTATCAAAATCGTTTATTTGCATTAAAAATATGGGTACAAAAGATGTTAGGTACATATAAAATTCAGTGCTCTTTGCACTGAATTTACATTCCGCCATGCACTGATGACATGCAAATATTTAATGGATGTTAATCAGTTAAACAGTAAGATATAATTATAGACAAATTATTAATTTTTGAAAACCGGTTATGTGCGTGTCGGACTAAGCACAATGAAGGGTTCCGTAGTTGGAATGAATTAATCCCAAGAACAAACTTAACATTGTAGATGCAAGTTGGTCAACTATTACTTGGTAACTTGTAGTCTTAAGTACTTAGCTGTGATAGTTTTCCTTTTAACTTCGTTATATATACTATTGCTGTGATTTTTTTCACATATCCAAATACGAGTACAACCATTTAGCTTGCAGGGGGAGGGACCCTTGACTCTAACAAAAATTTGCACTTTAAAGTTTAATATTACGCAAACAGATCTCTAAATCGAAAAATGGCTTTCACAAACCCGCAATATTTTTGAACGGCCTATCCAACGATACCCCACATCATGGGATAGACCAGAAAAAAAGATCACCTCCACGTTACGTGTATGGGAGGTAACCCAAAAAAAAAAATAGATTTTATTGTACCACTTTGTATGTTTTTCCCACGTAACGTGTATGGGAGATACCCAAAAAAAAAAAAAAAACAAGATTTTAAAGTACCACTTTGTGTGTTTAATATGTATACCCATACCAAATTACAGCTTTCTAGTACTAAGGCCTGTGTTCACCAACATTTAAATCAACTGTTTAGATATTTAATCAGTTCTTTACTTAGGAAATTTGACATAAATCAACTGTTTAAGTACCTAACCGGTGGTTTGACTGTTGGTGAACACAGGCCTAAGAGTCTCTGACTGCCGAATACTCAAACGCAATTCAATTTTAAGTCGCCGTTAAGTCTAATGCTGTCTCTGACACTTTAAACTGTTTTGTAGCGACAGAAACACTTATAAGAACGTCTTAAAGTTAAGTAACGTTTGAGTATTTGGGCATGAGCTAAGCAGACGGACATGGCAAAACTATAGGGATTTCTTGTTGACTACGGAACCGTAAAAAAAATTGTATTAAATTCAAGTTGAATTCTATGAACGAAAAGAACAATTTGTTCAAGTCAATACCAATTTGAATTAAAATATTAAACATACATTAAATAGCCGGGTTCGAAAAAGTCCGATTTTTATAATAAATATCAAAAATCCGAATTTTTTATATGTATCGGATATATATCCAGGCACAGAAAAGAAGCGAATTTCATTCTGTAAGGGGATTAAACACTTAAAAATGTGAAAAGAATTTGTAAAATAATATAAGTGTCAAATTACCACATGTTTCATTTAAAAAAAGTTACAAAAGAATTAGTGGTTATTTGAGAAATATATTTTTTTGTTAAAAAAACAAGTACCTATTATTATAATAATCTTCATTTGTTTGTGAGATAAATCAACGAATTTTTATAATAATTTGTAATCACAAAAAAGTAAAAGTAATTATACTGAATTGTAGTTTTTCGCTACGTGTTGCCAGGGTAAACATTAATCTCCAAAAATTTTAGTTCAGAAGACAGGAAAAAATCTATTGATATATATCAAGATAAAAATCAATTGACGTATGATATATCGTCATACCAATATATCATGGTATATATCCGCTGATATAGTTAAATAGTAAGGTAAGTAGGTAGCGACAAGGTAACTAACTTACCAAAATAACTTAAATAACTAAAAGTGACTACAATGCATTCCTTTGCCTACCACGGCAAAAAATGGCAGCTGCAGTTAACAGTTGGTATTGTAACTACTTTTTTGCTTTTAAAGCCATCGTTATGCCTACGGAATAGAAGTCAAAATCGGTTGAACGGACTCTGAAAAAGGTTTATTCAAATGTCTAATCTTATTTCAAATGGAGTTTTTCAGTATTTATCCTGTCAATCAAGACTATTACACACAATCAAAACCTAAATAAAATTCCCATTTCTACAACGTCGACGACTTAGTTCAAAATATTTTAATCCAAACCGCACAAATGACGTACAATTTAGCAATTATATGTATGTATACATGTATTAATGTATGTATGAATTAATTGTATATATCAATCCACACAATCCTATTAAACCACTAACTCTTTCCATTCAGAAGTTAATGGAGTATTGATACGTGAAACCTTGATCCAAATTGTTGCTGCTAATGATCCTACTTCCCTTTCATTCATGAAAACTGAATTTCAATCAAATATAAAAGTTCATAAAATATATTGATTTTCGTGATTTTTTTTTTGGTTCAAGGCCAGAAAAGCTATAATGTAACATCACTATCCAACTGAACTTATGATTTATGTGGTTCGGCGCAGCTGGCACCTTAGGGTCCACATCTTGAGCTCCTTAAGTTCTTAGTTGATCTACACGATTACTGACAAATGCGTGGTACACTGATTGGACAGGTCCACTCAAGTCTGTGTGGTTCTTTCCTCAAAATACCACTTCAGACATTACTCTGCATGGTCCTCATATGATCTGTGGGGTAATTGCGTAACACATCAGGAGAAATGGGCTAAATTTTGACAGTTCAACAACATTCATTGCGTTATTTACGTTGTTGAGCAGAATTTTTTTTCGAACATAAGAAGCAATGGATTAGCAATATGCTTCAAAATCATTCAGATTGCGAGTTGTAGTGTGTTACGTAATTAGGGTGCTGATCAAGATTGTCTGGACTTTATGAGCCCGGCGCGGTCCACTAGCGCCACTTTAAAAAAATATTATCTCGTGACCGAGAAGGAATTATGAAAAACGGCTCAATCAGCAACCTCGGTAAGTGCGTCTAAAATTTTCTAATACCTTTTATAAAGTCTCATATTGAGTTACTAAGCAACAAAATACGATCTAGAGAAATGTGGCCGTTTTTCTTTAGATCGAATTTTGTTGCTTCGTGTCTCAATATGAAACTTTATAAAAGGTATTACAAAATTCTAGACACACTTACCAAGGTTGCTGATTGAACCGTTTTTCATAATTCCTTCTCAGTCACAATTGAGTTTCTTTCCGGAAAAATTGCGCGTAAAGTACATAAAAGCGTACAATTTGGTCAATGCATGGAGACATTCTAAAGGCGCGAAAATGTTTTCAGAGACTATAATGCTATCATACTTCATTGAACTATCTAAAACAAGGAAATCAAGCACACTTTGGAGCATTTACTCGATGCCACGATCAAAACAAAAAAATATTTAATATATTATTATTTAAGCTGTTTTCCTTGTACCAAGCAGTTTCGCTCGGCAGCAAAGTTAAACTGCGTCTCGTACCTTTGAAACCCTCGCTACGTTCAGGGTTCAATAAACACGCCAAAAAAACTTTCCAGCCTTGCATAACAAATAACATTTTGATATTTAAAAGTATTTTTTTTAAACCAATTTACATTATTTTTTATTATTAGAGTTCATTTTTTTCCTAGCCATGTCATATTCACACAGTCTATCTTTTCTTTGGTTTGCATCTTTTCTTATTCACATACAAGTAAGACAAAAATCCGGTATCCTGCCTTTTCGCCGAAAATCGCTACTTCCAAATTCCTCGCAGATTTTTTTTTCACCATTTTCTAGTTATCCGGGTTTTCGCAATATTCGAATCTACATTGTCATCAAAATAAGATGCGCTTACCCACATAATATTACATAATAATTAAACGAAACCCTACATTTGCCCCTATATTTGGTAAACAATAAACAACTAAATGAATATTACGCAAACTAAAACATTCTGCTACTTGAAAGTTGGCATTTTAAAAAGTGTCATTATGAAAAGCAGACCAAACGTATAGTTGGTAACTGTGAGGTTGGGAAATAAAACAAAATTATATGATAAGTTGGCAAATGATTATTCGGCGAAATAAAATTCGGTGAAACGTTAGTTGGCAAATGAAAATCTGGCAAACAATTTTCGGCGAAAAGGCAGAGAACCCAAAAATGCACATACAAATCTAGCGAAAGTGGCTAAGCCTAACATACTCCCTTTCTTTTTACTTTGCTTAATGATTATCTATTCCTAAGACATCTAAGTGATCTAAATCGCACCTGACGAGGTGGGCATTCAGACTATATCGATTATTTTTTTGTATAAATCAAATCAAATCATTTATTGGTTTATAACTACTAGCTTTTGCCCATGGTTTCCTCCGCGTGGCTTTTTCTAAAAAGAAAGTAGCCCAAGTTTATTTATTTATTTTGACACTCCAAGCACTCTTCGCAAAAGTGGCATCATCGTCAGTCAAAAGACCTCCACTCCTTAATATAGGTCTTTTCAAAGCTTACGTCCAGTCTGTGACACCCACAAATAAAAGCATGAATCACTAATATTGCGAAACACTTTGCTTTACAAGCAGGGGCGTAGCTACCGCCGTATTAGGCGTATCAATGATACGGGGCCCCCAAGCTACAGAGGCACCTCGTATTATTTTATTAAAATCACAATGGTGCCGATTCTCTTGTTCACAAACTAAACTAAATTTAAATCCAGTGCATCTTTTTCTTTCTATTTCATTAAGAAAAGGATAGAAGATAAATTTTAGTTTAGTCCTGTTAAATTAATCAGCGCCTGTCACTATTCCATACAAGTTTAGACGTGATTAAAAACTTGCCTACTAAAATTACGTCAATTTACGTCAAGCGCTGATTAATTTGACAGGACTAAACTAAAATTTCGGAATCGGCACCAAAGTCAGATGAACCTAGTAGGTATTGCAGTCAAGATGCTTCAACTTTCGAGCTCGCTCCGCTCGTTCTTGCATTTTCTTTGTAGAATCACAACGACATCTCAACCTAGTATCCGAGTCAGAGTGCTCAAATTTTATAGCTCACCTCACTCGCTCTTACATTCTCTTAGTACAATAGGGATGATGACTAAACATTTTTTTTGTCCGTCATGTAGATTATTAAAAAATATTGGACCCGTATTTTTTCTTTTTTTACGTAATCAAAACATTACGGCGATACATTGAGTTCAAATGTGGCATGACGTCACTTCTCAGTAGATTTTTTACTGAGCTGTGACGTAACGAGCCCCCAATCCCCAAGTTTAATGTGTTTTATCTAAGTAATTTTGTATTAATATGATAAAGTAAAAAATACGTCTCTAATATTTTTTTATTATCTGATTGACGAACTAAACTGTTTTTCTTTCTTTTTTTTACCCAGGTATCATCCCTATTACAATGGAAACTTAACCTGCCATGTTAGTACGCTATTTTGTAAACAAAAATTCCTTCTTTTGGAGTTTCGCCGCAGTCGGGTAAAAAAGGTCCTCAACAAGGGGACCCTTCTTTCTTTTCGCTACAGGGCCCCTTTATGACCAGCTACGCCACTGTTTACAAGCTAATAAAGTAAACCAACTTATTTATTGAACTCCGCTTACAATGTTAATGACTCATTCCTAACAAATCAGTTTGTTTCAGTAACACAAATAATAGATGGAAGTTAACAATACTAACTGACCTTATGAAGGCGAACGTAATTAATCAATTTGTATGGTTCTTGCCGCCATAATGTAACAAGTCATAAGTCAGATTGAATAATTTATTAAGGCTGATACTATCAGTTGCACGAGTATCATTAACTTGACCGTGAACTACTCATGGGTGTTGTTGACATAACGAAAGAAAAATAGTTATTTGTTATACAAGAGTGCAAAGTTGCTTTTTAACCGCGTGCTCAATTTTTATGACCGAGCAAGCGAAGGATTCTAAAAAATTTGAATCCTGAGCGTTAGCGAGGGAATCAATTTTTTTTAGCACGAGGTGAAAAATCTTTGCACTCGAGTGCAACACGTAACTTTTCATTCCACCTCAGCGAGGAAATGACTAAATGCAAAAAAAAATATATTTACAATCACAAGATACTTTTATTTCAGTTTAGGTATTAACTACTACATTAAGAATAATTTTAAAATTATAACAAATACTTAGGTGTAATTAAGAAAAATTTAAAGTAACATTGCTACAGTTACTTAGTTGAGTGTAATATTTTTGTTAGGTACCTACTGTAATGTTTGTTAGTGACTTGTGTACTGTTTTTCGGTAAACTATCTGATTCATCGGATTCCCTTGGCGTAAATGTTGGCGAGAGATGGTTAGGTGTTTCGTAATGGCTCATTTTTGATGTAGAAGGGCCAGTCCAAGGATCTGACTGAGGCTCTTTCAGTGTAATGGCTCCTACGATGCCTTTACATATTTTAGACTTATTTTGGATGGAATATTCTATGTATCCCTCTTCAACCGCATTGGACTTCCAGCCTCCATAGCGCTTAAGGGACAGGAGATCAGCTCATTGCGACATAAATGTCTTAAAGGTATTAAACTTTTTCGTTCCTTCCCTGTGCTTCTCCATCGGTACCTACTACGCATATGTTTGGACAACTAGCTTCATCTTTCTGACTGACCAACCCCTTGACAATCTAAAAGTGCTTGTATTTGAAACGAATGCAAAAAAAAAAAACAGTAGTCAAATACCAGAGGCGTAGCGCGCTAACAACTCTATTCCTACCGGCTTCCCTTCGGACGATCGGAAGAGCAACTTCGCCTGCCACGGCGGTTTTGCGAGGCCTAGTTCTTAAGTTAATATTTTTATAAATTTTGTTTTTAATAAATACATAATAATAATAATAAATTGAATAAATAATATATATCAGCCAATGGCTTAATTGCCAAGAGCCTCGACCAATACCTAAAGAGGCTCTCGTTAGGTAGCTGGTTCAAGGGCTTGATTCAGAAAGCGGTACATCTGGACACGGCTCGCATTGTAAGGAGGTTCCTCTCTCTAGAGCCCTGACCGCTGCCGGTAGCTTGGACCCTGTTCACGATACCGGTGGGCTACTATTTTTTATATTTTTAAATGTTTTTATATTGTTTATATTCTAATATTTAAAAATATAATTTATATGTCTTTATTGGAATAAAGGAAATAATAATTGAATAATAGCACATTCAGTAGCGTCATTCAATAAAAAATCATTCTTACAAAATCTTGTCAGCAGTTCACGTTAAACACTTTAAAAAAGCTTAAAATCAATAACAGTCATTCCGACAAACAGTAAATCTTTGGTAGTCAAACCAAAGTAAAGTTGACTCGCAGTCTTGCAGTATTACGATAGTTTTTCGATAGTTCCTGTTTCTGTAGAAAATACTTTATTATGTGAGGCATCCAGTTTTAACTGTATTAATCCTGTTTGTAAGGTACCTGGATAAAATATGGGCACCGAAACATTCATAAAGTAGCAAATTTTTTTTATTGTGGAAGATTTACTGAAATTCTTTAATTTTTTCAAAGTTAGGAACATGGCCATATTTCCGACAGGTAGGTAAATATGCCCATGGATGTGGCCATATTTTCTGTAGGTATGAATAATTTACTTTTTAAAATTATTCAAAAAGAGAAATTATTATAAGTAAAAGAAGATGTCTGCTTTTATAAAAATATTCATTTAGGAATGGCACCAAGTTATAAGTCAAAAACAACTACCTATTTTGCTGGCAGGGGATACTTGTCTCTAACAAAAATTTAAAGCTTATACTTCGCAAACAGATCCCTGCATCGAAAAAATGGTTTTCACAGACCCGCAATATCTTTGAACGGCCTATTCATGATACCTCACACCATAGGATAGACGAGAAAAAAAAATACCATCCCCTTCACGTGTCGACGTGATTAATATGTATACCCATGCCAAATTTTTAGTACTAAGAGTCTCTGAGCTAAGCCGCGGACACAGAGACAGACGGACATGGACATGGCGAAACTATAGGGGTTCCTTGTTGATTACGGAACCCTAAAAACTAGCCTCGTATATCCCGGGCATTATCTGACCCTCTTTTCTATTTTACAATATTATTTTTTTTGAATAAGTGATAATAATTAAATAATTTTAATATGACATAATATTTTTAATTAAAATTAAAAATAATCAAAAATAATATAAAAAATATTTATGATTATTTCTAATTTTAATTTTTTGACTTTGCCAATTTAATTTGTATGTAAAAATGAAATTGTGTATTGTGTTTTGTCTTATTTTTATTTATTTTTCTAATATTATATTATGATCCAACTGTTGATTGAAATAAATGAATTGATTGATTGATTAGGGAGAGATCCACTTCATACTATTCATCAATGAACTTCAAACACACTACCCATGAACTTGACTTGAACAACCCAACTTAAATTTTTCGACATTAAACTGCGATTATACGACTACTTAGAAACGCCCAATCAAAGTGAAAAGAGCGAAACCCTCATTAATATAGCCAACGGTCAATAGGATAGCCCTTGGCATTTAGTCTACAATAGTCTATGGCGCAGCACCTGTCAATCACAGCCAAAACTATTTGAATATTCAACTACTTTAATGTAAAGCATTTCTGAGAACAGTGTGTTCCTGCCTTAATGTGAATCACGCTATGCTTTTGTTTTTGGTAGTTCAGAAGTGTAATTAATGATCGTGGTTTTAAGTAAGTATTTTGTTATTCATTGGTGTAGTATTATTGGAAAGAATTGGTTTTTGTAAACAGTACAATCCTCGTTAGTCTAGTGGTCGCAAACGCTACTGCTAAGCATGAGGTTCTGGGTTTGATTCTCAGGTCGGGCAAAGTGTTATTGGGTTCTTCCATTAGGAATTTCTCAACTACAGGCACTACAGCCTCCGGAGCCTGGATTTGTGCCCATTTGATGGCAATAGGCTCGCCCCCTATTATATGGGACTTAAACAACTGGCGAAATGTGGTAGTACTAAGTTAACACTTTTGCCTAACCCTTCGAGCAATACAGGCATGATGTTATGTGATGTATATCTATAGTTATTGTTTATGTATGTATATTTATAGTTATTGATTATGCTATCACATTGTCGTAGCAGCCCGGAGTCGCTGGATTGGTCCGGTTGTTTGCGGAAGGCTCATCGCCCCCATTACATGGCGAAATTTGGATGTAGGTACTAATAAGTACACACCTCTGCTAACCGTTCGTTGATTGAGGAGTGGTTTGATGTTATTTTATGTTAAAATAAAAATCAGATAACGCTGATGTTGTTTTGCTACGATGCTACGAACATTACTTACTCTTAAGGCGCCATGATCGGGTGCTAGATCCCACTAAAGTAGGCTTGCGAAGTCGGGAGTGGTTGCCTCGCGCATTTGGTAGGTATTTAAACATATTAATTATTTAAATCATTTTATAAAGATAAACTCAGTGAATCGTGCTAAACAATCGTACTACCTTTTCATCAAAAAAAAAAAAAAATTAAAAAAAAATATATAAAAAAAAAACACCTTTGTTTTGTTGAGTAGCTATGAGATCGACTAAACATTACGAAAAGGGGTAACTTTGGGATTTTTTCTATCCAGGAAAATTTATTCGTGTTATTAAAAGCTCTCGCATGTCCGCCAGATTTTTAAATAAGATATATCTTTTTTCAGAATTTTATATCACTGTTTTTTATGTTTCCCATGGTTTCAAAAAACTAGTTAGCGCGGTTTCTGTTGGGTCATACTGCCTTAAAGAAAATAAACATGAGCTTTTATAATTCTACCCACGTCTTTTTTAAAGTCAGCCGTCACCCATAATCCATCATGGCGGCGATGGCGTGAGACCTCTGATTACCACGCAACGGAAACACTTGGACGATACATTTCCATAACGCTATGGTAAAATTATGGAGTATTAAATTCGATGCGGTTGCGATTATGTTTGATGTTAAAGTAATTCTGAAATTACTCACGGAGGAACGAATCAGCTTGTTTAGTTTGCATCGGGATGTGGGAGATTGCGCAACTATTACCTACAAGAGTCGAAACGAGATATTAAGGCGCTACCCCAAGCAAAACCTTGCGATAGTGTGTTTTTCTTCGTTATTCAGAGGCTATTAACTCATAAATTAAGAGAAATAAACTATCTATAATACATCTAAAGGCACATTAATGTTCAAATATACTATCATCACATTGCACGTTCGTATTTTGCTATGGGTGAAGTTCTATTAATTTAAAGATTACACTAATGGATAACAATTTAAAAATCTTAATTATTCACGGTAAATTTTATTTCAAAATATCGCTTTTCTTTTTCTATTAATATAATTCAAAAATTTGGTGAATTCATCGTGCGCTGGGAGCGGGACAGAGCGGCGGTACAGAGAAGGACCCAACGCTCAAGGTCGTTGGCTAATGGAAGCGCCTTAATAGGGCGTACCCCGGTCCACTTCCGTTGACCGTTAACCGTTCTACAAGCTCTTAAGCCTAAGCTTTATGGCACATTTCTCTCGACATGAAACACGTCTGGGATTTTATAAATCCGGTTTTTGAAGCCAAATAGAAATGTATGATTTTCAATTCAAGGTTATCAAAAGAGTTGATATGTACAGTCGACCGCACTTCATTTAGTCATTTAGAGGTAACATTTTGACTGAGCTGGCCTGGTTGTAGGTACCTACGAAAAAGTTTCGATAGCTTCTACTGGTTTTCTTATCATAGACGAACGAGGGATTTTACCAGTTAATCTTGATTTAATAATAAACGCAATATTAATCTATGGTGAATATTTAAAATATTAGTTCAACCTTTCTGTGAATGGGACGTAATATTCGTACTGGCCTCTTATGAAAATAATGTAATTGCATTTTGTTATCTGTGCACCTGGCTGTTTTCATTTTTCTGATAATCAGTTTGAATTTGGAACCAAAGCTTCGTTCTTCTTTTGTTATGTCCGTTTGTTCACCATAACTCGACACAAAAGGCGACACGTAGCGAATTCAGTCGAAGAATAAGCCTGTGCATACTTGAAAATGGGTCTCATTTTGAGCAATTCATAAGTTACATAAGTGAACTATTTTATTTAAATAGTGATTAAGCTTTACAATAAAAAAAAAAATGTTTTTCTTGGTCTTTCTTTAATTTAAGATACTATGTTGTTTAAAAGGAATTGAACCTTATGAATGACTCTTTCGGTTGGTATCATAAAAAACAGGATGTTTTTTTTCCCATTTTATCGGTTCTTTTCCCCGCTCAAGCAGGTGATTTTTCAAAAATCTTTATTTGCAGTTTTAATTATTTTTGAAAATAAAGGAATGTTTCCTTTCAGTAAAATTTGCCATCATCAATATTAAGGGTACTTTTCCTCCAACCACGGTCTTTTTTTTTTTTTTTCACCCTGTATATATACCTGAGCAGGGTGGCCCAGTGGTAACGGGAGTTGTCGGTCGTGAGTTCGAACCCCAAGCAGGCACTTTACTTTCTGTAAATAATTTCATCACCATTGCTTTCAAAACGTTGAAGGAAAGGAAAGGGTGGCATGCAAGCAACCGGCATGTCCTCCCTAGTAGCATTTTGGTTGGCGTTTGGTTGGGCCACATACCTCTGAAGGTGGCCCAACTAAATGCCAACGGAAAATGCTACTAGGGCCAGAACCAAAAATTCGAAGTCATCTTCCAACCCGCACTGGGCCTGCTTGGTGGATTATGACTCACTCCCTCTAACAGAAAGGAGGTCTGTGTCCCAGCAGTGAGAACATTATACGCTTATTATGCGTACATACCTAGTTACGACTTAAATATTCACGACGTATCTGTCAATATCTTGTCAAACTACCTACGAGTCCACAACATAATCGATTCTGCCAGCACTTAGCGTTCATGCATAAAAAATGGGCAAATTCTAACATCAAAGAAAATTTAATGACAATTTATACAGAAAATTGTCCGTTTGACGATGTATTAGATGTAAACAGTGATATTGAGGTCAACTAGAGTTTAAACAAACGGCCACTGCATATTACTGGCCATAAAATAGCAATTTTCTATGATGACAGACAATTCGTTCTATTTGCCTAATGTTTAATGAAAATATACGCAGTTCCTTTATTTGTAGGAAAAATCCTCTGTGCAAATAAAAACTGCACGGCAACTCGGCCACCACCGACACCATACCATACGTCTGGATTTTGTCCGGAATTTTCGACTTTAGAGGACATACACTTTCATACACGAACTCACGCCATTTTCCCATGGGAGTAGAAACTAGGTACGGAACGCCATCTGCTATACTATCGTTACATACTCCTTAACTTTTTCTGTTCCATAGGTGGTAATGGACCGAATTCTTCTACTAGGTACCACGACACTAGCGTCTTCATTTTGTCATTATCATATCTATAGTTCTATACAAATAAATAAGTGTCTGTTTGTAATGTCAAAATCCCAACTTTTTACTAAATGCATATGAAAGTACATGGTACTTTATAAGAAAAAATCGTTTTTTTTTGTGTGTCTCTTTGTTCCGGCTAATCTCCGAAACGGCTGGACCAATTTTGACGGGATTTTCACTGGCAGAGAGCTGATGTTGCTGTTGTTGTTAGTAAAAGCCACGCGAGCGAAGCTGCGGGTAGCAGCTAGTCATTAAATAAAAAATAAAAGATTCTACACTTTCTAAAATGATTTTTCTATGTTATTTGAAACAGCTTGTTCTTCGACAAAGTCCTCCTCTAAAGATTTCCATCTCTCTGTCTCTCATCATCCTCTAAATAGGTACACTCTGGACCAGCTACTCTTGACGTCATCTTCCCAACGTTTCGCTTGTCGTCCTTTGCTTTTTCTATCCCTTGGGTACCACTCTGTTATAAATTTGGTCCATTTATATTTTTCTTCTCTTAACATATGTCTTGTACAGCACCATTTTTGTGTTTTACACATTACTATACTCAATATATTTATTCATATCAACATTATCATCATCCCATAAATGACAATTGCTGACCAATGACCGCTCACCACGCTTTCCGCATTGATTGGGCAATTGGGCATCATAGCAGTTAGTTGAGAGCCATCCTTTTCAAATAGCCTGATTATCGACACCCATAATGCCTTAACAAAAGGCTATTTATTCGTAAATCTCAGTCGCGTTTTATTTTAGGACAGAAACACCATCTCCTGCTATACACCGTGGCATTTTAATCGTCTTACGACAGCCCACTTCATGTATCCAATGACCACTAATAGTACGTATCATTTATAAAAAAAGTATATATATATATACCTTCTTATGAACATGTTATTTTTTATTTTATTTAATTTTGACGCATGGCGTAGTTAGAAACACCATGTTACGAGGGTAGTCCGAGCCTTGTGTTCCAAGGGCAGCGCGGAACGGAGCAGCGACATCTTTATCAGAGTTCATTCACCCTAACGCAGAAATGTGTTTCTTACTATTGCAACTTAAACTTAATCTAAATCTTTCTTTTTTTAATCGCGCCTAGAGGTATTTTATGTCGGATGAATTAAGTGGATCACATTTGTAAGACGACTAAAATGTCACGGTATACCTATATATCTGTGATCATAGAAATATAAAATATCTATGTCTGTGATATATGTATATCTTAACATTTCATCCTAACATTTTTATTATTACAGTGGTAGCAGCAGGGCAGGAAGTTTGGATCGCATTAGCACGCGGGGCTCCAGCACCACGCTCAACGGTGATGAGGACAACATTAACGTCGTTGTGAGGTCAGTAGATCACTTCATATTATAAAACAAATTCCCTCGCCGCGTCTGTCTGTCTGAACGCGATAACTCAAAAACTCCCAAACGGATGTTCATACGGTTTTCACCAATGGAAGGAGTGATTCATGAGGAAGGTTTAAGTGTATAATTCATTAAAGTTTTTTGTTAATTGGCTGAAATATGATGATGTAAAATACTCCAAGTAGGATGAACATTAGTTACATTTTAATCTAACCGAAATGCTCGACGCGACAGCTAACACGAAGATCCGACAGAAAAAAAAATGGCATATATGCTCTCCTACTCGTGCGAAGCCGAAGCGGGTTGCTAGAACTACATCACTGGAAGCTAAAGATTTGTCTTGCAAAGCTTCAATACTTATTTATATTTCTTACCGTGTTTATACCCACAACCAAACGGTTTAGGTTTTAGGGTCTGTTAGCACGTTATCCTAGTCGCCGCTACGACATAACTAGTTAGACTTTTTCTAAACTGAACTTGATTCCTAGGTTGCATGCCGCCGATTAATGATAAATTGTAATAAGTTTGATACTGATGACTACTGATGAGTAATGACGGTGCTTTGATTAAAGTTTGATTATGATCTAGAATTTTTACTGCGTCACCTTTTTACCTGACTTCAAAAATGGAGGAGGTTATATGTTCGTCTGTATACCTTTAAATATAAATATAGGTATTATATTAATTTGTTCTTCGATATTTTCGTCAATAGGGATGATTCCTGGGTAAAAAAAAAAATAGAAAAACTGTTTAGTCCGTCAATCAGATAATAAAAAAATATTAGACACGTATTTTTTGCTTTATCATATTAATAAAAAATGACTTGGATAAAATTAAACTTGGGGAGTGGGGGCTCGTTACGTCACAGCTCAGTATAAAATCTACTGAGAAGTGACGTCATGCCACATTTGAACTCAATGTATCGCCGTAATGTTTTGATTACGTAAAAAAATAAAAAATACGTGTCCAATATTTTTTAATAATCTACATGACGGACAAATTTGGGTAGTTTTTGAGTTAGCTTCAATAATACGCATTCCACTTAGTGTATCTTAACGATGTTAAGTTCCTGTCACTGTTGTTTACATAGCAAGTATTGGTATACGAATTGAAACAAAACAGTGAAAAATAAACTTTACAAAAAATAAAAATAAACCAACACGCAAATAAAACACTACAAAGTGAAAAATAGCTTTATGTTCGGAAGTCGGTAGCAAAAAACTAAAATACAGATCCAAAGATACCGCCTTCCGATATTAAAGTTATTTTTGTAGTGTTTTTTTTTTTTAATAACTAAGCAACCTTGCACAGGCATAATTAGAAAGCCGATTATCAAATACAAATCGGCTAATAATTGTCAGTCAAACAGCAAAACCCTGTCCTGCTTTTAATCGAACACAAACTGTAGGTATTTGGGTTATTGACATGCTCCTTTGATTGTAAATAAATCGATACTCGTTCGAATGACACCTTGACAATGTGTGGAGCGAAACAATGATATAACGTAGGTATTGTAGTGTAGACGTTGTTACATTTTAATATAGGAGGGTACCTACGCCTGGTCAGCCCAGTATTGGTCTACTTACACACTTAATTAGACGTTTCATCGAGAAACCACCTCCAGAATAAAACATAGCTGGTAGGTACTACATCAAATGAATGGTGATGGGACCTGATGGATGACTGAGGAGCTAAAATGAGCCAGGAAAAAGTATGTAGGTACCTATACGAACTGTGACAGTTTCCGGACAAACCGTATTTTGGATGTAGGTATAAAATACTTCAGAACAAGCAACTAGTAAGTAGCAACTTCAAGATTATAATGGCTCACAAATTAACATCACTTCTATGAGCAAAATCATGAGAAAGTTATCTATCAATACTTACCTAAAAATACTACCGAATTGGAATAAAATAATAATTACTTCTTTGGTGAATAATCCAAAAAAAAACAACGATACATGTCAAGCTTTAGTAAACAAAACAAACCAAATCACAGTTCATAGAACGACGTCCTTGAATATTTTTCTCATAATCAGTTTTAACCTGAAAGGACAACTCCGCCCTCGATTGATTGATGTTCCCAAACTCGATAACTAATGTACAAAACTTGTTTAAGATTCAAGATTTCGGCTGTAAATCATAGGCTGGTCTATAATTAATGTTGTCGTTTTTTCCTTCGGGTTCAGCTATTTGCTTTTAATGCTCGAATCATTTGTTTCATAGTTTTTGTAGGTGTTTGATTTGTGATTACCATCAGTCGAGTCAGTTTTGTTCAGTTATTCGGGTCATTAATAATCGTTTGAACAGAAATAGCCATTTATTTAGATCTCTATCGAAGGAAGCAAGAGAGTTATTTACTAAAATAGCAAAGAATTCTCCAGCAAAAACGATGATACAATTTCTGAAGTAGTAAAGACGATGTTTATTATTCCCTTACTCACTTGGTTGGGTACATTATAGACTCTTGGGAGATACCACTTTCGTAGGAGCTAAGGACCTGTAAAAAGCGGCTTAATAATGCGAAATTAGACTCTTCGCCATCTGTCTCGACTGTTTGGGATTTTGTTTGATACCACACAGCCAGTTTTTATTATGTACAGTCAGCAACAAAAGTCGATTAACATTTCACTTTCCTAAATCTTAATTATTGAACCAAATATTTAATTAAAATTTTAATTAAATATTTGGTATGTAGCATAGAGTTATTTTTCTTTACCTTTTACTTCTGTTCCGATTTTAATTAAATATTTGGTTCAATAATTAAGATTTAGGAAAGTGAAATGTTAATCGACTTTTGTTGCTGACTGTACATACAGATCTGCCCCCTAATTGCGTAACACACTATTAACCATAATCTGAATGATTTTGACGGATATCGCTAATCCATTGCTTCATATGTTCGAAAAATTTGTCTGCTCACCAACGTAAATAATGCAATGAATGTTGTTGAACTGTCAAACTGAAACCCATTGCTACTGTGTGTTACGCAGTTACCTCACTGTTTACCACATCCATATTTTTCGCAGAGTGCGTCCAATCAGCGAGAAAGAGCGTTCGTGTGGGGAACGCTTGCTTCTCGAGTTTCCCGGTAAAGGCCAGGTGATCTGCCACAACACCACCCCCAGCCAGAAGGCTAAGGTTTTCTCCTACAATGTCGTCTTTGAGCCTGAAGCGACGCAGGTAAGCAGTAAACTTATTATTCTTAGGCCTGTGAGTAATTGCACTGAAATCTTTGCATTGCCTCTTTTTCAATCAGTCCCTCATTACTGAGGATCGTGGTCACTGGACCCCTTTGAGCGAACAATCTGCCTCTATCAACTCCAGTCCAACGTTGCCATGACCACCTGCTGCTTGAGGACGTAGATTCTGTTACTTGGTCGGACCATCGTGTTGGCGACCGGCCTCGTGCTCTTTCCCTCGGTATTGCCAACAAAGACCAGCTTTTCAAGGCTGCTATCTCTTCTTCGCATTATGTGGCCGAAATAGGTCAAAATACGCTGTAGGCAAACTGTACACAATCGGGTCTTTATATCGAGTTGGGAAAGGACAGATACATTTGTGCGTTTGGCTGTCCATGGTATTCGATGCATCCGCCTCCAGCACCACATTTCGAATGCGTCTATCCTCTCTCTTTCTCTTGCTCGGATTGTCCACGTCTCAACTCTATAGAGAAAAATTGGGAAACTAGTAATCTGACCAATCGGGCTTTAGTATTATAACTTATACCACGATTTTTCCAGATGTTCTGGAGGCGTGTCGTAGCATCTTTAGCCATGGCTATACGTCGTTTTATTTCTGTGACGCAGCTACCTTCATTATTAATATTAGTGCCCAGATAAATAAAACTGTCCACAGTCCCTTAATTGGATGTTATAGGCGCCCGATAGCTTTCCCGCACGATCTATCACCATAATCTTAGTTTTCTGCCTATTTAATGCAAGCCCTAATTTGCCACTTTCCACCTCCAATCTACGTAGTATCTGCTTCATGTCGTCAAATGTTGTAGCAAGGAGAACGGTGTCGTCATCGTACCGCAGATTGGAAATGCGCTTTCCACCAACAACAAAACCGTTTTCCCGGGGCAGTAAGGGTAGGTACCTTATGTTGTAGTTACAGAAAAACGGTTTCAGGAGCGGCGAGTCTATCCATAGTAAAAAATTAAGTTGGGAGTCTCATTTCCTACGAAGTGTATGGGAAAAGCGATTTGCGATTACTGACTTTTCTAGTAGGTACTCAAACCTCAGTTAGTCTGATAGTTTTTTTATCATTATAAGAAACAGAATCGATTGGCATCAAAAAAGTGCAGTGAGAAGGGCCCATTTTCTTGCTGACTATATTTTATTTTTTTCAAAATCAGCGAATGAGAAAAAAGTAAGGACTGTTTTCTAAGACCGTTTTCCTGTAGCTACAATGGTTGATGTTCCTGCCATTACTGCCCCATCTCAAAAGTCCTGTATACTCTCCATACACATGGAAGAGCAGAGGTGAGAGGATGCATCCCTACCTAACGCCTTTCTTGATGGAAAGAGCGGTTGTTGATGTAGAGGCATCGGACTAGGTCAATAATATGATGTTAAGGCGTACCCATGTCTTTGAGAACCTCCCACAGTTTATCCCTTTCCACACAATCAAAGGCTTTGGTGTAATCAATAAAACACAACAACACAGGGCTGTTAAATTCCCGGCTCTTTTCTATGATTTGGCGAACGTTCAGGATTTGGTCCCGCGTGCCTTTGCCTTTAAAAAAACTTATGTAAACTTGTGTTTTAGCCTGTTGTTTATGATGTACAGGAGTATCCTGCTGTCATGTGGAATAAGTGCCCTAAATCACTTATGCTTGTTTTGTTTATTGCATTGTTTTTGCTTATTTAATTTAAGAATGATAGGGTCCCAGAAAACCCGACGTCACAACAACAAAACTACAGCTCTTGTAATCTAGAAAATCTGCAGCTCATAAAATGATCACACTACGTAAAATGATCTCTGTACGTTGATGTGTGCTGAAAAGATATAGATATGTATACTTTGAGTTGACTTTGAAAAACAAAATACAAATTTGTTAGAAAATAAATTAAGGAACAAAAGCCGGAAATCAAGAGGTTATCAAAGAGAGATCCAGAACAACACTGACTACACTGAATGACCAATCCCCAAATTCTACTATTAAAGAGTTTAATTTTTTTCTCATACAGGAAGACGTTCTAGAATATTCTGGTGTCAAGAGGCTGTTAGAGATGGCGGTGGAAGGGTTCTCCTGCACAGCCTTCTGCTACGGACAGACTGGCAGCGGGAAGACACATACCTTGACTGGACCTCCGGGATTGGTGAGTGAATCTGGGGTGATTTATGGGGCGCGATTTGACGGTTTTTATGCTATACATTAAAGGGTTTATTTATAAACGGTGCTTAAAGTTAAGTGAAGTTTAAACGTCAAATATGTATGGTTAAACAGTCGCTAATCATTACATAACTTTAAGCAACCTTTATAAATAAACCCCATAGTGCGTAAGAAAGTGGTGTCGCTAATCCAAAAACTGAGCGGTAGCACCAACAGCATTTTGCAAATGATTCCATCCCGAAGCGACTGTCCCATACAGATAAACTGGGTGGGAATAGTTACGGGGTAATTATAATTCGTGTAATAGGTACCTACTAACATAGATCTTAAGAAAATTGTTACTAGCACTTATATGGATTCTGGGCCTCAAGTCTGCTATTACAATAGTGTCAGAATGGTCTCTTCATTGTGAGTTTTTGACAGATTTGCCATACTCACAATGGCGAGACCATTCTGACACTATTGTAATAGCGGACTTGAGGCCCTGTTCGAAATAAATGTTTAATGATTGATTGATTAATGTAGGGGCTGCTCATACGTAGCAATTTTGGTTGAAACATCTGTCAACTTTTTAAATAGTTTCTGTTAATGGCTGCTAGTTGCAGCAACGTCTACGTCTGTGAAGTTTCTTGAAATTAAACCACAAACGTCATATATAGGGTAGGTAGCTAGGTTTCCGAAACTCGAGGATCAGAATTTCTCCATCTTTTCATCGCCTTCTGCCCCATGTTTTGCGGTTCTATTTTTAACCGACTTCAAAAAAGTAGGAGGCTATTATGATTATTTATGTTCGTCAGTATGTATATTTTTGAAATGAACACTTCTTTAGCCGCGTTGAGCGATTTTTGGTAGGGCAAAAACTTATGGGTTCGCGTCACCGAAATGCGCGACATGCTCGTGACATTTTGCGCCCGACTCATTTATTCCGAAGGTTTGAGCTTTCACTTCTGTCGGCAGTCTTTATGACTGCATTTTTTTTTTTTATTTATACTCGTATTCATCGATAATTTCGTCAATAATTGTGGATCGATTTTGAAAATTCTATTTTCATTTTTCTTAATAGTACTTGATTAAAGAAGAAAAAATCTATCATACCGGAACAAGGCTTAATTGTCTCGTTCTAGTGGTCGTAAGCGTGAGTTTTGAGCATGGCGTCCTGAGTTCGATCTACAGGTCGAGTATTTCCCCGGAGTGGAGTAATAATGGAATAGGCTCGTCAACTATTTACATGGGGCTTAAACAGAACAGCAGAAATATAGGCGTACTGAACTCCTCTGTCTACCTGGCTTGATTAAATGTTGTCTTTGCACAATGATTGAATTAAACATCCAAGAATGGTGTCAACACGCAGATTTCTAAGATTTCCATGGTGTTTAGGTACGAGTACATAGCCAACCCGTAGATAGTTTTTTGTTTAAAATATTCAACAATTCCTTTTCACATCCAATATGAGGGACAACTGATAAGAAAATAACAAAAAAAAAAACATCCCTCTTCCCTACAATTTAGTGTGAACAGGAGTTAATAATAGCTATTCCAAATGACAATCGATTCCGACCTCGTGGGGCTATCGATCGTTCATACATACATAATCACACACGAGAATGTACGTATATGCATTATGTATGTGTGTGTATGGTGCATTGATGAGTTATGATTGCGACAGATTCATAGATAAGCGGGCCATCTATGGTTTCATGAAACACGGCGGGTAGAATTTGTAATGTCACGTAATGTGAAGGGTAGTTGTAATTTATTCCAAAAATTAAGCTGTATGGTTAAATTTTGTATACTTTAAATTGTGACTTGGTTAGAGTATGTTAATTAGGTAACAATTTTTTTGTATTACCAAGGGGTATCGTGTTTTCCAGTAATTTAATTAAAGTAATTTATTTAAGGTTAAGCTACGCTTGCCGAGGTTGGTCCGTGGATGGGTGGACCATCTCTCCATGCCTCGGAAAGCACGTTAAGGCTCGTACAGACTCGCGCCATATTGCGGGCGCGACAGGCACCGACAAAGAAATTCTGCTACTAGTGTCGCGTCTCGCCCCCGATATCGCACTAGTCTGTACGAGCCTTTAAGCTTTTGGTCCCGGCTGTCATTTATAAAATATCTGTGGACTAGTTTGGACATTTTAAACACCAAGGAACTCCCACTATTCAAATAAAAAAATTAAAAAAAATAAAAATTGACAAAGCTAAATCATGGATCGTGTATTACACGATCCATGATTTCTTAAGAGGGCGTACAAGGATCCACTAGCACCACTCCTTAAAAAAAAAGATTATCTTGTGACTGAGAAGGAATTATGAAAAACGGCTCAACAGCGACCTCGGTGTGTCTAACCCTAAGTCTCAAATTCAGATAATTTATGTAAACAAAGGGGATAACATATCAAAAAAATATCTTCGTAATGGAAATTCACATAAAATGGCGAAAAAAGAGGTTTCATTTTCTTTTAAGTACTGATTTTAAGAAATATGAATTAAAAAATAATCATACCGTAATTATTTTTATAAATTTTCGCTTTTAAACAAAGTTATTAAAAAAAGGAGATTTTCTGGTATAAAATATTTTATGATACTGGTAACAATGCAGGAGATACAAACATTTTTAAATTTTTTACATCTTCAACAACACTAATATTACAACTCTCATTCATAGATTCATATTGTAAGTAGCATATCTAGTCACATTTTGGATGAAAACGGCTGTAAACTGTTTCGAGTGGAAATCGATTTTGGGACGCCTGCATCTAGCATTTAACTTAAAAGGGCTGATTATGACGATCATATGCCGTGTCTCCGACATACTACACAAAACATTGTTTGGTAACGGTATTTTGTTTGCATAGTTCTTATAATTAATTCACTTTAATTTTAGCGATGACTATTTACAAAAAAATAATATGATAAAATGTTTTGCACCACTGTCCTGTCATTTTGACAGTGACATTTCTTGACATTACTTTGTTTACATAAATTATCTGAATTAGAGACTTTGGGTATAGAATTTTTTAATACATATTATAAAGTTTCATATTGAGACACGAAGCAACAATATTCGATCTAATTTCTAGACACACTTACCGATATAGTTGATTGAGCCGTTTTTCATAATTCCTTCTCAGTCACGAGATAATATGTTTTTAAAGGAGTGGCGCTAGTAGACCGGTGACAACGCTCTTAAGGTTTTAAATCGTTTGGAGAAATTTGACAGTTTCGTATAGCCAGTTTTTTTTCCCTTATCAATAAGAACTAAAGTTCTTAATATTTAATCACAATCTAGCCTAATAGACTAATAAGCAATTTAACCCTTAGCTTATTATTTTACGTGATAGATTACATATATATATATTTTTTTTCTTTTTAAGATTAGAACACAATTTATTAACGCTGCTGACAAGTTCTTCAGCGGATACCTCCCCTGGGGGTCTTCGTCTTCCAAGCGCGGTGTCGTACGTGTAGGGTTCACTCGTGGTGAAGCTAGCCCCCCCCGCATGCTCCAATGCGGGCTTGTTAAGCCCCCAACTAGCCACTCTACAGCCCCCAGTGTCGTATAACCTGATGTGCTGGCGACTGTCCCTACTTTAAAAAAATTAGATGTGTGAATTTTTTTGATGTTATGCAGGTAATTTGTATCTTATCCTACTTCGTCGTTAGTTTAGTTGTCGCAAGCACTACTGCTCAGCATGAGGTGCTGGGTTTGATTCCCAGGTGGGAAAAAACTTCAATAACACTTTGCAGTGTTATTGAAGTTTTTTCAACAGAGATTTCAGAACTACAGCCCGAACTACAGTCCCAGTCTGGATTTGTGCCCGGTTAATGACAATAAGCTCGCTCCCGAGGAGGGTAGGGAGCGAGCGAGCGGAGCGGAGCGGAGCGGTTTAGTGAGTCTAGCGAGTGGTGTTATAATGTTTAAGTCCAATGTAATAACATTGGACTTAAACATAACAGTAACTTAATTACGTAACACAGTTTGAATCACAATCCGAGAGGTTTAAAGGTGTCCGAATCAACAGCGAAAAAAAATCAGATTCAGACACTGTGTCAGAATATATTGTGTCCGAGTCATCAGCAAGTCGTTATTGATTGTGCCATCACATTTTGCTAGAGCTTCATAGACAGGTACCTAAGGTTAAAATTCCACGAGTATGATTTAGTATGCACCATGCAGTATTCGAAGATGCATATTTTATTAAGTTCTAAAGATAGAAGAGGGTCGACTCTGACCTACAAATGGAATCTCCGTGATTCTTGGAAGAACATTATAGTTTGCACATTTCTGGCATTTTAATCTACCTACCTATTAGTGTTTACGACTCAGAAGGTAGAACATAATTTGAGTTCACTGCAACAATTTATCACAGTGTTTTTTAACCTTTTTCATAGTGTGGCCCCCTTAGTATGGAAAAATATTTTGCGACCCCCTACCCTCCGCGGTTAACTTGGAATTCAAGTCAGTCACTTTGGTTACTTTTTGGTTAAGCAGAAAAACAGAATACCCACATCGAAGTGATTGATTCCATTTGGAACCTCCTACTTGTGCCAGATAACGTTTTCATCGATGGTTCAATTAAGAGGCAAACAGAGAAATCGCCAAAATTTAGAGAATCGTATGTGTAATATATTTATGAGCTTTAAAGCGGCGACCCCCTTAAAGAGGCTTGGCGTCCCCCTAGAGGGTCGCGATCCACACGTTTTAAAACGCTGATTTATCAGATCTGGTTTTATCTACTTCCAACTGACGACCTCTCACTCGCCAGTCCAATTTAAACTTTGGGCTATTGCGATTGTTCTCCTACCATCTCCCACCGCAGCATTACTGAAGAGCTTTCCCTTACTGATTTGGAGCGAATTAAACGAGCATTTAAAAAGACTTTCTTTCAATAAGTATGTCAGATCTTGTACAGAAAACTCCATTTCAAAAATGATTGACTGTTGAATCTTTTTACCAACCAAGCCATAGTTATTTTTATACAGCACGTCCCGAGAGAAAAAGAAAAAACTTTTCCTCTATGCATATAGAGGAAAAGTTTGACACCGGAAAAGTAATAAAGTTATCCATAATTTCACAGAAAAGCTTCACAACAAACCAGTGACAATTATAAACGTAATCACGCTAAAACAATGGCGGAACGAACGTCACGCGATATGCATATCGTTAGTAGTCTGTTTGAATTTACTTTTGAACTGAGAACGTACTATCACGCCTGTAGGCATTCCCTGATGGTGTAGACAGAGTCACATACAAGGCAATTCACCGGACAAATCAGATCAGGGAAAATCCTAATGAATAAACTCAACAACACTGCTCGATCCTATAGAATCCCTCTATATTCGCAGTTGCAACTATAAACTTACAAGATTGCGAGACAGTCAACTGCAGGGTAATTGGGTAACACACTTACAGTAGCAATGGCTTTCATTTTGACAGTTCAACAACATTCATTGCGTTATTTCCATGTTAAGCAGACAAATTTTTCATATGAAGCAATGGATTAGCAATATCCTTCAAAATCATTCAATTTTAAGCTGGTATAGATAGGCAGTTGTTTTCTTGCGACCTCAGATGGAGGTAGGGTAGGTATTTCCAGTCTTCGTACTACTTTTAAGACTCGTAACTTTCTGATTTCTCTGCCATTCTTAGATGGTAGGTTAACCAGGCGTTTAATACCCCTGGACAGGAACGTCTTGCGCCTGGTGACGGGGACCATCACGGGACACTGCTCGCTAAACACACTTCCACACAATAGGCATATCGGACAATCCTCTGTGCAGGGCTTACATGGAGGCTGAGGAAACCGTCGTGCATGTGCTCTTTGAATGCACAAGCGTCAACCAGATTAGAACAGGAACCCCCGGGGTAGCCAGATCTTTCACAGATGTTTTAAAGTTTAGAACATCCGTGAAAGATCTAGGTGGGTTGGTTGGAATAACCAACGATGGCCGCCATGGCTCACGTACAATGGTCCACCTGAAGGACTAAGTGCGGTAACCAAACCCTCTAATATAGAACTGCCTGATTTCTATGATTTTATTTTTATTTTTTTAGTCTATTAGTCTGAGACTAAATAGGTATCTACCTACATGTTTATTTTACACAAAGTATTACATAGTCACACAATAAGCTCGACACAAACGAGCGACAATTAAAATCGTAATCATGCAGCGTAACATGTGACGTCACGCGATGTGGACATAATTTATTGTGTGATTGTTTTTAAAATTAACAAATACGTGTAGATATGTAAAGTGTATCAAAACTATAATTATGACCTTAAGAATAATCATTTAGATGTGTCAGGTTTTAAAGGCTATATACAGGTACCAAAATTAATGAATTAACCTAAATGAAACATCGTCAGTAATTACGTAGGTATGCTCCAATCTGCTCATCATCATCATTGCAGCCGAAAGACGTCCACTGCTGGACAATGGACATAGGCCTCCCCCAAGCACCTTTGTGTTTGTCATTTTTGAAGTGAAAACTTCTTTAGGCGCGTTGAGCACTTTTTGGGTGAACAAAAATCATGGAACTCGCGTCATCGTTACCGAACGCTTTCCATGAGCTATAATGTATACTGTGTATATATGTGTACTTTAGGGTAAACAAAAATCATGGAACTCGCGTCATCGTCACCGATCGCTTTCCATGAGCTATAATGTATACTGTGTATATACATATGTGTACTTTTTGGGTGAACAAAAATCATGGAACTCGCGTCATCGTCACCGAACGCTTTCCATGAGCTATATGTATACTGTGTATATATGTGCACTTTTTGGGTGAACAAAAATCATGGAACTCGCGTCATCTTCACCGAACGCTTTCCATGTGCTATATGTATACTGTGTATATATGTGCACTTTTTGGGTGAACAAAAATCATGGAACTCGCGTCATCGTCACCGAACGCTTTCCATGAGCTATAATGTATACTGTGTATATACATATGTGTACTTTTTGGGTGAACAAAAATCATGGAACTCGCGTCATCGTCACCGAACGCTTTCCATGAGCTATAATGTATACTGTGTATATACATATGTGTACTTTTTGGGTGAACAAAAATCATGGAACTCGCGTCATCTTCACCGAACGCTTTCCATGAGCTATATGTATACTGTGTATATATGTGCACTTTTTGGGTGAACAAAAATCATGGAACTCGCGTCATCTTCACCGAACGCTTTCCATGAGCTATATGTATACTGTGTACATATGTGCACTTTTTGGGTGAACATAAATCATGGAACTCGCGTCATCGTCACCGAACGCTTTCCATGAGCTATATATATACTGTGTATATATGTGCACTTTTTGGGTGAACAAAAATCATGGAACTCGCGTCATCGTCACCGAACGCTTTCCATGAGCTATATGTATACTGTGTATATATGTGCACTTTTTGGGTGAACAAAAATCATGGAACTCGCGTCATCTTCACCGAACGCTTTCCATGAGCTATATGTATACTGTGTATATATGTGCACTTTTTGGGTGAACAAAAATCATGGAACTCGCGTCATCGTCACCGAACGCTTTCCATGAGCTATATGTATACTGTGTATATATGTGCACTTTTTGGGTGAACAAAAATCATGGAACTCGCGTCATCGTCACCGAACGCTTTCCATGAGCTATATGTATACTGTGTATATATGTGTACTTTTTGGGTGAACAAAAATCATGGAACTCGCGTCATCTTAACCGAACGCTTTCCATGAGCTATATGTATACTGTGTATATATGTGCACTTTTTGGGTGAACAAAAACCATGGAACTCGCGTCATCGTCACCGAACGCTTTCCATGAGCTATATGTATACTGTGTATATATGTGCACTTTTTGGGTGAACAAAAATCATGGAACTCGCGTCATCTTCACCGAACGCTTTCCATGAGCTATATGTATACTGTGTATATATGTGCACTTTTTGGGTGAACAAAAACCATGGAACTCGCGTCATCGTCACCGAACGCTTTCCATGAGCTATATGTATACTGTGTATATATGTGTACTTTTTGGGTGAACAAAAATCATGGAACTCGCGTCATCTTCACCGAACGCTTTCCATGAGCTATATGTATACTGTGTATATATGTGCACTTTTTGGGTGAACAAAAATCATGGAACTCACGTCATCGTCACCGAACGTTTTAGTTACTTAGTTTTCACTTCTATCGGCAGTCCCCAAAGACTGCCCCGCATGTTTTTTTGGGGGGGTTTCCCATAATCGCCACGCTTGGCAGGCGGGTTGGCGATCG
The DNA here is from genome assembly GCA_947523025.1 of Dryobota labecula. Lineage (NCBI taxonomy): Eukaryota > Metazoa > Arthropoda > Insecta > Lepidoptera > Noctuidae > Dryobota > Dryobota labecula. The sequence goes on along the minus strand of OX383296.1, from coordinate 3,552,672 downwards.
CAGTAAGATGTTAAAAATGCGAACGCTGCTGCCCATTCTCTAGTAAGTCCCTTAGTCGCCTGTTACGACACCCACGGGAGGAAATAGGATAATGCTATTCTTTAAATCCGGCATCACACGGACTCAAGCAATCTGGGGGCCAAGTCTAGTACGAGTAATGTACAAACGTTGCAATGGTCTCTTCATTGCGAATTTTTGACAGATTTGCCATACAAACACTGTCAAATACTCACAATGGCGAGACCATTCTGACACTATTGTAATAGCAGATTTGAGGCACTGCTCAACTGCCCCTAATCCACAATACCTATAGATTGATAAGTAGCACCCTAATTGCGTACCACACTATAAATCACAATCTAAATGATTTTGAAGGATATTGCTAATCTAATATTGCTTCATATGTTCGAAAAATTTGTCTGCTCACAACGTAAATAACGCGTGGCGGTATCAACAACGCCACATGCGAACCACGCATCAAAGACCTGACGTCACAAATCCTGCATCGCGCTATCAGAATTTACCGCGCGACTAGCATATATACAACATCCCGACATCAACCGTTGGGCAGTTGCCCACCAGACACAACACCCGTCTGGTCGGAGGATCCTCCCTTGACTATAGAGTATGAGTGAACTTTACACCCTGTTCCTCATACCTCTAAAAACGCAATGAACGTTGTTGAACTGTTAAATTGAAACCCATTGCTACTGTGTTACGCAATTTCCCCGCAGGTCTGTGCCAGTGTCCTAATCGAGTTTAGGTACTTTTACAAAATTTTACTTTGTGTCGGTGCCATACGTAACGATGCAATAATGTAAGTGGAAGCTTGTGAATCAATTGGACATGAAAAACCTTGTATCGACCGAGTTACGACTGTGGACGCACCCTGTGGACTGTGGATGCCGTGACATCTGTTAATGACATTGTAACTAAACACATTCTTTCATACATTGTAGGTAAGTATACCTAGTCGCATCACTACAAATACCTATGACAATAATAGTTATTGGTAAAACACTAAAAACTTCTCAGGACTATATTACTAACATTATCAACAACAACTTTTGTTCTATGACTTTTTACAAAACAAACCTTCAAGATTTCGTTGTTCTATCTAACACATTTCGATTCTGTATTTTGTTGTACGGTCAGCTGCAGAGAAATCTCACCCCCTAGCAATGTATTTATTCATTACCAAGGGGTGAGATTTCTCTGCAGCTGACTACGCCTCCCGTGCACTGTCGCCGCTAGCTTTTGTACTAGACAGACACAGCAGTTTGTTTTGCTACGCATAGAGTTCGTATCATTTAGGGTCAATTCATACTAGAGCAGAGTCGAAGCGCATCGAAGGGTCAATCTGAAACTTAACATAGCAAATTCACCCTTATCTCCACAACGTAATACACATATTTCTTCTAAGTTAAAAAAAGACGCGCGAATTCGCGCGCATTCTACGGAATACGCGCATCTGCGAGTGACCAACTCTAATTGGTGCGCGCGCGTTACGTTGTACCGATAAGATGTACTACTGTTGTAGAGATAAGGGTGAATTTGCTGTGTTATCCTTTAGATTAACGCTTCGCTGCGCTTCGACTCTGCGCTAGTATGAATCGACCCTTAGAGCGTTGAATTTAAATATTTTTATTTTTGTATGAAAATATGATAAACTAGCTTTAGCCCGCAGCTCCACCCGCGTGGATGTCGGTTATCGCGTAAAAAGTAGCCTATGTCCTTTTTCTCCGCCAAACATGACAATCGGTTCAGCGGTTAAGGCGTGAAAACGTAACCGACAGAGTTACTTTCACATTTTTATAATATTAGTATGGATAGTATGGATTAAAATCGGATGAATTAGGATTATGATTAAGTCATAGAAAAATTAAAGGCATTGCAACTGTAAGTGTATTACGCAATTACCTCGCAGGACTCCATGCTCAGCGAATGCGACCACGTGGGCTAAGAGACAGCCAAAACCAAATAAAGATATCAAACTGCAATCTAATCTTATCCCTCTCCATATTGTCCTTCAGGTGGAGAGTGGAGCAAGTCCTTTCCACTCCGAACACGGTCTGATGGTCCGTTCCTTTATCTACCTGTTCCGGCTGATCAGCGAAAAACCGGAGTCGCACTTCATATTGAAGGCGTCCTTCTTAGAAATATACAATGAAAAGGTATGTAAAACACCCATAAAATTTGGAGATTGCTTCCTAAAAACGGTTATGCATGTTTCCAGATAGGTTCCATATTCAAGCAATTCGATTTGCTTCAAACTTTTTTGAGAACCCCAGAAAGGCATATTTTTTTATCTGTCCTAATTTCCTAAATCTGGTAAGGATCGGGTTCTAGGAGGGAGACGCTGCTTTTCTGGGATTCGAAATACAAACTGAAGCACTTTTCCGTATCTCCTTCTTCTGACTACAACACTTTTCCTCATTAAAGTTATTTGGTTACAGGTAATAGATCTCCTAAACCCGGGTAGTTCTAGGAAACCGCTACAGGTGCGGTGGTCTAAGGACAGCAGGAGTTTCTACGTTGAGAATCAGTTTACGGTGGACTGTGAGACACTTGATGACTTGTTTGCTGTGTTAGAAGAAGGTAAGATACAGAAATGTTTACTGTGTAGATAAGGTAGGGTTCAGTCCAACTTGTTGAGGAAAGTTCCAAAAGTTCCCTCGAGAGATTCCTCGTAGATAAGGTAGGAACAACCTGAAAATATAATTTTATAATAACTCTAGCTACTTTCTGAAAGGATGTACAAGTTCATTTCAGCGTAATCTTAATGAAAAATCTCATGTCAAGTGAGATAATGTAATTTTTTTTGATATTATTTTGGTCCACCAATCAACTGCTAACATGAAATTGGGCAGCAAATTTACTCCTCAGTAGTCACAAAAAATAAAACCCCGGTGTTAGTTTGAATTAACAACTTTCTCATTTACCAGGCATGCGCAACCGCGCCGTAGGAGCGCACGCGATGAACTCGAATTCGTCTCGCTCGCACACATTGCTCTGCGTGCGCGTACGAAGAGATCTGCGCGAGGACGCCGGCGTCGTCTGCTCCACGCACGGCAAGATCAACTTCGTGGACTTAGCGGGCAGCGAAATGACCAAGCGGACGCATAGCACTGGCAAGACGCTGGAGGAAGCTAATAATATTAATAGGAGTCTTATGGTGCTCGGTAAGTAATGATAAAACTTATCGATATTGACCACATCTTGATATATCTCTTTTCAGATACATAACCTCATCTTGTATGTTAGATACCTCTTCTTCTTCTTCGTAGCACTCTTGTCAGAGTGGTCATGGTCTTCATGTAGTTTCTTGTCCGGGGGCTGATGTGATCTGCCTCACGATTTTTCTCCATCTACCTACTGCGATTTTTTGTGTTTTTAGTGCACTCATCGAGGGATCAAGGGACGCCACTGCGGTTTTAATTTGGTCAGTCCATCTCATGTCAGTCTACCCTGCACGACAAGGTGCTCTATAGAGTCACCCGAGACGTGTCCAAAGTATTTAAGGATGCGCGTTTGGACCATAACAGATAGACGCTTTTAGATACCGAGTTCGTGGCGTATATAGGTGTTGGTGCTAAACTCGATCCACGAGACCCCAAGCATTCTTCTCCAGCAACACATTTCCAGAACCTCAATCTTCTTCTTCTCGATGTCACGCAGCGTCCACGTCTCAGCAGCGTATAGGAACATATAGGGAAAACCCGTGTTTGGACAAGCCGGATCTTGGTGGCTTTTGTAATATCTCTGTTCCTCCAGACTGTTTTAAGTTTGTCTATCGATGATGTAGTTATCGCTATACGTCTCTTAATTTCATCTATGCATCCACCCCCTTTTGAGAATACCTAATGCTCCAAGAAAAATGTAGTTAGATACCTACCAATGCTGAATCTCATCACTTTATCTTTCAAACTTTGCCAAAGGGCAGCAAAATCTCTTTCTACCCTCCAAAAAAATCCATTTACCATTAATTTATTAGATATCACTTTGGTTGTTTTCCCATAGGTTATTGCATAGCACAGCTGAGCGATGGCAAGAAACGAGGCCATATACCATACCGGGACAGCAAGCTCACTAAACTTTTAGCTGACAGCCTCGCGGGGAACGGAGTAACGCTGATGGTAAGACAAGGAACATTCTTGGATACTACCAAACAGTTTTAGTATCAAATTAATTTTTCGTTTGGATACTTGCAGATCGCCTGTATAGCACCAACGAGATCAAATCTTAGCGAGACGGTCAATACTCTTCGGTACGCGGCGCGTGCTAAGAAGATCAAAACGAAGCCCATCGTCAAAATGGTAAGCAAATAACTTTTGATCTTACTTCGAATTCCTACTATAATAAAAATCCATCGTTATTATCGGCCTAGCCAAGTAGATTGCCTGCCCTCCACATACCAATTTCGGGCTCCTCAAGTTCTTACTATCTCCCCGTTACGACTGCCGTTTTTAGAGTTCCGTAGTCAACAAGAAACCCTTATAGTTTAGCCATGTCCGTCTGTCTGTCTGTCTGTCTATCCGCAGCTTAGCTCAGAGATTATTAGTAGGTACTAGAAACGGAAAGCTGAAATTTGGCATGGATATACATAATTAATCACGTCAACAAAGCACAGTGTGTAATTTCGGCCCGGCTGCGGTCACGCGTATGTTATGTGTTTAATTGATAGCTGTTACTATTTTAGAGATTTGACAAAGACACCGAAGCTTTTATTGTAATTATTTACTGAGTTAATGTGTTTTTATAGAAAAACCCATAGAAACCATAAAAATGCAATATCTTTTTTCAGGTAGATTATAAGCAAATAAATAAAATATGTTCTCATAGAAGAAGTTTGTAGCTATAACCTTGCAAAAAACTACATAAAAAACACGGTAAATCAAGACACAATTAAGGTTTTTATCAAAAATGAATACTATTTTTTGTGGAGCAGTATCGTAATGGTCGCATTTTATTTTTAATGGAAAAAAAATACACATAGTCACATAGTTGCATAAAAAATATCAGCTAATAAAAATGAAGGGGCGACGAGATATGAATTTTTAAAATTTTGGTAAGGGTTGTCACTAACTTTTCAATGGAAATTTAATGATCATATTCAGAGTCATACTCGTATTCATTGATTCTGCTCATAAATAACATCGTTAATGTTGGTTTATTATATTACTTATATCATTAAATCACACAAATTAAAAAAAAACAAAAAAGTAATATAAAACAATGTTTTTTTTTTAAATATAATATGCGTTATTATGTTTGACTCTCTTAAAAAATTATGCTACGCAATAGAACGTTGCATCAAAAGTTTTTAATATGAAAATATCTTCGATGAAGGACATTGTGTGGTATTGGGAAGGGGTCCGCCCTCGTCAAGCTTATGCTAAAACCCAATATCAGTACTCAATGTCCGGAGAAGCAGGGAGAGGCGTCATGGAGACATCGAAAGTTTCTAATTCATTTATAATTTATTTTTATGGTTACATTTGGACAACCCTATTTCCATAGAAATTTCTAAAATACTTAGAAACGCTATATCTCTCTAACCCTTACATTGTCGTGTGTAATTTTTTAGGACATAATAAACAACTATATTGTTCATATTTATAATTAAGAATAAAATGCGACCGATACAGGATTAAATAAAAAATAAAAAAAAGGGAAAATAAGAAAATCTTAAATATGTCTTATAATATTACAGCTACATTTCCTATTTTTTTTTATATGAATACATAATGCAATTTTACGTTACTTACGATACTAACAAAAACAGAAGCAATTATATTTTAGGAGTAAAAAAATAATTAAGTTTTTCTAAGGTATTTGAACTTTCAAAAAAAAAAAAAAACATTTCTCTAAAAGTATACAGAAATTAACTATAGGAATTTTTATCGATTGTTTGCAATACCAAACTCTTTCGAATAAACACATAAACTACGCGTGGCCGCAGCCGGGCCGAAATTACACACTGTGCAAAGTGGTAAAATAAAATCTTGAAATTTTTTTTTAGGGTCATCTCCCCTACACTTAAAGTGGGGATGATAAATTTTTTTCGTCTTTTCCATCGTTGGATAGGTCGTTCAAAAATATTGCGGGTTTGTGAAAACCATTTTTAGATTCAGGGATTCGCTTGCTTAATATTAAGCTTTGTAGAGCTAATTTTTGTTTGAGTAAAGTAACCCCCAGCCAGCCCCCCTGCCAGCTAAATGGTTGTACTTGGATATGTGAAAAAAATCACAGCACTAGAATATAACGAAGTGAAAAGGAAACCTATCACAGAAAAGTAGGCTTTAGAAGATAACGAGTAATAGTCAACCAACTTACATTTGCAGTTGTAATGTACGGGAGAACATGCATTTCAACATTTTCAACTACAATGTTAAGATTGTTTTTGGGATAAATTCGTCCAAACTACGGAAGCCTGAGCGTGGTCCGACACGCACTTGTTATGTTCTAAGATCGACTCCACTCGTTTGTTCGTAAAGTGTAGTTGTAAAAGCTGATCATGATTCATGATGTTTTCAGGACGCGAGAGATGCCCTAATACTAAGTTTGAAGAGAGAAGTAGAAGCTTTGCAGGCGGAGAACCAACATTTGAGAACTGCGCTGCACGTCCAGACGGATTACAATTTGGACGCTTACAGTAAGAAAAAAAAAAAAAAAAAAACAAAGTAGCTACTTCTAGTATTATAGGAACTTTTTCTGATTTAGTATCTAGTGAGACGTTGCGTAGGTACCAGGAGTCGAGGAAGCAGCTGGACCTGATCGGAGCCAACATGCCGGCGTCGAAATGAAAAGATGCCCATTAATAAATATCCCCCGTCTCTCCACTATTCCTTTGCCTACTCAAGGACGCGTATCCGGTATGGCTCTAATAATACTTCCATATCCTATGGGCACGTCTTCCCTACCATTATCGTGCCCCCCGGTCTACTCCTGGATATTTAATGATAACCGTAGCACCATGAAACATGAGGCTCCAGGGGCTAGTGCGAATCTTTGGGTTTATTCGAGTAATCAAGTCTGGTTTAACCACGCTGGGGTCGGTGCATTTCATTCATTCGTTCATAGTGAGAGCTTGCGTAGGTACCAGAAGGCGTGGGTGGGTATGACGGCTTATTCCACTAATCCCCCCTGAGAGAATCCCCCTCAGTGGGGAAAACTGAACCCTAATGTAAAAAAAATAAGTTAAAGGAATAAGTTTTTTTTTCTTCAATTCTAGTTTCCCCACTAAGCGGGATTATCAGGGGTTAATTCTGGACTGTTTTTTATAGATTCCACTTTTCCTCCTAAGGGGGAATTTCAGGGGGGGTTTGTGGAATAAGCCGGTATGACAAGGTAAGCTGCTGAAGGTCGCGGAAATCCGCTGCACGAGGACAGTACAGTATTAGGTACTGGTCGATATGGGAATGCTTGTTCTACAGTGGACGTTCTTCAGCTGACATGCCGCCAAACTCTCCAAAATCAGAATTAATAGCACTGTCAACCTCTTCTTGGATTTCAAGCGTTAAGATTTTTTTTATTAACCTTACACAGGCCAAGGTCAACGCCGAACGCCAACCCAGATAGAACCAAACAAGTTATACCAACTCCCACAATCGGAACTGGTGGAGTTGGTACAACTGCACATGGAAGAGAACTCCGCTTTGAGGACCGAGAACAGCGAGCTGTTTGGAGTTAGGGACACGTTGTTGAGAGACCAGGAGATGCTGAGCAGGGAAAACGAGAGGCTGCTTAAGAAACTGGAGGATGTTAACTCGTGAGTATAGGTAGATAAAAAAAGATTCTGGGCTTCAAGTCCTACTTTGTGTAGAGAAAAGAGGAACTACTAAGGAATGTTTGCATAAAATTTTGCAAAAAACAGAAATATAGGAATACCTTTCTTTTCGTGAGTGTATTTCATGGTCATCCTCCTTTTTGATAAAGATGGGAGGTATTGATATAACCCAAACCACTCGATGGCCATCATAAGCCTCAGATTTGTCCAGTATCTCCAGTGGAATACACTGATGATACGAAACAAATTGGATCGAAATTGGAATTTTATTAAGCTTATCACATAATTTCAGAGTTACAAGCAAATTCAAACAAAAGATTTTACTTTGGAATACCTAGAAATCTAATTATTTGTGATGGTGTTCCTAGGACACTGTTTGGATTCAGCTGATACTCCAGCAAGAACGAAGGGAGGTCAGTTACAAATCTAAAGGCTGTTACAATGCATGATACACAACACGCCGAACCGCATAAATTATTACTAAATATATTTAATTATCGATCTTACTCATCTAAGCATGATTAAAATGAATTTAAAAGGTTAATTGCAGCACTACACCATCCCACGTGTGATTTAGTCATTTTAGGTTTCTTTCATTCCTACATTTAGAGCCTGAATGAATAGCCAATTAGCCAGATTGCTGGCTTGTTCACAGACTTGGCCTTGGGACAGCTGCCTGCCAAAATTTTCCCTTAGGTCCTAGCTGAGTCATATATGGCGATTCGCAGAATTTGTTGTGAGATAAGTACTGATAAGCTATGCTAAGTCGAATTGGGAATTTGTGGTAACCCCTTACGTACGATGTGCGCAAGACTGGGTCGTTGTGAACTGTGGCGATTCCTGGGGGACCGGTGACGTACTAAAGGGAGGTCTATGTTCAAGTGCACGTCTGTAAGTTGAAATGACAATGCGGATCGAATTCTGGCATTTCCTCGTTCATAGAAAAAAATATGGATCAACGGTTTTGAAATAGCTGATTTTTGCCCGATTTATTTTCTAAATTAATTCAAGTCGTCCATGCAAGTTTTCATAAATATTTTGTTAATTTCGCAGTGTGTGTGTTCGCTCGCCAATCATCCCGGCGCGGCCAACATACTCTGGCGCCAATTCCAACGACGCCAACATTTGGACGAACCCAATCAATTCGGCAGCCAGTATTGGCAGTTCGAGAAGCTCTAGTTAGGAGCCAAGCATAGTTACGGACTTGGATGGAATGTCCAACAATTGAATGTTCTGAAAAACCCATAGAAATGGAGGTGACCCTACTAATTGGTAAAAAAAACATATAGGGTTGGAGAGGGACGGATCTCCCTACGTCTCAGTTTCTATAACTATAGATATACAGTAAGCACCACCATTTCGTTTACTTGCTGTATCTCCAATTCCTTTTGTTGGGATTAAGGGTGGAAGATTCAAGGGTTTTGTCTTTATTAAAGTTAATTGCTTAAACCTGGTTTTAGATGGTGTGTAAATGTGTATTTGGACATTTTTGTGATGTGTTTTACAGGGACAAAGTAAGTTTCTAGGTATAGTACTTATTTTTATTTCACGAAGCGACGCGCGCTTTACTTGTGCTTACCAAGTGTACAAACACGCTGTGAATGTGAGTGTAAGTGCAGGAGCTCTCGATACCGTCCGAGACAATGGCGAAGTCGGACGTGTCTGTGCGTGTTTTATTGTGCTGACTCTACTCGTCTTCACGCACACATTCACGTGTTTGTACACTTGGTTACCACAGATTAAGCGCGCGTCGCAATGAAATCAGTCACTGGCGAATTTGATTTGTGGGGTAGGCATGTAAAGTTTGTTTGAAATGTAATGAAATTGCTACCACTAGGCATAATTTGAGCAATGAACTACAATATGATGTGAAAATTAAATAATATGTACCTATGCCATATCCAGCGAGAAAACCTTTATGTACTTGTACACAGTATTAAAAGCTAAATAAATATTATAGTAGACAATAAAAAATTGTTTGTGAACAGATATTGTATTTTGGTATTGAATTACTTGTAGTTTTTAGCATGTAATAACAAGTTTCCATGTAAATATGTTAGTCCTATGCTGTAATATAGATTTATAATCAGAGAGATTTAAACACTATTAAAATGTTGATATGAAATAAATACTATGAGAGTGTGAAAGTGTTTTATTGAAGTTCTTATTTATACAAAATTATTTAATTTGTTATTTCCGTCAATAAGTAGTGCAAGTAAATGACATTGGTAAATTTTTTACATGTCTGATTGGATTGTACAAACCCTGATAACCAATAGGGATGATGACTAAAAAAAATTTTTTTTCCGTCATGTAGATTATTAAATATTGGACCCGTATTTTTTATTTTTTTATGTAATCAAAACATTAAGGCGATACATTGAGTTCAAATGTGGCATGACGTCACTGCACGCTAGATTTTATACGTAGCTGTACGAGCGACTCTCCAAGTTTAATGTATTTTATCTAAGGAATTATTATTAATATGATAAAGCAAAAAATACGTGTCTAATATTTTTTTATTATCTGATTGACGGACTAAACAGTATTTTTTTTTTTTACCCAGGACACATCCCTATTATGTTTATGTGGGCTTCAACAGACCAAACAAGAGCATAAGATTTATTGGTGATATGAATAGTAATCTTTATTTAGAGGATCATAAAGTTGAAAGTTGTATAAACATTGATGTAGACATCAAAAGGCTCCTTAGGCCCGCTTGGGCAGACTAACTTGCACTTAAATACACTCATATAAGGTATATAATTCAATGGCATAAAAATCCTTTGCTTTATGGTCCTTTTTCGGTCTGCAATATGCCATATAGAGCTGAATGATGACAATCACAGATAACATACGGGGCATACAAATTTTCACATACACTTAAAGGTATGAAAAATGTCTTTTCAAACAATACAAACCAATAAAATTATTCTAAATATACCACTACCTACTAATGTCTTCTAAACCCATACTTTTTCCTTTCATAGAACAGATCAGTCTTAGAACTACCTAAGTTCACAATCTTTGGACAGCCATCTCTCTGTAATAAAACAAAAAACAGTATAAAATATATATCTACAAGGAACACAAATTAAAGGCTGATTTGAAAGAAGTATCTACTTAAGGGGGATGTGCTGAGGTAGCCTGCGAAAAAATTTCTTACACTTTTTGCAATTTGCAGGTAATTTTCAGGTTGTATGTTGATCTAAATAATTATGATTTCTGAAACTCATCGGTACAAATTTACCTAAAATGTCGCAATTTCATGATATAGTCATTCAATAAAGTAATCTGAACTTATTGATGATTTCAGGCTAGTTTTACTTATTTATTTTAAATAAGATATGCAAATAAGTAATAGTATGGAGCTATTCCATCCGGATATAAATATATGTTACGATTTATAGGTACAAAGCTAGTATAACAGTGATGATACCAGAAGATTGCAGCTAAATTCTTAAAATTTTCATAGCTACAAGCAAACTATTGCACTATAGCGATAAGGTACTAGATGTCTTAATGTTACTCACGTCTTTTTCCTGTATAGTGCATTCTTTACAGTAGTAAGCGTCGGAAACACCGGGACCGCCGCAGATTACACATCGACCCTGATAAGACCCGTAGTTACACTCGTCGCATATCCTCACCAGGGTGCAGGGACGTACGTAGGAGTCACATATCACGCATTTACCGTCACATTTCTCACACAGACGACCGATAGCTGAAACAAACGGTATGAAATCAAACATTGAACGTTGGTTATCATTTCCGATCAAAGTGGTTCTACTTACCCACACCAGGTTGTTTTCTACAGAAGATAAGATCTGGATGATGCTTTGCCATGATGTATCGTCAGTTTATCAGTATTTGTTGCGAAATATTTGGAAAAATACAATAATAACAACTGACGGATAACCTCAAAAACACGACGCTTAGCTGTTTATTGATGCGTCCGAATATATCGTTTGCCAAAATATTTTTATCGAATTGTCATGAATATTTTGCTTCTATGGGTTTATGTTATGTGATTAATTAAGAATGGGAAAAAAATAATTATAAAAATACTATTACATAATTATATTCACTATTTGAATATCTTTCATAATAAAAAAAGTTATTAGAAGTTGTTTTGAGTGATTTGGATATCGTCTGCTCGAGTATTTGAACGAACACACTGCTCGTTGCTCGTTCATAAACCCAATATTGATCCTTCTCTTTCAAACTTATTTTATTTTTTTGAGTAATATAGTTGTTGAGAACAGTAAGTTTGAAAATTTGCAAGTGCTAATTCATACAGTGATGATAATTATGCATATAGTCATATTTTGTAATATGAAAAAGGGTTACGCAGATACAAATAAAATAACTCTTCATCCTTCATAAACTGGTTTTTGAACCTACCATCTTTGACAATTCTTTTTGACAGCTCGCAGCAATTCGTTTTGGCCGTAGGTTTTGGCAGATTTGGCATATTGGTACACATGTTTCTACCGTGAAAAGTTTATTAAAAATAACGAAAATGACCCCTGATATAGAGAGTGAAAGTAGTGATGACGGTAGCCAGCAATCTGAGAATGAAGAAAAATTGGAGGATCCAGTAGAAACTGTGGTGGAAGACATCGAAGAGGAAGATAATACGACGTTCAAAGACTTGGTAAGTGCGAGTTGCATGTGTTATTTATTTACAACCCACTACAAACCTGCAAATTATACGAGATTTGTGATATCTAAGCTAATAACCCTCGTCCCCTATCCCTCTGTTATGTTTTGTATACATAATTTGTCAAAAACGTTTCCAATTGAGGTTATGTTGTTAAATCAAAACCTTCCATTTTCAGGGAGTTGTAGAAGTTTTATGTGAAGCTTGCGAAGAGTTAAAATGGAAGAAACCGTCAAAAATCCAGAAGGAATCGATACCAGTTGCATTGCAAGGCAAAGACATCATTGGTTTGGCCGAGACTGGGTCTGGCAAAACTGGTGCCTTCGCCCTTCCAATCTTACAAGCACTGTTAGAGAACCCACAACGATACTTTGCGTTAGTCTTGACACCAACCAGAGAATTGGCATTCCAGATATCAGAACAGTTTGAGGCTCTTGGTAAGTTTCAGTTTTCTTTGATAAGTATTGCATTTGTGTTAATATTTATGTAGTACTAGCTAATTCCCGCGGCTAAATGCAACATCAGCTATCTGCCAGTGAAAGTCCCGTCAAAATCGGTCCAGCCATTTCAGAGATTAGCCGGAACAAACAGACAGAGAGACAGACTACATTTTTATATGTTATAATTATTGTAGGTCTATACTATCATATACATTTAGTATTTCCCCATTTCATCCTGCGGATGTCGTAAAAGGCGACTAAGGGACTTACTAGAGAATGGACAGCAGCGTTTTCTATGCATTTTTAACACCATACTACACCAACCCGCCTGCCATGCCTGGTGATTCCATAATCACCAGGCATGGCAGGCGGGTTGGGCGGGTTGTCATTTTGCGGGGGTTTGCCATCAAACCCCCCCAAAATGACAAGCACAAAGCTCAAAGTGGCGGTGCTTGGGGGAGGCCTATGTCCAGCAGTGGACGTCTTTCGGCTGAAATGATGATGACATTTAGTAAAAGGCTGTTATTTTTACATTACAAACAGAGGTTTCAATTTTATTTATTTCTATAGATTGTATGTAAAATGGCAGCTAAATCCCAGAAATAGTGGAATAAGTGGGAGATATTCAATTTCCCAGTTAAATACAGAGACACAGTTTTCATCATTTGCATAACCTTTTCCCAACTATGTTCAGGTCAGCTTCCAGTCTTACCAGATGCAGCTGAATACCAGTATTTTACATGGAGCGACTGCCTATCTGACCTCCACAACCCAGTTACTGGATAATACATACCCTTTTTTTTACCCTTTGTTAAGACTGGTTGAGATAGACACAAAGTAAATTGCAATAATTGTGCAATAGTTGTATAAATAAATTATTAATAGGTGCCAGCATAGGAGTGAAATGTGCAGTAATAGTGGGAGGCATGGACATGGTGGCACAATCCCTCATGCTGTCCAAGAAGCCACACATCATCATCGCAACTCCTGGACGACTTGTAGACCATCTGGAGAATACCAAGGGATTCAATCTGAAAGCTCTTAAGTTTTTGGTAAGTTAATCACATACAAACAAAGCCCATAGTATACTCAAACTTGAATGCATAAGCTGTTTCAAAATTTCTTTCTACTTCTTAGTGTATTGATGTAAAAAGTTCAAACATGTTTGGCCCAAAATTCAGCTACACGAACTCCTACTGACGAAGTCGTAAGATCATTAAGTTTAAAAGCTATAAACGAAATTATGTTATTCTAAGTTGTGGTGAGAACATCAAAGAAAATTAAGCAATATTCTGACTTGTAAACACTGAAAATATTCTAGTAAGTCTCCACCACTTTGCAAAAAACTTATCATAGCATATTTCTCTTTAACACCTCCACATTGCCTGAGACAGCAAAATTGGCACTTAACCACATTCTGTCAGATGTGTTGCTGGGGAGTTTGTTCTTCCCAGATAAAATACTAGCAGTAAGTGGTTTATGTAACCTTTTATGTTCTAAAACTGGTGATTTTCAGCCAAATTTTCACGATTTTGTTTATTTTCCTAGGTGATGGACGAAGCTGACCGCATCCTCAACATGGATTTCGAAGTGGAAGTAGACAAGATCCTGCGCGTGATTCCCCGCGAACGACGCACGTACCTGTTCTCTGCCACAATGACCAAGAAAGTCCAGAAACTACAGCGGGCCTCGTTGCAGGATCCCGTGAAGGTCGAGGTGTCGACCAAGTATCAGACAGTTGAGAAACTCCTGCAGTACTATCTGTTTATTCCCGTTAAGTATAAGGTAAGGAAAGCTGATGTATTTTGTAAAGATGGTGATGCTTTGTCCATAGAAACCACACTTCAAAAACGCTTGATATCCACTCACGTGTCCAATCTAATCTACTGGCACTGAGCGAAAACGCTGAAATGTCCAATGCTACGAGAGTGGACTTTTTTTGAATTTTTTCGCGTTTTTTTTTTGCAGATATCGCTTCCTGTTTTATTTTTTGTGATTTTTTTTTAATGCAGCTTCAGCTTTCGTTCTTGTATTGACAGAAAGCCATTTAAATTCCTGATATTTTCGTTAGGTAGAGCTGGTGGATATGGGCATTACAAAATATTTTATAAGTAGTTAAAGTGGCAGGTTTGTACCGAGTTACTTGTTTCTATTTCAAAACTTTCTATGAAAAATGGTTTCTATTGTGATGTCATTTGATTCAGACTGAATTAGCCTTTTTTTTGGTAAAAAAAAAAACAACGTTATCGCTTTTGATTTTGAAATAATATTATTTATTTAAATTAAGTAAATTGGCGTGTTGAACAAACATAAACAAAAATTAGCATATTACAAAAAAATAAAAGAGCTGAGCACTTGAGGGAACAGTAATTAGATTACTATCAGTTCATAAAAACTTTTTGTTTAAATGTCGTGTTTATGTAACACGACACCCCGCCACGCGGCGATAAAAAATGGTCAGGGACACTGACAGCGCGACGCGCGGGGGTCGGACACGAGTGGATATGCCGATGGTCCCGACTGTCATTTGTAGATATTTGACAGCTGTCGTCAGAAGCCCGAAAGTCTGACAACGTCTTATCAAGGGGTATCCAAGTTCGTTTTCTCCAAAATTGTAGATACACATATGACCATTTTATTCCACAGGACGTATACCTCGTTCACATCCTGAACGAGATGTCAGGCAACTCGTTCATCGTGTTCGTGTCGACATGCGCAAGCGCATTGCGCACTGCCCTACTGCTGCGCAACCTGGGGCTGGCGGCCGTGCCTCTGCACGGACAGATGTCGCAGAACAAACGACTGGCGGCTTTGAACAAGTTCAAGAATAAAAGCCGTTCGGTGCTGATTTGTACTGATGTTGCTTCGAGGTGAGTTGGTAATTCGAATCGTAGTTTGTCACCACTTTTCTTGAGTTTTTAAAGAAGCCTCTGCAAGACGGGATGTCGAAGGACAATAGTAACCAAAAAGAGAGAATCTACATTGTGCTTTGGCGACTACGTAAAAGGTTGGAGTGGGCTGGCGACTGTGCTTCAATAAGGACAGATGTCGCAGAACAAGCTCCCGGCTGCTTTGAATAAAAGCTGGCTTATGATTTGTACTGGTTGCTTCGAGGTGAGTTGGTAGTTAGTGACTCGAGTTTCTGTGAGATATGTCTCACAGACATACGGTGTATAGTACAAGATTTCAAAGGATACTATATTAAAATCTTTTATAGAAGTTCTAGACCCAGAAATCACTAAATATTATGTTTAACGCTAAACATTTAAAACATTATTCCGTTTCTGTCAAACATTTGAACATGACAGAGACAGAATTATGTTTTAAATTGATTTGTGGTGATTTTCAAGGCTGCTATATCCCTTTCGCATTATGTGGCCGAAATAGGTCAAAATACGCTGTAGGCAAACTGTAGACAATCGGGTCTTTATATCGAGTTGGGAAAGGACAGACACATTTGTGCGTTTGGCTGTCCATGTTATTCGTTGCATCCGCCTTCAGCACCACATTGCGAATGCGACTATCCTCTGTCTTTCTCTTGCTCGGATTGTCCACGTCTCAACTCTATAGAAGAAAATCGGGAAAACTAGTGCCCAATCGGGCTTTGGTTTTATAACTTATACCACGATTTTTTCTGATGTTCTGGAGGCGTGTCGTAGCATCTTGAGCCATGGCTATCCGTCGTTTTATTTCTGGGACGCAGCTGCCTTCATTATTAAAATTAAAGCCCAGATAAATAAAACTGTCCACAGTACCGGTGCCTTGGATGTTATAGGCGCCCGATAGCGCCATGTAGCCTCTACGTAAACGCATAAACAAAGACACAGGAGAGTTCTTATTTACGAATGATTTATAAATTCGGGCGTAATAGTCTTAGTTCTTTCTTTTGTGTTCTAGAATAGACGGATAGATAAAATACTCTTTATTGCACTGCACACAATAAAAAATACAGATTTATATATAGACATTTTACAAGGGGTGACACAATGGGCGGTCTTATTACTAAAAGCGATCTTGTAAAGAACCTTTGGATGGATTAAGGGGGAAGGAGAGACAATACTGCAGGTAGTCTGTGGACTACCATTTACATAATATTTATACAATAAATGCATACATATATGAAACATGTTATACTTATATCTATATAAATATACACAATAATAACCATGAAAAAAGTCCAAAGAACAAAAAAAATATGGTTAAGAAGACAGATACTGTTTTTTATCATAATATTAAAAATTTACAAAATAATATTGAGCACGCCTCATCGACACGGGCAAGGCATTCCATAACCGGACTGCTTGATTGTTAAAGATTTATTATAGAAACTGGAATGCATCGGCAATCTGTAGTCTCAAGTTCTCATGACTCATGAAGGAACTTAAAACGTTCTTGAATACCTCTTTAAGAAGTAGTAGGAATGTAACCTTACCTTTCCGCCCGCAGAGGTCTGGACATCCCGCACGTGGACGTGGTGATCAACTTGGACATACCGCTGCACAGTAAGGACTACATACATCGCGTAGGGCGCACGGCGCGGGCGGGCCGAGCCGGCAAGGCGATCACTTTTGTGTCACAGGTATGATTAGCTGCTTTTTATATTTTCGTAATAGTATCCTATCCAGAGCATTTCGAAGAAGAGGGTCCAGTACTACCACCATATTTATCTTTATCTACGCCCATGCTATAAATCCTCTATAAAAGTTTCTGAAACAGTTAGCTTATTGCCACCATTAAAACACCCAGTGTCAAAGTAACCATAATAGCATCCAAACGGGAGTTATAATGTTGAACTGAATTTTATAATGCAACTCCTTTGCTTTTACGAGGATGATGATTATTTACTCATCAAACAGATGAGTAAGGAAGGGATCATCATCCTCCCTTCCATTCTCACTACTCAATTCGTGGTGTCTTTATGAATTTCAAAAAAAGAGCATTGTCACACACGCGCGTTTCACTATATATACCATAGCAATGAGGTTATATTATACTAGAGGCGCAACGTCCTACAAAAATAATCCGAAAAACGTAACCACTTACGAGTTAAAGACGTAGCTTTGAAACGGATACATAAATTATGTCAAAATGTCAAAATAATCTGTTTTCTCATTTCTTCTTCCGTCAAACTAATTACGTTGGAACGAGACAAGACATTGTCATCGGAAAAACAGCCAGAGTTGCCAACGATCAACGTAATTACCCCAGAATGAATAAATATATTTTTTATTGAATCAATTACCTACTATGAAAGATTGGGAACTTTCAATAGATTAAAGAAAAAAAAAGTTTAAAATGGAATGATATTATTTCAATGTTTATGACAATCATTTATCCATACTAATATTATAAATGTGAAAGTAACGCTGAACCGATCGTCATGAAATTTGGCAGAGATATAGCCTGGGATGGAGAAGGACATAGGTTACCTTTGACGCGATAACCGACATCCACGCGGGTGGAGCCACAAATGATAAATGATTTTATTTCTGTAAGTAGTAGTTTGTAGTAAGTTTGTACAAACACTTTTACACATCAATCATATTTTTAAAACTAGATGAGGTCGGCATTTCCTATCTGACTACTCTGAGAAGAAAGGCCGAAACAAACTCGGCGGTCACAGTCTCTCGTAAAGTCCAGACATAATCTTGGTCAGATCATGCATAGACCATGTAGATTGGTGTCTGAAATGGGCTTTTGATGAAAGAACCACACAGATTGAGTGGACCTGTCCAGTCAGTGCACAACACTATTTAACACGATGTGATCATAAACAATCTAGAATTTTCATTTAAAAATACAACCTCACTTTACGTCTTAAGATTATTCATTGCTAATAAAATTATTATTTTTTGTAAAAAGTGGTGATTTATTAAGTTAAAACCTTCGAAATACACGTGAATGTGTTACTATTCTATTTAGTAAGTGTTTGGGTACTGCACAGTACTTATGTTTAAACCAAACAGACTATAATAATAATTTAGACTTACAGGAACTTACATTCGTCATTCACTAAACTCCCAACAGTCTGGCAAAATCAAAATTGTTTTTACTGGTAACCCTGATGGCAATAAAATGTTTGATAAATGTAATTCGTCTTTTAATGTTTTTTTGGATAATCTGAAGAAAATTTAGCAAACTTTCTTGTGAAATGTAACACCACTTGCTTTATTAATCTTTTCAGACCGTGACATGCAAATTTTAACCGCACATTTCACCATTTTGATATTTTTTATCCTTAAGCTATCGTTCACTTGACGTTAAGTTGACAACTGAAGTCAGATATGCCCGTGGACATATACGACGTAGTAATGCGTTGGTGCCGCACATTGCTGATCTAGTCCTATATAAGATCATTGTACCATAGCGTCGTATCCCGCCATTTTTGTTCGATATTAGTATTGCAAAAACTGTTTCAGAACCTTTTATAGAGGATTCATGTCATGGGTGTAGATAAAGTCTTGTATGCAACTGTAATGATTAGGTATTAAAACAGTCATGTGATACTAGTACACATAGTGTACTACGAGTAAACAATGCTGCCTACCGCTTCGAGAAATACAGTCATGTTACATCTACTATAATCGTTTCAATATTGTTTCCAGTATGACGTGGAGCTGTATCAGCGCATCGAGCAGCTGATCGGCAAGCAGCTCCCGATGTACAAGACGGAGGAGAGCGAGGTCATGGTGCTGCAGGAAAGAGTCTCTGAGGCACAAAGACTTACTAAGATCGTACGTAGATATTTTATTACTGCCTAGTTGCTGGCTTTTTCTAAAATAAAAGTAGCTCATTAAGTTACTCATTATAACATCAGTTTAATAACGTTTCATATTGAGACACGAAGTCAAAAATTGGATCTAAAGAAAAGCGGCCACATTCCTCTAGATCGTATTTTGTTGCTTCATGTCTCAATACTAAACTTAATAAAAGGTATTAGAAAATTCTAGACACACTTACCGAGGTTCCATATTGAGCCGTTTTTCATAATTTGTTCTCAGTCACGAAATACTATTTTTTTAAAGGAGTGGCCTTTGTACGCCCTCTTAACACAATTACAAACAACATTATTGATGATAACAATAATTTTCGATAATAATCTTAAGATTTGTTTCCATTTTCACAGGAAATGAAAGAGCTAGAAGACAAAAAGAACTTCAAAGGCAAGAAGCGCGGCGCCGACTCCGACGACGACACGGAGGAGGCGGCCGGCGTGCGCAGACGCATCAAGGGCAAGCCCAACAACAAAATCAAACATGGCGGCAAGAAGCGGAGACGATAAATAAAGGATTTAATTTTTATAGTGCTTTTAAATTTTTTCCTATTAGCGAGATCACATTATACGTAGGAACATAATTATTTTATCATTTTCGGCGTCATCGGAATCGGGTCACATAGATTTTTAGGTCCAATTATTCCAACGAAATTTATGACTGGGTCCAGTCACAATTATAGGTTCCTCTTAATACAAAGAAATAATAATATTTTATTTGGGATACGCACAGGAAATACAAAAAGTAAAAAAGGAGCACTTAAAACTAACAAAATTAACATAAAAATATATATATATATCATATATTGTGTTAATTTATTTTATTATCTATTATTATTATTATTTTGTATGAATAAACAAAACAAAAAAATTAAGACTTCGAGGCCAAAAAGGCTCATATCTCACTCATCAAGTCATCATAATGCTGCGAAGTGGAATCTTGGATTGTTACGTTACAGGCGAGTCAAAAAACGCTTTGTATTTGGACAGCTGTTTTTTTTTTTTTTTTTTTTTTGTTTTTTTTTTTTTTTTTTGACCGTTTTGTGTCTACTTTCTTAGGAAACCAAAGCTTAAGAGCGGCCAACCTGTCATACTTTTCATACAAACGCTCGTACGTGATTATGGCGTTGGAACACATCTTTCAATGAAAATTTTGAACTAATTGGTGTCATGTGCACTACATCTGGGTTCTATGAAAGCAAAAAATTTGGAGAAACAAATTAAGTATAAGCCTCCAAAATTCTGCTTTTTGCACACATTTTTCCTGAACTTTGGCCGTTCATAATGTACTCATAAATAAAGAAAACATCTCCATAGAAACATCGCACATGTAATAGAGATTCTAAGGGTCAGCTCACACCGAGACGCGACGATACTGGAAGAGGCCAGTGGTTTCGCGCTGCGCCGCGCGCCGCCGCTAGAAGCATCGCAACGTCGCGAGGCGCATCGTAAAATCGTTGGCAACACGCCTCGCTACGCAGCAGAACGTGTCCGCCCCGCGTCCACCCGCAGTCTATCATTTGCAAGCGCATCATAGGCTGCGCCACGCGGCGTCGCGCGACTTCGTGATGCGCAGCGCCGCTCTTGCACGCCGCGCGTACCGGCGAAGCACCGCTGCGTTGCTCTACGCCGCGAGCCATCACGAGGCGCAGCGCTGCATTGTACAACGTATAATAATTCGTATAATATACGTATAATATATAGGTATATAATTCTCACAATGAAATGTGTATCTTTTCGTGTAGAAAATAAAGTTATATTTTGAGTCGCTCTTTTAAAGTGTGCGCGCAGCGTCGCGTCTCGGTGTGAGCTGACCCTAAATGACACATTTATTTCACAAACTTGTAAGGCTTTCTCAAAAACACGTATTTCCTGGAACAAGTTTTATTTTTCCGCACACTATTTATTTTTCGTTCAATGTTATTGCGTTCTCACTTGCCTGTTAGCATTAACATTGCGCTGCATGAAACAACAAGCTTTTCAATCATGCTTGCGTTGACGATAGACGGACCGGGAAGGGCCCTCTTAAGCTCTAGAGGGTCAGCCTCGGTTCATGTATTAGAATCAACAAATCAAAAACAAAAATCCAACATCTATCAAGTTTTTGTTCTATATATAAACTAGCTTCTGCCCGCAACTTCGTCGTCCGCGTGATGTTTCGTGTTCCCCCGTCCCACCCTGTCGCATCGAATTGCCTGCCCGCGCTTATACGTGTTCGCTTAGCGTTTCGGCTAGGCTCCGTAGGGTCGTAGCGTGATGTTAAATACACTAAAGCATTCATCAAATGCTGACTTTAAATCCGACTGGTAGTTCCAGATTAGCACGTTCAAACAAACAAAAAAGCAAACTCTTCAGCTTTATTATTAGTATAGCTATAGATCTACTTACTTATTCCAAACATATCGTTGTTTCAAGGGTGTATGGGAAGCGATGATCGGAGGTCTCTCCTCTTGCATTGCCCTTGGGGCCACTTACGAAAACAAACCATTTCCTTCCATAACCGGACACATTCGTTTTTAATTTATAAAAGCGTTCAGCGATAACAGTATTCCAATCCAATTACACTCACAATCAGCATTTTGAGGGGATTTCTATTCCATTGCTTAACGTTTCAATGAATATTAACGAATTTGGTTGATCATAATCCATAGCACCGAGGGACGAGTGTTAGCACAGAGTACAAATTTATACTGAAGATTGTTGAGCTGCCAATATATAAGGGATTGTAATACTTTAGACTGAGTTCGGCGATTTTTGCAGGTCTATCATAATATGGTAGTTTACTTGAGAAGTATTGTGTATGTGTGAGTTGTAAAGCTTCAGTACTTTTTTGTATTTTAACTGTGTTCTGCTGACTGTACAAAACAAAGTTTTGACCACAGATATAGATATACCTAGATAACGCAAGTATCACGAACTGTATGAAAACCAAGCGTGCCATTTTTTGACTACCTACTATGACGACACAAGCTCGCGCTTTCGCTCACGTTTACCCAGCCAGCAGTACACAGGACAGAACGCGAAAGTGGCGGCTTATGATTTTTGATCGTAAGCTGGTGCGATTTTTGGCACGTGAAGTAGTTGCTCTTGCGTTATCTAGGTATATCTATATCTGTGGTTTTGACTTTAGTTTTGCCACAACTCAGATTAGACTGGTATTGAACTTTATACGTGTAATTATTACATTTCAGTGGTGGAGGTGGGAATCGAACTCGCCTCTTGCTCGGTAATTAAACGCCTTTATAGTTTGGCTATGGCTGCCTAACGGTAATCACGTAACTTAATGCTTTTTATATTCTTCGACATTGATTTATTAACATGGGCAGTATTTATCTATGATCGAGCCGAATGAAGTAGGCTCGTTGCCTCGCGCATTTGGTAGGTATTTAAACAAAGTAAAAAAAGAAGAAAAAAAACCTCCGTTTTGTAGCTATGAGATTCATTAAAGGGATTCCTTTGGGATTTTTTCTACTCAGCAAAGTTAATATAATCGTGTTATTAAAAACGATTGCATGACCACCAGATTCT
The DNA here is from genome assembly GCA_947523025.1 of Dryobota labecula. Classification (NCBI taxonomy): domain Eukaryota; kingdom Metazoa; phylum Arthropoda; class Insecta; order Lepidoptera; family Noctuidae; genus Dryobota; species Dryobota labecula. The sequence goes on along the minus strand of OX383296.1, from coordinate 3,529,480 downwards.
TAAATAAGATATATCTTTTTTTCAGAATTGTATAACACTTTTTTGTTTCCCATAGATTAAAAAAACTAGTAAGCATAAGCACGGTCTCTGTCAGATTATACCGTCATAATAGGCTTGTAACTTGTATGCTTCATAAATACCTACCAGCAGTAGTCTACTTCGGAGATATTAGACCTGACGGTTATCTTACGTGGTTCCCCAACAGGGTGAACAACCATGAGCCTGAACCAACATGAACGTGTTTGAACAGTATCGGGATGGAACATTTTGCACAAATAATTTTCATACAAACACTGAGAATCAGAGCGATCCTCAAACGAAACAAATTGTTTTCAATGCTTTCTTACAGTTTATTCTAAAAGTAAACAGTCATTTCTTTTAATTCAATAATAAATAAATTAAAAAAAGAAATGCGAAAATCGCATTGCGCCCTAAATTAGGCGCACGCGCACTTGTAAAAACCGACGCACTTAAAACTAAGCGTTTAGGAAGAAATCACAACGTTCTTTTAATTTTTTTTAATTGTTATTTATTATTTCTATACAAATAGAACTGTACAGATAATTTTTTAAATTATTTACCACATTTCATCTGCTCTCACGATAGACTTTTTACAAAAGTGAAAACTATCAACATTACGCACGTAATAAACGAGATCGCGCGCAGTTACCGCTTACCTACCGCTTAACTAGGGACTCGCCGCGGCGTCGCTCGCAGTCGCAACAACATACTACACACGCTCCTGGAACACTGCGCCACGCGCCAGGCCGCCTGGCCCTCTGACCACTGGCCACTGGCCCACTGGCCACTCGTCGCAACCAACACGGACACGGCCCAACGCACATCTAATTGAGCTGCGCGACGCGTGTGCAACTATTATGATTTATATTTAAATACAAAATTACACTATGGTCTGACGAACAATGGAAAACAAGACGTGTTGGTTGGTGGAACTCACTCATCTGGCAGTAGCACTATTGCGTTCGCGTTCACGGTACCTTCCATAATATACTCTTTCACCTCGATTCTAAAGCGGTGCCGGTGCATCACGATAAATTTATCACAAACAATAAATAAGTACAATTTATATATATACCGTATAACTATCCAATAATATAATACATTGGCAGTGTGACATGCATGCTCTAACATAATTTAACTTTTGTTCAAATTTAAATGCACTAACTAATAAAATATACATAATTTTAGAGGTGAAAAAGTGTATTACTTAGCAAACTAATTGAAATCACACTGGAGGTCCTTATTGTAGTTATATTTAGGTATCTATCCGCGCGCACCACGCGCCCGCACGCCTGATGCCCCGCGAAACTATCAGTTTCATAGAACACTGACACTCGTCAGTAATGATCACAATTATAAGAAAACTAGTCAGTCTACAAAAATTAAGATCACAAATACAAAGAGCGTGGTGCGCGCGAGTTAGCACTTAAAATAATTTCAAACTATTCCAATGTCTATACACAAGTTAAAAAACAAATGACCCGGGACGTCCTCGAATCGACTTTCCTTTAACAAATCTCGCCAGAACGTAGTCACGAGCACAATACGTCTGCAAATTTTCATTAAATAATATATTAAAGCCATACGCTCCTAAAAATGCTCCAATAAAAGTACTACAATTAAAATGTGCGTTAGCCGTTTAATGGAGATTTTACATTTACATCATATTAGCTGTCGTCGGCCGTCGGTGTTAGGTCGCTCGCTGCGCGACGGACATAAGAACATAACAATTACTCTATCGCTCGATAGCTGATCGTAAAGCTTCGCGCAGCGAGCGGCTTGCCGCTACACTCGCGCCGAGTCCTGTCCGAGTAGTCGAGGCCGGCCCGGGCTCCTATAACAATATCACATGTTTCGCTACTAACAACCTTGTATGGCTGAAACTAATCTTCACGTTATCTTTCGCTTGTTCGTTCTTGTGTACAGTTTACAAACACTTCGGCTTCAATACTAACTGACTTCTCGTCCTCACAAATTATTCCATTTTACAAAACTGCCAGAATATGTTCAAATACACTAAATTGTTTAAGTTAGAATTTACTTAATGTACGCAGCGTACTCGCCGAGTAGCCCTCGCCCGCGAGAGCTGTGTGTATCGTCGGTAGTACTGACAGAAGTCGTATTAAGTCTACAGGTGTCCACTGCCGGGCAATAGGCCTCCCGTGCTTACTGTCACACACTACGGCTAATCTCACACACAAAAAAATATGTAGCAGACAACACGTCATTCAACATCATCCACGGAGTCACACGTCACGCTGAAGTATTCAGATCAGTAAGTCGGTACTCCGGCCACACAGCCCGCGCGACGCGGCACTCGCGACACTAGCTCCGGTTCCATCACAGACGCATCACGCACTGTAGTACAATACTGCAACAAGGAATGAAGTCGCCGGCCGACGGGCGCGGCCCCGGCACGAGCGGCGCGCGACACTACTGTACACTGTCACGCTCAGTTCAAGTCACGGTCCTCTAAGTACTTATACTCGAACGTGAAGCCTTCCTTCTTGCGCTGGCCCCACTTCTCGTAGTCAAAGTAGATATATGTGCCCTGCAACGATACACACACCGTTACAAGTTGTTCTGATAACACAGATCTCATTTCATTTATAGGCAGTTCTTTTTCCAATATAAAACTCGAATTAGCAGTTACAACCTACTTATTATTATTATTTTTATTCGAATAGTTCTGGCACCGCGCAAATCGTTTGTTGTGTCACAACCGCATAACTCGTCAGTCCGCTATACTATCTGTTTATTTATTCATCCCGGTTTTATCAGAGACAGACAGTTCTGATGCCCCAAAAAGGTAAGCCAACTCGATTATCTCGCGATTTTTCAGTGTGTTCATTGACTTAGGCGGTATTTATTGTAAACTATTTTGTTTAGACTTACGTTGTGTCCTCAAAAAGATTTTTGTCTCCCCTGAAAACTTGTCTAATTTAACTAGCGCGGTATTGTTACCGAGAATCTCCATGCGGATGAAATTACAGTGCGAAGCTAGTTATTATAAGCATAATTCTGTGCGTCCTGTGAAAAGTGATATAAGTCAACTTATATCGAATGTGATATTATTGTTGCACCTTCATCAGAAAAAAATGCTCTATTATTCTGCCTAATTAACATTTTGATACGTCTATTAGTTTTCAAGATCGTATGGTACATCTAAGACGAAATGGCGTGTTTTGATAAATATTTTTGTGTAAATAAATACATATTGACATGTATCGTTCACAATATTCAAGTTATGAAACAAATAATTGTGTTTTAACCTTTCGTATGCCAGAACGCAGGTCTGCGCTCCAATTTTTGAAGCTTTCCTATGCCGGAACGTAGATCTGCGCGATATTAACTGTACTCGATCTAATTACAATAATTAAAGGGCCTATAATAGCGTGAAAGTGCCGGAAAGATCGAGTGAACTAATCAAACAATATAAAACATAAGTACGCTCTAGTTAGTCAACCGGAACGTAGATATGCTCTCGTGCCATTTCATGAATAATTATTTTGAACCTCTTTTTTCAATGTTTAGACTCAATAAATACCATTTAATTTTAGCTTATCGTAAAGAGTATATACTATACTGTAATTTAAAACGTAATAAAAGCTTGAAACTTTTGAAAATTATTTTTATTTAGTAAGATTCTTCCAAGAAACATATTATTCAAGAACCTCGAAAGAAAAACATCTGTAGAGAATAATAGAAAGGCTATAAAGATGTGAAATATTTACTAAAATGCAGTATAGACACCTATTTATCCGATACATTTAAATTAATCACGTAGGCATTGCGTCTAGTGTTTTATTTATAACTAGACGCAATGTGCAACGTGCGTTTAAAATGACGCGGCAGATAGGACATTTTTGACGCGGCGCGGGTCCGGCATACGAAAGGTTAAGATGTATCTCAAGTCATATCATTATTCACATATATTTATTACGTTACACGTTTTTTATTTAAACAAAACTTTATAATGAAAAAATATAATGAAGACAACATTAAGTTTTGAAGAATACGAGTTTTGTGTTTACAGTGCTTCTGCCGACTGAAAAATATTACTCGTTTGTTTGACAGCTTTGAACAGGAGTTGATTTAGTTTCGTATAAAACTACCTGACAATGCAACAATATCACCTTTCACCAAAGCTTCACACAAAGTGTAAAGCGATACAACTCATTTAGAATCATACACGATCATTCATTTGGTGTGTTTTGATACAACATATAGCTTTTTTTAAATATCTCTTCCTGCAGTAACGCCTTTTGAGCTGGAACATAATAGGTTGTTAACAATACGACACTAAATACAAATTATGTCACTATTTTTGTAAAATTATTATCCTAACAAAATTTTATAATTTTTTACACACAAAAACTACTATATTGTAAAGTTGACATTTTCGAGATGTATCAGTTTTCACAGGACGCACAGAATTCTACCAGTTCAAGAGCTTTCACCTGTTCATACTCCTCATTGATGACCTTGGGCTCCTCATGCCTTTGGAACCACATCATGTACTTGGTGTGGAAGCGCCAGCTCTGCTTCTTGAGCGCCTTGGCGGCCAGGTACTGCGCCTTCGTGCCCTCCATGTAGTAGAACACAAAGAATAGCGTCTCCGTCGACAACCGCTGGAAGAACTCCACCGAGTCCGAGTGCGGGAGTAGCACCTGGAAACATTATTATAAATTTAATATAAATAACGATCACAATAGAGTTAACCATTCCTACACAACATGATAAGCTTTAGACAGGTCAAAAGGCCAATTCTCGTACTTGAAAAACGATAAATTCAATTCGCAATTACATTTCAGCGACAATCTATGTCAAAAATGTAGGGGAGTAATAGGTTATTTTTTACATATTGAGACACATTAGAATACGTATGTTCTCAAATATACGGGAATTGCATCTTGGGCATTGCAGTTGTTATATCAACAAAATGTGGACACCCGTTTTGGGGAAACTTTGAATGCAAAGTGAAATTAAATGTTTCAAATATAGTTGAAAATAGTAAAGATGTGCTTACGAATTATCATAGCAAAGATAAGGTACATCGCTTCAGATTTCTACGGAACTAATTTTATTATGTCGTTTATTATTTTGTATCTTCTAAAATTACATTTTCATTTTTTCTTATTTGGCGTATACAGATACTTGTATAATTATTCTCAGATTTAATAAACAAAACTTGTTACTGACCTGGTTGTAGTATATGGGCGTGGGGCATATATTTCTCGGGAGATATACCCTCGTTCTTTCCGAGTCGGACGGGTGCGGCATATGGTAGAACGACGATTCCAGCATTTGGAATTGTAGCTGATGTTCCTGCAAATATATCAGTATCATTAATTTGATAAGGCTATGGTTTAGCTTACGGTAGCTAAAACCTGATGTCTACATTTTATTTTTGATGCTTGGTTTTCTCAGAAATTAATGTTCTGTAGTATTAAAATGTAAACGTTGTGCCAGCTCCCACACTAAATTGCTACAAGATTGGATTGGACAGATTAAATATCTCCAAGATATTTGAAACACGCATTAATTAGCTGCTAGTGTGTCTTACCAAATAATAATAATACCCCACCGCCGTATCTCTACGTTGACGTCGTGGTGGGACTTGTGCGCTCCCAACTCTAGGTCTGTGCCGGTAGAGTTTACTTTGCCGGAAAATGTCTAGGGCGAGGAGTCAGACCAAAAGAGATACAGAAACCCGCAGAGCAACATGTGGCGAGCTGTTGGGCAGTGGCGACCCCACGGACCCTATCTTCCGGGAGAAGTCATGTTCCTCATCATTGGCTTACGTTTATTGGCCGGCTAGAGTGAACACTGACGAGGAACTGAGCTCCCACCTCATTCTTGCCTTTATTGGCCGGCTTGAGTAGAGAATCGCAAGAGCAAACGTGCTCGGAGGAAGTAAGTATTCCAGTAAGTGCTGGTAGGGATCTTGACCATCTTCCGGGCAGAGGTATTCCACGACTATCAGAACAATCCCAGAGGATTGTTCTGATAGTCGTGGAATACCTCTCCAGTCCTCAAGCACCTCAGGATATGTTGCCCACTTGTTGCTACAGCAGTACTAGATACCGTTTCCGGGGGCCCATTATTGAGTGTGCAAGCCTGCCATTTTATGTATATTTTATATAAAAAATTCGTCAGGCAGGGGCCATATTCATGGTCCTAGATAACCAGTTCACTTTAGCCACCCAAACCCATAATGCAATATATTTGAACATGAACCGGGGGTTGTCCTTGAGTGCACTTGCTATTGTGCGAACAGGGATAATCGTCTAATGGGCCTCTGCGAGTTGGCTTCGGCCTCTCGGACGCCTTCCAATGGTCTGGGACTCAGGGTCACGAGAAATCTCAAAACACGTAAAAATAATAATAGTACGGTTCTTGATCACCAAACTTGTTTTTAACGCATTTTAAATTTTAACCGATATCTTGCCACAAGTCCGTCCTGGTGTAATCCCCTTTTATTTGAATTGAGGACTCCAACTCTTTTAAGGAATGTAGGGTCACTAAATTTACTCCTGTTCATACCAGGCGAGAAAGCCTTCATTATATTTCTGTAAATAAAATCGTAAAAGCAAATAAATCTAGTTATTCTTACAGAGTTAAGTGGTAGTGGGCCTAGCGGTGCGACGCCCAATAACGGAGGAATGTGCGCTTGCGCCAAGGGAACCCCTCGTCTTAGGTTCTGTAACATAAACAATAACAATATTATGACTTCATATCGTTGCTTATTAAGGGGGTATGATGTTAAACCCGGTACCAAAGTTGTGGAGGTCAGACAGCCATGTAAAAAATTGGTATTATGCATCTGGTTAGACTGGAAGCTGACTCCGATGATTGTTGCTTATTTAGTCAAATCTATACAAATAAATAAAATGTAAGTGTCTGTTTAGCAGCTTATAATGTTCCGACTGCTGGGACACAGGCCTCTTCTTTTTGCGGGTTGGCAGATGTTACATGTCTTCGAACTGGTTGGTTCTAGGACATGCCGGTTTCCTCACAATGTGCACGTTGGAGTGGCGTGGTGCGTACCTGCTGCTGCCCCTGGTCCAGGCCCGCGCGGTGCACGGCCTCCTGCGCCATGCTCTTGAGCGAAGCGGTGCCGGCGCCGGCCACGTTGGCGGGCGTGCCGCTGCCGGCGCTGAGCGCTGCCGTGCTCGATGCTTCGCTTACTCGACCACTGGAAATTATATTAGCCGGAGTTCAAAAACTACTGGCGAAATGTGGGTGTACTTATAGCTCTACCTAACCCTTCCAAAGAAAAAAAGGCGAAATGCTTAAGAGATCTCATGGTTACTGGGTAAGTCAAGAAAGATTCCGTGCCGAACTGTCGCGCGTCGCGTACGCCCTCTCTGCTAAATCCGCTTAAGATCTCCGAATCAATATGAACTATGTGAGGGCTTTGTGAGTGCCTTTGAATAACGTCAGTGCTGCAAGCAGAAACGCCGCCATCGGATTACGCCGGTCTAATGCCCCGAGCCACGTGTTGCGAAGACTTGCATAACCTTCCTAATTTGTTTGTCTGTGTAATTACTAATGACATTCCAGTGGGAGGATAAATAACAATATATGCCAACAAAACAGCTTAGGTTTGAAGTATACAGTACTGAGTATTGGAATACCAAAAAGTTTACATAAATATCTGATTTCAAACATCATGTTTGTGTAATGGATCAATGATCGCAGATTGTTTTTATTTACCACAAGAGATTTTTGACGACTATCGAAGATATTGTATGTTATCGTATTAGGAAATCTTTAATTAGGTAGAATTGAACAAGCTTCTGCTCGCGACTTTGCTTGCGTGGAAGTCGTCTTCTTCTTCTGATGTCAGAGTTTTTATCTCTGACTTAGCTTCACATGCCGTCGAGAAATATCTCTCAGGCATGCTGGTCATTACCTCACGATGTTTACCTTCACCGTTTTTTAAGCAAGTGATATTCATACAATACGCACATGAATTCGAAAAGTCAGAGTTTATGGTCTTCACATGAAGACCATGAAGAATCAGAATAGTCAGGATAGGAAACGCCGACCTCATCTAGTTAAAAAAATATGATTGACGCGTAAAAGTGTTTATACAAAGCTACTAAAAGAAATAAAATCATTTATCATTTACTGTGTAATATGTAATAAAAAAATCTATTAAAAGTAATCTAAGTTTTCTATAGAACATAAGAATCATAACATTTTATAAATGTCATGATAACCCAGTGTTTGTCTGTGCACTAGCACTTGATCCTATTCTATCTGACCTCTGTTCTGTCTGACCTAGTGACCTTGTTACTCTTGACCTAAATATAACCTAACCAGTTCACTGCGCACCGGCTTTACTACTTTTAATTCCGGTAGTACGTTCCCGTTGGATATTTTCCGACATCCACGCGGGCGAAGCGGGGGGTACTATGGGCCGGATATACCAAAAGATCGCTAGATGCCTTGCGCGTCCAATATAACAATATTTTCAGAATGCTCTTGAGACTGCCCCGTTTCAGTAGTGCGTCAGAAATGTTTGCACAGAATCGAACTGACGACTTTCATGTGAATGTTCGAAAGAAAATCGCATCACTGGTAGCTAGAACACGGGCCAGTAGCAACAGCATTCTGAAAACAGTGTCAGAGAATTTCTATTCTCCCATTCTGAGGCATTTTGTGGAGAGGATGGCCAGATAAGAAACTTGTACCTTACTTGGTATCTTCTGTGCAAAATGCTTCAAACTTTAAATAATAACTATATTACTTACTAACACTAGCTATAAGGTATTACCTACTAACATTATGGATCTTTGTAGTCTAAATAAATAAATTTTGATTGATTGAAGCCGCGGTCAAAAGCTAGTTCTAAATACGTACTTGTTGGCCACATGTTGCGGCGTGTGATGCTGCGGCTGACTGGGTCCGTTGATGGTGAGCGGCGACGCCGCTGTTTCGCTCGCACTCGCGCTTGACCCAAGAAGCGGTACTGACGAACTCTTTGACGTCTGTCGAAAGAAACACTATATTAGTGCACAAAACAAATCTAGTTCCACATTAAAACAACCGGCCATGTGTGTGGACCACGCACAATGAAGGGTTCCGTAGTTGGGATGAATTTATCCCAAGAACAAACTTAATATCATCGTTGCGACTTTAAGGCCTCTTATGTGTTACTTTTTGCAAAATCTCTTTTTTACGCCAGTCTTTTTTATTTGAAGCTCTATCAAATGCAAAAACTCTCATGTGTATACGACGATTTAATCGTCATTTCTTTACCAATTTCAAGATCTACAATGTGCTTCCTAATGAAATGTTGGTGTTTAAAATATTGATTTTCTCATAAAGTGGAATTTTACACATAAGAGGTCTTAAAGTCGCAACGACGATATTGTAGTTGAATTCAAATTCATTTATTATTTATGAAAAACATGTTCTACCATTCCAACTGCAAATGAAAGTTTGTACGCACAATATTGAGTGATATACCATGTTATTTTAAAACCATTCTTGTAATCTATAAGTATAGAACTAATCATTGTATTTTTTTCAAAATTTTCGGAAATATGTGGGTAGGGTTCATCAATTTTCATTTATTTTATTTAATAATTTTTAAACTCAATATTGTAATGATAAAAAATACATATTTCAAATCGTGATAACTAGTCCCTTATTCGTTATGTCACACGGTATAGTTTGCAATTTCTTTTTCTAATTTTTTCCCTTACCGAACCCTATATTCAAAATTCCACCGAAATTCATGTGTACCAAATTTTAATTTAATCGGTCCAATAGATTAGGAGTAAATCGGCAGTGTCAGACGATCAGACAGACGGACGGACAGACCACACACGAGTGATCCTATAAGGGTACCGTTTTGTTTTCCTTTTGCGAAATCCTAAAATAAATTTTATTTTGCTAAGTAATCTTATCGCTCTGTAAAAACTAGTTAACAGGCATGAATAATTCCATTGCAATAAAATATCAAAGAAAGCAAAAAATTATAAGTGGCACATACACAGCGCATAATATGTAACTATGTTTCTTCCCTCCAATTTTCAACAAATGTGAAATAATTATTATAATTATGTGGTATCCTTTGTTGGAGATCCCAAATAAATATAAAAAACCGGTCAAGGGCGAGACGGGCTCGCACACCGAGGGTTCCGTACAATCATATATAGCTTCATAAGCTTCATTCATATTCGTCAGCTAATTTTAACACTGCGGTGTAGAATATTGCAGTTTAGGTCAGCGCCATCTATTGACAGATAAAGGAACTAATGTAATTTTTGTTGGTTTCTAAAAAGTGTGCTATTTAGAGACATAGTTTTATTTTTCCTGTAATCTTTACATAAGCTTCTATCACATAGAATAATTTCTGATTTTTATCTATGCAAACTTAACGGTACGGAATGGTATTTTTTTTTACATTTTTCATCAAAAGTTGAAAACTATGCGGCCTAAAAAATAAAAACTTTTTTGTTTCTTCCTTATTTGCAAAATAGTTGGGCAAATATCATCTAAATCTATTCTAAATTTCAAGTTGATAGCATCAGTAGTTCTTGAGATATTCAGCTGTGACAGACAGACAGACAGACTGAGTCACACCATAAGGGTTCCTTTTTACCATTTTGGTACGGAACCCTAAAAACAATTGAGCTCGAATACCCATTTAGATAGAACATTTTAGGACAAACATGTGCACTTCCACAGATTAATAGCACAGATGGGACACTCCGTTAGGTATGAAGCTACAAGTACGCGGCGGGCCCCGGTCTATGTCGGTATAGGCCGCCGCCGGTATAAGAGTTACGCGATAGAAAGAGAGATAACTTGAAGGTGACAACTAGGTTATAAGCGTTGTGCGACCTAAATTGCACTTTATTGTGTCGTAGCAGGAGTCGCGTTTTATTTAAATGATTTTGCGGAGTGTCCCATCTGTATTAATATGTGGCACTTCTGAGACATTTGCCCATTATTCATAAACGTGTACAACAAGTATAACATTTTAAACTTTAGTAAGCGTTTACTAAGGGTTAGAGAGTATTGTCGGTAAGATAGTTAGACCATAATACTCACTGGCGTTGATTGCGCGGGCGCAGGCGGTAGATGCGTGGCTGTGTGCGCGGGTGTAGTCGACACCGGACCATTCTCCACTACTTCTGTAATAAAACACCACATACTAAGCTCACTTCGAATAAACAGCGTCAAGAAAACGTCAGTTTACATAAATACCTGAAATATTTTCAAATCGAGTATTCTTTCAACAGGACACAATGTTTTTTTTTTATAATTTCATACATTTGTTAACACTCTAGGCAACCAGGCTGGAGATCCGATGTACAGTCAATCCGACGTGCCTACCGAACGTCAGATTGACCGCAGACTGGCTGCCTAGTTCGTTATCTGCAGAAAGAAATAAGGATACGTAAGTATTTTCTTTAAATGTGTCATGAATTATGGTTGTTTTATAGTTATGAATTGAGATGGCAGTATGTATGGTTACCACAACCGGCGAATGTATGCGAAATAAGCAAGAAGGGATGTAGATCGTAGCACGCGGGCGTTATAATGTTTCCGCCTTCCACTTCCACGCCTTACACACGGAATGAGTTTTTGAAATGAAAATTTCTTTAGGCACGTTAGACACTTATGGGATGGTGAAAAGCACTGAACTCGCATGACCTGCGGCCGTAATATGAAGTATTAATGCTATCATGATTCCTGTCCGAAAAAGGGATGGTGCTATCGGTCATGTGTAACTCCGTCTCTCTCTCGCGCTGGAATCATGATGGCATTAAAACGTCATAATACGGCACCTGACCGTCACGCTCTGATACATATATACAGCTGTGTGTGTGTGTATAAGAGAGCTAAGAGCTATATAGCTCTTTTAGGATGGGGAAAAGCATTGAACTCACGTGACAGTCACGCTCATATATAAAACACTAGCTGCTGCCCGCGACTTCGCCCGCGTGGATTTTTCTAAAATAAAAGTAGCCTAAGTTACTCTTTATAACATCAGCTATCTGTCAGTGAAAGTCCCGTCGAACCGTTTCGGAGATTAGCCGAAACAAACAAATAGACAGACAGACAAAAAAAAAATGCTTTTGTCATAAGTACCGTATACTTTCATATGCATTTAGTATAAAGCTAGTTAGTTTGACGTTAAAAACGGACACTTCAATTTATTTGTATATATGTATGGATAATGTTTACGACTTTGTGAAGCTAAGAAGTTTTCAAATCTGACAGGGCAGCCCTACGACTGACAGTTATTTTCAATGAGTCATATATTTTATAGTTTTTTTTTTTTTGTGTCATTATTTTTAATTCTTATTACGCATATTTTATTTTAGTAAATTAATAATTTTAACATAACCACCACAAACCAATATGCCACTTATCTATCACCCTATCACAGCAAAACCATGAAATAATTTCAACAATATAAACAACCAGAAACCATGAAATGATTCCAACAGTATAACATCATAACACGTGCAAAGTTATCGATCACGCTACACGCCGTGACGCTGTTTACAAACAAACATGCTCGCACGTGGCATGTGACTCAGTAGTACTACGGCCACGTATGAACGTAAGGGCACTATCAATAAATTTCACGGTACGAAACGTACAAGGATTCTCTGACGTATGTACTAGCTATTTACGTAACATGTACATATTATGTATAACCTATAGACTATACTATACATACTCGTTACCATGCGGTAAGGTAAATTGGATGTTGAAGGCTCCTAAAAACAGGCGCGGAACGCGACGCGAATCATGCGCGACATAAGGGCACTGCTCGTGGCGCGATACGCGGTGCCTTTGTGTCGTGCCTCTTTGTAGGAGCCTTCAACATCCAAATTACCTTACCGCATGGTAACGAATAGGTATGTATAGCCTACAGTTATACATATGTATGATCTTCATCCAAACAAATGTTCGGATTTTCAGACTATTCAGTTGGATGTGGTTTGGGTGACTCAAAAAGATGAATAATACAGAGTTTAAGTTCGGGGTCACTTGCACATTAGATACTTCTTATGAGTATCGGGAGATAAGTATATTTTAAAAGTATACGCAGTGATTGGTGAGCAAGAGGTTTTAAATTAGACTTCCTTATTTCAGAGCAGAGGTGGCTTACGAGTTCTAAGTCGTAGGTTCGAACCTAGACAAGCGCTTTACTTTGTGTTAATTATTTCATCACACTAAGTTCAAGCACTATTGACGAATGAACCCACTCCTGTGCTGGGAGTGGGTTCGTCTGCTAGTGAAGACGCGTCTTATGGCATAACTGCAACAAAGACACCGGTTTTGTTTTATTTTTTTGTCCACAAAGGGGAGCTCTTAGCCTTAATCTCACCTGATGGTAAGTGATGATAAGGCCGAAGATGGAAGCGAGTTCTCCATCGAAAATGACGAGCTTCCATTCCAGAACGAAACGAGCTTCACCCGGAATCCTCAACCACAGAGGAACTGGCTGTCTTACCTCTAACTGCCGAAACACAACAATGCTGTTAACATTGTTGTTATGGCGACAGACTTAGATAAGATAGTGGTAGCTAACCAGGCGGACTAAGAATGAGCCCTACCACCAACCAAAGCCAGCAGAAAATGTTGTCCCCGCTGGGAATCGAACCCGGGACCTCTGGGTCTGAGACAGGTGGTCTTACCACTAGACCACAAAGGCGGTTAAACCGTTTCGACGGTACATCTATGTTTCTTATATTGTTTGGGCCCAGGAGGTGGTCACATTTATTGCGGCGTCATAGGCGTTGTTCAGATCGTCAAGGGTGCAGGTGAACAGACATTTGGTACACTGAGGGGGCATGTCTGTCCAGAGACAAAAAATAAAAAAACTTTAAAGGTATTAAAACAAGGTTTAGGTAGCTTTCTAAAGCTGGATGACCTCCGGTTTGTGCACGTGCACCTTATAGTCTTTATTTGGTAAGCACAGCCTTACTTACCCTACCGTACAGAAAAAGTAAGTTATCTTTACCGACATCCAGTTTTTTATCAAAACTCTATATAGCCCACCGCTGTAAAATCTCGCATTACTCGTACTATCGGTTGTGATTTGCTGAACAAAATCAAAATACCAGTCAAATGACTTCATGAATTCATTCGGTCGTTTTTGAGTTTATCGCGTTCAGACAGACGCGGCGGGGTACTTTATTCGCACCTTTAAAGATAAACCGTTACTAAACGAAAATATAAAATTTTACACAGGAGCTTAAATTAAAAAAAAAAAAATGCATGGCTTATTCGCAATAGAATTTAATATCAGGTGCTTTGAGCCATCTTTTGAGGTCATAATGATAAATATTATTTATTTACACTAAAACATAAAACTCTGAAAAGTTAATTTTAAGAAAAATGGCATTAGTAACTCAATTCTTGAAAAAATTCGTATAGTAACAGTTTTTCTTTAAAGGTGTGATATGTAGTGATCTACGACCTCCACATCATGGATTATAGAATTTTTATACAACCCTTAATTTCGGATATACATCCAGTGCGTGTTGGTGGATGCCACATCATCGACCAAAAAGTTAAGAGAATTTCCGTTTCCTTTCACTGTTTTGAGAGCATTATTGATAATATAAATTCCATAAAGTGCCTGCCTGGGTTCGAACCTTTATAATAGTAATTAATTACAAACCTACATCAAGTAGCTAACTAATAAATAGCTTGGAAGTGCAAGTCTAGCTTAAATAATATAGGTAAGTTACATACCTATATTTTTTAATCGAGACTTGCACTACATTATGAAATACATTTTCATAATTAATAAAGAGCCTACCGGTGCGGATCGATACACACTGACCTTGTTTGTATTATTTCTCTTTCATTTTCAAGCTTCAGGTTGCTTTAAGTTACAACTTTTTCGGTTTATACATTGATTGTTTATAAATTGATTAGGATTTCCGCGACTTTTGGGTAGTTTGTTTAATATTTTAATTACAACATTATTTAAAATCCGTAAGTAATGCCTAAGACATGAAACTCCGTTAAGCGAACGCTTGCGCGGTTCCATACAAAAGTGGTCCGTCGCGGAGACCAGCGCGGTCGTCTGTTGCGGAGAGACGGGCCCCGCGCCCACGCAACTGAGACCACCTGCCCACTGGCAGTTTTTTAGGGTTCCGTACCCAAAGAGGAAAACGGAACCATTTTACTAAGACTCCGCTGTCCGTCCGTCTGTCACCAGGCTGTATCTCATGAACCGTGATAGTTAGTCAGTTGAAATTTTCACAGATGGTGTGAAAATTAATTTCACTACTCATTCTGTTGCCGCTATAACAACAAATAGAATAAAACAAATATTTAAGGGGGCTTCCATACAACAGACATGTTTTTTTTGCCGTTTTTATAGATAACTAGGTTTTGCCCGCAGTTTCGCGTATCATCGCGTAAAAAAGTAGCCTATGTCCTTCTCATATCCCAGGCTATATCTCTGCCAAATTTCATGACGATCGGTTCAGCGGTGTAGGCGTGAAAACGTAACATACAGACAGACAGACAGATAGACAGACAGACAGACAGAGTTACTTTCACATTTATAATATTAGTATGGAAGTATGGATGGTACGGAACCCTTCGTGCGCGAGTCCGACTCGCACTTGGCCGGTTGATGTTTTTTGCTAGTCGTCGATTTGCTACAACGTAATAATATACATACTGTTGCTATTGAACCGAGTACGAAGCCGGGGGATACTACTGAGAAATTCCGGATGGAAAAACCATAAGTAATGGTTAAATTATCGTAAGGAATTCAGTACCTATTCCCAATAATTCACCTTATAATTTGGCTAGATGTCGACTTTAACACTGAGTAATGACAGGAAAATAAGTGAAAATAATTTCACCTAATTACAAAAACTTAAAAAATAAATTACCTTTCAAGATTAAACCCACCTATATAAGCTAGGCTGAAACAGAAATTCGTTGTACTTTGTTCACGTTTTCCGTAAGCAAGCAGTTTTTATTTTCGTACCTTCATCGGTATCATAATCGCCGCGTATTTAAATAATGATTTAGTTTTAAAAAAAAAATGTTGTCCCATGTCGCATCGGTCGACCGAACATCTGCTATATGTAAACGACCCTTCAACATATAAACACATAAATATTTTAAAAGTAACATAATTTTTATGGTTGTGCTATAAAATTACGCGTGAATACAATAAAATGTTTAATGAAGATGAATGACCGGATATTTCTGTATAAAAAGCAATAAATAATAATAATAATTAAGTAGACATTCAATAAATACGTTTTTGTGTGAGTTAGCATCGTATGTAAGGATCGCAGAAAATCGAGTTCTGAATTTTCTTTAGCTACCCACCATGGGCGAAATGAATT
The DNA here is from genome assembly GCA_947523025.1 of Dryobota labecula. NCBI lineage: Eukaryota > Metazoa > Arthropoda > Insecta > Lepidoptera > Noctuidae > Dryobota > Dryobota labecula. Next base: position 3,513,092 of record OX383296.1, on the reverse strand, counting down.
TAGGTTAGGTTAAACGAAACTTATGTTCCCTACTAGTGGTTAGCTAACAACTAGCAATAAAAAGTAATAACATAACACAAAATATCATCACGCCTGTATTCCCAAAGGGTTGGGCAGAGGTGTACCTATAGTACCGACATTTCGCCAGTTATGTTTAAGTCCCATGTAATAAGATTAATAATTAAAACAAAACGTATTATAAGTAAATAAATACATTACATACCCACATGTGCAAATACCATGACAAAATAAAGCACGACTATCTCAAACAATGAAAAGATTGAGCCAAGATTAATGTTAGTTTTAGTAAATGTGCCAATTGGAGTTGAGATTCACGATGCCAATCAGTTATCGGGCAAAATTATTGAAATACCTTTAATTTTACTTTACAACATTTTCAAGTCATTTAATGACGAACACACGTGTGATTGGTTAGACACAGTAAACACATACTAACACACTAACACAGATTGCAATCCAATGTCAAGTTTACGTAGTAGATTTGACATTACAACTGTCAAAATTGAAACAACATGAACCATTTGCAAATGTATATTATTTGCACACTGAGGGTCCTAGATAGGCATAAATCAATGTAAAGTGCTAATTTAAACATAGCCTAGAACAGTTAGCAAGAACCTGACGTAGAAAGGACGAGGTACCCAGTGACCAGCTCACCTCACAATAAATACAGACATGAAGAATCGAACAATTGACGTTTCCCATAAACCAGCAACACACCATAACAAAAAAATTATGTAACCGCCATTGAACTTCACGGAAACCACACAAAACATCAAACTACGCAGTTCTCAACATACCCGAATTACTTCACAACACCACCGAAACTCTTTAAAAAAAAATATCATGCACACACAACACTCGACAATAACATCTTTACCATCGTCCATATTTATCCTAAATTCGCGCGGGAAACCATTGTTATTATGTTTTCTTAATTATTTCTAAAGTTAGGCACAGGTCTCGTTCGACACAGCCTAGTGACTGATCCGACGCTCTGCCATGTCATCGCTCTGGCTTACCGCCAGTTTTTAGCAAATTTTACGAAAATTGGCGGAATGCCAGCGTACGATTAATCGTTTTCGTAATGAGTTTGTCGGTCACCGTGTTCCATTCATTCGCGTCGATAAACGTTTTGTTTATTTTGTAAACAATTGGAGCGTACGTTATCGCGTTTAGTTGTAATGATAACGTGTGTTTTAATTATGCCTAACTTTGTGTTTGTTGGTGTTGTTATCGGTCGTAGAGGAAGTTACGTGGTGGCGTTGCCTTGTTGGGTTTCAATTGTAGATTCAGCCGGAATTTGCGGTTTCGGAAGCGAATGATAATATATGTCAATGAGGGTATTTTGCTGAGAAGTATCGCGATTATTTCGGTACGGTAATAAATAATTATAAATAATTTGGAAAAGTTTTGAAGCATATATTTGATTAACCGATGACAGTGGGGCTATTTCTGTATTCCGGTTGCCAATCACACGAAATAATTTGTTTGGCAAGCATTATTGTCAGGCATATGTGTCGGTGCTTCCTTATTTCAGCGAATTAATATTTTCTGCCAAATTCTTAAATAAACAAGTGAAAGTTCGCGAATGACACACGAAATAACAGGAAATTGTAACATTTATGCTTACACAAGAGTGATATTTTTCCACACCCTAAACTCTTATTGTTGATTCAGTCATTATAACAATCTTATTGGGACTTATATGTTCGAGCGGTTTGGGGTTGAAACACTAGGCCCATGGGGTCCGAGTGCCCACGTAGGGTTTTCAAGACATGCGGTGGGTCGATTCTTCACGTGACCATAGGTGGCCTATTTTTTGGCCAAATAATCAGCTTGACATTGCCATACCATGTGGCAATGCTGCCAGCCTTTTGGACGCGCGCGCGAGCGATGCGGACGAATTTTTTGATGCCCTATTATTAATCCCCCCCCCCTTTTATAAACTTGTTCGTATTATTATTTTAAGACTTAGCTTTTTAAATGATGTCTTATTATAACTGAATTGTGTTTTTACTAAATATTGATTTAACCTCTAAAAGATATCGATGTTCAAGCGAAGCTATCTTGTTTTGTTGATATCACAATCACCTCAAAATTTATAAGACGCATCGAAAATAAACGAAAATGTAATCATAAAGCTAATCTATACATATAATTGAAACGAAATGGTGTTCGTTGGTATGCGCATCTCTTGAGAATGGCTGGACCGATTTGGCTATTTTTTATTTCAAAATGTTCGTAATAGGTATCCCGAATCAGGTAAGTAAATACGGGAAGAAAAATTTCCCGGTAAATCTCCAAATTCGGGAACGCTGTATGTCTGTTTTTGTATGAATAACAAAGGACAACTTCTGTCGGATCAGCTAGTAAAAAATAAATAGTCGCGAATGTAAACTTAAGATCTAATTAATGTTTTGTCCAAAATCAAAAGCGTGAATACCAATCACGCTAACCTTGGTGATTGTTAGTACAATGAAGAATAACGCAAAATATCATACATTATGTTAACAACTGTGTCAACTCAACAATACAATATTTACAGCGCTAATAATAGAACGTGTCTTAAAATATTAAATACACGTGGACTCACAGCTGTTTTAATTTTAACGTCACACCTGGCCATAATGTGAGTTTTACCGCACACTATGCGTACGGTAAAACTCGCATTATGACCAGGTGAAGACGTAAAATTGTATACTGACCACGGGCAGTAAAAAAGAAAGCCCTCTATCGTATTTACAACCCTCGCCTGCGGCTCGGTTCACAAATACCTGCCATTTCAAGCTTTCTTTCTTTTACAGCCTTTGGTAAGTAATCCATACTTCCATACTAATATTATAAATGTGAAAGTAACTCTGTCTGTCTGTCTGTATGTTACGTTTTCATGCCTATACCGCTGAACGGATCGTCATGAAATTTACGCGATAACCGACATCTACGCGGGTGGAGCCGCGGACAAAAGCTAGTGTACTATAAATTCACAAGTTGTAAATACATAAAACGACATAAACTATGGTTGCTCATAACATGGCTACCATGAACATAAAGTAGTTAGTAGCCAATAGTGTGACTCACTGTTACCATCCAGTTTCTAAAAGCCTAACTAAACAATTAAATTAACTTTGATTTAATTACCCCTTCGCACATAGTAAAAGTTGGAACAGATTCTTACAAAGAACTAGCTTTTGTAGCTTTTTCCCGCGGCTCCGCCTTCGTGAATGTCGGTTACCGCGTAAAAAAGTATTCTCCATATCCCAGGCTATCTCTGCCACATTTCATGACGATCTATTCAGCGGTTTAGACGTGAAAACGTAACAGACAGACAGAGTTACTTTCACATTAATTTATAATATTAGTATGGATTATGTAATGAAGAATCGCCATCTTTGTTACCTAACTTGGCAGACAACTCCGATGAAGATAAAATATTACCAATCATGGACAGTGAGATATATAAAGCCATATACTCTCAAAAATGTAGAAAAGCCTCTGGCGAAGATGGAATTCCCAACAAACTTTAAAAGGTTCTGCTGAAGTCATTCTGAAAACTCTACTAGATACATTAATTCAAATTCTAGATTCAGAAGAAATACCAAAACAGTGGTCAGCCTTGACAATTACTTTACTTCACAAGAAAAGAAACAGAGAGGACATCGGGAACTATAGGCCTATATAATTCTTAGGGCTAACTTGTACAAAATATTTTCTAAGATCATACTTGGCCGGGTCACAAGGATTCTAGATGACAGTCCACTCAAGGTACAAGCTAGTCAGAAAAATACAGCGAATATCAATTGTCATATTACTTAGCATTCGTGGACTACAAAAATTTGACTTTTTTTTGTCATATTTAAGAAAACACAGCGCCGGCCCTGGGGTAGAGCGAGAGGAGCGGTCGCTCTAGGCGCCAGGTGGCAATGGGCGCTAAGCAGTAATTCTCGCGAAGGAGGAGGCGGAACGCGTGAGGGAGCGGCAGTCTGTGCGCCCGCCTTCACGCCCCTAGTCGCCGCAGGAGACGCCCTGGGCGGCGGGAATCGGTACACCATAGGCGCGGGCTTGCGGACGGCGAGCTATGGGCAGCTCGCCGTCCGGTAACGACCAGGTGCCGTATTATGACGTTTTAATGCCATCATAATGCCAGTGCAAGAGAGAGACGGAGCTATACATGACCGCTAGCACCATCCCTTTTTCGGTCAGGAATCATAATGGCATTTATACTTCATAATAAGGCCCCAGGCCCGGGTCGACGGCGCGTTGTGTTCCACGCGCGCCTCAAAGAGGTGTCAGCACGCACTGACGGGGTCCGCCAGGACCGGTGCCTGCCAGGGTTGCGGGTTTGTCCGAAAGGGATACCGTGGCCCTGGCACACAAGCAACTGAAGGAACATGGGTGGATTTAGTCAGTAAACGTTTGACACGCCCTGCCGCTCCGTCCAGAGCGGGAGAAGTTATTTGACAATTACCCACACAAAAAAAAAAACAATAAGGTGGCAAGGGACGCAAAAATGACAAATGCGAAAAACTATTGAAATTAATACCACGAACTAATTTAATTATGTATCAGTAGGAACTTTGTTAATGCTAAAGAAGCAAGAGTGCAATCATTAAAGCTACTTAATTTAAATGACCCTCTAAAAACATATTAACCTTCTTATGATGTATGGTTTTCTTATTAAACAAGTTTCTAAAAATTATTTATTATTAACTAATGACGCACGCTTTTTAAAATAAATTTGCCTCTTTTTAACTTTCTGACCTTTTCTCAAAGTTAGTCGCAGTAAGTAAGCTAGGGCATCCCGACCAAATGGATTAGGTTAGCTTAGAATTGTGACCAACCACGCGCGAGTGGTCGCAGTAAATAAGCTATAGCACCCCAACCAAATACGTTAGGTTAGGTTAGAACTGTGACCAGCCACGCGCAAGCCGATATGGTCGCAGTAACTAAGCTAGGGTATTAATAACAGAGTGTACATTTATATTTTAGAACATCTTTAAGACATTATTTATTTCATATCAATTAAAATATAATGTACGTGACGTGAAAGCGCCGACCACAGGGCGTCGAAAGAAAATCTCGCTCTACCCTGATCAAGGGCTAGCGTGCTGAGAAAACATGCGAAGATTTGGGAAGCTTTGTTGAACCAAGGTCTAAACAAGAAATACATTCGATTTATAAGAAACATTTACAAGAATATAACAGCAAAAATTAGAACGGCATAGGGAGCCAAAAGTGATATAAAGAAAGATGTGAGACAGGGAGACACATTGTTACCAAAACTTTTTTCTGCAACCTTAGAACAAATTTTTAGAAACCTGTATTGGAGTGAGTATGGAATAAAAATAAATGGAGCAACTTTCAACCATCTGAAATTCGCTGACGATCTCATAATTATAACAGACATCCCAAATCACTCGCATAGGTAAAATATGAAAGTATAATAAAAACCATCATAGAAATTCTCCGCTAAAGAAAGTATTGTGAAACCGCATCAAAATCCATAAAGTAGTTCCAGTAAGTAGTAGTACACCAAGCGCATACACACACACAAACAGAAAAATATGATACTAACATGAAATTTCACAGTTGATTCATTCAATAAGAGGCCCTAACACGAACGCGCGACGTAAACGTTACGTAAATTCGAACGATTTTTGTATTGAAAATACAACTATCCTTTAGCATTTTGCGACAAACACAATAAGCATCACCCATAGATATGAATAAAGTCTTATAACTAAGTAAATCTTATGTGCGAAACGAGTATTTTAAATTCGTTGGAATTTACGTTACATTCGTGCTAGGCCCACAAGCTTTAAGAAACCGATGGTTAGTACAGAAAAATGAGAAAATATGTAATATTGTAAAACTGACTCACCGGTATTGTTACTGTTGGTGTTGGTGTTGGAGCTGGGCTGCCGGACGTGGTGGTGCGCGACGTGCGGCGCGTGCGACGCGTGCGTCACGTGCGGCGCGTGCGCGGCGTGCGGCGCGTGCGGCGCGTGCGGCGGGCTGGGCGCGGGCGGCTGCTTGCTAGGCGTGCTGGCGCCCGACACGCCGCCCGTGTTGTTGCTTATACTGCACATACACCACCACTCTCACCACTGAACACACCGTTGCGAGGCGACGAACGTCATGCTAGCCATCCCTTCTATCTCAATGTCACTGTCGCTGATAGTACACGAGCGACAAACAATGAAATCGCTCGAAGAAATCTAAACCACTTGTTGCATCCAACTCAGAAACCAATTTCGACTAATTTTGAGGTGTATACTTGAGAATCAAGACCTAAATCAATATAAAACATGCTTTTTTTAACGTTAGACAGTTAAAAAGTGAAAACGAAACAAGCAGAGCACCCCTCTAAGTCTAAACTGCCCTTGAAAACACGCGACACTTGTTGACGTTAAATATGTCTACATGTTTACTAACACCGCACAATCCCTTATGTCTTCCAAAACACACAGATGCGAGATCAAATATCAAAGAAAACTGTTATCAGCAAGCACAACATGCGTATCCGATACTGCACAAGTCACTTACACTATCTTTTATAAATAGAATCACATAAAATCAATAACAGCATGTATAAATTATGAGTATGCACATCGAGTGCCGACAACTAATAGACTTTGAAACTTATTGCTTGCAGTGCAGAGATCAATATAGAATGCACCGCACGTCTCAAATACGTCTGCTAGATATTTCATTGAGATTTGAAGAGATGTCGCTAACTGCCCTTTACAATAAGCTTTTAAGGTTACAACGTTCGGCGGCAATTTTGTATCGGAGAAATTAGAAATGCAACTTGTATGCACTTTTGAATATAGAATATACTTAAATTATACTAAATGGTAATTCCTGGTGTGATTTCGTGAATAGCTGTGCAAGAAATCGTGTTTTTAATAAATATATTTACAAATAAACAAACACTACTGCATCTTAAGTTAGAACTTCATGAAAACTGTAACTTTCTAAGCTTATTGCATCAAAATACCCAATTTCATAATAAAAATTGGCTAATTTGAAGTCAGAAATTATAATAGTTATTCTAAAATGAGCTTGAATCATGCGCGCAATGAAATGAGAACAAAAAAAATTACTTTGGAGCAAGTTTGTTTTGTATTCTCATTTTTATGTGAATTTTAAATCTTAAAACTACATAATATTCGAGTGTGATGAGGACTATTTCAATGAAAAGGTAATAAAAATGCATCACAATGAGTCACATAGCAACTGCTGAAATGAAATACGTAGTTATTTAACAATAGAATGAATGATAAATATTATTTTGAGTTCATAAACTTATATGACTGGTTTAATAACGTATTTATCGCGATGTGTTTGTGAATATAATTCTTTTCATGATACAATTTCGCGTTCATCCCGCGCGGGCTAGCAACGTCGCATTTCTGGAAGTTTTTCGTGATTATTTTACTAAATTCAAATCAAAGTACAATTTTCTTTTCAGCCAAGCACTAGAGTGTTGTATTTTATAATTATTTTTAACATTTACTTTATAGTAAATACAAATATTTAGTCGTAATACTGCAAATAGAAAATAATTGACATTTGTCAATTTATATGAGTAAATAAAAAAAAATTGCATACATACTTATAAATCTAGACCAAAGAGCTACTTCTTGGCTGACAAAAATATTACATATTTTGATTTAAATTTAATAAAATAATCACGAAAAACCTCTAGAAATGCGACGTTGCTAGACCGCGCGAGATTTACGCTCTTAATTAAGCCTTTTGACATTTCTAGTCAACCTTCTCACCGCACGGACAGCATAGCAGTTTTAATAGAAAGGCGAGACAAAAATTCGAAATATTCAAGTGTTTAGATTTCGACATTGAAATTTTTTCCAATATTTGTGCAAGATTTTCAGTACTTTTCACGTAAAAGTAATGAAAACGACGTCTTGATTTCTTTTGGTTCAAGATTTTAAGAAGTTTACAGTAGCAATGGGTTTCATTTTGACAGTACAACGACATTCATTGCGTTATATACGTTGTTGAGCTGACAAATTTTTCGAAGATATGAAGCAATGGAATAGCAATATCCTTCAAAATCATTCAGATTTTGATTGATAGTGTGTTACTCAATAAGGGTGCTAGTCAGATCACGGCTTACTTCTATGTTTATTTATCTTGGAATGTAATGTAAATCACAAATTACGAGTTGCAAAGCAACAACGAAGATTATGTCTGGACTTTAAAAGAGATTGACCTTTTGAGTTTGCTCCGGCCTTTCTTCTCAGAGTAGTTAGATAGAACACGCCGACTTCATCTAGTTTTTAAAATACGATTGACATGTTTTAAGTGTTTGTACAAACCTACTTACAGAAACAAAATAATGTATTATTTAACATTCCTACTTTTAAATCCACTTTGGGGTGGACCGAATGACCGAATTTCCGATCTGTACACACGACTAGACAACAGCCCCTTATACTATACTGTACTGTCAGGGGCGACGGCTTCGACGACTTCCCTTCGAAACAACGACTCTACTTGAGTTTACTATTACTAAACAATAGAATACATACATAGTCACATTACAGGTATTTCATTCATCATAAGATATTTTTTTTTTTTTTACAAAAACGCTTACCTATACTCTATCCTAAATCGCGAACGCACTGATACCGTCTCTTTGGTTCTACTAGTTGACCATAGATGGCGTTAAATTAAGAAAAGTAAAACAATTACAAAAAAAATTGAGGTAATAAAATTTCATGCTATCTTGAGTTTAGGAGAACTGATTTTTTCTCTCTCTTTCATTGAAATAATCCTCAAAAAGTGTGGTAGTTTACATAAAGGTGGTAATAAATACACTTGTGTCAGTGGACTGACCTATTGGTGGATGCTGCGGAGTTATTGAGCAAGGAACTAACGTTACACGTGCTGTTACTGACCGCGCTCGCGTTCACCGCGCGCAGTGGCAGTGGTTTTACCGGCTGCAAATATCAACACAACATCATTTACCATTTGTGTCCACACGATTGGTTTTGGGTTCTTTTGAGTGATTTTTGGGAGAAAATCACGGAAAATTGGTGGTTTAAAAAGGTTTGTTTGTTGAATGAATTTTTTTTTTTTGGTCATAGAATCACGGTTGCACGTGATATAGAAAGGGTTTTTTTTTTTGTTTGATTAACTGTTGTAGTGACAAGAAGATATTTTGTTTTTTGGTTTTGGCTTGTAGAATACAGTCAAAAAGGGGGGATAAATTAATTCCTTGATAACTTTTTGTATTAAGGGGGAAGCACTATGGTAGCGCATGAAATTAAAATTTTCTTACGATTTTTGCAATTTGCAGCTCATTGTCTGTGTGTATGTTGATAAAAGTATGATTGGCGACCGTAAAAAATATGTTTTTACAAAATTATAGTCATTAGAATCAGTATTACAACTCCTTAAGTTAGTATAATCCTCAAATGTCAAGATTTCATGAAATAGTCATTCAATAGCCTAATATGAATTTGGAGAGTTATGTATTGATGATTTTAATGATTTATTTTTTTGTGAAAACTTCTTTAGGCGTGTTGAGCACTTTCTGGGTAAACAAAAATCATGGAACCCGCGTCATCGTCACCGAACGCTTTCCATGAGCTATATGTATAAAAGAACAGTTATTCCCAAAGTTTTGTGTTTTCACTTCTGTCGGCAGTCCTTATGTCTGTCGATATATATTTTTTTATATAAAACAGCGGCGGGACCGAGTTAAATTATTTGTCTCCGCCCCGAATAGCAGAATAACTATAAAAACATGCAAAAAATACACAAAATAAAAAATATGAAGAAAATTATTTTTCTTATACATTTTGTATGGTATGGCTTTTTTAATGATATCTTGCGAACGGATTGGGGAACGGGAGAACAAGAAACTTCACGCGGACAAAGTCGCGAGCAGAAGCTAATAATTCTATAAATACAAATTTGTAACGGTCGCGAATCATATTTAGATCAACATAAAACCTGATACTGACCCGCAAATTGCAAAAAAAACGTAAGAAAATTTGAATTTCGCGGGCTAGCTTAGCACATCCCCCTTAAATATAGGTTCAAAATAAAAAATAAAACATAAAAGCAGCACTTACCAAGTTTGTATGAATCGTCGGTGAAAAAGACAGATCGCACACCTAGAACAAAAAGGGCGCAAGTGGTCACACCATCTTTACAGAAGGGTAAAAATAACGTTTGTTATTATTTATAACAAAAAAATGTTATTTAATTACGCCCGTGTTGTTCTAGATATGATAATAGAACATTAATTGATTATTAAATTAACTTATCACTTGGCTAATTATTTTCTAAATAATTATTATATAAATTTTTCAATAATATGACGGTTTGACAGCTTTTTTATGTATACAATACAAATAGATAAAATGCATAAGTATACACGGTACTTATAAAGTTTTTTTTTTTAAATTAAATTTGTCTGTCTGTTCTGGCTTAACTCCGAAACGGCTGGGCCGATTTTGACAGGACGTTCACTGGCACATAGCTGGCTGTTATAAGAAGTAACTAGCTACTTTTATTTTAGGAAAAGCCACGTGGGTGAAGCCAAGGGCAGCAGCTAGTAGAAAATATTATGTCAAACCGCCGTATTCCGTATTTATTCTTCTGAAAATAAAACTCATCCAGCCTTTAGGCGAGGATAATTAGGATTTCGGAATTTGATCCTGAAAAGATTCCACAAAAAAAATTGTTTCTTATGTTTTTATTATATCCCATTTTTGGAGGCCTGCCACAGTGTGGCGTATCTTATTGGACAACATAATAATCATAAGATAATAAGCTTTATTGTTAGGAAAACTGCATCGAAAAGAAAGCAGCCTGAGAGATACATAAGGGGCATTGAAGTTTACACGAAAAACCATTCAGTTTTACATGTAACACTTTACGAGAATCGAATGAACGAATCGACGATTATATCGAAAAGATTCGACGCACGATAACACTACTTAGATTCGATCGTCGATAATGATAACGAAATATTCGTTTTAGAACCCAAAACTAATCATACATAGCAATAAATTTGGAAAATCCACATCAAAACTCCACGTAGCAGTACATTAGAAGATTAATGATTATAATAATAAATATATGTGTAATGGTATGACGTATGTTTGTGCGTGTGACTACTCACTTTGGTTATGATCTCTTCTTTTTTCTTTTTTTCGACGTCTATGGAGTCTGTTGAATGGTTGTGTACGTCTAACGTTGGTGATGTTACTGGACTTGTACCTGAAAATATTAAAAAAAAACTTTTTTTTAATAAACCATAGACAAGCTTATGATAGTTAGGCTATGTTCACACGGGATTATACTGCTCGTTTTTTTGCGGAATAAATGTTACCGAATAAGTAGTGGTGCATACATAGAGTGTATGCCCGTTTACACGTCGTTTCGATACCTCCCGTCATCTTTGTGTTGATCAGCCGCAAAACATAATATGATAAGACTATTAGCGGGTTAGAAACTCAGTTTTTAGTGAACGATATGAAAATATCGTTTTGAAGAATGTGTAGTATTTATATAATATTACATTATAGTACTAAAATCTCATTTTACAAAAAAAACATGTTACGACTTTTTGCGTGGGGGTATCGGTTTGTACTGCAAAAAACCTATTTAAATTCCAACCATACTTGTCAAGCAAAGCGAATGAACTTTTAACGTATTCGGTCTGCAGTAGCGCATAATATTACAGCATCAAAATAGCTATTCGTTTTAGGAGAAAATTGTATGTGTGAACAGACCGCTGTTGTATTGCCTTGTGAACCCAGCCTTGCAGATACATCATGCAATTATATTCCAGGGAATTTTATGCGTTTGGGCTTTATACTAAGTGAGTGATGATACTCGCATTCACCTGGCGTGAAAAGTACCGTTGTCTGGGTTGCATGACCTTTTATAAGACTGACAACTGAATAATGAAACAGGCCTCGCGACACGCATCTTTTATGCAGCAACATTCGCATGTCATATCATACTGCAATCACTACTGTTTCTTCATAGAATGTTACGCCAATAACCTGAGTCAAGAAAAAAAAAATGGTTCCATTCCATTTAACTTGGTGTATGTAGTAAAGAATTTAACACTAATGCGTCAATTCTTTAAGAATTCGCTGGTCATGTTTTTTTCATAAGACATGACGAGGCATTTTGATGTATAGGGGTTTGGCTTTGTTACGTACGGACGTTCACCCACAGGATGTCGGAATATGAAGCGTTTTAAAATACCATGATTGCCATTTTTATAAAATTGATTTTAGCTACCGGTTTACTTGATCTCTTTTTTTGACTGTTCAATCACTACCGTAAAGGCTGAGGCCTCATTAGTGCGTTGCGTTGCGTCGTCTCAGCGTCGTTTTACATATATAGGATAAGTTTAAAAGGAGTGCGTATATTTTTGTTGGTAATTAGGTGCATAAAACTCAACAACTTTCCCCAAGGAACATATGTCGAAATCTAAAAAATAGAATTCAACTTCTCATACAAACATAAGTCACGTGACCAGTCACTGTATGAAAAGTCGATTTTCAATTTTAAGATTTCGAACTTTGTTTCTTGGGGAAAGTTGTCCAGTTTTATGTACCTGATTACCTCCTAAAATATAAGCACTCCTTCTAAAGTTATCCTGTATTTTTTAATGACATGCCACATTATGCGTTGCGTCGTCGCACGCGACGTTTGAACGGATTGACGGACGAGAGACGAAGCGGGGGGGAGGGGATATGCTGCGCTATCGGAGCTCCGGTGCGACGACGGGTCGACGGACAGTGTTACGCTGCTAGAGGGGCAAACTAGACGTAGTGCGTCGTCTCCTTCTAATGAGGCTTCAGCCTAAGGCTTTCAACACATGGGAGAAGAGTCAGTCCTCCGTCAGTTTACCCTGATCGGATAACAAATGCACCATAAATTCACATTTTAGTTATAATAATTTTTTTCAAGTACATAGTTGTTTCTTTGGGTTTGGCCTTAACATGTTTAGTTTGTGATCATCCTGTGCGAGTCACAATAAATACTATTTCTTTCTTTTTAACATGGTACGGATTTTTACTTACGGTGAAAGCTACAGGGTACTCCGCGAAATTCAAATGTTCTTACGTTTTTTGAAATTTGCAGGCCAGTATTATGTTGTATAACATTATTATATTTACAGAATTTTAACCATTAAAATCATCATTTATCTCTCTAAGTTCAGATTACTCTATAGAATTACTATTTAATGAAATCGTGACATTTTAGGTCAATTCTTACTTAGAGAGTAGTATTGATGAGTTTAAGGCTAAGAAGGCTGATGGGGCGAATTCAGTATATCATATTAAGATGACCGGTACATGAAATTATTTCAGAAACGTTATGGGAACCCAATAAACCTGTTTTGTTTTATTACCTCATACGCAATGTATCGTTACCGTGGCAAAACGCACGTAGCGAACGGCAGCGCAGCGAGCCTTCGGCTGTCCTCCTCACCACGGGGTGCGGAGAGTTCAATGTCTGTAGCTAGTCTAGTCTGTAGCAAGCCATAAAGTGAACAGCTGATTTCACGCGTCGTTCGTTAGAGTATTTCAACATCCATTGCTGGTTTTTTTATTTTAGGTGTTTTATTTACATAAATGGAGTGCTACATACAGAGAATGTTATTTTACAATGAAATAAAGGAATAGTAACTGAAAAAAGGATTTAAAAAATGAAAATTCTCCAGAGCAAATTTCCGGTGGAATATGATTCAAAATCAGGAGCTGAATGCACCCTGTTAGTTTGCGGAGGGCTGTCCCTTACACCCTGTATAATTACACATTTGTTACGGTCGCGAATCATATTTTGATCTACATACAAGCTGACACTGGCCAACAAATTGCATAAAACGTAAGAAAATTTGAATTACGCTGGCAACCTCAGCGCATCCCTCATTAAGTAAAACTGGACAGGATTGTTTCTTAACTTTTAAATATATAATAAGTTTTTATACATACCTGAGAGCATACTCGTAGGAGATCCCGCGGAGTCATTACTGTTGTTGCTATCGGTGGTTGCAGAGGATGGGAGCCCAACGCCGCTGAGTTCGATGTCATCAAGTCCTCGGATGTCGTCATAGATGTACTCGTTCTCCTCAAAACCAGGCTCTTGCGACGAGTCGATGTAGTATTCCACGTCGTCCTTTATCCTCTTTATCTGCAATGTAAGGTACACCTGCTTAGACTTGAGAAAGATTGGTCAATAATTTTTGGTTTTTGGTGCACATAAATAAATATACAAGTAAATTGGATAAGTGTAATAAACAGAGAGACAGCATTTTATAATGTGTCAGTATTAAAGGTGTAAGGAACATAGACGCGCATACTATTACTATGAATTCAGCAAATGATTTTTGATCCGGAAAAATCCCCGAAAAAAAAAAATATTGTATCAATAATAATATACATATATTATTATATAGTTATTATTAATATTATTAGTATCAATAATAAGTATACAAATTAATCGTCGTTTATTTTAAAAAAAAAACCGGTATTCCGTACATTTTGACAGTATTCATGGTATTAGTTTGTACGTTGAACTCCCTTACATTATTGGTTTGGGGACTGTTGAACTATTTATCAAGAGGGCTTTCAGTTCCAAAAACGATTTGGGACCCAACTTCGACATTGTCGAATAATAGAGTATTTCTGAAGCCTGGCTTCAGCTGTTTCACAGTGTCAGTTTACGTCTTTAGCAGACCCATAGATCTGTAGTAAGCGTAATAAAAAAGTAATTAGGTAGTTTGAGTACCTATCACGATTGACCTTTGAACTGACGAAAATGTAGGGTAGTCTGAGTACCCATAGTCACTGACCCTTGATCTTCCTAAAGCTGATGGAAATAATTCTGTATTAAAATGGATAGAAGCCAGACTTCAGTATATTAATACATTCACTGAATTACCATTCGTTAGTCATCACGTTACTGATCTGCCTCAATATGTTCACTGTTTTACTGACCTAGATCAACTGGTCTGACTCAGGCATTTATTAAACATATACATAGAGCTTTACGATTACTCGATCTTAAGGCAACGCTCGACACGTTAGTGTATAAATTCAGACGGGTATAATAGCGTCAGTTTATTAACCAATCAGCGCAGGCGCATCTCGAACGTTTGAGGCCGTTTTTGGTTCATACGATTAGTGGCTAAGATGACTTCATTATCATAATTTCAGCCGAAAGACGTCTACTGCTGGACATAGGCCTCCCTCAAACGTAGGTGACTGATTATGTCAACAGAATGGTCAGCAGAAAAGGCTGCTATTTGCACACAAAAATGAGTGAATAACTAGTATTACAAACTACATCCAGTAATCCATTTGGAAATTATAAATTTTCCACGAACTTTCCTTTTAGCAGTAACTAACTTAACAGCTGAAAAAAAGGTAATAAAACTAAAATAAATAAGAAGGTTTTAGTACCAACCTGTTCTACTTCAACGGACATGTTGTCAAGCATTCTCAGCAACGTCTCTAGCTTCTTTATATGGAACCTGTGCTTCTCCAGTTTGAGTTTTAGGTCCTCCATCCGGTCTTGTTTCTCCTTGTCCAATCTTTTCTTCTTACCCACTAGCAGTGACTCTATTTCAGACTCAAATTGATCAACCTGGAATGGAGGAAGTCTACATTAGTATGATCGAAATGGAGTGCATCGCATAGCTTCTATCTACAGTAAAGATGGTGAAGAGAGGGCGTTTTGGGGGACTGTCGTATGTAATTTTAACGTCCCAAAAAATGCTGATTCTTAGCCTAATTTGAACAAATGACTTTTGATTTTGAGTATAGTATGTTCAAAAACTATCTAATAAAAGTGTGAACAAATCCTGTTAAGGTTAAATTTTTACGCAATCACTCACTAAAGGGAATTAGTAACACATTCATCTGTATTTAGATTTCAACTTTTAATCTCACCACTTTTCCCACCAATTTTGGTTTGAATAACATTATCGACGATTATTGTGGTTATAAAATGATGGATGGACTGTGTGAGAAGATGATATGGCTAGAAAAGACTAATAAAGAAGTATGGAAGAAAAATACATGCTGCGCCGACCCCAAATAAAATGGGATAAGGGCAGAAGAAGAATAGTGGTTATAAAATTAACCTCAATTATCAAATGTAAAACGTCTTTAAGGTGACCTAAAATTAGAATTTCTGGTTTATGTATTCCAATAATCAAATCAAAGCACTCAATATTTAAGTGGCACTACACATATGCATCCAAAGGTATGTTTTCTGATCCATTTGTTTACATTTTCATGAGATACTTTTGGAACAGGCTATAGGAAAATATTTTCATACAATGGATCCATAGTAGGATGCCATTGCATACAAAACTACTAAGATTCCTTTTGCAGATCAATGAAGATCGACAATGTTCTGATGATCAACATAGAAGGCGAGAAATGCATCCATCAAGCCAGATTATTACATTCAACGTCGGTGGTGCTAGGTCCCGAATGACTTGGGGCAATAATAATTTTGTGGGAAGCATTTCTGGAGTCTCTCTATCACCCTCGAATTTTCCACAAGAGGTTGTAGTCCACATATAATCTTCTATACTAATATTATAAATGTGAAAGTGTCTGTCTGTTACGTTTTCACGCCTAAACCGATCGTCATGAAATTTGGCAGAGATATTGCCTGGGATATGGAGAAGGACATAGGTTACTTTTTTACGCGATAACCGACATCCACGCAGGCGGAGCGGCGGGCAAAAGCTAGTAAACTATATTTTGATTAGACGGATGGGCAGTTTTATTACCTGTGTTAAATGACAAAATGTGTGTTATGTATGTGTTACCATGCTGATACTACCCATGTCTGAAAAGCATGGTGATTATGACCATACCAATCGTAACGTCGCTGATCAACACCAAAGCAAATGGACCCTACACTAGATTTCCCTGGTTTTGTCAAATGAAGAAATGTTAACGGTAACTGTGAAGTCCACATTAATGACACAGATACCGGGCTAAGCGTGCCTTCACATCTGATGCGGGTCCGGCGGAGACATTCGTCGAACGCATACACAGCGTAGGCGCTGCGCAAACGCGACGCTAGCGCCGCGTCAACACGACGTATTTTTGATACAATTACGTCTACGTGACGCTAGCGCGGCATGTGCGTTTACACAGAGTCTACGCGGCGTCAACGTGACGTCAACGTCTGCGCTGGACACACGATGTGAAGACACTCTGAGGATCCTCCGGCAGGTCTCTAAGTCTAGTCTACACACCAGTGCCGCCGGCTGCGCGAGGAGCCAGCGAGCAGCCGCGCGCGCCCCGCCGCGGCCCTGGCCCGGCCCGGCGGCACTGCCCCGAGTTACCGGCAAGCCGCCGGCACCGAACCGTTGCGGCACGAAGTGGAGAACCAATAAACAGATTTTGCCATGAGGTTTCATTTAGTTGTCTTAAACCGTGAAAATCTGTCCATAACGGTAACCTTAATTTTGAAGACGATCGATGATGGCAGGAGACGGTAAAAATTATAGCTTAAAGTATTATGATTACTTATGAGGATTTTCATCGCAATGCCACTCGCTTAGTGATTGCTCCTACATTTACACGGAGTGGCAAACAAACGTAGTGTGCGCATACTAGTGAGAAGAGGAAAACTAAGTCGAAAAGTACGAGATGAACAAAATACTAGACGAGTGGAATAACTAAAGAATGGCGCGGCAACATACGCACGGTTCGAAAAAAGTATCGATACTTCAGTTAGTCTATGATATTTTTCAAGGGATACGCGAGTAGCGATACTTTATCCGAAACTCGATAATATTTATTTACAAATCATTACGGACATTCTTTTAATTCACTACTGACATTAGAAATTTCAAGGAAAAAAATTGTAACTACTGCTTAAAAAGCATTACAATTACTTATGAAATGAACATCTGAGGCAAATCAATAAGCAAAGTTGTTGAAAAAAAAAAAAAAAAAAACTTGTATTACTTTCAGTTTGATGTCAGTATTTGTACTGTCAGCTTAAACTAGTAACTACTTTTGATACTATACGGTTTCTCTACCATGCGCAGCACGAATCTCGCCATTCCCCCGCACATAGCCACTGCATTTGTTCACTCCTCCGTGTATCTGAGGTACTCACTTGTAAATTAAGTGCGTCGATGGAGGAGACGAGCCACGAGGACATCTCCTCTCGCTCTTTCTGCGCGGGGTCCAGTTTCTGCGCCGCACCCAGACCCTCCTTGGAATACGCCTTCGTTTTCGTCTCCCGTTCCACTACTTTAAACCTTTCCATTTGCTGGAAAAAGAAAGACATTTGATTGAAACAACTGTTCATTCTCAAAACCAAAACCCTATTGTAAAAAAAAAAATAAACCTATAGCATGTGTCTAATGTCATTTAATTTTAACAAAAAATGTCTCATATGTGATGAATAATGTAAAATCTGTGTTCAAAAATAAGTAAAATACTCCTAAACTCAATAAAGACAACCTTAGTCAGTTTTTGGTAGAAGATTGAAGCCTTCAAATACATATAACGTTTTGTAGATATGTGGTGTGTAAAAATGATTACTGTTACTTTGGTTCAAGTGTTTGAAAATCTCTATTTTAGCTGACTCTTCACTCCTAACCCTAGCTCAAGATATTTTTTGTAAAAGAAGGGCTTACTACACAAGGTCCATCGGCCATAGCCAGAGGAATCATTATCAAGTAGTTAAACATTTCGTAGGTAAGACTGCAACATGTTTAAATATTGGAGCTGGTCGCTCGGTTATGGCAAGTGGCCTTGTGCGGCGAGCTGAGTACCTACAGTTCTGACAGGGTATCCACTGCTTAGGAGAGAATATTAACGCTCATTTTCACTGCGTTATTTTATGCCAATTATATTTTCTCACATCAAAATCTAAGTATTCCTTAAAAAAATTGCAGCAAACTTTAATCTTTCGACTTTCCTAGAATTTTGATAATTTCCTGAAAGTGGGCACCCTGTGGTGACAACCCTAACTCATGGCAGCCTATTCTTTCAGGTGGCTTACCATATGGGTGGGAAACATCCCTAGGCGTGGTCTCGGAGGTCGTCTACACACGCCGATGTGCCCAACAGGGGTCAAGTGTTTTCGCACGTGCCACGCTCCCGAGCGCTACCGGGTAGTCGCAATTTCTTTAAGCTAACTTTTAACTTGACTAAACTATTTAAAACAAGTAATACAGCTTAATGTAGTGAATAATGTTCTGCTTCAGGACTCAAGCAGAGAAGTCAAAACTTAATACATCGAGTTGGAAAGTTGCGACATATATTTCCATGCTTATACACACAAGAAATAAAAAGAGAAAAAAAAAAAACCCACTTGAATTAGGCAGAAAACAATACATTGAGTATACGAATAATCATGGTTTGTAAGAAAAAAAAAGTCTTCTAAATTCAACGTGTAAAGTGGCGGGAAATTGGTTTTATTCAAACTTTAACCTTTCGAATCAAAATAGCGTTATAAATAGACAACATTATTATCTACAAATTCGACTCTTTACCTTTGGCATCTTAAGTTTTTGTTTTGTTTGTTATTCAATAAAGATCAAATCAGTAACTTAAATGGTCATTTATTTTTCCTTACTAGTAAATAGAATTAGTTATGAATCTTTACCTAGGCTGATACCATAATGCGTTACAGAAAAAATAAATTATTCACTGGAAAGAATTCACGATTATGACGACATTTTAAAAGGCTTCAGTCTAAACAATATTGGGGACAACAAAAAACACGTAAACAGTATTAAAAGTGTTGTTGCATTCGAGTCCGAATGTTGACTCTGAATTTAAATCGGTTTTATCTGTGTCAAACATGTATCTAATGCATGGGAGATTGTTTACAGGATACCGTATCGATTGGCATCATGATGCCGCATATTTGCAGGCTTTGGCAAGGCTTTTGGAGAAAAGAGACCGATTATGTACCTATAGCAAAAGAAAAATAAAGCAAGACAAGCGTAAAAATGGCGTAGGTAAGTAGCTGTTTCACAGCAGAAAATATTTCTTTATTTTTATTAGACTACTGCTGCTCGAAGCTTAGCTCGCGTGGCTTTTTCAAAAATCAAAGTAGCCTTTGTTCCATATAACATCAGCTATCGTCCAGTGAAAGTCCCGTCAAATTCGGTCCAAACGTTTCGTAGATTAGCCGGATCCAACAGACAGATAGACCGACAGACACAGACAAAAATAAAATTATATGTAGGTAATATATTTTCATATGCATTAAGTAAAAGTCGTTATTTTGACATCACAAACAGACACTTCAATTTTATTTATTTGTATAAAATTTATAGAGATACAGGCTATTTAGAACTATCAGGTAGATAGATACTACTTTCAAAAATGTTTTTCCTCTGTCGCCTTTTAGGATACCGATCCCAATGGGTGTCTGTCAACGGGAGCTTATTACTAAACCTACGCCTTGTGTGTGTGTCTGTCTGTCTCTCGGTCGGTCGCTCGGTCTGTCTGTCTGTCTGTTACAGGGCTGTATAGTAAGTCTGTTATAGCTAGCCCGTTGAAATGTCCGCATAATACGTGTTACTATAGCCTCTATCACAGCAAATAAAATAAAAATAATTAGAAAGTAAGCTATTACAGTTTTGGTGGTTAAGAACCCTTAGTGAGAGCGTCCGACTCTCCCTTGGCTGATTTTTCTTTTGGAAATTGTTCCTGTGCCTGCCTAAGGTTTGTATTGCATTCATAGAACTCATAATAATTCATAAACAGACATAAACTTAACACAAATAAAGCTTCAGTGCGACAGCCACAAACTACTAGCAAGGGACAACAAGTAGGTAAACCAAGTTATAAAACGTAATAATAAATGAAGTTTGTATAACTTTAGACCTCTGTGGACGCATTTTGAAAGCATTGCTTTACTTATTCCTATGTTCGTAGGTATTAAGAAATGCACATTTATCTCACTGATAAGGGATTGTGTCACTGATTCGAAGATAGATCACTTCGTGCGTATTGTTATGAAACTTGGGGGTGTGTCTATAATTACATTACTTAATTTTGAAATTGTATTGTATAGTTTCTCATTTAAAATACCGAAAGTTGATTGTTTATTTAATTTATTATAATGGTTATTATTTATTGATTAAACATGTTTAATGATGTACAGAATTATTTTATATTTGGAAGCATGCGCTTTACTTCTATATTATATGATTCTGATCAGAATTGTAATCAACTTTATTGGACTTTTAATATACTTTTGGATATTGAATGATTTAATATCTTATACTAAACATTATTTTCGATTCAGACTCATTGGGTCATAATAATTGAGAATGTCAAATTAAAACAAGGAGATGCACGCAGACGGTATCAATTGGCATTATTGGAAAAAAAGTTATTGAAAGAGTGTGTTCAATGAACTTTTGATTACAGTAAACTGTTTTTAATAATACATTTGTCTGTGTCATAGAAATGGTGTAACAAGGAAAAAATAATGAGAAAGAGTATTTTATGGACAGGACTCTATATTTTGGAGTCAGCGGCAGTGACAATAAATGAGGAAAGAAAATAGAGCACTCTTCCAAAGGAATCCAAGAGAAAGTTGGCAAATAGACTAGAACCCTAAATATGTGGGTGCAGCGAGACTAGCAGACAGATAGCCAGATCCACTAAAAAGTGCAGTGTTGATTAAAAAGATGCTACACTCCAGTCACAATATTGAATATGTGAAAAGGGTAGAATGTAACATTTGCCAAGCCTTCTCTTAACTTTGACTCAACTTACACTCCAAACTAGTTGGAGGAACTACCATCAACAAACAAACAAATTACTGGGAAAATCAAAATTTTTTAGGTTAGGATGACATCTGGAACCGAAGTATTGGTTCCTTCTTTCTGATGGATAAAGGTTCTTGGTTCTGATATTAAAAGCATGGACAAAACATCCTCAGACTTATGCAGCTTAACTTCAAGGATTAATCAGTTCATGTTCTGTGCTGCTGGGGAGATTGTTGCGCCACTTCTTCCCAGCTATAAAACACTAGAAAGTGGTAAAGGGCCGGTGTTTTGAGGGACTGTCTTATGTAATTTTGATGTTCGAAAAGTCAATCAGCCTAATTTGAATAAATGACTTTTGATTTTGATGTTGCTGTTATATAGCCAGAAGCCTCCCCTAGCCCCTGGGGGGCTGGGAGCATGGCTAGTTAACCGTGTGTAGCATGCTGAGTATTTCTAACAGAATAATCATTCTTGATTTACATCAAGAAAAACCCGTACCCATAAGGGAACATAGGGGAAAGTTCCATGCTTAAGACACATTCCATGTGACAATTATAGCAATTTTATTTCATACCGCACTGCCATCAACCACTTAATGTTTGTTTAATGATGATTGATTGATGAAAATTATTAAAACTAAACCGTCTTCCAGGTTGCCACATATTTGTGGAAGAAAAGAATGCATAAAAGTCGATAAGCGCAGTAAGAAAACGTAAGAGTATTATACCCTTTGTAAACAGATTGATGATTATAGAATGAAAAAGTTACAGAATTTAGCGTTTAGATGTGCATGTGAATGAATGCATACTTTTGTCACTACTTTGCCAGATTATGTATAGAATAGAGTATTTTAAAATTGAGTAATAATTTAATAGCGAGCGTGCGTTGAGGAAACAATATGGAGAGTGTGTGTGCCCTATGATTCTGGATTGGACAATGCTAAACAAAATAATAGTTTATCGTCATTTTAGTCTATTTATTTGTATATTCCTATTTAACTTATTGAATGGCGGAGCCAGTTTTGACAGGACGATTTATATCAACAAAAAACAATCAATTGTGTAAAATGTAATAGGTAACGTAATGTGAAGGTATAAATAAATTTAAAAAATGTTCATGCTAGGTTCCTGACAGAGGGAGACACAGGGTAGACAATACATAAAAGAGCACATTTAGAAACACATGGGTTTGGTGGCACTTATAACAGCCTAATATGAAAGTTAGAGAAAAATTTAACAGT
Organism: Dryobota labecula; assembly: GCA_947523025.1. NCBI lineage: Eukaryota > Metazoa > Arthropoda > Insecta > Lepidoptera > Noctuidae > Dryobota > Dryobota labecula. The sequence goes on along the minus strand of OX383296.1, from coordinate 3,490,047 downwards.
TTTAAGATACATTGTATCCACAATATCAAATAATTGTTATGTAGCAACAGACACTACTTGTATACAACTATTTGACATTGATTTGAATGTCAATAAGAATGCTATTGATAACAGAAAGTTCATCCATAATGGGTGCAAACTTGTATTCAAATATTGGTAGACCCGTAATAATTTAAGTTAGATCAACAACTTATATTAAAGTAATTATATAGATATCCACTCACTGTTTCTATTAGTTTCCTATATTCTAAAAGTGTACTCTTATCCTTAATCTCCCCGGAGGCGATCCACGACTTGATCTGATCCCGTAGCCTCTGAAGCTTCTTGATCTCCTTCTTGAGGTCCGCCTCATACTTCTCCTTTTGGTTACTGTTCGTCGCATTGTGTACCTTCTGCCAGATGTCATCGAACGTCTCCACGCCCTCAGTTACCTTTTTTAAACACCTGTCTATTTCACCTGCAAACCACATTATTGCATTAATGCAAAAAACCTGTTTCACTAAAGTATCACTTAAAAACAATTCAGTGTTTTGCGATTTTGTTATTAGTACTCAGGGTAGGCCTGATAACGATCGACGGGCAGGTTGTCAGAGTCGATGTTGATAGTTCATAACAATAAAATCGTGTCCGTAGTACTATAATCGTAAGAAACGCGGCAGTTTGTCAAGTTTTACCGACCACCTGTACGCGTTGCGATCTGTACGCGTGTAACTGACATACGTTTCGCATATTCTGCTCGCCACCACTGGCTCCAGTACGCCAGAGGTCTCATCAATTGACAATAATGCTCTAGAACACGTACCTACATCGGTTGGGGTCAATCAATCTCTAACCTGATAACATAACAAATTACCTTGTAATTTCCTTGTCGCAGCCATAGCTATTTACACATATGGACGAACGTTCCGTACATATCCTAAACATACAAACTATTTACAAGAAAATGCACAAAAATTATTGATAAACAGACAAACTACACATCTGAAGCTTTGTTCGATTCCAAGATGGCTACCGTACACCGCTCGAAGTATAGTGTCTGAACGCATCCAGGCTAACCACCACAGTGAAATCTTGCCCCGCGCCTGGAATGGTAATTAGCACGGAGCTTTCATAAATAATTATGAATTATAAGTTGTCACAAATAACAACAAACTTCAAATTTTCCACAAAATGATTTTAGGTACGTCGCGTAGACCATCAAGAGCGCAGGCGCAAAATAATAGAGCAATGCATAGACAAAATAGCAGGTAATGAAAATAATAGGGCATTTGATTTCGTTATATAAATGTTGAAACTAATGTTTTGCCTTAATCATAAGTAGCCCCATAATAACTCAAAATACCCTCATAAATTATAATTTAAAGCTCTGAAATGATTTTAAGGTAACTCTACCAACACCCGTCAAGGAAAACAGTAACTCCTTGTCTATGGTGAGATTTTATGTATGTCCACAAGATGGCAGCACTGAAATTATTATTTCTGTTCACCGCTAGATGGCGTTAATTTAAATAATGATCGTAAAGCTGCCTGTGCACGGGGTCAATTACCCTTTGGGTTCGTGCACCCTAACCATCATAATTAAATCAGTGGAAAACGTAGAAATTTTTCTAAACACTATAACTATACCCTAATTATAGGAAATCATTATTAGGTACTAATTTTATTTACGTACCCATTAAGTAAAAGTCTCGAGGCCGTCCATCTATGTAATATATAAACAAGATTGTTTTCTGAGACAGTAATCTTTATGGTGAGACCTAACTCTGTATCTAGTACATAATTTAAAATGCGGCATCGTCACAATAACTGCTTCTAAGAGCTGGCTTCAAACAACAAGTTAATGGGTCGTTAATCGCTAAATTGTAGCTTTGATAGCCCTTTTAATGGCACTAGGCATCGTAAACTACGCTGCTTTTGTATTCGTTTGTTCCCGCTGACCGATTTACAATCTGAAAATTTTATGAATGATATCACATCACAGTGACTGAAGATAGCTAATAAAATCAGGTAAAACTGCTATTGTTAATTTTTATACTGCCATTAACAGAACAAGTACTTGTTTAACTATAAAACAATAGTAAAATTAGAAGCATGTCGGTAAACAAATTGTACGGTAAATAATTAAAAAAAAAAAAAAATTGACTGGCTATTGTTGCTGTAGAACAGGGAAATAGGAGAATTTTTCAAACCAAACAATCTACTTAGCCTTTTCACAACTATGTTGGGGTCTGCTTTTAGTCTAACTAGATGAGAACCCTTAAAGGCTCCTAAAAACAGGCGCGACACAAAGAGACCGCTCGTCGCACGGCACGCGGTGTCTTTGTGTCGCGTCGCGTCTCGCGCCTTTTGTAGGAGCCATAAGAGCCAACTAGTCGCGAGCTCGAACTCACTGGTGGGCGTGGCCAAAAAGCACGCTGTCTCACCTAGCATCGTGTCCGTCATCGTGTGTTGAGTGAAATGCGCGATAATTCATAGTAAACCGCGCGCGTAAAAAATTACGAAAAGTCCTTTGGAAGGTTAAGTTTTGTGAAAAATCTACTGGATAAATCAATTACAAATAAAGTTTATTGAAATCTTCGATAATTGAGCTTTGTCGGAGCGGACTTTGTTTTGGAGATTTTACACTTCTTTTATTACTTATTTACGCCCAAAGTTGCGTTAAAATTAGTCGGAAAAATGAATCTTTGTTGGCTCATAACTTTTTAATGGCTTTTTATTTTAATATTCTGCTTCCGTACAGACAACATTAATAATAAGAAAAAACAATATCATATTTAAATTTGGATGTACAATGTCAAACAGTGGAGTAATTGTTGTAACCGAAATTGTATGGAAAAAGTATCGACTAGTTTCATCTTAATGCACGAATTTACCGGGACTTTGGCAATCAAAGTTCGGGACATGGCACAACAAAACGGTAGGTAGGTACTCAGCTGTCATAGTACCTACCTATAGGGAGGCGAAAAATACAATTATAAATAATTTTAAATGGTTTTATTGAATGTTTTACATTGGCATACAAGTGCAAGACTTACAATGTAACAAAAGTTGAAACAATAAGGAAACTAATAAAACATAGATAATAGTAATCACTTTATCTTCTGCCCGAAGGTTTAGCCGTAGGTAGGTAAGATAAAACGAGACAATTGGCGTCCCGCACATGTCTTTCGCGGGACGGATCCTCTAAAGCTCTAAAAACGGGACGACCCGGCTTTCGCGGGACATGTGCATAAGGAATGAATGTCAAACTTCCTTGTCTTCAAAGTAGTCGTTGAAGACAAGGTACTAGGTACGTTTTAGAGGTACCTAGCTATACAAACTATGGATATAGGTAGATATATTATAAAATTATGTTATTTTTTACGAACTACATTCCAAAGCTATTAGATATGTAGGGGATATCTAATAATATCTTGATCTCATGCACTTAGGTTCCTACCTACTTTTTTGTATGTATTTCATCTACTTGGTCCAAAGATATATATTTGCTATCACAACCAAACAAACAGTTTGGACAGCTTTGTTGTCTGTAAGTTGTTTGCGGAATCGGAGTTAGTTCTACTACGACTGCAAGTCTTACGCCCTAATAATGTTTTCTTTCGGTCAGCAAGTCCGCCTGCAGTTACCTACCTACTTATCGTCTCTTATAGCTAGTCTGTTTCCAATCAGTCATAGCTATAAATTGAAAGAAATCAAAATCAAAATATTTTATCTCACATAAACCTACTTGGGCTTAAATATAACGTTAGAAGCTAGGTGCACGGTTCCAATTGGTCGTTTTTTATGGAGAAGATCCGGCAAGAAACTCCACGGTTACTTAAAAAATAAAAAAAATAAAGTCACGTAAGTTTTCACACTAGGTACGAGCTTTCTTGCCTATTAATTTACGGTAGGTTCAAATAAGAGCTTAGATATCCTAAGTTTGTTTACCTAACATACAATACATAAACTGTCATTATCATATAAATCTTATCTAGATGGTCATTATAGTTGGCTGTCACGGCCAACGTAAACAATAACAAAACACTCTGTAGCTGCTTCCAACTACCAGTGCACTGCGTAGCCTGACTCTAATACAAGGTAAAGCTGTTATTGTGTTTTTAATACGGTTCCGTAGTCAACAAGGAACCCTTATAGTTTCGCCATGTCCGTCTGTCTGTCTGTCTGTCCGTCCGCGGCTTAGCTCAGAGACGCTTAGTACTAGAAAGCTGTAATTTGGCATGGGTATACATAATTAATTACGCCGACAACGACAAAGAGATAAAATTAAATGAAGAAAAAAAAAAAAATTGTTGTTGCATATAACTATAAAACTATAACCCCCTTTCTAGCCATATCATCTTTCACAGAGTCCATCCATCATTTCTTCAGTCTTCCCCTACTAATAAATCCGATGTTACACTGATGACATGATTCAGTTATAGTTTAAAGTTATTTGGGTTTATTCATAAACGTTGCTTAAAGTTAAGTGACGTTCAAACATCAAAAAGGTATGGTTAAACAGTCGTTAATCATTACTTAACTTTAAGCAGCGTTTATAAATAAACTCTTTTGTTTGTACACACGGCTACATATCAAGCTATATAAATCCAATTTACGCTGGTCTCGCATTTTATAGGATTTCCGCACAGTGAGAGATCAGCTTATACTGGAAATGTGTAGCTTGATATGTAGCCGTGTGTACTTGAAATAAAATATTCAAATAAGTAGGACTGGGCGTTGCGACGACGAACCGTTTTCAAAGACCGTTTTGTGTTCTGCAACGATGAAACCGTTTTCCATCCTGGGTTCAAACAGTCTTCGTTGCACAAACCAGTCTTCGAATTATTTAGTGCGATTTTTTATTATACATCTATGAAAATACAGTCGAGAACGCAATGAGTCAACTATCTCGTCTGTCGCGTCGTCGTTCCGCGTTCGTTTACAAAACAGTTCTTACAATAGAAAGTGACATAAAGTTCACTTTCACAAGTCAAGTCAACAAGTCAATGAAATACAGTCGATAATGTATTACCTTACCTTACCTACCAGTTGTCAATGCTGTCGTTCGTGATGCGACGATCAAACCCGTTGATAGTTGTAAGAAACTGCAACTATTTCAATCTACGAAAACGCAATTCTATTTCATGTTGGATAAGTTTCGTCGCCCGGCGTCCGTCTTCAAACCAGTTGAAACGACGACCGTTTTTTGCAACCGTTTTCGTCGTCAGGAAAACGATTGCGTTTCGTCCGTCAAAAATTCGACAGCGACCCACCACTACAAATAAGTACGAGTGTTATGTTTGTATTGTTTGTGAATAAACAACATGATTAGCACATCGCCTGACGTGACTTCAGTTTTAGATCCGGTGGCACCGCTCTTTGGCTGAAACACTGTGATAAACATCAGAATATCTCTTTACAAACAAGTTATGTGTGGCGGCATCTACAACGCCACTTGCGAACTACGCATCAAAGACCTGACGTCACACAAATCCTGCATCGCGCAATCAGAGTTTACCGCGCGACTAGCAAAGGGTGGATTTTTGAGATGGGAAAAACTTTTCCCATGTATTTTGTAGGAAATGAGACTCCCAACTTACTTTTTTACGGTGGATAGACTAGCAGCCACAATAAAAACTAGCCGAAAGTTATTTTCGTTAATGGAACATGTTGAAGATCACTTTAGATGAATCAATATTCAGGACGTTACCGAACTTTATTTTATTTTTTGAAATAGAGAATGCTAGAAAATGTAGGTGGGTCAATGACCGCTATTGCTACGCTAAAGCGATTCAGTTATGTAATAATTAACTTTCATTTTGTCTATAGAAATGTAAACATCGCCAAAGCATCTCGTAGCGCTACGCCGTAGCAGCGTAGGCCGTAAAGACCTTTTCTTGAATACATGACTTACATGATAAGTAAGTCATGTGTTCAAGAATACATGACTTTATAATTGTCTAGCGGTTATGAGTATTTTTTTATGTGGCGTACGCAATGTCTTGCAGAATATTGGGATAATCGCGTAATACACATAAAACGACAATTTTATTGATTGCAATGGATTTCATGTTGACAGTCCACCCGTGTTCATTGCGTTATTTACGTTGGTTGTAAAAGAAAGAACGCCCGAAATCGCAGGTATTTGTGTAAATATGCGATAGAGGGCTTTCTTTTTTACTGACCGTGGTGAGTACACAATTTTACGTCTTCACCTGGCCATAATGCGAGTTTTATTGTACGCGTAGCGTGCGGTAAAACTCACATTATGGCGAGGTGTGACGTAAAATATATATTATAATTTTATACCAAAACTTTTAACACACCCCAGACAGGCGCTTTACTTTGTGTAAATTATTTCATCATTACTGCTCTCAAAACGGTGAAGGAAAACATTGTGAGGAAACCGGCATGTCCTAGAACCAAAAATTCGAAGACATGTGATATCTACCAACCTGAACTAGGTCCGCGTGGTGGATTAAGGGCCACTCCCTCTTACAGAGAGGCAGTGTCCCAGCAGTGGGAACATAGGCTGATAAGGCTAACGCATACCGACGGTCAAAGCTGACGCCTTCGAAATGTGGTGCTGGCACCGCCTATTAAGGATACCATGAACAACCCACCGCACAAATATCTCGATCCTTGAACAACTCAAACTAGAGAAAGCACAAAAACTGTCATCAACCTGCCTGCAACATGTCATGAGATACTTCGGCCACATTGCCCGCAGAGGCCAACAACATGGAACGTCGAATGGCAACAGGAAGTTAAAGGTCAAAAGACCTAGAGGCCGAAGCCCAAAACGGTGCGGTGGTCGGAAATATCTGAGTGCAACTGAAGGTACCTATTAGCGCCGCATTCCACCAGGCCACCGATCGTAACAGACGAAGAAGATCGTTGACAATTTGAATTGAGAAGAAGAAGTAACGCATCCGAGTACAATAAGTACTAACACTACTTATTATGAGAATTTCCGCACACATTTCATAATCCATTTGGCTCAAACTAGAGACGGTAATGATAGTGCCCGCTGGCCCGCATGATTGTGTATGAATTAGAAACGGTATGCGCTATTTAAGGGAACCTTATACGTGACAACTAGCGCTCGGCTGTTTGCAGCGTATTGTGCGATGAAGTGGACAGATTAATAAATTATGTCAAAGTGGAAGTCTGGCATCGTTTAAAACAGGTTCTTGTTTTGTACTGATTCGTTTCGAAGGTTTTTGACGTGACAACGTCTAATATATCGATAAACGCCGGCTGCATGCACGAAAAAGGATGACTCATTGTCCCGTTACGCTCATTGTCCCGTTACGCTCATTGTACGCTTGCGCCGCATCAATGTTTTGTTAGGACGTTGTCACGTTAAACTATCGTCCGTAAACCAACTTTACAAACAACCAATTCTAATAATTAATAATCTAATCATTCTAATATTTTTTCTATTAACTTATTAACGAAGGTCCTTCATGCGTCATGTCATTCATTTATTTATCAGTTATTTTTTGTTCTGTTTTGAACTTTTAAGGCTCGTACAGATTAGTGCGATATCACGGGCGTGATGCGACACTAGTAGCACTATTTCTTTGTCGGTGTCTGTCGCGCCCGCGATATCGCGCGAGTCTGTACGAGCCTTTATTCAATATCACACTAGTATGGTGGCCAGTACATCAAGTTACCACAAACTGTCAAATTTTCTCATTCGATTTTCAACACTCAAACATTTTAAAGTTTAAAATCGTTTGGAGAAATTTGTCAGTTTCGTGTATCTTGATGTGCTGGCCACTGTACATATTCGTTATTATTTTTTTAATAAAATTAAAATCTGTCACCTGATCACCTCACACTTCAGGTCCAGGTAAAAACCAGCGTCAGGCACTAGTTGTCTGACATTTTTGCTGAACTGGGCCTATTTGGCGTAGCCGTGAAAACTGTCACTAATTGCCACTTGCCTGCTAATTTCTGACATCGTAATTTACACTTTTTTTTTTTATCTGCTGTTTATAATGGTGTACCTTTTACTCTGTGCCAAATAAATGTATTTTCTTATGTATACTCTGCACGGACAGATAACTCTAAGCCGGCGGCGCGTACACCGCTGCCGACGAAATGGAATTTTGCCATTTTTAAATATTTAAAATGTTATTTTTATTAAAACATTTAGTAATAATATGTATTGTGAATGTATGTTATATTTTATCTAATTGTATGCTGCACCGGTCGACGTCATCACGTCAACGCCGGCTGTCGCTGGAAACCAGCTCTGGGGCTCTGTCTCGTATAGGGTCGCAGGATTATGCTGAGCGATGGCCGTTTTGTGTGGATGTGACGCATATTTCCACCTAACTTGTTTTTTTTTTTGTATTTGTGTTCGCTTGTTTTTTTTGCGTCATGTTTACCGCAAATAAACGTTTTTTGCTTTCTTTTTCTTTCTTTTCTATCTTTACCTATAGTGTTTTAATAGCTGCCTTATAAATTGTTAATGTTCCAAAAACGGTTGAAGACTCTGACACCACACCTCTGGACACACAGCACAGGTACTACCAGAAGGTAGGTAGGTCAGAAGTCAATTTTAAAAGTTGTTGTTTATGATGTTAGTAATACAGTCTTGCAAGGCTGTTAGTGATTTACCAATAACCCTGTATACATAATATAAATAATATTTTTAAATATCCATACTAATATTATAAATGTGAAAGTAACTCTGTCTGTCTGTCTGTATGTTACGTTTTCACGCCTAAACCGCTGAACCGATCGTCATGAAAAGCAGAGATATAGCCTGGGATATGGAGAAGGACATTTACGCGGGCGGAGCCGCGGGCAAAAGCTAGTATACTTATATATAAGTATGGATTAAGGAAGTCGTGCCTGTCTGTTATACTGAAAAACCGAATAGTTGATTTTTTGATTGTTGATTCCTTTTGGTTGAGTTGAAATTAAATTGAGTTAAAAAAAAAAAACTGTTCCATATGACGTTTGTTTTGACAAAATTTTTGTAAATATATTAAAATAAAATTGAAAATAAATTAAATTGCACTAAATAATTGAAAATAAATATACCTACTACACTTTGAAAGATTCTGACCTTCCGATACCAACATAAAACGGTAGCCCCATTTAATTAATTCCCAAAAAGTCAGTGCAAAGAAGCCTACTCTACGCCGCCGGTCAGTTTGTTTGCCTCAGATTGCGTCAGAGGGGCAATTAATCATGGTCCTTCAGAGCTTCAGGCAGCCAGGGCCATTGATTCTCGATTACTAGCCGCAAACAAACCACGCAAATATTCTGGACAGCACTCTATTAGATTGTGCAATCACTACCTAGTTTAAGCTGACTATAGGTACCTACATAAATTCGTGAATTTATATCAGGTAAATATATATTAATATATATTAAATACATATTGATACATATCGCACATGGACAACGAGAGTGTCACAATACAATAAATGTAGTTTTTGGGAAATCACTTTTTATAACCTTAAATTCCATAAAAAATTTACTAAGAGGACAACTTAAGATAATAATATATTTAAGAAGACTATTTAATGCTTTATTATATTTCTATGGTTAAAGATATTTTGATCCTTAAATTTCGTATTTTTATGTGTTATGTTGTGACTCTCTTGTTGCCGATGTGCGAGAGATGAGATCAGCGCCATATTTGTCAGTAAAAAATCTGTTAATGTTCGATTGTTCATTGGTTTCTTAGGCCCGCTTGCACCACAAATCATTAAGGGCTGATTTCGCCAATGACTGATGTGCTGAACTCGATCAGCACATCTAAACGCGTCAAGAGCTATCAGTGTTATCATTGTTGTGGAATTTGACACTGACAGCTTTTGTTGAACGAGGTTCGCCTTTAGTTTAATTGATAAAATTCGCACTAAAATGCGTTTTGCACGAAACAAATTTTAAAAACTCCGTTTTTGTCACTCGTTTGAAGATGACAGAGATAGAATTATGTTTCGGAGATTAGACGGAACAAACAGACAGACAAATATTTTTTATTTTTTTCGTTATATAATTCATTGTTTAATAAACTAAATATAGATAGATTAATATTAAGGCGCTCCTATATGGGCTATACTTTACCGGCAATGTGTAGCAGTACTATTGGCAACTATTGCTTGGCCATCTCGTAAACATTTTATTACAGCTTATGGCTGAGCAATCTATGGCTGGGCCATATATTGCAATATATCTGCAACTATATGGCCCATGATTCGCACTCGTAAACGGGCTACACAATCAGGCAACAATGGCTGACGAAATCACACCTGTCGCAGCAGCATATATTGTTTTAAAAGAAAAAGACAAGATTGTGGATGCGACCTGACTTCAATAGGCAAAACTGTGGATAATTTAAGTCAAGAGTAAGCCTAGATGAATTTTTTTCTAAATAAAAAATCTGAAAGGGATGTATTTATAAGTACCGGATAACGCAACAACAATATAACTGGCCCGGCAATGTTTCAGTATTTTTGAATGTGAAGCGATCGTTCGGCAATATTGCTGGCTACACGTGAAAATGCATGGCCATACCAAACATGTGTGGCTATATGGCCGGGATATTACTGCAATCGATCGATCGATCTATTTTGTTCTACTTTTCTTGTTCTTACCTACTCGAGTTATATTTTTGTATGCACGTGTTTCTGTGACAAATAAACCTATTTTTCTTTTCTTTTCTTTCTTTTTTTTCAATATTGCATAGTCTGGCGGGTATTGCCCGCCGTGTTCCAGCCGCATATTGAAGAAAAATATTGCCCGTTTAGACGCACCTTAAACAAAGAATTTTATTATTTTGTTTTTAATGAAATTAACTTTCCATTCCAGTGACGTCATAGCTATAAATAAGATAGTTATCGCAATGAACGTTAATCTTAGAGTCTAATATAACAATAAATTCCAACAAAAAACATTTTGACAAACAAGTCTATTGTTGCTATTAAAAGGTAGTAAATTCTAATAATGATTATGCAATAAAAATTGGTTGTTAATCGATTTAGAGATTATTCGGACATTCGCTTTTAGTATTTGGTAACTAAATTACTTAAAGAAAAAAAAAAATTGTCAGGTTGTATACATTTTCTTAAAACAAGTTTTATTTGACTTATAACTACTTAACGTCTATCGGACCAAGATACTAATCTTTATTTATTGGTAGGTAACTAATTTATAAATACTTTATATTTGTTTTTTGACGTGACAACATCTAATAAATCGATGAACGCCGGCTGCATGCACGAAAAAGGATGACTCATTGTCCCGTTACGCGCATTGTCCCGTTACGCTCATTGTACGCTTGCGCCGCATCAATGTTTTGTTATGACGTTGTCACGTTAAACTATCGTCCGTAAACCAACTTTTCCAACTTTCTTATATTTTTTTTTTCTTTATTTACTTACTAGCTGCTGCCCGCGGCTTCGCCCGCAAGGCTTCAAAATAAAAGTAGTAATAATAATAATAAAGTTTTATTCACCAAAAATATTGAAACATTTATAATGTACATTAAAATTCATTACAAGTTGCAAAATCTGAACCAAATGTATATAACCCTGTCTCTTAGACTAGGATAGCCTGAATTCTAAAAGACAGACAAGCTAGTAGAAGTAGTAGCTTAAGTTACTCCTTATAAAATCAGCTATCTGCCAGTGAAAGTCCCGTCAAAATAGGTCAAGCCGTTTCGGAGATTAGCCGGAACAAACAGACAGACAGAAAAAAAAAATGTTATGTAGTTTTTATACTTTCATATGCATTTAGTAAAAATCTGTTATTTTGATTACAAACGGACACTTCAATTTTATTTATTTTTATAGATATAGACAAGCACAAATAAATAGATATACCTACATAAACTGGCCGACCGGACTGACGTTGTCTTGTTTCCTAGAACTTGATCGCAGCGCCACCTACCGGGTCCAATTATGAATCTAAACCATTCTCGAATCCCCTTGAATATTCACAAAACATTTCATCAAAATTGGTCCAGCCATTTAGGAGGAGTTCAGTCACATTCTCACGCACGGAAGAATTATATACTTAATATAGACATATATAAAGAGACGAATATACTAAAACCAATAAGACAAACAATGGGAAAATATTAACGTATAGATATAGATACTTTTAATATGTACAGTACACACTAGAGTAATAAGTAAAAACCTATTCATCGGTTCAAATACCTACACACATGGCCTCCACAAAAGCTACGCTATAATATTTCAAACGTCGATGGCCACTGACGTGTATGAGGGTTGCAATATAACTCATTCAAGTGGCCCGTCTAAAAATAAAGCTATTTACAGTGTGTCTATGAATGGGATGGGCAGAGCGCCAGAACATTGGGTTTTCACCTCATATCGCTAATGGAACGAGCGAAAAATGTATGGGATTTTGGACAGTCGTAAAATTGTTTAAAATAATCGTGTTTAGTGGGTTGACCACAAGAATGTCGAAGATCTGTCTTTGATGTACGGGGAGTGCATAAGCTAACCTATTTTTTTTTTTTTTGTTAGATTTATTATTATTACTTATTTAATCTTAGATATCATTAAACACATCCTTTTTCACCTTCCACCTTTCTTGATTTAATTTAAATAATTTTATTTAGTTGAAATATAAACTTATTTAAAATTTGTTTTCTAATTGTACTTATTTTATATCTTTATTATTATTATTTTTAGTTAATTAAGATATTGTTTTTTGGCGAACGCTGTGTACCAGGGATGTTGCGAATATTCGCATCCGCATCCGCAAATGCGAAGCTTCCGCATAGATTTGGACTTCTGCATCTGCATCCGCATCCGCATTAATCAATGCGGATGTTTATGCGGATGCGAATGTAATAAAAGTTGCGACAAGAAAGTCAAGAAATACCAGAAAATGGTAGCACTGAAGCTGTACTCAAAAAGGAATTACTTACTTTCTTACCGCACTAAAAAAAGAGTCAATGTGGATACAAATCCTCTTAAATGGTGGAGTGTTCATCGAGAGGAAATTAAGATATCACCTAGGAAATTAAGATAGCACGTAGATTTTTATCCACTCCACCAGGCAGTGTTCCTAGCGACCAATTATTTAGTAGCGCGGGTTTAATTTACGAACCTCTGAATTGAAAACTTTGACGTTCAAAAGTGCATCTTCGTGCCTATTTGAAATAAATGATTTGACTTTGACTTTGACTTTGAAAAGGCGGCAATATTACTCTTTAATAATTATAATGCTCCTATTTTTAACTTCACTTACTAATATTAAAATTAGTAATTGAAGGAGTACTATACTTAATACTAATTTTCATTAATAAAAATGTTAATAATTACTTTATCATTGTTTTAATTCTTCATTCATATACTATATTTATATAAGAACTTTAAACATCCGCATCCGCATTCACATCCGCGGATGTGAAAAAATCGGCATTTGCAACATCCCTGCTGTGTACACCTATAAAAGGCATACATACCAGTACTTTTATTATTTTATTGTTCTGTTTTAATATTATGTATGGTACACCAATATAAATAAATAAATGTTCGAAAAATTATAATGAAAGATAGATAAATAATAGAATACTCTTCATTATGTACACCATATAAATTACAGATATAAATGTAGAACTGCTACATAGGGTGTCACAATGGGCGGTCTTATCGCTAAAAGCGAAGTTCCAGAAGTATAACTAATTGTTTCCGTTCCGTTCCAGTTGGGTGAATCAACAGCAGATTATGAAAATTTAAGGGTGATTATCAATTCAGCACTGACTGTAGTGGTCAACGTATTGCAAACAGTCGGTTTTGGCATTTCCATTGGGAAACAATAGAGGGAGACAGCTACGTAAGAATGTTATGGTACGTATGAAGCTGGGTATCCTAAATAAGATGCGGCGATACTTCACATCTGGACAGCTTTTAAGTTTTTACAAAACACAGATCCGGTATTCTTGTATGTATCACCCCATGTACCCATATTCAAGCAAATAAATTATTTGATTTTGATTTAATTTGGTAATCGGCAATATCTTTTCGTCCCACATAGGTACCGCAGTGTCTCAAGACGAAAGTCTTTGACCAGTGCGTGTTGCCAGTGATAACCTATGGCACTGAAACGTGATCGCTCACAATGGGCCTTATTAGAAGGCTAAAAGTCACCCAAAGCGCAATGAAGAGGGCTATGCTTGGAGTTTCCCTACGTGATGGAATCAGAAATGAAGAGGTCCGCAGGAGAACCAAGGTAACCGATATAGTTCGAAGAATTGTCAAACTTAAGTGGCAATGGGCAGGGCACATTGCTCGCAGAACAGATGGCCGTTGGGGCCGAAAGGTTCTGGAGTGGCGACCACGTACCGGAAGGCATAGCGTGGGAAGGCCTCCCACAAGGTGGACCGATGGCCTTGTGAAAGCCACAGGAATCCGCTGGATGCGGGAAACACAGAACCGGTCGAAGTGGCGGTGCTTGGGGGAGGCCTATGTCCAGCAGTGGACGTCTTTCGGCTGAAATGATGATGACAGATCCGGTCCTGTATGGAGTATTGCAGCCACTTATGGGATGGCTCAGCAAAATACCAACTTGCTGCATTTGACTCGGTGGAACGCAGAGCGAAACAGTTTATAGGCGACGAAACGTTGGTGGCTAGGCTTCACAGCCTGGCTCATCGGCGTAGTGTTGCGTGCCTCTCGGTCTTCTACAGACTTGAACTTCGGAGAGTGTGCGGCGCAGGAGCTCCACGACCTGATCCCACCATCGCCCGTTTATTACCGGACTACCAAACGTACCAGGGTATCATCCGCACTTGGTTGATATCCCGTCCAGTCTGACTCAATGATTCTCCTCCACATTTACGAGTATTTTGCGCACAGCCAAAGTGTGGAATTCTCTGCCAGCGTATGTGTTCCCTTCCATATATAACCCGTCTGCCTTCAAAGCAAGAGTGAACAGGCATCTTCTGGGCACGCTCGTTCCATCATAGACCTCATCTATCGCTTTCAAGGCGAGATCGAGGTAAACCAGTAATAAAAAAAACATCACTTAAAAGACGTAGATAGTGTTTATTTTATGACAAAAACAAAGAGATAGCTATTTGTGGCAAAGAAAAAAATCATAAAGAAGAAAACATTAATGGCGTTTCAGTTTTTTATTGGCGGAAATGACCTGTGAAAATACGTGACCTAAATTGAGGCTGTCAGCGCAAAAGCGGCCTAACCCTCAATTAAAGTGGCCTAAGCGGTTTAGGCTACTTTTGCATTATTATCAAAGAAAAATAATAAATTGCAAGAAGAACTTTGGCAACGCCATCTGTTGACGATTGGTTAAACAAGTGATAGGCCGGTTTTGTATTAAATTTTAGCATGTTTTAAATAATTATTCGTAGATAAGTCAGATTATGAAAAATTGAGGGTTAGGCCGCTTTTGCGCTCACAGCCTCAATTGATAATACAAAGACCTAGATTGATAATACAACCTTTACATCAAATTTAAAACAAAATTGTTTTTTTTTAGCTTCTAATTTAATTATACCAATAATAATACGAGTATTACTAGGTTCCTACTTACTTACCTAATTATAGAATATTTCGTACTCTCAAAAACCACCTATTATTGAAGTGAAAACTTCTGTAACCGCGTAGATCGTTTTTTGGCAGGTCAAAAAGTTATGGGTTCGCGTCACCGAAATGCGCGACATGCTCGTGACGTTTTGCGCCAGACTGTCAGTTAGGTATTCCAAAGTTTTGAGTTTTGACTTGTGTCGGTTCTTTTGGACTGCTCTGCGCTACTCACACACGCTGGCACAGCAAAACGGTTATGTGATTAATGGTTATAGAACTTATAATATTAACAGCACTCCAATTTCCTATTATAAACGTCTTGCAAACAGGCACTTTATTTTAAACACAAACATGTTACGGATATTTTAAATTATCGATCTTCTTCGACCTATGTAACAGTGTCTTACTTCCACCGAGATTCCTATAAAATCGATAAAAATATAAGATAAATCTACTCGAGCAGTTTGGAGAGATGCCAAAACTCACTGTTTGTACGTACAGCAGTTCAATTATGATTTACGGCTAGAGTATAGTAATCTATACATATTTATTTCAATACTTCAACGCATGTTTTATCTGCGCAGGTTATTTTTCCTTTTATTTAATTTAAATAATAATAATCAGCCTATAATGTTCCATCTGCCGGGACACAGGCCTTCTCTCCAGGGCCGGATTTAGGGCAGGGCAACAGGGGCTCGGGCCCCGGGGCCTCCACAAAGAAGGGGCCTCCACATTTTGATTTAATTTATGTAGATAAGAAAACCATCCTTCATCAACGAGAAAATTTTCTTTCAGACTTGTTTCTTTATGCTCGGCTACTAAGGGTCGTAGCTTGATGTAAAATAACCTTCATCAATAATTGGGCTGTCTAATGCAAAAATACTTTTGCAAATCCGACTTGTAGTTCCAGAGATTAGCGCGTGTAAACAAACAAACCCTTCAGCTTTAATATATAAGTACAGATTAAAAACTGTTTTTTTTTTCGTCTTTTCCAAAAAAAATATTATGGCCTCCACTTCTTCATTGCCCCAGAGGCCTCAACACCTCTAAAGCCGGCCCTGATTCTCTCTGTGAAAGGGAGGGGGCCATAATCTACTACGCAGGCCCAGTGCGCGTTGGCGGATGTCACATGTCTTCGAATTTTTGGTTCTAGGACATATCGGTTTCCTCACGAGGTTCTCTTTCACCGTTTTGAGAGCAGTAGTAGTGAAATTTAATATTTACACAAAGTGAAGCGACTGCCTGGGTTCTAACTCACGAACTACAATTCGTAAGTCGGGGCCCATATGACTGGGCCACCACTGCTCTCGATTAAATTTTAACAATGTTCTTATAATTATAGGCGATACGGGCTGGTGTCCACAACTCTGAGTCAAAGCGCGTATTTTGCGTACGGGTGGGAATATCGTTTTTTTTTTTAACGATTTATAAAACAGTAACACGATCTTTTTACGACAAATAAAGTCACTGGCCTTAGAATTACAAAAAATTGTGGGATGCCATGCGATATTTTCTTTTTATTATTTTTTATATTTCTAATGGCGTTTCCAATAAATGTTTCATCTGAATCAGCCAGAAACTAACCTATATTGTTGAAGCCTACAGCCTTCGTGGTGCAGCCTCATTTAACTTAGATAACCAAAAAAAAAGGCCGTTTAGCGTTCAGTTTTGCACTTGGCCGATTTTTATAAAGGCTCGTACAGACTAGTGCAATATCGCGGGCGCGCCGCGACACTAGTAGCACAATTTATTTGTCGGTGCCTGTCGCGCCTGCGATATCGCGCGAGTCTGTACGAGCCTTAAGAATGTTAACAAACGCTTCTCGCCATCGAATTAATAAGTTTAGCGAGTAAAATTGTAAAGAGATCAAATAATGTACCTATGATTTTAAAGTAAAAATAAACCTTTTTATTATTATTTTTGTTTTTTATTTCATCATTTTTCATAATTTCAGCCGAAAGACGTCCACTGCTGGCCATAGGCCTCCCCCAAAAGGGGGAATTTGCCATAATCGCTACGCTTGGCAGGCGGGTTGGCGATGGAAGTACGGTGTTAAAAATGCATAGAGAACGCTGCTGCCCATTCTCTAGTAAGTCCCTTAGTCGCATTTTACGACACCCACGGGAGGAAATGAGGTGGTGCTATTCTTTACGTCCGGCACCACACGGGTTTTTACTTATACTCATTGACATATATATTACCTATTTATATCAATGCTTATACTCCTTTTAATTTTTCATCTAAATCAGCCAGAAACTTACCTTTACGTTTGAAGTGGAGCCTTCGTGGTGCAGGCTCATTTAATTTGGTTAACTTAAAACAAATTGCAGCTGTTTAGAGTTTTGTATTAAATAAATGCACCTTTTTCTTTCAAATTACCTTTTATTAAATAAAATTTCGTCCAATATGGTATTTTATCTAGTTTTTTAATTTTATTCATCCTTAAATCTGTGGCCATGAACAGCGAATACAGATTAACTAACACCGACATCATAGGTATTCAATCAGTTAGAGTTACGTATTAAATTGATAAAAATAAATCTAAAACTAGCTGAATTTAGATAAATCATTAACAACATGCGTTTTTTTTAAATGTAGATCTTAATATATTTTTTTTTTAAGAAATACGCAATAGAATTACTTATTTAACATATTATAATTATATTACAAGCTTTTTCCGTTCTCAAAATGGTTATTAATATTTTATACGGAATAGGTAGGTACCTAATAATTATCCGTACCATAACAGCCTAAACTTTATAACTAGAAGACTACTTGACAGAAAAAAAAAATGTTTCTAAAAATGTTAAAAATTAGAAATAATTGAAAATCAAAATCAGTCATTTAATCAAATTAGGCTGAGAATCAGCACTTTTCTAACGTCAAAATGACATACTACAGTCCCCCAAAACGCCCGCCCCTCACCACTTCCTAGTTCTTTAGCTGGGAAGAAGAAGTGGCGCAACAAACTTCCCAACAGCACATCTCTCTGTTGTCTGTTGTCACTGACGAGTCATCTTACAGTACGCCAACGTATTTTCTTCAATTCAGATTCAACTAATTAAGTTTAGACTATCCCTAGGTCTCTGAACCTCAAAAAACACAAGATTTCAACCAACATCTGATTAAATCCAAAATTCACGTCATTCAATACCCGAGTATCACTGAAATTATGTCATCAATGATGTAGTATTGTAGGTAGTATCTATAATAGCATAGCAAGGTGGTACTTTCAGTAATGTTATCATCCCACTCTAAGTGATTACTTTAAATTCTCTTGGATTCTTTATGTAGCAACAGATATAAAGGATTTTTTTTTTTTGTAAATTGTCTTCCGACATGCGATTTACAAAAAATATATATATATATTGACCTTGAGAGGTCGTGACTCCTTAACCGGACATTCCTGTGGCTGCCTTAAGCGAAAACTTAAAGCCTCCAGCCAGGGCATAAAACTTATAAACTAAACGACTGCATGATAAGGGCACCCCCTGTGGGGTACGAACCTCGGTTTAGGGCAGCGTCGGGGGAGAACAGCAAGGGACAGGTTGGACCAAATCAGGGTTATTATTATTATACTGGGAATTAAAAGTTATAGGCTCAGCTGCGGCGCGGGCTGGCGCTTCGTCGAGCAAGGGTCGGGGGGGAGTTAACAAAGTTGAATAATTAGGTAAGTAATTTATAAGAAAACCAGTTGTTTTTTTTTTCTATATCATCTTAGCTTTCTAAGATGATATATAATTCAAATTATAATATATTGAATCAATAAAAAGGTTAGAATAGTTAGTTAATTACAATAACTGCTGGGAGAATCCCGCTTGCGAAAAAAGTTTTGGGTGCTAGCGAGAAAAGTTTTCAGAAACGATCTTGCACAGCAATCGGTTGGAAATGGATAATGTTATCCCGATAAAATTAAAAATGCTAAGTAGCATGACGTTAATTTTCTGACAATATCAAGTATGTCAATCAGAATAAAACATGCTAACTTATCAATTTTGAAATAAATCATTTAAATCTTTTGTGGCCACAACGTAGTTACAAAAACGGTAAATTGGTACCCCTTGGTAAACCATGTCATTTGGTTTAAATTGTTTTTTTTTTAATAATCTTTTTAAGTACAGATTATATCCTATTTTGTGAATGTAAGAACGTTGCAGACTTAGTAGACTGTAGATTTGCTGATCATTTTCTATTTTTTTAAGTACAGCTGGTAATATTTGAAACCTTCCTCCCATACACTGTTATTTGAAAATATTGTAAAAACCAATTATTTAAAAAAAAGTAACCGTGGAGGTTCTTGCCGGCTTTTCTCCATAGGAAACGACCAATTGGAACCGTGCACCTAGCTTCTGACATTTCATAAGTGCCCATGTGGTTATGATTTATTTTTTATTTTTTATTGTGACTGGTTGTCGATCTTTTCGGCTTTTGACTACCCGTAACGACTGTCAAAGATCTACGAATGACTGACGGGACCAACGGCATATCAGCAGTGATAGCCTAGTGGTGTGTTATTTTTGTTGATATAAAATGATGTATATCACATCACTAAATACTTAAGTACGCTGACAGAAAGAACATCGGTCATTGACTATGCCTGAAAACTTGTCGGTACGTGAGTAGTACGTTCAGATTTTCCTTGCCATCAGCCAATTCCGCCATCAGTTGGAACTCGGAAGGCGTTGAGTGCACGCGCGTTTTTCGCGCCAATCTTCCGATAAATTACGACAAAGAAAATTAATGATTGTAAATGGTTAGTTAAAATATAAGTGGCCTGAACTAATATTGGATAGTTTGTTAGTGTTTCTGTTATATTTACTGGAAGACATGTTTTTATAGTGAAGTTATTATTGTGTTTTGAATAAGATGTAGTGTTTTAGAAGAAAAAGACTGATTAATTTATGATTAATGACAATGTTTCTTAGACAGCTTAAAAAGGATGAAAAGTGAATAGTGTTTTGTTGACTGTGATCGAGATGTATTGGAGATTATTTGTTTGGACCGCTGTCCTATTTTTGCTGGGTAAGTTTTTTTAATAGGTAACAATTATTTTGTAATAGGTTAGTAAACTTGCTGAAAAATTGTGCGATATGTTTTGAAACTCTCCGTTGGTATTTTATTTATTATTAATAAATTATTTTATTTATTATTAGAATGCAAAAACTATTTTTTATTTTATGTAAAAAACTAGATTCTGCCTGCGAATCCTTCGTCCGCCTAAAATTTCTTGTTCCCCGTCCCCCAATCCGTTCTCGAGATATCATCAAAAGATCCGTTCCATACAAAATGTGTGAGAAAAAGAATTTACTTCATTTTTTTTTTTTCGTGAATATTTGCATGATTAATTAGTTATTCTGCTACTCGGGGCGGAGACAAATCCAACACTACAAAGATCATAAAAATTGGTCCAGCCGTTCTTGAGTAATTATAAATGGTGTAAGTAACACAACTTTGTTTTGTATATCTATAAGATAGAAGATTACAATGTAAAATAAAAGATTTTGTCGTGAAGCTAATTTATTGTTCAAAATTGTTAATGGAGTGATACTGAATAAAATAATAATAATAATGATACGCGCGTATGATAAGCCGCGACCAAGATTCCGATTCAATGACAAACAGAGTGGTTACAAATCCTATCTTCTGGGAACTATGATGTTGTCCAATTAAATGGCTCAATAGAGATTAACGAGATTAATTAAAGGATCAATCCAGCTATGCGGTTTGATTACAACAATTATCATTCATTAGCAACGATACTGAACTTCTAATTTCGAAACTAAAGATTTTAAATTCATATCATAACATAACCAGAATTCCCCCAAGGGGAAAACCAGAGTTGTATAGTACCAACCTACACCCCCATTTGGCCAGTGTTGTTTATACTTATAGAGGTATTGGGGCGAGCTTATTGCCATCAACTAAAACAATAAGTGTGGAGTTTCTTGCCCATTCTTCTCTACATAACTACCTTTTGGAAGGGGCAACTAGAATAAATTAACTATTTTTGTAATTTTTGACGTTCAAAAGTGCCTTTTAAGTGCATATTTGAAATAAATGATTTTACTTTGACTTTGACAACCAGACACAAATCCAGACTGTGAAAATTATTTTTATTAACAAATTCCATTTAAATATAAGGTGTATCTATTCATACACGAAATATTTTAAGATAGGTGGTTAAAAATGCCATAGCAACGAAAAAAATTTTTTTTATCGAAGTGTATTATATTTTTAAATAATTATTATAATTTTAAAATTGCTTGAGACATTTTGCAAAAAAAAAACCTTCAAGTATTTACTTATTATATGAATGAGCCGCCCGGACGCAGCGATGCCGTCGCCGCAACGGTGGCGGCATGAGCGCGGTGAATTTTGATAATTAATCATAATATCAAGTAATTTTAAATTAATATTTTTTTTAAATAATATACTCAGATTAAAAAGAAGTCATTTCCATGGCTTCTCTACCACCTATAGGTGTATCTCTTAAAAATATTTCGTGTTTGAATAAATACATCCTTACATTATACAGATTCAAAATTTACCCTCCACTATTCATTGGTCTTTACCTAACCGCATGAGCACAGTCACATTTGCACTCAAAGTTACTTAGAATTTAAATTGAAAATACACATAAAGGCTCCTACAAACAAGCGCGACACGCGACGCGACACAAAGACACCGACTGCCGCGCAGCGAGCGGTCTCTTTGTGTCACGTCGCGTGTCAGATCTATTTGTAGGAGCCTTAACACATACATAAACTCACGCTTTCTGCCCAGGGCAGAAACTGCAGAAAGCTACTCACTACGATCATTACATTCTCCTTTTGCTTCATTTACTTTCATAAATCGCACACATCGCGTCATACACGCACGCCGCCGCCGCCGCGCCGCCGGTTACGAGTGCTACCCACCTAATCTTTCTGAATTTAGGAAACATCACCAATAAGGTATGTCCTGTCTCGTGTTCCTGTGTGAAAATACTGCGCATCATTCAGAATGTTCTGAATATTGTGCAAAATTTTGCGTGTTTTTCGATGAATCCGTGTATGTGTATCAATTATAATGATTATTGAGTACTCACGCCTCTGCTTCGTGATCAGGTGTTTGAGAAGTACCGACACCAGCTGTTTGCTTATAATATTAGTTATCATTTGTGGTATCTATTTAGTTTATCTTTGCGCTGGCCCCTTCCAAGGAAGCTAGAGTCGGAGCATGTTTTATGATCTTTAAGTAATGCCACTTCATATATCTGCATTAACATTCTTGATAGCTACAATCTAGATAACTAAAGTCGAGTTAGTGTACGGATTCATTTGTTATTCTCAATGTTCGAAATAGTATGAAGATGAACAATAGACGATAACATCTATTTTCAGGACCTTTTAGCGATACATTTTAAAAGAGTGATTATGGAGTTTCTTGCCCATTCTTCTCCATACGTAACTACCTTTTTAAAGGGGCAACTAGAATCAATTAATTTATTTATTGTAATTTTGACGTTCAAAAGTGCCTTTGTGCATATTTGAAATAAATGATTTGACATTGACTTTGACTTTGTTAAAACTCGCGAATACTGAAAGCCTACCTATATCTAATAGTTGCTTTTGCCAGCGGCTTCGCCCGAGTGGATGTTGGAAATTATCCCAAGAGAATGTACTATTACCGAGATAAAAAGTATCCTATGTATAAATCAAAGTTATAAACAATCTGTGTGAGTAACAAACATTCAAAGATACAAACTTTCCCATTTAAAATATTAGTAGGATATTTAATTTAATCAGTACTTAAACCTGTTTCGAAAAATCGCAACAACAAACAAATTGGACAGCTAGTTTTATCATTCCTTCATGGTATCAAGATGTCCAAGTCTTTCGTTATCAGCGCCGGTTTTAAGATTGATAATAGCGACTGTCGCGCACGCGTGGCATTCAACTGATAGTTTGTAACAGACTGAGGGCGCTCGGACAATTCCATGCTCGTCAATCGGCCGACGAACGCGGCGCTGACGACGAGCGAGACCGACGCGCGCGATACGCGGCGCGTATCAACGTACGCGCCGCTGAAGTCAGCGTTGCAGTGTGGTGCTATTATAGAACACAATGTATATTCGTACGTGCGACCGTCATAAACGCAGGAGGAATGAATGCCTAATAGAAAAGTATGGAAGAAAAAGAGATGTTGCGCTGACCGAAACATATTGGGATAAGCGCAGGAGAACGATGATTTGTCACTACAATATTAGACGTAGGTACTCTTCCTGGTACCTATTATTAGGCATTAATTTACGACCCTAGACATCAACAATAATCACATGATTGTTTTAATGAAATGACAACATAACAGTAGTAATCTGTTAACCCGCGCGTGGTCTGCAAACACTCATCACTCATCGTACGTGTGTTTATCAGTTGTTGTGGATATGTGATGGCCACGAACGGGTTAATGGATAGAATGTTATTGTAAAAGTTTCAGATGTGCTATGAAATGAAAAAAATAATAATTATATATACTGGCCAAATGCGTATCGGATCACGCACAATGAAGGGTTGGAACGAATTTATCCCAAGAACAAACTTAATATTGAAGTTAAATACATGTTCTCCCATACATCGATATACGTGACGGTCAATTCTCCAATTGCAAATGTAAGTTGGTTGACCATTACTCGTTCTCTGGTAAAGCCTACTTTTCTGTGATAGTTTTCCTTTAAATTTCGTTATATATAATACTGCCGTGAATTTTTTCACATATTTAAAATTAACCATTTAGCTGGCGGGGTCTCTAACAAAGATTAAAAAACATTTTACCACTTTGTCGGCGTGATTAATGCGTATACCCATGGCAAATTATAGCGTTCTAGCACTAGGAGTCTTAACCGCAACAAACAGAACCAGACATTTATTTTTATTTATTTATTATTCTTCTTTTTTATTTTTATAATATGTTTTATAAGATACAAAGTACTTACTTACATCTAAGTAATAATAATTATTATAAATGCCTCTGGAGCGTTGATGACGATATACATGTTTTTTTTAGTTTAGCTTTAAATATTATTTATGTTTATAGTATCACACTTCTTTAAATCCTCCGCTAAATTATTTAACAGCTGTTCTCCCTCAACCAAAATAACGCAATGAATGTTATTGAACTGTCAAAATGAAACCCATTGCTACTGTTAGTGTGTTACGCAATTACCTCGAAAGAAAGAAAGAAGGAAAAGAAAATGTATTTATTGGGACTCGTACAGGAAGATCACATTTTAAACTAAACACACTCTAAAAATATAAAAAACAAAAGTAAAGTGAAAACTAAAATCCTGTACGGAGCCAAACGTGAAAAATGAATATTGAATTAAAAATATTTACATATAATTAATTATATAATAAGTGTCGCAGCGCTGGTATTCTGAACCCGCTGGTCAACAGTTAATTTGTAGATTCTATTGTGGTACGATATCTATCAATATTCCGAAAATAAAAATTTATATATATATTTTTAAAATTTTTTATCATTATAGGCAGTTTGTGCGCGTAAATACGTCCTAGAATAAAGACTACGGCTTCGACCCGTATATTATGGTAAATTATTCTTTTGTATAGGTAGTGATCTACTAATATGGTTTTCTTATTTTGTTTTGTATTTTTTGCCAAATAAACAGTAATTTGTTCTAATTCAAAATATCTTATTAGGGTTCCGTACCTTATAGGATCACTCGTGTGTCTGTCTGTCTATCCGTCTGTCACAGTCAATTTGCTCCGAATGTAACACAATACAAATACAAATAGTTTATTGTGACAAATAGAAAATTACATTTTACATTTAAACGTGTTTGGAGCCTCCTTTTAGGCAAACAATGCCTGTTTTAGAAGGCTCCGCTCTTTCGCATCATTATCGTACATATAAGGGTAACCATGCAATGTAAGTACATTTTTCTGTATTTAGCTTAAATTTAAATAAATTAAAACATATATAATTAAATTTAAAAAATCAAATAATTAATTAAATAAATTTAAATTTTAATCTTAAGAAAATAAAAATAAGAATCCATGTGAAGTTACAATTTGAATGATTAAATTGTAAGAATAAAACTTATGAAGCTTATTCTCAGTTAGTGCATGTGATGTAGTGTATAGTGTCATAGTGTGGTGTAGTGTAGTGTGGTGTAGTGTGGTGTGATGTGTTGTGGTGTGGTGTGGTGTGGTGTGGTGTGGTGTGGTGTGGTGTGTGTGGTGTGTGTGATGAGGTGTGTGGTGTGGTATGGTGTATGGTGTTTTAAGTTATGGTTTTTAGATATGTAATGTATAATATGTAATGGAACGATTAAGTTGAAATTTGGTATCCATATCAATTTGAGTGACCCAAACACGGACGTGAACCGTAAATAAATGAATTTAGAATATTGGGGTCAGTTTTAGGGGCAAACAAGAAAATAAAAATAAAAGTTTGGCAAACTGTACTGTGTGACATATCAAATGAAAGGGCCTTACTGTGAGGGACTCAAATATAATAATTTTAAAATAAATTGTATTGAAGTTATAAGTGAAAATAGACGAAAATTTACCATTCCCCCCCCCTTATCTCCGATTCTACTGAACCTAAAATTTTGAAAAAAATACAGAAAATAGTTCTATACTTATAGATTACAAGAAAATCTACAAGAAGTCTATGGTCTTAAAATAACATGGAAAATCTCTCGATATTGTTCGTACAAACTTACATTTGCAGTTGGAATGTATGGGAGATTATGTTTACCAACTACAATGTTAAGTTTGTTCTTAGGATAAATTCTTTCCAAGTACGGAACCCTTCGTTGTGCGTGGTCCGACACGCACTTGGCCGGTTTTTTCACATAAACCTACATGGGCACTTATGAAACGTCAGAAGCTCGGTGCATGAATCCTATTGGTCGCTTATTGGTAACCGTGGAGTTTCTTGCCGGCTCTTATCTATGGATAAGAGCCGGCAAGAAACTCCACGGTTACACTTTTAAAGCTATGTTACTAGACACCGCTCGTCACGCTACTCGCGGTGCCGTTGTGTCACGTCGCGTGTCGCGCCTGTTTGCCTTTAATAGGTATGCGAAGACAGTTTAGGCCTGTCAACAAGTACCAGATACTTAACAAAAAATAGAAAGCAGCTAACAAATTGAAGCATCTATTAGTCTACATTCTACAAGTTACCTACAAATCTGTGCTAATACTATTCTGTATCTATTTATCTATATAGATGTCATTCCTCAATGTATATGTATATGCGGAATTAATGCGATAAGACATTATTCAACTAACATTATTTACCCACAAGTCTGTGGCCGTAATCTGCACACATTATTATGTTGTTGTTGTTATTAAAGCATGTTAGGTTGTTCACCAAACTGTCAAACCGTTATTGTGGCCATGGTCAAAATAATGACATTATGTCTATAACTTTCCTAGTCGGCCGGAATACTAATGACACAATTTTGAGTTAGCTCATAAAACAACTAAACTAGAATAGGACTGTACCGTTTGACAATCTGGTTCATCAATCACGAAAGTGACTTTAATTTATTATATTATTTACTAGCTTCTGCCCGCGACTTCGCGTAAAATTTCACAACCCACCCCGTCGCGTCGCATCGCCCACCCGCGCAATTACTTCGTTTTCGCTTAGCGTTCTGTCCAACTTTTGTCATTTTGATCGGCTCCTAAAGGTTGTAGCGTGATGTTAAATAGCTTCCTAAAGAATTGGGCTATCCAAAACTAAAATATTTTTTCAATTCGAAGAGAATTTCCTAAGATTAGCGCGTTCAACCTAACAAACAAACAAAAAAAAAAAACTTCAGCTTTATAATATTAGTATAAATTAGTATAGAAACATATGTATTTGGATAAGGATTAATAATATGATGATAAAACTCCTTCGCAAATAATCCATTAATTTCGAATAAATTTGATTACCATAAAAAAAGGTTATAGTGAGTCAATCTTAAAAGATAGACATATGCTGTTGCGAACTTTTTTTTTGAAATTTTAAAGAGGAACAATTCCATCATACATGATATTTGCATAACTTAAACCGTTTACGCAGCGCACGCAACGAAAGCTCTCAAAAGGGATATTTTTTCCCATTTTTACAACAGTTTTCATTTATGCTCC
This sequence comes from Dryobota labecula, assembly GCA_947523025.1. Classification (NCBI taxonomy): domain Eukaryota; kingdom Metazoa; phylum Arthropoda; class Insecta; order Lepidoptera; family Noctuidae; genus Dryobota; species Dryobota labecula. The sequence continues at coordinate 3,462,368 of OX383296.1, read as the reverse complement.
GCTCTTATTGGTCCTAGCGTAATGTTATATAGCCTATAATCTTCCTTGATAAATGGACTATCCAACATAAAAATAATTTTTCAATTCCAACCAGTAGTTCCTGAGATTAGCGCGTTCAAACAAACAAACAAACTCTTCAGCTTTATAATATTAGTATAGATTATTAAAATAAAATTAGAGAAAATTAGATACAATTAGATAGAATTGGGATATAATTGGAACAAAATTATCTATAATATAAAAATGAATCGCAAAATGTGTTGGTAAGCGCATAACTCAACAAAGACTGGACTAATTTTACCAATTTTTTTTTTTAAATGTTCTTTGAAGTCCAAGGACGGATTTTACGGCCAGAAAAATTCAAATAATTTCCGGGAAAACCCTAAAAACAGCCCTTTTTTTCCATACAAACGTTTTCTAACTAAAATGTAGAGTCAATTTGAACTTTATTGCTATTCAATAAAGTTCATATTAAATTACAAGCACTCATTGTTGTCTAAGCAATGTAGGTGTGTTCCTAACGTCAAAGAGTCAATTTGCACTTTATTATCGCGGCACAAAGTTCAAATTCAATCATATCTATCAAAACAGCGTGTGCGTGTTCGCGTTGGAGGATCTAATGTCGCGTTCCGAAACTCAACAAAAGTGATAATATCGCGAACCCGACCAAATTGAATAGTCAAAAAATGTAAGAGCATAAGATCATTAGTACTGATTTTTATTTTGTACATCATGTACGTAAGGAAAAATTTAAATATTTTCAGTAAAAGAGGTGAAAGACACAATTATAGTACCAGAAATAGGGACGAAGTTCAGCCCCGCTGGTTTTTGCGCTGGACATTGCCAGCGCAAAAACCAGCGGGGCTGAACTTCGTTCCCTGAGAGAGGCCATAGTTGAGCGGACTGATTTGACCTTGAGTCTTGTCTCCCAATGGGGTGACGACAATCTGGTCTCTTTTAATGCCACCAAAACACAGGCGTGTCTCTTTACCGCTAAAAGGAGTCGTTTTGATCAAACTCCTACTTTTCGGGGTACATCTGTTCCTGTAACTGATCGGCTCGAGCTCCTAGGCATGGAGTTGACATCTGGTCTCAACTTCGGCTCCACCATCGAGTGCAAAGCTCAAACTGCGGCCAAGAAACTGGGCGTCACCGGCCCCCTTCTACCATCGGACATCTAGACGCACTGCAAGTTACCACCCCTACCTGGTTGATATTCCACCAACTCGCACTAAGCGTTTTCAAACGTCTTTTCTAATGCGCGCAGCAAAGGAGTGGAATTCTCTGCCTGCGTCTGTGTTTCCGAACGCATACAACCCTAATCTATTCAAAGTGAAAGTGAACAGGCTTCTTCTGGGTAAGCTCACTCCATCGTAGACTTTGTCTCTGTCATCCAGACCTAGACTAAAGTCAAGAGCAAACTCATAGTAGAATAAAAAAATAAATAAAAACGAGGAATTGAAGTGGATACCACAAATTAGGTGGATGAAATATTCTTGGTATGTTTTTGCAAACGGCCGTGATTTTCTATTTGATTTCACCAATGAAACTGAACGCGATCAGCACATCTTAACCGCGTTCAAGATCTGTTAGTTTTGACACTAAGTCGTGATCAATACATTATTGTATATTCGATTGTGTGACAAAATCGACACTAAGCATTTTTATGTCGTAATCATCTTAGGAGTAGGTATCTCAATTCACCAAATCAAGTTACCGTCGAATTTTGGATGTCTTAGACATTTGCTTAGGAGCAAATAGGATTCAATTCTCAGCGGGAGCAACATTTACTACTCGGTTTGGTTGGTGGTAGGGCTTGTTCTAAGTCCGCCTGGCTAGCTACCACCATCTTATCTAAGTCTGTCGCCATAACAACAATGTTAACAGCATTATTGTGTTTCGGCAGTTAGAGTTAAGATGGCTATAGTTCCTCTGTGATTGAGGATTCCGGGTAAAGCTCGCTTCCACCTTCGGCCTTATCATCTCTTACCAACAGGTGAGACAGCAGTGTAGCTCTTGGTCTCAACAAGAGTAACAATGCAAAAAAATTTATTGAAACCTGTTTTTCCTGTGACTTATGTGATGTCTTGTGTGACATCAGAACCCTACACTTATGTTTCCAGCGTGCATGCGTAGCACACATAAAATGATAATTGATCGCAATGGGTTTCATTTTGACAGTTGTTGATCAAACGAATTTTTCAAACCTAAGAAGCAATGGATTAGCAATATCCTTCAGAACTCTCGGATTGTGAATACAATTTTGTGTTACGTAATTAGGATGCTCGTTTTGACTTGGTAGTATACAATGTAGGAAAACCACCATTCCGTCTACATTTTGCCTTATCTACCATACCTAATCTTTAGTATTTAATGGAGGTAATAACTGAAATAACTTTAATGTAATTTTTGACCTAGAATAAATGTTTATTATTTAGTAAGAACCATGAAAGTAGAATAAATGCTGTGGAAATACGTTCCTTGCGAAGCATGTGTGGCGTGACTATAAATGATAGTCTGAAAAATGATGTGATAAGAAGATTTAGTGACAATAATTAAAAAGAGTATGCTTAGATGGTTTGTTGACAGGATGAATGAAAAGCGACTACAAACGGTATTTACAAGGCAGATGTGAGTGGAAACGCTGGGAGGGGACGCCCAAGGAGAACATAATATAGTGACCTAATTGGTGATGTTCTTCAGAAAGGTCAAGTGCGTAGCACTCGCAACCGGCGTGCATGACCAGATGTATGAATGTAAAGGAAGCACTCCTTTTGCTTCGTAAGGAGCGGAGTAGGTGGCGTTCTACAGTTTCTGCTTACCCCCATTTGAAGAAGGCGTGAGTTTATGCATGTATGTATTTAGCAATAGCCCACTTCCTCTGGAGGATGGTCACTCGTTTCTGATCGTTTCTGAAAGTGAGATACCTGACACATGGCACGTTCTATGTGTGTCTATCTGTCATCGATATGTTTACATTTTCCACACAATGGTCCATATCCATAACCGCTAATCTGTGCTCAATAAATAGTACAATGATTGATTGCGTAAGAACAATTGACGCACTTCTCGTAATGTTGAGTCACTCATTCAGAATTATACTCACGAGATCTCCCATTTTGTTGGTTCTATATTAATTGCACCGTTTTTTTTTTGAAAATTAGTTTTCTTGTTAATGATAATTATCATGACACCTCCGTTATTAATGAACGCTTGCTCCACTAATCATTAAATATAGTAGGTACGTTTAGCGCTAAACGTATTTAAAATATCATTCTGTCTCTTTCATCTTCAAACGATTGACACTTCCGGTGACCCAAAGGTTACCTTTTTACCTTGGCTAGTTGCATTGCCATACAACGTGCGTGGCAATGCTGCCATGTCTCTTGGGTAGATACATTAAGTACCGGTCGACAGTATTGCGAATGTATTTTTCGACGTTATATTTTAGTTTGTGAATAGTTTTAGTGAAGTTACGATATAATTATGTTATTCTTATAACTCAAACTCAAAGCATTTATTTCAATTAAACCCTTTACAGATACTTTTGATATGTCAAAGCGTCGGTCAGTAAGTCAGAAAGTTGAAGCTAGTTGCCCATTCCAAAACGTAGATCTCTATGGAGAAGAACGGGCAAGAAACTCCAAGGACCCTCTTTTAAATCAAGATATTTCAGAATCCTAGGTATATTATTCTCGTTGCTTCTATATGCGAGACAATGCAAAAAAAGAGCAATTCAAAATATTTAATTAAAAATAAGCCCTGGCAGTTAAGAGATGACCAGTCTCAACTGACGGCGCCCGTTCACGAACATGACGCGTGGATCAGCACCCTCCAACTCAACCATTTCGTAGGGAACCTAATGATCCAACACACGCGCCACCATCGGTGAGACATGTAAGTGAGCATGACATACTCTCAACTACCATGCTCTTTCAAGTCAACATGCATCATAATAAACGGCTCCAGGGTAGGTACTCACATTTACAAAATTGAAGAAACATACATACAAATATTATATTTTATTAAAGGTATACATACGAACATATTATTTTATTTCCTAAATAAAACTAATTGATAGTTATTCAACGATTGACAAAAATAATGTTTTAAATTTCTTTACCGCTAAAATTTAGTGATTTGTGGTGCACGTGAGCTTAAATGATGACCAAAAAAGGTGATGAAGATGGACATAAAAGTTTTATCTATTTGGGTTTGCTGATACGTTATATGATTTTTTACCAGTTTCCTAACAATCTTTCTCTTCTTCATAAACTTTTTTAAACGGGTGGAAACCTACCAAAGGCGCCCGTGCTTTGGAGGTAAGACCGGGGAGTGTGGGATTTTTACCTCACTAAAACTACCACAGTGGTCACCATCTGCACATGGAAGGGGCACCGTTACCTCTCAAAAGACCGATCCGAAACCCTCTCTGTGCAACGCCTGTAAGGGCCTGTGCTGACCACGTTTTTTAAACGCGCCGTTGACGCGCGTTTGTAGCGATACAGACGCGATACGCACGCGAGTTTGATAAAACTCTGTAGGATAAAAGCGCGCCATCGACGCTCGTTTCTAAAACGTGCGTCAACGGCGCGTTTAAAAAACGATGTGTGCACAGGAAAGTTGGGTAGACTGTAAATTGGTCTCCCCGAACCCTGACTGTGCAAGTGTGCAAGGCAGCATGTGACCACTGTGCGCTGTCTTCCTTGAGGTCACTCAGTGGGCGGACAGAGTCCCAACTCTGAGCGCTTGACCCTAAATTCCCACCGGCCGGTGGCCTTAAAGGACGCAGGTGGGGTTTTTGGCTTCGAGCTGGTTGCCACCCCGACGTCTTCTTCTACGAGCGGGATCAGTCCTCTCACGATCCTGCTCTGCAGCCTCTTTTTGAACCATCACGGAAGGAGGCCATTTCCCTCCAGTTCTCCGACGCTGCCAGCATAGACTCAACTACCGCTGGCAGAGACAAATCTCGCCCAATTCTGGCGACCAGAATCCGTCTTTCAGAAGCCCACGCAGGGCACTCCTCGAGTGTCTGCTTTGCAGAATTCCTGCTGCTAGAATCTAAGCCGCCTTCGCAATGGTGGTAATTTGCCGTGGACTATCGCCCAATCTTGTTCAGGTACTTCTTCTTCCTAACCTACATGCAAATTCAACTTTCTAAGTTTTATATTTCCAGGGAGATACTCGTTATTTTTTTAGAACATAAACAAACAAGTAGACTAACGCCATGCAATAAAATGATAATATATCTGATCATGTATTCGGGTGTGCGTGCAAATTGCGTTGCCTTACAATTTACCGCCCGCTGAGCTCGTCAGCCGAAGGTACCTACCTACTTGTGGTCTGATGACCTGTCACGTGTTGCATTGTACTATATTGTTTATTATAGGCAGAGGTGTTTTAATGTCTAGACAATCCTCCGTGATTACAATCTTTTAACGAGTCTCTTCGTAACGCATAAGAACGTAGATCGAACTTGATTTTTTATCAACCTTTAGAAAGCTGTCTTTTGATAGACTCTGGCTGAAAGCTATTTAATTATTTATTTTTCTAAGTACGACATTCGGGGTAAAAGGACGCAGTGGGTAAAAGTACTCTCTATTATACAAATTAGTAAATCAAGGTGTCCATTTTACAAACTTTATTAAAATAATATATTATTCGGAGACCTATCAAAAATTGTTTAAATTGTGGTATGTAGGGGTCGATACACCATATATAGCTGAATATATGGTGTATCGACCCCTAAACGTTGGAACACTATTTTTTACGCCACACCCTGTATATTATAAGCAATAAAAAATATTACGTTTACGGATAGCTGTTTTTGTCATCTTAAATCCTGCGTTGCGTGATATTTCGCGCATCGTAAGATATAAGATTACAATATTAAAAATAATTCCACTACAAAATCCTTTTGATTACTACATAATGCAATTAACAACATATTGAGTGGCAACCGAAGTTATGATAAAATTACATGCGGTTGTAAACACCTTAAATTGGTTATCAACATCGATAATGCATCGTACTCGATAAATATATCGATGACCGAAAATAGAATCTATTTTATGTCTTCATAAATAGTGGATGAATAAATTGTTATCTGTGCCTGATATAGAAATGATTAATTAAATGGCATAATGGTAACAATTGGTGATTTCGTTTGACGGTCTTGTTGATAATAATAATAATAATAATTTTATTTCATTTGGTCTTGTTGATAAGGATCGTAGAAGAAATTAATGAAGTTGTTTTTCGTGAGTTTTCCGAATATGTCGTTGAAAATAATTACCTAAACTCATTGATGTATAAAAAAAGGAGTTTAGGTACGCGCTCCTCGACTTGGACCGCATAACCTAGGCCGAACGGCACAACTGACCTTAGTCACAATCGAACTGGCGTTTGTGTAGAACATGTGCAGCACGTTAAGTAAAATTACTGTAATCTAGGCTGCGCCGTTAAGGTGACGCTAGTCGACGGCTCGAACTTGTTGGTGGGCGTGCTCAAAATGCATGCTATTTCATCCAACATCGTGTGCGAAAGGGACAGGCACTGTGATGAGCAGTAAGAAACGTGCGCGCACGGATACGCACTCACGTATAATATACCTACGCTAATGCGCGATTTCATTTTATTAACAAATCTTTAGGCGTATTGATGTAATGACAAAACTACTTCATATATCTACTCAAAATATGATTATTTTAACTTTTGAATCAAACTCAAACTGAAACTCAAATCATTTATTTCAATTGAACCATTTACAGGCACTTTTGAAGTGTCAAGGAGTCGGTCAGTAAGAAAAATGAATCTACATGCCCATTCCAAAGCGTAGTAGGTACCTATGGAGAAGAACGGGCAAGAAACTCCATGGACACTCTTTTAAATTAAATTGTTACAAAAATATTAGTTACATCTATAATGAGTCAATTATCTATGCCTGTACGGTTTCTATTTTGCCATTTTCACACTACATATAAGCTATTTATTTACACCCAAAGATTGGTTAAAATTAGAGTTGAAATCTGAAAGTTTTGACGCTCATTACTTCCTAACCAATAAAAAAGTTTCCATTCTGCTTCCATACAGGCTTAGATAATGGGGAGAAAAATTGATTTTATTTTTAGTTTTGAATGTATACCGTTAAACAGTCGAGTAGTCATCATACTACGTTTGTATGAAAGAATAACCGACTTCTAACGGTTAGGTTAGAGTTAGGGAGGTAATTGAAACTAGCAAGGTAGGTTGATATATATAATAGAAACAGGCAGAAGTTACATGGCTATATAGGTCCTGGGTAAGGTTCATTGTTCTGAGCACTAACACACTAGAGGAGTGACTAGGTAGGGTACGATTCTTGGCAACACGTGGCAGACATGCAGCGCCGGTCAGCACAGACGCGGCAGGCGGCCGGGACCGCAGGTAGCCACCGGCGTGAGCAGGCCGTGATCACGACACGCGGTCAGCTACGCGTGCAGGTGGTAAGTGCTCTCAGCCTCGACGTAGAACTCCTAGATCGGGGCACTTGAGGATCAAAGAATAACTCGTCTTCATTTTGCAAGCGCATGTAGAAATGCTAATACCAGATGTATATCTAAGTACCTACCTGAAATTACCTTTTGAGGAAAATGTGTGATCCACAAAATTAACACATTTTATAAATAACTTTTAGTGACAAATTTCTTTCAATGACACATCGGAATTCGGACCTAGCTCGCGGTAACTCACGTCGCATGATAAAAGATAATAAAGCCAGATGTCAATTTTAGTTACTCCATGGTTTAATTTCATAGCTCCAATTTTATCTATGTATTAGCACGGATGGAGATTAATGATAAATTATTGTATTTCTTTTCTTTCTTTTATTTGTGTAATAACATATTATTTAAAACAATATACAATCAAACACTTGTGGCTAAGTAATAATAGCCGCACGGGTCGATCGATCAGGTTAAGCTACTCTTGCCGTGGTTGGTCCGTGGATGGGTGACCATCTTTACATACCAAGACCCTCCGTGCCTCGGAACGCACGTTAAGCAGTTGGTCCCGGCTGTCATTTGTAGATCTTTGACAGTTGTTACGGGTCGTCAGAAGCCCGAAATTCTGACAACCAGTCTTACCAAGGGCGATACCCAGTTACTGGGTTGTGCAGGCCAGATAGGCAGTCGTTCCATGTAAAATACTGGTATCTGGTTAGACTGGAAGCTGACGTCAACATAGTTGTCAAAATGCTAGGCAGATGATACAAGCATATAGGTAAAGGGAAACATAAAATGGGGAACTGCTCATTGGGCATAAAAAATTCGTCCACATCGCTGTCAGTGGGAAAACTGCCCAAAAGGCACTTTTATTTCTATAAGTAGATTAGTACAGATACTTAGGTACACATAAAGCTGCTTTCAGACTATGCTATAATATAATAGCATATAGTATATAGCTCATAGCACAACAATATCGCGCACCATACATTCCAATAATATATAGTACAGTACAGTGTGAACGTGTCCATAACAATGTATGGTGCGCGATATTGTTGTGCTATAACATAACCATGTTGGGGATTTTTAAAAAGGAAAGATGAAATAAGCAATAAAAAAGCTTCCGATGGTTTCAGCGATTATAATATTCCATTTCATCATTGTCATGTATTAAACTAGAAAATGTATCGCGGAACTCCAACCACTTATCGTAAGAACCACCGAACTTAGGAAGTTGTATGGTAGGTAATTTAACAAGCGCACGATTATATATTCGTGATGAACCATTATTACCATCCAACAGATCATCCTTGGTTGATTTCAAGCTACGTGAAATTAAGCCTTGCGCTTGTGCAACAACCCTGTAATAAACAAATTCAAAATCGTTTCGCTCTGATATTTGAACAGAGATGTCTTCAGCCAAGCACTCTAATCTTAACTGAACCTCGTCATATTGCGCAAATACATGTTCCATCTTTGCTAAACGAAGTTGCAATTCACCAACCTGTAGTGGATTTAGTGACTCCTCCAAATCCTTAACAAAATTAGAGAACATTGTCAAACGTCCTTTAAAACTTGCCCGTCTTTTAATTAGCTCCTTTTCCTCCTTGTCAGGCATTTTGAGAGGTCGGTATCAAACTGAGAAATACAGTTATAAAAATTAATAAAGTACCAAATACCTCTCGGTTAAATTTTTAAACTTTTACAGGAATACAATCAAGTGAACCAGTCTACCTAAAAGATCTGTTAATTCCAAATAAATAATTACCTGGATAAAAAATCTGAGTAAATAAAATAGGTAGATACTGACCTTTACACTATCGGAAACTTATGCGAAATATACCTTAACAAACCAATTATTGAGTACTGGGTATTTATTTAATTACTGAACACTGTGAAATCAACATCCAGTTATCCATACTCCAATTACATAATTTTGGTTTTCACCAAAATTTAAATTTGAATCCAACGTGAATATTCGCTGTCATCAAAAATGGCGACTTGAAATGATCGGCAATATTTCGCGAATTTGCAAATTCCTTAAAAAATCCTTTATTTTTATTAGTTTCGCAATTTTCGTTCAATCTTCATTTATATCCGCTCGTTAGGACCATGCCTTTAATATATCTGATGGCAACTGATCATCCCATCCTAATTTATGCACCCAAAGCTTCTGTATAATGGCTTTCATAGTAATAATGCAAGGAGCTAATAGACCTAACGGATCAAAAATTTGAGAGATCATAGATAGAATTCCGCGTTTTGTTAATGCATTAAAAATATTAGGATTAATTGTAAAACTTAATAAGTCAGTCTCAGTGTTCCAACTGAGCCCTAAAGTTTTACAGAGTTCCATTGAACCAATATTCAAACTTAATGAAGAATGTTCTAAGTCAGACGTTAATTGAGCATTGTTTGATTTCCATTTACGCAATGGCATTCCAGCTGCAGCTAACTCTGATGTTACCTTATGGCGTATATTAATAACCTCTTCAATAGTATCCCCCCCTGACAGCAAATCATCTACGTAGAAATCATGTTTTATGATATCAGCAATTTTGCTGTCAGTGCAATTAAGCCCTAATTGTTTTAAGCACCTAGTAGCAAGGTATGGTGCGCTAGCAGTACCGTACGTAACCGTATTTAATTGGTACGCCTCCATAGGCTTCGAGGGGTCATCCCGCCATAGGATCTGCTGTAGATGTCTATCATCTGGATGTACTAGTATCTGACGGTACATCTTCTCCACATCTGCCGAGATAACATATTTATATTTTCTAAATCGAAGAAGAATTGACACCAAGTCATCTTGTACCGTAGGCCCTACCATTTGCAAATGATTAAATGATACTCCAGAGGTAGTTGGACTAAAGATTTAGTTAGTTTTCTTATATGAAAATTCTAATTAAAAATATTTTATTCCACATACTTAAACTACACTACTACTACTTACATGGTTATGAACCGTTTTACGCTAAGTGCACGGTTCCAATTGGTCGTTTCCTATGGAGGAGCCGGCAAGAATCTCCACGGTTACTAATTTTAAATAATTAGCTTTTACAATTTCGAGTATAATTATTAGCTTTAGCGAGGACGAGTGATCCTATAAGGGTTCCGTTATTTCCTTTTTAGGTACGGAACCCTAAAAACAAATGAGTAATTTATCTAGATGTGGTGCCATTTTATAATTTAGTCTATCTGCACACAACAAGGAGCTTTAATAATAGACCCAAATGTAATGTAAGGTATTTAACTACAAAGTACCGCCCACCCATAGACAATCACTTACCGCTTTATGACGAATGACACCACAATAAAAATTCGTCACAACAAGAAATTAATTTCAGGTACATTGACATACATAAAACTGTTACTTCGGTAACAAAAATGTAGACTAACGCCACGTCAGCTAAGATTTATGTTTCTATGCCACAATACATTAAAGCTGCTGACTTAGCCTTATCAGATATCGTAGTTCCTCAGTATACAAAAATAATGCAATGACGTCATAGTTTCTTGTTAGTAAATCCGTTTGAAATATAACTAACAAATACAGCAAGAAATAGTCACGCTAATGTAGATAGATAGATAGATAGAATACTCTTTATTATGTACACCATACAATTACAGATATAAATGTAGCACTGTTATATAGGGTGTCACAATGGGCGGTCTTATCGCTAAAAGCGATCTTTTACAGACAACCTTTGGATGGATCAAAAAGTAGAAGGACAATACTGCAGGTAGTCAGTGGTGTACCATTTACATATACAATAAATACATATGTACATACATACAGCATATAGATATTTATCCATACAAATATATATGCAATACAATATATATATACATACAATAATAAACATGATACAAGAGCAAGGAACTTTAAGTAATGATGATGTTTAAGGAGAGACGAAGTGATTTTTAACCAGAAACTTAGGAAACTTAGGAAACTTTTGAAACTAAGGTAGATACTGTTTTGAGGTAGTCAGAGTAGGGCTATCCGGCCCGTAGCAGGTTGCTACGACAATGCTACGGCTGTGCTACGAACGTCGAACAGCTATAGAATTTAACAAAAGTTGTTGTTTTTGATGTTAGTAATGTATAGGTTGAAATTTAAAACATGCGACAAACCGAAATGGGAAAAAAAATATCAGCTGTTCCCTACATTTTATTATTATTTATTTATTTAATACTTTAAGCACAAAAAAATGTACAGAGGCGGACTTAATGCCATAGGCATTTTCTACCAGTCAACCCTTGGGTGATGCAGAGACATACAGTTGATCTATTCTGTAAAAAGCTCACCGTGAAAACGAAGGTGAAGTGAGTTTGTAGTGAGCTGTCATTCCTTCTGATGTTAGGGATTGGGAGCTCACTTCACCTACATTTTCACGGTGAGATTTAACAGAATCGACCGGCAGTAGTAGGTGCAATAGCGAAAATAAAGGAATAAATATTCATTTAAATATAAAGATATACATAAACCTATTACAAACTGTAAATTCAATATATAAATCTTATTATATATAAATATAAGCTCAAATAAATACTCATAAATATGTATACTAAAACAAATAAGACAAACAATGGGAAAACATTACCGTTATGATGATACTGCCAGCTTCTTGCGAATATGCTCACGAACTTTTACTTTTACATTTTGACGAGTTATGCGAACATAAATGTAGGGAACAGCTGATTATGTTTTCGCGAATGCAGCTTTGGTCCCATAGTAAAAGTTGTTCATAATGATGAGTACATAAGGCTACATATCGACACCTCCCGCAAAGGTCGTATGTTTAAAGGAGAATGATAAAAAAAAACCCAGAGCGAACAGATACAGGATGTAGCTCAGAATTTTAGGCTTATTCTACAAATCCCCCCTGAGAGAATCCCCCTCAAGGGGGAAAACTGGACTCTAATGTAAAAAAAAGTCCAGAAAGTCCTCTTATCATTCTGAGTTATTCCACTTTTCCCCCCTGAGAGATTCTCATCAGGGGGGAAAAATGGACACTAATGTAAAAAAAGTCCAGAAAGTCCCCTTATCATTTTGAGTTATTCTAATTTTCCCCCCTGAGAGATTCTCCGCAGGGGGGAAAACTGGACACTAATTTAAAAAAAGTCCAGTAAGTCCCCTTTTCTTTTTGAATTATTCCAGTTTTCCCCCTTAATATTAGTTTTGGTATCTACGCTCTTAAAGTAAATTTTAAAAAAATAGTGATTAGATCCAATGTAATAAACAAAAAAAAAAAAAAACGACAGTATAATATACAATAATCAGTCTTTTTTGACCGCTGACTGACCACTGCTGCCCGCGATGACCGCTGGGAAAGACGTGTTCTTGAGTGGAGACCGCGAATCGGCAAACGTAAGGTAGGACGTCCTCAGGCTAGGTGGAGCGATGTTCTTCGCAGGGTGGCTGGTAGCAGCTGGATGAGAGTTGCCGAGAATCGAGCTGAATGGCGTGCAATTGGAGAGGCCTATGTCCAGCAGTGGACTGTTATAGGCTGATGATGATGATGAGTCTTTTTTTATTTCAAACAATTTTGTTATAATTGCCAAATTTTGGCACATGGGTAGACCTGGATTAGGACATAGGATACTTTTTATCCCGATATTCTTACGGGATCCAGACTTATACGGGTGAAACCGCGGGGCGTAGCTAGTTACTAATAAATAAACAACAACATGTCGGCTTACTTATAGTATTTAAACTCGAATAACATAAAACAATTCAGTATACATTTTATATTAGCTATATTGACTATGTCGACGAAGGCCCCCTTCGGTGCTCCTAGTGGTGTTTGAATGGTCATATTAGAAAACAAATTTAATTTGATTAGGTTTGTGGCGGCATCTACGTTGCCACATGCGAACTGCATCAAAGACCTGACGTCACACAAAATCCCGACGTCACACAAATCCTGCATCGCGCAATTAAGAGTTTACTGCGCGAACGACATATATAAGACTATCCAACATCAATCATTGGGCAGGGAACTGGGGATCTCACCTAGCAGGGGTCTGGTCGCACAGGTGTCGTGAAGCACTTCGGGTGCTCCTACAGTCACACCCCCAGAATTACACTTCAGATCGCTGAGGGAATCCCCACTCAAGCGACTAGGTGTGCAATAAAGCACTCCCACCTCCTTCCACGAGAGGGGGAGGAAACCCAACGACGGGTCCCCAGTAATGGGGACCGAGAGACAAATGCCTCGGGCAAGGGGTTCAAAAGCCCCAAAACCGATTCCTCGCGCTCCCTCCGGGGGTTGCCCGCCAAACACAACACCCGTCTGGTCGGAGGATCCTCCCTTTTCTATAGAGGATGAGTGAACTTTACACCCTGTTCCTCACACATCTAAAGGTTTGACTGAGCTGACTACCAAATTCAAGTTGTTAGTATTCGTTCGCACATTAAATTTAATTATTTAGAGTGGTATCCGTTCGGAATCCATACTTAATATTATAAATGTGAAAGTAACTCTGTCTGTCTGTCTGTATGTTACATTTTCACGCCTAAACCGCTGAACCGATCGTCTTGAAATTTGGCAGAGGTATAGCTGGGATATGGAGAGGGACATAGGCTACATTTTTACGCGATAACCGACATCCACGCGGGCGGAGCGCGGGCAAAAGCTAGTAGAAAATAAATATGAGTTGAAACAAATACCAGTTGTATTAGTTGTTGGTATCAGAACGGATTAAATCAAAATTATTCCCAAGCTCGCTTCGCTCGCTCCTACATTCTAGGTTATGAAAGTGAAATATATGCCGGCGCCCGCGGTAAATATTTTGGCAACCAACACTGGCGAAGAAATAGGCGCCCAGCGCCGCGGCCGGTAGCAGAAGAGCTCCTTCAATTTTAAGGACTTCAGGGGGGATTTCTGGACGTTCGTTTTTTTAGATTTCGTTTTTCCCCCCTAATTTCAGGGGGGAATTATAGACTTTTCTTTTTATAGATTCCAGTTTTCCCCCTCAAGGAACATTTTCAGGGGGGATTTGTGGAATAAGTATTTTTTCGATTCCAGTTTCCCCCCCTAAGGGGGATTATCAGGAGGGAATTCTAGACTTTTCTTTTTTCAGAGTCCAGTTTTCCCCCTCAAGGAACATTTTCAGGGGGGATTTGCGGAATAAGTATTTTTTCGATTCCAAAATTCCCTCCTAGGGGGGATTTTCAGGGGGGAATTCTAGACTTTTTTATAAATTCCACTTTTCCCCCTCAGGGGGGACTTTCAGGGGGGATTTCGGGAATAAGCCGAATTTTAGTGATAATTAGTGATATCATTCTGTAAATATTTCACTATTAGATTCGATGGCAAAATGTATGATATAGTGCTATTTGTTTTTAATCAAGGGTGATTTTTTTTCTTTAAGATTGCTTCGCTTTGGGTATATCCGAGGATATCACGCTGAGTCTCGCAGGAAAGCGGCGAAAAGTGGATTATAGATATTCGATTGACAATCTGCAGTCTCTGCCTACTCCTATGGGATTATGGGCGTGAGAATATGTATTTATATCGTCGGATATAGGTACCCAAAGCGAAAAGAAAAAAATCACACCTGATGAAATACAAATAGCACAATATCACACATTTAGCCATCGAATCTAATAGTGAAATATTTACAGAATGATATCACTAAATATCACGTACATTCTGTATCTGTTCGCTCTGGGTTTTTTGTCATACTTGATGATCATTCTCCTTTGTGATTTTTCAGGAGAGAGATTTTTAACGTCATCTTTGTGTTGATCAGCTGCAAAACATAATATGATAAGACTATTAGCGGGTTAGAAACTCGGTTTTTAGTGAAATAATGAAAATATCGTTTTTAAGAATGTGTAAGTATTTATATAATATTACATTATAGTTCTAAAATCTCATTTTACAAAAAAAAAACATGTTACGACATTTTGCGTGGGAGGTATCGATATCAAGCTATAATTTCCAGAATAAGCTGACCTCTAACTTTACGGAAATTGTATACAATGCGAGATCAGCTTATACTGGAAATGTATAGATTGATGTGTTGCCGTGTGTACAATCTCCCATTTCGGTTTGTCGCATGTTTTCAATTTCAACCTGTAGTCCTGAGAGGTTGTTCGTGTTTTACTAATGACCCTGTCAAATGAAAGGTGAAAGGTGTGGTCATATTTAAGGGGGAAGCGCTAAGGTAGCCCACGAAATTCAAATTAACTTACGAGTTTTGCAATTTGCTGCTCGTTGTCTGGGTGTATGTTGATTATAGTATTAATCGCGACCGTAACAAATATGTATTTACGGAATTATAATCGTAAGAATGACTTGGAGCAGATGCTGGATGGCCTAGTTGATTCTTCTGTACGCATTGGTCTCTGGATGAACTTGGACAAAACCCAAGTTATGTTCAACGAACACGTCACTCCGGGACCGATTGCTGTCAATGGCGGTGCTCTCGAGGTTGTTCGAGAATATGTTTACCTCGGGCAAACTCTACAGTTTGGTAAGAACAACTTTGAGAGGGAGGCTAACAGAAGAATTCAGCTGGGCTGGGCAGCATTTGGGAAGCTTCGTCGAGTCTTCTCGTCGCGTATTCCACAGAGCCTAAAGACCAAGGTCTTCAATCAGTGCGTCCTGCCTGTTATGACTTACGGAGCCGAAACGTGGACACTCACGGTACGTTTAATTGGTCCATAAATTCAAGGTCGCTCAGCGAGCTATGGAACGGGCTATACTTGCAGTTTCTCTGAGGGATCGTATCCGCAACGAGGTGATCCGGCAGAGAACCAAAGTTGTCGACATAGCTCACAGAATAAGCAAACTGAAGTGGTAATGGGCCGGCCATATTAGCCGTAGAACCGATGACCGCTGGGGTAGACGTGTTCATGAGTGGAGACCGCGAATCGGGAAACGTAAGGTAGGGCGTCCTCAGGCTAGGTGGAGCGACGATCTCCGCAGGGTGGCTGGTAGCAGCTGGATGAGAGTTGCCGAGAATCGAGCTGAATGGCGTGCAATTGGAGAGGCCTATGTCCAGTAGTGGACTGCTATAGGCTGATGATGAATCATAAGAATCAGTAATACAACTTCTTAAGTTAGTATCCTAAAAGTCATGATTTCATGAAATAGTCATTCAATAGGATTGGACGAACTTAGAGAGTTGTATTGATGTTTTTTTATGATTATAATTCTATATATAATTATTTTGATACGGTCGCGAATCATATTTCG
Source organism: Dryobota labecula (assembly GCA_947523025.1). NCBI lineage: Eukaryota > Metazoa > Arthropoda > Insecta > Lepidoptera > Noctuidae > Dryobota > Dryobota labecula. Next base: position 3,445,678 of record OX383296.1, on the reverse strand, counting down.
ATCAACATACAACCTGATACTGATCGAAAATTGCAAAAAGCGTAAGAAATTTTGAATTTCACGGGCTACCTTGACGCTTTCGCCTTAAAGGTGTGGAACAGAATATCAAACTGAACAATTTTATGGGATCAACATCACAATCGCGAACAAAACTTCAATACTTACCGACCTAAATAATGAGGCGGATGATTATGCAACACTATGCAATAACATACATTATGTATGCAACAACAACATACGGCTATGTAACATTTCTACATTTATATCTGTAATTTTTATGGTATACATAATAAAGAGTATTCTATCTAACTTTCTATCTACCTATCTATTATTTATTCACGATTACGATGTCAATCCCATTTAGAAAGTTGTTTAGTTTGATGTTTTGTACCGCACCCTTAAATATGACCACACCTTTCTTAGACATGTCGTAAAAAAGAAAATTGGCTATGAAATTGGTTATGAAAGCGGTTTCTAATTATTAAATTCATACTTATTACACAGATTTTATAAATTAAAATCCCGTAAGCACCCCTCATAATAGAATAACATATAAATATACACATAACATTTAAATAAAATAAAATTAAGAGAAAAATAAAATTATGGATCCCAGACTTGGTCTTTGACAAACATTCAAAAGTCTAAACTCATTTGCCTTATAATTTATTAATAAATTCTCTGTTAATTAGAAATAATTAAATGTATAAATATAAAATACTTCGATAAAAAAAAAAAAAACATATAATGTCGAGGCAAGGAAAATGTTAACTACTATCAAATATTTGGCCTTATTACAAAACAAGATTTATCTTTAGACCCAGGTTTAAACCATCGAGCCATTTTTGTATTTCGAGCTTTTTTCCTACAATGTTTCAAGTTCTAAATACAAAAACTGATTTTGTACCAGTCTAATTTGTCAATTTTGTATTAAGAACTTTGTGTCAATCGGAATATGGTTCAAGATACAAAAACTGGCTGAAAGCTGAAACCTGGACCAAAGTTAGAACGCGTTAAGTAATGAGGCAGATAGGGTTTGCCAACGTGCGATGGAACGCAGAATTCTAAGCGTCAAATTAACAGACCATCAGTGCAAGTACGGACTCGATTCGATAAATTTGACAATTATTCTCGATAAAATGAGTTTTTATCGAATCGAATCGATGTCGCAAGTATGTAACTTCTACTTTAACGATCGGTAAATAAACTCTAAAATTTTAACGAATTTAAAGAAAATGCACGAAACGACAATTTTACAGTTGAGATCGCCAATTTACGCTGTCAAGCTCGGTAATTTATCGACACCTTGTAAAAGCCCGATAAGCATAGCGATCATTAAGTACTAATACGAACAAGATTGATAAAAACGCAAACCTTAGCGATCTCGATGTCTTATCGAGATATCGTGGGCCGATTCGATTCGTTAAGGATCGCTTGTCAAATGGCAATACTGAGGACGTCCACAGACAAAACATTTAAGGTGGGATTTCTGTGGCACGACTAATGTCAGAGATATTTAGATATTTTTTTTTTTCATTCATTTCTGGATTGTAAACAATATTTATGGGTGTATAATTGAAAGAAGCTACACTGTAATTTAAGCTACGCTTATAATTGCTTGAGACATTTTGCAAAAAAACCTTTACTTACTTATTCTATGAATGACTCGTCCGGACACGGCGACTATGGCGGCACGAGCGCGGTGAATTTAGATAATTAATCATCATATTTTATCAAGTAATTTTAAATTATAGTTTTTTTTTTAAATCGGTTCCATGATTCGTGTTTGAATAGATACACCCTATATATATATTTTTTTTCTTTTCTTTTGCATATATCTCGAAAATGGTGCGTCCTATCGCAAAAATAATGAAAATTTCGACACCCTTTAGGAAAGCCATAAACCCGTAATACTCAACATGTAGGTATATTTTTTTTTCCATACAAAAAGTGAAAATTTCCATATGAAACACGTTGAGGCTACCCCGCCCCTGCGCACCTCCAGCTCTAAAAAAATCATGAGATAGGGCAAACAAGTGCAACGTTGCGAAGCTAAAAAAAATACCACGTGGAGTCGCGATTGTCAAATTCGATTCACCCTGTTAAAGTTAGGTGGTTGAGATGTAGGAAAACAGTTAATATGAGAAAACGATAAAGATATATATTGATAAATTAGTATTTAACAAACAATTAAAATGACTGTCATCAACAGTATGTAATAAATTCATAACTTCATAAGTCCTAAATCCATGATTAGAAATGATCGCTATGCTTATCGGGCTATTACATGGTGTCGATAAATTACCGAGCTCGACAGCGTAAATTGGCGATCTCAACTGTCAAAATGTCATTTCGTACTTGCATTTTCGTTAAATTCGTTAAAATTTTAGAGTTTATCTACCGATCGTTAAAGTAAGTACCGTACTTACTTTTTTTACGTGTTACGTACTTCCAAATTCGTTAACAAGATCGATAAAAATTCAAACCTTAGCGATCTCGATGTCTTATCGATGCAAAGTGCGTACTTGCACTGCATATTCGTAACACCACACTGCTCTCCAAAACACAGATTGCTGACATTACTCAAAAAGAAGTGGAACTGGGCTGGCCACGTCTGGCCAATGAGCTGTGGGCTTAAATAATCACTATGTGGAACTCAGAGACAGCTAGAAGGCGTAACGGCAGACCCCGTAGAAGATGGCGGGACGGACTCGACAAAACAAACAACCAGTGGTTCAAATTGGACCTGGATTGAAAGAGCTGGAAGTCATAGGGAGACTTTTGCCCTGCAGTAGGATGATGCATGCTAACAGTAAACACCCATTTAGGTTTCCTGAAAAAAACATTACATCAATTTGATAATATTACGTCGTGAAAAGTATGAAATTCAAGCACACATTTGGGCCGCTTTTAATTCATTCATTTTCTGTCCTCTGATAGTTGTGGCGTGGTAGGCGATTAGGAAAATTGCGTGTTTTTCACGACAGACAGCTTGATATAAACTAATGAGGCAGTCAAATAAAGCTGACACACTAGGGGACAGTTAGTGATTTTATCAAGGTATTACGTAAGTTAGGGGCTTGCCTTAATGTATTCGAATTTTTAGCAGTGGAAATTATAAGCAAGTGGTGTGCTTAAAGAGATTTTACGAATGACGACACGTGAAAAGGCCCGGCGCACCCTGGGCATTTAGCACCGCTTTGCTGAAATGCTAATATCACGAAAAAAATATTCAAATTCAAATAGCCTTTGTTTCTGATACTGTACATGCAATTACATCATTTATAAAATACAAATTGTGATGATTTACTTACATTATCACAAGTTTTATCCAATTAAATTTTTAATTATTTTACTTATTTTATTTACATTCCATGCATTTGTAATATAGGTAACAAAGTTCCTGCTTTCGTAATACTTGAATGGCCCCTAAGAGACGAGGCCTTAACCAATAGAACATCACGAAATTTTCACAAAAGCACCAGGTGTTTCCTGTGGCAACGACCGCGACTTATGAGTTGTAGGTCGTGGGATCGAACCCATGTAGGCACTTTACCTTGTGATGATATAAAAACACCTGCAGAGTTAGTGCAAACGGTACATAATGCCCAGTTGAGTTTTCTTCGCGCGAAAAGTAGATACATAAAAGCGTACAATTTTTTCAATGCATGGAGACATTTTAAAGGCGCGAAAACGTTTTCGGAGACTATAATGCTATCATACTTCATTGAACTATCTAATTCAAGGAAATCTTCGGTTTTTCTTGCATCTGGCATTTTCCTCGCTGTAATAAGGTGAAAAGTTGTGTGTTTCGCTCGGCAGCAAAGTTATTCTGTGTCTTGTACCTTTCAAACCCTCGCTACGCTCAGGATTCTATTTAATCCTGGAAACATTCGCTTGCTCAAGTTTCAATACAAGCGCCAAAAAACAACTTTCCAGCCTTACAAATAACTACGTATTGTTATATTTGTGTATTGATTTACAAATATTCACTTTACGTATCATCATCTGCCTAGCCTTTTCATAACTAATGTTGGGGCCGGCTTCCAATCTAACCGGATGCAGCTGAATACCAGTATTTTACATGGAGCAAATGCCTATCTGACCTCCACAATCCAGTAACTGTGTAATAAGATACCCCTTGGTAAGACTGGTGGTCAGACTTTCGGGGTTCTGACGACCCGTAACGACTGCTAAAGATCCACAAATGACAGCCGGGACCAACTGCTTAACGTGCTTTCCGAGGCACGGAGGGTTCTTGGTATGTTAAGATGGTCACCCATCCACGGACCAACCGCGGCAAGCGTTAACTTATCGATCGAACTGTGCGGCTGTTATTACTTTGCCACAAGCTGATTATTTTGTAGTACATACGTAAAGTGGAGGACCACTTTACGTATATACTACAAAATAATCAGCCTAATAAAACTCATATTGGAATTATCTGAGCTACAATAACACTTATTGAGCCCGCCTACCCGCCTACAGACAGCAGAATAAGCAGCCATATGATAATAAAATATCCATGCGCATCAAATGAACGTATTTACGTTAATTTATTATGCAGACGGTACTGTTTTATGAATATGTGTGAATAAAACGGGTTTTACTGCCGGACGCACTTTTTCGTTGATCGTTTATAAACACAGCTAAATATTTCTGGTATTTGGTGAATAATTTATTAGTAGATAAAGAGACTAGATTGGATTGTATGTAGTTGTTTACTGCTACGCCGTTATACGAGTATTTTCTTGCATTCATGCAAAAACAGTGTGTCTGGTCACCCTTAGTACGATTGGGTTCATTTATTTTGCAATATTTACCGATGTAGAGGTCCTACAGGTAACAGGCATAAAAGCTTCGTTCGTCAGCTACAAAAGTAGGCAATAAGTTAACACTAAATTTAATATCAAAAACTCCCATTCAAACCTTAAAAAATACTTGAAACGTAAAAGGTTTTTACTTTTTTACATGTTAAAAAAAAAACTATACTGTTAACATACTTCTTTCACTTTTTAGATGCACTATGATATTAATTAATGGGTTTATATTTATACTTCGTAAAAATATAAACCCATTAATGAATATAATTTATGTTTCTATGCCACATAGAAACATAAATGTTTAGATACAATAAGAACATAAAAATAATTATCCGTTAAAATGATGGCCGTAGCACCAATTTTGCAAATGGCATGCTATGACGGAAGTACTTAAAATAATAAATATTAATGTGCAGATTGTTTTGTCTCATTACTCATTAGTTTTAGTAGTTTTGGAGACGGATCCTATAATTTTGCAAATATCAAAGCAATCAATTTGTAATCAATTTGTTTAATTACGCAATCTGTTGTAACTTGTATGTTCACGATAGTTATTTGCGCAACACGAGAGAAAAGTCGTTTTTTTGCTGCGAGTGCTGATTTTGAGTCCTGAGTGTGGCGAGGGATTCAAAGGCACGAGATGCAAAAAACTTTGCTCTCGTGTAACACACATAACTTTTCACTTCAGCAGCGATATCCCATTAATTCTAATGATAGAACAGGTAGAACAAGTGGGAAATAGAGACTCCCACTAGTTGTACTATTTTGTAATATAGTATATCGTAGTATTAGTGAGAACATAACAAAAACTCCCATTAGTTCTACCGTGGAACTGTTCAGTAGAACAAGTGGGAATAGAGGGAATAGAGGATCCCAATAGTTCTACTATTTATACCTAATATCGTAGTACTAGTGAGAAAAAAAATCCCATTAGTTCTACCGTAGAACTGTTCAGTAGAACTTATAGTGGGAACAAACCGCTTTAGGAGATAATAAATATTTACAGGTTAAATATCAGTTTTATTTGCAGTAAATACTTATTTTCGTTTAAATACAACAAAAAGTTAAAAATTCAATAAATTACATTAAAAGACATAATTATCTTTTTGCAAAATTTCTTTAGTTAGTACGAAATTCCGAACGTTTTTGTCTTTGAGGTCGAATTCGAAATCGGTACTTCGAAAGGGCTGGTCTTTGTCTCTCTTTCTTTTTAATGGCGGGAAAGAGATAGAGTGTGCATGTTTCAAATTGTATGATTAACCCAAAGCTGAATAAGATATTCGCGGCGCTCTTAAAAAAAAAAAAAAAAAATTTTGGTCTCACTCAGTGAGCAAAATCGCATTTTGCTCACTGATTTCAGGCAGCAAAACCTACATGTTTGAGCTACTGAAGTGAAAATATTAATTAGGTAATTCACAAATGAATGATTGTCCTTCAAGATGGTTGAAGCTCTTTCAGGATCTTTGCTTCAGGTCAAGATCATTGAATGAACGAAACGAAAGTGCTTCAACATTAACAAATGAGATTCGAAAACCGTCCGTGCTTTGGTTATTAGTATTATACATTCTAGTCATATTAGAAGGTTTAGAAGAACAGTCTCTGAGGTAACGGAGTGCATAAATTCACTAATAATAATTTTTTGAAGTGAAATTTTCTTTAGCCGCGTTGAGAGATTTTTGGTAGGACAAAAACTTATGGGTTCGCGTCACCGAAATGCGCGACATGCCTGTGACGTTTTGCGCCAGGCTGTCAGTTATTCCAAAGTTTAGAGTTTCCATTTCTTTCAGCAGTCCTATTTTGTTTTTGATAATTTAATTGCAATGCTAATAACTGCGGGTAGTTAACCGACAAATCCATGTTCATAAAACTTAGATAACATTCATACTCGTAAATGATAAATTGATAACACTCTTATCATCATTTTATTAAGTTTATTCCAAATATCTACTTTATTTTGTATTCTTTTTTTTTTTGTATTTTATGGTTTCGTAGGTACCTCAAAAGGAAAAAACGGAACCCTTATAGAATCACTCACTGTGTCTGTCTGTCTGTCTGTCCGTCTGTCACAGCCAATTTGCTCCGAATCTACTGGACCGATTAAGTTGAAATTTGGTACACGTATAAAAAAAAAAGAAAGAAAAATTGTTTATTCTGCACAAACAAAACGCACTTAATAAAAAAATAAATTATAAAATACATATTAAAGTAGCCAAAAGCCTCCAATTCAAGCAATAAAAGTTTGACGGGACCAAGGAATTTCTGTGACCCAAACACGAACGCGTAACGTAAATAAATGAATTTTGAATATGGGGTTCACTATTGGGGGACAATAAAGCAAATAAAAAAAAATAAAAAAAACATATAGCTCATGGAAGGCGTTCGGTGACGATGACGCGAGTTCCATGATTTTTGTTCACCTAAAAAGTGCTCAACGCGCCTAAAGAAGTTTTCTCTTCAAAAAGTTCAATCAGTTGCAATCAGGGCCTCAAGTCTGCTATTACAATAGTGTCAGAATGGTCTCTTCATTGTGAGTTTTTGACAGATTTGCCATACAAACACTGTCAAAATACTCACAATGGTGAGACCATTCTGACACTATTGTAATAGCAGACTTGAGGCCCTGTACCAGTCATTTCAAATAGACTCGATGAGGATTGCAACGAACGACGGGGAATACAAACAGTTTCAACATACAATATATAATACATAATGTTTATAGTTATAAATAAATAACCTAAAAAACAAATACAATTACAAAAACAAAATAAAAACAAAAAATACGAAAACAACAAGAACTATCCCAACAAAACCTGTCTTTGTTCATAACAACTCAAGTAAACATTCCTAATCATACCATGATACCATGCCCAAATAGGTATGCGTCAGTTTTTTCATTTATGTTGTCTTGTTTGACCAAAAAGTTTTGTTTGTAAACTAATCGAAGATTTTAGCGAGTTCACTATAAGTGGATTACCAATACATTTGTGGATTTATTATTCTATCTCTGGTTTGTTACCATGCGGTTTTTGTTAATATATTTCTGTCTTAACAAATAAGGCACTTCTATTCTCATAAAAATGTATTATACATTATCTTGTTTGCTAAATAAAGACTAAGATAATCGAGTTTATTTTTATTCAGTAAAGTTGTTATGATAGTAGATTTTGTCAAGTTTATGACATAATATGAGAGTCACGAAGATCCATTGTGACTTAACAACTACTGTAGCGCTATTCTGTAAAAAATCTCACCGCGAATTCGTAGTGGAAGTGAGTTCAAAGTGAGCTGTCAATCTCTTAGGGTCAGCGCAGACCGAGAGGAATAATCCCCGCGCGGTCTTGGGCATTTTCTTTACGGATCGCGTATGATTCCCGCGTATCTTCGAGGATGCACGAGCATTTTTTGTCAGGTTCAAGCATTTATGCACTTTTAAACTTTCAAACAAAGTTTATTTTCAAGTTCGTTAATAAAATCCTCTCCGCTGCGCTCCATTCTGTCTGCGCTGACCCTTGGTCTCCCGACTAGCGTCATGTAAGATGACAGTTCACTTCAAGCTCACTTCACCTATATTTTGAGATTTTGACAGAATCGACCGGCTGATTGGTGATATTACGGGTACAGCCCGATTCAAACTTTATGGCTGCTCGGAACATGAGGCGCTGCACTGTAATGTTGACATGGGGGAGCATTGTTGGTAAACATTTGTGCAATGGGGATAAAAACTGCCACTTGTTCACTTCAGATGTCGCTACCATTGTCCGTCGTAAAAATTTGATAGCTAGCTATCAATGTCCATACATTTTTGTAAACAATCCACTTCTTTTACTCATATGTAACACCACCCACCCTATGTACTCGTAACAGTTCTACATTTACCTATATCTGTAATTTTTATGGTGTACATAATAAAGAGTATTCTATCTATTTCTATCTGTAATTTTATTAATTAACTAGCTGACCCGACAGACTTCGATCTGTCAAAAGCTATAGTATAATGTAAAGGCCACTATCCTACCCTACCCTACCTACCCTACCTACCCTACCTACCCTACCTACCTACCTACCCTACCTACCTACCTACCTACCTACCTACCTGCCTACCCTACCCTACCCTATCCTACCATACCCTACCTACCTACCTACCTACCCTACCCTACCCTACCCTACCTACCTACCTACCTAAAACTTAAAAAAAAATAGATAGTAGCTGATTCTCAGACCTACTGAATACGCATATAAAATTTCATAAAAATCGGTCAAGCCGTTTCGGAGGAGTACGGGAACGAACATTGTGACACGAGAATTTTATATATAAGATAATCACATAATTATCTACAGGAACTAACTCAAATGCCTATAATCTTCAGGTCCACTTTTCTTTCTATAATTATAATCCGAATGTAAAAGCAATTCATGGGTTATCTATACTAATATATAAAGCTGAAGAGTTTGTTTGTTTGTTTGTTTGTTTGTTTGTTTGAACGCGCTAATCTCAGGAACTACTGGTTGGAATTGAAAAATTCTTTTTGTGTTGGATAGTACATTTATTGGGGAATGTTATAGGCTATACAACATCACGCTACGACCAATAGGAGCGGAGCATAAATGAAAAATGTTGCAAAAACGGGAAAAAATATTCCTTTTTGAGAGCTTCCGTTGCGTGCGCTGCGTAAACGGTTTAAGTTACGCAAATATCATGTATGATGGAATTGTTCCTCTTTAAATGTTCTAAAAAAAAGTCCGCGACAGCATATGCCTATCTTTTAAGATTGACTCACTATAACCTTTTTTATGGTAATCAAATTTGTTCGAAATTAATGCATTATTTGCGAAGGAGTTTTCATAAACATGGTATTAATCCTTATCCAAATAAATACGTTATTCATCACAAGTATTTAATTTTGCACAAAGTTGACCTTACATCATTTAATTTCAATGAATATCTTAGGAGATATAACTGTTTTATAATAACTCCGCAGCAAAATAATGATCAACTCTGCGAGGTAGTCTATTCTAAAGCTGAAGAGTTAGTTTTTAGGGTTCCGTACCCAAAGGGTAAAATGGGACCCTATTACTAAAACTCCGCTGTCCGTCTGTCTGTCTGTCTGTCTATCTATCCGTCTGTCACCAGGCTGTATCTATGAACCGTGATAGTTAGGCAGTTGAAATTTTCACACATGATGTATTTCTGTTACCGCTATAACAACAAATACTAAAAAACAGAAAAAAATATATTTAAGGGGGGCTCCCATACAACGAACATGATTTTTTTGCCATTTTTTTTGCTACGCCCGCGTGGATGTCGGTTATCACGTAAAAAGTAGCCTATGTCCTTCTCTATATCCGAGGCTATATTCCTGCCAAATTTCATGTCGATCGGTTCAGCGGTTTAGGCGTGAAAACGTAACATATAGACAAATAGACAGACAGACAGACAGACAGAGCTACTTTCACATTTATAATATTAGTAAGGATTCGTATGGATGGTACGGAACCATTCGTGCGCGAGTCCGACTCGCACTTGGCCGGTTTTTTGTTTTTTGAACGCGCTAATCTCTAGAACTGCGAGTTGGATTTGAATTTTTTTTTTTTGCATTTTACAGCCCAATTCTAGAGGAAGAATAACATTCCTATTAACTAGGACACAATATTTTTTTAATGAAAGTTTATGCGAAAATGAAGTAGAATCACGGGCAGGCAATGTCTTGCGACGGGGTGGGTCGGGGAAAAAGAAATTTAACGCGGACGAAGTCGCGGGCAGAAGCTAGTCTTAAATAGATACAAGATGCTTCATGCAATCCAGAGTGCATTGTCTGTAGAACGTCAATATTATGCATCAGACAGTTTAAGGTCGCCGCTATTTAGGTGAAACATGAGTGTTAACTCACTTCTAACCTAAAACTATAGTATACAAATGTATTTTGTAGGTAGGGATCACATTTAAGAGAGGCTCGTGGCTAACCAAACCAAATAATACTTTTTTGTACCCAGTACCGAAAACACGCCGCGGCAGTTCCTGAAAAAACCCGAGCGCGTGTGGCGACACAATGTTAATTTCTACTCATCTTAGCATTCGTAGCACACAATCGATTAAATCTTATTATTATCGTCCATAATATTGATAAATACATCAAAAATGTCAAATCTTCAAAGTTATTCTGCTTGCTTAGTAGTATTCGTACCATTATGTACGAATACTACTAAAACAACTCTTCAAAAATATTTTTAATTGTCCCACAAGATGTGTGTTTTTGTTCTTTTCGTGTTTGTGTTTTTTCTTTGCGTCATGTTTACCGCAAATAAACGTATTTTCTTCCTTTTCTTTTTTTAATGTAAAACGTCGAAATAAATGGTTTTAAACAGTGCGACGACCTAATCCCAAAACAACGTCAATTTATTTTTTGAAGATCATTTGGATGTACTTGTGTATTTTATTATACTAATTATAGTAATTGTGGCGGCATCTACAACGCCACATGCGAACTATGCATCAAAGACCTGCCGGTCGATTCTGTAAAAATCTCACCGTGAAAACTTAGGTGAAGTGATCTCAAAGTGAACTGTCATTCCATCTGAGACTAGGGATTGACATTATTGACAGCTCACTCCACGCTCAGTTCACCTACGTTTTCCCGGTGAGATGGTTACAGAATAGCATTGCTGATGTCACACAAATCCTACATCGCGCAGTCAAAGTTTACCGCGCGACTAGCATATATACAATATCCCGACATCAACCGTCGGGCAGTTGCCCACCAGAGACAACACCCGTCTGGTCGGAGGATCCTCCCTTATCCATAGGAGTATGAGTGGACTTTACACCCTGTTCCTCATACCTCTAAAGTAATTTATATTATTTTTTATGTAAACTTATAATAGTACATTACTTACCAAGGGCTGTAAAAGAAAGAAAGCCCGAAATCGCAGGTATTTGTGAACCGAGCCGCAGACGAGGGTTGTAAATATGCGACAGAGGGCTTTCTTTTTTACTGCCCGTGGAGAGTACACAATTTTACGTCTTCACCTGGCCACAATGCGAGTTTTACTGTACGCGTAGTGTGCGGTAAAACTCACATTAAAGCATACACACTAGTGCGATATCGCGGGCGCGACGCGACACTAGTAACACAATTTCTTTGTCGGTGGATGAGTATTAGTAATAGAATACATTTCCATTATTTGTTCTATAGGGGAGAGTGGGGTAAAGCCGTATATCTAAAGATTTTAGGTTGTAGGTCAATAATTTCAAAACACGAATGTAACAAATCAACTTTAATTACTAGTCAGTCTCATTAGGTACATAATCACATTGACATACTTATGATAATTACGATATAAAACAATAAAAACAAAAAAAAACTAAACCTCTTCTCATTCCGGTTTTGCCCCGACCCTTGGACAAAACCGTATACTATATACGATACTGCCCCGGAAATTATCGAGAGGCAACGCAACCCATACACAAGAAATCATCACGTTCCTCTGGGTCATAGCCTGTACAGCCATCATGAGCCCAGTCTTTGCAATCTGTGCATTGCACCCAACCTTCATCCATGCGGCTTGTTCCGTATTCCTCCAGACAATACAGGCAAATGGTTTCATTTGTGGATTTTGCTTTTGTGGCTTTAGTTGGCCGGTTCAAATTAAGTTTAGGCGTTTTCTTTTTATGAGTGTTGGTTATTAACTCTTCTTTGTAAGGAGAGGATGTGATGGCAGCTGTTTTGCCTCTTCTACGATCCGTTTTTCTTTTTCGATCCATGCTTATCTTGGGAACAGGCATTATATCGGCTGGAGACAGAGTTGCATAGACCAGTTTAACAGTAGAAGGACTTAACTGTGCAGAAGAAGTCGATGGCAACGGATCAGCGAGAGGCATAGAAGAAGTTGATGGTACCGGGTCAACAAGTCGTGCAAAAGAGGTGGATGGAATAGGGTTATCAAGTATCGCAACAGAAGTGGATGGTACCGGGTCATCGAGTCGCGCAAAAGAGGTAGATGGAATAGGGTTATCAAGTGACGTGGAAGCAGTCGACGGCATCGGAGCAACATAGGCACCAGCGGAAGTTGAAGGTGTCAGGGCCTGTATCTCCGTAGTTTCAGCCGGAGCAAAATCTGTGTCGTCCTTTTATATTTACGCGGCATCTTTGTAGCATCTGTAATGATAAATTACAAGGTTATCTCATATTCATACAACTGGGTCAAAATCGAATAGGGGGCCGGTTTTACCCCGAGCGGTTTTGCCCCAAGACTCCGTTTGTGTAAACATATCACTCACTACTACATACGCAAATCATCTCGCCGATAAAAACATTGTTAATTACGAGCAAATAAACACACTTTAACTTAGATAATTAGATACTTACCTATAGTACACGTAGATTTGTCAACTGTTGCTTGAATTTACACAAAAATAAGATCAAGACCACCGAAAAACAACAAAATGAAATAATTTACTGACGAGCGTGCTTGCACCGACAAGTTTCTGTTAACAAATAAGTCTCTATGGTTGGCATTGCTGACCAGCCGTTCGGCGGGAAATTCGAATTATTCACCGAAATAAACGTGCTGTACTGTTTTACCCCGGTATACGGTTTTGTACAGGTCTCCCCTACTTAAAATATAATTTTTAAATAAAAAAAAATTGCGATTAATAACCTGCTTCAATACCTACATCGGCGAATTGCGCGGGCACAGCTGATAGGTACCTACTTAGGGTTACCATCTGACCGGATAAAGCCGGTCTTGACCGGATTTTTAGGTGTTAGACCGGACTCCGCCCGGATTTTACGTCAGACCGGATTTTTTACATACACGTGCTCGAGCGACGGGCGCAGCACCGGACAGTTTTTGAGGGACAAAGGAATTTGTACAGATGACGTCAAACTATTTGAAGAGTTCTGTCTGCTGAAGAATTTTCTGAACACAAAACAGAGCGATTTTTATGAAGAGCTTGCTGAAAAGCAATGGTGTATTTTCTTGAATACAATTAACGAGTTAACAGTTCAAGAGTTGCAGAATTTTTGAAGATTTGTCAGTATTTCTTTAGCATTTTGCCACGCAACGCAAATGTAGAGCGAGTCTTTTCTCTTATGACTGCACAGTGGACCAAAGAAATAGACTTTCAGTGGAGTCAGTAAGAGCCATATCTATTGCTTACGCATTACAACTTTAAACACGTGACGTGCGAACAATTGTACAGTGAAATAGCTGGAAAAGCCAACTTTTTGAAAGCGGTTGCTAGCAACCAAAAATATAAGAATAAATAATATGAATAAAAACATTATTAAATAATTTGATTTTTATTTTATACAAGACCGGATTTTTTTTTCAAAATCAGGATTTTTAGACTTGGCAGGCAGGTTTTTTAATTTGTAGGCCTGGTAACCCTATACCTACTACTGCGTTCCGTTTCACTGCACGCGCCATCGCGCGGCGTGTATCCAATAAACTAGTTTCAAAATAAACATCTTTTGTTAGCGATGACCTTACATTTTGCCCTCCCGGGAAAATGTAGGGTCAGAATGACTGTAATATTTAAAATTCTTAGGGGGATTATAGATGTTCCTGATCCGCATAATGAAATCAGCAATCTATTTGTCCCAGACTGTCGTGACAGAAAACACCGCTTACTGGCTCTTCCAACTTGCCGTACTGTTGCACACTCCAAGTCACCCATTCCTCGGACATTAGCCGCTATTAACGCTATCCTGAACTCAAACACAGATCTTGATATGTTTGCGAATGAATGGAATATGATACTGTCAGAATGTTTGAATTTTTGTGAGAAAAATGCATGACTGTGTTTAATAAATTATTTATGTCTAAATAGTGTAATTGGCTTCGGCCGTTCTATTTAAAATAAATAAATACGAACGCTCGCGAGTAACGGTACAGTAAGCGTCAAACTTTATGGCGCTTCTGAAGTGAACTACTCGCTACGCAATACCTAGGGTTGCCAGATGGTCGGGTTTCGTCTGGATTGTCCCGACATATCATATGGTGTCCCGAGTCCCGACAAAATACACAATGTCCCGACAAACAGCTTCTTGTACAAAAATTTACAAAACACGCATTTAAAATTGCCGCGCGTTAAAAAGGTTTCCCTGTTGCCCGACCTGCTTAAAAAAAGAAAAAAAAAAGAAGGAAGGGAAAAGGATGCTTTATAGACCGATTACTGCTGCCTTAGAGAAAAAAATTGAACATCTTCCATGGATATGGGCAAAAAAGTAAGTGTTCTTCATTATTTTAATAATAAAAAATACCGGCCAAGTGCGTGTTGAACCACGCACAACGGAAGGTTCCGTAGTTGGGATAAATTTATCCCAAGAACAAACTTAACAATAAGTAATGTAAGTTGTTGTTTTAATGTAAGTTGGTCGACTATTACTCGGTAACTTGTAAAGCCTACTGAGCTGTGATCGTTTTCCTTTTAACTTCGTTATATTAAACACTACTGCTGTGAATTTTTTCACATATCCAAATACAACCATTTAGCTAGCAGGGTGGGGACACTTGACTCTAACAAAAATTTGCGTTTTAAAGTTTAATATTACGCAAACGGGTCCCTGAATGGAATAACGGCCTAACTAACCACGGCATAGACGAAAAAAAACAAAAATCATCCCCACTTTACGTGTAGGGGAGGTACCCTAAAAATATATATTTTATTTTACAACTTTGTCGGCGTGATTAATATGCCAAATTTCAGCTTTTTTTCTAGTACTAAGTCTCTGAGCGCGGACAGACAGACAGACAGAAGGACATAGTGAAACTATAAGGGTTCCTTGTTGACTACGGAACCCTAAAAATTAACATTTAGATTTGTGATATTGATTTGTCCCGACAATAATCTCAAAATCTCGACTGTTTGAAACTTTGCCCAGATATTTTAGTCTTCCAATCTGGTAACTCCAGCAGTACCACACTGGATACTGCTAGAGTTACCAGATTGAAAGAATACTTGAAAACTTATACTTGAAGATGATTGGGACTAATTCATGTGCCCGTGGGGATGAGGAGTGCCTCATCCCCGCGGGCACATGATTTAGTTGCTGCGCAGCTACTCGCCTCGTGTTCGAGCCACCATAAAGTTTACATCGGACTGAACCAAGCGTTTCTTCGGCGCACCCTGACTTAGCTGTTCATCCATAGCTATTTTTACGATAGCATAGTGTTGCAATTACTTTAGAAAACCGCTTCCTTGGTCTAATGGTAAGACCACTTGTCTCAGACCCAGAGGTCCCGTCTTCGATTCCCAGCGGGGGCAATATTTTCTGCTCGGTTTTGTTGGTAGTAGGGCTTGTTCTAAAGCCGCCTGGCTAGCTACCACCATCTTATCTAAGTCTGTCGCCATAACAACAATGTTAACAGTATTTGTTGTGTTTCGGCTGTTAGAGGTAAGATAGCGAGTTCCTCTGTGGTTGAGGATTCCGGGTGAAGCTCGCTTCCACCTTCGGCTTTATCCTCACTAACCATCAAGTGAGATCATCAGTGAGGAAGAAAAACTAATAAAGAATTACTTTGTGTTAACTCAAGTCGTATTATGACTTGATATGACCAAACGGTAAGCAAATAATATTATTGGCTTACGATTCGGTATGGGCGTTGGTAAAACCTTGGCCAGTTTTCGAAATACTTAAAGCTACGTTGACTGTTTGATTATGATTTTGTCACCTGCCCACACTTCAGTTCAAATCTGGAAAAAAAAATTGTTTGATTCTCAAATATCTACTCTACTAAAACTACATTACATATTTAGAGGTATGAGGAACAGGGTGTAAAGTTCAGTCATACTCTATAGTAAAGGGAGGATCCTCCGACAAGACGGGTATTGTGTCTGGTAGGCAACTGCCCAACGGTTGATGTCGGGATGTTGTATATATGCTAGTCGCGCGGTAAACGCTGATAGCGCGATGCAGGATTTGTGACGTCAGGTCTTTGATGCGTAGTTCGCATGTGGCGTTGTTGATACCGCCACACATACATAAATAAACTTACGCCTTTTCCTATGGGCAGTAACTACAGGACTCCACCTACTGCTACGATTTTATCATGTATCCAAATACAACCATTTAGCTGGCAGGGGGGACGACTCTAACAAAAATTAGCACTTTAAAGCCTAATATTACACAAACGGATCCCTGAATCTTAAAAAGGTTGTCAGAAACCCGCAATATTTTTGAACGGCGTATCCAACGATGCCCCACAGCATGAGATAGACGAGAAAAATATATAATCCCTACTTTACAAGTAGGGGAGTTAACTTAAAAAAAAAAACAAGATTTTATTTTATCACTTTGACGGTGTGATTAATAAGTATATCTAAATATTGAAACTATAAGGTGTTGACTATGGAATCCTAAAAATAATCCCCGACTGAATAGTCCTCCCCGTCCCTTGCCCGTAAGCGAAGCGCCAGCACGCGCTATAGTTGAGCCTGTAGCTTTAAATTCCCCCGATAATAATCATAACCCTGATTTTATCCAGCCACCGTCGGTCCCTTGCCATCCTCCCTCCGACTCTGCCTTAAGCCGAGGTTCGTACCCCACAAGGGGTGCCCTTAGCGCGCAGTCGTTTAGTTTATAAGTTTTTGCGCCCTGGCTGGAGGCATTAAGTTTCGTTAGGAGCTTAAGGCAAGCACAGGAAAGTCCAGTTAAAGAGTCTCAACCTCTCAAGGTTAACTCTGTGATGGCCTGGAAAAATAAAAATAAATATATCCTAAAAATGTTCTGAGAACTTATTTATTTTCCTTTTTGACACATGTGGGGCGATAGTCATTTGTTTTTGCGCCAGTATATCTTTCTAATTTATTTATCTTTATTTCAGACACACATTCCATAAAAATTGTTACATACAAAGAAGCTGTTAGTAGGGTTGTTAGTAGTACACACAATTTTTTACAAAAAATAATTGAAAATAAAATAATATGGTGTTAGATTTGTTAGTAAACAAAACAAGTTACACAATAATAATTTACGTCAATTTCCTGTTCCTGTGAAGGTGAACACCTGCCCAGTAAACATTAAATGGACTGACAATTTTGCACGCTAACGCTTTGAGGACAGTGTTGGTGCTACCAGGAACCCTGCTCATCAGCGATGCAGTTCTTTTCCTAATGACTGCAAAGAAATCATCGACAGATGCATCCGCAAACATTGCGGACGCACTGCAGTATCGGTATCTAAGAACTTGTTAGAGAAAATTGAAGTAGATAGTATTCAATTGTCACTGGTAATTACTTGATTATGTACTTGTTCAGCGGGGTAATTGCGTACCAAACTTACAGTAGCAATGGGTTTCATTTTGATAGTTCAACACCATTCATTGCATTATTTACTTTGTTGAGCAGACAAATTTATCGAACATATGAAGCAATGGATTAGCAATATCCTTCAAAATCATTCAGATTGTTACTGACAGTGTGTTACAGTGCAAGACTGTACATTATTACAAAGAACCCTCACTTTTTCGTCGATGTAATGATGAAATGAAAAAATAATGTTGTTATCTTAATCGCATTAGTAATCTAGACATGTATTTATGAAAAAAATATGAAATAATATACAACATGATTCTAGCGTTATTAATGTTATAAAAAGTTTATTTAATGTCCTTCCGGTATTAAAGGAAACAGGAGTGCTTTTTAATCATAACATCCGCCGGTGTGCTTTGTTGCATTGAAGATGACTAACAAACTTTTATATTATTTATATTTTGTAAATTTGTTTAATTTACAACAGTTATTACTGTTTCCGTATTTTACGACTTTGATATTTAGGGTGCAGCTAAAATATTAAATTTAGTGGGAAAGATAAAGCTAGTTGCCCATTCCTAAGTGTAGTAGGTTCCGATGGAGAGAACGGTTAAGAAACTCCACGGAAACTCTTTTAAAACAAAATATGAGTAACATCATTTATGTTGAAATTATACATGTGAGAACAATGTAAAAAGACGTGCACGCTATAAACGTCAGTAATACAATAAAAATAAAAACAGTTAAAAAACTAAAATAAATTCAAATAAGCCGTGACAGTTAAGGCGCGGGGAATCGACGACTTTCATGTATTTTAGGGGGTGAAGCAGATGAGGGATGGCCAGTCCCTACTGACAGCGCCCGTTCACGAGCATGACGCATGGATCAGCACCATTCAGATATACTTAATGCCCTCTATAAATATCCTGATTTACACATGTTGAAAGATAAAAAAAATACAAAAATTATGACTTGATTGCTTGTTTTTAATAATTATAATACCATGTGTAAATCCTTATCGATCAAATATCGATATCGATCTCATAAATACATGCAGGAATTTTCCACAGTGCAGCAGATTTCAATAATAATTGTTATTATCTTTAGCATAAAGTGGCTGCGAGTGTTTATCGATTGTCTTTCAAACACGGAAAGTCAATAACATCGAGATAGTCCGATTCATCGCAGTGGAACACGGCTTATATAAGATTTTTATTTTATTACCGCTGTGTTTGTGATAAAAAAAAGTATTAGCCCTAGTTTAGAATTTAGAATTTTGGAACGGTAACCAATAAAGGTATTTCGATAAGAAAATTGCTCTAAAGTGCAATAAAATTATATTGGAGCATTTGAATTTTAAGGTAAGTAGGTAAGGTAGGTATTTTCCTTTTTTTATTATTATATTTATATCAACACTAGGTACACGTTTATGACGCTAGAATACATTGTTTTATATATCAGCCAGTCTTCATGACAGGACCCGTTTAAGATAAATTCCTGCATGCAATTATTAAAACCAGTTAGTAAACGCGTAATCTTTATGGATTCCTGTTTTAATTAAATAATCTAAGTCATTGTAAATCTGATTAAGACTACGCCGAGCGCACAGTGGTGCCCTCATCGTTATTTCGGTGATTTCTTTTATTTTAGAATGAAAATGCAGAAAATAAGCTCGTCAAGTTGTGCTTCACAAGACTATACGTTATTATTACTACAAACAGTAGTTATGTTTTATTGTAATCATTAAAACGGAAAATAGTGGCCACTAAGCTCCATTTTAATGATTACAATAAAACATAACAATTTAAAACTACTGTTTGTAGTAATAATAACGTATAGTCTTGTGAAGCACAACTTGACGAGCTTATTTTCTGCATTTTCATTCTAAAATAAAATAAATCACCGAAATAACGATGAGGGCACCACTGTGCGCTCGGTAGCGTCTTAACCTACACTTAAGAGTTGCATTTAAAAATGTTTACGTGCATACGATGACAAGGTGTTTCCGTGAGTGCTAGGAATCAAAGAAAAACAAAGTTGTTTATTGTATGGTATCAGTAAATTATCAATGATTTGTTTCATTAAATATACTGCATCTGAAAGTTATACTGTTAGCACAAATGCTTTAAAATGTCCAAAATATAAATTCACGTGCTCTAAACGAACTCAGAAAACGTCAGTAGGGAGGAATAGGGCAGGGGTGAATCAGGACGAAACTTTAAAATGTATTTTAACGTTGTGATGATACAGGTATGTACCTACTTTGTTGCCAATAAGAACACGTAATAAAAGAAAGAAACAAATAAAAATTTGTTTATTTGACACTGAAACACGTGCATACAAATAGATAATTAACTCGAGTAGGTAGGTAAACAGAAAAATAGAACAAAACCGAAACAGTCCGTTAATTATATTAAGTATAGTAAACAGATTTTAATCCTTTTTGGCAACATAATATATTATTTCAATGTACCTTTTAAAGTTTCGTCCCGATTCACCCCTGCAGCCCTATTCACCTCGTTTTACCTGGCTTTTTGTTCAATTACAGCTACATGGTTGTTAGTTGTTATAAAACCTACATTGTGTCATGTTGTCTACCAATAACAGTTTGCTCTTTTATTAATTCAATTAAAATTAATAGTCAACAGCTTGCCGCGTGTTTCAATTTTCTTAATTGCGTGCTCTCCCTGTTACTCGAGCGTAAATAAATATTGATTTGCAGTGAGCTGTTCTACCTATGTGCTAAGTAGACATTTACCTACACTTAATTAGCTAAAGTATTTTGTTAAAATGACCTTAACCTTGAGACTATCTTACGTGGAATTTCTCCAAGCTTTGTTTTGTAACCTTGGTCTTGGTAAATCTGTTTTGTAACTGCTGTAATTTGTGGAAGCTTCACGAAGCTTCACGAAGCGCTAGAAGTATTGGTTTACCGGGGCTTTTTTCCTGTTAGAAATGTAATAGATTGAACTATAAATATTAAACTCAGAGAATAACTAAACGATTGATAATATATAACAACTAATACTATTGTAAAAATAACAGATAGATAGGATATACTTAATTTAAATATTAATTTAATAATAAGGAAGCGCTCTTCCTCTCTCCTACTTATTTAAAATTTTACTGTGCTCGACATAATTGTTTGTATTTATTAATACTTACCACCTGTATGTGTACAATAAGGAATGCAATAAAGATGAATTGAATTCACTTCAATTTATGGTACATTCAGCCTCAGAAAGACGTACCTATACATCGACTAGGATTCATTTAACTGTCTACAATCTTTGTTCGTTAATATTGTATCAAAGTGTCGACTATACTTATAGGGCCTTATAAATAAACACGGAATAAAGTTATAACAAGCATAAACGTCAAAAAATTTATGGATATACCGAAATTACCATAACTTTATTCCGTGTTTATTTGTAAGGCCCATACTGTATATACTAATCGTCTATATATATTTTTTTTGGACTTGTATTATAGGTAATACGGCTAAGTGAGCGTCGAAAAAGTGGACGTTTAACGGTATCGCTGTTTGGGTAGCGCCTTAATTAATTGTGGTTACATATTGATACAGTAATATGGCGCACAAATTGTAGACAATCAAATGAATTCTTGAAGATGAGATTTTTTTTTAAATTTTTTCTGCATCTTGCTGAGGCTGTCTGTAACAACTTTCTTTTACACGTATTTATCCAACTAGCTTATTTGTGGAAGAAGTCGCTTTTTATGTCGCTTAACATAACATCACGGCTGTAATCCGTCAAGGGTCAGGCTGAGGTGTAACTGTAGTAGCCCCACAATTCGGAAGTTATGTGTAAGTCCCATGATGTCACTTAAACATATAACTAATATATTCTATTTGCTAGGCGCTGTCGGCGGCTGAAGTGTCTGTTCGTAATAAAAAAAATGTTTTTAATGGAATTGAAACCTTTTTTATCCGCTTTGAGCGACTTTTGGTAGATGCAAAACTTATGTGTTCGCGTCACTGAAATGCGCGACATGCTCGTGACGTGTTGCGCCACACTGTCAGTTATTCCAAAGTCTTGAGTTTCACTTCTGTCGGCAGTCCTTAATGCTGCCTATTTTTTTTTTTAATCCTTTCGGGCGAACCCGTGAGGAGCAGCTAGTTGAAAATAAAAATAGCCTAAGTTACTCCTTATGACATCGCCCAGTGACAGTCCCGTCAAAATCGGTTCAGCCGTTTCGGAGATCAGCCGCAACAAACAGACAGACAGACCGACATTTTTTTGTTGTAAGTGCCGTATATACTTTCATATGCATGTAAAAAGTTGTTATTTTGACATTACAAAAAAAAACCCTTAAATTTTATTTATTTGTGTAGATTATAAATAAATAAATAAATAAAATCTTTTATTTCGGAACCAAGTATAGTCCACTTGGTTAGTATAGGTACACACAACTTAAAAACTAGTGTTAGTACTTACATCTACCAGAAAAACAACAAATCACTAATTACTACGCCACAATGGGCTTATTCCACAAATCCCCCCTGAAAATCCCCCTTAGGAGGAAAAGTGGAATCTGAAAACAGTCTAGAATTCACCCCTGATAATCCCGCTAAGGGGGAAAACTAGAATTTAAAAAACAAAAAATAACTTATTCCAAGATCCCCTGAAAGTGATTTTTTTATATTAGGGTTCAGTTTTTTCCACTGAGGGGGATTCTCTCAGGGGGGATTAGTGGAATAAGCCGCCACAATGGCATGTAGGCGTATCCAAAGTCCCAGTATGGGGCTGTCCCATATCAGCTATGGTTTTCAGGATGCTATTGGGGCTGGCGCGTACCCTGCTTCAGATTTTTACGGCTGAAAAGCTACTATATTACGATACTCTTGATTAATTTACAAAGAAAACGATCGATTCACAATCGATTCGATTGGTTCGATGAACTTTTACAGTTCATCGTAAAGATTGATAGGAAGATTACGTACAGTACGTACGTACTTATTGAGATAGCTGATTCGCGTGTGCAGATGTGACTAAGGATGTCAGTGCATTACACTAAGTAAGTAAGTAAACATTTATTTGCATAGATTGTAGGTACAGTACATAAGATGTTACAATTAAAATATGGGTGATCCTTGTACAATTATTGCAACATTATTATTAAATTAATCATTAATTATAAAATGAAATACAATGGTCACACTCACACAGTTAAATCATTTTGAGGTATTACAGTTGAACAGTAGTTGGAATGGTATATTCATATAAAGGAAAATAAAAGATTACTTGAAATATCTACAACACAATAGTAATGAAATAAAATAGATCGAAACAATGTCATAATTAGGTTCATAATTAATTCACTTGTAACCATGTTGTTAATCCATTAAATTAATCTTTATTGCAATTCATAATGCACTGCACATACAGGTGGTAAGTATTAATAAATAGAAACAAATATGGACCCTGCTGGGCACAGCAAAACTTTATAAATTTATATAGGAGAGAGTATGAGCGCTTTAATGATTTTCTATATTCGTCAGCATTTCAGCTGAAAGACGTCCACTGCTGGACATTGGCCTCCCCCAAAGGAGGGGGGGGAGTGGTTGGTGAACGCAGTATGGTGTCCAAAAAAAAAATGCATAGAGAACGCTGCTGCCCATTCTCTAGTAAGTCCCTTAGTCGCCTTTTACGACACCCACAGGAGGAAATAGGGTGGAGCTATTCTTTACGTCACGGCATATTTTTTTCCTTATTACTAAATATCTATGTTATTTCCTATCTATCTTTTTTATTTTTACAACAGTATTAGTTATTTTAATTTTATTAGTTGTTAGTAGTAGTGTATTAGCTGTAGTAGTTAGTTGTTATTATTGTTTTTAAGTCGACTCTAAAAATACAGAAAATTAAAACTGTGTTACATACACCTGCCTAATTAAAATGACCCAGACTTTCTTCTTCATTAAAACAAGTTCGTATTACTTAGTACAAATTTATTCTTTGTGGTAGACGTGTTCATTTTTAATTTGTGTGCGTGAAACGCAAATTCACGAACACAAATTCAAAATCGAAATTAACGAAAACGGGCGATTCGAGATTTAAAAACACTTGTCTCTTACTATGGCTTTTTATTATCTTCACACACGTACGTATGACGATCACATTAGGTTCACAAGACACGACAAATCCGACTCGGCTGGGCAGCGTTCGGGATGCCACGCAATATCTTCTCGTCACACATACTGCAGTGTCTTAAGACGAAAGTCTTTGACCAGTGCGTGGTGCCAGTGATGATCACTGATGATATGAGTGATGGGCACTGCAATGTGGTCGCTCACAATGAGCCTAATTAGAATGCTAAAAGGCACCCAAAGGGCAATGGAGAGGGCTATGCTTGGAGTTTCCCTACGTAATCGAATCAGAAATGAAGAGATCCGCAGGAGAACCAATATAACCGACATAGCTCTAAGAATTGCTTAACTTAAGTGGCGATGGGCAGGGCACATTGCTTGCAGAACAGCAGATGGCCGATGGGGCCGAAAGGTTCTGGAGTGGCGACTGCGTACCGGAAGACGTAGCGTTTGGAAGGCCTCCCTCAAGGTGGACCGATGACCTTGTAAAGGCAACAGAAATCCGCTGGATGCGGGAAGCACAGAACCGGTTGAAGTGTTGGTGCTTTGGGGAGGCCTATGTCCAGCAGTGGACGTCTTTCGGCTGAAATGATGATGATGAACCTTTGCCTATGAAACAGATTATGGTAATATTTTCAGTTCTTGTTAACCTTTACAACAGTGTATAACTACGTTGTAACAAATCGTTGTGTACCTACATCCGATATAAAGTCGTGATCGCATGTTGACAGTGTCACTTAGACCTCCGTGACCGTTTCATTACAATTTAAAATTGAAGCGTATGATAAGTAGGTACATATTTAAGTACCTGCCAACAGGAGAGGCACTACACGCTTTTCATCTTTTTTAAATCCAAAATTGGGTTGTTCTTGGCCTTAATCTTGTGGCGGCATCTACATGGCCACATGCGAACTATGCATCAAAGACCTGACATCACAAATCCTGCATCGCACAATCAGAGTTTACCGCGCAACTACACTGAAAGAAATAATCAGCCGAACTAATTAAGTTACTTCAAAAATAACTCAACTTTAGTTATTAGGAAATAAACCTTGCTTAAATTAACAAAACTGATTTAGTAGTGTGCAAAACAGGGTTTTGTAACAGATAACATTTAGTTCGCAAGTCATAATTTTTGTGTAAACAGTAACCAAGTTTTAGTTACAGTTATGCAAACATTTCTTTCAGTGTAGCCATTATATACAACATCTCGACATCAACCGTCGGGCAGTTGCCCACCAGACACAATACCCGTCTGGTAGGAGGATCCTCCCTTTTCAATAAGGATGAGTGAACGGTCCATCCTGTTCCTCATATCTCTGTAATCTCTACTGATGGTAAGTGATGATAAGGCCGAAGATGGAAGCGAGCTTCATTCGAAATCATCAACCACAGAGGAACTGGCTATCTTACCTCTAACTGCTGAAACACAACAATGCTGTTAACATTGTTGTTGTGGCGACAGACTTATATAAGACTAGCTTTTGCCCGCGGCTCCGCCCGCGTAGATGTCGGTTATCGCGTAAAAAAGTAGCCTATGTCCTTCTCCATATCCCAGGCTAAATCTCTGTCAAATTTTATGACGATCGGTTCAGCGGTTTAGGCGTGAAAACGTAACATACAGACAGACAGACAGACAGAGTTACTTTCACATTTATAATATTAGTATAGATGGTGGTAGCTAGCCAGGCGGACTTAGAACAAGCCCTACCATCAACCAAACTGAGCATAAAACTTTGTCCCCGCTGGGAATCGAACCTGAGACCTCTGGGTCTGAGACAGATGGTCTTACCACTAGACCACAGAGGCAGTTAAATGCGTAACATTCTTACATTAGTAATGGGTTTCATTTTATCAGTTCAACAACATTCATTGCGTTATTTAAATTTTTCGAACACAATTAGCAATATCCTTCAAAATCATTCAGATTGCGATTGATAGTGCGTTACGTAACTAACGCAATGCATATTGTTGAACTGTCAAAATGAAAACCATTGCTATTGCAAGTCTGTTACACAATTACCCCGCGAGTCTCTGATGATGAATGAGGCGGCCATCGTCAAAAAGTCATAAGTGCGCGTTAATCCTTGCTGTAACAACAGTTTGCTGAGCTAATAGGCCACACAGCTAGCTTGCTTGTACAGCGATCATAATAATACTGATAAAGTGATAAGATACGGCGTAGAGTGATAAACGAATGTTCCTAAATGTGAATGACATGATCATTATTAGAAATTAAAAGTTTAAAGTGGCTGGGCATGCTCTTTACTTAAAGAAGGAAAAGGAATCTGTGTTTCCAAGATTTGCTAATGATATTGTAGCTGTTGAGGGTTCATAGGTAAGGTAGACACACGGGTAACTATTTTCTTAGGTCCTCACCTTGTCCCATGTTACTTGGGGTCAACACAACACTTTTTCTCTTTCCTTTCCTTTCTCCCATGCCAACTGTCACGCTATTACTCACTGCCTTCTCTTTCATTTCTTAGGTTTATTTGCCTTAATATTAAGTCCGAGTCTACCCTTTACTCATAGTAACTTTTGTTTTTTTTAAATCAATTTTGACAAAACTTTTCGGTTTAACGCCGACAACAACTGACTAGTTGAGAACATTACGTTCCTAAGGGGGTTTAGTAGATACTAAGGTATCTAGTCGTACCTACAAAATATTGGAAGTTATTCAATATATTTTTGATGTGAAACATCCTATTGGCGTGCCTTGGCAGTAAAACCACGGTAAAACCGATTCGTATGCCGTGACGGCTAACGGCATGACGCTGTCATGCCGTGATGCCCCCTCTACGCCACCGCTCTCGATTTTATTGTGTATGCGCGCGTATACTACCTATACACTTTGTGGATTCTCTTTGTGAGCTGCATAATGTTTATGTCTATAATAATAAGAAAAATAAATAGTTTTTTTTTTTTTATTGAAACTTATTTTTTTCTTTATTTTACTCCAGTAGGACCAATCCACTGAGTAAAGCCCCTATAACGCGTACCTTGCGTGTACTTGTTGTCTGAATTAGTTCACAAAAACCACGATGTACTACATAATATGTTACGCTAAATAATAAAACTGTAATTATGCCCACACTATTAAATTAGGAAATTGCTGTAATGATAGTGATGATGAGTTATTAAATAAATAAATATTTCGTTATAGGTTTTAATATGAACATAGATGTTACACATCTGCCGGGCGTCTAGTGGCGGCTATCTTTTTTTTGCTGTAGGTAAAATCGCACGCACTGCAAAATCTTCTATCTGAATCTGAATCTGCAGAGAGAGAAATGCGTCAAAGGGTAATCTGAACTGACGTTCAACAAACACGTCATCATGGTATTAACCCAGCCCGTGCTAAATGCAACTTGCTAATTTTGTCAATATTGTTTTAAGGATGACCCACAAACCTACATACAGCTTTGATCTTCACACTGCAGCAGATGCACGCAGTATCGTATGTCATTCATTATTATTAATAAGTTGTTTGTTGAAAAATATCTGCACTAAGGTACCATTTCATAAGAAATGTGTCAATACATTCGTTTAATAGTAGGTAGCTAGAGAATACTCCTCACACAATCATGCATGATGCATTGACGTGCTCAACACCTACTCTTCGAGGACACTTTCGAGCCTCCTCAAGATACACACAAGACACACTATCAAACCAATGCAATGCTTCAAAAAATAAAGCTGAACGTAAGTTCTTTCAGGAAATTCTATTTTTAACCGACTTCAAAAAGAAGGAGATTCTGTTTGTATTTTTTTAATTATTATTTTCTATCTCTATCTACATAATTATACTAATACTAATAACAAAGCTGAAGAGTTTGTTTTTATGTTTATTTGAACGTGCTAATCTCTGGAACTACTAGTGGGATTTGAAAAATTATTTTCCATTTGATAGCTACATGACGCTATAGGATCCTTAGTTGCCGAAAAAAAAGAATAAAAGTCAGAAAGATCGCTAAGCGAAAACAAAGTACAGTCGCCAGCACATCAGTTTATATGAAACTGTCAAATTTCTCCAAACGATTTTAAACCTTAAAACATTAATTGGTAAGTTCAAAATCGAATGGGAAATGACAGTTTGTGGTAACTTGATGCGATGCGACGGGTTGGGTCGGAGAACAAGAAATTTCAAGCGGACGAAGTCGCGGGCAGAAGCTGGTTAGTTAATAATCGTTAATTGGGAACAAAAAACAAATACATACATTAAAAGACAAAGAATATTAAACGATGATAACTATTTAAAAAAAATAAAAAGTTTTATTGGCATAAAGATAAGGTGATGAAGACAATGATCTAGCAAAACACAAACACGTTGACTGTCCGTGCATTCAATGTAATTCACCGACTCAGCCATGACGTGCGTGCATTACATTGTAATGCATTAGGTAATACAAATTACATTAGCTTTTGTGTGTTGGACGTTTGAACTAGAAAAAATATTTTGGCAAAAGTATAGACAAGGATACAAGGAAATAAAAAATAAAAAAAACGACCAAAATAATCCGGACGTCTCGTGGTACGTAGTAAATTTTGCTTGGACAGTCAACGTGTTAAGTTTGTACATCACAATATTTTGGTTTGGCCGTTGACCCCAAAAATAAGCAGGGCTTGTATCTCGGGGTGGGAGTCGGAGCAGAAAGAATATGTCTGTTTACAGGCTAGTTTAGTGAAGCGTGTATTATGTCGTGTGTGTGATAGTGAGAGTGTTTGTGTGAGTGTCTGTGAGGGTGAGAATATGAGAGAGGGATGTTGTTTTCTGGCAGTTTGGCTTGTCGACAAACATTAGAGAAATGATTCTGTTTCGGCACAAACAGAACGAACAGAGGTTTTGTTCAAACTCAAAGCATTTATTTCAAATAAACCAATTACAGGCACTTTTGAATTGTCAAGGGGTCGGTCAGTCAGAAAGATGAAGCTAGTTGCCCATTCCAAAGCGTAGTAGGTTCCTATGGAGAAGAACGGACACGAATCTCCACGGACACTCTTTTAAAACAAAATATTGTTACAAAATAGGGGTTACATCATTCATGTTGAAGTTATACATGTGAGAAAAATGTAGAAAGACGTGCACGTTAGAAGCATCCGTAATAGAAACAATTCAAAAATTAAAATAAGCCGTGGCAGCTAAGAGATGACCAGTCCCAACTGACGGCGCCCGTTCACGAACATGACGCATGGATCAGCACCATTTAGCTCAACCATTTTGAAGGGAACTTAATGATCCAACACACACGCCACCACCAGCGAAACATTTGAGTGAGCATGACATACTCTCAGCCGCCAGGGCACATTCAAGTCAATAAAAGACATTACCCGGTAAATGGTAACTCTATAGTACATAGTACTCACACCTGTTTGGTTAGCTACATGCAATAGTTAAAACTGTGGCGCAGAGCAGCTACCAATGCCCGACTCCTAGTGAGAAGGTAACGGTTATGTAACTCCATTGACATTTTCATCAGTTATGGACCGGTTTCGAAAATAATATTTTTGTTTAGTAGAGGAAGCTCGTCACATGGGACCACCATGTGATTTTTTTTAAGTTTGCTTTGGTAGATTTTGAGGTGGCAAAAACGAAAATACAAAACGAAGAAAGTAACGATTCCGAAATTAAAGTTTGTTTTCACACAGTTTTGTAAGTAGTACTTAGTATATTTTTTTTTTTGTCATACATATCATTTTGTCTTTCTTCTCTACAGCTTAAAATATATGAACTTTACGCACTTGCAAGATGTTATTGCTTCTTTACAAACATAGATGCAATAAAATGTTAGTGAAATGCAATAATTCACAAACAAGACGAATTGTTTACACTACAACAGCTAACACGCAATTTATTGGTATCAGCTGTAACTGAAACATGAAATGTTCCTTTCATCTGTGGAACAACATGAATAATATTTGTAAATACATCGCGCGTATAATTCCTAACGAGGCAAGCAGAGATATAATTGGCACTGCTGTAAACAAACATAACTAGGGGAATTAAAACTTCGTATATTTCCGTTTGTTAAACCGCCGTCGTCCCATAGGTGGGACGAACAGAAAAAAAAAATGTGGGACGTATGGGAAGTTATTCTCTTAGATTTGTGCCATTCGTCCCACTTGGTAATATCGTGCGTGTAATTTTACATTGCACTGTTTACTATTCAAATTACTTGGTTGGATAACATAATTATTTTACAAAATAAATTGTTTTGTAAGTTTTTTTATAAATATAAAACATTAGATTATATTATTAATCTAAGTATAGAACATATCCTATTACTATAAATCCTATCTTAAATCGTATCATATTGTTTCATTTACCTGTTACTATAAATATTAGGCATAGCTCGGGCACATGATTAAAAAACCGAGTAGATAGAAAGCTTCATACTGACACCGTGCGCTGAGCACTACTACACGCACAGCTCTGTGTGCGTAACCTGTTATCGACAAGGCACGGGGGGCGAGCGCTGGCGCAAGTTCGGGTGAAAACCGTTTTGAGCCAGCTCGGTATGTGGGCAGAGTTAAGGCTCCTACAAACAGACCGCGACGCGACACAAAAAGACCGCTCGTCGCGGGGCACGCGATGTCTTTGTATCGCGTCGCGTGTCGCGCCTGTTTTGTAAGAGCCTTAAAGGTGCGCCGGCGACGGCAGCGATACGATACAACGCACGACGCGGACGTTTAGCTATTCGTATATTGTTTTTAATTAAAAATTACGAATTCGTTCGTATATATTATATATTCGTATTCGTTCGTCCCACCTGGGACGATCGGGGAAGAAAATAAAGGCATTCCTGTTCGTCCCACCAGTGGGTCGACGGCGGTGGGATGAACGGGAATACACAACTTCTATAACCCAGGCAACATTTTTTTGCACAAGAGAACACGTCTTCATAGTTTCATCGATTTGAAATCGTATTCTTCTACCATACAGGACGGCAAGACAGAAATTAAAAAATGCGTGTCCCGGGCTGTATACTAACAATAAGTTCGCAATTGGCTGAATTAAAGACCATTGCGGAAAGGATTAGGCGAAAATTCGCGATCTTGTAAAACTTGCAGCTTGCAGCCGAGGTTTCTCAAAGAGCAAGTTGCGTCTTTCTTTCAGGCCACCGATACCTTTTTTTTTTTTCAAGATGATCACGAAGGTGAGGCGGCTATTCAGCTACGTCAGGTTAGACTGGAAGCTGATCCCAAAATTGTTAAGAAGATGCTAAGTTTATAATGACTTACGTATAACAAGAAATATACGATTAATCAACTTGCTGAAATCTCCTTTCTTTTTGAACCGATAAAATCTATCAACCGCAGTTTGGCAAGGCCGCTTTGTTATCTCTGTAGCATTTGACACGTCACAGATAACAGTGTTTTTAATTGACAAAAACCATGTTTGATTAGCAAACACACCGGCATTCAGCCGATGACGATATTTTACGTTAGAAAGTTGATAGAATGCTAGAACTACATAATTTCTAGGCAGACAGGATATTCATGAATACTGCATGCAGTCAATGGGATAGGAACATCCCATTCTCCCTCCTGCGAAGTTAGTTGTGCCACCCAACATTTTATTTTTCACATATCTACACCAACCTACATGAGCACTTACGAAACGTCAGAGTCTAGATGTACCGTGCACGGTTCCAATTGGACGTAGTTAAACGAAAAGGATACAATCCACAACGCGGTCAAAAATGAGTTAAGTGTACAAAACTGATACTAAATATCGATACTATCGGCCAGTAAAAAAGATCCGCGCAAAAACAACAGTTTGTAATTTTGATAAACCTCAGAACCAACCCACATGCATACGGAAATATAAAATATGATAATTATATCTTCTAAACATCAAACGTCAATATCTCTAAAGTGACTTTGTGTAGATTGGATCCTTTTCATTTAACTACGTCCTGGGCCTCAAGTCTGTTATTACAATAGTGTCAAAATGGTCTCTTCATTGTGAGTTTTTGACAGATTTGCCATACAAACACTGTCAAATACTCACAATGGCGAGACCATTCTGACACTATTGTAATAGCAGACTTGAGGCCCTGGTAGTTTCCTAAGGAGAAGAGCGAGAAGAGCCGCAAAGAACTCCACGGTTACCTACTCTTTTAAAAATAATTAGCTTTTAAATCTTTTCATAATTATTACAATGTTAACGTAAGTAAGTAGGTACTTAACAGAATCGTAAAACAAAATAGAAAATGGTCAACAAATCGCGGCATATACGAAAGTACAAAAAAAAAAAATAGATCTACATACATTACAAAGACGTAAATTACATTATAACACACACTCCCTTTATTACTCTGATCTTACTCATCAAAACAAACACCATTTAACACCCCGTAAGTCCCGTAACACACTTTTCCATGTAAATAATAATAAAAGCATCGATTTATGTTCTCCTCAGTACATAATCGATAGTAAAAGCGAACAGTAATTACAAGACAGTTGGTCTATCGTAAACTATGCGGCATGTACACCTGTTTAATGTATGTTGTATACGAACTGCTAGAAGTCTGGCATCTCTCAAACGGCCCATAAATCGCTATTTCGGCACGAATTTCTTAAAATTATGTGCGAATCGTTCGCATAATTGAAAATTAGACAGCATTTTCGACTACTTATTCTTAGTTTTTCTGTAGACTTGGAGGATTTGTGATGAATACTGATGAATGTGGTGAGTGGTAATGGCATAACATGTCTATCAAAAACATCGCCGGCTTGTTTGCATCTACTTTCAGTGTGAATAAGAAAGAGTACATTCAATGAGATGGAATTTTAGATTTACTAGGTACACAGTTTTCTAAAATACGCGTCCGAATGTTATTTTGAAATGAGCATGTACTGAACTGGTGAAAAGCGTAATGGTTAGAGTGACGAACTGGCAAGAAGGTGATGAGTTTGTAATTTGAACCCTGTAAAGTGTGGGTTCAAACTTATAACCTCCCGCAGTTGAAGTTAACGTACTCGTAACCAAATGCACACACCTACTTCAGTTGAACCGGATTTCCATGATCACAACAGTAGCTACATAAATAGGTATCGCAATATTTCAAGGGAATAGGTATAGTGCGATCGGATATTCGGATGCATATTTACCTAAAGTAATTTTTTTAGCTATGAAAGTATGGAAGCGGCTTCTTAAAATATATTTTTTGTAAAATACGGAGCTTAGTGGCCACTATTTTCCGTTTTAATGATTACAATAAAACATAACTATTTAAAACTACTGTTTGTAATAATAATAGCGTATAGTCTTGTGAAGCATAACTTAACGTGCTTATTTTCTGCATTTTCATTCTAAAATAAAAGAAATCACCAAACAAACGATGAGGGCGCCACTGCGCGCTCGGCGCAGTCTTAAGC
Source organism: Dryobota labecula (assembly GCA_947523025.1). Taxonomy (NCBI): domain Eukaryota; kingdom Metazoa; phylum Arthropoda; class Insecta; order Lepidoptera; family Noctuidae; genus Dryobota; species Dryobota labecula. Next base: position 3,412,113 of record OX383296.1, on the reverse strand, counting down.
CGCTGTACAACGGGTTATGATAGAGACAGATATAGAAAAAATGCGACAGCGAGAAAGAGGCGAAGGGAGGATTTTATTGTTTTCACCTATTTAATTGTATCGTATTCGATTTTTTATATTCCTATAATAATTTTAGCATAATAGTACCTGATTTAGTTGAGTTTATTTCTCTATAGCATTGAAAGTATTGTTTGTGTAATGATAGAGACTTTATGGTTCTGCTATTTGACGATAGATTGTGTTAAATTCAGTAAAGAAAAGACTTATTTTTTTGAAATTCACTTTATTGATAAGTAAGTTAAATCCGGTTTCGCTTCAGTCGGCTTCTCTCTTACAAAAATTCAAACCTCGCCGCTGCTGGTAGGTATAATAACCGGCACCAGTCGTGAGCACAGATGGTAGTGGGGGCAAGCTCGCGCATGTACACTTCCGGCCATATAAAAATGACACGCGAGAGTCCAATAGACGACGAGTATCGACTGACGAACCAATCGCATGCAGCTCGGCGCCCCCCGGTTTCTTCATTCCGCCAAAGAGACCTAAAAATTTACTACCTAGCGCAGGTGTCAGTTTGTGCTCACGACTCATGCCGGTTACTATACCGTTCACAATTACTATCTAAAACAATATTTTTTTATGAACTTGAATGCAAAAGTAGATGAAAGCTAACGCTGAAATAAAATGTTATACTTTGAAATGATCATAAATCTCCAGAATACCAATGCATACGTACACACCCGAGTTAGATAATAAACGTTAGGTATGCATTCCTAGACGAAAACGTTAGGTAGGTACAATGAAAAATTGTTACAATTATTCACCAGGTGCTTGTTTATACATTCTCAAAAAGCTTACATACCTACTAACCTATAATATCATTATACTGAAAATCCCGAACGCAGTAAGATTATAGAAAACACAAGCATAAATAACAATATACAATGGCTATTTGTTGGAAAACAGATCAATATCTCATCTCCAGTTTGATTACCTTATTGCTATTAATATTGTATTGTAATTTTCCATTGACCAAATCCTTGGTATAACACCTACGCTGTATTTCTATGGATGCATGGACAAATAAACAGACAATTACGTATGATGGTGTGACTCATGAAATGTTTCAATTTGCCGAAACTGGGGATAATTTGATTGAATTTTTGGGCTAAAGATAAAGACTAGGCATCCTTACTCTTCGTCTAGTCTGCTGTCAACTTTGATTGCTTATTGCTTTAGGACACGTTTTTAGGGTTCCGTAGTCAACAAGGAACCCTTATAAGTTTCGCCATGTCTGTCTGTCTGTCCGCGGCTTAGCTCAGAGACTCTTAGTACTAGAAAGCTGAGATTTGGCATGGGTATACTTACATACTAATCACACCAACAAAGCGGTAAAATAAAATCTTGTAATTTTTTTTTTTTAAATAAAACAAAATAAAAAATATACTACTACACGTAAATATGTTAGACATTTTTTTTCTCGTCTATCCCATGGGATAGACGTGAATATCGTGAATCTATATGTGTGGAATATCGTTTGATAGGCCGTTCAAAAATATTGCGGGTTTGAACCCTGATTTGATCCAGCAGCAGATCCTCCCCACGACGCTGCCCTAAGCCGAGGTTCGTACCCCACAGGGGGTGCCCTTAGCGTGCAGTCATTTAGTTCATAAGTTTTATGCCCTGGTTGGAGGCTTTAAGTTTCGCTTAAGGCAGCCACAGGAAAGTCCGGATATGGAGTCACAACCTCTCAAGGTCAAATCCGAGATGCCATTAAAAAAATTGGTTGTCTGTAAAGTTGGTTTACGGACGATAGTTTAACGTGACAACGTCATAACAAAACATTGATGCGGCGCAAGCGTACAATGAGCGTAACGGGACAATGAGTCATCCTTTTTCGTGCATGCAGCCGGCGTTCATCGATTTATTAGACGTTGTCACGTCAAAAAATTACACAATATTTCCATTGTTACAGGCAGCAGAGAGGCAGCATGCCATGTGATGACCGAGAGCGTCTCGGTGGTGCTTCATCAGACCAACATCACGCGGCTCACAGCTAAGGCCATCCATGCTGCCGGCTACCATCTGCATCGGGTTGAGCATCTGTGAGTAACTTCGACCCTATTTGTTCATACCAAAATGGTAAAAAGGAACTCTTATAGTGCGACTCAGTCTGTCTGTCCATCTGTCCGTCACAGCTGAATATCTCAAGAACTACTAATGCTATCAACTTGAAGGGGTTTATTCATAAACGTTGCTTAAAGTTAAGTGACGTTCAAACGTCAAAAATGTATGGTTAAACCGTCGCTAATCATTACTTAACTTTAAGCAGCGTTTATAAATAAACCCCAATATGTTTAGGTAATAGTTATACGAAAATGCTAATAAAAATACCGTGCCCACCTCTTATCTCCGAAGTTTGCATGTGATAGAAGTTTATGTAAAGATTACAGAAAAAATAAAACGATGTCTCTAAATAGAACACTTTCTAACATTGCAGTTTTGGGTCAGCGCCATCTCTTGGCCGATAGTGGAACTGAAGTTTATTTTTATGATTTTTGGTGGTACGGAACCCTCGGTACGGGAGTTCGACTCGCTCTTAACCGTTTTTTTTTCCTAATGACATCACCCACCAACCGAAAATGAAGTCTGCATTTCAGAATATTAGCCCAACAAAATTAGAGGACTTTCACTGGCAGATGTTAAAAGATGATGAAGATGAAGATGTTATTTCAATGTACAAGGAATAACTTAGGCAACTTTTATTATTATATAGGACTATCTGCTGCCCGCGGCTTCGCCTGCGGACTATGTTATTGGAGATATCGATGGCCCCATAGATTAAACGTGCAATGCTTCTTACACGATTTATTTTTTACATTTTTCGTTTCTTTTGCCTATCCTATGCATTTTGGACTCAAAATACGCCTATTATAATATTGAATCTCTTTATACTAGGGAAATAATTAATTTTAAAATTATAGGAATATATGTTATAATTAGGTACATGCTTTTTGAGTCGCCAAGAAAGTAAATATACAAGTCTATAGCTTATTTTTTTACCAATAATTCGATTATACATTATTTATACCTATTTAAAATGAAATGAGCGTTATTGAAGTTGTCATTTTTCTCTTATACGTTTATTCGGTTGGGCCATCGATATACCACTGGATAGGTACCACTACTCATTTCGTCCTCTTTATGTAATGATTTCTTTTCTAAGTCCATACTAATGGGCATATCTTTATTTTATAAGATTGGATCTTTATCGTCCTTGTCACTTGAATGAGTTATTTCCGGTATCTATTAGTTTTTCGGAGGCTCTTCACAACCAGGGTTCCCAGATCAATAAAATTGGTTAACGGAGGAAAATCCGGACATTTGTCGTTTCCGGACTTTTTCTTCTATAATTCTAATTTCTTGGCATATTGGTTTCTTAGGGCGGGTTGTTTCACGTCCGCTTAAGGCACGCGTATACGTCATACATGGTGTTAAAAAATAAAGAATACAGTAACCGGTGTCATGCCCACTCCCACTGGTTAACGTCATTTTATTCTTTTACAATTGAACTATGACGATCGGTTATTTAAGCAGTGAAACAACGCTTTGTATTAACGAACGTTAAAAATCATAATGTAATCGTTATTATTTGACGTGCGTATGTTACGTTCACCAACCGTTTGAAACATCCGGCCCTTAAGTGTGACTCAATATAATTTAAAAGAAATAACATGGCAAAACTTTTACAAAAGTATAATAAAAGAGAAAAGTTTCTTGCAGAAACAAAAAAACAAAAATTTTTTTTTTAACGTAAAACGGGGAAGCTTTTGGCCTTCATCTCACCTGATGGTAAGTGATGATAAGGCCGAAGGTGGAAGCGAGCTTCACACGGAATCCTCAACCACAGAGGAACTGGCTATCTTACCTCTAACTGTCGAAACACAACAAATGCTGTTAACATTGTTGTTTTGGCGACAGACTTAGATAAGATGGCGGTAGCTAGACTTAAAACAAGCCCTACCACCAACCAAACCGAGCAGAAATTTTTGCCCTCGCTGGGATTCGAACCCGGGACCTCTGGATCTGAGACAGGTGGTTTTACCACTAGACCACAGAGGTGGTTAAAAAAATATTGTGGGATGCCTGAAATACAAATAAAGAAGAAAAAAGAAAGAATAAAATCTAATAAAAAAATTAATATAATCCTATACGTACTAATTGTACAAACTACATGCTTTAGCTATAAATATATAATATGTAAAACTGTTGATTGTGACGTTGATTTTTAATACAAAATGATATTTTGTATTTTTTTTTAACCTTCTTTTTTATACACCTATTTGAAAATTCCGGACACTTAAGGATTCCCCCCGCATTCCGGACAGAGAGATAAAATTCCGGACTTTTACGCAATTCCGGACGTATACATATACGTCCGGAATTGCGGAAAAGTCCGGAATTTGCTACGCTACCTACAACTGAGTGACTTAAGAGATTATGCTAATATTAGATACAAAAATATTTCATGTAATCTTATCGTTATCACTGATCTCTTTGTTAAGACACGCACCTGTTACCTCATTCTCAATTCGACACAGAAACACGTTTTACGAGCGTATATTTTTGGTTCCAGATCAATAATGGATGCGCCGAAACTGGACCACATCGCCGTCGAAGATCTGACTAAGATGCCTAATCTCAAATCTTTGTGAGTATTTACGATACAAACTATAAAACTGGTTTATTTGTAACATTACCTATTTAAATTTCTCCGGAGATATATTTCGTGAAGTATTTTTTGTTTTGCTATAAATTGCTGACCTGCTTTAACTAAAGGGAACTTTTTTAAGACTGTGGGTCTGGTATACAAGTTGGATTTTTGAGACGGGGCATGATAGGGCAGGATAGGTACCCTAACCGTTGTAACTACAGGCAAACGGTCTTACGAGACTGTCTTTATTTTTTTGAGAAATTTTGATCCCCAATCATAGATTCTGAAAAAAATATATAAATAAAAGGTAGCAAGAAAATAAGCCATTTTCACAAAAACTTCTTTTGATGTTAACGATCCTGTTTCTTATAAGGATCAAAAAACTCTATCGTACAAACTGAGGTCTGAGTTCTAGAATCGACAGAAATTGCAAAAAACTTCTCCTATTTCGTAAGAAATGAGAACCCAACTTACTTTTTTCTTTAGACAGACTGTCCGCAATGCCAAAAAATAAGAACTCATTTAGAAGTTCATGATGAGCTATGGGCAGCTTGCCGTCCGATAAGGACCAGGCTCGAGTCGACAGCGCATTGTGTTCCAGGCGCGCCTCAAAGAGATGTCAGCACGCACTGACGGGGTCCGCCAGAACCGGTGCCTGCCAGATTTGCGGGTTTGTCCGAAAGGGATACCGTGGCCCTGGCACACAGGCAACTGAAGGAATACGGGCGGCATTTAGTCAGTAAAAGTCTGACACGCTCTCCTGTTCCGCCCAGAGTGGGAGAAGTTATATAGAAGACTGTAGTTCACTATGCAGTTGCTGCTTGAAGCAGTCGATCCTGACTACTTTGTGGCGGTATCAACAACGCCACATGCGAACTACGCATCAAAAGACCTGACGTCACAAATCCTGCATCGCGCTATCAGAGTTTACCGCGCGACTAGCATATACACAACATCCCGACATCAACCGCTGGGCAGTTGCCCAACAGACACAATACCCGTCTGGTCGGAGGATCCTCCCTTTACTATAGAGTATGAGCTTCAAGTTGCCCGTGTATGGCTAGCCTAAAGTCTAGGTAAAAGGTCGTCGAAACTTGTCAGCTGTATCTCCATCTTCACCCAGTCCAGTGTACCTCAGTCTGTTCCTTCCATTTTTCCCTAATTCTACTATGACTGTTACTTTCTTCAGGTTTATAACGCAAGCCCCGCGGCTTCACCGAGTGGCGCCATTACCGTCGCTGCCCGAGCTGCGCACATTGTACGTATGTATTTAATTTTATTATTGTTTTGTTCATAATAATAACAGCCATGACTCATACCATGAGTACACCAGCATAATTAATATATAGGTATGCATGAACTACCTATTCATAAAATATGTATGTAAGTAGATTATTTATTGATCATTAGGTATTTGCAATAGGTAGGGCTGGCTTATCTGAATGATAGCGGCTTTGTTATAAGGCTATCGGTATATTGATGAAACAATAAGATTCCCAGTTTTAATAAATACTAATTTCATTCATTCTTAATTATCGTTATCGTTCAGTTTTTTGGGAAAAAAAATGAAACCCTTGTAGGATCATTTCGTTATCGATTTGTCTGTCTATCAGTATGTTATGTATGACCCTTATTCCCAGGAACGTCTGCAGTATCAATTCGGGGCAATTCGGTTGATATCATTAAAAAAAAGACCAGAGTACAACAAAATATGTGCGTGCAATCTATGCTGCTTGGTTTACCGATAGCTGCAAGCCCTTGTTCAACAAATATAATATTCTGCCTTTACCGTGCATGTACAGGTGGCCAGCACGTCAAGTTACACGAAACTGTCAAATTTCTCCAAACGATTTTAAACTTAATACGTTGATTATTAAGTTCAAAATAGAACGAGAAAATTTGACAATTTGTGGTAACTTGATGTGCTGGCCACCGTACATACGTAGGTCTACGGTCCCTTGGAGCTATAAAAAACTGAAGATTCTAAGTCAACGCAATACAAAAATACGGCATTTATGCGACATATTTTGATTTTCACAAATAAATCAAAACCTATAGGGTACTTCCCGTTGATCTAGAATCAAGGCAAGAAGCAAGATCTCACATCAAAAAAGGAAAATGTTCGAAAATCGTTAATTTTTAGCTGTGTCAAGAAAAAAAAAAATGCGATTACAAACTAACATTTCGTCGTTGCGACTTTAAGACCTCTTATGTGTCACTTTTGGCATAATCACTTTTTTACGCCAGTCTTTTGCACATTTTGAAGCTCTATCGAATGCAAAAACTCTCATTATACGACGATATAATCGTCATTTCTTTACAATTTCAACATCTACAATATTGTGCTTCCTAATACAATGTCGGTGCTTAAAATATCGATTTTCTCATGAAGTTGAATTTTACACATTTGCAGTTAGAGAATTGACCGTGACGCATATCGATGTGCGGGAGAACATTTTTTCAACTACAAAGTTAAGTTTGTTCTATAATATTATAAGTAGTGGGTAGTTAAGCAATCAGGGGGCCAAGTCTACTAATGTACAAACGTTGCAATGGTCTCTTCATTGTGAGTTTTTGACAGATTTGCCATATAAACACTGTCAAATACTCACAATGGCGAGACCATTGCAACGTTTGTAAATTAGTAGACTTAGGCCCCAGTACGCAAATCAAGCTGGGTTAACAATGAATAAAAAAACCGGCCTTGTGCGTTTCGGACCACGCACAACGAAAGGTTCCGTAGTTGGGATGAATAAACCCTTATTCATCCCAAGCTCTGAGCTAAGCCGCGGACAGACAGACAGACTGACAGATAGACAGAGAGACGGACATGGCGAAACTATAAAGGTTCCTTGTTGACTTCGGAACCCTAAAAATTCAATGGATGTCAAAAACATTCCAGACAAAAAAAAAACGAGTTTAGGAGACAGTATTTTTTTTTTCAAGATAAAACGTCACCTTGCTACCTGATCTATGCCAACATATTATTATCTTTTTAAATCAACAGCATCATAACGACGTCTGGTCTGGTGGAGGTCCCCAACCTGAGTCATGTACACGACAACAAGAAGGATAACAATTCGCTCGCCTATCTGCAAGCTATGTGAGTATTTCGTCCTCTTATTCTCCTTAACCCAGCCGCACTTCTGAATAAGAAAGAAAGAAAAGTATTTTATTTGGGACACGCACAAGAAACACAAACAGTAAAAAAAGGAAGATTTAAATAAAATTTACATTTTAAACAAAAACAAAAAAACATAATAGAAAAAGACCTGTGAATAGGAGAAGCCTCTAAAAACTTAACAGCCGGAGTATGGAACTGGTGGATGGGGTGCTCCATTAGTGGGGTGTTCCACCTGTTCCATACTGGCCTCAACTGACATTCGAGGGAGTCAGATTCGGAGTTCAAAAATCATTCCCCGCATTTCAAAAAACCTTGAGATCGCTCAGGCTAAGCACAATAGTGTATGGTAAGTGCCGCCGGCAGACAAGCAAGCACGGCTGTGACTCGATACTCTCAGTTGTCTTGTGACTTTCGGTGAAGTAAGAGATATACGCAGATACTGGAGACAAAAATGGACGATAACATCGCAACTGCTGCTGCAACTTTATCAAAATAAAAAAAATAGATTTTGGATGACACCAAGTCTACGAAATAGGCGTGATGTTCTCAGAATGCTTCAAGACTTTAGAATGGATGATATAAATCGAAGAACTGTTCGTTCGAAATTTGAATTGTTTCTGAGGGTTTCTAGTGAAGATTTTAAAACACGAAAGCCGTGATCGATCTGGGGCCCAAGTCTGCTATTTTTATAAATTCGTCACTCCAACACGATCCCATTGTCATTTTGCTAAAAGTTCGTAATCTGCTGAATTCATAGTAGTCGATCATTGGTCGGTCAATGGTCTCGTAATACAATGTATTACAATGGTATTTTGAACATTTATTCATGCCAGATTTAATTTATATATATTTTTACATATTATTTAATAGTGTTATAAGCAATCTGAAGTAGTAGGAAGTTGAAAGTTTAGTAGGAAGTTTCATTTGTCATTATGTACGAGATTAGCGTAAGCGAATTACGGAGTCCCCACCTAGAGTGACCACCCCAACTGCAAATAGGTTCAGTGATCTACCACTAGATACAGAAGAGAACTATGGCGCTGTTTCAAAACCTAAACAGTCAAAACCACCACCAATAGTCCTGTATGGCATTGAAGATGTCAATGAACTCACAACACTCCTACTGACAGTGACGGACAAAAGCAAATTTAAGCTTAAAATTGTTAATAAAAATCTTCTATGAATCCTTGTAAGTTGCCCAGAAGAATACAAGAACGTCATAGGAGTAATAAGAGCAAAAGGCCTTATTGGCCACACCTTTACACCAAAGAACACCAAAAGCTATAGGATTGTGGTTAAAAATCTTCACTACACGACCCCTCATAGCGCAATCATTGAGGAAGTAGAAGCCTCAGGCAATAAAGTGAGAGGCGAAATTGTCAATGCCCGAGGGCCTGAGAAGAAACCTACCTTGACATTCTTTATTAATATTGAACCTGGGCCAAACAATAAAGCAGTGAAAGAAATTAAGTATATATACTACCAACATGTTAAAATGGAAGATCCCCGAAAATCCAAGGTTATTATCCAGTGCCAAAGATGCCAGCAATATGGGCATTCGAAGAATAACTGCATGAGGCCATTTAGATGCGTCAAATGTGCAGAAAGTCACAAAACAGCTGATTGCCCGAAAGAAGACCGAAATACCCCAGCAAAATGTGCACTCTGCCTGGGAAGCCATCCTGCTAATTATAAGGGGTGTGAAGTGTACAGAGAAATCCTAGCTCGAAAACAAGCCACTAGGCGGGAAGCACCGACAAAGCAACAGTACCAAGAAAATAACCAGAAAACGTTGAAGGATTACTACTCAACAAATGGAAATACAAGCAAGTTACTTGATAATAATATAAATAATGTAGCAGCCAAAAACAAGACTTACAAGGAAGTTTTAACGAATGAAACCCGTCAATCAAACGTGGAGCCAACTCAAGTAGTCCAGGAGCTACTTATAAAAAAATCAGAAAAAATTGACATGCTAGTACAACAAATAAGCACCCTTATGGGACTTATGACAAAACTTATAGAAAAACTTTTAAAATGACTAACCTACGTATAGGGACTTGGAACATTAACGGCCTTGCACCCAACAAATCCGAAGTGGAATTACTCCTGAAATGCCACAACATCGACATACTATTAATAACAGAAACCCACTTTACCAGCAGAAGTGCAGTCACAATACCTGGATATAATATGTATTCAACTGACCATCCTGATGGCACTGCTCACGGAGGTACTGCTGTTGTCATTAAGTCCTCAGTGAAACACCACCAGCTTGCCAGCTATCGAACAGAGCATATCCAAGCGACAACACTGAACATTGATGACAAAAATGGAGGATTCAACGTCTCATCAGTTTACTGCCCGCCAAAGCACAAGGTCAAAGAACACCAATTTTCACAATACATTGCTACGCTTGGGAAAAGATTTATAGCTGGAGGCGACTGGAATGCTAAGCACACATTTTGGGGCTCAAGATTGGTTACCACAAGAGGACGAGAGCTCAAGTTATGCATTGACAAACACTGCCTTCGTACCTTGTCTACAGCCGAACCAACACATTGGCCAAGTGATCCGAATAGGCTTCCAGACCTAATAGACTTTTTTATAACTGGAGGAATCTCTACTTTGTTTTTTAAGGTAGACTCCTGCCTAGATGGCTCCTCAGATCATGTCCCGGTACTACTAACTATAAGTACAACTATTCTGTATTATGAAACCAACCTGAAATTGTACAACAACTCAACTGATTGGGACTCTTTTAGAGAACTAATAGAAGACAAATTGGATCTGAAAGTAAGCTTTAAAACCAAAGATGATATTGAATCTGCAGCTAAACACCTGACAAATACAATACAGACTGCGTGCTGGCAATCAACTCCAGAGATCTTGAACTCACATTCTCACTATACTATCCCCGGGCAAATTAGAATAAAAATCAAGGAAAAGCGACGTTTGCGACGAGTTTGGCATACGTCCAGGGCCCGAGAAGACAAGACTGCTCTGAACAAAGCGATTGTAGACCTTAAAGACGCTATTGTCGAAGCTGAGAATGTAACCTTAAAAGCAAAATTAGAGTCCCTGACAGCTACAAAGGCCACAAACTATTCCCTTTGGAAGGCTACTAGCGGCATAAACCGACCACAATGTTCAAAACCGCCAATTAAATTGGATGATGGACGATGGGCGAGAACTAGCGAGCAGAAAGCAGATGCATTTGCAACTCACTTAGAGAAGGTGTTCACACCAAACGAGGCAGAGCCTGGTTCTGACGACTCTGACATTGAAGACATATTAAATCAGCCGTACCAACTTGATCTACCCATTCGACCTATAACTCCCAAGGAAGTACTTCGGCAGATGATAAAGCTAGACAATAAAAAAGCACCAGGCTTCGATCTCATTACTAAGGAAGTCCTAAAACAACTACCAAAGAAAGGAATTGTATTCCTGGCGGCACTCTATAATGGTGTAATAAGAACAAAACACTTTCCAGCACTATGGAAAGTCTCCCAAATAGTGATGATTCATAAAGAAGGCAAACCAGAGCATGAGGTAACCTCATATAGACCCATTAGTTTATTGCCAGTAATGTCTAAACTTTTCGAAAAACTATTGCTGAACAGAATGTTACCACAACTACTTCATAGGTCTATTATACCTAACCGTCAATTTGGTTTTCGGCAGAAACACGCTACGACAGAACAAGTCCACAGGATCTACGACAGAATAAGAAAGTCTTTGGAAGATAAGGAATACTGCTCGGCTGCATTCTTGGATATTCAGCAGGCCTTCGATAAAGTATGGCACCGCGGGTTACTCTGTAAAATCAAATCATCCTTACCCTACACGTACTTCGAATTGCTTGAATCTTACCTTTCCGACCGAACTTTTCAAGTTAAGGAAAGGGATTTTACCTCATCCTTCCACAATATAACTGCAGGAGTACCCCAGGGCTCTGTACTGGGACCGGTGCTGTACACCATATACACAGCAGATCTGCCACTCACTCCCGATACTACGTCAGCAACTTACGCAGATGACACAGCCGTATTGGCTAGCCACAAAGACCCTGAAATTGCATCTGAAAAACTTCAGAGTAGTCTAGACGAAATAAATAAATGGTTAAAGAGGTGGCGAATAAAAGCAAGTGCATCTAAGTCAGCCCAGGTTACCTTCAGTCTGAGACAGGGTATATGTCCACCGGTGAGACTAGGCGATCATGAACTTCCACATGAGGACTCTGTGAAATACCTGGGCATGCACCTCGACCGCAGGCTAACATGGAGGACACATATCCAAGCTAAGAGAAATCAACTCAACATCAAACACAGGAACCTATACTGGCTTCTAGGAAGAAACTCTATTCTGTCAATAGACAATAAACTACTGGTGTACAACACCATCTTAAAGCCAATTTGGACATATGGCATCCAACTATGGGGAACTGCTAGTGTCTCTAATATTAACATGCTCCAAAGATTCCAAAATGTCATCCTCAAAAACATCACAAATGCACCATGGTTTACAAGAAACTGCGAGGTTCATGAATATCTCAACCAAAACACAGTGCATCAGGAAGTGAAAAACTGTGCAGAACGCTACAAAGCACGCCTTGAGATTCATCCAAATCCTCTGGCGAAAGGGCTCACTAAGCCAGATCATAAAAGGCGGCTGAAAAGGTTGGCTGTGGTGGATCTTGCCAATGTCAACTAGGACATGTTGCCATGGAATATTATGAGGGTAATCTCGCTGGAGAAACCACTCTGATCATCAAATCCAACAACAAATCTGCTCATAGTCCGGGGACTGATCGCAGAAAAAAAAGAGAAAAAAAAAAAAAAAAATGTACGAGATTACCAATTCTTTCAATGGAGTGTCAGTGGCTGACCATTGGAAAGTCATAATGACGCCATTATAGTATTAGTAGATTACCAAACTTGTCAAAATCATCAATTATGAAATCTATGATAGACCATTCTGACACTATTGTAATAGCAGACTTGAGGCCCTGGCCCCCGCTGCCGGCGACCCCGCCGGCAAAATACCGCCGTGCTGTGTGGATCTATTATAAGGATCAACTCCTTATACAACATCTTCAGTTATATTTTTTAAATGTGAAGTCTGATTTATTTTAGAATCCTACCGGAACTTGCTATTTTTGAGCTGGACATCGATAAGCTTTAGACTTTAACACATTCCGGAAAGAAGCACATAATGAATACTAAATCGATAACAATTTCTTACCTCTATGTTTTCTTTTCTACTTTTTTCAGAGATCTAGAAGGCAATCACATAAAGCGACTATCACCGCACGCACTGCGCGTGCGCGCCGATCAAGTGTAAGTCCCTAGGTACATACACACATGTGCTATTTTATTTAGTTTCCTTGGTTTTACTGTTTTACCGTGTGATACCGGACGTAAAGAATAGCACCACCCCATTTCTTCCAGTGGGTGTCGTAAAAGGCGACTCCCTTAGTCGCCTTTTACTTTACTTACTAGAAAATGGGCAGCAGCGTTCTCTATGCATTTTAACACCATACTGCGATCGCCAATCCGCCTGCCAAGCGTGGCGATTATGGCAAACCCCCCCAATTGGGGGAGGCCTATGTTCAGCAGTGGCCGTCTTTCGGCTGAAATGATGATGATGACTGTTTTACTGTTGGGGTTAAAGGGGATACCAAAGCAAAGGCCGTTCGAAGAATTTAAATAATACGTTTATTATCCTTTTCTTTATACAGGGTTATTGGTAAAACATTAACAACCTTGTAGGACTGTATTACTAACATCAAAAACAACCACTTTTTCTTGTAAGTAAATCCGTTTCAAATAAAACTAACAAATACAGCAGGAAATAGTCACGCCAGTGTAGGTAGGTACTGTTTTGAGGTATTCAAGTAGGCGATCCGGCCCGTAGCAGGTGGCTACCACAATGCTACGTCTGTGCTTCGAGATCAAAGAAAACTTTCTTACCTATGCAGTATACAGGGATACTGGTAAAACACACAGCCTTGCAGGACTGTATTACTAACATCCTATACAACTAGTTTTGTTATATCACTTCTTACAAAACATAATAAATTTACCAAAAACAAATCTTCAAGGTTTCGTTGTTCTATCTAACACATTTTTAAATTCTGTATTTTGTTGTACCTATCTACGCCTCCCGTGCACTGTCACTCGTACGGCAGTTTGTTTTGCTACGCGTAGAGTTCGTAATATTAAGAGCGTTGAATTAAAAAAAAAAAAAAAACAACTGAAAATCTGATGATTATTAAAAGTCATACAACAAAAGTTGTTGTTTATGATGTTAGTAATATAGTCCTGGGCCTCAAGTCTGCTATTACAATAGTGTCAGAATGGTCTCTTCATTGTGAGTTTTTGACAGATTTGCCATACAAACACTGTCAAATACTCACAATGGCGAGACCATTCTGACACTATTGTAATAGCAGACTTGAGGCCCTGAGAGGTTGTTAGTGTTTTACAAATAACCCTGTATACTGTACTAGTTTTTGCCCCCGGCTCCGCGCGCGCGGATGTCGGTTATCGCGTAAAAAAGTAGCCTATGTCCTTCTCCATATCCCAGGCCAAATGAAAAGTAGGGATTCCAGTCAAATGATAAAGGCGGGCTCGGTTAGTTGAAAAATAATATTCATGAGTTAGAATGAGAAAAACTATAGTCGTTGTCGAATTATTGACGGAAGAAACGCAACCATTTTCCCGCCGACGAAAACGGTTGCAAAAAACGGTCGTCGTTGCAACTGGTTTGAAGACGGACGACGAAATTTATTCAACATGAAATAGAATTGCGTTTTGGTCGAGTGAAATAGTTGCAGTTTCTTACAACTATCAACGGGTTTGATCGTCGCATCACGAACGACAGCATTGACAACTGGTAGGTAAGGTAAGGTAATACATTATCGACTGTGTTTCATTGACATAAAGTTCACTTTCCATCGTACGGACTGTTTTGTAAACGAACGCGGACCGACGATGCGACGGACGAGATAGTTGACTCATTGCGTTCGCGACTGTATTTTCATAGACGTCAAATAACAAATCGCACTAAATAATTCGAAGACTGGTTTGTGCAACGAAGACTGTTTGAACCCAGGATGTAAAACGGTTTCATCGTCGCAGAACACAAAACGGCCACTCCTAAAAACTATAGTGTTGAATTAAGATCGATTTGTTTTTTCTATACTTACTCCAAATTGGGTATTTAGCCTGAACGGCACAAAGCGAATGGACCGCGGCCCATCCGACTGTAACAAAAATCGTCTAGGTACGTTCCAAAGGACCGGTGATAAAATGGTTTTAAAATTAATTTAAAGGGACAGTCGCTTATTGTGATAGTCGCATAGTTTAAAAATTACAACTATTCAAATATTTACATAGATACTTAATTGAAATCATCTAAATAAACAGAATACATCTTCATAAAGGCTCTTACAAATAGGCGCGACACGCGACACAAAGACACCGTTCGTCGCGCGACGCGCGATGCCTTGGTGTCACGTCGCGTGTCGCGCCTGTTTGTAGGAGCCATAACCGGTTGGCACGACTTCAGGTAGCTAGCACGATTTTTACTAAATCCTGTGTATAATTGTATCCATACTTGTACCGGACGGGCGTGATCGCTTGACTCGAAAATCGGGAAGGTTGTAAGGCTATCCCAGTCCAAGCGGCGCTGACGTCCTGCACCAATAGTTCAGGATATCTTCAATACTCACTGCGACATTACTCCTGAAGAATTACAGGTTTTACGGAAGAAATAATAAGACCGTATTACTGATAAGACTTCATAAATATTCAGGAAGCGATTTCAGGACTCCCCAGTACTACTATATGACTATTTAGATGGAATTAGTTCCATGTCGATGACTACGAAATTTATAGGTGGCGCGCTCACTAAGGTAGTAGTGCTCCTTTACCTTACTGAGAGCCGCGAATCGCCTCCCGTTTTAGAAACTTTATTGGTTTAAAATATCTTAAGTTCTAATGTGTTTCACACCTAAACACCCTTATTTCTATCACTTTACATAAAGTGTTATACACCATAAGATTCGTAAAATAATGGCCTTTCTAATGAGGTTTCTATCATGATTCTAACTATCCCTACTGAAAAGATATTTCAGTTACAACGGGATTTATGTGAATAATTAAATATTAAATTGTTTGCAAGTGACTTTACTGGCAAAGTACTGAACCGATCTCCACCATACCAAAAGAAACCTCAAGCTAGTCTATTGCCCTAGAGAAATCTAGTATTTTAGTTTTTGTACCTAGATTTTTCAGCCCGCTATGAGCCTCTGAATACAGGTTGGGTAGCCTTTATTTTACGAAATCCGCTTCGCGGCATTTAGACTCGATTAGGTAGGTATCCTGAAGGGCTAGATTTCAGGAAGTTAGGTCCAGGGCTAGGTCTCGGTCTAGGTGACCTGGATACAGTAAATGATTTTAAGTTTTGTCTATCTAACTTACCTAATCGAGGCGTACAATGGTCGAGTTTACGACTTTTATCAAAATTGTCATTTTGATTACATTATAGCTGCTAGGCAGCACTATCAATGACTATACTTTTTACATATTTGAGTTAGTATAGTCATTGCACATTATTTTGACTGTTTTATTACGCATTATTGCGACATGAAATTTTCCCTATTTGTAGGTGGGGCATATTGTGTGGAAAAAAAGTGTGCAAAAATACATGGGCACCTACGTAAATAGGAACATTTTTGAATAAAACTCATTTCTGATGGCGCCTCAGCGCGCACATCATCGATTCTACATAATTTATGCTATTATTTCTAGTATTAACGAAGAAATTATATTTCCTATATACTTAAGCTAAGTTAAAATTACTGATTTTATACAAGCTAAATTGTTGGTGACGCATCGTCGCGAACATCTCTCCCGCCGTGCAGCGCAGTGGCGACTCGTAGCGACGTCGGCACGGCGCTGCATCACGCCAGTGAGCGACGACCGTAGTCGCGACGCTCGCCGCCGCGACGCCCGCCGTCTCGACGCCTCGTTACTTCGGTAGTGGGACGAGTTTCTTCACCGGACGCTTCAGGGTGCCGCCAGCGGTGCGCACCTCAGCAGTCCGGACCTCACCATCAGCCCCTGGAAACACGGCTATTATGCGGCCTCGCGGCCACGTGTTGCGAGGCAGCTGGCCGTCGGCAATGAGAATAGGGTCGCCCACCTGTAGTCCTGGCCCGCGGCTATGCGGCTCCCGCCGGTTTTGCAACTCCGGCAGGTAATCGCGCACCCAGCGTCGCCAGAACATGTCGGCGAGTATCTGTGAGCGCCGCCATTGTTTCTTGCTGTCTATACCCGGTTTCCATATTAGACCAAATATCTTTTCGGTGTTTTCTGTATCTCCGATGCTGACAACTTCAGTTCGGATCTGTGACGGATCTATCTTTTCGATAACTTGCACACTGTTCGATACCCACTTCCTGAGTTCGAACTTTGCTTTCAGGTGTATGTTCTTCACCGACGTTGCGATACGCGTTGCGTCCTCGACCGTCTTGTAACTATCGAGGTAATCATCCATATAATGATTATGGATGATAGCTTCCACTACTTCTGGATGCTCCTCTATGTGCCTTTTCGCATTCCAATTCTTTGCGAATATGGCCGTGCACGGCGAACTTGCCGCACCGAATATAATGGACATCATTCGGTATTCTTCAGGCGCTCCCTCCCTTCTATCGCCTCTCCATAGGTATCGAAGTGCATCTCGGTCTTTAGCTCGCACCTTTAGCTGCATAAACATCTCCGTTATGTCACCGGAAATGGCTATGCAGTGTCGTCGAAACCTCATCATAACGCCGGGCAGTGACTGCAGCAGGTCTGGTCCAGTTAGAAGGAAGTCGTTGAGTGACAATCCTCTCGATTTGGCCGCAGCGTCATGTACTATGCGGAGCTTGTCTGGCTTCATTGGGTTGAACACGTCGAAATGTGGTAGGTACCACATTCTACCTGGTGTGCTCGTTTTGGGCGCCTTAAAGTCGCTAAGCAGTGATAAGTCTGCCAGCGATTGGTACTTCTCGGTATAGGTCCTATACCATTGTACCCGAAGGGAATTTGGCAACTTCTCAGTCAGTAACCGCATCAATTCGGCGTTGATTAAGTAATGTTCTTTCTTCAACGCACGTAGCCTGACTATGCCGCTCCTAACTCGGCTTGCGAACGTGCAGATATCCTTTGGTGATTCATTGCAGCGCGGCAGTCCACGGAGCCTATCTGTTTCAGCTTGAGCAATTGAGTCTGGACGGCCGAACTGCAGCTCGAGTTCTCTCATGATGACATCTGGTCTTGCATGTCCGATGAGTTCTGAGCTCACTGTTTCCAGTGCTCGTCCGCGCAGGCTCCTTCTCAGCCTAGCTGTATTCTCAACATCGTTGAAATATCGACGAGTTGTTTCATAAATGGCGCGAAACGACAGCCATTCTGTATGAGCCCCACTGTAATTTGGTAGGGTCATAATCACCTTCGACGCCGAGGGGTTATTCGATAACCACTGTTCTGTTTTCTTGTCGGCTAGCGACGCTATAGCGGACGTCAACTCCGTTATGAATGGACGGAGTTGTGCTTCCCCCAGATCCTTCGATGGTACTATATTTTTCACTTCGTTCACTATAGGATGAGTTAACATGGGTACTTGCGTTTGATGGAGGTTCACTATTGATCCGACTTCGATGGAGGGGTATTTGTTCCCTCCATTGGCATCTTCTCCCGAGGGCAGTTGAGTCTCGACGGCCTTGTGGCTTCTATATAAACTGCGGTTCCCCTCGGTGGCATTGTCCTCCGGGGGCAGTTGAGTTTCGACGGCCTTGTGGCTTCTATATAAACTGCGGTTCCCCTCGGCGGCATTGTCCTCCTTCAATGGCTCAGGCTCAGGCGCCTCCTCTAGCCACGATCGCACATACTCCTTGTTCGAATTTCGATCATCCATGTAGCCATCAGAATCTCCTTCTTCGGCTCTTTGAAGTGCTATTTGAGCAAGTTCCAACCTAATTTTCAATAAGTCTTCACGTGCTCTCAATATTTTCCTATTCGACCGTATCGTCCTACTTATGGACGGCGGTCCTCTATGTTCGTTACGGGCGTCACCCCGGGTAGTCAGCATGATTCCTCTATAAGTTCCATCCTTTGTATCAGCTGATTGCTTCACTGTTTTGTCCGGATTCACTGATTTATCCGAAGGTTTTAATGTCCTATCTGAAGTTCCTTCCAGTCTGGACTCCTTCCTGAATGTAGTCGGTTGTTCTATTTGTTCTATCTGTTCTGTTTCCTTTGATTGTGTTGGCACAGGTACGTCTTCACCCCCGCTCGGGGCAGGGGGTGGCGGTAGCGGCTGCTCGGTCCCTTCCGTAGTGGATGGCGAACGTGGAGGTAACTCATGACGTATAGCTGTAGAGGTACGCGTTCTGTCCAACTCCACCATCCATGCTTCAGGTGCTTTGCCTTGTGACCTCGTTACCGGCATGTTGGTTTAGATTCAGGGACGTCACTTCACTATATGTGCACTAACTGTAATCCTTTACACAGATGTTCAAACTTCCAAGATGTTTCTTCTATCTTCAAAACAAATCTTCAAAACGTCAAAGTTATTTCTCCTATCTTCAAAACAAATCTTCAAAACGTCAAAGATGTTTCTTCTATCTTCAAAACAAATCTTCAAAACGTCAAAGTTATTTCTCCTATCTTCAAAACAAATCTTCAAACGTCAAAGTTATTTCTCCTATCTTCAAAACAAATCTTCAAACGACAAAGTTGTTTCTTCTCTATTCAATGTTGATTCTTCAAAGTTAAAAAAATAATCCTTCAGGAAATAATAACTCTTCAGGAAAAAATAACTTTTCAGTCTTCAAAATAATCCTTCAGGAAAAAATAACTCTTCAGTCTTCAAAATAATCCTTCAGGAAATAATAACTCTTCAGGAAAAAATAACTCTTCAGTCTTCAAAATAATCCTTCAGGAAATAATAACTCTTCAGGAAAAAATAACTCTTCAGTCTTCAAAATAATCCTTCAGGAAGTAATAACTCTTCAGTCATAAGTCTTCAGGATTCGAAAATAATTCTTCAGAAACAGGTCCTCTGATTCCAGGAATATTCCTTCTTCGAAGATATCCGGCTCGACAGGACCAACAGATGTACCGGACGGGCGTGATCGCTTGACTCGAAAATCGGGAAGGTTGTAAGGCTATCCCAGTCCAAGCGGCGCTGACGTCCTGCACCAATAGTTCAGGATATCTTCAATACTCACTGCGACATTACTCCTGAAGAATTACAGGTTTTACGGAAGAAATAATAAGACCGTATTACTGATAAGACTTCATAAATATTCAGGAAGCGATTTCAGGACTCCCCAGTACTACTATATGACTATTTAGATGGAATTAGTTCCATGTCGATGACTACGAAATTTATAGGTGGCGCGCTCACTAAGGTAGTAGTGCTCCTTTACCTTACTGAGAGCCGCGAATCGCCTCCCGTTTTAGAAACTTTATTGGTTTAAAATATCTTAAGTTCTAATGTGTTTCACACCTAAACACCCTTATTTCTATCACTTTACATAAAGTGTTATACACCATAAGATTCGTAAAATAATGGCCTTTCTAATGAGGTTTCTATCATGATTCTAACTATCCCTACTGAAAAGATATTTCAGTTACAACGGGATTTATGTGAATAATTAAATATTAAATTGTTTGCAAGTGACTTTACTGGCAAAGTACTGAACCGATCTCCACCATACCAAAAGAAACCTCAAGCTAGTCTATTGCCCTAGAGAAATCTAGTATTTTAGTTTTTGTACCTAGATTTTTCAGCCCGCTATGAGCCTCTGAATACAGGTTGGGTAGCCTTTATTTTACGAAATCCGCTTCGCGGCATTTAGACTCGATTAGGTAGGTATCCTGAAGGGCTAGATTTCAGGAAGTTAGGTCCAGGGCTAGGTCTCGGTCTAGGTGACCTGGATACAGTAAATGATTTTAAGTTTTGTCTATCTAACTTACCTAATCGAGGCGTACAATGGTCGAGTTTACGACTTTTATCAAAATTGTCATTTTGATTACATTATAGCTGCTAGGCAGCACTATCAATGACTATACTTTTTACATATTTGAGTTAGTATAGTCATTGCACATTATTTTGACTGTTTTATTACGCATTATTGCGACATGAAATTTTCCCTATTTGTAGGTGGGGCATATTGTGTGGAAAAAAAGTGTGCAAAAATACATGGGCACCTACGTAAATAGGAACATTTTTGAATAAAACTCATTTCTGATGGCGCCTCAGCGCGCACATCATCGATTCTACATAATTTATGTTATTATTTCTAGTATTAACGAAGAAATTATATTTCCTATATACTTAAGCTAAGTTAAAATTACTGATTTTATACAAGCTAAATTGTTGGTGACGCATCGTCGCGAACAATACTAATACTAATATCATAAATGTGAAAGTAACTCTGTCTGTCTGTGTCTGTATGTTACGTTTTCACGCCTAAACCGCTGAACCGATCGTCATGAAATTTGGCAGAGATATAGCCTGAGATATGAAGAAGAACATAGGCTACTTTTTTACGCGATAACCGACATCCACGAGGTCCGAGCCGCGGGCAAAAGCTAGTTTTTCTATATTTAGTTTCTTTAAAACTAGACTGATTTAAAATAAAATTACTACTGATTTTAATTACACGGCCGTGTGTTCTACGTTAATTACGTGTACGTAAAAGGTAATATTTTCTTTGTAACAATTTCTTTGGTCCTTTAGCTATCGAGTGGTTTAATGAAATTTTGGATGTAGATGATATACATGTAGCTACATCACCAAACTGTATACCCCGATTCCGTTATCAACAGTTTTCTGAATTGCCTCCCACTATGGAAACAAAAAGACGTATTCACGTCATAAATATCACACTTTTCTTACGTGGCGTTGTCTTTGCTCCGGCTAGACAACCAACAATATTCTGTTATTAACTCGACAGTTTCAATATTATCGCATGGTGTATCTTCGCAAATAGCGAGATGCTTATCCTGCGCTATCTCTAATCTAGTCTTTATTAGTTTGCTCAAGTAATTGCAAACATAAGTGAAATTATTATCTTTATTGCGGCAGCAACAAGTATCGCTGAAAGGTCGATTAGGTACATTCTTAGGTATTATAAATGTGTGAATAATATATAAGTACTTTACTATTTGTCATTACTCTGAAGATATCCGATAAGTTATCTATACATCTATAACTACCAATAAATAAAATTGAAATGTCTGTTTGTAATGTCAAAACAAGTTTTTTTACTAAATGCATAATTATTATGAAAGTACATACGGTACCGAGCGCACAGTGGCGCCCTCATCGTTTGTTTGATTATTTCTTCTATTTTACAATAAAATGCAGAAAATAAGCATGTTACGTTGTACCTACTCCACAAGACTAGGTATCCCTAGTAGCATTTTCCGTTGGCATTTAGTTGGGCCACCTTCAGAGGTATGTGGCCCAACCAAACGCCAACAAAAATGCTACTATACGTCATTATTATTTTAAAAGTAGTTTTACATGCATTGTTATGTTTTATTGTATTCCTTAAAACGAAGCTAGCTTAGCTTAATGACCTCTAGTCACTATTTTCCATTTTAAGGATCAACATTTTCAGGACAATCCTCCCTCTATCCTCTATCGCTCTTAACACATTTTTTTTGTCTGTCTTTCTGTTTGTTCCGGCTAATCTCCGAAACGGCTGAACCGATTTTGATGGGACTTTCACTGGCAGATGGCTGATATTATAAGGAGTAACTTCGGCTACTTTTATTTTAGAAAAAGCCACGCGGGCGAAGCTGCGGGCAGCAGCTAGTGTTACTATCTAGAAGCTTTGGTTTTTAGTTTTCTGTGTATAGTTTGTTGTTAATTTTTTCACGAAATTCATATTTCATACTGGCAATGATCAAACCAAAGCAGTTTGTATTTTGGCTTATTGCCAAAGTAATTAATTACACTCTGCACCCTAATTGTGTAACACACAATCAAACGACACGGAACAAATATTTATATTATGACCTACAAGTAGTCGTTCAGGGTCTGGCTGTTTGTGTATGTGAATTTAAATGTTTGTAAATGAACCCACAATACCTAAAGGACAAATTCGCAGTGTGTGGTAAAGTTTTTATTAATAAAAAAATACGCAATCTGAATGATTTTGAACGATATTGTTTATCCATTGCGTCTTAAGTTCGAAAAATTTATTTGCTCAACAATTTCAATAACGCAATGAATGTTGTTGAACTGTCAAAATGAAACCCATTCCTACTGATAGTGTATTACACTATTACGCCGCAGTTTGTTCTGTCTATACTATTTTGACTCATTATCAAACCAATTCATTTCACTCTGTTGACTCTTATCTATGGTCTAAGATATTTTATATTTGACTTCAGGTCCCTGAACTACAACTTGCTAGAAGAGGTGCCTGCGTTTGCGTTCAAAAATGCACAGATTTCTAAACTGTAAGTTAAAATCCGTTAGGTATAAGGTGATTTTGTTTTTTGAATGCCAAAACATGGAAAGGTTTGTTAACGGACTATGTATTTTTTCAGGAGTTTCAGAGGAAACACTAAGTTGAAACACATAGATGAAAATGCCTTCGCGTCAAACCTGCTCCTCCGACAATTGTAAGTTCCTCAATATGTAACAAATAAAAGTGCATTCTCTCAACAATATAAAAACCGGCCAAGTGCGTGTCGGAACTCTCACAATAAAGGGTTCCGTAGTTGGGATGAATTTATCATTTTCTCCAAGAACAAACTTAACATTGTCGTTGAAAAGCATTGTCTCCCGTACATTTCAACTAATAGTTTTCCTTTTACCTTCGTTATACATATATGTATACTACTGCCGTGATTTGTTTCCACACATCCAAAAACAACCATTTAGCTGGCAGTGGGACACATGACTCTCACACTCACAGCAGAGCAGCAGTTGTTGGCAGTGAACAAAAATTTGCCACTTTTAAGCTTAATATTACGCAAACGGATTCCTGAATCGAAAAATGGCTTTCACAGACCCGCAATATTTTTGAACTGCCTATCCAACGATACCCCACATCGTGGAATAGACGGAAAAAAAAATTATTATACTCACTTTACGTGCAAGGGAGGTACCCTATTCTTTTTTTTTTCTATTTCAAGATTCTAGTCATATACTAAGCGTCTCTAAGCTAAGCTGCGGACAGACAGACGGACATGGCGAAATCATAATTTAAGGGTTCCTTGTTGACTACGGAACCGTAATAATGGACCACGACCACTAATGATCTAATGAGACTTAATACATAGTAGGTTCATACGAATGTATCTATTGTTTCAGAGATTTAAGCAACACCGCCATTACCTCCCTGCCCACCGCGGGCCTGCAGAACTTAGAAACACTGAGGATAGAGAAGACACCTTCACTGAAGTACATCCCATCGATTTATGAATTTCAGGTAAATGACCTACCTATTACCCTATTAACTATTCCATTTATTATAAAGGCAACGAAAAGCCGCCTCGTAGGCTCGTAAAAAAATATCGATGTATTGGTATTTATATGGTAAAAAACAAACTCAATAGAATTTCATATAGTGCAAATATTTTTTAGAAAATTTCGCTGATATAGGTATCGATATATCAATGTTTTTTTTTTTGATAAGTTTATTAAAATCATTTTTTATTTAAATATCGATACATTAGTATAATGTCATGTCTTTGGGTTCGTTGTGGTAGTGATGTGGCCGTAATTTCACGCGGACGAAGTCGCGGGCAGAAGTTAGTGTAACATATCCACGAACCAGCGCATAATTTTAACGACTACGTTATAAATACAGTATTAAAGAAAATGCGTTCATTGGCATAAGTTGGCATTGGCTTAAAGTACCTACTAATAAAAAATACTTTTAAAAAAATGCCAAAAGGTCTCAGCTCAGCATAATGTCAGATTCACACACACGCGAACACAGACGTAGGTACACTTCGTACTACAACCTGACGCTGATTTTCAACTTTAGCCCATGAGAATACGTAGTCTATTTCTTCACACTAGTACATTCGATATCTTTACATCAATCACCATCGCCCTTTTATTACTAGACTACCAGACGTACTGGAGGGTACCACCCGCACTTGGTTGAAATTCCGTCCAGTCTTACTCAGCGCTTCCCCTCCACATTAATTATGCGCACAGAAAAAGTGTGGAACTCTCTGCCAGCGTCTATGTTACCTTCCACATACCCGTCTGCCTTTAAAGCAGGAGTGAACAGGCATCTTCTGGGCACGCTCGTTCCGTCATAGACCTCATCAATCGCTTTCCATCATGCGAGATCGAGGTCAAAAGCAGGCCCAATCAGCTATAATAATAAATTTAAAAAAAAGCCACAAAATTAACTGTTTAACCATCTACCTACTCTATGTTTCCACCACCAGAGACTCCAGAAAGCGTACCTAACTCACCACTTCCACTGCTGCGCGTTCCGCTTCCCCGAGCGACACAACCCCACACGACACAAGCTGTACGAGACTCAAGTGGCTCTTATGCAGGCGGTAAGACAATCACCTGTGCAATCAATTGTACCGTGTGGTGCCGGACGTAAAGAATAGCACCACCCCATTTTCTCCCGTGGGTGTCGTAAAAGGCGACTAAGGGACTTACTAGAGAATGGGCAGCAGCGTTCTCTATGCATTTTTAACACTATACTGCGATCGCCAACCCGCCTGCCAAGCGTGGCGATTATGGCAAATTCCCCCCCTTTTGGGAGAGGCCTATGTCCAGCAGTGGACGTATTTCGGCTAAAATGATGAAGACAATCACACGATACCTTCTTAACTATCAATAGGAATGGGTTTCATTTTGACAGTTCAACAACATCCATTGCGTTATTTACGTTCATGAGCATACAAATTTTTTGAACATATGAAGCAATGGATTAGCAATTTCCTTCAAAATCATTCAGATTCCGATTTATAGTGTGTTACGCAATGAAGGTACTTACTGGAGTGATTGATACTACGTCAGAAACCATACGTTTAAATCGCATCGTGTAAATCAGGCTTTATGTAATCAATTTGCAAATCCCTAAGTTGTTATAAATTGAGCTTTTACAACAGATTTGTTGTAATTTTGAGTCCTTGTTACCAGAATTAAAACTTCTAGAAAAATTTAGTTTTAGTTTTTTCAACATTCCAGTTCTTTTGTTTAGAAATGCGCGAGCGGCGGTCAGCAGAGGATTCCGCGGTTCCGAAAGCGGAGATCGTTGGAGCCGATCAAGATCCTTCCACCCCAGAACAACTCGAATATCACCACGTAAGAACATTAAGCGTTTAAGATATCAGACACTATAAACTTTTTTTTACTGAATCACCTCTCCACTTTTTCCCTACAAAAAGAACCTAGGTACCTATAAAGAGTCCCTAAATGCGTCCCACAGGTTTTGCTATGGAGTCTTATTAACCAAGCTGTTCCAACTATTCGAGACAACAAAAGCCAAGTAGGCCCTTAAGTCTTAAGCAACAAATCAATCAATGTTCTATTCATAAAAGCAACAATGTGCCTTATGATACCATAAACGAATAAAATAACCATAAAATCTTTACCCAGAGACTCCATGGAAGACGACGTATCAACAGCCACGACGAGCGAGGAATACGACGCTAACATGATGGACGAGTACTTCTCAGACTCCGGCAGCTGGGAGGACGAGGACGACCAGGGAGAGTTCCATGATCCCGTCAACAACAGCCTGGGAATCGGGTTCGCGACCATATCGGCGGAGTGCGGGAATTTTAGTATTAGGTAGGTAAAAATCGGTAAAACGGGTTTGCGGGGATTATTTTCAACCCAAAATTACCATTATGAATTCTCATATCGATGGCCCCACTGAATAAACGTGCAATGCTTCTTACACGATTTTTTTTTTACATTTTTCGTTTCTTTTGCCTATCCTGCACCCACTTATTTTTTTTTTTATGAATTTGAATTGACTCAAAACACGCCTATTATAATAGTGAATTTCTTTATTCTAGGGAAATAATTAATTTCAAAATATGCTTTTTGAGTCGCCAAGAAAGTAAATATACAAGTCTATAGCTTATTTTTCTTACCAATAATTCGATTATACATTATTTACACCTATTTACAATGAAATGGGTGTTATTGAAGTTTAAACGTTTTTATTTTTTGCTGAAAAGTTGACATTTTTCTCTTATGCGTACGTTTATTCGGTGGGGCCATCTTCTTATTTCTTCTCTCTTGTTTTTGTCATGTAAATTTTTGGTGGATTTGTTATTTTACCACGTTGTTATATCGGACATAATTTTAACCGGGTTTCCCCCAACGGAACATTTTGGGCTGCATCCAAACTGCTTAACACACTATCAAACACAATCTGAATGATTTTGAAGGATATGTATTGCTAATCCATTGCTACAAAAGTTCGATTTCTGTTCAACAACGTAAATAACGCAATGAATGTTGTTGAACAGCCAAGATGAAGATAAAACCCACTGTGTGTTACGCAATTACCCCGCAGATGATTTTTCTGTATATGAGGTGTGAAACAACTTAGGGCGCATTTTTATTCCTGTGATAAAAGATAACTGTCGATTGAAAGTATATATCGAATCGAATCCATAGTAATTAATAATGACACTTTTCCATGTTCGTTTTATACAAGAAAACTGCAATAAAAACAACTGTTAACTTATCTCTTATTTTCCAGCCCACGAAAAGTGGAATGCACGCCCGCACCAGACGCGCTTAACCCTTGCGAAGACGTGATGGGCTGGTCGTGGCTCCGCGCAAGCGTGTGGTTCGTCATCACAGCCGCGGTCGTAGGCAACGTTGCCGTTCTTCTAGTGTTACTAACCAACCACACGGAGATTACCGTCCCAAGGTTCCTCATGTGCCACCTCGCTTTCTCCGACCTTTGTACTGGACTTTACCTCTTGATGTTGGCAGTGGTAGATCTCAGGTCTTACGGAGAATTCTTCAATTACGCTTACGACTGGCAGTATGGCGTCGGCTGCAAGATCGCTGGCTTCTTATCAGTATTTTCTGGACAGCTATCAGTAATTACCCTAACCATAGTCACGTTAGAGCGCTGGTTCGCGATAACGTATGCAATTTACTTAGAAAGAAGGATCTCTTTAGCAGCCGCAGCGAAAATCATGATGGGCGGTTGGCTTTACTCCTTTTTGATGGCTGGCTTGCCGCTGGTCGGCGTGTCAGATTACTCGTCTACCTCAATATGTTTGCCGGTTGAGAGCAAGGATGTGGGAGATGCTGTGTACCAAGGGGCCATATTCATGGTCAGCGCGCTGGCGTGGGTAACGATTGTAGTGTGCTACGTGCAGATATACAGGTCTTTGGGGGGAGGGGAGAGTTACGGAGGGAGGGGGGCGGCTGCAGCGGCCGAAAGACGAATTGCGAACAAAATGGCGCTGCTCATAGGAACAGACTTGCTCTGCTGGGCGCCAGTAGCCTTCTTCGGCATTACAGCGCTAGCAGGCGTTCCACTTGTCGACGTCAGTCACGGGAAAGTGCTCCTAGTGTTCTTCTACCCGCTAAACGCTTGTGCAAATCCGTTCTTATACGCGATATTGACGAAACAATACCGAAGAGACTTCATGACTTTGATCGCGCGAACAGGGCATTGTAATTGGTTGGTTGAGAAGTACAAGTTGGCAGCGACTCCCCCTCCCACCGCGCACACCAACCAATCAATGCCCGCGCAGCTCATGCCCCTTGTAGACTCCGTTACGTACCAGAGGAGCCAGTCACAGTTCTCACAGTGCAAAGACAGTAGTGAAGTAACGCTTTAAGTGTGTAGTTGTAATTTAGGTTATGTTGACATTATTATATGGTTATTTATTTTTAATTTTGTGTTTTATTGGTGTTTTGTCCAACAATGGCTACAATATTATAATACTGAATATTTCCGCAAGTAATGCTAGTCTCCTAAAGTTATATGTGGGAGCCGAGAATTAAGGCTGCAGGCCAATTAGGAGGAAACCTTTGTCCAGCAATGGATATATATATCATGACTCACCAGTTACTTCTCTTGTCTTTTCCACCAGTCTCATACTCCCAGGGTTCGAGGTTGGACAGCTTACTTCAGGATTAACATTATCATTACAATTCGCTAGTCTATTGGTAAAATGGCGGGAATATAACAATATGATCAATCAAACATCTGTCAGAATGTGTAAAAAAATATGCAAAACAATTTGAAACTCAAAAATCCATTTATTTACACCCTCCTCAACTCAAGAACAACTGAGCATGTTCTTCCAACTCACTGATTACATTATTATCAATATATTCCACCATTAGCTTATCACCTTCCAATAAAACCTCGGCTTTCATCAGCTCCGATACTTCTGCATCCATCTTTATGGGACTTATGCAGTAACTGTCCAACTGCCTAAATAATCTAAGTTTAACAGAACTAACTTTGTTATTATTATTTTGAATATTACAAGAGTCACAGATACTGTCTATGGAACGGCCCAAACTCCATTTAGAACTGATAAATACTGGCACGGTATCTTTTAAATCTGGTTCTAAAGTAACAGATTCAAACTTCGTGATACTATCCTCTTCTTGGATGATTCTGATTGGTTTGGGTTCCATGTTTAAAGGTTTTTTGATGGCGAAATATACTCTGTCAGAAGGTGGGATGCTTTTGGGGCCGATTGCCTTTTGTTTTATTCTCATGAGGTGTATTTTTGAAGCTGTCTTCACTTTTGCTGATGATTGGAGGGCTTTGCGTATGTTTTCTGTGATCTGTAAAAGTAATCAGTCAAGTTATAAGTACAATGCAGTATCACAGCATGTAAATGGTTGTATGCAACTTAGGAACTTCAGTTTATATTTTTTATTTATGTACACACAGAAAAATACATAGAGATACAACATAAAATTCAGTTCTCTAGATCCAATATTGAATTCAGAGTAATTACCTTTTCTTGTAAATGTTTGTTGGCCTCTCTAAACTGCCTCCTTGGAGCTTCAAACTGCTCTATCTTGGCTGCCATTGTTTCATCATCTATTTCTGGACAAGTGCTGAAAACAAAAAAAAAATTAATAAATGTAAAAGTTAAACAAACAAAAGGCAACACAGTGTTAATATGATGCTGTTAGTATTATGAGATTTTTAGTAGTTTTTATGATAAGGGCAATTCAGTATTCTCTTGCCTACTAATAATAATTACAAAATAATATTGGGGAAATTATATATCTATGAATCTGAGAATACTTACGGATGAAACCTATGTTCAATACAATAATGTTTCTTACACTTTGAACACAACATTTCATGTAGGTTTCCCTTTCTACATCCTTTTTCTGAACACCTGAAAATCTGGTCATCATTTTTGAGGTTAACTTCCTTAGGTTTTGGCGCCAACTCGCATTCCCCGGACATGCAATGTTCGTTGAAATGTTCCCGGCAGCATACCTTGCCACATTTGCATTGGAGAGGTAGAAAATCCGTCTGGTTACAGTTTTGGTACTGGCAGTGTTCACCAAGTGTAGGAAACTCCATCTTTTAAAAGGTACTTTGTCTTTTACCAAGTTCAATGTTGTCACTAATGTATGAATTAAACAAAGGCTTTTCTTTTGGGAATATTGGATTCTATAAAGTTCTATTATTATTTTCTTGCAACGCACAAAACAGAAAACAAAAATATTCTCTGAAGCTGCGTTCCAGCCCAAATTGAGTTTATGGTGCATTTCATTTTCAAATTGACAACAGGATAGCAAGCTACTTTTACTTAATGAGCGAAAAAGACAGCGCTTGCAAACGTTAAAAATCAATGAAATTTGGTTACCGAACCGGAATTTTGGAACGTCAGTGTAACATTTTCGCAAAAATGGCAGTCATTGTGATCGTTCAGAAACTAATGACGTTTGAATTTTGTTCCTCCAATTCGGATCTGACAATGTGGATTAGCTAAACTGATCAATGCAGCAGACTAAACACCGAGCTTAAGATGCAGACCCACGGCCCGCTTCCTTAAAGGCCAGATCGCGCCAAGCTAGGCCGACAGTCCGTGGGAATTGTCGCATCCTATAAGGCCTCCGGGGTGGCCTGTCTGTAATATAATATAGTGCAAATGGCAACACTACATTATAGAGTCAGTCATGGACGAAGAGTACACAGTAATTGATATTGAAATAAATAAATGCAAGTGATTCTGATATTATATTCTTTGTATATTGTGTAGTAAATTCCACAACATCATACTGTCGTCGCCCTTCCGATCCGTCAGTAAGTTCAAAGGCGAGGCGTGACGCGGCATCAGGGCGGCTGTCGCGGCCTGTACGGGCGCGCTTCTTCTGTTTTCTTTTTAAATGACTAATGAATAACACCACAGCGGTTGCACACGCGCTGTGGTTTTTTTTTTATTCAGTGGTCTACAGACGCAGCCATGCGCTCCGTATCACTTGACATGTTGTAGTAGCGCACCGGGCCGACACACGCCGTGGGAACTGGGAATGACAAGCCTCGACAAGCGTGGCAAGTCAGTTAACGGGCCGTGGGAATGCAGCTTTGCTTAGAAGCAAAATTATTATACTTTCCCAGATATATTGCGGAGAGGACGAAAGCAGTCCATGTTAACAGTTTGACGTTGACTGCGCCTTAATTTCGTAGCATTAAGGGCGGTTTCAGCAGTTTAACTGCTTAGTACAGCCGGGTCCGCTGCGCCATGTTTTCGTGTCTTACAAACACAAAATTACTAACCGATTTGAGGTCGTGGCCTAACATTTTTGTAAGCAGAAACTTTTACTAACTATTGTTAGAAAAATCGGCGCAGCGGACCCGGCTTTAAACCATGATGAATGGTCTAAGTTCTACTGCTCCAACTGGCTTTGGAGCCTCAGGTTCATAAAAATATGGAGAATAGTATTGATGGGGAAAAAAAAACACTCTTATTTAAGCATAGTTTATTGCAATAAAATAAATAAATAAAAGACATTTCATTTAGAACAGTACCACAAATTGGTGTCTCTTGACTCAAGGTAACATTGCTAGAATTTTCTTAAGACAATGGGTACAGATAAAAATGCAATTTTTATCGACAAAAGGTACAAGGCTGCTACTGGTCCATAGCTGGCAGTTAAAATTACTGGAGGGTTCTAAACTTTGCTTTTTTTTTATATATTTAAATAAAAAATATATTGGGTATAAAAAAAATGCGCCGTATTCGGTAGACAAGAGACTCACGAGGTAGTTACGTCTACTAACTGTATTGTTTCATACTATCGTATCTGTTGATACACAGTGCCAGTTTCATCCTAACTCATTCCATTTTTTATCATTCATCTAGCCAAATACTTATAAATAAATAATTTGAGCGCAATCAGCAAGTGATTGCAAACGAACTTGCTTTCATTTTCACAATTCAACAACGTCCATTGAACAGTATGTTTGGAAAACCCAATGCTATAGACATTGTGTTACTGGTCGTAAACCCGTGACAGTGCGGAAAAAAGATGGAGCTATACGACTTTATAGCTCCAACTCTTTTTCGCACTGTCAAATAAACGTCAAAGTCATATTTTTGATACTTCAATATTTCTTTACACAACCTCAGAATAGTATCAGCAGTGTTTAAGGCGAAAGCGCCAGGATAGCCCGCAATTTCAAATTTTCTTACGTTTTTTGCAATTTGCAGGTCAGTATTAGGTTGTATGTTGTCAAAATATAATTCACGACCGTAACAAGTATGTATTTACAGAATTTTAATAATATTAAAATCATCAATACAACTATTTCATGAAATCATTACATTTGAGGGCGATATTGCTGATTCTAATGAATATAATTATTTTAATACATACTTGTTACGGTCGCGTATCATATTTTGATTTTTGATCAACATACAACCTGCCACTGGCATGCAAAATAAGTAAAAATATTTGAATTTTCCGGGCTGCCTTAGCACTTTCTCTCTCTCTTTTCTCGTTCTTCATCTAAGTAATCCCTACATGAGTTTCAACGTTTCCATAGCCGCCTGTAACCTCTCGATTTCTCCCTGTGACTGCGTAAGTTTCTCGGAGTTAGTCTTCTGTACTTCGGCGGGTACTTTGGTTGTGTAGTCGTCCGCGGCCATCGCTTGTTGCAGCTTGGTAATTGTTTGAGATAGTGCTTCTTTCTTCTTTTCTATCTTTGTTATCTCTTTTTGAGGGTCGATGAGGCCCTGGAAATGAATATTATGTAAAATTCATTCAAATAAATAAAATTGAAGTGTCTGTTTGTAATGTCAAAATAACAGATTTTTATTAAATGCTTATGAAAGTACGTACTGACAAAATAAAATAAATATTTTTTAAATTTTTGTTTGTCTGTCTGTCTCTTAGGTATAGCTAATCTCTGAAACGGCTGGACCGATTTTAGCGGGATTTTGGCTTTGACTAATGAGTGGCGGGGCACCGTGAGCGTTGACTAATGAGCGGCGGGACGCTTTGAGAGTCGACTAATGAGTGGCGGGACGCTTTGAGCGTTGACTAATGAGTAGCGGGACGCCATGAGCGTTGACTAATGAGCGGCGGGACGCCATGAGCGTTGACTAATGAGTGGCGGGACGCCTTGAGCGTTGACTAATGAGTGGCGGGATGCCGTGAGTAATGAGTGGCGGGGCGCTATGAGTGTTGATGAATGAACGGCCTGCACTAACCCCTCCCCCCGCTTCTCGCCGTACACATACCTAAGGCGCGGTACATCAGTATCGGTCAAACTATAATATGCGACTTACAATAACGACTGCTGCTTTATTTCTCGACTTCTGTATGTAGATTAGGAGCGTGATGTTACGTTACATACCTTCAAAACAAGATGCACTTCAATCTTGTCCGACACCGTCAGTATGGAGCATCCTATCGGAGGTTTTTCATCCGACAGTTCACTGTTGGCTAACGACTGCACACTCCTGAACAGACCCTTCAGGGTTTCCACCTATAGGAACATACGAAGGTATTGTCATTACAGGGTTAAATTAAACAAACTGGCGAAACTTCACAACACGAAAATTCCGTCTTATACTTGAATTTATATATTTACATTTATTGGCACTAATGTACTATCTGATCTATAAACTTTAACGTTATGCAGTCAAAGTTGATTTTTGAGTGATTAAAATGCCGTAATTTTTTGGTAGCAATGGAACTTGAACTTTTTCATTGAGTTTGTTGTTCCAAAACTTAATAATTATCTAATATTCTGAATTCAATTTAAGATGCATTTTGCGTTACATGTTTCGCCACGATAAAACGATGAAACAAAAACGCGCTTAGACTTAGGCCGTGCGTACTTTAGACGCGTTTTCGTACGAATTTTACTCGTGTGAACACTTACGTACGGAACGATCCCGACCTTCCAAGTAGGTACTAAGGGAGCGCACAGACTGATTGCGAGTTACGTCGTACGTATACGTACGTGTAGTTCCAACGTCCGATAATAATCCGAACTTGTTGGGATTTTAAAACACTTTTGTGCGTTAAAAATAAAAATGGATGAAAGAAAAATGTAATAACTTGGTTAACAGACATGTTTGTCGGATCAGAGTGATTCACGTTATCAGTAACACTTATTATGACAAACATAGATCATATTAAAATTCATTGTTATATCGAGAGAAAAAAAAAATACGCATTCGGTTATAAGACAGCGACGACACCGCCAACCGCAGCCGAGTTATAAGAGAATTATTATCTTAAAGATACAGATTATTCATCGCGCTTCACGAATGAGATATCACCGGAACACTATCTATTTGACGGAGAAAAACGTATTCAGTGTGCGCACTCCATTCGTACGACCACGATCATACGTTTACATACGATACAAATTCGTTTCCAAAGTGCGCGCGCCCTTAAGGTTGTACAATATAAACAAATTGTAAAGTAATAGTGAACTCATTGGTGATGTAAATAAATAAAAGCTAATAATAAATAAATAAAAGCTAATAAATAAATAAACAAATAAAAGCTAATAATAAATAAATAAATAAAAGATAATAACAAATAAATGAATAAAAGCTAATAATAAATAAATAAATAAAAGCTAATAATAAATAAATAAAAGCTAATAATAAATAAATAAATAAAAGCTAATAACAAATAAATAAATAAAAGCTAATAATAAATAAATAAAAGCTAATAATAAATAAATGAATAAAATCTAATAATAAATAAATAAATAAAAGCTAATAATAACAAATTAATAAAAGCCTGAAATAACAGTGTCAAAAATCTAAATTTCTTCTTTCTATTCCTTTACCTTCAAATCCTCAGCAATGATGAGATGAGCCGTGGTTTTCTGCTTGTTGGTCAAGTTGTACTCCGAGCGGGTAGATCTTATTAGATGAACCATCTTCAGAACTGTGTCCACGTCAGATTCTAGGTCTTCTGAACGCCAGGGGGTATCGGCGTCCTGGGAAATAAATAAAGAAGTTAGATTTTATAAGATTGGAAAGTGAATTGGCGACATTGCATATTTGGACAGCCATTACAAACATCTCGATTTGGCAACAACAAATAATAGTGTTTTTTCTCACATGTTTTCGCATAATAAACAACGTCCGGTTATCTGAATTAAGCGTAATTGCTTCTCTTTAAGAGAAGAGGCTTTCAACCAGCTTTTAAATATGTTTTTTAGACACTAAAATTAACAGAAGCCCATCATTCCATTTAATTTATTATTTTTAACCCGGTATTGGACCCAGCTACCGGCGAGAATAGTTATTAGTATAGTTTATAGAGCCCTCCCTTTTCCTAATTTTTCATTAGATACCTAATTCCGAAGCAAGTTTTTCATAAAATACGCGACGGCACTTTTTCGAGCTCGTGAATTGAACTATTGTACACAGCCACAAATCAAGCTATACATTTCCAGTTTAGGCTGATCTCGCATTGTATAGGATTTCCGTACAATGAGAGGTCAGCTTATACTGGAAATTATAGCTTGATTTGTGGCCCTGTGTACATAAGAAAACAAAATAAAATATATATATTAATATCTCTTAAATTGTTTTGGTTTATATTGATCTCGGAATATTGAAATATGGATGGCATATCTATAAAAAAAAATCTCGTTCAAAACCATAAAACTACAAAAAACGCTCAGCATTAACTGTAAATTTCTCCTTAATACGTCAATATTATAACGTAAAATTTATATCAGAGTAACCGTTAGTTCATAAGTTTTATTTTTATTTTTATAAAATTTAAAATAAACGTAATTGAAGAGATTAGGAACAAAAAGTGTCATTTTACAGTTTTTGACTTTTTGAGTAAATTGAAAAAATAAATATTTAAGTTGATCTAAGCAATTTAATTATTTTTTATTAACCATTTATGTGTCAATTATTGTATAAAATTTAATGTATTATAAGGTTATCTTGCTGGTTTAGAAATTTGGAAAAAAAAAATACATATCAAATGACACCCTTTGATCCAATAGCTTGTAAATGTCACTATTTGATTCAATAATTTTGTGAAATGTCACCTTTTGAAACTTACTGTCTAAAAAATGTTACCATAGGAAAAATTCAGTATGAAAATATTTTTTTTTTAATGTACTCGGTTTGAACCGACTGAAGACTCTTCAAACGTATTTCCTAAGAATATGTCACTTTTTTAATTCAAGTCTTAATATCACTGTGATTGAATAAAAATGTAACTTTTTGTTCAGGAAGCAGCAGTTCAGATCGATTTTTCTATTAAACTAGTCACTTTTTGAACAAAATCTTGGGAGCTACAGATAGAATTTAATATTTTGAGCCGATAAAAAAAAAAGCAAAACACGTAAATGTCACTTTTTGTTCCTAACCTTCTCAATTACAACTGCCAAATTGCTACATATTGTGATGCGTCGGCTGGCGAACGCCATTTTGTGATAGGCCTCTTAAGATCCCAGGGGAGAGGAACCTCCTTTAAATCAAGAGCATATGCGACTCACAGTAGGATAGCTAGCCACACAGATGGACGGACAGCTGGTGTCCTTCTTGGGCAGGCGCTGGAACAGCTCCTCAGTCACGAATGGCATGAACGGGCTCAGCAGCTTGAGTCCAAACTCTAGGGTCGTGTAGAGAGTGCGACGGGCGGCCGCTTGTTGCGCTTCGGAGCCGGATGCGAAGACTGGCTTGAGGTATTCCTAGAAAGTAGGACAATTGTAAATAATTTACACAATACACGACAAAATTGATGTAAATAAATATATAGGGTGTATCTATTCAAACACGAATATTATAAAAAAAGGTGTATCTCTTAAATATTTTAAGAGATACACCTTTAAAGGTGGTAAAGAAGCCATGGAAATGTTTTTTTTTAATCTGAGTATATTATTTAAAAAAAAAAAAAAAAAAATTACTTGATAAATGATGATTAATTATCAAAATTCACCGCGCTCGTGCCACCACCGACGCGGCCTCGCCGCGTCCGTGCGGGTCATTCAAAGAATAAGTAAATTAAGGTTTTTTTTTTTTTGCAAAATGTCTCAAGCAATTTTAAAATTACAATAATTATGTAAAAATGTAAAACACTTAGATAATTATTTTTTTTCGCTGCTATGGCTTTTTTACCTCATAGAGATGTTTCTCTTAAAATATTTCGTGTATGAATAGATACACCTTATAAAGTGTTCCTACAGAAGTAAGTTTTAAATAGTCCATAGTTAAATGAGAGAATACCAGTCAGTGTCTCCGGTGTTATGTTGCGAAAATAAATAAAATAAAATTTTTGGTGCACGTCTACTTTCTCTCGAAGAGAGGAGGCTTGTGTCCCAGCAGTGGGAATATTATAAATTGATTATGCAATTTATAAAAAATGGTACAAAAAAAAAAAATATATCTTTAGTTTTCTTTTACGCAAATAAATAATAATAAAGATTAAAAAAATTGGGACAATATGGTACAGTCGCCAGCAAATCAGGTTATACGAAACTGTAAAATTTCTCCAAACGATTTTAAACCTCATAATTTTGACGGTTAAGTCCAAAATCGAATGAGAAAATTTGACCGTCTGTGGTAACTGGATGTGCTGGCGAAGTGGCGACTGAACAAATAAGGTTTGTTTAAGTTTTGCCAAATATAGCGCGATGGGTTGTGTGATGTCAGAGTTAGTGGGTCCATTAATAGCTTGCAGTGTTGGCTTATTGTTCTTGATGTAGGTGTTACTACACAAGGATTACTTCAAACTGAGAGTATAACACATACAGTATCATCACCTTTAATCCCTGAAAGGTTAGGCAGAGGTGTACCTTAATAGTACACCCACATTTTACTGTCTATTTGAGTCCCATGTAACATGGGGCGAGTCTATTGCCATCAAACAGGCACAAATGTAGACTCTAGGCAGCTAATGAGAAATTCTAGATAGAAAGGGAAGCGGTGTGGACGGGGGGGGAGGGGTTCTGTTTTTATCTTTACTTTTAACATCTTAATCTATTTGTCCCGGACAATTACTGTCGTGGCAGAAAGCACCGCTTACTGGCTGTTCCAACTTGCCGTACTATTGCACACTCCAAGTCACTTATTCCTCGGACATTAGCCGCTATTAACACTCTCCTGAACTCAAACACAGATTTGGATATGTTTGTGAATGAATGGAAGATGATACTGTCGGAATGTTTGAATTTTTGTGAGAAGAATGCATGACTGTGTTAAATAAATTATAATAATATATGTTTAAATAGTGTAATTGGCTTCAGCCGTTCTATTTAAAATAAATAAATAAATGAATCTCTTACATGCTGATAATTTGTGTACACATGTTTGAGCAAATGATTATTTTACCTTATCTTTCTTATCTTAAAATCTCAATAACTCTTTGCCCGAATCGGGAATCGAGCCCAGGACCTCATGCTCAGCAGTAGCAGGCAATTAGCGAGGCAGCTAAAACTTACCAGACTGAGTATAAACTTACCAGATACACATCACAGAGGTCATAGAGCCACAGGTTGTAGGAGTGCGTGGTGGCGGACGGGAAGTCGTACGAGGAGAATCCGGCGTTCACTTTGTTCACTGCGAGGGACAGTCGGGAGAGCATCCAGCGGTCCATTGGGGCCAGGTCCGACGGTAGGGTGGGTGAGTGCACCTGGATAAATGATATGTCAATAAGACGAGATAATTATGTGTAACCATTTTGCATTTCGTTAAATATTGACATTGCCTATTGCATTTTATGAAATTACATTTTTTTAACTCAAGACTAAAGCAAAATCGATTCGTCTAATGTCACCCGCACTATCCTACAACGCAAACAGTATAAATCGACGCTAATTAGTGTTTACTTCGTTATCATGAGCTACTGGTGCCGATTCCGTTGTTCACAAACTAAACTAAATTTAAGTTCAGTGCATCTTTTTCTTTCTATTTCATTAAGAAAAGGACAGAAGATAAATTTTAGTTTAGTCCTGTCAAATTAATCCCAAAAATAATTCAAACTATTAAAAAAATACGTATACGTATTCATAATGAGCATTGATTCAGACAGACATTGTATGACTACTTTATACTGACCTCATACACGGTGTCCTTAGGGAAGTACAGCAGCGCGAACTTGGTGGCATTCCATAACTTGTTGCAGAAGAACCTGTAGCCTTGTACTCGCAGGATGTCGAGGTTCAGATCGCGGCCTTGGGTCATCGCGCACAGGGCGAACCTGATAGAAGTAGTTGAAATGTGAAAATATAACCTACCCTGTTGTATGAAGTGAAAGGGGCGTAAAGGGTTTAGTTGAAAACCAGCATCAGGCACTAGTTGTCTGGCATTTTTGCTGAACTGGGCCTTTTTGGCGCAGCAGTGGGGCACATTTGCCTGCTAATTTCTTATAT
This sequence comes from Dryobota labecula, assembly GCA_947523025.1. NCBI lineage: Eukaryota > Metazoa > Arthropoda > Insecta > Lepidoptera > Noctuidae > Dryobota > Dryobota labecula. The sequence goes on along the minus strand of OX383296.1, from coordinate 3,372,381 downwards.
TTTCACTTCACACTTTTTATTTGTTTTCTTTATTTACTTGTAGTAATGTTGTGTTGTGTACCTTTTAGTCCATGCTAAATAAATGTATTTTCTTTCACTGTATAATTATGAAACCGAAAAAAAATCAAATATTAAACTTTGACAAGTTTAGTATTTGTTTTTTTTTGCTGTTTCGGTTTCTGTTTCTGGAACTCCATGTTCTTTGTACTGACATACAAAGCACATGGAGTTCCAGAAAGTAGCTGTTGCAGCTGTGCGAGGGACACAGACAAAATTCCACAAAAAAAACTTTTTTAAATAATAAAGTAAGTAAATGGCTTGGGATAAGCCCATGTGTGTGTGTGTACGTAAACGAAATACATAGTATCAAAAGTCAGATGTCCGAATTGCACAAAAGTACTTAATGAATGACAGAAAGAAAAAGTATTTATTGTGACTCGCACAGGAAGAACATAAACTAAACACACAATAATAAAAGTAGGAAGGTCCTGTACGAAGCCAAAAGGCTCCTATCTCAGCATGATGCTGCTAATGAGATATAATGAATCCCCTCCCCCCTCCTTCATAAAAATATTTCGTCTAAATGTCATTAATTCTCTGGCTATGAATTGACACACGAATTACACGTCGTTTAACAGCAAGACCCACCTGAGCGCATCAGTCCCACACTCCGGTATCCCATTGGGATAGTCCTGTTTCTGCCCCTGTTTGGCCCTCTCCACCTCCTTAGGGTCCAAGTTGGACTCCTCCAGCTGTTCGTGAAGGGTTTCCAGCGTGACTCCTTTCACTACGTCCACGGGGTCGATGACATTGCCCAGGGATTTGGACATCTTGCGGCCGTGCGCGTCACGGACCATCGGGTGGAGGTAGATTTCTCTGTGGAGCAGGTAGAATATGAAAGATCAAGTCCCTGATGTAGTTTTCAATAAACCATCTGACGTCTAAAACCTTTTATTGATGTGAAATATCTAATGCGGCAGGTCAGACCAGCTGTTGGCGTGGTGACGCGGCCAACAGCCAATATCCAAACGAATTTTATTTTATATAAATAAAAAAGAATTTTTAGTTTTTTAATAATGCCATATTTATTTCCTTAAATAAACCATCCTTTCAGTCATGCATATTTTCCATACAAAATAGTTTCGATGCTTGTGTTTAGTGACCTTTTCAAGATTTTCGTTCTGAACTCCCCTTTGTGTGGTTTAATTTAAGTTTATATCCGCGTAAGTTCTAGGTTTCCTATGTTTTATTTTTGTCCTGGCTTTCCCATAAACTCGAATACACCAACGAGACAAAAAAATCAAACTGAAATCTATATTGAACTCTATTTACGTAGATGCAAAATTACATTCTTACTTACTTGAAGGGTAGTTTTCCAAGTAATCTCTGTCCAAAGAACACCATCCTCGCGACCCAGAAGAATAGAATGTCGTGTCCAGTTTCCAGAAGCGTGCCCGGGTAAAATGCCTGCCGAAATTACCAGTTATGATAGGATATATTATTGGAAGTATCTGGAATACTAATGAACACTTTGTATCCAATGATGAGACTGACGTGTCACATCTTACGGTACTGATAAAGTCGCTGCTGAGCTTTTATAATGCTCGTGCACAAGAAAAATACAGAACTAAGAGAAACAAATCTCACCGTTTTTAATCAAGCCGGTTTAATTTAATTCGGTATTTATCCAAAACGACCCAGTAGTGGGATGTAACATAGATTATATATTTTACTAGCTTTTTCCCGCGGCTCCGACCGCGTGGATGGACCGGTTATCACGTAATAAAGTAGCCTATGTCTTTCTCCATATTCCAGGCTATATCTCTGGCAAATTTCATGATGATCGATTCAGCGGTTTAGGTGTGAAAACGTAACAGACAGAGTTACTTTCACATTTATAATATTAGTATGGATTTACACACAATTATTTATTTTTCCTGTCTTTTACCACCAACCTGCAAATCCTCAGTCTGATCTGGCCATCCAAATATAGAGAAAGTGAACAGTCCGGACGAGAACCAAGTGTCGAGTACATCATCATCCCTCACTAACTGTATGTCAGTGGCAGGCACATTGAACTTAGCGGCCGCTTTGGTGCGAGCCTCCTCTTCCGTGTGCGCTGATACCCAGAGCTCTTGGTCTTTGGTCTGAAAGGGAGCATTTAGTTTATGGTTTGATCATATAGGAAGAATGTGCAGTATGACATAATGTAAATAAAATATGCGAGCATCTTCTGCAATCTCAAGTACGGATGTTTTATAAAAATATTTGTGTTTACATGCGAGATTATCAGAGGTTCATTTTATATGTATAGGTGCGAAAAATAAACGAGCATAAGGTACAAAAAAAAAAAAAACTAAAACGAAAAAAAATATATACAGGGTGATTGGTAAAATACTAACAACCTGACTATATTAACCTCTCAACTAGTGATGTGCTGGATCGTCAAAAATGTATATCCACGGACACGGATCCGGATACAGATATTTAGTGTCAAGATCCGCGGATACAGATATGGATCTTTATTTTCTCACTCAATCAGTGTCGGCGCATGAACTTGAAACGACAGTTGACGTCACGCCCGTCGCAACGACGGGCAGGACAGGTTTCGAATTGCATTGCGCGCGTATTACTTTTGTTTAGTGTGACAATGGTGCCGATTCTCTTGTTCACAAACTAAACTAAATTTAAGTTCAGTGCATCTTTTTCTTTATATTTCATTATAAAAAGGACAGAAGATAAATTTTAGTTTAGTCCTGTCAAATTAATCAGCGCTTGTCGTATTTTTTTAAGTTTTTAATCACGTCTAAACTTGTATGGAGTAGTGACAGGCGCTGATTAATTTGACAGGACTAGACTAAAAATTATCTTCTGTCCTTTTCTATAGATAACGTTTGTTTGTGTATGGTTTTGGTACAAAAGTTAAAATAATGTCTAAGTACTAAAAAGTTTTTAGTGTAATTTGGAATTATTTTGAGAATAGTAAGTAAATGATGAATGTGCGAAGTGTAAAATTTGTGTCGGAAAATATTACTTACTAGAATATAATTATGTTTGGTGCCAAATATTTGATTTTAAGAAATAAAAAATACTCTTAATTGTTTTTTTTTTTAATTATACTACTTAATCACATAATCTGCAGCATTTTATCCTGTCAATTGAATTTGAAAATTAATAAAAGATTCGCGAGAAAAGTGACGGATACGGACAAGGATCCCATTATTCCCGCGGATATCCGCGGATACGGATACGGATATCCGGAACATCACTACTCTCAACTAACATCATAAACAACATCTTTTGTTTTATGACTTTTTACAAAACATAATACATTTACCAAAACCAAACCTTCAAGATTTCGTTGTTCTATCTAACACATTTCAAATCTGTATTTTGTTGTACCTACCTAAGCCTCCAGTACACTAGACTGGCAGTTTGTTTTGCTACGCGTAGAGTTCGTAACATTTAGAGCGTTCAATTTTAATATTAAAATCTGATGAATAATTAAAAGTCATAGAACAAAAGTTGTTGTTTACTATGTTAGTATATAGTCCTGAGAGGTTGTTACCAATAACCCTGTATAACGAAAATAAAACCAGCAATAATATTACAGACGTCCATGCTAGCATATCATAAAAGCTCGAGTGTGTATTTAGTTTTTTAGTTTCATTTAGTGATTGTGTAGGCCGCAGGAATCCGCTGGATGCGGGAAGCACAGAACCGATCGGCGGTGCTTGGGGGAGGCCTATGTGCATCAGTGGACTTCTTTTGGCTGAAATGATTAATTTAGTGATCCTGGGATTCATATTTTAGCTAGTTTATTGTTTCATTTATTAAAATTGGGCTGAGAATCAGCACTTTTCGAACAGTCCTTCAAGCTTTAGCTAGGAAGAAGTGGCGCAACAAACTCCCCAGCAGCACAGCTGTCTGTTCAGTTAGATAAACTTGATTCTATGCAAATGTTGCTGATGTAATATCATCGAGTTTTTAAAGGTACATATCAGAAATGATTGTGGAAGTGTCGAATTTGTTTTGTCCCAATTTTGAAATGGGCCGATAAACATTTAAAATTATTGTTATTATCACAGCAAAGCAAAATTAATTTACTAAATGTAATTATTATTTGTCAATTATTTTTGTTTTGTAAGTAATGATTACAGATCGGATAATCGGATGCATATTTACCTAAAGTTGAGGGTGTTAGCAATTATGGAATGCACTTTTGTATCGAAAAAATCCGCGAATCCGGTATTGACAAATTTAGAGTTCTGATTATAGAATCGAATTTATATTTATGCTAATATGGAATGCACATTTATATCGATCGTAAAAATCTCGCGATTACGGAATTGATAAATTTACTCATTTTTGACTACAGAATCGAATGCTAGCCAATGGTGTAAAGCTAAACAAACATATTTAAGAAGTCATTTTCATACCATGTATCCGATTAGTTGTGCATTCCTGGATTTTCAAGAATCCAGGGATTAATATTAAGAAAAAAAAAAAAACTTTTTTTGCCAAAAATTAACTAGGTAAATATCCGAATATCCGATCTGTAGTAATGAGTGAAACAATTACTAATAATGTAGATATTAAAATGGATTGAAAACCTAAAATATAGCAGTACTTTGTTACTACAACACATTATAACTCCGACAAAATTGCGTCGATCTAGAAAATAATTTAAGAGTAGGGCACAACACGCCATGCAAATGAGCCATAAAGCCACTACATCCACGCTTAGAGTCCGTCTCACGAAATAAGTCTCGTTGATGCGGCGCTGCAGGCATGCGATGGAATCATAAATCTTTATTTATTTATCTCAACATCGCATTGGTTAAGGCGAAATCGTCAGGGTAGCCCGCGAAATTCAAATTTTCTTACGTTATTTGCAATTTTCAGGACAGTATCAGGTTGTATGTTGATCTAAATATGATTCGCGGCCGTATCAAATATTTATAGAATTATAATCATAAAAATCATCAATACAACTCTCTACTTCCATATAATCCTATTGAATGAATATAATAATAATAATAATCCTATTGTAACACTGTCTGCTACTTAGTACAAGTTAATTGTTAGTCTACGTGTGAAAACTTGTAATTGGCCATCGTCATGTTAAAACTTTATAACCATTGTGTCTGATTAGCTGTTAGTTTAATAAAAATAATATAAACATTAAATCTTGATAGTTGAGGATTATCTAACGGAGTTGTATTACTGATTCATAAAAGATTATAATTCTGTAAATACATATTTGTAACGGTCGCAAATCATACTTTACAACATTTACCCAGACAATGCGCTGCAAATTGCAAAAAACGTAACGAACATTTGAATTTCGCTGACTTCCTTAGCGCTTCCCCTTAATAAAATCCACAATCTTAGATAAAAAAAGGTATCCGAGGTGGAAGGTTTCTTGTCAGAATGTGGCTAACTTGTATAATAACAATGAGTTCCACTTATTGCCGCGACACTTGTTTCGTGAGACGGAGTGTGTCGCAGCGACATACAGCTGTACCGCTGGCGCCGGGCGCGGGCTCGGGCTGGCGGCGCGCGCGGATGCGGTGCGGCTTCCGGCGCCCGGAGCGCGTGTGGCGCCGCCGCGGCGTCGTCTTGCTGCGCCCCGACCCTTCCGCGTCGCAGAACTCCTTGGCGATTCCAGGGAGTTGACAGTTTTAGTCGATTTTTGAAAGCGGTAGCCGGATGACGCTGTTTACGCATGGACATAGTTCCAGCGTATACAGCGACATACGGCTGTACAAGTTCCGTCAGTCACGGCGTCGTCGTCTTACTGCGGCCGGAACCTTCCGCGTCGCAGAACTCTTTGGTGGTTTAATGAAGTTGACAGATGAAGGAGTTTAGTCGATTTTTGATTATGTTTGGTGACGTCACTAGTTCACTCTATCGATTAATCTGGAGCCGCGTTCAAAAATTATTTTTGTTTTGAATAGACGCTATAGAAAAACCTTTAGTTCTGCTTAGATTCAAGGCTTTGTTTAGTAGGATAGTGAAAACAACGTTTGGCCTTTGGACACTCAGCCAAGACTGACATTCAGCTAAAGAGTTATTAAAATATTGTCAGGTTATTTATGTCCCATAGAATTTCTTGTTTCTTGCCGGTTGCATTACCTTATACTTTCTAAAATTGCTTAGTTTCAAGTTTTTTCTTTCCAAAAAAGTTATCGACCTGCCTGAAAAAGTCCTACAATTTCCATCACCAAACACCATAATACATATTATTTTCTTTGACACTGAAACTAACTGAATCCGTATCTATGTATCTGTCAAAGACAGATTGGATAATTTGTCATTATACATACAGCGCCGTCCCTTTGCATACTGTCGCCGTTATGTATAACGCCTAAGGCAAAATGTATAACGCGTAGGTATTATGTAAAAGTCCTTAAAACCCAATTGATGATACGATTGCCGTATACATAATGCCTAGACGAATTGATACAACTAGTTCTATTTTCTACAACCTGAGGCGCTGCAGTCATTTTATTTTTCGGGGGTTGGTAAAATAGTGACAATAAAACATGGACGATATAAATAAAAAGAAAATTGGTCGGTTACTTCAATCTTCAATGTGAGTACAAAAAATACTTAATGAATGGCCAGTAAAAATGTTGGAATGGGTAGTTCGATAAATAGTTCGGCAGTTCGCAGGTTAGGTTGGAACTGTGACCAACCACGCGCAAGCCGAGCGAGCGATACGAGCGGTGCCGTGGCAGCGGCCGGCGAGCGCTAATTCCAAATTAGATTTCTTACAGACTAATTTCGATTTGGCTATTGCCCACACGTTACTGCCCGTTAAGCTACTTTATACTGCTATTTATTTAATAATCCATTTAAATATTTGTTATGACTCATTTTTATTTAGTCTACTGCTCAGTTTTTCCAGCTGAACTTGTTAATAATCATGGTTACCCTAACATCTGACTCTTGACGAAATGGATGCGATCAGAAGCGTCATCAATTTGCCTTAGGCATTATACATAACGGCTATAGTATGTATAATGACGAATCATACAATCTGCCTGCGACCTATCAATTCTTGTCCTTTATGAATATTATAAAATCTATATCATCTTACCTCTGGTTCAGGCAGTGTAACCCTATAGGCCGGTATCCGGTGTCCCCACCACAGTTGCCGAGAGATGCACCAATCACGAATGCCCTCCATCCAATGGTACCATGTCTTCTCGTGCACATCCGGGATAATCTTCAGCTCACCGGTTTTAACTGCCTTGATGGCTTCAGCCGCCATTTTGTCGCATTTTATGTACCTGAGATTTTTAGAAGAACTGTAAGGCTCTGCGCAGACCAAAGAGCAGCGCAGAGTAGAGGATTTTCGGGTGTCATTGAATAGTAAATCTTATTTACAGTGTCATGAAGTACAAAGTTGTACGACATCGTTAACAAACGAAAAGTCAATCAAATAGGACATTCATGATAAGGTTTATTATTTAAAGTCACAAAAATACCCCACATTAAATTTGAGACAAAATGTTTCTTGCAGCCATTTTCTCTACATACTCTCCTGTATTAATACGTCAAGCGCACATCTATGACAATGACAGCCTTTTTGTCGTAGCAGTAAAGGCCATTTTTAACAGACTTAAAAAAAAAGGAAGATGTTCTCAGTTCGTTGGAATCTTTTTTTGAAAGTATACTTTTTTTTTTGAAATCCCCGATTACTTGAAGATGGCTGTACCGATTTATATTTATGTTTTTTGTTTGAAGGGTATACTTCCTATCCTAGGTTGTATTATTGTCATCAGGTCAGGATCTGATAATGGGATCCTGAAGAAATCGAGGGAACTATTCAAATATTACACCTACACACACCTATAGCGATTTGGATATTTTTATAGTAACTCGTGCATTTGCTCTCGGAAAGCACCATTTGGTGAAGTGGAACTGATGATGAAGACCACAGATGACCACCAGAACTACTCAATAATAAGTTTTTAATGTTGCGATTCGATTACTTTAGTATATAAATGGTTGCTAAGCAATTTATGCTCGTCACAATGCGAATGGTGAAATGGAGCTGATGGTGAAGTACCAGGAGAACTCCTCAACAAGTAACGTCCCTGCATCGGGAAAAGCAATATTTTGTGAAAGTTGATGAGCAGTTGACATTACGCTATTGTAACTTAGATAATTTACAAACCGTTCCACTTAATACGTATTTTCCCACTTAGTCTACGTGGATAATGTTATAATAACTTCCTGTCACTGTTAATTACATAGAGTATTCGAACTTTTGTACAAAAAACTACAACCGACTTCCAAAAACAACACTACAAAGTGAAAACTTACTTTAAATTCGGAAAAAAACGAAAATACAAAACCAAAGACACCACACATTGTTTTTGCTCCACATACTTTCTATCCCGTATACGTCCACGGTAATAATTTGACAACGACAGCGCCTTTATGTCGCAGCAATACAGGCCATTTTTTTATTTATCGCTTGCTACTAACGTGTGGTAGACAGTAGTGGGACTCACCACTGCGGCTTGAGCATGGGTTCCACCACATCCTTGGAGCGGCTGCACAGCGGGACCACCATGGGGTGTTCCTTCGTCTCCTTGTACAGCTTGGGAGTCTCGAGCGCCTTGATGATACTGCGCCGAACGTCGTAACGTTTCATACCCTGTACATAGCAACATTATATGACGCGTGTATTCCCTGAAGGATTAGGCGGAGGAGAATAATTAAGTGAGCCTCAAAAAGATGTATACATCGACAAGAATTCATTTGACCCATACTAATTATACTAACCTATACAAATTAATAAAATTGAAGTGTCTGTCTGTAATGTCACAGCTTTTTACTAAATACATTTGAAAGCATGTACGGTAATTATATTTAAAAAAAAAACTATTTAAATGTTTTTGTCTGTCTGTCTGTTTGTTCCGGCCAATCTCCGAAACGGCTGTACCGATTTTGACGAGAATTTCACTGGCAGGTAACGCGAGCTTTGCCCGCGGGTAACAGCTAGTTGGTACAATATTAAAAAACAAAGATTGCAGACGATTAAATGAATTCTTGTCGATATAATTATACATATATTTTGAAGGCTGACTGTACATCAATAAGTTGCATTACGTTTACGTGGCGTGGAGTTACAAGTCCAAAAGCAATGTCTTTAATAAAAACATGACATCAAATGAAGCCTTTTATTCATTAAAAGCAAGAATGTAAAAAATAAAAATGCACAGGGACAAATTAAATCAGCTAGCGAAACTTTACAGACATGACGGCAAGCTTATTATTTATTATAGTTCGTGCATCCCACGGCCGTTGACTCCTAGCAGCTGTTATTAAAAATTAAAACTCTAAAGTTTTCTAATATATTATTTCCAAAATCAAAATATTTTATTTCACATAAACCTACATGGGCACTTATGCAACGTCAGAAGCTAGGTGATCGTCGCGCCAATAAGCGATCATTATGTCACTTTTTGAACGGAAAACCAGGAAGCGCCCTCTGTCGGCGCGACCACGCGTACAGGTAAGAACTTAAAAGAACTTACAGCGAATGCTCCGCAGTTGGGCAGCATCTTGCCCTCGTCATCTAAAATATTGATGTAAGGCAGATTGTGACGCTTGGCCAGCTCGTAGTCGTTCACGTCGTGCGCTGTCGAAATCTTTACCGCACCTGTTTTGTAAAATAAACAGTTTACACACTTACAACCCCTAAACCCTATTAATAATAATAATAATCATCATTTAATCAGCAACAAGACTCTAAAGTGTTAGTAACAATATACTTACAAACTATGTTAGTAAAACATTAACAGACACAATTTGTGACATCACTGCTGCAAGGTAACAGGCCCAGCTGATACCCTGCAGCAGTGGTTCACAAAGGCACAATCCAGCCTACTTGCTTCCATAGACAGGATGCTGTTGGTACTGCCCCGCACCCTACTAACCAGGGATGTGCACCGCTTTCGCATCACAGTGTAGAAGCAGTCAACGCGAGCTTCCGCAAACTTCCCAGATGCGCGCAGTATCGGGGCAACCCCAACAGCACCCTGAATGCGTTATTGTACTGAACGTATTAACTGATCGTATTATGGGGGAAACGCTAAGCGGATTAAAGTATGATTCGCGATTTGTTATATTGGAGAGTTATTGCTATTGGAGAGTTGTTAATTTAGTTTTTTTTTTTGTATTGTTATTGCTGCATGTTCACTTTTAGAATTTCTATTAATATTATTAATTATGGTGTATGTGATGTATAAAACACAATATAAATTGTTCCTGATGAATAAATAAATATTGGAGAGTTATTGATATTGGACGAATACTAACCGGTCCCGAAGTTTATGTCGACGTAATCGTCGGCGATGATCGGCAGCTTTCTGTTGACGAACGGATGTACCACGTGCTTACCCACAAGGTGCTTGTACCTGCCAAACAGAAAACAGTTATTACACGATCAAGTAAAATAAAGCATGTTAAATTAAGGAGGAGACGAATGTTATTATTCTGTTTGGAAGATTTCAATTACTATTACGAATATTTAAAATGTTATTTTCAAACGTAGGAACATCGAAGCATTGAAAAATATACTTTAAGTTTTGCCAGTTAAGGTAGATTTAAATTAAATGAAAAAGACGGTAACTTTAAGGCGTATGAAAACTGCTCATTTTCTTGCATTTACATTTTTATTTTTTTAATCTGTGAATGCAGTTCTACATGTCTCAAAAATGTAAGGACAGTCTACTAAAACTATTTTCCTGTAGCTACAATGGTTAAGGTACCTGGCCTTACAGCCCCGTCTCAAAAATCCACCCAGTATAAGTGTATTTGTACATGTCATAGTTTAGCTTACTCTACTGTAACTGTAAGTTTATTTTTATATTTAAGGCATCTCGCAGGTCAACTTAGGAGATTGTCGGCTGCTTAACCGAGCGTACCTATATGTGCCTCAATAGAATAAGGCCTCCAGCCAGGGCATACAACTTAAAAACTAAGCGACTACACGCTAAAGGCACCCCCTGTGGGGTACGGACCTCGGCTTAGGGCGTCACTAGGGGAGAACAGCAAAGGTCAGGCTGGATCGGATTAAGTAACTGTAAGTATAGTAAGCAATTACTTAATATGTAAATACCTTGTATCGTTAGGATTCACGGCCACCGCCACATCAGCAAGCATAGTTTCTATCCGAGTGGTCGCTACTATGATCTCCTCATTTGTGTCCTCCGTCTTGTACGCGAAGTAGACTAGCACACCGAATTCAACCTAAAACAATGTGTCACAGATATTAGAGGCAAGATTACTAAGAAAGCGTGCAATACGAATACAAACCTTATTAATATGCGTTTAATGTTAATATTCGTATGCGCAAATGTGATTAAGGGTTTCGAAATGCGATTATGAATATTAAAGTTCTACGAATACTGTTTACATTCGTGTACCTTACTCTGGACAAGATTCACAACAATTGAATCTTGCCCTAGGTCTCAGATGATGCTGTCTTTGGCTTTTTAAGGTGGAATTAAGAGATTTTTTTATTATTAAGAGATTACGAGTACATTACTAAAATTATTAATGGGCCGAATACGGGTTTTACTGAATACAAATATTCGGCCGAATGTTCGGTTAAAAGTTTACCGAACCGAATATTCAGCAGGATTTGGCCCGCTTTATTGTGCATCTCAAAAAATAAAGGCTGTGCTTGTCGAGCGTACTGAAGCGCACGTCACTTCCGCCCGCTGACGCCGCTACCCCCGGACGTCCTGGACTGTTATTTTATTTTATTTATCTTTATTTATTCAGACTACAATGGTCTATAGCGTTATTGCATCATCTAGCTAGTTAGTGGCAAAACATTGACACGTGTTAATGTTGAGTAATTATAAGAAAACAACACAATCCTACCACTTTTATTTCTTCTATTAGACCATAACTAGCATAGGCTGTTTGTGTATGTGAGTTTAAATGTTTGTAAACGCACCCACAATACAGGAGAAATTCCTAGGGAGGGGCAAGTTTAAAAAAAAAATGCTTCTATTCGAAGCAATGTAAGATTATTACTATGTATCACACTTGATAAGGATACAATATAATTATGTAATTGTGCTTATTGTAGTCTATGCTTTATTATATTTTCTGTGGGATGACGAGAGCCCGCGCTCTCTCCGTTGTCAACCTGAATCAAAGTGTGGAGTGCTAAATAAATAAATAAAATAAAAGAGTGTAACGTACTTACTTTCCTTGATCTACAAGCCATCCCGACCGAACCTCAAACATGGTGTCAGAAGTGGGATACGAACTCACGCCCACATAAGTGCTACTTCATAATTAGACTTATAGAGGCAGGCAACTTTTTAATACAATATTATTTGGTAGAATGATCGGCATTTTTGAGGAATAATCGACCCAATACGAATGTTTGGTAAACCTGACGAATATACCGAATACCGAACATAAAACGAATATTCGGCCCATCCCTAACTAAAATGTTCCTCTGGTCCCTTAAACGTCATAAAACGACAAGGTCTATTTGTCTATGTAACTCTAGATAGTTTAAATCTTAGTGAAGTCTATTGAGGGAGTGAGAGTTTTGTCAAAAAGATAAAGCGAGATCGTCTAAACTTACTTAGAACATAATGACAGTAACACAGAACGGATAAACATTGTAACTATTTCTAAAACATATTTCATTTACGTAAACTCCGGCCGATGAGAGTATGCGTTCCTGAAGTCTGTCAGCTGAGTACAAAAGAAAACGTATTTTACGAATTTAAACTTTATTGGTTCCTAATCGTGTCCAACTGACAGGTGTCAGGAAATGCATTCTCGGTGGCCGGAATATAGTATACAGTAAGTAAATAATAAATTAATAACTCACCTTTTGCGCATACCCCGGTATACTCAACATCGTCCTTCCAGTTAGCTCAACTTTATCCACCTCAATATCGGATATCGCGCTCTTGAGCGTACAGGACCAGTTCACAAGTCTATTAGCCCGGTAGATGTCGCCACTATCGTGTAGTCGAATAAAGGCTTCGTTGACTGCACGGCACATTGACGGGTCCATTGTGAAACGGACGCGAGACCAGTCGTAGGATGAGCCTAAGGAGCGAAGCTGTTCGTATATGCGGACGCCTTTTCTGGGGGGAAGAATTTTGAGGTTAGAGAGGGTTTAGACAGTTGAAATTTTTTACAGATGAAATTTAGATTTAGGAGCTTCACTACTGGGGTGAAATTCGTAAAAATAAATTTGCTAGATTAGGTTGGCCACAACTTTAATCTTGACGCTCCGAATTTCCGAATGAGACACTTCAAAGTCGACTTTTGAGAGACCTTTGATTTTATTATTTGTCCATTAATTAGAATTAATTGAAGCTTATCGTAAGGACCTTATATGGACTTTCTGATTTGATCTGAACTGCCAGCAAGCAGCGAAAACAGATGCAGGAAATACTGGAAGTCCTGAATAGAAACGAACATTTGACAGCCAGGATAGCATAATTCATAATTGCTTGATGCAAATATAGGTTTGATTTACATTCTAAAAACTGTTGTTCTTTATGAATAGAGATTACTGTCTGTACCTTATGTATTTACTCCGCAATATAAAAAAATACTGCTGTAGCATCTACTAAAAAGTTAAAAACAATAAAAATAAAAGGTGTACTAACTGTTCCTTCCATTCCCACACTTTCTTGATAAACTCCTCTCGGCCCAGGTCATGCCTGGTTTTCTTCTGTTCTCTCCACAGCTTCTTCTCTACCACCACTTGCGTGGCAATGCCAGCATGGTCGCAGCCTGGGTTCCACAGGGTGGTTTTACCGTTCATCCTGTTGTTGAATTGAGAAATTTCAACGTAATCAATGATAAATCTTAGGCTGTTTCAAATTATGGAAACTCGTGGCTGACAGAATGAAATAGAAAATAGTACCTAGGCACATTTATTCTTTATTTTATACTTTTAAACTATGTTCGAAAATGATTCAAAGATTGACTTCCTATTGAATTAGATATTGGAAAAAAAAAAAACTACTGTTTCTATTGGGATGTGCCCTCAGATTCTCTTTTCTTTCTTTGCAAAACTTCAGTAGCTAACTCAGCTAAAAAAGAGTGTCCTAATAAAACTAATATGTTAGCTTGTTCAAATATTATGATTTTCAATTACCTGTGCCACCTAGTGAGTGCATCTTCAACAGCATTGGTTAGTGCGTGACCAAGATGGAGAGTGCCCGTCACATTGGGAGGGGGGATCACCATCACAAACTTGCCTTTTGGATTTGGTTCTAAGACAGATTTCCTCTGCAAATAGAAATTAAATTAATATGGTCCTTAGTAAGTTATTTTCTGACTTTCACTTTGTAATTATAAAAAAAAAAATCTTTAAAATGATAAATAAAATATTCCCACTTATTTGAAATATTTCAACCAAGTTTAGAATTTTAATTAAGTAGTTTATTTGTAAAAAAAAAATGTTTCGTTATTAAAAGAAAACACAAGAGATATAATGCATATTATTTTGTTTTAAATAAACTAATTCATACTCACTCCATACTCAGGTTTGAAGAAGCCCTGTTTCTCCCACCAGGCATACCACGCAGCCTCCACATACAGTGGGCTGTAGGCATCGGGCATAGCACCCGTTATGTCCTTCTTATCACCCGGTGCTGTATCAGCTGTGTATACGGCACTCTCTTTTGTTTCTTTTACCTTTTTCTGTTGGGTAAAGAGTTTGGTAGAGTGCTGTAGGTTGTTAATAAGGATGTTGGGGATGCAGATTTGTTTACATCCGCAGATGCGGATTTTTGGTGTGTCACATGAACGTTGTATGTTGATCATAATTCAATTCGTGGCAATCATAATAAAATAATTACTAAATTATAATCATTTGAAAATCAACAATACACTCTTGAAATTATGTGTTTGATCAATATTAGATTATAAGGCAGTTTTGTGAAAATGTGTCAATATAGAGCTATATTGATGATTTAAATTATTATTTTTTCCATTTTGTTTATTATGATTTTACTTAAATTCACCCTTTTCCACCCACTGCATCCACATGAGCTCCACATTGATTAATGTGGATATGATATATGTGATAGGTTTTTTTTTATATGGACAAGGATTATGATGAATTATCTGTTTACAATCTATTTACAAACAGACTTCATTTTGTAAGTATTTAAGTTTATAGGTACTGTTTAATGTGCAAATTAAGTCATTCCTGTCTGATATTATCTATTGCTTTAGGATAGTAAAGATAAACACTTTAAATTATTATAAGTTATAAATTCTTTCCCAATCATTTTAATAAGAATATCTGAATTATATATGCAATGTTTTAATATCTGTAACATTATTTTTTTTTCTTTTTTGATCAAATAGAATAAGTCTGAATGGTAACAGACAATTTATCAATCAATTTCATATTTCTTAAAATTGTAATGATCAAAGTTATCTCATTACTTACATGTAATACAGAACATAGATCATTATGTGTTGAAAGACAATTAGACTGATGCAACGTGACTATATATTGCGGCATTACTTTCACTTACCGATACCAGGTTTCAAGTTATTAACCTAAGAATTTCGCTACAACAAAGGAGCAATAAAACTCATTCTTAAACTAATTATCTGCAAAATAAACGGAGTTTAATAGCTTAATGGTATTGTTGTAGACCTACAGTAGGACTCAAAAACCTACCTCTGGTTTATCTTTCGGCACAGCTGGCGAAGCGCTCTTTTTATCCAATTTGGCTTTCAGTTTATCCAACTTTGCAGCCTTTTTTGCTTCTTTCTCTAGTTGTTTAGCAGTCTTCTCTTGAGGCTGGTCCCCTGAGGGGTCATTTTGTACTTCGTTATCAGTCATATTAACGCAAAAACTAAATAAATTTAAATATTGAGCGAATCACACCACATTCCGCAAATGTGATGTGGATTGATAATGCGAATTGACAGTCTATTGTTCGGTTAGAAATTTGACGTCTTTGAATCGCGTTCGGAAATTACTAATTAGTGTGGCGCCCCCAAAATCAACTAAAACTGATTAGTTTTCCTATTGCAACTGAGCATCGTACCGTGACAACACTAACTCACGCCATTTTGTTTTTCGTTTCTTGCTGAACGCGAAAGAGGTGTGCTCGCGAAATTTTATTCGAATTATACACATCAAAAATAGATTGAATACGTTTTATCTTCTTTTTATTCATCGGATTCATCACGTCGGATAAAATGTCGGATCGAGAGGTACTATTATTAACCGTAGTTTGTCACGTCCGTCTCGCATTCCCGCCGCGTGTGTTTTATTTTGTCGGCGGATCGTTCTATATTTAATGACGATAATATCGCTTGGGTGATTTCAGAGGAGTCGCTCGAGGACTCGTAACGGGTCCCGAGAGCCGGCACCGAAGCCCGTCGCAATGTCGCGAGGCCACAGCCGAAGCCGGTCTAGGACGCCGCCCCCGCCAAAAGCAACGAGCAGAAAATATAGGAGCCCGTAAGTCTGCTTTTACTAAATGTTGGTTGTGGAAGCTTATTTGTTACTAACCTAAAGTTAATGAGTATTTGGCATTGTACGTTGTTTTACCAACAAATACTTATAACCTCGATCTCAAGGGTAACGCTCGCGTGTGTTGCGCAATGGTGTGTATCGTTAAACTCAAACATAGTTTACATGCGTCTCGGGAACTGCAAATTTTGTAGTCATTTATGCTAGAGTGTACGACCTTGCTGATATTTTAGTGACGATTTCGCATACTAATCTGTTAGTCGATAGGCATCTGTTTTTAATTGCTTATTTTGTTCGATAGTAACAAAAATATCGTAGCAACGGTTTTATCAATAATGTTGTATGTTTGGGGGGAAGGGACGGCGCGCGAAAGGGGGGGGGGGAGTGATAAGGAAGTAGTAAATAACATAGCATTTCATTATTATTTACCTATCTGGAATATGTTTGTCCTCAAATGCCAGTTTCCTACCAACTTGTAATTTTTAGTTTTCTGGGTAATTATTTTAAGTCTCATCCCAGTTTCAACGTTATAAAGATTTCAAACATAATAGAATCAGCTCAAATACTAGTAACACTATAGTAATAATAACTTTCTACCAATGCAGCTCGAAACACTAATTACCAATAAAGTAATTATAACTTTCTAATATAATAAGGCTTCCTATAATGACATTTTCAAGATAAAAAAATATCTAATTAGTTAATTGTTTGACCAATAAACAGCATTTGATCAATAATTTTGAGTAACATTTGTTCAAATAACACGAAGAAATGACACTTACAAGTAAATTAATAACATAAATAAGTAATATTGAATTAGCCTATTGTACATAAATAATCATTTTTTATTAACACCAATATCCTGTTGTGCTCACGAGCTTCGAAATACAAGAATAATATGTAAAAGGTTCTCTGTTGTGTGTGTCTAACCCCTGCATCCTTTATGCGTGGCTACTAACAACCCATTTGTCGCTGTTTTCTACTCACAATAATATCGATCACATGAACACCAATCTAATCATAGAAACGGTGCATCCAAATACTTAGTGCGAGTTGGACTCATACACGAAGAGTTCTATACCACTCTAAAATATGTATTTAGCAAAAAACGCCGAAAAGAAACCACATTTCTTGTATGCGTATTACGGTTCATGAGATACAGCCTGCTGACAGGCAGATAGACGGACAGATGGTCAGCAGAGGCTTAGTAATAGGGTTCTGTTTGGCACCCTTTGGGTATGGAACCCTAAAAACTATAGTTACACAGTATAAACAATATGTTTATTGATGTGATCAATAATATTGTGTGCAGGAAACCATGACAACTGTCTTTGTTTGCTAACATGAATAGGCTTTTTGGTTGACCTCTACACAATGACACAAAATATTCCAGAATGATCTTCAATTTAAGTTGGAATGTACCAGATCAAACTATATTCTCATTCTCATTGTAATAAAACTCAAAATTGCATACCTTCATATTGGACATTGACATTTCAAAATAATATTGAACAACGTTTATTTTTGTTTGTCCCATTACGAGAGTTTGTAAGCAATCAATATACTGTACTTTAGGAGAGGCCTATATCAAGCAATGAACTGCAATAGGCTTGGTTAATTGACAACAGGTGAGAGGCCTATGTGCATAGCAGTAGAATTTTATAAGCTTGGTAAATTGATTGATTCAGATTATAACAATATAATATTATATGTGTATTACTATTGTCACATTCTCAAAGCCCAAATGTCAAGATCCAATCTACAGTCACCAAAAAGCAGCTTAGTCCTTCGCTTTGTGTGTTGTTGCATGTTAACTTGAGCGTTCCTGCTGACGCTAGGTCGGCCTCCAGGTCGCGATCACGGTCGGGCTCTGCGCGACGCGGGTACCGCTCGTCCCGGTACTCGCGTTCCCGCAGTCGCTCGTACTCGCCGCGGGGCTCCTATCGACGCTCTCACAGTCACAGTCCCATGTCCTCCCGCCGCAGGCACATGGGCGACAGGGTGAGGAGTGATGTTTATGTGAATACCTTTTTTTATATTACTCCCTGTAGTTTTAAGTTGTCCCCGCATGCTATAATAAAAGCTTGTACACAGTAGTCAATGTTTGAAGCATATGAACATGTTACAGCTATTTGGGGCCAGTTCTCAAGTTGATAAAACATAATACTAGACTTACAAGAATAATAATTGAAGTTTTATAAACAAAGGCCATTGTGTACTGAAGCAACAAAGAAATGTCAGTAGCAAGCAGTTTGCTATCTGGTTCAATCATCGTAAAAGGCGATTGAGACATAAGCAATTGGTTAATTTTGTGATATAATCCTTTATCACTACAGTCCCCCAAAAGCCAATTGCATATTTTGCTAAGAATGCAAAATTTTAGTTTTAAGAATAGTTTTAAGTACTTTAAAGTTTTTTTTTTTAATTAATGCATGCTATTTTTGAGCTATATGAGCTATGGTGCTGAAATGTTATCTGTATTTGGTTGTAAAAGGCGACTTATTTGAAACGAAATGCACCTTTATCAATATTTGATAAGAAAATAATAATGGCCTTAGCTCAATTTTTAAATTAAATTAAATGAAAACCAGCACAATATTAATTTTTGTTGTATTAAATTTCAGTATTCCCAAATTTCTAGTGTCTGTGTTAATCTGTGAACAAATTAATGTCTTACTCTTGAATAATTTAATAGTTTTTCTTTTACAAATATCAATGTGTTAACCCAGTATCAGTTTGATACTTTTGAGTACCACAGTAAAATACTGGACTGTCTACTCAAAACAGAGAAGCAAAAGAACAAAGAAAACTCAATATCTTTTGTAGCTTTTCTAAGCATTATAAAGAGTGAGACTCGCCTACAAGAAAATAGACCCCATGTACCGTCAACAGGAGAATCCTACGCCGTCTAGATGCCTCGGCGTGTTCGGACTGAGTTTATACACCACTGAACAGCAAATCAACCACATCTTCTCTAAATATGGACCCGTGGATAAAGTACAAGTCGTTATTGATGCTAAGGTGAGTTACTCTGTTATGTGTATATTTCAGGTTTTACCTACAAGTTTGCTCTGACTTAAAGGGGATTTGAAGAGACAACCATCATGTGTTGTACAGATAACAGAAGCAATTAACATAACTGTGAACCTGGCTTCTGAAGAATAACATATAACTAGTAAGGGCCCAGTGGTTAACGGCCCGACTTACGTGTTATATATAAAAATTTTGTGTTTTGGTCGTGGGTTTGAACCCACGCAGGCGCTTTACTTTGTGTAAATAATTTCATCACCACTGTCGCGAGGAAACTGGCATGTTCTAGAAGACATGTGACATCTACCAACCCGCACTGAGCCCGTGTGTTGGATTATAGTTCACTCTCTCTCGAAGAAAGGAGGCCTGTGTCCCCAGTGGGAAAATTATTGGCTGATTATGAAGATGATGAACTAGGGTCCAAATTTATAAACACGAGAGAGCTGTCATTTTGCAAAGTCGTGCTGACCAATTCCAGAAGTCGTCAAACTAGCAGGTATTTGATCCATGTGTATGTTGACACAAAGCACACCTATAGCGAATCACAATAGGCGTCAACGTTTAGCAATATTTTTGACCATAAACAAGGCACGCGTCATGTTGTGTTTATCCATTTAGCCCCAAACAATCGCGCCAAAAGTTGGTCGTCAAATAGGGATGATGACTAAAAAATATTTTTTTTGTCCGTCATGTAGATTATTAAAAAATATTGGACACGTATTTTTTCATTTTTTACGTAGTCAAAACATTACGGCGATACATTGAGTTCAAATGTGGCATGACGTCACTTCTCACTAGATTTTATACTGATCTGTGACCTAACGAGCCCCCACTCCCCAAGTTTAATGTGTTTTATCTAAGTCATTCTTTATTAATAAAATAAAAAAAGTGTCAAATATTTTTATATTATCTGATTGACGGACTAAATAGTTTTTCTCAGGACATATCCCTATGTATTCTATAGTAACAAGGCTTCCAAAATGATAGTAGTTGTCAGTTTAATTAATAAAACCTGCCTAAGACTAAAGCTTATTACAGACCGGTCGTTCCCGAGGCTTCTGCTTCGTTTACTTCGAGAATCAGGAGGACGCCAAAGTGGCCAAGAATGAGTGTACCGGCATGGAAATCGATGGGCGTCGCATCCGTGTAGACTTCTCTATCACGCAACGAGCGCACACACCTACACCCGGCATCTATATGGGAAAACCTACGTGAGTAAACAAGCATTAAACTTT
Source organism: Dryobota labecula (assembly GCA_947523025.1). Classification (NCBI taxonomy): domain Eukaryota; kingdom Metazoa; phylum Arthropoda; class Insecta; order Lepidoptera; family Noctuidae; genus Dryobota; species Dryobota labecula. Next base: position 3,351,597 of record OX383296.1, on the reverse strand, counting down.
TATCTTTTATAGGCAATATAGAAGAAATACCTAAATCTAATGACGGTTGCCTTCCGAAGTTCTGAAGTAGTTTTTTTTTTTTTTTTTTGTAAAGTTTTTAATTGTCCTCAATTCTGCATCAGACATACACATCAACACTGAATCTTCATGAGTATAATGCTCCAGCAGTTTTCACTATTAGTAAATCGATCAATATAAACTCAATCGTGTCGTGATGGCCTGTTGGTTAAGGCAAATTCGGGCAAGTACCAATGTAACTTTTTCAATTCATATGTACTTTCTGAGTTTATCTTGGACATTACTGACATCGGTGAAGGAAAAACATCGTGAGGAAACCTGGACTTATAGTTAATGTAAGTCTGAAATCACCAACCCGTCTTGAGCAAGCATGGTGATCAATGCTCGTGCCTTCTCTGTATGAGAAGAGGCCTTTGCCCTGCAGTGGGACAGTTATAGGCTGGCTGGTATGGTGGCTGGTAAACTCAGTCACATCTGTTGTAGAGTTGAAAATAGCATACGCGAACACACGCAACGGAGTTTTCTCTTGCACGCTATATTGAACTCTATTTTCGTTGTGATTTAGTTCATTATCAATTTATTACGCCATCAACCTAGTCTGTTGAGGCTGTGGAATATTGTTGTTGCATTTTTACCATACGGTATTTTATAAACTCCATCCAACATAGAAATTCACACATAATAAAGATAGTATGGGTGATTCCTAGATGTTGGTAGATCATAATACTGCAAACGGATTTAGAGTAAATTGTCCTAAAGTTTTGGCGATTTATTTAAGGCCTGATTGTACAAAAAATCATTGTATTCATGTTGAAGAAATAGAAAGTAAATTACTAGTAAGACTAATTGAACACATGTATTATATTTATAGCGTAAGCAGAGGTGGTGACAATGGATACGACAGGCGTGGTGGCCGTGACAGAGAGTGAGTATTGTTTACGACACTTTAAATAATCTTACATATTATTTTCATTTTTGCTTACTAATTAAGATTGTAGTCAAGTCTAGTCACTGCGTGGGATCAATCACATACAGTGGTCATTGACTTCGACATATTTTGATGATAATTTATTTATTAATTAATTTTCACTTTTCTTATATACACATTCTGAATATTGAAATGACGAGGTATTTTGGAAAACCTTATGGTATTCGCTTTAGTTGCTCAGTTACATAGCTTACTTGTGTGGCAATTCCTGTTTTATAAAAAAAATGTTCGAATTCTATTCTCAGTATCAATCTGTCAAAAAAATCTCTAATTTACTAAAATTTTTGACAAGTTTTTGACATTGATTGTCGCCGAGATGTAATTGCGACTTGAATTTGAACATTTTTTAAGTACGAGAATATGCATGTAATTTCACTTATCAATATTAGACAGTAATATAAACCCAAGAAAAGTATTAAAAGTTAAATACGACTATTGCTTGTTGCTCAAAAATTTTGTGAACCACGTAACAATTTTCTACTACAGTTCAAACGTACTTTTCTTTCGCGGTCATGATGTGACTTCATTTACCATGAAACTGCTTTGTTTACATCTGTTTTTAGCCGCAAATCATACAAATAAAACTTGTAAACTTGTGCTTTATTCAAGCAGAAATCGCACTTAATTCTTTAGTGAGATTTCAAGCACTTTGCAAAGAATAGATTTTTATTCACATAGTTTATTTCCGGCATTGTAGAAAACGACGCGTTTTGAGTTTGCGTTCTGTTCTGCCAAAAAAAAACGCCAGATAAAATAATGGATTGTAAAATAAGTAATGCATTAAAAATAGTAGAAATAAATAGAAATTTGTTACCTGACTCCTACCCAATGTATGTTGAAATAATGGACGTGCTAACACGCCGCCTTTCCCACTAACATAGAGTTTCCGCCCCCAGCGACTACTACTACCGCTCGGGCGGCGGGGGCGGCGGCGCGTACCGCGAGCGCGACTACTACCACCGCGGCTACCGGCACCGCTCGCCGTCGCCGCACTACCGCCGGCGTCGCTACGAGCGAGAGCGCTCCTACTCGCCGCGTAAGTCCTACTACCACCAGGAGCGGTAGACGACCGTTGGCCGCTCCTTCCCCAGACCACTGGTTTGCCAGGAACTACTATATACACCGACTGCAGGGGCCGTATTATGAAGTGTTCATGTCATATGCTTGCAGATCATTATGGCATCAAAACGTCATAATACAGCACCAGTACTTGTAATTTAGTCCAGTGGTGAGTAATTTGCTGGCTACACGCGTCTTAACTAATCTTTTGGGAAAGAATTTTCGATTTTTCGCGTCAGCTGCAAAATTACTACAATAATTCTTCACTAGACAAAAGTGGCTCACCCAAAAACGAATAAGCTTTTTGAATCAATTCTTCAAGAATTTCAGCTCATCTCGATTGACCATTAAGGGTTCATATAAGTATTATATTAAATCCCTGCTGGAAGGAAACATATAATTTTACACCTTTCCTTGCTTAAAAGGCCAAAAAGGCCTTGCTAAATGGGAGTACAGACACTTGACTAAATTACTAGTTCAAATGAAGTGCCAACAAAGCTATAGGCGTCATTTCTATATTTCTAGTTTACAAGCCAAAATAGCTCTTATTCTTAAAGTTTAAAGGACCATGTTGCTGGTAAACCAATTCTTTGGGTCACCGTAAATGCAGGGCTACTCAAACTGAGACGTTACTAGCAAGTTAGGCTAGTTGAATTGTAGACAATACCATTACCAATAGCATCATTTTTTTTATTCTTCGGTGGTGGGTGACAAAATTTTGAAACATGACCTTGACACGATATGAGTAGGTCACAAGAAAGTCTTGATATTATGTGTGACACTTATTGGTTTTCATCTGCACAAATTGCAGCAAGTGTGTCTAAATCCTTTCTTACCTTTTATTGGCTGTATAGTAAAATTAATATAGTAACTGTAAATAGTCAATTAGCTAGATAGGAGCTAGAAAAAAGGTGTGTTATGGGGTTTTACAGATTGTTGAACCTAATGTAGAGTTCAAAATAGAAGATAATTGTTATCTTTAATGTAGTTTCAGTAGCCCTGTTTGATTGACTTGCTAAATGTGCAGTAAATAGCTTATTAATGCCTTCGATGTGAGAATATGTATGACGATTGAAGCTCAAGCAATATTGTACAAAATTATGTATATTACACATATTATTATTTTATTTTTGACAGAAAGTCATTATTCGTTCTTTGTTATAATAGGTTAAATTGAGTCAGTGAACTCATTTTGAAATTAATTAAAATGTGAACTGACTAAAAAAAATTCAATTCAATTATTTGAAATAGATTTGTTTGAGGTAAAAACCTTTGCAATAGCTATGACAGAATTGTACTTATTCATTTCATAAAATAAATTTTCATATACCAAAGAATGGCATGCCCAAACAGTGCTCTTCCATAAAAATTGGTATCTTGCTACAAAACTCCTGTATATAATGTATGTGATTGTATGAAGTGGGGTCTGTCTTTGAATCTTTGTTTTAGTTTAATTAGGAATAAGTTTCTAAATGTTGTCTGCTATATCTGTTTTCTATCAATTTATTCTACAAAATATCCTGCATGTTGAGGATTTACCAGTATTATCCGCGTGTGACTAGACATATGGTGCGTTTACATTAGGTCGATTAGTTCGTTATTGGCTGCAACCGTATTTGGTCAACGACTAGTGTAAACGGGTTTTTCGTTGGGCGTATTCGGTCTCAGCCCGTACTCTGTCACCGACTAGTGCAAACAGGTAATCGGTTGGCCGTATTCCGGTGACGAGACGCCCGCCGCTCAGTTGAAGTATGCGGTCGCCGAATTTAGTGAACCAATCTATGTAAACAACCCTATTCGGTTAACCGATCCGGTTTAACCGAAACCGTCCGCCGTATACGGTGGTCGACCTAATTTAAACGTGCCATTTAGATTGGGGCTAGTTAACTGGCCAGTAGCATCGTAGAAATCGTGTCAGCTTTCACGACAGCTCGTCACGTATCATTCCAAGGCTCCGTTCCATTGTTATCGCTCGCGGGTTATACCTTGTGTAAACAAACAAAATTATGTGATGTTACTTAGTCATTTGATGAAATAGAATAAATTGATAGATGTTATGTTGCCACACCTTAGCATCATAATGTTTTGGTATAACACATAGTTACTCCCCTCTTTGACTTTGCAGGTCGTTATTAGTAAGTGCGTGATGCTGAGTTCAACTTCAGACATAGCATAGCATTTTGATACAACAACAGATCCCAACTATGTGTCGCCCGGCTCCTATGCATTTAGTGTGCGGCCGTGTAGTGTAGCCGTAATGTTAACGTGAACGTTCTGTGACAGGCGGGCCGCAGCCAGGCGTGCGCCGGCCGCGCGGCCCCAAGAGAGAAGCTCCTTTGTGTTAATTTTAGTGTGATGAAAGGGTCTAACTTAAGTTAGCGTGTAACGCCCGCGCGGGCATAGTTGCCTCTAGGATGTAAAACTAGCTCTTAATAAAGATTTAACACTAAGTCTAATATTGATTTTGTTTGTTTGAAAAGGTATTGAAACAAGAAGTAAAGGATGAAGTTCCTTGAAACTAACTGTGTTGAAGTTTTGAAAATGTTTGATTGAAAAGTCCTTTCGAAATGGCGCTCGCCGGAATCGGGACCGGACGGCCGCCGGAGTCCGTGTGCCGAGCCGTGTCGCAGCCGACGGGCCGGCTTGTCGAAGCGCAAAGAATATGATCGAGTTAGCCGCTAAGTAGGAAGCCCAAGCTTTGCGAAGACATTGAAGAGAGAAGTCGCGCGCATAGATCATATTCTTTATCTTCCGACTACCGTACATACATTCTAGCGTTGTGGCGACGTGACCTTGCATTTCTCGTGTTGCTAGTTACATATGTATTATTATGTATTCGGTTGTATCGAGTCTGGCCTCTCACGTTGTTAGAGTAGCGTTGTGTTGTACGACTTGTTAATAAACAATAGTTTTGTAACGTCATTATGGTTCTTCTTCATTCACTTTGGTTCGTCCCACCTTCTCTATCCATGTATCCTTTCTTTTCTCTCGGCCGACGCTGCGTGGGGTCTGGGATTATTTGAAGCAATGTACTGAATCCCGCAATACTTGTATTTGGTTTGCGCAGGATAAAGTGCACATACAGGAAGATGATAACAAAATGCTTATCATATTGAATGATTGGCTGCAAGCAGGTAAATGGGTAATAAATAATATAGGAATATGCTAGCTTCAGTTTGCAAAATGTTTTATTAAAAATTATTACTTTAGGGAAAAGCTCAATCAGAACAAAATTAAACACCTATTACCAATTTCTAGGTTCAGTCCATTAACATATGGTTCAAGAGAAAAAAACAAATCCAATTAGACAAGTCAAATCTATCTCACTACCAAGTCAAATCATTCCCTGATCCAGCGTCAGCGTCGTTACAGACAGACCGACAGACTGTATGCTTGTATACTTTGCTTTTTATCTTTATTATGTTTTTAGTATAATTTTATTAATAAATTGATATGTAATATTGATGGCATTTAGTTAGTTTTAAATAGTAAGACCATGTTGCATAAAAACTGTAAATAAATTAAAATTTTGACTCTCGATGTAATAGCATATCATAGGATTTATCTACTATGTATGATAGTACCTTAAAAACTAATAAAATACATGTTTTTATTATAGTCACAGTATAAATAAGTAACAGTATTAATACATAATTACCTACGGCCACTCGGTAAATAAACCTTTCGCATCCGTGCGTAACTGCCGTGCACAGGAGGCTGTTGCGTACCTACTGGTACACAGATTTCGAAGCGCGTCATTTCGGCCATTTTCTATGAAGACGTAATACTGTTACTTTATTATACTGTGTAATAGTTGTTCAAAATACGGTATACCTATAATCATAATCACACTAGGCAGTCGATTCAAGAAGTCTTTACGTGCGTAGAATTAAATTGTTTAGAAAGTAGCAAAAACCAAATACAGTTTTTATGCAAAGTAGTATTAGAATAGAATGGGTACTATATTAGTGAAATAATATTAACAAAATTCTCACTATCAGATTTTTATTAAAATTCTTAACAATTATTTATGTATAATTATTATTATTATTATAAATATACCACATAATTGTGTCGTGTTGGCACTCACCATGGCGACTACGCTAGCCGCTAATAAAATTAAATACTCGTAAAATATACAAATAACATTAAAAACAATTCATGGCAACGTATGATCGTTTGTTTAGCATTACTTTGCATTGGACGCGATTTCAATTATGGCGGACTTGTGTTACTTAAAGCTAAGGGACGTGGAATGTGATCAAATATTGCAATATTTGATTTGAAGCTGTAAACATTTTAATAATAATCTATACAAATAAAAAAAATAGAAGTGTCTAATTTCAAAATAACAGCGTTTTACTAAATACATATGAAAGTATATACGGTACTTATAACAAAAACAATTTTTTAAATTTCTGTCCGTCTGTTTGTTCCGGCTAATATCAGAAACGGCTGGACCAATGTTGACGGGACTTTTACTGGCAGATAGCTGATGTTATAAGGAGTAAGGCTACTTTTATTTTAGAAATAGCATCGCGGCAGAAGCCGCGGGCTGCAGCTTGATTTAAATATAAGTTATCAAACCGAGATTTTTTTGTCAATTAGTACACCTCAAGACAGTGGTAAGAACAGCAATTTCTTGTCGATTCCTTGCAGGCACCCACAGGAGTTGGCCCATTGGACACTTAGATTAATTTCAGACACATTGTTGACGAATAAAATTGGTCAACATGTATCTTGTCTCATTCTAAAAGTTTACTGTTATCCTGCTTCAAATCAAAGTTGCTTTAAACATCTGGAATGCATATATATAATACTGCTAAAATAAGAGTACACTTTAGGGCTAGCAACATTACAACAACAGATACTTATAGCTTAGCTGGAAATACTAGACGAAACGGTTTGGTCACAGTACCAAACTACATAATATAAAACGTATAGAAAATACAAGTTCCGATACAGCAGCCAGCTTTTCTTTTTTCACGATAACTATCCATCAATTATTCAGGACCCGACCTTATAATATATTCTTCCTTGAGGAGAACTTGTGAACAAAATTCAATCTCCCCGAAAATCGGATGGATTGTTATCCTGTAAAACCAACACATTTCAGAAGCCTACAGCGAAATACAAAGCCGCTTTAGCGATGTCAAAACTACAAGATAATTTCTGGAAGGACTAGTTTTTCAGCTATGAAAATAAATATTAAATTGGCAACACTGCTTTCTATAGCAACACTAATCTAGAGTTGGCCGAATAACTTATTTTCTAGTGGCAAGAATAGAATGAGCTCGAAACTATTAGACTACGATGCAGTTACTACACTACTGCAAGAAATATAATAGCTAGGAAGGTATGTATTACATATTTATACTTGTTATAAATGGACCTACATAACCCTAGTGGTCTTCAAACCTGTTACAACAAAGTTGGTATGTTCACATCAATAAAGAAATAAATACGTTTGCGTAATGTCTGCCACGCCTGTATTTCCCATTTTTTGGCAAGGACACTACCAGCCGCACTACCAGTAGTGTCGTTTACAATTAACGACACTACCAAGCCTATTTTGGATTAAATTGTAGTCAACACAGCAAAGTTAGAAAATAATATAATTTTTTATTTATTACTAAGTAAATCATGAAATAAAAAAAACAGCTAACTTCAGAAATGCAACTATTTAGCTGTGCCCGCGACTTCGTTCGCGTGCATGTCTGAAAACAATAATGGGCTATACCCAAAGTCTCTAATTCAGATAATTTATGTAAACAAAGTAATGTCAAGAAATGTCACTGTCAAAATGACAGGACAGTGGTGCAAAACATTTTATCATTATTATTTTTTGTAAATAATCATCTATGAAATTAAAGTGAATTAATTATAAGAACTATGCAAACAAAATACCGTTGCCAAACAATGTTTTATGTAGTGTGTCGGAGACACGGCCTATGATCGTCATAATCAGCCCATTTAAGTCCACTGCTAGACGTAGGCCTCCCAAAATCGATTTCCACTCGAAACAGTTTACAGCCGTTTTCATCCAAAATGTGGCTAGATATGCTACATACAATATGAATCTATAAATGAGAGTTGTAATATTAGTGTTGTTAAAAATGTAAAAAATGTGAAAATGTTTGGATATCCTGCATTGTTACCAGTATCATAAAATATTTTATACCAGAAAATCTCCTTTTTTTAATAACTTTGTTTAAAACCGAAAATTTATAAAAATGATTACGGTATGATATTTTTTTTATTATTATTTCTTAAATTCAGTACTTAAAAGAAAATGGAACCTTTTTTTGCCATTTTATGTGAATTACCATTACGAAGATATTTTTTTGATATGTTATCCCCTTTGTTTACATAAATTACCTGAATTTGAGACGTTGGGTATAAAAAAAAAACAACTCAATTTATCGGCAAAAATTGTAAAACTGATTCGCTATTATCAGCTTCCTACATCATATAGGTTTTATTTAATTTAATGAATAGGGGTCCAAAACTTCTGTGTTGACTGTACAATTTAATCAATCAAAAAAACATGGTATTTTCCCAGAGAGGTAGGTAGAGGACACCCACATTTCGTCAGATATGTTCCGTATATGGTGGTGATGAATAGTTTTTTTTTTAAACTAGCAAGTTTTTCTAGTAGTTTTAGTTTCACGTCGCGAGATCACGTAAGACATGGCAAGTTATTTGCTCGAACTCCGATGGGATTATACCAAGAAGTCACACTAAAAATATAACAAAATCTAGTAACATCAAATTCGGCTTACTATTTCTAAACGCTAACAAAATGGCACTAAGTATTCTGGCACAATATCATATTGGTGCGAAACAGCACTTTGAAAAAAGCTCAATAAGTGTTTGCTTATGAAAATAAGCTTCCTTGTATAAAATGATAATGAATACTTCATAATACAGACACCGTGTGACACTCATAAAAAACTTCCAACACTAATTATTCTTACATCTAAACAACAATTTGGCAATATTTACAAGCACTCGTTTACGTGGGTAACATTCAATTTGATTGCACCATACGACTTTGAACATGATGCCTTAAAACATTGGCAAAGTAGTACAGTAGTTGTTAAGTGTACTTCATTGATTGAAAGTGGCCTGCATGGGGCCAGAACCGCATTTTACATAATCGAGATAAGAATTAAGGGATGGGCCGAACGTGGTTTGAACTGAACATTCGGTGACAGTAAAAAGTTCGTTCGAACTTAGGTTTTTTGCACAGAATTTTGGCACGAATATTTTTATCGCCTCCTAAAAGCTCCATATATTCCGAGCGACTTTTCTCCAAAGACAGGAAATGTTTAGATGTCAACATTCTGATGTTTAGAATACATTAAATTGTTTAACAATTACAAAACAATAAATAAATGCTTATGATTTTATTTTACTGGTTTAGAGTTTTATTATTTTAGTCAAAACAGATGAGTTCGTTTAATATTTTCTTGTATTGAATGTTCGGCATTTGAACCAAATTTCTGTTAATCCGAATGTGAAACGTATTTCGGGCCATCCCTAATAATTATGTAGTTTATTATGTTAAGCAACACGGATTCTCGGCATAAACGCCATGTCTAGTCTGTCACGTATTCTCGGCACAAAATGTTCCCTTTTGCTTACTACATTAATAAAACAGACAAGCTCCGATTTTAAGTAGGTACGGCAGTTTATCGAACGCCATTATGGTGCGATTTTTTCTCACTCATCTCGGATATGGAAATGCGGTATTCTCCTAATATGATTACCTATTAAATTCATTCTGTATTAATTTACAAGGGATTTAAAGGATAATTTCTGAATGGTTACCCGTTGATTAAATTATATAACTAAAAACTATTGGCTGTGATAAAATTCAATATCAAAATATCACGAAATAATGGAAGTGCTTATTGCATAAGCGCTAATAACATAAACTAGTTTTTGTGGAATATCAACAATTTGTATAACAAAATGATAAATGTGACTCAAGGGCTTCATAAATGGATCAGTATTTGGTATAAGGTACTAAGAATATTTGGTTTTATGTAGGTACTTACGTTGCAGGCTTCCTAACTACATTGGATATGTGATTATTGTTTGGAGAATTCTAAAATGGCTCCAAATACAACATTTGTTGCAAATATTTTTAGATGAATAAATTTCAGATAAGTTAATCGATTTTCATAATAGAATTTTAAGTGACTATTAGTGATTCTGTGATTAAAGTTTTACTTCTGGTGATTAATGATGCTTTCATTTTCGTTCAAATACCCACATAACATAGTTATAGTTTCTGTCAATATCCTTCAAGAAAACCACACTTGCAAAAAACGTATAATTAACACAAGGAATTTTGTGTACATAATACGTTTTACAAGTTACATAATACAACACTTGTCAAAACCTAACATACAATATACCAACCTGGGGCCTAAGTCTACTAATTTACAAACGTTGCAATGGTCTCGCCATTGTGAGTATTTGACAGTGTTTGTATGGAAAATCTGTCAAAAACTCACAATGAAGAGACCATTGCAACGTTTGTACATTAGTAGACTTGGCCCCCTGTTCAATCTATACAACATCTATGTTCATTCAACGGCTTAATTACAAACGATCCCATACAATAACATTTTCAATTAAGTGGTAATTGCACTACCATTTTGTCAAATACACGCCAAACACTGCGCGAACTTCATGAGCATAATATCTTTAGTAAGAGACACTTCGCATCACTCGTAGGTGTCCATAGACGCTGCGCTAACGCGACGCAAACGCAGTTTCAATCAACGCCAGATGCGAAGGCAACCTAACTTTGCTGACTGTCAGCACAAAATTCTCTGATATTGTGAGTATAATATGACTAATGATCCAGCCTCTTGTCGCACCTAAGAATACTGGTTTACCTCTGGAAGGCAGTTCTCTTCTCACGGCGTTAGGTTCCTTACAAGAGCAGTGTGGCGTGGTCGCGGTGCAGTCGTCTGCGTGCGCGCAATGGAGCTACTGCCAGTACATCGGAGGGGGGCGGAGGCCCGGCACCTCGGGCTCCTTTCTCTTGGTAGTATACTTGAGCCCCTCCGCATACTGAACCTACTACTACGCTCTCGTCACTCCTGTAACAAACATTGTGGATATTGTTATTAAACGGTAAGGAAATAGGTCACTTTCATTACAGACGTGCGCGTAACGTATGATACCCCGCATCCTATCTAAAAGCGGTTTCCGTTACTCCAGCAAGAAAATGTCTTCTAGAATGACGACTAATAGTTAAGAGCGTAATTTGCTGTAAATGTGCGCCAAATAAAAAAAAAAAATAGTGCCTGCTGTCGTTTGAAAAAAAAAAAAAACTTTTTTTCTTTAAGATCTGTATTATGTACAGTTGCCAGCACATCAAGCTACACGAAACTCAAATTTCTCCAAACGATTTTAAACTTTAAAATGTTTATGACTAAGTGTAAAACGAGCGAGAAAATTTGACAGTTTGTGGTAACTTTATGTGCTGGCCACACCGTACCTACCTATGATCCACAATAAAGATATTGATTGATTCATCCTGCTGGAGTAACGTTGTTCCAGCAGGAAGATTTTAAACAAATGACTGGAGAGAGAAGTACAAAGCTATTTATATATATATTTATTACCATTTTGTAACGGAACCCTGAAAGCCTCTGATTGTTAAACGTGTTTATCCACGTGTTTTATAATCTCAAAATAAATATTTTTATTTTTAGTGTATACTTGTAACCGTAAAATGATTTATCACTCCTGAAATAGGGCCGCCATGACTCACAACTTTTAACTGCGACTTGAGTGCGCCTTCCAGGAGGGCCTCCGGCACTGAAGGTGTTAAGAACTGGCGATATTTTTTTGAAATGGGTAAATAAACATAAAATTACCTCAATATAAACTCCGACATCTCCGGATCTTCAGCGAAGTCGTTATGTATGAGGCCCATGGTGGCTATGTCGAGCGCGGCCCACGGCCCACCCTTGCGCACGGTGCCCCAGTCGGGGTCCAGCGTTAGGTAGCTGTAGTCTGTCGCTTCGCCGACTGCTGCGAGAGGCTCCATGCATTTCTGTTCTATAGGACCTAGCGCGTTTAGTGCGGTTTCCCACTGAAAACGTAAGAAACATTTTTGAAAGAGTCGCAGATTTTACAACGTACGTCGTATTTGGTAAGTTTATGGGTATTAAGCATTGCAAATAATGAGTAGTACTATCACGGTGACGGACCTGACCCCTGTAAGGACTATTCCTGCTTGCAGAGCGATCGGCCGCTATAGTTACGCTTACATAAGGTCATCAACCAATAGCATCGCAGCATCAGATTTACGCTGAGCACCTTGTTTTTGTTAGTGAAAAAAACCGTTAAAAAATCAGCTGAGGTGGACAAACATCTGTGATTATTTTAACAGAACCTGAGAAAATAAATATAAATATAAACAAAAGTTTATTTTATTTGTCGACGCATAAAGGGGCGGTAAACAGATGTGGTCGTCGTGTGCAAGGGATAATGGTTTCAAAGTGGTCAGATGTCCGTGACCGTGATACTACGTGTCATTTGACTTCTATAAAAACTGTCATAAGGTTTAAATTACAGTAATCGAATTGTTGAAATTCATGAGAGCTCTTCAAGCTCTCATGAATTTCAACAATTCGATTTATTAGCCTTAAATGTCCCGACTGCGGGGGGTAACTAAAAATAACACCACTCAAAGGATCAAAGAATTGGTCACGTTAAGTGAGGACTGTGACGCATCGCGCGCGGTGGATGGGGAAGCGCCGCCATATTGACATCGTTTCGCTGCGTCACATAATTTCAGTTTAGTATAAATTTTGTCTCGGAGAAGCTACGACATTCGTTTGAGTTTCAATTGTCAGCTCTCGTGAAGATCTATCGATTGCTTTTATAACACACTAGCTTTTTCCCGCGGCTCCGCCCGCGTGGATGTCGGTTATAGCGTAAAAAAGTAGCCTATGTCCTTCTCCATATCCCAGGCTATATCTCTACCAAATTTCATGACGATCGGTTCAGCGGTTTAGGCGTGAAAACGTAACATACAGACAGACAGACAGAGTTACTTTCACATTTATAATATTAGTATGGATTAGTTTGAAATAGTTATAGTGAAAATGTATGGTTTTAAAGTAAAAAATTATAATAATAAAATACAATGTCTGTAGATACTGGTCAAAAACCCAAATCAAAATATAGAGATCTTATATGGTTGGAAAGGGCTTCTCAAGACCAATCCAGTGATACCCATAAAACACCATAATGACAGCGTTAAGCAGTGTTGGGAACGTAAAAGAATAAAATCGTCCGAGCGGATCAACGAAGGCGCCAGTACATCTGGCCGAAAATATTACCCGTTACGTACACGTATTCACGTAAAACGGCCGCACAGTGTTTCAATTGACCAAAAAAAATTCCCTCTGCTGTTTATGGTATTTATCGATCAAGGGATGCATTTGTAATGCACGAGCAAAACACCCACGTGTCCATTTCAAATACTTAAAAAAAAAAAAAAACTAAAATCTGAAGAAAAAAAATATATTACTCGATAACCAGAGGTGATTTTCCAAAAATAAAAACTGTAAAATATGCGCCCAAAGATGCTCTATCAAAATATATTTATATAAAATAAATATCTTGTACAGATACGATTTCAGAATTAATTTGAATTTTTTTAATGAAAAGGTCACCCAAACTTCATCATAAAAAAAAAGTATTTGAAATGGACACGTGGGTGTTTTACTCGTGCATTACAAATGCATCCCTTGATCGATAAATACCATAAACAGCAGAGGTAATTTTTTTTTGGTCAATTGAAACACTGTGGGCCGTGTCCACGACACAGCCACACCCCATTTTTTTTAGACACCCATTGCGTGGACACTTTTGGCCAGTGATGAATTTGCATGTGGTTATGCCAAAACTTACCAGACTATTTATAGTATCCACATTATTAGCAGCCTCTGTGTCAACAAGCGCCAGTAGCGCCATGTTATGCAATCCACTCACGAACAGCGCACATTTGACGGCGTGCTTGCTGTATTCTGGTAATAGTTCTAAGTCGCTGTCCGAATCGTCGTCACTCTCTGAGTCTTGTCGCTGGGTTTTTGGTCTGTAATAATAATTTATGGGACTACATAATCAAACAAAATTCTAGTTATTACCCAGACATCTAAACGGACATTGTACATGATAGTAGGTTATCTTTTTGCGACTGGAACATTACTAAGTATACTCCATTAGACAAATAACTGTTCTCACTCCTTTCGTTATTTCGAGGTAAACGTTTAATAAACTCCGTTATTTCACGATAAATACAAAGCACTGTAATCTATTTACCATTTACACTAAAAAAATTACTCTAAAGTGCAGTAATTTCAACAATATTACACAATAACTGTCGTTATTTAGCCGTTATTTGTCTAATGCATATAGTAAATGGAGTATAGACTTGAAGTTTACAAAAAGCACGATAAAGTCAATCTCAAAGATATTAGAGAGACTACAACATTAAAAAATAAACATACCTATCAGTAAATGTGATCTGCCTCTCAGTAGCAGGCGTCAGAAACTCCCTCAGCTCCAACGGTGTCATAACCCTACTACTGTATCCACTAGATTTGTCAGAGAACGCCAAGTGACTCAGTTTCTCCATCAGAGGGGTTAGTTGCACCCCAGTCAATTTCTTTTTGAAACTCGTAGCTTCAGACTCTGACCCTGTAGAGAAATACATAGAATACAATAAGCTAATATCATGCTAATTATTTTAGGAGCAAACCACAGGTCAATTCAGAGATGAAATTAAATTAATTGGCGAAACTTCAAAAACGATAGGTACCGATAACTATTTATCAAAAACAAAAAAACATGGCTGTGTCGTGGACACGGCCGTGTATTTTTCGTGAATACGTGTATGTAAGAGCGTTTCCGCACTACATCCAATCCGAATCCGAATTCGAGATCCGAGTTCCATCCGAATTGCGAATGTTCTAAATTCGGACGGATGGAATTTAGATCCAGTGCGAAACCCTTGATACAAATGGTACTACGGGCACTGCGGACCGTCATTTCTCGGATTCGGATCGGACGTAGTGCGAAACCGCTCTTACATGCTCTAACTGGTAATATTTTCGGCCAGATGTACTGTACGGGCGCCGTCGCGCATTGTTGACCCGCTCGGACATTTTCATTCATTTACATTCCCGGCACCGCTTCACTGTGTCATATCGTGTTTTATGGGTATCACTGGATTGCTCTTGAGAAGACCTTTCCAACGATTTGGCTTTTTGACGAGTCCTATATTCGCCAACATTCATCGCCGAAATTGCATTATTTATTTTATTTTTTTACTTTTACACCATATTATAATCACGATAACTATTTCACACTAATTTTGTATATACGTAATCGATAGATCTTGACGAGAGCTGCCGATTGAAACCCAAACGAACGTCGCGTCGTAGCTTCTCCAAAATGAAATTTATACTAAACGGATATTATGTGACGCAGCGAAACGACCTCAAAATGTCGGCGGTTTTCCATCCGCCGAGCGGGATGCGTTCACAACGCATCCCGCTCAAATATTTTTAATTAGCCCCCAAAGTTAGGTCATATAATTGCCAATAAACGTTTGAACGCGACTGTACGGACAATAGCTTAGGTTTAATACGTCCAATAAAGATGGTCATCGTTAAGTATGAAATCGTCGCATTTTACTTGTCATTCGAATTTGGTGGGATAACCAGCCGTTGTGTACATGTTTTGTTTTTTGTTTATATCTACTTAATGCGAACATTTCCAAGCTGAATATTTTCACTATATATTTTTGACTAAACGGACTAATTCTTGGTTTAGACCCACACATCTTGGGTTGAGCCGGTTTCTTGTATTTTGCCGTCAAAGTTATGACACCGTCGTTTTGACTTTTAGCAATATTATTCAATAACGCATGCATGTGCACTTTTGAAACTTTTTAGGGTTATTAAAAGCGCCAAGAAGAATCGAATACAGTTTTCAGCGAGCTTATGCGTTTTCTCATTTAGGCGCTACGATATTTTTTCGGGTTTTCAAAAAAGCGCGATTACTTGAAAATTATAAATATTTTATTAAATCTAATTCTGTCACAAATACGCACAAGTAAAGAGGTACTCGTTTATGTTTATTCTACAGGCGTACATATAATGGTTTTAGAGATACACGATTCTGAAAAACGTTACTCCAGCAGGAAATGCAATATCTCGAAAACCTGAAGACGCACATATTATATTTTCGGCGCACATTTTTGCACAAATATAAGCTTTCTGCCCATGCAAAATATTCTCTCTCCGACCTTTCGTTTAGAATTTTCCTGCTGGAAAAACGTTACTCCAGCAGGAATCGTTTTTTCCATTTTATTCCTAAACGACAAAACGCACAAACCTTTTATTTGGCGCACATTTACAGCAGATTACGCACTAATTATACGTTCCACTCATATCACTCTAGGAGACACTTTCCTGCTGGGGTAACGTACACATCCTTTAGCTATCGAGTGGTTTAATTAAATTTTGGATGTAGATGATAGATAATTATGTATCAGCAACACCAAACTGTAACAACCTCAGATTTTGTTATCATCAGAAGAAAATTTAAAGACGTATCTATTCACGTCAAAAAATTAATTCCTAAACTCACAATTTCAAACATGTACTTATATTACTTGCGGTCGTTGACCACTTAATCAGCTGTATTGTAGTTACTTGAGATTATGAGTTTAGAAAAACATTTCTTATTTATTTAATCATTTTATATATTGGTACGGCTTCACGTCTGCGAACTGCCACTTAATTTTACCTTTGTATGTGTATAAAGTGAGTTTTTTTCGGAGTTTCTTCTCTGAGTAATTGGATAAAAACACCGAGCTCATGTAGTTTTTAAAATATTATTGATGTGTAAAAATGTTTGTATAAACCTACTTACATACATTAATAAACATCATTTGTTTTATGGGCATAATGTTGGTCTTACCTATCTGCGAATCCGTACTCTCGTTCAAAGACTTCAAAGGTAAAGATAAAGATTTTCTCCTCGACTGATCTGTTGGCAACGTCTTCGTCGAATCTTTTGCTATCTTTTTCGGAGTTCTTTGCGGAGACCGATTCAATTCTGAATCAAAATCTTCAAATTTTTCTTGCTCACATAATTTCATGTTGAAAGTGAACATATTGTCGTTCGAATCGTTTTTCATTTTTGAATAGTGTTGTTCTAAGTACTGGTTGAAAAGGGACTCTGATATGGCAACACCGTCGTTTCTAAAGACGGGGAATAACGGATCGTTTATGGTCATAGTGCTAGGATTCTTAGGAGTATGTTCAGGGGACGGAATATCATCATGTAGGGACACTTTCGACCGCTTCAACTTGAATTTAGAAGTTGCACGATTCGATATTTTCTTAATAGTCTCTTGTAAGTCTGTTACACTAGCCAGTTTTCTGATTGGTTCTGGTTTATTTATATAATGGTCAGCAATACAGTTGATGTCCAACACCATTTTATTGTCCCGTTTTTCGTTTTCCATATTAATTTTGTTGCAATTTTCTATATTTTTGAGGACATCTGGTTCTAAGTCTGATTTGTCGTTGTCTTGTTGGGTTTCGGGTATCTGGCAGATGGAGAGCATATTGCCATGTAGCCGCTTATATTCCACCATAGGTGTTGAGCAAACGCTTGTCTGTCCGGTAAAGACTTTATCATTTTCTTGTGCTTCTTCGTCTAATGATAACTGTGTCTTGAAGCTTAGTGATAGTTTCGTAGGTCGTTGTCTTGGTTTATTCGTGAATGGCACAACATCTGGCATGGAAGGTGGTTTCCTCTCTCGTTCCTCGTCAGGGTTCCGTTCCTCACGGCTGGGGGGTGATATCATGGTGTGGTCCTCTTCGGGGACGGCGGTGAAGAGTAGTGACTTGTCTCGTTTCATACCCGTTTGGGGAAATTCGCGCTGTTTCTCACGTTCGGCTTCTTGGTTCTGTTAAGAGAACATTTTTTTATTGGTAAACTGTAAGATTACGCGATGCGTTCCAATTTAAATAAAAGTTTTATTAAAAATAAAAAAACTGGTTGAATATACAGAGTGGAAGGGACATCGACGCGAAGCCGGTTACTATGGATTAAATCCATGATTCTGGACAACCCTGCGTTGAAAATTATCGTCGGTTATAAAAAAAAAAACATCTATTTCCTACAAAAGTGCCTACCTACGCGGTCAAAATGTACGGGACAGCAATTTAAAAAAAAATTACCGTCGAATAATTTCAACGCAGAGGTGTCCAGAATCATGGACTGAATCCATGGGAATGACTTCGCGTCGATGTCCCTGCCATACTGTATTGCGGATAAAAATATACTGCGTGCAGTCATAAAAAATGTTAATGGACGAGTGCGCTGCGTCGTTATCAATGAATAGTCATAAAAACAACTAAAACATTGATAAGAGCAATGCGACTCACACTCACTACGTCCATAACCACATGCCCATAAGGTAGGTATTGATGTGATTACATTTCATCTCACAGACCATTAAAAATTTTAACAACGAAAAAGTTGTTACCTTTGGGCGTAATAAAAACAACCAACCTTTTTAAACTTCGCGATCATCTCCTCCCCATTATGCTGGAACTCTTGTATCTTATCAACCTGCCTCTTCAGGTTCTCATACAACTTCTTCCCCACGTAGACCACCAGGAGTTGAGCACCTAAAGGTAGGGGTGTCTCCGTGTCCAATGTTTCTGCTGGAGACTTTATCCTGTAGGGATCTACCACTGTTAGGTAGGATGTCAGACCTGGTGGTAACTGTGTGGAAATTATTCTGGAAGAATCACATAAGACTTATTGTTACGATCGTAAGTTTGACAAATATTTCGGTATGTCAGTTCAGTTTGAAGATTAAACTAATCTAGAGGTTATCTTATCATCATTCTGGGTGTAAAAAGACATGACAACATTCGGAACACCACACTGCGTTCCAAAACGGATATAATGGATGTAGGAAAGAAGGCTGCCAGGCTCAATTGGGATTAGGCGGGTCACAGCCGCATGCACCATGACCGCTGGGCAAAAGTCTCCACACAATGGGTGCCTGAAGTTGGACGACGCCGCCGAGGAAAGCCCAGAAAAAGATGGCGAGATGACCTGGACGCATACCGCGAGGGCTGGTTCGAAGTAGCGCGGGAAGTGTTCCTGGAAGGATTTGGGGAGGTCTTTGCCCAGCAGTATAGGCTAACAAAAAAAGTTATCTTGCGCAAACGCAGATCGCAGGTCCCAGATCGATCATTATTTCAATATCTTGCCAAGAAAGTGAATGTCAGTGCACAGAATAATTACAGTTATTTAAACATGTAGGACTTACTTGTTATTGTATAATATGACACCGCCTAACACGCCTTTACTTTTCCTACAATGTTCTAATATTTGCATGGACTCCATGTAAACTGAAGTCGCGCTCTGAAACAGAAAAAAAACAATAAGGTAAGATATAATGGTTATTTGGATCCAATTAATCTGCCTAGCCTTTTCCCAACCCGGATGAGGTCCTGGATTCGATTCCCAGAAAGTGTTAGGTATTTCCATTAGGAATTTCTCAGTAGCAGCGCGGAGTCTGGATTTGTGACTGGCTGATGGCAATGAGCTCGCCCCCTATTACATGGGACTTAAACATAACTGGTGAATTCTGCTGGGTGTCCTGTATGATGTACAAAACACTTCGGGGAATACACGCGTGATTTTATGTTTCTTATAGTACTAGCTGCTGCCCGAAGCTTCGCCCGCGTGGCGTTTTTATACAAATGAATAAAATTGAAGGTCTGTTAGCAATGTAACAATTTATTTTTTAATCCACCCAGGGGAACCCTAGTCGTAAATAAAAGTAGCCTAAGTTAATCCTTATAACATGCCATCTGCCAGTGAAAGTCCTGTCAAAATCCGTCCTGCCGTTTTGGAGATTAGCCGGAACAAAAAGACTGACAAAAAAATAATGTGTTTTTGTATATACGCGTATATACTTTCATAAGCATTAAGTAAAAAAAACTGTTATTTTGACGTTATAAACAGGCACTTCAATTTTATTTATTTGTATACGAGATTATGACATTTCAAGTATCAAATTAGCGAACTACCAGCGCCATTTTAATCTTCATACTACACTCCATTTCCCGCTACCACATCCAACATGGCGACAGGGCAGTGGCACTCACTTCAGTCACTGTTACACTTCATAATATTTACACCACGAATGATAAGCGCTGAGTAAACACACTCCAAACGGTAACTACACCATACTATCTAGTGTAATATCAAGGATGCTATAAAGGATATCTTGTAGGTGACGTACAACGAGTTTTGATTACTTACGAAGAATTTTATATTGAGGTTACGAATGAAAAGCGAGCGCCGACCCCAAGTAACATGTGACAAGGTGTGGAATAATATGGATTAAATGAGTAGGTATCATCACTAGATCAAACAAAATATTTATATAAAGGCATCGAACTTAAGAGGTATGAGGAACGGTGTAATGTTCACTCATCCTCCATAGAAAAGGTAGGATCCTCCGACCAGACGGGTGTTGTGTCTGGTGGGCAACTACTCAACGGTTGATGTCGGGATGTTGTATATGTATCTAAGCTAGTTGCGCGGTAAACTTTGATTACGCGATGCAAGATTTGTGACGTCAGGTCTTTGATGCGTAGTTCGCATGTGGCGTTGTAGATGCCGCCATAACTTCTTTTTAGTGTTATATATGCAAAAGTGAACACATTAACAATGGCACTGAACGACATGAATCCGGAACGAGGTGATCCGGTAGAGAACCAAAGTTGTCGACATAGCTTACAGAATAAGCAAGCTGAAGTGGCAATGGGCCGATCATATTAGCTGTAGAACCGACGACCGTTAGGGTAGACGTGGAGTCCGCGAATCGGCCAACGAAAGCTAGGATGCCCTCACGCTATGTCGAGCGACGATCTTCGCAGTGTGGCAGCTGGATTAGAGTTGCGGAGAATGGCGAGCTGAATGGCGTGCAATTAGAGAGGCCTATGTCCATTAGTGGACTGATGATGAACGAAATGGTGATCAAACCTAGAATCTTACGGTTTGGATGAGTGTCTATCACACATCTGAGTCCGTTCCCACCGCTGGTACACAGATATCCTCTTTGTGAGAGATACCCGTCTCTCGGCTGTAATCCACCACGCGGGCCCAGTACGGGTTGGTGGATGCTTCACTTTACCCCAGATACTAAATCATCATAAAAATGCTGTCAGTAAATAGTACATTATTGCAAAGGCCGTGAAATAGGCAATTGCAGGTAGGGCGAGGACTTCACTAATACGAGACAGGCAATTGCCATTTCCGCCGAGGCATATATAGTGCTTTTCTCAAAAGAATGCAGGGAAATAAAACATACTTAAGTATGTAAATAACAAATCAAGACGAATTTTCAGCTTTGCCGCCAATTTTCTATTTATCATCTGAGCCGAAAGGCAAACGCATTTATGGCTATACAGCCACGTGAGAGCGAATTTGTGCTTAGCAAAGAGATTTACTTTGGTATGCCAAGAATGATAAAAGAGATCCAATCAAAGAGTATTTAATAACCCCAGCACGCTGTTTTATACATTGCTGGAGCGTTGTAATGTTGCAAACGAAGAAAAAAAAAAAAAAACGCTCCTGCAATGGATTTGATTTTCTTTGTCCGTAAATTCGATACTTCGCGTGTTCTTTTTTCGAAAATAATGACAAATTTCCATGCATGTTTGGGAAAAAATTCTTACCTTCGGCAAAGTCAACATCGGCACCCTCTGAAAGATATGGCATCCATACTGCAACACCGGTAGATAAGTTTCGAAGACTTGATACAGCTTCTCCGACAGTCGTCGCTGGTCCTCCATCTGACCAGCCAGGACTTGAAGGTCACCGTGGTACACCTTGATCATGGAGGTGAGGAGGTTCGCGCGGTTTTTGAGTACCCAGTCTGGGATGTTCCTGTCGCTGCCTATTGCCTGGGGGAAAAAGAATCACGGGTTATATTAAAACTGTAAAGTGATGAATCGAACCGTAAAGTGAATTGATTGTTCGATACGTTAAAAAATATATTTAAATATTTACTAACCATCGTTTATGTATAGACAGAAGAGCTACTAGTTGTCAGCAAATAGAACCGCTAACATAGAATTTTACTTTTATTTACCTAATTTGGATTTAGTTTACTCATTGTTAATTTATTTAATTAATTATGCACTTCCTAGCCTGAAGCACAAATTCTACCTAGTTCAGGCAAATAAGCTATATAATGCGCTATTTTAATTGTTAAGTAACTTGTTGTAAATATGCCCCTTATTATTATTATTTATAAGCGTTGCTTAAAGTTAAATAGGTAATGATTAGCGCCTGGTTATCCATAATTTTTTGACGTCTAAACGTCTCGTTAACTTTAAGCAATATAAATAAACCTCATAATGATCACGAATGCAGTTATTAAAACTAGGTACCGAGAGCATTTTTTTAGCCTAAGAAAGTAGACCGTATTTAAGCTTAGCTATTACTTTACTCATGCACCTAGTAGCAAACAGCAGGAAATTTTAGGGGACTTGGTAAGTCAAAAGCTTATTGTCTGTAAAGGGTTCAAAGAGATGTTAAGATGTTTGTAGAACTTTTTCTCGTACTTACCAATATGTATCGGCCATATTCTCTGATGATGAATTTTCCACTCTGTAGTGTGATGGCGACTGGCTGCGAGAACAGCGTCTTGATGCAGTGTGCTGCGCCCACGACCTGATCAAATCCATACTAATATTATAAATGTGAAAGTGAATCTGTCTGTCTGTCTGTCTGTATGTTACGTTTTCACGCCTAAGCCGCTGAACCGATCGTCATGAAATTTGGCAGAGATATAGCCTGGGATATGGAGAAGGACATAGGCTACTTTTTACGCGATAACCGACATCCACGCGGGCGGAGCCGCGGGCAAAAGCTAGTATACAATATTTTAGGAATTGACTTGAATTGAATAGAAAAATAAATCAAACAATACAAAATATACATTAGGCCTTATCGCTTTCTGCGATCTCTTCCAGGCAACCATGGAATGGACAGTGATTTGCTTGGACATAAAATGAGGCTGTCGTTATTGCAAATAATAAGTATACAATATACTAAAATAGATAACACAGATATATACATATCCTAAATAATAGATACATAAATACATACATATTAAAATAGTTTATAAGCAACGAAAATAAATGAAGACTATAGATAATTACAGTTACGAGAACAAGATCACAACGACAAGTAATGTTCCTTCACGAGTCTTTTAAAAATACAAGCAATGACTGACGCTGAATTTGAATAACGCTGTTTTAAAACGATTGATTGGCAGTTCCATTGGAAAGCAACTTCTGTGATATAAGTGGCTTCTCATTGGAGGAATAATTAGTCTATCATGATATCTTATGTTAAACGTAACAGTGTCTCCAAGACGTTGAATTAATTTGGAGTGCATTTTAACAATAGATAACGCCTTTATTTCGTTGAATTTCGGTTGTCCGTACCCAGGTACTCAGCTAACTAAAAAGATACCAGAGAGATTAGTGAGGGTTAATAAAAAAAAAAAAAAAACAACTGACTTCAGAAAAAAAAAACAAAACACCACTAAATAGTCGGAGTTTTGGTTTTGTATTTTCGGTATTTGCCACCGACGACTTCCGAAAAAATAAAAAAATAAGTTTTTTTTTTATGGTAAATAATTTTTATTATTTTTCACTTTTTATTTGTGGTACCTAACTCACAAATACGTAGCATCTGATGGAGGTCGTATACCTACATGACAGTGTAAGATTCGAGTAAAACTGTTTTAGAATATGTCACTTTAAAACTGTTCTGTCTAGGAGAAAAAGTCGTGGTAATAAATGTGTTCGACAAAATAGCCTCTTGATTTCAACAGCATCGAAGCTAACTTAAAATCTACCCACGCAAAAATAATAAAATTTGTATGGGACCACCGCGCAAGCTTCCTCAACCAAATGAAAAGAATTTTCAAAATAGGTCCATAATTGACGGAAAAATTGGTGAACATACATAAAAATACATACAGTCGAACATAGAACGTCCTCCTTTTTGAAGTCGGTTAAAAATAACAAATTGGCCAACATGTTAATTTCCTAGTAAATATATTATTTAAAAAAAGCGTTGATGCCGTCTAATCTATAAATAAACTTGCTCATTTGACCTTACGCTTAACCTTTTGAGGACTGGATCAATAATTCGACATTTTGGCACATTAGCAAACTTACACAAGAATTCACGTGTATTTCCGTGAATAAGAAACAGTCATTCATTTAAATGTTTAGGAGGCAGACTAGGTGCAGTAAGACTACTTGCATATTTATGCGATTTCATCCACAAGAAAGCATTTTAAGTTTTGAAGTTTAGTGTCCCGAATAAACTGAAATAAGGATGAGAGAAAAATAAATTTCGAAGTATGCTTGTGCTGTCAGAAAGTAGTTAAAATTGTCTTGAGTACGTAATAAATTAACAGCCCCCAAATGTCTAGCTAGAAGTATTCTAGCTTATATCTTTAGCTATACTATATCTCTAGCTATACTTTACAAATTTACAATCGCTGCCGCTACCTACTAATTGAATTTCGTTCTACTTAGACTACTCAAGTCTGCCTACATAATTTAGACAGCCAAAACCGGTTTTTGAACAATGCTCGCTCACATTAAAGGCTAAAATACACTTGTTACGTAGTAGCACATAAGCATGCTAGTTTCGAGCACATGCTACTTAGTAGCATACATTTAGCACGTGTACACGAGAAGAGTATGCTTATGAATAAGTACGCTACTCGTCCCGACAAACAGCTTCTTGTAAATTTATTAAAAAAACAGAAAAAAAATCACTTCAAGTAATTTGCCTCGATTTAGAACGGAACGCGCTCGGTGCGGTGCAGGGTGCGTTATGATTTTTCTGAGAACTCTTTATACATATAAGAAGCTTGCTGTATTGTCTCTAAAAGGTGAAAATTTATAAGTAGGAACTCTCCCTGTTACCTAACGTGCTGTATATTTCAAATGATATTAAACAGGATTCTTTTTAAACCGATTACTGCTGCTTTAGACAAATATTTGAACACCTTCCAATAGACATGACATCCAATTTGGGCATATTTAAAAAAAAAAAGATACTACACAAATGATATAATTTTGAAATCTTATTGGTTATGTATGTAATATGGTATGCCCAAATTTTGTCATTTGGGATTTCACATCTCTCACATGACAAAATTTGGGCATATTTAAAAAAAAAAATGCAATCAAGACGATTTCAAAATTATATCATTTGTGTTGTAATATCTATTTTTCATAAATTCATAATCCCGACTTTTTGAAATTTTGTCTTCTCATTTTTCAACCCTAATGCCATCGCGTATATGTATAGATTTGTTGTGATACGCGATGGCTCGATGAGGCGACTGAAAAACTTAAAATTTTATATTTCTATACCATCTAATTTTACTGGTTGCATTCGCAAATGATTCCTAAAACCGCCAAGATCTTCTTGCCGTATTTCATTTAGTAAACAATCACTTGCTCCCAGACCGACCTTGTCTTCTATTAATTCAGTTCCGCACCCAGTCTTTTCTCGTCTCGTGTTTCTTAAATATGTTTCAAGGAATAATATAACAGAATTTAATTAATTCCGCAAAGAAACGTCCATTTTGAATGCCAAATAATGAGCATAATGAGAAAATAATATGTATCTCAAAAGTTCTAGAAAGAAGTATGCTCCTAATAAGAATGCTTCTGAGGTCTGTGCTGTCATGAACTCATGAGCAAATGTACACACTCAGAGAGCATTCATTAAATAAGCACACTACCTAGTAGCAAACAAGTATGTGTGTTCCAAAGCTTAACTCACATAAATGATGTGTTCTGAACAGGTTGCACATTCCACAGGATTATGTCATGACAAGACACTTTCTAATCAGTTAGTAGTGATTATTATTTAAGAGTTGTATTCAGGTCTTGGATAGCGGGTTTGTGAGCGACGGACGTGACATTGAAGTGCTTAATTGACTTAATTGTTGAATAATTTAATTAGAGACTATGGGGTTTATTTATAAACGCTGCTTAAAGTTAAGTAATGATTAGCGACTGTTTAACCATATATTTTTAACGTTTGAACGTCACTTAACTATAAGCAACGTTTATGAATAAACCCCTTCAACATCAAGTCATGTGAATAATCGCTTAAAATTTGGTACAGTACGTCGGATTCATATTTGCGCTACTAGGGTTATGTACGTATTTCCGAAGACTTTACGACGTGCTTTTAAAACCGCACGCAACCGGAGATAAATACTCGGAAATTTCTCGTTTGGTAGATTGAAAATCCGATTCAGCCCGTCCCTTGCTGTCCTCCCCAGCGACGCCCTAAGCCGAGGTCCGTACCCCACAAGGGATGCCCTTAGCGAGTAGTCGCTTAGTTTATAGGTTTTTTTGCCCTGGCTGGAGGCCTTAATTTATTGAGGTACCCACAGGAAAGTCCGGTTAAGCATACGACAACCTCCTAGGTTGATCAGCTAGATGCCATTTATAAAAATAAAAATGAAAGTTTGGTAGATAGAGAGCTTTCAGACAGACGGGTAGACGCAGCAGTCGACGTTCTACATAAAAGTATTACCTATTTCATTAAAGATTTGGGGTCATTCAATTATTACGTAAGCACCAAAGGGGGGTTGGGGGGTCTTTGCTTTGATTATTTTTGATGACATGGGGGATGGGGGTTTGGATGGTAGGATTAGGTCAGCAATATTTATTCATTTACTTTTTAAATTCAATTGCAAAATTTAATTGAATTTGATTTGAACAAAGATAGCAACCCAATGTTCAGAGATTCCCCAAAATAATTGATATTGCTTTCTCGCTCTCACGCGATTTTTTATGGTTAGAAAAACCGAAGTAGGGAATTTACTTAAATGGGCATTCAATTACTTTTAGTCTATAATTTCCTTATTTCTAGACTCATGAATAACAGTAAAGAAACTTGAACAGATTAAAAAAATACCAATGTAAGCAAAGGGAGGGGGGGGTATGCGCTTTGTTTACTTTTGCTGACAAAGGGGAGGTGGGGGTTCAAAATTACTAAAATTCTGCTTACGTAATACTTGAATGGCCCCTTTCTTATCAACGAAGTTTTGCGGTGTTTTTGTTTCCGTGCTTTCGGGATAACAAAACTAGTCTTTAGCGAAAATAATCCGCACAATTTAACACTCCTTGGAGAATTCTCTGGCATACCTACAATATAATGTAGTAAATTGGGGAGGTAAGCCAATTTCAGGCCATATTATTATAGATTAAGAATGACCATTGCTAGCCAGAGCTTATCCGGCTTCGGCGCGCGTCGACCTTGAAGGATTATGTGAAGAGGATAGGAAGTAAGGCATTTGTAATTTGGGAAGATACTAAGTATTATTAAAAGCGCCACTCTCGATCTGATTTTAATGGTTGCAAATCTAGTTCTACATTAGTACCTGTAATTTTTTATGGTGTCTATCTATACAAATAAATAAAATTGAAGTGTCCGTTTGTAATGTCCTAAAACCTCCCAAACCTAAACCCAAGGTTCTGTATAGGCGTTGTTTTGCGCGGATGAATGTCGAGAAGCTCAAGGAAGATGCGTCTGTGGTTAATTGGGAGCCTATGATGGAAGCTACTTCAGTTGACGACAAGGTTGCTATCTTCAATGATGTTGTAGTAAACCTTTATAACATCCATGCTCCTGTCAAAAAAGTAAAGTTGAAACGCCCACCTGCACCATGGATGACAAGAGGAATACAGATGGCAATGCGACGTAGAGACCGCACGTTCCGTAAATTTAAAAGGGATCGTACGGATGAGAACTGGTCATTATTCAAGGCTGCAAGAAATAGATGCAATCAGATGATACGTAATGCTAAACGCCGCCACATTCTGGATACTATCAATTCTTCCTCTTCTGCCGATATTTGGAAATTTCTTGGAACTCTTGGTATCGGCAAACCGCGAAATTTAGACCTTCCTAATTCAATTGACTTAGACGATCTCAACCGTCATTTCTCCTTTGTTTCGACCATGGATCGTCTAACCAAGCAACAAACTCTTTCGTTAATATCTGGTCTAACGCGTCCTCGTATCAATCCTTTCAGTTTCATTCCAGTTGAACCGGGAGAGATCAGAAAGATCATTCTCTCCATCAAATCGAAAGCGGTGGGATGTGACAATATCACCCGTGGTATGATCATAACTATTCTGGATCATCTCCTACCCGCGATTACCCATATGGTAAATTTTTCCCTGTACACCGGAGTTTTCCCTTCCCTGTGGCGCAAAGCCTATGTTCGTCCACTACCTAAGATATCTAATCCCTCTCTTCTTACCGACTTCCGACCAATATCTATACTTCGTTTCCTATCCAAAGTGCTCGAGGCCTGTGTCCACAAACAATTCTCCAATTTTGTTCATCGGAACTCACTAATTAGCCCTCTTCAATCTGGGTTCAGGCCTGGGCACAGCACTGTTTCCGCCCTTCTTAAAGTGACTGGCGATATACGGGCAGGACTGGAACATACCAAGGTTACTGCTTTAGTTTTGGTTGATTTCTCGAATGCCTTTAATACCGTCAGTCACGATATCCTATTATCTATTCTGTCCCATGTTATGGTCTCTCCCGAAGCACTGGAATGGTTCTCCTCTTACCTTCAGGAACGTCAGCAGTCCGTTCGTGTTGGGGATTCTTCATCTTGCTGGTGTGATTTGGAGTCTGGCGTTCCTCAAGGCGGTATTCTTTCTCCTCTTCTGTTTTCTATTTTTATTAATCTTATAACTTCCGAGCTTCAGTGTGCGTATCATCTGTATGCAGATGACTTGCAGTTGTACTGTCACGGCAGGGTTGATGAACTATCTGACGCTATCGACAAGTTAAATAGGGACTTGAAAGCTATTAAAACCTGGGCTGATCGATTTGGTGTTGCAGTAAACCCTAATAAGTGTCAGGCGATAATCATTGGGAGTCCTCGTAGTATTGGTAAGGTGGATTGTTCAACTTTGCCACCAGTTCTCTTCAATGGTGCGAACGTTCCATTTAGCACTGAAGTGAAGGACCTAGGCTTGCACGTCGATTGTACCTTGAACTGGCGTACTCAAGTCGCTAGGGTCAGCCAGAAGGTCACTGGAACGCTGCGGGCTCTATACCGACTGAAAAATTTGTTACCATCAAGTACCAAGACAATGCTTGTGCAGTCCTTAATTTTCCCTATCATCGATTATGGTGATGTGTGCTACTATGACCTGAATGCAGATCTCCTCGACAAACTCGACCGTCTTCTCAATAACTGCATTCGATTCGTTTTCAATTTGCGTAAATATGATCATGTCTCTGCGCATCGGTCGCTTCTAAAGTGGTTGCCTATACGCCAGCGTAGAGAGCAAAGGGCGCTGACCACTTTGTTTTCATTTCTTGACTCTCCCTCTTCCCCTAGTTATCTAGCTCCCCATTTTCAGTACATTTGCGCCAACCACAATAGAAATCTACGTTCATCACACAATCGTCTTCTTCAATGTCCTACACACCGCACTGACTTCATTCACTCTTCTTTCTTCATTCAATCTATCTCTCTGTGGAATGCGCTCCCCCAGGAAATCAGGATGGTAACCAACCGATTATCCTTTAAGGTTAAAGTTCGCGAGCACATTCGTAAGAAGCTGGCAGTATCATAACAACGGAAATGTTATCCCATTGTTTGTTTAATTAATTTTAGTATATTTGTGTATTTATATGTATTTATTTGTTCTTATATTTATATATAATTAGGTATATTTATCTTATTTATAGTTATGGTATAGGTATATCTAAGGATATTCCTATATGTATACAATTATTCCTCCAATTTCATAATTGCACCTACCTCTGTTTGTCTCTGCTCCACCCAAAGGTTGACTGGTAGAAAATGCCTATGGCATTAAGTCCGCCTCTGTACATTTTTTTTTTGTGCTAAAGTATTAAATAATAATAATAATAATGTCAAAAAGTTTTTTAGTAAATGCTTATGAAAGTAGACAGGGTGGATATACCTTATCCGTTTTAGTTACAGAAAAACGGTTTCAGGAGACTGTCAATAAACATCATCCCTGATGCGCAGGGTTCGAGCTAGCTCCAACAGCATCCTGAGGGCATTCGCGCAGAGGTTCGATTGTCAGTACCTGAACCATTGCTGTATGGTTCAAATACGGAGCAATCGAAGTATGTGATATGTTTGATCTTTAATCTTTGTGTCCTATGATCCTTTGTTGGTCGAAATAAACGTTTTGAACGTAACACGATAAAATTAAAATAAATAAGATTTGACGGATATTTTTGGGTCAACGACCGCTGTTAGTGTTGTTACTTGAAGTATGAGTGAGAAAATCTGTTTTCTTCTGACCAAACAAAAAGCCAAAAAGATTTTTCAACATGCAATATTAAAAGAACGACACTCGCGATACTCTTGTCGACGAACTCCCATACAAACTTACATCCCCTATTTAACACCTTGGGATGCTTATAGCTCACCTTCGTTTTGAAAGGAACTCGTGTACGAAATTGCAAGCTTCTAGAGCCAGTGATTTAAGGGCCATTTAGACGGAGAGTTTCTCGACTCGAAGATACGATTATCGAAAGAACATTGAAAACGTCTCTTTGTGTAAACATTCACGATTGACGCCCTGCCCCTTGGGCGACAATTGCCTTGCAATAGAATATCTAATATCTCCGTGTAAACAGAACTACAAAGCGAGAATTGTATTTCGAGTTTTTGTGCCCAGTCGCTAGCGCTACTATGAGTGCAGTGCGCGAGGGTGTTTTAATTATATCTGCTCTTTTAAGACAAGAATTAATAAAACAAAAACAGAAAAAAAGATGTTTGGTAAAAAAATGGATAGCGAGACGAAACACTTTTGGAGCAAATTCTCCGTATTCCACAAACACTCGTAATTTCTATAAATTTCTATGAACTTTATATAACTTAATTAAACAGTCGCAGTAATTTATCGCCTAGCGATCAATGACGTATTATATACATCATTGCTAGCGATAAATTACTTGCGAATCTCGAATGACATAATCGTAAGCGAGAATTTAGTTCTTGCCTGTATGTAAACATTATGATACGATAGTCTTATTGCGATTATTGCTTGCGATAGTAGCGTACGATTTCTCGCCTAGAAACGTTCGAGAAACTCTCTCCGTCTAAATGGCCCTTTAGGCTGGTCGTAGTTTGTCAGTGAATTTTTTTTTTTTATTAAGTAGAATAGATAGCATGGTAACTCGAAATTGAAAAACCGGCTAAGTGCGTGTCGTGTTGTGCGTGCACAATGAAGGGTTCCGTAGTTGGGACGAATTTATCCCAA
Organism: Dryobota labecula; assembly: GCA_947523025.1. NCBI lineage: Eukaryota > Metazoa > Arthropoda > Insecta > Lepidoptera > Noctuidae > Dryobota > Dryobota labecula. The sequence goes on along the minus strand of OX383296.1, from coordinate 3,320,049 downwards.
AAACAAACTTAACACTGTAGTTGAAATACATGTTGTCCCATACATTCCAACTGCAAATGTAAGTTAGTTGACTACTACTCATTATCTTGTAAAGGCCGCCGGAATCAGCTAGATGCTGGAAGCACAGAACCGGTCGAAGAGGCTGTGCTTGGGGGAGGCCTATGTCCAGCAGTGGATGTCTTTCGGTTGAAATGATGATTAAATGATTTAATAAAAATAAACTTTACACCAACCTGTCCCGCAAGCGCATGCCGCTGTGTGTCAGACACCCATCCAGGGTGGAAGTACAGCACCGCATTGATGGGGTCGTCCTCCTCAGCGGTACAACACAGTGTGTCGTACACAAACACTATCATCATTTCCCTGTGAAAACAATATAATTTCAGATACTAGCTTTTGCAGCAGCTTCGCTGTGACAATAAGTATCCTTGTCCTAAAGTAGGTCATGCCATCCTTAGATAGACAGTCTGCGCCTGCTGATAGGGACCATCACGGGACACTGCTCACTAAACAAACATTTTCACACAATAGGGATAACGGACAGCCGTCTGTGCAGGGCCTGCATGGAGGTGGAGGAAACCGTTGCGCACGTGCTCTTCGAATGCACAGGCGTACCCTGATTAGAACAGAATCCCTCGGGGCACCCAGATCCTTCACCGATATTCTGGACAGACTGGGAGATGTGATTAACTTCTGGAAGGAGGTGGGCTGGTTGAAATCACCACCGACGGCCACTATTGCTCACGCACCATGGTCCGTCTGAAGGACTAAGTGCGGAAACCAAACCCTCTTACATAGACAACTAGGTCATGGGGTGTGCCTAATTTCATCAAAATCCGGTCAGCCATTAAGGTAAAGGTAACACACAGCCAGACAGAGACGGTGTTACTTTTGCATTTATAATATTAAAATAATAGTATGGATTGTTTTACTAGCTTCATAATATTACGGGCTGACCAACTTCTTGACAATTCAAAAGTGCCTCTACATGGGTTTGAAATAAATGGTTTGAGTTTTACTACAATATTTGATGGATTAGGTTTAAGTAGTTTATCTTAAGTAGGTAACCTGATACTAGCAGGCATTTGAGAAGTTGGCCAGATCATCCCAGCCCTGATTTGTTGGATTTTTGTTTTCTCATCTACCTATCGTTATTGCTCCTGACAAAGTTTATTCTGTTTATATGTATGTATTGTATGTATTACAATTCATTCTATATTGAGTTATCTATCCCATAAGTTGCACATGCCATGTTTTCTCCCAGCATCACCATAAGGTTGACTGGTAGAAAATGCCTCTGGCATTTCCTGTACAGTGCCTTTGTACAGTATTTTTCTTACTTGTACATAGTTTCAATAAAATAATCCAAACTAATATTATAAATGTGAAAGTAAGTCTGTCTGTTACATTTTCACTCCTTAACCTCTGAACCGATTGTCATGAAATCTGGCAGAGATATAGCCTGCGATATGGAGAAGGACATAGGCTACTTTTTTAGGCGATAACTTGCATTCACGCGGGCGGAGCCACGGGCGAATGCTAGTTAAAAATAAAGTCTAGACGGATGTTTGTTACAAGATCTATTAGCAAACCAGATCTTGAACTGTATCTGTACTAGTAAACTAGTATTCTTCATAGTTTTTGATTCAACTTTATTTACATATTATACTGGTTTTTTCAAAATAAGCCAATCTTTTTTAAATACCAACTGCATCCCCAACTATGTCGGGGTCGGCTTCTAGTCTAACCAGATGTAGCTGAATACCAGCATTTTACATGGAGCACACAATACTATTTGGTTGCTACTATTAAATAATGCACATAATTTCTATGCAATATTTTTAAGAGAAAGCTTAGTAATTTTATTATTGTTGCTAACTTCTGTAACACTACAGACACTAGTGCTATTGAGTGACAGGTTTATAATTAAATATCATTTACTAAAAAACTATATTCCAAAACGGCTTTTTATCTACTTGACCCTATCTAATTATCATTGCGACATCTCAGTACAAGCTAAGCAGACGATAAAACATCGCGTACTAAAACATAGACCTATGAGGAGTTCCCATAATATTATTGAACACACATTCGTAACCGAAGATTTCATCAGCCGTGTCTAATCAACCGCAACATCGCGTAGGCGATACTTTTGTATTGAGTTACTAGCCAATAATCCACTTAGAATCTAAACAGAATCAATTTTTCACTCACTTTGCCATTTTGCAGGATTTCCTCGTCCCACTTCACAAATACAAAACGTTTCTCACACCATTTCACTAAATATTAATCGGAATGTTATTGTAAAATGTAAATTGGTTTAGAATGTTTCGTATAATTCATTATTTTTAATAAAAAATTAATGAACAGCCGTCCGTACTCTGCGATATCTCGTTTGACACAGTTTGACACTTGCTTTTTTTTAAAGTTGCCAATTTTGAAATACATTCATTTTTTGTTAAATCAAGTATTTTATCCTTACAATTTGTTTCTTCATTAGCATAAATACGTTATATTTTCAGTAAATACCTATTTTGTTCCTTTATGTCTGATAGCAAAATCTAGCTTAGGATCATAAAACATTAAATCATCTATAAAATATATTAGCAACACTTATTCAAACTTGTAGTTTGCCGTTTTGTCAAAAGATGGCGTTGACTACACCAATTGAAGTATTAAACGAAAGCAAACAAATAAAATTGTTAATGATTAATAATTGGACGTAGTTATGCAGAAATGTTCCAACCCACAAGTCACCCGAAATCGAGATAATGTGATCAAACTACCTTTTATGACACTTAAGAGTCAGATTTGCAATAAGGTTCCAAGTATAAGACTTAAAACTTGGAACCTTATTGCAAATCTGACTCTAAGTGTCATAAAAGGTAGTTTGATCACATTATCTCGATTTCGGGTGACTTGTGGGTTGGAACATTTCTGCATAACTACGTCCAATTATGATAATTTTTGTTATGTTTTTTTTTGTACGCTTTCCCTTACGACCCATGGGAGGACAGTACATCTAGTCTCTTTATATTATTATGTCAAGCTGACCTGCACACAGGGCAGCCTTCCTACCCTCGTGTGGAAATCCTCATAGATGTCCTCCACCCTGCCCTGGGGCGGGTGGAGGTGTCGGTCAGACTCTTTACTGACTAAAACATCACGGTAGGTGGCCCTACCACGGGGCACCTAGAGTGCGCAGTATATCACCAAATCAGTGAAACCAGTCTCGTTATGGAAAATCTACCACACCTGCCAAATCATTATATTGGTGAACGCCTTTCACATCTATATACTAATATATAAAGCTGAAGAGTTTGTTTGTTTGTTTGTTTGAACGCGCTAATCTCAGGAACTACTGGTTGGAATTGAAAAATTATTTTTGTATTAGATAGTCCATTTATTGGGGAATATTATAGGCAATATAACATCACGCTACGACTAAAAGGAGCGGAGCATAAATGAAAAATGTTGCAAAAACGGGAAAAAATATTCCTTTTTGAGAGCTTCCGTTGCGTGCGCTGCGTAAACGGTTTAAGTTACGCAAATATCATGTATGATGGAATTGTTCCCCTTTAAATGTTCTAAAAAAAAGACCGCGACAGCATATGTCTATCTTTTAAGATTGACTCACTATAACCTTTTTTATGGTAATCAAATTTGTTCGAAATTAATGCATTATTTGCGAAGGAATTTTCATAAACATGGTATTAATCCTTATCCAAATAAATACGTTATTCATCACAAGTATTTAATTTTGAACAAAGTTGCCCTTACATCATTTAATTTCAATGAATATCTTAGGAGATATAACTGTTTTATAATAACTCCGCAGCAAAATAATGATCAACTCTGCGAAGTACTCTATTCTAAAGCTGAAGAGTTAGTTTTTAGGGTTCCGTACCCAAAGGGTAAAATGGGACCCTATTACTAAAACTCCGCTGTCCGTCTGTCTGTCTGCCTGTCTGTCCGTCTGTCACCAGGCTGTATCTCATGAACCGTGATAGTTAGGCAGTTGAAATTTTCACACATGATGTATTTCTGTTACCGCTATAACAACAAAAACTAAAAACCAGAAAAAAAAAAATTTAAGGGACGCATACAACGAACATGATTTTTTTGCCGTTTTTTTTTTTTGCTCCGCCCGCGTGGATGTCGGTTATCGCGTAAAAAAGTAGCCTATGTCCTTCTCTATATCCGAGGCTATATTCCTGCCAAATTTCATGTCGATCGGTTCAGCGGTTTAAGCGTGAAAACGTACCATATAGACAGACAGACAGACAGACAGACAGACAGACAGACAGAGTTACTTTCACATTTATAATATTAGTAAGGATTCGTATGGATGGTACGGAACCATTCGTGCACGAGTCCGACTCGCACTTGGCTGGTTTTTTGTTTTTTGAACGCGCTAATCTCTAGAACTGCGAGTTGGATTTGAAAAAATCTTTTTGCATTTTACAGCCCAATTCTTGAGGAAGAATAACATTTCTATTAACTAGGACACAATATTTTTTAAATGAAAGTTTATGCGAAAATGAAGTAAAATCACGGGCAGGCAATGTGTTGCGACGGAGTGGGTCGGGGGAACAAGAAATTTAACGCGGACGAAGTCGCGGGCAGAAGCTAGTAATGAATAAAATAAATTATTCATATAATCTGTGAATATAACCATGAATAATTATACATTTTATTTTACTTACATATTTATGCCAAATTCATACAACGCGTGTCTTGAAAGTCAATTGCAATGTTTGTAAAAATAACTATAATATCCGTTTCCGTCGCAGGTTTTTTGTTTGATGTGCCGGCAAACATCCGGTCTGGCGGACATTAGAACAAACTGATGGATGGACATTCAATAATCTTAATTACGTAGTTGTTAATTGTATATTTGAAGAAATCTGAATTACGGAATATTAATAGGTATGTATACTCGCTTGTGTATTATTCATTGCACGTCTAGCTTTTGTGTACCTACTAGTCAACCAAGACATTATGGAATCTGAGTGAAATGTTGTCTATCAGCCCGCTTAGCACTTTAGGGTTCCGCGTGCGTTTCAGTGCCGTTCAAATCCGTGAAATACTTAGAAGGTACCTACCCATCTCACGATTATTATGTCAGTTGTTTTTTTATTTTTATATAGGAATTGCATCTTGCAGGTCAACCTAGGAGGTTGTCGTCTGCTTAACTGGACTTTTCTGTGGGTCCCTTAATAAATTAAGGCCTCCAACCAGGTCTTATGTCAGTTGTCTAAAAATATCTGTTTAGTAAAATGTCCAGTACAGCCATCCATCCCATCACATCAGCTTTATGGGCCCAGAGGACGCTTAAGCTGCTCACGCCCTTGGACTCACAGTCACCACTCCTTAGAGGTTAATCTGAGGACAACAATTTAACAGTAGGTAGTTTCATAGCTACCTACTGTTAAATTGTTAACCAGAGAAATAGCTGTGAAAAGACAGGATAGGCAAGAGCCTATCCTGTCTTTTCACAGCTATTTTACCTGTGACTTCAACATCCCAATAGCAATCTTATCATAACGATAATAAAGATTGCCGTGTTTTTGACAGTGATGCATTAATAGAGGTAAAATAAAAAAATAAAAAGTCCTTATAAAAAGCGGACATCTCCTTTGGAACATTTTTTTTTTAGCTTTCGATATTTGACGAAAAATTAAAAAAATAATAATATCGTTCCCCCCTTATCTCCGAAGTTTGCATAGAGAAAAATCTTAAATTATTTTACGTGATAGAAGTTTATGTAAAGATTACAGGAAAAATAAAACGATGTCTCTAATTATCACACTTTTCTAATATTGCAGATTTAGGTCAGCGCCATCTTTTGAACGATAGTGGAATGAATGTAATTTTTTTTTAATGATTTTTGATGGTACAGAATCCTCGGTTCGTGAGTCCGACTCGCTCTTGATCGGTTTTTTGAAAGGGCACTAGTGTTTTTAATTTTTTTAACTACATATCTATTTTTATTTTGATAAGTTTTATTTTAAAACATGTCATGCAAAATGGCTTTTTAGACATTCGCAGTCTTACTAAAGTATTATCGATTGTAGCCAAAGATGAAATGTTTGTTTTGCATGTACCCTACATATATATGTAAAATTTATGCTAATAAATTATATAGTTTTGGAATTTGTTCAAAACCAAAACCTTCATTTGATACCCATTTATGGTTATAATTTAAGTTTTTTTTTTTCATGTTTGAAATTGGAGCCATACCTACTGCCGCAACATCTATTTTGTTCTAAAAAAAAAAAAAAAAAAACCAGTGCCACTCGGACTCGGATGATGTTATGTAGGATTTCGAACGATACCCCATACATCCAAATCTGTTCAGGCATTTAAAAGTTATGTGGAATAAAGAAACTCACTTAAGTACCTACTATGTAACGAACCCTGAAAATATTACACTCTTTTTTTGAGCAGTCGTGTAATAACTGTATCAGATCCAGTGGCGTAACTACAGGGTGGCAAGTCGGCAAAATGCCACGGGCCCCCAGCCGGAAATCTCCCCGGTCAGTGGAGAATCCATTAAAAAAGATAGTATCTCGTGAAGTGTGCACTGCATTTCTGTTATTTCTCACCATTCCTGTCCGATGAATTTGCTACGGGCCTCGAACGGTATAGTTACGCCACTGATCAGATCCGTCAATGCTGTGGTGATTTCAGCTGTCAGAAGCTATCAAGGGGTTCAAGAAGGTGTGAACTTGTACGTATGTACGGCTACATATCAAACTATACATTTCCATTATAAGCTGACTATGTAGCCGTGTGTACATTCTTGAACTTCCTAACGTTATGTAGGTAACGTATCCAACCTTCTGCAAATTGCCTGAAGCTAATTTTGTGAACTGCATTGTAAACGCAACTTCCCATAACATTGAAAACAATTTCCACCTACATCACAGTTATAATATTACCTATCGATTATTACGGCTTTTTTTTTTTTTGCTATATCGTTGATACATGCGTAACAAATAGAAAGAAAACAATAATTGCATCAGGATTTTTTTTGAAATTCAATCAATGATTACATAATGTATTGCTGAGTTCACTGACTTGTTCAGAATTTCATATGATCAACAGTCTCGTCACGGACGTCGAGACAAACATGGCGATGCCGTGGAGTCGGAAAGCATAGAAGATACATAGAATTAAATTAAACTTAGTTAAAAGGCTATAGGGAAACAGTTTAATGTTCCCACCCACTACAGAGCAATGCTTCTTGTCTCTCATAGCAACCAACTAATGAATGATTAATTAGTTATCTACTGATAACCACGATTACTGCGTCTTGGAGGTTTCAGAATTTAGACCAATTGAGTTCAATTTCCGTAGTAAAAATTATCTTCTCCGTAAATATAACACAGACTGTAAATTCATCTATATAGGTGAAGAGGTCCTAAGGCAAAAAAAAAAGGTAACTTGTGAATGATGTGAACTTTTTTTATGAGCAAAAAGGATGTATTTAACAACAAAAAAAAAAAACATTTTGGAGGCCCGGGGCCCTTCTTTGTGGAGGCCCGGGGCTAGAGCCCCTGTTGCCCTGCCCTAAATCCGGCCTTCGTTGTTAATGACAGCTGGACTGATTTTGATGGGACTTTGACTGGCAGATAGCTGATGTTTTATGGAGTAACTTTGGCTACGTAGAAAAAGCCACGCGGCCAAAGCCACAGGCAGCAGCTAGTCGCTAATATAAATGCAGCGCAGGATGTAAACAACTGTTCAGGGTTAGAGTATGAGAGATTCTAAACGCAGTAAGTTTCAAGTTCCAATTTGTCCATTGTTATGAGATGACCTTCTGCTCTATCTGGTACTGCGGCAATTCTCTTTGTTTTGCGCTTGCGCTGTGTGCAGAATACGACGCCCAAGGAAAGTTTATTTGTCAATGAAATTACAAAAAAAGTATCCGGAGAAATTTCTTGTTACAAGACTTGTGTTGTAACTGTTTTTCGAAATATTACATGGTAAGTATGGTGTTTACGGGCGTTACATTTGCTTGAATCGTATTTTTATTTCTTTTGCCGTTTTACGTGGATGTGACGCATCATCATCATCAGCCTATAGCAGTCCACTGCTGGACATAGGCCTCTCAAATTGCACGCCATTCAGCTCGATTCTCGGCAGCTCTCATCCAGCTGCTACCAGCCACCCTGCGAAGGTCGTCGCTCCACCTAGCCTGAGGGCGTCCTACCTTACGTTTGCCAATTCGCAGTTTGTGGTTTCCACTCAAGAACACGTCTACCCCAACGGTCATCGGTTCTACGGCTAATATGGCCGGCCCATTGTCACTTCAGCTTGCTTATTCTGTGAGTTATGTCGACAACTTTGGTTCTCTGCCGAATCACCTGACGCATATTTTCCCCCAACTTGTTCTTTTCGTCTTTGTGTTCTTTCTTTGCGTCATGTTTATCGCAAATAAACGTATTTCCTTTCTTTTCTTTCTTTCAAACCTGTTCATAATATCTACCGCTTTGCTTTTCGCTTGGTGTCTATTGCTAGGGAAGGACAAAAATCCGTCAGTTCATCATTATAGTCACAGGTACCTACTGCCAAAAGATGTCCACAGAGCTGAATAAAAGTCGAATGGGGTACTACTTTTGAAAAATGTAGATATTCTATGAAAAGACCTTAGTCAAGGATCCGCAATCACGACGATCATGAAAAAAAAAAAAAAAAATTGTCTCGGTTACTGTAAAATAATTACCATTTGCAGTAAAGAAACATGACTTCCTAATGAACAAAGACTTCCGCAGCCCCACAGGAAATTACCCAATTCACTCACGAGCAGGGTAAAATCACCCGCGAGCTAAGTAACTATTTAGTTCTTTTAAAAATACAAGTCTGTCACTATAGTTGATAGTGACAGACTTGTATTTTTAAAAGCCCTTCTCCGTCACACAAACAAGCCTTCAACATGTGTCCTAGATCACGCGTGACCGGTTCAGCGAAAAGGCTGGAATGCAGTCAGGCTGCAGGCTAGACTGGCGCGCCTTACGAAAAAACTTGTCAAACGTATTAAAAAAAAAAAACCGGCCAAGTGCATGTCGGACCACGCACAAGAAGGGTTCCGTTGTTGGGATGAATTTATCCCAAAAACAAACTTAACATTGTAGTTGATAAACATGTTCCCCCATACATTCCTACTGCAAATGTAAGTTAGCACAATATCGAGAGATTTACCATGTTATTTTAAGACCATAGACTTCTTATAGATTTTTCTGTAATCTATAAGTATAGAACTATTTTCTGTATTTTTTCAAAATTTTAGGCTTAGTAGTTTCGGAGATAAGGGGTGGGGGGAATGGTCAATTTTCGTCTATTTTCACATATAACTTTAAAACAATTTATTTTAAAATTATTAAAAAAATATATTTGAGACCCTCACAGTTAAGGCCTTTCATTTGATATGTCACACGATACAGTTAGCAAAACTTTTTTTTAAATTTTCTTATATGACCCCCGAAACTGACCCCAATATTCTAAATTCATTTATTTACGGTTCACGTTCGTGTTTGGGTCAGTTAAATTGTTATGTATAACAAATTTTAACTTAATCGGTCCATTACATTCGGAGCAAATTGGCTGTGACAGACGGACAGACAGACAGACACACGAGTGATCCTATAAGGGTTCCGTTTTTTCCTTTTGTGGGACGGAACCCTAAAAAGTATTTCAGACTTACTGCGGTATTTTCTGGGAAGTTATTTTGGATCATCCTTGGACTCACAATTTGATATTTAATATATTGATGATATTTTATTATTCTTTTCTTATTCGAGAGCTTCCTTGTACATTAGGCTGCATGTCGGTGATTACGCTTTGACCTTGAACTGGCCTAATGTAATACGTAGTTTCAATAGAATACGAGGCCAGCTTATATTGCTTTTGTTACCACTGACGAGCGGCCACTGTACGTATTGTTTTGTTATCTCGTGATGCGCTGGTAGATGCATTATTTTCAATATAGTCTTGTTTTGTCTTGTCTTTCTTGTTGTATCCTTATTCTGCCAAAGAGCCTACAGTCCCAACATTTTACACGGCCCTCTTTGTTAGTAGGTGCGGTTATTAATAAGTGTACTGGACTAAGAATACCTACGCAATAATTTTAAAACTAAATTAAAAAATATTTGTAAACTTACGCAATACCTACTTCATTGTAATTACTTAGATACATATGTACGCACTTTATAATTTAAAACCGGAAAAAGAAAAGTAATAAAGAATCCATCAATGTGTAGTTTTGTGAATTCAGTGTATTTTTCGTATTCGACTATTACTATTTATTACTGCGTATTGACGACTTGACAAGCCTTGTCGCAGTGAAACGCGGCTATACGACATAAATCACTTTAATTGACTGGTTCGTGGTGCCAATTTAGTTTTTTTCGTAAGAAGGCATATTCACATCATTCTCCTGCCCTTATTCCAATAAAAAAAAAAAAAAATCGGGTCTACACAATATGTTTTTTTTTCCCATATATTCTCAATTAGTCGTCATCTCGGAGTCGCTCCCTTTCAAGCCATATCATCTTTCACAGTGTCAATCCATCGTGCGAAGCAGAGGAGCGTGGCCATGACCCATTATGGTTAGGCCCGCGACACCGAACAATGTAATGAAATGATTGAATCTATATATATATATAAATCAATTGCTGTTCGTTTGTCTCGCTAAAACTCGAGAACGGCTGGGCCGCTTTAGTTGATTTTGGTTTTGAAATGTTTGTCGTAGTCCAGGGAAGGTTTAAACGAAATAAAGGGAATTAAAAAAAAATAAGAAAACGACCATATCACTTTTATTAATACCTACCTCGATATGTAGGTAGGGTAGGGTAGGGTAGGTGGGTAGGTAGGGTAGGGTAGAGTAGTGAAGTTTATACTATATTTCCTTTGCGCGGAGACAAACTGTCACAGTCAAATAGCTTTTGACAGAACGAAGTCTGTCGGGTCAGCTAGTTACTTATAATTAGCTCACAATATTCCCAGTACTGGGACACAGGCCTCCTCTCTGTGAGAGGAAATGGGCCATAATCCACCACCAGGGCCCAATGCGGGTTGGTAGATGTCACATAATATGTCTACGTTCCAGGACATGCTGGTTTCCTCATGATGTTTTCCTTCGCCGTTCCGAGTCAACAGGCCCAGTTATCAATATCATTAAAGAAGTTATCGAGCTTTAGCAGTTAGGTACTTTGTCTGTTTAACTTTTGATGACTTACAGCAAACAGCACACTGGAGCTAAACACTATGGAGTTTATTCATAAACGTTGCTTAAAGTTAAGTGACGTTCAAACGTCAAAAATGTATGGTTAAACAGTCGCTAATCATTACTTAACTTTAAGCAGCGTTTATGAATAAACCCCTAAGGCCTGTGTTCACCAACAGTCAAACTACCGGTTAGGTATTTAAACAGTTGATTTATGCCAAATTTCCTAAGTAAAGAACTGATTAAATATCTAAACAGTTGATTTAAATGTTGGTGAACACAGGCCTAAGTCGTAGTCGTAGGTCAGTAAAACATATCGGTTTAAGTAGTTAAGCAAAAATAAACAACAGTCGATTTTACAAAGTTCATCTTTTGATGGGTGCAATTAAAGTTTTTATTGATCGAACTGTAATTAATACCTATCAGTTATAAAGGTTAGTTTTGGATTGCAACGTGGGTACAGTCACTAAGTTAGTATTCGATCTAGGCTGAAGGTTAGGTGAACCGGATTCATACTTATTGAATATAAGGTCGAGAACTTGTTACAATATAAGAGTATGTGACAAATGCATTCGCTTCTGAGTCTAGTATTTATTTATAGGTGGAAAATAGAGCATGGAAGATCTTATGAAGACGTGTCGATTTTTGGTTGACCAATGGATGCTTTATCATTTTCCAGCATTCATTTCTGATCATGGAATATTCGATTTGTAACTTCAATTATATCCATCCAATATACTAAACGCGTGAAAAGTAATTTATAGGAAGTTTTGAAGCGTTCTTAATGTTTAACTACCCTCAAAATTTTTGGCGCACTGACAGGTGGCCTAAAACAGAAATATTCGCAGAAATCAAATTTGACATGGGTTACATCGGCGTGTTACGTAAATCTTTATGCTTAATTACGAGTCGCATACGCCGTAAGGTCGTAGAAAGTGAATCGACTCGTGTGAACCGTCAAAAAAATCGGCGGCCATGTTGGCAGTCTGTGGCGTGCAGCCCGCGCGAGTGAACGCTTCCCGCCAAAACTTGAATTTCGAACGCGACTTTTCATAACTTTTTTTTAAATCGCGTGTTCACGGCCAGTGTCAATATAGTTTTTTTTATTAATGTGCATTGGATCTAGTTCGCATGTGATGTTGTGAATAATGTGAATAACAGTAGTGTTTTAAAAGTACAATCGATAGATTCTTTGTGTACTTACGTTTTCTAAGGATGGGGAACTTTGACAGGACGAGTTGGTTTTACACGATATTTAAAATGGTAAGTTCTATTTTTAAGTTCAAAGAAAGAACAGTTTTTGTAAATGGTCAATAAAAAAATTATAAACATGGCTTAGACTTTTCTTTTTTAAATTACATGCAAGAAAGCCATTATTAATGTGATACAGCCTAATTAATGTGCGTTATTCGAGTTTCGTAACCGCATAATATACCTTAATTTCCATAAGTCATACGTAATCGTCAAAATTGCTCACTTTTACGAAAGGCGAGGAATTCATCTGAGTCCGGCTTAGTTGGGTAACAAACTGGTTAATAATTTAATCGGTATACAATCGTAGTATCGAGTAAAATCGACTATGGAATTTCACTTGATTTGTTTTGCGATTTCTCAGTGGATTTCTCTGTTTGGTTATTCGCGGTTAGGAAATAATTTGGTAATTTAAATGCGTTAGGTCTTTTTTACGACTATTGTAGCCAGTTATTGTTAAAATGACCACTTCTAATAAAATGTAAACTAGGTTTTTCACCTCAACATAAACATCGATTATCGAAGAACGGATATTTCCATGTAGTTATCAGGTAGTTTGCCTTAAAACACTATTTATAAGCTTCGATTATGACCTTAGCAAAAACACGTTCACCAGACACAGAATTAATAAGAAATCTCTGAATACAAACATGTCAGCTACAAATAAGGTTTCACATTCATTGGTATTCGCTCATTATTATATTATATAATAATTATATTATTATAGCCAGATTAATTAGTAAAGATAACTGCGTTCAACAGCTTAAATTATTTGAATTTATTTGAAAGGAAAGCGTGGTGCTCTTGGAAAAATCTTGTCATGACAGTCCTATAATATAGAAAAAGATGAGCTGTACCGACCCTAAATAGATATCGGTAAGGGCAGGAAGACAATGAAAGCTTAATATAGGTGTGATAGGATCATCATATTGATCATATCATCCCTTAGGACTTTCGTGTGTTATGTTGAAATCAGGAGTCAAGATAATTACGCTGGCAGAATAGCCGACCAAGGCTCAGTTTCCAAAGAGGAAAAAAAAAAAGAAGAAAAAATCAAGACATCACCGATTTCGTTTTGTGGAAGTAGGCAATTTTACTGTTGATTTCAGAGAAAATGTTACGCAAAATAAAATAAAAAATAGCTAATGTCTACATAAACTCAATTAAAATGGTTCTTAATTTGCCAACTACAGCTGAGTAAGTGCTTACATTACGTAAATATGTTATAAGTAGTCGTTAAACTAATAAGAGAGTCTGACTAATGGATCTGAGTAATGATCAGGTTTTAAAAACTTCCTTGCTGATCTCGTAACTCCCGGATTAAGGAATAGAGTAATTTATGAATACTGGAAAAGGCTGGAAAATACTATAGAAAAATCCGACTATTTAGTATAAAAAAGGAACAAGTATTTTAACAGGGATCTTAAGGCTGAAAAAATTGTCTTAAGTTGCCAAAACTTCAGCGAAAGTTGTTGTTGAGAAGATACAGCTTTACGTGGCTTTACTCAAGATTTAAAATCGGACTAGCTTTATCCCCAAGTATATAAGTAATCATGAGCTGATTATTTTGAGGCAAAAATCTTCGTATTAAAAGGATACCAAAAGTCAAAGCGTGGCCGCACTAATCTTTGAAGCTTTGCCTCTGTGGGGTCTCAGCCCAAATAAAAAACCAAGACAGAGCGCTCTCAACAGTGACGTGAGGCCGGTTTCGTTAACATGTGTGCACTTAGTGAGGTGTAGTTTGATTGTAAATGGTTATAAATGTGTGCAGGTGGGCGTGTACGCACAGCGCGGAGGTGTAGTTTTGGCATGCTTCACTGTATTATTCGCAGCGCTCTGTCTTGGTTTTTTATTTGGTCTGAGTGTGGGGTGTTATTTTCTGGTGCGACGTTCGTACTAATTCGGAAACACGAAGATTACTGAAATGCATACCTTTTCTGGTTTAGCTGTTTATAAAGTTTAATTAAAAAATAAAGCTGTCTACCATACTGAGTAACTAATTTATATTTTATACCAATGCGTGCGTTCGGAATGTTAACCAATAGATACAGGTTTGAACATACTTTACGTAATGCTAAGTCATCCGGACCCGAGATTCTATTGCAAACCGATTATAATTTTAATTCTAAACCGATTTGTCTTCAATCTCGATGTAGAAACGTTTACGGATCGAAGAGAAACTGGTAGCTCTACTTTCGACGTCAGGTTTATTTCAGGCAAAGCTTATATATATTTCTCTTACAAAATTCACAAGTGAAAACGCAAACAGTACTGATCTTGTGCATTTGAGATCAGATTCAACGTGGTGTTTACTAAAATCGGTGCAAAAAGAAAGGGAAGGATTTGACGTTAATCGCGACGAGGGTCAAATTGATTTTAAAAGACAATTACAAATTCTGAATAAAAAAAGTAAAAAATAAAACATCCAAATCGGTTAATAAACGACGAATCTATCAGCGAACACACATAAAAAAATATATTTATACGGTCGAATTGAGAAAAATCCTCCTTTTTTGAAGTCGGTTAAAAAAAGATCAACTAATTCTTTAAACTGGTTAGCCTTCATGTGGACTGCTGTAAACAAGTATAAAAAACCGATCAAGTGCGTGTCGGACCACACTCAATGAAGGGTTCAGTAGTCGGGATGAGTTTATCCCAAGAACAAACTCAACATTGTAGTTGAAAAACATGTTGTCCCATATATTTCAACTGCAAATACAAGTTGGTCGATTATTACTCGTTAACTTATGTAAAGGTTACTTAGCTGTGATAGTCTTCCTTTTAACTTCGTTATATACTCATATACTACTGCCGTGAATATTTTCACGTATTCAAAAACAACCATTTAGCTGGCAGGTCCCGTCCTGCCAGCTAAATGGTAAATGACACTTGAGTCAACAAAAATTAGCACTTTAAAGCTTAATATTATGCAAACGGATCCCTGAATCGAAAAATGGTTTTCACAAACCGGCAATATTTTTGAACGGCTTATCCAACGATACCTCATACCATGGGATACGAGACGAGAGAAAAAATATCATTCTCACTTTACATGCAAGGGAGTTATCCAATATTTTTTTATTTTTCAAGATATTGTTGTACCTCTTTG
Source organism: Dryobota labecula (assembly GCA_947523025.1). Taxonomy (NCBI): domain Eukaryota; kingdom Metazoa; phylum Arthropoda; class Insecta; order Lepidoptera; family Noctuidae; genus Dryobota; species Dryobota labecula. Next base: position 3,304,459 of record OX383296.1, on the reverse strand, counting down.
TAGGCGTGATTTATATGTATACCCAAGCCAAATTTCAGCTTTCTAGTAATAAAGAGTCTCTGAACTAAGTGGCGGAAGGACAGACAGACGGGCACGACGAAACTATAAGGTTGGTTGGGTACGGAACCCTAAAAGAAGATTACATGTAATCCCAAGTTATTAATCTAAACACAACACTAAGTTATAATGAAATAGCCATTACTAAAATAACCGACAAAAGGCCATCTTTGGGTCAAGCCATTCACACATAAATAATTATTTACTCCTATATAATTCCCACTGGCTTTAAAATAGACAAAATAATAAACCTTGTGTAATAACTTAATTATAAATCACAAACAACTATGTAGCACGACAAGAATTCTCTCATTTTTAATATAACTTGTGTAACCTACATAGCTTTACAAGAATGCCATTATATTTCTATATAAAGATATAGATAATTTATTGAATACTAACCTGGCTTTTAAGATAAAGTTCTGTTGCTATGCCTCCAAATGTTATGCCACAATAGGTCATAGAATTTGAACCTGTGACCTTTTGGCTGTTTTAATATGGTTTTAAGTTTGGACTATTGTTGCTACAGCAAATTTATTTTATTGGTAAAATTTACATTTCATCTTAGTTGCAATAGAATATGATTAAATCATTCACAATGTGATTAAAACGGCAAATCTTTGAGTCTGTACAGTGGCCAGCATAATCAAGCTACACGAAAAAACAAATAACACAAAATAACAAATATGCCCTCAAAAACAGCCAAATTAAACTCAATTACTTTCTAAGAGTTTCTTCGGAATGTCTTCACGAATTTATAATAAGCTTCCTAAACAAATAAGAGAAATTGAAAGGATTAAATTTTTTAAGAACAATTTTAAATGACTTCTTGGTAAATAGACCATATTATAACAGTACATGATTTTTTGTCCGACAGATTCGTGATGAAGTTAGTCCCAAACTGTTTTTATGTCTTGATGCAAAATATAGCTCTATTTTAAATATATCTCTATTTGAATTAGGTAATATATATCATAAACTTAGCTCTAATATAACAAATTTTTCAAACTATTGTATGCCTAACATGGTGGAGCAGTGCAAACGCACACCAAAATAACACAATAACAACTCTATAACCTCACAATAAAAATCTTTGACTTTGACGAAATTGTTAAATTTCTCCAAACAATTTTAAACTTTAAAACGTTGATAATTAAGTTCAAAATCGAACGAGAAAGTTTGACAGTTTGTGGTAACTTTTTGTTCTGGCCACCGTACCTAAAAATAAATGAAATAAAAATCATTTTGGTGACGACAATTGAATTTACATTAATAATATGCAAATTTAACATGACTGGTATTTTTAATAGCTTAATCTATAGATATAAACATATTTTTTTTGCTTTAAAATGTTAAAATCATCCTTGACTATTCGCAAATCTTTATGAGTTTTGTTAAAATATCACAATTTATATTCACAGTATGATGTGTTTTAAGGTCTCTGCACACAGCGGGCGCGGCGCGGCGGGACGGGACGCCGAGGCGACGACGCTGAGAAGTTGTAATGTACTAGATATTACGGACGACGCCACACAGAGCGTCACGTCGCGTCGCGTCGAGCCGGACGGCTCTGTGTGGCGTCGTCCGTAATATCTAGTACATTACAAATGCTCACCGTCGCGTCGGCGTCCCGTCCGGCCGCGCCGCGCCCGCTGTCTGCAGAGACCTTTATTTAAGCAGTATAATGGTTCTGTATTATTTTGTAGATGACATCAATGACATGTAATATTATTATTAGGAACAAATTGTGTTGGATTTTCCAACTTCCATCACCAGTAGGTACATATAGGCTTCTAAACTATAAAATAATACTCTTTAGAGCGTGTCTGCGGTTATGGTTTTATAAATGTTTATTCGACTTGATGACCTTGGTCTGTTTTAGTTTTCTAGTCTGTATTCGTATAGTATAATATATACAATTTGTAAGTAAATTAAAGTACATTATGAAAGTGAAAGTTAGTTTGTTCAGAATCGTTTACTGAATCGATTTCTGTCATTTTAATATACGTAATTTTTTATGCCAAAAATAATTAAAGCTACGTAAATTACTAATTATTATTAATTAATTATTATTATTACATGTACAGTCAAAACAAACCAAAATGGACGAAATACCTACTACGCTAGATCCTTACACGTGTGCTACTGTGTGCGTGCGTAGATTAATGTGATCACAATTTTCTCCTACAATTAGTATAACTAATTTAATATAAACAATGTTTTATAATAACAAAAAATCTGTGTATATTTATTTATTTATTTAAACTTCATGTACAATAGTGGTACATAGGCGAACTTAATGCCACAATGCATTCTCTACCAGTCAACCTTATTCTACTATATAAAAATAAGTCGGGTTTTCCTTCCTGACGCTATAACTCCAGAACGCACGAACCGATTTCCACGGTTTTGCATTCGTTGGAAAGGTCTCGGGCTCCGTGAGGTTTATAGCAACGTTTTTTTTTTTTTTTTTTAATGGTTTTTACGAAAAATTAGGGTAGGGTAGAGTAGGGTAGGGTAGGTAGGTAGGTAGATAGGGTAGGGTAGGTAGGTAGATAAGGTAGGGTAGGGTAGGGTAGGTAGGTAGGTAGGGTAGGGTAGGGTAGGTAGGTAGGGTAGGGTAGGGTAGGGTAGGGTAGGGTAGTTAGGTAGGGTAGGGTAGGTAGTTAGGTAGGTAGGTAGGTAGGTAGGTAGGTAGGTAGGTAGGTAGGTAGGGTAGGTAGGTAGGTAGGTAGGTAGGGTAGGTAGGGTAGGGTAGGGTAGAGTAGTGGAGTTTATACTATAGCTTTTGACAGAACGAAGTCTGTCGGGTCAGCTAGTATATTATGATTATACATAATATTCTAATTGGGGTATTTGGTGGTCGCGTTAATTCTAGGACATATTGTGCCTACTTAGCTGTGATAGTTTTCTTTTAACTTCGTTATATACATAAATATACTACTGCTATGAATTTTTTCACGTATCCAAATATAACCATTTAGCTGGCAGGGACTGGGCTGGGCTGGGGGGGACACTTGACTCTAACAAAAAATAGCACTTTAACGCTTAATATTACGCAAACGGATCCCTGATTCGAAAGATAGTTTTCACAAACCCGCAATATTTTTGACGGCCTATCCAACGATAACCCACACCAAGGGATAGACGAGGAAAAAAAATATCATCCCCACTTTACGTGCAGGATTGGTAAGCTAAAAATAAATATATTTCAAGATTTTATTTTACCACTTTGTTGGCGTGATTAATACATATGTATACCCATACCAAATTACAGCTTTCTAGTGTTAAGAGTCTCCGAGCTAAACCACGGACAGACAGGCAAACAGACGGACATGGCGAAACTATAAGGGTTCCGTTGACTACGGAACCCTAAAAACTATGCTAAGGGGCCTATCTTCTCTACCTTTAGAACCTCTCTATAATATTATAATCGAGAACACCTGCTAAGTATTTTAATAAATATCACGACGCTAAGACCTGGTTCTTCTAATTGTGGTGAAGGTCAAACGACATTATTCTCAAGTTATCAACACGGATTAGGGAACTGGTTTAGTGGCTTGGTATACTAATGAGGACACTACCAGTTTTAAGGCTTAATGGCTAAAGGAAACTGGCAAATTATCTTAATTATGGAGTATATGGGTGATGCGTGACATGTTTTCTAGAAATAATAGGCCTTTTTTTACTTTTTTTATCCTCAACGGGGTAGCTTTTTCTCTTCATCTCACCTGATGGTAAGTAATGATAAGGCCGAAGGTGGAAGCGAGCTTCACCCGGAATCCTCAACCACAGAGGAACTGACTATGTTACGTGTAACTGCCAAAACATAACAAATCCAGTTAACATTGTTGTTATTGCGACAGCCTTACATAAGATGGTGATAGATAGCCAGGTGAACTTAGAACAAACTACTTACTTACTATCAACCAATTTGAAATGTTGCAATTATTTTTGTTGTTAAAAAAAATGGAAAAATACAGTATAAATCTTAAAAATAATGTTGGTATTACAAAGTATGATGTCTGTACTAGGATAAACCTGTATCACCTGTTTGTTTATTGTTGTTGTTTCATTGTTGTTGTTGTTATTTTAGTTGTTGTTGTTTTGTATGTTGCCCTCAGAAATACTCATAGAAACAAGGAAGTGTTAGATTAACAACGTGACCAGTAATAAAAAAAACACAGGTCACGTTGTTACACTCCTTTTTTTGGATAATATAGAAAAATGGCCAAATTAACTTAATTATAGAGCAGCAGGTATATGGATAACGCGTGACTAGTCCACAAAATGATACTAGGCCTAGTATCATTTTTTTTATGCCCAAGCCTGGGCTTATAATTATTAATACTAAACAGTTTTTTTTTTTTCTCCATATTATCTTTGTATTTTGGAGAAAAAAAAGCAAAGCATCAAACATCAACCTTGATTAATAACCTGATCTATATAAGGTGTATCTATTCATACACGAAATATTTTAAGAGAAACATCTGTAGGTGGTAAAAAAGCCATAGCAACCAAAAATTTTTTTTTATCTAAATGTTTTATATTTTTACATAATTATTATAATTTTAAAATTGCTTGAGATATTTTGCAAAAATACCCTTTATTTACTTATTCTATGAATAATATAATCATCATAATATCAAGTAATTTTAAAATTTTTTACATATCAAAACTATATCAAACTCAGATTTAAAAAAATCATTTCCATGGCTTCTTTACCACCTATAGGTGTATCTCTTAAAATATTTCGTATTTGAATAGAATACACCTTATAATTATATTAAATATATTTAGACATGATGTTTCAATACACAACTCTACGAGTATTTCTTGGTGAAACGTTTTGTTTTTCAATCTGAACTTATCTTTTGTTTTTGCTGACTGTACACAATTAAGCCAGACTGTACTGAATCAATTGCAACAATTACTATTATTACTATTACTAATTACAATAACAATTATTAAGAAGCTATACCTACCTAACAGTTAGCAAAGTCCAAATGCCCAATATATTATATTGTCTATTACGTACCTACATACATAAACTCACGCCTTCTTCCCACGGGGGTAGGCAGAAACTATAGAACGCCACCTGCTACGCTCCTTACATACTCCTTTTGCTTCGTTTACATTCATACATCTGGTCATACATGCACGCCCCGGTTGCCTTTCTGAAGCACATCACCAATTAGGTCACTATATGTTCTCCTCGGGCGTCCCCGGGGCGTCCTCCTCCCAGCGTTTCCACTCACATCTGCCTTGTAAAAACCTTTTTCACTTCTCATGCTCTAAAAGTTCGTCTTTATGTCGTGCGTAGGCGACATAAGTCGTTTTTTATGCTCTAGAGCATAAAGTAAAATCTTCGTCGAAGACCAAAGCAATCGGTCCAACAGCCACACGAACAACTTAAACTTCATAAAATAACCTCTTTATTTTAATTCGTTTCGCTAGTATTCTAAGAACAAGGCAAGGATACCAAAAGCCAAAGTACACAATAAAACTTCATGAAATAAACTTATATTTTTTTATTTCGTCCATTTATTATTTTACATGTTGCTGTTTCATTTCCTCGCAATCGAAGTGAAAAGTAGATAGTACAACTCGTCCATAAAACCCATTTTACAATCTACTTTATATATCTATCCTCGCTCGCAAGCTCGCTCGGATAGAAAAACGTCTCTCGTAAAATGGTGCGTTTTATGCACTTGATGTACAAATTGTACAATCTACTATTGTTAGTCGCCTTATTATCTTTTAAAACCACGATAACTATACCTAAATTAAAGAATGACTTCAACGACCATATATTTTATATTTGATTGCAACCACATAACGTACAATTCCGCGCAGTTTGCGCACGAGCACTGGCGACACGTCCTTGGGTGCGCGGGCGCACATTCCCCGTCGCGGCGCTATTCCGGCTCTTCTCAACAGAATATACTTACAGTAAAGTTATATTTGTGCGACATTATTGGCTTGTTGACATGATTGATGTTAATACAGTGCTTGCTGTTAAATGGCCAGTGGTTTAATAGAACTATTAACGTGAATCCACTCTTAGCTTAGTTTTATAGACCAGCTTCTGCTCGCGGCTTCGTCCGCGTGAATTTATTGTCCCTCCGACCCACCTCGTCGTAACGCATCACCTCCCCACGCTATTAAGGTTCACAATTGTTCGTTTTTTACGTGATTGATACACATTGATGAGCAAATTGATCGTGTACCAGATGCAATTAAAGCGATTGACAATGGCAATTGATCGTTTATTGGTGCCGTTTGGTGCCGGACGTAAAGAATAGCACCACTCCATTTCCTCCCGTGGGTGTCGTAAAAGGCGACTAGGGGACTTACTAGAGAATGGGCAGCAGCGTTCTCTATGCATTTTTAACACCATACTGCGATCGCCAACCCGCCTGTCAAGCGCGGCGATTATGGAACCCCACCCCCCCTTTTGGGGAAGCCTATATCCAGCAGTGTATGTCTTTGAAATCAAATGTAAAAATATTGTTTCAAATCCGACTGGTAGTTCCAGCGATTACCTGCCCAGCAGGCTGTACTTACTTAGATACTTACGCTTGACTTAGATTTAGTATCGGTACTCGTGACATGCCAAACACGTAGTTAATGTTTAAATAAAAAAATGTTGTGAAAGTCAAAGTCAAAGTCAAATCATTTATTTCAAATAGGCACGAAGATGCACTTTTGAACGTCAAAAATTACATGAATAGTTAATTGATTCTAGTTGCGCCTTCCAAAAGGTACCTAGTTATGTATGGAAAAGTTGTATGACTCAATTAAAACTACACAAACATATTATTCATTGCATTCATTGTGGGCAATGCTGCCAGCCTTTTGGGCACTTTTCCTGTTGACAGCGATGCGGACGAATTATTTGATGGCCTTTTAATTTTTTCCCCTCCCTTTTTATATACCTGTACATATTATTAATATTATTGCATGCAGCAATAATAATTACACAATGCAAAGCTGCTACTATACCCTTAGAACCAAACATAAAACTTAATATCCGTCATTTCCTACGCAATCGATTACTCAAGGTCACAACAGTAATAAAACACCATAGACTACCATAAAGTATGGAGTTCTTCGATAAAACTTTCACTTTTTACGATAAAAATTGTTGGGTGAGAGTTTTCAACCTTACACAGTAGCGAATACACCCATTCAAAGCCCGTATCGTCGTGCCATACAAAAGAGTTCAACGCGGTTACCAAAAGGTGCTATTCAAATTATTTTTTATTAGTATGTCTTATTTTGTGTTTTTTATGCTTTTTGTTACGTGTTAAGATGAGTTATATAAGTTTAGTAAGGTGAGTATTACTGTAGATGGGTTTTTGCTGGTTATGACTCAACAGTGAAAAGAAAATCGTGTTTGTCTTCGATTTTGATTCGGGAACTTGCAACTTTTGAAGTTGTTTCAATGAAAATATGGTCAAAAAGTATTTATTTATTGATTAAATGATTGATATAAGCCTTATTTTTTGTTTACCACACATAAAGCTATTGTTATAAAACAATACAAAGTCGCATTTTCTTAAAGTAAGTTAAATGCGTCATTCGTCCTACACAACTTGGATATTCTTCTAATAAATATTTATTTGGTTATAACAAGGAGATAGCATATCTTAAACATGACTATAAAACTAACATAAAATAAAAATAAAATATCTGTAATAATAACATACCTACCAACTAAATAACAATATAAAATAAACTAAACTAATAACAAAATAAACTAAAACATGGCGTCTAAAATTAAAAAAAAAAAAACATTATTCTTTATTTATCTCAACATCCTATTACAGGCACTGGTTAATAAAATGCACAATCTCAAATAGAGAAAGGTGTAGGAAAGTTCAAATAATAATAAGGGGTAGTCGTCAGTTGGTGCCTCCTCATCATTTAAAATTGTCTATGGAGCCTATGCGAGTTGACTTCGGCCCAGTATATGTCAAAGAGATTTTCATAATATTTTTTTATATTCTAATAACAGTGTACAATCTGTGTCTAATACGATACAATTTCATGGTATCTAAATTAAATACATCAGTAGGTCAATCAAATTCGTTAGACGCCAACAGAGTAAAAAAAGGCTCACAAAAACTGGTACAGACATAACGTGTGCACGACTTGTTTCATAACGATTTTTTTATACTGTGTTTTATTAAAGTAATTGATCGTGTTTTATTGAAGAACTTAAATTAGGATAGCGTTACACTTGTCAATCTTGTTTGATGTTTATGAAGTTCTTTGGTTGGCTTGCGATGTTTTTATGTGTATTCATTTCATGTGACTCAGTTGTTATATTATGTTAGAATTGATAAATTATATTATGTAAAAAATAAAATAAATATATTTAAATATTTATGATACTCCAGCTAGGGCAGTTGGAGTATCCTTACTTCCTAACTAATATTATAAATGCGAAAGTAAGGTTTTTTTTTTAATCCTGAAATTTTGCATATACTCGTACGTCGTCAGGTGAGGTGTACAGAAACGGACATAGGGTAACTTTCATTCCCGAAAAAAGTATTGTTCCCGAGGAAAACAACAATAACGTTCTTAAGATAATAGATGGCGCCACGTGTATTTCGAATCATGATTGAATTTTATTATTATAAAAATGTTAGTGGTGTGTTAAGAGTTTTTTTTATTTAAGCGCGAGCGAAGCCCCGAGGAAAAGCGGGGAAATATGTAAATTGAAATATATTAATTTATATATATATATTATTTAAGACTCTTAGTGGACTGCGACAAACTGACTTGTTTGATTTATTTGTGTATTCCCGCTGTTCCCTATGCCCGTGTCCCCATTAATGGTAATTCACATAAAATGGCAAAACTAAAGGTTCCATTTTCTTTTTAGATTTTCATTTTTTTTTTAAATATATATATGGGCCACTAGCGCCACTCCTTTAAAAAAATATTATATCGTGACTGAGAAGGAATTATGAAAAACGGCTCAACAGCGACCTCGGTGTGTCCAGAATGTTTTAATACCTTTTATAAAGTTTCATATTGAGACACGAAGCAAAAAAATACGATCTAGAGGAATGTGGCCGTTTTTCTTTAGAATAAATTTGATTGCTTCGTATCTCGATATGAAACTATAAAAGGTATTAGAACATTCTAGACACACTTACCGAGGTCGCTGTTGAACCGTTTTGCATAATAAAAATCAGTACTTAAAAGAAAGTGGAACCTTTTTATTCGCCTTTTTATGTGAAATATAATATGCATATCATTAATGGGGACACGGGCGGTGGGGACACTGGGTACAGCGGGAATACACCGATTTATTGAGTAAGAAACATAAGTGTAACGCAGTATTTCTAATTGCAAAATGTTTAGTTGCTAAACGTTATAATTCTATTTTCGTCATGTTATAAACTTACACAAACCACCAACCAACCGCTTCATTACCACTCTATATTAAAATATTTAAAAGCGGGAACCAGTTGTTTTACCATAATTTTCAGAAAAAGTACATTATTTTAACTTCCGTAAGACGCTGCACAATAATAAGAAGCGCATATTACAGCCAATTTTTATTTCTCCTATATTGTGCGTGCGTTTGACAAACATTAAAACTTACTTACATACACAAACAGCCAGCCTACCACTGCGCTCTGCAAACAATTAATCTGTTGTTTGCAGAGCGTAGTGGTAGGCCAGTAGAATCGGTCGCGACTTACGAGTAGTATTTTTTTTTGTTTTTCGTGTTTAGAGTTCCGTACCTCAAAAGGAAAAACGGAACCCTTATAGGATCACTCGTGTGTCTGTCTGTCTGTCCCTCTGTCACAGCCAATTTGCTCCGAATGTAATGGAGCGATTAAGTTGAAATTTGATATACATATAAATTTGAGTGACCCAAACACGGACGTGAACCGTAAATAAATGAATTTAGAATATTGAGGTCAGTTTTGAGGGCAAACAAGAAAAAAATAGTTTTGCAAACTATACCGTGTCACATAAATTGCTTTAAAGTTATGTGAAAATAGACGAAAATTTACCATTCCCCCCTTATCTCCGAAACTACTGAACCTAAAATTAAAAAAAAAATACAGAAAATAGTTCTATACTTATAGATTACAGGAAAATCTATAAGAATCTAGAAAAATCTATCTTTTGATTCGTAGGTTCTAATCCAGTCAGGCACTTAACTTTGCGTAAATTGTTTCATTACCACTGCTCTCAAAAACGGTGAAGGAAAACATCGTGAGGAAACCGGCATGTCCTAGAACCAAAAAAAAATCCAAGACATGTGGCATCTACTAACCCACACTGGGCCCGCGTAGTGGATTATGGCCCACTCCCTCTCACAGAACGAAGGCCTGTGTCCCAGCAGTGGGAAAATTATCGACTGATTATATTAATGCTTAAAGATTTTTATTTTTTTATTTTTTTTATTCTACTATGAGTTTGCTCTTGACTTTAGTCTAGGTCTGGATGACAGAGACAAAGTCTACGATGGAGTGAGCTTACCCAGAAGAAGCCTGTTCACTCTCACTTTGAAGTTGTTTGCAAATATAGTATACTAATAAAATCTACTGGACTGTAGTGTCAATAGAACAGGTTTACATTACATTAAAGGGCTACACAGTGGTTGGCCTCAAGGGTGCGCCCGCGCAGACAATGTTAACGAGAACTTTTCAATAAAAATAATTATAAAATAATTTTGCAGACCACATGGTCTATAAAAACACAGTAAAATAGTTACCTACATAATACAAAAAAAACAAAAAAAAATACATACACCTACGCCGTTCTTATTTTTAACATTTACGCGGCTATTTCCAACCACCGCTTATAGGTCTTGGTAACATATCGTCACTAATCTAAGTGACGTAACTGATTCGAAGCATATTTTACAGGAAAAGCTATTTGCAGTTGAGGGTTACCTATAATTGAGGGTAACTTTCTCTATATAAATTCTACTGATACAAAATTGAGCACTTGTGTTGTTTAGACGCCGATTAGACAGATCAATTTGACTTGGAAAATGTATCAAATTGCTATAGTTAGGTCGGTTTAGTCCAAAATGTCAGAAACGTCAGTTAGATTAGCGACGATATATCCTATCAGCGAGGTCCTTAACTATACCGTTTCTAGACGTACCAACCCGGGACATGAATGATGCAATTCTGCTTCTCTGAATGGCGTTGAACGCGTTCAGCTTTGCTACCGCGAACATTCCAGACGCACTACAGTAGCGTTTCAGTCCCATTAGGTGTCTGTGTCATTATTGTACTAAACACGTCCAAAAGACTTCTTTGTATACACAGTCAAGAGCTGGCATGTATAGGAATTTTGAGAGTACGCTCTGAATAGGTGCACTTTAGTCTGTACTTTAGCCTTAAAAATGTCCTGGTAAGCATGTTTCCCACAACCGATAGGGCACAACGCTGGCGGTCAATATGCTGTCTGTATGTATGATAAGATATTGATAGTTCTGATTGGATGATATTGTTGGTGATAGAAATATTGAGTGAGTTCATTTACCAAATAGATTGGATGAGTATGAACACAGCACAGTTAAAAAGGCGATACGTGCATTTTTTGGTGTTTCTTGAAATGTTTTAAAGTATTTTTTTCTTGAAAATCTAGTTTTTTATATATTTTATTTAGTTATTCATAATTAAAATAATATGTACGGTGGGTGGCCAGCACATCAAGTTACCACAAACTGACAAATTTTCTCGTTCAATTTTGAACCTAATCGTCAACATTTTAAAGTTTAAAATCGTTTAGAGACATTTGAGAGTTTCGTGTAGCTTGATGTGCTTGCCACTGTACATAAATAACATAAAAAATAACTTATAAATAACAACTGATACCTAATTAATTAATAAAAATAACTAAATTATTTCCTAACTTAAGTAAAACTATTCACTTAAATATGGCTTCGAAAAATTCATCCGCACTCATTCATCATTTAGGCCCGTATTACAGAACCTTATTCAAGACTCAAGCATTACTTAAAACTAGTTTCAACCAATCAAATGGCTCGAATCTAGTTTTAAGTAATGCTTGAGTATTGAGTGACGTTCTGTAATACGGGCCTTAGTAAATTAAACTATTATGCTGAATCACTCCATAATACGCACACACTACACACGCTCTATACGATATAGTACTGATTTCTGATACAATAGATCTTTTAAACTAGCAAGCGTTTGTAGTATATTTGAATAAACGATTTATTATCATCCTCTTTTCAAATAATTCACATAATGGTCAAAATTCAACTTTAAATTTTACATGCATGTATTGTTTTAGTATATATATATATTTTTTTCATTTATTATTTGTAAATGATATTCACATTATATTTAAATACAAATTATCTAACAGTATTCTTTGGCCTATTTTTAAGCAAAAGAATCAGCATTGCCATCGAACGTGGCACCGCTGCCAGCCTTATGAGCACTTTTACCAAAAAAAAAAATATGCCTCATGAGCTCTTCCCCTTTTTTCCACCCTACTTGTATTTGTACATAATATGAATATAATAGAAACTAAAATACATACATTTTACAATACAATAAAAGACTCCATTTGACATAGGACGCTAAAGCTCAACCAGAAACTTGCGTCATCGTGAGATCCGCTTGCCCAACGTCTATGAAGCTGATTCAGAGCTTTTTGTACAAGATTATATACATATACATAGTTATATACGTGTAGGTAGGAATATACAACAGATTCCAATGCGTTTTATAACTCTGTGAGTCAGACATGCATCCTGTCAAGTGTAGGTATAATGTTTAAATAAATAACGAGAATTGTGTAAGATATAAAACGTTGTCGTGGAGAGGATCCTTATTTTATTTAACGTACCTAAGCAGATAGGTAGGCTATTAACAGTTTTGAAACCTTTAAAAGATGCTATTTTTAGGGTTCCGTAGCCTAATGGCAAAAAACCGAACCCTTATCGATTCGTCATGTGTGTCTGTCTGTCCATCCGTATGTCACAGCCACTTTTTTCCGAAACTATAAGAACTATACTGTTGAAACTTGGAACCGCATTAAGATTTTCACACAAAAATAGAAAAAAAAAAAACAATAAATTTTGGGGGTTCCCCATACTTAGAACTGAAACTCAACATTTTTTTTTTTTTCATCAAACCCATATGTGTGGGGTATCTATGGATAGGTCTTCAATTGAGGTTTCTAACATAATTTTTTTCTAAACTGAATAATTTGCGCGAGAGACACTTCCAAAGTGGTAAAATGTGTCCCCCCCCTCCTGTAACTTCTAAAATAGGAGAATGATAAAACTAAAAAAATATATGATGTACAATACCATGTAAACTTCCACCGAAAATTGGTTTGAACGAGATCTAGTAAGTAGTTTTTTTTAATACGTCATAAATCGTAAACCGCGCTTACTGCTACGGAACCCTTCATGGGCTCACTTGGCCGCTTTTTTTTATTAATAATAAATAGATCTCATCATAATTCGTCTCATAATTTTATAATAAATATATCTCATCTGCCTATCTATTTTTCTGTGAATCGATCAGCTGATTGGCTTTATAATTATTTTAGCAAATTAATAATGATGATGATGAATTATGCAGGGACTTACTGTATGTATTTTTGTAATCAAGTACTTCTTTTAACAAGACCAGGTAGACAGGATATGTCAATAAAAAGACGCATATTAAAGCAATTAAAAGAACCTCTCTTATTTCCTGGACAGGTCATTCAGCAAAAAATTAATAAAAGATTACATTCATCATAAAATTTTATCTCTACAGACATTAATTAAAGGCAGAACACGAAATAACCCAAAAATTAAAAAGGCACTGCCTTCACAATAATTAAGAACACTAGAGTTTAAAGACTTAAAACTTGTTTAGTCCATATAAGCCTCGAACATGAGTATTATTCTCAGAGGTCGTCTTCCTTGAGTCACCTTTATAAGGACTGGTATACTGATAGTGCTTATTTAAAGGTTTATCTCGAAGTACCTTTAAAATACGATAGTTTTTTGTGTATTTGGTCGATGTAAAATTTAACAGAATTTATCATCTATTACACATTTTGTGACAGATTATTTTCTTAAGACATAATTACGTCGTTGTACGTAATTTATTGTTACTGTATCTAGAAGAAAGAAAGAAAATATAGAAAAGGAAGAAAAGAAAGAAAAATTGTTTAATCTGCACAAACAATTAAGAGGCACCTTACAAAAAATAGACAAAATAGACATAGAGAGACCTCAAGAAAGCCCAATTGCCTGATGCGACAACCCGAGACCGTTCGTCTTGGCGCAGGAAAGTGAGGAGACCCGACCCCAAATAACGGGACCAGGGATGGAAGAAGAAGAAGACAAAATAAACATAATAATACAAAGTAACCAAAAGGCTCGTATTCAAAACCTTAAATATAAAACGAACAAAAAAAAAAGTGTGACAATGTTGTTGTTTGTTATCTGCAAATATTTTCTTTTTCTGTTTTCAGTCTTTTAATATTTTTCGCTAATCTTTTAAATATAATAGGAGTCCAAATCTTTTAGTCTTTCTCTTCTGGTTAAACGTTACAAAGTTGTTTAATTAGGGTCTACAAAAAATTGCATAATAGTAATAATTTAAACTACTGCATTAAAAAAAAATTGCAGCTCTTCAGAACTTCATGCTATCTACATAATTAAAAACAATCCATAAAAATTGATTAGAAAACCATCTTAATGACGTTAAGGACCACTAATTGCACTAATTCAGTTAATCATGGTTGCGCAACCATGAACTACGGGTGCTGGTTGTCTTTAGCAACCGCTGGCAACCGTGAGAACTTGAAGCGAAATCTTTAGACTGTAAGGAAATGCATAAATATCGGTTTTATGATGTTGGTAGCTATTAATATATCTCAGGAAATATACTAAATTTGCTAGATGAGGGAAATCGTTGATCGTTGAATTTTCCGTTTAGTGATCATTCAAGTACCACGAGCGAACACGAATATGATAACATCTAAAGATTACTAATCCGCTTGCGAAGTGTGATGTTTATACCGATTTCCTCTACCATTTATGATCATTCAAATGAAGCTTTTCATGAAGCCAGTACTATACATATGTACATATATGGATACTTAAAGGTATTCAATCAGTCAGAAATAATAATCTATCTAAAATTCCATCAAGTTTTCAATATTCATTATGAAAATACGATTCAAAGCGTTAATGTTCTAGTAGCGTGTCGACACATGTAGATATTTGAAATAACTGAAAACCGGGTTGGCCCATAGTAGTCCACTCATATTAGGGTTTCACCTCGGAATGAGAGATAATAAGCTGAAAACTCGTATTCACCTTCATTTTGGCGTTCTAAAAGCTGTCTCAAAAGTCTCATAAAATCTCGTGTCTGCGTCGTAAGTTATTCAAAGTCAAAGGTCACAAAAATCGGTTTCACTCGATTATCTATGTTTCTATAGCTCAAATGATATTAATATATATTATAAAATTGGAGAGCATAACATTTGCGACAAATTTTGTTGCAAACATATTTTCTTGCGCTCAACCGTTTTTGAGATAGAGGGCGGAGAGCGCGCTGCGCCTTAGCCTCCTTATAACCTTAGAAACCTAGAAATCGTCGAAATAACTATTTTTTGTGACGTTTGACCTTGAATACTTACGACGCAGTCACGAGATTTTATGAGACTTTTGACACAACTTTTAGAACGCCTAAATCCATACTCATATTATAAATGTGAAAGTAACTCTGTTTGTCTGTCTGTCTGTCTCTATGTTACGTTTTCACGCCTAAACCGCTGAACCGATCGTCATGAAATTTGGCAGAGATGTAGCCTGGAATACGGAGACGAACATAGGCTACTTTTTTTACGCGATAACCGACATCTACGCGGGCGGAGCCGCGGGCAAAAGCTAGTGAAGGTATATCCGAGTTTCCATCTTATTATCTCTCATTCCGAAGTTGACCCTTTTTCTTTGCTTATTTGACTGGACTATAGTAAAAGTTTTTCATAATGATGAGTAGGTACAATGACCCTATATGAGGTTTTCAGTTATTTCAATTACATCTAGCTCGTAGCTCCATAGTATCGACTAGCCTATAATAATATATATCTGCAATTCATTTATCCACCGATCTTCGCCCGATTCTCACTCGTACTCATTTCGCAACCCTCGATGTTACGTTGTACTCGTAATTAGTGTTAGCTAATGAACTCAAACATTCGGCTTTCTATCAATATTTCCTCAAGGGATATCGTAATTATTTGCTTTGCCGGAATACGAGGCCTGAATACTCGATGCGAATTGTCGATTATTTTGTTTATGTAATATTTAAAAGGATGTTTTATGAATAATGTGAGGTAATTGCTTTGTAGAAAAAGGATTTTTGTTGATTTCTGAACTTAATGAAAACCAACCGCCTCTATGGTCTAGTAGTAAGACCACCGGTCTCAGACCCGGAGGTCCCAGGTTCGATTCCGAATGGGCGCAAAATATTTTGCTCGGTTTGATTGGAAGTAAGGCTTCTAAGTCCACCTGACTAGCTACCAGCATCTTATCTAAGTCTGTCGCCATAACAACAATGTTCTGAGTTCAATGCATTTGAGTCCTTGTCCATTGTGTTTCGGCAATTAAAGGTAAAATAGCCAGTTCCTCTGTGGTTGAAGATTTCGGGTGAAGCTCGCTTCCACCTTCTGCCTTTTAGAGGAACAGGGTGTAAAGTTCACTCATACCCTATAGTAAAGGGAGGATTCTCCGACCAGACGGGTGTTGTGTCTGGTGGGCAACTGCCCGACGGTTGATGTCGGGATGTTGTGTATATGCTAGTCGCACGGTAAACTCTGATAGCGCGAAACAGGATTTGTGACGTCAGGTCTTTGATGCGTAGTTTGCATGTGGCGTTGTTGATACCGCCAAAGCCTTATCATCACTTACCATCAGGGCCTCAAGTCTGTTATTACAATAGTGTCAGAATGGTCTCGCCATTGTGAGTATTTGACAGTGTTTGTATGGCAAATCTGTCAAAAACTCACAATGAAGAGACCATTCTGATACTATTGTAATAGCAGACTTGAGGCCCAGGTGGGATGAAGGCGAGAGCTTCCCCGTTGAGGAAAAAATAAATTAAAACTATACGTAGGTAATCTAGGTAGATTTTCCTAGAGTAACAAAACAAACACGGTAGGGTTCATCATAATCAGTTCAATTGAACCACTTCCACTGCTGGACATAGGCTAGGGTTGTATTCTAAGAAATTCATATATTTCCAACATGACCTCGGCCTAAAGTTAAGGCGCTATGATCGATGCTCGAGCTAACTTGAGTAGGCTCGCAAAACCGCGTTGGTTTTTTCGCGCATTTGGTAGGTATTTAAACATATGTAGTAATTAGTTTATTCATTTTATCAAGACAAACAGCGAATTGTGCTGAACAATCTTACTACCTTTTCATTTATATAAAAAAATAAGAAAACAACGTCTGGGCCTCAAGTCTGCTATTACAATAATAGTGTCAGAATGGTCTATCATTGATTTCATAATTGTTGATTTTGACAAGTTTGGTAATCTACTACCTAATATAATGGCATCATTATGACTTTCCAATGGTCAGCCACTGACACTCCATTGAAAGAATTGGTAACCTCGTACATAATGACAAATGAAACTTCCTACTAAACTTCCAACTTCCTACTACTTCAGATTGCTTATAAATAACACTAATAAATAATATGTAAAAATATATATAAATGAAATCTGGCATGAATAAATTTTCAAAATGCCATTGTAATACAATTCTATTACAACTTTACGAGACCATTGACCGACCAATGATCGACCTTTATGAATTTAGCAGATTACGAACATTTAGCAAAATGACAATGGGATCGTGTTGGAGTGACGAATTTATAAAAATAGCAGACTGCTAATGTCCCTATTTTGTAGCTATAAACTTGGTTAAATTACTTGATAGATTGATTAATGTACTTTGGATTTTTGTTCTATCCAGCAAAGTTAATCTAATCGTGTTATTAAAAGTGATTGCATGTTCGGCTGATCCTTAAATAAGTTTCTTTTTTTTTTATAATTGTATAACACAGTTTTTTATGTTTTCCATGGATTCAAAAAACTAGTAAGCTCGGTCTGTGTCGGGTCATACCGCCTGAAGCAACTTAATATACTTTTTAACTTTCCAGTGCTTCTACTATCCTTTTAATAAATATCCTAATTTAATTAATAAAAAATGTAAAGAAAGAAATTATTTGGGACACGCACAAGAAATAAAAACAGTAAAAAAAAAATAGCATTTAAAACTAACAAAATTAAAGCATAGGTGATGGACTTTTGTTGGCCTTGAAAAAGCCATAGCTACATACCTGTATCTTTATGGCGTCAACGAAATAATTAAACAAGTTATCGAAAGGATAGAAGCTATTAGCAGCAAGATCTTAAGCATGCTCTAGCGTGAAAACAAGCAGAGACCACTTTTCTAATCAAGCGATCATGCAAGCATCGGACTTTCGCTTACAATCACCTCTGACCTGCAAGTCTTAGCGTGCAAGTATGTTCTACAAGCCTGCCTTGTATACCCGTACAAAATTACTTGATTTTGGAGTTTCTAATCGACTTCAAAAAAGGAGGAGGTTATATGTTTATCTGTGTTTGTATTTAAACTTTAAAAAAAAATATATATAATTCATTGTGAACCGATTTTAAATATTCTATTTTCATATGGTAGATGAAACTTGTGCGGTGGTCCCATATAAATTTTATTAACTTTGCTTGAGTAGTTTTTGAGTTAGCTTCGTTAATACGTATTTAATCCATTTTGTGTATCTTGATGATGCTATAATACTTCCTGTCACTGTTGTTTGAATAGATAGTAGTATTATAAGAATTGGTGTGCAGTAGGTACCATAACAAAAAGTGAAATGGGTTCAGTTTTGTTGTATCTAATCAGATAAACCTCTATGGTAACAAGAAACTCCATTTCAAAACGGAAAGAGATTATGAATGAATGTTGACTTAAGTGATTGCAAATTGTATGGTGTGCAAACAATGGCATGTTTTTACCATAATGATTGACAATTGATTGAGTAATTTGAATCACTCACAAAAGAATTTACTGAGACTCTGAGACAGAGACACGTGTTATGTTACAATGTGTGCATGTGCCTGAAAAAATAAGTTTTTTCTTTCGGAAAGGACGTAAAAGTTTCGTTGTTGTATAACCTTCTAGAATTATTCAGTCTTCATGTTTAAATACGCAAGCGTACACTCACTGGGCAGGTCCACTCAAATCTGTGTTGCTCATCCCTCAAAAGGCTATCTCAGACACTAATCTACATGGTCTTCACATTATCTGACCAAGATAATGTCTGAAATATAAACGGCACTGTGACCTCTGAGTTTGTTTCAGACATCATTTATTAGTTTCAGGAGAAAAAATACATAACTATAAGCTGATTTTTTACAAGCTTTTTTATAGCTTTCCCTTTCCCGGTGTCTGTCTGCCTGTAATCAAATCTTGCAAGTAAAATTTGACCCACTTCTCGGTTTCCGATTGAGCTGAAATTTTGCACGCACATGTAAATTGGATGACAATGCAATATTATTATAACATGGGGCTGATCTGATGATGGAGCCGGAAGGTGGCCATGGCATCTATAGACTTGTTATTAAAATAAAAAATACGAATTACGTTTCATATGCTACATCGTCGTAGGGAACGATTGTAGTCCAAACAAGCTTTATTTCTAACGAAAATTGATTTAATTTCCGTTCGTTTCCTCTTTATATATATTATTATCGAAGTAAAGTCTAGTTTCCAGTGATTATTGATAAGGTTACCTATAATATCGTAATGAATTATTGGCGTAGCAACAATAGAAGCGTGACAGGGCAAAAAGAAGTCTGATTAAATAACAATCATAGAGCATTTTGTATAATTATCTATTCACTCGTCGATCCATTGATTTCTTCATCTTTCTTTGATTTTTTTTCTTTCTTTCTTTCTTTCTTTGATCAATTTTTCGATTGCTTGCATCCTGAAAGAAACGCAGGCACATAATTTTTTATACTAAACTTGCTATTGGTATTTTTTTTTGTGTGGTTTTTATCAATTAACTTCTCCCGCTCTGGGCGGAGCAGGAGTGCGTGTCAGACTTTTAAGGATGAAAACCCACCCGTGTTCCTTCAGTTCCCTGTGTGCCTATTGCCTGCGGTTTCGTTCGCGTGGATGTCGGAAATTATCCGCAAAAGTATCCTAAGGCCGTTTGTCCACCGGCAGGGTCAACGAGAACGAGATGACGGCGCCGAAGTAGCGATAAATACATTTACTACTAGCTGCTGCCCGCGGCTACGCCCGCGTGGCTTTTTCTAAAATAAAAGTAGTCTAAGTTACTCCTTATAACATCAATTAAATACTATTCAATATAACACACATTAGTTTGTTTTGACTATACAGCGGAAATGTGACTCGTAATTTATGTATTTTTAATTTTATTATTTTTGGGAGAAATAATTACTATATTAAAAATGACAGAAATCAATTCAGTAAACATTTCTGAAGAAATTACTTTCATAACATCATAAAAATATAACATTACGCCTTATTTCCTCTAAGGGTTAGGCAGAGGTGTACCTATACTACCGTAAAACGGGGTGGGATACAGGGCGATCCGGGACAACATTTTTAAAAGGGATTATAACATTGAAATAATGTAGTTTATTGCCAAAAAGGACTCTAATATATTTACTGTATTATAATTAACGATTAAGAGCGGCCAACCCGTCATACTTTTCATACAAACGCTCGTACGTGATTATGGCGTTGGAACACATCTTTCAATGAAAATTTTGAACTAATTGGTATCATGTGCACTATATCTAGGTTTCTATGAAAGCAAAAAATTTAAAAACTTCAGGTAAGCCTCCAAAAATCAGCTTTTTGCACACATTTTACCTGAACTTTGGCCATTCATAATGTAATCATAAATTGTAAAAATAAAGAAAACATCTTCATAGAAACATCGCACATTAATGGAGATTTTAAATGACACAAATGTGTTTCACAAACTTTTAAGGCTTTCTCATAAACACGTATTTCCTAAAACAAGTTTTATGAAATTTCCGCACACTATTTTTTGTTCAATTTTATTGCGTTCTCACTTGCCTGTTAGCATTAACATTGCGCTGGATGAAACAAGCTTTTCAATCATGCTCGCGTTGACGATAGACGGACCGGGAAGGGCCATCTTAAGTGTCCTTGTTGGCAACAAACTATATTATTTCAACATTAAAAACCCATTTTAAAAATTCGTCCCGATTCACCCGTGCATCCCTATTCACCCTGTTTTACAATACACCCACATTTCGCCAACTACAAACTACATCTTAATCTGCATTAGTTCAGTTACACATTGTATGTTTGTCTATAGTTCACAGTTTCATACAGAAGGGCCATGCAAGCAGGGGCCCAAGTCTGCTATTTTTATAAATTCGTAACTCCAACACGATCCCATTGTCATTTTGCTAAAAGTTAGTAATCCACTAAATTCAATGGTCTCGTAATAGATTTGTATTACAATGGCATTTTGAACATATATTCATGCCAGATTTCATTTATATATATTTTTACATATTATTTATTAGTGTTATAATAAGCAATCTGAAGTAGGTAGTAGGAATTTGGAAGTTTAGTAGGAAGTTTCAGTTGTCATTATGTACGAGATTACCAATTCTTTCAATGGAGTGTCAGTCGCTGACCATTGGAAAGTCATAATGACGCCATTATATTAATAGATTACCAAACTTGTCAAAATCAACAATTATGAAATCAATGATAGACTATTCTGACATTTATTCTATTGTAATAGCAGACTTGAGGCCCAGGCCTCAAGTTTAGAGCCACTTATAACTCTCAGAAGGGCGTCTCTATTCCATTGTGAAAAAACAATGAATGGGTAACAAGCTAACAACCAAAAACTAAAAGTAAAAATACTACACGGGTCAGTGGTTCCTAACAAAAATCTAACATAGAGGTCATTCTCACGAAAAGCAAATAAAATAGGCATATTTAATTTAACAGCTTTAACGATAATTATACACGTACATTTCTGGTTTAACACAAGGTTGTTTTTCGCGTGTACAATAGAAAAACGTATTCGTTATGTAAGTGTCGATGTTATCTCGATTCTTGAAGAAGGCAATGAAAACAATTACGGCCTTACATTCCTTGTGATTGTTTGGTTTGTGAAATATTGTGATGGACTTTGAAGGTTCTGACTTCTGTATTTGTGAATCAGATGTAGTATTGGTAGGTATGCGATAAGGTACTATCATATCAAACAAGGGTCCTAAGCTATAAACTAAGTTATAAGTAAAAGCTTCTAACAGTATACAATTTTGTCACACAATTTTAGTATGTGTATAATAATTATATTTACGTTACACCTGGCCATAATGTGAGTTTTACTGCACGCTACGCGTACAGTAAAACTCGCATTGTGGCCAGGTGAAAAAGTAAAATCGTGTACTCACCACGGACAGTAAAAAAGAAAGCCCTCTATCACATATTTATAACCCTCGCCTGCGGCTCGGGTCACAAACACCTGCGATTTCGGACTTTCTTTCTTTTACAGCCCTTGGTAAGTAATGTACTATAATATTAAACTTACATAATTATAATAAAGATCTTGATGTTTGGTCAAGACGTAAAAAGTAGTTGGGCCACATACAGAGGTAAGTGGCCCAACTAAATGCCAACAAGAAATGCTACTAGGGATATAAAGCAGAAGCGGGTCGCTAGTTTCGTATAAAAAGTAATAAAATACGTTTATTTGCGGTAAACATGACGCATAGAAAGAACACAACACACAAAAAAGAACTAGTTGGGGGAAAAATGCGTCACATCCACGCAAACCGGCCATCGCTCAGCATAATGCTGCTACCCTATGCGAGACAGAGCACCAGCGCTGGTTTTCAGCGAGAGCCGGGGTTGACCTGATGACGTCGACCGGTGCAGCACACAATGAGATATAACTAGACGGACGGGAGACTAGACTAGACAAACACATTACATAGTCATATCACGTTCAATAAAGTCACAATTAGAAACTGTAGCACTAGCACTAACCTCGGGGTGTATTCTAATATCGCTATACATTCTACGCAGATGTGCGAGAAAGTGCGACGTGATTCGAATTCAAATCGATTACTTATTCTTTCACTTTTCGCCGGCATTTTTGCGAAACGGTGGCATTGTCGAGTGGTTTCTAGAATATGTTCCTTATCGATGTATCGACATTGAAGATGAAAGTTGTTTTGCGAGTTTAAAATTTAAATATGTGCGTGCGTATTTATACAGGGTTATTGGTAAAAACACTAACTATATTAGGACTATATTACTAACATCATAAACAAGAACTTTTGTTGTACGACTTTTATTAATTCATCAGACTTTCATACAAAAATAAAAATATTTAAATTCAACGCTCTAAATCAGGGGTTCCCAACTTTTTCTTGGTCAGGGACCACTTTTATATTATTCTTGTTAGCAGGGCCTACTATGTAGTTATAATAAAAATAAACTGACATCATTGTAGAAGAGTTAAAACAGAGACAAGATAAAAAAAAAATACCGTAACAAAGTAAATTAGTTATGTCAATCAAGCATTTTGATTACTTCAATAAAGATCATTGAAACTTTAATCTAATAATCTTGGTTGGAGCAACTATGTTTTGACTTGATTGCTGCAAATAGGTTTTGTGATAACTCCAATCAAGATCCCGTTTCAAATCTCAATCAAATAAAAGTAGTAGCTGTGATCATTGTGCTTGATAGGCTCAGATGCAAACAAGTTACTTAATCAAAGTCAATCTAAACAAAATATTGATTGTGGCAACTACTTTTTTTTTTTTCAGTGCTGGTCTTGCAGACGGACGCAAAAATGTAATGGAAAACGATTTTCCCCAAGCAAATCAAATGACTCTATTAATTTGTAAAACCGTTTAAAACCTTATAGTCTAGGATTATAGCGTGAGCTTACCACTTACCAGGCGTTACCAAATTCATTACCGCCACTTCAGCCATTCAAACATTGCATGAATCGCGTAATATTTGACAA
The DNA here is from genome assembly GCA_947523025.1 of Dryobota labecula. NCBI lineage: Eukaryota > Metazoa > Arthropoda > Insecta > Lepidoptera > Noctuidae > Dryobota > Dryobota labecula. Next base: position 3,280,271 of record OX383296.1, on the reverse strand, counting down.
TCCCGCACACACGCGATTCGAGCCTTTACAGTTATGTGTTAAATGTTATATTCCAATGTTTTTTAAATACTATTTGTACACTGTCCCACATATTTTGTGGGTTAAAATTGCGTGACAATTGGAAATATCATCACTTGTATGTAAATGTGTGCTTAACGTAATAGTCAAGATATTTCGCGGAGAAAAAGTTAACGCATCTCCATAATGATTCGAGAATAGGATTCGTGATCGTTGCTGTTTTGATTTGCATTCAAAGTCTACAACGATGAGATTTTTGGTCAAAATCAGTTCACTACAAATGTAAGAAAAGAAAAAGAAAAGAAAGAAAAATAGATTTATTTATCACAGAAACACGTGCATACAAAAAGATAATTAACTTGAGTAGGTAGGTATACAGAAAAAATAAAAAAACAAAATAGATCTACATACATACATCATCATTAATTATATGCTGCTGAGTTGCGTACCTCTTGGAATGAATGTCAAAATATAAAATAATTTATTTTTATTTAATTAATCTTATTTTATTTTTTGGTTCAAGAATCTTTATTTATTCAAAAATAAATAATTAATTGTGTTACATTAAAAGACTATAATTAAGGAATATCAATCATTTCAAAATATATATTTATCGAAAAAAGTACTTTTTTTTTCACTGTTTGTAATTACTTTCCAACAACAAAGACAATTTTGTTTAAATTTATCATTTGCTTTAATTTTGAAGAAAAAAATTTGTACTAAACTGTTAAATATATGTTTTGAAATGATTAATATTCCTCAATTATAGTGTTTTAATGTAACACAATTATTTTACCTATGATATCATTAATAAAACTACCTTTTACTCCCTTTTTTTTTCATTTTACTGATCAGAAATCCAAATCAAAATCAATTTTACTGAACCTCATAACTCTTGAACGAGCAAGTATGTGCGCGCGCTGATGATGTAGAATTATAGCCAATAAGCCAAAGAATAATAATAAAGTAGTTTTAAAGCAAGACCTGTCAAGACTTGGCAGAATTTTGGCAGTTTATGTTTCATTCCATACAACAAAAATTTAAATTATTTTTTTCCGGGCAAACTATCAGTTTTACAGAAAAAAGTTTCCTAACAATTATTCATCAAAATGACAGATCTTTCGATAAGTATTTTAAAAATAATGGAATTTGTAAAAAAAAACCCAATGTCCCTCATATAGCAGTTTCGAACCACCGTGGGGCGTGCCCGCTGATATATGCAATGCTGGATTATATTCATATAGCTGTAACACAAATGATAAACTAAAAAAAACTCAACTCTCTAAATCTTCAGCTTACAAAGCGAAGTTCCCATATAAATCAAACAATCTGTCGAATACAGCCGTATAACTAAGTCTAAAATGTACCTAGCCTACAATCCGATCACCTAGTTAACCAAACTCCCTCTCTAACTTGGAATTCACTATATTCATAGTTATTATCGGTTGTGGTTTAAGATGTTGAAATGTACGAGCACGATCAAACCAACAGGCAGACTAATCGAAATTCGAAACTATTGGAATCGAATCGGGATTCGGAACTATTTCGATTATAATATTGGTTTATAACGTGACTAGTTTTATCTTCGTTTGGTAAAGTTTTAATCTGGTATCATAAACAAGAACACATAATTGTAGTTGGAATACATGTTCTCTAATACATTCCAACTGCAAACAGAAGTTGGTTGACTATAACTCATTATCTTTTAAAGCCTACTATTCTGTGATAGTTTTTCGTAATATATACTTAAAACTTAATATTTCGCTAACGGATTCCTGAATCGCAAAATGGCTTTCACAAACCCGCAATATTTTTGAACGACCTATCCAACGATACCCCATACCATGGGACAGACGAAGAAAAAATATATCATCCCCACTTTACGTGCATGGGAGGTATTCTATAATATATATTTTTTTAAAGATTTTAAATAACCATTTTTTTGACGTGACATTTTATATGGTATACCCATGCCAAATTACAACAAAGAGTCTCTGAGCAAAGCCGCGGACAGACAGACAGACGGACATGGCAAAACTATAAGGGTTTCTTGTTGACTAAGGAACCCTAAAAAGAGCGTTCGGTTGCCTTAAGAACAGGGTTTAACTTGAGATCTGACCGTAGGATGAAATTTGTGCCTGTAATGCGCAGCCATGGTTCAGGGAAAATCATGTTACAAAAGAAATATACTTATTGCGTTTGTGTAACTGATTTCTGTTATATATTCATTGATTCTGGTACCTAATCGACTTGACAAATATTCATATTTTGTGCGTGTTTGTTGTGTAAAAAAGTAACAATAACATTAAATATGGGTAGTTGCACTCTACTTACTACATGAGGATTCATAATTTTTAAATAATCTGTAAGAATGCATCAGTCAGTGTATCAGTGTTGTGCCATTAGGTAGTATATGCAGGAACGCAGTCATTCATTAATTCACTAAAAACGAGAAACTTTGCAAGCTATGGCAAATTGCTACTGAAAGCTGCGGGTATCGACCTCAGGACGACACTTCTCACACAGACAGTACGTCGCTTACTCCCGCGGCTCCAGTCCTGACTCTCTTCATATTTTGGATGCGGAAATCAAAAACACATACGAGTACGTAGTATACTGGGAAGTTTTATAAAAATGTTGATGTTATTTAGTATATGCCAACGAAATCGCGGGCAGATGTTGGTCTTTTTTTTAAATAAAAGTAAACCAAAACCAGTAGCAATTCTTGATCATCTAAGAATACAGAAAACTGCAAAAAAAAAACTCTTTCACGATTTTCCTAATGTTTACGCTAGGAAAAAGAAGCTATATGCAATGACTCCTAACAATATAATTAGCAGTTACTTGTAAATAAAGTTGTTTTAATTATAAGTTGAAAACTAACGAACCAAAAAAGTGGTTTCATAACTGCGTTTTACACACTGTCACTCTCATAATATCTTCATTCAATGGTTAATTTTATTACGGCTGTTTGTTAACGTTATGAACAATATATAATTTTTGAATAATAAAAGTGACATAGATTATGAAATGGTTAAATCAAATAAAATCAAAATATTTTATTTCACATAAACCTACATGGGCAATTATGAAACGTCAGAAGCTAGGTGCACGGTTCCAATTAGTCGTTTCCTATGGAGAAGAGCCGGCAAGAAACTCCACGGTTACTCTTTTAAAAATAATTGGCTTTACAATATTATCAAATAACAGTGTTAATAGGTATGGGAGGACAGTGTAGGCCTTTCAACAATTACCAGGTACTTAACAAAGTAGATAAGTGTAGTCAAGACTGGTAATAAGAAGAATGAAATGACAGTTTTACCTAGCAGAAAACTAAATTATAGCTATGAAATTGCCCTAAAATTGCGCTAGATCTAGGCCCGAAAGCGCTAAAATGGCAGCACTGCTGCTCGTGCGCCGAAGCGTGACCAAAGGTTACGTGCTTATTTATATTCAGTTCCTTTCCTTCGCTTATTGCTGTGGAAATTAGACAAATATTAATTGGCTACTCGGCCTAGAACGATCGGTAAATAGAAATTGTAAATTGAGTTATTGGAATTTTGAACGGTATAATATCCTTTGTTGTGAGTGAAATCTTGTGGCCGGCTTGTTCAGAGCTGGTGTAATTTGATTATATTTTGAAACATTGTATGGATTTTCTGGATCTACCGCAACAAGTCTACCGCAGTCAGGGTGCTAGGTGAATTTTGACTTTGACGTGATCCAAAGCTTCATTTTTCCATACCTTATCTATTTATGGGATTTGGTTGGAACAATTAAGCTCGGTATACGCTGGGTGATACAACTACGGTTACTATCAACCAGCGTATACCTTTTTGCATCACCCACAGAATCAGTGGGTTTTGGAGCAGCGCGATTAATTGATGATATATCAATTAAGCGCGCGCGTATAATTTATATTGGTACACGCGTATCGCGCGTATAAGGTGTATTTATTCATACACGAAATATTTTAAGTGGACCATCTATAGATGGTAAAAGAGCCATAGCAGCGAATTATTATTTTTATCTAAGTGTTTTATTTTTTACACAGTACAATTTGCAAAGGAGTTGCATTTTCCAAAATTTTACTTATTCTATATGAATGACCCGCCCCGACGCGGCGACGGTGGCGGCACGAGCGCGGTGAATTTTGATAATTAATCATTATATCAAGTAATTTTAAATTATTAATTTTTTTAAATAATAAACTCAGATTTAAAAAAAAAATCGTTTCCATGGCTTCTTTACCACCTATAGGTGTATCTCTTAAAATATTTCGAGTTTGAATAGATACACCCTATATAACCTATTTATGTACTTGTGTACCTATTTTATTTATAATTATGTTATCTTTTTACTATTTTAATTATTATTATTATTATCTCCTCTTAAACAGAGCACCTGCCAACATATATCTTCACCACCCTTGGTTGAATAGTGGAGGCAATAAGTCCGTCTTTGTACCTTATTATGTGCAAGAAGTTTAAATAAATAAATTGAATCCAAATAATATGAAAAGAATACACGTCTCTGTTTACTTAGAAAGCATTTTGATATATTTACCTAAAAAACAGTTTACCTGTACCAGAATCTATAGAACAGAAGTTACGATGCAACCTTGCATACCTCTCGAGGACGTCAGCCATGACAGTTACATAACACAACAAAAATAACAAAATGTAAAGAAACTAAGGAAGTGAGCGCGCCGTAATGATTCGTCCATTTTCTACAACAATCTGCTCGCTCGTGAGATATGAGTGTACCTACACTTTCACACGGACGAGTGTAAGCGCTGTACGTAGTTTATTTATTATTATGATTATCAGTTAAAAGCTGTCGTTTCACTGTTTTGATACGAGAAAAAATTAAAAGAAAAAACAGGGAATCCGCACCTATAATACGGAATAATTTTAAAATGAAATTTCATCAAAATCCATTGCTCTATATGCTTGAGAAAAGTTTCTCTTTGACGGCTTATCTACGCAATGGCCATGGCTTAACTGAAAAAAAAAAAAAAATATCGACGGTTAAAAGGAAAGAAGGAAGGTTGGAAGATTAGGAAGGAAAAAAAGTAAAATAAGATTTTAAGTAGGATGGCATTCATGACTCATTTTCGACCAAAATGTCGCTTATCCGTCGATATATATATTTGGGATTATGAAAATGTTACGCAATTATGACCCTGATTTCGTAATAATTCTACGACAAACGTTATTCCTAAGGACTTATTCATTAATTAGATTTCAACACCATAGAACTACGTTTAAATAATTTCTTGCATAAAATGTAATTTGATAAATTTCTTATAACAAGAATACTTTTTTTACATAACAAGTGCACCGTAAATAGTTAAGTATGTAGACAAAAACCTGTAGTTCCAGTAGGTACGAGTCTAGGTAACTCGATGGTGCAAAACCGCGAACCTCGGCCCGCCTACCTGCCTGTCCAGATTATAGGGTATAACCGCACTCATTGTGAAATTACTGGTAGGTATCGCTAATTGTAGCTGGTTATTAAGCTATGTGTTAAATCTTTGTACTTTGCGATTTTCTTCTTTCTGTTCAAAAGGGACAGACTATATGTAGGGTAGAGGAACGGAGACTAGATAGATAGAATATTCTTTATTATGTACACCATAAAAATAACAGATATAAATGTAGAAATTTTACATATCCACATTAACACACACACAAATAAGCGGCGGTCTTATCGCTAAGAGCGATCTTTTACAGACAACCTTTGGATGGATTAGTGGTAGAAAGAAGGAAAGACAATACTGCAGGTAGTCAGTGGTGTACCATTTACATATACAATAAATACATACACATAATTATGTATAAAGCATAATATATGTACTTATCTATATACATATATAAACAATAATAAACACGAAACAAGAGCAAGGAACTATATGTAATGATGGTGTGTTTAAGGAAGTGCGTTTTTACCAGAATTTTAAAAGTGGACAATAATTGAGCACGCCTTATTGACACGGGCAAGGTATTCCATAACCGTACTGCTTGAACTGTAAAAGACTTGTCATCAAAGCTAGAGGAATGCATCGCCATCTCTAGTCTCAAAGTTTTCCGATTTCCACTGTTCCTTGTGTGTTGCCTTCTCCAGCTAATAACCCGCACACGCATCTAAGTCATCACGCCAGCGTTTCTTTGGCATCCCTCGGCGACGACAACTTCTGGCACCCGCTGCGTGAATAATCTGGCCCATCTGTTCCGATGATCCTACATACTTACAGTAGAACAATTTTCTTAATGTTCCTCGGAAAACTACGTGTTTCGTCAGTCGTCGGATTTCTATCAGCTACCCTTTGTATTTGGTGCAGACCGGACGCTCTCAATCGACTTGGAAGTATGTAGAGTTGTTAATACTATCTTAATTTAAAAATAGGAGGAAAGATGCTTAACACGAAGTTTGCCGAGGGACATTAAGAAAATAGTTGTACTGTACATAAAACAGTTCTCAAATTCAAATTCATTTATTAATAAAGTAATATTCTACGATTATGAATAGATTTGGATATTATAAAACTCTTATTTATGAGTAACATCATAGGATATATTATAAAAATACACCACTACTTTTAAGTGATGAACCATGCTACAAAATCATCCATCACACTTCTATACAGACACAAAACCTCAGGCATTTACGGCTAAGAACATAAACAGCGTTCTTCAAATCGCTACAGAGTGGCATATTACGCGCATAGACTATTAAAAATATCTGTTAGTTTAATGTCAAAGTCGTGCAGTGGTCTGACATTTTAGTTACCTGCCGAAGTTATTATGTAGTTACAATCTTGTGGGCTTAGGATTTGGACTTGTAGTACTATTAAATTGTTACTATTGTAGTATGATTTTTAATAAGATGTGTAACTTTAGGAGTTGACATTTCTTTCAGAATATTATATACATGAAGTTGGTCAAAGACTCGTGCTTTTGATGAGATAAACCCACTCAGTGCCTATACGCATATTTAAATATTTATCTTCGTTTTACAAGAATACTAGATTCAGAAAGAAAGACAAAAAAGAAAAATAGGGTTTTTTTTGGGATTAAAAAGTTTTTTGCATTATCTTTATTGTTGTACATAATTATAAATTTATTTTTGGCGGATGTTTCGGGGACATGCCTACGCAAGATGATGAGTAGAATACACATTGGGATATTATTATGCTTGCTCGGGCCATCACGTACCGAATGTTTTAAAATCTCGTTTGACAAGCAATATTCATGCAGTTTGTCACTATGACCTTTAAAACCCTAATTAATATTAGTAATAACGGGCTGGTTATAAAAAAAAGCTTGTAATGTAACATTCCACTTTAAAAACACAATCCACAATCGACTAAATTGTATAGCAACTTGACTAATTTTGGAGAAGTGACATTCTTATCTTAAACACGGAAAAAATCATATTAAAACCGACAAGGTACTTATAAATAACACTTTATCATCAAAGAAAGGAAAAGCGACCTTACTATTAAATATTAAATTCGAAAATGAAATGTCAAGTCGGTATGTTAATAGGGATGTGGCCTTTTGCAAGGTCGAACCGGTGTTTAAAATGTCAACTTTGACATTATTGAAACAAGTCGACGGATTGCAAAATGAGAAGATGAGCTCAAACAGGAATTCGGTTTTTTATGTCAATAAGTAAAAAATAATAATTGCTATATTATTATAATTAATAAAGTGCGAGTTCGTGTATTAATAATAATGTAAATATCGATTTTTATGTCGTAATAAAAAACTTAATCAGTATGTTTAATAATTTAGAAGATGTTTCCGGTTGTTTATTGAGAAAACATTGTATGAAAAATTAAAGTTCACCTACGTTTAAAGTTTAAATAGCAATTTTCAATTTAGAAGATATTTTCTCGTCTCAAATTGAATTTGATTTTTTTAGTCCTGAGAATATTGCTGTAAAGTACGTCGATTTATTTTATTTTATTTTATTCTGGTTTTATTCATTATAGGTACTCTTGAAATGTCAAGTGCACCTATGCGGTGCATAAGAGCAAACGCTCGAAATGTCTAATGCACCGCACAGGTGCATTAGACAACAGCGCTATTGGTCGATGTATTTGACATTTATTTTGATTGAAAGTTATGCACCTGTGCGGTGCATTAGACATTTCGAGCGTTTGCTCTTATGCACCGCATAGGTGCACTTGACATTTCAACAGTTAACTGTTGCTGACATAAAAACTGTCAACATTCAATCTAACCAAAAAGTATTAAAAACGCATCGGGATTTAAAACGTGAACGGTTTTACAAAATTGCTAACTATAGAATCCTAAATTGAGTCCATAATACATTTACAAGTGCATATCAATGTTATGCAAACATCAGTCGACTAAGAGAAAGTTGACTAAAGAATCGAATAGATAGCGCAAATATATAGAATCGTTTATTTGTGAAAACAAATTGAATGACAATCCGTTTGTTACATGATATCATAATCTATTAAATTACGAGTACATGGTGTTATTGGAAGTCATGGGAAGGACATAACAATGTTGCTTCTAAATATCATTCTAACCATTATTCGGTTTTAGTAAAAAAAACATAAACTCAAAATTGAAATAGAACATGAGAAATTATTACTATTCATTTACTTTCAAACTTCAACATATTTTGACAGTGCGTAAGTACGATTTGCTGGCTGATAACATCTAACTCGTGAGTATTTGTAGAATGCATTAATAAGTTTTTCGAAAAAGATTGATGCACTCTACAAATTCTCTGAGCGTTGCCTGTGAAACGATAAATTATATTATTTCTGTAAGTAAAGTAGATTTGTACAAACATCTCATATTTTAAAAACGAGATGAGGTCGGGGTTTCCTATCTGACTGCTTTGAGACGAAACGCCGAAACAAACTCAGAGGTCACAGTCTCTCTTAAAGTCCAGATATTATCTTGGTCAGATCATGTGAAGACCATGTAGATTAGTGTCTGAAATGGTCTTTTGAGGAAAGAACCACACAAATTTAGTGGACCTGTCCAGTCAGTGCACGCATTTGTCAGTAATCGTGCAGGCCAACTCAGAGCTGAAGGAGCTCAACGATTCGATGAACAATATCAAAGAAAGGACATTTTGGTAGACCGCATAAATTACTCAATCACAGGATTAAAACAATGTAACTGAAAAAAAAAAAATTGTCTGTCAATCAGTCACGGAACTATTTTAAAATACGTAAGTATAAATAAATAGATACGACATCATTCAATATTAGTATTAGATATCAAAAATTGTACATCTACTTACGTAAGGCTATTTAGTTAGCCATTTTTGTAATGACTGAGCTTTTAAAAAGACGCCCAAGGCCATGCCAGAGTGTTCATTGTGTGAAAGAAAGTTTCTAAAGTATAGTTATGTAAGTAATACTTCGTAATATTTGTAGATTAAATGAACGGATTCTATTTGCGAATATTTTTAGTTATTCAAAAGTAGCTGTGGTGATTTCTCACATGTTGTGGATATTTGCACCCGCATCTGCAATTGTGGAACTTCCCGCATTAATATGGGTTGCAGACCAAGAGCTAAGTTAGTTTAGCATAGCTCGCATAGCTGAAGTAATTTCTCATACTTACTTGAGTTCATAGTTTGCGGTTTGCACACAAGTATGAGAAATTACGTCAGCTATGCGAGCTATGCTAAACTAACTTAGCTTAGCTCTTGGTCTGCAACCCGCATTAAGACTCCTTAAATGTGTTGCTAAGTACATAACTCGAGAACAATTGGACCAAATACCAATTTAAAAAAAAAATATTCCTTGAATTTCGAGGAAGGTTCATATGGAAAGAAACATTTGAAAACTTGCCGGAAAAACTACAAGAAAACTGGGCCTCAAGTCTGCTATTACAATAGTGTCAGAATGGTCTCGCCATTGTGAGTATTCGACAGTGTTTGTATGGCAAATCTGTCAAAAACTCACAATGAAGAGACCATTCTGACATTAATAGCAGACTTGAGGCCCTGAAAGTTCGCTGACGCTAACGCTAGCGTTGTATTTAAATAAATATTTTTTAGGTATTAGCTCAACTCAAAATTATTAAATAAAAATGATTACTCCATTAAATCAGCCATCGAAAATACTGACAACAAAAACAGAAATAACAAAGATTTTCTTCACCTTTGCGTCAATCACTTTCTTTTGTTCTCAACACCATTTTCTTTCTTTTTTCAACTTTATTAGATTTAATGGATACAAAATGGTTGCCAGTTACCCGGCTGCGGTCCACTCCGCTCCAATAAGCCCATAATGAAGAACAGAGATAGGCTCCGCTGGTTTCACAATGATGTCTCGATTTAAGATGAAAACCATAATTCTTTGATAATGAATGAAGGAAATTGTAACGAGGAGTGTGTTATTGTATGAAGGTACTTTAAGGAATTTATAGGTCATTCTGGAACACTTTATACGAGATGATGGTTGAAAAATGTATGGTGGCCTTATGGTTTAAGGGGGAGACGTTAATGAAGCCCGGATTTTTATTTTATGTTTTGCTAAATGTTATCATACTTGCGCGAACAGCGCTGTTTTACGTTGAACAAAAATCCAGGGCCTCAAGTCTGCTATTACAATAGTGTCAGAATGGTCTCTTCATTGTGAGTTTTTGACAGATTTTCCATACAAACACTGTCAAATACTCACAATGGCGAGACCATTCTGACACTATTGTAATAGCAGACTTGAGGCCCTGGATTTTTGTTCAACGTAAAACAGCGCTGTTATTTGCAAAAAAACGTAAGCATGACCCTTGAGTCACATAACTATGACCAATAATAATGATTAGCCTTGCTGGCTATCTAAATAACACCTACCTAAAACAAGGCATGAGCAGTTCTTGTTTACCTCGTGTTACTAGAGATGAATCTATTTCCTCAGCTTCCATCTTACATATAAAAAACTCAATATTCTTAAACATCGAACGCGGCTGTAGCGACGTGTGAAAGCGGTGTGCCGGCGCAGCAGCCGGTGCGCGCTGATTGCGAAACTCCTGCGCACACCGCGTTCCGAACTCACGCCTTGTGAAACACATCCAAGGAATTTGTTCTGTTATTAATTATATTGGACGCTAAATATGCAAATTATTTAAATCTGACGGCAATCTAGAAGTGAGAGGGATCGGAATTATGTAGTTTGTCAGTTTTCCGATCCCTCTCACCATTATTGATTTATTTATTTATATAAAAGCTTACCAACTAAACACATACACAACATTAACCCAAAGTCTTTGTCATAATATAGATCTCGTTTGTATCTTAATTATAGGAAAGCACGGCACTATCAATTAGCGTACTACAACATTATACATTTTTTTTATTAAACATCAAATAGAGCACCTGCTATCTTATCTCTTTACCACCCTTGGTTGACTGGTAGAGAATACCTAAGGCATTAAGTCTGCCTTTTTACCTCATTGTCTGCGAGAAGTAAATAAATAATAGAAACCTACAATAAAAATAAAAATAAAGTTGAATATTACGCTTCGCTTACAAATGCTGGGTTATTAATATAAATATTGCTGAAAACCTTATGTACCTACAGTGAACATCAATAAGGTTTTCACTGTTAATTATTCTGGGGCAGTAGACATGTCCCTTTGCATCTTTGCTAAAGAAGATGTTTTCATCAGTGTTTGTTCCTAGGTCAGGTAAAGTTTTATTAGGCTTTTTTGGGCCGGCGCTGGCTCTATTTTATTGAGATATAACTGGCGAAATCTATGTTTAGGTGCTATAGGAAAACTTCTGCCAAACCCTTCGAGGAATACAGGCATGATGTTGTATGTTTATCTTCCAAGGGATGAAACGACATCTTTTCTAAAAGAGATGTTAACCAGCCTTAAAAGTTGCTTCATACCTTAAGATTCATAACTAGGTGTCATTATCAACAGCATGATATCAATCAGTAACGCAGGTGGCTACAGCATCCGTTCCATACCGGTAGATCAAGTCCGACCAGTACCACTTGTTAGTTGTCACTTTGTCAGGGCGTTATACTCGCGGTACATTTTTATATAGAAATGTGGATATCCTCTCGGAGTCGCGACTCTTCCGTATCCGTTGTGAACCTAGTGATTTATATTATGGGTGAACGGCAACTGGTTGTGCGAGGAACGGTATTTTTACTGTGGTTGTTATTCCGGGAGTTGGATTTTCTAAAGGAGGTGAGGAATAGAATGAAGAAACATTTAGCAACTTAAATAAAAAACACGTCTCAGCCTCAGCAGGTTTATGGGTTCATAACTGAACTGCTGGAAAAAAAAAAACACTTTTCACCTCACACAATTTTCATTTTTTATATTTTTTGTTACTGATTGGGCCAACTTTTGACTACGATCTCGCCTGGTGGAAAGCGATGGATGAGGTTTATGATGGAACGAGCGTACCCAGAAGATGCCTGTTCACTCTTGCTTTGAAGGCAGGCGGGTTGTATGTGGAAGGGAACACAGACGCTGGCAGAGAGTTCCACACTTTGGCTGTGCGCATAATAAATGTGGAGGAGAAGCGCTGAGTATGACGGGACGGGATATAAAACCAAGTACGCATGAGCTGGTAAAATTGGGGTTTTGGGATATGAGAGTTCTACTCTACACTGAAATATCTAGATTTTCATTGTTGTTAGCTTCCTTTGAACTGGTTTTGCGGTTTTCTCCCGTAGTAGGTAGGTACAATGCGATTATGATTTGCATTATGACGTAATAACGAATTTTAAAGAGCAGCGGGGTAATTGCGTTATATTTTGACAGTTCAACAACATTCATTGCATTATTTACTTGAGCAGACAAATTTTTCGAACATATGAAGCAATGCATTAGCAATATCCTTCAAAATCATTCAGATTGAGATTGATAGTGTGTTACGACATAGTGCTGAACTCTTTATTGCCACTTTAGTTTGCAAATTCAGCAAACGAACTAAAAAATATAAATATAGGTACACACGGCTACATCATATCAAGCTTGTGGCGGTATCAACAACGCCACAAGCGAACTACGCATCAAAGACCTAACGTCACAAATCCTGCATCGCGCTATCAGAGTTTACCGCGCGACTAGCATATATACAACATCCCGACATCAACCGTTGGGCAGTTGCCCACCAGACACAATACCCGTCTGGTCGGAGGATCCTCCCTTTACTATAAGAGTATGAGTGAACTTTACACCCTGTTCCTCATACCTCTAAAAGTTATAAACATCCAGTTTACGCTGGTCTCGCATTGTATAGGATTTCCGTACAAAGAGAGATCAGGGCCTCAAGTCTGTTATTACAGTAGTGTCAGAATGGTCTCGCCATTGTGAGTATTTGACAGTGTTTGTATGGCAAATCTGTCAAAAACTCACAATGAAGAGACCATTCTGACACTATTGTAATAGCAGACTTGAGGCCCAGCTTATACTGGAAAATATAGCTTGATATGTGGCCGTGTGTACCTATATAATTTCCGGAAAATCTAATTAAATTATGAAATCTTATCTAATCTCAGTCGTTACATCGTTACGTTACACTACCGCTATGAAAAAAGAAAGTCAAGCTGCTTAGAATACACATCATACTTTTAATTACGACATTAATCACATGTGTTATAATATTTTTGTCTCTCGAATCGACGCGCGCTTCATTTGTGGTTACCACGTATTCAAACACGCTGTGTGTAAGCGCAAGAGCTCTTGATACCGTTCGAGACAATGGCGAAGTTGGAAGTTTGTGTGTGTTATTTGCTGATGCTACTCTTCTTCACGCACACATCACAGCGTGTTTGCCACAAGTAACACTTGGTTACCACAAGCTACACGCGCGTCTCGCTCCGTGAGATAACAATACTGTAAGTACTAGTTTCTTAAGTTGCTGCTATTTGTTAAGATTATCTAAAGAACTCGAGACAAAGGCTTCGTACAAAAAGGGTCACTTTAAAAGGTTCGATGGATTGTTTTATTTGCTAACTAGCGGTGAGCCTTGTAGGGTTGATAATGACAAAGAAAATAAAAAAGATAAGAACGATTGGAATGAAAACATGTTTTATTTGACATTTAAAAAAAGAAATTACTTTAAAAAGGTATATTAATATATTATTTTATACCTATTAGGTATATTAACGTAATAGTACATTACTTACCAAGGGCTGTAAAAAAAAGAAAGCCCGAAATCACAGGTATTTGTGACCCGAGCCGCAGGCGAGGGTTGTAAATATGCGATAGAGGGCTTTCTTTTTTACTGCCCGTGGTAAGTACACAATTTTATGTCTTCACCTGGCCATAATGCGAGTTTTACTGTACGCGTAGCGTGCGATAAGACTCACACTATGGCCAGGTGTGACGTAAAATTAAATTAAATCAAATATGGACTGTGCATTAAACCAAAATCTTTGACAACTGGTAACACCAATATTTTCTACGAATGATTCTTAATAAAATAACGATTATACATGTTTTTAGGGTTCCGTATGTCCGAATGAAAAAACGGAACCCATATAGGGTCACTCGTGTGTCTGTTCGTCTGTCAATGCCAATTTGCTCCGAATCTAAGGGACCGAGGTACGGTGGCCAGCACATCAAGTTACCACAAACTGTCAAATTTTCTCGTTCGATTTTGAACTTAACTCGCCAACATTTTAAAGTTTAAAATCTTTTGGATAAATTTGACAGTTTCGTGTAGCTTGCCCCGCATTCCGTATTACACTGTAAACGATTTCGGCGTGCTTATACGCGTACCGAATTGGCGTGAGCGCGATAACGATGTCCTATGAATCGTCATAGATGACGTCATGACACGCGACATCTAGCGTCAACGCCGACCATACCCTATAATAATATCACCGTGAGCGCTGTCAAACAGCTCTCAGCTGTCATAATCGCGATATTCTAAATCGGAACGCAAATTATCAATGTGAGTGCTATGAGCGATAACGGCCTATATCGGAAAGTAGCCTTGATGTGCTTGTCACTGTAGGTACACATATCAATTTCTGTGACACAAACACGGAAGCGAAATACGAAGTATTTTTCTTGCGAATTACGTTCAAAACACTTTATTTAGTTCCGCGATAACCCTGCAAATCGTGCAGCGTTTCATCAAAGATTTCAAATACAGAAACTCATTGATGGATTTTGCAGTCAATGATCTGTGAAGAGGTTGCGCCTGCGCACTGAGAAAGAAAGAAATTCATCAGAATTTGTTGTAAACAAATTGTTTTACTCAACGCTTCTTATTATAATACTTTTTGCGTTTAAAATACAATAGAATAGTTTTGAAACAGCGTCTTGTCATCTTTTGAATTTTGTTAAGCTGCTTAACTGATTTGTTTAGACTGTGGCTTTTTTGTGCTAATGGTGTAACTGTTATTTTTGTAGGCTGTGTCAGTTATGTCAAATTGAATGCGTGATTAAATTATATAGATACATTTAGTAATCGACAGTTATGATGAAAAGTCGGTCATGTGTGCTAAACCTTATTGGTATGGGAAGTCGTTGCAGTAGAGACTTATATTACTTTAAATATCGCCCATAAATATTAAAGTGCAAGCTTACAAGTTTGATGAAGTTTCAACCGGAATAATAATGCTTTCAAAATGCGCACATTTGTACTTACAGTACAACTATTTTCTTTATGTCCCTCGGAAAACTTCGTGTTTCGTCAGTCGTCGGATTTCTATCAGTTGCCCTTTGCACTTGGTGCAGACCGGACGCTCTCAATCGACTTGGAAGTATACAGAGTTGTTAATACTCTTTTAACTTAATGTAATTTGCCGATATCACGCTTACCTGTAAAGCTTAAAGTTAAGGTCATGAACTCTTGCCTGCTACCATACTTTCCTTAATTATTGCCTTACTTGTGCTTGCCGGACGTGGATCTTTAATTAATAACACAACCAAAAGTAAAATACAAGTTTGCCAAAGGGCCATGGAATGAAGCATCCTAAACATCAGACTAAGAGACAAACAACGAAACAGCAATCGGAATGAAGACACAAGTCATAGATGCCCTTCAATACGCTCAAGCACTGAAGTGGAGATGGGCGGGCCATTGGGCGCGATCAGAAGACGACAGATGGACCATTCGAACAACCGCTTGGAAAGGCCCACTCGGAAAGCGAAGAAGAGGTAGACCAGCAGAACGTTGGATCGACGAGATAGTGGAATTGACTGGCAAATCATGGCTAGGAATAGCAAAAAACAAAAAAAAATGAAATTATTGGAGGAGGCCTATACCCGTCGAGGGGTCCCTAATTAGTTAAATTATGAACTTTACTTTTTTAGTTTTATTTTTTGTAATTAAGGAATATTAAAGGCTTTTTTATTTATTTATTTATTATTTTTATTATTTATTAATTTACTGATAGAAATCCGACGACTGACGAAACACGAAGTTTGCCGAAGGACATTAAGAAAATAGTTGTACTGTATGTTATTGTACCTCAATATTGATTGTAAATGTTATAATTTTTTAATACTTACCATTCATTAATGCAAACAAATACAGAGGTCACAGTCTCTTTTAAATTTCAGGCATAATATTGGTCAGATCATGTGAGTGACTGAAATAGTCTTTTGAGGAAAGAACCACACAGATTTAAGTCGACCTGTCCAGTCAGTGCAAGCATTTGTCAGTAATCGTGTGTAAGCTACACGATACTGATATCTCAACTCCCTGTTATTATTGTATTTAACACCACTGTATTTTTTGTTTTTTCAACACAATATTTTGATAAGCAATAAATGACTTATGACTAGTTATGACTTAACAACTGAACTGAACAATACCAAAGAAAAGACATTTGGGTAGGCCGCATAAAGCACTCGCACAGCCAGATGACTGTTAAAAAAAAAAAAAAAAAAAAGAAGAAAATTACCAAGCGATGAGTACGAGTAGTCCCTGTGTTCACTCTTGCAATAGGTATTATGTTCCCATTTCACAACTTTTCCTGGCAAACTTAACTATTGTATTGCCCAACCCGCTGTCTAATTATTCACCTGTAGCTTCAAAAATGAAGCAACAAATGACCTAAGGGTCTGCTTGCGCCAACAATTACCACGGCTATGCTAAAATGGGTGAAATCTACCGTTAAACTGATTGACACGAGCTCTGCGCTTGCGCTTGCGCAGACCGATGTTACGCGTCATCAGTAGCGCGAATAGCATGGGAAATTCTTTAGTCTTGCTTATGTCTGAGGATTTTCAGTTTTGTGGAGTAAGGTATTTCGAAAAGGGATAAAGCCGGATGGGGGTCCATTAAAATTATGTTTGGCCCTTAAGGCGACGATAACCGACTTTTAACGATTTTATAATGAAGACCACGTTTAATCGAGTAGTGTTAATGATTTGGAAAAAATATATGTTAAATTAGAGCATTTTCTTAATAACTAAATATATGAATATTTTGGATTATGTTTATATTAGATAGTGAAATTAATTTGTAAAGTTATGTCTAACGCGGATAATAAACTGAGAATCACACAAAATCTATCAAGCGTATTTTTCAAAGCCTTCACTTTTTTAAAGATAATTTAATAATTGATCTTTTAGTATACGTGTTTTATTAAAATACCTTTTTTTCTATGTATAATAAATAAATAATGCGTCTTATTTGGGACAGCGCTCCTGGATGGGCGTGTCCTATTACTGGCTGGACGTACGACGCGTTGCGTGAGCTCAGTACAGAACACGCAAGCTAACCATTCAAGGTCACTGGCATATATCTGCGTCTTAAGGTGCCTGTCTACAGATTTGCACGATTTTTGACGATCTACACGCGTGATCAAATAAAATCGTGCACATGAATGTGTAAGCAACTGCGGTCGACATCGTATTTTTTTTTTTAAGGAAACCTGTTAAAACCTGACAGATCTTGTTGATCATCAAAACACAGCATATTTGAGCAATAACGATCGTCAAAACGCAGAATATCGAGCAATAACGATCAGCAAAACACAGCATATCGAGCAATAACGATCGTCAAAAATCTAACAAATCTGTAAGCACCTTATCAAGTACCAATAGCTTCTGCCCGCGACTTCATCCGCATAAAATTTCTTGTTTTAATCTAAATAATCTACGACACTCGGCAATACGCTTTCCCATCAGTGAAAGAATTTTCGGAATTCAGTCAGTAGTTGCGATGAGATTAAAATATAGAGGGATTTTTTTTTGTAACTTTGTATGTAGGGTATAATCTCTGGAACTAACAGTCGGATTTGAATTTTTTTTTTTGCATTTGATAGCCTAATCCTTAAGGAAGGTTATATAACATTTATTTGGAGGGCTATTTAACATCACGCTGTGACCCTAAGGAGCCGAGTAAAATAACAAAAGTCAGAAAAAACGCGGGCGGCTGCGGCTATGGAACATGGGAACACGAATTTCACGCGGACGAAGTCGCGGGCAGAAGCTAGCCTTTTATATATATAAAAATCTATTGCCGTGCGTTAGTCTCGCGAAAACTCGAAAATGGCTCGACCGATTGTGATGAAATTTTGGTAAATTGTTGTATTTTTTTTTTTTTTAAGTAAAATGAATGTATTCGCTCTGGAGAAAGCTCCTTAAAAAAAAAAGAGGAAATGCAACGCATTTAGGCACAGCTAGTATCGTATAAAAATGGCTATCTATTACTAAAACTACATTCTACAAGTTGTAAATCTAACAGCTAATCAAAAATCGAGGTCGCCATTGACAGAACAGAATATTATGTCACTTTTATTGCATTTTCATTAAATATCATAATTGCGTGAAATTATAGTTTTAAATTATGTATCAAATTGCGTTAGGTGGCTGTAATTTATTTCATAATTCCTTTGATAAATTTCAAAGAAAATGTTATAAAATTATTAAAGATGGACTAAACCTATTTCCTAGAACATTATAATTTCTTAGATCTCTATTTTATCTATTAAGTAGAGGGATTTTGTATCCATAGTTTTGCGACATCGCAATCGAGATGTATTTTTCTGAAAGGGGAAAACTCAGCAGCTAAATTGTGTACAAGTATATTATTATCTTAGTATCTATTTAAATTTATCCATTTCCTCCCGTGGGTGTCGTAAAAGGCGACTAAGGGACTTACTAGAATGGGCAGCAGCGTTCTCTATGCATGTTTAACACCATACTGCGATCGCCAACCCGCCTGGCGCGTGGCGATTACGAGTATGGCAAACCCCCCAAATTGATGCTTATGTCCAGCAGTGAACGTCTTTCGGCTGAAATGATGATGATGATCTATTTAAATAACGTCATTTTTAAATTAAAATACGCAGTAATTGAAAATGCTCTCTCTCTCTTGCAAGTAAAATCCCGACACGTTCAAAAAGTTCTTGATTGGCAATCATTACGATAATAAGTAATAACAACATCAAGAAAGAGGCGATTTCTCAATAAAAATGTGTAAAACGTGTACTTATACGAAAAAGTCAACAAAATAACTTTCGATAAAAATGGAATGTTAAGTGGACTGGACAATGGCCATTGATATTAATAGGTTATTGAAGTCTGTTTAACTTCCTTGAGTGTTTTGTTTTTTTTTTTTTTTTTTTTCCTTGAGTGCGTTTTGCGATTTTCTGACGTAGCGATGGCTGCGATCTTTACCTACCCAGGGCTTTAAATACCGGTAAATTATCATAACGTTACCTTGTATTGACAGAGTCAACGTTATTATTATAATAACGGTAATCGATTTAACGTTATTTATGCGAATATTAATTTTATTGTTATTTTAAACGGGTGAGATGTAAGTAGTGCCCGCCCTCGCCTCTGATGCCGTGCCGATTAAAACGTTGCCTGAATCTACCTAATTCTTACCCACAGAACGGCAACGTAGTTAAATTAACGTTAGTTATCGTATTTTTGTTAATGTTAATTAACGTTATATTACTGGTAATGTAAGTAACGTTAATTTTTTGTAACGTTAGTAGGTATAACATTGAAATTTAACGTTACGTAACGGTTATTATTTTGTTATTTGGTAACGTTAACAAGCCCTGTACCTACCAGTTTCTGGCCTCTTTTACGCCTTTTTACATTGACAGCATTAGGGGCAATGACAGCTGGGGTCGAAGAATAGGTAACTTAATATTTACAATTTTTTCTTTAGGTAACTATTTACGTATGTAGATAGAAATATAAATGTAGACCTTAAATTTTTATTTTGTTCTTCTGCAAGTGTCATATTATCGCTAGGAATCATAAAATCAGAACTGCACCTATGTATGTAAAAATGGCTTAATATTCAAGTATGAAGCTTTCCATTTTCTACACTTGGCACTAATGACTCGAGGCTTAATTACGAAAGCTAGGTATTCGCGCCATATTAATTAGCCAATAACGTCGCAGTATCGAGGTAACCCTGCACTGTGCTGCAGTAAGAATACCAATCATTCAGTTCTTTGTATCTCGGTAGTAAACGTTTAAGGGAACAAGCTAAAAGCGATAGCGGAATTATTATAACTTCCACGTTGGTATTGAGGTAAGCTGCGTATTGTTAGCTTTTTAGGGTTCCGTCCCTCAAAAAGAAAAAACAGAACCCTTATAGGGTCACTCGTGTGTCTGTCTGTCTGAAATTTGGTACAAATATTATCAATTTCTGTGACCCAAACACTAACTTGTTACGTATATAAGAATTTTGAATATGGGTCACTTTTTATTTTCTTATTTCTGTCCCAAAAGTGACCCATATTCAAAATTCTATATAATATTCTGATATTTTTTTTTTTTCCATATGGCATATGAAATGAAAGGGCTTACTGTGAGATTCTATAGAATATATTTTTTTGAATCATTTATAATAAAAAGTTTTAAAGTTATTTAAGAGAATATTTATATTGAGTCTAAAATATTGAAAAAAAAAAAAAACAAAATTTAGTTCGAGAAAGAATTGGGTTAAAGGAAAATCTATAGGAAGTCTATGGTCTTAAAATAACATGATAAATCTCTCAATATTGTGCGTACAAACTGACATAATGTTAAGTTTGTTCTTGGGATAAATTCGTCCCAACTACGGAACCCTTCATTGTGCGTGGTCCGACACGCACTTGGCCGGTTTTTTATTTGATTGTTTTGATATTAGGGCAGCAATGCAGTCTGAGACCAACACGATACATTTCGTAAGAAAATAAAAAAAATAGTCAATCATTTTAGTTATATATATATACTTAAAACCTATAATCATAGTTTTACCTACACATTACTATTAAATATGTTTAGATAGTTTCCCTCTGCAACGATTGTTAATAGGTTACTGTTAGAAACTTTTAATAAATAAATGCTACTATAATATTGACGACTATTTAAATGATATACTTTAAACATTTTTGTTAATTTAACATAACTTTATGATTATATTATTATTGTATTTGAATTATGTACTTTGAATTATATTATAATTGTATTTGTACGCCTTTATAGGCAAAACATGTTGAAACTTTTTTTTATCATTTGTAATCTTTCCAACTGACTGTAAACCTATACGTGTTTTTGACAATTAAATATATTATCTTATCAGTTTTTTTTTTCTAAGTTTTTATTGGATAATATTTACTTATTTTAAGAGCTTATAGTCTTAAAACAATAATAATAATAATATGTATCTAAAAGTATATAAAAATGGAGGCGACAGAATCAAAGGGCATCAAAAAATTCATCCGCATCGCTGTCAACAAGAAAAGTGCCCAAAAGGCTGGCAGCATTGGCACGTTGTACAGCAATGCTGATTCTTTGGCCAAAATATAGGCCAGCTAGTTAGGATAATAAGGTTACATGAAGAGTCGACCAACCCTTGTCAGTTGTGTAAATAAACTTATGAACAACACATTTTTCGAGCTTTGGCTTTAGTGTAATTACTATAATTTCTTGACTATTAATGAAGTAATCTTACTACTACTACTTGTGGAAGTTAGTGAGGATGGATGGATGTTTGTTATTCAATCACGACAAAATGGCCGAACGGATTTGTATTAAATTTGGCACTCATATTGTTTATAACCTGGATTAACATATAGGTAGATAGATAGACAGATAGATAGATAGATAGATAGATAGATAGATAGAATACTCTTTATTATGTACACCATAAAAATTACAGATATAAATGTAGAACTGTTACATAGGGTGTCACAATGGGCGGTCTTATCGCTAAAAGCAATCTTTTACAGACAACCTTTGGATGGATCAAAAAGTAGAAGGAGAGACAATACTGCAGGTAGTCAGTAGTCACTTTTTATCCCGATATTCCCACGGAATCGAGACTTATGAGGTTGAAACCGCGGGGCGCAGCTAGTCAAAACAGCTACTGAAGTATTAAACTTTAGTGAGAGTCGATTTGGTATCTAGGGTTAATAAGATTATGGAATGAAGACTTCGTCGTAATCAAACCATAGACAGGCATCAGACCTTTTTGGGATGCTTAAGGAATCATATAACACCATTTCCGTGAAAGTATTTAAAAGAAAAACTTGTTTTTCTTTTTCTCATTTGCGTAAATTGCAAAGATTTACGTGTTTATTTTTGCTAAGATCACAGAATCTTACTACATTCCTTAGATTATTATCGTCAAACGTGTATAAAACAGGGCTTCTATAAAATCTTTATTCTCGTGTCACTTACACCACACATTTCGCAATTCGACCCGCATAGTGATGTCCCTAAACACGAAGACAGCATTGCACACAGTTCTTATTATCTATGTGTAAGCGTCGCATCACTATTCAGACATAGCCGTCTTTATTATCTACTTTTTAAGCGCCACATTAGCACCATTCTGCCTATAAGAAAGACTGTTGCAATGTTTTGCTACTTATCCTTATTTATGTAGTTGACTAATTGCTAAAGGAATTGTGGCTTTGTATGGGTTAATTTCAAAACTTTGAAATTAGAATGTGGAAGTAGCAAAAACGTTTGCGTGTTAAAGTTCCGTATCTATGGTATTTGTTTTTTTGTTCCACTGTCTGCAGGAGTAAGTATGTTGTCTTTATGCTTGTCTGGTTTGTCCTTGTTGGGATGCAGGGCTGCGCCGAACCCCCACAGCGCCTGTGTGCGAAACCTATGAAGCGCCTCTTTTTTTCACGAATCGTCATTTTTTAACTTATATTTTTTTATTATTTGTTAATTTTGACCGAAATAAATGTTCTCCAGTTTTATATACTTAGATAATATTTTCCTAAATAGGTAAAACCAGTTCGCTTCCGCATGCCAATTACTGAGAAAGATAAAACACGAATTTACAGAATACACAGTATCAGCTGACCTCTCATTGTACGGAAATCCTATACAATGCGAGATCAGCCTAAACTGGAAATGCATAGCTTGATTTATGGCCGTATGTACAGACGCCAGCAGGTCAAGCTACCCGAAACTGTCAAATTTTCGCAATCAACTTTGAACCTTATCCTGTAGTGATAAAGTTGAAAATCTATTAAAGAAATTTGACAGATTGTAGTAGCTTGATGTGCTGGCGTCTGTACAATGATGAACACAGACAACAAACAGATGTATTGTAGACTAAATTCGGGAAATTCCCTGAACATCTATGATCATGACGTCCATTTACGGTGTTACCATAACTTGTTATCCAAAATATACCCAAAAATACTGCGTTCGCTCAATATACCTACAAAAATACTCCCTTCGCTGAATATACCTACAAAAATACTCCCTTCGCTCAATATACCTACAAAAATACTCACGTTCAAAAATATCGTTAGAATATACTGAAAAAGTATTAAAATACTGAATCTGGTCACACTGGTTTTGGCACTCTCGTTCCTTAAAGTCGGGGAATCCCCGTGACCCCACCCCGCTTGCGTCGCACGCATCGCATCGGGTTACGTTCATAATTCATTCAAACAAACTCACGGCGGTTCTTTTGATTTTAACGCTGAGCTCGTAACTAATGTTAACTAGAACCCAAAGCGTAAAATTAAACCACACACGTGAATATTATCTTGGAAGACTTGTACAATAAGCGCATTATAATTATGTTTTGTTATTTACAAGGCATATGTTGCGCCTATTGTACCTACTTACTTATCGATACTCCACTACAAAGAACATGTTGTTGTGTAAGTGTAACAAAAATAATTTCGATGGCGGCGCCTCTATTGTCTTGGCGCCTGTGTGCGCCGCACACTTCGCACACAGGGGCGGCGCGGCCCTGTTGGGATGACCTGGAAATGCCTTTAAAAAAGGGATTTTACTAGGAGTAGCGTAACAATAAGTTACGATGGCAAATGTATCTATACTTATCGCCGCCCTAGAGTGAAAACCTCGGGAATGCAATTTTGGTATTTTTTTTATTTTATTACTGTGTTGGAAAGAAAACCTCGCAACGCACGTCCTAGTTTCTCACAAAAAAAGTTTGACAACCTGTAACGCCATCTATGACGAGTTTGAATATTGCACACTAAAAGACAAAATTTGAAGGAGCTGTAGTAATGAAATTTTACACACACACACAGTTTTTTCTTTTTTCTGTAGTTTCCTTTTTCGCATATACGCGGTTTTCAATCTAAGCCGACGTTGTGTAGGTTTAAAGGGTTTAGAGATTATTTATTATAGTATCATATTGCGAGATAGTCAGTAGTAGATCAGTAATTTGAGACATTGTTGAATAACTTAGTCGATTCGATTGTCACCTGTCAAATTAGTTGATTATTTTTAATAAATCAGGGCTGACACAAAACAAGTTCTTATGCGTAAGTTAGGGTCATTACATAATTCTTATATTTGCCTTGAATTTAATCATGATAAAATCAAGTTTTTTTATGACCAAACACCTGTATTGGACAACGCATGCCATGTTAACGAAATTACGTAGTAGAAAGCGATATTACAACGTGATGTAATAGGGCGCGGCCGAGATGAACCGACCGCGCCCGAATGGGCTTTCCATTTTCAAAATCGAAGGATTTGATTGGCGGTTACGAATGTATGATTTGTTTTTGTTCCTATTGTTTTGATAATGAAGCGTTGAACATGTAAATTGGTTTTGTAAGTAATTATGCTTTCTTTGTGAATTATGATATTAATATATATATATTAAAAGTACACTTTGTAAACAAGCATATTACAAATTAGAGGATTATATCCAAGATAAGAATGCTTGGAAACATGCTGGTCCTGCTCCATAGGACAATTTAGAGTCTAGACAAAATCAAACTGGTTGCTAATTTAACTGTCATAATTTTTATGATATTAATTTTTATTTTCTGTGATTAATGTAAATTTGACTCACACACTTATTATATGTTATTTTTTTTTATTTTTTTGGAAAATCATATACAATGTTTGTAAATATGTGAGCACCATGTACCTATCGCATTTATTAATTTTTCTGTTATTACTTCACTTTTCATTCTTTTTACCAATTGTGGTAAGTAATTTTGATGATTTTTTTTATATTTTTTATTTTTTTATTCTAGGTACATAGTCTTCACCTATAAATATTAATTAATGTATACAAACTATTGTTAACATTTTAAAAGAGTAAGTATGGAGTTTCTTGCCCATTCTTCTCCATACATAACTACATTTTGGAAGGCGCAACTAGAATCAATTAACTATTCATGTAATTTTTGACGTTCAAAAGTGCATCTTCGTGCCTATTTGAAATAAATTATTTGACTTTATGAATGACAATGTTTTTTTTTTTTTTTAATATACATGTTTTTAATTTGAATAAAGGTAAAAATGACTAAATTTTCTCATTTTTCAAACACTAATGTTGTGTTTTTATTTTTTCAGGTACGTACCGCTTTCATAAAACTTTGATGGAATCCAGTATCAGTAGAGGAGTTCTCATACCAAGAACACAACTTTCAAACAAAATCAGGGAAGTAAATAACAATATTATATTTGACTGCCTCGTTGGTTTAGTAGTCCTGGGTTCAATCCTGATCAGAAAATTATCAGTATCAGCCCTACGTCTGGATTTGTGCCCAGCTCATAGCAATAGGCTCGCCCCCTATTACACGGGACTTAACTGGCGAAAGCCTACAAATCGTTTATCATCGAGAACGTTATAATTATAAATCACTAAATTAACGCCAAGGAAACGACTTTCTATCATCAACACATAATATTAAAACAAATAATTACCGCATGCGACCAGTGATTGACATATGTATGAAACGGCATTTCCTACAGTCACTGACATGAAATAATTTAAAATGGCCGCCGATCTAGATTCATTTTTAATTGAATAATGTAACTAGATTGTCGTATGTCGCCAATTGAAAATGCAATTTTAAATTCTTGTTGTTAGTTTTATGTTATTTTTAGGTCATTGCCATCTTGAGATGTTACTGAAACTTTAACAAAATTGTTTTGAAATATCTAAAAAGTGAAACGGTGGTCTTCTAAGACTTCCAGTATTCATAGAGACATCATTGGGGCTCAAAATAGGGCTAAGAGTACGTAGGTATTTGTGTCTTAGACCTTGAGTTAGAGTAGGTATATTTTGAAGTTTTAGGTTGGCAGACTTAGCGCCCTATTTTACATCTTACAAAATGTCTGCATAAAACAGACAATCCATTAAATACTCTTAATTGTCATAATTAAGCTTACAAAGTATTACATCAACGAAAGTACTAAGTAAAAGCGTAAAGGCTTAATAAACCATTGACCGATAACTTTTATGCGTCATAAAACGCATTAAAAACAGATTATACAACTATTGATCGATTAATTTGCAAATCGATTACATTGGCAACGATTCTAATTACTTACTTTAGTAGATTTGTTGTCAATCACGAATATTTTCATTTCACATTGTCACCCGTTTTTTCGTTAATGTTTTTATTTTGTACAGCCTAAAGCTGATTATCAATTGTACTATTATTATGAACGAATACTCCGCGTGCGAAAAATCTATTGAGCAACGGCAATTTTGTAACTGGCTGTTTGTATTGTATTGTCTGTGGGCTGGCGTGTAGACGCTGTTCTAATTTTGAAATAATAATAATTGTTCGAATTATGCTTTTATTTTCATTTCGTGGCCAAAATGGCGGATAATGATATAAAAATTAAAGTTTCTTTTGAAATCCGATTATGTCTTTCGGAATATATTTAGCTAAAGAGAATTTCTTACTACAAACAGGACTAATTTAATTGTGATTGCTCTAGTGGTCATTACAAGTGGACAGTTTATGAAAAATAAAAGAACTACAAGTATGATGTCGGAATGCACGAGTCATTTCAGCATCCATGTTCCGGTTTTGATATTAAATTTCTCGTACTCCGAACCTATATAAATATAAAATTAGGTAGTTATTTGATCACACCCTTAATTTGCATAAAAAATTTTGTAATCGAAAGATTGTATCCTTACCATTTCTCTCCTAGATTTTCTCTAACGAATCAGCTAATCTCGACACCTACCTTCATAACATGATAGTTAAACCCATTTGTCAATGTTCAGTCTTATTTATTATATACGAGTATATTTGCTTGCCTTCAAAACTCTCGTGAAAGCTATGATTAATATGAATGCTGTTAAAGTTTCACTGTAAGCTTTTAACAGAGATTCGAAACAATAAATAGTTTGTTAGATCAGATGTGGGTAAAAAGAAAAGCAAAAAAAATATTCTGTTGTTTTTTTAAACGTCCAGTCCAGTGGTAACTGTCCCAACTTAAGGCAGACTCCTACAAACAGACGCGACACGCGACGCGACACAAAGACACGGCGGCGGCGTGCCGCGCGACGAGCGGTCGCTTTGTGTCGCGCCTTACGTGTCGTAAGATCCTAGGTTCGAACCTAGGCAGGCACATTACTTTGTGTCATTTAATTCAATAACACTGCTCTCAAAACGGTGAAGGAAAACATCGTGAGGAAACCGGTATGTCCTAGAACCAACAATTTGAAGAGATGTGACATCCACTAACCCTCACTGGCGTGGTGGATTATGGCCCACTCACTCTCACAGGGAGGAGGCCTGTGTCCCAGCAGTGAGAACGTTAGGCTGTTTATGCTTGAAAGGCAATATTGACCAAACGACATGTTGGCAACTTCACACTAGAGCATTTAAAAAAAAAATCCTATAAAAAAAACCTTTGAAATGATTTTTTAGTGTATACTCTACTAGAGTATACACAAAAAATATAAAATACCCCATTTTAAAGTTTTTTTTTTTTTTTTTTGATGAGAATACTTTAACATGCTCTAGTGTAAAGTTGCCAACATGTCGTTTGGTCAATATTGCCTTTCAAGCGTCGATTTTTTAATCTATTCTGAGGTGACGCCGACGCGTTAAAAGAGTACCTGGAAGGACTTGACACCGTAATTGCCGTCACAGCAAAGGCTAGAAAAAAAAAACTATTTATCATCTGTATATTTTTGGTACTGGTATCAATAATTAATTATGTAGGAGCTAGATAGAAACCAGTTATTTTTATAAAATTAAATAAAAATCGAATTAATTTTTAATTGCTACAGGAAATAAATACTTATCGAGTGTCATAAATAATTAATTGATTTATTTATGTTTCCGCTAGATTCCTCAGGAATGTTTACAATTTGGTTAGGTAATACAATTTAAATCTCAGACCAAATAAAAAGTATTTGAACTGAGATTTAAATTAAAACAGTAAAACAAGATTCAAATAACATTGACAACGCATAAACAATGTAACATTCGCTATTTTTTTCCGCGGCAAGGACACAATTGTTATTCAGCCTCTAATTCGGAAACGATTGTACATCGAGACGATTTATCGACTAAGTACATGTTTAGTTTATTAAAATAGTCTAATTTAACATGTAGATGGTCTATGTTGACCCTGACCAGTGTCCGAATACTGCATGATGTAATTGACCTTGACAGCTTGTGCTTGGTGAATTGGACGTTGACAAATTGAAGCTTCTGAATCGATGTTTTAATCGATTTATTTGGTAATCGATGTTATAATGTGGTTTTAAGTTTTCGATGGTGAATTACGTAGAGGCTTAGGTAATGATTACTTAGCCAGCAGATATGTTTGGATCAAGAATATATTATTAAGTATTCTAAAAACATTATTTGAAAAACCCTCTGACTTAGGAAATATTATAACAAAGTTACCGGTTGACCCGAACAATCAAGTCATAACTCCGAGTTTGCTCTTTTTGGTACCATGGTCTCAATTTCCGTATGCAGACAGAATACCTACGTGCCTGCTTTATAATATCGTGCATGCATGAGACAGGAACTCCCTTAGAGGCAAAGGGGCTATGAATGGGACTGTTTCAAGTCTTAGAATCTATTTATAGAAATGCAAAATTCGAAGGTACTCTCTACAGAGCTGGCTATGAATATGGAATAGGACTCCTTTCTAATTTAAAAGCTAGCACACTTAGGGCGGGTTGTTTCACGTCCACTTAACGCACGCGTATACGTCATAAATGGCGCTAACTATTATCAAACCAAGAAAAGCGTGTACACACAGTTAATTGAAAATATTGTTAAAGCCAATTATTTTTAAAAGAGTAACCGTGGAGTTTCTTATCGGTTTTTCACGGCAGAATAACAATAATAATACCAGCCTTTAAATGTCCCACTGCAAGGCAAAAGCTTCTTCTCGTACACAGGAGGCACGAGCATTGATTACCACGCCGTACGACGCGTTACGTGAGCTCAGTAGGTAAAAAATACGCAAGCTAACCACTCAAGGTCACTGGCAAATATCTGCGCCTTAAGTATATTAATTTCCTCACGATGTTTTTCCTTTACCGATGTCAAAGGTAAACTCGGAAAGTACATAATTATGATAATTTTTTCGCCTATTTCGCCACCTGCCAAGATATTAGATAATATCTTACAAGACAATGACCACACACCCACAATTTGCGTACTCACTCATAGAGTCAATAACATAGACAAGCGAGTATGTAATGAAAGTGAGAGTGAACCGGAACCGGCTGGCATCCACCTGCCCGTTGCGCCTGCGCTGGTGAGGTCACTACACGGCAACTATTACTAGATGTACAGTTGACGAAAGAGTTTGGTGTGTAAGCTAGAAATTGGATAGGACTTAGACGGTCGGTGCGGAGGTGGCACTTAGACGGGTTTATAGGTTGGTTGATTTTATTGATATTGAGGTTGGGCCGTGGGGTTCGAGTGCTCATTGTTTTTCAACAAAATTTGACACTTCCCGTGACTCAAGGGCTGGCTTTTACCTTGGCCAAACGCTAAGCATTGCCAATACAACGTGGCCATGTCGCCAGTTTCTTGAGTACATTTCCAGTCTATAGTGATGCGGAGGAGTTTTTTGACGCCATATTTTAGTTTGTTAATATGTAGTTTTAGTTTTGTTAGTATGTAGTTTTAGTTTAATTTAGTTTATGAAGCTTTCCAAAATTAAATCTTAAATCAAAACCCTTTCCAACTATGTTAAGGTCGGCTTCTAGTCTTACCAGATGCAGCTG
Organism: Dryobota labecula; assembly: GCA_947523025.1. Lineage (NCBI taxonomy): Eukaryota > Metazoa > Arthropoda > Insecta > Lepidoptera > Noctuidae > Dryobota > Dryobota labecula. The sequence goes on along the minus strand of OX383296.1, from coordinate 3,249,839 downwards.
AATACCTCTATTTTACATCGGGCGACTTTGTTATATATATGCATGTGATGATGTTAATTTGACATTAAATGTATTTTTGTAGCATTTTGCTAGGGACTTAGTTCTATATTGATCGATAAGAATATTAATGTTTTTAAAGTTAGTATTTTTAGGTGAGGGACGAGGTGACTTGTATTAAAATTGTTTGTGTTGCTTCTTTTTGTGTACCTACTGTGCAAATATTTCGACACAAATGTATTTTTGTTATGAAATAAATAACTTGAACTGCCTTATTTTGACCTCTACAATCCAGATACTGGGTAATACGATACCCCTTGTGAAGACTGGTTGTCAGACTTTCGGGCTTTTGACTACCCGGTATGACTCAAAGATCCACGAAAGACAGCCGGGCCCGAGGCGCAAAGGGGTCATGCTTGTCATGACCCCTTTGTGCCTCGGGCGGCGGACGGGTGTGCATCTTGATGCACACCCGTCCACGGACCAGGATAATTAATTATGTTTGTGAATAACATTCAGATGAACGATGTCAATTACTTATAGCAAGCATACGCCGACCATGTATTAAAAAGTAACTGTAGAAGGATGCCTGCACATCATCTGTTTTGCTGACTGTACTATGAGCTACCGATAGCCGCTCTCGACTATTTTTAGAAGATAATTGTGTACAATTCAATTATTTCCGCAGTTACTTGTTGTTTCTTTTTTGATCTAGATAGTATTGCAGCGTGACTTAAGATTGTAGAAAGAGATTTTGAAACGCAGATATTATAGTCATTCACCAAATCATCTGCTCCCTTCTTTTTTCTATGTGTGCCTTCATAATGGTATCTTAGGAAAGACTCTTTCTAATTTAGAAATTTCTTATACTAGTCATGTTAATAAATGCAGGCACGTTTCGCTAAGCACCTGCCATCTGACTTCCGCATAGCTTGGACAAACAGACTATGTCATGATAGTTACATTGCTGATGTTTCTATTACCTTGAATGCTTTGAAATATACTTAAAAACTACTAGCCAGATTCTGGATTTGTAGCATAAACATAAAAAGCTAGATTTTTTTTTCTAGTCGTTGCTGTGACAGCAACAGAGTCAAGTCCTTCCAGGTACTCTTTCGACGCGTCGTCTCAGAATATATAAAAAAATTGGTTGTCTGTAAAGTTGGTTTACGGACGATAGTTTAACGTGACAACGTCCTAACAAAACATTGATGCGGCGCAAGCGTACAATGAGCGTAACGGGACAATGCGCGTAACGGGACAATGAGTCATCCTTTTTCGTGCATGCAGCCGGCGTTCATCGATTTATTAGACGTTGACACGTCAAAAATAAATGTTTTTTAGTTAAAAAACATGATATTTGTAGGTACCTACATTACTTTGGATGATGATCTTGAAGGTTTTCTTTTTAATTAAGTCTTCACTCTTTTGCTTTTGGGTTTGCACTCCAAAAGCTTTAAAAGGGGCTCATCTGAATTCTATTACGTCTGTTGGTATATCTGTTCCATCACTGTAACTGTGAGTTTTTTCTTATAACAATGGTTTCTCGTTCTCTTTTTATTGACATTGATTTCTATTACTATTTATTAATCATAATTATTAATTTATTTGTATTATAAAATATGTGATTCTTTATAATTATGTTTTTATTGTCCAGGCTTATTTTAGTTAAATAGTGAGACTTGGCTGGCTTGATTACTTACTTATTATTGATTAAAAACATTTGTACGCCCTCTGGCATAACATAGCGCACTCTTTATTTACTTTTTATATCATTATTGTTGTACCTATGTTAAAAAAATGAATAAATTACTTATGACTCTACCACAAACCACACCTAAAACAACTTAAACATCCGCAAACTAACTCACAAATGCTATTCATAGAACCACAGAGTATAAATTAAAAGTGCCACAGTATATCAATGACATAATGCTATAAAAATGTAACAGGAGCCGCGGGGCAAGGCAACTGGACGCGATTCATTACGTGCTGGTTATGTAATGCTATATTTAGTGACCTACGTCTTAATTAGAATAATTTTATTACTTCAGGATGCTGGCTGAAAAAGTTATTTCATCAAATAAACCTATCACAGTCCACTGCTGAAAATCAACCTCTTTTAAATTGCTCCAAAACACTGATGAAGAAAAGAAAAAAAAAGATGTTCCCAAATCAATGCAAAGGCTTTCTTTCCTCTTTATTTTTCTCTTTCCACATTTTGCTGTATGCTTTGGCCAGTTCTTTAGATAGGAATCCAGTTCAACTTGCCATCTTCTAATCAACCTGCCGCGAAGTCGTTTGCTGCTATTTGAGACCTTAGTTTTTTTGGCACTCATTACATCCAACATGCAGCAAACATGACTAGAGCACCAGGCCACTTGAGCCCGTTATTTTATGCTGAGGTCATCAAAGGCACTGCGGTGTAATTGCGTAAAGGCTCCGCGAAACGATCCATTGCAGTTTATCCATTGCAATCAATTGAAATTGTAGTAATATTGTCAATCGCTTCATTAACATTTGGTAGACGGTCAATTTGCACATCAATGTGTATCAATCACGTAAAAATTTACAATTGCAATTATCCGTTACGGGGACCCTCAACACACTAACAATGACATTGCAATGCCTTTCATTTAGACAATTTGACAAAATTCATTGCGTTAATTCGTTGTTCAATCCGTGGATTTTTTAATTTCCTTCAAAATTCTTCGGATTGTGAGAGATTGTGATACGCAATTGGGGTACTGTGAAAGCCTTGAAAATGTTATGGAGTTACTCAACCAAATGACAATTCATATATTTAAAAATATCCTCTAGGCGGATATACAAAGATGATACATCAAACTGTCACTCACAAACTGCAAATATCAATCTGCCAGCATTTTAAAAGTGTCTATGTCCAGTCCACCACATACCACGTGTCGTCGAAAGGTCACAAGTATTTCGCAAAAGCGAGTTAACATCGAGTTACAATCACCACACGTTATGGTGTCAAGTAGTGTCGTAAGGGATGCCTGAACCTTCGAATTTGAATTTTAATTGTTTTATGGGGAAAGAAATTGTGTTTCGTGTGTGAATGTCGAGCTTCTATGGTATTTAGCGTAATAGTCTTGGGTTTTTTATAGGAATGTGAGTTTGGTATTCTATGGGAGTAGAGTTTTGGCACAATGCCTGCTGCTACCTCATTATATCTTCAGTAGAATATAGTTCTTGACCGCTTGTAACCTTCTCTATGCATGACCATGATGGTATAAATAATCATGTTGTGTGTTATACATGTTTTTCTAGAGTTTTGAAGGTCGTAAACTTGTTGCTTCATATAAACTAAAACAGCATTATCCTGAATAAGGACATTTGCCGGAGCATCAACTTCTTAGAAATATTATGCATCATAATGTTCCCAAAAAGTTCTTAAGAGGCTACCGAGCGCACAGTGGCGCCCTCATCGTTTGTTCGGTGATATCTTGTATTTTAGAATGAAAATGCAGAAAATAAGCACAGTAGTTTTAAATTGTAATAATTAAAACGGAAAATAGTGGCCACTAACCTCCGTTTTAATGATTACAATAAAACAAAACAATTTAAAACTAATGTTTGTAGTAATAATAGCGTATAGTCTTGTGAAGCACAACTTAACGTGCTTATTTTCTGCATTTTCATTCTAAAATAAAAGATATCACCGAACAAACGATGAGGGCGCCACTGTCCACTCGGCGCAGTCTTAATAAAATTGGAACAAGACGAATCATAAGCCTCCTGGCCTTCGCTCCAATTTATTCAGATAGACGCATGTAGTTTAAACTTCCTAGAATCTTTATCAGCCATAATTGGCGAATGTCTAAAAGCAGATTCTTAATACTCGTATTTCCCTAATGACTTAACCCTTATTGGTTCAAATCAATCCTCTTCTGCTAAGTAGTTCTTAACTGAGGGATTTCTTAACTATTCCAAAATATTTACGGGAACAATTACCTTCCTCAAGAAACTTATTGAAGCATCAGCTAGCTTTGCCACCCCTAGGGCTACAATTGAAGTCAAACGGTCCATTATTGGATATAAGTATAACGCATGATCGTCTAACACGACAAGCATTTAACTCAACTAACAGATGTGAGGAATTCTCGGTGTCGCGTGACGCCGTAACTGGAGCGGCGCTGGCGCAACGCCTCACTTGCGCGTGCGCATATCACAACCGATGCAAACGCCATTAGCGTACTGTTGGAATATGACAATCTGTATGACATTACTGTTGAAATATTCGTATACAGTATGGCAGGTGAAATAAGGAACACACTTTAATGGAATCTAGTTCTCATGAAAATGAATGCGTTCAAAGATTCCTAATACTCGTAAACTATAGATTTAAAAATAAAACCTGAATTTGTCGTTGGTCCCATTGTCCCATAGTAAAAATTGTTCAGTTATGAGTACAGTTACCCCTTTTCAGGTTTTCTGTTATTTCCATAATACCTTGTTTGAATAGGGCCAAATTAACTTCCCAGAAGTGTCGTAATCGTAACTTCTATTATAAACGAGTTTGTTACCTTTTTACGCCTAAACCGCTGAACCAGTCGTCATGAAATTTGGCAGAGATATAGCCTGGGTTATGAAAAAGGACATAGGCTACTAATGTAAGTGATAACCGACATTCACGCGGGCGGAGCCGCGGTCAAAAACTATTGATAAAAAAAATTGTATGATCTTATAAACTCATAATATTAAGCACCTACGTAACTGATAATGTAATACACCAACCTATCAATCCAAAAAATGGTGACTAATGAAAGAATTAGTCAATCGTTTACTAATGAGCACAGTATAGGTCATCTTCATCTGTCTACCCTTTTTGTCGGTCGGCTTCCAGTCTAACCGGATGGTGCTGAATTTCCTTAAGCAAAGCGGCAATCAAATAGTCTTTCTGCCTTCGGACGAATTACAAAATACTAAATTAATATGAATTTTTCATTGATAAATTATGTAGTTCATGTTTACGAAATCGGTCTAAATATTTTACGTCAGAAAAGGTTTTCAGTATGCTTCTATAATGTAACTCTTGGTCAACCGGTCAGCGAGTTGAACGAATAAATTCTACTTAATTTGGACAAGTTCATATTGACTACTTTTTTTAAATAAGTACCCAATTATATGTTACTAGCTGCACCCGCGTAAGTTTCGATTCCGTGGTTTATAGACAAAATTTTCCTACTTTTGGTTACATTATTGCAATTTTCTTAAGGATGTCTAACTTTTTTATTTTTTTTTGAAAATTAATTATAACCTATGTTACTTCCTGATAATTTAGCTTTCTATTGGTGAAAAAATTGTTAAAGTCGGTCCAGAAGTTTTGGAACTTATTCGATACAAACAAATAAACAACAAAAAAAAAATCCTCTTTATAATATTAGTATAGTATGTAAATAGGATCATTCCAAATTATGGCCCGAGCAAGCTTACAATCTTTTATATCATCTTTCAAATTCTTTTTCACTATCGTATATTGTCTTGGCGAAAATTATTATGTCACATTTGGAAATCATCTTTGTACCTAAGCAAATACAAATAAATACTTTTGTTGTCTCTGAAGATGCCTGCATGCTAGATAGCCCGAAAATCAAATCTAACTAGCAGAAAATTATGGAAGGAGAGCAACATACCGAGTAGGTACAGTGAATTTGTTTCAATGCAAAACCTATTTTATAATAGTTGAATGCATGCTAAACGCCAAAAATTATGGAAGCGAGGATGCAATGAAGCTATGATACTTCAATTAATTACATACCTAACATCCCGTTCCTTTTAAATAATATTCAGCTGTAAATGGTCCAGTCCAAATAAATTATTAACTTACTAAGTAATTCACATTGATATTATTCAACGTATCGGAACTTAGATACTATTTCGAACATAGGTACCTAGATAATGGTGCCGATTCTCTTGTTCACAAACTAAACAAAATTTAAGTTCGGTGCATCTTTTTCTTTCTATTTCATTAAGAAAAGGACAGAAGATAAATTTTAGTTTAGTCCTGTCAAATTAATTAGCGCTTGTCGTAAATTGTCGTAATTTTAGTCGGCAAGCTTTTAATCACGTCTAAACTTGTATGGAGTAATGACAGGAGCTTCTTAATTTGACAGGACTAAACTAAAATTTATCTTCTGTCCTTTTCTTAATGAAATAGAAAGAAAAAGATGCACTTAACCTAAATTTAGTTTAGTTTGTGAACAAGGGAATCGGCACCATTGAACAATTTCTAGTTAAGCCAACGTGCGATCCTATAGAGCATTCATATTCATATATGTAGCTAATAGGATATACATAGTAAGTCGTGCAACATTTATGATTTGTATGAATCATCGATAATATTATAATATACAAGCTATTTTGTTAAAAGCTTTTAAGCCACACCCGTTACACAATTTATTGAGAATTATAATCTGGGTATATTAAATTTATCTATGCGATTGCATTGTTTGAACACTTTAAAAGATGTATCTGTGAATCATCAATAGTAAAAAAGATAAAATTAAACAAGTTGTATTAAGATTATGCTAAAAGTTTTGAGTGGGAATTGGAAGTCATAAAATATTTTTGGGCTTCTTATGGTATATTATGAAACAGGTTATACAGGGTGGATTTTTGAGATGAGTTTTTTAATGGGTAGATGCATTAACCGTTTTAGCTACAGGAAAACGGTCTTTGGAAACTTTCCTAATTTTTAGAGAAATTTTGATCCACATTCACAGATTTTGAAAAAAAAAAAATTACTGTCAGTAAGAAAATGGGCCATTTTTACAAAAACTTTTTTTGATGCTAATCGATTCTGTTTCATAAAAGGATCAAAAAACTCTATTGGACCTACTGAGGTTTGAGTACTAGAAAAGTCAGAAATCGCAAAAAAAACTATTCCCATACATTTCATAGGAAACGAGACTCCTTTACTTTTTTACTATGGATAGACTGGCCGCAACAATATAAAATCTGGCCGAATATGAACAAAAATAAAATAAACTTCGGATTTCGAACGAAAACACGTTATAATTTTATTTACTTTGAGATCAGAATTTAGATAGTTTGTTGCTAGTGATTTCGGTAATTCTGAAAAAAATGTTCTTTTATACATAGTTTAGAACGTTAAGACTGTTATGGGAAAGAGTTTTTTTTTTATTTCTGGCTTTTGTAGTGGCCGGTCTATAAGCATAAAAAAGTAAGTTGGAGTCTTATTTACTACGAAATGTATGGCAAAAGTTTTTTTTTTTTTTTGCGATTTCTGACTTTTCTAGTACTCAAACCCCAGTTGGTCCCAGGAATGTTTTGATCCTTATAAGAAACAGGATTGATTGGCATCTTGAAAATGACCCATTATCTTGCTGACTGTATTATTATTTTTTTTTTTTTTAAATCTGATAAAGGGGAAAAAAAAATCTCAAAAAAATATGGACAGTCTCCTGAAACCGTTTTTCTGTAATTACAACGGACAAGGTACCTATCCTTACTGCCCCGTCTCAAAAATCCATCCTGTATATCAACGACTTCGCATTCCAATATAAAAGTTGTAATATTTCTCTATAAGGCGAGCTTAATAAGGTTTTAAATAAAGGATGGCTTTACATTCCAGATTCGATGACGTAATGGTTGGTGAACGTAAGATGTTGGCTTAATGGAGAATGTCTGTATCCATTCTCCAAATATAGCTATTAGAATACCTAAGTCTTTAAGACGCAGATATAAGATTTTAGTGACTTTTAAATCTGTTATTACGCCGTCAAAAAATGCAAGTAATTTATGCAAAATATTTATGTTAAACTAGAACGCGTACGAGTACACCACAATTCTATAAGTGAATATTTAAATATTGTAGCAAAATACTTTATGAAATAAATTCAGGAAGCTATATCTACCCAAAACATAAAAACGATATTACTTTCAAACTACTTAGATATTATCCTGTTTTATTTTTTATTTTTTTGTATGAGTGCTCTATTTTATTATCTTTAATTATATCTGTGATTTTTTAAATATTCATGTTTTCGTTACTAAAAATAAATATTGGTGGTAATTTTCTGTCGCACAAGGTCACCAACACTTACCGTACCCATTCATCTATAAAAGCTAAAACTTTAGCTAAACATTATTCCTGTCACTGTCGCACAACAGTCCAACTACAACTGCGAGACCGAGACGGAACCTGGAACATGTCTGAGTCATGGCACGCGCCAAGTAACGTTTATAGATCTCGGTCTAAGTTTCGTGCACTCAAACCTCTGGGTCTATTGTATTATGGTAGGTATATTATTAAGCTTATGTGTGTATTATTTGTCTGTCACGCTAATGCACTCATAAGGTATGTTTAAACTCGTGAGGGAAGTCCATTTTCCGCATCGATAAAGCCTAGCTGACTGCTATAGGGATGCAAGAAATGCCAAAAAGTATCGATATACATATTATATCGTTTTGATATTAAAAAAAAAACCGGCCAAGTACGTGTCGGACCACGCACAATGAAGGTTCCGTAGTATTTATCCCAAGAACAAACAACATTGTAGTTAAAAAACATGTTCTCCTATACAGAATGTATGGGAGAACATGTTTTTCAACTGCAAATTTAACTTGTAAAGCCTACTTAACTGTGATAGTTGTCCTTTTAACTTCGTTATACAGGGTGTGGCGTAAATAGTGGTCCAACATTAAGAGGTTGATACACCGTATATTCAGCTATCACATACCACAATGTGAACGATTTTTCTTCCATCTACGATTTTTTTTTTCTCTTGAAAAATTTACAGCTAGCTTTACTAATTTGGCTATAATTTCTATACATGACATTAAAGTATCATAAACAAAAAAATAATTAAAAAATAATTTCATTTCTAGAAATTACAGCCAAATTAGTAAAGCAAGGTGTAAACTTTTCAAACTTTTTTAAATAATATATTATTCGGAGACCTATAAAGAATTATTTAAATTGTGCTATGTGATAGCTGAATACATGTTGTATCGACCCCTAAACGTTGGACCACTATTTACTCCACAACCTGTATATATGCTGTGAATTTTTTCACATATCCAAATACAACCATTTAGCTGGCAGGGGGGGGACACTTGACTCTAACAAAAATTTGCAAGCTTAACCGATGTATCGAAATAATACATATCGCCAAAAATATCGATATATCGAAGAAAAATATCGATGTTTCGATACATCGATATTTTTTCTTAAAGCCCAGAGTGCTAGCCTCAGTAATTTTATCTGATAAGAAAACTCCTGATTAAGCCATTGTTGAATGGAGAACAAAAGATGCTTCCGGTTGTATCGAACCTAAGACTGCTATTTTATGGGAATTATGGATAAAGACAGTTGCAGGCGCACATGACAAGACGCGTCCAAACGCGGTAATTTTTAAGTTACTTGTTCAAAATTGTGTGACTAGTGACTCAACTAAACGCCTACTTCATAATGCATTTCAATCGAAGATATGAGAGAAGGACGTAGAATTGCTTCGTAAGAAAACGTCAAACGCTACACAGAAATCTAAATACCAAACCCATCTAAAACACAGAGCACGTTTAGCAAAGGACATTGTGACCACAGAGTATCTTTCCGTGCCTAATGGCAGTTTCACTACATTTCACCATGGCGGGCGTACTTCCTAGTGCACAGAACTCGAGAAAGTGGATGGCTCGTTACAGATCATATTTACCTGTTCTTGGTTGTACGTGTGAATGGTTCGTGTATGTTTAAACTTGTACTTTATGGGGTACGTAAAGATGGGTCGACGAGATTGAAAAACTAGCAGGCCAGGATTGGTCTGCAGCAGCACAGGACAGGAAAGAGCGGCAAGAAACAGAGGAGGCCCTTACCCAAAGAGGGGTCCTAAATGCTGTCCTGAGAAATCCTGATGATGGCTGTTTGTGTGAGTTTCAAAAATGTTTGTAAACGCACCCACAATACAGGAGAAATTCCGAGTGTGGGGCAGCGTTTAAAAAAAAAACACAAATTTATTTACTATTTCTTTTTTTAGTTATATTAAAAAAAAAAAAAAAATGAATAAAGAGGCTTTATTATCTTTGTAGGTATTTATATAACTCTTCTGTGCGTGTGTATGTGACTGAACTCCTCCTAAACGGCTGGACAAATTTTGATGAAATTTTGTGTACATATTTGAGTGGGTCCCTGGATAATTTCGATTCAGAATTGGACCCGATAGGCGGCGCTGCGATCGAGTTCTAGGAAATGGGACGTCTTCCCGGTCAGCTAGTTTTATTAAAAGAGGTACACTTTCTTGGAGTAGACGTTATTATGGAAACCTCTTTCCCTTTGGAAAAAATGAACCAAATGTTTGTTATCTTGGACTATGTGCATTACGGTTCAAGTAGATCCTTAGGTAGTAAACCAGATTCCGTTTTTTTCTAAGCTTGGATCATCACAAACTCACAAGTCGAGTTCAAGAAACGTTTTCAAAACTGGTGATTTATGTAATCGCAATTTTTTTCAGACTATCCAGTTGAAACAATTCTACACCGTTTACATCAGCAACATAAATGGTTGTTGATGAAATTCATCTTTCCTAATTTCATCTTATTTACAACAAATTCACGTGTACTTTACACAGTAATGACTTTAAGTCAATGCCCTTTAACAAGCGGTCCCGTTACTCATCCAGTAGTCACAACAAATGACGTAATTACGCATCTCCGACAACAACAAGAGCGTAAAGATCTAATCTTTAGCACGCTATTATCTCTTTACTTATCTTTATTATAGACTACTCCATAACTTCCATGAGTACACCACAGTGTGAGAAATATGAGTAGACTAAGATATTCTTACTTGTACATACAATATCTATGTATACGACATACAAAAGAAAGTATTTAAAATATGGTGCCCAAGATACACGCTGTGCCTAGTTTCGACCATAATTTTCTCCATATTGTATTTAAAATGTTGAAATAAACGATTTTTACATAACTTAAAAAAACAATAGTTTTTTGCTTATTTTGCAGTTCAAAAGAATATTAAACACTATACCCAAAGTCTCTAATTCAGATAATTTATGTAAACAAAGTAATGTCAAGAAATGTCACTGTCAAAATGACAGGACAGTGGTACAAAACATTTTATCATATTTTATTTTTGTAAAAAGTCAACGCTAAAATTAAAGTGAATTAATTAGAAAAACTATGCAAACAAAATACCGTTGCCAAACAATGTTTTGTGTAGTATGTCGGAGATACGGCAGATGATCATCATAATCAGCCCTTTTAAGTCCAGTGCTAGACGTAGGCCTCCCAAAATCGATTTCCACTCTAAACAGTTTACAGTCGTTTTCATCCAAAATGTGGCTAGATATGCTACTTATAATATGAATCTATGAATGAGAGTTGTAATATTAGTGTTGTTGAAGATGTAATTTTTTTTAAAATAATTACGGTATGATAATTTTTTTATTATTATTTCTTAAAATCAGTACTTAAAAGTAAATGAAACCTCTTTTTTCGCCATTTTATGTGAATTAAACCATTACGAAGATATTTTTTTGATATGTTATCCCCTTTGTTTACATTAATTATCTGAATTTGAGACTTTGGGTATAGCTTCTGCCCGCGACATCGTCCGTGTGAAATTTCTTGTACCCCCGACCCATACATAGCCCGCCCGCGATATTATTTTGTTTTCACTTAGGGTATGTTCTTACTTTTCTTTCAGACTTCCTCTTATACTCATATCTTAATGATAAATTCAAATAATATCTGTATAATTGTTTGTCAGTCTGTATAATTAAAATGTTTCTCCCATATGATAACGTTATTCTTTATTGATGTTTATTTCATTAAAGAATACGAAATTGCGAATAAATTCTACCTATTTGTTTATGTGTCGTCTTAATTTATTGACAAATTAATATTAACTATTAGTGTTGGGCATGAAATTGTGACATTCACTTTCCTATTGACTTTTTTTTTTGTTAGCATACAAAATAGCTTTGGTAATGAATGTGGCGGGACATAGTATGGAACATTAAAAAAAAATCTCTGTATAATTTTACCTATGTTCACAAAATGAATAAATGAATTTGAATTATTCTATCCATTTGCGTAACACCGCACATTCCTCTTAGCATTCTCATCTCAGCTGCATGCAATTGCCTTTCATTCATCCCTTTTGTGGCCGTTGGGCCATAATTTAATCCCTAGCATCAGATGGAATGACAGCTCACTTAGTAGTACTAGCGACGTTATAGAATACTCCGGCTTACTAAAACTAACTCGAACAGGAATAACGTACTTATGCCATAACTTAACCATAGCATAACAAACATTCCCACAGTATACCATAACGTTACCACAATCTAACAATTGCTCCTACTGTAAATGTATCTAGAACGATGACCGTGACATATTACCGCCCGGAATTCATCGGAATGAGCCGTAAACCGCTCTCCTACTGAATGGTTAGAATACTTCACGAGCTAGTCTTGTTTGACTAGGAAACTGAACGGATTTCAAATTGTACACGATATTAGTTTAATCACGTTCGAGGAACAAATCGACCGTGATGTTACATTTTAGTCTAACGACAAGGATATTGGAATTTGGCGCTTGAATGACGTTGACATTGGGCGTTGTTGATAAACAAACAAGATGGCGGCGTTAGTAACAAGATCAAAAAACAAAAAATAGCCGACGAAAGTGAAAACTCAAAACTTTGGAATAACTGACAGTCTGGGGCAACAAGTCACGAGCATGACGCGTATTTCGGTGGCGCGAACCCATACGATTTTCCCCTACCAAAAATCGCTTAACGCTGCTAAAGAAGATTTCACTTTAAAAAAAAAGTGTTTATTCACCGATTTTTTTTTTCTGATATGATTTACCTCTGCCATACTGCAAAGCAGTTTATTGACAGACGTAGCTCCTTTTTTTTGTACGGTGGCCAGCACATCAAGCTACCACAAACTATCAAATTTTCTCGTTCGATTTTGAACTTAATCATCAACATTTCAAAGTTTAAAATCGTTTGGAGAAATTTGACAGCTTCATGTAACTCGATGTGCTGGCCACTGTTCATAACTTTTATATAGACACTTTTTCACCTATAGGTTAAAACTAAATTAAAAAAAAAAAAAACTTGTTTAATATTTTCAGCAGTGAGGCTTTGACAAAATATATTAAAGAGGTACATATATTTTATACTATACTATACTTGGTACTAAGATCCTTGTAGGTATAACTTTATTGACGTTTGCATGTATCACTTGGCGTTCTAGCTTGAAAATTGAAATACGTCACCAGTTTCTGCGGTATGAGAATGTGCCTCAAATAATCTCAATCCCTTTGTAGCCCAGTCGCTACTGTGCTTCCTTACTAGCTAATCGTTTCACCGTGTCGTTTACATATTCGCATTCATTAGTTACACGAAGAATTGAATGATGTAGTGACTAAATCAATTAGTTATCATTAACCATAAAAGCAGCGGCTATATTTAACACCTTTCGCGTCAAATTAGAACTAGGAAATGCAGAAATAAGTGAAACCTCCATTAATAAGGAAAGCATGGCGTAGTCCGGTGCATGTACAGAATGGAATAATAGAACCGGACGCAGAAAGTAGTTCCACAGTGGACATAGTCGTAGAAATAGATATAACAGCGGCACTCGTAGTTAAAGATGTACCTAATAAAATAACGTGTGTTTTGGGTGAAATCTTTTGAAGTAGGTGCATTTTTTATTTTTGAACTACGGATTGTATGATAAGATTTCCGTTAGAATTGACTAAATCGTACATAAACTAATTATGTACTTATTAACAAGCCTTACCTAATATATAAAAAAGTGGGGAAATAATCAAAGGGCATCAAAAAATTCGTCCCCATCGCTGTCAACAGGAAAAGTACCCAAAAGGCTGGCAGTATTGCCACGTTGTATGGCAATGCTGATCTCTCTCTTTTAAATCTTTGGGCAAGAAATAGCTGGCTAGCCTCTGGTCACGCGAAGGAGACAGAAAAATAACTAATTTGTATTTTTTTTTTTCTTAGGTTACCTACTTGCAACACTAAACTTGTGCAAAAAATCTCTATCTGGCAATACGAATTTCAACGTAATGGAAATTTTAATTTAATCGAAATAAGGTAATTTAAGATCATTGATAATTTCACATCTTCAAAACCAATGTTTGAAACTTTTATGCAACAAGAAAACTGTAGCTGCATAACGCCAGATTTCCCTTTGCCCAAAAGATCTTGACGACAGATTGTACACTCGTAATCGTAACAAAAATTGCAGTGATATTTAGATAACCAATGCATGCCTACTAACCAGTGTTTAACATGTAAGCAAATAAATAAATAAATAAAATAAAATATCTAAGATAAATTATCAAATCGAGAGCGTGTGAAGAAAACAACAAAAGAAAACAAAATTATATCAATATAAGGATCAGCAACTCATCTAAGTACAGATGAGTAGCTGATGCTCTTATTGATATTATAAAACAGTAAAATACATAATATTATGCATTTAACGTAATTTCTGATATTCTGTAAAACGAAGTTATATAATATCGTCTTTGACTATCTATAGAGGTCTTTGGAAGTCCAAAGTTCAGAAAGAACGCAAACTCAAAGTCAAAACATTTATTTCAATTAAACCATTTACAGGCACTTTTGAATTGTCAAAGAGACGATCAGTTATATCCAAAGTCTCAAATTCAGATAATTTATGTAAATAAAGGGGATAACATATCAAAAAGATATCTTCGTAATGGTAATTCACATAAAGTGAGTTAAATTTTCTTTAAGTACTGAATTTAAGAAATAATCTGGTAATTTAGTTAAAATAGCTGTCTAGTGTGACAGCTATTTCAACTAAATTACCAGATTTTTATCATCTTTTCCTCATATTCCTTGTCAAAAAAGGCATGCATACTTATATTGTTCAATTTGTACTGAATAGTTAATGATGATTGGATAATTATGAAGTTTTTAAATACCCTAAGGGCCGATTTTTGAATCGCCTGACTTTTATCTGAAGAATAAAAATGGCGTTTTGACATATTTTCTATACAAAAGCTGTCAAACTGCCATATTTATTCCTCCGTTAAAATTTATCTGACGGTTGAAAAATCAGCCCTAAGTTGTCAATCATAAAATAATTATGGCATCTGTCAAACTGCAACCAGAAACGAACAAAAAAAAAATTACAAATGATTGTGATAAAACGAAAAGTAGTATCAACCAGTCGTGCGTACGTTGAAAGTGAAATGGCGGCTTTCGTCGGAAGAATGCTGCCTCGCACAGGAATCGATCCCGCAGCCGTTGCGTAACCGACATGTGTCGGTATATTACGTTAGGGTTCGGTGGACTGAGATGAAAAGGACTTTAGAAATTTGAAACAAAACTATGGCACAATTTAAAAAAACAAATGGAATATATACAAACGATCTAATTACGTTACCTAAGCAATAATACGAATGTATTTAAAGCATTAAATATATTGTAGGAATAAGTAAAGAGAAGGGGCTCGGGGATCGTGGCTAAATAATAACAGTCTGTCTTCTTGCCGAGATCGATCCATGAATTGATGACCGTCCAGACACTCCGCGCCTCAGATAGCACGATACGCCGTTGGTCTCGGCTGTCATACGTAGATCTTTGACAGTCGTTACGGGTAGCCAAAAGCCCGAAAGTCTGACAACCAGTTCTAGACAGATATATAGAATACTTTTTATTATGTGCACCATAAAAATTACAGATATTAATGTAGAAATGTTACATAGGGTAACACAATGGACGGTCTTATCGCTAAAAGCGATCTTTTACAGACAACCTTTGGATGGATTAAAAGTAGAAGGAGAGACAACACTGCAGGTTGTCAGTGGTGTACCATTTACTTAAACAATAAGGACATACATACATAAAGTATGTAGGTACCGTACTTATCTATAAATATGTACAATAATAAACATGAAACAAGAGCAAGGAAAATTACGTAATGATGATGACTTACCAAGGGGTATTGTGTTAACCACTTAATGAGAGTGGTGGGTCGTTGTCGAATTTTTGACGGACGAAACGCAACCGTTTTCCCCACGACGAAAACGGTTGCAAAAAACGGTCATCGTTTCAACTGGTTTGAAGACGGACGCCGGACGACGAAACTTATCCAACATGAAATAGAATTGCGTTTTCGTCGATTGAAATAGTTGCAGTTTCTTACAACTATCAACGGGTTTGATCGTCGTATCACGAACGACAGCATTGACAACTGGAAGGTAAGGTAATACATTATCGATTGTATTTCATTGACATAAAATTCACTTTCTATTGTAAGGACTGTTTTGTAAACGAACGCGGAACGACGACGTGACGGACGAGATAGTTGACTCATTGCGTTCTCGACTATATTTTCATAGACGTAAAATAAAAAATCGCACTAAATAATTCGAAGACTGGTTTGTGCAACGTAGACTGTTTGAACCCAGGATGTAAATCGGTTTCATCGCCGCAGATCACAAAACGGTCTTTGAAAATGGTTCGTCGTCGCAACGCCCACTCGTTCTTAATGGGTTGTTGAGGTCAGATAGGCAGACGCTCCATGTAAAATTCTGGTATTCAGCTGTATCCGGTTAGACTAGAAGCCGACCCCAACATAGTTGGGGTAGGCTGATGATAATGAAGTCGAAATATCTACAAGAATGTTAGATTTTTAAATTTATATTTGCAGCATCTATTTTTACTTAGGACTGATCAAATTGAAGCACTGTACGGAACACGATTCACTCAAGTAGGTTTATACTGCTTACATAATCTATTCAGGTTTTTTCTCATCTCTGACTATTCCTTGCATTCGATTCCTAATTCATTTACACGCACTTTTGATCACTTGTGTGATTGCGTAACACTGCAATCTGAATGAGTTTTCCATTCCTACATGTGTTCGAAAATTTTGTCTTATCAATAACGTGTAAATAACAAAACCAATCGCAATCTGAATGAGTTTTAAACAAATTGCTAATCCATTACTACATTTGTACCTACAAATCGAATTCCAATTCTTTATTAGTGGCTTTTGTGGACATGGTATTTATTCAGATATGTTACTGTAGTTGTAATTGCAATCATGTCATTAATATTTTATATACTTAGATTATTTTATATTTTGTGACTGTGAGAACGTTGTAGGCCTAGTAGAGTGTAGATTTGTTGGCGGTTTTCTATTGTTAAGTACCTGGTAATTGTTGAAAGGCCTACACTGTCCTCCCATACCTATTATCACTGTTATTTAATAATATTGTAAAGCCAATTATTTTTAAAAGAGTAACCGTGGAGTTTCTTGCCGGCTCTTCTCCATAGGAAACGACTAATTGGAACCGTGCACCTAGCTTCTGACGTTTCATAGGTGCCCATGTAGGTTTATTTCAAATAAAATATTTTGATTTTGTTCGAAAAAGTTGTCTTATCAATTTACAAAACTTATTAAATTACACAATAAATGTTGTTGAACTCTCAAAATGAAACCGATTCCTACTGACAGTGTGTTATGCAATTAGGCTACCACTACCACACTGGAGAGAGGTGAGATGAAGGCCAAGAGCTTCCCCGTTGTGTGTAAAAAAAAAAAAAGGCTTCGGAAATGAGTTTATGTAATATCTGGTAAATAGACTTAATATCTACAATATTTTTACTTTTGCCATCGACTGAGACTCGAGAGCAATGGTGGTCCAGTGGTAACGACTGTTACTTACGAGTTGTAGGTCGAAGCCAGATAGGCGCTTTACTTGGAGTAAATTATTTCAACACCACTGCTCTCAAAACGGTAAAGGAAAACATCGTGAGGAAACCGGAATGTCCTAGAACCAAAAATTCAAAGATGTGTGACATCTACTTAACCGCACTGGGCCCGCGTGGTGGATTACAACCCACTCCCTCTCGAAGAGAGAGCCTGTGTCCCAAAAGTGGGAACATTATAGGCTGATTATGCTATGTATGCTATGCTTATGCATCGACTCGAAAAGAAGATCATCAAAACAATATGACAGCCAAATTGTGTACAGGTAGTTAAAACAAAAAAAAATACTTACATGAATATACATACGTAAGTAAGGGACAGTCCTCCGCAGGCTGATAGGGTGAATTGAGTATATCATACTAAGATAACCGGTACATGAAATTATTTCAGGAACGTTATGGGAATCCAATAAACACGCAATGTATCGTTACCGTGGAAAAACGCACGTAGCGAACGGCAGCGCAGCGAGCCTTCGGCCGCCCTTCCCGACACGAAGCGCGGGGAGTTCAATGAACTCTGTAGCTAGGCAGAAAGTGAACAGCTGATTGCACGCGTCGTTCGTTAGAATATTTCAACACACATTGCTGTTTTTTTTTATTTTAGCTGTTTTATTTACGTACATGGAATGCTGCGTACAGAGAATGTTACATTTAAACAAAGGAAAAGAAACTCAAAAAAATATTTTAAAAATGAAATTTTTCCTGAGAAATTTTCCTGTCGAATATGATTCAAAATAAGGAGCTGTATGCACCCTGTCAGTTTGCCGAGGGCGGCCCTTACACCCTGTATGTAGTTATTAAATTGACCAAGTCAATTTTTTTTTTTTTTTCATAATCTTGCGTACCGCCAACCCTACGTAATAAAGTACAATAGCGAACTTTGAAAATCGTGACTTTACAGCTACAAAATAAAGGTGCAGTCAATGTCAAATTATTACCATAGACAAAATGAACTAAATTTATGGGCACATTGTTCGCTTTTCACATAGACAATTAGACATGCTTTTCAATTTTTTATAATCATTGCATCATAATCAGTGTTGCGATAGTATAATTTTAAATGTGGCGGACATATCATATTATACTGGCAACCCTTTCACCTAAAATTCGGACTATTCATGCCACCATGCAGTGTTGCCAAAGATAAAATGAGAAAATATCATAATACCCGCAATCTTCCCACGGAACAATAGTTTGTGCCAACAATATTCTGATATAATTTTACTTTCACATAAATATGTATGGGAAGTAAGCTTTGACATTAGAATAGTGTGATATTGTTTGCTTTTTAGTATTTTTTTGGCTTGAATGAAAGTGAGAGGAGAGCAGTGTTGGCCCAGCAGGGGTATCTCCAGCAGTGGTAGTGCCCTGACTTACGAGTTGTAGGTCGAACCGAGGCAGGCACTTTACTCTGTGAATTTATTCAGTGTACGACTAAACGCTGACAGACACTACGCCGACAGACTGAACACCACCAAGACTTTACTTCGACGGTACTCTTCGCCGACAGGACACTTCGCCGACAGGACTCTTCAGCGACAGGACTCTTCGCCGACAGGACTCTTCGCCGACAGTATCTGACTATCGGAGATAAGTTGCGTCGCTGATGAGCCCATAGATTAGTTTAGGTTAGAACTGTGACCAACCGCGCATTAGCCGAGCGAGCATAGCGAGCGATGCCGCGGCAGCAGCCTGCGAACGCTACTTCCAAGTTGCTCGCAGAATTTTTTTCACCATTTTCTAATTAATCGCTGATGAGCCCTGTCGGCGAAGAGTCCTGTCGGCGAAGAGTCCTGTCGGCGAAGTGCCCTGTCGGCGAAGAGTCCCATCGAAGTAAAGTCTTGTCGGTGTTCAGTCTGTCGGCGTAGTGTCTGTCGGCGTTTAGTCGTACACTCGAATTTAATTTCATCACCACTGCTCTCAAAACGGTGAAGGAGAACATTGTGAGGAACGGCATATCGTAGAACCAAAAATTCGAAGACAATGTGACATCCACCACCACCCCGCTTTGGTCCCACGTGGTGGATTATGGTCCACTCCCTCTCACAGCAGTGGGAATTATTCTATATTTCATGATTTTATTTTACTTCTTTGCCGGCGTGGTTAATATGTATACTAATGCCCAACTACAGCTTTCTAGTCTGAGCTAAGCCGCAGACAGATGGACAAACTGTTGACTATGGTCCCTACAAACTAAAAAAGAAACGTCCGTTGTGTAGCTATGAGATTAATTAAACATTACGAGGGGTAACTTTGGGTTTTTTTTTATCCAGCAAAGGTAATCTAATCGGGTTATTAGGAGGGCCCTCACAGGTCCACTAGCAACACTCCTTTAAAAAAACATTATCTCGTGACTGAGAAGGAATTATCAAAAACGGCTCAATCAGCAACCTCGGTAAGTGTGTCTAGAATTTTCTGATACCTTTTATAAAGTTTCATATTTAGACACGAAGCAACAAAATACGATCTAGAGGAATGTGGCCGCTTTTCTTTAGATCGAATTTTGTTGCTTCGTGTCTTTCGGAATTTTATAACACTGTTTTTTATGTTTCCCGTAGATTCAAAAAACTAGTAAGCGCGGTCTCTGTCGGGTCATACCTTAGCAACACGTGGTGATGTAGCCTAGCTTCATCGTCTTACATTGCATCATTGAGGTCATCAAGATTGTAGAACTCATCCTCATAAGAAAGAGGCGGTTACTCGTCACTACATCTGCACAATTAAAATGACCTTTATAAAAAAGAATGCCTGAAGAAAGAATGAGGACGACATAAGACGCGAGTGATCGGAATTAGTAGAAGATTAAGAATAACCTATCACGAATTATTTTAGAATATACCAGCTGTTAGGAAACTATCTGAGAGTGACTCAAAGCTAAATAATAATAGCCGCACGGTTCGATCGGATGTTAAGCTATGCTTGCCGCGGTCGCTTCGTGGGTGGATGACCATCCATTACATATCGAGACCCCTCAGTATCTCGGAAAGCATGTCGCTCCCGGCTGTCATTCGTAGATCTTTGACAGTCGTTACGGGTAATCCAGAAGTCTGATATCCAGTCTTACCAAGGGGTATCGTGTTACCCAGTAACTGAGCTGTACAGGTCAGATAAGCAACTGTCACTCCATACTAGTATCTAGCTGCATCCAGTTAGACTAGAAGCCGACCCCAACATAGTTGGGAAGAGGCGGCAAATTGGTTTGATTCTCATAATGACACATGTATTTAGTAGGTTTGGAAAACGGTAAAATTATATTTGAAATTTACCATTTATCCATGTAAATTAACTCCGACACATTAGCACCTGCACTATATTATCACTCGAGGCGTGTCCCCTGCATCCCGCTTGCCTCAGAGGAAGTCGGCTCGATCGCCACAATAATCAATGAGCACTGGTCACTACTCACAGAGTGGAGCAACTTCCTGTGTCACAGATGAGGCAATTGCATGCACCTTGGAAATGCGACTGGCGATCTCAGGGATAGGTACTCGTTTTAATGGTTGTATGTACAGTCAGCTGCAGAGAAATCTCACCCCCTAGCAATGCATTTATTCATTTTCTAGGGGTTGAGGTTTTCAGCGGGATTTTCCGAAAGGGGAAAACCTACTTACAGAAATAAAATCATTTATCATTTATCATTATCATTTATCAAGAGCTGCCCCATAGAGGAAAAAAATAGCATCTTATCATCATTCTATTTGGTCATACAGCGTGTTTTATTCTTCCATACTTCTCTATTAGTTGTCATCTCAGTAGTCACTCCATACTAGCTATCTTCCACACTGGAATCCGTTCATTGTTAATTTGGTCTTTTCGTACTCATAGACTCTGAAAACGTAAAATAAGATTTTAAAAGTTTTAGAATACTTTGGACAGTATTTGAAACTTTGAGTGAATTGTAATGTTGTATACTCGTATTTCCTATATTTCTCAACTGAAATATGTCCAACTTCGAGAAAGAGGTCGAATCCGACTCAGCGGGGCAGCGTTCGGGAAGCTACGCAATATCTTCTCGTCCCATATACCGCAGTGTCTCAAAACGAAAGTCTTTGACCAGTGCGTGTTACCAGTGATGACCTATGGCACTGACACGTGGTCGCTTACAGTGGGCTTTATTAGAAGGGTCAAAGTCACCTAAAGGGCAATGGAGAGTAGCCCTCTCCATTGCATATTAAAATCATCGCCTGCAAAAACACATTTTAAGTCATTCAATGTTAGATTTAAATATCCACAAGAGACCGCGACACGATTTTCAGTGTTATTTAGTCAAGCAATAATTAAACCATACATATTTACTGATAATTCCGCCTTTGTACAGTATTTTAAGCTATTGCATAGCTTCTATCGCGGGCCTTGAGCGCGGGGACCGAATCCAAAAATTCCGTAACGAAAAAACCTCACGCTCCCCACTCCGACGGTTATTTTACTACACCTGTACCCTCTAGTGATCTAATAATTTCTGGCAGTTTCTTTTTCTGTGTACTGCGTATTTTATTCTTATAAATATTAGTTTATAAAATTATGATCTTCACAAAAAGTATTGTTGATAGTGGGGTTTGAACTCACGACCAGTCGATTACGAGTACATTGAGTTCCCCTGTTGCACCGCAAGGCTACAATGACTTAATTAAAGCTTGCCAAATAGTTGATACCATTCCAGTTGAACAATTTTTAAACTTGACTAGACGGTTGGAAATGACTCATGTACATGGAATTTTGTCGCTGTCAAAACAGTTTGTCACTCTTTTTTTATTTAAAATTACTTTAGGTTCAACACGTTCGTCTATTTTAAAGTTGTTATTATGCTTATATTTGAATAGTATTTGACTTTGTTTACGTAGTTATACACTTTTACGACGTTCAGCACTTATTTATTTTGTTTTTAAGCTATTGCATAGCTTCTATCGCGGGCCTTGAGCGCGGGGACCGAATCCAGAAATTCCGTGACGAAAAAACCTCACGCTCCCCACTCCGACGGGCACGGAGGTGTGGCTTGAAGGCCGTGCATCGTCTAACGTCGTTTCAGTTCGGCAGTCTTCGACACGGCGTTGTGTGCGTGCGATTAGACGTATTGTACGACTCTACGAAACTCTGTGGTGGATTTACCGCGCAACGCAACGCCATCTAGTAATCGCAGGTAGAACTAACTAAATAGAGGTGACATTGTCGTGGCTTGTGATTCGTAATCGAGACAAGCGTTGCTCTGTTGGTGGTCTCAGTTGTGTTTTGTTGTCGGTTTTATCCACTAGATGGCAGGCATCGTAATTCAAAAGTTTTTGAAAGGTTGTTGAGGTATGTGAGCAATTTATTTATAAATCAATAATTTTACTCGTGTTTATGATTCTCCTAGCTAGAATTAACATTAAACATTAACGTTCTTCATAGCTTATAAAAACCACTTTTAAACGGTTCTCCAAAGTTCTGGGCCAATTATGGATTGACTTTACTTTCTTATCGGTCACCACGCTCAAAAAGTGTAACTTGAATTAATATAAAAAAAAAAGAAATACTGCATAAATAAAATAAATAAATAATTATAATTGCATAAGTTGATACAAAATGCTATGCAATAGCTTTACCGCGGCAGTCCCCGAGTGCCACACGTCTTTTTTTTTTTACATACTTGTTCACAAAGTTAGAATAAATAAAAATAAAATAATTATATTGAAGTTGGTCCATCATGGTTGGCCACCTACGACCTGGATCATTTACCGCAGCTGACCAACGCTTTCAATGCGCACATTCTAATATATATCCGATAACCGCCATTTACCGCACATAAACTAACATACCGGTTAACGAGAATACAACACGCCAACGCGAACGGTTTGTCTTCACACTTCCTTATGCGTCTATATAAAGCGGTTTTTAAACGCTTGAGAACGTTATGCAAGCTGCCAACATAGAACAGCAACAACAATAGTGTATGCAATTTATTATGTAAACTGCTTCTCTATAAATTGTGTAAAACTTGTACGGTAGCCAGCACATCAAGTTACCACAAACTGTCAAATTTTGTCGTTCGTTTTTGAACTTAATCATTTTAAAGTTTAAAATCGTTTGGAGAAATTTAACAGTTTCGTTTAGCTTGATGTGCTGTCCACTGTACATCGCTGGTGGGATTTGCAGATTTGAAGTTGCTTTTGGAGATGCGTCTAAAATCACGATTTTAGAAGCAGATTAACTAATAATTATGTTATTAAAACCTTTTTTGATTACACTGAAAGAAATTTTTGCATAACTGTAACAAAAACTTGGTTACTGTTTACACAAAAATTGTGACCTGCGAACTAGATGTTATCTGTTACAAAACCCTGTTTTGCACAATACAAAATCGTTTTGTTTAATTTAAGCAAAGTTTGTTTCCTTATAACTAAAGTTGAGTTATTTTTGAAGTACCTTAATTAGTTCGGCTAATTATTCTTTCAGTGTACCTACATTCACCAAAATCTAGGCAACTAGTCATACGGTCGCACAGAAGAATAAAATTTACCACCAGCTCCAAGCTCTTGCACTCTTTGGGGCTGGCACGATACTACGCTGTGTTTTTTTTGGCTGTTGGTCTTCCAAAATTAAATATCATAAAGATGTAATTGAACTCTGATAAAAACTATGGCGCTAGAACTTGTTTTCTGCGTTCACTAAGTGGTCTACTGCTCACTAGGGCAGCCATTTCTGCTCGTCAAAAGTATTATACTAAACTCACTCTTTACAAAACTCGCAAACAAAGATATGAAGGTAACAATGCTATCATATCGCAATCGCATTCCCTTATCAGACGATGTTCAGCAAGTATGTAAACAGTAATTACATTATCTAACGCAAGTTAACTCAGTGGTGCCCATCGTTGCGTCACCGTAGCGGTTACCCAACGGTTACCGTTGCCAGTAACCGCTACACGTGTGGGTAATCGGTTAACTATGGTTCGATTGGAATTTAGAGTTGTTGAGTTCATGATATGTGAAATGAATAATAGATGGTGATATTTTTTGTTTGTTTTATGACTCTCTTGCGTGTTTTAAAGGTTTTAACATCGAGCTAAACTTATTCAAAAGGAAAGGCTGTATTTTAAGATGTGTTTGACTCCGTGAGATACATTATGCACTGTTTAATTTGAAATTTACAGTAACTGTACCGTGTACGTCTTAGCATTACGGGTGATTTTCATAGGGCAAGTGTAACTAATGATGAACGATTGACTGTACAAGATATTTTGCTGTAATTCTGTCTTATGATCGTTTTAATCTGTGACAAATTCTTTATTTTAGAGACTAAAGTTGCATGACACACTTAATGTATTGCTTAAAACTGTATATCAATATTGTAGTTCAAAGATCTAAGTTATGTCATATTGTTACGATTGTTACAGGCTTCTAACGTAACACATAACACTACTTATCTTTATCTACCTGTATGATTTTTCCTTATGATGGGAGCTTAGTATAATGTATCCAATAAACTATGAGAATACTACACAGGTTTCTTAGATGTCTATAGATACCGACATCTAAGAATATCTGTATATATTCACCTGTGTAAATCATCTCTCCTTAAACATGATCATTACTTTAAGTTCCTTGCTCTTGTATCACGTTTGTTATTGTATGTGTGTATATATATATTTATATAGATAAGTATCTATATGCTTCATGTATGTATGTATTTATTGTATATGTAAATGGTACACCACTGACTTCCTACAGTATTGTCTCTCCTTCTAATTTTGATCCATCCAAAGGTTATCTGTAAAAGATCGATTTAGCGATAAGACCGCCCATTGTGACACCATAAGTAACAGTTCTGCATTTATATCTGTAATTTTTATGGTGTACATAATAAAGAGTATTCTATCTATCTATCTATAAACAGGAAGACAAACAGACGCCCTATATTCCCAACCAATAAAAACAATAGAATATTCATACCTCGTTACTAATACTGTTATGTAACGGTTGCGCCTGGTTGGTCAGCAACCTTCAGTTATTGATAACGGTTACATCAACCTATATAAGTTAATTGGAGTGTGTGTGTGGTGAATGTTAAGGAGCTCGTGTGTGGTTAATGGTTTATTTTGGTTAACGAGCGGTGAGGACGGAATATTTAATTATGGACCACCTTAATTGTCTGAGAACTGTATTTTGAATGAAAACGTTCTCATGGTGACAAAGGGCTGATGACTATTGAAGCATTATTATTATATTATTATTATTTCAGCCGAAAGACATCTACTGTTGGACATAAAGCCTCTCCCAGTTGGGAGGGTTTGCCATAATCGCCACGCTTGGCAGTCTGGTTGGCGATCGCAGTATGGTATTAGAAAACTGCATAGAGAACGCTGCTGCCCATACTCTAGTAAGTCCCTTAGTCGATTTTTACGACACCTACGGGAGGAAATGAGGTGAAAAGACACACTTATGTGTGGTAACTTTATGAGAGCATTTAAAAACTTTTACTAGATGGCTCTGTATTAAAAACACGTATTTAATTCACACTTTCTCTCACTGCTAACTATTATTTAAAAAATGGAAGAGAGAGAGAGAAAGTCGCACGGCGGGGGCATAACGATTTTTCCTTACGTGATGATTTATACCAGTCAACTCCTACCACAAGCTGGGTAAAGAAATTCATTATAAAAAACCAGATACCTACATTCCTACAACCCTCTCGTCTAGATTTCTTTAATATCAAACGATTCCAATTTAACAAGCGGCAATTAAATAATAAAATAAAATATAATGGTTATTACATTGCAATATAAATGGTTATTAAATAAAATGTTTAGTGCTATACGAAATATCCAACCAGCATTCAGCACAATTCAGAATAGTTACATAACGAAATAGTTTCGCACTTATGACAAAACTGCAACAATTTCTTTGTTTAAATTAGCCCCAGTTTCAATTGACCCTATTTTGAACACATTGTGTTTACACTATGTGACATTTCTGACCTTTGTGAACTTGTTTCCTTGTATTTCAGTAAGATATATGAAAATTACATGAAATACTTTTCTTATTTTTGTACACCAAATTCAGTCAAATAGGTTTCTTTTTGCTTTATTATTATTTTATATTATAAAATACAGTAATTTTTCCCCTGTACCCTTAATTCTTCTGAATTACACAATATACTTTGATGTGATTTTTTGCATAATTTAGAGCATGTATTCCTAAAGTTTATATATGTATTATAAAACTTGTAACTTAGGAATTCAACAAGGTAACGCACAACAGCACAAGAAAGGGATTAGACGAAAAAAAAAAAGTTATTGCAGGCGACGCAGGCCCATAGATTAACCTAAACATACATATTTTAATATAATTACATTAAATTAATATACACGAAGTGATGACTGTGTCGTGTTGTCTTGCTAATAAAAAAACCCGTTAGAGCTAATATTCTGTAACGTAAAAACACAGAATCTTGTAAATAAATAATTCGTATGGAAGAAGGTGGCTTTTGCCTTTTTCATGATAAACGCATAATTTAAACACAGAAATTATCATAAACTTAAAGACATATCCTTCACAACTAGTAAGAACTTACGTGTAATGAATTTAAAGATGGCGGAAAGGAATATTAATTTGTAATTAATGAGGATACGAACTGGTTAAACCGTCGCGAAGAGTCTCTTTATTATGTTGTTCACCTTCAAGATATGGCAAGCTTTTTCATTTCTTTTAAGCATTGTACCTGAACGAGTCCATTAATTAACCACAACAACAAACGTTCATTAGGATATTATAATAACACTAGCTGACCCGACAGACTTCGGTCTGTCAAAAGCTATAGTATAAACTCCACTACTCTACCCTACCCTACCCTACCCTACACTACCCTACCTACCTACCTACCCTACCCTACCCTACCTACCTATATATTATTATATAACGTGAATGTAACTCTGTCTGTCTGTATGTTACGTTTTCACGCCTAAACCGCTGAACCGATCATCATGAAATTTGGCAGAAATATGGCCTGGGATATGGAGAAGGACATAGGCTACTTTTTTACGCGATAACCAACATCTACGCGGGCGGAGCCGCGGGAAAAAGCTAGTAAAAATAATAAAGCAAAAAATTGCCTTCACTTTTAACCCACAGTCGATGCACTAATAACTCTTCATGCAAAAGACATAAACGCGCGACCGCCGCCTGCGCATCTTTTTAGTCTATTTCAAAAGTAACATTGTATTGCAAACAATGCACAATGGAGGTTTTCTTGCTTTATTGTATTGTAAGGAAGTATATGTTTTGTATTGTATGGTCGAGTTCATGCTCTCAGTTCAAGTTCTTGAAATTATTGTGTGTACGAGGATGTCGGTTTTTTGTGGTATTTGGTAAATGAATAGTTTTGTGTCATTGGTTTATACTTTCTGATTGAAATAGATTTTTCTTGTATTCTAAAGTATCTAGATACTAGAATGAGCATTAGGAGTATTACGACCTGATACGCTAGTCTACTGGAAGCCTGTACATTTTAATCTTTAATTCTGCTAAAATATATATATATATATTTTTTTTTTTAAAGAGTTGACCATATTGTTTAATTTACATGTACACACGGCCACATATCAAGCTATAAATTTCCAGTATAAGCTGATCTCTCTTTGTACGGAAATCCTATACAATGCGAGACCAGCGTAAACTGTATTTGTATAGCTTGATATGTAGCCGTTATTGAAGAATTGCATTTTTTATTTGTAATGTTATTTATGGAATATTACTTGTTTATGCATAAATGACTATGACTATGAATCTCGCAGGCATACAAATTTTTCATTGCATTTTCCGATTGTAGCTATTCTAATTATGGTGTTCTAATGTTTGTTTTTCTTTTGTCCACAGGAAGTCACAACATGGCTGTCACTACTGTTAGCAGTTATATCATTAGGAACAACAGGTAAATACATACTTAATTTAAAGAAGTAAATATTTCTATTTGTTTGTTTCTTCTTGGCTCCTCATTTACTAGACCGATTTCAACGAAATTCGGCATAGATCTTAAACTCAATCTGGAGTAGGATATAGGATAGATCCACGTAGATTCCCTAGAATGCGGCTGAAACAATGGGCAACAGATTGTACTTAATATACAAAAGAGTATTCTTCAACATAAACATAATAAGCCATATTATGTTTTACAAAAAAGCTTTCTCGTACGTTTTTGAATGCATGAATACGACCAACAGTTGTGATTTTCTTTATTTATAACTAGAGATCGGATAATCGGATGCATATTTACCTAAAGTTAATTATTAGCTATGAAAGTATGGAAGCAGCTTCTTAGAAATATATTTTTTGTAAGAAAATATCCCATGATGCCAGGAATACCGGCAATGCATAACTAGTCGGGTGTATAGTATGGAAGCGACTTCTATAATATAATTTATTAAAAATAAAAAATAAATACCCGGGATTCTTGGATTGCATAACTATTCAGATGCATATTTATTTAAGACTAGCTGACCCGACAGACTTCGTTCTTTCCAAAGCTATTTGACTGTGGCAGTTTGTCTACGCGCAAAGGAAATATAGTATAAACTTCCCTACTCTACCCTACCCTACCTTCCTACCTACCCAACCCTATCTACCTACCCTACCCTACCCTACCCTACCTACCTACCCAACCCTACCTACCTACCCTACCCTACCTTCGTACCTACCTACCTATCTACCTACCTACCCTACCCTACCCTACCTACTCTACCCTACCTACCTACCTACCCTACCCTACCCTACCTACCCTACCTACCGTCCAACCTTCTCCTGATAATAACAAACACAACAAAAAAATAATTAGCGAAATCGGTCCAGCCGTTCAACAATAGTTTTTTTTTTTCATATTTTCTGACCGCTTACACCTTCCCTGGACTACGACAAACATTTCAAAACCAAAATCAGCTGAATCGGCCCAGCCGTTCTCGAGTTTTAGCGAGACTAACGAACAGCAATTGTTTTTTATATATTATATATAGATTATTTCAACCCCCTATGCAAATATGTGTATGTAGGGTGTAAGAGTACGGGTGGTGTGCGTTAGTTAAAATAAAACACAGGAACCGCGGGATTTATTCGATACAAAAGCACTTTCCATAATAGCAAACATCTCAACTTTAGGTGAATATGCATCCGAATATCCGATCTTTATTTATAACTCGCTGTGGTGCACGTTACTGTATTATTTTTGAGGAGTTGTCCTATGGCAGAATATACTTTTTAATACACTTTTATTCACTGGGAGTAATCAGTTACTGAAAGTAAAATACAAGTTCAAGTAAACGGTTATTTTCACATTAGGTCAAATCGATTCGGTTTTTTTTTTTTAAAGACTAGCAACGCTTTTTGTTCAGACGATTTTTTTTAATTTTAATTATTTAAGTTTTATACTGCGTCACAAAAGCAAACATGCTTCAAGTAAACCATAGTGATTTAGTTATAAGTTGACGATTCAGCTATGGCACAAGTTATTCTTCACAAAAAGGATGGTACAAAAATAACTACCTACGAAATAAATTCTTTCGCCTAATGACGTCACTTGCACAAACATGATTCCATGACTCCCGCCATATTTAGACATAGGTATAAAGCACAAATACAAAGCCGTTCTTACTAAGATAAAACAAAGATTGTATCCTTCTAAGGAACGTTTTGTCTTTTTTAATCAGTGCTCGTAAATTGGTCTAAAAACGTTATATCTTAGGAAAAAAACAGTTATTTAGAGTCTGACCGTTGAGAGAATGCGTTCTTGACACCTGTCAGTTTCATACTAACGAATATGTGTTTTGCAAATTGGATCCTTAAAGTTAGAAGTTTAGAAATTGTCCAACTAACTGGTGTCAGGCATCTTCTTGACGGCCGGACTGTAATTAAATTTTTTATTTTTTTTTGTAATCCAAAAATGATGTCGTCGTCAAATCTTCCCAAATAGGGTAAATAAGTACCTAAAATAAGTTTTTATTTTTAAATATTTTTATTTATTATTTAAACAAAAGAATACAGGATGACATTAAATAGCAACCAAAAACCACTAACGTTTAAACTTGTGCTATCATGAGTCTATCTCAATATCAAACTATACAATGTAGGTACGCGTTATTGCCGATACAATTAATAACAGCTTTAGTTCCTTAATAGTTAGAATCATTCCTACATAATACTTAAATAATATTGCTTAAGTTAACATTTGATATTTTTATGTGTAATACATTTGTTTATTTCTGAGTAAAAGTATTGCTTTACTTACCGCATAGCATAAATGTGATATTATCATACTATTAAGTGTCTATGATAGTATAGGTATGATTTTAAAACGTCGATAAATGATGAATAGGCATAGGATGTATCGCTGATTATAACAGCAAGCACAACATACTTTTTTGTTTGTAATAGCCTCTTTTGTGTCCCACTACTGGGCAAAGGTGTCTCCTTTTTCCTTCCGAATCTCTCTGTTTTGTGTAATTTCTGTGCATGTTGGCCCCGCAAACGATTAGATCTCTACCTTCGCCGCGGTCTACCTCGACGGTGCTGTTCTCTCTCAGACGCCCACTGAGTGCCGATCTTTGCCCATCTCTCCGGATGCATTTGTGCGAAGTGTCCAGCCCACTCCTACTTCAGCCTGGCTGTTTTTTCCAACATCCGCTACTTAAGATATGGAGTGCAGGGTAGTTTCTTTTAAAAGGTTAAATCATTTATAATCCCACATCCTTACATCCTTTTAAAAGTTATTCAAATTATTCTTAAGCTCTGAGAAACCGAGGATTAACCTTCGATCCTTGAAAAAGAACCTTAAGTTCTACTTACTAAGATTGATAGTTCAACGGGAGATTTTTCTAATAAAACTGATAGTATTTTACAATGTCATACAATCGTGAGCGGCTGGAAGTGAATCCTGAACAATGGATCATTAGGCCCACGTACTCCCGCGCACTGCGCCAGCGCAGCGAGCGACGACCTTTATTTACAAGCTTTACAAATACATACATAAATCATGTAAGCTTGTTTATGTACTTACATACGAAGATACATAAGTACCATGTACCTGCCTAGTTCTTTTTAGCTGGGTTGGACCATAGAATAAATAAACGCATCGGAGACAAAGCTTCTAAAGAGCGTGCAAAATTGGTACCTTTTTTGGTGGGGTTGGCGCAGGAGGATAAAACTAAAAAAATAAAATGTTAATATAGATACGTGTTTCAATTTATAAACATAATTATTCAATCACCAATAGGTTGGTAGATATTACCTACGTATTTCAAATCATAAACACTCATCTGGCATGATTGTAAAAAAATAAGTTTTTAAATAGTCGTTATTTTTGTTCTCGAACACACCGTTTACGAGATAGGTAGATACCTATTCTGTGCAACTTACTAAAAACCACAAAACCATTTTTGCACCACCAGGTTGAGTTTTCTTTCAATGTTGAGGTTAAAAAATCAAGTTCAGTCATTCAAACATGATGTTTTTGTTGCTTCAACTATTGTCCATACACAGTACAGTAAACTATATTTTACACTTTTTTTTGCGCGGTTGTATGAAGCTTTGTCTCTGTTCCGTTTCCTTACTCATGTGGCTGGAGTAAGTAAAGTTCTGTCTTTCATTGTGGCACGAGCAATACTACCGCTTAAATCATGCCAAAGGGGCTGCCTGCCAAGGGACTGACAGACGCACTGACGATGACGCTGGCTGGCTAAGTTCGTGGCTCTTTAATGCACCGCTAAACAAAGTACGGAGATAAACCAACTCCCTTCTACTGAAATACGTTATTACAAATCCTGAAATGCCTGAACCTTACGAAGCATAACATTCACCATGTTAAACTTCCTGTAATATTAAGATACACCTTTCATATAACAAAAAAACAACCGACTTCCATAAAAACCCTAAAAAGTGAAAAATAACTTTAATTTCGGAAGTCGTTGGTTCTGTATTTTCGTTTTTTGCCAGCGACTTCCGAAATTAAAGTTATTTTTCACTTTTTAGGGGTTTTTTTTTTGAAGTCGGTTGTTTTTTTATTAAAAAGTTTTTATTTTTCACTTTTCTGCTGTGGTACCTACCCCACAATAATTTAATTACCACTACTTACTACACCGCACAAATAACAGTGACACAAGATATACGAAGTGGATTAAATACGTATTATCGAAGCTAACTCAAAAACTACCCTAGCAAAGTTAATAAAAATCGGTTTATAATCATTTATAGCCCGAGTGCAACTCATGACAATTCCAATAAGCCCAAACACGGCTAGGATACATTGTTTTATTACGGAGTTCCGGTACATACCTTCCGGCTTCATCTTCAGATCAGTTCGATGGTACCATTTTCATCAGAATTATTTATTTAAATTAGATTCATAGTCGCTTAACTATCTTAATCGAAATATCTTATCGCCACCCGTGAAATACTTATCATGGAGGAGTTCCGGTGGCCATTTGTGGTCTTCTTCATCAGTTCCACTTCATCAAATGATACTTACTGAATGCAAATACAAAAATCGCTATATGTGCTAAAAATGGGACCGATCTGGAAGATCGAACCTTTCAAATAAAAAAAGAATTTTACAAATTGGTTCATAAACGACGGAGTTCTGAGGTAACAAACATTTTAAAAAAATACAACCGAATTGAGAACCTCCTCCTTTTTGGAAAGTCGGTTAAAAATAAATTCATGTTCACAACACTTCCTTTTGAATTTTCTATATTCGGATAATAAAACATGGCGAACCCAGCATACTTCTGTTTTATATTGTATCTGCATTTATCTTCGCAAGCATAAATTCTTGGTCCTTCCAGTTTAAATTTGTGTCTGGCTACTGACCTTCACAGGATTTTTTCTTTTTATCAGAAAGACATCAAATAAAAAGTTATAGCTTCTCCTCCCATGATCTTCCGCCAGACGGAGCCAATGACTGATGACCTTTTAATACATGTTTACATACATACCTACATGTTTACGTACAAGCCTACATGTTTCATGACATTGGTTATAAATTTTTATGATATACGAGTATGTACCGGCTGTAAAATCTTTTTGTCTGATTTATTCGTGTGTATATTTTATGGTTAATGTGTGTTGAACGAAGAAAAGTTTATGCGCTACTTTTTTGAGAGAAAACAGGTATATTTCCTTGTTTTGCCACTCGTTTGATTATTTTTTGATTAATTATTACAATGGAAATACAATGATTTTGATAAATTACATACGGTTACTTGTTTTCATAAAGGATAAAAATAGGAAATAGGCGACTTAGAATAGTTTTGAGGCTCATTGGCGACGTAAAACTGGTGAATGCCAAGCTTCACAGCTTGACTCATCGCCGCAAGGTTGCCTGCTTGTCGGTCTTCTACAGATTGTACTTCGGCGAGTGTGCCCATGAACTCCACGACCTCATTCCACCGGCCCCCTTCTTCCATCGGACACTAGACGCACTGCAAGTTACCACCCCTACCTAGTTGATATTCCACCAACTCGCACTAAGCGTTTTCAAACATCTTATAGAATGCGCACAGCAAAGGAGTGGAACTCTCTGCCTGAGTCTGCGTTTCCGAACGCATACAACCCTAATCTATTCAAAGTGAGAGTGAACAGGCTCCTTCTGGGTAAGCTCACTCGATCGTCGACTTTTTCTCTGTCACCCAGACCTAGACTAGAGTCAAGAGCAAACCCATAGTAAAATAAAAAATAATAAAAATGTGATTATGCACCTAAGTATAATGACAAAATAGATTAACAATGCGTAATGCATACAGCCAGGCGCATATACATAGAGACATAGGTAGGTGCATAAATAATCTGGGAGGCTTTACTCATTGTTCAAGAATTCGCATTGTGAGTCACAAGATGAATCGGTTTTAAAGTTATCTCTGTGCTTTTAAATAAAGCTTCCAGTTGCAAGACGTAGTGAATTTCCTATATAAGTTCTTATATGAATACCCACCAATTATTTTTCCACTGGGAGCAGTGGTGGCTCAGTGTTAGCCCCGACTTACGAGTTGTAGATCGTGAGTTCGAAACCAGGCAGGCACTTTACTTGGTGTATACATGGTGTAAGGGACAGCCCTCCGCAAACTGATAGGTTGAATTCAGTATATCATACTAAGAAGACCAGTACATGAAATTATTTCAGGAACATTATGGGAATCCAATAAACCTGATTTGTTTTATTACACGCAATATATCGTTACCGTGGTACGCAGGTAGCGAACGGCAGCGCAGCGAGTTAGTTCGATGAACTCTGTAGCTAGGCTGAAAGTTAACAGCTGATTTCGCGTCGTTTATTAGAGGATTTCAACATCCATTGCTGGTTTCTTGATTTTAGCTGTTTTATTTACATAAATAGAGTGCTTCGTACAGACAATTTTATTTTACACTAGCTGACCCGACAGACTTCGTTCTGTCAAAAGCTATAGTATAAACTCCACTACTCTACCCTACCCTACCCTACCTACCCTACCTACCTACCTACCTACCTACCTACCTACCTACCTACCTACCTACCTACCTACCTACCTACCCTACCTACCTACCTACCTACCTACCTACCTACCTACCTACCTACCTACCTAACTACCTACCCTACCCTACCCTACCCTACCCTACCCTACCTACCTACCTACCTACCTACCTATCTACCCTACCCTACCCTACCTACCTACCGTACCCTACCTACCTACCCTACCTACCTAACCTACCCTACCCTACCCACCTACCTACCCTACCCTACCCTACCCTACCCTACCAACCCTACCTACCCTACCATACCTAACTAAAACCTTCAATTTTTTTTTTTTTTTTTTGATAAAATCTATTCTCAGACCTACCAAATGATGACTGACACGTTATGTCAAACGCCATAAAGTTACATTAGAAGATAGAGTTACCTACTTATTATTACAATAAAAATGTAAATATGGTCGTTTTCTTACAATTTTTTTTTTTAACTTTCTAAAATTTTTCTTACATAAGAACCTTCTCCTGACAATAACAAACACAACAAAAAAATAATTAGCGAAATCGGTCCAGCCGTTCACGCGTGATGCCGTGACCAAGGGAAATAGGGATTCATTTTTATATATATAGATTAAAATAAAGGAATCGTAACCTCGTAACTGATAAAACGATAAAGACAAGAAAATTTTCGTGAGCTAATTTTCAATGAAATATGATTCTGTGGCGGTATCAACAACGCCACATGCGAACTACGCATCAAAGACCTGATGTCACAAATCCTGCATCGCGCTATCAGAGTTTACCGCGCGACTAGCAGTGTATATACAACATCCCGCCATCAACCGTTGGGCAGTTGCCCACCAGACACAATACCCGTCTGGTCGGAGGATCCTCCCTTAACTATAGAATATATTATGAGTGAACTTTACACCCTGTTCCTCATACCTCTAAAATTCAAAATAAGGAGCTGAATGCACCCACAAAACGGTGGAGGAAACCGGCATGTCCTAGAACCAAAAATTCGAAGACATGTGACATCCACCAACCCGTACTGGGCCCTCGTGGTGGTTTACAGCCCACACGCTCTCACAGAGAGGAGGCCGGTGTCCCAGCAGTGGGAACATTATACGCTTATTATGATTCCTCCACTATAGAAAAAAGGCCTCTGCTCATACAGAGAAGGCACGAGCATTGATCACCACGCTTGCTAAAGACGGGCGATTTCAGACTTATATTAACTTCTGCCCGCGGCTACACCCGCGTCATCAACATCATCATTTCAGCCGGAAAACGTCCACTGCTGGATATAGGCCTCTACCAATTGGGGGTTTGTGCCATAATCGCCACGCTTGGCAGGCGGGTTGGCGATCGCAGTATGGTGTTCAAAATGCAAAGAGAACGCTGCTGCCCATCAAACACCCGCGTGGATTGCGGAAAATATCCCACGAGAACGTACTACCGGGATTTAAAGTACCCTACGTATTAAACCAGGCTATAAACTATCTGTGTGCTAAGTTTCATCCAAATCCGCTCAGTCGTTTTTGCGCCAATCTGCAAAATACATCCGGACATACGGACAAAAATTCTGAAAACTATATTTTCGGCATCAGACTCTGTCCCACACCTCGTAGCAATTACTTTTTTTTTAAGTGATAATTTTTGGGAAGGGAAAAACTTATGGGTTCACATCACCGAAATGCGCGACATGCTCGTGACCTGTTGCGCGTCGAAATTAAAAAAAGGACACAGTTATTCCAATGTTTTGAATTTTCATTTCTGTCGGCGCAACACGCGTCGCGACACAAAGGCACCTCGTGTCGCGTGATGAGAGTGGTGCCTTTGTGCTGCGCGCGATTCGAGTTACGAGTCGCGCCTGTTTGTAGGAGCCTTAACCCTGTATGCTTTCATATACATTTAGTAATAAGCTGTTATTTTGATATTATAATCAGACACTTCAATTTTATTCATTTATATTCGTATAGATTGTGAGAATAGGTGGCGTAAGGGATCCTTAGGTTCAGGACGCTTTTCCTTAAAAGGGTATTTGTTCAATGTAATTCGAACACCCTTTTGCTGATCTAGCGAATCAATAAGGTCGCGTTGAGCGCGCGCCGACATCAGTGCATATTCGGACAGCAACCGGGTGCATTCGCCTGCATTATCATTAGCCATCATTTTAGCGTAGCCTTTTATAAGTTATAAAATAAATAGTTTTTAGCAAGTTTAACTCAGCGTTTTAATAGCCATCCTAATAGTCTATACCATTTAGGTCGCGACCCGAACATTTTGGTCCTTCGAGCCTTGGACTTCGCGTGTCGGTATATAGTGCGGTTTTTCTGGACTAACGGCAAGTGGAGTGAACTTTATCAGTGACTTTATAGAGTACAGCGTCCATTAGCTTAGCATAGCAGTGACTTTGTGGTAAAGACTAGCAGCAGCGTACTGAGTTGTACTTGGTACATATCGGATTCAGTGAGTTTTAATCACACAGCAGCGAGTGATACTTATTGAGTGAGGTACCAGTTAGCAGCAGTGGGCATACAGCTCACGCCTATAGCGCCAACAAACGGAGGAGCAACTTCGTTGGCCAGCATCAGCAGCAAAGGATTTGGTCAAGTAAGAGCGTTCCATTTTAATTATAAATAACAGCAGCAGCAGGATGGATAATTTATACATCAATCAAAATGAGATCGCAGAGAGTTTGAAGAAACTTCTCGTCAATTTAAAAAAAGATAGCATAGAGCGTAAGACCATCGATTATTGTAAACGAAGGCTTGAATTACTTGAGTCTTATTGGAGAGATTATCAGGTGAACCATGAAAAACTCTTGCCGTACGAAAGCAGTAATCATCAGTACTTTGTCAATTCAGAGTTTGAGCGTACCCAAGAAGTATATTTAACAGTAAAAAGACTGATTAAGCAACTTAATGACGATTTAGTGCAGTGTAGCATACAAGCATCTCCTAAGCAGAGAGAGATTCCTCGAGCAGCACAGCAAGAGGCGGCTGTTGCTTTTTTCAGCCACCCGGAACCGCGAGCTCCAACTCCAGCAGCTCCAAAGTTAGAGTCAACGGGTTCCAACAGCAAGCTTGACGATATGCTACATAAGCAGTCAGTCAATTTTAAAGCATTTATGAGAGCAGTCGACAATATTGAGATAGATGAAATCGTCGACAAATGGGAGTTCGAAGATACTCTTCGAATTCTACAAAATCGTTGGAATGCAGTCGATAATCTTCATTGGGAAATCATCGGTGAGACTGAAGAGAATCTAGCGTATGAGTCCCACTACAACAAACATGAAAAGATATTCAACGACATGAAAAAAGCCATCAACACAAGGATGTGGTCCACATCATATCGTGAAAAGTCAACTCCAAAAATGGAGATACCCATTTTCACAGGAAATTATCATCAGTGGGTATCGTTTCAAGATTTATTTAAAGAAACCATCCATAAGAATTCCGCATTGTCTAACGCGCAGAAGATGCAATTCTTAAAAAGCAAGGTAAAACCGAGCGCCTAGTTCAGCACCTACCAATCAGCGCTGATAATTATATTGTATGTTGGGAGATCTTGAATCATCGATTCGATAACAAAAAGTTAATTTTTTCATCACATGTGAATGTTTTTCTTAATCTTCCTAACATACAGCAGCAATCATTTCAAGCAATCAAGAAGTTGCACGACGTTACAGTAGAGAGCCTTCACGCTATTAAAAACTTAGGTGTAGACACAATAACGTGGGACCCATTGCTCGTTCATATACTGTCACAAAAGTTAGACAGTGATTCTTATTCAGAGTACATAGAGTCTTTAAAGAACTCACGGGAGCTACCAGTACTACAAGATTTCTTAAATTTCTTAGAGAATAAGTTCACTAGTTTGGAAGCATCACGTCGGCGACAAGATATCATGCCTAAAGCGCATTCATCTCAACAGCAAAACAATTTATCAACATCATCCACAAATAATAATCGTAAGACAAATTATTATAAATCAAATTGGAAATCAACAAAGCCCGTAACGAAGTCTATGCACGTGTCAGCAGTTCAATGTCCACTTTGTTTTGCACTTTGTTTTGAAATGACGAGCGATTTGAAACTTAAAACCGTAAACCAACATAATTATTGTAAAAATTGCATTTTTGATCATAATGGAAATAATTGTTTTTCAACAAAACGATGTCACAAGTGTTCCGGAAAACATCATACGCAATTGCATGAATGTTTTGAGCAGCAAAAACCTAAATACACGTCCGGTCCTACAAAACAAAAATCACATTATTATAAACAACAAGAAAATGAATCGTCAAGCAATAATAACGGAGCACACGCATCGCGGCAAGATTCAACGGAAATTTTATTAGCTACGGCGTTAGTGAAGGTGACGTCATCGGACAGTACACAGCATGTTTTGAGAGCACTCATTGACCAAGGGTCACAAATATCACTAATTAGCGAAAAAGCAGCTCAATTGTTACAATTGAAACGCCAGCAATGTAAAGGAGTAGTTTTTGGAATTGGCGAGAAGGAAAGCAGCGTGAAGGGCAGGCTGAGCATCACATGCCAGTCAATCTATACCGATTTCAAATT
This sequence comes from Dryobota labecula, assembly GCA_947523025.1. Classification (NCBI taxonomy): domain Eukaryota; kingdom Metazoa; phylum Arthropoda; class Insecta; order Lepidoptera; family Noctuidae; genus Dryobota; species Dryobota labecula. The sequence goes on along the minus strand of OX383296.1, from coordinate 3,210,006 downwards.
CACCTCCGAAGTTATGATAATGAATAGCCTTATAAAAAACTTACCCAATAGATCCTTTGAGAAGCCTACTTGGACAAAACTAAAACACATTAGCTTAGCAGATCCCGACTTCAATACAAGTCGCCCAATAGATCTATTGTTGGGAGCTGACGTCTATGCTACTATCATGTTAGATGGTTTGATCAGAGATTCTGACTTGACATCGCCTTTAGCTCAGAACACCCATCTAGGGTGGCTACTATGTGGCAGTGTAAAGACGTTTCACTGCAACGTAGTGCTTAACAACATGGAAGATACGATCCATCAATTTTGGAAAATTGAGGACATTCATGAGCAAAATGAATTATCAGCCGAAGACCAAGAATGTGTCGAATACTATCGTACTACAACAAAACGTTTGGAAAGCGGTCGATATGAGGTTAGGTTACCATTGCGGCCACAAGCGAACGAAGAGTTAGGATCATCAAAAGAGATGGCATTAGCACAATTTAGGAACCTGGAAATAAAATTCAGCAAGCAAAAGGATCTAGAAAAACAATACAAACAATTTTTAGGCGAGTATGAGCAATTAGGACATATGACCGTAGCCAGATTCAGCAACAACGAGCTGGAGTGCTTCTTACCTCATCACGGAGTACAGAGAGCCGAGTCAGCCACTACGAAACTAAGAGTCGTCTTCAACGCGTCGGCTAAGACGTCTACGGGATATAGTCTTAATGACCTTATGTATAAAGGGCCTAACTTACAGCAGGACCTACAGACTCTAATACTAAAATGGAGACAGTATCGTTACGTGTACACAGCAGACATAGAGAAAATGTTTCGCCAGATCTTAATGAACAAAGATGATCAGAGGCTGCAAAAAATTGTGTGGCGAGATAACAGAGACCATAGACAGTCAATCAAAGCTTATCAATTATCTACTGTCACGTATGGGACGAAAGCAGCACCTTATCTGGCGATGATGACGCTTCGCCAGCTCGCAGAAGATGAGCAGCTTAATTACCCTAATGCAGCGAAAAGTCTAAGAGAAGATTTTTACATGGACGATTTGGTTTCCGGGGTACACACCATTGAAGAAGGGAAGAAAAGAATAGCGGAACTAAACTTGTGTCTCAGCAGCGGAGGATTTTTGTTAAGAAAGTGGTCTGCGAATGAAAAGGGACTATTAGAAAATATTAACATATCCAAACAAAATACACAAGCGTCAGCATTTAGTTTCAAGACAGAAGATACAGCAAAGACTTTAGGTTTGCGGTGGGACCCAATTAAAGATGAATTCACATTCCAATATCGCTTACAAACTGATTCAACAAAACTTACGAAGAGAGTGTTACTATCTGAAATCTCGAAGATATTCGATCCCTTAGGTTGGTTATCCCCCCTGACAACAAAAATGAAGTTATTATTCCAAAAGGTTTGGCTAGAAACAAAATTACAGTGGAGCGATGAAGTTTCAAATAACATCAAGAAGGAATGGGCCAAATTAAAGGAAGATTTGAGCAGCATCAGCCAATGCAGAGTTCCAAGATGGTTGCAAAGTAAGCAAGATGGTATCATACAATTACACGGATTCTGTGACGCATCTATAAAGGCGTATGCATGTGTCGTTTATGCCAGAATCGTATCTAAAGACAAAGCATCAGTGGTACTAATCGCAGCAAAAACTAGGTTAGTGCCAAACAGCAAAACTGTGTCGTTACCGAGACTAGAATTATGCGCAGCCGAGCTATTATCACGAATTATGGTGAAAATTATTAGCAGCATAGACACAAATAGCATGGATTACAAAATATACGGCTGGTGCGACTCGACAGTCACACTTAGCTGGATACAAGGTAACCCAGATCGCTGGAAGCCATTTGTATCCAACCGAGTAAAGAAAATCACCGTTTCAATGTCACCAGATACTTGGCATTACGTATCAACTAAGGAAAATCCAGCTGACTCAGCAAGCAGAGGGTTGTCATCGTGTCAATTGATGGAACACTCATTGTGGTGGCAAGGGCCAGCCTGGTTATCAAACCCGGGCTTTGAACCTGAAAAGCAGCATACAAGGTATCTAACTGAAGAGGAGATCAGAAAAAAAGTAGCTACCATCCAAACTAGCATTCCAGAAAACAGCATTATCACTGAGTTATTAAATCGTTACAGTTCATTCATAAAGGTAACGCGTATAATGGCTTGGTTATTACGTACATTTGTACCGACAAGAAAACAAATGCCTAGATATATCACGTTACATGAGCTCAAAAAAGCAAAATTGCGTATAATCAAAATCGTTCAAAGCACAGAGTTTACAGCGGAAATTGACAACTTACTACGTAAACAGCTTCCCTCAAATAACAAACTTTTAAAACTCAATCCATTCTTAGACAAAGATGGGATACTAAGAGTTGGAGGACGACTTGAAAACGCTAACATCAGCATGGATATGAAAAATCCAATCATAATTCCTTACAGCAGTCGTTTAACAGAACTTCTAATAAATCAAGCACATGAATTAACTTTCCACGGGGGAGTACGACTTACCCTGTCATGGCTTCGGCAGTACTACTGGATCATTAACGGCAATCGTGCGGTAACAAAGCAACTTCGTATGTGCGTGACGTGCAAGAAACAAGAGCCTAGAAAACTACATCAGATCATGGGGAATCTACCTGATTGTCGGACTAACCCGTCTCCGCCATTTTACCATACCGGAGTAGACTACACTGGATTTATTAAGGTAAAAGCCAATAAAGGTAGAGGAATAAAAACCACGAAAGGGTATATTGCCTTGTTTATTTGCATGGTCACCAAAGCAGTGCACATCGAATTAGTGTCTGACCTAAGCAGTTCTTCGTTTATAGCAGCATTACGCCGCATGACGGCACGACGAGGAACACCAAAGCACATCTATTCCGATAATGGCACGAATTTTGTAGGTGCCAATAGGAATCTCCAAGAGGAGTACGAACAAATACAGCAAACCTTTAGCGACACATTTCACAGCGAAATCGCAGAAATGAGCATAGAGTGGCATTGGAATTGTCCTTCGTGGCCGAGCGCAGGAGGAATTTGGGAGCGATCCATTAGGAGCCTTAAGCAGCATTTGAGAAGAGTTGTAGGAGAGCAAGCTTTAACATTTGAGGAGTACAGCACGATATTAGCACAAATCGAAGCGAGTCTAAATTCAAGACCATTGTGTCCTATATCAGAGGACATCAATGACATCGACTTTCTTACACCAGCTCACTTTTTAACGAACCGTGCTGGTTTGACGGTCATAGAAACAGCTCAGGATGCTAGAACAAGATGGTACATGACAAACAAAATATTCCAGGACATTTGGAAACGGTGGAAAACGGAATATTTAAGCCAGTTATCAGTACGCAGCAAGTGGTTAAAAACCCAACAAAACATCGAGATCGGAGATATGGTGACCATTCAAGACGATAACTTGCCAGCGGGAAAATGGCCAGTTGGCCGAGTGGTGGAAGTCCACCCTGGTACAGATGGAATTGTCAGAGTAGTAACGTTAAAGACAAAAAACGGCTACATTAAGCGTCCAATAGTGAAGCTATCAATCTTGCCTATCCAAAAGGAGGAAGAAGGCAAGCAGCAAAGAAGTGGGGTGGCAGTGCAGAAAAGCACTGAAATCACACCAGAAACTAAACAAGCAGGAAAGCGCAAGCAGTCAAAGAGCAGCCCACCAATAGCAAGCGTGATACTCTCATTGTTGTTTTTTGTGAGCATAATATTTTCCACTGAAGCGTCTTATAGTTTTACAAAATTCGACAGCAATCAAAGCTTGTATTTTGATCCACTCGGAAAAATGCATCTTATTCGCAATGAGTGGAAAATTGTAACTTATTTCAATATGGCTCCATATTGGCAAGGAGATAAAGCAGTAAAAGATTTTTCAAAACATCTCCAACAAACTTGCGAAAAGATAAAAACATCGAGCCATTGCCATATGATCTTATTACAAATACAACATGAGTACAATGAACTACAATATAGCAACCAGCTGTTGCTAAATCAGCATTTCGGAGCGTCCTTGCGAACCCGACGCGGACTTATTAACGCAGTCGGCACAATTGCGAATACATTGTTCGGAGTGCTCGACCAGGATTTCGCAGAAAAATATAAACATGACATTGAGCTCGTGCATATCAACATAGATCATGTAAATCAACTATACAAAAACCAGACATCGATAATCGAAGCAGAGTACAATATTCTAAAAAGGACTGAGGCCACTATTGAAAAGCAACACAAAATAATCAACAAGCATTTGAACTACATAGACAGCGTTACCAACACCATGCAGCAGGAAATCAATGTGATGACTATTCAGCAAGACTTCACATTAGCAGCGATGGCAACCATTAATATGGTCCATAACTTAAGGCGGATTCAAGATACGCTGACCGACACTATGACGGAAATATATAAAGGTCATATTAACCTACATCTTTTGACACCAAAACAACTGCGTTCAGAGTTACAAATAATTTCTGGACAATTAGGGAAAGAACTTGCTTTACCAGTGGACAACATTCAGTTTAACCTATATAAAATCTACAAGCTATTAAATGTTAGAGCAAGGGTAACAGAAGAATATTTAATCTTTGAAATCACATTACCACTAATCAGCAGAGATACCTTTGAATTATATAAATTGATTCCGGTACCACATCAAATAAACAAGAGCATGATTTGGGTTAAAGCAATTTCGGAGTATTTAGCAATCAACCTGAGAAGAGACTCCTACCTATCAGCGAGCATCAACGATCTTCAAAGATGTCAGCATCAGGAAGATACCTACATTTGTCGACTGCAAGCTCCTATCAAGAATATTGGCACCGAAGAAAAATTCTGTGAAACCGGAAACCCACCGGCTTGCCAATTCGTTAAATCTAGCTGCAAAAATAGCTGGGTTCAATTAAACGACCATTCCACCTACCTGTACTTCTGTTGTGATTCTTACTCTTTGAGAATCATATGTGACGATGAAATACAAGCGAGTCAAGTCAGCAAGGCCGGACTTATACACCTTACTAAGCAATGTATGGTTAAAGGCAGTGACGTAACCCTTTATTCCTATCAGCAATTAGAAAATACGCTCACTCTGAAACCTAACATATTGGAAACTAAATTAACTCCAATACATCGTTTGGTCAATAATATTACGCTACCTATCCAACACTTAGACGAATTTGATAATGAATGGGGTCAGATTAATAATTCATTAAAAAGACTAGATGATCAAATAAAATCCATGAAGGAATCAGAACAACAAACTAACGACCTGACGTCACATGATGTCCACCAATATGCAGTATTGTATGGACTATTAGCAGCAGCAGTTACTGTGTTCCTGTGGTTCCTGTGGAGGCGAAGAAGGCGAGCGGCCAGCTCATCCGACCAACAGCGCAGCGAAAGTGCACCCACCAGTGTGAGGGTGTGCATAAACCAAGCCGAGCCGGAGCAACGACCTAAAGTGAGTGCGCGTAATCAGCCACTGCCCAAGCAGGGAGCTAGTGAGTGCAGTGATAATGTGCGTGAACCTAGTGCACCCAAAGGCTGGGCAAGTATGCGTTTAAAAAAGCGAGACTGCTCGACGTCTCCTATCGCGAAAAAGCAATCGGTATTTACTATCGAGGACACAATCGTTTGAACCGATATACTTTAGCTGTTAAGTAATATTGTTTATCATCTTGTTAACCATCTCTTATCAAACGTACTAATCCTCACTAGTATTTAAGTTCACAACTTCACGTAACTTATAGCTTTGTATCTCTTATCATCTTATCCCTCCCTCGGGAGCATGTTCAATGTAATTCGAACACCCTTTTGCTGATCTAGCGAATCAATAAGGTCGCGTTGAGCGCGCGCCGACATCAGTGCATATTCGGACAGCAACCGGGTGCATTCGCCTGCATTATCATTAGCCATCATTTTAGCGTAGCCTTTTATAAGTTATAAAATAAATAGTTTTTAGCAAGTTTAACTCAGCGTTTTAATAGCCATCCTAATAGTCTATACCATTTAGGTCGCGACCCGAACAGTATTGATCTCAGAACAGTTCAACATCCTTTTAAGGTAAAATGTCATTGTGATTGTTGTGAAAACCTTTGGGAGTTGTGCTTAAACTGGAATCGGTTTTAAATACTCATTCTCAATACTTAGAATGTTAGCCAAAATTATCGGTTTATTGGTATTTTTATCTATTATACAAAGCTAGATTTTAATAAAGGCAAATTTAAATACATTTAAATTAACTAACGAATAAAAAATCTTTTATTTGGGTGGGAATTTTTTAAATAACTTCTCCCGCTCACATGCGTTCCGATTTAGATATTACGACTATGACAGCCGAGGGCTGTCAACAATTCGGAACGCTCGTGAACGCGCTCACGGTGCTCACTCAATGTCAAAACGATATTAGAGTATTTCTCTGTTTATTCACCAAAAATTTGAAACAAAACAGCACAACTGTCATTTTTGACAGCGCTCACGGTGTTATTAGTAAAAGGCATAGTCGGCGTTATCGCAAGATGGCGAATGTCATGACGTCATCTATGACGATTCACGAGACATCGTTATCGCGCTCACGCTAATTCAGTACGGGCTTTAGCACGCGAATATCGATATTATCGCAACTCGGAACGCACTGATAGTGTTCTATGAGAGGACTTTACCAAACATCTAATAAAGAACACATAACAAAGGTTACCTCAAAAGCTCCTAGACAACCCTGCCCTATTGACCACAGCAACCGGTTTATCCTCAAGTCTAGATGTCAAGCACTTGTCACTTGATTAAAGAGCGTGCAAACACGCAATACCCCGCTGCTCAGTCGGCCAACTGTGACGCTGCGTTTAGTCGCACCCGACACACTTCGTCTCGGTGTCGTCATTGAGATGGCGGTTAATAGTGATTTGATTTTGTAGATAAATTAATATAATAATAGAATATCTACGTGTACCTAGTTCGAGTATGATTTGACTGTGTCAATCGAAATATTCGCTGAGGGAGTCTGTGCTTCGGATTTCGGTTTTGAGCTCCGTGCGGGGCCAAATATTTGAAAGACAAGTTGAACTGGATAATGGATTATTGGATTTATTGGTCACTAACCCACTCTTTAAAACATTATGATTTTAAAAACGCAACTTTTATTACGCAAAATATAACGTGAAAATGACACTGGAAGGACTAAGTGCGGAAACCAATCCCAATAAATTGGAACATAGATGATCAGGGATAAGTTTCGTACACACTAAGTACAAATATGCATTCTGTCTTAACAAACAACTCTGAAATGTTACAATATTCTCATTAATTAGTCTCGACCTATAGGTCGAGACTAATTAATGAGAATATTGTAACATTTTTTTTTTATTTTATTGCTGGTTTTGGAGCATTGCTTATAAGCAATGCTCCAAAACCAGCAATAAAATAATTGATATATATATTACACTAGATTAGTAATTACCGCGCTAAGGCATTGCCACTGGACAAATGGCCACAGCCATATACGTAGCTAACGTCAGTTCAGTGCTCTGTGTGACGCCAACCGAAGTGTACCTAAATATATTAATAATAATAACTTAATAACTTTAATAATAACTTTTTAATAAAAATAAGAATCAGTATCTTATTACTTTTAAATGTTTAGTGGTTTCAAAGCTACGTCGTCGCGTTTAAATAATGGTTACACTTTTTTGACACATGTTAATTTTTTTTTTGCTTCTCTAGTTGTTTAACTCAGTGAATAAAATCAAATTAAAAGTCATTTACTCATATTAGGCTGATAATCAGCACTTTTTGAAAGTCTTATGACATGAGATAGTCTCCCAAAACACCCGCCCGACTACTTTACTAACAGACATTAGTATGGTATCAAATACGCACAAAAATCTTTCCCAAATTAATCGACATTTGTGATACTAATAATGTCGACATCTTTTATTAAATAACAACACAAACACATCAGTATTACCACACATCCATCAAATATTACTTGTGTCATGTCTTGCAACAAAAATAAATGTAAATTAATTATATTGTTGATTGACAAACGATGTATTGTAACTGTGTATGATAGTTTTTATTAATAGCTTACGGTTCATCTATAAAGATGATTAGCGTATGGTTGCTAAATTCAGTTGCAGATGTTTTTAGGTTAAATATTAGTTACAACAGTGTTAACGACAGATATAAATTTTAATCTGGGTTAAAAGGAATGTTTTTTTATTTTATTATTTGCCTTTTCGTAGGACAAATTCAAAGTGTAGTCAGTCACCAGTCTCTTATTTAGCGTTTGCTATTCAAACCAAAAAGTCATCTACTCAAATTAGGCTGAGAATCAGCATTTTTCAAACGTCAAAATCAAAAATTAAAATCAAAATATTTTATTTCACATAAACCTACATGGGCACTTATGAAACGTCAGAACCTAGGTGCACGGTTCCAATTAGTCGTTTCCTATGCAGAAGAGCCGGCAAGAAACTCCACGGTTACTCTTTTAAAAATGTCAAAATTACATAAGACAGTCCTCCAAAACGCCCGCCTTTCACCACTTCCTAGTGCTTTAGCTGGGAAGAAGAACTGGCGCAACAAACTCCTCAGCAGCACAGCTGTCTGTTCAGTTAGAAAAACTTGATTCTATACAATAGTAGGTATGCAAAGTAATTAACATTACGAGACAGAACAGTAAAATAAATTATTTGTCATATGTCAGCTAGAACAAGCCAATATACCAGCAAATATAATGAAAACTATACTCAAGCAAAAAAAAAACAAAAAAGTATATATATTAACAAAACTTAAGAACGTTGTCACCGGTCCACTAGCGCCACTCCTTTATAAAAATATTATCTCGTGAAGTGTGTCTAGAATTTTCTAATACCTTTTATAAAGTTTCATATTGAGATACAAAGCAACAAAATACGATCTAGAGCAATGTGACAACTTACCGATATAGTTGATTGAGCCGTTTTTCATAATTACTTCTCAGCCACGAGATAATATGTTTATAAAGGAGTGGCGCTAGTGGACTGGCGATAAACCTCTTAATATTAGGTATTAAGAGGTTAAAAGATAAAAAGAAAAAAGAAAAAACGCTTATTATAATAAAATTGTTAACCAAACCTACTGCACATTTCACGAACGGACTGCACAAAATAAAATACTTTATTATTTTTCTAAATAATTTTCCGCTGCGTTAGTCATACTCATTAGTAAACAACGTCGACGGCGCCACTGCCGCGGCGCTGCATGGCGTTTGTCGATATGTAAGTCAAGGGGACTTGAGCACATCGCGAAATGCTTCGGAAAGATTCGGTATACCGGGCTATACAAATGTTAAATGCTTTGCCGTGCCATGTCGCGAAGTTACACTTTCAGTTATTCAATAAGTCTAGAAACCCAGCCGTGCGGAAAGTTTATTTGCTAACAAAACTATTGTTTTATTTCTAGAAACAGTCCTAAGAATAAAGAAAATAAAAAGTACACAGATTATATTTATCTATGGTTGATGAAACATCGTAATGTTTTATTTTTATTTTGGTTATGGTTATAATCGTTTGTTTTGGTATAATAACCGAATAGTGTTGGATACAAACTTCGCAGTTTTTCATAATACTAGTCACAGAAATGTGGCTCACGAAAATAATAAAAGAAAAACTGATCAAGACTTTTGACATAAAAGGAGGGTAGATTGATTTGTCTTGTCTCCCTTTCGTCACCATTCACCTGCATTCTTCAGTTTCTCTGCGATTACGGTACTCGCTACAGAATCTAAATAACGGGAGCTCAATACACCTCAAATACTCCTCTTATGAATGACTCTCGTTAGTGCCAATCCAGGTAAACTAGATCAGAATGTTTATTTATTTATTTAACAGTTATGTACACACATAAAAACAGACAAGAAGAAAGGAACAGAAAAATACGTAAAAAAGGTAATGCTTATTTCTAAAGAAATCTATTCCAGCATACCTGCGATAAGAGAGTAGATAAAGAGATGTAAACAACGTGTGTAAGAGTAGAAGAGAAAGAAAAATACAAGAAAGTCATAAAACTATTCACTAATTTAAATATAAACATACAATGGTGCCGATTCCCTTGTTCACAAACTAAATTAAATTTAAGTTCAGTGCATCTTTTTCTTTCTATTTCATTAAGAAAAGGACAGAAGATAAATTTTAGTTTAGTCCTGTCAAATTACAGCTTGACGTAAATTGATTTTTCAATTCACTTTAGACATTGGCAGAATAGTCGACATCGGCTTTGCTTGCCATAATAAAAAATAGAATAGAATAAACGTAAATTGACGTAATTTAAGTAGGCAAGTTTTTAATCACGTCTAAACTTGTATGGAATAGTGACAGGCGCTGATTAATTTGACAGGACTAAACTAAAATTTATCTTCTGTCCTTTTCTTAATGAAATAGAGAGAAAAATATGCACTTAACCTAAATTTAGTTTAGTTTGTGAACAAGGGAATCGGCACCATTATGAGAATAAACTTAAATACATTCATACTTTGGTTTAAATAAATTTATTTCTCAAAAGAATACATAGTTCACTTAAATATGAGAAACTTAACAAAATATCTTAGTAATAAACATAATTATCGTTGTTCGATCTACCGAGTACATACAGTGAGTTTTGATTATTTTTAACTTAAACCTATTCTTAAAAATGTTCATTGAAGAAGAATCTCTTTTATTATTTGGTAACTAATAAAGCTGCGCTCCCTCAAACTAAAATAGTCCATTCACTATAGCGTTAGACAAATAACGGCTTAATAACGACAGTTATTGTGTAATATTGGTGAAATTACTGCACTTTAGAGTTATTTTTTTAATGTAAATGGTAAATAGATTACAGTGCTTTGTATTTACCGTGAAATAACGGAGTTTATTAAACGTTTACATTGAAATAACGAAAGGGTGAGAACAGTTATTTGTCTAATGTTATATTAAATGGAATATAGGTCTTCTTCTGTAGAAAGTCCTAACTGAAGACAACCTGCCCGCCTAGCCTTCCTGGTGTAGTAGTGGTGAATTTTGTGTTTGAAGGTGATTTGTGAGTGTATTTTGTTTGTTAAAATTTTCTTTATTATTATGCATGTGTGGTAGGTGTATATATGTACTTCTAAAATAAATATCACCAAAATAAATATAATTATAACGTTGTATAAAATAATAAATACATAATATGCAGCTATGACAAAGTGGAAAGATAGTGTTCTTTCACCATTTTTTTTTTTTTGCGTGTATGTAACAAATAAGTAGTAAATGCAATAATGCATGCAATATTATCTGAAGCCCGCAATTTGTAAAGACAACGTTACTTATTACACGCCTGACAAATTACGTGACATCACTTGACGCACTGTTTTTCATGTCCGGGAAAAGTTGGAAAATATCATTGTTACACATATTATTTTCTGTAAATATTACAATAATTTACCTAAGAAGTCCTTTAGTTACGAGCCAAAAGTACACGTTGTAGATTATAGTGTGAAATTTAATTTATTACTCAAAGCAAATTAAATTAATAAACCCGGGTTATACAGATAATGCTTTTCCTCATAAGCATCTTTCGGGACTGCCCGTCTTGCTTCGGACTTCATTAAAATGTTTTTATGTTTTTTTCACACAGAAATGATACGAATGGTGAGTTATGAATTATGATAAACTAGCTTTTTCCCGCGGTTCCGCTCGCGTAGATGTCGGTTACCGCGTAAAAAAATTGGCCTGTGTCCTTCTCTTCCTTATCCCAGGCTATATCTCTGCCAAATTTCATGACGATCGGTTCAGCAGTTTAGGCGTGAAAACGTAACAGATAGACAGACAAACAGAGTTCTTTCACATTTATAATATTAGTATGGATTATACAAGGTGGCAGGAACATCGACGTGCAACCAAGTACATGGTTCTGGACCCCCCTGCGTCGATAAAATGTTTAGTGGTTAAGTACTCGCCTACTTTTGAAGTTAAACAAAAAACAAAAATGTACAGAATTCAATGAAGCATTGAAATTACAATCGAGTAGAGTTATAATACTACATCTGCTTCTCGTCTGAAAAAAAAAAAAAAAAAAAAAAAAATACTCGTAAAAACGAACGAAAATTACTAACTTCCGACAAAGGTACTGTTTGTTGGAAATTTTTAAGTCTCTCATCATTCCTCTCTAAATTAAGGTTACATTATGATCACGATGACCTCACCAATAGACTCATAAATCATCTTATTTTGCACTGCAGTGGAACAAAACCCTATCTAAACAAGCGATAAGTAAGTTATGTTAGACTCGTCCATGTTTCTGGTTTACGCAACTATGTGAACGATTGTAGTGCTAGGCAATATTTAGTTTTATTTGAATACCAATTTTTTGTGTGTAATTTGGTGTTAATGCTGTGTCTGATATGCTAAATACCGGTATTTTATTTGTAGAATGTTTAAATAGTTGCTGTATTACACAGTTTGATTTCGCAACAACACTATTAGTATAATAATGTCTTAGTAGTCAGTATTGTAAACTGCCTTATTTTGAAAGACCTAGCTGTGTTAGGTCAGTAACTTCCTCCACTTAGGTATACTGAACAGGATTGGATTTACTGCCATACATTTTACGTAGGTAATCTTCTCCCAAACAATAAACCTTCTTTCTTCTTGTTTCAGCAACAGCAAGCGAGCCCCGCGTGGTGTGCTACTACACAAATTGGTCGGTGTATCGCCCCGGGACCGCGAGGTTCAACCCCCAAAACATCAACCCCTACCTCTGCACACATCTTGTCTATGCCTTCGGAGGATTCACCAAGGACAACACGTTCAAGCCTTTCGATAAATATCAGGATATTGAGAAAGGTTAGTACATTAACTTATTGATGCTCGTTTGAATAAAAGAGTTGAATCATTCTTGTCTCTAAACCAAATTACAGAGGTTGGTCCCCTTTTATTTGTTTTGGTAATAAAAACACGAGCCCCATGGTGGGCGTCAATTCGTCAATTTATTTAAAATTAATCAATTCTTGTTTTATATTATTTTCACTGTTCAGTAATTTGCTGAATTATTTTTTATGATAGTGATACGATAATCAAAAATCTAAATTGTCCCAGGTGGGCGCCACTTTACCAATTTGTCAAAAATTAATGAATTCTTGACTTAAATGAATTTTCTGTGTTAAGTGATTAGTTGAATTTTTTTTTTTCATGGTTTTGAACATAGAATATATTATGATTATCAAAAAAGTTGATGGTCCCAGTTGGGCGCCAATTTATCAATATATCCATCAGTGAATTCGTGATTCCAAATAATCTCTTTGTTACTCTTTAATATAACAAAATTAAATATTAAATATATTATGTAAATGACTAAATTCATGTTATCGGCAAAATCCACTTTGTCCCACTTGGGCACAATTTTAATTTTGTGCTTTATCCCAGGTGGTTACGCCAAATTCACCGGTTTGAAGACATACAACAAGAATTTGAAGACAATGCTGGCCATCGGCGGATGGAACGAGGGCTCCACCAGGTTCTCTCCCATGGTCGGCTCCAGGGAGAGAAGGAAGGAGTTCGTCAGGAACGCTATCAAGGTATTATAATCTGAATAGATGTTTTTGTTAGACTTAATCAGAACATTTAAGCAACGTGCAACATTCACCCAAAAAATCATACATATGGAGCAACTAGCGAAAACTACATAGACCTCATCAAAAGGCTTGAAACCTGGGCATGTGAGGGTGCATTTCGAAAATTAGTAGCATCGCAAATAGCTGATAAATTTTTCAATATTACTAAATGAAATTGGGAAATATCGCTCTGTAGTGCACTAAAATATTGCAATTTGCGACGTTACGAACTATCATTTCATAACGTCTTTAGAAAATTGTATCGCAAATGTTTACTTTATCTACCATACGTGCCACCGTTTCTTTAGTTTAAAAGATGTTCATCAAAGCTGTCAATCTGTAAATAGATATAATTCACAACACAAATTACACTACCTTTTACGTCAGTAATTGTCATAAAATTTTCTCTTCATCGATAAAGTCTTCATTCAAAAGATTGGACATGTTGAACATCAAAGCTTCTCTGATCTCTGCATTTGCGAGGCTATTACTTTCTCCATAGACCTGTAATTACATTGCACCTTTCTTTGTGAAATTAGATTAGAAAATGTTACGACAATTTATTACGAATTATACGGTAGTATGACTTTGGGAATTTCTGCACAACTTGGCTATTTGTGTTTTTCTCACAATTGCTTTTTGTTTAATTTACGAGATTTTCTAACGTAAATACGAGTAATGATCTTAATTTAGACCGAGTGTCATTACTATGTGACTTTTTAGCGACCATTTTGCCTCATTTATGTAAATATCATTTAATACAATGAAAGTATTTAAAAACTCGCAAGCGCAACTCTCGAAAATACATCGTAACCTTGACTGGTTAAGTACATTATTGTCAGTCGAGATCATGCCTTCTTGTTACTTCAGTAGTTTCCTGCCTCCTCACCTGGTTTTCCGCATTTGGTCCATGAAGGAATCACAATTAAAATTAACTAGCTTAGGCTTTGTCGGCGTGAAATTTCTTGTTCCCCGTTTCCCAATCGGTTCTCGAGACATCATCAAAAAAGCCGTTCCATACAAAATGTATGAGAAAATGAATATTCGTCATAATTTCATTTTTCGTGAACTTTTCGCATGTTTTAGTTATTCTTCTTTTCGGGGCGGAGACAAATCCAACATCACAGATCATAAAAATAGGTCCAGCCGTTCTTGAGTTATAAATGGTGTAACTAACCCGAATTTGTTTTATATATTTAGATTAATATAACCAATAGATTTTCGTTACAAGAAATCGTTTAAGGATTTCTATGGGGCGCTTATAGGGGCGTCATAGCTCAGTTTTCCAAAGAGCTCTTAAAACTAACTTAAAATATAATAGGTGGGTAGTTGGATTTGGGAGCAAGGGTTGTTGAGTATAGTACGGCAGGGTATGGATTGATAAAGTTACACCATAAAAAAATAAAAAACTGTAATTAAAACTCCTTCTTGCTCCACAGTTCCTCAGACAGAACCGCTTCGACGGTTTAGACCTGGATTGGGAGTACCCGGCCTTCCGTGACGGAGGGAAGCCCAAGGATAGAGAGAACTACGCCAAGCTCGTGAAGGAGCTTCGGGAGGAGTTCGACAGGGAATCCGAGAAGACTGGCAAACCCAGGCTTCTGCTGACTATGGCTGTGCCAGCGGGCATCGAGTACATACAGAAGGGATTTGACGTGAAGACGCTGAACCGGTAAGTGTTGTATTTTTGTAGGTTAGTTGTGAAAGGTGATTAGAATAGTGGCAGGAAGGGCATCTTTTTTCACGGCCAAAGCAAGGAAAACCTATGTCGAGTAATGTTTACTTAAAGAATTTAAATTTGAAAAGTTAGGAGTCTACATTGTCAAAGAAAAGAAAAAATAAACTCAAAATATTCATATTTATACGCAATTGTCTTCAGCAAAATTCTTAAAAAAAAAAATCTGCAACGACCTCAGTCTAGTGCAAATTATGCAAAAGTATTAATATTTACTACTTTTCTATGTCTGACATTTAATTTAAAATACCTCCACTTGTTCCACAAACAAACACTCTTTTAAATCATTACACAACAAACCACAAATACACACATGACTTTGTGCAAATTACCAAAGACTACACCGTGCAAATACTTAATTGTCACATGCAAATACATTGCTCCATACACACATTACATACTCACACCACTCATATACAACACATCACGACACTTGCTTAATTTACTAGTTCAATGTCGTGTTGCCTAATATATCGGCGGTGGTGAAAGTGATAGGCGAATAAACGTATTGTGATGAGCTTTTGTACACGATTTCAAAATCTGGGTCTTGAAGTATCGAAATAGTAAGGACGAGAAACAATATTTTGATTTCTTCGAAGAAAAACATAAAATGTTTTGAACAAATTCTATCTTGAGATGAATCTTGATGATGAGTTTCATCGATGTGATAGGGAGTTTGGAACTATAATATTTAAGCCGGTTTGTCCCTAAATGTTCATGTTTTGATTCTGTTGCAAATATAGGCGTATATAGGGAAGGAAGCCGGGTGGGTCATGCCCAGCCCAGAATGGTCTGGATCCCACCCCAGGACACATGGTTACCGATTCGAAATTCTAGGCTGAACATTTAAATAACTTCACACAAAAAAACTTCAATCAAATAAATAATCTGCAACCGAGAAATAAACTAGTTGTGGTACTGAATCTGGTACGCCAAGGATTGCCTTTCCTGCCATCCTTGCTGAATCAAAAAATAGAGGTAATATTTTAGAAATGATCAACTGTTTGCTAAATACGATTAAACATTTTCCAAATATTTCGAAAAACATGTAACATCAGTTACATGTTTTTCTAACCATGCATCGCATCTCAGGCCCTGGAAAATAGCGCTAGATATGCCAATGGTTGCGAAGATAGATACCTCTTTTTGTCTGATTGTCTGAAAGCGACCATTTTGGATCGCAAGTGTGTGACAAAATCGCTCTCCGCTTCGACCTCAGACCAACCTACACTCCATGCCCCTGATAAGAATGTCACACGATCGAAATCGGAATTTTAATTATTGTAAATGTAAAGCCTAAACCGTCCGGCGCGGGCGCAGGCTTGAAACAACATCAAACACGTTACTACTGAGCTTACGCCTCGTCAGTATGGCCGCTCACATTTTATGATCGAATACCAAGAATCAACTCGGCAACTTACAAGGATTCTGTGTATAATAAAAGTTGATTTGATTCCTATGAACTTGTTCAAACATTTCGTCGAAGTGTGCTTTCGTAATTCATAAATAATTTATTTCGTATCATCTATATTCACTAATCAGACTTATTTTTAAAGTTCTAGATAGAATCTGCTTCTGCATTAGGAATCTTCGCAATTTTGTGGTGATCTTTCTATACATACAAATAAACAAAATTGAAGTGTCTGTTTGTAATGTCATATTAACAGCTTTTTACTGAATGAAGTAATTACGGTACTTATAACAAATCAAAAAAAAATTGTCTGTCTGTCTATCTGTTTGTTCCGGCTAATCTCCGAAACAGCTGGACCGATTTTGACGGGACTTTCACTGGCAGATAGCTGATGTTATAAGGAGTAACTTAGACTACGCGACTGAAGCCGCGGGCATCAGCTAGTTTATTAATGTCATATTTGAATAAAAATCGAGTTCTATCTTTCTTTGCCTGCTTTCACTGAAATTGAATTTGGAGATATCATATACCTAGTCAATATCATTCATGAGGAATGTGTTAATTTAATCATAAAAACCCTTCATTCTCCATTTTAAAACCATCTTTAACAAGCTGCTCCGATTCACTTTCAATTTAAAACACCATTAAAAGACACCACAATTCCCATTAACTTAGAATCCCACAGCACATTCTCATCACATGCTTCGTTCAATGTTCCAATGCTAGCGAGTACGAGTACTAGTGGTTTCGCAAGTACCAGCTGATTTGAATGAGGCAGACAATGCATCAGAGCTTTGAATACACAATGGGAATTGCTACGGTGACCATGGAGTAAGGGTTATGCAAGTTAGATGGCCTTGGGAGTTCGTGTGGTGTGTAAACGAACCTCCGGGGTAATTTTGCATTTGTTGAAGTGTAGAAATCTTCACTTGATGCAAATCCATTATGGCCATCATGTTATATGCCGATAGCTGCAATTGTGTCTGTTTTTATTTTACGGCTAAGCTTCCGTGTACTTGATAGAACATGTTTTAAGAGTTCCGTACCATCAAAAGGAAAAAACGAAACCCTTATAGGATCACTCGTGTGTCTGTCTATCTGTTCGTCTGTCACAGCCAATTTGCTCCTAATTTACTGGGCCGATTAAGTTGAAACTTGGTACACATATGAACTTCTGTGACCCAAATATGGACGTGTAACGTAAATAAATGAATTTTGAAGATGGGGGTCACTTTTGGGGGGATAACTAGAAAATTAAAAAAAAATAGTTTTGTATACTGTATTGTGTGACATATCAAATGAAAGGGCTTATTGTAAGAATTTCAGATATAATTTTTAAATATATACTTTTAAAGTTATTGACGTGACAACGTCTAATAAATCGATGAACGCCGGCTGCATGCACGAAAAAGGATAACTCAGTATCGCGTTACGCTCATTGTCCCGTTACGCTCATCGTACGCTTGCGCTGCATCAATGTTTTGTTATGACGTTGTCACGTTAAACTATCGTTCGTAAACCAACTTTACACACAACCAACTTTTTTTTTAAACAAAATGGATGAAAATTAACCATTCTTCCCATTATCGCCGAAACTACTGATCCAATTTTTTTTTAAAAATACGGTGCAGCCGTATCGAAGATTAACTGAAACATCCAGACAATTTTATATTTTTATTTTTTTATATTTATACATATTATGTATACATTTACTTTCATATAAATTTAGTAAAAAGCTGTTATTTTTATGTTATAAACAGACACTTCCATTTTTTTATTTATAAAGAAGATGTAAGATAACTTACAACCTCAGCTTCCTTTAAATGATAACACCCTATGACATTGCTCAAAAATATTTCAGTTGAATTGCTTTATTCTTATTTTGTATTCATGCATGACTATTTTATTTTTCCGGTGTGAACTTGACTTATAAAAATATGACATTAAAAACTGATTACCTGACATTTATTGATTATGATAGATTTGTATACTATTCTAGTGCTTAATGTTGCATGCCTTACGGTAGAATGTACTGGATCCAATTGTTTTTCCTTTTATACGCCATCAAACTTATGTTTTTGTTACATACATTCTTTGCAAATAAATGATTTCTGATTCTGATTCTGATTCCGATTCCGCTTCTGTAGACTAACGCTTCACACAGTGTAGATAAACAGTGTCATAACAAAAACATAATTATAATGTCTGTCTTAAAAATGACACTGCTTTCATTAAATAACATCCCAATTGCCATGAAATCTTGGCAGCCCTACACAGTTCTAAACAATGAGATGTGTTAATTCTCTTCCACCGTCCTTCAACGCTCTGGTTCCTTCGCTTAGCTTTGTCTTAGCATATTTACGCAAAGAGCTCGGAAGACAATAGCTTAGTTTACGATTTGGGGTTTACGATAAATTAAGTAGCGTGTGATGAAAATCAGCGCTAAGTATTAGCGCAGGCTTTGTCGGTGTTAGCACTTTTTTTTTTGTAAGAAGAAAGAAAGAAAAATGTTTTATTTGATACACGCACAGGAAATACAAATAGTAAAAAAGGAGCATTAAAAACGAACAAAAATTATATATTTTTTCGAATAAAAAAAAAACAAAAAAATTTAAATAAATCCCTGAGCGACGCCAAAACGGCTCCTGTCTGAGCATAACGCTGTGATATTTAAAAAAAATGACGCAGCTCTGGTATTCTGATAGGGCCCGCTGTGATGGCACGGGCGGTGTGCATGGACCTACATAAATCCTATTAGGGCAAAAAAAAAAAACGGTACTATGAACAGTGGCCAGCACATTAAGCTACACGAAACTGTCAAATTTCTCCAATCGATTTTAAACTTTAAAATGTTGGTGATTAAGTTCAAAATCCAGGACGTGGCGTAAATAGTGGTCTAACGTTTAGGGGTCGAAACCATATATATTCAGCTATCACATACCACAATTTAAACAATTTTTTATAGGTCTCCGAATAATATAATATTATTTTTAAAAGTTTGAAAAATTGACAACTAGCTTTACTAATTTAGCTGTAATTTCTAGAAATGACATTATTTTTTTGTTTATGATACTTTAATGTCACGTATAGAAATTATAGCCAAATTAGTAAAGCTAGCTATTTTCGAAAGAGAAAAAAAAAACTGAGAAGGTAGAAAAATTGTGGTTTGTGATAGCTGAATATACGGTGTATAGACCTCTTAACGTTGGACCACTATTTACGCCACGCCCTGATTACAACATCCAGACATCAACCATCGGGCAGTAGCACACCAGACACAACACCCGTCTGGTCGGAGCATCCTCCCTTTTTCATAGAGTACTAGCTGTTGTCCGCGGCTTCGCCCGCGTGGATGTCAATACTTCCCTAGTTGAATCGGATTTGGTACAGAATTTCATGGGTTTTAATTATTTTACCCCGTTAAGGGTAGATTTTCAAAAAACCCTGATACACGTTATTTTTTATTTTTGGTCTCAAGTATTTCTACTGAGTTTCAAGTTAATCGCACCGCGCGTTAAAATTCCTACATACAAACTTTGACACCCTGCAATCCCCCTTTGAGGGGTAATTTTGAAAAACTAATAATGAAAAATGTTATTACTTACTTAGCCAAGTATTTGTGCCAATTTAAGTTTCAAGCTACTCAACCAAATGAATAAGATTTTTCATACAAACTTTCATCTCCTATTTTATCCCCTTAGGGGTGGAATTTCCAAAAATCCTTTCTTAGTGCACCCCTAGACCTCATAAGGAACCTACGTGCCAAATTTGGAATATCTAGACCCAGCGGTTTGGGCTGTGCGTTGATATATCAGTCAGTCAGTCAGGACTTTGAATTTATATGGAAGATAGATAGATGAGTGAACTTACACCCTGTTCCTCACACCTCTATAGGTACACCCATTTCGTTTAGTAGCTGGTTATTTTTATCTTAAAATTATCATTCTCGAAGCCTTATAAGATTTTGTGTCAAGTGTGGTCAATGCCATCCATCCCACCGATATCCTAGATACGGCACGTTAACACATCAATAAAAACTTTAATGAAGCACGTACATTATAATTCGCCAACAAAAATACAGTTATTTAATAACACACAAACAAAGGACCGTCTTTGAACCCACACTAATTAATCTCTAATTTATCACTAATGATTACAGGAAATACATAATTATCTGCTAATTTAAGGTCAACCATCGTTCTTATTTTGTTATTTTTATCTCATTATACTGCATCTGTATTATGCTGCACCGTCATCACGTCTACGCCGGATGTTGCTGGAAACCAGCGCTGGGGCTCTGTCTCGCATAGAGTCGCAGCATTATGCTGAGCGATGGCCGTTTTGCATGGTTATGACGCATATTTTCCCCCAACTTGTTCTTTTCGTGCTTGTGTTCTTTCTTTGCGTCATGTTTACCGCAAATAAACATTTTCTTTCTTTTCTTTTTAAAATCACTTGAACTACGAAAATTACTAGGAAAACCACTAGAAATAAAGCCCCGTGTTCATGGTAAATTTTTGTTGAGCAACAGTTGATCAACATTGTTTATGAGCAATGACAGAGTTGCTAGAAACAAAGTTTAAGTTTATTGTATATGTCTTGTCCACACGCCATGTTTGCGTCAAAATGTTGTCCGACGAAGAAGTGTTGTTGTGTTCTCTGTATCTAATGTATATGTTATGGACCAAATGATAAATTGGGCATTATACGCAATGCCCGGTCATTATGAAAAATGCCCAATATGAGAGTGCAATTTGATAATAATTATTCAAATCATCAAATTGACCGGGCATTATACATATTGTCCATCACCTTTTGGGCAGTCTAATACAAACATATTTAATTACTATTTTTTTATTGTTATTGTCGTTTGACAAAATTTCAAACGTAGAATCAATATTTAAAATCAATCCTTTGGGTTAGGTTAGGTAGAACTTTGGCCATTAACGCCCCATCCCCACTATTGTTGGTGAATCATTTGGGTTAGGTTAGGTTAGAACGAGTATTATCAAATTGCCCAATTGTCATGTAGCAATATAATAATGACCGTGCAATGTGATAAATAATGAAGTTAAGATAATATTTCATCACTTAGCCCGATAGAGCTAGACATTATTCATAATGCTCGTACATTATTAATAATGCCCGCTGCTTTTTTTTTTTTTTTAGTGTTCTAAATGATTGTTGCGCTGTAGTCCCAGATTTTTATTAATTTTGCTTGGGTAGTTTTTGAGTTATCTTCGATAATACGTATTAAATTCACCTTGTGTATCTTGGTGATGTTTTAACACTTCCTGTCACTGTTGTTTACATAGCAAGTCCTGGTATATGAATTGGTGTGGGTAGGTACCATAGCTAAAAAGTAAAAAATAAAAACTTTTTTCCAAAAAAGTACAACCCACTTCCAAAAATAGCACTTAAAGTGAAAAATTACTTTAATTTCGGAAGTCGGTGTCCAAAAACTAAAACACAGATCCGACACCGGCTTCCGAAATTAAAGTTGTTTTTCTCTTAATTCATACATAAGGATAGATAAATAACACAATAATTTACTTTCTGAATGAAGTACCTACGTGGGCGAACTGGTTAAACAAATATTTCGGGCCATGGAATCTGATTGAATACTTGCAAAGGTCAAGGTAAATTAGTTTCGGACCATATTTAACGATCATTCGTTCCCATGGCGATCTTGAAATGATTATTATGGTGTGTCAGGTGTTAAGAGATTGATTCCGCATTCGATAAGATTGGCGTGCTATGTAAACGTTAGAAAAAATAATTCAAGTGCAATCATAGAAGTTCTCTTGTATCATGAGCAGTGGCGTAACTATACCGTTCGAGGCCCGTGGCAAATTCATCGGATGCCCTAAAATAAAGAAACTTTTTTTTTAACATTGCCCCATACTAGGAATTTCTTCTGTATCGTGGATGCGTTTACAAACATTTAAACTCACATACACAAGCAGCCAGACAATTACTATCAATATGCGATAGAAAATCCCGCAAACAGTGAACGTTCAGTTTCACATTAGACATTTCTAGAGACCTCACTCTACACTAGCGCCTCTAGCGGCGAATGCAAGCGCGATAGTCCTCATATCGTCGTTGCTGTGCAGTTGATGATGATCTAGTTCTAAATATGACCAATCTGTTTCAGATACTTGGACTGGATGAACCTGCTGTCGTACGACTACCACTCAGCGTTCGAGCCGGCAGTCAACCACCACGCGCCTTTGTACCCACTGGAAGAACCCAACGAATACAGCGTGGATAACGAACTTAATATTGTAAGTATAAGTTGAGAGAAACAAAGGCCTTCGACCATTGATTTAAGAAAAAGGAAGATAAGGTACCGCTTTAATGTCACATAAACATTTTTGGACTAGAAACAATTACATGTAAACACCCACACAACTACATTTTCCGATGTCGTGCGTCATGCATCAACAACCCAAATAGAGAGATATGACGCGGGCTGCAGCGGGAACGAGATAGCAATAATTGTCACTGTTACGTACCCAAAACAACTCAGATACAAATGGCGACCTATAAAGCAATATTATTCAGGAATTTTTAAAGAAAATGAGTTTTGATGTTCTTACGAGTGGAAAGTAATCCCGTGGAACTTGTTTTTGGTTTGTGAATTATTTGAGCATATTTTGAAAACACAGGAAGGTATTGTTACAAAAACGCCAGTTCAATTGTGGCTAAGGTCAGAAGTGCCCATCGGCACAGTTTATGCGGTCCACACCGATGAGCGCGTACCTAATCTTCCTTTTTTAAACATCAAAACTTTGCAAAAACGGTTTCGCTGATGTCAATAGGCCAATAACAAACAACTGACGATCAAATCAACTTCTATTTTCGAAGATGACTCGTGAAATAAGTTGACTTTTTCAAGCCATTTTGGCATTATATAACTAAGGCGATATTACCCGACAGAGACCGCGCTTACTATATAGTTTTATGAATCCATTGGAAACATAAAAAACAGAGTTATAAAATTCAGAAAAAAATTGAATATCTTATTTAATGATCTGGCGGACATGCAATCACTTTTAATAACTCGATTTGATTAACTTTGCTGCATAGAAGAAAAAACATAAAGTTACGTATAAGTTAAGTGTAAGTTTTCGTAATGTAATCAAATACTTTTATTTTATTACTCAATCTTTACGACTGTAGCTCATGTCATTTATGTAGCTCGGACTGTTGTCACAGGCAGTATTCAATTCGAAACCGGTCTATCCTTCAATCAATCAGATTAGCCTTTTGTAGACGGCTGCTAGACGTGGTAATTCCAAGGTTGCAACACGATTTTGACCTTCAAAGACATATCAACATACATTGTGGTACAAGGTCCACGGCATTGGAATGTGTATGCACTGATATGAGTCAAACCTTGGTATCTGTAAGCCTAGAAAAAATCGGCAGACAACTTTCTTCTAGTGCTTGACGCTGGTTTTCAACTGGACCTGCAAGAACTACCTTTTCAAAATCTAAATATGGCTACTGTCTAGGCTCATTCATGTTTTTATGCTGAGTAATTACCTCCTTTTCATGCCACTTCTTCAACCAAATCCTGTAATCTCATACTTTTCCTTCCAGGACTACACGATCAAGTTCTACATCGAGAGCGGCGCAGACCCATCTAAGTTGGTGCTCGGTATACCGACGTACGGACGCTCCTACACGCTGTTCAACCCTGATGCTGTGGAGATCGGATCACCGGCTGATGGTCCAGGGGAACAGGGAGACGCTACCAGAGAGAAGGGATACTTGGCTTATTATGAGGTGAGGAAAAGTGATTTCAATATTTTTATTGTAATTTAAGCGTTTCTGCAAGACCAGGGAGAAAAGGAGAAAAGTGGGCTTTCTAGGGGCTAGTTTTCGTAACGTTTGTTGTTCGAAAATTGGTGATGAAATTGGTTCGATTCCCGGTTCAGACAGGCGATTATTTAAAATTCTTTGACTGCAGTTCGTATTGCTTTTAAAATAAAAATTAAGTCTTCATTCAGTAAATTTTTCTTTCTACAGTATTTAAGATACTTTCCCTCCATGTGGTAAAGTCGAGGAATGCCCTGTATATCTATTATCATATTCTGTGACCATAGACGCGTTGCTACGATCACTATCAACAGTGTCTCCGAATTTATAATCTCACTATTGTCACTTGAATAATTGTATAGTTTTGATTGCCATGTCTGATAAGTTTTATGTGTTGAGACAGTATCAACAACTTGTCAACAAACGGCATTCTTGACGCTCGATTATGATTTATGATGTACGATTCGTAACTACAATGTCAACCACCAAGGCTCTTGACGGTGTGTTTGAATATTGACAAGACTACATCGAGATTGTTCTTGCATTGAAATCTTGTTAATAAAAGAACAAACACAACAACACAAACATGATGCAAAGAAAGAACACAGACACGAAAATAACAAGTTGAGGGAAAACATGCGTCACATCCAAGCAAAACGGCCATCGCTCAGCATAATGCTGCGCGACCCTATGCGAGACAGAGCCCCAGCGCTGGTGTTCAGCGACAGCCGGTGTTGACGTGATGACGACAATAAAAAATAAAATAAATACAATAACTAGTTCTAAAAGTTTATATAAATACTAGCTTCAGCCCGCGACTTCGTCCGCGTGAAATTTCGGCCCACCCATCGTGTCGCATCCCGTCGCGCGCCCACGCTATAACTTCGTTATCGCTTAGCGTTCTATCTGACTTTTGTTCTTTTCACTTGGCTCCTAAGGATCGTAACGTGATGTTATATAGCCTTCCTCGATAAATGGGCTATCCAACACTAAAATAATTGTAAAATTCGAACCAGAAGTTCCTGAGATCAGCGCGTTCAAACAAACAAACTCTTCATCAGCTTTATAATATTAGTATAGATAATATTATAGTGCCCCACCCTATTTCCTCCCGTGGGTGTCTTAAAAGGCGACTGAGGGACTTACTAGAGAATGGGCAGCAGCGTTCTCTATGCATTTTTAACACCATACGCACACACAGATCGCCTGCCAAGCGTGGCGATTATGGCAAACTCCCCCATTAGGGGGGCCTATGTCCAGCTGTGGACGTCTTTCGGCTGAAATGATGATGATGAGGAAAAAAAATAACTGATAAAAATATTATCAAGTATTACCAAAGTTAAATTGCTAGTCAATTGTTAGCAAAAACTATTAGAGTTCACAATTCTTAAAATATTTCTTCCAGATCTGCGAATCCCTAAAACCCAAAAAGAAGAAGCGCCAGGCATCCGAAGAAGATTCTGAGGAGTATTCAGACGAAGAGGAAGAGGAAGAGTGGACCGTGATGCACCCCAACCCTGACGCAATGGGCCCCGTGGCCTTCAAGGGCAACCAGTGGGTCGGCTACGATGATGTGGATATCGTTAGGAAGAAGGCGGAATATGTAGCTGAGAATGGACTTGGAGGTCAGTTATTTCATGAATTGTATAAATTGATGTTAGTTAAAACTTTATTGGTATTGGTGCCGATTCCCCTGTTCACAAACTAAAATAAATTTAAGTTCAGTGCATCTTTTTCTTTCTATTTCATTAAGAAAAGGACAGAAGATAAATTTTTGTTAAGTCCTGTCAAATTAATCAGCGCTTGACGTAAATTGACGTAATTTTATTAGGCAAGTCTAAACTTAAAACGAAAATAATTGTTTTTTTTTTTTATTTCAACCCAAAGAAATTTAAAAAAAAACAATGATTTACGTTGTGTTAGTTTCCAAACATAACCCGAAATATAAGTGATTATAACTTAAAAAATAAAAAACTTTAATTAAAAACAAATTTTCATCCCCTTTACACCCCCTTAAGGCTTGAAATTCTAACAACACCGTTGCGTTAGCTTCCAACCATAAGCCTAAATAGTAAAAATTTTTCTTCGAAAATTATGGACTTTTCAACTTCATCCCCCTTTTTAACAATTCGGGGGTGGAATTATCAAAAACGCTAAACTCAAAATTTGATGATCCTAACTTTAAAACTGACGGACTTTCATATAAACTTCCATCCCCTTTAGGGGTGGAATTCCCAAAATTCCTTTCTTAGTGGATACTTAGTCTTCACAAAGAACACACCGTCCAAGTTTCATGTCTCTAGGACCAGCGGTTTGGGCTGTGTGTTGATATATCACCCAGTCAGTCAGTCAGTTTACCATTATATATATATATATATATATATATATATATATATAATATAAATAATAAATGTAGTGATGATGCATAAGCATTCCTTAATTTTAAAATGAACCCCATTCCATCACTATATAATATAAATATTATTAAAAATATAATAAAGCAAAAAAGAATCGTAGTTTAAATTAATCTTTATTCTTTTTTCTAGGTATTATGTTCTGGTCTATCGACAACGATGACTTCCGCGGCGCGTGTCACGACAAGCCCTACCCTCTCATTGAAGCTGCCAAGGAGTCGTACTTCGCTAAACTTGGGTGAGTACTTGTTTTAAATTGAAATAAAATATTACATATAAACCTACATGGGCACTTATGAAACGTCAGAAGCTAGGTGCACAGTTCCAATGGGTCGTTTCCTATGGAGAAGAACCGGCAAGAAACTCCACGATTACTCTTTTGAAAATAATTGGCTTTTACAATATTTTCAAATAACATTGATGTTAATAGGCATGGGAGAACAGTGTGCCTTTCAACAAGTACCAGGTACCAGTACCTTTCAACAAATTTATAGTATACTAGGCCTACAACGTTCTCACATACACAAAATGGAAAAGAATTTTTATAAACAGTTAAATTAAAAACAAAACCTGTTTGAAATAAATGACATTATTACCATTACAACTACAGTAGCAAATCTGAATAATTATCACGTCCACAATTTAAACACACCGACAGCGATGTTTCCTGGGTATAAAAAAAATAAAAACTGTTTAGTCCGTCAATCAGATAATAAAAAATATTAGACACGTATTTTTTCCTTTATCATATTATTAAAAATGACTTAGATAAAACAAACGGTGTCACCTTATTTCGCAAACAGATATTTCATAGAATTTTGTTTCCCAGAAAATGTTTCGTATAATATTTGGTTTTAAAGACTATTTACTTGAATGAAACATATTTCACAGAAACACAATACAATGAATTTTTTATCACATTTTTTTGTTTCAAACTTATCAAACAGTAGAATTATTTTTTAACGAATATTGTTTGTTCGATATAAGTTAGTGACAGAAACGAATCGCTGCAAAACCGACTCCACGTAGTCTTGTCTGCCCTACCCCTAGAGTGTAATTTAAATCCGCGTAGGCGCGGAGGGGCGAGGCGGCCCGCGAGCTGAGGAGCTGGGCCTCAAGTCTGCTATTACAATAGTGTCAGAATGGTCTCGCCATTGTGAGTATTTGACATTGTTTGTATGGCAAATCTGTCAAAAAGTCACAATGAAGAGACCATTCTGACACTATTGTAATAGCAGACTTGAGGCCCAGGTGGTTTTAACGCTCGCCGCCGCGGCTGAGGCTGGCCAGCAAGCCGAAGCTGCGGTGGTGAGCGTGAATACCATCTGCGACGATAAGCTCGCGTGGAACCGCTGGAGCCCCGCAGCGCCGGAGCCGTGACAGAAACCATGCCTGCTTCATGTTGCATGCTCGCTTGCATCCTGCATGCTTGCTTGCATGCTGCATGCTTGCTTGCATGCTGCATGCTTGCTTGCACGCTGCATGTTGCATGCTTGCTTGCATGCTGCAATTAGCAAAAAAATGATGTTGAAAAATTTTAAATGGATAAAATGATATTCTTGGTAATAAGTTTTATATTAAATAAACAATATAAGGATAAAGAATATTTGATTTGTTATTCTATGATATGACTATTCTAACGTTAAACTTTATGTGAAACAAAAATCAATGATTTAAAAATCTTCAAAGTAAGTATTCTGCGTATTGATTATTCTATTAAACGAAAATATGAGAATTTTTTTATGTGAAACGAAATTCTACAAAACTATTAGCTACGAAACAACGTACAACAGATAAAACACATTAAACTTGGGGAGTGGGGGCTCATTACGTCACAGTTACGTATAAAATCTAGCAAGAAGTGACGTCATGCCACATTTGAACTCAATGATCGCCGTAATGATTTGATTACGCAAAAAAAGAAAAAATACGTGTCCAATATTTTTTTATAATCTATATGACGGACAAAAGAATTTTTTTTTTGTCATTATCCCTATTGACACAAGATAAACACACTCTGTGTTCTTATAAATCAACTAAAAAAACAGATTTCTACACAATCCTGAAACTTGTTTGTTTCTTCAATTAAGGTTTCTTATGCTAATTTAACAATATTATAACGGTCACTTCTTCAACAGATCGACAGGCAATGTCATTAAGGAGAAGGTATCCACCAGCACCAGGAGGAAGAGCAGACCGAGGAGTTCCACCAGTACCACTACCACTACCACGCCCAAACCGTCTTCCAAGTAAGTTGTTAATCTATAAAAAAATAATGCTTTTTATTTCTTGTAGATAATAAAATTTCTATAAATATATCTCTACTTAATATAAATCTTTATAACATCTTTCTTATCTATAACTTCAGTTTCTTATTTTTCGTATTAGTATTCTTATTTTAGTTCTGTTAGTTTTACATTTAATATATTTAAGTATTAGTAGAAGTTTTTTGTTAAATATTAATTATTAAGTAAGTACTTATACTACTTATTTTAGCCTTGTGGGCGATGCCACGGGCAGCAGCTTGTGTTTGATAATTTTTTTTAGTGTCAAGTTTTTGTGATGAAGCTGAAGTAAAAAAAAAAAAACAATAATTTCAAACTGACTAACTTGTTTTATACTTGTTATAGGAGCAACCGTCGTAAGCCCAGCACGAGCGTCACAAGCACGACTCCTGCCTGGAACATCATCACACCCGAACCACCGACCACGCCCGATCCAGGATCAGGTACGTTTTCCCGTTCATAGACATTCCTGACAAGAGTGAATGTTCAATCAAAATATACATCACGCAATAAAAATAGATTAAACTTACCAAACTCTAAGTTAAAAATGCACTCAACAAGTACACTAGTGATGTCAATTAAAATATATAATAAATTACCAGAAAAAATTAAAGCAGAACAAATCACTTATGCAAAAAGTAACTTTTTCAGGAAAAGTATTTAAACTTTAGTATCGTATCATATATATATTTGATGACACTTCATGATTTAGGGAATATGGATAGGTTATATCCTGACGTGTTCTTTTAAGTTTAAAACAAAATAAATGAAACCATATAATTCAAATTAATACACTTCTCCTGAAGCATAAGTATTTTATAGTTTGCATAAGTGACAGAGTTGCACCGGGGGTGCGAAATATTTAATACATCCATACTAATATTATAAATGTGAAGTAGTAACTCTGTCTATCTGTCTGGTTACATTTTGACGCCTAAACTGCTGAACCGATCATCATTGAATTTGGCAGAGATATCCTGGGATATGGAGAAGGAGATAGGTTACTTTTTTACGCGATAACCGACATCCACGCGGGAGAAGCCGCGGGGAAAAGCTATTTCATAAATAAATAACAACAATTTCTATTATCAAAATGCTATTATAATATCAATAATAAATATTTAAAAGTCAAATTTTTAATTACATGTTTTATAAAATAATTACAATATACAGGGTGAAATTTAATTCATGGGCATCCTCTTAGGGGGTCATTTTACTCATCATTATGAACAACTTTCACTATGGGACCAAACCCGAAATCTCGAAAAAAAAAAATCTGCTGTTCCCTACATTTTGACGAGTTATGCGAACAAAAATGTAGGGGACAGCTGATTTTTTTTCGAGATTCCAGGTTTTTTTTTTATACCATTCAATAGCTAGAATAATTTCGCATCTAATGGTATAAGCCAAATAGCGCAATCCAACTTAAAACATAAAAAAAACCACTAAGAAGTTTTTTTATATCTCAATTTTCCCCCAAATTACTAAGAGATTTGACGTCATGACGGAAAAACTAATTTACAAAAAGTCGTTTTTCTCAAAACTTACTCCGATTGAGTAAGCGCTTTATGGCTTATCAGGGCAGTATAGACAAATAAAAGCCCTCTTCCTCTCTCCTATTTTTGCTGTGCCCGACACACAATGATCATATTTTTTAAAACCTATCCACCTAAGTTCACATGATTGTGGAAGCAATAAATATATTGAATAGGTACCTACATTCTGTCTGTCCTATTGGGCTGAAAGCAAAAATAATAATGGTTAGTTGGAACATTGGTCTCAAAGACACCATGATGTTGCAATGTAGTTTGATAATTTAAGTATGCACGTTGGTAGGCGTTTAATTAAAATTATATCTGTTACCTCTTAGGAACTTATACCAAAGACCTTATTAGGTAAATTCTTTGTGAAATGTAAAATCCTTAGTAAAGAAATTATCATAATGTTTCATGTACATAATGAAACATTATGATGCATTATGTGTGTGCATCTTCTTTCCAGACTTCAAGTGTGTCGACGAAGGGTTCTACCCTCACCCACGTGACTGCAAGAAGTACTTCTGGTGTCTCGACTCTGGACCTTCCAACCTCGGAATTGTTGCTCATCAGTTCACTTGTCCATCTGGTAAGATTACTGCCAATTTTCTGAAGTGTTTTGTAACTTTAAAGAAGTCATGATCGAGTTGTGTATATAAGGTGTATCTATTCATACACGAAATATTTTAAGAGATACACCTATAGATGTTAAAGAAGCCATGGAAACGATTTTTTTTTTAAATCTAAGTAAATTATTAAAAAAATAAAATATAATAAAATTAGGTACCTGATATTATATGATGATAATTATAAAATGACACCGCGCTTATGCCGCCTCCGTCGCCGCGTCCGGGCTGGTTATTCATAGAATAAGTAAGTAAAGGTTTTGCAAAATGTCTCTAGCAATTTGAAAATAAAAAAAATCCGTTGCTATGACTTTATTACCTTATATTTAAGTTTCTAATTCATCTACAACGCCACATGCAAACTACGTTAAATACCTCTAGGCGCGATTAAAAAAAGAAAGATTGAGATTTAGATTAAGTTTAAGTTGCAATACTTAGTAAGAAACGCATTTTTGCGTTAGGGTGAATGAACTCTGATAAAGATGTCGCCGCTCCATTCCGGACCATTACCGGCCATTCTCGGACTGCGCTCGTAACAGGGTGTTTCAAACTACGTCATTCGTCATAATTAATAAAAAAAAAAAAAAAAACATGTTCTTAAATATATTTTTTTTAATGAATGATTAGTAGTCATTGGATACACGAAGTGAGTTGTCGTTGTAAGATGATTAAAATGTCACGGTGTATACAACATCCCGACATCAACCGTCGGGCAGTTGCCCACCAGACACGACAGCCTTCTGGTCGGAGGATCCTCCCATTTCTCTCTTTTGGAAGAACAGGGTGTAAAGTTCACTCATACTCTATAGTATGAGTGAACTTTACACCCTTTTCCTCATACCTCTATAAATTTACTATTGAGAAATAATCTATACAAATAAATAAAATTGAAGTGTCTGTTTGTAATGTCAAAATAACAACTTTTTACGAAATGCATATGAAAGTATATGCGGTACTTAAAACAACATTTTTTTTTTGTCTGTCTGTCTCTCTGTTTGTTCCGGCTAATCTCCGACACGGCTGTACCGATTTTGACGGTACTTTCACTGGAAGATAACTGATGTTACAAGGAGTAACTGAAGCTACTTTCCCAATTACACATACTATTAATCATTATATTTATTATATCATTCATCTATCTTTATTCATATTTACACTAAGAACAACTAAACTCATTACCCTCTTAATCCCCAGGTCTATTCTTCAACAAGGCAGCAGACTCCTGCGACTTTGCCCGCAACGTACTCTGCAAGAACAAAGACCCCACCACCAAGGCCCCCACCACGCGCGCCCCCACCACTAAGGCCGTCACCACCAGCACCACCACCACTACAACTACTAGGAAGCCCATCAGGCTCAGTACGAAGAGCTCTTCGCTGTTCAGGACTACTTCGACGACTACTCCTGAACCTGAGGTAAGATTTTTTTTACAACATCCTTCAAATTCCCTCTCAGTATCACCTGAAAGTATAGAAAATTTATAATTATTAAATGCGGATTCGACCAAACTTGTATACGTCTTATAGTAAAAAAAAAACACAAATTATTTATACATAACGTCATATACGATTGAAATGTGTCTTCATTACACCAATTTCCACAAACCAATTTGGTCGAACCCTCCCAAAGTAAACAAAATACTAGATTTTTAATGAATTTCTAAATAAAAGTAGGGACTACTACTATGGGACTATTGCTGTTTGTGTATGTGAGACTAAATGTTTGTAAACGCATCCACAGTAAAGAAGAAATTCCGAGAGAGAAGAAAGGTTAAAAAAAAAAAAATATTGGGTGTCTTGCCGAATCATGTCCTACTAATTGTCGAACTTAACTAAATTTGGTCTGTTTCATATTGTATAGGAAGAGGAATACGAAGACGAATTTCGTGAGGAGCCAACTGATGAAGAAGCTGAGGATCCCAGAGTTATCAAGGAACTGATTGATCTGATCAGGAAAGTCGGTAAGTAATAATAAATAATACAACACATTTTAAGTAAAGGATATACCAATTTGTTCATCTTATACAAATTAACTTCATTGTTTCTATGAGTGACGAGTACAGAACAAAACCTAATAAGTTATAAAATACAAAGTCTATAGAAGCATCAACATATTTTCAAATATTTAACTTGTCTATTTCTGCAGGTGGTATCGAACAGTTGGAGAAACAGCTTCGTTTTGGTGAGAGCAACCAGGCTAGCACGGACGGCGGCATCACGACCACGCCTTCTCCCTACAAGAAGAAGCTGTACCAGAAAGTATTGGAGAGGACACGCGGACAGAACAGGTAGGCTATTGATGAAGTAACGGATACGAGTGAATACTCCATTACTAAATTATTCTCCGATGTAGATCATTACCTCATTATGTAATACAGCAAATGATAAAAAAGTTATTATTATATCTAGAGATAGGATATTCGGATGCATATTTACCTGAAGTACTTTTTTTCTATGAAAGTATGGAAGAAGCGGCTTCATAAAATTCTTATTTAAAAAACAATTACCCCGGGATTCTTGGATTGCATAACTATTCCGATGCATTTTTATTTAAAATTAATTTTAACCCCTGATGCAAATATGTGTTTGAAAGGTATAAAAGGAGGGGTGGTGAGTGTTAGATAAAACAAAAAAAAAAACATTAATTAAAATAATTATTATGAATAAATTAAGTAGGTCTATATCCTGATTGGGCATAAATATTACCTCGGCTGTTTAAGCAGGTAGATATGCATCCGATTCAATAGTCAGAAAAACAAAAAGTTTGTCGGTTCCGGAACCGCGGGATTTTTTCGATACAAAAGTGCATTATTTCCATATTAGCCAACATCTCAACTTTATATGTACAAGTTAAACTAAATATTATAACATCGTCTACAGATACACTGGACCTAACAGCATACTCGAAAATTCTGGACAAAACAGTAGGCGTGGACCACAAAATGCTGGTATAGAACCATCAAGTGATAGAGACAAGCTGATAAGAAAAGACCGTCCACAGTAAGTTTACTTTCTGAAATAAATCAATTAAAATACATACAAAAAGTACTTAAAATGCACAAACAGTATTTCTCCCTACTACATACTCATTTACTATAAAATCATCCAGGTACACAACGATCAATCGTCAACGCGGATCGAAAGGAACCACTGAAGCAACTCCAGAAAGCGATGAGATTGAAGATGAATCCGAAGAAGAAGTACAACAGTCTCTCAGATCTAAAACTGTAGATACAGAGCCCAGAGTCGGAACAACTACCAAGCCACTGCAATATGTAAATATCCGCAGAGCGAGACCAACAACTTCAGACACAGCTGATGATACTGCTTCTCGGTAAGAATTGCAGCATGTTGAAATGATGAGAAACTTGCGTTTTGATAACTTTTATGCGGGATCGCTTAAATACAAATACGGAGATCAAATTAAAAAAAAACTTAAAAGAGAGGTAACTTTATTATTACTTCACCTATGAATCTATGGCCATTCTAATTATGTTTCGTTATTCTAGGAACGCTCTGTTCGAACGCTCAGAGCCTTTCGTGACTGTTTCTGACACACCGAACTCACTGGATATACTGAGCGCAAGACGAGAAAATCAACCAGAATACGTTACAATCAGGAGACAGCGACCTACCACTGAGGAAACTACTACTGTGCAGTAAGTTATACTTTACATTTCAAATATAAATCCAATAAAATGACTTAAAAATTAAACTAATAAAAAATAAACTTTTTATAATACCCTTAAAATTTCATTATTCTAGATTTCAAAATTCTGAAGAAGATGTAGAACTCCAAGAAACAGCATTAGAAAGAGAAATATCAACACAACCCCAGTATACTTCTATCGTACGATCTCGTTCAACCTCCCGTCCCATTGAAGAGCCTAGCTCTGAAGCCCCTGTACTTAGAGTACGTACCACTACCGTCGCTACTGAAGAAACTAGTAGTCCTGACCCTACTACTGTCCTATCTGTCCAAATATCCTCCTTCCTTAACTCCCCGAGCTCTGCCGAAATTGAAACAACTGAGATTGAATCGCCCGCTCCGACTACTGTAGTTGAAACTACGACTCCAACCACAACTACAACCACGACTACTACGACTCCAGCACCTCCTAGTCTCCCCACTCGACGTACTCTGATCAGGCGGCGAGGCTCCACGACCCTATCTCCAAGTACAGCAGCCTCATCAAGCTCCACACAGGTGAGTCCCAGGAATTATACTTTTGTGAACCGACGACGACCTCTGCCAAGGCCGAACGAAATATCTTCGGATTCAGACGATTCTGCCGACGTTTCTCGTAAAATTAGATCCACTACTCCGGATAGTCGTGAAGTCGATGAAGCTATACCTAGGGAAACCGGTCCGGTCGGTAGGAAATTTAGGAGTAGGTTCCAAGCCTCTCAGACTGCTCGAAGTGATGACTCTATTCCCGCTGCCGCATCTCCTGTGTCAAGGGGGTCGTTCAAACCCCAGGTTTTAAACACCGATGAAGTTATTTCTTTAACTCCAATTGACGTGGAACCACAATTCGTTCCGAGACAAGTTTCTACCTTTAGCACAAGAGCTGACAGACGTCTCCGCAGGCCCATTGCTAGCACTGCCTCTGATGCGATACCTGATAGTGAAGGTTCAGCTGCTACTGTAGAGACTAGTCGACCAAGCCTTCTCCCGCGTGGTCGTAGCCGCTTCACAATAAGTACCACAACAGAAGCCACAGCTCAACCAGCTTCTGTTTCTTTTGCTCAGAGAAGACCAACATTTGCAAGATTCACTCCACGGCCTTTTACGCGTTCGCCATCTTCAACTGCTTCACCTGACGCGGACGATGAAAATACTGAATTGCCTGAAGAAACTACAACACAAAGAATTGCATCTCGTCTACCTTTTGGTAGGTCTAGACCTACATCAACCGCTTCACCGAGAATAATAGCCAGAAAGTTACCATTCCCATCTCGTCAATCAACTACTCAACAAACCATATCTAATAATGACAATGATGATGACGAAGAACCTGAAAGTAGAAATGATGATATTTTACTTTCTGAGAGCGCCAGAGAAGAGAAAGAGCACGAAGAAGGTGAAATAACTGAAGAGGCTCCTAAACGTAGAGTTATTATTAAGAAATTTAGGGCTCCCGGTCCAGCCGATAGTGACACGGTTTCCACTGAATCAATTCCTATTGATGATTCTGGTAAAAAGAGATTCAGAGTCATCAGACGCAGGCCAACTTCTACGACAGGACCTCCAGAACCAGTTACTACTGAAGCGTCTACTGCACCTGGCCTACAGAGGATTCGTAAGATAATTCGCAAGAAACTAAAACCTGCTGAAGATGACGCGGAATTAACAGCTAAGTCTGTTGGTTCTCTTAATACTTTCAGAAGCTCGACTACTGAAGAATTTAACTATGGAGAAAAGACACGACCCACGACTACTACTACTGAAATTGTAACAGAGCCAATAATAGAGGAAGTTACCGAATTTTATAAAGAGAAGAAAGTTAAAGTGGAGCTACAAGGTGAAAACATTGAGCTCAAGGAACAGGTTACAGAAAAAGCCATTGAAAATCAAGAAGAAAAACAAGTAGAGCAAGCAGTTGAACAAACAACTGTAGCACCTGAATCAAATGGAAATACTCAAACGATTCAACTTAAGAATACGGAAAGTAGTCAAGAAACGGTTGTAGAAGGCAAATCCGATAATAATGAACCAAGTTCGAACGATGGTTCTGAGACTGTGAAAGAATATAAGGAAAGCTCCGATAAGTCTGAAGGCGAAGTTAAAATTGAAACAGACACAAAACCTGAAACGGAAGATAAACCCGAGGTGACAGTAATATCTGAAGGGAAGTCTGTAGATATTTCTGAAAACAAAGAAACAACTGTAACTGAATCAACTGTAACGGAAACTGATGACTCACAAACAGAAACTACAACTGCGAGTACCACTGTGTCGACCACATCATCAAGCAGGTCTAGGTTGCCTTACAGGCCTCGTAAAAAATTATATACGCCATCCACTGAATCTTCAATACCATCAACAAGTCGAGTTTTTAGCCGAAAATACAATCCTGGCGTTTACACAAGTCCTGCGACTGCTGACAGACCGCTCTTCAGACCAACTGGCAGTACAAGGAGACCATTCTCGTCGAAACTATTTACAAGAAAGCCTTTCACTCCTAGAACCACCCAGAGATTTGAAGATGACGAAGAATATAATGATGAGGAGCTTCTTGAAGAGGATCCAGAATCAGATAACCCATTCGTTTTCGTGCCGCCTAACCAACTATTCACAAGAAAACCTGACTCTGAAGAAGAAGGTGACGAAGGCATTCATGACGAAGCTGCTAACTCCGAAGAATTGTTAGATGAGGAAGAAGAGGGACCTTATGACGGAGAGGTAGTCGACGAGGATGAGACACCCACAAGGTTTGCTCTCACTACAAGAAGACCAGGTTTTAGGCCTCGCATAGTAAACTCAAACACATTCAGAACTTCCACATCTACAACAGAAATTCCAAAGAGATTCCCAAGCTCTCAGAACAGAACTGGAATCATAACTAGATTTAGTAACAAACCAGCTGTTGATACTAAAAAACGAGTGCAAAACTTCCCACCAGGTTACAACTTCCCTGTGAGCGCCCCTAAACCTAAAGGTATTGTACCAATTATTATTAGGAATGGAACTCAAGGAGCTGAGAAGAAATCTAAAGATGTAACGACTACGACTGCTTCAGTTACTGAAGGTGAAACCACTACATCATTTGATGATGATTATCTCACAGTAACAACTTCGACTGATGATAAAGAGCTCACTACCTCTCAAGATGCATCTACAACTAATACTGATGAAATGGAAACCGCAACATATGAAATGGAAGTAGACAATAGTACTGATGATTACTTAGAGAGTACAGATGGTACTTCGAACTACCCAACAACACAAGATATTACCACAATTGCGCAAACTGAGGCTGAAATTAAAACAACAATTGTGCAAAATACTGTTGGTTATATTGTACCTAACACAGAAACTACAACTGAACCAATACCTACGACTGTTCCCACAACTACTACATCTGAGCTTGCTCCTCCACCACCGCCGATCATTAAAACACAATTTGATAAGTTATTCTCCATTACTCGAGTTGTTGAAGTAAATTCAAAATTAGACAAACACCACATAAACAAAAATAAAGAAACCACTCTTATTGAAGAAGGTAAAATCATGGTTGAAAAGAAACCCGTTATTGATAAAATCGGTGAAGTCAGTAGATTCAGTCTTATCAAAATAGTTGAAGATGATATCCCAATTTATTTAACAAAATTCGGTCACATATATCCAGTTGAGCATCCACCTGAAAACCATATCCGTATTGACGAAGCAAGAAATGCTAGAGCTTTGGTTGAAACTTTTCCTGAAACGCCCAGAGAAAATCTAGTTGCGTCGGAGAGTGTTAATGAAGCTTACAGGCATATCAAGAAAGTATCTGATTCTGAGAAACCCGATGAAAATAAAGATCATGTAGAACATCTACCTGCCGATGACTTTCTAAGCTACGTTAATGAAGAAAACAAAACTGACCTAGAACATGACGGCCCTCTGTTCGCTACATGGCAATTCGTTCCAGCAGCATATGAAAATGAAAAAATAAGAGCTGCCAAAAGTTTTGAAATAGTAACACCACGTTCGATGCTGACTAACCCATCTACTTTATCTTTAGAAGGATTGTTTAAAACTGAGAACCCACTCATGGCACGTAAAGTAAATGATGATAAAAATCAACCTTTTGTCGTATATTCTGCATCAGTACCAAACAAAGAGGAAGAAGCCAACATTTTCAAAATAACCCCTTTGAAACCTGAAACAGGTCGTAACATACTTACTTTTGCCAAAGGCCAAGAATTTAACGGAGGCTCTGCCGATGAAGTGGCTACAGTAAAAAATCCAATAATCAACATTTCAGTGTTACCGCAAACTTCTGAAAATTCAACAGTATCTCCTCCCTCTTCCACGAGATCTAGCACTATATCCTTTACTACCCCCACAACGACCACAATAAAAGAAACTCCGTCAAATTCAAGTCCTATAATAGATTTGCTCTCTACGACTCAAGCTACCACTGAAGCTCCAACAACTACATCAACAGACACACCTTCGACTACAGAAACAGTACCAGAAGAAACGACGACTGTCAAAATATCGCCTTTGGATGCCAAACGAACAAAATTTGGATTACCTAGAAGACCCATCATAAAATCTACAAACTTCACTAGACCAAGCGTAGCTCCAAGAACATTTAAGAAAATAAACGCGACGGTAGCATCTAATTTAAACCAGAAAACAAACAAAACCACTTTTAGTCCGTCTAAATCCCGTTTCAGTGCAAACAGAGTTCAAAACGTCCCAGTAGATCTTAAGAAGAAAAATAACACTCCCAAAATAGTTATTAAGACCTTTACTACAGCTAAAACGTACACGACAGAGAGTCCAAAGACGACAACAGAGAGAAAAATATATTTCAAACCAATCAGACCTAATTTTAGACCAGCCTTCTTCCCAAGAAAAACAACAACGCCTCCCGTCACCGGAGACACTTAATAATCTGGCTAAATCTAGTTCTTACTAGATTTATGCGGCTCCCACTAGTAGGATCCGGTTTCTCTGGCCATAATAACATGAACGACTGATAATATTTGTATAATTGGTTTATAATAATCCAAACACGATTCGTCCGAATCCGAAAATATGAAATTGCAAGGTTTTAAAATTGTCATTCGTTGATCTTTCAAGGCATAATATTTTAACATGATAATTTTGAAAAATACTCTTATACTGATGGGATAACTTGTATATATAGGTACACAACATCATTATAGTCATATTTCTTAGAGATTTTAATAGCTTTAATAATATTCTAGGTTTTAATGAAAGTTTTATTGTACCAAATAATTGTATTTATTAGTTCGTTTTGGTAGAAGAGACTTTCAGTTTACAAAATGTCATAAGTTATGATTAGATTACATTTATTTAAAGGTTTTATTATTATATTAATAATTATTAATCGTTACCATTAAATGTACATATCGATGGTTAGGATTGGGATGTTTATTGTAATAATGTGAATGAAATATTGTAACATTCAAAGAAAAAGGTTTGTAATAAAGTATTAGAATTTATTTTTTATGTTATTTTAGTTGTAAAAAAAATCCGGACAAATATTTTGTGCTCGCACCCCTTTTATCAACAGAGTCGTCACAATATTTTTATAATTATTATAAAAAAAAAAACATTATGTTACACAATTTTATCATCTTTGTGCTCATCCAAGACTGGGATTCACAGGTAAGTGCTTATTTCTATATCATTCCTATTTTAAGTTCCAAATAGCATCTATAATAATTTGCAATAGCTATCATATCACTCAGGTTTACAAAACTATTTTTAAAACAAATGTGTTAGACGCACTTTAAAGAAGTTGATGGCATTTTCACTATTCATTGTGTGTAGGTAGAATTTAATAAAATACCGCGTGTGTAAACTGTAGTGAATAGGTCCTATCTTAATGTTGGCAATATTACAATGACTTTCAGTTTCATGAGATCATTGTTAACTATCCCGATTGAAATGAGTGATTTCACGTTTTTTTGTATCAAATCTATTTTCATTAATAGATAAATTAGTTCCTAAAAGCAGCGAACACTTTTCTACATGCCTACCTATTACCGTAATCGCCGTTTTTATCTTCACCTTATAAAACCGCATTGTGCTATTTCTTATTGCGTTCGGAACAATAGTTAGCTATTATTGAAAGACAATTGATTCTCATATTCAAAAGGTTTTCTCAGTGGCATGGCATGTCAAAATACAATGTTGTGTGGACATTTAATTAGAAATTGCGCATCTAATAAAATAGTAAAATGCAAACACAGAGAAGCATTCTTATGAGATCTTTATTGCAAACACATAGACACAAATATACAAAAAAACAAACATCGAAAGAGGTTGCATTCAGCAATTAAATTTTGTAAATTACAAAAACAAAATCTTTGTCAATCATTTCAGAACATTAGGACGTCCAAATTAAAACTATTACTCAAATTAAACTGCATACTTATCAGTGCATAAACTTAAGTGATTTATTACCCTTTCTAGCTGCGTTAAACATTGCAATTTTCAACATTAAAAACGTATATATCCTCATTTTATGTTTAGCAACAGTGCTATGTATGCACCCAAACTACATAAATAACCTGTCTACAATGCAGGGGTTTATTTTATTATAAACGTTTCTTAAAGTTAAGAAACCTTTAATACGTCATAAATGTCCTAAATAGATGTTAATCACTACTTAACTCGTAAGCAAC
Organism: Dryobota labecula; assembly: GCA_947523025.1. Classification (NCBI taxonomy): domain Eukaryota; kingdom Metazoa; phylum Arthropoda; class Insecta; order Lepidoptera; family Noctuidae; genus Dryobota; species Dryobota labecula. The sequence goes on along the minus strand of OX383296.1, from coordinate 3,168,164 downwards.
GTTTATAAATAAACCCCCTAATGTACAAAGACTTTGAATTCATTCACAAGTACTTATTGTATTATGACTCATTCATTACTAACGGTCTGTAGAATGCTTTGCCATTCCAATCCGTAGGTACTTATTGTTTCTCAACGATTCTGAAATTAAACTTGTAGACTTGACGCGTGCAAAGACTAACTGATTTTCCGATTGGCTGCCAAATTCTCTGATTGGTTAATCTACTGTCACATTTCATGCTTACTTGTTGTGATTGGTTGACAGAACTGACAACAGCCAATGACTTGATAGAAGATGTTATTAAATAAGCTTTCAAAACTATAGTCATTTAAGAAGATGTATTGATACTCGTTATAGATTCAGAAGCTACGGCTAGTATTTGAAAGTAAATTGAGCTTCATAATTTATCGGCAAACAACGTTCCATAGTAAAGCTGTAATGGAATTGCCTTCAGGCGTAAAACAGAATTCTCGCAGAGCGACAGTAGGACAAACAATTATTTTGTAGTTATCGATCTATCTATGTTTAATGTAAATCAGTTTCATGATTGCCTGACTTACAGACAACGATAAGTCTAAACCACAACAGATTATCACGTCGTGTAGTTTTATGAATATCTCTTAGGGCTTTGGCAGTGTAGAGGTACCTACCTCACCCACCTATTGGTAGGTACCAATAGGTGGGTGAGGTAGGTACCCACAAAAAATATTTCCAATCAAATCAAACGTAGGTACGTTTGATTTGATTGGAAATATTTTTTTAAACTTAACCCTAAATGAGTCCACTGTACAGTCAGCTGCAGAGAAATCTCACCCCCTAGCAATGAATAAATACATTGCTAGGGCGTGAGATTTCTCTGCAGCTGACCGTACAATTGAAGTATGCGGTTAAAGTTAGTCAGTTGGATCATTAATTTTCTCATGGTCACGGGTGACCTAATTAGTAAAAAAATATAGTCTAATAGCAATGACCCGCATTGCATTAGAATTCTAATCACACATGAGATTGTCAGCCTACAGTGCCCTTCACTTTTATGTTTAAGCTAACAGCCGTTAAATGAAACCTAAAGTTAGGAATCCTAGGTTTATATCGATCGCAGTTTCTAGTTTATCATACGTTGATTGATATCTCCAAGTAGTTGCGATACGGATTCATTATTATTATTTATTTATTTATATATATAATCAAGTATATCATAATCAAGTAACAAGACTCATACAAATTATTTGGTATACAATTTCGATTACAATTGTAAATACAAGACACTTAATTAAATTAATAGTAATGGATAGGATTTAGTAATGATTGCAATGAGCTTGCAACAATGATGGATAATGTGAAATTGTAATGAGATAGCTGTCAAACATAGTTTCTAAAAGAATTTGTAAATTACATGAACTACATTGCAATCAACGGATTCCTCGTTTTCACAAGAGTCTTTCTGAGTAATACAGTCTTAAACTATTCTATGCATGTAATTTTCTGTCAAACTTTACTCAAACCAAAGCATTTATTTCAAATAATCGATCTACAGGCATTTTTGAATTCACAAAGAGTCGATCAGTTAGCCAGAAAGTTTAAGCTAGCCGTTAGGTGTGCGTTACTCCAGCGGAATGTTGTCGCTTTTCAGGATTTCGGCTTGACATATATATAATTAGTACCCCACCTCGTGTAAATATGCCCGAAATTTAGAATTTGTGCGTCCAGCCGATCCAAAGATATTCACGAAAAACAGATTCCGCTGGAGTAACGTTACCCCAGTGGCAGGTTTTTTAACCGGTAGTTGTAGTTGAGTACAAACTAGCTACTTAGTTAGATCACATTTGTGCCTAATTATGCCCAAAAAATGAAATTTGTGCGTCTTGAGGTTTCAGAGTTATTCAAGATGTCGCTGGGGTAACGGTTAGCAAATTGCCGTACCTCTCAAACGGCATGTTATACAACTACGATTTTACGATTGGCACAATTTACTGCGCGCCCGCTTTTAGACAGTCATTCGAATTTGTTCGGTTAATCGTGAAATTTCTTTTCCTATGGTTTTTTCTTACATCTGTGTAGTTACAAGGATTTTTCAGCAATTAAATAAAGGTACTAATTATTTGTCGAATCCTAATTACCATCACTTAATAATAACTCATACGTAATATATTGGAGTGTTACATTTTAGCCTAGCCAGATTTTAATTAAAATGGAATAGCTCTCTGAGGAATTGGAATAGAAACATCTAATTTCGCATGATGCTTTGAGTTCATAAAAGGTACAAACCACCATAATTGGATAGTTTCTAGGGTTTCTCATTGAAGCGCAAGGATCGATTTTAGGGTTTTTGAAAATCTATTTCTTATTTTCCAACGGTGTCGATTATAGAAAAAATAAAATTGCACAGCAAAGCACAAATTAAGACCCACCGTAGTAAAAAAAAAACCTAGTTGTATTTCATGCCGTTTGAGAAGTACAGCAATTTGCTAAACTTACCCCAGCGGCATCTTGAATAACTCTGAAACCTCAAGACGCACAAATTTCATTTTTGGGCAAAATTAGGCACAAATGTGATCTAAGTAGCTAGTTTGTACTCAGTTACGACCACCGGTTAAAAAACCTGCCACTGGGGTAACGTTACTCCAGCGGAATCTGTTTTTCGTGAATAACTTTGGATCGACTGGACGCACAAATTCTAAATTTCGGGCACATTTACACGAGATGGGGTACTAATTATCTGTCAAGCCGAAATCCTGAAAAGCGACAACATTCCGCTGGAGTAACGCACACAGCCGTTAGCCGTTCCAAAACGTAGATCCGTATAGAGAAGAATTCCGCTAAAATAACTCCATGGACACCATTTTGTTGTATTAGTACCTAAGGGCTGTTTTATTCCTTTAATTATCATTTGACAAGTTAATAAATGTAGTAGGTAGGGTATGTATTTGCATTCAGTATGCTACAAATTTTGTTGATTTTCAACATTACATATTATCGTATTTTTTTTAAATATTGTATTTGTTTTTAAATCAAACCAGCTTCTATCTTTTCATCAGCATCTTTCGGTTCAAGCTATATCATATACTTACGGTAATAAATAATGAAAAGTCGTGACTCCTGCGCATCTTATTACTGGATTCTCGTGATTCTCGTATACAAACCTGCTTATGTACTGGCTTTGTCTATTCATTCATCGTACTTACATGGTCGGTGGTTTCATCATTTCGTAAGTGCCTGCCGAAGGGAACTTAGCAACTACTATGTAGCATGTATCTGTGTAGGTACTGATTCAAACAAAAGCTGTTGTTTTCGTATAATTAACAGTTTTACGTCAAAGTTTATGTAATATTGATTTATTTAAAGGTATTTCGTCTGGATATCACCAGGTAAAATATTGACTAAAGATTAGGATGCAGTTAAAAACGTCTAAAATGGTTGTGTAGAGATAACTGACAGTAATTTAGCTTAGAGGTTTGATTTTTCATTATTGTACAAAAAAGTTTCAGTACCTATTTGTAAGCTCTATTTTGTTTACTTCGATGCCATTCTTTTCATCTCTTAATTTGACCGTAGATGTTTGTGGCAAGAAGCATTTTCTAATGCTATTTACAGAGCTTTATGCGGTATTAACGTTATCATTTACTTTATCTAGTAACTTGAAAATATTCTGTTCCTAGATTGCTAAGGGAATACCACCAGGTATATCATTTTAGGTTGTGTTATCAGTATTTTGGTTCTATCGACGACTTTCACTTATCACATGTGGGTCGAAATTTCGTCCTTATTATATCCCTATTTCCTTTTCAATAATACTCAGTAGGTAGCCATTTACGTAAAGTATAGAGTTCTCAAATACTTGGCAAATAAATTTTATTACGAGTGTTGTATCATCTGCGACCCACTTGTGGGCCGGTTTAGCAGACGCTGCTATGAATATCAAGTAGATTGTTCAGTATTAAGCTATTTTCCTTGTGTGCTAGGCAGAGATATCTACTAATTTGAAATAACTGTATATCTAGCTAGAATTTTGTGTGAACTTTACACTAGCTCATCTGGCTTAGCTTTGCTTGCTTGGCTGGCACAAGTACTTAATCTTATGCTACATAATATGTTAAATTACTACAAAAAATACTATCAGAACATACCTATATACTTCTTATTCCCTGCCCACCATAAGAAATAGAACCTTACTACTCGAGATTGCTCTAACTTTTTACAACTATACCTGACGATCTCCTCAAAGCTATCTGCCCTCAAACTCAAACCATTAAAAAGCTTTAAGTTCTGCACGGTCAAAAGAATAACCTCATCGTCTTTGACTCTTTTTTGTCATTCTATTGTACTGCATTTATGTAAAGTGAAAGTTCTGATCTCAATTATCTTGTTTTTATTACGATTGGTGTAAAAGTAATACCACTTCCAATCTCTTTCACTTTAAAATTAAGTACATTTTTATGTATGAAATTCCTGTTTTACTTTAAAACATGCTAAAATCTACTCTATACATCAAAGTTACTCAAGCAGGGTGATAGGGTTCAGGGTGAATCAAGGAAACACGCAAATTGACTTGTTTTATTTAACAATCTGTATCATCATTGTTTTCTTAAGTCTACCCTGAGAATCTTCAAAATTCTTCTCCAAGGTCTCCATGTCTTTCCTCATTATTTGTTCTTCAAATCACCAGATGACGATTCTGGCTACCACGATCGTGCTTCATCCTCCTTCCATGTTAATCTGAAACAATGGAAAAAAATCGTTATTATGATAAAATTTGGCAGCAGTTTCATCTCCTTTAAGGGACTTATTAGTATTATTGTTGTCATTTCGATGTACCATTTTACATCCATTTACAGTCACTACACGTTCAGAGATTTCAGATAAATAATTCTTAATCATTGTAGTAGATCTATCGTTATTTATAAAGGCTAGACTATATTAATACATAGTGTGTATAGCTTGTATGGAACTATTGGTTCCCACGCGAACTGTGAGAGTTGTTAGCATCTGAGAGGAACAGCCGGTTTCTTGCGATGCTACTGGCCGTCGATTTCACTACATATACATTATTGGAATCTTGTGAATTCGCACGTTGTTGCTATAAGGCTGGTGACGCGTAAGGTGCTGTGTTCACATCGAGAAGCAAGTGGTTTCTCGATGTGAACACATTCTTTGCTTATTCAACGTGCCTATAGTTGGTAGTTTCTGTCTTACCTGTATATTTGTATCTATAGTTTAATAATACTTATACGATAAGTCTCGTTTTTATGCTTATACAAATTCAATAAAAAAGAAACTTTTATTATATTTCCTAGTAAAGACAAAGATAATAAACACAGATAGTTTATTAGTAGTAGTCTCACAAATCACAATGTTTCTTTCATCTATCACAAATAAAAAAATATTTCGGTTAGTTCAAATAGTTCAGATAATCGCACGTCAGTAGTGTAGTAACACTTTTACCACAAAAACCGACTCTACGAAAAAAGGAGCGATTGATGTGCTTTTGACTGTACAAAACTACTACCAATACTATCAATACTACTGCAGCTACCAATATAGCACCTACATGCTAAACAATACATCAATCCATCTAATTTGCGCGCACGCATTTCACCCACAGTATCGACGCGCAGCATCCGACCGGAGAAAACTACTTTCTCTGAGCAATGACTTGTTTAGCGAGATATTATCTAACGGTTGCGTCAGATGCTGGTGACACGTTTTGATTTCAACGCTGTTATTAATTGCAGCTCTTTTGCTCTGATTGGATTAAAAAATAATTGTATATGGATCCGAATGAATGATTGTTTTACGTCGTAAAATACGTTAGGATGGAATGAACGCCATCTACCACTTGACCTATATCTGATAGAAAATACTGCTATTTTGTTTCTGATATTTATATATAGTTTTGTTTAATGCATAGAGTTACTGTGCTAAGTATCGCGTTGCCTCTTATAAGGGTTATTTTAATACTAGTAGATTGTTCATTAATAAATTTATAATTGCTAATCGTTATCCATGTTGACATTATAAAACCCATAAATAAAGGGAAGTTTTACCTAATAGATTTGCGATATGCACCTTATAACCTATAAACTATTAATCACCGTGTCTAATCAGAAGAGTGTTTTAAGTAGGTAAAGCCAAGAATTAGGTTTTGTAATTGTAACAATATCATAAGAATCAACTTTTTGATTACTAAAAAGAGTTTGTCCTATGATAGTGCAAGGGATTGCAATTAATATTAATCTGACAAATATTTTTATCAAATCAATTTGCTGACTTAATATGTATATAAACGATTGATTAAAAACGTATTGACGAGGTAAAGGCCGACCAAATTAATATAAATCAAATATTAAATCATATGATTTATATGCAATTGAACGACCTTTGATAATAAGCTCGTAACTCCAATTTATAATCATAAGCCAATTAATTTAAATGACAAACGAATTAAATATATTTTTGTTTTAGTAGGCAGACATACGATTTTTTTTTTAAATCTCTTATACGTACGGTTAAAACTTTGAGGTAAAAGGCAAGGTAATAAATACTATCGTCCAAATAAAGACATAGAAAACACCTAATCACGTTGTAACATGCGTTTTCCCATACTTCGAAGAACTACGTCATATATCTCTACTTAACACTGTTTCTATCGATCGCCTAATTAAAAAAGAAGACATTTTGTAGGACATCGCTCAGCATAATGCTGCGATCCTATGTAAGACAGAGCCGAAACTGATTTTGACAAAGCACTGATTTTTTGCGACAGAAGGCGTTGACGTGATGACGTCAACCGGTACAGTATATAATGAGATAAAAATAACAAAATAAGAAAAAAAAAAAAAAATATATATAATAATACTTTTAATATTAAAATGTGCAACATTCCGTATTTTTCATTTGGAATGGTTATTGTTAATTCATTTGGAATTATAGTTCGATTTAATACAGGCAAACTTGTACTAGTCACGTGAATACTTAGTATTATACTTGCCTAGTGCTGGTTTATTGAGTTATTGTGGTTAGGACCATGAAGTAGGAATGAATGGAGTGCCAATTTGCGCATGGATATTGCAAGGTGACTTCAGCAAGAGCACAAGCAGTGCCTAGCATGGCTAAAGGATATTAGACTTTTTAGTAGGTCTTGCCTGCAATAAGGCCTTGCAAGTCACGTCGAGAGACATGCCAAAGTGTCATTAGATTGCAGTCCAAAAAAAAACTATTATTTTTCCTTGAACACAGAAAAGTGCAGGATGGCACATTACTATGCTATCAGTGTGTGTGTCTGTTACCGAGTCCCTATTGAAAGCAAATGTTGATATACCTAATGTTACATGAGAAAATGAAAAATTGACAAAAACCTACTAGTCGTTTACGTTATGTCTATATTGCATGGCACTGATGGCACTCATGCCAAACCTTATTGATATATTATGAGAATTCACACGTTAGCCCTCATTCATATTACTCCATGTGTGTAAATACTAAATAGTAGGTACGTCGATTTAAGTTACTGACGACTTGTGCAATGACATAACGAGGTGCGATCATATACTCGTACTTTTGGTAATATAAGCCGAGTCAATATTTAAAGATGATTGAGTATAGAGCTCGAATAGAGGCAAGCATTATATGTAGTCATTGAGCATAAATGGAAGTTCACCTTCATTCTCTCTTCCTGTTAACACATTGCACATAAATGTTTTGATTTGATTGAACTTGGAAAAGGCATAAATGTGTTGTGAAAATATGTTTAGAAAATATATTTTTTATTTTTATTTTAACTTTGCTAAGCTTAGAGAGTTACGTCGAGTTTTAAGTTATCTATGTTTCAGTACCCTAGCCTCAGATAGAAGCAAGGAACGGATAAGCTTAAAATATAACAAAATAATGTTAGAATGGTTAGAACCGATAATTAATTAGAGAAAATAAAACTGCAAGAGTAATTATTATTGCCGAAGTAATCACTAATCGTAGACAGAAATATGACTCAAAAAAAATCTAATTACAAGTTTATGCTAATTTAAAATTACCACGTTAGGTAAAAGAAGATTAATAATGTTGCCATAATTTCATATTTCCGCTTCCGTTTCTCACTGTATTATACCCGGTAATTTTACAAATTAACTGGTAACATTAGTTTATTAACTGGTTCACATTCTCGTTACATTAACCGATGAGGTAATGACTTATGTAATGTTCGCTTTGCTCCGAATAGGCTGAACAGGACCTTTTGTTAAATTCCTTTGCCTACTTGAAATGTTAATTTGAGTATACTTAGTCTATGGATTTCCTTAAAGAGTTTCTAAGAAGGTTGAATATGTATGGTCAGAGTAACATATTTGTGTAATGAGACCATTTCCTGTACTTTAGAAGATAGTTTCCATTGAGACATAAATGTTGACGAATTAACTTGAATACTGTTAAGTAATTTTGTCGTGGTAAAAGGCGTGTATAAATTTTACTATGTTGATTTCTCAGATCATGCAGTCAATAACGATGTTTGCAGTGCTGTCATCCGGTATTTCTTTGGGTATTAAATTACTGGCTTTTGCATCACGTTGTTATTAGCACTAATACTACTCTAACATATTTAAACTATGCCGTATAATCTTATGACCCTAGACAAGTCTATTCTCGGCCTAAAACCACATAATTCTGCATCTACCAGAGGCATTTAAATAAACTTACAATCTACCCCATAACTGGGCATGTAAACGATGGTACTACCGCAATTTTATTCCCTTTTAAGGTACGAATGAAACGATTCTAATGTCCGCCCTGACGTTCCTAAACAAGACATCATTGCGCATGTCACATTCTTCAACAAATTGGCATAGCAGGAAGACGTGAGCACTAATATTTACTCAATTACCTAACCTTTAATTAAATAGAAAGCTCATCATTCAGGTTTGCCGCCATTTTTTGTCGTATTGCGACAGGCGTTATGCAAATCTCATCCACGGTCAAACAGCGCGTAAGTCGCCACGCCTCTGTATGAATAGCCGGGTTTACGTTATGGCGTAGTAATTCTGTAAATGAGCGTGTAGGAGGATCATGACTTTGGGAAGAATAACAAAAATAAAATAAATCCTACCATAGCAACAAGGATTTTAAATATTATAACATTTTGGACACAGTTAAAATTGACGTTACATCTTAAGTTAATATTTTTGAAAAATATTCTATCAAGTTTTTATCTGACCACTGACACTTCTCTGTTACTAAAGCAAATAATTAATGATTTAAAATCATTCCCGATATGGAATTATTAATAACTTTGAGATTGTCATATTATAAGTACGATTATCCCATTCATACACTTCAAGAATGTCATTTGACTATATCAGTGTTTGTTGCACATCATCCACATGGTCGGATATGGTCAACGACACGGTTGGGCAACTTAATCGCATGTAAGTGGACCCTCAGTTCCGTCACAGATGCTGGACGTGAGTCATGGCTTCATGAGTCAGGATTAAGATATATTTAAATAGTTTATGGAAATTAAATGTTTGAGGAAGGCCAGAATGCACAGCCTTGTCAACCTAACTTGCTGAATGATTTCAACGGATAACTACATTTCTTATAAAGTTAAAGACTAAGTTAGACTCTTTATAATTAAGCAATGCCGTAGGATATCGTTAAGGTATAACCATTGCCGTATCTAGCTCTAATTTCCACGTGGGTCTGGTCACTGAGATGCGATGGCCAATGAATCCGAGTCGACGACAAATATAATTTCGAAAAATATGTAACCCATGTTACATGTTTTTCGATATGTTTGGAAAATGTTCAATCGTATTTAGCGAACGTTTGATCATTTCTAAAAAGTTTCCTCTATTTTTTGATTCAGTAAGGATTTCCCTCTGCAAGGTGGCCTCTTAAAGGCAATACTTGGCGTACCAGATACAGGTACATATGGGTATAACATCAACCTACAATATTCACTGAACATTAGACTTACTTACACACAATCCACTCATTGCAAAAAATAAGGAAAAAAATGTTGATTAAATTGACTAAAAGTACAGATTAATACAGATGGGACTAAATTGCTTGTGGAATGAAGGAAAATGCACTATCACTGCAAAGGTTATTCTTGTAACTCGTATGTGATATTACTCAAGAACATAATACTAGCAAGATATCATAATTGGTGTAATATTTAAATCCCAGATGTTAAATTTTTGGCTTCAATGAAGACAGACTGAAAAGCTGCAGCCGTTTAAAATCAAAAATAGAACCATAGACGTGGAGAAGAGATGGCAAAGGACAAAACCTATATCAAAAGGAGTTCAATCTAGCCAAGTTACACCAGTAGCACCATATGACGGTAATGCTAATGTATGGACTATGTAACAAAGCGACCAAGGCCCACGCATGGCATCCGAACAATGCTGGTCACCATGAAAAACGAGTTACCTCACTGAATCGATATTCGATTAATCGATAAGGTATTTAAGATAATCGATATTAATTGAGTTTCGATCGAAAATCGATGCGGAAAAACGTCATAGGTTTTATGACATGTAGGTACCTAAATTAAATATAATTAGATACCGTAGGGCGTAGGTATAAATATTGACTGGCAAAAATTGCTTTGTGGCATTAAGTCCGCCTTATTTTTCACTCTTTTACATGTACACCGAAGTATCAATAAATATACATATATTGAGAATAAATTGAAAAAGTAAAATATTAATATGAGACAAAAGCGAACTAGTCATCAAAATGTTGATTGCCGTAGTTTTACGAAATATCTGATCGATTTATCCACTAATCGATTCGAATATCGAATACGAGATCTCATTAAAAAATATGTACTGCGTAGTTTCACAACGAGTTATATAAAAACCTTTTTTTATTAAAATGGGAATGAACATTCAGCATGAACGTTTTTTACCATGGCCGATTGGCAATCTGGGTGTTATGTTTCATGTTTTTTGTCTTTATCTGTACTGTGATCTAGTTTTATAGCGAACCCACTACAAAAGGTAGAAACAATAACACACAAGTAATGTACCTAAGCTACGTAGCGTGATAAACGTGGTATTCTATATAGATATCTTAAATTCTAAAATAATCTGCGTGGGATATATTGTACCGGGTAGGTATTTTAAATAGTATAATTATATATTTTAATCTTGACAAATTCAGCGCTATTAATTATTATCTTATATTAACTTACCAATTGACAATGAAAAAAAAGTATGCTTTGTATGCTCCACACAGTGTTCGGGATGAGCAAATTAATTAAACTGATCGTATGATTGCATGTAAGTATTACGAGTATTTGATATGGCAACGCATAACAGCCGCAAGCAGCAATCAAACGATAATTGTTAACTTCTGAATACCATAAACTAAAATGTTGCGACAAAACTTCACATTATTAGAGTTTGCTGTCACAATCTGCGCGGGAAAATGAGAAACTGTCATGGCTACTGTGTGCAATCGCAATCATGATACATAAAAATGTTCAACCATAATTACCTACGTAGCTACAATTTCTTAGCAAAACGAACGTAAGAATATAGATCCGTCATTTAACTTTTAAAATATCAATAAAACTGCCTAAAGATTTGCAAATAAATGAGCAAAACCAAAACCAAGGTGGAAATCTCTTCAATATTGATTCATGCCTACTTACTTTTTTAACGGTTGTCAGTTCCAACTTGGTTCAAACAATTTTTGATGGGCAAGCGTGAACTTCAATTACTAATTTACAACGGTTAGTTAATTGTCTTACCAAATAAGTACAAACTCTTTTTGACCCACTGAATGGTACCACCATTACGATGACGACAGAAGGACGCATGTTTTTACATATTTATAAGTGGTTAAAAAACCAGTGGTTTCATGGTCAACCGTTCCATCACGTGCCAGCAAATATTTTAAGGTTTTTTCGCAATTATGGATGCATAGACAACATAGATATTTGGAATTTGAGGATGGATGTGTTTATTATTCGAAATGAATGCTTAAGGTACAGGGGCCTAAGTCTACTAATTTACAAACGTTGCAATGGTCTCGCCATAAGTACTTTACAGTGTTTGTATGGCAAATCTGTCAAAAACTCACAATGAAGAGACTATCGCAACGTTTGTACATTAGTAGACTTGGCCCCCTGGTTATTTTGCAAAAGAGCAATGATCGTGAACTACGCTTTTTTAATATTTCTTGGTTTAGGAAAAAAGAGGTGTGTGTCAACGATTAAATTAGGTACGGTGTTTTTTTATAGTTCATCATTTAATTAAATTTGAAAAGGTTAAAGTTTGATTGGAAAAAAAAATACATTTAATCATAATAATAATATTTTAATATTTAAAATATATATTAAACATTAAAATATTAGAAATATTTAATATTAAAATATTTTATTTATTTTTATAAATATTTCATTTATATTTTTTATATAGATAGATAGAATACTCTTTATTATGTACACCATTAAATAAATAATAAAATAATTTTTAATATATTTATTAGTATCATAGTGATGCAAAAGAAATATGTGAAAAAGAACGTATTGAAATCGTAAAACCGAAACGAAGGCTTTTAAAAAGCTTCGAGCCTGAAACAAAAGATTCACAGGCGTAAGACAAAATATATAGGTAGGTAAAATAGGGCAACTCTAATGTTACAAGAAAAACATTAAAAAATCTACCATATAAAACTACATCTTTCATAACAACCAACCTTCATAAAAAAATGCACAACAGCAATTTAAAAACACATTTTTCTTCTTAAAGAACCCAAGAATTCCATAGACAATTCAAAGCTGCATGCTACCAGGAAAAACAAAGGTTCCATTTAAAATTCCTGATCAGTATCATAAAAGCAATAACATTATTATTCAGCACTCAGAATGACCTTTAACTCGATTCACAAGTCGATGTGATCGCGATGAGCATACATTCATGAGGGTAGCGTAAAGCTTGTGTTTACATGTGATATACTTGTGTTACTGTAGTCATGCAAGCTAAGGCATGACATCATTTGTCAGTAGATTCGCCAATGTTGGTGTTTTGGCGCCCAGTATGCATGGGTTTAGTAAGTAGTTTGTAAGGGTTTTTGGTATGCGAATGGAGTAATGGATGTTGCAAATTATTGAGCATAGGGCCGTGACACATTTATGGGACTTGGGGCGCAAATGTTGCGTCAAATTTTTTGGGCAAGAGCTGTTTTAGTCCATCAAATTGCTCTTTTACAAAACTCTTACGTATTTTAATGTAACATAGATTGAAGTTCTTACTCAATTACTTTTTATAATAAGGAAGCTGCAGGTCTATGAAACCCAACCCATACCATGTCATACTTTGAAGTTCTGTAAGCACGTTAGGTTGGGTAACTATGGAGGGCTTAGGTTACTTAACACAAAACACACTTATCGGTAAAGTAATTAAAAGTATTGTGAAAGAGAAGTAAACTCTACTTCTTGTTTTTCCGAATGGAAAATGACAATAGAACCACCATTTCTTAAATCAACTGTAAGTTCTTTCGTAAACAGGGGCCTAAGGCCTGTGTTCACCAACATTTAAATCAACTGTTTAGATATTTAATCAGTTGTTTACTCAACATTTCATAGGAAATTTGACATAAACCAACTGTTTAAATACCTAACCGGTGGTTTGAATGTTGGTGAACACAGGCCTAAGTCTACTAATTTACAAACGTTGCAATGGTCTCGCCATTGTGAGTATTTGACAGTGTTTGTATGGCAAATCTGTCAAAAACTCACAATGAAGAGACCATTGCAACGTTTGTACATTAGTAGACTTGGCCCCCTGATTAGATGATCAAAAATGGTCATTGGGCACGCATTTACCCGACTAGTGATATTAAATAAGCTGTCAGGAACCTGCCGAATTATTCTGTAAAAATCTCGCCGCAAAAACTTTTATGTGAAGTGAGTTTGAAGTGAGTTGTCAATAGTGTCAATCCCTAGCATTTATTAGTTAGATTATCAGTTTATTTATTCTGAAAAAAAAAAAACCGACATTTTTATTGATAAAATAGTCGTAACATTGCTACAGTGAAGTGTGACTTGATGTCGCACTATGCCGCTTAAAGGCTCGTACAGACTAGTGCGATATCGCGGGCGCGACAGGCACCGACAAAGAAATTGTGCTACTAGTGTCGCGTCGCGCTCGCGATATCGCACTAGTCTGTACGAGCCTTAACGTGAACGTGACGTAACTTGAGTCCAGATATTGTTTAAACTATAGACATGATAAGGGCATAAGAAGTACTAATATTTTCAGTCTTGTTAATAAAATACTCATGACATTGTTACAGTGAAGTGTAACTTGATGTCACACTATGCCACTTACGCCAATATGCAATGCCATTTTTACCATAAGGGCACACGGGGCCCGTGCCCAGGGCCCCCAACCTCACGGGGGTCCATGAAGGCCGACACAACGCTTCTTTACAATAGCGTTTTTTTTTGTACAGACTAGTGCGATATCACGAGCGCGACGCGACACTAGTAGCACAATTTCTTTGTCGCTGCCTGTCGCGCCCGCGATATCACGCGAGTCTGTACGAGCCTTTAGGGTAGAAATTTGATTTGAAATAATATGATCCTCCTTCCCTTATTTATATCTCTACCAGTCTACGCAAAATAATGTAATAATTTCATTATTTCAACACACGAAAGGCCAGATTCCTTTACAAAAGCCCAGTTTACCATGATCCACGCAATCCTCGCACCTTTTTCGGCCACACAAGGGCGACCAGATAGTTTTATAGATTTAAATACTGTAGGTACCTTTATGGAGTCATGAGACCAATCAAGTTGTTACCAAAATGGCTTCCGTGTTTTTTTTTTTCGTAGGTTGTAGGTACGGTATTGTTATTCGGCAAACGGCCTTATTTTTTTTTAACAGTTGATTAAAATCTGGTTTCATTGTAGTTTTCCTATATAATTAAGACATTATCTTTGAGTGATTAGCCATATTTGGATATTTCTTGAAGAAAATAATGAATTGATTATGAATAGTCACTAGCAAAGCGTTTCCGCTCTTTTTTATATAGGGTGTATCTATTCAAACACGAAATATTTTAAGAGATATACCTATAGGTGGTAGAGAAGCCAACGAAACGATTTTTTTTAATCTGAGTATATTATTAAAAAAAAAAAAAAAACTTGTTATACCCAAAGTCTCAAATTCAGATAATTTATGTAAACATATAAAAAAAATATCTTCGTAACGGTAATTCACATAAAATGGCGAAAAAAAGATTCCATTTTCTTTTAAGTACTGATTTTAAGAAATAATAATTAAAAAATAATCATACCGTAATTATTTTTATAAAATTTCGGTTTTAAACAAAGTTATTAAAGAAAAGGAGATTTTCTGGTAGAAAATATTTTATGATACTGGTAACAATGCAGGAGATCCAAACATTTTCACTTCTTTTACATCTTCAACAATACTAATATTATAACTCTCATTCATAGATTCATATTGTAAGTAGCATATCTAGCCATATTTTGGATGAAAACGGCTGTAAACTGTTTCGAGTGGAAATCGATTTTGGGAGGCCTACGTCTAGCAGCGGACTTAAAAGGGCTAATTATGACGATCATAGGACGTGTCTCCGTCACACTACACAAATCATTGTTTGGCAACGGTATTTTGTTTGCATAGTTCTTATAATTAATTCACTTTTATTTTGTAGATAATTATTTACAAAAAAATTAATGATAAAATGTTTTGCACCACTGTCCTGTCATTTTGACAGTGACAATTCTTGACATTACTTTGTTTATATAAATTATCTGAATTAGAAACTTTGGGTATAGGATGATTCATTATCAAAAGGCACCGCGCTCGTGCCGCCATGCACCATCGCCGCGTCCGGGCGGGTCATTCCTAGAATTAAAATAAATAAGTAAGTAAAGGTTTTTTTGCAAAATGTCTCAAGCAATTTTAAAATTATAATAATTATGTAAAAGTATAAAACACTTAGATAAAAAAATTGTTTTTGCTGTTATGGCTTTTTTACCACCTATAGATGTTTGTCTTAAAATATTTCGTGTATGAATAGATACACCTTATACAATAGTCGCTTAAATATTTGTCGTTACAATAAATCAAACATGACTTCACAAGCTAAAACAAAATAAAAGAACATTGTAGATGTACGTACAGCCATATTCGTTTGACACAAAACAAAGATTAATGATAGTCCGTAACTCAGTGAACGTGTACCTACATAAGCTGGTTCATACAATAATCGTCTACTTATTCATTACTTTAGCAGCAAATACAATGTAGGTGGATACCAACATAATAATTCTTTTCAAGGTCTGGGATCACAAATTCCTCAGCCAAAAGTAGTAATTATTCAGTATTACAGTTTCGCTTGTAACCGTTCATGGTAGTCTGGTATAAGTCTTTATTTGCCTTAACCCTTCATATAAACCCCCTATACCCCTATACCCTTCGCGTAGATCTACGCGAGACACAATGGATTTTTAATCGTGTCTCTAATTACGACGTACGAGAGGTTAAACATGGTATAAAGTTGTTACAGTCTGGTTTTTATATAATGTTCACATGTTTACCTATACAGAATATTGTATCAATTGCATGCAAAATAATTAATAAATGAGTTAAAGGTAACTATAGAATGTCGCAGATTAATTGGTCAATAATACAATAATAATCATTCAGATACATCACAAACATTTTCATGAATACTTGTACATAATTATACATTTTATATTTTCAAGTCAAAGAAATCTTTAATGTCATAAAAATTATGTCCATTCAGCCATTTATTTAATTTTAAATGATTTAGGATTATTTAATAATTTTATTTCTTTTGGTATTTTATTGTATGTACACACATCACAAGGCAGCTTTTAGCATACTTGGCTGATTTAAGATTATTATATCCTTTAATACAAGTCTGTGTGGATCCCTTGTTGGTCGAGAGATTACTTCAAACGCTTTTATGATCAATCCCTTATTACTACAGATCGGATAATCGGATGCATATTTACCTAAAGTTGAGGGGTTGGCTATTACGGAAAGCACTTTTGTATCGAAAAAATCCCGCGACTCCAGGATCGACGAATTTAGAGGATTATAGAATCGAATGTATACTTACTTACGTTCAGGTGTTGGCTAATATGGAATGCACTTTTGTATCGATCGTAAAAATCTCACGATTCCGTAATTGATATATTTACCTACTACTTTTTGACTATAGAATCGAATGCTAGATTATGGTGTAAAGTTAAATAATACCACATATTTAAGGTTGTCGCTTCTATACCGTGTATCCGATTAGTTGTGTATTCCCGGATTTTCTGGTTCCCGGGATTTATATTAACAAAAAAATATTTAAGAAGCCGCTTTCATAATTTCTAAGCCAAAAATTAACTTTAGGTAAATATGCATTCGAATATCCGATTTCTACGTTATTACTGTACACAAATTTACAGATTTCGTATGATAATTAATAAAGATTATTGGATCCCATAACATTCAGCAGAGGACGAGCTATGTTGTCTTTATTATGTCCAGCGGGGTAATTGTGTAACAGTAGCAATGGGTTTCATTTTGACAGTTCAACAATATTCATTGCGTTATTTACAGTGTGCAGGCAAATTTTTCGATCATATGAAGCAATGGATTTGTGGCGGCAAGAAGGTTGCGTGTTCAAATCACGTCGGGCTCACCAGTATAGAGGTGTGAGGAACAGGGTGTTTAGTTCACTCATCCTCTATAGAAAAGGGAGGATCCTCCGACCAGATGGGTGTTGTGTCTGGTGGGCAACTGCCCAACGGTTGATGTCGAGATGTTGGATAGATGTTAATCGCGCGGCAAACTCTGATTGCGCGATGCAGGATTTGTGACGTCAGGTCTTTGATGCGTATTTCGCATGTGGCGTTGTCGATACCGCCACAGATTAGCAATATCAGGTGCAGTTCAGAAAGAGCGCGTTAAACTGTTAAGTTACTGTCAGTATCTACCAATTATGGTCATTAGGTACGAAGTTAACTATTATGAATTTGTACATTATTTACATTTAAATATAGGTGGGTATGTATGACAGTAGGAATTCGACGATCGCCCATAAACACTATGGTAGTTATGTACTAGTTATCATAACCTGCTTACCATTAAGTAGGTACGAATACCATTGAGACACGAAAAATTATATCTGCCCTATTATCAAGTTAACTAAATACTAAATAACTTTTCTACTCTACATGATTGACGACCAATAAGAAGAATACAAACTGATGTCTTTATTTTTTTTAAGTTTAATATCTATTCTCAGGGTATTTCAAAGACTGCGTGCTTAATAGCGAGAATTAGCATATTCTAAGAAAAATATGATGATAAACGAATAAAGAGCTCGTCACTTTTCAAGTGGGTAAAAAAAAGCGGCCAAGTGCGAGTCGGACTCGCCCATGAAGGGTTCCGTAGCAGCAATTGCGGTTTACGATTTATGACGTATTAAAAAAAACTACTCACTAGATCTCATTCAAACCAATTTTTGGTGGAAGTTTACATGGTAATGTACATCATATATTTTTTTTAGTTTTATCATTCTCTTATTTTAGAAGTTACAGGGGGGGGGGGCACATTTTACCACTTTGGAAGTGTCTCTCGCGCAAACTATTCAGTTTAGAAAAAAAATATTAGAAACCTCAATATAATTTTTGAAGACCTATCCATAGATACACGTATCGTATGGTTTGATGTTTTTTTTAATTTCAGTTCTAAATATGGGGAACCCCCAAGGTTTAATGTCTTTTTTCTATTTTTGTGTGAAAATCTTAATGCGGTTCACAGAATAAATCTACTTACCAAGTTTCAACAGTATATGTTCTTATAGTTTCGGAAAAAGTTGTTGTGACATACGGATGGACAGACAGACAGACAGACATGACGAATCCATAAGGGATCCGTTTTTTGCCATTTGGCTACGAAACCCTAAAAATGACAGCTTTACCATCAATTTACATAATTATTTCGACATCCGTATGAACTAACAGGAAAGTTTATTTGTTGAAATCAAGCTCTTAATAAGTGCTCTTCAAAAGACACATTTTAAACGCAGTGACCTAAGACACTCAGAGCAATCTTTACTTTTCTGTCATAAATTCATAACCTACATTATAGCACAATTAATTATACAAATTTATACGGAAATATTATCAAACCTTACTCGAATTGCGAGCAAATAATAAAATTCTTGTTTACCTTCCATTAAAACTGTTTGCTTTTAAAATTGGAATATTAAATCTTCGCTCGCGATAAATATTCCAAGGGCACTATAACGAGTATGGTCGCAATTACAAGAGCATTTTATAATCTGTGCCGAGATGATCAGTGGTTGATCACCTTGAATGATGTTGTAGTGTGATTATGTTATGAATGTTGAGCATCCCACTTGTACGCCTACTATTGGTTTAGGTACATTATTGTCTGGTCGTTAGGACGAGGTTTGTTTGAAGAGTTACAGCTCGGCTGTCAAGGGAATGCGTTCTTGACACCTGTCAGTTTTACACTAACGAATATGTGTTTTGCGAATTTGATCCTTAAAACTGCCCAACTGACAGGTGTCAGGGACACATTCTCTCAACGGCCGGACTGTAATTCACTTAATGAAGAATATCGCGCTTGAATTCGCCGCTAGAGGCGCTAGTATAGAGTGAGGTCTCTAGAAATTTCAAATGTGAAACCAAACGTTCACTGTTTGCGGGATTTTCTATAGCAAATTGTTACTAATTATTCATAATTATAAAGATTGTGTCATTCCTGAATAATTATGGCTTTAGATTTAAAGTAACAACTTAGGATCTAATTTCGTTACACTTGGAGGAAGAATAATATTTGTCTGCTTAATGCTTGCTAATTTTAGGAACATTATAGGTAATGTAAATATTTATTAAATATTTTAAAATGTAATAAAACAAATATTTTATGAAGTAATAATAATAATAATAAAAACTTTATTTCGAGCCAAGACTCATAAAGGGTTAGTAACAATGTTCTTACAACTACATGTTCGTAAACAACACAATACGGTGACACATGTAACTGAGAAATAATGTAATGAGTACTTAAACATATCCAAAACATATAAAATAAAAGTACTGACAGGACCTTACACAACAGTGGCGCCAACTATTGAGCCAAAAACGATAACTCCCATTGTAAGGATTTGGCATGGTAAAATATTGATAACTGAAAGTTTCGGAGGTCAGATGAGTACCTACCCAATGTGTAAAAATACATTGAGTACTTCAATCAATCCTAGTAGAAGGAAGAAAACCCCAACGGATGTATAAAGAAAAGAGTAGAAGACGATTTGACAGAGAAGTTAGATAATTATGACAAGTTGGTCGTTATAGTACCTATGTATTAGTTGACCAAACAAGGCAAACAAGTCGGTATACGGCCCAGAGCAACAGTCATTGATAAAATGCTTTAATATAGTTATAGGGTACTTACTTCTTGTAGATCGAAAACAGAATGCGGAAATATCATATTTATATAGGTAGGTAGTAGGTACCTAATGACTATCTGAAATCATTTTTGTATCAAATCAACTCTATCATATAAATGCATAGACAAAGACCTCTTTAAGGAAAATTCCAACATAACATGTAAAGTTTTACATAAAACCTTATTCCTACAACTCTAGAACCAGTTTTTAATAAAAACATCATTAAAATATTCAACATTTTTGCCTCCATTATTTTTTATTTTGCGACATAAGTACCTTAATGAGCCTGTCACGATATAAGGTTCAGATCACATTAGAGCAATAAGCGTTTTTTTGCGACATATTTTTAGAATGGACTGCGCATGTGCATTAATCTATACATGATACAATAAAGCTGAAGAGTTTGTTTGTATGCGGTAATCTCTGGAACTACCAGTCGGATTAGAAAAAGTATTTCGCATTTGATAGCTCAATTCTTGAAGTTATGTGCTATTTAACATCACTCTACGACCCTTAGGAGACGAGCAAAAAGAAAAAAAGTCTGAAACAACACTTAGTGAAATCGAAATAAAAGCGCGGGTGGGTCAAAAGAACAAGAAATTTCACGCGAACGAAGTCACGGGCAGAACTTTATATTTTATAATAGTCTGTGCAGGTGCATTACCTACTCTTTTAAAATTTAAGTGACATGATTACCACTATTAAAATGTGTTGAAACTCATGTGCAATGATTCTAAACTCACAAAAAGTTGAGAAGTAAAAAAGTTAAATTGCCTGGCAGTTAATCTAGAAACCACTGTGTCGTTTGCTGATGCAATACGTTTTTTCTGCTACTTTGAAATACTAACTTAGAAAATAGTTGTTATAGTAACAATAATAATCTATAATAACAATAATAATACATACAAACTAAAAAGAAAAGAAAAAAAAATGGGGAAGTGCTCATTGGGCATCAAAAAATTCTTCCGCATCGCCGTCAGTGATGACGCCAAAAGTGAAAAGTGCCCAAAAGGCTGGCAGCGTTGCCACGTTGGATGGCAACGCTGATTCTTTGGCCTAAAAATAGGCCAAGCTAATATTATAAAGAGGTAAAATTTGTGAGTTTGTATGTAGCTACAGTATTTCTGAGTGTCATAGGATATATTTTACGTTAAAACAAGTACTTTCACGGAGACGAAGTCGACAGCAGAAGCTAGTAAGTCATGAAGCCAGAAAATTATAAAATGGGTACCTACTGAAAAGATTGTATCAAACGCGCATATTGATTTCCCAAAAAAACTTCACGTGAGCTGAATAAGACAATGCTTATTTCATCACAAAATATTTACTCATAACCACGTGGTGCATTCATGCTGCATTTATTTTAAATGAGTCAGTAAGAAAATGCTAATTAAATAAGGTGTGCCAATGACGAACAGCTTAAGACCTTACGATTAAAATTGTTGCGGCGATATGAATCAATTGAGGCAGGTACATATTTATCATCATCATTGTCATGCCCAAGAACATTGATACCCGACCGATTGATACCAGTGATACACGAGGTCTACTAAAGTGCTTTTTTTTTTTTTCTTGTCTAATTTAGTTTATTTAGTACCTACCAAACCAAAAATCTGCCATCTTTGTTTGAGTAGGATTTTGTTAAAAATGCTGTGTTTAAAATTCGAATCACCTTTTTGTGTAATTCAAAAGTATACAGTAGAAATTGGAGTTTGTAAGGTAAGA
Organism: Dryobota labecula; assembly: GCA_947523025.1. Taxonomy (NCBI): domain Eukaryota; kingdom Metazoa; phylum Arthropoda; class Insecta; order Lepidoptera; family Noctuidae; genus Dryobota; species Dryobota labecula. Next base: position 3,145,964 of record OX383296.1, on the reverse strand, counting down.
TGCTAGGTTTTTAATAATGGCCTACAAAAAAAAAATTGTTACATGTTTTGCCATAAAGCATTCTCTATGGCAAAAAATATACCAAAATTTTTTTTTACTAAGGAACTGCTACTCCACTGATCATTACTTTTCAGAAAAGTAATGAACAGTGAATAAATTGTTCACCTTACGCCCATGTGACGGTAACGCTATTTACGCTTCTACAAGAACTATTGTTTATCAGAAAAGTAATGAACAGTCAATACATTTTTCACCTTACGCCCATGGGACGGTAACGAAACGACCAAGCCACATATTTTGACTAGGGTTTAGAGTTTGTGAAGTTAGGGCTTGTAGAGTTAGTACGTGTAGAGTTATATGCTTGGCTCTACATGAAATCTGATAACTTTTTGACATTGCGAGCCATATGGTCTCGCCTTGGCAACATTTTACGTGAAATTGTTTTGGTGGGTTAGTCTTACCGTATACCGTATGAGTAAGCGTAAGCAACCAATTAAATACCTTTGTACCTACCTAGATTTAGTGGGTCAGTAGAGACCTTAAGCTTTGCATATGCATAACCTTTATTATCGGGTTAAGTAATTAGGAGTGTCTGAAACCAGTTATGTAAAAGATTTACGAGGTATTGACTACATACTGAACACCTGTATTATCATTTAGTCGTAAATCACCTTAAATTAATTAAAACGTGCAGTCATTGGGTTTTCCATTAGGATTTTCTCAGTAGCAGCCCGGAGTCTGGATACGTGCCCGGTTATTGGCAATAGGCTCGCCCCCTATTCATCATCATCATCATTTCAGCCGAAAGACGTCCACTGCTGGACATAGGCCTCCCCCAAAAGGGGGGATTTGCCATAATCGCCACGCTTGGCATGCGGGTTGGCGATCGCAGTATGGTGTAAAAATGCATAGAGAACGCTGCTGCCCATTCTCTAATAAGCCCCCTATTACATGGGACTTAAAAATAACTAGCCAAATGTGTGTATACTATAGGTACACACGGCCACAAATCAAGCTATTGATTTCCAGTATAAGCTAACCTCTCATTGTACGGAAATCTTATACAATGCGAGATCAGCCTAAACTGGAAAAGTATAGCTTGATTTGTGCACACCTCTGCCGAACCCTTCGGGTAATACAGGTGTTATTATTATTGTTATATTGTGATATTAATTAAGAGAAATTGAGGTAAAAGGTGTTATTGAAGTAGTTGCACGAAAGCTACGCTGACAAAATACGATCTCGAGAGGAATGTGCCCGTTTTTCTTTAGATCGAATTTTGTTGCTTCGTGTCTCAATATGAAACTTTATAAAAGGTATTAGAAAATTCTAGACACACTTACCGAGGCAGCTGATTGAGCCGTTTTTCATAATTCCCTCTCAGTCACGAGATTTTTTAAAAGGAGTGGCGCTAGTGGACCCGAGACAGCCCTCTTATGTTATTTCCAACACCGAATATTGCATTCAAACGTCAAAACAAAAGAAGAATAAATGTTCGAATTTCAATCTAACAAATAAAAATACAATGACAGATCTTTCCGCTCCGCTCATCAGAAACCTCTAGCCGTCACGCTCAGTTTGCGCGGCAACCGACCGTGTCTCACCAACAGACGAGAAAACCCTGATATTATTGTCCGAATAAGTTCAATTAATAACAGATTTCACCTAATGATTAAATCATAACGCGCTAATAATTGGTGTTAAGATAAATTTAAAAATATTCTTAAATTGTTTATGATTCATAAACAGAATCAGCGGAAAGGCGCGCAATTCCGATTTCTTTTTTTTTTTTTTTTGCTTTGGAAGTTGTGGTATGCAGCCTTGTCAGTTGTGAAAAGTTTATGTAATATTATGAACTTTCTTTAGTCTATTTACATTTGTAATGAAAGTACGGTTTATTATTTCTGAAGTTGTGTTTGTATCACACTGGTAGAAAAATACAATTTTAAATTGCACCTAATGTGTAAAATGTGATAATTATAATCAAAACAATAGATTAATCAAAACGTCACATATATTACAGACAAAAGTAATTTAAACAGATGAGAAAAGAAAGAACGTAGTATAATAAAATCTGAGACCATAAAACGGAATATTATGGAGTTACGAACGTTGATTTAAAATTTAAATGAGATAGAAATTCTTTACGTAATAAGTTATTTTTTACCCAAACTAGTTTTTGACTGGTTTTCACTGACTGGGGAAAAAAATAGCTGTTTTGTCCAAAATAATATTCAATATTTATATTGATATGTCACAATGGCATCAAAAGCGAAACGTAGATAAATTTTAAAAGAAGAGAAGTCCTGAAACTACACAATGATAGCCTATTTAAGTATCCCAAATAGATCTTCAATTGGTCCCAGAGATTAATAAAATAACAGAAACTCAACTGAAACCTATTTAAAGCCATAATATATACCTATGCCTCCACCTCAAAAATGTTAGAAGCTACGTGATGTTAAAATTTGGAAATCATGCTGACCAAAAGCTACTTAGAAATCTATGGAATTTTCCTAAGTTTTTCATTTAAAAATCGAAGTCAATAAAACCTTTATTTACAACCTCTAAATCTGTCCTACGTTATGTTAATTACATTACATAACACATTAGAATTTCAAATTATGGTGATTTCGCATATTTTTTAATATTTCATGTTAGATTTCAAGTTTCAACACGTGATTTGTGAGAATTAAGAAACAAGTTCACAATAATCTTTAATTTTTTTCGATTATATTTCCATGTCCATAGACTAGGGAGCCGTAGGAGCACAACCACATTTTATTTTAATGGGGATCAAATGTAATCCGAGATACAGGTTTACCAAATAGTCCCAAACTATATTACAAATTTTAAGCGATTATTTAGTGTATAATGTCATTGTTCAATTTAGTAATAATTATGTGTTCTTACGGTACTCTGACAGGAATTTATAAAAACAACATTATGATAATTTTCATGTAATAAGGTAAATAATAATTATATTTGTATTAATTATACAACTAAATTGCTATGTAAAGGATTATTATAGTAGGTATAAGTATAATAAAGTATTAATTAATTATTATCAGTAACATTTTATTGCACTCATTACTACCATACACATAGCTGGTAAAACAACACAAGTGTGTTACAAATCAACTTAATATATTTTTGACAATAAGGGATACAAATTGCGAGTCATATTGCTAATGTTTCATTATTCTAAACATTAAACTCCGGATGTAAGTAATTTAATTCCAACTTGATCAAACAAAGTAGGCGGTAATGTGGGTCACAATTTTTTCGATTCAGTAATTTCGACCGCAAAGGAAACCGCACGGTATCTTGTATTACAACTTCTATGAGTTGAAATAATCCCTAAACCACAATCAAACGTTACCTTTGGTGTAATTCGCGCAATTACATTCTAACAACACTAATTTTACCGACCATAGACAAACCATGACCAATTTCGTATATAAACACAGGGTGTAAATTATCAATTAGTTCTAGAAAAAAATAGTTATCCTTATTTCTTCACTTATTTTTATTAGATAGGTAAATAAAATTAATTTGTAACGCATAGATTTGCAATTTATACTTTTTTAAATTACGAAACAACATTCAAATTATCAAATTTCCAACACCACAACATTCATGTTATTCATTAATATTATTGTTTGTACAGTTCGTTTTATGAAAACTCAAAACTTACTAACTATTAATAATTATTTTGATAGATCTGTTATTTTCCAAAGAGATTTCATTCACGTTAGTATATACAATTTAATATTGATGCCTTCACTTGTATAAATATTGTGCATTTCAAAGTTCAAGCTTTGCATAATATTCGCACATTGATAACATAAGGATATTGTGACGACCTTACAAATAGGAATACAAACAAAGCTATGTACGAAATAGTTTTACGTAGTAACTCGATTTAGCAAGAAACAACATTCCATTCAGGTCGAGTCTCAGACACAACGCAATACAAGAAAACTATTTTACAAATAAATAAAATAAAACTTTACTAACCGTTTATTTTTGTCCACAGGCTCCAAAGCGCAATTTCCTTCGCCGTACAAAAGCGACCGCGCCACCAGACACAACGGAGACGGAATCCGCCACAGATAAAATAGAAACCACCACAAACAAGTTCACTAGACGCGGGAACTCCAAATTCAAGTCGCGAAAAGAGGCTGAACTCGAGAAAAAAGGTGCGACTGCGAAAAACGAGGTTGAAAATGCTTCGCGTCGGCCATCTTTCAACGGCGGTGCGCGGCGTAGTGAGCGCCCGACTCGCAAGTTTGTTCGCGTGCGGCCTGGGGGGGCAAACGGTGAGTCCGGTTTTGCTCTAAGCTATTTGTGTTTATTTTCTGTAGATTCTATCACAGTTTCCATGGAAAGCCTAAGGGAAATTTGCGGTGAAGCTGGTTGCTATTTTACCGACAGAGCGAAATTTGACAAGTTCACGATAATAGTACTATACTTTCTAAAACTTCTTAAGGGTTTGTTTGCACTGTATTTATAGAGCCACCATACAGTATACTTAGATCATTCAAAAATATTTCAGCATCTTAGTAGGTAGCCAAATTATTCGCAGACCTTGTATAATTTTTGGCGAAAAATATAGACTTTACCTGCTTTTCAAGCTTGTTCTACCACAAACTCTTTAAAACAAGATAGTTTACTGTTTTACGTAAGTTTTAAAACAATTGGAACTTATCCGTTGGAGCCCTTACTCACAGAGTGCAAATCGAAGGTCGCTGCGATTTACTATCGTCACGATTTCATGGTGTAACCATGTAATGATAGCTGTAAGTAGTAACTATAGACTTTAGAAGGGAAGACGTGGAACGTGGCTTACTAATGTAGGAATGGATGATAAGACAGGGCCCTGTCTTGTCTTGGTAGCTAATAAGTCAGATTTGGTTTAAGTTCTGGGATCACTGGACCTGTTTTTTGTGTAGACATTCTATTTAAAAAAGGACCAGCTTATAGGTACGTAGGGCTTATCTTGGCTTTAAGCAGATAGGTTGTATGTAATCACAAAAATTAGGTCATAATTAGAGATCGGATATTCGGATGCATATTTATCTAAAGTTAGTTTTTAGCTATGAAAGTATGGAAACGGTTTCTTAAAATATTCTTTTTGTAAAAAAAAAACCCGTGATTCCAGGAACAACGGGAATGCATTCGAGTGTGTAGTATGAAAGCGATAAAAAAAATTAAAAAAAAACCCGGTATTCTTGGATTGCTTAGCTATTCAGATGCAAATTTATTTAAAATTGGGATTTTTACGATCAACACAAAAGTTATTTCCATATAAGCCAAAATTTAAAAGTAAGTGAATATACCTACATACGATTCTATAATCGGAAACTAAATTGGTAGATCCCAGAACCGCGGGATTTTTTCGATACAAAAGCGCATTCCATATTAGCCAACAACTCAACTTTAGGTGAATATGCATCCGGATATCCGATCTCTAGTCATAATTTAAAGAAAATAATTTCAAAGTGGACCGTTTATAATAACAGTCGACATTTAAAAAAAAAAACCTTTTTTACATTCTGTTCAACCGATTTGGACTTCTATTCCGTAGGCATATAAGGATGCCATTAAAAGCTAAAAAGTGATTACAATACCAACTGTTTACTGCAGCTACCATTTGTCATGCCACCAACGAAATAGAAGTCAAAATCGGTTAATCGGACTGTAAAAGAGGTTTACTTAAATGTCTAATCTTATTTCTAATGGAGTACCTATAGCTGTAAATCAAATAAACTAAGTACTTACCTACTCTGAAAAACTTTTGAAGTTGATTTAACCTTTTTTTAACCTATATTTTAGGTTAATATAGCACCTACTGACATGATTTGTTAAATCAACAAAAAAATTGTCAAAACAAACGTCATGGAACAGTTTTTTAACACAATTTAATGTCAACGCAACCAAAAGGAAATCAACAATCAAAAAATCAACTATTCGGTTTTTCAGTGTATATTTCAAAAAAAATTACAGAAGCTGTTTATAGTCTTACAAAATGACATAGGCTTATCCTGGTACTAATATAATGCAGAATAGCAGCAGATTATACATTTTTGGAGGTCATTACGTATAGCCAGTGGGAGGCAATATTTAAGCCCCATTATCATAATCGTATGTACTTAAGTATTGTGTGTAAAGAACGCCCACTATCAACAATAACAATAAGGTGTCTGATTTGTTGGGTGTTTCCATCAATTGTCATTCACATCACGTCAAGACCTGTGTGATCTCTGAAAACATAAGCGTCGCATTGGGAATAATCTTTTCATTTTGTTAGAATTCAACCGATCTGCTTACAAAAAAAAAAGACAAAAAATTTGAGTGTCATTCTGAATTTCGACAGCTAATTATTTCGACACAGTCTTAATTTCGAAGAACAATAGTTCGACTACTCACTGCTTCGACAGAACATAAATTAGACAAGCATTAGTCCGACAGAAAATACTTCGACAACACACACCTTCGAAGAACACTACTTCGACAGAAGCCTTCTTCGATATGCACTTGTTCGGCGGATCTCTATTTCGACGGAACATACCTTCGATATAATACTGCTCTTTTACAGCTGCATTGCTTTTTGTATCTTGTTATGGTGCCAGCATCCCCAAAAGCATAGGTATTGAATTAGCCCACAGTTTGATAATTCCGTATTCGCCCTTCCACCTGCAAGAAGGCAGCAGTCCCCTTACTTAGCTAGTTTGGCATCCCTGCAAAGCTTAAGTATCCCTTGAGTTACAAAATTAGTATGCTTACCTCACTCGGACCGTAATTGCAGCAGATCTTTAGAGCATTTGTTGTGTTTCGGCAGTTAGAGGTAACCAGTTAACCAAAGTAGCCAGTTCCTCTGTGGTTGAGGATTCCAGGTGAAGCTCGCTTCCACCTTCAGCCTTATCATCACTTACCATCAGGTGAGATGAAGGCTTCCCCGGTGAGGATAAACAAAGAACTGCCGACAGAAGTGAAAACTCAAAACTTCGGAATAACTGACAGTCTGGTGCAACACGTCACGAACGTGTCGCGCATTTCAGTGACGCGAACCCTTAAATTTTTCTCCTACCAAAAACTGCTCAAAGCGTCTAAAAAAGTTATCACTTCAAAAAATAAAACACGGTTTCTACGCCAAAGAATAAACATGACAAAAAACTGATCTCTATACACCGTGCATAAACTGTTTTTACTCATCTACTTCTTACATAATAAACAAAACGATACATCAATTTTACCCAGCATTAAATCACCTGTCTTTTATCTATGGCTATGATTAAAGCACCTCTCTCTCACCTTTGACCAATACGTATTACATAAACTAGTACCATAGAGCATGACCCTAACTATAGAGCAAGAGAAATCATTCACTCTCACTATGTAGGCTCACTATAGATGAAAGTCTTGTTCCATTATGCAGCTAGGGAAGGTGTTTTATTGAAGTTCAATATCACGTGCACCTAGCTTCTGACGTTTCTTATCGTCGCTACTCTAACTGACGTATCTGACATTTTGGATTAAACCGACCTAACTATAGTAATTTGATACATGTTCAAAGTCAAACCGATTGTCTAATCGGCGTCTAAACAACACACGTGCTCAATTTTGTATGTGGAATTTATATTTTATTTATTTATTTATTTAGTAAATAAACGTTGCCCCACACTAGGAATTTATCCTGTATTGTGGGTGCGTTTACAAACATTTAATCTAACATACACAAACAGCCAGACCCGGAACAACTAATTGTAGGTCATACAAATATTAGATATATTATTATTATTTTGATTATTATTATTGATAGAACAAGTTACCATCAATCATAGTTAACCCTCAACTGCAAATAGCTTGTCCTGTAAAATATGCTTCGAATCAGTTACGTCACTTAGATTAGTGACGATATGTCCCATGTAGGTTTATGTGAAATAAAATATTTTGATTTTGATTTCGACTGTCGAAGCCTGATAGTATAACAATCTATAATTAAACGTGTTTCTGTGGCAGTTTCTTCAACCATTTTATTTTCTTTTTCTTCAAATTATCCCATAACAGTGAAAATACCTCTTTTCATCAAAGTTGGAATGAGCATTTGCTCAGTACAGCACCCTTATAATTGCAAAACATACTATCAGTCACAATCTGAATGATTTTGAAGTTTACTGCTAATCCATTGCTTCATATGTTCGAAAAATGTGTTTGCTTAACAACTCAAATAACGCAATGAATGTTATTGAACTGTCAAAATAAAACCCATTGCTACTGATAGTGTGCTACGCAATTTCCCCGGCGCTGGTTGATTTCAGACCATTACAAGTTCAACTAACTATCTATTAATTTACATTATATGAGAAAGAAAGAAAAAGTATTTATTGTGACTTGCACAGGAAGATCACAAACTAAACACACAATTCGACCGTAGCAATTAACATTGTCGGATCGACATCTTTGCGATTTTCATTTTATTTCATTAAAGGTCTTAGAATAAGTTTATAAAAATGCCCCCGCAAATTATTAAATTCCTAAAATCAACCATCTATATATTTTATTTTTTTATTTTAGGAATTTAATAATTTGCGGGGGCATTTTTATAAACTTATTCTAAGACCTTTAATGCAATAAAATGAAAATCGCAAAAATGTAGATCCGACAATGTTAATTGCTACGGTCGAATTATAAAAGAGAGTGTGAGACTGTTCTCAATCATATTCTGGGTTTTTCCAAGAATGATGGAACCTTTTTACAAAATCTTGTGACCGGCGGTTTTCAACACTACAAAGAATATTGCTTGAAGAGCAATGGGGACTCTATCGTTTTTGTGCTCAACAGTTGGCGCCACTGGCGACAAAGGTCCTGTCAATAATTTTATTTGATATGTTTTGGATATGTACCTATCATTTCACATAATGTTTATTTTATTACATTTTAAAACATCAAATGAATATTTTAATTATAATGTTCCTAAAATTGGCAAACATGAAGCAGAATTTTTTTTTTCTTCCTCAAGTGCTACCAAATTGTATCCTAAGTTGTTACATAAAATCTCAAGCCATAATTAATCAGAAATGGCACAATCTTTACAATTATGCATAATTAGTAAAAATTCGCGATAAAAAATCTCGCAAACAGTGACCGTTCAGTTTCACATTTGACATTTCTAGAGACCTCACTCTACACTAGCGCCTCTAGCGGCGAATTCAAGCGCGATAGTCCTCATTCCTTCATCATGAAGTTGAGCCGTAGCTAACTCACAAGTTCACGACCTCTCGATCGCCATCATAAACTTTCTAGAACTCGCTTTACAACAAGTTACGCACCTTCTTCTTGAGCATGGCAAGCAAACTAATAAAAAAGCTAAATGGACATCTAGAAAACAGTGTAGAAACATTATCCTTGAATTAATGAATTAATTCTGAGTATCACCCAAGATAAAATGAACAAACATACTTAATATAATTGTTTACGAATAAATTCGATCACAATACAACCGGATGACATCATCGACTTCGAAATAAAACGCTATAAAAGATGTATTACAAAAAAAAAAAAAACAAAGAAGTTTACACAAATAAAAGAGTCAAAAAGATAAATGGCGATTGGGTCGACCCCAACATGGACTTAATTCCTTTAATGGAAATCTGTAGGCGTGAAATACAATCTTTCACACATCTAGCCATGATCATTTACCAAACACAATCAAGAGGTGTTGCTAATATATTTTCTTTCAATAAAACAAATTGCAGAATTATTTAACGCATATCGGGTAAAGATTAAGTTAGGTAGTTTCAAAAAAATCTGTGTTTTCCAACAAACTCAAAATCTGCCATCATAAAAAAATCGTTGGATAATTTTGAAATAAGAAAACTACAAACTAAGGCAGCCCTAACATCGAATAACAAACCAGTCAGTACTAAGAACTAAAATAAACTAAAACAAGTAACCAGCCTAGAGCTTCGACCTAGACATTCCGGGGACGTTGTCCTCACTAGCCAGTGCGGTACAGACATCCACGGAGGTCGGTCGCCTCTGCAGATGTCAAATAAATGCTAAAATTATCATTTAACTATGTAAAGTAGATCGTAGTGATGTCAGACTTGTGGAGATAAAGCTACTTTACATTATATATTGGCTACAATGTTAGAATTAAATGGTCTTAGGCTGTGTTTGTAAGAGCCTGCCCACGCAAACGATCGGATAAATTGTTTTGTATCAGCCGTATCAATTATACGGGGCCCCGGGGTACAGGGACCCCCGAACGAAAATTCGGAAAATATTATCCACAACCTCAAATTCTTATTGATAAAAGGCCCGGAATTTATGATTAATTACCTCATGAAAATATGAAAAATAACGTAATTTGTTAATACCTTCAAGCTACAGGCGCGGCCTAATTTTTAAGCTCTTGCATTCATTTAGTAAAATCACACAGATATAACCTATCCGAGTCAGGATGCTCCAATTTTCGAGCTCGCTCTTGCATTTTCTTAGTAAAATCACAATAGCAGCTTAACCTGAGTTAGAATTCTCCAGTTTTTTAGCTCGCTTCGCTTGCTCTTGCATTATCAAAGTAAGGTCACAATAACAGCTTAAACTTAAGAGTCAGAATCGTTTATTTTGTGAAAATAGTACCCTCATTTAGAACTAATCGGGTAAATAAAAAGGGCCCCCAATTTTTATTTTTTATTTTGGCCCTTTTAAGTCCGGCTACGCCACTGGTTTGTCTCGTAGTTTTATTAAAGGTAGATAATGATAAGCCTGAATGCAAGCGACAAAATAGTAGATACATTCGTTCATCATCATCATCATTTCAGCCGAAAGATGTCTACTGCTGGACATAAGCCTCCCAATTGAGGGGTTTGCCATAATCGCCACGCTTGGCAGGCGGGTTGGTGATCGCAGTATGGTGTTAAAAATGCATAGAGAACGCTGCTGTCCATTCTCTAGTAAGTCCCTTAGTCGCCTATTACGACACCCATGGGAGGAAATAGGATGGTGCTATTCTTTACGTCCGGCACCACACGGTACATTCATTAGATTTATAATATTAACTATTTTATTACGTAGATACTAATAAAACAAATTAGGACCAGATTAAAATGACAAACAAAACGCTTTTCATATAAAAGAGCGGAATTATCTCGTTCACAACCTCTTCGTATTGGCCGGAGATCATGTAACTACTGCAAAACTACAGCTCACTACCAGTATTATCCATACTATCCATACTAATATTATAAATGTGAAAGTAAATCTGTCTGTCTGTCTATCTGTCTGTCTGTCTGTCTGTCTGTATGTTACGTTTTCACGCCTAGACCGCTGAACCGATCGTCATGAAATTTGGCAGAGATATAGCCTGGGATATGGAGAAGGATATAGGCTATTTTTTTACGCGGTAACCGACATCCACGCGGGCGGAGCCGCGGGCATAAGCTAGTATCAAATAAACAGTCAATGAATATTCATATTGGTTTAATAGTTCAGTGTGAAACAGTAACTGGCACACCGGTAGCCACGCGTAACTAAATAACGTTACAAGTCCAAGATCACGCAATGCTGTGAGGAAAACTTGGATGTAAGAAGGAAATTCTTTGTAAAATATATTGTAGTTGTTATTATTGAACGGGGTTTCACTGTTAATCAAAAGTAAAATGTAGTAGAAAATTTTATTTGGTAGAAGATGGAATGTCTGGTCTGATTAATAAAAGATAAGTCAGTGTTTTTCATCCACATTGTACTTTTATTAACCGAACAAAGATCAGTGCAGGTTGTCGGTAGATGGGTGACAATTTTTAGACTGTGAGGATCAAATATTTCGTGGAACACACAACAATATCGGTTATTGTCGTTGAAAGTGGTTGCAGGTCCACCAACTCAGGGAGGTTTGGGGGGTTTTTTCCAGGGTTAGGTTAAAAGCGGTGATATTTATATGGCAGATGGTCTGTGTTTTGATATAGTTGCATCAGGTAAGACGAACTCATTACCCAACATAGTAAAACTGCTCACCGCGCTTTAAAAAAATAAAAGTAGCCTTAGTTACTCCTTCTAACATCAGCTATCTGCCAGTGAAAGTCCCGTCAAAATCGGTCTAGCCGTTAGGGAGATTAGCCGGAACACACAGACAAACAGACATTTTTTTTTTGTTTTTTGTTGTTTTTTTGTATACTAATATTATAAATGTGAAAGTCACTCTGTCTGTCTGTCTGTCTATCTATCTGTCTGTATGTTACGTTTTCACGCCTAAACCTCTGAACCGATTGTCATGAAATTTGGCAGAGATATAGCCTGGGATATGGAGAAGGACATAGGCTACTTTTTTACGAGATAACCGACATCCACGCGGGCGGAGCCGCGGGCAAAAGCTAGTCGTATATAATTACATATGCATTTAGCAAAAAACAGCCACTTCAATTGTATTTATTTGTATAGATACAGTGAATGGAACTCATTCAGACGTTTTTTAATGCATCATTGAATATCTGCGATGTAAATCTATAAATAATGATGATATCCTGCCGGCCTTGTATCTTTCTTCACATCTTTGCGTTTCCTGTCACGAGTTTTCTCTTTGCATAAAATAACGAGTTTTGCTCACATTAACGAGCACCTTATCCGAACATAAATCTAGTTGTACACGAAGGTGTGTACTTTCATCATAAATCTCGCTTTGAGACACTGAATATTTTATAGGCTCTGGTACTCCAAAAACTATCGAGCTTCTATTATCATAATATCCTCTTGACTGTGTCGGCCATTTTGCGAAATTAAACACTATCTAGGGCAAAGTGTCGCGCGACTCCCGCGCGACATCGTTGCGGCATGAATAAAATGACGATATCTCTGTATTGTTGTACGGATACTATTTAGGAAACTTAAAGAAAGAAAAATTGGTTTATTTGTCACAGATATCTGGAGTAGGAAGATAAACATAACACATAGAACTTTGTTTTTTAATTTTGAGGCTTATCTTTAATACACTTTAATAGGACATTCACGCCTCATGCTTTTAAAACTATATTAAGTTCTATGAGTAGTAAGTTTTATTTAGTACTTTTTAGCATTAGAATTTATTTAAATATCTGTTCATCACCTTTACTTGTAAGATACTTGTCATAACATATCCTATGAGTCCAAACACGATGGTGCTATCTTGTTTTGTTATGGAGTTCCTATGGCCACGTTCCGGCTCCATCATCAGACCCTGAACACCACCTAGTGTACTAGCACTTGTCAAGACTAATCTAATAAAATCATACACGACAAAGCTATCAGGTTTACTTGAGGAGAGCCCCTGACCACCTTCTGGCTCCATCATCAGACTCTGGACACTACCTCGGGCTATAGTACTTGTCAAGTCAAGCCAAAAAGTTCTTACACGACGGGTCTATCCGGTTTACTTGAGTGCCCGTGACCACCTTCCAGCCCCATCTTCAGACTCTGGACACCACCTAGTGCTATAGGTCTAGTCAATACATATCTAATGAGTCCAAACACGATGGTGCTATCTTATTTGGTTGAAGAGTTCTTGTGGCCACCTTTCGGATTGATCATCAGACCCTAGACACCATCTTTGGGTACAATACTTGTCAAGACAAAACCAACGAGCTCTAACACAACGACGCGATCTTATTTAGTGGAGGAGTTCCTATGACCACCTTTGGGTTCCGTGACGTCATATTACCAGCTCCATGGTATCATATTTTTGAAATGACTCCAAAATTATATAAGTATGCCAAATTTCAGCTCAATCAGATACCAGGAAGTGCTTGAAAATGGATAACAAAGGGTGTACCCACACATACGAACGAAACAAGCTAATATAAAGCTTGTATAAATAAAACAAAATAGATCTAGATTATAATCACGAGCACAAAACCGAAATTTTCGACAACTGCACGTCATGACTATCAGCCAAGACAAGAACCCACACCTCTACCATCCTGCTCGCTAGAAGTAGACCAATACCTAATTAACTTTTCATTAATCAATTTGCTCGCTAACACCAACTCCCCGTTTGATCTCTATAGACTAATCTATAACATCTAAGGCAATTTTTTTATCAGGGGTAAGTAAAGCGTAGGGAAGTCAGGGGTCCAGAATAAAAAAAAACCTTATTTTTAAGTTGTAATTTATCGTAAGAATCTTCGAACGCTAAAATGCTACAGCGCACCGTCAAAATAATCGTGGAGAGCACGAGCGCAATTTTTTTTATTTTATAGTAATTCGCATGTTGTCTTTATGTTTAGTTAATAATAATAATAATAATTATTATTATATAGGGCCATTGTGAACTATAATTATTATAGTTCACAATGGCCCTAAACGTACACGAACGCCAGAACATAATTTCTGAGAGCAATACAGTCATAAGTCAAAATGTAATTGGCGGGCCGGATTAATACCCTTTGCGGGCCGGAGTTGGCCTATCTAAGGAGTTATCTTCCAAATTGCACGTTTTCATCTTCAGTCCTATACGTTGTCTGCCTATTCACAGCACTGTTTCACATGTAAATACTGTGAGATTCCAACTGATGTAATCTCCTGATCTTTCGCCACCCACATGGGGCGTGTCAAGCTTAAAACAATAAAACCTAAATACGTAAGGTGATGTCACACTGCGGTTCCCATCGCACTTTCCACCTAACAATGGGTGCCTCGTTATGTAAGCGGCCTAATGATGCGCCCGAGCCGGCTCTGTGTGTTGACCCAGAACTTTCTCCTGTTAGAAAAATAATATGACTTGTGGACTGTGAAGAGGTTTTATCCTATGAGAATCTGTTGAAAATATGGCGCGATCGTTTCTAGTAGCTCAAAGGAAGTTTGTAGTAGCCCAAGGGACTGTTCCCTTGGGCTACTACAAACTTCAAGAGGTCCAAAATTCAACATCAGATAAATTCAAACTGTTTTATTCAACAACCAAACAACATTAAAAGGTAAATCATCATTTATGTTCAAATATCACGTAAATTCTAAGTGCCTACTTACTATTCATTTTATATATGCACGATCTTTATATGAATATTCCGTGCCGCGGTGTGGGAGAATATTAGCTAATCGACAAATTTGACAGTGCTGTTACCCTGCGTTACCCTGGGTACGGGGAACGTTATGCTGGCAGGTTTTCAAGGCACCCCAAACATTTCTGTTACCAGTACCTACCATAGGGATTTATAAGGCTTTCAGTAGTTTGCATTATTATAATTGGAACTACCAATGACATTACAATTTCAAGGGCTATTCCCTAAATATTGTCTTGAGAAACAGCAAAGTCGCCAACCTGGGGATACATGTCCAAAATGAAGCTGTTTACCCCATACATTGAAATAATGATGCCTGGCGAAACGATCAGTTGCATCCATTGTTTGGCAACGATTTGACCGTGAACGTTTTAACATCTGCCTGCTAATCTGACCAGCTCGAAATGATTTGTTCGACTCCTCTGAAATAGCTGGTTTTGATTTCAAAGGCCGCTGAATGATTGTATTTATTTAGCAAGTTTGGCAGGGTCAATTTAATTATGATCTTTTGTAGCAGTGACCGCGAGTTCAATATGTTTTTCTTTATCTACATACAATGGTATGTGTGCTTCTTTGTAGACAGACATAATGTAGTGGCGTTTTGTGTTTTTGTAAGAGGAAAATGACTATTGCACAGACACAGACACAGATCGTGTGCACAAACATGTGATCTGACTTCTAACGCTATAGTTCCTACTGTTTTGTGTTTTTGCATGCTTGTACTCTTTGGCGTTTTCCCATACTTTCAACTTTTATGTGTATTTTGCATCCTTATTTTGTAGCGGCATCTACAACGCTACATAATGGGAACTACGCTTCAAAGACGTGACGTCACACAAATCCTGCATCGCACAAGTAGAGTTTACATTGCGACTGGCATATATACAACATCCCGACATTAACCGTTGGAAAGTAGTCCACCAGACACAGCACCCGTCCGGTCGGTTTCTATGGAGAGTGAGTGAACTTTACACCCTGTTCCTCATACTTTCATAATTTCATTCGTCAGCAGAGCCAGAGCCAGTTTCTTGAAGAAATTGACGCGCGCTTGACAATTTTTCGCATTAATTTTGCGATAATTTTCGTCCGAGACTCTGGCCCATATTAGTATATATTTCATAGTCCTCATTGCTCCTCATTATCCCTTTAAATCTTTATATTGAATGCCACCCCAATAATGATATAACAAAAATCATAAAGAAATTTCTATGTACGAGTGTGCTTACACATTTTGATTGACACTTTCAAACAACATCATTATTGTTTGTATTTAACGCTGTATGTTTACAGTCAGTTATCTCTAGATCATTTCCATAAGTTCTGCCAAGGTCCCGTCAACACCGTGACACCATTCTGTCACATGCGTCAGGATCATTGTCATGTTTAGACATGCAGTCTTACTACCTGGTCGGTGATTAATTTGCCTGTAAGTTGATTATTTCATGGGAAGTATTATTATATTTGCGACTACCACTTCTTGGACTTGTTTTGGTAGCACTTTTTGCCGTGTGGTTTTCTGTCAAAGTCAAAAGATTTATTTGCAGATAAATATGGTTACAATAGTTCTTAACAATGGTAGTATAATGTAGCTTAACATATTTAATCATAACATAATGACACTGTGTATCCACCTTCCCTTTATCATAATCTTCTTGTGTCTCCAGATACAGGGAAGAGGACTATATAACTATATATACCATCATCACCATTCGTATCATTTTCTCTTGATAAGAATGGTGATGATGGCAATACTTACCGTTTCTAGTTAGAAGATAGTTCCAGTATCTAAATCAGCCTTTCTTTTGCTATGACTTTTGATATACTTGTATCTTACTATCAATCCAACATTCTGATAGAAATGCTTTAGATCCGGATAATACCAGATGTTGGCAATCTGTGTGCTCTCATCAATCAATGTCATGTGGTTATTCCGGAAAAGCAGCTAGCTGTAGTATAAACTTAATACTCGAAATTCTTAGGCCGCGTTCCAAGAGAATGTCACAGGCCTATTAAATATTGATATCTTTGATTTAACACGCGGTGTTAAATCAAAGACATCTAAATTAAATCATTAATTTAAATCTCTTTTTGATCAAATCTTGCGCGCTTCAATAAATCTTCTGCAATCTTGTGTGCTTGAAGAGATTTCATAAAAAATAATAATGTAGTGTCAGTTTGTAATGTCAAAAAAACAGTTTTTTATCTAGTATGAAATAATAGAAAGTTAAGGACTAATATGAAAGTTTAAAGGCTGGAAGAGACATGGACGCGAAACCGGTTACCATGGATTAATTAAGTACAATACATCGTACATTCTGGACCCCAATGCGTTTAAATTTTTTGTCGGTTATTAAAAGTTGTCGGGTCGAATCAGTTGGGTTAAGAATCATGTACTGAATCCATGGTAACAGGGCCTCAAGTCTGCTATTACAATAGTGTCAGAATTGTCTCTTCATTGTGAGTTTTTGACAGATTTGCCATACAAACACTGTCAAATACTCACAATGGCGAGACCATTATGGAGACACTATTGTAATAGCAGACTTGAGGCCCTGGCTTCGCGTCGATGTCTCTGCCATATACGGTACTTTTTACATATAATAAAGAAACAATTAAAAAAAAAAATTGTCTCTGTCTCTGTGTGTTTGTTCCGGCTAATCTCCGAAACAGCGGCACCGATTTTGACGAGACTTTCACTTGCAGATAGCTGATGTTGACATGGGCTACTATTATATTTGAAAAAAGCCACGCGAGCGAAGTCGCGGGCAGCAACTAGTTAGAAACAAGCTTCACCTTTTTACGTATTTTTCCTTTCTTGTCTGCTTATATGTGTGTAGGTACATAAACTAATGAAAAAAAACGTTATACTTTATGGAGCTTAAATAAACTTTTATGAGCCTGAATATCTCCGTTTGACGGAAACAACCCATTTTTCCACCACCATTGATTCATTTACGACTCAGTTCCAGCTATTCGTGTTGTACGTAAGCGCAACACTATAAACTGCTCGACTCATCACATCGACGCTCGCGTGAGATTAATCGCAGTAATTAACATTTCTTTAGCAGTTCCTATTCGTGGCTGATCTATACGGAAATTAACCGTTGCGTAATCACGTGAGAGATTTATTGAGATGTCGAGCTGTCTTTACGCGAGAATTTGGCGCGATGAAGCGTAAAAATTATCTTTATTATATATTTTAGCAACTATTTAACTAAAGTATTTTTGTTTCCTTAGATTTAGCAAAACAATACTTTCTCTTTAATATAATAATAGCTTTATTTTCAGGCAACTAAGGCCCATAAACAAAATACATAAGATAATATTTCAAAATAATCATTTAATACATAATAACTATTTAACTAAAGTATTTTTATTTCGTTACATTTAGCAAAACAATACTTTCTCTTTAATAATAATAATAATACCATTTATTTCAGGCAACACAGGCCCATAGAAAAATACCTTAACCTAAACATACATATTTGAATATAAAGCTTGTGTTAATAAAAAGGCTTAAGACTATGTTAGTAGCACTTCACTTTGCACTAGCTGCACTTTGTGCTGTTCTGTGTAACTTGTCCGCGGAAGCGACGGAACACCACGTCCTGCGGCCATAAGTCTTCTTCCATGACGATGGGCAGACAGATTGGGAACACACACGATGAACGCCTTGAAGTTGACGTTCCGGTGCGATTCCAGTAACTGCACCCTCGGCGTGTACCTTGTCCTTTGGCGCACGTAGGTACTCCACGATGTCCTCCGACTTAGTGGTGTAGTGCAGGCGGGAGATGTACACCGGTGTGTTCGGTTAAACAATATTTGCCTTCAAAAGAAAGAGAACGAAAGACAAACTATTTTTTGGGACTCGCACAAGAAGATCACAAACTAAACTAAACACAATAACAGAAACATTATATTTATTTGAAATAAATGCTTTGAGTTTGAGTTTGAATTATAATGGCAGTCATTAGGACTGCCGACAGAAGTGATAACTCAAAACGTTAAATAACTAACAGTCTGGCGCGACACATCGCCAGCATGTCGCGCTTTCGGTGACGCGGACCCATAATTTTTTCCCCTATCAAAAATCGATCAATACTGCTAAAGCAGTTTTCATTAAAAAAAAAAACCCGGTCCTACCTATACTAGGCCAAAAGGCTCTTATCTCGGTATGATGCCTCGACACTTATTCTTAAGTGTCGTGCTGATATTCTGATAGGGCTCGCCATGAAGAAGATTGGATTGATGCTAAGGAGAAGATTTCGTTTGATACATGAGATCCATGCTTCTGGGATAATTGGCCAGTGTTTCCTTCAAAAGGTCCAAGCTAGCTATCCAAATTATCAGAATTATTCTGTGGTCACCTGAGTTCAGTGATTCAAAACTTAATTCAATTACAGACCTCAAAAAGCATGCCAAATCGTATTGATTCAAGGAAATACCTCCAAAATCGAATCCGGAACAACATAAAATTTTTAAGTATCCATAAAATTCAATACAGCTTTTAAAATTCGAAAGTCAAACACAATAACCACAAAAACAAACATCAAAGAAACTAGGCAATCTATAACAATTACAATTATCCACACTTTTAAAACTGAAAAAACTTGAAAGAATCTGCATAAAACAAACTATTCTTCTGTAAAATCTCAGCCTTATACAACCGCAATAAATATTCAGAAAACAACTGGCAATAACAATAGCAATTATCAACAGAGATGAGGTGAAAGCGACCGGTCAAGTGTAACCGTTGGCGATAGCAACTGACTTTCATTGGCGATACGTAATACTTGCGAGACTGACGTGAATGTGACAGATCATTGGAAAAGACGTCGTTGGGTGATTATGAAAGCATTACACACACAGGCCTTAAAAAAAAAATAAAAAAATTACGTATTGTATAGAAAACTGAAGTTTTTAACATAAAAATTACTCATACATATACATACTGATCTATTTCATTGAAATATGAAAACAGTAATTTAAAAAAAAGTGGCAGTTATAAGGACTACCGACAGAAGTGAAAACCCAAAATTTGCAAAAAAAAAAAGTTTTTCTATTAAAAGTGTATTTACATACATTATTTTTGGGCAAGAATTGCTTGAGATTTCCTTTTAAATTTTGACGTTCAAAAGTGCTATTAATGTGCTTACCTATTTGAAATAAATACATTAACTTTGACTTTGATAATTTGGTATCAATACCGTAAAACGCTTGTCAACATCCACCACTATAAGAACTGCATCCCCAACACAACCCATTACTCAGTTTTTCCATGCATTAATGATCAGTGTCGCAAGATCATTACAAACACGACATCATCTGCATCAAGGTTGCCACTACGCATAAAGCCTGCTGTCAGTCTGTCGCGCAATCGTCCCATAGTTACGAATGGGCGTGAGAAACTAGACCGAACTCATTACCACCCAACCCTAATAATGAGTATGTGCTCATGTGGGTATTAGAAGAATACCACGTGTTAATGTGTTATTTACATTAGTGTTTTGCTTCATTTTCTACCGTAGCAGCATGGATTATATATGGTCAGGCGCATAGCTACCGCCGCCGCCGGCGTATCAGCCGTATCAATGATTCGGGGTCCCCAAGCTACAGGGGCCAAAATCTCAATGACAGCTTTACAGCTGGTCAAGATGCTCCCACTTTCGAGCTCGCTTAGCTCGTTCTTGCTTGTCTTAGTTAAACACAACGACAGCTCAACCCAGTATCCGAGTCAGACTGTTCCAATTTTCTAGCCTACCTAGCTCGCTCTTGCATACTTCGAGTAAAATTACACTGAAAGAAATATTTAGCCTAACTACTTCGGCTATTTCAGGAATAATCAAAGTTTGACAACACTTTATAAAAGTTAACTTGATTTAATAAGTGTCTATAAAATACAAAACAGCCTTTTGATTTTGTTTACGGGTTGCATAAAGTTATGTGGTCACTTTTTTGTGTGACATGTTGGCGAAAGTTTGGTTATGAATAAGTAAATTTTTTTTTTCAGTGATCAATGTTAACTTAACCTGCCATGTAAGTATGGTATGTTATAAACAAAAATCCCTTCCTTTGGAGTTTCGCCGCAGCCGGTAAAAAGTGACCCCAACAAAAATGAAATAAAAAGTGACCAGAAAAGTATAAAAGGGTTCCCCTTTTATACTTTTCTATACAGGGCCCCTTTATGACTAGCTCTGCCACTACCGTTCAACGGTGAATCATGCTTTCTGTAGACAATTATACCGTTCAAGGGTAATTCTATAAACCGTGCGGGACTCACTGTATGGGAATATCCTCCATACGAAAGAGAGAAGCCTCGGACGAGACGGTTGTTGTGTCTGGTGAGCTACTGCCCGACGGTTGTTGTCGGATTTCTGTATAATTATATGGCAATCGCGCGGATAACTCTGATTACGAGATACAGGATTGTGTGACGTCGACTTTAGATGCCGCCACAGCTTATGCCAAGGTGAATATTAGGCAGTAAGCAAGGCTGACTGAGTAACCAGGGTGCACTGTACATACATCGCCACTCGTAGAGGCTCATATGTATTTTCAAGTCATTCAACTTTATTCCTGCCTACCCCTTTGAATATCATCATCATCATCATCATCAGCCTATAGCAGTCCACTGCTGGACATAGGCCTCTCCAATTGCACGCCATTCAGCTCGATTCTCGGCAACTCTCATCCAGCTGCTACAAGCCACCCCTCGTCGCTCCACTTAGCCTGAGGATGTCCTACCTTACGTTTGCCGATTCGCGGTCTGCACTCAAGAACACGTCTACCCCAACGGTCATCGGTTCTACGGCTAATATGGTCGGCCCATTGCCACTTCAGCTTGCTTATTCTGTGAGCTATGTCGACAACTTTAGTTCTCTGCCGGATCACCTCGTTCCGGATTCGATCCTACAGAGAAACTCCAAGCATAGCCCGTTTCATATCTCGCTGAGCGACCTTGAATTTATGGACCAGCCGTACTGTGAGTGTCCACATTTCGGCTCCGTAAGTCATAACAGGCAGGACGCACTGATTGAAGACCTTGGTCTTTAGGCTCTGTGGAATACGCGACGAGAAGACTCGACGAAGCTTCCCGAATGCTGCCCAGCCCAGCTGAATTCTTCTGTTAGCCTCCCTCTCAAAGTTGTTCTTACCAAACTGAAGTTTGCCCGAGGTAAACATATTCTCGAACAACCTCGAGAGCACCGCTATTGACAGCAATCGTTCCCGGAGTGACGTGTTCGTTGAACATAACTTCCTTGAATATCACAGGCTAGCGGTTATCGGCACTGTAGGCATAGTAGTTGAGAAATCGGTTTCTTTCTATGTTTCGTTCGCTGTGTTTGATTCCCACACCGACCACGGCACATGCGACAGTTTACTTAAGACGCAGATATGTGCCAGTGACCTTGAGTAGTTAGCTTGCGTGTTCTGAACTGAGCTCACGCAACGCGTCCGCGTCGTACGTCCAGCTAGTAAAGTAATAGGACTCGCCCATCCAGGAGAGCTGATCTAAAGAAAAGCGGCCACATTCTTCTCTATCGTATTTTGTTGCTTCGTGTCTCATTAGGAAACTTTATAAAAGGAATTAAAAAATTCTAGACACACCGAGGTTCTTTATTGAGTCGTTTTTCATAATTCCTTCTCAGTCACGATATAATTTTTTTTTTATTGAGTGGCGCTACTGGACTGTTGACACGATCTTAATTTACGTTCGACGAATGGGCACGCTATATGCGAAAGCCATAGGCAGTTATTATAAAAATGTCGTATAGCTACATTGTAAGATATCGTAGAATGTGCTGTTCTACATAAAAACGCAACATAAACACGAACCCTTACAGTTCCCACGCTCTGGTTGAGCCACGCATGCTCCATGGTGTTTGAGTTAACTAGATACGTTGGGAAACACGTTAACACCGTGACTTTCGACGGGTTAACGTTAACGCCTGCATTCAGGTTTATAGGATTTGAGAGCAATCATTGTTATGGTGTTGCGTGATGATCTTATTCGTGCGTTTTAATTGCAGTGCGTGTGATGGAAAAAATTGGCATTTTAATTGCTATTCAAGTTATGTTTTTGAGCCATTCATTTTGTAAGTTTTTTTTGGACTGTAAAGGTATTTTAACTGCCTCGCAAAAGGTCCTGAGTTCCCAGGATTCCCAGGTTGGAAAAGTGTTATTAGGTTTTTCCATTTGAAATTTCTCCAAAAAGACTCCTATCTCAGCATAATGCTGCGATATTAAAAATATAAATACCTCAGCGCTGGTATTCTCATAGGGCCGTGGAACATGCTTTCATGGGTGAAAAGCAATGAAGTTCGGGCCTTTGAAAAACCGGTCAAATAGTCAATAATACCTGGGTGATAATTCACTGTTGATTAGAAGAATCAGACATTTAAGAGCTCAACTAACATTAAGTTATTTATCAACCTGGGTACCTTGTATCTGGATCTGCAAGATTACGAAGTTAATTTAGCAAAAAAACAATCTTTAAGAAATGCTCTGCTTCACAAATGAGTGCGTCCTACCCGTACAAGGACAAGTGGAGCTGCAATTATCTGGGCATATGAAGTAACGAACTACATGATAAATTGTACTCGATATTCATACAGTTTGCTTACGCACGATTACAAGATTAAATTTAATTATTGCTCTGAATATTACAATAACGAGAGACCATTATGTAGGTACCTACCTCTTATTTATTGGATGTTTGCAACCAAAGGCAGTGATGGTATATTGCAATTACCCATTCTAATTAATTTTGATTGCAGTGACTGGATGCTGCAAAACCTCATATCTTGATTAAATCCCTCCAGGCTACAAAGACAAAATAAATCCTAATATCAATATGGGTACTTTAGTAAAGGGGAAATAACACAAAACTTATTCCTTCGAAAATATTGAAGCGTTCTTCAAACCTTAGGTATCATAGGTATCCGTTCCACAGCAGAATATTATACCCATAAAATTTGTTCAAACATTGCAGAATACTCCAAAAGTCTTTGCTGACCTTTAATTTTTTATACGACACCAAAAATACCTACAGCAATTACAAAAGTAACACCAATCTTATGTACAAGTATATAAAAAAGGGAGGGGAAAGAATCAGGGCATCAAAACAAAACAGTCAACAGGAAAAGTGCCCAAGAGGCTGACAGCATTGCCACATAGTATGGCAATTCTGATTCTTTGACCAAGAAATAGGCCAGCCATCTGGTCAAGTAAATAGTCGACCAAACGCTTGGCGATGTCTCGAAAAACTAAGTGGACATTGGACCTTATGGCCCTAGTGTTTCAACCCCAAACGGCTCGAACATTTATAATAAGATTGGAGTATTTGTGCCGTTTGAGGTTTTCCGCACAATTTTTCACACCAATCTTAAATTGTTTACCACTCGTTTCTCAATTACCATACAACCTACAATTATATGGGTACTCCGGTAGTCAACAACCAACAGCCGCGAATATTCAGTGGCGTGTCATCAGTAATGGCTACCGTACGATTAATATAATTGCTGTACAGTAATGAACTTCCTGTTAATTACTATATTGATGATTACGATATAAAAGTTGCGATAATTCTAGCCGACAATCTTGTGAGGAAAAAGGTTGACGGTAAAGTTTTTTTACAATTAAATCATCTCTATTTTCGTATGGAATTTTATTGTGCATATTGTGCATAGGAAATATTCTGAAAAAGTATTGAGCATTTCCGACTTCTTCAAATGTATGCATGTATTCATTTCTTACCTTGATCGGGCGAAAATTGCTATAATCAAGATTTATGGCAAAATTTACTAACCAGCCAGGAGTCAGAATGATGTTGGTTGGTAAAAAAGCGGCTCACGGAAGTCAACAGGAAAAAAGAAAGAAAGAAAAAATAGGTTTATGTACCTATTTGTCACAGAAAGAAACATATATAAGATAGCTCGACAGCTATCTAGATTACTTAGTTTACCTACCCACCTCATTTACACTTGCTATGCTTGATGTTAATAACCACACCGTCTCGTCGGCGCCAGCAAAATATCAGCTTTCTCAATTACCTCCACCTTTCTCCCTCACCTCGATCATAGTGATAGATGATGAAATGCTCGCTGTGGCTGCAGAAATTGGATCAAATTAATCAATGTCTTACGCGTGAACTCGTCTCAGTGTGTCTTCAGAACGAGCGCACGTTGCGTCATCGAAGCTGCCTTATTTGTAGCATAAGATGCTGTTACCAATGAAATGCTCTTAATTTCTTGTTTTACATTCACTCACGACTGTCTTGTTAGTAGGTAGACGTCGCGACGAATCGATTACAGCGTCAATGCGGAGAGCATTCAATCTGGCCAACTTAATTGGGATTCTGTGTTGAAGAAACCTTGAAAAATCTGACAACCAGTTTTACCAAGGGGTATCGTGTTACCCAGTAACTGGGTTTTCGAGGTCAGATAGCTCCATACTCTTACTCAGCTAATTGGGAAAATAAAAATCGGAGATTTGGTAGATACAGTCATTTAGCAAATCTCGAAAATAATCTGAAAAGCAGTGCAGCCTGGTTCGAGGGTATCCTTCATTTATTTATTAGCTTACAACCTAGTATTCGAAAATAATGTACGGTGGCCAGCATATCAAGTTACCACAAACTGTCAAATTTTCTCGTTCTATTATGAACTTAATCACCAACATTTTAATTGTGATACAGTTTAATAATAGTCTAGAACAAAAACAAAAAACAGCAAAATTCTGTTTAAAATCAAATCAAATCAATTTATTTGCAATAAGTGTTGGTACAATTTCATGGGCTTTAATTAAGAATAATGGTATTGCGATCTTTATCAAAGTATCCTTTACTAGCTTCTGCCTGCGACTTGGTCCGCGTGAAACTTCTTGTTGCCCCGTTCCCCAATCCGTTCTCGAGACATCTTCAAAAAAGCCGTTAAAAATAATTTTCTGCATATATTTTTATGTGATTTTTCGCATGTTTAATAGTTATTCTGCTATTCGGGGAGGAGACAAACCTAAGAAATCAAAGATCATACAAATCGGTCCAGCTGTTCTAGAGTTATAAATGGTTGAACTAACCCGACTTTGTTTTATATATTTAAGATTTATAGTTTATATCAATGGTGAATAAACTACGAGCAAATCCCCAGTAAGAACTAGTCCCACAGTTCACACTCCACATCAATTCAAACGATACATTGTAACTCTGTCCGTCCGGCAGAGCGTCCGGCTATTTCACGGTCTGAACCCGAACAATACATCACACTTGTTTGTTTTAACAAATGTCTGCATGGACCTTGGAATTGATGTTTATTTTGCAAACTGAATTTTGTATGCATCATTTATGATTATGACAATGCATGGAATTAGTAGAGCTTTAAATGGCATTAACACATGTTTCGTGTGCTAACATACTGCAAGCAAGGACGATGCATATCTACGCTATGATAAATCGTTACACATGGGTTCAATGAACGGTTGTGAAGTAACATTGCGATAACCAGAATGCTTAACGAACTAATAGAGGTATATCTAGATACTATCACATATATCTGTCATTTGGACTGCAGCTGGCCGTCTCCTTCGCATCACGTCCTTTCAGTGCCCCTTTGCAGAAAGCATTACAAATATATTTGTTTTTCTGGATCTGACTCCTCTTAATATTCACAAGATCCAAATTACCCCAAGATCACTACATTTCCTTTATTCAATAACTGACCACCATCCTTACAGCTACAACAACAACAACAACATCAACGGCAGCGCCTCTATCAATATCTTCATCAACGCTAGTAACTCGCCGTCCGTTCCGCGTCACTAGTCGTCGTCGCCTGGTATCTTCTACAACTACAACAACGACTACAACTACAGCCGCTCCAACAACTACAGCCGTACCAACTACTGCTGCACCTCAAGCGGTGACGAACGCGTATGAGGATGAAGAGTCGCTACAAGACATTGGTGATATCGGTAAGTAAACAGCTAATTATTTATTAACACCACCTAAAGTTGCGCAAACAAATGGACCGAATAGTGTTTTAAGTTCGCGAGAATGAGGATTCGCTTCAAGATATTTGCGGTATCAAAAAGTCACATCATTCAATTAAGAGTCAGCGTGGATTTTTTCCAGATTGAGCTTAGGTACCTACCTATTATAGGTAGAGCGTGTGTATGTATGTATGTATGCTTAGGTACAGTAATATGTACCTACTCACCGAAATTAGTGGATGAAACCGATATTATGTGTAATGTTTTGGAGATTCTAGCAGCTCTGAAACATGTGTAATTAAATGATAAGTGGAACAAAAAGGCTTTGTAATAATGTGATTCTGATTCTTGGCCTAAAGAGCATTCCAAAACTTAAACGTAACAAAATATAAAAATTAAAATTACTGATTAATTGCAGAAGCAAAATACTTATAGATAAGTACATTATTTTATTCTATCATTTTCGTCTTTCATAACAGACGCAATCGAAGACCCAACTTTAGAGCCTAAAGGACCCAAAAAGAACTTCAAAGTCCAACGGCGCCCTCTAGTCAATTTGAAGGACGATGCCAAAGACCAGAACCCGTCAGCGACCAACGAAGAAGAGAACAAGAGACAGAGTAAGAAGTACAGCGCGACCATCAAACAGAACCAGCTGAACGACCTTCTGAAGCTGAGGAGTCAGGAGGAGACGTCTACGGAGAGGAAGACTACTGCTGATGGTGAGTTTACAGATAAGAAAACAGGGGAGGGAATTATGGTAGTAAATTTAAGTACTAAGGTGATATTCTCAATGAACAATTTTCAGACAATCAACGAGTATATACTCGTTCTTTCTGGATAGAATGCACATGCTTATGCACACATGCATAATGCACATGCTCGTATTTTGATGAGGCGCGCCGCATTGCATAAATCCCCCCACATCACTTTTGTACATTTTGTATGAATTATTGCACACTGCAGCCGGACCGGACCGCGTTTATGGTTTCGACTGCGATGCGCTGCGGTCCGATGCGGCTATAATTATCACGGCTACTTTTAACAAACAATAAAGAATACAATAAATTACTAAAAGCTCCGCACCAGCACATAATCTTTCGCGTAGCTAACACAGCAAAGGCACGAAGCTTAAAGTACTTCACAAGTTCACAATGCACTGCATTACATATATGTATATACTTTACAAAATTATATTTCTTTCCAGATATCAGTGCCGAAACAGCTCTGGCGATAGCAGCACACCAACTCATCACAGCACCAATACCGAGCATACCTGACTTCGAAGAAGATGTCAAACCTACCAGAAAGACTCAAACCACTGTAGAATACAAATACACGAGCCGCGAGTACAACGAGTACACAGACATCAGCAGAACACCTACTTATGATGAATATCAAAGTACTCCAATCTATAGGGGCATGGGAAGCTACGATCAGACTACAGGATACAAAAACCCGACTGACTACGATACCACTAAAATAGCTACTGACTTCGATACCACTAAAATAGCTACTGACTACGATACTACTAAAGTAGATAATGACTTTGAAGCGCCGAAGTTACCAACAACATCAACTATTTACAACACTGATTATGCTCAAACCACCTCTAATGAGCCGTTCACTTCACAATTTGATGCTCCTAAGATTTCTACTACCACTTACAACGTTCCGAAATCAACAGCCTCCCCTAACACCGTGAATACAGCAAATACGGCAAATTTGGAGTTTATTAGAACCAATCTAAATGATTACACTATTAATACTTCTGCTTATCAACTTCCTGAAGTCACTCCAACCTTCAGTCCAAGGTCACCTTCAACTAACTTCCCTAATACAGAAACAAACCAAGAATTTGTTAGAACGACATTCGGAGGCGCATACAACACAGGAAGTACCTTCAATTCCAGAAATACTTACCTTCCGAAGGCGCCTGCAACCAACTTCCCAACTAACACAGTACCTTCAGAATTCGCCCGAACAAACGCTAACACATACCTGGATACTTCAACAGAATTAATTTCTAAGACATCTCCGACTTACGTCCCCAAATTCCCGACAACCGACTTCCAGAATACCATAAATCAAGAATTTGTTAGAGCTACACTTAATTCTTACGATAATACCCAAACGGAATTGACTGCTCCTAAAATCTCTTCGACTTTAGCTCCACCTAACCCAACGAGATACTTTGAGCGAACGACCTTCGCAGATACACCAACTGAGAACTCTCCAAGAATTTCTACTGCTTTCGTGCCAAAGTCTACAGCTACCACCAAGTTCTCAAGAAGTGGCTCCAGATTCAGTCCAGCTTCAACAAATGCTGCTCCTACTGGGTATACTGGAGTCCAAAGGTCTTCAACTCCGAGATTTAGGACTGAGAAGCTAATACCGGTACCCGTGGAGAATACTGGTTACTCTACGGTTTCGTATACTGGACCTAGTCAGGAGCCTTCGTACTTTACCAGGGAATATCTCTTGGAATCGCCTGTTACTAAGACCTATGATGGTAAGTGAAATTTTAATTCTGTATGTTTGTCCAATCCGTTTGTTGATTTCATTGCGGCAATACGAATTTTGTGAGAAGGTAAACATAGTTAGTGATAAAAACGACAGGTGAAAAAGATTCAGTTTCATATTTTTAGGGTTCTGTAGTAAACAAGGAACCCTTATAGTTTCGCCATGTCTGTCTGTCCATCTGTCCGTCTGTCCGCGGCTTAGCTCAGAAACTCAGAAAGGTGTTATTTGGGATGGGTATACATATTAATCACGCCGACAAAGTGGTAAAATAAAATATTGTTTTTTTATTTTTATTGTAGGTTTAGGGTAGGGTAGGTAGGGTCTAAAATAAAAATTTGGGAGGGATTTGGGGGGCGTGTAGGGGATGTTCCCTACACGTAAAGTGGGGATGATACTTTTTTTTCTCGTCTATCTCATAGTGTGTGGAATCGCTGGATAGACCGTTCAAAAATATTACCGGTTTGTGAAAACCATTTTTCGATTTAGGGATCCGTTTGCGCAATATTAAGCTTTAAAGTGCAAATTTTTGTTAGAGTTAAATGTCCCCCCCCCCCCCTGCCAGCTAAATGGTTGTAATTTGATATTTGAAAAAAATCACAGCAGTGGGTAGTATAATAACGAAGTTAAAAGGAAAACTATCACAGCTAAGTAGGCTTTACAAGTTACCAAGTAATAGTCGAACTTAAATTTACAGTTGGAAAACATGTTCTCAACATGTTTTCAACTACAGTGTTAAGTTTGTTCTTGGGATAAATTCAACCTACCTACGGAAACCTTCATTGTGCGTGGTTCGATACGCACTTAGCCGGTTTTTGTATTACAAACTCATAAAATACCTACAGATTTCAAAATCTAAATCCTTACTCTTTCAACAGACGAATACCAATACCTATCACCGATCACCACACCACAGACGCCCGCGACCCCGCCAACGCGGAAAATCATCAGGAAGAAGATCCAACGCAGGATCTCGACCACCCTGCGACCCACCGAGCCACCATCTACCACCACGCCTGTCCCTCGCCGCCGAGGGCCCTCCAAGCAGCCCTTCGAGAAGATTCCCAAGGTCCCCAAGAAGACGTACAGGCCTATAGCGAACTATGATTACTATGATGATAGTGATGAAAAGGTGGCTGTGAAATACGTAGAGGGTACTAAGATTGTCATGCATGATAATGGTGAGTAAGAGTTCAAATTAAGGCTAGTTGTGAGGCAAAATCTAGGCCATAATGTTTTTTTAGGGAGATAACAGTGGCGGATTTACCACCAGGCTGAGTAGGCTAGAGCCTAGGGCGGCAGATTTTAGGGGGCGGCAAATTTGGCTCAAAATATTTTTTTTTGTCTTCCAGAAATAAAATAACAAACATTATTAAAGACAATTTACTGCAGGTCCAGATTGATGAAGAAATTATTTATTGGGGAAATGTTCTGAAGAAAGTTGATGACGTAGTGAAGCGACTGTGTTGAAGAGCCCTCGCCTTCAGAGGCAAAAATGAAAAGTTCGGTGATCCACATAACGGAAATTATTGTATGATTTTGGGACTGTTAGCGGAATTCGATCCTTTTTTAGCCTGCCACATTAAGTAATACATGATTGAGCTTTTCTTAGCTCAGAAATATAACCAAAAACGATATCTTGTGTAATCTTCACTAAATCGTGGCTTGTAAAAATAATCTAGGAACTGACACATCCATTGCCTAGTTCACAACACAATCATACTAATAACGGGAAAAAGCTGATATAATGAGGACGATAAAGTTGCAATTTCATTGAGAAAAAAAAAAATTTATAAGTAAATATGATTGTGAACTAGGGTATCGAATTGTAGAGGTCAGTAGGGGCGGCAAATTTTGAATAGCCTACTGGCGGCAAATGTGTAAGTAAATCCGCCACTGTGAGGATGCCACGTATTTTTTGGAGATCGATGGAGTGTGTGAAGGTGACAAATCAGTTGCATGCTTTAGAAGGAACCTATTTCCAGCAAGGGACATCTTATAAGTTAATGATGATGATGGGCTTCAAATAGGGACAACATTCTTATTCTGTACTAGTTGCTGTCCGCGGCTTCGCCCGCGTGGCTTTTTCTAAAATAAAAGTCTAAGTTACATCAGCTATCTGCCAGTGAAAACCGTCAAAATTGGTTCAGCGGTTTCGGAGATTAGCCGGAACTAACAAAAAGAAAGACAATATTTTTTTTTTAAATTGTTCTGTACCTAAATAAGCATTTAGTAAAAGCTGTTATCTTGACATTGTTTGTCACACTTCAATTTTATTTATTTGGATAGAATATTAAGCTTCCTTTTCTGTCTTTTTATCACGTCATTGCCGATTACAGTCCCTATGTATCTACTACATGGACTGCATTGCAATTCTTCCAAGCATATCCTGTCAGCGATATTTCGAACCTAATCTACCGTCAAAACTTTCAGGATCGATCCATCTATCTATATAAGAAGCCACCTTTTTAGACGATCGTTTTATTCACCTCTAATTTCTCCACAGGTCAAATCGAGTGCCTAGACAGCGGTAACTTCCCTCATCCAAAATCGTGCAAGAAGTTCATCTCCTGCGCCCGCATTGACAACGGATCCCTCCTGGGATGGGAGTACGTTTGCCCCAAAGGCCTGAGTTTCGACCCCGTAGGAGGCATCTGTAACTGGTCTGCAGGACTTGGCTGCGATGAGAAAGACGTTTGAGATAATCCTTGAATCGTCGTGGTTCATAGAAAAAATTATGTGAATTAGAATCAAATTGGACTATTTCTACATGATGCATGCATGATTTTTGAGGAATTTGAAAATTGACTGTTATTCTTTTTTTTTTTTTTATTAAAAGGCAACGGTTTTCAAAATGTTATAAAGATACGAACGATTTAACGATTTATCTTTTAATCGAGTATTTATTTCAAGTCCCATCTAAATTAATTAGAATTTTCTATAAATTCATTTTAGAACGTGTAGATTCCTTGATAAAATACAACGAAAAAAAATGAATGTAAATAAATAAAATAGTGATTTTTACTCTACTTGTTCACAAAATATTATGTATTGAATTGAATTTCGAATTTATTTATAGGTACTTATTATTTCAGTCTTATATCGTATGTTTATTTTAATATATTATATGTTATCAAAACATGATATCAAAATTTTATAAAAATCTATGTGATATTTAACTATCCTGTATCTTTGACTGAACAAAAGTAAATTAAATTTTATAAATAAAATATTTTAATAAAAGAGGAGTAAGCACAACTGAAGGTGTCTGAGTGGTCTGACAAAATTTTGTCATTTTCATGACAACTTTTTGTCACAGTTACAAGATTTTGTCATTAGTCATTGCATTTTTTTGTCATTGACGGACAAAATTTTGTTAAAGACAAAATATGACCTGAAAATTAGAAAAATATTCAGTCTTTTTTTCTGTTAATGCAGTTTGCTCCTTGTAATTATAATTCTAAGTCAAAACCTGGTACTTTTGTATCAAATTCGTACGAACACTGCCAATAATATACTCGTAGATTAAGTTCGTATACAAGTGTGAGGTACCTAGGCAGAGAGAAATCCTGAATGTACCCGCTGTTGTGGAAATACATACATTTCAGAATGTGCCTTAATTATTTTACAATTTTAGCTATAAGATTATTGAGACAAATAAAATATTAAAATTATGTTTTGTTTTATTAAAACTTGACCTATCTACTTTAATTGTAAATTCAAATGAATGTGGACACGATGAACACAGATTTTACTAGCGCTTTTGATAAAGTAAACGATCATTTGATTAAAAAAAAAACTTCAACTTATTAGTATCGGTGGCACCTTCTTGCGCTTGTTTGCATCGTATTTATCTAAATCTCAGTTAGTTGCAGTAGATGTCTTCGAGTCGCGGTCGTATAATGCTGAATCAGGAGTCCCGCAAGGATCCCGCTTAGGTCTTAGGTCCATTTGGGTTGAATGAAAAAAAAAAATACAATATTGTAGGTAATTACTCCTTGTATGCCAGTGATCTTAAGATTTCTAAAAGCCAACTCCCTCGGTGATGCTACGCAAATACAAAATGTTCTTGAAAATATTTATCGCTGGTGTACCGATAGGGTTACCAACTTTTTGTACAATAAATAAAGTGTATTATGGTCAAAGTGGGAAAATAAACAGTATCTCCAAAAAATGAACAGTATTTGAAGTTTTTTTTTTAAATATATATTCATAAATCATTCGTGCTACTCGCGCAATGCATCAATTTAGCACCAATTTTGTAGGCTTCGTAAGCCTCACCAAATAGACGAGAAGATTTTTTTTTAATCAAATATATTGAAGCTCTATTTCTGTCATTCCAACCACTTAGCATTCATCACTCATTCTGAGAATACTGAGGTGGCAAAACTAACTACATTTAACGACTTGTCTGTCGTAATTAGAGACACAATTAAAAACCCATTGTGTCTCGCGTAGATCTACGTTCCGACAGACGAGAGGTTAATACTAGATCCAAAAGGTATTCTGACTGCAATTCCACAAATAAATAATCTTGAATCTTGAATTATTTATGTACAAACGCCAGCACATCAAGCTACTACAATCTGTCAAATTTCTTTAATAGATTTTCAACTTTATCACTACAGTATAAGGTTCAAGGTTGATTGCGAAAATTTTACAGTTTCGGGTAGCTTGACCTGCTGGCGTCTGTACTATGTTCCGAAAATTCGGGTCATTTACCAGTTTCATTCTGAAATAAAGGCTAGCTGAATCACCGCGCCCATGATGCCCAGGTGCATGCACGATGTTCTAAAGTTATTATTTAGGCATAGCTCTGGATATCAGTGAAAACAGTATATTCATATACTTTATTTTTGTTGAACAGTAAACAGTATTTTAGAGTGGAAAACAGTATAATACTGTTTTTAACAGTATGGTTGGTAACCCTATGTACCTACCGATCGTCATCTTCCTAAACGCTACTAAATGCTATCTTATCACTTTTACCAAAAAGAAAAATCCTTTGCCATTTAAGTAAATATACGCTCAACAACACCAAACTAGAATCAGTCAGTGAAATCAAAGATCTAACAGGAGTTACAGTAGACAGTATTAAACTGCAATTTAAATCCCATATTGATTGATCCCATTTGATGAACAGTAAAAAAATCTGTTGAGATTCTCCGTTTCCTAAAACTTAACACTAACTGTTTCAGACGACCCCAAACTAAGTTGCTACTATAAATAAATCACTGGTAAGAAGCAACATAAAATACTTACACATGTACAGCGTGAGGCCCTTCTTACGCGGTTCACTCTCAGAGCATTGAACGTTTACAGCGCATGTTCACACTCTCCTTTGGTTTCAGCACTCGCGGTATTTCTCATAGATGCTCATACCTATAATTAGACTCTCTTCAAAATAACTTCACTCCCTGAACGTCGAGTGATGCTCACTATTTCATTTTTGCACATAGGTAATTCTAAGTAAGATTGATTGCAGTCACTTCCTAGCAGAGATTCCCCTTCCACGAACCACAGTCGTACCAACATCGGTACCCATATAGTACGATACTTAAAATGGTGGTATGGTACTTAAAATTCTGATCTGGACAATAGACATATTTCACGACTCTTTAGGCGACTCTCAGTTATTTATTTTTTATTTTTGTATTACTATTAATTTAGATATTACTAGCAATCCGCCCCGGCTTCGCACGGGAAGCAGAGCATAATGCATTTTTTTTTTCTGTCTTAGCCTGTCTCAGCCTGTTGCGTCGAGCATGTGGGTTAGATTAAAATGTAACTTATGTTCATCCTACTTGCTGAAGTATTTTACATCGTCATATTTCAGCCAAGTTACACAAAAAATTAATGAATTATAGGTAGGACTTAAACCTCCTTCATGAATCACTCGGTCCATTGGTAAAAACCGTTTGAAAATTCGTACGGTAATTTTTGAGATTATTGCGTTCAGATAGGCAGACGCGGCAGGGGGCATTGTTTTCTATTATGTAGTGATAGTGATAATTCCAGTTCACAGTGCTCTTCACTAATATTTTATTTTTATAAAATAAAAAGTATAGTTTTTAGTTAAGTTACTAGTTTTACTACTAGTTTAGTAAGTAGCTTCTGTCCAATGTCTTTTTTTAGGGTCTCGTACCTCATAAGGAAAAAACCGAACCCTTATAGGATCACTTCGTTGTCCGTCCGTTTATCAGTCTGTCAAGACCCTTTTTCTCAGGAATGCGTAGATGTATCAAGTTAAAAATTAATATCAAATATGTTGATGTGGAGCTCTAAAAACTAAAGCTTCTAAGTCAACGCAATAAAAAATACGGCCATTTATGCGACATATTAAGATTCTCGCAAATAATCAAAACCCCGGGTACTTCCAGTTGACACATATTTGAAAGCCAATGCAGCATCTTATATTTCCGCGTCGCTCGTCTCGTCAGATTGTTTTGGTGTTCCTTCGATGTGTCAATATATATATGAAAATATTATGTATGTTCGAAAAAATCTACATCTTTTTAGTAAAATAAGTGACAGGCATAATTTTAACACTAGAAATAGGAACAAATTAGATCAACCACGCTTCAGATTGTCTAAAGTACACACTTCTTTTATGGGGTACTGTGTAAAATGTTATAATAAAATACCACTCGATATTCTTCAACTAAATGAGAAGAAATTTAAAACGTGCATTAAACGCACACTATGCAGACAAGCATATTATAAGTTGGATGATTATATCGTAGATAAAAATGCTTGGCTAAATGCTGGTCCTGCTCCACTGCCACTTGGGCTCACTAGATAAAATTTGAATACTTGGAAGTTGCTTCCCCCTTTTTTTATTTTATTTTATTTTACTTAATGTTTATTTTGTTTTTATTTAAGCATGTTTTTATTGATGAATACTCCAATAGATAATAATTATTTTCTTTTTTGGTAGTAAATTTTTATTAATCTCTCAAATACATTGCAAACTATAGTTCTGTATAATTTAGCAGCATTTTTTTCAATTTTGTAAATGTGAATACCATGGAGTCGTTTACTATGTTATTATGATTTATGTTGACTTGAAAGAGCATGGCAGTTGAGAGTATGTCATGCTCACTTAAATGTTTCACTGATGGTGGCGCGTGTGTTGGATCATTCGGTTCCCTACAAAATGGTTGAGCTGGATGGTGCTGATCCATGCGTCATGTTCGTGAACGGGCGCCGTCAGTTGGGACTGGTCATCTCTTGACTGCCAGGGCTTATTTTTAATTTGTAATTTTATATTTTGAATTGTTTTATTAGTTTTTACATTGTCTCACATATAGAAGCAACAAGAATAATGTACCCAGGATTATGTAATATCTTGATTTAAAAGAGTGTCCTTGGAGTTTCTTGTCCGTTCTTCTCCATAGTGATCTACGTATTGGAATGGGCATCTAGCTTCAACTTGCCGACTCTGACTAACTGACCGTCTCTTTGACAATTCAAAAGTGCCTGTAAATGGTTTAATTGAAATAAATGCTTTGAGTTTTGAGTTTGTGACATTATTTTTACTGCCACTTGTAAATGCCTTCCACGATGATCACGATAGATATTAATGGATATCTGCATGAAATAGATATTATTGCCGGTCGATAATAAATAAATATAATTATGCTCGTGACTAAGTGGTACATGCGTAAATATATAGATATCCCCACTACGGAGCCCGTCACTGTGCGTACTCCGACATGCACTAGGCCGGTTTATTGTATTGCTTATGGAATTTTTCGGTGTCCTTTTATAGTTATCATTATAAGAAAATGAGGCAAGAAATTGGACGGGCAGGAAATAAGGCAGGGTTATTGATTCAGTATTCAAATTAAACTCAATAAATCTTAAAAATACTGTATATTAATTACTATTTACAGCGTCCTCTTGCTAATATTAACGTATCCTATGCCGACGCAGGTCATCTTGATCTTGCTGGCGGGCGTGACCTCTTCATCATCAGACTCGTCGTCTCCAGACCCTGAGCGCTGCACCTCTAGCTTGAACATCACGCCGAAGAACTCTTTGAGGAGTTGCAGAAAGGTTATTGTGTAGTCTGAGAGAGGGCCGACCTGAGGATAAAATATTGTCATAACAAAACATTGATGAGACGCAAGCGTACAATGAGCGTAACGGGACAATGAGTCATCCTTTTTCGTGCATGCAGCCGGCGTTCATCGATTTATTAGACGTTGTCACGACAAAAACAGGAAGTCCTGTACGAAGCCAAAAGGCTCCTATCTCAGCATGATGCTGCGACATAAAAAATAAGTAGCGTAAGTTACTCCTTATAACATCAGATATCTGCTAGTGAAAACCCGTCTTAATCGGTCCAGCCGTATCGGAGATTAGCCGGAACAAACAGACAGATAACAATGAAAAAAAAATTTTTTCGTTTTAAGTACCTTCTAAGGTTTCATATGCATTTAGTAAAAGCCTGTTATTTTGACATTACAAACAAACACTTCAATTTTATTTATTTGTATAGATAGATCATTCGTATTATCAAATATTACGTCAGAGTATTACGAACTCGCTTTACTTATACAAGGAGATAGTGTTTAATGGGGCTTCTTTGTAAAAAGCCCTAAACTTGTGTAATTTTGACGTGAATACGTCTTTTAAATTTGCTTCCGTAGTGGGAGGCAATTCAGAAAACTGATGTTAACGAAATCGGAGCATACAGTTTGGTGTTGGAGCTACATATCTATCATCTACACCCAAAATTTAATTACACCACTCGATAGCTAAAGGATCAAAGAAATCGTTACAAAGAAAATATTACCCGTCACGTAAACGTATTCACGTAAAACACATGACAGTGTCCATCCCCACCCTGATTTTTATCTTAGAACTGCAGTTAAATAAGAAAAAACACACTTACAATACATTCACTAACGTCCTTCTGTCCAAGGGCCATCCAAAGAGCGCATAACCACTGGAAGGAAGAGTCGACGGTGCCGCCCCGGTATATCTCATCCAGTAACCGCTGTGCGCACTCGCGACCTAGGTCTTCTGGCAGTGTGATTTCACCGGTCCCTACGTCTGTTGATTTCTAGAAGGAAAAAATAGGCAATATGGATAATGCAGCCATCACAAAAATACAAAGTTGAACAGTGTCGTGTATCTGAAACTGTAACACCATAATAAAATAAATAATACCACTTACTATACAGGGTGTTTGGCAGAACGTTGAACATACGAAAATGGTGGATAAGTGGGGTCAACTGCTACTTACTCAGCCCTAATTTATTTGGCCCTGGCCCCAGGAACATAAAAAAAAAATATTTTTGCTTTCTTTTAGTTTCACCACTTTCTTAACTTTAAAGTGTAATTTTTTATAAAAATGGGTAAAACAGGCAATATTTTAGTTTATTTTTTTAATCTTTAATGTTGGCAGATTCTTATAAAATTATTGCTTTATTCAGATGTTAGCTAGAAAAAAAGTTATGACTCCTCAAACTTACAGAAAGATGTATAAAATACTTAAATCTAAACATCAACTAGCATTAAAACAAAAAAAAAAAAAAACAATAAATGATTGAGGAGTTCCAATTCTAGCAAAACATCCCTAGTGTGTGACCTTTCTAATGGTATGTAATTTGCTTTTATAAAAAAAAAAACCTTTAAGAGTTATTTCATAATTTTTTACATCTTTCTGTAAGTTTGAGGACTCATAACTTTTTTTCTAGCTGACATCTGAATAAAGCAATAATTTTATAAGAATCTGCCAACATTAAAGATTTAAAAAAAAAAAATTGCTTGTTTTACCCATTTTTTATACAAATTACACTTTAAAGTTAAGAAAGTGGTGAAATTAGAAGCAAAAAAAATTTTTTTTTAAATATCCAGGGGGCCAGGGTCAAATAAATTAGGGCTGAGTAAGTAGCAGATGACCCCACATATCCACCATTTTCGTATGTTCAACGTTCTGCCAAACACCCTGTATATTAATTTCATTAAATTTATACATTTTAGTAAAATGCAAAAATTGTACTGGCAAACACTGCAACAACCAAGCTTGGCAGATGAAATAGTAGTTTTTAATTCTTTAAGATATACTTACAGACTCAGCGCAGTAGAAAGTCTTCTCGTTGGTTTCAGCAACGAGACTGATACCGAAGCCGGGACTCTTGCCCGCGTTGGAGCCGCGGCACTGGTCCGTGTTGATGTACACGTCCGGGATGAAGTTTAACATTACCTGGGAATAAAAATATAGTTTGCTCGTAATTTAGATGGATACTAATGAGAAGGATTGGTGGGGCATGTTCATTTTCGACCTTAAATCAACCGAGGCAAAGTTCATCACACTAATATTATAAAAACGAAAGTTTGCGAGTGTGTGTATGTTTGTCTCTTCTTCACGCTCAAACGGCTGGACCAATTTTGATAAAATGTTGTATGGAGGAAGCTGACACCCTGGATTAACATATAGGCTACTTTTTATCCCGATATTCCCACGGGATCGACACTTATGTGGGTGAAACGGCGGGGCGCAGCTAGTACTACAATAAAACTTGAACTGGCTTATATGAATTTAAGAGTGACTCTTTGCCAACCATTTACAGTTCGGCAAGTTGTTTAACAAAACCACTACTGCTACTGGCTGGCTGGATTGCTGCACTAGGCTGGAAACCATTCCTTATGGCTAAACTCCATGGTTACTCTTTTAAAAATAATTGTCTTTTACAATAATTTCAAATAACATTGTTAATAGGTATGGGAGGACAGTGTAAGCCTTTCAACAAGTAGGTACCAGTTACTTAACAAAATAGAATATGGTCAACAAATCTACAGTCTACTGGGCCTAGGCTTAAACCAAATGACACGATTGCTATTACAAGTACAGTAACAAATCTGAACATCATGTCCACAAAAGCCACTTACACAAGGATAAAATCAAGGACAATCCTTTCAACTCACCCCCTTAGCAGCATCAACAACCCGGTTGGCCATGGTAGG
The DNA here is from genome assembly GCA_947523025.1 of Dryobota labecula. NCBI lineage: Eukaryota > Metazoa > Arthropoda > Insecta > Lepidoptera > Noctuidae > Dryobota > Dryobota labecula. Next base: position 3,105,450 of record OX383296.1, on the reverse strand, counting down.
CGACACGCGTAGCGCGTACACGACGCCTCGAATCCTCTTCACCAGCCCCCACTGAGTCCACTGTAGCGGCCGCAGGCTGCGCCGCACCGGACACTTAAACACTACCTCGCCGCCGCCGAGGGGTGGCGCTCCTGAAATTGATTAATATAAAGGATTAACAAAAATTCACAAATAGTTACACTGTTTTTTGTTTTTACCCTAAATTGTAGAAAACTTTTTGCTAGAAGGTTTCAAAGAAGTATTAAAAATAAAAATAAACTACAGTCTTACCAAAAAACGAACTAAAAATTAAAACACAAGAGTGAAAGATCCCTCATTTACCCGCTGAGGATGAATAAAATATTTTCATTGCTACTTTTTTTATTTTTTTATTATTAATTTGTTTGAATGTATTCTTCAACTTATAACATAGGTTAGCAATAAAAGGGTAGTGCTTGAAGTTAAGACTTCATTCACACTTATTAAATTTTAAAAATGCCTAAATATGTGCTGTTGATTTTTAACTTTCAACCCTCAGCCAAGGGTTGAAAATCCAACAGCAGGCTTTTATTTAATTTATTTAAGGCATTCATAAAAACCACCTCATTATTTAATTTCTCAACTCGTTATTTTTACTTACCTCTCCTCACAACTTTCAGCTCCAGTCCATCGTCAACTAATATAAACTTCAGCAGCACTGGCAGAGCAGATGTCTTGATCTTATCTACTGAGACGTCAAGATCACTGTGTGTGACTCCTTGGAGGACTGCGTTCAGAGGCTCCTTGCAGAACGGGCCCAGTGCTAGCAGGATTTCTAAGTAGTAACCTGGAAAAGTAATAACAAATAATTATCAAACGTTATTTTCTCACAAAGATGGTTTTCCACTCAACTCACAATACCAGATTTTGTCAGCAGACTCAAAAGACGCAACATTCTACAATGAGATAACTTGTAAAGTGCTGCTTGACTTACAAAAGTTGCTCATGATGAGGAATAACTCTTCCCTGTCAGATTATCCTACAACTCATCTGCACATAGTTTTGGGAACTGATTGCAAGATAAGCTAGAATAAAAGAAAAAAATAATGATACTTTTCGATAGCTATTAGAAGAATGAAAGGTCAGAGTGTCGTCTTAGGGGCACGGACAGAGGTATAGCCATGATAAAAATAAAATTATGGGAGTCAAGTTAAAAAGATTTGGCAATTACACCCATTTCATATTGGAAAGTAAACTATGTTGCTACTCTGGGAAGTAACTAGGGCCAGCTTTCCATACTAATATTATAAATGTGAAAGTGACTCTGTCTGTATGTTACGTTTTCATGCCTAAACCGCTGAACCGATCATCATGATATTTGGCAGAGATATAGGCTCGGATATGGAGAAAGACTTAAGCTACTTTTTTACGCGATAAACAACATCCACGCGGGCGGAGCCACGGGCAATAGCTAGTAGATTATATACCAATATTATGAAGCTATAAGGACAAAAATAAGTAAATACTAACCTATACCCCGTTGTGTGCTGCAGCTGTGTGTAACTTGACCGCCGACCAATATCCCGGGTTGGTAGTACACCGAAGTACCCGTCTCACTCAGTTCCACCCTGGTTCCATTCGTTACCTTGTCCAGAAGTCGAATCAAACTCACTTCATACTCCCGAAGACCCGGGTCATCATGCGTACTCCGAATCTCGTCTATTTTTATTGTACGGCCACTTAGCGTTGCCAGCAACAACCTTTGGCGAAAAAAATTGCTGCCCTTGTATACGATTAAGTCATTATGCACTGTCGCTACCATTTTATCGAGAATTTGGGTAAATTAAAGATGTAAACATTCGGCCAAATAAAAACACGTGTGTAGCACAGAATAAAAAACTTCTTCTGTCACTGTCAAAATGTCAGAAATGGAATTTTCTATGATTTTGAATATTTATTAATGTAAACATTAAATTACTACACAATTCTCATTAAAATTCACTAAAACGCATATCGTAATCAAATGTCTAATAATGTGTAAGTATCAAAAATATGTTTATGTAGTCAATTTGCCTAGCCATTTCCCAACTATCTTCGGGTCGGCTTCCAGTCTAACAAGATGCAACTGAACACCAGGATTTTACTTGGAGAGACTCCATCTCACACTGATCTCCATAGCCCTGTTACTGGGTGTGGGTAATACTGGGCTATGGCTATGGGCTGGTGCACCATTATGAACGAAACGAAGTTTTTTCTAATCTGTGATCGGGGTAACAGCCCGCCTGTCAAAACAAACTTTGAGGTTAGTTATTTGTGTGGACAATTCTGTCTTTGTGTTTATTGCGAAAAAACCAACTTATTTCCCAAACAAATGGTATAAAGAATCAAATAATTATGAAGGTATCAGTTGGTGATGTTGTTCTACCGGGAGATTTCTCGGAAGAAATAGCTGCAGTTGGTGAGAAAAGTAAAGTTATCCTTGGACCAGGATTACGGAAAGAAGTCGACGGGATTTTTATCACAAAAGCTGGAACATTGAAGAAACGAGCGCCTAACACGTACTGGGTGGACAACTACCAGAAGCGATACATTCCAGCTCGCGGGGAGAATGTTATAGGGATTGTGGTACAGAAAGCAGGAGATATATTTCGAGTCGATGTCGGGGGCAGTAATACCGCATCTTTATCTTACCTGTCCTTCGAAAGTGCTACGAAGAAGAATAGACCAAAAGTGGTGAACGGTGACGTAGTATACGCCAAAATGCTGGTAGCCAGCAAAGATATGGAGCCTGAAATAGTTTGCGTCGATTCTCACGGGAAAAAAGGTCGTTTGGGCGTACTAGAGGATGGTTTCGTGTTCAAATGCTCCTTAAATCTTATAAGAAAAATTTTAAATCCTGAATGCCCATTATTAAACTCTTTGAAGAATGAATGGCCCTTTGAATTAGCAGCAGGCATGAATGGCAGGATTTGGATAAAAGCAAATACTATGAGAGAAACCATTGCTCTAGGAAATGCTATCTTGGGATCAGAATATCTTAGCAATGATGAGATCAAAAGCATGTGTACTAATATTGCTAGTATATTGGCTGGACATATTTCATAACATTTCTATGATGCTATAATTTCTTAAATAAATATATTTTTAAGGCCAAATGTTTTTTATTACTATTGTTTAAATGTTTAATGTAAATTTTCATAGGGATTCTATCCTTATGAACATTTACATTAAACCTTTTAAATAAATTCCATGTTAATCCGGAAGGTTTGGCTCAAATGGATTGTCTTGGAGCCTTTGCACACGGCACAGTTTTACGGTACAGCATAATATAAACCGTGCTGTAGAAAAACTTGTCTGTCATCAAGCTTCCATAGTGATCTATACAACACTGACAACCGTGTCTACACGTGGCTGATAAACCATAGTATTTCATAGGAAGAAAAACGTGACCATCATCATGTGTCACAATTGGACGTAGTTATGCAGAAATGTTCCAACCCACAAGTCACCCGAAATCGAGATAATGTGATCAAACTACCTTTTATGACACTTAGAGTCAGATTTGCAATAAGGTTCCAAGTTTTAAGTCTTATACTTGGAACCTTATTGCAAATCTGACTCTAAGTGTCATAAAAGGTAGTTTGATCACATTATCTCGATTTCGGGTGACTTGTGGGTTGGAACATTTCTGCATAACTACGTCCAATTAGACTTGGTTGACAGGACCTGTTGGAGTGGCGGTACTTGCGGGAGGCCTATGTCCAGCAGTGGACGTCTTTCGGCTTAAATGACGACCATATGATGGATGGTGAGCCATCGTCATTTCAACAGGAAGAAAATTATCTGATTTTGGACAATTATCTGCTGTCAACATAAAGACCTAAGATAAATTTTAGTTTAGTCCTGTCAAATTAATTAGCGCCTGTCACTACTCCATACAAGTTTTGACGTGATTAAAAACATGCCTACTAAAATTACGTCAATTTACGCAAGCGCAGATTAATTAGACAGGCCTAAACTAAAATTTATTTTCTGTCCTTTTCATAATGAAATAGAAAGAAAAAGATGCACTGAACTTAAATTTAGTTTAGTTTGTGAACAAGGGAATCGGCACCAATAACTAATGAAAGGTCATAAAGGGAGTATTTTTGAAAAAAATTGCGGTTGTCTATTGTTACATATACCCCAAAAAAATACAACTACGACAATAATGCCAACTTAAAAGGGAATAAAGACACACAAATTAAAAATAACATTAGATAGTGTTTATCCGGTATATTCTGTACTAGCTTTTGCCCGCGGCTCCGCCCGCGTAGAGGTCGGTTATCGCGTAAAAAAATTGCCTATGTCCTTCTCCATATCCCAGGCTATATCTCTGCCAAATTTCATGACGGTCGGTTCAGCGGTTTAGGCGTGAAAATGTAACATACAGACAGAGTTACTTTCACATTTATAATATTAGTAGGTATGGATGTATATTATACAGAATATACATCCATACCTACTAATATTATCACACCTTTGGGAACAAAGGGTAATTTCTGCATGTTTTCCAACGTTACAGGAAGAGTATTTTTTTTTTACATTTTTTTATAACTTTACTGTTTTAGTCTTAAGGCGATTCTCACAGTCTTAAATTGATTAGTTCTTCACGGACAAGCGTGCTGTGTATATAAAGTAGATTATCGCGGTTTTTCTGCATATTTGTTTTTCCAAAAACTTGCAGAAGTTACGCCTGTGGTGACGCTTTGTTCCCAAAGGTGCGATATAGTCACACGTCATTACAAAATATGTAAAGCACACAGTGCATTAAAGCGTACAGATTATGTGAGACTGGGTATATGAAAACTTTTTAGTTGACGTTTTAATTTTTTTTATGGTGCATTTGTGTAGTGTGCGAACCCTAAACCCCTCGTTGTTGATAAACTCTATTTACAGCATAAATAAAACAACAAAGAAACAGTGATCGGGAAATTTATTTTGGCAAATGCAACTAACCTAATCATTTCAAATCTCAATACATAATGTAAAACTACATCCATCTGCATTCCAACCATTGTTCTTTTCTAATAAATATATATTACAAATGGCGGGCGCCTCGCGCGTTTCATATTTACAGTGCTGCGTGACGCCATTGCCTTATTTTACAAACTATCATAATAGGAGTCGACTGACCAGAACAATTTTCCTTTATAACAATAATTTAGTAAACAATAAAATAATGAGCTGTTATTTTTCGTATTTTTTTTTTTCTTCATTTTAAATGATAATTTTTTGCTAATTATTGATGATTTGATGACAGTTTTTTTGTGACGGGTTTGCATGTGACTGACAAGATTTTCTAAGATGATGCACTAATTTCAAAAAAATTGTATCCCCCTTTATTCATAAAAACCTATCGCGTAACGAGCAGAACTAGTTTTTGATAAGTTTGTCACAATAAATTAGCCATTTCACTGTTGTATAAAATACTGAACCTCATTTTAATCATTTCCATCCATTTAAAGCACTATTTTTCTACAGGACACTCCAGTCACATCTAAACCCCTGACGTACCATAAACATCGCCTGTATTTCAGCCTAGACTAACGATAAGCCTCTTAGCAACAATATAAGAAAGTGGTAACTTTTAAAAAGATACAAACTGATGCACTACAGCTTGAATAGTAACTATCAAGTTTTAAACCTCAACAACCTACGAAAAGGAATGTTATATTCTTTTATTTACAAAACATATTTGTTTTTCAATAGTTAAAGAAATTATTGGAACTCACATTTTTTTACGAAATTGACGAATACTCGTCTGGTCTCTACCAATGTGAGGTGATTTTTCATAACCAAGGATATAAAATTATGAAAAATCTGGGGCCATATATGGAAGTGTCAAAGTCATCATTGTTCCGTGGAAAAGAGATGGAGCTATCTAGAACATAGCGCCATCTCCTTTTTGCACTGATTGCAGTCAAATCATGACAAAGATTTATCACTTGTTTCCCCAACTCCAATAATCTCAGTAACTATATCAAAAATTTTGACTGTAACATTAAAATAAACTGTTGTATCGTTATACTATGTATTATCAAATAAATTCGTGTCGCACCGCGAGGGGACTATCATAGTTTTAATAAGAAATCCTGTAAAAATAATGTAGTAGGTATGAAATATGTCAACTCTTAGCCTAGTACAGACAGAATATTTTGTTGAATGCACTGATCTTCGTGTTTTTATAATGATATCACTATTTTTAAGACGTTACTGTAATAAGATTTTTTATTTCGTGACTTAAATAACGTTATTATTCGAGGATTTACCGTGTCGACATTGATACCTAGGTATTGCTCGAGTCTTAACATGTAGTCATTACAAAAATAACTGTTTTAATTTTAATAACTAAAACTACTCACTTGTTTTTAGATTCTTATAATATTGTTATAAGGCTTTATCTTGGTGTTCCGATCAGTGCATTCACTTGACTGTTCTAAGATAGAAAAACCATTTTATTTACTTTTTTGGAAGAGGAATAACTCATGACTCATGACGATAAATCGGATATAATGGATGCATATTTAAGTACAGTCAGCTGCAGAGAAATCTCACCCCCTAGCAATGTATTTATTCATTGCTAGGGGGTGACATATCTCTGCAGCTGACCGTACCATACTAGCATTTTAACGTTGAGGTGTTAGCTATTATGGAATGCATTTTTGTAGCGATAAAATCCCGCGATTCCGGGATCGACGCATTTAAGAGTTCTGATTATAGAATCGAATTTAAGTATAATTATTTACTTACGTTCAAGTGTTGATCCACTTGTATCGAATGTAAAAATCTCGCGATTCTGGAATTGATAAATTTGCTACTTTTAGATTAAAGAATCGAATGCTAGCTTAGGGTGTAAAGTTAAACAATACCACATTTATTTAAGAAGTCGTTTTCATACCATGTATCTGATTAGCTTTGCATTCCCAGATTTTCTGGAATCCCGGGATTTATGTTAACAAAAAAAAAAAAAAAAATTAAGAAGCCGCTTCCATAATTTCATAGTCAAAAATTAACTTTAGGTATATATGCATCCGAATATCCGATCTCTATGTCTTCTCATGACATAATAAGAAATGAGTACATAAGAGAAGTCTGAAAGCAGTACTGGTGAATGAAAAGTTGTGCGGAAATCGGTTGTCATGGTATGGACATGTGATACGGAGGAATTAGAAAAATGTGTAAGGAAAGATTGGGATAACATATTATGTTAGGAAAATTCTGTTTTTCGGGGTCAAAATTATGTGAATTATTCAGATAATTGAGAAGCTAAATTCCAGTCTCCAATCACTTTCAAAATGGCTTTTCTTCAGTAGAACAGACGATTTATCGATCACAGCAAAATTGTAACACTGTACATATATTTACATTCTATCAACAAAGCAGTCATTTTCACGTTTTTTTTTTTTCCTTTTTTTTTTACTTGAATTAATTATTATTTTAATTATGAAAATATAATTTACTCTATCGATTATTCAGAGATCAAGATTGTTTACTTACAATAGACGTTATTAACATATTTTACATTTTATTTATAAATGTTTACACTAAGTATCGAAAACCCGTTTGTTGTGTTATACTGAATATAACAATTGTTATATTTTTTTTGTTTACAATTTGGGAGGACAATTTTTGGAAATTTTAACACTTTATTAGTTACAACGATTTGAGAAAAACAAAACGACTTGCAATACTGTATTGTGGCGTAACTTGTGACCAGAAATGGACTGCGTTCGCTTAAGATACGCGGTTTCGTCAAGAAACTCCTATTTATAATATTAGTCGAAGAATTGACTTATAACGATAATGCGTTATACTACACGTCGATAAAATAAACTTACACTCCATTTATTATAACATTAGAAAAATTACGGTTGTCACCCTTTCATTATTTCGATATAAACGTATACAGGATGGAAGGGACATCGACGCGAAGCCTGTTGTTTTTAATTACCAACGAAAAATTTCAACGCAGGGGGGGGGGGGCTGGTCCAGAATCATAGACTAAATCCATGGTAACCGGTTTCATGTAGATGTCCCTTCCACCCTGTATACAGGGTGTTTAAAAGACCCATCACATAGCCGTTACCTACTCATTCTGTAACATCAAACTAAACAACATTGAGTAATTTTTTCACCGAGAAACGACTTTTATTTTTGGTGCGAAACATCGCTGTTTACTGCAGTGCGCAATGTAACGCACGCAAAACATTGTGCTTATGGGTGCATGCAACGGTACAAGAGTTATTAAAAGTTAATTATTAACGTTCAGAACTTGTGTTCTTAAAAAAAAGTTGGAACTTTGACCTTCAATATCTCCATAACCAGAAGGTTTCCAGATATGGTCCATTATAAAAAAAAATGATCATAATGACGCGGAGTATAAAGAACTCAAGCAAGGCTTCGATAAGCGTCTTTTTACACCTATTATAATAAATTCCGTTATTTCAACGATAAATACAAAGCAATGGAATCTATTTACCATTTACATTAAAAAAAATAACTCTAAAGTGCAGTAATTTCAAAAATACTACACAACTGCAGTTATTCTGCCGTAATTTTTGTAATGCTTAATATAGAAAATTTTACAATTTACATAAATTATGCGAAATTTTGGACGATAATAACAAATTCTCATTAAATTATTAGTTTAATAAATAACTTAGAAAATAAATTGTTCTCCCAATTTGTTAAAGAGAAAGAAATCCTTTTGACACTTCAAATTGTTAATAAACAGTTTTTAAATATCTAGATTTATTTCGTCGAAATAAGAGATTTGTGAGCGAATAATTTTTGTGGTGAAAGTGGCTAGTGTAGTATAGTTGTCGATATCTCGATAGTCGATATACCATTAGTGGATACGGTTAATTTAATATTTCAATTTTGGTGCCCGAGCATGGTTCCAATTGGTCGTTTCCTAAGAAGAGCCGGTAAGAAACGGAGAAACTTTTGAAAAAAAAAAAAAGACTTTTATAATATTCTCAAATAACAGTGTTAATAAGTATGACATGACAGTGTAGACCTGTGAATCCAATCGATGTACCCTGTAGCTGTTGTGTATAAGGCTACTTTTATTTAGAAAAAAACCACGAGGTTTGTATCGCCATATCGACTATACCACTCTAGCATCTGTCCACAACGTCCCACAAAGTCCGCAGTCCCGGCAACACTAGGGCCGCACACACAGAGCGCCCGCGAGCCGCTCTCAGAACACGGAGTCGGCCGAGCGCGACAGGTGCACGGGGTGCGACGGCGAGCGCGCCAGGCGCTTGCGGGGCAGCTTCTGCAGCGTCGTCAGCAGGTGCGGGAAGTCGGGCCGCTCGGCCGAGCGGTACGACCAGCACAGCATGAGGATGTCCTGGGCACGGGAGACCATTTCGTTACAGCAATCTATCATCATCATTCCAGCCGAAAAACGTCCACTGCTGGACATAAGCCTCCCCAATTGGAGGGGGGGTTGCTATAATCGCCACGCTTGGCCGGAAAAATGCATAGAGAACGCTTCTGCCCATTCTCTAGTAAGTAAGAAATGGGGTGGTGCAATTCTTTACGTCCGGCACCACACGGTAGGTACGGAAATTTGAGGGCCATTTGAAATAACATTAGACATTTAAAAAAGCCTTTTTTACAGTCCGTTCAGCCGATTTTGAAGTGTCTGTGTGATTTGTAATTTCAAAATAACAGCTTTTCATTAAATGCATATGGACGGTACTTATAACAAAAAAAAAATTGTTGTTTATTATCTACAACGCCACATGCGAACTACGCATCAAAGACCTGACGTCACAAATCCTGCATCGCGCTATAAGAGTTTACCGCGCGACTAGCATATATACAACATCCCGACATCAACCATCGGGCAGTTGCCCACCAGACACAACACCCGTCTGGTCGGAGGATCCTCCCTTTACTATAGAGTATGAGTGAACTTTACACACTATTCCTCATACCTCTATCATGGCAATTGGCTCGCCGATTTTTTTAAAATTTATTACTGATTGGATCTGCTCTTGACCTCGATCTCGCCTGATGGAAAGCGATGGATGCAGTCTATGATGGAACGAACGTGCCCAGAAGATGCCTGCTCACTCTTGCTTTAAAGGCAGACGGGTTATATGTGGAAGGGAACACAGACGCTGGCAGAGTTCCACACATTTTCGCGCCCTATTACGTGATACTTTAACATAACTGGCGAAATGTGGTATACCTCTAGGTACACTCACCTGCAAAATTGCATGGATACCTTAGTGTCTATTTTCCAGTGAACGTTTGAGTTAAAATTTTCGAAAATAGAACTAGCTTTCGCTTTTCGCTTCACACGATTTTGTTTCTGTATTGTCCATGGATTTTTGCAGTCGACCGTACTTAACCCTTCGGGGAATATGGATGATAAATATATTTTTTGTCCGTCATGTAGATTATTAAAAAATATTGGACACGTATTTTTTCTTTTTTTTACGAAATCAAAACATTACGGCGATACATTGAGTTCAAATGTGGCATGAGGTCACTTCTCACTAGATTTTATAGTAGCTGTGACGTAACGAGCCCCCACTCCCAAGTTTAATGTGTTTTATCTAAGTAATTTTTTATTAATATGATAAAGCAAAAAATAGGTGTCTAATATTTTTTTTATTATCTGATTGACGGACTAAAGAGTTTTTCTTTTTTTTTACCCAGGACACATCCCTATTCAGGCGTGATGTTATTTTATGTGTAAATATGTTAAATGAGGCTTTAGATGTTACCTTGATATCTCTTGAGGCCTGCATGTTGGCTAGTGATTGCTTGACGCCCTTCCCGACTTGCCAGATCACAGCCTCAGGCGGCTGACCCTTAAACGGATACTCGCCGCATAGGAGTTCGTACCATACCGTGCTGAAAACGAGTTTACAATATAGTTATGTGTATTAATTACGTTACATGATAGATATTATTGGTAGAAACAATTAAAAAAATAATTAGTTGTTTCTTCACAATTTTTCATTTTCATTAAGTGTAGTTTTATTGAACTTAATTAATTATCTCAGCCACATAACGCGCGCTTATGTTTTGTAAAGACGATTTTATTTGGTACAGCTGAAAATCAGAAATGTTTTAGCACGTAGAGGACCATTGAGTTAAATTGAAATGTTGAGCTTGAGAAACAGATTAAAAAAAAAACAAACAGCTGTGACAGAGAGAACGCTCTACGAAGTATATTTTTTTTAAACTGTGCAATATACGCCCTTGCCTCGCCTTTTATTGCTTTTGCCCGCGGCACCACCCGCGTGGATGTCGGTTATCGCGGTAAAAAAAGTAGCCTATGTCCTTCTCGATATCCCAGGCTATATACCTCTGTCAAATTTCGTGACGATCGGTTCAGCGGTTTAGGCGTGAAAACGTAACAGACAGACAGAGTTACTTTCACATTTATAATATTAGTATGGATTAAGTATAGCAAATTAGCCCTATCTATACTAATATTATAAAGATAGAGTGAACTTTTTGAGTTTGGGTATATGTGAAGGGTAATCTCCGGTACCACGACTCCTATTTGAAAAATTATTTCTCCATTTGAGTACATTATTCCAGATGGATATAGGCTACATAATTTATGTAAAAATAAACACTTAATATTGCTAATGAAATACTATCTTGAATTTATTAATGGAACCCTAGTACTTTTTGTTCGGTTACTGCTCAGAACTTGTTTACAGTCGTGAACAGAATACTAACTTCACGTGTAAATTGCACACGTGCGAAGCCGGGGCGGATCGCTAGTACAAAATAAAATTAATCCTATCACTCAGCCTTCTTACAGAACCGCAAACATTCTTACATTATCGTCTTCCATTCCACAGCAAACAAGGTCAACTAAAGATTGGTCTCCACGACCGCGGTGAGCATTATCAAAACGCGGTGTAGGGGATCTGGATTGAGCCGAAAAAATGAGCAGTGGTGGCATGTGGTGGTACTTTACGTTGTGTGTTTAATTTTATCACCACTGCTCTGCAAACCGTAAAGGAAAACATTGTGAGGAAACCGGCGTGTCCTAGAACCAAAACATCGATGATATGTGATATCTACCAACCGGCACTGGACCCGCGTGTCGGATTCTCACTCCGTCTCCCAGAGAGAAGGCCTGAGTCCCAGCGGTGGGAACATTATAGGCTAATTATGCTACAGCAAAATGAGACATTGCATAATGTATGTATATTATAAATAACCGGTACGAGTCGTGAGCACAGATGGGCAGTAGTGGGGGCGAGCTCGCGCATGTACACTTTCGGCCAAATTTATTCAGTACCGTTGTTACGAAAATTATTGAGGGTCCTTCACTAACTAACTTATTTATAATTAAAATATTAGTAGTACTTGAAATTTTACTTTGGTACAGTAATGTTGTAATAATGAGTAACGGTGGAGTTTCTGCCCATTCTCCTCCATGCGAAACTACCTTTTGGAAGGCGCAACTAGAATTAATTTTATTTCCGTGTAAATATTGACGTTCAAAAGTGCCTATTAAAATTGCACGAAAGAGTACAGTAGCCCAATGACACGCGAGAGTCCAATAGACGACTAGTATCGACTGACCCGACGCCCCCGGCTTCTTCATTCCGCCAAAGAGACTCAAAAATTGACTACTGCGCAGGTGTCAGTTTGTGCTCACGACTCATGCCGGTTACTGTACTAAGATACATGTAGTATAGTTACCCGAAGGCGTAGACGTCTGTTGCCTTGGAGAAGGGCAGGTGCAGCGAGGCGTGCGGCGTGAGCGCGCGACACAGCTCGGGCGCCAGGTAGCACAGCCAGCCCGCCGGGATGCCCAGGCTGTCGCCGCGCAGGCTGTGGCCACAGGTATATACATACACACGTTCATCAGAAATACAATCGAAAAGTCATTTATTCAAATTAGGCTGAGAATCCGCACTTTTCGAACGTCAAAATGACATAAGACAGTCCCCCAAAACGCGCGCCCTTCACCACTTCCTAGTGCTTTAGCTGGCAACAAACTAACCCAGCAGAAAAAAAAATTGATCACAACATTAAGGACGATGCGCGAAAGTAACCCGCAACGTTCAAATTTTCTGACGTTTTTTACAATTTGTAGGTCAGTGTCACGTTGTATATTGATCAAAATAAGATTCGCGACCGTAACATAGATGTATTAATAAAATTATAATAATTAAATACATTAGATGCGTTAATGTATTTATCTTTAAGTTCAAATTACCCTGTTGAATGACTATTTCTTGAAATCATGACATTTGAGGTCTATTCTAACTTTGAGAGTTGTATTGATGATTCTAATTATTATAATTCTGTAAATACATGTTTGGTACGGTCGCGAATTCGAATGTCGCGGTCGTGACAGTCGACGCAAAAAAAAGAAGCAGATCCAACGTATTCCTGCAGTCTTCACAAGTCATCAGTCCACCTTCTAGGAGTCCTTCCAACGCTACCCCTTCCGGTACCCGGTAACTTACTTGGCAGGTAATTTAATTATCTGCCAAGTAAGATGAGATGATGAAGTTAACGGGAACTAAATGTCAAAAATAGGCCATTTTCTTAAATTCATACAAATCCTGTTTAACGTGAAACAGGGGTAGGTAAGGCTTAAGTCTCGGGTCAGTAAAAGAGGATGATTTGACGTCTGCCACAGTCCACAACAGCAGAATACGCCAAAAGATTTCGTTAACTGTAGAATTTCGACCGCCTATTTTCATGACTGCCTATTTTTTTATATGAGACTTGTCGTGCATACAGATTGAAGATAGTTTCGTCACCCATTATGCAAGTGCTTTAAATGCTTACAATTAATTCAGTGTCGCTGATCAATGATTGATCCCATATATGCGTGCCCAGATAGAATAGATTAAGTCCCCAGTCCGCCTTTAGGCATCATGCAGTGGTCGTGCGACTTCGTGCTTATAGTATTTTGCCGTTGCAATTTAGCCTATAGTTGCTTGTAAGGAAAGCAGGATGATCATTTCGAGATATTTGGTTCCAAATATCTCTCGCTGGCTCAGCTAAAATCTGATGCTGCGATGCTATTGGTTGATGAGCATGTAAGCGCTACTATAGATGTTGATGTTTGTTGGTAAAAAGTAATGATTTTTTTATCATAGGTGAATGCGTTCAAGATATCATTATGCAATTATTATAATATTTTTAATAATTTATATTCTTTATTTATAACTATTATTGCGTTACGTGTTAGATACTTTTAGATTCACTTCCCTACTGTTTTTACTAAATACCAAACAGGAAAATTGTTATAATATTGTATTAAATCAAATATATATTTATATAAATTCTAATGTTTGTAAATGTTGCATGCCGTTAGGTAAAATAATATCTGTATACCTACATTGTAAGCAAATAAATTATTTCTATTTCTATTTTAAAACCGATGTGTATGGGTGTTGTTTTTGCATTATATTATATTTCAATATTCAAGAACATAAAATTATCTATCCGTCATCTAAAATATCTATTTCCCATATTCTCACAAACTCGGAACAAAAATCCTGCTCCTTCAGGCAAGCACCTTTGTGATAAAATTAGTTTTAACATACATCATATATGGTGCAAGTAACTGTCTCAAGCAAACGCACAAACAGTTGTGCAGATATTTGAGAAATCCCACGAAAGACTTCATAACGGACGTAGTTAACAGAAAGGAACCCATATTATGATTAAGAAAACCGGCCAAGTGCGTGTCAGACCACGCACAATGAAGGGTTCCGTAGTTGGGATGAATTTATCCCAAGAACAAACTTAACATTGTAGATGAAAAACCTGTTCTCCCATACAGAGTGTGTGGGCATGTTCTCCCACACACTATGGGAGAATAGGTTTTCAGTTTTTCAACTGCAAATGTAAGTTGGTCGTCTAGTACTCGGTAATTTGTAAAGCTTACCTAGCTGTGAGTTTTCCTTTTAACTTATTTATACAATATAGTACTGCTGTGAATTTTTTCACGTATCCAAATACAACTATTTAGCTGGTAGGGGGGGAGGACACTTGACTCTAAGAAAAATTGGCACTTTAAAGCTTAATATTACGCAAACGGATCCCTAAATTGAAAAATGATTTTCACAAACCCGCAATATTTTTAAACGGCCTATCCAACGATACGATACCCCACACCATGGATGGACAGACGAGAAAAAAAAATATCATACCCACTACGTGTACGAGAGGTATCTTAAAAAAAAAAAAATGTTCACGATTTTATTTTACCACTTTGTCGGCATGATTAATTAATATGTATACCCATACCAAATTATAGCTTTCTAGTACTAAGAGTCTCTGAGCTAAGCCCCGGACAGACAGACAGTTTTAACGATTTACTATTCCATACATAACCCTATCCTATGTACTTTTATGATTCAACAAAGAAATTATGATAAAAGAAAAAAAGAAACGGTGTTTTCTATTTAATTCAAATTTTGCATTAATTTAGGGTCACTGGATATATTTTTTTTTTAATCATAATGTGCGTTCAGTCCTTTCTGCTAAACCCATCCCATTAACCGACTTAAAAAATAGGAGAAGGTATTTTTTCACCTGCACCGTACAAAAGCACCAAAACACTATAACTATAGTAAGTAAAGTGCAAAATTGTGTATTGACCTTTGTACTAACTTGTTTCCAAAGCACAGTTTGGTAACGCTAAAGAGACCGAAGTCTGTGATGACGACCTTGCCGTTCTCCAGGAAGATGTTCTTCGTCTTCAGATCTTTGTGGATGATGCCTCGTGCGTGTAAGTAGCCCATACCCTGGAGAAAATAAATAGAATCATAAGTAAAAATGAATTGGGCTTGTGGCTAAGTATTATCAGCCGGAAGGGGCGATTTATCAGGTTAAGCTACCCTTGCCGCGGTTGGTCAGTGGATGGGCGACCAACTTTACATACCAAGACCCCTCCGTGCCTCGGAAAGCACGTTAAGGCGCAGATATATGCCAGTGACCTTGAGTGGTTAGGTTGCGTGTTCTGTACTTAGCTCACGAAACGCGTCGTACGTCCAGCCAGTAATAGGACTCGCCCATCCAGGAGCGCTGTCCCAAATAAGTCGCATTATTAATTTATTATACATAAAACAAAAGGTAATTTAATAAAACACGTATACTAAAAGATCAATAGTAAAATTATCTTTAATACGCTTGATAGATTTGGCGTGATTCTCAGTTTTTTATCCGCGTTAGACATAACTTTACAAATTAATATCACTATGTAATACATTATCTAAAATATTCATATATTAAGTTATTAAGAAAATGCTCTTATTTAACATATGTATATTTTTTCCAAATCACTAACACTACTCGTTTAGACGTGATCTTCAGTATAAAATCATTAAAAGTCGGTTATCGTCGTCTTAAGTCCTGGCTGTCATTTGTAGATCTTTCACAGCTGTTACGGGTCGTCGGAAGCTGAAGTTTGTATGTGTGTGTGGATGTGTAAATTGCTAGTTTTCTACCTATATTATTAGTGCGTAAATTCTACAGTAGAAGAAAAAATGTTAGTGGATTGAGTGGTTGCGCTATAATTACATTTATGTCATTAATTACGAGACACCAGTCAACAGTATTTATGTCAGCGATAACAGCTTCAGTCTCTGATTCACATGTTAGGAATCATTTCGAAGAAGTTGCTTAGGAATTACGAAAAAGGAGCAGTATAAAGAAATTTTGGAGAAAAATGCTATTCCCTCCGGACTAAAGTTAATCGGCCAAGGATTTATTTTCCAACAAGATAATGATCCAAAGCACAGTTCAAAATTATGTAGGGGCTATTTAGACGAGAAACAGTCGGAAAAAGTGTTGGAAAACATAACATGGCCACCTCAAAACCCCGATCTTAACCCTATAGAGCTTTTGTAGGAAGAGCTTGACTGAAACGTTCGGGAACAATGTCCTTCTTCACAGCAGGCCATGTGGAATGCAATAGAAGAAAGCTGGAGGAATATCTCGCAAGAGACTATAAATAAATTAATTGCCCGCATGCCAAGATTGGTAAAACAGGTCATAAAATGCAAAGGAGGATATTTTGATGAAAAATCTGTATAAACTCTCTTATGTGTATTTTCTTTAGAATATTGTATTCGTCAAGACTTCATGTAATTTTGTTAATTTTAAATGTTGTGTAACATGAAAATAAAACCTGTTTTTCATAAAGTTTTAAATATGTTGACTTTTATTTGTTTTCTTCATTTTTTTATAGTGGTCTCAAACTTTTGACCGGCAGTATATAGCTAGCTGCTCCCCGCGGATTCACTCTCGTAAGTTTCGATTCCGTTGTTTATAGGCAAAATTTTGCTACTTTGGGTTAAATTATTGCAATTTTCTTAAGGACATTTAAAAAAAAAATAATTATAACCTATGTTACTTCCTGATAATTTAGCTTTCTATTGGTAAAAAAATACAAACAAAAAAATCTTTCCTCGTTATAATATTAGTATAGATTTAGTTTTTTTTTTAGTTTCCATTACTTAGGCGACGATAACCGACTTTGAATGATTTTATACTGAAGATCACGTCTAAACGAGTAGTGTTAATGATTTGAAAAATATACATAATATGTATCAAAAATAATATGTAAAATAATAATATGTAAAATGCTCTAATTTAACATAATTATTATGTTAAATTAGAGCATTTTCTTAATAACTTAATATATGATTATTTTAGATAATGTTTATATTACATAGTGACATTAATTTGTAAAGTTATGTCTAACGCGGATAAAAAACTGAGAATCACGCAAAATCTATCAAGCGTGTTTTTCTGAAAACTTCACCTTTTTAAAGATAATAATTTAACTATTGATCTTTTAGTATACGTGTTTTATTAAAATACTTTTTGTTTTATGTATAATAAATTAATAATGTGAATGCGTCTTATTTGGGACAGTGCTCCTGGATGGGCAAGTCCTATTACTGGCAGGACGTACGACGCGTTGCGTGAGCTCAGTACAGAACACGCAAGCTAACCACTCAAGGTCACTGGCATATATCGGCGTCTTAATTCCATTTAAAGTTATTGTTTTGTATTAAGTTGGACCATCTCTGAGTTTCTTTAAGGCTAGATTACCTAACTTTTCAGTAATTACTTAAGCAATACGACTCCTTAAATTAGAATTGCCCTCAAATGTAATGATTTCATGAAATAGTCATTCAATAGTTTTACTTGGTCTTACGACAGTTGTATTGATGATTTTTATGATTATAATTCTGTAAATACATACTTGTTATGCTCGCGAATCATATTTTGATCAACATTCAACCTAATTCTGACGTGCAAATTGCAAAAAACGTAAGAAAATATGAAGTTCGTGGGCTACCCTGGCGATTTCGCCATAAACTTAATGTAATTTAAGGGTACGAACTGAGTGCACGCTCGACTCTCGGTCCGGCGGGGCGGCGCGTGCGGCGCTCATGTTAAAAACATACAATCCCTCGCGAGTGTCTGAATGGCAGCGAGCGGCGCGCCCAACAATCTTTCGCCGATTGCACGCGACGCAAAACGCCCCAAGCACGCCTTTTCACTCAGGCCGTACACTTAGACAATGTTGTACTTCGAGTGTGCTCAAACATAAGCATGTTTTTAACATCGTACTTTTTTTTGCAGTGACGATTACTAAGAATTAACAGACGAGAAATGGTCAGGAGAGAGTCCACACACCTACAGAGGACTGAAGATATAAATTATCTGCAGACGTATTAGAAGTTTTGTGTAATTCGGAATCAAACTTCAAAATAAACTTATTATTTTGTAAAGCTCCTTTTTTGTAATCCTTATCTGAAACGTAGAATATATTTTTCAATACAGTTGTTAAACATGGCGTACTTTCAGAGGCTATATATATGATTTGAAAATTAAATATTTTGCACAGGCATCTTTTGTTTTACGCGGTCGTGACTTTTGTTTACGAGTTCGATCATTTTGTTTTGCAGTTTAGTTTTAAATTTATAAGTCAATTTAAAAAGTTTAGTCTCAAGGAGTTTTCATACATAGAATAAAATGGGAAAGATTTTATACGAGGACAAATGAATGAGTCCGTCCGTCTTTTTTTTTTTGGGTGGGAAATTATCAAATAACTTCTCCCGCTCTGGGTGGAGCGGGAGGGCGTGTCAGACTTTTACTGACTAAAACCCGACCATGTTCCTTCAGTTGCCTGTGTGTCAGGGCCACGGTATCCCTTTCGGACAAACCCGCAACCCGAGGACAAATGAATGAGTCCGTCCGTCTTTTTTTTTTTTTTGGGTGGGAAATTATCAAATAACTTCTCCCGCTCTGGGTGGAGCGGGAGGGCGTGTCAGACTTTTACTGACTAAAACCCACCCATGTTCCTTCAGTTGCCTGTGTGTCAGGGCCACGGTATCCCTTTCGGACAAACCCGCAACCCTGGCAGGCACCGGTCCTAGCGGACCCCGTCAGTGCGTGCTGACATATCTTTGAGGCGCGCGTGAAACACAACGTCCTTACCGGACGACGAGCTGCCCATAGCTCGCCGTCCACAAGCCCGCGCCTACGTTGGCCGGGAATCGGCTACCGATTCCCGCCGCCCAGGGCATCTCCTGCGGCGACTAGGGGCGTGAGGGCGCACAGACTGCCGCTCCCTCACGCGTTCCGCCTCCTTCTTCGCGAGCATTACTACTTCGCAGAAGGAGGTGACTGCTTCCCATGCACTCTCGCTCCGGATCATGGCCTGGACCAGGGCCGGCCGCGAGAGATCAACGCCGCCAATCGCCTCCGTGAGGACACAGCGGTGCTCTGCCCAAGCCGGGCAGACCTCCACCGTATACTCCACCGTGTACTCCGGGCGATCCACACAGTGGTAACACCCGGGCGTTTCCTCCTGCCTAATCCGAAACAGGAACCTCCCGAAACACCCGTGTCCAGTGCAACCTGTGTCAGGCGAAAGGTGAGGACGCCGTGGCGCCTCTCTAGCCACTCCTCAAAGAGGGGACTTATCGCCACAATTGTGGCGTGCCCAGCGCTGGGCTGCGACAATCGCACCCTCCATGTCGCCATGAGATCCCGCCGGAGCTCGGTCCGCTATGCCGTGATTTCTCGCGGCAGCGGAGTTACTCCCCGGCGTTTCACCTCCACGCGCCACTCCCACAAGTGCGCGAGAATTTTTGCCTCCAGATCCCATGGCGGCAATCCGGCAAGGAGGCCCGCCGCCTCACCGAAGACCGTGCGGTATCCCCGTACCAATGGGATGGCCATGACCCTTTGGAACGCGTTCAACCGGCGGGCAGGTCGCCGCCTCAAGGAACGCGCCCACACCGGTGCCCCGTAAAGGGCCATGGACCGCACGACCCCAGCATAGAGCCTCCGGCAAGAGGCGTTTGGACCCCCTAGATTGGGCAGGAGCCGCTTCAAGGCAGCCCCGGCCCGCTCCAGTCTGGGAGCCAAACGTCTGAAATGCTCCACGAAGTTCCACCGGCTGTCGAGGACGAGTCCCAGGTACTTCATCGTCGACTCGACTCCGATGTGAACCCCTCCTACCGTTACTTCGGAACCCGTCGGTGGCGCTTTCCGAGGACCATGACAACACATGGCCTCGGACTTGTGCAAGGCCACCTCGAGTCCTAGTTGCCGGATCCTCTCGACGATTGTCGCACAAAAAACAAAAACAAACATACAAAAAACACAAAAACAACCGACTTAAAAAGTCGGTTTCATTGGTTCCGTATTTTCGTTTTTTGCCGCTAAATCCAGAGAGCTCTACTTATTCCGATCTCTGGTCATTAATTACGAGACACTAGTCAACACTAATTATGTCAGCGATAACTGCTTCGATCTCTGATTCACATGTTAGGCATATTTTAGTCGACATTTTTTAAGGAAATATTAATATTGACTAGCTTTTGCCCGCGGCTCCGCCCGCGTAGATGTCGGTTATCGCGTAAAAAAGTAGCCTATGTCCATCTCCATATCCCAGGCTATATCTCTGCAAAATTTCATGACGATCAGTTCAGCGGTTTAGGCGTGAAAACGTAACATACAGACAGACAGACAGACAGAGTTACTTTCACATTTATAATATTAGTATGGATGTGTAATGACTTACACTTAATGTATTATTTTATTTTGAAATTGCGATTTAACCAAAATCAAACAGGAAAAATAAATAAAATAAAAATTCTCAGTTACTAGATTAGGTATCCACCTAATATGGGTTTTACCTTAAGATACTGAAACGGTATAAATGGGACTCGGGAATTCTATTCTATCGTGTTCCTGTAACAACAGTCGAGTAGTGTCAACATGAAGCTCTTCAACATGTTCGTGGTTGTCGCGATACTCGCCGCGGTGTTCGACGTAACCGGTTGGCAGCTCAGCACATGATCAATCAGATACTTCAGGAGTTTTAAGATTCAAGAGAAACTATTATGGCTATTGTCTGCAAGGTTACTACAGAATGGGCAATTTATGCATCCCTGAATAAGTAGGAATATTTTATATCATCAACTTTTGGTCGAGTTTAGTATTCTTGCGCATATATTTATCAACGTCTAAAAAGGCACGGTGTGTCGGTGTACTCGTACTTGTTCTTAGACTGTTTATGTTGTATTTGATTTTTGCGGGCTACCCTGGCTTGTCGCCTTTAATTATTGTATTAATGTAACAAATGTTTTGTAACATTATTTTGTTTTAAAAGAGAGTCCGTGGCCCGTTCTTCCCCAATAAAAACTACTACACTTTGGAATGGGCAACTAGCTTCATTTTTCTGACTGAACGACCCCTTGACAATTCAAAAGTGCCTGTAATTGGTTTATTTGATATAAATGCTTTGAGTTTGATTAAAAATGATAGAAGTTACAAATAAAATATCGAATCACAAACCGCGTTCGCACATCTTGCGGCCGTTCACACGGCGCTGTCATTATGATAATTTACGGTAAAATGTTGGGAGCACATGTCAACATCCCAATGTTCATACGGTTAAAAACAAATGAAGTATAAAACTGCCAGATGATCTTAAGGTCTCTGCACACAGCGGGCGCGGCGCGGCGGGACGGGACGCCAACGCGACGCTGAGCAGTTGTAATGTACTAGATATTACGGACGACGCCACACAGAGCCGTCCGGCTCGACGCGACGTGACGCGACGCTCTGTGTGGCGTCCTCCGTAATATCTAGTACATTACAACTGCTCAGCGTCGCGCCGGCGTCCCGTCCCGCCGCACCGCGCCCGCTGTGTGCAGAGACCTTAAAAATTATACAGTAAAATACCGTATTGATTATTAACCCCGTGTCGTTAGGCCCTCTAATAATTTAAAAAAAAAAATGGTCTATTGTCTATGGTCTCACTAATTATTTATGTTAGATTGGATAAATGAAAATTAATGATGAGTCCTTTTCCATTAGTGGAGTTTGGACGTCCAAATACTTAATTATAAATGTTTTTTTTTTTTTTAGCTTCAACCACAAACAAGCACCACAGACTGTCATCAAATCGATGATCAATCAACTAAGCTAAGTTGATTGATCATCGCTTTGATCGCAGTCCACTGCTGGACATAAGCCTCTCCCACCTTGTCCTCCGGTATCTCTAACGGTATAGTCAGCGCACGCCATGTAATGCTCATAAAAGCCGCCTCTTTTTCGACCTGACAAAACGTCAAGATTTCTGTACTCGTTCACGTTTAATGTAAATGTATTATTTATATAAACCTTCCGGAATAAATATCCTAAATGCTGGTGAAAACCGCATCAAAATCAGTTGAATATTTTAGAAGAACAACGCGGTCACACAGACAGACACAAAATGCGACATTGGTGCCGATTCTCTTGTACACCGAACTAAACTAACTAAACTATCACTAAAATTCCTTACTTTTGGCTATGAGAATCTTAAAGCTATTCTGCAAACAAAATTCTCTAAATTTAAAAATAAGTTTGACACAACTAAATCGAATTTGACAATCGTGACTCCACGTGGTATTTTTTTTTTTGGCTTCGCAACGTTGTACTTGTTTGCCTATGATTTATTTTAGAGCCGGAGGCGCACATGGGGGGCAGCCCCGACGTGTTTTTTTATGGAATTTTTCACTTTTTGTGTGGAAAATAAAAAAAAAGATTACCTACATGTAGCGTAATAGTGGTTTAAGCGTTTCTAAAAGGGGGTCGAAATTTTCATTATTTTTGCGATAGGACGCACCATTTTGGAGATATAAGGAAAAGAAAAGAAAAAAAATATATAGGGATAAACACGAAATATTTTAAGTGATACACCTATAAGTGGTAAAGAAGCCATGGAAATGATTTTCTTTTTTATTCCGAGTATATTATTTAAAAAAATTAATAATTTAAAATTACTTGATATGATGATTAATTATCAAAATTCACCGCGCTCGTGCCGCCACCCCACCGCACTGTTCGGCGTCACCGCGTCGAGGCGGGTCATTCATAGAATATGTAAATAAAGGATTTTTTCGCTTTTTTACGACATAAAGATGTTTCTCTTAAAATATTTCGTGTATGAATAGATACACCTTATATACAGTACTGGTTTTGCACCAGAAGTCGAGGTGATTGGTGTGAATTTTAGTTCATGAAAACTAATTTTATTCCACACCTTTTTAATCGCGATTAAAAATAGTCAGATTTAGTTAGAAAATCTAAATTTTAGTTTAAAAACGTCAAATTCAGAATAGCAAAATTGCCATTTTCACTAAATTTAAAAACTCAGTACTATCTTAGAGCTGTCAAACTAAAATATAGTTAAGTTGTGTCACTTTAGTCAATTTCAGAATAGGAAATGGTCGTTTGACAGGAATAAACTAAATTTTGGTGATTTTTAGTCTAGTTTAGAGAATTTTGTGACAAGAGAATCGGCACCATTGTTTTATTATATTTAGTGACAATCAATAAATGGGGTCATTTTGCATCATTGACCTACCTGTGATATCTGCTGCGCCACAATAACGCTCTTGTTGGCAGTGAACTTGTCTTTGCGCAGATGGATGTGTGTGAAGAGCGTCATGCCCTTGCACAGTGACGTCACGATGGCCAGGCGGGGCGGCTTCATGCATGCGCCCATGAATAGGACCAGGTTCTCGTGTCGCGTCTTTCTGAAGGTCGCAACCTGGAGAATATAACGGATGGTAGATTTTATGGGGAAAAACACTATTACCAGTGGGGTAATTTCGTAACACACAGTAGCAATGGGTTACATATTGACAGTTAAACAACATTCATTGCGTTATTTACGTTGTTGAGCAGACAAATTTTTCGAACATATGAAGCAATGGATTAGCAATATTCTTCAAAATCATTCAGATTGTGATTGATAGTGTCACGCAATTAGAGTGCTGATTAGATCACGCTCAGATAATCAAAGACACAATGGCACAATTTGTAAAATAGAGATACATCTTTGACTTGAATCCGTCAAAAATTGGATAGATAAAGCAAATTAACCATTCTTCTTCTTAGCGTATCGATGGTAAAAGTTCAAACATGTTTGTCCCGAAATTCAACTGCGCGAACTCTGCTCACTGACGCAGTCATAAGACCATTTTTCGGGCGCCTCCGAGCACTCGGCAATCTTCGGCTGCCGTCGTGAGACAGCGTGCGGCGAGCCACTTCGCTACCGGTCCCTGACGACGGCTCGCGCGCACATTCCGTACGTTTACCAACATCGACATTATTATTGTATCTATTTGGGTATATATTTTAAATTACAGTCCATTGCTTTTGAGTTCAGTCTTTAATTAGGTCCCTAACAATCATCATCCATGAATCATTATCCAGTGGAGTAGTAATGGTGACCGTTTCATAATTTTTTCAGAGATTTATAGTAGTGATGTAACTAATACTACTTTTACGAATAGGAATACCGATTGTACTATTCGCCGAATACGTATTCCTGATTAGTAGAATCATAGCTGCACGCAATTATTTGTCAAAGAAGGTGAAAGGAAATTATACACGCTAAGCAATATAAATATTTAACTTTAGCTAAATAATGGCCCACTCCTACCAACTTAGCTACAAACAAAAACTAAAAGGTCACCACAATTGCTATCCATCTGTGGATGTAAACAAAAGATAAGTTTTAGGATTTTATAAATGAACCTTTGTGTCTGTCAACTCGGTCGCAACGCAATATCTATATGGGATTTCTAGGAAGTCACTAATTACGAATGTCATGAAGTATTCGGCGAATACGAATATTCGGTAATATGATAGTATTCGGCGAATAAGAATATTCGTATTCATATTCTTTGCATCACTATTTTATAATTAGTTAACCCACATATTTATTACTTTTACTAGCTACGTGTTCTAGTGAATGAATGTTTGAACGTTTGTTTCCATTCCACAGCTGCGTAAACTCTTAGGGATATGAAGTAGCAACGTGCAAGTGACCTCGTGCTTGAAGGTATCGAGCGGCACGCAGTCGTCGCTGAGCACGTGCAGCACCTTGACGGCCACGGCGCCGTGCCAGCTGCCGCGGAACACCGTGCCGAAGCGGCCCGTGCCGATCACCTCGAACAGCTTCAGCTCGTCGTAGGGGATGTCCCACTCTTTCATAGATAGCTGTGGGAGAGGCAAGAGGTGTTACTATAAATATCAAAGTCTAAATAACTGTTGATGGCCACAAAAATATTTCTACCAGTTAGGAGCGAGTGATGGCTCTCATGGATTAATGCAACACAAACCCACTATAATTGGCTGCACGACTTGAATGATTAATTACACTACTGTCAGAGGATATCGTGATCAACAAGAAAACCAAAATATTTCAAGGACTATTTCTTAAAACAACATAAAAATACCGGAATACTCACTTCCTCAAACAATCTACGCCTTCGTACAAATATAGACATAATTACAGCTTGTTTTATTACAACCACTGCTAGTTAAACTACAATTTCTTTGTTCGAGCTCACGTTGATGGAAAGAAAGAAAAAGAAAGAAAAAACGTTTAGGCAATGTATATTTTAAGTGTTTTATTTAGATTTATTAGTATTTTTATTGACTATAATTTAGTTAAATTTTAGTTTATGTTTACCTATTATCCAATAATCACTATGTACTATCCTCAACTTTGAAAATGTCGCAATTCTGACCCCCAAGATACAGGCAAATGCCTAGTTTGGGGGTCACCGTCCAATCTGTTCTTATACAACCTGATTATTATTTAATCAAATTGAATTGTAAATCGCAAATCCTTTACATCTATACTATCGCATATCGTAAAACATAAATCACATTTCTATCCCGAACTCCAAAATTCATCTATAAAACCACTGCACAGAAATTGAGACACAAAACTATTCTTTAGGAATAGGATCACTCAAGAAAGCTATAGTATAAAAATAGACACGAACGCCATACACAGAACTATTGTTAATACACAAAAGCTTTATAACAAACCGCCTAATAAAAATATAACTTTCAACTGACAAGTTCACTACAACAACACACAAAGTTAATGTCATGAATAGTTCGTTATCGCAAAGAGACCGCCCTCGGGACCTTATCAGGATAATGACCGGAACTATACCTACTGTTTGTATCGGTTTATGCTTCTGTGAAGTTAAAAGGGAACTTATTATTATTAGTTAAGCTTTCGGAGATAAAGGATTATTTTCGTAAATATTTTAGAATGATTGGTGGAGCTGGGCCGAATATTCGTTTTATGTTCGGTATTCGGCATAGTCGGCAGGTTTACCGAACATTCGTATTCGGCCGATTATTCGGCAACAATGCCGAACATTATACAGAATAATTTGTATTAAAAAGCTGCCTCTATAAGTCTATAAGCAAATATGAAGTAGCACAATTATATAATTTGTATCCATATCAATTGTGGCATAGCATTTATTCAAGTCTATGTCAAGATATATTTTGTAATAATTTTACATTGCTTCGATTAAAAGCAGTTATGGTCTAATAGAAGAAATAAAAGTGGTAGGTTTGTATTGTTTTAATCTTATAATTGTTTTATTTATCTAGTTAGATGATGCAATAACAGTCCGTAAGGGATGTGCGCTTCAACGCACTCGATAAGCACAGACTTGACTCATTGAGATGAACGATGAAGCGCGCCAAATCCTGCCTGATATTCGGTACGGTAAACTTTTAACCGAACATTCGGCTGATTATTCGTATTCGGTAAAACCCATATACGGCCCATCACTAGTGATTGGACAAATATCGACGTTGAATGTGTAATAATGCCAGTATTTAATCAATCTTAGTTTCTGAAGAAAATTGAATTTTAGCGTGAGTGGACGAATATCGATGTTGAACAAAGTGTAATTATTCCATCCATACTTCCATACTAATATTATAAATGTGAAAGTATGTCTGTAACGTTTTCACGCCTAAACCTCTGAACCGATCCTCATGAAATTTGGCAGAGATATATAGCCTGGGATATGGAGATGAACATAGGCTACTTTTTTGTTTTCTCAGAACTCCCGTCATTTATTAACCGTTTTAATAGCTCTTTTTTTTGTTTGAACATTATTTTTTGTCCCATTCTGATGAGTGGTTTTTGAGTTAGCTTCAAGAATACATATTGTTTATATTTAGTATATTTTGATGATGTTATAATAACTTCCTGTCACTGTTATTTACATATCTATCAAGTAGTGGTATACGAGTTTGTGTGGGGTAGGTATAAAACTGAAAATTGGAAAATAAAATCTATTTTGCAAACAAAAAAATATTCGACTTCTAAATCTATTGTTGATCAAAATACAAACGGGTACAATTAGTCGAAAATAAAACAGAAACATTGCTTGGCATATATAATCTTAATTCTAGACAAATACTAGCCCATTCACTTCTTCTCCTATAGTGTTCCCACTGCTCGGACACAGGCGTCCTCTCGGTGAGAGGAAGTTTAAATATAAGACCAGAGCTGAAAAACAGGGCCTCAAGTCTGCTATTACAATAGTGTCAGAATGGTCTCGCCATTGTGAGTATTTGACAGTGTTTGTATGGCAAATCTGTCAAAAACTCACAATGAAGAGATCATTCTGACACTATTGTAATAGCAGACTTGAGGCCCAGCACTGTGACTGTTCGGAACATTCTCGAACAATGTCGTCGGCGGAGGCACGGCGGGACGCGGGTGAAGAGGTGACAGCCAGCTCCATATAAAGGCTGAACCGCGGCGGGGAGCGACACACATGACCATCTTCCTTCGTTCCGTAATATATATGTATTGTACGCGTCATAAGTCATTTATTGTAAAGCTATAGCAATAAATCATTTTGTTTATGCGTCGGTTTAGTGCAATTTAATGTATTTTGTTTATTTGTAAGAGGCTAGGTGTACTTACACTGTTCTGCCGCGGCCACCTGTTGTCGTGCTTGTTGGCCAGGTCCAGCGAGTCACCGCGCGGGCAGCCGCCGCTGTCCGTGGAGCCCGAGCCCGACAGCGACACACAGCGGGAACTGTCGCCTGCAATACGTACAATGGGGAAGTCATTAAACCAAGTATGGCTGAGAATCAGTACTTTTTCAACGTCAAAAGTTGCGTAAAACACGCTCCAGTTTCCCGCTTCGTAAAAAGTTTCAGTATATATAAATAAATAATAAAACAACAAAGTACAAATTGTCAGTTTATATTGCAAGATCTTTTCCAACAGTCAGATAATTTTCATCTGAAGAGACAGACACACATGTGACAGGTTGACATATTTTCTTTTTTTTTTATACACTGTGGCATTTTAGTCGTCTTACAAAAGAAGTCCACTCAATGTATCTGACATAAAATACCTCTAGGCGTGATTAAAAATTTGTTACCATTAATTAAGATAATAGTTGCAAAGAAAAATAAATAATGCATTAGAATTATGAACATCCTGTTTATAATGTTTACGTATTAAACGGTAGAACATACCTACCCAGCGCACGAGCGAGTAGATCATTCCATCTCCATTTTCTATGAGACAAAATTATCGTAGGCCAATCAAGCACAGTCCACGTGGACTGTCATCTAATAAGAAGCTCTAACGCTATGCGGCGCGAGCAACGCCTCCACCCCTTTCACGAAAAAAAAAATAGGTGAGGTCAGATCATTCCATCTCCATTTTCTATGAGACAAAATTATCTTAAGCCAATCAAGCACAGTCCACGTGGACTGTCATCCAATGAGAAGCTCTTTTACAAAAAAAAATAGGTGAAGGTCACTCTCACAGTGTCTCAGTTGCGTCCGAATACCGGAAGTGGAAGTGCGCGCGCGCGTGCGCGCCACCGGTTATCGACCGTTCGCGATCGCTACCTACTTAGTGCAAGAGTGATTAGGTACCTACCTACTTCACAATGAGTGATAGGAACTATCGATTCTCGAATATCGAGTACCTACACATGGTACTCCTGTACGCAATAAGTGGTGACAATTTACGGGAATCAAGGAGAGATTATACGCTGCGCCTAACAATCTCAACATGTTACGCAACCAAGGTGTAATCAACTCGCAAGTGATTTTAGCAGCATTACAACGATGATTGATCACGGCCAGATTCGCACCCCACCACATGCGCAAGCTCGAGGCCGCCCACGATTTTCACCTGTTCTCGAAGAGAACATTTTGGATTATTTTGAACGACACCCGCGCACAGGTAAAGCTTAACAACTTGCATATGTAAATAAAAAGTGATCATTTGTAAATACGTAATTAGTAATTAGTGTAAATAATTCAGTTGATTCCAATTACAATTTACGTACTGCCAATTTCATTAACTATCTTTTGTTTTGTTATTTGCCAGGTTAGCGATCGAAATTCTGGATTTAATGTAGA
Source organism: Dryobota labecula (assembly GCA_947523025.1). NCBI lineage: Eukaryota > Metazoa > Arthropoda > Insecta > Lepidoptera > Noctuidae > Dryobota > Dryobota labecula. The sequence goes on along the minus strand of OX383296.1, from coordinate 3,075,684 downwards.
TAGGTACCTGAGTCAAATTTATATCTGTCGAACGAAAACAAATTTATCAGTTATTGCAATCGGCCGTATGTTTGTAACTGAAATCGTACCTTTCTCTTTTAATAATCTGCACTTAGTATGTATGTACCTACTCGTATCTATCTTACACAACTTAGTTTGGGTTAAATATCCTTACAAACTACTACATACATACCGAGAACATCAAGGTTGCAATAGTAAGAAACACATTTTTACACTAGAGTGAATGAACTCTGATAAACATGTGGCCGCTCCATTCCGCGCCGACCTTGAAACGTACCTATGGCTCGGACCGCGCGCTCGTAACAGGGTGTTTCAAATTGCGTCATGCGTCATACTTATTTAATACTATTTAATTTTTTGAATTATTCAAATGGTTTTTATTTTGTTATTTTTTTGTTATGAATGATTAGTAGTCATTGGATACATGAAGTGGGCTGCCGTTGTAAGACAGTTAAAATGCCACGGTGTATTAGTTCCTGACGGAACAGGCTAAGGTCTGACACTATGCTACCTAGTCATCATTTAGTATTTTTCTTGAGTAAGAGACATATTTGCTAAACAAAAGCTGTCAAACCGCCATATTTATTCTTTAGACAAGAGTTAATTGACGATAGAAAAATCAGCCCTAAGCTAAGTTTTAGAATAAAGACCTACGTGTTTTGCTGTACTATGGCTGGTTACAACCAATGGATGCAAAATCCAGGAAGGGATAACTAAAGTACTTTCATTTAAAATTATTATTGTTATTTAAACTCACCACTTTTAACGCTAGCCGTGAGGTCTTCCTTATTATCTTGATGTCGCGCCGGCGACTGCACCGACGCGTGGTTAGGACTAGACACCACCGGCTTTAGTTCTGTCGACATGAAATGTTACGTGTTATATGCTGATGATACTCGTCTTCAAACACACATTCACAGCGTGTTTGTCTACTTGGTTACCACAAATAAAGCGCGCGTCGCTGCGTGATATAAAATGGTGTACAATTGTTTATTTCTATTTGTATACCTGGGAAGTGGAACTGCTGCTTGGCGGTGGGCGGATGGTGCGCGTGATGCGCGTGCTGCGCGTGCGCGTGCGCGTGCGGCGCGTGGTGCGGCGTGAGCGGCGGGGCCAGCGCCGGCGACGACGGCGTGGAGCTGTTGCACGACGACGTGTTGGACGACGAGTCGGGGCCGCCCTGGGAGACACGCGCATGTTGATTCAGGGGAAAGCGCCAGTCTTATTAGCTTGTGTGTTGATCAAAATATCATTCGCGACCGTAACTAATTTGTATTTCTAGAATAATAATCATTAAAATCATCAGTAAAACTCTCTTAGATAGAATGGACCTAAATTGCATGATTTCATGAAATAGGATAATTCGAACTTAGAGAGTTGTATTGAAGATTCTAATACTTATAATTCTGTAAATACATATTTTGATGAACACCAAATTGGTAAAGAATTCGCGGACTACCTTAGCGCACCTCAAGGTCACCTCACCTTAACTCAAGTTTTAATAACACAAACTCAATGTCACACAATGACAAAATTCAAAATCCGTTTCTACCGTAATTTATTTAGAACCTTTTTATTACGAACTATCTAACAAAAATCGTCGCATTGCAGGGCAATGGAGCTAAGCCACAATTTTTGCAAAATAGAATTAAGTACATGTATTGCGAAAGAGCCATAGTTTATATCTTAGTATATAAAACAAAGTAGGGTTATTTATAACTCAAACACGGCTGGACCGTTTCTTTTATTTAATTTATTGCAAGATTCGAAGAAAGTTGGTGAATTTTCAAAGATAGGTGATAGAGCATGTATTGTTTTGTAAATAAATGTGGTGATCGCAATCATATAATTTGGTTTAAATAGGTTTTCATATATATATAATTTAAAAATATATTTTATAAAGATTCTTTGCTATTTTGTGAATGTAAGAACGTTGTAGGCCTAGTAGACTACAGATTTGTTGATCATTTTCTATTTTGTTAAGTACCTGGTACATGTTAAAAGGCCTACCCTGTCCTCCCATAGCTATTAAGAGGCCGTGCACGTAATCGACTGATTTTGATCAATTTTGTTCATTGTTTGTGAAAAAGGGAAACATAATTTAAACAAAATTTTTGAGATTTGAAAAGTCGTGTTCTTTGTTTTGCATGTGGCTGAAAGGGATTTTTCAAATAAATTAAGTATTCACGGTAAATCACTAATATTTGCAACAAGTTTTCCGAAAAATGACGCGAGACTGACATTTGATCATCATTCTACAAGAAACTACTTTTGATTTTAAACATGAAAAAATATCATCAACATCATTATATGGTCTACTTGCATGTGGCGGAACCACTTTTTTCAACTTCCATACAAAATATAGCAGAAAAATAATATTGAAAAAACCTTGTTTTGTTTTAAACCTCGTCAGTAATATATATTTTTCTTATTATTTAGCAATCATATAAAGAAATTTAAAAATCACAAATTAGTCTTCAACTATCCTTAAAATATAATCAAAATTTTATTTAATGATTATACAATATCTTCATTAAGTAAATCAATGGCGAAATAAACTATATTTTGGAGAGCACAAAAATGATGAAACTATTAAAAGCTGCTGTGACTGACACGAATGGTTTAGCACCATGAAAACTGTACTTTTATAGTTACACAGACTTAATGTTGCGATTATTTTAAGTCTTCTCACAATTAGATAAGAAATTGTCAAAAGAGAGTTTCTTCCGTGCACGGACCCTTAACACTGTATTTGAAAATATTGTAAAAGCTAATTATTTAAAAAAAGTAACCGTGGAGTTTCTTGCCGGCTCTTCTGCATAGGAAACGACCAATTGGAACCGTGCATCTAGCTTCTGAAGTTTCAGAAGTGCCCATGTAGGTTTATGTAAAACAATAGTAGATTGTACATCAAGTGCATAAAACGCACCATTTTACGCGACACGTTTATCCAACAATTCAAAACCAAAATCAGCTAAATCGGCCCCGCCGTTCTCTAGTTTTAGCGAGACGTTATATAATATAAGATTGTATATAAAGCATTGGTCAGGGAGGGGCCATATTTCCATAGTTCTAGGTAACCAGTCCACTTTAGCCACCCAAACCCATAATCCAATAATTTTTTTGCCATATCCTGCAATAGTCCTGCACCAACTGGGGGTTGTCCTTGGATGCACTTGCATTGTGCATTCAGGGATAATCGTCGGTTGGTGCCTCCTCATTATTTAAAATTGTCTAAGGGACCTCTGCGAGTTGGCTTCGCCCCACGTACGCCGTTTTCTTTTTCTTTTTTAAATAAACGTTGCTCCACACTAGGGATTTCTCCCGTATTGTGGGTGCGCTTACAAACATTTAATCTCACGTACACAAACAGCCAGACCCGGAACAACTACTTGTAGGTCATACAAATATTTGTTCCGTGCGGGAATCGAACCCGCGACACGCAGTGCAGCAGTCAATCGCTTAACCACTGCGCCAACCGTGCCGTCGAAGGTGCGGGACCCCAGGGACCCGAGATATTTCAAAGACATTTTTTATAAATAATAACAGATACACACAGTATGGTGCGGTACGGGCGGCGCATGCGGTCGGCGACGATGCGTCAGAGATGACAGGAAGCCGGAGCCGCGACCCGGCTGAGGTGACACGTAGCCGTAGTACCCACCTGCAACACATACAACTTTATTTATTTAAATTTTTATGCGCAACATTACAGAATGGAATCCCAAGGCGTTGTACAGAGCAATTTACAAACTGAAAAGTTACAAACATACCTATCATAGTATCATCAATCCATGAAATATTTATGATAGACGATCTTTTGAAGTATGAAACTTGTATTTTGATTCTCTTCGCGCCAGCATGCGGTTAATTCGGCTACAACTGGATTTTGTAACCACATGCGGATAGACAAATATGTCAGCTTGTGTCACACCATGCGACATTTGCGACTACATTAGATGTGTTGGGATCAAGGAAACTCGTGTTAATATCATTGATTTTTGTCACACACTTACCGTCTTTGTGAAACTTTTCTTTGAAAGCATCCACAAACTCAGGCGGTAAACCACACGATGGAGGTACTTTACTTTCACAGTCCCTGAAATAAATTAGGTTTTTATTATGATTTACATAATTTTTGCACTACGTCAAGACGAACTATATTAAAACTTTCACATTATATTAGTCAACTAATTCTGCCCGCGGTTACGTCCGGGTGGCGTTTACTAAAATAAAAGTATAACATCAGCTATCTGCCTGTGAGAGTCCAGTCAAAATCGGAAATCAAATTTCGGTGCTTAGCCGAAACAAACAGACAGATAGACACACAAAAAAAAAAAAAATTGTTATAAGTACCGTATACAGAGTGTAATGGACAGCCCATCGCAAACTAACAGGGTGCATTCAGGTCATTATTTTAAATCATTTTGAACCAGAAATATTCTCAGTTAATTTTTTTATTTTATTTATCGTTTATTTCATTTACCTTTATTTCAATGTGAAATTACATCCTCTGTACGCAGCACTTCATTTATGTAAATAAAACAATTAACATAAAAAAATCTGCAAGGGATGTTGAAATACTCTAACGAATGACACTCGAAATCAGCTGTTCATTTTCTGCCTAGCTACAGAAGAGAAGGCTCGCTGCGCTGCCGTTCGCTACGTGCGTTTTGTCACGGTAACGATACATTGCGTGCGAGGTAATAAAACAAATCAGATTTATTGGATTTCCATAACGTTCCTGAAATAATTTCATGTACCGGTCATTTTAGTATGATATTACTGAATTCACCCCATCGGTCTATGGAGAGCTGTCCCTTACATCCTGTATACTTTCAGCTATATGCATTTAGTAGAAAGCTGTTATTTTGACATTACAAACAGACACTTCAATTTTATTTACATGTATAGATTATTTTATATTTTTTAATTTATTTTATATAAGGCTGATATGTTATACTTATTATTCTAAACATTACGCCAATTAGGAAGTACACAGAAAAATAAAGAATACAGTGATTGTCATTTTGTTAAGAATATACAACTAGTGAATGAAAAGAATAAATTACAAATTATGACGAATCGACATGATTTAACACTTTTCTATTTATTAATCACAATACTTTGAAAAAAAAAAAAACAAAAAAAATTTTAGAAGATAAAAATCACTTATTGTCCACTACTCACCTGTGACATTTAAACTTGCACTCCTTACACTTCAAACCAGACCCAAACAGCATCTGTTTATCACAGTAGTCACACGTCGCGATCATATTGAAGGTCTTCGTGAACCGATGCGCGATGTCATGCGCCATGCATCGGCTGACCGTCGGCGTGCGCGGCGACCGGGGGGCCACACCCACTATTACAGCCTGGGGAAGGAAACGTGGGGTGTAAATGTGGGTGTACATTGATGGGGGTATAACGCCAGCACTACACTTGTGCATTGTCCTAAATAATCGCATTATTTTGTTAATAGAAAATAAACTCTATTTCAAGTGAAATAAGGTATGGTTTGTATTACCACAAGTAACGCGAATATTCTGACAAATACGCCTAGTGAAGTGAGAGCATTAAATGACGCTGTGTGTTGGTACAGTCTGTTAAAACAAAGAGAAATGATCATTGATGATTGTGTAGGCATGTGTCAGGAATTTTGTCGATCGATACTTTGGACAAAATTCGCGAGACATCTTTTGTGGATGGACTATCATCGATGATGTGTATTTTTTTCTTTGCTTGAACAAACTGTAAGGCTTGGTTCAGATCGTCAGTGTAGCGCAGCTTACTTGGCGCATGAAATTTAAATATTTACAATATTTTATGAGCAAACACTCTAATAATCACTAAAGAGGCGCTTGAACTTTCATTTGTTGTGGGATACCTGTTTTTTTTTTTTAGAATGTGAATCTTATTATACATTTATGCACGGATGGAACTTACATTTACATCCGTATATATTATTTGAAAATCGATGTGACTAGTACTTTCCAGAAATTAAATAACACATAACATACACAAAATGAAACACAAAAATAACATTTTTTTTTTTTTTTTTTTCAGTTTGTACAATGCTGCGTTATTTATTCATTAGGTTTTCAAAAAAACATTTCCAGATGAATTTACGTAATTATGGTTAAAAAAAAGTTTATTCCTTGAATTTCAGGAGACCATCGTATTGGCACACGCTTGCTTAAGCACGCTCACTGACCAATCCGAATGCCGACCTAAAGCGCAGTACCCACCGGTTCGAGATGCGGCGGCCTAGCCTGGTCGCGCCTCCTGTGCGGCGCGGCGCAGGCGCACGCCACGATGCTGGCGAGGCGCCGGCCCAGCTGCCTGCGCCCGCCGCGCGCCGCCGAGCTACTGCCCACCTGCCGCCACACTAGCTAGCGTACCGGGCTCGGCCGGCCCGGCCGGCTGCTCCTCCGATATATAACAAGCCTATATCTACAGCAAGTACATGTCGCCGAGCGCCCGGCCGTATAGCCTATGCCTACATAACCTCGACTCAATTTACCGCGGCCGGAGAAAGCAACACATAGGGAACAGTGAAAAGCTATGGGGGCGACCGTTGCCCAGCACTGGGACAATACAGGGTGAAAAAAAAACTGAAAGTCTTTACCTGTGATTTAGACTCTGAAAATATGTACATTTTTAGCTACCGCAGAAAATCTACCTAATAATGTGTGCATAGTGAGCAATTAAATGCAATTAGGTCAGTAATTAATATAGTAATCTACATCCTATTGTTACTAACTTCTAAATTATTTAAAGTAATATTTCATATAAACTTTGCAAATCAGACTCATAACATGCTTCACACAACTACAAAATGCCAATAAAAATGAATGAAATTCGGATATTTTATAGTTATACAGGTTGGATTTTTGAGATGGCAGTAAGAGCAGGTACATTAACCGTTATAGCTACTGGAGAACGGTCTAAGTAGTCTGCCTTTATTTTTTTGAGATCAAAAATTTTAAAAATAAAAAGAGTGAAAAAAGGGACATTTTCAATAGATCCTGTTCTAATAAGGATCAAAAAACTCTATCGGGCCAACTGAGGTTTGAGTACTAGAAAAGTCAGAAATCGCAAAAAACTGTTCCCGTATATTTCGTAGGAAATGAGACACCCAACTTACATTTTTACAATGGATGGAAAAGTTTTTAACCAGTGCACAAACTTTGACAAATTAAACTTTAACGTGTTTTATTAAACACCTATTTCTTATTTTGACATGTCTCGGTACAAAAAAAATTTAGGTATCGTTAAGGAAAGATGTTTATTTTGGAACTGGTTTAATGGCAACTCGCCGCGCACCGCGTCGGCGCAGTCAGTGAAGCGGAACGCAGTAGTAGGTACCTATCAGCTGTGCGCCCGCGCAATTCGCTGACGTAGGTATTTGAGCGGGTTATCAATCGCTAATTTGATCAGGTTTGAACTAGTTTTTTTTTAAGTTTAGGCCGTGACTTGAAGTTATTTGAAGAGTAATTCAAATTGTTTCTTCATACTTTCATGGGCTTAGAACCATCAAAATGCAGAAAATGAAGCATTGTGATCAATTAACCACTTACTAAATACACTCGCACCATCTCGCGATTAGTAAAGTCGGACTCCGTTGTAGGTAAGTACAAAGATGTGCATTGCGGTGCATGCGCAAGAAAGCGTCGCGACACGACGTCACGCGTGCCTAACGGGACTGTCGGCAAACGGGCGCCACGTCGCCCTACCGTTCGGCAGGGGGTTGCACCACGCCGACACCCGCCGCGTGCGCCGCGATAGATTGTGTCCATATTGTGCTGATTTCAAGTCGGACAAAAAAAAGTATTGAACAAATAATGGTAATGTGTTCTATTACTGATACTGAACCACCAAAAAAATTTGCGCACTGCTTAATTATTTTTTCCTGTATATGCTACGTAAACTACAAGATGTCCGAAATACATTGCTTTTTATTTTTCTATCTAAACTAGCAAACTATCCTAACCTTTTTCCCAAACATAACTAAAGAGGACATTCCTTTTCATGGGTAATATCACACGGTGTGTCTTAGAAAGCTCTAAATCCTACAGAGGACGGTCTAAAGCTCTAATCTGTACAAAGGTGTTACAATAAGTACTTATGTCTTACATTACTGTTGTTTTAGGCTAGCTGCCAATGTCTATAGTGTAGGTCCTAACAATATTGTGACGATAATATTCCTACACTTCTCTTTAGAGGACTTTTCATAGCACACATCACAAGTCTAAAGCGCTAATCTGTACAAATGCAATACAATAAGTAGTGGAGTCTTACGTTATTGTTGTAGTAGGCTGGAGGTCTGTGTTGCGGTGTGTTTTCGGACTCTGTGTCGTGCGGGGAGGCCGGGGGAGTTACTTCTACTGTACCCACGGCGGATGATTGGCTGTTGTCGCTGCAATTTAATGGAAAATCGTTGAAATATTACGCTTTATTTAACCGGATAAAAGCATCCTATAGGCCCGGCTACACAGAGCAGCTTGCATGCGCAAACATCGTGTAGCGTCCACACCAAAACTGAGAGTTTGCAAAGTAATGTTAAAGTGGGTTTAGACCAAATGAACATAGACCAAGAATAAGAGCTATATTTTTTTTGATATTCTTGGCATTTTTGTATTGAGAGACTAGCGCCATGACGTGACAACAAACAATCTTGACCATAGTTATAGACATGTATAGTTTTTTTTTGTTTTTCAGAAGTCACTGGATAAAAACGATATACTTTCACATTAATACCTTTATTATCATACAGTAGTGTTAACATTAAGTATAATTATTTAAATGACATAACAAATTAGTGCGATTTCTGCTGTTGCAAACTAGTTGATTTAGGTACCTAAATTTTTGAAATAATGCCTTTTTTTATTTCTTACGTGCCACCAATTGCCCACCTGCTATTGTTTTGCCACCTAGGTATGGCATAGAAGAACGAAAGAATGCTCTATCCCTGTTTGCACGTAAATAATTTTCATAGTGGGGATAGAATGTGTATTCACTCGTTTGGTCTACACTAAACCAATCTTAACATGTCACATCAAATTCACACAAGTAAGATGTCGCGTGTAGCCTGCCTGGGTCATATGAGCGCAAAATTTACCATAGCACAGTATGTCATGCTTATGGCTAAGTAATAAAAGCCTCACGAGGCGATCGACCAGGTTAAGCTACTCTTGCCACGGATGGTCCGTGGATGGGTGACCATCTTTACATACCAAGATCTCTCAGTGCCTCGGTAACCATGTTAAGCCGTTGGTCCCGTCTGTCATTCGTAGATCATTGACAGTCGTTACGGGTCGTCAGAAGCCCGAAAGTCTGACAACCAGTCTTACCAAGGGGTATCGTATTACCGACTAACTGGGTTTTGGAGGTCAGATAGGCAGTCGCTCCATGTAAAATAATGGTATTTAGCTGACCGGTTAGACTAGAAGCCGACCCCAACATAGTTGGGAAAATGCTAGGCAGATATGATGATGGTATGTCACGAGTACTCATCGACACAATGTAATTACCGTTAGGCTCGAGAATAAACGATATTTTCCTCTTCTTCTTACCTGAGGTCGGAAGCGTCCGGTCTGACAGATAGTTGCGACTCGTGTGAGCGCGACTTGGTGAGTGCGGCGGGAGGGGGGAGCATGCTGTTCTGTTTCCGCTTGGCTACCGGCGTGGGGGGAGATTTAGCACCTGGAATATTATTGTTGGTCATAGAAATAGCGAAAGAATAAAAGTAAAAGCGAAGGAATATGCATAGTGAAAATGGGCGACTCGAAACTGTGGGCTAATAACTCTTTGTACGCGTTTAGATTGTATATTTTAAACCAGTAATTATCCAGTAAAGATTTTTATAAACAATTTTCAATTTTTTTATAACATTTTTTATTTCACTTTTTATTTTTTTTGTATTTTGTGCTTCACGAACTGTGACCAAATAAACGTTATTCTTTCTTTTCTTTCTTTCTTTCTATTCCTTCGGTCACCATGATTTTTGGTAATGTTTAAAGTGGGCAAAAATTATAAAGAATTATTTATCTGTACATGGTATTTTGAACTTTACAGACATTTGGATTTCCAGCATCAATAAAAAGAACATTGATTAAATAATAATTTCATAATATCTGTGATGTTACGCAAACAAATTAAAAACCGGCCAAGTGCGAGTTGTACTCGCACACGAAGGGTTCCGTATCAAATCAAATCAAAAAACTTTATTTCGAGCCAAGACTCATAAAGGGTTAGTAACAATGTTCTACCGTACAATATTTAGCTAAAAAACACGTTTCTGTATGGGGTCCCCCTTTAATTTTTAAAGTTATTTTATTTTTGGTTTTTCGTTGAAAATGTCAACTGTCTACCTAATACGGTTCATGAGATACAGCCCGCAGACAGACATACGGACGGACGGACAGCGAGGCTTAGTAATAGGGTTCCGTTTGGCACCCTTCGGTTAAGGAACCCTAAAAAAGACTAGAGCCCTCTATGTTAGAAGGTTTGGTTTCCGCACATAGTCCTTAAGTGGACCATTGTGCGTGGGCCTTAGCGACCATCAGTGGTTATTCCAGCCCACCTCCCTCCAGAAGTTGATTATGTCTCCTGGCCTGTTTAGAACATCTTTACGAGAGCCCTCTTCGTTCCTACTGATTTTAATTGATCCTGAAAGTACCTTTCTTATTATGCGGCGTTCCATGATGCTCGTGGTTGGCATGCCTGGCCCGGGGGGCTCTAGGAGACGCCCGCACGGTTCGTTCCCATGAGTCCCAGAACAACTGCAGTTCTGCACCGCCCTCGCCGCGACCTAGTGCCTCTGTTGAGAAGAAACGAGTTTGTAGCTTTTATTTATTAGTGGATATCACAGCAAACGTAGTTATTGTTGTAAATAGAAAAATGTCACGCAAAAATGGCTTAAATCAGTTCTTAGCGTATCAATCTTGGTGGATAGTATGCTTACGCTGGGAGCAGCAAACACTGCGTTACTGTGTTTAGAGTGACAGATCTCGGCGATAACCGAAGTGCAGGGATGTGTGGCCGGCTTTGGGTTTCATCTCGATGGGTCTCTTGGACGAATGTAGTAGTGTTTTGCAGTAGACATCGGAAAAAAATATCTGATTTGTCTTGTAAAAACACTTCGATGGTAACCAAAACTACGCACAAAGCCGGCTTTATGGGTGGCTTTGGATTACCATCGTGATGAAAGGATTGCTAATCAAGTTAGATTAGCAAATCAGTTCTCTGAGAGTTTTAGTAAAAGTTATTATTGTTTTGTTCTATACTCCATTTATTCGTCAAAGGTGAGAACAGTTATTTGTCTAATGTTATCATTAGACAAATAACTGTTCTCACCTTTTCGTTGTTATTTCGATGGAAACGTTTAATAAACTCCGTTATTTTACGATAAATACAAAGCACTGTAATCTATTTACCATTTACATTTAAAAAATAACTCTAAAGTGCAGTAATTTCAACAATATTACACAATAACTGTCGTTATTTAGCCGTTATTTGTCTAATGCTATAATAAATGGAGTATAGCGTGTGACAACTGTTTGACGATGTTTTAATGATGACTAAAGATCTGTGAAGGCTGTATGTTCTATGACCAATAAGAAAGTCACGTAACCATCAGGAAACAGGTGGCAAAATAAGGTTTTCACTTTGCTGTTTGACACATAATTTTAAACCACTGGTATTATCGGGAACATACTGGGATTTAGTACAATTTTTTCTGTTCTGCCAGGGTATTAGCTCACCTATGTAACTCCTGAGCCGCTGCATGGCTCGACACAGTCGCAGCACCTCCTCGTCGCGCGAGCTGGCGAGTAGCGCGCGCATCTCGTGGTCGGAGCGCTCCCGCAGCGTCTCTAATGACGCCACGCGGGAACATACCGCCTAGCAAAAAACACATTATGTATTAGTATAATATAATGGGGCCAAACCAACGACAATTCAGTTTTTTTTGCAACTGGCACCGCTTTTTAAGTAATAATTTTATCATAATTGCCGCGTATCGAGAACAACGCCGCAATTTGCAAAAAGCCCATATGACATTTTGAATTCCACGGGCTATATTTAAGAAATCAGCTTAAACAAGGATATGACAATAACTCAAGCCTTTCATATGATATCAGGAGACCTGACTCTATTATCTTGGTTCACTGCTAATAATTTAGTATTAACTGGGAAAAAAACAAAATGCATAAGATTTGCTTTACCAAATAAAAGTAGTGATTGTGACATAGTATTGAATAGGGAGAAACTAGAATTCGTCGATAAAACTGTTTTCCTGGGGATCACGCTCGACTCAAGGCTGCAATGGGGTCCTCATATAACATCTCTTGCAGGGCGGCTAAGTTCAGCAGCATATGCTGTGAGAAAAATCCGCCAATTTACTGATGTTGATACCTCGAGGTTAGTCTATTTTAGTTACTTTCATAGTATCATGTCTTACGGTATTTTACTATGGGGGCGGGCTGCAGATATCGAATCGATTTTTATTCTACAGAAAAGAGCCATCAGAGCATATGGCCTCCGCAAGCGCGATTCTCTAAGGGAACTGTTTAAAGATATTAACATCATGACGGTACCTTGTCAATACATCTATGAAAACATCATGTTCGTAAGGATTTTTTTAAATATTTTTAGTAAAAGAGGTGAAAGACACAATTATAGTACTAGAAATAGGGACCAATTAGTTCAACCAGGTTTCAGACTGGCTAAAGTAGACTCATCCTTCATGGGGTACTGTTTAAAATGTTACAATAAAATACCTCCCCACATACTCCAATTGAACGAAACTAAATTTAAATCTTATATAAAACGCACAATGTGCAGCCAAGCATATTATAAGTTGGGGGATTACATCGCTGACAAAAATGCTTGGCTCAATGCTGGTCCTGCTCCATAAGGGCGCATAAACTAATTGATTAAAAATATTATTGGAGCTACTGAAGATTGTAAGACTATCTTTGCATTGTATAAACTCAATCTCCTTGAATTAGCACAGGTGTGAGTACTATGTACTATAGAGCTACTATTTACCGGGTAATGTCTTATGTGTTTTATTGACTTGAATGTGCTCTGGCGGCTGAGAGTATGTCATGCTCACTCAAATGACTCGCTGGTGGTGGCGTGTGTGTTGGGTCATTAAGTTCCCTTCAAAATGGTTGAGCTAAATAGTGCTAATCCATGCGTAATGTTCGTGAACGGGCGCCGTCAGTTGGGACTGGTCATCTCTTAGCTGCCACGGCTTATTTTAATTTTTGAATTGTTTTTATTACGGATGCTTCTAACGTGCACGTCTTTCTACATTGTTCTCACATGTATAACTTCAATATGAATGATGTATCCCATTTTGTGTAACAATATTTCGTTTTAAAAGAGTGTCCGTGGAGTTTCTTGCCCGTTCTTCTCCATAGGAACCTACTACGCTTTGGAATGGGCAACTAGCTTCATCTTTCTGACTGACCAACCCCTTGACAATTCAAAAGTACCTGTAATTGGTTTAATTAAAATAAATGCTTTGAGTTTGAGTTTTTTCCATTTTGGATTTTTTCTCATTTTAAATTTTAATTGGCTGCGCAAGCTCGTCGGTAAAGTTATCCAACAGATAGCTCACGGTTGAAGATTGCTTGGTTAGCCGAAAGGTTTTTTAGCTAGTTTGTGTTTTCGACACAAAATCACACTGGTTGCTAATTTAATTGTATTATTCATTATTTTTATGACATTCATTTTACATTCTGTGATTACTTTAGCACACACCGACTTATTACTTGTTAAAGTTTTAGGAAAATCATCTACTTTTACAATGTTTGTAAATAATATATGTGAGCACCATGATGTATCTATCATATAATTAATTTATCTGTCATTACTTCACTTTGCATTATTTTTACCTATTGTGGTATAGTAATTTTATTATATCGTCTTCACATATAATTAATGTTACATACAAAATATTGTTGACATTTGAGTAAGTGTGGAGTTTCTTGCCCATTCATACGTACATAACTACCTTTTGGAAGGAGCAACTAGAATAAATTATATTTTTTTGTAAATTACGTAAAAAAAATACGTGTCTAATAATTTTTTATAATCTATATGACGGACAAAAAAAAGTTTTTAGTAAACTTCCCTGTTCGGGCGCAGGACGGGGAAACCCCATAGCAGGTTTAAGGAATTTGCCTTATCTTAATACACCTCCATTCCAGTGTCATTGTAAATGTTGATTATTTGATTGCGAAAGTAAACGGTATTATTATTTTCGTCTTGAGAAGTCCATACCGAAACCTCGTTATCTTGTCTTATCATACCTTTTTAAATATTTGACGACAGTTTTTAACTATTAGGATGTTGAACTTAAAGAATACAATACGTCAAAACTGACTATTATTTTCTGAGGTGCCTGACTACAAAGCAATCGACAAATATTTACTTGAAATCCTTTTCTTAATTTCGTGAATTGCAAAGGCTCAATAGCATAGTCACCCCACGTGACCAGCATGTTCCCACTGCTGGGACACAGGCCACCTCTATGAGAGAAAGTGGGCCATAATCCACGACCCTGGCCCAGTGTGGGTTGGTGGATGACATATATGTCTTTGAATTTTTGGTTCTAGGACATGCCGGTTGCATCACGATGTTTTCATTCTCCGTTTTGAGAGCAGTGGTGATTAAATTATTTACACAAAGTAAAACACCCGCTTGGGTTTTTCGAATGAGTCACAAAATTGACAGATATGTGATACTGTTGTTACACACTCATCGACATGAGATACAATATCTATAGTAGGCCTAGCGATAGCAAGCAAACATCGACAGTCATGCAGACGATGTTTGCAAGAAGATAATTTGCTGTAGTACTATTCTCCGGCCTATGAGAGAATGTGTTCCTGACACCTGTCAGCTGAGCACAAAAGAAAGCCTACTCCGGTTGCAGACTGTCATTTGTCACTCAAATGTTATGTTAAGTTTTTTGGAATTACAAAAAGTTGTTGTAATTTTGTAATAATGATAATACAAAATAGACAAATACTTCCATGTTTGTAACAGCTCTATATTAGATTCGTTCGTATTTCCGAAAATAGACGTTGATTCCCAAATCGCATACTTTTCTTAGAAAATGTACCTCGATAGAATCGGGGCCGAGCCCCACAACCCTGAGCCACTGCGCGAGACACGGCACGTCGCCGAGCTCACGCCGCAGCTCCTCACCGAAGCTGGCCTTGATCACCAGCTGCCGGGAGAAGTGCTTCACCAGCTTGCCCTGGAACAGAAAAAGTTTGGTTATACAGTGCTGTAGACAAATTATGGAATCTGGCGTTACTTTACGGAAATCCATGACAGTAAAATGTTATTACTTATGCATTAATATTTCGTTTTAATTAGCTGCTGCCCGAGGCTTCGCCCTCGTGGCTTTATCTAAAATAAAACACCAGCTATCTGCCGGTGAAAGTCCCGTCAAAATCGGTACAGTCAATATTCCACAACAATAAAACTGCGTTAAGCCGACGTCCGCGCGGTTCCATACAAAAGTGCTCCGTCGCGGGAACCAGCGCGGGCGGCTGTCGCGGGGAGGCGGGCCCCGCGCCCGTGCATGTGGGCCCCGTGCATGCCCGCCAGCGCCAGCTTACCGACTGTATATATATATATATTTTTTTTTTCTAATCATCTGTTTGCTACGTAATAATGTTCTCCATCGACACGACTGTAACTGCACACCGTTAAAATAGAACTACGAGTAATTAATTGCGATGGGTACCCGCGACGGGGACCGTCGCATTCCCACGGAGCCCACCCGCGTAACCACGCACCTACATGTAGCGTAATAGTGGTTTAAGCGTTTCTAAAAGGGGGTCGAAATTTTCATTATTTTTGCGATAGGACGCACCATTTTGGAGATATAAGCAAAAGAAAAGAAAAAAATATATAGGGATAAACACGAAATATTTTAAGTGATACACCTATAAGTGGTAAAGAAGCCATGGAAATGATTTTCTTTTTTATTCCGAGAATATTATTTAAAATATTAAATAATTTAAAATTACTTGATATGATGATTAATTATCAAAATTCACCGCGCTCGTGCCGCCACCCCACCGCACCGTTCGGCGTCACCGCGTCGAGGCGGGTCATTCATAGAATATGTAAATAAAGGATTTTTTCGCTTTTTTACGACATAAAGATGTTTCTCTTAAAATATTTCGTGTATGAATAGATACACCTTATATACAGTACTGGTTTTGCACCAGAAGTCGAGGTGATTGGTGTGAATTTTAGTTCATGAAAACTAATTCGATTCCACACCTTTTTAATCGCGATTAAAAATAGTCAGATTTAGTTAGAAAATCTAAATTTTAGTTTAAAAACGTCAAATTCAGAATAGCAAAATTGCCATTTTCACTAAATTTAAAAACTCAGTACTATCTTAGAGCTGTCAAACTAAAATATAGTTAAGTTGTGTCACTTTAGTCAATTTCAGAATAGGAAATGGTCGTTTGACAGGAATAAACTAAATTTTGGTGATTTTTAGTCTAGTTTAGAGAATTTTGTGACAAGAGAATCGGCACCAATATCAGGTCTAAATAAAACTATGACAAGACTAGCAGAGTCAGTTGTCCTGATCCCTAAGACAAGTGATAAACCTCCTAACAAAAGTTGTGTATTGACGTACAAACCGCACTTAAAATTCTTTGCCACCCTATAAACACTTATATTTACACTTAAAGGCTCCCACACACTGGCGCGATATCGCGGGTGCGACAAGGGTCGCGATGCCTGTCGCGGCCGCGATATCGCGCCAGTCTGCACGAGCCTTATCGTCGGGTTTCTTATTGCTAATACCAACAAAGAAATCTATAATTGTTATTTGTTTCATGCCGAGAAATTACAACTAGGTATCTCGCGAAATGTAAACACGCATCAAGAATCGTACAATCATTGAATTGTAACAAATAATTCTTGTAATAAAAATTGGTAGACACTTGAAACTTTTAAATAGACATGATCGCGGTTTTGAATACGGCACGATATCAGGAAGTCAGAAAATGGCTTGATCGGAAAAACGAACTTCACGAGTTTTTGTTTGCTAGTGAAAATTGGGCTACGCTGCGCTTCGTTAGGTCTGCGCCGGACTTAGCGTTGCCAGGCGTCCGTGCCAGGTTGCGTGTGCGGCCAAATTAAACGGTGCCCGGCCAGCCCGGCTTTTTAAATTTAACAATTTTTTTTTTACATAATTTGTCATCTGTAAGTGTCGGTCTCTGCTCCGTCCGCCTCACCTTGTATTGCTGGCACAAGCAAGCGGACTAGCATTGCTTTTTCATTGCAAATTTCAATTGTGGTTACTGCTAACTACTATTGCAATTATTGAAATTAATATTGTAATGAATATTGATTAATAATAAAGAAGACTTGATTCATTAAATTTTATTGTTTTTTCAGATTTTATAGTAAATGATAAAAAAAAGCCTTGTTTTACTTTAACTTCTCCCGCCCGGAGCGGATAATTTCCCACCCAAAAAATTATAATACTAAGACAAAAAAATTAAGGGTGTCCGGCCTTTTTACCCAAATATCCGGCTAAACTGGCTGGTCTGTCCGGCTTTTCGGTTTTAAGACCCTGGCAACCCTAGTCGGACCTAACAAGATTTCATCCTTTCCAAAAAATTTAAAGCATCAGTTTGTCTATCGTCTTTGCGCTCATATTTTTGAGCCTTTACTAGCCCTTATGAATACATATTATTATACTCTTGTTATAGTCACTCAGTATACAATACACCAGGGGCCTAAGTATACTAATTTACAAATATGGCAATGGTCTCGCGATTGTGAGTATTTGACAGTGTTTGTATGGCAAATCTGTCAAAAACTCACAATAAAGAGACCATTGCAACATTTGTACATTAGTAGACTTGGCTCCCAGTAGTATTGCATACTGAGTGACTGTCACCTAACATCAGACATCATCTCTATGCAACATAATAATCATAATTGCTCTCAACAAACATTAAAATTTATTATTTATACCAATATAACTGAAACCCATCTCACGACACACAACTGTGTTATGAACTGAATACTAATTTTTTATGAAAACAAATGTGCAATACAGATGATTTATTTATAAACAATACTTGTCAACAAACTATAAATAACACAAACAATGTTTATTGTAGGAGGTTTAAGATTGAATTAGTCATAAAGAGTGTTTATAACTTTATAGAAACTACAGCATGTATATTGTGACAAAACTTTGTTTAAATTTCGCGCCGTATCCCAGTAGTTCCATTATAGGACTACTAGTTTTTTAGAACTAAGATATCACATTCACATGGTATGTGACAGCTGAATATACGGTGTATCAACCTCTTAACGGCGGACCACTATATATGCCACACCCTGTATGCCAGTTCCATGGAACTACTGGGAGAAAAAAATCCCAGTAGTCCGAAAATGGAACTAGAGAATGGAACTACTGGGATACGGATAAGGAGAAGATCTTATGGACTATTTTAAATCTATTATAATTATAACATAACTTCACCCCTGTGTTCACCAAAGGGATAGGCAGAGGGCTATAGGGGGGTGGGGGAGGCCAGTTACTGAACCAGTTGTTGCGTAGACTTTGTTGACCATTTTCTATTTTGTTAAGTATCTGGTAATTGTTGAAAAGCCTACACCTTCCTCCCACACAATTATTTTTGAAAGAGTAACCGTGGAGTTTCTTGCTGGTTCTTCTGTATAGGAAACAACCAATTGGAACTGTGCACCCAGCTTCTGAAGTTTCATAGGTGCCCATGTAGGTTTATGTGAAATAAAATATTTTGATTTCGGGTTATGTTTAAGTCCCATGTAATAGGGAGCGAGCCAATCACCATCAACCTGGCACAACTCCAGACTTCATGCTGCTACTGACAAATTCCTGATGGAAAACCCTAATTTATGATTGACATTGCTTAACTCCAACTACTAAAGTAAAGGTCATTTTGAAGTCATCAACTGAAATCCTATACTAAAAAATTAAGACACCTACAATTTTTATTTTATTGTTTCTTCTTTGGCAATCCACAGTCAGTTTTGTGCTTTTAGTAGATAAGTTAGAGGTAAACATTGGCAATGCACTACAAATGTCTACCCAAAAGTAAAACAAAACACGTCAATAAGTGTGATGAAGCATTTCAGCATTAACATTGAATCACTTGGCTGAATAGCCCACCCATTGTTGATAATATTATGGCACGATGACACATTGGTACCGCTGCTTTGTGTAACTAACTTTACTATGTATGTGTCATTCTGTTTTGGTAGAATCAGGAAGTTTTATGGTTTTGAAGATGGGATGGGATAAGGATGAAAGGCATTTAATTGTAGTTCATAGTTTACATGTTATTTGCAGCCCATCAGAACTGGGATGTGGAGGTCAGATAGGCAGTCACTACATGTAAAATACTGGTATTTAGAAGCCAAACCCAACATAGTTCAGAAAAGGCTAGGCACATTGATTGAGTTTGCATGTCCGGTTTAGTTGTTTAATATTGAATACTAGCTTTTTACCGCGACTTCGTTCTCGTGGAAGTCGTTAAGACACACAATAAAGGTACTAAAATGACAACCACATTTTTATAAAACTCCTTTGCCCAACCGTGCTACCACTTTGGTTTCTTTCTGGCTTTTTTTTTTTCTTATTGCTCGGCTTCTAAGGGCCTTAGCGTCACGTTAAATAGCATAGTTCCAGAGATTTGCACGTGTAAACAAACAAACTCTTCAGATTTATTACATTAGTGTAGATGTAGATTGATTTTTGTGTTTGAGTTGAATTGATACTTAATTTTGAGTCAAAGTAGTTGAAGTACTTTTTAAATGACGTAGCAATAGAAGCCCATCCCAATAAAAAACATTTCAGATATGGGCAGCTACTTAATAAAATTGTAATCCCTTTACTTTGCCTTTTGATTGAAGATTTTAATGTAGTGTGAATTCAAAATGTTAGTTTATTTGGAATAAATGTTTACAAAAGAAACTTATGTATTCAAACAAATTTATCTGCTTGATTAGAAAATCATGAGAAAAATGCTTTGAAAAAAAAAAAAAAAAAAACTTGGTTGAAAATAATAAAGTTACTCAGAGGTAAAGAAGCAATGCAATATCAAGAATAAATCAAATCGCTACTTTTTTAACACATAACATGTCTAATCTTTAACTGTGGCAAGTGAAACCAGTGGATCAATGTAAATTATTAGATTCCTTAGCTAGTAACTAAACAACACTCTCCTAAGGAATGCATATTTTCTCATTATAATGATAAAAACATGCCACATTTCAGTTATTGCGAATTCCTAACACAAAAACCTACATTTCTATGAATATCTACGCACATTAAGTTCTAATTTTATGTTAAAATAGATTTCACAACCTAACTGTGGCGTCAGAATTCAAATACCAATAAAATTACTACTACAACTTTTTATCGCGTGAAATTAAAAAAGGTAAACATTCAAGGTGAGAGGGAGCGGCGCGCGCGTACGGCCGGCAACGATTTCCACTACGGCAATGAACTATTCACCCCAGTCCTTGGGTGCACCAAAGTCCTTGAGGCCCGGCCTCTCGGTATAATACTTTCAAGGGCATTGCTCATTTCCCCTTGCTGTTTAACGAGTTTTGAAGGTTAGCACCCCTACCTCCAGGGTCCGGATCTCCTGCTGCGTCAGCTCGGCGCTCGTCGAGCATTGTGTTCGTAAACCCTCGAGTCTATCAGCTGAAACGTCGATCATGGACTGGATAGTCTCTATCGTTTGTATGGCCTCACGAACTCTCTTTAATTCGTACTCGTTCTCTGCATCCATTACAAATATCACAGCACTGTACACGGTCCGCTAATCACTATACATAAGTAAAAAACACCCTATTCATTTTATAAAAATGAATTTACAAAACATTGCAGATGTTGTATTGCCGATACAGCGGCCATATCCGAAGAAAATCTATATTTTAGTCTATGATCATGCATTGTAAAACCATAGACAAGCAGTATTTCAGTATTTGACAGTTGTCAGAAAAATTAAATGTCACTTTCACAAAGAGTCGTCAAAAAGTGTACCAAAAATCCGTGCAATTATTCATAAAATGCAAAATTACTAAATAAATTCCTGAATTATAGTAGTTACGAATAGTGTAATTAGTTTATTTATTGTTCTTCTGTGGTTTTGATGTGACAGCAAACCATAGTGTTTGTCGATGGGCCTTCAAAGCATGGAGTTCACGATGACAAAATTAGTTTTTCCATTTTCTATTTGGAAAAAGAAAAGAAGTGACACACAAAACATAGAGAAATACTTTTAAACTTTAAAGAGTACAATAATTTAGAGCAAAACTTGATTGAAAAGCAGTTCAAAAATAAAATTTTCACTAGTCTATAGCTACCTTTAGTTGCAAATGACGTTTCATTTTTTGAGTAGCAATATTGTGTTGCGACAAATGCGATATAGCAACATAATTTACGACAAAATTTAATTAGTCTATGCCTTTTATCAATGGAGTGAAGACGTTTGTTGTGAGATTTGTTTCCTATTATTTCGCCTTCCGTCGTTTAATTAATTCTGTGTGATGTAAAATAAATAGATAGGGAATAAATCTTTTTTACTTTACAAAAAGTATAGCTCGAGAATTTTTTCTAAGTGTCTAGATGTAGTTTTAGTAGAATGTTTTTCGAGCGTATATTGTTGTCTGTGTTCTGCCTTGGATTAGAAGGTAAATAAATTGCATTTGTATAAAAACCGGCTTTAATTAAATTTACAAATTAAATTTCATTACAAAAAAAAAGCTAAACAAAATCTTAATAATTTTTTTATTATTAAAATTATTTAATTTTTTATTGTAGCCTTCCCCTTGGCTGTAGCCGAGGAGGTGGAGATCAGGGATGTAGCTGCAGACAAGGGTACCAATGTGACTGTTCCTTGCGGCAATCTAGACACAGTTCCTGTGCCGAATGTGCAGTGGGTGCACAGGGGTAACCGGACACATCATGAAGTTTTGGTGAGTGTAGATTTTATTTAAAAAATAAAGGAAATTTATAATAAAAAAAGTGTTATTATGAACACGTCTTTTATATTCATAATAGTACTAAATTCATAATTCATAATAATTTATAAAATAAGTAATAAATAAATAAAAAATTACCACCATTTAAAATATACAGACAAAATAATGCAAGCAATAACTAGCACCTTAAATACAATAAAATAAAATATCAAACAAAGGCCTGAACTGTCCTTGCTTCAAGGGAAAGGCACCCCTCCTGTTCATTACCTCACTCATTTACTATTGCTTCCATATATCCACTAAATCCACTACAATATAAACTTATACATTAATTAATAAAAAAATGTTAATTGCTAATTTTACTCATTTTGTTTCCAATTAACTAGATTTATTATTATTTTATTTTATATGAAATCTATGAATTTTTGTTTGGCAATGGGTGTTTTTTTACCTGAAATACATGGATTTATTATTATTATTATAAACCTAGTTAGATAAATCTTACATTATGTACCATGTAAATAGTGATGATAACAGCTGTTATTTGCAATTTATCACACAATTATCCAAGTAGTTATTTACATAATGCCAAGAGCTTAATCAAAAGCTATTAACACAATAATAACATCTTGTAGTAATAGGGCAATTTACGATAACAATGATTGTTACGAAAATTACACTGTTCAACCAAGTTCATATAAGAATCTGACCAGATTGTATTCAAATGACAACCTCCTGAAAGAATTTTTCAGTAGATTTCAGAAAGCGTTTGGAAACTGGGGTAAATTATACGTGTACCTATTCAATGAGATAATAATTATAATAGGTAATTATACCTTCCATCCAAAAATCTGATCATTCAATGCACAGCTCAGAAATTGAATTGTTTATATTAATTCTACAAGTGGAACTTTCGTAATTGGAAAGAAAAAAATCTATGTTTTATTATAACTAACTATATTCCATTTATTATAACATTAGACAAATAACTGTTCTCACCCTTTCGTTATTTCGATGTAAACGTTTAAGAAACTCCGTTATTTCACGATAAATACAAAGCACTGTAATCTATTACCATTTGCATAAAAAAAAACTACTCTAAAGTGCAGTAATTTCAATAATTTTACACAATTACTGTCGTTATTTAGCCGTCATGGAGTATAGCTGCTGACCGCGGCTTGCTTCGCCCGCGTGGCTTTTTCTAAAATAAAAGTATTCTCAACTTACTCCTATAACATCAGCTATCTTGCCAGTGAAAGTCCCGTTAAAATCGATCCAGCCGTTTCGGAGATTAGCCGGTACAAACAGACGAAACAGACAACAATTTTAATAGTTGTTTTTTTGTTATAAGTACCGTATATACTTTTATATGCATTTAATAAAAAGTTGTTATTTTGACATTACAAACAGACACTATTACTGACAACAAAGAACTGATAAATTAATAGAAAACAAATGAACCAGCTTGTTACAAGGCCTACTTCTTTACGGCGACTAACAAGCTAGAATAATGACCAACGATATCAAACTATTGGTTTCCCGGCGCTTTAGATCTACATCTTTCAAGATCTATATCGTAACTAACTGAAACCAGAAACCAGTTACAGTTACGGCCACACGTGGACACATGCGGCCAGCGATTACTGGTTTTCATTCTTAAAGCCATGACAAGTAACTTTCTAACTTCATGTTTAAGAAACAATCTACTTAGTCAAAAACTACTTTACAAAAACAATCTCTCTTCCTAGAGTTTCTGATTGTCTTACATAATCAGTCTATAATATTCTCACTGCTGGGATACAGGCCTCCTCTCTTTGAGAGGGAGTGGGCTGTCCACCACACAGGCCCAGTGCGGGTTGGCGAGCTATGGGCAGCTCGCCGTCCGGTAAGGACTAGGCCCGGGTCGACGGCGCGTTGTGTTCCACGCGCGCCTCAAAGAGATGTCAGCATGCACTGACGGGGTCCGCTAGGACCGGTGCCTGCCAGGGTTGCGGGTTTGTCCGAAAGGGATACCGTGGCCCTGGCACACAGGCAACTGAAGGAACACGGGTGGGTTTTAGTAAGTAAGAGTCTGACACGCCCTCCCGCTCCGCCCACAGCGGGAGAAGTTATTTGATAAATTCCAACCAAAAAAAAAAAGGCCCAGTGCGGGTTGGTGGATGTCACAATGTCTTCGAATTTTTTTGGTTCTAAGACATGGCGGTTTTCTCACGATGTTTTCCTTCACCGTTTTGAGAGCAGTGGTGATAAAATTAAATACAAAAAGTAAAGTGCCTGGCGAACCACACAAATATAAACTCCCTATTAAGGACCATAGGACGTGGCCCGATGAGTTTCCTACCCGCGACATTGTCACCAAGAATCGACTTCGATAAACATCCAAGCTACTGCGTCAACAGTCTAAATACGTTATGAACGCACGTCTTCTCTTACGGTAGCGGAACTAATGGACATCAATATATTCCGAGCGACTGGCACTGAATGCCACGTGCATCAATAATTGTAAGGTTCAAAGACCAGCTACGAAGTCATTTTCCTCGTCTCGTATCGTAATTTAGTAATGATAGAATAGGATGTAATTATTTGATTGTTTTTGTGGGTGCTATGTTCTATGTTAAAGGGTTTGGTTTCCGCACTTAGTACTTCAGGTGGACGTGGGCCATGGCAGTCGTCGGTGGCTATTCCAACCAACCCACCTCCCTCCAAAAGTTGGATTACCTCTCCTGGTTTGTTTAGAACATCTGTGAAAGATCTGGGTGCCCCGAGGGTTTCTATTCTAATCTGGGTGACGCCTGTGCATTCAAACGCTGAACGACGACAATGAACGACGAGAACGCTGCTGCCCATTCTCTAGTAAGTCCCTTAGTCGCCTTATACGACACCCACGAGAAGAAATGGGGTGGTGCTATTCTTTACTTCCGGCACCACACGGTACACTAAAACAGTCTAAAATACACGGTACACGGTAAACTCGTCATCAAATAAAATTAAAACGGAATATTGTTACTCCGTTGACCTTAGCAGCTCTGTACCTAAATATTTATTTTGTGAACAAACATTTGTGAGAAAACCACTTAAAAGTTTTATTGGTTTTGTTCGAAATATTTTATTTGAAGTCAGAACGCTTGTGTGATTATAAATGTTAGTACCCTCGAATGGTAAACCATTTACTGGTAAAATATGTTTTTCTTTCGACGTTATAAATTTAATTCCGCGTTGGTTCAAAGATTGAATTGAATGATTTGCCCAACCTTTCCAACTTACACACTTGTCTATTTTACCTGTTTGCTGTAAGTAGTTCATAAAATTGAAGTTCGGCATTAGATTATAATTTCTACCAGTCCATAGTAAATATTCAGTTTCTAAGATCAAAAGGTCTTTCTTCGAAGCTATACGGAATGGCAATGTCTACTATCTGTATTCTATGAGACCAACTGCAATGCCTATATCTCCTTGAAATTTTCCTGAACCTACTAGTTATAGTGCAGCGTAGAATGTCAACCCATAGAGACCTCAGGCTTATATTCAAAATCAAGTCATTTAATCAAATTAGGCTGAGAATCAGCACTTTTCGAACGTCAAAATTACTTAAGACAGTCTCCCAAAACGCCCGCCCTTCATCACTTCCTAGTGCTTTAGCTGGGAAGAAGAACTAGCGCAACAAACTCCCCAGCAGCACAGCTGTCTGTTCAGTTAGAAAAACTTGATTCTATACTAGCAGGTATGCAAAGTAATTAACATTACGAGACACAGAACAGTAAATTTACTAATGAAGGAAAGGAAAGGATCCTGAATCAAAACCATTTCCTCGACCGATCGAATCTCCAAATAGGTTCTTATTCCCTCCCCAAAGCCTCGATACCAAAGCAAATTGGTGAGGGTACGGATATTTATTTATTTAAACGTCATGTACAGACGCCAGCAGGTCAACCTACCCGAAACTGTCAAATTTTCGCAATCAACCTTGAACCTTATCCTGTAGTGATAAAGTTGAAAATCTATTAAAGAAATTTGACAGATTGTAGTAGCTTGATGTGCTGGCGTCTGTTCAATAGTGGTACATAGGCGGACTTAATGCCTATGCGGATACTCATAGGAATAAAACTTCCATCCCGTTTACGAATCCGGGAGCCACTCGATGTAGGAAACAAATTATTTCACCGCCTATCAATTCTTTTTGTCATCTTTTTGTCCGTAAACTATGAACAGACAGTACCTATCTATAATAAACCTCTCCACTCATTAAGGCCCAGATATATGCCAGTGACCTTGAGTGGTTAGATTGCGTGTTCTGTATTGAGCTCACACAACGCGTCATACATCCAGCCAGTAATAGGACTCGCCCATCCGGGAGCGCTTTCCCAAATAAGAAGCATTATTAATTTATTATACTTACATAAAACAAAAGGTATTTAAAAAAAACACGTATACTAAAAGATCAATAATTAAAAAGGTGAAGATTTCAGAAAAATTCGCTTGATAGATTTTGCGTGACTCAGTTTTTTATCCGCGTTAGACATAACTTTACAAATTAATTTCACTATGTATATAAACATAATCTAAAATATTCATATTTATTTTTTATTTTAATCCAAATCATTAACACTACTCATTCAGACGTGTTCTTCAGTGTAAAATCATTAAAAGTCGGTTATCGTCGTCATAAGAAGATTGAGATTAATAGTGTGTTGCGCGAGGTAGGTACAGTGGCCTTACTCCCGAAAACGATTAGAGTTTGATTTTGATTCCGATTCGAACTCGCTTCTGGGGCCTTACCCCCGACAGCATCGAGTTCTGAATCAATCGAATTGGGTTCGAATTAAATGCCGATCCATACTCTTGAATCCAACACTAGCGCACGATCGTGCGGTGGTTCGAAGCGAAACTAACTTCGGTCAGTTTTAAGTTTTAAATCGAGTTCGGATCAGAAACGAAATCCAATCGGAATCAAAATCAAACTCGAATCGTTTTCGGGAGTAAGGCCCCAGGTTTTAATGCCAAACATGACTGTGTTACAAGATAAGAATGCTCGGAAACATGCTGGTCCTGCTCCATAGAACAATGTAGAGTCTACACTGTGGCATTTTAGTCGTCTTACAAAAGAAGTCCACTCAACGTATCCGACATAAAATACCTCTAGGCGTGATTAAAAATTTGTTACCATTAATTAAAATAATAGGTGCAAAGAAAAATAAATAATGCATTAGAATTATGAACATCCTGTTTATAATGTTTACGTATTAAACGGTAGAACATACCTACCCAGCGCACGAGCGAGTAGATCATTCCATCGCTGGCTTACCCAATCAAGCACAGTCCACGTGGACTGTCATCCAATGAGAAGTTCTAACGCTATGCGGCGCGTGCCACGCCCCCACCCCTTTCACAAAAAAATAGGTGAAGGTCACTCTCACAGTGTCTCAGTTGCGTCCAAATATCGGAAGTGGAAGTGCGCGCGCGCGCTACCGGTTATCGACCATTGTTCGCGATCGCTAGAGAGATTAGGTACCTACCTACTTCACAAAGAGTGATATGAACTATCAATTCTCGAATATCGAGTACCTGCACATGGTACTCCTGTACGCAATAATGGATTATTTTGAACGACACCCGCGCACAGGTAAAGCTTAACTAACTACTTGCATGTGTAAACAAAAAGTGATAATTTGTAAATACGTAATTAGTAATTAGTGTAAATAATTCAGTTGATTCCAATTTTTTAAATACACTTTACGTACTGCCAGTTTCATTAACTATTTTTTGTTTTGTTATTTGCCCAGGTTAGAGATCGAAATTCTGGATTTTTAACGTACGTAGGTACCTGAGTCAAATTTATATCTGTCGAACGAAAACAAATTTATCAGTTATTGAAATCGGCCGTATGTTTGTAACTTAAATCGTACCTCTTTTAATAATCTGCACTTAGTATGTACCTACTCGTATCTATCTTACACAACTTAGTTTGGGTTAAATATCCTTACAAACTACTACATACATACCGAGAACATTAAGGTTGCAATAGTAAGAAACATGTTTACACTAGGGTGAATGAACTCTGATAAACATGTGGCCGCTCCATTCCGCGCGACCTTGAAACGTACTTATCCGCTAAAACGCTCGTGGCTACTTTGATGTCACTTTTTTGTTATGGCTCTGACCGCGCGCTCGTAACAGGGTGTTTCAAATTGCGTCATGCGTCATACTTATTTAATACTATTAAATTTTTTGAATTATTCAAATGGTTTTTATTTTGTTATTTTTTGTTATGAATGATTAGTAGTCATTGGATACATGAAGTGGGCTGCCGTTGTAAGACGGTTAAAATGCCACGGTGTAGACAAAATCAAACAGGTTGCTAATGTTATTGTATAACTTACCTTTTAGTTTTATGACATTAATTTTACATTCTGTGATAAGTTAAAATCTTATTATTTGTGTTTTTTTTTTGTAAAATCGTCTAATTTAACAATATTTGTAAAAATGTGAGCACCACGTACCTAACACATCTTTAACGTATTTGTCACATTGCTTAATTTTTTATTGTTTTTAACTGTTGTGGTAAGTAGTAATTTAATTCTAGGTACGGTGGCCAGCACATCAAGTTACCACAAACTGTCAAATTTTCTCGTTCGATTTTGAACTTAATCGTTTGGAGAAATGTTGAAAGTATTTTTTTTTTACAATGGGTTTGCTCTTGACTCTAGTCTAGGTCATAGGTGACAGAGACAAAGTCGACGATAGAGTGAGCTTACCCAGAAGAAGCCTGTTCACTCTCACTTTGAATGCATTAGGCTTGTATGCGTTCGGAAACACAGACGTTAAAAAGTGCCATCTAAGTGCCTATTTGAAATAAATGCTTTGACATTGACTACAATTCTCTAGTCGGGATTCAGGATAATCATAGAAAAGTCAGACAATCACCAAATAGGCCACAGTTTTCGTACTCGAGCCAGTTGCCGAAGCTAATCGGTCATCTGCGTTGGACCTGTATTAGTATAAATACATACCTATGTACGTAATGTTTACTTTATGTGAAGAACATAAGCAAAAAACCTGTTCGAGTATATAAACACTTGTACAAACATACTGCTATGATAAGAACAAAAATCCATACGCCGAAACGTTTCGCAGTTTTTCGTTGATGTATAATTTGTCTTTTAACTAGCTTTAGCCCGCGGCTCCGCCCGCGTGGATGTCGGTTATCGCGTAAAAAAGTAGCCTATGTCCTTCTCCATATCCCAGGCTATATCTCTGCCAAATTTCATGACGATCGGTTCAAGGGTTTAGGCGTGAAAACGTAACATACAGACAGACAGAGTTACAATTTACAATATTAACTTTTAATTATCTTTTACGAGTAATAATGATTGATTGCATTCAGTCACTCCTTAACGGTATACCATATTACACTCTCTTCCTTAATCATTAATTAAGTACATACATCGTATTTTCCCGAAATTGTCTGTCCGTCGATCAAGTCTATTTGTCTACAAAAAAAAAACCAGCCAAGTGCGTATCGGACCACGCACAATGAAGGGTTCCGTCATTGGGATGAATTTATCCCAAGAACAAACTTATCATTGTAGTTGAAAAACAAGTTCTCCCATACATTCCTACTGCAAATGTAATTTTGTACGAACAATATTGATAGAGTTACCATGTTATTTTAAGAGCATAGACTTCTTATAGGTTTTCATGTAATCTTTATAAGTAAAGAACTATTTTCTGTATTATTTTTCAAAATTTTAGGCTCAGTAGTTTCGAAGATAAGGTGGTAGTGGTCAATTTTCAACCCTTACAATGACCCTTTCATTTGATATGTCAGTACCGTGTGACATATCAAATGAAAGGGTCATTGTGAATTGTGAGGGTTTGCAACACTTGTTTTTTTTTTTTTTTTTTTTCTCATCCAAAAGTGTAAACTATTTTCAAATTCATTTATTTACGTTACACGTCCGTGTTTGGGTGACAGAAATTAAATTGTGTACCTAATTTCAACTCAATCGGTCCAGTAGATTTGAAGAAAATTGGCTGTGACAGACGGACGGACAGACAGACAGACACACGAGTGATCCTATAAGAGTTCTGTTTTTTCCTTCTTTTTTTTTTATTGAACCCTCATCATGACTTCGTAAAGTCTGTCTGTCGGCCATTGATGTTCAATACCGGGTTCAGTCCAATGTCCCTTAAATAAAGGGGGGTGAATATTTAAAGCAACTGTGTCCCGTGCCTCGTTCACAGAGATTCGGATCATTGATTTTGTCCCATTTTCAGAGGGCGACCTTTCATGAAATCCTGTACGTTTTCCATGTCGTTAGAGCATAAAAAATGGATAAATTACGGTATTTTATATGAAAACCAGCCTACCGAGACTGTGGCGAGTTCTTTTCTCGTGATGCGACACGAAACATAAATGAAATGAAAACAGGAGTGTTACCTTTGCCATTCAATATTAAAAAAGTAAATGTCAACTTAAGATTTTTTTTATAATATTTTTTTGGGTGCCAATCTCTGGAAAGTATCTCGCTACGATTTTTTTTAAACTGAATTTTTATTCTTTTAATATTTTGTGGGAGCGAAAAGAAAGCCTTCTGTCCGACATTTATTTTGGCAAGTTGTCAATACTAGGGATCTTTAAAATCAACCCAATTTTCAGTACTAATAATAATAAGCATCACCTTTGTACGTATTTTTCTGTTCCTTTCTTCTTGTCTGTTTATATGTGTTAAATAAATAAAATAAATAAATAAATACTAAGATACATGGCTTTTATCTGTGCCAAAACAACAAAATCTTATTAAGACCCCAGAGATGAAAGATATGATAATACCAGCCTATTATTTTCCCACTGCTGGGCAAAGGCCTCTTCTCATACACAGAAGGCACGAGCATTAATCACCATGCTTGCTCTAGAGGGGTGCCGATTTCAGACGTACATTGTCACTAACTATAACTCGATGTTGTTTCTTCACCGATGTCAGCAACGTCCCAGTTAAACTCAGAAAGTACATATGAATTGAAAAGTCACATTGGTACCTACTTGCCCGGATTTCAAACAACACACACACACACGAAGCAACAAAACGATCTAAATAAAAACGGCCACATTCCTCTAGATCGTATTTTGTTGCTTCGTGTCTCAATATGAAACTTTAAAAAAGGTATTAGAAAATTCTAGACACACTTACCGATATAGTTGATTGAGCCGTTTTTCATAATTCCTTCTCAGTCACGAGATAATACGTTTTTAAAGGAGTGGCACTAGTGGACCGGTGATAACGCTCTTAAAGCAATTCGCATTGTCCTTCTAATGATCGATGGAAAAGAATTGGAAACATAAATTAATAGCTTGTGAACCACAGTTTGACAGTGAAATATTGTCCGTCTTTCAAGCATCGTGTCTTTATTCTCTACCTCCCCTTCTGGATTGCTACCATTCTTGTAACTTGTGAGTCTTGTGACATTTCTTTGCTTGTCCAGTTCCGTTATGATCATACTGACTAGAAATCAAAACGTCTATGCCAAGTATTGCCTAAACCTTACATTGACTAGGAAGCACAATGCCTACCTTGCAATACGTTTATACAGTACTTAAACTAAACCTTATTCTGATCATGAACCAAAATGCCTACCTTGCAATACGTCTATTATTTTAGGAGAAGAAAGGGAGTACCGTTTCTGGCCGTTGTGTGGTCACAGTTCTAATCTAACCTAACCTACAGTTCAGAGGCCCTAGTGTGAGTTTATTTTAACCATCTCGACTACTTAGAAATTATTGCAATTTAGGCATTTTGATTGTTAAACATTTTGATCTCTAAGCGATTTACAGCTTAGGCAATTAGCTGTGTAGACCTTAATTTTAGGCATTTTGCTTCATAGACGAATAGAAAGTTAGATACTCTGATCATAAACCGTCCAGTTCATCAAATATTAAAAATAACACATCAACTTGTACATTTACGTAATTGATGTCCACGTAACTGCAGGTTTGAGGGGTTTTGATGTAAATATGATAAACGATGATGTGATGGCATCGTATTCCCCATGTCCCTAATGGGCTTTCACACCTGGCTACGCCGTAATCCTTTACAAGCCTTTAGTGAGTGAGAATTAGGGGAGCCACACTAATAGTCAGGACGATTATCGATAATTATACGTTGGAAAAATTGGGGATGTTTATGTGTCATCGTGATAGTATAATTTCGGTTTTCGTATAGAGTTGTCTGAAATCGTTGGAGGAGACCTTTGGCCAATAGGCACGCCTAATTAAGAGACATTATATGGTTTTTAAGGTTCCGTAGTAAACAAGGAACCCTTATAGTTTCCCCATGTCCGTCTCTCTGTCTGTCCGCGGCTTAGCTCAGAGAATCTTAGTACTAGAAAGATGTAATTTGGCATGGGTATACGTATTTTTTCTCGCCTATCCCATAGTATGTGGGTGTATAGTTGAATAGGCCTTTCAAATATATTGCTGGTTTGTGAAAACCATTTTTCGATAAAAAACCGGCCAAGTGTGTGTTGGACCACGCACAAGAAGGATTCCGTAGTTGGGATGAATTTATCCCAAGAACAAACTTATGTGAGAACATTTTTTTCAACTGTTAATGTAAGTTGGTCGCCTATTACTCGGTAAATTGTAAATCCTACTTAGCTGTGATAGTTTTCCTTTTAACTTCGTTATATATATGTACTACTGCCGTGACATTTGAATTTCTAACTACAACCGCTTAGTTGGTAGAGGGGGGGACAATTGACTCTAACGAAAATTGGTACTTTAAAGCTTGATAAGTCACGAACGGTTTACTTTATCAAAAAACGGTCTTCCCAAGCCCCTAATATTTTTGAAAGACCTATCCAACGATATCCCACACTATGTGAAGGACGAAAAAAAAAAATATCATCCCCACTTTACAGGTAGTGGAGGTACCCTAAATAATTGTTTTTTTTTTTTTCAAAATTTTATTTTACCACTTTTTCGGTGTCATTAACTCGTATACTCATGCCAAATTACAACTTTCTAGTACCAATAGTTTGTGAGCTAAACCGCGGACAGACAGACAAACGGACATGGCGAAACTATAAGGGTTCCTTGTTGACTACGGAACCCTAAAAAATGAGCACTTTAAACAAACTCATGTTTGTTAGAGTCACGGGCCCCCCGCCACCTGCTAGCTAAATGGTTGTATTAGGATAACTCACTCACGGGAAATCACGGCAGTAGTATATTTATAACGAAGTTAAAAGGAAAACTATCACAGAAAAGTAGGATTTACAAGATAACGAGTAATAGTCAACAAACATACATTTGCAGTTGGCATGTATGGGAGAATATGTATTACAACTACAATGTTAAGTTTGTTCTTGGAATGAATTCGTCCTAACTACGGAACCCTTCATTGTGCGTGGTCCGCAACACACTTGACTGGTTTATTATTTTCTGAGTTTAGGTGAAAATTTCTGTATTTAGGAATAACGTGCAATATATAACTATAAGCGACGAATCATAATTTCATAACCTAGGTACTTTTTACTTTTTATTTTTACTATTAAATTTTTTGGTTTTTTGCCACTTGTGCCTACCCCACTTTAACAATTTTGGAATGTTCTTTTATTGCACTCGATATCACGTTTTATCGTTTTGAATTTTGAATGACAATTTTACTATACATTTTTTTTAATTTTAATCTTGATTCTAATGATAATTTTAATATTAAATTTGATTTTTTTTTTTAATTCTAATTTCGATTAAGATTATGTTTTTTACTTTAATGTTTTGTTTGATGTTTTTCATTGTTTCTAATTAATTTTTCTATCCTCACTACGAGTAAAAATTCTTGTTAAAATATATATTTAAGAAGCAAGTTTTTATTTAAGTGCTGTGTACGTAAGTGACTAAATTCACCAAAACTCAATGCTTATGTTATTTTTTATGTTAATGTTTCTAGTGAATAGGTCGTTGGTGTACCTTTCAAATAAAATAAAATAAAAATATATATTCTTCTTCATTTTGATTCCCAGTCACTAATTATTAATTTCGTAATTGGCTGAAGTCTGCACAGTGTCTATGCTAAGGGTGACCCGCCCTCTTTCTCTAGTCTGTGGTTAATGTTCCACTATTAAGTTCTGCCAGTAGACAAATGACCTAGCCATCCTGTTTATGTAACGGCTTAGCGTAAAATTTTGTATTTTCATCAAGGCATTTTTTATTATTTTAAAGTTTTTAAGCGTAGGTACTAATATTAGCAAAACTAACGTTTATTAGGTTTTCAACTGTCATTAAAACTTCTATAATTGGTGCATAGAGCTTCCATCATACTTCTTGTCTTAATCTAACGAGAAGTGTTATTACATTCTTAGCTAGCAGAACCTCTCTGGTCATATTTTGTGTCTCTAGAAATTGTACGTGCATGTAACAATTAATATTAAAGTCAAGAATTTAAAAATTAAAAATCTTGACACGTGTTATCACGTGTAGCGTTCGAGCGTGAATTTATAGATTAAGTAAAATAAATTGGCCACGACTGGTCCTTTCAAAAACATTGGTCCTTCTTCCATTGAAACCTTAAATATTGTGCCAAATGAAACAGCATTTACACTTGTTCCACATCTATCACTTTGTACATTGTTTCAGCGAAAATATATAATTTTCATGATTCACAATCTTTCCAACGAAGATATTAAATATGTATCTAACAAACACGTATTGTGTCACACGGCAGCTGGCGTACATGAGAAATGGAAGCTCCTTAAACACCTTTTGTTTCTAAAACGGAAAGATGAAACGAATTTTAAAAGAAAAGAGAACATTCTTTGTCTTGGTATAAAACGCAACATTATGTCCTGTGTCCTGAGACACCTTCATAGAGGAGTTACTAATGGAATCCTTTGATAATGCAGTACTCGAAGCTAAGTAGTGAAACTTATCCTGTCTTAACTGACCTTATAAGACAGGAGCCCTGATTTTTTTCGCGATTGCGATGTTTTTGCTATGGAGGAAGTTGATCAGTTTGATGGTCGGTAACCATACCCTTAAATATGACCACACCTATCTGATACACGCTGTATTTAAAAACCGGCCAAGTGCGTGTCGTACCATACACAATGACGTAGTATTCCGTTGTTGGGATGAATTTATAAAGAATATACCTAACATTGTTGTTGAAAACTAGTTCTCCCATACATTCCAACAGCAAATGTAAGTTTGTACGCACAATATTGAGAGATTTACCATCTTATATTAAGACCATAGACTTCCTGTAATCTATAAGTAAAGAACTATTATCTGTATTTTTCTCAAAATTTTAGAATAACGTGGGGAATGGTCAAACTCCGTCATCTGTTTTCTTAAATAACTTTAAAGTATTTGTTTAAAAATTATTAAAAAAAAATATATGTCTGAAATCCTTACAACAAGCCCTTTCATTTGATATGATTTTTTAAAATAAATTTTCTAATTTGCCCCTAAAAGTGACACCCATATTCAAAATTCATTTAAGTACTTACGTTACCTATGTCACAGAAGATCATATGTGTACCAAATTTCAACTAAATTGGTCCAGTAGATTCGGAGCAAATCGGCTGTGACAGAGGTACGGACATACAGACAGACACAGACACACGAGTGAACCTATAAGGGTTCTGCTTTTTCCTTTTGAGGTACGGAACCCTAAAAAATATCTCGAGGTTGAGTTTCGTGCTAGGCTGACACAATCACAATCAAGAGTCTCTCTGAACCCACAAGTTTTAAAGAAAGAGTTCGTTTGAAACATGAATAGAGTAGTTCCAAAACTATCGATGCGCCTTTCCCGCCAAACCTCAACTATCGACGGTGAAAGGCTAATTGGGTCAGCGCCGTTTTCAGACCTCTATTCAGAGAGGCGGCTGCATATCGGTATACAGCGGTGGGGATCCAATCATATCAGTAACGTTCACTGGTTCAATCAATCAACTCGGGCTATTGCAGTCTAGTGATGTTACACAATAGCGGTGCAGACGCGCGATGTAGCAGCGACTGTATCGCCAATTGGCAACATGTTTGCAATTTACATACAATGCAATAAGTTCGATAGACCTGCGACTACACACAACTTTGGATGGTCCTGTTTTTTGCAGTCTGTTTGTGCTGTGGTGTTGCAAGGATCAAGTACATGAAATCATCAGTAGCATGGCTTAGGTTCATAACTACTACCAATAGTCTATGTGGTGCACACTCTGACGTCAGACTCAGAACCATCTTCATTTAAGAGCATCATTCAACACAATCTATATTAAACCGTCCAATGATCTTGAGTTGTGCCTTTACCAATAGAGCGTAGCCAATGCCTATTACACTACCCATACCCAGATATGCAGGAAGGGGCTAATTGGGTCAGTTGGGTCAGCGCCCTATTCGGACCTTGGTTGGTACCGAACCGGACCAAATAGACGTCAGAGTATACCGGTATAGACCGAATATAACCTTGCACTTGCAACCAATTTGGAGCAAACGGTTGGTGCCTGCGTGTCTAGTTTCAATTGAGTTGCAAAGTGTGATTACTATTATGTGCAACTGAGGACCAATCAGTGTAGTTAGAGCGTCAATCGTTTTTAGTAAAGCGTTTTGTCACTATCCAACATATTTGACCACTCATCATCATCTGCTTAGCCTTTTCCAATTCAATCATGGCTTCTAATCTAACCGGATACCGCTGAATACCCAAATTCTCCTATCTTTGACACCTAAACCATTGAAGATAAGTCCGAAAAACCGCGAGTCAGTAGCTACGTATCAAGACCACATGATTATGATACGAGCACACAATTGTGGTGGTAAAAGGAATGCGAATATCGGTAAAAGCATTAGCAGCATCAATGACAGACGATTGTCCTTGATAGAAGATTACAGGCTCGAAGCCTTCTTTACATTGTATGTCGGATAAGTGTCCCCAAAATTGTCGTGCGGATAATCTAAGCGAATTCTGTTTTTCTCCGGAACTTTTACACCTTATCTTTATTACATTGCGTAGAAAACATATAGTCAAGCGATTGTTGTGAATAGTCGTTTTGACTTTCGCCCTACATTCCCGAAGGTAATCATAGAAGTTTTCTGGCAAACAATCTTTAGGTTGCATCACTTCACCCAATTTTGGAAGGAAAACAAACTTATAATGTAGAAGTTATAGTTCAGAAAGGGTACTAACTAATCGAAGGTACCAAATTAATGTAGCATTATAGAGTACTAGCTTTTTCCCGCGGCTTTGCTCTCGTTAATTTCGATTTAAAAAAAAACTCATAACACACTACTAAAGTTGCTTTAATTATATAATTCAATCATGATTCGAAAGACATGTGGCGCCATCTATTATCATAAGAACGTTATTGTGGTTTTCCTCGGGAACAGTACTTTTTCGGCACGAAAGGTACCCTATGTCCATTTTTGTACACCTGACGACGTATATGCAAAATTTCAGGATGATCGTGAGGATGAGGTAACAAACAAAGAAACTCGCATTTATAATATTAGTTAGGAGGATTATAGAGTGGATATTAGCCGGAACAAACAGACAGAGACCACATATAATTCTTTTTTAAATTGTTTTTTTTTTTTTAATATATATAAATACCGTATATGCTTTCATATGCATTTAGTAAAAAGCTGTTATTTTTAATAACATCAAAACAGACACTTCAATTTTATTTATTTGTATAGATTAATCGAAGTTGAGATTTTTTATTTATTTATTTATTTATAGTTTACCGTCCTTCTTTTCAAGATGTTAAGAGAGTTAATTAATGTAAACAAAGACTTCAATTTAAGTAATGGTGGTTTTCTCAAAACGCATATTTTTCCTGCTGTACTTATTTTTTTTTATGGAACCAATTTACAAAATGAAATGCGAATAACAGGAAATCGTTTATTGCCATTTCCATTGGTGTATTTTAATGGTGGATCCTTTTCTAGGGGGCTCGAGAGTAATTCCTCCCTTCAATGCATTTAATCAGGATTAGGGTCGTGCATTTTCCATTTGCTTAACTCAGCTTCGGCTTAGGGGATGAAAAACCAGTTATGTGCCGCGCTTTTGAAGATTCGCTGAAGATAAGTTTTAATAATATCCATATTTCATGGGAAGACATGTCTGGTGTTGTGAAATTTTTGTTTCTGTACTGAAATGTAAACCTATTATAACTCTCAAAAGTAATAATTTAGAATTCAAAATTTAGAGACGAATAATACTGATAGGTTTGTTTTTGTTTGCCAAGGTTAAAGCGTTATCACTCATTAAATCATTATTGTCACTATTTCAGTTACCATTACAAAACGTCTCATCTTACATAAACTCAAACAAACAACAATATCAGTCTGGCACACTCAACATCCAAATAATATCATGTTTATCAGAATTTTTATAGCTACCTATCTACTGCAGATCGTCCCCGTTGTCCACCGTCGGCCTCGACAAATCTGGATACAACTGGTATTCATTTGGAGATAATCAACGTGCTCCACTATGTTCCATCTCTCTCCATCACATTCGTTACAACAAGGACAGCAATCTCAACATACCTATTATTGATTCTCAAAGGATTTGCGGTTTCGTAGGCAGTCCTGGGAATCAGTTGCCGAAATTCTAAGTGATGTAAGGACCAATTTCTAACTAGTTTTGTTTGGCTGTTTTGCTCATGAACATTTCTGTATAGTTCGTCCGCTGGGAGGTGATATAAATCTTTAATCCGGACACGCTTTGTTGCATTGTCTTCCATTCTCTACGTGTCTGCCTTTACGTCTTGTAAGATTTAACAAACGACTAAAAAATGTTTCGTTCCATAAAAATATTTGCCGAAATTTTGTTCTCGAATTTTAGTTTTAGATACCTCTTCCACTGTGGTTTTACAAATGACTTATTTAGGATTTGAATTTTCAACGTTATTTACTACTCCAATGCCGAAATAAAAATCTACTCGCATAACAATTCAGTGGTACTAATTGAGTCGAGATCTTGCGAAGATGGCTGCCGCCTGCCGTAAAGTAAATTGGTCAATGTCTCAATTCGGACAGTGCTCCGTCTATTTATATCCTATCAAGCAGATGTGGCTTGATAGAGCTGATGGATTACATCCTTTTATTGCTCGTGAAGCTCGTGGCTAAATAATACCAGCCGCATGGGTCGATCGCAGGTTAAGCTACGCTTTCCGAGGTCGGTAACTGGATGGGTGACCATCCATTACATATCGAAACTCCTCCGTGCCTCGGAAAGCATGTTAAGCCGTTGGTCCCGGCTGTCATTCATAGATCTTTGACAGTCATTAGGG
The DNA here is from genome assembly GCA_947523025.1 of Dryobota labecula. NCBI lineage: Eukaryota > Metazoa > Arthropoda > Insecta > Lepidoptera > Noctuidae > Dryobota > Dryobota labecula. The sequence goes on along the minus strand of OX383296.1, from coordinate 3,036,327 downwards.
GTAGTCAGAAGCCCGAAAGTCTGACAACCAGTCTTACCAAGGGGTATTGTGGAGGTCAGATAGACAGTCGCAATCGCATCCGGTTAGACTGGAAGTCGACCCCAACAAAGTAGGCAGATTATATATTTTTATTTTATTGCTCTGTCACGTTCAATACTAGTAAGTATATGAAACCCTACTATGATTGGGAACAAAGATTATAGTTGTATAGTAGCTCTGTTCTAGATTTTAATTAACTCCGCACAAATGGCAATGTTGCTATGACTCTGAGAGAAAATTGAAATGTTTGGGGCTTTTTCCACTCCGAAACTATTATTAGTATTGTTAGTTTGTGACAGTCTGTGCCAGTTTATAGAGATGAAATAAGCATCGTTAATACTTTCGGTGATTTTGGAAGGATGTGTGTCCTAGTCATCTTAAACTTTAATAAAAGAGTGTTGAAAAGGGTAATTGTCAAATGTGGTATTTTGTTTTACAAACCACATCATCTTGTCTTTATATGTGCATAGTTTTGAGGGAGTTGACGTTCTTTTATTCGTTTAGACCCTTTCATCTAAATCGGTTAAACTATATTATTGTCAACTTATAAATAAATAGGCCCTATTGGGTTATGTGTAACGTTACTCAAGTACGTAATTAATGTTTTAACATAGCCCGCGAAATTTAAATTTTCTTAAATTTTTTGCAATTTGCAGTTTATTGTTGAAAGGCCTACACTGTCCTCCCATACCTATTATCACTGTTATTTAATAATATTGTAAAGCCAATTATTTTTAAAAGAGTAACCGTGGAGTTTCTTGCCGGCTCTTCTCCATAGGAAACGACTAACTCGAACCGTGCACCTAGCTTCTGACGTTTCATAAGTGCCCATGTAGGTTTATGTGAAATAAAATATTTTGATTTTGATTTTTTTTTTGATTGTCTAGGTGTACGTGACCGTAACAGATATGTATTACAGAATGATAATCATTTGAGTCAATAAAACTCTAAGTGAGTATAATCCCCAAATGTCAAGATTTCATGAAATAGTCATTCAATATGGTAATATGAAATTAGAGAGTTGTATTGAGGATTTTAATCATCATAATTATATAAATACATAAATTTGTTACGGTCGCGAATCATATTCGGATCAATATACAACCTGATAAGACCTGCAAAGGCAGCAAATTACAAAAATACCGGGCAAGTGCGAGTCTGACTTGCGCACCGAGGGTTCCGTACAAACCTTAATTTTGTAGTTAAAAAATGTTCTCCCATACATCGTTATACGTGACGGTCAATTCTCCAACTGCAGATTTAAGTTTGTAAATCAAAAACTATTTTTTTATGTGATAAAACTACAAATTCTCAATTTTTGGACGTTTTCCTTTACTTGTGCTGTGAGACCTTGCTTCTTGCTAAATTTCATGATTCTAGGTCAACGGGAAGTACCCTATAGGTTTTGATTTACTTGCGAATATCGCATATGTCGCATAAATGGCTGTATTTTTTTATTGCGTTGACTTAGAAGCTCGATTTTTTCAGAGATCCAAGAGAGCATAAACCTTCGTATTTGATATTAATTTCAACTTGATATCTCCACGCGTTCCTGAGAAAAAGGGTCTTGACAGACTGACAGACAGACGGACGACAAGTGTGACGTACAAACGTAAGAAAATTTGAATTTCGCGGGCTACCCTGACGCTTTCCCCTTAACAAAATGGTTATTATCACTTTCTGCTTTATTTTCTTTTCTTCCTAGCCCAATTTGTCTTTGAAATAAATTTTCTCCCAATTATTATTTTCTTCGAAGCCTCCAAACCGGGAGGTTATTCAGCCGGAGTATCTTCAAGGCTCCTAATTATTCCAATTAAATAAGAAGAGGGCGAGGGATCAGGAACTATCTAGTTAGTTAATTAACACTTAATTACGTTCAATTATATGTATGGTGGTCTGTATATAATGTCGCTGGCACATGATCATGCTCTCATGAAATTATTCGTGTGTTTTATATGTGACCGAATTTTTTATACTGACAGGAATTGACTGAATGAATTCCATTTTAATATTGTTCAATGCTCATGACTACTTCTTAACCGATTTCACAAAAAGGAAGATGTTCTCAATTCGGTTATATATATACATTTTTTTTTTGCTTATGTTTTTACCTCAGAACTCCGTCATGTATGAGCCGATTTGTAATTTTTTTTTTAATGGATTGGTCCCATTTTTATTAAAATCCAGTTCTGATGATTGGATCCATGAGGAATTGAAGGAACTCCTCAAATTTTATAAGCATTCATATAGCGATTTTTGTATTTTCATCAACAAATTCATTCATTTCATTCAGAAAGTATCATTTGGTGAAGTGGAACTGATGAAGAAGACCACAGATGGCCACCGGAACTTGTCAGTGATATTTATTTCATGGGTAGCAATAAGATATCTCGATTAAGATAGTTAAGCGACTATGACGAAGCAAATTTACATAAATGGTTCTGATCAAAATGGTTGCCGGATTGTAGGCAACGGAACTCCGTAATAAAATAATGTATCCTAGCCGTGTTTAGGTTTATTGGAAGTGTCATGAGATGCACTCTGGCTATAAATGATTTTTAACCTTCTTCAAAAAAAAGCGGAGGTTATCAATTTTATCTATGTTCGGGCATAACTTATTTGTTTATGAACCGATTTTTCTATTTCTTTCATTTAATTTTTGGTGTATGAAGCTTGCGCGGTGGTCCCGTTAAATTGTATTATCTTTTCTAGGGCAGTTTTTGAGTTAGCTTCAATAGGTAATAAGTATTTAATCCACTCGGTGTATGTTCATCCTTACTAATATTATAAATGTGAAAGTAACTCTGTCTGTCTGTCTGTCTATCTGTCTGTCTGTCTGTATGTTACGTTTTCACACCTAAACCGCTGATCCGATCGTCATGAAATTTGGCAGAGATATAGCCTGGGATATGGAGAAGGACATAGGCTACTTTTTTACGCGATAACCGACATCCACGCGGGCGGAGCCGCGGGCAAAAGCTAGTGATGTTATAAAACTTCCTGTCATTGTTGTGTTATACGAATTGGTTAGGGGAAAAATACAAAAGACTTCCAAAAAAACTAAATTACTTTAATTTTGGAAGTCGGTGGTAAAAAATGAAAATACGGAACCAAAGACACCAACTTCGAAAATTAAAGTTAAGTACTTTTGTTTATTTTTTTTTTTAAAGTCAGTTTTTTTTGGATGCCTACTTTAAAGTTTTTTTTTTAGTTTGATTGTAAAAACACTTTTTTTATTTCGTTGGTAGGATTTATTAAAGGTATTGAGTTATTTGACAGCTCCTCCAAAATACTCTTATGCATTAGAATCGCCAGTGTTTTCATTTATTGTCGTACTGTTAATGGATAAAGTAAGAAATTATAAGGGGAAGTTTGAAACTGGCGCCAGTGACATAAAGGTTGAAAGGAAATCGTTTGGCTTGGTATGGGCATGTGACGAGGAGGGAGGAAACGCAGGTGACTGTTATAAGAGTGACGAATATGTGTTGATGGATGGAGGGGGAGGGAGGCTAAAGAAAAGTTGGATGGATTGTGTGAGAAAGAGAAGGAAAATGATAGCGTGATGGTTGACAGGGGAGAATGGAAAGAGAAAACGTGTTGCGCCGACCACAAGTAAATGGAACAAGGGCAGAAAGATGATGATGTCGTATGGTTGTCTCTACATTGTATACCATGCTTTGCTGGTCTAGTTATTATATTTAAACAATGGTTGATTCTTAATTAGATGCCCTGGAAATTGAGTATTAAATTAGTGATCTGTTAAATTCTGTCTTTCCCATTTTGGTCAATCTTACTATCTTTATACTCATCAATCAACATGTGTAGCTTTCATATCATATCAACATCAGTTTTAGTCGTACATGTAACATTATATAGCAGAGTTTTATGATCATAGTAATCTACTTTTACGAGTCAGTCAATGTTTGCCCTCGTTTCGCGCTTTCAGTAATATTTTTAATCAACATCTCTCGGGAATTAATGTGGACTTGCTTTTTCATTTCATACGATAAGCCAAGCTGTAAATGGAAATGTGGTACCGAAAACTTTGCTTTGAATGTGATTTTGACGTGTGTTTTCTAATTACACGAAATGTACATTAGTGTTATAAATTATAACACTACAAAATAACGATATTTAAAAAAAAATATATATATATATAACTTTGAAACGCCAAGCTCTAATTAATTTAGGTAATGCTTTCGGTTCGCTTATCTGCTCGCCTTTTGGCATTTTGGTAAAGGGATAAGCATAATTTTGCCTTTGAAGACGCCTTTGGAGGAGACCTACGCCCATGCCTACATCTCTATCGTCTTCGTCGTAATTTTGTTTCTTCATACCTGTGCTGTATGTATTCAAAATTGCATTAAACATAGCTAAATCAGTGTGTTGATGTCCCATGAAGTCAATTTTCATTACCCCAGATTGTAATTTTAAGTATAGCCTAAACATTTTACATAGTCTAAAATCAAACAAGCCTTTCCACCTCTTCGATTAGTCTTCTAAACCTGTGCCATATCCGAGGTTTAAAATCAAATCAACGTCACCATTTTCAATCTATTTGATAAATGTACTCAATTTTATACCCTCGTGTGGTCCAAACCACTTCCACTTCAATCCAATTCCACTTAGCCATGTTTGGATCTACAATATTTACACGCAATCGCTGCCGATGTGGCGTTGAACGAGCGTTGTACTGCAAACCAAACACTTTTTATGACCATAACATCGTAACTCGCCTGTATTCCCTGAACGGGTAGGCAGGTGTGCATGGTACAGCCACATTTCGTTACTTATGTTTAAAGTACTTTCTTCTTAATATAATTTTGCTGTTGCAAAATTACATTAAGAAGAAAGTACTTTACCCCACCTAGGGATCGAAGGACCAAAAGAACCCGATGCTCAGCAGCCGTGCTAGCGACCTCTAGAACATGTATTGGTCGAGGTAGTTTTTATAACTATTGTAAATATACATTGAACAGTCCATTAATTTGATGGCATTGGTCAACGCAGCTTAGATTAGGCAGATGTGCAATTGTGCATGGTACAGACACATTTCGTCAGTTATGTGCTAGAGGAGTAGCCAGAAAAAAAAAACAAATTTTCTTAAAATTTTTTTGCAACCTACCCAGAACCTGTCCCATGATAAAAGGCGGACTTAGTGGCTATAGCCGTTAACCGGACACAAATCCAGACTGGACTGCTATTGCAAAATTACATTAAGAAGAAAGTACTTTACCCAACCTAGGATCGAAGGACCACAAGAACCCAATGCTCTGCAGCCGTGCTAGCGACCTCTAGAACGAAGCATTCAAAATGCATTGGTTGTGGCAGTTTTTATAACTATTGTAAAAATACATTAAATAGTCCATTAATTTGATGGCCTTGGTCAACGCAGCTTAGATATCCTCACGTTCAATAAAACCACGTGGTGCAGTTGTTCTGTTGTAGATCTTGCCCAATGTTCGTATTAGAATAAGAAACTGGTTTTTGATAGGAAGTTGGTGTTTGTTATGGTATGTTATTGGTAGTTTTTGCGATCTTTGTTGTTCGCGAATTTTGTTAAGTAATCGTGAATTCGTGAGCGAATCTTCTTCTGAGAAATTTGCTTTACGTTCATCTTGTAATTAACATGATTAGTTATTCAAGGCTCTTATATCTATGGCATGCATTATGCCTGAACTATGACTGTTCATTAGATTTGTAATTTGATTGGTGAAATTAGTTAAAACAAACTAGTCAAAAATCACTAGTCTTTCCCTCGAGAGAAGAAAATGAACTAACTTCAGAAACAGCGGACGTAATCATAATCAACATCTACCGAGATGACAGCTCTAATCCCCCGACCTACCTCACAAATCCCGTCATTTACTGGCCCACCCCGACCAACTGTGTATTGAGGTCAGCTACAAAGTTGACGACAGCAAAAACTTAAATATCAACGTCAGCTGCAGGACCGATGCCGATTTGATTGCGGTCTCAAGGTTTTTGCTCGCAAAAATTTTAACGTTTAACATGTTAAAAGAAAAATTATTAAAAAAAAAGGTGGTTAAAAAAAGGTGTCTGAATATCTACAAAAACTAAATTATGAAGAGACTGAACTTCTACTGCATATAGCACAATGATGACGTTAGCATTACCCTGTTGGATTGATACTTACTAAATTCACACAGATCACACGCATATTTCCAAATCTTTAACTTCTCATGGACTACACACACCCCCAGACATCCTTTCTCAATTCACACACTCACACTTCATTCTACACAATGAGAGGTCACGCATTTATACTATATATCCTTATATTAAAATGTGTAAAATAACACTACTGTTCTAAACATTAATGTTAATGGTTATGATAAATGTAACATTTTCCGAGGGGATTGGCGCTGATAGCCGAAATAAAGGTTTTGCCTAGTTCGGCTACAAATGCTTAACTCATTTTTAATCTAAACTAGCCTAGGTTTAATTTGTAAAACACCTGTAAACAATTTTAGAAATAAGAAAAATATTATATTAAATAAAATGTTCAAATAAATGATTGAAACCTTGTTGTATGTCATCACTTCATCAGACATACAACAAAAGTTCTTTAAACCATATCCTAATTCCTACCTAAACAGGTTTGCAATTATCTATTAAACTTAATAAAAGTATTGCTTACATTAGTAATGAATTTAACTATTATAAATATTAATATTAGATTATTTATGAAATTTATTGATTATATAATTTTATTATTATGTAAAAAATAATTAAATTTTAATTTTATGTAGCTCTACATCAAATTGGCCGTCTACAAGTATTACAACTGCTATCTGATGTTATCTGCGATTCCACTCGCATCCTAGGGAAAGTACTACTACGTATCCTGATAAAAAGTACTATAATATAAGTTAATTCAGGTCATATTCTACCTTTGGGCCAAACATCCAAAACCGATGTAACGTTAAAACGTGATTGTTTAATAGATATTCAAACTCACAATCATCCAAACTTTACATTTATAGTTTTAGTATGATAGGAGAAGAAGAGGTTGTATTTTCGTTTATGTATTGATACTATGAAAATAGTGTTAAAAAATTTATAAAGCAAACGTTTGTTGCCTATACAACAGTGAGTACAAGGTTCTTTCTGCACTTCAAACGTTTTAAACTCACAACTGCTTTGTTGTCACAAACCTTTTGCTTGAGGCAATTGCTTGGTGCTACTAGCAGACTTTATTTTTCTCGGTTCCATACAAAAAGACGAAATAAACTTAGACTACGGTACAATACGTCGCCAACGCCGCAAAGGGGCGAACCTCAAATGAGAAAATTTTACGGGAGAGCCAACAAACGTTTTTTTTCTCCCGATGACGAGCTTATTTCGGCAATAAAAAAAAAATATATATATATTGCCATAAATATATTTTTTATTTGTGGCCGAAATAATCTCGTCATCGGGAGAAAAAAACGTTTATTGGCTCTCCTGTAAAATTTTCTCATTTCTTCTCTGTCAGAAATCGTTTCGAAACTTGCAACAAATCGATGTTGTTTTAAGTGTCATATCATACCTGTTCAAAGCTCTTGGGCCCTATTATGAACTCTTATTTCCAGGCAGTTTACAGCGTAAACAGAACTGCCTTGCAATTTCGTATTATGAATTCGTTAAACAAGCCAGTCAGGGGTCACCTGACACCCTGGCCGACTTCTGCCCGAATATTGCCTGGCAATACCGTATTACGAACGTTCGTTTGACATTTCTTTTCATATAACAACTTGTCAAACAGTAACCTCACAATCCATTCAGTTTACGCTACTTCAGAGGAGCTTTTATTGAATTGTTTTGAGTTTATTTGCCGAAGTTAATCGAGGAATAAATAAATAACAAAAGAAAATATTATGTGCGACGAATATAAACTGTTTGAGTTCCTGGAAAGTGACTTTTCTGATCAAAATAACGAATCAATGAACAAAAGGAGACGACTTCTTGATCAAATTAAAGGCTCCTGCAAAACAGGCGCGACACGCGACGCAACACAAAGGCACCGCTCGTCGCGCGACACGCGGTTCCTTTGTGTCGCGTCGCGTGTCGCGCCTGTACGTAAGAGCCCTAGTGCGTTCGACATGGATGATGTGCCATTCATTGAACGATATCAACTTAAACAAGTGAGGAGTTGAGACATGTCAGGGACTGTCATACAAAATTCACGGATTTACCGGATACAACTTTAAAATATCATATCTAAGAACTTTCTTACACTGAATAGGAAAATACTCAATAACTGAATAGGAAAATACTCAATAACGAGCTTACGCCATATTTTGTTTATACCCCGAAAATTCTTACGAATGGAAGTATTAAACAAACAATAAGATAGTGTTCATATTAGTTTGTGAAACAATGAAACAATACTCTTCCATGTGGTCGAATTCCCCGCTGACCTTCAAGTGGAGTTCGTTCGGAAACCTAATCTCGCGTGACAATTTACAAACTAAAAAAATTATAATATGAATGAATTATATAGGTAGCATAATATACAGTGAGTTCGTATTTTCACCTAATTTTATACTAAAGTAACTAGATTAATATAAATTGCTTATTTTTACCACAAAATATGTGATTAAATAAAACCGTAACTTACCGATAAATATTTAATTGTGTTTCTGAACGTTACGGCAGAGAATTACAAGCCAGCCATAGACAAACTACCCAGCGTGAAGTAGGTTAGAATTAGGAATGTCGTAATACGAAATTTAACCAGCCAGTGAAATGAATTGCCTGGAACTTGCCTGGTTTTTTTAAAGTTCGTAATAGGCCCCCTTGTCCCGTTCCCATAAGAGATTACTTCATCCCGATACGAAAAGCTATAAAATCCCTAAATCCAGTCCTCGATATAATTTGCCAAGAGCCAGACATACCTACCGGACGTGTCTTTTATCAATATCCCATCTGGCTAGCAGCCACCCTTGCCTCCCCGGATGTCGGATGAGATCCCACACGTTCTTTGTGTCCAGATATAGCTTCCGCCTTTTAAAACGTTTTCTTAGATATATGAGCCGCGATGTTTGGCGCCTCGGAGCATGTATCAATTTAATAAAAAGGTTTATTTCGGTCCGTTTTGATATACTGGCTTTATTTACTAGCTGTTTATTATCCTGAAAATAAAAACGATACGAGGCGAAAATTCTGGTGTTCGGTTGAGCGAGATTGCAATTTTTTAAATTGCTGCCTTTAGCAATAAGGGCCGGTTGTTTCACGTCCACTTGACACGTCATAAATAGCGCTAACTATCGTCAAACCAAAAAAAGCGTTATTACACAAAATTATGCCCTTAACGTTCGTTAAAAAATAACGATTACAGTAACCCACTGGTTAACGTCATTTTATTCTTCTACATTTAAAGTTTGACGATCGGTTTTTTATGCAGTGAAACAACGCTTTGTATTTAACGAACGTTAAACATCATATATAATCGTTATTATTTGACGTACGTATGTTACGTTAACCAACCGTTTGAAACAACCGGCCCTTAGGCCTGTGTTCACCAACATTAAAACCACCGGTCAGGTATTTAAACAGTTGGTTTATGTCAAATTTCCTATGAAATTTTGAGTAAACAACTGATTAAATATCTTAACAGTTGATTAAAATGTTGGTGAACACAGGCCTAAGTATTTCTCTTTTAAATTGCTGTGTTGATCATCGCTGGACTTAAGCTGATTCTGTAAAATTGTGTTTTTACTAACTACTGTTGATTTATGAATCAATCAGCATTAGCTAAAAGTCACTCAAAGGGCAATGAAGAGGGCTATGCTTGGAGTTTCCTTGCGTGATCGAATCAGAAATGAAGAAATCAACAGGAAAACTAAGGTAACCGACACAGCCCGAAGAATTTCCAAACTTAAGTGGCAGTGGGCAGGGCACATTGCTCGCAGAACAGATAGCCGATGGGGCGGAAAGGTTCTGGAGTGGCGACCGTGTACCGGAAGACCTCCCACAAGGTGGCCCGATGACATTGTGAAGACCGCTGGATGCGAGAAGCACAAAACCGGTCGAAATGGCGGTGCTTGGGGGAGGTATATGTCCAGCAGTGGACGTCTTTAGGTTGAATGATGATGATGATGACAGCATTAGATACATGTTGATTTGTTGGTTATTGTACGACACAAGTTGTGATAGTCGTCAATTATAATCGGATTACTGCAGCTTTCGCAAGACGCGGTGTGAGCCATCTCGCGACTTAATACAATTATGATCTTAATCAGTTTGTGCTCTGTCGTCCTCAGTTAAGACAGAAATAACGCAATTTCTGTGGGATTTGAAGAAGGATTATAAAAGAGACGGGGAAGTTGGGGAGGTAAACAAAGTTTTGACGTAGCCAGTGACAGTTTGAAACCATCTCGCACACTATGCGATATGCGACTGCGAGAGCTGGACTACAAGACGCTGACCTGTCGCATCCGACTGTCTCTGGTTTGCGCGTGCATCGTCGTGTCCAGACGCTGCGATAAGTAGCGAGAGCGTGCGATTCTCCTGTCGTTGCGACTCTGCAAGTCGACACCAAGTATGCGAAGCTTTGAACAAAATATATGAAAATTGTCGGCCGCAGCTTGCCGTTGCGTCTAGTCGCCGAGCTGTCGCAGTTGCGTGTCGCATAGGGTGCGAGATGATTAAAACAATCCCAGATTTTTCTTTCATTCACCCGTCCACCTGCAAGTAGCCATTACAAACAAATGACTGATTCCCTCGACTCATCAGAGCACAAAGCTATTCAGTGTACCGTCGTTTAATCATAGACAATGAGCGTGCTAAAAGCAACTGTGCGATGTAATGGCCGCTTTTGTCGTACTACAATAAGGCTGTGTATTTGTGCAACAATATTGTCATGATAATGTTTTTTCTGCGTTGACACGACGCGTTTGGGAGGAACGTTTTTGTCAGAACAAAAACATGTTTTTCTTTTGTTATTTAATGATGTGTTGTTTCCTTCTTGGTTTCATACAGAAGCTATATTCTAGCTATTTCGACCCCTTTAGACCGCGTTAAACTTGGCCTCGTTTAACTTGGGTACGATCAAAGATTAATGTGGCTATTACATGTAATGAACCCCTTTTGGGTCAAGCCAGATCGTCATTGGACTTAACCTAAGTCACCTAAAGTCATTGCAGGCTCTGTAGGCAGTATAATGAAGCATCGAAACGTAAATAATTAGATATTACATGCAAAATTGTAAAGATTAAAAAGGACATAAGGTCCTATTATCCAAGACATAAAATTTTGTCTCAAATGTCTAAATCTCTTTGTAATCTAGGTTATTTTTTTCATTATTTTATTTATTGAATTTGTTTAAAATTAATTTAAATCCTTTTTCTTTTTGTATGATTGTATTTTGATTTATTTAATGATTTCGTCCTTGTCAAACTTGTTGTACCTACCTACATACCTAGATATTAATTGAATGATGTGGTATCCTATAATGGGAGGTACACACTTGTATTTGTCCCTGTCTGGATTATGTTCGAACATAATGTAAATTGTTACTGATTTTTTTTTTTTTTTTTAAACCAAGATAAATAAATAAATTAATTAACATCTTTATGAAACGATTAACGCGTTTAAGACGTTTTATAGCAGTGAAATAATTCCGTCCGCATACCAAAACTGGTGACCGTGGCAAGATATTCTATACAAATAAATAATGTAGTGTCTGTTTGTAATGACAAAATAACAGCTTTTTACTAAATTCATATGAAAGTACATACGGTATTTATAACAAAAAACAATTTATAATCTTGTCAGTATGTCTGTTTATAACGGCTAATATCCGAAACGGCTGGACCGTTTTTGACGGGACTGCCACTGACACATAGCTGATGTTATAAGGAGTAACTAAGTTTACTCGTGCGATGCCGCAGGCAGCAGCTAGTTATTTTATACTAACTTTTGCCCGCGGCTCCGCCTGCGTGGATGTCGATTATCGCGTAAAAAGTAGCCTATTATTCAGGATATTCCAGGCTCTCTCAAATCTCTGCCAAATTTCATGATGATTGGTTCAGCAGTTTAGGCGTGAAAACGTAACAGACAGACAGAGTTACTTTCACCGTTATAATATTAGTATGGATAGTATACTATATAGTATGGATAACTCTTCAGGTACTTAACAAGGAAATGTCGTTAGTCGTTGCTAATATTGACCAGTGTGAGTGAATCAGTATGACAAATGTCGCATTAAAAGTAAAAAAAACTCAAATTAAAACTGTAATGTCTGAATCAATCGTCCATATAAATGTTTGGTAGACTATTTGCGGCAATAACCGCTCTGTCCGAAGCATTACTGGCTATCTAACTGAACACATTAAAGCTAACCGCATACATCCGAAATGAACTCACAAATTGCGATAGAGCAATTCTGTATGTACATTATCATTATGCATGACTTATTCTTAATGTGTTGCATGCAGTGAATACCAGTATGTTACTTGTCGAATCTAGATGTAGGAAGGGATACGGGCGGCTGAGTACCTTAAGTTTGTTCTATAGATCATAATAAAAGTTGTTGAATGTATTCGGATATGTGACTCTAAATTGCTAAAGGTTAATTTCGTAAACACGAAGCGCCTGCTTTAAAAGCCCACTGTTCAATGTGATCTGATAGTATCCCAGAGCTAGATCTTTCATATTTAAACAATCTTTTGAAAGTTTTCTTTTTATCCACAACAGGGAAGCCCTTGTCCTTCATCTCATCTGATGGTAAATGATGATAAGACCCGAAGGTGGAAGCGAGCTTCACCCGGAATTCTCAACCACAGAGGAACTGTCTATCTTACCGTTAACTGCCGAAACACAACCAATACTGTTAACATTGTTATGTTATGGCGACAGACTAAGTTGACGAGATAAGATAGTGGTAGCTAGCAGACTTAGAACAAGCCCTAGAATCAAAACCGAGACCTCTGGGTCTGAGGCAGGTAGTGTTACCACTAGACCATAGAGACGGTTTTCTAAATGCCATAGATGGGCTCATACCATTTGGAGGCCAGACTTTCTTTCTACCGAAGTAAGTAGATAGGCTCTGAATGTGTAAACAGCTGGCCCCTAATCTATCATGACATGTTAAAGACAATGTTGCAATCGATAGGGAAGTATGTGTCTGTAGGATTCTCAACATTCAGAGAATTTGAGATCCGAAACGGAAGGCAGGAAAAAATCATTCCTAATGGAAGCTTCCCGCTTCATATGAGTCGATGATGTATCGTATTCCCGGAAATTGAAATGGCGAATTCCGGATCGGAGCTTCTGATGACATTCAGGATATCCGCTGTTATATGGTGGTATTTACAAACACTCGGAAGTTTCCAAATTGCCTGACAGTTATAAGTACTGACAATGCAATATTCTGATACTTAGCTCAAACATCATTCAAACAATTACCAACAATGTTGGTAACATTATGCGTTTTAAACGTCTAGCAGTGATAGCCTAGTGGTGTGACCGTCGGACTACCTAGTCATAGGTCTCGAATTCCAAGCCAAGGCACACACCTCTGACTTTTCTGATTCATGTCCGTATTGTATAATTATCACTTGCTTAAAAAACGGTGAAGGAAAACATCGTGAGGAAACCGGCATGTCTGAGAGATATTTCTCGACGGCATGTGAAGCCAAGTCAGAGGCCCATGGGTGGCATAAAAACTCAGACACCAGGTTGTCACTAACCACACGAAAATATGAAGAGGAAGAACAACAAAGTTAGAAATAACATCCTAAAATCGCTATTCTTTCTTTGCCGATAATCCGAGCCGTTTCTCCCTTATTGGGACCCCTACACCAACCAGGCTTTAAAAGCTAAGAAGTAAGCTGTATCTTGAACTTCCAACTGAAATAACTCCATCTTACACACAAATGTATTAAAACTTTTCAATTAAAAGCTGCCTTGGCAAAGTTACTACTTTACAAAGTTGGACACTTCCCATACGTCTTGCAGTCCGTGGTTATGATTCAGGCGACTTCACGACTATTCGCAGGGGTGCATGGCATTAGCTGAGGGTGCGTTGCCCTTTGTAAGTGACTCATATTTAGACGGGGTGTAGGAATAAGTTAGAAGTGGCGGCGGGGCTGGTAACATGTGACTTGTGTGAGTCAGCTTGAGGGATGTAGGGGGATGCTCGCTAGACTATAATAAATTGGGGGATGACTAGACGGCCACGTTAGGCTTTTAAACTCAGTATTTGTTTCGTTAAAACCATTTACAGGCACTTTTGAATGGGCTTTCTGGACGTACCTACCCCAAATACGAATTTTTATCAAAATAGGAGGGGTGCTGGATTGCTTAGTAACGAAATCTTTTTTTGACCAAAAACTAGTAGTTGTCCGCCATAGGCTTGAATGATTGATTACATGATCTTTGAAACACGTTCATTCAGAATCAAGTTGCATAACATTAGAATTGTAAACTTCATTCATGCCAGAACCAGTTGGTATTAAGTCATAAGTCATAAGATTATGTATTATGTTACACTAGCTGCTACCCGTGGTGTCGCCTGGCTTTTTCTAAAATAAAAGTAGCTTTAGTTACTCCTTATAACTCCAGCTATCTGCCAGTGAAAGTCTGTTGAAAATCATCATCATCATCATTTCAGCCGAAAGACGTCCACTGCTGGACATAGGCCTCCCCCAAAAGGGGGGATTTGCCATAATCGCCACGCTTGGCAGGCGGGTTGGCGATCGCATTATGGTGTAAAAATGCATAGAGAACGCTGCTGCCCATTCTCTAGTAAGTCCCTCAGTCGCCTTTTACGACACCCAAGGGAGGAAATGGGGTAGTGCTATTCTTTACGTCCGGCACCACACGGAACCGTCGAAAATAGTCGAAATCAATAAAAATTGGTTGTCTGTAAATTTGGTTTACGGACGATAGTTTAACGTGACAACATCATAACAAAACATTGATGCGGCGCATGCGTTCAATGAGCGTAACGGGACAATGAGCGTAACGGGACAGTGAACGTAACGGGACATTTTCGTGCATGCAGCCGGCGTTCATCGATTTATTAGACGTTGTCGCGTCAAAAAAATCAAATAATAAAATTCGGAGATTAGCCGGAACAATCGGACAGACAGACAAAAATTTTAAAATTAGTTTTGTACGACCGGATTTCTGCCCACGACGTTTTCCGTGTGAAATTTCTTGTTCCCCCGTTCCCCAATCCGTTCTCGAGATATCATCAAAAAAGCCGTTCTATACAAAATGTATGAGAAAGTAATATTTTTACGTATTTTTCTTTTCTTGAATTTTTCGCATTTTTTAATAGTTATACTGCTATTCGGGGCGGAGAAAATTTCAACAAATCCAAGATCATATAAATGGGCCCAGCCGTTCTTGAGTTACCGTTATAAATGGTGTAAATAACCGGATTTTGGTTTATATATTAAGAAGATATACTTTCATAATATGGACACTATATACTTAAGAAGATATACTTTTCATAAGGTGAACTGATGACCTTGTAAAAGCCGCAGGAATCCGCTGGATGCGGAAAGCACGGAACCGGTCGAGGTGGCGGTGCTTGGGGGAGGCCTATGTCCAACAGTGGACGTCTTTCGGCTAAAATGATGACTTTCTTAGTATTACATTTAGTAAAAACTTTTTATTTTGACATTAGAAACAGACAATTCATTTTTTATTTATTTGTGTTCATAATATTCTTCAGGATCTACCTTTACAAGTTTCATTCAAGAAGATTGTCTTCACATAAACTTCAAATGAAAATAAACGCTGAAGGTTCCAACTTCGTAACTTTATAAAAAACACAGGTATTTATTGCTCCTTTCTCATTTAATACTTCCTGAAGCGTTAGTAACTTTGCCAAGTTGTGCTAAGTTACTCTCCTTAGTTCTTATTCAGTTAGGCCCACCGTCCACTACGCTACTCAAAGTAACGTGCTATAAACTTGAATCACCAATATGCAGTATTCTGAGTTGAGCTGCACGATAACTGACAAATGCGTGCACTGACTGGACATGTTTACTAAGGGCGGGTTGTTTCACGTCCACTTAACGCCCGCGTATACGTCATAAATGGCGCTAACTATCGTCAAACCAAAAAAAGCATTATTTCACAAGAGTATGCCTTTGACGTTCGTTAAAAAATAACGATTACAGTAACCGTTGTCATACCCACTGGTTAACGTAATTTTATTCTTTTACATTTGAACTTTGACGATCGGTTTTTTATGCAGTGAAACAACGCTTTGTAAATGATAAATGATAAATGATTTTATTTCTGTAAGTAGGTTTTTACAAACACTTTTACACGTCAATCATATTTTAAAACTAGATGAGGTCGGCGTTTCGTATCTGACTACTCTGAGAAGAAAGACCGAAACAAACTCAGAGATCACAGTCTCTTTTAAAGTCCAGACATAATCTTGGTCAAATCATGTGAAGACCATGTAGATTGGTGTCTGAAATGGTCTTTTGAAGAAAGAACCACACAGATTGAGTGGACCTATCCATTCAGTGCACGCATTTGTCAGTAATCGTGCAGCTCAACTCAGAACATAAGGAGCTCAACGATTCGACGAACAATACCAAAGAAAGGACATTTGGGCAGGCCGCATAAATTACTCAAACTGCCATACCATGATCAGAAAAAAAAATACTGAGAAGAAAAAAAAAAAAAAATAAAGACCCACATAGTCTTCACATTCACAATAATTAAAATAATAATATTATACTCCACAAGTAAATATTCTATTGTATTTAACGAACGTTAAACATCATATGTAATCGTTATTATTTGACGTACGTACATATTTTACGTTAAACAACCGTTTGAAACAACCGGCCCTAAATCTGTGTGGTTCTTTCCTCAAAAGACCATTTCAGACACCAATCGACATGGTCTTCTCATGATCTGACCAAGATTATGTCTGGACTTTAAAAGAGACTGTGACCTCTTGAGTTTGTTTCGGCCTTTCTTCTTAGAGCAGTCAAGAAACACCGACCTCATTTATTTTTAAAAGGGTAGTATTTAAACGCAAATAAAATAAAAAAAACACTTTTTGTATCAAAAAATAATCCGAATTCCAATCAAAATTACTGATTGCACAGCAAAATATTCAACGATAAAAAGGATTTTATCCCTCATGTTACTTCCTTCCACGAAGTTTAGGTAAATAAACTCTACCTATTCCGATCTCTGGTCATAGCACTAGTTTCAAACTTACAGCTGCGCGCACAGATTACTCAAAGCCAGCGGCGCATTCGTCGTTGCCGACGGAACGGAACGTTGCCATTTTATATACAGGGTGTTTGGCAGAACGTTGAACATACGAAAATGGTGGATAGGTGGGGTCATCTGCTACTTACTCAGCCCTAATTTATTTGGCCCTGGCCCCCTGGATATTAAAAAAAAAAATTTTTTGCTTTCTTTTAGTTTCACCACTTTCTTAACTTTAAAGTGTATTTTTTATTAAAAATGGGTAAAACAGGCAAAATTTTAGTTTATTTTTTTTATCTTTAATGTTGGCAGATTCTTATAAAATTATTGCTTTATTCAGATGTTAGCTAGAAAAAAAGTTACGACTCCTCAAACTTACAGAAAGATGTAATAAATAAAAATATTGCCTGTTTTACCCATTTTTAATACAAATTACACTTTAAAGTTAAGAAAGTGGTGAAACTAGAAGAAAGCAAAAAAATTTTTTTTTTAATGTCCAGGGGCCAAGGCCAAATAAATTAGGGCTGAGTAAGTAGCAGATGACCCCACCTATCCACCATTTTCGTATGTTCAACGTTCTGCCAAACACCCTGTATATAAACATTTAGATTTAAGTATTGTGTATTTATTTTATTTTTTATTTATATCTCATTGTATGCCGCACCGGTCGACATCCTCACGCCAACGCCGACTGCCGCTGAAAACTGTCTCGCATAGATGATCTCGCGTGTATGTGACGCATTTTTTCCCCCAACTTCTTTTTGGTGTTTGTGTGCGTCATGTTTGCCGCATATAAACGTATTTTCTTTCTTTCTTTTCTTAGTATTTTAATGGCGCTCCGTACACTATGCGCCTTACTCACGTGTTATTAACTAGTTTGTGATTGGTTGAACCGAAAATTGAAATACTAGGGCTCTTACCTTCTGGCTACTCATTGGCAATATGAGTTTGCAACTGGTTACTTTCGAGCAGCGTCGTGGACGATGGGGCTTACTCTTTTAAGTTCTTATTCAGTTATGCTCTCAGTGTTGCAAGTTTTTCTTGTTGTTGAAGTTACCCGCTGCCGCTTATAACTTGGCTAGTCGTGGTACAGTTAAGTTTATCGTCGGCTAAGGTAATAAAGTGTTTATGACTGGTGACTGTTAGTCTCTTTGTGGTTGTCGTGTAGTCACCTGACTGTCCTGCAGGAATAGGTGAGGGGGTCTAATGAAGATGTGGAAATAATGTAGTACATATATAGTGCCCTAATATAATGGTCCCTGGGCTTGCAAGTGTGATATAGAAGGTGTCTTAGAAAATAGGGATGTTGAAATATGTTTCTAAAAACATGCTGCGTTTTGATATTATTTGATAGAAACGTCAATTTAAGTTACTTAGTAACGGTTTCCCGTATGTAAGTACATCGAGAATCGAGACACAGAAAATTCTCTTCTCTCTCATTCATCATCATCATCATTTCAGCCGAAAGATGTCCACTGCTGGACATAAGCCTCCCCCGATTGGGGGGGTTTGCCATAATCGCCACGCTTGGCAGGCGGGTTGGCGATCGCAGTACGGTGTTAAAAATGCATAGAGAATGCTGCTGCCCATTCTCGAGTAAGTCCCTTAGTCGCCTTTTACGACACCCACGGGAGAAAATGGGGTGGTGCTATTCTTTACGTCCGGCACCACACGGAACTCTCTCATTAAACAGACTAATATTTTCGATACAAAAGCTTTCAAACCGCTATATTTATTCTTCAGATAAAAGTTATCTGACGATTGAATAGCATAATCAGCCTATGATGTTCCCACTGCTGGGACAAAAGCCTCCTCTCGGTGAGAGGAAGTGGGCCATAATTCACCACGCGGGCCCAGTGTGGGTTGGTAGATGTCACATGTTTTCGATTTTTTAATTCTAGGACATATCGGTTTCCTCACGATGTTTTCCTTCACCGTTTTGAGAGCAGTGGTGATGAAATAATTTACACAAAGCACTTGCCTGGGTTCGAACCTACGACGTAAAACTTGTAAATCGCGGCCGTTACCACTGGGCCACCACTACTCCCGATTCCCGGGACGATCGAATATCAGCACTAATTAAACTATATCTAACGCATAAATAATAGAGGTCCAAAATAGCTTCGTCGTGATACACTAAATCCTTGATAGCTCCTGCAAACTTCAGCTAAAGCACCTTCACTTCCTGCCATAACTTCGAGAATAGCTAGACACCACGTTGCCGCGTTAGTCCATAAAGTTCATTTCTTGCTTCTTGGTATAATATTCCTGCATGTCTAAGTTATAGCTTCTCCGCCTCTTCACATAATTCATTCGAAACAGCGGCTAGACGCAACGTTGGAATTACAAGAAGTATCAAAATGGTGGGAGCACCTGCATTAAATAAGCTGCTACGAGTTAGGCCGGTGTTTCGTAGCAGCGTAGCAAAATGCGGAGGCGCCTTTGAAAAATGTAGGCCGGACTGCGTAGCGGTCCCTACGATTTGTCGTAGCATTTTTTCTACAGTGCTACGGAAGCTTTTAGATGTTTGATCAGGGTCGAGATTGTAGACTAGTTCACTTACAGAGATGAGCTCGTTTTAAAATGAAATCTAATTATTGTAAGCTTGTGTTTTATATAAATATTTTGTTTGAAAAAAAAAATTATGTCATAAATACAGATCGGATAATCGGATACATATTTACCTAAAGTTGAAGTGTTGGCTATTATGGAATGAACTTTTGTAAAGAAAAAATCTCGTGATTCCGGGATCGACGAATTCAGAGTACTAATTATAGAATCGAATGTATATTTACTTACGTTCAGGTGTTGGATAATATGGAATGCACTTTTGTATCGATCGTAAAAATCTCGCGATTCCGAAATTGATAAATTTACAATTTTTTGGCTATAGAATCGAATGCTAGCTTATGGTGGAAAGTTAAATACTCGTAATACCACATATTTAAGAAGTCGTTTCCATACCATGCATCTGATTATTTGTGCATACCCGGATTTTTTTGAATTCCGGGATTTATTTTAACAAAAAAAAAAATATTAAGAAGGCGCTTCCATAAGTTCATAACCAAAAATTAACTTTAGGGTAAAGATGCATCCGAATATCCGATCTCTATTAAACGATGCCATTTGAACGTGACGTGATCAATTCTACGATCGGACCCCGAAATAAACATTTAAAATTTCCTATTACTATTAAGTTTCTGTTCGAAGCGTTTTTCTGTGAACTACCCCGCAGTAAAACCGCAGCCTTAAAAGTAGCTATAAACCACTCCGCTTCCAGACGCCTGATGTTAGCGGCGTTTTAACTTTTGTTCACCGCGCTCCGAGCAAAAATGTGGCACCTGCATACCACAGCTCGCACCGCTAGACAGCGATGATTTAGTATTATTTAACACGTTTCTCTAAAAACATTCTCAGCGAGTTTTCCTATTTCATGGCGAAGATTTTTTCGTTGGCTGACTGTCGTGTCCAGCTGTCTCCACAGGATAGTGAAGACAGAATACAAATGACATTCCCACTGTAAAATTATCGCGGACGTTTAATCGTGCTGCTTCATATACTATGACCGCATTGTTCCTAACTACACAACGGATTTTGATGCGGTTTTCAATTTCATTTCAATAATTTATTCCAGAAGGATTAGTGTAGTAATTTTTTTATTAAGGGGGAACCGCTAATGTAGCCCGTGAAATTAAATTTTTCTTACGATTTTTGCAGTTTGCAGCTCTTTGTCTGGGTGTATGTTGATTAAATTATGATTCGCGACCGTAATAATTAAGTATTTACATAATTATAATCATTAAAATCAGTAATACAACTCCTTAAGTTAGTATAACCCTCAAATGTCAAGATTTCCTGAAAAAGTCATTCAATATGGTAATATGAAATTACAGAGTATATTTATGATTTTAATGATTATCCATACTAATATTATAAATGTGAAAGTAACTCTGTATGTCTGTCTGTCTGTATGTTACATTTTCACGCCTATACCGCTGAACCGATCGTCATGAAATTTGGCAGAGATATAGCCTGGGATATGGAGAAGGACATAGGCTACTTTTTTACGCGATAACCGACATCTACGCGGGCGGAGCCGCAGGCAAAAGCTAATAATTCTATAAATACACATTTGTTACGGTCACGAATCATATTCAGATCAACATACAACCTGGGCCTCAAGTCTGCTATAACAATAGTGTCAGAATAGTCTCGCCATTGTGAGTATTTGACAGTGTTTGTATGGCAAATCTGTCAAAAACTCACAATGAAGAGACCATTCTGACACTATTGTAATAGCAGACTTGAGGCCCCGATATTGACCTGCAAATCTCAAAAATCGAAAGAAAATTTGAATTTCGCGGGCTATCCTGGCGCCTTAATATTAAACCTACGTATAATAAAGAAATCTCGATGTTTATTTTTTGTCAAGTCGTAAAAGCAGGAGCGGCTCACAAGTTTAATAAGCCACGGTACTTTAAACAGTAAAACCACTCCCTTAGTATAATTATGTTTTCGGTAAACTTGCAGACGGTGTAAGTTAAACCAGGTTTTTCCTCGGTAACCATGTCAACACACTCGGTTTTGTGAACATACTTGATGAGATTTTAATATCTAAATGTTTTGGTGATTATATTATGGTGAGCGTATAAAGGTTGTCCCAAAATTTACGCAAGATTTAAATTAAATAGAAAACACAGATTTATTTTATGTTATTATAATTTCTTTGTTGGGTTATTTTGTTATATATTTCGTCCAACTTTGAAATCGCGCCACATGAGAAAAGCGTCTTAGTAACCCAATTTTCAATTCAGGCCCAGGGTTTTACCGCGCTGATATAATAATTATATTATGTAGATATTTCGCAAGTCATAAAACTTAAGGCGGTTTTACGACTCAATGTGTTAAAGTTCTATTCACTCAGACAAGTAACACTGTATAATCAAGCATTGATGTATAAAAAAAGGAGGATTAGGTATTTTTTTTTGACGCTGAGAAAAGCATTACGCATGCCCGCTCGTCGGGGGACGAGACGGGGTATGTGAGACTCCCTGCCAAAATGGCAGTATACCCACTAAAACTCAGCGGAGTTCCCTCATCGCCTTGATGGGAGGGTCATGGGAAACCGGCTCAGCCTTTACATCCACAACCCTCCCGGCGCATGCCCGCCTAGCTGGCGGGCCCCGCATGCCCCCCCGGCTGGGGGGGATACGGGAATGGCCGGGAACACCTGGCCATTCCCGTCCGACACTGGTGGAGGCCTGTGCAATACAGGCAAGGGTGCCCCCGCACCCGTTGCCTGCTGGCCTCCACCTGGGAGTAACCCCCCATCACCCCAGGGACCAGACCAGCACAGGGGCACCAGACGACCTCGCGTCCAGGCGCCCCTGGTCCCTTCGCGACGGGTCAGATGATTGGCCCCGCCGCCTACCACTTTTCGGCCGCAGAGGATAGGGAGAGCGGCCAACGCAATACCGACACTCCTCTTCCTCTGCGGCCCCACCGCGTCCGCCATCATACGGTGGCGACCCCGTCAAGGCCGCGGAAGGTAGGGAGAACGGCGCACCTCAATACCGGCACTCCTCTCCCGTCGCGGCCTCCCGCCCTCAGCCGCGATGCCGCCCATTCAACATCACGGCCCGCCTCAGTTGCGATGTCGCCGAAGCGGCACCGCAACCTACGGCCGCTACGTCGTCGGCTTATCCGCAAAACCCCTGACGAGCGGCCCCCTCCTCGGGTTCCTCTTAGCTTCACTGTGGCCCTCCAAGCCACGGCTACTGAGCCCCCCCGCCTCGACAATGCGGGAACCCACCGGGGGGGTGGACCGCATAACCTATGCCAACCGGCACAAGTAACCTTAGTCACAATCTAACTGGCGTTTGTGTAGCACATGTGTAGCACGTTAAGTAAAATTACTGTAATCGTCTAAATAAGCAGCAACAATGCCTTCCTGTGTTTTCAAAATGTGCAAAATTAATTCACAAACCAAAAACAAGTTCCGCAGTATTACTTTCAACTCGTAAGTACATCGCAACTTATTTTCTTTAAAATTCTCCTGAATAATATTACTTTCTAGGTCGCCATTTGTTTCTGAGTTGATATGGGTACGTAGCAGTGACAATAATTGCTATCTCGTTCCCGCTACAGCCCGCGTCATATCTCTCGCTTTTTCGGTTGTTGATGCATGATACACAACATCGGGAAATGTAGTTGTGTGGGTGTGTTTACATGTAATTGTTTCTAGTCCAATAATAATGTTTACGTGACATTAGAGCGGTGCCATATCTTCCTCTTTTTATACATTAATGATATCAAGGCATCTGCCTTATGAGTGGATGCCAGGATAGGACATAGTGACCTTATTGATGATGTTTTTCAGAAAGGTCAGCTACGTACTCACAACCGGCGTGTGTATGACCAGGGGTCTTACTCCCGAAAACGATTCTAGTTTGATTTTGTTTCCGATTCGAAATCGATTTGAAACCTTACTCCCGAACCAATTAGAATCGTAAACCAAGATCGACATAGGTTCGAGTATTATCAGCGTCATTATAAGCGTATCCGGCGGATTACGTCATCGTCAAATGCTCTATGTCTTTTATTTATTTAGGATCTCCAACAAAAGATGTACACAATACAATTTTAGGTATTTATCTCTTTCGATCTGAATAATGTAGCTTCTTTGATATCATGTAATTTGACGTTTAGTTTTGATCCAACAACTCGATATCTATCTGTCAAATGGCGTGCGGAGCACCTACGAAATTTTCGATCCTAACGAATCTTTCGATCGAAGTTAGTTTCGCTTCGAACCACCGCACGAGCGTGCGTTAGTGTCGGATTCAAGAGTATGGATCGGCATTTAATTCGAATCCAATTCGATTGATACAGAACTCGATGCTATCGGGAGTAAGGCCCCAGATGTATGAATGTAAACGAAGCAAAAGGAGTATGTATGCAAGTGGAGTTCTGTAGTTCCAACCTACCCCTATGGAAAGAAGGTGCGAATATTATGTATGTAAGTAAAAATGTAGCCAGTAAGATTAAAGGGGCAAGAACCTATAAGCTACTTTACTTCAACGCATAAGGCTTATGCAAAGCAGCTGATAGAAAATGCGACGGTTTTGCACTACTTAAGGATTTGTTTGTTCCTCTAAAGTGAAAATGTGGCGCCTGCATTCAGATATAAGCTGTCCCACTTTAAAGCACTATGATTTAACCCTGTTTACGTCATGCATAATGTTCAGGACGTGTTTTAGAACACGGCGAGGAGACGTGACAAGGAATTTTCTAGGCATATTATCGCGATTAATATTTAGATTTCTAGCTTTCGGTCGGATATTATCCCATGGGAACGTACTACCGGGATGAAAAGTATCTTATGTCCTAACCTAGATCATGGTCTACCCATGTGCCAAATTTCATCGAAATCCGTCCAGCCGTTTGAGCGTGAAACCGTAACAAACAAACAAATAAACTCACTCTCACAATCATGATTCGAAAGACACCTGGCGCCATCTATTATCATAAGAACGTTATTGTTGTTTTCTGAAAGGTAATGAAAGATGAAAGGTACCCTATGTCCGTTTCTGTACACCTGCCAACGTATATACAAAATTTCAAGAGGATCGGTTCAGTGGTTTAGACGTGAAAAGATAACAAACAATAAAAAACTTATGTTGAGTTGCACGAAACCAACATTAGTTTAATGGAGACTTTAAATTCATGCCATCCCTTACATTTTGTATCAAAAAGAAAGTGACAGCATCAGTTTAAAGTCTCCGTTAAACTAATGGTGGTTTCGTGCAACTCACCCTTAGTATCGCATTATAAATGTAGGTTTATAAATGTATCTTCTCCATACCTAACTACCTTTTGGAACTAGAATCAATTAACTATTTTTGTAATTTTTGACGTTCAAAAGTGCATTTTACGTGCCTATTTGAAATAAATGATTTGACTTTGACTTTGACTTTAGGAAAATATCTTGGGAAATTGGCATGTTCTAGAAACAAAAATTCAATTCTTTGAATTTTTGTTTCTAGAACATCGTAATGAAATGAAATTGTTTATTCTGGAAATAGGATATCTGAATCATTTTCACACGTCATACATACTTATATATATATATATAAATATATTTTTTAATAAGCTTGATGGAGTCGACATTTCCTATATGACTACCCCTAAGAGGAAATGGCGAAACAAATTCAGGAGTCAGTCTTTTAAAGTCCAGACATAATCTTGGTCAGATCATGTGAGGACCATGCAGATCTGTGTCTGAAATGGTCTTTTGAGGAAAGAACCACACAATTTTGTGTGGACCTGTCCAGTCAGTGCAAGCATTTGTCAGTAATCGTGTAACTCACATGCGACATATCCCAACCTGTACTTGGCCCGCGTAGTGGATCGCCGGCCCACTCTCACAGAGAGAACTTGAGAGAATTCCAGGAGTGTCCCAGCAGTGGGCGCTTGTACCCACACAGATGACTTACAAGCAATCATTCAAAAAAAAAAACGCGTCGCTGCTGAGTAGTGTGAAGTAGTCGCAATTATATCCTGAGAGCTGTGGCGGAGAGCTATACTCCTAACATCAGACACTTCATGCGGAGGTTGATCAGGTAGGAAACATGTTTTCTTGTCTGGTCGTCCTCTGCGTGGAGTGTCCATTATTTTAAATATTTTATATCTATACTACTAATACCAGAATATAAGTTGTTTTGTAATACTAATACAATATGGATATTTGCTGTCCGAATTAAATGAATTTGAATTGAATTGAATTATACGATATTATATGCCTTATTCCCCACGAATTCATATTCCTATTTCGCTCTACAAAAAATATATTAGCGTTAATACCTAGCTAAGCTATTCCAGACATATAACATGTAAAAATGGCTAGACTGTTCAGCTTATCACGAAGTCTCGATGCTATGTATAGCATGTCCTTCACATAATGTCTATCGACAACAGACCTTGTTCATACAGTCATGTATTATTACCATGAATAACTTTAAAACATTGTAACTTATATTTTATTTACGTAAATACAAATACACGACAAAATATTATAAGTGACTAGCTTCTGTCCCGCGACTTCATCCCCGTTAAATTTGGGCCCCCGATCCACCGCGTCACGTCCCGTTGCCCACCCGCGCTATTACTCCGTTTTCACATAGCGTTATTTCTCCTTAGGGTCGCAGCGTGATGTCATCATCATCATCATTACAGCCGAAAGACGTCCACTGCTGGACATAGGCCTCCCCCAATTGGGGGGGTTTGCCATAATCGCCACGCTTGGCAGGCGGGTTGGCGATCGCAGTATGGTGTTAAAAATGCATAGAGAACGCTGATGCCCATTCTCTAGTAAGTCCCTTAGTCGCCTTTTACGACACCTACGGGAGGAAATAGGATGGTGCTATTCTTTACGTCCGGCGCCACACGGAACAGCGTGATGTTGCTATGGCTTTTTTACCATCTATAGATGTTTCTCTTAAAATATTTCGTGTATGAATAGATACACCTTATATAGGTATGGAGCAGTTCCGCAAAGTAACACAGGGTCTGATAAATAAGCCATAAAGAGTTAAGGTAGTAAATGTAAATATTGTATTTGCAAATAATAATATTGTGGCTTGACCTACTTTTCCCTGCTATCAAGCTGATATTACTTGAAAGTTTGAAAGGGTTGTCAGTAATGCAACATACTACATAGCTTTGAAATATACATAGTATGTCTTGTTATTGTTTGCGTTATGTATTTATTGAGGAAACAATACCAACGATAGAATATTATAACATCACGCTTGTTTTCCCAGAAGGTTAGGGCAGAGTCACCTATATAAGGTCACCCACATTTTGCCAGTGATGCAGGGGCCACGAAACGAGGTCCGAAGAACAATTTCAAAAGCCTCTCTCCAAGGGCTTCCCAAAACACCCATATGTATGTTGTTTAGGTAGATATCGTAGACCATAATGTACAGATTTATAATAAAGGAAAAGATTTTTTTTTAATGCTGCACAGACAACAAAATAAAAAATGCGGAAGTCAAGCGAGAATTTCCCTGTAATATTACAAACGTCTAGCACCTAAACTATAAATAATCGCTTAATAAACATGGTGGTGTTTCGGGAAGCCCTTGGAGAGAGGCTACTTAAATTTTGCTTTGGAGCTCGTTTCACGGACTAGCCTGTATTTGAGACCCACGCATGTAATAGGGGGCAAGCCTATCGCCATCAACCGGGCACAAATCCAGACTCCGGGCTATTACTGAGAAATTCCTAGTTTACGACCACTAGACCTATGAGGCAATGATTAACCTCTTGTATGCCGTAATTACAGACATAAATATAAAATCATTCTTCGATCCACGTTCGGCAGTGGCGACCCCACGGACCCTATCTCCCGGGAGAAGTCATGTTCCTCATCTCTGGCTTGCCTTTATTGACTGGCTTGAGTGGAGAATTGCAAGAGCAAACGTGCTCGGAGGAAGGAAGTATTCCAGTAAGTGCTGGTAGGGATCTTGACCATCTTTCGGGCTCTGGGATTGTTCTGATAGTCGTGGAATACCTCTCCAGTCCTCAAGCACCTCAGGATATTTTGCCCCCTCGTTGCTACAGCACTAAGTGCAAGCGACCGTTATTGAGTGTGCAAGTCACCCCCTGCCATTTTATCCGTGTATAATAAAACATTGATCAAGCAGGGGCCATAGTCTTTCCATAGTTTTGGTAACCAGTCCATTCTAACCACCCAAACCCATAGTCCAATATCTTTGTTTCTATACCCTGCAATAGTCCTACACCAACCGGGGGCTGTCCTTGGGTGCACTTGCATAGTGCGTACAGGGATAATCGTCGGTTGGTGCCTCATTTATTTAAAAAGCATCTAAAGGGCCTCTGCGAGTTGGCTTCAGCCCCTCGTACGCCTTCCAAAGGTCCGGGACCCCAGGGTCCCGAGATATGTAAACAAATAAAAATAACAATAATATGAGTCCACCTTAAAAAAAACTAAACCTGAAAATCAAATTACTCAGTACAACTTTTAAATCAAACTCAAGTTTAATCAATCTGCTTGCAATCACTAGACTAACAAAGTGGACGCTGTTCTTACCCCGATGACCTAACATGCGCATCAATTTCATGGAAAAGGGCACCTGAATGGCCTACTAACCTATCGTTGCATTTACATTCAAGCTATTTTCGTACCATATAGCCGCTTCAAGCGTAGGTCGACACTTTATCAAGTAGCCGCTTTGTCAAGCGTAGCGTAGGTAGAGTATGGAAATCAAAAATTACCTCCAATTTGCGATACAAACTTGACCAGAACCCTAATTGCGTAACACACACAATCACAATGTAAATGATTTTGAAGAATATTGCTAATCCATTGCTTCATATGTTCGTAAAATTTGTCTGCTCAACAACGTTAATAACGCAATGAATGTTGTTGAACTGACAAAATGAAACCCATTGCTA
Organism: Dryobota labecula; assembly: GCA_947523025.1. Classification (NCBI taxonomy): domain Eukaryota; kingdom Metazoa; phylum Arthropoda; class Insecta; order Lepidoptera; family Noctuidae; genus Dryobota; species Dryobota labecula. Next base: position 3,007,608 of record OX383296.1, on the reverse strand, counting down.
CTGTGTGTTACGCAATTACCCCGGTGTTCTTCGCTTTGCTCTCAAGGACCTAATTAATTTTTTATATGAAAACTAGCTACCCGCCCTTGCTTCGGTATTACGATTCCACAAAACATCGACATTTTTTGGGTTCCGTAGTCAACAAGGAACCCTTATAATTTCGCCATGTCCGTCTGTCTGTCTGTCTGTCCGCGGCTTAGCTCAGAGACTTTTAGTACTAGAAAGCTGTAATTTGGCTCATAGTATATCTACATATTAATTGCCGACAATGCTGCAGATTTTTTTTTTAGGGTATCCCCTGTTAAAGCTGGAATGATATTTTTTCTCGTCTATCCCATATTGTGGGGTATTGTTGGATAGGCCGTTTAAAAATATTGCGTAATTGCGAAAACCATTTTTCGATTTAGGGATCCGTTTGCGTATAATAATAAGCTTTAAAGTCCATTTTTTTTACAGTCAAGTGTGTGCCCCCTCCCCCCTGCCAGCTAAATGGTTGTTCTTGGATATATGAAAAAAAAAAACACGGCAGTAGTATACAGGGTGAAATTGAATTCATGGGCATCCTCTTAAGGGGTTATTGTACTCATCATTATAACAACTTTCACTATGGGACCAGACTTGAAATCACGAAAAAATTATCAGCTGTTCCCTACATTTATGTTCGCATAGCTCTTCAAAATGTATGGAACAGTTTTTTTTTTTTGACACCCCTTAAGAGGATGCCCATGAATTAAATTTCAACCTGTATTTAACAAAGTTTAAAGGGAAACTATTACAGTGAAGTAGGTTTTACAAGACCACGTGTAATAGTCAACCAACTTACGTTTGTAGGTAGAATGTCCCATACATTCTACCTACAAACGTAAGTTGGTTGACTGAACATATATTTCATCGACAAAGTTAAGTTTGTTCTTGGGATAAATTCGTCCCAACTACGGAACCCTTTATTGAGCGTGGTCCGACACGCACTTGGCCGGTTTTTTTATTATATGCAAACCTAAACAAGCACAAGCCTTCCGGAATTTTTATAAATGATTCTAAAACCACGTAGAAATCCGTTGCGGTTTGAAGAACAACGCGGTCACACAGAAAAGCGACATTATAATATGAATAGAAATGTTCTTGGCGTCTATAATATCGATAAAATAGTAGTCCAAAAATGCTTCGAGGGGTGTGTCATATTTCATTCACAATTTGCCAATACTTGGTCCCGGGAGACAAGAGTTTCTTTCGCTATAATGCTTCCAAAATTGCCGGTAACCTCATAACTTCGATGAAACAATTGCCAAAGAAAAACAATTTTCATGAGTGCAATAAATAACAATTGATCGATCGTCCTCGAGGTCGACGAGAATATCCCCCTTCTCAATGACCCTAACGTTGTCGCATGACCGCATGTTGTAGAATTTCAGCCACAATGGCGCTACCAATTCGTCTATTTCTGTACATTGTCATAACTGGGGAAATTTAATCAAACTCCGTCTAGACAGTAATAAGGATCTGGTTCAATTTCGGCTGGTTTTAAGTTACGACAGTTATGACCGTCAGGCTAATTCTTCGTTTTATCTTTTGTAGGAGATTTGAGTAATTTATCATGACTAAATCTTTCTTAATAAAGTTTTGAAAGAGGATTACTTATTTTTTTTATTGTTTTAATAGAATGGCTGTTTTATTCATGAGTGACAAGGTTTATTTATAACCCAGGGTTGAAGTAAAAGCTTTTCATGAGACTGCTAATATATTGCGTATTACTTAACAACGTGTATTAATTTTCCGAGCTTCGGGCTGTGGCGTTCTAAGCGGTCTTAAGGGGGATGCGCTGTGGTAGCCCGCGAAATTCAAATTTTCTTGCACTTTATGCAATTTGCAGGTCCGTGTCCGGTTGTATCTTGATCAAAATATGATACGCGACAAAATATTATAAATCGTCAATACATCTTTCAAAATTAGATTTCGTGCAGATTCTTTAGATTTCGTTCGTTCGACGAATCTGCACGAAATCTAACTTAGAGAGATGTATTAATGATTTTTATGGTTAAAATTATGTAAATATATATGTTTTATTGTCGCGTATATATCATATTTTGATCAAGATACAACCTGACACGGACCTGCAAATTGCAAAAAACCCAAGAAAAATTGAATTTCGCGGGCTACCACAGCGCACCCACCTTAACACAACCTTATTTTCCAAACCAAAATCCTTTAAAACAATCTTATAAAACGTAAAAAATCAGTGGCCAGTACTGCGCCGTACTCATAAAATAAACGGCGGGTCATAATACTCTACATCCTGTGTTTAACCTTCTAGTGAAATACACCACGTCCTCACATAACTCACGATTAATACCGAGCATAACCGAGTATTGCCGAGACCCCACGCGTTTCCACGTGCGGGAAAATAATGTATATTATAGCAGCTCTTTTATGCACTGCGAATACCTAAGAACCTTTACATGATACGGCTGCTGTATACAGAAAAACGGATTTAATAAAGACGATGAAAGAAATAAGACTCAACAAAAGAAGGCAAACAAAAAACCGGCCAGCTGCGTGTCGTACCACGCACAGTGAAGGGTCCTGTAGTTGGGACGATTTTATCCCAAGAACAAACTTAACATTGTAGTTGAAATACATGTTCTCCCATACATTCCAACTGGAAATGTAAGTTGGTTGATTGACTATTACTCGTAATTTTGTAAAGCCAAAGTAAAAGTATTCCTTTTAACTTCGTTACATATAAGTACTAGGTACTGCTGTGAATTTATTCACATATCCAAAAACAACCATTTAGTAAGTAGGGGGACACTTGACTAACTTAAGCTTAATATTACGCAAACGGATCCCTGATCGAAAAATGGTTTTACACACTCGTAATATTTTAGAACAGCCTATCCAACGAAACCAACCAAGGATAGACGAGAAAAAAAATCATCTCCACTTTACGTGTAGGGGAGGTACACAAAAAAAAATAACTAGATTTAGTGTTACCACTTTGTCGGCGTGATTAATATTTATACCCATGCCAAATTACAGCTTTCTAGTACTAAGAGCCTTTGAGCTAGGCCGCGGACAGACAGACGGACATGGCGAAACTGTAAGAGTTCCTTGTTAACTACGGAACCCTAAAAACAGAAAATAGAAGAGTAAATCTTGAGAAACTTTCGCTACTTCTTATCTACTGTGAACCTTTAACAATTTTTTACAATAAATGCATTTTAGAAGGTATCTTTCCGGAACAGTTAAAAACAGCAAAAGTTATCCCACTCCATAAGAAGGGCTCTAAAACAGATCCAAAAAACTATAGACCTATCTCTTTGCTTCCTATTCTGTCCAAAATATTTGAAAAAATTATTAAGAGTAGACTTGTAGTTCATCTAAATTTAAACTAGGTTTTGCACTGGAGACAATTTGGATACCAAAAAAATGTCGGAACAGGGGACGCTTTATATACTTGGTGAAAGATATTGTTAATATTGTTAATAAATTGAATACGAAAACGAGGGCATTTTGGCATTTTCCTTGATTTAAGCTCTGCCTTTGATACAATTGACCACAAATTACTCATTGCAAAATTGGAGCATTATGGTGTGAGAGGCAAAACTTTACAGCTTTTCTCTTCATATTTACGAAACAGGAAAATGTATGTGGATATTAGCAATATGCAAGCAAATGGTAACAGCAAATGTAATAAGTCTTTTATGCAAGATATATTAGCGGGCGTACCCCAAGGATCGATGTTGGGACCTATTTTGTTAATATTATTTACAAATGATGAATGTTTTTGCAGATGACAAAAACGCAATAGTTGAAGCTTACGAAATACAGGAGCTTTCCGCAAAGGTTAATGCAGTGTTAGCAGTTTTTAATTCTTGGTTTGAAAGTAACAAGCTCATAATTAATACTGAAAAACCAAAATAATGTTATTTAGTATAACGGCTCGCAATAAAGACAGCATGACGATCGGACTTAACAAAGTTAAAATTGACTTAGTTAATGAGGTAAAGTTTCTAGGGGTATAAATTGACAAATATTTAAATTGGAAAAGGGAATTGCAAGCCATTGATTCGTATATTTCCTCAGCGTGTTATGCCTTACGCAGTCTTAGGGATGAAATAGACATAAAACACCTTAAAATGGTATACTATGCTCTAATAGAATCAAGATTGAGATATAGTGTTCAGTTTTGGGGGAATAGTTTTAAATATAACTGCCAGAGAGCCTTTGTACTCCAAAAGAGAGCCATACGAACCATGCTTCGAAAATCACAAACAGAGAGCTGTCGGCCGCACTTTATAAATTTAAGAATTCTTACTGTGCCCAGCCTCTATGTTTTAGTATTGATGGTGAATTTAAAAAAATACCTGCATAACTTTGAAAAGGATGAGGAGAGACAATTGAGGGAAAGTACGCGCAGGAAAGATTTTAGAAACAAAATAATACGTCCAACATAGTCCTCAATATCAAGCAGTGCGGATTTTTAACAGGTTGCCAGTGGACTTAAAAACCATAATTTATAAAAGCTCATTTAAGTCAAGACTTAAAGCGTTCCTATTGGGGAAATGTCTGTATTCGATAGACGATGACAGACATATCCACGATATAAAAAATTGACATTAATTAATGAGGGACTGGGAAATATTAGTATGTAGTAGCTTATAATGTTATTGGATTTTTATTTTTTGTTTGTGTTGTATTTATAAAAAAATGGATTGTTATTTTCTATGTTTTATTGTTATTTTCTGTGATTTATTGTATTGTATTATGAATGTGTTAGTTATAATTTTTATGATTTCAAACACAATGTGAATTGTTCATGAATAAAATTCAATTGAATTGAACTGTGATGCACTGACTAAAAGCTAAAGTTAATCAAACCACGCAAAGATGATTGATTTATCAACCTTTCAATTTGTATGAAGCTAATAAATTGAATAGTGTAAACATAAAAGGGAATCGATCAATGGCGGCCATACCTTTTTAATCCAAATGAATCAATTTTGCTGAATCGTATATTATTCCTACTAAGCCATATTATAATATGCAATTTGGTTCTTAGCCATGAGAAGCAATCAGTAATATATTAATGCTCATTAGTGAAAATCGACGGAAGCCATTAATTGGAAAGCCAAACATTCTCCATAACAGATGACCCTCATTAATTACCCGTCCCACCTAGCAATGACTTTGTATGTTAGGTTTCCTGACGCCTATTGTGCTGACAGTCTGTCTATAAGAATGATTCCAGATCTAGCAGGTTTTTTAAATCGTTTTCTGCTAATGTATATTCGGGGTAATCATCTAAATCATCATCTGCGTAGCTTTTTTCCAACTATGTTGGTGTTGGCTTCCAGTCTAGCCGGATGCAAATAAATACCAGTATTTTACATGGAGCGACTGCCTATCTGACCTCCACAATCTAGTTACTGGGGTCACCCAGTAACTGGGTTACATAGGTGCCGGTAGTGTGCCACTGAAGGTCATAAGGCACACTACCGGCACCGCTTCAACCCATCAATTAACTTGTCATTCAAATTAGAGCATTGAATCGTGCGTCGTATAATATATTTCATAATGTCAATATGAAAAAGCCAACGGCGGGCAGTCAGCGCGCTGCAAGCGAGCCGACCGTGTGTTTACTACGCGCCGACTCCGAGTCGCAATGTAAACAAGTCAATGTAAACCGAGAATTATGAAATCGTGCAAGTCCTAGGCGTGTTCAATCACAAATGCCATATAACAATTGTGTTCGCGGTGACAGCAAGTTTGCACCTCGCAGACGATGCGTAGTTAGCGCGCTAGCGGCTAGCCGTAGCCTAAATTCGAGGCAACGCCGTGCTGCAGCTTTGCAGTTACGGTGCCGGTATAATGTACCTTCACCCATACGACACGATACCCCTTGGTAAGATTGTTTGTCGGACTTTCGGGCTTCTGACTACCCGTAACGACTGTTAACGATCTACAAATGACAGCCGAGACCAACAGCTTAACGTGCTTTCTGAGGTACGGACATAAATCATCTACGTAAGGTAAAATTGTCCTTAAGTGTAACCTAAGGACCATTCTTCTTCTTTTTCATCGTTCACTCACTGCTGGCTTTGCAGTCTTACGAGGTGTAGACCGCATCTGACCAAATTGCCGACTTTCCAAACAATTCCTACGACTCCCACAGCACCCCAAAAGTTATATACCCGAAATACTTTTCCCCTATTCATACTACAAAAGACCAGCAACAAATTCAATGATACTAACAAACTGAACAAGGGTTACCGTCCTGAAATAAAGTCTAATGTCGGAACCAACTGCATTGGCTCTAACACAATTTTCACGGTTTCTCGCACAGGTTTACAGGACCATTTTACTATAATTTTACGTAAGGAAAGCCGATGTCGGGTCGCTGCTTGCTAGTCAACCATAAATTACCGAAACTCCCACATAAATAAAGTGCTGGAAAACAGGTACATTTTTTAACTTAATTTATTCTCCAGTGTCGATGTAGGGAACTATTTCTACTGAAAAGTATTCTACCTTATTCAATTTAAACGTTTGTTTGATCATTCTCCAATAGCAAGACCACTCGCTTTTTCGTATCGTAAATCAATGTTTGTGGAACGACAATATCCTTCAGAGTGTTTTTAACAGGAGAACGAACACTTCAGGAAGATTGCCTGTCCTAGATAAATACCTGTTTATTCTACAAGAGCTATACCTAAGCTTGATAATATTATCCCAGAGCCCATGTTTATTTTATCAGATGATGGAGCGCTTCAAATGGAACGCTCAATTTACGCCAATCAGATAATGGAGGCTTTGAGTATGAGCTAATCGAATCTTTTAGGGTCCTATGGCTCTTTTAGCGGTAATTTTTTCACCCATAGTATCAGGGCTGTCATGAGGAAAATGTCGAGAGGAAAGTTATGAGTATGAATGTGGATGGCTTTAAGAGTAGGGGAAGACCTAAGAAATGGTGGATGGACAATGTGAAAGATATGGGTAGAAAGGGGGTGGCTACCGAGATGACGGCTAATAGAGAACTATGGAAGTAAGGGACATGTTGCGCCGACACCAAATAAATTGGGATAAGGGCAAGAGAATGATGAGTATCAGGGTTGTAATAGACAGTATGAAGCGTATGGGAGCAATTTCAAAATAAAGTGTACCCTGCTGTAAAATTTGATTTTATTTTTCAATACAAAATAAGTCACAAACGGAGGTCACATAATGCTACCTTCTTGTAGTTTTAAATTGTTTAAAAATAACCCATCATACTTAGCGCTATTAACTTTTTGATACCAAATACAATATAAACTTTGCAATGTGTCAACAATAACAATATTTATAGAAAAGTGAGTTATAATAGTAAAACTTGGTCACATACCTGAGCAAAGAAATTGAAACACAAAACACTTCAACAAATAAGCGTCCGCGCTGGCCACAAATTAGATTTGACAATGAAAGCAAAATGGTGCCTCTTGATGATGGATATGTTGTGTTGGAATTTCGTGCCGAATTTCCACAGTTAAAATATTTTTTTCAAAAAAGAGCGGTCACAAAACTGAATGTTTCGGTTACCTAAAATTTTCGTTTTTTGTCGATTTTAATTTAGATTTATTTTTAATAGAAAATATGCAAAAAAAAGTTTCATTGCTACTTTTAACTGATAATCTCGACTTTTAAGAATTCAAATTATATTTACTAAACCTCTCGCGTGTAATAAAATTTTTGGCTATCAAAGATTTTCTGACGCCAGTTGAGAAGGGGACAGGTAAATTCGATAGTCTTCATTATTTTAAAATCTCCGTAAGTTTTATATTCAGTAAAGTAACAACAAAACGACAATTCATATAAATATTTAAAAAATACGTTTTTTTGTTTTTTCACTTAAATTAATATATTCTGCTAGAAGTCATTTATCACTAAAGAATAAATGAACAAAGTCGTGGGACAAGGCAAAAACCGGGGGTACGGATTTTTTTTGAAATTGATCATGGCCTGTTTCACCTCCTCCGAATAATATTTAGTTATCTAACATGGCAAAAATTCATTCATTCGTAGAAAATCGCTGAACCTTTAACTGTTTGATATGCGAGACATCAATCACACAGTCCATTATTTCAGCTATATAACTGCCGCTGCGAAAGTGATCATAAAACGACTGGTAAAAACTTATATTGGAAAGTGCCTACATTGTTTTAAGTGATACGCATCTCAGCTTATTTTTAAACAGACCGCTCCTAAACTTAGCTTATAGTGGTTGTATAAAAGTATTTTTAGAGCCTAACGTGGTTAGAAGTCGGTTATCGTCGCCTTAAATTCAAATCGCCCAGATTTGAATTTAAGGCGACGATAACCGACTTCTAATGATTTTATTCTGAAGATCACGTCTAAACAAGTAGTGTTAATGTTTTGGAAAAAAATAATTAAATTAGAGCGTTTTCTTAATAACTGAATATGTGAATATTTTATATTATTTATATATATATATATATATATATATATATATATATAATATAAAATATAACATATGACATATGATATATATATATATATATATATATATATGTCATAATGAAATTAATTTGTAAAGTTACCTATGTCTAATTAAAAAACCTGAGAATCACGCAAAATCTCTCAAGCGTATTTTTCTGAAACCTTCACCTTTTTAAAGATAATTTAATTATTGATCTTTTAGTATACGTGTTTTATTAAAATACCTTTTGTTTTATGTATAATAAATTAATAATGCGACTTATTTGGAACAGCACTCCTGGAGGGGCGAGTCCTATTACTGGCTGGACGTACGACGCGTTGCGTGAGCTCACTACAGAACACGCAAGCTAACCACTCAAGGTCACTGGAATATATTTGGGCCTTAAGCAACGTTTTGTCCTTGATGGTACTTTAGAGATTGCCGTCTTCGTACGAAACTCGTTTAATTTCAGTGTCTGTCAGAGAAACATCCTTTTTGGCCAAGTTGGAATGTGGATTTAGATTCCAAAACCTTATAAAAGTACAAACTGGTAGGGAAATTGGAAGTAAACCAAAAATACAGTACACATACCAATTTAATGGGAAAAATAAAAAGTACAAAACACAGAGGAGCGAAGAAGTTGCAATTCTATTGAAAAATAATCCATCACAAAGTGTCAAACACTGTCGTCTGACACTTTACTGATGTAAGGATGGCAGTTCAAGCAGAAAAGGCAGCTTAAAGTAAGGGAAAGTGCTTTTTCAGACTTAAATAGTCTTTGACAACCAGAATTTGGCACGAATTATCACAAACCAGCCCAAATATATCACCCTGGTTATTGTCTACCAGAAAGCAGTCTGAAAGAATCAGACATCTAGTATTGAACTACAGACACGACGCACACAACACGACATGACTAAAACCGAGAAAAGTTCTTGTGAACGTCTATCACCTCACCTAATGTGTGACTGAGAAGAAAATCAAGAGTGACCGATAAAGCCATTTGATACGAGTGATAAAAAACTGAGTTTGTAGGCTTGTTTACTGCCTGCCACTCCATAAAACGTTTTATTTTATAGCTAATGGCTATGATGTAATAGGTAATCAAATCAAGCATGATGTGATAACAGAGTACTACCTTACCTAGTTTTAGTGATGTAAGCGCCAATGCCTTACAAAGAAAAGTATGCAACTGTGTTTGTAAACATGCGTACTTAATTGAAGTTTCTGATAAGCTACATCTGATAGTAACTTGTAATGCGGACTGTCAATTAAAGCTGTAAAAACAAGAGAAGTACCTAAGTGAATTAGGAATTCTGATGTCCTTCATTCTCATTTGAAGTTACTCAGACAATATCTGTTGGAGATCTTAGCTTAATCAGCCTTGTCCCCACTGCTGGGACACTCTCTGTAAGTGGGACTGGATCGGGGCGGAGCTAGGCTGGCTCTGCCAGAATCCCCACGCACAACGGACCAAATGGGAGTCTTAAGTGCGGAAAAGAGCCCCATCATCATCATCATCGAGGGAGTGGATCGTATTCCACCACGCGGGCCCAGTGCGGGTTGGCGGATGTCATATATCTTCGAATTTTTGGTTCTAGGACATGCCGGTTTCCTCACGATGTTTTCCTTCACCGTTTTAAGAGCTGTGGTATTGAAATCATTTACACAAAGTAAAGCGCCTCCCTGGGTTCGAACCCACGAACCTAAGACTTAAGACGCAATTTTTTTTTTTTTTTTTTTTGCGCGGGAAATTATCAAATAACTTCTCCCGCTCTGGGCGGAGCGGGAGAGCGTGTCAGACTTTTACTGACTAAAACTCACCCGTGTTCCTTCAGTTGCCTGTGTGCCAGAGCCATGGTATCCCTTTCGGACAAACCCGAAACCCTGGCAGGAAAACTGGGCTACCCACTGCTCTCAGTTGAAAGATTTAGTTGGACATCTTGACTTACCAAAAAACATCAATAGTCTCTAGATTTCGTATAGATAGTTTGATAACCTGAAATATCCTCTAATATACCTCTGTTATTGTCCTATGCTAATAAACGGAAGCTAAAACAAACAACTCGTAAACATAGATAAACCACTGTACGTAACAGGGTAGAATAGTTAACCTATGTATTCGTTTGCGTACACATTCTTGCCGGTGTCCCTCGCGACTTATGCTGTGTACTTAGATCAGAATACCAGAGCAGCGGTGCGGTGTTTATTTTTAAAATATCGCAGCATTAAGGCTCCTATAAACAGGCACGACACGCGACCCGACAAAAAGAGAGCTCGTCGCGCGGCACGCGGTGTCTTTGTGTCGCGCCGGTTTGTAGGAGCCTTTATGCTGATTGATATAGAAGCCTTTTTGGCCTCGCACAGGCCCTTTCTTATTAAGTTTTTTAGTTTTTTATAATGTAAATTTTGTTAGTTTTAAATGCTCTATTTTTTACTCTTTGTATTTCCTGTGCGTGTCCCAAATAAAATAATTCTTACTTTACTATAACACAACATACTTACATAACATTAAGCCTGTATTCAACAAAGGGTTAGGCAGAGGTGTGTTTAAGTCTCATTTAATAGAGGGCCAGCCTTCAACCTTCAACCAGCCACAAATCCAGACTCCGGGCTCCTTTCGGTGAGAGGAAGTGAGTCGTAATCCAACACGCGGACCCAGTAACACTTTGGCCGACCTGGGAATCGAACCCAAGACCTCATGCTCAACAGTGAGCGCTTGCGACCAACGAAGCAGTCAATAACCCAACTATTTCCGTGAATAAAGTGCTGTAACATGGTATTTATATACAACTGTTGATACCTAGGCCCGGTAGACGTGGGCCACTCCATATCGATCGCAGTTCAAGGCTTGAACCAAGGCCGCCCGATGCCTACATAATTCGACGCTCGGTCTAAACGGTGCCGGTGCCACTAAAATTGCCTTAGCAAATATTGGGCTTTGGCAGAATTGAGTTACGGGCATTATTCTGATTGCTTTTCATGTGAATTTTTCCACTTCTAATATAGAGTGCTTAGCATAACAATATTGAATTATAGCCTGGTACGCTACAAGACTTTTTGGAGCTTTCTGTAAAGTTTCTGATGTAGCAAGAGGAAAACGAGATATTGTTGTACCTGATGAATGGATAGGAACAAATTATTGTGTATTAATTATTGATGAGATATAATTTTTATAATTATTATGATATTGATTTTATTTTCTGTGATTAATATAATTTAACTCACACACTGACTTATTATACCTATGTTAATTTTTTTGGAAAATCATATACAATGTTTGTAAATATGTGAGCACCACGTATCTATCGCATTTATTAATTTTTCTGTCATTACTTCACTTTTCATTCTTTTTACCAATTGTGGTAAGTAATTTTTATTCTAGGTACATCGTCTTCACCTATAATTATTAATTAATGTATACATACTATTGTTAACATTTTAAAGGAGTAAGTATGGAGTTTCTTGGCCATTCTTCTCCATACATAACTACCTTTTGGAAGGGGCAACTAGAATCAATTAACTATTTTTGTAATTTTTGACGTTCAAAAGTGCATTTTACGTGCCTATTTGAAATAAATGATTTGACTTTGATGACAGCATAGTGGTATGACTTATATGTCTGACACAGATATATAATCAGCCTATAATGTTCCCACGGATCCATATTGGCTCACCTAAAGGTCTTTAACCGAAATTGTTCTTCCTAATGATTTGTAATCCGTATGATCACTTTTCCTAAAAATTTACATCCTAAAGTTTTCATTCATACTATTTGTAGTGCTACCGGCGATGTTCATAACACTCATGTTTCCGAAAATTGTAATTAATAATATCATTAATGTAATATATAATTACACAGATTTTTGTCTTAAATGAATGACATTCAGGTCAGAGTGTCGTCTTGGGGGCACTATGAAAAAAATACTTAGAAAAATTTGGCGACCAATTTCGAGGTAGCGCTCGCTGGCCGCTGGCGCGGCACCGCTCGCTTCGCTCGCTCGGCCCGCGCGTAGTTGGTCACAGTTCTAACCTAACCTAACCTATGGATATCTTTGCAGGTACACACCGCTATAAATAAAATTAAAGAAGACGCTTTAATAAATAAAAACAAAAAACCAATTCATATAATTAGTGAGTGCGAAGCAAGCACTTCAGTATACGTGCTAATATGCCAACAAACTTTGAATAAAAAGAAATCTAAACAAAAAAGATATGAATTTGAATAATAGTGTAAAAGATGGTTATGTTGAGAAAATATAGGAAAACAAATAAAAGTATAATAGATGTTTATTGCTACCGACATTATGAAGTTGAATGCTTCGGAATTATGAACATTAGAGACAGAGTAGTTAGGAATTGTGATTGTTAGGATGAAAAATGATAGGAAGAACATTTTCGGATTTCCAATTATCGGAGTTGAAAATTTAGGTGAACTTTGGCGCACCCATGTTCCCACTGCTGGGACACAGGTGTCCTCTCGGTGAGAGAGAGAGGGCCGTCATACACCACGCGGGCCCTGTGCGGGTTGGTAGGTGTTCTACTACAATCGGTCCTTCATTACTGAGGATCGTGGTCACTGGACCCCTTTAAGCGGACAATCTGCCTCCATCGCCTCCGGTCCAACGTTGCGACCCCACCTGCTGAAGTTTTCTTGAGGACGTAGCTTCTTTTACTTGGTCGGACCATCGTGTTGGCGACCGGCCTCGTGCTCTCTTTCCCTCGGTATTGCTAACAATAACCAGCTTTTCAAGGTTGCTATCTGCCTTTGGCATTAAGTGGCCGAAATAGGTTTAATACGCTGTAAGCAAACTGTAGACAATCGGGTCTTTATGTCGAGTTGGGAAAGGACAGACACATTTGTGCGTTTGGCTGTCCATGGTATTCGGAGCATCCGCCTCCAGCACCACATTTCGAATGCGTCTATCCTCTGTCTTTCTCTTGCTCGGATTGTCCACGTCTCAACTCCTTACAAGAAACTCGGGAAAACTAGTCCTCTGACCAATCGGGCTTTGGTTTTATAACTTATACTACGATTTTTCCAGATGTTCTGGAGGCGTGTCATAGTATCGGTTTCCTCGCGATGTTTTCCTTCACAGTTTTGAGAGCAGTAGTGATAAAACAATTCACACAAAGTACAGCACGTGTCTGGGTTCAAACCTATGACCTACAACTCGGTAAGTCGCGGCCGATACCACTGGGCCACCACTGCTCATATGTATGGCATGGTATACGGCAGCTCTAAATAACTGCTACAAATGCTTAAAGCCTCCATTAAGGAGGACGCGCTAAAGTAGCCCGCGAAACTCAAATTTCCTTACGATGTTTGCAATTTGCAGCTCATTGTCTAGGTGTATGTTGTTAAAAGTATGATTCGCGACCGTAACAAATATGTATTTACTGAATGATAATCATTAGAATCTGTAATACAACTACTTAAGTTAGTATAATCCTAAAAGTCATGATTTCATGAAATAGTTATTCAATAGGATTGTATGAACTTAGAGAGATGTATTGATGAGTTTTACTATTGTAATTCTATAAATAAATATTTGATACGGCCGCGAATCATATTTAGATCAACATACAACCTGATACTGACGTGTAAATTCCAAAAAACGTAAGAACATTGAATTTCGCGGGCTATCCTGACGCTTTCACCTTAAGAAATGGATGTCCCTTGGTTTGTAATATTAGAATTTACTGCTCTTAAGCCTGCGAGCAAGCTTGTACACAAGATTTATTAGCACTATAGTTACGTCCTAGATCACTTACTCGTAGGTCCACAGATTCTGGTATTACGTAAATACCGTTAACCTGATTCTTTTAGTTAACTGTCTAAACTTTGCCGTCAAAATTGCTGTTCGGCCGCCAATATTTATGTTTGGCGGAATTAAGTTACGGGTATTAATCACGTAATGGTTTTGTCGTAAATTCTATTTTGTTCACTTACTACTTTATGTCAGGCTGTAAGTTAGGCTATAAATGACAGCCGTCGGTTTATGTGATCGATCAATTTACAATGTCTTTGACCTAGTGACTTCTTAAGCTGTTGCCAGGGTTGGTCTTTCTTCATTTAGGCATGAATTGGTTCTTTTGGAAACCCTCGAGAGATGCAATTTTTTGGTACTTTTTTCTACTTTGGTTCAAAAAGATGGAGCGCCCTTTTCCTTAATTATCCAGTGTTTCTAGAATAAGTGATAGTTTAACTAGAATCATTTCTATTTTCTTGTAAATGGTGATTTTCAAACTTGCTTCTTATTGGCTACTTGAAATAAATTACTCGACTTTCGACTTTGTTTAATAAAGGATACGGCATTTTTACCCGATTGCCCCAGAATAGAAATATAGAAAATATTTTAAGCAGGTTCACAGTTATAAGCAAGTTGAGATGACATGAGTAGCTTAAAATACTACCTACAGCGGCTACAGCTAGTTTGATTATAAAATTTGCCAGTGAGCACCAAACTAGACAGTTAATCTTGGGGCTCGAGATACGAAATCTCGAGTGACTAGAGTCGATGCGGTCTCGAAATACCCAGGTAAAACGAGACTTTCGAGACTATTTCAAAAGTAGGTTTTATACTTATAGGCTAGGCTTTTAGGCAGTCAAAACAACATATTTCAATCAAGTACTTTATTAAAAATTGTTACACTCTCAAAATCATAAAATCTAAAATTATTAGGAGAGTAGTTTCATTTCATTTTCCGCGTTAGAAAAAGCTCTCTCTAATTCTACGCTAGTGGGGGGGGGGGTAGATATTAAGTTATTGTAACAATGGTTTAGCTATTTCCCTAAACCATCGGACAAGTCTCAAAAGTCTCGTCATTCCCGAGGCCAAAATATCAGTCGAGACTCGAAATTTTCGAGACTAAGATTACCGGGATGAAAGCCCTAATGTGTAATGTGTGAGTGTGATATGTGAATGAGAAGAAAGAAATGAAAAAGAATAAGAGTAATGTTTTTGCCTGTGCCACATGTTCACAAATCTACTATATCAAATCCTCATCCCCAAAAATTGGTACAGAAACTACAAGGCTAGTAGAACCTTGTAGCTCTACAGACACCTTCTAAAACCTCAAGGCTTGTCAGTATATAGTATACATATACAGAAATGCGTCCGTGCCAATGGAATCTAAAAGCACTCTGGGTTTAAAAATCGGTGCATTTAGGTCAGTAGTCCAACTCCCAATACCCACTGGCACAGCACTAACCAATTTCCCTTAGTTGATCCTTATCGTAAGCAATTTATTGAATAGCAGACCAACCCGTTCTGGAGTAGTAAAAATAGTATTACAGATTACAATTATTGGTCCTTTGAGACAATTAACTTAGACTTTTGAGGACACAATAAAATTTTAAACACTCTTAAAATCCAATACAATTTTAATCATTCCTTGCTGATTGGGCCTGCTCTTGACTTCGATGTCGCCTGATGGAAAGCGATGGATGAGGTCTATGATGGAACGAGCGTGCCCAGAAGATACCTGTTCACTCTTGCTTTATAGGCAGATGGGTTATATGTGGAAAGGAACACAGATACTGCCAGCGAGTTTCAGACTTTGGCTGTGCGCATAATAAATGTGGAGGAGAGTACGACTGGACGGGATATCAACCAAGTGCGGATGCTACCCTGTTGCAGAACGTCTGGTAATCCGGTAGTAAAAGGGCGATGGTGGGATCAGGTTGTGGAGCTCCTGCGCACGCTCTCCGAAGTTGCCTAGATCTTAGGTTTCGGCTTTCCGTGTCTGAATTCTAGCTGTTGTAAATGCATTAAGTGGTTTGACTGGTCTTAAAGATTCATTGTCTACTAAAGCCCGCATAGCCTTGGACACCCAGGGGTTTATTTATAAACGCTGCTTAAAGTTAAGTAATGATTAGCGACTGCATAACCATACATTTTTGACGTTTGAACGTCACTTAACTTTAAGCAACGTTTATGAATAAACCCCCCAGTCTAAAGAAATGCCGTCGTTTAGACGTCTAAACAAACAAAAACACAACCCAGTCTGAACATAATTGTGACTTCGTTTATAAAAACACACCATGTATCAGAACTTCTAGTAGTTTGGTAGTGTCACGCTATATCTTGGAGGTCACTGGTGTATATCGAGACGAAATACGAATATACCACAAACACGACACATTAATAACTCGAATACGAGTCAAGTCTGGCTTTTATACCTTAATTTTTGAGGGAAATGGGACGAAATAATGTATGTAGGTAACAGCAAAAAAAACAAAACATAGTAATGTTTCTGTATTACACAGAGTTCTGACTAGTTACGTGCCGTAGTAGCAATAAGTACCTATAAAATTAATCGAAGGCTTTGTTTCCATATAAAACCCTTAAATACAGGATGTGGCGTCGCCGAAAACAAATGGCTTTCACGGAATTCACCAGTCATCAAACGTGTAAGTGTTAGGTGACCAAAACTATACCACAAGCACAACTTATGATTGATAAAGCAAAATTCCTCCTAGCCGACTGGTGCAAAAACTTTGCCAGACGCTAAACGAGATAAAATAGAAGTTTTTTGTATGATACGTAAGCATAATCAGCCCATAGTGATCCCACTGCTGGGACACTGCCCTCTCTGTGAGAGGGAGTAGGCCCAGTGCGGGTTGGTAGATGTCACATGTCTTCGAATTTTTGTTTCTACGACATTCCAGTTTCCTAACGAAGTTTTCCTTCACCGTTTTGAGAGCAGCGGTGATGAAGTAATTTACACAAAGTAAAGCGCCTACCTGGGTTCGAACCAACGAACCAACGACTTAACTCGCAGCTGTTACCACTGGGCTACCACTACTCTCAGTTGAGACATTAAGTTGGAGATCTTGATTTACCAAAATACATCATTAGTCTCTAGATTTCGTATAGATAGTTTAATAACCTGAAACATCCTCATATATATCTGCACAAAGTATAAAGCGCCTACTGACTGGCTACTGCGCGAGGCATCGCCCGCGTGACGTTTTCTAAAAGTGGCCTAAGTTTACTCCTTATAACATCATAAACAGACAGACAGACAGACAAAAAGTTTAAAAATATATATTTTTAAATATAAGTATTCCTTAAATACTTTCATATGCATTTAGTAAAAAAAATGTTGTTTTTTTTTTGTAATTACAAACAGACCCTTCAATTTTATTTATTTGTATGTATGTAAAAATTGCTATGTACATATGTATGTATAGCAACCCGTTGCTTCGCACGGTTTTTACGACTTGTCAAAACATCAATAATTATTTATTATATGTAAGTTAACTATTACATTATTATTCACGTAAACATTCCGGAATAATTTCTCTGATTGATGGTAAAAACGGCATAGAAGAAAAACGCGGTCACACAGACTGACACGAGAAACGACTTTAATATGTAATATGTACCTACAAATACAGTTCCGTGTGGTGTCGGACGTAAAGAATAGCACCACCCCATATTTCCTCCCGTGGGTAAAAGGCGACTAAGGGAATCTTACTAGAGAATGGGCAGCAGCGTTCTCTATGCATTTTTAACACCATACTGCGATCGCCAACCCGCCTGCCAAGCGTGGAGATTATGGCAACACACCCCCCCCCCCAATTGGGGGAGGCCTATGTCCAGCAGTGGACGTCTTTTGGCTGAAATGATGGTGATGAATACAGTTAGTTCTGATAAAGACAATTGTTTATTAATAATATATTCTGTATTGTTACAGAGCGACGGCAGTTTGCTGCTTAAAAACATAGACGTAGACGACGCAGGCCTGTACGAGTGCTCAGTAGAGAACGAGACAGCGTACGTCGACAGAGTCAATCTTACTGTGCGGAGTGAGTACCATTTTATAGACAGGGCAGGACAGGAGATAGTACACTCTCTGTTCATTTATGCCGGAAATACACGTGCCAGTAACTTGCACAAAAGTATGCGAGTAGCTTGCATGCCACTGTGCCATAACAACTTCTGATTGGTGAATGTAACAATGGCATGCAAGCTACTTGCTTATTTTTGTGCTAGTTACAGGCATTTGTATTGCGCGCTTCACTCTCATAGTCCGATGGGGCGGCAATAAGACACAACCGCGGAGAGATCACACACATGACCCACGTCTGAGGCACGACGGGGCGAGGTATCACTCCACCAGCTTCCAAACTCCGAGCTGCTTCTGAGAAATTCCTAATGGAAAACCCAATAACATTTTACTCGACCTGGGAATCAAACCCAGGATGGCATGCCGGGGCAGTTTAACGCCATACGAAGCAGTTAACAATTAGCAGGCACAATATTAGACGCAAAGTGGAGTATCAGCAAAGTGACCTTGACCTTCCCTGCAAAATGATTATGGTTGAGCCCCACGAAGATATGATATGTTCAAATCCTCGGTGGATTTGAACGCCCTATCCATGCTTGATAAAAATTTAAACCGAAAACTTTGGGACCTTCTTCAACACAATACTTTTTCATTTCTCATACTTGGAAAGTACGCTTGAAGTTACCTGATCAGAGGGATGAAAACAGTACTTTTCGTCCCTGGGAAACGACTTTCCCTGCTGTCAAAAAATTTAAAAACTTTGCAAGCCATGTCCCAACCGGCGTAAAATTTTATTTTGTAACATGATTTATTCTTAATTAAATTTTCATTAAATTGTTATTTAATATACATAGATTTGAGCTAAATAATTACCATCATCAATGATAAAAAATACAGGTCGGTAGAATGCCACAGAAAAAGAAACGTAAAAAAGGCGGGACAGCGGCAATTCGACCTTCAGTTGTTTTGTCGAGTGCTAATTATTTAATTAAACAGATATTTGTATAAAATGAGTTCATCAGAATGAGATACATGTATTTGTTTAAGTAACCAGGTTGTTATTTACTTTCCTCATATTCGAAATGAAAAGCAGAGTGTTTACCTCGGGTGAAAGAACGTAGTTAGGCACGAGACGGTTTGACGCTACGCTCATGTAGCGAGGGTGCCAATAGTTCGAGTGCCTAAATAGGTCCCTTTCATCCCTTGTATAACAATCTACTGTTAAATCCATTATACGAATTTCTTTTATGAGCCCGTCTTAAATTTAATCTCGACAAAAAATATAAGAATGAATAAAACATTGTTTGGCTGAGTCTGGAATACTAATTTTACCACATTATCTTAATTTCCAATATTTTAATTTTTTTTACGTTATATTTGGTCTTGACTCTAGTCTAGGTCAGAGGTGACAGATGGAATGCAATGGACTTAAACTCTTCGAGACAAATTGTCCTTTCGACTACATACTTTATTTACTCGTTAGTTAAAATGAATGAATGTAAGCCTGGTCAGGGCAGACGTGATCAGCACACTAACACATTTGCTGATGCCGTATCTGTAAGGTATGTCTGCAAACTTATAACTTGAGAATTTCGAACTTAGATGTAAGATAAACTTACGATATTAGGCACTCATTTCTGTTGATACATACATATATAGCACTTAAGCCTATGTCATAAGAAATGGTCACATTAAGAGACCCTCTATGAAAAA
Organism: Dryobota labecula; assembly: GCA_947523025.1. Lineage (NCBI taxonomy): Eukaryota > Metazoa > Arthropoda > Insecta > Lepidoptera > Noctuidae > Dryobota > Dryobota labecula. The sequence goes on along the minus strand of OX383296.1, from coordinate 2,987,627 downwards.
CGATGTTAATAGTACAAGTAGCAACCCATACCGACCATGCTGATCTACTTAATAACAAGTGCATGTCGAACCACGCACAATGAAGGTTTCCGTAGTTGGGATAAATTTATCCCAAGAACAAACTTAACATTGTATTTGAAAAACATATTCTCCCTTACATTTAAACTACAAATATAAGTTGGTCGACTATTACTCGTTAACTGGTACAGCCTACTTAGCTGTGATAGTTTCATATATCCAAAATCAACTATTTCACTGCGTGGGGACACACTTGACAAACAATAATTAGCACTTTAAAGCTTAACGGATCCCTGAATCGAAAAAGGGTTTTCACAGACTCGCAATATTTTCGAACGGCCTATCCAACGATACGCCACACCATGATATAGACGAGAAAAAAAAATGTCATCCCCACTTTACGCGTAACACACGGTACACCACTTTTTTTTTTTCGGTTTCGTTGTCATGAATAATATGTATACCCATGCTAAATTACAGCTTTCCGGACATGGCGAAACTATATGAGTTCCTTGTTGATTACGGATCCAATAGCAATCGACAAAGCACAGCTTAAACCGTTAGGTCTAAAATCATGAAATTTCGTACAACGGCTAGCACTAAGGAAGGATTTTTGAAAAGTTATCCCTTTTATGTTAAAGAGGGGACGATAGATTGTACGGAAGTTCTTTTTGCCGATGACAAATCCCATCGGGCACACGGCTAGTAGATAAATAATTCACAATCAAATGCTACGAAATTTTGGGTGACATGAAAGCTTACCAACTTCACTTTTATAGTCGCTCAATATACCTAAACCTACCCATTATATATTCTCTAAACTTTAAATAACACAAGCTAACTCATGTTCCGCGCGATCCTGCATGACTAACGAAGTTTGAGCTACAGTTTGATATAATTGCCGGAGTATCAGATCCCGACCTGCGGTTTGATGTTCTAGTTTCGCTACTGTCTCGAACTATTTACAGTTCGCTACGAATATTAATTGTCTTATTGGCATAGTGGGAAGCTCGTTATTTTTATTTCTTGAGAGATAGAGTACTTTCTTCTCTTGGTTTTCTGATCGAACAAAAGTAACAGGGCGAAAAAAAGCTTTTTTGGACTGGTAAGGAGATGTGCTCAATGAATGACAATAGTTTTGACAATAAGATGACAAATTTCCATTTAACAAGGCGACTGGCGATTTAGGTTCTTTTGTGAGTGAAGTACACACACAAATCAAGTTTTGTGTTGATTTTTACAACTTATCAAAACATCGGGATTATTATTATATTATATCATCCATGTACTAAAAAGTTGTTATTTTGACATTAAAAATAGGCACTTCCATTTTATTTATTTGTATGAATGATGATGTGATGAACGTGACAGAATGATGATTTCAATACGTTTAGCGCTAAACCTATTCAGGTGATTTGTGGTACAAATGGGTCTTAACCGTCGCGCAAAATTGATTACACAAAACGTTTCGAAAAATTTGAAATTTTCAAGCCATGCTTCAATAGCTTCCAGCCAGCCCTCGGAGACATGCTCAGCCATTCAACTCATCGTCGTCAAGTATCAATTTCACGTCAAGTTGAACTTAGTGCTCAATAAGTAGCCACCTGTTACAGAATTATGCGATGTTTAAAGGTTTAAACACAGCAGCGCATATTAATGATGCCGCTTCAAGCGAAGTAGCTCTTGAAGCGCTGTTTTATTCCGCAGAACGAAAATATGAGCAGTACTTTTTATTTTAACTGTAGTTGGCCTGGTATTGCGGTTTTTATTGCAGTTCGTTTTGTATTTTCTCTGATATTTAAAGCGGTAGGAAATAAAAGCTTTATTTATACTGGAGTGCTGACTTAAATGCGTTGGATTTTCGAAATGACAGACTTGCAATTTTTATACAGAAGACAGTTCCGATTCCTAGTAAAAATGTCGGATGCTACAAGCCAGGGTCAGCTCGCTATCGGGAGGTTCCTGTTTCGGATTAGGCGGGAGGAAACGCCCGGGTGTTACCACTGTGTGGATCGCCCGGAGGACACGGTGGAGCTTACGGTGAAGGTCTGCCCGGCTTGGGCAGAGCACCGCCATGTCCTCACGGAAGCAATTGGCGGCGGCGATCTCTCGCGTCCGGCCCTGGTCCAGACCATGGTCCGGAGCGAGAGTGCATGGGAGACAGTCACCTTCTGCGAAGCAGTAATGCTCGCGAAGCAGGATGCGGAACGCGTGAGGGAGCGGCAGTCTGTGCGCCCTGATCTAGTTGCCGCAGGAGACGCCCTGGGCGGTGGGAATCGATAGCCGATTCCTGGCCACCGTAGGCGCGGACTTGCGGACGGCGAGCTATGGGCAGTTCGCCGTCCGGTAAGGACCAGGCCCGGGTCGAACGCGCGTTGTATTCCGGGCGCACCTCAAAGAGATGTCAGCACGCACTGACGGGGTCCGGTGCCTGCCAGGTTTGCGGGTTTGTCCGAAAGGGATACCGTCGCCCTGGCACACAGGCAACTGAAGAATCACGGGTGGGTTTAAGTCAGTAAAACTCTGATACGCCCTCCAGAGCGCTCCGCCCAGAGCGGGAGAAGTTATTTGATAATTTCCCAGCCAAAAAAAAAAATGTTTTTTTTTTTTCTTGGTTGGAAATGGGAACTGTCAGTTCGCTTTGTTAAAGTGAAATTACACAGATCAATTGATGTCAAAATAGAATCAAAATATAGGGTAGTGGTGAGCAGTAGATCCCAATCGCTTCTAAACTTACCAACACCAGCTGGATAGTTTAAAAGTAATATTAAGATCTGTTTTTAGTTATAGTAGAAAGCGACGCGACGGTTGCACGTTCGAAAAAGCTAGGATTATCTAAAAGCATGGTGATATTGGTAATGTATTGGTTGAGGTCTCCAAATTCTTATATAAGTAACAAGTACTTATAACAACCTTAACATCGTAACTGTGACAATAAATCACATTTTCAGTCCATTGTTATCTTTTACAATAAAATAACCATAGTAGATAAACGGTAGCGCGTGACCTAAGAAACATTGTTACAGACGTAATCAGCGTTCAAACTAATCGTTTTACTCAGATTAAAATCCTTCTACTAACCTTGGTAGTCGTTTTGACATCTTTCTTAGGGTGTTCCTACTTAGACAGCCACGCAGCCTTTTACCAGATGTAAATTTTTTCATCATCATTCTAATAAGCCAGAAATCGTCTACAGCTGAATGATGCTCACTTCAAAGAAGGCCAAACGGGCTGTATTATTTTAATTCAAATCTTGTTTTGTTATTAATTCTATTGAGAAGGTTTATAATGTATTAAAATTTCATTTGGGTCGTGGACTTTGTGGTCTCTAGCTTTTAACAAGCCTCTCAATGTATATTCTTTTTGGTATTGTATAAGATAGATGTCGTGATGGCCCAGTGGGTACGGCCTCTCACATGCACTAGGTTGTATTTAATTCATATGTAGGTACTTTCTGAGTGTATCTTGGACATCACTGACTTCGGTGGAAAAAATCATCGAGAGGAATTTCTGGAAATTCTAAAATAATATAAGTCTGATATCGCGAATCTGTATTGAGCAAGCGTTGTGCCTTCTTTTGTTGTGACAATAATAAGCTGCTTTTAATTGTATAAGATAGTTGTATACCAAATAATTGTCTATCGTGTTCTTGAGATGCCTCAGTTTGTTTCTAGTAAATTCTTTCCAGCTTCTTTTTATTACGCAAAATAAAAAAGAGGACACCTTCAGCAAAAAACTCTTTTTAGCTCGCCTTCAATAAATTTTCAAGCGACCAAACTAAATAATTCATCGGCATCGACCGATTGAAAGTTAGCAATCGAGTTGTAGCACCCCTAGAGAACAGTTTAAAGTGTGCATTGTGCGAGAGGAAATCTATTACACACAATGAGAGCAATACAAATCCAGGCGACACAAATAGCAATCTGATAAAATGAGGCTAGTAGGAGGACAATGGTTTGCGAGAATATTAGGACTGGTTTTTCTATACAGTCTTGTCTCGTAGATTGGTACCAGTTTACGTGATTTTGTGGTTTACCTACATTGTGAATTCTCTCCCTTCGCGCATTGATTGTTTCTGATTTCCTCATGTCATCGTATTATCCCGGAAACGTCCCTAATGAAGCTTGTGGTATAGGGAAGGGAAACATTCTTCTTCTGCGTTCCCTTGTCTCATGATACTTGGGGTTCCCACAATTGTTTTTTATCTTCCACACAGAAGGTTACCATATACACTGATTAATCTTCGTTCAGTTTTGCAGAATTTTTACTAGTGACTCATAGTTTCCCATCTTATCTCTTCACCACCCTTGGTTGACTGGTAAAGAATGCGTAAGACATTAATTCCATCTTTGTACCTTATTGTGTGCGAGAAGTTTTAAATAAATAAATATGTTATTGTAACAACTGTTTGTCATAAGCAGAGATCGGAATAGGTAGAGCTAATTTACCTAAACTTCGAGGAAGGATGTAACATAGAGTGGATAATACCTCCTTTAAAATCCCGGAATAATTATAATGACGTTTAAATCCCTGGATTTAAAAACCACGAATTATTTATTGGACTTTGTTTATAGTTAAAAAGTACTAAAATTGCTAAAAAAAGCTCTTTAATTTAATAGTTTTAGTACGGAACCCTAACTGTAACTATAAATAAAGTCCAATAAATAATTCGTGGATTTAAATCCCGGGATTTATACGTCATTATAATTATTCCGGGATTTTAAAGGAGGTATTATCCACTATATGTTACATCCTTCCTCGAAGTTTAGCTATATTAGCTCTACCTATTCCAATCTCTGATCATAATAAGTTCCTAAATAAAACAGCTGCTGTCGATTCAGATTTCACGAAACTTTGGTTCCTTTGACGATGCAGCTAAGAGTAAAAGTAACTATAACGTATCAACAGTCCAATCATTTACAAGCACACATCACTTGCATTACGAGGATGGCTCATTTCGTATACGTGTTGAACAGATGAGTAACAAAGCCCAAGTGCCTAGGGTGCAGCTGACGTCATTTTGGAGACTGATATACTTAATACACTTACCTATGAATTTTACAGACAACATGTAAATCCATTTAACGCTTTCAAGGACACTAAACGCCTATACAGACACTGGGCTTCTACTGAGAAATTCCTGATGGAAAAACCCAATAACACTTTACCCGACATGGGAATCGAATCGCTTGCGCTTGCAGTACAAGACCAACGAGGGATTGCAAATGTAATACATTTTCCAATAAATCTCGTTATTTACATGTTTCGAAGCGCTCATGGTCACTGCACGTATTGATGTATCGCACAGTTCAGAGAATATTAATTAATTTACTAATACGTAATACATGGAATTAAATAATTCGTTCATTGTAATTGATTTCATATTCAATAGCGTTCACCTTAAATATGGCATGCATAAGTTAGTGTATTGGAATATGTGATCAGCTCAATCAGAATTTTCTTGTGTAGAAACGATTGATTTACGTATATTAAGACAAATATCTACTCCTTATATGACATAAGAAGTAGTAAAATATCTATTCCTTATAAGACATAAGAAGTAGTAAGATCATCGACTTTTATTTCATTCCAATGGTACTTAACTTAGTATGTAATGCCGCCGAGCTGATATAGATGAATAATTGCCTTTATCCAACTTCGGCTAAACAATCTCTCTTTGGGAAAAACTTGAGTCGACCATTAAAATAATCCATAGATCAGTCGTCATCTATAACAGAAGAGGCTGTGGCGGCATCTATAACGCCACATGCGAACTACGCATCAAAGACCTGACGTCACAAATCCAGCATCGCGCAATCAGAGTTTACCGCGGGACTAGCATATAATATACAACATCCCGATATCAACCGTCGTGCAGTTGCCCATCAGACACGACACCCGTCTGCTCGGTGGATCCTCCCTTTTCAATACAGTATAAGTGAACTTTATACCCTGTTCCTCATACCTCTATATGGTAAACCAAAGAAGAAGAAAAGATAGCTGGATTGTGTAATATACATTTGATACTGATTAGACACTATAGAAAGTAAAAGAACACTGAGATAACGACTGTTAAAAATGTACAGAAGAATTCTTCAAGACGTACTTAGCTGATCCAAATAAATTCGGATAAAAGCAGGACCTTAATGATCGTCAAATTTGTAGCCAGAGCCGTCATTTTCTGTTAAATCCGCATCATTATGAAATAACTTGTTAATGCCTTTTTCATTTATTTATTTTTGTTAGGAACCTTCTCAAGAGCACTCACAACAACTTACCAAAGTTTCATCATAATCGGTCGAGTCATTTTCTAGTTTTTGCGAGACGCACGGCAATTAATTTTTATTGTATAGATCAGCCAATTAGCTATGGCTTAGTTAACCCAGAGGCAAACAGACTACCTAACTAATCAGTAATCAGTTTCCAAGACTTATCTCGTCACGACATCAAGCATTACATATTCAGAAACACGTGAATCGTAGACCAATACTGGGAACTGATGTTTCCATAAGCAAACTGTATTATTATCATTATCATTAGTGGGTATCACGCAAGTGAACGATTGAAGATCATTATAACATTCTTAAAACGGTAAAGGAAAACATCTTGAGAAAACTGGCATGTCCTAGAGCCAAAAATTCGAAGACGTGTGACATCCACCAATCCGCATTTGGACCCTCGTGGTGGATTATAGCCCACTCCCTCTCACCGAGAGGAGGCCTTGTGTCCCAGCAGTGGGAACGTTATAGGTTGATTATTAGGGATGCGCCGAAATTCGTTTCAAATTCGGTTTAACTGAACCTGTCGGTTTGAAGCGAACTTCGGCATTCGGTCGAAATTCTGTCCAAATGCCGAACATTCGAAACAAAAAATATTAAAATAACTCAACTGTTTTGACTAAATTAATAAAACAAATCCAGTAAAATAAAATCATAAGCTTTAAATTGGTTTGTTGTTTTCTAGTTGTTACATAATTAAAAATTAAATGTCTTCTAAACATTATCAGAATTTGACATCAAATATTTGAATAATTATCGCCAATAATCTAGTTTTTTTTATTTATATAGAAGTGTTAAATAAAATCTTATGATCTTATTGAACGTCTTGTATGTCTGTATTGTTAATTTGTTATTGAAATTGTGTGCATAATAATTCGTATGAGTCTTTTGTTACTTGATGAATAAACAATAACTACCCCCGGTATTTAAAATGTACCAATGGCAGGTTATGCTGCAAAAACCCAAGGATTCTACGGTATTTGGCAGGAGTCTATTACGTTTTTGTTCGTATACATTTCCTATTGAAAATAACCGAAGTTAGGCCTAACTATATATTTTCACCGAATGTTCGGCCGAAGTTCGTATTCGGTTCAAACCACGTTCGGCCCATCCCTACTGATTATGGTATTAAATTGCACTTTCAAAGCCCAATGACGAAACGTTTTAAAGTCTAAGCAGATTTACTTGTTAGTTGTAAAACATACTGTATCCTTTGATAGGAGAATTATATTTCAGTGCAAGAATAATCGTCTTTTTCAAATCAAATCAAAAGTGTATTTGCTAGAAACACATTGTTTTGGTAAAAAAATTTGTTTTGGTTTTCTGTTAAAGTTTGAATACTCGCTAAAGGATATCCTTTTGATGTCGTGATTTAGAAACCGAGAGACGTCCAAAACCTCATTAGCTAATCCACCATGCTGTACACAGACCGCAAATAAACGGTCGTACATACTGAAAACCCTATACATAAAGCCGAAGTAATCAACTAATTACAGTACCTACCTAAGTATGGAAATGTAGCAACATCGGCCTCAAAGTGTATTGGCATGAAACCTTTCAGGTTCAACCTTTGTGACATTGCAACGTTTGAGTATTGAAGACATTGGATTGATGAAAATATCGTTACTAGCTTAATGTTATATCTATGGGCTAGTTAAAGTAGGCTAGCGAACTAATTTTTATATGGACTCTACAGAAAGCATAAATGTTTTACACATGCAATCTGTGGACCAACTATAGTCAGCGGGCTATCAGCGCCCTACGGGTCCAATATAATAACGGGTTCAGGATGTTGAAGGGTCTGCCCCGTTTCTGTAGTGCCTCAGGTATGTTTGCACAAGCACACGTCGATGGCTTCCACGCCATCGTCAGACAGAAATCTGCGACTTTGCTTAGCAGAGTGCTGGAAAGCTCCAACTCCATCCATGAAGACCATAGAGAAGAGATGCGAGTCTCCTTTATTAGGTAATGTTGATCGAAGATGTATTTCGAACAACATCCATATATTCCTGTATTGTGGGTGCGTTTACAAACATTTAAACTGACATACACAAACAGCCAGACCCGAAACAACTACTTGTAGGTCATACAAATATTTGTTCCGTGCGGGAATCGAACCTACGACACGCAGCGCAGCAGTCAATCGCTTAACCACTGCGCTAACTGTGCCGTCCTCTGACTTGGCTATTGAAATATCTCTCAGGCATGTTTCCTCACAATGTTTTCCTTCACCGTTTTTTAAGCATGTGATAATTATGCAATACGCACATGAATCCGAAAAGTCAGAGGTGGTGTAAGTCAGTGGTCTTGGGTTCGAACTCGGGACCTTATGACTTGGCAGTCCGACGGTCACACCACTAGGCTATCATCATTGCATTGCGTAACACATTATCAATCACAATCTGAATGATTTTGAAGGATATTGCTAATCCATTGCTTCTAATACCTTTTATAACGTTTCATATTGAGACACGAAACAACAAAATTCGATCTAAAGAAAAGCGGCCACATTCCTCTAGCTAGATCGTATTTTGTTGCTTCGTGTCTCTATATGAAACTTTATAAAAGGTATTAGAAAATTAAAGACACTTACCGAGGTCACTGATTGAGCCGTTTTTCATAATTCCTTCTCAGTCACGAGATAATATTTTTTTAAAGGAGTAGCGCTAGTGAATCGTAGAATGCCCTCTTAAGGCCGACGCAGATTTAAGCGGGCCGCACCGAATTACAAAAAACCTCCTACATCGCTTTCGTACATTTTGTATGAAAAATTGCACTGCAGGCGCGCCGCACCGTACTTTTGTATTGAATTGCGAAGCGTTGCGGCCCGACGCAGCTATAATGTGCGCTTAGCTATAAAAACTTAATCCTAACTTAACACAACATGATATAACCACCACTACTGCTAACTTCAGTCGTTATGAAACACTGCAAAGACTGAAACAGTACAACAACCTAGACTACAGTTGCTACAGTATACTGACTTATAAACCCTACTCGAATGCACTAAGAAAGTCTTATGAAAGTTTTGTTATGACTTCAGAACTGGCAAGGAATTTGTAATTGTTAAGGCTCATACAGACTAGTGCGATATCGCGGGCGCGACGCGACACTAGTAGCACAATTTCATTGTCGGTGCCTGTAGCGACCGCGATATCGCGTGTGTCTGTATGAGCCTTTACTGTCTTTAGTTGATGAAGTTTGTGGACTAGAAATGGCTATAATAATTTCAGGATATAATAGACATTACGTAGAATCTTTGATTTTGTATGGGTCATAGAGTTTGACACGACTTATGTGCAGTAAGTTAGTAGACGTGAAATGAAATGAAATAAAATGTAATTAATGATATGGATATTTCTAACACCCCTAAAAATTTGGACGTCAAGATTCCTTTTCTCAGGCCCAAACTGCTAAATATGATTGAGAAAAATACTCAGCATCATCATTTCAGCCAAAAGACGTCCACTTCTGGACATAGGCCTCCCCCAAGCACCGCCACTTCAACCGGTTCTGTGCTTCCCGCATCCAGCGGATTCCTGCGGCTTTCACAAGGTCATCGGTCCACCTTGTGGGAAGCCTTCCCACCCTACGTCTTCCGGTACGCGGTCGCCACTCCAGAACCTTTCGGCCCCAACGGTCATCTGTTCTGCGAGCAATGAGTGCCCATAGAGAAAAATACTACCTACTGTATATTACAAAACATCTTTTACAATACATTATACAATAATCAGCCTATAATGGGCTGTAATCTACCACGTGCGCGTGGGCCCAATGCGAGTTGGTAGATGTCACATGCTTTCGAATTTTTGGTTCTAGGACATGCCGGTTTCCTCACGATGTTTTCCTTCACCGTTTTGAGAGCAGTAGTGATGAAATTTTTACACAAAGTAAAGCGCCCGCCTGGGTTCTTACTTCTTGGAAACATCTTTTAGCAATTGGCGAAAATATGGGTGTATAGCTACACCACTGCCCAACCCTTCGAGGAAACACGCGTAATGTTATGTTACTTTCAGCAAAGGACTCTTTGATGTCACCATCCAAATTCCACAAACTAACTCTTGCAAATGATTTAACCACATAACTTTCACAAAACTGACAGCGTTTCTATACTCTGCATTTTCCACGAAGCTCAAAAGTCATCCATCTTAGTTTAATATTGTAGAGTCTTCTGCACAATCAGGGTTTCAGGGTGCCTTTATGTCAATCATAATTAAACTTAATGCAGTTACTTTTTTTAATAATGTCTATGAAGCCTTATTTGTTTTTCAATGGCAATCGGTAGGTAGCCGTTAGAAGGCCAGAAGAAGGGGTGCTTGCCCCCGTTCCAACGTGCGGTAATTATTTTGTCATTCAACACTCAACGTCGAATGTTGAAAATCCAAAACTGCGCGATATAAAATCGCGGTGGGAAAAAGCTCACCCGTGCGAACACATGTACCGATATCTAGTTGTTCCATGCTGCAGGCAAATTATTCCCGCCGCAATTTTATATCGCCCGTGCTTACGGGAGCTTATTTGATGAGGCAAAAGGAAAAGGACGCTTGTCAATCATCTTTACATGATGTCTGAGTCCTATTTACGAGACATACATACATATTATGTAAGAAAATGAATCCTCATCCATAGCTTTCCAACAAGCGAGATCGAGGTCAAGAGGAGGCACATTTTTTTTTTTTTTAATATACCGGTAACTGGACGCTTTTTCGTCTCACATACAGACGAGCACAATCACAATTAATTACTTTTCTTAAACGAGAGAAGAGCTCATTACGCATTCCACTTGTTTCCTCGATATTATTCCGCAAAATACCGTCACAGGTGTCCGTATATCGCTCGTAATTATTTGCCTGTAAATTGAAGATCTTGTGCTATTATTCAAATGACAATGGAGCGAAAAACGTTGTTCTTACGGCAATTTGAAGCCGCGGAGAATGGATCCAAGCTTTCCAACCCGATACCCAATTAATTGCTCTGTAGATTGAGTTGAAATTAAAAAGTCTTTTAATGAAAAAGCGAGTAAAGGAAGATTATAAGCAATTATTTCTTAATCCCAATAATCCAAAAAGCATACTGATTTAAGTGTACTTTTTATTAGATTCGAGAGCGAAAGTTTAAACTTTTTGTAGAAGAATACCAATAGCTCTTTTCACAAAACTTCAGATAATAAATCCTGTGTAATATAAACTTGCAGCAGCTTTGAGAACTTTTCTTCTAAAACCCCCAAACATTGCCACTCCACAGTACTGAAGACGCGTACGCCACGCGAAGGCCGCGTAATGACTGTCATTACTCATTGGCCATCACAAGCTGACCTCCTATCTTGCACCGTACATCCCCCCTCCACCCGCAATTCATTTCGCAACGGAGTATCATGGCAGGTCAACAGTCATTGGTGGTTTAAACGTAGTGACGTAACGACGTGTCGCTGGCCATTTTTCTCATAAATAAGTGCCGGCTATTATGGGCGACGGTGCTTGTTCATGACACGTATTGTTGAACTAGGGCTACGCGATTACAATTGCTGATGGGCTCGGGAAACCCTTTTCTAGCGATTTCAAAGTCTCCTCACTTATTTAGTTTGAGCTTGTTGCAAATAACGTTTACCTACATGATTCAAAGCAGATAGGCCGCAGATTCTGTCTTTGATCCAGTAACCTTCCCCAAACCGTTTGCCAAAATTGGCTTAACAGATTATGGCAAGTTTTCTTCACAACTTTCCGTTCAACGTGGGTCTGGGCAGACCCATGTTAATCAAGTGGATGATCAACGAAACTACGCTAATTGCGTAACACAACAATCGCAATCTGAATGATTTTGAAGCAGATTGCTAATCCCTTGCTTCATATGTTCGAGAGTTCTGCTCAACAACTTAAATAACGCAATGAATGTTGTTAAACGGTCAAAAAGAAACTGATTCCTACTGATAGGCTGTTACGCAATTGGGCCTCTGATCATGGAACCCACATAATCGATGCCGAAAATCAAAATGAAAAAACCACCCAAAATAAACTGCTCCGCTGCCATTACGACACTACCATAAACCGTTCATAGTCCCTAATTCCGTCGCTTCTGTCAAATACTCTAGCCGAATTTGTTAACGTATTCGTAATAGTTTGTTTACTATGTTAATTGGATGTCTAGCCTATCCCGCAGATCAATATAACGGCATTTAACAGACACGCATTTGACAAATATTTGGCTAGTGTAAACGCAAGGTTCCATCGCTCTCTTTTCGTACATAGTTGGGGGAGGACAGGTATTGGATAGTGTCGTAGCTTGGAATTCTGGTTACAACACAAACAGCCTACGCTCAGGTTTCATTTTACCTCGCTACGTCAAAAAGGGAAGAGTTTGAATCTAACTTGGTATATGAGGGAGTGTTTACCTCGTACAGTCTATATTATGAAGTCGATTTCAACTAATGAAGTGAGATTTGTCTTCATCCAGAAGTATCTAGGCTTTATGAGGTCATAGGAAATATCATAAAAAGTCAAATAGCCACTGCCACTTTTGAACGTCTTAATTCATCCAGAAATAAAATTGGTTCTAATTGTCCCTTTCAAAAGATAGTTCCGTATCGATACGGAACTAGAATCAATTTTATTTCCGTGTGAATTAAAGACATTCAAACACAGTTAGTTTCTTGCCAATTATTTTCCAAGAATGGGCAAGAAACTCCACCGTTACTCCTTTAAACTGTTTTAAAATACTTTGTATACATCAATTATATCATTATATGTGAAGACGATGTACCTAGAATAAAATTGATATGCCACAACAGGTAACAATTAAAAATGAAGTAATGACGGATGAATTAGTTATGTGTTAGATACATGGTGCTCACATATTTACAAATATAGTGAAAGTAGACGAATTTACTAAAATTTTAACAAATAATAAGTGGGTGTGCGAGTTAAACTTATCACAGTATGTAAAATTAATTTCATAAAAATAATAAATTATACAATTAAATTAGCAACTTGTTTGATTTTGACTAGACTCTACATTGTCCTATGGAGCAAGACCAGCATGTTTCCAAGCATTCTTATCTTGGATATAATCCTCTAATTTGTAATAAGCTTGTTAACAAAGCGTACTCTAGACATCTTTATATGAAACATCTAAAGTTCGTTTTCTGTAGCCGAGTGTTTCATATTACAGCTGCGAATTTTCTCCATCACAACTAAGTTAACGAGATTTTGTCATGTTTTCAATATAAGCCACTTAGTCTTTTTAACACTTTCACCAGACCGCTAATAGGATTACAACCTCATTAAGGTTTCGCGAAGTGGACGACCCCTGTACAAGCGGATTGTGGTTGCAAAACCCTTAAGTGTTTATTCAAATTCACACTTCTAAACTCTAAATGCGATCTTACTTTACTATATATTTTGAACCATTTTCTCAGTTTATACTATAGCAAAGAAATCATTCCTCTTAAGACGTAGCCGCATTTTCATCTCAACTTCGTATCATTATGCTGACCATCGATCTCTTCGGGTATTTCATTAATATGCTCACATTGTTTCCTCATTAAGGATTCTGGGCGAGCATATCCTACAAAACTACACCCTATTGTATAACATCGCATCGATGGACGCAAGAATCTGTATATTGATTAATGATTCAATTCGCTTGTAGCAGATAGTCAATAGTATCGGGCGACAAAGGAAGCTATAAATTGCCAATCAGAAACAGCGCACAAAAATACTTTCTACAAGGCTGCTGGGTAGGAACCTAACAATTATCAACTTTATTTTTGATATGGACTGTGGAATAAGTCTCGAGTCGAACTATGTAAATGTCTATTAACTGCTCCCAAATAACTATGTTTACGATACCCCTTGGTAAGACTGGTTATCAGACTTTTGGGCTTTTGACTTCCCGTAACGGCTGTCAAAGATCTACGAATGACAGCCGGGACCAACGGCTATCTTGCTTTGCGAGGCATGGAGAGGTCTTGATATGTAATGGATGGTCATCCATCCAAGAACCGACCGCGGCAAGCGTAGCCTTACCTTCATCGTCCCGTGCGGCTATTATCATTTAGCCACGAATGCTTTTATTATCAGAACTAGCTTTTGCCCGCGTGGATGTCGGTTAACGCGTAACAAAGTAGCCTATGTCCTTCTCCATATCCCAGGCTATCTCTGCCAAATTTCATGACGATCGATTCAGTGGTTTAGGCGTGAAAACGTAACAGACATACAGAGTTACTTTCACATTTATAATATTAGTATGGATAGTATGGATTATAAAGCTTCCGAACTCAAGTTACTCAAGAACACAAGAAAGTAGACGGAAGTCGTGAAAAAACGGTAAAGTATAGTTAATTACACGTCTTGCCAACCCTATGATGGTGACGTGCTTAGCAACCAGTTACGTGTAGTCTTTTATTGTTAATGAACACGCGACTGTAGTAGAGGAATATTTTGACTGACGCACTCCGCGAGACCGCGACAGACGGCTTGGCTGGGGTCGCCCGGATTTTATTGTTTATACGCCAGGGGTGAAACGTGTTGAGATTAGCTGCACGCGATTTGCTATTATAAAAAGCTGTTTATAGGTCGAATGACTCGACTCAAATGGGTCCCAAAAACAAACAATTAAATGTAAAATTATTTGATTGTTTGCATTTATTACAGGCCTTTATTGTGGATTTATTGTGCTTGTTCACTTAATGGACTCGAAATTGATTAAAAAGCTTCAGTTTTGATGGAACCCCAGTGGTTTTAAACACAGTCGTGCATCATTCAGTTAGATTCCAGCTAGGATAAACTCAAACCCAAAGCATTTTATTTCAATTGAAACATTTACAGCCATTTTTGAATTGTCAAGAAGTCGGTCAGTCAGAAATATGGAGCTAGTTGCCGATTCTTTAGCGAAGTAGGTTCCTCATCATCTGCCTAGCATTTTCCCGACTATGTTGAGGTCGGCTTCCAGTCTTCCCGGATGCAGTTGAATACCAGTACTTTACATGGAGCGACTGCCTATCTGATCTCCACAACCCAGTTACTGCGTAATACGATACTCCTTGGTAAGACTGGTTGTCAGACTTTCGGGCTTCTGACTACCTGTAACGACTTCCAAAGATCCACGAATGACGGCCGGGACCACGCTTAACGTTCTTTCCGAGGCACAGAGGGGTCTTGGTTAGAATAAAGATATAATGTAAAGGTCACCCATCCATGAACCAACCGCGGTAAGCGTAGTTAACCTGATCGATCGAACCGTACGGCTTTTATTACTTAGCCACGAGCCCCTCTGCAAAGCGAAGTAGATTCCTATGAAGATATTCTCTGATAACTCTGACACCAGGTTAGTCGCTGACCACACGAAAAGAAGATGCAGATATTTAGGTGGGTCAGTAAATTGTAGTCTTTCTTTTGGTTCTAAGGAAGCTATTTGAATACTTATGCCTTTGTCCCCAATTATTCCGCCGTCATAAATTTGAAGTCGGTCTGAAACTTTTAACGGCTTTTAACTTAAGACTAAGCGTGGCTCTATAGCAGTCGTAGGTGTAAAGGTGGCGAGAAAGTTATTGCCACTTGGCAGTTACAGCAATATTGTTAAGTTGTATACCTATTTTATTCTTTCGATCCAGCTTGTCCTGCAAAGAAAAATGATGATATTTTAACAATAGATCATATTGTGTAGAATAAAACGTCTCAAGTCAAACACGGGTGCTTTTGACAAAGAGGTCTCCTTATCTCACGCTCAAGATCCTAATTATAGCTGTACAAGGATCTTTTAGCGCGTGGCCTAAATCGGAACTGATGACGCCATCTAGTTGAATTCAATACATTTCACAAGTGTTTACCAACAGTGCCATTCTGTCAACGTCATTCAAGCGCCATGTAGCAATTTACCTACCAAATCAGCACCGTTGTTTATGTCAATTAAGTCCCTTTGATTTCTGTACCCACGGTTCACAAAGCAATCAATTATGCTCAGATCTTAATTTCGCCATTGTCAGGCTGCCTGTTTTCCAACTAATTTATTCATCTTTCATATTTTGTTCATTCATCTGCTGGAACTGGTTGCAGGCTCATTAGCAAGCGTGCCATCACTTTTATATTTCCTCATGTATGGAATCGTAAACAACGGACCGTTTTCGTATCACGTACTCACGAACTAGTCCTTTGTACGGAAAATCGTGGACTGCATTCCGTTTAAATGCCAAATATAATTTAATACTAGGTGGACGGTTGCAAGCCCGAGAGTCCGGATACATACGTGCGTCCTTGATGGCATGTTGGACTTCGGCGAAAATGTAGAATGGAAGTAAAATATAACGTAGAAGGTACGAGACGACAATTTTGGAGTCCCCTAGTCCTAGGTTGAAAACAGAAACCATTTCACCTTTCTCTGACGAATCCATTCAGGATTTCTAAACGAAAATGAGAAGAAGACTTCAGTACATGACATTGTTGACATATAAGGCAGAAATTCCACCGATTTAATCTAAAATTATTAATTCTTTGTCCTATATTCAATTGTCATTGAAGTTAACGTAGGCAGAAGCTATACAATGTGACGCTATGCATCCAATAAACGACACACGAACACTTTGTGCGCGCGTATTTGACTTCGCTCTGAATTAAAATGTTGGAGATTTTATCTCCAGCCCATTCACACGCTGCTCGCTGAGGCATGGTTTTATGTCATTACTTACTGGCGTACGTGTGGTTTTGAGGACTTTCATGTGTTATTTTTGAGTCAGATCACCTTTGCCCTAGTTTTAGCCCAACATTAAGGGCCTTACAAATAAACACGGAATAAAGTTATGACAAGCATAAACGTCAAAAAATTTATGGTTATACCGAAGTTATTCTTAGCATAATTTTATTCCGTGTTTATTTGTAAGGCCCTTAAAGTTTACTAATTCTTCAAAAAGTATGTACGGTCGACTGCAAAAATCCATGGACAATACAGAAACAAAATCGTGTGAAGCGAAAAGCGAAAGCTAGTTCTATTTTCGAAAATTTTAACTCAAACGTTCACTGGAAAATAGACACTAAGGTATCCATGCAATTTTGCAGCATGTAAAAAAAAATCACATAGCCGTCAAATACGTATTCTGTTCATCAAACTAAGTAACATTGCACAAAAGAAATTGCTGGGAAACAACTTTATTTTTGGAGTAAAAAAAACTATTTACGGGAGTGCTCATTGTAACGCATGCAAAACTTATGGGTGCATGCAACGATACAAGAGTCGTAGGGGTATTTAAAACCTGTGTGGTGGTCCAGTAAATGATAATAATGACGTTAACGAAGTCGAAAGTCACCTAATCTAAAGAATAAGCGTCTTTTAACACCTGTTATATTACTCGGTAGATCTTCTTAATCCAACTAGCAGGGAGGCGATGCTAACAGCCAAATAAGAACATCTGCTACAGGAGACAGACAGTTTCACTATTAATATATCAGCTAGTACAGTCCTCCAAAGGCCTTCCATTATTTCTGTTTCTCACGGCTGTTTGCTGTTGTGAACACATCCTTATCAAACAACCTAGTTTTTCTCGCCATTTTCATGTGATTCTTTCCACATCAGTTCAGTTTACGGCTCTGCAATCATCGTCAGATAGGTAATATAGTTTCACTAGCTTTTGCCAGCGGCTTTGCCCGCGTGGATGTCGGTTATCGCGTAAAAAGTAGCCTATGTCCATCTCCATATCCCAAGCTATATATCTGCCAAATTTCATGACGATCGGTTCAGCGGTTTAGGCGTGAAAACGTAACATACAGACAGACAGACAGAGTTACTTTCACATTTATAATATTAGTATGGATTTCATCATCATCTTCCTGCCCTTGTCCCATGTCACTTGGAGTTGCCGCAACACGATTTCTTTTTCCATTATCTCCTGTCAACCGTCACTCTATCATTCTCTCCCTTCTCTTTTATATCATTCTTCACACAATCCATCCATCCTTTTTTTTTTTTGCCTAGAATAAATGAATATATCAGGGCCTCAAGTCTGCTATTACAATAGTGTCAGAATGGTCTCTTCATTGTGAGTTTTTGACAGATTTACCATACAAACACTGTCAAATACTCACAATGGCGAGACCATTCTGACACTATTGTAATAGCAGACTTGAGGCCCTGGTGTACCGGAAAGTTTTTACCGGATTTTTAAATGAAATGACACATAATTAAAAAACAAAAAAAAAATGGTATTTATTCAAAGTATTGGCCATTCGATGCTACACACTTTGTTCATCTTTCTGGCAAATGATGAATACCATCCCAAAAGAACCGCTTGTCCTTTGAGCGGAACCATTCAACGACCCATTTTTCGACTTCTTCGAAATTTGCAAAGTGCTGCTCAGCCAGTACGTGCCCCATTGATGCGAAAAGGTGATAATCGGACGGAGACAGGTCCGGAGAATACGGCGGGTGTGGTAATACGTCCCATCCAAGCGATTTTAATATGTCTTTCACCGGTTTTACTGTGTGTGATGGTGCATTATCATGCACCAAAATTACTTTACCGTGTCTTCGGGCCCATTCTGGACGTTTTTCAATCAATGCATAATTCAAATTGATTATTTGTTGTTTTTAGCGATCAGTATTTACTGTTTCACCAGGTTTTATAAGTTCGTAATACACCACACCACCCTGGTCCCACCAAACACAGAGCATTGTCTTCTTTCCGAAGCGATCCGGCCTTGGAGTTGATGGGCCAGGTTGGCCAGGCGATACCCACGATTTTTTACGTTTTGGATTTTCGAAAAAAAAAACAATTTCATCACCCGTCACAATCCGATGTAAAAATGACTTTCTTTTGTACCGTTGAAGCAGCATTTCACAAATAGTTTTTCGATTTTCCATTTGTCTATCATTCAGTTCATGTGGCACCCATCTTCCTAGTTTTAAAATCTTTCCCATTTCTCGTAAGCGGTCGCTAATCGTTTCTTGTGCCACATTTAACCGTTCTGCTAATTGTTTTTGAGTTTGGGTTGGGTCTTCGTCCAATAACTCCTGCAATTCCACGTCCACAAATTTTTTTGGTCTACCCGAACGTCTACTGTCTGTTAAATCAAAATCCCCACTTTTAAATTTTCGAAACCACGTCTCACACGTTTTTACGCTTGGAGCATGCTCTCCGTAAGTTTCTACCAGCAACACTGACTTTCAATGGCCTTTTTCTTTTGATGAAATAAGAAAAGCAATGCATGCCGCAAATGCTCTTTGTCAGGTACAAAATTCGACATATTCACAGAGCTACAAAACTATAACACTATTATTTAGTCAGAATGAAAATGAGTAGTTTTTGAACGTTAATGACAGTAGAATAAAATGACATACTCGTATGCCAAATTATTTTATTCCATACTGACGGCTAGCGGCATCTGTCAGAAAAACCGGTAAAAACTTTCCGGTACACCTGATAAATATGGATGGATGGAGAGGGTCCATCCATCCATATTTATATTCATTTATTCTATAGAATATAACCACCATGTAGGTACCTACCTACATAAAATGATTTAGTTGTATTTCGTGCATGTCCTTGATACGAAACTGTCAGGCGTAACGGAAACACACGTGCCCCATTACATCGGACATCAGTGCCGGTTGCGCTGCATGGTGCAGAGATAGGTACCCGTGTTCCATGCGAGCATTCATCACGTTGACGGAGGCACTTATGTAACGTGGGCTATACCTAGAGGAAGTAACATTACCTTCCAGGTTTCATTAAACTGGCGCGTTCAGTTCTTGTTAGGAATATTTCACGGTATGCTGAATATGTAACGAATGCTGCCTTTTTGGTTTATTTTAGTATCATGGGCCTGGGTTGATTGTAATTTACTGCCGCGCTAAAATAACTTCTCGTTCTGAAGTTAAGTTAGTTCGGATGTTTGGTACGCTTCTACAAAGCTACTTTACCCTTTACTTATGTAGCACTGTCCCATCTGTATCCAGGATCTAGCACAAACATTATGTAACATCTGTGTATTCGTTCGCGCACAAAAATATGTTTAAAATAAAACGATTTGCGGAAAAATAAGCATTAAAATAATATTAAATGATAAATGCCAAAAAATGCTCGACTGGCTGTTTACAATGATGTGCCTACGCTTATGTATGGAAGTGAATGTTGGGTGTGGTAAAAAGCATGAAAGTAGAATTAATTCTGTGGGAATGCGTTCCTTGCGAAGCATGTGTGGCGTGACTATGAATGATAGGCTGAAAAAAGATGTGATAAAGCAACGGTGCGGTTAAAAAGAAGATGTAGTGACAAAAATGTAAAAGAGTATGCTTAGATGGTTTGGTCATGTTGAGAGGATGAACGAAAGGCGACTGCCAAAAGTTATTTACAAAGCAGATGTGAGTGGAAACGCCGGGATCCCGACGCCCTAGGAGAACATAAGTGACCTAATTGGTGATATTCTTCAGAAAGGTCAGGTGCGTAGCACTCGCAACCGGCGTGCGTGAATGTAAACGAAGCAAAAGGAGTATGTAAGGAGCGTAGCAGGTGGCGTTCTATAGTTTCTGCCTACCCCCGTGGGAAGAAGGCGTGAGTTTATGTATGTTTATGTGTGCGTGTGTTGTAAATTATAAATTCATATTATAACTTTAATGCAAACGCAATGATAGCTAATTAAATACTTCAGGTTTGTTAGTGCGAAACTGTGATTTCTAAACAGGTCTACAGGTTATTATTTATTTTATTTTGTATTGAGAGGAACAGCGAACATCATCACCATCATCATCGTCATTATTATACATTTTTGTTTCGGAAGGTTCAAAACTATTTTGGTAACATACCGTAGGATAGGAATTCGAGGCTAAATAATAACAGCCGCAAAGGTCGATCGGAGGTTAAGCTACGCTAGCCGCGGTCGGCTCGTGGATGGGTGAGCACCCATATCGAGACCCCTCCGTGCCTCGGAAAGCACGTTATGCCGTTGGTCACAGCTGTCATCCGCAGTCGTTATGGGTACCTACTCAGAAACCCAACATTCTGACAACCAGTCTTACCAAGGGGTATCGTGTTGCCCCCTTACTGGGTTTTGGAAGTCAGATAGGCAGTCGCTCCATGTGAAATACTGGTATTCACCTTAGTTGTGAAAAAGCTAGTCAGATTGATGTTGACCGTAGAAATCACCTGCTTTCTATGATCTTTCTATAGTTCGCTGCTGTCTTGTGGTTTGATGTGATCATGCCATTATGTAACAGTGAGATAATAGCATAATCATCGCGCTTGATCTAGCATGCAGTTTAGTGTGATTTTGACAAGATGATACCATCACTCTTTGTGTTCATATTAATTTCCGTTGTTCCGTTTGACAGACGTTTCTTGGATTTCAGGAATCGCTTCCTTAACTTAAACAGAGCACAGAGTTATTTATAGGAATTAGCAGAATTCATACGCTTAAATTATATCATCACTAGCTTTTGCCCGCGGCTTCGCCCGCGTGGATGTCGGTTATATCGCGTAAAAAAGTAGCTTATGTCCTTCTCCGTATCCCAGGCTATATCTCTGCCAAATTTCATGACGATCAGTTCAGCGGTTTAGGCGTGAAAACGTAACAGACAGACAGAGTTACTTTCACATTTATAATATTAAGTATCATCATAAGGCTAGAATAACTCATTTTGAATTGCAAATCGTGGTAACTCAATATTTATTCCTTAGCTGAGGATTGTATATTTGAATAAAAATAACATAGACATTACTTATGGGCTCACTGCCCTTGTTTGTTTGGATCTGCTTAAACTTTCTGTTATAATAACACAAAGAAGAAAGAGAAAAATGTTTATCCTAGGTTCCCTCTTTAGGTAATGGGTCTTGTGTTCAAACTCGAGTGGGAAGTGGCTCTTGTATTCTTGTTTGCCGATCGCATCTTTCTTTTAACATAATCTCAGAAATACTAAATCTTTTATTTTTAAAATCATGTGCCCTAATCTACTATAAATAAATAATACCAGCATTGATCACTACGCTTGCTGAAAACAGGTTAGTGATGTCAAACTTATAACAACTAGAAGTCCATGTTTCCTCACGATTTTTTTTTTTTTTTTTTTTTTTCACTGATATCAGCAATATCCAAGATAAACTCAGAAAATACATAATTTTGTATCTCTAATCTTCTTTAATTATGCTTGTCTTCAGCGGAGCCGCCACCGCTGGTGAACGTGACAGTCCACGCGTCCACCATCCTGGCGCTGATCCTGTGGAACGTGGCTGGCGATGGCGGCCATCCCATCATAGACTTCACTGCACAGTACCGCTCAGCGGCGCCTGTCAACGGCACCCTGGAGCCTTGGAGGCCCATCAGCCCCAACCATATCAGTCCTAATTCGGTAAAGGAGATTTTATTATTTAGTACAGAAGACCTGCGTTATAAACAAGACAGATGGCCTGAAGTTTATAAGATAGTGAATTTATTACAAATTACCAAGCTGGTTTGATTAATGTTTATCTATAACTTTCCAGCGCCAAGTTGACGTGTACCACCTAGACACAAACGCGTCCTACTGGTTCAGGGTGTGGGCGACCAATGCCCTAGGGCCGGGGCCGCCAGTAGAAGTGCTTGCTACAACTTTGTACAGTGACCAGGAGGCTGGTAAGTCATTACTATACTACATAATAAAACGTGCAACTAACCGAGACGAAGTGGTCCCATGTGGGCGCCAATAGTTTAAGATTGAGTCTTTTTATTGAAATTAGTGTCCTGAGTTGCTGGTTTCTACGCCCTTGGGCGATCAGGAGGCCTGTGAGTCATATAATGTAAATGGTTAAAGGGTATCCGACATAATTACTTTTATGATCACTGGGGCCACTTGGGCGCCAATAGTAGTAATTGGCGCCCACCAAAGTGGCCCCAAGGTGGGCGCCAATAGTTGGATGAGATTTCCCAGTCTTCGAGCCATCTAGTTCTATGAACTGGGTCTGGGGGGTCCTGTTCAAGATCATGTGTTTCAAATAACATTTATTTATTTATTTATTTATATAATCACAACTATTATTACAGGTACAAAACCCAATGCAATAGCGAAGCAAACCTAATCTTATTTTCTAAAACTTCTTACATAAAATGTTATCCTTGTGAATTCACTCAGTGTACAAGCAAAAATGTCTATCTCCTCTGCTACAAGGTTAAGGGTGCGAAGCGCCCGCGTCAGGGGCGCCTCATTTACCAGATTAGTCCGGCCACGAGGTACAGCCAGCAGCTGAGGCCGCCGTCGCCGCCATACATATCTGTCGGGCACACTCAAACACACCAACCGTAATATGTTGGCGTTATGTATCTTGCCTCTAATTAGTTTAAATAAATATGAGACAAGTGCGAACTCACGCCTAACTCTCAGCTCATTGTATCCAACCATGCCTAATATAAACAAGGTTGGATACTTAAGCGGGTAAAAGGGATATACTCCATAAAGTCTCAAATATAAAAATCTAACAAATTTATTTTGTATTCGCTCCAACATGAGACTATATTTAGTCTCATGTGGAGCCCAGATGAACTGCATTGCATTCTAATAAGCTTCTCACCAAAGTATTGTATAAAGCGATAATCGCCGTAATATTTGTGAAACCACGAACAGTACGCATAATAAACCCCAAATTTCTGTAGGCCTTTTTACAGCACTTGACTATATGATCACGAAACGCCAGCTCCGCGTTAAGACTAACTCCTAAGTCCCTAACCTCTGTAACCCTGATCATCGGCACCCCATCAATGTTATAATCATGTACAATAGGACTACGTGCACGCGAGAAAGTGATGGTGACACATTTTTTCGCGTTGAATTGCAGAAGGTTTTCCTTGCTCCAAGTAACTACACTGTCTATGGCCTTCTGTAAGCGTTCACAGTCCTCCTCACCCCTCACCAGGGGCGTTCCTTTCATTAAAGCCGAAAAGCCCGGCTTTCAATCAAAAGTGAGCCTATTAATAAAAAAACTACACCTGTAAACAAACTCAATGTCGCAAGAATTGATACGAATAATAACATTAAACTCTCCGCGTAGTACCGGCCAGTCGGCCACAAGAATAAAAACGTGGTACCGGCCGCGCGCTATATACGTACTACGATCATCGATTTAGAAATGACTACGATGCAACGTTGCCAGAGTTACATACTCAAGGAATAATATTTAAATTCATCGCCTCTTTCATCATGCACCGTTGCCAAACTATCTCCGATGCCGCAGTTGCGATCTCGCTCTAACGTTATAGCGCTAAGCAGGAGGCGAGATCGTATCGATGAATGAAGTATAGCTTTCTCGCTCACACAAGGTGGCTTCAAATCGGGCTTCTAACTTCTCATTTTTTCGCAAAGAAATGTGTTAACGTCCTTGATATGATAGTATGTACTCATTTTGCAAATGTTCGAATTTTTAAGCCCGGCTTTTGACTTTTTATGAATGAAACGAATCGTAGTAGGAGGTGGTAGGATTGTAGATCCTGAGTATGTGTGCGCGAGTCGCTGCGCAAAGCGTGAATTTGCATGATGTAATTTCAAATTAATTGTTTTGAGCGGTTACTGACGCCGTTTATGTTTTGCTTTTTTAAAATTTTCTGTGAGTTTGTGTTGTGATTAGTTTTTCTGTAATTACCTTCTTTTTGAAGTGATGAAAAAGTTTCTTATCATTAAAATTAATTCGGAAACGCATGTTCCTTGTGAAGGATTAAAGTGTGTATTGGTGTGCAATACTTGGAAAAAGACTTGGAAAAAGGTAAATACTTTGAGTTTTACAGACAAATATAATCTCGCTGAATACATTATGCGTGTCGAACACAATCGCGCTGTTTTTCAAAGATTAGGTTGATGTTGTGTGTCATTTAGCACTTTAAGAACTTCCTTTCCGAGGTCACAATGAGTTTAAAACCTCATTCAATAGAGGCAATTTCTTAGGGCTTGTATCTTTGCTTTCTTTATACGACCTAGTCTTAGAGAAACATATGCAGCAACAAGATGGCAACAAACCGGAGCCCAGTTACTTATCAAACGAATTAAATGTAAGCAATGTGTAGTTAGAAATCACAAATCAATCAATTATTTGTGCGCCATCTAGTAGCCGTATTGTAATATTTTTCCCATAATAACTGTTGCGAATTTGCGAGCGTTTGAAATATGAATTATTACGACTCGAAGAGCTCTGTTGTGCCAATAATGATAATAGATGGCTCACGTATCATATTTTACACGATACTGATAACTTGTACTTATAATAGTTGTAATTTTCTAAAGAATTACCAGTAGGTACTCTCCGTATTTAAAATTTACCTATAATTAAGCATAACATCACGCCTGTATTCCGCGGAGGGTTAAGCAGAGGTATGCCTACCTAGCTACACCCACATTTTTCCAGTCATGTTTTGTTGTTAATTCATATTTAAATATTTAGGTCTATATCTATACCTTATCTAGCAACTAATACCACTGATATTTGTTTTATCAAATTTGTTGAAAAACATACATAGTGGTATTAGTTTTGGAACAAAAGAATAAATCGCAATTACTTACAATTATGAAAAACGAATATTAGTTAGTTCTTTAACGGCTCAGTCGGTAGGCGCCACTTTGCCAGGCAATAGGGTAGGGGGTGTTTTTTATCCAAAATATATATTGGCTTGCCCTAATTTTGACCCCTAAGCACGCCACTGCCCCTCACTGCCATGGATAACTTAAGATCGTCTGCAAATAATAAACAATTTGCATCCTTAACGACTTTGGGCAAATCATTTACCATAATTATAAATTGCAGAGGTCCGAGATTAGTCCCTTGGCTTACACCAGACCACGTAAAGTACGGCTCTGACTTGTGTCCCTCGTACTCTACGTATTGCTGCCTATCCCTCATGTAACTGGCGAAGAAATGAAGTAGGTGCGGAGTGAAGCCAACGGCTGCTAACTTCATGAGCAACACGTCATTATCGACCAGGTCAAATGCTTTTTTAAAATCGAAGTAAGCAGCGTCAGCTTGCACCCCACTGTCTACAATCGGCAACACATGAGCCATGTAACTTAGTAAGTTACTGGTGGTGCTCCTCATTGGTATAAACCCGTGCTGTGCATCTGAGAGTTGCGTTCTCACTTGAGTAAAAATGCTGTTATGAATAGCGCACTCCAGCACTTTAGCCGGTGACGACAGTACTGCAATAGGCCTGTACCCACTAACATCGTCGTCGAGTGGTTTTCCATCTCTCTGGAAACACGGCTGCCGTCAGACACTTATTGAATATATGGAGCAACGGTACAGCCAGCACAGATCTACAGTCTCTGAATATGTAAGGCGGAATACCGTCCGGTCCCGCAAATCTTTTCGGCTTAAGTTGTTCAAGTGCACTTTGCACATCCTTCAACTGCAATTCCTGCAGATGAATCCGCGCCGCTCCATTCTCACCACCCGCGCCTTCTATTGCCGCAGCAACATTCAATTCGGGCTGTCTCGCGCTATAGACTGAGTGAAATTACTGCGCAAACTCTTTCACACATTGCCCACCAGACAAAACCTCCCCGTTTTTTAAAATCCTTTGTGGACCTCGACTACCTCTTTTGGAGTTTACATAGTTCCAAAATGAACATCCCTGATAAGTAACGTAGTAATTTACCAGAGAGCATTTCCATTACTCTGAATCGAAGTTATTCCAGTTTACGTGCCAAACCCAAAGGAGTTGATAGAAGGCAGGCCGCACAATTATCATAAATTAATTAATACATCTACACAAGTAAATCTCGCGACAAGCTTTTATATCATATAAATTGTGTAGTATGATAAATTGATGTTTGATTTTAAGATTTAAAGTTTATTTTCTTCTTTTTAGAGCATATAAATCAAAGCTTGTTTTTAAAAAAAAAGTTTTTTTTTTTGTATACCTTTATTTTCAACAAATAAACCTCTTTTTCTGTCCGCCATATTCGATTTAGAGTGAATTAATTTAATTTTTCGTATTCTTCTCAGCAAATCTTTTAATTTGATACCCATATTAAAGGAGTGCCTAAAAAATAACTAGTCCGCCATATTGGATTTAGAATTTTCGTAACATAACATGACGTAACATAACATAATTGTAATAAATGATGCCTATTTCTTTTGAGATTTTGATAGGCCTATATTAAAATGTAAGTTGTGTTGACATTACAGAGCTGTACAAGCACTTCTTCTCGGGCGCAGAGCAGTTCGACGCGCGCACGTGGGTGGTGGCGGTGTGCGTGGTGATGGGCACGCTGGTGGTGCTGGCGGCCGGCACGTGCTGCGTGCTGTGCCGCGAGTGGCGGCGCCACGGTGAGCCCGCGCCCTAGCACAAGCCGCTGCCGCGCCTCTACTTCATGTGGGGCTAGCGCGCGGGGCATGCGAGCGTGACTGATTCATACTCGTCGACTTTTCGTTCAACTTCGAGAGTTTGAACGGTTCAACTTTTTGCTCAATTGATCAAAAACTGTCATTTCGCGTGACTGAACAGTTTTTGATCGTTTGATAAAAATTCCGTCACCGACCAAATTTTAAGCTCAAGCGTTCAGATTATTCAACTGACGATAACTCGACGATTATAGCGCTCAATTCAGTTAACTTTCATTCCATTGATAAAATTAAATTGAAAATTAGATTATTATTTATTCACCGATCGGTCATGCGAGCATCGTACAATTTGAGTTGGTCGTTCGATTTTATAATTCGATCGATGATGAACCAATAGCAATAATTTAAAAGTTATTAGCATTAGCATTTATGATATAAGCTTGGTAAAAAGTATCCAGTACATTTGAACAATAATAATGTTTAATGAATTGATCGTGCGGTCAGGTGATCAATTATAGGGCTTAGGATATTTGCATCTAATGAATAACAGAGTAGGGGAACGTTCATTAATTTATTAAAATAAATATTATATATATAAGAATTTTCAGTCGCAACAGTCGAAAGTGTAGCCAATCGAACCAAGTTTGAAAGATTATTCCTGTTCTTGCGATAATTGAAACGCTTAGACTTTAATAAGAGCATACTATAACAATTCATAATTAGAACATTAAAAGCACAATTTTACAATTTTCGACGCACAGCTTGGAATTTCAAATGATAAATAATTAATATAAAATATTATGAAAAAATACAACTATAATATTTATAATAAGTGCCAATTTTAAAATAAACAAACAAAAATCTTCCAAATAAATAGATTAGATTTTTATAAAATAAACAAATGGTACAAAAATATACATTTTCAGGCGTTCACTAGAATTTCTACGCTACGCGATTGGTGCTATGCATATGATATTGTTATTGATAACTGAAATACCAAAAAAGCAATCGATTGAATCTCGCTTTAAGTAGTTACCTATTTGCTGTAATATTGCCGAGGATTTACTATATTATGGTAGGTAGTTATATTTAGGTAGGTTGTTGGGAAGTATGCCCGGTATATTTTAACGACTCATTCAGTTCGAAAATCCTGAAGGATATAATAATTCAGACTAACAAATTACCAGGAACTGTGTCTTGAAGATGAACTACGTGATCGAAAAATCACTCGATCATTAATATCTTAGCAACGCTCAAAAGATATTGGGGTTTATTTATAAACGCTGCTTAAAGTTAAGTAAGGATTAGCGAATGTTTAACCATACATTTTTGACGTTTGAACGTCACTTAACTTTAAGCAACGTTTATGAATAAACCCCTTAGTGTTCTATTCTAATTCCATTTAGACAATTCAAACGAGGACCATAAAGGAAAGGTTTAATGGGACATATAGCATATTCAGCATATAATGTTCCCACTGCTGGGACACAGGTCTCCTGTCTATCAGAGGGAGTGGGCTGTGTTCTGCCACGCGGGCCTAGTGCAGGTTGGTAGATGTCATTATGTCTACGAATGTTTTGATCTAAGACATGCCGGTTTCCTCACGATGTTTTCCTTATTAATTTATATATACTTTGTTGTACATCAGATTACACATTACAAAAGAAAAGAAAAACTTATACACTACAAAATATACAATGGGCCTTATCGCTTACTGCGATCTCTTCCAGGCAACCTTGGCATGGACAGTGAATTTCTGGACATAAAATGGAGTTGTCATTGGTGCAAATAAAAAGTATAACAATACAATATCCCATAATAGATTCACATATATGTATATGCTATATAATAGATACATAAATACATACACAACTATATAAGCAAAGAAAATAAATGAAGACTATAGATTATTACAGCTAACAACGAGAACAAAATCACAAGGACAAGTAATGTTCCTTCACGAGTCTTTTAAACAGTGGTAATGAAATTATTTACACAAAGTAAAGCGCCTGCCTGAATTCGAACCCAAGACTTTACTACTCGTAAGTCGGGGCCGTTGCCACTGGGCCACAACTGCTAACTGGGCCACTACTGCTCATGGGACAAATGTCTAAGTAACTAAAATAGTTCAAAAGAATCGCAGAAGACTAAAATGAATGCTTACAGCTGCTGCTGTATTCTGTTAAACTGAAAGCCGACATTGGAAGAAGCTAGGCAGATGATGCCTTCAAATATACTGGGATACTTCCCGATGAGCATTAGGATACAGACCAATAACTACAGGACGTCAATTATAACAATAGAACTGTGCTATAATTAGTTCAAATGCCGTTTCTAATATATAACCATTATATTGCCGTTCAACTATTTCATTAAAACTATAATTTACTATTCGCCATTCTTGATAAAAGGCTGTGTTAACATCACACAAGTTACAATTTAAAAAAAATACGCTTTAAACAAAACATTTTTGCAATAATTATTCAGCTTTAAAATATTAAAAGACAAAAAAATACTGCAAAAAAAAATGTTCAGAATATATTCAATTATAAAATATAGCAATTTATTAAGTATAATATATTTAATGATATTAAAAATATATTGATTGATATATCCTATTAATAAATGATATTCGCGTATTATAAGAACTCATTTACCTCGTTATAATAATATTAAATTAATAAAATAAATACATTTCAAATTCGCGCTCTTTATAAATTGATAATAATTTATTAATATAATTCAAAACTATAAGAGAATATTTAATTCTATAATCCGTAGGATCTATGGCATTTCATTCTATTAAAAAAGTAAGTATAATGTTTTAGTATAAAAAGCGTTTAGATGTAGGAATGAAGAAAGCTTTACCGCTAAGTAGTTTATTTACAATTTATTCTTGCCAAAACTTTTTGTTTTACACATTATAGTATATTTGTGATTTTTAATACTTTTGTGATATATATTCCAAATAATATAATTCATTCCTTGGAAATATTTTTTATGTATTTAACAAATAATCACAGTTATTTTATCAATAACAGATAAAAAAATATTTTATAATTTAATCATAGTAATACAAAGACCGTTACAATTTTATAAAGGCTTCTATAAAAAAAAATGTGATCAATATTATCTTGCCTTTAAATAATTATACCAATTAAATATTAAATAAATATAGCCACTGAATTTCAATAAATATTAAATACTTGCACTATCATGTGATGACTTCAGGACCACTATTGCTATACTATAGGACCACTATACTAATCTATAGGACCACCATTTTATATATACTGCTTGTAAGTATAACTACAGTAGTTGCTTAGGTAGGCTTGGGTAGGTACTTTACAATGCAATAAATAAAAATTATTAATATATCGCATAAAATGCACAATAATACTAAAACTAAGCACTAAAACTATTATAAATTAACTTTAAGGGACAGAATAACATGAACTCCATAAAAAAATCTGTGTTTGCAAACAGACATTTATAACCTTTTCAAGAAATGTAGTGCCGTAATACCGGTTTCTAAAAACTGAGATACATGGCAATAAAAATATATTCAATTTCAATACTATTTTAATTTCAATTTAATAAATTTTGAATTTAACAACTTTTCTTGTATTATTAGATATACGGTTTTACTCAATTTTAATTAATTAATTTTATTTTTATTTATTATCCCAAGGTATTCTCGAAACATTCGAGTAAAACCGTGAACATTTCGTTTTATAACAAGCCATAAACCTTTTATGAAACAGGGCTATTTGTATCCACACATCGCACCATATGTACCTACTCAAATCCAACGCATAATTGGCCATTTTTATTTCATGATGAGTGCATGAAAGATACAAATGTGCCCTGTTAAAAACATCATAACTACAGCTACTGATAAAGCTATATGATTAGAGCTCTAATGCCGACTTACAACTTGCTTATTAACAATAGAAATTAGATTTTTATTGATTTTAGAAGATCTTTAATCAAGAAAGTGGCTTGGCATAGCGCTCAAGTGCATTATACTATTTCAAAGGCGAATTTCATATTCATTTCGAAATTACTTTTCCTTACTAAAATTTCTGGTCAAGTTTTTAAAATATGAAATTCGTCTGTAACAGCAAAATGTGTCGAGTATTACTGCGTCTCTTCAATTTTGCTGTCATAAAGTAGCCATTAGAAAATCGCTCTAAAGTCTATGCTGATAAAGACGAATCCCGAGCGAATTTCCACTCTTCGATCTATCCGCATGACTTTTGCATAATCTTTTAATAATGAAGAACGCCAGTATTTGCCAATTTTTTATTCATTCGAGATTTTTTTCTTCTTTCCCCTCTATCGCACTCGCTTGGAACGCACGCTTGGACTGCGGGGCCGCACACTAACAAACAAACACACACACATTTGGTGACGGTATGTATACTAACTTTACCCACGACCTCTCCTAAGACCCTAAAGACTACGTCGAAGATCAAGACGTAATGGAACTAGTGCCTAACATAATCCTGAACCCTGGCTTCATGGAGATGGACCCCATCAGGCCGCGCGAGCCGCTCGCGTCTTCCATCATCAAGTCAGCGGAGTGTCCTGGCCCCGGGAAGCCGAGGCGTGTTTGATTCTCGTCAATACTTAACCTAAGGATATTCTATCGCACCGATTCCGGCCTATTGTCATGATCGTGGGCCTCACACGACAGAACTGTGGTGGTGGATAAAAGCGTTAAAGTTTGGACTACTTATAACGAATCATTGAATGAGAGAAACACACCACCTCAAATATTACCTGTGGACTGACAGCAGCGTTGTCATTTTTATTAGAACATGATGTTTTAAAAATGTCATTTTGGTCGCAGACATTAGAGTTTCAGATGCTTTGAGTAAAATTCTCAAAATTACATAGGAATTTAATGATGTTTGTGACCAATGCTTGCTCTTACTCAAAGAAAAGCTCAATTAACTGCTTTGGTGACGCTTTCATTCCCATCACAGAGTCTGAAATACCAAAATGTGGGTACATTTTGGTTGGAGGGGAGTCAGTTTTAAAGTATTGTTGAATGGCACATGGCGTAGAACGATAAAAAACAATTGATTAAAATTAGGAAATTCCCAGTGCAATAATGTCTAGTCATTTGCGCAATAAACCAATTAATGTCATTAAATATGACTGAAAATACCAAAGAAAAATATTGCCATCTTCAAAGTTTGTAAACATGATTGTGTTAGTTTCCTCCAGCGATATTTGAAAACGACTCCCAAACGCTAGGGTAAAGATGGACATATCAAAACGCATGAGTTTCGTTTCGTTAGCCAATCGGAGCGATAGGGTAGCCGGGTTATTTAGTGCGCTCAAGTTTCTCAAAAGTTGTGACAATCTTTGCATATAATATCCCCTTGTATAATGCCCGTAGACGCTAATGTATATTTGTGAATCTGCATGTCAATTATAAATGTAAAACTGCTCACTAAAGTGTTCGAGTGACAGCTATCAGCGTCGTTGTTGACAGCTGTCAAAATGAAAAAAGTAAGAATGTTATTAATTTCCGTAGATTTTCTTTCATGTTTAAATGTCTGTGAAATGTAGTCAAGTTATCCCTTGAAAAATGTATTTATGAAACGTTTTTATAAAAAACTAATTGTTCAACTTTAGAGAAACAGAGACGCCAGTAAAGCAAATAATAAGCTTATAACTAATCACTGAGAGAGATCATTAATTCTAGTTTTGTAAGCGTTTCGTGTTTAACCGTAGTGGTGGTTGCCATAAGAAAAAATAAGAATTACGTAGTTTTCGCTATAATATTGTACACATTTGTTTGTAAGAACTGATGCTTGCATTTACTTTTTATACATTTACAAGTATTCGCCGTAAGTCTGACACGGACGCTTTATTTGATATTGTAGTTTATAATAGTGGTAACATTTAACTGCTTGGTTCTGGTGTAGGCTCAGTATTAAAGCATTTTAAGAACGAATGGGAAATGTAATGTATGTTATTCTGAAAAGATTTTAGGCTAGAGAATGGTAATCTAGCTATAAAACAGAAACTTGCAGTCAAACTAAACTCTAATATTTTGTGATTACGTCGCGAGTTATGTGTTACCATTTTTATAAAATAATCTCCTTTCTGGCAACCCCAAAATCTGATTGGAACTTTTTTAGGAAACATATTGCTTAACGTTCAATATTGTTAATGTTGCTAGCTATAGTGATAGTATATTTTTAATTATATATATTTTGCTATATTTTAGATGATATTTTTATAACGAGGATCTCATGTATTTAAGACACTTAACATTTTAATAATATTGAAAGAGGATTTATTTTCAATTTTTTGTGATTTTGAACGCTGTGATTATTGAGTTTTCCGTGTTATTGGGTTTTTTGTAATTAAGGTAAGGGTTAAGTGTATATATTTTGATATATATCGTATGGAGACTGGTGCAGTGGTATTGAGTAATAAGTATAGTTAGTATATGTAGTGGCGTAACGTAAGCTTATTCGTGGGATCGCCCAGTGTAGCGTAGCTAAGATACACTGCTTTGTTGAAGGTTATAAATAAATGACAATATGGTAGTGGTTGTATATTATCTGTGTTATGTCCTGCGACACTTGAAGGCAATGATGCGAAAGACTGGCCCGCTTTGTAAGTACCATCGGTATCGTTGCAGCTCCTGTTTGACATTTGGTATTTGACAGTTGTCATTTTCAGTCGCAATGGCGGCTATT
Source organism: Dryobota labecula (assembly GCA_947523025.1). Classification (NCBI taxonomy): domain Eukaryota; kingdom Metazoa; phylum Arthropoda; class Insecta; order Lepidoptera; family Noctuidae; genus Dryobota; species Dryobota labecula. The sequence goes on along the minus strand of OX383296.1, from coordinate 2,953,335 downwards.
TTATAAATATATTTTGGATAACAGGTAGTATCAGGAAAATAAAATACATGATATATTTTATGCGAGAAAAGTAAATTATCTACAAAAGTATGAAAGGCTTTTAATGAAAAAAAAAATCGAAATAAAAGCTGTACAGTTCCCGATAATTCTTACACAGTGGGATCACAAAACTGTCGTGATGAAAATTTACATCGTCAAACGTTCTCACGACAGATATAAAATAAAATAAGTTGATATTATAACATTGTTGTGTAAGTGTAGAGAGCTGTTTATTTTTGTATACGGCCTGTATACATATCAGGGGAGAGCCTTAGAATGTAAAGAGATATACATATTATTATATGAAACGGATTTTAACTTCCTTCCAATCTGTTTACTTGCACGCTTAGTCGTCACGTGCTCAGGCTCCTTAACCGCTATAGATTATAATCCTACAATATTAAAGCAAAAAAAAAATCTCAAAAAAAAAAAAACGCTAAATACCAAAGCGAAACAATTTTTTTAACGTTATGGTTTAGTTATAACATAACATTTTGTTAATATCTCTGAACGTTAGTAAAGTAGCCAAATTAATACTCCAAACTATGTTAATTAAAATAACTTCATTATTTATCCAAACTTAAATTATCTTCCAAAGATTTTATTCTAAGCGTGCAAGTAATTTCCCCTTCTTCTCAGCTCATTGCCTTTCTGTGTTCTCACTACCTTCCGTACTGTTCTTGCACTCAAATATAAATATGAACTAATAAATTATAATACAAATCTTATATCGAAAGAATTATGTGTTCGATGGGATTTGAGAACGAAAACTGTGACAGAATTAGTGTCAAAAAGTGCCAGCATAATTCATTATTTTATTTTTTCTCCAAATCTACAGTTAAAATATTGTGTTCAGTTTCGAGGTTTTGTAAGTTTTGTACTCAAATGCTATCGCTCACACTACTAAACGGATATTCCTACCGCGTTGTGCTCGCTTCATAAAACGAATAGTGTTTAAGTGTTAGGAGCTCTGAACTCACCACATGGTTCGATCAAATGCTTGCAATACCTATTCAAATTATTTTGAATGCTGTATATTCAATATTTTGACAATTAAAAAACAGGGACCTACTACAGTTTAATCATAATATTTCAGTCAATCCTTTAAGAAGACTATCGCCCAAAATAATAGTAGTGTTGTTTTTTTTGCCCAACTAATGTTCTATGGTCTGACGTCAGTCCTAACGATTCCAAAGCATTTAACTATAAAATAAACAAACTACAATCGGCGTTCGATAGTCACCTTTCCTATTCCGGAAGCTGTGTGTAATACAGGTACATGTAGGCCTGTTATTCCATCAATAAGCAGTTTTTTTTTTTTCTTCTTAAGTCCTCTTATACACGAGCGACACGATGACAACAGTAGAGGCAACTGCAGCCGTCGACACTCTTCGTCGGCAGCCGTAGACGCGTCGACGGCTATAAGCACTAAGGCTAATTCAGCCAATTCTTAGATTCTTAAGCATTTAGAACGTTCTGTTCAGCGTGTGTTCGGAGCTCCAACAAACGACTTTGTCCGTCTCGCGTATCAATGTGCTATGGTGTCAATTACGTGTAACTGTCTGCATCTGTTTGTTAAGTGTTGTGTTTGTCGTGTCTCGTCCTTGCACTCTCTCACTTTACTAACTACTTCTAGTTTTTAATGCGCGTTTGTGGTAAAGTTACAGTTTTGTACCTTACTATATCAGGAGCAAACCCATAGCGTAATAAAAATAAACCTCGTTATTTTATATTGTTGTAATTGTGGTCTGAAGAATCACGTTCCTAACTAAATAGAGTGATAAAGGGAAATGGAAAAACTCAGTAAACGTTGTTAATATGGGTTTAGTGATAACTAAGTAGAATAATTATCTATTTCTTTATTTTTCGTTGGTTTATGTTTTGTTTTTCTGTTTAGTCTGGTTCTGATAGTAATGTTTTATTCTTTTCTATTGAGTTTAGCATTAGGTAGGTACTACTTTATCTTTTTATTTCCATTAAGGGCGGATTTTGTAAAACCTACTTGCTAAGATACTTTTTGTTAGGTTTTAAATGTCATTTGTAATGTCGATAAAAAGATGTTCGAAGTTTTAAATTCTGTACTCTCAACTAGAAGTTTGAATAGCAACCATCTTACATGTTTACTGAGTTTTTCATTTCCCTTTTTCACTGTATTCATTTAGGAATGTGTTTCTTCAGACCACAAAATATGTTGTGATTATTTGTTTAATTAACATATGATAGTTCTTTGTGTTTGTATTAAAAGTTGCTGCCATTGTTAAAAGTCTAATTTTTGCTTACACTTTGCACTTACTTGCTTTGGTCAATTTTCAACAGCAAACAAGAATATTCTTTTACATAGGACGGTTATCTTCAATGCGTTTAATAAAGGTCTGTAATTCAACCACAAACCGCAGCTATCACAGTGTGCGCACAGTTTAACTACATGCTCTTCCTTTCAAAGTATATTTATTAAAATATAATTCATATTTTTGTATCGAAAACGGTATTCAATTATTTACATCATAAATATGTGTTGTGAAACGAAACGCAAATAATACTACTTAAATATAAATGATTATGGTAAAATAGTGACGAAATTGTATGATAAAAATTGTCTTTCCTAGACCCGTCCTAACGTGCATATAAGAGAGAGCGCACATTACAGACTATTCGCAGCTTAGTAAAACAGCTGGACAACTACAAAAAAAGAGGGTGTGCTTATGATGATGGAAGTGAAAACTTACGACTGGAACCGAGTATAAAAACTGAAATTGATAAAAACTTATTTAAGAAATTCTATGAGGCAAGAAAGGTTAAGAGCAACTTGGCTAATCTATCCATCGAAAATTCTATGGCCCGAAATTTTAACTTTGATGATGTCATTAATACTTTTGCTGAACAGAATAGACAGAAGATCATCCGATGAATTTGCAACGGGCCTCGAACGGTATAGTTACGCCACTGCCCAATTCAGCGTCACCGACCAGCTGGATAATTGCGTAACACACATAAAATGACAACTGATCGCAATGGATTTCATTTTGACAGTTCATCCACGTTCATCGTGTTATTTACGTTGCTGAATAGACGAATTTTTCAAACCTTTGAAGCAATGGATTAGCAATATCCTTCAAAACGCTCTGATTGTGATTTACAATGTGTTATGCAGTTAGGGTGCCGAGCGTGACGGTTCAGTTTCATTTACTGTTCAGAATGAGAGCAAAGTGCACCTTGAGAAATTTCACCTTAAGGCGAGGTTTTTCAAGTTAACCTCTAGGAAATGTAATTTTAATGCCATTTTATTTAGAAACGGTAATGATTTTAAATACGTGAAAAAATTATATGTTGCTTTTGAGACCTTTCTGTAGTTACGTCGGGTACTCGTTACTTAATTGGACAAAGTTCGCTCGATAGAAAAAATCTAAACATACCTTTATTTTCTAGATTAAAACTATTTTATTTCAATATTATACTACTTTATGTATTGAAAATCACACCAAAATAAACGTCTATGATGATGTAATGTCCGTCCGGTTTAACATTGTTAATATCGTAAAACATATAATTTTTCGCCCCGCTGCCACCTCAAGAACAAGAATGCACGCTTGAAGAACCTCGCCTTAAAAACAAAGGAACAAAACTATCTTCTTCCTGCATAAGTCTGGTCTTGTAATGTGTGTATGCTCTCCTATCTTAAAACTACATGTTCTCATCTTTTTCTTCTACTTGAATCTCAATGTTCGCCACGAGAATGATTAGCACTAACAAGTTGTGTGACTACATAGAGCGGCTTGTAGTGAAACGTTGTAATTTTAGATACTGGCTGGACAATGGTGTGTTTGTGACTTGTCGTTTTTGTGGGCTGATGCAAAATTATATTACAAAAATTAACTTATAATTGTCTTTTAATACAATTGAACAAATTACAGATATTTATAGAGATAACTAAAAATAAACTTGAAAGTTTACTACGTATTGTTAATTTTCTCGATGTTTTTTTTTGGATAATCTTGAAAATGTTTTTTTTTTTTTTTTAACGAAAAATATACTTTTAATTTACTTAACATATAACATGTAATAGCTCAACTGAAACCAATTATTCTTTATTTATCTCAAAAATAATTTTATATAATCTTTCCGGAGAACACAATAAAATTCTGCATCAACTCAGCTCCAGCCGCGACAAACGACATCGCCTAATGAATGCGTGTAGTTTAGTAATAAATGGTTGTTAGACTAAGTTGTTGTCCTAGAATAGTTGTTGAACGCTAGCGTAGTGGGCGCGGACGACGGTGACAAGACTGCCAAGCGACGGGAAAAAGGTAACTTGTGAAAAGAAACAACTTTTGCATCAACAACCAAAATTCGAGTATAAAAGTGATATTTGTGATCTAAGAATGAGAAAATGTGTACGTGGTTGTGACGATTATGTCTTGTGATTTTTTGTCTGTTGATGCAAAATTATAATGTGTGCGGTGTCTTAAATGTTTGATGTTGAAAGCGCTTTTGTTTTTCATTTTCGAAACAATTTGGTATTTTTATGTGGAAGGTTCCGTTTAAAAAAGTGGGTATTAAGGAGTGTTAGTCGATTTGAATTGCAAGAAATAATTTGTAATTCGGTTTAGTGAGTTCGGGAAAGCCACAGGTCACTGCCAAATGCACGTACCTATATGCTATTTACTGTATTATATTCCTTGCTTACTTCTGCAATGGTTTTATTGCATGCCTATTATCTTGCAAAACTAACGTAGCCTGTTATTTTTAATCGTAGTTTACATTTTACACTTGATATTCTGATCGATCGACCAACCGTTCAGTTTGGTCGATCAGAGGCCCTAGTGTGAGTTTATTTTAGATAACCATCTGGACTTTACGCATCGACCGCGTTCGGCGCTCCGATTGGCCCTTCACCAATCTGAACGCTGAACGCGGTCGATGCGAAACTCACACTAGGGCCTCAGATCCTTCAAAGTTCAAACGATCAAAACAGTTTTAGTTGAACTGATTTTTCTGAACGTAATGCCTTGTTCTATTAATCGTTCAAATCCGAGTTTGATCGATTAGTAGCATGGGGTACAAAAGCAATGCATGAGTAGAAAAAATATGTGAGAAAATATATGTTTTGTGGATTTCGTGTTATTCTGTCCATTTTCAGTTTGTGCACTTGTAGACATAATTCTCGTACAAAAGACGTTATAATTATATATTATAATGATCTAGTGCTAATTGCAACGATCATATTCTAATTGTATGAATCTTCGAGTATTTATATGTTTGTATATTTAAGCTAAGGATGAACCAGTGTCAATGGGAATCTTTAATACGTGGTAATTCAAATGTTATGTTGTGATATTAAATACCAAACTTTATTTTGCGGATGCACCGAGTGGTAGGTATCTATGTATTTATAGACATTTAAAACTGTCCTAATTATTAAAGTACTGGATATGAAAACTTAAAGATGTGATAATATCCTTAGCTTAACTTATACACAGCTATCGGCGTCGCCTCCGACAAATATATATCTCGAACTTTACTTTATATTAAAGTAATAATTACCTTAGGTTAAGATTGCCTTTTATAAATTAAGCACGTCCAGTTGGTGAGGGCAGCGAATCGTTTAGTTCTTCGCTAATTATTAAGATTGTGATGTCACAGTGAATTCATACAAGCAGGACATAGTTATTTAATTTTTTATTTGAATTTTAATTGGTGAATAATGGAAAAAAAATCTTCTACCAAACCCAATCAGGCAATTGATCGATATGATGTTGTATGCACGTGATTTTTTCCTGTCCACTACACTAACCAATAATCAAATGGCAAAAAAAACATTTTATTATAAGTATTACCCCAACCAAAAATTTATTGTGTATATCTTTTGTTGAAGATCCTCAATAAATAAAAACAAAGTGAAAAACGAACAGATGTCTTCCTAAATTCTATGTCTGTGTTGATAGTATTAACTCACTGTGGCAATGTGTTACCAAATATTCTTCGTTTATGAGCATTCCTATTGTAAGACTAGTTTATTCTGGATATTATATTATTCCATAGATCTGCACACAATGATATTATTTTAAAATTTTCACCTACCATGTTATGTATGATGATAACAGTAATACAGTATTTACCTAAATAATAATGCCACTTGTCTTCATTATAATATAGCCGCAATATTGCTTGTAATAAACTTAATTTGTTCACTGTAATTTCGTAAAATTTTGACAACCTATTTATTATCAACCTATTCATTGTTTCAGTATTATTGTTAAAAGAAAAGTTCGTATATGTACCTATCTCATTTCAGCTCTTCTGATTTCTACCGAGTAGGGAGGAATCTGTATAATTATCTAAAAGCTACAATTACTAAAGTACAGTGAACAATATGACGAAAATCTGGAGTATTTTTTTTTTTTTCATCACAATGTTATGGATGTTCTCCAAATAACAACTAACAAAGAAAGGTAATTGAGAAAAGGAATTGTTATAAAAAAAGTTTTGTTATTTTTGCACTATTGACTGATACGATAAGTGGTTGAACCCAAAACTTAATTTTATTTACAAAAAGTTATCGGTGAATCTCATTATAACCCAAAAATTAAAAGTGCAATATCATTTTTACAGTTATTGTTTTATATACTTACTTAATTATATTTTATGTTATTATGGACAGCAAAATAGTTGACTCGAGCAAAAATTAATCGAAATGAAATCGGTCGAAGAAGATCATTTGATCAGTTTGATCGATTGAACCATGTTTGGTCAGAAAGATCAAATGCACTTAAAAAGTGTGATTGAATTATTCAAGTCAAATTAAAATCATGCTAGAAACTAAATCGATCAATTAAAAATAAACTTTCTTCTCACCTTCTCTTTTTCCGAGTTTTTTGAGTGGGTAGTCAAAAAATTTCCGAGTCAACTATTTAATAATATACTTCAAAGTATTGTTCAGCAAGGTTACGTTGAGTATATAGGAATTGTGATGCCCGTCGTAGTACATAATGTTAAGTACATTGTTGTAGATGATGTTGGAGGTCATTCCCATTAAAACTACATTTTACACATAACTGAAATTTTATTGAAAAATTATAATACCTAATACCTACATAAAGACTAGCTATAAAAATAAAGATTTTCTGGAGTAGCCCGGAGTTTTTGATAAGACATTTGTCTCACACTTATTACTTAGGTCTAAAACTTAACTGTGGTGTAACTCTACCAACTAACTCTGCCAAATCCTTTGAAGAATTTAGGCGTGATTTTATGCCTAAATGTAGTCTAAAGAGTACCCTCTACATTTTCATTATATTTGTAAGTAGGTAGTGCTGCTTATGAAGTTTTAGGAACGTACACCGAGACTGTTTTTAGGTATACAAAAAGATATTTGATTTTTGCGTTTACCACCAATACATATCATAAACAGTGCGTCTGAGGCGATTCAATGCTAATCTGCTTCTCAGCCGTGGTCGGATACTGGCCAAGTCAGCTTCCAGGTTCTGCAAGCAATCACAGAATCAGAAAATAACATGCAACCGAGCTGCAAATTGCAAAAAAAACTAGAAAAAAAAATCGCAGGCTACCTTAGCCACATACGAGGGGCATGCCAAAAGAAATTACGAGTAGATAGGTACTCAAAAATTATATAATGTATTCTTTATACTTTTCGAAATATTCACCCTGAGCACGTTTACACTTTTCCATACGTCTGAACCAATTGGAAGATACCTCTTCTTTAAACACTTCATAAATCTCGAAATTATAGGCAGCCAGTGCATCTTCTTTGCTTTCAAATCTTTTCTCATTTAGTTTTTCTTTGATTTTTGGAAACAGGTAAAAATCACAAGGTTCTAGGTCAGGGGAATAAGGCGGGTGAAGGATGATAGACACGTTTTTTTAGTTAAAAAAGTGAAGTGTTCTGGCAGACGTGTGCGGCGCCGCATTGTCGTGGTGCCAGAGAAGGTTCCTGACTGCGGTCGCTTGTCACACCAAGCTGATGTTATTTTTGGAGCACAAACTGTCACATAACATTCGGGGTTCAACGTTCTTTAATCCTCTACCAATACAGTAGCAATATGACCCGTTTTGCAGAAAAACGAGGCGACCATTTGTTTATGTTTGCTTCGTGCTCGGTGACATTTCCTTAAAGTTGGCTCATCTTCAAAGCACTATACAGCCGACTGTCGCTCTGTTTCAGGATCATTGTTATATAGCAATTTTTCGTCACCAGTCAGTGTCTACCCCTTTTTTCCTCACCGGCGTCGAATTTATCTATCATGAATAGGCACCAATCCACCGACGGGGCTTTCTACTCATCGGTAAGTTTGTGCGGGAGAGGAAAGTAATATGGGCACCCGTCTCGAACTACGCTTACGGAGAAAAAGGTGATCATGAATTATGGTTTGCATTGCTGCTGCTCCAATTCTCAGTTCTAGCCCCATCTCTACATAATGTAATTCGTCGGTTTTCGCGAATAAGTTTTTCGACTGCACGAACGTTTTCTTGTATGACCGCGGTTGGTAGCCGACCTGTGTTTGCTCCATCTTCAAGACATCCCCGTCCTCTTCTAAATTCAGTAAACCAATTAAATACTGTTGCTCGTGAACAAGCAGGCGTACCATAAGTAGTAGCCAAAAGTTCAAAACATTCTTGAGGCTTTAAACCTTTTTTAGTCATAATAAATCATAGCGCGAAAATCACGTCGACTGAGCTCCATTGCTGCAAGCAAATTACCGCCAGATTCTCGACAAATAAAAAATAATAAATGATGTGTGTTCTATTTTCAAATACCTATACCTACCTATCAATAAACAACCAGCCTTGATGGTGTGTAACTTGCCAGTGTCAAACAAATAAGTAAAGAATATCTACCTTCTTTTGGCTTGCCCCTCGTAACGGACGAAATTCGAGTGTGCTAAACACCTCTGCCGAACCTTTGGGGAGTACAGGCGTGATGTTATGTTATGATTTATGTAAAAGTGCTTAGTGCATCTAAACTAAAATAACCTATTAATTAAAGGTAGTGCCAGGCGAAGAATGAGTTTGAAGTGAGACGTCACTGCGATGGTTTGATGGTAGCCAAGTCTGCGTCCAGGGCCTGCTAACAATAATTGATGATTAGTATAACGTATGTATAAACATGACTTTATAACGGTAAATCATAACTGATAACAATCAATCAATCACACAATCAAGCAGAATTTCTAATGAGGCCGATATTTTCCTATAGCTGATAATTACTAATCAATCTACCACTGTAGAGCGATGGAACTAGAGATCTTGTGAGATTCTACTCGAGAGTGTACTGATGTCGTAACTAGTCAGACCACTATTGTGATCTATGACATTGATCCTGTTGATTCACACACTATAAAATTTTCCTGGGTATCGCAGGACCGCTTGTAGGGGCTGCACCTATAGTGAAGGACTATATCCAGCAGTGGATGTCTTTCGGTTGACATGAAAATGGCAATGACTCTACAAAACTTGCACTATTCAGAATTAAGATCACAAACGTTTAAGCGGTAGATCTCCATATCCAAGCTCCGCAGCGCATCTTGCAGCTCGAGCAGAGTTGGATCGCCAGGGGAGTACATGTAGTATTCTTCATCGAACCGCCGCTGCAAGCGACGCCGCCTCTCTTCGTTGTACCAGCGCCGAGTTTCAGCCAGCTCCCTGGCATAACGCAGCTCTCTGTTCAGTAACTCGTCGTCTACGTCGGGGTCCAGGTACTTGTATCTGGAAGTAGAAGACTGGGTAAGTTAAAGCTACCACTTTGTTATACTTAGTAAATGAGTGGGTCTGTTCTTGCCCTCGCCTCGGTCTTGCCTGGTGGAAAGCAATGCGTTAGAATTAGATCTAAGTACGATGGATCGACTGTACCCAAACATCCTATACTTACAGTTTCACTCCTAATTTGTCGGTAAACGCGGGTTACTTATGTATTTATTCTGTATTCGTTTTTTTATTATTCTTTATTAAAATTATATAACAAGGAAAACAAACGCTGGCAAGTCCACATGTTGGATGATCTAGTCATCCTTTAAATGCTCGTACAGACTCGCGCGATATCGCGGTCGCGACAGGCACCGAAAAGAAACTGTGCTACTAGTGTCGGGCCGCGCCCGCGATATCGCACTAGTCTGTACGAGCCTTAAATTGTCTCTATGTTATTACATATTGCAAAAAAAAAATACTGGTATGAAACTTCTTTCAATAGAAAATCAAAAACGACCTACCTAAAATTTCTAGAACTTCATTTGAGTTCGTTGCGGTCGCATTTCAAGTAGAGAGGACTTTTCATTGTAGGTAAGTTTCGCCGGATTTTTTTCTCCCAGTAGTTCCATGGAACTGGCATACAGGCTGTGGCGTAAATAATGGTCCAACGTTTAGGGGTCGATACACCATATATTCAGCTATCACATACCACAATTTAAACAACTCATTTACTAGCTGTAAGTTCTAGAAATTACAATTTTTTTTTTTCTTCATATTACTTTATTTATTTATTAAAACTTTATGCACAAGTAAAAACTGTACAAAGGCGGACTTGATGCCTTGGGCATTGTCTACCAGTCTACCTTAGTTTAATGTCATGTATAGAAATTACAGCCAAATTAGTAAAGCAACCTGTAAATTTTTCAAGAAAAAAAAAATCGGAGAACTAAGATAAATAGTTCACATTGTGGTCTGTGATAGCTGAATATACGGTGTATCGACCTCTTAACGGCGGACCACTATTTACGCCACAGCCCGTATGCCAGTTCAATGGATCTACTGGGAGAAAAAATCCAAGTAGTCCCATAATAGAACTAGAGAATGGAACTACTGGGATACGGCGGTAAGTTTTGAATGTTGCAAAGCTATTTTATTTTTAGACCATTAGACTTTTGAGATGGCTGCCCAACCACGAACATAATATTAAGTAGGCTGTTTAGTACCTTGAAATCTACATTTTGATACGATCACAAAATCAATAATAGGTACTTATATGACAACCTATGATTACCAACCTTTAAAAGTATGTACCTATCTACCCTATGGCTATGTGGGTCTACCTTCTGATTAACAAAAGAATTAGGTATAAAAGATTTGGCACCTGTTAAGAGAAACCATATAATCCGACGGGTAGGCGTACACAGCATCTCGCCAATGGTCCCATGTGTCCATGTAGTCGTAGTACCTGTACTGCAAACAAACACATGTTTATCAAGAAGATTTTTTTATATATCGTTCAATTTATAACAGGAACTTATGAGATTCTACGTGGCTCTCAGCCAGTTGCAACCTCTAGACGGCGGAAACCACTGCATCATATGTTAAATGCCTTAAGCGGAGGTTGACCATACCGAGCCATGAACGGTTCAATATCCTGAACCTCTTAACTAAAAGATGTTCACGACTGAACATATAGGCCACAAAAGCATCTCGATGTTGGACCCTGTGCCGAGGTGCCTGCAGCAGTTGTACGGAAATAATTATCATTAGCATCCTACTAATACCTATGAATAAGAAGATACGAAAATCTACAAATTACCCGTTTATAAAAGTCGTAGTCAATCTCGGAGTCAGTCAAGGCCCTGGACAGTGACATACTGGAGTCCGCGCTGAGAGTATATGTGTCGTACTGCCACAAACTCAGTGAGAAAGCTGTCACTCTTCAAAGAGTAGCAGTCATCCAGATCACACCACACGTACGGAGTTAGGATAATCTCCGGGATATCCGAATCTGAAACGTAATCTGATCGGTTCCCTGTAAGGAGTTTAAGTTTATTCTAATTAAACATGTTCATTCTGTTAGTTACATCACTGTCTATGTTTGCCTAGTTGTAGGATAATGCAGACCTACGGTAATCAGTATCTTCTCGTCATTAACTGGACAACAGCCTTAAGTTTGTCACTCACAAATAATTACTAACACGGGAACTATTCAGAATAAACCAGGTGGGGCATGTCTTGTCACGTATTTCTGAGATATATGGCCCGGTTGCCAGTAACTGTTAATGCTAAAGTTAGGTCGATGCAACGTGATGGTTGCCACGCGACTGCTACTATAAGGCAAAGGTCACGTCTGCAGAATTTCGCCGTTATGATGTCGGATACAAAGAATTTCAGTTGTAAGTACCTATTAGAAAATAATTCATCATTCTCGTGGGATAACCAATTTATTTGGGTGTCGGCGCAACATGCCTTTTTACTTTACTTCTCTAAGTTATTAGTCGTCATCTAGCCACGTAGATAGCTACCCCCTTTCTAGCCATATCATCTTTCACACAGTCCATCCATCGTTTCTTTGGTGTTCCTCTACTCTTATAACCATCCACATTCATACGCAATACTTTTCTCATGAGATTTTCCTCATTCCTCCGCATCACATGCCCATACCACCGATTCCCTTAACTTATCATCCATCATACCTTTCCCATTCGATTCTCTTTTAATACTCTCCTTATACAATCCGCCATTCTTTCCAATATCCTTCATTTCAACCATTTTATCTATCTACCACTTCACTTTTAAACGTACATGTAGTTTTGGGTGCCCCCACCCAACTTCGTTCTTTACTGGACTGGTTGCAATGCGCTTTAACATGTGGCCAGTGCAATGGGCAAGCTTGCCTCAATGATGTTTCATTGCAAAGCGACCCCGAGGAAAAGAGTGCATTTGATCCGGAAATTCTAGAAGCCCTGGCAGCCTTCAGGACAACGAAGATGATGACAATGAAACAAACGTATTAATTATAAGAAATATACAGCTGCTGAATAAAGATAAAATTGAAATATATTTATCTACTTAAAATCTACTTTCAATAAATAAATATAAAATTAAGGTATAGGTACTAGTTTTTAATTATACAAAGTAGGTCAGTATATTAAATAAATATATTAGATGTATGTAAAATGTTATTAAATACAATGTATGAAGTAATAAATAATACAAATTATTCATTGTAAATGATACTTTAATGATTTAATCATTTTATACAGGGTACCTATTATTCAACGAAATTCACAGTGGACATTGCATAACAATATAATTATATTATATGTAGATACCTATGGCTGAGCACTGCGCGCTCTCCGCCCTTTAACTCAAAAACGGTGGACTTGAGTTTTCGAGTCAATTATTTAGATAGATTCGTTACGTTGAGACCAACTACCTACAATAGGAATTGTGATGCCCGTCGTAGTACAAAATGTTAAGTAGGTACATTGTTATAGCTGATGTTAGAGATCATTCCCATTAAAGGCTCCTACAAACAGGCGCGACACGCGACGTGACACAAAGGTACCGCGTGTCGTGCGACAAGCGGTCCTTTGTGTCGCGCCTGTTTGTAGGAGCCTTTAAACCATATTTTACACATTACTGAAGTTTTATTGAAACTTTATAACGAATAAAGGACTAGCAACCTATAAAACTAACGATTTCCTGTCAGATTTAACAAGCTATAATGTACCTATTCTAAATCCGAATCCAAAAATCCTCCTAATCTTCATTGCTCTTCTAGTGGTCGCGAGATCGTCTGCTGAGCCCCATACTCATGTCCTTTGATTTCCAGTTAGGGCACAGTGTTTTTTTGTTTTTCGTCAGGAATTGCTGTGTCTGGTTGTTCAATTTCTGTTCGGTTGTTGCAATAAGGCTCGCCTCCTATTACATGACTTCATAATAACTGGTGTAATGTGGGTCTAGTTACCTACTGAACATCTCTGCCATACCTTTCGCGGAGTACAGACGTGATTGTATGTTATGTCTTAAACCAAGGATGGGCAAACTACCCGCGGGCCCGCGAATGGTTGCAATCAGGCCCGCAACCCAAAAGTAGATAATAACTTAACATAAATCACGCGATACAAAAATTCATCAAGACAGAAGTGCAGTGTCGCATTGATCAACGCGTACAGTGTGAAGTACAGTGACGCGTACTTGCTTACATTAGTAAATCTTTGTTCCTATTTCTTAGATTACCTGAAATAAATATCATGTCCCTATTTCATAGTATAGGTAATTGATTTGTATATCTACATATAGTTCATATCACTTAATTTTGTATAAACGAGTCAATAAATAATTTTAAATCGGAAAATACAAATACATTTGTATTTCAATAAAGAAATATAATAGAGCTAAAAAGTCTAAAACATGGCCCCCCATAGATTCTGTTTTTTTTATTTTTATATTTACCCCCATAGGAAAATGTTTGCCCGTCCCTGTCTTAAACAGTACATTCTAAATCTTGCTGGTATTTTTAAGTAACGGTGCTACGAGAAGTCTGCTGTAGAATTTAGAAACCTACACAAATATAAAAATTGAAAACTTTGCGTTTAATCAATAAAGAGTGCGTCTGAGGCGATTTAATGCTAATCTAATTCTCAGCCGCGATCGGTATGTTCGGATTCTGGCCAAATCAGCTTCCAGGTTCTGCAAGCAATCACAGAATCAGGCGTCATAAGTCAGTAACACAAATAATTACGCAAACAACAAAGTAAACTCTATTTCACTTGTAGCAAATTATTTTGCCAATCAATAATGTGTCCATCAGAATGAACGGATGACGATCAAGTGACAGATTCATACCACTATCATAGGACTAATCAATCGAATCGAACGCCCCCCAGCCTTGTCAAAGTTTTATTGGGCTTTTCCATCAGGAATTTCTCAATAACAGTCTGGAGTCTGGATTTTGTGCCCTAATGACATAGACTCGCCCCCTATTATATGGGACTTAAAGATAACTCGAACGCAAATGTGGGTGCTAAACACCTGTGCCGAACCTCTTTGTGGAGTACAGGAGTGATGTTATGTTATGACTTATGTAAAAGTGCATTAGTGCATCTTAAAATCAAAAAGAACCTATTTTAAGTTGCAGTGCCGGTAGTGCCAGAGGAGGAATGAATGAAGCTACTCCGTGATTTGAAGTGAGACGTCACTGCGACGGTATGTTGTTGGCCAAGTCTGCTTCCAATGCCTGCTAACAATAATATTGATGATTAGTATGTATGCATAGCAATGATGCATAGACTTGACTTTAAATGCTCTTGGTAATGGTAAGGGTACCACCAATGTGTCCACATTGGTCGGCAATTAGCAGTAGGTTTATGAAAACTACCATGTTACAGCGATGGAGCTAGAGATTCTGAATGATTCTACGTAGAATGTAGTGCTTGACTTTACTGATTTTGTTGACATACATAATTTTTTTTTTCTCATATATGGATTTTGCGAAAATCCAATAACTGTAACGTTACTTGATGGAGGACTCTTATGTCCAGCAGTACGAGTATGACTGATATATCAATGATGATGACTCTACGAAACTTGCATTAATCAGATTTTCAAATCACAAACTTTTAAGCGGTAGATCTTCATATCCAAGGTCCGCAGCGCATCTTGAAGCTCGAGGAGGCTTGGATCACCAGGAGAATACACGTAGCATTCTCTATCGAACTGCCTCTGCAAACGACGTCGCCACTCTTCGTTGTACCGACGCCGGCTTTCGGCCAGCTCAGTAGCGTAACGCAGCTCTTTGTACAGTAACTCGTCGTCTATGTCTGAGTCCAGGTACATGCATCTGAAGATAGAAGAAGGGGTAATATAAGCTACAATTTTGTCGAAAAAAGATCGCTTTTAGCGATACGACCGCCCATTGTGACACCCTATGTAACTGTTCTACATTTGTATCTGTAATTTTTATGGTATACATAATAAAGAGTATTCTATCTATACTTATTAAATAATTGAGAACATTTCTGAGCTCCACCCAGTTTATAGCTGACGCCGGGTGCTTTATAAGACTACCAATTAGCAGCTTATACTCAAAACTTATAATTCATCGAAGACAGTTGAAACGAATTCACTGCGGTCGTGTTTCAAGTTGAGAGAACTTTACATAAATTTTCGTTTCGACTTAGGTATGAATGTTACAAAGCTATTTTATTTTTAGACCATTAGATTTACTCACTATACTAATACTGTGTATTCATTTTTTGATGACTGTGTACCTAACAATGATTAATGACAGGGTGCCGAGATGGGAATGTTTCGTAGGCATGATTAATAAATTCATGGGTGCCGAGATGGGACTAAACCAGACTTTCTTTTTGACTAAACTCAGCAACCACTAACATACACAGATAGATTTATTTAAATCTGTTATGTCGTATACGTATCTTAAATAAATAAAATACGAGTAATATTATGTTGAAATCTATATTTTGATACGATCACAAAATCAATAATACTTAGTGCGGACAACCTATGATTACCTATATAAGTATGATCGTAGCTATAAAAGATTTGACACCTGTTAAGAGAATCCATATAAAAATCCGACGGGAAGTCGTACACAGCATCTCGCCAATGCTCCCATGTGTCCATGTAGTTGTAGTTCCTGTACTGCAAACAAACACTCGTTAATCAAAAATATATATTTTTTATATCGTTTAATTAATAACAAGAACTTACAAGATTATATGTGGCTCTCAGCCAGTTGCCTCTAGGCGGCGGAAACTACTGCATCATACGTTCAATGCCTTAAGGGGAGGCTGACTATACCATGCCCTGAACGGCTCAATATCATGGACCTCTTAACCAAAATATATTCACGACTGAACATTATAGGCCCCACAAGAATCGCCACGATGTTGGACCCTGTGCCGAGGTGCATGCAGCAATTGTCATGTTTGTCTGTTTAATAATATTCATCAAATTTTTAATCGTTTGTGCTCTTGTGTGTTGTGCTATGTCTTTTGTGTGCACTGAATAAATGTTTTATCTATCTATCTATCTATCCTACTATCACACACTACACTATCAATACGGAGATAGGAAAATGTACAAATTACCCGTTTATAAAAGTCGTAGTCACTCTCGGAGTCGGTCATGGCCCTGGGCAGCGATATACTGACGTCCGTACTTAGGGTAGATTTGTCGTAGGTACTGCCCCAAAGTGTCAGTAAGAAAGCTATCACTTCTCAAAGAGTAGCAGTCATCCAGATCAGTCCACACATACGGAGTCAGGGTTATCTCCACTCTTATAAGATTCTGTAACGTTATCAGATGGATTCCTTGGTAAGGAGTTTAAGTTTAGGTATATTTTAATTAAACATGTGCATTCTGTTAGTTATATTACTGTCTATTTTTGCCTATTTGTAGGATAATGCAGACCTACGGTATTACCTGGACGACGGTCTTAGGTTCGTCACTCACAAATAATTAGTACCACGGGAACTATTGAGAATAAACCAGGTAGGGTAAAAACGCGTCTCGTCTCACGTATTTCTGAGTTATGTGACCCGGTAGCCGGTAATTGTTGTGTAATGCTAAAGTTTGGTCGATGCGACGTGACGGTTGCCACGCGACTGCTCGTACAAGGCAAAGCTCACGTTTGCAATGCCAATATGATACAAAGGAAGAATTTTAGTTGTACCTACTATAAAGAAATTCATTTCTATCATACGCCATGTGGTTTGGGGTCGGCCCCACTCACTTGTTTACTGTACGAGACACTGACTTTTACCTTCATTATTATCAGTCTGTAATGAGTCTAAAGGTCATGGCACATTATACCGGCACCGCAACTGCACAGCGTGGCCTCGAGTTAAAGAGCGGCCAACCCGACATACTTTTCATACAAACGCTCGTTCGTGATTATGCCGTTGGAACACAATACATCTTTCAATAAAAAATTTGATCTAATTGGTTTAATGTGCACTATATCTAGGTTTCTATGAAAGCAAAAAATTAAAATTTGGAGAAACAAATTCAGTATAAGACTCCAAAAATCTGCTTTTTGCACACATTTTACCTTAATTTTGGCCGTTCATAATTACTCATAAATTGTAAAAATGGATAAAACATCTCCATAGAAACATTGCTCATGTAATGGAGATTCTAAATAACACACATTTATTTCACAAACTTGTAAGGCTTTCTCAAAATCACGTATTTCCTGAAACAAGTTTTATGAAATTTCCGCACACTATTTTTCGTTCAATGTTATTGCGTTCTCACTTGCCAATTAACATTTACATTACGCTGGATGAAACAACAAGCTTTTCAATCGTGCTCGCGTTGACGATAGACGGACCGGGAAGGGCCCTCTTAAGGCTACGGCTAGCCGCCAGCGCGGTAACTACGCGTCGTCCACGAGGTGCAAGCTCGCAGTCCGCGAGGTGCAAGCTTGCTGTCACCGGGAACACAATTGTTTTATGGCATTTATAGCTTTTGCCCCACGGCTCCGCCCGCGTAGATGTCGGTTATCGCGTAAAAAAGTAGCCTATGTCCTTCTCCGTATCCCAGGCTATATCTCTGCCAAATTTCATGACGATCGGTTCAGCGGTTTAGGCCTGAAAACGTAACAGACAGACAGACAGAGTTACTTTCACATTTATAATATTAGTATGGATGATTGAACACGCCTAGGACTTGCACGTTTTCATAATGTCTCGGTTTACTTTGCGACTCGGAGTCGGCGCGCAGTAAGCACTAAGCACGCGGTCCGCGCGCTGCAAGCGAGCGGACCGCGTGCTTATAGCGCGCTGACACTAAACTTTAATTTCGGAAGTCGGTGTCCTAGGTTCTGTATTTTCGTTTTTTGCCACCAAATTCCGAAATTAAAGTAATTTTTCACTTTTTAGTATTTTTTTTTTTTTTGAAGTTCGGTTGTTATTTTTTTCACTTTTTAGTTATGATATCTATCCTACAAGAATTCGAATACCACTACTTGCTACACCGCACAAACAACAGTGACACAAGATACCTACCTATACGAAGTGGATTAAATAAGTATTATTGAAGCTGACGCAAAAACTATCATAAAAATCGGTTAATAACCATTTATAGCCCGAGTGCATCTCATGACAATTCCAATAAGCCCAAATACGGTTAGGATACATTGTTTTATTACGGAGTTCCGGTGCATACCTTCCGGTTTCATCTTCAGATCAGCTCGACGGTACTATTTTCATCAGAATTATTTATTTAAATTTGCTCTTAATCGCTTAACTATCTTAATCGAAATATCTTATCGCCACCCGTGAAATACTTATCATTGAGGAGTTCCGGTGGCCATTTGTGGTCTTCTTCATCAGTTCCACTTCATCAAATGGTACTTTCTGAATGCAAATGCTTGAGTTGTTGATGAAAATACAAAAATCGCTATATGTTTGTCTATAAAATTTGAGGAGTTCCCTCAATTCCTCATGGATCCCATCATCAGAACTGGACTTTGATGGGAGAAATGGGACCAATCTGGAAGTATATCCTTTCAATTAAAAAAATAATTTTCCAAATCGGTTCATAAACGACGGAGTTCTGAGGTAACAAACATTAAAAAAAAAATACAACCGCATTGAGAACCTCCTCCTTTTTGGAAAGTCTGTTAAAAATACATAAACTCACGCTTTCTTCCCATGGGGGTAGGCAAAAACTATAGAGCGCCACCTGCTACGCTATAGGTATTGTTATTACTATTTTCAAACCACGTATTTGTTATTGCCAGCCAATGCCAGGTCGAAAGCAGAAGCAGCTTGCAGCAGTGTTTCGCCATCAATGTTCGGTTTCCGTATCCCCCAAACGCCATGCATTTTCTCATACCCATTCTTCTGTTTTTCTACGTGCCCATTAAAATCACCCTCCACATATACTTCTTCACTCTCTCGCACGATTATCATCATATAAATATTATAAATAAATAAATAAATAATAATCGAATTCTTCTCATCTCAGAAGATAAATTTTAGGAAGTTCAAACTGGGTTGAATACACACTAACTATATTTAATACCAAACTCGTCACTATCACTATAACAGCTATAACTCTATCACTAACTCTTTTAACATCCACCACACATTCTTTTCAATTTACTATCCAAAATTATAGCCACACCATTCCGCTTGCCATAGCTTCCACAGTAATAAAATATATCCTTCTCCTATCTTTCAAGTCCTCGCATCTTTCCATTTCGTGATTTTCGAGTCTTCGCAGTTCGTCGCCTTTTTAAATCTGCTAGTTCCTTTCGTTTTCCTGTCATCGTACCTACACTACTCTACGTACTCCAGCTCGCACACTTCAATCTTACTTCTCTCACACTCCGAGCTTGCATTTTACGTCGTACCTGTCCGTTCTGGTGCGACAACCCTTGTCCATTTCCCTCAGGAGCCGGGTGCTGCCCCTGCGCATCGCTGCGGGGTGCGCCCTAAACCCATGACGCATTTTCACTCGGCGTGATACCATGTCGAGTGAAAATGCGCCATATAGTCAACTGCCTGCAAGACACCAACCCTCCTTGCGAATACTTTTCTTGGCGATTCATCCGCCATCCGCGCGGGTGACCCAAGGTGCTAAAATTGTTTGCAATAGGTCTCAAGTTCCCTTAGTAGCCTCCCATGACACCCACGAGAAATTGGAAAAAAAAAACTTTTTTTTTTTTTTTTTTCAGGTATTAAGATTCACCGATAATACTTGGAAATGTATAAGATATACTTTCGAGTTCAACCAGTGAACTCAAGGGTGAATATAAAACATATTACATAATAAAACTAAAAAATATTATAAGTTCAATATGATTGTTGTTACTGTGGACGCCAAAATATGTAGTTGACTTGAGCAAATGTTGATCGAAATGAAATCGGATCGAAGTCAAAACGATCATTAATGCACTTTAAAAATGAGATTAAATTATTCAATTCAAATTAATATCGTGCTAAAAGCTAAATAGATCAATAATAATAAAATAAATTTATTTTAAAGATGGGTTGTCAAAATTTTCCGCGTCAACTATTTAGTAGCCCTCAAAGTATTGTTCAGCAAGTTTACGTTGAGTACATAGGAATTGTGATGCCCATAAAAGTACACCGTTGTAGCTGATGTTGGAGGTCATTCCCATTAAAACTACATTTTACTTTTTACAGAAGTTTTATTAAAGCTTAAACCTAATACATAAAGACTAGGTATAGAGGATATAGGAGATTTCCTATCAGAGTCAATAAGCTATAATGTACCCACCTATTCTAAATCCGAATACAAAAATTCTCCTAAACCTCTTTGTTCTTCTAGTAGAGGTAAATAAGCTCGTCCATTCCAGTTTAAGCACAGTGTTTTGTTTGGCCATCAGAATATTTTCGGTACCTGAATTATCCAAAGTCTCGATTTGTATCCTATTAATTTCATAAGTGCCATAAAAATCCATGGAATAGGGCGAGAGTCCAAATTTATCTCCTATTATAAACATAAATGGTGAAATGTGGGTGTATTAACTACTGTAGATCTCTGCCTCGCCCTTAGAAAAGTAAAGGCGTGATGTTATGTTATGTCTCAAACAGTGCATTCCAAATCTTGCTGGTTTTTTAAGTAAGGTGCTAGAGAAATCTGTTGTATGCACACCGATACTGATTTCAAATGGACAACTTTGTGTTTGAACTAATACAAATAAAAAGTGCGTTTGAAGGAATTTAATGCTAATCTGCTTCTCAGCCCCGATTGGTATGTTCGGATTCTGGCCAAATCAACTTAGCAATCACAGAATCTAACACCATCAGTCGGTGAAACATCATAAATGATAACGCAAACAAAGTAATCCTTATTTCACTTGCTGTAGATATCATGCTAACGGTGTTTTCATCAGAATGACTGGATGACGACCAAGTGATAGATTCACATTACTTAATATTACAATTAAGTACTTTTACATTACTTAATATTACGATTAATTGGACCTATGCGTCCAAGAAAAGATAGTTAGATAATTTTGTTTATGTAACTATCTTTTTGTATGAGAAAAGGTTTATTTGTCACAGAAACACGTGTATTTTTCTTTTTCTTTTTTTTTCTTTCTTAAATAACCAAATAAAACTTTGCCAAAGCTTTAACAATATTAAACAAAATAGATCTAAATTATAATCACGAGCACAAAACCGAAATAGCAGCATGTGACAAGAAGAGTTCCTCAGCATGATGCTGTGCTATGAAGGAACCACAGCACAGCGATAATTTTCAGTGGTCACCCGAAAAAGACGTACGGAAACCAAATCACGTTTAATGAATTTTACATAAATAGGTAACAAAATAAAATTTAAACTACTACAGAATATACCTAATCCAACTATACAACCAATTATATGAAAAAATCATCAGGAATTTCTAAATAACAGCCCGGAATCTGAATTTGTGTGCCTAGTAGGCTCGCCCCCTATTAACTAATAACTGGCGAAATATGGGTGAACTAAGCACCTCAACCGAGCCCCATCGTGGAGTGTAGGCGTAATGTTATGTTATGACTTAAAGTGCATAAGTGTATCTAAACTCCAATAAAACCTATTATACGTTTGCAGTGCCGACAGGAAGAATGAATGAAGCTACTCCGTGATTTGAAGTGAGACGTCACTGCGACGGTTTGATGTTGGCCAATTCTGCTTCCAATGCCTGCTAACAATAATATTGATGATTAGTACAATGTTGGTATGCATGAACTTGACTTTTAATATTCTAGTGAATGGTAGTTAAATGTATGGAAGAAGACATGCCTCGGCGACATTAAGGTATGGGCAGGAAAATCATAATGATTCTTTAGAGGTATGAGGAAAGGGTCGTAAAGTTCACTCATCCTCCATTGAAAAGGATCCTCCGACCAGAAGCGTGTTGTGTCTGGTGGGCAACTGCTCGACGGTTGACGTCGGGATGTTGTATATTATGCCAGTCGCGCGGTAAAATTTGCTTGCGAGATGCAGGATTTGTGTGGCGTCAGGTGTTATGATGCGTAGTAGATGGCGTTGCACATGGTAAAGGGGACAGTCACATTGCATAGTAGGCAATCAGCAGTAATCACACATTCAACAGATTCAACCACAATAGAGCGATGGAGCATAGTGATGTCCAAACTAGACTCCAAGCAGTCCAATGATTGACCATACTTGGTGGAGTACGAAAGTCCTCCACCAAGTATGACAGAAATGTCCGACTGACTGTACAAAACGCGATGAGTCTAACAACCAGTCTTGCCCAGTAATTGGGTTGTAGGTGTCACATAGACTGTCGCTCCATGTAAAAATGAAATGGGGGAAAACGCTAGGCAGATTGTGTTTTTTGATGACGCTAAACTTGCACTAGTATTCATATTATTAGATCACAAACTTTTAAGCGGTAGACCTTCATATCCAAGCTCTGCAGTGCATCTTGAAGTTCGAGCAGGCTCGGGTCATCAGGAGAGTACACATAGACCTCTTCATCGAACTGCCTCTGCAAGCGACGCCGGCACTCTTCGTTGCGGCGGCGCCGACTTTCAGCCAACTCAGCAGCGTAACGCAGGTCTTTGTTCAGTAACTCGTCGTCTACATCTGTGTCCAGGGACATGTATCTGTAAGCAGAATTGATAAGTTTAAGTTACCATTTATTCATATAATTTTAATTAATGGCCGCTCTGAATCGGCTTATTGGGATTTATTTAGGTATATGTTCACTCTTACTATGAAGTTTGAAGATTCACGGGTAAAAGAAAAAACACGCTGGCAAAGAGTGCCACACTTTCAACGAATTAACAATCCGGTCAGCCTTCATCTTGATCTTATTATTTCATTAGCTTCTACCCACGACTTCGCCCGCATGAAATTTCTTATTCTCCCTACCCACCCCGCCGTATTGCCCGCACGCGCTATTACCTACTTACTTCGTTTTCGCTTTGCGTTCTTTCTGACTTTTTTCTTTTTGCTCGGCTCCTAAGACTCCTAGCGTGATGTTAAATAGCCTATAGCCTTCCTCAAAAATAGAGCTTTCAAATGAAAAAAAAAAAAAAACAAATCCGACAGGTATTCCAGAAATTAAGGCGTTTCAAACAAACAACCAAAAAAACAAACTCTTTATTGTTTAAGTTACTGGGGGCCTATTACGAACTTTAAAAAAACCAGGCAAGTTCCAGGCAATTCATTTCACTGGCTGGTTAAATTTCGTATTACGACATTCCTAATTCTAACCGACTTCACGCTGGGTAGTTTGTCTATGGCTGGCTTGTAATTCTCTGCCGTAACGTTCAGAAACACAATTAAATATTTATCGGTAAGTTACGGTTTTATTTAATCACATATTTTGTGATAAAAATAAGCAATTTATATTGATCTAGTTACTTTAGTATAAAAATAGGTGAAAATACGAACGCACTGTATATTATGCTACCTATATAATTCATTCATATTATAATTTTCTGTTTGTAAATTATAATTAAGTTTCCGAACGAACTCCACTTGAAGGTCAGCGGGGAATTCGACCACATGGAAGAGTATTGTTTCATTGTTTCACAAACTACTATGAACACTATCATAGTGTTTGTTTAATACTTCCATTCGTAAGAATTTTCGGGGTATAAACAACCATGCAAATCCAAACCTTACATGCTCTGTGTAGTGCTTCCAAAATTACGGATTTGCTAATTACGTAACTAGTTACGCATTTTGATGCTTCAATTACGTAACTACGTAATTACGTACTTAACTGTTTTGATTTTTTAAAGCACGATAAATTCTGGGCTTATTACGTATTTTAGAAGTAAAAAATCAAACAACTTCAAATGAAAAAAAATTTAATATTAAGGAATTAAAAGTAAATTACAGATTAAAATGATAATTTTAAAATTAAACTCAAAATCAAAATCGTCAATCAAATCAAAATGTAATATTTTGATTTGATTGACGATTTTGATTTTGACTAAACTCAATCAACAATTCAAACAAAACATGTACCACGCACAAATGGTTTAAAAGTAAGAAACAATATAAAATATGGTTATTTTTCCAATCTTTGTTCTTGATAATATGATCTCATAAATGATAACGAATGCAATGTTCTGTCACCAAGGGAACTTCTTAGTTTAGAACAAAGATAGCCGGCAGAAGAAAATGCCCGTTCTGCTTCAACACTAGTAGGCATTATACATAGTAAATAATTATAAGCTGCTGTTAGGAAAACTTCACGACCGCCGCCAGTGCTATCGTAGATACACATTTCAACTCTGATGATGGATTCAAGATCTGTGTTTACTCCAGATTTGTTTACTGTAGACATAGTTTTCTGTATTTCTTTTTCTAGTTGCTGTGCAACAGTCAACTCGTCGCCACAACCATCATTAGCATCATTGTCATCTGCTTCGGAATCTAAACTCATTTGTGTACTTGTAGGCGGTGTAAATTTGAGCCTTTCTAATAAGTTTGCAACATATGTTCTAATATAATCCGACGTCGGTTTTGTAAAAGTTTCTGTTTCTTCGGTTTTATAATATTCTTCATTATTATGCAAATACTGCAAGACACCAGACACATTTGTTCGCCTTTCTTTTATTCTTTTTCTAAGGGATACAGCAAGCTTGTCACTGAGCCCATTGGACTGAGCATCAAGCTTATTTAACATAAACTGAAGCGCAGCATCTGCTGCTAACAAATTCGAGTCACGGCGACACAATGCCATCACTGTAGTTTTTATTATATCTAAACTATGATGAATGTTATGTAGATCTTGTATTTCTGTGTCTGTGAAACTTATATTTGATTTTAAGTCTAATAAAGCCTTAAATAAACTTGATTTCAATTTCAGAAATCGTCCAACCATATCTGATAAGCTGTTCCATCGCGTTTTGCAGTCTAGTATAAGATCGAGGCTTTTACCATGCTCTTGTAAAGAATATTTTTGCAACAAATCGGTCTTCAGTGGTGATTTTTTGAATGATTTAACAAGTTTTCTTACTTTTACTATAATATCTTTGTACAGAAACTCTGGTTCTAGAACTCTAGGTACTTCTATGAAAAGTCCGCCATCGTTTTCTTCAATTTCTTCAGTGTCAGTATCTGAAGCTTCATCTTCTAGTTCTGGTTCAGTAGTTGTACTTTTCCGTGTCTTATATAATACGTCCAGCACTGCAAGTTGTATTCCGTGAGCAAAACACAACTGATGGTGACCATCAAAATTTTTGCCCATTTTAACCATAACACTGGCTCCGTCCGTTGTGAATGCAATTATATCTTCAAGTTTCAAATAAAAGTCATTTAGATGATTTTCTAACAGTACAGTTCCAACGTGAGCTGGCATTGAACCCTTTATCCTTACTAGTCCTAAATTTTTATATTTAGCTGGTTCTAGGTCTTTATTATGAATATTTATATTCATATACCTCCGGTTCCGGGTAGAGGTCCATTCATCGAAACGTTATAGTAAACCGTTTTTTTTGGGACTTCATATCTTTAAACTGATTTATTAATTGTTTTTTTATGGCACAACTCTGTTCCAGGACAATTTTGGTAATAGTTGAAGGAGATTTCGGTAGATCATAGCCAGATTTTTTGAAAACATACCTTAGATCTTCAGAAGTACAAAATTTGCTTAATGGGATGCCATCCAATGCTGCCATTCTAGTCACTATAACGTCCAAGGAATACTCAGTGGAAAAGTAATCCGTTAGTTTAGTTTTCTTCGATGGAGGTTCTAAACTTTTTCTTGCTTGAAAGCACGATGAAGTACTTGCCCTTTGCGCATCTTGCTCTTGTGACATCTCGCCAATATGTTTAGCACGCATATGTGTATGTAGTGCTCCAGTAGCACCACCAGGAGTCTTCAAAATTTTTTGACAATGTTTACATTGGACACTTTGCCCATTTTCAGCCCTCAAAAAGTGTTCCCATATAGCTGATTGTGTGCGTTTGTTCAAAAACTCCTTATAAATAGTCTTCTTTACTGCAGACCTAAAACAATATATAAATATTTCATAATTTAATAGTTAGGTAATACATATAAATAGCATCTATAGTTAGGCACTACACTTAAAACGGGATACATTTACATACGTACCGTGAACTCATAATCAATGTCTATTTGCACAGACATCTAACAAGCAACAATAAAATAAAATCGCACATATTTTTTTTTTTTTTTTAAAACGTCGCACCACACTAGGAATTACTGCTGTATCGTGGGTGCACTCACAATCATGTAAACTAACATACACAAGACACCCAGACCCGGAACACCTATCTGTAGGTCATACAAATATTTGTTCCGTACGGGAATCGAACCCGTGACCCGCAGCGCAGCAGCCAATCACTCAACTACTGCGCCAACCGTGCCGTCAACAATATAAAATCAACTACTAAATTATATGTATAAACTCTCACACAATACCCTAGAAACAAAGTAAGTAGACAAGTAAAGTAATGTTAAAATAGGTACTTACATTTTCGTTGAAGTATCTCTACTCGTGTATGGTGATATCTACTTAGAAACTTGTAATGAAAAGCTTCTGAAAACCAAGCGTCAAACTTTGCGGCACATACACAAAATCACAAAAGTCAATAAAATAAGCTTAGACCAGGCAGGACAGTATCTCGCAGGTGTACGTAAGACGACTGAGTACCGAGTATTGAGATTGTTTCTAAATTCACGAAAGTAAAGAAAAATGTAGGGAGTTCCCTTAGCTTGCTCAATCCACAATATTAAACTTTATTATCTACGAGGTAGATCAAATACTTGCGAAACACTTATAAACTTTGATTGTGTTACGTACCGAACTATCCACAACCAACGGGGATTCCCTTCGTTTCCCGATTGGTCAACAATGAACTCTATTCTGTACGACTAAGAAATTAAATCTTGCGGACTCAAATTGGAAGTTATAAAATAAACCCCGGGAATTCGGGGGATACCCACAGAAAGGGTTTTGGTGTTGTCATAATGTAAGTCGTAGGTTAACTAAATTAAGGTAAATTGTAAATACACAGATAAACCCATGCCTTTTTCCCATGGAGTAGGCAGAAACTATAGAACTAAATAAATGGGTACCTAAATTAATTAATATTATCCTATAGTTACGTTATTACGGACTGCAGCTCTTCAGTTACGTATTTGTGAGATTTCTAAAATCTGTCCGTAATTACGTAATTGCGTAATTACGTAATTACGTAATGGAAGCCCTAGCTCTGTGGGTATAAACAAAAATATGGCGTAAGCTCGTTATTGAGTATTTTCCTATTCAGTTTTTGAGTATTTTCTTATTCAGTGTAAGAAAGTTCTTAAATATGATATTTTAAAGTTGTATCCGATAAATCCGTGAATTTTGTATGACAGTCCCTGACATGTCTCAACTCCTCACTTGATTATGTTGATATCGTTCAATGAATTGCACATCATCCACGTCGAACGCATTAAGGCTCTTACATACAGGCGCGACACGCGACGCGAGACATAAGAACCACGTGTCGCGCGACGAGCGGTGCCTTTGTTTCGCGTCGCGTGTCGCGCATGTTTGTAGGAGCCTTTAATTTGATCACGAAGTCGTCTCCAACTCCTCACTTGATTAAGTTGATATCGTTCAATGAATTGGACATCATCCATGTCGAACGCAATAAGTCTCTACATACAGGCGCGACACGCGACGCGACACAAAGGAACCGCGTGTCGCGTGACGAACGGTGCCTTTGTTTCGCGTCGCGTGTCGCGCCTGTTTATAGGAGCCTTTAATTTGATCACGAAGTCGTCTCCTTTTGTTCCTAGATTCGTTATTTTGGTCAGAAAAGTCACTTTCCAGGAACTCGAACAGTTCATATTCGTCGCACATAATATTTTCTTTTGTTATTTATTTATTACTCGAGTAACTTCGGCAAATAAACCCAAAACAATTCAATAAAAGCTCCTCTGAAGTAGCGTAAACTGAATGGATTGTGAGGTTACTGTTTGACAAGTTGTTATATGAAAAGAAATGTCAAACGAACGTTCGTAATACGGTATTGCCAGGCAATATTCGGGCAGAAATCGGCCAGGGTGTCACGTGACCGCTGACTGGCTTGTTTGACGTGTTCATAGTACGAAATTGCAAGGCAGTTCTGTTTACGCTGTAAACTGCCTGGAAATAAGAGTTCATAATAAGGCCCCTGATAGATAAAAAATCTGGACGAAAAAGACGAAAAATTTGTTACGATCACAAAATCAATATACTTAGTAGGTACCGCGAACCGATGCTTATGGATATGAGGTTCAATATCCTAATTTCTTTTTTTTTTTTTAAACACAACGGTTAAATAAATAAATTGCACCTGTTAAGAGAAGCCATATAATCCGACGGGAAGGCGTGCACAGCATCTCGCAAATGCTCCCATGTGTCCGTGTAGTTGCAGTTCCTGTACTGTAAAAAAACAATCATTTACCAAGAAGAAATTTTAATTTCTTTCGCTCTTAGCTAGTTGCAGTCTATCGGCGGCTGTAACCACAGCATCGTAGGTACAATTCGAATGTCAAATGCCTTAAACAAACAAGTTGATGTTGAACCGTTCGTGGCAACCATGCCATAAACGGTACATCATCAATATCTAAACCAAAAGATGTTCACGACTGAACATACAGGGCGGCAGAGACATCGACGCGAAAACTGAATATTCAGCTCGTGATTTTAGACACGCAGAAACATTTCTTCGGCAATAAAAAAATCTGCTGTTTCATAGAAAAGTGCAATACGTACGTCGTATTTTTTTTTTAATAACCGGCGATAATTTTCGACGCAGGGGGGTTCATTTATGTTCAGTCTTGAACATCGTTTGGTTCACAAGAATCGACACGAGTCCACGACGTCGGACCGTATACCGTCGGTGGCGGTTGTAAGGAAATATCACTATCATCCTAATAATAAATAAATAGGTAAAAATGTAAATCTACAAATTACCCGTTTATAAAACTCGTAGTCAATTTCAGAATCCGTCATAGCCCTGGACAGCGGTATACTGGAGTTCGTACTAAGCGTAGATTTGTTGTACTGTCCCAAACTGTCAGTGAGAAAGCTGTCACTCCTCAAAGAGTAGGAGGAGTCATCCAGATCAGTGCACACGTACGGAGTCAGGGTTATCTCCGGGGTTTCCAAATCTGTAACGTAATCTGATCGGTTCTTTGGTAAGGAGTTAAGGTATGTTTTAAACATGTTCATTCTGTTGGTTATATCACTGTCTATCTTTGCCCAGTTACAGGATAACGGAGGCCTACGGTAATAACAATATCTTCTATTCATTAGTTGAAAGATGGCCGTAGGTTTGTAACTGAACAAGACAACTATTCAGAATATACTTGGTTGTGTAAAAACGCGTTTCGTGTCACGTATATCTGTGAATGTGACCCGGTTGTCAGTAACTGTTGTGTAATGCTAAAGTTTGGTCGATGCGACGTGATGGTTGCCACGCGACTGCTCGTACAAATCAAAGCTCATGTTTCAGAATTTCTCCGAAATAAGATTTTCAGTTGTTGTCTCGGTACTACTCGGAAAGCACGATAAGCCGTTGGTCCCGGCTGTCATTCGTGGATCTTTGCCAGTCGTTACGGGTTGTCAGAAGTCCGAAAGTGACAACCAGTCTTACCTAGGGGTATCGTATTACCCCAGTTACTGGATTGTGGAGGTCAGAAGGCTGTCGATCCATGTAAAATACTGGTATTCACCTGTATCCGATTAGATTGGAAGCAATAAGCAACAATAAACACGTATCCTTTACTTTAGAGACCTTTTGCTGGATATTCTTATTTCCATAAATAGTCCCTGCAGGCAGTACCTATTCAGCTACCCTTGGCCCATTTTCTAAATCCAGAGGTCCCAAGTCCCGTACTATGTTAAACAACTTGATAATGTCATGCTCGTTTTCCCGAAGAGATTCAGAGCCAGTAGGTACCACCTTTGACCTATCCAATAAAAAAATTCCCAATCTACGGCTTGCCACTGAAAAAGCCCAATGCAACATCACTAAGCCCGTCCAAAATTTAAAAGCTAAACGTCTTACGTATAATATGTAATGTCTTACTATGAATAACCATACATTTTTGACGTTTATACCTAGTATAACTTTATTCCGCGTTTATATGTAAGGCGGTTAAAGTCTTAATAATAATAATAATAACCCCACCGCCGTATGTCTACGTTGACGTCGTGGTGGGGCTTGCGCGCTCCGAACTCTAGGTCTGTGCCGGTAGAGTTTACTTTGCCGGAACATGTCTAGGGTGAGGAGCCAGACCAAGAGAGATACAGAAACCCGCAGGGCAGCATGTGGCGAGCTGTTGGGCAGTTGCGACCCCACGGACCCTATCTCCCGGGAGAAGTCATGTTCCTCATCTCTGGCTTGCCTTTATTGGCCGGCTGGAGTGAACACTGACGAGGAACTGAGCTCCCATCTCATTCTTGCCTTTATTGGCCGGCTTGAGTGGAGATTCGCAAGAGCAAACGTGCTCGGAGGAAGGAAGTATTCCAGTAAGTGCTTGTAGGGATCTTGACCATCTTCCGGGCTCTGGGATTGTTCTGAGAGCCTTGGAATACCTCTCCACTCCTCGAGCACCTCAGGACATATTGCCTCCTTGTCGCTACGTCACTATGTACTAGCGACCGTTTTCGGGGGCCCATTATTGAGTGTGCAAGTCACCCCCTGCCATTTTATCCGTGTTTAATAAAGCATTGATCAGGCAGGGGCCATATTCCTTCCATAGTTTTTGGTAACCAGTCCATTTTAACCACCCAAACCCATAGTCCAATATCTTTGTTTCCATATCCTGCAATAGTCCTACACCAACCGGGGGTTGTCCTTGGGTGCACTTGCATAGTGCGTACAGGGATAATCGTCGGTAGGTGCCTCATTTAATTAAAAAGCGTCTAACAGGCCTCTGTGAGTTGGCTTCGGCCCCTCGTACGCCTTCCAAAGGTCCGGGACCCCAGGGTCCCGAGATATGTAGACATATATAATAATAATAATAATAATATTTAACACAGTTTTAATGTACTTACGAGTGGAAAGTAATTCTGCAGAACTTGTTTTTGGTTTGTGAATTATTTGTGCACATTTTGAAAAAACAGGAAGGCATTGTTACTGCTTATTTAGACGATTACGGTAATTTTACTTAACGAGCTACACATGTCCTACATAAACGCCAGTTTGATTGTGACTAAGGCCAGTTGTGCCGGTCGGCATAGTTTATGCGGTCCACGTCGAGGAGCGCGTACCTAATCTTCCTTCTTTTATAACATCAATGGTCCCAGAAGGCTGTTTACTTTATAAACTAAGATAAATACGATATTGATCTCATTCTGACAGTTTAATTGCTAGCAATCATCTATCAATAATTGTTTCATATTGATACACAGTAGGTACCTATTAGTAAGTAGTTCTTTACCTCATGTGTCATGACTACAGTGGGTCGAATCGCATTGCCTGTGCAGGGCCGTCTTTAATCTATTGGAGGCCCTGGGCACATTACGATAATTGGGCCCCAATGACTTTTACAGCGGACTGTTTTGTTAAAACAAGCAAAAAGAGTAAATAAGCTAAATTCAAGATTAAATCAACTGTTATTTTTATTTCTTTTTTTTTCACATAAAATGAATAATAACTACGTATAATTAATCCGGAAAAGTAACTTTTAACATTCACAGGTTAGGGTGTAAAAATCTATGTTGATTGAAGAGGTACCCCCTTCTAATTTGGAGATAAGCAAAATCATCAATTAGTCGATGTCTTTGAGCTTATAACAGTATATGGTCATCAGCGACAAACTGGAAGACAATATTTCTTGAAGCATTATGTTCCTTAATTCGCTTTTTATTCTTTTCAATTTGGAGAAAGAGCGTTTGCAGTTAGTTACCATCATGCCTTTTAACCGCCTCCGTGGTCTAGTGGTAAAACCACCTGTCTCAGATCCAGAAGTCCCGGGTTCGAATCCCAGCGGGGGCAAATATTTCTGCTCGGTTTGGTTGGTGGTAGGGCTTATTCTAAGTCCGCCTGGCTAGCTACCACCATCTTATCTAAGTCTGTCGTCTGTCGTCATGTTAACAGCATTTGTTGTGTTTCGGCAGTTAGAGGGAAGATAGCCAGTTCCTCTGTGGTTAAGGATTCCGGGTGAAGGTCGCTTCCATCTTCGGCCTTATCATCACTTACCATCAGGTGAGATGAAGGCCAAGAGCTTCCCCGTTGTGTGTAAAAAAAAAGGTTAAAAAGATTCTCAATGCAACTTCTACATTTGGAAATGTGTCTCCAATTTTGTTTTCTTTCAAAAGATGTCATATACCTAAAATACTATTCATTTCTTAATTTCAATTCGAAAAAAATATAAATGTATTTTGTGATTTTATAATGCTCATTAATCGACTCAAAGAAATTGTACTAGTTCACTAATGATTTTTATTTAAAACGGTGTATTTAGTGGTTGGTGGTCTGGCAGGAACTAGGGAACCCCTCGATCGGGGGGCCCTGGTCACTTGCCCAGTGCCCAGTGAAAAGAGGGGCCTGGCATGAAAGAGCACCTGCGCATCCATTGTCCTCGCGTTCAGAACTATTAGGTAACGTGATAGTTAATTGACCGCATGTATCTAGATATATGTACCTAACAATGTTATAGTTGTTCGAGTCGATTATATGTAGGTATTGATGGGTTAATGACATACAGTGTAGACGACAAAGAATGGCGTTAAATCGAGCTGCCATGGGTTATAAAGGATTATGATGGATGATATTAGAGCTAGATGGTTTGTTGGTTGGTTGTTTTGGTGTGATGGATGGTTAGGCGGCTAACAAAAGGTATTGACAAGGCAGATGTGAGTGAAAACGCCGGGAGGGGACGCCCTAGGAGAACATTATAGTGACCTAATTGGTGATGTTCTTCAAAAAGGTCACGTGTGTAGTACTCGCAACCGGCGTGCGTGTACAGATGTATGAACGTGAACGAAACAAAAGGAGTATAAGGAAAGGAAAGGTCGCTGGATGTTCTACGCGTCCAATATAACAATGTTTTTAGGATGCTGTTGCGACTGCCTCGTTTTTGCAGTGCCTCGGAAATGTTCGCGGTAAATCATACCGATGGATTTCATGCGATCATCCGCAAAAAAACGGCCTCACTCCTGAGCAGAATAAGAGGCAGTCACAATAGTATCCTGAAGGCGGTGGCGGTAGACACTTCCTCCGCCATAATAAGGCAATTTGTGCGAAGACTTATACCATAGTTAGACCATTACCATTTCTCGTTGCGTCTAGATGTTGGGTGGTCTTCTCACAAATTCGTCTTTAGTTTAAGTTACTAACAATAGTGATTTAAGTGCAAACATGTTACTAACAATTTATGGATCTTGTGTTATCCGAAATAAAATGATTTTATTTATTAATTTTTTTATAAGTAGCGTAGCAGGTGGCGTTCTATAGTTTCTGCCTACCCCCGTGAGACGAAGGCGTGAGTTTGTATATGTATGTATGTATGTAGAGCTACACATGGGGCTCCCGATGTGGCTGTCCTTCACTATCACCTACCACATCCGTCGAATTCACATCTAGTCATTGAACTAACTTTAATCTCCACTTATAAAAAGGTAAAGGACACAGGCTTACAGCCGCGACACGACTCCGGTAGAACAATTTCCATGTAGTTTTCATAGAAATTGTTCCACTTGAGTCGCGTCGCGCCTGTCTGCGGGATCCTTATGTAGTTCTGGCGGCAAGGCTTACCTACACTTACGTGAACCGTAATCTTTGACGAATCAGGAAGACTGGCATTCAAAAATCCTCTGCTCGACACCTCAATTATAGCTTTTTAGTGATAATCATAATCATCTTGTCGGTCTTCTACAGATTGTACTTCGCCGAGTGTGCCCATGAACTCCACGACCTCATTCCACCGGCCCCCTTCTACCATCGGACATCTAGACGCACTGCAAGTTACCACCCCTACCTAGTTGATATTCCACCAACTCGCACTAAGCGTTTTCAAACGTCTTTTATAACGCGCACAGCAAAGGAGTGGAACTCTGCCTGCGTCTGTGTTTCCGAACGCATACAACCCTAATCTATTCAAAGTGAGAGTGAACAGGCTTCTTCTGGGTAAGTTAATCATTCCATCGTCGACTTTGTCTCTGTCACCTCTGACCTAGAAGACGACACTGGCACCCTGCTTCTCGTAATAGCGGTCTTAGCACGCTATTTACCTCTCCTGGGCTTGAAGAGCTGAAGTTTAATAGAATAAAGAAGAAACGCCGCGCGCCCATTGTAAAGAGCACAGTTATATCATTGTTGTAAGAATTAACGTATAGTTTATATGAATATAGTGGAAAGTGTTTTTCAATTCGACCACGGTGTTTACATTGAATTTATATATCCCTGCTGTCCCCTACAGCAGAAGCGTGGTTCCTGACAAAAACTGATTTTTAGAGCAACTTGAATTGTTAGTAAGTCGTTACTTTTGTCACTCTTCTTCTGAGAGACTTGCATAGTTCTAAGGACAAAAGGACTCACTTTTAATGTAGTGTCAGTTGACCGATAGGTATGTCTTGGAAAACAATAATAGATACACAACCACAGAGAAATTGCACCACAGTCACAGCTGTAAGGAGGCCATTTTGTAAGATATGTACCTACATCGAATCAAATTATAGATAAAAGGACTTGCTTTTATTGTTGTGTTTGTTGACCGATATGGCTCGGAAAACAATGGTAGATACCGAACCTTTACCAGAGTTAAAGTTGTACCTTTGTTAACTCAGTCATATTGACGACGCAGATGACATTTTGCGATGTATTCTTTTTCCGGGAATACCTACCCTACCCGTATCTAGGGTTACCATCTGACCGGATAAAGCCGGTCTTGACCGGATTTTTAGGTGTTAGACCGGAAAAGCTTGCTGAAAAGCAATGGTGTATTTTTAACCGACTTCAAAAAAGAGGAGGTTATCAATTCGGAAGTTTATATTTTTTTTTTTTATGTATGTTCGGGCATAACTCCGTCGTTTATAAACCGATTTGGAAAATTATCTTTTTGTTTGAAAGGATATACTTCCGGATTGGTCCCATTTTTTTCAAAATTCAGTTCTGATGATGGGATCCATGAGGAATTGAGGGAACTCCTCAAATTTTATAGGCATTTATATAGCGATTTTTATATTTTCATCAACAAATCAAGCATTTGCATTCAGAAAGTATCATTTGGTGAACCGGAACTGATGAAGAAGACCACAGATGGCCACCGGAACTCGTCAATGATACGTATTTCACAGGTAGCGATAAGATATCTCGATTAAGATAGTTAAGCGACTATGGTGAAGCAAATTTAAATAAATGCTGATCAAAATGGTACCATCAAACTGATCTGATGATGAAGCCGGAAGGTAGGCAATGGAACTCCGTAATAAAACAATGTATCCTAGCCGTGTTTGGGCTTATTGGATTTGTCATGAGATGCACTCTGGCTATAAATGATGTTTAACCGACTTAAAAAAAAAGAGGAGGTTCTCAATTCGTGTATATGTATAAGGTGTTAAAAAATTTACTCTAAAAACTAAGAGGTGCTTTAGACCAATCAATCTGCCTAGCCTTTTCCCAACTATGTTAGGGTTGGCTTCCAGTCTAACCGGATGCAGCTGAATACTAGTATTTTACATGGAGCGACTGCCTATCTGACCTCCACAACCCAGTAACTGGGTAACACGATACCCCTGGGCAATGAGCCCCTGGATAAGACTGGCTGTCAGACTTTTGGGCTTCTGACGACCCGTAACGACTGTCAAAGATCGACGAATAACAGCCGAGACCAACGGCTTAACGTGCTTTCCGAGGCACGGAGGAGTCTCGGTATGTAAAGATGGTCACCCATCCACGGACCAACCCCGGCAAGCGTAGCTTAACCTGACGGATCGACCCGTGCGGCTGTTATTACTTAGCCACGAGCTCCTCAGAGGTGCTTTACACCATCGAACTGAATAACTTTTACTATGGGACCAGTTTGAAATCGCGAAAAAATAAACAGCTGTACCATACAGTTTAGAAACACTAGGTAAACATTACTATGGAACAGCTTTTTTATTAATTAATTTAATTTAGCTGGTATTTAATGCACTCGGTATATGTTCATGATGTTATAAGATTTCCTGTCACTATTGTGGTATACGAATTGGTGTGGGGTAGGTACCACAACTAAAAAGTGAAAAATAAAAAACTTTTTACAAAAAAAAAAACCGACTTCAAAAAAAACACAAAAAAAATGAAAAATAACTTTAATTTTGGAAGTCGGTGGCAAAAAACGAAAAACCGGAACCAAAGACTTTTTACAAAAAAAAAAAAACCGACTTCAAAAAAAACAAAAAAAATGAAAAATAACTTTAATTTTGGAAGTCGGTGGCAAAAAACGAAAAACCGGAACCAAAGACACCGACTTCCAAAATTAAAGTTATTTTTCATTTTTTTTGTGTTTTTTTTGAAGTCGGTTTTTTTTTTTTTTGTAAAAAGTTTTTTCTTGAATACAATTAACGAGTTAACAGTTCAAGAGTTGCAGAATTTTTGAAGATTTGTCAGTATTTCTTTAGCATTTTGCCACGCAACGCAAATGTAGAGCGAGTCTTTTCTCTTATGACTGCACAGTGGACCAAAGAAATAGACTTTCAGTGGAGTCAGTAAGAGCCATATCTATTGCTTACGCATTACAACTTTAAACACGTGACGTGCGAACAATTGTACAGTGAAATAGCTGGAAAAGCCAACTTTTTGAAAGCGGTTGCTAGCAACCAAAAATATAAGAATAAATAATATGAATAAAAACATTATTAAATAATTTGATTTTTATTTTATACAAGACCGGATTTTTTTTTCAAAATCAGGATTTTTAGACTTGTCAGGCAGGTTTTTTAATTTGTAGGCCTGGTTACCCTACCCGTATCTAAATCCGATAGTGGTGCCGATTCCCTTGTTCACAAACTAAACTAAATTTAAGTTCAGTGCATCTTTTTCTTTATATTTCATTAAGAAAAGGACAGAAGATAAATTTTAGTTTAGTCCTGTCAAATTAATCAGCGCCTGTCACTACTCCGTATAAGTTTAGACGTGATTAAAAACTTGCCGACTAAAATTACGTCAATTTACGTCAAGCGCTGATTAATTTGATAGGACTAAACTAAAATTTTTCTTCTGTCCTTTTCTTAATGAAATAGAAAGAAAAAGATGCACTGAACTTAAATTTTGTTTAGTTTGTGAACAAGGGAATCGGCACCAGTATCGAATACAAATTGAGCCAATGTGTTTATCGGTCGTTTGGTTCGCTAACTGTGAAAATTATAATCAACCGAGCTGCTGAAAGTTGAAAGTCTTTGCATCTATTATAGGTACGGTCGCCAGCACATCCACTTACCACAAACTGTCAGATTTTCTCGTTCGATTTTGATCTTAATCACCAACATTTTAAAGTTTCAGTTCTTTTTTTTGGTTCTGAATGCTTTTAGCGAATTACAATCAAATATATTACTCAAAAACATCTACCATACAAAAAGTGGCGGAAATGTTTAATAGCTTTGACGACAGCCAATGTTTCGAGCTCATGAATGGTTTTTCTCTCAGCATTGGTCGTAATTGGTAAAATTCTTGTTTTTGGTGATCTTCTACAACAAATAAATTCAATTCTACTAACTTGATCGATCTCGACATTAGTTGAGATACTCTGGGAAATAGTGACATTATTTCCGCCTATTCCCTTGAAAACTGTATGGACCTGTTGCCTGGAATCGAACCAGAAAAGTTTTTCGTACTAACAAACAATCTGCGCCGGAATCAAATAGGCAAGGATATGAATTATCTCCAATTTTGAGGGTCTTCGTTACGTATTTAAACGACCACGATCCGTTGACTTCGATTTTTCATATTTTACTATAACGGAAACAAGTTTTCTCTAAATTACCCTTTTTACGGTAATAATTACACTCGATCTGACGTCTGATCTGATCTGGGTCTGGCGTAACCTGAGAGGCTGGTTTTTCGGAAATATTATAATCTGTACCTTGTGTTGATTTTTCCTTACAGTCACGAACACGGTGACCAGCAGTGCTATTCTGTAACCATCTCACCGTGAAAACTTAGGTGAAGTGAGCATCACGTGAGCTGTAATTCCACCTAATGCTTGGGATTGACACTGTTGACAGCTTAGTCCACGCTCAGTTCACCTTAGTTTTCACGGTGAAATAGTTACAAAATAGCACTGCAGGTTTTTTACATTTGAATCAAATTGGCGACTCACCTAATAATGAATCAGGGTTTTCCGAAAGCCGGCGTTTTCGTTAAGATTATTTTTGTTTGTACTGTCAGTTTTCGGTTGGTCACGTTTACGAAAAGTTTTAAGGACCGAGACTAGTTTGGCAAAGAGTCAGGCGTATTACATAACAATTCACAATTCACAAAATCAGGGTAGATACCAGTGATAAAAGCATCAATTACCTCGGTGTCAGTGGCCTCGGGCTGCACTCTCTTGAACAGTGTCCATCCCGTGGTTGCGTAGTCTGCGTGGCTGTTCGCCTGCTCCGACGTGTAGTCCCGCCACTGCTGGACGTCATCAACATACCGGAACTCTTCGCCGAACGTCTGGATCAGGTCATGCTTAACTTGCTCCCACTTGTGGTGGATTGTAGGGAGCAGTATTGCCTTCATGCGAGCTTCTTGTGGTTTTATGCCAATAGTTGCAATGGTTTGGTCAACATTGGCACACCAGTCCCTGATGTCGTGTGAGTGCACATCGGGATCGAATGGCGGTAGGTAGAAATTGCTACGATCCCGTGAAGACGCTGGAGTAGCGGACAGTGCTGTGGCCACGGTGCTCGATATGGCTTACTGTGGTGATGTCACCAGACTCATCACTTGCTCCATCAAAAAAGTTGGGTCTGGCTGGGCGGTCCGCACTAGTTTGCAGACCCAAAATCCAGACGACCTCAGGATGTGGATCCCACCGCGGCTGTCGGAGCATCATCGCCTGCGTTGTCGGAGTCAAACATATTGGGTTCGCACCAATATATCACACGGCAATAGGAAATGGCAGGAAAATATTTGAGAGAGTACAAAGAAAATACCTTACTTTAGGGTTTTTATTCCACGAGCAGCGAACAAAGAATGTCCTTCACAACAGAATGCATTACAACAGTTTTTACACACAAAATTACCGCCAAGCTTTGCCACCAAACTTTACCGAGATTCTTTGCCGCCAAATAGAATTTATCAAGCAGTTGAGTCAAAATAATTCCTTATTAATATCACATTTTAAATAATTCAAACGGATGTGTCGTTATATACATAAATTCTTAATACCAACATTGAAACTTAATATAAAGTTAACCGGAAACCACAATATTTTAAATAAATCAAAAGGAAGTATCAAAATAGAAACTTTATATAAATTCAACCGGAAACCACGATGTTTTAAATACATCAAAATTAAAACCTACAAGTATACAGGAAATACAAGTATTCATTCAATAAATAACATGAAAGTCTGATTAAGTACAAATAATCAAAAAAAAAACAAATAATTGTTTGGCGCTCATATACACATTACCTACGTTCTGATAATTTTAGCTAAAATTTAAATACACTACACTCAACATCATCTAATTGGAAATTAATCAAAATTCATTTAGAATTTCAAAGAAAACTGGTAGTATCGTGTTTTTTTATAAATGTTCTAAGGATCTGAATTACTATTTCAGTAGATCTGCTTTATCGAAAATCAAAAATGTTTATTTCGAATCGCATGTGTAAGATTTATCTGAAATCTCACCTTAGTATTAGCAACATTAAAATTATATCCTGAAAAAAGATTCAGGTAATATTTTAAATGGACAGGAAAAGTTTTTAATCAGTGCGCAAATTTTGACAAATTAAACTTAAACGTGTTTTATTATACAAATTTTATATATTGAAACTTTTTTTTATTGTGATTGCTTTATACACATTGACATGAATATTTACTTGTGAAGTATAATGTTATTATTTTAATTATTGTGAATGTGAAGACTATGTGGGTCTTTGTTTATTTTTATTTTTCTTTCCTTCTCAGTATATATATATTTTTTTTTCCTGTTCATGGTATGGCAGTTTGAGTAATTTATGCGGCCTGCCCAAATGTCCTTTCTTTGGTATTGTTCGTCGAATCGTTGAGCTCCTTATGTTCTGAGTTGAGGTGCACGATTACTGACAAATGCGTGCACTGAATGGACAGGTCCACTCAATCTGTGTGGTTCTTTCTTCAAAAGACCATTTCAGACACCAGTCTACATGGTCTTCACATGATTTGACCAAGATTATGTCTGGACTTTAAAAGAGACTGTGACCTCTGAGTTTGTTTCGGTCTTTCTTCTCAGAGTAGTCAGATACGAAATGCCGACCTCATCTAGTTTTAAAATATGATTGACGTGTAAAAGTGTTTGTAAAAACCTACTTACAGAAATAAAATCATTTATCATTTATCATTTATACACCTATTTCTTATTTTGATATGTCTTAGTACAAAAAAATAAACTTATCGTTAACGAAAGACGTTAATTTTGAAACTGGTATAATGGATACTCGTCGCGCAACGCGCCGGCAGGCGGCGCGGTCAGTGAAGCGGAACGCAGTAGTAATCAGCTGTGCGTTCGCGCATTGATATTATTACGAAATAGATTGTATCCATATTTTACTGATTTCAAGAAAGACAAAAAAAAAAGTATTGAACAAATATGTGAAATGTGTTCTATTACTGATACTGAACCACCAAAAAAAAATTTGCACACTGGTTAAAAACTTATCCTGTATAGAGGGTGTATCTATTCAAACACGAAATATTTTAAGAGATACTATAAGTGGTAAAGAACCATGGAAACGATTTAGATTTTTAAATCTGAGTATATAATAAAAAAAAAAAAAAAAATGTTTAATTGCTTGATATGATGATTAATTATCGAAAGGCACCTCGCTCGTGCCGCCACCGTCGCCGCATCCGGGCGGGTCATTCAAAGAATAAAAAAATAAAATAAGCAAGTAAAGGTGTTTTTACAAAATGTCTCAAGCAATTTCAAAATTAAAATAATTATGTAAAAATATAAAACACTTGATTTTTATTTTCGCTGTTATGAATTTTTACCACCTATACATAATATAGATGTTTCTCTTCAAATATTTCGTGTATGAATAGATACACCTTATATTTATAACGATTGATCTGATAATCATTTGATTATCTGAAAATTTGGATCTTGGATTTATATTTTGACCTCACTTCCGGCTCTAGCAACCTCGAAAACCATGAAAACGACACCCATGATGATTTATTTTTTAATTGACACAAACAACATCTTGGATGTTCATTTTGACCTCATTAGTGGCTCTAGAACCCTCTAAAACGGTTAAAACGACACCCACAGTGAATTTTTTTTAATTTTCTTAGCCTTTTCTTGAATTTTAATTTATAAGTGGTAAAACCAAATTTTTGTTTGACGCACATTTAAAAATAAAAAATGTTCACCATCCCATCTGACGGCCAACTCTACCACCGCACGCGCTCATTGGTCTAATCAAATAGCCGCGCTTTCACGAAACCACTCCCACAGAAAACTAGAGGAAAGATGTTACACATCAAAAATTAAAAGAACAATATTCTTTGCATCTGTTCTTATTTAAGTTCAGAGTTCCGGCGGACCGCTGCAATATATTTCTCGTGCATCTTTGACGCTGCATGGTCAATAAAACTATTCCGCGATTGCCCCGGCCGCCGGGCCCCGTTACAACAACATCCTGTATTATATAGTCAATTTCGTAACGTTATTGAATGTAATTGAATGAACATAATTGAATGAGATGGATTACGTTTAAATCTGAACCTTTTCGGCAACAATGCTTGTATAAAAACGCGTTGCGATGACGGTCGATGCACGTAATAGAAACAAATTCCTATTGCCACACATTGATGATGCATTTATCTACAAGAATCTATCTATTCAGAAGTTATATACAACTTGGCCTTACAATTGAAGAATATTAACAATCGTCAACTGTTTTATTCTCAGTTCACTTCGCTTATTTGGCTTCCAATTTGTCCCCTTCCCTGTAAGTCTTCTATCACGATTCTACGAGCGAATCCGAGCGAGAAAATAACACGTATCCACTTAATCAGGAATACAGAG
This sequence comes from Dryobota labecula, assembly GCA_947523025.1. Classification (NCBI taxonomy): domain Eukaryota; kingdom Metazoa; phylum Arthropoda; class Insecta; order Lepidoptera; family Noctuidae; genus Dryobota; species Dryobota labecula. The sequence goes on along the minus strand of OX383296.1, from coordinate 2,910,389 downwards.
TACAGCGTCTCGGAAGTGTTTACGTTAGTTGAATGGCACGCTGCCCATCTCCCAGTGAGTACTGCATGACGCGCTCTGGTCGCCTGATCGCCCTTGCACTTGAATGTCGTCCCCAACTCCCCACAGCGCATGCAAGCCACAGACAAACACGCACAGATATCGCCGTCTCACCCGACACCTTCACAATCAGCTGTGGACATCGCACATTGCGAGCGCGCGCGGCACAACTCGTTTCCGTTTCTCACTTCTCAGTCATGCTTCGATAGCGCACACAGATGGATGTTCAAAACGGGTCGCCCTCGCTGCGACTTCGCGGTGGCGTGAATAGTAGTAGTGATAGTAAAAAACATGAGTTGAATCTGTGTCCGAGTGTGATGTCGCCGGAGACCCAGCGGCTGCTGCCGCCGACTACAGAGACTATCATGACGAAACCGTTCCCTATCCGAGGTAACTATAACAGCTACTTTAGAATAATAGTTCCGTCGGACTAAAAATACGCCGGACGCGCGAATTTGTGACAGCTGCACGCTCGCTATCCGCTCGATTGTTCTCCCGGACGCTCAACCGCTCAACTGCCGACAATTTGCAATGTGCTCTCATCGCATCGGAACTGGACTATCATATTTTATTTCCTCTCACGGCGTTATAAGTTGTAATGTGTATCGATTATAAACAGCTTAGCGGTCGTAACGTAGCGGTATTATATTTATAACTGCGATATAACAACACGCGCACGAGATATGATAGCCGGAACAGTTGTGCGCAGGCTTCCAATAATTAAAATTCCTATTTCGTCATAAAGCTATCGTAAAATTCGATAATTGTATTACGTTCACTCGTTCAATTTCATTCGATTTTTAATTTTATGGTCCCTTATGCTATCGAAACGAACTGAAGAATGTTGAAGAGCGACTTAACAGGTCAACTACTCATTCTTAAAACAAACAACACCCTGTGCGGAGGTATTAATTTTTTTAGAGACAAACAAACCTAAAAAGAATATTTGATTTTAAGAATCTAAGGAAAAATTTAAATATTTACGTAGGGATGTACGTGATAACGATTATTGATACTTGAGGTAACGATTATTATTAAACAAAAGTAAAGTAAGTAAGCTGACTTATACTTATGAGAGATTTAAGGTACTTATTTATTTATTTATATATACTTTATTGTACATCAGATTACACATTACAAAAGAAAAGAAAACTTATACACTATAAAAGGTACTTTTGTGTTAATAATTATTATTTCTGGCCCAAAGAAGATTAGAGATTCCTTATCTATCTAATAATATTATGATCAAGCTTCATACAAATTCATTAATTATTTTGTCTTCATTTATGAAGGAAAGAGTTTTTTTAATAAACTAATATTCTATGAATTTAATATTGACTCTATTCTATTAGGGCACCGCAGTTCATTACAACACATCGACACCTCCTAAGTACAACTAAGTAACTGACAAATGCAAATATAGGAGAGCAAATTGAAGATTTCAATTTCTTTGAATCGCCGTAGCTAAGCCCCTATATACGTTTGAGAAAAAAGTATGTTGGGTTAATTGAAAAAATAAAATAAACTTGTATGTGGTAAATATAGGTATATAGATGCCAAAAATGCAATAAAAACCATTTCGTGTATCTGGCAGATACATACGTATACTTACCGGGTGTCGACATTATGTTTATGATTCAATGTTGTTGAGGATAATTAAGTACTCAGTATCCTACAATTTTATTATATACTAAAAGAAATTTAGAAAGAAGTTTATTACATATTAATTTTAAAAATGGCACTTTTTTGATAAACGTAGGTAGTCCAGCAACTTAATTAAAATAACAGATACGCTGTATAATATTTTTACAGACTATATAAATAAATAAATAAATATGGATATTGTAACAGACGCAATATCAGAATTTAAATATCCGGACGTCATAATATCTGCCAAACCTGAGAACACCTGTAGATGAACTCGATAATTCTAAGTGGGTAACTTAAATAATATTGGGCCTGTAATAATTTTAAGAGAACTGCAGTCATGTTACCGGCTGTAGATATAAAGCAAAACACTAAAATAAACAATAATGAAATAAATAAACAAAGTAAGTAAATTTCCATATTTTATTTAGGAATGACAATAAAATTGTAACATTTTTTTTTCTTACATAGACATTCGCTTGTAAGAACATTAACACAAACTATGGCAAAAGTGTCCTGACCAAGTCCTGACGGTCAAAATGTTATATTTTGTAGGGTTCCGTACCTTAAAAGGAAAAAACGGAACCCTTATTTCGGTCTAGCTCTCATTCACTCTAGTTCCAAAAAAGTATTGAAATGACCCTATGCAGAACCGCGACCTTGCGTTTCGTTGACCCACAATCTAGAAGAAGTCTGTCATGTGACTGAAACCGATCGCTCAATGGATAATAATAATGTAGGTATTTTTATTAAAGATATAGACCGGTTTTACACATATATAAATACAACGAAGTCACACAGCAGGTAAAGACATAAATATACATACATATACAAGCATATATATAATAATCCATGCAGGAATTTCGTTTATACAACTTTAATTGGTTTATTTGTGCGAATATAATAATAATACGAGAATAATTTTATCAGAAATTAAATTAAAGATCATACATTCACTTATTATACATTCACTTATACATTCATTACACATTTTATTATTAGGTATTAGATTTATACATTTATGTGGAATCCAGTTTACATATTTCTGATAAAATTTTCTCAAATCAAAAATAATTTCTCGTTCTGATTTCTGATCGATTTCTATTCTACCACAATTTCTTTATAATCTCACATACTTGCCCCACTTTGAGTAATCGTCACGAGGCACATTGATGACGAAAAGTTATGATTAACGATAATTTACATCGTTCTCAAGATAATGGTGTTTAATTGGCACATAATCCTTCTCTCTTACAACTCCTTGATAAATAAGTTAGATAATGAAGTGACGGTTATTTTATTATTCAATGAATCTTTATCTCGTAGAAGATATATCATTGCACGTATTCAAATAACGTACGTGCAAAAAGATAAGAATGGCATACTTAACATTGTTTCCAGATAATATTTTTTTCGGGTCCGCCATATTACTGTTCATATTACTAGATGATGCGTCAACATTCGCAAAATTCGTCTGTTCAGCATCGTAAATAACGCAATTAACGTGGCTGAACTGTCCAAATAAAATCCACTGCGATCAATTGACAAATTCAAAATCAAATTCAAATGTTTATTGCTCAACACAAAACATATTCATACATTTCTAGATGTTAAGTGAATGCGCAGTCCAGTGTGTTGCACCAATTCAGGCATGCAAAATTATTATTAAAATTAGAAGCACCATTAAAATTATACCATTTCATAAATTAACATTAATAAGATAAACAATAATTTCAAAATAGTACCATACACAATGTCATAAATTCAAATCAATAAGCATGTTATGTCAGAATATATAAAATGTCATGATAACTAAGTAATGTCTAATACAGTCCACACATAATATTTACAATACAAATAAGAATAATTATAATAAAAATAAATCGGACTCCAGTCTTCACCCTAATTATATGTAGGTATTATAATTATACACCCAAATTTCTATCAGACCGGTATTCATTAAATCAGTAGATTATTGAGTTGCTTCTTAAATAAATGGATCTTTAATACTTATCAAAGCATTAAATTAGGTAATTTATTATAAATATGTGGGGCCATTCCTAGGAAGTTTTTACGGAATACTGCTTTTTTGTGACAATTTATGTGTGTTACGCAATTACCGTTAAAATTAGGGAAGCCGGATAATCAAGCTGGGGAGCTTGACGATTACTGGCTTCCCTTCGAGGCGATTGACCCCAAAACCCGTCAAAAGAATCCGAGCATAGAATAAGTCTAAAGTAGGTAGGTACTCAAAATAAATGTTTCCGTCGACACAAAAATCTATTCATTTTTGCGGGTGTAAAATGACAATCGATCGTGATACCCTTTTCATTTTGACCATTCAGCAACGTTCAATACGTTATTTACGTTGTTGAGTGTACGAATTTTTCAAACATATGAAGCAATGGACGTCAAAATGAAAGGCATTGCGATAGAATGCCATTTTATGTGTGTAAAGCAATTACTCCGCAGAAATTACATATTTAACCTATTTACAAAAAAACAGGTATAGCATTTCCACTGCCCGAGCGAATGATTTAAAGTAGCTTATCAAAATTTAAAGCATTCATTAGCTTGTTAAAATAATCGATGATATAATAATATAATACTTATCAGCTAATACCACTGATACCACAAAATACAACTGATAGTTTCTCTTGCCAAATAGAAATCCAATTTTCTTGGAAAATTTACTTTCAAAGACCGCAGCTGTTTCAATCATACGAATTCGCGAGCTTGCAATCAAATCGTGTTACGGGTTTGATCGAGTTGTCTAGATTTAGATAGACTATTCCCCTATCAATGTAGGCGTTTTATTGGTTTTCTCTTGATTTAGATTATGTACCCGTAGAGTAACTCTCCTCATCTCCTTCAGTAATTTATTTGCCAAAGTTTTAACGAATATATCTAGCAATTATCCTTGGTGTACCTCAAGGGACTATCCTGGGACGCAAAAATATTCGAAAATAGGAAAATTACTTTCTTCCCTTTATTTTAAGGCATCATAAAAGACACTGATGACTGGAGCTCTGAGGATAGTTCACACACGATTCATTTAACTTGTCGACGTGGGAGTGGGACTTAACCTTTTAAAAAGCAATGATGAGACACAATGTTTATTAGTATCCGGTGACTTCCAACTGATACTAGTCTAGACAGAGTCTACATTTTAAGTCATACACAAACAATTGGGTTTCTTGAATTTTAAAATAGGAACCGGTGTTCCATAAATCGATTCTGGGAAAAGCTACCCGGTCCACGAAACGGAAGACACAATGACAGATTGAGAAAGATCTACGTCGCGATGTCAAAAAATAAACAAAAGAAATGTCACTTTGTATAGAAAGCGCGTCTTTTCTTCGTTGATTAGTGATAGATGATAAAGAGTCCATACTACGCGAGGTATTTCCTTCCTTCCTTCGTCCTTGAATTATGTCACCACACACCATCTTTTCAATTCACCAAAATTCCTTCATTTTCTCTTGAACACCTCTGTTTTAATCAATTAAGATTACCAAAATTCCAGTATGCCAGGTCTATAATTAACACAAGTTCTTTGTCGATGTAGAGCAAGAAATTCTGTCCGTATAATATGTAGGTATATATTATATATCGATCCTGCCAGGTAATGTGGCCGACTTTCTGAAGGTCCTGGTTTCTGAGGCTCCTCGGTTCTATCGCTGAGCGACCGCTGTATCATTAAGGCCGACCCAAGGTTTAGGAAATTATCAAATTTGTTATATTAAGCTACATATAGCAGCTCCTTATAACAAACGATAAGAATACAATTATGGAATAAGAATATGTCAATTGACTTTGGGAGATAGACTTAATTGAATTGGAAATTCTGTAATGAGATTATGACGTCAGGAATTTCTCAGTAGCAGCCCGGAGTTTGAGATTAAATTGTGGGGAGGATTGCCAACATAAAAAAGTATCACATTTGAATAGGAAAAAAAAGTAATTGGAAGAAAAAATTTATATTTTCCAAATTTAAGTATGGTTTTATTCCCATAGAAACATATTTTTGGATGCTTTTCGCCATCGCTAGCAATTTTTTGTTGTCTTTGAAAGTTTCAAAGCTAGTTTTACAACTGAAATTTTGATTTAAATAAATTAATAACTAAAATATGGACGATCTGTTTTTCTCTTCTCGCCACTTCAGATTAGTTCACATTCAATAATACAAAATTGTTACCGAAAAAATTCGCGGGTTTTTTTTTTACATTTGGTAAGCTATCAGATCCATTTTTAAGCATATAAATATTGCTATTTGTTAACACAACTGGTTTGTCTTAACCATAACTATTTTTTTCTCTGAAATGTGGATGAAATGTGGGTAGACAGTTTACTACACACACCTCTGTCTATTCCTTCAGATTATACAGGCGTGATGGCATGTCATGTCATTTTCAGATGAAAGCGTCAACGTAGCCCGCGAAATTCAAATGTTCTTACGTTTTTTGGAATTTTCAGATCAGTATCAGGGGCCCAAGTCTGCTATTTTTATAAATTCGTCACTCCAACACGATCCCATTGTCATTTTGCTAAAAGTTCGTAATCTGATAAATTCATGGTCAACGGTCGATCATTGCTCGGTCAATGGTCTCGTATTACAATGGCATTTTAAATATTTATTCATGCCAGATTTAATTTTTACATATTATTTATTAGTGTTATAAGCAATTTGAAGTAGAATAAAGTTGAAAGTTTAGTAGGAAGTTTCATTCACACTCCATTGAAAGAATTGGTAATCTTAGAGATTACCAATTCTTTTCAGTCGCTAATCATTGGAAAGTCATAATGACGCCATTATATTAGTAGATTACCAAACTTGTCAAAATCAACAATTATGAAATCAATGATAGACCATTCTGACACTATTGTAATAGCAGACTTGAGGCTCTGGTTGTATGTTGATCTAAATATGATTCGCGGCCGTTGTCGCCGCCACATTATCCGCCGAACCAGGACGCACGAGCTGGCCAGGCTAGTCGTCCCGTCCCGGACAACGTAGCGGCGAAAGAATTTGTATCTTTTGTGGGAGCTTGAGCAATTATATGTACCAGGGTTTTGTTCCGAGAAGAATCTTCAATATCTTGGGAGGCTTTAGCTCTTACTGGCTCGCCCCATCGTTCAGCTCGCCATCTGAAGTTAAAATTAAATTGATTCCCACCGTTCTATACGTGTACGTTATATATGTACATACTGGCCTTAGAGTGAAAACATGCAATTTTCGTCATTTTTATTTTATAACATTTTTGGAAAGAAAACCTCGCAACGCACGTCTTAGTTTCACACAAAAATAGTTTTGCAACCTGTAACGCCCTCTGTGACAAGTTTGAATATCGCACACTAAAAGAGAGCTATTTGAAGAAGCTATGGTAATAACATTTACAGGGCACAGTTTTTTCTTCCTCCTGTAAAGTTGCCTTTTTCGCATATACGAGGTTTTCACTCTAAGGCGACGATACATAAACGTTTCTGGTGTCTTAGTGTTGTGAAGTCATAGCATAGAAATGTTACACACATACATATCTGCTAGGATTAATTCAGTTACATGCTCTACGAGTAATCGTAGTTTGTTGGGTATTAAAGAGGAAACCGCAGCCACATCTGCCAATTAGAAACCTTGCTATATCTATGTTCAACACAGAACTATATCTCTTAGTATACCTTAGTTGTATGTACTATATACCCTCTTAGTACAAACAACCGTATGTCATTTGTCTTACAGAGACTTCGTATTGCAGCACCGAATTTCTCCTACTATATCACGGACTGATCACGGCCTCTCGCTTAGTCCAACTCTCACGAGGGTTTCGCATTGCAATATCGAAAGACCTCTTAATGTAACCGACTTCTAAGAGCATCAAACTTCTTAGTATTAAGCAATAAATAGCTCCTTTAGAAAAGCTAGGAAATCTATAGTCTAATCATTTAGGCTGGGAATCTCTACAGTATTGTCTAGTGCTACCACTTAGCTTATATATATTTGTCTCAGATGAGCTGACACTAACTGGACGCCTCTCATCAAGCACCAATCACTTTTACTTTGCACTAGATACTGAATTAAATACGTTACATTTTGGTGTATTCCAAATATACCGGAGGGATCCAAACCATAAACATACTCTTTGTCTATGGTGATCTCTCTATGGGTTCAGTGTTGCTAGAGATCACCTCATGCTATTATGACTCTGTTACACGTTTCGCCCTACAAATTAAGTTGACTTGGTTACCTTTTACTTCACGATCTACCCGTCGCGACAGCCGTATCAAATATTTATTTATAGAATCACAATCGTAAAAATCATCTAAACAACTCTCTAAGTCCATACAATCCTATTGAATAACTATTTCATGAAATTATGACTTTTTAGGATTTATACTAACTAAAGGAGTTGTATTACTGATCTATTCTATGATTATAATTCTGTAAATTACATATTTGTTACGGCCGCGAATCATACTTTAATCAACACACACCCAGACAATCAGCTGCAAATTGCAAAATGGTAAGAAAATTTGAATTTCGCGGACTACCTTAGCGCTTCCTCTTTATGAAAAATATCTCGTTACTTTTACTTTTGATAATATCTCAGAAAGCAGACATCTATGCTCATTGTATAGTTACGGAACTACGCGATAAGCATAATCGATATTTGGCGCCCAACGGTGCCAAGACGCCTCGTGCATGTTAGCATGTACAATAGTCAAATACACTATTTGTTTTGTGTTTACTAAATAAACGTATGTTGTGTTGTGCTGTGCTATTTTACTTCTAAACAGTTCTTTTTCATTTCGTTAAAAACGTTTTTATTTACCCCGACTCGAAGGACCAAAAATAATGTGGGATACCTACTTAAGTTACTACGTTGAGGTCCTTAAGGTCTGAGTTAACCTGCAAGATTACTGACAAATGTGTGCACTGACTACGGTCTTTCGTCAAAAGACCCTTTCAGACATCAATCTATTATAGTCTTCACATGATCTGACCAAGATTATGTCTGGAATTTAAAAGAGACTGACCTCTGAGTTTGTTTCGGCCTTTCTTCTCAGAGTAGTCAGATAGGAAACTCCAATCTCATCTAGTTGTTAAAATATGATGGACGTGTAAAAGTGTTTGTAAAAACCTACTTACAGTAATAAAATCATTCATCATTAACATAAAACGCTTGATATTAAAAATTTCCGTATTCTATCTCTATAATCTTTTTACTGTAGGTACCCGAATTCTTAAGTTACGGGTATGTTATTTTCCCGGAAACTATTTTGTATTATTCTAATAAATTATCAATTCATTGAGTGACTAATTTAATGTTTGGGGTCACGGCGAGTTTAAATGTTCAAGTTCATTAGCAACGCGTAGGTAGGTACTGTTGTATGTTTCTTATGAGTATTGTTCGCAAGAGACGATTCATTATTTAATTTACATACCTAATTTCCTATTCAAAATATTTACCTCCAAATTACCGTTAAATTGTCAAACTGAAAACTTTTGGTATTGTAGTCAAGAGTGAGGCTGTGGTCAAATTATTTCCATTTCTGTTTGAAAATACAAACTCTGAGGCACCTAATCTAAAAAGGTATTTATTAGATATATTGCCTTAATCCATGTTTTTTTGCCAGATTTGTGATCGCAGTATATCATTAAAGTCTGTATACTTACCCGTCATAAAATAAGTCGAATCTAGATGTAGCGTTAATATTAGCGATGTTGCTCGTTACTGTACTAGTACGCGGAACTGTTACTGATTACTGAACTGTAGGTACTGAAAAAATATCGAATTTGGAACTCGAACATCCAGAACAAGGTATTTTGTTAGTTTATTTTAATGGTTAAAAATTATGGAGATCACCCGAACCCTTGTCTAAAACTGTTGGTTTCATAATTTATTTATTTATTTATCCATCTAAAATCATCAATAACCGAAACGGAAGTAGGTATGGCATGAAAGTGGTAAACACTGTTGAATAAAATAGCTTTCATTGTGTGCCAAAGAAAACAATAATATGTGCTCGATAGATACTAGATAAGCCCTGAAGCTGGTATAGAGCCAACTGACCATATGAACACGTAGGTGAGTACCAGAGTTTATGGTGTCATTCTAGCGCAAAAGTTTATTTATTTATATGTTACGGCTAAAACCCGAAGTGCGGCTACACCTAGTTTTAGCCGGCTACAACTGGGTGTGGCCGATAGCAGTTGGTCAAACTTAGGTGTAACCTATTAATTCACGGCTAGTAGTCTAGAACTAGGTGTACGAGTAATCGATTGCATTCGACTAAAACTAGGTGTAGCCTTCATCATACCGGCTAAAACTAGGTATAGCCGCACTTCGGGTATTAGCCGTAACATATATATTAATAACCAACTTATATTTATAGTTTGCACCACACATACAAGTTATCGGTCAATACTAGTGGTTACACAACACAATCATAAAATTGGGCTAAATCACATAAAACTAGACACTATTTGATGATATTAAACGAAATTAAACAAAATTTGACAATATTTAACAAAAATCTGATACAATTAGAGACAATTAGATAACATTAGACAAAATTTGATAGATAGATAGATAGATTATAGATTTTATAGATAATTTTAAGCTGGTTATGAAGGATTTCATGTCTTAAACCTAAAAATCCTACCCTACTAGCACTTAACTTAGGTACTAAATCTTCTAATATTCTTTCCAAAAATGTAAATTAGTTACTACATACTCCATTAACTAAAAAAATCCACGAACTTTCAATTCTCCGTTAGCAGTGGCAGTGGCCACAGTTCTAAAATTAGCAGGTTTATTTATAACTTAATCTCCTCATAGTTTGAGCAATGGACATGAGTTTAAGGCGTGAAACCGCGTGGCAATAACCTCGGAGATATATGCACTCGCACATAATACATAATAAATATAGTGAGATTGCTTTTGTTTTTATTTTGGAGACGGATATTTACTTATTTCAGCATTTCTTGTAGGCTCTAGAATGACTAAAATCTCAATAAGCTTCGTAATATTAAGACTATATTCCGTCCACCGAGAGAAACCGTTTCTGACACTGTCAGTTGTACAAGATTTGGAACTAATAGGGCCTTAGAAATAAACACGGAATAAAGTTATGCTAGGAATAACTTCGTACCGTTACCATACATTTTATGTCGTTTATGCTTGTCATAACTTTATTCCGTGGTTATTTGTAAGGCCCTATTAGTTTGTATTCATGTGTATTAGTAAGTTTAAATTCGTGACCCACATATTCGTTTGTATGAAACTGACAGGTGTCAGTAAAGCATTCTCTGGGTGGACGGAATATAGTGTCATGTTTGGTTTATGTGTCACATGTTTTAGAGTGCTACTAATCTCTGAGATTGTTTTACACGCCCGTATCAAAATTCTAACGAAAGCATTATTCTCTAGCTAGCTTGAAAATCCAGCAATAAAAATGATAAATGGGAAACCGTCTTTCACAGTTTGATAAATTGTATGGCTCTGGAAACTCTCTTGGGATTTTTACGTTGTTCAAGTAAGATTTTATCCTGAATAAACTAAATACTGTCGTCGTAACGTTACAAGATTTCCCTAGGTAACATTGGGCTATATGGTCGTTGGTAACATAGTTGGCCCTTAATTAGTATTTCTTTATTTTTTTATCGCGTTGAATACATTTTGTAAAAAAAATATATAATTTATTCGAAAAAAGCAGTTACAGAATAAATAGTAGAACACGGCACAAAGACAAATTGAAATTACCCCCAATAAAACACATGCTATTTAAAAGAAATGCTTACTGCATGCCAATTATTATATATAACCATTTGCCAAATTGTACTCAAGATTTGCCATTGCCGTTGTTCAAAAGGGTATTGTTCAGACTATTATTAGAAAAAAATTATTACAGTGTTCAAGAATACTTAGAGGATAAATCATTAATAATATAATAAAGTAAAAATCAAAGTAATTTCATTATTAATTATTATTATTACTACAATACAATCAATACAATACAATTAATTAACTATTATACATTCATATTTTATTCTCTAATTCATTATTATTCATAATTATTAGTAGATTAGTAATAAAAAGTTTTGTTTTTGGAAATATTTGTACGCGATACTATGGCAGGGTATGCTGGAACCAATATTTGTAACATCTATTGTACCATAACCTAACAAATAAACATTTTTGATTTGATTCGATTTTCTTTTATTTGAAGCGTCTTGATAAAATCCTCAGGTGGCCTAAACAAAATCCCTTTTCTGTAAGCGTTAACGCCAAGGGAATTATCAAATTGTTTGGAGTTGACATTAGCTTTAGAGAAATCACGTGACTACTGCTAAATTGGTAGACAAAGTCATTATTCCTCATGCGGAAAGGAACGTCGAAGTGAGCGTGTCATATAAACGCCAAAAATATTCATCAGGTCTCGGATGACAAAGCCTTAGTCACTGCGAAATCACTGACTAATTAATATTTCCTGTTCACTATTTTTATCCGAATACGATAAACTTTTGGCGAGTGTTTGCGCTATTTGCCTACATTACATAATTACATATCTAGAAATAAGAGAAGCTGCTGACTGTCAACCATTTTTAATATTTTTTGCGTTCTTCAATCTTGTGTAGGTGTTTCACGAGCAGGTACTTACTGGTGTACCATGAATGCATAAAGCAATTGTCCAATATGTAGGTATCAGTTATTGCAATAAGAATATATCGTTAATAATTATATAGGACCCATAGCCGTGACATACTTCTACAAGTAGAATAAGCAACGCATAATACAAACAGTACAATACTCCATACAGGAACGGATCTGTGCTTTCTACAAACGTAAAAGCTATAAGCTGTATCGCCTCACCGTATTTAGGATGCCCAGCTTCTTGGCTGCAGTCTGTGCTTTTGACTCGAGGGTTAAGCTGAAGTTGAGATCAGACCTCAACTCCATGCCCAAAAGCTCTAGGCGGTCGGTAACTGGTATATATAAGTACTTCCAGGATACATAAAATACTTAATTACCAGCTTAGGGTTATTTTTCACATATTATTGTGAGTGTGACTAATCCATTCATATATGCACATAACGTAGTTAACTTAACAACATAAACACAGTCATTATTTTGTTTTACCTACTTGTTCCGTTGTATTCGTCCAAAACATTACTTATCTCATTGAACTGTAACTAAGTCAGAACTACCTAACTAATAAAAAAATAAAAAATTACAAAAAACTAATTATATTTCCAAAAACTTATTATTACAATCATCACGTCTTGCCATAAGTTGACATTGAAAATCACTTCACAGTTCTCTAAAATCAACAAAAATACTTTTGACCAGCGACCTACCGCGACGCGTCCTTGACCCAGAAAGTAATTCGTTCCAAATACTCCTGCGAACAAAAAGACCAGACTGTTATACGCCTAGAATGCGAAAAACCTGTATTTATAAACTATGTAGGTATTTAATGTACCCGGGCAGCTGCGTTGGCTGATAATGTGACAAATCACGAGCGGAGCGCGTGGTGCGAGTGCGACCGAGATAACCACACAACAAATTGTGTAATGTAAACCGTTGCCATAACAAACGACGCGTAATGTACGTGTTTATTGTCTGAACTCTGAACATGCTCAATGTTTTTTTATGGTTCCGCAGTCAAGTTTCTTGGCGAAAGAATAAGCATTGCCATACAACGTGGCAATGCTGCCAGCCTTTTAGGCATTTTTCGTGTTGACAGCGGTGCGGACGAATTTTTTGATGCCCTATTATTCTTTCCCCTACCTTTTTTAGGGTTCCTTAGTCAACAAGGAACCCTTATAGATTCGCCATCTCCGTCTGTCTGTCTGTCTATCTTTCTATCGGCGGCTTAACTCAGGGACTCTTAGTACTAGAACGCTGTTATTTGACATCAATGGGTATACATATTAATCACCCCGACAAAGTAGTAAAATAAAATCTTGAATAAATATATTGTAGGCTGTTGCTTCCTTGCACGTAAAGTGGGAATGGAGTTTTATTTTCTCGTCTATCCCATGGTGTGGGGATAGGCCACACAGTAGGCTTAAAATTGACAAAAATCTCGCAAGGACACAAATTTCACTGTATCCTTTAAATTTTTGTTTTGAACTTCTCAGAATAACCTACTTTAAAAGTGGAACTGCGACCAGAAGGTAAAATAAAAATAAAGAATACTTGGCAATATGTTAACAGCAACAACCAACTCAGCTTAGGTTTGAGGTTTTGGGGTAGTGGGTTTGAAGGTTTCAGTTTAGGTTTCATGGGTTAAGGGTTTGTGAATTTAGAACTTGTGTAGTTGTGGTTTTGCACTTTTTGGGTAATTAAGCTTAGGTGGTTGTTATGCTGCTAACATAGAGACAAGTAAAAAAAAAAAAATCAGTCTGGTCGCAGTTCCACTATTAAAGTAGGTTATCCTGAGTAGTTCAAACCAAAAATTAATGGGTTACAGTCAAAGTGTACGTACGAGATTTTTGTCCATTTTTACCCACTGTGGGCCGTTCGAAAATGTTGCGGGTCTGTGAAGTCCCTTTTTCGATTCATGGATCCCGTTGCTTAAGATTATGCTTTAAAGTGCAAATTGTTAGAGTCAAGTGTTGTCGTCGTACCCCCCCACTACTACTAAATAAATACTACTAGTACTACTATTAGTACTACTACTAATACTAGTACTAATACTACTACTACTAATACTAGTACTAGCTAAATTGTTATTCTTGGATATGTGAAAAATTCACGGAAGTAGTATATAAATAAATAAAACCGGCCAAGTGCGAGTCGGACTCGCGCACGAAGGGTTCCGTACCTTTATCTATAATATAATTATTATTTACTTAGGGATCTATTACAGATTTATTATTAGAAAATAATGGTTCACGGTTTATGCATAAGGTTTATGTTTATAAAATTAAATGTTTATTTTTATATTTGAGTTGATTGAATGAAAGGTAAATTGCGGTTTACGATTTATGACGTATTAAAAAAAACTACTTACTAGATCTCGTTCAAACCAATTTTCGGTGGAAGTTTACATGGTAATGAACACACATTTTACCACTTTGGAAGTGTCTCTCGCGCAAACTATTCAGTTTAGAAAAAAATTATATTAGAACCTCAATATCATTTTTGAAGACATATCCATAGATACCCCACAAGTATGGGTTTGATGAAAAAAAAAATTGAGTTTCAGTTTTAAGTATGGGGAACCCCCAAAATTTATTGTTTTTTTTTTTTCTATTTTTGTGTGAAAATCTTAATGCGGTTCACAGAATACATCTACTCACCAAGTTTCAACAGTTATAGTTCTTATAGTTTCGGAAAAAGTGGCTGTGACATACGGACGGACAGACGGACAGACATGACGAATCTATAAGGGTTCCGTTTTTTGCCATTTTGCTACGGTACCCTAATAACGAAGTTAAAAGGTAAACTATCACAGCTAAATATGCTTAACGAGTAATAGTCAACCAACTTAAATATTTGCAGTTTAAATGTATAAGAGAACATGTATTTCAACTACAATGTTAAGTTTGTTCTTGGGATAAATTCATCCCAACTACGGAACCCGTCATTGTGCGTAGTCCGACACGCGCTTGGCCGGATTTTATTTTAAGCTGAAATCATCAAATGACGCGCGACATGACGTTACGCCTTGTTCAAATAATTTTCCAATATGAAATTACAAATGAGGATCGTGTTTTGTGATAGTATTTGGAAATGTTCGCCCATCGATATTCTTGATTTAATCTATACATACAAATAAATAAAATTGAAGTGTCTGTTTCTAATGTCAAAATAACAACTTTTTGCTAAATGCATATGAAAGTATTTACGGTACTTATATCACAAAATATTAGTTTACATTTTTTGTCAGTCGTCTGTCTGTTTGTTTCGGCTAATCTCCGAACCGGCTGGACCGATTTTAACGGAACTTTCACTGGCAGATAACTGATGTTATAAGGAGGGCTACTTTTATTATAGACTAGCCTTCCGAAAGCAGCTTCGCCCGCGATAAATTAATTTTCCCGTAGGAAAAGGTATTTTCCCGCGGTAAAAAGTAGCCTATGTCACTCAGGAATAATGTCGCATTCTCATGGTGAAAGAATTTTTAAAATCAGTTCCGTAGTTTTTTAGTTTATTACAAACATACAAAAATACGAAGCTGTCCTCTTTATAATATTATTACAGCTAGTAAAAAAATATATTGTTGTTTTGGATCAAATAAACTCTCCTTGTTATTTTCAAGAGTTCTTGATAACGAAATGGATCCAAACGGAAACGCACAGAAAAACCTGTTCCATTTATGTACGAATATCATAAAAATCATACTAAGAACTCAACGAATATTTACGTAAGTAATAACTTATTATAATAGTACCTATTTAATTTGTCTATTGGTAATAAAAATATTTAATTTGTCTATTTGTAATATAAATAGTCTCATTGATCTACGAAACCAGTTAAATGACATTGTCTTTTGAGCCGTGTCTGTGGCAAACACCAATAAAACCTGACTCCGACCGGTCCTTGTTCCTAATATTACGTGTTCCAGCCATGTGATCCAAATCCCAAATAACAGTGATGATAAATACTGTGATTTGTGGACAATCGAAGTAAAGTAGTGTAGTATCGATTGGAGTCTCTATTTTGCGAGACTTTTGTAAAGGAGTATCGGTATCCACATTGCATTCAGTAACGAATATTCAAGCAGTGCTTGGAAACTTTTTGCTCGCAATTAAATTTTTACAAAAACGCGAACGCTTGCTTTCAAAATTCAATATACAGTACCTGAATATTGAATTTTCACTGTGTGGATGCATGGTGTTATGACGTTCATACAAGCCAATATACCTATATATTTTAATTAATTTACCAATCTATTTACCATGCATACAACACAAGACAGACGGCCGGACGCTGAACTGTTAATATTTACCGAAGCCATTTTTTTGCTTCAAACTTATCATAATACTTCTGTAAGGTCAACGTCTATAAACATTGGTATCTAGATCTACAATGTATTCTCAAACAATAATAAACAAATAAAACTACCTATTTATAATAATCGTGGAGATAACATCGAAAACTGATAGGCAAGTCGATCAGAATAATTTATCAATAACAGTGTTGTTCTGACCCTAACTTCTCTTAAGGCATAATTTATGCAATGAAGAGTGAATACTCGTATTTTAGTAATAGTGGTACACGACTCATTGGTGCCGATTCCCTTGTTCTCAAACTAAACTTTTAAGTTCAGTGCATCTTTTTCTTTCTATTTCATTAATAAAAGGACAGAAGATAAATTTTAGTTTAGTCCTGTCAAATTAAGCAGCGCCTGTCACTACTCCATACAAGTTTAGACGTCATTAAAAACTTGCCGACTAAAATTACGACAATTTACGTCAAGCGCTGATTAATTTGACAGGACTAAACTAAAATGTATCTTCTGTCCTTTTCTTAATGAAATAGAAAGAAAAAGATGTACTGAACTTAAATTTAGTTTAGTTTGTGAACAAGGGAATCGGCACCATTGGCAACCATACTACACATTGCACTCTGGCCAGTGGTGGCCACAAAATGTAAGGCATGGCTCTGTCGGTTAGCTGGCGGCCGCGAGTGGTTCAAGTCTTTGGAGACGAAAAGATTTAACCGATTACTAAAAAAAAAAAACAAAGATGAATCTTAAGAAAGAGGGAAGATACAAAGAAGAAGACAAGACTCAAGACATGACTACTGTAATCTTGTGTTTTTACATATAATAGATACCTACCGCAATAGAATTTCGAGTTATTAAGATACAAGTAGTCGAAGCGTATCTATTCAACAGAACAAATAAATAAAATTGTTAATTAATGAAATTAATGTGTCTGTTTATAATATCAAAATTACAGCTTTTTACTAAATGCTTAAGAAATTACCTATATCATCATCATCATCATTTCAGCCGAAAGACGTCCACTGCTGGATATAAGCCTCCCCAAAATGGGGGGCGGTTTGCGATAATCGCCACGCAAGGCACAACGCAAGAAATTATATCGACACTTTCCGCTACAAAGGGCGTAATTCCAAATTCCATACTTTTGGGAATGAGCGAAAACGTAAGAAAATAATAAGAAAATTTAATAAAAAAAAAATAAAAAAAAATTCTTAATACATTTTGTTTTAAAAAAGTATTATTTTCTTTTAAGAAAATATTATTTTATTTCGTTTTGTTTTAATTTTATAAGTATAAAAAAGAGTTATTTATAATTCTATTGTTTTTATACTAATAAAATTGAGTTCTGGGAAGGACATCGATTTGGAGTTACGCCCTTTGTAGCGGAAAGCGTCGATATATACGGTACTAATATAATATGTATGTCTAATATAAGTTTACAACATAATTTATGTACTTGTGTATCTATTTTATTTGTTATATTTTTATTATTATTATTATCTCCTCTCCTCCCTATTAAATAGAGCACCTGCCATCTTATTTCTTCACTACCCTTGGTTGACTGGTAGATAATGCCTAATTGCCTATGGCATTAAGTCCGCTTTTGTACCTTATTATGAATGAGAAGTTTAAATTTTAAAAAAAAAATGACTGTCTGTCTGTTTGTTCTGGCTAATTTCCGAAACGGCTAGACCGATTTTGACGGGACTACTTTCACTGGCAGATAGCTGATATTATAAGGCGTAACTTAGGCTACTTTAGAAAAATCAACGCGGGTGAACCCGCAGCCAGCAACTAGTTTAATAAAAATAGATAGTCATAAGGACTGCCGTCAGAAGTGAAAAGTCAAAACTTTGGAATAACTGACGAGCATGCCGCGCATTTCGTTGACGCGAACCCATGAGTTTTTCTCCTACCGAAAATCACGGCTAAAGAAATTTTCACTTCAATGAAGTTATAAGCAAGTCCTTTCGGAATATTCATACCCACTTCGATAGTACAGACTGACGAATGTGGTATCTCACCGAAGATCAATCCTTCGTCTATCTGTAGATTCAAATAAATATAAAAAAGCTACTTTGTGATCACAGCAATGGCCTTTAGTGCTCTTACTCGAACTGAAAATTCAAAAGGGTCGACTGTCAAGTCAAATGCACATCGTTGCAAAAAAATATAAGACGACTTCAAACTTCTAAAACGTGGCAGTTTGAAACTTCGACGACACGGACCGTTGTTGTGTGACACTCGAAGTGCACTCGAGGCGAGATAATATCGTCGAGATAAGATGAGAATACTTTATATAATAGTTTTACTTTATGATGATCTTTTGATACTTTTATGGCTTTTTCAAAAAGACACACTGGCACGATATCGCGGGCGCGACAAGGGTCACGCTGCCTGTCGCGCCCGCGATATCGCGCCAGTCTATGTGAGCCTTTAGTAAACTTAAAATTTTATAGTTAGTAGGTAGTACTTGTATTACATACCTAATATAAAACAACGTCATTAGTAAGTTTGATGGTTTTCAGAAAGGGTACACACATGGGTTTTATTATTTAATAAAGAGATGCTGGTGAGGCTTTTGAATCTACTCACTGGAGTAGATTTTGATTTATTCCGTTCTAATACCAAAAACTAATACCACTATGTATGTTTTTCAACAGATGAAACAAATATCAGTGGTATTAGTTTTTGGTATTAGAACGGAATAAATCTAGATTTTGTATTTCTTTAAGAAAAAATCGTAACTAGCACTCTTAACTTGACGCAAACGTGTCAAAAGTGCTAGCAAGATTATGAAAGATGTCACCGAAAATACTGGCATGTTTAGAAAAAGGAAAAAAACTGCTGAAAAAAAAAGCATATAATTTCGATTTAAAAACAACACGTTTTCGTCACAGAACTGAAAATATTATTCAACCATTAGTATTGTGGGGTAATGTCTGTCATACGCATTAAAAAACGACTGTCTTCATAAATTCTATTTTCTTTTACACAATCGACCTTGGTTGCAAGTTTACAAGTCTGTTGAACCGGTTGCATCTCGACCATCTCGTCGTCTCCTACGTGCCATGAATCACGACATTTTACTGGATCTAACCACTTTCTGTATGAGTTATGTCATGCCTTATACATGACGCGACGTATTATATAGTTCTGAGACAAAGTTTGCCTTTATTCAATTCAAGCATAAACGTTTAACGTTTTAACTGTTGCCGTTATCTTTACAATATGTGCAATGTTTTGTTTAAGTATTAGGGAAAATTACTGTTCTAACAAAGTAATTAACTATGAAAAAAGTAAAAATTCTGCTGAAAGGAACAACTCTAGAGAAAGATTAAAAAAACTGTATTCTTTATTTCTGGATAAGATCTACACCTACAGTATTTTAAAGCAAAAGTCTTAAAATAACACCTAATAATAATGTATACAAGTATATAAAACCAGCCAAGTCCGTGTCGGACCACGCACAATGAAGGGTTCCGTTAGTTGGGACGAATTTATCCCAAGAACAAACTTAACATTGTTGTTCAGATACATGTTCTCCCATATATGTATGGAAAATCATGTATTCTAACTGCAAATGTAAGTTTGGTAAGCGTAATGTAACTTGTAAAGTTATAGTTTCCCTTTTAACTACGTTACTACCACCGTGAATTTTACATATCCAAAAACAACCATTGCCCAACACATTTGACTACCAAAAATTATCAATTTAAAGCTTAATGGGATATACATTTATATTCATTTTTTTTTTTTTTGTGTTTCCGAACGCATACAACCCTAATCTATTCAAAGTGAGAGTGAACAGGCTTCTTCTGGGTAAGCTCACTCCATCGTAGACTTTGTCTCTGTCATCCAGACCTAGACTAAAGTCAAGAGCAAACTCATAGTAGAATAAATATACATTTATCCATTCGTTAGCGCAGAGAGTTGAGGGCTCCGTCTATGTTGTTTTCCATACTCGACAAACCCACTTCTCCTTCTTACCTGACTTCCCATGTTCAATACTTATGCTCTGCCCATAGTAAAAATCTTCGTTCTACCAAGAATCGTCTTCTACGATGTCCGTCTCACCGTTCTGGTTTCATTCACTCTTTCTTTGTCCAAGCGGTCTTTCTTTGGAATGTGCTCCCTCTAAATATCAAGATGGCAACCAGTCGGTTGTCATTTAAAGTGAAGGCACGTGAACATATTCGTAAGAAGTTGGCTGAATCATCCCAGCGCTGATTCGTTTTCTCCCCTATCAATCGTTATTTCTCTTGACACTGTTTATTTTGCTTATATTTATGTATACATATATGTATTAGTATATATTTATTTTTCCCTTTTAGAGTAATCTATCCCTTATGTTGCACCTGCCATGTTTTGTCTCTGCATCACCCCATGTTGACTGGTAGAAAATGCCTCAGGCATTAAGTCCGCCTTTGTACAGTATTTTTGTTACTAGTGCATATGAAGTTTTAATAAATAAATAAACGAGGAAAATAAAAATATCCTCACTTTACGTGTAATAAAAATTATTTACGTAAATATTTTATTTTACCACTTTATCGGCGTGATTAATTTGTATACCCTACCCATGTCAAATTACAGCTTTCTAGTACTAAGAATCTCTGAGCTAAGCCGCCAGACAGACAGACATGACGAAACCATAAGGGTTCCGTTTTTTGCCATTTGACTACGGAACCCTAAAATGGAGGGGAAAGAATCAAAGAGCATCAAAAAATTCGTCCGCATCGCTGTCAACAGGAAAAATACCCAAAAGGCTGGCAGCATTGCCACGTTGTATGGGAATGCTGAAGCCCTCTGGTCACGTGAATAGTCTACCAGCCGCTTGGCGATGTCTCGAACAACTTAAAAATTTAATTAAATCAAGTACACAAGCATGGAGTTTCTCTACGTGATCGAATCAGAAATGAAGAGATTCGCAGGAGAACCAAGGTAACCGACATAGCTCGAAGAATTGCCAAACTTAAGTGGCAATGGGCATATGGCATATTGCTCGCAGAACAGATGGCCGTTGGGGCCGAAAGGTTCCGGAGTGGCGACCGCGTACCGGAAGACTTAGCGTTGGAAGGCCTGCCACAAGGTGGACCGATGAGCTTCCGAAAGCCGCAGGAATCCGCTGGATGCGGGAAGCACAGAACCGGTCGAAGAGGCGGTGCTTGGGGGAGGCCTATGTCCAGCATTGGACGTCTTTCGGCTGAAATAATGATGATGATGCACAAATAACTTTACATTGCAATCTTCTACTTAGCATGGTAGTTCCAGCAATGTTTCCTATACATTACCGTAACGTCACAATATTTAACTAAGAGTCGCGTAACACACTTTCAATCGCAATCTGAATGATTTTGAAGCATATTGCTAATCCATTGCTTCGTATGTTCCAAAAATTTGTCTACTCGTGAATGTAATTAACGCAATGAATGATGTTGATCTGTCAAAATGAAACCCATTCCTACTGTTAGTGCGTTCAAAGTCAAAGTCAAAGATTTATTATATTTGCAGATAAATATGGTTACAAAACCCCAACCAACGCAACGCAGCGCTGCGGGGTTACGCAATTATCCCGCAGAAATTCATTGAATGTAAGATTAAATTGCTACAATATTTGTTTATTTACAAAAATATTTTGTTCTACGTAATCAGGATGAGCGTCTCATTGTCAGTGCCAGTGCCAAATGACGAACTTATTCACATCCAAACAGCTGTTAGCTAATGACATACCTTATGTGTTTATCAAATTATTTGATACTAACTTCTTGTGCGTGATTTCGTCTGCGTCAAAACTATCATCATCATCATCATCATTTCAGCCGAAAGACGTCCACTGCTGGACATAGGCCTCCTCCAATTGGAGGGGGAGTTTGCCATAATCGCCTCGCTTGGCCGGCGGGTTGGCGATCGCAGAATGGTGTTAAAAATGCATAGAGTACGCTGCTGCCCACCTTTAAAAAAAAACGTGGCAGTCTGAGGACTGCCGATAGAAGTGAAAACTAAGTACATATATACACAGTAGTAGGTACATATATACACAGTATACATATAGCTCATGGAAAGTGTTCGGTGACGATGACGCGAGTTCCATGATTTTTGATCACCCAAAAAGTACACATATAATCTATTCACAGTATGCATATAGGTCATGGAAATCGTTCGGTGACGATGACGCGAGTTCCATGATTTTTGTTCACCCAAAAAGTGCTCAACGCGCAAGAAGTTTTCACTTCAATAAAATTTGTTATTGACCTGCCTCCGTTTGTATAGCATACAGTCTTAAAGTATACAAACAGACTGCCCGCCTAAATGTTCTTCTAAAAATAAATCTTAAACCACATAACTAGGTACACATCATTGGACACAAAAGATGTATTAATCACGCTGTATGTTTATTTACATAATGATGATGAACCGTCATTACACAGTAAAGTTTACATGTGTACATAAACAGTTTTTTTATTGTCTGTACGTTGTACCTGTATAATAGTAGTGATAACTTCTGGCATGACTAGAAAACGTGAACGTCTTAAAGGTTCATTAAAGTTTATTTTATTTTGTATGAGCATAAAATTAAATAGGTAATAAAAAAAAAAATTTATTTGGGACAAGAAAGAAAAACAGTAAAAAATTAAAAAAATGCATTTAAAACTAACAAAATTTACATTGTAAACCTGTGCGAAGCCAAAAAGGCCACTCATCTCAACATAATGCTGCGATATTTAAAAAATAAATACCGCAGCGCTGGTATTCTGATAGGGCCCGCAGTAATGCCACGGACACACCTACGGAAATCTATAAGTGTGGGACTTATTAGGGGATTAAAAAATAAGTGGCAATAAAATATAATTTTCACTTCTCATGCTCTAAAATTACGCCAATATAGCCCTACGAAGCGGGACTAAAGTGACCACTTTAGTCTCTAAGGAGTAAAAAGCATTTATATATATTAGTTTTTTAATTTCCTTCATGTGACATCACAGACAAACTCAAACAGCCAGTAAATATCTGTGGAGTGTGGACCATCTTCATTGCGAAAATGTTGAGTTTTACTTCCATGGTTTTTCCGCAAAGAAGGTGGCGACATATGTTTTAAATTGTTAATCTGTGACTGGTTTAGAAAAAACTGACCGCGAAAATTTCAGAATTTTTGTCGAGTGTTTTGTTCGGTTTTAAATAAATTTATTAAGAATGTTCAGTGACAGTGAAGAGTTTGAAGTCGAGCAAAGAGCAAAAGACATAATAGATAATCTTTTGCCGCCAAAATCGCGGAAGATTTACCTAAAAACTTACGAAAGTTTTATGGACTGGAGGAATAATATTTATTAAATGTTTTTGTACTAAATTGACTATTTTTCTCGCACTCAAAGTGAAAAGTACAGTTTGCACCTCAAGACTAAACGCCAACTTAATATACCCTCGGTTTCATTGACTCCCTCGCACGCTCGGGAGTCAAATCACCTCTGGTATATTATGGCTTCGTTTAGTCCCTCGATACAAAATATACTATTATAGAAACAACAAATAAATAAAAAACCGTAATTAGGTACATACAATAAATAAAATATTACGATCGACCCACGACCGACGTTCCAACATCACTTGTCTACGCTATATACTATAGAATAGATAGAATAGAGTAGAATAGAATAGATCTTTGACAGTCGTTACGGGTAGACATAGACACCCAAGTCTGACAACCAGTCACCATAGAAATATTATATCTATGCCAGTCACCAAGGGGTATCGTGTTAACCAATAATTGGGTCGTGGAGGTCAGATAGGCACTCGCTCCATATAAAATACTGGTATTCAGCTGCATCTGTTTAGACTGGTCCGCTTCCAGTCTAGGATATGCCAATTTTGAGCGTAAACTTAAGTAAGACAAAAACGGCCAAGTGCGTGTCGGATCATGACACCACACACAATGAAGGGTTCCACGCACAATTAATGAATTTATCCCAAAAAGAACATAAAAATTGTAGCTGAATAACATTTTCTCCCGTACATCGATATAGGTACGCAACAATCATTTCCCCAACTACAAATCTAAGTTCAATTCATATTTTTGCGTCTTAAAATTTAACCACTTATAAAATTGACAAAATTTTGTATTATTTTTGAATTTAATTTGGGTCAAGGACCTGAAATAAATGAATTATAATTTTATTTTTTAAGTTTGTAATAAAATAAAAAGTGATAATTTTACTTGTGCCACATTTTATGATTCCGCAAAAATCATTACGCAAAAATACGGTCATTTATGCGACATATTTTGATACATGCTAATAAATCAAAACCTTTATAGGGTACTCCTCGTTGACCGTTGACCATTATGGTTTTGATTTATTTGCAAATATTAAAATATGTCGCATAAATGACCGTATTTTTGCGTTGACTTAGAAGTTTGATTTTTTTAGAGCTCCAAGGGACCATAGACCTACAAATTTGATCTTAATTTCAACTTATTACCTCCACGCGTTCCTGAGAAAAATGGTCTTAACAGATTGACAGACAAACGGACAACGAAGTGATCTTATAAGGGTTCCTTTTTCCGTTTGAGGTAAGGAACCCTAATTTCCCAAAAATAATAAAGAGCAAAAGTTAAAAAAAGAAAATGAACTATCAGTTTCGTAGGGTATGCATTACCTTTTGTTTCAAATTAAATAATTCCGTTTCAACAATGAAAACCTGAAAGCAACAAGCCTTTGAGGCCTTTTGTCATAATTTGATTTATTTATTTTCTTTTTCTGAAAACCACTCCAGAGCAAGAACAAAAGAAAATACGAGGAAAATTTTATTCAGCTGGTAAAAGGGTAGTTTCAAGAATTTAATACGCTAAAAGGTTTGCTCCGTTTACTTTTGTGCTATCTTTTACCTTTACTGTTAAGATTACGATCAGTAGAAACCTATATGAGACGTTGGAATTTCCACTTATCTTTTCGTGTGACTTTTTTTTATCCTCAACCGCGATTCTCTTGGCCTTCATGCCACCTGATGTTAAGTGATGGTAGAGCGAGCTTCACCCGGAATCCTCAACCACAGAGGAACTGGCTATCTTACCTCTCACTGCCGAAACCCAACAAATGCTGTTGATATTGTTAGTATGGCGACATGTAAGACTTATCTTCAATGACTATATCTTATCGTCGACTACTTACCGAAAGGACTACTAGGCCACGGAGCCAACAAATTCTATAGTGCAGACGAGTGGAAACGAATTCGCAACGCAGCTACAATTTGCGTAACTGCAGGTCATTTATAGTTCAAGATAACTCTAATTATCTAGATTAACTGTATCATAAAAACAAACATTGATACCTACTCGTATCTCCGCCATATATTGTACCTAGCTAGCTTACGTGTGGTCACATGTAACCTATATACATTATAACATAATCATCATCTGACTAGCCTTATCCCAACTATGTTCGGGTCGGCTTCCAGTCTTACCGGATGCAGATGAATATCAATATTTTACATAGGTATAGCAACTGTTTATCAGACCTCCATAACTCAGTTACTGAGAAATACGATACCCCTTGGCCCCTTGGTAAGACTGGCTGTCGGACTTTCGGGCTTCTGACGTCCCGTAACGACTGTCAAAGATCCACGAATGACAGCCGGGACCAACGGCTTAACGTGCTTTTATTACTTAGCCACAAGTCCCTCCTCCCTAAGTTACACTAGGCTGATAAAATGTTCGGTTTTCCTACGTTTGTTGATATTAGACCTATATTAGATATTAGGTCTCAGACTTGGTCTTTGACAAATATTCAAAAGTCCAACCTTAGGGTTTGCCAACGTGCGATGGAGCGCAGTATTCTAGGCGTCAAATTGACAGATTAACTCGCAACCACACTAAAGGTAATATTGAGTTTGAGACCAAAAAAGTGGAATAGGCGCTGAACTAGTATTTTACTGCACTATGTAGGATTTCATTTTAAATATTATTGGGAATTCTACTCCACCGAGAGTAACGAGGCGAACGGAGTAAGCCGATGGAACGGAAGGTGGGGTAGAATTCCCAATAATATCCTACTCACACTGCGCTCCAAAACACATTACTGACGTTGCTCAAAAAGTCGCTAAGCTGAAGTGGGACTGGGTTGGCCACGTCTGCCGTATGCCCAAGCTGTGAGCCAAAATTAGCCCTGACACAGCCAGAAGGCGTCGCGGCAGACCCCGTGGAAGATGGCGGGACAAGCTGGTGAAAACAAACGACCAGTGGTCCACATTAGCCCTGGATCGGAAGAGCTGGAAGTCATGGGGAGAGGCCTTTGCCCAGCAAAGGGATGATGCAGGCTAACAGATACAGTTAATATTAGGGTTTAATCGGCTTCCCCTTTAAGGAAGGGACCGTGCCCAGTTCCCTGCCATCCGGTCCTGTAGGGCTCGTCACCAGACATGACCTAGGTAAAAAAATATAGCGAAGATGACGAGTAGATATCAATGTTATCTGCATAGATACAGCAGAAAATATTGTCATAATGGTTGAAAGTGCGCAGCAATTTGTGCCCATTTGTCATTTTAATGTCTGGACTGCATATTTCTGAGTTCAAAGTTCGCTGCGATTATAATAATTATAAACAACAAATTAATGTGCCTCATTTTCTTATTGGTCAACGGGCAATACTTATTAGGTACCTAATTATTATTTAATATCTTTTGAGTGACTGCAGTAGCTATGGGGAATATTTTGAACAGTTTGTTGAAACGCCGGGAGTGGACGTCCGGATATAAAGTGACCCTATCGGTGATATTCTTCAGAAAGGTCAGGTGCGCAGTACTCGCAACCGCTGTGCGTTTATGGCCAGAAGTATGAATGTGAACGAAGCAAAAGGAGTATGTAAGGACCGTAGCAGGTGGCGTTCTGTAGTTTCTGCCTACTCCCATGGGTAGAAGTCGTGAGATTATGTATGTGTGTGAGTGTTGTGTTCCGTAACTAACTATTCACCATTATGAATCCTCCTTGAATCAATTTGTCTAGCCAGGGCCGGATTTCAGGCAGCGCATTAGGAGATCTAGCATCAAGAAAGGGCCCCCACAATTAGTTTTATATTTTTTTATAAGAAAAAAAACATTTTGTATCCATCAAAGAAAAATAAGTTCGTTTGTCTAAATATTTTTTCGGGACATGCACACTGGTTACTCCAGGGCCTTCACACCTTTCAATCCGGCCCTGTGCCTAGGTACGCCTAGGTCAATAAACCCTGTGTAAACAATAGGCCGTAATTGTTTGATAACAGGTGCGTTATGAAACCTTATCGGCGTTAAGTGCTTAGTGTAACTTAGCACCTGTGTGGTTGTGATACCCAAGCAAAGGCATAAATCTATCCAGGACTCCAGATTGTCTGTGCCTGTGTCGTGGCACTAAAGTCGAATCATGAATTCACTGGAGGAAACTGACAGGTGCTAACATTCACTTTGTTAAATAATAAGGAATATATATTGTATTCTAGACTTTTATACTAATACAACACATATAATAGACATTTATTTTACACTTTATAAATCAATTAAACTAAACGATCACCATTATAATAAATATGACCATTTTATTACACAAATTCGTGACAAATTACTCCAATTAATTTATTAATCGACTTCTTATGTTTCCGGTTAGGCCTGAAACTGTGTTATGCGGACGTCCCCGCGGTTCCATACAAAAGTGCTCCGTCGCTGGGACCAGCGTGGCTGCCTACCTATTTTAGCAATCGACCTGTTTTGTCCCTTTCTGTAAAGTTAAAATGAAGTTTGACAAAAAGGGACAAAACAGTTCGATAGCTAATAGTATTTTTTATATCGAGGGACTAAACGAAGCCATAATATACCAGAGGTGGTTAGACTCCCGAGCGTGCGAGGGAGTCAATGAAACCGAGGGTATATTAAGTTGGCGTTTAGTCTCGAGGTGCAAACTGTACTTTTCACTTTGAGTGCGAGAAAAATCATCAGTTTAGTAAAACATTTAATAAATATTATTCCATAAAACTTTCGTAAGTTTTTAGGTAAATTTTTTGGCTCTGCTCGACGTCAAACTCTTCACTGTCACTGGACATTCTTATTAAATTTATTTAAAACCGAACTTTACACTCGACAAAAATTCTGAAATTTTCGCGGTCAGTTTTTTCTTCTAAACCAGTCACAGATTAACAATTTAAAACACATGGCGCCACCTTCTTTGCGGAAAAACCATGGAACTAAAACTCTCAACATTTTCGCAATGAAGATGGCCCACACTCCACAGATAATAGTATATTTACTGGCTGTTTGAGTTTGTCTATGTCACATGAAGGAAATTAAAAAACTAATTACTTTTCACTCCCTAGAGACTAAAGTGGTCACTTTAGTCCCGCTTCTTAGGGCTATATTGGCGTACTTTTAGTGCATGAGAAGTGAAAAATAGGTTTATAAAGCGTATAACTTTGTTATGAATAAGATGGAGACTTTATTTTACCACTTTGTCGGCGTGAATAATGTGTATACCTATGCCAAATTACAGCTTTCGAAGATTCTCAGAGCTAAGTCTCGGATAGACAGACAGACAGACATGGCGAAACTATAAGGGCTCCTTGTTGACTATGAAACCCTAAAAAATACATATATTTTGTCTTAAGACAAGATTAGCTAATTAAAAGCTTTCACATACTGGCCGCAATTAAAAAACACGCATAGTTAAGGCGAGGTTCTTCAAGTTAACCTCTAGGAAATGTAATTTTAATGCCATTTTATTTAGAAACGCTAATGATTAAATACGTGAAAAAATTATATGTTGCTTTTGAGACCTTTCTGTAGGTACGTCGGGTACTTGTTACATAATTGGTAATTAGACAAAGTTCGTTCGATAGAAAAAAAAAAACCAAAAATACCCTTATTTTATAGATTAAAACTCATTTTATTTCAATATTATACTTCTTTATGTACTGAAAATCACATCAAAATAAACGTCTATGATGATGTAATGTCCGTCGGGCTTAACATTGTTAATATCGTAAAACATATAATTTGCAACCCAAAATTAACGAAGTTAACGGCACAATTTACTCGCGCCCCGCTGCCATCTCAAGAACAAGAATGCACGCTTGAAGAACCTCGCCTTAAATTATGCATAAAAGATTGGAAAACAAGTTGTATCTATCTACCTACTTAATTGCATTTATCTAGATACAAATTAACTACAAGCAAAATACTACATAAAAATAAACAAACAAAATATTATTTTATCGACACAACAAATTATAGAGACGACAATATTGTGTCGTTATCTCTCAGACGACAATGATTATTCGGAAATAACTGGATTCACCTTAACTAATCAGTTTGATGACATCACCAATAGTTCTAGGTATTTTCAATTAAATACAAACCACAGGAATCTACGATGCAGTGTTTAAAGAAGAAAAGACAAAACAAAAACATAAAGTAAACGTCAGTAAATTAAAACCACGGATTATCTTTAACATGAATAAAAATAAAGAAAGAATAAGTATGTATTGGGACTCCGCACAGGAAGATCAATTGAACTAAACACACTCATAGAAACAATAATAATAATTATTTATTTATTTGCAGACCTTGAAGTCCATAGTGTTAGTAATAACATGAAATATACTTATTTAACTATTATTAGTAGCACATAATCAAACAACAAACAATAACATGCAACATAACAAAAATAAAATAAACAAAACAAGATGCCCGTCCTATTTCGAGCCGACCTATGTGTGCAGTCTCACCCATCGGCCAAGCATCGGGCAGTCCCACCGGTCACTCAATGTCCTCAACATGCTGTGGGAGCTAAAACATGTTCTTTGCCGGAGAGAAGCGCTTCGCTTCCGAATAATGGCGTAGAAATCATCTACACACGCATCAGTAAACGAGCATTCTGAAGGCATTATTATGTTGTACACGCAGGGCGCTGTATGCCTTCTGCGTATACTTGACCCAGAGGCTGCAAGGTGTAGAAAGTCTGACAATAGGCTCGAAAAAGCGTAATTTTAACCTCACAACTACACCGTGCAAACCTTCGGGCCAGCATATTGCTTCGAACAGACAGCGCCCTGCGCTCCCATCTCTATGTCTAAATCATCACATAAGTCCTCGGTGACCCAGTGACCCAGGTACTTAAATTTAAACAATACAAAATGAAAATAAAAACAGTGAGTCCTGTAGGTCAAAGGCTCATAAATATCAGCGACATTTAAAAATAAGTATCGCAGCGCTGGTATCCTGATGGGGGCCCGCTGTAATGACTAGAGATCGGATATCGGATGCATATTTACCTAAAGTTAATTTTTGGTATGAAATTATGGAAGCGGTTTCTTAAAATATTTTTTTTTTGTGAAAAAAAACCCGGGTTGCCAGATACACCGGGAACGCATAAATATAGTCGGGTATATAGTATAGAAGCGACATCTAATAGTACATTTTTTTATGAATATAAAATCATAATCATTTCTTTATTTGTGTTACATAGGTAGTGAAACTATCAGTGGTGAAATTTAATCAAAAATGGAAAAAATAAATGTAATTTTATTTACATCTAATAGTATATTTTATATCGATCGAGGGACTAAACGAAGCCATAATATACCAGAAGTGGTTTGACTCCCGAGCGTGCGAGGGAGTCAATAAAACCGAGGGTATATTAAGTTGGCGTTTAGTCTCGAGGTGCAAACTGTATTTTCACTTCGAGTGCGAGAAAAATAGTCAATTTAGTACAAAAACATTTAATTAATATTATTCCTCCAATCCATAAAAATTTCGTAAGTTTTTAAGTACATCTCCGCGATTTTGGCGGCAAAAATTTATCTATTATGTCTTTTGCTCTTTGCTCGACGTCAAACTCTTCACTGTCACTGGACATTCTTAATAAATTTATTTAAAACCGAACTTTACACTCGACAAAAATTCTGAAATTTTCGCGGTCAGTTTTTCTTCTAAACCAGTCACAGAATAACAATTTAAAACACATGGCGCCACCTTCTTAGCGGAAAAACCATGGAACTAAAACTCTCAACATTTTCGCAATTAATTTCTGTAGGCGCTTGCAGGAACATACCTCCGGACGTTGAAAGCCTTCCTTTCAACCTTTAAGAATCTACAGACCACGCAGATCATTCAGCAAGATTTATCCATTGCCTATATATCCGGAGTCTGAAGATTCTTAACGGTTGAAAGGAAGGCTTTCAACGCCCGGGGGTATGTTCCCGCAAGCGCCTACAGAAATTCACATACAGTTTAATGTTGAGGCTACGTGGATTACAGCTAATCGTTTTTATTTTTATGATTTGTCGACCGGCTACCTACATCTGAGATATTGTCACAATAAAGTTGCATGTTCACATCAAGCAGCATATTTTTCATTATTCCCGTAATTATACCTGGATCAATCCCGTTCATGGTCCTTCGAGCCGGATGGTCCACACTCCACAGATAATAGTAGGTATATATACTGGCTGTTTCAGTTTGTCTGTGTCACATGAAGGAAATTAAAAAATGTATTACTTGTTACTACCTAATAGAGACTAAGGCCTGTGTTCACCAACATTTAAATCAACTGTTTAGATATTTAATCAGTTGTTTACTCAAAATTTCATAGGAAATTTGACATAAACCAACTGTTTAAATACCTAACCGGTGGTTTGAATGTTGGTGAACACAGGCCTAAAGTGGTCACTTTAGTCCCGCTTCGTAGGGCTATATTGGCGTACTTTTAGAGCATGAGAAGTGAAAAAAATATTTATATTAAAAAAAACCCCGGGAATCTTGGATTACGTAACTATTCAGATGCATATTTATTTACAATTAATGTTTATCCCCCGATGAAAATAAGTGTTTGTAGGATGTAAGAGGAGGGGTGGTGTGTATTAGTTAAGACAAACAAAAAAACATATCTTAAAATATTTTTTTATTATTAAATTAAGTACTACATCCTGATTCGGCATAAATATTACAATTCATAGTAATTGTTAGTTATTTTTGGCACAAGAGTTATTTACGTAGGTACTGCCCCCGTGCCAATGGTTATTTATTATTTATTTATTTATTTAATACTTTAAGCACAAAACATGTACAGAGGCGGACTTAATGCCATAGGCATTTTCTACCAGTCAACCCTTGGGTGATGCAGAGACATACAGTAGTAGGTGCAATAGCGAAAATTGAGGAATAAATATTCATTTATTGTTGTTTGAAGACAGCATTGCACACAAGCGTGAAGCAACACAATTGGATTCTGCAATAAATCAAATGTGAGTTAATATTACTAGACTGTCATTGTCCTCTAACATATGTACTTACAAGGCCAATACAAAAGATAAGTAAAAACGGCCTAATAACATAGGATAACATAAGATGTTTAACAAGTTACAGATAAAACAAGACGTAACCTAGAATTAAACAGGAATGGTCCTAAAATTCTGCCAACTTATTCTACGGAACGCTCGCAGAGTTTGCATGGCTAATCCACTGCAAAAACATGACATTCGATTCATCCACCACTGTGTTAAAGTAAAAGGAAACTTGTAATATGTATAATCCTATGTTTTTTTTACTATCTTTGCCGTGAACAGTAATTCCCAGCGTCACATGACTCAGACAAATGCTTTAGACAGGTCGTGGTAATCGCACGTAGGCTGCAATTTCCTTGATGATCCCATTCATTGATGTCGGCCTCTGATGTTTCACTTAGGCCTGTGTTCACCAACATTCAAACCACCGGTTAGGTATTTAAACAGTTGGTTTATGTCAAATTTCCTATGAAATTTTGAGTAAACAACTGATTAAATATCTAAACAGTTGATTAAAATGTTGGTGAACACAGGCCTTACTACTACATTAGCTGGTGTTCAACTAGCTATAAATACTAGGTTTAGAAACGGTTAGGTTAATTTAATACTTCTGAGAAAATTTTAATAGGCAACTGAAGCGCTCGCCATAATTGCTGTGAATCATTCGTATTGCTTGAAAATAATTACCGTTACTTAAATCTAAGTGCTTTGAATGCTCTTTCCGAGTATTACTTTATCTGCTCTCTAAACCAAGGAAATTCAGATTCATGTCATGTCTGCTTCAATATCAAGCCTCCTATCAAAGGGATAAGTATACGAATACTAATGAATTGATCGATTGTTTACACAATAGTTTTCCTCACGGGATGAATGGTCCAAAGTCGTGCCAGAACTATGTTCACCTTATGGCACGTGTTGCATAAAAATATGCTCAAAAATAACAGAAATGTTTACAAACCGTGCATGAGTATGACTAATGTAGGTACCTAATTACAATATTTATGTCATTAAAACTATTGATAATTCTGCAGTTATATATTACTTATTTACCAAACTAGCATTAAAAACGTAATCAGGAAAATTATCTAACTAGAAAAAAAACGTACGCCTAAACTAATTGACTATACCTTCCTTTAACTTTGATGTTATCCCACAGACCAGGGCCTCAAGTCTGCTATTGCTACTTGGCCCCCTGGGGGCCAAGTCTACTAATGTACAAACGTTGCAATGGTCTCTTCATTGTGAGTTTTTGACAGATTTGCCATACAAACACTGTCAAATACTCACAATGGCGAGACCATTGCAACGTTTGTAAATTAGTAGACTTAGGCCCCAGGGCCTCAAGTCTGCTATTACAATAGTGTCAGAATGGTCTATCATTGATTTCATAATTGTTGATTTTGACAAGTTTGGTAATGTACTAATATAATGGCGTCATTATGACTTTCCAATGGTCAGCCACTGACACTCCATTGAAAGAATTGGTAATCTCGTACATAATGACAAATGAAACTTCCTACTAAACTTCCAACTTCTGACCGACCAATGATCGACCATTATGAATTTAGCAGATTACGAACTTTCAGCAAAATGACAATGGGATCGTGTTGGAGTGACGAATGGATAAAAATAGCAGACTTGGGCCCCTGTTTAGAAGATAATAATCTCACACATTAGTTAAGTTTTGCAAAAATAAATAAAAAAGTTAGTAATATTTTTCCTTAATTGAATCAACGATCTTCGCCAGAAAACCTTTGGATAAACAAATTGAAATATGACAAGGTACAAATAAAAGACAAACCAACAATAAAACAAAATTCAATTTCATTTTACAGTGCAAGCCAGTCAAGGACTATTTTTAAATTAACAAGTAGGTTTGTATACAGGAAAAGTTTTTAACCAGTGCGCAAATTTTGACAAGTAAAACTTAAACGAGTGTTATTAAATACCTATTTCTTATTTTGATTGTCTTAGTACAAACAAATTAAGTTATCGTTAACGAAAGATGTTTATTTTGAAACTAGTTTATTGGATACATGCCGCGCGACGGCGCGGCGCGTGCAGTGACGCATTTGTTGGTACCTATCAGCTGCGTGCCCGCGCAATTGGCCGAAGTATGTAGGTATTTAAGCAGGGAACTAGTTTTGTAAATTTAGGCCGTGACCTGAAGTTATTTGAAGAGTAATTCTAATTTTTCTTCATACTTTCATGGGCTCAGAACCATCAAAATGCAGAAAATGAAGCATTGTGATCAATTAAATTAAGGCACTTATAACAGTTATAACACTTACACTTATTCGGGGTCCTGAACTATCTGTGACCATTTGATCAAGCAGCCTTTGAGTGGCTGCTAAAATGGCCCTTTACACTTTTTTTAACCACTTTTTAGATACACTCGAACCATCTCGTAAAACTCGCGGCAGTAAAGTCTGAAATCGTTGTAGGTAAGTCCAAAACATTTGCATTGCCGTGCATGTGCAGGAAAGCGACGCGACGTCACTCGAACGCTTGCATAATGGGACTGCACGGCGGCGCGCGGCGGCGGCGGAGTCGCCCTGTCGCCCGGTAGGGGGTTGCACCCCGCCGACACTCGCCGCGTGGTGCCACGCGCCCATTGATTATTACGAATAGATTGTGTCCATATTTTGCTGATCTAAAGTCGGACAAAAAAAAGTATTGAACAAATAATGGAAATGTGTTCTATTACTGATACTGAACCACCAAAAAACTTTTGCGCACTGGTTATTTTTTTTTTTTTCCTGTATAGATGGCTGTGCTTCCAATATATCGAGCGTCGATATTTTCCGCCATCCCACTAATTGTTGTATCGGGCACGTGGCATCCATGACATGGGGCAAACAATTAAGGAGAGTTGTTTCCTATCCAATGCTTTTTATTATTAGCTTTTTCTGTACTAATATTATAAAGAGGTATTTGTTTGTATGTTTGTATCTAGGGGATAATCTCTGGAACTACCCGTCGGAGTTGAAAAAATCTTTTTGTATTTGATAGCTCAATTCTTGAGGAAGGGTTATAGGCTATTAAACATCACGCTGTGGAGGCAAGATAAAAAGATGCCCTTTGAGCGCATTTTGTCCAATTCGCAAAATGTCCAACTGTCCGATTCTCAATTGTTCCAGTTCGCAATCGGTCCAGTTCACAATTGCTCTTAGTTCGCAATTGGTCGAGTTCGCAATTAGGCGTTGGCGTTGAGGAGAGGCGTTTCGATGGCCCCAAAGAATAAACGTATAAGAGAAAAATGACAACTTTTCAGCAAAAAATAAAAACGTTTAAACTTCAATAACGCTTATTTCATTGTAAATAGGTATAAATAATGTATAATCGAACTATTGTTAAAAAGCATGTAAGTAATTATAACATAAACTATTATTCCTATAATTTTAAAATTAATTATTTCCCTAGAATAAAGATATTCACTCACTCTAAAATTCATAAAAATAATTTAGTGGGTGCAGGATAGGCAAAAGAAACGAAAAATGTAAATAAAAAATCGTGTAAGAAGCATTGCACGTTTATTCGGTGGGGCCATTGATTTTTTGATACGACCCCACTCATTAGGTCGATCGTCGAACCAATGAATCGAAGCACTGTATTTAAATTTGTTTCCAAGCAATATTAAGGGTTGTCGACTTCTGGATAGTTTAAAAAAAAATACCAGGAATGGGATGGCGCGTTCTTTGTTCGCTCGCTTCGCTCGATCACTAGAGCCCGCCATCCCCTTCGAACCTAACTTGTCCGAGTCGGAGTGCCCCGAGTCCCGAGCTCGCTTCGCTCGCTCTTGCATAAAATTTCACCAGTTCGACGATCGAACTAGTGAGAAGAATTTATGATTGATGGGGTGACTGAGTTGGGGGGGATGAATATTGGACATTCTGCGAACTGGACACTGCAACCGCTGGACATTTTGCGAATTGGACATTCTGCGCCTAAACGATGATTTCATCAGTTACGTTACAAAAGATGATAGCAGTATTTTCTCAGAAATTATAGATGAGTGTCAGACGGTCAATTGATTTTATTGGGCTCTGGATATGATTGATTATGTTCGAGTTTTCCTTGATATACTAATATTATGAAGAGGTAAACTTAAACTATATTAATATTATGAAGAGTCGAGTGTCGACGGCTGCAGTTGCCTGTGATTGGCAACGTGTCGCTAGTGTAGGTATATGCACTAAGTTATCCCACATAATCATGCCCGATTTGCCAGCTACTGGTAATTATCTAGCTTTTATACGAGATCAAGATTGAACGCAGGATGTTTTTTTTAATGATACTTACTAAAACTGTGCGACTCTAGAAACGATAACTTGAGTGCCTTTGATCAGGGTTTCCGTGTCAAACGGAAGACTCACCTTCTCACCGCTAGACATTTTCCTTCCTTTGATCTTATAATTAGTCGATGTACTTGGTACAGTCAACTAAGACTCGAATCCAACACAATGTCAAGCGCATTCAGTGACGTAGGCAACTGCGAGCTAAATTAGCGCGTCCCACCCACCGAACATCGTTCACTTTCGTTCAGAGACCTGACAGACGGATGACATCACAAATGTATTAGTAAACAAACCTTCGTCGATTTGCACGTTAGCGCCTTTGAAAATGTGTTCGAAGTCGCCATTACGACGTCATATTTGGAACAAGTAATGGGAACCAGTTTCGACTAGCGTAGTTCAGTGAAACTGGAATCGATCTGTGTGAATGAGGTCGGTTTATATAAATAGGTCACGAGTTGGTTGCACCGTACAGAAAAAAATCTGCGTAATCGCAATTTTTATAGACTTAATTGAAGACACTAATGCCATCTAGCGAAATGTTCCCGAACTCTGTTCTTCTTTGCTCTTTTTTTACTTAAAAAAATGAGTATGCGATTTCGTTTGCATTAGAGTAATTGCATTGAAAGGATAATTAGCAATTAAGTATATACGAGTCGGTAGGTAAGCAATGTGGCGAGCGAGACTACGGAACGGACGCACGGAAAAATTATGCTAATAACAATCTGCAGACATAATTTGCGTAAAGCCGACTCTGTCATGTTCACTAACGAAGTGACAAATTCAACGAAGTTACAAAGTCACTTCGATGACTATTGTGACTTTATTACAGGGCCTCAATTCTGCTATTACAATAGTGTCAGAATGGTCTCTTCATTGTGAGTTTTTGACAAATTTGCCATACAAACACTGTCAAATACTCACAATGGCGAGACCATTCTGCCACTATTGTAATAGCAGACTTGAGGCCCAGGACATACAACAAGACATATGTACCTAAACAGCCTGTTACCCCCGAAGGGTTTGGCAGACGCGTAGATAGATAGAATAAATAATTATGTTTTATTGTAGATACTTACACCAAAATACATACACATACACACACATACGTACAGACGCCAGCAGGTCAAGCTACCCGAAACTATCAAATTTTCGCAATCAACCTTGAACCTTATAATGTAGTGATAAAGTTGAAAATCGATTTAAGAAATTTGACAGATTGTAGTAGCTTGATGTGCTGGCGTCTGTACATACCTATGCGTTGAACATTTATGTGGGGTATCTAAGTACAACCCCCTCATAGAGGGCGAGCTTATTTGCCATCAACCGGGCAGAAATCCAGACTGGGCTGCTACTGAGAAATTCCTAACGGAAAAAAACTGGGAATCGAACCCAGGACCTCACGTTCAGCAGTCGAAGAATCAGGGCCTCAAGTCTGCTATTACAATAGTGTCAGAAACATCTCTTCATTGTGAGTTTTTGACAGATTTGCCATACAAACACTGTCAAATACTCACAATGGCGAGACCATTCTGACACTATTGTAATAGCAGACTTGAGGCCCTGGTCTTTGAATATCTAAAAAAGGACAGCCAGACAGAAAGCTAATACTCGTAGTGGCAACATTTGCTGACGATAATCTCCCTAAAGATTACTCCCTGTACTCTAGGGAGCAATCTTTAGGACGTCTGGGGGCTTGATGGTTGGATTGGTAGTTAGCTCTACTGTTTTTCTACTAATAACGCTACTTTATTATTGATAATTATATCTTACCGCAAGGGGATATTTTGATATTGATTTTCACCAAAATACATATTAGGTAGATAATGAGCCGGTCTCGCGCCTAAACCAATTTTCGTGGATTACCTACATATGAATTAGGGATTATAGATTAGCACACATCTAAAATCCAATTTCGTTCATTTTCGACACGTAAAATACA
Organism: Dryobota labecula; assembly: GCA_947523025.1. Lineage (NCBI taxonomy): Eukaryota > Metazoa > Arthropoda > Insecta > Lepidoptera > Noctuidae > Dryobota > Dryobota labecula. The sequence goes on along the minus strand of OX383296.1, from coordinate 2,871,195 downwards.
TTTTGTGAAAATGGCAATTTTGCTATTCTGAATTTGACAATTTCACCTAAAATTTAGATTTTCTAACAAAATCTGACTATTTTTAATCGCGATTAAAAAGGTGTGGAATGAAATTTGTTGTCATGAACCAAAATACACACCAACACCTCGGCTTCAGGTGGAAACACAGTACTGTATCTTTTTTCCTTTTCTTTTGTTTATATCTCGAAAATGGATTGTCCTATCGCAAAAATAATGAAAATTGTGACCCCTTTTATAAAAGCCATAAACCCCTAAAACTCATCATTTTTCATATTTTCAATACAAAAATTTGAAAATTCCATAAAAACACGTCAAGGCTGCCCCCTCGTCTCCGGCTCTAAAAAAGTTCACGGGATAGGGTAAATGAGCAACACGTTGCGAATTCAAAAGGAAAAAAAAATACCACGTGGTGTCGCGATTGTCAAATTCGATTTTAGTTGTGTCAAAATTATTTTTTAATTTGGAGATTTCTTTTGCAGGTAAAAGTTTTTAGAGCTATAATTTTAGTGATAAGTACTTAGTTTAGTTCGGTGTACAAGAGACTCGGCACCAATATAACTTTTTGTACTTCGAACTTACAATCCGTGCGCACATATCTCACGATTCTCAAATTCGGAATATACATAGTTCAACAGTTTGATGGCACGGTTGCGGCGATTGACTGCTGCGCTGCGTGTCACGGGTTCGAATCCCGCACGGTAAAAATATTTGTATGACCTACAAGTAGTTGTTCCGGGTCCTGGCTGTTTGCGTATGTGAGTTTAAATTAAACGCACTCACAATACAGGAGAAATTCCTAGTGTGTAATTCCTAGTTTTTTTTTAAACGTTGCCCCGTTTAAAAAAAAATACAACCGAATTGAAAACCTCCTCCTTTTTGGAAAGTCGGTTGATAAAAAATCTATTTTTTTTTGCCAAATTGAATACCGCTACTCACATTTCTGTCAACGTGATCCTTTAACAAGCTAGTACAGTCCCGTCACATAAAAATAACGCTGGCCGTTTACCTGCGCACTGAGCGATTTAAGGCTAGTACAGACTAGTGCGATATCGCGGGCGCGACGCGACACTAGTAGCACAATTTCTTTGTCGGTGCCTGTCGCGCCCGCGATATCGCGCGAGTCTGTACGAGCCTTTATCGATCAAATTGGTAGTATGAAGTATTAAGTAGCTATTATAGTACCTATTATGATTCTACAATCAAACAATTATAAACAATTACACTATCATATTATAAAATTTATAAAGAGGAAAGATTTTTTTGTTTGATTGTATCGAATAAGCTCCGAAACTACTGGACCGATTTTAACTATTTTTTCACCAATAGAAAGCTAAATTATCAGGAAGTAAAATGGGTAAAATTTTTCAAAAAAAAATTGAGATCCTTAAGAAAAGTGCAATAATGTTACCCAAAGTAACAAAATTTTGCATATAAACCACGGAACCGAAACTTACGCGGGTGAAACAGCGGGGTGCAGCCCGTGCAGCTATAGTATATTATAACACGAGTCGGACTCGCGCACCGAAGATTCCGTACCATCATATAAAGCTTCATTCGTATAAGTACCTAAATAGTTCTGTGCCCAGAAAAAACTTGTGCTTCACCCAAAGCAACCTGCGGGTAGGTAGGAAGGAGGACATTTTGGTTGTGAACCGTGTTCGTCAAAGAATTTTAACACTGCGGTGTAGCTGTAGCATATTGCAGTTTTAAGGCATCGCCATCTCTTGACCGATAGTGGAACTAATGTCATTATTGTTGATGTTTTCTGAAAAAGTGTGCTCTATTTAGAGACATCGTTTTATTTTTCCTGTAATCTTTACATATACATCTATCACATAGAATAATTTCAAATTTTTATCTATGCAAGCTTCGGAGATAAAGGGGGGAACGGTATTTTTTTTACATTTTTCGTTAAACGTCGAAAAAAAAATGATTGTGAATGTGCAAATAGCGCTCTTTCATATGATACCCCACATGCTCTAGTAGGGCCTACTATTTAAAAGTAGTACCTTATTTCTTAATTCGGAACAAGCAACGACATCTATGAAGGTACACTACGATAACTATTGTTTATACAAAGAAGAAACTACTCAATTAACTCAAATGCATTATTTAGTGGACTTAGGAACGATTAGTTATTATGTCGACGTGGAAATATTATGAGCCGTTATCATGCAATTTATGTAAAGGTTATCGTATGGATGTCGTCAACTGGCTTCATCAACACACGGCGTGATCTCTGACGCATTTCTCTCGCTTACAATATTACAGAGGTTACATTTGTCGTAATCTTTAACATAATAAATCTTGGATAAAGCGTTGACGAGACCTGTCGTGTAAGGTAAAAATAATGAAGTTAGTACTTACTGACATACCTACATGCAGTTAGCACTTGTATCGGAGGAAGAAATAAAGGTTGTCCAAAAGCGTTAATTCATTATTATAAATACTGCAAATCGAACTTAACATCTGAATCTACTCCTAAAATAAAATACTTATAATAGCAAAATGGTTCGGAGAAAACCTACATAATAAATCAGGCCATAAATAAAAGTGGCCGAAACGCCTCTTGTCCATGCCTGGTAAATCCGCTGTCATGCTTGTCATGTCAATCGATTTCACTTCAAAGTTCCAGTCAAGTTGACATTGACAGTTCGCGTATTGCCGTCGGCGGAGCTGACCGAGTGCAATTTAATTAAATTTATTAATAAAAAAACGTATTTATTCTACCAACATTGGTAGTACATGAATCAGCGTACTATGGACTCTGAAGATAACCGTGCAGAAGGTTGGAAGTACCTCAACAAGCAGTATTTTGGTGATGGTTAGTGAAAACTCTTGTTTCGCGAATTCCGTTGAAGAATTTAGCAGTAGTTTACATGCTGTCGTCACAAGGACACTCATATTTCCTATGGCGACGAGTTCATATCATCCAGTTTTATTAGAACTTGTATCATAACGAGGTTTTTTGCTAAAAACGAGAGACTACTTGGGGTGTTGGTTAACCAATTAATTAAACGTAGTGATGGATTATTATCAGTTAGATAAATGTCATAATCGAATTAACGTGTTGAACATATCTATCGGCAGGCTTGAAATTGTATTAGAAGAGTATAGAACATTGTTTTGAAGAGTTAAAATGTCAGATAGGAAGTGATCTTCAAACTATGATCAATAGAACACTTAAGATAAGCCAATCCTAAGCAGATAATCCAATGGGATTTTGTTCCTTACACAAACAATATGAATGTGAAATAAATTCGTATTTGAAAGTCTGTTATCACAAATTAAATTACTAAACTTTGCTCAAGTAATTTAAACACAGTTGAAAATATTATATATCTCTTATTTTCTTCTCAGATAAGAAGCACTGATCATTACACATTCTGCCTCAAAGGTACTGATAAATAAATACTGGCAGCATAGACAAGATCACTTACAATCAATTTTATTTTAATATCCAATTGATTTATTGTTTTCAACTCTTATGACCTATGAAACTACTCACTGACCTTGTTGGAACATTTATTGATTTTATATTCATAATCATGTTGAGTGGATGAATAAGCAATGTGGTAGAGCTTTAAAATGGCATCCAACTATCATTTCCTTGTATTAGAATTTTATAATTTGGACCTGTTTATGTAATAATTTTAAAATTATGACAGAAATAGGTACAGTTTTACATTAAATGAGAAAAAAAAAATTGAGAAATAATTGAAATGGTTTTTGTAGACCTTTGCCCAGCAGTGAATTTAAGTTAGCATTAAAATTAATCAAGCAGTATTGATACCAACAGTCAATATGGGCAGCAAAACATTTACATAGACTATCAAGCATATTATCATAAAAGTAAGCATAAACAAGTAGTTATTAGATGATAACCCCCTGTTATACCTAGAGGTACCTATCACATGTTTGCTTGTAAACAGTCTAGGTACACATAACTGTAATATTAGATAAAAATGGCCATCATTTTACGTGAATCATGTAATCTTAAGAATAATTATTATGTCTATCATAATAATTATTGTTGCTAAAATAATAATGCTGGCTGGATAATAACTTTGTGGTGCCGTGTGACGAGTTATTATCTTAGAGTAGTGGCAACTATACTCTATTTACTATAGCATTAGACAAATAACGGCTAAATAATGACAGTTATTGTGTAATATTGTTGAAATTACTGCACTTTAGAGTTATTTTTTTTAATGTAAATGGTAAATAGATATAGAGTAGTAATAGAGATACGAGTGCTTTATATTTATCGTGAAATAATGGAGTTTATTAAACGTTTACATCGAAATAACGAAAGGGTGAGAACAGATATTTGTCTAATGTTATAATAAATGGAGTATAATAATATTTTTTATTTAATTATTTTCTTTTTTAATATTAGTTTAATTATTCTCTCTCATAATGTTATGCTTATGGTGGTTGTATCAATTTAATTCCTAGCACCTACGTATAATTTGTTTATTATTTATTTACTTACTAGCTACTGCCTGCGGCTTCGCCCGCATTGAAGTCGGAAATTATCCCGCAGGAACGTACTACCGGGATAAAAAGTATTCTATGTGTTAATCCAGGTTATAAATTATAAGTGTGCCAAATTTCATTCAAATCCGTTCAGCCGTTTTTGCGTGATTGTGTCACAAACATACAAACTTTCACATTTATAGTATTAGTAGCATCTCTCCCTTATAACTATCATTCAGGTCAGAAATGTGTCTGTCTTTACAATCGAATAAACATAAAAATCAATGTTTGTTTGTTATGCGCTGTCATACCATTGATCAGATTGCCATAAAACTTTATCAACTTATTGCTTGCACTCGCGCAAAGTTTATAGGCATAGTCAAGAAACTTTACGCGGACGAAGTCGCGAGCAGAAGCTAGTGAGCAATAAATATTTCATAAGTTAGTATTAGTGTCTGTTATTATTACATACTAACTGTTGCTCACTCGGGCTTCACCCGCGTGGCTTTTTCTAAAATAAAAGTAGCCTAAGTTACTCGTTATAACATCAGCCATTTGCCAGTGAAAGTGCCGGAAAAATCGGTCTAGCCGTTTCGAAGATAAGCCGGAACAAACAGACAGTTTTTTTGTTATAAGTACCATATAAAGTTTCCTACGCATTTAGTAAAAAGCTGTTATTTTGACATAGCAAACAGACACTTCAATTTTATTTATTTTTATAGATCAGCACACTTGCCAGGCTAGTTTTAGTACCTACCTATGCACAAAAATTTGGATAGTCAGCCTCAGAATTGTTTAACCAGCCGAAGGTTGAATGTCACTCGCACTAGGCTTGTTGAAAAAATATCGATACATCGATATATCGATATTATTTTTCAATGTATCGATATTTTTGAGCGATATTTAATATTGCGATATATCGATGTATCCATATAAAATTCCAAGTATCGAAAAGATATAAAAATCGATATTTTTTTCAGACCAATATTCATTTATAAGTTTTAAGATTAAAAAATCCTAAAAAGGAATACTTTTTTAATACTAACATCTTTCTAACAAATTATATTTTATGTATTTTTGGTTTTTGGTCGACTCGATTTGCTGTTTTAAAAGAGTTTTTCTTATGTCTGAATCAGTTAATTATACATATATAATGGTTGGTTTGACTAATAAATAACTAAAATTTCTTAATATTTGTTCTTGATTTATTAAAAATGATGTCTATTGATTAGCACGAATATTATCTGTCAATATTATATATCGATACGATACTTTATTGCATTTCGGACATCCCTAACTCGCACCGTCGCACGTCATAAAACGTCAAGGCCTATTCTTTCTTTAAAAATAATGTGACAGATTCATCCATAGGGCGAATTACACCAATCAATCTGAACGCGATCAGCACATCTAAACGAGTTCAAGCGCAATATTTCAAAGAAAATAATGACAATGACAGCTCTTAAACGTGGTTTATGTGCTGATTGCGTTCAGTTTCATTGGTGAAATTCGCCCTTAGTAAAATTACAATTTACTGGGGGTTTTTGTGGTAAACAATTTATGAGGTTGGCAATACATGCTGCTATCTATACATATATTTTAGTAGCTGGAACTTTTTTTTAAATATGTTTTCTTTTTCCCCAGGTGAACGCGCCAACTATGTGAACATACCACATGTGATCGCGATGGTCGGCTTGCCGGCCCGCGGCAAGACGTACATCTCAAAGAAATTGTCCAGATACCTCAACTGGATAGGAATTAACACTAGGGGTGAGTTGTACTCTTAGACGGCACGGTTTGCGCAGTGATTAAGCGATTGACTGCTGCGCTACGTGTCGTGTTAAATGTTTGTAAACGTACCCACAATGGCCACAATACAGGAGAAATTCCTAGTGTGGGGCAACGTTTATAAAAAACTAGCTTTTGCCCGCGGCTCCGCTCGCGTAGATGTCGGTTATCGCGTAAAAAATTAGCCTATGTCCGTCTCCATATCCCAAGGCTATATCTCTGCCAAATTTCATGACGATCGGTTCAGCGGTTTAGGCGTGAAAAGGTAACATACAGACAGACAGACAGAGTTACTTTCACATTTATAATATTAGTATGGATTAGGGGTTTATTTATAAACGCTGCTTAAAGTTAAGTAATGATTAGCGACTGTTTAACCATACATTTTTGACGTTTGGACGTCACTTTAAGCAATGTTTATGAATAAAAAATATTTACTTATATCTTTAAATATTTGTCGCAAGACTATCCCAGTAACAATATAATTAAATTAACAAATACAGTTTTTTTTTTTAAATCTCACGAAGCCACTCGCTCTTTACTTGAGGTAGCCAAGTGTACAACATGCAATGAATGTGCATGAATATGAGTAGCGTCAGCACATAACACATACACACACTTCCAACTTCGCAATTGTCTCGGACGGTACCAAGAGCTCCTGTGCTTTCACACACATTCACAGCGTGTTTGGACACTTGGTTACCACAAGTAAAGCGCGCGTCGCTTCTTGGGATAAAAATAGAAGGTATATCTAAATTGGGCGTATCATACGCGACGAAACCAAGAGGTAGCCAGTTAGCATGTTAGCTAGTTAATAGTTTCCAATAGGCGAGCAACTTAAATGACGTATTCAACTCGATGATCTTTTGTTTGCATTCTTTGATAAGCATTAGTCGCGTCTGGCGTAGCAACCAGGTAATGTTTCTAGACTAACATCAATTATTTAGCATAAAAATACCCTCCACGGAGGGTTGTCACCGGTCCACTAGCGCCACTCCTTTATAAACATATTTATTATCTCGTGACTGAGAAGGAATTATGAAAAACGGCACAATCAACTATATCGGTAAGTGTGTCTAGAATTTTCTAATACCTTTTTTAAAGTTTCATATTGAGACACGAAGCAACAAAATTCGATCTAAATAAAAACTAATTCCACAAATCCCCCCTGAAAATTCCCCTTAGGAGGAAAAGTGGAATCTATAAAAAACAGTATAGCATTCACTTCTGATAATTCCGCTTAGGGGGGAAAACTAGAATTGAAAAAAAAAATACTTATTCCAAGACCCCTGAAAGAGAGTTTTTTTTTACATTAGGGTTCAGTTTTCCCTACTGAAGGGGATTCTCTGGGGGATTAGTGAAATAAGCAGGGGTGAATTCTAAACTGGTTTTTATATATTCCACTTTTCCTCCTAAGGGGGATTTGTGGAATAAGCCATAAAAACGGCCACATTCCTCTAGATCGTATATTGTTGCTTTGTATGCCCTGAATGTGATGAGTTCATGAAATAGTCGTTCAACAGGGTTACTTGGTCTTGGACAGTTGTATTGCTTATTTTAATTATTATAATTCTGTAAATACATACTTGTTACGGTCGCGAATCATGTTTTGATCAACATTAAACCTAATACTGTTTTAAAATTTCAAATTACAAAAAACTTAAGTTTTGAATTTCGCATACTACCCTGACGTTTCCCTGAAGTTGCAAGTTGTGTCGCCTGAAGCTGATATCAGTCGCTTCACTCGGGTGAATTTTCTCTTTTGTTTCATTCCATGTTCACACGACACCGACAAAATTACGTTCATGCTACTTTTAATTATTAAAATTTTCGATCATGCGGTAGTCAAGTGAAAGATGCCGAGTACTGTAATACAACATCGTTAGATCGGTTCACTGATAAATAATTTTTACATATTTGATTAATTTTGTGTTCAGACGTTTTTTTTTCGAGTGAAAGATGCCGAATGAAAGGCAAAAATTAACATAAAGTGAAGAATCTGATATCGGGTTTACTGACAGTAAAAGTACGCCCAGCGCACCCTATGCTCGTCAGATTTATAAGCACCTTGCTGACTGGGAAATATTATAACCATTTTCATATGTTTAAAAAAAGAGGGAAAATAATCATTGGGCATCAAACAGAGATACATCGCCAACCAAGCGGCTAGTCGACTCTTCACTTGACCAGAGGGCTGGCCTATTTTTTGGCCCAAGAATCAGCATCGCCATACAACGTGGCAATGCTGCCAGCCTTTTGGGCACTTTTCCTGTTGACAGCGCTGCGGACGAATTTTTTGATGCCGTGTGATTCTTTTCCCTCTTTTTAGGGTTCCGTACCCAAAGGGTAAAACGGGACCCTATTATTAAGACTCCGTCCGTGCGTCTGTCACCAGGCTGTATCTCATGAACCGTGATAGTTAGACAGTTGAAATTTTCACAGATGATGTATTTCTGTTGCCGCTATAACAAAAAACAGAATAAAATAAATATTGAAGGGGGCTCCCATACAAAAAAAGTGTTTTTTTTTTGCCGTTTTTATAGATAATGGTATGGGACCTTTCGAGCGCGAGTCCGACTCGCACTTGGCCGGTTTTATTTTATATATATGTAATAAGAAAGAAAGAAAAATATTTTATTTGGGACACGCACATATAGGTACATATTATCATTATTTTAAGCGTTGGTTATTAAAAGAAAAAACTGCTAACTCACAAAAGTGCAATACCTACGCGGTCGAAATTTATGGGACAGCAATTTTTTTATTATTTTTATTATTACCGACGAAAAATTTCAACGCAGTGGGGTTCAGAATCATGGACTGAATCCATTATAACAGGCTTCGCGTCGATGTCCCTGCCACCCTGTATGTTGTATTATGTAAATATTATATTCTGAAATAAAATAAGCTTTTCATATTATTTGTGCCGATACGGTAGAAAAAAAACGGAATATTTCCTAAACCTTCCATAGGAAGTAGAACACACCCTGATTAATTTAAATTGAGTTTGAATTAGTCCGCTAACGGGTTGTGCAGCGAATGCAGTCACGCGACGTCAAATAATACTGCGGGTCTGTGGTACTGTCGACTGAATCGCGTTTGTTCAGTCGACACCGTAATTGCTGTACTTCCCTTCTTCTTTTCGTGTGGTTAGTAACTATAGAGGTATGAGGAACAGGGTGTAAAGTTCACTCATCCTCCATAGAAAAGGGAGAATCCTCCGACCAGACGGGTGTTGTGTCTGGTGGGCAACTGCCCAACGTGTCCCATAGTGAAAGTTGTTTATAATCATGAGTACTATCACCTCCTGAAAGGTTAACAGTGAATTAAAAATCACCATGTATTATGTATGCTAGTTGCGCGGTAAACTCTGATTGCGCGATGCAGGATTTGTGACGTCAGGTCTGTGATGCGTAGTTCGCATGTGGCAACCTGCTGTCAGAGTTTTTATGCCGCCCACGGGACTCTGACTTGGCTACACATGCCTTCAAGAAATATCTCTTAGGCATTAGGCCGGTTTCCTCACGATATTTTCCTTCACCGTTTTTTAACCTTTGACCTTTTGTCCGTTTTGCACTTTTTTGCCACAGAGTCGTATACGTAAATCTGTAAATAAATCTTATAAAACAGCATAATTTTTTTATTTCTTTTGCTAATTATGTTCCTTGACTCATCCTAATTTGTATTATATAGTTGAACTTCTTTCTTTAAATTTCATCTATATTAACATATCTTGGCGCCGAGGGCACGTTTTTGCTTTTTTGACGTGGCGGTAAGGAAGTGATAATTATACAATACACACATCAATCCGAAAAGTCAGAGGTGCGTATCGTGGGTTTGAACTCGAGACCTATGACTTGGCAGTCCGGCGGTCACACCACTAGGCTATCACTGCTTGTACCACCCTAAGGTTATATGCCACTTGCACGGATTCGTCATAAAATGTACACAGTACAAGTACCCAGTTACAGTGTACACAACCCAGTAATAGACTGGGTAGTACGATATCCCTGGGTAAGACTGATTGTCAGACTTTTGGGCTTCTGTTAACCCGTAACGACTGTCAAAGATCTACGAATGACAGCCGGGATCAATTCCAAGGTACGGAGGGGTCTCGATTTGCCATGGAAGTTCACCCATCACGAATTGACCGCGGCAAGCGTAGCTTAAACGTCGATCGACCCGTGCGGCTGTTATTATTTGAGGCCATGAGCGCCAGAATGGCCTAACTGTATTTTTTTTAAATATTGATTTTATTTTTAAAAACAGCTTCCGAGGTCATTTAAGAGCAGTTTTTTAGGCCACTGTCTATCATGGCCCCAGAGAGCCTGAGTGGCCTAACTGTATTTTTTTCAATAATGGTTTTATTAAAAAAGCTGCGTCCGAAGTAAGTTTAGAGCAGTTTCTTAGGCCACTCTGGCTCTCATGGCCTCATTTATACCCCTCTGTTTATGTGACAGTTAAATCTTGTCATCCATAGTGATTTTTTTATTGACTGGGAGTTGTTGTCAAAAGTGGTAACGTAATAACGAGACCGACTATTACGTCCATAAGTTGAAGGACATTAAAAATTACATACACGAGTCACGTCAGTAACGCTCTGTTATATCAACAACTACGTTTTTACCTGCATTGACGTAGAAGATAGCCTGTGCTAAGTAATTAAGTAGTTTCCAAGGAAAATGTACTGTACAAACAAATCGATACACAAAGTCACGCCTTTTTCCCATGGGATCGATAGATACTAGTCTAAGAACAAATAGCGTGTCTTTTAAAATAAAATATGCATTGCCAATATTCAATTTTTGAAATAGGTATAAAATCTTATTTACCTACCTAATTAGCAAGTCAGCAATTTTTTTCAATAAGTAGGTTCCGTAGAACCCTAGGCCCGTATTACGGTGGACTCTGCCTACCCCTTTGTGGATACAGCACCCCAATTGTGTAACACACTTTAAACCAACATCTGAATGATTTTGAAGGATATTGCTAATCCATTGCTTCTTAGGTTTAAAAAATTTGTCTGCGTAACAACATAAATAACGCAATGAATATTGTTCAACTGTCAGAATGTAAGCCATTGCTATTGTATGTTATGGCTATGGAACAGTTACTATGTCGATTGTTTACATAATTTTCGTTTTAATTCTTTCGTTGTTATCGCTTTAACTTTCATCAACATACAATGTAATTAACACATAATTACTTTTATTTACATTACCGCGCCCTATCGCCTGCCCGCCATTATGTAATTATTCTTTTTTAATTCCATGTTAAACTGGCACCGGTAATAAATGAAACAGCCTTATTATAATTGTGTGCTATTGGGCTATCAAAGAATCTGACACGTGGATTGTATGCAGTATGCTGCCAAAAACTTAGTGCAGATATAAATAATACATTTCTACAAATGGACTTATTAAATAACTAGGTTTAAATATAGGTTTCTGTTTGGCGCCATGACGGCAATTTTAAATACAGCTTTTTCTGATGCATAGACAAAATTAACAATAACCCTTGCCAATAAGAAAAACGAATAGAATTGGTGACCAAACAAAGGCACTTATTATGCCCTTTTACTCGCACATTATTCCTGTCCAGAATGTGCAAGCTAAAGGGTATGATTAGCGACACCATTAATGACGCGGTAATTTTATACTGAAGACCATGCCTAAACGAGTAGAGTTACTGATTTGGAAAAAATATGTGTAATAATTAGATAATTTTCTTAATTACTTAATATATGAATATTTTAGATTACGTTTATATTACATAGTGAAATTAATTTGTAAAGTTATGTCTAATGCGGATAAAAAATTCAGAATCACGAAAAATCTTGGTAGATTTTGCGTGATTCTGAATTTTTTATCAAACGTTCTTTTTTTTTTTTAAGGTATTTTTCTGAAACCTTCACTTTTTTAAAGATAATTTTGATTCTCTAGTGTACGTGTTTTATTAAAATACCTTTTGTTTTATGCTAATAATGCGTCTTATTTGGGACAGCGCTCCTGGATGGACGAGTCCTATTACTGGCTGGACGTACGAGGCGTTACGTGAGCTCAGTACAGAACACGCAAGCTAACCACTCAAGGTCACTGGCATATATTTGCGCCTTAAAAAATCTTCAGCTGGCAACATGAAATATAGTCTAAAATGTTATCACAATCCTACATTCTTACACAATATCAACAAACTAATTAACATTAAAAAAAAATATATAAAATCGTTTTTTTTTTCGTTGCCAGCTTAAGATTTTTTTAAATTTGCCGCCATTTCCTTGTGCCACGACTCGCTGGACAAACTACCAGGAAGCACTATCACTATACCTGTTTCTGTCGCTAAGTAGCGTTAAGGCCTACGCACACCAGGCAGGAATGGCAAAGGATTTTGCCACCGGTCAGCGCACACTAGCCGCTTAGATACTGTAGCATTCCGACGGCCTACCAAGATATCCCGCAATGTGCCGAGGCATGCCGCGTCACGCCAAAGTATGATTAACTTTTCTTCCACCATTGACTATCTGTCTCCTGCGACTATGTTGCGACCATCTGTCTCCTCAAAACAAATACGTGCGAAGAGGGTAGCGGCGCCTGCTTGCACTGCTTCACCTCACGGCATGTCACGGCGTCATTCGGCATGCCGTTGCATACCACAGTGCGCTGCGGCATCCCACCACCGGATCCCTTAGCGTGCTCTCCAACGCCGTGTCAAGAAATCTCTTTCGGAGCCACGGAATTAATTTAAAACATTGGCATTCATGTCGTATTCCTACTAGATAAGTTCGAATGTCCTTTGGTAAATTTTTTAGTCCTCTGCCATTCCGTCCCGGTATGCGTATAATAGGCCTTTAATGAGCTTTGTTTTGAAGAGTTAAACTGCCAGTGGTATTATAACCACATGAGACATTTCAGCTTTGCCTCTGAAATGGCAACACAACTGCGATGCTTTTAGTATTACAGATGTCCAAAACGCAGTGCATCAGGTGACCTGATTGTTTACCTTCATAAAAGCATTAGCATATTCAAGCCCATAATGTTCCCACTGGTATACGTTCCTCCTCTCTGTAAAGGCCGTACCTAATCCACCACGCGTGTCCACTGCGTGTTGGTGCATGTCACATTACCTCGATTTTTTTGTTCTATGGACATGCCGATTTCCTCACATTTTCCTTTACCATTTTGAGATCAGCCATGCTAATTTTTTGTGTTTTTTATTGCAGTATTTAACCTAGGCGAATATAGGCGGCATGCGACGACCGCTTACACCAGCCATGAGTTCTTCCGCGCAGACAACAAGGAAGCGATGGCGATACGGCAGCAGTGCGCGCTGGACGCCTTGCACGATGTCTGCGAGTGGCTCGTCAAGGGCGGCGAGGTCGCTGTGAGTATACCATTCATTATTATTATGACATCTTAATTAAAAAAGAACACTTCTCTGCCTGCTTGGGGTAAACAGAAGAGTGAATTGTGCTCCGATAGTCGATAGAATGTGGATCACAGAACTTAAAACCTTTTTGGAGAAGACACCTGCGAATGAAGTACAATGCGTTTTCTGCAATTCTAGTTTTCCCCCCTAAGCGGGATTATCAGGGGTTAATTCTAGACAGTTTTTTTATAGATTCCACTTTTCCTCCTAAGGGGGATTTGTGGAATAAGCCATTTGAATCATGCACAAAGTCTTTATCGAGAGCCTATACAGGATAAGTTTTTAACCTTTGCGCAAATTTTTTTTGGTGGTTAGGTAACGGTAATAGCATTTCCATTATTTGTTAAATACTTTTTTTTTTGGTCCACTTGCAATCAGCAAAATATGGATACAATCTATTCGTAATAATATCAATGGGCGAGCGCACAGCTGATAGTTACCTGCTACTATCCATTATACCAGTTTCAAAATAAACATCTTTCGTTAAAGATAACTTAATTTTTTTGTACTAAGACAATCAAAATAAGAAATAGGTGTATAATTAAAACACGTTTAAGTTTAATTTGTCAAAATTTGCGCACTGATTAAAAACTTTTCTTGTATAAAAGCTGTAATGTAAAATAAATAAAAATAAAATTGGTAGTCATAAGGATTTCCGACGGAAGTGAAAACTGAAAACTTTAAAATAACTGACAGTCTGGCGCAACACGTCACGAGCATGTCGCGCATTTCGGTGACGCGAACCCATAAGTTTTTCCCCTACCAAAAATTGCTCAACGCGGCTACTGAAAATTTCATTTCAAAATACATCCCGCAATCACCTATTGCTGGGTGCAGGTCTCCTTTCTTTACCACTGTTCAACTTACGTGCGAAAATAAAAACAAAAATATGCCAAAGAAAATTTAATTAAATCTTATCCCAATAACAACAAAGTCTTTTTCCCTAGGTGTTCGACGCGACGAACTCGACGCTCGACCGGCGGCGCATGATCCGCGACATCGTGGTCCACAAGATGGGCTTCAAGCTATTCTTTGTGGAGTCCATTTGTGACGACCCTAGGATTATCGAACAGAATATTATGGTGAGGTATATGAATAGGGCAGGTTTTTCCTTCCATGTGTATATGATAATAGATGATGAATAATTAATGTAACTTTTTTGAAAAAAAATCAATGTTTTGTCTAGAATGTTTATAACTCATGTTTTATCTAGCTTTTGCTATATTATCAGCTCCGAAGTTACTAGGATAACTTTATTCTTCTCTATTCTTAACTTAATTAACAACCTTTATTTTCTATCAACGTTTTCCAGCTAATTCTGGGATTTAACAATGTTTTTGTTACAAGACTTTATAAAATTACCACAAAATCTAACCATTCTTTACAGGAAGTAAAAGTAAGCAGCCCGGACTACACTAACATTCAGAACACAGATAATGTACTAAACGACTTCCTACTCCGGATAGAGCATTATAAAGAGAAATACGAGCCTCTGGACGAAAGCATGGAGTCGGAATACAGTTATATGAAGATCTATGATACTGGCGAGAAAGTCGTGGTGCATAAACACGAGGGCCACATACAAAGCCGGATTGTGTACTACTTGATGAACATACATATCGTGCCTAGGACTATTTATTTGACTAGGGTGAGTGGTTTTTTGATTTGGGCGTGATTTTTCAGGTGGATTCTAAAGTTTGCAGGTTTGAGCAAACTGGTACAGATTTTTTATTTTTATTTATCTTTGATTTTATACAGGATGGATTTTTGAGATGTGACCAACATTTATCACAAAAAACCTACATTCCATAAAAAAAACCTACCTTCAAATTCCAGCACGGTGAAAGCACACACAACATAGTAGGTCGCATCGGCGGCGACAGTGATCTATCATCCCGAGGGCGGCAGTACGCCAAGGCGCTCGCCAACTACATAGACCAGCAGCAGATCCCAGGGCTCAGAGTCTGGACCTCGTGGATGAAAAGGGCCATACAGACCGTCAAGGATGTGAAGGCGCCGCAGGAAAGGTGGAAGGCTCTCAATGAAATTGATGCGGTAAGATTTTATTTTTACGTATAGGCTTATAATGATGGTTACCAAAAAGAAAAAACGTAACTTATATTTACAAATTGACCGCTTCTTCCATTGATTTTTCCAATAGATTGATTCGAATTAACTGATCTCTTGATAGATCAGTCAAGCAATCAATTATTTGGTAAACATGCAAATAAAAAAATTAAAATTCTAGAATCTGTTAAAACCACCAAAAGTAGAAAGCTTCTTTATACTTTTGGTGGTTTTGAAAGATTCTAGAATTTTAATTTTTTATACTTAAAAAATATTTTTTTGGATGTTACATTCCTTATTTTCTTCTGGGTTTAAACATTATAATTCACTATCCATCAATTATATTTTCCTATTTACTTTAACTTAATTAAATACATCCTCTATTCCTAATTCCAGGGCATATGCGAAGAGATGACATACGCAGAGATCCAACAAAAATACCCATCAGACTTCAACTCACGCGACGCCAACAAGTTCGCGTACCGCTACCCTCGCGGGGAAAGTTATGAGGACCTGGTAGCTCGCTTGGAGCCGGTCATCATGGAGCTGGAGAGACAGGGGAACGTGCTGGTCGTGTCGCACCAGGCCGTCATGAGGTGTCTGCTGGCTTACTTCTTGGACAAGTCTGCTGGTAAGAACCTATCTTTATCTAAATCTAGCGACCCGTTCCGGCTTCGAACGGGTGCAAGTACACACGATATTCTGTTTACGACGCGTTGTGTACAAGCTCTGAGCAGTAACCTAACAAAATGTACTAGGCTTGCATGAATTCAAAATAGTATTTCATTTGTATTATTAATTATATTTTTTTTAAATTTACATAATATAATTATATGAATATGCCCATGTCCATCATCAGGAATAATGTACCTTTCAAATAATAATTCGAATAGGAGCCGTGGTTCCGGAAATTACCTTTCACACTTATACACAAACTCACAAATTCGCTCTCTCTCTCTCTCTTTATAATATTAATATAGATAGACTTTGCCAAGTAACCAGGCCCGGATTAGCCATGTAGCAGGTGTAGCAAATGCTACAGGCCCCACGCTTGGACGTATAAAAAAGCAAGTTTTGTTACTATGGTCCACTGGAATATTATGATTGAACGGTCAAAAAAATTTTACCTCCAAAGGGAGCTGCTATAAATTTTCGCATCCTAATTTCTCTTTATTCTTCGTTTTCCTGTTTAAGTCGGACAAAGCAACTACAATTTCTGTATGAATTGTCGAAAGTACCTCCCAGAGGTCCCCGTCTCTGGGAGGTACTTTCGACAATTTTCGAGCTCGCTTCACTCCCTCTTAAATTTTAATTTCCCTTAGTTCTTCATACTTTCTGCGTAAGTCGACAGAGTACCCTATTTCTATTTCAATATGAATGGTGGAAAAAAATACCTTACCTTTCCAAGGTGCTAAAATTTTCAAGACAATGTTCAATTTCTACCATAGGGTACCTTTGGTAGAATTTGCTACAGGCCCCGCGCTGGCTTAATCCGGCACTGCAAATAACAGCTGATCTTTTCTGTAAAAATCTCACCTTGAAAACTTAGGTGAAGTGGTTATCATCGAGAAGAGTCAAGACCAACTGAAGATAGAACTCAGATTTCTAGAAGGTTATTCATTCTCTGATCAGTTAATTTGCTGTCACTCACCATTCATGAGACAAATACGTGCAGGAATCGACTAATCGAAATGGTTTAAATCCACGAATCTCTCGGCTCGCTTTATCTGTGATTGGCCGATTTTTGCACCTGTTCGCTCCTTTCCCCTCGGCGACCCTTTTCGCCCGTGTCACATTAGAAATTCGCCTAATTAAGATTAAGTTGACATATGGATGAAAAAGATCGTCGACCAATATTTACGCACTTATTTATAGTCCATCTATGTTATTAATTGACACTGACATCTCCTTGGCCCACAGAAGAGCTGCCATACCTCCACGTCCCCCTGCACACGGTGATCAAACTGACGCCGGTCGCGTACGGCTGCCGCGAGGAACACATCAAGTTATCAGTCCCCGCCGTCGACACGCACCGGCCTAAACCTTCTGTAAGTATGATGTGTGAATGTCCCTTGTTACGCCTCGTTTAAGGACGTAGAACGAACTAGTTAGGCGTCGTTTGAGGACGTAGAACGAACTAGTTAGGCGTCATTTGAGGACGTAGAACGAATATATAGGTCTCGTTTAAGGACGTAGAAAGAATATGTAGCTCTCGTTTAAGGACGTAGAACGAATATGTAGATGTCGTTTAAGGACGTAGAACGAATATGTAGATCTCGTTTAAGGGCGTAGAACGAACTAGTTAGGCGTCGTTTGAGGACGAAGAACGAATATGTAGGTCTCGTTTAAGGTCGTAAAACGAATATATAGATCTCGCTTAAGGACGTAGAACGAATATGTAGATCTCGTTTAAGGACGTAGAATGAATATGTAGATCTCGTTTAAGGGCGTAGAACGAACTATACCCAAAGTCTCAAATTCAGATAATTTATGTAAACAAAGGGGATAACGTAACAAAAAAATATCTTAGTAATGGTAATTCACATAAAATTGCGAAAAAAGAGGTTCTATTTTCTTTTAAGTACTGATTTTAAGAAATAATAATTAAAAAATAATCATACCGTAATTATTTTTATAAATTTTCGGTTTTAAACAAAGTTATTAATAAAAGGAGATTTTCTGGTATAAAATATTTTATGATACTGGTAACAATGAAGGAGATCCAAACATTTTCACTTCTTTTACATCTTCAACAACACTAATATTACAACTCTCATAAATAGATTCATATTGTAAGTAGCATATCTAGACACATTTTGGATGAAAACGGCTGTAAATTGTTTCGATTGGAAAACGATTTTGGGACGCCTACGTCTAGCACTGGGCTTAAAAGGGCTGATTATGACTATCATATACCGTGTCTCAGACACACTACAAAAAACATTGTTTGGTAACAGTATTTTGTTTGCATAGTTCTTATAATTAATTCACTTTAATTTTATCGATGATTATTTACAAATGTACGAGCATCGCCACATGAAATTTATTGTTTTAGTTTTTACCGCAATAAGCATTTGCTTATTCGCCGATTACTTGTCTACATTCGCTGAATAAGCTATCGCGCCCGCCATAAGTCACCTACTTTACATGTATATATTTGAATGTTTTTCCTAATAAATTGTGCAATCAATAACGGACACAAAACAGTGATTTTATTTCTTGTAACATCCCGTGTGATTCGTATCCGTCAACAAGCTACATACAACATCTCAGTGTACGGACAAACTGCCCGTACAACAAAAACATTTAATTATTAAATGTTTGGTACCACTGTCCTGTCATTTTGATAGTGACATTTCTTGGCATTACTTTGTTTACATAAATTATCTGAATTAGAGACTTTGGGTATAGTTAGGCGTCGTTTGAGGACGAAGAACGAATATGTAGGTCTTGTTTAAGGACGTAGAACGAATATGTAGATCTCGTTTAAGGACGTAGAACGAACTAGTTAGGCGTCGTTTGAGGACGTAGAACGAATATGTAGGTCTCGTTTAAGGACTTAGAATGAATTAGTTAAGCTCGTTTGAGGACGTAGAATGAACTAGTTGAGCTCGTTTGTGGCCGTAGAATGAATTAGTTTCACCTGATTGAAAGACATAGAACAAGCTAGTTGATCGCGTTTGAGTTCATAGAACGAACTGGCTGGACCTATAACAGGAATATGTTTGTCTAATTGTGGAAGGCCACAATAAGTTGCACTGAAAGTGTAAATGTACACGAAAGACAAGAGTTATATTTTATGAACAAATAGTTATGGTAAGACACTCGTTAATAGAATAGGTAGTTAGTTAACTTTATCGATAATGTTGCCGGCAGTTAATTCTGCTAGATAGGTGGCTAAAGGGGGAAGCGCTAAGGTAGCCAGGGAAATTAATATTTTCGTACAAATGCGAGAAAATTTAAGAAAACATAAGTTTTCTGGAGAAAAGTTTTAAAGTAGCCAAGGCAAAAACGCAAATTGTGCAAAATAACAGTTGATCTCTTAAAAATACATTTTGGGCACTTTTCCCTAAATAATTATTTTAATCATAAAAATAACAAACCTTCTATAAAATTCATTTAATCACCACTTCTACATAAATTCTTCTTCATAATAAATCTGAATTACTCCTAAATAGTAATATCAGACCACAAAAATCATAAAAAAGTTAAACATTTTTATAATAATTAAAAAGCAATTTTTTGACAGGACGACGAAGATGCGGCTGAGGTCCAAGTACGCAATGTTTGAAGCATGAGCTAGCATAGATGCATAGATAGCATGGGTGTAGTATAGATGTTGTTGTGAAAACCCATAACCTATCGCGAAGTAACTAGTGATCATGTTAATTATTTGAGAGATTTTCCAGATCTTCGACGATACACTTACTATATACTGTTTTTTTTTTTTGTGACACATTATACAAGCCACTTCGCACACGAAACGCAGCTATGGAAAAGTCATATAGTCATAGTTAAAAACCAACTATGATGCGACCATTATTTAATAACGCATTATTCAGACACAGGTAGGTTAGGCAGGTTCAGGCAGACAAGTTGCGGGCTGTTAACAGTATTATAATTAGGTCAGAGAGAACAACTACTGTCAAGTGTCCGCGCCCGCGAAAGGCACTGTCTGAACAACACAATGATTGCAAATTGTGGACAAAGCGGATCATTTTGTTAAGAATTAAAGACTGCAGCTGCATGGGTTCCTGCAATTTTGTAGTAGGACCGCAGTTTATCTATTTAGTTGACGTGTCATACGCCGTCTTCAAGTACTTCTTCCACGAAGGTACGGTAGCCGATTCTCTGGTGAATAAATGACCCTATAAATTCTTACTTTTAGTTTTGCATCCAGGTGTGATACTTCTTCAGGTTGAAAATATGATCTAAAGACAACTATTGTTTGAGCAGCCTCTATCTTCCTGATTCAACAATCTATCAGAAATTATCCTTGAACTCGTCATTAATTCGCATAATAACTAGTCATACGCCGTCGCGACAAATTATGGATTTTTACAGCAACATGGTTTGACACTTTTTCTGGCCGGAAAGTGACAGTTGACAGGTGGTGGTTATCTGTGTGTGTTTTGCTTGTGACGGAGGCAGAGATTTTTTTTAAATAAATAAAATCGTGTTATTTGTTGCGTTCCAAATTGTGTGTGTTTATTCTTGTGGATATTTCTACGTTTATGTATTTATTGGTAAAGGTGGTTTATATTGTGCCAGTATTCCCCGTATTGGTGCCACACCATACCGTCCTTTCCCCGTTCCTTTCCCTATTGGGGTTCAGCAAAGATCATCGTGACACCAGCACAAGTCACACAGCACTCAAGTTTTGGGTTGAAGATTAGGTAATTTGAAAACCTATCAATATAATAAAAAGATTAGTCGATCATAGATGTCAAACAACAGTAGAAATCATAGTAAACATTCTATTAGAGAATCCAACTAACAATCTTTTGAGTTTTTGAACCCTACAACAATAGTATTATGAATAATAAATGCATGGATGATTTCCTTTGTATAAGTTTCAGCAGAATTAAGTAACACGCAGACAGTCGTGGTGTTCAAGTTTCCGTCCACGACCATAGTGAAAAGGCGTAATGGCATATATTATTTATGGTCGTGGTGACAGATAACATACAAAAATCCATACGTGATTAAATATCCATTTAAAGTATACCAACTTACATAATAACATTAAATATTTAATAGAAGTAACGTTACAAATAATGACCTGGCCACACCTCTCACTTCCTTCCAAAAACTAGTTTGTGCCGACGAGAACTGCGCGAGTCTCCGTTATGTCACCTACATGCATAGATTTGCAAGTACAGTCGCCAGCACATCAACGGTGCGTTCCGAGTTGCGATAATATCGATTTAAGCGTGCTTACACTCGTTCCGAATTAGCGTGAGCGCGATAACGATGTCCCATGAATCGTCATAGATGACGTCATGACATTCGCCATCTTGCGGAAACGCCGACCATGCCTTTTACTAATATCACCGTAAGCGCTGTCAAAAATGACAGTTGTGCTGTTTTGTTTTGAGTCGCATCATATCATAACGTGGCATTTTCAAAATTGTTCTTCTGGCTACAATTGCTACCTAACCTAAAAAAAAAAGAAAATGTTGGTGTATACATAGAGAAATACTCTAATATCGTTTTGACATTGAGTGAGCACCGTGAGCGCGCTCACGAGCGTTCCGAATTGTTGACAGCCCTCGGCTGTCATAATCGTATTAGCTAAATCGGAACGCATGTGTGACGATGTGAGCGCTGTGAGCGATTATAGCCAATTCAACAGGCGGCCCAAGTTACCACAAACTGTCATTCGATTTTGATTTTAACTATCAACATTTGTGAAATTTGACAGTTTCGTATAATCTGATGTGCTAACGACGGGTGTGTAACGTTTGATATAATAACCAAAGTTCTAATGATCATATGACCTAATTTCATTTACTATAATTCTTTTTTAATATAACGATCAAATGATTAATGAATTATTGATATAATTTCATTTTACCTAATTTCATATGGTATAATGAACAGTTTATATAATGCACATTTGAAATAATATTCAATTAATATAATATTCAGTTCCTATAATATTCAAAATCTATAAATAACGTTTAATATAATTTGGGAATGTCTACTTTGGGGCTACGTAAGGGCGAAGGGGTTGCACTGGCTAAGTTTCGCTTTACCATCCCACGATTTGGGAGTCTATTTTTTTTTTACAGAAAGTTCATATTATTAGAAGCCTACACGTAAAATTTTAAGGTGCGGAGATAGATGGTTTACGAAAAAAAAATCTAGAAATTTAACAATATTTTCTCACTTTTGACATTTTGTCTCGCCATTGAACTCGTTTTACGTAAAATGTTTTACTTCATATTAATAATGAAATAAATACGTAAATTTTAGTGATTTAGATACTTTTTGTATACATATTATTTCTATTTACATATTATATTACATATATTTTGCTGATTTAAATTAGTGCTATTAAATTAACAGAATAATTTACCGACTATTGCCGTTAGTTGAAACCAAACGTAAAACGACGCCATTTTGTTGTCACTTCACGTAGTCTGTCAGTGAGGCAAATAATAACTTAGGATGCGAGCGAAGCGAGCGAACAGACCCCGCCATCCCTTTCGTGGTAATTTTTTTTTAAACCTCCCAGAAGTAGGAGCCCCGCGAAGCGTGGCTCCGTCGACCACGCCTTGCTTCGAGACATCTGTTATCGAAAATACCTTTGACCTCAGAGCTGGTCACAAAGTAATATTCCAACATTTGATTATATTTTGGTTTGACCTTGACTTTTATGGTGTTGACCTTGACCTTGAAATTTTTATTTACTTTATTATTGTTTGAAAACCAATTTAGACCCGCTCCGTGTAGTTTAAAAAAAGCCATATCTCATAAAGGGGGGCTCCACTCTTTTTCCTTCACAGGGGGTTCTACACCTCCCCCCCTCCCCCCCTTATGTAGTAGCGTTAGGTACCTTAGAAAATTAGTTAATATGAAAGTTAGGTCAAATGAACATTTTACAAAAAGAGCATTATACAATTTGAAAACTATATGAAATGAACGTTATACTAAATGAAATTAGATAAAATGAAAATTACATCAAATATAACATTAGATCATATGAAATTAGGATAAATGTTTTTATAGCATATGAAATTTATGTCAAATGAAATTAGACTATCTGTTATTATACCAAACATTACATACCCGCTGGCGACTATACAAGCCGAAGGTCGGCAGAGCGTATGAATAAAAAAATCCTGGGAGTATGGACTATAGCTGGCCTAAAAAAACTGAAAGCAGCCATCAATTTCAGAAGACCACAGTTCTACATGTACTAACAAATGATATCGTTGTTAAATAATAACGATTCTAAAAAACCTACTAATTTACAAACGTGACATACAATGGTGTCTTCGTTAGTCATTCTGGTTTTTGATAGTTTGTGAAGGTATGTCAAATCTGTCAAAAACTCACAATGGCGAGACCATTGGTTTACTGCAAAATTTGTAAATAAATAGATTTGGCCTGGACTGTGAGTTCCGCTAAAGCCTAACGGCTCAATGAAGTCGCTGCTCGGCTTTTACCCGTTTCAAAATAGTAGTTAGTAGTACTCAGCGTTATGGCAACGCCAGGGCTAGAAGCATAAATCCAGACGATTTTATGACGGCACCACGGTCGGCAACGAAACTTCATTGACAGTGTTTGTATGATTTAAAAAAGGTAGCTAATCGACTTCCGTTGCTGACCGAAAATCATTCGCAACGCAAACCAAGCATAATGCCTCATAGGAAAATCCATAACATATGCAGTACTAGGTTTCTAATCAGATGGCCATGAGCTAATAATTCCATTGTCCCTATGTATATCAGTGTGTACCCACGGAAATATGTATTTGTTCCATCAATGTCTAAATCAATTATTTTTTTGTATTGTTTGCACGTGTGTGATGCACATTGTAATTAAATGCCACTGCAAAAATCAAATCTTTTTTTCTCCGCAGGTGATACCAGCGCCGCTCATAAAGACGCCCATGCCGCCCGTACTCAACGGTGATACCAACGGCGAACAAAGCGAGGAAACCCAGTCGCATTAACACTATTTAAAGGACACTTTAGATAAAGAAATAAATACATGTCCATGCTAGTTCAAAAAATTAGATTAAAATGACATTTGGGTATTTTTTTTCTGTGTGAACGAGTAAAAAAAAAACCGTATCGTGGAGGTTATCTGTGACTGTCTACAATCAGTCAAGTCGACGAATTTGAGACTGATGTTATTGTGAGTTTAGATTTTTAAATTTTTAAGTCGTTACTGTCTTTGTATAATACAAAAATACCTAAAAATACGTTCACATACACTTGGCCGTAAATCGCCGTTCACTCAGATTCAGCGCGGGGTCACAACATCCGGAAATTCCTTATTTTCTGTTGGAGACAAATCTGACGAAACATAAAAAGATTCCAGTACTGCACTGCTTCGCAGCATGTTTGCAGCTATTCAATTAGCTTCGTGTGACGTTACTCACACGGCCTACTCCGGTCCAGCTGCTATCAAAAAACAAAAAAAAAACAAATCATTTAAACACTTAAAACGCTTAGGCTCAATTCACGTTGCCGCGGAATGGAATGGAAGCATTTTTTTTTTGTATGGTGGCCAGCACATCAATTTACAACAAACTGTCAAATATTCTCATTCGATTTTGAACTTAATCATTCAACATTTTAAAGTTTAAATCGTTTGGAGAAATTTGACAGTTTCTTGTAGCTTGATGTACCGGCCACTGTACAATATCGGTACAAAAACTCGGTTCCACACCATTCCGCGGCAATGTAAATTCAGCCTTACTGGCGTCAAACGCAAGTACCCCGCTGCACCGTTCATAAAACAGAGGCGCGGTTTCTCGATAATGTGCCCCCACGCTTATATATTTTTATAAGCTGTCTCGTTTTGTCTTAGTTAGTTCTTATCATCCTATCATATTTATAAATAATATTTAACTATACCTACATAAGAATTTTTACAAAGTGGCTATGTATATTAAATGTAATATTGTAAAATTATAATATTAACTTTTATTTAAATATAAGTTTAATATAAGTGGGTCCTTGTGTTTTATTTTATTATCCACTATTCCCCCGCGATTTCGATCGCGTGAATTTTATAATTAAAATGTATGTCATAATCCTTATTATATTTCTCTTAGCGTTCTTTCAGACCTTTTTTTATTTTTGCGCGGCTCCTAAAGGTGGCGTGATGTTAAATACCCTTATGTAAAATAGTCGACCTGAAGGACTGAAACGGAGTGCGGAAACCCTTTACCATAGAACATGGAACTGTACATTGCTTGCTCTCGCGTTACCAGTCCTAACTCTCTGTATATTTTGACTGTTGTGGCCAAAACTACAAACGTAGTATTCAAGGAAGTTTTATTTAAAAAATGTGGTATTTTAGTATATTATTGTGTCGTGTTACGACTTCCACGCGAACGAAGTCGCGGGCAGAAGCTAGTTACATATGGAAACCGTCGTGCATGTGCTCTTTGGATGCACAGGCGTCAACCAGATTAGAACAGAAACCCTCGGGGCACCCAGATCTTTCACAGATGTTCTAAACAGACCGGGAGATGTAATTATCTTCTAGAGGGAGGTGGGCTGATTGGATTAAATCCTTTCTCAAAAATTGGGCTATCAAATGCAAAAATATTTTTTTAAAATTTGACAGGTAGTTCCAGAGATTACCGCGTTCAAAGAAACAAACTCTTGAGCTTGATTATATAAATAGCACACCAAGAGTTTTATACTGAAAGAGTACAGAGTTATAACAAATTTTATAGAGGCAGTGTTTGAAATATTCTAAAATAGAAATGCATACAGTGTGACTGGACACACTGTATGTATTTTGGCACTACGATAATTATAATTTTATTTAACCTCCATGCAAGCCCTGCACAGAGGATTGTCCGATATTGTGTGGAAGTGTTGGTTTAGCGAGCAGTGTCCCGTGATGGTCCCCGTCACCAGGCGCAGGCCGGTCCTGTCCAGGAGTAATAACCGCCTGGTTAGCCTACCATCTAAGAATGGCATAGCCTCCCTGGACTGTCTGCAGGTCGGTGTCGAGGTCCACCAGCTCTTTTATAGTGAATTATTGAAGGCCTGTGTTCCTGGATATACACTAATGTCACAACACTGGTACATTGAATGTTTCTCATTGTCATTCTTACAGATTATTCCTGACGAACAGCTATCACTATTATAATATAACAGTACATTGTTATTGTTAACACACGGGAAGACAAGTAGAAGTCCTCTCTTTGAGGAGTGGCTAGAGAGGCGCCATATATGGCGTGTTTCGGGAGATTCTTGTTTAGGATAAGGCGGGAGGAAACGCCCGGGTATTACCACTGTGTGGATCGCCCGGAGGACACAGTAGAGCATACGGTGGAAGCCTGCCCGGCTTGGGTAGAGCACCGCCGTGTCCTCACGGAGGCGATCGGTGGCGACGATCTCTCGCGTCCGGTCCTGGTCCAGGCCATGTACGGAGCGAGAGTGCATGGGACGTCGTCACCTCCTTCTGCGAAGCAGTAATGCGCGCGAAAAAGGAGGCGGAACGCGTAAGGGGGAGAGGGTTGAAATGGTATTTTTTTTTTGGTCAAAAGTCGAAAACAATACGGCCAAAATTTTTTTTTTGAGAATGTGCAAATAGCGCTCTTTCATACGATACCCCACATGCCCTAGTAGCTCGACTTCGAGTTTTAAAACCCCCGTTAAATCCTAGATGCAAAAAAAAAATCTTTCTTATTTGCAAAATAGTTGGGCAAACGCATCGATTTAGAATACCATAGATACACTATCACCTACAAATCAAAGTCGCAAAAGTGTCCCATCGCTAAGTTACAAGTGTGTGCGTCTACTAAGGCAAATCTAAAACACATAATATAAACATGTACTTAAGAACATTTCAATTTTCCTTACATACAACCGTATGTGAATGGAATTAAGGTGTGGTTTCGAGTGCGCGCGATGGGCGGTTATGACATTTCAAAATTAGACCATCGCGCAAGTCGTAAAATTTTATTGCTCTCAGCTGTAGGTAAGATAATTTTAAACGATACTATTCCTTAAGCAAATGCTTATTAAGTCAAATTCAGTTTACGCCGCGTGACAATCATAAAAAATGTTTGCTTTGGAACAGAAGGATAATGGAGTGGTCTTGAAATTTTACTCAGTACTATGTGCTTAAATAAAATAGGTTGAGTTGGTTAAAATTTACTTATTTTTATTTTATTTATTAAGACAATTTAAAAAAATTGATAGATAATGGTGCGATTCTCTTGTCACAAAATTCTCTAAACTAAGACTAAAAATCACCAAAATTTAGTTTATTCCTGTCAAACGACCATTTCCTATTCTGAAATTGACGAAAGTGACACAACTTAACTATAATTTAGTTTGACAGCTCTAAGATGGTACTGAGTTTTTAAATTGAGTGAAAATGGCAATTTTACTATTCTGAATTTGACGTTTTTAAACTAAAATTTAGATTTTCTAACTAAATCTGATATATTTATAATCGCGATTAAAAAGGTGTGGAATAAAATAAGTTTTCATGAACTAAAATTCACACCAATCACCGACTCTCACGACTTCTGGTGCAAAACCAGTACTGTATATAAGGTGTATCTATTCATACACGAAATATTTTAAGAGAAACATCTTTAAGTCGTAAAAAAGCCACAGCAACGATTTTTTTTTTTTTAATCTAATTGTTTTATATTTCTACATAATTATTATAATTTTAAAATTGCTTGAGACATTTTGCGAAAAAATCCTTTATTTACTTATTCTATGAATGACCTGGGGGCTAAGTCTACTAATTTACAAACGTTGCAATGGTCTCGCCATTGTGAGTATTTGACAGTGTTTGTATGGTAAATCTGTCAAAAACTCACAATGAAGAGACCATTGCAACGTTTGTACATTAGTAGACTTGGCCCCCCGCCTCGACGCGGTGACGCCGAACGGTGCGGTGGGGTGGCGGCACGAGCGCGGTGAATTTTGATAATTAATCATCATATCAAGTATTTTTTTTTTTTTTTTTTAATAATATACCCAGAATAAAAAAAAATCATTTCCATGGCTTCTTTACCACATATAGGTGTATCACTTAAAATATTTCGTGTTTATCCCAATACTTTTTTTTTTCTTTTCTTTTGCTTATATCTCCAAAATGGTGCGTCCTATCGCAAAAATAATGAAAATTTCGACCCCCTTTTAGATGCGCTTAAACCGCTATTACTCTACATGTAGGTAATCTTTTTTTTTTTTTTCCACACAAAAAGTGAAAAATTCCATGAAAAAATACATCGCGGCTGCCCCCCTATGCGCGTCTCCGGCTCTAAAAAAAATCATAGGCAAACAAGTACAACGTTGCGAAGCCATAAAAAAAAATACCACGTGGAGTCACGATTGTCAAATTCGATTTAGTTGTGTCAAACTTATTTTTAAATTTAGAGAATTTTGTTTGCAGAATAGCTTTAAGATTCTCATAGCCAAAAGTAAGGAATTTTAGTGATAGTTTAGTTAGTTTAGTTCGGTGTACAAGAGAATCGGCACCATTAACTCAGCACATTTACTCAGTAGTCACAATATTTTATGTAAAAACTTACTGCAATACATGGAATAACCCCTTTCTTTACTTTCCGAAAGCCTTTCTTCGTATAATACATGTCATTTTCTGAGAAGTGACAAGAGCGAACCACACAATTTTTTTTTTATAGAATCATTTGGCTTAAAAAAATCTTCACTCCTCTCATTAGCTATAATTTTTCGCCATTTTTCCCTTTCAATTAATAATAACTATAATATAAAAAACACCAATCATCATTCAAATAAATTTTGCTCATCTCCGGACAGGCTATAGTTATTCTATGTTAATTCCATATTATTGACATACCGCAGAAAGAAAAAAACAATAAGAGACTCTATTCATTTAATATTTGACTATGTTCCACTTTATACATCTTCCATCTCCTTTCCACTTAATACAAGTGCTGCGCGAGGGAAAAGCCAACTGCGTAGCGTCAAATGAAGAGACGTATTGAAATAAACTTTAAAAAAATATGTTTTTAATGAGTTTGAAGGCGTATTTTGCCACAAATTCACTACATTATAAAACTATTATCAGTACTTACCGAAAATACGATATGCCATCCCTTTTCAACGTGGTTAAAGTATTATTTTCGCACTTTTTTACGGAGCACTTTGGCATGTTCACCCGACAACGAAGCGCGCGTTACTGAGCATGCCCTGGTAACTTAGAAACAAATTTCTTTTTTGTGAAACGCGCCATCTATCCGCCATACATGAAACATTTTTGTCAGTGTTACCAGTTTTTCACGTGGTATTTTTCTTCGATAAGTGTACAGATGAACACGAAGTTATCTACACTAATCTACACTATCTACATCTACATCTACATCTACATACATACACTTACATACATACATACACTAATATTATAAAGAGGAAAGATTTGTACCTATTTTTGTATGTTTGTATGTTTGTAATGAATAGGCTCAAAAAGTACTGGGCCGATTTAAAAAATTCTTTCACCAATAGAATGCTACATTTTTCCAATTTGACATAGGCTACATTTAATTTTGAAAAAAATTAGGGATCCTTGGTAAAATTTGAACAATGTAACCGAAGGTGTAGAAAAATGAGTCTTAAAATGATAATTGTCTACCCCATGCGAAGCCGGGACGGGCTGCTAGTTTTTTATAAACTGAATGGTATTACTTCGTTTTTAAATTATTTATGTTTATTCATATGTTTGAAATTAATTAATAGAGATATTTTGGAACTTTAGATGAATAATTTATTTACTGTTAGCAAACGATGGCTCCTTAGTAAACGTCACAAGAAAATTTTCAAATTTTCTGCCGGTGTGTTTACATGCTTGTGCGCATTTTTTGATTTGATTTTCTTGTTATTTTGGTGTATTTATTATTTACGCTGAGTTGAGCTTCAGTTCCTCCGTATAATATTCAGAAATACCTTAATTCCAGCTTTGACTGTGTTCTTTGTGTAAGTGTTCGTGACATACCTAGGATAGGCCCTCCGTAAGGAGTTTGGACCATAATATCTCTGTGTGTGTGTGTTGTGTACATTTTACACAATGCCCCGAAACTTCTGTTGTGTTCCTGGGTGCCCAGTAGTAGCAGAAGATGGTAAGCGAATTATAATTATGTTTTGACTAGCTGCTGCCCGCGTGGCTTTTTCTAAAATAAAAGTACTAAGCCTGGCATATAGCTGATGTTCTAAGGAGTAACTACTCCTATCTGTAGCTAACATCAGCTATCTGCCGGCCAGTGAAAGTTCTGTCAAAATCGGTCCTGCCGTTCCGGAGATTAAGTAAAAGAGATTAATGAAACAAATATTTTAAAAATTGTTATTCGTAAGTACTTTCATAGGCATTTAGTACAAAGCTGTTATTTTGACATTACAAACAAAGAATTTTATTTATTTGTTTATATAATTTCAAACTCTATCAAATGTCTTTTAATGTCTCAATTAGAGATTATAAATAAAAACATTGGATTGATTTGGATGGAAGTTCATTAATCAATCACAACTTAGAGGCGGTAAGACGACACTGTTCTCGCATTAGATTTGAAAATATCTTGGTTTTTTTATACTAACTATCCAGCTTTGGACAGCCAACCCGCCAAAAACTTTTCTGACTGGCAAATATTTTAGCATGGCATGAACTTTTCTCATCTAGCTCATACCAACACCATACCAGAAAACAGTTGCAGGTTATAGTTGCAGGTTTGGAGGTGGTATTGCGAGTCTGGATAGCAACATTGTCTACAAAACTCAACGAATCTGTCGTCGGCACTTTCAAGATGTGTTTCTTTACCCTAAAAACAGACTTTGTAAATTGGCTGTTCCATCCCTACATTTACCCTCTGAAGATGTATCAGGTAAAATAAGATTTTTTGTTATTTTTTTATAAAAAGAAAAAATGTATTTTATAGGTATAGTATACATCATACTTTTTTTTTTCTACGATGAACAGTCAGCAACAAAATTCGATTAACATTTCACTTTCCTAAATCTTAATTATTGAACCAAATATTTAATTAAAATTTTAATTAAATATTTGGTATGTAGCATAGAGTTATTTTTCTTTACCTTTTACTTCTGTTCCGATTTTAATTAAATATTTGGTTCAATAATTAAGATTTAGGAAAGTGAAATGTTAATCGACTTTTGTTGCTGACTGTACTAAATTTTCTTTTTTTTCTTTTCAGCACCAAGAATAAGTCCATTCATTCCAGACTACCAACCATCTACAACACATGAAGACACATTATTGCATTCTAATGTGATACTGGATCCCCAATCAGCAAATACTGTTGAAAATGAGCCCTTGTAGTTCAGGTAATGTTCTCAATATTGCTATCCATATTTAGTACATTAAAATATATTTTAATTTGTATGGGTTATAATTTTTCAATTTACAAGTTTGCTCATCACAAATATTTTTAGGGCTTCGTATCGAAAGGGTAAAACGGGACCCTATTACTAAGACTCTGCTGTCCATCTGTCCGTCTGTACTTTTGTTTATACATAAGGTACAACATTAACATTTTATTTACAGAAAATGGTAGCTTGCCAGAGGAAAGCACGGACACTGCAGAATTAATAATGCTGTTAGACGATCTCTTCGACTCAGTCAACGCAAACTTTCATACAGAAGCAGGAAAAATATATAAATCAAATCAAATCAAATTATTTTATTGTGGGCATAGGTTATACAGACAGATGTTAGGTAAAATACAGATCCATTATGTCCTGCCTAATAGGCATACAATAATAAATTATGTCAACATGCAACATATCAAAAATTTCATCGTTCATCACATTAAAGCAAATCTTACAAAATAAGAATAAGGTGTATGGTGACAGATTATAGTAGGTACCAATTATTAAGAAAATCTTGGATCGTACAGTAAGCTTTGTCAATTAAAAAATTACGCAATTTATATTTGAATAGTGGGAGTTCCTTGGTGTTTAAAATGTCCACAGGTATTTTATTGTAAATTTTAGATGCCATTCCAAAAAAACTTTTGCCCAGAAGAGCAGTTTTATGTGGTATACTAGATATTTTAAGTGCATATCTTTTTGATTTTAGTTCACCAAATAGATTTTTATTTGTTTTAACAAATACTGCAACTTCATAAATATAGGCTGATGGAAAGGTCAAAATTTTAAACTTTTTAAAATACGAGTATGGTTCGCATGATTCAGGAACATAGATACCAGTAATTGCGCGAACGCATCTTTTTTGCGCTTTAAACACAGATTCTTTATTTTTGGCGTTGCCCCAGAATATGATAGCGTATTTTAGGGTTGATGATACGTAGGCATGATAGGCAGTTAATAGAGCTGATTGATCGACAACTTTAAATAATTTGTATAAAGCATACGAGTACTGGTTCAGTTTACTGCATACTGTGTCAATGTGCGTTAGCCATGTCATATCATTATCTATCCACAGTCCTAAACATTTTACGCAGCTGACTTGTTCAATTACTGTATCATCATGTTGAATTTTGAAGTTGTTTTTACTCTTTCGCGGGAATGTGACTAATTATATAAATTAATGTGATATAGATCGGCAGTAACACCAAACTCACCCCATTTAAAATTTTGGAACTCTACTTTGCCAATTATAAAATCGATGAAATATGTAATTAATAATGATAAAGAAACAACAGTGCCTTCTCTTACCAGCTGGGTGAAAACAATTGAAGGTTTTAAATGTATTGCTAATTATTTATGGTCGCAAGGAATAAACTCAATATTATTAAGAAAAATGAACCAATACCCTCTTGAAAACTTTTTTGGAGCCATAAGAGGAGGAATGGTTATAGTAATATACTGCCCAGCTCTACAGCGTTTGAAAATGCATTTAAAACCTTATTAATAAATAATATCACATCCGCACACTCCCTACAGGGAAATTGTGAAAAGGATGATAGTATTTGCCTGCAATCATTGAAATCATTTATAGAAAATGAATCACCCAGCAACGGAAACGTTGATGGTAATGAGATAAGGCACATAGAAGAATATCATTTAAATATTGAAATGATTAATACACATACAATGTTACAAAGTCGTTCTCGTGTTGATATAGATAAATGCGCTGCTATAGCATATTGCAATGGATGGATGGCCACCAAAGCCAGAAAGTTCGTTTAAAAAAAATGTAACATGTGTAAAAATAGTTGTATTAGTGAAAATATTCAAGATTTTCACATGTTCATTACAAAAAAAGAATATTGTGGCAAAAAATGGTTGTTATATCCCTCCCGGGCATTGTTTGACTACTTTGCCCAAG
The DNA here is from genome assembly GCA_947523025.1 of Dryobota labecula. Lineage (NCBI taxonomy): Eukaryota > Metazoa > Arthropoda > Insecta > Lepidoptera > Noctuidae > Dryobota > Dryobota labecula. The sequence goes on along the minus strand of OX383296.1, from coordinate 2,837,415 downwards.
TGGAACACATCACTTTAGAGGTGTTAAAAACTGATGCACATATAAAACAAATTGTACAGTATATCAATTTAATAGTAACTGTACATATTTATTTTAATTTTATTACGTGCAAAGACCATAAAAATACACTAAATAAGTATTTATTGAATAAAAGTGTTGTGTTCTTCGTCATGAATTGGTGCAGGGAAGTCAGCAATGTCCTCACTGGCAAGAGCTTTTATAATTTTACTAAAGCAGATGATAATGAGATGGACTGCATTATCCTACAGGCTCGAGAGTATTATAATAAAAGAAAGGGTAGGAAACGAGAAAGGCAAACTGGAGTAGTATTAAATGTTTAAGAAAATAAATTAATTCAATATCATAATTTTGTATTATTACCCGACTGTCTAAATATTATTTGGTTTAAATATTTACACTTGTTTATTGTCATTTATGTATAGATAGGTTCTTAGTAAATTAGGTTACTTCACGAAATATTGAATGTATTGATTTGACCTATTTGGATGAGGAATTATCTACTTTATTTGCTGTAATAAATTATTTAATCTCTTATTGCAAATAGGTCGAATCAGTACATTTGATATTTCGTGAAGTAACTTACTTTACTAAGAACCTATCTATACATAGGTATTGATATATTTCATCTAGTTCCCTGCTTGGCGTCCAGATGTCGCTCAACCCTAAGAAATAAGCAAACTGACAGTTGCCAGTCTATCTCATATTATATATTAGTCTATGTTACTGAGAGCGCAACTGTGCTTAGAAGTAATTTAAGCACAGTTGTATCGAGACACATTTCAAGCGTTGACGGTGTATCTAGGGTATTCTAAATCGATGGCTTAGAGTCGTATCCACAGGTCGTATCTCACCTAAAGTTACATGTTCTGTGATCTCACCGAGACGCCATGCGCCATGACTATTTATATTATATTATATAATTATACTATTAACGAAGGGTCACGCTGCCATCTGGCTGAAACGCCATGGCGGGCGTCCCGGTGAGGAAGGTATGGCTCATATAGCCATGGCAGTTTTGTTTATATCAGTCGTGTTTAAACAAGCTCGCTCATATAATAAATTAAAACATAATGATGAAACAGTAGTAGATATGGAATTAGTATGTAAATAATGATATTTTAGGTAAATGTTTGCATTAACTTTTTAGTTTAAATGTTATGTTGTTGGCTTGAGGCACGCAGCAAGCAATTTATAACCAATCATGTCGGTAATACGTTATTAGAATTTTATTTTTAAACTTCGCGCCATTTATAAGCTAATTCTGTAACCGCGCCACCTATTGCGAGATAGAAAAGTTATGTAAAAAATTTGGTCCTTAGTGTTGCATTACCCTGTAACTAGATGGCATGACTTGTATCTAGAGACCTAAATACTCGGCACTGATTGTCGACAGACAGACGAGCCTCTGGCGAAGTAAAATCTCATGAAACCACATGCTACAACACAAGTTGTATAAACAGATCAGTTTAGCACCTTATTTAATAAATCTACCAAACCTTCTGTCGGACTCCCGTTGGGTATGTGTAACGCCATAGTTGATGAGTTCAGAGATCTTACTGTAGTATAATTTTCTTCCAATAAGTAGTAGGTATGACTTCAAGCCATTGCTGTTAGTGGGTAGCTAGTTCCTCAGGAACGTTCAAATTTGTCTTAAATTCTGCCACCAAAGCAATCAGAATCAAACTATGTATTTTTGAGAAGTGGGATAATATTAAAGTATGTTGTCATAAAGCCTGGCCATAGGCCACGTAATACATTGGTAATTTTTGAAACATTCATTTATGGCAATTAGGATGTCATCCATTATATCTTGTAGAAATGCATTGGTAAGAAATTTTATAATTTTGCTAAACTCACCTGCGGAATTATTTTACGTGTACTAAAATGCGTAAATGCAACCCGGACAACGTAGGCTCGATTCCAGGTAAACATCCGGGCGACCTACATAGCTTTTACAGTGCAAAATAAGCGGGCCGAGCGTCCGTACCTACTGTACCTAGATAACCATGTAACATGAACGTCCACGGCTACATATAAACACGTGAGCAATCAATAAAATACTATATAGACGGTCATGTACTGCCAATGCCTACCTATACGCGTCCCGGTCGGCGGCTATGGAAACGAATGGAGTTGATTTAACATTAAATTGAGTACCTCGGTGTATTTATTTGTTACTGAGCAAGGGTTCCGTCCGTAATTTAGAGTTTATCTCTACATAAGTTACTTTAACAGAAGGTTAAATCTAATTGAAATAACACAAATAAATTTTTATGCATACAAGATTTTAATAAATCATATCACTTTCTCGTAAATAAACGAATTACAAATTATTACACAGAATGTCTATACTTGCTATTATAAGCTAAATACAAATTCATGTTATCGATTGCAGTATCGATTATTTACCATAGATCTTCCGAAAGTCTTTTCTCTATTCGTCACAGCTGTCAATGACATTTCGACGTCCGAAACGTATTAACGAAATGTATTTTGCCTAATTTTCTTCGTCGAATCGTAACCTTACATAATTATTTCAATAAAAATACTAAAGCAATGCATCTATAGTTAAATGTGCATTGATTATGTGCCGTTAAAGTTAGTGGATTTTCCATACCCTTGATAACAAAAATGGTATCAACTTTGAATTTAGACGAAAAATATAATAGAGGTGCGTGCGTCATATTTTCAATGTGACCTATTTTGCCGAAACATTCGTTATATTATTCGGTTTTATTGTAATACTGTTGGTGTGTTGCAGTGAGGAGGAATTTCTGTTTTTATTTGGATATTCAAGACCATGGTTTGGCTAGATCTATATCTCGCAGGATTCAAGACATGGGTTTGGTAAGTACATAAGGCTTTTACCGCCAAAATTGTTGTTCTTCGAAGTAGCACTGCTGTATACCTACGTTGCCACATAATTTGTGGTTATGTATAAATATAGTGTGACCAAAACAGGGATAACAGTATTTTTTTATTTGTATGGCTTTTATTCAGGCTAACTGCATTTGGTCATGTTATTTACGTTCTGTTTCATGTTTTGAACGCTCTCCAACTTACATATTGTATTATCTTTTTTAGCTACTGTTATGAGGCGTTCCTCTAAATATTTTCTTACGAAATTATTCATTTATTTTATCTTTATAATAATCTTACTGATTTATTTGTTTCAAACTTTCATAGTAAAACATCGTCGAAACGAAAGATTTCTATTTGAATTGGAACGCAATTTGAACGGACCAATGAGAAGCGTCTCCCCCTTCCACCCGACGACAGCGCTCCCCAGTGTCAAAAACATCAACTAACGTGAAATATCTCCATCTTGTATGACAGATTTGTGTTTGTTGTTACTTTTTCGATTTTATTTATCAATTGTGTATAAATACGTTTAAAAAGTGTATCAGACGTTGCGTAACTAATCCACAATCACATAATTCAATGTGTGCTACAGACAATTTGAAAGCATTTACCGACAGAAGGTAAATCTATGAGTGACGAACCTAGTGGTCGCCTGAGTGACTAGTATATAGTTACTTATTTTTGTGATAAGCGGAGCGCGGGGCCCTCGCGGACGGCTTTTATGTAAGTATATACAGTGTATAATACCCACACGTGCGTACCGACAACGATCGTGTCAGAATTGTTTAGAAAACAGTTTTAAAACAGTTTGGCTAGTGGGTAGCATAGCTTGCGTTCAATTTTAGGTCATCTTTTGTACGGTCGCGTTAGAGCCGCCGCCGCCGCACCGCGAAATGCAGCGGGCCGAGGCCGCGCGGCGCGCTCTCTAGCGCTGCGTTGCACTACAACCATTTTAAAAGCCGTTTGAAATGTAGTTTCCTTCGGGTTACGCGTGTGTCCGCTTAATTTTTGACAGTTGATATTGCTTTCATGTAATCAAGGGGTTGTGAGTCTTAAGTGAAAAGTCTTAAGGGTGAGATTTGTGTGTGGTAGTGTAGTGTGTTATTTTTTTGCGCGGGACGGTTGGCGCGAGTCGTGGAGGGCGCGATGGCGCGGCCCGCCGGCGTCGTCTCGTTGTGTCGGCCGTATTTCAAGGAAAACTCGCCGATGTGTGTTCCGGCGCGTCGATACTCGCGGCGTTGATGCCCGCCCCGTTACATTGTGCCGTCGCATGCATCGCTCAATAACATATTCCGAGAATGCCCTCTGACCAAACGCCGCCACTCGCTTCGAGTAGTTAGCAGTTACGACACATACATTACACGTATTAGGTCAGTCTGGTGCAATGCTGACTTTCACATAATGTCACTGCACACTGCATTACCTAAACAATAACATTTGCTGACACTAAATTCCTATGAGAGTTGCCACATTTTTTCTGCATTTTCTTAACCATAATTTAATTTAATGCTGGCAACATTAAAGTAATTAAAAATTATTCATGATAGCTCACTATATCAGTAGTTTTTTTTTTTATTGAAATGCAAATAAGATATTATGTATCAATAGTTTTAAATATATTTGAATCATCAGTTAAGTTATATATGTTATATAAAATGATCATGGTATATAATCACACTGACAGATGCATTAAACCGGATCTAATATGTGTTTCTGTGCTGAGAATATGTTAACTTGTAATTTGCAAGGTTAGCAATACCACAAAATAAGTATGATACGCAGCTATTTAATAAAATGCATTTTACAGTTAACAAGTAAGGGCAACTTGTTGCACAAGCATCAAATGAAAACATTTGCCAAAGCATGTTGTTTTTGATGACAGAAATGGTTTTGTAGTACATACATTATATTGATTTGTACATGTATAATAATACCAGAGAATTATTATTTTTGCGAACATTTAAAACTAGCAGAAAACACAATTATAGACTTTTTTAAATTATGTTATACATACATAAATTCACACCTTTTTCCCATGGGTAGGCAGAAACTACAGAATGCCACCACAATCTTAAAATACTTCTTTTGCCTTGTTTCTTATGTTATCTCCATTATAAATTCATTATCTAAGTATAGGCACGGTTTATGCAAATAAAAATCACATTTCTAGATTATGGGATGTTAGTTTTTAACCATTGTGAATAAATAATAAATCAAAACTTTTACAGAAAATAAATAAAAGGCTCGCTATATTTATGCCAGATTTCTAAATATATATTATTAGAATTTACTCTTTAAAACTTACTATAAGTTTGTTAAAATTTGTTAAAAAAGTAATAAAAGAAAACTAAATAAACATGTCCACTTTTCGCTGTTTCTTATTATGTCTTATTTGAGCCTGTCATACCATATAAAACCTACATTATTTTTAAATAGTCTAGTTACCAAAAAAAATAATAAATAGCCTGAAACAGAGATTGTTAATATGATTTGTTTATAATGGATTATGACATCAATTTATTAGTATATCTTGCTTAACAAGTTAAACTTTTGGTCCTGTCCTATGACCAAAAGATTAACTTGAAAAGCAAGATTTACTTGTTCCTAATACATTCATGATTATTACAACGTAACATGTTTTTTTAGTAAAATGAGATTTTAGTACTATAATGTAATATTATATGTATAAATACTACACATTCTTAAAAACACTATTTTCATATTTTCACTAAAAACCGAGTTTCTAACCCGCTAATAGTCTTATCATATTATGTTTTGTGGCTGATCAACACAAAGATGACGTTAAAACATACGACCTTATGCGCGGGAGGTGTCGATATAATAAAAAATACTTAAGTTATGTCACACACCTAACTTGAAGAGCCCATGATAAAACTATGATTGGCCAGCACATCAAGCTATCCGAAACTGTCTCTCCTCACTCCAAACGATTATAAACTTTAAAATGTTGAAGATTAAGTTCAAAATCGAACGAGAAAATTTGACAGTTTGTGGTAACTTGATGTGCTGGCCACTGTACATACAAAAATAATTTACCTCCCATACTTTATTGTTAAGGGATAAATATGGCAAAATATAATAAATAATACTTCTAAAGTTATATAATTATTATGCAAATAAATGATTTATTATTATTATTCCCTTTGCTTACATACATATGAATTACATTTTTATATTTTTTTTTTTATAAAAAACACTTTTTTTTTAAATTATTATTTATTTACCTCAAATTAAATCATTTTTGATATTCAAAAAGTTTCCCTTATAGGCTGTGGCTTTACGTTGGTGGTCTATTTCTGGACGTTTATTATGATCAGAATAATAATTTAATATAATTCTGCAAATACATATTTGTAACAGCCGTGAATCATAAGCATACTGACCAGTAAATAGCAAAAAACGTTAGAAAATTTAAATTTGGCGGGCCTACCTTGGCTCTGTCGTCTGAAACATTGAGGAAATGTATCCATAGATAATATAATGTTATTTTACTTTGTCACCTTTCCATTTCTGAAAAGTAAGATGAGACTTATGTCATCTGTCGTATCACAACCACAGGCTATAAGTTATATGGCGTACTTCCAATTAGCGACCGTCGACTGACATACACAGTTTCGATCGAACTATTCCACTACACATTATCTATAATTAAATATGCAATACCTAAATAGGCCTTATTTTCCCACAAGTATGGGAAAATCCACACAGTACACTACAATTTTACCATCAATCAATTTGACAACTGATCAAATAACTATGCCGTTACTACTATCTTGCAATGGCCTGTTCAGCTTGGCAACTGTGATAACTATAGCAATAATCATCAGACTTGCACAAGTAGTTCCATGTGCACTCAACAGCTTGTTGATAAATAGAGGTATTTGCTTCCAGCAACAAGAAGTATTCCTAACTTCCCGCGTGACGCACGTGGTGCGGGACCGTCCTGCGGGCGCGGGAGGCGCGTGGGCGTGCGGGGGCGCGCGATGGGCGCGGCGTGAGGGGCGCGCGCGCGCCGATGCCATGCTGGAGCGCGTGCGGCCGGACCCGCCACACATCTCGCCCAACAACAAGTACATACAGCTCACTGTGCAGAAGGTATACCCCACACCACACCTGCACCCACTAGCATAAGCGAAGGTGCGCGTTTGATGGATAACATGTGGCATTTAAACTCGAAATGGTCCAAGCTCAAAGCAAGATACTTTGTATTTATGTAAATACTTAGAGTTAGGAGCTTTTAAATTCTTTATTGCTGCTTCATATCCATGAAATTGATACCTTGTAAAATTGTAGTAATTTCAGATAATTGTATATTTGATATTCATACAGTTTGTGTAAGATAAACATAATAGTTAGATTATTTAGGTTTTCATAGAGCTTTTTGCAATTGATTATCTATTGTAGGCATGCTACTTTCTGTCTAAAACTATTAACAATTTTCCCTTTCCTTCTAATATTTCTATTTATTTATATCTTAATGGCGCTTTATTATTATATATCTTTACAAATATTTATTAATCTTTCAGGCTATAAGTCTATTGGATAAACTGTATGATACATTCTTCACGGCGTCGCGCAAAGCGCATGTCACGCTCTTCACTAAACATTTTATCAAGATTGAATTTTTGGACAAGTATGAAATAACATTTATAAGAAAACGTATGTCTTTTCACTCTCTGACAACCAAAAAACTTAAACATGTTGTATAATTGCAGGTTGTGCAGGCCTATTTACAAGGAATTCGATGAATGGCCCGAGATATCACTAGAACCAGACCCACCTAAAGAAAAGAAGAAGGAAACTCCAGAAAAGATTGCTACCACGAATCAAAATATTAAAGATATTGCCATACAGAAGTAAGCAGGAGTTACGTTAATGTGGATTACTGGATTTATTCAATGTGTTCTTATAGTGAAAAAACATTTATTTTTACAGAATGACGAGAAAAAGTCGTCCAAGAATCAAAGAGAAGGAAGACAAAGAGGTAAAGGGAGGTTACTGTGAGATGTGCAACACTGAGTACGTGGACGCGGCACTGCACCGGCGCTCCCCGCACCACCTTGCCTTCGTGCGCAACCACACCAACTTCATCGCGCTCGACTCGCTCATCGGCTCGGGCACTGACGTCACCAGCTTCCTCGACAAGGCCACGCCCATCAACGGCGAGAGGCGCTCCCTCAGGAAGATGTGCAACGGCGACGTCGAACAGCCCAAGAACAAAAGGTCGAAGCGATCGCAGTCGCCAGACTCTACGGTCAACGGCAACTTGAGCCCGCGCCCCAACGGACTCGTCGACGACGAGAGAAAACACAACACGCGCTGCAGTAAGCGAGCTAGCGAAGCGCTAACTGAAGACCGACAGTACTACAAAGTAGTCGGCGTCAGTACCAAATTAAGGTCGAGCGGCGGGTTCGCTAATAAGAGGAAAGACTCGCCGCCCGCGTACAACGGCACTAAACCTCTCGTCGTCAAGTTCAGGAAGGTGCGGCGGTCGGAGCTGTCCGTACTGAGCGACGAAGCCGAACAATTCATGTTCCCAAAGCGCGCCAGTTCCACGAGCTCTACGTCCTCCTCGGACGACGACGACAAGGAGCTGAGCGCGCGCCGCAAGGTCTCCCCGCCGCCGCCCTCCATCGAGCGTCGGCGGCTCGCGCGCCCGATCGCGCTCAAGGAGGACTCCTCCGAGGAGGACAGCTGGTCCGAGGACAAGCGCAGGCGGAAGAAAAGGGTACCCGCCGTCGCAAAGCGGGCGCGCAGAGTGCCCTGTAAAGTAGAGGCTACTGAAGCGCCGCCTGAACCACCCGAGGTCGTGGAACAGCTTGTGCCTGCAGAGCCATCGGCACCACCAGATCCTGAAATTAGTCCATTGAGAGAAGAACCCATAGAGAAATGCATGAAGTGGGAAGATGGCAAGCTAAAGTATACCCCAGCTGTGGAGCAGTTGGAGTTCGCCTTCGAATCTGTGCCCCAAAGCGAACCCTGGTTCGAGACCTTCAAAAGACAAGATGAGGACAAAGTGCTTGCTAAAAATATACCAGAGTATTTTGGTAAGTAGTGCGACAATGAAATAAAATAAATAATTGCCTTGTTATTTGGATTTTGTTTTAATCAATGCTGTGTTATTTGTTACAGCACTATACTCAAAATCGCCAAAGTTACCGTATGAATTCGGTCAGTTACCGCCCTTGAAGCCAAATTGCTGTCCATTGAGTGATTTAGTGAAACGAGATGAAAAGCCAGGACCGTCGCGGTCTTACGGGACGCGCGGGATGAAGAAACAGAAGATCAGGAAGCGGACGGCCGTGGCCCTGCTGGCGCTGGAGGGCCACTCCAGGAAGTCCCCGCGCGAGCACGCGTCCACGCTGGCCATGCTGGGCTCCGCGGCGCTGGGCCTGCGGCGCAGGCCCCACGACGACAGCAAGTCCACGGCCTCCGAGGACACCGTCAGCGACACGCACAGCAATGTCAAACTGGATCCTGTCATTTCTGAGACTCAGGAGGCATCGGAAAGACTACAACAGTTTCTCTCAGAAGTATTTGAGGACGCGTCGGAGTACGACGTGTCCGACGAAGTAATGGACGGCGAGGCCTCCGTTACCACCTCCACCAATGTGCCCGACGTGTCCAGCCTAGTGTCCGAGTGCGAGAACTGCGACCTAATCAGAAACGAGATCAAGGAGGCGGAAGACAGGCCCAGAGGAAGGCGTGGCAAATTCAAAAAGAAGAACCGTACAGGCTGGCCGAGTAAAAGGAAGCAAACTAAAAAGGGCTCCAGAACAAACAGTGTCGAGTCAGAAAACAAAGTGGAGAGCAGTTTAGACCGGTCGTCAGCAGAGCCGCCCGACGACGACACGACGCAGGACACCATCAGTGAGGAGGACACCAATCTATCAGAGACTGAAAAAGAAGATAAGACTATCACAGAAGCCTCAAAATCAGAGTGTGACTCTCAAGACAAGACTCTAACAGAGGATTCAATAGAGGAGCAATGTGAGCCAACGGACATATCTGATAGTAAAGACAAGACGTTACAGGAGGTGACGGTATCGGCGGAAAAGGCGAAGGCTGAGGAGAAAGAGGAACGAAAATTGCGTTCAGAGACTGATGATAAGGATAATAAGAAGAAGAAGCGCGCGTTGCACGGGCTGGGCGACTGGCTGCAGCCCGTGGTGCGCGTGGCGCGCGTGGACCCGAGCGCGGCGCGGCGGCTGCGCTCGGCCGGCCGCGCGCGCGCCAACCGCTTCAGGTAGCGCGCCGCCCAGCGCTGCCGAGCCAAACAACGATAACTGCATAGCCAGTGGACGTCGTGCTACACCTGCTGTCGAACAATCACGGTGTTGTGATCGCGTTCCGTGCGATGTAGCTGCAGTAGACTCCTCACTGATGACGTAGGTTATTGTTTTGTTGTTATTTATTTTGTAAATATGCTGTTGTTGTCTGTGTTCAGCATGAACTTGGCCATTTGTGGCAGTTGACAAACTGGGAGTATCAGTATTTAAATTGTTTTTCGTTTATAAAAGAATAATATATCTTGAGGCTGCGAACTTCAGATTAAAGTGTACATAGTGGTGTAATATAATATGAGAACTGTGGACTCATGCATGTGTGTGTGTAAGATCAGTGCGGTGCGTAGATGTCGCGAGCTTAGTCTGTATATAAATGTTATTATTATATGCTTAGAAAGTATCTTTCTTTTCTAAAGATAAATGGAGATGCAGAAATATTATTGTAATATCAATCAATAACCTATGTACTACTAAATGTTACTAGTAACCGAATTAATCATTGCTGTTATTAGAAACCATAGATAAGTAATTTTTTAATCTCAATGTTGTTTCATGTCTACCATTACCGACTAGTCAAACCTGATAATAATTTTTGCTGGCACTACCTAAATTTCGTATTTCTGGTCCCATCTCCTTTATCTATGCGAAACTTCATCAAAATAAAGTTGTATAAATACTATGATTCTCAATTACTCGTTTTGTTTACTTCAATTCCTTGATTATATTATGGGCAAACTCTTGTCCTTTTAACTTACTACTCCTAATTAGTGATGTTCTGGATATCCGTATCCGCGGGAGAAATGAGGTCCGTATCCGTATCCGTCACTTTTCTCGCAATCTTTTATTAATTTTCAAATTCAATTGACAGGATAAAATTCTGCATAATAACTTAGATTATGCGATTAAGTAGTATCATTTAAAAAAAAAAATCCATTCCGAGTAATTTTTATTTCTTAAAATCAATTATTTGGCACCTTTAATTGTAAACATATACCTATTCTAGTAAGTAATATTTTCCTTCACAAATTTTACACTTCGCATTCATCATTTACTATCTCAAAATAATTCCAAATTACACAAAAAAAACTTTTTAGTAGACATTATTTTAACTTATGTACTTAAACCATACACAAACGTTATTCTATGCGGCCCAAAAGTAATACACGCGCAATGCAAGTCGAAACCTGTCATGCCCGTCGTTGCGGCGGGTGTGACGTCAACTATCGTTTCAAGGTCACGCGCCGACACCGATTGAGTGAGAAAAAGATCCATAAGCGCGGATCTTGACACTAAATATCCGTGTCCGCGAATATACATTTTTGACGATCCGGCACATCACTACTCCTAATACCTACATAGGGAGGTACTTGGAGAGTTTCAAGAAGTTCGATCGAATTCGAGTGTAACCGACAGCATACACAACAAGGTAGGCAGAAAATGAACATCAGAAGTAATAAAAAAATAGAACAGTATCATTTTATTGACGCTATAAAGCGCGCAGTGTAGGTTTATTTTATCAGCTTTGAGCTGTTGTCTGTGACTTGGCCAATATAGTAGTACATCGTAGGTGGAAAAGTACGTATATACCTACTTCAATTTTTTTGTTGCAAGTCTCAAGATTGTTTTTGATGATCGAAGCGATAAAACTAGTCGCTCACCAACCTATCTATCGAATAGCAAGAACCCCTTTTGTTTCCAGACAAGTTGCACAAATATAAACTAGCTGTCAGTTACGAAAATATATTGAAAGCATGAAGATAATGCAATCTTGCTTGAACGTAACTTCAAAGATACCAAACTTGCGTAAACAAACAATTTAAAAGAAAGTACGGTGGCCAGCACATCAGAACTGTCAAATTTCTCCAAACAATTTTAAACCTTAACATGTTGACGGTTGAGTTCAAAATCGAATAAGAAAATTTAACAGATTGTGGTAACTTGATGTGCTGGCGCGACGTAATTCTCCGATAAGAATATTGGAAACAACGCCATCTAGAAGCTTCGTTACAAACTAAACGATCGTGTGTTTTTTATAGCTGGGTAGGCACACACAGCCCATTATTCCTTATAAATACTGTGCCATTATAGTCACGTTTACAAGTCGTAAAGGTCAGATGGCAGTGCCAGCGCCTCCTCAAACACTGATTTTATGTGTGTAGTAATAAAATTAAAAATATAGATTCCTTGGAAAATTTATCAGAATTTTATTGGAGTATTACGATGGCTGGTTCTGTAAGACTATTTTTTATTTTCTCTTCGACGGTACATCATCTATACTGTTTGGGCCCAGCCAGAAGTTGGCCACATTGATTACGGCGTCGCGTCGGAGGCGTATACCTACTATTTTGGTTTGTAGATATGTTACTAGCTTCTGCCCGCGACTTCGTCCGCGTAAAATTCAGCCCCATCGCATCGCATTGCCCGCCCGCGCAATTACTCTGATTTCGCTTAGCGTTCGTTCCGAATTTTTGTCATTTCCTCGGCTCCTTAAGGTCGTAGCGTGATGTTATTTATCCTATAACCTTCCAAAATAATTTTGCTACCCAACACTATAATAATTTTTCAATTCGAACCAGTAGTTCCTGAGATTAGCACGTTCAACCAAACAAACTCTTTAGCTTTTTTAAATTATGTTATCTCCTAAGATGTTGATTGAAATCAAGTGATGTCAAGGACAATTTTGTTTACATTTAAATAGTTGTGATTAATAACATATTTATTTGGATAAGGATTATTATTATGTTGATAAAACTCCTTCGCAAATAATGCATTAATTTCGAACAAATTTGATTACCATAATTTTTTTTATAGGTAGTGAATCAATCTTAAGGCTCGTACAGACTCGTGCGATATCGCGGCCGCGATAGGCACCGACAAAGAAATTGTGCTACTAGTGTCGCGTCGCGCCCGCGATATCGCGCGAGTCTGTACGAGCCTTTAAAAGATAGACATATGCTGTCGCGGACATTTTTCAGAATTTTTAAAGAGGAACAAATCCATCATACATGATATTTGCGTAACTTAAACCGTTAACGCAGCGCACGCAACGGAAGCTCTCAAAAGGAAGAATTTTTCCCGTTTTTGCAACATTTTTCATTTATGCTCCGCTCCTATTAGTTATAGTGTGATGTTAATATTCCTCGATAAATGGACTATCCAACACAAAAATATTTTTTCAATTCCAACCAGTAGTTCCTGAGATTAGCGCGTTCAAACAAACAAACTCTTCAGCTTTATAATACGAGGGCTGCACTAAAAGTATCGGGAATGGAATATTTCCACTGTTCCTGTCATATTAAAATCTTTTTAATTGAAAACTCCTTGGTTTTAAAAATCGAATACCATTTATTTATTTAAAAAAAGATTCTCGGTCTTGTCACAAGGTTTTGTCAAACTTGTTTAGTCGTTGAGAAAATGGAATTGACTCGAGAAAATTCAAGAGTGATGATTTATTATGACTTTCGAAGTGGTCTAACACAAAAACAGTGTGTTGACCGGATGATTTCTGCATTTGGTGATGAAGCCCCATCCAAAACCACAATTTATCGCTGGTTTGCTGAATTTCAACGTGGACGTGTCAAGCTCAGTGATGATGATCCCCGTCAAGGTCGTCCAAAAACTGCAGTCACCCAAGAAAACGTTGATGCTGTGCGTAAGCTGATTGAGGAAGATCGACATGTGACATACCGCGAAATTCAGGCAACTTTAGACATTGGCATGAGTCAAATACAAATAATCTTGCATGAACAATTAGGTGTAAAAAAGTTGTTTTCCCGATGGATACCGCATTCGCTCTGTGAAGAGCAAAAAGCGGCTCGCGTTACTTGGTGCGTCAGAACTCTTGAAAGATTCCACGCAGGATCCTCAAATGCTGTATACAACATCGTATCAGGTGACGAATCCTGGATATATGCGTACGAACCCGAAACAAAAAACCAGTCACGAGTTTGGGTGTTCGAAAATGAGTTAAAGCCAACAAAAATTGTTCGTTCACGGAGTGTTGCAAAAAAAATGGTGGCCACGTTTGTCTCCAAAACCGGCCATGTTACGACTATTCCTCTTGAGGGACAAAGAACGGTTAATGCAGAATGGTATGCTAGCATTTGTTTGCCACAGGTCGTTTCTGAACTCCGTAAAGAGAACTGCAACCGCCGCATCATCCTCCATCACGACAATGCGAGTTCTCACACCGCGCACCTTCGATCAATAATAGCACTAGATACAGGATCAGGAACAAAAATAAGTCATTGAAGTGGCCACGTTTACACACACATACACATTTACATTTGTTACTACGAAATATAGAAAAAAGTTTTATAATATTAACAACTTCAGTTCAATATAAACCTTAACACTCAACTATTAAGTTTTATTACGATTGCAAAATATTTATATTTAAGTCCTTCTATCATCGGAGAAAGGTAAATTTAAAATGTCACTTGAAAATAAAAAGTCATTTTTATAATAAGTACAAAAATATTTATTCTAAAATGAAACTTAAAACCTAAGCAATAAGGTTAAAGACATTTTGTTGACAATTTTGTGCTTACTCTATTTTGGAACTAGACGTAGTTCTTGGTATGACATTTCAATGCTCAGAACACAGTAATCATTGAAAGACGTAGAGTTGCAGAATAATAATATTATTTTTTTAAGCGAATGTTCTTTTTTTAACCCATTTGGACCCAAATACAAACTAGTAGTAAAATTTTGATAAAAACTTTATCGACGTAACTATTGGAGGCTAGTAAGACATTTTATAAAGAAAAATTAAAAATAAATAACTTCCTTATGTATTAAAAAACACCGTCCTCAAATGGGGCCAATGGGCTTATGTATGGTATTTTTCAAAGCATACTTTTTCGATGCACAATTTTTTGATGCATTTTTTATATTGCTAACGTGCTTTCATCTGGCATTCGTTGCATCCTAGCTGGCTTGGCAGTTTCTGGGGGAAGTGTCCAACACTATCTAGATTTATATTTGGCACCACTGAAGAAGGTTTATGACGCTTTTCATCGGGTCTTTACTGAAAGAGGAGTGAGGAGTGTAGGCATTGGCCTACACTCCTCAAATAAAATCGGGCGATACTTCGCCGAAACTGGAGCTGGTCTAGTTTCTCTTCAGCGGTCAGGACAAGGAGACGCCAAGCACTAGCTACAGCCAAATCCAGCATGTACATAGGTAAACAGAACCCACTACAATTTTTTGCCTCTTAGCTGTTAGGTATACTGCGATTGACTGGTCAGCTTGATCAACTCCGCCCATGCCTTTGGTGTAGTTCTGGAAGACAAAAGGGATGTCCACGTCTACCTTTCTTCCTTCTGCAGAGCTCCATGTTTTTACCTTACCAAGAGGGTAAACAAAGTCATAGTTTGTAAATGTTATGAAATGTTCACTAGTGGCTTGACAAGTGTTTGTACCATGGGGGTACAAATACTTGTCAAGCCACTGGAGGACATTTCTTCGTCCTATTTTCCTTCACAGTACTAGTCGTACGATAACTAGCTTCACGCAAATCTCGCAGCAATGCGTGACTGGTAAAAAAGTAGACGATATACACGATATCCTCATGCAAACGAGCGATTACTTTTCCAACAGGCCCTTTACCACTTTTGATCCCAAAGGCTCATTACTGGGTCCTCCTACTGATTTACCACAGTATACATCGAAGGCATAACAATAACCATCAGCAATTGCAATCATTCAGTTTTTGTTCCCAAATCGTACGGGATTGCCTCTTATGAACTGCTGCCTGGAGGAATGGCCACTATGACGTTACTAACAGCTGGATCATCCACTTCATTCAGAATGTTTTCGATAGCTTCCTCGAGTCCTCGATAGTCATTTGCAACATCAAACGATCGGTTAGTCATATTTACTAGTCGAAACTATGCCCAAGTGATAAATACAAAAAAAAGAGAATAAATATTGTAAATATAAAAAAAATATGACTCACCTTTGGTCCAACACCTATTTGCTCAATGAAGTGAATAAAATCACTTATTTCATCCACTCAATCCAATAAATCACAAAAGTATAATTTGTTTTACAAAGCCACACTCTTTGGCCCTACGAATTTGCCTGCAAACTAAGGATAGCTAAAATAAGTTAAAAAATGTGGATACTTAAAACCCAAATGAGGACAGCGGGCGTAAAATATTTTTGATCAATTTAAAAAAGTTGGTAGTAGGACTAAATTAGTACAATAGTTATTTTAATAAGGGGGATGCGCTGTGGTAGCCCGCGAAATTCAAATTTTCTTGCGTTTTATGCAATTTGCAGGTCCGTGTCAGGTTGTAATATTGATCAGTTCAGTTATGTCCAATTTATCAAAATGAACTGAACAAATTGTTGAATAAAAAATTCAACAATTTGTTAATTGTTGAATAAAAAATTCAACAATTTGTTACTTATAACTTTTTCAAGGTTTAAATATTTCTTCTCCTCTTTCTTTCGCGACAATAGATACAAAAACATATATTACGATATTTTTTTATATTATGATATTTTGCATTGCGACATTGGTCGCTAAGAAATCTACAAACAAAAATAACATATAAAATAATAATACTACTCAATGCTTTTCCCTGTTCCAGAACAGTCGATGTTTGTTACAATAGTTGGTGCGTTGTCGCAAACATTGGCCAAATAATCATAATATTTGCTAAATGATGTATAATTTACTATTTAATTGTTATTATTTTATGAAAAACACAAACATAATGATATAAACTTACCGAAAAAAAGATATTCCTTCCAAAATCTTGGTGTTACGGTGGTTATTTACACAATTTTTGAACGCGCACTGCGGCATTTTGACGTCTTAATGTTGGCTATGTTTGGACGACACTAATTTGAAATAAGACCACAAAAGTATTTGTGCTCTTATTTTCCGGGCCGTTTTTGAAGCGCTTATCGGGAATCTAGTGCTATTATTGATCGAAGCCGCGCACAGAAAGAAAGAGTTTTTAGAGCAAGAAAACATAGAATTATTAGACCATCCGCCGTACAGCCCCGACCTAAGCCCTAATGATTTCTATACTTTCCCTAAAATAAAGAATAAATTGCGTGGACAGAGATTTTCATCACCTGAAGAAGCTGTGGACGCCTACAAAACGGCCATTTTGGAGACCCCAACTTCCGAATGGAATGGTTGCTTCAATGATTGGTTCCATCGTATGGAAAAATGTGTCAAATTTCGCGGAGAATACTTCGAAAAGCAATAAATACATTTTTAAATAGTAATGTTGTGTCTCTTCCTCGATTCCCGAAATTTTCAGTGCCGCCCTCGTATTAGTATAGATATAGATTTGAGTGAGGGTACCTACCTCCTCCGTAAAGTGGGGATTGTATTTTTTTTTCTCATCTGTCCCATGGTGTGGGGTATCGTAAGATAGGCCGTTCAAAAATATTGTGGGTTTGTAAAAACCATTTTTCGATTCAGGGATCCGTTTGCGTAATATTAAGCTTTAAAGTGCTAATGTATTTGGATATGTGAAAAAAATCACAACAGTAGTATATACATCATATAACGAAGTTAAAAGGAAAACAATCACAGCTCAGTAGGCTTCACAAGTTAGCCAGTAATAGTCGGCCAACGTATGAACTTACATTTACAGTTGAAAAACATGTTCTCCCATACATTCCGTATGGAAGAACACGTTTTTCAACTACAATATTTTGTTCTTGGGATAAGTTCATACCAACTATACGGAACCCTTCATTGTGCGTGATCCGACACGAACTTGGCCGGTTTTATTTAATAGGTACCGACTAATTAGAACGAAATTAGAACTACCTACTTCATTTATTTGAAATTCAATAAGTGTTGATATTTGCAGTAAAAGTCGATTTTTGAAAATTTGGGAATTATTGTTTATTGATATTTATGTTATTATTATTGATAGATTTGGTTGTTTGGCACACAGGTAGATTATAACCTGGATTTAACACGTAGGATACTTTTTATCTCGGTAGTACGTTGCATGCATACAAGACGCTATTCCAGGTTATAAACTACCTCTGTGCCTTTCATCCAAATCCTATTAGAACCATAATAATACTAATGATTGAAATACTATCTTGAATTCATGCAAGCCTAGTACTTTTTGGTAGTTTACAGGTTGTGCACAATATACCTATGACTGAGCAGTCATAGGTATATTGTGCACAACATGCTGTTAACACATAGCGTATATTACCTACTGTTTATATTTCGTTAGAACGTTTCCGTGGGATAATTTCCGACTTCCAGGCGAGCGAAGCCGCGGGCAAAAGCTAGTTTAACATAAAACCGAAGTAGAATTAACGTGAAGTAAAAACGTCGACCAAAGGGTGCCGAAAGACAATCTCGTTCTACCCTGATCGAAGGCTAGGGCCGGCGCTGCACCTAACCCATCATGCGCGAGCTTCCAATTACAATGGCCTGATACTTTGAGGGGTTTACTGACACCTCAAAACTATCAGTCCACTTTTTGATAGCATCTAAATCTCGGTTTACATCTGCTATAGCGTCCGATAATCCTTCTACACGCCCAGCTGTATACAATTGAAGATCATCAGCATAAAGATGATACGAACACCGAACGCAATGAGCTATAAAATGAATGAAGATGGAGAATAACAATGGAGACAGAATACCGCCTTGTGGAACCCCAACATCTAGGTCACGTCACCTCGACGAGCTCTCATCAACGCGAACAGACTGCTGATGTCCCCGAAGATAAGAAAAGAACCATTCCAGGGCTTTAGGTGAAACCATAAGGTAAGAGAGGCTAGAAAGGAGAATAATCATGGCTGATGGTGTTAAAGGCATTGGAGAAATCAATTAATACCAAAACAGTAACCTTGGTATTCTCCATCACTTCTCTAATGTCACCAGTCACTAAGGAGAACAGAGGCTGAACTGTGCCCAGGCCTGAATCCAGACTGAAAAGAGCTAACATGGTTGCTCCGCTCCAGTCAACAAACCCTGTCAAGCAGTTTAGACAGGAATGGGTCGAAAGTGGCTGGGTAAGGAGAGATTTGAATAGTGATATAATGTGGATAGAGTATGTAAGGGTTGTAGCAGGTGGTGTTCTGTAGTTTCTGCCTACCCCCATGGGACGAAGGCGTGAGTTTATATATTGTATGTATGAAACAATGCACTGGAACATGATTCAGCATCAAAAGGTTTTCAAATGTAAACATCTCATAAATAAAAGCTTAAAAGTTTGTTATAACATGTTATTTAACAACTGATGATATCACAATAAATAATAGATTTACTAGGTACTAAAGATTAATGACAGGAAAATGGCAAATGCATAGTATTTCATCAGTTGCTTTTCATGAAGTTAACTTGATTAATTGCCAAATAGAACCCATTACAGTGTAACTGAAACAATTTACTTGTCCAGTTATTGATATTGACCAAATGAAAAACAAATGACCTACTCTAACAAGCATATAATCAATAAAAACAGAATTTACACTTTATACATCTTCAGAGATGGATGTTGGATCAGCACAGTTTACATTGTTCATTCTTATTTGAATTATTACAAGTAAAATAAATCAAACTAATCCCTATGCCCAATGTCATCTTAGACCAGTTGTATTCTAAAAGCACTGAAATGTTTAACGGAATTTTGAACAGGCATTACGCACAACTGGCCTTAAATTCCAGAGACAATGCTACTGTGTTAATTTTTATTTTATGCGTAAACATCCTCTTTGTCAGCAACATATTGAATAATGTCTTTGGGTCTAACCAGCCGCTCCGCATCTCCATCAGGAATTTCAAAGCCAAATTCATCTTCCATAGCCATTATGACTTCAACATGGTCCAGAGAGTCCAAACCAAGGTCATTTATAAAGTGGCAGTCTACGCTCAGCTGAAACAGATAAATACTTTATTAGTTACACGTTCTATAGTTCTGAAATTATATAAGGAAGTGAGCATAGACAGAACACATTTTGCAAGTATACATCTACAAGAACATAAATAATTTCAGTATAGGCTACCTTATCAGGGTTAATTTTGTCATAAAGTTGAAGAACAAGTAGCACTCTACTTTTAATAAGTTCTAATGTGAGCGGGGGTCCGCCGCTGTAGTTGCGGACACTGATATTCTGGGCCTGAAACAGAATATTATGGAAATAAATGTTATGTATGTACCTTCTTACTACTGAGTTTGTCGTAAGCCTTGCAAACTTTCATCACTCGTTCCTCTATTTCTTGTAGCGAGGGCGTGGGGTGCCCACCTGTCGAGTACTGTTGTGCTTGCGGCACCTAAACAATTTGGGTAATGCTGTACACATTTGTTATGCAATAAGATTTAGGTTATAATTTTAGCAAAGGCTTATTTATATAAACTGGGACTTGCCGATAGTGCTAGTGTCCTTACTAGCACAAATCCTACCTAAATAAAACAGTTTGTACGCAAAATATCACGTTGTATTGACTAATGAGGCCCTTACCCCATTCCGATGGTACTGGGTTTTGTATGTCTTTAAGGCAGCATTTACGGAGCTATATTTTTGCTGCAGGGCAACGGTCGACAGCCGGCATACTACCGGTGTCCTAATGGTAGTGGATTTTCGTAATAATCCACTTAGAGCACTGCGGGCAATATTAGCAGCAGCCATTTTCCAGCACTTCCAAAATGATTAGATATTCATAGACAACCTTAGTTTAGTAGACAACTGAAAATATCTGACAAACAAGGCAAAAGAGAGCACAGATCAATATTATCAAACCAAAGAGATTAACTAAAAAAAATACTTCAAAAATAATAAAAATATATTGGTTTAAATGATTAGTCTTGCCGGTGCAATATTGATAAAAATAATATTTCATACGTTTCAAAATACCCTAAAAATACAATAGAACTACTATCTTCTACTTTAAACTACTTGGTGGCTGAAAAACTAGTTCCATAACTTTCAAAACTTTGAAAAGGTCCCGTATTTGTCTTTGACACGTCGTCCTCTGTCAAGTCAACTTGTCAATCTGTCAGTTTGTCATTTTTCATTGTTTTTATGAGAACTTGTGTTGAGATGGATTTATTGTATATATACAATTAGAAATCGTGAAAAATGGGTAACGCTGACACAAAACTGAACTTTAGGAAAGCTGTCGTTCAGCTTACCTCTAAAACTCAGGTAAGTTTTTCGAATCTGATGCAAAAAATATATTTACGAAGTTGATGTTAGAGTACTGATGTAATAATTTCATTTTAGCCTATTGACTCCTCGGACGATAGTTTTTGGGACCAATTCTGGTCAGAGAGCGTGACCAACGTCCAGGATGTGTTCGCTCTGGTGCCTGGTGCGGAGATCCGCGCTTTACGAGAAGAATCACCTAACAATCTCGCGACACTAGTATATAAGGCTGTAGAAAAGCTGGTGAAGATGGTGGATAGTAGCTGCAGGACCCAGAGGGAACAGCAGACAGGTATGACTTCATGGTTCATGACACAGACAACATAGCATTAATAAAGATGGAACATCCTGCAATCCATAAAATAAGGTCAATTAATTTGATCCTACATGTCTTCTTTAATTTAAATTATATGTTATAATTATGATTGGAAAAGCAGATAAAAATGTGAATTAGGATGTTACATTTTTCACACATGACATATAGTTTTAATTTTAATATTAATCTTGTAAAGGATTGCTTGCAGCCAAATGATATTTCATTATTTTAATGATTCATAGTAAATAATTTCACAAGTACAGTATGTATTAACAGTAATAAAAGTTTGATATTATGTACTTAAATGGTTAATTTGTTGTTTTTATATTTGTCTCTAAATCTTTTAACCAACGCTGTGAACTATATGTTCACAGCGTTGTACTACATGTTACACTATTTTTTTTTTAAATATGTGCCCATGCTTAGTTTATTGAGTGAACAAATATAATAGTTATAGAATAGTAGTAGAATAGAATAGTTATTATATAATTTATTAATAAAATCCAGAATCAGAATCAATTAATATTTGTCATGAATTCGTTATTATATGATAACCTATTGAGGTGATATATAAAAAAAAGAGAGGGCTTTTTTTGGTGTCACCTGCTGGTCCCAACTCATTTGACATAATACATGTAATTTTACAATCCATAAGTGTACAGTGTACAGTACCCAAAATTTGTAGTTGAGACCTACCCATTATGTTGATTTTCATATCAATGTTTAATGCCTTATTTAATTACAGCATTAAACTGTGCCCGTCTCCTAACACGAGTGCTACCGTATATGCTGGAGGAGCCGGAGTGGCATGGTTTCTTCTGGTCTTCACTCCCGGCAGCCGCAGAGAATGAGTCAGTGCCCCTCGCGCAGTCTCTTATCAACGCTGTCTGTGTGAGTGTCTGTCATGTCGTATGTATGTTTTAATTTGTTTATGGCTTAATGATAATATTGTATTGAAATTCGAAAGTTTGGTTGTCTTAACAACAGTGTTAGTTAGTTCATTAGTTGCCAAACCAACATGAGACATCCCTGTTCTTGCTATAGTCATTACACTTGCTTTTAATTATTTGATAGGAAGTCTAATTATTTATATTTAAACATGTTGATGGACGGTACGGTTGGCGCAGTGGTTAAGCGATTGACTGCTGCGCTGCGTGTCGCCGGTTCGATTCCCGCACGGAACAAATATTTGTATGATCTACAAGTAGTTGTTCCGGGTCTGGCTGTTTGTGTATGTGAGTTTAAATGTTTGTAAACGCACCCACGATACAGGAAAATTCTAGGAATTTTCCTGTATCGTGGGGCAACGTTAAAAAAATAAAATAAAAACAATTTTCTATATTAAAACGTGTTGTGCCGACCCTAAATACATTGGGATAAGGGTGGATGATGATGATGATGAACGATTATGATTCTATTTACAAATCCATACTTAATATTATAAATATGAGAGTAACTCTGTCTCTCCTTTACGTTTTCACGCCTAAACCACTGAACCGATCATCATGAAATTTGGCAAAGATATAACCTGGGATATGGAGAAGGACATAGCCTACGTTTTTACACGACAACCGACATCCACGCGGGCGGAGCCGCTGTCAAAAGTAGTCTATATTTTACAGCTTGCTTCGTTACAGATGTCTCTTACATCACCCAGACATAGTATAGAATACCAGAGTTAAAAGATGAGGCTATATGATGTAGAGTAATCCTCATCTTTTAACGCTGGTTTTCTAGACTGTCTGGGTGATGTAAGAGACATCTGTAACGAAGCAGGAGTTTGGCCGAATAAAATTCTTGAATACTTTTAACACAACGGTATATTTTGAACGGAGCCATATTCTTAACAAAGCGTTTTTCAAGACTGTCACAATGTATGTCTACGCTATTTACACTTTAAACATTTTAGTCAAAATTCAATCAAGTAATTTTTTTGAAGTTTTATTTAATACTAGCTTTTGACCGCGGCTCCGCCCGCGTAGATGTCGGTTATCGTGTAAAAAGTATCCTATGTCCTTCTCTATATCCCAGGCTATATCTCTGCCAAATTTCATGACGATCGGTGCAGCGGTTTAGGCGTGAAAACGTAACATACAGACAGACAGACAGAGTTACTTTTACATTTATAATATTAGTATGGATAGTATGGATTTCCTTTGCGCGTAGACAAACTGCCACATTCAAATAGCTTTTGACAGAACGAAGTCTGTCGGGTCAGCTAGTATTTAAATAAATATTTATTCCTCAATTCTCGCTATTGCAGGTACCACTGTTTGTCTCTGCATCACCCAAAGGTTAACTGGTAGAAAATGCCTATGGCCTTAAGTCTAACTCTGTACATTTTGTGTACTTAAAGTATATTAAACTAGCAGCCCGTCCCGGCTTCGCACGGGGTAGACAATACGAAAGACATTCGGTTACATTGTTCAAATTTTACCAAGGATCCCTAATTTTTTTCAAAATGAAATGTAGCCTATGTCAAATTGTAAGAATGTAGCATTCTATTGGTGAAAGAATTTTTTAAATCGGCCCAGTACTTTTTGAGCCTATTCATTACAAACATACAAACATACAAAAATAGGTACAAATCTTTCCTCTTTATAATATTAGTATTAAATAAATAAATAAAAAAGCCATACTCTAATGATATGCCAAAATAGTGCTGAATCATTCCAAACCCAGTCTTGAAAAGCTAGACATTCTCAATTCGGAGCTCCTGCTAGCTAGAGATACTGTATGCTGATACAAAACACAATGCATTTTGGGGAAAACAATATTCATTATGTCTTTTGTAACTATAGTACCCTCGTCCTATTTGAAAGCGGACGCCGTGCAAATACCCGATCGTCGCCCCGTTGATCTCGTAGTCGCGGGCGCGATTGCTGAGCGTGAGATCATGGGAATATGAGGTCATGGGTTCGATTACCGGGTCGGGCAAAGTGTTATTTGGGTTTTTTTCATTGTGAATATCTCTGTAACAGCCCTAGTTTGAAAGTTGGCGGTGTGATAACCACGTGCCTCGGTGCGCAGGTTAAACCGTTGGTCCTGCGCCTGATCTCTGTCCGTGTGTTAGATTGCCGTCCCATCTAAGGTTCCCAGATCAATAAAATTGGTTTCCGGAGGAAAATCCGGACATTTTTTAAACTTTCCTGACTTTTCCTTCTACAATTTTAATTCTGTGGCATATTGGTTTCTTAGTGTGACTCAATATAATTTAAAAGAAATAACATGTCAAAACTTTTACAAAACTATCTTATAAGAAAAAGGTTTGTTGCAGAATATTGTGGAGTGCCTGAAATACAAATAAGATAATCATAAATGTACTATCTAGTTGTTGAGTTTTGAATACATAATAATGTTTTATTTTAACCTTCTTTTTCCTACTCTTATTTGGAAATTCCGGACGCTTAAGGATTCCCCCCGCATTTCGGACAGTGAGATAAAATTCCGGACTTGTCCGGAAAATTCCGGACGTATGGCAACCCTAGTCCCATCGGACTATGAGAGTGAGGGAAGAGAGAATGCGCATGTGTCTGCGCACACACTTGTGTACTATAATATCTCATGCGCCGAAGGCTGGTCTCCGCTGAGATAGGTCGCCATGTCTGAAATTCTGTCTGGAGGACTATTATTATGTCACTTTATGTTTGGTAGAATTTATTTACGATGCGGCCCCTACGGCGATCGGCCTATAATTCCCCACTTATAATTGTTATAAAATCATAGATGTAGTTCTATTTGGTTATACTTCTAATTGATTCTGTTTGTCTACAGGATCTGCTGTTCTGTCCGGACTTCACAGTCACCACCACGAAGCGGGCAGGCCCCGTAAGTATTGATTCATAGATAATATTTGATTTTATCTAATCAGTGTACTGACCGCCATATCTCCCCGTACTCACAAGTGCTAATGGACTTAGCTAGTTTCTGTGACGTCAATGAAAACCACTTATGTTTTCCGTTTGGTTAGTTAAATATGTGTTTTTGCTTGTATTTTTAATTTAATGTTTGTGATTTTGTTTATTAGGGTTCCGTAGTTAACAGGGAACCCTTATAGTTTCGCCATGTCCGTCTGTCTGTGGCTTAGCACAAAGACTCTTAGTACTAGAAAGCTGTAATATATTTTTTCTCGTCTATCTAGTGGTTTATGGTAGATATCGTTGGATAGGCCGTTCAAAAATATTGCGGGTCTGTGAAAACCATTTTTCGTTTTAGTGATCCATTAGGACACCTAACACAACCTTTTTTTTTTCTTGCATACCGATTATTTATTCTTAAAACGAGGTTGGCGGACTGACATGAAATAAGTATTAATGCCTTTTCAGTGGATTGGCGGTATAAAAAATTATTGAATAAAAAGGTTCGAATTAAAAAAAAAATCCACTCTAGCGGGTAAAATGCAGTTTTCTACGAATATTTCGAATGATAAACAGAATCTATCTATAATAATTTTATTTTCTGTGGTATTAATTTTATTAATACTTTACCTCACACACTGACTTATGTTATTAAATGTAAAAAATTTAGGAAAATCATCTACTTTTACAATATTTGTAAATAGCAGCATGTATCTATCGCATAATTAATTTGTCTGTCATTACTTCACTTTTTATTATTTTTTACCTATTGTGGTACAGTAATTTTATTCTTAAGTATCTACATCGTCTTCACATATAATTAATAATTAATGTATACAAAATATTTTTTTATTTTATTAAAGAGTAAGTATGGAGTTCCTTGCCCATTCATCTTCATACGTAAACTACCGTTTGGAAGGGGCAACTAAAATCAATTAATTATGTTTGTAATTTTTGACGTTCAAAAGTGCCTTTTATGTGCCTATTTGAAATAAATGATTTGACTTTGAATCTTTCCGAGCTTGTGAGGTGAAAAGGTTTAATTACCGACAGCTCCGGCCCTGGGGTAGAGCGGGAGGAGCGGTCGCTCTAAAAACAATTTCCAGAACAAAATAAAATTTTGATGGCGCCTTTTGAGAGGCGCGTGAGCAGTGTTGCCAGATCAGATTTTTTAATGTTAAAAAGAAGCAGGAGTATTTACTAATTAGAGCTACTTAATTTAATTACAATAAGTGTTGATATTTGCAATAAAAATAGATTTTTTTTAAAGTTGAATTTGGGTATTATTCTGTACTAGTTTATGCCCGCGGCTCCGCCCGCGTGGATGTCGGTTATCGCGTAAAAAAGTAGCCTATGTCCTTCTCCATATCCAAGGCTATGTCTCTGCCAATTTTCATGACGATCAGTTCAGCGGTTTAGGCGTGAAAACGTAACAGACAGACAGACAGGACATTTATAATATTAGTATGGATTTAATATAAAGCCAAAGTAGAATTAACGTGAAGTGAAAGCGTCGCTCAAAGGGCGCCAAAAGACAATCTCGCTCTACCCTGATCAAAGGCTTGGGCCGGCGCTGATTACCGAGGATATACGCATGGGGAATTAGAGGCTTATTACTGGTCACATACCCATGAGGAATTATCAATATCTCATTGGATGTACAGCCTCATAACATTATTGAATTAAGAATCTAATCCTATCCCATCTCCCATCAGACTAAAAAGGCAAAGGACATGACTCCTCTCATGTCTTTTGTCTGCGACAACGAGACTGCGGTCGATCTAAGCCCACCAGTCTATTAATTGATTTCCATAAAATATTTCGGCTCTTTTTACTCGACTGCCAAGGGTTAAGTTTTTTGTTTATTTCTTGGATCGCCAACAGAGGCTACACAATTTCATGCATGTTAACATAAACAATTCATTTAATATCTAGGTAGGTACAACAAGTTTGACAAGGAAGAAAACATTAAAATAAATCATAATACAGCGTGTTACGGAAAGGGTATATACATATCAAAGGCACGGATTCTTTTGGTGATAACAAACTACAGGGCAATATTTTTTAATACCTATAGGTACCTACATAAATAAAAAGTTAAGAAACATTTAACTAAAATTCAAATGTTTCCAATTGAAGGCACACATCACTAGACCAAGTCAGCTGATCGGTGTCAATAAACTACACACAAAGAAACGGCGGTAACACGTTTGTTATGATTTAAATTTGATAAACTATCGAAATAAAAAAAATATTAAGCATTTTCTAGTTAGTGCTTTTGAGCTGAAATTTTGTACAGAGATTCTGAACCAGATACACTCTTCACCCCGTTTGTATGGATATACCCTTTCCGTAACACGCTGTATAATTATACAAAAAAAAAAAAAAAAACATTTTAACATAAAAAAATACAAATACTAAAAATAAAATAATGATAATAACCATAGATGTCAAAGGAAAAACAATAACAAAATATTATGCCTTGGATACTATGAAGGCTCGTACAGACTCGCGCGATATCGCGGACGCGACGCGACACTAGTAGCACAATTTCTTTGTCGGTGCCTGTCGCGCCCGCGATATCGCGCGAGTCTGTACGAGCCTTGACTTTTATTTCCTTTTTAAACTTTTAAATTTTGCATGTAATATCCAATTAATTATAATTATCATGTGTGTCAAATTGTGTCATCGATCGGCCGCTATTTAGTCACACGTTTAGGTACCCCTGTTCAAATAACAAATGCATCTGTCTATAAATTTTCGCTTTGTGCAAATATTTACTCAGATTTTCCATACCAACATATTTAACTAGAACTAGCTGCTGCCCGCGGCTTCGCCCGCGTGGCTTTTTCTAAAATAAAAGTAGCCTTAGTTACTCCTTATAACATCAGCTATCGGCCAGTGAAAGTCCCGTCAAAATCGGTCTAGTCGTTTTGGTGATTAGCTGGAGCAAACAGAGAGACAGACAGACAAACCGACAGACAGACAAAAAAAAAATTGTCATAAAGTCCGTAAATACTTTCATATACATTTATGTGATAAAAAGCTGTTATTTTGACATTACAAACAGACACTTCTATTTTATTTATTTGTATAGATGTCTAGATATAGATAAATTATACTATTCTTAATTTATTCAGCTTACATATTTACGTAAACGTCAAACGGGACATAAATCTCCTTTTACGCTATGTAATGTTTCGCTAAAGGAAAATATTATCTAAACACGCAACTTGCGTAGGCGGAACATGAATTTATTCAGCCTCAGTTTCCACAGTAGTACAAATGTTCCTTATCAATATACTTTATCTAATACATGATTTAGTAGGGCGACGGCCGGATACGATCATGTTGAGCTAGAAGCCCGGTTGCCATGACAACATGTATAACAGCTGGCAGGCAATAGGCTGGAAAATACCTACTATGGTATTAGCAAGAGATTAATAATTCTCTATACCCCATTTAGAAAAGTAATGGTTATTTATTTATTTAATACTTCAAGCACATAAATGTACAGAGGCGGACTTAATGCCATAGGCATTTTCTACCAGTCAACCTTTGGGTGATGCAGAGACAAACAGTGGTAGGTGCAATTACGAAAAAAATTCCATTGATGTATAAAAAGGAAGATATGGCACCGCTCTAATGACACGTAAACATTGGACTAGAAACAATTGCATGTAAACACACCCACACAACTACATTTCCCGATGTCGTTAGTCATGCATCAACAACCGAAATAGAGAGATATGACGTGGGCTGTAGCGGGAACGAGATAGCAATAATTGTCACTGTTACGTACCCATAACAACTCAGAAACAAATGGCGACCTAGAAAGCAATATTATTCAGCAGGATTTTATCAGCGGAATAAAGTTATGACAAGCATAAACGTCGAAAAATGTATGGTTATACCGAAGTTATTCCTAGCATAAATTTATTCCGTGTTTATTTGTAAGGCCCTATAAGTTTTGATGTACTTACGAGTGGAAAGTAATCCCGTGGAACTTGTTTTTGGTTTGTGAATTATTTGTGCACATTTTGAAAAACTTTTTAACAAAAAACAACCGACTTTAAAAAAAAAAAAAAACTCTATAAAGTGAAAAATTGCTTTTATTTCGGAAGTCGGTGCCCTTGTTCTGTATTTCCGTTTTTTGCTACCGACTTCCGAAATTAAAGTTATTTTTCACTTTTTAGTGTTTTTTTTTTTTTGAAAGTCGGTTGTTTTTTTGTTAAAAAGTTTCTTATTTTTCACTTTTTTGTTACGATACCTATCCCACAACAATTCGATTACCACTACTTGCTATACCGCACAAACAAGAGTCACACAAGAAACCTATACGAAGTAGATTAAATACAAATTAAACAACTCAAAAACTACCCAAGCAAAGTTAATAAAAATCGGTTAATAACCATTTATAGCCATACGATAAGCCCAAACATGGCTAGAATTTGTTTTATTACGTTTTTTACGTTCCGGTGCATACCTTCCGGCTGCATCTTCAGATCATTCGATGGTACCATTTTCATCAGAATTATTTATTTAAACTTGCTTCATAGTCGCTTAACAATCTTAATCGAGATATCTTATCGCCACCCGTGAAATACTTATCATTGAGGAGTTCCGGTGGCCATTTGTGGTCTTCTTGATCAGTTCCACTTCATCAAATGATACTTTCTGAATGCAAATGCTTGAGTTGTTGATGAAAATACAAAAATCGCTATATGTTTGCCTATCAAATTTGTGGAGTTCCCTCAATTCCTCATGGATCCCATCATCAGAACTGGATTTTGAAAAAAAATGGGACCAATCTGGAAGTATATCCTTTGAAATACAAAAAGAATTTTTCTTATCGGTTCATAAACGATAGAGAAATGAGGTAACAAATAAAAATAAAAAATACAATCGAATTGAGAACCTCCTCCTTTTTGGAAAGTCGGTTAAAAACAGAAAGGCATTGCTGCTGCTTTTTTAGTTAGACGATTACAGTAATAATTTTACTTTACGTGCTAAATAAACGCCAGTTCGATTGTAACTAACGTCAATTGTGCCGGTCGGCATAGTTTATGCCGTCCACGTCGAGGAGCGCGTACCTGATCTTCCTTTTTATACATCAATGGTTATCTCCCGTTCGTTATTTCGATATAAACGTATAATGAACCCAGTTATTTCACGATAAATAAAAAGCAATTAAAAAAAAAAAATACTATAAAGTGCAATAATTTCAACAATGTTACACAATTAATGTCCTTATTTTGTCATTATTTATCTAATGCGACGAGTAGCGTCAGCACGTAACACATACGCACACCCACACACACTTCTGACTTCGCTCGTGTCTCGAACGGTACCGAGAGCTGCGCTTACACAGACATTCACAGCGTGTTTGTACACTAAACTTGGTTACCACAAATAAAGCGCGCGTCGCTTCGTGAGATAAATTCTGTAGTTTCTGCCTACCCCCATAGGAAGGAGGCGTTAGTTTATGTATGTATTAGTTTTAGAAGAAAACAAAGTTGGAGTTGTGGAGTATCGTCTCTGTCACCCATATCTGTGTGACAAGAGATACTAGGGTTCTAGGCACAGTACTAGTCAAAATTAAAATCAAAATTTATTTATCCAAATTAGGTTGAGAATCGGCACTTTTCGAACGTTATAATTACATAAGACAGTCCCCCAAAACGCCCGCCCTTCACCACTTCCTATTGCTTTGGCTGGGAAGAAGTGGCGCAAGCAAGGGCGTCGCCAGCCGATGGCCCAGAGGCAAGTATATGGAGGATGGGAAAAGTATGAATTGAAGGTACAGTCAAGAGTATATGAAGCTGTACTGCGAGTCTTACCTCTACGACGATTGTAATAAGAACGGTACAAAATCCAATGTGTAAAGCATCACGAGCTCTTTAACTGTACAATAAATAAAACTTGTGAACCAAGTTATTATATTTATTAGAAAAATGGAATAAAGTTACAATATTTTAATAATAATGTGCAAGCGAGACCCTTTTGACGTGACAACGTCTAATAAATCGATGAACGCACGAAAATGTCCCGTTACGCTCATTGTCTCGTTACGCTCATTGTACGCTTGCGCCGCATCAATGTTTTGTTATGACGTTGTCACGTTAAACTATCGTCCATAAACCAACTTTACAGACAACCAATTCACTTTTGAGTTAATTAAAACATAATCTTCCATAGTTTTTTTTTTTTTTGGTAACTCGACCACTTGATTATGAAAATTTTGTAAGTTTTCATTAATAAGTTTTCTGTGTACACTAATCATGCCCAGACCATAGAGGCGATTTTCCTTTGCATTTGGCTACATTTTTTTGAATTTCTAGGGGGGGGGGGGGCAGCTGCCCCTCCCTGCCCTCCTTTGGCGACGCTATCTGTCTGTTCAGTTAGAAAAAGTTGATTCTATACAATAGTAGGTTTGCAAAGTAATTAACATTACGAGATCACAACATTAAATTAAATTATTCGCCATGTGTCAGCGAGCACACGCCAATATCAGTCAGACTAGGCTTAACAGCACTTTAATAATTAATTATAATTAAGCATTTATATTTCATTCCATACTTCGTATCGAAATCAGCAAGGAAGCGATTGCGTTAGTTAGGAGCACATAATGTGGCCATGGCCCAAACAACTGTTACAATGGTTCGCGAAGGTCACTCCTTTCTGCAAATCAGCGCTTAGATTTTATTGTCTGATTGCTTGTTAATATATTTTATAGACATGCAGATTTGTGCGCCCGGTTTATAGATATTCTTATGGATGCTTTATATGTATAAAAAAAAACCGCCATGTGCGTGTCGGACCACGGACAATGTAGGGTTCCTTAGTTGGGATGAATTTATCCCAAGAACAAACTTAACCTTGTAGGTGAAAAACATGTTCTCCCATACAGAATGTATGCGAGAACATGTTTTTCACAAAAAAAAAAAAACAAAAATCAAGATTTTATGTTACCTACCACTTTGTCGGCGTGATTAAACAGTACTTGCGAAACAAAACAAGTGTATTTAATGATCTCAGTGTTCTAGACGGCTCATTTCATAATATCACTACTCTTCATCGACTGTGCGACAATGAACAGTTTCAACAATGTCGCGGCGATGTCGTCCGACGTCGCCCGACATCGCCCGATGTCACCGGGGACACATGTCGCTCGACAAATGTTCCTAGTGGGTACGAGGCTTTATAGGTTGTGGGTTCGAGCCCAGGCAGGCGCTTTACTTTGTGGAAATTATTTCATCACCACTGACTGCTCTCAAAAAGGTGAAGGAAAAAATCGTGAGGAAACCGGCATGTCCTAGAACCAAAAATTCGAAGACACGTGACATCTACTAACCCGCACTGGGCCCGCGTAGTGGATTATAGCCCACTCCTCGAATAGAGGAGGTCTGTGTCCCAGCAGTGGGAACATTATACGCTGATTATGTATATTGAGCGTAAGTAGATGACGCTCTGTTTATGTGTAAGCACACCAAACTTCCATCGCGTATGTTTTCGTAGTTGTCACTAGATTAAGGATGCTTTTTCTAAACTTACACCCCATCTTTCTACCCAGGAACGTGCCGAAGAGCTATCCTCCCTGGACAGTTGCGAGTACATCTGGGCAGGCGGCGTGGGTTTCGCTCGCTCCCCACCTCGCGTGTCTACGCACGAGGCGGCCAGGACCGAACTGTTGCGGCTGATGCTCACGTGTTTCAGCGAGACGATTTACAAGCCTGCCTCGCATGCCGCCTCGCATCATAATAAATGGATTGCGTGAGTGTACCATTATTATGGCAATTCTCGAGAACTGTTAAAAGACTTCTTTGGGCAAGAAAAAGCTGACAAGTTGTTTATTGGATAATTGCTTTTATGAAATTGCCGAATATATGACATACTAGCTGCCGCCCGCGGCTTCGCCCACGTGGCTTTTTCTGAAATAAAAGTTAGCCTAAGTTACTCCTTAAAACATCAGCTATCTGTCAGTGAAAGTTCCGTCAAAATCGGTCCAGCCGTTTCGGAAATTAGCCGAAACGGCTCGACCGATTAACAAACAAACAGACATACAGACCGACAGACAGACAAATAGACAGACAGACCAAAAAATTAAAAATTGTTTTTTGTTATAAATAGGTACCATATATACTTTCATATGCATTTAGTAGAAAGCTGATATTTTAACATTACAAACAGATACTTAAATTTTATAATAATTGTATAGATTATAAAAATCCAAGATGAGATGGACTTATTTTTTTTAAAGTACCAATTACCTAATTAGAATAATAATGATTAATTCATATTGGACTTATTGCAAATCACTAATCTTTTTATTGTACTTAGTTCGGAATGACATTTAAATATTTGTACACACCATAAGTTGTGGTAGAATTTATAAAACATTAAAAAAATATTAACACCATACTATGTAAAACTACATTCGACATTCTTACAAATAAATACATTCTGATTCTAATAGCCGAAATAATATTAATTCGGCAAAGTTATTTATTTCAGTGAATTTCGAACGAGATATTTAACTAATATAAAATAAAATAATACTAATATAAAATTGATAAGCACCCGTTAAAAACATCAGAAACCGAACAGTGAATAGTGTCTTTATTTTTTTGATTATCCACCAATGGTAAAATGAGATCTTGTGGGACCGTGACGTATAACCGTCAATAAAATGTTTTTACCGCCCAGCAGCTTCTCTGTGTTCTGATCTGGCTTATTGGGGTAATGAAATTACAAGCCCATTAGACATTGCGACTTTTAAAATGCAATCACAATGTTAGATAGAATACTCTTTATTATGCACAACATAAAAATTACAGATATAAATGTAGACATTTTACATAGGGTGACATAATGGGCGGTCTTTTCGCTGAAAGCGATCTTTTACAGACAATCTTTGGATGGATTAAAGGTAGAAGGAGAGACAATACTGCAGGTAGTCAGTGGTGTACCATTTACATATACAATAAATACAAAAAAAATACATAAAGCATATAGGTGCTCATAAATATATTAGGTCTTTACCTATGATCAAAGTAGTTATCCATGCCACATTTTGGATGAAAACGGCTGTAACCTGTTTCGAGTGGAAATCGATTTTGGGAGGCCTAAGTCTAGCAGTGGACTTAAAAGGGCTGAATATGACGACCATATGCCTTGTCTCCGTCATACTACACAAAACATTGTTTGGCAAAGGTATTTTATTTGCATTGTTCTTATAATTAATTCACTTCAATTTTAGCAATGACTATTTACAAAAAATAAATATGATAAAATGTTTTGTGCCACTGTCCTGTCATTTTGACAGTGACATTTCTTGACATTACTCTGTTTACTTATATTATCTGAATTGAGAGACTTTGGGTATAAAGTTTTCGGTCGACCACGGGGTTCATTTCTTAGGTCGGAATTTCCCAGAACAGAAGCGGGCAAACCAATAACGGGTGGTGCGATCGTTAGTAGTATTCGCTCCGTATACGTCGTTGATGTTGCGTGCCGCTTCTGCCGCTTTGGTGCCACGACGGTATTTATACGCCATAATCACTCGAATTTTTAACGTATCCATGATGATGAAAAACGTACAAATGCGATGAAAACAGAACGCTAAATATTAAACAAATGACTAATTTTCAAAAAAGAATTCCATATTTTAAAAATAAAAATTATTTGAACTTAGAATTCTTAGCGAAAAAAAAATATATTTGGACTTGAATAGCCAGTATTCCAGAACGGCAATTTCATAGGTAAAGAACTGTTTTATAGAAATAAAAAAATAAAATATATAATAATAAAAATAAAATAATAATAAATATTATATGAATTATAGTTATAATGATGTTTAATTCTCTAACTAAGGATATTAAAAATCTTTCTTCATTTACAGCTACCTGACAAGTCCTGAGAACCGTCACGCACTGCCCTTATTTACATCGCTTGTGAACACAGTTTGTTCCTACGACCCTGTGGGGCTCGGCCTGCCCTACAACCACTTGCTGTTCGCAGACACGCTGGAGCCGCTCGTAGAAGTAAGTCATATTATCTGCCTAGGCTTCCAGTCTAACCGGGTGCAGCTACATTTTCTAGCATTCTTTATTTCAAAAACTGAAATAAATTCCGTTTACGTCCTGAATCAATATCTATCGTGGTCTTCAACATGTTCCAATAACGAAAAACCATACATAGTTTATTGTTTGGGCTTCTACGGAGAGATATTAGGGAAAGGGTAATGACCGCTATTACCACGCTAAAGCGATTCGGGTATTACTAAAAGGGCTCAATCACGTTGTTAGGTTTTTTAAACAAACATAACTTAATTTAAAACTTGTTGCAGGTGGCGCTACAAGTGTTGATCGTGACATTAGACCATGACACAAGCAACGTTATCAACGAGGAATCTGATGAAGTAAGTGCATATAAGAAAATAGACTTAAGTTAAATAAGCTAAAATATCGAAAAATTATCCTCATAAGAAAGTGCTAAAGTCAAAAAAAAATAAGTTTGTTATCAAATTCTAGAACTACACTACGGCCCGGTTGCACCACAAATCAGTAAACACGTTTAGCGCTAAACGTATTTAAATATCATTCTTTTTTTCTCAATCGTTTGAAGATGACAGAATGATGTTTTAAATTTGTTTAGTATTAAACGTATTTAGTGATTTGTGGTGCAAGTGAGCCTAAATTTTCATTCCCATTTTTGGAAAGTCTCTTTGAATGCTTTAATTTAATGATACATTCCTGTTTGTGTTACCAGCCACAGCTGGGACCTATGAAACAGATGATGACGGTATGACCGGGAAATATACTAAATATTAGATATAAATAATTTATTAATATTACAATAAGGTGTGTCCACACTCCGAGCATTCGTTAGCTCGCAATCGAATCGAGCGTTCTTTTGGTTTTATAAATTCCATTGCGGGCCAAGCATTTGTTTTTGTTTGCGAACGAGTTATTGTAGTACAAAAACACGTTGTGACAACATACTCACCATTGAAAATGCTCGTACTCATGTGCATGCAATGTAATGCTCGGTGCAAACAGTCAACTGTACATCAGTGGTAACACTCGAACTACGAAAAGCCCTTACTGCTACAACCTAGAGGCGCTGTCAATGTCAAATTGTTACCATGGACGTGCTATTGATTGTACCCACAGCTCAATGAGGGCTATCACGTATGAATTCGCCGCTAGAGGCGCTAGTGTAGTGTGAGGTCTCCGAAATGTCAAATGTCACTGTTTGTGGGTGGACTACGCGGGTTTATTTCAAATTAGAATAATGTTGTGAACATTTTGCAATACCTGAGATTAACTATGGCACATACGAGTTACGAGTCAATGAATGTCAGTGCTTTGAGACAGTTTCATCCTTCGGAAACTTATGTCCTACTTTTTTCTGAACAAAACGGGACTGCGCAACACTGCGGCATGCTCGATTTTTTTAGGGTACGATTTTAAGGTATTAAATATGATTTAAATGTAAACATTTTACGCCCGTAGTAACAAACTTTAGCAGCTACACTTCGGGACCTTACTCGACAGTGGCGCGAACTGGTGATTCAAAAATGGTAGCTCTCATTGCTCTTAGCCGAATGCTCACTGTGTGGACGCACATTTAAGACAGCAAAAAAAAAGAAACCTTTCTTGCAGACTCTCCCAGACAACCTTTTCATCAACTACTTATCTCGGATCCATCGCGATGAAGACTTCCAGTTCATCCTGCGAGGGGTGACGCGGCTCCTGAACAATCCTTTAGCGCAGACCTATCTGCCTAACTCTGCTAAGAAGGTCAACTTGCATCAGGAGTTGCTTGTTCTGTTCTGGAAGATGTGTGATTATAATAAGGTAAGTGATTATGAGGCTGGCAAAAAAAATGGTTTTGAGGTACCTCAGTCGAAATATTGCTCTCGATATTTTAAGACTAGAACAGCAATATTTTATTCTCAATCTATACTAATATTATAAATGTGAAAATAACTCTCGTCTGTCTGTCTGTCTGTCTGTATGTTACGTTTTCACACCTAAACCGCTGAACCGATCGTCATGAAATTTGGCAGAGATATAGCCTGGGATATGGAGAAGGACATAGGATACTTTTTTACGCGATAACCGAAATCCACGCGGGCGGAGCCGCGGGCAAAAGCTAGTTACTAAATATTTTAATTATTGATTTGAGAAACCACTTTGGAAACTGATATAGATGACTTAAAGGGGAAGCGCTAAGGAAGCCCACGAAATTCGCATTTTCTTACGATTTTTGAAATTTTTGCTATAAATACAGATTTATTACGGTCGCGAATCATATTCAGTAGGGATGGACCGAATATTCGTTTTATATTCGGTATTCGGCATATTTGGCAGATTTACCGAATATTCGTATTCTGCCGAATATTCGGCTATATCGCCGAATGTTCGGTAAAGTGATACTCAAAGTTTTAACTGTATTGAGCCGTGTATGATTTATCATGAGTTGAGTGTTAAATGTGTTATTTTTATTAGGTAAGTAATTTACAATGCAGCTTTATGTTTTTGTCAACACTAGCTTTATTTCCAATAACAGTAGATAAAAAAAATGGTTATTAAAAACAAAATATAAGTATGCAGCTGTTTCGCCTGTTTCGGGCGAAGTTTTACTCCATACTAGATGATGCAATAAAAACAACTGGTACAGCGGGGTAGCGGGCGGGAGGGTCCGGCGACAATCCGAGCGCTTTGCGTGAACCATTTCAGACCTGTATACTGTTCACGTAAGGGAATCAATTATGCCGAATATTCGGTTCGGTTAAAGTTTAACCGAATATTCGAACGAATGTTCGTTTTCGGTGAAATCCATGTTCGGCCCATCCCTAATATTCAGATCAACAGACAACCTGATACTGGCCTGAAAATAGCAAAAAACGTAAGAAAATTTGAATTTCGCGAGCCACTCCAACGGTTTGGCCTCAACCAAGATGCCTCGATAAAGGTGATCTATATCTGACATATCTCGAAGAATTGCCAAACTTAAGTGGCAATGGGCAGGGCACATTGCGCGCAGAACAGATGGCCGTTGGGGCCGAAAGGTTCTGGAGTGGCGACCGCGTACCGGAAGACGTAGCGTTGGAAGGCCTCCCACAAGGTGGACCGATGACCTTATGAAAGCCGCAGGAATCCGCTGGATGCGGGAATCACAAAACCGGTCGAGGTGGCGGTGCTTGAGGGAGGCCTATGTCCAACAGTGGACGTCTTTCGGCTGAAATGATGATGATGATATCTGTTCCCAATATCTGGGCTCAAATCAATTAATTACTGGCTTAAAAATATTTAGTAATGCGTGTGCTTCCTATGTGTTTTAAAGTGTGCTTACGTAATTCACGGAGTTGATGTAGTATTTTGTTTCAGAAATTCATGTATTACGTTCTGAAGAGCAGTGATGTGCTAGAAGTTTTGGTACCGATACTGTATCACCTCAACGATTCGCGCGCGGACCAATGTAAGTGAACAATTCTATTAATTATTTATTACACTTCTATTCATTAAGTATTTAAAACTTGAAAAAACATATCTGTTATGAAATTTTAAAGTCATTAATTCTGTCATCCTAACTAATATTATAAATGCGAAAGTAAGTTTGTCAGTTTGTTTGTTACCTTTTCACGCCTAAACCACTGAACGGATCATCCTGAAATTTTGCATATACGTTGTCAGGGTGTACAGAAACGGACATAGGGTACCTTTCATCCCGAAAAAATGTACTGTTCCTGAGGGAAAACAACAATAACGTTCTTATGATAAAAGATGGCGCCACGTGTCTTTCGAATCATGATTGAATTATATTAGAAGGACATAGTCTACATTTCATCTTGAACCGCAGACGAAGTCGCGGGCAACAGCTAGTAAAATGCTGTAAAGCTTCCTTAAATATTATGTGTCCCAGGATAATTGGAAAAATCGTTTCCTTTTAATCTGGTAATTTGCAAAAATCCTAGGATTTTCGCAAAATATTTCGAATTATCGTGTAACATAAGCAGATAATAATATTTTTAGTTTCACAAAGTTGAAACTTTGTGAGTAATCCTTATATTAGCTACTAACCAAATGGTTTATTACAGCACGCGTAGGCCTAATGCACATCGGCGTATTCATCCTCTTGCTACTTTCCGGCGAACGCAACCTCGGCGTCCGGCTCAACAAACCGTACACGGCGACCGTGCCGATGGACATTCCCGTGTTCACCGGTTCACATGCGGACTTACTGGTCGTAGTGTTCCACAAGATCATCACCACGGGGCACCAGAGGCTTCAGCCGCTATTCGACTGTCTGCTCACTATACTTGTGAATGGTGAGTCATGAATTGTATCAATTATCTACCAGATTATGTTAACCTGCTTTTTATTCGGAAGGGGAGATTAGCCTTTAGTTAGAGCTATAATTCCACAAAAATATCATTTGTATAACAACACTTTTTTTTTTCTCAGTTTTTGTTCTTTTAGTTGTTGTAATTATCGATATTAGTTGAATAAAGTGAATTGACAGTACTGATTAGCGAGCTCGTATTTTTATTCGGCCGGAAACGAAAATAGATATTTTGTCCTAAAATTGCCGAAGACCGAAAACGTACACGAAATTCGGTTGGTCTCTAGCAATTTAATACAAGGTCAATTTAGTTTGACGCTGTATCGTTTTGTATCGTAGTTTCACCATACCTGAAGACGTTATCAATGGTAGCGTCGACGAAGCTGCTGCACTTATTGGAAGCGTTCAGCACGCCGTGGTTCCTGTTCTCTCAGGCTCACCATCATCATCTCGTGTTCTTCCTGCTGGAGATGTTCAATAACATGATACAGTACCAATTTGATGGTGAGTGACAATGTTATACAAGTATACTACACATCCCATGCAAAAGTCCTATGAATTTAGTTAAAATAATTGTGAACTCATGTGACGTAAGCTTCAAGTTTATCGCCAGTAATTCCTATAAAATTAAGTAATTTTTTGTTACTTTGATTCCAAAACAAAATATTAAATAATTTTATAAAAAATTCATAAGCTTTTTTTCTCCCCAGGTAACTCCAACCTAGTCTACACAATAATCCGCAAGCGAGCAGTATTCCACAATTTAGCGAATCTACCGCACGAGCACGGCGCCATCGCTCGTTCTCTAGCGGCTGGCAGGGCTAAGGGACTAGTGCACCATAAGACTACACTACCCAGGTGAGATAGCGCTCATTAACCAGCCAAGCTACCGCACGAGCACGGCGCCATCGCTCGCTCGCTAGCGGCCGGCAGGGCTAAGGGACTAGTGCACCATAAGACTACACTACCCAGGTGAGATAGCGCTCATTAACTAGCCAAGCTACCGCACGAGCACGGCGCCATCGCTCGCTCGCTAGCGGCCGGCAGGGCTAAGGGACTAGTGCACCATAAGACTACACTACCCAGGTGAGATAGCGCTCATTAACTAGCCAAGCTACCGCACGAGCACGGCGCCATCGCTCGCTCGCTAGCGGCCGGCAGGGCTAAGGGACTAGTGCACCATAAGACTACACTACTCAGGTGAGATAGCGCTCATTAACCAGCCAAGCTACCGCACGAGCACGGCGCCATCGCTCGCTCGCTAGCGGCCGGCAGGGCTAAGGGACTAGTGCACCATAAGACTACACTACCCAGGTGAGATAGCGCTCATTAACTAGCCAAGCTACCGCACGAGCACGGCGCCATCGCTCGCTCGCTAGCGGCCGGCAGGGCTAAGGGACTAGTGCACCATAAGACTACACTACTCAGGTGAGATAGCGCTCATTAACCAGCCAAGCTACCGCACGAGCACGGCGCCATCGCTCGCTCGCTAGCGGCCGGCAGGGCTAAGGGACTAGTGCACCATAAGACTACACTACCCAGGTGAGATAGCGCTCATTAACTAGCCAAGCTACCGCACGAGCACGGCGCCATCGCTCGCTCGCTAGCGGCTGGCAGGGCTAAGGGACTAGTGCACCATACGACTACACTACTCAGGTGAGATAGCGCTCATTAACCAGCCAAGCTACAGCACGAGCACGGCGCCATCGCTCGCTCGCTAGCGGCCGGCAGGGCTAAGGGACTAGTGCACCATAAGACTACACTACCCAGGTGAGATAGCGCTCATTAACTAGCCAAGCTACCGCACGAGCACGGCGCCATCGCTCGCTCGCTAGCGGCCGGCAGGGCTAAGGGACTAGTGCACCATAAGACTACACTACCCAGGTGAGATAGCGCTCATTAACTAGCCAAGCTACCGCACGAGCACGGCGCCATCGCTCGCTCGCTAGCGGCCGGCAGGGCTAAGGGACTAGTGCACCATAAGACTACACTACCCAGGTGAGATAGCACTCATTACCTAGCCAAGCTACGGCACGAGCACATAATGTTAAGTATTCAAGTATATACAATTAAAGAGCAAAACTGCAACAAATTGAAGCAATAATTATGTTTTGTTCAATGCAGGTAGCATTAAACAAAGCATAATCACGACCCCAAAACAAAACAACTCATACTCAAACCCTTTTAAGTTCAATAAACTCGTCCTATTCCCTCTTTATTTTATTTTTTTCATGAACATTTTATTTTATTTTCCTCTTTCTTTTTTAGTTATCAGTGAAGCATAGTTACAGTAACATTCCCGATGCTGGATCTACTTTTATATGAATTATTTATTGTCTACCTACCCAGCTTACGGCAGTCCCCTGCTGATCAAACGCCACTACACCTTGACGTGCCTATAGCCAACGGAGCTACCTCTAAGCCAGTGCTGCCCGTCGAACGACTGCGGTATTTAGTATACGCGCATTGCTATTCACTTAATATACATACACACATTTAATACTCACGACATTTGCCTTGTATAAGGCTAGGCAGAAACTAAAAAACACCTAATATTTTATGCTTTGTCTACATTCATACATATTATAAAACGCATATGTATTTTAGAACGCTGGCTGTGTTAGCACTTGACATTTTTAGGGCATCACCATTGAAATCTGTGTATGTCTTTCTAGGGTGGCATTTCCACTGACACTCGCCGTAATTTTTCATTTTGCTAAACGCCTTTCATTCATTCGATCAACAAAATTGTGTACGTTTGGACTACATTTCAATCATCATGTTCATGAGCTCTTGGGAAGAAAACATAAATAATGATGATTAAAATCTGTCTAAGTTTGTTATCGTGAGTCTAATACCTACTTTTTGAAAGTCTTTTTCAATTTTCCTCTACTGTTAACCCTTAATTATTGATTATTGTCAAGTTACCGCATGTCTTTGAAAGATAACTAGCAACATGCACGTTACTAAATTACTAATATTC
Organism: Dryobota labecula; assembly: GCA_947523025.1. Classification (NCBI taxonomy): domain Eukaryota; kingdom Metazoa; phylum Arthropoda; class Insecta; order Lepidoptera; family Noctuidae; genus Dryobota; species Dryobota labecula. The sequence goes on along the minus strand of OX383296.1, from coordinate 2,794,569 downwards.
TTGTTAACCCCTCCGACCAATCTAAATATGTACAAACAATGGGTTCAGGCCATACCCGAGTAGAATTCACTTCTTGTCCTTCCTCCGCCTTTGTCGAAAACTATTGTGGTTTGAACATTATGATCGGCCCAAATCAATAAAGAAAAGAGATTAAAATATTATTTTAAGACCAAAATATCCGCCCTAGAACACCTAGTGCTTTAGCTGGAAAGAAGTGGCGAAACAAAGTCCCCAGCAGAATGTCTATTTTAATGTATGAGGTTTAAATTGATATGGCCTTCAGAAATTAAGGGTAAATGTCTCGTGGGTTATACTTTGCAGAATACAGGCTGATGTTCTAATAATATTGTGTCATTCATAGGTCTCGGAGCGCTGAATCTGTAGCGGAGACTCCGATGGAAGGCTCGCGGCCCGCCCAGCCGGCGGAGCCAGGCACGCTCAACCCAACCCTTGCTGAGACACCTGGTAACTATTAAATGACTTCATTATTCTTCCTTACACGCTATAAATCTTGCCTATGGAAGGACTTCTTGATAGCCATCCTCCATAACGAAGGAGATTGTAATAATAGAGTAATTTACCAACGTGTATTTATTTACAGTTTTGTGTGCAGAGTAGGTTTTTTTAGGGTTCCGATCGTCCGAATGAAACCACGGAATCGATCGAATATATAGGATCGATCGTGTTTCTGTCTGTCCGTCTGTCACAGCCAATTTGCTCCGAATCTATGGACCGGTTAAGTTGAACTTTGGTACACACATAGATTTCTAGTGACCCAAACACGGAGTGTAACGTAAATAAATTAATTTTGAATATGGGTCACTTTTGGGAGGCAAATAAAAAACAGTTTTGCTAACTGTACCGTGTAACATATCAAATGTAAGGATTTCAGATGTATCTTTTTTACATTTTAAAATAAAGTATTTTAAAGTTAATAGATGAAAATTGACCCCTCCCTCCTTATCTTTGAAACTACTGAAATTTGAAAAAAAAAATACAGAAATTAGTTCTTAAAACCTATAAGAAGTCTATGGTCTTAAAATAACATGGTAAATCTCTCAATATTGTTCGTCCAAACTTACATTTAGAGTTGGAATGTATGGGAGAACTTGTTTTAATAGGTTTGAAAATCCTTTAAAATTGCCATTGACAATTTAAATATGGCAGCTGCGTAGCATTTTTGGGTTCCTTTAACGTTTTTTAAGGAGTTTGATTGCTATACTTAAAAATAGAATATAATCTTTTCAAGACACCCCGTGTCAGAAGTGTTCAACTTTCAAGGCACTCAACAATATTCTATCGCACCAATAAATCTATCAACAACAGCCTTCCCTTACACAGCAATCAGCACAATGACAGAACGTGAATCCGCGCACCCTCCACCGCAGCGCCTAGAGGAAGACTCGATCGAGCCGACCGACGCGACTGACACGTCCGACGCGACCGACACGACCATCACGCAGCACGACGGTGACGGCGACAGCAGAGAGCCACGGGATAGGCTACTGCCGCAGAGGGCGGGGCCTGATGGACAGGACAAGCCTGATGATGTAGATATGGAGGATGATAGTGAGAAACGGACTGTGGCGCATGTAAGTTACTTTGAGATAAATTTAGTTTCATGCAAAATGAGTCCGTTTGGCCGAATGTAAATTCTTCAATACATTTCGAACGGCGTAAACTAGGGTGTAATAACGATCGTATCACGACAAGCACCATGGTGTTAAATATATAACCATTTGGCGGTTATTATTATAGGAATGTTGGTACTCTTAATTTTACTGCACAAAGTATTATTGCATAATTAACTTTTGTGGATTAATTTCCAGAATAGTTCTCATAAGAAGTTTACTGTTGTATATTTTCATTCGAATTTCACTGCATATTCATTAACCACAATGTCCTACCCTCAAATAAATTTGAATTAATTCATCACAATTGGTTCATAACTGAAGAAATTCCGCCAAATTTAGATTGAAAAAACGCACGTTTATAACTGAGGGGACATTTCTGCGAGTTCCGGACTCAGGTTTGGTTCACTCGAAAAGACAACTACTATGGGCTCGTTAAATCATATATTGTTAAATAATAATAATAAATACGATTATTCAGATAGCCAAGATCCATTTAATATTGTTAAAGCCTGCTTGATTGGAATATGCATTTTCCTTACGTTTACAGAGGAACAGTATCCAAGTAACCAGCTCGGGTCGTCGTGAGCTGGAGTCAGGTGGAGAGTGGAGGCCTACCGCGGAGTGGGTGTCGAGCTGGCGCGGCAAGCTGCCGCTGCAGACCATCATGCGTCTGCTGCAGGTGCTGGTGCCGCAGGTCGAGAAGATCTGCATCGACAAGTAAGTGGGCTTATACGATAAGAAAGTCAGTACGGGTCGTCGTGAGCTGTATTGCTATTCTGTAAAAATCTCACCGTGAAAACTTAGGTGAGATGAGCTGTCATTCCACCTGATTCTAGGGATTGATACTATAGACAGCTCCGAATTCCGAAATTAAAAAGTAATTTTTCACTTTGAAGTAATTTTTTTTTGGAAACCGATTGTTTTTTGATTGCAAACATCCATAGGTGCGCCTTGGTAGTAAAACCCACTCGTATGCCGTGACGGCAAACGGCATGACGCTGTTATGCTGTGATGCCCCCTCTAAGCCACCGCTCTCGACTCCCTTGTGTGCGCGCGCGTATACTATACACTTTGTTGCTTTTCTCTGTGACGTAAAATATATTTTCTGTAATTATTATTATAATTAAAATAATAAGAAAACTGAATTAAATAGATAACAAAACTATTTTTTTTCTTTATTTTATTCCATATTTCGTTATAGGTTTTTATTAATTATGAATTCTAATATTAACATAAGTAGATGTTTCTCATCTGCCGGGCGTCTAGTGACGGCCAACTTTTTAATTTTCAATACGTTGTAGTAGCTTTTGTTAAAAGTAAGTAATTCACGGTAGTTCCAGTTTTAGAAATGGTTACTAAGTAGTAAACGTTGTCCTTGGTAGGGGCCTGACCGACGAGTCGGAGATCCTGCGCTTCCTGCAGCACGGCACGCTGGTGGGGCTGCTGCCCGTGCCGCACCCCATCCTCATCCGCAAATATCAGGCCAACGCGGGCACGGCCGCCTGGTTCCGCACCTACCTCTGGGGCGTCATCTACATTCGGTGAGGTCACTGATGATGGATTCAGTACTAGTCTTGAGTCTGAGATTGTAAATATTTTGATTTAAAAGAGTGTCCATAGAGTTTCTTGCCCGTTCTTCTCCATAGGAATATACTACGTTTTGGAATGGCGTTTTTTTAATAGCGTCATGTTTCTGACTGACCGATTTGATTTCTTGACAATTCAAGATAAGATAACATTAGATATATTAATTTGTCTAAAACAAGTGTAGGTTTACAATCAGTCGGAACGATTATAATAAAAATTTCAGCATGTTTTGCCTAGAAAGGCGTACAAATACATAATATAATTCAAAGTACAAAAATCATACCTAAACTTACATTAAATTACCAAAAATTTCGAAAGTACATAATTTAAAAAGTCGTCAACATTATAGTAGAATTTATTTATTAAAAGTTTCTTCATGCTTTTATTCAAATCTATTAAAAGTCATAAATGATTTAGAGTTTGTGAGCTTGTGTAATTTTGGTCTGTACCTAGTGGTATTTCTGCCTGATAGATGCCCTTCCAATATTACCTGTGGACACAAGTGATAAGATTTACTCCCAATTAAAAACGTAATTCTAAGAAGCCTTTTACTCTCTTGAAATATGGAATGCTGAAGTTTATATGTTGAGAATTTGATTTTCTGAGGACCGTGATAGTCTTCAAATCGTGTAAGTTTGTTAAGATGACGTGTTTGAGTTTTAAATGTATTTTTCTTTTTTGCAGCAATGTAGACCCACCGATATGGTACGACACGGACGTGAAACTCTTCGAAATACAACGGGTATAATCTTCGCGACTTTATAAACGACATAGCTGCAATTATCCTTATAAAACAACCGACGTGATGATCTCCAAACCGAAACGCTGATAAAATATTACCTATTTTTAATTAATTGATGTATTTTATGTTTTGACTGTATTGAGAAGTTTTGTTGATAGTTAAAATTGTCATTATTATTAAAGCTCTATCCACATTGTTTCGGGTCAGGGCCGCTGCGGCTTAGAGTGTAACGTGCGTATATTTTTCTTTACTTGATTAATTTGAAAAACAAATCTGGCGTACTGAGATTTAGATTTTGAGAAAATTTATATTTTTTAAAGGGTAATGAAACACTTATTTGATGTCATTCCATTTGTGTCTAATGCAAAAATCAAAACGTTCCGGTTCAAACCCAACTCGAAGTGTGTGATTGATGCAAGTATGACATGTAATGAAAAATTCACTTACGAGCAAGATCCTGAAAACTAAGGGACCGGAGCCTATACAAAATATACATACAAGCAACCATTTTCTTGTTTTTGACGGGATAATAAGCCCGCGGTGTAATGGCGTAACACATATACAGGGTGCAAAACCTTTTATTTTGATCATTCAACAACATTAATTCCGTGATTTAAGTTGTCGAGCAGACGAATGTCTAACATGAATCAATAGATTAGTAATTTCCTTCAAAGTCCGTCGGATTGTCATTGAAAATCTGTTATAGTAACCGGCATGAGTCGTGAGCACAAACTGAAACCTGCGCACTGCACAGTGCGCAGTAGTAAATTTATAGGAAAGTGAAAGTGAACGCGAAAGCGAAAGTGTACATGCGCGAGCTTCCCCCACTACTGCCCATCTGTGCTCATGACTCGTGCCGGTTATTATACGCAGTTATGGTGGCGGTCGACCCGGAGCCCGGAAGATCAAAACCTGTGTGGATAGACCCTTATACGTAAAAATATACGTCTATTTCTTGAACTAACGAATATTTGTCTAAGAGCTATATTCTGGCCTAGGCAACAACTTTAGCAGCCTTATTATTACTGAATGCTGCTACAAGTTTGGCTGTTTATTTTATGTGTATTTGATCATATTGCATATCTCTTAATATTTTATAGTAATGGCGTCTTTATGAGCCTCTCTGCCTTGACTGACAGACTTATTCGAATATGTATGTTGTTCAAGACCAATGAGATACCTACTTACTGGAATTTTATAAATATTTAATGAATTATTGTTTATTTTATAAACTGGAGCTGATTGTTCAGTTAATTTATTTACATGGTACAGTCATCTGCATTAATTGTTGTACTATAAAAAAAGGGGTAACCTATTAATGCAGCTGTCAGTACATTTCATACCAATATCTTCCAGAGTAAAAATATTTTTCATTCCAAATATTTTACCAACTAAATGTTATAACATTTTAGTTCAATGTAATTAATATATTTCCACATATTTAAAATATTCTTATGGATGAATTAGCTATCTATTTAGCCTCTCTGTGTGTGTGACAGTAAAATGCTGGACACATATCGATGTTACTTTAGTCAATTGAATCATTTCATTGTAACGGACCATGTCTTATGAGCGCTTTACGTGTTTACTATATAAATATATATATTAACTTAAAGCTGACGGCTAGTCATAATTTTTAATCTGTGTAATCGTAAATGAATTTCTAAACTTATGAATGAGTGTTTTATCTTGAGTCTTTCTTACTTAAATAAAAGGTGTTTTGTGTGTATACATTTCAAAACGCAATGTATGAACCCTATTGTATGTTCTATCGGTAATGAACGGGCTAAACTTAAGTAGTACTGACTCAGATGATGTTTTAGTTTGCTCTGAACTTTGAACGAATGTCGTTGCATTTGCAAAGTAAAGTTTCCCAAAAGCCAGCTATAGTATGCGTCATACTTTAAGGCGAAAGCGTCAGGATAGCTCGCGAAATTCAATATTTTTTACGTTTTTTTGCAATTTGCAGGTATCTCAGCAGGTTGTATGTCAACATACGTGTATTTGATACGGTCGCTAATCATACTTTAATAAACATAAACCCAAACAATGAGCTGCCAATTGCAAAAATCGTAAGAAAGTTTGAATTTCGCGGGCTACCTTAGCGCTTCCCTCTTAAGGCGGCTCCTCAGTGCGCTTCTCGCAGCGCAATACCGCCCCCCTCCCCCCCCCCGCTGACACATGAACTTCTTACTGTGCAGCGACTCGCCGCATGTTCCGAGCAGTCATAAAGTTTGCATCAGGCTGTATTATCAAGTACAAGGTATAAGATAATCTAAGTTCTGATCCTTTTCATTTGAAAAATATTGTCTTCTCTACTGTTCTGTTAATTTGCATTTTCCCAAATTTCAGCGCAAAGTACAGGACTTATTCTTGGTACAAAACGTGTCGTAGTTACACCAACAGATCAGCTTGTTACTAGTTTGATGCAATTATTTTATTTTTTTGTGCACCTACAATTACCTCTTATGTTCTACTAACATTCATTTACTTCTATAGTTGTGCAATTATTATCTTTATCAAAACGAATACATACAAATTGATATAGGAGTCGCTAAATATTTTATATTTGCAGAGTTAAATTGAAAATCTAATTATTTAATGTTTCTTTGTTTTGTTTTTATATTATGACAACTAAACGAGGCTTATGACAAAAATACAATTATGATGTACATACATTCCATATGATGGTTTTATTTTTATGATTATTGACGTGTGTGTCTATAATATTATTAGAATTTAAATATAAAATAGTTTATATGAATTTATCACCAAATTTTAAAGTTAAGTATATACTTATGCATTTGTGTTATGGCCGGTCCTAAAAAAAGATTTTTGCTGGTGTTAAAGTCTGTAATCAACTAATCCTTCCGTGTTAAACAAAGTCAGGGAAATTAATTGTTTTTGCTAAGTGACGATCAACTTACACAGGATGGATTTTTGAGACGGGGCAGTAAGGATAGTTACCATAACTGTTGTAGTTACAGAAAAACGATTTTAGGAGACATTTAGACATTTTAGTAAGGTGGGATTCTCATTTCTTACGAAATGTATGGGAGAAGTTTTTTTTGCGATTTCTGACTTCTCTAGTAAGTACTCTAACCTCAGTTGGCCCCATAGTTTTTTGATCCTTATAAGAAACAGGGTCGAATAGCATCAAAAATCGTTTTTGTGAAAATGGCCCATTTTCTTGCTGACTGTACTTTTTTTCAAAATCTGTGAATAGGGATCAAAATTTAAAAAAAAATTAAGTATGTCTCCTAAGTCCATTTCCCCGTAGCTACAATGGTTAGGGTACCTGCCCATGCTGCCCCATCTCAAAAATACAGCCTGTATAGTCCATATATTCAAATCAAAACTGCCATTTTTGGACAGTTGTATGAAATGGAAAATTTGCGTAGTGTGTTAATTTGATAAACAATAAATTTACCTGACTGTATATTACGCCTAATAAAGCCGGGTCGTGTAGACTAGGCTTTATTTGTCATATTTAGTGCACTCAACGTAATTTATTCTTATGTAAATTATTAGGGGCCTTGTGGACCACTTCAATGAGAGACTAGGTTAAAACAAGATGTAATAATATATAAAATAAACATTTCAAAAAACACACAACAATAAATATTACAGAAAAATAAAAATAATATGAAATATTACAAACATTTAAATCCCCACAGATGTTTCACAAAAATGGTCATTTGAATCACGTAAAAAGTAGAATGTATTTGTTAGTTATAATTATACAAGATAAGTTCAAAGATTCCACTGCGGCCCGCTTTTACTGTAACTTGTACTTTTAATAATTTATTTGACACAATCACTGTACTTAATGTTATGTAAAATAGAAAATATATTATAAAATGTGAGCATTGATATTTTGAAGTTCTTTACTTATCCCGATTACCGTACGCATTTGTTTTATCTTTATTTTTTTATTTTAACATGGAAGCTCTTGGCTGATGGTAAGTGATGATAAGGCCGAAGATGAAAGCGAGCTTCACCCGGAATCCTTAACCACAGAGGAACTGGCTATCTTACCTCTAACTGCCGAAACACAACAAATGCTGTTAACATTGTTGTAATGGCGATAGACTTAGATATGATGGTGGTCGCTAGCCAGGCCCAGGCGGACTTAAAACAAGCCCTACCACCAACCAAATTGAGCAGAAACTTTTCTCCCGCTGGGAATCGGACCTGGGACCTCTGGGTCTGAGACAGGTCCACTAGACCACAAAGGCGGTGCAGTGATAACAATGGTTCACAGTGTTGGCAGCCAAAACGTTATTCCCCTACGGCGCACTCGACACACTACGATGTTACGCATCCCTCGGCACTCGACTAATTACGCCAAAAATTGTGTATTACCCAAGTATCCGTATTGCTCGAATTTATAACACAGATTTCTCTCAAGTACCGTAAAATGGGGTGAATAGACACAACTTTCAACTCTTACACTGATTTTCTTACATATTTTGTATGAAAGCTGTTATCAAAGAATTGTCAAATTGCGAGTCTCGTTTTAATTTATCAAATAGTTGTTCTTTAATCATGCATAAATTTGAGAATTAATTGTGAAATAGGAAAAAGTAGGCGGTTTCTATTTACCTTGAAACTGGGGTCAAAAGATACGACAGAGGGGTGAATAGAGAAAAAACGTTAGGGTTGTCAAAATCAACTTTTAATGTACCTATTTAAGTACTTATTTGTTTTTCAGTAAATAACTATCAAAAATAATTGAAAAGTTTAATTTTTGTAATTATAATCATAAAGGTAGCGTTAGCTTGATAATTAAGTACAAGAAATGATGTAATTCACCTTATGTGAATTAAATAAGATTCGAACACAAAATACTAATCGTCGCTACCGTCACTTACGCGTACCAGTTAAAATTAAACAAGTAAAAGTAAAGTAGAATTTAGAATACCTTATATTTAAATATATTAACGAACATTATAATAAAAATGGGGCATATCGAGAATATGTATTTTACAATTATTTTTGGAATGAGGCTAATCGCAAATATACCCTTATACGGTCTTAAATATTTATCTCAGAAATCCAGAAAATGTTAAATTAAATTGACCAAAACCGTTGAAGATAAAAAATCTAAATTTCAAATTAAAGTGTCACAGAAAAATATTTTAATAATTTTTTTTTAAAGAAAACTGTCATACCTAATGAAAAAATACTCGATTGACAACCCTGAAAATCATGTTTCTATTAACCTCTTTCTCGTTGCTATTAACCCCTCACTCATATCTATTCACCCCTTTCTTCGTTTCTATTGACCCTAAAGGCGTTTCTAATCACCCCCGACTCGGTTCTATTCACCTCAAATTTAGTAAAAAAATACTAAGTCTCGATTTTACTAAAAAAATAAGAACAAAATGATCGAATATTGATACTAAACTTTTTATTCCTAATAGATGAGAAACTTAACTATCCAAGTATGCAAATTGACTGAGAGATAACAGTGAAGAACTTGATTTTTTTTTTTTAAGTTTTACACAGTCAATAAACACTTGTACGCAGACGTTCACTTCAACAGCTTTTTTCTTTATGTCATTAGACTTGACGTAAATTTTTGCGTTTCCAGAATAAAGGAAAAATGTTGCAGTTTTATTAATAGTGGGAATAAAGATATTTTAACAGACTATAGAGCAACTAGAACGACCATAATCAAACTCTCAGTACACCCCGCGATTTCTATTCACCCCATTTTACGGTAGATATATTTGACTGTAATAAACCTACATTCTAAAAAACAAATAGTAAAAACCATAAACGAAGGCAAATGACAGACTACTAAGTTCTTAATAATCAAACTTTTAAGCTATTGCATAGCTTCTATCGCGGGCCTTGAGCGCGGGGACCGAATCCAGAAATTCCGTAACGAAAAAACCTCACGCTCCCCACTCCGACGGTTATTTTACTACACCAGTACCCTCTAGTGATCTAATAATTTCTGGCAGTTCCTTTTTCTGTGTACTGCGTATTTTATTCTTATAAATATTAGTTTATAAAATTATGATCTTCACAAAAAGTGTTTGTTGATAGTGGGGTTTGAACTCACGACCAGTCGATTACGAGTACATTCAGTTCCCCTGTTGCAGCGCAAGGCTACAATGACTTAATTAAAGCTTGCCAAATAGTTGATACCATTCCAGTTGAACAATTTTTAAACTGGACTAGACGGTTGGAAATGACTCATGTACATGGAATTTTTTCGCTGTCAAAACAGTTTGTCACTCTTTTTTTATTTAAAATTACTTTAGGTTCAACACTTTCGTCTATTTTGAAGTTGTTATTATGCTTATATTTGAATAGTATTTGACTTTGTTTACGTAGTTATACACTTTTACGACGTTCAGCACTTATTTATTTTGTTTTTAAGCTATTGCATAGCTTCTATCGCGGGCCTTGAGCGCGGGGACCGAATCCAGAAATTCCGTATATCAAAGAAAGTATATAGAAAGTATATCAAAGAAAAAGAAATACTGCATAAATAAAATAAATGAATAATTATAATTGCATAAGTTGATACAAAATGCTATGCAATAGCTTTACCGCGGCAGTCCCCGAGTGCCACACGTCTTTTTTTTTTTCTTATTCATTCAACTTGTTTTTCTTTAAAATTTAAACTTTACTATGAGTATTACACCAAAATGATTTGAATTTAAATATTTCTCAGTAGACCGTTCGCATGTTTTATATTATACTAATATAATATTATATACTATATATATACTTATACTAATATTATAAAGAGGAAAGATTTGTACCTATTTTTGTATGTTTGTATGTTTGTAATGAATAGGCTCAAAAAGTACTGGGCCGATTTAAAAAATTCTTTCACCAATAGAATGCTACATTCTTCCAATTTGACATAGGCTACATTTCATTTTGAAAAAAATTAGGGATCCTTGGTAAAATTTGAACAATGTAACCGAAGGTGTAGAAAAATGAGTCTTAAAATGTCTTTCGTATTGTCTACCCCGTGCGAAGCCGGGACGGGCTGCTAGTATATTATACTTATCCAGCCCCGGATCTAGAATTTTTTCGAGGCGAGGCAAAAATGCCGTTTGCTGCCCCCCGTCAATCCTTTATCCTATAAGTTTCTCTATGAACCCTTATTTTTTTTTTAAATAAGATATGTCTGACATTAATTTTAATTAAGATAGGACAGGATAGGGTTCGAGCCTAATTGTTCTTCAAACATATCTATGGCATTGTCATAATTCATCTGATGTGCGGTCCGATTTTCGATTTCTAAGATCGCAATCGCGAGACTCGACTTATGCAGATAAGCTTAACACCAATTAAGACAATCTTGAATGCAAGAGCGAGCGCAGCGAGCGCGAAAATTTTAGTTCCCTGTCTGAGATAAGTTCGATTTTCTTTTGACCCTTCATACCTACTTATGGATTAAGTACCTACTTAGTTGACATGGTCTAAACGTTTCAAGAATCAGGAGTTACTGGCTGCAAGAGTGAGAGAAGCGAGCTCGAAAATTTTGGCAGTAACATATTTAGTCAAATTGTATCGATCGATAATGCGCCAAAACTGGTAAACAAAGAAAATCGTGTCGACATTGCCCTTTCAGGCGTCGGTAAGGCCTGGAAACAAGGAAAAAAAAATGCAAAGCATGTTTTTAGAAAAAAACGGAGTTCCTGGCAGAATTCAACTGCACCCACCCGCAACCCGCTAACACCGTTAGACGACATAGGCCTACGCTAATCACGTAGTGATTTCCTCAGTGCGCCACCCGCAGAGAAAGAAAATAAGTGCTGCGCGTGTCAGTAGTCTTATCCTAGTTAAACAGGGAAACCTATTATTAGCCACACAATCTGTAAATTCTGTAATATAAATACTTTGTGACATACTATATTTATGTATTGCTTTTGGTTGCCTAAATAAATAAGAAAGAAAAAACGTTTATTTGCGGTGAACATGACGCAAAAAAAGAACACAAACAGAAAAAAAAAAAACAAGTTGTTAGAAAATATGTGTCACATCCACGCAAAACAGCCATGCCTCAGCATAAACTCAAAAAAAAAAAAACAAATCTTATTAACTTTTTAACTTCTTTTTTTTTATTTTTTATAATACATATTAGTAATTATTGTGATTAAATGAACAATTGGATGAAGGATTTTGTTGCTTTAGTCACTAATGCATCAAAAAATGCTTAGTTATTATTTATAAAAGAAATATAAATATTACAATAGTAAAAATCGTTCAAAAGTTCAAAACCGTATATGCTGCTTAGACTTTTTTTGGTGTGTAGTACAAATTCAGTGTATGTATTAGACTTATGACATAATATTCATATTGGGGTGTTTGATGTTGTGCGGTAATTCCGGGACATCTTCTTCTTATACCGGATGACTTTTTTTACCGTCTCGAAAAAAATTGGGTATACTAGGTAACGGAGTAGAAGCCTATGGCATAGCAATATTTTTTTTTTTTTTTTTCAGAAATTAAACTAAAATAAAAGATAAAAATATTGAAATTTGGGTGCGTATGATTTAAATTTAAATATTATTTATCGTATTTATTTATTGAATTATGTTTTTTGTTAAATTTCTGTGTTTATTGTTATAGTATGATAAGTTTACTTCAAATGTGTGGTATTTATCCATAGATCAGTTTCTTTCTAGGTTAAAGAAAAAATAATAAAAACTATGCCATAGGCTTCTACTCCGTTCACCTAGTATACCCAAATTTTTACGAGACGGTAAAAAATGTCATCCGGTATATAAAATTCTCGTGTCACAATGTTCGTTCCCGTGCTCCTCCGAAACGGCTTGACCGATTCTCATGAAATTTTGTGAGCATATTGAGTAGGTCTGAGAATCGGCCAACATCTATTTTTCATACCCCTTAGTGATAAGGGTTGTCCACCCTTAACATTTTTTTGACAGAACGAAGTCTGTCGGGTCAGCTAGTATTGTATAAATAAAACAATAAACTCACAGATATACAATCTTTAATAACGAAGCGTCTGTTATAAAAGACGAACCGACCAGTCCCTTTCTAAATAGGATCCCTTATAAAACAATAGTTGCAAACGCCAACAAAGTAAAACTTCAACTAAATAACATCACATTCATTAGAGCTAACATGACTAGACTTATTATTATAATATTATTAGCGGTGCTGTAGTTCTTGCATACTTTTTTGAATATATTTCTAAAAAAATATAACTCAGCAGCTGCAATTGAGTATCAATACTTTGCTAGTACACATTCTAGTACACAGTAGTGTACTAGCATGAACGATTTTTGTACGACAGTTCAAGTTGTTACTGCATTTTTAGTTCTAATGTTGATGCTCTTCTTGGCTGAAAGTTCTAGTATAGCCTGCCTTTTTGATAAAATTGCCCCATTATACCATAAACAATTTACAAGATAACCAGAACAGACGATACATTTTCTTTGTGCGTCCGATATCTCAGTCACTAGATCTGGTTACCCCGTACAATTGTACTATATTCTTAGAAATATACAAGAAATGGAACACCGCTACCATATTGTTATCAATTCGCCATTTATGAACTATACGAATGAATCCTGCCGATTTAATAATCAGTAAATTTCGTGTTGCCAGAGAAAAGATACGCAAGTTTAAATTCAGTTTTTAGTTATTATTCTAATTTAAACAGACTTCTTATTATACCATGCAAAATGTGTTGAAACAGCTCTGATTAATGGTGCATGAAATTTTTCGAAAAACTACCAAGCGTATGTTTTTTTTAGTCTGGCAGCATTTAAATTGCCTTCCCTAGCAACCCTGTGTTATCAGCAGGTTTTTATCAATGACATTGGCTGTGCACTGTTGTGCGATTTTAATGGCATGGAGTCTTACAAAATGTCCTAAGTTTACACCCGATCTGCCCTTCTAATTTGGCAGGACTTTTACGAAGTTGGCAATTTAAGTAAGAAAGTATGGTTTTTCCTTTTCTTAGAAATGGTCGCAGATTGGGTGTAAAATGGACCTCTGTAAGCAATAATATCAGCATATATAAATACATGTTTGCTTACCACAGACATACTAAACTATACATACTATACTAAACATGTACAGAATAAATGGGGTTTAAGATTATCTCTCTATCATTATATGCGATACAAAACTAGTTTCGAGACAATTCTAAAAATATTTCAATTTTTTTTGCCGTTTATATTGAACACCGTATTTATTGTTATTTACATTTAAAATCGACTTACGAACCATGGCGTAATGATTGGTAAAATTCCTAAAATACAATCTATGTAATGACGTTAGTTACATCGAGATCGGTCTAGCAATTACGGACAGAGAAAACTTAAGTATCTTGTCCTGATAAGTCGCAAAAATGGCGACTGACTGGCCGTATATTCCATATATTTAAAACAATCCTTCATTTTACACAATTAACTTTATCGTTTACAATTCTCACTTCTGTTTATTTTTAACACAGAATTTAGGTCGAAAATCAAATTACTTTATGGAAAATTTTAAGAAATTTATTCTTCCATCAATATAGCCTATCTTATTCACAATCCTGGCATTTCAAAGCCAATTATTCAGAGGAGTAAACAAGGCGATATAGTTTCCTTAGCATACTCTTCTTTCATACCTTACCATAACCGCACAGGTTAATAATAACGATCATCAATAATTGTCTTAAATTATCAACATACAAACATACCAGGATCAATGTTGTTAAAATTCCCCATAAAATTCATTAAAATATTAAAATAAGCATGAGATCTTGACAAATGTTTCAGATTAAGTGGGTTACCAAATAAAAAAAAAACGAAAATATCATTATCTCTTACTGTCAAGAACACAAAAAAGAAGGAAGCATAGAGCTGGCAAACTACGAGTAGTTAAGTGCCGTCTGAACTTTTTTGGAAGATTGTTCTTTCCCTATTATGTTGGGGTCGGCTTCCAGTCTAACCAGATGCAGCTGAAAACTAGTATTTCATATGTCCGATTCATTTGACTGCATTTCTAGCTATTTCCTTATTTTAACATAAAATAAGAAAGTTTTCAATAAAGCCCATCGAAATCTGGACTATTGTCTGGTTTAACAAAACCAAATAACAATTAAAATTGATTGTTTTACTAATTTTCTATGCTCAAAAACACTAATAATGGTTGAATTTTATTTATTGATCAGTGCCAAATTTTTTAATACATATCGGGAAGGATAGTGTACCTTGGAATCATAGGAAATGGTGGGAAAATTCGAAAAGAGTGATCGTGAAGATAATTAGATCATTTTGGTGATAATAAGGGTGATAATCGTGAGTCAGGATATAAGTGTTTACATATAGACTAGTCTAGGGTAAGGTTTGGGTAGATTTAATATAAAATGCTTGGTTTATATTAAAATTACGTGTAAAAATATTAAATGCAAAATACTTAACCTATTTTTTCGGCAATCTGAGGCTTTAAAGCGACTTCAGCTAGTTCTATTTGGCTTTCTTTTTTTGTAATTATTACTTATGGAAGCCACATAAATGCGTTTAAATTTTCTCAATTTCAAAATGCTATAAAAATGCACTCATAGCGATTGATAAGCACTCTTTGCCAAGCTGTCGCAAAAATGTTACAACTCATCATTTTCTTCAACTTGCAAATCATCTAACTGTTAAATTTACTGAAGTTACCAAAAAATACTAGCCTACACCTTCAGACAAACCTCTAGTGTTGCCAACGAAATAAAAAAACTACCATTTTAGTCATTTTCTGTTAAAACCTGTATTATTGATTGGTGTCTTATAAAACCGCTGTGATAGTAAAACCTTACCCTCGTGTGCAGTCTATATGATGAACTCCTGGCTCACGGGCGCCGCTAGCTAGCTGAGCGAGCTGTAGGCGGGGGGCGGAGGGCTAGCGTCGCGGCCGGGCATCAGTACTGCGATCTTGTACGGGGGCGGCGCCTCTGGGGACTCCGTCGTGGCGGGCTGCGATCGCTCTGAAGACTGTAGAAGTGTTGCGAGCGATATGTCGTCTGAAGGTTCTGATGGTGGTGGCTGGAGGAAGGAAAGATATTGTGTGAAATTAACACTAAAATACTCCGCATTTCAATAGCTTTAGAACATGTTTAACATGTCGTTAAGTCAAACGCAAATGGACTCTTACAGCTGGAGTCCATTTGCGTTTAACTTGAAACGATGAGTCGTCCGAAGCGGGCTACCGTACGCACCACGTATATGCTGACGTGGCGGTCGCGCTGCGCCGTGCTGGACACGCGCTCGGGCGTGCGCAGCGGCGGCGGGCGCGCGCGGCACAGCGACAGCGCGCAGCCCACGCCGCACACGCACGCCACGGCCGCGCACACCACGCTGGCCTCGCCGCCGCCGCCCGCGCCGCCGCGCTCGCGGAGCACCTGCGGGCACGTCCGCGCCAACTTAGCTGACGGGTTTCTCTTCTCTTGGCCTTCATCTCAAATGAAAACAAGCTTCACCCGACAACAAATGCTGTTAACATTGTTGTTACGGGATGGTGGTAGGTAGCCAGACGGACTTAAAACAAGCCCTACCACCAACCAAACCGAGCCGAAAATTTTGCCCCCACTAGTAATTGAACCCGGGATCTCTAGAATAGTAGTTCTTTATTTGCACAGAAAGTAGGCACAAGTTACAGATGTTACGTTTAAAATGATACTTATACTAACTACCTTAACTAAGGAATGCTAACAGTTATAATAATAAAGACTCATAAAAATATATTAAATTATTAAGTAAAACATTCAATCAAATCAATATAAGTTTAGCATGTCAAGATGAAAATCAGTAAATAATTTGAAATAGGCAATACAAAATGACATTATAAATTCGCCAAGTTCGAGGTCAATACAATTAAATTAAAAATATAAATGATTTAGTACAACTCTGGATCTGAGAAAGGTGGTCTTACCAGTAGACCACAGAGGCGGTTCTTTCGTTTGCAGGATCAAACTTGGAATTAGATAGGGCTCATCTTCAGGGAGAAAATAACCACCATATTGACTCTTAGACTCTATGGTTCAGAAGATGATGGTTTAAACTTCCATAACCCCTCCGAAATCAAGAATTAACAAGTTTGCAAAATAAAGAAATGACATACTGCCCTATAATTAGCCAGTAGTTTATATTCCAAAGTTCACGGTGCAGGTATGTGTCCTGCGTGGATACATTTTCACTACAAAACACGCAATGAGATTTTTCAGATTTGGAAAACAAAACAACGCGATAAAATACCGATGCCTTTCCCGACACCAAGCTATGCTCCCTTACTAGGTTAAAGGTTATTTAGAGAAATAGGTGAACTAACAAAGTAAACTCGAAAGTCCATAAAATAAAATGTAAAAAAAAAACTAAATCCAATTATTTCTCCAAAATATCTTCACATTGACAGATCCAACTTATTATACATATATCGCTCATTGCTCGGCTGATTTATCCCAATATATTTCACGTGCTTTTGATAATCCCAGATCAGATGTTATGGTTTCTCACAAAATGATGATTCAGATTATCATTTCAAGCACTAGTTTAAAATACAGGTTAATGCCAGCCATTACTTCTCATCTGCTGCAGAATGACTAACACGTAATTATCTATTCATCCATCTTCGTAATAATTCTGACGAAAGACGTCCTGCTGAACATGGGCCTCCCTCAAGTTTCGCCACACCGACTGGTCTTTTGTCTCTAGCAAACTAGCGAATTCCAGCGACCTTCACCGGATCATCGGTCCACTATGTGGGGAACACGTTGCCACGGTAATTGCATAGTCTTAAGGTAGGTTTAGACCAAACGAATGAATATGCACATTCTATCCCCACTCTACCAAATTATTTTTGTGTAAACGGAGACAGAGCATTCTCGGCTGTCGCTAAAAACCAACGCTGGGGCTCTGTTTTGCATAGGGTCGCAGTATTATGCTGAACGATGGCCGTTTTGCGTGAATGTGACACATATTTTCCTCCAAACTTGTTCTTTTTGTGTTATTGTTGTCTTTGGTTCACGTTTACCGCAAATAAACGTATTTTCGTTCTTTCATTATTCTTTTAATTCTTTAGTTGGTCTATCCATACAAAAATTTCAAGAATATCAATAAAATAATTTTCTTACTCTTGTTCTGGTTCTATGTTCGTCTGGTTTAAACCCACCTTTACCCAAAGTCTCAAATTCAGGTAATTTATGTAAACAAAGGGGATAACATATCAAAAAAATATCTTCGTAATGGTAATTCATATAAAATGGCGCAAAAAGAGGTTTCATTTTCTTTTAAGTACTGATTTTAAGAAATAATGATAAAAAAATAATCATACCGTAATAATTTTTATAAATTTTCGGTTTTAAACAAAGATATTAAAAAAGGAGATTTTCTGGTATAAAATATTTTATGATACTGGAAACAATGCAGGAGATACAAACATTTTCAATTTTTTTACATCTTCAACAACACTAATATTACAACTCTCATTCATAGATGCATAATGTAAGTAGCATATCTAGCCACATTTTGGATGAAAACTGTTTCGAGTGGAAATTGATTTTGGGAGGCCTACGTCTAGCACTGGACTTAAAAGGGCTGAGTATGACGATCATATGCCGTGTATCCGACATACTACCCAAAACATTGTTTGGCAACGGTATTTTGTTTGCATAGTTCTTATAATTAATTCACTTTAATTTCAGCGATGACTATTTACAAAAAAAACAATATGATAAAATGTTTTGCACCACTGTCGTGTCATTTTGACAGTGACATTTCTTGACATTACTTTGTTTACATAAATTATCTGAATTAGAGTCTTTGGGTATAATCTAACTTATTATGAAAAATAAACATCAAAAATAGACTCACGCTCACCTGCCGGTCAAAGTAGTACTTAGCGCCGGCCAAGAACACAGTAGCCAGTGCGAAAGAGACCAGCATGCCGAACTTTAGGTGCGGCGCCATCATCGGCGAGTGGTGGAGGCCTAGGGCTGCGGTCCGCAGTAAAGTGTCGGGGGTAACGGAGCGCGCGGCTGCAAGGCTCGCGATTGTCGGCTGGGGTGGTTCCGCTGGTATCTCCACGTAAAGACTAGGCTCATCGTTCTGTCGCCGCGCGTGGACCGCCGGCATCGGTGGAGGCCTAAAGGATTAGATTTTGCTGTTCGGTGTCTGGACCACAATAAAAGACATCATTCTTTACAATGATTGCTTACAGATTTTTTTTATATAAGGGCCTAATTATATGCGTCCGTGTGGTCAAGTGACGCGGCCGCACTACTGCGAGATTACACGAGACCATACGCATCGAATTATTTGAATAGCGGCTCGGCCGTTCGCAAATTCACTAAATTATAATGACTTGTTTTTCACGACCGAGCCGCGAATTCGAGCCGCTTCACCTGTTTAGGCCCTAAGGGCCTAATTATATGCGTCCGCATGGTCGAGCGGCGCGGCCGCTGTACTGCGAGATTACACGAAACCATACGTATCGATTTATTTCAAATTTTCAATAGCGGCTCGGCCGTTCGCAAGTTCACTAATGTCTTGTTTTAGACCCTTAGACTTGACCGTCAGTTGTCTCATCAATGCCTTAAGACCTATAGAGTTGTGACTGGAAATCGAAAAAACGATATATTAACTAGGTATTCTAGAGATGGTGAATATAACAATCAACCATTAAATTTAACTAATATTGTAAATTAACTATGATATTCAATAAACACAACATTAAGGCTTTGACTGCCGGACAACAGACACAATAGAAAAACTATTGTTAGCGGTCACTGGTGTCCGCGGTGGCAGTCACTGTGTTAACAAATAAAAATATCAAACTCCATCTTATCAATTTCAACATGCATTATTAGAATATTCGACCATTCACCTTGATGTAGATACTTGAATAAAAATATTAACTAATATTTTCAACCAATAATTATCCATCATGTCGACCGGTTATCATAACCAATTTTTTATCAACTAACTATTAACCAATAAAAAAATTCTACCATTATTCTCATCTCTAAGGTATTCCCTCAACCACCACACGTACATATATAAATTGCCAAACAACATTGATGGATTACAGACCCATTTCGCTCGTTAGCCACGTATATATGTTGTTTTCAAGAGTCGTTACGAATTGTCTATAATAGCGCGACGACTCGACGAGTTTCAGCCACCGGAGCAGGCCGGGTTTCGAGGAGGATCCAGCACCATGGACCACATCCACACAGTGCGGCAAATTATACAGAAGTCCGAAGAGTATAATCGGCTCCTATGTCTTGCGTTTGTGGACTATGAAAAGGCTTTTGACTCTATCGAGACCTGGTCTGTTTTGGAGTCTCTGCAGCGATGCCAAGTCGACTGGCGATACATCCAAGTGCTGAGATGTCTTTATGACAACGCGACAATGACCGCCCAAACCCAGGATCAGCGAACTGAACATATCCCCTTCCGTCGAGGCGTGAGACAAGGGGACGTAATTTCCCCGAAATTGTTATCTAGCCCATTGGAGGATGTGTTTAAGATGCTGAACTGAGAAGGACGTGGCATCAACATCAACGCCGAATACATCTCACACTGTCTCACATTGTCATACTGGCTGAATCGCTGCATGACTTGCAGCAGATGCTGGATGGCCTAGTTGATTCTTCTGTACGCATTGGTCTCCGGATGAACTTGGACAAAACCCAAGTTATGTTCAACGAACACGTCATCCCGGGACCGATTGCTGTCAATGGCGGTGCTCTCGAGGTTGTTCGGGAATATGTATGTTTACCTCGGGCAAACTCTGCAGTTTGTTAAGAACAACTTTGAGAGGGAGGCTAACAGAAGAATTCAGCTGGGCTGGGCACCATTTGGGAAGCTTCGTTGAGTCTTCTCGTCGCGTATTCCACAGAGCCTAAAGACCAAGGTCTTCAATCAGTGCGTCCTGCCTGTTATGACTTACGGAGCCGAAACGTGGACACTCACGGTACGGCTGGTCCATACGGTCGCTCAGCGAGCTATGGAGCGGGCTATGCTTGGAGTTTATCTGAGGGATCGAATCCGGAATGAGGTGATCCGGCAGAGAACCAAAATTGTCGACATAGCTCACAGAATACGCAAGCTGAAGTGGCAATGGGCCGGCCATATTAGCCGTAGAACCGATGACCGTTTGGGTAGACGTGTTCTTCAGTGGAGACCGCGAATCGGCAAATGTAAAGTAAAGTCCTCAAGTTAGGTGGAGCGATGATCTTCGCAGGGTGGCTGGTAGTAGCTGGATGAGAGTTGTCGAGAATCGAGCTGAATGGCGTGCAATTGGAGAGGCCTATGTCCAGCAGTGGACTGCTATAGGCTGATGATGATGATGATTGATGGTTTTGCCGCCATTTTTAGAAAAAGATGTGCATCCCTGATGTTGCGTGTTCGCCGCAGCACCAACAGTATGCTCAGTGTGTTCGCAGATCGGTGTGATTCCCCGATTTTGAAGAAGTGGAGCAGCTCCAAGCTGAATTTTATGTTTGTTTATCTGTGTCTGTATAAACACTAGATGTTAAGTAAAATTTTTACTCACCCTGTGGACTTTGTTTTAAAATAAAAGTATTCTATTCTAGCTCATGCCTTTTTCTCATGGGAGTAGGCGTCCACGATACTTTATAATACTAAAACTATTCATCTACTAATGGAGACGTACCCAGCATGTCTATGCGAGCGGTGCGGGCGGCGCGGCGGGCAGTCCACGGCGGCGAAGCGGTGCACGGGCGCCGCCATGCCCTTGCGGCCCCCGCCCCCGCTCGCGCACACGCGGCCTCGCGCTCGCCCTGTGGAAACACCTAGATGCTTAAGATCTCCTGACTGACTGAAGACCCCATACCAAGATACGAGATAGTAGGACTGTGCCTAATTAAATAAATAAATTTAAAAAAAATGGAATAGTGGGACTTGCACTGTAGTTAGAAGGTACCAGTTCCGAGAGCGACCGCAGATCGCAAACCGCAATGACAGACTGCGGCGACACACAGATACATAGTACAGATGAACGATCCAAATAAAATTGTGTCTAAATATTTCAGTTAACATACAAATTCACTCTTAATTCTCAAATACTTTAAAGTATGAAAACAGATCTCATCAACTCCCAAAATTCCATAGTTTGCAAGTACTTTTTCAGACTCCTACTCTCCTAGACTTAGGTCCCCATACTCTCAACATGCCACTTAACAAAACCAGTAACTACTCCACATACCAGCAGAAAGTGAAGATGGAACACGATGACGGCCGGTGTAGGCACACTGGCTGCGTTTATCTATCCAAAAATGCATTGGAACGCCTCGGTGCTAGCTGCTAAAGGAATATCAGTGGCTGGATAATGCCCTCAGTGTGCACATTGGACCATTGTATGGCTTTCCTGCAAGGAGAATTTACTTAATGATAATTTAAAGTTATGTGGTTTAGTTTATGTAGTCTTAGTCCTCTCACAGTTATATTACTTCTGACCGCAATAAAACAGCAACCTTATGACAGGAATAAAGATAACTGTGATGCTAAATCAGAGGTAAAATATTTGTGAAAGGACTAATATTAAAGTTTTTTTTTACAGGTTGAATTCCACTCCCGGTATGCCTAACTCATACATGAAATAAACGTTGATTGTATGTTTTGTTAATATAAAACAAGTTTTTGTGCATGCTACATTCTTGATGTTAAAGATCATAGTAGTATTTGTGTTTGTGCACAGCAATTAAAAGAAAATAATTGGTGTAGTACTTAAAATATATATAACTAGCTTTTGCCCGCTGCACCGCCTGCGTGGATGTCGTTTATCGCGTAAAAAAATAGCTTATGTCCTTCTTCATATCCCAGGCTATATCTCTGCCAAATTGCATGACGATCGAAATGTAACAGACAGACAGACAGACAGAGTTACTTTCACATTTATAATATTAGTATGGGTAGTATGGATGGTATGGTATGGTAATGGTACATAAGCTGAATGGATGTTGGTAGAATAAAAGACTAACTGCAGCTAAAATTACTTAATATATTTTGTGGTTTACGAACTGTGTCCAAATAAACGTTATTCTTTCTTTTTCTTTTATAACCCACCGTATGTTGTGTGAGCCTAAATATGAGTGGAGTGTCACATGGGATAGTCTAATGCCCATTTTCACCAACCTCCCCTAAACTATACCCTTGGTAAGAATCCCTTAGGCTAAGGTATCCCTTAAATGCATCCCGTACCATAATTAATTTTCACCATGCTAAGGGACACCTAAATAGGGACTACTTAGTTCCGTGACAGATTTTTTTTATCATAGTTATTTCAATAACCGTACTCAGAACAAAAATAAAATATTTACATTAGGAACATGTTTTTACAACAACTACGTTATAAAACATTATGTCAACATTGAAAAACCAACATTGTTGTGGGGTAGGTACCATAACTAAAAAGTGAAAAAATATTTTAAACAAAAAAAAAAAAAAACAGCAGAGTTCAAAGAAACCACTAAAAAGTGAAAAATAACTTTAATTTCGGAAGTCGGTGGCAAAAACCGAAAATACAGAACCAAGGACACCGACTTCCGAAATTAAAGTTACTTTTCACTTTTTAGTGGTTTTTTTTTTAAATTGGCTCTTTTTTTTTTTTTTTTTGCAAAAAAAAAATCACTTTTTAGTTATGGTAAAAATAAAATACCTTTTATAATGGCTGAGAAAAGAAAACGTGGTCAGAATTTTACTGCTGCGGACAAGGAAAAGCTGGTAAAATTGCTTTTGGACCACAGAGACATAATTTTAAATTAAAAAAAAACGGATGGAAGCACTAACGAGGCGAGATTCACCTACTAGATCTATTAGGGGAATTTCGCCTCGTTCCATTATACCAAATACTCAAGAACACGCAACCTGTCAAACAATTTGAAACTAACCCTTAGGCTAGGGATCGGTTAGGGGCTGAACATTCGGGCCCTTAAATATAAAGGATCCCTTAAGAGTTTAGGTGTCCCTTAAAATTTAGGGATTGTTGGTGAAAATGGGCATAAGACTTATAATAATTAATGATGAAGCTGTAAGCTAACAAATATTACAATATAGTAATACATAACTAGTAATAGTAATTCGTAATTGCTTTTAATTAAGAAGTTTTTCTTTAGCACAGAGATATAAAATATTTGCAATGTTATGATATTTACAATTATTTGATAACAGTAAATAATGATAATAGTAATAAGGTGAGTTACAGATCTGTTATTAGGGTAATTGTTGCTTGCAGACAATGGGTGGCAGGGCCTGACCTATAGTGACCTATATTTTAAATCTGTCACTATGTCACACCTAGTTTAGTGATCTCCTGACCCCCTAGGAGAGGAGGAGGGTGAGGATTTAAGAGCTCCTTTTGTTATGACACTGCCACATTTGATTTGCTAGAATATGATGTAAATAAAATAAGATTTTCTTCCTACAACAGACACCTTCTTTTCGAAAATATTTGTGCAAAATTAAATCATATAAAGAACTTAGTAGAAGAATTAAATAAAAAACTGAAATCATAGAAAAATACTTTACCTTTTTATTTATGTTATTCACACTTTAAAATGAAGTGACGGGCTAAGACCAGCTGGGAATTAAATATCAAATATATACCTAATAATACATCCATTCATGACTATTTTCACTGCATATTCACACGGACACGGCAATATAAAACCTTCTCACTTATTAAAAAATATATACACTATCTAAATACATAGCTAATACACTAAGACATAAATCTACGGTGTTATATTTTTAAAATATAATAAAATAAATCATCAATTCACTTTTGCACTTGACAGCCATTTGTGGGCGGGGTGGCGAGTGCGCGCGCTAAGCAAAACAATCAGAACTACCAACTGCACCATGAATTTGCAATCAATAGGTAATAATTTGCTCAATTACTTTATTAATTACCAAAACGCAAAGTTTCATGCCATATTCTGGGTCTTAGCATTAACAAAAAAATATTAAAATTTTATAAACGGATAAAAGTGATAAGGCCTAAAAATCATACAAGAAACTGATTAAGAGTTATTTTTATTCAGTAATTTAAAGTATTTCTTTAGCATTATGTATTTGTATAGGTATTTTATAATGTTTTTTTTTATATTTCAAAGTGAAGTAACACTTACCTATGAATAGTTTAATAACATTATTTAAATTTACCTCTCAAATGTATGATAATTTCCTGAAACTTCTATACATTATCTGTCGTTCAGAAACATAGCAAACTTTTTTATTTACTGGCACCCATTAATTAAAATATAAATAAATCCATTGTAAATAATATTTGACTAAATAATATCAAAAGATCTCTTTAGCTGAGCCCGAGTTAAATTTCTGAACGATCATAGTTTATAAATATCACCCCCTCCTCTCGAAAATGAAAATCAAATCAATCTGTCAAAAATTATCAAATCAACTGGTCGTCGACTCGTGGATTAAATTAACAGCAGCGAAATTATTTCTCTTGAGTTGAACTTGAGTCCGGTGTATTATTTCCCATACTAGCAACATTGACATGTATAGTTGGATTTTGTGATATTTTACGAGTGAATTTGAAGTTTTCATTGATTAGTGCATCGTGATTGTATGAGGACAAAATGCTAACATCAAGATTTAGGAGTAGTGAAGATCGTCAGAGGTCAGCGAAGCCCTATTGCCAGTGTTGGAATGAGAGCAGACCTACACCATGGGAACACACTGGTGGCTGTGCATGTGGAGAACACTCGAACAGTAAGTAGATAAACACAAATTTCAAAAATAAACTTACCACATTTTGTCTGTTTCTCTACCCACCTTTCGAGTTATCGTCAATAATATCTTGAAGATTGAAGGCAGATAAAAATGGACTATATACTTGGTTATTTAAAACATTAAAGAAGTTTTAAAATTTGCCTGATCAGTTAGCTATTTC
Source organism: Dryobota labecula (assembly GCA_947523025.1). Lineage (NCBI taxonomy): Eukaryota > Metazoa > Arthropoda > Insecta > Lepidoptera > Noctuidae > Dryobota > Dryobota labecula. The sequence goes on along the minus strand of OX383296.1, from coordinate 2,768,691 downwards.
AAGGTCTCATTACCATATACTTTCACAATAAAGACAACAGCTAAACTCTTAACAACATTAATTAGTACCAATTAAGATAAGTTCATTATTTATGCACAAACATTAAAATGGAAGCCAATTAAACTGTTATAACATTTTTCAAATCTAGATGGTTTGTTGACAAAATCTTAGGTGTTACCTGTCTGTATTACAAAGTTGGTTCAAAACCATTGTTCAATTTCTTGAATATTTTAGTGGCCTATTCTAAGTGATACTGTGGGAAACTACTACAAAAAAGAACTGCATCTGAACTGAACAAAATAAAAATTGTCTTTTTCAGGTGACCACTGGGCACTGAATACTGAATAGGTTTTTTTTGTTGTATTTATTCTTACCTGTCACCGAGATGTGTCCCAGCTATGGGAACAATAAAGGCTGATTATGCATATATTATTCAAATCTTTTTGTATGCTTGTGTTTCTGCGACAAATAAACATAAGTTTCATTCTCTTTTCTCTCTGTTGCCATGTGTATAAAATAATAGGTAAAAAGTTGTAAAAGCTATCAAAGTTAAAGATCAACTTGTTAATTGATTCTACAATGAATGATGCAATTTTTCTGTAAGATTACAGCAGGTAGCAACACATTCATATATGGTGACCCCTCAGATAGTCTAGCTCAAATGCTCAATAATGATTTTTCAAGCTGTTGTGGACCATTAGTAAAAGTGATATAATAATTAGTGATCATTTAATAATTATCGCATTTCATTAAATATTACTATTACCTGACAAATAATCATTAGAATTGACCTCAAATTAATGCTATGATTTCATGAAATAGTCATTCAGTAGGGTAATAATTATGAACTTAGAAGAGTTGTATTAATGATTTTTATGATTATAACTCTATAAATTAATTGTACCTGTGGCATGCCATAACTTGAAGCGACAATAGTGTTTAGATTTAGTGTAGATTTAGAGTTTGCATAGGGTCACAGCATTATGCTGAGCGATGGCCGTTATGCGTGGATGTGATGCATATTTTCCCCCAACTTGTTTTTATTTTTTGTGTGTTCTTTTTTTGCGTCATGTTTACCACTAATAAACGTTTTTCTTTCTTTCTTTTTTTATTTATTTAGACAATGCAAGTCATTGGTTGCTTCTATTTTATTGTATACCATGGCCAAGCACAGTAGTGGACTGGGCCACTACTGTGCTTGGCCATGGCATACAATACGTAACGGCCCTGACTTACTTGCTGTAGGTTGTGGATTCGAACCCAGGCAGGCACATTATTTGGTGTAATTTATTTCTCAAAATGGTGAAGGGAAACATCGTGAGGAAACCGGCTTGTCCTAAAAACAAAAATTCGAAGACATGTGACATCCCAACCTGCACTTGGCACACATGGTGGATTATGGCCCACTCCCTTTCACATTTTTATAAGCTGATCATGCTATGGCCGAGAAACTTCCACCATGTAAATGGGGATTTATGTTTATCTTAACAAAATAAAAATAATATTATGTAAACTGTGGATCATTCTCATTATAATAACATTGTAACAAAGATAATAATTTGTCAACCTTTGTGTAATTATGTATGTTTATCATGTCAATATAGAAAGGAAGTTTTTATGATAGTTTATGTTAGTTTTCATAAACATTTCTGTAAATTCATTACTTCCTTTTTGCATAAAAAAAGATTTTTTAAAGTAAATTTTATACAGGGGACTGCCAGCCATTATCAAAGACTACTAAAATAGATAAAAAGGTACTAATTAGAAAAGGCCCTATCAGATTATCAGCACTGCAGTATTTATTTTTTAAATATTGTAGTATTATGCTGAGATAGGCCTTGGCCTTGTACTGGTCTTTTCATTAAATTATGTTTTTAAAATTTGTTTTTAATGTAATTTTTGTTTAATTTTAAATGCTCCTTTTTTACTCATTGTATTTCCTGTGCATGTCCCAAATAAAATATTTATCTTTCTTTCTTTCTTTCAAAAGTCATCTGATTTACGAATGTCAGCCTTTCTTTGGGAACAAATACCATCTACAATTGAATATTCCGGTTCCTATATATGAAGCAATAAAGATACTCAATAGCGTCTCTCTACGATTGGATACCTTTACTTGCTCTTTGGTGTAATTCCAGAGGGTGACACTGGACTTATTGTCCTCTGTATAATATTTGTGCCAGTACTCGAGAGTTGTTACTTGGGAATTGTTAATTAATATCCACGTTAACTGACGGGTATAAATTTGGACCCTGCCAGTCAAAATAGTACGGTCTAAAAAGATTTCATTTTTGTTTGTGGTGGTGTCTAATTGGTTGTTGGGTGACGTCTCTGAGTGTGGAAATTGTGACTAAATTGTTTGTTGTATTGGGTTCTGTCCTGTAAAAACAAATGTAAGTGGTAATAGTAAATAAATAAATATTATTGCAACCAATCACTATGCACAGATAATTCCTGATATTATGCTATGTTTCTCCCTTAATAATCCAAATATTTTATCAAAAATAAATAATTCTTCACCATGTCCTCCAGTAAGTGAATGGCGTTGGGAGATGCCAGACAGCACTGGTACCAGCTGGGTGATGATGTGTCCAGACCAGAAGCAGGTCACCTTCCACCCGTTCTACAGCTCCGGTACCGCTGCAGTCAAGGGTGATACTCCGCTAGTTAATGATTTTCATTATTATTGGGAAGTAAAAATGCTGACTGAACCTTACGGGACTGATATTGTAAGTCAAAAAGTTTCTTTATTTTATTATTTACTAGCTTTTGCTCCCGGCTTCGCTCGCGATAAATTAGGATTAGACAATCAATTCAGGTTGTACTCTGCTTGCTCTGTAAAAAAACTCTTAACACACTACTAAAGCTTATCTATTAAATATAATATTTTTTTTTTAGGGTACCTACACGTAAAGTAGGGATGATAATTTTTAGGGTTCCGTAGCCAAATGGCAAAAAACGTAACCCTTATGGATTCGTCCGTCCGTATGTCACAGCCACTTTTTTTTCCGAAACTATAAGAACTTTTTTCTCCTCTAATCTCCTATGGTGTGGGGTGTCGTTGGATAGACCGTTCAAAAATATTGCCGGTTTTTTAAAACCATTTTTCTATTCAGGGATCGGTTTGCGTAATATTAAGCTTTAAAGTGCTAATTTTAATAAATAAAATTGACGTGTCTGCTTGTAATATTAAAATAACAGCTTTTTACTAAATGCATGTAAAAGTACAAGTATTCGGTTCTTCTAACAAAATAACGTTTTTATTTTTGTCAGTCTGTCCGTCTGTTCCGGCGAATCTACAAAACGGCTGGACCGATCTTGACATGAGTTTCACTGGCAGATAGCTGATGTTATTAAGAGTAACACAAGTAACTTGGCTACATTTATTTTGTTTAGTAGAAAAAGCCACGCGCACGAAGCCTCGTGCAGCACCTAGTAAATATAATATAGGTAATCTTATCTTTTGTTTGGCTCACTGTCTGTCTGGCTGTAATCATTTTACGAATTTTTCACTGTATTATCTTCATTCAGCCTTCAATTATTTATATTTTATGACAGATCAGCCCATACTAAATTGCAATGTATTTTTTACACAGCTGGGTCGTAGTTTATTTGTCGGGATCTACGCTGAACCAAGATTTAAAGTTTAAGCTCAATACAAGAAGAACGGCCTAAGCTCAGTGGTCAACGGGCAGAGTTGGTAAAATGTAATCTAACGACCTACTGATTACTAACTATGATTACATTTTGTAGTTAGTAATCACAAAAATTGATTACCTACATAAAATAATCGTAAAAAGTAGTTAAACATTTCGATTACTAATTACTAGAAGTAGTTGCAATCACGATTGCATGATTACCTTTTTTGAAAATTTTCTCCCTCAATCATTATAACTAATTTAATAAATGAACAATGTTTTATACATAACTATATAGCTTGTGCCCGCAATTCCGGGCGGGCGCGTGGATGTCGCGTATCGCGTTAAAAATTAGACTGTCCTCCATATCCCAGGCTATATCTCTGCCAAACATGACGATAGGTTCAGCGGTTTAGGCGTGCAAAACGTAACAGACTGACAGACAGAGTTACTTTCATCATCATCAACGTTTCATCCGAAAGACGTCCACTGCTGGACGTAGGCCTCCCCCTAGCACCGCCACTTCGACCGGTTCTGTGCTTCTCGCATCCAGCGGAGATACTTTCACATTTATAATATTAGTAGGATAGTAAAAATTCGATGTAGGTATGTATTATGATATTCTAATTGGGATGTGTGGTGGGACATGTTGTATAAGTGTTCAAAACTTTACTTCTAAAAAGAACACGTTTTTTTGATGACGCGATTATAAGTCTTCATAGATTCCTATTCTCAGTTGTTAACTGACAACAGCCATTACATAAACATTGAACTATGACGTATTAATCTCATCTTGGAATATAACAGTGATACAAACACGTGCCGTGTTATTGAACAGCTGTGATAACAATATGATGCATTGCGTCGGTTAAGATACGCTCTATGATATGCACAGCCACAGATTTGTAGCATATTTTATAATATCATTAGGTCACCAATGGCTGATCAGTACAGGAAGAGGAAAGCAGGAAGCGCAGGCTGACGCTGTCGCCTAATTTAAAAGTAAGATAGCTGGATTTTACTAGATTTTAATTGAAAACATCAATTTGTCAAAATCCAACTATCTTGCTTAATAATCTAGTGATTTCTATGTAAGAGACCACTTCGTAAATATTTCACGGTTTAGACAGCTTATTGACCATTTATCGCTGAAGAGGGCGTACAAGGGTCAACTTTATAAAAGGTATCAAAAACTTTATAAAAGGTATTAGAAAATTCTAGACACACTTACCGAGGTTCTTAATTGAGCCGTTTTTCATAATTCCTTCTCAGTCACGAGATAATACTTTTTTAAAGGAGTGACGCTAGTGCACCCTTGTGCACACGGCTACATATCAAGCTATACAAAACTAGTTTACGCTGGTCTCGCATTGTATAGGATTTCCATATAATGAGAGATCAGCTTATACTGGTAATGTATAGCTTGATATGTAGCCGTGTGTAAGCCCTCTTAAATGAATGAGCGCCCTGTATATTTACGATAGGCCAAATACGTCATAATGTCATTTTTTTTAAACAAAAAAAAAAAACATGAAGGAACAATCCAATAAATACGAAGTCTGAAAACTATGAGTGTTGTTCTGTGACTTGTGAACGCGGAAACGTTGGCAAACCGCCACAATGTCAATGTTGATCAACAAGTTCAAACAAATGTGTTGGAACGTGAACTTCTACGTTGTTTTTCAAGCAATTGATCTTTTGTATTTAAAAATAGAACATGATCTTTTGTTTCGCTTCCTATGTAAATAACGAGGTCTAAATATACATAACTTGTATGTATGTATGTGAAACTGGAATCACACCCACGCGGCACAGCGATAATTTTATTTTCATATTTATCATCTAAGTGAAATTTTGTGATAAATACGATTCTCTGATTATTCAGGGGCGCTTAATTTTTCGCACTACTTATTGCCCATTCCTTCACAACAAGAAACAATGAGAAGTGGCTTTTTCATTGCTCCCTGGTAGTGAAACAGCCAATTTCTTTTGTTTACAAAGGCTCCTGGAGTGTCTCTATTAATTACTAATTTGTAACAAAAAACAATCCAACCTATACATATCTACTGTTCGAAATAGACACCTAAAAAAAAACCGGCCAAGCGCGTGTCAGACCACGCACAATGAAGAGTTCCGTTGTTGGGATGAATTTATCCATAGAATAGTTTTAACATTGTAGTTGAAAAACAGAGCATGAAATGTAAGTTGGTCGACTATTACTCTGTAACTTGTAAGGCCTACTTAGTTGTGATAGTTATCCTTTTAACATCGTTATATATAACTACTGCTGTGAATTTTTTCACGTATCCAAATATAACAATTTAGTTGGCAGGGGGGGGCACTTGACTCTAACAAAAATGATCACTTTAAAGTTTAATATTACACAAACGGATCCCTGTATCGAAAAATTGTTTCACAAAATCGCTATATTTTTAAACGGCCTATCCAACGATACCCCACACCATGGGATCGACGTGAAAAAAAATATCATACCCACTTTACGTGTCTTTCCTAGTGTCGTCACATTACGAGTCTCTGAGCTAAGCCGCGGACAGACAGAAAAACAGACAGGCGAAACTATAAGGTTTCCTTGTTTACTACGGAACCCTAAAAACCAGCCTATTACTGTCCCCTGCAGGCCCTTGTGGCCTCTTTCCATACACAGAAGGCACGAGCATTGATCACCACGTTTGCTCAAAGTTGGCGATTTCAGACCTCTGTTCAAGTTTCCTCACCATGAGTCCAGGTTTCCACACGACGCTTCTTTTCATTTTAGTATCGTCCAAGATAAACTGAAAAGTCACATTGGTACCTGCCAGGATTTGAACCGGCAACCTCGTGCATGCGAGGCGAGGTCTTAACCACACGGCCATCGCGACCTTGATTTGACACCTGATTACAGGGAATTGCCAACTTCTAACTACAATAAACTTTTATTTCCAGATGGTAGGCCTGGGTACAAACAAAGTGGACATGGCGGACTCCCTGTTCACGTTCACCTCCTTTCTGGGCCGAGATGGCGAGTCCTACGGGCTGTCGTACACGGGAGCGCTACGACACAACGCCTCAGTCAGTCGGGATAGCACCGGCTTTTGTAAGGGCAGCATTATAGGCGTGAAAGTGGACCTATGGCAGGGCACCCTCGAGTTTTATTTAAATAGGAAATCACAAGGTGAGTCGATAGCATTTAATTTTTTCGCACAGTCGACCCTTCTTCAGTGGTAACACTATGCTCTTCAGCTGTCCTAGCGTAGTACGGAGTTTCAATAGAATAATAGGCCGCAAAAAAATATAATATAATAAATAATATATTATTTTATTTTATTTGAGGCTCGGTTGGCGCAGTGGTGAATCGATTGACTGCTGCGCTGCGTGTCGCGGGTTCGATTCCCGCACGGAACAAATATTTGTATGACCTATAAGTAGTAGTTCCGGGTCTGGCTGTTTACGTGAGTTTAAATGTTTGTAAACGCACCCACAATACAGGAGAAATTTCTAGTGTGGAGCAATATTAAAAAAAAAAAAAACAAGTACATTGGTTACCACTCACTGATGTATATCCTACTGTACTGTAGACTTTTAGATTTGATAGTCTCATACATACACGACTAACATAAGTGTAAATGTCTCATATTCTTTGAACAAGGTGTAGTCAAGCATTGGTCTCGAATCTGATAGGATATTATGAAATCCATTATCTCTTCCATTCCATATCGACGCTTGAAAGGCAAATTAATCTTAAATAAATGATTGATTAATATTTAGTATAATATAATGTAATGAATAATTTTAATAATTAGAATCAGTAACATATTATGTAATACAACAATTTGATAGGAAACATTTGCAGTGCCCTTACAGGGTGCATGTCTTAATAGTGTGTCATGAAATTTCAATGCATGCCTACTAACCAGTGTTTAACATGTAAGCAAATAAATAAATAAATTTTTACCAAACGACATGTTGGCAACTTTAAACTAGAGCATTTTAAAGTTTATGTTTTTGGAAAGAAAAAAAAGACTTTAAAATGTAAAAAAAAAAGACTTTAAAATGTGCTCTAGTGTTTACTCTGAGTATACTCCACTAGAGCATTTTTTTTTTTAATTAATCCTTTTAAATGCTCTAGTGTAAAGTTGCCAACATGTCGTTTGGTCAATATTGCCTTTCAAGCGTCGATATACATTATACAACATGTCCCGGACATAACACACCACCAAACACCCCCAATTAGAATATTGTGTTATAATCACAATACATACACAGATTTTTTACTATTATGTATAAAACATTGTTTATTTATTAAATTAGTTATACTGATTGTGGGAGAAAATTTTGGTCACAATACAAATCTACGCACGCACACACTCGCACACGTCTAGCGTATTAGGTACTTCGTCCATTTTGGTTAGTTTTGACTGTAATTTACGTAGTTTTAATTATATTTGGGATAAAAAAATACCTGAGATATTAAAAATGACAGAAATCAATTCAGTAAACGATTCTGAACAAACTACTTTCATAATGTGCATTCATTCAGTTACACATTTTATAGAAGTTTAAAATATTTATAACGTGAAATGGGTAAAAGAAATCGTCTTGTTGTCTGCTAATAACTTACATTACGATTATCAATCCATTTCCCAAGAATGATGATGAAATTTTGTTTGACCCTTTATTTTAACAGTTATTGGACGTCGCGAGTTCATCGACATTTACAATCTGATTTACCAAATGGATGAAATAAAAAACAATGTAGTATATAATTATTGTAAACAACGGGGACTGTATCAGTGAAAATGCGAAAATAACAAGTAAATATGCAAGCGTGCGGAAGCAGTGTGCGTACGTGCATGCTGTTGCTAAGCCAACTGCCGCCGGCCGGTCGGCGGCGCTCGCGTCTCCGCGAGTCCTTTCCCCGCACGCCCCCCCCGTCGCACCCTGCTCCCGCAGCGCGCCTTGTAGCCATTTATTCAATGTAAAATACAAAGTTTTACAAACAACTTGCGCATCGTTTACACACCCCACCCCGGTGCGTCAGCACTCATTCCCAACAGGTAGCCGTGCGATGCGCGCTACAGACCGCCGCAGTAGGCCTGACCTCGTTTTGACCTCAACTACTCTGATTCGGCCATCCCGTCCGGGCATCACTCTTTCCACTCTTCCTCGTGGCCAGACGTTTCGGGGAGAAGCGGGATCCACAATAAATACTAGGTCCCCCACTTGTATGGGCCTTTGTTCCTGCTGCCACTTTTTCCGGGGTCGCATGTCCGTCAGCACTTCTTTCACCCATCTTTGCCAAAATAAATCTGACAACCGCTGTGAAGTACGCCACTGTTTGCGTAGATGCATATCTGACTCGTCGAAGTCGCCCAGGACTGGTAAATTAGAAGAGGAGCCCAGTAAAAAGTGATTTGGCGTCAAAGTCTCCTCACTATTGGGTTCAACACTTACGTGTGTAAGAGGGCGGCTGTTTACCATGAGTTCCACCTCTGCCATTAATGTGCTCAGCACCACCTCACGTGGCGCCCGCTCCTTCAGGACAACCTTCAAGGCATTTTTAACGCATCGTATGAGGCGCTCCCATGCCCCACCCCAATGGGGGCTGACGGGAGGGGAGAATGTCCACGTGGTCGTCGAACCGTAGGTAAGTGCGTCACGAGCCAGCTGTTCTTCATCTATTTCAGAGACACATTTCCTCAGTTCCTTATCAGCGCCTCTCAAATTGGTTCCGTTGTCTGAATACAGATGTTTTGGCCATCCACGTCTAGCCGCCATCCTTCGGAGTGCCATTATCATGTCATCAGCAGTAAGATTACTCACAATCTCGATATGAATAGCTCTTACTGTTAGGCAGGTGAAGAGCACACCATATCTCTTTTCCTGTCTTCGTGCTACGGCTACGTACATTGGTCCGAATAGGTCAACGCCAGTGAAGGTAAAGGGGCGCTGATGGTGGGCCAATCGGGCCTCAGGCAAATCACCCATCCTAGGAGGTTGAGGTTGTGCTCGCTGGATCCTACAAAGCATACATTTTGAAGCTATATATTTTACGGTAGGTCTAATTCGTATAATCCAATATTTCTGTTTCAGTTCGTTTACCACCAGCTCTTGGTTGCCGTGGTATGATCTCTCGTGGTACTGTCTCACGATCAGGTGAGTAATATGGTTGCGACCATCAAGTATAATAGGTTGTTTCACCTCTTGTTCTATTCCAGAAGCAGCGTCGATGCGGCCGCCAACACGGAGAACACCATCGTCATCAATAATCGGTGATAAGGTAAGTAATTTACTTTTTCTTGATAATGTTTTATTTTGTTTCAGATTTTCCAGGTCTTCGGGGAACGATTGCATCTGCGAGTATTTTAATAATAACTTCTCTGCTCGCTCCATCATGGCGCCGTCAACAGTGCCCGCACGTTTCTTACATTTCTTTTCTATGAAGGACACAACAACACACGTGGCTCGCAGTAATCTGCGCCAACTGGCAAACTTCTCTGGTTCGGGTACAGCCGGTAAACAAATAGGAGTAATGTGAAAGGTATTTACGCATTCAAGGTCCACATCACTAACTTCAGGTGGCTGTACGTCAAATTGTTGCGGCCATAATCTTTCGTCTTCGTATAAAAAGTTCGGGCCGTATAACCATTCATCCTGTAATTCTTTTATTTCACAACATTCGCGGGTCGCGACGTCGGCGATGTTCATCTTCGTGGGTACATATCTCCATTCATTTATATGTGTGTACTCATCAATCTCGCCGAGTCTGTGTGCTACGTAGGCTTTATATGTACGCCTATCATTGTGAATCCAATGTAGAACTGTAGCGGAGTCACTCCACATAAACTTTTGTGACATTTGCATTTTATGCTCCTGTTTGATTGTGTCTGCTAATCGTGCACCAATTAAAGCAGCTTGAAGTTCAAGTCGTGGCACAGACACGTACTTAACTGGTGCAACTCGGCACTTGCTAGAAATAAACGCCACTCGTACTTGATTATTATGATCCAACCATCGCCAATACGCTACGGCACACATAGCTTTGGTTGACGCGTCGCAGAACACATGTAGTTGCAAATTTCGATAGTCCGCGGCATGCGTCTCGCTCCCACTCGTAGTCGATCCCGCCTGTGCGTGAAGGTCGTCGTGCGTAGCAAGCGTAGCTCTCGTAGCAGTCGTAGCAGGCGATCTCGTAGCCGATAAATAATGCCTGGGCAGTCGCACGTTGCCTACGTCTTTTAGATCGCTCACCCAATGTGTCCACTTTAGGTACAAGTCGTCTGATATTTCGTCGTCCCAGCTGGTAGCAGATCTCCACGCGTCTTGCAACATAATTTTTCCTTTTATTGTAAACGGTGATAAGAAGCCGAAGACATCAAATATGGACATGATCACTCGTAACATTTCTCTTTTTGAGGGTTTCTTCTGTCCCGTGATAATATTGTTGGGGATTTTTTTTTATGACACATCAAATCCTAAAGTATCATCTTTCGGATTCCAGATAAGGCCGAGCGTACGTTCGCCGTCGTATTGTTGTCCGACTTTGAATGTCACTGCTGTCGATCGTAGATATTCTGTAGGTATTGTGTTTAGCACGGCGTGATTATTGCAGGTCCAGTTCGTCATCTCGAAACCTCCTTCTTTATGTATTTGATTTATTTGATTCACCACTCTGGCAGCTGTTTCTTCGTCTTGAAAGCTATCGATGTAGTCGTCCATGTAATGTTGTTTCTGTATCGCTTGCACGGCGGCTGGCATAGATGTTTTGTAGCGTTCAGCATTTTTGTTTTTTATAAATTGTGCTATAAATGGTGAGCAATTAGCACCGAAGATTAACGAACTCATCGCATAAGTTTTTACAGGTTCTTCCGACGATTCTCGCCACAAGAATCGGAGCGCGTCTCTGTCTTCGTTTCTAATCTTTATTCGCAGAAACATGTCACGAATATCGCCCGTTATGCCGATTCTGTTTTCTCGGAATCTTAACATAGTTCCATACAGAGATATAAGTAGGTCAGGGCCTTTGAGTAAATAATCGTTAAGACACACACCGTTAGAGTTAGCGGCAGCGTCAAAGACCAGCCTCAGCTTCTGTTTGTTGGGGTTGTCGACCCCAAAGTGTGGGAGGTACCAAGTTTTGCTAGGTCCGTCCGTGTCTTCTATTTGTGCAGCATAATCATTAGATAGTAGATGTTCTATGCGTTCTCTGTATCTACTAGCGTAGCCTGTGTTGGACATTTTCTTCTCGACGCTGCGCAGCCTTGACATCGCGTTAGTGTATGAGTCAGGTAATTTACTTAGTGGGTCTTTCCACGGTAGTCCGACGTACCACCTGCCATCTTTTAATTCGGCGGTGCGCTCCAAACAGTCTAGCGCCTGAAGATCTTCTACGTTCTTTCTAGGTTTAACAGAAACACCAGTGTTTTCGATTGCGTAAGACTGGCGTATTTCCTCGTGGATGTTTCGCAGCACACGTTCAGTTTCCATGTTTTCATCATGCATGAAAAATGTAGATTGCAGATGCAGCGACGACACAGCACCTGTTAGCGACGGAGCGCGCACGCAGCCATGCACACACCAGCCCAGAGGAGTACGTGTCAGGTAAGGTTCATTTGCTTTGCCTTTTATTATTTCTAGCGGCAAGATCAAATGGTAATTGTCCTGACCTATTAATATTTCTGGTTTGCATTGTCCATCACTACTTTTTAATTCAGGTTTTAGTTCACTAAAGTCGACTGCGGTTTTATTTTGTGCCGGTAAGTTCATATTAACACTACGCGCTTTTATCATAAAGTTTGTTCCTTCAAAGTTTGATATGTTTAAGTCAATTATTTCACTGTCACATATTAGCTCACTTTTGTCCCAAGCGCCGCACACACGCATAGATTGCCTGTAGCCGCGCAAACCTAATCGCGCTACGAGCGACTCGCTTATCAATGTCACTGTCGAGCCGTCGTCCAAAAGTGCCACACTGCGCGACGTTCCGTTTGGTCCATTTATTATAACCGGTACAGTTTTTAATAACACTTTACGATTGTCCAGATTTATATGAGTTATAGTTTCCACAATAGTCGTATCACTCTTTTCGGTCACTGTAGACGAAGTCGGTTGTTCGTCTTTGTTTGTTTCTTTTATGTTATAGTGTAACAAACGATGATGATTCTTGCCACAACTTTCACACGCGGCAGAAGTACAAGTGTCATTCCTGTGTCGTGCCATCAGACATTTAAAGCAGATATTACGGCGTTTCACATATGTCCATCTATCTTTGCGTAGTGCTTTTTTGAATTTCTTGCACTCGGGTAATGTATGTTTTGATTGATGACAAAACCCACATTGATCACTGTTGTTTTTATTTTCAGTTTGTTCACTGTTCACTAATACTGTTTGTGACTTAAGTTTGTTGTGACTACTGCTATATTGTTGCGTAGTAAATAGATTTACACTACACTGTGTTATTTTCAAGGCTTCTAAATTCAAAAACTCAGATAACACGATGAGACTTGGTTTCGTATTATGTTCTAGAAGTGGATAACTGTAGTCAGTCCATTTGGAGATCAATACTGTAGGTAATTTTGATAACACAGTTGACATGAGGGCCATGCCCTTCAGATAATCTTCGCAGCCCATAGCTGTCACTGCTGCGACACAGTTTTTTACTTTAACTGAGAACGGAACAATTTCTCTTTGATATTCCTGTGATATCGGTCGTAGTTTGTTTATGTCGTGTAATATTCTGGATATTATGACATCGGAATTGCCGAATTGCAGCTGCAGTGTAGCCATTACGACGGCAGGAGAGGTGACGCCGATCAGCAACGCCATAACTGCTTCTTTAGCACGTCCGTGCAGACTCTTTCGAATCCGCCACAGGTTCTCCCGGTCACTGAACTTGCCGACGGCGGACGATTCCTCATATGCTTGTTTGTAGTGTAGCCACTCCAACGGGTCACCATCGAATACTGGTAATTCTTTAGGCATACACAGACGGTTAAACATGTTTGCGTTGGTTCCATTGGTACCGTGAGTGGCGGCAGCAGCTAGGTCCTTGAGTGCACTCGCCAGCATGTGCATGGTGTCATCAGTACCGTCGAGCGCGGGCGCGGCGGTCATGCGTTCTGGCCGGAGTACGGGTTCAGTAGCAGAAGGTATTGGGCCGGCGGCCTTCATTAGTTCCTGCTGACTGGATTCTAACCATTCTTCCACATCACGGTGCTGAAACTCACTGGGTTCCTTTTCAGACTTTAAGCTCTCGAGCTCCGCCAGGTCCACAGCGAGCTTTTTATCAATCAGGTCCATTTGTAGTCGCGCTTTCTCTTTCGCGGCTTCTAGTAGCAACTGCGCTCTCCTTGCCTTCGCTGAAGATGTACTCGATTTTCTTGAAACTTTCGAGGTCTGACTGGCAGGTGGAGAGTATTTCGCGTCTTCTTTTGTAACTTGAGTAGCTTCATTTTTGCTCGCCATATTTTGTGGTTTGAGTTCGCTTCGTACTGTGCTTCGCGTGCCCACCATTTTGTTTTCGGTGCGCGGCGGCGTGCGGAGCATTTATGTGCGTTCTCGAACCGATTCTTCGTGTTTTTTTAATGCTAATTCACTTGATCCGGCTCGAAGGACCAGCGGATGTAAACAACGGGGACTGTATCAGTGAAAATGCGAAAATAACAAGTAAATATGCAAGCGTGCGGAAGCAGTGTGCGTACGTGCATGCTGTTGCTAAGCCAACTGCCGCCGGCCGGTCGGCGGCGCTCGCGTCTCCGCGAGTCCTTTCCCCGCACGCCCCCCCCGTCGCACCCTGCTCCCGCAGCGCGCCTTGTAGCCATTTATTCAATGTAAAATACAAAGTTTTACAAACAACTTGCGCATCGTTTACAATTATAATTAATTAATAAAATTAAAATGTCTGTTTGTAATGTCAAAATAACAACTTTTTACTAAATGCATATGAAAGGATAAACGGTACTTATAAAAAAAAAACGTTTTTTCTGTCTCTGTTCCGGCTAATCTCCGAAACGGCTGGACTGATTTTGACGGGACTTTCACTGGCAGATAGCGGATGTTATAAGGAGTAATTTTACATAGGCTACTTACTGATTTTATTTTAGGAAAAGCAACGCGGGCGTATCCGCAGGCAGCAGCTAGTCTAGTATTAAGGATTTGCGCCAGTTTTACGCTATACCTAGTAATATTGTCTGTTTTGACTAAAGTTTATCAGTACCTAGTATAATAATCCTTGCTGATAACCATAGTACGAACTAATCAGCCCATGTTCCCTGTGGGTCAAGTCTTAAGAGTAATCTCATGATAACTCTAAGATACCGAGAGATATATTGGCAATAAGCACACACTGAACCCAGTAAAGTCCGTAGTCATATCCAGAATTAAATTAGAAATTCAATAAAAAAAAAAATTACTTGGTTACAAATGCCCGTATATTTTTGCTACGTGTTCAATGTTCGATCGGCAGGCACTATCTAAATTCAACAGAACGTGTCTATACGAACATTGTGAAAAAGCCCCTACCTAAATATTTATCCAAAAAATTAAAAAAAAAACCCGCATGCAACAAAAATGTTAATAATATAAGTTCAAAAACGAAAACCTGTAGAAAAATCACGCTCTAAAAAGTATAAAACAAGAAAATATTCTCATCTGAAATTGTTATGTACAAATTATTCAATGTTTATCGTCTATTAAATAAACAATTGTTTAATGTATTTAATGGTTCTCTGCCTTTTCGCCGAAAATTGTTTGCCAGATTTTCACTTGCCAACTAACGTTTCGCAGAATTTAATTTCGCCGAATAATCATTTGCCAACTTATCATATAATTTTGTTTATCTACGCCCATGCTATAAATCCTCTATAAAAGTTTCTGAAACCTAACTGAAACTGATCCCTTCCTTACTCATCAAACAAATGAGTAAAGAAGGGATCATCATCTTCCCCTCCATTCTCACTACTCAATTCGTGGTATCTTTATGAATAAAAAAAAAAAACATTGTCACGCACGCGCGGTTTACTATACTACGAGGGCGGGTCAATAAGTCCGTGACTTTTGGAATAAAACACAGATTTTTTGATAAAAAAATAATTTTATTTTTCAACGTAGTCTCCCTTGAGCTCTATACACTTTGTCCAACGCTTCTCCAATTTTTTTATCCCTTCAAAAAAAAAAATCATTTGTCGAGGTCCTCAAAATAGGCCTTTGTTTGCGAGATGACTTCATCATTGGAGTCAAATCTTTTTCCACCAAGCCATTTCTTCAGGTTTGGGAACAAGAAGTAGTCGCTCGGAGCCAAATCTGGAGAATAGGGCGGATGAGGGAGCAATTCATAGCCCAATTCATGGATTTTTGCCATGGAAACTGCACATGTGTGCACCCTTGCATTGTCTTGGTGGAAAAGAACTTTTTTCTTGGCCAAATGAGGTCGGTTTTTTTTTCAAATCGTCATTGAATCGGTCCAATAAGTTGGCATAATATTCCCCATTGATTGTTCTTCCCTTTTGAAGGTAGTCAATGTGGATTATCCCGCGTGCATCCCAAAAAACAGTCGCCATAACTTTATTGGCTGACAAACCCACCTTGGCCTTCTTTGGCGCCGATTCACCCTTAGAAACCCACTGTTTTGACTGTTGTTTGGTTTCTGGTGTGTTGTGATGGATCCATGTTTCGTCCACGGTTACAAAACGGCGCAAAAACTCCTCCATATTGCGATTAAACAACGCCAAAGCTTCCTGTGAAGTTGTTACACGATTGCGTTTGTGGTCGACTGTGAGCAAACGCGGCACCCATCTTGCGGAAAGCTTTCTCATGCCCAAGTGATCATTCAAAATTGAAACCACTGAGCCATGCGAGATCCCTACGGCTTCCACAATCTCTCGCACTTTCAATCTTCGGTCGGCCAACACCATATCGTGAATTTTTTCGTTTGTTTCGGGTGTAGAGACCTCAACTGGGCGTCCAGGACGTTCGGCATCTTCAGTGCTTGTACGGCCACAACGAAATTCAGTAAACCACTTTTTTACCATTGAAATCGATGGTGCAGAGTCCCCATAGTATTTATCAAGCTTAGCCTTGGTCTCGGTAATGGTTTTTTTTCGCAAGAAATAATGCTTAATAAGCACACGAAATTCACTTTTTTCCATTTTCTCCTCAAATTAGTGAGTAGTCTGATAAAAATAGCTGTCAAACACAAACTAACTGACGCAGCAAGTTTAAATTTTGACAGGAGTCAACTGACAGATGCCTGTTGACAGGAGCAGTGTTGCTGTTTCAGTAAAGAGGTCAGAAATTCAAAAAGTCACGGACTTATTGACCCGCCCTCGTATACCATAGCGTCGTATCCCGCCATTTTTGTTCGATATTAGTATTGCAAAAACTGTTTCAGGACCTTTTATTGAGGATTAATGTCATGGGTGTAGATAAAGTCTTGTATGCAACTGTAATATTAGGTATTAAAACATGAATGTGATACTATTATCACACTCAGCTTCGCCTCGTGTGATAAACCCACATTCGTGTTTTACACCCCTTATTATACAACACTTGCATAAATAACTATTTATTCCCCCACCCTCACAGTTACCAACTGTACGTTTGGTCTGCTTTTCATAATGACACTTTTTAAAATGGCAACTTTCAAGTAGCAGAATGTTTTAGTTTGTTCCTTTTACAAAAGCGATTCGCTTCTGGCGCATCGCCGGCCGCTACCGCGGCACGCTCGCTTCGCTCGCTCGGCTCGTGCGTTGTTTGTCTTACTCTAACCTATCGTAATATGGCTCTGCTTTGCTGCCAATTTAAAGGTTTAACGTTATTTTTGAGATTCTTAAATAAAAAAATTATGTAGAAATTACACTGACAAAACGTCTTTCGTCTAATAGTTGTGTGGCCTAGTGAAATGTTTGACAAATGATTTATGTCCCAAACGTTGTCTCATTATAATAATCAGCTTAACAATAATTCTACCAAATGAAACGTTGTCATACAAAAATTGGCTAATCGTTAGTTTTCAAAGTGAAACATCGGCGAAACGTTGGTTGACAAGTGATAATCTGCCAAACAATTTTCGGCGAAAAGGCAGGATACCGTATTTAATACATATTCATGATGTTCATAGGATAGCCGTGGTCATTTGCCACTTTGCCCTAAAGCTTATGATCGCTTACGACTGTTAAAATGTATTGTTTTGTTAGGGTAGGTGGCATACGACTAACTACTACTGAAAAAATCACTATCACTATGAAATCACTATGAATATAAATGTATTAAATACATTAAAATAAAAACGGTCATTAGAAAAAACTTCGAATGGCCTCTAGAAGCATTCGATGGTTTCTTTTTTTGCCACTACAAAATTCTTAATGGAAAAACCCAATAACACTTTGCCCGACCTGGGAATTGAACCCAGGACCCCACGCTCAGCAGTCACACTTGCTACCATGAGACCAACGCAGACAGCAAACAGACAGACGGACAAACTCGCATGTTATTAGTACGAATAAGTTTACTTAACCCCAAGTCCAATGTAACACTGTTTGTACCAGTTATCTACCCGGGCCTACTGCATGGCACATGACCTCTATTTACATCTCCCAGTTAGTGCTATCTGTTGGATAAGGAACATGTCATACAACCACAACATACTTGACATGATAAGAGAGATAACTGCTTAATTAGTCGCGATGAACTGATACGCTGGCTTTGTTAAAACTGTCTGAAGATAGTATAAACTAGCTTCTGCCCGCGGCTTCGCTCACGTGACTTCGCTCACGTGGCTTTTTCTAAAATGAAAGTAGCCTAACTTACTCCTTATAAAATCAGCTATCTGCCAGTCAAAGTTCCGTCAAAATCGGTCTTTTTAGGGTTCCGTAGCCAAATGGCAAAAAACGGAACCCTTATGGATTCGTCATGTCTGTCTGTCCGTCCGTATGTCACAGCCACTTTTTTCCGAAACTATAAAAACTATACTGTTTAAACTTGGTAAGTAGATGTATTCTGTGAACCGCATTAAGATTTTCACACAAAAATAGAAAAAAAACAATAAATTTTGGGGGTTCCCCATACTTACAACTGAAACTCAAAATATTTTTTTTTTTTCATCTTAACCATACGTGTGAGGTATCTATGGATAGGTCTTCAAAAATGATATTGCTGTTTCTAATAACATTTTTTCTAAACTGAATAGTTTGCGCGAGAGACACTTCCAAAGTGGTAAAATGTGTCCCCCCCATGTAACTTCTAAAATAAGAGAATGATAAAACTAAAAAAATATATGATGTACATTACCATGTAAACTTCCACCGAAAATTGGTTTGAACGAGATCTAGTAAGTAGTATTTTTTTTAATACGTCATAAATCGTAAACCGCAATTAATCTTTCATTCAATCAACTCAAATATAAAAAAAAAAAACATTAATTTCATAAACATAAAAAATTCGAAAACCGTAAATTTGTAGACACATTATTAAAAAAAAACCCGTGATAAACTATTTACATACCTACAAATTTGTACGGAACCCTCGGTGCGCGAGTCCGACTTGCACTTGACCGGTTTTTGTAAGTGCTGTATATACTTTCATATGCATTTAATAAAAAGCTCGGCTGTCCCATTTCAAAACCTATAAGGGACACTTTTTACAAAAATCGTTCTATTACATAATCTTGCTAACCTAATAAGTCCCTACCAAATACAAAAACACCAGCATTGAAAACTCACATATAAGCAGATATATTTAAGCATCGATACATAGTAAGTGCACCATTCACTGCCTTATGACTGTGACTTTAAACCTAGTAAGGTTTAACCATTTCAGAACCTAGTAAGTCTCTGAGACTTGCTAGGTTTTTAAATGGTCAATGCATTAGCATGAGAATGGAATAGCATTTTTTAACCTAACATAAATAATTTTCAAAGGCTTGACCTATTTACGTTTATGCGCTCTCCTGTAAAATTTCGCTTTTGGTCCTTGCTAGGTTTTGAAATGGGACAGCCGAGCTGTTATTTTGACATTGCAAACAGACACTTCAATTAAATTTTTTGTATGAATAGATAATTAATTAATTAACAACACCGTATTAATCTAGATTGCCCTATTAACATAGTTGATAAATATGTTTACAGTCTGGAAAACAATATTTTTGATATATAAGTACGAACAATAGCAAATCTCTGACGAATCTAGTACAATGACCTGTCAGTGTCCTAGTGTATGTGTGTATTTGTCATATTTTTTTTTTAATTATATGTAAAAGAACATGAGTAGGAACAGTGGCCAGCACATCAAGTTACATGAAACTGTCAAATCTCTCCAAATGATTTTAAACTTTAAAATGTTGATGATTAAGTTCAAAACCAAACGAGAAAATTTGACAGTTTATGGTAACTTGATGTGCTGGCAACCCTACCTACAAGATTTTATGTATAAAACATTGTTGGGAAAAAGCGCGGGAATCATCGAATTTGGCGGGCGTGATTTTTCTTTCGTTTTCTTTTTTAAATTTAAAAACGCTTAAGATTTGAGATAAGTTGTGTAAATATAAGTAGACTCTCATTAGATTAGTTAATTTTATTGTTTGTATATAGTGTACTTCATATTTAGGGTAAGTTTTTTGTATTTTACTTTTTTTGTCCACAATGGACAATGAACCGCCTGATCCGGGGGGCACAGTCCCCTCGGTCGGGCAAAATATAACAATTTGTGAATCCAGTATGGATACCGATTCATCCTTAACCAGATCGGAGCGGAAAAGGGCTAGAGCTCCACGTAAAGTGTGCAAAAATTGCAATAAAAGAAGGCGAAATAGTCACTCATACACTACAACAGAAATAAATAAAGGTACACATTGTCATTGCGACAATGACTCAGTCACGTTCGGTTCAAAAATAGCATCAGACGTACCGGTACATTCAATTTTAGTTCACCAAGAAGCCACTCCACGTTCTGTGGATGGTCCCCAGACTGAAAACCTCATAAAGTCAGATCTTCCCCAGAAGGCGCCACAGGTTGCTAGAGCATTGTATGAAGCCACAGACCTGTCGCCATACGTTGTACACATTCAAAAAAATTTTGATACACAAAACTCGGCTCAAACGTTACACCCAATAACTTTAGGACACTTTCTTAAAAAACGCAGGTTCAACAACATAATTAACGGTTCATTAAAACGCATTGGTCGTAACAGAATATCACTAAGCTTCTCCCGTTACGTAGATGCTAACTCTTTTTTAAATGACCCAAGTTTGGCCAAAGAAAATTTGAGGGCATTTGTTCCATCAATTAATGTGTGTCGCATTGGAATTGTTAAAGGCGTACCTACCGAATGGTCTCCGGAGGAAATAATGGAAAATATATCTGTCCCCGCTGGATGCGGGAAAGTCATCAAAGCAAGGCGCCTCAATTATAAAGTGCACGAACCGACCCCTGTGTGGAAACCATCGCAAACAGTCGTGCTCACCTTTGACGGACAAATTTTACCAAAACGTGTGTTTTGTTGTTACAATTCCATGCCAGTGGAATTGTATACATTCCCAACAATTCAATGTTTTAACTGTTGTCGTTTTGGCCATACAAAGGTACAATGCAGGTCGAACCCTCAGTGCTTCAAGTGTGGGGAGAAGCATTCTGCTGACACTTGCAGTATTGAAGATGAGAGTAATAGTAAATGCTGTCATTGCGGTGGCATTCATTACGCCATCAATAAAAAATGCCCAGAATTTGAGAGACAAAAAGCAATTAAGCATTATATGGCCCATAGCTGCGTGTCATATGCTGAAGCGTCACAGCTTCATCCACCAATCACAAAATTGTATGCAGATGTGGTAACATCTGCCCCATCACATACCACTAAAAATTATTTTTCTTCACAACCTTCGCCCCAATCACGTAACACACCAATTGTCTCCTCTCAAAGAAAAACCGTATTTCTTAAACCTCGGGATCCCCCAAAAACAGCTAAGGGTTATGACTGGGCAGCTCATCAAGCATTAATCAGTAATGAAGTTTCTGTGTCAGGGAATGGTGTTGCATTTCAAAATAAAACTACAAATAATAATGAGAGCCAAATTTTAAATTTAATAATCATGTTAATTAATACTTTATCTAAAAATAATAATATTGAACCGTCCAACGTTGCTACTGTAATTGATACTCTTTCTAACTTATTTAACCTTAATCATAATGGATCCAAATCTACCCAAGATTGTCCAGTGGAACTGTCGCAGCATTGTGAATAAAAAATCTGATCTGTCCTACATATTGAACAAATACGATCCTTTTGCAGTCGCTCTCTGTGAGACATGGCTTAAACCAGGGTTCTCTTTTAGAATTCCTGGCTATGCGTGTCTAAGAACAGACAGAAGCGATGGGTATGGTGGTGTCGCCATACTTATTAAAAATAACTTGTCTTTTCAATCTTTTCCTCTTCCAAGTCTCAGTGACGAAATATCTGCTGTCGCTGCTATTGTAAATAAAATCTGTTTAGTATGTATATATTTTTCTCGCCCCACTGTAAATATTCTTTCTGAAATAAGTAATCTTCTTTCAGTTTTACCTAAACCATTTTTGGTAATGGGCGACTTTAATGCACAACATCAGTCTTGGGGTAGTTCTAGTTCCAATTACTATGGGGAAAAGTTATTAGAAATTCTAGACTTTAATAATTTGTGTATTTTAAACACATGTCTCCCAACACGCCAAACGAATCCAGATGAGGGAATAAGTGCCCCTGACCTCTCAATCTGCACACCTGAATTAGCATCAACATTATCCTGGTCTCCTTTAACGTCTTCTTATGGTAGTGATCATTACCCTTTAATAATTTATTTTCCACATAAAAAACCAGCTGCTTGCAATCCAACACCACGATTAAAGTATAGACTTCAAAATGCAGATTGGGATACATACAAAAATTGTGTAGAAGAAAGAATTCTTGGTTTAACTAATTCCTTACAACTACATGATCCTCAGTTATTGTCTAATCAAATAACTAGAATTTTAATAGAGGTGGCAGATATAACTTTCCCTATTAAGAATGGTGCTACAGGCAAAATTCCTTCACCACCTTGGTGGGATGCTGAGTGCACTCAGGCCATTAAAAAAAGAAAAGAAGCAGAAAAAAATTATGGTCATACTATGACTCGTCACAATTTTGAGATATACCTAGAAGCTGCTCGTACAACTCGTAAGCTCCTTAGGAAAAAGAAATTTGAAGGTTGGCAAAGATTTTGTGCATCTATCTCGCCAGAAGTTAATGCATCTCTAGTATGGCAAAATATTAGGCGATTCAGGTCAGCATTTAGTGACACAGCAGCCTCTAAACTGCCATTAGAATTAGCCAATGAGTTTATGGATCATTTAGCTCCTCCTTCAGTCCCAGAACAGAGATCTTTAATGCACTATCCCTATGTTCCTATTCCTAATTCTGAGTTGAATTCCCTGTTCACACTAAGTGAGTTGAAGGGAGTCCTTTCACATGTTAAGGATTCAGCTCCTGGTGAAGATGGTATACCATATTCATTTATAGCTAATTTATCTGACTCGGTTCTTTTAATATATTTAAATCTTATCAATACAGCTTTGATATCTGGCAACATTCCATCAAGTTGGAAGTCTCAAACAATTATTCCCATTCTGAAACCAAACAAACCTTCTTCTAATGTTACATCTTATCGACCAATTGCACTTTCTACAGTTCTTGCTAAAATTGTTGAACATCTCATTAAGAATCGTTTGGAATGGTTTTTGGAAAGCAAAAACTTGCTAGCTACATCACAGTTCGGTTTTCGAAAGGGTAAAAGTACGATGGACAGCCTTAGTGTGTTCACAACTGACATTCGCTTAGCCTTCTCTTCTAATAACTCTGTAATTGCTGCTTTCCTGGATATTAGCTCGGCTTACGATAATGTCCTGGTATCAATCCTAGAACAAAAGCTGAATTCATTACAAGTTCCAACAATGCTGTCTAAGTTCATAATTAACATGCTTTCAGAGAGATCTTTAAATCTTCATGTTGAAGGGTATACATTTACCCGTTTAGTATGGAAAGGTCTCCCTCAAGGTTCTGTACTTAGTCCAATTCTCTACAATATTTACACTTATGATTTGGAATCCTCTCTAAATGAGTCAGTACAAGTCCTTCAATATGCAGATGATTTACTTCTTTATTTATCTGGTCATTCTGTTGAGAATATTTGTACTTCCTTAACCTCTTCTTTAAGTTTATTGAAGACTTGGCTAGAAACCAATGGTCTACACCTGTCAATTGATAAAAGCAACATTGTCTTGTTTACTAGAATGCGTAAGCCCCCTATAGTTACAGTAAGGTATAATAATATCCCTATGCCCGTTAAAAACCAGGTAAAATTTTTAGGCCTTATTTTGGATACACATCTTACTGGTTTACCACACTGTGATTATATTGCTGCTAAATGTGAACGAAATATCAACATAATTAGATGTCTTGCTGGTGTTTGGTGGGGAGCACATCCCTTTTCATTAAAACTACTGTACAACACCTTGATTAGAAGCGTATTGGACTATGGGACTTTTTTGCTGGAACCTGCTAATGTTGCTGGTCTTAAGAAACTAGACAGTGTTCAGTCCAAGGCACTTAGAGTGGTTTCAGGTGCAATGAAAAGCAGTCCTATTAATTGTCTTCAGGTGGAATGTGGAGACCCTCCACTTCATTTACGACGTCAATTTTTAGCTGATAGATTTATGGCTCGGTGTTTGCAATTTACGTATCATCCTTTGCGAAATAAACTTTCCATTCTCTCTGAAGAAGTAAATTCATCCACTTACTGGAGGCACAAAGCTACTCCGTGTTTAGTTAATAGCTTTAGAAAATACAATTTAATTAAAGCTCCCTGTCACCAATCTCAATTTCTTCCTGTATTTCACTGTAATTATAGTTCATTAATTATTTCACCAAATATACATTACAATCTTAACATTCACCGAGATGACGTATGTCATAACCTTAACTTCAACTTCACTATAGATAGAGACTGGAAGGGTTGTCAGCTCTTGTTTACAGATGCTTCGAAGCATGGAAGAGACTCATGTGTGGGAGTAGGTGTATACCACTCCCAATATAATATTGTCCAAAAAATAAAACTCCCGCCCGAATCATCTGTATTTACGGGAGAATGTTATGGTCTATTCAAAGCTGTCGAATATATACTTATGATGGGCTTACGGAATTCACTCATTTTAACTGATGCAAGGAGTGCCTTACAATCTTTGGCCAGATTCCCTTTCTATTCTCATAATCCTTATATTATATTTGAAACACGTGAACTCCTTTATAGGTGTTCTATTAAGGGGTATTCAGTGCATTTTGCGTGGATACCCTCGCATTGTGGCATTTTAGGTAATGAGAGAGCTGACCAGTTAGCTAATGATGCCGTATTGTGTGGAGACGTTTTTCCGTACAAAAATAACACCCAAGATCTGGCAGCTCTGCCCAGGGTTTATCTACAGGAATCCTGGGGTAAGCTTTGGTCCGGGCAATCAGTGAAAGGGAAATTTTATCGTAATATTCAGCCATCCATTTTTGTTAAACCTTGGTTTAGCAAATACAAACTAAGCAAAAAGATTACAACAATATTCATACGTATGCGATTAGGTCATGTGTGCACTCCTGCTCATCTTGCCAGGCTTGGCATTGTGCAGAACCCTGCGTGTGAATGTGGCGCTGAAGTGGGAGATCTGAACCACCTAATTTTTTCTTGCCCACTTTATGACCACTCCTCACTTTTCCAAAGTCTTGTCTCCCTCCGAGTCCCTTTTCCCACTTCTATTGCATGTATTTTATTTAATTTTAATGTAGATATCTATAAAACCATAGCTCTTTTCCTTGTAAATAATGATATAGCTATTTAAACATAATTTATAAACCTTATAAGTAATTCTTAGTATATGTACCGAGTGGGCCTTTTTGCTGGGTCACCTGGTGACGTTAAATGGTTATTATCTGTTGTATTATATTTCCTTAGTGTTAATTATAATTTATTATTTTTATTTAATAACAACTGATCTCCTTTCCATTTCCAAATTTCCCGTTATATTTAATCATTTCGCGAGTACTTGATTCCTACGTTTTGTTATCAAATAAAATACTGTCAGTGGCAATAAGCACGAATAGTGCAACGCCAAAAAAAAAAAAAAAAAAAAAAAAAAAAAAACATTGTTGCCGATTCCCTTGATGCACTGAACTTAAATTTAGTTTAGTTTGTGAACAAGGGAATCGGCACCATTGTTTGTTTATGAAATTAGTTATACTGATTGTAGGAAAAAATTGTGGTCACATTACAAATCTACGCACGCACACAGTCGCATACGAAAGGGTCTAGCGTAGTAGGTACTTCGTCTGTTTTGGTTTGTTTTGACTGTACACTGGAAGTGTGACTGTAATTTACGTAGATTTAATTATTTTAGGTTTAAAAAATTACCTATGTATATTAAAAATGTCAGAAATCGATTCAGTAAACGGTTCTGAACAAACTACTTTCATAAATAATCTGCATTAATTCAGTTACACATTGTATACAGGTATATTGTTATTGGTAAAACACTAAAAACCTTGCAGGACCGTATTACTAACATCATAAACAAGGACTTTTGTTCTATGACTTTTTACAAAACATAGTACTATTACCAAAAACAAACCTTCAAGATTTCGTTGTTCTTTACATTTAGAACGTTGAGTTTAAATATTTTTATTTTTGTATGAAAGTCTGATGAATTATTAAAAGTCATAGAACAAAAGTTGTTGTTTATGGTTTTAGTAATAAAGTCCTGAGTGGTTTTTAGTGTTTTAACCAATAACCCTGTATAGATCCAACAATACAATAATAACACCCGGTCTGGAAACCAGCTTCATCATGAAAGCAACATTAGTAGATTGTTGCATCGAGCGCAAAGTGAGTTATTAATGCACGAGTGTTATGTTGGTGCATTAACGCGAGTGCATTAATTACTCACTTTAGCAAGGTGCGTAATCTACTTTTCTTTCAACTACCAATCTACCTACCGTGATAAAATATACCTACTCAAAATAAAAACTCAAGGTAATGAAAACAAAGTTTTTTCACCAAGTCGGTTTTATTCAGCCGATTTTTTATTTTCAGCCAGTATATTATTGATCGAATGCATACATTTTATATTAAACTTAATGGGAGACATTAAACCTCTGTGGTGAATTTATATCAAAATAAAAAACAGTGCATTAATGAAAAACTTTGCAACCATGATTTCATATAACATTTCTGCACTGTATTGGTTCTAAGCAAAAAATACGTCCTTTGTTCGGTTAAATAGGTTTTGTAGTGATTTATGATAACTTAGTTGAAAGAAAAATATATTTAACAACCAATGTCCAGCTATAGATTTACTGTATGTACACTATGATTTTGTTAATTCCATTAACTTAATTCCACCATCAAATTACAGGCATATCATTCTACAATCTGCGTCGCCATCAGTCCCTCTACCCGATGATCTGCTCGACGGCCGCGCAGTCTTCAATGCGCCTGATATACGCAGCCTCCTGGCAAGCGTCCTTACTCGTCGACGCCGCGAAGATACTGGCAGCATCGGTGAACGGAGACAAGACCCTTGGACTACCGCCTGGCTTGAGATGCACCTTGAAGAATCAGTTTTGGTTGACGTTGCCTAATCAAAGTGAGTGTGAGATTGTATACTTAAGGCGGTATCACCCGCTTACTAGTTTTTTTAATCCATGGGTAACATAAAAAACTGTCATTTAAGGATCTGGCGGACATGCAATCGCTTTTATTATCACGATAAGAATAACATTGCTGGATTAAAAAAAAATCGGTTATAAAAAAAGTCTGCTTTTCCATACATTTTGTCTGTGTATTGCACTTTTGTGTTGCTAAGTAATAACAGCCGCACGGGTCGATCGATCTGGTTAAGGCGAGATTTTCCAAGTTAATCTCTAGGAATTGTAATTCTAATACCATTTTATTTAGAAACGGTAATGATTAGAGATGGGCCGAATGTGGTTTGAACCGAATCCGAACTTCGGCCGAACATTCGGTTAAATGAAAATTTCGGCCACGGTTATGGCCATGAGTGAGTAAAAGACATAATTTTATTTTACAGTAATGCTACCTATTATAATTCTATTAAATTTCAGTCAAAATAGTGCTAGTAGGTATTATTTTTCTTTTGCATTCATTTTATGTTCGGCTTCTCGGAACATAAAATGAATCTGAACCGAATTTCGGCCGAATGCCGAAGTTTGGTTCAAGCTGCCGAAATTCGGTTGAACCGAATGTAAACCGAATTTCGGCCCATCCCTAGTAATGATCAAACACATGAAAAAATTATATGTTGCTTTTGAGACCTTTCTGTAGGTACTTCGGGTACTCGTTACGTAATTAGACAAAGTTCAAAAAAATCCAAATATTTTGTAGATTAAAACTCATTTTATTTTAATACTAGCTTCTGCCCGCGACTTCGTCCGCGTAAAATTTCGGCCCACAACCCACCCCGTCGCATCGCATCGCCCGTTCGCGCAATTACTTCGTTTTCGCTTAGCGTTTTTTCCGACTTTTTGTCGTTTTGCTCGGCTCCTTAGGGGCGTAGCGTAATATTAAATAGCCTATACACTTATTTTGTTGCGAAGTTATTTCAAAATTATGATATCTCCTAAGATGATGATTGAAATCAAGTGATGGCAAAGACAATTTTGTTTACATTTAAATACTTGTGATTAATAACATAATTATTTGGATAAGGATTAATATTGTTGACAAAACTCCTTCGCAAATAATGCATTAATTTCGAACAGATTTGATTACCATAAAAAAGGTTATAGTGAGTCAATCTTAAAAGATAGACATATGCTGTCGCGGACTTTTTTTTTGGACTTTTAAAGAGGAAAAATTCCATCATACATGATATTTGCGTAACTTAAACCGTTTACGCAGCGCACGCAGCGGAAGCTCTCAAAAAGGAATAAATTTCCCGTTTTTGCAACATTTTTCATTTATGCTCCGCTCCTATTGGTCGTCGCGTGATGTTATATAGCCTATAATATTTCTCGATAAATAGACTATCCAACAATTTTTTTTTTTTAATTCCAACCAGTAGTTCCTGAGATTAGCGCGTTCAAACAAACAAACTCTTCAGCTTTATAATATTAGTATAGATTATAATACTTTATGGATTGAAAATCACATCAAAATAAAGTCTATGTTGATGTAATGTCCGTCGGGTTTAACATTGTTAATATCGTAAAACATATAATTTTGAACCCAAAATTAAGGAAGTTCACGGCACAATATACTCGCGCCCCGCTGCCACCTCAAGAACAAAAATGCACGCTTGAAGAACCTCGCCTTAAGCTACGCTTATCGCGGTTGTTCCGAGAATGGGTGACAATCTTTACATATCGAGACCCGTCCGTGTCTCGGAAAGCACTCCCGGCTGATATTTGTAGATCTTTGACAATTGTTACGGAAACACCGGTTTCGGGTTTACGGGTCGTAAGCCCGAAAGTCTGACAACCAGTCTTACCAAAGGGTATCGTGTTACCCAGTAATTGGGATGTGGACGTCAGATAGGCAGTCGCTCTATGTAAAATACCGGTAAACAGCTGCATCCGGTTAGACGGGAAGCCGACTCCAACATAGTTGGGAAAAGGTTAAGAGCGTTGTCACCGGTCCACAAGCGCCACTCCATTAAAAACATATTATCTCGTGACTGAGAAAGAATTATGAAAAATGGCTCAATCAACTACATATATCGGTAAGTGTCTCGAATTTTCTAATACCTTTTAATAAAGTTTCATATTCTAGTTCAAGTTTAAAATTCTAGACACTTACCGATATATGTAGTTGATTGAGCCATTTTTCATAATTCCTTCTCAGTCACGAGATAATATGTTTTTAAAGGAGTGGCGCTAGTGGACCGGTGAAGCGCTCTTATGCACATGATTGCACTTTTGTATGAAAAAGCAGTTTTTTTTTATGATGATGATATTCTAAGCTGGAGGAATAAAATTGACGTGTCTGTTTGTAATGTCAAAATAACAGCTTTTTACTAAATGCTTAAGAAAGTTTATTATAACAAAATACAATTTAAAAAAAACGGTCTGTCTGTTTGTTCCGGCTAATCTCCGAAACGGCTGGACCGATTTTGACGGGACCTTCACGGGCAGATAGCCGATTTTATAAGGAGTAACATATGCTACTTTTATTTTCGACTTGCTGCAGCATGCGGGTACGTTCGGGTGGAATAAAAAAAAAGTTAAATTACAAACAGACAATTCAATTTTATTTATTTGTATAGAAAATACACGCGGGCAACGCAGCTAGTGCACCATAATAATTACACCGTGTATTGAATGGTAATTTCTGCTATGATCGTCTATCAATCACCATCATTTGAAGTTAACATTTAATAATTCTGCATAGGTCGCGACTAGTTCCTATTTGATCTTAAATGTGATAACCAACATTGTATGCCTTAATACGTTGTTTTGAAAATCTGTTAATTATTCATTTGTTTGTCTAAAAACAACTATTAAGTTACTAACCTACAAACGCAGATTAGATTACTACAAGTATGATAGTGGGGGTCATACGCTGACAGACGTCCATCAACATCTCTTGGTTGTTATTTGGGTTCCGTACCTCAGAAGGAAAAAAAAAACCGGCGGAGTGCGTGTCGGACCACATAAAATGAAGAATTCAGTAGTTGGGAATTTATCCCCTGAACAAACTAAACATTGTAGTTGAAAAACAAGTTTTCCCATACATTCCAAGTATTCCAACTACAAAAGTAAGTTTTTACGCATAATATTGAAAGATTAACCATGTTTTTTATAAAACCATAGACTTCTTATAGGTTTTCCTGGAACTATTTTCTGTATTTTTTTTTTAATTTTAGGCTCTTTTAGTTTCGGAGATAAGGGGGGTCAATTTCCATTTATTTTCTTAAATAATTTAAAAATTATAAAAAAAGTTATCTGAGACCCACTTGTTTTTTACGCACAAATTCAGATTTTCATGGTGGAAAAATTATTTGTAAACAAACAATAGGTAATTAAAAAATTCTTAGTATATTAATTAACACTGCCAAAAAATTTTGTAAAATGGTATTAATTTGGGCAAAATGTTAACGAAGATTAATTAACCTACGTTAACATTTTGCCCAAATCTTGGCTGCTTATCTAAATATTTATTTTAAATTGGAACCGCGTGTAGTCATAATATTTATATTTACGTTGATAATAAATAACTGTCAATAGGACATACAATAATAATCATTAAAGTTATCACTGCGAATAGGTGTATAATACACCCATTGGCAGTGATAACTTTAATTAAACCGTTGTAATAACGTCGCTTATACCCAAAGTCTCTAATTCAGATAATTTATGTAAACAAAGTAATTTCAAGAAATGTCACTGTCAAAATGACAGGACAGTGGTACAAAACATTTTATCATTATTATTTTTATGTAAATAATCATCTATGAAATTAAAGTGAATTAATTATAAGAACTACGCAAACAAAATACCGTTGCCAAACAATGCTATAAGTAGTGTGTCGGAGACACGGCCTATGATCGTCATAGTCAGCCCTTTAAGTCCACTGCTAGACGTAGGCCTCCCAAAATCAATTTCCACTCGAAACAGTTTACAGCCGTTGTCATCCAAAATGTGGCTAGATATGCTACATACAATATGAATCTATGAATGAGAGTTGTAATATAAGTGTTTTTGAAGATGTAAAAAATGTGAAAATGTTTGGATCTCCTGCATTATTACCAGTATCATAAAATATTTTATGATACTGGTAATAACTTTGTTTAAAACCGAAAATTTACAAAAATAATTACGGTATGATTATTTTAAAATTATTATTTCATAAATTCAGTACTTAAAAGAAAATGGAACCTTTTTTTTCGCCATTTTATATGAATTATCATTACGAAGATATTTTTTTGATATGTTATCCCCTTTGTTTACATAAATTATCTGAATTTGAGACTTTGGGTATAGTTAACAATACCGCGTCAGTTTTTTATAAACAAAATAGTTTACAATATCGCCTAAGTCAATTATCATTAAGGCTCCTACAAACAGGCGCGACATGCGACGCGACACAAAGAGACCGCTAGTCGTGCGGCACGCGGTGTCTTTGTGTCGCGCCTGTTTGTAGGAGCCTTTACACAGAAAAACCGCCAATGTATAATACTAATAGCGGACTGACGACTTATGCGCAAGGCCAGATTTAGGGCAGGTTTACAAGACCTCTAGACCCGGGCCTCCACAAAGAATGGGCCTCCAAAATTTGATATTATTAGATAAGAAAAAAAATACATCCTTTCTATTTAAATAAAAATTATTTTATTCGTCATTTCCGAAAGAAAATTGGGGCCGCCACTTCTTGGTTGCCCCTACCTTTAAATCCGACCCTGCTTATGCGGTTTTGTCACAAAAAACAATTTGCGCGGTGCCAGAACTATTCGAATAACACGCTGCGATTGGATAGTTTTGGAAAAACTTTACGTCATTCGATGCTCCCCGGTAAAATCTATCCAATGAAGTTTAAAACGTCACATGGCCAAATTTCGACTTACGCGGTATTGTAATCTAAGCGACGATATGCATAATAATTAAATTACTCACAACATAACATCAAACCTGTATGCCCCGAAGAGTTGGGCAGACACATTTCGCAGTTATGTTGCCATAACCGGGCACAAATCTAGACTCCGGGCTGCTACTGACAAATTCCGGATGGATAAACCCAATAACACATTGCCCGACCTTGAAATCGAACCCATGACCTCAAGCTCAGCAGTAGCGCTTGCGACCACTAGACCAACGAGGCAGTTCAATAATTAAATAATTATTTCCTTCTATAGAAACGTGGCAAAACATCGTCCGTGTATTGAAAACGTAGTAAAATATTAAAATAGATTGTTGTCAATTTCTCCGAATGAAAGGTCATTTGCATTTGTGGTTTTTTTTAGAGTTCCGTAGTCAACAAGGAACCCTTATAGTTTAGCCATGTTGGTCTGTCTGCCTGTCTGTCCACGGCTTAGCTCAGACAATTTTAGTACTAGAAATCTGTACTTTAGCATGAGTATACATATTAATCACGCCGACTAAGTGGTAAAATAATATCTTGAAATAAGTGGGGATGATATTTTTTTTACGTCTATCCCATGTTGTGGGCTATCGTTGGATAGGCCTTTAAAAATATTGCGGGTCTGTGAAAACCATTTTTCGATTCAGGGATTCGTTTGCGTAATAATAAGCTAATTTTTGTTACGAGTCAAGTGCCCTGCCAGCTGGCAATAGTTGTTTTTGGATATGTGTACAAATTCACAGCAGTAGTAGGTATGTTTAACGAAGTTAAAAGGCAAACTATCACAGCTAAGTAAGCTTTAGGCCCGGATTCCTCTGTCGCTGACGTCGGTCACGTACCGTCAGTCGCGTAGCGCGCTGACCATCAGCGCCAATGAAAACATCCGTAGTGCGATACTGACCGCTCCACGGTACAGGCGTCTCCAAGTGGATTTGTTGTGGATTTGTGAAGCGGAGTTTGAATTTGGGATATTATTATGAAGCCGTTTATAAATTGTTTAGTTGCTGCAGCATACTTACGCAAGCGGAGACGGCGTCAATATAGAAAAAAAAAGATATCACATTCACCCAATTGTTGCTGATAGGGTGACGAATGGTGAATTTTCTACTTTATTTGAAAAGCTACGTCAGGACGAGGAAGAGTTTTTTAATTATTTTAGAATGAATGAATGAATGAATGCAGGACGTTGGCGCACCTCGGCAATCACACGTTCGGTATCAATGTTCATGGTGGCGGGCGACTGTACGCGCGCGTGCCGACGGTCGGGAACAGAGTGAGGACGCTCATAGCGTTCTATAGCGCGTCAGTCGACCGACGAACGCGGCGCTGACGAGCGAGACCGACGCGCGTCATCAGCGGCGCGTAGCAACTCGCGCGCCGCTGATGTCAGCTTTACAGTGTGGTGCTTCATAGAACACAACGTATATTCGTACGCGCGACCGACATCAGCGACAGAGGAATTCGGGCCTTACATGTTAAGGTCGATGCGCTGTGCGCTGTGAAAGAATCTGCACGAAATCGAATTTAGAAAGATGTATTGATTATTTCCAAGGTTAAAATTATGTAAATACATGTTTTATTGTAGCGTATCATATTTTGATCAAGATACAACCTGACACGGACCTGCAAATTGCATAAAATGCAAGAAAATTTGAATTTCGCAGGCTACCACAGCGCATCCCCTTAACGAGTAATGTTTTTTAAATACAATGTTAAGTTTGTTCCTGGGATAAATTCATCCCAACTACCCTTCCTTGTGAGAGGTCCGACACGCACTTGCCCGGTTCCTAAGCTACTCCTTGTAACATCAGTTATCACCCAGTGAAAGTCCCGTTAAAATCGATCCAAAATCAAAATCAATCAAAATCAAAATATTTTATTTCACATAAACCTACATGGGCACTTATGAAACGTCAGAAGCTAGGTGCACGGTTCCAATTAGTCGTTTCCTATGGAGAAGAGCCGGCAAGAAACTCCACGGTTACTCTTTTAAAAATAATTGGCTTTACAATATTATAAAATAACAGTGATAATAGGTATGGGAGGACAGTGTAGGCCAACCGGATTAGCCGGAACAAACGGACAGGCACAGGGAAAATTTAAAAATAGTATTTTTGTTATAAGTACTGTGTATACCCTCATAAACATTTAGTAATAATCTGTTATTTTGATATTACAAACGGTTCTCTGCCTTTTCGCCGAAAATTGTTTGCCAGATTTTCACTTGCTAACTAACGTTTCGCAGAATTTTATTTCGCCGAATAATCATTTGCCAACTTATCATATAATTTTGTTTTATTTCCCAACCTCACAGTTACCAACTGTACGTTTGGTCTGCTTTTCATAATGACACTTTTTAAAATGCCAACTTTCAAGTAGCAGAATGTTTTAGTTTGTTCCTTTTACAAAAGCGATTCGCTTCTGCCACATCGCCGGCCGCTGCCGCGGCACGCTCGCTTCGCTCTCTCGGCTCGTGCGTTGTTTGTCATACTCTAACCTAACCTACCCTATCGTAATATGGCTCTGCATTGCTGCCAATTTAAAGGTTTAATGTTATTTTTGAGATTCTTAAATAAAAAATGTATGTAAAAATTACACTGACAAAACATCATTCGTCTAATAGTTGTGTGGCCTAGTGAAATGTTTGACAAATGATGAAATGTCCCAAACGTTTTGTGTCATTATAATAACTAGCTTAACAATAATTCTACCAAATGAAACGTTGTCATACAAAAATTTGCTAATCGTTAGTTGTCAAAGTGAAACATCGACGAAACGTTGGTTGGCAAGTGATAATCTGCCAAACAATTTTCGGCGAAAAGGCAGGATACCATTACAAACAGACACTTCAATTTTATTTATTTGTATAGATAATAAAGATTATTCTATTAACCCAACATCTTTTTGAACCCGTACTTTGACCTTACAAACAGTATAAAATAAACAAACCTACATACATCACTCAAAACAAACGGGATATCCACGCGTCCTAGTACAAGATAACACTTTTATACTATCACCAGCTCAAATATGAACCTCAGTACACACGGAAAGTCAAACAAAAATAATGAGACGAAAATATTATGACCTGAGATAACCAAATAATATTAATGTTGACTTTAATTTTGTTTTATTTATTATCTAGCTTCTGCCCGCGACTTCGTCCGCAAAATTTCTTGAAATTTCTTGTTCTTCGGAACCCACCCCCTTGCATCGCATCGCCTGCCCGCGCTATTAATTC
The DNA here is from genome assembly GCA_947523025.1 of Dryobota labecula. NCBI lineage: Eukaryota > Metazoa > Arthropoda > Insecta > Lepidoptera > Noctuidae > Dryobota > Dryobota labecula. Next base: position 2,733,184 of record OX383296.1, on the reverse strand, counting down.
GTTTTCGCTTCGCGTTATTTCCGCTCAGCTCCTAAGGGTCCTAGCGTGATGTTAAGTAGCCTATATCCTTCCTCAAGAATTGGGCTATCATATTTTATTTTATTTATTTGAGACTAAAAACAATTAAACATTACAGCATTAACAAAAATTTGTTATAAGTATTACAGTCGAAAAAGCATATAACCCACACTATACACACATATGTTCACGAAGTCACATCGGAGTATGAAAAGGAACGCATGTCAAATAAAAAATAAAAATAAAATACATATTAAGAAGAAAAACACTTTTTTCAAATCCGACTAGAAGTTTCGGAGATTAGCGCGTTCAAATAAAAATAACAAACTGTTCAGATTTTTTATTAATATAGATATGCTTAAATAACCTCTACGAAAATAAATTATATAAAAATATCCGGGAGAGACAAGGCTAAATAAAAATAGATTTAGTTCATGTCAATATCAAATAATAATATAAAAAATATGTATATTTAACTTCTCGTATTAGTTATCTATTGGTTTACGAGCTATGCTTAATATACATAGATCGACAAACGAATCGTACTCAGGTACTGGATAACACGATACCCCTTGGTAAGATTGCTTGTCAGATTTTCGGGCTTCCGACAACCCGTACCAACTGTCAAAGATCTACAAATGACAGTCGGGACTAACGGCTTACCGTGCTTTACGAGGCACGGAGGGGTCTCGGTATGTAAAGATGGTCACCCATCCACGGACTAACCGCGGCAAGCGTAGCTTAACCTGATCGATCGACCCGTGGGGCTGTTATTGATTAGCCACAAGCAATACTATGAAAACCCAATGCCCGAATTGGTTTTCACAATACAGTGAATTGAAGTGTTCCTTGCAACAGCTATGGTGGCCGCTACATAAATCTGGAATAAAGTTCATTGCTCTTTCCTTAATTTCTCTGCGTACATTATGAATCGACAATACATTATGAATAGTTTCTTATTACTAGAAAAAGTCAAGGATCACGATAAAGGTCGTTTCGGGACAAGTTTATGTTTATCATTATTTCTGTTTACGGAATCACGGCTCGTACAGACTCGCGCGATATCGCGGGTGCGACAGGCAGCGACAAAGAAATTGCCTGCGATATCGCACTAGTATGTACGAGCCGTAATTCCGAAAACAGAAATAATGACATAAACTTGTCCCGAAACGACCTTTATCGTGATCCTTGACTTTTTCTACTCGTAGTAATAAAAAACTATTATATTACGTATTTGAACAAATGTATGCGGGTCAATGAACTTTTATTCCAGATTTATGTGGCGGCCACTTTAACATAGACACTAACAAAAATTAATGTACTTTGTTTTCTTCTTCCAGAATGTATCCTAGACGAAGATGAGATCCAACCAGAAACAAATCAGACGCCGAGTAAATCTAACACAAGTATGGTGAGTTAGAGTTTAAATTAACTCTTGCACTAACCATCTATTTATCTATGGCACTCTCGACAGGCGCGGGATGTTTGCTCTCTTTTTAACGCTAAGCTAGCGTATAGTGTTGTCTCCTACTGTCAAGACAAACACACGTTGAGAGTGTCATTGATAAATTGACTTGCCAATAAATTTGCACAATTTAATAACAAAATACTGCCAGAACTGTTAAACATTTATGAATATTGAATGTCCATATTTATGTCAGCAACATAACATGAGATGCTTGCGTATTATGTGGCGTATGTCTAACGGCCATTGTTGCATTTATTAATTAAAGCGCTACAAGGTTATTTTGGTGCATGGCCAAAATCGGAACTAACGCTCGCCGCCATCTTGTTTTTAGGGTTCCGTACCTCAAAAGGAAAAAAAACGGAACCCTTATAGGATCACTCGTGTGTCTGTCTGTCCGTCTGCCGCAGCCTATTTGCTACGAATCTAATAGACCGATTAAGTTGAAATATGGTACACATATCAATTTCTGTGACCCAAAACGGACGTATTATGTAAATAAATGAATTTTGAATATTTTGCATTGATGATTTTAATTATTATAATTCTGTAAATACATATATACTTGTTAAGGTCGCGAATCATATTTTGATCTACTTAAAACCTAATACAGACCTGCGCTTTCGCCTTAATGCCTTACATTTCATGTTGTGTTGCCAATTTTGTCTCGTATCATTTTCACTTCAATTTTGATGAATGTGCACGCATGATGGGTTCAAAACCAATTTACTGTCATGAAATATTTATTTATATAAGTAAGATATGTTATTAATTTAGTATTAATAAACAAAGCCTTGTATTTATATTCTGTTAGGTCTTAAAGACCAACTATCTCATAATTTTTGTTAAGATTTCATATAATTATTATTATTATTATTTATAAGTACAGTCGAATCTTATTATGTTTAGCTCCCTTTTTAAGGATAAGTGAAATAACGCTTTTTGATGTATTATTTTTATTTGTGTATAATTATACACAAATAACTGATGGCACACATTTTTTTTTACAATTGTAAAAAAAAATGTTTTTGTGTGCCATCAGTTGTTCAATATTTGCACTGGGTTGCAAGGACTGGGGGATCATAATAAGTTTAATAATAATATGCAAACTTTGCAAACCTTTTAAAATTACTATTTATTATTTTGGTTAACTATGCACTGCAATTTCGGCTCAGGACTACCCAGTCGACCGAATCTGGTTATTATCAAAATATTACTGGTTTTGCATGATGAACTGTAAGAAAGTCCAGTTAGCTTGTCTGACAGGGGGGCACATAAACGCATGCTATTAAACTTTTGGTATAGTATAACGTTTGGTAAATTCTGTTTGTATGGCTTGGTAACGACGAGGTCTGTTTTCGCTTTCAAGGCCAACGAGATTTGCTTTGGCTACAGGTTTTCAAAAATTCGTCCTACGGCACCCAAGGGCGATAATGGCCTTTAATAAAATCTTGCATGCACGTTAAATTATCTGTTCTTACTTTTTACCCTCTTTCCCAGTCCCTGACATCTGCTGGCCTGAAGAGAAAGCACTGGCATAGGAGGTGGTAGCACATGGCGTGATGCGATGCCATTACGTCATAGGGCACTTTTCCATTACCCCGGCCTGAACTTACGCCAGGAACCGACGGCACGGCAAAGATTGTGGACCCTCAATATTCTTCTATTTTTGCCAGGACTCTCAATATTTGCCCATCTTTGCTAGGACTCCCAATTTTCCCCACCTTTGGCAGTACACTAATATTCCTCCATCTTTGCTAGGACTTCCAATATTCTACCATCTTTGCCAGGACCCCAATATTCCCCCATCTTTGCCAGGAATCCCAATATTCTCCCATTTTTGCCAGTACTCCCAATAGCCCCCCATCTTTGCCAGGACCCCAACATTCCCCCATCTTTGCCGTGCCTGAGCCAATGGAATAACGCCCTATAAATTAAGGTCTACATCGTACCTCTGCCGGCAAGTGGTAAACGCATTCTTAAAATTCGCACAATTTTCCCGCCATGCGCATCTTTGCCGTGCCGGTGCCGAACTTGCCAATGGAAAAATTTGGCGTTGTTGCCAACATTAAAATAAGAATTAGAAACTAAAAATCGGCTGAAATTATGTTGTTAAGAATAGAGAGATGTATTTTTCATTCGTTGCCATTTTAAATGTGACTAAGTTAAGTAGATAGTTTAAAATTAATGAGAAGACTGTAAATACTGACGTAATTAAATTTTTGATACATAAATTACACTTTTATTGAAGCAATCCTAGTCCTGCATACAATCTGCTGTTGAGATTGTTGCGCCATTTCTTTTTCCCAGCTCAAGCACTAGGAAGTGTTGAACGGCGACGTTTAGGGGGACTGTCTTGTGTAATTTTGACGTTCAAAAAAGTGCTAATTGAAGTGAGAAATTAGGCTGAGCCTATTATGGATAAATGACTTTTGATTTTGATTGAATCAGAGTTGCGTTTGCGTGAATGAACTTGTCCAAGCGCAACTTATCGCCATCCAGCACTTAGAAAAGACAGAGAAATGGTTCTTGTTAATAAATACAAGGCTTTGTTCCAATTATACTTACAAAACAATACGCCTTTTTGCATGAGGTAGGGCAGAAACTACAGAACGTGACCTCGCGACCTTTGGTTGATGCAAATCTCGAGCGCGCATCTTATAGCTTTTAAACACATTGACGTAAGGTTATTAACTTTCAAGATTGATGTGCGCTCATGAAATGTAACTACTATACAATAAAGCAATCATTACACATTAGTTAGTTAGTTAGTTAACATGCTCCATTTGTGTCATTCACATGTTTGTATTCATTCAATACATAGGTATTAAATAGATATCTTTTCAACTCAAAACCTATATTTTCCAGCTGAGCGATGTTATGCCGAGTCCATTCATGAATGGCTACTACGTTGATAGTATCGAGCGGGACTACCGGATCGTAGTGTGGGAATAATCTAGACTCCAGTCCTTTCACAGATATTTTACCTCTGACAACAACTCAAGCAGCACCGCACCATCAACCTCATGAGAATGGGAATAAAGATCACTTTTAAGGCGACGATAACCGACTTTTAATGATTTTATACTGAAGATCACGTCTAAACGAGTAGTGATAATGATTTGGAAAAAATAATATGTTAAATAAGAGCATTTTCTTAATAACTTAATATATGAATATTTTAGATTATGTTTATATTACATAGTGAAAATAATTTGTAAAGTTATGTCTAACGCGGATAAAAAACTGAGAATCACGCAAAATCTATCAAGCGTATTTTTCTGTAACCTTCACCTTTTTGAAGATAATTTAATTATAGATCTTTTAATATACGTATTTTATTAAAATACCTTTTGTTTTATGTATAATAAATTAATAATGCGTCTTATTTGGGACAGCGCTCCTGGATAGGCGAGTCCTATTACTGGCTGAACGTACGACGCGTTGCGTGAGCTCAGTAAAGAACACGCAAGCTAACCACTCAAGGTCACTGGCATATATTTGGGCCTTAATTCGACAGTGATGCAACTTGGAGGTCAAATAAGAATTATAAAAGCAGCCGAACAAGATAACTAGACAACAGTCAGTTATGAGCAAATATTTCTCGTATTTGAACGGTACCAAGACGAAAGCTCCAGCTGAGGCGCTAAGCGAACAGGGAGGTGAAATCCACCCAGTTGTCTAATTTTCTTTGTCGGCTAGAAGAATACAAAATATCGACCAGGCTGATTACTAGAGACACCTTTATTATCGCAGTAAAATCAAATAACAAATTATGTACTCGGTCAAAGTTTTATTTAGGTAATAGGTACTATAATTCTCAAATTCAGATAATTTATGTAAACAAAGGGGATAACATAACAAAAAAATATCTTCGTAATGGTAATTCACATAAAATTGCAAAAAAAGAGGTTCTATTTTCTTTTAAGTACTGATTTTAAGAAATAATAATTAAAAAGTGATCATACCGTAATAATTTTTATAAATTTTCGGTTTTAAACAAAGTTATTAATAAAAGGAGATTTTCTGGTATAAAATATTTTATGATACTGGTAACAATGCAGGAGATCCAAACATTTTCAAATTTTTAAAATCTTCAACAACACTTATATTACAACTCTCATAGATTGATTCATATTGTAAGTAGCATATCTAACCACATCTTGGATGAAAACGGCTGTAAACTGTTTCGATTGGAAATCGATTTTGGGACGCCTACGTCTAGCACTGGGCTTAAAAGGGCTGATTATGACTATCATATACCGTGTCTCCGACACACTACAAAAAACGTTGTTTGGCAATGGTATTTTGTTTGCATAGTTCTTATAATTAATTCACTTTAGTTTTATCGATGATTATTTACAAAAAAAATTAATGATAAAATGTTTTGTACCACTGTCCTGTCATTTTGACAGTGACATTTCTTGACATTACTTTGTTTACATAAATTATCTGAATTAGAGACTTTGGGTTATAGATGCATGAATTTTAAAGACAAATGTTGCTTTTCCCGCCAGAAAGAAATGCAACACATTCATTCGAAGTGGTAGGTAAGCCATAGATAAATCGACTTAGAATTAAAATAATTTTTACCTGACTAAGGCGAAGCAAAAAGTAGCGTTAGAGTTTTGACTGGTGTGAATGTATGTATGTATGATGTGAGAGGTTAGCCGTGGTCGTATGCCACCTAAACTAACAAAACGATACATTCTAACATAAGCGATCATAAGTTTTAAAGCAAAGTGGCATATGACCACATTGACCACGCCACTATCCTCTGAATATCACTATGAATACCTATGTAATAAATACATTAATATCATTAGAAAATATTTTTTCAATAAAAAGTGGTAATTAATTTTATTATTGTTTGAATTTACCTCCTCTCATGTTTGAACCTCCAGTCATATATCGTACTAGCTGCACCCCGCGGTTTCACCCGCATAAGTTTCGATTCTGCTACTTTGGGTTACATTGTTGCAATTTTCTTAAGGATCTTAATTTTTTTGAAAATAAATTACTTATAGCCTGTTACTTTCTGATAATTTAGCTTTGTAATGGTGATTTTTTTTTAAATCGATCCAGTAGTTTTGGAGCTTATTCGATACAAACAAATAAACAAAAAAATCTTTCCTCTTTATAATATTAGTATAGAAGAACACGAGAAAAAATTATTTCATTCCATTGCATTTCGTCATATCAGTTGGTAAGATATAGTGCATCCGTTCATTGATCCGTTCGATTTCATGATGTGCAAGGCACGTCAACTGACGTCGAATCGAAGATGCTTACGACATGTAAATTAGTACGGTGGCCAGCACATCAAGTTACCACAAACTGTCAAATTTGCTCGTTCGATTTTGAACTTAACTACCAACATTTTAAAGTTCAAAATCGATTGGAGAAATTTTACAGTTTCGTGTAGCTTGATGTGCTGGCCACTGTGCATAATACCACCAGCATGTTATTGCCTCACCCACTGCATTGGAAATAGGCTTCTTTTTATACAGAGAAGGTACGAGTATTATGTAGTGTTAAAATAAATATAAAAATTTTCTTTGCATTTTGATTATAATCTACTAAATTATAATCACTATGTTACTCTTTACTAGTACACACGGCTACATATCAAGCTACACGAAACTAGTTTACGCTAGTCTCGCATTGTATAGGTTTTCCGTATAATGAGCTATATCAGCTTATACTGGATATGTATAGCTTGATATGTAGCCGTGTGTACTACTTACCTTGCGTTCCGAGTTGCGATAATATCGATATTCGCGTGCTAAAACCCGTACCTTTGATGTATAAACAGAGAAATACTCTAATATCGTTTTGACATTGCGTGAGCACCGTGAGCGGCGTGAGCGTGTTCACTGATGTGAGCGGTTATAGCCAATTCGGAAAGCGGCCCTAGTCTGGGCTCTCATTGCACCTCTCTACCATAGCAAAGCAATGGCATAGTTAGGTGATTTTCGCGAAACGTAACGTAAAAAAAATAACTGTTCTCACCCTTTCGTTATTTCGATGTAAACGTTTAATAAACTCCGTTGTTTCTCGATAAATACAAAGCACTGTAATGTATTTACCATTTACATTTAAAAAAAAAAAACTCTTAAGTGCAGTAATTTCAACAATAGTACACAATAACTGTTATTTGTAAATGGAGTATAGTAACTTCGAAGGCGTCACCTGTTTTGAAAACTAGTGATTTTAGTAATTTTTCAAATTATATTCTAAATAAATCGAAGTATTACAGTTATTTGCGGAACGAAAATATAAATGGTTACCTACATAATACGTTACATATCACAAGCTATAAGTTTTTTTAACGAATAAGTTTTTGTAGCTACTTATGCAGTTACATCATTAACGTAGTACTAACACAAGTCACCACTCGTGGTTTCAGGAACTCTCGGCTCGCTTTACCGGTCAGTACCAGTAGGCACAGGGCAGTCACTTATTACGCGCGAAAGAAACGACTTGCGCTCGCAACGTACTTTTGTTTCGTTTCGTTTCTTGCTTTTCATTCGGTCACTGCATTTTAATGTGTGTAATTACAAAAATCACGTGTTTATTGTGACTTGAAACTAGTTATTCGGCTACATAACCCGTAGCCAGTTATTGTAACTAGTGACGTGAAATAACGCCCATACCTAAGGCATACTAGACTTTGACACTAGTATTGGGTAGTTGTCAAATTTTTGACGGACGAAACGCAACCGTTTTTCCGACGAAGAAAACAGTTGCAAAAAACGGTCGTCGTAGCAACTGGTTTGAAGACGGACGACGAAACTTATCCAACATGAAATAGAATTGCGTTTTCGTCGAGTGAAATAGTTGCAGTTTCTTACAACTATTAACAGGTTTGATTGTCGCATCATGAACGACAGCATTGACAACTGGTAGGTAAGGTAAGGTAATACATTATCGACTTTATTTAATTGATATAAAGCTCACTTTCTATTGTATGGACTGTTTTGCAAACGAACGGAACGAGACGCATTGACAACTGGTAATATATTATCGACTGTATTTCATTGAAATAAAGTTCACTTTTTATTGTAAGGACTGTTTTGCAAACAAACGGAACGAGACGCATTGACAACTGGTAATACATTATCGACTGTATTTCATTGACATAAAGTTCACTTTCTATTGCAAGGACTGTTTTGTAAACGAACGCGGAACGTTAAGGACGACGACGCGACGGACGAGATAGTTGACTCATTGCGTTCTAAACTGTATTTTCATAGACATAAAATAAAAAATCGCACTAAATAATTCGAAGACTTGCTTGTGCAACGAAGACTGTTTGAACCCAGGACGTAAAACGGTTTCATCGTCGCAGAACAAAAAAAACGGTCTTTGAAAACGGTTCGTCGTCGCAACGCTCACTCCTATTTGACACTGACAGTGAGTGACAGTTTCATTCTAAGCGGCTGGCTGCTGTGTGGTGGTACTGTGGGTGGTACGGATACAAGCTCCTGTAATTTAAATTTCTATTACGTGAATACTTCAGTGTTCGTGCAGGCTAATTGGAATCGATGGTTTTATTTACAGATATCCAGTGAAATTGTGTCAGTTAGTGAAAGACCTAATAAAAATCTTATTAGCATCTTGAGTGATCGCTTAGTCTTTTTGTAATACGAAGAAACGCTACGTCAAATAGAAAAAATGGTGTTCCAAGTGAGTATTCGATTGCTTGATTCGTTATTTCCTGGTAATGGTGGGCGTAGGGCGGATCCCGGTGACATCAGACTACGAATTTGGGCGCAGGGTAGGACACGTAACCTTGACCCGGGCGTAGTAAACAACTACCGAAATGAAATATCGAGCCCATAGAGACACCATAGTTTTGTCTTTTATTTGTCTTTTCTTCTTTTTGTGGCTTCAAAAGACTGAAAACAGCCAGTCAGGCTAGGCTTGTCTGTATTGTTTTTTTTTTTTTTCTTTTTAACCAGTTTGTAGCCCTGAATAAAATGAACTAAAACTAGTTATAAGCAATCCTGAACTGTGTAAACATTCTTGATTATGACTGTTAGTACTGTAATAAATACTTAGTAATTAATGAATTGGCCTTATTTTAAATTTTGTTAACTTTAAACTGTTATTAATATTTGCTTATGCCCTAGTTTTGTTATAGCTAATTATACTAAATACAGATTGATGTTCAGCATAAGCTAGAACAGTTCTGAATCCTACAATAAAAAATGAGCTGTTCTAAAACAAGATTTAATACATTATTCTGCAACTTGGCCACAGAAAAAAGAAAGTGGAAACACTTGATCTCTTGATCTTAAATAAATCGTGGTGAAAGTAGGCACAAAGTAGGTAATCTTTTTTCATCTCATGTAAAGACATTAAAAAGTTAAATAGGTACTCAATTAATATATTTTAAAGCCCTACATAAATTCTTAATTGCATTTAATAGTATCCAGGAATTCCATTCACACTATGGAATCCATTAATTATCATAATAATATATAGTAGGTTGATACTTCATAGTATGTCAGTCGAATTTTAATGAAAATGATTCATGCTTGATTATATGACTGGCCACTCCACCATGACCATGCATTGTTAGTCACACTTAAATGATCATTAACCCAACTTGTTGTAATAAATAAACCACAAATAATAAAATGTGAGAAATATTCCTTTGTAAGTGTGTGTAAGTGCGAAGCTGCAGGCAGCTGCTAGTGGTTAAAAAAAGTTAGAGTAGGTACCTATGTTTCTTTTTAATTTTAAACTAACCCTTTAAACTTTTTAATTAGCCTTTGGGGGTTAGCCCCGAAGCCCCCATTGGGTACTATGTATTACTCACATAATGAGGTGTAGCTCATAATAATATAGGTTAATGACTGCCATGTAGACACTTACTCATAATTAGTCTGAGTTAAAGTGTCACATTAAATAATATGCCGATTTTTGCGTTGTGACGACATCTGCGCCTTGACGTGCTGTTTGTTGCTTTTTACGACACCTTTTCCATTATAGGTGTAAAAGTGAGCCCGTATTTATTGAAACTATATGGTAAATCCAACTGCGCCCACCAGTTAGTCATTTGGACTTCTAAAACAAAAATTCTTCCTTTACTCTAGCGTGACCCCACCGTTGTGGGCGTTCCCAACTTCAACGCGACAGAGGATGCGGCGGCGCTCCGAGCTGCCATGAAGGGCTTCGGAACTGATGAGCAGGCCATCATCGACATCCTGACCACGCGGTCCAATGCTCAGCGACAGGCCATCGCTAAGTCCTTCACTCATGAATATGGCAGGGTAAGTCTATATCAACAGAATCACTAGAGCGCGTCATAACGTCTATATAAAACGTTAAGACCAGAGGTTTTTACTAGAGAATGGGCAGCAGCGTTCTCTATGCATTTTTAACACCATACTGCGATCGCTAACCCGTCTGCCAAGCGTTAAGATAAAGTCCTCTATCTATGTCGTCGACGATTGTACGACGATCGTAGGCGATTGTACGACGATCTTAGGCGTTTGCTAAGTCCTTCACCTATGAATCACACACCTTTAACTATACTATTTTACCTATATACTTTTTTTTTACGTGAACAATAGCCATTTTAATTTGTAATGAATATTTGCTCAGGTAAGTGTAATAAACACGCAAACATTGAAAATATCTACACTATCTAGACTTCGCAGAAAATGCTGTGGGAAAACTGTTACTCATTCTCATTTTGCTCTCAATCATAGCTAATTATATCAACAGATTCACTGTGCTAAATAGTGAGCAAACGTCATAGCGCGTCATAACGTCTATTGTAAACGTTAAGATAAAGCCCTCTATATCTCGTCTAGCACGAATCGTGACTTACATTGTAGAGTAGTTTGGGAATTAACAAATTACATAGATACTTATAACAACACATAAATATTATGACATCACACGCCTGTATTCCCCGAAGGGTTGATGATGGGGCTCCCTTTTCCGCACTTAGACTCTCATTTGGTCCGTTGTGCGTAGTCCCCGAAGGGCTAGCTTCTCAACAACTGACCACCTACATACACATCTTAAACCAGCTACTAGAAAAATATTCTGAATTTAATAAACCACTCTACTTAGCCTTCGTAGATTATACGAAGGCCTTTGACAGTATCAAACACTCCGAAATATTCAAGTCTTTAGAAAATCAAGAACTGGAACAGCAATATAATAGATGTTTTAAGAAATATATACCACAACAGCATCGCAAACATCAAAATACTACGGGACCATCGTTTAGGATACAAAAGGGTGTTGAGCAGAGTGACCCGCTCTCTCCGAAATTATTCACAAGCACTCTCGAGGAGATATTTTGAACACTAGCAGCCTCATGGAAGTCGGCAGCAGGAGGTTGACAAATCTCTGATTTGCCGACGACATAGTCCGTTTTGCCCCCACAGCTCTGGAAATACAGACTATGCTTCAAGACCACGACAAGCCACAAGGTTGGACTCGCGATAAATCGGTCTGAAACAAAAGCCATGACCAAGCGGCCATGCATGAGCGTAGGGTCGAGGTAGATGGGCAGGAATTACATTATATCGATGAGTACATTTACTTGGGGCAGTTAGTTTCTTTCGAACACAGGCAAGAGAAGGAAATTTATCGCCACATTGAAAATGCTTGGAAAAGCTACTGGGCTATGAAGACGCTAATGAAGGGCGATCTACCGATTTCCCTGAAGCGAAAACTCATCGATATGTGTATCCTAACCTACGGTGCTCAGACCTGCAGGCTTACTCTCGACACTCGATTTCAATAGGATTTGGAAATTGGGATCGAGATATTGTCATTTGGCACTCTTGAATGCAACACTAGCTCACGATTGGAATTGTATTAGGTGGATTTTAATGGAACTAAATGAAATTGAGTATCCTCGATTGTATACAATTTTAGCACTCTTGACTAGATTTTGACATTGACTTATCGAGTTGGGGATTGAGTTTGGGATCGAAGTTACACAGTTGTAAAGAGTTTACTTTTTTGTGTTCGAGTGTTACGATAATTACGAATATATTAAAAATAATGGCACGACTAGCGCTTATTTTGATATTTTGGAAAGTCCCAATAATTTAAATAACAGGAGGAAGCGAGATTTAAGGAGAATGGCGTGTTATGCCGATAATGCTTTTGCCATGACCGACGTCGAGTTTAAAATAATTATCGGCTAAGTAAAGAACTTTTTGAAGTTGTACATGACGAATTGCAACCCTTATTGCCAAGGCCTACTCGTCGTCGCGACATAACATGTTATAAGGTACGTAGATAGTATCATGAAGGTATAAATTTAGTCCATGTAAATCTTGCCATTTCTCTAACCAATTCTTAAATTTTTAGGTTTAATTGACAATCTCTTTTTACGCCACTGCCTGGAAGTTATCAGCGTTTGATGGGAGCTAAACACGGGACGATGATATCTCAACAATCGGTATAATGAGCCTTAACTGAAGTAACAAATGCCCTCAATGCAGAAACAATGGTCAACAAATGGCTTAAATAAGCAACTCTCAGAAAGCCGACCAACAGGAGGGTCCAGCTGCAGTGTTAACTAGGAGAAATGAAGCTCGTTCACGTTAAGTGCATGCACTCTGGGCTGCACGGCATCTTTTTTAATGTAATTTAAGGAATTAAACTCATATTAATTTTATATATTCTGTGTTTATTTTTTAATTGATCAAAATGAAATGTAAGTAATTTAATGTAAGTATGTAATTAGTATTGTCAGAACAACATAATAATATTTATTCTCATCTTAGCCTCTGCCGACAACAATAAGAGTATTTCTCTTTGCAAATAGTTATAACAATCAAAAAATATCTGTCAATTCTAAGTCTAGGCCTTAGCTAACAATATTTAGTTAAATATCACACCTATTTCTCTTTGAAAATAACTAGCAAAAATATCTTTTAATTCTAAGTATTGACCTCAGCTAAAATTAAGTTAGGAATCACAGTATATCTCTATAAAAATAATAATTATAACAATCCAAAAATATCTTTCAATTCTAAGTCTAGGCCTTAGCTAATATTCATAAATATCACACCAATTTCTCTTAGAAAATAATTAAGTATTACAAAAAATATATTTGAATTCTAAGTATTGACCTTAGCTAACATTTAGTTAAAAATAACAGTATTTCTCTTTGAAAATAATTATAACAAAAAATATCTTTTAATTCTAAGTATTTCCTCGTTTACCATTTAGTTAAAAATATCACAGTATTTCTCTTTGAAAATAATAATTATAACAATAAAAAAATATCTTTCAATTCTAAGTCTTGGCCTCAGCTAACAACAATTAGTTATCAGTCTTATTATTTCTCTGTGTAAATAATAATCACAACAATAACAAAGTATAAACTAACATCATAACAATTATATAAATTGAAGAGGCACATTTAAGAATATTTTCTCTAATTAATATTATTGCTGTGTTGGCAGCCAGAACCCATGGCTTGAGCAATCATTTGGGCTGCTTCTGTAATGGCTGCTGCTAAATTATAGTAGTAGGGACCAAAGAAATACTGTCTACAGGCTCTCTCAAGGCCCTTGCTGTGACAGTTTCGGCTTCCACTCGTTGCCTCTCTACGGCAGCAAATTTATTTCTATATTGGTTTAATGTTGATCCACTTTACCTTGCCCAAGAACGGTAGTTGCTGGTTGTTTGTGTTATATTAATTGGACTACGCTCATTGTCTCGTCGTAAGATACAGGGTGTTGTGTGCACTGGGGAAAAAGCAATTGATAATAATTAGACTTTATATACCATCATGTCTATATTCACAAAGAGGTAGGCTGACCCACACAAATGAATGTCCAACCTAGGAATTTAACCCAGCGACCCATGGTTTCAACCGCATCAATGCAGTAGTTAGTATTATTTTATTTCTTCTAGAAATAGTAAAAGTAGGTTTTTATTGTTGATTGTGGATGATGGTAATTTAAAACAGTAAAATTTTTCACACACCTGTCATAGTATCTGCTGTCTGCACAGCAGAATCAGGCACCAATATTATTTCCTCATTCCTGGGGTTCTCCTCCATTGGAATAACTTCATATGTTTCGATTTCCAACTAAATGTTTTGATTTGTAATCTACACTCCTTTTGTGACTTGTTTGGCATGAGCGGTGCGCAGGTGACCCTTTGCAATCCCTGGATTCTGCCCTAGGAAATCGGCAAGAGCCTCCAATGTTGAAAAGTGGGCCTACTCAAAGTTTATTTTACTTTCCGTCGTGGTCTCCACCAGTATCACGCGCTTGAAACTATATTTGTTCTTTCTTTGTACAAACACAGCAAACACTGCACCAGTACAAAAATGTTACGAAGTAAATTGAAATATTGAATTTCGAACTATATCTATTTACAGTCCGCAGGGTTTTTTTTTTTGTCACTTTGATTTTGACATTGACACGCACTTATTCTGCCGTAACGTAACACTCTTTTTATATTTTTCTTGAAAAATACAAGTCAAGTTTAATTATATGAGACCATACAATACATATGTACTCATTTATAATAGAAGACATATTTTAAAGCTCGTAAAAATATAATTTGACGAGTTCATTAATTTATTGTATTTTGGTAGATCATGTTTTGTCGTAAATGGCCACACCGATTCTCGATCGTATAATCGATTTCAATTTCAATCCAATACGATACCCGATTCGTTCAAGAGTACCCATATCTTCCAGATTGGAATTGAAACTGTTTCGAGTTCGTGTTAGCTTGAGATTGGGATTGATTTCCAGAGTAAGCCTGCTGCAGGCTTACTCTCGACACTCGATTTCAATAGGATTTGGAAATTGGGATCGAGATATTGTCATTTGGCACTCTTGAATGCAACACTAGCTCACGATTGGAATTGTATTAGGTGGATTTTAATGGAACTAAATGAAATCGAGTATCCTCGATTGTATACAATTTTAGCACTCTTGACTAGATTTTGACATTGACTTATCGAGTTGGGGATTGAGTTTGGGATCGAAGTTACACAGTTGTAAAGAGTTTACTTTTTTTGTGTTCGAGTGTTACGATAATTACGAATATATTAAAAATAATGGCACGACTAGCGCTTATTTTGATATTTTGGAAAGTCCCAATAATTTAAATAACAGGAGGAGGCGAGATTTAAGGAGAATGGCGTGTTATGCCGATAATGCTTTTGCCATGACCGACGTCGAGTTTAAAATAATTATCGGCTAAGTAAAGAACTTTTTGAAGTTGTACATGACGAATTGCAACCCTTATTGCCAAGGCCTACTCGTCGTCGCGACATAACATGTTATAAGGTACGTAGATAGTATCATGAAGGTATAAATTTAGTCCATGTAAATCTTGCCATTTCTCTAACCAATTCTTAAATTTTTAGGTTTAATTGACAATCTCTTTTTACGCCACTGCCTGGAAGTTATCAGCGTTTGATGGGAGCTAAACACGTGACGATGATATCTCAACAATCGGTATAATGAGCCTTAACTGAAGTAACAAATGCCCTCAATGCAGAAACAATGGTCAACAAATGGCTTAAATAAGCAACTCTCAGAAAGCCGACCAACAGGAGGGTCCAGCTGCAGTGTTAACTAGGAGAAATGAAGCTCGTTCACGTTAAGTGCATGCACTCTGGGCTGCACGGCATCTTTTTTAATGTAATTTAAGGAATTAAACTCATATTAATTTTATATATTCTGTGTTTATTTTTTAATTGATCAAAATGAAATGTAAGTAATTTAATGTAAGTATGTAATTAGTATTGTCAGAACAACATAATAATATTTATTCTCATCTTAGCCTCTGCCGACAACAATAAGAGTATTTCTCTTTGCAAATAGTTATAACAATCAAAAAATATCTGTCAATTCTAAGTCTAGGCCTTAGCTAACAATATTTAGTTAAATATCACACCTATTTCTCTTTGAAAATGACTAGCAAAAATATCTTTTAATTCTAAGTATTGACCTCAGCTAAAATTAAGTTAGAAATCACAGTATATCTCTATAAAAATAATAATTATAACAATCCAAAAATATCTTTCAATTCTAAGTCTAGGCCTTAGCTAATATTCATAAATATCACACCAATTTCTCTTAGAAAATAATTAAGTATTACAAAAAATATATTTGAATTCTAAGTATTGACCTTAGCTAACATTTAGTTAAAAATAACAGTATTTCTCTTTGAAAATAATTATAACAAAAAATATCTTTTAATTCTAAGTATTTCCTCGTTTACCATTTAGTTAAAAATATCACAGTATTTCTCTTTGAAAATAATAATTATAACAATAAAAAAATATCTTTCAATTCTAAGTCTTGGCCTCAGCTAACAACAATTAGTTATCAGTCTTATTATTTCTCTGTGTAAATAATAATCACAACAATAACAAAGTATAAACTAACATCATAACAATTATATAAATTGAAGAGGCACATTTAAGAATATTTTCTCTAATTAATATTATTGCTGTGTTGGCAGCCAGAACCCATGGCTTGAGCAATCATTTGGGCTGCTTCTGTAATGGCTGCTGCTAAATTATAGTAGTAGGGACCAAAGAAATACTGTCTACAGGCTCTCTCAAGGCCCTTGCTGTGACAGTTTCGGCTTCCACTCGTTGCCTCTCTACGGCAGCAAATTTATTTCTATATTGGTTTAATGTTGATCCACTTTACCTTGCCCAAGAACGGTAGTTGCTGGTTGTTTGTGTTATATTAATTGGACTACGCTCATTGTCTCGTCGTAAGATACAGGGTGTTGTGTGCACTGGGGAAAAAGCAATTGATAATAATTAGACTTTATATACCATCATGTCTATATTCACAAAGAGGTAGGCTGACCCACACAAATGAATGTCCAACCTAGGAATTTAACCCAGCGACCCATGGTTTCAACCGCATCAATGCAGTAGTTAGTATTATTTTATTTCTTC
The DNA here is from genome assembly GCA_947523025.1 of Dryobota labecula. NCBI lineage: Eukaryota > Metazoa > Arthropoda > Insecta > Lepidoptera > Noctuidae > Dryobota > Dryobota labecula. The sequence goes on along the minus strand of OX383296.1, from coordinate 2,715,767 downwards.
TAGAAATAGTAAAAGTAGGTTTTTATTGTTGATTGTGGATGATGGTAATTTAAAACAGTAAAATTTTTCACACACCTGTCATAGTATCTGCTGTCTGCACAGCAGAATCAGGCACCAATATTATTTCCTCATTCCTGGGGTTCTCCTCCATTGGAATAACTTCATATGTTTCGATTTCCAACTAAATGTTTTGATTTGTAATCTACACTCCTTTTGTGACTTGTTTGGCAAGAGCGGTGCGCAGGTGACCCTTTGCAATCCCTGGATTCTGCCCTAGGAAATCGGCAAGAGCCTCCAATGTTGAAAAGTGGGCCTACTCAAAGTTTATTTTACTTTCCGTCGTGGTCTCCACCAGTATCACGCGCTTGAAACTATATTTGTTCTTTCTTTGTACAAACACAGCAAACACTGCACCAGTACAAAAATGTTACGAAGTAAATTGAAATATTGAATTTCGAACTATATCTATTTACAGTCCGCAGGGTTTTTTTTTTTTGTCACTTTGATTTTGACATTGACACGCACTTATTCTGCCGTAACGTAACACTCTTTTTATATTTTTCTTGAAAAATACAAGTCAAGTTTAATTATATGAGACCATACAATACATATGTACTCATTTATAATAGAAGACATATTTTAAAGCTCGTAAAAATATAATTTGACGAGTTCATTAATTTATTGTATTTTGGTAGATCATGTTTTGTCGTAAATGGCCACACCGATTCTCGATCGTATAATCGATTTCAATTTCAATCCAATACGATACCCGATTCGTTCAAGAGTACCCATATCTTCCAGATTGGAATTGAAACTGTTTCGAGTTCGTGTTAGCTTGAGATTGGGATTGATTTCCAGAGTAAGCCTGCTGGTCGATCACCGAATCGCATACGTTCCGCCTTGGGGTTTGCCAAAGAGCAATGGAGCGCAGCCTCTTGGGCGTTAAACGAACAGATAGAATACGAAACACCACGCTGCGCTCCAAAACGGGGGTCCTAGACGTGGGCAAAAAGGTTGCCAAGCTGAAATGGGATTGGGCGGGTTACGTCAGCCGCATGCACAGTGACCGCTGGGCAACAGTCACCACACGGGTAGTGCCTAACGATGGACGGCGCCGCCAAGGACGGCCCAGGAAGAGGTGGCGTGACGACCTAGACGCGTACCGCAAGGGCTGGACTGAGGTGGTTTTAGAAAAGGATGCCTGGAAAGATTTGGGGAGGCCTTTGCTCAGCAGTGGGACAGTAGTCTAAATAAAAATTAAAAAATACATATTTGGTACGGTCGCGAATCATACTTTACTAAACATACATCCAAACAATGAGTCGCAAATTCGAAAAATCGTAAGAAAATTTGAATTTTGCGAGCTAGCTTAAAATATTCAGGAGTAGCGTAGCATTATATTAAGACTAATGTTTCTATTCACAAGCTTCCTCTCTCTCATAAAATAAGTAATCTACTAAAATCCATTTAATTAAAAAAAAAAAAATATAATTGACCCTGTACACAATTTCAGACCTTGATCTTGATGATCAATGATTAATTATAAGAAAATCGTGAGAACGGACGAGAGTAAATGAGTCATAGCTTTAAAATATTATTAGACTACAGATCGCCCGCATATCCGCTACGAACTTTGAATAGGTTTTATTAAGACGGGAACATTAGGATGAGAACTTATCGAAAACGTGAAGACCTACATAGATTAGGGCTTTATTTCCCGTATGTTGATGCCTGTGGTTATCGAAAATAGATATCTATCAAGAGATTGATGTCTAAGGATAGCTAATATCCTTTGGTTTCTGAAAACCTCTGCTTTTGAGATTAAATTCTCATGAACTAGGAAGAGACATGATACCTAACAGGGTTATGTACCTACTCGAAAGTTTTAGCCTAGCCTGTAACAGTACATTATGCAAATAAAATAAAATTAATAGAAACCCGTGTTACCCGTCGCGCTACGACCAGCGGTGCCTTTGTTTCGCGTCGCGTGTCGCGCCTGTTTGTAGGAGCATTAATGCATTCAATAACCAGAGGTAACACTTCACCTTCGTAGGACTTAAATACCCAGCCTGCTCAAAAAGTCTTTTCTCCTGTGTAAAAGCATCCATCCATACTAATATTATAAATGTGAAAGTAACTCTGTCTGTCTGTCTATCTGTCTGTCTGTCTGTATGTTACGTTTTCACGCCTAAACCGCTGAACCGATCGTCATGAAATTTGGCAGAGATATAGCCTGGGATATGGAGAAGGACATAGGCTACTTTTTTACGCGATAACCGACATCTACGCGGGCGGAGCCGCGGGCAAAAGCTAGTATGTTATAATTATAATGATTGATCTATATTAAGCTTCCTCAGGAACTAGGAAGAGACATGATTTGATTAATAGAAACCAGTAATATGCGTATAATGACCAGAGGTAGCCTTCACATTCGTAGGACTTAAAAACATTCTGCTCCAAGTCTTTTCATCCCCGAAAAAGCATCCATAATACATTATACATAATTATTGAAAACTGAATGGCGAAATGTAGGTGTAAACTCAAACTCAAATCATTTATTTCAATTAAACCATTTACAGGCACTTTTGAATTGTCAAGGAGTCGGTCAGTAAGAAAAATGAAGCTACATGCCCATTCCAAAGCGTAGGTACCTATGGAGAAGAACGGGCAAGAAACTCCTATACGTACACGTCTGCCTAACCCTTCGGGGGATACAGGCGTGATATTATGTATGATTCATATTTAGGTTCCCCATACCACTACGACACTAACATTTATTGATTGTTTCAAACAAGTTTCAAACCTACAAACTGTTTAAAGTGGCCATGCATATTACATGCTGTGGTATACAGTAACTGAATTAATGCACATTATGGAAGTAGTTTGTTCAGAATCCTTTACTGAATCGATTTCTGTCATTTTTATAAAGCTAATTTTTTATCAAAAACATAATTAAAACTACGTAAATTACAGTCACATATCCGCTCATAATACTCTTATCGGGGTGTGTGGTGGTGTGTTGATTCCGGGACGTGTTGTAGTTTCGTGCACTAGATACACGTAATTTACTATCAAGGTAACTACATACCTCCGAAATAGCATTATGTCATACTTACTTTTACCATACTTTTTTTTTTTTTTTTCCTGTTCATGGTATGGCAGTTTGAGTAATTTATGCGGCCTGCCCAAATGTCCTTTCTTTGGTATTGTTCGTCGAATCGTTGAGCTCCTTATGTTCTGAGTTGAGCTGCACGATTACTGACAAATGCGTGCACTGAATGGACAGGTCCACTCAATCTGTGTGGTTCTTTCTTCAAAAGACCATTTCAGACACCAGTCTACATGGTCTTCACATGATTTGACCAAGATTATGTCTGGACTTTAAAAGAGACTGTGACCTCTGAGTTTGTTTCGGTCTTTCTTCTCAGAGTAGTCAGATACGAAATGCCGACCTCATCTAGTTTTAAAATATGATTGACGTGTAAAAGTGTTTGTAAAAACCTACTTACAGAAATAAAATCATTTATCATTTACTTCTTGGCGTACCATGGTCCATGGTTCTTGGATAGAGGTGTTTGTTTTGGTAATGCAGTACATTTTCTCAAGGTCAAGATAATTTAAAAGTTGATGAGTTGTTAGAAAAACTTCAATAGGGTTTTTGTTGTACAAACTATAAATAATTAGACAGGTAGATCTTATTATTTATAGTTTGTCTTGAAGTAATTTACGTAGATAGCGTATCAAGTATCAAGGTCTTTATATGTACACCTTAAGGTGTAGGGAGGCATGGTATAGGTAGATTGCGGCGTGTGTTGGTGAACTGGACTTTAAGTCATAAAAAAAAGAGGTAGAATCCTAAGAAGCCTCAATGACAATTTTAATGCGCCTACACTATATTTCTCAAATAGGTACGTTTTTTTAAATAAAAATATTTCGAAATATATTATTAAACAAAGTCGGGCTAGATACACCAATTATAACTTAAGAACGGCTGGACCGATTTTTACGATCTTTGATTTGTTGGATTTGTCTCCGCCCCGAATTATTAAAACAAGAAACAAAGAACTATTATTAAAACAAGAAACAAAGAACTATTAATTAACACAAGCAAAACAATTACAAAACAATTTATCCACGATAAAAAAAAATATGAAGAAAGTTAATTTTCTCAAACATTTTGTATGGAACGGCATTTTTGATGATATCTCGAAAACGGATTGAGGAACGGATGATATCTCGAAAACGGATTGAGGAACGGGGAAACAAGAAACACGCGGTCGAAGTCGCGGGCAGAAACTAGTTTTTTTTTGTCTGTGGCTAAATACTAATGGATTCAGTTCATCTGAGATGAGCAGAGTGTTATGTCGGACTCTTACTGACCAAAACGCCACGGTTCCTACCACTACATTGAATCGGGGGGCCTGAAGATGTTCGTAAATCCACGCGCACCCCCGACTTGTAACGAAAAGCGACGAAACTAAAATGGTGAAAACACACTTACTACGATCAAATCTGAGCTAGGTATTAAGCCACTTCCATTAATTATTAACCATTTTCCTACCTTCCCATCGTAGGACATAATCGAAGACCTAAAATCAGAGCTGGGCGGTCACTTCGAAGACGTGATAGTGGCGCTGATGATGCCTCCCGAGGAGTACCTGTGCAAGGAGCTGCACAAGTGCATGGATGGACTGGGTACTGATGAGGATACCCTGGTGGAGATCCTGTGCACCCGGACCAAGCAGGAGATCGCTTCCATCGTGCAGGCTTATGAGAAGAGTGAGTATTTCTTTATAATAACAACATATTACCCCTTTTTACCTCGAAGGAGTAAGCCGAGATGCATTGGACCACATATTCTCACCTGTAACATAAGTCCCACGCGGGGGGCAACTGCAAAATAGAGGGCTATTGACAGGGCACTAATCCAGACCCCGAGCTACTACTGAGAACTTTTAAGTTATAAATAATTCTGGCTTAATACTGACTATAATAATATAATCAGCGTATAATTTTCCCACTGCTGGGACACAGCCCTCCTCTCTTTGAAAGGGAGTGGGCTGTGTAATCCACCACCCGGGCCCAGTGCAGGTTGGTAGATGTCACATGTCTTCTAGTACATTTCGGTTTCCTCACGATGTGTTCCTTCGCCGTTTTGAGATCAGTGATGATGGAATTATTGACACTAAAGTGTCTGCTCGGGTTCAAACCTACGACCTACAATTCGTAAGTCGGCCATTGCCACGGCCACCTCTGCACTAATCACACTTCACACTAATATTATAAAGGCGAAAGTTTGTGAGTGTGTGTGTATGTTTGTCACTTCTTCACGCTCAAACGGCTAGACCAATTTTGATAAAATGTATGGAAGTAGCTGACACCCTGGATTGACATATAGGCTACTTTTTATCCCGATATTCCTACGGGATCGATACTTATGCGGGTGAAACCGCGGGGCGCAGCTAGTACTCACTAATTTTGTGGAATTTGCAACCCTTGTGAACAAACATGTGTCCATATTATGTTCCTGTTGGGCACGTCGGAATGTATTCGTAAAGGCCACCTAATTAAAAAAAAGCCTTGCTCTAATGGCCATGGTTTATGTATACTCATATTTTTTGTCTGTTCAATGAGTCATAATTATTATTATCATGGGCAGAGTTCATCGTCCTCTGCCCAGTGCTTACAAAAGGCGTGTCTCAATGTTGTTGGTAAATGATAGATGAAGACTTTCAAATTGTCACAGACAGATTTTTTTAAGTTGTTTGGGGATTACCAATTTTTCGGTACGAAAGACCAACACAAGAAGATACACTTTCATTGCTTTCGACAAAGTTATGAATCATTCATTGTGGTGCTACAGACAGGTTCGGGACTTCGGGTCGGCATGATTCGGTACTAACATGTATATGCCGAACGAAGTTTTGCGATCGGCACGAGCCGAATGAAAGCTAAATATATCATCTTCCGCCTAGTCGGCTTCCAGTCTAAGGGCTCGTGCACATAGCGATCCGTTTTACAGTAGTGCTATTCTGTAACTATCTCACCGTGAAAACTTAGGTGAAGTGAGAGTGAAGTGAGCTGTCAACAGTGTCAATCTTAAGCATCAGGTGGAATTACACGTCACTTCAAGCACACTTCACCTAACTTTTCACCGTGAGATTTTTACAGAATTGCTCTACAGGTCCGTTATTTGATGGCGTATGTAGTTGTATGAGCGAGTTCACACACAAAACAGTATTCCGGATTCAGTAACAATGTCGCTCCGGTCCAATAAAAAAAAATATTCCGTTAAAACGGACCTATATGTGTACGAGCCCTAACCGGATGCAGCCGAATACCAGTATTTTACATGGATCGACTGCATATCTGACCTCCACAACCCAGTTAAATGAAGGAGCGTTCAAGTATTACGTAACGAATTTGGGGGGAGAGGGGGCCTTGTAAAACGTTACGATGCGTTACAGGGGCGGGAGGGGGTGGTTTGAACTACGCGTTACGTAACATTATTTTTTTTAACCCTTCAGAACGGTCGCGTAGCGAGATTCTTTCATGCATTTTTTAAAACGTTTTTTTTTTTCTAAATTTCAAATGGAAAATATCACACATAGTATATTAACGCGATTAAAACAATAACAAAGGTATTTTAGCTACTTCCCGGTACTTTACGCCACATAATTGTGACTTTTAGGTAAAAATTGTCACTTGGTGGTTACGTAATGTACTAGGGGAGAGAGGGGGGGGGGGGCACAGAAAAACGTTACGTAATACTTGAACGCTCCCTTATTGGGTAAAACGATACCGTGCTTTCCGAGGCACGGAGGGATCTTGGTATATAAAGATGTTCACCCATCCATGGACCAACCGCGATAAGCGTAGCGGCCTGGTCGATCGACCCGGACGGCTGTTATTACTTAGCCACAAGCACACACAGCCGAATATTTATGTAGTAATTATTTCGGGTCGACTTTGTGGTTCATCAAATATGCTGAATCGAATGTGCTGACTATATTTCATCCAAAGTAAGCTGGCTCACGAATTGTAATGAGATGGATCGCTTCTAAATATTAATTTGAATTGATTTCAGTTACGCTATGTATGAGTAATGGATTGATGAAAGTACCTACGTTATGTTGGACGCATCCTATGGGCTAATTTCGTAACACATTAACAGTAACAATGGGTTTCATTTTGACAGTTCAACAACATTGTGTTTGCTGGTATATTTGCATGTGCTATCTGACATAAATGGCAAATAATTTAATTTACTGTTCTGTGTCTTGTAATGTTAATTACTTTGCAGACCTACTATTGTATAGAATCAAGTTTATCTAATTGAACAGACAGCTGTGCTGCTGGGGAGTTTGTTGCGCCATTTCTTCTTCCCTGCTAAAGCACTAGGAAGTGGTGACGGGCGGGCGTTTTGGGGGACTGTCTTATGTCATTTTGACGCTCGAAAAGTGCTGATTCTTAGCCTAATTTGAATAAATGACTTTTGATTTTGTTATTTACGTGGTTGAGCGGAAAAATTTTGCGAACATATGAAGCGAAGGATTAGCAATATCTTCAAAATCATTCAGTTGTTAGTGTGTTACGCAATAATAGACTTGGACTGTCATCCGCGTACTCGCTACCAACGTTGCTGACTTGCTTATATTTTCCCCATACCAAGATCTATTATTGCACAGCTCGATATATCTCATTTAAATTACATGTGATGGGGGGACTCCTGACGTTATTCTTCTGTACAGTGTATGACCGTCCTCTTGCCGAGCATATGTGCTCCGAGACATCAGGCGACTTCCGACGTCTGCTGACCCTCATTGTGACAGTAAGTGTTATGTTAATGTTGTCGTAACGCATGCACTTTGTAGATACCACTTTGTGTTAAAATTATAAAGATTTAGTGGGGAACTAATTTCATATGTTTGCTGACGACACGTAAAGTCGCGATGTTGAAGTGGATTTGAGGATATTTTATATGTGTTAGTTAGTTTTTTGAACTATAGAAGTAAAATGAGATGAGGATGGTTTATATTGAAGTAGGGAAATCAAGTTTTTATTGGCAACCAAACTTGGTATTATTATACCAAGTTTGGTTATTTATAGATAGGTTGTTTGAAATATCTCATGAATAATTCTTTAACAACCAATGCATGTCAAAACAACCTATCTATAAATATATTATTCCAACAGTTTCAGGCAATGGAAAGTGGATCATTGCTTAGAAAATGGAATAATTTGTACCAAGCAAAAAAAAAAAAACTTGCTCAAACAGTTGCCAAGTTATCTCAAGTAAGACGACCGATGTTAATTGGTGGCTATTGTTGTTACTCCTTCGCCATGTTAGATTACTAAGCAGGACATTTATTATTCTGACATGGATTGTAAGCATGAACATTGTTTATTTATTCTTGCTATTCTTATGTAACCAGAAAAATCTGACATAATTTTGTAGGTTGTATAAATGTATAGCGCATGTAAGTAGGCTTGTAGAAAATATATCGATGTATCGATATATTGATATTTTTTTGTTTGATATATCGATATTTTTTGGCGATATCTATTATTTCGATACATCGATATAAAATATAAAGTATCGAAAATGTATCAAATACGATATATTTCCAATAGAAACAGCGTTGTCGCCACCGACTAAAGCCCCTGGAATTCAGAACCGTAAAAAAGTAGACTTATTTTTATTAATTTAAGATTTTACATCAGAAATGATGTTCTTAGTTTGGTATTTATATGAATAAAAAACAAACTCAATCGAATTTCATAAATTACAAATATTTTTCAGAAAATTTCTCCGATATATCGACATATCAATTTTTTTTTTTCGATATATCGAAATCTGTATCAAATATTTTTTAACTATCGTTACGATATTATATCGATACTTTTTGGCAATTCTTGCATCCCTAAATGTTAGACTTATGTATATTGGGAATGTTACTAATACTACATAACTAACATAACATAACATAACGTGTGTTTCCTCGAAGCCGAAGGGCTACGGGGGGGATACTAACACCATCAAATAGTTATCAAACGGAATGTAAATTTATATGAAGCTTTAGCAATGTTATCTTTTGCACGTAACGCTTTACTAGACTGAACCAAATGACAGTAAACTATGTTGTAATGTTAAGACCTTTTTTTTAGTTTGTAGACCGTAGTACACCTTGTCCTCCCTAAGAAAGAAGTAGCTGTTACATATTTTTATCTTTTACTTAAAAATTATTTTAAATTACAAAATCACCATGATTTATTCCTTTTTCTCCCTTTTTGTTTAGTCAATTACATGTGATCTGGGCCTCAAGTCTGCTATTACAATAGTGTCAGAATGGTCTCGCCATTGTGAGTATTTGACAGTGTTTGTATGGCAAATCTGTTAAAAACTCACAATGAAGAGACCATTCTGACACTATTGTAATAGCAGACTTGAGGCCCAGTGCTCCCAAATGTGTTCTCTGATAGCCAGCCGAATGTTTGAAAAGAATTCGTGCTACCAAACTTATTCTTGTTCCTTAGTATTCACATACATGTGGGAAGTTATAACCTTAATATCAATTTCTGGCCTGATACAATTCTTGTTACTGAAAGGAGAACATAAATCGATATCTAGCGTAGCAGCAGTTGCGAAAATCGAATGCCGATTTTCAATTGTAGCTCAGAATCAATCTCACAGTTAGCTATCGCTAAACTTGGCCTTCGTGGGAATAGAAATTACATTATTACCTAAAAAAAGAATGAAAAAAGTGTTTATTCACAGAAATTATTTTTTACAGAATATAATATAAATAAATAATAAATATGGGTACCTCTGCAAAGCACTTCGTTGACAAACATAGCCTTTTTTTTTGTACATAATTATTATCATAATTTTTATAATAACACTTTTTGAGAGGTTAAAACTGTTCTAGCATTTCTTAAATTAAAAAAAAAGACATACAAGTTTTTTTTTGTCGTCCGGTTTACCCCGTAAAGTCAGCCCCGCTACCACCTTATCTTGCTGGTAAAAAATTTACCACGACATGATAATTCCCGTATTTTATGAACGGTCGCATTCTTATCTTAGTCTTAATCTGTCAACATTTTTATAGGGTTTTGGAAATTCATAATATACCTATGTCAAGCATGTCTAAACTAACCAGCCTCACAGTTCACAAAAGTCGAAGAGGGCGGAGAGTACCCGATATATTACTTTCCTCTATGGCGGAGAGCGAGCCCTGTGAAAGCTCTCGGAATGCACGCACCATTAATTTTCCTTTTGACTTCGCTTTCGCTCATAATGTTGTAACCTTGGAGTGTCGTGATCAGTAATTTTTGTGTCGATATTGTGTGTGTTCTGTTTGATTTATTGATTGTTGTATAAATTAGTAGTTTTCGTTAGAAATATGACTTGGCGTGTTGTTTCGTGTTTGCATGTCTTTTTCAAGGTGAAAGTTAATATTGTAGAATTTATTTTAATTATAGGACTGAAGTAATGTTACATTCACACATATTTAATTTATCAAAAACAGTTTTAACTGTATTTTTATTTTACCCGACTTCGCGACAGTAAAGGCAGGGTTATGTTTTCTTCCAATTAATTTACTGAAGAAACAAATTTTTCTGTTCCTTTTTTTTGCCAGAGATACCTATTTGAGCATAGTATACAAAAACTAAATATCTATTAAGTGTAAGACAGAGAAAAATGTTAATAGGTTTTTGTTATAAATACCGTATATAGGGTGTATCTATTCAAACACGAAATATTTTAAGAGATACACCTATAGGTGGTAAAGAAGCCATGCAAATGTTTTTTTTTTAATATGAGTATATTATTTAAAAAAAATAAAATTACTTGATATGATGATTAATTATCAAAATTCACCGCACTCGTGCCGCCACCGTCGCGGCGTCGCCGCGTCCGGGCGGGTCATTCATAGAATAAGTAAATAAAGGTGTTTTTTGCAAAATGTCTCAAGCAATTTTAAAATTATAATAATTATGTAAAAATATAAAACATAGGTAAAAAAATGTTTTTAGTTGCTATGGCTTTTTTACCACCTATATATGTTTCTTTTAAAATATTTCATATATGAATAGATACACCTTATATACTTTTATATGCATTTAGTAAAAGTGTTATTTTGACATTACAAACAGACACATCAATTTTTTTTTTTTGTATAGATGCAATAAAATCTAAATACTTATGTAAAATTATTATTGTATACAGACATGTAATGAAATGAATTGGTACAAAGTTTCGCGATTATTAGGCTTTTCTGTGGCCTCTTCATAAAGTAATATATATTAGTGGTGTCTGCTGTACTGTCTGGCATATCAATGCGAACTCGTTATTGTTGATCATAGGTACTATAATGCTTTTATATAACAACTTGTATAAAAGCTTGTACATTTTGTACATATTTACGGACTTACCTCAACCGTTCAGAGTTCAATATTAAATTTAAGATCAGCCACAACACCAACACCATCTTCCATAATCTTCAAAATGTGATTATACCCAAGCATTTGTTGGTTTTTTGTCTCGAAATTGACACTCCGTACACTCAAAACACAAGTACTGATCACCACACCCAAGGTTTTCAAAGAACATAGGCTACGTGTTTACATAGTCTGTGCGACAGGGCGCACGTGACGAGGAGGTGGGCGTGGACCCGGAGAAGGCGCGGGAGGACGCTCAGGCGCTGTTCGACGCCGGGGAGGCCAAGTGGGGCACCGACGAGGAGGTGTTTAACAGGGTAAGTGGCATCACTGTCATTCAATTAACTGCAAGGCATGACACGTAAGCGTGGTTCATTATAACAAATTTCAATTTTTTTTTTTTACGACTTGGAATCGGGAAAATATGGACACAATGTATTCGTAATAATATCAATGAGCGTGTGTGCACGCGATGGGCGTCGGCGGGGTACAACCCCCTGCCGGACGGCGCCGCGCTGTTTGCCGACAGTCCCGCTACGCACGCGTTCGGGTGACGTCTCGCCGCTTCATCCTGATTCCTGCGCATGCACTGCAATGCACGTTTTATACTTGCCTACAACAATGTCAGACTTTACTAATCGCGAGTTTTACGAGATGGTGTGCGAGTGTATTTATAAAGTGGTAAAAAAAAAGTGGAAAGGACCATTTTAGCAGCCACTCAAAGGCTGCTTGATCAAATGATCACAGACAGTTCAGGACTTCGAATAAGTGTAAGTGTTATAACTATTATGAGTGCCTTAATTTAATTGATCACAATGTTTCATTTTCTGCATTTTAATGGTTCTAAGCACATAAAAGTATGAAGGCAAAATTTGAGTTACTCTTCAAATAACTTCAAGTCATGGCCTAAACTTATAAAAACTAGTTCGAACCTGATAAAATTAGCTATTAATAACCTGCTTAAATACCTTCGTCGGCGAATTGTGCGGACGCACAGCTGATAGGTACCTACTACTGCGATCTGCTACACTGCACGCGCCGTTGCGCGGCGAGTTACCATTAAACCAGTTTCAAAATAAAAATCTTTCGTTAACGATAACTTCTTTTTTTGTTCTAAGACGTATCAAAATAAGAAATAGGTGGTTAATAAAACTCGTTTAAATTGAATTTGTCAAAATTAAAGTTAAACGAGTTTAATAGAAATTAAAACTGTTCCTGTATTTTCATACAAAACTAACAATATTGAAATTCAACGCTCTAAATTTTCCGAACTCTATGCGTAGCAAAATAAACTGCCGTGTCTAGTGCAAAAGCCAGCGGCGATAGTGCACGGGAGGCGTAGGTAGGTACAACAAAATACAGAATTGAGATGTGTTAGATAGAACAACGAAATCTTGAAGGTTTGTTTTTGGTAAATGTGTTATGTTTTGAAAAATGTCATAGAACAATAGTTGTTGGTTATGATGTTAGTAATAGCCCTGAGAGGCTGTTAGTGTATTACCAATAAACCGTAAATGAATAAGGTCTTATCTGTTCACGCCAGACTTACCAAGTTCCTGGTTGGGACTGACATATCTCTCAAAAACCAATTTATGTCTATAATCTATTGCCAAATAGGCTTCATGTTTCCAAAATGAGCTCATATTACATTTGAATACCCGCATAAGAACTTAAACCATCGTTATATTTCTGTCAAGAATTATGTTTTTGATAAATTTCTATTTATATCGACTGGAAGGTTATTCAATATTGTTGGAACAAAAAAAAATCTACTTCGACCATTACATTCGATTATTACAAGTGGGCACTACAATTTTTTTCATATTATTGTTCCTTTCAGATCTTGTGCGTATTATGTGTGGTGCGAACGGTCCTTATAGTTTTTCGTCTACAGCCTACAACAATTGATATATTTTCTAAAACCACACCGTCTTACAGATCTTGGCGCACGAGAGCTTCGCACAGCTGCGTCAGATCTTCGAGGAGTACAAGAACATCTCAGGGCGCACCATCGAACAAGCAATCAAGGCCGAGATCGACGGAGAGCTCAAGGAAGCACTGTCGGCTATCGGTCGGTAACTTTTTATTAACTTAACTCAAAAGTTCATGGAGATTTCAGTGCTCAATAAGTAAACTATTAAAACAAACCATATTTTGAAACTTGGTCTCCACTGCTTTCAAAAACATGAGAATCCACTAACGCACACTGGGCCTGCAATTAATAGTCTGATTATGCGAAGAAAAGGAAGCATATTGTAGATAACTCTTACTAAAACTATTTTTCTCGACGTTCTGATCAGTTTATTAATAAAATATGCGCTCGCGTGCCAATACCGCGACTTACTCGTAAGATGCGACTAATTGAGTCAATTGTGTTCTGTGTGCGCTACAGTACTTGCGAGCCGCGCCCGCGACGCACGTCGGCAGCGGAAGGGAACTATTCATGATATTGTACACGAATTTGGAGCTTTGAGATAGGTTAGGTTGTTGTATGAGGGATAGTTACAATTTTAAACCTTTGATTGAGGTTTAATCTGTACAGTAATCGCCATCTTTTTAGCTTTTTAGGGTTCCGTACCGCAAAAGAAAAATATGGAACCCATACAGGATCACTCGTGTGTCTGTCTGTCCGTCTGAACAGCCGATTCGCTCCGAATCTACTGGACCGATTAAGTTGAAATTTTGTACATATATGAATTTCTGTGACCCAAACACGAACGTGTAACGTAAAATTTTGAACATGGCGTTCACTTTTGGGGGAAAACTAGAAAATTAAAAAAAAAGGCTTGCAATCTGTACCATGTGACATCATTATCAAATGAAAGGACTTGTTATGAGGATTTCAATATATATATATTTTTTTATAATTTAAAAATAATTCGTTTTAAAGTTATTAAAGAAAATATATGAAAATTTACAATTTCATCCACCCATACCCTTATCTCCGAAACTCCTGAGCCAAATTATAAGAAGTCTACGTCTAGTCTTAAAATAACATGGTTAATCACTCAATATGTGTAATATACTGCAAATATAAGTTTGTACGCATACGTATGAACTTACATTTGCAGTTGGAATGTACGGGGAAACATGTTTTTCAACTAAAATGTTAAGTTTGTTCTTGGGATAAATTCATCCCAACTACGGAACCCTTCATTATGCGTGGTATAGCGGCCAGTCTGTCCAAAAAAAAAAAAGTAAGTTGGGTATTCTCATTTCTTACGAAATGTATGAGAGAAGTTTTTTTGCGATTTCTGACTTTTCTAGTACTCAAACCTCAGTTGGTTCGATAGAGTTTTTTGATCCTTATAAGAAACAGGATCGATTAGCATCAAAAGAAAGTTTTTGTGGAAATGGCCCATTTTCTTACAGACTGTATCTTTTTTTCAAAATGTGTGAATGGGGATCAAATTGTCTCAAAAAAATAAGGAGCTTCTCCCGAGACCGTGTTCCTGTAGCTTCAACGGCTAGGGTACCTGCCCTTAATGCGCCATCTCAAAAATCCACCCTGTATACTACTGCCGTGACTTTTTCACATACAACCGTTTAGCTGGCACACAAATTTCCACCTAAACGGATCCCTGCATCGGAAAATGGTTTTGACAAAGCCGCAATATTTTTTGAACGGCCCGTTGGATAGGCCGTTCATACGCAAAACATGGGACGAAAAAAAAAAAAATATGTCAAAATTTTATTTTACCGCTTTGTCGGCGTGATTAATAATTATGTATTGTATATCCATGCCAAAATTATGCTTTCTAGTACTAAGAGCCTGAGCTAAGCCGCGGACAGACAGACGGACATGGCGGAACTATAAGGGTCCCTTGTTGACTACGAACATAGGTTCTCATTCGTATAAATACCACTGAGGCGGCACGGGCACGAAGACATTTGTCAATAGCCCATCCTAAATATATGACAAAATAACCCATCTCTTTACGCAAAATAACCGTACTTTTTGCCACCAAAATATTTTCAGTGGAATGCGTGGAAAGCGCAGCGGCTTGGTTCGCGACGCGCCTTCGGAAAGCGATGCAAGGCATGGGAACTGACGACCGGACGCTCATCAGGATCGTCGTCAGCCGCTCCGAGATCGACCTGGGAGCCATCAAAGCGGAATACGAAAGACTTTACGATAAGACCTTGGAAAGCGAGATTAGGGTACGTATTATATGAATCCTCCTTCAATTCCAGTGGAATGTGTGGAGAATGCTCCCGCCTGGTTCGCGGCGAGGCTCCGCAACGCCATGCAGGGCGCTGGGACTGAAGACCAGACCCTGGTCAGGATCATTGTGGGGCGCTCCGAGGTAGACTTGGGCAGCATCAAGGCAGAGTACGAGAGATTGTATGATAAGACCCTCCAGAGTGATCTATCGGTATGTTGGACTATGTGGATGGTTGGGTGCGGTGGTGGACTTTTATTTTATTTAACCTAATGTTTCCACTTACTCTGACCATTGCTGATCTGGAAGCAATAAATGTCGTTATGATAATTTTAAACCAAAAATAGAATGTAGACAACGTCACAAAAAAACTTAACTTATTGGCGCTCGGTGTCATTGAATAAATCATTATTTTGCCGATGTCTACTAGACTATACAGGGCGTCCTACGACTTTGCCACATGGAGGGAAAGTACCTTAATACCGTAGATAGAAAAATTTACCGAATTCATTCAGTAAATTTTTCTCTTCATTTTTATTTTAAAAACAATACGAACTACATTCAAAGAATTTAAAATAATCGCCTGTCTGAACCTGCTAAATGTGAAAAAAAAAAACCTCTAATTTTACTGTACCGATCGAAAGGCTAAATCATATACATTTATTTCTTCTAAATAATATAGCATCTAAAATAAAAGGAAGAACGTGAAATTTAACATTTATCCAAAATAATAAGGTACGTTTAACTGCAACTTCAATCAATTTAATTTATTAAATGCTCAAAATGACTCCCTTCCTGTTGTATACAAATTGTAACTCTTTTAATAATGTCGCTTACCGTTGATTTCTTAATTTTTCCTTGGTGAATGTTTAAAATAATATTTCTAAATTCAGTTTATCTCCTGCACACTCTCATAATGGTTCCTGTGTAAACTAAATCTTTTACATAACCCCGTAAAAAAAAAATTTACGGGGTTAGATCTGGGTATCTCGGAGGCCATCTGATTTGTCCATGAGTACCGATCCAGGAAGGAGGTAGTAGTGGAGAGGATAATAAAGTAGAGTGGTACATAAAGTCAGTTGTTATAAGCACGACATAGTCAGAGAAAAGGCTGTTCATTATTGTGAACAAAAAAATTAAATTCAATGTTAAATTTCATGTTCTTAGTTTTATTTTAGATGCTATGTTATTTAGAAGAAATAAATGTATTTGATTGAGCTTTTCGATTGGTACAGTAAAAATACAGGTTTTTTTTTTCACTGTTCGATTCCCGGTTCAGACAGGCGATTATTTTAAATTCTTTGAATGCAGTTCGTATTGTTTTAAAATAAAAATGAAGTCTTCATTCAGTAAATTTTTCTATATCAAAAATATATAATAATTTTCTAATATCGAATATATTATAATAATATACAGGGCGTGTTGGGGAGTAAAAAAGTTAATAGAAATTAATGTTTTTTGGCACCTGTAAACTCTTTGAATTACTGTTATAAATTATATTTTCGATACTTCAAATTCCCGTAGAAGTTTCGTCCATTTGCTTCCAAATCAGCATGAATAATTACGAGTACCACTGCCTACTTCTTTCTTATATTGATCGAGTCAATCACTACCCCCTTTATAATGGTCGGATGCTTGAACTTCGCACTTAACACACATAAGCAGCAGAAAAGCACTTGCTACTATACTTTGCTACAAGTACCTACCAGGCACAAAACTCCAAAATTATTGTTAAACCATTCCATTCAATCTGATTCATCGAAATAATCTCTTATAAAAAATCGAATTGGGTAATGGAATTATTATTACTTTTGATTTTGCGTATTATGCGATTCAGATAGGAACAAGAATTAGCTTAAGCCAAACTTACTGTGCACTTTTATGACAACTCAAATTATTATTTGCGGTTGGTGAAAGGGTATTCTTATTCTTAATGAACGCATTTTCCACGAATATTTAAGCACGTTATAAGCATGAAAGTAATGCTTTTTTATTTATCTATACAATACAAATCTAAGCATGACTTAATCTACGTCTAAGAAGATTCATAAATGAACATAATTCTCTCATATTTCTGCCCCTTATGGTTCTATCTATTTTATGTAAGCTTTCATTGTTAATTTTATGGATTGTAACATTACTTTTATGTTGTATGTAATGTGGTTTAATATTTTTCACATTTTCTGTAATTCTCTGCCATCGTGAATGGAAAGGAGGTGAGAACTATTTGTTTTGAGTATTTTAAAATATATAATATACTTAGAGCTTTATGGCTGTTGTAGGTAAAAGCATCATAATTCAGAAAATATATGCTCCCAGGTTTCTAAAAGGCTGAGCGACCTTACGTAGCACGCTGTCAAACCCGTGTCAACTGATTTGATTGACTGTTGTTATTTTACTCAGCTAATCACAGCAGTTCATAAGTTTGACAGTCTGTTAACAAACTTTTTGCTGTAGCCTTTCAGAAACAGGATTGATATCCTTTAGAAAAATTGTATTCATATTTATCTATTTGCCATATTTATTTAGTTCTTATATCATGCTAAATATGTCTAAATGAGTAAATAACACACAATTTCCTAGACCTGTAACCTTTGTTACGGGTCTAAAAAAGCCACAAAAATACTAATCATGTCGCGTTTTCTCTTTCCGCACGCCGCATGCGCTCCACGACACATCCCTTCCTTGAACACAACGCCATCTATCGACGGCCCACGGAACTACTTGGTAACACCATCTTGGTTTTGCGACACGTCAGCAGGGCGAGACTTCGGGCGACTACAAGCGCGCTTTGGTGGCTCTTCTGGGACCTGTTTAAAGAGAAGATTAAGGAAATAAGCAAATGGAGGGTTAAAGAGCATATTTGGTCCTAATTTCCGCGATTGGCGGAACTGCCTTTGAGCGATTGCCTGCACGTACTGTGGCTTTATTGCCGAGCCATTCAGTGGGAGTGAAAAGACATCCGTCTTGGCAACTTATTATTTCTACCTTTCTTTGTTCTTTAGCGCTCCATTTTCTTTATAATTCTACAAAAACTAAGCTTCTGTGTCGTGTGCAGCTAGGATAAGCTATTTTATGTGTACTCAAGTTGTCCTTGTGAGGTAGTTTGCATCTTTACGTGTCTTTTGCAGTTGAATGTTTTAATAATATGTATTCGGTCGACGGACCTAAAACTGTAGTGCATAATGTTTTAAGATTTAAGACATTTTTTTAAATTTTAAGCTCAAATAAGCTGTAGGCAGCCGATTTGTTGAATCGAATGATTAATTGGTTAAGGAAAAGTAACATTGAAATCAATTCAGAAACGATTGGCACTTTATTTTTGTTTTATTATTTATTGTAATTATAGTGCAGTAAATTAGAATCTCAAACCTTTAAACTCGAAATAAACTTTTCCAAAATTCGACAAGCCACAATTTACGGCCTAAATTAAAACAGATTATTTAATTTAAATGACGATAACCCCCGAAGTATACGACTGATTTTACTAAAACATCACACCAATCCTCAAAGCGATAGGCAGAGGTGTTACAAGTACAGAAATATTTAACTAATGATTGTTTATTGTGCTTATAACTAGATTAAGAAAGAAACTGTACATTAGATGTCAGCACACAATTCTGCCTTAGCAGTGCCTTTTGTTTTTACTGAAGGATATTCATTATGCAAATAATATGTACGGTCAGGGAAAGTTATGGATATTAAATTAACGCACTACGTCAATTTGCATTGTTATATATACATTGCATAACAACTGGCAAAGGATGACAGCTTGTATTTAAATAAACAGACAATTTAAATTGGTAGTCACTTTGATAAACAATTAATTTCCGTGGCTTTATATTGAAATGAAACAAGGTTTTGATACCTTATGTTATGGCTGCTATATTTGTAGTAAACTACTGGTTTTAATATATTTATCTCGGTCAGTTTTGGCCTACTTCCCAGTGACACGGAGTGTTTAAAAAACGGTAAAAAACTTGAATGTTTGGTGACCTAATTCGTTTCGTTGTTTTTGCCAATTAATTATAGATGCTACTTGTTGATAGTATAGCAAAATGGTAATTGGAAATATTTAATTTATTCATAATTTATGGAACGTTTGCATTCCACTTCGAATCTTCTTTTTAATCTTTGTAGCTTTAATTTTTATTTACGAATAAATACGATTTTAGTGTAATTTCTTGTTTTTTTCTTCTTGGGTAGTCACATGTCGCTCACAATGGGCTTTATTAAAAGGCTGACAGTCGCCCAAAGGGCAAAGGAAAGGGCTATGCTTGGAGTTTCCCTACGTGTTCGCATCAGAAATGAACATATCCACAGGAGAACCAAGGTAACCGACATAGCTCGAAGAATTGCCAAACTTACGTGGCAATGGGCAGGGCACATTGCTCGCAGAACAGAGAGCCGATGGGGCCGAAAGGTTCTGGAATGGCGACCGCGTTCCGGAAGACATAGCGTTGGAAGGCCGTACTCAGCTGTCGCGTAGACAAGAACTACTAACCAGGCTAGGCTGGGAATCGAACCCAGGAACGCCTGCACAGCAGCAGGCTTGCAGCTTGTAATCGCTAGACCTATGAGGCTTCTGTCTAGGCTAGGCTGTACATCGAACCTAGAAACCACTGTACAGCAGCGGTCGCGCTTGCAATCCTATGAGCTACTGAGACTTGACAGAAAAACCCAATGAACCTTTTTGGTCCAACACGGAATTCAAACCCGGTACGTCATGATCCACAGCCGTACCTATATGCTAGTCACTAGGACAACGGCAGTTACCGAGATGAATCAAAAGAGCCCTGTTCCTAGTACTTACGTAAAACTAGCTAGCCGCCTTTGAAGGTCGTTGGAAGATTTATGTAACCATCCTTGTAGAGAGTAAGTTAGATCGAGCAGACACAAGAGGGCCGACTTAAGTCCATGGAGCTGTTGGTTCCGCTGTGTTTGTTACTCACGTCTTACGTGCGTCACGACATGTCCAGCGTCTACGTCCACGTTCAGCTACGGTTTCGTAGAAGAGCGGTGGCCGACATATAACGGCTGCTAAGGCACGCTGGCACCAGAAAGTGGACGACGGTCACACAATAACGACTGTAAAAATACAATACAACAAAACTTATGGCCGGGGTAACGTTAGCGCAGCCAGAACTGTTTTGGTCAAATAACTAAAAGTTTAAAAATCTTCGCAACAATTATAGAAGCTGATTTAGTAATTATCTATTACACTCAAATGATATTTGACATTTTCTGGCAACGCACACTCAATACGTAGGGATAAGGGAAGAACGCTGTTTCTCGACGTCTCTTGCCAACGTGTTCGTTGCGGCGAGTTGTTCAACAGCGTTTTTGTTTCCAACGTGGTTAATAACCTTGAAGACAGCCCTCTTGCTTATCTCGAATATGGATCCCATGTTTGAGATGACCGTCTTCATGCCTTAGCAGAACTGCAAAAGCATGAATTCGGCCCCAGGGTGGTTTTAAGGTCAACGCGCTTCTTGTAGTGTAATTATTTGAATTATTTTTGATTAAAAAAGCGGTCTCAATTTGACCCGTATCTTTTTTTTTCTCCCAAATTAGCATGGTGGAATAATATTATTCATGTGTATGGTGTAAATGTGAAAACGTGTTGTATAAAATAAAACTGGAATTTACATTTCATAAAACTTATTTAATCGCACGTTACAGCCATTCGTTAACTGATTCTAAAATTACAATATAATATTTAAAAACTTCCATAAAAATACTTGTAAACACATCAAGCTGTGAATGTAGGAAAATAAAGAATGCTAAATAATCGCCCTTCACGTGACGTGTACACTGTTTTTAGTTAGCAAGTCGACCTTCTCTATAAGAGATTTTCTGCAAAGCGAAAATAGATATGTTTCTTTTCCTACTGAACTACTTTTAGTTTTGATATTTATACAATTTACATACAAGACAAATCTTTAGAATATTAAGGCAGTGAGATAAATCATGATTTATTGAATGCAGTTTTACGCTAAGACTCGTAGAGAATTTCTATACATAATTTCATAGGCGACTTGTAATACTACAGTACTCACTCGCAAATAACCTGTGACCGTACTGGCAACATTGTCAAAAACAAAAAAAAAAACAAACAATATATACAACATTTCATCTCTAAAGATTGCACATTCATACATTTCATCGAATCACTAAATCTAATTTACGCGAAAGCAACAATATCTTATGTAAATTTACATGAAATACGTACACAATAACATCACATACTGACGTTACAGTATCAAAAATATTTGTTTACACTTAATTTTAAAAGCCTCTTTCTGTACATTCAGGATTTAACGTTTATTTCTAAAAACATCCATCTAGCGAAATACGCGCGGGGATTAAATGTGAACAAATAATGTTGATAATGTAACTCTGTTATATAGAGGAACATACGCAAGTAAGCTACCGAAACAGTCGCAGTCCTATACGCACGAGCTCATAACAACTAATGTATTTATTACACGCTCACTAAGTTAAGGCCGGCACACACTATAGCTCATTATAACGCATTAACAAACACAAATAATTAGGCACAATTACATAAATATGGCCTGAATATTTTACAATATATGACTTAGCATAGCCTTTGGCGTTATACGGACACTACAATGTGTCCCGGACCTCACTACATCTAGCACAGGTTTTGCAAAGTGGATTAGATTATGTTACGTATTTACAATTTGAGCAGGTTCAGCTCTTACAGAGAACATTATCTCCGGCGTCCATGTGCGATGCCTGTAGTGTCATAATGAGTGTAGAAGCTTAGAACACAGAGATAACTTGCATGAGTATTATAACGAGCTGACCGTACCCACTCAGCATCAACTTCACAAAACCCGTCCTAGCGAGCGGTGGAGGTTTCATTTGTGCTAAAACTTGTCAATGTACAGTTTACTTACAGAGATTTGCATGTGCTTTTTACTATGTATTAGGCACAGATTGCTAAATGAAACCCCTCGTACACTACGATAAACAGGTAATTTGTAATTTTGTGTAGACAATAAACGCTTATAATATAAATAGTCCCGTGGGTCACTGTTTAACGTCCGCGCAAGGGACAGGAGCGAGTCTCAGGGCGCGCGGGAGGCGCTCAGTCGTTGGGCCCAAAGAACTTGGCGTGCAGCTCCCACAGCGGCAGGATCTGCTCGTCGCCCAGCGCCGGCTGCTGCTCGGCCTTCGACTGCTCTCGCAGCTCTGCGGGCACGAGAGGAAACGTTTGAATGGAGTTATCAAGAGACTTATATTGACAAATATATGGTATACTTACTGAGCCATTGTTTGTCTGGAAGAGAACAGACTTCTATAACGATTGTTCTATAAAACTGGTACTCAATTAGTTGAGTGCCAGTTCTATACAACAGTCGACTACAGGGTCTATCTTTGCTCTAATAACTTTAGTGTTATGTAGTCTACGGCCTGAGTTGTCAGTCAAATAAATGTTATCTGAAGAATAAACGTAAAAAAGTTTGACAACTTTAATATGAAAACTAGCTGCTACCCGCAGCTTCGCCTGCATGGTTTTTACTAAAATAAAAGTCCCGTCAAAATAGGTCCAGCCGTTTCGGAGATTAGCCGGAACAAACAGACAGACAAAAATTTATTTTTATTTTATAAGTACCGTATTATACTTATGCATTTAGTAAAAAGCTGTTATTTTGACATAACAAACAGACACTTCAACTTGATTTATTTTTATAGATAAAAAAGTCAAACTGCCATATTATCCTCAAATAAGGGAAAAATCAGCCCTAACTTGACTTTTGATTGACCGTTTTTATTAATAACAATGTCCTAAATGTATTGCAACGGAATTTGAAGTTTGTCATGCAAGACATTGAATTTTTTGTTCTCAAATACTCGATAAATATCTCAGTGAGTGTAAACAAGTGGTTAGCTACCCTGCCAGTGCTGCAGGAGCCTGTTGTAGTGGTTGGCGCGGTCGTGGCGCTTGAGCTGCGAGAACACGTGCACCAGCCCGCGGTAGTCGTACTCCAGGCCCGAGTAGCGCTCGCCGAATAACTTCAGACCTGAAACAGTTACATATATTCGTAAGGACAGATTTGAGCATCAGCTGAGAGACAAGAGTTGCTTCTTTTTTTCATTGCGTTGATCCTAAATATACCATGATACAGCTAGGCTCCGAAACAAACAGAAAATATACTGTAGCCCGGAGTTTAGGATAATTTTCGGATCGCGAGGAATGGAGGGAGGCCTTTTCTGATATTGGATTGGATTTGATCGTTATTTTTCTACAGAATATAATATAATTTACCACTGCTGAGACACAAGCCTCTGTCATAAAAAGCGGGCCATGTTAGACCAGTTCCAGAGGATATATTTGGTCAAAGCCTGCCGAGATCCATTCAAATGGCACAAATAATAATTGAAAGAGGTCTGAATTATAAACGCAGTCATGTTTATAATAAAACTAGCTGTTGCCCGTGGCTTGACTTTTATTTCATAAAAAGACAGAAAAAACAAAGAGAAAAGATAAAAAAAGAATATTTTTCTGCTTTTATATACTATGGATGTATTATACAAATAAACCTTCTTCTTGAATCACTCTATCTATTGCTGAAAACTGCATTAAAATCCGTTTAAAAGATCTAAGCGAACAGACAGCGGAAGCGACTTCATTTTATACTATGTAAAGATTGTTATAATTAACAGTACTTAATTTGTTGTCATTTTACTTGCATGTCATTTTATTTTTTGTAAATCTGTGTAGACATTATGACTTCTAATATAACACCACGCGAGCCCAGTGCGGATTGGTAGATTTCACATGTCTTCGAATTTTTGGTTCTAGGACATGCCGCATTCCTTATGATGTTTTTATTCACCGTTTTGAGAACAGTGCTGATGATGGTAAGTGGACTTGCAAAATGTAGTCGTGGGTTCGAATCCAGGCACAATACTCACTGATAGAAATAGATCTTAGATATAGCTTCTCGGCGGCGAGATGCATGTTCATGTGGTAGTTGTAGAGCGAGGCAAGGTGGCCGATGCTGAGGCCCACCTCGTAGTCCTCGGGGCCTAGGAGCTCCTCCTTTATAGCTATCGCTTTCAGGTGCATTTCTTCAGCGGCCTGGAAGTATTATAAATATGTTACGGATAAGTATACTATGGAAATGGAGATACTAAGGAACAATAAAAAAAATGCATGTCAAGTTTACCGCGATTTCCGTGTTGGTGTCATAATAAAAGTTGCTTATAATGATGGGTATGATGCCCTTTTCACAGTCAGTTTTTAGTCATTTAGAATTGCACCTTGTATTTGGTCTTAAATTGAATTAAAATATCAAGACACAATAATACATTTAACGAATTTAAATAGTTCGCCTTTTGCATTTCTATTGAAAATATCACTATCTATGCCACAAATAAACAGACCTGGAACTTCTGCATGCTCAAATACAGGCGGCCCAGGTTTCCTTAATAATTTGCGGTCTGCAGGTTCTTTCCTCCGAAGTATCATGTATAAATAATTGTTCACACATCGTGTATAAGTTGTTCATACATCGTGTATAGGTTGTTCATACCTGGAACTTCTGCATGCTCTGATACAGGCGGCCCAGGTTGCCGTAGTGTTTGGCAGTCTGCACGTTTTTCTCTCCGAAGGCCATCATGGACAGCTGCAGCGCCGCCTTGTGTAGGGCTTCCGACTCCTCCAGCAGAGTGGGCGCTGGAATCATATCCAATATAAGTATTAGTAAGACATAAAATTAGGCTGTGTTATAGGGAAACCTTCCAAATTCTTTTATTCCATCTAAAACTAAATAAATATTCATTCACTGTTACGATATTAATTATTGCAATTCATCATCAATATTTTAGTGCACTATAGAGCGATATTTCATAATTTAATTTAGTAACATTGATAAATTAATCAAAACAGCAAAATATTTGACAGTTATTTGCGACTTAACGACGTGGCTAGCTTTCAGAATGCACCCTCATTTAAAACGTATCACCTAATTTAATTAATAAAAATAAAAACAACTTTAAGAAGGGACATGTCTTTGTTTTACTTGATCAGTTGTTGAGTTACTGGACCGTGAAGCGAAAGATATATGAGCTCACCGGTCATGTCCTGCCCGGCGGGTGTGTCGAGCGCGATCTCTTCCAATATGAGGGCCTTGACCCGTTTGGCAGAGGCTAGCAACAAGTGGTCCGGGGGCACCAGATTCTGGAATTATACAAGAAATAGTTTTAGTTCCTTCCGAAATTCAAAGGTTTTTGGGCGCTTTACTCGTACCTTTGATTTATTGATGACCTTTAAACATAAATACATTAATTTGTAGTATCATTGTCAGCTTTACTCTATATGCTTTATTCAATTATCTGGCTTACTTTATTACAGCTAGACGGCTGTAATAAAGTAAGCCAGATAATTGAACGCCACATTATGTAATGTGAATAAATTAATGACGACGCGGTTTTATTTTATCTTGTAGATATAAAAATAAAAAATAAAACCGCCTAAACCTACATAGGCACTTATGAAACGTCAAAAGCTTAGTGCACGGTTCCAATTGGTCGTTTCCTATGGAGAAGAGTCGGCAAGAAACTCCACGGTTATTTATTTAATACTTCAAGCACAGAAATGTACAGAGGCGGACTTAATGCCATAGGCATTTTCTACCAGCCAACCTTTGGGTGATGTAGAGACAAACAGTGGTAGGTGCAATTACGAAAAATCTAGGAATAAATATTTATGTAAATATAAAGATACACATATACCTACTACAAACTATAACTATGGTGGTGTATTCCCGTTGTCCCCACCGCCCGTGTCCCCATTAATGGTAATTCACAAAAAGTGGCGAAAAAAAGGTTCTATTAAATTTTTGTACTGATTTTTTAATTATTATTTCTAAAATCAGTACTTAAAAGAAAATGGAACCTATTTTTTCGTCTTTTTATGTGAATTACCATTAATGGGGACACGGGCGGTGGAGACAGCGGGAATACACCACTTTTAAAATAATTGGCTTTTAATTTTTTTCCAAATGACAGTGTCTATAGGTATGGGAGGACAGTGTAGGCCCGTCGCAAAGTAGCAGGTAGACGTGGTACCTCAATGATCCGGATGGCCCGCTCGGCGTGGTCCCGCGCCTTGTAGAAGCGGCCGGACGAGTACTCCAGCACGTACAGCGCGTACGCCAGGTCCTCCTGCGCCGTGGCCACGTGCAGGCTGCTGCGCCCGAACACGCGCCGGAGCGTGCACAGCGCCTCCTGGGCGACATGGTTTTGTTGTTTAAATCAATGCAAATTATACATTTTGGATAGTATGAAATTGGGCCTTTTGGTACGACGCTGAACTGGCGACCTTTCAGATGGATAATGTCTAATCACGGATGAGTATAGCCCTCATATGATCTGACCATTACGACCTTCTGACCAATGTAATTCTATGAACATTAGAAGAGACTGACTTCTGAGTGTATTTCGGTGTTTCTTCTCAGACTAGTCGACTAGGAAATATCGACCACAACTAGTTTAAATTTAAAAAAAAAATTGGCAGTCATAAGTACTGCCGACAGAAGTGAAAACATAAAACTTTGGAATAGCTGTTCTTTTATACATAAATAGCTCATGGAAAGCGTTCGGTGACAATGACGCAAGTTCCATGATTTTTGTTCACCCAAAAAGTTCTCAACGCGCCTAAAGAAGTTTTCACTTCAAAAATTGACGTGTCAAACTTATTTTTAACCAACTTAAAAAAACCGGGATGTGGCTGTGTCCAGGACATGGCTGGGTATTTTATGTGAATACGTGTACGTCTGCAGATTGTACTGGTGCCGTCGTTGAACCGCTCGGACGCCTTCATTCATTTACGTTCCCGGCACCGGTTCACTCTGTCATATGGTGGTTTATGGGTATCACTGGATTGCTTTTGAGAAGCCCTTTCCAACCGTATTCGATCTCTATATTTTGATTTGGCTTATTGACGAGTATAGTATAGGCCGACATTGCATTATTTTTTTTGTTTTTTTACTTTAACTCCATATATGTATTCACTATAACTATTTCACACTAATGTTTTATATACACAATCAATAGATCTTGACGAGAACTGACGATTGAAACTCAAACGAACGTCGTAGCTTCTCCGAGACAAAATTTTAACTTAACGGAAATTTGTGACGCAGCAAAATAAACTCAAAATGGCTTCGCTTCCCGCTACGCCGCGCGCGATGCGTCACAGTAACGAATTCAAAATTTTGGATGTAGATGATAAATATGTAGTTGCAACACCAAACTGTATCCCCCGATTTTGTTATCATCAGTTTTCTGAATTACCTCCCACTATAGAAGCAAATTTAAAGACGTATTCACGTCATAAGCAACTTCTGGTGTCGACGTTTGTTTTTAGTTTGTCGAAACATAGTTTACGATATTGTTCACGTGTGACGTCACATTACCTCATACACGGCCACGCTGTGCACGATGGAATCGATGTTCAGCAGATAAAAGCCGAGGTCCAGAAGGGCTGCAGCATATCGTGGGTGCTGCGGTCCGAAGGCTCGCCTCGCCAGTGCAACGGCCTGCCGCACTAAAACGCCGGCTGAGCCAAAGCGACGCTTGACGACGCACGCCTTGCCACAAGCGCGGAGGACTTCGATTGTTATCCTGGAACAAACGCGGTTGAATTGGTTTTTGACGTTCAAATCCACGATGGCGGATTTGATTGAGTGCAAAGAATAGTTAAATGTTGACTCACTTGGGCGGCGTGTGCGGCGTGAGCAGCTTGAGCGCGCGCATGGCCCAGTCGTAGGCGGCGGAGTAGTCGCAGCGCACGAAGAACAGCGCGCTGAACTCCTTGCACACGCGCGCCGCCAGCGACGTGGCGCCCCACGCGCCCGCGCCGCCGCGCCCGCAGCAGCCGCGCGGCCCGCGCCCGAGGCCGTCCGCGCTGCGGAGCCACGCTTTCAGTGACAGGTACGGTACCCTTTGTGACCGTAGGTGCCGAGAAGAAAACCGGAAAGTTTCTTCCGGGATTTGTGGGATTGCGGGGTGCCCCAAATCCCGAGATCGCTTTACTCGCTCATGCATGCATCATAAGTTCGGATACCGGGGCATGTTGTCACTAGTTCCATTCATTAGTTCGATCGTCGAACTGGTGAGATTTTACGCAAGAGCGAGAGACCCCGCCATATAATTCGGTATAATTCAGTAGTAGAGAATCTGCATTTGAGGCGTCTAATTGCAAAACCCGCTAAAACGATTTATTTTTATTTTTTTATTGATGAGTTTTAAATTCAATAAAATGTAATCGCACTCCTTGGTGCGCGACATATTTACACAAGTCTCCATTGGTCCGCCATACTATTCGTAAGGTCACTTGGTGCAAAAGCAAGCGCTGTGATTGGTTGTTTTTGTTGTAGAGGAATTTGAATTTTACCCATGCCATTTATAGTGTATTTTGTTACCAAGCATAAGGTTGGAGGCTCAATTTAGTACTGTTAGAGAGGGATTTGTTCGGAAATGAGTTTGTTACTTAGTACAGAATTGAGAAAACTTTCATAAGAGAGAATAAGAAGGTTTCAAGGTAAAATCGTTTTAGCGGGGTTTGCAATTAGACGCCTCATTTACAACTTGTTAATCATTTTATTTTAGTAGCATAAGTTTTAAATGGTCTGAATAAATGGCTTTATTATTATTATAATAGCAGACTACGCACACATTTAAACTTTGATCGCTTTGATGTGCGCTCGAAAAACCGACACCGAATGGCAAAGTATAAATATGTGATCAAACTTTGAACAAATACCCGTGCCTCACAAGTGTTCCAATATTGTTGCTGTCTGGTACCGTCTTAACATTACATGCTTGCTTGTGGAAATTGCAATTTGCGTAAGTAGGATGGTGTGTGTAGCCGGGGCATACCCGCCCTAATCCTAAACTGGTGCAAAAGTAATTTAAAATAAACCAATACATACCTGAAATAACATCTGAGGCAGGAGAAAAATTATTTGTCAATTATTTTGTAAATATCAATTTTTATACTACAGAAACGAATACATTTTAGCATAAAAATTAAAGTACTCTTTATACACATAATAAGGGCTATGCAGACAGTCGGGTTTGTCTGCAATGTAGCAGTGCATCGATACCAGACCGTCTTTTCAAGTCTTGAAGGTACACCACGCCTGTTTCAGACCGTGAAGCTTCGTTATTGGCATGATTCCGTTGATTATATTTTCATATTTTTTACCTTACCGAATGTAACTCTTATAGTGCAATGACTTGCTAATGGTTTTAGGTCAATCGTGAATGTTCTACGTTAGTCTACCATGCTCTAAAAAAAAAGTTATAATAAAACTGGTACATACTTGGAATCAGCTTTGTACTGCTCAGTCCGTAGCTCCCGGTCGTTCTCGGAGACGTCCCCCAGCGCTATGGGTCCTTCGGGCCACTCCGTCATGAAGTCTTCAGGCATGCCGAGCAGATCTAACGCGAGCTCGTATGTGGCCGCGGCACCCGTGAAGCAGCAGTACGCTGATTGTGTGTTTAGTAACCTGGGAAAGGGAATTAATAAGCGTTATATATTTGGAACGAACTGGTTTAAAACGTGGGTGAACTGTTAAAATAAAACCCATTGCGATCAATTGTCATTTTATGCGTGTTACGCAGGGTAACACAAAAAAATGCCGTTATGCACAAAAGAAGTACCTAGAATATCTTTTTACAGGTAGGTTTCTAGACACATTATAGCTTTTAATTGTTTTTTTAAACAAATAGGAACCTATACAAACTTCACTCTTGTCGTAATTTCCGTAACATCACAAATATTTGTTGCATAGCATACGTAAACACACGATAGCTGTGTTACGTTATATACTACCGTTATATAGCAGTAATTATATGCATCAGTTATGCAAATACCTGCACAATATAAATGGTCGACAGTATTTGAATGACTAGATACAAAAAAGAAGGAATTTGTAATTGGTATTTCAAATACCTGACGCTGAGGTATTTCGTAGTTAGTATTTTTAAATACTTATGCTTTCAAAATACATTTTGACATAAATACATTTAGCAATAAGATAAATAAACTAAAACCGGCCAAGTGCGTATCGGACGGACCACGGACAGTGAAGGATTCCATAGTTGTGACGAATTTATCCAAAGAAGAAACTGACGAACAAAGAACAAATTGTAGTTGAAATACATGTTCTCCCAAACATTCCAACTGCAAATGTAAGTTGGTTAACTATTATTCGTTACCTTGTAAAGCCTACTTTTCTGTGATAGTTTTCCTTTTAACTTCGTTATACGAGTATAGGGTGTATCTATTCAAACACGAATTATTTTAAGAGATACACATAGAGGTGGTAAAGAAGCCATGGAAATGTTTTTTTTTTTTAATCTGAGTATACACATTATAAAAAAAAAAAAATTACTTGATATGATGATTAATTATAAAAATTCACCGCGCTCGTGCCGCCACCATCGCCGCGTCCGGGCGGATCATTCATAGAATAAGTAAAATTTTGGAAAATGCAACTCCTTTGCAAAATGTCTCAAGCAGTTTTAAAATTATAATAATTATGTAAAATATAAAACACTTAAAGTTTTTTTTTTTTCACTGCTATGGCTTTTTTACCACCTATAGATGTTTCTTTTATATACACGATGGATTTTTGAGATGGGGCAGTAAGGGAAGGTACATTAACCGCTGTGGCTACAGGAAAACGGTCTTAGGAGACTGTCCTTATTTTTTCGAAGAAAAAATCTTATTTTTTGAGAAATTTTGATTGATATTCAGATAAAAAAAAAAGACAGCAAGAAAATGGGCCATTTTCACAAAAACTTGTTTTGAAGCGTATAGATCCTGTTTTAGAATTGATTTGCATTAAAAAAAAGTTTTTGTGAACATGGCCCATTTTCTTGCTGACTGTAAATATAAATAAAAAGAGTTACAAGACTGTATTTTATATTTCAAAAACATGCGCGAAAGTAATTTGTATTTTAATTAGAAAGAAAGAAAGAAAGAAAAATAGGTTTATTTGGCACAGAAACACGTGCATACAAAAAGATAATTAACTTGAGTAGGTAGGTATACAGAAAAATAAAAAAACAAAATAGATCTACATTCCAATCACGAGCACAGAACCAAAATAGTCGGCAGCTGCACGTCATGACTGTGACAAGAAGGCTTCCAATCAGCATGATGCTGTGCTATGAGGGACCCACAACACAGCGCTGATTTTCAGTGGTTACCCGGAAAAGACATACGGAAACCAAGTCAGGTTAAAGAATTGAAAATAAATAGGCAACTAAATAAAATAAAACAAACAGTACTCAGAATATAATCTAACTATACAACCAGATATATGAATAAATATTATTAGATATATAAAAAAAAAAAAAAAAAAAATCCGCAGGCATCACCGCAAAATTAAAGCAAAGCATGTATTTTGCCCAGCCATGTCCACGGTAACACAGTTACGTGATCCGAGGACCTTAGTAATTGTAGTGTTTCTACTAGACTGCTAGGAAATAAGAGAACTACTACCTATTATAAATGTGATCTTCGTAGGAATTGTAGGTGAAGGCTAAAGCCAGACATAGCTTTGACGCCACCAAAAATTTAAATACTTGATCAAAATGAAACACTCATACACATCGCGACTTGTATTGCAATCACATTAATATTATAAAGGCAAAAGTTTGCGAGTGTGTGTGTATATTTGTCTCTTCATCACGCTCAAACGGCTGGACCAATTCTGATAAAATGTTGTATGGAGGTAGCTGACACTCTATATTAACATATAGGCTATCCCGATATTCCCACAGGATCGACACTTAAACAACTTTTACATGTATACAAATAATACTGAATACATAATTTGATTACATTCGGTTCATTATTGTGATATCCTGATTAATAAATAGGTTATGTCCGATTGGTCTTCGCAGATAGTTGGTGTGAAAATGCATAAAAATTAAGTTGCCACATGTACCACTAAACGACTGTTCTCAATGTTCTTCATTGACGTGGATACGCAAAGGCAGCCCGTGAAATTCAATTTTTAGGTCACTGTCAGGTTGTATGATTTGTTGATTAAAATATGATTCGCGACCGTTATAGGTTTACAGAATTCTAATCATTAGAATCAGCAACACAATTTAGTTAGAATTGGCCTCAAATGTCATGATTTCATGAAATCGTTGAAATAGTTCAATAGAGTATTTTGCTAATATTACGTTGGTACTAAGAAAGAAAAGAAAGAAAGAAAAAACGTTTATTTGCGGTAAACATGACGCAATAAAGAACATAAACACAAAAAATTATAATTTGAGAACTATGGGGGAAAAATGCGTCACATCCACGCAAAACGGCTATCGCTCAGCATTATGCTGCAATCCTATGCAAGACAGAGCCCCAGCGCTGGTTTTCAGCGACAGCCGGCGTTGACGTAATGACGTCGTCCGGTGCAGCAAACAATTATTAAGACGCTGTACCAGCACACAACTACACACTAACTTTTTTCCTCGTTTTAACATAGTTAACTATTATTGTCTTGCGTTGTCACAGATGACTCAATGCAATGTCATCGCAACAATTACTTCGCTTCGATTATTCGAGTATTATCGTCTTACCTATGGCAGCATTCTAGTGTGAGCCTCTTATAGTGCGTAGACTGTGGCATTGCCTGGCAGAGATCGCGAACCCGTAGCAGCACGCGCTGTGCGTCGGCATACCAACCTGCTTCGTTCAGGAAACCACCTGAAACGAAACAAAATATAATCATGAACAAAAAAAATTAACATCATTATGATAGATTGTCTTTGAAAGATCGCTTTTAGCGATAAGACCCGCCCCATGGTATCACCCTATGTAAAATTTCAGCATTTATAAGTATCTGTAATTTTGATGGTGTACATAATTCTACCTATTTATCTATCTATGAATCTAGTTAGTCGATAACACTGACAAACATCTTATGGAATGTAATGAGTCCTGTACACTGTTACACAGCCGAATAACTGCCGGTTTCGTAATTCAAGTTTCCTCCCTTGGCAGTGGTTTGTTGTGTACTACGTGTACTATATAGTACATACTAATTCCATGGTGACATTTAAGCTTCCTTGTGTCGTTCAGGAATATTAAGATGACATCAGGGTAAGCATGTTTGTGTTAAGTGTAATTAAGTCCATGTGATACTTTTCAGTGGTAAAATGCAGAGGTCCTATGTCGAAGACTCTTGGCACAATTTGATTTCAACAAGCCTGTTCATCATCAGACAACAAGACGTACGGCGATTCGCCATCGTTATAATTATGGTGGACATGCTACCCAGACGTACAAAACCCTTTGGGAAATACGTAGCACATTGCGTACAACTAAGGAGTGGAATTCACTGTCGGAGTCTGTGTTGGTCGATGGCTATAACCTGGGAGTCTTCAAGTCAAGAGTGAATAGTTTAGTTCTAGGCAAGCATGCTCCATTGTCGACCCATCATTGCTTACCATCATCAGATGAGCTAATGGCAGAAAAAGGTAGAGAAGTGCAAGAAGTAACAGCGTCTGTGTTCCTTTCCACATATAAATCGTCTGCCTTCAAAGCAAGAGTGAACAGGCATCTTCTGGGCACGCTCGTCCTATCATAGATCTCATCCATCGCTTTCCATCAGGCGAGATCGAGATTAAGAGCAGGCCGAATCAGCAATAAAAATAAATAATTTGATATTGAATAAAAATTGAAATCCATTGGTCATGAAATAGGAACCCTTTACACATTAACGCATTTGCTGCCCAGTTCAAAAATATTTTTTTTTTTAGAACGTACCTAACTAAAGTTCTGGATTTATCATAAGCGATGTGTCATTTTCTGCTCATGCGTATGACAATGTACTTCCCACTAATCTTTAATTCAGAAGTACATGATATAATCTCCTGTGGGCGACTAATGTACGTGCAATTTTTAATGTACGTGCAATTTTTAATGTACCCGCTTCCTCATGCGACTGTGGGTTGTTTTGGGTGTTGGATATGCTGAGAATTGATCATTGGTAGGAAAAATTTAACCTTTCTATGCGGACTGGTACTTTCTGCACAGATACTAAAAGAAGGATTTGTGAATTTATTATTTGCTTGCAGATTTGATTGCCTTTGAAACGAACCATCGTTTTTCAGTTACTTGACTATGTGTCTCGTCATTTAAAGATAGCTGTCTGTGCTCTTGTGACATTTAGAGCATGTGCACACTGCATCAATTCGAATTGGAAATGTCGTTTTTTTCTGAGGGGAAAACCTCATGGATGCCACCCTCGACCTACGTATGGTTATGTCGGGCTCTTACCAACTAAACTCTCCACTACCCAGTCAGATACTTGTACGTTCGCGCACGCGCAAATTGGGACGGACAGAATTCGAAGTATTGCCAGTCGTGGAGGCTATATAAATACTTTATTAACTACTTACTTACCGAGTCTGAGTCCAAGATGTATGAGTGAAGTCTTGCTGTGGCGCGCACTCTCGGCCTTATTGAGGTAGCTGACGGCCAGCTCAGATGACAGCTTGGAACCGTGCTCTATCACAGCCTGGGGATAAGGATATGACGTTAATGCTTTGTGGTGGCCGTTTTGACTTCTAACCGACGTAAAGGAGGAGATTCTCAAGTTGATGATTTTTTTTTAATGTATGTTATCCTGATCACTGATCAGATCACGCATAACTTTAATGATGATTGATTTTGAATGATTATTGAATTGACTGAATGATTTTGGGTGCTGGCCATACAATCACGCCGGTTGGGAGTATTACGCACCTGACCTTTCTGAAGAACGTAGGAGATTATTCAATTTTTCACCGAACCTTACTAACTCACAACTCACATTTGACATTAAACAGGGTAATGGAAGAGACCGTATTGATGACATAACAACTGAATTGATTTGCCTGCGGGCTGTATTTAGCTAACAATCGCTATTACCTGTAGGGCTGTGTCACTTATAGGCCATAGAATTTAAATAAATTACGAGTATTTTACGAATTAACTATTGTGTAAGAGATCGTGCGAGGCGGTAACGTAAAACATCGTGAGGAAACCGGAAACTCATAGAACCAACAAAAAATTCCAAGACATGTGATATCCGGGTTGGCGGATGTCAAGGGCCGGCTTGGTGGATTATGGCTCACTCCCTCTGACAGAGACGAGGCCAGTGTCCTAGCTGTGGGAACATTATAGGCATTATGCCAAGAGGTATTTTGTACTAAAAGCACCGTTTTCAAAATAAACAATCGTTATCTCTAATGAGCGGATTAAAGATAATTATGTTACTCTTTTTATCACATAATTTGTTTATTTAAGCATATCATAATTTGGCTATCAGCGATAAGGCACAAACTTGCAGCGACGATTCTTATCATGTTAATATTACTGTGGCCTAAAGCCCACCCTGCTTTGAAGCATAACATCGAGATTCGCGTGCTATATCTATGTTAGATATTACCGTATTATACACATAAACCTTCGAGAATAAATGCTCTAAATGATGGTGAAAACTGCATCAAAATCCATTGCGTAGTGTAAGACCTAAGCGGTCACACAAACAGAGACACGAAAACCGACTTTGTTTTTAAATACTACATATTCATGCATCGAGATATAGATTTATATCCACGGCCATTAAAACAGGGAAATCCGACAAGACTTGGGTTTATCCAACTTAAGAGGTAACAATATCCCTCACGAATATGGTGAAGAGTGATTAATGATGTGAATATGTAGGTATGTTTGCCAGCCCTAGTGCTCAAGCGAGCGTGCAACATTAGTTGTGATGAGTATGACATTGCGTCCGTCGTAAACATAGGCTGTTTACTATTGAGTGTGTCCGTGACAGGAGATGTATCTGTTTGGACAGCCTGTTATAATAATATTCCTTTCAACGTCGGAGAACCCATTATTTTAGATAAATATGACGCATTTAGTTGGGAATTTAAAAGACGCAACTAGAAGATAATGGCATATAAGTAGTTAAGTTAGATCAAAATTAAAGACCACACGAATTCTAGCCAGTTTGCACGTCATGCCCTCAGCCCAATTTCCCAGGCGGCTAAACAGCGAATTTCGACATTTGGGTGGTTGGATTTTTCGGCGCACTAGCTATTATTTTGTACCCAATGTGTAGTTTTGTAGTCATACAATATTATGGAACACAGATTTTAGAGCATTCAATTAATTCTTGTCGATGAGGCTGACCAAACGTCTTTTTTCACACACCTCTCTATTATCCGTCATCTCAGAGCACATAGCAAAATTGGCTTTTATAAAAGCAATGTTTTACCTGGAAACACTGTAACAACCTGAGCTGCGAGCCTGCGAACCGCATCAGCCGTTCGAATATGTCCAGCTCGGAGAGTTCTGCACCCAGGATGCACAGGCGCTTCTCCTGCAGCATCTGTAACAAAGATAAGACGAATTAAAATATGTGTGATAACAACCTTGCACTTGAGCGGTAAAAGAATACATCAGGAGGAAACCGGCATGTCCTAAAATCATATCACCGTTCTTCTCCATAGGAACCTGTCCTTCATAATTTCAAAGTGCCTGTAAATGGTTTAATTAAAATAAATGCTTTGAGTTTAATCCAAAATTTAAAGACATGTGATGTGACATCCTTCCATACACCGATCCGCATTAGACCGGAGTGTAGGACTACTTATGGCCCAATCCCTGCCACAGATAGGGAGTTCCGGTCGCCAGCAGGCAATGGGCACATTCTAGGCCGATTATGTAATGATAACATCAACGTAACCCTGAGCTTGACTGCACGTTTTATGTAAAGAAAGGATGATAGGACTGATTGCATAGTTATTTTTACCCGAGGGCTGTGCTCTTCCTAATCCTTGGAACGGAAGCTCGTCGATCGGAAACAAAGTGGATTGACCTCCAGAGTATTAGCCCATTAGCACTGATTGTAACTTAATTGTTATTCGGTGGCTTACAGAAAAAGATTCATCAATCACAGGAAATCCCAAGAGAGAGCTAGCTACAGTATACTTTGTTACCACTTTGTTACTACAAATAATATCAACAATGTAAAGCTGGAATCCCGTTGCCGACAGGCTCGTTCTATAACGCGCAATAAAAGCAATGTCTTATGTCAACGAACGCGTTTCTGAAGACAAACATTGTAAAAACTGCTATATATTCTATATGACTTGGGTACAAGCGCGAAGCGGGAAATACATTTTTTCCTACAGAATAAGCTTCAAGGGTCGACCAATCCATCTTTGATGTTTATACAGTAAAAAGTTATATCCCGAATTCATAAATTTTCACTACAGTAAAAAAAAATTGTGGACTAACTGGCACCTGGTTGACTATGAAGGTGACAAGTCACTGATCTGCGAAATGGTAACTTTAAAGCGGTAATTTGTAAATGAAAACATTTATGATGGACTTTCTAAGCACCACCTGCACCACAATCACAATCTGAATGACTTTGAAGGATATTGCTAATTCATTGCTTCATATGTTCAAAAAACTTGTCTGTTTAACAACGTACATAACGCAATGAATGTTATTGAATTGTCATAATGAAACCCATTGCTACTGGGCCTCAAGTCTGCTATTACAATAGTGTCAG
Source organism: Dryobota labecula (assembly GCA_947523025.1). Taxonomy (NCBI): domain Eukaryota; kingdom Metazoa; phylum Arthropoda; class Insecta; order Lepidoptera; family Noctuidae; genus Dryobota; species Dryobota labecula. The sequence continues at coordinate 2,677,525 of OX383296.1, read as the reverse complement.
AATGGTCTCTTCATTGTGAGTTTTTGACAGATTTGCCATACAAACACTGTCAAATACTCACAATGGCGAGACCATTCTGACACTATTGTAATAGCAGACTTGAGGCCCAGTTGTTAGTGTGATACGCAATTACTCCGCTATTCCCTTATAAGCATCCAATAAACACTCGTTTTCCTTTCCTCTGCTATACGTTTCTCACTTGTGCCCCCACATTATAGGACAATGTCGTCGATAAGCGCTGGACAACAAACTATACATTGTAGTACTTTGTGGTTTCATACATTGAGCAAAGTGTTTTTATGTGGTTTTATTAGTCCATACGTTTTAACGGATATCGCCTCACCTGCGAGTGCAGTAAGCACTTTGTTGCCTTCGTTTTGTCTTGTTTTTATTCGATGAGTTGTTTAGTTCCGTTATTACTGTGAATAAGAGCATCTACAATATAGTCTCTATAAAAATTGTTTGTAACTGGCTGGTCAATGCCATTATGACTAACTCTAATTGAGGCTACTTTACGTTTTTTATTCGTCATAGCGTGGTCGTGCTTTCAACCATGTATCGTTTCGCCATGACGCTAAGTAATACCCCCCCCCCCGCTCCGCTTTACTTCATTTTACTTTATTAGTATTTTAATTTTATTTGCTAGCAATTGATCTAAAAATAATGAAATATGTATATAATTAAAGCAAATCTGAACTTGTAAGCTTTTAAATGTGTAATTTAGGGAAGAGCGCTGTTGTCTGAGATACAGATATTATTATTATTATAATAACAGCCGCACGGGTCAATCGATCAGGTTAAGCTACACTTGCCGCGGTTGGTCCGTGGATGAGTGACCATCTTTCCATACCAAGACCCCTGCGTGCCTCGGAAAGCACGTTAAGCCGTTGGACCCGGGCTCCCGGCTATCATTCGTAGATCTTTGACAGTCGTTACGGGTCGTCAGAAGCCCGAAAGTCTTGACAACTAGTCATACCAAGGGGTATCGTATTACCCAGTTACTGATTTGTGGAGGTCAGATAGGCAGTCACTCCATGTAGAATATTGGTAATCAGCTGCATCGGGTATGACTGGAAGCCGATCCCAACATAGTTGGGAAAAGGCTAGGCAGATGATAATCTTTTCGCCTTGAACAGGAAAAAATGCATGAAGTAACACTCCGTGGTATTTATCTTGCATGAATTGCTCCAGGAATTTTGGGGCACCAGGGTCTTAAGAATAATATCAGGCGTTTGTGGAAGCCACACCTGGATATTAATACCACTACATTGCAGTTTACTAATCATCAGTTGTAATTATGTCATTATCCTATAACTAACGCTTGTGGGGGCACAAGCGTTATTTATAGGTTACTGTGGGGCAGTGACGAGGCTTGACATTTCGTAGGAGGGAAGCCGAAGAAGAAATTGTTCAGTTCTATAAATAGTCCTACAATTACGTCATAACTAATTTATATACGCAGAAATAGAAATCATTCCTCCATCTGTCGTCAAGTAGCAGAACCAAAGAGACGCTATCAATACACAAAAAGAACTTTGTTTTACAGAAATAAACTCAACTTATAATTTTACTAATAATTTTAAAATTATTATTGGATTATAACGAATTCAAACCTAATAGGAGTTTTTGTTTTGAATATGGTAAATAGCTGTAGTAGATATATCTATATTATTTGGCGATCGTAGACAATACTGAACGTGCTATTCTTCAATGGTGGTAGGTGAAGTTTGCTCCGATCGTCCGAAGGGAAGCCGCACAGTGGAACGAATGTATGGGAGCGGTTGGACGTAGACATGTCCGAAAAAAAAGAGTAAAATTATGCCAAACTAATGATGCCATCTTATTCGATTACTTAATGCCTTCATAACTTGCGGTGATGAATTTCTTCATAACTCCCATATTTCGGGAGTAATTTGAGAAAATGTGAAATTTTACTATGAAAATGAGTGTATCGAGCTCTCTCCCTCCTGATTCCGGGCTTGTTTCAAGTAGCGGTCTCTAATATCATAATGCTAATACTAAGAGCTATATTTAATACTAAGACACATGGTGCGCCAAATGTGCACTTTCTGGGATAAAGAGTGATGTTTATTTTATAACACAATTTTTTTATTTTTTGTTTATTTTGTTGATTAAAACCGTTTTTCTAAAGGTTTACCTTATTACAATAACATTTCTGAGCAGCCAATTAGAGAAGATATAAGCTAATTAGGATATATAATTAGGGACTTAAGGTTTACATATAAAACTGATGCACTAATGATTACTGATAAGAACATTGCTATTATTTAATTACTAAATGGCTCTTAATACACTAATTTAGCATGCATCATTTACTAATTATCACAATAACTAATTACCTTGCAATATTTAACAAAGGATACCTGGATTTTATATAAATAGGTCACTATTAGTAACTTTAAAATCAGTGTTGATTTACACCTCGTTGTATCCAAGCTAATCTCGCAATGTATTTTCCAAATTTTAATACAAATCTTGATATTCACGTTGCTTTATGCGCACGCGCACATAAAGATTTACGCGACTTTAACTATTTGTTCAGTGTTTTAAAAGATAACAGTTGTGTTCAGTTATGTGAAAGTGCTGAAACAAGTTTAAAAGACTGGTGTCGTCGATTTTGCTACCGCATTTATGCAAAATGGACACAGTCTGGAAGAAGCACAGATAAGTTTCGGAAGAAACATGAGATTTGGCTACAGGCTGCAATTCAATGGCCGGAATTACAGAATGAAAATATGGAACCTTCTACAGAAAATATAAGTGACGTCATCGAGCCCATAATTTCTCCTGCTAAATCTGATGCTTCAACTTGTACACATCCTAGTCCTCGTAAATCTTTTGAGGACCTTAGTAACCGGCAAAAAAGAAGACGCACTGAAGATAGTCTTTCATGCAGCAGTAGCAGCGCTGAAATTATGTTTTCGGCCGAAAGGGCGCTTCAAAAGGCAGGACAAAGCGATACAGCTTATGTTATGAAATACTTGACGGAGAATCCAGAAGAGGCCTCAAAAATCAAAGCCTTCATTGAAGGTAAATCAATTCAGGTACGGGAAATATCCCCTTTGAAGGCATTGGCTCTTTATGTATCGATGAACTTATCGAAATGGCGCTATAACACTCTTCGGGATTTCAACACTCAAGAAGGAGCTCTTCAATACCCGAGTTACTACATGTTGGTTAAAGAAAAAATTAAGTGCTATCCGGCCAAAGAAGATCTCACAGTTACAGAGAGCTCTGCAAAAATCAAATTACAAGCCTTGATGGATTTAACCTCAAGAAGACTTATTAGGTCGTTAGAAACCCCTGTTGATCCCAATCAACAGCTCGTATTGACCAGCAAATGGGGTTTTGACGGATCATCTAGCCAAAGCATTTATCATCAAAGGACGAGTGAAGATGAGCAAATCGATCTTGCTAGTAATTTTATGATTAGTCTTGTACCACTGCGGCTCGTCTCAAAAGGTGTAACAATTTGGGAAAACGAGCGACCATCTTCCACTTCATTTTGCCGGCCAATATTGTTTAAGTTTATAAAGGAAACCAAAGAAAATGTGCAGAGAGAGATGGCTGAAATCGAAGCAGAGATTGAAGCCTTAACTCCATCCACCATCACTGATGGAATTAGTGTCAAACACCAACTGCTGTTGACAATGATTGATGGTAAAATTCATTCCATTATATCCAATACAGCAGCTTCAGTGTGTGACATATGCAAGGCTTGTCCTAAAGAAATGAATAATTTAGAGTTAATCAAAGATAAACACGCAAACGAGGACATGTATAAATATAGCTTAAGCACCCTTCACGCTTGGATTCGCTCAATGGAATGCTTATTACACATTTCCTACAAATTAGACATAAAATCATGGCAAGTAAGGGGTGATATAGCAAAAAGGCAAGTTGATGACAGGAAGAAAAGAGTTCAAGAGGCTGTAAGAAGAGAAACGGGCTTACTTCTCGATGTTGTGAAACAAGGCAGTGGATCCACCAACAATGGCAACTCGGCAAGGAGATTTTTTGAAAACTACACTAAATCTGCTGAACTGACCGGAATAGATGCTATGCTTTTAAGAAAAATCTGTGTGATCTTGCAGTGTATTTCATCAGGAGAGAAGATCAACGTAACTAAATTCCGAGAGTTCTGCTTTGATACTGCTAAGCTTTACGTGGAGTTATACCCATGGTATTATATGCCTTCTTCACTTCATAAAATTTTAATGCATGGGCCAGACATAGTTCAGAACATGTCAATTGTGCCCATTGGTTTTCTATCCGAAGAGGCATCTGAGGCTAGAAATAAAGATTTTAGAAAATATAGAGAGGGGCATTCTCGAAAGCATAGCAGTATCTCATGCAATGAAGATATTATGCACAATCTTTTACTGTCTTCTGATCCACTTGTTACAAGTATCCGTCCAAAAGGAAATAAGTTTGTAAAAAAATCTTCTTTTAAGGAATTTTATGAGCTTACGGATTCTGAGAAAAGTGATATCGAATTTGTTAACATAAATGATTTAGCGGACATCGATTCTGAATTTGAATTAATTGATGATGATGATGATGACGAAGATAATTAAATGATGTTATTGTTTTAAAATGTGTAACTTAGTAAATTAGAGCTTACATCTTAATTATTTATTGTACTTTTAATGAAACTAGGTAATTTATTATCAACTTACTTAAAAGTCATACTCTCATCAGTTCTTGTGAATATTTTTGTTAATATATATTTCTGTATATATATAATATATTTATAGACCTCTTAATAAGTCTGTCTGCGGTTTAAAGTAAATACAAATGGGGAAAAAACGTTTTTTTTTTTAAATTTTCATTTCCTTTTATCCCAGAAAGTGCACATTTGGCGCACTATGTGTCTTAGTATTAAATATAGCTCTTAGTAATAGCATTACGATATTAGAGACCGCTACTTGAAACAAGCCCGGAATCAGGAGGGAGAGAGCTCGATACACTCATTTTCATAGTAAAATTTCACATTTTCTCAAATTACTCCCGAAATATGGGAGTTATGAAGAAATTCATCACCACAATTTATGAAGGCATTAAGTAATCGAATAAGATGGCATCATTAGTTTGTCATAATTTTACTCTTATTTTTCGGACATGTCTACGTCCAACCGCTCCCATACATTCGTTCCACTGTGAGCCGGTAGGAATGGAGTTGTTAGCGCGTTTTCGCCTCTGCTGTGGGGGCCCAAGAACGATTGTACGTTACAAATGGAGATTTTGTAACTATTCTTTGCCAACCAAGTATGAAGAATAACGCTTCCCTCCTTCTACTTAGTTCATTCATACACTTTGTAAGTTATCGCCACAATCAGGGCGTTGTAGGTCAAAGTAAACTAAAATGTAACTTTGCGGATTATTCGAGCGAATTTGTGTGATTTCAGTCTCCCATACAATGTGGACAGAAATGAGGGCGTTCTTGGAAGTCTTTAAAAACAAAGTAAGTTAAAAGCTTGGGATTATGTTGCTTTACTGGCTTAACTCTTGCTTGGTTAGTGAGTGAGTCATTGTATTTGATGTGTGGCTTTGCTTTTGAGGTGGATTAGAGGCAGATATTGTTGTAACTTGTAGCTTGTTCGTAGTATCGTGGTGTATCGTAGGACCGTCAGACTACTGTACTTGAGGCGCTATGAGCCGACTGAAGTAGCCTCGCACATTTACCAGGTTTTTAAACATAGTAATTATTTTAATCATTGTATCAAGACAAACTCAGTGAATTGTGCTAAACAATCTTACTACCTTTTCATTTATACAAAAAATAAGGAAATAACGTCTGTTTTGTAGCTACGACGACCCACTGACCATGAGATTAATTAATTAAATTACGAAAAGGGGTAACTTTGGGATTTTTATATACAGCAAAGCTAATCTAATCGTGTTATTAAAAGCGATTGCAAGTCCGACAAATCCTTAAATAAGATATATCTATTTTTATATAATTTTATAACAGTTTTTTATGTCGTAATCATACCGCCTTAAGGCTTCTTTAAAACAGGCGCGACACAAACACACCGCGTGTCGCGCCTGTTTGTAGAAGCCTTTTCAAATAAACGATAAATGAGCTAAAAACCTATTTAGATTATTGTTGCCAGGTTGCACAGTGGACATTATTGTAAAGTGTTTATTATACCTCTCGTAACTACATTGACATCAGATTCTGTCCAGTAAAATTAATATCGCTCAGCGTTTCTAATATTCATTTGCCATAATTGTTTTTGGCACGCTCATTCACGCTATCGAATTCTAAAACACTGCATTATGGCGATCCAACCTGATGCTCTAAAATACTAACTCTGCTTCATTTAAGGAAACTCATTTGCGTCAACCTTAATTCATCATCAAAAAACCGGCAAAGCGCGTGTTGGACCACGCACAATGAAAGGTTCCGTAGTTGAGATGAATTTATCCCAAGAACAAATTTACTTTTGTAGTTGAAAAACAAGTTCTCCGATACCTACATCCGAACTGCAAATGTAAGTTTGTACGCACATTATTGAGAGATTTACCATGTTATTTTAAGATCATAGACTTCTTATAGGTTTTCCTGTAATCTATGAGTAAAGAACTACTTTCTGTATTATTATTTATTATCAATATTTTTTTTACAAAATCCGAAACGAGGTGATTCGGCAGAGAACCAAAGTTGTCGACATAGCTCACAGAATAAGCAAGCTGAAGTGGCAATGGGCCGGCCATATTAGCCGTAGAACCGATGACCGTTAGGGTAGACGTGTTCTTGAGTGGAGACCGCGAATCGGCAATCGTAAGGTAGGGCGTCCTCAGGCTAGGTGGAGCGACGATCTCCGCAGGGTGGCTGGTAGCAGCTGGATGAGAGTTGCCGAGTATCGAGCTGAATGGCGTGCAATTGGAGAGGCCTATGTTCAGCAGTGGACTGCTATAGGCTGATGATGATGATCAATAGGAACCTACTACGCTTTGAAATGGGCAACTAGCTTCATCTTTCTGACTGACCGACCTCTTGACAATTCAAAAGTGCCTGTAATTGGTTTATTTGAAATAAATGCTTTGAGTTTGAGTTTGAGTGTGAATATTTTAGGCTCTGTAGTTTCGGAGATAAGGGGTGGTAAATTTTCATCAATTTTCTTAAATAACTTTAAAAGTATTAAAATTAAAATTTATGAAACAAAAACTGAAATCATTACAATAAACCCTTTCATATGATAAATTATGTCCCAACTCCAAGTTACAGTTTGCAAAACTTTTTATTTTTTAATTTTCTCCCCAAAAACAACCCCACATTCAAAATTAATTAATTTACGTTAAAGCGTTGCGTGTTTGGGGCACAGAAGTTCATAAATGTGTACCAAATTTCAACTTAATCGGTCCAGTAGATTCGGAGTAAATCGGCTGTGACAGACGACAGACAGACAGACACACGAGTGATTTTATATGGGTTCCGTTTTTTTTATTTTGAGGTACGGAACCCTAAAAATGAGTCATTTACTATACATACGCAATAAAATTAAATAATCGAATTGAAAACAATGATCTAAATAATATGTAGTCCATCTTTGTGCGCATAAGAGGCGACCCGCTTATTTGTTGCATACAATAGTGTTTGTCACGTTCGTCTTCCATAAGAGGTACGCAGAAGTCCTAGTCATGTGTGTCGGTGTTTGTTAAGGCGTTGACTGTATGACATAGGTAGATAACGAGTATAAAAGACAAAACAACAAAGCGTATAAAATAATTGATCTAGTTGAATCAAAACTATAAAGAATGAGAACGCACGAAATCAATTCATTGCAACATACCAAAATTAGATTGTAAACATCCGATAGTAATTATTAGGGGCATTACTCATCATCATCAATGAACAGTCGACTTTGACCCTAGAAAACTAGTACATCACACAGGTTAAATAAATGTTTATAAACAATGGGTAAATGGACGAAATTCATTCATCTAAAACTAGGTTTCGTTTGTAACATTTCGTCATAGAATAAAAAATGTAGATTGAATTTTGCTTCGCGGTCACGAAAATCTACTTATTACATTGTTTTTTTGATGAGTTGTATTGAAATATCTGGTTAGGTAATGACCTCGATAGTTGATCGTATTATTCTTCTGAGCAACCGGCAGTAAGTTCGTCATTCTCCCTTAGAGATCACTGCTTGCGGTGGCGTCGGGGGTCGGGTTGCCTCCTTCCCTCAAATATGGCGAGGGACGTAATGGCTGATCTTTGCATTATGCTCGTGAGCGGGTGCTGCTTGTGGTGCCTGGTCGTTTCGCTGACCATGGTTTTGTTATTGTTATTAGTAATTAACTGTTTATTTATTTTAACTGTTCAGTGTTCGAGACCGCGATGGTATATGCCGTCTATTCTTTTAAAAATCTCACCGTGAAAATTGAGAAGAAGCGAAGGAGAAGAGAGAAGTGAGCAAATGTACAAATACAAATGTACAGACTACTACTACGAGTACTGTACATGTTTTGGCGGTGGATTGCACCAGACGTGCGTCATTTTATCACTAATACATACATTACAATAAATCAGCGAGTGCGATTACTGCTTCACGGTGACTAACATTAGGGAAAGGAATCGTCAACAGTATTACTTGTAAACACAATTTATACGTAATAAACCTACTACAGTGTAAACTCTTACGTCGCGCGTCGTTCGTTATAACGAAAAACTGGACGCCCCTTAACGACTGTCAAAGATCTTCTAAACACATTTGTACCATATATAACAGACGGGTACAGCACAAATAATTTTACAGGACACATATGGAACAAGACTTATCCTGTTGCCAAGCAAGCTTTGCCATTTGAACTGATTGCACTTTAATAAGCAGAACTGTTCAACTCAGTGCACGAGGTAGTTTCTTAGTACTTTGATAAGCTAATTGTAATGACATTAGGTTGGTTTCAAACTAGATAAGAAGTATTATGTATCCTGATTTGCTAATTAAAAAAGATAGTGTCCGAGTTGATCAACATGCGGTTGTAAGACAACATAACATCACGCCTTGTTTCCCCAAAAGGTTAGGCAGAGGTGTACCCATAGTAGGAACACCCAGATTTCGCCTGTTATGTTTAAGTCCCATGTAATAGGGGGCGAGCCTATTGCCATCAACCGGGCACAAATCCAGACTCCAGGCTGCTACTGAGAAATTCCTAATGGCAAAACCCAATATCACTTTGCCCGACCTGGGAATCGAACCCAGGACCTCATGCTCAGCAGTAACGTTTGCGACCACTATACCAACGAGGCATTCGTAAGAAGTTCAAAAAACCTGTATTTACTATGCAAGATAAGGTACATCATCATCATCATCATTGGCAACCTTGTTCCATCCGCTGCTAAGTAATAGGCCTCCTTATTATTGTGCCATGCTTCCCTGGTCTGTGCGTCATTCGGGTCTGCCAATGCTCCTTCTACCGTTTCTCGGTAACCGTTCCGTTAGAGCTCTGCTCCACCTGCCATCACCACGTCTAGGTAGGGTACATAGTGGTCAGAGTACAGGTATATTAACTCCATCGATTATGAGGGCACCTAGTGCGTCATACTCCAGGCCAGACTTCCGTTTTGCTTGTTGCTGACTCAACAATATACCTGACCACTGCGATGTCGTACTTACCATCGATTTGTTGCTGGCTAATCAAATTAGCTGATCGCTTCAAAAAATGCCTTTAAAGTGATTTATGCAATATTTGTTTCAACCTATTATAATTATTAATACTGCAGACACAATCATAATCGTGTAACTAAGTGCTAACAACTTTTTTCCGTAAATAATATAGAAATTAACTACAGATCTTAATTATTAGTATTTAAGTATATATTAACATAATTAACTAACAATTGCACTATTCATAAAACTTATGTCAAATATTTGTTAAGAAATCACTTGTCCTAATAGTAATTGTAAGAACTCATGTCGCCTGTGATACAGGTTTAACCTAGTACAGGCATCATACTTTGTAATACCTACATTATTTCTAAGATTTATGCTGTATATTTCCAATTTTTTTTTTTGAATAAATTTTATTATTTTATTATATTATTATTTTTTACGAAATTATGATTTTTCAATTGTTTATAGACTATTTCAGGTAAATAAGCAAGAAGGCGTCCACTAACATAGCCTACACGAAAGACTATTTAAATTAAGGTCAGCCCCGCTCTACTTCCAAGTTTCTCACCTTGCAGACTGGCTAATATCTTTATAACGGCTGCTTGAGCTAGTGGTAAGACCACCTGTATCAGACCCAGTGGTCCCGGGTTCGATTCCCTGCGGGGCAAATTTTTTTGCTCGATTTGGTTGGTGGTAACTAGGGCTTCCATTACGTAATTACGTAATTACGCAATTACGTAATTACGGACAGATTTTAGAAATCTCACAAATACGTAACTGAAGAGCTGCAGTCCGTAATTACGTAACTATAGGATAATATTAATTAATTTAGGTACCCATTTATTTAGTTCTATAGTTTCTGCCTACTCCATGGGAAAAAGGCATGGGTTTATCTGTGTATTTACAATTTACCTTAATTTAGTTAACCTACGACTTACATTATGACAACACCAAAACCCTTTCTGTGGGTATCCCCCGAATTCCCGGGGTTTATTTTATAACTTCCAATTTGAGTCCGCAAGATTTAATTTCTTAGTCGTACAGAATAGAGTTCATTGTTGACCAATCGGGAAACGAAGGGAATCCCCGTTGGTTGTGGATAGTTCGGTACGTAACACAATCAAAGCTTATAAGTGTTTCGCAAGTATTTGATCTACCTCGTAGATAATAAAGTTTAATATTGTGGATTGAGCAAGCTAAGGGAACTCCCTACATTTTTCTTTACTTTCGTGAATTTAGAAACAATCTCAATACTCGGTACTCAGTCGTCTTACGTACACCTGCGAGATACTGTCCTGCCTGGTCTAAGCTTATTTTATTGACTTTTGTGATTTTGTGTATGTGCCGCAAAGTTTGACGCTTGGTTTTCAGAAGCTTTTCATTACAAGTTTCTAAGTAGATATCACCATACACGAGTAGAGATACTTCAACGAAAATGTAAGTACCTATTTTAACATTACTTTACTTGTCTACTTACTTTGTTTCTAGGGTATTGTGTGAGAGTTTATACATATAATTTAGTAGTTGATTTTATATTGTTGACGGCACGGTTGGCGCAGTAGTTGAGTGATTGGCTGCTGCGCTGCGGGTCACGGGTTCGATTCCCGTACGGAACAAATATTTGTATGACCTACAGATAGGTGTTCCGGGTCTGGGTGTCTTGTGTATGTTAGTTTACATGATTGTGAGTGCACCCACGATACAGCAGTAATTCCTAGTGTGGTGCGACGTTTAAAAAAAAAAAAAAATATGTGCGATTTTATTTTATTGTTGCTTGTTAGATGTCTGTGCAAATAGACATTGATTATGAGTTCACGGTACGTATGTAAATGTATCCCGTTTTAAGTGTAGTGCCTAACTATAGATGCTATTTATATGTATTACCTAACTATTAAATTATGAAATATTTATATATTGTTTTAGGTCTGCAGTAAAGAAGACTATTTATAAGGAGTTTTTGAACAAACGCACACAATCAGCTATATGGGAACACTTTTTGAGGGCTGAAAATGGGCAAAGTGTCCAATGTAAACATTGTCAAAAATTTTTGAAGACTCCTGGTGGTGCTACTGGAGCACTACATACACATATGCGTGCTAAACATATTGGCGAGATGTCACAAGAGCAAGATGCGCAAAGGGCAAGTACTTCATCGTGCTTTCAAGCAAGAAAAAGTTTAGAACCTCCATCGAAGAAAACTAAACTAACGGATTACTTTTCCACTGAGTATTCCTTGGACGTTATAGTGACTAGAATGGCAGCATTGGATGGCATCCCATTAAGCAAATTTTGTACTTCTGAAGATCTAAGGTATGTTTTCAAAAAATCTGGCTATGATCTACCGAAATCTCCTTCAACTATTACCAAAATTGTCCTGGAACAGAGTTGTGCCATAAAAAAACAATTAATAAATCAGTTTAAAGATATGAAGTCCCAAAAAAAACGGTTTACTATAACGTTTGATGAATGGACCTCTACCCGGAACCGGAGGTATATGAATATAAATATTCATAATAAAGACCTAGAACCAGCTAAATATAAAAATTAAGGACTAGTAAGGATAAAGGGTTCAATGCCAGCTCACGTTGGAACTGTACTGTTAGAAAATCATCTAAATGACTTTTATTTGAAACTTGAAGATATAATTGCATTCACAACGGACGGAGCCAGTGTTATGGTTAAAATGGGCAAAAATTTTGATGGTCACCATCAGTTGTGTTTTGCTCACGGAATACAACTTGCAGGGCTGGACGTATTATATAAGACACGGAAAAGTACAACTACTGAACCAGAACTAGAAGATGAAGCTTCAGATACTGACACTGAAGAAATTGAAGAAAACGATGGCGGACTTTTCATAGAAGTACCTAGAGTTCTAGAACCAGAGTTTCTGTACAAAGATATTATAGTAAAAGTAAGAAAACTTGTTAAATCATTCAAAAAATCACCACTGAAGACCGATTTGTTGCAAAAATATTCTTTACAAGAGCATGGTAAAAGCCTCGATCTTATACTAGACTGCAAAACGCGATGGAACAGCTTATCAGATATGGTTGGACGATTTCTGAAATTGAAATCAAGTTTATTTAAGGCTTTATTAGACTTAAAATCAAATATAAGTTTCACAGACACAGAAATACAAGATCTACATAACATTCATCATAGTTTAGATATAATAAAAACTACAGTGATGGCATTGTGTCGCCGTGACTCGAATTTGTTAGCAGCAGATGCTGCGCTTCAGTTTATGTTAAATAAGCTTGATGCTCAGTCCAATGGGCTCAGTGACAAGCTTGCTGTATCCCTTAGAAAAAGAATAAAAGAAAGGCGAACAAATGTGTCTGGTGTCTTGCAGTATTTGCATAATAATGAAGAATATTATAAAACCGAAGAAACAGAAACTTTTACAAAACCGACGTCGGATTATATTAGAACATATGTTGCAAACTTATTAGAAAGGCTCAAATTTACACCGCCTACAAGTACACACATGAGTTTAGATTCCGAAGCAGATGACAATGATGCTAATGATGGTTGTGGCGACGAGTTGACTGTTGCACAGCAACTAGAAAAAGAAATACAGAAAACTATGTCTACAGTAAACAAATCTGGAGTAAACACAGATCTTGAATCCATCATCAGAGTTGAAATGTGTATCTACGATAGCACTGGCGGCGGTCGTGAAGTTTTCCTAACAGCAGCTTATAATTATTTACTATGTATAATGCCTACTAGTGTTGAAGCAGAACGGGCATTTTCTTCTGCCGGCTATCTTTGTTCTAAACTAAGAAGTTCCCTTGGTGACAGAACATTGCATTCGTTATCATTTATGAGATCATATTATCAAGAACAAAGATTGGAAAAATAACCATATTTTATATTGTTTCTTACTTTTAAACCATTTGTGCGTGGTACATGTTTTGTTTGAATTGTTGATTGAGTTTAGTCAAAATCAAAATCGTCAATCAAATCAAAATATTACATTTTGATTTGATTGACGATTTTGATTTTGAGTTTAATTTTAAAATTATCATTTTAATCTGTAATTTACTTTTAATTCCTTAATATTATAATTTTTTTCATTTGAAGTTGTTTGATTTTTTACTTCTAAAATACGTAATAAGCCCAAAATTTATCGTGCTTTAAAAAATCAAAACAGTTAAGTACGTAATTACGTAGTTACGTAATTGAAGCATCAAAATGCGTAACTAGTTACGTAATTAGCAAATCCGTAATTTTGGAAGCACTAGTGGTAACGCTTATTCTAAGTCAGCCTGGCTAGCTACCACCATCTTATCTAAGTCTGTCGCCATAACAACAATGTTTACAGCATTTGTTATGTTTAGGCAGTGAGATAGCCAGTTCCTCTGTGGTTGAGGATTTTGGGTGAAGCTGGCTTCCACCTTCAGCCTTATCATCATTTACCAATCAGGTGAGATGAAGACCAAGAGCTGCCACGTCAAGGAACTCATTATAATTCGAGCGAGCCGATACAAGAGAAAAAAAGTTATGTAAGCAGACGCGTGCCTAGTGGTGCCGAACGTAAAGAATAGCACCACCCTATTTCCTCCCGTGGGTGTCGTAAAAGGCCAAGAGACTTACTAGAGAATGGGCAGCAGCGTTCTCATTGCATTTATTAACACCATACTGCGATCGCCAACCCCCCAATTGCGGGAGGCCTGTCCAGCAGTGGACGTCTTTCGGCTGAAATGATGAAGCAGACGCAAGTCTGATTCATAATGTGTGGTCATCTAAATCGTATTCAAATCAACTTACAACAAATTGATAGGTTTGGCCCACTTGTGAATCGTGTTACTAGTTGCTATGCTACTGATAAACACCAGCCACGCACATAATAAACAATATTAGATTACACATTGGAGTTTTGACGTTGGTATCACTGAATTGACATCTTGAAATGCATATCGTTGCTCTAAATTAAAGTTGGTAACACTGCAGTGACATATATGACACATCTTGGTACGGTTCGCACCTTGACCTTACAGGCGCAAAATCAATAGATACATTGTGAGAAGACCTTCCAATTGACTTCGTATCTTTGTAATTTTAATCAATTGAAGGAGTTGGGGCTTCGATGTAATAGGATATCAAATCATGTGATGGTAGGATTGAGTCATTGGAATCATTTGATCAGGGCCTCAAGTCTGCTATTACAATAGTGTCAGAATGGTCTATCATTGATTTCATAATTGTTGATTTTGACAAGTTTGGTAATCTACTAATATAATGGCGTCATTATGACTTTCCAATGGTCAGCCCCTGAAACTCCATTGAAAGAATTGGTACCTAATCTCGTACATAATGACAAATGAAACTTCCTACTAAACTTCCAACTTCCTACTACGTCAGAATGCTTATAACACTAATAAATAATATGTAACAATCTAAATAAATGAAATCTGGCATGAATAAATGTTCAAAATGCTATTGTAATACAATTCTATTACGAGACCATTGATCGATCAATGATCGACCATTATGAATTTAGCAGATTACGAACTTTTAGCAAAATGACAATGGGATCGTTTTGGAGTGACGAATTTATAAAAATAGCAGACTTGGGCCCCAGTGCGTTTACCAGAGGGTAAACGGGCCTAACACGAACGCGCGAGGTAAACGTATGGTAATTGAGTTATTTTTTTTTAAATCTAAAATGCAATTATCCTGCAAATGTATGCACCCATAGATATAAATAAAGTCTTGAATCTATATAAATTATACCGCCTTACTTATAAACACGGAATAAAGTTATACTAGGAATAACTTCGATATAACAATACATTTTTGACGTTTATACCTAGCATAACTTTATTCCGCGTTTATAAGTAAGGCGGCAAATGTTTAATTACATTTACTGCCCTAGCTGGAGGCTCTGAGTTCGCTTAAGAGCGCTGTCTCAGGTCCCCTAGGCCTTATTATTATATTATAATGAATTATTTCACTAGCCCTTTAAAAAAATATTATGGCGTGACTGAGAAGGAATTATGAAAAACGACTCAATCAGCTGCCTCGGTGTGTCTAGAATTTTCTAATACCTTTTATAAAGTTTAATATTGAGACACGAAGCAACAAAATACGATCTAGAGGAATGGCCGTTTTTCTTTAGATCGAATTTTGTTGCTCACGGTTCATGAGATACAACCTGGCGACAGACAGACAGCGGAGTCTTAGTAATAGGGTCCCGTTTTACCCTTTGGGTACGGAACCCTAAAAATGTCTAAGGAAAAGGAGAATTTAATTATTTACTAACTTTTGCCCGCGACTTCGTCCGCGTGGATTTTCTTGTTCCCCCGACCCATAACCCGTCCGTGATATTATTTTGTTTTCACTGAGCGTATTTTTTTTTTTTTACTCACAACATGATGTTAAATAGACTATGAACCTTCCTCAAGAATGCCCAATTCTTCTATCAAATGCAAAAATAATTTTTCAAATCCGGCTGGTAGCTCCAGAGATTACCTCCTACATAAAAACTTACAAAAAAATACCTCTATTATCTATTAAATAATATTAAGTATAGATTTAATACAGAAGCTCAAATTTAGGCCTTCACAAATGCAATAAGAACTTCACGACTGTCATATTATTTTTACGCATGGAGTATGAGTTGGTTTTCCAGTATTTCGTCATCCATACTAATATTATAAATGTGAAAGTAACTCTGTCTGTCGTGTTACGTTTTCACGCCTAAACCGCTGAACCGATCGTCATGAAATTTGGCAGAGATATAGCCTGAGATATGGAGAAGGACATAGGCTACTTTTTTACGCGATAACCGACATCTACGCGAGCGGATCCGCGGGCAAAAGCTAGTAATTTTATAAAATGTGTTGATTCCTACAAGGATAAACATCACGATAACAGATAAATTTTGATATTACGCTAATTAATTTGATCACAATAGGTTAATTAAGCGTTTGAAGTGCGGCTCTAACATAAGTATTTGCACAACAAAGTGTAGAGCAAATACACTTGCGTGCCCAAAAATTGGCCCACTCCGTGATCTCTATTTGAGAGACGATATTATCTCAAAAACGTTAATGAATATTTTAATAATTTTATGTTGTGTGTTAGGTAAGATGAAGTTTATTTAAGATGCCCTATAAATTGATAAAGCAATATTCTTGACAAGATCAACCCAATTCTTCACATGTCCTCATTAGCCACGTTTGCTTGAAAAACTGTGTGATTTTTTTTTGTCAGCGTAGTTGATAAAAACTTCATTTTGTTTATTGAACATTCAACTTGAATTTTTAACCAACTTAAAAAAAGAGGTTCTTCATTCAACCGTATGTTTGTAAGTTCGCGACTTTCTCAAAAACCAATAAATCAGTTTTGATAACCCGGTCACTAATGTAATCTAGATACTTTCAGGAAAGTAGTATACAATATATTACGTTGTTGTTAATAAAACCTGTTGAATTATCTTGTTTCGTTAGGGTAATTTTTTTGTACGCAAGTGTAATTGTTGTCTACAATAAAATTAACATAGTAATTACTTAAGACTTCAACATGTTAAGCCTGGTTATTGTTTAACTATGTCGCAACGATTACTACTAATTATGTCATGATTGTAAAGATTTACGTTGAACAGCGTTGTATACGTAATATACCTGTAACGTAGCACTAAACACTCAGGAATTTATAGTTCCCTCTTCAGCAGATTGACAAACTTCTTCAATTCGCTATTTTATAAGCCGGTGCATACGACTGTCAAAGATTTGCAGTTGTTAATTGAATATATGGACAATTTAAGTTGATACTGAATACTAGCTTCATCTTTCTGAATGACCGATTCTTGACAGTTCAAAAGTGCTTGTATTTGGTTTAATTGAATGCTTGAATTTGAGAATCCGCTAATCCACCCTTTTCTCTGCCCATTAAAGTTATTTTCAGGAAACCCTGGAAACATAATATAGCGGTATAAGCAGCGCGCTAGCTCGGTTTACTGTGCAGCATGGCAATCGATTTTAACTGCCACGCTCGCGATCAATATGATTGGATCTGATTTAGGTTTAAACTAGCGATAGCGGCTGCCTGCGGCTTCGCCCGCGTGGTAAATAACCTAAGTCAGTAAGCCTAAGTAAAAAGCCTAATAATAAAAACCTAAGTAAATAAATAGCCTAAGTAAATAGCCTAAGTAAGTAAATAGCATAAGTTACTACTTAGGCTACGAGTATTTTATTTTAGAAAAAGCCACGCGGGTGAAGCCGCAGGCAAGGCAGGCCAATTTTGAAAGTCCCGTCAAAATCGGTCCACCCGATTCGGAGATAAGCCGGAGCAAACAGACAGAAAGACGGAAAAAGTGTTTAGGAAAAAGGAAAAAGTTTTTGGTTATAAGTGCCGTATATTCTTTCATAAGCATTCAGTAAAAAGCTGTTATTTTGACATTAAAAACAGACGCTTCAATTTTATTTATTTGTATAGATGACCGTACTGGATGTGTTGATCGTATACGTATTAAATGCCTCCTTCAAGATATCGTTAAAGGACAAACGATATCGGCACTTCATAATAACGATATCCTCAAGCATGTTTTTGTACCTCCCTTGGCACATAATTATCTGCTACACTTCAATTAAAAGATACAATATTAAATCAGTCAAGTTTCCACAGTATTTTCGGTATTTCCAAATAAAAAACTGTTACTTTTTTTAACGTTTTTATTTTAGCCATGTTGCAGAGGCCACCAGTCCGATTTGTTACACCGCACAATCTATAAATTTTAGTGCCCAATCAGCTTTCATTGCGACATGCTGTATCTCCGTAGTACGAGTATAAACAAGTCTTGAATTAAGTCGTAACCACATGAAATGAAGTTACAGTAAGACTATTATTGACTTTTTCAAAAGGTTTTCATACTGTTTCTCTTTATACTCAAGAAAATAAGTACAACACATACGCATGGTATGTGTGTAGACATTACCTACATGCCTTTAAAGATTTACTTTGACCATGTTTAAAAAAAGGTAACGCAATGGTTAAAAGAAAAATGCTTTTACAATCTCATTGAATACATGTCAGATCACAGAGAAGGAAATTAATTAATTTGTTCCATAAAAATCCTAATGCACGAGCTCTTATTTGTTTGCTGTCTTTTTTTTTATTTATTTAAAATAATAATAATACACTTTATTAATACAAGTCCTTACAATCTAGTTAAAGTTCACAATAATTAAAGACGCACAAAAGTTGAAACCCTGACTACTCCTAAACTAGGAATACCTGTGACTTAGGAGTTCAGTGTTCTACTGCCACTTGGACACTATAAACCTTTATAGAAATTAAGAGCTAAATAATTGGGGTTGAAGTATCAAATTGCCGTTTTATAATAATAGATACTTTGAATTGACATTAAACCTTTATAGTGTGAGATATTCGAGTGAAACTTTTTACATTAAAATACCTATGAGATTTTTCTTTAAAAAAATGTGCAACGTTCGATTTTCGAATTTCAATTGGTTTTTTTATTCAGCTTAGACGGAAAAAATGGATACTTAGAAAATCCGAGTAATTTTTGAATACGAGTTCCGACGCGGAACTAACGCGGCAGAAACGGCTCGCAATATCAATGCTGCGTTTGGAGAGGAGACTGCTAATGAACGCACCGTGCGTTTTTGTGTTAAACGCTTTCGTAATGGACACTTCGACTTGAAGAACGAACCACGTGTAAGACCGTCCACACAGGTGAATAACGCTGAATTGAAGGAGATGGTGGAAGCCGATCCCAGTCAAACTACCCAGGAATTAGCAGCATGGTTTAAAGTTACCTTAAAACTTCCGGACGGATGGTAACCCTGACCGCAGCCCGCAAGGTGGCCTTTTCCGTCAGTAAATAAAGAAAGGTTTGCTTTGTTGTTTGTTTTCAGCTGGAAGGTTTTGAAGCTGAGGGTTGTTTGTAACCTTGGGCTCAATGGTTCAAATTAAAATGTATTTGCGTTGTACAGAAAAGGAAGGAAAATTTAAAGCAATACCTTATGCGGTTGCTGGTGTGTTACCCGCAAAATGATGTCAATTTTAGAATTTTATTATAAAGCTTGTATCAGAAAGGTGTGGTCAGATTTAAGGGTGTGATACTATCAAACTGAACTCTCCATGGGACCAACATCGTTATGAAAAAACTATCAACTGTCCCATACAAAACTTCAACATCCAGGTATGCGCGGCCGCTGCACGGATACCCGTTGAAGCCATGGGTGCTGGCTATCTGTGTTACTCGCCGCTCGAAAGCTTGAGGAAGTGATGATGATGAAGTCACGCTGAGTTAGATGCACGAAGACTGCGCTGACGTTCATGTTCGGGGTCACCAGTATAGAGGTATGAGGAACACGGTGTAAAGTTCACTCATCCTCCAAAGAAAAGGGAGGATCTTCCGATCAGACGGGTGTTGTGTCTGGTGGGCACCTGCCCGACGGTTGATGTCGGGACGTTGTATATATGCTAGTCGCGCGGTAAACTTAGATTGCGCGATGCAGGATTTGTGACGTCAGGTCTTTGATGCGTAGTTCGTGTGTGGTGTTGTAGACACCTCGACCCAAATGTATGGAACAGCTGATTATTTTTTCTCGATTACGATAATGGATATACTTGTTTAGTCGTGTTCAACTACATACATATATACACTGGGCACTGGACCCGCGTGGTGGTAGCCCACTCCCTCTCAGCACCGAAAGAAGGCCTGTGTCCCAGCAATGGTATCATTATGGGCTGATTTTGTATGTATAATGTGTTTATATACAGTGTGAGTCTTTATAATGTGCACATATCGATTTTTTTTTATATTTTTTGCGTAGATAAAATTAGGCATAGATTCCCTCATTTCGATATGTGCACATTATGAAGACACACTGTATACAAAGCATATGCAAAATAAGGCCATTATTTACTTTTTCAGAGGTTCAAGTTCTCTGTAGGCATAGATTCTTTGCGAACGATTTACAACTTAATTAAGCAGCGAAAATCGTAAAACCTGCAGTAAAATGTAAACGTTCCTATAAAAACGTCTGTCAGTCACGAAATAGCTCAGTGTGTTTAATATCGCTGTAAAAATGAATGTCTAATAAATATTGTATTAGCGCCCCCTGCTTCGCACGGGTTTTGCGACTTGACAAAAGATCGAGATTTATTTATTATACTTTAGGTTTAATATACACACAAACCTTCTGGAATAAATTCTCTAAACGATGGTGAAAACCGCATCAAAATCCGTTGCTGAATTTAGAAGAACAACGCGGTCACACAGACACACGAAAAGCGACTTTAATTTTGGATAGTCATACTGTACCGTAGACCCGAGTATTTGATACTAACTTCAACTTGATACCTCTACGCGTTCCTGAGAAAAAGTGTCTTGATAGATAGACAGACGGACAGCAAAGTGATCCTATAAGGGTTCCTTTTGAAGTACGGAAGCCTACAAATGGATATAAAGAGATAATGTAGTTGCCGACTCTATGCAGGTTTTGTTTGCATAGCCAAGTAATTCACGTGGATAATAATAATGCCTGCGATAATACGTCATGAGCTGAGAATGGATTAAGTGCAGAGATTGTACATAAATAATATAATAATTACTAATGACGTAGGTGATAGGTATAATTTTATTTTACCTACGTTATGTGTCTCAACTCTCGTCAATACACAAATGCCTAGCATAAGTATTGTTATTGAGGCAGAATATAATAAACTTGAAAGAAACTATCACGAATTCAGGTTAAATACGGAATTAAGAAAAAAAAAAGCTATTTCTTGATAGATAGATAGATAGAATACTCTTTATTATGTACACCATAAAAATTACAGATATAAATGCAGAACTGTTACATAGGGTATCCGCATAGGGTGTAGGCTTGCCGCTATACATGGAACTTTAGATGTTTCTCTTCAGGTATTA
Source organism: Dryobota labecula (assembly GCA_947523025.1). Classification (NCBI taxonomy): domain Eukaryota; kingdom Metazoa; phylum Arthropoda; class Insecta; order Lepidoptera; family Noctuidae; genus Dryobota; species Dryobota labecula. Next base: position 2,655,964 of record OX383296.1, on the reverse strand, counting down.
AATTCAGGTCTTGGTTTTTTATTTTTTTATGTTTTTAGGAGCACGATATTATTATAAGTAACTAACCTGGCTATAACATTTTGAAACAATCTCTTAAAAATATTTTAAGAAAAAATAGAATAGGACCGTTTTTGATATTATGTACATCATAATGAATTACTTCTGAATATACGTATCGTAATGACTTCCTTGCGAAGTATGTGTCTATGTCTAAGAAAGCAAAAGCAAAAAAAAAAAAAGCTGAGATGGAAAAATCATGTGATAACTGTGATAAGGCAAGGTCATGTTGAGAGGATGAATCAAAAGGCGACTAAGAAAAGGTATTTACAAGGCGGATATGAGTAGAAACGCCGGGAGGACACATAGTGACCTAATTGGTGATGTTCTTCAGAAAGGTCAGGTGCGTAGTACTCGCAACCGGTGTTCGAGTATGACCAGATTTATCATTGCATTATTTACGTTGTTAAAGCAGACACATTTTTCATACATAATAGGGATGATGCCAGGGTGAAAAAAAAGTCTGTCAATCAGATACTAAAAAAATATTAGACACGTATTTTGCTTTATCATATTAATAAAAAATTACTTAGATAAAACACATTAAACTTGGGGAGTGGGGGCTCGTTACGTCAAAGCTCAGTATAAAATCTAATGAGAAGTGACGTCATGCCACATTTGAACTCAATGTATCGCCGTAATGTTTTGATTACGTAAAAAAAGAAAAAATACGTGTCCAATATTTTTTAATAATCTACATGACGGACAAAAAATATTTTTTTAAGTCTTCATCCCTATTATGAAGCAACGGATTCAGATTATGGTTGAAAATGTGATACGCAATTAAGAGTTTCCTAAAAATAGCATAAAATCTCACATAATTAGTCCACAACACATACTCGTTTGCAGTGTATAAATAGTTTAGCACTAAATAAAGATGTTTTGCTACAAGGTCGCTCGCTACTCGTACACCGAGGCGGTTGAACGCCAAGCCAAGTTTCTCTACGTAACGTTTGATTTATTTCAGTAATCTTACAATTCCGCTGAAGATTCTGAAGAAGTAATAATACAGAATATTGTACAAGAAGTTAGAAGGCTCAAACTCAAACTAAAGTCATTTATTTCAATTAAACCATTTACAGGCACTTTTGAACTGTCAAGGAGTCGGTCAGTCAGAGCAAGAAAGTCCATGGATACTCTTATACATCAAGATATTACAAGGTGTATATAAACTAGAGATGGTGAATATACCCATCAACCATTAAATTTAACTAATATTGAAAATTAAACGAATAAGATCATAATCATATCAACTTCTCCGGCAATCTCCATAACTTATGAATGTCAACATGCATTTGTAGAATATTCGACGATTCACCATGTTGCAGATACTTGAATAAATATATCGTTTTTTTTTAAATCAATTATCTACTACTTAATAAAAAAAAACAACCATTATTCTCATCTCTAATTTAAACCTCATAATGGTGCCGATTCTCTTGTCACAAAATTCTCTAAACTAGACTAAAAATCACCAAAATTTAGTTTATTCCTGTCAAACGACCATTTCCTATTCTGAAATTGACTAAAGTGACACAACTTAACTATATTTTAGTTTGACAGCTCTAAGATAGTACTGAGTTTTTAAATTTAGTGAAAATGGCAATTTTGCTATTCTGAATTTGACGTTTTTAAACTAAAATTTAGATTTTCTAACTAAATCTGGCTATTTTTAATCGCGATTAAAAAGGTGTGGAATAAAATTAGTTTTCATGAACTAAAATTCACACCAATCACCTCGACTTCTGGTGCAAAACCAGTACTGTATATAAGGTGTATCTATTCATACACGAAATATTTTAAGAGAAACATCTTTATGTCGTAAAAAAGCGAAAAAAACCTTTATTTACATATTCTATGAATGACCCGCCTCGACGCGGTGACGCCGAACGGTGCGGTGGGGTGGCGGCACGAGCGCGGTGAATTTTGATAATTAATCATCATATCAAGTAATTTTAAATTATTGAATTTTTTTAATAATATTCTCGGAATAAAAAAGAAAATCATTTCCATGGCTTCTTTACCACTTATAGGTGTATCACTTAAAATATTTCGTGTTTATCCCTATATATTTTTTTCTTTTCTTTTGCTTATATCTCCAAAATGGTGCGTCCTATCGCAAAAATAATGAAAATTTCGACCCCCTTTTAGAAACCCTTAAACCACTATTACGCTACATGTAGGTAATCTTTTTTTTTATTTTCCACACAAAAAGTGAAAAATTCCATAAAAAAACACGTCGCGGCTGCCCCCCGTGTGCGCCTCCGGCTCTAAAATAAATCATAGGCAAACAAGTACAACGTTGCGAAGACAAAAAAAAAAAAAATACCACGTGGAGTCACGATTGTCAAATTCGATTTAGTTGTGTCAAACTTATTTTTAAATTTAGAGAATTTTGTTTGCAGAATAGCTTTAAGATTCTCATAGCCAAAAGTAAGGAATTTTAGTGATAGTTTAGTTAGTTTAGTTCGGTGTACAAGAGAATCGGCACCAATGTCTATCAATGTAAAACAAAGATAATCTCAAACAAGAATTACATTACAGTGTTAGAGGTTATGATCGGTAGACGTATTTCGGACCATAGGATCAAGGCGTAGGGTGAAAGAGAACCAAAGCTTATTTTATTTTTATTTTATTTATTAGGGACAAAAAACAGTTACACGCTACAGATAACAAAGAAATACTTAAACTAAGATTAACAAACATGTAACCCACACCATTGTCCTCATATTAACTAAAAATTTATGATTTTTTAAAATAAATTCCAAGATCTATCTATAGATAAAAAGGAAAAAATGTGTGTGTTCATTCTTTCTTATAAGAGAGCATGAAGCCAACATTTTGACCGATTCTTTTGAAACAATACACCTACCAGTATATTTTTTGATGCTCGTATTACAATTAAACCATAATCAAGTAATGGGCATGGCAGATGCCGTGAGAAAGGTCGCTGGTTTCAGTTTCGTTTCGTTTCGTTCTCTGAATTAATAACAACATCACTGTGTGAACAAGAACGGAATTTCTAAGCAATTATTAATAGTATTTAAACAAATTAGGAAAGGATATAAAAATATCGTTTTAATTGCAGTCATATCCATAACTGCAAAGCAAACATTTCAGGATAATCCTATGATTAAAGGCATAAACATAAAGAAAGGGGACAAGAAAGACAAATAAACAAGAAACCAACTCGATACGGATGTAACACAAATTCTCGCCTTGTAAGAAATTTTCCAGAATATTTTCCGACTCAACCTTATACAATGTGACTGTGAACGAATGCACATTATTTAAGTAGTTTGTAAAAATCGTTTACTAAATCGATTTCTGTCAATTTTATTAAATTATTTATCCCAAAAATAATTAAAACTACGTAAATTACAATCACACTAATTCCGTTGTACAGACATAATAAACCAAAATGGACGAATTACCTACTACACTAACCTTTACGTGTGCGACTGTGTGCGTGCGTAGATTTGTAATGTGACCACAAATTTTCTCCCAAAATCAGTATAACTACTACTACAGTACTTTGAAGATATAAACTAATTCAAATTCAATATCCATAAGCGATGGTGTGGGCGGCGACCTCGACATAAGCCGGGACACAGTGTTATGTTACAACATTGCGCAGGCGCATCTTGCACAATTGTGGGCTCGAGATTAGATGTTGTGCTGTTAGAGGTAAAAGGTAACTTTCACTTGACTGCGAATTTATCCGTTAGGCGAATTAACTTTATCATAGATTAGATTTTACGCCGGGGTTGGTTCTTGGATGGGTGATCTTTACATACCGAGACTCCTCCGTGCCTTGGAAAGCACGTTAAGCCATTGGTCCCGGCTGTTATCTGTAGATCTTTGAAAGTTGTTACGGGTCGTCAGAAGCCCGAAAGTCTGACAACCAGTCTTATCAAGGGGTATCGTGTTACCCAGTAACTGGGTTGTGGCGGTTAGATAGGCAGTCGCTCTATGTAAAATACTGGTATTCAGGTGCGGTTAGATTGGAAGTCGAAAAAGAGGGAAAAAGGCTAGGCAAATGCATGTGATTGGATTTTATGGAGATGATGTCACATTTTTTCGTTGGACCTATCAAAATCAGAAGGTCAAAAAAAAATCTTCAACCTTTCTGTATGTATGTATATCAATGTTGTAAGAAAATTGGTATAATCAATTTATGAAGGGATCATATCGTAGGCTTCTGATTTTCCTGGCTTAATATATTCAGGGGTCTTATTTAGCAGAATAATTACGTGTAGGTAGGTAGGCATATTTCTTTCTTTCTTTCTTTAATGCAATAAAACAATCACAGATAGGCAGGACTTTCCCGACATCTACCTAAGTGACTATTCACATGGAGTTATCGTTACGATAACGCCACATTCCTTAAATAAAACCGATTTATTTGCCACAATCCTAAAAGAGTGATGAATAATGAATGTAAATGAACAAGATAGGATAGATGGATAGATTGTGTAAGGCTTACATAAGCCATCCATCTTTGTAAGAGATGATATGAAATGATAAAAAACCCGGCCACGTGCGTGTCGGACCACGCACAATGTAGTTGGTTTGAATTTATCCCAAGAACAAACTTTTATATATACTACTGCTGTGATTTTTTTATATATCCAAGTACAATCATGTAGCTGGGGGGGGGGACACTTAACTCTAAATTTAAAGCCAAATATTTCAGAAACGGATCCCTTAATCGAATTTTTTTTTCACAAACCCGCAATATTTTTTTGAAAGACCTATCCAATAATACCCCACACAATAGGGTAGGCGAAAAAAAAAATATATATCCCAACTTTACATGTACATTAGGGTGGAGTGAAACCGACAAATTTAGATTTTTTTATTTTTTTCATATCTCCTGTGTCATTAATAGTTGACCCTATAGCATAGAATTAAGTATACAAAATATCAGGAGCGTAGGACTTCATCTTCAGGTGGCGCACAGAGGGTAGATAAACAAAAAAGTCAGGTTATACTACATACTTCTACCCGCTATTAAGAAGTGTTTTTACTATTTTTACTGTTATTATGTGTTGTTATTGCGTTCATAATAGCTTACTACTACATGGATAGTTGTTGTTTGCCCATAATTTCAATCAGATTTTTCTCTATAAAGCCAAGTCATTCAAGCCTATTTCACGAAAGTTCGAATTTAATATCTACGTTTTGTGTACTTTGACTGCACTAGATTTTGACGGACGTAAGGATAGAACTATGGTCCTTAATAAGACTGATACTGCTTTACATCGAAAAACTGCCATCGAAAAGCATATATCCCTCATATCTGCCAGATTCTGAGTACGTCGGACATATTTCAGTAGACAACGGCAAAACAGTCACGACATTTTATTTTACCACTTTGTCGACGTGATTAATATGTACATATATCAATGCCAAATTATAGCTTTCTAGTACTAAGAGTCTGAGCTAAACTGGGGACGGACAGACGGACGGACATGAAACTATCTGGGTTCCTTGTTGACTAGGGAACCCTAATAAAAAGGAGTGAATCAAACTGAAAGCATTTATTTCAAATAAACCAATTACAGGCACTTTTGAATTGTCAAGGGGTCGGTCATTCAGAAAGATGAAGCTAGTTGCCCATTCCAAAGCGTAGTATGCTCCTATGGAGAAGAACGGACAAGAAACTCCACGGACACTGTTTTTTAACAAAATAATTAGTTACATCATTCATGTTGAAATTATACATGTGAGAACATGTAGAAAGCCGTGCACGTAAAGCGTCCGTAATAAAAAGAAAATGATAGAGTGACATGTGACAGGGGAGAATGGCGAAAATGCCAACCCCAAGTAACATGGGACAAGGGCAGTAAGATGATGAATCACAATAACCGAACAATAAAATCATAAATCGTTTCCTCACAAAAGATCAACCAGTTAGTTTCCCAAGGTCCTATCTAATCAAAAATGCTTCAATCGAGCCGGACGCGCCAATGAGGCAACGAGCAGCAATGGCGGCAGACAAAGGCTGAGTCAGCGACGTGAACTGCCAATAACCGTTCCGACAGACACTTGAACTTTACAAGGTCGGTTCACACCTGTGGGGCCTATGTCTGGGGTCTGGGCAAAGACAGAAAAAATCTTCTATAATAGTCTATAGCTGTACAAGGATCTTTTGGCTCATGGCCAAAATTGGTATTAACGCCGCCATCTTGTTTTAAGGGTCTCGTACCCAAAGGGTGCCAGCGGGACCCTATTGCTAAGGCTCTGCTGTTCGTACATCAGTCGGTCTGTCATAGGGCTTTATCTTTTTTACCTTTATAGGTAGACACTTTAAATTTTCACAAAGTCTAAGTAATAGATTTCTACGCATTTGTCGGCTTTTGTGCAACACATCACCCAACATCTGTGCATAGAGTTTTACTGCGTCATTCAGTAGCCCTCTCAATACACAAATGTCACCCGTTTCCTACTCCAAATGTCACCTCTTACCACAAATCAAAAGCCACTCAAGGCACCGGACGTGTATCTCTACTCGACCTTGACCCCGCCAGTTTGCACAACGCAACTCGGTCATTCGCCGCACTATTGCCACAACACACAACACATACGGGTAAAACCCTGGTTTGGATTCGTGCCATGTTGTTGTATTAACTATATTATCAGTGTGTAGATAAAGAGATCTTATCACATCGTATCGGAATGAGTTATATGATGTAGCTTATGGCGTGATAAAAAGATTAGCCAGTGTATAATACATATCAAGCATAAACATGTCTCTCTCATGAAGTTAAACGAATGAGTAGTGTTGGTACGATGACACACTGCATTAGACATTGGATCTAATCTAACTAGGCTGCGGGGTATTTGCGTAACTCACTATCAGTAGCAATAGGTTCGATTTTGATACTTCAAGAGCATTCATTGCGTTATTTATGTGGTTGAGTAGACAAACTTTTCGAATTTATGAAGCAATGGATTAGCAATTTGCTTCAAAATCATTCAGATTGTTAGTGATTGATAGTGTGTTACGCTATTAGGGTGCTGTACTGTATTGTCCCACTGCAAGACAAACGCCTCCTTCTCCCTTTTCCACACAATTCTGTCTTTCGCTAGTGTCGGCCAGTCCTTTCGGTAGGAGTCAAGCTCGTCCCGCCATCTTCGTTTCGGCCTACCGCGCTGTCGTCGTGATATGTGGTTCTCTTAGCCCATTTTTCGCCCATCAACAAACAGCATCGCAGCATCAGGTTTTTGCTGAGCCTCTTGTTATTGCAAATGAAAAAAAAAGACCCCTGTGATCGATCATTGTAACAGCATGAGAAATAAATAAAAATAAAAAATAAAAAGTTTTTTTTTATTGGAGGAAGAAGGATTATGGCTTTGGATAAAAGTCGAGATTGAATTATTGCAACGGTGAATTTGGCGATCACTGTAATTGCCCATGCAGTGCTTGCTTTTTTTTTTTTTTTTTTCAGTGTAGTGGGTTGATGATCTGCTCTAGCGCCCCACGTGCACGGTGGAACGTCGTGTTTCATTCCCTTATATCTGATCCTTCGTTTACTTACATCTCCTCACCCGTTTACCCACGCATAACTTATTCAGATTATTTATTTGTAAACATAGGTTAGATACACAGGCGTGTGAGATGTTACATTTTTGTAAGTTCTCTATGCTTTGCCATTAGGCGTACAAATGTTAGTACCAATTTGAATTAATTCATTATTCATTTCATATCAACAGTGTTAGATAAATCAATATAATATTTTCCTGGCAATTAATTCAATTTCAAATAAAAACTGCAATGTCAAAACAAATAGCTACTAAATTAATAAAATATTTCAAAAATGTCAACAATTAAAATCAAGATAAAACAGAAATGTCCAAAAAGACCTCACAACTACCTGGACAACGTCAATTAATTAATAAGCATGCAACAAAATTAATAAAATCTAGCCAGAATGTCGACAGTAAAAACTAAAAAAAAATATAATATTGTACGACCTCATCTTGTAAAGACTACTTATTGACTTTTTAAACATTTTTTTTTTTTAAATTTGTTTTTATTGATATCAGTACGTAAATTACAGTGTTGTATATTTTATGTCTGGCCGAGTGTGGCTATGTTTTTTGCAATGCAGAGTCGGCACTTGACCTTTATTCAAATATCAAGCATGGATTGTTATTGTACTCGTGGATAAATAATAACAGCCGCACGGGTCGATCGATCAGGTTATGCTATGCTTGCCGCGGTTGCTTCGTGGATGAGTGACCATCTTTCCATACCAAGACGAGACCCCTCCGTGCCTCGAAAAGCACCGGGCTCCCGGTTATCATTCGTGGATCTTAGACAGTCGTTACGGATCGTCAGAAGCTCAACAGTCTGACAAACAGTCTTACCAAGGGGTAGGTATCGTTACTTAATAACTGGGTTGTGGAATTTAGATAGGCAGTCGCTCCATGTAAAATACTGGTATTCAGCTGCATCAGGTTAGACTGGAAGCCGACCACAACATACATAGTTGGGAAATAGTTCCATTTTTACTTTGCGGCTTTTTGAGCCGAAATAAATAAAATGATAATAATTACTCATCGGTCCTTACTAGTCGTTAGAAATTTAGTAGTCGTCGAATGAAGACGGGTAGGTAGTTTATAAAATTATAACATTACATAACCTCACGCTAATATTCCGCGAAGGGTAAGGCAGAGGTGCACCTATAGTACACCCACATTTCGCCAGTTATGTTTAAGTCGCATGTAACTGGGGACGAGCCTATTGCCAACAAATTATATTTAAAATATTTGCTATTTTGTGGAATAGTCCTTTTATGAATCTGATATTTTGTGGAGTAGGTAGTCCTAGTAGTAGAGGCAAGACAAAGAAGTCAAAGGCGAACGGAAAACGCCTGAAGAGCTGGTCCATGAAGGAACTTTTCAAGAGAGAGTTGCCTATGGCACTCGAGTCATGGATATGGGACATCTGTATTCTTCCCGTCTTAACTTATAGTGCACAGACTTGGCCTTTAACTAACACCCAGAAGTCCAAACTCAAGGTCTGCCAACGAGGAATAGAGCGCAGTATACTAGGGGTTAAATTAACGGCTCGTGTTCGAAACAATACTGCGTTCCAAAACAAAGATAGCGGCAGCCTTTTGAGCCGGTCAAAAGGCTGCCCAGCTTAAATGAGACTGGGCAGGACATGTCTGCCGCATGCTGGACAAATTGTGGTCCACAGATATCACAAAACTGGTGTCCTGAGATAGAGAGGCGGGCAGTGCCAGGCCACGTAGGAGATGGCGGGATGAAGTGGAAAGATTCCGCCAAAACTGGGAGGAGGATTTGCCCAGGAGTAGGACAGCGCAGGCTAACAAAAAAAAAAAGGTAGTCCTTTTGTAAATCGGATATTTTGTAAACGTAAACGAAGCAAAGGGAGTATGTAAGTTTCTGCCTACTCTCATGGAATCCGCTGGATGCGAGAAGCACAGAACCGGTCGAAGTGTCGATGCTTGGGGGAGGCCTATGTCCACCAGTAGACGACTGAACGTATTTCGGCTGAAATTATGATTGTGATGATGATCATACATATGTAAACCACTTAAGCATGACCGAATAAGACAAGAGTATTAAATTGTGTTGTAATATTATTTGGGTCATTCTCAGGACACTCATTATTTGGTTGACTTCGGTGGCAATTTTTCTTTACATTTAGGCATAACTAACATGAAATATCAAATCTAGAGTACCACTAATATGTTTTAAATTAACTCTAGATTTGATATTTCATGTTAGTTATGCCTAAATGTAATAAAAAAATTGCCACCGAAGTCAACCAAATAATGAGTGTCCTGAGAATGACCCATTTACTTGTTTATCAATAAACGAAGAGTTTGACTTTATCATGTTTATTACGTTGGACATTCACTTTATTTTTGTTGCGCATTAACTAAAATTGTGTTATTTGCTGTATACTTACTATAATTTAATAAAGCGTCACCTTCCATTTCGAATTAACACAAACAAAGACACATAGTAATGCATAGATAAGGCTACAAATTGTTTAATTTATTATAATTTTCCCTCACAGAAAAATAAATAAAGAACATATTATGTAGATACCTATTAAGTACTATAACGAACGCGATAGACCACAAAAATATAGGTGTTTATTATGTTTTTTTTGCGCACAAGGTTCAAATTCAAATTCAAATTCAAATATTTATTGCAAAACACAGTACATATATGCATTTCCAGGTGTTAAGTGAATGCGCAGTTCACTGCATTTACCAATTCAGGCATGCAAAATTAAAAATTATAGTTAGACAATTTCATAAAATCCAATTAATCGGTTATATAATGTCATAAATTCGACAGAATAGTAATACCCTGTGCAATAATATACATTCAAATTAATAAATAGTAGTAAATAATGTCACAAATTCAAATTATAAGTAATGTCAGAATAAATAATGTCCAAATAATGAATGAACTTACCAATTTATAATTTAACATGCATTGTAATATTAAAATTATTATTGAAATTAAAAATATATACTAAATAAACATTCAAATTACATTATATAATTGCATTTAGATAGAATTAAGCTTAAATAAATCGGTCATTTGACATATCTAATTATTATTTATTCAACTTATCTGTTAAGAATTCACCAATGGAATAGTACGCTTTTTTAACCATAAGGTCTGTTAACATTCTTTTGAACTTGTTAACATCCTTCTCAAGTCTTACAGTCGTGGGTATCATATTATAAATTTTTGGAGCCATGCCCAGAAAACTTTTTGCATATAATGCTGTTTTATGAGGCACAGCGTGAATTTTGTCCTGGTGACGTTTACTAGTCAGGGCTTCAAATAAATATAAGTGTTTTTTAACGAACATTGCTACTTCAAACGCGTATAGGGCTGGAAAAGTCATTATTCTTAGGTCAATAAAGTGTGGTCTACAACTGTCAGTAGTTTTTATTTGGCACACAGCTCTCAAACACTTTTTTTGTGCCTTAAACACTAGCTCCCTATCTGATGAATTTCCCCAGAATATTATGCCATAGCGTAATGTAGAAGACACGTATGCATGATATGCAGTCAGTACGGTTTCGCGGCTTGCTACTTTACTGAGTTTATGCAAAGCGTACTGGAACTGATTTAGTCTTTTTATTAAATGTTCAATATGATTACACCATTTCATATTCTCGTCTATATAGAGTCCCAGGAACTTTGTGTGCTTTGTTTCTTCTATCGTTTTGTTAGCGTATTTTATAGTAAGTTTATCTTGATTTATTCTTTGTTTAAATGACATAATATGAGTTTTATCTAAATTTACATTAAGATTGTTATTATTTAACCATGTTATTAACCTGTTTAGATTTAGATTTATATCCATTTCATGACACTGTGCCTCCCTATTTTGTGCTGTGAAAATAATTGTACTATCATCAGCGAACAAGGTCATTGGATGTTGAATAACTCTCGGCATATCGTTTATGTATACGAGGAACAATGACAGGTTTAGTAGCAACTGACTGCATGAGCCCCTGTTTTAAGATTTGGTATAAACAGTCCGCAGAAACGGGATCAACAGGATTCTACAGATGTTTATAGATAATGGTGCCGATTCTCTTGTTACAAAACTAGACTGAAAATTACCAAAATTTAGTTTATTCCTGTTAAACGACGATTTCCCATTCTGAAATTGACTAAAGTGACACAATTTAACTCTATTTTAGTTTGACAGCACTAAGATGGCACTGAGTTATTAATTTAGTGAAAATGCCAATTATGCTATTATGAATTTGACGTTTTTCATCTAAAATTTTGATTGTCTACCTAAATCTGGCTATTTTTAATCGCGATTAAATAAAATTTGTTCTCATGAACTAAAATTCACATCAACACCTCGACTTCAGGTGCAAAAACAGTACAATCTTTTCTTCTTTTCTTTTGCTTATATGTATTCATACTAATATTATAAATGTGAAAGTAACTCTGTCTGTCTGTCTGTCTGTATGTTACGTTTTCACATCCAAGCCGCTGAACCGATCGTCATGAAATTTGGCAGAGATTATAGCCTGGGATATGGAGAAGGACATAGGCTACTTTTTTACGCGATAACCGACGTCCACGCGGGCGGAGCCGCGGGAAAAAGCTAGTCTATTATAATTATCTCGAAAATTGTGTCCTATCGCAAAAATAATGAAAATTTCTACCGCCTTTACGTATCTCCTAAACCCCTAAAACTAAACATGTAGGTAATATTTTTTCATATTTTCCATACAAAAAGTAAAAAAAAATCCATATAAAACATGTCGAGGATGCCCATAGTGCGCGCCTCCGGCTCTAAAAAAAATACGGGGTAGGGCAAACAAGTAACAGGATGCGAAGAAAAAAAAAAATACCACGTGGAGTCGCGATTGTCATTTTCGATTTTAGTCAAAATTATTTTTAATTTAAGAGTTTTTTTTTTGCAGAATAGCTTTAAGATTCTCATAGCCAAAAAGTAAGGAATTTTAGTTTAGTTCAGTGTAAAAGAGAATCGGCATCAGTATCTGTGTAATCGCGGAGGAATCTCGGCGCCTTAGCCGTGACGTCATGGCGATTGAAGCTACATAATTATTCGGTTTACGTAAAGATTTGTTTATTGTGCCAACAGCGGTATTCAGTAGCCCATAGCCATGCATGATGGTTGTTTATTATTTTAATTTAGAGAAATCTCATCAGTTCAGGGCCTCAAGTCTGCTATTGCAATAGTGTCAGAATGGTCTCGCCATTGTGAGTATTTGACAGTTTTTGTATGGCAAATCTGTCAAAAACTCACAATGAAGAGACCATTCTGACACTATTGTAATAGCAGACTTGAGGCCCTGTTTTGACAACGGATAAAGGCTCCCGCAGACAGGCGCGACGCGATTCTGCGAGAACAATATCCATAAAGATTTCATAGAATTTTTTCTACTAAATTACTATTTTTTTTAAATTTTGATGATCAGGAATCGATTAATGTAGTTTCCTACTTTTACTGAGTCAGCTGTTGCTATACACATTATCATTTATTATTATCTCGTCGGGTACAGGTGATGGATGACCTTGCTAATTATGTAATACGTAATGTTAAATTCTCGTGATGTAAAAACATAAGATAATTTGTATACTTAATGTTTTTAATATTGTAATGTTAATAGCGTCAGGGCCTCAAGTCTGCTATTACAATAGTGTCAGAATGGTCTCGCCATTGTGAGTATTTGACAGTGTTTGTATGGCAAATCTGTCAAAAACTCACAATGAAGAGATCATTCTGACACTATTGTAATAGCAGACTTGAGGCCCAGGTGTAGTGATGGGTCGAGACCATTCTCTCACTGAGAATGGTCTCCGATCGAGAATATTCTGCAATATTCTTTTCGACGGAGAATTTACGAGAATTTTAAATTATAAGTAAAACTGCTCAATTTTAATCCAATATATTTTGATTTCAAGATCTAAAATCAACTTCTTTTATTATTATTTAATGATTTTATACTTTACTCGTAAAAAGGGTACTTTATGATGTTTCAGAGTGGAACTTGCTAATATTTCTTTAGTTTAGAAGGCGCTCACCGGTCTCTGAGAAAGAAATTATGAAAAACGGCTCAGTCAGCAACCTCGGTAAGTGTGTCTAGAATTTTTTAATACCTTTTATCAAGTTTCATATTGAGACACGAAGCAACAAAATTCGATCAAAAGAAAAAAGGCTACATTCCTCTAGATCGTATTTTGTTGCTTCGTATTCCTATATTATTATAATCTTGCAACGGGTTTGAGGCCAAATCAATACAATTTCTGCCATACAGTTTCTGAGTGGAATCAAAATGAAAGAACGTTATTATGGAGAGAAGACGTCATTTGAGCAGAGAAGAAATGATCAGAGATCATATTTCAAAGAAATGATCAGAGAAATATGAGAGATCAGAGAGAGATCATGTGCTGGTTCTCAGCAACGTGCTGAGGAAATCGATCTGGACACTAACGGAGTGTTATAGACGACTTTGAACACGTAACTGCATCACTGGCAGCGTGGCAGAGTAAAATTGAGGACCAGCTCGCATCACCATCTTTTGATGTGTGTACGTTTGGAAGAGGAACCCCAAATAAATTCACATAGGAGGATGACGACTTGGAAATTGTATTTAGGTATAAGCTCTGGATATCAGTGAAAACAGTATATTCATAAATACTTTATTTTTGTAAACAAACAGTATCTAGAGTGAAAAACAGTATAATATAGTTTTCAACAGTTTGGTTGGCAACCCTTCGCTCAGTTCCTTTTCCTAGTTTTAGACTTAAAATGTTTTTTTTATTTATTTATTTTATTGTTTCTCAATATCGTCGGTTCAGGGGCTACATTTACGATACCCAGATGTGGCTGCAATAATATGCGTTGCGTTTGGGTTATTCCATTGGTTCATAAAATTTGTAGAAAATATTGCATGTGACGTAAAATATAGCTTTTCGATTTCGACTGATGGCTAGCCTATGTGCCAGTTTGTTACCCACAAAATATAAATGAAATGGTGAATATAATGTTTTGTTATTATTAATATGTGACAGACAGTCACACTTGCAAGAAGACAAGATGCGATAAGTAGCTTAAGAGGTTGTACAGATAGTTGCATTTTCCACTCCCAAAATGAAAACTCACTAGAATTTCTTCTAAAATTAAGTAGACCTCAGCAAGAAGCATTGTAGACTTCTTAAGTAGGTACCTATGTTACAATTGAGATAGGCGAGAGATTTAAGATTTGTTGTTACCACAAGCAGATGCTTAATAACAGCTATCATTATCAAGTGATCTCCATCTTTGAAGGACAACGTCATCGGAATTTTGATCCTTGCCATTGACAACAGTATTGATCTTATCGCATTGCATCTCAGCCTAGCCTGTGTACATACCCATCCCTTTACAACCATGCAAAAACATAACCCAACACCTAACAATAAATCAACTTCGTTAACTTCCTCATCTGCGATGTGATTATCATTCATACCAGCATACCGCCAAATGTTTTATTTACTAGTGTTGTACCTACGTCAGATTACAATCAATATTGGTAGCTTCCCTATGCCGATTATGGGTTGTGCTTGCTGAATTGTAATTGGGAGTTAATGGTGACACCTTAGTCATGTTAGTTTTGGAATGAGACGTTCTAAATATAAGTCTCAAAGTTTCCATTCAGTGAACATATTGTCAGATGACAGTTTTCTTCAAGAGAAGAATATTTGTGAAGGAAGGCTTAGGTGTATTAAGATGAAACTAGTCGATACTTTTTCCATACAAACGGGGGGGTATTATAAATTAGGTACTCCATTGTTTGACATTTTACATCCAAAGTTAAACATGATATCGTTTTGTCTTATTATTAATTTTGTCTGTACGGAAGCAGAATATTAAAATAAAAAGCCATTAAAAAGTTATGAGCCAACAAAGATTCGTTTTTCCTGCTAATTTGAACGCAACTTTGGGCGTAAATAAGTAATAAAAGAAGTGTAAAATCTCCAAAACAAAGTCCGCTCCTACAAAACTCAATTATCGAAGATTTCAATAAACTTTATTTGTAATTGATTTATCCAGGAGTATTTTCATAAAACTCAACCTTTTCGCGCGCAGTTTACTATGAATTATCGTGCATTTCACTCAACGCACGATGACGGACACGATGCTAGGTGAGACAGCGTGCTTTTTGGCCACGCCCACCAGTGAGTTCGAGCCCGCGACTAGTTGGCTCTTAAGCAATACATGACATGCTTATGTTACGGCATTGGTTAACACATAGGCAGGTACATATTTTTGTAAACCCAAATAAACAAGTATTGCCTAACACAAAACTGACCATCACCGCACAGCCTAAAAGCATGTTGACAAGAGCCAATTCTTGCAATTTCGAAGTTTGAGATCAATCGACAAACTGTAAGGCCGCATCCACACGGCACGGCACACCCATGGAGCCGCTACCATATAACGCTCCACCCATAAACGTGCAGCCGCGCAAGCGCAACGACATCCGCGATCTTTTAAACCGAGACCTAAAAACACAGCAAGAAAACAGCAACCAGTCGGACTTCTAATAAATCCACATAGCACATATTTTCCCAGAAGCCGGAGCCAGATAATTAACAAACATAATTGTGACCAACGATCTCCGTAAACGCGTACGGCGCGTACAAAAAGGTGCGCTCGCACAAGTGTGCAAGCAGGCCACCCGGTTACCGAGTTGGCAGAACCTAGAATGTCTAGCGCATATTGCCTAGATACGGCCCAGTCTAGACTTGTGTGAAACGCATGACACACATTAACGCAAGTTAATAACAGCCGTATGTAAGTGTACCGACGATGTGAGTGGTCCTCGTGAGCGCGTACAATAGGACCACATAGTATT
Source organism: Dryobota labecula (assembly GCA_947523025.1). NCBI lineage: Eukaryota > Metazoa > Arthropoda > Insecta > Lepidoptera > Noctuidae > Dryobota > Dryobota labecula. Next base: position 2,639,507 of record OX383296.1, on the reverse strand, counting down.
GACGAACGCGACAGGCAACAGGTAGGTACTGCGAAAGTGTGAAAGTTATGATAAAAATCAGTCCTTGAGAGGACCTACAGCCTACTTGTTGCGGCACTAATGTTTATTAATAACGTTGATTAACATTTATGGTAATCCCATTGGTCCCGTTGGCTCAGCCAATGAAGCATCGATGTTGCATGTCGGCAATGCGGTCAACGCACCGATCACTGGATGAAGTATTTTGATTGGGATGGTAATTGAATTGGTTAATGGATATAAAGACCATGAACTTATGCAAAAAGTAGGTGACCCATAGAGTTCAACTCTTTACTGGATAAAAGATTCTCGACATGATAAAAGGGAAGAAACAAGAACCGAAGAAGAAGTGAAGTGTGTGTGAGTGGAGTGAAGAACAAGGAAAAGGTTTAATCAGCAATGCACAAAGTTTTCACCAACTCACTTATAATAACTAACCGACGTCAATCAAAAAATTACCAATTCTATAAAACAAACGCCAAATATAAATGAGCAAAGCGAAGGTCTCACAAATGTACCAGGAAACGAGGTACAGATTTAAAAGTTGAGCAAAAAGTAGGTGCTAACGATCTAGGACCGATTTGGAATGAGGCGAACTACGCGGAAGTAACTAACTTTATTTAATATGGCATAGATAAGCCTATCATGTGGCTACTCCTAGGACCAGAAGAGGTTACGTATCAAGTTGATTATCAATGCACGCACATTTCACCATAGCGTGGTTATATTCATGAGAAAAGAAATAGGAATAATCATGACAAAAACTATTTTATTTGGGAATGGATGAGGACTGACCATATAGGGACTGGTCCTTGTTTTGTAAGACTACCAGAATGAACTATTCCATAAATGACTTGGGATGAAAGCCAGACACACTGATTTCAGGTCAATAACAACAATACTAAAATTCAAACCGGTCTGTTTGAGGTTAACACAAAAACAGTTTTATCTGATAAGAAAGTCATAAACTCCTGCAGTATAATAAATGTGTAGAATATTCCACTATAGGTCATCCACTCATAAAGTTATGCTTGACATTAATGATGAAGGCATAAAATACATCATGCAGATGTCTTAGTGTATAGTAAGCACAAAAAAGTTAAGTCCAACAGTTTCTATCGACTATGTATGGACTAACAACCTGTTTGGAGCCCGTCTGATACATTGTAAAGTAACGTTTTGTACACAGACTTTATTACCATAATACTGACAAGGGTGTCGCGAGAATTAATGAACATCAACCAATAGATGGCAGAGTAATCCTTTGACAGTTCGGGAAAGCCAAACATGGAGTATTCAGCCAAACCACAAAAAACCACACACATAAAATGATAATTCATGGCAAATCCTTTCATTTTGACAGTTCAGCCACTATCATTGCGGTATTTAAGTTGTTGAGCAGACCAATTTTTCAATCCTATGAAGCAATGCATTAGGTATTTTCTTCAAAATCCTTGGATTTGGATTTAAAGTGTGTTACGCAATTTGGGTGCTGGTCTAGTGATGAGCAGTAATTTAGAAATGAAGTCAACTATATCCAGCCAGTGACCCTTCTTTGTCACAGTTTGTTTTTGTCGTAGCATTTAAATTCAATTGTTTCGAAACAAAAGCATAAATAATTGCACAATCGAACCCATTTAAATAGGAAATTGTGAACGCAGCTATCGAGAGCAATAACCTATTTTACTGCACATATCGATAAGGCTACTCGATAACAGCCCGGTTTCTCGATATGACTTTGACGTTTGACCCAAAATGTATTCGTTTCGATGTTTGTTTGTAGTTTATGTTAAGTGGCCATGGTGTTTTGTTTACAGATGTGTTTTATTCGATTAGTATTAGATGAAGCCAGTCGATAGCCCGTGGCCTAGGATACCCCCAGGCTAGTTGGAGCGACTATCTTCGCAGGGTGGATGACAGCAGTTAAATGGGTACCCGAGGATCCAGATAAATCTTGTCGGTTTAATCATTTCCAATCTACTCTTATCTAATGATAGTTTTTTTAGCTGCGTATTTGTCTCTACATTTTCTGTCCTCCATTTCATTTCACCTTCGATAATTTTAGATATGGGTTTTAAAAAAATCTTTCTTTATTTGATAAAATATTACAGCGTCGTAAAGCCTGTAGTAAAACCATTTTAACACATAATTAAACGTGTGCCGACACCGATATAGTTATTTACTTAAAGCGTAACGGTTAGCAAGACAAATTAATAAAAATTAAATAAAATAAAAATAAGAAGTGTAACAAGGCCGACCGAACATTGATACAGTTAACTTGGCTCATGGACGCATTTTGCTTCTAGGTACTGTGTAGAATTTAGCGTAGCAATAGCTGTGGTTAGGACCAAACTGTTTTGCATGATTAAAGGAGAAATAATACTTATAATTACTCTTCAATTAAACAATTAATAGCCTTGGATTCCGTATTAGATATCGATAAAACCGTTGAAGTATATACCTAGTTGCACAAGTCAACGCAAGCAATAGCGCTCGAGCTCAAACTAAAAAAATAATTTAAATTGAACTATATACAGGCACTTTTGAATTGTCAAACTAGTCGGTCAGTTAGTCAGAAAGTTGAAGCTAGTTCCATATCTCAAAACGTAAATCTCTATGGAGAAGAACGGACGAGACACTCCAAGTTATAAAAATAACCATAAAATCGTCGTGATTAACTGATTATAATGACCAAAAAGTGCTAAGCAATTGACGTAATACACACCTACTTCCAAATTAGTAGAAAAATAAATTATATAGATACTTTACCAAAACCACAACAGCGCGCAGTGGGTAACATGACGATCATTGTGAATGTAGCATTTCATATTATTTACCTGTGAAAAAAAAACAAACAACATTATTATCATTGTACCTAACAGTAACATAATAACAGTTATTACATTTTATAAATTATTTATTAAAAAAAAATATATATATATATATACATAATCGATCTGGAGATTGGATGCAGCTGAATACCGGTATTTTACATGGAGCGACTGCGTATCTGACCTCCATTACCCAGGTCCTGGGTAACACGATACCCCTTGGTAAGACTGGTAGTCAAACTTTTGGGTTTCTAACTACCCTTAACGACTGCCAAACATCTACGAATGACAGCCGGGACCGACGGCTTAATGTTATTTCACACTAAAGTGCGGAAATATAAAAGTATCAAAACTGTTTGGTCGTTGTATACGAGACGTCTAGACGTAGGGTTTCCTATGTGTTCTATCGAATATCGATTTTCTTATCCTGAGGGGATACAGCCAAACGCACAAATGTGTCTGTCCTTTCCCAACTCGACATAAAGACCCGATTGTCTACAGTTTGCTTACAGCGTATTTTGATCTATTTCGGCCACATAATGCGAAAGGGAGATAGCAACCTTGAAAAGCTGGTCATTGTTGGCAATACCGAGGGAAAGAGAGCACGAGGCCGGTCGCCAACGCGATGGTCCGACCAAGTAAAAGAAGCTAAGTCCTCAAGCAAACTTTAGCAGGTGGTGATGGCAACGTTGGACCGGAGTCGATGGAGGCAGATTGTCCGCTTAAAGGGGTCCAGTGACCACGATCCTCAGTAATGAGGGACCGATTGAAGAAGATCCTGAGGGGAATGTTGATGTTAAAACCGACAATCATTATTTCGGAAGAAAAGAAAAAGTGTTGCATTTGTCATTTGTTTTCCCGGTCGCCAACGCGATGGTCCGACCAAGTAAAAGAAGCTAAGTCCTCAAGCAAACTTCAGCAGGTGGTGATGGCAACGTTGGACCGGAGTCGATGGAGGCAGATTGTCCGCTTAAAGGGGTCCAGTGACCACGATCCTCAGTAATGAGGAACCGATTGAAGAAGATCCTGAGGGGAATGTTGATGTTAAAGCCGACATAATCATTATTTCGGAAGAAAAGAAAAAGTGTTGCATTTGTCATTTGTTTTCAATAAAAATATTTTCTTGAAAGAATATTAGAAAGAATAGATTCATGTTTTTAGAGGTTAATCAGAATTTAATAAACATTACTGTTATTATTGTGAGGATTTCCTCACAAAAAAATATAAAATAAATATTCATTACAAAAACCCTGACAATTTTGTCAGGGTTTTTGTAATGAATATTTAAATTATTCTTAGTAATAACTAGGTACATTAAATTTTCCAAGTTCCCTTTACCTCTCTCAAGTTCTCCGCCTTTAAGTTTCATCCCAGCCGCTTTGAGGTTGTCGTCAGTCTCCCTAGTCGGGACCACAGTTGCGCTTTCTATCCTCATGAGCCATGTAACCTCGACAACCCAGTTACTGGGTAACACGACACCCCTTTGTAAGACTGGTCAAAGAGAGGATCAATAACAAAGTTATCATAAATGTTATCAGATAAATAGGCGATTAAAATACCCGCCCAACCTTTAGATAGATGTACTCCGAGTTCGTGATATAAGTATTCCTGATAATCAATGGCCCTCTGTTACATGATATATGATAAAACCCGTATAAAAAGTATTTGTTATCAATGCCCGATGTCAATGCCGCAATCATGTGTGACTAACGGTATAACCAGTTTATGATTCAAAATAAGAGAATCGTTCCAGCGATTTTATGTTTGCAGTCTGACAAATAAATTGATTAAAAAAAAAAAAAAACGGGTACATTTGGAAAAGGCTTAAGTCTTCAACCGGCCATTTGTACGTCAACTGCACATCATTGGTAGCACTTTGAAAATCACCCTTATTGCTAAGCAAAAAGGTGCTGTCAATGTCAAATCGTTACCACTAATGTGTACTTTGTAGATAGAAAGCGCAAATGTGGTCTCAACTAGGGAGACTGACGACGACTTCAAAGCGGCAGGGATGAACTGGATACGAAAGGCGTAGAACCCGTGTTATCAGGTGACTTGGGAGAGGCATATTTACAGCAGTAGCAGCCGAGGATTGAGATCATTTGATTGTGTTTCTACGCTAGTGTGGAGAAGGCAGATGGAACAGTTCAATGGAGGCCGCGGAGAGATAGCCTACACACTTTTGATAACCCACATGCTCTTGGTAATAAACTGTTTGCCTACCACTGTTTGTGTCTGCATCACCTAAAGGTTGACTGGACATTTTGTGTGCTTTATAAAGTACCGCATGTGTGGGTTTTCAAATATTAAGTAGCCTAAGGTACTCCTTATAGCATCAGCTATCTGCTAGTGAAAGTCCCGTCAAAATTGGTCCAGCCGTTTCAAAAATCAGCCGGAACAAACAGACAGACCGACAGACAATTAAAAAAATGTGTTTTTGTTTTAGGTACCGTCAAAAAGTCTCGTCAAAATTAACAGCTATTTTGAAAATACAAACAGACACTTCAATTTCATGGATTAAATAAATAATAATAATAAGAACTTACTTATTGAAATCTAAAATCCGCCAATTTGATTTTATCAAAACAAAACCTAGCCTATAACCATCACGCGACCTAGACGAGTTGATAGACATCTACCCTAATACAAATAAACACACAATAAAGTTATGCTAAGTATAAATGTCAAAAAAAATATGGTTATACCGAAGTTATTCCTAGGATAACTTTATTCCGTGTGTATTTGTAAGGCCCCTAATGTATTAAAATCAATCTAGCTATTAAGATGCTACGAATAAAGAATCCCACATGCAAAGATCTATACGGGTACGGTGGGTTGCAGCTGAAAATCAGCGTCAGGTGTACACCTTGTGTGTCACCTGACATTATGCTGAGCTGAGGCCCTTTTGGCATTATAATCATTGTTTTCTGTTGTTTATAGTTTTAAGGTGTATTTTTTGCTGTAATGCCAATAAACGCATTTTTCTTCTTCTTTCTTCTTTATGCGCTTGAAAAACATTACCCTGTCTTTGCTTTCGCGCAGTCGGGTAAAAAGTGAATAAAAGGCCAGAGATGAAAAGGGTTTGGCATAGGTAAGCGGAATAAAAACGCGCATTTAGATCAATGAGGAAAACCCATTAAATTCACAACAATATAGAAGTTCTTATCAAATAATCATTAGTGTTATCATCGCTATGCGACATGCTGTGTACATGTGATTATCTGATTAAGCGACGTGTGTGAGATCTTTGCATTCTTTGTCACTTTGTTTACACAACATTGACGTAGAATGAATCGAACATTACTTTTCCCTCTGATTAGGGGGCAGGCATAGAATAGTAGCAAACTACACTGACGCCGCTAGGTAGGTCGGCGCCCGCCGCGCGATGTGTGGCTCCCAGACTTGAACGGGCCGGGGCTGCCTTGAAGCGGCTCCTGCCTAATCTAGGGGGTCCAAACGCCTCCTGCCGGAGGCTCTATGCGGGGGTCGTGCGGTCCATAGCCCTTTCCGGGGCACTGGTGTGGGCGCGTTCACTGAAGCGGCGACCTGCCCGCCGGATGAACGCGTCCCAAAGGGTCATGACCATCAGGCTGGTACGGGGATACCGCACGGTCTCCGGTGAGGCGGCGAGCCTCCTTGCCGGATTGCCACCAGCTTGGCTAAAATAACAACCACCAGCCATATAGTTGCAATGAGATACAAGATCATAATTATAGAATAATCTGTGAAACTTACAAAATTCACTAGTGCAGCTGAATTCATAAATACTTTGTCAGTGTTACACATTGTGTATCTTCTGACCCCGTTTGGTACAATGTTACGAATCTAGATTTTTGTAAACAAGCCACAAATTATTAACAGTACCTACCTCTCTAGACAATGTAGGTCGACATGCAACGCAATATAAACCTGCAATGAAGTCCATCCACTACAATTTAAAATTCACTGCCTTGCAAATTTGCAATGTAATGTGTACCCTTACATTATCATAACATTACGCCTTGTTTCGCCGAAGAGTTGGGCAGTACGCCCACATTTCACCAATTGTAACAAGCGGTGAGCCTATTGACATCACCGCGCACACATCCAAACTCCGGGCTGCAGCTACTGAGAAATTCCAGATACAAAAACCCATTAACATTTTCAAAATCAAAATATTTTATTTCACATATAAACCTACATGGAACCTATGAAACTTCAGAAGCTAGGTGCACGGTTCCAATTGGTTGTTTCCTATAAAGAGCTGGCATGAAACCACGGTTAAACTAAAAAAAAAAAAGACTTTTACAATATTTTCAAATAACAGTGTTATTTATTTTTATTGTTACATAAGGTTTTGTATACGAGGCTTTTAGTTACTTTGTATTAGTATGTGTATTTTGTCTATTTTTTATGTAATGTGCGTCTTGTTTGTGCAGAATAAACAATTTTTCTTTCTTTTTTTTTTCTATTTGGTATAGGAGAACAGTGCAGGCCTTTCAACCAAGTAACAGGTACTTAACAAAATAAAAAAATTACAACAAATCTACAGTCTACTAGGCCTACACCGTTCTCACATTCACAAAATAGAAAAAGAATCTATATAAAACATATAAAAATGAAATCCAATTTAAACCAATCCTTTTCGCCACATGGGAGCTTACTGCTGAGCATGAGGTCCTGGGTCCTTGGTTCGCTTGCGACGACTAGAACAACGAGGCAGATCAAATCTTACATTATCCCTTACAATAAAATCAGGAACAAATCATTCTTCCTCATTACTTGTTCGAACTTCACCGATACGCATAAAGTTGCATGCACACACGCGGGGTAAATTACAAATCGCGTTATCGTCGATAAAAGGTCGCAGTGGTTTATGTAAGCGAGCGAAAGTGAAATTTTCGCGGAGCCGCGCGCGACCTGCACCGCGCGTTAAGGCGACACACTCGTCTTAAAATAAATGCGAAAGTTTGTGCATTGCCTAATGGCTGGAAATTATGCGACAAATACGAGTTATTTATCCTTGAATTGCTGCGGGTAATGTTTTTTGTGTAAAGTGAAAATGTTTGGACTAAATTGACGGAAATGCAATGAATATTGTTATAGGTAATTTAATTTTTTGCTAATTCTACTCAAAATTTCTTGGAGCGCGATGGAACTAAAATATTGAAATATTTTATTGCTAAAAGTCCTTGAAGCGCAGTGGAATCAATGTATGAACATTAAAATTATGAGAACAATGGGTTTTGGAGCGCAGTAGAGCTACCCATCATGTTACCATGCATCAAAGTCAAAGACATTTAAATATACTAACGACAGACGGGTCAAAGCGGACATAAAAAATGTACTTGAAATTACCTAAAGGCCTAAAGATCACACCTCGTTTAGTTTAGTTCTATTTCTCGTGTCATATATACGCCCCCACATGACAGGTCAAATTTTGTGCTAAAACAAAATATTACGCTAGATGGCGTCACTGAGACATGGAATCACAGTTTATATACAAGCTTTCTTCGATCAATATTAGCTATTATTGATCGAAGCAAGCTTTTATTTAGTTTAAACCATTGATATATAAAAAACCCAAGATACACAGTCTCGAAGAAAAGTAACACTCAAAACAGTCTCAAACTGTTTTTTATATATCAATGGTTTCACCTGTCCCGGTGTTGTTCTGTCTGTAAAGAAATCTAGCTGTTAATTTGACTTCCCGGTTTCCGATTGAGCTGAAATTATGCACGCAAATGTTAATCGGATGACAATGCAATATTAATTTGACATGGAGCTGATCTGATGATGGAACCGGAAGGCGGCCACGGGAACTCAGCAATAAAACGACGCAACCCCAAACAAATAATAAAAGCTCGTATCAAAAAAATCGTTTATTTATTTTTATGACATTTCTTTTTCTGTCTATTTCTCTTGTCAAGAATGAATAGGCAGTAGGACTTCATATTTAATAAAACAAAGACCTATAGAAAACAGGCCGTATCTCCTTCGTTACATTAGGTTAGCTAAAAACTTTCATAAAAGTCAAACAAACATAATTATCAACTTTTAACAAAACGATTACAAAACGACTTGTTTATTTTTCTGTTTTTCGCCTACATAATGCGTTGCGGTCGGAAACTGTCGGTCTCAATTATCTTGCGCTGATAGCTTCGAATAGAGAGGTCTTTGCCCTTGGGAGCCAATAGACTCGCTATGGAGCAAAAATAGCCAGTTACAATTACCTAAGTACCAGAGTAATTGCTTCATTTGGTGTCGCATAATGCCCAGTGGAGCATATTGGCTGGACAAAGTACAGACTCGAGTGTTGCTTAGTTGGTATCAGGGCCGAGGAATCTATACATATAATATGCTCCCTTAGAATATCAGGATGGCAACCAGGCGGTTATCATTTAAAGTGAAGGCACGTGAACATATTTGTAAGAAGTTGTCAGAATCATCCCAGCGCTGATTCGTTTACCCTACCAATCATTATTTCTCCTGACACTGTTTATTTTGTTTATATGTATGTATCTACGATTAGTATATACATATTTTTTGCCTTTTTTGAGGTATCTATCCCTTATGTTGCACCTGCCATGTTTAGTCACTGCATCACTCTAAGGTTGACTGGTAGAAAATACCTCAAGCATTCAAGTCCGCCTTTGTACGGTATTTTTTTTTACTTGTGCATAAAGTTTTAATAAATAAATAATATAATAACGCTGAAGAGTTTGTTTGTTTGAGTGCGTTAATCTCGTGAAACTACCAGTCGGATTTGCATTTGACAGCCCAATCCTTGAGGTAGGTTTATAGGTTTTAGGCTATTTAACATTTAACATTACGGTACACCTCTAAAGCTGCTTTCAGACTACGCTATAATGTAATAGCATATAGTATATAGCTCATAGCACACCAATATCGCGCACCATACATTGTTATGGACACGTTCACACTGTACTGTATTATATATTATATTATTGGAATGTATGGTGCGCAATATTGTTGTGCTATGAGCTATATCCTATATGCTATTATATTATAGCGTAGTCTGAAAGCAGCTTTAGGAGTCGAGCAAGAAGAAAGAAAAAACGCTAAGTGAAAAAGAAGTAATAGCGCGGTCGGGCGATGTAATACGACGCGGTGGGTCGGAGAAACAACAATTTTCACACAGAAGAAGTTTGTCAAAAATATATAACAATGTATTCTACTGTTATCTATCTGATTGAAACACATCATTAGGATACTTTCTTTCGTAGTCAGGGATCACCAACACGTGGTTAGCAGGCAGGACTCCCAATGTTCATCCCTTCTATGATGAAAAGAGGTCTCGTCCTGCGGATTGACAATTGCAGGCTATTATGACATTATAGCTCCTATCATTTGTGGCCGATGTTGTTTATTTTCAGTTACGTTAATTAATATGTCGTAATTAGCAACAGTAATCTTAATACGAATACAAATAAAACTGTATTTATTTTTAAAGGTTACTCACTATCACTAATTAAGTGATACGGACTACAGACAGAAATATTCTCTTTATAATATTTGTTAGAGAAAATCGTTGATCAAGATCTGGGGAAACTCTGCTGCTCGAATTCGGAGTTAGCAAAATAAGGATACAACTAGGGTTGCCAACTTTTTTTGACAAATAAAACGTATAAAAGTGGTTTGGATAGGAAAAAAATAAAGTATTAGGAAGAAAAAAAAGTATATTTCAAATTTTATGTTTTTTTTTGCTTTAAAAACGTATTTTTGTGTGCTTTTAGCACATGATAACAAAGAATTACTCGTCATTTTCAGCATTAATATTTACTTTAAAATGCATTCTTCACTTATAAACAAAACTAACGGACCAGTTTTGTACAATTTCGTCGATAATGAAAGACATCTGTGACAAATGTCACAACTGACATCTAACATTTCGTTCAGTAATTAAAAATTGTTTCCATTATCCGTTTTAAATATTTCGTTCAGCAACTATGAATCGTTAAGTACCCATAATGAGTATTTTGTTTTACGAACCACAGTAAAGGTTGACAATAAAGTATTTTTGCATACTTTATTTGTATGTAAAAGTATAAAGTATAATTACCAAAAATAAAGTAGGATACGTTATTATAAAGTATGGTTGGCAACCCTAGATACAACCCACATTAAGAGTGAGATCTTCTGAACACCCAAGCTGCATGCAAAACGGTAGACAACTCATTCATAGTTCCAATAAACTTAATCTGAAAAGAGCACATAAGCGCCCTAGGACATATAGTGACCTTATTGGTGATGTTCTTCAGTCGATTTATAGACGGTGATTTAAAAAAAAAAAATTGCTTCCCATTTATTTTGTAAGTGTAAGTATTGCACTTTTGTAGGAAATAGCAGTTTTTTTTTAATAACCGACGAAAAATTACAACGGTATCATGTATTGAATCAATGGTAACCGGTTTCGCGTCGATCCCTTCCACCCTGTGTAAAATTCCTATATAATTATAATAATTGAGTATGTTAAAAATCACGTATGGATAGCGCTTCGCCTTAACAGTTGTCTGCTAGAGAAATTCCCCTTGAAAAGCGAAAGGTGGTTATACGTCACGTGTTTCTCGTTCGATGGTAGGTAGGTGGCTAGGTGGCTTCTGAACAACAGTAACCAGTTTCCAACCCAAACTGGTAGAAAGGGGTATCAAGGTAAGTGATGATAACTTTTGAATACACACCCACTTTCTGTTTGAAAGAGTTGAGTAAGTTTTGAAGAGAGGTAATGTTGCTTGCTACTGCATTTGCGTCTTTAGAAACCAGTGGCGTGTGGACCAGCATCCTAATTATGTATCACACTATCAATCGCAATCTGAATGATTTTGAAAGATATTGCTAAGCCATTGCTTCGATCGAAAAATTTGTCTGCGCAACAACTGTCAAAATGAAACCCATTACTACTGTAAGTGTTACGCAATTACCCCACAGGACACAAGTATAGCCTTCTAACTTTGAAATAACTTTGTTTCTTGTACCTTTTGCGTTATTGATTATTGTATTAATGATTTTGACATTATCATGATTGATTTTGACATTATTAGCGGTCATTTTGACATTATTATTAATGATTTTGACATTATTATTAATGATTTTGACAATATTATTAATTATTTTGACATTACTAGTAATTATTACCAAATTTTGCCAAATGTATGTACTAACACTAGTGTTTAGATGATGTAATTACTAACAAATAGGATTTTTTTTATCTGGAAAATAAACGATTTGATTGATTGTATGATTAAATAACTTGTAAACAAAACTCCTGTAAATAAGACCCTCATTCAATCCTACTTACGCGGTTGTCATAGTGTACATGTGATGCGGAGGAATGAGCAAAATGTCGGTGCATTCCCGCGGTCCCCATTAATGGTAATTCACATAAAATGGCGAAACTAAGGGTTCCATATTCTTTTAAGTACTGATTTTAGAAATAATAATAACACATACACATATTTGCGGTTTTAAAATAATTTTAAATAAATATGCATCTGAATAGTTATGCAATCCAAGAATCCCGGGCATTTTTTTTTTAATATATAATATTTTAGATGTCGCATCCATACTATACACCCGACTTGTTATGCATTGCCGGTATTCCTGGCATCACGGGATATTTTCTAACAAAAAAAAAATTTTTAAGAAGCCGCTTCCATACTTTCATAGCTAAAAATTTACTTTAGGTAAATATGCATCCGATTATCCAATCTCTATTTATAACTGAGTAATTCTTTTGTTATGTTTTTAGCCACAGCTACGAACATACATAAACTATTATTTTAGCAGTTTACCTAATTAGTAAATTAAAGCAATTAGTTGAATTTATAAATATTTACCTACGCTTTTTGTGTTAAGGCTTACGCAGACAGGCTCGACGCGACAGCGCGACGCCGACGACGTGACTCTAGTAGAACAATTTCGATGATGACAGCCGGTGAATCATGGCCTGTCTGAACATAAGCTCTCCGAACTTTTACGCATGTACAAACACTTACACTCGCCTTATGTCACCATTTGGTTCCCAAAAAATGTTATTGCGCAGCCATCTGCGCATAGTACGGACCGGCCAGTTCCCCATAATATGATACCGTACCTACTACGCTTTGGCAACTAGCTTCATCTTTCTGACTGACCGACCCCTTGACAATTCAAAAGTGCCTGTAATTGGATTATCCATACTAATATTATAAATGTGAAATTAACTCTGTCTCTCTGTCCGTCTGTCTGTCTGTCTGTCCGTCTGGCTGTCTGTCTGTCTGTCTGTCTGTATGTATGTATGTCTGTCTGTCTGTCTGTCTGTCTGTATGTTACGTTTTCACGCCTAAACCGCTGAACCGATCATCATGAAATTTGGCAGAGATATAGCCTGGGATATGAAGGACATAGGCTACTTATTTACGCAATAACCGACATCCACGCGGGCGGAGCAGCGGGCAAAAGCTAGTTTGAAATAAATGCTTTGAGTTTGAGTTTCATCGGCCGTATTGTACTAGTCGCGTCGCGCCAGTCTGCGGGAGCCTTTAAACTAAATGACATCTGGAGTTCAAAACATAATAAAATAGAATTACAGTTGAGTGGAAAATTAAATAAAGAATTATAAAGAAAACAATACCATTATTGCGTAAGTTTATCACATGAATTTATAATATTATTGTTCTAAAGAATTTATAAACAATGTTGATAGTGTATTATATGTTTCTGGCACTAGCACAGACAGTATAGGCACTTCCACATACTTTATATAGAAAGTTCTAAATATAATCGCAATAAGATAGGATACTTTACGACAAACGTGGAAGGGTTAGATGATTGATTTATTTATCTAGCTTCCTATTTTAATATTTAATACATACACTTGGGCTTCTGACGACCCGTATCTACTGTCAAAGAACCAAGAATGACAATCGGGACCAACGGCTTAGCGAGCTGTCCGAGGCATGCAGGGTTCTTGGCATAGAATTTTTAATATTTCTATGGTTCTTGGTATGTAGAGATCAAAGGTGGTCTATTATTACTTAACCACAAGCCCCTTAGGCCGCTTTCACATTAGGATGTTAGAAGCGCGACAGTAGCGCGGTAGAAGCACAGTCCTTCACATTATAATAACAGCCGCGCGTTAGCAGCGCGGCTGTCGCGCCGCAGTTTAGATCAGTGTGGCGCACTTCATTTCAAAAATTCGAATATAAATTCATATTTTTCGAAATCAGGAATAAACAATGGACATAATTCTTGCCAGTTATTCTTTTTTAGGGTTCTGTTGTGGTAATTGTTGCTTCTTGAGTCCCACAAAACAGGACGCATTTGAATTTCAATAATAAATCGTTCGATATCAAACTCGCTCATTGTGTAGTCTATAATTACGTACGTTTGCAACACTGGCTCATCGCCGACTGAGCGCACGCGGCGGCCAGCGCGCGACCGCCGCGCTTCTGTTTAAACTATGAAATTCTGTCTTATAGCGCGACAGTCGCGCGTCAGCCGCGCGACTGTCGCGCTGCTAAAGTCGCCTAAATGTGAAAGCACTCCGAGTAAGAGGGTATTACATTCTTATTTTTCAATTGTCAATGATAATGCATAGTCCTCTAAATACTTGTTTTAACAAAACAATGCAACCTACGACACTATTTGACAGTTTCGTATTAGTATTGATATATTGATTTTGTTTTTATTGTGGAATATGAACGAAATAAATAACACAAGTTGAACAATAATAATTAAGTTTGTTTTTTAATACATATTCAAGTATGTACATACTACACACTCATACTCCCCCCCCCCCCCCCACAAACCACTTCCCCTACCCTCTACACACTCACACCCATACACACATCAACTTTTTAAATTATGCATGTTAGACTACTTTTAATATTATTATTTTTAATACTTTTGCTTTGTAATCTTTGGATGCCATAAATAACATGTAACTATTAACTAGGGATTGCCACTAGTTCCTGTAATACAGTGTACACTAGCGCAGGAGCTAGGGCATTCATAAAAATGCATATCTTATGTCAATAAAGATTATTATTATTATAACTTATGGTTCGAAATTTTATGAGTCGTGCTCGACCATCAGACCACTAAGTTTTTCGGAGTAATCTGCTTACTCTGCAGTCTGCCCCCCCCCTCAATTTTATTTACTATACAGAATTGATTTTTGAGATGGGGCAGTTAGGTCAGGTACAGCCGCCAGCACCATCAGGTTATACGAAACTGTAAAATTTCTCCAAACGATTTTAAATCTTAAAATGCTGGCGGTTAAGTTCAAAATCGAATGAGAGAATTTTACAGTTTGTGGTAACTTTTATGTGCTGGTGTCGTTGTCGCTACAAGAAAACGGTCTTAGGAGACTGTCCTTAATTTTTTGGGAGATTTTGAATCTGCAGTGTTAGTAGTCTCTACTCTAGTCACACAAGAGTCTGTACTGATGGAGTTATTTAAAGTGATCCGGAACAAATCTTATCACTAACAAAATAATAATTATACAGTTTATGTATCGTGGTTTTTATTACTTTTTGTATTGATTAAATACTGACCTCGGAATTTAAAAACGTGAGTCGTATCAGCATTTAGCACCAACGCAGCAACCGTATTATTAAAAACAAATAAGTACGTCAGATTATATGATTATATTTACAACTTCATACATTGTATGTATTATAATTTTCTGATATTTATTTGCCGTGGTGCCGTGTGGTGCCAAATGGTTTCAAATTGAAATTGATTATATTTTAATTTTATGTAATGTGTCTGTGGTATAAATGTGCAAATTGATTTTAATTTAATGTATTTTAATGGATTCTAATGATCTGAATCGAAGCTCTGCGAATGAATAATAATAGTCGAATTGCTAACCGTCTATGACATAGATGTGAGCTCTATACAATGTACTGGCTCAATGTGGCTTGGCTAAAAAAGTCTGTGGGGGGACAAGAAATTCTCGTTTTCTTTAGACATTTTTATTTATTGTGTGCAATTTAAATTATTTGTTAAATATCGCAGCTAATTCATATATGTTTTTAAAACTAATTCTCCTTTTCCTCACACATTTTTATTTATTGTGTGCAATTTAAATTATTTGTTAAATATCGCAGCTAATTCATATATATTTTTAAAACTAATTCTCCTTTTCCTCACACATTTTTATTTATTGTGTGCAATTTAAATTATTTGTAAAATATCGCAGCTAATTCATTTATGTTTTTTAAACTAACGAGGATGTGTTATTGGAATTAACATCCTCGTGCATGTGATACAAATGGCAGCAAATAGGTACTCTGTTCTCCAATCATCTTTTCAAGCAATATAACCTTAAGACGCATATATACGCCAGAGACCTTGAGTGGCTAGTTTGCGTGTTTTGTACTGAGCTCACGTGTAGTACGTCCAGCCAGTAATACGATTCACCCATCCATGGGCCTAAGTCTACTAATTCACAAACGTTGCAATGGTCTCGCGATTGTGAGTATTTGACAGTGTTTATATGGCAAATCTGTCAAAAACTCACAATGAAGAGACCATTGCAACGTTTGTACATTAGTAGACTTGGCCCCCTGGAGCGATGTCCCAAATAAGACGCATTATTAATTTATTAAAAACAAAAGGTATTTTAATAAAACACGTATACTCAAAGATCAATAATTAAATTATCTTTAAAAAGGTCTCAGAAAAATACGCCTGATAGATTTTGCGCGATTCTAATTTTTTTATCCGCTTTAGACATAACTTTACAGATTAATTTCACTATTAAGTTATTAAGAAAATGCTCTGCAAATGAAAACTCTCTGAAAATGTTCTGAGCATGACACCTAATTTAACATGTATTTTTTCTAAATCATTAACACTACTCGTTTAGACGTGATCTTTAGTATTAAATCATTAAAAATCGGTTATCGTCTTAATAAAATAATACGAAAACGTCTGAAACTTTCACAAAATCATAACGATTGTAGGTCATGCATTTTAGCGGTTAGCATCTTAAAGTACCGTTGCAGATACAGGAACATTTGGTACAATTTCTACTTGCAGACAAATCATGAGTCACCGATGATAAGAGCAATGACCTTTATTTTCTTATAATCTTCGTACTAGCGCACGAAGGGCTCGTGGCTAAATAGTAACATCCGCACGGTCACGATCTTCAATGCTTGCCGAGGTCGGTCCGTGGATGGGTGACCAATGTGACCATCCATTCAATAAATACCGAGACCCCTCCGTTCTATCCGTGCCCCGGAAAGCATGTTTTGTTCCCGGCTGTCATTTGAAGATCTTTGACGCCCGAAAGTCTGACAACCAGTCTTACCAAACGACTCATGTAAATCAAATTAAATCTTTATATTGTGGTTGTGTATAATACTGGTATTCAACTGCATCCGGTTAAATTGGACTTGTAGTACTGCCGTGCTAACGAAGAACGCAGTAACTCGATTTTGCCGCTTCCGAGACTTTTATTTTTGATTATTGAATTTGGTATGATGTTTTAGTTATAGCATTCTTGCTTACTGAAAAACCGAGTTCCTGAAGGATCAATAAAAAGTTGCTTAGAGAGAATTAATAGATTTCGATTCGCTGACTCCAAATATATAACTCAACGAATGTATAAGTCATAACCGTCCAAAATCGAGTTACTGCGTTCTTCGTTAGCACGGCAGAGTAGTCATCAGTGGAATCCTAATTTGATTATGTAAATAAAGAAGAAGAAAGAACACAATCACGAAAATAACAAGTTAGGGGAAATATGCGCCACATCCACGCAAAACAGCCATCTCTCAGCATAATGCTGCGAGTCTGCGACCTATGCGAGACAATCTAAGCGCTGGTTTTCAGCGACAACCGGCGTTGACGTGATGACGTCAACCGGTGCAGCACAAATGAGATAAAAATAACAAAATAAGAAATAAATTATCTCAATTATCTAAAGAATTATTTCAAAGTGTTGGGCAGTTCTCATAGTCGTAACCTACGAGGTTCCAAGAATCTCATTTTCCAAATTCCTACACACCGTACCGGTTCTATGTCAAATTCTTACGCTATCTCTACTATAAAGCTCTGGAACGCGCTACCTTTTGGCATTAAAAAAGCTGAAAGGAAATTAACTTTTAAAAGAAAAGTTCGTAACCACTATATAAGTCAGACTAAATAACTCTCAATTAGTAATCTAGTCATAGTAAATATTATTAGGTGGTATTTGTTGCAATATCTATTAGTTTATTTTATTTAAATACTATGTATTTATATTTAACCCAAAGGTTGACTGGTAGAGAATGCCTTGTGGCATTAAGTCCGCCTATGAACCACTATTGTACATGAAGTTTAAATAAAGTAATTAATATAATATTTAAAATAAAAAAACCCAATTGAGAACCTCCTCCTTTTTGTGAAGTCGGTCAAAAAATGGCAACATACCGTTCCGTCGGTAACGACTGAACGACTCGTACGACGCTGGCCTATGTAATCTATGAATGCAGCTGTCATGTCATAACAATTTGTAAAAATAAACGAATATATCTAACTGCCAATCAAATATACAACAAAAGTAAATCTTTAATCGAAATCAGTTTATTTTAGATGGGCCGAATGTCGATTTCTGAACGGTGTATCCCAAATAACGTAAATGAAGCAAAATGAGTATGTAAGGATCGTAGTGAGGTCTTAAGTTTCTGCCTACCCCCATGGGATCGATGCATGATATATACTGGATTATGCGACAGATTTCTTTTATTCCTTCTTTTATTTGAGCCTACTTGGCGCCGAATCATAGTGCCTAAAGGCTCCTACAAACCTTGGCGCGACATAAAAGCACCGCTCGTCGCGTGACACGCGGTGCCTTTGTGTCGCGTCGCGTGCCTTTTTGTAGGAGCCTTTAAGTTATCGACTGCCAACGATATCAGACATCAGTACATCACAAACACATTCGAACGAATCAATATTATTTTTCTTGTAAATAATCGACTTTCTTTCTGTAAACCGTCAGTCAATCAAATTCTTACTTTATACCGAGAAAAATAAGACAGTATTTTCGTTGGATCATGCCGTTCAGTTCACATGGCCGGTTTGCCTTCACCTAAAATGCTAATCGTTGTAGCGGTAACCGAGACGGCCGGGGCAGATATCTAACGGTAAAGGATTGCTTGTAATATCTCCACGGTACTTCACATTTCGACCGGATCATTCAGACACGCCTTCCGTAAACACCTACTGTTAAGGCGAAAGCTTCACGGTAGTACGCGAAATTCAAATTTCTTACGTTTTTTGCAATAGCTGGTCAGTTTCAGGTTGTAGGTTAATCAAAATATGATTCGCGGCCGTATTAGAATTATAATCATAAAAATCATTAATACAACTCCCCTTCATATTAGCATATTACCCTATTAAATGGCTATTTCATGAAATCATGACATTTGTTGCCAATTCTAACTTAAGGAGTTTTATTGCTGATTCTAATGATTATAATTCTGTAAGAAAATTTGAATTTCGCGGGCTACCTTAGCGCAACCGCCTTAATGTTTATTTACGGCTACATCGCAAACTTTTTTTGCGATGTAGCTTGTGTGATGTGACCTTGTTCACTTTTTTGGCAAGAAACGTAACTTCGTTCTACAATTTTGACAAAATATTATGATACTGACTAGTGCATTTTTGAGGTCTTTCAAGCACAGAATGATGTCTTCATCAGATTACATAAGGATTTTTTGTTCTAAAAATAGTGATGAAGATTAGATTGGAAAGACAAAGATATGAGGCGAGTCAGATCATAATATTCAAATGATATCACGGGACCTGTTTCTAAGTTAGCAACAAAAAATCATGAGGACATAATAACCTGTGTGTGAGACTGTCAGTGACTTTAAAAAAAACAAAACATGCTGCCCCCTCCATTTTGACCGCTAGATTTCGAGAATATTCTACAAACTGTTTCATCACACACCGTAATGGATTTGAGCAAAAAGAATTATCATTCAACAAAATTTGATCTAAATAAAAACGGCCACATTCCTCTAGATCGTATTTTGTTGCTTCGTGTCTCAATATGAAACTTTAAAAAAGGTATTAGAAAATTCTAGACACACCGATATAGTTGATTGAGCCGTTTTTCATAATTCCATCTCAGTCACGAGAAAGTATGTTTTTAAAGGAGTGGCGATAGTGCACCGGTGACAACGCTCTTAAATTAAAGCACTTTCCTAATGACTTAGTATGTGAATATTTTAGATTATGTTTTTAATACAAAGTGAAATTAATTTGTAAAGTTATGTCTAACGCGGATAAAAAACTGAGAATCACGCAAAATTTATCAGGCATATTTTTCTGAAACCTTCCCCTTTTTAAAGATAATTTAATTATTGGTCTTTTAGTATACGTGTTTTATTAAAATACCTTTTGTTTTATGTATAATAAATTAATAATGCGTCTTATTTGGGACAGCGCTCCTGGATGGGCGAGTCCTATTACTGGCTGGACCTACGACGCGTTGCGTGTACTCAAGGTCACTGGCATATATCTGGGCCTTAATAATAAAAGACTCGTGAACAAAAACCGCAAGGAACAACCTACCTATCTAGGAAGGTACCTATATGAACAATTTGTAGGAATATTTTCAGACCGTAGCGCGTAGGTACCTCTAACTTCAAAGTTAGGTTTTGCCCATGACGTTTTCACTTTCCTAGAAGATACGATGAGTGAGTTGGAAAGACAAAAAACGAAATAATTAAATATGAAAATTGGTACAATGTTTTGATGACGTGGCGTGCCGATGTTACTTGTGGAAAAAGGTATAAAAGGGAGGAAGTTTATTCAAAACGTGAGAAATGACTCATAAAACTGTTACGAGCGAAGTTTTATCAGCGTTTCGAACAGCCTGTATAATATTGTCATAATCGGTGTATGTGCAGGTACCGTGTGATGCCGGACTTAAAGAATAGCTAGCACCACCCCATTTCCTCCCGTGGGTGTCGTAAAAGGCGACTTAGGCGAAAAATTACACCATTGCACCCTAATTGCGTAACAGATTATCATAATCTGAATGATTTTGGAGGATATTGTTAATCCATTACTTCATATGTTCGAAAATTTTGTCTGCTCTACAACGAATATAACGCAATGAATGTTGTTGAACTGTCAAAATGAAACCCATTGCTACTGAGAGCGTGTTACGCAATTACCGTGCAGACGGTTTTACATCGATTTTCTTAAATAACTTTAAAAGTATTTATTTTAAAATTATAATAAAATATATCTGAAATCGTTACAATTGATATGTCACAGTTTGCAATTTTTGCAAACCCCTGAAGTGTTTGGATCACGTAAGTTCATATGTGTACTAAATTTCAACTTAATCGGTACAGTAGATTCGGAGCAAATAGGATGTGACATACAGATATACGGGTTCCGTTTTTTCCTTTTGAGGTACGGAAACCTGAAATATAGAAAGACAGAGAGACTCGGACAAAACAGCCTTCAAAATAATCTCCGGATTATAAATTTGAAGGCTGTTTTGTCCGAGTAAAGAAAACGAAATTATATGAAGAGGATATAAAGTATCGATCACACGGCTTATTCCCAAACTACTCCAAAAAGAGTTCCCAAACTGCTCCATGAAAAATATAATATTTTTAATTAGGTTTCATTCTACTCCATGATAACATTAAAATATTTTCAAAGTACTCCACCACATTTTAATCAAAAAGCTAATTTAAATAAGTACCGGAATACTACAAAAGGGTAGCTGACGTACAGTCAGGCTCAAAAGCTTTGCAAATATATTTTTAAGTATAAATATGATTTTAAATAAAAGACTATAATATAATTCAACAATCATTTTGAGTCTTATTTTTTTAATTATAAAATTAAAAAGATTAAAAATAAAGATTAAAAAAACTGACAAAATTAAAAAAGTGGGGCTCTGGATTCAGAACTCTAAAAAACATGAAATACAAAGAATAAAAAATCTAAATTGATATGTGGCAATTAAGCCTAACATATTTATTATAATTCAACAATTAAAAAGCAACTGACAAAATTAAAAAGTGGGGCTCTGGATTCAGACGTCTAAAAAAACATAAAAAAACAAATAATAAAAAATCTAAAATGATATCTGGCAATTAAGCCTAACATAAAATATTTTAAAAATTCGACCAATAATCATTTGAAATTTTACATCAGATGGTAAAAAATACTTATTTATACATACATTTAAAAGTCACAGTCTTTCTTTCTTATACACTGAATCCTAATAAAAGTTATCAAATTAAGTTACTACATAAGATAAAACTAAGGTTATGTATGTAGTATTATTTCAAGTATGTGGAATCAGACTTAAAACTATTTTGAGACATGTATGCTAAGATTACAATTTTCTTTTTTAGTTTATTTGCAAACAAGTCACTGTTACATAAAAAAGCTCTACCTCCTGAACTAGGTAATTAACCTGTATCTCAGGAGACAGTACCCTTCCTAGTTACATAGTACAATTTGATGACATGGTATAATGTTAATGGAAACTAAAAAAAAACAAAGACAAAAAGTAAGTAAGTTTGTAAACGCACCCACGATAAATTCCTAGTGTGGGGCAAGGTTAAAAAAAAAATATTGCCCATGTGGTGTGGTGTGTTGTGCATAATGGTGTGATTTTGTGTGTATTCGTAAGGATCAAAGCCTACAATTTTAAATATTCATTGACGTTATAACAAAATGCTAAACTTTAATCTTTCTTTTAAGAATTTTTGTTACTGACTGTACTGAAGTATATGTATTTTATAGATAATGTAGATGGAGCAGTTTGGGAATTGATAACGAATAATCGGTGGAGTACTTTGAGAATAATTCCAGATACCTATGGAGCAGAATGGGAACAAAATAATAAGTATTTTTAAATATTAATAATTCCTTGGAGTAACTTGGGAACTAATGTATGAGATTCTTATCTTTTTAGAACAAAAGAATAGAGTACCTAGTTTGGGAATAAGCCGATCACACCACATTTAGGAACTTCTCTAAGGAGGCTGATGTTAGCGTTGTTTGTTTAGCGGAATACTTTTCGCAAGAAATTATCATGCAGGCACTTTTACTTCTACCGATGTTTACACTTACTATACCTACCTCGAAGTTTTTTTTACAATATTTCACGACCTCCGCTTATTCACTTTCAAAGTAAATAGCTATTCATTTTTGTTCAAGAGGAGGTCGAGTGATTTTAAAAGTCAATTACCTGATATTGAAAGTGACTGTTTTTTGCTGCCATATGGAGATGACGCATGAGACGTATTATTCATAAGTACGACATCACATTAACCTCATCTTCATAGTAAGTACCTAATGTTAAATAAATGATAATTTGAAGACAGGATATTTTTGTTTTTCTGATCTTTTTTAGTCTTGTTTTTCATTTTAATGAATACTAGCTTCTGCCCGCGACTTCGTCCACGTGAAATTTTTTGTTCCCCCGTTCCCCAATCCGTTCTCGAGATATCACCAAAAAAGCCGTTCTGTACAAAATGTATGAGAAAGTGAAATTTTTTTTCGTGAATTTTTCGCATGTTTTAATATTTATTCTGCTATTCGGAGCAGAGACAAATCCAACCTAAAATCATAAAAATCGGTCCAGCCGTTCTTGGGTTATAATTGTTCGTGGTTATGGTGGTGGTGGTTTGTTGCTGAGATAGGAGCCTTTTGGCCTCGTACAGGACTCTTGTTT
The DNA here is from genome assembly GCA_947523025.1 of Dryobota labecula. NCBI lineage: Eukaryota > Metazoa > Arthropoda > Insecta > Lepidoptera > Noctuidae > Dryobota > Dryobota labecula. Next base: position 2,615,966 of record OX383296.1, on the reverse strand, counting down.
TTATTTTTTTATACTTTTGTGATTGTGTGTTTATTAGTTTGTGATCTTCCTGTGCGAGTCACAATAAATACTTTTTCTTTCTTTCTTTTAAAAATCCCGACTTTGATATTTTGACATTACAAACAGACACTTCCATTTTATTTATTTGTATAGATGTATAGATACAATGTACCTATATATATGCTGTTACCGTACCTAGTTTAAATAAATAAATCAATATTTTTTTTAAATTTATCAACTACATCTTCAGAAAAAAAAAAGAAAAAAAAAATCAATTTGAAGGAATTTGTTGATAAGTGGAAACATGTCAACAAGTTTCCACTTATCAACAAATTCCTCCACACTGGCATGTTATCAGTTGTCAGCTTGAAAGTAATGAATGGTCATTACTTTCCGTTACCCTAACAAGTATGAAGTAGGCGATATCGTTCGTTGCAAGCCACTGCCTCAACTACGTGCCACATCGCATGTAATCTACATCAAATCCCATCAGCGCGTCAAAATACGTCACATCTTGTTTTTATTAAATGGAAAACAAGCCAAGGTTGCAGGTTCGAACCCAAACAGGCGCGTTACTTTGTGTAAATTACTCGTATTTCATCGCCACTGGGCCTCAAGTCTGCTATTACAATAGTGTCAGAATGGTCTCTTCATTGTGAGTTTTTGACAGATTTGCCATACAAAAACTGTCAAATACTCACAATGGCGAGACCATTCTGACACTATTGTAATAGCAGACTTGAGGCCCTGCTCTCAAAACGGTGAAGGAAAACATCGTGAGGAAACCGGCATCTCCTAGAATTTTCGAAGACTTGTGACATCTACCAACCCGCAATGGGTCCGCGTTGTGGATTACGGCCCACTCGGTCTCACAGAGACGCGGCCTGTGGCTAGGCTTGCCAACCTTAATGCATGAATTTACCGGGACGTTGGTAAAGTGCGGGACTTGGCAAACCTAACACTTACCACCTGCTGCAGAAGGCAGTGACTCTTAATACATGCAGGCTAGTAAGAAAATTTCTTCAGTGTGAGTCGGACAACTTGCACCATTACTCCCACTCAAATACAGTTTTAATTACCATTCAGTCTGCTTCGAAAAACGAAACAGTATCCAATATTACTCCCACATTGAACCCCACTGATGGACACTTGGCTTAGGCCCGTGCCATCAGTTCTACCCGGCTAGGCCGAGAAAAACAAATGAAGAAAAAAAAAAAAATATATATATTTTATTCAGACAACTATTGATCCATTACATTTACATTTATAACTTCTGCCCGAAGATTTAGCCGTAGGTACGATAAAACGGGACAATTGGCGTCCCGCACACGTCTTTCGCGGAACGCATCCTCTAAAGCTCTAGTAACGGGACGACCCGGCTCTCGCGGGACGGTTGACAAGCGACCTGTGCCCCAGCAGTGGGTACATTATAGGCTGATCATGCCAAACCAGCCAACGGCCCACCTGATGCTAAGTGGTCACCGCCACCTATGAACATCTGCAACACCAGCACCCTAACTGCGAAACACACTTTCAACCACAATCTGAATGATTTAGAAGGATATTGCTAATCCATTGCTTTATATGTTCGAAAAATTTGCTTGCTCAACAACATATATAACGCAATGATTGTTGAACTGTCAAAATGAAACCCATTGCTACTGTGGGTGTGTGTTACGCAATTACGCAGGCCATCCTCAATATTCAATATATTTATTGCTTCTACATGTGAATTTAGGTGGTAGGTTTTACAAGATAAGATAATTGTGGATCCTTTCGGGCGCAGCAAAATTAGGAGAGAGGAAGAGGGGCTTTTATGCTGAATGGTTGGCGTCTCATAGACAAAGTTGAAAGACTCATTAACCTGTAATTACATCGGCACACAACTCTTAAAGGGTCTATAATACCTCAGCACCACCTCACTCTTTATCTCGCTCGCACACTATTGCTCGCGCTTCGCGGTCAGGAGGCAGGAAGAAGGCTCCAAGGCACCGATAGTTTAGGTAATTTATTTTTACGGTGAAAATAATGGTAATAGTTTGCTGAGCAAAGGCCTCACCCAAATCCTTCCAGGCATCCTTTTCTAGAGCCACCTCGATCCAGCCCTTGCGGTACGCGTCTAGGTCGTCTCGCCATGCCTTCCTGGACCGGCCTCAGCGGCGCCGTCCTTCCTCAGGCACCAACCGTGTGGGTGCTTTATTTTTAGTTCAGTTACTATGCAAAGTTTCATGATCTATTTTGAAGTATTTTTCTAGCGGTTTATTGTTTGGTTATTTATTTTTTTGTCGAGAAAGTTTTATGGAATCGGGTTTTCGTCAAACATAATACTTAACATTAATCCTCAACTTTAATATATATTTATTTCAAAATTAATGCTGCAGTATTTTCGATATAACTGAGCATCATGCTCAATTTGAGGTATTGTAGACTCTTAAAACCGAAACCGAAATACTCGTAAGTAGGATCCCTGGACAAGCTCAAACATTTATTCCCATTAAACATTTACAGGCACTTTCGAATTGTCAAGGAGTCGGTCAGTCAGAAATATGAAGCCAGTTGCCCATTCCAAAGCGTAGTAGGTACTTATGGAGAAGAACGGGCAAGAAACTTTAATTTACATCTTTAATGTTGAATTTATATAAATACGTACACGTTAGAGGCGTCCAGAGTAGGAGGAAGCTTCTTCACAACAATCTTTACCTACTTGACATCTGAAAGAAATTTTATCTACAGTGTCTGCAAGAAAAAACTTTGTGAATTCTTCAGTTTTTAGAAAATGCAGCCTGCAGTGAAAATAATGTAAATGAGTTGTTTGATTTTTGAGATTTCCTTAGCAGTTTTGTTTTTGTCAACGCATAGATCATATCGCTACCCTTATGCATTGAACTAAAAAAAAACTCGATTGTAACCAAAATGAAGATTGAAAATAATTTACGTGTTAAAATATTCAATCAAGCCGCACTTCCACAGGTTTGAAATAATGATAAATTCATAATCAAACCTGTCAGTAAAACAAACAAGTGTCAATGACGATGTCAATTTTTAGTAGCATGACGTGCAACACACAGTAGTACTCCAAATAGCCATATAATGGATATGAGCCAATTTAAAATTCACGAGATGAACCGTAATCAGACCGGCACACATTAGAGCGGGCGTGGACATACGTTATACTCATAACATTATCATCAGATGCAAACACAGATACTTAGTCACTAAAACTATCGGAAAACTGGTAGAAAATTTATATTGAATATAGCAGGCCGCTTTTGTACAATCTTTAATTATTTCTTGTTGACTCATCCTTTATCCTCCTACCATAATTCCAATTTGTTTAGGGACAGCTCAGCTTTGTCTTTTCCTTCGATACTTCTAGAACGAATGCATTTTGTACTGGATCGGTATTCTGTATGGCGGACACTTTCGATGCGATGGCTCGGTCGCATGACAATCGAAATCACGTGAATTCGAGAGTTCATGTAGGACTGCAGGTAGTGTAGGTTTTGAAAATAACTTTCTTACTTACAAATCTTTGAGGATAATGTGAACAGGCACGTAGATCAGAAGATTCCAATATCGATTAAAAGTTAATCTCGGCGAAATGACGATGATATATTCAAAGGAAATTAATTTCACATTAAACTTCTTGGCACGTATAGGAAAGCAGCTGTGGAAGCAGAGATAATTATTTTGGAAGCATGTATGAGTTCTCAAATGTAATACTTAACAGCTTGAGTATCAAAGACCATAAATCATTCCCTTTCCCTCCTCCCAATTTATTCGAGGTCGGCGCTACATGTCTTCTTCTTCCATTTTCTATTACATTCATACAGTCTATCCATCGTTGCTTTGGTCTACCTCTACTCTAATCAAGCCAGCCATCCACGCTCATATACTCAAAAACTTTCCTGACGTCATTGTCCTCGTTCCTCCGCATCACATGATGCCCATACCATGACAACCGATTTTCACAAACTTTTCAGTCACCGGTGCCACTTTTAGACTTCCTCATATACTTATTTCTTACAGAATGATGTTTTAGCTATTTGTACCTATCTTAATCTTTCACACAATCTATGCATTGTTTCTTTAAGCTTCTCTGGAGTTCCCCCACTCATATACATATAAACCAACACAAAACAAATAGTCTGAATAATTAAGATATTATTGTTCTTCATACAATGTGAGGAAAAGGCTCACAAAATATAGGAAAATCTTCTTATATAAAACCTCCTTCGCAACAGCTCGCAAATTGATCGGAGTCACGTTTTCAGCTCCACTAAGGCTTCCATGTTGTATATTGTTCGTTGATTGGTCCCCCAGCAAAGTTTCAAAGTTACAGGTAAACGTATAAATTAAAAGTCACGAGGGTGTTTATTTTCAGATGAAATTGGAATCACGCGTAAAAAGGGGGTAAATATTATTGTGAAATTTAAAATGTTTGTGTTAAAAATGCCATAGAAATTGTGAAATATTGTACGGGTTTCCGCGAGCTGGTCATGTCATAACCATGTTAATCAAATCTTTGAGAGAAATATACAGGGTGTTAGGTTAAACGAGGGACATACTTTAAGGGAGTGTAGTACTCATGAAAATGAAGAAGTTTTGTTATGAAACAAATTCCGGAATAGGAATAAATAAGTCAGCTGTTCCCTACAAAGTGCAATACCAACGCGCTCAAAATGTAAGGAACAGCTGACTTTTTTTTTCATATTTCGGAGTATGTCCCATATTAAAACTTCTTCATTTTCATGAGTACTACACTCCCTTAAAGTATGTCCCTCGTTTAACCTAACATCCTGTATATATCTGCCTAGACTTTTTATAACTATGTTGGGGGCAGTATTTTACATGGAGCCACTGCCTATCTGACTTCCACAACCCAGTTACTGGGTAACACGGTACCCCTTGGCAAGACTGGTGATCAGACTTTCGGGCTTCTAACTATCCGTAACGACTGTCAAAGATCTACGAATGACAGCCGGGACCAACTGCTTAACTAGCTTCCCGAGGACTGGTCATGTTATACAAATGTTAATCAATATTTTAGAGAACATCGCTTCAATATTTAATCTTTTTACACGTGACTGCAGGTACCACAATCATGTTCGCTGATAAAGTGTTAGTTAACATGTGATTGTAGTCCCTGGAAATAAATCAGAAATCAGGAAATATTGTAACATTGAACTAAAGCCAAATTCCCTTTATTTTTTCCTGTTTTAATCCACTTCACACTTGAATTTGTAATGCTTGCATACGCGATTGTGTATCGAATTTTAAAAGATAATTGGGCGTGTGGAGTTGTTATGCCAACCATCGATGCATCTTTATCAGAACTTTCTTGTTCGCGAATGTACTTTCCAAACAAAAACTATTTCATCATCATCTATTTATACAATACTTCTGTACCGCGACTTCGTCCGCGTGAAATTTCGGCTCCCGAACCTCCGCGTCACATCCCGTTGCCCACCCGCGCTTACTTCGTTTTCACATAGCGTTCTTTCTGACTTTTTTTCTTTTTGCCCGGCTCCTTAGGGTAGCACCGTGATTCCTATAACATTCTCCAGGAATTGGGCTATCAAATACAAAAATAATTTTCAGAATCCATTCTGTAGTTTCAGAGTATACATACAAACTTATCAAATTTTACCTCTTTATAATATTAGTATAGATTCTACAGAGGTAACATTTGTGAGTTTGTATGTAGTCTTCGGAACTACTGATCCGATTTCAAAATTTCTTTCACTAATGGAAAGCTACAGTATGTCATAGGATTGCATATAAATGGATGCGACGAAACACATAATTATATGGCAGTAACTGCAAACACTGAAAAAATCACACGGAATGGTTCTATTCTTCCTGATTCTATGCAAAACCAGTCACTTGGCCTCGCAAGGTTCTACTTCTGTTTCACAAGTAGACAACACAAACCCGATCCTTGCTAGGGCAACAGAATCTCAAAATTAACAAAAAATAACTTTCGCTGAACTATCTCATAGACATAACATTTTACATCATCAACCACATTCTGATGTTCGTTACACCACTAAGGATTATCATAATTTATCTCACCACGTAATAAATAACTTTCTATAGAGGTAAATGAGAACAAATGCTCTTTGTACTGGATCAGTATTCTGTATGGCGGACACTTTCGATGCGATGGTTCGGTCGCATGACAATCGACCTTACGCGAATTCGAGAGTGCATGTAGGACTGTAGGCAGTGTAGGTATGGGTTGGTTTTGAAAAGGACTTTCTTACTTGCAAATCTTTGAGGATAATGTGAACAGGATACTGCACGTAGATCGGAAGATTCCAGTATCGATTGAAAGTTAACATCAGCGATACGACGATGATATAATCAAAGGAAATTAATGTAAAAAAATGATCTCCACTTCATGACAAGTATAGGGAAGCAGCTGTGGAAGCAGAGATATTGTGGAAGTATGTATGAGTGTAGAGAGAGTAGTGGTGGCCCAGTGTTAATGGCTCTGACCTACAAGTTGTAGATAGTGAATTCGAACCCAGGCAGGCGGTTTAATTTGTGTAAATAATTTCATCATCATTGCTCTCAAAAACGGTGAAGGAAAACATCGTGAGGAAACCGGCATGACCTAGAACCAAAAATTTGAAGACATGTGACATCTACCAACCCGCACTGGGCTCGCGTGGGGGATTACAGCCCACTCCCTCTCGAAGAGAGAAGGCCTGGGTCCCAGCAGTGGGAACATTATAGGCTGGTTATGCGTATGCTTATATTAGGTTGGGGAAAAAGTCTTTTCGCATTATAGTATGTATGAACTTGTAATAAAATCTCTTTGGCTATATTATTTGTATCTGGCTGGTTTTGGTATCATTGAAAGTTTAAATTTTAAAGAACATAATTCCAAATTCAAATTAGGAAAATGTGTGATTTTTATTTGTTTTTCGTACTGTCAAGATGAGTGAATCTAATGAAGAAATTCGATACATTTTAAAATTTTACTACAAAAAAGGTAAAAATGCAACGCAAGCCGCGAATAAAAATTGCGATGTTTATGGACCTAGTGCAGTGTCTGTGAGAGTAGCACAAATTTGGTTTAAGCGTTTTCAATCCGGAAATTTTGATGTCAAAGATGCACGTCGCTCTGGTCGCCCTATTACGGATAAAATGGATGCCATTTTTGAAAAAGTGGAGCAAGATCGGCATATCAGTAGTTACGACGTAGCTGAAGAACTGGGAATTAACCACAAAACAGTTTTGGCACATTTGAAAAAAACTGGGTACACAAATAGCTCGATGTTTGGGTACCTCACGAGCTCACTGAAAGAAACCTAAAGAACCGTGTACTCATTTGTGATTCTTTATTACGACGTAATGAAACCGAACCATTTTTGAAGAAGCTGATAACTGGTGATGAAAAGTGGATCAAGTACGACAAGAACGTGCGAAAAAGGTCGTGGTCAAAGGCCGGTCAGGCTTCACAGACTGTGGCGAAACCCGGGTTAACTCGCACTCGGTGATGCTGTGTGTGTGGTGGGATTGGAAGGGCATTATTCATTATGAGCTGTTACCACCAGGCAGGACCATCGATTCTGAACTCTACTGCGAACAACTGTTGAGATTAAAGCAAGAAGTTGAGAGAAAGCGGCCGGAATTAATCAACAGAAGGGGTGTGGTTTTTCATCATGATAACGCTAGACCTCACACATCTTTAGCGACTCAGCAAAAATTAAGAGAGTTTGGCTGGGAGGTGTTAATGCATCCGCCGTATAGTCCTAACCTTGCACCTTCAGATTTCCACCTGTTTCGGTCTCTTCAGAATTCTTTAGGCAGTGTCAGGTTAACATCACGAGAGGACTGCCAAAACCACTTGTCGCGGTATTTTGATCATAAGTCCCAAAATTTATATAGCAATGGGATCATGTCCCTACCTACAAAATGGCAAAAAGTTATCGAACAAAGTGGTACCTACATACTATAGTTAAATGTAAATAAACTATATTAAAAAATGTTTTGAATTTTCTTAAAAAATGCGAAGAAACTTTTTCCCCAACCTATTATATGAGTCTACAAAAACAACACTTAACAGCTTAAGTTTCAAAGACCATCATCATTCCCTTGCCCTTGTATCCAAGTTATTTTGGGTCGGCGCAACATTTATTCTCATTATTCCATAGTCTTTTTAGTCATATCATCTCCCACACAGTCCTTCCATCGTTCCTTTGATCTTCCCCTACTTTTATAGTCATCCACATTCATACAAAAACTTTGTTAACTTGAGTATCGAAGATCTCTGCTTAAAAAAACCTAGCTCTATTGCAAAATACCTATGACTGTTTCTGTTTAACTCCACTTGCAATGTCAATGAACTTCCAAGTGGTAATGTTTAGAAATCTCCAACCAATAAGGAAAAGAATGAGACGCTCTATGGCCTTGTCTGGTCGAGTATTAAGTTTCTAGTTTATAGAATGATTGATCAATTGCACAATGTTTGTAGTAAACAAAACAACGCTGTCAATGACCCTTGACCTGTACAGTATTGGAATCAATTAGTAGATTTCTAATAATTTCCATATGCCATTGAAACATTGAAGTCATCAACTCAGCATGGAATCATCCACGGCTGGGTATAGGTCTTTCGTTTTTGCTAGTCTTCATGGTTGTCTGCATCCATTGTCCTGGTTTTTCCAACCTTTGGGGATGTCGTCAGCACAAAGAGCTTTCAGGGACTTTACTTCGTCAGTTAATTAAATCATGAGAAACTGCTTTCAAAACTCTAAAATCAGGGGTAAGCACAACCATGTCAATGTGTAGTTTGGTCGGTTTCTGCTATATTTACCTATACTAGTAACCGAACAAAATACAAGCAGATTCGTTCAGAAGTCACTATAAAGATCAAGGCAAGATATGAACCACAGTACATATTCTTAGACACCCAATCGACAGTAGATATCAAACGTACGCACAGTTGTTGAACGCATTGAGCAACCGTTGCATCAGAGCATTGTTCGTCAGCGGTGCCAATACTACGACTGACATGACAATTGAAGGATATTCTACCTCTAAGTATACATGTAGCACTTATGTTGAAGGGAAAATAGTCTTCTACTTGAACTATGAACCAGAATGAAAAGTAAGGGCTGGGCAATTATGTAATACTAGCTTCTGCCCGCGACTTCGTCCGCGTTAAATTTCTTGTTCCCCGACCCACCCCGTCGCAACAGATTGCCTGCCCGTGCTTTTACTTCGTTTTCGCATAAACTTTCATTAAAAAAAAAAGGTGTTCTAGTTAATAGGAATGTAATTCTTCCTCAAGAATTGGGCTGTTAAATGCAAAGATTTTTTCAAATCCAACTCGCAGTTCCAGAGATTAGCACGTTCAAAAAACAAAAACCGGCCAAGTGCGAGTCGGACTCGCGCACGAAGGGTTCCGTACCATCCATACAAATCCTTATCCTTACTAATATTATAAATGTGAAAGTAACTCTGTCTGTCTGTATGTTACGTTTTGACGCCCAAACCGCTGAACCGATCGTCATGAAATTTGGCAAAAATATAGCCTGGGATATGGAGAAGGACTTAGGCTACTTTTTTACGCGATAACCGACATCCACGCGGGCGGATAAAAAAAAACGGCAAAGAAATGATTTTTTTGCCGTTTTTTTTGGCTCCCATAGGAGCCCCCCTTAAATATTACATTTTCTGTTTTTTTGTATTTGTTGTTATAGCGGCAACAGAAATACATCATATGTGAACATTTCAACTGTTTAACTATCACGGTTCATGAGATACAGCCTGGTGACAGACGGACAGCGGAGTTTTAGTAATAGGGTCCCATTTTACCCTTTGGGTACGGAACCCTAAAAACTAACTCTTCAGCTTTAGAATAGACTACCTCGCAGAGTTGATCATTATTTTGCTGCGGAGTTATTATAAAACAGTTACATATTATCTCCTAAGATATTCATTGAAATTAAATGATGTAAGGGGCAACTTTGTTCAAAATTAAATACTTGTGATGAATAACGTATTTATTTGGATAAGGATTAATACCATGTTTATGAAAACTCCTTCGCAAATAATGCATTAATTTCATACAAATTTGATTAGCATAAAAAAGGTTATAGTGAGTCAATCTTAAAAGATAGACATATGCTGTCGCGGACTTATTTTTAGAAATTTTAAAGAGGAACAATTCCATCATACATGATATTTGCGTAACTTAAACCGTTTACGCAGCACACGCAACGGAAGCTCTCAAAAAGGAATAATTTTTCCCGTGTTTGCAACATTTTTCATTTATGCTCCGCTCCTTTTAGTTGAAGCGTGATGTTATATAGCCTATAATATTCCTCAATAAATGGACTATCCAACACAAAAAGAATTTTTCAATTCCAACCAGTAGTTCCTAAGATTAGCGCGTTCAAACAAACAAACAAAAACAAACAAACTCTTCAGCTTTATATATTAGTATAGATAACAGTCGCACGGGTCGATCGAATAGGTTAAGCTAAGCTTGTCACGGTTGGTCCGGGGATGGGCGACCATCTTTACATACCACGTACCTCGCAAAGCACGTTAAGTCGTTGGTCCCGGCTGTCATTCGTGAATCCTTGACAGTCGTTACGGGTCATCAGAAGCCCGAAAGTCTGACAACCAGTCTCACCAAGCCGTAGCATATTACCAAGTAACTGGGTTATGGAGGTCAGATAGGGAGTGGCTCCATGTAAAAAACTGATATTCAGCTGCATCCGGTTAGATTGGAAGTTGGCTTCCAGTCTAACCGGATGCAGCCCCAACATAGTTGAAAAAGGCCAGGCAGGCAAAAACTACTTTTTGAAAATCGTGTGATATTATTATCCTTATCTCTTTAAATAAATTTTCCATGGCAGTAGAACGTATAAACTTTTATGACAGCCTAATTTTACTCGCACTAGATTTGATGTCTTCATTATTTACATTCTTTGTAGTTTAATCGTTTTACATGGTTTATTTAACAGTTACAATACGGCCATAGTGTAAGGCAATTCAGAAAACTGATGATAACAAAATCTGGGGATACAGTTTGGTGTTGCAGTTACATCCAAAATTTAATTACACCACTCGATAGCTAATGGATCAAAGAATTCGTTACGTTGAGTGAGGACTTTGACGCATCGCGAGCGGTAGAAGGCGAAGCGCCGCCATTTTGAGGTCGTTTTGCTGCGTCACATCATTTCCGTTTAGTATAAATTTTGTTTCGGAGAAGCTACGACGTTCGTTTGAGTTTAAATATCAGCTTTCGTCAAGGTGTATTGATTGCGTATATAAAGCATTTGTGAGAAATAGTTATAGTTAATATAATTATAATTATGGAGTTAAAGTAAAAAAAATAAAAATAATTCAATGTCGGCCTATACTCTTAAAACAACCAAATCAAAATATAGAGATCGTGTACGGTTGGAAAGGGCTTCTCAAGAGCAATCCAGTGATACCCATAAAACACCATATGACAAAGCGGTGCCGGGAACGTAAAAGGATGAAGGCGTCCGAGCGGATCAACGACGGCGCCAATACATCTGCAAACGTACACGTATTCACGTTAAACACACGGCCCTGTCCACGATACAACCACCACGGTACCCTTATTTTTTTTTTAACTGAATGGTGATTTGAGCGCGGTGTGAGTAAGAGAACTTGCGCTAAAGTTCGGAGCCTATGTTCGGACCGGCCATGATTCATCTCATCGGCCGTATTGTGTTTAAATAAATGCGCGCGCTCACGGCCTGATAGCGTTGATAGCGAAGATTTTATGGCATAACAGTAGAGATGAGACTACGGCCAATTGAGGTCAGTGATAAGCTAAACTAAATCGGTCTTGGTAGTTTTGTTTTGTTCATACTGGTAACTTCAACCTTACAGATGCAAAAAAATTAAATAAAAAAAAAGATGTTAGACAGGATTATTTATAAATAAGTTTAACCTTTAATAATGTTTTTATGTTTCAATATCACATAATTGCTTAAGTTAACTTTACCAAAAATGTTACCTGATAACGATTATAATAACGCTACAGTTATAATGACGGCCCTTCCACGGCATTGCGCGGCGGCGGCAGCGGCAGCGGTTTTCCTAATTCATTGCGTGCGATCCCAACTAGCCACAGTGCGTTGCGCGTCTCGACCGTGCAATAAACAAGGACGCGTCACGTTTAGGCACATTTCGTTACATGAGAGAGAAGAAAGATATAACTCTCTCTCTGTTTCCCACACTAAATCTCTTATTCTTTATTTTTTAACAAGTTTCACCTCTATTACGTGTTCGGTGTTGCACGCGCAATGTTTTTTATCCTTTGTTGATAGAGCAGTTCTTATTTCTCAATACTTTAACAGCGTGTCATTAAGAAGACGAAAACAGGAAAATTAAAAAACTATATTAGCCTTGGCAGTAAGAAGCAAAATATTTACTTACTATAAAAAATATTAATTTCGTCGATAAACAATGTTTAAGAATGAAAAAGATAATTACAATGTAGGTACCTACTTAATAATTATTTAGATATAAGAAAAACGTAAATGTAAGGTTTTTGTGTGAATTCCTTAGCAGAAATATAAGGCGCTCGTTAAATGTATGAAAAGTGACTATCGCAGAATTCGCTGACAAGTGACAACTACTAGGTAGTGGCTGTCGCTGACCGATAGTGGTCATGAGTGGTCAGTGTGCCACTATTCTAAGGATTATAGAGATATGAGTATGAGGAACAGGCTGAAAAGTTCCTCATTTTCCATTGAAGAGTGAGGATCCTCGGACCAGACGGGTATTGCGTTTGGTGGGCTACTGCCCGATTGTCGTTGATACGAGTATACTAATCTCGTGGAAAACTCTGCTTGGACGATGTAAGATTTGCGTGACGTCAATAGCAATGCATAATTCGTGTGTGGCGTTAAAGATGCCGCTACAGGATCACTATAACACCTGAGAGTTTTTGGGGATTGAGAGTTTTCGGCGATTTACGATAGCTTTGGTAGGTTAACATTCAGAACAATTTAAGCCATCTAAGTCCTACTGGAATAATTAGCTTCAATCAAAGGTGGTATTCGTTCCCTAAGCCCTAAAATATCTAATGCTGGAGTCGAGATCATCGTCACTTCGAAGACAAATAAATGTTTTTGTGACAATAACCTCACCTATGGGACTAAGTGTTACGGTTGTCAATGAGTTCACTGACACACCTGTTTCAACATAAAACAATGGTCGCAAATTGGAAACTCATACATTTTTCATAGACCATTTTGTAATTCGACTAAAAAATATTGGTTTTATGCCTAAGGACGCTCTTAAGACAAGCAATATGCGCTGCATCTTCGTCATCAGAGCAATCAGTTGTCGTTAGGTCGTCGATATTCCGACTTCAATGGCATTGCCGGGCGTTACCCACAATTCAGCAATTTTTGAAACACCATTATGGACGCAGCAAGTTCTCTAGTTTTTTGGACACACGGCAACGCGCAACAAAGATATCCTAGAGCGCTTGGTAATATTAGTGGCCATTATATTTAGTAGGTCGCAGGAGTTGAGGATTTGTGCGATGGATCGATACGGTCAGTGATGCTACCAGAAAGTCCTTACAGAGGGCCTAACACTTGTACAGGAGTTAAGGCTCCTACAAACAGGCGCGACACGCGGTGTCTTTGTGTCGCGTCGCGTGTCGTGCCTGTTTGTAAGGGGTTTACTGCTTGATTTCGAATGTCATATGCCCGATGGCTAATTCCCCGAAGTCATTAGATCGAACGTCCGAATTGCCGAAATTCCATAGCATCGATGTACCACAATTTCGAATAGCCATTAGATCGAGCGTCCGTTTCACCGAAAAGCCATTGCAACGATAGTCCTATCCATCGAATGTCTATTGGCTCGACGTGCCAGTAGGTCGAAAGCTATTCTACATAAAATATTCAAGAAAAAAAAAACAGAAAGGAAAAAAAGGAAAGAAAATAGTGGAAAGTGAAAAATTATTTACAACTTCGTAATCGTCATTAAACAATTTTCAAAAATCATTTTTAGTTACCTATTTCTGACATTATTGTCATGTAAAATATTAGTAATGTTGATAAGATATCACGATCACTGGTGTGTTTATCAAATTATTATAAATATACGTATAATATGATGTTTAAACCTTGCTGGTTTGCTTTTTATCCCATTTTACATTCCTTCTTTTACTCTTCTTATATATTTTAATATTTTATGTAGAATAGCTTTCGACTTACTGGCACGTCGAGCCAAAAGACATTCGATGGATAGGACTATCGTTGCAATGGCTTTTCGGTGAAACGGACGCTAAATCTAATGGCTATTTGAAATTGTGGTACCTACATCGATGCTATGGAATTTCGGCAATTCGGACGTTCGATATGATGACTTTGGGGAATTAGCCATCGGGCATATGACATTCGAAATCAAGCAGTAAACCTGTTTGTAAGAGCCTTTATAGAAGAAATAAAAGTCCCTCCCGTAGAACTAAACGGTTCACCTTTACTGAGGGTAACAAAGTTTAAATATTTGGGTCATATTGTTACGGAGGATCTTAAGGATGACTCAGATATGGAAAGAGAGCGCAGTGCGATGGCTTTGAGGGGAAACATGCTAGCTCGCAGGTTTGCTGGTTGCTCAGTACCGGTTAAAATAACACTTTTTAAGGCGTTTTGTTAAATATTTTACACCAGCAGTCTGTGGGCTAATCATACCCAAAAAGCAGACAACACACTGCGCATTCAATACAACAATGCCTTCAGGGCGCTGTTGTGGCTTCCGCGCTACTGTAGTGCGTCAGGGATGTTTGCTGATGCGCACACTGACGATTATTTCGCGATCATGCGCAAGAAAGTGGCATCAATGATGCGCAAAGTGAGGGGGAGCAGCAATAGCATTCTGAAGGTTTTTTCAGATAGGTTAGAAGGGCCTACAATGGATAGGTTTATCAAGCTACATGTCAGACAGGGGGCTTGATAAATCTTCCTCAAATTGGATTCTGTGTTTTGTTTTGTTTTTGTACTCTTGTGTCTTTTTGTATACTAACATAGTTTTTAAGTTTTTTGTTAATACTAACACGCTATGGGCCTTCGATGCCTGAGAATAAAAGATTTTTTATTTTTATAGGACAGAGCAGGCTGGATAGCGCATGTGGCGAAAATATTGCCCATAGCAGTTGCACTACAGATATGAGGAAGTAACTGAGAAGAAGATGAAGGAAATCTACAGGATATACCTACCTATGTCAGCAAGTAGGAAACTGTCAAATTGTAGCATTTCTGACATGAAATGTACGTGGCATGAATTTGTATGAACAATTGTTTTGTTTACATAAGCACTTGTAAATATGTATAGTTAAACAAATGTAATGCATATATTTGTCATTGATTGACACACATCACGGCTGTCTGAGAGTTCAGAATAACAATGTTGTTACATTGCAGTGATGCACTTAACAACAGGTAGTAAAAAAAGGCTTTGGTATCAATGTTAATGCTTGAAGTCTTTCCGGATTGAAGAGAATATTGACATCTCATGATGACATTATGTTATAGGTATCATAATTTAATTTGTCATTAGTTTATTTATTGCAGTTGGATGCCTCCTTCAGTGTGATGGGACCTCGCAATTGAACTTCCAATTTTGCACCAACTCTGTGTAGATTTTCTACTGTTGGTGTTGTCTGCTTTATTCTATGGCGTCATGTCGATAATAGCCTTCCACACTGAGGTGTATTCAGCTGGTAACTTAGATAAATACCACTATCTGACGATGGCGAGAGAGATAAGTTGATTCTATAGCGCAGTTGCCGGCGAAATTGTAGTTTCTGGTGGCTGAGTAGGTGGATATTATGTCTTGGGCAGCTTTCGGACGAGTGGACGACCTAACTTGTCGCACGGATAGGCTTTCCTAGTCTAGTAATACTTTAGAGCGCCCCCCCATACACCCAATCTATCGCTCGGTAGGTACAGACTGTTGACCGATAGAGTCAGACTGTTTTCTTGAACGTGGTCAGGGGGCCTATTACGAACTTTAAAAAAACCAGGCAAGTTCCAGGCAATTCATTTCACTGGCTGGTTATATTTCGTATTACGACATTCCTAATTCTAACCGACTTCACGCTGGGTAGTTTGTCTATGGCTGGCTTGTAATTCTCTGCCGTAACGTTCAGAAACACAATTAAATATTTATCGGTAAGTTACGGTTTTATTTAATCACATATTTTGTGGTGAAAATAAGCAATTTATATTAATCTAGTTACTTTAGTATAAAATTAGGTGAAAATACGAACGCACTGTATATTATGCTACCTAATTCATTCATATTATAATTTTTTGAGTTTGTAAATTGTCACGCGAGATTAGGTTTCCGAACGAACTCCACTTGAAGGTCAGCGGGGAATTCGACCACATGGAAGAGTACTGTTTCATTGTTTCACAAACTAATATGAACACTATCTTATTGTTTGTTTAATACTTCCATTCGTAAGAATTTTCGGGGTATAAACAAAATATGGCGTAAGGTCGTTATTGAGTATTTTCCTATTGAGTTTTTGAGTATTTTCCTATACAGTGTAAGAAAGTTCTTAGATATGATATTTTAAAGTTGTATCCGGTAAATCCGTGAATTTTGTATGACAGTCCCTGACATGTCTCAACTCCTCACTTGTTTAAGTTGATATCGTTCAATGAATGGCACATCATCCATGTCGAACGCATTAAGGCTCTTACATACAGGCAACACGCGACGCGACACAAAGGAACCGCGTGTCGCGCGACGAGCGGTGCCTTTGTGTCACGTCGCGTGTCGCGCCTGTTTGTAGGAGCCTTTAATTTGACCACGAAGTCGTCTCCAACTCCTCACTTGATTAAGTTGATATTGTTGAATGAATTGCACATCATCCATGTCGAACGCATTAAGGCTCTTCCATACAGGCGCGACACGCGACGCGACGCAAAGAAACCGCGTGTTGCGCGACGAGCGGTGCCTTTGCGTCACGTCGCGTGTCGCGCCTGTTTGTAGGAGCCTTTAATTTGATCACGAAGTCGTCTCCAACTCCTCACTTGATTAAGTTGATATTGTTCAATGAATTGCACATCATCCATGTCGAACGCATTAAGGCTCTTACGTACAGGCGCGACACGCGACGCGACACAAAGGTACCGCGTGTCTCGCGACGAGCGGTGCCTTTGTGTCGCGTCGCGTGTCGCGCCTGTTTTGTAGGAGCCTTTAATTTGATCACGAAGTCGTCTCCTTTTGTTCATTGATTCGTTATTTTGATCAGAAAAGTCACTTTCCAGGAACTCAAACAGTTCATATTCGTCGCACATAATATTTTCTTTTGTTATTTATTTATTACTCGAGTAACTTCGGCAAATAAACCCAAAACAATTCAATAAAAGCTCCTCTGAAGTAGCGTAAACTGAATGGATTGTGAGGTTACTTTTTGACAAGTTGTTATATGAAAAGAAATGTCAAACGAACGTTCGTAATACGGTATTGCCAGGCAATATTCGGGCAGAAGTCGGCCAGGGTGTCACGTGACCGCTGACTGGCTTGTTTAGCGAGTTCATAATACGAAATTGCAAGGCAGTTCTGTTTACGCTGTAAACTGCCTGGAAATAAGAGTTTATAATAGGGCCCCTGGATATCGATTTATGACGTGCACTGATTCGAATACCTACCTATACGAATATAGCTTATCGATATTTGAATGATAGTTTCGATCGATGTCTACGCCCGTACTTTACAACCTTGGCAGCCTATTGACAAAAATAATCTTTCTTGACGTAATACATAAAAAATCGATGTGTCAATTACCTCAGATTTGTCAATGGAGGCAGTAAACTGTATGACATTGTATTGTTTAGATAACATCGTAAAAGCCGCCGTCAGTGTCAAAACCAGAGTTAATTAATTACAAATATTTGTGTTCCTTGTTTATGTTTTTTTTAACTGTTGATACAAGCTCATTTCCTCAAACTCGTATGTAATTACAAATATTGCTATTTGTCAGTGGTGGGTATTTTTATGATCAGGGTAATTACAAGGTTATTTCTGGTTTTTAAAGTGTTTTTACTTCTCATGATCTTTAGAAGTTCGTCTTTATGTCGTGCGTAGGCGACATAAAGTCGCTTTTTATGCTCTAGAGCATAAAGTAAAATCTTCGTCGAACACCAAGGCAATCGGTCCAGCAGCCACACGAACAACTTCAACTTCATAGAATAACCTCTTTAGTTTAATTCGTTCCGTTAGTATTTTATGAACAAAGCAAGGATACCAACAACCAAAGTACACAATAAAACTTCATGAAATAAACTTATATTTTTTATTTCCTCCATTTATTATTTTTAAATTAGTTTTTTTTATATTAGTTAATCAATATATTTAAACTATAAGTTATCATATATAAAAAGTTTTTATAACTGAGCAGTATGTAACGACCTAAATCAGGTGTTATGTCACGTTTCTACTGAAAAAAAAAAGAAAAAGTTAATTGGTGGGAACCATAATTAATTAAATATTTTTCAATTTTAATTAAATTTACAATATTGCTATTGCAACATGTAATGTTGCTGTTTCATTTCCTCGCAATCAAAGTGAAAAGTAGAGTGTATAATTCGTCCATAAAACCCATTTTACACTCTATATCCATCCTCGCTTGCAAGCTCGCTCGGATGGATAAACGTCTCGCCTAAAATGGTGCGTGTTATGCACTCGATGTACAATCTACTATTTGCCACTCCAAAATGTCCTGTATTAAGTAATTTATGCATTTGAAAAAGGTTTAAATGACTGCTCAAAAATAAGCTGAATTGTAAAAACAAGTTGCAATCTTGTATGAATAAGATGCATTTATGCTGATGCTGTTTAGATTTGCTACCGAATCAGGGCTATCACAATAAGACATGACACGATTTTGCACTGTTCTCCAAGTTTCTTAACTTTATTTAAGTTGCACTTGTAACAAAGTCGAATATGCGTTGGGAGCCTCATTTAAAGCAAGTGGCCAAGGCTCAGTTATCTTATTTAATTACATATATTCAAGTACATTTTCCTAGAACCCATGTGTACTGACCATTCGCTGATATTTTTTGCCACTAATATCTAAAATTAATAAGTGATATCTTAAATAGTAACTAAAGCAGTTTTGTTTATCTATTTAGATAATTATTTTATATATCTGTTATGATAATTAGGTAAACCTATTCTTTACCTAATAGAAGTCATTTCCTAATTTGATAAGATGGTACCTATTGTTTGTTTCTTGTACTTTTATTTACATGTGCGATATGTAACTGGTACCCAAACCAAGATACTTGATGACAATCATCGAGGGTTGGAGATTGATTAAATATCATGAACATAAAACTGTTGACCTGACCAATTAATAATGCTGTTCGGGACTGCATTTTAATGACATTATGAACTTATTATTTACAGAACTTACTAAGTATTATTTATACGTTTATTTATTTATATACACACAAAATACTTGACAGGACAATATATTAACATAGAAGAGCACAAAGGTACTGCTTATTTCAAAATAAATTTCTTCCAGCAGACTTGCGAGAGGAAAGTTGGATAAGAAATGTAGACACAGTGATGTTCTTGTTTACATTTAAATTTTATGATTAGATTACAACATTTTTATTTGTTTTAATATACATAGACAAAATACATTATGTAATTAAAACAAAACAATAAAATAGTTTTGCTTTTAGGCCCACATAGTGATGATAAGCAGGTGTATGTTGTTTTATGTATATTAGTGTTGTTTGTAATTGGCATGTATGGCTGAGCCACTTTTCCTTAGATTCTTATGTTTTCTGACTGGCTCTATTTTGGTTTTGACTTGCAGTAGTATCAGAAAGTCAGTACCTGAATAATTAATGGCTGGAAAACAGATTACAAATTCTTATTGGATTCCAACAAGTTTTTGTTAAGAGGGTTGTCAGTGTGTTTAGAATTTTCTAATACCCTTTATAAAGTTTCAAATTGAGACACGAAGCAACAAAATATGATCTAGAAGAATGTGGCCGTTTTTATTTAGATCGAATTTTCTTGCTTCGTGTCTCAATATGATTTTTTTTTAAAAGGTATTAGAAAATTCTAGACACACTTACCGATATAGTTTATTGAGCCGTTTTTCATAATTCCTTCTCAGTAACGAGATAATATGTTTTTAAAAGAGTAGCGCCAGTGGACCGGTGGCAGCACTCTTAAGATGACAAAAGGCAAATGTTCTATTGGCCCAGTAAAATGAATGATTCACTAATGTTACATGGGTTTTAGCAGAACCTATCTGATCAAAAAAACGACATGCACGACATGCCTCCATCTTTGCTGAATAAGCTAAACAATCCAGTTGAATGCCAGACTATAAACGTAATCAGACCATATTATTACAGCTATCTGGCTATGACTGTGTGCAACACACCATTATATAAATATAGGAATTATCTGGTAAACTAGCTCTGAGCCATTTTTATCCATTGTTAGATCGAGCAGAGCATGTATACATCTAAATATTATTGTTCATCACAGACAATACATTATCAGTGCCTACTGTGGTCAAACTAAACATGATGCGGAGAGCGAGTGAATACTATCGCATTATTATCGTCTGGAGGTATAGATTAAAGTATTGAACCGACATTATGTGCAAGGAAGTGGGTAGTGGAGCACTCGCTTGCAATAGAACATTTTATTGTTATACAAAGCAACAAATTGGACTTTTATGGGTCGTATGAAACACAATAGTGGGCAGATTGATATCGACGCACGCTGGCGATGCACAGCTACGTGTTTCGTAACAAAGAGCGATCGTGTGACGGTGCAGCAGTGAAAGTGACTAGTTGCGAATACACGCACTGGCTACATTCACGGTCACTGCCCAAACCCAACTAATTACTAAACACCCTCCACTATCGATACAGCGCACCTCTGATAAGAAAAAAAATTACGCCAGTAGTCACAATATCGGACAATAATAACGGTATTCTCACGGTACAATGTATTTTTTATCAATAAGAGAAAGACGAGCTAAGTGTGGCATAACTCACCTTGTAATAAACATCCATGCGGACGGTGTCCGGAATCCCTTCGAGCACATTCCTGTCGCACTTTGCTTTCTGCAAATAGTTCACTAAATTCGTGAGGCACAGCTCGTACAAATTATCGGGTATTTTCTTTGAGCGCATCGCCGACGAAGATGCGTCAGCCATTTTGCCGAGATAAATGAAAACTCGATTCAATTTGCTTCGCTCGCCGAGATGTCACAGCGGCGCGGCAGTAGAGGATTCGCACGAACTTCACGTGGTATGCGGCGTTCCTATTGGTTGGTCGTGAGCTCATTTTCTAAGCTCAAATTAAGACTATTTCTGATTGGCAGTGGAAATTTATAAGTCGGAAGTACAAAAACATTGATATCTTTTTTGAATTGACGTGATAAGGAGCAAATCAATGTTTAGGAAAGAGATGGAGATACGTTGTCATGACAAAATGCATGGAACATTCAACAGCTGTGTGAGCTAGCACAGACTAATTAGGTTGTGTGAGCTAGCGAGCTGGCTGATTGAGACCACAGACCATATTGATATTAAATTGAGACTAATAACAGCGATCAAAATACGAACAACGAAGCGAACAGCTGTCAGCTCACAGATTGAAATATTATCAGCTGACTGGCTGTGCGGGCCATGGAATAATCGAATTATATAAGTCGTGAGTACACTCCGAGGAGACCGGAATGCGCGGGATATTTGAACAATATTAGGACTATGTTCTGAATCTGAGCTTACGAAAATTTTGTCACGAAACAAGACTATGATGATCGTTCCTTTAGAGCTGATGTTTTTAAAAACTTTCACTAATTCTAATAAACAGAAATCGTTTTTCACTTAAGTATGTAAATCAGAGATCTAGGTAGCAGCTGCAACTTTCCTTCTGCAGTATGTGGCGGCATCTACATTGCCACATGCGAACTACGTATCACACTGACTTCACGCAAAATCCTGTATCGCCCAAGCAGTTTACCGCGCGACTAGATTTCGACATCAATCGTCGGGCAGTAGCCCATCCAATCAGACACAACTCATACTATTGTAGTCTGTGGACACAACACTCGTCTGGCTAGAGGATCCTCTATAGATTTTCTATAAAGGATGAATGAACTTTACACACCCTGTTCCTCATACCTCTATGTATAGACGCCAGCAGGTCAACCTACCCGAAACTGTCAAATTTTCGCATTCAACCTTGAACCTTATACTGTAGTGATAAAGTTGAAAATCTATTAAATAAATTTGACAGATTGTAGTAACTTGATGTGCTGGCGTCTGTACTTGAAAAACCATACTAATATTATAAATGTGAGTCTGTTACGTTTTAAGCAGCCTCCAACATTTGGCTCGAGTACCCTCGAGTGTTCGAGGGATCCCGATAGCCATAATTATTTTAGACTCAATTTGTAAGATGCAGTCTATGAAAAAAACTGTGTCCATTCAATGGATTCCCTCACACATTGGAATCATGGGTAACAAAGAAGCAGACTTAGCAGCCCAACAAGTATCATATGAGGGTATTAATTACACATGCACACCGTTATACTCAGATTGGCTTGGTCATGTTAAAGATCTATGCAGACAAAGATGGCACGAATATTTTGGTGAACGATCAGAGTTAAAGGGGATGGTATAAAACAATCCAGTCTGAACCGCTTCGGTTCCCATGGTTTGAAGGAGGGGAGGTAGATAGGAGATATATAGTGGCTCTGTTGAGGATGCGTTCGGGCCACATCCCATCCAATAAGTTCAAATATTTAATGGGTAAAAGTACCTCACCAAACTGCGAAGTTTGTGGGGTGATTGAAGATATTTACCACGTGCTGATGGAATGTGACCGGAACATACACCATAGACAATATTCGCTTGATGTGGGATCTGAAGTGGGGGCATGTAACAGCATCTTAGCGTCCCCTTTGTCGGAGGAGGCTGGGATGTTGTGCCGACTGTTGTTAGTTATCTACCAAAACGAATAGGGACAACACTATTATGTAGGTCATAATGATAATAATAACTGTTTATTACCCTCTATACTCCATTTATTATAACATTAGACAAATAACTGTTCTCACCCTTTCGTTATTTCTATGTAAACGTTTAATAAACTCCGTTATTTCACGATAAATACAAAGCACTATAATCTATTTACCATTTACATTAAAAAAATAACTCTAAAGTGCAGTAATTTCAACAATATTACACAATAACTGTCGTTATTTAGCCGTTATTTGTCTAATGATTAAAGTAAATGGAGTATAGTTGTAAGTTGTTGATTGTTTTCTGTTACAGGGGTGACATTATCACTAAGTGATAAAACCCTTTAAAAAAAAAAAAAAGATTAAAAGCCGCTGAACCGATCGTCATGAAATTTGGCAGAGATATAGCCTGGGATATGGTGTACGTTACCCCAGCAGGAAAGTGTCACCTAGAGTGATATGAGTGGAATGTATAATTAGTGCGTAATCTGCTCTAAATGTGCGCCAAATTAAAAAATTGTGCGTTTTGTCGTTTTGGAATAAAACGGAAAAAACGATTCCTGCTGGGGTAACGTTTTTCCAGCAGGAAAATTCTAAACGAAAGGTCGGAGAGAGAAATATTTTGCATGGGCAGAAAGCTTATATTTGTGCAAAAATGTGCGCCGAAAATATAATTTGTGCGTCTTCAGGTTTTCGAGATATTGCATTTCCTGCTGGAGTAACGTTTTGCAGAATCGTGTATCTCTAAAACCATAATATGTGCGCCTGTAGAATAAACATATACGAGTACCTCTTTGTTTGTGCGTATTTGTGACGGAATTAGATTTAAGAAAATATTTATAATTTTCAAGTAATTGCGCTTTTTTGAAAACCCGAAAAAATATCGTAGCGCCTAAATGAGAAAACGTATAAGCTCGCTGAAAACTGTATTCGGTACTTCGTGGTGCTTTTCATAACCATAAAAAGTTTCAAGAGGGTACATGCATGCGTTATTACAAGATACAAGCAAGGCAAAATACAAGAAACCGGCTCAACCCAAGATGTGTGGGTCACATCTTGGGTTGAGCCGGTTTCTTGTATTTTGTATTTTGCCGTCAAAGTTACGACACCGTCGTTTTGACTTTTAGCAATATTATTCAATAACGCATGCATGTGCACTTTTGAAACTTTTTATGGTTATTAAAAGCGCCAAGAAGGATCGAATACAGTTTTCAGCGAGCTTATACGTTTTCTCATTTAGGCGCTACGATATTTTTTCGGGATTTCAAAAAAGCGCGATTACTTGAAAATTATAAATATTTTATTAAATCTAATTCTGTCACAAATACGCACAAGTAAAGAGGTACTCGTATATGTTTATTCTACAGGCGCACATATTATGGTTTTAGAGATACACGATTCTGCAAAACGTTACTCCAGCAGGAAATGCAATATCTCGAAAACCTGAAGACGCACATATTATATTTTCGGCGCACATTTTTTTGCACAAATATAAGCTTTCTGCCCATGCAAAATATCTTCTCTCCGACCTTTCGTTTAGAATTTTCCTGTTGGAAAAACGTTACTCCAGCAGGAATCGTTTTTTCCGTTTTATTCCAAAACGACAAAACACACAAATTTTTTATTTGGCGCATATTTACAGTAGATTAAGCACTAATTATACGTTCCACTCATATCACTCTAGGAGACACTTTCCTGCTGGGGTAACGTACACTGGGATATGGAGGACATAGGCTACTTTTTTTACGCGATAGCCGGCATCCACGGGGGCGGAGTTGTGGGCAAAGCTAGTTATGTATATTAATAAATCAATACGTTCTATACAGCAACGGCGCAAACGCAAACTCGTCTTTTAATAATCGGCAGCATCAGTAGCATGCATTTGACCCGCTGTAGTTCTTATGCGGCATTGCCGTCGCACTATTTCCCATATTGTATTGATTAGTGTACGCCGACCTTTATCTGCTATGAATGGTGTTTTATAGAAGGGGATTATAGAAAGAAACGCCACTAATTAATTGGAACAATTTAATTGAGATAACTAACATTATAACTATCATTAAACAAAACATCACCATGACACAACTAAACTATTTTAAAGCTGGCTACAGCATAAATGCTTCACTCCTTACAACTATGATATTTTAAATGTATGAACATTTCATTCATTTAAAATATGAAAGTTGCATGTTTGAAACTTACAAAATATCTTTAGGACCAGTCAATAATTACCAAACTGTGAGTTTGTTTTTTGAGTACACTACCTAAGAAATAAGTCTACAATTCAGTTCAAAATTCTAAACAACTCACAATCATGGCTTTTACATGACAGAAGTTAAATACAGCCATTAATCAATCCGACTATTTAAAGTAGTTTATATAAATGAAAAAAAACATAACATTATTATCTTAATAAACTCAGATAAAAGACAAAAATACTAGGGGTATTATTAACACCCAACTACAGTACCCAGACGTTATTATTACACGAGTTTTAGAAAGAGATACACACATGTATGCGCGACAGAGACGACGCTCTACAATGAATTTTTTTTTCTAATTTCTTCGAGTTTTCCAGCGTTTGTCCACCGCGACGTCAACGAGATTATTCGAACTGAATGTGACGTCCCGTTGACGGACGTACGGCCATAGTATGTATCGCTACTTCTGCGTCGTCATCTCGTTCTCGTTGACGTTCCGTTTAGGTGGCGGCACACAAACGGCCTTTCAGTGCCATTTTAACGGCAGCGCACTGCATTTGGATGATTTTGAAACACTGCATTATAATAGTCGAATTTTCAATGAGCTTTTTTTGTATTTGACACTTTGTTCTTGTGATTTAAAAAAGGAAGCTGTATAAGGTTCTATTTCCCGATGGTAAAGCGCGAGACAGTCTCGAGAAGGTTGATGTAGGCATGGTGTTCATAACCCGTGCTGTAGTCTGACAACTTGTTCACGAACTCGTTGCTGATGCCCTTCTCCTCGAGTAAATTCATCAGCAGGTCGTATAGGTACTGTGGAAGGTAGAAAAAAAAATTGTATAAAAATTTTGGCTTGTCTATCCATAGTTAAAAAGTAAGATGGGAGTCTCATTTCCTACGAAATGTTTGGGAAGATGTTTTTTGCGAGCGATTTCTGACTTTTCTAGTACTCAAACCTCAGTTGGTCCGATAGTTTTTTGATAAGAAACAGGATCGATGGGCATCAGAAAAGTTTTTGTGAAAATGGCCCATTTTCTTGCTGACTGCACATTTTATTCAAAATCTGTGAATGTGGATCAAAATTTCTCTAAAAAATAAGGACAGTCTCCTAAGACCGTTTTCCTGTAGCTATAACGGTTAATGTATGTCCTTACTGCCCCATCTCAAAAATCCACCCTGATTTGCAGTAAATGTGGTAAAAAATATGGTAAGTTTATAAATTTTTCGCCATTAATTGACATGTAAATATTAAAATTATTACAAGGTGCTAATTTCAAAGAGAAAAACTGACAAAAAATAAAAATATGAAGGGCATGTTTCATCACATCTGGGTTGGAAGGAACTATCTACTAGATTAATAATTAGAAAACCGGAATTTATATGCAAGTGACCTAAATTGGTAAAAGTTACAAAAAAACTGCAAAAAAAAAAAAACTAAATGCAAAAACAGTTAAAAGTAAAACAGCCGAAGAATGTTTTTCAAAACATTCCAAATGCTTTAGTTGACACCATTACTATTATTATTTGTAAAGTTATTACAAAAATGTGGCATTTCAATGAATATCCCGCATACATATTGCGAGATCGACTTCACTTCAATGCATCAATATACCCCGATTTTGGCACCTGACAACTACTTGTGGTATAGTATCAAGTGTGGCATAGAAATGGGGCGACCCGGAATCGAACCTGCGATCATGGGTTCACGAGTAGGCGTGTTTAGCCGCTAGGCCAATGTAACATCAGTATTGATGGTGAATTTGAACTTTACTATAAATAGAATAATGATGCTAATTAAATTAATGTTCTGTAAGTTTGTTAGCTATCTCAATCTTAATCATATATCTTAGAAGCAAGATTTATTATGACGAAGAATTAAATTTGATATTATTTGCACAATCGAGATAATATGCGAGACGAACAGTAACTTTTTTGCCATATTTGCACTAGGGATTTTTTTTGACGTGACAACGTCTAATAAATCGATGAACGCCGGCTGCATGCACGAAAAAGAATGACTCATTTTCCCGTTACGCTCATTGTACGCTTGCGCTGCATCAATGTTTTGTTATGACGTTACGTTAAACTATCGTCCGTAAACCAACTTTACAGACAAACAATTTTTATCGCAAATTTGATGAGATTTGAACTCTAGACAAACGAAAAAAATAAAATTGTGCGCAACGGCAAGCCTCGTCCTTTCCTTACTAGTCGTGTGCCATCATTTATCAATTGTGAAGTATATTAATAATACGTAGTTTAGTTATAACGTAACGTACCCCGTCAAGCACATCGCCAGCGACAGCATACACTTTGTCGTTCCACTCGCCCTTGTAAATAGTCAGCTCATCGATACCGAACACGTCATCTGTTAACAAAGGGCACAGAAATACGGAATGAATAACTTTATGCAGAGGAAACGATTAAATTATAATTCCTATTCATTTTGGGGTGTAGCAGCATTTTTTCCATAATATTATTATGTGTATTAGCCATCATCTCGCTGTTCACCGAATTTCGGTGCACAATAATGGTGCCGATTCCCTTGTTCACAAACTAAACTAAATTTAAGTTCAGTGCATCTTTTTCTTTCTATTTCATTAAGAAAAGGACAGAAGATAAATTTTAGTTTAGTCCTGTCAAATTAATCAGCGCCTGTCACTACTCCATACAAGTTTAGACGTGATTAAAAACTTGCTGACTAAAATCGCGTCAGCGCTGATTAATTTGACAGGACTAAACTAAAATTTATCTTCTGTCCTTTTCTTAATGAAATAGAAAGAAAAAGATGCACTAAACTTAAAATTATTTTAGTTTATGAACAAGGGAATCGGCACCAATATCTTTTCTTTAAGAAATATCAAGAGATATAGTGGTATATTTGTAGCAGTACTGTTCCATACTCACTAGCATATGGCTTAGTGGTATTCTACTTGACTGCGTTACTTTACCCCACACTTGGCACCCGAACATGCCATTGAGTGGCGACGTCGAGCGTGGCAATTGTGAGGGGATATGAGCTAAAGCATGTGCAAAGACAAAATAAAAGTTGTGTGGCATCTTCTCTTCACATCACATCAAAGCAAACTGTTCAAACTGGGCCTATTTGGCGCATCCGTGAGGCACACGATACTGTGTTCTAAGTTTATTTGTGTATATTGTGTGCCTTAACCTGGTTCAAATAAATTTCGTTTTCTTTTTTCGTTTAAATTATAAAGCAAAAGATGTGTGTCGTCTTCTCTTCATATCATAGCAAACATTTGTTCCTGCTAAAGTCAATATCAATACATACTGTACTCATCAGCACTGGCATTGGCAGATGGAGGTTCCGACAGGTAGGAGCACGTGAAGCCGAGGGTGGTGTCTCCGCGCACGATGTCCACCTCAAACTGGGGCCGTGACCTCATCTCCGCAAACTCCTGCTTCTCGGGTTGCACCTCACCTTCAAGCTCTTCGGAGTCCACTGTGTGGTTCACGTTGAAGGTTATTTTGATTCTGTAGTGGAGATGTGTAAGTATGAGATGCTTTCAGAATACTTCAGATTATTGACTTCTTGCTTATGTGATAGAGTCGGTGTAGGGGTTTTTGTAAAAAGATCTTACTGTGAAGCGTGTGATTTGTGAGGTCTGTGTGTAAATCTGATCTTTATAAATGAGAAAATAAGATTGCTATTACCTCATTTTTTTATTTGTATTTTTTGTTTCACAATCTGTTGCCAAATCAATATGATTCTTTCATTTTCTTTATTGGCTTTTTAATATGAGTCTAGTAAATTAGCAGGAATAAAAAAACTTTTTCTAATCAGGAAATTAGAAAAAGTTTGTCTGTGCCATAAATATAGTACTTAGATGTAACTGTAGCAGTACTGTTCCATACTCACTAGCATGTGGCTCAGTGGTATTCTACTTGACTGCGTTACTGTACCCCACACTTGGCACCCGAACATGCCATCGAGAGGCGACATCGAGCGTGGCAATTGTGAGGGGATAGAATGAAGAAAATAGCTTTACGTGGTGGAAAATGTGTTTCAAACCAACCCAAATTAAAGGTGTTGGTGTGCTACAGTAATAGCACACCAACATCTTTAATTTCTTTAGAAGATGACTGTGAAAAAAAAATTGAAGTACACACTGAGTCCATGTTCTCACGGGCGCTTTTTTAAAGCAACGCTTTTCTACCGCCCACTAGATTTTAAATGCTCGGCTTATCATCGAGAGTTCAGACAGTGCATTTTTTAACGTGCTATGAATGCGCTCTGTTGGATTCTCAATGCTTGGCACAAGTCCGAGAGTTGAGATTCCAATGCACTGTAAACAAAAACGTGCCCGTGCGTACGTGATCTGACAAGATGCAAAATTTTAATAAAGCTAAAATAATGGTGATGACATAGGGTCTGGTGCATACAAGCTTTTAGCCTGAACTGTCTAGCCCTATACTTACACTTCATCCTTGAGTTTCTTGGAGAGCACAACCTCAGCGCCGTCTCCGGCTATGACGAAGCCATCAAGTTCCTGTGGCAGCACCTTCATCTTCTGTGCTTTGCGTTCAGCCACAATCTCCTCAGTCAGGAATTCTACCAGCTCTCTCTCACCTAGAAATATTATACAGCGAGTGTTTAGTGGAAAGTGTTTGTTAGATTTGTAACTTGGTTTTGTAACTTCAAACTTTTTTACCTAGACAGTCCTAGTTTTGTAGTGTATGTAGGCATGTCATTGGAATATTGTACACTCGCCTGCAAAATTGCATGGATACCTTAGTATCTATTTACCAGTGAACGTTTGAGTTCACATTTTCGAAAATAGAACTAGCTTTCGCTTTTCGCTTCACACGATTTTGTTTCTGTACTGTCCATGGATTTTTGCAGTCGACCGTACATACAATATTTACTAGCTTACTACCTTCATATTTTTAATAATTTCTTATTAGTTGTTGTTATAGCTGCCATAATAGTAAAAAAAAATATATACAGCCGGACGGAATAGTGACAGACAGACAGAGAGCAGGGCCCTTTTAATAGGGTCTTGTTGGCACCCTTTGGGTATGGAATCCTAAAAAGCCTTGTCAGAAATGGAATTAAAGTAATAAGAATCCCAAAATGGTTTCTATAATGTTTCAACATGTTTTGTATGAATTCCAATACTTGTATTTGAGATATGTGATAATATCAATATGTATGATGTAACCTTTTTATAACTTGACAAATGAGGGAATAAAAAGTTATCTAACGTTTTTATTATCAACAAACAAAATTCAAGGTGTCTTGCTTCTGAAGCACGAGGTATCATATGAATCAGCACTTGTTTATAAGAAAAATACTCTTGAAACGACAATTAATATAATCATGAAAACCGTTGAGCACATACATGCCAACAGCTTCTAAAAAGCTAGGTTAAACCTGTCAAAAAATCGACTACTACAATGATATGACAGGTTAAACCTGACATTTTCGACTGTTTTAACTAGAATTATTTATATATATTATTTATAAAATTAGGCACACAAATCCTTACATATACCCAAAGTTCAGCCACCAATCACAATCACTCTCACTCACTCACACACACACACACCCTTACACATACACATTAACACAACAAACACACACGCACACAAACCACTCAAGAGCATGCATGCACTACATTAGATTCCTACATTTTAAGTTATTTAATTTTTAATTTTATTGCATAAATTGTTAAAGTTCAAAAACGGGTGAAGACACTGGCTCCTGTAACACAGGTACCACCTAGCTCAGGAGTCAGGGCTTCAAAAAAATTGTATCTGAATAATACCTATTTTTTTTTTTAATTGAGTATTTAAAAAAACCTATTTCATTTACCTTTTTCTCTTAGCAACATGAAAACTAGTTACAAATTCATAAATTAGTAAGATTTAACTATGTATTGGTAAGGTTTAACTATGTCCCATGCTTTTATGAAGAAACAAGACACAGGTCCGTGTTCCTGGATGTGAGCATGGTGTTACTCTCCCCTGCATCTGGCTCCGCGCCTCTCCTGACTGGAGAACACAGTGTGGCAATAGTGCAGGGGGTAGGCAGTGCTGTGCCACTTATTTATAAGCATACAACTATAACTATAACATGAAATAAAAATATATATAACTAATTTGGTAGGTATATAGGACTTTGTACTAGATTACTAATATTTTCTATAACTGTAAGTACCTAAAAGAATGTTTAAGCATGAAAATATGGAATAGAATAATGTTCGTCATCATTTATGAGGAACTTTATGAATTGTTGACCAAATTAAATGAAGCTTATTATGGAAAAAAGGGAACAAAATACCAAGGAAACTTACCTTATCTCGACGAAACTGATGCGTAGGAAGGGAAAGAGGAAAGGACTCACCAAGGGGTCTGGGTTTAAGTTGATGTGGATTAGCACAGTCAATTTCCGTATCTGAGGAAACGATAGCATATTGAATTAAAGCCATGCCTAACAATGTGTAACGAAAAGTAAAACGGCAAAACCAGCATGGTAATGTCAGCAACAGAAGTTCGGCGTGATCTTTGCGTGTGGTGCAACCACATAACCTCAAAATTGTCCAAAAGAAAATGGGTCGTATTACCTTTTGTGTGCAACGCCTTCAAACCGCAACCGCAGCCGCATGTGTTGGAGTGATTGTGGAGAAGGGTTGACGTCGCTACAGTTCCATCTAGCCTCTTTGAACAGCTCATGTGCCATATTCCCCTTGTGAAATCACGTTTCACGGGTGCCTGTGCTCGGGACACTAAGGCACCCGTTAATGTTGAGGTTTTAACGCAATTTTGTATTACCCGTTGCGCAGTTCTCCCTAATCCATTCATTTTTACTAGTTTTTTGTGAATGTGTCACCTAATTTCTTGAAAATGATTCGAAAGAATGTCAGAAGAAGACACAATAGAACGCCGCCGGCTGAAGACGAAATTGCCAGCAGTGTAAAATCGGCCTGCAACCTTATTTTATGAAACAGTAAGTTATCGAGAATGTCGGTACGTACGGTTACGAAAAATAAACCGCAAACTTTTGCATTAAAATTGAACACAGGTGCACCTCTACTGTCATATAATTGCTACCAGCAAATGCGGTTGCGGGAAAAATACTTATTGAGCACTTTAAAAGTTTCTGGAAGTCATATTGAATTCAAAGCAAAACATACGCTTCCGAAATGTCGAGCAGAAGCCAGAATGTAAAATGGTCGTAATCCACAAGTAAGAACACTAATAGAGCTCCTCGATGGGAATAAGATCTTCTGTAATAATTATTACTTTTGTTTTATTGATGACACTGTTTGTCTCTGCTCCACCCAAAGGTTGACTGGTAGAAAATGCCTATGGCATTAAGTCCGCCTCTGTACATTTTTTTTGTGCTAAAGTATTAAATAAATAAATAATAAATAAATATGGCGATAAAATACTCGGTATATATAAACTATATGCTTGCAACCCTGAATATTCTTTTGTCAACGTGACATAAAAAGAAAGGTACTTTCTTGTCAGTTTCACGTGTTTTTAAACATTTAATTCCTTATTTTTTTAATAATAAAATACTTAAAATTCTTCTAAATGCCTAAAAAACATAAGCTAGAGTCAAACGACACCAATACCCAAAAATCTTTACCAGTGGAAGTGGTTATAGAAGATGTAACTTCGCATCCTCTATGTTTGCATGGGCCGACGTTGTTATTTTCTACGGAAAAAGGCCGATATTTTGCTTGCGCCTCGTGTAGGAATAAGGAATGTACAGTACACATAGACGAAGAAGATTGGCAGAAGGAAAGTGTAAGGAAACGCAACGAAAAGTACTACAGTTTGATTCCGAAGATTGACAAAGCAGCAGCATGGAGTAACTTAAGTGAGGTTAGTTTTGAATAATAAACAACAGATTTTTAAATATTTTTACTTATAAGGTATAAATAATAAACAAAGCATCTTTAATTTTCTTAGTTGATTCAAAATGGTAAGTTAAAAAATAAAACAATAATGGGGTTTATTCATAAACGTTGCTTAAAGTTAAGTGACGTTCAAACGTCAAAAATGTATGGTTAACCTTTTGACCGCCACGGCAAAAATGCAAAAACGTGCCCTCGGCGGCGCCAAGATACGAATTCATCCTTTCGAGTTTTTGTCATCTTATGTTATTATAGATGAAATATAAAGAAAGAAGTTCAACTAATATAAATAAGGATAAGTCAAGGAACATAATTAGCAAAAGAAATAAAAAAACAATGTTGTTTTATGAGCTTTATTTACAGATTTATGTATGTCTGTCATGCATGTAGTCGTGACCGTGGCGTGCTAGGCACATTTTGGTTTGTCATAATTTATTGAGGACCTTAAACAGTCTCTAATCATTACATATCTTTAAGCAGCGTTTATAAATAAACCCCTATATTGTTACGAGCTTGCGGTTCGTGACAATAAAAACTGCCAATATACAAACCAAAAATGACACTTTAATTAATCAACACTGATAACAATTCAAACACACTAATTATAAAACACAACTGCACTACTGATCGCACTCGAAGATCGCTAGTATCGTACTTCTCTTTCGACTGTGTCCAGTCGGGGTCCTTACCGTTCTTATTAGTCCTTAGAAAGTTCCAGAACCTTGTAGAAACATCTAGAATGTTCGCGTACCTACCGGTCCCTACTGACCAGATGTCGAAAGTTCTAGAAAGTTCTAGCATCGAATTCTCTAGAAGAATCTCGAGTCTACTAGTTCTGCTATTCGATACTAGATGGCGCTAGTGGTACTTAAACTTGTGTGGCGCGTAACAATATATTTATATTCCAGTTAAAATCCAGTCACTACGTAGACCGAGCATTCTGTAACACATGCGAGGAGCTCTATTTAGTCTCAAAGCCTTCTAAGAAGCATGCCAAGGACCACAGGATCATCACTCCATTGACAGATGAGCAGCTAACCCGCCCCACAACATGGCTACCGATGTTAGAGAATGATTCAGTTGAGGCACAGTACATGTTTACTAAGAACTCTGTCGGCACTGTTTTTGGGATACTCAAGAATAATAATATCAGGTAAATATTTATATTTGCAGTTAATGCATAGAACTAAATGAATTTTGAAATACAAATAATTATATTGTATGGATTGTTTTCAAATGATAGATAGATAGATAGATAGAATACTCTTTATTATGTACACCATAAAAAAGATAGTACCCATTCCTATCTATGTATATATCTTCATATATCTATTTATCTATATATCTTCATTTACCATTCAAAACCATAAATTCAAATTTGGATAAATAATCAATCTAGTCCTTGTGGTCTAGATAAAATTTTAAATTAACAAAAAAAAAAAAAAAAAACTGATAAATACAGGTTTTTCAAAATACTTGTATCTAATAAAAATAAAAAAAATGTAAATACTAGCAGTTTCTTTGAAGGAATGTTGTATTTCTACCAAATCACCTCTGTAACACTATTAACATTCCTATTACAGCAACATCCTCTGCATCGGCACGCCGTCCATCCACGAGGAGGCCCAGTCACGTGATGACTTCAACTCCATCCTCTTGGACTATGACAAGCGTCATCAGAACTTCAGTCCACCAAACAAGTTTGTCTGGTACAACATGTTCAATAACTACATGTTTAACGGAAATGAAGATGAGAAGGTGCTCAAGAAATTCTTTAAGCAGTCCCGGTAAGTGCTAAGAAGTTGATCATTTATTTAATTTGGTGTTAAAGGCGACATCACCACACACCACTCTAATGTTATCATTACATTGAAAAACTAAAGGAGGATGAGGACAAGGTGGGTATTTTAAAAGAGGACTTTTTATAGAAAAAGCAACAAAAAAAAAAAACTTGTCCACAAAATATCCTCTAAGTAAATTGTACTTATGAAACAAGGATTTTAAATTTTTTAAGTACATAAAAATCCATTAACTAAGAACCTTTTTCGATTTTAGTGAAGGAGGCATCTGCATAGTAATGGATCCTCCATTTGGTGGTCGTGTGGAGCCACTGGTTCAAACGCTGAAGGAATTGACTGACTCCTACAGGAAGATCTGTGACAAGCCTGATGAGGGCCTTCTGCCAGTCTTGTGGGCTTTCCCGTACTTCTCGGAGCCTTACATCACCAACATGGCGCCGGAGATCAAGATGCATGACTATCAGGTATGCCACATTTTGTTGTGCAAGGTTTCTTCAACAAAAAGATAAAATCCAGATACATAATTAAAAATACAAAAGAGCAAGCTAGAGCTAAGAGCTAATGTTTTTGCTATGTAACAAATATAATTGACCTGCCCATACTTCGAAATAATTCGCAGTCTTGAATTTACTGATGCGACATGTGAAAAGATCGTGATTCCATTTCTTAACTAACTAAGATATAACTGTATTGCACTTGTTAACCTTCTGGAATCAATTGTCTAAATCAGGGTTTCTTCAAGTTATGGCCCCACATACCCCTGTTAAAGCTCCCCAAACGACTGTGAACACCTATTCCCCCCTCCCCCAAAATAAAATAAGGATTTTTTGTTTAAAATTGAAAATTCAAAAATGCCTGAAATTGGTTTATTTGAAATAAATGCTATATTTTTTTTTATATTTTGAGTTTGAGTTAGTCGTAACTTGTGCAGAAGACGAAAAAATTCAACGAATTCACTCGCCATTACGAAAATCTTGTAGCGAACCCCTTACCATCAAATGGCGAACTCCTAAGGGTTCGCGTACCCCACTTGAGAAACCCTGCTCTAAATGATAGTAAAACTGTATCAAAATCAATTGTCTAGCGACTTTGCTTCATACTATTTATAGATTACCAGAAATCTACAGTGTTACCTTTTTACAGATTGAATACACAAACCACAAGAAATTCCTAAACAAAACTAAAGATGGCAGAAAATTCGCATCACCAATCCGCTTCTTCACCAACTTGCCACTACAGACCATTGACTTGTCCAATGACAGTAACTATAAGATGTGTAACAAGTGTAAATTCTATGTCTCAACGTCCAACAACCACTGTCATAAGTGTGGGGAGTGTACGAGTAAGAACGGCATGACGTACAAGCACTGTGATGTTTGTAAACGGTGTGTGAAGCCGACTTTCTTTCATTGTAAGGAGTGTGGAAGGTGCAGTCAGCAGAGGAATCATGTGTGTGGTGTTGTTGTTGAGAGTCAGGTAAGAATACACAGCATTTTATTTATTAATTTGACTAGTAATGTAGAAAATATAATAATTAATAACATAAAAATTAAATTAATTAATTAAAAAAAGAAAGAAATTAATCAATTAATCGAATCAATGGGTTCTTTTACAGTTGCGTAAAGCAATTAGCCGATTCTTGGAAGGCTTGCCAGATGTCTATGTTTCGTTAGTTTTTAACTATAATTTAATTTACTATTCTGTTAAAACTAGACTGATTGTAAATAAAATTCACATTCTATGACTATTGATTTTTCGACTGATGTAAATCTCACAGGAAAGACCTGGCTCTTACACACTAGTTCGTGTCAGCATCGGTACAGTGGACCAAAATCGAATATTATATTTTGCCAACCCGTACTGATGAGCCCGCGAGGTGGATTATGGCACGCTCCATTTCACAGAGAGGAGGCCTGTGTCCCAGCAGTGGGAACATGATATGCTGATTATGCTGTGCTAAATCATGCCGACACTAACAAGTGTGTACCCACGAGCACGACTCAACCTCAAAAACTATACTGTAGACCAGTGTTTTTCAACATTTTTCATAGTGTGGCCCCCTTAGTATGGAAAAATATTTCGCGACCCTCTACCCTCCGCGGTTTCTAACTTGGAATTCAAGTCACTTTGGTTACTTATTGGTTAAGCAGAAAAACAGAATACCCACAATTAACCACAGAAGCTTCGAAGTGTTTGATTCCGTTTGGAACCTCCTACTTGTACGAGATAACGTTTTCATCGACGATGGTGCAATTAAAAGGCAAACAGAACATCTGTACCTTACCTACCTATGTTCAACAAATAAAAATATTTGAATTTGAACAGAAATTGCTGAAATTTAGAGAACGAGTTAATCATATGTGTAAAAAAAAAAATTGGTTAACGAGAAAGACAGGCGCAACCATCACAATAATGTGAATGGGTGCGTATGTCCAACTTCACATTAATAATTCATGTGACTACTAGGTATTTGTTGATTTGTGTTAACGTAAGCCTTATTTTTTATTTTTTTTGTTAACAAATATAACATTTTGAACTACCTATGATTTTATATTTATGAGCTTTAAATTTTAAAGTAACGGCCCTTTAAAGAGGCTTGGCGACCCCCTAGGTGGTCGCGACCCACATGTTGAAAAACACTGCTGTAGACTTTCTTGGGATTCAAAGTCAAGTAATAATACCTCTGCAACTTTCTTTACAGTCTTGCTTCAACTGCAAACAGAAAGGGCACAAACAGACCGACTGCCCAAAACGACAGGGAAGAAATAAAAAGAAACGAAAAAGTGCATAATTGATAATAATCACTATATTCTTATATGTACACAATAAATCATTATAAAAACACTAATTGTTTCATTATCATTCTATTCGTCAAATCAACATGATTGGTATCTATACATTCTCTAATCAAAGTAATACTACACAAATAATTGTAAAATAATCAAAATTTTTGTAAATTGAGTTGAGGTAACACACGGAATGGTAGCAGTTCTCAGATTGCACTGAAACAAAAAAGGTTTTCATTATGTTTGCTATTTCACTATTTATTTATTCGTAACAAAATACAATTTTAATCAATATTGAGAAGGAAATCTCATTTGCTATTGCCGAAGCCAATCACTTTTATTTGGAGGGAATTTCGTCTAATATAGGCGACTAGCTGTTCCCCGCGGTTTCACCCGCCTCGCTCGGCTAAAAAGGGTCGTAGCCTGATGTTAACCTTCCTAAAGAATTGGGGTATCAAATGCAAAAAGAATCTTTCAAATCCGAGAGATACCTAGTTCCAGAGATTAGCGCGTTCAAACAAAAAAAAAAAAAACTCTTAAGCTTTATTATTAGTATAGATAGAAGATAGGTAGATAGATATGAAGTATAGATGAATAGTTTATATTTTTATAATTATGTAGGTCTGCTATTTAGTAGCTTATAATGTACCTACTTATAGACTTAGATATTAATTTGATACCATCACATGCAGTGCCGGATTAACCACGTAGCAAGAATAGCAATTGTTACGGGCCCCGCGTATCCAAACCTGGCCACCTCCGCCTAAACGGACTTATTAAGACGTGGAATATTGAATTTACTTGATGTTACAAAACGTGAAACGTAACACCCTTTCCGACTAAGACAATCCACGTCAGACAATCGGTAACTGATTTTTTCGATGGCGAAAAATACATCTTTTTCTCATTTTATTTAAATGGAACATGGGAAATTTCGATTTGGGACTTCTAAATATCAATATTAAGGGCTGACATTTTTACAGGGTATTTTGGCATTATCTTGTTTTTTTTACCCTTTTATACTTGAGAACCCATAGCAGATCAAGGGCCCCTCGGTAGAATTCGCTACGGGCCCCGCGCTTGCTTAATCTGGCACTGATCACATGAGATAGTGGTCAAACATAAGTTAATTTTGACCACTATCTCATCTGACGGTAAATGATGTTACGGTCGACAGCGGCTGTAGGCACGCTTGCTTAGACGTAACCTAGTAATGGGCAGATGTATAAAATTGTTGGGAAGATTGCATCCATCAAGATTTTAAGGGACTAAGAAGAATAATTCTTTATCAGTTATTCAGTACTTACTTAACATTGATCTTGTTGAGGACTTGCTGCGCGGATTCGTAGCGGGCCTCCACCTTGGCGGCTTGTTCCAACCATGCCTGTCTCACTGCCATCCATCGAGACGAGTGTGAAGCCAGGAGCTGCTCTCGAGTCGGGGGCGGGGCCTCGCGCTGTGAGGAACAATGTTTTTGAGTGGCTGTCTGACGTTAGTTAGTTGCTAGATCAAATCAAATCATTCATTACTATGCAAACATGGGTAATCAGCACATAATGTTTTTTTATAATATAGGTCAGTGTTTTTAAAGTGTGTGAAAAAAAGTAAAGTGTCAGTGTTGTAAGATGAAACAGTTAAAGCAATGTACACGCAACTCATTTTTATGCTTTACCATCAATTTAAAATAAATTAAAAGCATCATTTGAAAGGCCTGTAAAAGTCAGTATTCGCGTGTTTGTTGCAGACAGTCCTCCGACTCGAGAGATGACTCGTGCCTTCTCTCGAGTCGGAGGGGTCTCTTGAGTCTGGTGACTCGGTACTGTTTTTAGAAACCCCATTTTAAATAGGTATTCAGTCCGACCCTCACTTTCCATGACCACGACTTCCACGTGTATCAATAAAGGTTTAGCCAAACTAAGGCTTATCCCACGCGTGTCACGAGACGTCGATTGTTTTGATGATAAGGAAGTCATGCGACTATTCGCGCCAGTTTGAACACCTCCGTACAAGTTAGTTGAAAAGATCGGCGCGATCGAATTTCCTCCCGTCGCCTGTTTGCGAGCAGATCTTACAGTCAATTGGTTTTCCTTGACCTCTAGAAACTTACATAGTTCAAGTTGATATTATTTTTGTTGGCCTTCAGTTGTTCAGGCAGTAGAGGCGGTATCTTGGACACGGGCGAACCTTCCGGTCCTGGCAGCTCCAGTCTGTCTAAATTCTGATCCATCTCCTCATTCCTGCTAAAGTCGAATTGTAAAGAATAAGCAAATTATATATAACAGTAAAAATGGAATAACGTTCTTGGTTTATAGCCATATTACTGTGTAGATTCTACTGTGTTAAAAAATATATTTTAAGAGCTAGCTAGGCCTTTTAATTTTATTACACCATATTGTCTTACCCAAACTCATTGTAATTAGCCCTAGGCTGGTTGGCAATCCATGCCCTGCATATGGGATACAGTGGGGACTCCTCGTTGAATTGGGACAAGTCCACACTTCGGTCGAACAGCTTCAGAACATATGACTGCCGGTGAGGGGAGCGCTTCCTCCTGTAGGGTCTCTCTTCATCTTCTGATCTCTGATCTTGGCTGAAAATACATAGCAAACAATCGTTTTATTTGATATTGTAATTGTTGGAGACAAATCGTGACACCGCCCGCCACTGCGACAAAGGGAGCGGGACAGCAGCGAGTGGGGTACGGGACGAGGGGCCGATAGTCGGTGACCTGCACCGCCATTATCTCAATAAGGACGGACCCAGAGGCGCGCGTTTCTACGTCCAATAAACGAACCATACCTATATTATTACAGTCCGCTATTTAATTTAAAACACCACTGAGAATCCTCAACAGTAATAAAAGATGAAATTGATTGAGAAATTGTTTTTTGGAATTCTGCAAAGACGAGGTAACTGCCCTTTCCCAACCGTTTGTCCCTGGTTTTGGTATAATATGTTGGCAACACCAATTCAATGTAGAAAGAAGTTCACAGTGAAACAATGTTTTAGGGTAGATGATGAATAATCTGTTTATAAAGGTTTGTTATTTTTAGGTATACAAAGATTTATTCCATTGTCACCATAAAAATGTATAGAAAAACTTTTTTCTATGATAAAGCAAACCTTTCTCTCTTATCTGGAACGTAATCTGAGGATGCATCAGACTCTTCAGCAGTGGGGTCCAGTACCTCCATCAAGGCTCCTTTGAGCCTGCCACGGGCTGTGGACACTTCTATAAAAAAAAGTAAATAATTAATTATAATTTTCTTTTTTAAGTATGGGGCGGACTTAGAGGGAGCTTATTTTATTTATTAATTTAACATGGTAAGTACTTAACTTATAAACTTAGCCCCACAAAACCATTGCAATGGTTTGACTGTGGGGTCAGTGAGTCTCTAGACAATAATACTTAATCACACATATCCAAATAATATTTTTTTAACTTTTAAATCTATTTTTATTTGTTTCACTCCTTATGTCTGCCGGTAGACTATTTAATAAGTATGGTATACGTTTCTTTAGAGTTCTGTCACCAAAGTAGTTGGTGACTCTGGGAACATTGAATCTGTCAGCAGCAATAGATCGTGTGTTATGGTTGTTGAATACGTGAATTAAGTTATACTCTTGGGTACCATGATGGTTTACTGCTAAAAGATATTTAGGTTTGTAAGTGATAGGTAGAATTTTACGCATTTTAAATAGTTTCCTAGAATCTTAATAAGGTACGTTCTTTTTAAGCTCCCTCTAAGTCTGCCCTGTACTTAGAAATAAATTTTGCAATTTTTTTTGATAATATAATTAACATGTATATTATGAGGATCACCACTGCACAACAAATACATAATGTGTTTGTACACATAATTCACAATTTTGTAAAAGTATTGATCTAATAAATAAAGAAACTATTGATTAGCTCCTATTCACTTTCACAAAAAATTAAAGTGAATTTGGAAGTCATGGGTCATTGCTGTATCAGCGTTTAAAATTTGTCACAAAAATAATAATAAACCCAAGTCTTCGTGGCGTATTTCGATACTCGTAAAGTCCCTTCATTTTTTTTTTGGCACATCATCGATTTCTTTGTGCTCCGCAAGGGCTAACACGCAAAGATACTCTAAAACTTTCAGTAACACATCAATGTTAGAATTTACTGCGACTGTATTGGCTAAATTAAAATGTTATGACTCAGAAATTAAATTAAAATACTGAGGGTTGTAAAATAAGAAAGTGATAACTTATAATTACCTCTTGCATCGTTGCTAGTAGGTTTTGTTTTGTTTTTCAAAGGCGTGAACAATCTCCTTCGTTTAGGCATCGCGTTAATAAAGTCAGAATTAAAATTTTAATCAAAACAAAAACAACACGAACAAGACCAAATTCGAATTTGTTTGCCTGGCTGAAAGGTAGAGATGAGTAGAGATGAGTCCGATATCATGTCACATGTAAAAATCATCGATATTTTAAAATCATTTCATCATGCAATGACAAAGACAAAATCATCAATGCTTAAAAATCATTACAAGAATGACAATGAACGCGAACTTCGGTGATTCGGATCGGACGGTATCGGGCCGTCTCGGGCGCAGCGGGCGGTGCGACTGTGAATTTGCGAGACTGCGCGATCGGCGATACTGGACTGGAACTCACATGTTTCGATAAAATGACCGGGACTGTGCGCACGGAACGGCAACAATGCTTTCACTTGCATTGTTTATGTTTGCGTGCGAAATGCGCGGCAAATCACGAATGCAATTTATCTAGCATTTAGTATTTCGTGAATCATTGTTTTGGATAGACGAAGACGAACAATACAAAAACGAACAAACCCTAATTTAATTTTACGCGTACGAAATACGTAGTGTAATTAGCAGACTGATAGATTTCTTTTATTAGGTACTAAGTATGTACTATTACTTTGCTAGTCTTTGCTAGTCCTAAGCCTGGAAAAAGCATGAAGGGAAGATTGGAATATTACTTGTTGGGGAGGTGCATATTTACGCGACCAAGTTTTTACGACAAATTGCCATGATATACTAAATAGTCATATCTTGCAGCAAATATCACTAATGGGAACATATTGATGATTTCCATAACGATAAATCAATACCTAAATAACCTGCAATGAATGTCACAAACTAAGAAAATTTAAATTACGCGGCCAACTGACAAACTCGAC
This sequence comes from Dryobota labecula, assembly GCA_947523025.1. Taxonomy (NCBI): domain Eukaryota; kingdom Metazoa; phylum Arthropoda; class Insecta; order Lepidoptera; family Noctuidae; genus Dryobota; species Dryobota labecula. Next base: position 2,573,071 of record OX383296.1, on the reverse strand, counting down.
TCATGCCTACATAAATAACTAATGACAATTTCACTAAGCCGTTCCGCGATCATTCAGTATCTACTCACAAATGAAGTGACGAGATCTAATACTCAAATAAAAATCATTGATGATTTTGTCATTGTTCCCGTCACCGATATTTTTTTGTCATTGTCATGCAGTCACCGATACAGAAAAATCATCACTCAGCCCATCTCTAGAGATGAGTCCGATATCATGTCACATGTAAAAATCATCGATATTTTAAAATCATTTCATCATGCAATGACAAAGACAAAATCATCAATGCTTAAAAATCATTACAAGAATGACAATGAACGCGAACTTCGGTGATTCGGATCGGACGGTATCGGGCCGTCTCGGGCGCAGCGGGCGGTGTGACTGTGAATTGCGACGTTGCGAGACTGCGCGATCGGCGATACTGGACTGGAACTCACATGTTTCGATAAAATGACCGGGACTGAGCGCACGGAACGGCAACAATGCTTTCACTTGCATTGTTTATGTTTGCGTGCGAAATGCGCGGCAAATCACGAATGCAATTTATCTAGCATTTAGTATTTCGTGAATCATTGTTTTGGATAGACGAGGACGAACAACCACCCTAGTTTAATTTTACGCGTACGAAATACGTAGTGTAATTAGCAGACTGATAGATTTCTTTTATTAGGTACTAAGTATGTACTATTACTTTGCTAGTCTTTGCTAGTCCTAAGCCTGGAAAAAGCATGAAGGGAAGATTGGAATATTACTTGTTGGGGAGGTGCATATTTACGCGACCAAGTTTTTACGACAAATTGCCATGATATACTAAATAGTCATATCTTGCAGCAAATATCACTAATGGAAACATATTGATGATTTCCATAACGATAAATCAATACCTAAATAACCTGCAATGAATGTCACAAACTAAGAAAATTTAAATTACACGGCCAACTGACAAACTCGACTCATGCCTACATAAATAACTAATGATAATTTCACTAAGCCGTTCCGCGATCATTCAGTATCTACTCACAAATGAAGTGACGAGATCTAATACTCAAATAAAAATCATTGATGATTTTGTCATTGCTCCCGTCACCGATATTTTTTTGTCATTGTCATGCAGTCACCGATACAGAAAAATCATCACTCAGCCCATCTCTACTGAAAGGCGCTGTCACTGGTCATTCGTAAAATAATTCGATGAATGAAAAACTAGAGTTGAACGAAAACACATTAAAACCGGTTTTTTTATGTTTTCAAATTAGTGTTAGTATTGTGGCAACATTAATGTTTCTGGATTTCTGATGACAAGGCATCATGATCCCTGACCCTAGCTTGTTCCACAAGGAACAAAAGAAAAAAAAAGTTTCTGGATTTCACTTGTTTTTTTTTTCATGGGCTGAAAGACTCCGAATTCGCGTTAGGAGAAAAAAAAAAGTATTCGTCTTTTTGTCAAATGTCAAAATAGTTGTGTACGAAAATAGCGAAACGAGAATTTCGCAAGGCCCACCAGGCTGTGGAGATTTTTAATTTATATGTACTTGTCGCTTCAAATCAATGAATTATAATGGCCACAACAACATCGTATGAGCATGATGCTGAAGGTAAGCATCCTTTGTTTTTTTTTTTTAATACCTTTACGGCGTTTGTTTATTTAATTAGAAATTGAACAGCATTTTGGTGCGTGATAATATTTGTCTTGACTTTCCATATTTTCGTGCGGTCGATGTACAGCTGCTAAGTCAGTGAAAGTCTGCTGTAAAAAAGTTTTAAGTGATAAATTATTAAACTTTACGATGCGTCAATTAAAACATTCTTGTCGTTTTGCTTATTAGTGTCATTCAGTTAACAACACACGCCTCGCCATACCAACACGCCGCACTAGAGACCTCAGAGAAGGTACAAAGACAGTATTAATTAAAACTTTTATTCATCATCCATTTATTATTCAGAGTTTATAGCTAGCCATCTGTAGCTCAGTTGTCTTAATTTCCAGGAGGGAAATTTATCCCAGCAACGCAACGTCCCGACGGTACTTGGCGCAAACCTCGAAGAATCAAGGATGGCTATGTCCCTCAGGAGGAGATCCCACTGTATGAGAGTAAGGGCAAACAGTTCAAAGCTCGTCAGAACACCGGACTGCCTGTGGGCCTCACCCCTGAGATAGTAGCACAAGCACAGAAGAAGAAAAACCACGGTGTCATTCAGCCCATACCTGGCATGCTCATCAATGTTGACAAAAAGAAGAAGAAAAAGAAGTCTGGTTGGTTGACATTCATTTCTAAATATTTATTTTTTACAAGTTGCTGGTCGCGGTTTCGCCCGCGTGGCTTTTTATTGAATAAAGTAGCTTAAGTTACTCCAGCTATCTGCCAATGAAAATCATGTAAAAATGGTTCCAGCCATTTCAGAGATTAGCTGGAATGAGTAGATAGAAAGTTAAAAATAGTTATAAGTACCATATATACTTTCATATGCATTTAGTAAAAAGCTGTGTTTTGACATTACAAACACAATCAACACACACTTTACTTCACAGACACTTCAATTTTATTTATTTGTATAGATATTGGCAAAATTGTGGTGGTTTCCACAAAAGCCACTAAAACAGTGTGTTGATGTTGAGAAAGTCAAATAATTGTTTGTGTAAGAAGTTCAGTCAACCTTTTTGCTGCTAACAGGAAGACTGCAAAGTATTGCTATGTTCAAAGCATGTCTAATAAAACATTGGATATTGTAGATAAATATTAAAGTGCTTGCTTTGTTTATCTAAAAGACTGTAAGCTAGTACTGATAATAGTAATAAAGGTATTTTGTTTTTTAATAATAATAATAATAATATAATTTTCTGTGTATCTGTCATGTACAGGTAGTTTTTAATGAAACAACAGAAGCATAATACCTAATTCATTTACATGCAATTCATGAATGAGAATCTTTCAATTTCACCCTAGTCATGTAAAAAGAAACTTATATAGAATTGTTAATTAGAATTAAATATCAGCAATCTATACCCAACAAAAAGAAGTGTATGTTTATATTGCAGTTTTAGATGTGTTTTGTTAGACCAAGTCAAGGGATTGAACTTGTAACTAAAGAATTTTCATTGAAGTTTTTAGTCTCCACTAATCACTGCATCTTCCACTTTTCAGGAGCTGATGAAGCAGCAGATAAACTTGCCAAATGTGAGATTACAGAACCTGACTTTACAAGTCCAGCACCTTCTACCCCCAGTAACACTTCAACAGACCCCATCAAACGCCTCAAAAACTTAAGAAAGAAACTCCGAGAGATTGAAACTCTCGAGGAGAAAATAAAGTCTGGATCCCTCAAAACCCCAGACAAGGATCAAAAAGAAAAGATGTCAAAGAAAAATGACATCCTCAGAGATATTGAACTATTAGAGAAAAATAGTGAATAAGTTATACCAAATTGAATTAAACTTTATTGTTAAAAACTATGGAATTATGTTTATGGTTTGCATGAATGATTGTGTTCTTTGTGTGGGTGCAAATTAATGAATTCTTTATTATAAATTATTTACAAAACAATTTTTTGGTGTTTTGTTCAGTAATTGTCTATAATGATACATTCGTATAACAGAAGACCGGACCTGACTTAAGTAGGTATTGCAATAAAAAATATATTAAATATAAATCAAAGAACTATATTTTACCAAATAATTGAAATTCTGATTTTGAGATTGCAAAGTAACAAAAATAATAGCCTATACCATCTTGAAAGATATCTCTAATATAATACAAGAAATATCACATGTTATAGTGTTGGTCAGGCTTTTATCTGTTTTCAGACAACATTAACTACACATTTTTACAGTGGAATGAACTTAATAGTAAATAAATTACCTGAAAATTTGAAGGACTATATTAATATGCAACCAGTATGTGCAAAATCATTTCCCAGATAACTTCAGCTAATTTTGTCTGAAAACAGATTTATTTTCTTCTATACAAAAAAGATACTTATATTCTACATTTTCTACATATTCAATAGCCTTATAATGATAATATTGGAGACTAATATTATAAAAATAGTTTTTCTTTCCTGCTTCAATTATTTATACCATCTTTATGCAATGTTCATGGCCAAAATGTGTTAACTTTATGCAAACATTTATTTGAACAGCATGCTTAATATTTATATTTCGTTACAATTCGGGCGTGTTCGGCACTTCTTTCATATTTATCAGTGCTTGCATGTTCTGGAAAACAAAAATAAAATATGATTAGACTCAAATGTTTGATAATAGTTAATAGGTATAATAATGTAACTTCATTAGGCCGCTTTTACGTTTAACGTTCTATTAGGCAACTTAATTAAAATTGATAGCGTGAATACAAGGACGCAGTAACCGGTTCATGATTTCTCTACCAAAAATAACTTATAAAAAAAAAATGTTCTACCAAAATCTGTATTAAGAATGGTATTGAGATTGAAATGTACTCACCAGGAGATGTGTAGATGTTTTATATGAACTCATTTCTTGCTTGCTGTCTTGCATATTTGCCTAAACATGCAAGAATTCCTATAACAGCAATTCCAAGTCCTAAAACTGTCGCCAGAAAGTCACCGAAGTCGTAACCTTGTGCTGCCTCAACATTTGTTACGGTCAGCAAGGTGAATAGAAATACGCACAATTTGAAATTCATTGCGAATTTAGAAGCAATTCTTTTCGTACTTGTGAATTATTTCGTGTTATTGTGTTGTATTTTTTTCCTTTTGTCACGTCGTCGATCTCAGTCGTCAACTCGTCATGTCAAATTCAAGGGATGGGACCACAATGCTGATTCATTGATACGTCACATGATTAGTCGAGTCAGTAGTAGGAAAATTGATTTAGTAAACCTGTTAACTATTTCATTTGGCGGCAACACAGTCAGACAGATGTCAACGATCGCCGTAATTGTCATTATCGTTTTCCCGTTGATGTTGAGAATTTATTGTTTTTATTAGCAAATAACTAGTTGATTCCCGTAAAAAATAAAATTATGAGCAATAGAATCGTCTGATGTTATCTTGAGCTCGAAGATTTATTGTAGACATCGTTATAAACATTAATAAAATAACCTTAACGTTGTAATGAATATAGATTCACTACGGGGTGTTTTTATTGTTATTTAGTGGCTTTTAAATAATCAAAATGAGTTATAATTCGGGTGGGAGTGGTAGTAAAGGGTTCGGCTTCGCTGGTTTTACGATGCCGAAGCGTAACCCATCGAACGTGTCGCTTCACGCGGTGCCTCCGCCGACGACGCCGATGCATGCCGTGCCGCCTCCTACCACCGGCCTGTCGAAGCAGGGCTACTCGACTATGAACGCGATTACACAGAACGCTGTTACTGGGAACTGGGGCTCGTTGGGGAAGAAACGCTCCAAGACTGAGGATGAGTAAGTTTCAAAATTCATAATAATTTATTACTAATCATTTGCTTCATACTCTCTTTCATTTGCATAAGTATAGGTTAAAAATAATTATACATAACATGTTTGCTGTTTAGGTACTTTGATGAGGATGATGAGCCTCCTACGCCAGCGCTGGCCTACATCCCTGCTCCCGGGAGCCCTACATATGAAGCTGCTTGCAGTTCTAAGGTATGGACACAACTCCGCTGCTGATAGTGACCTATCAGAAACACATTGTTACACTAGCTTTACCTAGACATTTGATTTTGAAACTATAATTTAAGTGGTTATATGTTATAGTAGTATCATATTTATGTAATCAAACTTAAATAATGACTTATAGCTCACTATGGTCTGGTTTCAGTTCCAAAAGTATCTGAATAAAATGTAAACAAATATGTATATCAGAATATACACACAGAAAATACACATGCTTTGACTTGAGTATTTGAATACTTAAACCTGAAATTCGAATAATAAGTCACCTTAAAGATGTTTTTAATTTGACATCAAAATTGAGGTCTCAATTTTCAATGATGATTAATTTTCAATTACTATTTGATTATGTTATTCAAACAATAATTGATGGAAAATATGTGTTTAGTGAGTGATTGCATAAGAATTTACCCTGAATAGAGACTGTTTACACTTTTATCAGATATTTTTGGAACATAACATAACATATAAACAAGCCTTGTTTCCTTGAAGGGTTGGGCAGAGGTGTTCCTATAGTATACCTAGTGCCAGCCTTTGATCAGGGTAGAGCGAGATTGTCTTTTGGCGCCTTTCTTTGGTCGACGCTTTCACTTCACGTTAATTCTACCTCGGTTTTATGTTAAATAAATAATCATTCCCAAAATTTCAAAATCAACTTTTATTGCAAACATCAACACTTATTATAGTATAGTATATAGTAACACGTATAGGTACTCCTGCTTCTTTAACATTAAAAAATATGATTGAAAAATCCCGCGCCTCTTACCGGCGCCATCCAAATTTTATTTTGCACTGGAAATTGTTTTTCGTATTTGACTTTTTGGCGTCCCTTGCCACCTGGCGCCTAGAGCGACCGCTCCACTCGCTCTACCCCAGGGCCGGCGCTGAGTACATCCACATTTCGCCAGTTTTGTCTAAAGCCCATGTAATAGTGGGGAGCCTATTGCCATCAACCGGGCACAAACATTAAATAACTAGATATGGAGGAAATCATAAAACCAGCAGAAGCATTTTTAAAAAATGTAAGGCTACAGTCTCCATTGCTATAAGATATAAACAAGCTTTAAACATTGTAAAGTTAAGATTCCATTATAGACACAGGAAGAAGATGAAGAGGATCCCCTAGATGCCTACATGGCGGGCTTGGAACAGCAGGCAGCTAAAGACCTGGTAGCCAGCAAGGAGAATGCAGCCAGTGGCAAGGGGGACAGTGGGAGAGGGACCAGAGGGGATATTGATGAAATGGATGATGAGGAGAGCTATTATAAGTGAGTCTTGTTGATTTAACTATTTACTTTTAGTATGTGGCACAGAGTTGGGTAGCCGAGGGTTCAAAGGAATTTATTGGTTTTCACAACTTTTTCAATTTCCCAAAAGACTGGAAATATTCTAGTTCAAAACATCACAATTTTATTATTTACTAGTTGCTGCCGATGGCTTCGACCACGTTGCTTTTTCTGAAATAAAAGTAGCCTAAGTTACTCCTCAAGTTCGAACCCAAGGCACGCACTTCTGACTTTTAGGATTCACGTGCGGTTTGTATAATTTATCACTTGCTTAAAAAACGGTGAAGGAAAACATCGTGAGGAAATGCCTGAGAGATATTTCTCGACGGCATGTGTAGCCAAGTCAGAGGCCCATGGGCGGCATAAAACTTTGACACCAGGTTAGTCACCCGTTTTATAAATCTTAATAAAATAAAATAATTTACCGCAGATATATGGAAGACAACCCTCTAAACCACGGCGACGACGGCTCCGACATCGAGATAGAATACGATGAGGATGGCAACCCTCTCGCGCCGCCCAAGAAGAAGTTCATAGATCCGCTGCCGCCCATAGACCATTCCGAGTTAGTGTACGAACCTTTTGAGAAGAATTTCTATACTCCACATGAAGATATCGACCAGCTAACTCCACAGCAAGTTGAGGATTTGAAGAAGAATTTGGGAGTTAAGGTGTGTGATATTAGTTGGGTGTTATATAATACATAGTAGTTATCGGCCGAATATGGGTTTTACCGAATACGAACAATACAGGTAAAAGTTAACCGAACTGAATATTTGGCCGAATATTCGGCAGGATTTGGCGCGCTTTATTGTGCAAAAATTCAAGTCTGTGCTTGTCGAGCGCGTTGAAGCGCACGTCCCTGCCACCCGCTGAAGCTGCTACCCCCGGGCGGGCCGGACTGCTATTGCATTATCTAGTAAGCAGCAAAACATACAAACCTACCACTTTTATATCTTCTAGTAGACCATAACCTCATAACTGCTTCTAATCGAAGAAATGTAAGATTATTACTATGTATCAATTTACATAGAAATAATAAATGATAAGACACACTTGATATGGATACAATTATATAGTTGCGTTACTTCATATTATGCTTATAGACTTATAGAGGCTTTTTACATTATTCGGTAGAATGTTCGGCATTTTTGCCGAATAATCGGCTGAATACGAATGTTCGGTAAACCGGCCGAATATGCCGAATACCGAACATAAAACGAATATTTGGCCCATCCCATACATAGTGCCCGTATTCCAAAAATGTTAGGCAGAAGTGAATCGCACTTCGGTTATCTTTGTGTTTGCGAATTAGCACATACGTCGCGCCACCAGTAAACCCCACAGAGGCAAAGCTTCCAAGTTTTGTACACCTGCGGTTTGTATAGGTGCACCTGTCATTGTCGGATTGCCGGTCGCAGATCGTCATCTGTCTCTTAAAAGTTTTTAAAAGTATTATGGAATTGCATGGAGTCGTTAATCTATCATTTTATTATCATGGTAATGCAAAAAAGAGATAAATGAAAGGCAATTGCATGCAGCTGAGATGAGTATGCTAAGAGGGATGTGTGGTGTTACGCGAATGGATAGAATAAGAAATGAGAATATAAGAGGAAGTCTGAAAGTAACAACAGTAACTGAAAAGGAGTGTGAAAATAGGTTGTCATGGTATGGGCATGTGATGCGGAGGAATGAGGGAAATGTCGATGATGTGGCTAGAAAGGGAGTGACTATCGAGATGACGATTAATAGAAGTATGGAAGAAAAAGACATGTTGCGCCGACCACAAATAAATTGGGATGAGGGCAGCAGAATGATGGTAATGCAAAATAAGCAAAAGCCTCACAGTTGTTAAGCTCTGTTATTAGGGTTCCGTACCTCAGAAGGAAAAAAACGAACCCTTATAGGATCACTCGTGTGTCTGTCTGTCTGTCCCTCCCTCTGTCACAGCCAATTTGCTCCGAATGTAATGAACCGATTAAGTTGAAGTTTGGAATACATATCAATTTGAGTGACCCAAACACGGACGTGAACCGTTAATAAAAGAATTTAGAATATTGGGGTCAGATTTGGGGGGCAAACAAGAAAATTAAAAAAAAAAAAGTTTTGCAAACAGGTACCGTGTGACATATCAAATAAAAGGGCTTACTGTAAAGGTCTCAAATATATTTCTTTTATAATTTTAAAATAGATTGTTTTAAAAGTTATAAGTGAAAATAGACGAAAATTTACCATTTCCCCCCTTATCTCCGAAACTACTAAACCTAAATTTTTGAAAAAAATACAGAAAATAATTCTATACTTATAGAATACAGGAAAATCTATAAGAAGTCTATGGTCTTAAAATAACATGGTAAATCTCTCGATATTGTGCATACAAACTTACATTTGCAGTTGGAATGTATGGGAGATTATGTTTACCAACTACAATGTTAAGTTTGTTCTTAGGATAAATTCTTTCCAAGTACGGAACCCTTCATTGTGCGTGGTCCGACACGCACTTGGCCGGTTTTATAAGATATCATCATCGCGCGTTTGTATTTCCGAAGCTATATAGACGATGCTTTCCGAAGCGCATACTTTTCTTAGGATATCTGCACACCCAATAGAGAGCGGGCCTATGGCCATCAACCAGGCACAAATCCTGTCTCCAGGCTGCTAGTCTGCAGGCTGGTTCTATTTGTTGTACCTACTCTGGACGCTTTTAACGTGCACGTTTTTATTTTTACATTGTTCTCACATATAGTTATAAATTCTACATTAAAGATGTCACTAATATTTTTGTAACAATTTAATTTAAAAGAGTGTCCATGGAGTTTCTTGCCCGTTCTTCTCCATAGGTACCTACTATGCTGTGGAATGGGCAACTAGCTTCATATTTCTGACTGACCGACTCCTTGACAATTCAAAAGTTCCTGTAAATGGTTTAATTAAAATAAATGATTTGAGTTGAGTTGAGCTACTGAGAAAATTCCTAATGGATGTTTCATTATGTGTTTTTTTTTCTTTTTAGATATCAGGGCCAGACCCACCGAAACCTGTCAGTAGTTTCGCTCACTTGGGCTTTGATGAACAGCTGATGAAAGCTATCCGTCGCTCCGAGTACACACAACCTACGCCAGTGCAAGCTGCTGGCGTGCCGGCTGCATTGTCGGGAAGAGATCTTATAGGTAAGCCAAGCAAACATGCTACAATCATTTTTGTGTCGACACGAATGGGATCTGTACCTGTGACCTCTGGTGTACCGTGCTATTGCTCAGACATGACCACTAAGGCCTTATCACTTGCATCAATCAAATTTTAAATATCTTTCAATTTCGCCATTAGGACTAATTGGCACTCTCTAATGTGGAACAAAAGACAAATAATAAAGACTGGCAAAATGACACTCATTCATTCTAACAATAAAGAAAAAGAAAAGAAAGAAAATAGTTTATTTGCTGTAAACATGATGTAAAGACAGAACACAAACATAAAAAGAACAAGTTGGGCCAAATATGCGTCACATTCACGCAAAATGGCCATCGTTCAGCATAATAAGGTCGCAGGACCTTATGCGAGACAGAGCCCCAGCACTGGTTTTCAGTGACAGCCGGCGTTGTCGTGATGACCTCAACAGGTGCAGGCATATAATGAGATAAAATATATTTAGTTCTAAATGTTTACATAAATACATTATTAAATGTTTACCCGTGTGTATTTTCATGACTATTATTGCTTTAAACAGAGCCACTATTAATAAGCTTTAAATTACAGGTATCGCTCGCACGGGGTCCGGTAAGACGGCGGCGTTCCTATGGCCCCTGTTAGTGCACATCATGGATCAGAAGGAACTGGGGCCCGGGGATGGACCTATTGGGCTCATCCTAGCGCCCACTAGGGAATTGGCACAACAGGTAAAAACATTATACTTGTGAAATGATATGCCTTTTCAGTACGAATATTTAGGGATTTATTTTCTTGCACACATACAAACTTGCCGTCTTATTCATAATAAAGTCATTCGCTTAAGGCGAAAGCGTCAGGGTAGCTCTCGAAATTAAAATTTTCTTACGTTTTTTGGTCAGTATCAGGTTGTATGTTGATCTAAATATGATTCGCCTCCGTATCAAATATTTATTAATATTACAATTTTACTCATAAAAATCATTAATACAATTTTCTAAGTTCATATAATCCTATTGAATGACTATTTCATGAAATCGTGACTTTTAGGATTATACCAACTTAAGGACTTGTATTACTGATTTTAATGATTATAATTCTGTAAATACATATTTGTTACGGTCGCGAATAATACTTTAATCAACATACACCCAGACAATGAGTTGCAAATTGCAAAAATCGTAAGGAAATTTTTATTTGGCAGGCTACCTTAACTCTTCCCCCTGTGTGAATGGCTGTATTATGAATAAGACGGCGTGTATAGCAATATTTAACAAACTATTTTATGTTCCGAGACTCAAAGAGAACTAACTTAGAAACTAGGCAACACTCCAAAGATCATGTTACCATTCCGTTCTGTTAAAAAACCAGTACTTTTACGGTGTCAAATGAAATTTGAACTTCATGACTACGCTGATACAAAAATCATTTATTTAAAATCACTGCAAAGTTTATTAATATTTGGAAATCATGACACTTGTTGCATTTCAGTTGATGTGTCAATAAATTGCATTTAAATCTAAATTGAAAAATGAAATAAATGTCAAAAGATCGTATGACTTGCATTGAGTATACTAACTTTTAAAGTAGTTCAAGGCAACACAGAAAAAATACCTGGAAGAAATGGAATACAATAGACCAAATTATAAAAATATTAAAATTGTGAAACATAAATACAAAAATTGTAAATTTTACAGCTAGTGCATAAAAGAAAGCCATTTTACACCGAGACATATATCTACCCGAGCCGCAGGCGATGATGGATAGTTAAGTCGAGGGGTAAAACGGCTCGTTTATGTCCGAGTTATACACTCTGCTTTTCACTTCGATTGCGAGAAAATGAAACAGGCATAAAGTATATAATAGTATTTTTTAATTTTCAACATGTTTCATTCGACTTGGGTACTTCATACTGACAAGTCATAAAAAAAGCGTACGATATAAATTAAAGCAAATTAAATAAAATAACGAATTTAATCTGCGAAGTTTTATTGTGCGTGTAGCTGTTGGGCCTAATAATCTTAGTCTTAGAAAGAAAAAAACTTGAGCACTAGAGCATAAAAAGCGAGTTTATGTCACCTACGCACAACATAAAGACGAACTTTTAGAGCATGAGAAGTGAAAAGTTAAATTTTATAGACTACTCTGTAAAACCACACAAAATATACAATTTATGTTTCAAGATATTAATAATATATTCTTCTGTTAAGATGTATTGGCTCATTGTTTTCATAATCGAACTGTTCCTTCTAACGTATATAATTTTGTAAAACTCAATAAATAAAATTTACTTAGATCTACATGGAGGCGAAACGTTTCGGCAAGGTGTACAATATTAGATGTGTGTGCTGCTACGGAGGAGGCTCCAAGTGGGAACAGTGCAAAGCGCTAGAAGGTACCAAATAAATAAAAATAACACTTGAGCTCTCAACAGTATAATATAATAATTTATTCTTGACTTTAGCCCTGCTTATAAAATTCCCATTATTGGAACACAGGCTTCATCTATGTGACAGAGACAAAAGCCATAATCCACCACGCGGGCATAGTGCGGGTTTCTGGGTGTCACATGATTGTCTTCGAATTCTTGGTTTCCTCACGATATTTTCCTTTACCATTACTAGACCTTAGATTAGTTATATTTTACTCATAACCAAGCAAACTTTTACATTTTATGACACTAGCAGGATAGTCAAAGAATACTAAAGGTCAATGTCAAACAGAACGCGTAATTAGCGCTGCGTAATAGTGTTATAGCGTCGCGCTATAACGTCGTACTCATTCCATGTCACACAAATCGACTAGATTACGCTCCGCAATGTACTATTCTCCAAGGCGTAGTGCAAATCGATAGAAAATTTTTGTGTCTTACTTTAATCAATAAACGACTTTACATTCTTACCAGTTTCATTAATTTCTTCTCCGATTTGTTCCCACAATTTTGTCTTAATTGTTATATTTTTATAATAATTATTCTTCGTATCATATAAGCATGGGTGTTTTCTAACTAATTTCATCAATTTTTCGGTCATTATGCAGTAATTTAACACATTCAGTCGGACGCTAAAATAGCTACGCTAAAATAGCTACGCTAAAATAGCTAAAATAGCTAACTAGCGCTGGCGCTCTGTTTGACGGTATGCGTTAGTACAATACATCGCGACGTCATCGCGGCGTCAGGTTAGCGCTCTGACGCGCGCTAAGTACGCGTTCTGTTTGACAAAGCCTTTAACACCTCATTGAAAGGCTGAGATATATAAAGCATACATAAGATATTACTTTATTCGTATTACATTAAAGATCATAATCGTGTGAAGTTTTCGTATAAGTGACAATCTCTCATGTTCCTATATTAATTCCAGGTGGTGGAGCAGAGATAGTGGTGGGTACTCCAGGGCGGGTCATTGATATCATCAAGTGCAAGGCGACTAGCTTGCAGCGCGTCACTTACTTAGTTCTGGATGAGGCAGACAGAATGTTTGATATGGGATTCGGTAAGTTAAAAATTACAATGTTTTGTATGGTAAATTTGTCTTAGATTTTTTTTGGCGCAAGAGAGATAAATTGGTGTAATGGTTTTTGAAAAGTTTTACTAAAAGGTGTACAGAAAAATGTATTAAATTACTTTCTATGTTTTTAAAACTCGTAGCTTAAAATTATGGCACCTGCAACACAAATACCAAATTCAAAGAACATCAATGCTATATGACAAATCACACAGATGGCACTAGGCATGGCTGAACAGAGGTCATCTAAACTAATATTATAAAGAGGTATTTGTTTGTAAGTTTGTATGTAGGGGGTAATCTCTGAAACTACTGAAATGATTCTGAAAATTCCTTTTGTATTTGATAGCCCAATTCCTGAAGAAGGTTATATGCTATTCAACATTACGCTGCGACCCCAAGGAGCCGGTAAAGAGAAAAAAAGTCAGAAAGAATGCTATGTGAAAACCAAGTAATAGCGCGGGTGGGCAACGGGATGTAACGTGGAGGGTCGGGGGCCGAAGTTTCACGCGGACGAAGTCGCGGGAAATACTAAAGAATATTTTTTTAATCTGCTGGAGTACCGCTAGGTATAGGTCGGTACTGGGACCGGTGCTGTACACATTATACACTGCAGGTCTCCCGCAGAGTGATGAGGATACTACAGAAACATTTGCTAATGACACCGCAATACTGGCAAGCCACACAGATCCGGCTATGGCTTCACACATGCTGCAAGGGAGTCTCGACAAAATAACTATATGGCTACAAAGGTGGCTGATAAGACGAGCGCAAGCAAATCGGTCGGCGTCACATTTACGCTGCGTAAAGGTGACTGTCCACATGTACATATCACGAGAATGTCGCATTATCTCATCACGACAGCGTAAGATACCTAGGTTATATCTCGACCGATATCTAACGTGGAAGAAACATTTTAAGACCAAGATACACGAACTTAATATCCGTTACCAGCTTACACTGCATCATAATGGGACGAAACAGTAAATCGATTACCGACAACAAACTTTTAATATAAAAAGCGGTCTTGAAGCCAGTGGCTTCATGGAATTCAAATCTGGGGCAGTGCCTGTAACTGAAGCATTAGCATCCTACAGAGAATGCAGAATGCTATTTTGAGGTCAATTAGTGGCGTTCCTTGGCTTGTCACGAACTTTGAAATACACAAGGACGAGATCAAAAACATCACAAAAAGATACCAGGAAAGAATGGAAAGGCACCCCAGCGATCTGGCTGCCGCACTGAAAACAAAAATTTACAGGAAAAGACTTAAAAAGAAAAACATTGTAGTCTGCCCGAACCTGTGTGGACCTAAGCACGAATACGGAGTGGATAGCTCGCTGGAGTCACGCTTTTCCCGCCAATGTTTACCTCTAACTCCTCTCCCAAAAAGAACAAAATTAATCGAAAATTTCCAGAGAAAAAAAAAAAAAATATATTTTAAGTGCTCATAGATTCACTGCTGGTTTTCGATATTCTTTAAAAATAGGACACCGAGGAGCAAAAGTTCAGCTTTGTAGTGAGTTGTCTCGCTCAAATAAATCAGGCTTCCTGAAATTGGTAGTGATGCTTTCGTAAATCTATGTATTATCATCATGTTGTCTGATCATCTTTCCAGAGCCGCAAGTTCGGTCTATCTGCAACCACGTACGCCCTGACAGACAAGCTCTCCTGTTCTCTGCAACGTTCCCGCGGCGCGTGGAGCGACTAGCGCGGGACGCACTGCACGATCCCGTGCGAGTGCAGCACGGCGCGGCTGGAGAGGCCAGCCATCTTGTCACGCAGCACGTCAGGTATGACACGCTACATGTCCAGCCAGCTGTCCCGCCGCGTGGAGCGACTAGCGCGGGACGCACTGCACGATCCCGTGCTAGCGCAGCACGGCGTGGCTGGAGAGGCCAGCCATCTTGTCACGCAGCACGTCAGGTATGACACGCTACATGTCCAGCCAGCTGTCCCGCCGCGTGGAGCGACTAGCGCGGGACGCACTGCACGATCCCGTGCTAGCGCAGCACGGCGCGGCTGGAGAGGCCAGCCATCTTGTCACGCAGCACGTCAGGTATGACACGCTACATGTCCAGCCAGCTGTCCCGCCGCGTGGAGCGACTAGCGCGGGACGCACTGCACGATCCCGTGCTAGCGCAGCACGGCGTGGCTGGAGAGGCCAGCCATCTTGTCACGCAGCACGTCAGGTATGACACGCTACATGTCCAGCCAGCTGTCCCGCCGCGTGGAGCGACTAGCGCGGGACGCACTGCACGATCCCGTGCTAGCGCAGCACGGCGCGGCTGGAGAGGCCAGCCATCTTGTCACGCAGCACGTCAGGTATGACACGCTACATGTCCAGCCAGCTGTCCCGCCGCGTGGAGCGACTAGCGCGGGACGCACTGCACGATCCCGTGCTAGCGCAGCACGGCGCGGCTGGAGAGGCCAGCCATCTTGTCACGCAGCACGTCAGGTATGACACGCTACATGTCCAGCCAGCTGTCCCGCCGCGTGGAGCGACTAGCGCGGGACGCACTGCACGATCCCGTGCTAGCGCAGCACGGCGCGGCTGGAGAGGCCAGCCATCTTGTCACGCAGCACGTCAGGTATGACACGCTACATGTCCAGCCAGCTGTCCCGCCGCGTGGAGCGACTAGCGCGGGACGCACTGCACGATCCCGTGCTAGCGCAGCACGGCGCGGCTGGAGAGGCCAGCCATCTTGTCACGCAGCACGTCAGGTATGACACGCTACATGTCCAGCCAGCTGTCCCGCCGCGTGGAGCGACTAGCGCGAGACGCACTGCACGATCCCGTGCTAGCGCAGCACGGCGCGGCTGGAGAGGCCAGCCATCTTGTCACGCAGCACGTCAGGTATGACACGCTACATGTCCAGCCAGCTGTCCCGCCGCGTGGAGCGACTAGCGCGGGACGCACTGCACGATCCCGTGCTAGCGCAGCACGGCGCGGCTGGAGAGGCCAGCCATCTTGTCACGCAGCACGTCAGGTATGACACGCTACATGTCCAGCCAGCTGTCCCGCCGCGTGGAGCGACTAGCGCGGGACGCACTGCACGATCCCGTGCTAGCGCAGCACGGCGCGGCTGGAGAGGCCAGCCATCTTGTCACGCAGCACGTCAGGTATGACACGCTACATGTCCAGCCAGCTGTCCCGCCGCGTGGAGCGACTAGCGCGGGACGCACTGCACGATCCCGTGCTAGCGCAGCACGGCGCGGCTGGAGAGGCCAGCCATCTTGTCACGCAGCACGTCAGGTATGACACGCTACATGTCCAGCCAGCTGTCCCGCCGCGTGGAGCGACTAGCGCGGGACGCACTGCACGATCCCGTGCTAGCGCAGCACGGCGCGGCTGGAGAGGCCAGCCATCTTGTCACGCAGCACGTCAGGTATGACACGCTACATGTCCAGCCAGCTGTCCCGCCGCGTGGAGCGACTAGCGCGGGACGCACTGCACGATCCCGTGCTAGCGCAGCACGGCGCGGCTGGAGAGGCCAGCCATCTTGTCACGCAGCACGTCAGGTATGACACGCTACATGTCCAGCCAGCTGTCCCGCCGCGTGGAGCGACTAGCGCGGGACGCACTGCACGATCCCGTGCTAGCGCAGCACGGCGCGGCTGGAGAGGCCAGCCATCTTGTCACGCAGCACGTCAGGTATGACACGCTACATGTCCAGCCAGCTGTCCCGCCGCGTGGAGCGACTAGCGCGGGACGCACTGCACGATCCCGTGCTAGCGCAGCACGGCGCGGCTGGAGAGGCCAGCCATCTTGTCACGCAGCACGTCAGGTATGACACGCTACATGTCCAGCCAGCTGTCCCGCCGCGTGGAGCGACTAGCGCGGGACGCACTGCACGATCCCGTGCTAGCGCAGCACGGCGCGGCTGGAGAGGCCAGCCATCTTGTCACGCAGCACGTCAGGTATGACACGCTACATGTCCAGCCAGCTGTCCCGCCGCGTGGAGCGACTAGCGCGGGACGCACTGCACGATCCCGTGCTAGCGCAGCACGGCGCGGCTGGAGAGGCCAGCCATCTTGTCACGCAGCACGTCAGGTATGACACGCTACATGTCCAGCCAGCTGTCCCGCCGCGTGGAGCGACTAGCGCGGGACGCACTGCACGATCCCGTGCTAGCGCAGCACGGCGCGGCTGGAGAGGCCAGCCATCTTGTCACGCAGCACGTCAGGTATGACACGCTACATGTCCAGCCAGCTGTCCCGCCGCGTGGACCGTTTAAAGTTTAAAGTTTGTCATGGGAAGTCTCATAGTGCAAACGGCTTTTAGTTATTTATTTAACCATTTATGTACACACACTTATACAGGGTTATTATTGGTAAAACACTAACAACCTTACAGGACTGTAATACTAACATCATATACAACAACTTTTGTTTTATGACTTTTTACAAATCATAATACATTTACCAAAAACAAACCTTTAAGATTTCGCTGTTCAATCTAAGATATTTCAATTTTGAATTTTGGTGTATCTACCTACGCCTCCCGTGCACTGTCACTCGCAAGACACGTTTGTTTTGCTACGCGTAGAGTTAGTAACATTTAGAGCGCATAATTTTAAATATTTTTATTTTTGTATGAAGTTCTGATGGATTATTAGAAGTCATAGAACAAAAGTTGTTGTTTATGATGTTAGTAATATCCTATATATATAGTTAGTCCTGAGAGGTTGTTTGTATAGTTTTAAGAAGAAAGCAACAGAAAAATACGTTCATAAAATAGAACATTGTATCAATGACAATAAGAATCAAGTTCGCCAAGCATCTCGAAATGCGATGTGATTCGTCGCATTGTAGCTGAAAATTACTTCTTGATATGTAACTGTAAAGAAAAATATCGATTCAGGATAGTAATCAAAATAAAATATAAAATTTATTTAATTCAGACAAACGTCAGATTGTTGGTATTACATTAATTATCTTAAAACTATCTTAGTCATGACGCGATCAATTAATAGGAAGAAAGAAAAAGAAAGAAAAAACGTTTATTAGCGGTAAACATGACGCGAAAAAAAGAACACAACACAAAAAAAAAAACTAGTTGGGGGTAAATATGCGTCACATCCACGCAAAACGGCCATCGCTCAGCATAATGCTGCGACCCTATGCGAGACAGAGCCCCAGCGCTGGTTTTCAGCGACAGCCGGCGTTGACGTGTTGACGTCGACCGGTGCAGCATACAATGAGATAAAAAAATAACATAAATACACAATACATAATTATTACTAATAGTTTTTATAAAAATAATATTATAGGTAACATTATAAATGGCAACATTCCATTCCGTCGGCAGCGGCGTACGCGCCGCCGCCTAAAGTTATCTGTGCGTGCAGAGTATAGTTTATAGTACTCTGTGGCGTGCAGCTTAGAACATAATGACATAAAATAATGCATTGGGTAACATGAAATCCAAATAAATAATTGAAAATAAATTAAAAAGAAAATAAATAATTGAAAAAAAAAAAAAACAATGCTTATGTAATGCTGGACGGTATAAAATGTATGTAGTACGCTGTGCCTTTCTATAAGCAAAGTTAGTAACATGACATTTTGTTTCCAGAATATTCCACAAGCCAGAAGAGAAGTGGTCGTGGCTACTGCACCACTTAGTTGAGTTCTTGTCGGCCGGGAGTGTGCTAATATTCGTTACTAAGAAGGTACGTATTTGTAATGTATTAGCTTAAGGCCAGGTTCTTCAAGCGTGCATTCTTATTCTTGAGGTGGCAGCGGCGCGCGAGTAAATTGTGCCGTGACCTTCGTTAATTTTGGGTTGAAAATTATATGTTTTACGATATTAACAATGTTAAACCCGACGGACATTACATCATCATAGACGTTTATTTTGATGTGATTTTCAATACATAAAGTAGTATAATATTGAAATAAAATGAGTTTTAATCTACAAAATAAGGGTATGTTTGGTTTTTTTTTCTATAGAGTGTACTTTGTCCAATTATGTAACGAGTACCCGACGTACTTACAAAAAGATCTCAAAAGCAACATGTAATTTTTTCACGTGTTTAATCATTACCGTTTCTAAATAAAAGGGCATTAAAATTACATTTCCTAGGAGTTAACTTGAAGAACCTCGCCTTAATGTAAATAAAGAGTTAAAGCCTTTTAGAAAAGGTCATCCTTTTTGCTCATAAGTGTAAGGAATTATTACATGAAATGAAATATATATAAAAAAATAAGCTAGATGGAGTCGACATTTCCTATCTGACTACCCCTGAGAAGAAATGGCGAAACAAACTTAGGAGTCAGTCTCTTTAAAGTCCAGACATAATCTTGGTCAGTTCATGTAAGGACCATGTAGATCCGTGTCTAAAATGGTCTTTTGAGGAAAGAACTACACAAAGAGTGGACCTGTCCAGTCAGTGCAAGCATTTGTCAGTAATCGTGTAGCTCAACTCAGGATTTATGGAGCTTAATGACTACAGGAGAGTTTTTATTTTGAAGGTTGCTCCCAAATATTTGTTGTTTGCGCTGTCCAGCTGCCAGAAAAGTAACCAAATGAAATAACAAATAAACATTATTTTAACTATACCCAAAGTCTCTAATTCAGATAATAATTTATGTAAATAAAGTAATGTCAAGAAATGTCACTGTCAAAATGACAAGACAGTGGTGCAAAACATTTTATCATTTTTTTTTTTTGTAAATAATCATCTATGATATTAAAGTGAATTAATTATAAGAACTATGCAAACAAAATACCGTTGCTAAACAATGTTTTATGTAATGTGTCGGAGACACGGCATATGATCGTCATAATCAGCCCATTTATGGATTGCTAGACGTAGGCCTCCCAAAATCGATTTAAACTCGAAGCAGTTTGCAGCCGTTTTCATCCAAAATGTGGCTAGACATGCTACATTCAATATGAATCTATGAATGAGAGTTGTAATATTATTGTTGTTAAAGATGTAAAAAATGTGAAAATGTGTGGATCTCCTGCATTGTTACCAGTATCATAAAATATTTTATACCAGAAATCTCCTTTTTTTAATAACTTTGTTTAAAACCGAAAATTTATAAAAATAATTACGGTATGATTATTTTTTAAATATTATTTCTTAAATTCAGTACTTAAAAGAAAATGGAACCTTTTTTTCGCCATTTTATGTGAATTACCATTACGAAGATATTTTTTTGATATGGTATCCCCTTTGTTTACATAAATTATCTGAATTTGAGACTTTGGGTATAACAACTTCATTCACATTCATTTGGGTCTTACTTTTCGAGTTAACATAACAAATCTATTTAGTTTAGACTAGCTGCTGCCCAAGGCTTCGTCCGCATGGTGGAGTTACTCCTTATAACATCAGCTATCTGCTAGTGAAAGTCTCGTCGAAATCGGTCCAGCCGTTTCGGAGATTAGCCAGAACACACAAACAAAAAGACAGACAGACACCATAATTAATAATTTCAAATTGCTTTTTTGTTACCATTTATACTTTTAAAAGCATTTAGTAAAAAGCTGATACTTCAATTTTATTTATTTGTATGTGTAGATAAAAATGCGGAAGTAATAAAATCCCCCTTAAATCTATGTAACCATTGATAATATCTTTGCAGCTAGAAGCAGAACAGACAGCGGCAAACTTAGGGGTCCAGCAATACGACGCGTTACTATTACACGGAGATATGGAGCAAGCGGACAGAAACAAAGTGATCACTGCCTTCAAACGCAATGAGAACAACATACTCGTCGCCACCGACGTCGCAGGTCAGTAGCAACTGTGACTGCATGACGTAGATAATGGAGCGAATGGATCTCTATGTTCTGTATTAGAGAGTTTGGTTTCCGCACTTAGTCCTTCATGAGGACCATTGTGCGTGGGCCATGGCGGCCGTCGGTGGTTATTTCAACCAGCCCATTTCCAGAAGTTGATCACGTCTCCCGGTCTGTTTAGAACATCTGTGAAAAATCTGGGTGCCCTGAGGGATTTCAGTTCTAATCTGGGTGACGCCTGTGCATTAAAAGAGAACATACGCAACGGTTTCCTCAGCGTCCCTGCAAGCTCTGCACAGAGGATTGTCCGTTATGCCTATTGTGTGGATCAACACCCCCAAAAGGAACGATACCCGAGTCGTTCGATCAAGAACGAACATCGTCCACTAATTAGAATATCATCATGGTCACCATCTTGGATGTTATTCAAATTCATTTATTAAACTTACACTTCGTTCACAAACATACAAGTAACATGCACGAAATTCTAACTGGCAGAAAACTTAGACAGATTTAATAGCGGGACCCAACCTAGGCACAGCCTGTATCTTGGTGACCCAAACACTACACAAAGTTAACAATTGAATGTGTTCTGCTATAGTTTATATATTTTTTTCTGATATATTAATTGCCATTAGGGTGTAAGTATTTACCATTGCGGGGTTCCGGAACAGTTTGGTCTGTGAAAAAAAAAAAAAAAATGTACATATCTTGGCTTACTCGTAAGTGAAAATGGGCAAGAATTTTTTATCTTAACTTAACTTTGTGTCCGGTGGATGGCAATAGGCTCGCTCCCTATTACATGGGACTTAAGCATAACTGGTGAAATGTGGGTGTTACTATCGTTTTATTTTATGTGTGACCTTTACCTCCAGCTCGAGGTCTGGACATCCCGCACATCAGAACAGTGGTCAACTACACAGTAGCCCGCGACATCGACACGCACACCCATCGTGTGGGACGTACCGGTCGCGCCGGGGTGAGGGGAGACGCGTACACTCTGCTAGACAGAGGGAAGGACAAGGACTTCGCCGGACATCTGCTCAGGAACCTCGAGGGCGTGCAGCAGGTAATATGTAACAAGAACTAAAAGTTGTAGATGGCGACAGTGCTGTTGGAGGATAATCCCTTTTCCACGGAGCATTTAGGGTGCCTAATTGCGCAACACACATGATACAAGAGCAAAGAACTTTATGTAATGATGATGTTTAAGGAGAGAGGAAGTGATTTTAACCAGAATTTTAAATGTGGATAAAGATTGAGCATTTGAGTTAATGATGACAACCCAGCGTGGTGCAAGTGGGCCTAATAACCTTGCAGGACTATAACTGACATCATAAACAACAACTTTTGTTCTATGACTTGTTACATTTACCAAAAACAAACGTTCAATATTCGTTGGTCTATGTAATGTAACACATTTCAATTCTGTATTTTGTCGTACCGACACTGACACTGACACTCGTAAGACACGGCAGTTTGTTTTGTTACGCGTAGAGTTCGTAACATTTAGAGCAGAGGAATACCTGCAAGATAGCTAAAGCCTTATGCATTAGCCACAAGATCAAATCAGCTGAAAATAAAATAAAAACAGTTTGGAAAGTTATAAATAATGAATCCAATAGAAAGAAAATACGAAACACAGATTTCACATTGGAGACTTCACGTGGCGCCATAAGCTCCAATTTAGAAGTAGCTCATGAATTTGTACATTTCTTTACTGATAT